>JARCFY010000008.1:24146972-29146972 GCA_029233225.1 Lepidodactylus listeri
GGGATCAGCTCCCCTGAAGAAAATGGCTGCTTTGAAGGGTTGACTCTATGGCACTCTACCATGTTGAGGCCCCTCCCCTCTTCAAACCCCACCCCCTCCTGGCTCCACCCCCAAAGTCTCCAGGTATTTTCCAGACCTGGCAACCCTAGGTCCACCCTGGCCATTTGCTCGGCGGTGGCCATGCGGCGCCGCCATTATGTGCATTGCATATATTACATTAAGGTTACTAGACTACATTACTCACAATTCTTATACATTTAAAGGTGCAGTGAACAATTTACTATACTTTGCTATTCTGATCTCTGCCAGGGCAGCACACATATGTTGCACTCAAAATGCAAATTCTGAGATCTGTGTTTGGGGAAGGAAGGGACCTCAGTTGGGGTATAATGCTATACAGCCCTACCCTCTAAAGTGGCCATGTCCTCCAGGGGGAACTGATCTCTATAGTTCCTGGAGATCAGTTGTAATTCTGGGAGATCTCCAGGCCCTACCTGGAGGTTGGCAACCTTATGCTGGACATGGCAGACTGGTACCCTTCCTGTCGTGCAGGTAGTGCCTGTTCTAGTTGCACGGAGAAAGAGAGCTAGTTTGGCCTTCCCGCCTCCTTTGTGAATTAAGCTTATTAGACCAGAGGTGTATTAGCTTACCCCTTGGTAATGCAGGTTAGAGGTGCCTTTTGAGTGTCTCTTTGCTCACAGGGAAGACTGTAATTCAAGGGAGGAGAAGTTTGCTGAAGGCAATGCTCCTTCTGCAGTGCCTGACCAAACACTGAAAGGAGTGCAAGGACATCTTTAATGAGCCGCTGCTGGTGGAAAGGCCATGCTAGGGCATCTCCTGTTCCTTAACAATCTGTGTTTTTCTTTTGCTTCCAGGTGTGGATGGATGCCGGTACTCAGATCTTTTTCTCCTACGCCATCTGCCTGGGTTGCCTGACAGCTCTGGGCAGCTACAACCAGTACCATAACAACTGTTACAGGTAAGAACAGAAGCTGAGGCCATGATCAGAAATTGCTGTACACTTTGCATGTGGCTCAAACATTTATTTATTTTTGAGATTTATATCCCGTCCTCCCCGCCGTATGGCTCAAAAATGGATGTTGCCCAGACCCAAAGAGCTTCTGTTGTAGTATACCGGTAATAGGAGACTCTTGAGTATTTATTGCATTAATGGGAATCCACTTGAGATCTGAAAGGTGAGGAAGTTGTCAAATGACACTGCGCTATGATGCAAGTGTCCTATATTGATAGATACAGTGCAGGTTCTAAGACTATCAAGATATGCGCTGCTGCAGTATTTGCATAGGGATCATTAAATGTTCCTGTGCATTTCCATTGTATGCTTCATAGTATGTCAAAATACTAGAACTCCCCAGCATCCAATGAAGCTGATGGGCAGTAGATTCAGGACGGACAAAAGGAAATGCTTCTTTACACAGTGAGTGATTAAAACGTGGAATTCGCTGCCGGAGGATGTAGTGATGGCCACAGGCATAGACAGCTTTAAAGGGGGATTAGACAGATTCATGGAGGACAGGTCTGTCAGTGGCTACCAGCCATGGTGATTAACGGGAACCTCCATGTTCAGGAGGCAACATCAGGGGAAGGCCTTGGCCTGTATGCCCTGTTGTTGGCCCTCCAGAGGAGCTGGTTGGCCACTGTGTGAGACGGAAGGCTGGACTAGATGGACCACCGGTCTGATCCAGCAGGGTTCTTCTTATGTTCTTCAGTTTTATTGGCTGATCTTCTGATGCTTGTTATCTGATTTGTTGCTCCTTCATGCAAATGTTAGCTTCCCATTGGCTGTCTAGGCTTTTGTGTTGATATTCTATTTTTTCCCCCTTAGGGACTGCATCGCTCTATGTTTTTTGAACAGTGGCACAAGTTTTGTGGCTGGTTTTGCGATCTTTTCCATCTTGGGTTTTATGGCTCAAGAACAGGGAGTGCCTATTTCTGAGGTAGCTGAGTCAGGTGAGTGGGCTGTGCGTGTGGGGTTTATATATTTATTTATCAAATTGATATCCCTCTCCCCCCAGCCGGACTCCAGGCAGCTAACAGCATTCAAAATACACCAACAAAAATGATAACAAAGATACAATAAATAATCTTTAAAATATTAAACAGTTAAATGGGATTGTCTACAGCACACTGAAATAACAGGAAATAAGCTTCAGGGTTGTTGGTTACAGTGCTGACTGTATAACTTCGTATAAGCGGGTATGGTGTAGTAATTAGGAATGTAGACTCTAATCTGGGAGAACCGGGTTTGACTCCTCACTCCTCTGCATGCAGCTGCTGCGTGACCTTGGGCAAGCTACAGTATCTCAGAGCTGTTCTCTCAAGGGCAGTTCTTGAGAGAGCTCTCTCAGCCCCACCTACCTCACAGGGTGTCTGTTGTGGGGAGAGAAAGGGAAAGAGATTGTAAACCGCTCTGAGACACCAAGTGAGGGGTGGGGTATAAATCCAATCTCTTCTTCTCATCTTTTGGGCACTGCTTTGAATGGTGGCCCTGTTCATCAGTAGGCAATACCTGGTTGTGTCAGAGAAGTAACTCTCTCCAGGCAGCCAATAAGTGACCCTCTCCCAAGAGGCGACCCTCTTTGGTCAGCCACCCATCTCTTCCTTTTCCTTCTTCCATTGACTTCAGTCTTACAACTTTATTTGCTAATCACAATGGCACCCACCATCTTGGTCAGCTGCCTTATTGCTGTCCATGAGGCTACGTTCAGATTCATAAAGGGAACATGGTGGCCAGGACTGGTGCACCAAGGCTTAGGGTATCTGGAAAGAGGTTGGGCACTCTTGCCTGATAGCGTAATAGGACAGCCATGGCCTACACTTTGTAAACACAGAGCCAAAGAGAGTGGCAGAGCGACAGTGTGTAGGGCTACCAACCAACCTCCAGCTCCACACGGAATCCACTGAGCGAGATCGGCTTGGCAGAGTCGGTTGTTCCCCGAAGCTGATAAACAGAAGAGCCATTTGTACGACTGGCTGCGTGCGGCAAGGAGGGAACTGATGGGATCTAAATTCAAAGCGACTGTGTAGCAAAAGTGATGTTCCTCCCCACTTGCTAAGTTCATCTGTCAGAATGTCATGAAGTCTGGCTGTTCTTCAGCTGGCTCTGTGTTTGTGTGCTGCCCGGCGGGATGGGCAGAACCATCCCATGATCTCTTTCCCAATGCGAGGCTGATTAAGGATTGCTTGATCCCTATGTGACCCTTTGTATGTTTGTGGCTTACGTGTTTTGTCTAGACCTTTATGAAGGCCAGTCCACACCATTCTTCCCTCTAATTCCCACCCCGAGCAGAACAGTTCCCATCCTGAGCAGAATATAACTGCTGTAATCTTAAAATGGGCAATGGGCAGTGCAAGATCTTATGCAGCTCCAGACTGCTGCTGAGCGGGGCTTCTTGAGTTAATGAGCGGCCACTCGCCCGCACAGCTGAGGGGGAACACTGATTCACACATTACCTTTTAAAAGACAGATATGATTGAAGGAGTTTCATGTGTAAGTTTAACATGCAAGTTTATCAGAAACATGCCTGCATACATGGATATGACGCATGCATATTTTACAGGAAGCCATGATTGGCTGTAATAAGCTCAGATTTATTACCATGTGGTATGTGTGATGCTTCCACACACACTGAATATTGCACTTTCAGTCCAATTTTAATGCACTTCAGCCATCATTTGCAAGTGGATTTTGCCAGTTCACACGATATCAAGTTATAAAGTGCATTGAAAGTGGATAGATGATGATGATTACTATTATTACTATTATTATTACCCCGCCCTCCCAGCCAAGGTCGGCTCAGGGCATTAGTCAACATGTGTGATAGTAAAGAAGCTTCCTAATATACCTTAAATCAGTGCGCCATTCCCCCCTTTTGGCAGTGAGATCCCACATGATTCAACAGATCTACTTAACCACCCTTGGTTGCTCTAGTAGCAAGTCCTCTGTACCTCTTTGGAGGTAAGAACACATGCAACCCCCTGTATTCCTTGGCTCCTGATGAGGACTTAGGGTTGCCAGCTCCAGGTTCGAAAATCCTGGAGATTGAGGATGAAGCCTAGGAGGGCGGCATTTAGGGAGGCAGAGGACCTCAGTATGGTATAATGCCGTGGAGTCCACCTTCCAAAGCAGCCCTTTTCTCCAGGATAAGTTGAATAAAAGTTTTAAATAAATAAATAAGCCATCTATGTAGTCAGGAGATCAGTTGTAATTCAGGGAAATCTCCAGTCCCCACCTGGAGGCTGGCAACCCTAGATCCCTTCCTGATCTTTTATCAGTTGTGCTTCTAGTTCACACAAAATGGTGCTCCACTGAACTATTCCTGAGCTGTTTATGGCCTAGTTCTTACTGAGACTGAAAAGGAAGGTTCATGTTAGGGTTGTCAGGCCCCCCCAGTGGAGGCAAGCATCCCCGCCACCAGGCACTGCCCCCCAGCCTCTGGCCAGCTGGAGAAAGAGAAACACCCAGGCCTTGTTGCTGGTGTTGCACAGGAGATGATGTCATCACACCAGCAAGTGATGCTCCGATATTTGGGCAAAATCTCTATGGTAGAAGCTGGTTTTACCATAGAGTTGTTGCCCAAATTCTACAGTGTTGCCTGGACATCCCAGCATGCTAGTGTCACTTCCTGTGCAACACAGATAACATGGCTTGGGCCTTTCTCTTTCTCCAGGTAAGTCCCACTGCCTCATCCCTGCCAGTTGCCAGGAGAGACCGGGCAACCCTAGCTCACATGACTGGAAAAACAAAATCCCTGTGTATTAAAAAATAGCATATCACGGAGAAAAGTTCTGCTCACATTTTCTTCCTAAATTAATTTATATGCTAATTTATTATATCTGCATCCTTTCTTCAAGAAGAGAATTAATTGGGATGCATGGTTTTTCCTCCCACCTTTGAACAGAGATTTAGGGATGTCACCCTCCAGATGTGACCTTGGGATCCTCTGGAATTAGACCTCATCTCCAGACTACAAAGATCAGTTCCCCTGGAGAAAATGGACACTTTAGCAGGTGGACTGTATGGCATTGTACCCCACTGAGGTCCCTCTCCTCCCCAGGCTCCACCCCCAAATCTCTAGTAACTCCTCAACCTGTATCAGGCAACTGTACCCCCTCCAGTCTCCCTGCCAGTGGCCTGGGGGGACACCTGGCAACCCTATGAAGAATTCATTTTAGAGTTGCAACTCTGGGTTGGGGAATTCCTGGAGATTTGTGGGGTAGAGTCTGGGGAGGGCAGAGTTTGTGGAGGGGAGGGACCTCAGCAAGGGTTTAATGCCATAGAGTCTACCCTCCAAAGCAGTCATTTTCTCCAGGGGAAGTGAATGCTGTAGTCTGAAGATCAGTTGTATTTCCTGGACATCTCCAGGCCCCACCTAGAGGTTAGAAACCCTCATTAATAATGTCATAGGCCAGATGCAAACTTACCACCTGGGCCTGTCTTCACGGCATTGCCCTCACCACCTCCCTTCTGGTGGTGCACCTCCACAAGCCCTTAGATTCAGGCACTTAACCTGACTAATTTTCTCTTGGCAGGACCTGGCCTGGCTTTCATAGCATATCCCCGAGCAGTTGTCATGCTGCCCTTTTCTCCGCTGTGGGCCTGCTTCTTTTTTGTCATGGTCGTCCTGCTGGGATTGGACAGTCAGGTAAAGACAACTTGGAGGGTCCAGTTCCCCCAAGTACTTTAACTCTTTCCAGAGAGACGGAGATCATCCCGGAAAGTGTATAGCAAATTCATTTTTGCAGACTAATCAAAAAGTGAGGGTGAAGATAGGGTTTTGGATAGGCTTTTCAGCTCTGGGTTGGGAAATACTTGGAGATTTGGGGGGTAAAGCCTGAGGATAGCAGGACTTGGGGAGGGACTTCAGTGGGGTATAGGCGTCAATTTTCTCCAGGTGAATTGATCTCTGTTGTCTGGAGGTCAGTTGTAACCTCAGGAAATCTCCAGCCACCACCTGCAGGCTAACAATCCTAGTTATAAATTAGTGGAAATAGTTTTTTCTGCTTTATTATAGAAATGAGATTTGCCTCTGTTTTCCCATCTCATCCTTTTTTGGTTGTAGGTGGTGCTGGTGATGCTGGTTATAGAAAGAGAGGGCAAACTGTCAGTGTTGCTTTTGATGTAGGCTTTCAAAGAATTCATTATCACTGAGGGTAGTTAGAAGCATGGTGATAAAAAATGGAGGATCCTAAATTTACTTACGCAGACAGAAAGAGATGCTAGGCTGGCTCTCCTCTGCAGCAGTGAACCTTTGAGGAATGATGGTCAATTAAAGACCTAGTGGGGATTTTTTTTTGGCAATATGCTGGAGATTGCTGAGAGTTTTAAAAGTATGTGCATGCAGTGTAAAGAAAGCATTGCTCCCCAAGAAATGTGTTTCCCCAAATTTTACAAATGCAGTGTAAAGAAAGCATTGCTCCCCAAGAAATGTGTTTCCCCAAATTTTACAAATGTACAGGTCTGATTTCAAGATCCCTGTTTTGATTTTGCTCCTCCCTTGGGAATAATGAACCTGTGATGTCAGTGACAAAGACAACATAGGGAATTAGAAGGAAACAATAATGGTTATATCCCTAGTATACACACCCACTATTGTCTTTGGGCAACACAAGTTGAAACAATACAATTTTTTTCGTGAAATGTACTTTTCTTAAAGACAAATGTGGAATAAGAGTAGGGATGGGCACGAACCTCAATTTTGCAGTTTGGTTTGTGGTTTGTGGCTGAACCTTGGACTGCATCATGAACCCATACAAACCAGGAGATTGGTTCATGAACCGACCCGGTTCATATCAGTTCATGAGCCATTTAAAATGTAAACCCCTGCTTTCTGCTCTCTGTGAAAAGCTGCAGGGAGCAGAAAGCAGAGGACCATTTGAACAACTGCTTTCTGCTCCTCGTGAAAAACCATGGGGAGCAGAAAGCAGGGGTTTAAATGGCCCCGAGTCATTTCACCCCCTGCTTTCTGCTCACCACTGCTTTTGGTGGCAAGCCTCAAGAAAGGAGTAAAATGGCTGGGAATCATTTAAACCTCTGCTTTCTGCTCCCCACGGCTTTTTACCTGAAACAGAAAGTAGTGGTTTAAATGGCTCCCAGCCATTTAAACCAAACAGCTGAGTGGCGGGGAGCTCTGTGGTGCTCAGCCTTTTTTCACGAAGAGCAGAAAGCAGCGTTTTAAAGCCCTGCTTTTTGCTTTTCACGAACCACCATGAATTGCATCAAAATATGTGAAAGTTCGTGGCAGTTCCTCAGTTTGCGAACATTGCGAACCACGAACTGGCCAAAATTCATGATGAACTTTAGTTCATCAGCTGGTTCATGTCCATCCCTGGATAAGAATATGCACTACAAGCTGTGATCCCCCTTTAAAACTCCCTTCAGTTCTTTGAAAAGAACTATAATTTGTCTCCAGTCATATTTTCCTCCAGCATGCAAGAGAACTGTTCAAGCTTCTATGAAAGTTAAGGTCTCAGCTTCACATATGCGCTGATGGGATCTGAGTTGGCAGTGAGAGATCAAGAATGGGAACTTGGGGGGTTGGGTAGAGGGTAGCTCAATGAAAATGTCAACCCCACGTGTGGCTGCTGTGAAAAAGGCAAATTCCATGCTGGCCATAATTAGAAAAGGAATAGAGAATAAAACTGCTGTTGTCATCCTGCCCTTATACAAATGTATGGTGAGAACACCCTTGGAATATGATGAAAGTTCTGGTCACTGCACTTGAAATAGGATACTGTAGAGCTTGAAAAGGTACAGAAAAGATCAACCTAAATGATCAGGGGGCTAGAACAGTTACCTTATGAGGACCGGTTAAAATTATTAGAGCCTTTTAGCCTAGAAAAAAGGCTAGTAATGGGGAGACATGACAGAGGCTTATAAAATTATGTCTGACATGAAGAAAGTGGACAGGGAGAAACTCTTCACCCATAATCCTAGAACCTGGGGTCATCCACTGAAGCTGAAGGGTGGGAGACAAAAGGAAATATTTCTTCACATGGCACATAGTTAGTTTGTGGAACTCACTGCCACAAGATGCAATCAGGGCTGCCAACCTGGAAGTCTTTAAAAGGAGAATGGACAAATTCATGGAGGACTGAGCTATCAGGGCTACTAATCATGTTGGATATCTGCTCTTTCCAGTAAAAGAGGCAATATGCCTCTTTCAGACAGTTGCTGGGAAGCACAGGGAGGATGCTGCTGTTGCAGTCTTCCTGTTTGCGGGCTTCCCAGAGGCAGCTGGTTGGCCACTGTGTGAGCAGAATGCTGGCCTTGATGGGCCCTTGGTCTGATCTAGCATGGCTCTTCTTATGTCCTTAATGTTCTTAAAGATCTGATGGCTGTCTGAATTCTCCCTTCTGTTTAGTTTGTCTGCGTGGAAAGCCTGGTGACCGCAGTTGTTGACATGTACCCTGGAATTTTCCGGAAAAAGAACCGCAGAGAAACCCTGATCTTGCTTGTCTCCATTCTCTCGTACCTTGTGGGGCTAGTCATGATCACCGAGGTAGGGTCTTGACAGACGGACAAGAGGGGAGAGAACCTAATTTTCTTGATTTGCATAACTCGTATGAAAAATTCACCTGCGAACCTGTTAGTTTGAAGGAAAAGGGATTTTTCGTGATTTGCCTCAGTTGCAGGTCACCTCTCAATAGTCCTTAGAAGAAGGTTCCAGCCAAGAGGCTGGGCTTGAGGAATCTGCCCAGAATCATCTTTTTGTAAACCAGTCGTGGGAGAGCTGTGGATGCACCCTTAACATTTCCCAAACTTTCTGCCTTCTGATTTGTTGTGCCTGCTGTAAAACTCCAGTGCACTACAGAGATTTCAGGGCATATGCTAACAGAGACATGCACACACTTCAGGCAGAGCACTGGGCAAGCCTACTGAGTCATCTGTGCTGACCCATGAGCATGACTTAAAATACATCCAGTATTCATGTAGTTCTGTGTAGGTTGGTAACGGTAAGCAAGCTGTGTAATTGTAGTATCTGCGTAAGAGGCTCATTCCTGTAGTTCACTACAGGGGTATAAATTGACATCGTTTTCATAGATACACTCCAGGATACCTCGCATTCCTGTTTTCACTCTCTGCGAGGAGACTCAAATATAGACCTGCTGCATACTTCTGCATTCCCAGACTATAACTTAACTCTTTTTAAAAAATTCCATTTGGTAATAAGAGGCTGAAAGGAGAGCGTTGCTAAGATTGCATTCCAGAGACAAGTCCGTGCTATGTGCTTTATCATTCTGTGGCCTACTTTAGGAATGGTCTCCAAGGCTCATTTTTTGGTAAAAAAAATTAATATTAGTAATATTTAGCATTTACACAGGAGCCCAGGATTTAGAACACTTCAAATGCGTTATCTTGCTGTTAACGCTTACAACAACTCCGTAAAGCAGGCCAATTGTTACTAATTCTCTCTACCTCATACTGCTTCTTAACTTATTAATTCTAAGCAGATTACTCAAATATAAAGAGCTAGACCACATTTGAGCAGCTGAAAACATCTATCACAAATGCATAAAATTTCACAGCCGAAAGAGTGATAGGTCTACTATTATCCTCTAGAAAAAGAGGTAATGTCTGCATATTATCTATCATTTGGGAGCAAAGGAAGAATTAAAAGATTTCTAGGCTCAGAAAAGTAATTAGATTCAAAGGTGGCGTTACTAATTGCTCATA
The DNA here is from genome assembly GCA_029233225.1 of Lepidodactylus listeri. Lineage (NCBI taxonomy): Eukaryota > Metazoa > Chordata > Lepidosauria > Squamata > Gekkonidae > Lepidodactylus > Lepidodactylus listeri. The sequence continues at coordinate 24,156,670 of JARCFY010000008.1, forward strand.
GAGGGGGCTGAAGCCGAAAGAGAGTTTGTGTAAAGCCAACTAGTGAATTCATGGCAAAGGTGAGTTTTGAATTGGGAATGCCCTGGGGCGAATCATAGCTCATTCTCTTCACCATCACAGCATTCTAGCTCCCCTAAGTAATTGCATATTTCAGCCCCTATCCCCTCCATTGGCATTCAGAGCACTGTATATTATTTAGTGCAATACCGATAAATGATGCTCCAGCACTAGACATAAAATCTTTAAAAACCACATCATGACATTGTGGGTGAAGGGAAGAAAAGGGCTGCTGAGAAGAGCCAACAGTTGCCTCCTTAAATGCTCACAAAGAATAAAAAGTTCTTCAGATGCTCCTTGAAAGGGATGAAGAAAAATCAGAGCTACAAATCTGGAGGAGCAAATGCCACTCTGAGACAGCTATTGAAGCAAAGAGCCAATCTCCTGCCATTGTATTTTGCTATTTCCGAGGAGTTCGAGATAGTATCTATGGTTCTTTCCCAACGCCCTTTCTACTATATCCACCCCCTCCCACTGTTGCTTCTGCTTTCTTCTTTCTGGATTAGTCCCATGGGTAATCCTGCCCAATGGTGAAGACAATGACATCACAATGCTGTGTAGCCAATCAGAGCTAGCCATGTGCTGGACACGCTCCACACATGGAGCAGAAATGCAGCAGAACTGCAGCAGAAATGGACACTTTTGCAAGGAGTATTGAAAAGCTTGAAAAAGAGATTCACTGTTGTCAACACTTGTTGAAAATATTTGCCAAAAAAAATGACTGATTTCAGCCTCAGGGCAAATCTATTTTGCCTGTCCAGGTATAAGAAAGGTATTGTATTGAAGTGATCAGTATAACAAGGTTGAATAATAATGCGAGATTTCATTGCCTGCTATCTGTGTTTAGATTTGCAGAGAAGAGGCTGAGTTGTATATAAATGAGATGATCTGGGGAAGACTCAGAGTTGCCAGGTATTTTTGGGGTGTTTCATATTTGTGCACTTGCTCCAGCTTAGTTTTCTGTTCTCTCTCCCTCCCTCTCCCCGCCTACCCTGATTGCATATCCTGGTTCTCCCCTTTAGGGTGGGATGTATGTCTTCCAGCTGTTTGACTACTACGCCGCTAGTGGAATGTGCCTTCTCTTTGTCGCTATTTTTGAGACGCTGTGCATCGGTTGGGTCTACGGTAAGTATGAAACGTGGCAGGAAACCTGTGCCACTGTCTTTGGAGCTGAAGGCCTGAACAAGCATTCAAGGACCAGTCTGCAGCCATGCATGGCATGGAGGCATTCTCTGCAATGGTGGTAACAGCTGGAATGATACTGTCCTTATTGCCAGAGCTCATCTCGTAGCAGGAGCTCCTCTGCATATTAGGCCACACACCCCTGATGTAGCCAATCCTCCAAGAGCTTACAGTAGCCCCTGTAAGAAGAGCTCTGTAAGCTCTTGGAGGATTGGCTACATTAGGGGTGTGTGGCCTAATATGCAAAGGAGCTCCTGCTATGAAATGAGCCTTGCTTATTGCAGTGATAGGCAAGTGGCAGCCTGTGCACCAAATCTGGCTCCTGGATAACTTCAGGTGGCTAAGGTTGTTTCCACACGGAGGTTTTACTCCACATTCCAGGTGTTTTAGCACATTATATGGAAGGTATACTGTGCATTTTTCCTACCTGCACTGATGCCATTTCCCTGCCCTCAGCCCCTCATGGGTTTCCAGTATTTTTCCAACTCCCCCCCCCCCCCGGCCCTGCAACTGCAGTGCTCTTTGTGAACTTAAAAAAAAGGTAATTGCTATGCTGCTATTGTGTCATGGCACTGTAACAATACTGCCCCAATGCTAGACCTCCTGAGGGCACCTGGTGTTTTTGGCCACTGTGTGACAGAGTGTTGGACTGGATGGGCCACTGGCCTGATCCAATATTGGCTTCTGTTACGTTCATGTTCTTATTGCCATCTATTTGTTTCCATTTGGGTTTTACTTCCTTTGAATTTCCAGTTTTCATTTTAATGTGGTGAAGTCTCCAGCCCTTTTCATTGCAGAGATATAAGAGGAAATGTGTGGACAGTTTTTGTCCCGATTGTTTGGGAAGGAGAAGTTACAAGATGGATGAAGCGCCCTGATTTGGATAGCCCACTATCTCATTGGATCTTGGAAGCTAAGAAGGGCTGACCCTGGCAAGTATTTGGATGGGAGACCTCCAGAGAATTCCAGAGCTGGGAGACCAGAGGCAGGCTATCAAGTGACTTCTCTGAACATCCTCCATGTCCCAGCAGGAGTTGCCAGAGGTAGCCATGACTTCCAGGCACAGGCACACACACACGTGTGCACACACATGAACAAATGCAAAAATACCCCCTAAGATTGCTGAAGTGTATGTTGGTATTACACTATATTGTGATATAAAAAAGGGGGTGGTGAGTTGCTGCAATAGCTGTGATGACTGCACCACCAAGAGCCAAATGTAAAGAAAACTCCCACATGTGGAAGCTCTATTACCAATGTGCATGCTTCTGCATTCTCAGAGACAATGAAAACAACAGAACCCTTGCCTAGGCGTGTTATTCTTATCTGCTTTCGGGATGCAGAGGTAAATGCATGATGTTAGTATGAGACTTTCAGATCTGGTGGAAGCAAGTAAGCAAAGGGAAGGGAGAAGGCACTGGTGTCTTTCCCCTGGCCAGCAAAGTTGCTAATTGTTGCTTTGCATTGTGAGGACATATTCCAATCCCTACTTGCTCCTTTTCATACAGTTTGGTAGGATCTTCTTCGTGGTCTCTGTGCATCACACCTCTGGGATAAAGTGCGCCTGCGCCGATCCCGATCGGAAATCTTCAAAGCCTAACGGATTTTCGCGCCAGCTCCCCGGTCACGTGCACGTCCCACTGCGCATGACCCGGGGAGAGGCACGAGGATCCCGCCAGTTCTCTTCTGACCGCCGCGTCGTGAGGACTCCCTCTCCGCTCCGGTCGGTAGTTAACTTTCGTTCTTCTTTTTTCCAACTTGGAAAGGCCTTTCGGACTGATTTTCTTGGCTTTACCTGACCTACGGACTGTTTTTCCTGGACTCTCTTTTGGATTCTCCTCTTTCTACTCCCCGCCCGGCCTATGGCCCAGCGGTGGGGTTTCTTTAAACGCTGCCTTAATTGTGGGAGTAAAATCGCCCCCCCAGACAAGCACTCCCTCTGCTTGCTGTGCCTAGGCGAGTCGCATCGTGTTGACTCCTGTTCGAGTTGCGCCACGTTCTCCAAACAAACTCGTAAGAACCGGGCGGCCCGACTCAGAGTGGCTCTCTTGGAAGCAGCGTTGTCACCGAAGATGTCCGCAGCCGACGCCTTGGCAACATCCCCATCGGTACCGACGGGCCCGACGTCGCCACCGATGCGAAGCCCTTCCGGCACCGAGAAGTCGGCACCGAAAAGACCCCTCTCACTGCCACGAACTCCCGCTAAGAAGCGTAAGGAGGGCAAAGAGGGTAAGGGCAAGCTGAAGCACAAAACCTCGAGTGCTTCGTCGACGCATCCCGCGTCCGACATGACCCAGCACGGGTCTCCGCAGCTTGACCCTCCAGGGCGCGAGCGATCCCGGGGCAGCCCCGTCTCCCCGGTGCCACGACCCATCCAGCTCACAGATTCGGAACCCGACATCGAGCTGACGCAGATCCCTCACAGCAGTCCCGAGACCGGGCCCGACCCGATGCCGGCGCCGAGAGGCGAGCGAGACTGGCGCCTCCCCCCATCTTCGGTGCCGTGGGACGTCCGTCAATGGCGATACCTGTATGGTTCCTCCTACCCGCCACCTCCACAATGGTACCCAGCAGAGTGGGATCGCCAATTGACGTCGTCAAAAGTCTCCCGATGCCGAGATCCCCCGGCTCCGACTCCGATACCGAAACCGAAACCGATACCGAAATTACCGATGCCGATACCCAAACAAGTACCACCAAACCACCTTCAGCAGGGGTTCTACTCCCGCTACTTCACGGTCCCAAAAAAGGATGGCGGACTTCGTCCCATATTGGATCTGCGGAACCTCAATGCGTTCATCACCTACAAGAAATTCCGTATGACCACTCTACAGACCATCCTACCGCTACTAGAAGCCAATGCGTGGATGGTGACGCTGGACTTAAAGGACGCATACTTCCATGTGACGATCCACCCGTCACACAGACAGTACTTACGCTTCGCGATCGGTCCGCGTCACTTCCAGTACAAGGCCCTACCCTTCGGCCTCTCTACAGCTCCTCGTGTCTTCACGAAGCTTATGGCAGTAGTAGCGGCACATCTGAGACTCCAAGGTGTCCACCTTTACCCCTACCTGGACGACTGGCTTCTAGTCGCCCCCTCTACGACGGAACTACAGAGCCACATCTCTACCACCCTTCGTACCCTAGAATCACTAGGGCTGACTATAAACCTCAAAAAGTCCATGCTTATCCCTTCCAGATGGGTTCAGTTTATCGGAGCTATCCTGGACTCCTTGCAATGCAGAGCGTTCCTACCCCCCAACAGAGCAGCAGATATAGTCTCCCTTCTCCAGTCTATCCAAGAGACCAAGGAGGCTACAGCCAAACAAATCCTTCGCCTGCTAGGCCTGATGGCCGCGACAACAGCAGTAATTCCCTTCGCCAAATTGTGAATGAGACCACTGCAGCTTTGGTTCTTGAGGCGTTTCCGCCCCAACTTCCACTCCCTCTCCAAACTTTTCCAGATATCTACCCAGGTCCTGGAGACCCTGAATTGGTGGCTTGTGCCCCAGAATTTACACTCAGGTGCACCTTTCCGGCTTCCACCCCCCTCAGCGACCGTCACCACGGACGCATCCCTATGGGGCTGGGGAGCTCACCTGGACGGTGTAGGTGTGGGAGACAGGTGGCACCCCTCTGTGGCACACAACCATATCAATTTCTTAGAGCTGCTGGCAGTTCTCTACGCAGTGAGATCTTTCAGCCAATCCCTAACGGGGAAAACGGTGACTGTCCTTACAGACAACACCACCACTATGTTTTACATCAACCGCCAGGGTGGGACGGTCTCCCGTGGACTTTGCCGGTTAGTGATAGAGCTGTGGAACGAGTGCCAGGCACTAGATATTCACCTGGTGGCGACTCATCTCCCAGGACTACTCAACGTCCAAGCGGACTTCCTAAGCAGAGGGGGAGCATCCCTACACGAGTGGGAACTGAACCCCCTCTACCTGACTCCGATCTTCGACCATTGGGGACATCCATCCGTGGATGTATTCGCCTCTTGAGAGAACAAGAAGTGCCATCTATTCTGTTCCAGAGCAGGAACGGACCCGACCTCTCTCGGAGACGGTCTCCTCTTCCGGTGGACAGGGAAACGGTTGTACCTATTTTCCCCGATCCCTCTCATACCGAGAGTAGTCCACAAGCTGTTGACAGAGCGACCGTGGGCAATTCTAGTTACCCCATGGTGGCCGAGACAACCCTGGTTCCCCACGCTTCTCAGCCTCTCACGAGGGACGTATCTCCATCTCCCAACGGACCCAGACCTCCTTGGGATGCGCGGGGGCCGAGTACTGCACCACGATGTGCCCAGGCTGAAATTGACAGTGTGGCTGATCCAAACTTAGGGTTAGAATCACGCATTGCTCAAGTTCTACTGAACTCACGCAAACTCTCCACTCGACGTTCATATGAGTCAAAATGGACTAAGTTTTTAACTTTCCTGGCGTCTGTGGGACGGCCCTCAGTCCCCGCCGGACTTAAAGATGTTTTTGGTTTCCTCCTGTCATGTAAGGACAGGGGACTGTGTCACTCATCTATCTGAGTCTACTTGTCAGCCATCTCAGTCAATCATCCTAAGATTGACGGCTATTCGGTGTTTTCCCACCCAACAACGAAACAATTCCTCAAGGGAATGAATCGCCTCTATCCCCCAGTGCGGACACCAGTCCCGGCATGGGACTTGCCCCTGGTTCTCACTAAGCTGATGGGAAAACCCTTCGAACCTATGGCCTCATGCAGTCTGCAACTTTTGTCATGGAAGGTTGCGTTTTTGGTGGCCATCACGTCTACTCGATGCGTGAGTGAGCTCTCGGCGCTCCGTTGCGACCCACCGTACCTCACGTTTCATCATAATGCTGTCACTTTGGCTCCAGATGTCGCTTTCCTGCCTAAGATAGTCTCGGACTTCCATATAGGGGCGGATGTCACCTTGCCGGTATTTTTTCCTGATCCCCAGGACCCAAAGCAACGTAGTTTACACACTTTAGATGTCAAGAGAGCCCTGTCTTTCTACTTGCACTGGACAAAATCCTTTCGCAAGTCTCCAGCTCTCTTCATTTCTTATGCCTTGCCCAGGCAGGGACAGAAACTGTCGTCTCAAAGACTCTCGAAGTGGATAGTTGAGACGATAAAACTCGCCTATCTTCTGGCCAAAAGGCCACTGCCGGCGTCCCTCCGGGCACACTCCACTCGAGCCGTGGCTACTTCCACAGCATTCCTCAAGGGCATTCCCCTGGGAGACATCTGCAATGCTGCAACGTGGGCGTCCCCTCACACGTTTGTGAAGCACTACGCCCTAGATGTCCGCGTCCATCAGCGTACTGTGGTGGGCCATGCAGTCCTGCAAGCAGCTCAGATGTGAGACCTCCAGCACCCACCTCCAGGTATGTGGTGTGTTCATTGCTCGCTATTCTCCCAGAGGTGTGATGCACAGAGACCACGAAGAAGATATACAGGTTGCTTACCTGTAATTGGAGATCTTCGAGTGGTCATCTGTGCATTCACACCACCCGCCCTCCTTCCCCTCTGCTTTCGGTCTCCCTCACTTTTTTCCTTGGGGGCTGTTAGCAGCGGTCAGAAGGAACTGGTGGGATCCTCGTGCCTCTCCCTGGGTCATGCGCAGTGGGACGTGCACGTGACCGGGGAGCTGGCGCGAAAATCCGTTAGGCTTTGAAGATTTCCGATCGGGATCGGCGCAGGCGCACTTTATCCCAGAGGTGTGAATGCACAGATGACCACTCGAAGATCTCCAATTACAGGTAAGCAACTTGTATTTCTTTCCTCTCTCTAAGAGGTCTCTCTCTCTCTCCTTGTCTTCTCCACTCCATGTGGTGTTAGCATGTTGGGTTTCCCCCCCTTTTCACAGGCGCTGACCGTTTCTATGAGAATATTGAAGACATGATTGGCTATCGGCCATGGCCTGTCATCAAATACTGCTGGCTATTCATCACGCCAGCTGTCTGCCTGGTGAGTAAGACATTGTAGAGTCCCTTTGTACTGAGGCCCAGGAAAAGAGTGCTCTTAAAGACAAGAGGAATAGATTGAGTTGTTCTGCAAATGTGGATATGGTTGGCCGTGCCACATCAGTTCTGCTTTGTACTGTTTTGCATTCTTACAAGGCAGTGGTGAGGTGAGATCAGGATTAGGGATGGGCACGAACTAGCTCATAAACTAAGCACATGATGAATTTTGGCAGGTTCATGGTTTGTGAAGTGGCAATTCAACTGGCATGAACTTTCAAGCAGTTCATGGAGGATCATGCCCCTTCAGGAATGGATACATGTCCAGACAGACTGTCTCTGCTCAAACAAAATATTTACCAAAATTAAAGTGTATGTGTGTGGGATTTTTCAACCTTGGAAACACTATTGTCAGTTTCAAACTAGTCATGTCAGTTTCAAAAGGGTCTCTCCCCTTTGGGTTCCTTTGGGATCACTTAACATTTTCTTGCACAGAGCTTACAAAATCCCACCCATCCCTTGCTTGGATTGGTGACTCTGTGCTTTGAGATCAGTCCTTTTAAGCTTGCAATGCCAGTGGCACTAGGTTCTGCAGGGCACACTATGATTGCACTGGTACTGCTGGGCACTCCATACATTGTACTGGCTCTGCTGGGCTTTCAAAAATGCACACCCCTTGTTTGGATTGTGATTGATCTTGCATTGCTGCATTGGCACTGAGTTCTGCTGGGCACTAGTACATTGCACTGGTCCTGCTGGGCTTCCCCCATTGCTTGGATTGTGATTCTGTGCTTGACATCAGTCCTGTTGACCTGGCATTGCCACATTGGCACTGGATTCTGCTGGGCTTGCAACCCCCCCCGGCTTGGAGTGTGATTCTGTGCTTGACATCAGTCCTGTTGAGCTGGCATTGCCACATTGGCACAGTCTTTGGGAAGCTATAACGTGACCTCCATAAATCCAATCTTTACCAAACTTGGAAGTCAGGTAGATAAGAGTCCGCCAGAGATCCTCTGTAAGTTTGGTGTTTCTGGCACACTAGGGGAGGTGTTCCTATCACATCACAAATCTCACAACTGAACTGGTTCATTTAGCTCTTAAAAGTTCATGACAGTTTGTGGTTCACGAACCAGTTCTGAACCACAATCATAGCCGATACTATCAATGCCACCGAGAGGGTACTGGAAAAGCAACAGACAATGTTTCCTATTTCTCTCCTAACAATAGTCAGAGTAACCAAAGTGGTATGTGCCCCTAAACCAGCTCTGAAGCTCTCTGAAATGAATCTAGATAATCCACTTCATCCAAGTGTACTTCTACCCTCTCAAGTACTTGTTACAGTTATAGGTCACTGACTTTCTCCCTTGCAGAACTCATGGTGGCTAACAATATAAATAAAACACAATAAAAAACACAATAAAACAACAATTATAAAACCTATAAAAGCCAGCAGTTTAAAAACTCCAAACATGGCTACCAACAATAAAAGCTGAATCAATAAAATGAGGTCCTAAATAAAACTGTCTTCAACTGCCTCCTGAAGATCAACAACCAAAGAACTAGGTCACCTTCCTGGGGAGGTTGTTTTATAATTGGACATAATGAATCACAAACCTAAATGAACTGCGTTTTCCTGGCTCATGCACATCCCTAATCAGGACTGCCAGATCTCCAGCTGTCCTCTTTATGGCTGGAGACCATCTCCCCTGCTGCTGGCCCTCCCTGCTGCTGCTCAGCTGGCTGGCAGGAGAAAAATGGGGGATGGTTGGCAGCATCCTGGCTTAATGACATCAGTTCTGGAACAACTGGAAGGAAGTGACATCATTGTGTGGCTGGCAGTGCTCTAGCATTCAGTCAAAACTCTGTGGTTAACTCTTGCCACATGTTAGTCTCCTGCTGGTTGCCAGGTTTGTGCTGGCAACCCTAGACATGATGGTTTAAGACTTCAGTTGGGTTATGCTGTAAAGACCAGGGGCATAATTTAGAGTACCTATTGAGATCAGTGGCACTTTACCAAGTAGTTTTGAGCCAGACCTTTCATGCTACTGTGTGTAAAACCAAGGGCATGGCTCCCATCTTCTTGAAAGTGGCCCTGGTACTGGAGTCAAGGCACCAGCAGCAGGTAGCTGCTCTGGAGGTTTTCTGAAGCAGGAAACAGATTGAGAATGGTGCAGGTTGGCCTTGGGAGCCAGTGTGATATAGCAGTTAGAGAACTGGAGTAGAAAGAGTGGGTGCCGCATGCGTCTGCCCTGCAAGAGGCAAACTCACTGCTTGCAGGGCAGGAGCTGGTGGACTCGCTTGGAAATAGCAGGTGCTGCACATGCCTGCCCTGCAAGCAGCTAATTTGCTGCTTGCAGGGCAGGTGTGCATAGCACCCACTCTTTTCAAGTGGGGCTGTAGACAACTGTTGGAGGCAGGGCTTCCCCACCAGCCAACTGGTCGGCATTGGAAGCCCTAAAAATCGGGGGAGCCCCCACCTCCACCCCCACCTGGGGACTGGCATCCCTAGCATGTACAGCATACTTTAAATTTTGTGGCAGTAGAGGAGTCAGCACGGCAGAGAGCAACTCAGCCCTCACCTGCCCGGACAGACTGCTTGATCTCAACAGGGCATAGACCTGGCCGATTTTTCCTGGACGAGTACCCGAGGTGCTGAAAGTATGGGAAAGTAGATTGAAGTGGCAGTGAGGCAGAAATGGTGTCTTGATTATATTCTGCCTTTCCAGAGAGGCTTCTAGAGGTGGCTTAGAAAGTAAAAGATGAGGGAAGTGAATGGTCCCATCCTGGGAAGAGAATTTTCGGTGTACTACAATCCCCACAATTCCTTGAATGAAACCGTGATAGGTAAACTGTGAATATGTCCATAGCATAGGTATGCCCAAAACACGCCCCCCCCAGTGGTATCTGGGGATCTCCTGCTATTACAGTTGCTCTCCAGACAACCAAGATCAGTTCCCCTGGAGAAAACGGCTGCTTTGGTGGGTGGAGTCTGTGGCCTTATACCCTGCTGAGGTCCTTCCCCTCCCCAAACCCCGCTGTCCCCAGGCTTCACCCCCAAATCTCCAGGTATTTCCCAACCCAGAGCTGGCAACCCTGGTTCCCCTGGAGGAAATGGCTGCTTTGGAGGGTGGACTCTATGGCCTTATACCCTGCTGAAGTCCCTCCCCTCCCCAGATTCTGCCCTATCCGAAAACACCACCCCAATCTTTAGGTATGTATTTATTTATTTATTTATTTATTTATTTGTTCAATTTATACCCCGCCTAGCCAGCGAACCGGCTCTAGGCGGCTCTATTTCCCAACACAGGGTTGTCAACCCTGCCCCAAATCATCCAACTTCTTGATTGGGGGGGGGGGGGGGCTTGAGAACCCTTGTCTTCCCATTCCTAATCTAGCATTCGGACAACCACACTGCACTGAACCCTTTGAAGCCTGAGTTAGCTCTGCAAGGAGAAAAAGAGCATTACCTGGAATAGGCATGAGAACGAAGGGTTAAATGCTCAATCTCTTCTTTTAGCAGCTCGTATCTGTAGAACCGCTAATTAGCTTTTTAAAAACTGCGGTAACATGACAGGTCACTTGTCCCTGACTGGGGAGGCTAACCTATGTCTAAGATGTGCCACTTCAGAATGTCGGTGGAGGCTCAAATGTTCTGAGGTAATAACATCAATTTTTATCAAGATTGAGACACTGGTGTTTCGGATAACAAATTGACAGCCAAATGAGAATTCCTCAGAAGAAACTCTTGGACTTCAAGTTTTGGCTGTGTTATATTGTTCTGGTCTCTCGAGGATCAGTCATACAGGAATGGAAGAGTCTGGTTCTGGGAAGGAGCCATTTTGTTCCTAGTATGAAGCTAATGTTGGTGCGCCTCACCCTCCGTCTCTCCTTCTGCTTCTGCAGGCAACATTTCTTTTTTCTCTGATTAAATACACCCCACTGACGTACAACAAGAAATACGTGTACCCGTGGTGGGGCGATACTGTTGGTTGGCTGTTGGCTCTCTCGTCCATGGTCTGTATCCCTCTCTGGATCGTATATAAACTTTCCACCATCAAGGGGTCCCTGAGAGAGGTGAGGCTGTTGTGTTTTTTATGGGGTTTTGGGATGCAGAGAGGCAGCTGCTGCTCACCACCAGTAAATTGACAAGAAGGCCTTTTGAGGTCACTTGGCTGAGTTGTGGGATAATTAACGGACCAAGGTTGTGAACTGGAAAGAGCCAGGGGCTTGATTGGATTTGAGTAGGCTGAGGGCTACACAGACTAGACTTCCTTCCTGTGTGCTTGTTATTGATTACAGAGTCCTTTAAAATGTCACCGGCAAAGAGTTTTGCTTTTTTGGTGCCCCTGCTTTTCTCTCACCACCCCCTTCCTTTTGGTTATCGACTTCCAGATGGAACACTTCATGGATTTTCTACCTGGCATTTCAAAACTTACAATCACAGGAAACGTGCAGTAAAGTTCAGAACTACTGAAGGAACCACTGTGCCATCAGCTTACTTTTCTAACATTTATAGTTTGAGCTAGGGTTGCCAGCTCCGGGTTGGGAAATCTCTGGAGATTTAGGGGTGGAGGGTAGTGGGAGGGGTCACAGCAGGGTATAATGCCATAGAATGCACCCTCCAGAGCAGCCATTTCCTCCAGGGAAACTGAAATCTGTTGTCTGGAGATCGGCTATAATTCCAGGAGATCTCCAGGCCCCACCTGGAGGTTGGCCACCCAAGTTGAACTGTGCTCTGAGGACACATTGAAGGGCACCATTCCATTTCAGATTTTATTAGTGAGAGGAAAAGGGGAGGAGATTCACAGCAAGATTCAAATGCTTGCTTTTATTTAAGACTTGACATTTTTAGGACAGTTATCTTTAGATTCATGGGGGTTCCCTCTTTATAACTGGGAGTAAGCTGGGCTGCTGATCTCCAGGTGGGGCCTGGAGATCTCCTGGAATTACAACTGAATTCCAAACTATTTATTTATTCATTCAGTTGGCTTTGAACCCTCCCTCCCCTGCAAGCAGGTTCAGTGCGGGCTACAACAGCATATACACAACATGATACCAACCAATTAAAACATAATCAACAATTTAAAATTCAGTACATCAATTAGCACTACATTGGTAGTCCACTAGTGATGGCACCAATGAAACATCTACTCCCAGGCTCTCTTTCTATGTACAGGTGGATGTAACTAAAGCTGGGAAGGGGTGGGCGGATGAGAGCCGTGCTGGATGGAGCCATCGTGGATGGAGCAAAGCAGAGCAGGGGGAGACCAGTACAATTTGGATTCCTGCCACCCCAACTGTAGACCTGATGTTTTACAGGCCCTGTGGAACTGCATTAAGTCCTGCAGGGCCTGGATCCCACTCGGGAGACTTTCACCAGGCTGGGGCCAGAGATGAAAAAGCTTTGGCCCTGTCCGAGGTTAGGCTGAGGTTCCTTCAGGCCGGGGATCACCAGTAGATGTTGTTCTATAGAGCATCATGCTCTTTGCGGGACATATTGGGAGAGATAGTCCTGAAGGTATATTGGTCCCAGACCACAAAGGGCTTTAAAGTTTTAAACCAACACCTTGAACCTGACCCGGTATTCAACTGGAAGCTAGTGCAGCTGGCAGAGCACTGGTTGCATATGGGCTCTGAGTTGTGCTCCCGTGAGGACACACACCGCTGCATTCTGGATCAGCTGAAGCTTCCAGATCAGTCTCAAGGGAAGCCCAAATCTGTTCCCCTGGAGAAAAAGGCTGATTTGGAGAGTAGACTCTATGGCATTGTACCCTGCCCTCCCCAGGCTCCTCCTCCAAATTTCCAGGTATCTCCCAACCCAGAGCTGGCAGCCATAGAGTAAGCAGAGATATAGGTGGGACAATCAGATATGCTCTATGATACACATGTGACTTCCTTGCTGAAGCTCCTAGACAAATATTTGTTTCTTTACGGTAAATGTCACACACAGGGCTTTCTTGGGCAATATAAAGCCAAGGGTTTGGGGTATTTGGGCTATGGGTTGATGCCCACAGCTATGTCTCTTCAGCACGCCTCCTTTCCTTAATCCATTATTCCATGTCTAGCAGTGTAGAATTCTCAGGGTGTCTAAATGAACACCCTTTTGAGTTTTGAGATAGACTCATAGGTGTGCTTCTATGGAACTACTTCTTGGAGATGGTTGTTTGAGTTCAAACAGGTGGGAAAAGTCAGGATCCATTTAAAATGCTGTGTGGACGATCCTTTGAGTGGGATCCTAAACTTGATTCACATCTGCCGGGACATGAGGTGGTGGAGAACTCAACTGTGGTAGGATGGAATGTACCACTTGAGTCTACAAGAGGAGGATCATATAGAGAATATATTTGTAATGTTTCCCTTTTAACCCCCCCCCCCCCAAAAAAAAACCTCCCTGCCAACATAAAACCAGCGTAGCAAACTAAAGAGGTGAATAGAGAAATTTTATCACTACTGTGCTAGCTTGCTATTTACACAGGGGTTTTGTAGTGTGATGGGGCATTCACTGTAGGAATAAGTTCACCTGCAGTCTCAAGTCACACAGTCTGTTACAATACTCTGTGGTCTACCATCTCATAGTCTTACATGCATGAACCAAGTCTCCACTGTAGTTGGGATGACCCCAGAAAAGTAACGGGGATAATCATCTCTCCGTGTACATACTATGAGGTCATGAATGCCAGATGTTGAAATGGACTGCAGTTTGAAGAAAGAGTTCCCTCTGGAGAGAAGGAGTGGAAGCAGCAATGGAGACCGCCAAGGTATCGGTTGTCTGAACAAAGAAACCTTTGGTAAAACCAGGGCTATCTCCTCTTTCCGTCTTTTTTTTTTAAAGATTTTTATTGATTTTTATTTATAAACTACATCTATTTCGCTACAATCTAGGCTACATATACCTTATACAGAGAGTACTTTATCAATTGCTTAATATTACCATGTTACATATGATTTATGAAGCATTTTTAAACCATGGTTAATTTTTCAGTTATTTTGTTACTGCTGCTATTAAAAAAAAACTATTTGGCAGATATGTCCACCTGAGGAAATATGCTTAGTTACAATTTATAAAACACATAAGTGCAATGCTTAATAAAACAATTTAGCCATTATTTCTTCTTCCGTCCTCTTCTTGTTTTTACAGTCTCATCTTGTACTTTTGGAGCTGCTGCTCCTTTTCCCGAGTCAGAAATTTCTTCTTCACTCTTGGAGCTATCAAACCCATACATGCTTTCTTGCGAAGCCAGTGAGTCATCTGAGTCCCTTCCAGTTTTCTTTTCTTTGCTTTTTTCCAGAAATTTTTTCGCTTGTTGTACAGAGTCAATCTTATACTTCTTGTCCTTAATGCTGAAGCTTAGTCCCTCTGGAGTATTCCAACGATAAATGATAGACTCAGACTGAAGCCAAGATGTCAGTTTCCCATAGGCTTTCCTTCTTTTCCTTATTTCGAATGGGATGTCTTTCATCACTTTAATTTCTTCTCCTTGGATCTTCAGAACTGCTTTATTCGTGGTTTTAAGCACCACATCTCTTGTAGATTTCTTGGAGAACCTTATCATAATTTCACCAGGCAGGCTTTTCCTTTTAGTGTAGTCTGGATAGGTTCTGTAAACCATATCCATGTCGCTTTTTAAATCCACTGCTTTTAAGCCTGTTATTGGTTCAAGTGCTTCACTTAACAAGTTTTTAAGGTCTTCTCCTTTATTCTCTGGCACATTCTGAAGTCTTAGGAAGAAGTTCGATCTTTCCATCTGCAATTTCAAAAGCTGATCATAATGGAGAGCCTTTTCTTTCTCCGCCTTTTGTAGTCTTGAGTCTTGATTTTTTACTGAAGTTTTTACTTCCCGCTGCAGCTTCTCTGTAGTTTTATTTGACTCTTGTAATTCCATCTGTATTTTGTCCATCTTGGTGTTAAGGGACGTCATTTGATCCACTAGAGGTCGCAATAACGAGGAGAACACAGCGCTCATCTCTGTGGTATCAACCTTTGAACTCGGAGCTGTACTTCCTAGTTTGGGGGAAGGTTTCGTTTTCCCCGCCATTGTTGAGGCTGCACTTTTTTTGGTTTACACTTAGATAAGATGGACGAAAGAAACAAGTTTTTCAACAGCACTTATATCTTTTCTAAGATTTATATCCTTAAGTGCACGATACCGCCATCTAGCAATGCCGGCAACTTTTTATTCATGCAGTAACGCCGAGTAAAGAGTCTCGTAAGTACGCCAGTCTCGAAGGGGGGTGGGGGTGGCTTTCACTCCTCCCGCCGTCTTCCCGCTGTATTTTGCTCGTTTTTACTTCGGACTCACGTTTTCTCCTTGCGTAACTGTAAGTTCAAGCCTCATTGCTTCGTGCTCTCTGCTGCTTCATGGTTTTGCGCTTTCAGCCTTACGGCTCCCACGGCGGGGGAACCTACAGGGGTGATGAAAGGGACCTCGATCCCGTGGTCGCCACCGCCGGGAGAGGTCTCCTTCGTGCCACCCCAGGCAGAGCCCCCTTACTGGGGTCTCTGGGGGCTCGGCACCGGTCCTGAGCCCCTTCTTCCCGCTGGGTACCGATCGCGTTCCCCGCAGTTGCGGAGGAACGCGTCCGCCATTACTCGCAAATCTTCCGGAAGTCCTCTCCTCTTTCCGTCTTGATTGGAGAAATACCGTACAAATGATCCTTCAGCCATGAAGCTCCATGGGATGGCATTGGATGAGTCACCATTTCTCAACCTGATCTTTTTGGCACTGGGATAATAGTGAGGTGAAACTATACTTTTGAGCTATTTAGAGGAAAGGGAAGAGATGGAAGAACTAAAAGCCTTGCTGATTGCTTCCCCTTCATGGATTGTGCAGGAAAAAGAGAAATGAACAAGCCAGTTCTTGGACTGGTTCAGTGGTTTGGTGACACTGTTTGTCCGAGCAGTGAAAGTGCTTCCACCTGGGTCTCTCTTTTTTTGTCTTTCAGAGATTCCGCCAACTTGTCTGTCCAAACGAGGACTTGCCTCAGAGGCTGTGTCCGGGACCACCTTTTCCTGCCACTCGAACGGAGCTCCTGATGTTGACAGAGTTGGATTCCCGCTGTTAGAGGAACAGGCAACCCTGGACTTTGCCAGTGGCCAAAGGGAGAGGGACATGTGAGCTGATTTCCCTTCCGCCTCCGAAAGGAAGCAGTCATGGCTGCTAGGGGAAGAAAGCTCTCCTGAGATTTAGTGGCAGGAGGAGAAGATGTGACTTCATCTTCTGTTCCAGGCACGTTTGCAGGAGCTGATGCAAGCCAATCTGTTCCTCCTGTATGTTGGCTGCTTCTTCAGAAAGCGGACAAGAAACATTGAACCCTGAGATGGAAATAGTTACGACCATCACAGAAGCTTTTATATAGTGCATGGACTTTTAGGGAGGTCTCCATTCCATCTATAAAATATTTTTCCTTCCACTTAACAAGAGGCTCTTATTCATTATTTCCAAAAGGATGGTGGTAATCTATGACTTTGGGGTTGGGTACCTGGTTCATCTTGCAGCTGTGAGGCACTACAGCCTTGTTTATAACGCAGGTCTTTGTGCCTCTTTCCCTTTGAGGTTTCTTCAGGGAAACATGGAGAGGATTTGGCAAGGAATTCCAAGTTGTTTGTGGTGGGGAGACACTTGTAGACAAAAATCCATGTAGCAAAATAGGGATGCATTGAGAAGGCGACATTAGAGAGCCATTTTGGTGTCATGGTTAGGAACGCAGAGTTAGTGTGAGCTAGCTCAGTCTTTTAGCTTCCGGCTCACTCACTTTTGTCTTAGCTCAGGAAGGATGGCTCCAGAGCAAACGAATTTATGCAGCAGCCGAATCACTCACTCACAGCTTTAATGCCAGTAGCTCACAAAGTAGAATTTTTGCTCACAAGACTCCACAGCTTCGAGGGAGCATTGCTCGCAGGGTGTCTGTTGTGGGGAGGGGAAGGGAAAGGAGATTGTAAGCTGCTCTGAGACTCCTTTGTGTAGTGAAGGGCAGGGTATAAATCCAATTCTTCCGGCTCCTCCTCCTTCATGAAATCAATCATCCCCCTTCATTTTCCACCAGCAAGATCTGTTTCCCACCAACGCATCCTCACCATCCAGAGGATCCAACACTTTGTCATGAGGAACCTGCCTTATTTTGTTTAATAATTGTTTATATAAAATAATTTTACAAAACATATTTGGTCAGTAGGAGACAGGGGGCAGGGATAGGGAGAATGATGACATGCCAATGGTGTGATTGTATTTCTGGCATATAAACTGGACTGATGTCACTGCACTGGCATGATGCTCCATGGCAAAACCATGCTTCGAGCAACCAGGAAAAAAAGAGTCAGGAAAGTACACCCTCAAGAAGCTATTTTACCAACACGAAACAGGAGGAACTTTAAACATGCTCTGTATTTTTTCAATGCGAATGAATAAAGTGCAAATCTGTCACAGGCAAGAAGATGCAGGAATGTTAGCTGTTTTGATTAAATACCCAATATGCCGGCCAGTGATATCCTCCTCCAAATTCACATAAATGCTGAAAATAGAAGGTTTCCCTTAAAAGTTCAACTAAAAAACCCCAGCTCTCCACAATGGTGTCTACTCAGCTCAGTGGCAGGCTGGCCTGCCGCCCTGTTTTGCAGGGCCACATTTGTGAGCCTGTAGCTGCTGCACATTGAATAAAGTCATATTCACTTCCTTACGTTGTGCTGCAAAAGGGTCAGATTATCATTGCCTGGGTGAGAACCTGTGCCTGCGCTGCAACGGATCTTCATGGTGGTTGGAAGCACCATCAAGTTGCAGCTGACTTATGGCAACCCTTCTGGGATTTTCAAGGTAAGAGGCATTCAGAGGTGGATTTGCAATTCTCTGTCTTTGTGGAGCAAGACTGGGGCTTCCTTGGTGGTCTCCCAGCCAAGTACTAACCAGGGCTGACCCTGCTTAGCTTCCAAGATCTGATGAGAAAAGGCTCATCCAGGTCAGGACGTGCATATTCAGACATAAGAAGAAGAAGAAGAGGAGGAGATTGAATTTATACCCCACCCTTTACTTACCGAAGGAGTCTCAGAGCATCTTACAATCTCCTTTCCCTTTCCTTCTCCACAACAGACACCCTGTGAGGTAGGTGGGGCTGAGAGAGCTTTTTCAAGGCCTATCCTTGAGAGAACAGCTCTGAAAGAACTTGTGACTGGCCTAAGGTCACACCAGCAGCTGCATGTGGAGGAGTGGGGAATCAAACCCAGTTCTCCCAGATTAGAATCCACGCACTTAACCACTACACCAAACTGGTTCTCATAAGGCATAATAAAGTTGGAACTGCATGTTACCCTGACTATCAGAGGTTCCCAAACCCATATTTGTCAGGGGAATGCAGATGTGGGGCTGGAAGGGGAGTTTGTGGTGGAAAATTGGTGTGCAGAAAGGAAAGCAGTATCATCACTTACCGATCTGTCCCTGGGTATGTTCCTGACTGCAGATGTTTCATTCATCCCTCTGCTAACCCTAGCAAAAAACCCGCTTTGGAGTGCAGTAGGGAAACATATTTTTAAACGGGCAGGTGGTGGGGAGGATAGATTTTCCCCTACAGCTGCCTCCCTTTCTCCCCGCATTTGCCTTGTGCAGCAAGACATACAGTGGGGAAATCCCGCCTTGGCCTCCTAACGTAGTTTTGCTAATCTTCAGCAATTACATAGCACTTCTGATTATTTCACATTATCTCAGCAGTCCTTAAAATAACCTTATTAGGAATGCTAGTAACTCTGTAGAGGCTCATCTGAGATCATCTAGTGAATTTCTGTCAAAGGCAAAATTTGAACTGGGGATTTCTCGATTCATGGTTGAATTTCTTGTGTTACTAGCTATCATCCAGAACATGATACTCTGTGGACTGTGGCATGCATTTTTATCCACGTTGCTATAGGAATCTGCAGTCCCAACAATCAGTCTACTGATATGCTCCTATTGTTGCATGCAACTCTCTCTGGATCAGATTAAAATTCAAGGCGGGGGCAGGAAGGGAATGAGGAATTCTCGGTTCCTATGACTGCTTATGTCTCCGCAGAGATCTGCTTTAAAGGGTTATGTACTGAGACCACTTACCCTTCGATAACAGCTGCAGCTCTTGTAAGGTGCAGGTTTTAGAAAGAGCACTGCAGCAGCAGAGGTAGTCATGCTGGGTCTGTGTTCTGAAGGCATGCTTGGCCAATGGTTTCTCACATCTCACAGTGAGCTGGCTTTGCTGGAAGGGCGGGGTAAAAGTTTAATAAATAAATAAATAGTAGACTTGCCAGGTGGGCTCCAGGCTGGCTTCGAGACTCTTCTGGCACACACACAGAGATGACGGCACCCAGAGGTGATGTCATCGTGCTGGGCACGTTCAGGGGATGCTCTAGTATCTGGGTAAAAACTCTATGGTGACCATAGAGTTTTTACCCAAATACTAGAGCATCCCCCAAAAAACGTGCCCAGCATGATGACATCACCTCTGGGTGACATCCCAGTGTGTATATCAGGCACACTGGGACTCTTTGGGGGCGGGGGTCCCCCACTGGCCGGTAGCAGATTGGGGCTCCTGAAACTGTGGAAACTTCTGCACCCATTGGGGGGTTAGCAACCCTATCTCATAGGGTTGCCAGGTTCCCCCCTGGCTACCAGCAGGGGGTGGAGAGGTAGGGTTGCCAACTCCAGGGTGGGAAATTCCTGGAGATTTTAGGGTGTAACCTGGCGAGGACAGGGACCTAAGTGGGGTACCATGCCATACAGCCCATCTCCCAAAGCATCCATTTTCTCCAGGGGAACTGTTCTGTGTTGTCTGGAGATGAGCTGTAATTCCAGGGGATCCCCAGGTCCCAGCTGGAAGCTGGATCATTGGTCTATCCCAATGGTCCCCATTGGAGTGGTGACCATGGCACTACTGAACCCTCCGATGGGTTTCCTAGCACCCATTCACTTCTTCAACAAAGCATCTGTCTCCTAAAGCAAAGAGTCAGTCCTGGTTTTCCTGCACTTCATTGGAGTAGTAGGTACTCCAGAAGAGCTGTCATGTTTGTGTCTGCATGGAGCACCCATTCCAAAACATCTGCCCCTATCATAGAAGTATGTTTTGGTTGCAGCCTCCCAACATTTTGTGGTTGGCCCAGTTTTCCCTGACAGCCATTTTGTGTTAGTGCCCACTATGCATTCTTAAAAGTCCCAAAGTGCTAACAGGCTCAACAAGATGGGGGACCTTTTGGTCTATCCGAGCTCATTATTCTCTACTGTGATTGACAGCAGCTCTCCAGGGTCTCAGGCAGAGGGAGGTCTTTTCCTTTATCTGGAGACGCCAGGTGCTGAGCCTGGGACCTTCTGTGTGAAAAGCTGAATCTGTACCTCTGAGTCAGAGAACATCCCCTTCAGCAGCTGGGCACCTCTGGCTCTGCTGCCCCACTGCCTCGTGCAGCTTACCTCTCTGGGCACCCTCCTGTTCCAGCTCAGCAACCCCAGTCTTTCCCTACAGGCCTTCTTCCCTTTTGAGCTCTTGCTGGCTCAGTAGGGTTGAGGCTATCTTGACAACTCCCAGAAAGGTTAATGAAATGGATCCAGCTGCTGAAATAAATATTCAAAGTGCGCTTTGTTGATGTTGAAAATTACAGCCAGTTTTTCTTAATTCCAAAAGGATCTGTTGCCGTGATGTTCAAAATTTCATTTTTTTCCGCAGTCTAGACATGCAGGCATTTGTTATTCAGTAGTTCATTATTCATTGACTTTATTATTTGTCCATTATTCAGCAGTTTCTTTTTTGTAGTTTGGCAAGGGGTGACTGATGAAACTGTGTCACGTGATGAGGGAAGCAGAGGTCCCAAGGAGCTGGAGCATGGAATACTAAAAACAGATCCAAGCACCGCGTCCATGGAACTTTGCAGAAGTCTCAAATTCAGATTGGGCTGTAGAAACAAAAATGCCTGGCTTCATGCATTTCAACTGGCTAGCTGCTTAACTCTAGAAACCGGGTATCAGAGTCGAACAGTTTGAACACAGTTGGGCCTTTTCTGTTCTTGGTTCTTAGCCCTGCTTGTTGCTTGTTGTGACCAGTTGTATACTGAAGAGCTGCTGAAGGTATTGAGCAAGTCTTCAGAGAAATGCAAGGCATCAACACTCTCAAAAGCTCAGGTCATTGGAGCTGCTGTGTTTAAGTGCCATCAAGTGGCTTCCGACTTATGGAAACCCTATGAAATAATGACCTCCAAAACATCCTGTCATTAACAGCCTTGCCCAGGTCTTGCAGACTGAGGGCCGTGGCTTCCTTGATTGAGTCAATCCATCTCATGTTGGGTCTTCCTCTTTTCCTGCTGCCTTCAGCTTTGCCTAGCATGATTGTCTTTTCCACTGACTCTTGTCTTCTCACTGCTGGGTTAGAAGCTTCCAGCTCAATTGTGTGAGTCCCACTATTTCTTGCTGTGTGGAGTCCATGGTCCACCTGTCTGCCTGATGGGCTTCCCCATTTCCCCTTGTTTGCAGAGCTGCTCTCAAGAACTGGAATGGTGTCCATCTATGGTTACCTGGAGCTCTAGTCTTGGCTTGGTTGCCTGGCGTTCCCAAGATTTATTTCTGGGAAGGCTGTAGGACGTGCCTGGAAGGAAGCTGCTCTGACGCATCACTGGCTGAATCTTGCTTACATAATTCCTGATAGGAATGCGATAGCAGGGAGCCCTGCTTCCTCTTTTGTCCTACAGTGCTATGCCACAGCATAATACAGAGGCATTCCAGATGTTTCTAATCTTTCAACTGATTCTGATGGGGGAAGGGGTCAAAAAAGTCCCATTAGACTAGGGTGGCCAGGTCATGGGGCTTCCACTGCCTCTGGCTTCTGTTTCGTAATACACTGGAGCAAGTGGGCTGGGAATGCATCAGCAAACTTCAGCCAAAAACATTTCCCGCAATGGACCTTAACGTCCTACTGCCCATTGCAACAGTCTTGGAAGATCCTTTATGGCAGGGGTCCCCGACGTGGTTCCCACAGGCACCCTGCTCTCTTTCTAGTTTGGTGTAGTGGCTAAGTGGGTGGACTCTAATCTGGGAGAACTGGGTTTGATTCCCCACTCCTCCACATGCAGCTGCTGGTGGACCAAAAATGAGCTGTTCTCTCATGCGTAGTCCTCGAAAGAGCTCTCTCAGCCCCACCTACCTCACAGGGTGTCTGTTGTGGGGTGGGGAAGGGAAAGGAGATTGTAAGCCGCTCTGAGAGTCCTTCAGGTAGTGAAGGGTGGGCTATAAATCCAATCTCTTCTTCTTCCTGACACCCACCAAGTGTTTTTAGAAAGTAGGCCAGACCAGGAAGAACTTTTGTCCAGCAGGGCCATTGAAGATTTAATTGGCTCCGTAGAGGATTTTTTCCACATTGCTTCAGCAACAGCTTCTCCTACAGCACAAGGATTGTTCACTGTGCTTCTGTGTGTATACAAAGAACATATTTTAAAACATATTCATCTTTAAAAACTTCCTGTTTCTGCCTGAGACATTGCAGAGTTACTTAGAGCTATACATAACCTCACTGTCTGACATTTTGGCCTGTCTCTTGCAACAGCCATTTTGTGGCTGTGCCCACTGCCCTGTATCAAAATTCCAAAGGGGCCTAGAGGCTTGAAAAAGTTGGGGCATATTCACCCTACCGTACAGCGGGGGGCGGGGGGGGAATCTGTACTACCAGAAATAAATTACCCCATAATCATGGAGTACCTTTGTGGAAGGCTGCATTTCAGGGTAGCCAATCACCTTTCCTTCCCACAGATTTAGAAACTATAGATCCCATGATGGCCTGGGGTATATTTTGGTGGCTAGTGCAGCTGCAAGTATCACAGTGACCTCTGAACACCCACCATCAGGGGTCATTTTGTAGAAAAAGAGGTGCAGGAGCTCATTAGCATAACTCATTAGCATAACTTTTTTGCATATGCTACACCACCTGACATCACCGGAAGTATGTCAGAAGGCAAGAAAGAAGAGGGAGTGAGGGAGAAAGAAAGAAAGAGCTGGCAGAGAGGGGACAGCTACTAATCCAAGCCTCAGAAATACCACTATTCTGGGAGGATGGCTTCAGTGGTGGCTGAAGCCTTCAGAAGGATGGTTGGGGGAACAAGGACCTTTCCAGGGGGCGGGGTCATTTTGCTGCAGCCATGACACAAGCAGGCATTCCCCCGCGAGGGGAGGGGAGCTGGCACCAACTCCCGGAGCTGAGCTCCCCCGAGCTGCTGCTCAAAATGACCCCTGCCCACCATAAAGACACTATTTTAAAAAGAAAATGTAGACTTAATTCTATCAGCCACAAGGTGTCCTCAGTACTTTAGGTCCTTCTGATGATAGAACCGAACGGCTGTTGGAATACTGAAAAGTGAGTTAGATGAACTTTTAGACTGGGGAGAGAGGGACGGATGGTTACGCTTAACCTGTGGCAGCAACAGGATTTGTGTACTGGAGCCTAATTGTCCTGTTAATTAGATGCCCCACCCTATTGAATGGAGTTGACTTGTGCTATGTAATCCATCTTGAGTTTCAGTGATAAAGGCAGACTAGAAAGAACCAAATAAATAAGTCTTTAGTAAAGGTAAAGGTAAAAGTTTCCTGTGCTTGAAAGTCAGTCAAAATCAACTCTAGGGGGCAGTGATCATCTCAGTTTCCAAGCTGAAGAGCCAGTGCTGTCCAAAGATGTTTCTGTGGTCATGTGGCTGGCATGACTAGACACTGAGGCGCACGGAATGCTGTTACCTTCCCACTGAAGTGGTACCTATTTATCTACTTGCAATTTCTTGCTTTCGAACTGCTAGGCTGGCAGGAGCTGGGGCCAGAGATGGAAGCTCAAGGGGCACTCAGGTCTTGAACTGCCAAACTACCGATCTTCCGGTCTGCAGTTCAGCGTCTTAACCATCAAATATTATATTCTTAGAACCATTTTCAAATGCCTACTCCCAGTAGAGCAAAGGATTTTAAGGGGCTTGATTGGGGGGGGGGGGGGGCGTCGGCGTGAATCAAGGTATTAAAGAGTGGTTTATGCAAAAGTGTAATTTAGGTCTGGCAGGAGGTCCATATTATGTGTTCTTGAGTCTGCATATAAATCTAGGTGGTTTAGGTGCATATGTGTGACTAGGCAACACCGTGCATATCTTAAAAGGAATTGTCATTAAGGGTGATATGTGTGGGGCTTTTCCCACTGCTCACAGGGGGCTGGTGTTTTAAACCCCTTCCCAAGAAGATCTTGAACCGCTATCCATACCAATTCAAGAATAACATTAGCTCAAAGTTTTTGTATGTTCCATAATCATTTCTTCTGTATGTTTTGGCACGTGGGGCAGTTCTCCCATGCTTCTTTTGTATTATTAATGTTTTATTACAACCCAGTACATATAAATACTACATCAAGGATATTATTGAATTAACAACAGTAAGGGTCATAAAGACTATAAAATCACAGAAAAGAAAAATTTCTGATTTTAAAATAGCTTAACATTTTAACATCAACTGATCAAAGTCTTTGTTCAGCTGAATTTACTTGGCAATGTAGTCAAACAAAAAATATAGCCGCAGAGTAGGGTTTCAGGGCATTGCTTATTGATGTACATTACAATACAAAACAGCTCATAGTTGGACAATTCAAAAATGCTAGGTAAAGGTAAAGGTTTCCCTTGCTTGAAAGCCAGTCGAATCCGACTCTAGGGGGTGGTGGCTCATCTCCGTTTCCAAGCCGAAGAGCCAGTGCTGTCCAACGACTTCTCTGTGGTCATGTGGCCGGCATGACTAAACGCTGAGGTGTATAGAATGCTGTTTTCTTCCCACTGAAGCGGTACCTCTTTATCCAGTTGCAGTTTCTTGCTTTTGAACTGCTAGGTTGGCAGGAGCGAGGGCCAGAGACAGGAGCTCGAACTGCCAAGCTACTGACCTTCTGGTCTGTAGCTCAGCATGTTAACCTCTGAGCTACCCCCTCAAAAAATACCAAAGAAATCTCGATATTTACTGATTTCCAGGTTCTGAACTATGCCAGGGCAGGAAGGATGGTCCATGTTATCAGCACCATTAGCTAGTGGAGACAGTGCAGGTGTGTCTTTGAAAGGCACGTGGTATAAAACAGCATCAAGGGCTCTTCTGTACCTTGTACAAACCTCAGAGCGGCTGTGTCCTCCGATTATTTATATTACCTCCAGCCAGATTTCAGGCACTCCAGGAAATAGCACAGGAGGCTCAGAGCAATCAGCACCCACTTGATTAGACGTTCGAGCTTTTTGGCAGCCGGCAAATCCCTTCCTTGATATTCCGCAGGCATCAAATAGTATGACAAGCAAATGCTTTAGCCAGGCCTGGGTGGAGATGCAGACTTCCCCCGCCCCTCCTGTTACTGCCTTTCCTTTTAAAGCTGATTCCTATTTAAATGTCAAATGGAAAGAGTAATCCATGAATGTCTAGGCTGGATCCACAACCAGATCTATCCTCCCTTATCCTTATGATTGAAAAAGGCATATTTGGCCTTGAAATGTGTTAGAGGCCAAATGTGCCCTTTTCAATCACAAGGATAAGCCTTGAAAACCCTCCAGTGTTGTCATAAGTCAACTGTGACTTGACAGCACTTTCCGCCACTACCAAGGGAGAACAGGTCCGGTTTAGGGTTGCCAGCTTCCTGGCGGGGCCTGGAGATTCCCTGGACTTACAACTGACCTCCAGTCCACAGTTTCCCTGGTGAAAATGGCTGCTTTAGAGGGTGGACTCTATGGCATTATACTCCAGGGAGGTCCTTTGTCTCTCCAAACCTTGTTGTCTTGAGGTTCCATCACCAAATCTCCAGGAATTTCTGAACCTAGAGTTGGCAACTCTATGCAGGGTACCCTCGCACAATGGGAGAAAAATCCCCCCTTTTTCATGGGCAACTATCAGAACTGTTGGAGTCTCGCTAACAGATCAGGAGCCGGGCTGCTTCATATGCTGCTATTTTAGTTGAAAAGATTTCTAAAATCTGAAGTCCTAATACATGAAGTGCAAAAACTGTGTTTACAGTCTGTCTTGTACCTTTGTATCCTGCCTTTCCTATAGGGAACTAAAAGTTACTATCTCTTCTTCCTTTTGTTTCTTACAATAGTCTTATGCGGTAGATTGGTAGGGTTGCCAACCTCCAGGCAGGGCCTGGTGATCTCCCAAAATTACAACTAATCTCCAGGAGACAGAGATCAATTCCCCTGGAGAAAATGGTAGTTTTGGAGGGTGGACTCTATGGCAGTATACCCCACTGAGGTCCCTCCCTTGCCTAAACCTTACGTCCCCAGGCTCCACCCCCAAAATCTCCAGGTATTTCCCAACACGGAGTTGGCAACCCTATAACTGAGTGTGAGCGACTGGTCTATGGTCAGCAAAAGAGACAGCAGGTGTCTCAAAATCCAGTCTAACCCCTCTAACCTGTTGCCTCAGCAATGCACATATTATAAAAGGCACACTCAGGGGACAGGAATTGGTTGTAATATTCTGTCGTGTGTTTATGGAGTAGCAGAGGCAGGTTAAATGAGGCCATACTTTCTGCTTCCTTGCTAGGGTTGCCGACTCTCGCTTGGGAAATCCTTAGAGATTTTTTTTTGGGGGGGGATGCCTTGGGAGACTCCACCCTTTATAGCTTCCATGTTCCCCAGGTACGGATGCCTGAGGACTTGAGGAGCCCCTGGTATCACAGCTCGTCTTCAGACTACAGAGATCCGATCCCCTGGAGAAAATGGACACTTTGCAGGGTGGACTCAATGGCACCGTACCCCCACTGAGGCCCCTGTCCTCTGCAAGCTCCATCTTCAACTCTCTAGGAGTTTCTCAACCCGGATCTGGGAACCCAACTCTCTGCTGGTGGCCAGGAGGGACCTAGTAACCCTGTCCCCAGGGGAACAGATCACTGTAGTCTAGAGAGCAGTTGTAATTCTGGGAGGTCCCCAGGCTACAGTTGCCATCTCTGGGTTGGGAATTTCCTGGAGATTTGAGGGTGGAGCCTGGGGAGGGGAGGAACTTCCACTGGGTATTAATGACATAGGACCCACCCCCCAAAGCAGCCATTTTCTCAAGGGGAACTGATCGCTGTGGTCTGGCAATCACTCGCCATTCCGGGCGATTGCCAGGTTCCACCTGCAGGTTGGCCCCACTTGGAGACTGGGAAACCTATTCCTTGCCAGCATTCCTTAAATGTTATTTCATTTGTGCAAAGAACAAATAAACCAACAGAAAACCCAGACAGCCTTCAGTTTGGAACGTGTTGAGGAATATATTGAGAGGCCTGAGAATCTCACGATGTCTGAGGCCAAAGAAAGACCAGATGGGGATGAATCAGGAGAGGGTAGACAGACAGAACACCCAAGCAATACAATTGACAGTTCATAGTCTCTCTGTGTGGGTTTATGTTTATCCAGCAGGAAAGCCTTCTCTGCCCCTAAACTGGAACACACCCTTTTGTGTGGCAGGAAGGGAGTTCCCTAGATCACCTCCAGACAGATCCTTTGAAAGACAGTATAACAAATCCAGTGGTGGTGGGGGGGGAGGGGCGCGCGCACATGCATACCTAAAAAAACCTGCACCTGTTTGCAGAAGAAAGGCCCAGGCAGAAGGGGAGGCCGAGGAGCCCTGCCAGCTGGCGAGGACTGAATAGAGGACCGAGAGGGCACGCCGGAATAAGAACACTGTCGTGATGCAGCTTGTTCCCATTGTCAGGGCTGGCCTTT
The DNA here is from genome assembly GCA_029233225.1 of Lepidodactylus listeri. Classification (NCBI taxonomy): domain Eukaryota; kingdom Metazoa; phylum Chordata; class Lepidosauria; order Squamata; family Gekkonidae; genus Lepidodactylus; species Lepidodactylus listeri. The sequence goes on from JARCFY010000008.1 coordinate 24,184,552, forward strand.
AGGAAGAAAGGACAGGAACACACACCCAGCGTGGGGAAGCCGGCTGGACTGCTGCTACTTGATCGCGTTGGGATTAGTCCTTGAGCTGTGCCTGGCACGGAGGAGCCCTAATCTGTGCCGGCTAGGACTGGGTTCTGATTGGAGATGGTTGGTTCCTGCGTGTACACTGAAAGCAATGTGTAAAGTGTGTGTGTGTGGGGGGGAAATGCCTGTATTGTCCAGGCAGCTCCTTGAGAATGTACTGCTGCAAATGGGCCTGGTTGCATCCTCAGGTGCCAAACTCCAGGTGGGCCCTGGTGATCTCCTGGAATTATAACTGATCTTCAGGCTACAGAGATTGGTTCCCTGGAGAGAACAACTACTTTGGCGGGTGAAGTCGATGTCATATAACTCCGCTGAGGCCTCTCCTCTCCACAGATACCACCTCTCCCAGGCTCCACCCCCAAATCTCCAGGAATTTCCCAATCTGGTGCAGACACAGGCAGGCTTGAGCCGCATGTTTCTTGAATCATCAAATCTCCAAGGGTTGCCAGGTTCCCCCGGCCACTGGTGGGATATGGGGGCAGGCCGCAGAAAGTGCTGGTGGCTAGAAGGATAGACAGCTTCAAGAGGGGACTGGAGCAGAGGTTCATCAGTGGCTGTTAGCCACAAAGTATAGATGGAACTATGTCTGGGGTAGTGATGCTCTGTATCCTTGGTGCTAGGGGGCCAACAGTGTGTGTGTGTTTGGGGCTTCTGGAGTTCTGGCCATAGGTGTAGACTAGGGGGGGGGGGCTCGAGCCACCCCTGGCAAAATGGAGCGCCTGCCGCCACGCCTCCCCGAGCCCTTCCGAGGCCCGGCCATAGCTGCTGCCGGTGCCTCTCCCCCCCCCCCCCCCGGCCTGGCCACTCCTCCATCCTTCCCTCTCCCTCTCCCTCCCTCTTTTCCAGGTGAGAAGCCTGGCGTGGTGGCATCACCCAGAAGTGATGCCATCACGCTGGGCACGTTGCCAGGGCGACGCTCTAGCAATCGCTCTGAAACTTTATGGCACCATAGAGTTTCAGGGTGATTGCCAGAGCGTCGCCCTGGCAACGTGCCCAGCGTGATGGCGTCACTCCTGGGTGACATCACCACGCTGGGCATTTCGTCCGGAAAAGAGGGAGGGAGAGGGAAGGGGTGGCTGGGGGTGGGGAGAGAGAGGCACCAGCAGTAGCGGCTGGCAGGCCTCGGAAGGGCCCAGGGAGGCACGGCGGTTTCCCAGGGGGTGGGGAGAACATCACCTCAGCGAGCACATGCGCTTTGTGCGTGCGCTAAAGAGCCCCCACCCCCTTGGAATTTCCAAAAGTCTACGCCCCTGGTTCTGGCCCTGCAGGTGGACCTCCTGATGGCACCTGGGTTTCGGCTACTGTGTGACACAGACTGCTGGACTAGGTGAGCCATTGGCCTCGTCCAGCATGGCCTCTCTTATGTTCTTATGCCTGAGGTCTCCCCAGGTCCTAACAGCTCCACTTGTTCTCTTGGGGTTGTTCAGCATCCCTTCCTCTCCCTGAACAGCTACTTCCTGTGGCAGGCTTTGCGTTCATCCAGACAAAATTCCCCATTGGCAGAATGGAACTTCCCTGCCTCTTCCTTCCCGCTGTAGACCGCTGATCTCCAAGAAGAGCTGCTCCTTGGGGGGGCGGGGCGGGCATAACTGCCCTATTGTCTGTTACCGCAATATACCTCCGCAGTTGCTTCAGCATGTGAAATGGTAGGCTGTGCAAGACCCAGTACCTGATCCAGAGGGGGGTAGGGTTGCCAGATCCAGGTTGGAAAACTCCTGGAGACTTGGGGGTTGAGCCTGCAGAAGAACGGGACCTCAGTGTGGTACAGTGCCACAGAGTCCACCCTCCAAAGCATCCCTTTTCTCCAGGGGAACTGGTCTCTGTCGTCTGGAGATGAGCTGTAGTTCTGGGGGATCGCCAGCCCCCACCTGGAGGCTGGCATCCTATGTGCATGTAAACAAGAAGCACTCCCCACTCAGAAGCGTAACCTGTGGAGATCCAGGGGAGAAGGCTGGACTTGGCAGAGTGAACACTCTGGCCACTCAAGGTAAAGGTTTCCCTTGCTCAAAAGCCAGTCGAATCTGACTCTAGGTGGCAGTGCTTATCTCAGTTTCCAAGCTGAAGAGCCAGCGCTGTCTGAAGACTTTTCTGTGGTCATGTGGCTGGCATGATTAAACGCCATAGATTAGCTACTCAAGGCATCAGTAAAAAGCAAAGTAGGGACATGGTCAGGGTCCAGAAAACAGGGACTGGCCCTAACAAGTGGGGACAGTGAAGACTACTCCTCTTCTGCCGAAAGAAACCATCCCTGCAGGGGAACACAAGACCACCTTGAGTCTACGTCTGAGTCCGCAGTGACGTGATTTGCTTTTTTTATTGCCAGCCCCTTCTTACCACTTGACAGTGCAGGCAACACCTTTCGAGAAGGACTAGCCTGTTTCTTCCTGACATCGCTATGGTTTGTATGTGCACATCAACTGGCATTTACTTCACCTCAGTTATCGAAGAAGTGAAAGTGAGCTGTCAAGAGAAGCGGCTCCTTCCTGGCTCCTGTCAGGAGCGATTGCAGATTGCATTCCCCTGTACCATTTAGAAACTGATGGGTGGGCAGGTCTGTTCCTCAACTGACCACCACTATAGAATAGCTGGGGATGCAGATTGGATGCACTGGGTGTGGATTAGACAGAAGGTGCTCTCTCTCTCTCTGTTTCGTTTTAAAGTTGATTGTAATGTCTTTTTTTAATGGTTTGCCACCTTGAAAGCCCCGACTGGGTAGAAAGATGGGATACAAAAATGTTTTAAATAGATGAAATTTTGCGGCATACGTAGTACAGATCTTCAGTGAATCAGTCTCCATTAAGGACATCTTCCCCTTTTCAGTTCCAGAACTTTTAAATCAGTGACAGTTACCCCCCCAAAAGAGGAACAATCTGGGACTTTTTACTCTGCATTTTTAAGGGACTTCACAAGATTTCAATTACTTACGTAGCTCAGCCAAGGAAAATGACAGCCGTTTCTGCAAAAAGATGTTGAATAACTTTCCCTAGAAAGCCCGTAATCTTAGAGCAGATTAGGGTTGCCAGCTCTGGGTTGGGAAATACCTGGATATTTTTGGGGTGAAGCCTGGGGGGGGGGGGAGTTGGGGAGGGGAGGAACTTCAATGGGCATGATGCCACAGAGTCCACCTTCCAAAGCGGCCATTTTTACCAGGTGAAGTGATCTCTGTTGCGTGGAGATCAGTTGTAATCCCAGGAGATCTCCAGCTACCACCTGGAGGCTGGCAACCCTAGATCCAGGGTCAAAATCTCCTCCACATAATGTATCCTAAATTGTTTAGATAGTGCTGTGGAGGCTCCCTTCCACAAACCTGATTTCTCCTGTAGCTGGTCTTTCCCACAGACACCATAATCATAGAAATGACAAGCGATAAGATGGTCAACAAACCGGTATTTTATTGGTCTCACCAGTAAAGTTGTATTCTGTCAGGTAACTGGGATGGATGGGAGAAAAGGCAGGACACCCTGCTTCTCTTAAGCTCCGTCTCAAATAATCATGTCATCCCTTGACTCCACCTGTGACCTTCCAGACCTTCTCCAGGTGATGCTCTGGTCCTCTCTGTTCAGGGTGACTCCTCTTGCTTTCGTTTTGCCTTCTGGTTCACTCAGGCTGCTGTTCTTTTTAAAATAACAATATGCTCACACTACCTATGGAATACTGTAGGCTGCATTCCTGCCTAGCCTAACCCACAGTGGTTCCTTCTCTCTTTCCTGGTCACTCCACAATCCCTTACAAATGGAGAAAATAAGTTGGTTCATGGGTGTTGGGATGCAGGGCTATGGCTCAATGGGAGATTTTGTGTACTGAGCCTGAGTCATCCCTGAACTAGCACCTGGAACTGGTTCAGCTTGTTACCCCTGAACAATAAGAAGAAGAAGAAGAAGAAGAAGAAGAGATTGGATTTATACCCCGCCCTTCACTCCCCAAGAGAGTCTCAGAGCGGCTTACAAACTCCTTTCCCCTCCCCTCCCCACAACAGACACCCTGTGAGGTAGGTGGGGCTGAGAGAGCTCTTTCCCAAGCTGTCCTTGAGGGAACAGCTGTGCCAGAGCTATGGCTTGCCCAAGGTCATCCAGCCAGGTGCAAGTGGAGGAGTGGGGAATCAAACCCGGTTCTCCCAGATTAGAGTCCGCGCACTTAACCACTACATCAGACTGGCTCTCTTACCAGGACTCTGATGTGAACCAATAGAGAAGTCGTATAATGTAAATAGCCTATCATTGGGAGTGGGGTGTGTTAGGATGTGGTCCTTGCATGCTGATCCCCCGGAGTTTGCCCTAGTTGTGTTCCTAAATAAAACAGAGCTGTTTATTGCAATGCGTCTTGAACCCAGTATTTAACAGTAGAACATCTGCTTGGCATGCAAAAGGTCCAAGATTCAATTCCTGATGTTTCCAGTTGAAAGAATCAGGCAGGAGGTGATGTGGAGGACTTCCACCTGAGACCCTGGAGAGCTGCTGCCAGTCTGAGTAGATAATACTGACCCTTGAGGGACCGATGGCCTGATTCAGTACCAGGAAGCTTCATGAGTTCGTGTGCTGCCCCGCCCCCCCCTTCCTTGAGTGATGAACATATAGGGCTGGAGAGTTTTTGTGGAAAGGTTAAGCAAGCCAAAACGGTACTGCAAGAAGAGTAAGAACTCTTTTCTTTCAAACAGTTGTGCTCTGTCACTTGCCAGATTCTTTCAGCTGATTCTCTTCACTTCCCGTCAGGTCTGCAACAGCTTTACACATCATAAATATTTTGGTCTCCAGTTAAAAAGGCCAACATGCATCGATACGAATAAAAAAACCGTGGTGCTGGTTCAGTAACGGTTGCTCTAGTAATCCTTTGAAAGTCACAAGAAAGAACTCCGCAACCCCTTTGCTTCATCCAGATCAAGCATCCTTTTCCAGCAGATCCAATTTGATATCCTTCCAAGGGGAAAACTCTTTTCTCTGGTCCACGTTTTGCCTTTCCATTTCCCTTCGAGGCTGAGCCAAACCTTCCATTTTCATTCTAGATAGAGGAGCAAGAAACTGGACAAAGAAAGGGGTTACTGGCAGAGGTGGACAAAAAGGAAATTAATGAAGGCAGGAAGAGATAATATGGCTGGCAGAGTGATAAGAAGCTATGGCAATTCAAACGCAGGGAGAAGGCTCAGCGAAGCAAGAGAGGGGAGGAAAGAATGGAAATTAGGCAACCGGAAATTAACTGTTAAAAGTGGTTATGAGGTTCAGCACCCTCTGTGGGACCTTGGCTGCGATCAGACAGGCAAGTTGCTCCGATGTCATGGTGGCTCCCTACCGGACTTGAAGTGTATGGCCAGACGGCAACATCTGCCTCCCGTTCCTCAGTCGTCGGCCCCCCATCCTCACCCCTGACTTTCCTAACACTGGTTAAAGTTCGGTGTTTATGACTGAGCATGTCTTACTGTGGATTTCAGGGTGTCTGATCTCTCCCTTGCACACTTAAGCAGCTTGGTAAGGTCTGACCCTTCCGGTCCCCGGCCACCACTTTTTTTTAAGTTAGCGATGTGTGCATGAACGCATATCCTCTCCTAGCAAATAAGCAGTTATGTGAATGCACACATTAGAGGTTTTTTCCCCAAAAGATGCTGCCTGCCTGCCCTCTCTGAGGGCACACAGCAGCCGTCAGCAGTCTGAACAGTCAACCACGAGTTGAGGCAGGAATAGAGTGGCATGTCTGGTTGCACCTCTCTGGAACAAATAGCTCCAGAGAAACTAGAGGTGGAGCCAGACCATGCCAAAGCCTGCCATCTGATTGCAGCCTTTGATCTATATAGTCAACAGGGTTAGGGATGCTTAACAGAGGCCGCTGGAATTTCACATGTTGTCTGATCTGAACTGCAGAATTAAGGAGAATTATTTATTCCATTAGGGCTGCGGTGGCTCAGAAGTTAAGACGCTGAACTGCAGACTGGAAGGTCGGTAGCTCAGCAGTTCAAGATCTGAGTGCTGCATGACGGAGTGAGTGCCCATCTCATGCCCCAGCTCCTGCCAACTTAGCAGTTCGAAAGCAAGAAACTGTAACTAGCTAAATGGGTACCACCTTGGTGGGAAGGTAACAGCGTCCCGTGCACCTTGGCATTTAGTCATGCCGGCCACATGACCATGGAAAAAGTCTTCAAACAGCGCTGGCTCTTCGGCTTGGAGATGAGCACCGCCCTCTAGAGTCGGATTCAACTGGCTTTTGAGCAAGGGAAACTTTTACCTTTCCCTTTATTTATTCCATAAAAGTGGATTGCTGTGTGAATTCCTGGATCATGGATTATGAAGACAGGCAAATTAGAACCAGTGTGGTATAGTGGTTAGAGTGTCAGCACAAGAACTCAGAGACTGAGCTTCAAATCCCCAGCGGTGCCAGGAAGATGGCTGGGAGATCTTGAGCCAATGATTCTCTCTCTCTCTCTCTCCCTTCTCTAGAAGCAGCATTTGAGGGAGATTTGTGGGTTGCAGTGGGAAAGGGCAGGCAGGAAGAATTTGTTCCATGGCCAACAATGTGTTCTGTTAGTGGAAAAAATCAGTCTGGATCTAGCTCCATACGGCCGGGCTCATTCCTCCATGTTACATGCCCCAGGCTCACATGTTCCTTTAAGTTTCAGGTGGTTTTTTTTGCTGTGTTGGTCTGCAGTCAAAGAAGTAGATTCGAATCCAATAGCCCTGTAGAGACCAACACAATTTTCAGGGTCTAAGCTTTTAAGAGTCAAAGTGCCCTTTTGGCAGATCTTAACCAAGGGAGCTTTGACTCTCAAAAACTTATGCCCCTAAAATCCTGTTGGCCTCTGAAGTGCTGCCGGATGCGTATCTAGCATGCTGTTTTTACGGTCGAGCTGTTTGGGAGGCTGGAGTGATGAATGATTAAGGGGTCCGGTGGCACTAGGAAGGCTAACCAGATTTTGTTCTAGCATGAGCTCTCTCGGGATAGAATGCACTTCATCAAATGCTTGCTGTGTGGGCTCCCCCTAGGCAGGTACACGTATTAGGTGGGAAGAAGAAGAAGAAGAAAAATCTGTGAACAGCCATGAAAGACAGAGCCTCTGCTACTGCAACTCAACTTTTCATCACTGCCCAAAGGTCTCCTGCTCTTTTTAAACCACACATTCTCCCCTGCTTCTCCCCATGCCCAGAACTTGGAATACACACATATTCCCACCACCCCTCTCCTCCATTGGGACCAAGGAAGTACACATTAAAGTCAAATATGTGAGGCTTCCCCTTTGCTGTACTGGCTCACTGCCCCCCCCCCCATCTGCCATTAGGGTTACCAGCTCCAGGTTGAGAAATACCGGGAGATATGAGGAGTGGAGCCTGAGCAGAGTGGGGATTGGGTAGGGGAGGGACTTCAATGGGGTAAAATGCCATAGAGTTCACTTTCCAAAGCGGCCATTTTCTCCAGGGGAACTGAATGTTGTTGTAATACTAGGAGATCTCCAGCTACCACCTGGAGGCTGAAATCCAAAACCAACACTCGTGACGAAAATAATGAAGAGTCAATAAAGATATGTTTGCAAAATCATTTACTGTAGTAACTGTAGAAAATTCTCTTCTGTAATCGCTCACACACAACAAATGCTGCGCAATGTAAACAATTCATTTCATAATAATTGCTTTGTGAAGACCTCGGGTTCTGTTATTGGAGAGTCAACATGGAATGTTTCCTTCAAGAGTTGATAAGTAGAAATTGATAAGAATTGTGATTTCTACACGCTCAGATGAAGCAATTATTGTGAAACAAATTGTTTACATTTCACAGCATTCGTTGTGTGTGAGCAATTATGGAAGAGTATTTTCTACAGAATTACGACAGTAAATGATTTTGCAACCATATCTTTATTGATTCTTCGTTATTTTTGTCACGGATGTTGTTTTTGGATTTCCACTTCCTCCCATGATCTCTCATTTTTGGCTTCTACCACCTGGAGGTTGGCAACCCTGTCTGCCATCCTGGTGTGCTCTCTCTCTCTCTCTTTCTCTCTCTTTCTCTGTTGTGGGGAGAGGAAGGGAAGGAGATTGTAAACTGCTCTGAGACTCCAAGTGAAGGGCGGGATATAGATCCAATCTCCTCCTCCTCCTCCTCTTTCTTCTTGAGAAAAATTAGCTAGCACATCCCTTGATAAGAGGTTACTCTTTCTAATTAGTAGTTTATATAATGCTATCTCATGCCAAATCAGATGCTCTTCAACTGGTAGATTGACACCCAAGATTTCTACCAATAAAGGAGTTAAGCAGGGATGTGTGCTTGCGCCCCCCCTTTTTAATCTTTTCCTGTGGGATTGGCTCCGTTCTTAAATTAAGTGGATGGACACTGTCCTAAATTAGGCTCCACCCATATACCAATCTTGTTACATGCAGATGATGCGGCTCTGCTTTCTTGTACTCGTGTGGGTCTACTCTGACTCCTAAACAGTTGACAGGATTACTGTAAAATCAACCAATTAGAGCTAAACTATGAGAAATCAAAAATCCTAGTTTTCTCAAAATCCAGGAAGCAATTTATATGAAGGATTGGTGATCATATGCTTGAGCAAGTAAGATACTTGAAGTATCCAGGGCTTTACTTTCACACCACCACAATTTGGACTCTCCAGCACAGGATAGCAATGAACAACTTTAAGGCAAATATCAATGCCCTTCTACGGATTTATTTTTCAGAGAGAGGAAATTAATTTGTGCCATCTGTATTAAAAGTATTTAATATAAAAATAGAGCCCCAACTACTTTATGGAGTCCTTGGATTGAGGCAGTCAATAAGTCAATTGATTAGGTGCTCACAAGCTTTTTATTGAAGGTCCTAGGTGTTCCACCTTGCGCCCCGTATGAAGCCCTCTGTTTGGAATGCGGTCAAAGTCTTATGTCTATGAGAATGGGGCTTATGACCTTCAAATATTGGGCTCGATTGCACTATAACTCCAATTCCACCAGCTTATACCTATCAGATGTTAACTGAGACTGAGGGTTCACCCTGGCTTGCCATCATAGGAAAAAAACCCTGAGATCATAAGAACATAAGAGAAGCCAATGTTGGATCAGGCCAATGGCCCATCCAGTCTGACACTCTGTCACACAGTGGCTAGAAATACCAGCTGCCATCAGGAGGTCCAGCAGTGGGGGCAGGACAGGAGAAGCCCTCCCACTCTTGCCCCCCCCCCCCCCGCATCAAGAATACAAAGCATCACTTGCCCCAGACTGAGAGATCCTATCTATACTTTGTGGCTAATAGCTCTGTTCTATATTTTATCTAATTCCCTCTTGAAACTGCCCATGCTTGTAGCTGCCACCACCTCCTCTGGCAGTGAATTCCATGTGTTAATCACTCTTTGGGTGAAGAAGTACTTCCTTTTATCCGTTCTAACCCGACTGTGCAGCAATTTCATGGCGTGCCCACAAGTTCTTGTATTGTGAGAAAGGGAGAAAAGTACTTCTTTCTCTAGCTGCTCTATCCCATACATAATCTTATAAACCTCGATCATGTCACCCCTCAGCCGTCGTTTCTCCAAGCTAAAGAGCCCGAAGCGCTTAAACCTTTCTTCAGAGGGAAAGTGTTCCAACCCTTTTATCATTCTAGTTGCCCATTTCTGCACTTTTCCCAGTGCTATGATATCTTTTTTGAGGTGTGGCAACCAGAACTGTACCCAGTACTCCAACTGAGATCGCACCATCGATTTATATAGGGGCGTTATGATACTGATCCCTTCCTAATAACCTTGAATATCCCTCTTGAATCTATGCTGATGCTTTCAGAAATGGAGGTGTTTCACAAAATAAAGAGACAGAGTTGCAGAACTTGTGTAATGCACTCCTCACCTTTGCCTGTCCCTGCCCAACGAGCCAGAGCTCCTCCCCACCAAGCATCCTTAAATCTGAGCATGCCCAGTGGTGCCCCCCTGATCTTTGCAAAGGCAGAGGCTGGTTCCTGGAAAAATACACTGCCTGAGGCTACTCTCTTGCATTTCCTCCTTGCAGAGCGAGCCAAACCCAGGATATTCTAAAAAAAGAAAAGAAAAAGACAAGGCACTTTCTATCATCCTGGACAGTTACAGCAAGAACTTCCCATCGCCGCCTTTCCTTTCATAGTTGCAGCTCTTCCTTCAACAGACACTACATGATCTTAAAAGTTTGTCTCAGATGTTAAAACTAGTGATTTTTTTGTTTGAAATCCTTGGCTAAAAACAAAACAAAAAGAAGATGCTTTTTTCTCTGGCCGGATATTTTGTACTCTGCTCCCCCCCCCCCCCCCCGCTTGCACACTGACGTGGAACTGCTGTGTTCCTTGCTGCAGGCAGCTAACCCAGCTTGGGGAGCAAGGGAGGACAAACCATTCCTTCCCCCTCTCCCTTTTGCAATGCAAACGTTAAAAGCGTTGCTTCAGTCTTTGCCCAGCTTGGAGGGAAAGGAACAGAAATAGGCTTTTTTTTGCCCCTTCCTTTTGCAACTTTACCATGTAGCTATTTTGCAGAGTAGGCTGGTCAGAATTCAACCCACAGCTGATCTAGGGCTGCCAAGTCCCCCGGTAGAGCGGGGGAAACACCGATTTTTAAAGCTTTCCCCCGCTTTTTCAAAATTGGCCACCGGGGGGACAAAATGGCTGCCAGCAGGGGAACCTCGGAGCCTGCCCTGGCCTCTTGAACTTCTTAAAAGGGAAATTTCCCCTTTAAGAGCTGAACGAGCAAGAGAGCCCCGCCCAGAGATTAAGGAGGGACCAGGCTCTTTCTACTGAAGGGCTTGCGTGCAAGGTTGCTGCTGGAGTAAGCTGCTGGTAAGCTGCTGGGGTCTGCGAGCTCTTTTCCTTCTCTGTCTCTCCCCCACCCCCTCTTTCTTTTTTCTGTCTGTCTGTCCACTGTGGTTTTGTCAAAGGAATAAACTGTCACTTCCAAAGAGGTAAACATCACAAGGAGAGGTTGCCTGTAGAAGGTCTGGGAGTGGGATTGTTTAAAATGTCTTGTCGTGGCTGCTTGGGTCCCCCCAATCCTCATTTCCCTTCTGCAAATAAAAGTTGGGATTCCTCATTTTTATGCCAATTTTCTGTTTCTTTCAACCGTGTCCCCCCCCCCCCCCCGCAGTAAAAATCTGCATTTTTAAAAGCATTTGTACATCAAGTAACCGGTATTTTAAGTTAGGGATGGATCCAACTAGCTTTTCTGCTGGCGAAAAGGGGAGGACAAGGGTCCTCTTTAGCCACCAAAAAGCCTATGCTGGGAGGGGGGGGGGAGAAGTTATGGGACTTACATGGACAACTTCTGGGTGAAACAAGGGCCAGAAATAAAGCCTGGGAATTGGGCAAGAGTAAGTGAAAAAGCTGGCTGGCTGTCTCTCTCTCTCTCTCTCTCTGTCCCCATCCAGCAGAGGTCTATCAGTGGCTATTATTAGCCACAAGGTCTGAATGGAACCCTTTGTCTGGGGCAGTGATGCTCTGCATTCTTGGTGCTTGGGGGGCAACAGTGGGAGGGCTTCTGGAGTTCTGGCCCCGCTGCTGGACCTCCTGAGGGCACCTGGTATTTTTGGCCACTGTGTGACACAGAGTGTTGTACTGGATGGGCTGTTGGGCCGATCCACTGTGGCTTCTCTCCTGTTCTTATGATATGAAAATCATATTTAGCACTTGTGTAGCACTTAGTGCTTCATATTCTGCCGAGATGAGGAAGGATTCAGTAGGGCCGTTGCTCAGTGATAGAGCATCTGCTTGACATGCAGGAGGTATCAGCCTCTTCAGCTAAAAAAGGATCAGGTAATAGGTGACATTAAAGATCTCAGCCTGAGACCCTGGAGAGCCACTACCAGTCTGAGTAGTCAATACTGACCTTGATGGACCAATGGCCTGATTCAGTATTAGGAAACTTCATGAGTTCATGTGTCAGCATGTGGAAGCAACATCACAGGATGTGACATCACAAAATGATGTCACTTCCTTTCTCCTGGCTCCACCCCCAAAGTCTCCTGGCTCCACCCCCAAAGTCCCCAGATATTTCCCAAGTTGGACTTGGCAGCCCTAAGCTGATCAGTTGAAGAAGAAGTGATTGGATTTATACCCCGCCCTTCACTTGGAGTCTCAGAGCACCTGACAATCTCTTTCCCTTCCTCTCCCCACAACAGATGCCCTGTGAGGTAGGTGGGGCTGAGAGAGCTCTGACCTAGAACTGCTCTTGAGAGAACAGCTGAGATAACTGTGGCTTGCCCAAGGTCACCCAGTTGGCTGCATGTGAAGGAGTGGGGAATCAAACCCGGTTCTCCCAGACTGGAGTCCACACTCTTAACCACAGCACCAAACTGGCTCTCTGCGAGCCAGCTTCTGACCAACAGCTAGCTGTCCGAGTTCCTCGATACAATCCGAACATATCTCTGACTAAATCAAACTGTATTCGGTTTTTTCGTTATATCATGTAAGGTGTTTGTAGCTGTTTCAGTAGACTCGTTTCATTTTCATCTTGAAGAAAAAGAGAGCTCCCATCAGCTGCAAGGATTTCTGAACTTTTCAGCTGTCGCTGAGGAAAGAATAGCCAGGCAAGCCAAATACTCCGTAAGTCCTCATTGTTTGGTTTAGAGGTAGTGGCCATGGCTCAGGAGCAGAACATCAGCTTTGTATGCAGAAGGTCCCAGGTTCAGCCCCCAGCATCTCCAGTTATAGATCGGATCTGTTGATGTGAAAGTCCTCTCCTTGAGATCATGGAGAGCAGCTGCCAGTCAGAGCAGTCAACACTGATCCTGATAGACTCATAGTCCGACTCCGTATGAAGCAGCTTCATGGGGTCATGACGAGAGGTTTCAGTTTTAGACTGCATTTAGACTCACTGATGAAAAGGTAAAGGTTTCCCTTGCTCAAAAGTACTCATCTCTGTTTCCAAGCTGAAGAGCCAGCCCTGTCCAAAGACTTCTCCGTGGTCATGTGGCCCGCATAACTAGATGCAGAGGTGCACAGAACGCTGTTACCTTCCCACCGAAGGGGTACCTGTTTATCTACTTGCAATTTCTTGCTTTCGAACTGCTCGGTTGGCAGGAGCTGAGGCCAGAGATGGGTGCTCACTCCGCCATGTGGCACTTGGGTCTTGAACGGCTAAACTACTGATCTTCCAGTCTGCAGTTCAGTGTCTTAACCACTGAGCCACCGCGGCCCCATTTAGACTCATTGATAGGACTATGTTAATTTGTATTATCGTTATTGATCAGTTTATGTGATAGTTTGTATTGACATTGTAATGTGGTATTAATATGACTGTATTTTCCTTCTTTTTTGCGTTTCGTTGATCGCTGTGTCTGAGCTGTAGCAATAAAGTTATCGATCTATCTCTGATTGGCTCACAATCTTATCAGTCGTGTCAAACAAGGTAAGTTTGTCTACCAAACAGGTTTGCTAAGAATCCTCAGCCTCCCGAGTGGCACTGCTACCCTTTCTCAGGATTTCACCAAAGATGAGGGCCCTTAATTTAAGCAGACATGTTTGTACTAAAAAAAAGAGAGCTTTCATCATTAAAATGGAAATATCAAAAATTTAAAAGCCTGGGTTTTGAAACATTCTTAAGTGGGGCAAATCAATGTTCTCAATTGGACAGTGCCCACACTGGACCTCACCTGGTTAAGTCTCTGGTTCCCTGGTTGCATAGCAGCTGGTAGAAATTCTACTATTTTCTCTTACAAATTAAGTCTAATCCTTTGCTCTTTCACTTGCAGCTGCTGGATGACCTTGGGAAAGCCATAGTTCTGGCACAGCTGTTCTTGAAAAAGAGCAGTTTCTGTCAGAGTTCTCTCAGCCCCACCTGCCTCACGGGGTGTCTGTTGTGGGGAGGGGAAGGGAAAGGAGTTTGTAAGCCACTCTGAGACTCCCTTGGGTAGTGAAGGGCAGGGTATAAATCCAATCTCTTCTTCTTCTTCTTCTTCTTCTTCTTGCTTTTATTCCAAGATCCAAATTCAAACCACAAATAATTAACAGTTAGGACAAAACTGAAAGCAAGTCAACAAACAGTGATAACACACATAAAGACAATTCTATAGCCATTGGGGTGGAGTGATCAGAGTGCTGGAACAGGATACGGGAGACCCAGGTTTGAATCCCCACTCTGCCCATGGAAGCTTGCTGGGTGACCTTGGGCCAGTCACATATGTTCAGCCTGTCAGAGAAGCAACAGCCTGCTAAGAGACTAATTACTGTAAATACTGCTGAAAGAGAAGTTTAGTCCACTTGTACCCTAGGGGGAGCTATGGATCGTTCCCTAGTGTTTAGGGTTTATTGAATGCTTTTGTCTTGTAATTCAGCATACTTCTTGATGTTTTTCTGGCTGTGGTAACACAGCACGGTCTGAGCCCATCTCAAATTTCTCTCTCTCTTTTTTGCAACGGGGAAATTGGATCAGACATCCCATCTTCAACCTGCTTCACTCTGCACTCACCCCATGGAGGACCAACCAGATGGCAGCTGCAGAATGGGAGCTTTTCTTTATCATTTGTCCTCTGAGCATGCGCATAAGCGCTCATGGGAAGTATTGCTTCAAACTCCTGGCAGCTGGTGGCAGATGGGATTGCAGGACAAGGCTGCTGGGATTTGTACTGTGGCTGTGAGGGCTGTGTTTTTTAAACTGTGCTTTTTTAAAAAAATTAAATATTTCAAAAGTTTTCAAGCTGGGGGGAGAGAACAGAGAAGTCTCGTCCTGTGTCCTGTGCGATGATGTTTTTATTTAAAAGCTTGGAGCAGAACTGGAGTCAAGGCATTGTTCTCAGACTGCTTCCCCCTTCATCTCTGAAAAAAACCCACAACTTCTCAATTAACCCCTTTCCCAACCACATGTGCCGCAAACCTGTAGGCAGAAAACAGCTGAAACACATAGGCGTCTTTCTTTGTAAGGTTTTAAAAGAGAAACACATGGGGCGAAGATCTGCTTAAGCGCACACTGCTAAATGAATTTTTTAAATGGTGCCGAGGCAGGTGTGCCCTCTAGCTTCCCAAATGGCTTGATTCCACAAGGGAAAGTTCAGACATCAGGAATTGCACAGTGCACTGCCTCCCCTCCTTGGGTTCCCCGTGCGCCCCGCAAGCTGCGGGGCACCTGGGGAAGCTGATTCTGGGAGGGAGCTGTGCTGTCAGGGGTGTGGCATAATATGCTAATGATTTTCTGCTGTCGGGTGTGGCCTATTATGCTAATGAGTTCCTGCTGGGCTTTTTCTACAAAAAGAGCCCTGGTGAGACCAGTTCAGTCCGTAAAAGTCTGCTTTTTCCTGGTCAGCTGTGAGTATGGGCCGCCAGTGACTGCAGAGCAGGAGACAGATGCCGCTGTCTGAATGACCATTTTTAATCTGTAAGGGAGAAGCAATGAAATCGGGTCAAATAGCATGTCTGATCACAGCCTCTTTCTGCTGTGTGTTAGTCTGTGTTAGTGCTTGGGCTCCGAAGGCCTCTGTGTTGCCTTAATGGCCTGCAGTCAGTTCTTGTCTACTTTTGGAAAAGTCCCGTTGCAGTAAATTCACTGAAAGCAAACTGCAAAGCGTGGATTGGATTATTCCTGAGCTCTGCCAACACATCCTAACCTACCTCACAGGGTTGTTGTGAGAATAAAATGGTGGAGAGGGTAAGGATGTAAGGCCCTTTTGTGTCCCCACTGTGGAGAAAGCCAGAGTACAAGCGAAGTAATAATGAATAATAAGTAGGACAGATATTGCACAACTCAAACAGTGTTAATATCTTGATTTAAATCTCCATTTAATACCATGAAATTGCTCTCCATTGACATGGAAGAAGACAGAAGAAAATCATTTGTTATCTTTGAAAGGACAAAGCAGAATTCCAGAACAGCATGTGGGATGGTTTGGCTTGTGGTCATTATTTGTCATTTCCAAATTGATTTGGTCAGTTTCTACAACTTACTTTGAATTCTGTAGCTTTCATAGCAAGGGATTAGTAAATATTAGATTAGTGAGCCTCTATGAGTGTTTTTAAACTGCTTTCCTCCCATCTGTCCTAATGTTTTGATAGGTGATAATTGTTAGGGAAAAATAGTCAAAATACTTAAATAATAAGAGTTGTGATGGATCTTTGCTTCACTGGAGAGGAGACGTTTGTTTACAGTTTAAAAATACTTTATTACTAAAGTTAGGGTTCACGGGAAGGGCTACAAAATAACATAACTAGAGAGCTACATCTTGCTACTTCTCTTTACAAGACATGGTGAGATCAGAATGGAGAATCTCTCCTTCTCCTTGACCCCTAGAAGGAAGTCACCTGAACACAGTAACCAATCAATACATCAATACTCCTTTAGATTTGTGGGATTTTCTTCCATTGGCTATCTGCCAGGTTTCCCTTCCAGGTCAGTCTAAACAATAGCACTGAAGCTAAACAAGTTAACCCTATAATGACTGGAATGTTCAGATCTTGCTAGCACACACATTTCCAACAATAATTACTTATCTAAGGCTCAAACTAGACATTACGTTTTCCAAAAGTTTTTTACGAGGACTTGCAGCTATACTGCAGGTGCAAATTCCCATGGCAACTCATGTGCAAACAGTACAGATGGGCCTGATTCTGACTGAGACAGCAGTGTGTATGTGTGTGGGGGGGCACCTGCCTCCCCCTCCCATTTTTGGCAGCCAGAACTACCCAGGGTTTAGGGTTGCCACCCCCCAATTCCGGGTGGGGAATCTCCAACTTTGGGGGGCTTCTTTCAGCTGCCAGCCAGCTGGCCAGTGGGGGAAACTCCACCCTCAAACAGTAATATTCCCACGCAATGTCCCACACAACGTCACCAACATGATGATGTCACATGGAAGTGATGTCATCATGCTGGGGACACTCTGGTTTGAGGGCATAACTCTATGGTTTGAGGGCAATTTTACCAGAGTTTTGCCCTCAAACCAGAGTGTCCCCACATGAAGTCCCCAGTGGGATGACATTACTTCCATGTGATGTCATCGCACATGCGGGGATGTCGCTGTTTGGGGATGGAACCCCACCCCCTGTCCTAAAAGGCTCCCTCCTTCCCCCTGCTGGTGTGAGGTAAGAACCTGGCAACCCTACCAGGGCTACAGGTGATGGTGTTACACCTTTGAGAAGGGCTTGCGCAAGCATTCAGTGCATGTACAGCCTCCCCACCAGTGCTTCCAGTGCCCACCCCCACCGGGCCGTTTGGGCTGCCGAAAACATTGGCTACAGCCTTGCTTCCTGCTGTCCTTTCCCACAGAGCAAAATGCCCCACAATTGGTGGAGAAAGGGATGCGATTTTCTCCCTTTTCAGTGCAGACCACCCCTCCTCCTAGCTCGTTCTGTTTCTTGAGGATACCCTGATTGCATATGGGGAACACGGGCCTAATGCTGACCATATTTTATTTATGTAGAACGTTTATTAGCTGCCTTTCCTCCTTACAGAACTCAAGGCAGCCTATGACATTGATAAAACACAGAGCAGAATACACGAAAAACATACATTATATGTAAAATATTTAAATAGCTAAACATTCACAGTAAACAAAGCAGACCACCTACCTAGCTAGCCATGAATACATTGAAAACATACAGTATATGTAAAATGTTTAAATAGCCAAACTGGTAAAATAAACTGAGCTGACCGCCCAACTAGCTAGCAGTGAATGTTGTAATAGAGAGAAATCCCGGAATCTCCTTTGGTTAAATATATCTGTCTATCTATCTCAGAATACTCTGCACAGGACCCAAAATGCTAAGTACCACTGAAAAGCTTGGCTGGGATTTTTTTTTAAGAAAAAGTTTCCCACTTAATAGCAGTATCAAAGGACCTGCTTACGGGTGATGGGTTGGGTAGGACAAAACCAAAGCACTGAAGTGTGAGTCCACACACTCCAGGGTAACGCTGCCACCAGTCTCCCTTAACTACCCAGCTGGCTAGACGAAGCCTCCAGATCAAGAAAGTAAAATTTTGGAAACAGCGGAGATGGACAAATTAACTTTACTTTTATGAGGACAACAACAAGAAAAATTTCACAATACATGGTCAAGATTCTATACTTGGCTGGAAGATTATAATAAAGGAACTCTATAACTCCTTAACATTTATTAGAGACATTATAGATATTTTTTGCTTTATGGGGCACATTTTAACACCTAACTAGATACTGTAATTGAACAGATTGTTTTTACATAGATTTGAAGACCCCTGATAAGTATTGGAGTCAGGAGTCCATGGAACAGTGAAACAGCTAGATCTTTATTGCTGGTCCGGATGAAGCATACAACCCAGGGCTCGAAGCCCTCCTTTTATGCTGGTCAGGGACAATCCCCTGACCTCACCCAACTGGCCTGATAGGCTATTAGAAGTCTATTTACATTTCATAGGTTCCCTGGGAGAAACCTAGGTACAGGATTGGTGGCCGGTTTGAATCCACCTGGCCTTTGTTCTACCTGGCTGAAGCTCAGGTAGTTTCTTGGCCATGTGCTCTGGCCATGTGCTCTGGCCATGCAGTCGCAATTAAGAGAGCACATGGCGACCGCATGGTCAATACATAACACCCCTCCCCTCTGCACACATAGTCTTTGAGATAGTCCGGGCATCTGCGCTCACGTCCAGAGCGCCGGGGAGTTGTAAGGCGGGGCGTGTTGCTTGTGTCGGCAGGTTGCGGTGTGGGTAGTTGTTCTGCTGGCGGGGCCTGTCTGCTCGGGGGTTGTTCAGGTGTGGATGGTGTGACTGCTTCGTCCATGGGCAGGAGCGGCATCTCCACAGTCTCCGGATCAGGGTCTGGCGCTGCTTCTGGAGTCGTGTCGATGTCACGGTCTGTTGGTGCAGGGAGTTCGGGGGCCTGGGTATCATCGTGGTTCTGGGTACGGCGTCGAATCTGGTCAATGTGCCGTTTCCAGACTACGCCATCTTCCGTAAGGACCTCGTAGGAATAAGGCCCTGTGACTCGGACGATCCTCGCGGGGAGCCATGTCGGACCCCGTGCGAAGTTCTTTGCGTATACGGGGTCTTCAGGAGCGAATCCTCGGGCAGCTGGCCAGTCCTCCGTTGTCGGGTTCCCCTCGATTGCTCGGTCGGGATGTAGGCGGTCCAAGACGGTTCCCAGTCGTCTTCCCATCAGAAGTTCGGCTGGCTGGCGCCCGGTCCCTGAGTGGGGTGTGTTCCGTTGGCAGAACAGGAACTTGTACAGCTGCTCTTCCCAGTCGCCATGCTCCATCTTCTTTAACGTGTCCTTCGTTGTCCTCACCATGCGCTCAGCCTGGCCGTTGGTTGCGGGGTGGAACGGAGCGGAGCGGATGTGGCGCAGACCGCAGGCTTCCACAAACCGTTGAAACTCGCCGGAGGTGAAGGCGGTCCCGTTGTCGGTCACGAGAGTTTCTGGCATTCCGTGTGTCACGAAGATCGGCCAGAGACTTCTTAAGGCAGCGTTGGTGGAGGTCGAAGCTACCGGCACTACCTCAAGCCACTTGCTGTAGCTGTCAACAACGATAAGAAACAACCGGCCCTGGACCGGTCCCGCGAAGTCTAGGTGCAGGCGGGACCAGGGCTTGTTAGTAGATTCCCAGGATCGGACAGGAGCGTGTGGTGGATCTGGCCGCGACTCCTGGCATTTGGCACACTTCTGGACCCGCCCCTCAATGTCTTTGTCCAGGCCTGGCCACCATACGTAACTCTGGGCCAGAGCTTTCATGTGCACAATTCCTGGGTGAGCCTCGTGTAGGGCCTCTAGCACTCGGGGCCGCAGGGGCCCGGGGATCACCACTCGAGATCCCCATAGCAGGCATCCCTTGTGGGCCGATAGTTCGTGCCTGCGTGCCGTGAAAGCGGCGAAATCTGGTCCCGGTTTTTCCGGCCACCCCCTTCCCACCCAGTTCGAGACATGGGAAAGGATGCGGTCCCGCCGCGTGCGACGGGCCACATCCGATACCTGTACGGGGCGCTCCGGTAGGTCCTCTAGGAGCGCGACGTGGAAAGCGGGAGCCAGATCAGGGTCGCAGGATGGGAGGGGAAGATGGCTGAGGGCGTCTGCATGACCCATCGCCTTCCCCGGGCGATGTACCAATTCGTAGGAGTAGCCTGACAAAAAAATTGACCACCGCAGGACCCGCGGGGACAGCATGTGAGGGGTCTGCCTGTGGGGGGCAAGGAGACCCAGCAGCGGCTTGTGATCTGTGGCCACGGTGAACGAACGTCCGTAGAGATAGTCGCGGAATTTCCTGACACCGGCTATGATTGCTAGGGCCTCCTTGTCGATCTGGGCGTAGTTCCGTTCTGCCGACGACAGGGTCCTGGAGTAGTAGGCAACTGGTACCTCCTTTCCGTTGGGTAGCCGGTGTCCCAAGACCGCCCCAACGCCGTAGGGGGATGCGTCGCAGGCCAGGATGACAGGGAGCCTCTCATCGAAATGCGCTAAGACCGCATTTGAAATTAATAAGTCTTTGACGGCCTGGAAGGCTGCATCATGCTTGGGACCCCAGGCCCAAGCCGCTCCCTTGTCCAGGAGACGATGCAGGGGTTCAGCGACCGCCGCCTTGTGCGGAAGGAAGGCGTGGTAGAAGTTCACAAGTCCCAAGAATGTCTGGAGTTCCGCCTTTGAGGACGGGCGGGGTGCACCTGTAATTGTCGCTACCTTCTCCTTTGTAGGGTGAATGCCGTCTGCGGTGACTTGGAACCCCAAGAAGGTCACCGAGGAGACTCCCAGGGTGCACTTGTCTTTTCGAACCTTGAGACCCGCGTCCTGGAACCTTTGCAGCACCATCCGGAGGCGAGCTGCGAACGTGTCGGCATCCGGGGCGGCGATGAGGACGTCGTCGAAGAACGGCTTCACTCCTGGAACATCTTTTAGGAGAGAATCCATTAGATTTTGAAAGATTCCAGGTGCTACGCTGACCCCAAATTGGAGGCGTTTTACCTTGAACACTCCCTTGTGAGTCACAATCGTTTGTGCCTCGGCCGTTGCTTCGTCTACGGGAAGCTGCTGATAGGCTTGGGCCAAGTCTAATTTTCCAAATATTTTGGCGCCCGCGAGGGAGGCCAGAACATGGCTGACCACCGGTACCGGGTACGCGTGGTCCTGTAATACCTTATTAATTGTACATTTGTAATCTGCGCAGATGCGGACTTCCCCGTTAGCTTTGAGGGGGGTCACAATGGGAGTCTCCCACTTGTCGTGGGAGACCGGCTCGAGCACCCCTTGTGCCACGAGCTTTTCCAACTCCGCCTCCACTTTGGGCTGGAAGGCGAGTGGTGGCTGGCGGACGGCCACGCGGATGGGCCGGACTGCCGGGTCCAGGTCGAAGGAAACCGGGGGTCCTTTGTAGCAGCCCAATGAGCCATCGAAAACGGCGGGAAATTCCTCACAGATGGATGAGAAGTCAGTAGAGCCCATGCGGTGTATTCCGGTCCACTGCACTCTGAGCGGCTTGAACCAGGCGCGACCTAGGAGACTGGTTAGATTGCGCTCCACCACGAGAAGGTCCAGCAGGCCATTAAAGGCGTGGTACTGGACCCGGACCCTGGCTAGCCCCTTAATAGCCACTGGGTTTTTCTGGAAGTCCCGGAGGACCAACCCAGCCGGCAGCCGCAGCCAGCATGCCCCCTTCGGGCAGAGGCGGCGGAACGTAGCTGCGGACACAATTGAATATGCTGACCCTGAGTCCAGTTCCATGGAGCAAGGAACTCCCTCTATTCGGAGAGACACGGAAATTGTGCCCGGGATGGGCTGAGGCAAGTTCATTACCGTGGCCGTGGGAACGACACTACCCACTTCTTCAAAGTTCGCTGCTGGGGCACGGTGGCTGTTCCTCAGGCGGCAGGCCCGGGCGAGATGTCCTCCTTTCCCGCAGGCGCGGCAGATGGCATCACGGAAGCGGCATGTCCATCTGTCGTGGGGGTCCCCGCAGCTGGTGCACATTGGGGCCTGCCTGTTGAGGGAAGCTGAAGAGGGAACAGAGACAGATGCTGGGCGCCGGCCCTTGGGCCTGGGGACGCCGGGCTCACCCTTCTTCAAGCGTGGTTGCATCTGGTGGACGTCCTCTTCTTCGCTTGAGTCGGGTTCGGGAGGAGCCGCCTGGTGGACTTTGGTGGCTGCCTTGTCCTTTTGCGTTGTCTCGAAGGCTGCCGCAGTTTCGAGCATCTTCTCCAAGGTTGGCTTCGGCATTGCAATGAGGCGCCGGTGGAGCTTGGCTTCCCGGACCCCTCCCATGAAGGCGGTCTCCACGTGGTCATCCATGTGGCGGAATTCACAGCCCACAGCTAGTCGACGGAGTTCAGCCAGGAAAGTGGCGGCCGACTCCCCCGGCTGCTGCTGGCGCTGTATGAACTCCCAGCACCTGGCCAGTTTTGATGGCTTCGGGGCGAAGTAATCGCCGAGGGTCTTGGTGAGCACGTCGTAAGACACCTCGGTGGGGTCTTGCAGGGCTAATAGGTTCTGGGCCACCCGCATGACCTCCACCCCTCCGGAACTCAAGAGCCAGGCACTCTTCAGGTCCGCATCTGTGATTCTGCGGACCTTAAAGGCGCAACCCAGCGTCTTGAGCCAGGACTCCCACGTCTTGGGGCGAGACGTATCGAAAGGGGTAATTGGTCCCAGAGCGTTTGCCATATTTACCAGAGCAGGAGCGGCGGCGGCTGTTTGAGCGATGTCCTTGTGTCTTGCGGCGGTGCCGGGGAGCACTGAGGCTTGGCGCTGACTAGTGCCGGAGGATTGGGCTCAGACCGGCTTGCGGCGAGGCATTGGAGCGCTGGAGCTCGGAGATGCCTGCGGCCGGCGGGACGGAGCTCGCTGTGCTGCTGTGGTCTGCTGGAGAGTCGCTCATCGGGATCCCACCTTCGTCGCCACTGATAAATATTGGAGTCGGGAGTCCATGGAATAGTGAAACAGCTAGATCTTTATTGCTGGTCCGGATGAAGCATACAACCCAGGGCTTGAAGCCCTCCTTTTATGCTGGTCAGGGACAATCCCCTGACCTCACCCAACTGGCCTGATAGGCTATTAGAAGTCTATTTACATTTCATAGGTTCCCTGGGAGAAACCTAGGTACAGGATTGGTGGCCGGTTTGAATCCACCTGGCCTTTGTTCTACCTGGCTGAAGCTCAGGTAGTTTCTTGGCCATGTGCTCTGGCCATGCTCTGGCCATGTGCTCTGGCCATGCGGTCACAATTAAGAGAGCACATGGCGACCGCATGGTCAATACATAACAACCCCCAACTTGTATGCTGAGGTTCCTCCCCTCCTTAAACCATGCCCTTCCCAGGCTTAGCCCCCCAAAATCTCCAGAACTTTCCAACCCAGAGCTGACAACCCTATCAGCTTGACCTCAGTTTCTCAGGGAGCAGAAAACTTCCACGTTTTTTCTAGGCCTCATCTTGAACCGCTGTTTGAATGTTGAACAAGAGACTATGAAAAAAACACTCTTGGGCATGAAGAACTAGTTATGAGTTTCTTTGGACTCCAGCCATTGGGAATAAAGGCCGTCATGTTCATTATACAGTTGTTACTACGTGTGATTGTGTTTCTTTAAAGAAAAAATCTCAAGAACTTGCCTGGGCTTTTCCACCCTTCCTTAATTTTTTTGGTAACATCTATTGATGTTATTGTAGTGCGATGTATTGAAGATACAGTTGCGTTGGTAGATGGAGAGAAAGGGAGTGAATGGATTATCCAGACATCAAGGTGTGGTGCAGTAAATAATAATAAATAATGGTGATCTTGTACAAAGTATTGACACAATCAGAAAGGCGTGGGAGTGCTTCTGGAACCAGATTTTAAAGAGAATGTTGCTACTGGTTACTTGACCCACCCTCCCCTTCTGGAATGCTGCCTAGAGGCCATATACCTTGGAAGTGTGAGGCGATGAGCAGTTTAGAACATCCTGTCCTTATTTGGATGCAACATAGAAGCCAGAGGGTTGGGTTCGGTGTGGTTCAAATCCACCTGCTCAACTATAAAGCTCTCTGGTGGTTGTAGGCGAGCCACTATTTTTTGCCCTGGGAGCCTACTTCATAGGGATGCTGTAAGGATAACATGGGATAAGCCTTACCCAGTATCTTGATATCCTTGGAAGATGTATATAAACACAGGACTCAATCTAGCTGAAATCAAGCTTTTCTATTTACTCCACTCATCTGATTTTCATGCTGTTAGTTGCCTTGAGCTAGAAGGTAGGTGCTAAGTATATATTCGATAAATAGGAGATAGCAGCTGAGCACTTTTGATTTCTCCATTGAGATCAAAGGGACTTAGAAAAATGCTGTGGCCAGACATGCCATTTGGCATGGAAGGGAAATGATCCTATTTTCTCTGGTGGAACCTGAAACAGAGTAGCGTGATCACACATCCCTTGGTGCTGTGGGCTCAGCCCATCACTGCCCAATCAGACAGCATGTTCCGGTGAGTGGGGTTTTTTTTTGCTTTTTGTCCTGCATGCGCATAAATGAGGAATTGAACCCCCGCAGTGGTCCATGACTATGGATTGCTTACGTGGTTATGTGCATACCACTAAGTGAGCAAAACAAAATGGCACCGAGTCAGGATGGACTGGGAAGCCCATCCCGATGGCTTGAGTGTGCTTGCGCGATCAGACAGCAGAAAGTTGGTCCATGGTCCATTCGAACCAGTTAGAGCCAGACTTTCCCTGGTGTCTTTTAATTCCTCTTCTGTGGAGGAGCAGCACAGGATGCTGATGACTGTGGGACCTTTCCCAGATGTTGCTGTCTGATCATGCCCTTCAGATCCGTCAGGCCTATTTATGGCTTAAATTTATCCTACCACTTGCAGTGGGATTGCAAAATGTATGCTGGTGAGAGTGAGGCTGGATGACGCCAGACCATTCTCTCAGCACAGTCTTCCTCACAGGGTTTTTTGTCAGATGAAACAGAGGAGGGGAGACCCATTTACACCACTGTGAGCTCCACGTAGGGCTGACCGCCTCCCAGTGGGGCCTTGAATTACAACTGATCTTCAGCTGACAAAAAACACCTGGAGAAAATGGCTGCTTTGTAGGGTAGACTCTATGGCACTACATCTTGCTGAGTTAGGGCTGCCAAGTCAGCCCAGGGGGCGGGGGATCCCCCGCTATAGGGGTTCCCGATCCGCCGGCTGGCTTTCGGCCGGCGGGGGGAACCCCGCCCCAGAAGTCATCCGGTGAGGATGACTTCCCCCGTGTAATGACGTCACCCGGAGGTGACGTCATTACGTTGGGGGCGTTGCCAGGGCGACGCTCCGGCAATCGGCCCAAAACTCTATGATACCATAGAGTTTTTGGGGTGATTGCCAGAGCGTTGCCCTGTCAATGCCCCCAACGTGATGATGTCACCTCCGGGTGACGTCATCACGTCGCCGTGGCAGGCGCGCAAAGCGCACGCGCCAGAAGAGCTCCCAAGGGGAGAACAACTCCCCCCCGCCAGTAAGTAGACCCTACTTGGCAACCCTATGCTGAGCTCCCACTCCACTCTTTTCAGGCTGCACCCCCAAATCTCCAGGAACATCCCAATCCAGAGCTGGCAACCCAAGCTCTATGGAGGAAGAGCAAAGCTAACAAACAAAGACAGATTATTTACTGTGGCCTACTCTGGCTACTGTTGATGCTACAGTATCCCTGCAAGAGAAAGGTCTGTTACCTGAAATCTTTAGAGTCTGGGAACTTCTGTATCTCCCCCTACCGACAGCCCCTACCCTTCTTTTTCCTAGAAAGAAGAACTTCAGTTAGCATCTTGGCAGAAATTTGAATTAGTTTTTTTTTTTAACTGCAAGTTAACAATGCCAAGTGGCTGATTCATGCTCTCATCCCTAGCATAAATAAAACCCTGTTACGGCACCTATTTGTTAGACATACCATATAATTTTTTCATCATGTGCAAAAAGCTGTGGAATGGCTGTGCATCACATTTCTGAGCAATGAGTCTTATCTATCTGCCAGTGCTTCTTTCTTTGGTTGGTGCAATCCTGGTGGTGGCCTGCCGTGGGAATTCAATCTCACGTCTTCCCTACCGCAGTGAATTTTAAAGCTTTAAAGTAGGAGAGGGAATGGAATGCAGGAGAATGAAAAGATTCAAATTTATACCATTTATCAAGCTTTTAAAGATAGTAAATGCACACTTCAAATGCTGGCCCGCCCCAATCTAGCCCGAGACAAGCGCTTCAAATCTTGCCAGTTGTAAAGTATATAACGTTGTCCGGATCGTATTCAATATTAGGTTGGACATTTTGCAGCCAGACTCAATGGCAAATTAACGAGGAGAGGACGAAGGGCTGCACCAACTGGAGGAAGAGATGAAGAAAAAACAGTGGGGCTGTGGGAAGAAATCATTTTTTCTTCGTCTCTTGCTCCATGGTAAATTAGAAAAACCTCCATAATATAGATCTCTACATTAATCTAGTTCTTTCTAACAAAATGCTTTTGTTTAAGACAAACCTAAGCAGGATAAATAGGAGCTGGAAGAACATGGTGTGTACAGAGCATGAGCCCATTTGTTGTGGTTGCTGCTGAACCCGACTCACTGTTGTCCTCCAGGTCTTTTAGGGGTGAGGGGTGGGGAAGGTGCTGTTTGCAGGCAGCTCTCCATTGTGGGGAGGCAAGGATGGATCTCAGACAGCGTCTGCTGAGCCTACAGCACAGCCAGCATCTGCAGTGCCCCTGCCCAGTGTACATCTAGGTGCTTCAGTCTGGGACTGCCAGTTCTCACGCTCCTTCCTGGTTCCCACAACCAGTGCTCCCTCTAAGCTGTGGAGTCTTGTGAGCAAAAATTCTACTTGGTGAGCTACTGGCATGAAAGTTGTGAGCGAGCGATTTGGCTGCTGCATAAATGAGTTTGCTTTGGAGCCACCCTTCCTGAGCAAAGACAAAAATCTGTGTGCTGGAGGCTAAGAAGCTGTGAGCCAGCTCACACTAACTCTGCTTAAAGGGAACACTGCCCACAACCGTTGCAAGCTGCTTGACAGACTATTAGGGCTACAAGTTCCTGAAGGTTTGGGGGTGGAGCCTGGGGAGAATGAGGTTTGGGGAAGGGAGGGAGCTCAGTGGGGTGTAATGCCATGGATTCCACCCTCCAAAGCAGTCATATTCTTCAGGGGAACTGATCTCAGTCGTACCTATTATGGGCATGCCACGATGGGCAGCCAGGGCCAAAAGGTGACTTTGCCTCTTGGTGGGATTCAAACCAGTTTCCCTCTTGGTGGGATTCAAACACCCTTGCTCCCGTTTCCCACATGTGTGCTTTTCCCTAGTGCACTATGGGAAAACGATGCCTTATATGAACACGCTTTTATGTGTTCTCTTGTGTCAGCTGTCCATGATCTTCTTGCCAAAAGCTATTCCTTGAGGCATTATTCCCACACTGTGACTGATTCCCCACAAGGCACTGCCCCGGTGTCATTCTTCCCTTTGCCCCAATTGCCTGCTTGAATCCCCCACTATTTGCCACGGGGTGCATTTTGAACTGTGGCTCTGCCCGATTTCCTCCGCGGCTTCAGTGATCCTCAAAAAACAGGATCACTGAAGCCGCGGGGGGAATCGCACGAAGCCATGGGTCAAAATGTGCCCTGTGGCAAATAGTGTGAAATTGAAGCAGGCAATCGGGGAAACCGCAAGAACAATGCCAGGGCAGCGCGTTGTGGGAAATCGGTCCTGGATCGGAATCCTTTCCCGGGCGCGGCCAGGGGCTTTCTGTGAGAGGCTCCGTGTGAGAATCTCAGTTCCATGGTGATGTTGGCTGGTCCGATTGCAATGGTAGTTATAATTAATTGATCACAGTCAGTGACAGGTTTTGAGGTTCAGCAGGTAGCCTCGGGCAGAGCCACTATCACGACCCCTTTTCAGGTGTTACATTTCTGGTGCTCCCACTTCCCATAGTGAGGAAGCATGTTACCCACAATCTCCTGTTACGTTCTATCACCATTTTGTGTGAGCAGGGCAACGTGTCAATTTTCAAGGTTCAGTAGGCACACCAGCATATCTGCACCAAACCTGGGCTTCCTATCCCATGTACTGAAGCTGGAATATGTGCATATTCCCCTATGCATACAAAGTTATGATCACACGTAGAATGTCTTTTTGGTTAGGAGTGACAAAATATAATAACCACTGAGAAAGGCCCCAATTGAGGGTTGCCAACTCCGGGTTGGGAAATTCCTGGAGGTTTTGGGAGAAGCCTAGGGAGGGTGGGTTTGGGGGAGCCCTCAGTGCAATATAGAAATTAAATCAGAAAAGTTTTTGGCTAAACGTTAGGAAGAACTTCCTGACAGTTAGAGTGGTTCCTCAGTGGAACAGGTTTCCTCGGGAGGTGGTGGGCTCTTCTTCTTGGGAGGTTTTGAAACAGAGGCTAGGTGGCCATCTGACAGCAATGCTGATTCTGTGGACTTCAGCAGATTATGAGAGGGAGGGCAGGAAGGGTTGCATCAGTGTTTAGTTCTCATGGCCCTTTCTTATACTCTCAGGGAAACGCTGACCACCACTTTGGGGTCCGGGGAAGCAATTTTTCTCCAGGCCAGTTTTGGCCAGGGATCCGGGGGGGGGGGGGGGGGTTACCATCTTCTGGGCATGGAACTGACAGTGTGATAAAAATGATGTCCTGCGCATGCCCAAGTGTAATGCAGAGATATTTACAGTTTATTTACAAGATATATACACAGTCCTTCAAAGTAAAGCATTTGCTCTTCACATTGACAAAATGCTTCGCAAGGCAACCTGATGCACACACTGGCATACACAGCTAGGTACTGAACAGAATATATACAGTACAGTGTCCAATCAATGAAGAGATGCTGAGTCATTGAGCTCCTCCTCTAGACTGATGCAATATGTCCAGTCATGTGACACCCTAGCTGTCACTTAGATCACAGTGAGCTGTCTGACTTGTTGTCATCTTACTGGCATCCACTGTTTTACATGCTGACAGGAACAGTGGTCACTGGGGGTTTGGGGGGGGGAGGTATTTGTGTGTTTCCTGCATTGTGCAGGGGGTTGGACTAGATGACCCTGGAGGTCCCTTCCAACTCTATGAATCATAGAATGCCATAGAGTCCACCCTCCAAAGCTGCTGTTTCCTCCAAAGGAACTGATCTTAGTTGCCTGCAGATTAGTTGTAATTCCAGGAGATCTTCAGGCCCCAGCTGGAGGCTGGCAACCCCTCCTCCAATCTGTCCGACTAACTCACCCTCACTGGGTTGTTTTGTGGCTCAAACATTGCTCTGAGAAAGGCGGGTGGGACTACAGAATGAAATAAATAAGTCCCAGAAGTGGGAAAACGCAACACAGAGAGCGGTTTTATAGTCCATTCCTGTGCCTGTTTACTTGGACACAAGTTTTCATTGAGTTCACTTCCTAGAAGCCTGTTTAATAAGACTGCAGCCCAAATCTCAAGTGAAAAAAACCCCCACCCACTCAGGGTTGTGAACCGACTGCAGTCCTCACATTTCTTGGCCTCACTCATCTCTCTCTCTGTTTGGTTTATTTACAATTCAGCGTCCGTATAGGTGAATATTATAAGATGGTTGAGGAGAGATACAGGGCTCTGTCCTTATCTCAGAAACACATCCCTCTTTCTCTTAACCCTCCACCCACAAGAGCGCTCTGGTATTAGTTTGTTTGGAATATCTTCGGGAAGGGGAGGGAAAGGAGGAGGAGAGCAAGAGAAGAGAGGAGGGATTGTTTGCTCCAACTGCCTCTGTCTCTTTCTCAGTGGCACTTAGTTGGTTTCTTTATTTTTCCAGCCGTTTTCTAGTGACCAAGACGGAGTTGCTTGTGGGACGTGAGGTGAGTGATTCTTTTAAAAATTGTCAGTCATTTGTGTGGGGCTGTGCTTCAGTCAGAAGTCTGACAGGGCATGACAACGGGGGATGTTAGCTTGAATCTGACTCAAGTGATGTGTGGATTTATACCAAGGAGATATTAACTGTTTAAAAAGTGAGACTGAGAGGGAATTTGGTCTTACGGGAACTTCTCGTGGGGATTTTCAAACTCTTGTTTCCCCCTAAGTGCCCTGAGACAAATGGCTTTAAAGGGGGCGTGAACTTTGCCCCAGAAGTGAGTGGGAGGCAAAATGTGCAGCTAACGATGGTCAGTCAGTGGCTACGGACACAAGCAGTGTGTCATGAGAGGCAGACAGTGGCAGCAATCCAGAGGGAAAAGGGGAGTTGGGAGGTATGTGGCTATGATTGGTTGCAGTAGTGTCAAGTAATGTGCAGAACAAGCCATGAAGGGCTGTAAAATACACAAGATGGGAGGGGTGCATGCGGCGGGGTGGGGGGGATAGCAGGCCAGACTTTAGGAATATGTTTACATCAAATGGAGGTCCAGAAATGCCATTTTCTTCCTGACACATTTGGTCTCTCCCCCTGAAGAAAAGAGGGCCTTATTGAAAACAGGACTTCTGCAAACTGCTCTCTGTGAGGAAAATTTAATTTAGTCTATGTTCTGAAGGAGATTAGAAGGCAGTACTACTCTTGTTATTAGAGATGCCTCTATAAGGGGGGACATGTTGTGTATGCAGTTGTGTGCGATATATCCAGAAAGACAACAATGTTCAGGGATAGGGTAGTTACTCCACCCATCCTTTGTACCATAAGACCCTTTAACAACAGCACTTTCTTGGTATGGAGATAACAGCAGTGAAGAGGTAAGCTCAGGGCTCAGGAAAAACGGGGGGGGGGCAAACAGGCAGTGCAAGAGACTTGCATAGCTTTACAGTGTCCCATGTGCTGACGCAGTGTTCCCTCTAAGCTGAGTTAGTGTGAGCTAGCTCACAGGTTTTTTTATCCTCCAGCTCACAGATTTTTGTCTTCGCTCAGGAAGGATGGCTCCAGAGCAAACTCATTTATGCAGCAGCCAGATCGCTTGCTTACAACTTGAATGCCAGTAACTCACAAAGCAGAATTTTTGCTCACAAGACTCCACAGCTTAGAGGGAGCGTTGGTGCAGAGATGACAAGAATCAGAGGCGCATCCTTGTCATTAGTAGAATCCTGGCACTGGAGTTGTGCCGGTTATAAACAGAAGTCGATAGAAGTTGCAGGTAACTGCAAATCGGATAATTTAATTCCTCATGCATCACGAATCTGGTGAAATGAGCTCTCACAAAGCATATGCTGGAATACATTTTGTTAGTCTTTAAGGCGCCACTACTGGACTCCTGTTTGGATCTGCATGCTGTTATTTCCCCTGCATTGATTTTATCATCCTTAGGATAGCTGGCTATTTGAATGTTTTGTCACAACTTCTTTATCCCCCTCAACTTATCTTAGGAAAGCTGTGCCGTGTAGTTTGTGCCAAGGTGGGGCAATTTGAACGATCTGTTGGACACAAGCATGGTGCCATCCAGGAAGGGAAAAAAGCGTGCAGAATTCTATGAGCATCGAATTAGGGTGTGTGTGTGTGTGTGCGCATGTGTTCTAAAACTGATGCAGAAAATGCAGATTTCCACAATGCCCCATGACCATGTACATTATTGTGCCCCTGTCAACCTTATGTGACATTATTGGTGCACATATAGGTAGATCTCTGTTATGTGTGCATACAACAAATTAAGAGTTAACAGAGGATATTCCTTATCTCCTTCAGCAGAGCTTCATATTGCTGCAGTAAGCACAGTGGTTACAATTTCCCATTCAGCAACTGCTGATACAAGGTGCCAAACCTTGGACTTTACCACTGAGACTGTTACACAGCCAGGCTTGGCAGAGGCCTGCTGCAAATGAAGCCCAGGCTGAAAGAGCTGCTTCAAGAGCTATTTAGGCAAATTTCCCTTAGCCTGGTGACACTGAGGACAAACTGTAAATGCACTTAGCCAGATTGACTCTGTTATCTATGGTTGTATCACCAGCAGACTGGCTGCCATTCAGAGAAAGATTATCAGAATCCACCATTTGGAATCATAGGCAGTGATGCCAGTGCTGTTCTAAGCTCCTGTCTGTTTGACAGTCTAAGGCTGCAATCACACACGCCTTTAGATCTGACATAGCTGCGATCAGACAGCAACATCTGGGAAGCATCCTGCAGTCGTTGGCAACCCGTGCTGCTCTGCCACAGAAGCTGAGTAAAGAGACACTGGGGAAAGTCCTGTTCTAACAGGTTCCGATGGGCCACTGACGGACTTTCCCCTGTCTGCTTGCACAAGCACACTCTCATGCTGTCAGGATGGTCTGATCATGCCATCCCAGCTTGGTGCTTCCCCCCCCCCTCCTTTGCAGTATGCGCATCATCGCATACTCCATAGGGAGCCCTCAGTGCAGAGTTATGATTCCTCATTTAAGCACATGGGAAACAAATGGCCAAAAAATATAAAATGATTCACTTGTGGTTGCATCTGATCACACAGTGATGGGCTGAGCCCACAGCTAAAAACAGATGTTTGATCCCACAACTGTGTGTCAGATTCCTCCAACTGTGTGTCAAATTCCTCCAGCTGAGCCCACATCTACAAACAGATGTTTGATCCCACAACTGTGTGTCAAATTCCGCTTCCCCTCCACTTCAACTGACACATGTGACCGAAGCCTAAGGGTCAAGACAGGTGAGAGACTGGCAGATCTATAATCTGGTAGTCCCACTGTTTAAAAAAAAAATTTTTTTTAGGCACAATGACACCTGATTTAGATCAAGGTTGAGGTAGGAAGGGAGTTTAACCCTTTTACCTGTACATGGTTTCACAAATCAAAACCAAGCTCTCTGTATTGCCATAGCCTTTAAAATAAAAAGATGGGTAAAAGTTGGATACCTGTCCTCTTTTAGATAGCTGCTAACAGCATAGAGGAGAGGAGTCTGAATTAGTGAAACCAGGGCTTTTTTTTTTTTTTTTTGAAAAAGAGGTGCCAGAACTCTCAAGAGGGAAATGAAGTTTTCAATCTGTTTACTGAAAACTCATGAACTTTTAAACATTTTAAAAATAATTTTGTTGAAGAAGTTCCAGAACTCCATTCTGGTGCATTCCCCCAGAAAAAAAGCCCCGGGAAACCATATGGGAGTGGAAGGGTGAGACCCCCTCTCCCCTTCCCACCTAACTTTGATGGAAATCAAGCTGCTGTGTGGCTATAACTGCACTTTAAAGGATGCTGGGAAACCCACAGTCTCTGACTGTCTAGACCCCAATGCTGACCAATGCCATCCTCTACAACAAGTTTCTCCCACCCCCAAGTGTGGAACCCATGAAGCTGCTGTAAACTGAAGCTGCTTTAAACATTCATTCCATTTCTCCTGGAGAAAATCACTGCTTTGGAAGTTGGTCTGCATGGCATTATACTATATAAAGGTCCCTCCCCTCCCTAAACTCCACCCTTCCTGGCTCCGCTCTCAAATCTTCAGGGATTTCCAAACCTGGAGTTGGCAACCCTATACCACATTGGCCTGGCTCAGTGACGTGAAAGGAGGATCACAGAGGAGGCAAGTGGCAGCATTTGCAGTGCAAACAAAAAAAAGGAATTTGGTGTTGCATGTAAACAAAATAAGGGGGGGATCATCAATGCAGAATGAAATTGATATGAGATGGAGAGAGAGAGAGAGAGAGAGAGAGAGAGAGAGAGAGAGACTGGGATGGAAAGCCTAAAGCAGAGGTGTCGAACTCATTTGTTATGAGGGCCAGATCTCACATAACTGTAACTTTGTTGGGCTGGGCCATGCATGCTAGCAAATGTAACATGAGGTACCAGAGATATAATTTTATAAAGATGGTTTCAGATGCCTAGCAGGCATGATTGGATTAGGTGTGACATGCAGAGGGGAAGTAGGTGTGGAGATATCAGCGTTGGTAATGAGACAGGAAACTTACGTCTCAGTTCCATCCAGGAGGATTCAGTCCAGGAGGATGCAAAGAATAAATGCACATAAGTCTGACATTAGAAACCACAACATTCAGTTGCTGACCAAAGAGGAATTTCAAAGGGAGATTAGAAAGAGAGTCTGCTGAACTGCATCCTCCTGGACTGGATTGAGACCTAGTTTTCCTGTCTCATTATCAATGTGTGCTATTATCATTTGGCATCTGAAATCACTCCACTTTCCAAGATGTAAGGACCAATTCAAGTGTTCTTATTCCTAATCAAGGTCTTTTTGAAAGAAAATAAACCCAGATAAGACAGAGAAATCCAATCATTTTTTAAAAAAACTTTTCAGAATAAGCCAAAATAATTTCCTCAGTGTACATTGTGCTTATGAGAAGAATCCATTCACCCACCCACCCTCCAAAGAAGTGTGCTTGCACACAAAAGCTTACACCTGGAATAAAACATTGTTGGTCTTAAAGCTGGGACTCCAATTTTGTTTTCTCTCTCTCTCTTTCCTCCTCCCCCCCAAAAAGACAAGGAGCAGCCCCAGAGAAGAAAGCAGAAGCAATCTCTCTCTCTCACTCGCTGTGAGTGTGTGAGAGAGAAAGAGAGGGAGTGGCAGGCAGGCAGTCTGGCTTATCTTTTCATCTCTCTGGCAAAGAAGCCATAAGGCTCTCTCCATCTGTCTCTGTGTGTGTGAATGAGAGAGGTAAGTAGGGGGGAGAGAGGCAAGAGGCAGGCAACAGTATGCAGGAAGCAAAGAGCCATTGAGAGAGCTGGGAAAAAGCAAGGTAGAGTGTGGTTGCAGCAGCAGACCTGGGAAAGGAAGCAGGAAAAGGAAGCTGCTTGGGATGGCCAGTTTTGAGCCCTGTGCAGGCCAGATCCGGTCCACTGGCCGCACTTTTGACACCCTGGGCCTAAAGCATTGAAAACATTTTTCCCTTTAATGTTTTAGTGAACAAAGTTGGGGGGGATGGGACCATTTTGGCAGTCTCCAGAAGCCTAATATTAAAACTGGCAGCTGAGCCACATGGACCTTCTGCAAACCGCTGACTTAAGAATCACTTAGGATCAATACATTTGGAGGACAGACTGCATCTCGTACAGGACAGGCTTTTAAAAAAAGTGCAGGATCAAAGTAGAGAATCACAAAGAGAAAACCACACAAATTTGCAAGGAAGGGCAAGAAATTAGTGTTACTATGCAGCTGCACTACAACATCGGTGAAAATACCTCCATTTTTTTTCAGTTTAGTGGCACAAGACTAAAAAAGCTCTCCAGAGCTCCTGCCAGAGGACTCCTTCCCTATACAAACTGCAGCCCTGTGCAAAGTGTGGTGGAGTTGCAGCCGACTTTGCACAGGCGTGCAGGGGCACACACACACACACATTGCCAATGATCACAGTGGGTTCTACTGTGCACTCTGTACACTCAACATATTCCCCCACACATAATGAGACTGTGTGACTCTTCACCATTTTTCACAGTGGCTGACAACACAGCAGAGAATCCCCTAGTGCTCCGTAATATGGAAAACGGGGCTTTGCAGCTGCTTGTCAGTTTTTTAAACAGTCTTGTCAATTTCAACATCAGTTTCCCCTCTTTGCCTGCATTCCTTTCTGTTTCCTTTCATTCAACTAACTAACACTAAAATGTATGCGAAAAACCTGAACCACAAGGATTTAAATGGAAGGCGTTTGCTGGATGTTCCTGTGCAGCTGTGATAGGGCAAATGTGTAAATTAAAAAAGAAAACTTTGGACACCATCCCCTGCCTGTCACCAATGATGTTCCACCCTGATTTAGAAAAGTGTTTTTTTTTAAATTATAGCTGCAGAATAAATGCACCAGAGGAAAAAGAATGGTGTGTAGTGTGGGCACAGAACCCAAAGTCAAGAATAAAGGCCTACTGCTCTGAAAATTTGTAGTAAGATGTGTGTGTGTAATGGGCCTCAGTCTGTTGAAGAACAGTAAAATTCCCTACAGAACTGGTTTTACGGATCAAGTGAACCTTTGAAGAAGGTGCCCTGGTGCAGGTTCTGCCATGCTGTGGAATGTGGCACAGAGGCTAAACTGTTAGCCAGTTCTTGGTTCTGTGCTAACAAGCCAAGCAGAGCTGCTTAGATCAAAATGTATGAAATAGTATGAAACGATTGCACCTTAAGCTATGGATATCTGCAGGGCTTTCCTTTTTAAGATTCCTTTCAATATTTAGCACAGGGTGAAGAAGAAGAAGCCAGGACATGTTTGTTGGCAACAGAGTTTCTGCATGTGAGAATTTTCTGCATGCTGTCTCCTGCCTTCCCCCCACCTTCCCCTTCTCATCGATGTATTCAGCTTATATGACCAGAGGTCTCAAGCGTAATCAGACAAATTACAAGTATAAATCCAACAGGTATAACACACTGAAATTCCCAAAATTAATACCAAACTATCACTATAAAAGAGATGATAAAAG
Source organism: Lepidodactylus listeri (assembly GCA_029233225.1). Lineage (NCBI taxonomy): Eukaryota > Metazoa > Chordata > Lepidosauria > Squamata > Gekkonidae > Lepidodactylus > Lepidodactylus listeri. The sequence goes on from JARCFY010000008.1 coordinate 24,220,755, forward strand.
TTAGGTTTAAAACTTTAAAAGAAATATGAACACATAGTAAAACCTTGAATTTAAATCCAACATTAAAATCTAAGAAGGATTTAAATCCAAAGTTTAACAACGAAATGAGACCTCTCAATTATAACAAGATTATTTATGTTTCAAGGAAATTATCATTGCCAGGTACTCCGCTACTAAGATAGTTATTCCAGGAACAGTGTCCGCCAGTGAAAAAGAAATCACCCATGATGACCCCAATGGAAGAGGCTATTTAGATAGAATTGGAGGAATCCAATAGGACCTAAGAGCTGACCATTGAGAACAAAAAAAGTAAAAGGTTCACCACCGTCTCAGTTGCACCAGACGCACAAGCACATAGCCTGTCTGAATAGGAAATTTGTACATAAGTCCTGTTAGCTTTGCGGATGGAAATGCAGTTAACCTTGCAAGGGTAAATGCCTACCTATGAGAAGGAGTAATGAGGTAGGCTTAGATATGCAGGAAGGGTTAGCGGAGGAGGGATCCCTAGAGCGAGAGGAGAGCAAACACACCTGGCTCACGCAGCTGTACTTGCTCTATCCCGATTAAACACCCTCGATCTAATTAGTCTCCAAGCTTCATATTGAGTTATACTGTTAAGCGTCAAGAGGGGGCGACCAAGCAGTTCCAACTTATCGATCAACCTAAGCCAAATATTCCTGTAGTTATCCTCCTTCAATAGGTGTAATAGGCCACTAGACAATGGAGTAGAGAAGGAAACCTTCATTCAGGACTTAGTTTAAAAGCAGCCAGCCATGCTCTTAGTTTGACAGAACATGTCACCGGATCCTACTTGAGCACTGTTCCTGCCACACATCTGGGGGCTCCAAGTATTCAACATGTAAACTGGATTAGTATTTTATCTTTCAGTTCAGAAGCTTCAGTTATCCAGATGGCTGCCCCATATAAAAACTGGGGTATTGTTTTTGCATTGAAAGCTGTAATAGCTGTTGGTATAAATTGACCACCCACTGAAAAATTGAACCTGAGAAGTGCATTGATGTTTGGTCTAGTGATGTCTCGTGCTAGTTTAAGATGTAATTTCCATCTAGTTTAAGATGTAATTTCCAATGGCTTCTATATGTGCTTACCAGAGGCTCTGCACTGGCTCTCAAGGGCATGCTTGCCACCCCCACTTTTATTCTTTTCTTCATGCGTGCACTATAGCGCTATAAAGGTTTAGTGAGAAAAACAGTGTTTGATTGTTATAGTGCTACAATGTTCTACTGTCACAGTTGTTTTGAACTTTAATGTCACTGTTATAGTGTTAAAGCGATAGATTGTGATCGTGCTACAGTGGTATAGTGCTATAACTCTCTACTGCCACAAGCTGGCTCTCTTTGCGAGTGTCATGCTAAATTCCAGAGCCATTGTGTATGGTGCAGGGTAAGTAAACTCATTGAGCCAGTTTGGTGTAATAGTTAAGAGCGGCGGACTCTAATCTGGGGAACCGGTTTTGATCCCCAACTCCTCTACATGCAGCCAGCTGGGTGACCTTGGGTCAGTCACAGTTCTCTCAGAGCTCTCACAGCCCCACCTTCCCCACAGGGTGTCTGTTGTGGGGAGGGGAAGGGAAAGGAGTTTGTAAGCAGCTCTGAGACTTCTTCAGTAGTGAAGGGCAGGGTATAAATCCAATCTCCTCCTCCTTCCTAATGTCTTTTGAAAATAAATAAAGCTGCCTTATACTATGACTGGTGGTCCATCTGAGCAAGATCTGTCTACTCTCACTGGCAGCTATTCTTCAGGGTATCTCATGAAGAGGTCTATCCCAACTGTGAGTACCTGTAACTGGAAAAGGAAGGGAGTTTGTAGGAAGTGGGAGATTTATAGAGCCTGGAGATCTAAAGAAAGAGGGCTGGGACACAGTGATTGTATCTCATATGCTCTGCCACAAAATTGTATTCTCTGCCACTATGTACCATCTCTCATTTTATAGGCCTCCTGAAATTTAACTGAGTCACACAAGAACCCTGTTGAATCAGAGGAAAGGTCCCTCCAGTTCAGCAACTTTTGGCCCAGAGCGGCCAGTCAGATGTCTCTGTGAAGCTGGCAAGCAGGGCATGAAGGCAAGAGCTTTGCTGTTGGCTCCCCCTCCCAATCACTGGCATTTAGATGCAACATTGCCTACACACATGGATTGGCCACTGCTTCACACTCTCTTGCCAGTTTAATTAATGTGACAAGGCTCTTATGAGCTTACTAGTCACAGCTTTGCCATAATAGGAGCTGACATCTCTGGTGAAGGATTCTTTCTACTTAGCTGCTAATTTATTTGTTTGCATGTACATTCAACTCTCCACCCTGGAACCCAAAGCAGCTGACAGATGATTCTTAGGTGGGGTTTTCCCCAATCCTGTGTGGGTGCACCTTTGGCCGGCACTGCGCCAATTGCACTGGCTACTGATTGAGTACCAGATCCACTTCAAGGTATTGGTGTTGACCTGTAAAGCCCTGTGCGGCCTGGGACTGACATACCCGAGGGACCGCCTCTCCCCATATGTGCCCTGGAGAACCTTGGGTTCTGCCGATCAAGACCTACTTGTTGTCCCTGGCCCAAGGGATGTCTGCTTAGCCTCAACCAGGGCCAGGGCCTTTTCTGCACTGGCCCCAGCCTGGTGGAACATGCTCCCATTTGAGAGCAGGGCCCCGTGGGACTTACTACCATTCCACAGGGCCTGTAAAATGGAGCTGTTCTGACAGGCCTTTGGTTGAGACAGCGGGCGTCCCATAAAACCTTGCTTCCCCCCTGCTGAAGTTTACCATCTCTATGTGGCCCAGATCAAGAAGAAAATGGCACCAGCTCAAAATCTATGCATATAAATAGTGTGACCTGTTTTAATCTATGCTGTTTTAAATTGTTTTAATTGTTTTGTAAATTATATTTAACAAAAGGCGGGACCTGCAATACTTGGGGGGGGGGGAGAAGGAGTTCCACACAGTGGAGCCATCAGCCACAGGTGAGTCTTCTCCCCCACCCTGGCACCCAGGACAAGGCCTGGGCCCGTCGAATCCTTCTCCCCCCCCCTGCACTGACGGTGAGGCCTGAGGCTTCTAGCCACCAGGCCTGCTGTCCCCCCCCCCCCCCACAGGCACCGGTGAGGCCTGAGTGGCACTCGCCGGGCCTTTACCTTCTCCCCCCCAGTGGGCACTGGCAAGGCCTTAGCGGCGCTCACTGGGCCTGCAGCTTTGTTCCCCGGTCCCCCTCGGGCACCCGTTCAAGCGGCGGTGGCAAGGCCTGCGGCCCACTGAGCCATCTCCCACCCCCTCCCCAACAGCGGCCAAAGCATTCTCTGCGCATGTGCAGGGAACAATTTTACTTTGGGGGGATTTAAATATCCCCCCAAAGTTTTTTTTACTTTTAGGATTTTTCTGGCCATGTGGGGAGTCCCCCACGTGTGCAGGAAAATCTCCCTGCCCCCAAGTGCCCCCCCTCGCAGATTTAGATATCCACACAGAGGGGGGCACTTGGTTATTAGCGTATAGATATGTATCGAAATTTTTATGAAGTCTTGATTTTGCTCTGTGATCTGCCCTGAGCCCGCTTGTGAAGAGGGCGAAATATAAATTTAAATTAAAAAATAAAACATGGTTGTTACCAATGAGTTGTGACCAGTACTTTAGTATTGGCACTTGAATCCTATCACTTTGGGTCTATTCCTCTGTTCAATATATGGCAGTTTTTTCCATCATGGCTCAAAAATGCACAGATCTTTCTTCGCCAACCTCATCATGCAAGCAGTAGAGATATAGCAGTCCACAGGGTGTGTTAAACTTCTCTGATGGGAGAGACCCTTAAGGGATTGAAAAGCTTGTGACCAATTGAGAATGGTCTCACGCCAATCAAGTTAAGATACCAGGCTCTGTTGTGTCCCATTGCTCCGACCCTGAGAAGTCAAGGAGAAATGGGGCGTCTTACTGTGAAATTTCCATGGCAGCAGCAATTTTCCACAAGTCCCTAGAGAGGCCGGCCTTATATGTTGAGAACCCCTGCAGTAGGGATCGTGCAATGGCTGGCAGTGTAGCCCTGCGCCCACCCTGTCTCCCTAGCATTTTTAAAATAAAAATTTATTTTTATTGAATAACAGTAATCTTCAAAAGAAACGAAAAAGACACATAACCAGATAACCCTCAGGTCACAATTCTCTACACACAAAACCCAACTACCAAGAGTATACAATATGTACCACCATGCAGGGAGGGAATCACCGAGGGGGAGGGGGAATCACCGGGGGGGATCACTGGCCCAAGTGGCCCTCAGCTGCTCGGGCCTCGGAGCCAGGGGTGGGGGGGAAGAAGACTTGCCTGGAGCTGCAGCTTTTAGCAATCCCCCCCGCGAGTATTGTGGGTCCCTGCCTTTTGTCCATATCTAACCTTCTAGGTAGCTTGCCTGGAAAGGCGGGGTACAAATGTAAATAATATAAATAAATATTACCACACTGTTTACTCCGAACCATTGCTTCATATACGACTGAGAATCACAAGTGTAGTCTGCTCTTCAGGTTTAATTTTTCCCCAGTGCTCTATGAACAGAGATCATCTTTCTACAAACAATGACTGATGTTTCCTTCTCTTAACTGCTTACACACATAACTGCTTACACAGTTCCTCAGACAGATTTCGATAGAGGGTGTTATTGTTTCCCCCCCAGTGACGTGCCATCAACAGCCATGCAGACACCGCCAAACTTCTTAAGACAGGACCATATTTCTTATCCAGTGAGTTCTCCACTTGGCCAAACAGAATTAACATTGGCAAGCATTCTACTCTATGGGCTATGGTTTAACTTAATGCTTTACATAGTCTCTCCCAGAACTGTTTTATAATCAGGCAAGTCCACCATGTATGGTAAACCAAGCCTTTCTCCTAAAGGCTTTGCCAACATTGGACAGAGACACTCTCAAACGTTTGTCTTAATTTAACAGGGGTATAATGCCAACTAAACATTAATTTCAACCATTTCCCTTCTTCAGGTTAATGTTAGGTGATGTGGCTAAGGTATCTTTACAGATTTGCCCTCTCTTGTTTTTGGTGATTTCTTGGATTACATCACGTTGCCATCTCTGCATATAGATTGGCTCCTTATAATCTAATTCTAGGAGGACCTCATAGAGTTTTGCTAATCATCCTTTGAATGATTCAGAGTACATCATTAGTTTCCCAAAGAGATTCAATGGATAGAAAATGTTAAATCTTTGAGCTAAATTGCAGATAAAGCTTTGGATCTGCTGACAATGAAATTCTACCGAAGGGTTACTTAGCATACTCTCCCTTATCTGATTCCATGAACAAACTCTCTCTTCAAAAAAAATAAATAAATCTATGATTCGACTGAAATCAGCCTGCTCCCACTTATGTTTAGATCCCGTCAGGCCTATTTTGGGGCAGGAATGCCCAGAAACTGAGTTCCGGTTGGCTTCTGAATTGGCCACACCTATAGCCTCTCTACCCCTCGGGTTCCCCAGGTGCCTTGCAAGCCACGGGGCACCTGGGGAAGCCGATCCTGGGAGGGAGCTGCGCTGTCAGGGGTGTGGTCTAATATGCTAATGAGTTTCCGCTGTTAGTTGTGGCCTAATATGCTAATGAGTTCCTACTGCGCTTTTTCTACCAAAAAAAGCCCTGGATCTTATGAGGCTGGCTTTCCTAAAGTGTTCATTGTCTTTAAAAAGCATAAAGGGTGAGGAGTCCAATAGAAATAACAATCTGAATTTCTTCCATGTAGGATAGAGGACCTTATGAAGCTTTGCTCTGCATTCTTTATATATTGTTATTAGCCTCCCCGCAGATCCAAATTAAGTCCACTTGTTCCAAATACTATATCCTCTCATACCGAAGATCTCCAAACCGATACCACAACGCCGCTGATCTTGTAGTGCGGTAGTAGCATCTCTTTCTAGGGGCTTGCATTGTTGTTCTTGATATCTGAGGTTTTTTGTACCTCCAGATAAATTGATCTATCATCTTCTGGGTTTTCTCTAGAAACTCATTTGGGATCAGTATTGTAATAGCAGGGGAAAGAAATAATAACAGTGGCAAATTTTTTCATCTTTACAAGTGCAATCCAACCTAGCCATGACCAAGTTGATCTTAGACCAAAGTTTTGAGTCTGGTAGCACCTTAAAGACCAACAAAGTTTAATTTGGGATATAAGCTTTCGTGTGCATGCACACTTCATCAGATACCTGATCGGATGCCTGATGAAGTCTGCATGCATACGAAAGCTTCTACTCAGAATTAAATTTTGTTGGTCTTAAAGGTGCCACTGGACTCAAACTTTGTTCTCTTGCTTCAGACCAACACAGCTACCCGCCTGAAGTGATCTTAGACCACTTCTTCAAGACAGATTCTGTCTTGGTAGTCTCCCTAACATCTTTATTTAACACCTATGTCAGGTCTTGGGGAGCTGCTATCAGAGCAGATAATGCTGAACTGTAGGGTTGCCAGCCTCCAGGTGGGGCCTGGGGATCTCCTGCTTTTACAACTGATCTCCAGCTGACAGAGATCAGCTCCCCTGGAGAAAATGGCTGCTTTGAAGGATGGACTCTATGGCATTGTACCATGCTGAGGCCCCTCCCCTCCCCAAACCCTGCCCTCTCCTGGGTCCACCCCCAAAGTTCCCAGGTATTTTCCAACCCAGACCTGGCAACCGTACTGAACTTTGATGGAACAATGGTTTGAATCGGTATAAGGCAACTTCATGTGTCCATATTCTAAGGGGTGGATGTTTCTGGGCTGTTGTTTGGGTACAGCTGCTGCTACCTTGGCTGGCCCTCTCTGTGTTTTGGTGCATTGGCCTTCAACTGGTGGATCAGACAGTGTTCAAGAACTTTGTGCAAGAACTTTGAGGCACTCTTATACCACCACTGCATTGGGCCAGAGAGCATACCCTTCCTCTCAGTCACCTGGGGAAGCAACAGAGTTCCATTCGGCCTGAGTTGTTGGCTCTGCCCTGATTCCTCAATCTGAGCTATTTGTTGCTTGCACAAGCTACGCTAATCACACAGCCTGTGCAAAACTATATGAAAAGCCAGAGGTGCATGGAAACGAATTGTGTTTCACTGCTTAGCATTATAGTGGACAATACGTAACGTGAATTTGTTGTTATTCAGTCACACAGTCAAGTCCGACTCTTCGCAACCCCATGGATCACATCACACCAGGCCCTCCTGTCATCTGTCGTGTTCCAGAGTTTGCTTAATTTCATGTTTGTTGCATCGATGACACTGTCTAACCATCTCATCCTTTGCCGTCCCCTTCTTCTTTGACCTTCAATCTTTCCCAGCATCAGGGTCTTCTCCAGTGAGTGCTCTCTTCTCATTACGTGGCCAGAGTATTTGAGCTTCAGCTTCACTATCTGGCCTTCCAGGGAACAGTCAGGGTTGATTTCCTTTGGGACTGACTGATTTGATCTGCTTGCTGTCCAAGGGACTCTCAAGAGTCTTCTCCAGCACCATAATTCAAAAGCATCTATTCTTCGGCGCTTGGCCTTCCTTATGGTCCAACTCTCACAGCCATAAATCACTATATTTAAATAAATTAGCATATGCAAACAAGCTACGTTGGGATTGCTTCAGCTTTCTAGGATTTTGGAGGTCATCCCTTCAGTGCTGGGTCAGAAATGCCGCATAAACCATTGTGCAAACAAGTAATAAAAAAAGCAGGTGGACTGTGCGGGCTTTCTCATTGCTAATCAGCAAATAAATTGGAGTTAAGTCTTCTGCCGTCGGCCTGTAATGAGTTCGCTAATAAGCACGGACAAAAGCTGCGTTGTGCTTGATGATTTGCATTTGGTGGCTGGCAGGAAATTGGAATTTGGGGGAAGACTGACATTTCAGCACGGCATTCATTCTGAAGGCCTGGCTTTCATTCGGCTGACAGCCCTGTGGAACTCCACTGGGCTTCGACACCAGTGATATGGAAATGGAATCTGTGCTGAACAAGCACTTCGCTTAGCTGATTAGCCTGATGATGTGTCTCTGACAGATGGGGCAACTAACTACAGAAGGTTCTCTAGCTATCGAAGGAGATCCTGCAGTTATCAGATCTGTACAGGGGTAAAGGGAGACGTGAGCAGGTCCGTATCGCAGCAGGTGCAAGTCCATCAGAGGACGGGGAATGTTGTTGTTGTTGTTGTTTAAAAAAAATAAAAATAAAAATATAGGATTACTGGGTCAGTGTTATTATTTAGTTTATTTATTTGTCCAGCAATCAAGTCACAGGTGACTTACGGCGGCCCCATAGAGTTTTCCAGGCAAGAGATGTTCAGGGGTGGTTTTGCCACTGCCTGCCTGTGTGTCATGGCCCTGGTATGAGCGCCAGTTTGGTGTATAAGGGTTAGGAGGGTGGACTCTGATCTGGGAGAACCAGGTTTGATTCCCCACTCTTCCACATGCAGCTGCTGGAGTGACCTTGGGTCAGTCATGAGTTCTCTCAGAGTTGTTCTCTCAAGAGCTCCCTCAGCCCCACCTACCTCACAGGGGTAGGGAGAGGGGAGGAAGGGGAGAGGGGGATGTAAACCACTCTGAGACTCCAAGTGAAAGGCAGGGTATAAATCCAATCTCTTCCTCCTCTTCTTCTTCTTCCCTCTCCTCTTCCTACTCCTCCTTCTCCTTCTGGTGTTTCCTGGAGGTCTCCCATCCAAATACTAGCCAGGGCCGATGCTGCTTAGCTTCCAAGACTGGGCTAGCCTGGACTATCCAAGTCAGGAGTTTAAACCACTTTTTATCTAAAAAGTCCCCAAGGGGGTTTACAACACAACGAAATATAACATGCATCAATAAAAGTTAGTAACATACATCGAAAGTCAAATCCAGCAACAACTTAAAAACCAACAAGATTTCCGTCCTATAAGCTTTCAAGAGTCAACGCTCCCTTTGTCAGATCTCAAAAGCTTATATTCTGGAAATCTTGTTAGTCTTTAAGGTGCGACTGGACTCAAATCTTGCTGTTCTGCTGCAGACTAACACAACCTAAGTTCAATTAAAGCTCTGGAAAAGAATCAACACAAGTCTCCCAGTTGTGCGGAGAAGCAAGGATCCTCACTGTCTTGGGGAAGAGTCTTACTAATGACTGCGAAAGGGGGCATGAGCTTGGGAAGAGATGTGGTTGGAGAAAGGTTGAGCCTGCTGTGGAGGAAAGGGGACCGGGGTGTGGGGCACTGGGGGAAGAGTAGAACTGGGGAAGGAAGCAGGCTTGCCAGTCTCCAGGTGGGGCCTGGGGATCTCCTGCTTTTTTAACTGATCCCCAGCTGACAGAGATCAGCTCCCCTGGAGAAAACAGCTGCTTTGAAGGGTGGACTCTATGGCATTGGACCGTGCTGAGGCCCCTCCCCTCCCCAAACCCCACCTTCTCCTGGCTCCACCCCCACGGTCCCCAGGTATTTTCCAACCCAGACCTGGCAACAAGGGAGGAAGGTTACTGTTCAGGGCTCTTTCTGCTGAGATTTTAAATCTTGCCAAACTCTGTTTATATACATTGCCTCGGAAGGGTTTGAAAGCTGCCCTGAGCCTTTGGGGTAAAGCGGGATAAAAATTCCCAGTGAAGTTTTAATAGGCGACACATAATTGCAAGCCACACTGGGAGCTGAAGCTGGGAAACAGAGTCTAAATTGCACAGAACAACCGAACAAACATGTCTAAGAATCAAGGCTTTGCTAATGCGATCTATAGTACTTTGAGCACAACGAAAATAAGACGTTTCTGTGCTCAACTGGGAAATATTTATTTACGAAAGTATGCAGAAGATCCAGGGGAAGACTTAAGACTGTACAAGGGAACTACAACAAACACATATTGATTACCAGCTGTTTCTTTCTGGTCTTTACTCCTATAGCATCATTTTGCATGATAACGGCAATCTGGCTGCTGACTGAAAAGCAGTCTTGTCTCTTGCTGACTCTGGGAGTTGCGTTCTGCTGGGAGATGCAGAAAGACCCGCCTTATGGGGTGTGAAGAAATGCATTTTTTCTTTGGAAGTCTGAAATGAACAAAACCTTCACTCTGAGATTTAAAAGTCCCCCCCCCCCCTCTCTAGGCAGAGAACAGGCAGGAAGGGGAGGAGTCAGTTCAGTTGCTTTCCAGACTTAGCTCACCTTCATACAAATGCTGATAGGTCTGGACAATGGGATGGTCAAGCTCCCTCCCCGCTTCAAGCAGGGAACAAAGACTTGGAGGTGTTAAATAGAGACTTCAGGGAGGAATCTCCAGGAGAAGCTTCTCTGTCCCAGCCTAACCTGATCAGTGGGTGGGGAAAAGAGAGGGAATAGAACTCCTGGAAGCAAGGAGGAAGGTCTGTTTTGTGCTGAGTCCATCAGAACAGACAGAACTCTTAACTGAGGTCTGGAGGAGGCGCCATTAACCATGTGTGGGCCTGAAGAGCTGGAGGAAGCTTCAAGGTAATAGATCCTCTGTAGAGATCCATAATTTCCAAAGCTAAGGAGCCTGTCCTATACTTTAACATCTGATAGGGCATGTATAGGGAGAAAGACAGAGGAGTTGCATTTTAACCATATCTTTTTAATCCCTTGCTCAATCTGGTGCTGTGCTAAAACTATGCTTGTGAACATTTTCTCTGTAATAAATACTTTATAACTTTGGATGCTGGTAGTGATTCTCTATACCACATAGACCCCCACCATCTTGGCATGCTATTTTAAAAGAAGCGCCAGGGGGAAGGCAGTCAGTTAGCAAGTGGCTATTCCTCCAGGGACACTGAAGGCAGCAAACAGTCCTTGTAGTGACCAGGCATTGGACAGGAGGAGACACAGAGGCAAGGCCTCAGAGAAGGGAAGCTGGAAGCCCTGACCCTCCCAGCAGGCAATTCCTACAAAGGCAAGGTGGTGGCGGTGGGTTACTGGAGAGAGAGAAAAGCCTCCCCAGGTGTTGGGAGAACCTTGGAGGGCAGGGAGGAACAGGGTCTGCAGGCCGGAGCAAGCCCGTTCTGCCACATGGGGTATATGCCAAGGGGACCAGGACCATACTACCCAAGGGAGAGAGGGATGTGGGTGGGATTCCCTGGGCAATTATTCAAGGCTAAGCCCTGGGCACCAAATGGCCCCCCTTAGCCCCAGGAGTAAAGAAATAAGGGGAGGCTTAATTCCAACAAAAAGAACCCCTGAGCCCACTGGCGGAACCACCAACATGAGTCCACTAACATAAAAAAGAAACAGGGATAAGACCGAGGATAGTGGAAGCTGGCCTCCAACTGGCTTCGCTTACTAGACTGTCCTTCCATGGGCTGGGTGGGCAAGAGCTGGCCTGTCTGGCTGGCTGGATCGCTGTCTTCACTAGGCAGGCTCTTGGATCTCCTTAGCAGTCTGGTCTTGAGGCCCAGTACTTAGGAGTGCCACCAGCTCCGTGTTGGGAAATACCTGGAGATTCTGAGGGTGGAGACAGAGGAGGGGAGGGGAGGGGGGGGACTTCAATGGAGTATTATGCCATAGGGTCTGCCTTCCAAAGCACCCATTTTGTCCAGGAGCACTGACCTCTGTCACCTGGAGATCAGTTGTAATCCCAGGAGATCTCCAGGTGCCACCTGGTGGTTGGGAACCCTACCAGTGCTCTTTGGGGCCTCTGGGAGTTTTGATGCAGCTGTAGTAGTGGCTGCTGCCCTTGCTTCTGTGGTTTCCACTGTCGCCCTCTCCCTGCCGCCCAGAGAAATGGAAGGCACACATTGAAGGGCCCGCCTGGCTCTGCAAGCACTCCTGCCCTCCATGCTCATTCCATTCCCTCACTTCCTGGGTGGCATCATGCTCCGGCCAGCCATGCATGGTGACTATACCCTGGGGCCTCATGGCAATCGCTAGTAGCATCTTCTAGGGTGGAGTGGGTTATGACGAACTAGCCAGGCTGCGGGAGTACAGCTGGCATAGCGGCCAGCACAACACAGCCTGCCAGCCTGTGTCCTCATGACCTGCCTAATCAGCCTTTTTGCTCACCCACTGCCCATCCTGGAACATACTCGAGAGCAGCATCTCCCAGCCAGTGGGCTGGGACCCAGAGGTGGTTTGTGAAGCCTCCTAAAGTGGATTGCTGGCCAGTCCTCTCGAATGGCCACTCCCATCTTTTGCATCATTCTCCTTCTCTCTTCTTCCTCCTTGCCAGCTTTTCACATTCTTGCCACCCCCGCCCTTTGCGACAATAACGAGGAGAAAAAAACCAATCCGGTCACTGGTGACTTCATGGAAGTAACTTAGTAACTGGTGGAGGGTGGGAGATGTTCAGCAGAACATGGGAAAGCTAGGAGAGGAGAGAATGAGGTGTGTTTGTGTGTCTGTGGGGTCCATCAGGGCTTTTCCCCAGGGGGAACGTGCCCAAATGGAGTTCTGGAACCTTTTCGACAGAATTCTTTTTAAAATGTTTAAAAAATTGTGAGTTTTCAGTACATAGGCTGAAAACTTCATTTCCTTCTTGAGAGTTCCAGCACCTCTTTTCCCCAAAAAAGCACCCTGGTTTCCAAAAAAAGCATATCTTGCTGCTGCTCCTTCAGCCGCCCAACCTTTTGCTCATCCTGCTTCTTGTCTTAAAGGAGATGAGAGGGAGTGATGGAGAAGAAGAGGCTGATTGAAGAGGCTGGAATGTAGCCCTCATAATTGGAGGCTGCATGCTTCAGAATGCCACTTTGCTTGGGGTTCATAGTAGATTGTGATGTTTGTTGGTTTCTCAAGGACTTCTGGCTGGCTGCTGTAGAAAATGGAATGCTGAACTAGATGGGCGCCAAGGTCATAGTTTGCCTAGGGTGCCAGAAAACCTTGGGTTGGCCTTGGAGGGGTCACTGTACCAAGTAAACTTGGGCTTGTGGGTAGCCATATTGAAAAAGTTGGGAACCACTGCCCTATAGTCCACTCCAGTCCAGTTCAGGGCTTCAGGTAATAGTGTGTGTGAACAAGTTCTGGCAGAATGGGTAGACTGTAAGTTAAATATGAGTTGTCAGCGTGATGCAGTGACAAAAAAGGCTAATACTATTTTTGGGTGCATCAGTAGAGGCATAACATCCAAATCACAAGATGTCTGGATCCTTCACTCAGGCATAAACCATGCAATTCATGCAAGTGTGCATACATTTGCTTATTTTGCATAATTGCTTCCACAGATGCTAGCTGTGGTGCTGTGTAAATAGATTTCCAAAGTACTGAAGCTCACACTCTAGAAAACCCCTCCATCTCAGTACCCCAACAGAGATTTCACTGGGAAATTTATATATAGTTCCAAGTCTGTCTTCACAGCCATGAGGACGAGAAACATCAGTCTTTGTTCACTTTGGAAATTATTTTTCTTGTAACTCCAAGACTTGCATTGTACTGAGATCATGTTTATCAAACCCAATCAAAGCAAATGTTTATTTGTGTGAAATTTAATATGATGATAATTATTACTTTGCAATGAAGACAGCAGGTGCAAATATCCCCAAACACTGAATTTTCACCATTGGGGTTAACTCCCCCCCCCCCCCCCCCCCAATCACGTTTAATTTAGCTTTCAAGGTAAGGTACTAGATGCTTCAGACCTTATGCTCTTTTGCATTTTAAACCTTTTAAATGAAGAACTGGAATAACTTAAATTTGAAAACCAACATTCTTGCATATTTGAAATGCTGATATAGAGTGCTAAACAGAAAGCTGCATTTGGAATTCAGTTCCTTAAAACCGGGTATTTGGAATGTGTGAACTGTTTGTGAATTACGACTTTGTGTATGGAGGATATATTCTTCTTCTATTAGATAAAAGATCTCAGGGTCTCCGAGGCAGGTGAACCTTCGTCTTAGGTGTCACTACAATTAGACAGAAGCAGTATGAAAGTTTCAAGGAAAGGTTCAACTAGAGAAGAATCTAAGGCTTCAGTTCCCCTGGTCAAACTTTTAGTCAAATGTTCTCTCTTTCTTTTATAAATCTATTAATGTATATAGGGTTGAATCCAACCAGCTATTTCTGCTAGTGAAAAGGAATGAGGAGCCATTTTTGACTACCCCAAAAAAGGCTATACTGAGGACCACGGGAGCTTCATTTACAAAAACTATATAGGGAAGGGGCCTATTGAAGGGAGGGGAATTGGACAAGATTCAGTGGAAAAGCTGGCTGGATCCAACCCATTTGTAAAAACAGTTAAGAATATCAAACTCCTATTGGTGTGGTGTAGTGTAGTGATTAAGAGCAATGGACTCTAATCTGGAGAACTGTGTTTGATTCCCCACTCCTCCTCCACAAGAAGCCTGCTGGGTGACCTTGGGCCACAGTTCTCTCAGAACTCTCTCTGCCCCACCTACCTCACAAGGTGCCTGTTGTGGGGAGAGGAAGGGAAGGATTGTAAGCCACTTTGAGAGTCCTTAGGGTAGAGAAAAGTGGGGTATAAAAATCAAATCATCATCATCATCAAAATCATCATCTTCTTCTTCTCCTCCTTAAAAAATGTTTTCTTGGCCTGGCTCTTAAAAAAAGAGTAGGATAGAGTATATATGCCCTGGCTTGGATGGCATGGTTTATGTGCTACAAATTTGCTACAGCCTTGGCCTGTGATTACCTGGAGTGCCCGCCTGTCTGCGTCCCTACTGCCCTGTGATTTAGTCCCATTCTATAGATGGGAGTTACCTCTGCAAAACAGTCCTTCAAGGTCAAGCGTGGTTCAGCTGGAATTTGAATCCAGAACTGTTAAAACTTCTAACTGATATAGCCAAGACGGGTTCACACATCATCAGATAGATTCTTCCATTAGCCCTGAAAGGATTTGGACATCTGGTTCCTGCAGCCAGGATATACCGTTCCTGTGAGCCAGTCTTACTTCATCTTCATCATAACACACTCACTTCATGCAATAGTGAACTTGGTCACTGAGTGCCAGTTGGCAGGGTAGCAAAATGGGTCACCGACACCCAAAAAACATGGATTTCTGCATATTCGGGGGATTCCTAAATGTTATTCTGAGCTCTCCATTGCAAAAGGGAAGGAGAAAATAGTATAAGAGACTAAGAATGAAAAAGATGGTATGGACGCTTAAAATTAATTACCTGTCCTTTCCCTTGCCAGTCCATGTGACTGAAAATGATGTCGTTTTAGTGTGGACTATATCAGTCTCACCATTTTGCCCCAATAAACAGATTTCGGGATTTCTTCTGGATTTAGGGTTGCCAAGTCCAAGTTGGAAAATACCTGGGGACTCTGGGGGTGGAGCCAGGAGAGGGTGGGGTTTGGGGAGGGGAAGGGAGAGGGAGAGGCCTCAGCAGGGTACAATACCATAGAGTCCACCCTTCAAAGCAGCCATTTTCTCCAGGGGAGCTGATCTCTGTCAGCTGGAGATCAGTTGTAAAAGCGGGAGATCCCCAGGGCCCACCTGGAGGCTGGCAACCCTATCTGGATTACTTTTGGGGCTCCCGAATACGTGCTAAAAGGCCGCACCTGGAGCATGAGAAACTATCTGGATGAAACAAGTTTCATATGAATTGTGTGACCAATTCTGATGGCATGTTTTCTGCTCTTCTCTCAGTCTTTCCCCTACCCTACAGAGCCATGGAATGTAAAGCATCTTGGGATATGGAGCCCAATGGGGACCTGATTGTAGAGGAAAAAGCAGTCGAGGAGGAGGAGGAGGAGCTTCAGGACAGGGGCCAGTGGACCAACAAAGTAGAATTTGTACTCTCTGTGGCTGGGGAGATTATTGGTCTGGGAAATGTTTGGCGATTCCCCTATCTCTGTTACAAGAATGGAGGAGGTAAGCATTCCTTTCCCCCCAGTATTTATTTGCCAGTTACCATCAGTCACTGCAAAAGCAGGAAACCAAATTTTCGGTTTCCAAGACAGCAAGCAATATAGAGATTATATTATAAAAACAAGCCATAACGTTTACAATATAAAATTAACAAGTTAATGGGAAAATCGTCCAGTGACGAGCCGGCTTTTAAACCATTAGATAAACACAGTCCCCCATAACACTTAATTATATTTTGGGCAACACGTTCAATCTTTTGTATTGCCGATGCAAAGGGAGCTCATTTATGACAGACGTGTGTGTCCTTGTTAGGCCTGCCAGCTTGGCTCACTTCCCATCCCGCTGCTCGGGATCAGGCAACAAATTCATCAATGGGCTGTTCGGCTGTTTGCAGACTGTTCAGGTGTGTTCTCAGCCATCAGAAGCCAACTCCCAGCTGATGAGGGATCAGCTGGGAGTCTGCTTGTGATCCCTTGTTTGAGAAATTTTGCTCTGTGTACCCATCAATGTTTTCCTGGGCAGGTGGGAACTGACTCTTAGCTAATCAGCTGCAAGTGGGGTTAGTTTGACCTCCCACCTTAGAAACTTTACTGCCTCTTAGAGTGTGTTCAGACAGGCAGCTAATCCCACCATTGGCCCGGCTGTAATTTGAGCTGGATCTTTTTGATCAAGTGTTGCATGACTAGACAGCCTGCCTGTGAAGTGTTTCACCGTGCGTGACTCCCACGGTGGATTGTCTAGATGGCATCCATTGTGAGGAGTCATGCGGTCAGCTTTATTAAAAAATCCTGTCTGCGCATTTGCATATGTGCCTCACCATATACTTGTTTCTCCATGCATGTGCGTACTAAAAATGGTAAAAACATGGCCAGTGGTACCTTCCTCTAGGTACTGTTTCACTTAATAAAGTTGACAAAGTTCAGGGGACCATCAGAAACATAACATTGTTTGGATCGCTTGAGCAGAGCTCTGTGGACGTCGCTTGTTTAAGCGGTTATGCGCACCTCACTAAGACTTTTTTAAAATGGTGGCCATTTGGGATGGTCTGGAGACCATCCCTATGGGCTGATTGTGCGCTGGAGGTATGACCTGACGGTGGAAAGTCTGGCATTGGCCCGTCGGCCAGCTT
The DNA here is from genome assembly GCA_029233225.1 of Lepidodactylus listeri. Lineage (NCBI taxonomy): Eukaryota > Metazoa > Chordata > Lepidosauria > Squamata > Gekkonidae > Lepidodactylus > Lepidodactylus listeri. Next base: position 24,237,594 of record JARCFY010000008.1, read on the forward strand.
TAGACTGGACTTTAACTAGTATCATTTAGGTATGGATCCCCAACGGGGATCGACAGGCTACTGATGAAAGTGGCACGATTCCCAGATGTTGAGGTCTGGATGTGCACTTTAAATCCACCAGGCACTTGTGCCTGGCGTGGCTCAAAAGAGCCATCTGAACGCACCCCTAGAGTGGCTGAGATGCAGCAGATTTAGTGGTGGAGGGTTAGGAAGGTGATCAGAAGCCCAGCTTCTGTTGGCTTAGGCTGCAGAGAAAAGGAGAGAAATGAGCTCTTTCTCCTTTCCCTTTACTTTAAATACTTTAATGATAGTACTTATTTAGCCTGCAGGCCTTGAGTAATGTCACACTGTGTGTACGTGTGATGTGCTGCCAAGTTGAAGCCAACTTATGGCGACCCCAGCAAAAGGCTTTCAAGGCAAGTGAGAACCAGAAGTGGTTTGCCATGGCCTTCCTCTGTAGTCCTGCTTGATGGTCTCCCATCCAAGTGCAATCCAGGGCTGACCCTGCTTAACTTCTGGTGAGATCAGGCTATACCGTGCCACCTTCCCTCCAATGTCATGCTAGATATAACCAAAAAATAAAAAAATAAATAACCAACCAGTTACTGTAGTGAAGTCCTTGAGATTTAATTACATGATCAAAAAAATGTAACTCCTAGATCCATTTCTTAACCTTATCTGATACTGACAATCCCATATTTTCACAAAAAAGAGGAGTAATCCACAAATCCCCAATACTGCAAAAGGGGCCACATTCCAGTAAGCAATGTTCCAAAGTTTCTACCTGTCCAGAAGCACAATCACAAAGTCTATTGAAGTATGAGGTCTTTTCCATTCAACCTTGCATTGCTTGAAAAGGGACATAGTTTAATCTTCCAAGCATAAATGCTCTCCTGTATCAGGGAACACTTTACAAATGTAAATATGGTAAGGGCACCTTTGGGTAAGACAATCCAAAGGGGAACGTACCCTTTGGGCTCTCTTTTCCAGTGGAATGCTCGACATCATTACTTCTGTTCCTGCCGAAGTTGGGCTGAAGGAGAGAAAGGAGCCCTTTCTCTACCCCCTTTTGTAATACAGAGATTAAAATGATTTCATCTGTCTCCGCGCAGCTTGGAGGGGAAAGAGATGAACCTGGTTCTCCAGGTTAGAGTCCATTGCTCTTAATGACTATGCCATGCTTGCTCTCCTAAATAAGTTTTCTGAGAAAATTTTGGCATCCTTAATCTCTCTCAGCAAAAAGAAAACACATATTCTTAGCCTCCCTTCTGACAGATTTCTAGAAAGCCCTTCAACACTCTTTATCTAGGGAAGGCACATCACGGACAATGCTACAGTAATAATGGACCAGATCTTCTTCGTAAACATCATAAGTAGAACATGACTATGTATTGAAATGTTTTCAGTACAACCATTTCATGCTATTCAGTTTAGATGCAGTCAAGCTTGTGTCTGTGGCATTTTAAGAGGTAAAATGAGAGCCTACATGCTTGAACAGTATAGGAAGTGAACTCTCTGTCATAGGGTTGCCAACTTCCAGATGTGACCTGGTGTTCTCCTGGAATTACATAGAATCATAGAGTTGGAAGGGACTGCCTGGGTCATCTAGTCCAACCCCTGCACACAATGCAGGAAATTCACAACTACCTCCACCCCCCCCCCCAGGGACCCCTGTTCCATGCCCAGAAGATGACAAAAAACCTCCAGGATCCCTGTCCAAACTGGCCTGGAGAATAATTGCTTCCTGACCCCAGAGTAGCAATCAGCATTTCCCTGGGTGTATAAGAAAGGGCCACAAGAACTAAGCCCTGATGCAACCCTTCCTGCCCTCCCTCTCATGAGCTGCCTAAATCCACAGAATCAACACCGCTGTCTGATGGCCATCTAGCCTCTGTTTGAAAACCTCCCAAGAAGGAGAGCCCACCTCCTCCCGACGAAGAAGCATGTTTCACTGAGGAATCGCTCTGTCAGGAAGTTCTTCCTAATGTTTAGCTGAAAGCTCTCCTGATTTAATTTCAACCCATTGGTTCTGGTCCAACCTTGTGAGGCAACAGAAAACAACTCTGCTCCATCCTCTCTATGACAACCCTTCAACTCCTTGAAGATGGTGATCATCTCCTCTCCAGGCTAAACATACCCAGTTCCTTCAACCTTTCCTCATAGGACTTGGTTTCCAGACCCCTCACCATCTTCATTGCCCTCCTCTGGATAAATTCCAGCTTGTCTATATCCGTCTTAAATTGTGGTGCCCAAAACTGAACACAGTACTGTAGGCAGGGGTCCATTGGAGCGGGAGTGCACAGGAGCGCAGCTCCAGGAGTGAGAAGCCCAGGGGGCGGGCACATGACCAAGCCCTGCCCCCTCCTCGGCTTCCCCGAGCAGTGCAGATGCACAGCACCCCGGGGAAAGCCCTGCTAGGGTCTTTATTGTTTTTAATGTTTTGTTTTAATATTGATAATTTTATCATTATGACTGTGGGCTGCTTTTCCAGAGACTTGCTCAAGGTGGCGTATAAATTTTCTAAGTATACCATTTTTTATCTGGGCACATGGCACATAAGTACTGGAGAAATTTCACCAACCCTTCAGCAGCTTCCACCCCATCAGTTTGGTGTAGTGGTCAGGAGTTGGACTCTAATCTGGGAGAACCGGATTTGATTCCCCACTCCTCCACATGCAGCTGCTGGTGTGACCTTGGGCCAGTCACAAGTTCTCTCAGAGCTGTTCTCTCATGAGCAGTTCTCAAAAGACCTCTCTCAGCCCCACCTACCTCACAGGGTGTCTTGTTGTGGGGAAGGGAAGGGAAAGGGATGGGTGGTGCACATGTCTTGGGTATCTCAAGTCTACTTGAAACCTGGTGGTTTCAAGGGAGCAGGAAGAGAATGAGGGTGTGTTCTTTACGCTTATTTTTATTGCACAAAGTATTGGATGGGGAAGGGAATGGAGGAAGAGCAGGTCAGTTTCACTCACCTGTGGAGTGGAGCCTGAGGGGTGGGTGTTGCCTTCTGACACACTTCCGGCATGTTAGGGGGTGTGACATATGCAAATGAGTTATGCAAATGAGTTATGCTAATGAGCTCCTGCACCTCTTTTTCTACGGAATGACCCCTGACTGTAGGTGAGGTCTAATGAGAGCAGAGTAAAGCGATACCATCACTTCATGTGATCTGGACACTGTACTTCTGTTGATACAGCCCAAAATCGCATTTGAGTTCTGGACTACAGAGTTCTGGAGGAAATGGAGCCATCCTTCCTGAGCTAAGACAAAAGTGTGTGAGACAGAGGCTAAAAAACTGTGAGCTAGCTCACACTAACTCAGCTTATAGGGAACACTGATTTACTGACGGACTATTTCCCCATTGTTCTTAACTGACTTGCTCTGGAATAGTTATGAAAGAGGATATCCCATTGTTGGCCTCAAATTCCTTATAACCAAAGTTACAGCTGTGCTAAGACAATAGTTAGATCTGGCTCTTAATTTATAACATTACTTGGCTGGCACTCTAACAAGGGGAAACGTTCTTTTTTTGTTGTTGCTGTTGAGGCCTTGCACTTAATTATCTGTCATGGGAATGAACCTCAGTCAAAGGTTGCTGGCACTGGAGAAACAGCTTTAAATGGCGAAACCAGGTTCTCCTGGGAAACTGATCAGGGCTATTAGGAACAACTGCATCTGCAGGAAGTGCTGGGGAAGTGGGGCTGCTGCAGCATAGGCTTTCTTTCCCTGTGCTTCACTACCAATGGAGGCTTTTGGACTGGTCCGCGGGTTGGCTTGCAAAAAGCAAGCAAACAAATGATCTCTCAAAAGCTGTGTCAAGCAGCTCATGGAATTCAGGGTTTCAATATTCCACATAGAGAATTTCTGCAGCTTTGAAGCTCTTCTGGGTTCCAAGAACCTATGGAAACTCTTGGATGTTTCAGTTCTGTTGTGACCAGTGCTCCCTCTAAGCTGTGGAGTCTCGTGAGCAAAAATTCTACTTTGTGAACTACTGGCATTAAAGTCAAGCAAGTGATTTGGCCACTGCAAAAAGTAGTTTGCTCTGGAGCCATCCTTTCTGAGCCAAGACAAAAGTGAGTGAGACAGAGGCTAAAAAACTGTGAGCTAGCTCACACTAACTCAGCTTAGAGGGAACACTGGTTGTGACATAACATTTGCTGTAGGAAAGATTCTCTTGAAGGAATACCTGTGGATATAAAGGCACCCAGGAACTGAAAATCTACACAGATTTTTTAAAGGAACATACAGTGAGCAGGAAGATCTGTGGCTAGGAACGTTTCCTGGGAAACCCTTGGGGATTTTAAGCAGCTCTTCTCCATGGCTGTTCCTTATGGCTGAAGTCTGTACAGAAGTAGTGTTAAAACAGCAGGAAACAGTGATGTGTTAGCAGGGTTGTCAGCTCCGGGTTGGAAATATTTGGGCAGAGTTAAGGGAGGGGAGGGACTTCCATGGGGTATGGTGCCATAGAGTCCACCTTCCAGAGCAGCCATTTCCCCCAGGGGAACTGTTGTGTTTGTGTTTAGAATATGAAGCAGTAATAGTTTGAAAAGGGCTCTGGTATCCTAAAGCTCAAATTCCTATTGGCTGATTAATAAAGACTCCCATTGGTCCTAAAGCCAATCTAGATACCCAATCGCTGAGCCCTGCTTGGGTCCAAAAGTATTGCTTGTATATAGTTACATTGTTGAAAGTTATGTGTTGGAACAGTATAAATGAAAGTGCTGCTCTCATAGAGCTGTCTTTTGAGCTGAACAATGTCACTGAATAAAAGCCTGTTTGTTTGGATTCATCGCCTCCTGCTCAATACATAAAAGGAACTGATCTCTGTCACCTGGAGGTCAGTTGTAATCCCAGGAGATCTCCGGCCACCACCTGGAGGTTGGCAATCATAGACAGTCGTAACATGTCTGAAAGAGGAAGAACCGGTATATTGACAAAGCTTCACGGTTTTGAAAAAATTAAACAAACAAAAACCGCCGACCGTCTTTCAGATCCAAGAATAGACCTTGCCCATTTAGACAGGGCTTATTCATCTCTGACTCCTTTAAGAGAAGTACAGCATGCCATCCGTGGATGGATGGCCAACCCCTTCCTTTGAAGTGCCAGACAGGCAGCAAGAACAAAACATTTGTCGAACCTTTGAGAAGCCCATTTCAGTATGACTGGTAGGACTACACTCAGCTTTCACAGTCACAAACGGTGTAATTCTGCTTTTGAAGAGGCTCTATAAGCAATCTGCCTACTGGTTACAGAGATAGGATCATGCAATAAAATCACCTTATTCAGAGGCAGCAAATGTCTGAACGCCAGGGCCAGGAGGCAACTTCAGGGGAAGGCCTTGGCCTCTATGCCCCATTTCTTGGCCCTTTAGGGCAACTAGTTGGCCACGGTGTGAAACAGGATGGTGGACTAGATGGGCCACTGGTCTGATCCAGCAGGGCTCTTCTTATAAGCGAAACCTGCAGTATTTCACCATACGTTCATCTAGACCAGGACTTTCTTGACCAAATTTCATCCCTTTCTGAATACTATAATTTATAATTGTCTATCCTGCCCCCCCCTTTAGTTGTCATCTCTCCCCTAGCTGTCTTCCTCTAAACCCAAGAAAAACCCCTATAGCCTTTCTTTGTAGTGAAGGTGTTCCAGTCCCTTGATCATCTGGATTCTGTCTTTTCAGTTCTACAATATCCTTTTTGAGATGAGGTATTCAGAATAGTATATGGGAATCCAAATGCAGATAAATGATGCCATTTTATAAATACCATATACGACTGGCTGTTCTGTCTTCAGTCCATTTCCTAGTAAACCATAGCATGGAACTGCACCTTTGCATCATTGCCACACACCAACTTTATGTTTACCTGTTCACCTAGGGTGGCCAGCCTCCAGGTGGGGACTGGAGATCTCCTGGAACAACAATTGATCTCCAGACTACAGAGATCAGTTCCCCTGGTGGAGGAAATGGCTGCTTTGGAGGGCGGTCTCTGTGGCATTATACCCCGCTGTAGTCCCTCCCCTCCTCAAACCCCGTCCTCCCCAGGGTTCCAGTCCCAAAGCTCCAGATTTGGCAACCTACACAACCCCAAGATGATCTGACTAATAATCACATCACCGAATTGGAGCCTATGTGGGTATGGTTGGATTGGAAAGCATATGATACAGCAGGCTCTCTGAAGTTTTCAGTGCCTGGAAGGGGTGATTCTGGGGATCACTAGGTATGGAATATTCAGTTACATGATGGAAGAAAATGTGGCATGAAACTGTAATAAATATATTGGTGAATATGTGTGAAGCTAGCATTTTTTTTGCCATGTTGTGCATGACTTTGCATGTACTCAGACTAAACCTCATTTGCATTTTGCTGCCCATTCCTCTAGCGTGGAGATACCCTCTTTGCCATCTGTTGGGCTCCCACCATCCCGAATACTTGGGTGTCAATGCACAAACTTGGATGTGTTGTTACTCAGGCTGGCTGAATGTTGTCAAATCTCAAAAACTAAGCAGGGTCGGCGCTGGTCAATATTTGGAAGGGAGACCACCAAGGACACAATACAAGAACTCATGGGCACTCAATGACATTGGTGAGCAGTCAGGTTAGAACAGATAAAAGGAAGTACTTCTTCACCCAAAGAGTGATAAACACATGGAATGCACTGCCACAGGAGGTGGTGGCAGATATAAACATGGATGGCTTCAAGAGGGGATTGGATAAACGTATGGAGCAGAGGTCCATCAGTGGCTATTAGCCACAAGGTATAGATAGGAACTCTCAGTCTGGGGCAAGTGATGCTCTGTATTCTTGGCACTTGGAGGGCAGCAGTGGGAGGGCTTCTCGTGTCCTGGCCCCGCTGCTGGACCCCCTGAGGGTACCTGGTATTTTAGGCCACTGTGTGACAAAGTTTTGGACTGGATGAGCCATTGGCCTGATTCACCATTGGCTTCTCTTATGTTCTTATGAGTACCCCAGGTCGTGACACAGGGACAGTCAATGACAAACCACCTCTGAACATCTCTTGCCTTGAAAACCTCATGGGGTTGGCATAACTTAGCTGTGATTTGACGGGGGGGGGGGGGACCTGGCTGCGATATCCCATAACTACTAAGTTGATTCATGCCTGTGGGGAACCAGTGCCTATGATGAAAGGAATGGTAATGCATCTTAATGGTACCTCCTCAATGGACCTTAATTGTTGGGTTATGGTTGAGTCAGGGCTTGGAAGAGGTGACCTGCATGGAAGATACAGAGAAGCAGACAGACCGTGCTGTGATCTGACCTCCTGTACCTAGGGGTGCAAGATCTCTCTCTCTCATCTGGGATAGCAGATCATCTATACGGCCTCCTTGCCTCCCTTGTGCTTAACTTGTATATTTGTAAATATATGGAAAACACCATATGTTCAGGGCTAACCCTTCCAAATGGAATCAAACTAGGTAACCACTGCAACTAGATCTACTCACTGCTGAGAGAAGCGGAGAGAGCAAAGCAATCCATATTTTGTAGAGGGACATTTGGAGGGATTCCAGATCAAAATTCCAGTTAATTGCAGATCGGGGACCAACTGCAGATGTGCAGGAGAACCTCTGGCGGTCCACAAACTGCTACAAATGATAGCCAAATTGTTCCATCACCCCACTGTTCATGTACAACCCGGTACATTCCCTAAAAGCATTGTCAATCTCTTTGCCATCCTCTTTACGCTACCTTGATTTTCTGCGGTACAAAGAATATTACATCTTTACAGATGGCTAATCAATATTTTAAATATGCCTATGCTTGGAATTTTTTTTTTTGCATTTGTTCAGCTTTACATTTTTAATCTGCCTTTCAGCCACAAAACAGGCCCCTTTCTCTTAATAAAAGGGAAACCAATACTTTAAGGCTCATCACAGTGGTTCTCAAAACTTTTTTTTGAAGTGGGGACCTACTGTTAAATTTACTCTTCTTTTCAGGATCCACTTGCAAAGTCACTCCATGCTACTTAATTCCTCCCTAATGCTCAAATCTCACCATATTTTTTTTATTTTTAGTATTTTTACATATATAGCATTATTGCATAGCTTCTAGTGTCCTGGCCCCACTGGTGGACCTCCTGATGGCACCTGATATTTTTGGCCACTGTCTGACAGAGTGTTGGACTGGATGGGCCATTGGCCTGATCCAACATTGGCTTCTCTTCTGTTCTTATGATCTGTAAAGCCCACGTTAAGCCTGTGTTCAGTCCACACATACCAGAAGCGGAAAGGGGAGGGGGCAGTAGTTAATCTCCACTCCTCTAGTGTGGTCAACTAAGGGTGTTGGTCATCTCAGTAGCAACTGTGAAAGGCACAGGAGATGCAGACATAGTGCTATGCCTTCAACTGGCAGAGGCCTGAGCTCAAACTCAAACCTTCAGGCAGAGCAAACCCCTAAAATATGGGTGCTAGTGACTCCGAGAAAGAGAGGGAGGGAATGGCTGGGCTAGGTGTCTGAATAACTTTTTTGGTCCCTCACCAGGCAGAATTGAGTGCTTAAGAGCCCTTGCTCTGCACAGGGTAAGACAGCTTCACGTGTTCCCTGGAGCCATGGCTGACATTACTGTGCAGGTGTAGGCTTGAGTAGATAGTGGAATTTGGGATGACCATTTCACTAAATGAGGGCCAGCATAGTGCAATGTTCCTCGAATGGCACCTGGGATTCCTGGGTTTGAATCCCCACTCTGCCATGGAAACTTGCTGGGTTCCTGTTGGGCCTGTTACTCTCTTTCAGCCTAATCAGCCTCATGACAAAATGCGAGGGCAAAATGGAGGACAGAATGCTGCTTTGAGCAGCTTCGGGTCCCAGTTAGGAACGAAAGTGGGATATAAATAAGTAAATGGCTTGATGGAGACAGGTAGTGATTTTCACTCACCTGCTGTACGTCTACATGGTACCTGTGCACGATGGCGCCTCCATTGCTGCCCCCAAATGCTCCCCATTGAAAGCAGCACATCCTCCTCCTCCCCATTCAGCAGAACTCAGGGGTGGTAGCTGAAATCCTCACTCACCTGCTTAATTTCACCTGTCTGAATCTGACTACCTCCAGCACCTTATTTATAATCATGTGCTCTCTGACCGGAACCCTGGATATTCCAGATAGGGGCCTCTGAACAAGAGGCTGAAACCAGAGAATGAATTGTGCCATCTGTTATATGTTGTGGTAGAGTCAGAACAGCAGTGTGAGTGCTAGTTTGGTGTAGTGGTTAAGAGGGGTGGACTCTAAGATGGAGAACCGAGTTTGATTTCCCACTCTTCCACATGCAGCTGCTCGTGTGACCTTGGGTCAGTTCCAAGTTCTCTCAGAGCTGTTCTGGAAAGAATTGTCCTCTCAGAGCTCTCTCAGCCCCACTTACCTCATGGGGTTTCTGTTGTGGGGAGAGGAAGGGAAAGGAGATTGTAAGCAGCTCTGAGACTCCAAGTGAAGGGCGGGGTATAAATCCAATCTCTTCTTCTTCTTCTGTTCGGCCACAACTCATACTGTGTTGTATTTAGAGGCTACATATGGATCAGTTAGAACCCGGAGCCCATTTTTGCATTTAGAAGAACTGATGATTGTATGTGAACTGAACAAGGAACGGTTGGGAGGAAAGATTGTTTGAGCTTTTTTCAGCCTGTACTTCATTGCACCAAAGCACCAGCCTGTCTACTCTACTTTGGAGTTAATGTCTGTTCAAAAGGGCGAAACCTTGCAGTGGAAAAAATGCCTTGTGGGAAAGAGTAATTTCAAGCAGAGACTGAGCGAAAGGGTTAAGCAGCTCTTCCAACCCCACTGCTTCCCCTGCTCGCAATCAGTCCACCTGCAATGGCTCTTATAAAACAGCATTAGAGTTCTAATGGACTCAGTTCAGCATCACATGTAATCAAATCCGCAGTACTCCAACCTGTAGAAAAGATGCTTTAAAAAAAGAGCATGAGTTAAAACACTTGTTTTTTCCCTTCCTCTCTTCCTTTCCCACCCCCACAGGTGCTTTCTTCATCCCATACCTCATCTTCCTCTTTGCCTGTGGGATCCCAGTATTCCTCCTGGAGACAGCCCTTGGACAATACACCAGTCAAGGTGGGATCACGGCCTGGAGAAAGATCTGCCCTATCTTTGAAGGCAAGTCAGTTGCACGCTGGAAGTCCTGCTAACTTTGCATCCAGCACTCTGTGTACTGTTGGATCTCGTTCCCCATAAGGCCCTCGGCTACAGGGTGCAGCTCTGAGCCAGCTGCTGATCCCCCTGCTTCGAGCCGTAATCCTGAGTCAAAAGGGTGAGTCACTCCCAACGATATCAAGAGCCGGTCTTGGTAATCCGCACACAGCCAAAAGGTGGAGCCAAAGGAATGGTCAGAAGGAAACCAAGCTACAGAATTGTGGCACAGAGCGGAGGGTAGATAAGAATGCTGCAGTTGGGGTCGGGTTGGTGATGATCACAAGAGAGGTGAAAGCCCAGATATTCCGAACAAGAAGCCGGATCCAGAGAATGAATTGTGCCAGCTGTTATATGCAGTGGTGGAGTCAGAACAGCAGGGTGACGAGGTGGTAATAGCAGAGTTCGATTCCTGGAGGAGGTAATGTTATGGCTTCAGTTTGGGTAGCCAACAAGGTCAGGTTTGTCCAGTGGTGCCGAACACCATGCCTCAGAGCCAAAATCTGTTTCCTGCTCAGCCGTGTCTACTTGCTCCTCCCTATCCCAGCTTTTTTTTTTTGCTTTTACAGAATCCAGCCTCAGGGGATGCAAGCTACCGTGGAAGCAAAAGATGGGGTTCTTAACCTTGTCCCCTCTTGCAATTCTGTGCTAAAAATTGTGGCTCCCCCTTTCCATAGCAGGGACCCTGGGTGTGTGTGTGGGGGGGGGGGGAAGAGATCTTTAGTAGAAAAACTGCCGAAAGAGACAGGGTTGAAGGTTTAATCTCAAGGTCAGTTCCCGCCAGTGGAAGAAGGTGATTAGGCATTTCCCCTGAATTCTAAGGTAAAGACTATGGGGGCCATCTACTTGCCATTTTTCCCTCTCATTCCTCAATTCCTTGAGGGCCGGGGATTGGAGATGATGGTGGGGGTTTACCTGCTGTTGGCGGGCCAATGGTAAGCCTACCTGAGAGTCTTGTTGGTTCAGTCCTGCTTGGTTCCTCATGAATGGGTGTGCTATAGGAGTTATGGGCTTTTTCTAGGTCTCACATTGAGACCGATTTCCCACAAGTGCTGCCCTCGTGTCGTTCCTCTGTTTGCCCCGATTACCTGCTTGAATTTCCCACTATTTACCACAGGGCGCATTTTGACCCGCAGCCTTGCGTGATTTCCTCTGATTTCCTCCGCGGCTTCAGTAATCCTCAAAAAACAGGATCACTGAAGCCGAGGGGGAAATCGCACGAAGCTGCGGGTCAAAATGCGCCCCGCAGCAAATAGTGGGAAATTCAATCGGGCAAACGGAGGAACGACGCCGGGGCAGCGCTTGTGGGAAATTGGTCTGAGATGATATTTGGAATCATAGAGTCAGAGGGGGCCTTTTAGGCCATCTGGTTCAATCCCCTGCTCAGTGCTTTAGCCTACAAGTCTTGGCAGCAGTTCAACAACAAAGAAGCATCAAGAGGCAGGTAGGCGGAGAGTGCTTTGGATTATTGGGCCTTCGGAAAGTCTGGCATAGTGTCCCTTTCTGGAAGAAGAAGCAAACTTATCATCTGAATAGTCTCTTTGCTTTCTCCTTGGCTTTAATAGTGTGTCCAGTTTTTCCTGGTACATTCCTAATTACTATTTTAAAATATACTATTGTATATTCAGGTATACTTGCTCACCAGCTCTGTGCATACACTGGAATGGACAGTTAATTCTCGTGCTACTAGGGAAAGGTGGTAGAGATACCACTGATCATTTCACAGTACCTCAGTAGCAAGTACTGGTAAGCACTGCCGCCTTAAAGAGGACAGCTGCGGGGGATGATATACAGTAGATGGGCCAAAATACTTGCCTTTGTAAACAGCTTTATCCATTGGTGGAATCTGAAAAAACAAAGATTTTTTTTTTTTTTAAAATGCATGCACGTTCCTTTTTCTACTTTGCATTTTCTTGCACAATGCTTCCACTAACACGCCGTGGCTCTTTTCTAGAGATGTTGTGTCCTCCGGGCTCTAAGTCAGGCACAAACTGTGAAGGTTATAGTCCTCCTGAGCCAACAGAGTACAAAAATTGGTCTTTAAATATGCAAAATCGTTATAGGATCCAGACTAACTTCTCTGCTAGTGGAAACGGTGGGTTAATCCCCACCCGTTCCATCTTCCTGCTGCAGACCTCCCATTGGCCCTGCATGCTGTCCTGAGTGGGGTGGGGTCCCCTGTCCCCAAGGAGCAGCATTCTGAGGAGATGAGTGGGCTGCAGTGTGCAGGGGAGGGCAGGGAGGGAGGAGCATCTTGTTCCACTGAATAGTGCCATGCATGAATGGACAATTCCGTCTGGCTCCAACCTTACATTAATCTGCAGATAGAGAAAGTACTTCCCGGATGGTAGAACAAAACGGCACAATTACGGGTCTCACCCGCTGGCCCTGCGATGCATCTTCCTAATCACTTTGTATTCTCTTCTGTTTTTCTGCTTTTCCTTCCTGTCTGCTGCTAGCTTTCTGAGGCATCAAGCAAGGGGCAGTGAGTGCAACTGCTGGGCTGGCTATTGTACAGACACAGAGCGAGAGACGGTTTTCTGCCAAATTGACACAAGATGCAACTGGGGGCGTAGAGCAAGTGAACGGGAAACTCAAGGAGGGGCGAATGGAGCAAATGGTAATCACTGTGCTTGTTACATAGGCCAGATGAATAGCAGAATTATTAGTCTCGAGGATTCAGGGGCTGTGTATGACCTGGATAGGCCAGGCTAGCCTAATCGCATCAGATCTTGGAAGCCAAGCAGGGTTGACCCTGGTTGGTATTTGAATGGGAGATTACCAAGGAAGCCCAGGGTTGTGACGCAGAGGCAGACAATGGCAAACCACCTCTAAATGTCTCTTGCCTTGAAAACCCCTTGGGGTCACCACAAATCAGCTGTGACTTGATGGCAAAAGAACGTCCATTACCCCAATGGACTGTTGACCTTGGATTTTGCAGAGATGCTGTCCAGAAACTCTCTTTCTAAAGGCTCTTAGGGGGAGGGAGTCCAGAATTTTCATCTTAAGGACAAAATTCCAAAGGATGCACCGCCCTCGGAAGATCCGAACACTCTACTCACGACGCACAGTGAACATTTGCAAACATTTACGTAGTGCCTATGCATAATTCATCCCTCCATCAGAGGAAGGATAACAATTGACTACTTAAATGACAGTCTTAAACTGGATTAATTTGGTAGTTTCTGGAGAGCCGTGAAATTGTCTGTGGGGAGAGGTACTCCAGAACTGCCGGTGAATAAGAATTGCATTTCTTGCATGGATAGTGCCTCTGCCATTGCCGAAAGCGGTTGGCCATGTTAGCAGGGGTGCCAAGCCTTTTCGAGTCTGTGGGCACCTTGGGCATTTTGAGAAGGAGTAATGAGTGTCACCCCAAAATGTGTGGCAGGGCCAAAACCAAAATGGTTGCCACCGGAGGTGGCCCAATGCCTCCCTCTCCACTTTTCAAAAGGATCACAGAAAAAGCATAAAAAGAAATGAAGGAAAGCCCGGGTGAAGGAATGGAAAAGAGAAGGGGGAATAACAAGAAGGAAATCCTGAATGCTGGAAATACAAGACTGGATGCTTGCCATTCCTCCTGATCCTCGAAGAAGAAGAAGAGTTGGTTTTTATACCCTGCTTTTCACTACCCGAAGGAGTCTCACAATCTCCTTCCCTTCCTCTCCCCACAACAGACACCCTGTGAGGTAGGTGGGGCTGAGAGAGCTCTGAGAGAAGTGTGGCTTGCCCAAGGTCACCCAGCAGGCTTCATGTGGAAGAGTGGGGAATCAAAACCTGGCTCTCCAGACGAGAGTCCGCCACTCTTAACCATCACACCAAACTGGCTACAGTGGCTATTCCTGCTGTTGCACCCATGGGAAACCCATTTATTTGAACGAGGGCAGCCAATAACAAGCCTAGTCTTGCAAAGACCCAGCCCACTTTCTGAGAACTTCGACATCAGCAGGGTAGCACTCTGGCAGGCACGGTGGTGCCAATGCCCCTGTTCTAAAGTGTAATGTCAGGTACATGGATTGTTTCATGGATGTCACAGAAGGGAGATCTGGGAGGCCTTTCTGTTTTCATTACCCATCCCTTGCTCTTTCAGCAAAGGGAAGGCAGCTCATACATGGCTGCAACAGCAGACCCTCACGCAGACTCATTGGAAGACCATTGCTTCTTCTAAGTTTGCCATTTGCCCGCCCGTGGTAGGTTAACCCCCACCCTTGGCCTCAATCCGCCTCACCCTCCAGAAACTGAAGAACTGGGCGGGTGGGGGGGGGGAATCAGCAGAAATTGGCCTTCACAGTGATGCTCCAGGACTTTCCCTACGTCGCTGTGGTCTTTGCAATAGAGTCTGGGGGAAGTGACATCACACCCTCCCAAAACTCCACCCTTCCTTCTCAGGCACTGCCCTTGAAATCTCCCGACATATGCCAAGGCGGTGCTGGTGCCTTGCTTAGCAGGCCCTTGCAGATCATGTGTTTGGTCTACATGGACCGAAATCCAAGACGTCTTTCCCAGTCCCTGCTCGATAGTATTTGTGGTTCCGTGATGCCTAATAGCTTTTCTTCCCCTCTAATCGTTTGTCATTCAGGAATTGGATATGCCTCACAAGTAATCGAATCGTACCTGAATATCTACTACATCATCATTTTGGCCTGGGCTCTGTTTTACCTGTTCAGCTCCTTTGCTGCTGTCCTTCCCTGGGCCAACTGCAATAATCCTTGGAACTCGGGTAAGGCTTGTGAGTGGCTGTCTGAAAAGGTGGGCCAGCAGTCCTTCCTATACACTAAGGCCGAGGTCAGACTGGCAGTTTGGCCCGATATAGGCACGTTTCTCAAGCGGATGAAGTGGGCCGGTTCACACAGCCGCTGCTGTCTGGGGTTCCCGTGCTGTACTCACTCCGTTCTGAAGCGCTTTGATCCCGCTTTTAAAAAGTACCAGGTGAAAGCTGTGGCAAGCCGTTTGGGTGCACGTTGATCCGCTTCCTGGAAGTGTGGACGCAAATAAGCCGCAATCAAGTGGCACTGGTAATGTGAGCCCACTGATCCGGCTTAACCACCCATGCGTGCTGTGCGCTTGAGCGCACAACTGACCATGGGGACGCTTCTGGCTCACGGAGTTAAAGCTCCCAGGCGTGGGATCCTGCCCCAATTGCTGCTGTCCCTATGCACCAATGCGCCTACGCGCAGTTCGGTGAAACGGACCAAAGCCACGTGCAACCGGGGTGCCGCCACCAGGGGCTGCCCCACATTGTGAATACTCCATTCCGCCTCCTCCCCAGTATGGCCCCTCATTAGTCCATGCAGTGCGACTGGAAAGCCCTGCGACAACTTGGCCCGGGTCTTTTTGCCCCGCTTCCCTTGCGCTTCATTCTGCCAGTCTGTCCTCCACCTAAGACTGGGCGGAAGGTCCCAGATCTGACAACTGGGTTGTTTGCCTCATTCTATGTAAGAGGATGAGTCTTGTGAGGTAGGTTCCACCTGTGCGGTATATGCCTATGTCTCCCTTATAGACCTGTCCGTGGAAATTAGGGGAGGAGAATGGATTTAAACAAACAAATCATTGTGTGGAAAGGAGATGGGCACTGCCTACTCCTTCTTGTCTCCTTCTGCCCCAAATCGTGTGTTGCCTTTGTGTGAAGAGGTAGGGTTCCCATCCTCCAGGTGGGGCCTGGGGATCTCCCGCTTTTACAACTGATCCTCAGCTGACAGAGATCAGCTCCCCTGGAGAAAATGACTGCTTTGGAGGGTGGACTCAATGGCATTGTACTATGCTGAAGCCCCTCCCCTCCCAAACCCCACCCTCTCCTGGCTTCATCCCCAAGGTCCCCAAGTATTTTCCAACCCGGACTTGGCAACCCTGGGGGTGGGGGGAGAGAACCTTCTTAGAATAGAACTCCCTCAGTGCCCTTCCACTTAGGTAGGGAGCTCTTCGTGTAAAAGGGATTCCTAACATGGTTTCAGCTATTTCAGTCATAACAGGGCAACATCCAATAGGCCTTCTTTTTTGTTTTGGACAGAGACCACACAATGAACTGGGCCTGTCTCTCTTCTCTCTCTCCGCTTTCCTGCACAGCCAGACATACCGTTGACAGTCCCATTGCCAGTAATAAAGTCTACTTCTGTTCTTCATGCCTTTGTGTGTCTGCATGGTTCCTGACTGTGTGGACAACCTTTCTGAGAGCTAGATCAC
Organism: Lepidodactylus listeri; assembly: GCA_029233225.1. Lineage (NCBI taxonomy): Eukaryota > Metazoa > Chordata > Lepidosauria > Squamata > Gekkonidae > Lepidodactylus > Lepidodactylus listeri. Next base: position 24,253,916 of record JARCFY010000008.1, read on the forward strand.
AACCCCCAGGCTTGGGAAGGACTGCATAAGAATGTCACACAGCTGCCCCATCCACACTGTAATCAAATGGAGCACAGGCCCCCTGCGACCCTCTTGCTTTCGAGCTTCTGAAGAGACCTCAGTCTCACACAGTGGTACCTGAACTGTGCTTTTGTTTACTCAGCCTTTGGTTTCTTTCATTCACTTCAGAGTCTCCAGGCTTCTGGAGAAGACAGGTTCTCCCTGACCTCTGCATGTTCTTTAGTCTTCTGCTGTACTCTGTTAAATAAACCTATTTTCTCCCCACCCCCTTCTCTCCACACTCTGGCATAAGTGTAGCCACACTGTTCTTCCATATGCCAGTTTCTAAAAATAAGCAATACACACCTCGTTTTCTGATTCCGCTTTGTAGGCAGCTGTCTCTTGATGTACCCCAAGGAAGGCCCTGCTATATCTCTCCAAATGGAGATATCCTCTCGCAGCTTCCGTCAGCTTACAAAATGTCCGCTGACCTGGATAGCCGAGGCTAGCCCCATCTTGTCAGATCTCAGAAGCCAAGCAGGGTTGGCCCTGTTCAGTATTTGAATGGGAAGCACAGGATTGCTATGCAAAGGCAGGCAACGGCAAGCCACCCATAAAGTCTCTTGCCTTGAAAAGCCTACAGCGCTGCCATAAGTCAGCTGTGACTTGATGGCAAAAAAAGGTCCACAAAAGTTGAAATTTTGTTAGTCTTTAAGAAGACCTCTGTTTAGCATAAATGAAGACGTTGCATTACAGAATGCTAGCGAATGAGTCATTTAAGGCTACTTCCACACAAAAGGTTTGCTCTGCTTTGGCTTCCAAACTGCAGCCCTTTTTTTTGGGTAGCATCCACTCATTCTTTCGCCATCCCTGTTCCACTCCTCACCGACTGCAGAAGCAGGAAGAAAACCAGTGAGCCTGCACCTCTCCAACAGTCAGAGAGGCATGGGAGGAGGTCTTCTTCTCTCCCCTCTCCCACTCCCCTGCCCCTTGAGTTTCCGAAAGCCCCAACACCCAAAATTTTCTGGCTATGCCCCTGCCTCACACACCCTAGTTTCCTCTGATCTTTTTGAAAGAGCACAGTCCAAACTGGTCAAAATGGTGCATGTTTTCTTGCCCTGCAAAGGTCCAGCCCACACTGGCACCATTTTTTGCAGGGGGGCCATCAACCCCTCACAACCACCCTTTTCACTGCTGCACCATCAGTGTGCTTTTGGAGAGTGTAAAATAAACTAGTGATTGCTATAACACTATAGCAATCAGTTTCAATTGCTATAGTGCTATAGCAATCAGTTTTAATTGCTATAGTGCTATAACAATTATTGATTTTTTAAAAAAAAGCCATCAAAAGGCCCTTCAGGGACACAGCAGGGAACAAATGCAGAGAAAATAGTTGTCACAAAGGGAGTATGTGCAGAAAACTCCTGCGGTGAAGACCCAATGTACATGCCTCTGCATTCACAGCCGCAAAGAAAGCAAAACAGGGAATATGTGGAAGCAAAACTAACATGTGTCATGTCCTATACTTCTTAGTCTTCCTCTTCCTTTTCTTCTTTGGGCTTTCTTTTAACATATTACCATTTTCTCCTAGATCGCTTTTGTATCTTCTCCCCATCTCTAGCAATTTAACAGATAAGTGTGAAAGGTTGGACTGGGAGATCTGCAAAGCAGATGTAGTGAATGAATAAGGGGGTGGGGGAGGGAGGAAGCAGAACTGAGATCTGATGCCTTGGAATGACTACTTCTTGCTTTATAACCTGCATTCCACAGACATCTGGATTTCATACAAATAAGGAACTGCCACACACATCTCAGAATTCTAGCAGTTCCTTTGCTAGGAGGACTCCAGTCAAAGGGAAGATGGATGTTTTAAGAGGGTGTCTTCTTATTTTCCCTCTTTTGCAGAGCATTGTGTGGATTTTCTGAACAGCACCAGTTGGGAGAACGGGACAGTGTCAGCTAATGCTACCTCCCCAGTCATCGAGTTCTGGGAGTACGTATTCTGACTTTTGGATCCCTTTGTTTTCTGCAGTTCACAGAGAAGATGCTTTGGGCTTCTACAAAGCTGAAAACAAGAGGAAGTTCAAGGATTACATTTTGTAAACCTGAGCATGTGGTGGCCACATGGGCTTATTCAGAGGATGGCCTGTATATATGGGGAATACACTAAAACCCAGCTTTTTGAATAATGACATTAGCATACACATTCCGCAGCCTTTTTGATGCCCAAGATGAAAAGGCTAAATCCTCCCTCACCAACTAACTACTCCTTTTATCCCCCCCCCCCTCTGCTCTATGAGTCTTTTGTGTCCTACTGTGTAGGGCAGAAGGAATGCCTCTAAGACATTGCCAGGCATGTGAATTGTTTGCAGAAAGTGTAAAGTTGCCTGTTTTTGTACCCAAGGCCCCAAAGTAACAAGAGGCTGGAGCTATTGAGGTTGGGGCCTAGCAAATGGCATATGTAGTCCAAACTTTGCCAACCCTACATTATAACCCTGAGGCAGGGGTACATCTGGGACAGAATTTTCACCCTACCTCATACTTCAATCTGCTTTTCCGCATATTTAGACTCCACATTCACCCTTTTACAGGGCTCATCTCGTAGCAGGAGCTCCTTTGCATATTAGGCCACACACCCCTAATGTAGCCAACCCTCCAAGAGCTTACAGAGCTCTTCTTACAGGGGCTACTGTAAGCTCTTGGAGGATTGGCTACATCAGGGGCGTGTGGCCTAATATGCAGAGGAGCTCCTGCTATGAAATGAGCCCTGCCCCTTTATATGTGTCAGGAGCCACTGCCTGGCCCTGACTCAACTCCCGTCTTGGCTACCGGCGTGGAGAACAGCCAGGAGCCTGATCCCACCCCAACTGGCTTGAAAGGCAACATGATGATGTCACCCAGAAGTGATGTCATCATGTGGCCGACATCACACAGCAACGCTGTAGTTTTTTGGGAAAACTATGATAAAATCGCCTACAAACCATAGAGTTTTGCCCAAAATCTAGAGTGTCACCCCCCCCCATGTTGGCAACGCGACCTGGGATCCCCCCACCAGCTGCCATGTAGGACCTGGTAACCCTAGGCCTGGTTCAGCCATGCAAGGAAGGCCAGGAGAGGGTTAGGGTTGCCAGGTCCGGCTTAGTCCCCAGCGGGGGACTTTGGGGGGTGTTCCCGGAGGTGGGGTGTCCCCAAAGTGATGATGTTAAATTGGGGATGTCCCATACCAAGCCCTGCCTCCAAGAACAATCACCCACATCAACCCCTCTCCCTCACCTCCTGCTAGATTTAAAGTGCCCTTTAAATCTTGCAGTAGGGGAGGAAGGGGGTGGCCACTGGCTGCATGCCTTGCCGCTTGGAATTCAGGCATGTGGGGCCCAGTCCCCACTCACTGGCCAGAAGCATTTAAAGGGACCCTTTAAATGCTTCTGGCCAGCGGGGCTGTGCGTGCCTGGAGTGGTGAATTGCTGCTTGGAGTTGAGGTGTGCGCCCACAGCTGCCCCTCTCCCTCCTATCTGCAAGATTAAAAGGGCCCTCCAGCTGATTGTTGGGCCATGTGCTCTCCCAGTCAGCTGGAGGGCCTTTTAAATCTTTCAGGAGAGAGGGGAGAGGGGTGGCTGTGGGTGGGCAGGCTTGGGGGTGGGGCTTCCCCTGCCCACCAGCGGGCCAGTAGCAGGCTGAAGCCCTGAGAATCAGGGGATCCCCTGCCCGGACCGGGGGTCTGGCAACCTTAGAGAGGGTAGCAGCTGGGACCCAGGCAGACTGTTCCAATGCAGCCAAGAACAAGGCTGGGAGCCAGGCAGTAGTGGGGATAGGCAGAAGGCAAGGCTGAGCCCAGAGCTGGGGAAGGGCAGGCTGACAAAGGTTAAGAGGCAGCCAGGGCAACCAGGGGAAAGAGCAGGGCAGGAAGAAAAAGCAAGAAAGGCTTCACTTTCCTTTTATAGTTTCCCAGGTGGAGTGGGTGAAAGAGGACTGAAAGAGAGAGAGAGAGAGAGAGAGAGAGAGAGAGAGTGTACCAGAGCCCGTCGGGGAAGAAAGAGAACCTGGGTGCCAGAACCCCTTCTCCTCCTTGATTCTGAGCCCAGTGGGCCAGACACCCTCTTCAGTGGTGGAATGGCGGGAGGCCAGGAACCCGTCTCAGCAAGGGCGTAGACTTTCCAATTTCCGGGGTGGGGGTGGGGCTGGGGCTGGGCCAGAGACATCACAGGCCATTGTCTCCGGGGGAGGCTCAGCACTTCCTAGAAAAGTTGGGGGGGGGGAGCTCCAACTCCCCAGCCCCCCTGAAGTTGACACCTATGCATCTCAGGGGTGGTGGGGAGCCTCACAATATATTTGTGTAAAAGAAGCATTAAACATCTGTAATTTAGGTATGCAGGCCCTTTTCCGGCTTTGCCAGTTCATCTGCTACTAATGAATGGGCACACAGGCCTTACCCAGATGCTTTGTATGTTGCAACCCACATTTCAGGCTTGGTTAATTGTCTTGTGAAACATACAAACGGAATGGTGAAATATCAAGTCCATATGATGGTGGGATGGGTAGTTCTGTTTTGGCAGGATTTCTGTGCTGCTGTTTGCCACATCTTGGAGAATAAAACAAGGAGGAGGGTGTACATTCTGCATTGGAAAGGAAAACATTTTTAGAAACTTAACAAGTCAGAACGGTGGGAGAGAAGAGAGCTTTCTAGTTGCGTGTCTTTTGGGACGAGTGATGCTGTTTTGGTTAATTAATGGTGTGATCCTGGAGCCCTCCTTGAATCCAGCAGTTCCTGCCCACATGCAAAAGTCTTAGGATTGCCATCCTAAGATGGCACCAGGTGGCACCCGGAGATCTCCCACTGTAACAATTGAACTCCAGACAACCAGGATCAGTTCCCCTGGAGAAGATGCCATAGAATCCAGCTTTGGAGGCTGGATTCTATGGCATGGTACCCTGCTGAGGTTCCTCCCCTCTCCAGGCTCCACCCCCAAAGTCTCCACGTATTTCCCAATCCGGAGGTGGCAACAGCAACCATGTCTCACAAGTCATATTTGAATCAGCTCAAGGTAGCTTTACTGATAATGCTGTTTCCCTCGCCCCATGTTCCAGATTGGAAGTAATTTATGCTTGCAACTAATCAAACCTAATTACGCTTTCTTTTCCTATTTAAATGTTTATTTATTTTTTATAAAAATATGCAGGAATATACCATTTTTCAATCCTATAATAAATACACATATTACATAATCCATGAATATTCACCAAAACACTGAGAGTACACATGCACAAACATAGACACACAGTCCTTGTTTTTTAGTTGAATATTTATGAATTACATAATATTTATAGATTATGTAATGTTACCTACACACATGTATGGGGTGTGTGTGGAAAGTGCTGTCATGTTGCAGCTGACTTATGCAGCAAGGGGCTTTCAAGGCAAGTGAGAAGCAGGAGTGGTCAGCCATGGCCTTCCTACAGAGTCTTTCTTGGTGGTCTCCCATCCAAGTACCGCCCCTGCTTAGCTTCTGAGATCACATGAAATCAGGCTATACTGTACCATTCCACATCCCAGCATCTGGTTATGTGTGTGTAAATCCCATCAAGTTGCAGCCAACTTATGGTGACCCCACTGGGTGGGTTTTGAAGGCAAGTGATTAAGCAGAGGTGGTTTGCCATTGCCTTCCTCTGCAAAGTCTTCCTTGGCAGTCTCCTGTCCAAGTACTGACCCTGCTTAGCTTCTGAGATCTGATGAGACCTGGCTATACTATACCACTCCACATCCTCTGAATGCACGATAGATACATATAAAACTGATACTTAAGACAATATTAACTGTAAAGTCACTTTTCATTGATTGTTATCTCACCAGCTTTAGAAATAACTAGTAATAAGGCCCGTTGTGGGGAAAAATGCAAAGGGCTCTAGAGAGAGGGTATGGGAGAGTGCTCCATCCGAACGCCATGGTGAGACCACCACAGGATGGGAGCTGTGCTGCATCATCTGTTGCTGTGGCTGGGAGGCCAGGCGTTGGTGTGGGTAGGATGGTGAGCCTGTGCCCCTTGTCTGCTAGAGGTCGGTCACCCTGGCTGAACCATGGCCTGTGCCCTGCCACAGTATGCCTCCCGCTCCCTCTACCACTGCATGGGGGTCCTGGAGCCACCATGGAGTCACCCCGGCCAGGCGGATGGTGAGTGAGGGAGTGGGGCGGCGCGGCACTACTGCAGAGGGGTGGGCGGAGCACACCTGCTCTGTCGGCGTCACACTGGTCACCACCACCGGATATTGGGCAGGCCCAGAGCAGCTGCCTCCTCGTCCTCCCCCCAGCTCCCCCTACCTCGGCATGGGGCAGGGGCATCTCCAGAAGCCCTTGTAAGTGGCTGGGAAGGGAAAGCAAAGTTCCTCTTACCTCGGTCCCTTGAGAAGAAGGGGAGCCTCCCCATGCGCAAGGCGGGACTCCTCCTGGAAGGCATGTGAGGCACTCTTCCTCAGTTTGCCAAGCATACTCCGGGCATGGCGGCAGCTACCTGGAGCGTTGGTGGGTCTGTAGCGGGATGGGTTGAATGCAGCCCCTCCTGCTAAATGAGCAGACTGAAGCAGCGGGGCCGGAAACTTCATCTTCTGAGGGAGCTGGGCAGAGTATGAGCTGAATTTTTGGGGGCACTGCTTCTGTGGGTGGGACTGAGGCAACGGAGCCAGTGACCTTCTGCCTCAACGCAGCCAGGGGATTGGGAGACGTTCTGAGTGGCAGTTCAAGCCGCCAACTGATTTTGGCACTCATAGAACGTTGTCATGCGAAAATGCTTTTATATAATAAGGAGAGATGTTCCCAGTACTGGAGAAAATATGCACAAATAATTCACTCTTCCACCTATCTTAATGGCCAGTCTCACATGTCACAACACAGCTGCAATGCTCCAGTCAGTTCTGAGTTGATGCTAGCACCTATGTGTAAAAAGCTAACCCAGAAGAACACACTGCATTGTCCCAAAGAGGGCAAAGCTCAGAAAGCAAGAGGAGGGTGGTTCTGGGGGGAAAGGAATTACCATTACATGATCACAGAGGACAAACAGTAAGGCTGCAGACAAGGAATTTAGCATGGGTAGAATGGAAGTGATGGGATCTGAACCTTTTACATGACGGGGTGTCGGTGAAGGTAGTTAGGAAGGGGCTCATGGTCTGGCATGCAAAAGTCAGGCTGGGACATCAACCTCCCCGTCTCTTTATCTGCTCTGGCAGGAACCGAGCATTGGGAATAACCGATGGCATACATAATCTGGGCACCGTCCGGTGGGAGCTGGCTCTCTGCCTCTTGCTGGCCTGGATCATCTGCTACTTCTGCATCTGGAAAGGAGTCAAGTCCACAGGCAAAGTAGGAGCAGATCTTTGAGCTTTTGAGTTCCTCAAATGTATTGATTTGTCCCTTCAGCTTCTTCACCAGAGCTCACCGTTGCCTTGCTCACAATTGCTCTGCACTGTCAGTCCCCCGTCTGCAATACGATGGAAATAAGACCAGCCTCCCTTCCAGGGCTGTGGTGAGGAGGATGACTGAATTAAAGTATGAGAAGTGTTTTAATAACAAAAATGCACTGTATGAAGAACAGGTTGCTGCTATCATTTGACTCTTGTTTCTTCAAAATAATTGTTTGATTTCAGACTAGCGGAAAGGCGATTCCCCCCCCCCCCCCAAATAAAAACACCAAAGAACTTCCCCCAAACTATTCCTAAAGTTAAATCCAGGTAGGCAGCCATGTTGGCCTGAAGCAGTAGAACAAATTTTGAGCCCAGTGCCAGCCTTAAGACCAGCAAGGGTTCATCCATGGTACGCACACACACTTTCTCAGACACAATGAAATGGAAACAGAAATCACAGTCATACATATAGAAGGTGAGCAGTAAATTAGCATTCAGAATAATGAAGATGTTTTTAACATTAAAAGTATAACAAGCTAGTTTATATGGCTATCGTCTGTTTGGGTTCAACTCCTGGGGAAAAACATAGCAAGGAAATAAATATGTCAGAATTGGAGATTGATGTATCTTTAATTGTGGATAGGCGAGGGTCTGTCATTATGTTCCATCCCTCTCCTCTCAAGCATGGAGGCAACCTTACAGCATCTTTTTCTTTGAAGTGGCTGTGTGGAGTCATTTTCCTTATCCCCAGACCAGAGAAATACATTTAATTCTACCATTCCAAAATACATTAATACTTAATTACATTCTTAATTGTTAAGAGTAATAAATGGAGACTCTGCTGTTATGCTCCATTAGTCTCCTCTCAAGCATGGAATTAACTAACAGAATCCTTTTCTTATATTCCAGTATTCATTGTATTACATTATAAGCACTATTCCAGGGTACTATCCCAAAAAAGGAATACACTAAAATACAGAGGATGTATAGCCCTTTTTGGTGATACCTTGAATAAATGTTTGTTGGTCTTAAAGGTGCCATTGGACTCAAAATTTGTTCTATTCCGAAAGTGGTAAGCATTTGATATTGACCCTCTCCCATAGGTGCTGGTGACCGCCAGACCAAAATACATCCAGTGGTCTTGCAGTGGTTGATAGTCACACGACTGTGGGCTAGTTCCAACTGTTCTGGGGCCCAGCCTGAAGTGGGACTTAGCAGGGACACACAAAAATGTACTAGATTTGAGCCCAGTAGCAAGTTAGAGACCAACAACAAGATTTCCAGGTTATAATAAGCTTTGAAGAGTCAAAACTCCCTTCATCAGCTTTGACTTTCAAAAGCTTATACCTTGCAAATCTTGTTGGTCCTTAAGGTGCTCCTGGACTCAATTTTGGCTCTTCCACTGAAGACCAACATGGCTACCCACTGAAAAGGATGGACGATAGGCAATGGAAGCTCTACAGGATGGCCTCCAAATCCTTGAAAAGCCATTGTCTGCACACAACCTATATATAGCTCTGATTCTCAGCATGTGCAGCGGAGATGCCCTGCACCTTCCGGCACATTTCCTGTTTGTGCTATGTAGGTCAAGGCAAGTGGCAGAATGACAACATGCATCATTTGAATCCTTCCACTCCTCTGGCCAGAGTTGAACCTTCCTCCAGCCTACAGAGCCTTCCTCTAACAGAAAGGGGAAGAGTTTCTGCTGAAGAAAGAAGGCTTCTGAGGCGGGGAGGATGCTTCAGACTTAGACAGGTGGAGTGGTATGATACAGGTCTGCATAGAACCACACAGTTAAGTACACAGATTTTTTTTTTTTTAGTAATCTTAAAGAGGGTGGGGGCAGCAATATCTTCCTCCTTACCCAGGCCTGTGAGGCATCTCATGTCCAGGTCCCCTGACTTACCACCCAGGCCTCCTGACTTTTAATTTTTTAAATTTTTGCCAAGCCAGGCGGAGAGCTCCCCCACTGCTGAGCTCGCAGCCTCTTTGCTATCAGCAGCAGGAGCACCAGCCAAAAGGTGAGCAGGCAATGGTGGAGGGAACATGCGCCCAACCCACCCGCTCTAGCTCTTTCCATGTGCCATTCACCTGCAGCTAGAGGACAAGGAGGAGGAAGAGTAGCTGTCAGGGTGGGAATGGGGTGACGAACCGCGGCAGTGACAGGCGGACAATGCAGGCGGCCTCCTCGGGTGGCTCACCACTCTCCTGCCCTGGTAGGGTTGGCAGGTCTGGGTTGGAAAATACCTGGAGACTTTGGGGGTAGATCCAGGAGAGGGTGGGGTTTGCGGAGGGGAGGGGCCTCAGCATGGCATAATGCCATAGAGTCCACCCTTCTAAGCAGCCATTTCCTCCAGGGGAGCTGATCTTTGTCAGCTGGGGATCAGTTGTCAAAGCAGGAGATCTCCAGGCCCCACCTGGAAGCTGGCAACCCCATGCATTGGCAGCCTTGGCTTCCCCTGCCAAAAGGACGCCTGACTGGTTGCAGGGAAGGGCAGGAGCAGGGCTACTTGCTTGGGGGGGTGTGTGCAGAAGAGTGCCCCCGATTTATTTAAAGGCTTCCCGAATAAAAAAGATCCTGGCTATGGGCCTGTCCTTCCCACTTCTGCTGCAGCCCACCCCACCCCCAGTTTTGTTCCATGTAGGTCTGCAGACCCACCACTACAGCTTAGTGTGATTCTGCAAGGGGAGGAGGACATTGGCAGGAATCACCACCTTCTTTAAAGAAAACTTTCACACTTACATTCACTTGTGGTGGTCCTGCGTCTTAATTTGAAATCTTTTGGGACAAAATTCTATCCCAAACCAAGCGTATAACTGGATATCAGGTACTAAATTCTCCAGAAGTCCTACTGCTAAACTTATGGGATGATAAAAACATTCCAGAAATAAGGCAAGATTTTTTCTTCTTCTAGCAGCTGCCAAAGCTATATTTGCAGCAAATTGGAAAAGTAAGAGCCTCCCATTTATACATCTCTGGTATAGTCAAATTTGGGATTTTCTCATAATAGAAAAGATATCAGACAAACTATTTATAGAGAACCCGTCTCTCAAATCAATGTTCTTAGAAACATGGTTTCCTTTCTTAGAGCTCATGTCTGAAAATGTCACTGACTCTGCTATGCCCTCTTTATATAGCTTTATTGTGCTTTTCTAAATATGCCCTGATCGATCTATTCAAGGATAACTTTTTAAAATATCGTCCTCAGTCTATACCTTGTAAACCATCTGGCATACTTTGTGATCCCTGCTATCTCCTGTTGATATTGTCAGCTATAGCTCGTTGATTGTTCATGTTTACTTTTCTATTTTTCCTTATTTATAATGGTTTTGTATTAAGAACTCAAAAATAAAAGGTGAAAAAAAGGAGAAGAAAACCGAAGCACTGTTAAATCTTAGGAAGGTGGTTGTCTGCAGTGTGTTGTGTTTAGCTGAGTGGGTTGGTTGTCTTCTGCTGTTGGTGACTGGTGGACAATAAGACATAACCACCCTCTATTGCTTGGGTTTATTTAAACCACGATCACAGGTTCATGTAGAGGGTGGTTTTTTTTTTTTAAAGACATACTTCTGAGTATTGCTTTCTTTCAGGTGGTCTACTTCACTGCCACATTTCCTTATCTGATGCTCATTGTTCTGCTGGTCCGAGGAGTCACTCTGCCTGGAGCCATGGAAGGGATCCTGTTCTATTTGAAGCCAGACATCTCTAGACTTGCAGATCCTCAGGTGAGTTTATGAAGAAGAAAAGATTGGATTTATACCCTGCCCTTCACTACCCAAAGAAGTCTCAGAGCAGCTGACAAACTTCTTTTCCTTCCCCTCCCCACAACAGACACCCTGTGAGGTAGGTGGGGCTGAGAGAGCTCTGACAGAAACTGCTCTTTTTCAAGAACAGCTGTGCCAGAACTATGGCTTGCCCAAGGTCATCCAGCAGGTGCAAGTGGAGGAGTGGGGAATCAAACCTGGTTCTCCCAGATTAGGGTCTGCGCACTTACCACTCTACCAAACTGATCCGATGAGGAAGATTGTGGCAGACGGATTCCACAAGATTTCCCACCCAGTTACTTCAGGGATCAAAGTAGTTTAAGAAGCAACATTAAACCATTACCTAGTGAAACTTATAAGCTCCATGGTGAAAAATTGGGGACATGTTTTTAAAAAATCTGAACCCAAGTTAAAAAGTTCACATATGTATCCCCATATGGTAATTCCATACTTCCGTATTAATATCTCAGACTCTAAAGAACAACAACGACAACATTGCACTGAAGGTGACATCATCAGGACGTGGCTTGTGGTATTTAATGGGTCATTCATGCAATCAAGTCACCGAGTAGTGACTAGAGCTGTTATTCAGCATTAGATTGCACCCTTTGCACTCACCAGGTCCAAGATCTTAAGAACATAAGAGAAGCCAGTGTTGGATCAGGCCAATGGCCCATCCAGTCCAACACTCTGGGCCAAAAATACCAGGTGCCCTCAGGAGGCACCATTCCTTAGCACCTGCAGTTAAAAGGATCTCTGGCTTACATCATTCTTCTCTCCTCCATTTTATCCTCACAACAACCCTGTGAGGTAGGGTAGGCTGAGGGTGTGTGACTGGCCCAATGCCACCCAGCCAGCTTCCATGGCATGAATGGATCTCCCAGGTCCTAGTCTGCTGCTTTAGCCTCCACACAACACCGGCTCTCACTATTCATCTGAGGTCAAGATTGCCCGATGCTGGACTAAACTCTGTAGACCACCCAGGGCAAGGCTGCTCTTTCCAAAGCCCTTTCTAGCCTCTCACCTTCGAGGCAGCAGCCCTTCTTAAAGGACAGCAGGCGTCTCACTGGAGCATGACCACTGCTTTTTGGCAGAGCATTTTAAAATATGGACCTGCTAGGTCACAACCACTTAAGGCACAGCAAAAGTGGCTGCTTTGATTAAATATTCAGCACCTGACAGATGGCTTGGCTGAGCCCTAAGTGGAAATGATTAAGCAAGAGAAAGATAACGTCTCTTCTGATTTACTGGGAGCTGGCTTGAGCGTCTCATGGATAACGTCAGAATCTCCCCAGAGGCCGGAGTTCCCGGAAAAAAAGGAGCCCTGTGAAGACAATAGCATCCTTATCATATCTGCTATGCATGGTCAGGAATATCTCAGCTGTATCACAGAAATCTTTCTGTGTCTTTTCTGATTCTATTAAGCCATTCGTAATGGAATCCATTCCTTCTTGTAAGTTTGAGCTTTACTGATATAGGATTTTTTTTTTTTAAAAAAAGAACCATTGGCTGCTTCTATTCCTGAATGTTGAAGAGATATTATTGAGAATACATGGTCCTTCCTTTTCTCTGTGCCTCATGATGACTGAAAGCACTTCTTAACTGAGGAGTTCTTGCAAGTTTTGGGCGCTAGACATTGCAAGCCACACATAGACTGCCAATCACATGCTGATTCCAGTTTGTCCAAATGACAGGCCTCAGCACCTCTGGCTGCTGGCTTTAAAGAGAGTTAGACAAATTCATGGAGGGGAGGTCCATCCTTTGCTATTAGCGATGGTGGAAATGGAACCTCCATATTCAGGGGCTGTGTACCTCTCAATAACAATTGCTTGGGAGGGGGAGCAATGCAGTTTGGAGGCTTTTTTCTCTGTGTTCTGCTTGTAAGCCTTCCAGGGACAGCCACAGCCATCTATACAGCCACTGGGGAAAACAGGATGCTAGACTAGATGGATCATTGGTCTGATCCTGTAGACCTATTCATATTTTCTTAACATGTGTGGCAGAATACAAAGATTCTCTGGGATTGTAGCGCACTCTCTGCATAGCTGTTCTGCAAGATGCTGAACTCTGGAATAATCAATATACCTGATTCTCGGTGAGGGCAAATCTGTGGGTTTTTAAATCCAGGGAGTGGAGCCATGAACAGACAAATCAGATCTTTCTGCAAACCTGAGAAAAGTCCAGATTTGCAGAAAAATCCGAAATCTTAAAAAAAAACACCCTTGCCTTTCCCTAGTAACAGAAGCAGTAATATGCTAATGAGTTTCTGCTGTTGGGTGTGGCCTATTATGCTAATGAGTTCCTGCTGGGCTTTTTCTACAAAAAAAGCCCTGCCTGTAAGTGTTCACATATATTACTGCAGCAAATCTTATAAAAACCCTGTAAGACCCTTCTTCTTCTTCCCCACCGCGGTGATGGATGGGATATGCAGCCCTTTTCATCACTATGCATGATCTTAAGCAAGCGAGGTTTATGCAGTCCTTCCCCACTTTCTTGCCCGAGCCGCTTTTATGACCGCATTGCCAATAAATAAATAAATAAATATTGTCAAGGCATCTGGTCTGGGTGTCGGATTTGTGACCGGAATCGCAAATGAGGCGTAGTGTGTGTGTTTCCAGAGCCATAACTTTTGATTTCCTGAAATACATCTGGAAATCATCATCCTTTTTCTTGGTCCAGGTATGGATGGATGCAGGCACACAGATCTTCTTCTCTTACGCGATCTGCCAGGGATGCCTGACGGCTTTGGGCAGTTATAACAAATACAACAACAACTGCTACAGGTGAGAATGGCTCTCCAGTTATTCAGGGCTTCCCCCATGCACTTGATACTGAAATCTTTGGAACTCACTGCCTCTGTATACCCCTTTCATTCCTGGGGAGGTCTAACACTATGCAGTTCTTCATCCAGTTAAATTCTACAGTGGGAATATTTTATAGGACTTACTACCCATCGATGCTTTTCTCATTATTTCCACCCCTGGTCACAGTGATTTCTTTTGCATTGTCCAAATCACTTAATTGCCCCCTGGGAGGGAAATCAATGTCTTCTTCCTCGATGCGAAGATTTGTGTACCAAATAGTAACAGTCTCCATTAGTTTTGCAAAGGCAATTCTGTTAAGAAGAGATGATTTAATTTTCCCTTTCTATGCAGGCTGTAATAACTGTATTGAGTTTTGTCTTGGCCTGCTGTCCTTTGTTTCCGAGCACGTCCTTTGTCACTAGCAGCAATTTTTTTTGGCACTTGGGCCACGAGTCCTAAGCATGAGAGAACTCCTAGAGTATCTATGCCTGAGGTTGTTCACCTGTCTTGAGGTGTACCCAACAAACCTCAGTGGAGTTCATCTCCAACAAAGTAGTATTCCGTTAACTCAAGGATTGTTGTTCAAGCCCTAGACATGGCACGATTCTTGCATATAACTTACCCAGCTTCAAAACTATATTCTCGAAGTTCACTCTCCAGGTGTACAAACATACGTTTAGACCAACGTGCTAATGCTGGCGCTATGCCTTGTGCAACTGGAAACTGCTTACTGGATACAATGGGGTTTTACTTGTGCGACAGCTTACAAGATTTTTTTTAAAAGAGCCCTTCTACTAACACAGTTATACTTATTGGCTGGGGAACCACACGTGGTTCTTCAGCACTCCCCTTGTGTCTGTTCTGAGCATGGTTCCCCAATATGGCACCTGCCCAATGTTTCAGAAAATTAGGTAAGGCCCTTCCTTGGTGGGGCTTGTGGTTGACTGGTGGCTTCCACCTTGAGACAGCCACAGATGGAGGAACAGGTAAGCTGTGAGCCTCCCTGAGCGACAGGCCTCATGCCAGGGATGGAAGTAAATGTGGCTTTTGGTTGATGGTAACTGTAAATGGCCCTGACACGGATGGCCCTGGCTAGCCCAATCTCATCAGATCTCAAAAGCAAAGCAGGGTCAGCTCTGGTCAGTATTTGTATGGGAGACTACCAAAGAAGACCAGGGTTGTGACACAGATGCAGGCAAAGGCAGATCACCTCTGAATGTGTCTTGCCTTGAAAACCCTGTGGGGTTGCCATAGTTGGCTGTGACTTGAGGGCAGGGGTCATTTCGTAGAAAAAGAGGTGCAGGAGCTCATTAGCATAACTCATTAGCGTAACAAGCCTGGTTTCCCTGCCTGATCTTCTCCAGGTGCCCCGCAGTCAGGGAACCCAGGCATATTTAAAATGCCTTTCTTTCCTTCCCCAATCCAGGTAGGGAAAGAAAGGCATTGAAACATCCCCTCCCCACTTTCCCTCCTCGCTCTGAGTTTCTCTGCAGTAGTGGAGAAGCTCAGATAGGGAAGAGAAGAGGAGGAGGCATGCTTCCATGCCTGTCCTTCCCTTCCCCAGCCAGCCTGCCATGGTAGGCTGGCTGGAGAAGCAAAGGGCAGGCATGCCTAAAATGCCTCTCTTTCCCTTCCCTAGATGGGGAAGGGAAGTAAAGGCATTTAAATCCCCCCCCCCACTTCCCTGAGTTTCTCCACAAAAGCGGAAAGGCTCAGGGGGGAAAGGGCATGTCTGCCTGCCTACTCTTCCCTTCCCCAGCAAACCTGCCGCAGTGGGCTGGCTGGGGAAGCAAAGGGCAGACATGCAAACATGCCTGGGTTCCCTGCTCCTGGGCTTGTCACTCCTGGAACACCATTCCTGCTCGTTCCCCCTCAAAATGACTCCTGCTTTCTACCGCCACTAACTGCAGTTGTGGCTCCCCATGAGCCATGGAGTGAATATACCACTGGGCTAACAGAATAGCTTTCATTCTAGCAGGACAGGACTATAGGAGATACTTACGTATGCACCTATATCAGACAGCTGAACAGCAACACCCTTGTAAAGAACAGCAAAAACTGCAATGATGAGCACTGTTTTTTCCCTCTCTCTCACTCTTTCTGGGTTTTCCCCAACAGGGATTGCTTCATGCTCTGCTTCCTGAACAGTGCCACCAGCTTTGTAGCTGGCTTTGCTATTTTCTCCGTATTGGGTTTCATGGCGCAAGAACAGGGAATGTCCATCTCAGAAGTGGCTGAATCCGGTAAGCGTATGGATGGTGGCAAATGCCCTGCAACAAGAACAGTGGTAAATTGGACTGGCTTTTTAGGAATGAGCACTTCCCAATAACCTGGAGCAGACTCACAAAAGTTGTCAGTGACGTTGATGGGAAAATCTGTGAACACTGTTGACAGTCTGAATCTCTTCTTTGACCTCTGCATGTTTAATAGATGGCAGTTATCTTTGACACTCTTTTCCGAGCCAAGACTGCATTCACTCCAGCCGGGGAATTCCTTGTCCCATTCTCCGAACACATGCTCCATTCTGTACTACTTGACGATAGTGGGCTCCCCTAAAGTGACTCCCATCGTCTCTGTTATGTATTGACCATGCAGTCACCATGTGGCCAGAGCACATGGCCAAGAAACTACCTGAGCTTCAGCCAGGTAGAACAAAGGCCAGGTGGATTCGAACCAGCCACCAATCATGTATCTAGGTTTCTCCCAGGGAACCTATGAGATGTAAATAGACTGATAATAGCCTATCAGGCCAGTTGGGCGAGGTCAGGGGATTATCCCTGACCAGCATAAAAGGAGGGCTCGGAGCCCGGGGTTGTATGCTTCATCCGGACCAGCAATAAAGATCCAGCTGTTTCACTGTTCCATGGACTCCCGACTCCAATACTTCTCAGTCTCTGAGTGATTGAGTATGGCATTCATGGAATGCTTAGTTAACACTACATTACAAACACATGTACTGAAAGCTCTCCAGCCGGAGAGTGCCCCGCTCAAGAAGTTTCTGATATGTGTGGTTGCTGTTTCATGTAAATATGGTAAATATGCAGATTTACCATATTTACATGAAATCACAATTCCGGATACCTGCAAACAATCGGGGTCTTTTTTGTGTGTACCAAAGCTGAACATGTTTGGGAAATCTGCGTGTTTTTCTCTTCATATGAAATGGTGACTGCAAGCATCAGAAGCATGATGTGTTCCCTTAGGCGGGCTCCCAATATGCATGATTGTAGCATGTTAAGAAAGGCTATTGTCCTATGGGCTTCCAATGAAAAAGCCAGGCTGGTGTTGGACATGGGAGACTGACCTTGGTAGACTGTCTCATGCAGGGGTCTCCAGCCTTTTTGTGCCTGTGGGCACTTCTGGAATTCTGACAAAGGGCAGTGGGTACAGTCACAAAATGGCTGATGCAGGAGGTAGAACCAGTCACCAAACAGCTGCTGCAGGAGGTGTGGCAAACGACAAAATGTCAGGGATCAAGGTTATATACAGCTCTAATAGTAACTCTGGCAGTAACATTTCCAGCAGAAGCTCGGTTTAACAGAATACCATTTAATTTGTATAGCCAATCAGAAGCCCTGCTGGGGGAAAGCCCCTCCTAGCCAAACCCACTTTCTAAAAGCACTTGGCAGGCACCACGTTGGGGACACCTGGTCTATTGTTTACCTTTCCCCCAAGCATGGCAATTCTGGTGAAATATTTGCCCCTTGATCCTAACTGGGTTTTACCTTGAAGTATGTTCAAGATCCTTGGTAATCCAAGTTCCTTGGAGGAAAGTTGGAAAACATAAATAGCACCAAAGGGAAAAGCACATGTCTGGTGTTTTTTAAAAAGAAATGTTTGGAAAGATCCACAAACAAGTCTGAGGAACAGGATTCGGATGGAAAAAAAATAAAGGTCTTGATCCCCTTCAACTGTCCATGACAGGGTCAAAATACCTGTGTCCAGTTTGCATGCTGTAGGGGTATTGGTGGTAGTGGAACATCTGTTCACCCATGTTTTGTTTGATTGGCAGGTCCTGGCCTAGCATTCATTGCCTACCCCAAAGCAGTAACCCTGATGCCCATATCTCAGCTCTGGTCCTGCTTATTCTTCCTGATGCTGATCTTCTTGGGGCTGGACAGTCAGGTACGGTAAGAATATATCCCCTTCCAAGTTCAAGTTTTGCATTCTGTCATTGAGAATATAAATGGTACCTGAACAGGAGGGTCCTGCGTGAATAAATGATCAAAGTGAATCAGTTATCTGGTAGGGTTGCCAGGGTCCATTCTGGGATTTTCTGGTGTGTGCGCAAAGCGCACATGCCGCGATAACATCACCCGGAAGTGACATCATCACATCACTGATGTCGGGGTGACACTCTAGAGTTTTGCCCCAAAACTAGAGCGTCACCCTCCGACATCGGCAATATGATGATGTCACTTCTGGATGATGTCATTATGTCATATTCAGGGGCATTTGCAGCCAACTGGTGGGCAGTGGAAAGAGTCCCACAAAAGTGGGGGAACCCCTGCCTGGACCAGGGGCCTGACAACCCTAGTTATCTAGACTGGAAAGTGGAAACTTTGTGGGGAATTATGAGTTGGGTCAGCATGAGATGCATTTCTGGGAGAGTTGGTGTGGTACAGTACTTAGAGTGAGGTGCATCAAGTTTGTTGATCTGGTGGGCACTTGTGGATTTTGAAACCAAGTACCACCGTACAATGCTCACCAAGGTGTGTGTGTGGGGGGGCAGTGCAGCTAATCACAAAATGGTTGCTATGGGGGCTGGGGGCGACTCACAACATTCTGAGAGGGTCCAAACCAAGAGAGTAAATTTCTCAAAGATCCCCTATATTAAAAAATTCCCTATTGGTGGGGAACTATTACTGCACACGAAAGGGGTGGCTAGAACCTCTCTCTCTGAGGGGCTAATTGTTTATTCAAAGAGAGGTTTTTTAAAATAAGGAGCGTTATGAGCATTAAAAATGTGACTTTCCTCATCAGCAGTGTGAAGTGGTGTAGCCCTTTCTACCACCTCACAATTATATAACTTCCTTCTGCTGCATGTGTGGACCAAGACTGAGTCAGGCAGCCTCTGCCCTTAATATCTTGAACAGGTTTTTCCCAGGCTGCTCTCACAGACTCTTGCGGTGGGTGATGCCAAAGGAAACGGCTGTGGCTCAGTGGCAGAGCATCTGCTTGGCATCCCAGGTTCAGTCCCCAGCATCTCCAGTTACAAGGATCAGAGAGCAAGTGATGTGAAAGACCTCTGCTTGAGACCCTGGGGGAGCCGCTGCCAGTCTGAGTAGACAATACTGACATTGATGGACCGAGGTTCTGATTCAGTATAATGCAGCTTCTTGTGTCCATATGTGACAGTACCTGAGAATCCGTGCGTGCAAACCATGTGCCCTAACACCAAGAGCAATGAAAAGCCTTGCCTACGTTAGCATCCAACTTCTTCAGCTTCTGCCAAAGCAACCGGGTATATCTCTCATTGCACAAAAGATTCAGGCCCTAAACTGTGCTTTTGGTGTGCTGTTGCAAATCAACACACATGAGCATACATATGAGGCGGCTTCATACTGAATCAGAGCATTGTTCCATCAGAGTCAGTCTTGTCTACTC
This sequence comes from Lepidodactylus listeri, assembly GCA_029233225.1. Lineage (NCBI taxonomy): Eukaryota > Metazoa > Chordata > Lepidosauria > Squamata > Gekkonidae > Lepidodactylus > Lepidodactylus listeri. The sequence goes on from JARCFY010000008.1 coordinate 24,273,478, forward strand.
AGACTGGCAGCAGCTCTCCAGGTTCTCAGGCTCAGGTCTTTCACATCACCCACGATCTGATACTTAACTGGAGATGCCAGGGCTTGAACCTGGGGCCTTCTGTGTGCCAATCAGATGCTCTACCACTGAGCCACAGCCCCTCCCCCGAAATGTATTGAAAAGCTTTGCTTGCATTGCTGTACCACAGTCCAAGTGCTCTGTATGCTGGCCATTGCATCTGAATAATTGCTGTAGGGTTCTCGTTTGCCTGCTTATGGCCAGAGACCTCCAGGCAATTGTGGCCCTTCCCCACTGATGCTCACCTGATCAGAAACAGGGGCCAAATAAAGGGGGAGATCATCCTGGGGAGAAAAATTAAAAAGAAAAATAAGGCCTCATCTATTTATAGGAACTTCTGACCACAGAGTTCTTGGCAATTTCTGGAGCTGCCCTTGTTACTTCTGGGTCATTGTAGGAATTGCCATGAACTCTGTGGTCAGAACTTCCTATAAGTAAATGAGGCCTTATTGTTGTTTTTAAATTTTTCTCTCAGGATGCTGCCCTGCCACAATCTTCCCTCCGGTTGCCAGAAAACAGAAGGCTGGTGAGAACAAGGGCAGGGAAGGAACATTTCTGAAGTCTGTCTTCTTCCCTGATATGATTTCTCCCCCAGTTTGTCTGTGTTGAGAGCTTGGTGACAGCCATTGTGGATCTGTTTCCGGAAATCTTTCGCAAGAAAGGACGGAGAGAACTGCTGATCCTGGGCATTGCAGTGATCTGTTATCTGCTTGGCTTGCTGCTGGTTACTGAGGTGAGAAAGGAAGGTCCATTTGGGGTGGGGGATGGAACACGAGTGGTTATGGAAGAAGTCTGTCAGATGTATTATATTAAAGATATTCAAAGGTGCTCTCCAGATTTGAATCATACAAATGTTCAATAGAAGCTGTCACGTTGATTGCATAAGCTCTGCCTCTCCCTCGTCTCTCAAGGGACGTTTCCTTACATTCTGGTACTTGTCCCAGGTAAATCTCTGTCTCTGTTTTGTCCCAATTCTGGTCTTCGGGGTAGGGATGCCATCTTCAAGGTGGGACCTGGGTATCCTCCAGAATTACAGCTCATCTCCAGACTACAGAGAAAATGGATGTTTTAGAGGGTAGACTAGGGTTGCCAGCCCCCAGGTCCGGCTGGGGGCTCCCCTGCTTCTGGGGGTTCCAACCAAATTCCAGCCAGCCTCAAGCCCTGCCTCCAAGCAGCAGCCACCCATAGCCACCCCTCTCCCTCCCCTTCTGCAGAGATCTAAAGGGCTGAAGCTGATCGGCGCGGCCTGCAGATCAGCTGGAGCGCCATTTACATCTTTCAGCAGGGAGGGAGAGGGGCCGTCGTTAGCTGCAGCTCTGCTCACAAAAAGACCCTTTAAAAGGTCTCTTTGTGAGTGGGGTGGGGGTCCGTGGCATGTGAGGCTGATTTCCCAGTGGTGATTCGCTGCTTGGGATTCAGGCCCGCATGCCACTGCCCCAACCGCCAGGGTTTGTGGCCAGACTGGTACAAAGCCTGCAGGGGCTTATTTAAGCCTGATTTGCAGGAGGGGGATTTACCTGAAGATGTGACAGGAGCTATTATGTTGGGAAAGCTGAGACCAAGGACTCTCTTTAGTTATAGCCCAGTGAAAAGGTCTTCAGGCCTCATTCTTGTTTTGCCTCCAGCACTGACTGTTTAAAAGCTTTATGTACTCTGCCATGAGATGTGGCTGGACTGATAAATAAAATCTGTGTATAAAATGACTGGTGATCTTAGCAGGACAGGGAGGGGGAGTCTAACTAACTGAGTCCCTCGCCGTTGACAAAGATAACATTTGTGTTGTTGAAAATACATGCAGATGTATGGTGAGATGCATGAAGAAAGGATAATAGATGTAAGTGATAGAATCATAGAGATGGAAGGGGCCATACAGACCATCTAGTCCAACCCCCTGCCCAATGGAGGACCAGCCTAAAGCACCTCTGGCAAATATTCGTCCAGCCTCTTCTTGAAAGCGGCCAGTGAAGCGGAGCTTACAACCTCCCTAGCCAGCTGATTCCATCTTTGAACCACTCTGACCATGAAAAAGTTTTTCCTAATATCCAGCTGATACTTTTCTGCATGTAATTTAAACCCGTTGCTTCGGGTCCTATCCCCTGCTGCCAACTGGGACAGCTCCCTGCCCTCCTCCAAATGACAGCCTTTCAAATATTTAAATATTTATGCAAGCACCACTGCCACAATGAGTTGGTATCTTTCTCATAGGGGAAAAAAAGGTTCTTGCAAGGCACGGTCTTCTTTGCAAAGGGCTTTCCTCTTACTGCTTCTCCCCATTCCTTTTGCAGGGTGGAATGTATGTTTTCCAGCTGTTTGATTACTATGCAGCCAGTGGCACATGCCTTCTCTTCCTGGCTATCTTCGAAGTCGTTTGCATTGGATGGGTTTATGGTAAGTCAGTTGCATTCTTCCAAAGAGAATACAAGAGCTGTACTGCATGCCCACTCGTTCGTCCAGTAGGATTGCCTCAGAAACAGAGGCCATTCAGGGCATTACATGGCAGCAAACTCAAGTTGGCTACTCAACTGGGAGCTGCAGCCAATCCTGGCTCTCAAATCCCTGTAACTGCATGATGTACATTTTCAAACGCATGTTTAACTCATTCGTATAACACATTTTTAGGTGTAAACTTTAAAAGAGGTAGTGAAGGAATCACATGTGCTTCGTAAGGGTGAGTCCTAGGGTGAAAATCCAGACTAAGTGTGAGATCTGTGATTGGGACCTCCTGCATTTTCTTTTTTAGGGTCGTTGAGTGATGGGTGAATTACCCCTCTTCTGTTATGCCATTTACCCTCTCTTAGTGCTGTCCTTAGAGATGATATCTGCCTGACATGGGAAAGAATTTCAGTATCCTCTAGATACCTAAAGAAGTGAGCAGCGACTCACAGAAGCTCAGACCCTGCTGTATATTTTGTTGGACTTTAAGGTGCTACTGGACTCTTACTCTTTTCTGCTGCTCTGGATACCTGTATGTTGTTTCCTGCAGAGAAAATAGAAACCTGGGGGGGTATAAAGACTACAGCAGGGAGGAAAGAAAGGGGCAGCACTCTTCCTCCAGCAACATCGCCTTGATCTGGCTCTCTTCTGCGCACACACATGCATGCACAGAAATATCTACTTTTACCATTTTTTTTAAACCATCGGAGAAAAAAACTATGTGACAGTGATACAGACTTGGGGAGATATAAATACTTCTGGCTGTTCCAAGTTGAACTCACAAGGTATTCCTTGCAATTCCTAAAGTTAATAGAGGGAGGGGTGGTGGCTCAGTAGTAGAGCATCTGCTTGGCATGAAGAAGGTCCCAGTTTCAATTCCCTGACATCTCCCGCTAAAAGGATCAGATGGTAGGTGATGCGAAAGACCTCCACCAGAAACCCTGGAGAGCTGCTGCCAATCTGAGTGCATGATGCTAACCTGGATGGACCAGTGGTCTGATTCTGTATAACACAGCTTTTGTATGAGTACTAATGACCATTACTGAAGGATTCTTAAATTGCAAAAGTAACATTGATGAAATCTTTAAAACAGCTTCTAGATACGTTGCGAAGGATGATGACGACTAATATGGGGAGGGGTTGTGGCTCGCTGGCAGAGCATATGCTTGGCATGCAGAAGATCTTCCCATTAGTTCCTGGCATCTCCCATTAAAAGGGGTTCAGGTAGCAGGTGTTAGGAAAGACCTTCAGCCGCCTGATAGCTGCTGTCAGTCCGGATCAGCGGTTTTGACATGCTAAGACAGCCTCAGATGCTTATCTCCCATCCCTTAAGTAACAGCTGGCATCTGCAGCAATTGCTTATGCAAAAGAGGGACTTCAGCAAAACAGATCCAGAATTCATAGCTGCTTTCTAATGGGTCGCAGCAGCTGGAAAGGACTGAGAAGGGATCCCCTGGCCAGCGGTGTGCAAGCCTACACATTTCTACAGAACTTAAATGCAAGATCTTTTTTTTTTTACTTCTACCCCGAATCTCTCCTTCACCCTGCACTGCTCGCCTTGAAAAATGATGCATACATGGTATGAAATACTGGGTAGGTTAATGCCCCCAAAGCCCAGTAAATGCCATTTCTCTCCCCCCCCCCGCTCCCCCCATCTGTGGGTTGGCAGCCCAAAGCCTCTTTGCTTACACCTCTGAAATATTATAGCAGGCGTCACGAATAAAGACACATGTTCCAGGCTTGCCTATTGCCAGCCCTGACGACGCCACCCACGGCCTGGCAGCTTTCTCGCTGCCTGTCAAAGCCGTTGTCCTTACAAAGACTGGAGGATTTCCTATGTACAGCTTTATTGCCATGAAAGGATCACTGCGGTTTCCACCCTGCTTGCTTGCTTGCTTGCTGCTGCGGTTGCCAAAGGGAAGAGCCTAGGGGGACTGGCAAGGAAAACAAAATCCCACTTCTGAAAGCTTCGGCATACAGCGAGATTGGAAGCCAGATGCTGAGGTAGTGCTGCGTAGGGAGGAGAATTTACAAATAAGCCACAGCATGCATTGTTGGAGTGAGCATGCCTGGACAGGGTGGGGGGCAACATCACTCTAAGTGTGTATAGGTGTTCTCTCTTTGAATGGGATGCCTCTCTTTGTCTTAACCTGGGAGCTGCCCTCTGTCCTCTCCTCTCCCTTTGTCCTCTCACTCTCCGCACATGGCCTTCCGTGGAGACAGATGTCTCTGCAGGTCTCTCTACCTACTGCCACAAATTACGCAGTCGAGTTTCTCACATTTGCCTTCATGCTCCCACACACCTGATGCAGGGCCATTTGTGATAGGGAAAGGACTCTTTAGATTAGTCTTCTTCCTCTGCTTTTGACTGCATCCTGAACGTGAACTAGACCTACTTGAATAAATGTAAGTTTACTTTTTTTTGCAATATACTTCTTGGGAGATTTATTTACTGCACTCAGGATCACGCTTCTAGGACTGGGCAAAACTCTGCTATATTAACCAAATATCACAGTATATATAACTCTCAGATTAACAGTTCCCAGAGAAATCTGACCAACATTATCTCCTGTTGGAAAGAAATTGGGTTAGAGAGCTTAGATAACTGAGGTTGTCCTTTGGGTGAAAGGGTGCCCTTTGGGTGAAAGGGTGCCCAGGGCAACCTTGGAGGTGGCTCAGGAATGAACCCCTCACCTGCCTCATGTATCTTTGAATAAACTTGTGCAACCACGCTGTCATGCGGATCAATCCAGCAAGAAGGGAGCTGGTGTAGCGTGAGAGTGGGAGCCCTGAACTAGGGAAGCCCCCACGTTTCACCTTAGGCCAAAAGGTGGGATGTTTCTGCTCCCACAGACTTGGATCTATATTTCAGGTCTGTTGCAGGGGCCACAAAGACAATGAAACTGCGGGTCCTTTGAATGCTTGATCCGTGGTATAAAACGGCTAAGGACTGTTTATTGCATCATTTCCAGTGCAAGCTAGGGTTGTCAGCTCCGGGTTTGCAAATACTTGGTGATTTGAGGATGGAGCCTGGGAGGGTGGGCTTCACGGAGGGGAGGGACCTCAGTAGGGTACTTTTAAAAAATGCTTTATTGCCAGTGTTACAATACAAAATACAATAACGTCAACAAAATCAAACAGTACGAACTTCCGGGTACAGATTAGATCAAACTGGAATTTACCAGTTCTTTAGTCGTACTTTACCGTCAGAGTAGAGTATATATACCTTTACTGTTGTAGTCCTGTTTTGAAGGCAAATCACAACTAGTTCTTTTAACTCTCTTCTTACAATCAAAATATATATAAAGGAATTGACAGTCTGCCCTTTGAGTCTGTGATACATTGGTTGATGAATTATTCTGTGCCTCAATTAGAGGAACCCATTTCTCCAACCTCAGTAGGCATACGGTCCACCTTCCAAAGCAGCCACTTTCTCCAGGAGAAGTGGAATAAATGCTTTAAATAAATAAACATATGGGTAAATAATAGGTTATCTATGTAGTCTGGAGATCAACTGTAATTCCAGGAGATCTCCAGCTCCACCTAGAGGCTGGCAACCTTAAGCCTAAATTGAGTCTGCTATAGGGTTGCCAGGATTGGGTTGGAAAATGCCCGGAGACCAGGGTTGCCAAGTCACTTACCGTAATTAACAGGGGAGAGTTGGTCCCGGGCCGGGACATTCGCGGAAGTAAGGTCATCACATTGGGCATGTTGCCGGCTGATGCTCTAGTGATCAACCTGAAAACTCTGTGGTACCAGGCTGATTGCTAGAGCGTCAGCTGGTGATGTACCCAACGTGATGACGTCACCCGGAAGTGACATCATCGCGCTGGGCACGTCGGCCCAAACCGGGCCCTTTGGAGGCAGAGTTCCCGCCCACTGGCCTGATCCGGACCGGCGGATTGGGGGCTGTTTTGGCGGGGAAACCCCCACCCCCCCGGGGGACCTGGCAGCCCTACTGAAGACTTTGGAGGTGAATCCTGGAGAGGGCAGGGTTTGGGGAGGGGAGGGGAGGGGCCTCAGCATGGTACAATGCCATAGAGGCCACCCTTCAAAGCAGCCATTTTCTCCAGGTGAGCTGATCTCTCTTAGCTGGAGATCAGTTGTAAAAGTGGGAGATCCCCAGGCCCCACCTGGAGGCTGGCAACCCTAGTCCGCTGACTGCAGTAGCCTTAAAAGGGCGTCAGTATGCTTAGGATTGCACTGGCACTCGAGGCACAGAGCGGCTACTCATTCAGCAAACCAGGAGAAGGCAAGCGGTAAATGACCAGTTTCTGGTTACTCGTATATTCGCAGAGAATGTCGGACTTAGTCGGGTCCAGGAAAAGATTTCTTAGGAACTAAACCAAGAATGCTTACTGAGGATCACTAAACTCAGGCTACCTTACCTTTACCATTGAGATGGCTTAACCGAGCGATCCTGAACAGAGTGACACCCTGCTAAGTCCTTTGATGAAGTCTCCACCTCGAGTACCAAGATGCTCATGGGAAAAGTGGGTACACAAGTTATTCTTAAATAAATAAGTATTGAATGGTTTAGAAGGAGTTAACTCTGGATGGGATTGCACTAAATATGCCCTCTTTCTTCATACATTTAAAATATGTTCCAGGAACATGTTTTTCCCCCCTAGTAAGGAAAAATAGAGATCATCTAAGACTGAGTTTAGCCTACCTCTTCTGTAAGCAATATGAAGGCCAAACCAGATGAAATGTCTGGATTTGATGAACTGATCTAATTTCCACCACCACCACCACCTCTTCTTCTTCTTCTTCTTCTTCTTCTTCTTCTTCTTCTTCTTCTTCTTCTTCTAAATAAGCAGTTCTGAGAGGCTCTGATATGGGCAGTGATGTGTGGAGGTTTTTAAAATTCTTTTCTGCCTGTTCCATTTTTTTTTACCCCAAATGGCCCACTGATCCACTGTTGCAGTGTGTTGCCTGTATGGTTGTTATAGAACCTCCTGTGCCTGCTGTTTATGGGAGACCAACATGCTGGAGTTCTGATCACAGGTCTTACATCTTACCAAGTTTGTAAAATCATAATAAAACCATGAAAAATGAATTCTGGATACCCTGCAGAGCATAGGTGGCCAGGGTGATTGAAAAGGGGCACATGAATACATGACAGTGATTTGTTATTAGTCAGACCATGGGTCTATCAGGGTCAGACTTGTCTATGCCAGCTGGCAGGGGGTTTCAAATACATGTTTTTTCACATTACCTACTTCCTGATCCTCTTAACAGGAGATGTCAGGGGCTAAACCTGGGATCTTCTGCATGCCCAACCAATGCTGTACTATGGAGCCACAGCTCCTCCTACATGACATTTAACCATTTTGCAGAGGTTCAGCTTCACCAAGAAGTTCTTGGTTGACCTGAAAAACCTTAGTGCCATAAACTGAAGTAGATGAGTTCATGTGTAGATTGCAGATTGTGGAACTCAGGATACATGCAAGAGCGGCCACTGCATGCTCATGAGGAACCTTTCCATGCAGCTAGCTGTATAAATGACCATTTTGGAGACTGGATCAGTGTCATTTTTGGGGAACAAGGAGATTGGATGGCTGTCTGAGAGAAGGTTTTGGTTTGCATAGGCTGTTGCTCCATGCTAGCATTTCAACTTCGATGCGTGGTGCTTTTCAGCATAACAGCAAACACCGCCCTTTAGTGAAACAAAAGCTCTGCTCAAGAAGTCATTCAAGGCCCCTCTCTCCAGCAGTGTACACAGTCTTTCTAAACTGATGATGGGGAGAAAGAGTGCCACATCCTTCCTCTAGCGTCTTAGCTGGAAAGCGGTATTGTTGACTGGCTGAACTAATGACTCCTTAAGCTTGATTACATTTTTCCATCATTTTTTTGAAATATAGCGCAGTCAACGTCCTACTCAAGGACTCAGTAAACCCATTCATGTCAGGTCCCATTATTCTCTATTGCACTGCATCTCGCCTTCAATGGATTTGCTGAAACCACTAAATGTGGTGTTTCTGCAGGCAGTGGGTTAAGAAAGAAAGTTCTAAGATCGTTGCTAACCGGAAATGAACGTTATTGAGAGAGCTGTTGCGAGGCGACTTTCTCTTTAACCGACAGATCCTTTCCCCCTTCCACTTAGCTAGGGTTGCCAGGTACCCCCGATGTGCGGGGGATCCCCCCGGTTTCCAGTGCTTCTCCCTGGTGCTGGACAGCCGGAGAGAATTACTGCCCCAAACATGATGTGCCCACCTTACCTGGAAGTGAGGTAGGAACATCGATGATGTTGGGGGGCAACACTCTGGTTTTTGGGCAAAACTCTATGGTAGAATTAGCTTCAAATCATAGAGTTTTGCCCAAAAACCAGAGCATCAGCCCCCGATGTCACCAATGTTCCTACATCACTTCTGGGTGATGTAAGTATGGCGTGCTTCTTCCCCCCCTCTCTCGGAGCATCCCAGTAAGTCCACTGCCGACTTGTCCTTTGGACCTGGCAACCCTACTTTGGCTAACTGCTAATACGATAGGCTAAAGCTTCATCTGATAGCTCCCCCCTCCGATTTCTGAGCTTGCTGGCTTTGCTTCATGTTGTCAGCTAAACTGCTCTGATGTCACAGCAGGCATGAGCTTATACGAAAGGGGGCTGCACTTTCTACCAATGGCTTAGCTGCTGTGATGTCACAACAGGATGTTTTCGCCCTTAGAATTTGGACTCCATGAATAAACTCTATTAAATTTAGCTGTGTTCATTTTTGTCCAGACGCCCTCAGCTTCTGAATGATACCTAGTTAATTCAGATCCGCTGAGTAATTTTAGAGCCGAGATACTGATGACACATTGCGGATGGTTTGTGATTCCGCGGAGAAATTAATATTATCTGCCTTCAGCAGAACAATTATGCCACAATTATGACTGATTAATCTAGAGTACCTTCCAGATTTCTGAAGATGTCTTCATTGTACATCAGCCTAGCCAACACAATGGGGGCACTTAGAGTCTTGGACTGGGATGTGGGAAACCCAGATTCAAATGCCTACTTTGATATATAACTCTTGGCTGTGGATCTGTCAGTCAGTCCAGTTTCACAGCATTGCTGCTAAGGTGCTCTGAGATCTTTAGGGGAGTGTAAAGGTAATAAATAAGTTACAAGGCAGGGTTTATGCCTATCCAGAATGTTTCTGTACTCTTTTCACCCATTAGCCTGTTTTTATGAGGTTTGTAATATCATGGCTTTCTATTCCCCCCACCCCTAAAAACGTGTTCTGTTTCTGTGTGATGGTCTAGGAGCAGACCGTTTCTATGACAATATTGAGGACATGATTGGCTACCGGCCGTGGCCCCTGGTTAAACTATGCTGGCTTTTTTTCACTCCAGGAGTTTGTCTGGTAAGTATACGATGCCTTTTGGGGTGGGGGTGGGGTCATGTTTCAGGTTAATTGAGGCATCTCTGATTTGAAATGGGGGGAAAAGGAAGCTCCCATTAGCAGTGATGTTGCCCAGAGCAGTAGAGGCTACTATTTTGAAGAAGAGGAGAAGAAATCGGATTTATACCCTGCTCTTCACTACCCAAAGGAGTCTCAGAGTGGCTTACAATCTCCTTTCCCTTCCCCTCCCCACAAAAGACACCCTGTGAGGTACATGGGGCTGAGAGAGCTCTGTTGAGGACTGCCCTTGAGAGAACAGCTCTGACAGAACTTATGACTGACCCAAGGTCACACCAGCAAGTGGAGGGGTGGGGAACCAAACCCGGTTCTCCCAGTTTAGAGTCTGCACTCCTAGCCGCTACACCAAACTGGCTGACGTCAATATAGTTCTTAATTTTACTGGGCCTTTTGATGCTGGTAGTGGTTCTCTGTACTGCATAGATCTCCACTGTCTTGGACAAAAGGAGTGCCGGGAAGTGGGGGGAGGCAGTCAGCTGGCAAGCAGCTATTCCTCCAGGGGTGCACTTGGAAGGGAAGCTGGGAGTCCTGACCCTCCCAGGGGTAAATTCCTACAGAGGTCAGGTGGTGCTGGTGGGTTACCCAAGAGAGAAAGGAAAACCTGGAAGGGCAGGGTGGAAGAGGGCCTGCAGGCCGGAGCAGGAATGTTTTCCCCACAGGGTCATTTAATGTGCCCTTGTCTTGACAAGCGTTATAATTTGGTCTGGTGTTATCCTTGGGGTTGTCCGCACAGCCTGTGGGGTGCAGTCGTTAGAGCCCTGCTTCAAGTTTCAGCTTACCAATGAAGCTTCCATGGGGATATCACAGTGTCCCAGCCCTAACCTGCTGAGAAGACAAAAAGATACGTTTTGATCTCTCCTTGGCTCTTGGGAAATGAATCTTAATAAGTAATGTCTGTGCATTCAGTATAATGCTGGCCCCCTTCTCTGAATACCAGGGTCCGCTCTTAACACAATATTCCAGTACCTCAATCAAAGCAATAGAAGCACTGGTGGTGAGGAAGGAAGTGGCTCAGTGGCAGAACATCTGCTTGGCATGCAGAAGGTCCCAGGTTCAATCCCCACTATCTCCACGTCAAAGGATCCAGTAGTAGGTGTTATGAAAGGCCTCCCTCTGAGACCCTAGAGAGCCACTGACAATCTGGGTAGAGAATGCTGACCTTGATGGACCAATGGTCTGATCCACTATAAGACAGCTTCATGTGCTTATATTCAGTGTAATCCCAAGCATTTATTTAAATGTGCAAGTGGGATGTGGACATTCAGGGTCAAACCAGACAAGAAAGGAGGCCCTGGATTTAGACTGGGACTATCATAACACTTTTTCTTTGTGCTGTTTTCCTATCTTTCCATTAGCCCCTCCAGAACTGCTTTTTATCCCACTGGAAGGAAACGTACAGGCTGTCTCTATGCTGGCTGTATATTTCCCTGTTTGGACAACAGCAGCTCTGTGTGGCTGTTTGAAGTTGAGAATATATCTATATCTATATCTATATATCTCCCTCTGTGTGTGTGTGTGTATGTGTGTGTGCACATTTGCCCATGATAGTTAATCTTGCTACAACTTGCATAGGTTAGTAGTTCAAGATCCATTTCCCTGTGTAGTTATTCTCTCAGATTTCAAAATCAACTTGGACTCCTTTCCTGGTGGGTAAAAAAAACCCAAGAGTTAGCCCAGATGGGATCGACAAACCAAAAACGAGTAGTTTAAGATTTACTTTCATGTAGCACTTTAACAATTAACCCACATTTTCTTGTTTGATCAAAGACATGCAAATAAGTTGCCTGCTGAAATCTGAGACACAGACATTTGCCCTGTGGGTGATTTTCTGCAGGGATGAAAGCATCAAAGGAGAGGAAGAAACCGGGCCTTTGCAGTAGAGTTGGTCTCATGTTTGGAATCAAAGTTAATCCCATGGAACAACATTTATAAAATCACACTGTCAGGTTACTTGCGCACTTCAACCCACAGAAGACCTATATGAAAAAGAGGGAAAGATTGAAAAACTGTCTGCAGGAGAAACAAGAATGTTTGGCTGTTTGTCAAAAATCTGGATCCCCAGAAAGAGGAAATTATATTGACTTGCAATCTGAAATTTAAGTAGGGTTGATAGCCCCTCTGGTGGAGGTGGGGGTCCTCTGCTGCCAGCTCCTGCTGCCACCAATCAGCAAGCTGGTGGGAGGACTTACCAGGAGAGACCAGGTGACATGGCTGGCAACATGGCAGCATCACTTCCAGCACACATAGGAAGTGATGTAATCACACCAGTGATGTCTACATGATGCTCTGGTATTTGGACAGAAACTCTATGGGAGAAGCCATTTTTACCATAGAGTTTTTGCCCAAATACCAGAGTGTTGCCCCCTTCCTGTGCGATGCCAGCAAAATGGCTTGGGCCTTTCTCTCTCCCCTGGCAAGTCCCCCCATCTCCTGCTGGTTCCCAGGAAGGACCTGGCAACCCTATTGCTCCTGGGCTTTTGGAATGTCCCAGTCTGCCCCTCCTTGGTTTTGACAAGATCCAGCTTTTGGCATCCTACAGGGCTCTTTTTCTAGGAGGAACTCCTTTGCTTACCATAGCCCCTGTAAGAAGAGTTCTGTAAGCTCTTGGAGGATTGGCTACATTAGTAGTGTGTTGCCTAATATGCATATGAGTTCCTCCTAGAAAAAGAGCCCTGGGCATCTGTGCTCAAAAAGCTTCCAACATCTTATGAGATTGGGCTATCCTGGGCTATCCAGGTCAGGGCAGCAGTTGTGAAGAGGTCCTGAATTGAGGAAATGATTATTTTTATTCAGTTCCTTCCACTTCTCATGAACTCTCTGTCTGTAAATGTTTCTTTTATCACTTCTCATAGTCGCCGTTCTGTCTGCTTTTATCTTTCTCAGGCAACCTTCCTGTTTTCGCTCATTAGATACCAACCGCTCAAATATAATAATGTCTATGAGTACCCTACATGGGGCATCGCTGTGGGATGGCTGATGGCGCTTTCTTCTATGATCTGCATTCCCCTTTATGTCGTGTACATCTTACTGAAAACCAAGGGATCGCTAAGACAGGTAAAACAAAGCATTGAATCTGCAGGTCAAAGAGTCTAGATTGGTTATTGAGTGAGTGTTCATTGGACCTTCTGAGGGCACCTGGTGTTTTTGGCCACTGTGTGACAGAGTGTTGGACTGGATGGCCAGTGGCCTGATCCAACATTGGCTTCTCTTATGTACATTGGTGAGGTTGGTCAGTTTCTTTGATCACTGGGCTGCAGGAGCATTGTTTCACCGTCCAGGATTGGCATGTAATGAAGCATCTCTGGTGTCTTATTTCCTAGCCCTGAGTTGGACCGGTTCCAGTGAGTTAGCAATTGCAACCTGTTGCAACCAGGTTAACAGTTTTGGGGCACCATAAAGACTAATTCTTGTGGCCACAGCTTTTATCAGCTAGAACACACTGGTCAGACACAGGAGCTGGGCAATTAATCCTTTGTAAAGGAAGAAAGTGACATGGATTTATATCACCTTTTATTTTGTTTAAAACATTTCCAGGCCATCTTTCCACCCAAGTAGGCTCCCACATTTTGAGATGCATGGCACACTGATTCGATGGAAGGAAAATCTGACAGATCTTTAATTTGGCCTAGTTACAGGAGCTTTGAATATATGTCTTTTAAATAGATTGCTTTGTTATTTGACATAAAAGCACAAGAACCCTGCTGAATCAGACCAGTGGTCCATCTATTCCGGCATTCTGTTTCACACAGGAGCCAACCTGGAGGGCCAAGAATAATTGTAATTATAATTATCGTATGACATTTTGCGTGGTACAGCCAGGAGCTTCAAAGATTGTCTGGCAGCCTTTACGTTCTAACTCTTTTAGCGTTATGCACCACTAGGTGGCAAGCTAGACTTATTTTTATGGCCTGAGAGAGCTTTGAGAGCTGTGACTGACCCAAGGTCATCCAGCTGGCTTCATGTGGAGGAGTGAGGAATCGAACCCGGTTCTCCAGATTAGAGTCCGCCACTTTTAACCACTATACCACACTGGCTCTCAAGGGCCAAGAAACAGGGCATAGAGGAGGAGGTTTGCCTCTGATACTGCCTCTTAGCAGTGGCATTCAGAGATATAGTGCATTAAAGTGTAGAGGTTCACTTTAGTCACTGCGGCTAATAGCCACTGTTGGACCCCTGCTCCTATCCCTGCTAAAGCCATTGTCATTGTCACCTGAGCCCAGCCAAACAGAGGTGAGGTCCGAGGAGGAGCATAACATCGAGGGGATAGGTAGGGACCACCAGTCTGTTTGGGGAGGGGAATTAAACATTTGTATCACACTTGGATTTTGAGTACAAAAAATAACTGGTACAGGTTTAGTGAAAACAATAGTTTACACAGATTCAGGTGGGGTATCCATGTTGGTCTTAGGGTTGCCAGCCTCCAGGTGGGGCCTGGGGATCTCCCGTTTTTACAACTGCTCCCCAGCTGACAGAGATCAGTTCCCCTGGAGAAAATGGCTGCTTTGAAGAGTGGCCTCTATGGCATTGTACCATACTGAGGCCCCTCCCCTCCCCAAACCCCACCTTCTCCTGGCTCCACCCCCAAAGTCCCCAGGTATTTTCCAACCCGGACTTGGCAACCCTAGTTGGTCTGAAGCAGCAGGACAAAGTCTGAGTCTAGGGGCACCTTTAAGACCAACAAAGGTTTATTCACAGTATGAGATTTCATGTGCAAGCATATCTGAGGAAGTGTACTTGCACACGAAAGCTTATACCATGAATCAAACTGTGTTGGTCTTAAAGGTGCCCCTGGACTCAAACTTTGTTTGACAGTTTACATAGTCCGAGAAGGCTAAAACACAGTCAAAGTTGCTGGACTGTGCCTGGAAACTGGTGGGTGCTTGGGAAATGGGAGACATGGGGGTTGCCGGTGTTGACTATGCCAAAAGGTCACTTCCAGGAAAAAACAGAAGTGAAATATCGCTCTAGGAATTGCCTAAACTCTATTGTAAAACCATAGAGTTTCCAGTGATTCCTAGAGCTACGGGATGTCCCTTCTGGGTTTCCTCTGGAAGTGATGTAACACTGCATATGATGCTTTTTTAAAAAAATTAAGGGTTGCTGGCGAGAGGCCTTCCACCATAGCAGGAGGACTGGCACCCCTGTCTTTTTGACACACATCTCCTGGGATGCGTGTATCCTGGTGAAATAATTCACTTGGCAGTGACAAAGCCGAGGGATCTCACAATAGCCCTGGAGAGGACAAACTTTGCAGAGGGTGCCCTTCCCTGTGTTCTGACTTCTGGGAAGGTGACGCTGTGCCCACCAGGCCCTTGTTTACTGACTAGAGATTGCAACGTAATGAAAAACGACAGGGTGGATGTTGGCACTGATTTAATGTCCACCTCAGGTGCATAGCAAGCTGTGAGGCAAAGCCCCAGTCAGAGAGAGAGAGAAGAAAAGGAATGAGAGCCATAAGCAAAAGGAGAGGCAAAGGGCACACCATATGCAAAAATAACGTAGCAGGAAGCGAGGGAAAATAGGTTTTCATTGGCAGCATCCAGTTTGGTCTATTCACTGCTACAGTGTGTATAGAAACATGGTTTTTTTGTTTGTGACACACCTGAAGGGAAGCCCTGAGGTGACTGTGAGGCTACGACATGTAGTTCACTTGACAGGGGATAAATTGCTTGTGTAGTTCTCGCTTCGGCGACAGTCTTTTGAGAGAGGAGAGGAGAAGGTGGTTTCTGGAGGCAATCTGGATCTACTATGATGGTTCTGGCAAGACCTTCGCAGATCATGCGTCCGCCATTTTGAGCGAACCAAACTGAAGAATGGTCTCAGTGTCACAAGATGCTTCTTATTGTAAAACAAAGGAGTATCCGAAGCTCTAAATTCACCAGGCTTGAATGTACTAGCTTTGAGTCGTTATTGGTTCATTGGTTAAATTATTCATTATAATGTTATGTATTATTTATAGAAATCCATCTATCTAGGACATGAGTTGTCGATATGCATGGTGCTTTTACAGAGTTCAACATCACTTCCTGGAACAGTATACCATCTTTTTTTAAAAATTAATTTTTCTCAATGGGATTTATTCACTGTGTTATACTTCCTCTGCAGTCCTCCAGCTGTGTGTGTTGGGAGGGGTGAGAGCTTGTTTTTATTTATTTGATCTAGAAACACTATATCTGGCTTTTCTGTTCAAGGATACATTACCAATATCAGCAGCACACTCATTCGACAAAAGAATAACACCTAAAACATAATTATATTAAAACAACAATGACAATAAGAGCAAGATTCAAGTTCAGCAGTACCTTAAAAACCAACAAGATTTCCAGGTGCAGTGGTGTAGTTTGGTGTAGTGGTTAAGTGCGTGGACTCTAATCTGGGAGAACCAGGTTTGATTCCCCACTCCTCCACATGCAGCCAGCTTGGTGACCTTGGGTCAGTCACAAATTCTCTCAAAGCTGTTCTCTCAGGAGCAGTTCCCGAGAAAGCTCTCTCAGCCCCACCTACCTCACAGGGTGTCTGCTGTGGGGAGGGGAAGGGAAAGGAGTTTGTAAGCCACTCTAAGACTCTGAGTGAAGGGCGGGGTATAAATCCAGTCTCCTTCTTCTTCTTCTATAAGACTCTCAAAAGCTTGATGGTGGTGGAAAGCGCAGTCAAGTTGTAGCCAAATTATGGTGACCCTGTAGGGTTTTCAAGGGAAGAGACAAATAGAGGTGATCTGCATTTCCTGCCTTTGGGTAGCAAGGACTTCCTTGGTGGTCTCCCAGCCACATATTAACCAGGGCTGATCCTGCTTAGCTTCTGAGATCTGATGAGGTCGGTCCGGCCTGGGCTATCCAAGTCAGGTCAACAACTTATACCCTGGAAGTCTTGTGAGTCTTTAACATGCTGCTGGACTCAGTCTTGCTCTTCTACTGCAGACCAGCGTAACACTAAAAAGCCCAGTAGCACCTTTAAGTCTAACAAACTTTATTGTAGCATAAGCTTTCGAGAAACACAGCTCTTTGTCAGATGCATGGAGGATATGAAGAAACTGGCCAGGGATACATAGGTGGTAAGAGAAAGGGAGACAGGATGCAAAAAGTGCCATGCAAATGCAAAGCATGAAAAAAGTTGAATGAGCCACCCAGGTTGGGTCTGACCCCTTCCTTCTACTGATGAATCTGAACGGAATACCTGACAGGTATACCTGACAGGCAGTTACTTCAGGTCATGAGATAACGATCCAAAGTCTCTATACAATCCAAGTCTGACTGAGTCAAATATACATATGAATTCCAGTTCAGTAGCTTCCCATTGAATTTTGGTTTTGAAATGTTCCTGTTGAACTATGGTGATCTTTAAGTCCTTGACTGAATGTCCTGGTAAGATGGAAGTGTTCTCCTTCTGGATTCTGGTTATTGCCATTTTTGATGTCAGACTTGTGTCCATTTATCCTTTTGTGTAGAGGTTGGCTGGTTTGTCCTGTGTACAGAGCAGAGGGGCATGCAGACCAGCATGGCTCCCTACCTGATAATGAGAACAGTAACAGAGGGTTAAATCCTTAAAGAAGCAGTGTGGATAATGGTTAGAGTAGACGATGACCAGGGAATCCCAGGTTCAGTTCCCCATTCATCCATGAAGTCCACTGGGTGATTTTGGACCAGTGGTACTTTCTTGTCCTGTTTCTGCCTCTGTCTCAGCTTCAGCTGCTTCACAGGGTTGTTGTGAGAATAAAATGGGAGTAAACCATGTGTGCCACCCTGTACTGCTTGGAGAAAGGGATAAAAATAGAAGACAGAGAAACAGAAAAGGTTAAAAATCCATAACAGAGCATTATATAAAATGATCAATTGCCCTGTTTTCTGCCGTGCTGAGGCTTGCACTGTAAAGATGGCATTATCAATTAAATTTATGAGCAGTTCTTCTCCTTGCAGAATAAAATTACAAGTTACGAAGAGAAGAACTTAACCATGTAGACCAGAGTGGGTTTTCTCCCCATTTATTGCTTTAGCCAAAGGCTCTAACATCACAGCATATACTTAAGATAATGGGATAAATATTCCAAAATAAAACAGTTATAATGCAAATAAAAGTCACAATTAAAATTGTAAGAAACCCAGTTTAGCCCAGAGCAACCTAACATAATAGTTAAAGCCGTTAATAGAAAATACCAGTGTTAATAAAAATCAATGCAGAACAGCTTGAGAACAGAAAGGCATTGTTTGCAAATAAGTGGACTGAATTCCAGCCGAAGAAATCCAGGCCTTTAGGGACCCAGGAAGGTCCAGCCCCCTTACACTTTGCCCTTCAGCTCAAATGTAATTGCTGGTGTTTCGTAACAAGAAAAAAAAAGTCTTCTTCCGTCTTCCAAGTCTCTTGGAAAAAATAAAATAAAACTATCGGTCCTTACAACCAGAAGCAGACCATAGTCTTATTCCCATGACCAACAAGGGCCAAGACCAAGATACTGGCTGCTTTCACCCCTGTTGGATGCGCTTTAGCGATCATTTGCAACTGGATTTTCCTGTGTGAAACAACGGGTGGGACAGCAGCCTTTCACAGGATGATATTTTAGGAGGTCATGAGGAGGTCATTGTGGAGAATGTTTTCTCTGTGTATGAGAGTAATCCTTAGCAGATCTACTCAGATGTAAACGCCATTTTATTCTGTGAGGCTTACTCTCTGGAAAGTGATTTTTTTTTTAGGATCGCCATTTATGGCACTTCATCAGGCAGTTAAAATTCTGAGTGCCAGTGTGATATAGGAGCTTGTTGGAGTAGAACCAGAGAGGCTTACCATTCTGGGGGGGGGGGGGGGGGTTGCCTGCTTTTAGGGCCCCAGATCCGCTGACCCAGATCCAGCTAATGGGGATCCTGCCCCCAAAGTCCCAGGAGGTGACATCATAATGCCGGGCATGTCGCATGGAGACACTCTATCACTTGGCCCCAAAATTCCATGGTACCATAGAGTTTCTGGCCAAATGCCAGCGCATCCCGACAGAGACATGCCTAGCATGACGATGTCACTTCCAGGTGATGCCATCATGACACACACTATGCGTATGCATCAGAAGATCTTGAGGAGGAGCCAGGAGTCTCCTGCTGGCAGAAGGTAGGGAGACCCACGTCTCATTCAGCTGTAAAAGTCATTGCATGACCTTCGGCCAACCATTCTCGGTCAGTCAAACTTACAGTGCAAATGGAAACTGGTCCAAGGCGTGACATACCATGATGAAGAACAGGGGTTAAAAAGGTAGGAGAGCATTGCTGTAAAAAAGAGATGTGATACATACAATAACCAGTATAATTAACTACACTATAATTAACTACTGTTCCTTACAGAAGCAGCCTTCTGTGCCGTTCCATTATACTGCGTGCCATTCTGATTCCTTTCCAGGGGTACAATTGGTCTCTGTGTAATATTGATAAAGTGGAGATTCTGGGTTCAGCCTCTCCTAGACTACTGGCTTTGCTTCCAAATCTGGGGTCATTGAAAGTTACTGCATCCCTATGGTTTTGGTCCTTTGCTCCCAAAATGTGGTGATGGCTGTTAATTTAGGCTGTGGTCATGCTGGAGGCTTGGCGCAATCTGGCGGTGCCTCTATTTGCGATGGTTTTCGCAGGAAGGGGTGACCAGACAGCGCACCCTGAAGTGGCTCCTCCATGTGCCGGTTCTGCACTGAAGCATCCATATTACCAGCACCTCAACCATGGAGTGCAGCCCTTGCTGGCAATGGGGGTCACTCATGCTCATGTGCACTTATGCGCATATCCATATCGGGTGAAAAAAACCCCATGACTAAGACAGAAGTGACTGTTCACACTTCCCATCTGGCATCTGTTCGTGATGGGGGGTTAGATGTTGGGAAAAGCAGAGTGGAAGCACTGGCATACATAAAGACTGGACTTTCCCCGGTGTCAGCAAACTCTGCTTCCAGGATGGGATGGAGCTGGATGCTGGCGACTGAGGCACAGAAGGTGGATGTTGTTGTCTGATTGTGCTCTTTAAATTTGCAAAGGTAATGCAACTGTATCGGCACAAACTGCTTATGTGACCACAGCCCGAGATGACTGCAGGGTACCAGACAAAATTACACAGGATAGGTCTTATCAATGGCTGTCTTTCACGATGACTAAATGGAACCTCCGTTTTCAGTTGCAGTGCACTTCTGAATAACTGCTGGGAGACAAAAGCAGGAGAAGGCTGTCGCCTTCATTACGTGGCTTGTGGGCTTCATGGAAGCATCTGGTTGGCCACTGTAGGAAGCAGGACCAATGGCCTGATCCAGCATGGCTCTTATGTCCTTACTCTGGGAAAGAGCTTTGTCCATCCTAACGTCTAGGATGGCTTGAATGTCTCCTGGCAGAAGACCTCCTTTCAAGGCCAGTTTTCCAGCCAAACTACCCAGGTGACTGCCCAGGGTGTCCTGGTGAGGGGAGTGCAGAGTGCCGAGTGCAGCCATTGGTGATAGGGGAGGCAACCAGCATGGCTTCTGGACCTACACTGCCAACGGCCAGCTATAAGCTGACTCCCAATCATTGGCATCGCAGGAGGAGGAAATGGGAGAGTCTTGCTTGGGCCAGCAAAAATACCTTGAACCAACACTTCCTTCTTGGATTAGAAGAAGAAGAAGAGATTGGATTTATACCCCGCCCTTCACTACCTGAAGGAGTCTCAGAGCGGCTTACAATGTCCTTTCCCTTTCCCTCCCCACAACAGATACCTTGTGAGGTAGGTGGGGCTGAGAGAGCTCTTTCAAGGACTGCACTTGAGAGAACAGCTCTGAAACAACTTGTGACTGACCCAAGGTTACACCAGCAGCTGCATGTGGAGGAGTGGGAATCAAACCCAGTTCTCTCAGATTGGAGTCCGTGCTCCCCACCACAACACCAAACTGGCTCTTCTTGTTGTTGTTCTAATGATTGTTCCCTGCATATTTGGGGGTGGTCAGAACTGTCCCATTATGTTCTTAGATCCAGGACACACCTCCCATGTGGCAGTATGGGGACCCACTGAGGTATAAGCGTGTGACAGGAAGTACCATGATGTGACAGTCAGATGGCAGGAAGAAGAGGGGGTTCTGCCTTTGCCCCAAAGGGAATTCTCTCCATTCTGCTGGTCCCTTCCTTGTGCATACGAAGAGAGGCAGGAGGTGTGGCATCTTTCCTTTTTATGCATGGACACTAGATGCAAACCCTTCCTCAAAAGAGCAAAAAAATTATGCTGACTCTGTGGGGACTCGCAACCAACCCAGCCAGTGGGGTTCCATGACCCATCTGTAACTCTTGACCCACTGAGGGTCACAAGGCACAAAGTAAAGCAAGTTCGACATTGGGAAGTCATAGATTTTGAGAAACCCCGTCAGAAGGGAAGTAAGCAGAATCTCTCTCCATAGGTGGACTGCTCTGCTGAAGGATTTTTTTCCTGTCAAATGCCACATAAAGTATGCACCATTTTTTGAATTCTTGGAAGAGACTTCTGCATTAACCTTGCCCAGCCTAACTTTGCATACATCTTATCAAAATTTACACTCCACAATAAGAGAGTGGACACGTACTTTGTAATATCGTACTTAAAAGAAGCCTAGAATTTCAGTGATTTCTTTCTCTTTTTTTTTGCAATAATTGCTTTGTAAATGGTCCACGAGTGAATTGCTCCCTGAAATGGTTTGATGGAAAACCTTGAATCAAGAACAGATTAAGACACATTATGTCCTCGTAGCAGGCAGCCCACAAGGACAGAGAGCTAGAGAATAAGTCAGAATGAAGAGCTAAAAATGATTAGCCCTGCTCACCTTGCGTGAATGACAAGATACTGGGGGGGGGGGGGGGAGGGGGGAGAGGAAGGCAGTGGCTAACCAACTGCCTGGTTTCCACAAGAGGCCAGTAACCAAGAATGCCAGCATCTGAACGCACAGAATGACATGCCCCAATACATCCCCTTGGGGGAGGGGCCATGGGTCAGTGGTAGAGCCTCTGCTTGGCATGCAGAACATCTCAGGTTCAATCCCTGGCTTCTCCAGCCAGGCCAGAAGCTACTGCGGGGCATTTCAGGGCCTGCCCCCTTAATTAAAAGCCCTGCTCCACAAATGGCCATGCCAGAAACCTTATTTTTAGGAGAAACACCCCCCCTCCCCCGCTGCCCACTGCTGGCAGTGGCCAGGCTAGGGTGAGAGCACCATAGCTTGCCTTCGGGCTTCCCTCTCTCTCCCACTGTGGAATTTGGGGGAGCATCATGGGACCTGAGAAAAGACAGCTCAGAAGGCATTTAAGTTCCTTCTGAGTACCTTTCCATAGGGCAAGAAAGCTTAGAAGGGCAATCAAGAGTGGCGCATTCAATATGTCTCCAGCAATCCCCCTTTCTGCTAGCCCAGTCCTGCTATGCACCAACGAGGTCATGGTGAGTCTTTCAAAAGCACTCCCATGAGCCTTTGGGAAACATGCAAATTAAGTTAAAGATCTGGCAACAGGTGATGTGAGAGACCTCAGCCTGAGAGTCCCTGGAGAGCTGCTGCCAGTCTGAATAGACAAGACTGACTTTGATGGACAGGAAGTCTGATTCCATACAAGGCAGCTTCATGCGTGAACAAAATCTGTGGCAGGGTTGTTTATACTGCACTCTTATATGGGTGCAGAACCCCATGCCAAACATAATCTCTGGTTTTGTACCTCAGCTGTCTTTTTGAAAGCAAGTTGCTACCTTCCCCTTTTTTTTGTAGAAGTGCATCTGAAAATGTGTAGAGATGTTTGAAATTGTGTAGGTTGTTAACTAGAAAAGAATTTCCACTGACAGAATTAAAAAAAGGAAGGCAGATAAATCGATATCTTAGTATTCATTGGTAAGAAGAGACTGAGTCTGCGGCAAGTGATGCTCTGTATTCTTGGTGCTTGGGGGGAGGAGGCAACAGTGGGAGGACTTCTAGTGTCCTGACACCTCTGGTGGACCTCCTGATGGCACCTGGTGTTTTTGGCCACTGTGTGACACAGTGTTGGACTGGGTGGGCCATTGGCCTGATCCAGCATTGGCTTCTCTTGTGTTCCTATGAACTTCCCAAGGCAAATGTCAGCACTGACCACATTTCTGACATTTAGATTTGAGTCCAGTAATGGCTTAGAGACCAACAAGACTTTCAGGGTATGAGCTCTCAAAAGTCAAAGCTCCCTTTGTCAGACACAAGTAGAAATGGAGATCTCTGAGGCCGCGGTCACATGGCCCTTTAAAGCGGGAGGAACTGTTGTTTCCTCCTGCATTTAAAGGGACTGACCAGACTGGGCGTGGCTACTCCCGCACCAAAGCGGGCTCAATCGCAGGTTCTTCCCACGTTTTCCGACCCCGGGAAAATCAAGTGTTTTCCCAGAGGTCACGCGAGGAACCCGCAATTGAGCTGATCTGGACAGCCCTCTCTCACAATGATTGCGAGAGAGAGTCGTCTGATCGTTCCTCCGGATTTCCCCCCCCCCCCCTTTGCACTTGGACGCTTGGGCACTCAAGCACCCAAGTGCAAAAAAGGAAAAAAAAAACCGCCCCACGCTCCGCTACAGGACCCAAGCCCCACTGGCTGCTGCCTGGCACCCCCCCCCCCCCAGCATGCTTCTCCCCAACTTACCAGGGAGCGGCCGGCGAGGCTCAGGGCCAGGAGTGGAGTGCGGGGCGAGCCAGCCAGCCAGGACGGGTCTAGATTTGCCGTCCCGGTGGTGGCGGTGGCAGAGGGGGGGTGTCAAGTGCTCTCCTGCAACCCGAGCTGGAAGGGTGCCTCCTCCAGCTGCCGCTGCTGCCACCACCGAGGTTGGGATTTGTGAGCATCCCAACCCGAAAGAAAAAATCCTGGATAAAGTCCTAGCGGGACTTTATCCGGAATTAGGGTGCCATGTGATCACAGCCTGTGTCTTTGGTCCATTCTCCATCTGGCATTCACTCCACATTTTCTCAGCACTCAGCCTGGTTCCCCCTTGCCTCAGAATATCTGTTTTCATTGCATTGCCTTGGATCCTGGTTTCTGCATTGGCTAGTGTCAGCTTACCATGTATTTTGTTTTCAGTGCTGCATTGGTATGCAGATTTTCTTCTGTCATTACTTGCCTCAGCGATCATTAGCCATCTGAGCCAAGTAATTCATGGCGAGGTGACAAATACAGAGGGGGAAATTGGGGCAGGGGAGCTGACAGAGATCAGTGAAGCTGTGTCAAGTTGCCTGCCTATTGTTCTCTTCTAATCAGAAGCAGAGGAAGGGGAAAGTGCAGCTCAAAACCACATTCAGATACCCTGGGACGACATTGTACTGACTGTGAAGTCACCCCAGAATGGCCATAAATCTATGCAGAAGGTGCGATAAAACCCAATGAACAAAGAAAGTGAAAGCGGCATGCAGTGCAGAGGGAGATTAACCTCCCAGCGTAAAACTGTGAGGAGACAGATGGGTGCAGAATCAGCCTTTATATCCCAGACAGAAGGTGGGAGGGGTGTTGTAAAGAAGGAACTCAAAATGCAAAGATACCCTGCATATTGTAATCAGCTTGATTTAGAGCAGAGGGGAGATGCCCGGGGGCAGAAAATTAGCATCTGTCACGAGATAAGCATCCTGTGTCCGTATTCAGCCCTGGGAGTCCCATTGCTCTGAATCAGTGAATTAACTCAAGTTCAGCAATCTCACATTATAATTACCCCTTGAAGATTCTTTGTTTGAGGACTGCCACTCTTAGGTCTGCAACAGAATGGTGTAGAAGATTAAAATGTTCTCCTACTGGTTTTTGAGGGCTGTGGTTTTTAATGTCAGATTTATGTCAAGATTAAAATGTTCTCCCACTGGTTTTCGAGGGTTGTGGCTTTTAGGCTGCGATCACACACACTAAATAATCCACTTTTAATAAAAGTGCATTGAAAGTGGATTATTTAGTGTGTGTGTGATCACAGCCTTAATGCCAGATTTATGTCCATTTAGTCTTTTGCTTAGGGACTGACAACATCCTGAAATGACAGCCATGGTCCATGTAGACCTCTCGCCACAATATATTTGTTAGTTTTTAAGGCGCTACAAGACTTTTGGTTGTCCTTCCTGATCATGCTTTCTAACATCTAACCATTCGTCTATAAAGACTGCTGGGCTCTTATGGCACGCTGCAGCACGTCAACTTAAAGTGAGCCTAGAGGCAGTAGAGGCATGACGTAGACCTGGCTGATAGATCGCAATGGTGAGCCATTTCCCTGCTGCTCCATTTTCATGTGTATTCCAGTAAGCACATATTCGGAAGTGGAATGAATTGGTTCTTGCAATGCCTTTGCCCACAGCAAATTACGTCAGATTGCTATTGGGTATCGGTTTGTTGAACGTTTTAATTAACTGAGACCCTCTCTGGGTTTGTTTGTTTGTTTTGCAGCGGTTACACCAGCTCACTGCTCCAGCAGAGGACCTGCCCCAACCAAAGAAGCACTTGATTGACTCGTCGGGACAGCGGGAACACTTCACGCAGGGATACCGGAGCCCAGCCAAGGAAGTGCTCATCACTACAGAGAAGGAAACCAACTTCTAGAGCTACTAGGCCAGGGAGTGACTGTGTTCTGGAGAGGCTGATCCTTATTTCTGGTGGCTTACCTTTGCACGTGATATGAGGTCCTCTTCAAGCCTTCCCTACCTGGGACAGATTCGCCTAAGACGCAGGCATAGCTGGCCTGGGATGGCTTCTTCCCTTCTTCCTTGACCTACAGTTGATTATACAAGCTGGTCAGGGCCGATAGCATTTTTCACACCTGGAGAACAACCATTAGAAAGCTATGAAATTGGGCCAAGTCTCAGTGATGGCTCACATGCGTTGTCTTGCATTAAGGACCAGGTTGAATCCCTGGAGTCTACAGTTAGAAGGATTTTGACTGGCAGGATAGGGAAAGACACCTCTGTCTGCTTTGGAAAGTAGCTGCCATCTGTAGCAGACAATACTGGCCTTCAAGAATCTGTAGTGTGACTCAGTCAAAGGCAGCTTCATTCATGAGGTCAAAAAGTTCAGGGAGGGAGCGTAATGCAAGGGCAGAGCCCATCCTTTGCCGTCAGAAGGTCTTGGGTTCAATCTCAGGCATCTCCAGCTTTACGGAAGGGTCTCTACTAGTGACCAAAGCCAGCCAGAGCTGACAGTACTGAGCTAAGGGAGCCAGCGGCACTTCAAAGGCAGCTTCGTATGGACTCAGCATTTCAAGTAGGGGCCGGAGCAAGTGTTTTGCACGCAGAAAGCAGCAGGTTGAAACCCCGGGTTTAGAAAGAGGATCTCTAGTGGCAGGGCTGGGAAAGACTCCAGAACAGGCCTCTCCAATGAGGTGACCATAGGTGTCGTGGCACCGGCCAGTTTTCCTGGTGCTGGCTTGATTCTTGGGGGATGAAATCCAAAGGGTCCTGATTGGAACAGGAAACAAACAACAGTGAGCTCTGAGTCCATTCCTGCCTGCTGGCTTACTGGTAAAGCACTGGGCTTACCCCAGGCACGAGTATCCTAGCCTCACACACAGAAATAGAGTTCTTATCTACCAAACAGCATCTCTTCTCCAAAGCAAAGAGCCAGTCCAGCTTGCGTGTCCCTCATTGAAGCGCGTGGTAATTCAGAAGAGCCCAGGAGATGCCACCTCTTGTGTTTACAGGGATGCCTGGTCAGAAACAGTTGCCTTTGCCATAAGAGGATAGGATGGAACCTGCCAAAATCTTGATGGGTCCTCCTGCATAGCAAACATTTTGTTGTCACCAGGGGGCAGAGGCAGGAGCAATCATTTTGTGGCAGTGCCTCGACATTTCAGGGAGAAGCACATGCTTTGCAGGCAGAAAGTCACAGGTTCGATGGGTCTTAAAAAGGAGCTCAGCTAGCAAGGCCGCTCATCATTCCACAAGGGCTTACAGTTGTAACAAGGTTGGGGATCCCTGCCCCAGAGAACCACCAGGGTCAGAGAATGGCATAAAGCACTTTCTAGGACTAAAGGAGTCTTGAACATTATCAAGGGGTTTCAAACAGACAGCCGACTCATAGACCACAATGGGACTTAAGTCCAAGTGATAATGCTTGGAATTCAGGTGTTAGTCATAGGCTGCATCCACATGGCACTGATTCTCCTGTTGCTTTCCATTGCATTTGCTGTAGCAACAGAGTGTCCCCGTGATCAGCTGAGTAGTAAATTCCCACCCAGCTCTAGCTTTCTTTTAGTGTCCCTGAAAGAAACAGCCAGTTTGGTGCAGTGGTTAGGAGCGTGGACTTTAATCTGGGACAACCGCATTTGATTCCCCACTCCTCCACATGCAGCCTGCTGGGTGGCCTTGGGTCAGTCACAGGTTCTAGCAGAGCTGTTCTCTCAAAAACAATTCTCAAAAGAGCTCTCTCAGCCCCACCTGCCTCACAGGGTGTCTGTTGTGGGGAGGGGAAGGGAAAGGAGTTTGTAAGCCGCTCTGAGACTCCTTCAGGCAATGACGTGCGGGGTATAAATCCAGTCTCCTCCTCCTCCTCCTCCTCCTCCTCTTCTTCTTCTTTCCTTTCCTGGCAATTCGGACAAAAAGTGCCTCCCCTTCTACCCTTATATCTGCCACTAAAAAGGGCTAGAGACTTCCTCTTTTTTACAGGAAATAAAAAATAGAGGTGGGGGATTCAGAGGAACTTGTTGATCATTATAATGTTATGGTGCTGTAGCCCAACGGCAATTCCAAATGTTTTTTGAAAAAACCTCTAATGGCTGGCTGGGCAAAACAGTGACTGCGAGTGGCTGGCACAAAGGGAAAGGTGGAACCTTTAAAAACACTCACCTTCCCATCCAGACAGACCAACCTGCCTGGACAATGCTCTTTCCAAACAGATTGTAGCAAAACCAGGTTTGGGAAAGATCAGAGGAAAACCTGGAAAGTGGCTTTTAGAGGATCATTTCGTGTGGGCACTTAAAAAAGGGCACTCCAGTTTGGAAGCAAAGACAGAGCAAAATGTTTGTGTGAAAGCAACCACAGTGAACTTTCCAAGCTCAACTACACAGTGATATCAGTACACTCCACCAGGCAACGATGGCTAGGGTTGCCAGGTCCCCCCTCACCACTAACAGGGGATGGGGGGGGAGGTTGCAAGATCCAGGCTGGGAAAGTCCTAGAGATTTGGAGGTGGAGCCTGGGGAGGAGAAGGACCTCAGTGGCCATAGAGTCCACCCGCCAAGTCATCCATTTTCTCCAGGGGAACTGATCTTTGTAGTCTGAAGATAAACTGTAATTCTGGGGGATCCCCAGGCTTCACCTGGAGGCTGGCATCCCTAAACGATGCTGTTACTTGAGTAACGTAAGGCCAGATTTTCCCTTCTGCTGTTCTTCAACACCAACCCTTCTTATGTCTCACGAAATTTGTACTTTTCATAGAATCGTAGAATTGGAAGGGACTTCCAGGGTCATCTAGTCCAACCCCCTGCACAATGCAAGAAATTCTCAAAAACCTCCTCCTCACACCTCCATTTTTGTGCGATTCTAGAGGAGTATGATATCACAGAAGACACGCAAAACTAAAAGATCGGGGACTTGTTTAACTCCACCCACAGTGGCCTGTCACAGTATTTCTACCCACAAGTCTTTCTGACGGGAGACTCACAAAAGCAGTTGAGAAGAGCTTTAAAAGGTACCCTTGAGGTCTTTCTCAGTGATGAGCATCATGAATGTTCAGCCCTTAGTTTCGACCACATGTGGGAAAGACATTTGGGGGCCTCCGACTGAACACTCTGTCCAGGAACCTGGTTCTCTCATTACTGTTCAAGCCAAGGAACACTACAAACGTTTTCTAACTGGGCAGACGTGATTGGTCTCTTTAGTAGCACTTTGCTGAATACTGTAGGTGCATGAGCGTCCTTGACAATTTCCCCCTCCATGAACAGGATTTTTTGTTTTTTATTTTTAACATTAAAATCTATGTTTTCTCATCAACTGAGTGCTGGTATCATTCTACTGAGCTCATTTAACCTTAAAAAAACATCTCAATGAGTTCTGTATTGAGGGCAGAAGACAGGGAAGCACAGGTGAGCTGGGCAGTCAAAATAGCCTGGAAATGGCTCCCCCCCTCGGGCCCATAGCTACAGTGGGGCAATTCGGGGCTATGCCCCCTTAAAAGCCATGCCCCACAAAAGCCATGCCAGAAATCATTTAAAAATATTTATTGTCATTAATTAACTGAGGTGCCCCCTAAGAAATTTAGATGTCCCCCAACAACAAAAAAATTCTGGCTACAGGCCTGCCCTCCCATTCCTTTTATGGAGGGAAATCCAGGTTTGACGTTTTGATTGCCCTGCAATCCCCACAATGGCCAGTGGGATCTCAGAGGGCATCCTGTTCTCAAATGGACAGGTGCTACTTCTATTACTTGGGGTGAGGGAACACCCCAATATATTTCATTTAGATTTCAGATTTTACTGGGGCTTTCCTCAGCTTTGTAGACAGAGTATGTCTCTGTTCATAAACCCGAGGTTGGAGCCAAGTATCCACAGATGGGGCCATGTTGAGAATTCAATATATTGATGAAATAGAGAAAGTATTGTAGATTGTGGATCTCACAATTAGAGAACACTGAACTACAAACAGTGTAATTACCCTTCAGGCAGAATTCCGTTTTAGTACATCCCCATTCCCTTTTTGCAAATGCCCTCCTGAATAGTTCCATTTCACCCAGTCTATGAAACAGCAGAAGTCTGGGAGCCTTTCTGACCTTATTAAGCAGGCCATTCTACCAGGTGGGGCCACAACAAAGAAAGCTAGGTATTTGTTGTTGTTGTTCAGTCGCATAGTTGAGTCTGACTATTCACAACCCCATAGACCACAACCACATCACGCCAGGCCCTCCTATTCTCCGCCATCCTCTGGAGTTTGCTTAATTTCATGTTCGTTGCATCGATAACACTCTCTAGCCATCTCATCCTTTGTCGCCCCCTTCTTCTTTTACCTTCAATCTTTCCCAGCATCAGGGTCTTCTCCAGTGAGCACTCCCTTCTCATTTGGTGGCCAAAGTTTGATTTCTTTTCTTTTCGGTTGATTTCTTTTAGGGTTGATTTCTTTTAGGATTGACTGATTTGATCTCCTTGCAGTCCAAGGGGCTCTCAAGAGTCTTCTCCAGCGCCATAATTCAAACGCATCTGTTCTTCAGTGCTCGGCCTTTCTTATGGCCAACCCTCACAGCCATACATTACTACTGGGAATACCATCGCTTTGACCATATGGACTTTTGTTGGCAGGGTGATGTCTCTACTTTTTATTATGTTATCTAGCTTGGGTATAGGGCACTGTTATTTTACCCATTTATGGGGTGGCATTTACCCACAGCACCTTCAGGAGGCTTTGCTGGGGTGAGAGGAGCTCCCACAGAGAGAGGCAGTTTCACAGATAAGTGATTCCGAGGCCTCAAAGGACTTTGTGGGCAATAATCAGTGCCTGGAATTCATTCATTCTGGAATTAATCAGTAACTGATGGAGCAACCACAGAATAGACACAACATGCACATTCCATGGCATTCTGCGATAGCTGGAGTTTCCAAGTTGTCTTCAGTGCCAGTCCAGTGTAGGTCAAATTATAACAGTCTAGCCTCGTGGTTAGTGTGGCATGGATCCACATGGCCAAATTAGCTAGCCAAGGTAGGAAGCCATCCTCTGGGCTCAGTAAGGATGGAAGAAAACATTTTTTTTTGGCAACAGAATCAGAATTGGCTATGGTGCCCGCTGCAACATTGGCCCACCATTTGATGTATCTTTTCTTTTTAAAAAATAGTTCTGTGTGGTGCCTTCCCACTCTCCTGTGCAAGAGTGCCCAGGCAAGACACAACAAAAATGTTGAAGGTCAGAGGTCAAGAACCAGCTAGTTGGTTGGCATCAGGGCAAATGGTTACATTCCATCGGCATTTGTAGATATTAGGTGAGGACAGATGAGGACTATCGCTATGATCTGGTGTTCTCAGGCAATTTTCCCAACCGTAGCTCTTATTAGCACTAAATTCCCCCCCCCCCAATGAAATCTTTGCCTTACATAGGAACATACAAACCTACCTTTAATAGAGCTGGATGGGTAGCCATGTTAGTCTGTCTGTAGCAGTAGAAAAGAGAGAGAGTCAAGTAACACTTTAAAGACTAACAAAATATGTGGCAGGATAGGAACTTTCGTGAGTCACTGCTCATTTCCTCAGATACCTAGAATAAGTCGACTCTTGATCTACCTTTCTCAATACTCTAGTCCAACTGGCAGTAGCTGTCCCAAGGTCTCAGGCAAAGACCTTTCCTTCCTGGTCCTTCTCTAACTGAGATCCTCTCAAAGGGGATGCTGGAAATCAAACCTGGGTCCTTCTGTGTGCAAAACAGATGCTCTACAGCTAACAGCTCCACTGCACCTCTCCTTATTAGAGGTAAATTGACAGCAAGACAAGACTGTCAAAAAAAAAAGACTGTGGCAAATAGGCATCGATTCTTTTTCTTTCCTTGAGTCTTCACCTACCCATCAAGTTCTTGGCAAAACATTTCTAATTCTTCCCCCCAAAAACTAAAACCCAACCCCCAAAAACTCTGGCGTATTGGAAGTGATATAAATTATGCAAAAGAAGCAAATACAGCCAGATTTGCATAATTTATTCTAATTGCAGGATATACGTGCTCCTTTCGCACCGAATTTGGCAGCCGTTTTTTAAAAGTTTCTTTTTATGTGTATGGATTTGCTGCAGATGTGGTTTTTTTAAAAGCAAGTCGCAACTGCTATTTGGACTCCAGAATCAGAACTGAGCACTCAGTCCCTCTCATTTCAGGAGGGCCTGGAGGAAAAGAAAGTGATAAATTGGAACCCAGATGAGTTTGTCAGGAAAAGAATGTGTCAAAGCCGCTTAATATGTATATATATTTACTCTGAGAAGATACTGGCACAGAAAGGAAATGCAGCGGGCTGACAGCATTTCAGCTTGAATATACCATGCCTGATGCAGCTCCCCGTGATGTCCTTGAGTTGTCAGGAAAACGAAAAGAAATGTGACTTGAATGGGCCTGCCCTAAAATTAAATGCCCGAACTGTATTAGCATACATTGGGAAGAAAGACCAGCGATGAAGTCTCACCAGATACCAGTTTAGCAATTATGATGTGAAGGCTTGGACATGGCTGGTGACACAGAAACGACGGGAGGGAATGAAAAGAGCGTCCTGCCAGGAAACCAAATATTGTGGACAGTTGCCTGGATTTCCTTCCTTTGCCTAACCTCACGCCTGTTCGTGGTCACCTGAGAATACCCAATGGAGACCTCTCCGAATTGCCACTGCAGCCTTATAGCTTGAGTTGATTCGTCTTTACTCAGAAAGATGTCCCAATGGGACTTGCAGTCCTGTATCAATTTATGAATGCAACGGTATCCTCTCATCCTCAAACCTATTACGAGTTTTAGTCGTCACCATTTTTAAAACATATGACCTTAAATTATCCAAATAGCCCCAGGAACCCAGCTTAGCAGAATGCAAAAGGCCCATGTGAGGTGGGCTAAAGTCAAAGGCCTACTCTTGAATAGGGTTAAGATTAAATTGCAATACACAGGGTGTTTCCAAGCATTTGTTGTGGTTGCCACTGCTCTCCCCCCCCCCCCCCCGCAATAAGACAACATGCCCTGAAGAATAATCATATGTGGTTTGAAAGGGGGGACTTCCTTCCCCAGAGGGCACCCTTGTCAAGGTGCAACACAGAAAATTATTCTTTTCTCAGAAAGATGCTACCCAAACTCCCTCCTTACCTGCTGTTAGGGCTCCTTACGACGGCTGAGGGGTGACGTGATTGAGGTTTATAAAATTATGCATGGGATAGAGCAGGTAGAGAAAGAATTCCTTTTCTCCCTTTCTCACAATACAAGAACTCATGGGCACTCCATGAAATTGCTGAGCAGTCGGGTTAGAATGGATAAAAGGAAGTCCCTCTTCACCCAAAGAGTGATTAACACATGGAATTCACTGCCACAGGAGGTGGTGGCGGCTACAAGCATGGATGGCTTCAAGAGGGAACTGGATAAACATATGGAGCAGAAGTCCATCAGTGACTATTAGCCACAAAGTATAGATAGGAACTCTCAGTCTGGGGCAAGTGATGCTCTCTATTCTTGGTACTTGGGGGGGGGGGCAACAGTGGGAGGGCTTCTAGTGTCCTGGCCCCACTGGTGGACTTCCTGAAGGCACCTGGTGTTTTTGACCACTGTGTGACACAGAGTGTTGGCCTGGATGGGCCACTGGCCTGATCCAACATTGGCTTCTCTTATGTTCTTATGTTTATGTTCTCCTTCATTCTGATAGGCAGAAATCAAAGACGATCTTTAAAGAGACAAGGATGGTTATGTGGTAGTGACCATGTGGTGGTGGTGGAAAGTGCCATCAGGCCACAGCTGATTTGTGGCAACCCCATAGGATATTCAAAGCAAGAGACAAACTGAGGTGGCTTTCCATTGCCCGCCCTGCCCTGCTGTGTGGCAACCCTGGGCTTCCTTGGTGGTCTCCCATCCAAGTACTAACCAGGATGGACTCTGCTAAGCTTCTGAGATCTGGTAAGATCTGGCTAGCAGAGGGTCACCATCAGTGTTCCCTCTAAGCTGAGTTAGTGTGAGCTAGTTCACAGTTTTTTAGCCTCCGGCTCACACATTTTTGTCTTAGCTCAGGAAGGGGGGTTCCAGAGCAAACTAATTTACGCAGCAGCCAAATCACCTGCTCACAACTTTAATGCCAGTAGCTCACAAAGCAGAACTTTCGCTCACAGGACTCCATAACTTAGAGGGAGCATTGGTCACCATACTTTTTGGATGGGTTTTACTCCTGTGTGGCCCTCAGAAACTCCAAGGGTTGGATCCTATGGAAGATTTCGGTGTATGCTTGCGCTCTTGTGTGAATGGAAATGCACTAAACCCACCAAATCCTACGCTGGCAGCTTGCACTACAGTCAACATTTATTGCATCCCAACACATATTTCCACTTGCACAAGGCATTCTGCAAATAATTGCCAGCTATTGGGCTGTATTGCAGTATTTCTAGTGCTTTTGCTCATGCAAGGAGAACTAGGCTAAGGGAGCTTGCAGAGCTGAATCCAACCCCCAGCCTTCACCAGCATAATTCCTGCATTCAAGTTGTTGCTAATAAAGTGGGGGAGCCATTTTTAAAAAGAAGTCAGCCTTACTTTCAATGCTCCCTCTAAGCTATGGAATCTTGTGAGCAAAAATTCTACTTTGTGAGCTCCTGGCATTAAAGTTGTGAGCGAGCAGTTTGGCTACTGCATAAATTAGGTTGCCCTGGAGCCATCCCTCCTGAACGGAGACAAAAATGTGTGAGCCAGAGGCTAAAACACTGTGAGCTAGCTCACACTCACTCAGCTTAGAGGGAACACTGCTTTAGCACACCTTAATTTTCTGTCATGACTTTACAAACACGGTTTGGAGAGCAGCTATCTGTGATACGTATTTTGGGAGAAAGAACAGCCGGTGTGTCAATCAGCTGGGCCAGGGACTCTGACCTTTGCACAGAAGGCTGGCAAAAACGTTGCATTTGCTCCTGCAGAGATGTTTCATCCCAGGCTAGAAGAGCTATCCCCACTATTCTGTAAGGCAGCTAAGAATTTTCAAAAGCCCCAAGGCAAAAATAAATTGGAGGCCTGAACTGCTGTAAGACTTTGGTAAGGTGGCCAACTTTTGAACTGCCCTTTAGCTACACTGTTTAGACCACTAGAATTGCAGCAATTAGTAGGTGATCATCTTTATCTATATGCCAGGCCAAGGGTGGGGTGGGGTTTCCAGGTCAGATCGCAAGGGTAACCCTAAAACTTGTTCATTATACTGATATATTAAGCGTGTTGATGAGCAAGGACTGGGACAGATGATCCACCCTGATAATGAGAGGACCATTCCTGGAAGCTGGATGTGGAATAGACACAGATACTTATTATCTGTTCAGTTACAACAGGGCTGTGATTTATCCACACTCAGTCGAAAGGAAGTCACACTGGATTCAGTGGGGCTATCCTATCAAACATGGAAAAGATCCAATTCCAGAGAAAGAACTCATCATAATGTTGAGTGTCACTTGTCACATCCTTCTACCAGAAGTAGAAACCTTTCCTGAGTGGTAGGATACCATCAGTAGTTTGAAACACCATATCAAATTCTGTTTCACAATATTTGTGTGTGCAGCAGATGCCCCTTCTAGAGCTGCCAACTTTTAAAATCAGCCCTGCTCTTTCGCCTTCCAGAACTGCCCATCATGCAGAAATTAAGCAGTCCCTCCAGTTTCTATCACTATGGGCCAATTGATGCTCCCCACCATGAGAAGACACAGGCGTGCATTGGCCAACCAATGAGTTCACAGCCCAGAAGCGCTCACGTCAAGGCAGCCTTTGTGACAAACTCTTCTCCAAGTTGTCGCAATGGCACAAATTGCAGGGACCACGTGCTCTAAGAGGGTTGCCTCTAAGGTACTGGCTTCTCTGTGCCTCTGTACGTGTTTCCAGGCCTCTTGATTTGTGGGGAGAGTTTGATGGCGGGTATAAAAAGCTCATTACTGGCAAACAAAGGAACACCCCGCCTGCTGAATTTCAGATAATGCCCAGGGGCAGGGTGGAAAAGCTGGTAACGCTGACCCTCAACCCTTGCAACTATATTGAATGTATTTTTCATAGAGGTATATGTATATATATTTCATAAGGTTTTGTACTGAAAATCTACTCAATAAATGTGTTTCTTTAAATATGGAGGAATGCTGAGTTTTGGTTTTGTTTTCCTCTAGGAAAGAAAGAGGTCAGAAGACGACACCTCTGGCCAGGAATGAGTCTTGGAGAGTGGTGATCAATTAGTAGTTGATGGAGCTTAATGGAAGGGATAGAAGCTTCCAGTTATGAACTCGGCTGGCCTGGATTTAATTTTAAATAGCTAGAGAAAACGTTGGGCTGATAAATCACAGAAGGTTGGGTGAACTCCACAGCTAATTTGTTGCCTCACCCAAAAACAGTCACTTTCAGTTGATTTGTTGAGTTGATTTGTTGAGTTCCATTAAAATGGTCACTAGGGTAGACCTGTACTTCTCCTTTGGGGTGCCAGCTTCCAGGTGGGGCCTGGAGAATCCCCTGGAGCTACAGTTTATATCTCTAGACCACAGAGATCAGTTCCCCCGGAGAAAATGGCTGCTCTGAAGGGTGGACTCTATGACGTTGTACCCCACTGAGGTCCCTGTCCTCCCCAGGCTCCACCCCCAAATCTCCAGGCATTGACCAACCTGGATCTGGCAACCCCGGCAGCCGTTTTCTCCAGGGGAACTGATCATGGGAGATCAGTTGCAATTCGCACTTGGAGCTTGGAGGGTGGCAAGCCTACTGTTGAAGGGTCTCTTCTCTGCACTGAGGTGCAAACGGAGCAGAAATGAGGAGGCTGTGTCCCCACAGCTAAGTTTGCCAGCAGGCCTGGCGAAAAATGTGCTGTCCCTTTGGTAGGTATTTCATATGTGGAAGTGGGCAGCCACAACTTTTCATGGCACAGAGCTAAATATTATCTCATTAAAGCACTGTTAAAGGGACTAGACCTTTCCCCCCTCTACAAGCAGTTGGGAATGCTAATTGCTTGGCTGCTGTTTTGTCCATCCCCTTTGCTCTGGGGGAAAATGTCAACTTCATTTTTCTCTGCTTTAAAGGGGAAACTGCAGGTGGGGGATGTGTGGGCAGAGAGACCACCTGGATGCTCTGCCCATCGTCACTATGGGGAGGGAAGTAGAGGCAGGCTTGCTTTTCAAAATGGTGTCGGGCAGCTTACCACCAAGTGCCCCTCCCTTGGCCATTTCAAGGGCTTTCTTTCATTTACCCAGGTGAGCCACACAGCATGGCTTGATAGGGAATGAGCGGGGAAAGGGAAAGAGGGTGTTCCAGCCCATGGGGGGGGCTGCCCAAATTGCCCCTGTGTCTGTACTTTTGCTCTCATGACAAAGAAAAGGGGAAGGAGTGGGGGATGGGTTGGGGGCAGTGGTTAACTGTGTGGATTCTAATCTGGGAGAATCGGGTTTGATTCCCCACTCCCCCACATGCAGCTGCTGGTGTGACCTTGGGCAAGCCACAGTTTTGTCTGAGCTGTCCTTGAAAAGAGCAGTTTCTGTCAGAGCTCTCTCAGCCCCACCTACCTCACAAGGTGTCTGTTGTGGGGAGGGGAAGGGAAAGGAGTTTGTAAGCCGCTCTGAGATTTCGAGTGAAGGGTGGGGTATAAATCCAATCCTCCTCCTCCTCCTCCTCCTCTTCTTCCTGTTTAAAAACTGAGTCCCCCACTTTACGTGTCAATGGGAATCCCCAGCCACTTCCAGTTTGGTTGTAAGAGGTACATGGCATTTGGCAGCCACATTTCTGTATTAAGCAGCTACAGAACCTTTCTTTGCAAAGACAGGGCTGTGTGCTTCTCCTGGCAAGCTGTTTTTCATGTATGGCCTGAAATGACGCTTTGCCCAAATGAGGGACCCAAGGCAGGCCTTCACTTTTGTTATGTACTTTACATTCTATTTCCGAGAATCATATCCTTTGAGAAGCATATCTATCCTTTGGAGCTGTGGCATAGAGATTCCTTTCCTTGCTAGCAAAATGCTCGCCACAATACATCTGTGCTTGCAGAGTCCTCTCTACAGCATAGACACCCCCCCCCCCCCGGTGAGAGCAGAGGCCGGGTGAGAGATATTGAGAGAGATACACAGCCCCCCCTCTATGGGATCCTTGTCTCTGTCTGCAGCATCACAGCGGAGGGCAAGTTTTCCTCCAAACACAGGATTTCCTTTCCCCCGTAGCAGTGCATGGCTGGCAGCCATTCTCTTCCATGGGAGAATATTAAAAGGTGTGTCTAAGAGAGCTGGTAAGGAGGAAATGAAATCAGCCTTGCTGATGGCTGCAGCCAGCGAGAAGCAAGTATTTCCCTATATCCAGAGCCCTTCTCATCTGCACAGGGGCATCCCAGGTTCTGTGCATTGGACACACTATGGTGTGACTGAATGTTTGGACCCGGCTTTTAGATATGGTTGTCAGGTTACTGCAACTGGGTCTGTCACTATGATTAATAGTGATGCATCCCAGACTTGCTGATGAGAGTCGGAATTAATAGGTATGGATGTTTCCTGAATGGGCAATTCACCTGCAAGACTGAGTCTGAGAGTGGCTGCTATGTGTGTAAAAGAGGACCTTTTGCAATTAGAATACACACAGATAGAAGCCGCCTTCTAACATTCGGGGGGGGGGGGGGGGAGAGAATAATCATGAAAAGGTATGCAGTAAGAATTGCCAGGAGTTAGGATTGCCAAGATATTGTGATGCAGGGGGCAAGGAGGGTGTCAATCAACAATGGCATAACATCAGTTCTGTGGTAACCCAGTAGTGACATCAGTCCTCTCTAGGAACCACTGGGAACTCTATTGTTTTAGCATAGAGTTTTTGGTAATTCCTAGAGAGGTGTAATGTCACTTCCCGGTTTTTCCCAGAAGTGATGTCCTGCTGTTGCTGATGGTGTTTAAATTTTTCTTCTACCGCCAGCTGTCAGGCGGGCAGCACCCACTGGGGACAGGAGATCTTCCACCACAAATAGCTATATGGCAAACCTAGGTGGAGTGCAGGATCGTGGTAGCAGGCTCTTCTCTGACATTCCCATGGTCTTGTGAACATAGGTCCTCAGACTGTTCATACATCAACATAGACTTGTACGGCTCTCTTTGTGCAATCAGGAACCCTATTTTTTCAGTTACTCATCATGCAGAGAAAATTGTGTGTGGCTCAATATGAACATTCAAATGAACGTGTGTAAATCAAGAGAGGAGCTTGCTGGTGTGATCCTCCTCTTCCTCCTCCTCCTCCAAACACACATTCATTCTCTTTCAACTTCTGAACACGGCTAGAGACAATGAAGCATCTTGGGGTGGGTTTCTGGGTTATCTGATCTGCCCTCACATACACTCTGAACTTGCATATCTGTGAATAAAGCAATGATTGAAAACATACTTCAAATCCCCAGTATTCTCTCATCTACGACAAGAAACCAAACCTGGTACTGCTGTCCTTGGAACTTCTCACCACTCCGGGGAGCGCGGAGCGCATAACAGTAGACATCATCTTTACATTTATCTTTCTTCTAAGGAGGTCAGGTTGGCATATGTGGGGCTGGAGAATGGAAGACTTCTCTGCCCTTCACGTAGTCTGTTTTACATTATCACACGCACTAGAAGGATCTCTCTGTCTCTCTCTCCCCCCCCCCCCCCCCATTTTCTTTCTGCAGTGAATTTTGCTGTCGTTTTATGCTTCATTTGGCACTGTGCCAGTTGTCAAGGAAGCAGGAGTTCACCCTGGGGAACTGGGAGCAGAACGACTGAATCTTAAAAGCACTTCACAAAACAAAATAAAATAACAAAAGCCCCTTGCTTGGATCCGGGATATGGATGCAGTTCTGAGTCCCCTATCCATGACCCTTTTTTGCCAAGAAGGAGGCTTATTTTTAGAGCTGTCTGTTCCAGTTCATCAAGCTTTGGTGTGGAGAGTCATGTAGAAAGGAAAGGAATTCCCATCGAGAAACACAGGCAGCGTTTTTGGCCACTCTGTTGATGGGATCTCCACCCATGCTGCTCCATTTTAAGGAGCTGAGAAGCAAGTTTCAAAGTCAGTGACGGCACCGAGCGATAAAAAGATAGAAGACGGGTTTAGGGAGGGGGCTGTCATGTTGTTTGAGGTCACACTGTGAGGCTCTGCTCCATGTAAGGTGCTCCCTTGGGGTCGCCAATAGAAATCAAAACTGTTCTCGGAATTGTGTACAAGCAGGCATGGGCCAATCACAAGTAGCTCAGATTAGGCTTGAGTTCACTTTTTAGAACACACAGAACTCTACTGGCCTTTTCTATCACCTGATTGCTGTCAAATTACCTGCAACACTGCATTTTGGCCATGGTGCTGGAGCACAACAGAGTTGTGTCCTTTAGCAATCTGCTATGGTGGTCCTTCCTCATCAAGCCTGAACTCTCCCTAGAAGCTAAAATGACTAAACTGAGTGATCGTACTTTGGTCACCTTATGAGAAGACAAGAGTCCCTGGAAGAGACAAATCATGCAAGGAAAAGTTGGAGGCAGCAGGAAAAGAGGAAGACCCAGCATGAGATGGATTGACTCAATCGAGGAAGCCACAGGGGCCCTCCGTTTGCAAGACCTGAGAGCCAGTTTGTTGTAGTGGTTAGGAGTGTGGACTCTGATCTGGGAGAACTGGGCTTGATCCCCCACTCTGGGAGAACTGGGTTTGATTCAAATGCAGCTCCTGGTGTGACCCTGAGTCAGTCACAGTTCTCTCAGAGTTGTTCTGGAAAGAGCAGTTTCTGTCAGAGCTCTCTCAGCCCCACCTACCTCACAGGGTGTCTGTTGTGGGGAGGGGAAGGGAAAGGAGTTTGTAAGCCGCTCTGAGACTCCTTCAGGTAGTGAAGGGTGGGGTATAAATCCAATCTCCTCCTCCTCCTCCTTCTAACAATAGGATGTTTTAGAGGACATTAACACATAGGGTCGCCATAGGTCAGAATTGACTTGTCAGCACTTAGCACACACACAAACACATGGTGGTCCCTACAGTAAGGTTCCCTCACCCTTATTCTTTTGTGACACCATAGAAAAACTTACAGATACCCACCTGAGCTCCTTGGAGGAAAGTCAGGATAAAGATCTATTTACTTAAAACCCTTTTGGCTAACAGCAGATTACCAACAGCTATTATTCATGGTAGCCAGCCCCATATTCAGAGACAGTTACACCAGTGAACACCAGATTCTAAAGGCAAGCAATAGGGGAGGGATTTTATGTCCTGCTTGTGAGATTCCTAGAGCATCTGACCGGCCGTTGCTTTTTACAACTACACATTTTTATTTATTTCCATTTACAAATATTTCAAAGCATAACAGAGTTTAGTGGCTGAAACGCTAAAGCAGTTTACGGCGATGCTTTAAATTAATTTGAAATATATTTCAGTTTCACAGCAACCCTCTCTCTGTTCAGGAAATTTTGTATCGGTCCTGGGGCCTGTCGGTAAAAGCCTGGACTCTAGCTTCCGACCCACTTCGAGAGCTGCCAAGCTTTTAAACAGCCCCGGCATCTGTTCTTTTAATAGTATCATGAGCCACAGACTGTATAGCAGGTGACAGCTTGTCTCAGTGCCATGAAAAAACTCACTTGCAGATTTTTCCATATCTAGTGTTGCTGGCCAGAGCTTGGTGAAGTGGGGACTTACAGTTGAGGGGGGGATCAGTGTCTCTGGTGCACCTGGAAGTGACATCATTGCCCTGTGTGTGATGCTCAAGCATTCGTCCAAAACTCTATGGGTTAACCATAGAGTTGGGGTGAATACTATAGCATAACTCAGTGTGATGAGTTGTCACTTTCAGGTTACACCAGAACACCATTGCTCCCGGGTCACCAATCGTGCCCCCCATTTTGCTGGGGAATTACTTCCCATCACCCAGCTGTGCAGCGGCGGGCAAGGAGAACAGGGAGGTGGGAGGTCTCCTGCTGCCAGTGGGAAGCTTAATTACAACAAACTGGAGCACGGTGTATGTAAGCAAAGTAAAACACTAAATCACCGTGTATAATTTTACAATTTTTATATCTTTTTTTACATATGCTAAGTATAGATTTTTTTTAGAGTATTTTTTAAGTAATTAACAAGAATACAATTTAAGCATTAACCCTGAAGCTCAACAGTACATTCAGAACGATGTAACTCCTATAGTGATATTTACAGCCAGCAATGAAGTCTTCTCTTAGACTCAAGGTCCTAATGTAATACACTTGTTACAAAGAGTAAAACAAAGAAACAAGAGAAACAATGGCATTTTAGTAATCACTCCGTTTGCATTGTAGACCTAGTCACATCATAACTTAATATTGGCAATTCCCAATCACCAGAAATGAAACGCAATAGCATGTCACCAATAGAGTATATGAAATAGTTCTAGGAATCTTGAAACATTGCCTTCAGTACTTCAAGATGTGATATATTTACGACAACAGACAAACCTGATGAAGAGGACGCAAACAGAATGATTACTAGAACACTGTTGTCTGTTTTCAGTGGTTTGTCTCCCATCTGCCCCTTGCCTCTCAGCAGCTCCCATGGACAGCGGCACAACAATGGGGGTGCGTGCTGTACCATATCTGCTGATGCATGTGAGGAAGGTTCCTCTGGTTCCGCCTACCACAAGACCCTCTCCCTCCCTGGAACTTGGCCTCTCTCCTCCCACCAAACATGGGGAGACCACTCCACAGCTTGAGAGCCACTTAGACTCTAGTTTTCCCCTCTGTGTTCGCTTGTCAATCACTTATTTATATAGTGTGTTGATACACTGCCTTTCTGTCAAGATATCCAAGGTGATATACAGTTTGAAACTAAAAAAGATGAGGAAAAAATGAGCAAAAATATTGGTTGTTGTCCAAGCAGTTGATGGCATGAGCTCACCGGTCTGGGCTTCTCCTCTGTTTCTAGAGCAGTGGCTCCCAGCCTTTTTGATATGGTGACTGACAAGTACAAAATTTACTTGGTATGGTGACCCATCCAGGGCTGACCCAAAGTTTTTTGGAATTGTAGGCAAACGGTGATCTTGTTACACATCAAGTCCAGCGTTCCATTTTCTGCAGTGGCTAACACGGTGTTTTTGAGAAACCAACAAACATTGTGCAAAGGGTGCAGCTGCCCCCACTGTAAGGTTGCCATCCCGCCCCCCGATGGGCAAAAATACAGAGGGCAGATACACAGTACAGGAAACGAAGCAAGAGATAAACTGTGTCCTGGGAATGTAAACAACAAATGCAAATACAAATAAATATAAAAGGCAAACAGCCAATATATTGTTTCATGGTAATATGCTAACAGATGGAACGGGTAGACCCGTGTGCAATGCACAAATGTAAGACATAATAGAAGTCCATGATAACAAGGAATGCAGGGGTAAAATACCCTCAGTAGACAACAACTTAGTGTGCAGGTTCCAAAAACTGTCTCCCACGCATTGACCGATTCTAAGGTTGCGTATCACCGTGAAGGCCTTCGAAAGGAAAAGAACCTGAACAAGTGCCAAAGCATCTCCAGTGCGCGCCGTCCTAAGGAATGTGTTTCTTATCAGGGAACAAGGTCTCCCAAATAAACAAAATGAATTGGAATGCAGCGGGGCATTTCAATTTCCCCCCAGTTTCAGGGGCCTCAATCCACCACCAGCCAGCTGGCCAGCAGGGGAGTCCCGTCCTCAAAGAGCCCCACCGTGCCCGACATGGCCAGCACAATGACATCACCCGGAGCTGTGGGGACCATAGAGGTTTTTTTGCCAAATACTAGAGCGCCCCTGCATGACGTGCCCGGTGCGATGACGTCTAAGAAACTCACTCTAGTAACCACCAGGGCAGATTTCACTTGATCGTCATGTATAGGCAGTGAAGGAAAAATACCAGCGAATTTTATGACATGGAATATACTGTTTCCAGGATCAGATCTTGGTTTCCAAAATACTCAAGACAGCAACGGCAAGGGCAGGGGTGGCCATTAGAGAGGGCTGGCCTGCCACCCACTTTCAGAGGCTTTGTGACCCATTCTGGGGTCCTGACCCACAGGTTAGGAAACATTGGTTTAGAGGATTCTCAATTGCCATATGCCTAAAACTCACTAATGGGAATATGGGAAACCCTCTAGCTTGCAGATGCAGAAGCCCACATGGTGAAAAGCAGGCCGAGTTTTGAAGGCCATTGACTCATGAGAACTGTGGCAGAATGGTCCTGCTCTGACCTGTGGGCCCTGTTCCACCCTGCCCTCCTGGGTTTCCCCCGAGACCCAGAGGGGCTTTATTCTCTCTCTGTGTTCCACTGCCACTACCGCCTGACCTTTGTAGGACTTGCCTACTGGGAGGTTCAGGACTCCCAGCTTCCCTTCCAAGTTCTGAGGCCTTGCCTCTGTCTCTCCTGCTACCTAGTAACTGGTTACCATGGGGACAGCTCACTGCCTTGTGCACCACTGAGGGAGTAGCCACTTGCCAACTGACTGCCCTCCCCTTCCTCCTGGCACTCCTTTCAAAACAGCCTGTCCAAGGTGGTGGAGGTCTGTGTGGAACAGAGAACCACTATCAGCATCGGAAGTTATATTTATTAAAGAGAAAATATTTACACGCATATTCTCAGCACAGCACCAGACTGAGCAAGGGATCCAAAAGAAATGGGTAAAACACAATTCCTTTGTCCCTCCCTCTATACATGCCCTAACAGATGTTAAATATAAGGCAGGCTCCTTAGCTTAGAAAGTTACATATTTCTACATGAGGTCGATTCCCTTCTTACCTTCAAGCCTCCTTTAGGTGTGCAGGCCAGCACATTGCAACGGCTGCCCCTCCAGATCTCAGGTTGAGAGTTCTGTCTGCTTTGATGGAATCAGCACTAAAGAGCCCTCCCTCCTTGCTCCCAGGACTTTTATCATCTCCCTTTCCCCCATCCACTAACCAGTTCGGACTGGGTCAAAAAAGCTTTTCCTGGGGTCTCCAGAAGTTT
Organism: Lepidodactylus listeri; assembly: GCA_029233225.1. Taxonomy (NCBI): domain Eukaryota; kingdom Metazoa; phylum Chordata; class Lepidosauria; order Squamata; family Gekkonidae; genus Lepidodactylus; species Lepidodactylus listeri. The sequence continues at coordinate 24,317,864 of JARCFY010000008.1, forward strand.
CTTCCTGAAGTCCTTCTAGTTACACCTCCAAATCTTTGTTCCCTGCTGGGGGGGCGGGGCAGCTTGACCATCCCATTGTCTCTTGCTAGACCTATTAGCATTTCTAAAAAGGTGGCTGAGGTAAGCTGGGAAGCAACTGAACTGTCTTCCTCCTCTGCCCAGAGAGAAAGATTTTAAAATGCAAAGCGAAGGATTTGCTCAGTTCAGACCTCCAAAGAAAAAAAGGCATTTCTTCACAAAAATTATGGGACATGGTGCTTTATTCCATGTAAAACAGTTTTAAGCTCATTATAGTTCCATAGTTCAATGTTGTCAGTCATGTGCTTGGAGTTAAGGATGAAGAAGAAGAAGAGACTGGATTTATACCCCGCCCTTCACCTGGAGTCCCAGACAAACTCCTTTTCCCTTGCCCTCCCCACAACAAACACCCTGTGAGGTAGGTGGGGCTGAGAAAGCTCTTTCCAGAACTGTCCTTGAGAGAACAGCTCTGACAGAACTATGGCTTGCCCAAGGTCATCCAGCAGCTGCAGGTGGAGGCGTGGAGAATCAAACCCGGTTCTCCCAGATCAGAGTCCACACACTTAACCTCTACACCAAACTGGCTCTTAATAAAGTCCAGGGCCTCAAATTGTCCTTGCTGTGGTCATCCGTCTCTTTCTTTTCTGCCCAGAAATACCTCTGTGTTGTGGTTTTGCTCTGCAAACAGTCGCCATGGCAATCCATACCTCTTGGTTAAGGTGCCTCTGCACAGTGCTTTGAACAACCTCTTTGACTTCCTTTAGCACATCTCACTTCACTGTGGCGCAGCACTCCTCCTGGAAAGTTGTCATTGAGCAGCTAAGAGGCACTGTATCATTTGGAGCAAACACCTGCATTTGCCACATAGAGGAATGTCTTTTGTGAGTGAGTGGACTATTTTCCAGCCATCATCTGGCAGAGAGTGGTCATTATTTGTGGAGCTGTCTATATGTGTCAACATTTTGAACCATTATTTAGGTGAAGCTTGTTGTACCTCATGTACATTCAATGTAGAAGTTTTGGTCTTTTGCAAAGTATGTTTGTTTTTTGCCGTTTGTGCAGAGTTGGAGGGTTGCCTGGTTTGCTGAGGCTCACACCCTGACACCATGTGTTTGTGTGTGCACACACATTCAGTCAGTGAACCCCATACTGGATCCTGTCATTCTATGGGAGCAAAGCCAGGAAAACTGTTGGATTACAGGGAAACTGTTGGATCACAGTGAAACAATTTAAAGCCGTAATACAAATACACAGCAAACCAGCCAATCACCAATAAAAATGCAGCCACCCGTTTTTTGGAGGGCGGGTGGGAAATGATGTTGGCAGTGCTCTAGGAATCTTCACGATCTTTATGGCAAAACCATAGAGATGGAATGAAATCCTAGAGTACCAGTGATGAAAATTCTGGGTGTTGCCATGTCACCATTGTCTTTTTCAGGGTTTAAAAAAAAGAGAGGTGCTGAACTCTCAAGAGGGAAATCTGTATACTGTATCTGTATACTGAACACTCATGAACTTCTACACATTTTTAAAATAATTTTGTCAAAGAGGTTCCGGAACTCTGTTCCAGCACATTCCGCCAGGAAAGAGCTCTGGTACTTTTCACCATTCCCCTCCCATACAAAGTCTCCTGGGGGTTCCAGACATGGTCCTGATGCCCCTAACCCTTCAATGTGCCTACCTTACAAGAAACAAACAAACACTGTGACATGAATGAATGGAACATTTTATATTTTTAAATCAAACTTACAAGATTACAAGGAACAGTTCATTATACTCTCAATAAAAGTTTACAACATTACAAGGAAAGTCCATCATACTCAATGAGCACCTGGATGTAATTGAGCCCAGTTCATCTCTTTAATATTACTTTAATTACAAGTGAATTTAAAAAGTAGAAATATTATATAGATGTTCAGCCCTTTAACATTCTTATTAATATGTTATAGCTTTAAGAAAGAGATGTTCAACATGCAGCTGCATGGAATTAATTAGAATAGTTTCTTTACAGAGCCTGGAGTTCAGCTTGTTGTAGTGAGCATTTTGCCAGCCACATTCAAAATTGAAGGCTTCTTAGCCAGGTAGACATAAAAGGGGACTGGTTTGCTACTACATAAAAATTAACAGTGTTTGATGGAGAGCATTTTATCCAGCACAATATAGGAGGCTTCCAGCACCTGAGAGACAAGACTGGCTTGCTCCTAATACAAACACTTGCAATGGAACCAGAAGGAAGTTCTAACAAATTCTTAATAATTAAATAAATAATTTATCAAAATCTTTCAAAAAATAAGAATATTCCATTCAGCTTCATGTTGCTTTTCATTTAAAATAGCATGGATTTCTTCCAGGATTAAATGCAGAAAATAAAGAAAGAAGTTAAGCATTGGTTTGCTATTAACAAACACTGAACCGTCTCAAGAGGCTGATACCTTTCCATACAATAGGACTATTCCTGAGGAAGATGGGGATGAAATGAGCTTATATCCGGGTGCTCATTGAGTAGGATGGACTTTCCTTGTAATGTTGTAAACTTTTATTGAGAGTATAATGAACTGTTCCTTGTAATCTTGTAAGTTTGATTTAAAAATATAAAATGTTCTAGTCATTCATGTCACAGCGTTTGTTTGTTTGTTGTATTTTCTATATGGATACCTGTTACTCCTTCTTGGTTTTTCCTACCTTACAAGACACATAGTCAACCAACGGAGTAATGCTACCCTGAGTCCTATAAACCAACAGTGGAGCAAGAAAAGCCAGTGTGGTGAATGGGCAAGAGTGTTGGACTAGTCTGCGGGAGTCCTGGGTTCAAATTCCCACTCATGCCATGGAAGCTGGTTGGGTGACCTTGGGCTCAGCTTAACCTCCCTCAGTTTAACCTACCTCACAGGGTTGTTGTGATAATAAAACAAAGGAGATAATGATATAAAGCCGCTTTGGGTCCCCATTGGGGAGAAAATCAGGGTACAAATGAAATAAATAAATATGTGGCAAAGGGCTGGTTAACATACACAGCAGAATAAGGCAGCAGTTATCCCATGTTCAGAAAAGGAGTACCACTTCAAAGTGCACAAATGTGTGAGGCAAATTGCATTTGTAATGCTTTCCCATACTAAAAAAAAAAAACCTTAATGTCACTGGAAAATGTATCCTTTGGGAGAAAAAGACAGCTTATCCTACTCCCTATTTTCAGGGCTCTGTTGACATCCACAAATGGTACAGCCACCTGTGCTCCAAAGTGGTACAGCCCAGAATTTGGTTGCCTTCCTTTGCTGCCTATGAAGACTCATGTCTAAAAGGGCTTTGAAGAATTTTATTTTCAACAAACAAAAAGTGCCTTCACCTGTCTTTTGCCTCTCTGCCTGCTTTTGGAGGAGAAAAGATGAATCTGAAGCAGATCGACACCCCCCCCCCACTCCCTCCCTCGCCTGAATTCTTAAGGCGAGGGGGGGTCTAGAAGGGCAGTCTCATACACTCCCCCCCCCCCACACCCCGTGCAAATTGCCTAGGAGTATCATCCAAGCTAAGTGCTCTGTTTCATGTCCCTGCTATTTTCTAACTAGGGGCGTGAATCAAAAGGAAAAGTGCTTCACTCAAGCATCTCTTTCTCAGATTAATCTTTTATGCCTTTTCTTTTGCAAACACCTTTGGTTCATTAAACTTTTCTTCTTCATCCCGAGCACTCCAAGGCCCTTCTGCCAAGTACGGAGATGGATTATTGTGTTCTGCCTGTTAGAGCGAGAGGGGGGGGTCTGCCCCAGGAGGGGAAGGGGATAGCTAGAAATTGCCTATGGGGTCTGTATCCAACCCAGTTTTTTAAAAAAGTTTGATCTAATTTTATCTTTATTTCTATGCTTAGCATTTCCTTTCAATCCTAGATGGAGAATTTCTTTTTCCCCCTTCCCCATTATATACAAAATTACATTTTGCACTTCAGTATTAAATATAGAAGCTTATACAGGTTTGGCTTGGTCCAGGTTGTTGCCTTGGACAGACAGTAATGCATGATAGTTCCTTTCCACACTTCAACCAGTCCTCTGCTCTGCGGTCTTCAAAAACAGAGTACAGAATGTGTCCTTCTCTCTGACAGGCAGGCAGCATGCTCAATAGGTGCAATGCTATGGAAGGGAGCATGTGACGGTGCACAGTGCCACCTTGCACGCCAGTAATATGCTCCACTCTGTTGCGCTGCGTATATTGAGGTGCTATAAACACATCAAAAGGTGACCGCATATATGTATTATTCACAGCAAGGAACACATTCACTCCAGCTAATGCAAAGTCAACTGGTAAGCAAGCAGGCTATGACCCTACTCCTCTTTACAAGCTGTAGTTTGAACTTTCCCTCTGAGGGAACAGATCAGCCCAGCAGTCTATGAATACTACTCAGGTCCCTCTCTTTCTAACTAGTCTCTTCGGGGATTGGTTTTTAAAGTACGAGTCAGGCACCAAGGTTTTCTCAAGATAAAATAAAACTGTAATTTATTGGCAGAACACAACAGGGGAATATTGGTTGTTTGCACAGAGGACTCTGTTGCTGAAAGGGCTGGCACTGGTCCTCAGACTATGTTCAGGCCGTATGCTTATGGGGTATTTTTTTGTTACATACAGATGTTATGGGATATTTTTTGTTGCATACAGATGGTTACATGTTCACTCAACTCTTCTATTATACTCTTTCCCGTCCTGCTTTGTGGTTCCTCTATAGTTGTGTCTTTCTGGCCTCTTTGAGTCACAGCTGGCTTCTATACAGCTGTCTAGACCCTGCCAGAGTTCAGCCCTCCCACAACCACATCTCACAGGCTTACCAGGATTGATGTATGTTAGTGTTTGTGTTCGCTTAGTTCCCTATGATTGAGTCTGTTCCATCCTAGAAACAGAATTCTCCACAAAGTCTCTTCAGAAGGCGAAAGTCGCTTCACTCCTCAGCGCTTCCCTTCTGAGTCTGTTAATGGACAATAACCGAGAGCTCTGAGCCCAAACGGCCCCCTCCTCACTCTGTCATGTGACTCAGCGGGGTTCTATGAACACACTGCTGGTCATAGGGTTTTTTCTTTAATCCCGTCACACAGGCTGTTGAAATACTTGGCGGCTGGGCTCTCAGGAAAGAAGAAGACAGATGAACACCTCTCCACAGCTGAATACATAAGTGGTTTGATGCGGAGTCAGTTCTTCCAGGGAACAGTTGCTTTGGTGGCGGCAGCTCCCAGAAAGATCCTAGTGGCTTCAAATGCACACCTCAGATGTACCACTGATGCCTTTTGCTCCTGGGTTTTGGAGGGGTCTTTTCTGTGGGAGTCTGGTTCTGTGATTCAGGACCACACAGGTGGAAGAAGAGCCCTGCTCTTCTCTAGCCCAAGGAGGCTCAAAGCAGCTTACAATTGCCTTGCCTTCCTCCCCCACAAGAGTCACCTTGTTGGATGACCTTAGGCAGGGGTCATTTTGTAGAAAAAGAGGTGCAGGAGCTCATTAGCATAACTCATTAGCATAACTTATTTGCATATGCTACACCACCTGACATCACCAGAAGTATGTCAGAAGGCAAGAAAGAAGAGGGAGGGAGAGAGAAAGAGCTGGCAGAGAGAGGACAGCTACTAATCCAAGCCTCAGAAATACCACTGTTCTGGGAAGATAGTTTCAGTGGTGGCTGAAGCCTTCAGAAGGCTGGTCAGAGGAACAAGGACCTTTCCAGGGGATGGGGTCATTTTGCTGCAGCCATGACACAAGCAGGCATTCCCCCGCAAGGGGGGGGGCTGGCACCAACTCCCAGAGTTGCACTCCCCCGAGCTCCTGCTCGAAATGACCCCTGACCTTAGGCAAGGAAAAGCCTGGAACTGGAACTCAGTTCCTGTGCGTTCCTGTGTTTGGGAGCAGGGGAAAACGACTGCAAAAACACCCATGAAAACCTTGTGTCTTCGATTCTTTTGTTTGTTTTTATGCCTCTTCACAGCTGTTGGCCTGCCATGTAACTCCTGCTTAGAGATGGTGGAGAAAACAACTTGTCCCCCTTGTTGAGGCATATTTACATATTCCTGTGTAAATTCTGTCTTCAGTTACAAGTGCCAAATATGCTGTAATTGTCTAAAAGTCTCTGACATTCTTCTTCCATATATTCTCCTCCATGGAGGTGGCCAAGCCTTTTTGCTGCCCTGAGAAAATTAAAAAGCTGCTGCGTCCTCTGTCTCACTGTATGCATGAGACTAGCCATAATTGATTCCTTCCTTTCTCCTTTGATCAGCCGGCTCCTTAATTCAGGAAGGAGGACGGAAGTTAATGCCTATGAGGAAGGGTGCAGAAGCTATGGGGGCCGAGAAGGCCCAGCTCTCTCCACAGTGCTCATTTTCATCCTCCTCCTCCCTTTGTGGGGAAAAGTCGCCTGGCCGCACAAGGGGAGGGAGCGACCGAGCCAAGGGGGAGGGGTCGCCCCATCCAGAAGCATTGGGGAGGAAGAAGAAGGAGGGAGGGATCCCAACAGGTGTGAGGGGAGAAGAAGCAAAGCCACCAGCAGGAAGTTGCCAGCTGGATAGATGTTGGGTCAGGTCTCATGGGTGGGCCGTTCCCCTTCCTCCTCCTCTTGACTTTCCTCAGAGGGCTCCTCTCTGTCCTCCACTCTGCCCCCCCTCCCTTCAGGAAAAAGGAATTCAGAAAAGTTTCCTCAGTGCCACCAGCTGCCATGACAGGGAGAAGGGCAGAGATCTGTGACACGCTCACTTTCTCCATGAAGGGACTTCAGCGGTAGGGTTCTAAAACCCTAAAAAGGGGATTTCATTGGCACCCCCTGGCACCCCGGGGTTCCCCCCCCCCCAAAAAAAATTACTGGCTACGGGGCAGACAATAGGCCTTACCTGGATGGCCCAAGTTAGCCTCATTTATTAGATCTCAAAAGATAAGCAGGTCCATACCCTGGTTTATACCTAGATGGGAGACCACCAAGGAAGTCCAGGGTCGCTACCCAGAGGCAGGCACCAGCAAACCACCTCTGTTTTTCTCTTGCCTTGAAAACCCTTTTGGGGTCACCATGAGCCAGCTATAACGTGACAGCACTTTCCACCACCATATAATCGGAACACATTAAATGACTAAGAGTTGGCAGGGAACTTATTTTTCTCATTTCAGTTTTAATCCTTCACTTTTCAAGTCCCTCCCTTTTTAAATGTGTTTATGCCCATGAGAAGAAAGAGATGCTGTTTCCTTTTGTGTCCTTTTACTGTTTCAGGTCCATTCATTCGTTTATGTATTCATCTCTTTACTTATTTATTTCATTCCATTTATTGCCTGCTTTTCTCCCTCATGGGGATCTAAGGTAGCTTACAACCTTACTCTTAGTACTGTTTCTCCGTATTCTGATCTTACCAGGAGCATTTCTAAGTTAGTTCCAGAATTGGAACAGCGCCCTGATTCTGGGAAATTCTTAAAAATCGGGACTCACCGAGCTCTACTTTGAATTCAGCTGTGTTACTTGCAAAGGCAATTTGCACCTGTTCCCAAAACCTTGGCCCGTATGGTGTGATATTTCTCTGACCGTGTGCTGCTTTCATGCTCCCAGAAGGATAGATACACTTGAAAGCATTTGGGAGAGAACAAACGTCCTTGTATTTTCCGTTTCTTAATTGCCCTTGCCTGATGTACATGTTGTGACGGAATCCTGTTGAATAAATATATCACTGTTGGCACGGGGAGTGTGCAAGACTGTGGTTTGCTGCTATAAATAGAGGTGTTCTGCAACCTTGATACAAGCATTTGGAAGTCTCTCTCTCCCTCCCGTTCTGGAAGAAATGGGTGAGGGGCTGGAGGGAGGGAGCTGTTCTGCCGTTACTGTTAGCAGGGCAGAGGTGTCAAACGCACCTTGGGGTCAGGCAGTCCTGCTGGTGGGGAGATGTATAGCCCCCAAAGTGACTGCAAAGCAATTTCCAACTGTCCAATTTGATTGACAGCAATAATTCCCCCAAGGGGGAATGAAATCATATTACCAGCAACAAGAGCTCATTTCTTGCCAAGGGTCTCATGAGCAAACAGCAACAGGATCTGCACTCATAATTTCTCCCTTTTTAAAACCCCCAAGCTCTGCATTTCACTGTTCTGTCCTGCATTTCTGGTACTCTGGCCACCCGATTCAAGCTCCTGCCCTGATTGTTTTTTTTAAAAATCGATTTACTCCTCTTGAACGATACCTTTGCCCTTAGCGTTCTTTGCTCTCTCTGTTTTGGTGGGGGGAAATGCCATCAAGTTGCAGTCAACTTACGGCGACCTTGTCAGGTTTTTGAGGCAAGCGATATTCAGAGGTGGTTTGCCACTGCCTGCCTCTGTGGAGCAACTCTGGACTTCCTTGCTGGTCTCCCACCCAAGTACTGAGCAGAGCCAACCCTGATGAGCTCTAATGAGACTGGGCCGGCCTCTCCATTCTAATCAAGGTGGTTTGTTAAGACAACATACCATATAATATATTTTTAAAATATCTTTAAGCATCTGTAAGCCATCTTGGTAACTCTTATGAAGGCAGAAAGAAAAAGGTATACGTTTTATAAAAGAAGCAAATAAACAGTATCAAAAAATGGGAAGTATGAATGTGACAGACATGTGATTGCAAATGGATATATGATATCAGAACCAGTTTGGTGTAGTGGTTAGGAGCACAGACTCTAATCTGGGAGAACCGGGTTTGATTCCCCACTGCTCCACATGCAGCTGCTGGGTGACTTTGGGGAAGCCACAGTTCCTTCAGAGCTCTCTCAGCCCCACCTACCTCACAGGGTGTCTGTTGTGGGGAGAGGAAGGGAAGGAGATTGTAAGCCACTCTGAGACTCTGAAAGGCGGGGTATAAATCCAATCTCTTCTTCTTCATATACTAATCAGGAATGGGGATATTTGAATTCCTGCTGAGTCAGCTCACATCCTGTTCCCCAATCACACACGGGGAGCCAAATGTTTATTGGACTGTTCGTTTGTCCCTCAACTTGAAGAAAAGTCGGGTTTTAGACCCCACTTTTCTCTACCTTAAGGAATCTCAAATCAGCTTACAATCACCTTCCCTTCCTCTCCCCACAGCAGGCAACTTGTGAGGTAGGTGGGGAAGAGAGTTCTGAGAGAACTGTGACTTCACGTGAAGAAGGGGGGGAATCAGACTCAGTTCTCCAGATTAGCCGCTGCACCATGCTAGTTCGTGGCCTATCAATGGGCTGCTTCTCCATATTCGTTGCTGATACAGTACAGTGCTATCAGCTGTTCGCCCATGAGCATTCTTACACAGCCCAGTTCAGTTCGCTTCCCCTCTTACTGTGCCGTTGCTCTAGTCAACAAGCAACTGTTTAATTAAACAGTTAAATCAGTTGCAAACCATTACAAGTCAGTCTTAAACAAATGCATTGTTTGAGTTCAGCGGTTAACAATGTTTGCAACAAGATTTGTAGCAGGGTGCTAAAATAAACAGGAGTCTTGTGGCACCTTAAAGACAAACAAGGTCTTATTCCAACAGGAGCCTTTTGTCAGCCAGAGCCCATTTCTTCTGATGCCGTTAGGGGCTCCTCATTACGCAGTCGTTTCATAGTATATTGAGAAGCCCCTCCTTGCATTGGAAGAAATGGGCTCCAGTCCTTAAAAGCTCATGCTTTGGATAAATACTTTTTAGTCTGTCAGGTGCTACAAGATTCCAATTTATTTTGCTGCAACAGACAAATGATCTGGAGTTGCCATCAGGAAGCTGTGACTGACTGAAGTTCCCTATGGAGTATATTTTCTGTAGCAAACTCTAGTTTGCTTTTTGTTTTAAACTATCAAGTCACAGCTGACCTATGGAGACCCGGTGGGATTTTCAAGGCAAGAGACATTCAGAGGTGGTTTGCCCTTGCCTCCTTCTGTGTCACGTGACTCCTGACCCTGGTAGCCAGTTTGGTGTAGTGGTTAGAACAGAGCACAGACTCTAATCTGGGGGAACTGGGTTTGATTCCCCATGCCTTCACATGCAGCTGCTAGTGTGACCTTGGGTCAGTCACAGTTCTCTTGGAGCTGTTCTCTCAAGAGCAGTTCTGGAAAGAGCTCTCTCAGCCCCACCTACCTCACAGGGTGTCTGTTGTGGAGAGGGGAAGGGAAAGGAGATTGTAAGCTGCTCTGAGACTCTGAGTGAAGGGCAGGGTATAAATCCAGTCTCTTCTTCTTCTCGCCTATTATTTGGAGGTCTCCCATCCAAATACTACACAGGGCTGACTCTGCTCGGTGTCTGAGATCGGATGAGATAGGGCTAGTCTGGGCTAGTTTGGATCTATCTATTCAAAATGTATCCTTCTCCCTCTGCTGTCTCGTGCCTTTTGCGGTACTGTCCTCTACATCTGGAATCTCCCTGTGCCCCCACTCTTTAAAATGTGTTCTGTATTCCTACTTTCTCCTTTCCTCCTCAGTCCCCATGACCATGGCCGCAGTGACATGTTACATTCATTGGCTGAAGGGTCTGCTGCCGAGGCCAGGTCCAGGAGGGAAGGGCGAGGTAAGGTTCTGTGCAAATTTCTATGGATTTTACTGAACAGATCCATGAACTGAAATGTGGCTTCCTGCCACTCATGACTCTTCCATATATTTAAAAAGTTCCATTTGCCTCAAGACCAAAAAATTATGTGAAGTGTGGGGAATCCATCTCTCGCTTTTAAAAAAATGTTAGTAGCCGCTGTGGGGCAGCTGATCTGGATGGGATGTCTGGCCCAGGAGAAGAGCAGGGCAGGTCTTCTGTTTTGACTAAAAGAAAGCTAGACAGGTTCTTGGAGGATGGGCCCGCCGGTGGTGACTAGACATGGTGAATAAAGGGAACTTCTACAGACAGAGAGAGCAAACGTCTGAACAGTGGTGCTGGGAGGCAAAAGCAATGAAAGGTCTTGTCTGATCCAGCAGGGCTCTTTCTTAAGATTGTTTGTTAGTGCTTCCTATCAGTTTGGTGAGCCAGTTTGGTGTAGTGGTTAGGAGCACGGACTCCAATCTGGGAGAGCCGGGTTTGATTCCCCACTCCTCCGCATGCAGCTGCTGGTGTGACCTTGGGTCAGTCACAAGTTCTCTCTGAGCTGTTCTCTCAAGGGCAGTTCTCAAGAGAGCTCTCTCAGGGTTAAGTGTGCGGACTGTAATCTGGGAGAACCAGGTTTAATTCCCCACTCCTCCACCTGCACCTACTGGATGACCTTGGGCAAGCCATAGCTCTGTACCAGCTGTTCTCTCAAAGACAGTTGTCTCAGAGCTCTCTCAGCCCCAACTACCTCACAGGGTGTCTGTTGTGGGGAGGGAAAGGGAAAGGAATTTGTAAGCCGCTCTGAGACTCCAAGTGAAGGACTGGGTACAAAACCAGTCGTCGTCGTCGTCGTCGTCGTCTTCGTCTTCGTCTTCTTCTTCTTCTTCTTCTTCTTCTTCCATCTCTGGGAGAATTTAGCTAAATGGCAGGCCTTAGCAAGGATCTACCACCTATATTTATGGGGTTCTTTCCCTTTAAGAGAGTTCTCAACAACCAGTTAGTTGCTTAACCAAGAGGGCTGTTTTTATTAAAAGAAGAAATTCTAATAAAATGCACACATACAGAAATAAAACACACATTAAAACATACACACAAGTACTGGAAATACAGAAGTGAGCAGGAATAATAGGAGGCTGCTGGGAATTATAATTACCTATCCAGATATGTAGCAGTCCATGGAAAAGAGGTTGTGAAGATGGAAGGAACCCAAATGAATTTGGGGGTGCGCTGCCAGTAGGCGCCCGGGGCAGACACACAGAGCCTGAGCTCTGAGTGCTATTTTTATAGGAAAATTGTGTCCTGAGGCAGTCTGACATTTGTTTCTCGAAATAATACCAAAAATGGCTTTCCCAGGATAAACAAAGACCTGGAAAACTTATGACAGTTTGCATGAGAGTTGAGGTCCAGTATAAACTAAGGTGTTAATGTGCTTCTGATAAGATTAGCTAGAGGTGTCTATGATTGGTTGAATAGCATTCCCAGGAATGGACAAAGGAGACCGGAAGTTTCTTCTAAATGCAAAGTGAAATTTGGGTTGGGTTCCTGACTGCTTCCTCCAGTGGTTGAAGAACTAATTGACTGCTAATTTAAACTAATCAAAATGGAAGCAATACTGCTTGATGACCGTCTTTTTGTATTAGGTGGGAAAGAGGGGAGCTGTTGTCATGAAAAAAATGTGGGTATGAGAGAGTGAGGGGAGGGTGGTAGTATTAGTGATACAGGTTGAATGGTGTTATCTCTGGGGTGAGGCAGGTCCATTGCTTGGCATGTGCAGATGTCAGGGTGGAGGGAAGAAGAAGAGATTGGGTTTAGACCCCACCCTTCACTCAGGGTAGGTGGGACCGAGAGAGGTCTCTTGAGAACTGCCCTTGAGAGAACAGCTTTGAAAGAACTTGTGACTGACCCAAGGTCACAGCAGCAGCTGCAAGTGGAGGAGAGGGGAATCAAACCCGGTTCTCCCAGATTAGAGTCCATGCTCTTAATTGCTACACCAAACTGGGAGAGTCGCAGCTGTCAGAACAAGATCTCATGAGCTTCCCAGGGTCGCTGCCTAGCCATGATTATAGGGCCTGCCAGTTCTGGCATCCATCTTTGTGTCCACTTATGTCAAGATGCCTGGTATGCAGACTCCTGGGGCACCATGATGGGGTCCATTGCTGGTTGAAACGACCCCTCCTGAGAGACAGGGGGTCTGCATACTTATCTACCCATCAGCCCTGGTCATCTGGTCACAGTATTCCACTCATACCATAACTATGGGGGATTTGCACAAAAAGGGACGTGGCTCTCAGCGTATGTCTATGAATGTGTGTAAAAGAGTCCTGAAGCACTGAGGTAGCCTTCGTGATATCCTTCTGCAGCAGCAGCAACAGTATGGTCTGCCTGGCAGGTTTGTCTTTTATGGTCTCCTAGAGTCACTCTAACTCTGGTGCCTCATCTTCCATCCTCCATCCTCCATCAAAGTTTCTATAAAGCCTGGCATCCCACCCAAACCTTCTAGCCTGTGGCAACACCTCTGTCACCCCCACGTGCTGATGTCCTTGAATCCTTTCCTCTTTGGGCCTGGGTTGCAAGAACACGTGGAACTGTTTTGTTGTGGTCTATCAAACAGAGTCCAGTCCCACACGCGGAGTGCTGATTTGATCAGACGTGAGCTCAAAGCTCATTAATGGGTTGTCAATATTCGTCGCGATGAACTTGGTGAGAAGGATCACAAGGCAGAGGGCCCATGGTGGGAGGGGAGGGGGAGACTCAAATCTCTCCTCTTTCCACTGGGACAGTTCAGTATGCATTTCCCCTGCCTGGCGCCACCTCCAGCTCCCCGGCATCCTACAAGCAGTTTTATGGAGTTCATGGACAGGAGGTAGGTGTCTCTTTGAGTTTCTAAGCATGGGCTGCTAGGGAAACTCTTAGAGAGCCAGTTTGGTGTAGTGGTTAAGTGCGTGGACTCTAATCTGGGAGAACCGGGTTTGATTCCCCACTCCTCCACTTGCACCTGCTGGATGACCTTGGGCAAGCCATAGCTCTGTACCAGCTGTTCCCTCAAGGACAGCTTGGGAAAAAGCTCTCTTAGCCCCACCTACCTCACAGGGTGTCTGTTGTGGGGAGGGGAAGGGAAAAGGAGTTTGTAAGCTGCTCTGAGACTTCCTTGGGGAGTGGAGGGCGGGGTATAAATCCAATCTCTTCTTCTTCTTCTTCTTCTTAGCATAGAGACACAATACAATAAGGTCAAATCCGTCTGCTAGGGTTGCTGGGTCCATCCCGGCCACCAGCTCGGGGTGGAGGTGGGGGTTAGGGTTGCCAGCTGCAGGTTGGGCAACGCCTGGAGATTTGGGGGTGGAACCTGGGGAGGACAGGAACCTCAGTGGGGTACAATGCCACAGAGTCCACCCTCCAAAGCAGCCATTTTCTCCAGGGGAACTGATCTCTGGCGTCTGGAGATGAGCTGCCATTCCAGGGGTGCTTCTGTGCAGGCCTGTCTCACTTGGGTTAGGCACCTCCGCAATGCAGAAGAATCTTTCAGTGCTGATCCATTACGGGTTTTGATTTTGTTCTCAGCTGTTTTTGAACTGGGTCGTGGCCCACATATTCCTGCCCAGTGGTTGACACCCAGCTGGGCCTTTGACACAGATTACCACTACAATCTGAGGGGACTCAGGGCATTTCCTGCCATACTTTTAACAGCTGAATGAGAAGCGGGAATGCAATAGTAGAAGCTTCTCTCTCTTTTTCTTTTGACCCGAAGAGGCTGATTTCTCCTGGGTGTGGAAACCTTTCCAAACGGAGAAACTAAAGAGTTGGCAATCCTGTTACATGTAGCCTGATGGGATTCTTTGTGCAATTGCTGTTCCTATAGTCTTTTTTTAAAAACAAAACAAAACATCCATTTGCATCACACTCTTGGTTTGGGTGCACATCACCCTGTTTTGTCTTTTAAATCTAGGTAAGGGAGGCTCAGGGAAAGCAATTGGCCCACGATCCTCCAGACGAGTTTCACAGAAGGATGGAGGTTTGAATCCAGGTCCCTGTGAGCCGTATCTGACAATCAATCAGTTCCAACAGGCGGGCACTCTCTGTGCTTCTTGTGTGGGGTCCGAACATAGTCCTGGCCTTGTATGCTTGGGGTTTCCCCAACCTGACTCTCCTCTTTAGACCCATGGCAGCTGCAAGGGACTGAGTTCCCACGTGCCTTAAGTGGCCAGTTCAGATCAGGACTGTGACATGAAGAGGAGGGGCTTCACATGAGACAGCCACTAGGGGGCATTATTTCCACAGAGGGCTGCACATGCAGTATTCAGTGCATCGGCAGACCTCCCCCATGTATTGTCTAGTTTGTCCCTTGTGGCTGTTTCTGGGGGCAAACAGGGACACTGAGGTGTTCAAGTGGCCCAGAAGTGACTGGAGCTAAGTGCCCCCATAAGGTTGCTAGGTCCCTCCTGGCCGCCGGAAGGGGATGGGGAGTAGGGTTGCCAGATTCAGATCAGGAAACTCCTGGAGATTTGGGGGTGGAGCCTGGGGAGGACAGGGACCTCAGTGGGGTACAATGCCACAGAGTTCACCCTCCAAAGCAGAGGTGTCAAATTCATTTGTTATGAGGGTTGGATCTGACATAAATGTCATTTTGTTGGGCTGGGCCATGTGTGCCATAAAATGTAACGGCAGGTACCGGAGATATAAACTTCATAAAGGACACCGGCAAACCCAATAAACAATATTATTTTTACTAAAAAAAACAACAGCAATTTATTTTTAGCAGAGAAAGCAATTGACTTACTGGGGAACCCACAAAAGCCCCAATAAGTGTATTTAATCATATACTTGGTTTTTCCCCCAAGGGATACCATTAAAGGGGGGTACCTTACATTTCCAAACATACCAGTTGCTTGAGGGCTGGATAAGAGAAATAGATGGGGCGGTTCCAGCCCCAGGGCCTTATATTTGACACCTCTGCTCCACAGCATCTATTTTCTCCAAGGGAACTGATCTCTAGTCTGCAGATGAGCTGTGATTCTGGGGGATCCCCAGGTCCCACCTGGAGGCCAGCATCCCTAGCCACCAAGTGTGTAGAAATTTCATTTGTTTGCTTGCCTATTTCATTGATTGGCTGCCTTCCTGATACAGATTCAAGGCAGAGCGCAGTGTTATAAAAAGAATACAGCAAAGACCAGTGTGATACCTGTAATTAACGATTGCAATAAAACTATTATCACACACTATTTCACAGTGAACTAAAAACAATATAACGTCCCATTATGAATACATCTAATGGCTGGCTGTTATGTAGGGTTGCCAGATCTGGGTTGGGGAATACCTGGATATTTGGGGGGTGGAGCCTGGGGAGGGTGGTGTTTGTGAAGGGGAAGTTCTTTGGTGGCATATAATGCCATAGATCCCCCAAAGCAGCCATTTTCTCCAGGTGAACTGTTCTCTGTCACCTGGAGAATAGGTGTAATAGTGTGAGATCTCCAGCTACCACCTGGAGGACGGCAACCCTACTGTTACTTGGGATGGCGAAACCCTGCCCCCAGTCCAATCTTGTATATTCTGTAATGTGTAAATTATGACTTCTGTGCTCAGAATTTATTGTGTGCATGCACAGCCACAGTATACATAATAATCTCCCCTTCACTCTCTAGATAACGGGAGAGGTCTATTTTAGTTGTGTCTTTCAACAGGCCGTGACACTCTTGCCAGAACAGACCTTTTCCTGATGCTTAAATTGCCTGACACTTTAATTAACTTCTATTACCAGATATTCAGCCTGTCCTCCTTGATTTGACAGCAGCATCTAAACTGCCACGAGAAGCCTGGCTTTTAAATAACGAATTCTTCCAACACAGAAATGGTGGGAACTTTTTTTAAAAAAGGAAAGAGAGGCCTATTTCCAGCACAATAGCATCAGAGGCAAAATTCTAACAAACCTTTTGGGAATTAGTGGATACTGAGATGGCAGCATAATTAGCTATGCCTGAAGATGAAATAACCCAGGAGAACAAAGGGGCAGCGGAAGCCATTTTATTTCATTTCAGGTTTTACTCTTAAGCAAAGGTGGTAATTAGATACCAGCGTTTTTTTGGGGAGATACGGGATAAAAACAATATTCCTTGTTAATCGAGGTTGCAAAAAATAATGGCCTTGAGAAATGTTGCAATCTATTCATTTGGTTTTGTTTGTTTGTAAGAAAAACCACAGTGTGGCTATTACCTAGGGATGCTAGCCTCCAGGTAGAACCTGGGGATCCCCCGGAATTACAATTTATCTGCAGACTACAAAGATCGGTTCCCCTGGAGAAAATGGATGCTTTGGAGGGTGGGCTCTATGGCAACGTACCCCATTGAGATCCCTGTCCTCCCCAGGCTCCATTCCCAAGTCTCTGGGAGTTTTCCAGCCTGAATCTGGCAGTCCTCCCCTCCCCTCCCTAGTCGTCTCCACATTACTCAGACAGCAACAGGGCTGCTTGTTGTAGGGGATGATTTCCTCATATTGCAACATGGAAGAAACAACAATGTGAAAGCAAAGACTTATTTTGCCACCAGGTTTGATGACCGGCATGACTTACTTAGAACATTTATTTCAAAATGTGCATTTTCTGAGCAGCTGAAAGCCCATATTTGTATATGTAGATAACTGGTGATCGATATATATTTTAGGGGAGGATGTAAAAGCTGGAAATTATAAAACAGGTGGAATGGACCTTTAAAAAAAAAAAAATAAAGTAAACAGCATTGCTGCAGAAAAGAGTGGAAGAACTGAGAACAGAGTTTTATTTGGTGTTCTTAGGCCACCCGTGGTTTCAGCTTCATCCCTTCCATTTAACCACAAGGGATCGCCAGCACTGCCCTACCTTACAAGGCCAGAATAAAACCTGGACCTGGAGGGGCCCTGCTGACTTTGGCTTGGTTCAGACATACTAGGGATGCTAGCTTCCAGGTGGGACCTGGGGATCCCCTGGCATTACAGCTCCTCTCCAGACTACATAGATTAATTCCCCTGGGAGAAAATGGCTGTTCTGAAGGGTGGACTCTGTGGCATTGTACCCCACTGAGGTCCCTGTCTTTTCCAGGCTCCATCCCGAAATCTCCAGGGATTTCCAACCTGGATCTGGCAATCCAGCCTCCCCAACCCCCGGCCAGTGGCCAGGGCAGACCTGGCAACCCTAATACATGCTTTATTTCAACTAGTTTATGAAACCAGGATTTGGCTTGCAGCGGATCACTTAGTGCTGGTTTTCCTCAATAAAATGCTGGTTTCATTGCTTTAGACTAATCAAGAAAAAGACCCGTAGGGAAATCACAAAAAACACTATTTTGAACAAGGCAAATGTACATATAGTCTAATATCAAAATACAATATCAAAGTACAAAATCCAAGTATTACAAAGTCCAGAAAAGGTCCATATAAGAGATGATGGTTAACTAAGTTAATGAAGTCTGAACAAGGACCATAATAATAGAGATGTCTTCTATTCCTTACCCATCATTAAATGACTTGAAAGGGACCACGTTTTCAAATAATACAGTTTTACATAAATCAGGCAATTCCAGCGTGCTCATCGGTAGTTATTGTGTTTGATTTATGTAGAACTGTATTATCTGAAAACATGGTCCCTTTGAAGTCATTTAATGATGGGTAAGGAATAGAAGACATCTCTATTATTATGGTCCTTGTTCAGAAGAAGTCTTCACAAAACGAATAGCCATTCCGGAGAACTTTGTTAACCATCATCTCTTATAAGTAAGTCTCTAGCCCTTTTTGTTGCAGAGATACATATTTCCCATAATATCTCTGCAATGAAAAGGGCTGGGAAAGTACTGTTTGTTTTTTTAAGGAAGCTGGGAATTCAGAGGAACTAGTAGATTGTTACAGTAGCTCATTACAATGTTATAATGTAATAACAATCAAGCAATAACCTTTTAAAAGCCTGAACAAAGCCCTCTGGTGGGGGGGAGGAATGGTTGCGATGGTATATTAAGGCAAGAAAAGTTATTGTTAGTACCTTTTAATGCTGTAATTGTCAATGGTTTTATTACTATACTATTTATTGTTGTTTTATCCTGTTGTAAGCTGCCCTGAGTCACCGGGAGGGCAAGGTATAAATGTAATAAACAAACAAACAAATAATAAAACTGCTAGTGAGTTCTCCATTGCCATTCCAAGTGTCTGTGCATTCATAGCAGCCAATAAGAGCAACATGGAGAACCATATCTGTGTTGAAACAGCGATAGTTTACAACTGGATTTTCCTGTGTGAGACCAGAAAATCCAATTGCAAATGAATACTATAGTGCATCGAGAGTGCATTATCCAACAGTGTGTGAAAACAGCTACGAGATAATAGCAACTTCCGTCCATTGTTTCAGATCCTGATTTGACAAACCCTAATTAATCACACTAACCACAATTACTTTAATTAAATCGTCTTTTAGTGTGATGTCTGAATTGAATATAAATCTCCCCCCTCACCTTTCCAGTAGGAATCATGAATGTTTGGATTCCCCCTGCCAGTACGTTCATCCCAAGGAAGCAAATAGTATAATAGCTGCTGCTGAGAGGCCATTTCAACATGCTCCACATAGCAAAGGTCACCTCACATGAAATGAACTTCGTTTCAGTGAGGTTTCTCAGGAGAACCCTTGGGTGAAACTGTGAAGAGGAGGCACATTTTGGATTTCTTCCCTCAGGAATCAAAGTGCCTTGAGGTAAATGCCTTGAGGTTACTTATGGCGAAACTGGATCAGGGTGTCAACCAAGCTATTCTGGCAGGATAGCGCTTCTCGGTTATCTTCTGGGGAGGGTACCCAGTCGGTGAAGAAAATAGATGTGGCTGCCTGCCACCCCTGTTTAGAGGGCATGTGTGGGGTGCTGAGCCTCTGTTCACAAAGGAAGCAGAATGGGAGTTATCTGATGTGTCACCCTGTCTGAAAATAGAAGGGAAGGATGCTATGGAGTGGCAGTGATGAGGAGAGAAAGCAAGAGACCTGTGACTGGAAAAGCAACGGAGATGACAGCCCAGAGAAAGCGGCGCACCAAACCGCAGCTCCGAGATGTGGGCCCTGCTGTGATTCATCACCTGCTGTAGCAGCCTCTCTCTCACACACATACAGCTGAGCCGCCTGCCACAACCGGGTCTTTAGTATAATATTATCATTCCCAGAGCATTGAGAGACTCCAAATGTGCCATGCTGGGGGCTACATGCAGTTCTTAATAAGGACACTAGCTCTCTTGTAATGGAGCCTCTCTAATGGCTTTCGGATTTAGGCCCTAAGAGGGTATGTCCTGCCTGGCAGAATATCATGTCCCCTGGGCTCAGCGGCCCGCCTCGCCTCCGCGGGAGCCACTTAAGGTGGATGTGACCCAGTTAGGGAATGAAAGCCTTAGGCGCAGCTTGAATAGATGCCGGCTGAGGGAAGTTGATTTGAAAGGAAAGCTTTCAAGACAAGAAACCCAGGGACGGGGAGACCAGGAAGAGCGGTGTCTGAAAAGTTGGCTGGGGCGCGCGGGGGGGGGGGGGGAGTAGCATGAGATATTTTTTGAGAGAGTGTGGCCCATGGGTGAGGACAGCAGTTCAAGAAAGGGGAAACCGACAGGAACATTCTCTTGTTCTGGGTTAAATGATGTGGAACTAATACATCATTTGGTTCCCTCAGACAACATGGAAGAAAATAGGTTCACCTTAAATGGACATGAAGCCCTTAGACATGTATCTATTTATTTAATCATTATATCTCATAGTAAAATGGCTGGCCCCTTTACAAACGATAAGAACAGCGAGGCTGGTCCACCCACAGACTAGTAATATTACCTGCTGTAGGGAAAAAACTCTAAGTGCCAAAGTTTTCTACATGCAAGAAGGAATTGCTTCTAACCTTAGATGAGAGAGAGAGAGAGAGAGAAAGGAATCAACCCCCCCCCCGCCCCCCGTAGAAGAAGAGATTGGATTTATACCCTGCCCTTCACTCAGAGTCTCAGAGTGGCTTTCAAACACCTTTCCCTTCCCCTCCCCACAACAGACACCCTGTGAGGTAGGCGGGGCTGAGTGAGCTCTTTCCAGAACTGTCCTTGAGAGAACAGCTCTGACAGAACTATGGCTTGCCCAGGGTCATCCAGCAGGTGCGAGTGGAGGAATGGGGAATCAAACCCAGTTCTCCCAGATCAGAGTCCGCACACTTAACCACTACACCAAACTGGTAACAAGCATTATTTTTCCATACTTGGGTTTGGCTTGGTCTTACTTTGGGAACAATTCTTCTTGTACTACAGATCACCCCCCTGAAAAAATGCATCTGCTCTGCTCAAACATTTAATGCCCGGAACTTGTCACAAGGGATAGCTGTTCAAAGTGGGCTTTCAGCTTGCGGAGGCGAGAACTATGAAACAAACAAGTCAGGTTCCAGCAGAAAGGCAACATGATCAAGAATATGAAATGTCCCTTAGTTAGAACACAGAGGCGGGGAGGGGGCTGACTAGGACGAACCGTCATGCAAAATATTCCCAGCTTTTGGGCACAGTTTTAATCGCTACCAAGATTTATTTATTTTTTCACCCCCCAGACAGGTAGCACTGCAATCTGTCTAATTAGAGAGCCGGGGCTGTTGTTCACTCAATTAGACAGCTGCTTCCATCCTGACCAGTTTTGTGATAGCCAAATTGCTTCAGGCCTTTATTTCTTGCTTCGAATTGTGGCCGGCTGTTTCTGGGACAATTTCTTTGCTTTGGGGTGGGTTGGGGAGGGGAAACATACTTTGATCACTTCGATCTTGATATTATTCGGTTATGCCCAGAGAGTATATAAACCTTCTGAAGGGTGACTAGATGCACAGCTTGATTTTATCTGGAGCTCTGGCTTGCTGTTCTCCACCATGAAATGCTGTGCAGTGGCCACAGGCATAAACAGCTTTAAAAGGGGATTAGACAGATTCATGGAGGAAAGTAGTGGCTATTAGCCATGAGGACTAAAGGGAACCTCCATGTTCAGGGGCACTAAACCTCTGAATCCCAGAGCCAGGAGGCAACACCAAGGGACAGCCTTGGCCCCTGTGCCCTGTTGTTTGCCCTCCAGAGGAACTGGTTGGCCACAGTGTGAGACAGGATGCTGGACCAGCAGGGGCATAGCCAGAAAATTTTGGTGCATGGGGAAATCTGAGGGGTACCTCAGCCATGCCTGCTGCTCCTCTTGCAGCAGCAGCAGAAGCAGCTCCAGCTCTGCTGCGACCTCTAGTCCTCCTCTGGTCCTCTTGATTGGAGAGACTAAATTCTGGGTGGCATTTCTGTGTAAGTCGGGGGGGGGGGGATCTCCAGCTCTCTCTCTCCTTTGAATTTTGCAATTTAATGTCATTTTTTTCTATTTTATTTTATTTTAATATGCATTTTTTAAAAAAAACTATTTATTTTTTGGCCTGAAAAAAGAAAAGAAAATGAGACTGAAGCTTCCTTGACTGTGCCTGGGGTCATTGGGGGGGGGGGGGAGGGACACCCATCTTACGGTTTTTTTTTTTTTAAAAAATGGTGTGTGTGAATTTTTTTGTCTGAGGGGGCAGCCCTCATCTGTTGGGGGCATTGCCCCAAATGCCCCTTGCGGCTATGGGCCTGTGGACCAGATGGACCACCATGCTCTTAGCTCCCCTAACCCCCTGATGATGGCCCAGGCCTACAGAACAGTTTATCCTTAGTTCCTTTCTGTCTCCAGGCATAGCTGTGAGAAAAGTAGGGACTAAGGAAAAAGAGGATCTGTGTAAAGGAAACTACATATTTTGATCAGTTCTGCCATGATTGGAACTGTCTACATTTTCCTTAACATGAAAGCAGTGAACAGGGGTGGGGGTGGAAGTGGCAGTATTGTGCATTTTCCCTGTACCATTTCCTTGACAGACATTGGCTGCAGTCACACACACTAAATAATCCACTTTCAATCCACTTTAAGTGCAGTTTCCAACTGGTTTTTATTGTGTGAACTGGCAAAATCCAGTTGGAAAGCACATTGAAAGTGGATTGAAAGTGGATTATTTAGTGTGTGTGACCACAGCAATTGTTTCCTGAAGTTGCTACTAGCTGTGGGGGAGGAGGGACACAGGCCCCCATTGTACCAGACTTCTTTTTCTTCAAAGAATAATGGCAACTGAGGGGACAGGGATTTTTTCTCTAGGGAGAAAACTGCATACTAGGTTCAACTGCACACATTTTTATTTATTTTTATCCTGCTTTTCTCTCCTGTTGGGATTTAAAGTGGTTTAGGACATCATCATTCTTCCCTCCTCACAACAACAACAATAACCCTGTGAGGTAGGCCAGGCTGAGAGTTTGTGATGGGTCCCAGGTCATCCAGTGAGCTTCCAAGGTAGAAGTGGGGATTCAAACCCAGGTCTCCCATGGTCTTAGTTGTACACACTGTCCCCTATGCCCTGCAGGGTATCAACTGCCTTCTAGTAGCATCACTGGCCTGATCTAATCCATACACCACCAGCAGCAGCAGCTTTTTCATGTTAAACAAAATGTCAGGAGACTGGGTAATGGCTCTCCTACAAGCAGGGCTCATTTCGTAGCAGGAGCTCCTTTGCATATTAGGCCACACACCCCTAATGTAGCCAATCCTCCATAAGCTTACGGAGCTCTTCTTACAGGGGCTACTGTAAGCTCTTGGAGGATTGGCTACATCAGGGGTGTGTGGCCTAATATGCAGAGGAGCTCCTGCTATGAAATGAGCCCTGCTACAAGAAATGCTCCTTGTAGAGAAGAGAGTAGTAGCATGTGTGGTTCTAATCAAGCACCTTTTGTACAGTCTTCTAAATGGCTTAAAGTAAAGATATAGAAGGAATTTGCGGGGTTTATAGTGGCTCTAAGCAGCTGTACCTAGAAAATGCTTTGAAGGCAACTGATAGGCTATGGTCAGACAAGCAGTTTGATCTGATGTCACTGCTGTTCCCTTTTGGATTTAAAGTGCATGATCAGACAGCAACATCTGCCCCCCCCATTCCCCAGTCGCTGGCACCAGGTTCCGTCCTTGAATTGGAGTTAACGGACACCAGGGAAAGTCTGATCTTTACGGATGTCAGTGCTTTTACTACGTGTTTCCAGATTTCTGAACTTCCCTGCTGTGAACTGAAGCTGGTTGGGAAGTGTGTGAACCTTCAGGTCCATCTCCACCTTTTTTTAAAAATGTGGGATGCTATGTGCACGCACACCCTAAGAAATTTCAAAAACCAGCCAGATAGCGCACTCTGGTTGATGCGCAGCACTAATCTGTATGGCTGACTATGGAGCATGCGTGCAGTGAAGCTGTTTCAGGGTGTGCTGTCTTATCAAAACTTTCCACTACAACATAAACCAGTGTAATTAGAGGCGTGACCAGACTGTGCCAAGCCTGTTGTCTGACCGCAGCCATAGAAAGCCATTGCTGATGCTAAGTAGACACACAACCCAACAGCAACAGCTCTAGGGCCTTGCCATGTGAGCCAGCTGAGCTGCATGCCCTCAGAGACAGCTGCTAGTCCAAACTGCACTGCACCAGAACACCCTCCTCAAGGTGGCCAGCATTGGAGCACACCCTGGCTGGCTGGAGGGATCCATGAAGAGCTTCTGGAGTCAGCTGACTGAAGGGGCCAATGAGCCCTCTCCTGGAACTTTAAAGCTGCTACACTCCAGTTGGGGCCTTTAGTCTGAATATTTTCTCTGTGGCGTGAAGGCCATTCTAAAGCTGGTTAGCCTGGTTCTTGAAGTCTGCCTGCTTGGTCTTGCCTTTGTCCTGGGCTGCCTTGTGGATTCTGACTCCTTGGCTGATCTTGACTGCATTTCTGGCTAGCCTCAGTCTATCCCTAAGGATTCAGATTTCTGGCCCTGCCTGGCCCTGGCTTTGGCTCTGTTATGCCCTACAGGCCTTTTGTCTATATCTGACCCTCTGGCTACCCTGACCATTGGCTTTATTTTTCTCTCTCACCCAGCAAGTTGTGTGCTGTGGTTAAGGTTGCCAGCTGTGGATTGGGAAATACCTAGAGATTTGGGAGATGGACCCTGGGAGGGACCTCAGCAGGCTGCAATGCCACAGAGTCCACCCTCCAAAGAGGCGATTTCTCCAAGGAAGATGATCTTGGTCATCTGGAGATCATCTGGAGATCATCATAATGGGAGTGGCAACCCTAGCTGTGGTGCTTGATAGCTCCTTTGTTAGGAAACTGCTGGGATCTGCATGTAACTTAGCCACTCAGAGCTCATTGGAGGAAGATCAGCAGAGACATTTAATAATAATAATAATAATAATAATAATAATAATAATAATAATAATAATAATAGATTGGATTTATATCCTGCCCTTCACTCACTTGGAGTCTCAGAGTGGCTTACAAACTCCTTTCCCTTCCCCTCCCCACAACAGGCACCCTGTGAGGTAGGTGGGGCTGAGAGAGCTCTGGCAGAAACTGCTCTTTTTCAAGAACAGCTGTGCCAGAACTATGGCTTGCTCAAGGTCATCCAGCAGGTGCAAGTGGTGGAGTGGGGAATCAAATCCAGTTCTCCCAGATTAGAGTCCGCCCACTTAACCACTACACCAAACTGGCTCTCCTAGGCTCCTAGCTGCATCCTTTCCTCTGGTTCGTGGCTTACATTTCTTCCGCTTCCTTCAGCTTCCTTGAGTCTGTTCTCTTGGCCTCCCTGTCTCCTAGGTGTTTGTCCCTGCCTAGGGAATCTCTGTGTATATTTCCAGGGAAATAATTTTTTTGTTGTGGATTCTGGACAAGGTTAAATAAGTAAACTTGGCAAGGCTTAGAACGCCACAATATGTCCACATTGGGTTGCGATCACACGCACAATTCGCCCCAGCATAGGTGTGAATGCCAGGTGGAGTAAAGGAGCGCGATCAGACACCAACATATGGGAAGTGCCCCACAGCCATTGGCAACCTGTTTTGCTCTGCTGCACACGTGGAGTAAAAAAAACACCTTGGAAAGTCCAGTAGCAAATGGGTTGCTACAGGCCACAGATGGACTTTCCTGCGTCTGATCGCGCCAGTGTGCTCTCATGGCATCAGGATAGTCTGATCAGACTATCCCGACTCTGTGCCATTGGTTTTACCTGCCGTCGCAGTGTGCGCATCAGCATGCACACACACCCCCATTCCATAGGGAGAGGTGCAAATAATTGATTCCTCATGTAAGCGCATCGGGAACAAATGGTAAAAAAACCAATGACTCACCGGCGGCTGTGTCTGATCACGCAGTGGTGGGCTGCGCCTGCATCAACAAAAATCTGTGTGATCGCGCAATGGTGGGTCAACTTCACCAGAGGAAATAGTCTCTTTCCCCCCACTTTATCTCAAGCTTGTGACCGCAACCTGGGTGCGGCAATCCTAATTTAAGGACATATTGAGGAGTTCTAAGCCTCCAAGCTCATTTCGGCATTTGGTGGATTTGCAAGCTCACTTTGGCATTTTTCAAGGTTTATATCTTTATTGATACCATTATTTAAAAAGGACCTTTTTTCAGTTCGATGACTCTGTAAACACACACCCCTGTATTGTTATTCATGAGTTTTGTGTCTTATGGTTGGTTGATGTTATTGTATTATTATGTTATTGTATTACAATTATATTGTATAACACAATAGAAAACTGGTTATTAGAGTACTTATGAACATTTCATAATACAAAATCAAACAAAACACTTAGACTTGTTACTTGAATACCTATTGTTTAAAAAAGCATACAGCATTTAGCTCAGGCTATTCGATTAGATTCTCATGTCTGTATTCCTACCTTGAGGTTGACAACCCTGTAGAGAAGACAGGATTTCATGAGAGGAGGGACCTCCGTGGGCTATAATGCCATAGAGCACATCCTCTAATGCTGCCATGTCCTCCTTTCAGCAGTGATTTTTTAGTCTGAATCAGAAACTTTAATGCCAGGAGCTCACAGAGTAGAATTTTTGCTCACAAGACTCCACAGCTTAGGGGGAGCATTGTATGGGAGTCATAATAGTATTAGTATCTATCTATCTGCATTTGCTGTGCTTCGTTTTGGAAGTAATGTTGGTCGCCATACCTGGTGGAATCCTGTGAATCTTGTTTTCATGTTTTTAGCTGTGATTTTATATGTATACTGACTAATGTTGTAAGCCGCCTAGAGCCGGCTCACGCTGGCTAGCAAGGAAGCTGCCTGCAGCGTCCAGATTGCGGACGGCTTCCAGCAGCGGCGTGCGAATGCCATGCGGCTCCCCCAGCTGGCGCGCATTTACACCTGCTGGATGGGCCAGGGAGGCATTTAAATGCCTCCCTGCCCCTTCGAGGACCTTCCCTGGCTCTCCCCCTGTTAAATTATAGGACAGGCGCCTTAGCATAGGAAGTTACAGATCTCTACAGTCTCCAGTATCTTGAAGCTTCCTCCAACTCTCCAGGACAACATGTGGTAAAATGGCTGCCTCCTCTAGACCTCAATGAAGAGTTCTGTCTGCTCTGATGGACTCAGCACAAAAGAGCCCTCCTCCTTGCTGCAAGGAGGTTTTTTTAATCATATCTGTTTCTCTACCCACTGACTAGGTCAGGCTGGGCCAAAAAAGAAACTTTTCCTGAAACCTCCAGAATTTTCCTTCCTGAAGTCTTTCTAGTATTTAACACTTCCAGATCTTTGTTCCCTTCTTGAAGGGGGGGGGGGGAGCTTGAACATCTCATTGTCTAGACCTATTAGCATTTGTATGAAGGTGGGCTGAGGTAAGTCTGGAAAGCAATTGAGCTGACTTCCTCCTATCCTGCCTGTTCTCTGCCCCGGGGGAGGGGGGACACCTTTAAAAACTCAGAGTGAAGGCTTTGTTCATTTCAAACCTCCAAAGGAGAAAATGCATTTCTTCACATGGATGAAAAGGTGCTTTTGTGCTCATTTATGAGGTGGTGCTTGGGAAAGCATTATTGCATTCCACGTGTGTGTCAAGAGGAAGCCACTTCCTCTTGAACAACTCCTGCAAAATTACTTAATGCAGTTCTAAATAAACAAACAAAGCCTAGTCTAAAATATAGTTTATTTAAGAACATAAGACAAGCCCTGCTGGATCAGACTAGTGGTCCATCTAGCCCCACATCTTGTCTTGCACAGTGGCCAACCACTTCTTCTGGAGGGCCAACAACAGGGCATAGAGACCTTCCCCTGATGCCTCCTGGCACTGGGATTCAGAGGCCTCTGAATGTGGAGGCTCCCTTTAGTCACCATGGCTGGTAGCCACCAATAGACCTCTCCTCCATGAATCTATTAAATCCCCTTTCAAAGCTATCTTTACCCATGGCTCTCACTATATCCTCTAGATGTTCCCATTCTTTAAATGGAAGCAGCCACTGTACAAATTAAAAGCTTTTAAAAAATCATAAATGGGGTAAAACAGTATCCGGGGTGGGGGTGGGGAGAGGGGGCTGTGCCTCCTTAGCTACAGTCCTGCAAACACCACACCAGTTTGCTTGTGTGAACTGCGGCATCCTGGAGTCAATAAGAATATGTTATCTGGACAGTGAAATTGGTTGTATAGATCTGTAGACAGGAAGGGACCCTGGCAATGTTGGGCTCTCCTCCCTTAGCAAGGCTGGCTGCCCTGTGCTTGACCATTCATCAGAATGTCTTCATTTAACCCCAATAAATGGAAATCTTATTTCAGCCTGGCCAGCCAAGGAAGAAACTTAGTGGAAGATTTACTGAGCCATTACCTTAGGCGTAGATTTAAATGAAATTTACTGGCTTGGAGAGTGGTTCCAGGGCTGCCGGCCTAGAGTTCCTGCTGTATATCTTATGTGCCAGTTTCTTGGAAGAGATGCTTTAATCGGGATTTCCCTTGTGTTGTTGTGTATTCACTGGTTTCTTCTAATTTGGAGCTTGTCATGGTTTGTTAGAATGAACCTCCATAAGTAAAAGCAAGCCAAAAGGACCTGGGTGTTTCCCTGAGTATGATTATGTTTTCACCAAGTATGGTAATGTTTTCACCAGTGGATATAGCCTACCTTTGGTTCCAACCATGAAGAAACATGACAGAAATTATCCCACCTCTTTGACAGCCAAATTATACCCCAGCCCTCACTGATGGGCCATTCTGGACTCTAATGCTGTTCCTTGTATGTGATTAATTAAAGAATGGCTTTTAATATTTGGCTTAAAGTTTTTATATTCTGAGCATTTAAATTTTTATTTCTGCTTCTCCTTGGTGAATGAGGCAAGCCATCAATTCTCCCTCATTCCTGACATCCGAGTTTAAAATATTTGACAGCTGTCAAGATGTATCTCCCTCAGAAGACAGACAATACCTCTGTCAGATCAAACAATGACTGTGCATAAGAGAGGCTGGCTCTGGAATCTCTCCCAAATTCAGCCTCAAAGATGGCTACCACTGGGGGGAAAAAAACATTTACTCGTGCTGGCCATCCACGCAAGGGAATAATGTTTGAATTTGTTTCTCCTGTATGCTAGTCTAGTCGTGCCTAACTCTGGCAGGCCATCGTGGAGATGAAGACTGGATAATGTTGTACCTGTTGAACATCTGCTTGTCAGGCAGCCGTTAATAGCACAGAGTTCCTGACAAGGAGAAATAATGCCACCAGACTGCCCAACCAAATGTTTTTATTTTATATATACATTTATTTCCTAAAGAAAATTGATGAAAAATAACATTTCCACACACACTCACATTTTTCCTCCTGCATAAAAATAGCAGCATTTGAGGTGTGTACGTGTGTGAATAGTTTATAGGGAAATGGGTTTGGAGGAAAAGGTTACACACACCTTCCCTCAGGACCTCTCGCCTGTTCAAATGAACAGCCCCATGAAGCTGCCTTAAAGATAGCCACCTTGTGTCTGAGGAGATAAGGCAAGGTATAAGCATTTAAAATAAATAAAGCCCTCACTATCTTATCCTGCCCTCCCTCCAAGAAGCTCAGGGCAACTTACATGGTTCTCCCCTCTGCATATTATCCTAACAAGTTGGGAGGTTAGGTTGCGAGAAGAGAGCGACTGGCTCGAGGTCACCCACTGGACTTCATGACATAATGGGATTCAAACTTGGCTCTCTCAGAGCCTCGTTCAACACTCTAACCATTTCCCCACATTGGCTTTCTGTTCTGCTCACATGTATCCTGCCACCAAGCTTGGCCCGCAGTCCCTCTTCATAACAACCCAGTTAAAATAAAGGTGAACTATTTGTTTGATATGGAACCTGGCTTGAGCAGTCTAGCTGTCCTTTCTGCTGGTGTACAACTTCTCTTTCTCCTTCCACCTTTCAGGCACTAGCAAGGAAGTTGTTCAACTTGATCCACCCTGCTCTTCTGGCGGTGCCATTCTCTTCTCCTCCATGAGGTAACTGTAGACGAGCAAATGGAAAAGATGGACAATACAATGATGGAGCTGCATGTGCCTACCAAGGAGAAGGAAGTGGTTCTCAACGATGCAGACCCCACATCTCCAGAAGGAGAAGGTGTCAAAAAGAAGATGAAGGAGCTTCCTGACAGAGGCACTTGGAAAGGCAAATTTGACTTCCTGCTCTCTTGCGTGGGGTATGCCATTGGCTTGGGTAACGTCTGGCGCTTCCCATATCTCTGTGGCAAGAACGGAGGAGGTGAGATTGGTAGGCTATGGACTTGCTGTTCCTTCACACTAGAATTCACGCAGGAGCTGATCTCTGCTTTTAGGGTGTTTGTTCTCCTGGTGGTCTCTTGTAGGGATATGCACCAGAAAAACAAATAGGTATTTTTTTGGATCCAGATTTCAAGGAAGGCATAATTATCAGTATTCCCGGTTACTCATGTCTGTAATACCAATGCAGTATTTGAGTTCTTTTTTTTCATTCCTGGGATTCTGAAATTATTCAGGTCCATTTTTCCCAATGGGAAATATTTCCAGGGGGCTGGAAAGACAGTTTTTCCAGAAAATAACACCAAGATTGCAGTGGCGCTGGTGCTGCCCATCTGCTAAAGAACCCCTAGGTTTAAAATGAATTGAACCAGGAGGTCCAATTCTATGGATCCCTGAACAAGTTGTCTCCAGCCCTCCTCCCTTGTTTCCTGGGGGGGGAGATCCCATGCTTTCTTCAAAGAATAGTCCAAAACACACAACAGCAAGCAACCAATGGCCAAAAGCCTCCCAATGGAAACATAATCAGCAAGCTCAACAGAACCAATGTTTAACCACAGCAGAACCACAGACCATTGTAGCAATCCCAACACATCCAATATCAAACCAGAGAATCCAAGCCAAACTAACTGAAGCATGGGGATGGAATTCAGCCCAATGGAACCAATGTCAAACTGCAGAAACCAAGCAGAACCCAGGGCCAATATGGCAGCACAAGCCCAACAGAACCAAATGTTAAAGCAGAGAATCAGCAGAAGCAACCGGACAAGCTCCCTCTAATGTGTGATCTCATTTCCATGCATGAGCTGCCTCCCTCCCCCTTTTTCCTGTTGCCAGGGAAACCTACAAAAACAAAACAAACAATCCCCAACAACAGCAACAATAAACACACACATACACCAAGTCTGATGCTTTAAAATGCTGGCTCCTGATATTCCCAGATATTCCTGAATATTTTTGAGAATATGGTATTGACTGGATTCTCTAATGTAGATCTGGAAATACACCTCAAAAATACGGAAATAAGGTATTTGAGGGGCATATTTTCAGACCAGATAGATTCTAGTGCACATCCTTAGTCTCTGAACCACAGTGCTTTGTAAACCTGTGGGATCTTTTTAGCTGTGCAGTTTTTAAAATAACATTATTAACCATGATTAGTCACATTTGCCAATAGATATGCTATTCTCAAAGCAACTTACACATTTTCAAAATAAGCAAATGCAGCAGAATATTTAAAAACCAATAATCTGAAACCATAAGGCCATTAGAACGATAAAACATCAAAGCCAATTAAAAGCAACATAACAAAACAAAGACTCAGATCAGTCAGTGGTCATGATGTTTGGGGGGGGGGGGGGAATCAGTTTTCAGCACCTTGGAAAATGATGCCAGAAATGTTTGCAGTATGATAACACTGACATACTTTATGGGGCTGTTGAAAGGATAATGCCAGTGAAGCACTCTGAATACTTTGAAGAGTAAATGCATAAGATTCATTATGTCTTCTGGCTGATTTCCCTAGGCAGGGAAGTGCAGAAGGTGAATGCCACCACAGAAAAAACCTTTTTGGGTGCCCTAATGGATCTCAGTAAATAGGGCTCCAGGTTGTATGACCAGACCTTAAAGTATGGGAAGGAACACAGAGAGAAGATGTTCCTATATTTTCTGCCCCAGACAAAATGGTGTTCTGACCTGGATGGCCCAGGGTAGCCTAGACTCATCAGATCTCAGAAGCTAGCAGGGTTGGCCCTGGTCAATACTCAGATGGGAGATGGCCAAGGAAGTCCAGGGCTGCTATACACAGGAAGGTAATGGCAAACTACCTCTGAATATCTCTTACTTTGTAAACCCTACAGGGTTGCCATGTCAGCTGCGCCTTAACAGCACTTTTCACCACCAGGCAAAAAGGTGTCTGGCTACACTTCTAAAATATACTGAACAAGCTTGAAATGTTTGTGCCTCCCTCCATGGTCCTCTCAGTCCTCCCCTTTTCCCATCATTGTGGCTAGTAGCAGTGCCATCTTAAGCAGAGTTACATCAAAAGCTGCAACTCTCCTTAGCACGCCACTACATGTTTCTAATCTACTCCCCCACCAAAAGTGGTTGAGTGGAAGGACTGATGGATGAATGAGGTAAGACGCACAGAGACTTCAGCTCATCAGCACTTAATGTTGTTATCTCCAAGTTGCAGGAAAAACAGTGATGCTTGTATACCAATGTGAGTGTCACAGCTGAGTATTGATTCCATGCTGATTGAGGTCCAGGTGGTGGATGTATCTTTGCCTGATTCCAAATCCCCAAACTTCCTTTTGGAGCACCATCAAGGTTTGGGACCCAAGATAGAGACACAACCCCACTGATAGCACCTGTGTTTGTTAAGAATTCAGGAAAGAATTGCTCACCAACAGCTCTATGAGATGCTTACCAGGATGATGAACATATAACATAAGGTTGCCAGATTACAATCTGGAGGTCCTACTTTTTTTTTTTAATTTAGGACTAACCTAGCTGAGATTATTTTTCAGGGGCTGGCTCTTGGTTCCCTGACCTGACTTTGCCAAAATGGCTGCCAAGGGGCAGAGGCCAGTCACAAAATGATGGGAAGTTCCAAGCTTAGTGTCTTCCTATAAGAGAGATAGTTGTTTCCAAAAGTGTGCTCCCTGAAGACACAAAGGTGATGCCTCCAGAGTGTTGTGGGTCAGCCAGGACTCAGCAATGATGAGGACTCCTCAGGAGAAGAGGACTCCTCAAGAGAAGTAGACCCTCGGGAAATCAGCTCTCAACCACCAGAGACTGGCAAGCAGAAAGATGAGCTGCAGGGTTGTCAGAGTTAACAGCTGACAGCTGGTGCAGAGCCACCAGCACCTTCCAGCCCATTCCAATAGAGGAAACCAGGTAGTCGTTACCAGCCCTCCCATTTCACCCACACCCTTTGAGCACCAGAGATGAAGACTTAGAATGGAACTTCATGCGAGAAGATGAAATGAACATCTCCTGGCCCTTATTTGCAGCCAGCTGCTTGCTGATGATGAGTGGCTGCAGGGAGATTGCTTGATGTGGAAGCAATGAACCACCAGCCTTATGGCTCAGTGGTGAATGCTGCTCTGTTCCTACAACCCTTGGACTGGCTCTTGACTCTGAAATCTTCCTCCCTGCACTTATGAATGACCTTGGACAGTTGGACCTTGCTTCCTGTATAATGCTCTGAACTGGACTCTGGTGTCTTGGTAACTGACCTTTGGACTGAACTTTGATGCTACCCTGGAATTTGGCTTGGACTGACCCTAGGGTCTGACACAGAGCTCTTTTGAAGTACCTACTGCTCCAGTGTGGCAGAGGAAAGCCAAGACTGGCTCTTTGCTTTGGGAAAGGGGCAGTTTGAGGAAGAAGGATGCAAGCACCTAGGAACATATTGATGGGTGCCATGGCAGTCATGGGAACCATCTTTGTAATCAATGTTCTATTGCATCCTTGCAGCAGCCCAGTGATAGTAGCTTACTCAAGATTGGCTTGTGAGCTTTCCAACTGAGCAAGCATTCGAATCCTGATTCCCTCAATCCAGGACCAAGATTTCTATGTCCATTATAACACACTGGATTAGGTTTTAGTAGGCCTTCCCTTTTACAATCAAAACTATTGCGCCCTTTGACACTTTTCAAGATGTTGTTTCCCCTTATATTGAGACTGTAAGATGACTCTATGGAAACAGAGAGATAATTTTATAACTTTTCAAGTCCAGGAGCCTTTTTTACATTCTGTTCGATCAGTAAGCAGCCTTCACTGCTTTAATTAATAATCATTACTGGAGTTACCATTTTGCATTAGTGGTTGCTGATTTAATTTTTTACATCGGTGCGTCCATAGACCAGCTCATATTAGAGCCTTTGTTATGCTAAACGCTGTCAGTCTTCCATCAGTGCTCAAAGAGGAGAGAACATAGAATTGACTGGAAGGAGTTCCAGGGTCGTAAAGCCAAACCTCTTCCATCCAGATAGGAATGATAAAATAAACAAAAAATAATTGTGCCAGACACTCCACCACTTTCATCTAAAAGCCCCAGAGAAGGGTTCCTGATCTTCTCAGGGCGACTTGGCTTTTCATTCTTTCTCTCTTTGAGCCATGGCAGAACTGTCGTAGGGTATCTACATGAAGTCTCTGCTGCTCTCTTTTGTAGAAGAGCTCCTTTAACCGTACGATGGCAGGCAGAAATGCAACAGGTACAGTTTCCCTTTCATATAGGGATATGTGAAAGGAAATGCATTTGTTGAACGTCTGTCTGGTCGTGTATCTGATTGATTGGCTGGCTCGGTCATGGATGATAGCACACACACAAAAAAAAGGCTTGGAGCTTCGGTGGGAGAATGGCCTTGAGGAGAGAAATCCTAACAGCTTGCATGAGCATGTACATTGAGTATTTGTGGGCGAGAACAAGAAACAGATGACTTTTCCTTTATTTGTTTATTTAAAGCATTTCTATTCCTGCCCACCTTTCAGTTCATAAAAGGAATTTTCAAGGCAACTTTCCATGAAAACAATAAAATGCAACACAATTTTAATAAAGAGTACATTATCTTACACTGGCTCCAATAAAAGAGCAAAGCAAAAGGTAGGTGAGTCCTTCAGTCAAAAACTCAGGTGAATAAAGCACATTCTGGTATCTAAATATCAGTAAAGGAGGCACCAGTTAACAATCTCTGGAAAGAACATTTCACAGCCAGGGTGCCGCCACAGAACCCTGGCAGCCATCCACCTAATTTCTGAAGTCTGAGGCACTGAGAGAAGGCCAGGGGCTGTGGCTCAGTGGAAGAGTCTTTGTTTTGCATGCAGAAGGTCCCACGTTCGATCCCTGGCATCTCCAGTTAAAGGATCAGATAGAATGCCATGTGAAAGACCTCCACCTGAGACCCTGGAGCACGGCTGCTAGTGTGAGTAGACAATACTGTCCTTGATGGACTGATGGAATGAGGCAGCTACATGCATGTTCATGCGTGTGACCTCTGAAGATGACCTTAAAGATCAGGCAGGTTCATAAAGGAGCAAATGTTCCTTACATGTGGAGGATGGATTCATGTGTGACATGGAGACAATGATACAGATTTCATAGATGTGTCATAAGTCATCCTTTCCATGGCTCCAGGATGCCACATGAAGGGGAAACTACTCTACCTCCCAGCAGGGTAACTGGCAAACTGTTCCCTTTCCTTAGTAAGCTGCATGACTTCCCCCCACCCCCATAAACTGCACAAGAAGGGAAAGAAGAATCACATCTCTTTTGCTTCATTGCTGCATCTTCTGCACTACATGAAATGGTTTCGAAAGAGACCAAAATGATGAGTCTGAGGAGACTGGCTCCAGGCTGCTGTTAACAACGGC
Organism: Lepidodactylus listeri; assembly: GCA_029233225.1. NCBI lineage: Eukaryota > Metazoa > Chordata > Lepidosauria > Squamata > Gekkonidae > Lepidodactylus > Lepidodactylus listeri. The sequence goes on from JARCFY010000008.1 coordinate 24,353,317, forward strand.
ACATTTGTCTTGCAGAAAGATTTTATTACATTTGCAGCTCTATGAAACGCTCCCCAGAAATGAATTGACTCCATCGATAATTATCTAGTGAGCACGGAGCACCATTCCTATTAATACCAAAGACAGAAAAACGGATCCAGTTTTTAAAAAATTAACCCCTACTATGCTTGAAGACCTAGGTAATAAATACAGAACCAAATCACTTTCCTTCATTTCTTTTTTTCTCTCTCAAACAGTCACTAGAATAACTCCTTGATCACCTCTGGCCATCCAGTTTTTAGCCAAATGAAAATATAAGCTGCCTGGGAAGACAGGGGAAGGAAACCACAATTCATTTGGACCTCACAGCCGACTGAGATTAAGATGAGACCGGGCATAAACAAAGTGTGTTGCTGTAATCATACACTACCCTTGTTCATCTCTCCTTCCTTGTGCATGGAGCTTGATTTCAGACTTCTGGGTCTGATCTCACTCCAGTTCACCATGAAGTTTGAAGAACTGAGGGAGCTGCACTTTATTTACTGCCTACAAATTCTGGAGTTAAAACTGGGATTCTAAAACTCTTCTTAGAATCTCAGTTGGGGAGGGGGGTAATAAACGAACTCCAGTTTGCCTGCTTAGAGAAGTGTCTGCTACTCTTCTTTGAGAAATCACAGCAAGGGTTAAATCAATCTGTATATGATAGGAGGGCAATGTGCAAACATGGCAACAGTCTGTGTTTGTGCCCAATGTTGGTTTAAACTCGGTTTGTCTGGATGCAGCCATAGGTTTCAGCAGAGCAGAGAGAGAGAGGTCGAGATTTGAGAGGAAGGGACAGTATATTTTCTAATTGGAAAGGTCTGTTGTAAAGCAGTTTTCTGTAGGAAGGGTACTGTTTTTTTGGTGGTCCAGATCCTTCTTTAGTTAGCAGAATCCACTTGGCTTTAACGCAGCGGTGCTTTGTCCCGAATCTACCATGTGCTTGCAAGACTTCAAAGTTACACAGAGCCACATTTCAGGTTTGAAACAAAATAAACTACTTTACTCTAGAAATACATGCTTGATAGTGCAGGGCAGCAACATAGAGACAGTTCCCATGCTATCTAACGAGGAGATGGATCCGGATGCTGAGAGGCATCCTGCTTCTCCATCTTGTGTGCATGGAAGGCTGATTCTGCATTGGCTTTTCCCTCCGTTGTTTTACGAAACCCACGTTGGAACAGAAATTCCTTTCTGCCTTGCATGCTGCTTTCACTGCCTTTGATTATCTGGTTTTATGGTAGCCTCCACACTCCATGCCACTTCCGAGTTCTTTGATCATCGGATTTTATTGAACCTCCTGCATAGCTTTATGGCCATTCAGGGGTGACCCTGCAGTCAGTATGGCGTTGCCCTGAAGTATTTGGATGTGGGTTTGAGCTGCACTTTTCCCTCCCAGTTTAGAAAATATGGAGCGAATGCTAGATGCAGAATCACCTTGAAGAGAGAGGAGAGAAGGAGATGGAAGGAAGTTGCTCTTCCCTAAAGAGCGTTGATCTTCACTTCAAAGGGATTCTCAGTGACAGTAAACAAGAAGATGCTTAATGTTTGCCTATCTGCCTGCAACTCTGTGGTCACTTGCTTCTGGAGGCTGAGGCACTGGGACAACTTCCAACATTTTAGAAGTTGGGCAAGCAGTGAATGCAGAGTCAGTGGGCAGCACTCTGACCTCCCTCCTTCCCTTCCTCCTTCTGCACAGGTGCCTTTTTGATTCCCTATTTTCTTACACTGGTGTTTGCCGGGATTCCCCTTTTCTTGTTGGAGACTGCGCTTGGACAGTACACCTCTGTTGGTGGACTCGGTGTCTGGAAGCTTGCGCCTATGTTTAAAGGTAATGTGAATCTGCTAAAGACCCAGCGGTGGGTGAGCAGAAAGCCAGCAGCTGTTTATGTCCTTGTATTACAGTTGCCAGCTCCAAGTTGAGAAATACCTGGAGATTTTGGGGGTGGAGCCTAGGGAGGGTGGGGTTTAGCCTCTGTGTGGCCCCAATCCACAGATTTAGATAACCACAGATCATAGCCATGGGTGGTTAATAGTATTATAGATGTACTTAGAAGGGTGTAACTCTGCTTAGGATTGTTAGAAAGGGTTTTGGGAAAGGGTTTCAAGAAGAGGGTGGGGCTAGGTGCTTCATGTAGGAAATGCATCCTTGTTGTTCCACTTTTCCAGCGTGGATAACTTTTAGTAGATGTACATCAAGTGGGCAACAAAGAGTCTCAGTACTCTAATTAAAGGTGAAATGTTTATGAAATGGCATTTGTGAGGTCTGGGACTGAAAAGGGGTCTGGGAGCAGTTTAGATTTACAATAAAATACTCTCAAACATACCGTTCAGTTTTACAAATTGTCTGCATTTTAAAAACTCTAATCCATAATTTAAAAATTTTAGGGAGAAAGAACATTACTAGCTCTTACAACTAAAAATATTAAGCCTCTCGTACTGAATCCTAACTCGCCAAATTCACAGTTCAGCCCCTTGTTTCTCTAAATCTGTAGCATTTCTAATTGGGAGTGCTGTAGCAGGTTCAAAGGAGGTGAACGGAAATGAAGCTGGGGCAAACATTTAAATCTGTGTTGGAGTTTGCCAGTTCACTTCATCCGTAGAGCTGACCTTTTCCACGGCTTATCATTGGGTTTCTGTTCTCTGGGATTCTGCAAGGGCCATGCATGGGCACCTGCTCCCTGTAACTCTTTTGATGCTGGACCTTGACTTGGCTTAACAATGAACACTGAACTGGACCTTCCCTGACCAATGCAAAGTCAACTTTCCAGGTCTTTTCACCTACTACTGCAGTGCTGCCATCAAGCCTGGAGGAAAATGTCCTGTCCCTTTAAGAAAGGCTTCATGTGTGGAAGTAGGATGTGGCCTGGAGGTAAATAACATCACCTGGTAATCAACAACCCATTAAGCTTCTGTTAAAAGGACAGGACATTTCTATCTCTCCTGGGGATAATTCTCCCAGTTTCTCTCTTCCTAGTGTTTTGGTTTGGCACAAGCTTGTGTGATTCAGCCTGATATTTTCTGAACATCTTGTGTTTCTTGTCTCATAGGAGTGGGCCTGGCTGCCGTGGTTCTCGCCTTCTGGTTGAATATCTATTACATTGTCATTATTGCCTGGGCCCTCTATTATCTTTTCTACTCCTTCACAGCGGTGAGTGAAAGAAAACCACATCACTGAGATCCATTTACTGTTGTGTGGTTATGCCACTACTTCAGTGAAATGAATCTTCGGATATTTGTCCTGTTAAAAGAGATAATGGAGAGCTAGTGTGCTGGAGCTTTCAGACCACCAGACTAGGATCTGGGAGTCCTGGCTTTGAATTCTTCTGCTGTGCTATGGAAGCTCCATGGGTGACCTTGGATTAGTTGTGCTCTCTCTCGGCTTGACCCACTGCACAGACAGGGCTTCCCTTTGCTCGCCTATGACAGGAAATCTCCACGTGATTGTGGCCATTGTTCACCAATGTGCACCTGGTTGGAGGATGGAAACTGGCCATCCAAAGGGTGGAGAACAATGTTGTCATAAGAACATAAGAGAAGCCGATGTCGGATCAGGCCAATGGCCCATCCAGTCCAACACTCTGTCACACAGTGGCCAAAAATACTAGGTGCCATCAGGAGGTCCACCAGTGGGGCTAGGACACTAGAAGCCTTCCCACTTTTGCCCTCTCCAAGCACCAAGAATACAGAACATCACTTGCCCCAGACCGAGAGTTCCTATATAATGTGGAGTTTCAGTGGGCTTTAGGGTGGTGCTATCAATGAACTTCGTGGTTCATTGATCTCCCCAGTTTAGTACAGAGGAGGGCAACCAAGACAAGTGGGGAGTTGGAACAACTTCCCCATGAGGAAAGGCTGAAGAAAAGAGACTGCGAAGAGGCGACATGATAGTTTATAAAATTTTGCATGGGAGAGTTGACCAAGAGAACTTTTTTTATCCCTCTCCCAAAATACTAGAACTCAGGGCCATCAAATGAAGCTGATGGGCAGTAGATTCAGGATGGACAAAAGGAACTACTTCTTTACATAGCGAGTGATAACCATGTGGAATTCACTGCCAGAGGATGTAGTGATGGCCACAGGCTTAGACAGCTTTAAAAGGGGATTAGACAGATTCTTGGAGGAGAGGTCTATCAGTGGCTACTAGCCATGGTGTGGAAAGGGAACCTCCGTAGTCCGGAATAATAAACCTCTGAATCCCACTCCTAGGAGGCAAGATCGGAGGAAGGCCTCGGCCTCTGTGCCCTATTGTTGGCCCTCCAGAGGAACATTTTAGCCACTGTATGAGACAGGATGCTGGAACAGATAGACTGCAGGACTAATAATAATTATCGGATGGCACTGTGTGTAGAATAGCCAGGAGATCCTAAGACTGCCTGGCATCCAGAAGTTCTAGCTCTTTTAGCATTACATTAGGTGGTGAGCTAGACTTGTTTTTAAGGCAAGAGACATTTCAGAGGTGACTTGCCATTGCTTGCCTCTGATATTCCTTGGAGGTCACCCTTCCACAGATTAGCCAAGGCCAACCCTGCTTAGCTTCCGAGATCTGATGAGATCAGGCTAGCCTGGGTAAGCAGGACACTAGAGGTCTGATCCAGCAGGAGTCTTTTTAGGTTCTTATATACTTTCCACATGGCTTAATTTGGCCAAAGGTGCAACAAGGTGGAGTTACAGAACATGTGCTTTGCCATATAGAGGCATTATCATTTATTTATTCCCAGACCACATTTATATTTACAACACCCCAAGGAATTTGCAAAATTTAAAACAACAACAACAAAACAGTCATAGCAAAGCAACCAACAGCAGCAACTGATAAAAAGCCACTATTAGGTGTATACAACTTGCTGTGCTGTGTTTAAAGACACTTGAAAGAACAAGGGTGGAAAGAACTTTAGCTGTCCCGGAATAGGGGTGGAGAAGGAGGAGGTGGCAATACAGGCTGCCACCCCCAAAATCTGTTGCCTGAGCTCAGCACTTCACTGTGTTTTGTCAGAGAACCAGCCTTGCACATTTCTTTCTTCCAATCACCTAATGCATATCTATAAATGCAATTTTGGGAATATGTGCAACAAGGTATCATTTGATAATAAATTGGTTAAAAGAGTTGAATGAGTTGAAATCACTTAAGTAGTGAAAAGTCCTAGTGATGTTTCTCTTCAATAATGAGGACTAGAAGCATGTATCTTTTTTTAAAACAAAAACAAAAACAGAATCTATAGTGTCTTGGGTTATTTGCAAACTAGGGAAACTGCTGGAAAGGGTTAAGCTCATTGCCTTTAATTGCCTTTCTCCTTGAACTGTGTTTTTCCAGCCAGGACTCGGTCTGCCCGTAATACCTTTCATCACAGCCAAGCCATTCTTATCAATATAAAGGCTCTTTTAATGTACCTGCCTCAACAATCAATAGGCATAAAGGCCTCTGTTTCTATTGTTCCTGTGGGAATCATTTAATTTGATTTAGATGCAGCTGCTCAGGGGTGGTCTATGTGCCCTGCTTATGTCCACAGTGAATTATTGTTTTGAGTGTATTCCCAAGCATTGGCGAAACCTCTTGCTCGTATGTTCCCATTGTTCCTGAGCCACAGGCCTATAAACCTCCCAAGTAACACCCGCAACTTCTGTTGCTCTTTCTTAAAAATCAAATCAATCGCTTGTATAGGTTTAATTCTGGTGACTCCGACTCTTGCACAGAACTTCAGAGAAGGGCTTTTGCCCTCTGTTGAGCTCAGGATGGATGGGTACCAAGAGTTTACACTAAAGCAACACCACATACCATAATTTCCCACGCCTCTATCAGTCTGCCCGTCTGGTACCTGCTCCAGAACTGGTTTGCTGACCCAGGCAGGAGGAGGCATTAAATGCAAGCTGAGAGGCCAGGGAAAGTAACAGAATTGTATTTAGGGAAACTTTCTTCAGGAAAAACCACCATAAAACCTTTTTTTCTGCCATGCACAACATTTCTGCTGCATACGTGAAACGATCTGAGTTGCTGTGACACCAGAAGCCGTCACATGTGTCTCTTTTCAGGTGTAATTTGCTTGCCTATATACCCAAACTGGGTGCTGCGGCGGCTCAGAGGTTAAGGTGCTGAGCTGCAGACCGGAAGGTCAGTAGCTCAGCAGTTCGAAACCCAAGTGCTGCATGACGGAGTGAGCTCCCATCTCTGGCCCCAGCTCCTGCCAACTTAGCAGTTCGAAAGCAAGAAATTGCAAGTAGATAAATAGGTCCTGCTTCAGTCGGAAGGTAACAGTGTTCCATGCACCTCAGCATTTAGTCATGCCGGCCACATGACCACGGAAAAGTCTTTGGACAGCGCTGGTTCTTCGGTTTGGAAACAGAGACGAGCACAACCCCCTAGAGTTGTGTTCGACTGGCTTTCGAGCAAGGGAAAACTTTACCTTTACCTATACCCAAATTGGATGTGATACATGGTTGGACACATCTTTCTCTGCCATGTTTTTGTTTACAACAGAAGCTGTCTTGGGAGGTCACAGTCTTGGGGCTCAGAATTGCTTCCAACTGCTCCCCCCCAAGAAAACTCCCTTTTCTCTCTCTGTGGGGAAAAAGCAACATGGGGAGAGTTGGATTGGGAAAATGACCAGAAGGGGAAGGGTTAAGTAGACCTCCCCCCTTTCAGTCTTTCATATAAACTCAGAGCCAGCCCTTTGATTTAAAACGTTCTTAGGGGGGAAATGTGCTCTGCCATACTGGGTATGAGGTGGAGTTTCACTTCAGCCTAACACACCTTCCATCCCAAGTTGGCAGGGTTGGGAAATACCTGGGGAATTGGGGGTGGAGCCTGAGGAGAAGAAGAAGAAGAGAGGAGATTGGATTTATACCCCGCCTTTCACTAACCAAAGGAGTCTCAGAGTGGTTTACAAATTCCTTTCCCTTCCCCTCCCCACAACAGACACCCTGTGAGGTAGGTGGGGCTGAGAGAGCTCTGACAGAAACTGCTCTTTTTCAAGAACAGCTGTGCCGAAGCTATGGCTTGCCCAAAGTCATCCAGCAGTTGCAAGTGGAGGAGTGGGGAGTCAAACCTGGTTCTCCCAGATTAGAGTCCGCACACTTAACCACCACACCAAACTGGACAGAGGATGGGTAGGTGAGGGGCCTCAGAAGAGTGTAATACCATACAGCACCAAAGGAGCCATTTTATCCAGGAGAACTGATCACTGACATCTGGCAAGAGAGCCCAGCTTTACAGACACGTTTGTATTTCCATTCCTGCCATCTTGCTGCGCATCTTGCTACAAAAACGTGATGTTCCTCAATTTCATTCTCAGTGTTGGTTTGGAACAGGTGTGACCTGGAGAAAAATACAGAGGAGGACAACCAAGATGATTAGGGGGGTGGAGCTCCTTCCCTATGAGAAAGGCTGAAGGGTCTGGGACTTTTCAGTTTAGAAAGGAGACAAGAGGGGACATGATAGCGGCTTATAAAATTATGCATGAGGTGGAGAGAGCTGACACGGGGATTTTTCTCCCTCTCCCAAAATACTAGAAACCCAAGGGCATCCAATGAAGCTGATGGGCAGTAGATTCAGGATGGACAAAAGGAAATACTACTTTACACAGGGAGTGGTTAAACAGTAGAATCTGCTGCCAGAGGATGTAGTGATGGCCACAGGAATAAACAGCTAAATAGATTCGTGGAGGATAAGTCTATCAATGGCTGCTAGCCGTGGTGACTGAGGGGAACCTCCACATTCAGAGGCACTAAGCCTCAGAATCCCAGAGCCAGGAGGTAACATGAGGGGAAGGCCTCGGCCTCTATGACCTGTTGTTGGCTGTCCAAAGGAACTGTTTGGCCACTGTGTGAGACAGGATGCTGGACTAGATGGACCATTGGTCTCCTCCAGCAGGGCTCTTCTTGTGTTCTTATGTCTTCCCATGCTCCCCAGCAATATGCTTTATGGTACGTTGCAGCAGTTTTACAGCACTGCGAGAGGCACAATACTTCCAGTGGCTCTTTTATCTGAAGGACACAGGAAGGGTCTAAATTTTCTCTTTGGAATTCCAGGTAATTTCCATACAGAAATAGGCTTGGATCTTGCCTAAAAAATTTCCAGAGAGAAAAGAATTTTCATTTGCGAGTGCAACCTTCCCACCCACTCCTCCTGTTACACTCCCAAAATGTTACAGATGGGACCACAAAAATATCTTGGATGTGTTGGAGCTCTGCTCTGGGTGGGCAGTATACATCTAAAATCACTCCCTGCTTTTGGGGCTCTGGAAATTTCAGGCAGGACCCAACCCACATATCTTATTTTTGTTGTGCCATCCTGACAGAACGAGGATGGGTAGGGTTACCTGTGAAATCTGCATCTGTAGTGAAATTCCCCACACTGAGGTTTTTAAATCTGCACGTTATGTGAAATTTTCCACAGTAGATTTTTCCTCACCAGACACAAAACCAAAGTTTTCTCCTTCTTTCCCCATGTTTTTGGAACTCGCTAAAACTGGGATTTTGAAAACGTGGGGAAAGAAAGAGAAACATTCAGTTGTGTGTCTGGTGAGGAAAAATCTACTGTGGAAAATTTCACACAATGCGCAGATTTAAAAACCTCAATGTGGGGAACTGGTCAAAGAGAGAGAGAGAGCATGCGAGCAGGTAAATAAGAACTATTTTGTGTAACCACCTCACTATTTCAAACTCTGAGCTTTTGAAAGTGCTCTGGGATTTCGGAGCATGTGAGCCCTTGGTGACAGTGGCAAAAGATGGCTGCCAAACATTCTGAGAGCCGCAAATGCCCTGCAACTTTAACACACACACATAACTTCTGAAGAAACGAGTTCTAGTCCAGGAAAGCTTATGTTGGAATAAAATGTGGTTAGTCATTCAGTTGCCCCTAAAATCCTCGTTCTTATTTCTGCAACAGACAACCTCTACAGAATTTTCATAGCTGCATCAACAGAGAATCGAGTCTAACACAGACACACGTGTTGTATGGCTGGGGGGAGGGGATTGTGCAGTGGAAAATAAGTGTTTTGTGCATGTAGGCACATGGGCCTTAGGTTGTCCCTTAAAAATAAACAGAAGAGGGAAAGAACTTCAAAAGAAATGAAGATGAATACTGCTTTTGTGTTGTATTGTTTCCCTTCCTTCCATCCACCCCTCCTTTCCTTCTCTTACATTGTAGATTCACCCACTTCTTTTCTCTTTCCTATTCTGTCTTTCCTCCCTTCCCTTTGGTTAGAAAAAAGTTCCAGTGGGAGGTGGGTTGAGGGAAGAATGAAGCAGGTTGTGCAGGGAGGGAGGAGGGACCTGGAATAAACGAGTGGAACTTCAGCCAGAGAAGCTGACCTTGCACCTCCATACCTTTCCCTCCCTTCTCTAGGACCTGCCGTGGCAGAGCTGTGGTAACAAATGGAACACAGACAAATGCTTTTCCAACTTCTCCCTGATGGATACCAGCAACCTGACCAGTGCTGTGACCGAGTTCTGGGAGTACGTCCCCCGCCTCAGTCAGGTTTCACCATCCTCGGGATCGTCTCAAGAGTTCAGGGGCTAATGGGGGGGGGGGAGAGATGGCATGATAGAGGTGCCAAATCTGGGTTGCCAAATTCCTGGCGATTTGGGGACAGAGGCCTCCACAAGATATTGTGCCGTTCAGATCTTGGGTTCTTTGGCTAATAGATTTTGGTCTTCTTTGTCCCATGGTGTCACACCAGACTATGGTACTGCAGCCACCTATTTATCTGATCTAGAATTGCCTCATGATTATGTTTGCTGTCCTGTGGGGGGACTTACCAGGACTGGGAGGAAGGCCCAGGCTATGCTGCCAGTGACATGATGACATCACTTCCGGGGTGTACAGAAGTGACACCAACACGTTGGCAACATTGCAGCAGTGCTCTGGCATCTGGGGAAAAACTCTATGGTAGAAATGGCTTCTACCATAAAGTTTTTGCCCAGATACCAGAGAGTAGCCGCAATGTCGCTGACTCGTTGACGTCACTTCTGGTACATGCCAGAAATGACGTCATCGTGTCACCAACAATGTAGCCTGGGCCTCCTTCCTGCTCCTGGTAAGTCTCCCTCCCACTGGACAGCTGATCGAGGGGGCTGGCAACCCTAACACACATACACACACACACACACACACACCTATTTCCTTCAATATCACTCTGTACTGCCATAAGGAGGATGCTCAAGAGCAACCCGAAGCAGGTCTACTCAGAAATAAAGCCCATTTTGTTCAATGGGGCTCACTCCTAAGTGGTGTTAGCACTGCAACCTTAATCCATATTTAAACCTAATATTTGTGACAGGGTAGATGAGAAGATCATTATGTTCCTGAAAGGACAAAAATCTGGGCTTAAAAAACATAAATACCATCAGCCATTTGGGGAGTTCCCTTCCTCCTCTGCTATGCAGAGATGGAAGAGAGATGTTTGTTGCACTGCCAGAGTTGGCTTTGTTTCTTATCGCTTGCTGCCAAGTGTAATAGTGGGGATCTGGCAGAGAGTGGCATCCCTGCTCCTCAAATGCAGCTTGGAGTAGAGGTGGCTTATGTTTGCTTCCACTCTGTGTGAGTGTAGTGGAGGAGTGGGGGGAAGCCCTCTCCTGAGAAGCAGTGTTGGCTTTCACAACCAAGTCTCAGGGATGGTATCTTCTGATCTGGAGAGACCAAGAAACCATTGGAAGAGGCATCGTGTCTCCGTCATCCTGTGATCAGTTTGACATGGTCTCGAAAGCTGAGCATGACCAAGAGCTGGAAGCACTATGAGTGTGTTCAGATGGGCAGCTAATCCCGCCATTGGCCCGGCTCTAATTTGATCTAGATCTTTTTTATCCAGTGTTACACAACCAAACAGCTCCCCCATGAATCGCTTTACTGCGCGTGACTCTGTGGTGGATTGTCTAGACAGCATTCACCTTAAGGAGCCGTGCAGTCAGCTGTTTTTTTTAATCCTGTTTGTGCATGCGCATATGTACTTGTTTTTTCCCGTGTACTTGTTTTTTCACGCATGCATGGACTTAAATGGTAAAAGCACCACCAGCAGTACCTTGCTCTAGGTACCATTTCAGTTAACAGAGTTCATAAATATCACGGGACCTTCAGAAACATTAAATTGTCTGGATTGTTTGAGCAGAGCTCTGCGGAGATCGCATATTTAAGCGGTTATGCACGCATTGCTAAGACTTTTTTTAAATGGCTGATTGCACGCTGGTGAAACAACCAGATGGGAGAAAGTCCGCCATTGGCCTGTCGGCAAGCTTAGGACCGGACTTTCACCACTATCTTTTAAGTACGGCTCCCTGATGAGGATCGACGGGCTGATAATGGAAGCGGCACATTTCCCAGATGTTGCTGTCTGGACGTGCCCTTTAAATCCACCAGGCACTCGTGCCTGGTGTGGCTCAAAAGAGCCATCCGAATACAACCTGTGATGACTTTTATAAACATAATAGTCATTCTGTTTTTACTATGGGGGGGGGGTGGCTTTTTTGCAAGGTCCCCTGCTGATGTTGTCAGATCTTATATGTATATAGTTTGCACGTCCATATGCCCTGTCCAGAGCTTCAGATCGATCTGTTGAAGTCAGGGGGTGAAATCCTATCCTCCCCATCTATGCATTCATGTCCTCTCATGTGTCATGGGAACGTGTTTGTAGAGACGTGACTTCTGTCATCACTTGATGGCCATTTCCATCCCTGAGCTTTCGATGGGCAAGAAACTTTACTCCGATCCTTCAGAATCTCACCCTGTGACAATCTTTTCCCATAGGCAGCCTTGGGGTGGCTCAGCAGGCACCCCTACTCATGTTGGTGGCCATGTCTGAATGGGTTGACTGTTAGAGGAGTTTTCAAAACTCTAGTATAGCCCCCCCCCCTTTGTCCTGAGTTCTATCTGGAAGAGAAACAGATTCTCTTAAGGCTTTTTGCTAGACAAGCAAGTAGTTTTATTAAGAATGATCATTCTGATGGGAGCTTGGCAGAGTGTCCCCACCTCACTAACAAGCTGGCATCAAGAATAGATACAAATTTCTTCTTTAATAGGATAGGAGAAACCAAAGAGATCAGGGTTTGGTATCTGAATACGAGTTCAACAATTCCGGTCTCAAACATAATCTACCCTACCCTCTCTTTAGAGTACATTCTACATTCCTAAGAGGAACATAAGGAGAAAACGCTTTCTACACTTTTCCTTGAAATATAAAGATGGCACAGACCCTTGACTGAAATAAGGTTGCTTAGAGATCAGGAGGCCAAAGAACAGATTTTGGGTAAGGGTGAGAGGAAGGGCAGGAACATCCTAAAATGTAGCAAATCAGTCTGAAAGATAACAGATCAACCTTAGGCTCATTCTTAATGTGATTTTATTGTAACAAGTCTTGAACTCGGTTTCTTGTGATCTGTCCCTGAGCCTGCTTTGGGGAGGGCAGAATAAAAATCTCAAAATAAATAAATAAAATGGTGAAATAAAACACTTTAATAACTGTTCACTTGCCATTTGTCATTCAGCACTCTACTGAAAAGCTGCTGATCAGTATCCATTTCCAGTTGCCTTGGCTGCCATTTTGAGCCTTGTGAGTCTATCTCCTCAAGCACAGCACATTGCCTGCTCACAACCAGAGCCAGGGCTCATTTCGTAGCAGGAGCTCCTTCGCATATTAGGCCACACACCCCTAATGTAGCCAATCCTCCAAGAGCTTACAGAGCTCTTCTTACAGGGGCTACTGTAAGCTCTTGGAGGATTGGCTACATCAGGGGTGTGTGGCCTAATATACAGAGGAGCTCCTGCTACGAAATGAGCCCTGAGCCACTGATTTCCTCCCTATCATCACACAGCTGATGGTTGCCAATACACCTGAGCCCTCTTCAGATGTTACAATGCAACAGCCTGTGAACCATGCATATTGGGATAGTGTGGAACCCACAGTCCCCTTAAATGTGGGGTTGCCATATGACCTGAAAGAGGAAACAAGTGGGTTTCGCATGCTTGTTCAGCCTCTGTGTATGCTATAGAAAATCTTGATGTTTAGGGTTCTGGTTTATTTATTTAAAACATATGCCACATTTCTACCCCAGTGGGGCAGAATACATGGTCTTCATGCATTGAAGCTGAATGTCCACACACTAGGCCTCTCAGATAACACAGTAGTTGTGCTTATTGGAAGGATCCAAATACAGTTGCTGGTCTTCCCATATGCACAATCATAATCTCTAAAAAGGGCCTTTAGACATTGACCTTTGGGGTCTGCACCATCACCCCCCATCTGTCTGATACATTTCTCTGTGCTCTTCAACCCCTTTCCCTTGATCAAGCAACAAGATCATGCCTTAAGAGTTCAGTGTTGTGTTACTAGAAGCCTTTCTGCCCCTTTCTCTGGGGCCCAACACATCCTAAGGCTGCCTTGAAATTTGCTGTGTCTTTGTCTAGCTTTCCTTTCTTCTCGGCATCCCTTACAGTGGTGAAAACTGCTGTCAAGTTGCAGCTTACCTATGGCGACCTTGAAGAGTTTTCAAGCCAGTAAATGAACACAGGTGGTTTGCCATTACCTGCCTCTGTGAGCCAACCCTGGACTTTCTTGGTGGTCTCCCATCCAAGGGCTCACTAGGGCCAGCCCTGCTTAGCTTTCGATAGCTGACATGTTCGGGTCATCCTGTGTCATCCTTGGTATTTTTAAGTATTTAGCCTCAGTGGACTTCATTTGTTCTGATTTCCTTTTCTTTGTTCCCCCTTTCAGGAGAAATATGCATCAGATCTCTGGAGGTTTGGGAGAGCCGGGTCACGTTCGCTGGCCCTTGGCAGGCACACTTGCATTATCATGGGTTCTGGTATATTTTTCCATCTGGAAGGGTGTTGAGTGGACTGGAAAGGTACTTTGTGTGAACTGCATTCTTCAATAATATCTCTGAGTGCTATAGTCATCCTGCAGTATTTTGCCTGAGTGCCTATAATTAGGGTTTCTACATTTCAAGGCAGAACTGCAATACATGGCATACAATTTTTGATATGTATGCATTCTTTATCTTTCACAATAGCAAAAGTGGTCACATTTTCCTTTGCCAGAAAAGTTTTCTTTCCTCAACCGAGCAAGGTGATTTAAACCAAATCAATCCTTATTGGGCTTTTTAAAGCTTCAACATACACTTTTTTTTTTTAACTGATTTGGGGGTTTCTGCACAAGATAATTTTAAGGCGCAAAACATTTGCAATTTGACTTAAAGGCTGCCGTTGCTGTTGACTGAAGCAATCGGACACACTGATCAGGTTTCAAGCATCCTATTTTGACAGTGAAATTTGTGCTGGTAGCTGACTGTGTGCATTTCAAAAGTGAAATCTGCCTTTGAAATCTGGGGGCTCCTTAGTTTGATTAATATTCATAATGAAAAGTATTGATGAAATATCACAGTATGAATGATATTAATGTAGAATATGTTACATTCCATTGGAAAAACTCTCTTAGAGTGCAATCCTATGCAAAGTCACTCCAGTCTAAGCCCATTGAAGACAATGGATTTAGACTGGATGACACTAGAGGTCCCTTCCAACTCTATAACTCTGCAAAGATTTGCACCATTAGCATTTGAGACTGCATGGCTGCTTTCAGATATCATTAAGTAATGACTGTTCCGCCAGCTGCTACAGCCAATGCAAATGCTGATACTGAACATGGAGAAGATTCGCCCTCAGAATTCCTTGGGGTACACATTTGTTTTAGGTCTACGTTTTAACTAATAACATCTTTCCTTTTCTCATGTAGGTGGTGTACTTCTCAGCCACCTATCCTTACCTCATGTTATTCATTCTGTTCTTTCGCGGGGTCACCTTGCCAGGAGCCAAAGAAGGAATCCTCTTTTACATTACTCCCGATTTCAGCAAACTCTCTCAATCAGAGGTTCGTATTCCCGTCTGACTCTCTGCCACCATGGCACTAATTAAGGCTGCAGACAGCCTTGTGTTCTAGCAAGTTCTATATTCCAAGACAGAAATCATAACTCAGATAGTTAAACCAATGTGTCCAAAAGACTGTGACATAATGCCTTGGTACACCATTAAGGGCTGTTTTAAAAATAAAATTTATGTCTGAACGCGCAAAGCTGCGTTGTACAGAATCAGACCATTGCTCCTTCGAGAGCCAGTTCAGTGTAGTGGCTAGGCACGTGGACTCTAATCTGGGAAAACCAGGTTTGATTCCTCACTCCTCTGCATGCAGCTGCTGGCATGACCTTGGGTCAGTCACAGTTCTCTCAGAGCTGTTCTCTCAAGAGCAGTTCTCTCAGAGCCCTCTCAGCCCCACCTACCTCACAGGGTGTCTGTTGTGGGGAGAGGAAGGGAAAGGAGATTGTAAGCCACTCTGAGACTCCTTTGGGTAGCAAAGGGTGGGGTATAAATCCAGTCTCTTTGTCTTCTTCAAGGTTAGTATTGTCTACTTAGACTGGTAGCAGCTCTCCAGTTTCTCCGACAGAGGTCTTTCATATCACCTGCTATGTGATCTTTTAAACTGGACCTGCCAGGGATTGGACCTGGGACCTTCTGCATTGCAAGCAGATGCCCTACCACTGAGCCTCCCCTAGCTGCTGTGTAGAAGTTGCTGGGAATGCTTCTATGTGGCTGTGGCTTTTCATCAGTAACACAACAGCAGCGATTCATTATTTATATATTTATTTTTCAGATTTATATTCTGCCCTCCCCGCAAACAGGCTCAGGGTGGATCACAATATAATAGGCCATTCGGCAACACCAAACATAATAACAAATAGTTAATTAAAACATTAAAAGAGCATTTAAAAACAGTTTGCACCAACACTGGTGTCGCTGGACTCTGCGTTAAGTCTACATCTTTTTCCCTTGCAGGTCTGGATGGATGCCGCCACGCAGATCTTCTTCTCCTATGGTCTAGGACTGGGGTCTCTGATTGCCTTGGGGAGCTATAACACTTTTCACAATAACGTCTACAGGTCTGTAGTGACTACCTTAATGCTGTCCAGTAACGGTGTGTAGGACTTATACAGTGATTTAGAGCAGGGGTGGGCAAATTGCGGCCCAGGGGCCACATGCGGCCCGCCACAGAGTTTTTTGTGGCCCACCAAGACAGTCGGCCACATGGTGTGATAGGGTACATTTGTCTCATTAAACTGATTCTAAAATTAAATGTGCTCGCAGCTATAGATTATATGAAATTAGCACAATAAATAAATTGAATAAAACTGCTACTATTTTATTTAATTTATATTTATTGATTTTTATGATACAATTTATACCTTTTCTGAAATGCAAAGTTAACTAATGAATGCAATCATTTTAAAAGGTGCGGCCCTCCGCTAACCTCCACTCCCACAAAGTGGCCCCCGAGCCAAAACAATTGCCCACCCCTGATTTAGAGAGTTCAAAGTACGCCACACGAACAGGCGAAACTGGAACCCGATGCTTCCTGATTCCTGGACTTAGGGCTGAGCTACAGATCAAGAAGACCTCACGTTGGTGGATGGCATGAGGGCTTCGCATCAGCATTTGCCTCCCACAGTTTTGTGCCTCCCAGACTCATTTGCGTCCTCTTCTCCTTACTACTGGAGCACATGGCTGTAGCCGCCTTCTCCTCCATGCTGTTTTCTCCCATTTGAAATTCCCCATGGAGCTGTTATTGCTTCGCTGCCTAACTTACACGCACCTGGCCGAAGTAACATGATTTTGCAAATGGCGCCAACAGCAGCTCCATGGGGTGGTCTGAAGAAACCAAAGGTGCAGGGCCTCAGCCAGCAGTTGGGCTTTTGGGGTGGAGCCCCCTATCGGATCTTCAGATCCTCCTAGTGCAGTCTCCCCGATCTCCACCTTTAATTCGGGAAGATATAACTTACTTCATATTACTTTAATTCAGCCGCACAGCACCGGCCCAAAGCATGCGCGAACTAACTGGCATGAGTCATTCCTGGCTTCCTTCCTCTTTTGATTGGCCAGCACAGCCTGTCAATTTTGCAGCTGCGCCACGCCCATCAAGGAGGAAATCAATGCTTTCCGGTCGCTTTTCTGTAAGCCAGTCTTGAAGTTCCTGTAAGTTCCAGCCCTTCTGGCATAATCTTCCGAGCGCAGTGTTTGTGTGAGTGTGTGTGCATGTGTGTCCCGCCCCACAGCCATCCCCTCATGCCGTGCTCGGATTTCAGCACAATCGATGATGGAGGGCAGGGAGAGAGAAAGAGCCCAACCTGGAGGGGATGTCCTGGTGAGAGCTGAGGGCTCAAAATGGCAGTGTGGGAAGCGCTGAGGCTCCTTGTGGCTTACCCGGGGAGATGGGGTGATGTCAGAGCCACAGGCAAGTTCCTGGGAGCCCAGAGAGAAACCATGGAGAATTTTAATTTAATTTAATTTAATTAGCACCCTCCCCCTGGCGCCTTGGTGCCCCTCTCACAAAAAAATCCTGGCTACCAGGGCTGAAAGGTGGCTTGTGCTGGGGAGGAAGCCGAAGCCCCTCCCCCCCATGTTTTGTGGTCCCAAGGAGAAAAGGTCGGCCTGAACCTGGGAGGCACAAAACCCTTTTTGGACAGGCTGGCACAAGTTCCTCATGCCGTCCAATACGCAGACTGCCCCTCCACCACTGCACTGCATCAATGAGCTGTCAGTCTGGGATATTCTGGAACCAGACGGGGTTCTTACCAACTCATGCCCTCACATTTAGTTTGGGCCCTGAATCACTTGGAATTCAAGGCACAGGAGAGAACAGTAGACTTCTAAAAAGCTTTGTACACGGAGAGTAAAAATTAATTTTAAAAGCTAGAGCCAAGAAGCAAATACGCCTTTAGCCTCCAGCCTCCCTAAGCATGAGATGTCTTTTGGAAAACCAAAGGAAGAGGAACACAGGGACACGAATCTCTGCCCAACAGCAAAAGAGACTCTCTTAGCCATTGAAACGAAGAGCCTTTTCTTATGTTGGCAGTCAGTATCCAATGCATGCAAGAGACTGCTTTATGAGAAACTGCTTACAGTGGTCAGGGCTTTGAAATCTGTCCTCATTGTTATGTGGTACTGGCGGCCCCAGTTGGGTTTGTTGCTTCCCCAACAGTTTCTAATCTGGCCTTCTCTTCTGTCTGTTGAACACTTCAAACTTCTTCAGAGTCTTCTCTGCATAATCTTATTTTTTTAATGAATAGCATCTTCCTTGGGGGGAGGGGGATCACTGAGCATGCGATGTTTCTTTGGAAATGCTTTTTGCTGCCTCCTGCGTTTTTCATAAGCGTGGTGCGTCCCCAGAGAGAGCTGAAGAGGCTTTAAACATTCACAAGGAAAACCTCTTAAACCCCTTCCTGTTCTTAATCCATTAACAAGGAACTTGGGCCTTGCTTGTGAACCGCAAGCTTCATTTAAGACTCTTCCGACACAGTCCTCAACA
The DNA here is from genome assembly GCA_029233225.1 of Lepidodactylus listeri. Lineage (NCBI taxonomy): Eukaryota > Metazoa > Chordata > Lepidosauria > Squamata > Gekkonidae > Lepidodactylus > Lepidodactylus listeri. The sequence goes on from JARCFY010000008.1 coordinate 24,371,676, forward strand.
GAGTTAATGCCCTTCCAAGTCCATTTGAGCCAATGGGCCTCGGAAGAGGGTTCACTCTGTTCAGGATCACTTTGTTAATCCAACCACAGGAAAGCCAATTTCTGGTGACAACTGGTCTTCTGCATGAACATTTGAATCGAACCCATATTTTTGCTCTTGTTTTCCCTGCTCTTACTCCTGCAAGGTCGAGACACTCTTCTTCTGTCTCTACCTCAAGATAACGAAACATTTTTCAAGATATGAAGAACACAGGTGTGGTTGCTTTTTAAGGGAGAAAAACTCTCTTATACCCAGTCAGACTATTGGCTCATCAATAGGGCCTGCTCTGATTGGCGGTGGCTCATCGGAGTTTCCGGCAAAGAAAAGTCTTTCCTAGCACCTACAACCTGAGTTTGCCAAAGATATCCTCCCTCTCTTAAAACACCAGAACTCAGGGCAGTGGACTCAGGGCAGACAAAAAGAAGATCATCAGACTTAGAATCATAGAGTTGGAAGGGACCTCCAGGATCATCTAGTCCAACACGCTGCACAATGCAGAAAATTCATAACTACCTCCCCCCACACCCCCAATGACCCCTGCTCCATGCCCAGAAGATGGCAAAAAACCCAAAAATCCTCCAGGGTCCCTGGTTAAACTGGCCTGAAGAAAATTGCTTCCAGACCACAAAGTGGCAATTGGCATTTCCCTGGGCTTGTACAAAAAGGCCACAAGAACTAAGCACTGATGCAACTTTTTTTGGAAAGGGGCCATGGCTCAGTGTCAAAGTATCTCTTTGGCATGCAGAAGGCCCCAGGTTCAATCCCAGCATCTCCATCTGAAAGGATCAGGTGGTAGGTAGTGTGAAGGACCTCTGCTTGAGAACCCTAGAGATCCACTGCCAGTCTACGTAGACAACAACAGTATTGACCTTAATGAGCCAATGGTCTGATTAAGTATAAGGCATATAATTGTGTGTGTGTGTGTGTGTGTGTGTAGTCTTATGGATTATTAATTTACAGAACTCATAATTAATTCAGGGAGCTCACTGCCACAGAATGTGGTGATGATTACTAGTTTAGTTGGCTTTGAAGGTCACTATTTCCAGCAGGAGAGAACAGGTTTAGAAAAAGCTATGACCTGTGATGGCTGAAATGACATTTCAGAGGCCATGTATCTCTGAATCACAATTGGTGTGTGTGGGAGGAAACAAGGAGAGTCTTGTACATAAGGCCGGCTACTACTGGGATCAACATACTGGGCTGGAAGGATCTGTGGTTTTATCCAGCAGTGCTCTATGTATGTACTTATGGAAGCTTGCTAGGTAACCTCGGACAAGCCACACACCCTCAGCCTAGGGTTGCCAGGTCCCTACTTTCTGCTGGCGGGGGACTCCTGGCTCTTCCTCAGGATCTTCTGGCCCATGTGCATAGCATGCGTGCCACGATGACATCACCTAGAAGTGACATCATCTCGCTAGGCACATCACTGGGGGGCACGTCGCTCTTGCATTTGGCCAGAAACTCTATGGTACCGTAGCATTTAGCCATTGGGAACACCTTTGTTTGTGTACCTATGACAACTAGTGATCAGCTCATGTGTGTGTTTAAAGTGTTGTTAAGTTGCAGCTGACTGATGGCAACCCCAGCAAAGGGCTTTCTAGGCAAGTGAGAAGCAGGAGGTGGTTTGCCATTGCCTTCCTCGGCAGCATCTTCCTTGGTGGTCCCCCATCCAAGTACTGACTCTGCTTAGTTCCCCAAGATCTGACAAGATCAGGCCACACCATGCCAGCTTCCTTCCTTCCAGTTTTAGCTTCTCATACAGATGAGAAATGTAAGTGGGTGCTCTTGTGACTCCAGGTGCATACCAGCTGCAGCGGCTTCTGATCCTTTGATCCTAGGCCGATAAGGGCTTTGTTGGTCCAAAGCAGGAAACTAAGCAACAGGACAGGAAGCCAGCACGAACCCCGTTAGCACAGTGATCCTCGATGTGTGTGCATCATTTCCAAGAGTCACCACTGGCAATGCACCCTCTAAGCAATGGAGTCCTTTGAGCAAAAAATTCTACTCTGTGAGCCACTGGCATTAAAGTTGTGAGCGAGTGATTTGGCTGCTGCATAAATTAGTTTGCCCTGGAGCTATCCTTCCTGAGCTAAGACTGTGAGCCGGAGGCTAAAAAACTGTGAGCTACCTCACACTACCTCAGCTTAGAGAGAACACTGGTCACCAGCATAATGCAATAACACAACAGGCATGGAGCATGGTAAAGCAGGCATGTGACTGGTTGCAGTGTTTACAGGACAACATATTTGACTGAAAAAGAGCACCAAAAAAAAGCAAGAAGCTGGACTCCTTTTCATTTAAGGAAGGGCTAAAGCAAGCCTTTTTTGTTTTAGAAAAAGTTGAGGGTGATGGAGGCTTAGAAGATCATGCATGGTGTGAAGAAAGGGGATTTTGATTGGCGTTTCCTCTCTTTCTGAGCTCTAGTGTAATGAGACAGGATCTCTGATTTGCAGTGGATTCAGGACAAGCTCTACCTACAACCCATAGTAATTATCTTAAGGAATTTGCTGCCTCCACATGTGATGAGGGCCATAGCTGGTGGCTTTACAGGAGAGGAGACAAATTCATGTCCATCAGTAGCTATTAGCCACAGAAGTCAGGTTGCTAGATGCCACCTACAGGGGAGGGCTTAATTCTGTTTGTGCTTTTGAGATTCCCAAAGGTGTGCATGGCTGTAGATAAAGATGCTAGACTTCATGGCTCTTGGGTCTGATCCAGTAAGGTTCCTTTTATGGTGAGAAATAATTGCAGGAAAACATGCATAAATGTTTTACGTGACACGTGTATACCCGGATTATTACTGGTAGTCTACCAACGTCTTAGCATTTCTGGAATAGATGGTCTCCGTCTCTATCACATGGACGGTTCTGAATGGTTGGTGGGATGGGAAGTGTGTCTTCCTCCTTTGCTACTCTTTGCTTCTCTTTTCCAGGGACTCCATCATTGTTTGCGGCATAAATTCCACCACAAGCATATTTGCTGGCTTCGTTATTTTTTCTATTGTGGGATTCATGGCTCACATCACCAAGAAGTCAATATCAGAGCTGGCCTCCTCAGGTAAGCAGACGCTGCCTTTGAAATATCTGGCTGCGGGCAAGTGTGGCCGAGGATTCATTTTAAAAAACCTGAACATTCTGTGCCAAGAATTTTATTTTATTTTTATTTATTATTTTATTTATTTTTTGCATTTCTATCCCGCCTTTCCAGCGAACTGGCTCAATATAGCCGGATTCTGTGACTCATATGGGTTCCATGGGTGACCATGAGGATGTTGAGTCAGAAGTGTGATGAGAGAGTTCTGTGCCTCCCAGATGCCCAATTCTGATCATGACTGCAGCACATGGATGGAAGCGGCTTTGTCCCTTCCCCCTGCACCATTTTTACGTCTTGAAATGGCTCCTGGGAGCAGCTATTTACTTGGGTAGGGAAACTTATGCGTAGCCATTATTTCACATAAGTTCCCTGCTGGAGGACTTACTGGCTCCCTGGAGCCATTTCAAGAAGTAGAAACGATGGTGGTGGATGGGCCGAAGCTGCTTCTATCCGTATGCCGCAGCTGTGATCAGAACTGGGCATCTGGGAAGCACCGAACTCCTATCACATTTGTGTTAGAAAATCCTCAAGGTGGTCCCAAGGATTTTGTGTCATGCACATCGGCTCTTATTTGCACAGTTTTTCTTACTTGGCATGATGTCCCCATTTTGCTCCTCTGCTTAAGGCACTGTATTGGCTATAGGTGGGCAGCTACACTTTGCCCCCTAGTCCCACCTTCAATCAAATGCCAATCTTCTGAAACTGTTAAATAGTGGGTTCCATGGAGCAGCCGACTCACCAATAGTGATCAGCTCTGCTTTATTGGTGATTGCAGCAAGTACAAGACTGAACTCCAGAGCCAGAGCCCTGTTTAAATAGCATGCAATTTCCACACCCAAACACACACCCCTCCCAACGACTGGCGATTTACATAACATTACTTCTTGACTGGTTACTTCCAGAGTCCTGGTGGGCTATTGTTCTCTTGGCCATTTCAGAAATATAGCAGTGATGTCAAGCCTATCTTTGCAGCCTCCAGAGCTTAGAAGCTTGCTTCTTTTTTCCGAAAACTCAGATTCCAAGGAGCCGACTTCTCTGCCTGCTGCCACATTTGTGACATTTCTACACTCCCGCAGAATGTCAGCGTAGTTCCCAGTCACAAATTGTAAGCTACTTTCAAAACTTAACATGGCCCCCCTTAGGTGGTATTTCTCCCCTTTGGAGAAACGTATCGGCAGCCATAGCTCAGTGGCCAAGGACGTGCGGAAGGTCACAGCGGTTCAGTCCTCCTCCTCATTTCCAACTAAAAGGGCAACAGGAAAGAATAGGATATCTCTTCCTGATACCCTGGACAGCCTGTGTCAGTCGGAGGAGGACATCCTGCAATGCAAGGCAGTTTCATACGTTCAGCGTACAGGAAAGCGGTGTGTTTCCTCCACAGGGACAAATAGCAGCTTCAAGGCTGCAGAATGAACACATGACCCTCTGTTCTTATACGAAGTCAGATCTGGGTTGGGAAATACCTGGAGATCATTTGACCTGGAGAGTCTGGGGAGCAAATTTGAGACTATTGGAATGCCAAGGAGGTGCTCTACCACTGTAAAGGTAAAAGTTTCCCTTGCTTGAAAGCCAGTCAAATCTGACTCTAGGGGGTGGTGTTCATCTCCGTTTCCAAGCTGAAGAGCCAGCGCTGTTCTCCGTGGTCATGTGCCTGGCATGACTAGATGCTGAGGCGCACGGAACACTGTTACCTTCCCACTATTTATCTACTTGCAATTTCTTGCTTTCAAACTGCTAGGTTGGCAGGAGCTGGGGCCAGGTTGGTGGGAGCTCACTCAGTTACACGGCACTCGGGTCCTGAACTGCCGAACTACAGACCTTCCAGTCTGCAGCTCAGCGTCTTAACCTCTGAGCCACTGCGGCCCTTGCTCTACCACTGAGCCACAACAGTTTGCAATGAAGAAAATGGTACAGGGGGGAGAATTATACCTCCCCAGCCCTGGCTGTGCCCTGATCTGAATTCTCCCCAGCACTTGTTGCAGATGTGTTCACAGATCTTCCAGCATCCTGGAAACCCCAGCATCTGGACATCCCAGGACAGGTTTAGTGAGTGAGCGGAAGACTGCAGGCCTCCAGGTCACCCAGGCAATGGAAATATTTCTGTATTTGGATTTCTATCTCTCGGGCTCAGGCAGGCAATATTTGAACATAAATAAATAAAACCCAGTTGCAAATGCTTGCGTTCAGATCAGAAGGCGATAGTAAACATATAAAAGAAATCTTGTCTGACAACCCAAAGAGTCTGATGAAATTTAAAGCGTTCTTACAGGAAAAATAATGTATGAAAGAGATTTGGTAAAATTGCATTAGACACAATACTAAAATGTCCTTATTCATTCGTTATTGAAAATTCTTGTTGTTATGCCAGTATAACCCATTGGAAAAGTTACTGAAAGCTTGCATTGAAAAAAAAAATTCATTCTATGCGTGGATTCTCTTTATCTTGTCACAAAAGGGGACACGTTTTCTGCAGGCTTCATTGTGTATGAAAGGACACAGAAGCACTCTTCCCTCCCCCCAAGGTCTCTTTCCAGTTGCGAATTTGTCATACATTTCCCACATTCCTCTTCAATGCAGTGGCATTTAGTGGCAGACGTAAGGGCTGCAAAGGCAGGATGCAGGGGTGTCGAGAGTAGGGTTGCCAGGTCTGGGTTGGAAAATACCTTGCGACTTTGGGGGCGGAGCCAGGAGAGGGCGGAGTTTGGGGAGGGGAGGGGCCTCAGCATAGTACAATACCATAGAGCCCACCCTTCAAGGCAGCCATTTTCTCCAGGGGAGTTGATCTCTGTCATTGGGAGATCAGTTGTAAAAGTGGGAGGGGGAGGCCAGGAGGGATGGTCATTTGGGGGCCCAGGGATCTGGTCGACTCACATCATTCACTTTCATATGAGAGTTGGGTGGTGGGTGAGAGGTAAGGCTGCCATCTCTGGGTTGGGAAAGGCCTTGGGATTTTCGAGGTAGAGCTTGGAGAAGGCAGGGTTTGGGGGAGGGGAAGGATCTCAGGTGGGTATAATTTCATGGAGTCCAACTTCCAAAACAGCGTTTTCTCCAGGGGAGCTGATCTCTGTAGTCTAGAGATGAGTTGTAATTCCAGGAGATCTCCAGGCCCCACCTGGAGGTTGGCAACTTAAAAGGGTGGAGGTATTGGGGGGGGTCTGTGGTGAGTTTTGACAGCTGGGCTGGCATGAGGTATCTACCAGCCTAAGAAGTCATTTTTTAAAAAAGATATGAACTGCATTCTCATAATGTGTTAAGGGAAGTGGGTAAACCAGGGGCAAAAGGGGGGAGGGAACTGAACCTAAAACTAGGCTCCAGAACCTGAAAAGGTTAGTCAAGTAGAATAGAGGGCCAACAATAAAAGCTTAACATATAGTGTATAAAAAGATACATGTATTTATTAACAAAGAATTTAAAAATATATAGTGGCCCGATCACAGCTCATGTGAAAATAACTGATTCTAACACACAAGGGCTAATAGACTTGACCTGACGCATTTCGGCCTGTATAGGCCTTCTTCAGAGTTCAGACATAGTGAGGAACATATTGGCAATCATACAATTATACAATATAGATCCAAGATGGACCAGAAAAGAATTGTTCTAAAGTGAAACCACTAGGCACAGAATAAAAGCATGAATGAGGCCTCCAAAGATGCAATCACATGCCAAGTGATATTTCAGTGATAATTTCTGGTCCAGAAAGTGCCTTCCAATGATCGTTAAGCCGAAGTGTCCTCAGTAGCACTACTCTTTGCTTAAGGACGATTCAGGCTGAAACACGTCACATCAAGTCTATTAGCCTTTGTGTGTTAGAATCAGTTGTTTTTACATGAGGTGTGATTGGGCCCCTATATATTTTTAAATTCTTTGTTAATAAATACATGTATCTTTTTATACACCATATATTAAGCTGTTAAGGGAAGTGAGACCATCCTTAATTTTTTTTAATACGGGTCATTCCAGGGGCTAAGGCATTTATGGAAGGCCTCGCAGAAGAGTGAAGGGGGAAGTCACCATACACACACTTGGGTGGTCTTTCTTTGTATTATTTAATGTTTGTATTTGGTAAAGGTTTTATTTGAGTTGTCACCCTTGCTGTTTCATTGCTCCTTTTTGGCTGTATGGGTTGTTCATGTTGTTGTTACTTCATGTTGTTTTTGAAGTTGCCTTGGAAATGATACTTACAGAAGGCAGGGCAGAGATGTTAAATGGATGCCATTAAAAGAGAGGCTGGAACGACGGCTGAGGGGTGACATGATAGAGGTTTACAAGATTATGCATGGGATAGAGCAGGTAGAGAAAGGAGTACTTTTCTCCCTTTCTCACAGTACAAGAACTCAGGGGCACTCAATGAAATTGCTGAGCAGTCGGGTTAGAACAGATAAAAGAAAGTACTTCTTCACCCAAAGAGTGATTAACAGATGGAATTCACTGCCACAGGAGGTGGTGGCTACAAGCAGAGACAGCTTCAAGAGGGAATTGGATAAACATATGGAGCAGAGGTCCACCAGAGGCTATTAGCCACAAGGTATACATAGGAACTCTCAGTCTGGAGCAAGTGATGCTCTGCATTCTTGGTGCTTGGAGGGGGCAACAGTGGGAGGGCTTCTAGTGTCCTGGCCCTTCTGGTGGACCTCCTGAAAGCACCTGGTATTTTTGGCCACTGTGTGACATAGAGTGTTGGACTGGATGGGCCACTGGCCTGATCCAACACTGGCTTCTCTTATGTTCTTATGAACTTCCCAAGGCAGCATGACTCAAAAGAGATCTTGATTTCTGCTTGCTTCTTGATAGGCAGGGGGAAACTGTGCCATCCATTTACAATTCTACCTTTGTTTGCAAATTGAGACCTAACCCAGTTATGTCTGCAAATCCAGTTGCCAAGTAAAGCTGTAACCGTTCCATGTATTTTGAATGATTGCAGGTCCCGGATTGGCCTTCCTCGCCTACCCACAGGTTGTCAGTCAGCTGCCCATGTCTCCTCTCTGGTCCATTCTGTTCTTCTCCATGTTAGTGATGCTGGGACTTGACAGCCAGGTAAGATGCTTGAAAAGCAACCTCTGGGAGAGTGACCAGAGGCAAGAACCAAAGATGTGCTGCCTTGTTTTTAATTCTCCTCTGGATGGGAGGTCTGTCACAATAGATTGCATTAAGTTCTTCCCTCACTTATAATAACCCTTTCGCACAGATTTTTGGAGCAGTAGACATCTGGCATCCCTGGAGCTCATTCTGGCCTACAGCGGTTTCCTGTCTGGCTGACTGAGACCCAGTGTGGTATAGTGGTTAAGAGCGGCAGACTCTAATCTGGAGAACTGGGTTTGATTCCCCACTCCTCTACATGAAGCCAGCTGGGTGACCTTGGGCCAGTCACAGTTCTCTCAAAGCTGTTCTTTCAAGAGCAGCTCTCTCAGAGAAATCTCAGCCCCACCTACCTCACAAGGTCACTGTTGTGGGGAGGGGAAGGGAAGGTGATTGTGAGCCGCTCTGAGACTCCTCAGGGTAGAGGAAAGCAGGGTATAAACCCCTACTTTTCTTCCTCGGCATTCTTCTGATCCCAAAGATCTTTATTATGAAACTTTGCCACTTTCTGTCTTCTAACCTCTATTATGAAGAGTTGCTGCGTGTTTGTAGAGCCATGTCTTTCAGATGCCCATCAGCCATTCACTTCCATTTGACAGCATTTTTGCTCATTCACTAGACCAGGATACAAAAGGAGAGAATTGCCGGAGATTCTCTCCTTTTTGTTTGTCAGTTGGATTTTAAGTGGCCCTCAAGCTTTGTAAAAGGCTGCAAATCCCTTTTGAAAAATAAAAATACCCTTCTGTTTTTTAAAAAAATTAAAACCATAAAACAAATGGGCCCAGGAGAAGAGATGTGGGTGTTATGGAGAAAGGAATCTTTAAAATGCTGAGCTTGGAAACTGAAGCAAAACACTTAAGAAATGAAATCTGAACAAAGTTCTCCTGCACATGGAAGAAAATGTTTACATCTGGGAATATAGTGGTGGGAGGACAATGTAGCACATACACCTATGTATGTATGTGCTATCAAGCTGCAAACAACTTATGGCGACCCCAGCAAGGGGATTTCAAGGCAAGTGAGAAGCAGAGGTGGTTTGCCATCGCCTTCCTCTGCAGAGCCTTCCTTGGTGGTATCCCTTCCAAGTACCAACCCTGCTTAGCTTCTGAGATCTCATGGAATCGGGGTATACTGTACCATTCCACATCCCAGCATCTGGTTATGTGTGTGTAAGCTCTGTCAAGTCGCAGCGAACTTATGCTGATCCTACTGGGTGGGTTTTGAAGTCAAGTGATTAAGGAGAGGTGGTTTGCCATTGCCTTCCTCTTCGAGGTCTTCCTTGGTGGTCTCCTGTCCAAGTACTGACCTTTTTTAGCTTTTGGGATCTGATGAGATCAGGCTATACCAGACTATTCCACATCCCGGCATCGGGCTCTACCCATCCCCCTTTCTGACCCTTCAATCGAGGAGACTTTGCTTAAACTTGCATATTACCTATCAAGTCTAAAAGTGCTGGTGCTGAATGCCCATGATGTATCCTTTAACCCAAGTTTAATACTGGATGGCATAGGTGTCAACTATGGGGGAACTTGAGGGCTCAGGCCACCCCTGAAATTTTCCAGGGGGGACTGAGCCCCCCCGGTAAAACGGAGCGTCCGCCACCACCCCGCCCCACTACGCCTCCCCCCTTTTAGGGCCCTTCCTAGGCCTGCCTGCCACCGCAAGAGACTCTCTCTCCCCCTGCCCAGCTCCCCTGCACCCACTCCTCCCTCCCTCCCTCCCTCCCGGGGCCATCCGGGAGAATGCCCAGCATGATGGCATCACCCAGAAGTGACACCATCACGCTGGGCACGTTGCTGGGGTGATGCTCTAGCAATCACCCCGAAACTCTATGGCACCATAGAGTTTCAGGGTAATTGCCAGAATGTCACCCTGGCAACGTGCCCAGCGTGATGATGTCACTTCCGGGTGACGCTATCACGCTGGGCAGTCACCCGGATGGCCCCCGGAGGGAGGGAGGGAGGGAGGGAGGGAGAGGGAAGGAGAGAGGAGTGGCCAGGCGGGGGGAGAGGCAGCAGCGGGGACATCGTCCTGTCATGTGCACAAGAGCCCCCGCCCTCCCAGGAATTTGAAAACTCGACGCCCCTGCTGGATGGGGAGGCTGACTTTGACTGTTTCACAAGGATCTGGGGAGGTGAAGGAGGAGGGGTAGATCCCAGAGCCAGTTTATGCACCTGGCTCCTGCATGTGTAATCTGGGAGCCTGGAAGAGGGAAGATCCCTGCACACGAGAACTTATTGGGATAAGTCCTGCCATCATGGTCCTATTTTCCCTGCACATGTGGACTGTGTCTGGGTTTAGGGCATCTGCAAAGAGCTGTTTATATATAATAATAATTGTCATTGTCACAACCAACTCATGGGATTTTCAAGGCATGAGATGAGCAGAGGTGGTTTTCCATTGCCTTCCTCTGCATTGCAACCCTAGTCTTCCTTAGTGGTCTCCCATCCAAGCACTAACCACGTCCAACCCTGCTTAGCTTCCAAGTTCTGGCCAGCCCATGCTAGTCTGGGATATTCAGGCTCCTATGGCTGGGAAGTGCCATCAAGTCGCGGCCAATGGTGCGGGAGATGGTGACTCTCATTTCAAAGGAAGAGGCGTTCCGAGGTGGTTTGCCATTGCCTGGCTCTGCATCATGACCCTGCACTTCCTTAGTGGTCTCCCATCCAAATTCTAACCAGGGCCAACCCTGCTTAGCTTCTGAGATCTGACAATCAGGCTAGCCTGGGCTATCCAGGTCAGGGCAGCCATTAGTAAACAACGTAGAATAATGAAGGTTTTGGATGTTCTTCTCCTTGCTCTGGACAAGACTCTTAAAAAAAAAGTGACATGAAGATAGATTTCTATAGGTCAGATTCAGAGGAACGAAAATGTCATTCCCTCTGCAATATGCCACCTGAAGGTATTGCTGTTCTACATGGTAGCGTACATGTTGACATGCATGGTGTTCCCAGCAGACTCAGCCCTTAGCATCCCCTGCAAAACAGTTGTCTGGTGGTAGCTGATGCTGCAGAACATTTTTCTTTGCCTGAAACCCTGGAGAGCTGCTGTCAATCAGGACTGACGATACAGAGTGAAGATGGATGAAGGACTGGTATAAAGCAACAGAACAAAGTTTGAGTCCAGTGGCACTTAAGTGTGCATGCCAGTGGCACTAAGTGTGCACAATCACACAAAGAGTGATTAACACATGGAATTCACTGCCACAGGAGGTGGCGGTGGCTACAAGCATGGACGGCTTCAAGAGGGAATTAGATAAACGTATGCAGCAGAGGTCCATCAGTGGCTATCAGCCACAAGGTATAGATAGGAACTCTCAGTCTGGGGCAAGTGATGCTCTGTATTCTTGATTCTTGACGGGGGGGGGGGGCAACAGTGGGAGGGCTTCTAGTGTCCTGGTGCCACTGCTGGACCACCTGATGGTACCTGGTGTTTTTGGCCACTGTGTGACACAGAGTGTTGGACTGGACAGGCCATTGGCCTGATCCAACATTGGCTTCTCTCATGTTCTTATGTTCTTAAGCTTATACCCAAAATTAAACTTTGTTGGTCGTAAAGGTGCCACTGGATTGACTCAAACATTGTTCTGTTGCTTCAGACCAGCATGGCTACCCACCTGGAATAAAGCAGTCAGTCTGGGCATAGAGCAGGAGTCACTGGGGGAGTGGGGGTGTAGTTGTGAGTTTTGTGCATTGTGCAGGGGGTTGGACTAGATGAATTCTTGAGGTCCCTTCCAGCTCTGTTTCTGTGCTTCATGAGAAGACTGGATTCATACAGTCTGTTAGGAAAGAAGGCATGAATATTTTAATGACACAAACCACATCTCAGATCTGCAGTAGAATCACATGATTCAGCTGTTCCAGTATTGTAATGTGTGTGGGTAGGTAAAGTTTCATTGCTCTTCTAGAGCTGGGGGGGGGGGGGGGAACCCCTTGCCTATAGGCCGTTAGCAGATCAGGCCAGCCTAAAACCTGTCTGCCAAATATGCTATTTTTCTATATGCGGAGGACATTTTTTCTATAGAAAAAGGGATTTCAAAATGCAATTTATTGCCAGAAGTTCGAATGTATAATCCAGGAGAAAACTGCACAGTGAGCTTTTACTGTACAGGTAGACCAGCTTATCTGAATCAATGAAAAAACTCCCTTCACTATCAACGTATTGCAGCCAAGCTTTTAAAACAGAAAAGTCCATTTTTCCTTTCTGTGATAGTCATTCATTGCAGTCTTGGATATTTATAATTGACTGCTCAGAGGTTTGAATTCTACCTGGTTCTTAGTTGAAAGAACTTTTTTTTATAAAATGGCACAAATGCTAACTCAAGGACTCCATCCTTCGTTATTTCTTTTATGCCTCCTAAACAGCTTTTTAAAAGCAGTTCATTTACCCACACCACGTTTTCTCAAGGTGGCTAGAAGATAATTCTAAAGTGACGGCTCTCCCTACTCTATCAGACACTCCTGAAATTAATTACTTTTAGTGTTGCTTCTTAATAAACTTGCACACAGAAGTGCCCCCAAGGGACCGTGGTGTTCAAGCAAGCTTTGAAGAGCAACATCTGAGAGCTGTCTGTAGCCTCCTCATCAAGCATCCGGTATTACATATGTCACAGAGTCTTACAAAGGAAGACTTTTTGCGGGTGAAGAATTTGGTGGTGTTGTCTTGACAAATGGCTCACAAATCAAAATGTGGCTTGCAGGGGAGGGGACGACAAGGACAAGATGCAGTGCAATTGTTGTTGTTCTTGTTAAATAAACAAATTGTTACAATAAATGTAGTGTAGATTATATGGGCAGACTGGTTATTTAACTCCCAGGGACATTTCTTGGTGGGCCACTCCATCTTTGGAGGTTTTTAAGCAGTGGCTCCATGACCATCTGACAGCAATGCATTTAGGAAGATCGTGAGAGGGAGGGCAGGAAGGGATGAGCCAGTGCTCTGCTCATGCGTGACCCTTTCTTACATGCCATAATGCTGATCACCACTTTGGGGTCAGGAAGGAATTTTCCTCCGGGCCAGGTTGGCCCAGGGATCCTGGAGTTTTTTTTCTTCTTTCCTCTGGGCATAGAGCAGGGGTCACTGAGGAGTGTGTGTGTGTGTGGGGGGGGTAGCTGTGAATTTCCTGCATTGTACAAGGGGTTGGACTAAAATGAACCTTAGGGTTGCTAGGTCCTTACCACATTTCAGGGGGGGGGGGTTCCAGTCTTTTGGTTACCATAGAGTTTTCCCACAAATGCTAGAGCATCCCCCACGTGACGTGTGTGAGAATCCACAGAGTCAGTCAACAACAAGTGTCCTTAAACAGGAAAGCTTTATTGAGAAAGGTCTGTAATGGTCATCTGCACTTCTTGTGTTAGTAATGGTGGGCAATGGTGGGTCCAGGATAATTATACAGAAATCAAAAAAGAGGTCTGGTGTTATAGTGGGACCAATCAGTGAAAGAAGGGAAAAGGTGCTTAAAATATTGACTTTCGATTCCCAGAGTATAGGCGGGAGGGTATGGAGCCAGACAGCAAAAGATACAACAGCTGGTACCAAAATCCCCCCCAAGGTCAAAGTAGCAGGTAGAGCGATAAGCACTACAGAGAACAGAGAATAAGACATTCCAATACTGACGTCCCAAGACTGGCAATCCCACCTCCCGAGCGGGGGATGGCAGCATTAGCTGACAATGTGCTGTGCACGATGACATCACCTCCAGGTGATGTCAGTGCACCAGGCACATTGGGCGCAGCTGGGACTGCTCGGGGGCGGGGCTACCCCACCAGCCATCTGGGCAGTGGTGGATTGGGGGGCCCAGAAGCAGGGGGAAACCCACCCCCCATTGGGGAGATGGCAACCCGAATGACCCTTGAGGTCCCTTCCAGCTCTAGGTATTATGTTCTAAGAGAACTGTGACTGACCCAAGGTCACCCAGCTGGCTTCATGTGGAAGAGTAGGGAATCAAACCTGGTTCCCCAGATTAGAGTCTGCTGCTCTTAACCACAACACCAAACTGGCTCTTAGATACAGATGCATGAAGCTGCTTTATACGGATTCAGACCATCATTCCCCTAGGGTCAGTATTATCTACTCAGATAGGCAGCAGCTCTCTAAGGTCTCAGGCAGAGGTCTTTCACATCACGTGCTGCAAGATCTTTTTATCTGAAGGTGCTAAGGGCTGAACCTGGGACCTTCTGCATGCCAAGCAGATGTTCTACCACTGAACTACTGCCTCTCCAGGAAGTCATCCACTGCTGGGTCATACAGTGGTGTACATGTTCATGTGAACTTGTGGAGGGACCTTGGCTCAGTGGTAGACCATCTGCTTTACATGCTGGTTCAATCCACAGCAACTCTAGTTTAAAAAGGATCAGTTTGTAGGTGACATGAAAGACTCTGCATAGTCCGTGTTAGCCAGTTCCATATTGTGCTGCTGTTTGACTACGGGGAAACCTTGCAAACTTGTTTTTGCATATGTTGTTTATTAATTCAGCAGAATCCATGTCTTGTTAGTGGCATTTCTCCCTTATCCCTGAAAGAAAGGGAAACTGGGGAATGAAATTAAGGAATAAAGAGTGAACGAACAAATTTTACTCTTTGCTTTTGTGATGACAGATGTCCCTCAGGCAAACCAGATGCAGGTCTATATTGGAAAAACAGTGGATGCGAAGGGAGAGATGAAAATTTTCCAGGGGGTATGTGGGTAAAGAGAGATAGCAGCACAAATAGGGAAGTTGCTGATGATCTCTTTCCTCCTGCAGTTTTGCACTGTGGAAGGCCTCATCACAGCCCTGATGGATGAGTTTCCACATGTGCTCCGAGCAAGGAAGAAAATGTTCATTGCTGTGGTGTGTTTTATTTCCTACCTCATTGGATTGTCCAACATCACCCAGGTAAACCTGACCTGCATTATTTCCTGTCTCCACCAGGTTGCTGCAGCAATATTCGAAGCCCATTATTGTTATTAGATACACACAGACCAAAAACCTCATCCAAGAGGCTTACAATCTGAAGCCGGCAAAAGGAGAAAAAGCAGAAAGAGGGGAGGGAAGGACAAGAGTATAAAGGAATGTCTGTAGGCAATGGCAATTGCCTGTCCTTGTAATTTGGTTACGGTTGGAAAGGAGAATTAAAGGTTTAAGTTAAAGACCTAGATGGGTAAAAAGCTTTTTATTGGTATCTTTCTGTCCATCTCAGCATATATAATTACAGCGCAGAAAGCCTGGAGATTCCCATATGAGACATCAAGTTTCTTAAGAGCTCTGCTGCTTGCTACTGCCAACTAGCAATGGATTAGGTCTTCACGTGAAATGTTGCTAAATGACTGGAAAGTCCTCTCTGTTTTCAGAATCCCGATATTCCAAGTTATCCAAATTCAGCGTGCCTCTTCCGCTAGTCTTCTGTTATCATGGACTGGAGAGACATGTCATCCAGTTGGAACTGGACTACAAAGAGCCTCAAGGGAACAGGCCCGTGTCATTGGGGTGCCTTGCTCACGTCCCCTGGTGACTGTCAGTCATTTCACTCTCCATGGTTTCCTGAGTGTCTGTGCACCACCATGTGGGACATGTGCAGGCGTCTGTTTTTGGCATATGAAAATGGATTAGGAATTCGCAGCCAATGTGCATGTGGCAAACAAACAAACAAACAAACACGGGCCCTGGGATTACCACCTGCATTGCTCTGAAATGAAGAATGTCGTTTGGGGACCATAAGAAAATGAAATGTATGTATTGACACATTTATAAGTTATTGTAAAAATACAAATATTAATAAAAGATAAAATAGGTTAAAAGAAATGGTCCAAATATCAGACTCTTAAAACTTTTGACACACAGAGCTGATAGTTTCATGTAGACAACCGATGAGTATATCTTATGACCAGTAGACCATACGCGTTTCGGCCCCTTAGGGCATTCCTCAGTGACAATAGTAATATTGATGTGCTCTCCAAATTGTTCTGGTAACAAATGTCCAATGTGTCTGGATGTGTGTGGTCTTAAGACATTGGACATTTGTTACCAGAACAATTTGGAGACCCTGTGCAGTTACCATGAGAGATTATCCATGGCCCACTGTGTAAACTTTTAGCAACTGCACATCACATGAGAAAGCAACACCTGGCTCTAGAGAAAATCTCTTTTTCATATATTTATTTCTGGACATGTGTTGTCTTACAATAGTAATATTCACCTCTGAGGAAGGCCTTAAGGGGCCGGAACACGTATGGTCTATTGGTCAGAAGATATACCCATCAATTGTATATATAAAACTATCAGGTTTGTGTGTCAAAGGTTTTAAGAGTCTGATGTTTGGACCATTTCTTTTAACCTATTTTATCTTTTATTAATGTGTTACACCATAATAAATATTTATATTTTTATAATAACTTATTTTGTTAGCTTGACCCTCTTAGACCACGGCCTTGTTTTGGGTTGAACCCCCTCCCCCCCCTTTTTCCTCAGTTTTTTACACATTTATATCCCAGCTTTCCTTGTGGTTCAAGGTAGCTTAGAGTAACATTTTTTAAAATTCCAGAATAAAATATCAAATCCCAGATCTCTCCCTCCTTTAAAAGATGCCTACCATTTGAACCCCCTCAAAAGCCCTGGCAAACAGGCAGGCCTCTCAGGGCTTCTGGAAGATCTCCAAGGAGAGCTTCCCACCTCTTCAGGGTAGTGTTGCCAGCTCTAGACTGGGAAACTCCTGGAGATTTGGGGGTGGGGCCTGTGGAGGACAGGGATCTCAGTGGGGTACAGTGCCACAGAGTCCACCCTCCAAAACAGCCATTCTCTCCAGGAGATGAGCTGTAATTACGACGGATCCCGAGGTCCCTCCTGGAGGCTGGCATCCCTAAGGAGACCATTCCACAAAGTAGGAGCCACAATGGAAAAGGCTCTGGTTCGTGCCAGAGGGGCCATCCTAAGCACTAGGACAGCCAACAGATACCAGCTTCTTGTATGTTTTGGGATATCACCAATGCTTTATACGAACGCACTATCCTTGAATTGTATGAAATCAAAAATGCTTTTCAAAGTGATGGTGCATCTCTTCTTTTCCACAAGTATTTATGAAACAAGTAAAAAAAAAAAAGTTCCTTGAAATAAGGAACTGAAATTAAACCAGGTTCCAGTTCAGAGGACGTTGTTGGGGTTGGGAGTGTTTTGGCAGATTTTGCTGTGTGTTACATTGGCTTTGCTTTTTAAAATTTTGTTTTATGGAGGCTGATGTTTTGTGTCCTTGCAACTTCGTGCACAGTTAGCTGTCTTGAGTCTAAGGAAATAAGATGGGTTGTAAATATTGTAGATACATAAACATTGTATGGACTCTTCATATTTGAAAGTGTACCTAAAATGGGTTGGGTCCAGGCTAAATTTTTCCAAAGGCAGAACGGAACTTTCCTCCCTCCACCCTCTCTACTGCAGCCCCCTGCCCTCCTCAGAATGAGGGAGAGGTCTGCAGCAGGAAGGGGGAATTGGTGGAAATGGCCAGTTGAGCCTGGATCTGACCCAAAGTGTACAGAGTTTTTCTTGAATGCAAAAATGTCTCTTGGAATATCTAAAGCTATTTTGGGTGTGGTTGAAACTCAAGACCTCTGCTAATTAGAGAGAGGTTGTATGTGAAGACCAAGAGATGCTTTTGAGGCTGGGAGTGATAACCAAACACAGCAAGCCTCAGTTCCTACCACAAGCTGTAGAAGAAAGCCCCATGGTGAAGACAATGAAGAGCAGAAAGACTGAAGTCTGCCTGCAGTCCCCCTTGTACTTACATTGATTAAGTCCCAGTCACTTTTACGGGATTTTGTCCTGAACTACCAACCCAATCTGACCTCTTCAAACTCCTTTTTCCCAGACCCTCCCCACCCCGGCCGGATATCTGTTATGAATTCACAGTGAGATCAGTCCAGGGCAATCAATCAGAAACCTTATCAGCAAGAGGTCTCTTTCCGAATTCTCTGCACCCTCCCCAAACTGCCATTCCAAGGTCCTTTGTGGGAAGCCAGCGCAATTAAACCAGCATAAAATGGATATAATTTCATAGCGCAGATATGCCTGCTGTCAACCTGCTTATGAGACAATATTTCAGAGCTCTCCTCTGCTCCGCACTGAGCTCTCTTTTAATGGGATTTTCTATCTTCATTTGCCTTGATGCTCTCTGATTGCATTAAGGCCTCGCGTTTTGTCCACTCAGGGTGGCATCTATGTTTTCAAGCTGTTTGATTATTACTCTGCCAGCGGCATGTGTCTCCTCTTCCTAGTCTTTTTCGAGACGATCTCCATTTCCTGGTGTTATGGTAAGTACAAATTATCTGTGGTCCATTTTTGTAAACATTCCATCTTGGCTGGATTGGATTCCTATGGGCACTTGGGGATAGTCTATCACAGCTCCCGATGTCCTTCCTGATTTCTACAGAATTAGGGTGGCCAGCTCCAGGTTTGGAAATACCTGGAGACTGAGAAATACCTGAGCTCCCCATCACTGGCAGTCTTTAAGCAGCAGCTGGACAAACACTTGTCAGGGATACTCTAGGCTGATCCTGCATTGAGCAGGGGGTTCGACTAGATGGTCTGTTTGGCCCCTTCCAACTCTGTGATTCTGTGTTTCTATTATTCTATTTTAGGGGTGGAGCCTGGTGAGGGTGGGGTTTGAGGAGGGGAGGGACTTCCATGGGATACAAGGCCATAGAGCACAGGTGTCAAACTCATTTGTTCTGAAGGCCGGATCTGACATAAATGTCAATTTGTCGGGCTGGGCCATGTGTGCCATAAAATGTAATGCCAGGTACCGGAGATATAAACTTTATAAAAGACACTCAAAATGCAAACATGCTTAAAACATTACCATTCTTACAGTGTCTCCCTGATACCCACCCTCCCACTTCCACCGCCCATTACTCATTAGCCCTAGGACAGTATACAGGGACATAATGCACAGCCTCTGTCATCTGGCAAGGAAGGTAATGACCAGTTGCTCGCGGGATGGGTAAGAGCCCTGGATGGGCTGGTTCTGGCCCATGGGCCATATGTTTGACACCCCAGCCATAGAATCCACCTTCCAAAGTGACCATGTTCTCCAGGTGAACTGATTTCTGTCACCTGGAGATCAGTTGTAATCTCAGGAGAGCTCCAGCCGCCACCTGGGAGTTGGCTACCATATACAAAATGGCTTTGGTAGGTCTCTCAGATGTCCAACCCAAAGCTTTCTTGGTCAATCATACTAGTGAATCAGTAGCCTTTTGTCCCGTGGTTTTCTCCATACCTCCTCTCCCTTCATATCCCAAGCCTTAGTAACTATTTCTGGTGCATGCTGGGTCTGGGGCAGAAAGAACAAGTAGCAGTGCAGAAAACGGTTTAATGGATACTTATCATTCCAGGTGTGAACAAATTTTATAACAACATTGAAGAGATGGTTGGCTATAAACCCTGCCGTTGGTGGAAGATCTGCTGGGTCTTCTTCACTCCTCTTGTCTGCCTGGTAAGCAGTTAAGGATGAAGCCAGTATCAGAATTGCTTTGAAGAGGCAAACAAAAGATCTGGCACTTTTATTTCCAAGACTTGCTGCCCAGATTTCACTGACAAGGGGAGCGTGACAGAGACAGCCAATCGCTTTTTATCTTCTCAGCCTTGTGTGGATGGAAGGATATTGCCTCCAAATACAGGAGTTCCATTCAGGACCACCAAAGGGGAGGCGCACTAGGTTTTTAAAAGTCTGGGGGGCCAGAGGTTCCTGATTATGGAGTCGGGCAAAGTGCTTCGGGAGACTTTGCAGTAGCGGTGTGCCTGTTGTAATCAAAGATCTTGTTTGTGCTCCTTCTGAATGCCTTTTCCTCTCCCTCTCTCTCTCTCTTTAGGGAGTTTTCTTCTTCAGTGTGGTTGAAATGACTCCTCTGAAGATGGGGAAATATGTCTATCCTGCATGGGGTCAAGGCATTGGCTGGCTCATGGCCCTCTCCTCCATGGTCTTGATTCCAGGATATATGTTGTACTTTTTCTTTACTGCTAAGGGAACAATCAAACAGGTAAGAGCATCTCAACGACTCCTTTTTGCCATGGCAAAGGTGTGGAAGACAATCACGTCACCCAGACGGTGACTAAAATGCTAAGAGTGGAAACACACAATCAACAGGTGTATGAGAAGTATCTGTTGCTAGATTGGATCATTTAAGGAGGCAGTCTTGGGGATTTTTGAAATGTCTGAAAACTCATAATGGAAGATAACATTTATGCACTTCCTCTTTATCCAAGTGGTCTTTTCTCATTCCCCTATCCCCCTGCCCCCAGTAGTCCCTTGTGACCACAAGGAAGTTGATTTCCAGCTCCACTCGGACCAATAGCCATTCAAATTGGAGAACTGTTCAGTCCCTCCTCCGTCAGAAGAGCTGTGCTTGCGGAAGACCAGAGGGTGTCATTTCACCTCTTTCCTCTGCCTCAGTGCATCCCACCCAACCCATACTATTCTATGATGGCTGCATGACCGTAGGAGTCAATTTCCCTGGTGTTGGAAGGGGACTGCTGGGGGTGGGGCTGGGGAATGTGGCAAAGATCTGGACTGCTTGTGTTGACAAACGGTTGAGTCAAGCCCAATGTGTATTTTATCTCCACTGATAATTTTCATATTCTCAAAACTATCCTTGAGGTTCTTTTCTGACTTTGACAATGCCTTTGCATTTTCCAATCAAAAGTCCTTCCTCCTTTCTAGATTGAATGGCTCAGGGGGAATTGTTTAGGGTATGAATGTCTGACCTGCAGATGACTAGTTATAGATGTCTACAATTCAATGGGCAACAGTATAGGTTCACTAGAGTGTTCCAAGTCTGAGCATCTGAGTGCCCTAGAGTACAGAATGCCGAATGGTAGCACAAAATCCAAAGTAATCTTTAACTGAAGGACATTGGCAAAGTATGTTCAGGCTATGCATTCTGTGCTTCTAAGATTATAATATGCAACTGTGGCATTTAATATACAGAATGCAGATTTCCTCATTCTGAGATCCGGCTTGTGTGTTTTTTATTGTCTTTGAAAGCTAAGTATCTCGTCCTCAAGATTTTGACATCCCAGCAGTCAGCGCCGGGCTGTATGGGACTTCTAGTGGTCAGGGAACTGCAGTGTTCTGGGTAGCTTTTCACTTCTCTCTTTAGAGAATAAATCAGACAAAAACAAGTTAATACGTGTGTGCACTTGCTTAATTTACATTGAACATGCCGTTAAGTCACAACCGACTCATGGCAACTCCATCCACGGGGCATTCCAAGCAAGAGGCAAGCAGAGATAGTTTGCCACTGCCATCTTCCATAAAGCAACCTCAGTCTTCCTTGATGGTTTCCCATCTAAGTACTGATCAATGCTCCCTTCTAAGCTGTGGAGTTTTGTGAGCAAAATTCTACTTTGTGAGCTACTAGCATTAAGTTGTGAGCAAGCGATTTGGAGCCATCCTTCCTGAGCTAAGACGAAAATGTGTGAGCCGGAGGCTGAAAAACTGTGAGCTAGCTCACACTAAGTCAGCTTAGAGGGAACACTGGCACTGACTGTAGCTGACCCTGCTCAGCTCCCAAGATATGACTAGCCTGAGCTAAGCAGGGCTAAGCAGGCTGCTAATCTGCCTTTCCTTTCACCTAATAGCATTTGGCTTTCTTGGCACAGAATCTGGGTTTTACAAGCAGCGTGTATATATGTTGGAGCGTATTCTAATGGGCTCTGATCTGGATAGCCCAAACTAGCTGAGATCTCATCAGATCTTGGAAGCCAAGCAAGGATGGGAGACTCCAAGGAATATCAGGGTTGCTGCGCCAGTATATACATTCTATGGCTTTACACAAAGCCACTCCACTGAGAGCCAGTTTGGTGCAGTGGTTAAGTGTGTGGACTCTAATCAGGGAGAACCAGGTTTGATTCCCCACTCCTCCACTTGCGGCTGCTGGATGACCTTGGGCAAGCCATAGTTCTGTCAGAGCTGTTCTCTCAAGGACAGATCTGGAAAGAGCTCTCTCAGCCCCACCTACCTCACAGGGTGTCTGTTGTGGGGAGGGGAAGGGAAAGGAGTTTGTAAGCCGATCTGAGACTCCTTTGGGCAGTGAAGGGTGGGGTATACATCCAATCTCTTCTCTTCTTCTTCTTTGCCTGTACCCACCCAGGTAGGCTGCCAGTGTTCCCTCTAAGCTGAGTTAGTGTGAGCTAGCTCACATTTTATTAGCCTCCGGCTCACACATTTTTATCTTGGCTCAGGAAGGATGGCTCCAGAGCAAACTATCTTATGCAGTAGCCAAATCGCTTGCTCACAGCTTTCATGCCGGTAGCTCACAAAGTAGGATTTTTGCTCACAAGACTCTGCAGCTTAGAGGGAGCATTGGCTGCCACAAATGGAAATGCACAGAGGCACCCCTCTACATCTACCATAAACAGCTGTTTCCTGTCATGGAGGTGTGGAGTACAAGCCCATAGCTCAACTGGGGCTATTTGGGGCTCTGCCTCCTCCCCTAGAAGCACAGCCCCACTGGAATTTATCCAGGAAAAAATGCTTTTAAAAATTATTTTTAAACAGTTGTTTAAAGGCAGAGGTGGGTTTGTGGGTATCATTTGCAGGAAGCAGGGGTCCATATTTGCTCTCTGGGTGTGAGTAGGGGGGGAGGGAATCTCTGTGCAAGGGATGTAAGAGGAAACCAGAAGGCATTCCCTGTTTAGAAAATGGTGCCTGGGCTTAAATGTATGGTTGTGTACAGACAGAAAAACAATGGCAAATAATGGCAGCCCCACCAGGGGGAAAAATTGCCCCACAGGCTACAAAATCCTGGCTACGGGCCTGGCAGAGCATCGGTTTCTGTCTGCATGTGATCTTTGCTCTGGATCTGCTACTTAGGATTGCCAGACTCCAGGGGGTGGTTGGAGATCTCAGGGATTGCAACAGATCTCCAAGCGACAGGGGTCGATTCACCAGGCTGCTTTGGAAGGTGGATTCTATGGCATTAAAGCCCACTGAAGCCCCTCCCCTCCCCAAATCCTGGCCTCTCAGGCTCTACCCCCAAATCTCCAGGTATTTCTCACCCAGGAGCTGGCAACCCCAACTGTACTGGTCCTGCCCGTCCATAACAAGGATTCCCCCTTCCCCATTCCATGGGTCTGTAGAAGACTGGAACTCCAAGCACCAGTTATCCAGACGTGTGTTTTGTGCAGAAGCCCCCTGAGAAGCAGGGCTTTGTTCTCAGAAGTTAAAGAGAGAGAGAGAGAGAACCCAAACCACCTCCTATTTTCCACCATACCTTCAGGGCGCATCTATTCATAATTAAATTGAATGATTCATAATTAAATGGAATAATTCCGATGCTAATTTGGCTTTAAGATCTCAGGTGACCTTTAAGTGTTTGGAGACGGCCCGGCGCAGTGCCTGGAATGCAGAGGTCCTGTTTTGTTTCCTTATCTCTTGCTTTGAAGCCCACAGAAGGCAGGCAGCGTCCCCCTCCCCACAGCAATCGGCAAAGGGGCTCCTTGCCTCTCACGTGGACCTCGCCAGTAATTATTGCTCAGACCTAATTTTCAGTGTTTGCTGACACTCGTCAGAAATTTTGGAGACCCTCACATCATCCTCTGCCTCCTGCAGGGAAACAAATTAATATGGCACAGCTTTAACTATGATCTATTTACCCCCAGCTGGGGGGAGAGACAAATTCAGAACATCAAAACGTGGATTCCTCCCTTCCCCAAAAAAGAGTCCATCTTCAATCCCAGGGGTGAGGGGAGGTAGTGGAGAATATCGTGCTGTGCTGGGAGAAGATTCTCTGTCTGCTCATTTGCCCTTAACTGGTGAACTTTACGGACTTGAATGACAAGTTTAGGGTGCTCCAGAAGGATAGTTGTAGGGCTGCCAATATCCAGGTACTGCTTAGAGATCGCCCACTATTACAACTAGGGTTGCCAACTTCCAGGTGCTGGCTGGAGATATCCTGTTATCACAGCTGATCTCCAGGTGACAAAGAGCAGTTCACCTGGAGAAAATGGCTGCTTTGGAAGTTGGATTCTATAGCATTTTGCCCCAAACCCTTCCCTTCTCAGGCTCCATCCCCAAAATCTCCAGGCAGTGTTCCTTCCAAGCTGAGTTGGTGTGAGCTAGCTCACAGTCTTTTAGCCTCTGGCTCACACATTTTTGTCTTAGCTCAGGAAGGATGGCTCCAGAGGAAACTAATTGATGTAGCAGCCAAATCGCTGGCTCTCAACTTTCACGCTAGGAGCTCACAAAGTAGGATTTTTGCTCACAAGACTCCACAGCTTAGAGGGAGCATTGTCTCCAGGTACTTCCCAACCCAGAGCTGACAACCCTGATTACAACTGATCCCCAGGTGACAGAGATCAGCTTCCCTGGAGAAAATGGCTGCTTTGGAGGGTGGACTCTACGGCATTATATAGCAATGAGGTCTCTCCCTTCCCCAAACCCCGCCTTCCCAAGGTGCCACCCCCAAAAATCTCCTGGTATTTCCCAACCCATAGATAGCAACCCAGGGCCCAGACTCACTCATGCAAGGAAGGCCAGGTGTTTGAGGGAGGTGACTGGGACCCAGGCAGCTCGCTCTGACACAGCCAAGAATAAGGCAGGGACCCAGGCAGAGGTGTAGTCAGGAGGCAAGGCTGAGCATTGTGGGGAAATTCTTAGGTGGAGTCAAACAATCCTTCAGGTGTAGCGCTGTGCCCACTAGTTCCACCTTGGCTGCAGCCAAGTAAATCTGGGTTGCAAAATGGTCTAGCGTAGACCGCCATCAATTGACTGCAGAGGATAGGTGAAGTGGCAGAGAGAGGGGAAGACGTTTCAACTGAAATTCAGACAATAAAAATATTCTCAGTATGAATCGCAAAATTACCCGCTTAAGCCCAGCCCAAATGAATACTTTGCAATTACCCACAGCATCTATTAAACCTTTAAGTGTCCCATTATGGGAAAAGCAGGTGGACTTTAATGAAAAAGGGAGAAAAGAAGAAGCAATACTGCTGGGATCTTTAGTGAGGGGAGACTTTGGTGTAAAATGGGGAGGGTGATATAAAAGTGTCTTTGTTACAGCCAAAGCCAGGGCTATTTTGGGGCAGGAATGCACAGGAACAGAGTCCTGCGTTGGCCACACCCAGCAGAAACTCATTAGCATAACAGGCCACACCCAACAGCGGAAACTCATTAGAACTGGGTACATTAGGGGTGTGTGGCCTAACATGCAAAGAAGTTCCTGCTACAAGAAAAGCCCTGGGTTTTGACAGAATAAACAGAATAAAAAGCAAAAGGTGGGTGTGGCTGGATGACCACACTTCTGGTAACATGGGGTGTGTGGCCTAATATGCTAATGAGCTGTGCTGTCAGGAGTGTGGCCTAATAGGCTAATGAATTTCTGCTGTTGGGTGTGGCCTATTACGCTAATGAGTTCCTGCTGGGCTTTTTCTACAAAACAAAGCCCTGGCCAAAACTGAGAATAGAAACATTGGATGGGGGGGGGGGGGATACCCCTTGAGAGAAGTACTGATAGCTCTATCTGATGACTCAGTTTTATTCTGGAAATGTGTTAAGAAGAGAAGAAGAAGAGGAGATTGGATTGATACCCCGCCCTTCACTTCCTGAGGGGGTCTTAGAGTGGATTACAAACTCCTTTTCCCTTCTCCTCCCCACAACAGACACCCTTATCTAAGAGAACTTATCACTGACCCAAGGTCACACCAGCAGCTTCATGCGGAGAAGTGGGGAATTAAACCCAGTTCCCCAGATTAGAGTCCACGCTCCTAACCCTTATACACCAAACTGGCTCTCGCAACTATGGTTGCGTCCATACCCTATGTGTGCATTGAGACAACCCCCTCCCCAATTTCAAGTATAGGCTAATGGGGTCTGAACTTGCTTAGACTGAGAGGGGGAAAGGTCTTGGTGTCCTAGTGGATAGCTCAATGATAGTGCCAACCCAGTGTGCTGCAGTGGTGAAAAAGGCAAACTCGGTGTTGGGGATTATTAAGAAAGGAATTGAACATAAAACAGCCCATATTATAATGCCTATATCTATATATATATGGTACAGCCTAGTTTGGAGTACAGTGTACAGTTCTGATCACCGTATCTCAAAAAGGACATTGTAGGGCTGGGAAAAGTACAGAGGAGGACAACCTAGATAATTAGTGGGTCAGAGCACCTTCCCTATAAGGAAAGGCTGAAGAGTCTGGGACTTTTCAATTTAGAAAGAGATGACTTGAGGGGGAACATGATAGAGGCATATAAAATTATTCATGGGGTGGAGAAAGTTGACAAAAAGAATTTTCCCCCCTCTCCCAAAATAGTAGAATTTGAGGTGATCCAATGAAGCTGATGGGCAGTAGATTCAGGACAGACAAAAGAAAATACTTCTTTACCGAGCAAATGATTAAATGTGGAAGTCGCTGCCAGAGGATGTCGGGATGGCCACAGGAAAAAACACCTTTAAAAGGGGTTATATTGATTCATGGATTCTAACAGCAGCTACCAGCCACAGTGATTGAAAGGAACCTCCACATTCAGAGGCAGTTAACCTCTGAATCCCAGTGCCATCTATCTATTTGTGCCCTAAAGTTAGTGAACTCTCTCTCTCTCTTTCAAAACAGTCCTGTCTCTCTTGCGTAATTAGGTCCACATCAGAGCCAAGATTTTTTGACTGCAGGGCTGAGGCTAGTTGTTGAGGTCAGCCTCCCTCTGCCGATGGGTTTGAATAAGATCTTCTGTGAGGACAATAAATAAGTCTGTCTAGAAGAAAGATAGGGAAAGGACTGGGGTTAATCAGGCTTGTGGCCTTTCCAGCAGACTGCCTGGATAATGAAATAAATCTGCTTGATCCTAACAAAGATAGGCTTAAATACAAATCCCCTAGAGAAGCGGCAGAATTTTTGCAAGTTTGCTACCTCAATTCAGAACCCATGTTTTCAGAAAGAAGAAAAACAGTGAACTATAAGGGGATTGGGTAATTTTTTAAAAAAACATTAATTTTGCTTTTGAGTTCAAGACAAAAAAAACAGAAAGACACCCCCTTGTTCTTCAAGAGCTGGAAATGCAATTATTTCTAGAGTTTATTCATTCCTTTATTGCTCCTCCCCCCAGATTGCACCTGGGCTGGGTCTTAGTGTCATACTCTGTTCCTATCTGGGTAGGGTTGCCAGCCCAGCAACCAGTGGGAGCTTTTGGGGGGGCAGGGACATGTAAATTGGCATAGCTCTGATGCCATGACATCACTTCTGGCATGGACCCAGAAGTGATGTCACTGTGTCAGGGCAGTGTTCTAGGACACCACTGAAATGCTAGTTTTGGGGAGGATCCTAGAGCATCACTCCAGCTCAATGATGTTGCTTCCAGTTTTGCACTTGAAGTTATGTCATGGCATTGAAACAGTGCTGATTCCCTTCCCCGCCCCCATTTTCCCCCCGTCGCCCACCCAAGCAGAGCCAGGTAACAGAGGCTGCTAAGCAGTAGCAGCCCTACATCTGGGGTCTGTTTCCCAAGGTCAGGAAGACCAGGTAAACTCTTGGTTCACTCAATACCATCCACCTGCAAGAAGGCTACAAGAGCAGGGGGCCTACTGCTGATTCCCCCCCCCCCCAGCACCCGTACAGTCCTGAGTCCAAGTAATGAATTAAAATACCCTTCTATGCGGGAAATCTAGAGCAAAGGTCCTTGGCTTCAATGCAGTTCAGGATTTGCATTCCCCAGAAAGACTAGCAGAATAAGTTATAGAGTTAAGCTGAAATTAGTCCCTGTGCTCACTTGTAAAAGTGTTGGTGATGAAAAACAGGTGAGCAATAAATGGAGAGTGACTTTAGCTGATTTTATGCTGTCATTAGTGGTGAAGGGCAAAGGGGTGGCAGAAGCAATGCCAGTCATTAAGACTGTTCAGTTCAGCACCGAACACACCTGAATGCCTGCTGAACTGGTTTACACTTAGTTTTGTAAAACTCCATTGGATACAAACAGATTGGCAGTCATCAATGTTGCTTAAGACTACTTAGATGAACAACAAATAGTCGTATTAAAAAAAGAACACCTGGGGTGTTTATTTATGCCTGATTTATATGATTTGTGACTGATGTAATTGTCTATTTAAACAATTCCCATATCTTTGGTTAGGGATAACCAAACAACACATAACAATGCCTGAATTCTCATGTTCGCTAGAATCCTTCACTAAGCTGGATACTATTAAACGATGTTTGACAAGAGAGAGGAAGATTCCTCAGGATGTAATGGTACATGGGTACATAAAGCTGCCTTATCCTGAAACAGACCACTGGTCAATCAAAGTCAATGTTGTCTACTCGGACTGGCAGCCGCTCTCCAGGGTCCTAGGAAGAGGTCTTTCAAATCACCTACTGCCAGATCTTTAAACTTGGGATGCCAGGGATTGAATCTGGAACCTTCAGCGTGCTAAGCAAATGCTCTACCACTGAGTCGTGACTCCTTAGTGAGCTGGTGGAGACTCAGGATCTCAGGCAGAAGTCTTTCTCATCATCTTCTACCTGTTCCTTTAAAGTGAAGATGCAGGGGAATGACCCTAGGACCTTGTACAGTCCCATACTGCTTCTGATGGCACTGCCTTCAAGTTACACTCAGAGCCAGTTTGGTGTAGTGGTTTGGAGCACGGACTCTAATCTGGGAGAACCTGGTTTGATCCCCCACTCCTCCCCATTCAGCTGCTGGTGTGACCTTGGGTCAGTCATAAGTTCTGTCAGAGCTGTTCTCACAAGGGCAGTTCTTGAGAGAGCTCTCTCAGCCCCACCTACCTCACAGGGTGTCTCTTGTGGGGTGGGGAAGGGAAAGGAGATTGTAAACCGCTCTGAGTCCTTCCAGTAGGGAAGGGCAGGGTATAAATCCAATCTCTTCTTCTCTTCTTCTTCTTGTTTGCTGAGCAATAAAACATAGAT
Organism: Lepidodactylus listeri; assembly: GCA_029233225.1. NCBI lineage: Eukaryota > Metazoa > Chordata > Lepidosauria > Squamata > Gekkonidae > Lepidodactylus > Lepidodactylus listeri. The sequence goes on from JARCFY010000008.1 coordinate 24,400,763, forward strand.
CAGAAAACAATCTAGTTTAGACAGTACTTAGAGACAACTGTTGGGATTTGGTAATGCCTATGAAGTTTTCTCTTTTTAAACTTTTGAGGAGTTGAGGAGTTTGAGGAGAAAACTTTTGAGGAGTTTTCTCTTTTTAAACTTTTTTATTTTTCATAAATATTTATATCCAAACGATTGAAGGGTTCTAGTGAACTTGAAAGCTTGTGCATGGGTATGCATCATTTGGTTGGTCCCAATAAAAGACACAGCAGCCTGATAGCCCAGCCAAACACAGCCGAGCCTGATCTCATCAGAGCTTGAGAGCGAAACAGGATTGACCCCAGTCAGTATTTGGATGGCAGACCACCAAGGAAGACCAGGGTTGCTGTGCAGAGGCAGATAATAGAAAATCACCTTTGCTCATCGTCACCATGAGTTGGTTGCAACGTGATGGCACACAGTTATTATAATAAACTATATTTTATTTTGAGATCCACATGACTGCTAGAAGTGTGCATGCCCACAAAAGCTTCTACCCAGAATGAAACTTTGTTGGTCTTAAAGGTGCCATGGGACTCAAACTTTGTTCTGTTGCTTCAGACCAACAGGGCTACCCGCCTGAATTTAATTTCTTTCTCTGTTTAAACAATTGGCTGCTGAGCATGGCAGCAACACTTCATGGGAGGGTGAAGTAGGGTTGCCAACCTCCAGGTGGTAGTTGGAGATCTCCCAGAGTTCCAACTGAACTCCAGGCTACAGAGGTCAGTTCCCTGGAGAAAATGGCTGCTTTGGAAGGTAGACTCTATGACATACCCTGCTGAGTTAATTCCCAAACTCTGCCCTCCCCACGGTCCACCCCCAAATCTTAAAAAAAAATAAAATAAATCCATGCAGTAACTAGGGGTCTGCAAAAATAAAAATCAATTTTTTCCAATTCGGTTCTATTGGACCCCAAAAATATTGGTATTCCTGACTATTCCCTAATACCAATATTGGGGTTTTTTATTAGGATTCAGGTAAATATTCAGGAAACCCAAATTTATTCGGCTCCATTATACTCTATGGGGACTGTTCTCATAGGGTATAATGGAAAAGAGATTTAAACTTTAAATGATTGCTGAGTTCACTCTCCGAATCGCACCACTATGGCGGCACTACTTGACAAGTGAACTCGGAAGGGATTTAAAGAGACCATGGTCTTTTAAAATGCCTTCTAGCTGTGCCTGCATAAAAGCCGAATAATGTTGGCTTTTATTCAGGCACAGCTATTTCGGTAGCCGAATACAGATCTCTGATCTGTATTTAGCTGAATAAATACCTGAAAAATACAAACAAGGGGTTTTGGGGGGTATTTATTTGGCTTGGTGTATATCAACTGCACACCCCCCCTGGCAACCCTAGGGAGCTGGCAGTCCTTGGAATTCCATAGGACTGTTCCAGTATGCACATGTGCAAAGAGCTGATTGTGCTGTATTATTAGGAAGGAATAGTTGAAGCAAGCCTGCTGAACAGCCACAAACAGATCAATGAATAGAAAAATAGTCTGTCAAACGTTTCACTCCTTCATGGCTGGCAAACAGTAGGGTCTAAAATGGAGCTGAAAATGTATTTTGCAATAAAAACTGGGAGCATAGTTGACTGGAACTAAACCCTGTCCCCTCCCAAAACTCACCTCACTGTCCATTCCTCAGTATTCTCCAGTCAAGTATTCAAGAAGTATTTATGACTACCTGGGAACAGAGGTGTGGGATTGCTTGAAAACTTGTGAGAGAAATACTGCCCCTTCTTTTTGTATCAGTTGTAGTGTACTGTAGTGGTTAGGAGGGCAGACTCTAATCTCGGAGAACTGGGTTTGATTCCCCACTCCTCCACATGCAGCTGCTGGTGTGACCTTGGGTCAGTCACAAGTTCTTTCAGAGCTGTTCTCTCAAGAGCAGTCCTTGAAAGAGCACTATCAGCCCCGCCTACCTCACAGGGTGTCTGTTGTGGAGAGGGGAAGGGAAAGGAGAGTGTAAGCCACTCTGAGACTCCTTCGGGTAATGAAGGGTGGGGTATAATCCAATCTCTTCTCTCTTCTTCTTTTCTACCCTGCAGCCTCATAGGAATTCGTGGGTCAAATCCCAGCCAAACCAGTTAACAACATCTGCCCATTTGTGATGCCCAAATGTTTGTCCATGTTTCTTCTAAGCCCTTCTTGCAGGGTTGTCAGCAGGCCTGGAGAAACATGTCCTGTCCCTTTAATAGAGGCTTCATGTGCAGAAAGAGCCGTTGAAGCTGTTCACAGCTTGGAGGTCAATAGCCAGAAACAGCAAAGGGGGAAGGGGTACAACCTGAGAGTCAAGTCAGGAACCTAGAAGGCTGAGCATCCAAAATGCAGAACAAAATATCTCTTTTTTGCAAAGCGCACAGTAACTACAAATTAAAAATGACATTCGTAGAATGTGGATAAAAACAAAGAGATAGTGGTTGTCACATCACATCCATTAAGACATTGCATACAGCAACAAATATAAGTTACACATACAATAACCACTAGACCAAATGCATTTCAGCCCTGCGGGTCTTCTTCAGTGGTCTAAATAATAACAATACACACTGAAAGTATAAAATATCTGCTCCAGGCAAGGCAGGTAGTATAAGAATCAGTGGAATAGCGTAGCTCCAAATAATAGTTATAAAGTTTTGCTGTCAATCAGGCCTGCGTATATCGAGGAGCCCACACCTCTATTCACAGTGTGTGTCCATGTGTCAATCCAAAAGGGATGTGTTGTGACACCCACTATCTCTTTGTTTTTATCTACATTCTACAAATGTTTTTAATTTGTAGTTACTATGCACTTTGCAGCAAAGAGATATATTTTGTTCTATGTTTTAGCTGCTCGTCTGTGCTTTAGCTGCTCAACCATGCAGGTCAATAGTGTCACCTTGTTAATACTGTTCCATGAGGTCTGTTTTAAAGGGGAAGGAATTTTTCAAAGAACATAAGAGAAGCCGTGTTGGATCAGGCCAATGGCCCATCCAGTCCAACAAAAACAGGTGCCATCGGGAAGTTCACCAGTGGGGCCATACTCCAGAAGCTCTCCCACTGTTGCCCCCCAAGCACAGAGAACACACAGCATCACTGCCCCAGACATAGCGTTCCATCTGTACCTTATGGCTAAGAGTCTCTGATGGACCTCTGCTCCATATGTTCGTCTAATCCCATCTTGAAGCTGTCTATGCTCTGTAGGCTTATTGGCAGTAGTAGCAGATCCACAGAATTCTCATTTGGTTCTTTGCTCAAGAAACTCATATCTGTCTTGTGATTTGATTGAATACTTTTGCTAGAGAAAAGCCATGTTAAGTATTATTAATAAGAATATTAATCAATTGGTTAATTCCCACTGTGCTACGATATACAAGGTCCTTCGCCTGAGGACCTTACATATGAAATTTGACATGGATGAACCAATAATGAGAGGAGGTGCTGAATAGGCTTGCTTACTCTATTTTGGGAAATTTCTGGAGATCTGAGGGTGGAGTCTGGGAAGGGCAGGGTTTGGGGAGGGGAAGGACTTCAGCGGGGTATAATGCCGTAAAGTCCACCCTCCAAAGCAGCCATTTTCTTCAGCGAAAGCAACCTCTGTCATCTGGAGATCAGTTATAATTCCAGGAGATCCCCAGGCCCCACCTGGAGACTGGCAACCATAGTGAAAAACAGGGAATGGGTTATGTGTTAATTCCAGATACAAGTGCTTTGGTTTAGCTCCACTAGAGACATGAGTGAGAGTTAACATCAGCTTAAGTGGCTTCTCTTGATCACCCTTCATTCTGTAGCCACTTCACCCCATGTGCCTGGACCCATTTCCAGCAGGAAGTGGCCTGTTGATTTTGTTTGAAAGAAGCCCGCAATCCACACCCCGGTTTCTTGTCCTTGTGAATTTACAGTCGTGACAGCAAGCAGCAGGGGGCAGCAAGGAGAAGGCGTGTGAGGCTTTGGCATCCTCTCATGTATGAGTGTCCTGGATTCCTTTGTAACAGAGCTGAGGCTGGGAGGGAAATTAGATTTTGATGCAGGATAAAGTGGTTTTGACAGGCAGGGGAGATTACAGGCCATTTCTGTCCTATTGAGCATAAATGGAAGGAGAGAAAATACACTGATGACAGAAAAGTTGGACTAACTGCTGTCTAGGCTCCCCCACGAAAAGACTTTTTGGCTGCTTCGGATCTGAAAGGCCCCTTTCTGCTGCAGGCATCTGGGGCCCAGGCCAAATGGAATTCTTTACCAATATCAGGACTTCTCTCTTGCTTTAATTACGTTTTCAGTATTCTGGTGCCTGGAACACTCTTAAGTAGAATTTTTGATCATGGTCTCCACAGAGTCATGGAAATCCCCCCGAACTGGAGCTGGCGGCATGGCTAAAGGTCAACAGAGGAGTTCAGTAGGGGAGAGCCAGTGTAGTGTGGTGGTTAGAGTGTAGGGTTGCCAAGTCCTACCTTCTTCCCAGCAGTGGGCTCTTCGGGCCTTGCCCAGAAGTGATGTCCTCACACTGCCGACATCATGCAGCGACGCTCTAGTTTCTGGGCAAAACTCTATGGTTTGAGCCCAAATTTACCATAGAGTTTTGCCCCAAAACTAGAGTGTCACTGCATGATGTTGGTGGTGTGATGACATCATCACTTCCAGGTGACATCCTTGTGCCACATTTCAGGGCATTTCAGGGCCTTCGACTAGGAGCCGCCACTGCCGAATGAGCCATCGGAAACTACCCATACTATGGCCCTATACGACGTTAGTTTGCCTCTCTGTATTAGACCATTCACAGAAACCTTCATGGGTACCTACTAGCACTTTATGTTATTTATTGCTATGTACTTTTATTGTATTTATTGTATTTTATTGTTTTATCACATTTTAATTGTTGTTTGCTGCCTTGAGCCAGTCCGTCCAGCAAGGCAGGATATAAACAGAAAGTAAAAAACAAATAATAAATAATAAACATTTGTGAGTGGGGAGGAGCTCACAAAAGCAGGGGAACCCCCACCCAGACTGGGGAACTGGCAATCCTATTAGCAGGTTGGGCTAGGGACCAGGAGACCCAGGTTCAAATCCCCCTTCTGCCATGGGTGTCCTAGAACCAGTTACCCTCTCAGTCCAATCTCCCTCACAGGATTGTTGTGAGAATAAAATGGAGAGGAGAATAATATACAACACCTTGAGCTCCCTGGAGGAACAGCAGGAAGAAAATACACAGTGGGACATTTAACACAGAGGGGGACATGATGTCAGGGCAGGGGCCATGGCCCAGTGCCAGAGCATCTCCTTGGCATGCAGAAGGCCCCAGGTTCAATCCCCAGCATCTCCAGTTAAAAGGATCAGGCCGAAGGTGATGTGAAAGATCTTTGCCTGAGACCCTGGAAAGACACCGCCAGTCTGACAGTACTGACCTTGGTGGACCGGTAGTTGGACTCACTATAAGGCAGCTTCCTGTGTTTGTTCGCACTGAGGTTGTTCATGTCTTTCTGATTACCTTTGCTTCTTCTTGCTCCAGCGCTTTCAGCTCATGGTCCAGCCAACACAAGATACAAATGTCCAGCGGAATGGACTGCAAGCGAAGGCTTCGCTAAATGGGAGCTTCTCTGAGGCTGCTGTCTAGGGAAAGAAGAGACAGAAAACCTCTTTGCCTGGTCTGCAGCAGCCCACACCCCATTCCAGACTCAGGCACGGGAGTTTGTTTCATTTCTTTCGCTTTTGTGATTAATTCCAAAAGGGACTGCTTCACTGTTGAGTGTTCTGTTCAGTTTTATGATGTTATTGCTGTTTTGTTTTCGTAATTCTGTTTCATTATTATTGGTTTCAATGTAGGGTTGCCAGCCCCCCTTGGTGAAGGTGGGGTTCCCCCGCCACCAGGCTCCCTCCCCACCACCAATCAGCTGGCCAATGGGAGTACAAGAGGAAGTGACATCATCATGCCAGTGACATCCTGGCAAAAACTGTGGTAGAAGCCGTTTTTTGCCCAAAAGCCAGAGCGTCACAGCAGTGTCTCAGCATGATGACATCACTTCCTGTGTGATGCTGGCAACATGGCCTGCGGCTTTCTCTTTCTCCTGGTATGTGTCCCCATCCCCTCCCCCTCCTGCCAGTTGCTAGGAGGGATCTGGCAGCCCTTTCAATGGAAGACAATCCACCCTCTTCATGAGGCTGTAACTTCATGGCTTTTCCATCCAAAGTGGACAAAGCTCAGGGGGATCACAGTATTTCCCCCAGGATATCCACACTCCCAAATTTCAGACAGATAGAGTGAAAGGTGCCCATGTTTCACTTTAAAAGTCTGTGTGTGAATTAATAGACAAGGTTCTAAACAGTAACACAGAGAATGTCATGTGGGAATTTTTCGCAGCAGCCACTTAGCTTGAATAGCAGGAGCAGAAATCAGACAATATTTAAAGCAGGCAGGCAGGCAGGAAATCAGTAAAATGTTTCAGAAGGGTCCAAAGAACACAACATGCACAGAACAGAAACTGTATTCAAGAGGAAAACTTAGTGAGGAATAAGGAAGGAATGAAAGCTAGACAGTCCCTCTAATTGGTTTGGCACCGGAACCTACACATGTTCTCTGTCTCAGCAACAGGAGGGCTTCAGTATGTGTCTTCAGCTTTTATTGGATTGAAAGTCCCACCCCTCTCCTTCAGGACTGGAATGTCTCATGTGTGCGTGGAATCCTAGTGGCTGCAGTTTACAGTTGATCAAGAAAGCCCAGATCCTCTTTCTCCCTCTCCCCTCCCCTCAGGAACTCTGCTTGGTGCCCTTATTGTTAAAGCTTGTAAGTCTCCATCTCTGCACTGCAAAGCCCTCTTGTGTTTGTTGGGGAACAATGTAAAGAATTTGCATCACACCTGTGATGGGAGTTTTGTGCCTCCCAGGTGCACAGCGGCCCTTTCCTGTTTGTGAACAAAGCAGGCAGGGAGAAGCAGCTTTAACATTGCTCCCCTGCATCTCTGGAGACAAGATGCTCTTCTTCATGAATATAGAAAGTTCACTGAAAACAGAGAATTGCCATCCACAAAGACTCGGCTGATGCAGGCCTATCCAGACTAAAGTCCTGACAATAAGACCTGCACAAATCCTAGGGACTTCCGGCAAGACTTGCGACCATGGCGGACGCGCTCCTCCGCATCTGCGGGGAGCGCGATCCGTACCCAGCGGGAAGAAGGGGCTTCGGACTGGTGCCGAGCCCCCAGAGACCCTAGTGAAGGGGCTCTGCCTGGGGTGGCACGAAGGGGATCTCTCCCTATGGTGGCGATTGAGGGATCGAGGTCCCCTTTCATCACCCCCATAGGTTCCCCCGTCCGTGGGAGCCGTATGGCTAAAAGCGCAAAACCAAGAAGCAGCAGAGAGTGCGAAGCTTTGAAGCTGGAACTTATAGTTACGCACGGAGAAAACGTGAGTCTGAAGTAAAAATAAACAGAACACAGCGGGAAAGGCGGGTGGAGCAAACCCCCCCCTCTCGAGACTGGCGTACTTACGGGACTCTTTACGTGGTGTTACTGCATGAAAAAACGTACGTTCGGTTTGCTAGATGGCGGCATCGCTCTTTAGAGGATATGAACTTTAAAAAGATATAAGCGCAGTCGTAGAATTTGCTTCTTTCGTCCATCTTATCTAACTATCAACAAAGAAGCGCAGCCTCAACAATGGCGGGGAAACCGAAACCTTCCCCCAAACTAGGAAGTACAGCTCCGAGTTCAAAGGTTGATACCACAGAGATGAGCACTGTGTTCTCCTCGTTATTGCGACCTCTAGTGGACCAAATGACAGCTCTCAACGTCAAGATGGACAAGATGCAGCTGGACCTGAAGGAGTCGAATAAAACTACAGAGAAGCTGCAGCAAGAACTTCTGGAAGTTAAGACTTCAGTAAAAAATCATGATTCAAGGCTACAAAAAGCGGAGAAAGAAAAGGCCTTCCACTCTGATCAGCTTTTGAAACTACAGATGGAAAGATCGAATTTTTTCCTAAGACTTCAGAATGTACCAGAGGATAAAGGAGAAGACCTTAAAAATCTGTTAAGTGAAGCGCTTGAACCAGTGACGGGCTTAAAAGCAGCGGAAATAAAAAGTGATATGGATATGGTTTACAGAACCTATCCAGACTATACTAAAAAGAAAAGCCTGCCTGGTGAGATTCAGATAAGGTTCTCCAAAAAGTCAACAAGAGATGTGGTGCTTAGGACCACAAATAAAGCGGTTCTGAAGATCAAAGGAAAAGAAATTAAAGTGATGAAAGATATCCCATTTGAAATAAGGAAAAGAAGGAAAGCCTATGGAAAACTGACATCTTGGCTTCAGTCTGAATCTATTATCTACAGATGGAATGTTCCGGAAGGACTGAGCTTCAGCATCAAAGACAAAAAATATAAGATTGACTCTGTTCAACAGGCAAAAAGTTTTTTGGAAAAAAGCAAAGAAAAGAGAAAAGAGAGAGACTCAGATGGTTCGCTGGCATCGCAAGAAAGTATGTATGGATTTGATAGCTCAAAGAGCGAAGAGGAAATTTCTGACTCGGAAAAAGGAGCAGCAGCTCCAAAGGTACAAGAAGAGACTGTTAAGACAAGAAGAGGACGAAAGAAGAAATAAGGGCTGAAATGTTTTTTGAAATCGCACTTATATATTATATATAATTTGTATAATTAAGCATTCCTTTAAAAGAACATGTCTGTCAAACAGCTTTTTTATTTTTCATATATCATCAGTAACAATTTTAATTGAATATTAACCAAGGTTTAAAATGCTTCATATGTATTAATGGTAAGGTAATATTAAGCAAATGTTAAAGCACACTCTGTATAAGGTAAATGTAGCTTAGAAAAGTAGCGATGTAGTAGTAGAAATAGATTAAAAAAAAAAAAAGACCTGCACAAATCCTTCAGTCACAAAATTTCAATCTAGGGAATGCACGGTTGCGAACATGGATGGAATCAGTTCCACCCGATATCCATAACCTGACAAACACCAGTGAGAGGCCCACGGGGTTTGACTTGCCACGTAAAGTATGGAAGATGGGTAATAGAATACAAACAGGCTCTGGCAGTTGTGCAGCCTTGCTGTTTAAATGGGGCAGAATACCAGGACCTGAATGTGATTGTGGTGCATCCCGCCCAACTATTTTCCATCTGTCACAGGAATGTGAGCATCGTACTTTCCAGGGAGATGTGAAGAAGGAGCTCTCTGAACTCTCCCCACCTGTGATTGAGTGGACTGAAAATCTAACTATTAGTATTTAAAGGGATTGCCCAATCGGTCTGCATGACCATTGTATCAACTTGGTTACGTGTTTTATATCATTATATACTTCCTGGGTGTAACTCTGCCATACGCTAAATAAATAAATTCACATCCACAGACTGCCCCGTGGAGCTACCATTGGTTCTGCAGTTAAACTTATAGGTAGTCGCATAAGTGATGTGATTTTTACAGCAGAGCCAACAGCAGGTCTTTAAGGCACTTTGCAGAAATGAAAACTGCAGTGGGGGAGAGGCTAAACCTGCTTCTCCCTCCTTGCTTTGGTGACAAGCAGAGAAGAGCTGGTGAGAGTTTGGGAGGACAAAGCTGGTGTGTTAGAAAGACCTTGCGTTGTTCCCCAACAAGCACGAGGACCTTGTAAGGTGCAGGCGAAGCCTAAAATATGAAATGACAGAGCGACAGCAGTAACAAAAGAAGCGGAACAAAATGATGGAAATTATAGACAATGTGCAGTCCTCCTCTTCTGTGATCCTATACCAGACCTCTCAAAGGAAACTTCCTTGCTCCAGCTCTTCAAACCCTTCTCCTTTATTTAGGGCTGCCAACATCCTGGTGGTATGGGAAAAGTATATGACACTGTGTATAATAGATGTGAAGGGCTGCAGTGGCTCAAGTGGTTAAGACACTGAACGGCAGACCAGAAGATCGGTAGTTCAGCAGTTCGAGACCCGGGTGCTGCATGATGGAGTGAGCTCCTGTCTCTGGTCCCAGCTCCTGCCAACCGAGCAGTTCAAATGCAAGAAATTGCAAGTAGGTAAATAGGTACCGCTTCAGTGGGAAGGTAACAGCGTTCTGTGTGCCTTGGCATCTAGTCATGCCAGCCACATGATGATGGAAAAGTCTTCAGACAGCGCTGGCTCTTCAGCTTGGAAACGGAGATGAGCACTGCATTCCTAGAGTCGTTTTCAACTGGCTTTTGAGCAAGGGAAACCTTTACCTTTACTATAATAGATGTATGTTTAAGGTAGAGCCATTTTGTGCTTTTTATTTTTCTTTTCTTAATTTTTCTATACTATTATACAAATATTGGTGTCAAGTATTGCCAAACCTAGGTGCACAAAAATAATACATCAAAGGGCAGGTTTATACCATGTTCAAACATTCGAACAGCACCTTGTCAGTTTCACAATCACTAGGCCGTTGTGATTGTGAGACTGACAAGGTGCTGTTTGAATGTTTGAACATGGTATAAACTTGCACTTTGATGTACTATTTTAGTGCACCTACGTTTGGCAATACTTGACACCAATATTTATATAATAGTATAGGAAAATTAAGAAAAGAAAAAAAGCACAAAATAGATCTACTGTAAGCATACATCTATTATAGGTAAAGGTAAAGGTTTCCTTTGCTTGAAAGCCAGTCAAATATGACTCTAGTGATGCTGTGTTCATCTCCATTTCCAAGCCGAAGAGCCAGTGCTGTCCAAAGACGTTTCCATCATCATATGGCAGGCATGATTAAACACCAAGGTGCACGGAACGCTGTTACCTTCCCACCGAAGTGGTACCTATTTATCTACTTGCAATTTCTGGCTTTCGAACTGCTAGGCTGGCAGGAGCTGGGGCCAGAGATAGGAGCTCACTCTGTCATGCAAAACTCAGGTCTCGAACTGCTGTACTACCGACCTTCTGGACTTCAGTTCAGCGTCTTAATCACTTGAGCCACTGCAGCCCCTCCACATCTATTATGCACAGTGCCGTATATTTTTCCATATCTTCCTAACACTGTGACCCTCAGCTTTTGGACAACCTTCAGGTGGTGGCCAGAGCTCTTCTGGAATTGCAACTGATCTCCAGGCAGTTTCCCTGGAGGAAATGGCAGCTCAGGAAAGTAGACTGTAGGGAATCATATCCCTACTGAGCAACCTTCCCAAATTCCACCTTCCCCTGGCTTTGCTTCCAAATCTCCAGAATTTCCCAAGTGAGAGGTGGCAGCCCTACCTTTATCCCTCCTACATTAAACCTCCACATTCAGAGGCAGTGTATCAGTTGCTGGGGGGGGCAACAGCAATAGCCAGTAGAAGCTTTGGCTTCTGTGGCCTGGATTATGGGCCTTCCTGAGCTATTGCCGCTGGTTTTGTGGGAAAGGATGCTGGAGTAGATGGACTATCAGTCTGATCCGGCTTATGCCATTCCTCAAGAGACCCCCCACCCCCATATAATCAACCCTTTTGGGGTCAGCAATGTTCCCTCTAAGCTGTGGATTCTTGTGAGCAAAAATTCTACTTTGTGAGCTACTAGCATTACAGTTGAGAGTGCGCAATTTGGCTGCTGCATAAATTAGTTTCCTCTGGAGCCATCCTTCCTGAGCTAAAAACTGAGGTGGTCAGCTGTACGATCCTCTACAGCCCTTCTCCTTCCTATTCCTGCCAGGTCTCTCCAATCTCCTGGTACATTTGTTGCTGAAGCCCGCAATGCCACTTCCTCTTTCGCATCTTCAGTCATCTTTTTTGGTTGATAGAATGCTTTGTCCGTAAGTGTTCATATGGTACAGTCTCTCCCTGTTGTTAAGAACATTGTTTAAGATGAGCTTTTCTTCCGCACAGCGTTTCTTCAGTTAACCTCCAGGTTCTGAATAAAATCCCTGCCAGTGCAGCTTTCTTGTTCTTTTCCCTTATCCTTATTTCCGGACTGTAAGCCTGCCGGCAGGATCTCTTGGCTTTAACTTTGCTCTGTACAGTGCCTAGACTCTTCGGTGCTTAAGAAGTAAAAAAAATTATCGCTACCGTCTAAAAATAGCTGACTCTGGTCTGTAGATTCACATTCCAGATGTTTCGCACCTGCAACACTGGCAGGTGGTACCCAATTGGTATGCATCGCTTCTGCCAAGCTGAGGAGGAGGAGAAACACTGATAAATGAGAGCGACTTTGCTACAGCCAGTTGCTGTGAGCTGAAGGACCACAGGAGGTATTGCCATTTATAAACTGGCACCCGCTTACCCACGTTCAGTCCAGGTTGTAAACTGCCTGCTCGAACAGGATGAGTCAAAAATTGCATCTGGGTGGTTAAACAGTAAAGATCACAAATTGTCAAAGCAATTTTTTTTTTGGTTCCGTCAAGTCCTTGATGTAGCACAATACAAGTATCTACTGGTGGGCACATTGAATGGTTGTATTCAGCATGGTGTGATGGTTAAGAGTGGCAGACTCTAATCTGGATAGCTGGGTTGGATTCCCCACTCCTTCTCCACATGAAGCCTCTTGGGTGACCGTGGGCCAGTCACAGTCCTCTCAGAGCTCTCTCAGCCCCACCTACCTCACAAGGTGCCTGTTGTAGGGAGAGGAAGGGAAGGGGATTGTAAGCCACTTTGAGACTCCTTAAGGTAGAGAAAAGTTGGGTCTAAAAACCTGTTCTTCGTCTTCCAGGCTTAACTGGCAACTTCTACCAACTCCCTCATTCCACTGCAGACCACTTTCATGCCCGTCCTCATACTCTCCAGTCTCCCAGGACCAGCAATCCATGGAGATTAGTGAGCGCCCGTGGGAGGGAGGGAGGGAGATGGGAAAGCTCCATTCCGCTGCTGGAAAATTTAGCCTGGTCCAAGCCAAAATCTTTTCCTAGTAAATTTTGTGAATGTATATATGTAGTTTTAATTGTCTGTTAAAAAAAATTAGGCAGCTTTTTTTCTCCTACTCTTCCCCCATACTGCATTGTTCACTGGATGTGTTAGAATGTCTTTATCTCATTGTTCTACAGTTATGTTATCCAGCTTACTGGATGTATTATGCTGTTTTTATTTGTTTGTTCTCTATTTGTGTGATCACGTTTTATTGCCATGTTTATCATATGTATTATACTAATCTTTGTAACATCAATCTATCTAATTCTCATTATGGCCCTATCTGTGGATATTTAGATCTGGAGACTGCAGCCATAAACAGGCAAGGCAGATCTTTCTACAAACCTAAGAAAGAGCCCCAAACTTCCTTGCCAATTCCCCCCCCATTTCTCCTGTCGCTGTTCCAACTACTCTCAGCCAAGGCTGAAATCAAACTGTCAGTACTCCACTCAGTCAAGGCAGAAATCTGACTGAATCCTCTTCAGCATCCAGTTCAAAAGTCTTTCTCTGTTCAGCGGATGCTAACTAATCAGATCTCTTGGAACAGCCTGTCACTCAAGGCTCCCTGGCTCTGTGAAGAATTAACCCTTCACAGTCCTTTACTCTGTTTGTACAGCACTTCTAAGCTTTCAAAAAGTGCCATCTATCTATCACATTGGCCTTTTAAATTCTCGCCCCTGCCTCTCGGATGCTGGCCCACCTTCACACCAGTGTTGGGACTAGCACATGCCTCCCCATCTGCAAGGCTGCCTGTCAACCCTGCCCCCTCCATCATCTTGGCTTGGGGGTGGGATGGGACAACATCTAAAGAAGGAGTTCAAAGAAATATTGACATAACGAGAGGCCTATCGTTCTTCATGGGTTGCACTCCTGTTAATTAAAAAAAAGTAGTGAATGTAAAAAAACAATTTTTTCATTGACGCCAAGCGATACCAAACATATAAATATTTTTGTTGTTTGTGTGCATTGGCTCGACATTCCCACTATGCTTTGTCATCAACAGCACATGTTGATACCAGCTGTGAATGGAAGGAGGCGAATAAAATATTAAAATGTATGCATCTATTATTCGGCTGTTCTACACACTTTGGGGTTCAAAGAGAACTGTTATGTGATGTACGAGATGTGGGATCAGATTTCTGCACTCACACCAAGTTGAACACGCTTCTGGCTCGTCCCCTGAGAATCTTGTTAGTCTCTAAGGTGCCACTGGACTTTAATCTAAACCTTTACACTTTCCCCCCCCCCCTCCTCCTCTCTCACACCATTTCCAGACTATTCTCAATTCCTATTCTGGTGACAGGATGAGGGAAAAAAACATTTCAGTTCCCAGCATCAAAGAACTAGCTCTGGTCACCGTGTCTCAAAAAAGACATTGCCGAGCAGGGGCGGGGGGAAGTGCAGAAGAGGGCAATCAGAATGATTAAAGGGTTGGAGCCCCCTTTCTACGAAGAGAGTCTACAGAGTCCGGAGCTTTTCAGTTTAGGAAAAAAGATGACTGATGACAGAGGTTTATGAATGTATGCATGAGGCGGAGAAAGTGGGTAGAGACAGAGAAATACTTCTCTCGCTCCCATAATACTAGAAATTGGGACACCCAATTAAGTTGATGGGCAATGGATTCAAGGCAGACAAAAGGAGACACTTTTTACTTAATGAGTAATTAAAATGTGAAATCTACTGCCAGCAGACGTAGTAATAGTCATACTCGTTGATTCCTTTAAAGGGGAATTAGACAGATTTATAGAGGATAGGTCCATCAATAGCTACTAGCCAGTTTTTTTTTAAAAAGCTACTAGACAATGGTGGCTAAAGGGAACCTCCATAGTCAGAGGCAGCTAACTACTGAATACCAGTAGTAGAAGACAACATCAGTGGAAGGCCTTGGTCCCATATACTTTATTTGGCTGCGGTGGCTCAGAGGTTAAGATGCTGAGCTGTAGACCAGAAGGTCTGGAGTTCAGCAGTTCATGACCCTAGTGTTGAGTGATGGTGTGAGATGGTGCTCCCATCTCTGGCCCCAGCTCCTGCCAGCCTAGCAGTTCGAAAGCAAGAAATTGCAAGTAGATAGATAGGTACCACTTTGGTGGGAAGGTAACAGTGTTTTGTGCGCCTCGGCATTTAGTCATGCCGGCCACATGACCACGGAAATGTTTTTGGACAGCACTGGCTCTTTGGCTTGGAAACAGAGATAAGCACCGCCCCCTAGAGTCTGATTCAACTAGCTTTCGAGCAAGAGAAACCTTTACCAGAACAATTGGTTGGCCACTGTGTGAGACAGGATACTGAACTAGAATGGATGGACCACAGGTCCGATGTAGCAGGGCTCCTTTTTAAAAAATTACAGAACTTGCAGGATATTTATGTTCTTCAGCAGCGTTGTGATGTTTTCTTTTTCAGAATCCGAACGACGAGTCTGCACTTTGAGATGTGTAGAACATACCAACAATGATTAATTTACTGCCGCTGAGTAAACAAAACACCTCTGACAGGGCTGGCACACAAGCGCAACCCAACCCATCTTAACTGCAAGCTGTAACGAGGAAAAAAGAAGGGTAGGGGAAGAAGGGTTTCTACATGGGTAGACCTGTTGACTGAGTGACTGACCCTTGATGGTTTCACTGGGGCTGATTCCGCACAACCGCTTGCCCCGGCGTCAGCCCCCACAGAAAATTGGCGCTGCTGCTCGATTCCCCACATGAAAAGCTGGGCTGGACATTTGACCCACGTTTTACCTGCTTTCCCTCAGATTTTTCCAGCTGCTGGATTTCAGAGAACTTTTTCTCTGTTCGGCTCTCAGGTTGAGGTTTCAAAGTGTGGATTCCATGGATTCACGGCAAAACTTCCCTCCCAGTTCCCACCCCCTTGTGTTTTGCATCCAATGTGTACGCCCATCACCACCCACCCCATTCCCCGTGCCTGCTGGTTGCATGGTGCTTTAAAAAGGGAGAAAAAGTAGGGAGGGGTGGAGGGGAGGGGCAATGCCGTGAAGGGGAGGAGGGAGTGGCCAGAACATGGACAAATGCTCTTAATTAGCAAAATGAAAGAGAAGGGGGGGGGGTCTCTCTTCGGCATTCCCACGATGACGTATTCGCTGCTTAATTCAGAGGAGCTTACTTCCGAGGAAACCTGCTAAGAGGCTCGGGCTCCAAAGCAGGAGACAGCTGGATGTGCAGCTGATGCGCTAATGCGGAAACCAGTTATCAGACCTGGCACAATTCAACCCGCGGGGAACCAGAGGCAAGTCCCTCATGTGGAATCAGCCTTGGTTGACTCAGAAAAGGGGTCTCGATTTTCAGAATGGATTTGCTCGCCATCATTTAATCTTACCTTGGAAAACATGCCCCCCCCCCCCATAATGAGCCTGTTTTGCAGGGAGGGCAGGGTATAAATGGAAGGAAATAAGCAGGGGTCATTTCGAGCAGGAGCTCGGGGGAGAATGCCTGCTTGTGTCATGGCTGCAGCAAAATGCTCCCGCCCCCTGGAGAGGTCCTTGTTCCTCCCACCAGCCTTCTGAAGGCTTCAGCCACCACTGAGGCTATCCTCCCAGAATAGTGGTATTTCTGAGGCTTCGGTTAGTAGCTGTCCCCTCTCTGCCAGCTCGCTCTTTCTTTCTTTCTTTCTTTCTTTCTTTCTTTCTTTCTTTCTTTCTTTCTTTCTCTCTCTCTCTCTCTCTCTCTCTCTCTCCTTTCTTTCTTGCCTTCTGACACACTTCCAGTGATGTCAGGGGGTGTGGCATATGCAAATAAGTTATGCTCATGAGCTATGCTCATGAGTTCCTGCACCTCTTTTTCTACGAAATGGCCCCTGGAAATAAGTAAATAAAATAATGTGTACATACACAGAGAACATTGCTGCTGTTTGTTTCATGTGTTTGACAAAGTGGGCAGTAGCCCACAGAAGCTTATGACACAAGGAAGCTGTTGGTCTTCAACCTTGATCCTCCAGGGGACACTCCAGTTTTATGCCCTTGGTCCCGTGGGATTGCAACAGCTAGTTTTCTGCTCAACTGACCAGTGGGTGTCGGCACAGTTCAAGATATATATCAAATGCATACTTTAAAAAAAATTGCAGTGTAAGAACAGGGTTTAGGATTGTCAGTGAAATTACAGCTGATTTCCAGATCTCTCTTCCCCAATCCAGTTGCCGGTGGTGGCCCCCAAAATGCAGATGACTGTCCCTAATGCAGGAAGTGGAAGAATTTCCGCTGAAATTCGCAAAAACTGAATGACAGCCATAGGGCAGGACGTGTGTGAAATCAGGCTCCTGCTGCATTTGGAATAGTTCTGTCCGAAGCAGAGTTATAGCAGGGTCAGCTTGACATGTCAGAATGAGAAAGCTGCACTGGGTGAACTGCTTCCTTTTGTACACCTACTAAAGTTGTAGGAACTTGCATGCCTTTGTACGGAGTGCAATTACAGTCCCCTGTGAGATCATTACATGGTTGCCAGTGTTTTTATCAGCCCCCGCTCCTGTGCTTTGTTAAGAAACTGCAACCACTAGCAGATGATGATGATCTCCAAGTAATAAAAAGCTTCCCTACTGATTTGGAAGGGATGTGGAATAGTATGGCATATTTCAGGTTGCATCCAGACTGGCAGTTTGGCCCAATATAGGCACATTTCACAAATGGATTAAATGGGCCTGGTCACACAGCCACCTCTGTCAGGAGTTCCCCGGGTGTTCTCACCCCATCAGAGACCAACTTGGAGCTGGGTTAAAAAGCCACCACCTCCAAAGTGGTGTTTTTGTTTCCCTGTGCATTCATTGCACATGGCCAGATGTCTGAACATGGGGGAGCGCGCACAGAATGGATATGGCAGTCTGAACCTGCAGGTCCATTCTGCCGCTAGGGATGCATTTTTTTTTAAAAAAAAAAAAAGCCTATATGTGCATGCATGTCCATGCACACTATCCACTCGCATGCATTTTGAAAATTTTTGGCAGTGCGCTCTGTGGCTGAGGCACTGCAATAATGTGGATGCTTTACCATGGGATGTCTCTGTAGGTAACCTGCAGCAGGGAGTCCTGTGTGGCTGATATGCCCCGCAATACTTTCAACCGTTTCAATTAGAGACAGCACCATATCGTGCCAAGCCACCAGTGTGATCACAGCCACTGCCTTGTCAGATCTTGGAAGCTAAGCAGGGCCGGAACTTGGAAATGCAGACCACCAAGTGGAAGGCCATGACAAACCACCTCTGCTTCTCACTTCCCTTGGAAGCCCCTTTGTAATGTCTTTAATGGTGACCGCCAGGGGTCCTTTCGAGCAGGAGCTCAGGGGAGCGCAGCCCCGGGAGTTGTTGCCACCACCACCGCCCCGCGGGGGAATGCCTGCTTGTGTCATGGCTGCAGCAAAAGGACCCTGTCCCCTGGAAAGGTCCTTGTTCCTCTGACTAGCCTTCTGAAGGCTTCAGCCACCACTGAAGCTATCCTCCCAGAATAGTGGTATTTCTGAGGCTTGGTTTGGCTGTTCCCTCTCTGCCAGCTTTCTTTCTTTCTTTCTTTCTTTCTTTCTTTCTTTCTTTCTTTCTTTCTTTCTTTCTTTCTTTCTTTCTTTCTTTCTCTCTCTCTCTCTCTCTCTCTCTCTCTCTCTCTCTCTCTCTCTCTCTTCTTGCCTTCTGACATACTTCCGATGATGTCAGGTGGTTTGGCATATGCAAATAAGTTATGCTAATGAATTATGCTAATGAGCTCCTGCACCTCTTTTTCTACGAAATGACCCCTGGTGACCGCCATGCTGTCAGCCCTCTACACATGGCCGGGCTGGCTGCTGGAGCTTTGGTCCAGCAGACAATAGTCCGACTGGATCATAATTCCAGCCAATAGGGCGCCTACGATCTGGCTAAGGACCTATAGCGCTCAACCGTACAAAAACAAACCTAGCCAGCAGATTGGGCGAGGCCAGGGGTGCGGCTTAGGTGTAAATAAAAGCAGACCACCGAACCTCCGTCCGGCATGTTCATCTGTACCAACTAATAAACTTAAGAGCTGCTTTCACTGCAAGGTGTCTCCAACCTCAGTACTTTATACCCTTGCTGGGGTTGTTGTAAGTCGACTGCAACTTGACCGCACAAGTTGGAACAGCTCGAGCAGCACACGAACAGCTAGGGTCAATGTCTGTATCGTGCTGCAGTATGATGCTGAACAAACTCCACATCTCACAGTGAAGAGCCTCTCCTGGGACTGTTCATTTCATAAATATCCAAGGCACGGGGATAGGATGGAAACAGACTGTTGCGCCTCACACCTTGTCCCAGAATTCTCCACAAGGGGCCCGAGTGCCGTTAGAGTGAACAGGTGCCAAAAAAACTCAGGATCTTGTTCTTTGAAAAGAGGTGGATCACTGGACATTCCAGCAGGTGCCAGTTCCTCTGGTAGAACAGCTGCACAGATGTTGTCAGGACGGCTATGGGATTCAGCTCTGGGCACAAGGCCCTGTAACTTGTAACTGTTTCGTGGGCAGCTGCAGCTTTTTCTATTGCTCTAGTGCTTGAATGAGAGGAACCAGATATGGGCTGCAATCGCACACACTAAATAATGCACTTTCAATCCACTTTCAGTGCTCTTTCCAACTGGATTTTACTGTGTGAACTGGCAAAATCCAGTTGGAAAGTGCACTGAAAGTGGATTGAAAGTGCATTATTTAGTGTGTGTGATCGCAGCAATGATCTGAAAAACATCTTCTTGGCTAAGAGCACTTAATGCAGGAGTCCCCAGTAGCACTTTGGGGATTTTGAGAAGGAGTTGTTGGTCCCATAATAAAATGGCTGCCATGGGGTGGGACCAGTCACAAAATGGATGCCATGGGGGCTGGGTCCAATGAGAAATAATTCAGTTTTCACAAAATATTAGGAGGATCCTTCAGTGTTTGGTGTAGTGGTTAAGTGTGTGGACTCCAGTCTGGAAGGACCAGATTTGATTTCTCACTCCTCCACGTGCAGCTGCTGGTGTGACCTTGGGTCAGTCACAAGTTATTTCAGAGTTGTTTTATCATGGGCAGTTCTCGAAAGAGCTCTCTAAGCCCCACCTACCTCACAGGTCATCTGTTGTGGGGAGAGGAAAGGAAAGGAGTTTGTAAGCCACTCTGAGACTCCAAGTGAAGAGCAGGCTATAAATCCAGTCTCTTCTCTTCTTCTTTTTCTTCTTCTTCTTCTTTTATGGAAGCAGCTGTTGTTGAATTGGTGCTTCCTGTAGACACACAGGTGTTGCCTCCTTGACTTTTCTGAATGACCTCATGCTACAACAAAGTGGAGGAAAGACAAGACAGCTTGTTTGGAGAAGAGATGCTTCAGGGAAGGAGCAAATGGATGCCAGGAAACACTTTGGCAGGCACCCAAGATTCCATGCTGAGGAACACTGTCTTAATGGAACAGGGGCCCTTTCCCATCTGGTGGTGACCTTGCTCTAAAAGCTTAGAAATGGGTGGGATTCCTTTCTCTTCATGACCACTTGAGCCACAATTCTTCAGTGATTGTACTTGGCAAGCATAATGTCATTGCTTCAACCCATGCTATCTCTCGGTCAAAGATTTCATGCAGTAGGACTGGAAACCAGCAGAAGCCTTTGAGGGGTGGAGAGCCATGTCATGTGACGTTGTGACATCAGGTATGGCTCTAGAAATGAAGTCGTGATGACACTCCAGGAATTTGTTCAACTCTGGTTTTTTAAACACAGAGATGTTCAGATTCCTAGAGCCTCATGATATCATTTCCTGGTACAAACTTGTCATCTGAGGAAGCTTCCCACACTGATACCACTAGAATGGATAAAAGGCAGTACTTCTTCACCCAAAGAGTGATTAACACATGGAATTCACTGCCACAAGAGGTGGTGGTGGCCACAAGCATGGACGGCTTCAAGAGGGAATTAGATAAACATATGGAGCAGAGGTCCATCAGTGGCTACTAGCCACAAGGTATAGATAGGAACTCTTGGTCGGGGGCAAGTGATGTTCTGTATTCTTGGTGCTTGGAGGGGGCAAAAGTGGGATGGCTTCTAGTGTCCTGGCCCCACTGGTGGACCTCCTGATGACACCTGGTATTTTTGGCCACTGTGTGACAGAGTGTTGGACTGGATGGGCCAGCATCCAACATTGGCTCTCTTAGTTCTTATGTTGGACTGCTATTGTTTTA
Source organism: Lepidodactylus listeri (assembly GCA_029233225.1). Classification (NCBI taxonomy): domain Eukaryota; kingdom Metazoa; phylum Chordata; class Lepidosauria; order Squamata; family Gekkonidae; genus Lepidodactylus; species Lepidodactylus listeri. The sequence goes on from JARCFY010000008.1 coordinate 24,421,721, forward strand.
AGAAAGCTTTTGTCTGCTTTAGAACATCGCAACACCAGCAGAGGCAGTATGTCATAGTGATTAGCACACTGCACTGGGAGGACCTGTGTTCTCTGCTGTAAAGCATACTCTTTGATGTTGGGCAATTCTCTCTCTACACCAATTTGGTGTAGTGGTTAGGAGCGCAGACTCTAATCTGGGAGAGCCAGGTTTGATTCCCCACTCCTCCACATGAAGCCTGCTGGGTGGTGACCTTGGGCCAGTCACAAGTTCTCTCAAAGCTGTTCTCTCAAGAGCAGTTCTCTCAGAGCTCTCTCAGCCCCACTTACCTCACAGGGTGTCTGTTGTGGGGAGAGGAAGGGAAGGATATTGTAAGCTGCTCTTAGACTCCAAGTGAAGGGTGGGGTACAAATCCAATCTCCTCCTCCTCCTCCTTCTCCTCCTCTTTTCTCTTTCTCTCTCTCTCCCCACCTCTAAGCCAAACCTACCTCTCAGGGTTATCCTGAGAATAAAATGGAGAAGAGGAAAACTGTGTATGCTACCCTGAACTTCCGGGAGGAAAGTTTTAATAAAAGTACAGTAGACAGATCAATAAAACCATAGAGTAGAGAGGTACCAGGTTGAAAAGGCCAATTGTTTGGGATTATGGTGATAAATACAGGAGGTATAGATATAAAACCTATAGGACAGTGCGTGTTTCATAGATGCCCGCGGGCCACTGAAGCCTTTTGTCCTCTGGACCCTTTCTTCCCCTTGCACAGGAGTCACAGTACAGAATCCCTTTCTTTCCATGAGATGACCCAGCTTCTTTGAGCTACAAATGCAACAGAGCTATTTTTAAAGGTGCGTCAGCTTCTACGTCTGCAGCAGCAAGGAGGATTCCGGAATGGAATCGGCGGCGGCGGCACCCCCGGCCTGAGAGTTCTTTGCCTGGCAAAGAGGCCTGCCTGCTTTGGGTGGGTACAGTGATGGTGAGCTTAGATGGCCAAAAAAAAAAGAACAAGAGGAGCTCGTTTGATCGGAGCGTTAAGAGGATTGCAAAGGAACTAAAAAGGGTCTCTGATTCAAGCACAGACACCGCGTGGAAGAATATGAGAGGGGGAGACGGGTCTGCCTAACGAGGAAAGATGGAGTTGCTTGCATCACTGCTCAGGGAGTGCAGGTGAAGGGCAGTGAAGGAAGGAAACGTCAATTTACGGCCTGGTGCCATCATTTGCTACTGATGCTGGCCAGGGATTATAAATCCGTCTGCTTCTTTAACATGGGGAAATCTTACAGTTCCCTGATCTGGGGGTCAATGTAGATGTTTTAGCAGGTGTGAAGATTTGTTTGTTTGTCCTGCTGGACATCCAAGGCAAACTGAAATTTCTGTGATACATGAAACCAGATGACGTCCAAACCTCTCGAAAATCTGCTGGCACATGGGCAAGACATGCAGGGCACACAGAACATTGAAACCAGCAGGTGTTGCTAAGGATTCTTCTCCCTCTGCCTTGCCTATCCTCTCATGGGGAGTGGAGTCTTTCCCCCACCCACACTGGTCTTTTCCCATAGAGAGAGTTGGGGGGGGGGGAGCTGAAGTCTTAGCAACTCTGGTTTGCCATTTTATGCAGCGAGTTTAAAGTCTGTCTCCACAGTCAGATGCACACCCTCAAATGAACTCTGAAGCGTATGAGTGGGAGTCACATGACCATGTTTTGGGTATTACACTGAGTCTCGTGGTGTCTTTAAGAACTCCATTTGTACACACAGCACACATATGGGCTATGTGCCTAAGCCAGAGAGTGGGACTGGGCTTGTTAGCATCTTGCATTAGAGCAGAGTTTACACTTGCATGAATTGAGAGCCAGCATGGTGTAGTGGTTAAGAGCGGTGGCCTGTAATTTGGAGAACTGGGTTTGATTCCCCACTCCTCCACATGAAGCCAGCTGGGTGACCCTGGGTCAATCACAAGTTCTCTCAGAGCTCTCTCAGCCCCACCTGCCTCACAGGTGTCTGTTGTGGGGAGAGGAAGGGAAGGTGATTGTAAGCTGCTCTGAGACTCCTTTGGGTAGTGAAAGATGGGGTATAAAACCAGCTCCTCCTCTTCCTCCTTCATCCTCTTCACCTTCTTCTTCTTCCATGAAGGCTCTCAGGCCATGCAATCGGACACCCTGGGAAGGCTGTGGCTTGTAGCCAACGTTCCACATTTGAAACCTTCCCTTACTTAATAGGCTCATCTGTTGGAAGAACCACTTAATGTGAAGAAGGGCTCCTTAGCTGGAAGAACTTCCTCTAGCCCAGTGTGGGATGCCTGCCATCATTGCTGATTGTCTGACTGAACCTGCACACAGACTTCCCAAATAGCTATGCAAGCAATGTTCTCTCTTAGCTGTGGAGTCTTGTGAGGGAAAAGTCTACTTTGTGAGCTAGTCACAACAAAGTCATGAGTGAGCGATTTGGCTACTGCGTAAATTAGTTTGCTCTGGAGGCATCCTTCCTGAGCGAAGACAAAAATGTGTGAGCCGGAGGCTAAAAGACTGTGAGCTAGCTCACACTAACTCCGCTTAGAGGGAACATTGAGCTCAACCTATATTCCTTTACATGATCGTCACTGATCAATTGCAATGTGGCCATGAGGAGTATCTGTTGTGGTGGTGTCGCGAACCGATTGCCATGAACTTAAGAGACAGGATCCGATGTGGAAGTTGGCAAGGAGGTGCTGAATGAGCTCACTGGGCTTGGGAGGACCAGGGCATGTATTCAGATGTGGCTTCAGACCAATCAGTGGTGTGCTTTTTGATCACAAGATGCTGGCAGGTGCCACCTCAGCTTCATTCCACTTTGTCTCCCTGAGATAGAGGTGACCTTGCCAGGAAAGCCAGGAAGGATGCTGGTGGGGCGTGGGAGGGGGGCAGGGAACAGGCAGGGAAATGGGCTGGGGATATTTTTAATCTAGTGGCATTCTACTGTGGAACTGTACATTCTCATATTACTATGCAGAGAAAGGTGATTGTGATAAAGCAGCTTAGGCATCCAAGGAGCTCGTGGAAACATCTGCAGTGGGTGTGGGCAGATGTTTAGGTTGTAGCTCCTTCAGGCTGTGATGAATCAACACGGAGACATATCAATGCTTTTCTTTCTTGCCGAGTGAAGTCTTGGTCCCTTTATTTCCTACTCTGAGTCTTCGAAGCCACAGACTTGGAATTGGCAATGAAGTACAGAGAAAACCTGGCATTCCTATAGGAGCTGTACCTTCTGGAGCTGTCTGGATTTCATGCCCTTGGCATGAGTTAAACGCACTACGATTGCTCTTTATACCATGTGCTACTGGCACGGGATTAGAAGGACCACAACATGGAAAGGGGAGCATTTTTTGCCACTGATAAGCTCAGCAGTTCCCTGGGAGATGATCACTCCCTGCCATTACTTCCAAGAGGTGACTGATGTTTTTCCTGTTTTTGCACTTGCAGATTTGGGGGGAAGGGATGAGTGGCCCAGATGTTCTCTTCTTTCTCTTTGGAATGCCCATCATTGGGGCCCATAAAAACCAAGACCGCTATGCTGGGGGGGGGGGGCCCTCAATGAAACATTATATGTGGATTCGAGGCTTATGTTACCATTTTCCATGCAGAAAGCCCTTCTCTGTAGGAAATAGCATAAAACTGATCAGTAGCACATATGGTGTGATAACTGTGCACATATGCATTCACCACATGAATACTACAGCACAATACATTAATGTGCCATGGTTGCAAGCATTGATTTAGAACAGGCAGGCATCCACAATGTGGTCTCCATCAGTGCCGTAACACCTGCCAACACCTGCCCTGGAAGGTGGGCAGGGCCAAGCAGGGCTTTTGCCCACAAGGCTACTGAGATTTCCTTAACTGAGCAGATTTTTAAAAATATTGGAAGAGCCGCAGCGAACACAAGAAAGTTCACTGTGCAACTGAGTGTTATGGCAGCTCTTTTGTGGCTGGCTCCACCTCCTCCGACAGCCATTTTGGGGCAACCATCTCGTGGCCGCATCCACCGCCCCATGTCAGGATTACACAGGTGCCTACCAGCTCAAAAAAAAAAAAAGGTTGGGGACGCCTGATCTAGAAACAGGGGGCTTGGATCCTAATCAGCACGGACAGAGTGGCTCCGGAAGACGGCAACTTCCCCACCTTTCCTGTCCTGTTGCACCTTTCTGTGCTCTGTAGGTTGGCGGCCGTGAAGGAGCAGTTTGGGGAGTAAAGTGGGAGTCTGCAGCAGGAGATCGGCAAAAAATATCCCTCCCCCCCTTCTCCGCAGAAGGAAAATCCATTTTGTCAGAGGAGTTGCTGAAATTTAGGACCCAAGTTAGGTATTTGTGTGCTATTCCTTTTACACGGGATGGTTTTCACCTGGAGTCACTTCGTAGAAAAAGAGGTGCAGGAGCTCATTGGCATACCTATTAGCATAACTCATTAGCATATGCCACACCCCCTGACATCACCGGAAGTGTGTCAGAAACAGAAGCAAAGGGGGGGCATCTTCAAAAGCCTCCCCGCCCCTTCCCCAGCTGGGAAAAAATGTTACTTTTTTCCCACCACAGAGAACAATGGAGGGAATGGGGACAACCTGTTTGGGGGCCCGTAGAATTGGACCCCCTGGTCCAATCTTCTTGAAACTTGGTGGGTATTTGGGGGAGAGGCTCCAGCAGCTACCCTGCAAGTTTGGAGCCTCTCCCTCAACCCCCCTCCCCTCCAGCCGCTTTTTAAGCTGCCGCCAAATTTCGGCAGCAATTCGGCGGTGGGCTGAATCAGATCAGAGAATCTGATTCAACCTATGGCTGCCCTAGTGCCCACTCCTGAGCTGGCGAAGCTCCGCTCCACCTAGCTCCGGCCCCAAATGACCCCTGGTTTTCACGTAGGAAATGTATGATATGGCAAGTTGGAGTGAGTGGGTTTAGGGCCACCTGACTGGGAGCACTTGCTGTGGGCAGCCGGTGCACAGAACAGCCTTGTGCAAAACCACACAGAAATGGGACGAGAGGGTCTTGATGGAGAAGGGGGAAGTGAGCATTTCTGTGGGAGGCAGCTGTGTCAGTGCAAACCGATGGAGTCTTCAAACCGTTACAGGAAGCTCCATGTTCAGAGGCACTAAACCCCTGCATCCCAGAGCCAGGAGGCAACATCAGGGCAGGGGAAGGCCTTGGCCTCTAGGCCCTGTTGTTGGACCTCCAGAGGAAGTGGTTGGCTACTGGGTGAGACAGGATGCTGGACTAGGTGGACCACTGGTCTGATTCTGCAGTGCTCTTCTGATGTTCTTAATGATTTGCCATGCAACAGGCTGCTGCTGCAACTACAGGTGTGGTCAGGATCCACACACAGGTTTCATGGCCAGGGAGAAAGATCTGCAAGCCAGCAGGCAAATAACCTGTCAGCCCAAATGCTTCAGGGATTTGAATCAGGACGTTTGGATACTGGGTTGGGGAAATCTCCAGGTGGATGCACATAAAACCTACCAGGTGGATAGAAAACAACACATTGTTTACAACAGGTTCATCACCACATTGGCCATATTAAAAATGTGGGGCATAATTAGTTCATCCAACTTGACTATTGGGATTTTGGGGGGAGGCTACTAGACCTACCTTTGGGGAGGCCAGGTAGCTGTCCTGTTGGAAGCAAGATGAGATGCCTTGCACTGTGACTGGCATTACCCATGCTTGGGTGGATGATGGAATAGATGGGCTCTCCATTCTTTATGGTGATTCCTTCACAGGGTCTGAACCTTACCAAATCTATGCAAGCCTCATACAAGATCCAGGTAGCACAATATACTCTTGTCTAAGAGCTATTTCATATGTAGGCTCCCTATACGAAGCCCCCCTGAAAATGGCGGGATTTATGTGCTCCTAACTCTGGTCACAGAAGCTCAGTGGTTAAGATGCTGAACTGCAGACCAGAAGACTGGTAGTTGGGCGGTTCAGGACCCGAGTGCCGCATGACGGAGTGAGCTCCCGTCTCTAGCCCCAGCTCCTGCCAGCCTAGCAGTTCAAAAGCAAGAAATTGCAAGTAGATAAATAGGTACCACTTCTGTGGAAAGGTAACAGCATTCCATGCACCTCAGTGTTTAGTCATGCCAGCTACGTGACCACGGAAACGTCTTTGGACAGCACTGGCTCTTCGGCTTGGAAATGGAGATGAGCACCGCCCCCTGGATTCGACTAGCTTTCGAGCAAGGGAAACCTTTACCTTTAACTCTGGATCGGGCTCTACATATATGACACAGGTAATTCTTCAACCATATCAAAACCTATGTGTCAAATGAGTCACAGTGAATTCAAGCCCTTCTGAAATTAGCAGGACCTAACATGTCCTGTTGATTTCAATAAGATTTCAGTGGCTGCAGCTAGATTAGCCATAGCTAAAAAGTAGAAATTCCCCTTGGGTCCCACACATCATATTAACTGGCAAGTAAATTTATGGGAGGAGTATATTATGGGTATGATTATGAATAAATCCTTTTTTCTGACTCTCCCTTGGTGCACGGACATTTTGATTACGAGGAAACCTGGAAACCAGTAATAAAATATCTCCCTGACCAGAGAGTCATACCTTCTGGTCAGCATACTAGTGTAGCATGGAAATGATAAAGGTATTGCATATGTTACTGAATTACCTCATTTTAGTTAGGTGATTTTCTGATGCAACTATTTTAACTCTAAATGGTATTTTGATGTTACGATATGTACTTTCTTTAATTTTTTTTTCTCTGGATCTGGAACATGGTGATTTGCCTTGTGCAGAGAAAACCCTCTGCATCCACCAACACTGGAACGATATTTTAACTTTCTATAAATGATCTGCAACTTTTATGACTGAATGACAGATGGGAGATTTCAGGTTTTCCGGCTGTCCATGTTACAGCGACAAAATTGTTACGTTTCTCAAAAAAATGCTGCTGATGCTGCCCACAGAATAATTTGGAAAGAGCTCTTTGATGTTTACCCTAACAATTTCACTGGGCTTGAATGATTCCCATTGACTGGATTCAACCCCTGCTGATTTGAATAGGAGCCGCAGCTGGCACCTAAATGTTGGGTAATGTAAGAACATTAGGAGATAAATAACGATCAAAGGGACAAGATAAGCTATCTAAGGAGGTGCAAACAAAGCTCAATGTAAGCCATGAAAGGATACCTACATAATCTTTCTACAGATGCTGGTACCTACGCACTAAGGGAGTTTTCAGGGCCTAGAGCAATCTACTAGATAGCTGCTTCTGCTTTCATGCTGGGGAGGAAAAGGTTAAAGATCCCTTATATGAAAGTTCTGGTGAAAGGCAATCAGTGGACTGAGTCTGGTAGAGCCATCTCCATCTGGAGCTCCACATTCTCTTCAATATGCCATGCCACGCATCGATGGTTTTTTTAGTGGCCATTTGCTGTTTTGGTAGACCATCAGTTTCTCCAAAGCCTGGCTTTCCTCCACCTCAGTGGTGATTCAGAAGACCCCATGAGGACCTCCCCCTGTTCCTTCAGAGGTCACCGTTCAAAGGGTGTGCAATTTATCAACATTGCAAATGACCCTAGCCCATGCAGTAGCCATTTTATGGTGCTGACCATTCTCTTACCTCAAAATATCTAAGGCAGGGCTTTTTTTGTAGAAAAAGCCCAGCAGGAACTCATTAGCATAATAGGCCACATTCAACAGCAGAAACTCATTAGCATATTAGGCCACACCTCTGACAGCACCACTCATTAGCATATTAGGCAGGGGGATGGGAAAGAAAGGAATTTTCAACGTGCCTGGGTACCCTGCCTGCCCTTTTCCAGCTGCGACATGGCAGCTAGAGAAGGGAAGGCAGAGAGAGGCTTTTCCTTGTTAATTTCACTCTCAGCTGACTGGCGGGGAGTGAAATTGACAAGGAATCCCCAGGGGCTCCCCAGAGGTAAAGAGGGCATTTTAACATGCCGCCTTTCCCTCTTGTGTGTAACATGGGGAGGGCAGCATGTTCTGTAGCCACGCATACCAGAGGTTTTGGTTGTAGGTGTGGCCAACTCAGGAGCCAGCCAGAACTCCGTTCCTGTGCGTTCCTGCCCAAAAATAGCCCTGATCAATGGTACCCAGAACAGCAACAAGATGGGGCAACAGAGCAGATTGAGGCAAAATCCAACAACAGTCTAGAGATGTGCTGAACAGCGTCCGAGGATATGTACCGGATTTATCAAAACTCTTCCTTCAGAATTCCCCTCAGGTTTTGCTTGAGGAGATTCTTCGGGCCCCACCCTCCAAAAATGTGCTTGAAATTTTTGCATTAGCTGAGACATTTTTAGCAGCATGTTGACGCAGAAGGTGCAATGGGGCAGGAAGGAAGAAACACCGAAGGCGGCCGAGGCAAAGAAGACATATTTACACAAGTGACATATCTCAATATAATTTCTAAAACTCTATTAATTGAACAGATAAAATACATCTTGTCTATTTTGTTACAAAATATTAGCCATTTGGAATCTTTGCTAGATGTGAGCACACCGCTGTTCCCCGTAGGAAGCTTCTCTTGAGAATATGTACAGCAGGAAACAGGTACAGACGGATGGACAAACAGGTGCTCTCGAATAGCCTACACACATAGGTAAGTAACATCTTTTTGTTTTCTGGTCGTGGAGAATGAAAAGAAACATTCAGTGGGGATGTGCCAAGTGGTAACCGAGTGCAAAGAAAACGAAAACTTAAGAGATCGTTAAAGCTTCTGACCCAGGCGCGGCTGTTAAGGAGTGATGCAGACACAGTGGCTAATCAGCCGCTAGAGAATTACAGACATCACTTGAGAACAACGACCAACAGTCTTAGGCTCTGGCCTTGGTGGTGGGTTACAGCAGAAGGAACATACTCGGATAGCCCAGTACAGCGATGCGACGCGACGCAGTTCTCACTGCACACACTCAGAGTCCCCATTTTTTGGGAAAAAAACCAGAATCTTCCTGGCAGGCAGCAGTTTCAGAAATCTTGGGGGCACTGTGTGTTTTAGAGAATCCCATAAACTTCCACCGAGAATTGGTTCAAAGCAATACTACTACTGTAAGTAGGTTGGGTCCCTTAGGGGAGAAAAGGGATTAATTGTCCCGAATGAATAATCAAAACAGAATAAAAAGAGACACTCTTGTGACTTTACTGTGGAGCGAGAGCTGGTTAGCAGCCGAAATAGCCTAGACTAGCCTGAGCTGGTCAGAGCTTGGAAGCTAAGCAGGGGTGGGCGTGGCCAGGGCTTGGATGGGAGGCCCCCAAGGAAGACAGGGGCTGCTATGGCAAACCACCTCTGCTCATCTCCTGCCTTGACAACACGAGGTGGAACTTCATGGAGTTGCCATAGGTCAGCTGGGACTTGTCGGAACTTATTATTATTCGGGATCTCTTTGCAGCCCTTGTGACTAATGTTGTACAAGCTTTCTCTCTAGAAGAAACAGTTGTATATGGCAGACGGGGTGAAGATGCATTTATAAATGTGTCTCTGTAGGAGTCTGGTGTCAAAGTCTAAAAGCAATAACTGTAGTAAATGTGGGCCAGTATGAGGTGGTGCTAAAACTACCTGAAGTGGCACTTCCCACCTTCTGCGTTGAGCCCCCCAAATACTGGTAAGAAATTTTAGTTTCATCCCTGCATATAGGACAGGGGGGGAAAGGGATGAGAATTCAGGAATTGAGCCCACATCTTGCTTTGATGTTCTGGATATGACTGCCCAGCATCCCCCGCTTCAAGGACCCCAGAAAACAGGGAGGAAATTCTACCTTTAAAGTCCCTGGAGATCCTCCTTCATTTATGACTAACTGCACTGTTTAAGGTGGATTGCTGGTCTGTCTCAGGATATATCCACTGGAATGATCCTGAAGGCTTACCTGTACTACAAACATATCAAGTTTAAACCAGCCGAACCATGCAATCCCAAGCAGTCATATCCTGCTAAGATTATTAACCAATTGATTTAGAAGGGTATAATTCTGTTTAGGATTATACTTTAACTGTCACACCCCCCACCCCCCGAAGTCCCGAGAACTGTAGAATTCTTTGCTCGAGAACTGTAATCAGCTTGCCTTGCAGAATTTTTCTAGGGAGAGGAAGTGAAAATGAAGACCATTTTAAGTCTTCATTAAAAGCGTGTTCTTTGTATAAAAGGGGCATTTTTTTTTATTACCGAGCACCTTAACCCCCCAGAATCTTCTAGACGTTTGATATCTCAGACACTGCAAATCGCAAATGTGGTTTTTAAAGCTGCTGAGCCAGCGGTGTGTTGCGGGTGTGTGACTAAACAGCTGCTGCAGTGTTACAGGCATTACTTGAGAATAAGGATCAACAAGTTCTGTGGTTCCAAGTGCTGGGTTTAGAGCAGAAGGAACTTCATAGGCAGGGTAATGTAAGACCGGGAACCCGCTACCCATTTTAAAAGGCAGAATTTTGGAAATGTTTATCTGGCCATTCTAGCTAATCCTTAATCTAAGGGTAGGGATTTTCTTAACACCCTAGATAGCCCAGACTGGCCTGACTCTAAGCAGGGCTGGCCATGGTTAGTACTTTGATGGGAGACCACTAAGGAAGACTAGGGTTGCTTTGAGGAGGAAGAGAATAGCAAACCACCTCTGCTCATCACTTGCCTTGAAAACCCCATGAAGGGGTCACCATAAAATGTTGAATAACATAAGAACAGAAGAGAAGCCAATGTTGGATCAGGCCAGTGGCCCATCCAGTCCAACACTCTGTTACACAGTGGCCAAAAACACCAGGTGCCCTCAGAAGGTCCAGCAGCGGGGTCAGGAAGCGCTCCCACTGTTGCCCCCCCAAAAAAACACCAAGAATACAGAGCATCACTTGCCCCAGAATGAGAGTTCCTATCTATACCTTGTGGCTAACAGCCACTGATGGACCTTTGCGACCTGATGGCTCACTGTACCTTAAGGGATTTTCTTAAGCAGAACTGAAGATTAGGATATATCCGTAAGTCACAATCTAGTGCACAACTATGCAAGTTTCATTACAAATGAAATCAGATGGTGGGTCTTATTTGTGTATAACTGTGCTGTGGTAAAGCTAGAAGGTGTTATGAGATGCTCTTTGGGGGCCTAACTGGCTAGGGTGTAGAATCATACTCTAGCCTTGGTTGATGGCTTGCGTCACACTGTGATCATGAGAGCCTGGTCTGGTGTAAAGGCTGGAGTGTCAGAGTAGGGCGGAGCTGACACAAGTTCCCCCATGAAACTCACTGGGGTGACTTTAGACCCAGCCCTCTTTCTCAGCCTGACTCTCCTCACCAGATTGTTCTTAAGGGGAAAGTGTACCTTCTGAGCACAGTGGAGGATAAAAAAATATTGAATATTCCTCCCTCCACTAGGAAACAGGAAATTAGTTTATTATTGTAGAAACTATTGCTTTGTTCTGTTTTGAATGCAGAAGAAACTGAAGATCGCAGCAAAAATGAGCAACGCAGTTTAGCTTCCAGACACTCTTCAAGCAAGCTCCCTGCTTGACTGGGAAAAAAACACCATTGTCTATTTTTGCGAAGTGTGTTGGACAATAGCATCATGCGTAGCAAGGGGCATGTAAGGGCTTGCAAATAAATATGGTTCAATCTATCATCTCTCCAATGGCAGAAAATTAAAGATGGGGATTAATGTGGTTGCTTATCTAGGACAGCTTTGGTATGAATCTCTTGCAACATCTAATTGAACAGGCACACATGGCCCTTTGCAAGGCCCTAATGGATCTCAATTAACATGAGTTTAATTAAATAATTCTGTATTGCCTTCAAGCAACTCCTGGGAAAATGATGTAGCATGGATACCTCAAGAGGTTAAATAGCAATGGAATTTGTTGCTATATATAAAATATGGACCTAGAACTGAGCATTTCTATGTCATACCTTTCCTTGCAAGTCCTGTAACATGGACATATTTGCTTGTGGTAAAACAATTTTTAAAATCAAAAGAGTTCTTTGGGAGGTATATATTGCAGCTATTAGAAATGCTCAGCTCAAATCCTGACACAACCTTGTGTGTATCATGGCAAGTATTCTGGTATTCTTTCTCTATACACTTGTATATCTGATTGGTCCTTTCCAGATATCAGCCACAGATTATCATTGGTTTCCATGTAAACATATACTTTTAGTAGGGTTGCCATTCCCCCCAATGGGGGTGGAGTTTTCCCCGATTTTGGGGCCCCAAATCCACCTGGCCAGCAGGGGGGGAACCCCACTACCCTGGAGGTGATGTCATCACACTGGGCACATCATGTCGGGGACACTCTAGCATTTGGACAAAAACTCTATGGTGTCCAGAAGACTATGGCGGCCAGAAGACTCCCAGGGCAGGACTGAAGACCCCCCCCCCCGGAACCTGGCAACCCTAACTTTTAGCTACAAAAATGGCTCAGGCTTGTTCTGGTTCTTAGAGGAATAAACACTGATATTGTGGCTTCCTCTTTTAAAATACTAGAATGCTGGATCCCAGCAAACAGCTATCAACAGTTTCAGGTTCAATACTGCTAGGTAGGTAAGATACTGATTTTGGAGAGCCTCGTCAACTAATTATTTTAGGCAGGATGGTGGGGCTTAAGAGCAGTCAATACTCAGGCCTGGAACATTTCATTCCCAGGACACAGTCTTGGAATGTGTTAAAACAATAACAATCAGGGCTACAATTTTCAGTCAATTAATTGGTTGAGTTGACTTAATTAAATTGTGATTAATTAAAATGATGCCCAATTACTCAAGCAGCAGATTTTTAAATGTTTTAAATTATTTTAATACAAATGCTTATCAAAACTACATGTGGCAAGTGCCATCTTAGAAGAGGCAATCCCTCCAATGTATGCCTCAAAAGGAGGGGTGCTTCTTTTCCAGGGGTGCAGCACATGTGCACTGTCTAAAAGCAAAGTATTTTCTTTAAAACCTTTGTTTCTTTTATATGCCCATTTATGACGGTTTGACTGACTTAATCAGTTGATCAATGAAAACTCATAGAACTGGCTAAGATTTAACCAAACAACAGCCATAATAATATATTAATAATAATGTCTCTGGAGGGGCATTGAGATTCTCTCCATTGCCACAAAGTAGAAGCAGAGAGAAATGTTCCAGTTCTTAGGGTGTGAAATCCAGGCACCCTTGAGTCCCAACACATTTTGAATTCTCAAATAAACAGAAGTAGGAAGGGGAAGAGATCAAAATTTCAGGCAACTTTCCATGACTGAGTACTCTCACGTCCTCCTGAATGCATTATTAATGCAGCTGATCTCTCTTCTAACAGAACTTCATAAATACTTTATCAAAAAACACACCCCAATTATTTCCTCAAATTATTTAAGTGTGGGGTTTTTGCCACTTTGCGTTAACTAAATTAGATGATACCCTACCTGAATCCAAACACACAAGCTGTCCGTGGTTTGACTGATGCACTGTGTGGAAAGATACATTCCTTCTGGAACAGTAGAAGACACCAAAAAAGAACAGAACCTTTTCAGAACTGGTTCATAAGAACATAAGAGAAACCATATTGGATCAGGCCAATGGCCCATTCAATCCAACAGTGTGTGTCACACAGTGGCCAAAAACCAAGTGTCATCAGGAGGTCCACCATCAGGAGGGCCAGAACTCCAGAAACCCTTCCACTGCTCCCCAGCACCAAGAATACAGAGCACCACTGACCCAGACATAGGCTGAGGACAGACTGGAAATCTGGAGCGGGAGGAATCTGGAGGCAAAAGCTGTGGGGGGAAAATTCCCCAGGGCTGGCCATTCACACTGGCCAGTGTATTGCACAAGGATGCTGTTATGGAACATTCAGACTGCTGCGGAGTGGCCCCAGGTGGGCCAGCCTCCGCAGCTTGTGGCAGGACTCATGCGCAAATTGCCGAAACGGCACGTTCACACAGCTGCCTCCGCTTGAATCCCGCCTTCTTCTGGTTCACACTGTCTGAAAGCAAGAGGCATGTGGAAGACGGCCCCTGGACACCGGTTTCTCCCGGTGTTCTCCTAAACCGAAAGGAAACCGGCTGCAAAACGCGTAAGTGCGGAAGGGAGCCAAGGGACAGCTGCGGATGTCTGAACGGGCTCCCTTCCCCCACTTCCCAAGTGGAGCTCTCCCGCTCCAGATTGCCAGTCTGTCCTCAGCCATAGTGTTCTATCTATACCTTGTGACTAATAGCCATTGATGAACCTCTGCTCCACATGTTTATCCAGTCCTCTCTTGAAGCTGTCCATGCTTGTAAACACCACCACTTCCTGTGGCAGTGAATTCCTCATGCTAATTCCTCTTTGGGAGAAGAAGTACTTCCTTTTATCTGTTCTAAGACTAACGCTCATTAATTCAATTGAAAGCCCATAAGTTCTTTTATTGTGAGAAAGGGAGGAAAGTACTTCTTTCTCTTCTTTCTCTATCCCATGCATAATTTTCTAAATCTCTATTATGTCACCCCGCAATCATTATTTCTCGAAGCTAAAGAGCCCCAACCTCTTTAACCTTTCTTTATAGGAAAGGTGTTCCATCCTCTTAATTATTTTAGTTGGCTCTTTTCTGCATTTTTTCCAATGCCATAATACATTTTTTGAGGTGCAGTGACCAGAACTGTCTACACTACTCCAAATGAGGCCGCACCATAGATTTATAAAAGAGCATTATGATACTGGCTGATTTGGTTTCAAATCCCTTCTTAATAATCCCCAGTACAGCATTTGCCTTTTTTATTGCAGTCGCACCCTGAGTCAACTTCAGTGAACTATCTACTACAACTCCAAGATCTCTCTGGGTCAGTTACCGCCAGTTTGGATCCCATCAAAGTATATTTATAGTTAGGATTTGTGGCTCCAATGTGCATCACTTTGCACTTGCCCACACTGAACCTCATTTGCCATGTTGATGCCCATTCACCCAGCCTTGACAGATTCCTCTAGGGAGCCTCACAGTCCTCTCTGGTTCTCACCACCCTGAACAATTTAGTGTCATCCACAAATTTAGCCACATCACTGCTTACTCCCAATTCCCAATCATTAATGAACAAGTTAAAAAGCACCTGACCTAGTACTGAGCCCTGAGGTAGGCCACTGTTTACCACTCTCCACTGTGAAAACTGCCTATTTATACTCACTCTCTTTCCTGTTCATTAACGAGTTGTTGTCCTCTTATCCCATGACTACTGAGTTTACTTAGGAGCCATTGATGAGGAACTTTATTAAAAGCTTTCTGGAAGTCTAGGTAAACAACATCTGTTTGGGTTACCCTTGTCCACATGTTTGTTCACCCCCTCAAAGAACTCTAAAAGGTCAGTGAAACAAGATCTTCACTTACAGAATACATGCTGATTCTTCCTCAATAGCTTTTGTTCATCAACGTGCCCACTAATTCGATCTTTAATAATGGATTCCACCAACTTACCTGCTGTCATTATTAGACTGCCTAGCCTGTAATTTCCCAGATGTCCTCTGGAGCCTTTTTTTAAAGATAGGGGTTACATTAACTACCTTCCAGTCCTCGGGAATGGAGGCAGGTTTTAGTGACAGTCATATAATGATTCACAATGACACCTGGTAGAGTGTGTATGACATAGCCCTTTTCCTGTCTTGCTTCCCAGTCTTTTGCAGTACGGATCCTGTATTTCACAGCTCAGGATATATAGAAATCTCTCCTCCACCTGCAAATACAGCCACTACAGAAATTAGCTATGAACCTGCCAAGCCACTGATCCTATTTGCCCAGCACTGTCTCCTTCAGTGGGTAGCAAGCTGTCCAGAATCCCAGATATGAGTCTTAGCAGGTCTTGGATCTCTGGCAGAGCTTCTACTCTGCATGTAGATGGTCCCAGGTTTGATATCTGCCATCTCTAAAAAAGGATCTGGTAGTAGGTAGATATGAAAGGCCTCTGCTTCAGGCCCTGGAGAGCTGCTGCCAGTCTAGGGTTGCTAGCCAATGGCTGGCAACCAGCAGGAGGGGGCACAGGGGTAGGGGCACAGGTAGGCATTTGGCCAGTGGTATGACATCACTTCCAGTATTCCATTGCATTTTGCCCAAATTCTAGAGCACCCCATTGATGTCACACCAGCAATGTGTTATCACATCTGAGGGTTTTTGTGTTTTTTTTTTAAATTCCTCCTGCTGGCCTTCAGTTGGTTGGTGGGCAACAAATAGGGAGATCAGGAGGTCTCCCACTGAAATAGGAGACCCGGTCTCTCTATGCCAGTCAGAGCAGACAGAACTGGAAGTGATGTCACATCCTGACCTTGATAACCCAATGGTCTGACTCAGTATATAATACAGCTCCATGTGTTCCAATCGAAGTGTTTTAAAACTGGCAACAGTGCCATTCTGCCCACTTTAAAAGACTCTGAGCATTAACTGTACCATAGCCCCTGACCTGACACAGAAGTCCTTGGAGTATTTGTCAGGCCTTGCTTATAGGGTTGCCAGGCTCCAGGTGAGGGCTGGGGATCTCCTGCTTTTACAACTGATCTCCAGCTGACAGAGATCAATTTCCCTGGAGAAAATGGCTGCTTTAAAGGGTCAACTCTATGGCATTATAACATGCTGAGGCCCCTCCCCTCTCCAAACCCCTCCCTCTCCTGGCTCCACCCCCAAAGTCTCCAGGTATTTCCCAATCCACACTTGGCAACCCTACTTGCTTACTTGACTAGTCCAACGGGGGGGGGGGGAGCCAAAATGAAGGCCCAGAGTGCAAAGTTGCTGCTAGCAACCTGAGGTAAATTCACACTCGAGCTAGTCCAACTGCTGTCTAACCTGAAGAACCCACATAGGCTAATATTCCCAGACGCTGCTTCGACACCAGCTGACTCCTGAGTTTTTCCCTGCTCGCAAAGAACCAACATATTTTCTTCTTCCTAAATAAATAAATGAGATAAAACTTGCTCTGCCCTATTTCCAAATCCTAAAGTTGATCTTCTTAAGCCGCGTAGGGAGATAGAATGAGCAAGAGCAAAGCCCTTAAGCTAATTAATACTGCTCCTCCCTCATGCGTGGGGAGAAGTATTTTTTTTTCTAAAAATACAACTGTAGCCCACTTTAATACAATCTTTTCGCACGTCAGCATCTCCGATAACAGCAAGAAGCAAAGCTTGGCTTTCATCTCCTCCCACCAGAATTCCCTACCCACCTGACTGGGTTT
The DNA here is from genome assembly GCA_029233225.1 of Lepidodactylus listeri. Classification (NCBI taxonomy): domain Eukaryota; kingdom Metazoa; phylum Chordata; class Lepidosauria; order Squamata; family Gekkonidae; genus Lepidodactylus; species Lepidodactylus listeri. The sequence continues at coordinate 24,438,817 of JARCFY010000008.1, forward strand.
TTTTTTTTTGGCAAGAGTTTGTGAAGAGAAGCCTGAAATGAGGGGAAATCAATCTGCTGTTACAGGCCTGAGTTTCCACGACTGGATCCTCTAAGGCACCAGCCCCTTCATTTATTTCAGTATTGGACATCTTTACATGTTCATGAAAAGCAACTGATTGGGGCACTTTGTTCTCGTCTGTCCATCTTAAACAATGTTTCCTTTCATTGTCTTAGAAATACTAAGGAAGGTGGGGAGGAAATCATAATTGTCCTGGGGTTTGCTATCTTATATCTGGTTTTAAATGGGTTTTTTTAAAATTACACTGATAATATTTTTAACTATTATTGTAAGCCACCTTGAACCATGAGGAAAGGTGGGATATAAATGTTTAAAAGAACAAACAAATAAATGAGGCATATTTCTCTGCCCCTCTAAACGTATTACTGATTCAGGATGACAGCTCTCTAAATAGACCAGCCAGTGGTTAGAGAGTTGGCCTATACCTTTGGATATTTGGATCCACATCCCCATGGTGACCTTTGGGACAGTCATTGTCTCTTGACGTAACCTACCCAGGGATGCCAGCCTCCAGGTGGGACCCAGGGATCCCCTGGAATTACAGGTCATCTCCAGACTACAGAGATCAGTTCCCTTGCAGAAAATGGATGCTTTTGGGGTTGGACTTTATGGCATTGTACCCCACTGAGATCCCTGTCCTCCCCAGGCTCCACCCCCCCAAGTCTCCAGGAATTTCCCTACCTGGATCTGGCAACCTTACTCAGCTGCCTATGGCCAGGGAGGACCTGACAGCCCTACTACCTCACAGTATCATTTTGAGGATAAAACGGGGAAAGGAGAATGATGTAGGCCAACTTGTGTGCCTTGTAGAAGGGGCAGCATAAAAATTTGAGAGATAAGTCAGTCACAGGAACTAGTCAGCAGAACCAGAACAAAATATAAAGAGGAAGGAACATGAGAATGGAAAGGAGAACCTGGAATCTCCTTGAAAATATGCACACTGGTATCATGATGACCACGGCAAGGATATAGGCATTATTACCCCTGCTTCTCTCCCCGGGACATAAAATCCTAGTCAAAGGTGTTGGGGGGGGGGGGGGGGCTCCTATAATTTGAACAAAGTTTGTGTACCAGCGATACAGAATCCTGTGACAAGTAAGGACAAAAATTAGCTGAGGGGTGAAAGGGGAAACCGGAGGAGACAGCCAGGTTTGGGGAACCTCTTCCTTTCTGCCCAATTAATCCTTGTGTAATGTTGTTTTTTTACTCTGTTTTGTGAGCCAGCTGCTGGGCCTGATACTGATTGAGTGGTGGAACATGAATCAATTTAAGATTTAAAAAATACCAGAAAGGGACAGCCATTTGAAATTATTAATTTAGGCAAGTGGCCATGCCAGGAAGATTTCTAGATCCAATCACTCCCCTTACCCTGACTTTACCAGAACCATCTGATGCTTTCCTTAGGCGGGCATAGTCCATACACATTCAGCCAGAAAGGTGTATATTTACAAGTGATGTAATCTGCTGGTGCCCAGCAGAGCTTTCTCAGTACAACACTTTAATGTAACTGCAGAGAAGGTTGTAATGTCCAAGGTGAGGCCATCTTTGCGTTCAGCCACAGCACAGGATAGAGAGGAGCACTCTCTCTTTCTTTAGCTTTCTCTCTCTGACATTCTCTTCCGACAGCTGCACAAGAACAAGGGGTACGCCCCCCCAAAGGCAATGAGGAGAAAGCGTGGCAAGTGGCACAAGGTTTCAGCTTCAACTTAGCAAGCTGTAGTGGCAGCAGCAGCGGTGGCAGCAAAGGCGGCAGCGGCTCATCAGCCCCAACAAGGTGGACTATCCAAAATCCATGCCCCCCAAAAGGTAAGTAAAGTCTATTTTGGTCAGAAACCTGTGGTGATGGTGAGAAACACCAGGAAGCTGAAAATGGAAGGGCGGGGGAGAGGTGGATGGATGGATGGATGGAAGGAAAATGGACAGAATTGATGACACAAAGCAAATAAAAGAAAAGCTCAACAGAACCATGGCAGCAAAAGACCGCCATGTTGTTTGGGGGCAAGCATATGGCTGGATGGCTGGGCAGGAAACATCTTCTTGAGCTCTCAGACAGTTTCTACAGATGGGCTCCTCACAAACAGAATCATTTCAAGAGAAATAAGGAGGATTTAGGTATGTTCATAGTACCTAGTGTAATATTTTTTTTGCTTTGTTTTTGCTTCTCTCACTTTTTTTTTTTTTTTACTAAAAAATAAATCACAAACTAGATTTTCTTTGAAGACAGAAAAGGGTCTTGGGGTTAAGTCTGTGCTGTTTTTTGTTTTTTGGCCAGTGCTGGTGGAGCTGCTACACAAGACTGCGCGAGCCGCTGGAGTACCTGCGCCTCTCAAGCAAGGAGCTCGGGGGGCAGGTTTGGTGTGGGTGGTTGTAGGGTGGTGGCGGCGGCGGAAGTGGGGGCTGATGGATGATTTTCACTGGGGTCCCTTGGAGCCCGCTGCCTAGACCACGCAAGGGGGTGGAGCTGCAGGAATCAGAGGAGACGTAGCGCGTCAGAGTCTGGTTGAGGGCCGGCTCCATTCGAGCGAGGCACGGCTTGTCCAAGACTATGACTTTGACAATCTGCTGGCACTGTACAAGCGTCCCCGCCGAGGCGGGGTAAGAGGGCACCAATGCTGTCTCCAGCCTCTCCTGTGGCATATTAGGATGCGTGCTGGGCTGCATTCCAGTCTCGAGCCTCGGGACGGAGTTGTGCTGGTACGTTTGAAGCCTGTTGTGAATTGACACCTAGTTTAGAAACAGTCAAAGAAGCATTAAATGTTACAAGACTTTCTTCCCATCTACTGCTGCTGGCTGCCCTTCAACCCACCTCCTCCATCTATTGCTTGTCCCCAATTAGCCACAACCCACCCTTAAGCAATGGTGTTTTTTCTTCTACACGTTCTGGTCCCACAGACCCTGCTGACACACCTGTCTCTTTCCACAACCCATCTCTTCCCCACCCCACAATCGTTAATCTGAAAACGTCCTAGAAATAAAGATCTCCACATAGCAAAGGCGGGGATGCTGTTTCCACATACAGCACAACCTCAACTATCCAGATTAAGCAGATACAATCTGATAGTGGAACTCAGAGCAGGTGAGAGAGGTGGGGATTTCAGTGAGGAGACATAGGCAGTTGATGGCTTGAGATACCACCTCTCAAGCCAACAAGAATGGTCTTATTATTTGGGCTGCTCTTTTTTCTTCCTGTCTTTTTTCTTCCTTGTCCCCCTCCCCAAGTAGTTTTTGTCTGTGATTGAAAACAACTGGAGAAAAGGACTCTCTTATATGCTCTGTCCTTCCGTCCTTTCCCAATGGAGCTCTGCTCCATGACTGGAGCTCCAAGGAGGTCTTGCATCATCTGTAGACCAATGGGGCAGAAAGAGGGAAGGATAATTGAGGTTGCACATATTTGCAAAGGAAAAAAACAAAAGATGAGACTTGCTAACGCTCAGAGAAAGACTTGAGCTCTTCCCAGCTCCTGTCTTTTTGAGCAGGAAGGTGCACATATATCTGTTTACAAAAAGAAAAAAAAACTAGAAAAAGCAGAAATCTGACATAGTTCAGCCAACTTGAAGCTTGTTCTGATCCACTTGATGGTTTGCAAGTGAAAGGAGATGGTTTTACATATGCCAAAAAGAGGAAGAAAAGGTATCCATCCAGCTTGTACAATGATTGAGAAAAAAAGAAATTTGGTGAAATGGCAGCAGATCAGGTAATCTCAGAGAAAATGGAGATGCTCGCTTCTGCTGAGGAGTAAGAGGAAGGAGAGGGGAGGAAGAAGACATGTCTTCACAGAGAAAGTTTTTGGGGTTTCCCAATCTCAGATTGAAAGCAGGGACTAAGATGGCATGGAGGGCAATAGACACAGTCCTAGAAATGTTCTGGAAGGGTACATGTGCAGAAAGGGACTTCTGGGAAGTGAGGAGGGGGTTTTAGGAATGGGAAGAAAAAGACCTCTTCCATGGACTACAAATGACAGATATGAGGGATGTCTGCTTGGTTTCGGAATTCCCCCAATGAACAGAGAATGGTTAAGTGTCTTTATTTCCCTCCTTAGAATTCTACATCCCTGAAGTGAAAATTCCTTCACAGAGAAGAAATGCCTGTGAGCCAAAAGGTGTGTGTGAGGCCATAGAAATATCTGTCCCTCTTCCCCATTAGCAGGAGTAGCAGGATGATGAATTAGCTCCTGTGAAGCACATCTTCATGAGCACACCTTCAGCTATGGAGTTTTTCAACAGGCCATGGACAAGAAAGCTGTGGGGAAAATGGCCTCAGAGAACAGAGGCCGGAACAGCAGTTAACTGAGAAGAGCATCTGAAAGGTGCCAGCCTAGAAATGGAGGTTCTTTAAGGAAATGGATATTAGTGCAGAGCTAAAGCACCTGCCCCCTTGGGAAATAACACCTGCAGGGAGATAGAGGCAGAGATAGATGGAGGTATTTGCTAGGTGAAAGAGCCTGAGGGGAGGGCAAAGCCAGGGCAAAGGAAATATTCTGGAGATTTCTCACAGATGAGTTTACCTGAGGAGATGGGACATGCAGAAGGACTCCTAGAACAGAACAGAGTCCTTAATCCCAAGGAATAAAGTTCCCTCAACCCCCCCCCCCCCCTCCCCCAGTTGGCAAATGTTTGGCCCAAGCTTCCATGAAGAATCGCAATGAAAACGGTCTAGGCCCCAACTGAGGTGACAGACACTGAGGCAGAAGAGCCTATGAGGGAAAGATCACAGCAGTTAAGTTTTAGCAAGGGGCAAAGCCCTCTCAGGGGAGCTCATCTCAGCTGCGTCTCTGATTTCTCCTGAAAGTGTGTTGGGTGAGGGATGAGGACGGAGCAGGTTAGTCTCCAGAGTTCGGGCACTCGCTCCATGAAGGATGTGTTAACAGTTATAGAAACGGCTTGAAAAAATGCTTTGAAGTTTAATCTGGATTTGAAAGTTGTATTACCCGTCCTAGCAGTAACTTTTTATTGTATCTCTGGAAATTGGTAAAATTGTCAGTCTGGCTGGGGAGGCATTGATTAAAACCTGAGAAAAGAAACAACAGAGAATGTAAGAAGAGCTGAAGTGAGGGAGAATTACTTACCTCAGCTGCTCCGCATTCTACTTACCTCCACTGTGCTGTCCGGGATCTTCTCCCCCAAATCTCTTTTGGCTGAAAAACCAAACAGACCCCTTCTTCAGTTATGGGGAGGAGGAAACACCTTATGGCAAGATTTTCTACCAAATAAGGACTTCATGCAACCAAAAAATTACACAAATACCTGTATGAGTTTTATCAGTCAATAATTAATTTATGAAATTTACATATGAACCAAACAATACCATTGAAGAGAGAAAGGCACACTTTCCTTGCTTTTTTAGATGATAAATATATGACCTGGCGCCCTCTTAGAAAAGACTTCCCTCATGTGTGAACACCTCTTCTAAAATAGTGCCTATCACAAATAGTTTTTGCATTACAATAATTAACAAGATTTTATAACATCCCTATCAATCAATTATTTAGTGGAGTATGGGCTGCCAGGCCTCTCAGTATGGCAGGAAGCCTCCCGTTGGCAGCCCAGTTTACCAACTGACATTCCAAGCCAGAAAATCTATGGTTTTACCATAGAGCTTCTGGAGATTCCTAGAGCTACACTATGCAGCATACATAACATCATGCTCCCCCATGCTGCATAATGGAGCAAAAATTTTCAAACTGATTAATCAGTTGGCTAAATATTATAGCCCCACTAAAAACAAAAATGCACATTTATTTAACTGGATTTGAAAATCCAGTTAAACTTCACCATCCAAAGTGCCCTGTATCTGTCCTTCAAGCCTGAATCAGTTGGTGGTTATCAAAACTGAAATTTAAGTTTGGGGAAGAAATTATATATTTTTTTCATATTTTAAAACCTGAATTTTAGCCTCCAACTGTGTCCATACTACTGATAATGGTAAAAGTACACATAAATTCGGAGAGGGAGGACTCTCTTAAGAGGCTGGTTTATTGTAATTAAAATAAGAGGGTGCTTTTTGATTGGGCTTCAAGGCAAATCGATGTTCATTACTCTGCCTAAAGAATACTGGGATCTGCAGTTTGGTGAGGCTATTGTGTTTTGTCTCCTAGAGCGCTTTGTCTGCCTTCACAAAACTAGTTCCCTATGGAAAGGTAATGACTGTTAAATGACCACTTTAAGCCTGTAATTTAGATACATTATTTTTTCTAATTACTCCCTCTTCCTTTTTGCCTAAAACACATATGCCTGCTGAGACTATACAAGTCAGGACCAATCCTCCCTCTAAGCTGTGGAGTCTTGTGAGTAAAGTTGTGAGTGGGCGATTTGGCTACTGCATGAATTAGTTTGCTCTGGAGCCATCCTTCCTGAACAAAGACAAAAATGTGTGAGCCGGAGGCTAAAAAACTGTGAGCTAGCTCACACTAACTCAGCTTAGAGGTAACACTGGTCAGGACCAGTTAGGCTTGCCAGCTCTAGGTTGGGAAATGCCTGGAGATTTGGGGGATGAAGCCTGGGGAGGTCGAAGCTTCGGGAGGGGAGGGATCTCAGAAGAGTATAATGCCATACAGTCCACCCTCTAAAGCAGCCATTTTCTCCAGGGGCACAAATCTATGGGCAACCCTAGGATCAGTCCTTTTTGGGTTTCTTGTTTATTCATTACAATGTTGCAAGACAGGTTTGGAAGGCTTGCCCAAATAAAGATCCTTACATGTTTGCTCAAATAAATGACATGCTCAACTTTTGAGTTCCAAACCATCAGGCAGCCAAAGGATGAGCCACAGGCCTTCCAGGTCAAATTTCAGACCTGGAAGAAGCACTTACTTTAAGGAAAGGTATAGCAAGAGGTTTAAGAACACATAACCATGTTGAATATATTCCTTGGCAAATAAGGTGTTTTTTTTTAAAGAAAGCCTTCTACTTTGACACAAGTCAGTGTATAAATCTATAGAAGTATCCCTCAAAGAGACTGAACACACCTAGCCCTTTCTGTTTCCACCCATTTTTCCTATGCTCTAAATCCAAGACTAACTAATCCAACATGGCGTCATGGTTAGAATATCGCTCTAGAATCTGGAGATTTCAGTTCTCATTCTGCCATGGAAGACTGCTGGTGGCTTTGGGCCAGTCAGACACACTCACAGCCTCCCAGTGTGTTGTGAGGATAAATCGAACAAACAATGTAAACTGCTTTGGGTTCCCACTCAGGACAAATGAAGTAAATAAATATAGGAACAAAGGAATCTTGTAGTTGAGAAGTGAAGACCCAGAGAAGACTCTAACCTGTTGGAGATCCTTGCTTGGATTGTGTTTCCATCTGAGCTCCATTGCTCCTTAAGGAAAGATGCTTTGCCCCGTGTTGTTTCTCCAGCTCCCCTGGAAGCGAGGGGGAAACCATCGGATGAATGGGGAGAGGAAATCAAGAAAAGTGCAGCAACAGGAGAGAAGAAAGTGGAATATGAAAGTAAGGCAAAACAGAAGGAAGCAACTGTATACAGACAGAGAAACTAGGGTTGCCAAGTCCCCCGGAGGGGAGGGGAAACCCCCGCTTGATTGGATTGCTCCCTGCCAGCCTGCATTGGGCTGCCGGGGGAACCCCACCCCCAAATTGCTGGGCTGTGGAGACACATTTCGGGTGGGGGGATGCTCTATCATTCGAGGGAACACTCTATGGTTTTCCCCCGAATTATACAGGTCCCGCCCCCAATATGCCCGATATGATGACATCACTTTCGGGAGATGTCATCATAGTACATGTACTTTGTGCACCTGCCAGAAGACTCCCAGACAGGGATGGGACTCCCCCCGCTAAACTGTAAATTCAGCTTGGCAACCCTAAGAGAAACAGGGTAGCAAATTCACACCCCATGCTCACGCATGCAATGCACATGTACGAACACACATGCACCCCCCCTCCCATATATATACATTACTATGTACCGTAACATCTAGTAGTAACCTGACAGGCCTCTGTACAGATGCTAAAAGCTGCAGAATCAGGCCACCCACAGAGAAGGCAGGGGTTTCTATATATGCAGTGGGTTTCCGAAGTATGCAGAAAAATATGCCTTTGTAAATAAACCGACCCGGGAGAGGGGTGTTTAAAATGGCCTGATGAATGTGCTCCAGGAGGCAAGGGTGGCTGCTGAGATTCAGTTGAAGAGGAAAAAAAACAGAAAGGAAGGATGAGAGCTTATAAAATCTGGGGGAGGGGGATTAAAGGGTTCCAGATTGTCCCCCTCTCCCACAATTCTTTACAGGCTCCAGGTTTACCAAACCTAATTTCCAGCATCACTTGGATCTACTGCAACCAGGGCTGTCTTTATGACTTGGAAAATATCTAATATTTATGCTTAGTGTCCACATTCTGTGCTAAAGAAATACAGATCCTGCAACCTGTATAAATTATGCACAAGAATATACACACATTTGCTTGGAATAATTTATTCTATATCTGCCGAACATAGCAGCAGAATGAGAACAGAATTGCTGGGAAGCTTCCATGCAATCACAAAACCCAGAAGTATGTTTTTCAAATTAAAGCTGAGTTTCTCTAGCATTTTTTCTTTTCAGGCTGGTGTTCAATTTGGGCTGGACCAGACTGAGTGAGTGCTTTTAATGAACATTGTCCCCTTCTGTCAAAAATATCCTCCATCTGGAGATTTTTCAGGGAGGCCACAAATGGTATTTGCAGAGAGACAGCTGTGCTCTTCTCTTCCTGGTATCTATTCAGGGTGAGTGCAATACCTCCTGCTGACACGCTGAATTGATGGCATTGTGTCATTGCCAAGCCAATTCAGAATGAGGGTAAGAGGTATTGGTCTTGCTCTAAATTGGCTTTCTGATGACACCATGCTGGCAAATCTGATTGGTTATATGGTGCATCCTATAGACTACACTATCCCTAACTGACTGGGATAAGTTTTAAAACGCTTTAATTAAAAGCTTTAATTTCTCGATGAACATCTGCACATGTAAACATTCATTGCAAATTTCAAAATAACTTTTAAATAATTTTATTTCGCTGCAACTTTCAAAAATCATTTTTTTGTGTTGATCCTCATATCAAAATTGTGCAGTATATTTACTATTATATACCATTTTGCTCATTTTACAGAGGGGAAGTTGAGAAAAACGAGTTATCTGCGACTGTACCACAGCAAGTCCTAAAAAAAAGTAAAACTGGAATTCAGATCATTTCCCCCCCTGCTTACTGAAGCTCTCTAGCCTTTTATAGACAGTAATTTTAAGAGCATATTATTAAAAATGGGTAAATGTTGCTTTTTAACTGCTGGATGGATAAAAAGTTTGTGTCAGTTTTACCTGATTCCTCTCACCAGTTCCCATGATTTTCTAAACTGTTTCCCAAAGTCAAACTGGCAAAAAATACACTGAAATGTGCAACAATTCTTTGTTTTGCTTTCACTGTGGCTGCAAATGCATAGGCATTCCCAGCAGCAATGGAGGATCCACACCAACTGGTCAGCAGCATATCCCTGCGGTTCTCCAGCCATCTTGCTGCTTTCCTTCCTAAATACTTTCCAGGTAATCTGGACAAAAGAAAGTCTCTACCTCTCCCCATATACCTTCTCAATGAAAAGAGCTGGAGACTTTTTTTAAAAAAAGGAAGCTGAGAACAGAGGAACCAGTAGATTATGGCAACAGATCATTATAACATCATAGCATTATAGCACCATAGCAGCTGCTGCTCTTAAAAGCCCTTAAAAAACTCTCCTGTGGCACAGCGGTAACATTTATGGCCAAGAGGGGTTGAAGAAAGGGGAACAGTGCCAATGTGAGCAGGATCTCTGAAAACACGTACCCTTTCAAATAAGGCTGTAGCAAAGACGGTTTGGCAAAGCCGCGGAAAACCCAGAAAGTAGATGATTAGAGGATGTTTTTGTGGACCCTCAAAAATGGTTTTGGTTTGGGAGCAACAATGGAGCAAAGCATCTCTGTGGTAGCAGCCTGACACTCATCTAGCAAGTGCATGTGGCACAGTCTCTTATTTAGGGCTGCCCTTCCCCTGCCACCTTCTCTTTGTCATGTTAGTATTCCACATGCAAGCAGATTCTGATATGGGGTTCTTTCAGACTACTGGTCCCTTGCATGCATTCTGAGACGGTCCTATAAGGCCTGTAGCAGTGTGTTTTAATCCACTGTGACAAGACCCTTCCCTTGTCCCTGTAGCCAAAATAAATAAAAAGGGGGGGGGGTGAAAAAAATGTGAGGGAGCCCATGCAGGACAGATTGAGAACTCCTTCTCCTCTTACTTTTTCTGTAAGACATTTCTATTTAGTTTCCTTCTAGCAGGATCATTAGTGCCTGTCTCTAATAAAGATCAATATGCCAGTGCTGGCCAAGCTGGCACATTTTTGCTAAAGGGCAACGGGCATCAATAAAGGGGTGCCGATTTTGAGCAGTTTTTGAACATTTTGAAAGGAACTGACAAATATTCAATACAACATCCAAAGGTAGATTCCGGTGGGTAGCCGCGTTGGTCTGAAGCAACACAACAAAGCCTGAGTCCAGTATCTGAAGAAGTGTGCATTCACATGCAAGCTTATATCCAGAATTAGACTTTGTTGGTGTGAAAACTGCCACTGGACTCCAACATCCAAAGGACAGCTCTTGGCATTGGGTTATGTAAACTGTGTATTAGAAACCCAGGCATCCCAGCCACCCAGCTCCCCACCTCTGGGTCTTTGCAGTGGATAAGGGGGGAAACAGGATGCACTCATTGGTGTGCATTCTAACTAGGGATGTGCATTCATTTCAGCCAAACAAAAAAACCCAAACCCCAGTATAATGCCTACCAGGGATCATTTCATAGAAAAAGAGGTGCAGGAGCTCATTAGCATAACATTAGCATAACTTATTTGCATATGCTACACCACCTGACATCACCGGAAGTATGTCAGAAGGCAAGAAAGGAGGGAGGGAGGGAGGAAGAGAAAGAAAGAGAGAGAGAGAGAAAGAGAGAGAGAGAAAGAGAGAGAGAAAGAGAGAAAGAGAGAAAGAAAGAAAGAAAGAAAGAAAGAAAGAAAGAAAGAAAGAAAGAAAGAAAGAAAGAAAGAAAGAAAGAAAGAAAGAAAGAAAGAAAGAAAGAAAGAAAGAAAGAAAGCAAGCTGGCAGAGAGGGGACAGCTACTAATCCAAGCCTCAGAAATACAACTATTCTGGGAGGATAGCTTCAGTGGTGGCTGAAGCCTTCAGAAGGTTGGTCGGAGGAACAAGGACCTTTCCAGGGCATGGGGTCATTTTGCTGCAGCCATGACACAAGCAGGCATTCCCCCGTGGGGAGGGGGGGCTGGCACCAACTCCCAGAGCTGCGCTCCCCCGAGCTCCTGCTCAAAAGGACCCCTGATGCCTACACAGCATTATTCAGGCTCCCTAGAAGCCAAATCAGATTTGCCTTCCCTTCAACGATGGGAACCTGCTTCATGTGTGTTCATGTATGTGTGTGAACAGGGCCAATCCAATGTATCGTCCAAATCAAAACAGACCATCCAAATGGACTATCAAGTGATCTTTGAAGTGAGATATCTGCCAAGCAGCCAGGTGAACTGAACATGCTTGTGACATACCAGGAGAGTCCCAACCAACATTTCTAGAATTCTGCTGTGGACCTTCAGTGATATGAACTCCAGGGACCCGAATGGAATGGCTAACCAGCTACCCTTCTGTCATCCTTATTAACATATTCAGTTCTTATGGATGCTGACTGACTCTTCTGTGAATAAGTTGTACGTGTGGTGTGGTTCAGCAAGTTGGCTAAAACGTTGGAAAGGAGGTGAATGTGGCTGTGGGGGAGCACTTTGGAAGAGCTAGAGGAAAATATATATAAGATCTAGTACATAGGTGGATCGTGGAGGATTCTGTGCATTCATGCAAAGATAAACAGTAGCAGGCCAACTGGGAAAACATAATATTTCAGAGACAAAACTGCCCTTCCTGAGATACACATAGCTGCTGAATCACACTGTATATAAAAGCGTATCACATGCACACGGAACAATGCTGCTCATATTTTTTTCAAATATAACTTCCAACCAAATCAGTTAAGAACTCCCCTTCACCCACTGCCCACATCACAATCAAGGGTGCCATTCTGGGATACGAGTTCCGACCACACGTGGCCATTCCTTTGGAGTATTATATCGATAATTTTAATGTCACAGTCAATAAAACGGGTCTATTTGTATGACAAAGGTAAAAAAGACTTTACTTTAAAACTAATTAGTGCCAGATTATCCTGTGCTGATCTTGCTGTTATGAAGCATTAATGTATTTTTAAAGTAGTAGCCGCAGCAAAAGCTCTCATTGCTGATTGGAGGAGAGTTGCAATTTAATCCTGAACAGATCCCCCAAATAGAGTGTTCAATTTTTACTGAGAACTTTGCGCTCCCTCTGCCCCTCTTTAAAAGCAGAAATGGCACCCTTGCCAACCACAGACAGAAAAATAAAATACCCAAGACACAGACATATGTACATACAGACAGAATGACTGCATGGAGTCTGGACCGCGCCGGGAGCCTTACATTCAATGCGGATCTGTTCTAGCTCCATCACCTCTGCTATTGACTCTTTTAGGTCTTCCACAAATTTCTGCATCTCCTCTGCACCCAGAGCACAGAAATGGAGCACCTGTTTCTTCTCAGAGCCTGAAACTGGAGTCACCAAAGTGATGCCGTGCGGGTAATCTAAGAAAAAGAGGGGCGAGGACATGAAACGTGCATTTCAGATTTAAGGGAGGACTGATGCAATCCCACTAATTATAGTTCAATGAGGAATGAACTTTGTAGCTAAACTTTTGTGCAAAATATTCCTATAAAGAAAACCTTAAGGTTCAAACTGCAGCGCAGAGTCAATATTATTAAGAAGGTTCTCTGGGCTGGTCTTAAAGGCTGCAATGGGGACACAGGGATTATGCAGTCAACCAAGTCTGTTTATTTATTACACTTATATAGCACTTTTTCTTGAAGGAGTTCTGAGGGGCTTACAAAGAGCTCCCCATAGTCTCCCATTCAAGAACCTTCCACATCCATACACGCTTCACTTCAGCAACAGGACTATGTCCTATACCTTCATACCATTCTCTGATCAAGCAACAGACTCAGTAGCCTCCAAGGTTTCAGATCTATGGGGAAAACCCACACCATAAATTTTGCCCTCCAGTGGCATCTGGCAAACTTCCAAGATGGTGGCAAACTTACATTCATTCTCAAAGAGGTGGAACTGCATTCCTAACAAGCCAACCGATTTGCAAAACGTGTAGGTGGAAGAGCTTTTCTTCTTGGGGCAAAGCTTAAGAATCTGTTAAAGGACAGAGTGGAAGGAAGAGAATTTCAGACGCATCAGTGAAGATCACTCAGAAAGAGTGTGTCAGACACAATACAAACCCCACAGAAGGCAACTGGGGCGGGAGAGACGTACTAATGCAACACCAGATTAACTCATTCATTTGCATTAAGGTTTCTCTTTTACTGCAGACTTTGGCCTGGATCCCCCAGCTTCGGCAGGGAGGGCGGGGTATAAATCAAACAAATAAAAATAAATAAATAAATTCTACTAACAGTGATGTAGAGCTACATTTCTAATTCTGAGCAAATCTCAAAGAGGCCCTGTTCCCCTTCGTGAAGATTTGGCTACAGATGGGATTGCACATCTAAATGAAAATATAAGATTCCCCTGGGAACAATGAAGTAGTATAGTTTAAAAGGCTATGAGTTAAAAAACCAGCACAGACAGATTCTAGAGAACTATGCTATAGGCAGGGGTTTTATGTATACTGCAGGAAGCCCCATCAAATCAGCCTTTGTCAATTTCATAGACATGTGCTCTTGGAAAGTCAACTGAGCTGCTCCCAAACAATGCAGGATAGATTCAGGCAGCCTGTGTATATTCTAATTTACAGTGACTCTTGCAGTCACCACGCAGGAGCATCCACACAGCAGTTCCTCGCACTTTGGCTAATGCACTGAATTGGTGGTAGAAAGAACGTGCTGTCAAGTCATGGCTGACTTGTGGCAACCCCATAGGGTTTCCGAGGCAAGAGATGAAGAGAGGTGGTTTGCCATTTCTTGTCTCTGCGCAGCAACCCTCATCTTCCTTGGTGGTCTCCCATCCAAGTACCAACCAGGGCTGACCCGGCTTAACTTCTGAGATTTGAAAAGATTATTTTATTTTATTTTATTCAATTTATGAATTGCCTTTCCTGCAAGCAGGCTTTGGGCAATTTATAACCTTAAAACATTTAAAATATAACTGACATATAATTAAATTTAGTAACAGTAGAACAGTAAATTATAAATTAAAACCAATCCAAGATAGCATAATAGCCTGCCTTTGCCAGCTATGCTGCTGTCCTGCATGGCAGGGCACGGCAGGGTACGTAGGGGCCGTGGAAGAGAAAGAGAAGGTGCCAGTCCTAACCTCCCATTGCTGCCCTCAGCTAAAAGCCTGGCGGAACATCTCTGCCTTACAGGCCCTGTGGAACTGCATCAAATCCTGCAGGGCCCTGATGTAGTTTGGCAGAGTTCTACCAGAGTTGGAGCCGGGACTGAAAAGGCTCAGGCCCTAGTCGAGGACAGCCGGACATCCCTAGGGCTGGGGATCACCAACAAGTTGTTGTCAGCTGATTTCAGCATTCTTCTGGGGACATATTGGAGATGGTCCCGAAGGTACGTGGCTAGCTAGCCTGGGCCATCCAGATCAAGGCAATGTACTGAATTAGGGATGAGCAAAAAAAATTATTATTATTTACATAACATTCATTTTTTGCTGACTATGGGCATCCTATGCTTGACATACTGCTTTATGGGGACAGTGTAGCCTCAGAGCAGAAGGTAAGAATACAGAGGGTCTCTTCCACCTTTCATCTAACAATTCTAATTTTGTTGCACTTCTATTCTCTAGCTCAGAGGTATCCACATTTTTTTTTCAATTCTGGGCCATGTAACCAGAAATCCAGATGTTTGCCAGTCAAGATAATTTTTTTATGATAACAGTAGTGACGTTAGATATTAAAAACATGAATGTTTAGTAGTAATATAAAAACAGTTTACTCAACTTTACTTGTACAAAAGGGCACAGTTCCGGGTTTAGTGCTAGACACTGATCAAAACTGATTAGGTCAATTTAACAAGCTGCACTGTTCTCAAAAACGGTGCAGTATATTCGGTTAGGTCACGTTTAATTTCTGAATCCTGGTTTACACAGGTGACAGTGACTCTCAGCATCGGATTGGACAGTTTCATGAAAGAGAAAGTCCTTTTAGGATTACAGCAGCCCAGAATATGGGAGGGAGGATTTCATACTTGAATGCTTCCCTGACCCCAAAACATCATGCTCACAAAATGCCATCCTGTCGGGGAGACGGGGTCTAGCCTAATCTAAGGTGCTAGTTTTCTATAGGGAGGGAGTTTTCCTAGAAGGGGAAACCAAATATGTGACACCCTAACTGCCATGTGAGATGGTAAAATCCCACCCCTCTGCTTTTCCTGAATGGCTTCCCTACGCTGTGATTTTGAAAGCCAACCCCCCCCCCCCCGCCACTCACCACCAGCAAGTCATTGAAGAGGAAGACCTCCCTCTGGTGCGCCGCTTGCTTCTGCACTTTGTTCACGTCCGTCACTTCATAAAGGCGGCTGCAACAAACCAACCGGCGGTGGGGCACCGACAGGACCTAGAAGGCAGAGACTGAGTGGAAAAGGTCCCCATCCTTATTGGCACGCTTACGGTCTGCGGGAACTTGGAGCTGGCTCACAAGGGATCACCTCTCTGTACAGCCCATTGACCACCCTCCCAGACAATCACGGCAAGAAGGGTGTTGAGTACTACCCCTGTATAATCACCTCCTCCTGCAGGGGAAGGGGGGGGGGTTGTCTTGAGATTGCATAGTAGCTGCGTTGCTCCACCTCAGCCACCCATCCCAACTCTTTAGATCAGACCTGGCATCCGCCAAGTCCTGCCCTGGCCACCAGCCATGCACAGTGGCCATGACCTGCATGGGCAACAGGACCAACCTGCATTTGACAAGGGTTTTGTGTTTTTTGGTTTATCAACACAAAGGTTTTGCATCAGATGTGTAATGGGGAGTTTTGCGGCTCTCAGATGCACACTGGCCATTTTCTGCTCACGCTGGGGGTGCGAGGACAGAAGCAGTTTTTGCCGCCTCCCCCCCCCCCCCCCCCGACCCCACGGTTTTTGCATACTCAAACATGTAGCCACTCAAGTAATGGGAATTTGCAACGGAGCCTACAGTAGCTCCGCCAGGCAGGCGGAGGATAGAAAAATGTAACGGGGGGGGGGGGGGGAGGACTGAAGCTGTTTCATCCCATGTTTCAAGGTCACAAGCAGAAAGCGACAGCATGTATCTGGGGGGGGGGGCAGGAACCTCCCATCACATGTCCAATACAAACTCCTCATCAAACACAACTTTGTAGCGTGTAGATGGGCCCTATACATTCACTTTGTGTATGCAGTCCCACCTTGACAGCAAAGCCAGGAGCTTATACAGCCCCTCTGGGACCACCAGCCCTGGTTAGTGGGCTCCACTCAACTTAGTGGGTCTCAAATCAAGCAGGTGGGTCTCAAATTGTGCAGTAGCTTACAAAGTAGAATTTTTGCTCACAAGACTACACCGCTTAGAGGGAGCATTGGTCGGGACTCACCGTTTTCATTCCGACAATGGATTTTTCCACTTTGGTAACATAGGTCACGTGGTCCTCGTTGGATTTGAGCTCTCTCTGCTGGATCCTCTCATAAATACCAACCACCAGGTCCCGGGGGATATCAGCTCCATCATCCACTCCTGCCAAGTATGAAGTAGAGCAAATTAGGCACAGGGGGCTACAAAGGCAGATGAGTCTTTCTAAATCTTGGAAATACTACAACAAGAACCATAGCTGGTTAATAATATATGAGTAATTTCTATCCCATTATTAGTTAAAATTCTCTTCTCAAGCCTTACTCTCTTGCCCCCACCCACCCACCCAAGGAGGTGAAGCAGGCAGAGATTACAGGCAGGGCTTTCTCCATGGTGGCACCTTGCCACTGTAGTGCCCTCCCCCTTGAAGCTTGCTAGGCATCCATCTTACTGTCTTTTAGGTGTCTGGCCAAAATATTTTTCTTTGCCCACTGTCATCTATTCCTTTATAACTGCTTTTGTGAAGGCCTGCATCTAGGCCGAGAGCTGTTTTATAACTGCTGTTTTATGTTTCATTGCTTTTTTATGTTGTTGTAATGCTATTTTAATGCTGCTTCATTGCTGTTTTCATGCTTTTACTGAGTTCATTGTTACTTCAATTGCTTTTTAAATGAGCTTGTTATTAAACTCTTTTTATTTTGTTAGCCACCTCTCTGGAGAGACACCCTATACATTTTCTAAATAAAATAAATCAGTAAATAAATAAAATTGTTATATCTGGTCAAAGAGGAATTCTATGTTGAGGCACTATTAAAAATGGATGGACCTGTCTGACCGTAGGTTTCTTTTTCATTACACTATAGCCACTGAGGAATGTCAAATGTAGACATATTTACATAAGTAACAATGCAAATAAGAGGTGGTAACTCTGCTTTGTCTGAGTCAGACACACTGTCAGCTTTCCCAGTTTCATCCAGATATACCAGTGTCTTGAAGTATGGTTCACACAGGACTTGAAATTGCAGGGGAGGGGATATACCTCACCCTCACCTCTCAGGTTCCGAATAAAATCCTCCAGCATCATCTTCCTGTCGGGTTTGATGTTAGGGCTGTACATATCTGTGTTGAGAAGGATGATGGCAAAGGCCAGGATGAAAATGGTGTCTGGGTTATGGAACTGCTGGACCACATCTGGGTTACACATGCAGTATCGTTGACTGCAGGCAGAAAAAGTCAAAAGTCATGGCATTAACACACATTATGTAAATCAAAGGCCTATCTGCTACTACTATGCAAATCTCAGTCTCTCTCTCTGGGGATGGTGAGGCCCTTTCCTCCTTGGCGAGTGATTTGCACCTACAATCCCTGATCTGCGCCTCCAAATAAAAGAGTGTGTGGCTGCAGTCAGACATGTGGCCTGATCTAGTGTCATCACTGTCCCCTTCCAGATTTAAAAGGCATGTCCAGACACAACATCTGTCTTCCGTTCCCCAGTCGTGGGTACCCCATTCTCACATGTCTTTGATCTGGAGTTATTTGGCATTGGGGAAATTCTGGTCCTTCCTGGTGCACGTGGTTTCATCCCATGTTTCCAGATGTCTGATCAATCTATTGCGCTCTCAAGCCATTTGGGAAGTCTGAACATTTCCTTCCGGTTTGGGGCTTCTTCTTTTTTTTTGAGGCAATTAACAAGATGCACATAATTGCATATTCACCTCTCTCTCTCTCTCTCTCTGTTCAAAAAGAACAGCTAATATGCAATAAATGTTTGCCCCAGTCTGTTGATAAGAAGACTCTGTTGATAAGAAAACTCTGTCTCATCCACCAAACCTGACTTAGGATAGAAATTTTATATATGCTATTACCAACAGCTAACATGTGAGAACTACACATCCTCTGAATTTGTCCTTGGGAAACATTCACACACCCATATTTTTCCTAGGAAACTTCAGTCACATTTTGGCTTGACCTCACTGGCAAGAGTTTGAGTGTGATCTTGCTATCTGCGTCATTACAAAAATATGCTTTCCCGTCACACATTGCTCTTCTTGTGTTGTCTCTTTGAACATGTGTGAGCAGCTCCCTTCAATGGAAGGATGGATGTGCCTGTCATGGGCTCACCATTGAATGGGTTGTCTGAATCCCTTAAAACATGTTGGGAGCAAATGGGCTGACTCCACTGCCAGGTCCCAAATATGTGATGACAGGCGGGAGGCTAACAGAATATATCTTACCAATTTAACCCAGGTATGACTCAGGAAGACCATGCTTTGATAGTGGCGCAGACAACAAGAGGCAATTGAACTCATGCAGATGAGGTGGTGCAGAAATGTGAAATACCAACACTGGACCCAGTACTCGGGTCAGTTGCCTATTGTGAATATAGCCTGCACCTTGGTGCGAAGATCAGCACCCCATAAATCTCTCTCTCTCAAAAGAAACCAAAGGCATGGGCCTCAGCTCAGGAACTTCTAAAAGACAGCAGTAATGGAGGAAGGCAGGATACAGACTCCCATAACTGATGGTCATCTTGATACCAGAGGTGATGCAGAAAACATTTCATTTTCCATCTCAAGGAACATAAGTACAGAGTGAGACGTCTAAGAGGAAAGGCTGTTTGACATCCTGAAGGCGGCAGGAAGATATCAGCATAGGCCCCTTTGAAATTCCCTGTGGTCCTCACATACCTTTTGGTCCATAGACAATGACCTAGGTTTGGAAGCTACCTGTATTTTATTCGCAAATGCAATTCCCAGCAGCTCAGTTATCTACCAGGAAGGATTATTTCTTCATCTCCTGAGAGCTCTCAACCCATTAAGCCAAGACTTAACAACTACCTCAGGTGGTCTTATAAATATTCAGGTGCCCCTTCTCTCATAGGTCAGCCCAGTCAGCCTATCACAGTCTGGATTCTGGCCCTTGCACCAAAAGGGTCTTGGGTCTTCACTCAAACCAGTCAGGGTGCACCTGTGAATTCACCCTTGGACCGATGGGGCTGCAAACATTAGTTCTGCGTCAAATGTGACCAATGGTTAGGCTTCACCACTGAAGCCCAGGAAAACATAGCCATAAGAACTGGACACCATGCCTCCCAAACTAGCTGCCTTCCACCATGTCAACATATCAACCCTGGATCTTTGCATCTTCAAGACAGGCAGAATATGATTCACTGCCTCCCGTTTTGCTTCCCTTCTCAATTTTAAATGGTTATTTCTTTTTATCCTGACCACCCTTCTCTTAGCTCGCCTTTCCTGGTTCAGGATCAGTCTGCCCTACAATCAGAGCAAACTAGTCGGGGAATCCTTCCTTCCCATCCCAGTTTTCCCACCTCATGCTTCTGTTCAGAATGGGATGGTGATGGTTTCATTTGAGCTTAATCATGCCAGTGCCTGTCTCACTATAACCACAAAAGACCACCTTATCTCAAGATAAAATTCATGCTTCCAGAAGGCTATTATGAAATTCCTGGGCCATGGACACTTCTTGTAGTACTGTGGCACATTTTGCTTGCTTTTCAACAGCTCTATGAAATTCCATTGCCTTCCTGTTTGCCTATTATGCTTTCTGTCTGGCTCTTACCTGAAAGCCTCAATTAGCCGTTCCACCTTCTGGGCCTCTCCCTGCACTCGGATGTGTGCCTGAAATTTCCGCAAAGCTTCATCGAGTTCCATGCCAGAGAAGTCCATCTCATCCACCACGCAGCTACGAGGAATGAAAAACAAGCAGCGTCAATGTCAACCCTGCACACAGCACTTTCTCAGGAGACATCCGATGCAAGGGACAAAGAAGCCCGTCAAGCCATCTAGGAGGGCAGCGGGATTCTCATCCACTGCTGTGAAGAAGCAACCAAGGCTGGGCTAGAACTAGGGTCGCCCAGCCTGGCAACCAATAGAAGACCAGGGGGGTGGGCACATGGGGGGTGGCTGTCAGCCAACAGTGTGACATCATTCCCGGGTAAACCCAGAGGTATGCAGATGACACCATGTCATTGGCAGAAAGCAGTGAAGACCTGAAAAGACTACTGATGAAGGTTAAAGCAGGAAGTGCCAAAGCAGGATTACAGCTGAACATCGAGAAGACAAAAGTGATGACTCCTGGGGAATTACACAACTCTAGGGTTGGCGATGAAAAAACTGAAATTGTTGAGGATTTTCTATTCTTTGGCTCCATCATCAACCAAAAGGGAAACTGCACCCAAGAAATTAGGCGGAGATTGAGCCTGGGAAGGGCAGCCATGAAGGAGCTAGAAAAGACCCTTCAAGGTAAGGATGGCAACCAAGATGAAGTTAATTAACGCTTTATCTGGGTGTGAAAGCTGGACAATGAAGAAAGCTGACAAGAAGAAAGTAGATTCCTTTGGAATCTTGTGTCAAAGAAGAGTTTTATGGATGCCGTGGACTGCCAAAAAGACAAACAAGTGGGTTCTAGACCAAATCAAGCCTGACCTCTCCCTAGACGCTGAAATGACTAAATTGAGGCTATTGTACTTTAGTCACATTATGAGAAGACAAGAGTCATTGGAAAAGACAGTAACGCCAGGAAACGTTGAAGTTGGCAGGAAAAGAGGAAGGCCCAACGTGAGATGGATTGACTCAGCCAAAGAAGCCAGGGCCCTCCGTTTGCAAGACCTAAGCAAGGCTGTTAATGACAGGAAGTTTTGGAGGACATTAATTCATAGGGTCGCCATAGGTCAGAAGTGACTTGACGGCACTTCACACACACAGGAGTTGGCCAAAACTCTATGGTTTTAGCCAATTCTTAGAGAGGACATGAAGTCTCTTCCAGGTGTACTTCGCATTGTTTGCCAATGGCCATTTTTAAATTTTTATTTTTCTCCTGCCACCACTCTGAGCTGCAGCAGGAAATGCCAGCCAGACCCCCTGCTGGACCCCCTGCCCCTACTTTGGGGGCTGGCAAGCCTAGCTGGGCCTCATCCTGCTTCTTCTTACCCCTTCTGACAGCGTGACTCACAAAAAATCTTGCATTGGACCACAACTGTTGGGAAATAATGGCTTCATCCTTTAGGGTAAGATGCAAGGTTGTATTTTATTTGGGAAAAGGGACAGCATCCAGTGAGTGGGCTCTTGAGCCACTGCAACGATGCCTGTCTCTGTGTGCCAAACTACACATTACTCACTTTCCCTGCAATTGCACAGCACGCGGGAGCCCAGTTGGATTTGGGAATGATGGCTGAGGGGAGGAAGGGCGTGCGCCTCCTCTGATGCCTTTTTCCCAAGTCAAAACCATCAGGGGGAGTCATTTGCCCATCTCTGGAGCGTCATATGCCCAGGACACTCCCTGTGCTGTTCCAAAGCCAGGCATGTTACTCCCCTCCAATGCTCCTTCTAAGCTGTGAAGTCTTGTAATCAAAAATTCCACTATGTGAGCTACTGGCATTAAAGCTGTGAGTGAGCAAGTTGGCTGCTGCATGAATTACTTTGCTCTGGAGCCATCCTTCCCGAGCTAAGACAAAAATGTGTGAGCAGGAGGCTAGAAAACTGTGAGCTTCCTTACACTAACTCAGCTCCCCTGCTGTTTCAACTTAGGAAAATGGCATGGGGGAGAGAGAGAGACAGGAGCCTCCCCCCACTCACACACACCCACACGCCATCATCCCAAAGACAGCACAAGACAGGCAGCTGGAAGTGCTTTGAGAGGAACTCCACTTTCCAGGGTATACACCCACATTCTCTTTGTCCAGCTAACACCTCCAGCCAGACATAAAAAGCAGCCTCAGTTGTTTACCAGAGGTAAAAGTAGAATGACTACACACGCTGCAAGCAGGGATCCCTGTTTCAAATCACCTTCTAAAGAGACCCAGGTTCTTTCTGTTCTGGGGGAAACTACTGATATGGAACTTAGCTTTAAAAGGGAGAGAAATCAATGTAACTGATCCTCCAAGCCAATCTTTACTCTTTTTTTCCTTCACAGGGCAGACCAGAAGAAGTCTGCAGAGGAAGGAGTGCTGAAATCTTATCCCTCCTCTTTTCTGTCGATTGCTTTTATTTCACTAACACATACATTTAGTTCTCCCGAGGGGTCATATCAAGGCTTTTCGCTGCTAAATACTTGCTTTGATAACGGGAGAATATTTCCTGGTTAATCAATTCCAGGCTCATTGTGGAGACTGTAAGGTTTTTGAGCGGGGGGAAGAAATGTGTTCAAAATGTAACAGGGAGCCAGTTTAGTGTAGTGGTTAAGAGCACAGGCTCTGATCTGGGAGAACCAGGTTTGATTCTCCACTCCTCCACATGAAGCCATCTGGGTGACCTTGGGTCAGTCACAAGTTCTTTCAGAGCTGTTCTCTCACAAGCAGTTCTCAAAAGAGCTCTCTCAGCCCCACCTAACCTCACAGGGTGTCTGTTGTGGGGAGGGGAAGGGAGATTGTAAACCGCTTTGAGACTCCAAGTGAAGGGTGGGATATAAATCCAATCTCCCTCTCCCCCTCCCCCTACGATGCAATTGAAGCTTGGACCCTTATCAACAGAACAGGAGATTCTAGATCCCATCTTCTCTGTCATGGTAAACATCTCAGGCTGTACTTCTTGCTATTACCAGGGCGTGGATTGAAGGTCATAAGATCTTCAAGTAAATCTAACTTTTTATTTTTTTATTTTTTTATTTTTGGTATTTATATCCCGCCCTCCCCACCATACGGTAGGCTCAGGGTGGCTACACAAAACTTTCTCAGGATTTCTTTTTCATTTGCCTGCAGGATCACTGCCAGTACCATAAGGTGAGCCAGAGCTATCCCAATTTGCTGTGCATCAGTAGCACTGACAATTCCGCTTCTAATGTCTGGGCTGAGGATCAATGGCAAAACGTCTGTTTTGCACACAGAAAGTCTCTGGTTGGCATCTTCAGTTAAAAGGAGCTCAGGAAACAGCTCTTGGGGAAGACCTTTCCTGCCTGAGACCCTGGAGAGCTGCAGCCATACAGAGCAGATAAACGAATGGTCAGGAACAGTCTGAAGCAGCTTCCGGTATGTTTAGCTATTATCAAGTCAAGTTGGATGGGTGGGAGTGGAGGCAGAGCCAAAGAAAGAGAGGACACTGCTTCCCTGACCCTTAGGACTTTAACCATGTGGCCATGGCGCCAATGCTGGAGAAGACTCTTGAGAGTCCCTTGGACTGCAAGGAGATCAGATCAGTCAATCCTAGAGGAAATCTACCCTGACTGTTCCCTGGAAGGACAGATACTGAAGCTGAAGCTCAAATACTTTGGCCACCAAATGAGAAGGGAGCACTCACAGGAGAAGACCCTGATGCGGGGAAAGACTGAAGGTAAAATAAGAAGGAGATGGCAAAGGATGAGATGGTTAGACAGTGTCATCGATGCAGCAAACATGAAATTAAGCAAACTCCAGAGGACGGCGGAGGACAGGAGGGCCGGGCGTGATATGGTCCATGGGGTCGCAAAGAGTTGGACTTGACTGTGAGACTGAACAACAACAACAGCAACAACAACATGGCACCAGTTCCAGAGACCAGTTTCCTAGAGGTGCCTCTCCCTGTGAGGAAAAGCAATCCTACGTAACTGGTAACTAAGACAGCCATATAATAGGTAACTATTTCAGGAAACATTTTCTCCTATATCATTCCCCTGCCCCTCCTGAAGAAACTTAAGAGGGCAGTCAGTGCTAAAATTTTCATGTTTGTGGAGGCTGGTTTGGCATACACTAGAAGCAGGACTTTTTTAACAGTAGCCACAGTGTCTAAGAAAGAGCTCCCCTGGTAAACTCACTTAGATTCATCTCTTCATTTAAAACAAAGTTTGAGTCCAGTGGCACCTTTCAGACCAATGAGCTTTAATTCTAGGTATAAGCTTTTGTGTGCACGCACAATTCTTTAGATACATTGAAACAAGACTTCCTCAACTATTACATATAGGCCGGGGGGGGGGGGGGTTAGTTGCCAGGAAAGGCTAATTAGAGTCAAGATGCATCAGTAACTGAGCAATAAGTAAAGCTAAGATTGGATTAAAGCAGTTGGTAAGACCTGTGAATAGCATCAAATTAGCATACAAATAATAAAAGAATTAAGACCAAGTTTGAGTCCAGTGGCATCTTTAAGATCAAGAAAGTTTAATTCTGTGTATAAGTGAGAACTGGGTGATTTAGCATGTGTAGTGAGATAAGAACCCAATATCTCTGTTTAGCCCTGGGGGTTCCATTGTCCAGAATGTTGTAATAACTTGTTATTCGGCAATCTCTCATTCTAGTCTGTTTCTGAAATTCCTTTGCAATAAAACAGCTACTTTGAAGTCCCCCACTGAGTGCCATGGGAGGTGTCACTGGACCCAACCTTTGTTCTGTTCCTTCAAACAATATGGCTACCCACCTGAATTTATCAGTTATTTAGATAATTGCTTATGAATTTGTTTTATATCATGGCAGCTAAGGGCTTTTATTATGTATTACAGGCTTTTATTGGCTTTTTTTGTAATTTTGTTTAGAAAACAACCTTAATGTATGCCTTTTTTAAATGGAAAAGTGTTAATCTAATATTGGAAATATTGGAAACAGATGGAAACATGTCGGTTCTACCACGCTTTTCAAGAGTTGTGCCTATATATTTCCACTGTCAGTTTTTGCTGTCAACTGGTAATTTTTACAGGGCTATTCACCTCATTTTAAAATTAGTTTTAGGAATGGGATATTATTTTCTGCCTTAGAAACAGCTACTGAATGAGGGTATATCAACTTTGTTTTTTAAAAAAGGGTAAATCAAGCAAACCAGGCTATATTTTACCAGTGTAGAATCATGATTAAATATATCAATGGAACCCATGTTTTAAAAGGTAAAATGTATCACTGAGTTTGCAACTGGCTCGTGGCGATCCCATGAAGTTTTCAAGACAAGAGACAAGCAGAGGTGGTTTGCCATTGCCTGCCTCTGCATTGCCTGACTTTCTTGGTGGTCTCCCATCCAAGCACCCTTACTTAGCTTTGAAGCTCTCATGAGATTAGGGCATTAGAGCTGCTACAACCCATGTTTATGAGGCAGCTTTTGTAAACCGGTAGTTTGCTGATGAATAGTCAGAGTGGCTCGAAAGGCACTGGAAGACAATATTTGGGTGATAGCGCTTAATGATTTTCTTAGGGCACCTTTGGGAAGGCTCTGTCTTCAGACAATCCTTTGATATTATGGATAGGTGCCCTTATGGAGGATGCTTGTGAATAGAGAGGCACAAACCTGTAAAATGCAGTCTGTGGTTCATGACGTGCCTCATTTTTGAAGCATGGACTGTTACGAATTTTTAGCTGCCTCACAACCCCCACCTGGCATGCTAGAGATGCCAATGTCCCTGGAGATCTCCAGCTGACTCCCCTCTACCTGCTTCCCAAGTTTGGAGATGATTGGATTTAACGTCCCCCAAAGAAGGTGCCCCCAGGAAAGTGCATTCTGGGGAAATGACTCCCTGTCATTTCCCCAGAAAGAACTTTCTTGGGGGCACCATCTTTGGGGGTCTGTAACTTGGACCCTGTAAATCCAATCCTCACCAGATTTGGAGAGGAGGTAGAGGAGAGTCAGATGGATATCCCCTATGTGCTTGGTGCCTGTAGCTTGCACAGGACCTGTTCTATAAGCTCCTGAACCTCCTGAATCTGCATCTATCAAAATGACTGCCTGTCAGCTGTCATTTTGACAGATGTGGGTTCAGGAGGTTCAGAAGTGTATAGAATGGATCCTGTGCAAGCTAGAGACAGCAAACTTGGAGGGCACGTAGAGGAGCATCTGGGGGAGGCCTGCTGCAATTTTGGTGTCTCTAGCTTGCACAGGATCCATTCTGTACACTCCTGAACCTGTGCCTGTCAAAATAACCTAGGTTCAGGAGTGTATAAAATGGATGCCGTGCAAGCTGGAGACATCAAAGTTGCTGGGAACCTCCCCTGGATGCTCCTCTGCATACCCTCCAAGTTGTTGCTTTGAAGTTCTGTAAACCTTTTTACTGAGCCGACACAGACTTTCTGAGAATGTCTTCACTCACAAACCGGGACGAACCTCCAGGAACAGCTTGAAAGTTTGTGGAAAGTTTGTGCTGGGTGACCTGCCAGGAACTTGACTTCATGAAGCACGGCCTGGTTGAAATTCATCATGAACTTTAGTTCATGAGCCGGTTTGTGCCCATCCCAGTTTATGAATATGAACCCAGCAAAGGTTCCCTTGCTTGGAAGAGAAAATGTCACCCAGAGCCCCTATGCTTTGCTGGGATCATTTCCATTGCTGTTTCAACCACAGTCATTTCATGCTGGTCCTTATGCTCACAGATAGCACAGTGGCCAGAGGCTAATCCCCAGCTGACCGTGGACGACATATCCTGCTTGTGCATATCCCGCCATAAGACATCTAGATCAGGACTTGTCACGGCAATGAAGACTCGTGGCAAAAAGGGTTTGGGAAAGGCAGGAGGCAGCTGTGCCATTGTGGGGCTGGGATCTGCTCAGCCGAGCACAATGACCTATTTTCAAGCTTTTCAACTCAGGTGACAAGGCAGCAGGAGCTGGCTTGCAATGAAAAGCATCTGTAATGAACTCACAGCCCACGCTCAGGAGGAGAGGCAGCCAGGTGGAAATGCTTGAAACCACAAGACACCAAGGTAGCAATAAGGAATGGTCCCTCTCCACCACCACCACCAAAGAACTTAGGGGCCAATTAGGAGCAGAGCGCTTCCCTTGAGGAAGTCGGTTGGCACCCACACTCATCCGCTATTCTCACACCAGTCATTGTTCTGACGCTGCCCTTTTTGCACAAATCCACATTGTCATTGTGCGCACTGCTGTCCATGTAAGTATAAGGAAGCATGGTGCATGGAGCTGCTAGTTGGATGACCAAATGACCAAAAGGGTGTCTTCAAAAGTTTGGTAGAAAATGAACAGAAGCCTGTTATGATGAGGAAAAATTGTCCCTGCGCCACTTCATGAATTTGCTCTTCTGCGTGAGTTTTAAAGGTACAGGAATCCTGCCCATCTGGACATCTAGTTTCTGTCTCATTTCCTTTGTTAACCTTATGGTCTGTATGCTCTACATAGAAGGGAGGTGGCATGACTCAGTGATACAGCACATGCTGTATGTTTCACTGGACTTTTGGTTAAGGACAGCGACAGTATGACCGTCACTGGCACCCTCCCTTCTCTCTCCTTGTTTCGTCTGTTTCCCTCCTCCTACCTGGCCTTTGGGGGGGGGGGGGGGTGGCGCAGTCCAGTATGGGAATAAGATTTGGCCGCCATCTTAGATTTTATTTTTAATTACATGTTGTTTATCTGAACTGTTGTACGTTTTTATCTATTGTTTTATCATTGTATATCACCCAGAGCCCTGGTTCTGCAGGGATGGGGCAATTAATAAATTGAAGAAAGAAGAAGAAGAAGAGGAGGAGGAGGAGATGGTGGTGGTAGTAGTAGTAGTAGTAGTAGCAGTACTAGTAGTAGTAGTAGTAGTAGTGTCATGGGCACCTCCAGTAAAACCACCAGGAATGAGCTGCCCAGGTGAGTCTCCTTGGGAAAGGAATTCCATTGGGAAGAAGCTGCTTAGGAAAACCTCCCGCTTCCCTGTTTCATTGCCCAACGGCCTGCTGAGGGCCCGCAGGAGTAATTTTTCTTAAATAGTATCATGATGTCACTTCTGGCAAATACTCAGAAGTGACATCATATTGCCAGCGCGATGCTGAGACAGCATTCTAGGATTTGGGGGAAACTCTATGCCAAGACTTTGTGCCAGTGACATGGTGTCACTACCAGAGTTCACCAGAAGTGACGTTGCGCTACCATCATGGTGCCATTTCCTGCTGCTTATGTGTACCCACTCCCCCTGGCTGTTGCAGTTGCCTGCAACTGGCTGGCTGCCCTGGTATTGCTACAGAAAGACACCTGGATCTGGTAGCTACTAAGCACAGTCTCTGCTGTGATGATCGTCAGCAGGGGACCCCAACCCAACGGGCACCATGCTGGGGACCCTGATCTTGAAGTCTGAGGAAGAAAATGATGCTGCGATCTAAGAGGGTCAAGCTAACAAGTAAATTACTATCACCCTTGGTGGAAGTGACGCACATCCTGACGAATGGGGCTTTTGGTACCAGAATAATTTGGAGAATTTGTACAGCTACCACAAGCTCATTATACCAATTTGTAGCAACTGCATAGCATTAAAGAAAGCAACACCTGGTCACACATATACATATATACACATATATATACATACATACATATATATACATACACACACACACACACACACACACATAAAATTCTTTATGCAAGTATTTCTGGATGTGTGTCATTGTGAAATAAGGAATATTGACTACTGAGGAAGGCCCATAGGGGTCGAACGTGTATGGTCCTTAGGTCAAAAGTTTTATCCATCAATTTGATATGTATAAATCAGTTCTGAATGAAATAAGCTTTAAGAGTCTGAAATTTAGACTGTTTCTTTTAACCTCATCATGTGTACACCCTAATAAATATTTGTATTTTTATATTAATTTACTAGTTAGCAGCTACTTTTTGGGTTGAGTCCCCCCCCCCTTTTTTTTTCACTTTTTGAAGAAAATGATGCCCCTGCCTCTTTCCTGGCTCAGGTCTCTCCCATTATGCCATAAGCTCCCGTGCCTGGCACAACGAAGGCAGCCCTGCATAGACCCATTTTTACTGACAGCAATCAGCCAGACCAGTAGAATATACTTTAGAATATACTTTATTGTCATTGTACATAGTACAATGAAATTAAAAAGGGCCATCATTCAGTGACTCGCAACATATACACATGCGCACTCACACAGACATTCACAACTGCTTCTCCCTTTTACATAGCAACCAAACCACTGTTTCCTCCAGATTTCAGTCTCATGCAGCATTCAGGGCAATAATAGCTCTCGAGTAAAAACTGTTTTTTAGTCTATTTGTCCTTGTTTTGATTGTCCTATATCTTCTGCCCGAAGGCAGCAGTTCAAACAAGGAATATGCAGGATGTGATAAATCCTGTAGGATGTTCTTCACTTTTTTCAGACATCGAGGTCCTTAGAGACCAACAAGACTTCCAGGGCATAAACTTTGAGGAGTCAAAGCTCCCTTTGTCAGATACTGCATTCGGCCAGGGTT
Organism: Lepidodactylus listeri; assembly: GCA_029233225.1. Lineage (NCBI taxonomy): Eukaryota > Metazoa > Chordata > Lepidosauria > Squamata > Gekkonidae > Lepidodactylus > Lepidodactylus listeri. Next base: position 24,468,604 of record JARCFY010000008.1, read on the forward strand.
TCGTCACGGAAAAGTGTGGCGACTGAGGAAGCCAGCTTGCCCTCCAGGAAGAAGCATCAGAACACGCTCGGCATTCCCCATCTAACGACCTGCTCCCATTCACAAGAATGTCTCTTATGTTCAGAAGAATAACCCCTAAATTGCAAACAAATTGAAGACGACAGTTGCGTCTGACCTTCCCAGAATCTTTCAACCCCACAGAACAAACAGCCCATCCCCTCCACACAGACATGGTGGTGCTGTCTGCTTCATTCATGACATTCTGTGCCATCCAGTTGCTGACACAGGGAAGCCTATGAATGAGCAGAGAGTGTGTGGCATTCTTGGGACCAATCAAAAGGCAAAGGAATCAGGGCAACATAGACAGACAAGGACACGACGATGACCTACCAAGAAGATACAGGAAAGTGCAAGGAAGCACGTGTGAGCAAAAAGCTGTATGAATAATGGTGTAAGTACAGTGCCACTCTCATCTCTTCACCGCATATTCCCTTTTTCTTTCCATCTCTTGCATGACTTTCTGCATCAGCATTATCTGTAGTTCAGAACTGTAGCAGTGATTAAGGTTAACTGATGTTCTCACTGGAACAAAGTTTGAGTCAAGGGCACCTTTAAGACCAACAAAGTTTAGTTCTGGGTATAAGCTTTTGTGTGCAGGCACACGTCTTCAGATGTGTGTGTGTGTGCACGAGCTTATACCCAGAATTAAACTTTGTTCATCTTAAAGGTGCCACTGTGTAGCATGGATGGGAATATATAATGATTTTAACTTAATAATTATATTTTTCTGGCTTTACAAATTTTGATATTAAGATTTTATTAGGATTTAATCAGAGCCTATTAAGTTGTAAGGCTTCTCCTTTGTAGATTAGCTGATGCTAGCAGACAAGAAGCAAACATTCTTTTTTATTGTTGTTTGAATGGAATAGCTACCTAGCTGTCTGGCAGTTCTAACAGGCCTTCAGTGTAGCATTGCTTGTAAAGTGGAGGATGGGCTTTTTTAACAGATGCATTTGTAGGGTTGCCAAGTCTTACCGAAGTAATAGCAGGGGAATCCTGGGCCCTCTCCGGGAGTCCCTGTGTGCGCATGCGCGCGCATGCACACGCCATGATGATGTCACCCAGAAGTGACGTTATCATGCTGGGCACGTCGTTGGGCAACGCTCTGGTAATCGCCCTAAAACTCTATGGTACCATATGGTACCATAGAGTTTTCAGAGCGATTGCTAGAGCGTCGCCCGGCAACGTGCCCGGTGCAATGACGTCACTTCCGGATGACATCATCACACCGGGCATGTCGGCCTGATCTGGCCATTTTGGGGGTGGGGATCCCCCTACCAGCCGGATCTGGACTGATGGATTGGGGACCCTTTTAGCGGGGGAATCCCGGCCCCCCGGGGGGACTTGGCAGCACGGAGAGGGCCCAGGATTCCCCTGCTATTACTTTGGTAAGACTATGTATTCGCTTGACTATGTATATGCTTGACTTTTTATTCAAAGTATAGAGTTCATGGTTTTACTTGTTTAGGGTAAAACTTTGCAGTGTCTGGGTCAACAAGGGTTTTAGTTTCATATCTGAAAACAACACCTTTTTTGGGGTTATAGAGAATCCTTGGGTAGAATTGAATAAGGTTAGGTTAAATAAACATTTATCATATAGTCACACCTTTTGCTGCAACTGATCAATGAATGTATGTCTACTCAAATGATGCTCTACCATTTGTAACCAATTATGATTTCTGAATGTTATCTTCTACCTATGTCATTTTAAGTATACAACTTCATGTACTTCCTTATATTGCTCAGAAAGCAGTTAATTTTTGACAGGCTGTTTTGGCCTGTTTCCCAGTATTTTCTTGCAATAAAATACCTAAGAACTTTCTCCTCACTGTGGCTTCAGTCGTGTGTTCTTTTTTCCCTTTTTCGCTTGGGAACATATGATCAGTATTATCAGTCTTCGTAAAACAACTGAACACAAACTTTGTTCTGTTGCTTCAGACCAACATGGCTACCCCACATGAAATGGTGTTTTCACTGTAACCAGGCTTTGATTTGGAAATACTAGTGCAGAAATCATCTAGTTTGCTTTACCTATGGTGAATGCCATTGCAGAGACAAATTTAAGGCAAATGGGGAACTGGGCAGACAGGAAGTTACAACACAGAGGGGAAGACAATATACATGTCTGTGACCAGTGAAGGTATTTTAACAGATATGTGAAGCTGAGTCAGACCATCACTCCATCAAGGTCAGTATTGAATACTCCAACTGGCAGCAGCTCTCCAGGGTCTCAGGTAAAGGCCTTTCACCTCACCTACAACCTGATCCTTCTAACTAGCCATCTCAGGGATTGAACCTGGGCCCTTCTGCATGTAAAGCACTTGCTTTACCATTAAGCTATGGCTCCATCTCCATGATGAAAAGATCAACAACATTTTGTCTACACCAGATCCTTACACTGATTGTCAAGGATGGTATTGAACGGGAAAAATATCCCTTTGTTCATTTGAGTTTCCTAGTTCTATTTCATGCCTCCGGCATTGTTCATCGGGCGAACTTGCTGTGAGCTATCCATTTGTTCCCTGAGTCATTTGAAACCAGTTTGCTCCATTAAGAAAATCCAGTAATCTGGGACGAATGTTTTGTTCACAGAGTAGGTTATTACCTACTTTATCAGATGCCTGTGGAACTGTTATCTGCAAGGATTTTCAAAGGGATGTTCACATATAAGGCTTATATGAAGTTACAAAAAAACAAGATTACACACTGCTCTTAGAAAGAGAGGGAAAAAAGTAATTGATCGATTGACACCAAGGATAACAGCATTGTTTTTGCACCCTTGACTACAACTGTATACCACCCTTATTAGCGAATGTGCCTTTGAGAGTTTTGGCGCACACATTCCGCCATCTGATTTCCTTGCTTTGCAGTTAATTGTTCTATTGGCATCTGGTGAACAAGGTAATAATCCACAGAAGATCACACTCTGTAAATAAAAAAAATATTGCGAGTCTAAAAGGTGCAGTGGGATTTTCTTAATATTATTTTCTATAAAGATGGACATGGCCACGCTTCCACAGCTGAGTGTTATTATAGCTTCAAAGCCAAGGGTTTATGGCCAAGGCAGGATGGAGAGTTTCACAGCATCTTTAAAAGGTGTTCTATTATTCACTCATTCCAGGTTTGATTAATTTAACAAGGCTCCATTAGGAACAATGCTTATAGTACACATTTCTGACACACAGAGAGAAGAGTTTCAGGTGATGATCATGGGAGGCTAATGCTGGATCGGCACAGGAAGAATTACAATTCATTAAAAATGGAGAAAATAGTACCCATGGAGGACTCTGAAACGTGGGCATGGGAAATCTGCAAACGTTAACACACTGCTATCCATAGCTGGGGCGGGTCCATAGCTACAGTGGGGCATCTTAGGGCGAGGCCCCCTGACTTACTGGCAAGGCCCCATAACTTCTCATCCAGCTCAGGGCCCCTGAGCAGCAGCAGGTGTGGGAAAGGAGCAGGGTATTCCTGCAGAGCTGTCTGGCACGAGGGGCTGGCTACAGTGGCCGCATGGAGCCAGACAGCACCCCTCTATCTCCCCCCCCCAACTTAATCCAATTACATTTGATTCAATTACCCGGTGCCCCCCAAGAAATTCAAATGCCCCCAACTTAAAAATCCTGGCTACGGGCCTGGCTGGGGATAAGGGCCTGACCAATCACAAAATGGGATTTTTGCCCAGAGGCAACTGTGAAAGAGACACATTCAAGTGGGTAGCCATGTTGGTCTGAAGCAGAACAAAGTTTGAGTCCGGTGACACCTTTAAGATCAACAAGGTTTTATTCAAGCTTATACCTTGAATAAAACTTTGTTGGCCTTAGAGGTGCCACCAGACTCAAACTTTGTTCTGTGAAAGAGACAGTGACTTAATGATCCTGGGATGCTAGCCAACTGGATTACTAGAGTTCAGCATCTCAATAGACTGGAGGCTATTCACACATAAAACGTCATTTCCTGTCACCCTCTGCTTTATCTTGGATGGTGTTGTAATGTATACAAGCAGCCTCTAGAGGCAAGCTTCTGCTTTGCATGTCTTTTTGGCCCTGCAGGGCTTCTGTATGGCAGGGAGTGGCTGAGCAAGCTGATTGAGAGGCCAACTGGAAGAAGGCCCAGCCAGAGTGAGAATGGGTCAGAGAGCGAAATAAAAGCCCTCCTTATATTGAAGCAAAGCTGATGTGTCCTATTCGTGATACTACCAAACTCCACCCAAAACAAGAGCCATGAGACAAAGCATTTCAATCATAGAACTGTCAAATCACAAAGTTGGAAGAGGCCATACAGGCCATCTAGTCCAATCCCCTGCTCAAGTGTTTGTCCAGCTGCTATTTAAAGACTGCCAGTGAGGGGGAACTCACCACCTCCCTAAGCAGCCGATTCCACTATTGCACAATTCTTACTGAAAAAATGTTTTCCCTGATATCCATCCGGTACCTTCCAGCCCTTAATTTAAACCCATTTTTGCAAGTCCTCTCCTCTGCTGCCAACAGGAACAGCTCCCTGCCCTCCTCCAAGTAACAGCCCTTCAGATACTTAAAGGCAGCAATCCTGTCCTCACTCAACCTCCTCTTTTCCAGGCTGAACATTCCCAGGTCCCTCAGCCTTTCCTCATAGGGCTTGGTCTCCAGGCCCCTGATCATCCTCGTCACTCTCCTCTGCGTCCATGCTGGAAGTATGGCTCTGTGACCCGTGCACTACCCTTCCATCTACTGGCTATTGTACCTTCTACCTCCCTGGCCCACATTCTGACAATCAGTACAACTCTTCTGCTCTCTGCATAGAGTTGCAAAGGCCAAGCGACTGGCCGGAAGGCTGGGAGGACACGCAGGGGTGCATGTGATGTCAGTGATTTTGCTAGCATCACTTCCAGGTAAAATCCAGAAGTGACAAGGGTAGCTCTAGAAATTGCTGAAAACTCTATGGAAAAGCTAGAGCTACCCTATATGTCACTTCTGGGTTTTTCTCAGAAGTGACCTAGTGATGTGAGGGACTCTTGGAGCAGTGATGGGAAACACAACTTGGCAGTGGAAGGCTTCCTGCTATAGCAGAGGCCTGGCAAACCTCCCTCTGCAGCCCACTTGATCTTCTCAACACAGGCCTTTAGTTAGCATTTCCCTTTGACTCTCTCACCGGTAAGGAGCTTCCTAATTTTAACAGCAGCACTCCATGGTATTTCCCCTCCACACACACATTCCTCACTGCCCACTGAAACACATCCCTCCTCAGCTCTTGGGCTGAAGGTTTTAGTAGTTCCTTTTGAACGTGGTGCTTGACATGAGAACACTGGAGTCTATGTGTGTCTTGACGATCACTGGATCAATAAAAAACAGTTTAAAAAAAACAGCGAAAGAAGGATCAATATTCAAGTCCACCTCTTGCAACAAATTAAGCCTGATGAGCAGCAAGAATCAGTGAGCCTTGAAATTAGGAGGCCTGCTTAGAACCTGCCTTGATAATCACTCTCTAAGTTCAGGGGTAATTTGCTCTGTTTTTTCTGTCAGTGGAAAGCAACAGCTAGAAGTTGGAGGGCTCATTTCTGAGGGTGAGAGAAAGGGACACATACGATGGCAGTTTCCGAGGCCAGCAGGATCTGGGCCTAAGAGGGCTTGGTCTAACAGAAGTATGGTATGCTACGCCCTGTTTTGGTGGGCTAGAAAATATTTTATTCTCAGTGAAATAAAATAGCTATCATTTTCCACACTGAAGATCATGTACTGAATAAAGAAAATGTAAGCTATTTTATTGTTGGGCTGACAGAGTTGCCAGGTCCCTTCTGGCAACAGGAAGGGGATGGGGGGGACTTACCGGGAGCAGGAGGGAGACCCAGCCAGCATTGCAGCAACATCTCTACACCACTTCCGACGTGACCCGGAAGTGATGTCATCATGCAGCAATGTTGGGGCGACACTTGTATTTGGGCAAACACGCTATCATAAATTTGGCTTCTACCATAGAGTTTTTGCCCAAATACCAGAGAGTCACCCCAACGTCACTGATGTGATGATGTCATTTCTGGGTCACATTGGAAGTGATGTAGAAATGTTGCTGCAACATCAGCTGGGCCTCACTCTTTTCCCAAGTAAGTCCTCTCCCACCAGCTTGCTGATCGGAAGTGGGGCAATGGGGCTGGGCAGCGGGGGACCCCTGCCTCCACTGGGGGGTCTGGCAACCCTAGGTAGGCATGAGCGAAGGATCAGCATTCTCAAGGCCCTGGCCTTCAAGAACTGTTGAGCTGTTAAGAAAGCACCCAAACTGAACAGTGTTCTGAGACTGCATTCGTATGAAGCTGTCTTACCACTGAGTCAGAGCACTGTTCTATCCAGGTCAGTAGAGTCTTCTCTGACTAGCAGCAGCTCTCCAGGGTCTCAGATCGAGAGGCCTTTCATAATACCTCCTGCCTGATCCTTTCCACCAGAGATGCTGATGATGGACCCTTGGACCTTCTTTACAGAAAGCAGATGCTCTACAACTGAGCCATGGCATCTCCTTAAAGAGAGACAGTCATGGCTCCTGTTTTCAGCTGTTTCAACAAAGCTTTTCAAGATAGAACCATGAAGGGGTTAACTGGTAGCAGAGAAAGGTGGTGATGGGCCTTCATAGCCTTAGTTGAAAAAAAAGGACTTGTGGGCCACTCAGGGTTTCATGAAGTGAGCCACAAAGTTCATTTACTAAGGTGTTTATTTCTCAGAAGTGATATAGAAGTTCCTCTTCAGAAACAGAAAAAGATAAGACTATAGTTCTAGGGTGGCAGACGTGAGGCCCCAAGCACAGGGGTTGGGCTGAGGTGAGGGTCCCATGTAGTCCCCAAGGGGGCAGCAGGTGGCAAAGTGGGTTGCCGCCTCCTTGGGAGAGCTTGGCCAGAAATGCCAACAGCGGGACAAGGCTGGCTGCTTCACATGGTGGCAGTATAGGGTAAAGTTGTACCACTACTTTTGAGAACTAGTGGAGAGCAGCTGTGCCAGCCCCTGGAAAGAAGGGGTGGGGCGAATTACTGGGGCGAGCACATAACCTTGCGGGCAGCTGGGGAGTGACATGAACTCTGTCAGGCCCACTGGAGAGACGGGAGGGCTAAGCTAACCCTTGAACTAGTGGGGAATCAGTGCTGTAAACTTGATGTTCCCCCCAAAAGCTTGAAGATCATATGTCAGCATGACATCTCTTTTTGCATGGAACCCTGCTCCAAGCCCAGCCTTCTGAGGGCCTCCAGTCTGAGAGCCAGCCTGGTGTAGTGGTTAGGAGTGCGGACTCTAATCTGGGAGAACTGGGTTTGATTCCCCACTCCTCCACATGCAGCTGCTGGTGTGACCTTGGGTCAGTCACAAGTTCTTTCAGAGCTGTTCTCTCAAGGGCAGTTCTCGAAAGAGCTCTCTCAGCCCCACCTGCCTCACAGGGGATCTGTTGTGGGGAGGGGGAGGGGAAGGGGATTGTAAGCCACTCTGAGACTCCTTCAGGTAGGGAAGGGCAGGGTATAAAGCCAATCTCTTCTTCTTCTTCTGGCCCCAGCACCACAGTTCACCACATACAGTTTCACTTCAAACTTGTGTTTTACGCTAGTTTAACTGCCGCACAAGAGATAGCAGTGGGCAAGAGAACGTTGTGGCAGTTGTGACTGACAGAGGGGTGCAGCACCGTCTAAGCACTTCAGCTAATGTCTGCATTGCTGCTATGTCTAACAGTAAAACTGAAGGCAAGCTCGGAGCATGTCTGATTATTATGCTCTGAGATCTCCTTGCATGTGTCTGCATCCTGAGTGATACACAACTAGCTGTTGGTAAGCAAATACCTGGAGATTTGGGGGGTGGAGCCTGGGGAGGGAGGGGTTTGGGGAGGGGAGGGACCTCAGCAGGGCATAATACTACAGAGTTCACTCTCAAAAGCAGTCATTCTCTCCAAGAGAACTGATCTGTAAGATCAGTTGAAATGGCAGGAGCTCTCCAGGCCCCACCTGGAGGTTGGCAACTTGATGCTTAGTAGCACTAACCTGGTATTGAGAATGACACCCCTTCAATTCTCTTGGGTGTCTGCTATCTCTGCAAGGAGTGACCCCACCAGTCTTAAGTTATGACATTTGTCGGCGTGAACTCAGCAAGCATACAGAAGGCGGTCAATTAGGACGGACTTTTCTGAGGCATCTAATTGATTTGGGAGCACAACTCCCAAAGACTTATACAGGAGGATAATCTGGGGGTCCTGACTACCAGGCCTTGTCCATTTCCCACAGCAAGCCCACATATCCTTTTCTTTTATGGTTCTTCCCCCCCCCCACCCTCAATGCTTATATAATAAGCCAGAACACAAACAGACCGCACAGCCAGATGTTCTTCCTCCTTGTGTTTTTCCTGCAGTTATTCCCAGTGTTCTGAAGCTGTGAACAAGCAGCAGATATCTATTTCTTTCCCAGAATGCTTGGGACAGAGCAATCTGGAGACAGGGAAGTTGTTGCCAAAGAAGGCACTGGCCACAGTAGAAATGGCAAGCGCAGGCAATGAAAGGTAACCACGGGCGGAGGGATGGAGGGAACGAATGCTTACTCTAGGACATCCCGATTGAATTGCTTCTTGCTGTTCCCCAGGAACTCCCCAATCATCTGGCGGCTGAGCCCCTTGCGCTGGAGCAGGAAGTGTGCCACTCCGATAGGTGTGTCTGGGATGAAGCCCCGAGAGATAAGGAACTGGATCCCCTTGTCTGGATTTCTGGAAAGGAAGGAGAGGTAACAGTGAGCTGTATGTTTACATTAGGGCAGAGAACACAACTATTTTGAGTGCATTCCTTGCATGGTCAGAAACCGGGTCTTTGGCCTTCTTCATCCCAGTGTTGCAGGGGCGGGAGGGGAGGCATCACGGTGTAGCCTGATCTCATCAAATCTCAGAAGCTAAGCAGGGTCAGTACTTGGAAGGGAGACCACCAAGAAAGACTCTGCAGAGGAAGGGAGTGGCAAACGACATCTGCTTCTCACTTAGGGTTGCCAGCCTCCAGGTGGGGCCTGGGGATCTTCCGCTTTTACAACTGATCTCCAGCTGACAGAGATCAGCTCCCCTGGAGAAAATGGATGCTCTGAAGGGTGGACTCTATGGCATTGTACCATGCTGAGGCCCCTCCCCTCCCCAAACCCCACCTCCTCCTGGCTCCACCCCCAAAGTCCCCAGGTATTTTCCAACCCGGACTTGGCAACCCTATTCTCACTTGTCTTGCAGGGTTGCCAGGTTGTATCCGTCTGACAGCAGGGGTGGGAGGGAGCTTCCCAGGAGTGGGGTGTGGGGCAACAACATTACGTACAACGTCCCCAGCATGATGATGTCACTTCTGTGTGACATCATCATGCTGGGAAGTCATGCCTGGCCATGGGTATTGGGGGAGGGCTTCCCCCACCGGCCAGCTGGTGGGCTGGCTGCAGGCTGGAGCCCCTCAAATTGGGGGGATCCCCCACTCCCACTTGCCTTGAGAGCACTTTGCTGGGGTCACCATAAGTCAGCTGCAACTTGACAGCATTTTATGCACACGTTGTAAGGTAGAACATGAGGCCAGGAAGGAAGAAGGATAGCCGGGCAAAATGGTACGGATAGCCCAGTCTCGTCAGATCTCGAAGGCCAAGCAGGGATGGGAGACCACCAAGGAAGTCCAAGGTCCCTACATACAGGCAGGCAATGGCAAACCACCTCAGAATGTCTCTTGCCTTAAGAACCCTACAGGGGCCCAGTCTGCATCTAGCATTTGCTCCGCTGTTGTACCAAACCCACACTGGAACAGAAATTCCCCTCTGCATCACATGCCGCTTTCACTTTGATTGATTGTCGGATTTTATGGCAGTGACCAGACCGCATGCCGCTTTCACTTCGTTTGATCTCTTGATTTTATGGTATCGTCTGCATAGACTTATGGCCGTTTTTGTGGCCTTTCGGGGTGACTCTGCAGTCAGTACTGCATTGGCCCCGGGGGTATTTGAATGTGGTTTTGAGCCACATCTTTTTCTATTCCCGGGTGGGTTTGATAAAACAACAGAGCAAATGCCAGATGCAGAATGCACCATCGTTGCCATAACTTGGCTGTGACTCAACGGCACTTTCCACCACCACCACAGGAACAGAGTTCCTAAAATGACCCCTTGTCACAAAAGTCAGGATCTTCGCTGCTTCACTTCCACAGATCTGGTCCTGCACTTATTGCAGCACAGGCGTGAGACAGCAAGTGCCTCATTTAAAAGATGAAACGATTTAATTCTTATAGCCTCCTCCCCAAAGGAATACCATCAGCTGTACTTAAACCCATCAGAGAACTACGGTTCCCAGGATCCCTTGAAGGAAAACATGCCATTTAATTTTGTTTTGTTTTGTTTGTGGTACTGAAACGGCAGCCATACAAAGCTGTTTCAGATCAAGGGGTTTTAATTGCCCTGGGTTTCAAACTTTTGTGATAGGAGGGATGCTGTTTAATTATTGTTGTGGCCTTTGTGCATTCATAGAATAGAAAAGTCCCTTTTTTTTCTTTTTGGCCATCCAGTCACGGATGATTTATGGTGACCCCTGGTGGGGTTTTCAAGGCAAGAGACGTTCAGAGGTAGCTCGCCATTGCCTGCCTCCACATCACGATGACTGAGAGCCAGTTTGGTGTAATGGTTGAGAGCAGCGGACTCTAATCTAGAGAACCAGATTTGATTCCCCACTCCTCCACGTGCAGCCAGCTGGGTGACCTTGGGTCAGTCAAAGTTCTCTTAGAGCTGTTCTCTCAAGAGCAATTCTCAGAGCTCTGTCAGCCCCCACCTACCTCACAGCACACAAAACATATTATTTATTTGTTTCAAAAAACTTATTTCCCAAGGTAGCTCACCAAGTCGAAATTGTTTGAATTGTTCTGTAAAAATATTTGAAAATTTAATAAAAAATTGAGAAAAATAAAAAATGTGAGGAGAGAAAGGGAAGGAGATTTTGTACGCCATTCTGAGATTCTGAGTGAAGGGTGAGGTATAAATCCAATCTCCTCCTCCTCCTCCTCCTTTTCTTTGTCTTTTTCTGGTATTCCTTGGTGGTCTCCCATCCAAATACCAGCCCTAGGCTGACCCTGTTTATAAGTTGTCTAAAATCATCACAATAACAAACAATGAAGAACGGGGCTCTGATCTGTGGTCTGACATGATATTTGAAAATTTGGCGCGACGTCTCCCTAAAAGGGACCCAGTCCCTCAGTGAGACTCCAGTGATTAATCATTATTGCTATTCTCGCCCGAAGCTGAGTTTCCACGCTATTGGAGCAGAAGTCACGGTGCTGCGGACAGCAGCTGTGGGGTAGGCCCCATTTGCCAGTACTGTTCCTTGTCTTCTTTCAGCACTGTGTACTCCATCCTAGAGCCTGTGCTGCTGTCTCAGGATTCAGCTGGCAATATTTCCCTCCTGTTTTTTTTCCGAGAAGCTCAGCAAGGTTGGCTGCCTGTGCTGTGGAATTCCTACAGCTCCCCTGGCTTCCCCTTCCGCCTACAGAAACGGCCGCCCACACAGATAACTGCGATGAGAGCAACACCGCATAATGAGGTTTTTCTTTCCATGCCAGGAATCCCACCCACTTGCCGTGGGATGTGTTGTTGCTTGAAGTGCCGAGTTGCAAATGCAGCCCATCAATTCACGGGAGCTTGTCACAATTCAGAATATTACTCAATAATGGCTCACGAGGGGAGCGAGATGATTGACGACACGGAGACTGCAGGCCATGGGAGAGACCTCTTGGGCCCCATAGACCCAATTTTGTGCTGGGCAGCAGTTACAACATGGGAGGTAAGCCGTCGGTGTTATTAAATCCTGTCAGGTAGGTTTATGTAACCAAGCAGCCTGGTGTTTATTAGTGGGAGCAATAAGTATTGTTGTTCTGTGGGGACCGTTTCCTATAACTGAGGACTCATATATGCAATCACACAGCGAGAAGGAATCACATTAAAGCCCATTTGGCAACCAGGTCATTGTTTTTATTATCACTAAGAGTATTGCACAAGAGGTAATTAATTCCACTGGGGGAAGCTGGAGTGGGGGGAAAGCAAGCTGTGATCTTGACTCAAAATGAGGTGTGGGGAGGAGGCCGGACAGAATATACTGTAAATGCTTATCAGAAGCAAGGGTTTCCTTGTTTATGAAAGGACCCAAGGTTGAGTCAGGGGTGTGCAGTGCTCCGTAGGGTGGCCACATTCTGGAAATTAAGGTACCCTTTTTACCATTCAGTTCAGAAGAAGGGAGCCTGCTTTATTTAGGTTGCGGTCACACATGCCAGATAAACTGGGGGGGGGGGGAGTGAGGCTATTTCCTCCAAAGGAAGTTGATCCGCAGTTGCGAGATCACACCTCCCTTTGAAGCTGCGGGTACAGCTTGTCAGTGTGTGATCAGACGCAACTGTGGGTGAGTTGGTTGGGGGTTTTTTTGCTGTTTGTTTCCCATGAGCTGAAACGAGGGATCGATGAATTGCACCTCCACACTGAGGGCTCCCTATGGAGTTTGCCATGATGCATGTACTGCGAAGGGGGTGGGGACAATGGCACAGGATGGCCTGATCAAACCATCCCAACGGCATGAGAGCGTGCTGAAGCAATCAGACAGGGGAAAGTCCATCTGTGGCCCATCGCAACCCATTTACTACCAGATTTTCCCCAGTGTCTTTTAACTCCGATTCTGTGAAATTCCCAATCACCCAGACTTGTCTTGTTCCTGAAGTGGAATTTTCATGGTTCCTTCCATTTTGTGGGCATCTTCTACACTACTGGTCTGCATCTGACCCATAAAAGCCTGCAAACAGATCGAATCTTGATCTGATCATTGAACCAAGATTCTTTCCAGGTGGCGTTTCACTGATGCCCATGTGTACTTTTCTGCATCCATCAGTTCCACAAAAAGCAACCTTGGTAAGATTGTATGTACAGCTGCATCATGATTCCTTTGGCACGGTAATTTATCAGTGCACAGGAATGCATCTGCATTTTAGTAAAGTACTGCATGAAAAGAATCTGGGTGTAATCATGTATATGATTACCAAGGTATACATATGCATTGACATGTGTGAACTAACAAAACACTGCAAAAAGTGTTGAGATTCCATTTTATAAAAAGACTCTATGTTGAGGGGTGTCTGAGGTAAAAGCTCTCATGAAGCACCTTTTGATAAGAACATAAGAGAAGCCAATGTTGGATCAGGCCAATGGCTCATCCAGTCCAACACTCTGTCACACAGTGGCCAAAATATCATATGCCACCAGGAGGCCCACCAGTGCGGCCAGGACACCAGAAGCCCTCCCACTGTTGCCCCCCACCAAACACCAAGAATACAGTGCATCACTTGCCCTAGACCAAGAGTTCCTATTCATACCTTGCGGTTAAAAGCCACTGATGGACCTCTGCTCCATATGTTTATCCAATTCCCTCTTGAAGCCACCCATGCTTGTAGCCACCACCACCTCCTGTGGCAGTGAATTCCATGTGTTAACAACTCTGGGTGAAGAAGTACTTCCTTCTATCCATTCTAACCCAACTGCTCAGCAATTTCATCGAGTGCCCACGAGTTCTTTTATTGGATTGATACAGTGGAACTGCCCCTGTTGGATCACTCTTAAGGATTGTCAGGTCTTGAAAAAGAGTCTATGAAAATGAGTCAATTGTTCGTTGGGCTCTTGGATCCTTATTCAGCAGTAGTTTCAACAGAGGGAAGCCCAATAGGACTGGATCTTTATGCTTCAGAAGAATCTTACTTGCAAAAATTCTTATACCATGCTAATTTGTTATATTCCTTGAGAGGACTTCCCATCATTATTACTAATCTTTGGAATGAATTTATATGAACTTTGTTTATTCCAGTTTTGGTATTTATAGGGTTATTATTATAATTATACGTTATTGGTTTTTCATACGATGTTTTGTATGGGTAATGAGTTTATTATATATTTATATAATATTATAGATTGATCACAGTATTTGCTGTTTGTTTGTACTCTCATCAATAATACAAGGCACAGATGACACAAATGACTGAAATGAACAGTAGTAAACTGTGAAAAATCTGCCGTTCCAGAATTAATTTTCAAAATTCTCCCATATAAACCAAAACTGACAAGCAGAATGCAGGGAAAGAGAATTTCCAGTACAGTTAAGGAATGGAAATGGAGGGGATGGGCTCATGTCTATTTCGTCTCCCAAATAACCTGTTCTTTCTCTGAGAAAATAGGGATGTCCGTGTGTATTCTTCTGAGAAATTTTGTTGGAAGAATTGAACTCATTTTCCATCAAAATTCCACCAGTGGTTTACTTGATGAAGAACCAGTAAATTTGCTTTGCACTATTTCACCTGTGTTCTAGTGAGGACTCTAGGCATCCTTAAGGCATTTGTTCCTGTTCCTGTTAGAAATGCCATCAGTTCGCGTGACAGTAGCTTGTTAGTCTTCATAGTAAACCAAGCCACAGAGGAAAGGAACTTTTATCACTAGGATGTCCATTCTGAAAACCCAAGCGAACCACAAAGCAAAGCATTTCCTTTATGTTCAGTCTAAATAAATAGGAGCACCTCAGAGCTACTCTTCAGATTATGATATTTAAGTTCAAAGCAATATCCCTGCAATTTGCTTCCATAACTTAAAGTCCTGGGCTGAAGTCTAAAGAGCTATTTTAGGTGCACCCAAGAAATTGGGCAGAAAATCAACCTAGATAAAGTACAGAGAATTCTGGAGGGCATAACCAGCATCATGTATTTCCAAAATTGACTGCCAGCATAATTCTAGCTATGCACAGACGACGAAGGCAGGTCAGGTCTGACATATGTGTACAGTTGGCAAAGCAAGGGTTTTGGGGACTTGAAATCAAAGCTAGGGATCATAATTATCACTCCCTTATTAGGACATGTCATATGCAAGCATTTGTTACAGTGGGCATGACCCAGCAAAGTTAAGTGAAATACAGTTCAGTGGGACTGTTACTTTGCAGTCCTAAAGAGACTGACTTCCATGGACTTAAAAGAGCGGCAGAACAAAGTCTGAGTCCAGTGGCCCCTTTAAGACCAACAAAGTTTTATTAAAGGTATAAGCTTTCGTGTGTAAGCCAGTTTGGTGTAGTGGTTAAGTGCGCAGACTCTAATCTGGGAGAACCGGGTTTGATTCCCCACTCCTCCACTTGCACCTGCTGGATGACCTTGGGCAAGCCATAGCTCTGTACCAGCTGTTCTCTCAAGGACAGTTCTGGAAAGAGCTCTCTCAGCGCCACCTACCTCATAGGGTGTCTGTTGTGGGGAGGGGAAGGGAAAAGGAGTTTGTAAGCCGCTCTGAGACTGATTTCTCACCAGGCGCTGCTTCGCCGTCACTCTTCCCTTTGCCCCGATTGCGTGCTTCAATTTCTCATTATTTGCCGCGGGGCGCATTGTGATCTGCGGCTTTGCACGATTTCCCCCACGGCTTCAGTGATCCTGATTTTTGAGGATCACTGAAGCTGTGGAGGAAACCACAGGAAATCGGGCGCAGCCACGGGTCAAAATGCGCCCTGCGGCAAATAGTGAGAAATTGAAGCACGCAATTGGGGCAAAGGGAAGAGTGACGATGAAGCAGCGCCTGGTGTGAAATCAGTCTGAGACTCCGAGTGAAGGGCAGGGTATAAATCCAATCTCCTCCTCCTCCTCCTCTTCTTCTTCTGACTTTTTCACTGTATCTGACAAAGTGGGCATGCACACAAAAGCTTACGCCCAGAATAAAACTTCGTTGGTCTTAAAGGTGTTACTAGACTCAAACTTTGTTCTACTGCTTCAGACCAACATGGCTACCAACCTGGGACTATTTTAAAAGAGTGGCTACTTTGTTTAGGATTGAACTGTTAAGTCTGCATTCCTTTCTCTCTCTCTCTCCCGGCTAATGAATGGGACTCAGAAGTGTCAATCAGTGATCGTAGTATGCTGAGGTTATATTTTTATTAGCCAGTGTCACCAATTCCTTCTGTCCCTGAGTCCGAGAGGTCACTGTCATGCTGAGTTGAGACTCAGCAGTATCTCTCCTACTGCTTTTGGATTTTGCCCAAGTTCTGTGGCGTGTGCATGCTGGAGAACTTGGAAGGAGGACAGGGTCTCTCTTTCCCGTCCAGAAAAAAGAGAGAACAAGAGCTCAGATCGGAATTCTCTGCGGTGTGTAAGTGTGCATAAGAGGAAAAGATTCTCGCTTAACAGTAGGTGGCCGGAAAGACATTTCAGACTACTGCTGATCACCTAGCAACCGCTTTTGCAGTCCTCTGATATTGCCCAGAGTTTTTAGGAAACTTTCCCATGCACACATATACATAAGTTACACTTGCCTCTAGCATACCTTTCATTATGTGTTTAATTAAAATTAAAATCATAATACTGTAACCAGAACACGTGTCATTCCATTGATTACTCCTGTAAGACAAGCAGAACGTAACCACAGAGGAAAGTCTTGCAGTCCAGTGCTCAATATTGCAGTCCTGCAATGCTAAATATTCTTACTCAGCATACCCTCCTTTTCCTCCCTTCCTTGATAAAGAATCCAGCTTTGCCGTCAAGAAAGAATGATGCCTGGCTCACTCTGGTCTCAAACAAACCGGGGAGTAATTGTGCCATTAGGAGTGCTAGGAAAAGTTGAAGGCAGCAGGAAAAGAGGAAGACCCAATGGGAGGTGGACTGACTCAATCAAGGAAGCCGCGGCCCTCCGTTTGCAAGAAGCGAGCAAGGCCGTTAACAAGAGGACGTTTTGAAGGACATGAATTCATAAGGTTGCCCTAAGTCGAAAGCAACTTGATGGCACTTAACACACACACACACAACTGTGATGTGTGAATGCAGCTGCGTCTTTGCCAGCATGTCTGTAAGAATTGTCAGAACCTGGCAACTTTCTTGGTAGGAAAATGAGGCACAGAAAGAGCAGGACTCTATGGGGCCATAGGATACAATAGGAGATTGTGCTGCTGCTGCGGCGCAACTCTAGAGAGAAGGGGTTTAAACTTTAAAACCCCTTCTTGCTTCACTTCCTCCGCAGGGCCCGCCAGGAGCTGGGGGTGGGGCTTGCCGCCACCACCATTTGTGCCTGCTCCTGGGCTGGTGGAGTGCTGCTCCGCCTCGCTCCGGCTCCAAATGACCCCCGCTCCTAAGAGGGAGCACCACCTGCAGAAAGCGGCCTGAAGAGATCAGCTGATGTGTAGAAGGACAGCCTAACCCAGGGGTCTGATGCGTACGGTTGCCAACCTCCATTTGTGACCTGGAGATCTCCCAGAATGCCAGCTGAACTCCAGGTGATAGCGCTCAGTCCCCCTGGAGGAAATGGCTGCTTTGGAGAACAGCCTCTATGCCATTATGGCCTGCTGAGGTCCTTCCCCTCCCCAACCCCCTCCCCAGGCTCCACCTTCCAGATCTCCAGAATTTCCCAACCTGGAGTTGGCAACCCTACTGATATGTGAAAGGTTAGCTGAGTTCTGAAAAACTCCAACCCAGCTCACGATTCACATGTGACTGAGGACTCACCTTAAAAATGGGGAGGGGGCACTCTGACCTGTATAGCCCAGGCAAGCTTGATTTCGTCAGATCTCGGAAGCTAAGCAGGGCTGACTCTGGCAAGTCTTGGGAGACCTCCAAGGAATACTTGTAGTCAGGAGGCAGGGGCAGGCTTTATTCAGCCACCTCTCTGAATATCCTTCAGGCCCCCAGTAGGGGTCAGTCACCAGAGGTCGCCTTGACTTCCAGGTGCATACACTCACACATGCGCATGTGCGCACACACATACAAAATACAAAAAAATACCCCCCCCAAAATGGGGAAAGGGTAAATTTTACTCCTGAGGTCAGCAAGGATGGTAGTAAGGACTTTCAGTATCCCTTCCCTTCTACCCTGCACACTTTTGCTAGAAAAAAATGGCCACACAGGGGGTGAGCTGTTTTTCCCACCACAGGTTCCCATGGGTTGGGGTCACCCCAAACCCAACTCACATTTCATGTATCCGCTAATCTGCCCCTAGTTTGCAGGACTGTTACAAGGGAGAGAGGCGGGACCATCTATTCATCCCCCCCCCCTCCAGCTTCCCAAAGCAAGTGATAAAACTTGTAGCAAATAAATAAATTGATAAGCTGGCAAGGACTGGCAAAGGAGATGCCAAAAAGGTTATATCTTTTACTAGGACATTCTGAGCAAAAATACTCAGCGGGAACTGGGTTTTTGCTGGACAGTGTAAAAAAACTCAATGTTTTTGCAGCATTCTGTGCCTGCTACACCACTTCTACTTCATGTGGACTACCTGCTACACCACTTCTACTACATGTGGACTACCTGCTACACCACTTCTGGTGGTGGTAGTGGTTTACTGTTATCATGAGCAAAGGGTTACCCCGGCCATTGTAATGGATGCCATGGTTTCTCCAGGTAGGCAGCCTTCTCCATACAGCAAGAGCTTCAAGATAGCACCCTGACAACACTAGTGTGCTTTCACATATGGAATAACAGACTTTGAGTCCACTTCTATTGCACTTTACAACTGGACTTCATTGTGTGGAATGGGAATTCCTCTAGCAGATGATCAGTAAAGTGCACTGAAAGCGGATTGAAAGTGCATTATTCTGTATGTGTGAAAGCACTCCAAGCAGCCCTTGTGTGGTCACAATGCAATTCATTCAAAGCCATCCTGACCCTGGTAGAATACATCAGAACCAGCAAAGTGCAGCGAACCTTCTGTTCTGGACCAAGGAGCGTCAGTTTGGAGTAGTGATAAAGAGCGGTGGACTCTAATCTGGAGAACCAGCTTCCATTCCCCACTTCCCTATCTAGCTGGGTTACCTTAGGCAAGTCACAGCACTCTCAGCCTAAAAATAAGCACAGCTCGCCACTTGAATGGTGCCAAAAAAAGAGCTACAGCGTCAGCAGCCACACAATCCCTCTGGGGTCTCCTGGCTATTCCACACCCAATGCCATATGATAATTTCATTATTTTTTTTTACCAAGGAGGTCCAGATCAAAATCCCAGCTTAATCATAAAGTGTACCAGGTGACCCTGGGCCAGACCCCTCTCTGCCTAGCCTACCTCACAGGGTTGCTATGAGGATAAAAAAGGATGGCACCCTGAACTCCTTGGGGGCAGGGTGGAGGAAAATGCAATAAGCCACATAAATGTATCACAATTTCTACCTTCTTTGAGGACATAAAAAGAGCAGTCCCAGAGCCATCTGTTGCTGCCATCGAATGAAAGGAACAACAATCCATTGACAAGAAATGCCTGGTGAAGCTACACAAGGGCAAACGGCAACATTCCCTCAGGGTTTATTGAGGCTGAGACAGTCACACCAAGAGCCAACAGACAGATCCAAAGCTCCTTTTTAACACATCCGAAATGGAATGATTTTACCTCTGCTGACTCCATTTCCAGGCAGCTGTGCCTGCACTTTCTTACACCTACAGCTATTTTTCACAGAACCTTGGCCTGAGTTGAGACACAGACTAAATTGTCTCTGTCAGGTACAAACTTCTACCAAGACGATGAAAAGAAACACAGCAGCCAAGAAGTTCAGGCCAAAGTAGCAAATCTTTGTACAGTCAGCATGAAAATGGAGGCAATTTTTCTTTTTAAAAACACCTCCTTTCGTTTTGAGAGCCCACAGATGGTAATTGGGATATCTATCCCTTTTTCTCCCACAACCTGCTTGAATGACTGTCAGAGAGATGTCCTCAGTGCTCTGGGTGATAATCATATTGACACGGATTCTTTTTCACCCCTCTCCCATGTCTGTAGCAGACTGTCATTATGGTAGCTTGATCATAATAGAGCAGGGATCCCCAACGATTTTGATCCTATGGGCCGATCTGGAATTCTGACATGGCATGGCGGATTCAGCCACAAAATGGCTGTCATAAAATGGCTGCCACAGGCGGCAGAGCCAGCCACATCTAGCATGGCTGGCACCCCATCCTTTATTATTCCATCTATTCCCTTCGGCCTCCTCCCGGTCCTGCGTGCGAGGCAGCAACACAGTCTGGAACTGGCTTAAAATCCGCTTTATGGATGTCATCTGGGAGATTGTTTTTACGACTATACTGACTGTTTTATATGGTATTTTATTTACTGTTGTACATCGGCCAGAGCCCTGTGAATGTGGGGATTGTGGGGATTCGGCAATTCACAAATTGAATAAATAAATTTAAAAAAATGGTTTCCCACAGCTTCATTTTAGTAACACAGTGCAAATCCTTGTGCTGTGGTGGCAGCTGCTGTCAAGGCAACACTTTTAAAATGCACAGCCAATCAAATTTCCAATAGTCAATTAGAAGCCTTGGGGTCCCACGTTGGGGATCCCTGTGATAGATATTTGGGGACCCCACAGTTGACTGAACCCCTGAACATGAAAGTAATGTCAGTGGAATGAGCCTAACATAATTATTTCCCATACCCTACTATTGTCATGAACTGAGGGAAACCCAAAAGGGATTAGATTTAGTAGTAGTGGCCACTTACATGTTAAAGAGGTTTAACCCAATCCGGTAGAGCCGTTTCCTCATGGTATCCGTGGAAAGAGTAGGAGATTTGCAGCTGGCTGGGTTCTCACAGTGGTACCGTGGAAGGCTGAGGATCATGGCCTGCAGGGCTTCCTTTGAGGACAGCTCGGAGGCCGACTTGGCTGAGGTGGAGGTGCTGCTGCTGCTGAGCTGCTCTGAATTGTCTACGTTCTCAGCCTCCGAGCCCTTGCTCTGCCCTGTCTCGTTGTTCGAGTCAAACGGGAGTTTCGGCATCATCATTTGCTCCACCTCCGTCTCCCCTCCCCCCAAACCGTTGGTGTTGACATTCATCTCAGCTACGGTATGACTGTTCTGGAGGGCTGCCGATTCAGGCTGCCTTTCTGGGGCAGCTGGAGGCTCTTTGCCCTTCTTCCCTTCTTCCTCTGGGGCTTCTTCGATTTTGGCAGACTGAGAAATCCCGGCCTGGGTGTTGTTAGTGAGGCAGTTTGCCATAGACACCGAGGTAGATGAGGAGACGGAGATGTTCTTGTTATCGATCTGGACAGTGACGTCGCGGAAGGCCATCATAAGGGTGCTGCTGCTCTTGGGTAGTCTATCTGGCAGCAACCCTTCCTCCTTCTGTTGCTCCTTCAGTTCAGCTTCCAAGTCTTGGTTTGGCTGCACTGCGCTAGTACTAAATGTTTCTCTGATCTGGTAGGAGCTGCCATCTTGAAGGGAACACATCGTCTTCAGGCTCCATGTGCTGAGGGCATCGTCGATAGATTTGGCCAAAGACTGGACTTGCTCAGTGAAAGAGTCCTCCAGTTCAGTCAGCGCCCCACTGATTGTGGCCGGCAAAGATGGGGACCTCACCAAAGGGATGCCAACAAAGTTGTATCCTTCGACCAGGGCCTTCTCAGCAGAAAAACTTTCAGAGTTCTGGACTCGGACTTTCCTCAGTGAGATTCGCCGAGGCATGCGGCTTTCCAGGAGCGAGTTCCGTATCTTCTCAAAGTTTTTGCTGAGCTGGTACTGGCGGAAGGCCGTCTGGATGGTGCAGGCTGCCCTCCGAGAGACCAGGTGGCCCCCATATTTGTGCTCTAGCATTTCGACCTGAAACACACAAAACGAGATCTTTTTTAATTGATTTCTGAAGAGTTTCTGTGACCTCAATTTACAAACAGATTACTTCCTAACGATACTCTCAGGGACTCAATACTGCATTCATTCCACCACCACACCACCCCCCCGCACTGCGGTATTTTGAAAACTATGCTCTGTGCACAAATTCAGTAATGAAGGAAAATTCAGCCTCTCTTCATCGTGGTGCCTTACTTTCTAACCAGGGTACAACTATATGAGTCTCAGAATGTTCTGGGACTTTGTGTACTCTGTAATTCCCGCTATTTTAGTCCTGTCAGCTATTCCATCATAATTATTAAATATATTTTAAACCCAACCTAGCAACTATGCAGTAGGGGTGGTGCAGAGTATAATTTTAAATACATTAGAAATGTTAAACTAATCCAGAATATTTAAATACTCAAAGTTCAGCCCCCACCGGCACGATGCCAACTAAAGCAAGGTCTTCCCTTGCTTCCAAATATAACATTTCCCAGACATGCTTTGCTACAATCTTTTTGAGAAGGTGCACATGTTCAAAGGTCCTCCCCACATCAGGGGCATTTTCTCTCTGTCAGCCCCTTGTTGCCACCATTTTCACCACTGCAACACTAGAGAGCTTTTGGAGGACTTCACAAAAAGGCTATTGCATTATAGCACAAGTCATGTTATAATGATCTATTGCCATGATCTATTAGTTCCTCTAAATTCCCAGCTTTCTTTTTTTTTAAATCAAGTCCCTCACCTCTTTTCATTGTAGAGATAAAAGGGTAAAGGTGCAGGCAATTTTTGTTCAAATTGTTTGGAAAGGAATAGGGAGAAGTTGCAAGACAGCTGGAGCAGAGGGGGAACTGATTTCTTATCCAATTGTGTGTATGTTCAATTGCTGTTCCATATGCCTGTGCATTCTCAGAGGCAACAAAAGCAATATGGAGAATTGTTGGTGTGTGGATGGTACCTCATTCTGGTGAATTCAGCCCTAGTTAACCACATAACAGTACCTTCAGTTAGTGGGTGGGATTACCATTTTGTAAGTTGATTTGGATTTATCACGCTCTTCTCGAGAGATTGATCGTCTCAGGTATTATCCAAATTTGACCAATATCTCCCAAATTGCTGCTGTCCCTTATACCATTTTCTATAAGCTATAAATAATGTTTCGCATACTGATTAACAACAGAAAAACAAGCAACCAGAGAAGGGAAAATATCAGGAGAGGAGCTTATTTAACCCCCCCTCCCCCCGATCTGAAAATTTGATATGAACAAGTGAGAACAGTCACATGAGATCAGTGCCAAGAGGTGTGAAATTATAAAAGAATCCCAGCTGGGATGCTTAATAATATGTACACAGTGGAAAACCACTGCAATACTCAACAACAACAGTGACCCAACTGGGCCTCTTGTATTGGCAGCTTCTGTTGGACATGGAACATGGCTCAAGAAGACCCAGTTAAAAGGATCAGGTAGTAGAGGACGTGAAAGATATCTACCTGAGGCCCTGGAGAACTGACACGAGTTAGAATAGACAACACTGTCAACAGACCAATGGTCTGACTCGTTACAAGTCAACTTCATGTGTTCATCTTCCTCCAAATCCTGCCCAGTACCTTAGCAGAATCCTTGCCAAAGGTTCTTCTTATTAAAGGTAAAGGTAAAGGCTTCCCTTGCCCGAAAGTCAGTCAAATCAGACTCTAGGGGGTAGTGCTCATCTCCATTTCCAAGCCAAAGAATCAGCACTGTCTGAAGACTTTTCCTGTGGTCATGTGGCTGGCATGACTAGACGCCGAGGCGCATGGAACACTGTTACCTTCCCACCAAAGTGGTACCTATTTATCTGCTTGCAATTTCTTGCTTTCGAACTGCTAGGACTGGCAGGAGCTGGGGCCAGAGACGGGAGCTCACTCCATCTCGCGGCACTCGGGTCTTGAACTGCTGAGCCACTGACTTCCGGTCTGCAGCTCAGCAACTTACAGTAACCTCTAAGCCACCACAGCCCCTTTCTTTCTTATGACTTGTTTGTAAAAACTTAGCAAATGGACCAGTGGAGGGTGCTTTCTGTCCTCTCCATAGATTATGCCAGCGTTGACCCTAAGGAATGATCACTAGATGAAGGTGGCGGTGGTGGTGGTGGTGTTGATGCCGATGATGGATGATCCTGCTGAAGAAAGCTGGGCGGATGAGCACTAATGATCTCCGCAGAGATTTGTGGCTGAGGTATTGAGGTAGGGGCAGGTTTCTTCTTTTGCTTGATAAAGGACTTTGTTATTTTAAGTTCCCTGGGAAGCTGGCGTTTGTCAAATTACAATGAAAAAGTGAGGGGGGAACAAGGGAGGGCCAGGCCTTGCATTAATGAGCACGTTATCCTAAGGACATCGCATTGCTCACGCCGCTCTAGGAACATGGGCCTCTCTCTGCCCTCAGTAACCATTTAAGACATCTTATAGAGCAACCCCAAGACTTCCGCAAGCACTGCTTTAGATGGATTTCTCTGCCTTCCCCCCCCCAGTGATTATTCACCTCCTTCATGAGTGTATCTAACCACTGAGAAAGGTTTTTCCTAAAAAAATAATAACATTTGATAATGAAAAGTGGCAAACAAATCTTAAGTGCGAGTCTCCAGGGACAGCTCAGAAAGTGCTGAATACAAAAAAAGGGGAAAGGGACAAATCATAAGCTGTTGAATGCAAAAAAAGGGGGGAAGGAAAGGAAGCGCCTATCAGAAACAGGAAAGATTTTCCTCCCCCAGTGTGACACCAAACACTTCCAGCCAAGACATATTTAGTTCTGGTTGATCCAGCAGTACTCCATCAGAGGAATACCACCTTAACCAGCCATATTATTTTGTTTGTTGAACATATTATATCCTGACTTCTCACCCTGGACTAAAGGCAGCTAACGATACAAGTTGCAAGGGCACAAAACACAGAAACATAGAGCTGGAAGGGATCCTCAGGGTCATCTAGTCCAACCCGCTGGACAGTGAGGAAATTCACAGCTCTCCCATCCTTCACTCCCTCAGTTACCCCTTCTCTATGCCCAGAGGAATGTAAAATTCCAGGATCCCTAGGCCAAACTGGCCGGGAGGAAAATTGTTTCCTGACCCCAAAGTGGTGATCAGCATTACCCTGGGCAAATAAGAAAGGGCCACAAAAGCCGAGCACTGGCTCATCCCTTCCTGCCTTCCCTCTCATGGTCTGCCTAAATCGTGTGTCATCACATGCCCATTAACGAAATAAAAACAGCACATGACAATACACAGTCAAATCTGCCCAAAAAAGCATTCACTCTCCACCCTGTGGAGTCAGACTGTCTTCCATGTTTTCTTAAATGCAGCCAGTGGAGATGCTCTGCACACCCACTCTGGTAGGTCATTCCAATAGGCTAGGCCTACCACATTAAAGCCCATAACCCAACTGTTGCCATACAGACATTTAGGTTTGCCAACTTCCAGGCGGGCCTGGAGATCTCCCACTGTTGCTACTACTCTCCAGGTGACAGAGATCTGTTCCGCTGGAGAAAATGGCAGCAATGGGAGGTGGATTCTATGACATGATACCCCATCAAGGTCCATTCTTGTCCCAAGGGCTCCACTCTCAAATCTCCAGGTCTTCCCCAAGAAGGAGCTGGTAACCTTAACAGTTCTAAGAACTCAACTACATGATACACCAGACACATGTTGGATCATGGGTGTGCAACCAGACTCATAGACAGGATGTGCATTGGGGAAACTCACCCTGAACAGCACTCATTGGCTCAGCCTGTCAAAGGAACACTGTGATTCAGAAGGAGAAGGTTCCAATTGCCTCCCTGCCCCATTTTCACCTTTCTAGGAAACATGGAGCCAGAGAAAAAGAGCAAAAAGCCCCCCACTGCCATTTCCACTTGCAAAAATGGGGCAGGAGGGAAAACGTACGCTGCTACTCCTCCCTCACAGCTCTCCCTCACAGTGCTGAGCAAATGAGCACTCTTTCAGGCGAGTTCCTCCCAATGTAAGAGCATAAGAAGAGCCCTGCTGGATCAGATCAATGGTCCATCTTGTCCAGCATCCTGCCTCACACAGTGGCTAACCAGTTCCTCTGGGTGGCAAACAACAAGGCACAGAGGTTGAGGTCTTCCCCTGATGTTACCTCCTGGCTCTGGTATTCAAGGGTTTAGTGCCTCTGAACGTGGAGGTTCCTCCCAGTCGCCATGGCTAGTAGCCATGGATAGATTTATCCTCCATGAATAATCTAATCTCTGTTTAAAGCTGTTTATTACTGTGGGCCATCATTACATCGTCTGGCAGCGAATTCCACATTTTCACCACTCTCTGCGTAAAGTAGTATTTCCTTTTGTCCACCCTGAACCTACTGCCCATCGGCTTCTTTGGATGCCCTCCGGTTTCTAGCATTTTGGGAGAGGGAGAAAAAATTCTCTTTGTCAATGCTCTCCACCCTATGCATAAGTTTATAAACCTCTATCGTGTCCCCCTTTAGTCGGCTCTCTTCTGAACTGAAAAGTCCCAGGGGTGGCATACCAAGGGGTGTTCCTGGAAGGAGGGAGGCTGTTGGGCGCCAGTCATGGCAGCCACTGTGGCTGGGCAAGTCCTGCTGGAGGCAGGGGGAAGACATGTGTGGGGCGGGGCTGTTCCTGCCTCTAGGCTCTGCTCCAGCTGCAGCTTGAGGGCAGGCGCCTATTACACATTGGCCCTACGGCAGACCACAGCTCCACCTCCGGCGTGCTTACAGAGCATTGCACGGTGAGCATGTTGGAGGCAGAGCTGAGGGCTGCTGTGGGGCCAGCGTGGATACGATATGAAGAGGTGGCTGTCGACACGCTACAACAAGGCCAAAGAAGGGACTAAAGGTGAGCAAATCAAGACCAGGAGGGCTTTTGCATGCACACTTTGTGCTGCCAGACCATCTTCTCCTCAAGGCGCATGCAGCTGGGCAAGATTGCCTTCAGCACCTCCCAGCTCCTAACGGCTTTGAACCTGAAGAGAGAACCCTCTTTCCCAAAGTTCGCAAAAAAACAAACAAACCCAAACCCTGTGTTTTGCCTGCCATCTCTTTTTAGTTTGGGGGCCATTACAATAGTGGTGACATAGGGTTTTTTTTAATTAACACCTTTCAAATATCACAAAATATTATTTCCCTTTGAAATAGGAGCCCCATTCATTAGAACCTTCCTACTGATATTAGGTGGTGTGTTTCTTAACGTCCAGTCGGAACATAAGAACACAAGAGAAGCCAATGCCGGCCAAAAACCAGGTGCCATCAGGAGGTCCACCAGCTGGGCCAGAACTCCGGAAGCCCTCCCACTGTTGCCCACCAAGAATACAGAGCATCACTGCCCGGTTTCGACCAGATATCAGGAGAAAGCAGCATGGAGCTGTGCCTGCAGAGAGCCATTGGCTGAATTCCTGCTGGAATATTTAGTGCAGGGATGTCAAACATAAGGCCCGGGGTCCTTTCGTAGAAAAAGAAGTGCAGGAGCTCATTAGCATAACTCATTAGCATTACTTATTTGCATATGCTACACCACCTGACACCACCGGAAGTATGTCAGAAGGCAAGGAAGGAAGGAAGGAAGGAAGGAAGGAAGGAAGAAGGAAGGAAGGAAGGAAGGAAGGAAGGGTGGGGGGACAGCTACTAATCCAAGCCTCAGAAATACCCCTATTCTGGGAGGATAGCTTCAGTGGTGGCTGAAGCCTTCAGAAGGCTGGTCGGAGGAACAAGGACTTTTCCAGGGGACAGGGTCATTTTGCTGCAGCCACAAGACACAAGCAGGCATTCCCCCACGGAGGGGGGGGGGAGCTGGCACCAACTCCCGGAGCTGTGCTCCCCCGAGCTCCTGCTCGAAAGGACCCCTGCATAAGGCCCAGGGGCTGGAACCAGCCCGTCCAGGGCTCTTATGTGGCCTGTGAGCGACCATTGCTAGGGAGGTAAAAGGAGACTGCTCGGGGGGGGGGGGGGGGAGTGGGTGGAGCCCCTCCAATTGTGGCTTTGGTGTGGCAGAATAACCTCATCTTCCGCAGTCAAGCAGTGTAGGATTGTCTGCTCAGTGCTGCACCTCTGGCTCTCCAATCCACTGATATGGGTTTTCCTTTGCACCCCCCTCCCAGACCATGGGGACTTGCAGTAAGGATCCACCAACTCAGAGCTTACCAGCTGCTGTCCTTTATTATACAGTGTATCTCTCCAATACCTGGCATTACGTTTTACAGCCCAACAAAGTGGTATTTATGTCATATCCAGCCATTGTAACAAATGATTTTGACATCTGATTTAGTGGATATGCTTTGGTCATTCCAGAATCTGGTTGATTTCCTACTCGGCTAAAGGTCTATACACATAATTAGGGCCCATCTCTCTCCCACATCTGTCTAGTTAGGACAAGGGATGCCATGAATTTTGCCATGAATATGTTCAACAGCTGAACTTAACCATGTTCAAAGGTGTTGATAGGATGTGAGCAGATCACCCAGTCAAACCATTATAAGTGCCAGCCCAACAGGTTTGTACTGGGCTTTTTGCCTATGCAAAAAGACGCTGCCAATTAACACCGATTGGCAGCCATTACTGTCCATAGGGACTACTTAGACCAACACGAAAAGGTAGGATTTCATTATTATTATTTTTAAAGCATTTATTTGTGATTGATTTGTGGCTAACTTAATTGTCTGTTTAAATGATGGCCTGCCGAGTGAAGCAGTTATCCAGCAACGATGGGGTCAGGTCAGGTAGCAAAACTCAATGGAGCTGTGTGAGAAGAAGCCGCTGGCATTGCCCTGTACAGAATACAGTGAAGCTACTTCTTGAACAGCCACAGTTGACAGACAGACAAACCAATCATCAAAAAATCAGCTCCATGTCCCCAATTGGTGGACAGGACACGAGCTATCCTAGCAGGTGTTTGGACATCCCTAATTTCACTTCCTATACACTATTTAAATAAAGATAGATCACTCTTATTTTTGCAAACCGACTCATTCAGATTAAGCACATGGCAGAAGTGATATATGGACATTTTTTTTAACATGCTGAGATTAACAAATGATCTTTTCCACTGGACTAGTTTCGTGATTATTTCAACACATGACCAGACTATGGTTTACCATGTGGAGGGGGAGAAGAAGGCATTGAATCACATCTTATGAAACCACAGTTTTCTAATATATTTTAAAACCTTTGCAGGACTGGTTCTCCCTTATAGAATCCACTGAAAAGAGCAACTCATGTTGACCAACATATCAGAAAGTGGTCACAGGGGAGGGGCTGTGGTTCAATGGTAGAGCATTTGCTTTGCGTGCAGAAGGTCCCGAGTCCAATCCCCAACATCTCCAGTTCAAAGGATTAAGGAGTAGGTGATGCAAAAGGCTTCCACCTGAAACCCCAATTATATAAAATAAAATAGAAGTCATGAAATGTCCCTCCTGGGTTTCTATAGAGGATTTCAGGGTACTGTACTTATGGCCTAGTTGTTACTAAGCAGGATAAGGCATACCTCCAAAATGACCCTGTGTTCACAATACAAACTGAAACCAGCAACTATGTAATTACCTGAGGTTTCTAATGAACAGGCAGTTTCCTAGGAGTGTGAAAAAGCAATCGTTCAATCTCCCGTATTAGAAGCAGTGAGATGTAATTACTAGCGTGAAATAAAGGGAAAATTGGTCTTCGATACACAGCAGCGCACAAAGAGGCCGGCAATATGACACCGTTAAAAAAGGGTGAGCGGCCTCCTTGCATTGTACAGATTTCCAATATCCTTTCCAATCAGGACATGCAATATTTGAGCAGAGAGATCCATGTCAGTGTTGCTTGCCAGCAGGGCCCAGACAACTTACTCTGTGTTGGGCGGGCCCTGCTGAATGTAACGAGTTCAGCCTAGAAGACAGAAAACTCACCCCCAGAATACTTTCTTTCCATGCAGGAGGCCCTACGTTAAATCCTTAGCATTTCCAGAGAGAGGATCTTCTTGGAAAACCCATTTCTCTGCCAAAGGGCCTGAAAGCCATTAATAAGAACATAAAAAGAGGCCTGCTGGATCAGAGCAATGGCCATCTAGTCCAGCATCCAGTTTTACACCATGACCAACCAGTTGCCCCCAAGAGCCCAACAGACAGGACACTGAGGCCAAGGACCTCCCCTGCTGCTGCCTCCCAGCACTGGTATGCAGATGTTTGCTGCCTCTGGACATGGAGGCTCCCTTCAGTCACTGTGGCTAGCGGCCACTGATGTAGCTCTCCTCCATGTATCTGTCTGACTTACCTTTTAAAGCAATCTATGCTTGTGGCCATCACTGCCTCCATGGGCAGTGCAGTATAATTATTTGTTGACTAAAAAAGTACTTCCTTTTGTCTTGTCTTAAACCTATTCCCCATCAACTTCATTGGGTGCCCCTGAGTTCTACCATTACGGGATAGGGAGAAAAAGTTCTCTTTATGCACTTTCTCCATCCCAGTCAAAATTTTGTAAACCCTTAACCGGCTTTTTCTCTACACTGAAAAGTCCCAGACTACTCTGCTTCTTGTCTATAGGAAAGGTGCTCCAATCCCTTAATTATTTTGGTTGCCCTCTTCTGTGCTTTTTCTGTACTTTCCCATCTCTGCATGTGGACAATATTGAGCTAGACAAATCTGTGGTCTGACTTGGCATAAGGCATGTTTGTACATTCATACCGATATATGTGGAGTCAGCTGTCTGAATGCACACTCATGGAAAAATAAAACACTCAAAACAGGCCAGTCATGAAGATCAGACTAGAACCCATGTCACTGGGAAGGTGGCTTTGTATGATTTTTTTTAAGTAAGAGAGCATTCAAACATTTAGGTTTGGAAACTACCATCTTTCTACTAGTGAAAGAGAAAGGACCTCTGAAAGGACCCTTCTGACCTCTGAAAATATTATGCTGGGGACTGTGGGACACATGTAAACAAAAGCCAAGTGGAAGGGGGGTGCTGTGAGGAGGGGAACTGGACAAGAAAGGTTGGTAAGATCCAACCCTTACTTCCCTCCCACCCAGCGGTCATTTTGTAGAAAAAGAGGTGCAGGAGCTCATTAGCATAACTCATTAGCATAATGTATTTGCATATGCTACACCGCCTGACATCACCGGAAGTATGTCAGAAGGCAAGAAAGAAAGAAGAGAGAGAGAGAGAGAGAAAGCTGGCAGAAAGGGGACAGCTACTAACCCAAGCCTCAGAAATACCACTATTCTGGGAGGATAGCTTCAGTAGTGGCTGAAGCCTTCAGAAGGCTGGTCAGAGGAACAAGGACCTTTCCAGGGGATGGGGTCATTTTGCTGCAGCCATGACACAAGCAAGCGTTCCCCTGCGGGGAGGAGGGCTGGCACCAACTCCCGGAGCTGCGCTCCCCTGAGCGCCTGCTCGAAATGACCCCTGCTCATACCTACAGTCTTAAGTGGTACAGTCCAGCAGTATAAAGCAAACCATACAGTAAAAATTAAATAGAATAAGGAGCACATAACAAATTCAATCAGGAAAATAATTAAAAAAACTAACTCAGAGACACAAAATTCCTCCCTTTAATCCCACCAACAGAGTGAAAGTTTGTAGTTCTGAAGGCTGGTGCTTCCACAAAAACTTTGATATTATCACCTTGGCTTTTCTTGGCTGCTGTCACTCTTGGGGATAGTGGGATTCCAGGCTGTAGGCCACTGGCTGACAGCCAAAGGCCAAGAGCCTTTTATAGGGTTGCCAATCTCCAGGTGACACCTGGAAATCTCCTGCTATTACAATTGCTCTCCGGACAACCAAGAACAGTTTCCCTGGAGAAAATGGCTGCTTTGAAGGGTGGACTCTATGGCATTAAACCCTTGCTGAGGTCCCTCCCCTCCCCAAATCTTCCGCTATTTCTCAACCCAGAGCTGGCAACCCTCGCCCTTTGGCACTTGCCCCTCAACTTGCATTTCCAACAAACTCTGAATTTCAAGCTTCACCTAGAGAGAGGGAGGACAAATCCTCAACCACAGCACCGGTCAGGTGAATCCAGTCCCCCAGACTCAGACATTCTTGTAGCTAGCCAGTTCTGTCCCATCTGGTGTTTGGATGGATCATGACTTGTTTTCCTACAAGCCAACATTCTGCCCAACACTGCCAAAATCACCTTTGTGGGCTTAAATCTTCACATTGCTAAGAACTGGCCATTCCCGCCATTGTCACTTTGTTTCAGTGAACTCCTTCATTGGAAAAAGCTTTGGGCATTCCTGCACAGCAAAGCATTCTTTTGCTTCATCTGTGCTTAGCAGGCTCCCCTTCAAGAGTTTGGCCATGCGCGCAAGTGTTCGTTGCCTGGATGGCTCCTAGCCTTTGAAGCACATTTCCAGCCTTCGTGAGATTACCTGAGAGTAGCTTTTCCTTGCCACGCTTTCAATTGCAAAACACCAGAACGGGAAATCCAACGTGAACGACAAAAACCTGGTCTTCTGAGAATGCGTATACTTGAACATCATGCCCAATAGCAGTCATCCATTCTTTGCAAGAAAACATGAACCAGTTTGCTGGATCAAACTGAAGCCTAGAATTCTTGTTTCCAGCAGCCAGCCAAGACCTTCACAAGTAAGGCATGAAAGTGACAACTTCCCTGTTTTTTGCCTCCCGCAACCAGTGTTCAGTGGAATGCTGCCTCTGAACGTGGAGGTTTACATTTAGCTATCATGCTTCATAACCGCTGAAACATTTATTCTCACACATGTGAGCACAAGGAGCTGCCTTATACTGATCCATACCACTGGTCTACGAAGACCAATATTGGGTACTCTGGCTGGCAGCACTGCTCTTCACAATAATAGCATCCTGGAATGACAGAGTTGGAAGGGGCCATACGGGCCATCTAGTCCAAGCCCCTGACAAGTGTTTGTCCAGCCGCTGCTTAAAGACTGCTAGTGAGGGGGAGCTCACCACCTCCCTAGGCAGCTGATTCCTCTGTTGCACAACTCTGACTGTAAAAAAAATCTTTTCCTAATATTCAGCTGATACCTTCCCATTCTTAAACCCATGATTGCAAGTCCTATCCTCTGCTGCCAACAGGAACAGCCCCCTGTCCTCCTCTAAGTGACAGCCCTTCAGATACTTAAAGAAAGAAGTCATGTCCCTCCTCAACCTTCTCTTGTCAGGTAGAGAATCCTTCACAGGAAGTTGCCTTAGACCAATGGTTCTCAACCTTTCTAATGCCACGACCCTTTAATACAGTTCCTCATGTTGTGGTGACTCCCAAAATTCTACCAACACACATGACAATGAAGCTACTTTTTCAGATGTTTTCTCTTGCATGGCAGTTAGCACCGAACAACTTTAATACAGACTTTAGACACACATATATTTGCAAGCTAGTCCCAACAAGACACAGCAAACACTCAGGCTTCAGACTTACTTTTCTTCAACAGAAGATGCCATGAGAAAATGAAGGTAGGTGGAGTGGGGAGGCTGTTTCAGATAGGGGGGGGAGAGAGAGAGAGAGAGAGAGAAAGGTAGGGGGAGAGAGAGAGAGAGAAAGGGGGAAGAGAGAGAGAGAGAGAAAGGGGGGAGGGGAGAGAGAGGGAGGAAGGTAGGTAGGCGGCGGGGGAGGGGTTTGCCACCTTTCCTGGGCTCTGCGCTTCAGCACGGAACCTAGGGAAGGTGGGGGCGGCTTTTGCTGCCTTTCCTGGGCTCTGCGCTTTAGCGTGGAGCCTAGGGAAGGTGGCGGGGGGGCGGCGTTTGCCACCTTTCCTGGGCTCTGCGCTTTGGTGCAGAGCCTAGGGAAGGTGGGCCCTTTCCTGGGCTCTGTGCTTCAGCGCGGAGCCTAGGAAAGGTGGC
This sequence comes from Lepidodactylus listeri, assembly GCA_029233225.1. Classification (NCBI taxonomy): domain Eukaryota; kingdom Metazoa; phylum Chordata; class Lepidosauria; order Squamata; family Gekkonidae; genus Lepidodactylus; species Lepidodactylus listeri. The sequence continues at coordinate 24,502,007 of JARCFY010000008.1, forward strand.
GGGGGAGGGCTTTTGCCACCTTTCCTGGGCTCTGCGCTTCGGCGTGGAGCCCAGGGACAGCAACGGCGGAACGCCCTAAAGGCGGCGGTGGGGAGGGGGAAGCGGCCATTGACTTGCCTGCTGGCTTCTTCCTCCTTGTGGCCCCTGCTAAAAGGGCTACTGGAAGCAGGGGGCGGGGCTCCGGCACCAACCAACCCCTGCTCTTTGCCCTTAAAGGGAAAGCTCCCTTTGAGGGCAAAGAGCCGAGAGGCCAGACCTCGCACTCAATCAAGCGCGGGGCCCTTTTCTACCAGCAGGGAGGGGCGAGGCAGACTCGGACGCCAGCCAGCGACCCCTGTGAAATGGTCATTCGACCCCAAAAGGGGTCGCAACCCACAGGTTGAGAACCGCTGCCTTAGACTGAGTTAGAACATTGGTCTCTCCAGGTCAGTGTTGCTACTCTCTGACTTCCAGTGGCTCTCCACGGATCTCAAACAGAAGTCTACCCTTATTATAGGTTTGACCCTTATAACTGGAGGTTGAATCTGGGACCTCCTATATGCAACGCAGATGCTCTACCACTGAACCATGGCCTTCCCTCATGGAAGGTCCATTTGCATTCCACTAGAGTAGCTATCAACAGAGCTTTGTTGCTTGCCTGGCTATGGGAGAGTTCTCTCTCTCTGTCTCTCTCTCTGTCTCTCTCTCCACATGTGAGGAAACAAAGAAGATGAGATTGCCTGTCTGTCACTTGTAATAAAATGGCAAGCTAATGAATCATGAGTAATTACCCCTACTTATTTAAAAAACGCCTCTCCTTGGAGTTTTCCTAGAAAAGAAGGCTTAACTCAGTACAGTTCTGGATCCCAACATATAAGTGTGACAGTTCTGAGTCTTGTAATGAGACTTGAAACTAGTGGGGCAGTCATTCAGTAATTACTTTCTTGAGGAATCCTTTTTCTTTTTTTTGGGGGGGGGGGGAAATAGAGAGTGTCGGGATCAATCGCAATAGAATCCGTAACACTTTGATTCCCCCAAATCATCTCAAGCAGATGTAATGTCTACATGTGCTTTTTTGATAATGGGAACAATGCTGAGGTCTCAGGCAGTTCTGCCAGCAGAAGATATCCCAGTTTGTCCCAAGACCCTGGCCCTTTTCAGGCATTATGATAGTGCATACCAGGGGCCGGCCAGCCGACTGCGCTTACTGGGAGTATGTCTGCTCTGCACATGTCACGATCCTCTCAATAAACATGGTGGCCATGTTGTCTGCAAGAGGCAACATGCAGGTTTTGCATGTGCATACAGCCTCTGTACATACTGATGACACTTTTTATTTTTCAAGCTTCTAGTTCACATGTACCAAAGTTTAAAATCCATATGTTGCCCCTTCCAAGTGACATGGCAACTGCACATATCCAGAGGATATCTCTGTGTGGCCACCAGCTCCCTCGTGTGCATGATCATAATTTCTGAAAAGGGCGAAAGGAAAAGAGACATCGATCCCAGCTGCTGTTGGTGAGCTTACCCTGGTAAACAACACCGTAAATGGAGATTCCCTTCCTTCATTCACTGGTGCATCAGTACTACACATTTAAACCAGTTTGAAACTAGGGTTTGCTGTCCAAGCTTCCTCCAAAGAAATGAAGGAATTATAATTTGTGGAAGGTGCTGGCAATTCTGTGTGAACAAAAATCCCTCTCCCAGCCCTCTGTTTTCCATGGTTCTTGGTTCAAATCCATGGCAGTGAAATCGGTTCTTCGGTGCCAGGTATAGACAGGAACCTAGAGCACATTCACACAAACACTTCTGCCGATCCTTCTTCAACCCTTTGGGGCTTCAACCGTTTGTATCCTGATCAGGGAAGAACCTTCACTGAACGCAGCAAGACTTAATTTTGGGTTAGGGTTGCCAACTCCGGGTTCGGAAGTACCCGGAGATTTGAGGGTGGAGCTTAGAGAGGGGAGGACCCTTCGTATAGTATAATGCCACACAGTCTGTCTAACAAAGCTGCCAGTTTCTCCAGAAGAAGTGGAATAAATGTTTTAAATAAAGAAATAACAAAGAAGCGATTTATGCCATCTAGAGATCTAGTTGTAATTCTGGGAGATCTCCAGCCTCCACCTGAAGGCTGGCAACAAAAGGAGTTCACAGGGAAAGTTGCTAAGATCAGACAAATTACAAAATAGCAGAAGGATGTAAAACAAAAAAGATTTTAAAATATGTCATGACTTTTGTAAATGTCTCAAGGCTTTATAAACGTTTGTCAATGTATGTTTCAGTTCACAAGGCTAGCAGGAAGAAGGGACACATCCTAGCCTGAGGGACACGTGATTCAACATGCAAATCCTTAAAATGGACTTTGTAGCCAAGGACAATGGCAATTGATTTTTTTTTTCAAAGTTTGGGAGATATTTCTTGTTTAAATTCTCTGCCAAATTCCTTATGAGAATAGTGTAGCCTTCTGAAGGTTTTTTTTTTCATGTATAGGGCTTTAAGGAAAATTTAAAAAGTATAAATAAGTAATAGTTTTCATTATATATTTCACGGCTGTATTTTGTCCCACCTGGAGGTTGGAAACTCCATTCTGTGTGAACATGCCTAGGATCACACTCTCAGTGCCGAGAAGAAAGCATGGGGAAAGCTGGCACAAAATGAAAATCTAAATAGGAAAGAGCACCAGGGAGTCTCAGGGGAGGGGCCTGAAACGACCAACCACAACCTGCTTCTGCAAAAGTGTTTTTAAACATTGGCTGGCTTATTTGCAGGTGAGGGTTTTTTCCCAAGCCTTCCTTTCTGAGGTCTGACCACCCAGTGAAACAGACTTCTGTTATTGCTTTATCTTTCTTTTCTATTGTTTACAGCAGATTCAATTTGTTCATCTAGTTGCATTACAAACCAACCTATTGTTCTATTCGGGATTCATGCTTGTTTGATTTCACTCGTATCCGGTATTTCCTTCAATTTCTATCCAATATATTTCTAATTAGACATAGCAGCTTTATTTTTACTTTCTCATGGCACTGAAAAAAATCATTCAAACTTCTCCAGATAATTCTGTTTTTTCTGGGTAAGCCAAAGAGTAAAAATAAGGAAATTTATTATTAAAATAAGGATTATTTATTTCATCCTCTCAGATCAGGCTGCATCCTGACACCAAAAATGCTAGGAGGAGCTCACAGAGATTTCTCCTTGGATTGTGTCACGCTCGTCCTGCCCCCCACAATCCGATTATGCACATGTATCCCAGCAGGACACAGCAACTACACGTGGACAAAGTGGGTATGCACAGGTTCCATCCTTGTAATCAGTAACAAACAAAAAGACATGATTTCCATAACACGGACAGGAGCTATACATGTCCAGTTTGTGCTCTACTTGCTGACACTCAACAGTTCTTCGTCCCACAGACGATGTCTCTTCAATCAACTAAACTGTATGCAGTGAAGTTCCTCATTTGGTATGAAGTAAATGAGGCACAAAACAGATCGGTCTTCATTAAGGCAAAAACAGAATCCTTCCCCCGCCTCCTGTGGAGGGAAGGATGACGTTTCTCTTCACGAAAGACAGGGAATGAATCCACCAAATACACTCTCTATAAATCAGAAAGGAAGATATAACCAGAAACTATTTAATGTTAAGATACTGTTTCTTGCAATCTTGAACTACCATCACCGTCACCACGACCCTGGTGAATTTAGGGTGAAAATGTCTGGGAACTAAGATACTGGAGACCAAGCTGAGGAACTGGAAAAAAGTAGCGTATGTTGACTTATACTTCCCAGAACCTGCACTCCTTATGTATGTGATACATCAATTTAGCATGTTAAAAAAATCTTCCTGAAGCGACATGCATTGCCAGCTACAATTTTATTTCTATGCATCATATATTCCAATTCTCAACCTGGCCAGACCTGAGGATACTGAAATCCAGGGAACAGAGCTGTGAATGGACAAGACAGACCTTGCTAGAAACCTGGAAAGATGTCCCAGGTTTGCAGAAAAATCTGAAATCTAAAAAAAGAAAAATACATTTAGGGTTTTAAAGAACCCTGAAATTATTAAAGGGACTTCTGTAGCTTTAAGAAACCAATTACCACAGTGGCTGTTGCTAGGCAACCACAGCATTCCTGGCTTGGTTTCTGTCAGCAAAAGGCGGGGGAGGGGGAGGGTCTTTTTCAGGGCTCCTTTAGCCTTTGAGGGAGGACTCATTGGGAAACAGGCCTGGCAGCAACCACTGGGGGATTAGATACAACCCAGCTTGCAGACTCACCTAGGCCTGGTTGCTTCCTATTGTTTAACAGCAGCCGCCCTATGAAAGCCTGTGTGGTGTAATAGTTAGAGCTTAAGAATAGGATCTGGAAGACCGAGGTTCAGCCCCCCGCATCTTGCTGAGGGAGGTCACTGAGTGATTTTGGGGCAGTAACATACATTCAGTGTAACCTTGTGAGGATAAAAATGAGAGGAGAATAACATAAGCTGCTTTGATCCACACTATGGACAAAAGTGAGGTATACATGAAGAAAATAAATAATCACATCTGGTCCTGGCAACACCTCTTCCAGGCTCTACTACTTGTCTCTAACTCTTCCTGGTCTACTATTTTTACACTGGCCATTCTAATGCAACCTTGTTTCTCTGGATTCAGAAAACCATCTAGAAGGAGCCCATGCCTGGAGCTATCAAACGTATGTCTGACAATGCCAATGTGAGGACAGCAGACATAAAAAAAAGTGCTGACTTTTCAATTTAAGGTTGTTGTTGTTGTTTTTTTTTTTAAGTAAATGAATAATAGATATAGTTGAGGATGGGAGGCAGGTAAAGGTAGGCTGGTTAATTGCTGAAAAGGAGAGAGAGTGAAGCAGGGAAAGGGGAGGAGATATGGGGGTCGCCAGGTGGAGGGAGAGAGGAAATAGTGCAGGGAGGGGGATGCCGGGCAAGGTGAGGTGCCCCTCCTCACATGCTGTTAAGTCAGGCATGAGTCTGAGATGCATGACTGAAAGAGAATTCCCCCCCCCCCCCCCCCAGTGCTTTGCTAGATCTACAAGACTCAAGACTGGAGAAGAGCTCTACAAACCACCTATCATGACAAAATCCAGTTTAGGCCAAGAGGCAACTTAATCTCCCGGGGGAGAAACAGAACATTTACATGAGTGAGCGCACAGAAAGCAACAATGACCACAAAGACGCAGCATGCAAGGAGACGAAGGGAATCAGGGCCAGACATGTTTAAGTGGTGGGGGGAAATCTAAGGAGAAGTGGGCCATCCTGCCTCTGAGAAAGTGAAGAATGAAAAATACAAGTGAAATTGTATTAATTTTATTATTACGTATATTCCCGTTATTTCAAAGAAAATTATAGTGGTTGTTTTTTAAATAATAATAACACTCTGTAAAGAAAGAGCTAGCTTTTCCAGGTCCAGAACATGGAAGGAATCTTGTCCTTTGAAACTTCCAGTTGATGGGGAAATTCCAGTCACTGCAGCTTGTCCCATCTCAGTAATGGGGAAATGCCACATCCAGTGAAATCCTAAGCTTAAAAGCAGCCGGCGTTAGGAATCAACAAGCATGTCAGGCAGCATTGCAACAGTTGAACCTACTCCTGGCACGGAGAGACAGTCATGTCAACCACTGCAGTGTTGTTTGTTGTGCAACTGGTTAAACGTCGGGGAAAGACTGGGGGAAACGTCTTTGACAACTGTCACATCCTTGCTGAGCATTTGCTTTTCCCTCCCTGTTGCAGGTATAAAACTGGGATGTGTCCAAAAGAGCAAGCCTTTGGCAATGGCCAGAGGGTAAAACCGAAGGGGTCACAACCTTTTGGCTCACAGCCTGTGCCTCTGGATGAGACAGCCACTGGATGCAGCACTGGCCCAGGACAAAGTTAGTTGCTGTGATGGGCTAGTTTACTTATATGTTTTCTTGTTGTTGTAAGCTGCTTTGGGTCCCTTTGAAGAGAAAACTGGGGTTCAAATATTGACATAAATAAATAAGATATAGGAACCCCAACTTGTACTCAGAATAAGTCAGCAAGCTCTTCTACAACACAGCTTGTCTGATGCACTGATGGTTTAATTGAATGTCAGATGTCAGTCACTGCTACGTAGATCCATGTACCTTATGGATCTAATGAATATAAATCCACTTCTGCATTGTCTTGCATTAGGGAAAGACCACTACGAGAAAGGCCTCCTAATGCAGACAAGCCAAAGGCTAAAAATGTATTGCACATCTCTTTTTAAGGCCATTCTGTCCAAAGTTTATTTGGATTCTTGGCATACCAACTCACTGCCCATGTGAGCTGTAACATAGCTCAGATTCCCCACTTTCATTTTAGAAGAAAAGTTAACCCTTGTTGACCCACAGGTAGAAGGCAAGAAGGGCAGCCAGTATTCTGCCCAATCATGATGTGACGAACGAGCTCATGCCCGCCCTCCATCATTCTAGCCTATCAGGAAAGTCAAAGCCATGACAGACAGAATCCATCTCTCCCCTTTGAGTTTTGCTGTTGCCCGAAGAGACAGCATGAGAAAACCCTGATCTGGGAAATAGTTGCTTCCTCTCATACTTCCTTGATTTTTTTTTTGTAGTAATTGCCAGGAACAAACACAGAGCAGCTGGTAGACAATACAGCAATTACTGTCCTTGATTTGCATAATCAGCAAAAAAATGCACACTTATGCAAATTCGTATATAGCAACCTTACATCCCCCCGCCCCGACTTGTACTGAGGAGGCAAAATAAACAAAATATCCATCTACTGTTTCACATGAGAGAGAGAATTTGTTTTGAGGTCCATGGCTTGGATGGCATTGTTTGGAAGGACTCTGTGGGATCAATGTCATATCTCCGTGCATTGTGAGCCAAAAATAACAAGGCCCCAAGAGCTGGCCTACATGTTACTTTTGCCATGGAGACTGGCGTCCCCATGGTGAATTTCTCAAGCCCTGTCTAAACAGTAGAACTGGGGAAGAGCCATCGCCAAGGACGTTTTGCTCCACTCCCAAGCCACATCATTGGCTGCCGTCGGCAAGGTGGGTTGATGAACATGGAAACTAAGCTAGACAGGCGATCGAGAAATGGCCCCGCCCCGCCCCCCTCTCCCACAGCGCGAGGAGAAGCTGGTGTACCTGTTTATTCTTTAAGTCAAGGGAGAGCTCATAATCGGAGGCAGCGGCATGAGAACATGTGGCTGCCCCTTTGCTGCGCTGCCCTCGCACCGGGGAACCCGTGTGGTGGAGGCTGGCCTTCTGCCCCAAAGGGGAGCACCCCGCTGCCTGATCCACCTGCGCTTCCTGCAGCTCCGCATGCTGGGCTTTTAACTTCAAGGTGTCGGACCTGCCTTCCTGGATACTGTGTCTGCCGGCCTCCTTCGGGTCCTCCGCGTCACACCCGGGTTTCTTGCTGGCTGAACCGCAGAGATCATCACTGTGAACAAAATGCAACGTTTCTCTTTTTTATTTGCACTTTTTAAAAAATGCTCTAGCCTGCAGCAGCTAACCGGCTTCACAAACATCCACAGAATATAAACTGTGGTGGGGCAGGAGCTGGGATACTCTTGGGAGCGGATTAAAAATTTACAGTGAGGCAAAGTGGTGCTGGGAGGGTATCTGTCAGGGCAAAGAATACGGGCCTTTCCTGGCAGGCGGCTGCCACAGTCCCCTGCGTGCAGCGAGAGCTGTTTCACCCATTACAGAATTAGGACTGCTCGACAAGCCAGACCCAAAGGAACTTCCTGTTTTTCTGCTGCCTGCCTGGTTTTGCAAATGCAAGGTGGTTGTCAAATACAATATCCAGCTGGAGAGTTGTGTTTGGTGTGTGTGGGGAGGGGGGGGTGTCACAGGTTGTGCATGGCAGGATTAGTTCAATGCTCGTACCTATCATCTATCCCCAGGGCTCATACCATGAGATAGATATATGCCTGGTGGTTTTTTTTTTTAAAAAATGTAGCATAAACACAAGGAAAAAGATGTGTAACTCAGTCATTATAGCATAAACATCAGGTATGTGCAGTGCACCTGCCAAACTGCAATACGAAGTGGCCCTGGCCAGATCAGAGTCATACAACTCCTGACTGCTGCACCTCTAGCAATGCTGTATAACGCTGCAAAGTAACCAGATGGAGGAAGGCCAAAGAGCTGCATTCTCATTTTCCTTGTTTGTAAGTTCCTGTTCCTTCGGGGGAAGGGGAGGGGGGTCTGTTCCTTGCAGTGTTTTGCTCCCTCTAGTGGTCGATTTGATATTACACTATTGTATGTCCAGCATATCTCCCTGCAGATTTGAACAGCACGTTTTTATGCCAGACATACACGAATGTAATATTAAACCGACCACTAGAGGGAGCAAAACATGTGGAACAGAACTCCCTGAAGAAACAGGAACTGACAAGCAAGGCAAATAAGAATGTGGAAAAGGCCATTGTCATTTTTCATGGAACTCACTCAAGAACACAGCTTTATGTAGAAAAGCTGGTGTATTTGCCTTGTGTTTGCTTATGAGGAGTATGGAGTATTTAGTTTCTTTTCATTTGTTCTTTTTAAATGAAATGGGGGGGAATAGTGCAACCTGACCACTTTGGCATCAAATGAAAAAGAAAACCGCTGTTGTTGAAATGGCTGCTAAATGTGTAGCTAGTCCCTCAGTAGCTAAATGGGTTTTAATTTGTTACTTTTGTTTGTGCAACACTATCCCGTTCACACTTACTCAGTAGTAAGGCCTGCTGTGTTCAATGAAATTTACTCCCATTTAAGTGTGAATGGTGCTAGTTCTAATGTTTACTTTCCCAACAGACCTCTAAAAATGGCAGACTCCAGATGTACTTCTAGATTTACTCCTTCCAGTACCAAAAATAATAAGAAACAGAACACACATAACTAACAGAAACATACAAAGGCAACGATCCATTAGTGACATTTATACATGTACAAGAAACTGAACATGCACAGGTCTGGGGTTCTTCTTTCATTTTCACCAATGCAACACACATTAAAATTCAAACTATAGTTTTAAAAGTGGTCTGTGGTTCGGCGGGAGGGAAATTCCAGCTGTGAAAATGAAAGAAAAAAGATAATCAGGTGTAAATATGTATTTTGATGACCACTTTTGGGGATTACATACAATGATCAGAACCTAACAACTGGGAAAGTATTCTGCTTTGCTTTCCCTATAATCATGCTCTTTGCTGCCGATTCCTACTCACTGCTCCTTTACTTCTGATTTGCACAGCAAGTCAGACTCGGAATCATGCTTTGAATTTTGCCTGTCTTTTCAGTGAATCTGTGATGCTAATTTTTGTGACATTACAATAATTTCCATGGCAACACATCATGATGTCATGAAGACAAGAACACTAATGTGCAGCGGGATTATGCAAGGGACAGCTCTCATGGGGGGAAGTGAGCAGAAAGAGAGCACTCGTACTAGCTTCTCTTCCCATAATAGCAAGATGGCGAGGAAACAAAGAAAGGAACTTCATCAATAGGCAAAAATATGCATGGAACCATTGACAAGCTAAGAAATTTCCGAATCAGCTTCCTTTGAGAGACAGCGTGGTCCTGTTTCCTGAGCCTCCACTGAAGTCACAAGAAGCAAACTGGGGCAAAGATTGCGAAAGCTTTCAACGTTGTGTTTAGGGTCACTGGCGGGGGGCACTGATCAATGGCAGGGGCTCTCACCAGCAACATCATGATGTCACCAAGAATGCAGCGATGTAATTCCCTGGGCACCCAGAAGTGACAGTCAACCATAGGTGGGGGACACTCTGGCACCTCCCACCAACCTGCTGATGTCATTTCCAGATGCATGTTGGGATGCTGGTGATGTTCCCTGTTTCCCACCATTCCCCCCAACCCTCAGCCAGCACAGCAGTGGCGGAGAAGTGGGAAATGGCAGCCCTCGTTGCCACCCTCCAGGTGGGGCCTGGCGATCTCCCAGCATTCACAGCTGATTTCCAGACTACAGAGATCAGTTCCTATGGAAGAAAGGGCAGCTTTGGAAGGCAGACTCTATGGCATTATACCCTGTTGAGATCCCTCCCTCCCCTAGGGTGGCCACACTCCAGGTGGGGTCTGGCAATATCCCAGAATTACAGTTTCTCTCCAGATGACAGAGATCAGTTCCTCTGGAGAAAATGGCTGCTCTGGAGCAGGGACTCTATGGCATTTAGGGTTGCCAACCTCCAGGTGGTGGCTGGAAATCTGGGATTACAACTGATCTCCAGGCTACTGTGGATGGTGGACTCTATGGCATTATACCTAGGGTTGCGAATGTATAGGTGGCACCTGGAGATCTCCCTCTATTACAATTGATCTCCAGCTGATAGAGATCAGTTCCCCTGGAGAAAAGGGCTGCTTTGGACTGTGAACTCTATGGCATTATACTCTGCTGAGGCCCCTCCCCTCCCCAGACCCCGCCCTCCTCAGGCTCCACCCCCCCCAAATCCCCAGGTATTTCCCAACCCAGAGCTGGCAACCTTAATTATACCCTATTGAAGTCCCACCCCTACCCAAAACCTGACATCATTGGGTTTTACCCCTAAAATTCCCAGGTATTTCCCAACCTGGAGCTGGCGACAACCCTAATGGCATTCTACCCTACTGAGGTCCCTCCCCTCCCTAAACCCTGCCCTACAGAAGCTCCCCTCCCAAGAAAACCCTTCAGATATTTTGGGCAACTCTCCCCCAAACCCTGCCTTCCAGAGCCTACACACACACACACACACACACACACACACACACACACAAACAGAATCTACAGGAATTTCCCAACCCAGATTGGCAGCTCTAACTTGTGTGGTGGAGGAAATTTGAGGTGGAGAACAAGAAAATGTGCACTTCCTGGAGCCGTCTCTTCTCTACAGCAAAACAGAGAACATGAACTCTGCCTTCTTTTGCATCTGGTTGCTCTGCCCTTGCACAACATTGTCAAGGCAGCCATTTTGTTTTGGCTGAGATCACTTCCTGTGCTTTTAACCCCTGGATGACTAGCGGAAATTCAGCAGCTGAAATGTTCAGGTGAGGGAAATTTCATCCGCTGCTTTTCTACTTATCACACAGCTATTAAAGACATGGGTGCCTTTCCGGAAGGAAAGTTGGTAGTCTGATTTGAGGCTGCCCTGTGCTTACAAACTAAACGTATAGAAGTTTTGCACAAAATCAGAGTACAAATGACTTCTTTGCAGCCAACAAGAGCCAAAGAAAGGGGGCAACATATCCTGCTGACTTCCTGAGAGATTCCAAATTCAGTCTCACCCCTCCAAGTGAGAAACTGGGGAACTGGTCCTGGAGTAATACGGATGCCAGCCTCCAGTTGGGACTTGGGGATCCCTTGGAATTACAGGTCATCTCCAGACTACAGAGATCAGTTCCCCTGGAGAAAACAGAGTTTGAGAGGGTGGACTCTATGGCATTCTACCCCACTGAGGTCCCTGTCCTCCTCAAGCCCCATCCGCAAATCTTCAGGAGTCCCCCAATCTGGAGTTGGCAATTGTACCAGCGGTGGATGGGGGTAAACCTAGGAGGAGCAGGGAGGAATGCCGAAAATAAACATGACATGCCTATGTGACCCAGAAGTGACGTAGGCATGTCAGAGACATGGGGGGGGAGGGCACACACACTCTGTTTGTTTGGGCAAAACTCTATGGTAGAATTAACTTCTATCATAGAGTTTTGCCCCAAAACCAGGGCATTGCTCCAACGTCCCCGACATGCCTATGACACTTCTGGGTCACGTAGGCATGTCGTGTTTAATTGCTGTGTTCTACCTTGTGTTTTGGTGGGGGTAGTTCCCCCCTCCCCAGGCTAGCTGGCCGGTGGTAGAGAGGTGGGGCCTGAAGCAAGGGAACCCCATTACCGCCAGGGAGTCTGGCATTCCTACAAACCCCCTTCAGTGGCCGGGGACCTGACAACCCCACAGAGAAAGCTGAGCCAAACAGCTTCAGTGGGGCTGAAAGTACCACAAGAGCAGCTTGTCTCAGTATTCAGAAGCCGCTGGTGTGAGTGGCAGAAGCAGCAGTGGGGGGCAGCTTGCCTTTTGTCACCTCCACTGGCCAGCTCCCAGATGAGCCCCTTCAGGCCCTGCCAGCATCCGTTTTCTCATGGCCCACATTCCCAGGATGTGAAAAGTCCAACCTGCCCCTCCCTTCCACTTCCTGTCTCTTCCTACAAAGGACAGAACAAACACAGAGGAAGTAACAGAGCGCCAAACATTATCTCTGTAGTATGTGGAACCTGTCTCTTTAAGAGGCAGACTTAGGTCCTAAGTAGAACTCCCTGTCTTCACATGAAGGGGTGTGTCTTTTGGGATATACTAGTTAGAACTGGGTTCTTGTTGGTGAGGACTCCAGCCATTGTTAAGTTTAAACTGTCCCCTGCCTTGCTGTTCTGCGCAGTAAAGAAGGTTTTGAAGACATCTTGCCTGCTGCGTCTCTCTGACCTTAGGGCATAGATCAAGGTGGGTAGTAGCTGTGTTAGTCGGTCAGTAGCAGTAGAAAAGAGCAAGAATCCAGTAGTACCTTAAAGATTAACAAAATCTGGGGGGGCAACCAGGAATTTTTTTGGGGTCACCAGGGCGGTGGCAATTAAATTAAATTGGAGTAAAGTAAAGTAAACAGGTCACATGATCCTCCCCCCTGCCCTGGCACAGACATAGTGGTAGGGAAAGGAAAGGAGTAGTTCTTTACCCCATCAGTGGCGGGCAGTCACCAGCTCTTCCTACTTCTTGGCAATGGCGGGCCAGGTATTGCTTGACCTGCACTGTGCCGCCACTGCACCAGCCCAAAGTGATTCTCTAATCCTCCTTCCTTCCGCTCCTGCTGCTTCCTCCTGATGCCAGGCTGGGGTAAGGGGTGAGCGGGCAGAAGGAGGGTTAGAGAATTGGTTCAGGCTGGTGCAGCAGCAGTGCAGTATGAAGCAATAGGAAAAACGGTACCAAAAGGGGAAGATTGGGTGGGGCGATGCAGAGTTAATAGGGGGCACAGCCCCCAGTGCTCCACCGCTGGCTTTCATGAGTCACTGCTCACTTCTTCTGATACAGCTAGAATGGGACTCCATCTGTCCTATCTATTGGAAAGTGAAGTGATTTCAGATGCCGAAAGATATTAGCAGACAAATGACAATAGCAGGCGAATTGACAACAGGAGGTGTGATTGGATTATGTGTGATATGCAGAGGGGTAGTAGGCGCCTGCTCTCCCTCAGACCCTGAAGAGCCACTGCCAGTATGAGCAGACAATACTGACCTTGATGGACCGGTGGTCTTATTTTGTGTAAGGTAACTTCATACATTCCAAATTACCAGTCTTAGTAATGCCCTTGGACCTCTTAAACTTGACATACCTTAGGGCCTTAGAATGTCTTAACTTTGCCCTGCATCTCCTCCCCCCATTCCAGCTCAATTTTCCTTCTCTCCTACCAGCTCCTGCCCTGGTTCTACTTCCCTGTCCCTGTCCCTCTCCTCCTCCTCCTCCTCCTCCTCCTAGTAGGGTCGCTTGATGCCCGGTGCCAGCACCCCCTGTCCCCCGGCCAGTGTTCATTGATGGGGGGGAGATCATGTGACTCCACAATGTCTCTTCTATCTGGGACCCCAGAAATGATGTTACCGCATCACGTAATGCTCTAGGAGTTTCCTTGATTTCTAAATTTTTACCATAGCGTATCATGGAAACTAGGGTTACCAGGTCCCTCCTAGCAACCTTTGGGGGATGGGGGGGGACTTACATGGAGAAAAAGGCCCAGGCCTCATCATCGGTGTTGCATAGCAAGTGACATCATCACACCAGCAATGTCCAGTCAACTCTCTGATATTTGGGCAAAACCTCTAAGGTAAAACTGGCTTCTACCACAGAGTTTTTGCCCAAATACCAGAGTGTTGTCTGGACGTCACTGGTGTGATGGTGTCACTTCCTGCACGATGCTGGCAATGAGGCCTGGGCCCTTGCCTTTCTCCAAGTAAGTCCTGCCACTGGCCAGCTGAATGGCAGCTGGGGGCAGGGCCTGGGGGCAGGGGACCCCTGCCTCCACGGGGCGGGGGGTGTTCTGGCGAAGCTAGGGGGAACCCTTGAGCATTGACTGACTTGATGACGTCACTTCCAGTTATGCAGCTGGAATTAGCATCACATGACAATGTTCTGCCAGATCTCCACCCCTGTAGTTTCCAGCATCAGGCTGGCAACCATCCCTCCTAATGATGGTGGCCGCTGTTGCAATTTTAGGCACCATTTTGGATTGGTACAACAACCTGAGCCCTGGGAGGTTTTTTTGCAATGTCTTTGCACATGCAGATCTTAGCATTTGGGAAGGTTTAACTCCACTTTTTTTTTTTTTTATGAATCAGATTTTGTAATCAGCCCTGGCCTTGTTGTGTAGATTTTTAAAATCTGTAACAGTTCCAGCCCTTGGCTAGTAGATATAAGGACTGAAAGCAGCGGGAGACACAATCCGAGATCTCCATCTCCTTGCCAAGTTTGGTCCTGTGCCCGCAAAAATGAACAGCACAGATGAAACAGTACAAGAAAAGATGAAGCTCATTTCAAGATCGGAGATGATGGCTGCTTTTTTAAAAAAAAACCCACAAAAGCAGGCAGTTTGTATTTGCTAGCATATGTTACCGTTGCACTACACTGATCTCTTGTTTAAATATGATTTATAGTCTGTTTCCAGTGTTACTACCAAAAAACTCCCACCATAGCATCCCAATCCAGAGAACATGGAGCTACCACTCTGGAGCCAAGCACTGCAGCACAGAGACATTCAATGGGTGCTGCTTTTCCTGGCATGACAGGGATTTGGGAACTCTGACTCTCTTGAATTTGTATATATCACTCGGTACAGAAAACTGATCTGCTATCCTGTCAAGAAAGGCTGAGGTCCTTTGTTGGGATAAAAAACCATGTGTGGGATTTCTGCACATCATCACACCATTCTCAAAGTTGCAGAGTAGCGTTGCCAGTCCCCCTATGGGGGGCAGCGGATCCCAGCCCCCTCTTCTCATTTCCCACCATCACTCTGAGTGGTGGTGAGAGATTTTTTTTTTTTTTAAAGATAGTGGACTGGCTGAGTGTTGTCACTTCCTGGGGGAACCCAGAAGTGACACTGTGCCTCTCTATGAATTCCTGGAACCTCTATAATAAAACCATTGAGTTTTCTGCTATTCCTTGAGTTTTCTCAAGGCTAGGCCTAGAGCTTTCTGCTATGCCTTGGGACCATTTGTCAACTTGTGTCTTATTGCCATCTTGTGAGTTGTATTAGCCAACGTTGTACAAGTTTTTCCCTGAAGTACAGGGAAGGGCAGGCTAGAAATTTAATTAATTAAATAATAAATAAAATAGAGAAGCCTCTCTAAGAATCACCAGAAACTCTAAGGTAAAACGGTAGAGTTTTTGGTGATTCCAAGAAGAAAGAGGAGGAGGCCCTTCACTCAGAGTCTCAGTGTGGCTTACAATACCCTTCCCTTCCCCTCCCCACAAACATCCTGTGAGGTAGGTGGGGCTGAGGGAGCTCTTGAGAGAACTGCTCTTGAGAGAACAATTCTGAGAGAACTTGTGACTGATGCAAGGTCACCCAGCTGGCTGCATGAGCAGGAGTGGGGAACCAAACGTGGTTCTCCAGATTAGAGTCTGCACTCCTAACTGCAACACCAAACTGGCTCTCAAGAAGAACATATATACGCAGGGGTCCATTGGGGCCGAAGCGAGGCGGAGCAAAGCTCCGCCAGCTCAGGAGTGGCCAGTAGCACAGCCACGGGCCGAATCAGTTTCTCTAATCTAATTCAGCTCGCCCCGGATTTCGGCTGCAATTTTAAAAGCCACTGGAGGGGAGGGGGTTTGAGGGAGAGGCTCCAAACTTGCAGGGTAGCTGCTGGGGCCTCGCCTCGAAATGCCCACCAAGTTTCAAGAAGATTGGACCAGGGGGTCCAATTCTACAGGCCCCCAAACAGATTGCCCCCATTCCCTCCATTGTTCTCTATGGAAGGAAAAAAGTTAACATTTTTTCCCTCCATAGCGAACAATGGAAGGGATGGGACAATCTGTTTGGGGGCCCATAGAATTAGACCCCGTGGTCCAAACTTCTTGAAACTTAGTGGGTATTTCGAGGAGAGGCCCCAGCAGCTACCCAGCAAGTTTGGAGCCTGTCCCTCAAACCCCCTTTCCTCCAGCCCCTCATATACCCTATGAGTTTTTGCCATTGATTTCAATGGCCCATAGGATATAATGGGGCTGAAACTGACATTCCCTTTCTGACCCACTTCTGTCAAGGAACGTGGCATATGCTAATGAGTTATGCTAATGAGTTATGCTAATGAGCTCCTGCACTTCTTTTTCTACGAAAGGAACCCTTTATATACGTAAGTGCTGTCAAATGTCAACAGACTTATGATGACCCCAGCAAGGGGCTTTCAAGGCAAGCAAGAAGCAGAGGTGGTTTGCCATTGCCTTCCTCTGCAGAGTCTTTCTTGGTGGTCCCCCATCCAAATACCAACCCTGCTTAGCTTCTGAGTGCTGATGAGACTGGGCTATGTATACTGTGAGTGAGTCCTGGGTCAGCATGCCACCTTCCCTATACAGAGGAACTGAGCTGCTGCATTTAGTTCCAGCTGGAGCTTCCAAGATGTCTCCAGAGTCAGCAGCCATGTCGTTCTAAATTACTAAATGTGTGAGATCTGGGTGAGCATGGCCAAGGCAGATGTTCTTTGTTTTAAAAAGGGGGGCGGTATGTGTGACCTGAGTCAATGAATGCTGCAGATCACAACTATATCTATATGGACTCCTGGAATGGCATCCCTAGCAAAGCCACTGGGGGGATGGGGGGTTGCCTCGTCCAGGTTGGGAAACTCCTGGGGATTGGAAGATGGAGCCTGGGGAGGACAGGGACCTCGGTGGGACACAATGCCAGAGAGTCCACCCTCCAAAGCATCCATTTTTTCCAGGGGAACTGATCTCTGCTGTCTGGAGATGGGGTTTAATTCCAGGGGATCCCCAGGTCCCACCTGGAGGCTGGCATCCCAAGCAAAGCCTCTGCAGCATCATTCACTTGTAGTGGCTGCTGGCAGAACAAGCAGACACAAGAAAAAGAAGAAGAAGAGAAGAGATTGGATTTATATCCCACCCTTCACTCACTTGGAGTCTCAGAGCGGCTTACAAACTCCTTTCCCTTCCCCTCCCCACAACAGACACCCTGTGAGGTAGGTGGGGCTGAGAGAACTCTTTCCCAAACTGTCCTTGAGGGAACAGCTGGTACAGGGCTATGGCTTGCCCAAAGTCATCCAGCCAGGTGCAAGTGGAGGAGTGGGGAATCAAACCCGGTTCTCCCAGATTAGAGTCTGCACACTTAACCACTACACCAAACTGGCTCTCTAGAGGAGGACTGCTATAGTTCACAACTATATACAGATGTCCAGGTGCCAGCCTTTGAAATCTTGCCGTCAAGCTTGCCCCTGATACTGAATCTCTTCACTGACACCTGGAACGGCATCTCTAGCAAAGCCTCAGTGGCTTCATTCACCTGTACTGGCTGCTGGAAGAAGGGACATCAAGCTGACAGAGTCAAATACGTGTGTGATTAGAAGGGTAACGTTGGAACTAGACCGATGCCTCTGTAGGGATCAGAAACCAAGGGAGGCGCTTGATGAGACCTCCAGAGCCTCCTCCATGTCCTATGCTCCTTCCAATGCACCAAGCTCAGTCACTCCAGTGGCAAACTGTGTTTGCACATGTCCCAGCAAGGGATTTTGTAAGGGTCACAGTGCGGTCAAAGAGAAACCAAGTAAGTGCAATGACGCTCGGAGGCATTTTCTCAGTTTGAGTTATTTCCATGCTATATTTAAACTTCCTAATCCCCTACCATTTCAAGCTGTCTGTATGGTCAGAGAATAGTTGCAGAGTGTATTTTTAGAGCAAGGATAGTATGGATAGCGTCTCTCTCTCTCTCCTTTATTCACTGCAGAGAAGAAAAACATGTCAGACCCAGGTTTATTCAGATTTTTCTGAAAGCCACACAAAAAATACTTTCTTGTCCTCGGGCAAGACACAAATTCAGAACATGTCAGCTTAATACATAAAAGGGGCCATGGCTCAGTAGCTGAATGTATGTACTGAGTGCAGACAGTTTCTCTTTCTGCACTTGGCATCTGTAATTTTTTTTTTAACAAAACAGAATCTTTGAGTGAAACAGAAATTGCTGCACAACCTCTAATGCAACATCAGAGGTCCAATTATTTATTATTTTCCTGACAGAGGCCCAGAGACTTTAATGGTCGCATGAAAGGCAGAAATCCAGCAGGCACAGCTTTCACCCATTACTGCCTCCCTATGCTGGAAAAGCCTTTCCTATTTCTGAATGATTTCAGGGGCCTCTTGCCCAGAACTACATTTATGTTGTACCTTTGCAGCATTTCCAAGCAAGAATGCTGCATCTTAATATCAAAAAAACCCCAACACAACTGTGTATAATAGTATAGAAAATAACCTCTGTTGAATCAAGAATGTACAATCCCACTATATAGTGGTTATATGTTAATACAATCACAGAGACATCAATTTTATATGTCCATATCAGGTACAAACATCATTATCCATATACATCAAAGTCCAGTGGGTGAAACAGGCAAAGCTTGTCCAGATGCAAGATCCACAATAGATGGTTTCAAAGTAGAATCAGGAATTCATGAAGCATTTCCTTTCGACGAGCATGCTAGTTAATTAGTTGTCTCATTTCACATTACAGGTTTTTCAAAGAAAGATCCACATTCCATGATTCTCTATAACAATCTCAGAAATCCATAATTTTCCTGTGAGATGCAATTCCGGTCACACAGAAAATTTATGTAGAGTCCTCTTCTGAGATCGTCATAGAGAATCATGGAATGTGGATCTTTCTTTTAAAAAGCTGTGATGCTCTTTGTGATTGTATTAACATATAACCGCTATACAGTGATATTGTACGTTCTTGATTCAACAGAGGTTATTTTCTATACTATTATAAACAGCTGTGTTGGGGTTTTTTATTCATATACTGTGTAAGTACCAGTTTGTTTGGGCATCTTAATGTCAGGCACAACTGATACTACATTTCCCAGGGCACACCTTGATGCCTTGGACACTGGTGAAATAGCATCTGAGGCACTGGCGTGGGGTGGAGGAGAAGGAGGAGCACGGAAAGGCAGCCAGTGGGCCAGCCGCATCAGCCATGGCAGCCACAAGGTAAACAAGGAAAGGGGAGGGGAATTATTTTGAAAGCAAACATTATTAAGGTTGACGGGCCTGGTGGGAGACTGGGTGGGTTGGGGACATGGGGGGGACGGCTGTCAACAGCATGATGTCACTTCCAGGAAAACCAGGAAGTGACATCATGCCTCTCCAGGAATTGTCAGAAACTCTATGGTGAACCCATTGAGTTTTAGTGATTGCTAAAGAAGAATGATGTCACTTCTGGGCTTTTACCAGAAGCAATGCCACTGTTCTCTAGGAATCGCCAAAAACTCAATTGGTTTGCCATAGAGTTTCCCAAGTTTCCCAGAGTGGCATAATATCACTTCTGTATTTTACTGGAAGTGGTGTCATACTGATGGTAATATTTTACAAGTTTCTTTCTCCCACTGGCTGCCCGATTGCCAGCAGGCACATGGCAACCCTGTGAGCCACTGAAATTTGCATTCCAAGCCCAGGCAAGTAACTGGACCTCTGATACTGCATAAGAGGTTGCACAAGAGTCTCTATTCCACACCAATATTGTTTAAAAAAAAAAAAGACATGGACTTGAACAGAGAATCGTGGCAGCATGTGTAATCTGAACTGCACCCAGACACCTCAGTCAATTTAGTGGAGGCAACTAACCACTACTATTTGCATTTGATTTTTGGTCGGACCTGCAAAGTCAGTGTGCAGCCCAGAGCTCAGAGTTCAAGCACTCCCTCCCAACGGCTGGGGTACAGGATGGCTTTCCTGACAACATCCCACCAGCGGCTCCTGTGCTCCTCTAGGCTCAGCCAGCAGCACAGCCCACTCGCCCATCCTTCTAGACGTCTCTGGATGAAACTTGGGCTATTTATTTATTTATTTTTAAAATTGATACTGCACTTTTTTCTGCACTGTAGGACTCGATGCAGCTTACATTAAACCACAGTACACAGAACTCTTAACCAGTAATCACCAGTCTCTTAACCAGTAATCACCAAAAGCATGTTGAAACCATTTGGCTTTACATAATTTTCAAAAGCTGTGGGAGCTTTCCCCACCACTTCAGAGAGGCTGTTCCATAAAACAGGGGTGGTCACTGGCAACCCCCAAGTGCAAGCCAAAACAATCCTCACTGTACTGACGGATGGAACTGGAAGCAAAGCCTGAGGTGACGCCTGTTAGATGTATGGGTTGCAGTGTTCCCTCTAAGCAGAGTTAGGGTGAGCTAGCTTACAGTTTCTTAGCCTCCAGCACACACATTTTTGTCTTAGCTCAGGAAGGATGGCTCCAGAGCAAACTCATTTATGCAGGAGCCAAATCGCTTGCTCACAGCTTTAATGCCAGTAGCTCACCAAGTGGAATTTTTGCTCACAAGATTCCACCGCTTGGAGGGAGCATTGGTATGGGGCCATATGTGAGGGGAGAGTCCCCCTGATAGGAGGGTCCCAGGCTGTGAAGAGCTTCGATAGTTGCACCAAAATCTGTCATCTCAGTTTACGGAGGTTCCACTATCTCCTCCTAAGACCCTCCAATGAAATCCAAGTTTAAAAGTTCTCTTTAAAGTTTTCCCACTCCTTCACCTTGCTTGCTTTCTGCCCACTCTTTCTGCATCTACCCCATAATGGATGGCAGTTCCAGGTCTCTTGCAAATTTCTTAGCGGATGAGCATGACTATCAACCATATGCCCCTTAGCAAACCTATTAGAAGGAACACGCCTCCTGGCTCTGGCACTCATGAGGTTGAATTGAAAAAAGGCAGCCTATTGTGAACTTCTACACTGGGACTGTAACTTACTTGGCTGGAATCGATGGCAGGTAGATAATGTCGGGGCCCAGCCCTACTGTCCAATGTCATTATATTCCTCAAGCAGTAGGAGAAGAAATGGCATCATGTTATAGCATTGTAAACAAGGCTGCTAGCTCTGGTTTGGGAAATATCAGGATATTTTGGGGAGTGGAACCTGGGGAGGGCAGGATTCGGAGAGAGGAGGGACCTCATATGGGTACAAGGTCATAGAGTCCACCCTCCAAAGTAGCCATTTTTTCCCAAGGGAACTAATCTGTATTCTCTGGAGATCAGTTGTAATAGCAGGACATCTCCGGGCCCCACCTGTAGGTTGGGGCTCAGTCATGTTTGGAAGACCCACTGCAGACATCGAACAGTGGCAGGAGTATTGGGCCTCCTTGAGAAGAATGGGCCAAGTTATGGTTGCTGCCACTTCCCTTCTTCCTGCTTACTCCAGGCAAAATAAAAAGGGAAGCCAGCGCTGGGATGCCCAAAAACTGGAGCCAGCCCCAAGTGTAACTAATGACTTGGGTCTGTAGGATGGTACATACAGAGCCACACACATAGCTATGGAACTTCTTGATCCCAAAGAGAACTACTAAAACCCCTTTGTCTCAGTAGTCTGGAGATCAGTTCTAATACCAGATTTCCAGACCACACCTGGATGTTGGCAACCATATACAGAATACAAATCCAGATTATTCTTGTCCCCCCCCCCAACAAGCAAGGGAAGAAGTGCTTTCTAATGTGTCTTGGTATCAGATTACCATACAATGAAACAAGAACTTTGGTGTGGTGGTTAAGTGTGTGGAGTCTAATCTGGGAGAACCTGGTTTGGTTCCCCACTCCTCCACTTGCAGCTGCTGGATGACCCTGGGCAAGCCATAGCTCTGTCAGAGCTCATCTTGAAAGACCAGTTCTTGTAAGAGCTCTCTCAGCCCCACCTACCTCACAGGGTGTCTGTTGCGGGGAGGGGAAGGGAATGGAGTTTGTAAGCCCCTCTTAAAGTGAAGGGCGGGGTATAAATCCAATCTCCTCCTCCTCCTCCTCCTCTTCTTCCTTGCTTGATGAAAAAAATCTCAGAGGCAGAAGATACTCCAAAACGGAGGGATGTCAACAACTAGCAAACACTTGTGCTTCCCACTGAGAAGCAGCTGCTCATAGACATGATTGGAATCAATTTTGGAAAACAATCCTACCACACACCCACACAAATCTTCCATTTTGGACCAAGGATAGGCATTCGGCTTGACACTGCAAACCCTCACTGACTCATCCACCTTCACCAGCACAATACAATCTGGCAGGCCTAGTGGGACCATTTTACTGGTCCCACTCGTTTCTTCTTTCTTCTGGTGCCAGACCTTTGCTTTCATTTTACCATGCACACCATTGAGTTCTGATCCAACTCTTTTTTAAAAAAAAAACAGAACAAAACCAGGCCGTGCACTGGATTCATATGAATATCTACTGTTTCTTCATTCGGTAGCTCTGGTTCTGGGAGAATGACCTCGTGTGCTTGCTTGAACAGCTCCTGCCAGCAACTTCAAACAGAATAATAATGTCCTGCCAATCCCACGTCAGTTCTCCAGGCTATTCCAGCCCACCAACGTTGGTCCCTTTTCTTGCACCACTGCCAAAACCAAAATTGCTTTGCTTCTGAATGTCACCAGCAGGAATCCACTTCCAGGCAAGGCACAGGAAGGAAGCATCTCCTGGCTTGGAGCCGCTGTTGGGCGGTGGGCAGTGGTGTGGCTGTTACCTGTGGCCTCGACCAACTCTCCTGCTGCTATCAAACAGGCTGTTTTACTGTCTACTTCCTCTTTTCTATAACGAAACCTCAACCGTCAATTATAACCTTTGTGTTGGTGAACGGTTATCACCCAACGTGTATGCCAGTTCTGATGTTCAGATGTATGTGGCCACTGAACATGGGTTTCCATAGGGACAATGTGTATAGGGTTAAGTGCTGTCAAGTCGCTTCCAGCTCATGGTGACTCTATAAACTGATGACCTCCAAAACATCCTATCATTAACAGCCTTTCTCCAGTCTTGCAAACCGAGGGCTGTTGTCTCCTTGATTGAATCAATCCAGTTTGGCGTAGTGGTTAAGAGCACAGACTCTAATCTGGGAGAACCGGGTTTGATTTCCCCACTCCTCCACATGCAGCTGCTGGTGTGACCTTGGGTCAGTCAGAGTTCTCTCAGAGCTGTTCTTGAAAGAGCTCTCTCAGTCCCACCTACCTCACAGGGTGTCTGTTGTGGGGAGGGGAAGGGAAAGGAGATTGTAGGCCTCTCTGAGACTCCTTCAGGTAGTGAAGGGTGGGGATATAAATCCATCCTCCTCCTTTTCTTCTTCTTCTCCTCCTTCTCCTTCCTCTTCCTGGATCTTCCTCTTTTCCTGCTGCCTTCAACTTTTCCTAGCGTTATTGTCTTTTCCAGTGACTCTTCTCATAATGTCATCAAAGTACAAGAGCCTCGGTTTAGTCATTTTAGCTTCTAGGGAAAGTTCAGGCTTGATGTGATCATGAGATAGGGATAACAACAACCGCTGATAAATCTGTCCACCATAAACTTGGCTAATAGCTTTCAAGAAGTCATCTAACCTAGCGACCACTGCCATTTGTTGCAAATTGGGTTATAAATTAATTCTGCCTCAGGTGAACGGCTTTTCAAAACGAAATAATATCACCACGCATACAGCTTCTAGTAGCGTTCCTAGGTAGACTGGAGAAAAGAAAGCCTTCCTTACGAACGCCTTGGTGTGTTTTTTTAAATCCCTCCCTCCCGAGTCAAAGGCAGAGAGATGAGCTGAGTCAAACCTGCCTTTCCAGTGTATTGCCATCTCCATCTTCCCCGAGGACATCTGTGGCATATGGCAAATGGGTTGATCAAAAGTCAGCGCAAGGAAAAGGGTTCAGGCAAGACAGGGAACATATGAGTCGGTCTTTTTCAGGGTTCAGGGATTTCTGATAGGCTGAGAGGGTGAATCAGAAGCGTGGCTTGTACACGGAGTTCCTGCTAAGGAATTTCTAAGCCAGGATTTCCAACACCTGCAAGATGGAATATCTTTCTCGTACCAGCAATGCATGATGTGAAGAAAGTGGGTAAGGATATTTTCCCCCCACCCCTCCTTTTTCTACAGCAGTAAAATGAGGATTGCACAATGAAAATTAATTGACGGTAGATACAGGACTGACAATGGGGAGCGCTTCTTTCACAATGCATAATCAACTTGTACAATTTGCTGCCACTAAGCACGGTGATTGCCTTGGCTTGTAGACAGTGAGTAGATTAATTCATGGAGGAGAGGTTTATTAACAGCCATTAACCGGATCCTCTAGGTACAGAGACGTTCTATACCTGAATGGCAGACAGTGAGGGCCCACTTCCTGCTGCTGACTTCCTGCTCCACTTCTGGTTCTCTTGGAAACTCTGGCTGGCCGCCACACTAGATCAGATCCTTTGATCCCACAGGGGTCTTCTGATGTTCTCAAACAGTTTATAACTTCCTTTTTTAAAAAAAAATATCATTGCAGCCTCCAATCATGAGGCAAGAATTGTTGAGCATGGCTTATACTGTTCTCTCTATTCAAACAAGCTTTACATTTTATTTATTTATTCATTCATTCAATTTATACCTCACCCTATCTCACACATGGGCTCAGGGTGGCTTACAATATGTAGTAAAACAATAAAACAGTAGAAGCAATAAAACAATCAATGGCACGAGACATGTTCTTGAAACACTATGACGTTTAGGGTTCAGTCTCATCAGTTGGCAGCTCTGGGTTGGGAAATATCAGAGATGGGGGGGGTGGAGGCTGGGGAGGGGCCTCAGCAGGCTATAATATCATAGAGTCCATTCTTCAAAGCCGCCATTTTCTGCAAGGGAACTGAACTTGGTCATCTGGAGAGCAACTGTTATCACTGTAAGAGATCCCCAGGTGCCACTTGGAGGTTGGGAGCCCTATGCTTTGTTTTCCTCCACAACAGACAACGGATTAGGTGGGGCAATTCTAAACATTCCCTAAATTCAGTATTCAACTTGAAAGTGAATACTAGGGCACATGAAGCTACCTTATACTGAGTGAGAAGGGGAGGGGGAGGGAGTAGGGTTGCCAAGTCTGGGTTGGAAAATACCTGGAGACTTTGGGGGTGGAGCCAGGAGAGGGCAGGGTTTGGGGAGGGGAGGGGCCTCAGCATGGTACAATGCCATAGAGTCCACCCTCCAAAGCAGCCATTTTCTCCAGGGGAACTGATCTCTGTCAGCTGGGGATCAGTTGTAAAAGTGGGAGATCCCCAGGCCCCACCTGGAGGCTGGCAGCCCTAGGAGGGAGGGTGGAGGAAGGGAGGCAGCCGGGCAGGCCCCGGCAGCACCAAGCACACAGCTCCCACCCCACGGGGACACCAGGAATCCCCAGCCACCCCACGCCGGTGGCCTCCTGCGGGGAAAGGTGGGGTTGGAGGCAGAGTGCCGCTCTCTGTCCTCATGACAGGTAGGCCTACCTACCTGTGAGGTAGGCCAGGCTGCACGGGGAGGCCTGGGAGCAGAGGGAGGTGGAGCCGAGCAGGAGGGAGCGGAAGAGGGAAGAGAAGAGATTGGATTTATTCCCCACCCTTCACTCAGAGTCTCAGAGCAGTTTACAATCTCCTTTCCCTTCCCTTCCCTACAATAGACACCATGTGAGGTGAGGCTGGGAGAGCTCTTTCGATGACTGCCCTTGAGAGAACAGCTCTGAAAGAACTTGTGACTGACCCAAGGTCACACCAGCAGCTGCATGTAGAGCAGTTGGGAATCAAACCCAGTTCTCCCAGATTAGAATCCACACTCCTAACCACTACACCAAACTGGCTCCAAGGGAGTGTCGGAGTTCTGGAGTTCTGGCCCCACTGGTGGACCTCCTGGGGGTCCCTGGATTTTGGCCACTGTGTGACACAGGGTGTTGGACCGGATGGGCCACTGGCTTGATCCAACAGGGCTTCTCTTGTGTTCTTGAGTTCTTGAGACCACTAGGTTACCATTCCCCAGGTGGGGGCTGGGGATCAACCGCTTTCATGGGCTCCTGCCCACCAGTGGTCAATTGGCCAATGAAAAGAAATCCCACCCACCCACCCCAAACATCGCCCAGAAGTAATATAGGCATGTCAGTGACATTGGGGGGTGACGCTTTAGTGTTTGGGCAAAACTCTGATTTTACCATACAGTTACCATACAGTTACCATACAGTTTACCATACAACTCTGATTTTACCATAGTTACCATACAGTTTTGCCCCAAAACCATAGCATCGCCCCCAACATCACCGGCATGCCTACGTCACTTCCAGATGATATATGCATGTCATGCGATGCCCCCACTCACTCCCAGAATGCCTCCCCAATCCCCCTGCCAACGTGACAATCAGACGTGGCAGTCCTACGGTCAGTATTGTCTACACTGACTGGCAGCAGTTATCCAGGGTCTCAGGAGGAGGTCTTTCGTATCCCCTGCTCCCTCCTCTTCTGAACTGTAGATGCCAGGGGTTGAGCCTGGGACCTTCCGCATGCAAAGCAAACGCTCCACCACTAAGCCACAGCCCCTCCCCACAATACTTGAGGAACCAGGCTATTATTGCGAATGATTAATAATAACGCTATATAATTGATGGACGCCTCTAGATCCAGATACATTTGGGATGGATTTTTCCAGTAACAAATTGATTTTTCCTGTGTTTAAGAGAAAGAGCTCCATTAGATAAAATATGGCCTGTACTGAGGTGTTGAGACTGTAATATTTATTTCAGGGAGTTGATTCATCAACAGGGCTGTGAAGCAGCAAAACAATGAATCAGCTAAAAGCAGTTAATCAGTTGACAGTCCCGTTAGAAACCCCTAGCACCTGTTTAAGAATAATGGAAAAATGAATTCAAACACAAAACTGTTAAGTCCTTTAAAGTAAATTTAACCAGCCAGCATCGTTTACACATTGTCAAACAGAATATTTACAAATTATATGAAGCAGATGTGGAGACTTCAATGGTGCCTCTTATGCTGGCAGAGTTCCAGTTCTGTTATGACTCTCATAACGTAAAACCCTGCTGGATCAAACCAAACCCATCTTGCCTCTCGTTCGGCACCCTCCTAGTGGCCAGCCCAGGGTGTCGCCATTATTTATACGGAGAGGCTGTGGCTCAGTGGGAGAGCCTCCGCTTTGCATGTAGACTCTGGAGAGCTGCTGCCTATCTGAATAGACAATACTGGCCTTGATGGACCAATGGTCTGGCTCAGTATAAAGTAGCTTCATGTGTGTATCCCCCACCCCCCCTCACCTGGTACTCAGAGGCAGCATGAGGTTCCATTAACTATTATGATCTATGCTCCATGAATCTGTCCAATCTAGCGTGGCCAGACCCCCTAGTGGAGGCAGGGGTGCCCCGCTGCCAGGCCTCACTGCCCCACCACCAATCAGCTGGCCAGCAAGGGGCAAGAGGGAGATCTATCCAACGTGCAGCGAAGTATCTACGGCATTGCCCACATGACCTGGAAGTGACGTCATCACATCTGGCTCGTCCAGGCAAGACTCTGGTATTTGGGCGAAAACTCTATGGTAGAAGCCAAATTTATCACGGACATGTCACTCCACGTTGGATGGGCCTCCTTGCTGCTCCCGGTAAGTCCCCTCCATCCCCATTGTAAGTAGATAAATAGATACCACTTCGGTGGGAGGGTAACAGCATTCCGTGCGCCTTGACGTTTAGTCATGCCGGCCACATGACCACGAAAAAGTCTTTGGACAGCGCTGGCTCTTCAGCTTGGAAACGGAGATGAGCACCACCCTCCTAGAGTCTGATTCGACTGGCTTTCGAGCAAGGGACACCTTTACTTTTAAGACACCAGCAACCCAGATAAATGGTAGTCCTTATTTCCCAGGGATCCTGACAGCTCAGACACTGCTATAAGAGCATCCAGGACATCGAGGGGAATGAGAGAACTGTGGAGAGATATTTCCTTACAATGCGTCAGCAGTTGAGAATGAGATAGGTTGGGGGCAGACAGGAAGCTGGGCAGAGGTTCTCACACACACCCCATAAGAAATGCTGGGCCAGGGAGGGGTGGGGGGGCTGAAGCTTGCAATTATGCTTGGGGGGAAAAATCAATCCTTTTGGTAATTGTTCAGCAAAATAGTTCTGTTTTCCAGGCCTAATTCGAAATCAAGGCCAGACCGTTTCAGCCATCGCTATTGAGAAAATGCTCTAATGCCTTGATAATTAATTTTGGTTCCCATTTCCTGCATCTTCGGTGTTATCGCTAAAACCTCAACTTGCCCCTAATTAGCCAGTCACCAATTCATAAGAGGACCCATTTTGCTATTTCAGGACTGTCTATTGAATGGGGCTCATTAAAAAAAAAAAAAACCAGCAGCACAGCAGAGGCTTTTTAAGCAGAGCCAGCAACCTAAGAACTTCTAAAATCTAGAACTTCAGCCACAGTCCCTTGTAGACTCTCTTCGGTCATTCTGAGGTCACTTCATTTTTCTATGGAACTCTGAACTCCACCCACAAGGGATTAGATAACTTTTTGTGACTTAGTTTGGAGAGAAGATTCTTGTGAGGCTTTCTTCAGCCATGGGGGGCGCTACTTCCATTCGGTGGGTTCTCCATACTGTTGCTGTAACAGCTGCAACTAGGGTTGCCAGCCTCCAGGTGGGGCCTGGGGATCTCTCCAGCTGACAGAGATCAGCTCCCCTGGAGAAAATGGCTGCTTTGAAGGATTGACTCTATGGCATTGGACCATGATGAGGCCCCTCCCCTCCCCTCCCCAAACCCCACCCTCTCCTGGATCCACCCCCAAAGTCTCCAGGTAATTTCCAAAGCTGACCTGGCAACCCTAGTTGCAACTGACTCCAATACAGGTGGTGGAGGTCAAGGTTCACCAACCTTTTTGAGCCTGTGGGAACCTTCAGAATTCTAGCACAACATGGAGGGCACAGCCACAAAATGGCTGCCACAGACAGCAGAGTCAGCCGCAAAATGGCTGCCCAGCTTACTTTCAATCACACAATAAAGATCCTTGTGCTGTGGGACTTCCGGCAAGACTTGCGAGCATGGCGGACGTGCTCCTCCGCATCTGCGGGGAGCGCGATCCGTACCCGGCGGGAAGAAAGGGCTCTGGACTGGTGCCGAGCCCCCAGAGACCCCAGTGAGGGGGCTCTGCCTGGGGTGGCCCGAAGGGGATCTCTCCCTACGGTGGCGACCGAGGGATAGAGATCCCTTTTCATCACCCCCATAGGTTCCCCCGCCGTGGGAGCCGTATGGCTGAAAGTGCAAATCCGAGAAGCAGCAGAGAGTGCGAAGCAATGAGGCTGGAACTGACAGTTACGCATGGAGAAAACGTGAGTCTGAAGTAAGAAAAGCAGAACACAGCGGGAAGACGGCGGGAGGAGTGAAACCCCCCCCCCTCCGGGACTAGCGTACTTACGAGACTCTTTACGTGGCGTTACTGCAGGAATAAAAGCCCATCCGCCTTGCTAGATGGCAGCATCGCTCACTTGGAGATATAAACTTTAGAAGGACATAAGCGCTGTTTGAAAATTTGCTCCTTTCGTTCATCTTATCTATCTATAAACAAAGAGCGAAGTCTCAACAATGACGGGGAAACCGAAACCTTCCCCCAAACTAGGAAGTACAGCTCCGAGTTCAAAGGTTGATACCACGGAGATGAGTGCGGTGTTCTCCTCGTTATTGCGACCTCTAGTGGACCAAATGACAGCTCTCAACGTTAAAATGGACAAAATGCAGCTAGAACTAAAAGAGTCGAATAAATCCACAGAGAAGCTGCAGCGAGAATTTCTGGAAGTAAAAACTTCAGTAAAAAACCAAGACGCAAGACTACAAAAGGCAGAGAAGGAAAAGGCCTTCCACCACGATCAGCTTTTGAAATTACAAATGGATAGATTGAATTTTTTCCTAAGACTTCAGAATGTGCCAGAAAACACAGGAGAAGACCTTAAAAATTTGCTAAGTGAAGCACTTGAACCAGTGACAGGCATGAAAGCAGCGGATATAAAAAGCGATATGGATATGGTTTACAGAACCTATCCAGATTACACTAAAAAGAAAAGTCTGCCTGGTGAAATTATGATAAGGTTCTCCAAAAAATCTACAAGAGACGTGGTGCTTAGGACCACAAACAAAGCAGCTCTGAAGATCCTGGGAGAAGAAGTAAAAGTGATGAAGGATATCCCATTTGAAATAAGGAAAAGAAGGAAAGCCTATGGAAAATTGACATCTTGGCTCCAGTCTGAGTCTATCATCTATCGTCGGAATACTCCAGAAGGACTATGCTTCAGCATCAAAGATAAGAAGTATAAGATTGACTCTGTTCAACAAGCGAAAAAATTTCTGGAAAAAAGCAAAGAGCAGAAAACTGGGAGAGACTCAGATGGTTCACTGGCCTCGCAAGAAAGCATGTATGGATTTGATAGCTCAAAGAGTGAAGAAGTGTCTGACTCGGAAAAGGGAGCTGCAGCTCCAAAAATAGTTGAGACTGTTAAGACAAGAAGAGGACGAAAGAAGAAATAGTGATTAAACTGTTTTATTAAGCATTGCACTTATGTATTATAAATGGTTTAATTAACCGTATTTCTCTAGGTGGGCGTGCCTGCCAAATAGTTTTGATAACTTCTATAGTAGCAGTAACAAGTAATTGAAATTTATCCAAGGTTCTAAATGCTTCATAATTATGTAACATTATATTATGTAACAAGGTAGTATTAAGCAAATGATAAAGTACTCTCTGTATAAGGTATATGTAGCTTAGATTGTAGCGTTATAGTTGTAGTTATAGAGAAAAATCAATTTAAAAAAAAAAAGATCCTTGTGCTGTGGTGGCAGCTGCTGCCAAAGCAATGTTTTTTAAAAATCTGTAAAGGTAAAGGTTTCCCTTGCTCAAAAGCCAGTCGAATCTGAATCTAGGGATGAAGTGCTCATTTCCGTTTCCAAGCCGAAGAGCCAGCGCTATCCAAAGACATTTCCATGGTCATGTGGCTGGCATGATTAAATGCCAAGGTGTATGGAATGCTGTTACCTTCCCACTGAAGTGGTACCTATTTATCTACTTGCAATTTCTTGCTTTCGAATTGTGAGGGGCAGGAGCTGGGGCCAGAGACGGGAGCTCACTCTGTCATGCAGCACTTGGGTCTTGAACTGTTGAACTACCGACTTGCAGTTCAGCGTCTTAACCACTTGAGCCACTGCCCTGTACAGCCAATCAAATCTCCAACAGCCATTCAGAAGCCTTGCTGGGCAAAAGCCCCACCTGGCTCCACCCACTTTCTAAAAACACTTGGTGGGCATCAAGAAAGGTGTCAGGCAGGCATCATGGCACACACAGGTAACGCTGGACAGCCCTAATGTATTTATACAAAATAAGCAAATGTATACAAATGTACTTAATTCTTTTAGGCAGGCCACAGAGTCCAGGGGGTTGTGCTACAGAATGAACTTTCTGAAGAAAAGGCACTTCAAGAAAAAAAAAAAAGGACAGAGTGCATACACAGCAATGGCCACTACCTTGTCTTGGCATGTTCAAATGAGATCCCACTGCGACTTGCAAGTGCATGGCCCCTCTATGCACCAGTGGGGTGTGAAAAGCATCAAGAGGGCATTAAGGAAGAGGATGGAGAGAATAACGTCTTCGTTTTGCTGCAAGGTTTAATTACTTTCACTTTAACCCCAGACTCCTCTTCCCTTTGCACGATGTGGTAAACATGACCTTTTAGAGGAGGAAGAAACAGATGGCAGCCTGAATTAGTGTTAACTGTCCGTTGGGTGCCCAGGGAAAGGGAAACTTGGCTTCTCAGCAGCGGTCTTTCTGCCACTTCGATTCATATCTCTCAGCTCCTGGTCCCCGAGGCAGACTTGAATATCCCAGATTTGCTGACAAAAGCCTGGCGGCGCAACCAAGCGTAAGAAAGAATTTCACTCTTGTGACGAGATGAGGCTTGCGAGGCCCAGGAAAAAAGGAAGGAAAAGATGAATTCCTTCCAACCAAAAGTATACTTATCAAACACGTTGCCTCGCCACAAGCTCTCTTCATTGGCCATTTTTTCAGTGGGGAAAGACATGACGCTTCATCTGGTTCTCCCCTCACAAGATTCAGAGAAGTACATTATTCCCATTTTACAGGTTGGGGAACTGAGGCTGAGAAACCATGACATCCTGAGCATGGTTTGGGGGGACTAAGGCTAGGTTTGACAGCTCTGAGTTGGTAAACACCTGGAGATTTGGGGGGTGGAGCCTGAGGAGAGCTAGGTTTGGGCATGGGAGGGACGTCAAAGGGGTATAGTGCTATAGAATCTACTTTCTAAAGTGGCCATTTGCTCCAGGTGAGCTGCTTTCTGTCGCCCTGAGATCAACTCTAATCCCAGGAGATCTCTAGCTACCACCTGAAGGTTAATTGCAACAAACCGGACCATAATGTATGTAACTATGTAAAACATTAAATCACCGTGTATAGTTTTACAATTTTTATATCTTTTTATACAACGCTGAGTGATTCATTTACAAGAATACAGCATAAACCTTAACCCTGAAGCTCGACAGTACATTCAGAATGATGTAACTCCTGTGGTAATATTTACAGCCAGTAATGAGGTCTTATCTTAGGCTCAAGGTCCTAAGATAAGGTCCTGAAGGGGGGGGAGACATCGGATTAGGAGGCATCCACGGGCGTTGGCATCAATGGGCAGTGTTTTTTTTGTGTGTTTTTTTTAAATAAATAAACTTTATTGATATTTATATAACATACAGCATAGGTGGTTGTTTACATAGCTGTTACATTGTTCAAAAATAGTTGATATCTAAAATAAAGCATTTAACAATTTACCAATAGACAGTTTCCTATTCCTATTTCTATTTTCTTATACTAACCTTTGGTTATTCCAATATATCTAGTAGTTGTATTTCTAGTATTTTTAACATTGAATTGGGTTGTTCACGATTGAGTGTTATATAGTGTGCAAGTGTTTCTTGTAAGGAGCAAAGATTTAGTGTATTACATTAGTATTAGATCTTTACAAAATTTGTTTTGTGGCAGTGTTTCGTGTTTAACAGCATAGTCATAGAAAAGATACCATTTTTCTATGAAGTTTGTAGTTTTCGGGTAGATTTCTGTTTGATGTAGTCGGTATGTTATTTTTTCCATTAGAAACTGATCCCATACTTTTTTCATCCAGAGGTTTCTTTCAATCTTTTGTGTGGATTTCCAGGTTTGCGCTATTGTTGTTTTTGCTGCTGTTAATAAACTACTGATCAGGTCTCTCGTTGATTTAGAGATAGTGTCTTCGTCCCACATATTTAGTAATATAGTTTTTGGGTTTAAAGCATCAA
The DNA here is from genome assembly GCA_029233225.1 of Lepidodactylus listeri. Lineage (NCBI taxonomy): Eukaryota > Metazoa > Chordata > Lepidosauria > Squamata > Gekkonidae > Lepidodactylus > Lepidodactylus listeri. Next base: position 24,535,312 of record JARCFY010000008.1, read on the forward strand.
TGGGCAGTGTTAAGGCATGCAGCGGCTGGTGGGGCCTTTTGCTGGCGGCAGCGGCTGGCAGCGGCCAGGGGAGGCACCCTTCCCCAAGTCCCGCCAGCCACCTGGTAAGTTTGGGGGGGTTCCAAACGCCCAAGTGTAAAAGGGGGGGAAATGGTGGACAGGACCATCTGGACAGCCCTGCTCTCGCAATGATTGCGAGAGAGGGCTGGCCAGATGGCTCAAATGTAGGTTCCTCGTGCAACTCCCAGGAAAACAGTCAATTTTCCTGGGGTCGAAAAATGTGGGAGGAACCCACATTTGAGCCCGCTTCGGCACGGGACTAACCCTGGCCTTTGTAGACGGTCCCTTTAAATGCGGGAGGAAACAGCCCTTCCTCCCACATTAAAGGGCCTTGTGACCACAGCCTTAGCCTTGGGCCAATGTAGATAGACTTGTAGGCGCTGCGGCCAGCTGGTGCAGGTGGCTGCTGGCGGGGCTCGAGAGCTCGTGAGCCCAGGCAGGTGGGCAAGTACTGGGGCCAGGGGGGGGTGTCCCTTGCGGGCGGGTCTCCAGCAGTGGAGAGGGTGGCTCTGCAGTGTGTGCTACAAGGCCGCCTCACAAGGCCGCCTCACCTGGGGGGGGGCACCACCAGGTAGCCTCGCCTAGTTAGCAAAAAACCCTGGGGCCGGCCCTGTGCCAACTTTCACCCTGAGGTGCTCATTTTCTATACTTTTAGATGTTGGGAAACTTCTTCCCACCTACATTTCAAGTGATTTTTGTTTCCATATAGAATACACGAATATGAACAGAATATGAATGATAGCTGGACAGACAGGCAATAGATGGATGGATGGATGGATGGATGGATGGATGGATGGATGGATGGCTTTTTTCTGAGGGAATGTGCCGGAATGAAGTTCCAGAACCTCTTCCACAAAATCTTTTTAAAATGTTTAAAAGTTCATGAGTTTTCAGTATACAGTTTGAAAACTTCATTTCCCTCTTGAGAGTTTGGGTACCTCTTTTAAAAAAAAAACCTTGACAGACAGAGTATAATAATAAATAATACAGTTGGGTCTTTTTGGGTCCAGTCTATTGTTTTTAATGTTTTCATGCTATCTTAAATTAATTTTTCATTCTTAATGTTTTATCTATTGCATTTTATTGTTTTATACTTGTAAACTGCCCAGAAAGCTTTGGCTACAGGCAGTATAGAAATAGTAGTAGTAGTAGTAGCAGCAGCAGCAGCAGCAGCAGCAGCAACAGCAGGATCTGTGTGATCCAAGTTCGGATTTTAACTTTGCTATGAAGCTTGCTGGGTGATCTTGAGCCAGTCACTCTCTCTCTCTGCCTGACCTACCTCACAGGCTTGTTTTGAGGATAAAATAGGATGACAAGGGAATGATGTACCCTGAGCTCCCTGGGGGAAGGGTGGGCAAGTCTGGGCCAGTTGCCTCCGGAGCTTGGATCATGGGTGGGGCGCAACAAGCTGGGTAAGGTCCAGACTCCATTCTGATGTAGGTGGAAGAATCATGCCCCGTCCGAGTTGTGGCCATTTCCACCAGTTTACTGGCAATGCTCTGTGAGCATGTCACAGCTCAATGCCCCCAAAGCCTTGTGACACATTGTCTACATAGCTCTCCTCTACTTGCCAACCCATGAGTGTTTCACCACTACCTCTAAGGCAGGACTCGACAGTCAACCCCACCTCGGTTGCCTCGCTCTGAGAACCACTGATCCCTCCCCCGCAGCTGGTTCCTCACAGACCCAATGATGTGCCTTCCCTTCCTAAGGCTGCTGACACCATTGGCCAACCCCTCCTGATGGAGTGCATGAGGGGCCACACCCTTCCTACTGACAGGTAATGACAGATCCTTTCTGCCATGTGGTCCTCACCAGCTTTAGCCCAGCTCTGAGCTTCCTCCCCTGGCTGATCTCCTGGGCCCACCCTTGGCTTTGACGTGCACCTGCCACCCAGGCCCTGCTGAGGACTCCATCACAGTGGGATTTTTAAAATGTCCTGGGGGGGGGATCAATAAAAATGAGAATGGAGGAAAACAACTGAGTGCTGCTTCACAAGTCTGCAGTTTGCTGTCAGTTTTGGAAATCATTATGGCTAAGTACAGACAGAATTTGCCTGTGCCGTCAGACCAGATATTTCTTCATCCCCTGCACGCGACACAGCACAGCAAACAAATTATCTGTAGCCATTCTTTGTACAAAACTGGCTCAATAAGCGGTAGCCACCACAACAAAAGCAACTCAGTCTACAGGCAGGAAGTGTATTCCACTCACATGATCCATTCGATCAAGCTTGAAATCCCAATCTAGATTCTTATGAAGAATCCAGATTCTTATGAATCGGGAGACCCAGCAAGTTCTAGGGTTGCCAACTCTCTGCTGGGAAATACCTGGAGAAAAGCAGCCATTTTCTCCAGGGGAACTGATCTCCATAGCCTGTAGAACAGTTATAATTCTGGGACATCTTTGAGACCCACCTGGAGGCTGGTGACCCTAAATTTGACCCACAATAGCAAGATACCCCTACAAGAGCTGCTCCCGCTCATTTCACAGTTTCTTTCAATCCAACTTTGTCTTTGAAATTCCCAACATTCTTGCTTGCTTGCTGCTGTCAAACTGTTGCATCACTGCCTGTTACAATTCTTTTTAAAATAATTTTTTGTTTCAATTAATACTCTCACAGACATAAAGCATGAAGTACAATGGTACAATCGTCTCTAAATCATACATAGCTACAATTGTCTGCAATCATCTAAATTGTACATAAAAGTCATACATAAAAGTCAAATATGAAATATTAGCACAATCATCTAAATCATATAAAAAAGCTGCCAGGTATGATTCTGAGAGGTAGACTACTTGATCTAAATTTCTAACATGGAGACCAGCCTTAGCAGGTTCCCATCATCCAAATTCCAGAAGTCAGAGTGCCCTAAATCATGAAAGATGAGGTCCGAAATGATCCTGACCTGACTAACTTCCTGCAATATTTAAAAAAAAAAAAATCAGGGCCACTTTGCACATTAAATCCTCTAGGCCCACTCCCTCATGTCGGTAAGGCACACTGTCTGGCCTCCTCCCCTTCCACCGAGGCACAAGATGACCTAGGGTAATTCTGCATTGGCTTTTCCCTCTGTTGTTTTAGCAAACCCATGCTGGAACAGAAATTCCACTCGACATTGCATGCTACTTTCACTTTCTATGATCATCGGATTTTACGGTACCCTCTGCATTGCATGGTGCTTTCACTGTCTTTGATCATCGGGTTTTTATGGTACTTTCTGCATAGATTTATGGCCGTTTTATGGCTGTTCAGGGGTGACTTTGCAGTCAGTAAGGCATTGGCCCAGGGTATTTGAATGCGGTTTTGAGCTGCACCTTTTCCTCAGTGTTGAGAAAATGTGGAGCAAATGCCAGATGCAGAACCAGCCCTATGCAGGCAACAGTTCCTGTTCCCTGTTCCTAGTTGAGCTTGCTCACTCAGGGGAAGTTTCATCATGACATCACTGACAAAATCATATAGATCAGATTTCAAAGCATTAGCAGCAAACAACTTTGAGGAGAACTTCAGAGGGTAGCTGTGTTAGTCTACAGTAGAACATCCCCGCCCACCCCCAGAATGTCCCCCTAAACCCCCCCGCTGGATTGACCAGGGGACCTGGCAACCCTAGTTTCAGGGTATGAGCTTTTGAGAGTCAGTGCTCCCTTCGAGGAGAGTGAGGGCAAAGGACAAGGGAAATGTAGCCACAAAGCAGCAGGAACCAGGAGAACAAATTGACCTGAGCAGCATCCACACAATAATGCCAGTATGTTGACAGCCTGTGTCAAAGGCTCCCAAAACAGGAAGTGCATTATGTCATTCATGAAAATGAACAGGAAATTAGCTAAACCTTTTTGCTGCATTCTTACCAAGCAACTGTATGGGTCAAATGCATGCAAACACACACAGTAGGGTGGGGCTCAATGGTAGAATATCTGCTTGGCCTGCAGAAGGTCCCAAGTGCATCTCCAGTTAAAAAGGTGGTGTGAAAGACCTCACCCAGATACTCTGGAGAGCTGCTGTCAGTCGTGGATCAGTGGTCTGCTTCAGTGTAAGGTAGCTTTGTGAGTTCACAGGAACAGAACTACTTGGCATCCAAGCAGAGGGGACAAAATAAGCACTGAAGTTGGTGGAAACTATATCTAAATTCCACCTTGATCAGGGAGTGGACAAAAATTGGCAATGTTCCGGGATCCAAGAGGGCCCAGCCTGAGATGCAAGTCCATTACCCAGGACAATTCGATTAGTTGTTACCAGGGGAAAGGCTTCCTCACATATGGCCCCTGCCCTGTGGAAAACACCCTGTGATACCCTCTGAGATGACAAGGCCAACTGGACTTGCTTACTTTCTGCAGGTAAGGGCAAAATTGCTCAGGTGGGTCTTCAGAGTCTGACCAGATGTTCTGGTTTGGTTTGACAGTGGTTTGTTGCTCAGTCATATATCTTAACATTTTATACACATTATAATTTTTTTGTAAGTTGCCATGAGGCAACCTTTGGGTGAGTGGTGACTAAAAAAAAAATCTAATAAATAAAATGTGATCTATTTGTTTCATTTCAGAAATAAGACAGACATTCTTCTTTTACGACATGGGACTGGATACATGGGAAGGAATAGGGGCATGGTACAAGCTTGCTGGTAGACTTCTGTAATGTTCTCCCAAGTATTAACTATATTTGGGGGGAGGTTTCCCAAAAGCAGGTTTGTTTGTTTGTTTGTTTGTTTGTTTGTTTATTATTTGAATTTATATCCCGCCTAGCCAGCACAAAGCGGCTCTAGGCGGCTCACAACATTAAAATCAGTATACAAAATTCAGTTAATAATTTAACAGTAAAACCACTAAACCCACTAAAATGGCGGCAATTTACAAACCCGGCACCAGAAACAGTAACTGCATCTACTACTTCATCCCCCTGGCCAGGGGCAACCACCAAGAGATGTACCGGGCCTACACATCACTGGCCACTTACCCATGGCCATTTTCCCCAGCGGCAGCCCCAAAAGCCTGGCGGAAGAGCTCCGTCTTGCAGGCCCTGCAGAACTGCAAAAGGTCCCGCAGGGCCCTTATGTCTTCCGGGAGCTCATTCCACCAGTGGGGGGCCGCCACTGAGAAGGCTCTATACCTGGTGGTCGTCAATCTGGCCTCTCTCAGGCCAGGCAGGGTCAGGCGATGTTGTGTGCCTGATCGCAGTGCTCTCTGGGGTATATACGGGGAAAGGCAGTCCCTCAGGTAGGCAGGCCTCTGACCATATAGGGCTTTAAAGGTCAAAACCAGCACCTTGAACTGGATCCGGTACGCTATTGGCAGCCAGTGCAGTCTCCTCAGCGCAGGCCGGATGTGGTCCCTCACAGAGAGGTCCATCAGTAACCTGGCCACGGCATTCTGCCCTAGCTGCAGCCTCCGGAGCTGGGACAAGGGCAGCCCCATGTAGAGAGCATTGCATAGTCCAATCTCGAGGTGACCATAGCATGGATCACTGTAGCCAGGTCATTGCGTTCAAGGAAGGGAACCAACTGCCTAATCAGCCGTAGATGGTAAAAGGCTGCCTTGGCAGTGGCGGCTACCTGGGCCTCCATAGTTAGGGAGGGATCCAGGAGTACTCCCAAGCTCTGGACCCTCGGCACTGGCACCAATGGTGCCCCCCCGAAGGCCGGTAATGGGATCCCTAACCCTGATCCGCTCCGACTCAGGTCCATGACCTCCGTCTTCGCTGGATTTAATTTCAGTCAACTCAGCCTAAGCCAGCCCGCCACATCCTGAAGCGTCCGGTCCAGGTCATCTGGGGTGGCTCCAGACTGGCTGCCCAACAACAGATACAGCTGGGTGTCATCCACATACTGGTGACAACCCAGCCTGTACCTCCAGGCAATCTGGGTGAGAGGATGCACGTAGATGTTAAACAACATCGGGGATAGCACCGCCCCTTGAGGCACACCACATACCAGTGGGTGTCTTTGGGACATCTGCTCCCCTAGCTTCACTCTCTGTCCCTGATCTTGGAGGAAAGAGACAAGCCACTGTAAGGCAAGCCCCTGAACCCCCATATCGGCGAGGCGGTGGGTCAGTAACTGGTGGCCGACCATGTCGAACGCCGCCGACAGGTCCAACAACACCAGCACCACCATGCCGCCTCGATCCAGATGCCGCCGGAGGTCATCTGTGAAGGCGACCAGCGCTGTCTCCGTCCCATAGCCCAGTCGGAAGCCGGACTGAAACGGGTCTAGCGCAGAAGTGTCATCCAGAAAGCCCTGCAACTGAATCGCCGCCGCCCTCTCCAAAATCTTGCCCCAAAAGGGCAAGTTGGACACCGGCCGATAGTTGGCCAATTCAGCCGGGTCCAGTGATGGCTTTTTCAGGAGAGGGCGAACCATCGCTTCCTTGAGTGCCCCAGGGAACAGTCCCTCCGCGAAGGACTTGTTCACAATCTCCCTGAGGACACCTCGTAACTCCTCACGGCCAGCTTTTATAAGCCATGAGGGGCACAGATCAAGGCTGCATGTGGTTGGGCGTACAGTTGAGAGCAAGCTGTCAACTTCTTCAAGGCTGAGTGGACTGAAACAATCCAGAATAGAACTAGAAGATGCGCATGGAGCCTCGAGTTCACTCACTGTCTCAACTGTGGCTGGGAGGTCACGATGGAGCCGCAAGATTTTGTCTGCAAAATAGCTCGCAAAAGCCTCACAGCCTATATCCAATTCCCTATCATTTAATCTGCCCTGTGGCAGCTCTGTTAAAGTCTGAATAGTTCTAAATAATTTTGCTGGGCTGGGCGTGAGCTAGCAGATGCAATCGTGGCCGTGTAGAACTGTCTCTTTGCGGCTTTGACTGCCACCTCATAGGATCTCATAAATGTCCTATAAGATGTTCTTGATGCTTCATCGCGGGCCCGCCGCCACCGTCTCTCTAGTCGTCTGAGGCCTCTTTTCATCTGCCTCAGCTCCCCGGTATACCAGGGAGCCCGCTTAGAACGAGGCCGCAGAGGGCGCCTGGGGGCGATCTCCTCGATGGCTGCCGAGAGCCGGCTGTGCCAGTCCTCGACCAGCTCATCTAATGAGCCGCCAGGGGGCATGGGATCCCGCAGGGCCGTCAGAAAACGCTGTGGGTCCATCCGGCTCCGCAGGCGAACCAAAATAGGCTCGCCGCCCATTCAGGGTCTGAGTGGTATGTTCAGACGGGCCTTCAGGGCATGGTGGTCTGACCATGGTACTGCCGAGGCAGTAATCGGACCCACCAAAACCCCCACCACAAAAATCAAGTCGAGCATATGCCCGGCCTGGTTTGTGGGCACCGTTACATATTAGGTGAGTCCTAGTGCCGCCATGGCCAACACCAGGTCCATTGCCGGACCAGAGGCCGCCTCATCGGCGTGGTTGTTGAAATCACCCAAGACTATAAGTCGAGGGTGCTCCAACGCCCAGCCAGACACGGCCTCGACCAGAGATGGCAGGCTAGTGGTTGATGCAGATTAGTCCAAATCAATAATCCACTTAATCCAGGATTTTATCTCCAAGGGTGAACACTCAACTATGCAGAAATCAGCACAGGTGATAATAGCTTACTCCTGTCAATTTGATTCAAATAGCATTCTGTAGATATGTTAAAGATTTTAACAAACATTTAAAAATGTGGGAAAGGGTGAAGCTGGGTAAAACATGAAGCCGTAACATTGTTCTTTCTGTGTCTCTCAGCCTGAGGCTCTCACAGCGAGCTGCCCACGAAACACAAACAAATGTCTGGTCGAGACGCATCTTCCGGAATCTGAAATGCAATTCTTAACACAGCCTGACTCCGTTTGAACCCGGCTTCCGCTCTGCGCCTTCTCTTTCCAGGCAGAAGAAACTCGGAGAGAGCTTAACTTTTGAGAAGGTATGACAAAATGTAATTCTGGCTGCTACTGGCAGTTATTTTCTTTGGCTCAAAATCTCCTCCATTTGTGCACAAAGCCTTTGTGTCACCTAAGGCAAGCAATAGGAAAATGGCTGCAGCTGGTCTTGAGATAAGTCTGAAAGGAACCAAACCTTGGAGGACTGAAACAAAAAATCCCATCCACTAACTAGCTATATTATTATGTTGTTGTTGTAGTAGTAGCAGTAGTAGTAGTAGTAGTAACTTTCCATACTCATTGTTGTTGTTACTGCTGCTGCTAATAAAGCCATTATTAGATATTCTTTACTAAATATTCAGCAAATATTCAAATAATCAGCAATGATATAGCAATGGAATCTGGCTGTAACAAGCATGCAGCATTAGCATTGAATAGAGGAAAGATCGTTGAACAAGAGGAAATCAAGATGCCAAACAACAACATCAAAACACTGAGCTCTGAAGAAAACTACAGATATCTTGGAATTCTGGAAGCTGACATCAAACATACCCTTGTTAAGAAAAATACAACCAAGGGGTATTACCAGAGAGTTAAAAAGGTGTACCAAAAGTAAACAGCGGCAACACGGTAAAGGCAATTAACATGTGGGCAGTCCCAGTTCTAAGATACACAGCTGGCATTATTGATTGGGAACAAGAAGAATTTGAAGCGATAGAGCGCAAAATTTGCAAGATTATGCATCACTCACTACACCCTAGAAGTGATGTTGATCGTCTTTATTTACCAAGAAACTTAGCTGGAAGAGGTCTCCTGAAGGTTAAGCAAGCAGCTGAAGAAGAAAAAGGAGCACTGAATGACTACACAAAGAAAAGCAAAGAGAAGCTTCTAGGTGAAGCTGACAGGGCAGACTTATGTACGGTTACAGAAACCAAAGAAGATTACAGACAGATTGAAATCAAAACTCAGTTTGACAACTGGAAGGAAAAGCACTTGCATGGACAATATCGGAAAGACATAAAGAACAAAGCTGGTAGTGAAAATACCTGTAAGTGACTCCAAAATGGACACTTGAAGAAACAAACAGAAGGACTCATTCTTGCTGCACAAGAGCAGGCTCTCAAAATGAATAGTATGAAAGCCAAGTTTCAGACGAGCAGTGATAACAGCAAATGTCAACTTTGCAAGACAAAGGATGAAACAGTCAATCACATAGCCAGTGCCTGCAGTAAAACTACTCAAACTGACAATAAAGAACTTCATGATTTGCCGGCATGTTACACTGGAATCTTTGCTTATCATCAGCCAGAAATTCATGGGAGCAGAAACCAGTCAAGAGCATGGAGAATGATGAAATAAAGATTCTTTGGGACTTCCAATTACAAACAGATAAACACTTGGAGCATAACACTCCAGATATCATAATTATTTTTTAAAATGAGAAATAGGGTTTGGGTCATTGACATTGCAATCCCAGGAGACAGAAGAATAGAAAAGAAAGAACAGGAGAAGATCATCAAAAACCAAGACCTATGAACAGAGTTAAAGTGTCTCTGGGAGAAGAAGGTGATCATCGTGCCAGTTGTCACTGGAGCCCTTGGAGCAGTGCCCAGAAGTCTCAAAAAACACCTGGACATTCTGGACATTGAACAAATAATACCAGCTCAGCTCCAGAAGACAGCAGGCATCCTGCGAAGATACATCTGCAATTCCCAAGAAATTGGCTAGATCTCGAATTTCAGAACACCATCTACCAGTCAAATGTTTTACTATGACAATTCATCATCATCACTACCACCACAGAGGAGGAATGTTGGTCTGCACATGCAGCAGAATGATGAGATAGAGTCCTGGGGTGGGAAACACGGACTATACCAGTTCAAGTGGTATGCCATTTTAAAATGTTTGCCTGCATCTAAAAAATACTCTCTGGAAGTAAAACATCAGAGAAACTGTGGGTGACTCAGTCTGGTGCCTGTCAATTTCATTTTGTATAAGTAAAGAGTTTATTCTTCACATTGGAGAGCATTGGTCCAAAAAAGGACTACCCATTCCACCATCTGAGGATTTTGCCTCTTCCTTCTGTCCCATGTGTAGTCATGACCCATTGTCAGAGATACGACAGGGCCAAGGCTCAGTGGCACATCCCAAGTTCAGTGAGCGGATTTCCAGTTAGAGGATCTCAGGTACAGGAGAAGACCTCTCTCCATCTGAGAGTCTCAAGAGCAGTCAGACTAGACAGTATTAAGCTAGATCGGTCAGTGGGCTGACTTGGTAGAAGGCAGCTCCATATGCTCAGCAATGAGTCTGTATGTACAGACTCTAGACATCTTTTCTCACCACCAGAGGTCCTTGCCACAAGCAGGCTCTTCTCCCACAGTCATAACAATGAGCATTTTGCTGGCCAATAAAGAGACACAAAGAAATTAGGCCTGGCAGATGTATGGTGCATCCTAAGCAGAGCTACACAACTCTAACGCCATTGACTTGGACAAAGGCAACACTGCTTAGAATTGCAGTGCTTGTCACACACATATATTCATACAGCCAATATGGTTTGGGGAAGCCAGTCTGGTGTAGTGGTTAAGAACAGAGGACTCTAATCTGGAGAACCAGGTTTGATTTCCCACTCCTCCACATGCAGCCAGCTAGGTGACCTTGGGTCAGTCACAGTTCTCTCAGAGGTGTTCTCTTAAGAGCAGTTCTCTCAGAGCTCTCTCAGCCCCACCAACCTCACAGAGTATCTGTTATGGGGAGAGGAAGGGAAGGAGATTGTAAGCCGCTCTGAGACTCCAAGTGAAGGGCAGGGTATAAATTCAACTCTTCTTCTTCTTCGACTTGGACCAGCAAGACCTGAGTTAAGAACATAAGACGAGCCCTGATAGATCAGACCAATGTGACGGATCTGACCCAAGGGCCTGAGGTTTCCACCCTGGGGTACAAAAGGACCGCCTCCATCTCAGCATTAGGGCTAATCTAAATGCTAAAATTCACAATAATTTTGGCACTGGGAAACCCAAGGCTTCCTGCCTGGATAGGAAGAACTAACTTGGTTTGGGGGGGGGGGGGGTGTTCTTCTTTTTTGTGGTACCCCCACCAGCACAGCAACTTGTAAAATTTTGAAAACCAGGCATTTAGTAGATCCACTGGGAGGCTGAGATGGCAGGCTGGCTGCTGAGAAAGAAAAATCCCTTCTTTGTACCTGTGACCTCAATAAGGAAGAGAAATGAGGATAGAATTGTGCAAAGAGTATAATGCCAGCAAGGCAGAAATTTCGCTGAAACTGATTTTTTTAAAGGCCTTTTTTAAAAAAAAAAAAATTGCATGTTAATTTAATGTCGGCCAAGAAAGTGGGTTAACTTGCTTCCCCAGGCCTGTCTTCTAGGGTTTTAGAATGTGAGAGCCATGCTGTGAGTTTCAGAGTGTCCTATGAAATGGGGATGCCGTGCCTACATTCCAAGAGACCCGGCGGTTCTTTACAGCCCAGCTTTCAGTCCAAGGCATCCAGGCAACAACGGTCGCATCAAACAAGAGATAGATCCAGGTGGGCAGCTGTGTTGGTCTGAAGCAGCAGAACAAAGCTTGAGTTTGGTGGCACCTTGAAGACCAACAAAGTTCTATTCAAGGGATGAGTTTTCGGGTGCACGCACACTTCTTTAGATAACCATGAACTGGAAACAGAAATAACAGTCATACAGAGGGTGGGTAGTAAATTAGCACACAGAATAATGAAGGTGTTTGTAACAGATTAAAAGAATAATAAGCTTCGTCTAGATGGCTATCATCTATTTGGGTTCAACGGGGGGGGGGGCAAACCTGGCATCGGTAAAAAATATGTCAGAGTTGGAGACTAATGTACCCTTAACTGGGGAATGGTGAGAGTCTGTCTCCTCTCGAGCATGGAGGCAACCTTGCAGCATCTTTTTCTTTAAAGTGGGGCAACTCTACACAGCCAGTTGCCCATAAGGTCTTCCTAAGAGGGAGAGGCAAACTCCCGGTGAAACTTTGGATCTCCATCCAATAGCCCATTGTCCTCCTCCCATATTTCTGCAGTCCTTGTCTTGCAAAGATTCCATTCAAAACTAGGCTGAGTACCACAGCCAAGGCTCTCCCAAGAAATATGAAAGGGGACATGAATACCTTCATCAGCCATTTGTGCCTCCTGCCTCCACTAGAACTTTTTTCCAGCCTACTCCTGATTTATTGGCTAGTCACTTGCAAGGACAGCCATCTGCTGTCTGGAAGACACACACTGCAGAATTCTGCACTCAAGTAGTTCAGATTCTGCACCAAGAAAAACTGGATTCAGTAGCTTGCATAAATGATGCAAATTAAGTGCAAATTCAATATGCACAAGGTATTTTGCTTCCAGTAGTCACATAGGAGGCAAAGCGCATGTCAGCCCTCCATCCACCGAACACCTGGTTCAGTCCAACCTCTGGATTTTCAAACTTCAACAGCCACTGTCCATATTCTTTTAAGTAACCTGCCCTGCGGTAAGCGCTTTGCAGCTTGCTAAAGAAAGGGGGAAATGCTCAGAGTGCTGAATTTTTCACTAATGTTTACCTTTTATATAGTACTTTTAATGTTTGAAGTACTTCCCACTCCTTTACAGTTCTGCAAGGTAGTTCGTTATCTCCATGTTGCAAATGCAAGTCACTTGCCGCAGACCACTAAATGAGTTTGTAGCAGAGACAAGACCTGAATCGGTGATTTCCCAAATTCTCTCAGTTGCTCCGTTACGCTGCTCTCACTAGTACCAAATTCTGTGCTTACACAGTGTGATCAAGATGCCGAATGAATACAGAAGTGGTCCAAGTTGATGCAACACGAGAGATCAATAATCTTTTTTTCAAAGTTAAAAGCAGTGGGAGGAGGAGAGAAAGAGTTGAAAAGGACCCAGGAAGTGACTTTCCAAGAAGGGTGTTTAATGCCATTTTCCCTACCTTGAAACTGTTTGCTTGGCAGGATTGGAAAATCTACACGATATCTGTATATTTCCTCTCAATGGGCAAACAGCACTTTGTGAGGGCGATATAAATCAGATTGAGAAGACAGTACAGGGGGAAAGCATAACCCTTCTTTTCTCCCACGCTAGCTATGACCCTGATTCATAGAATCGTAGAATCACAGAGCTGGAAAGGGCCATACAGACCATCTAGTCCAACCCCCTGCCCAACGCAGGACCAGCCTAAAGCATCTCTGGCAAATATTCATCCAGCCTCTTCTTGAAAGCTGCCAGTGAAGGGGAGCTTACAACTTCCCTAGGCAGCTGATTCCATCTTTGGACCACTTTGACCATGAAAAAGTGTTCCCTAATATCCAGCCAATACCTTTCTGCATGTCATTTTAAACCCGTTGCTTTGGGTCCTATCCTCTGCTGCCAACTGGAACAGCTCCTTGCCCTCCTCCAAAGGACAGCCTTTCAAATATTTAAAGAGAGCAATCATGTCCCCTCTCAATCTCCTCTTCTCCAAACTAAACATTCCCAAGGCCCTTAGCTTTTCCTCATAGGGCGCGGTCTCCAGACCCCTGATCATCCTCGTTGCTCTCTTCTGCACCCTCTCAATTTTGTCCACATCCTTTTTGAAGTGAGGCCTCCAGAACTGCACACAGTACTCCCAAATTACTTTTAACTTAAGCACTTGAAAGAGATTCTCCTCAGAGATGGTCTAGATCACATGTGGCTTGACCATTAACCTACCCGCCTCTGGATATATGATACAGTCAGTTCTCTATCTGGACTTGAGTCAGAGAAGAATACCAACAAGCAACTATTCTCAGCCTCAGTTCACTGGTAAGCTGAACTTTTTCCTGAGAGCTCTCAGATCAAGTTTCAGCTGAAAGAGAAGCTCAGTGAATGATCTTGAGCAAGTTGTGGTTGCCTTAAATCGTGGTTTGTAAAAATGGGGATGGTCATCTTTGAATGCACCAATTTATTGCGAAGATTAAAAGGTGAGAAATAAAGCTGTGTTACGAAGTATTATGAAAAAGTATTAACTACCTAAGAAATGGCTCGATTTTGCCTGGAACGTCTTTTTGTGTAGGGGATGATTTAACATTGCCAGAAATCAAGGGAAACACCTCAGCTAATTTCACTATATTTATTGGCATTAGTGACTTTTAAAACTGGAGATATTTCTGAGGTTCATGGAACAGCTGGCAGCGCTGTCTGGAGCTGACCACAAGGGGAAATTAATTATTGTCTTTAAAAAAGAGAGAAGAAAAACCTGTGTAACAGAAGACCTGCAGGATCAGACCAAAGATCTAGTTCAGCAGTCTGTTTTCCCATGGTAGCCAGCCAGAAGCCCCAAATGGCCTAAATACAAGGGGCCCAATTTGCCAACTGTTCTTGCTGCCCAGCAACTAGCAGTCAAAAACCAAAGTGCCTTTGAACACAGAGGGTTCATTTTACCATCATGGTTATTAATAGCCATTGATGGACCTATCTTCCACAAAAGTATCTTACCCTCATTTTGAAACCATGGTCCTTTCCACATTTGCCTGCAGTGGCTCAAACACTCAGAAAATCCATAGTTCTGAGTGTTTGAGCCAAGGCAATTTAAGTCCTTGGCAAAACAGCATCCAAATAACCCGGAGCAACAGCAGGCTGAAACAGGGCTGACCACTGAAGGGAGGCGGTAATGTAATGCAGAATGGGGGGGGAATCCCGGAATAAAAAGGTTGAACTCGATTTTATTGCAGAATTGGGGGGGCGGGGGGGACTGAATTAAAAAGAAGGCTGAATTCGATTTTAGTGCAGAATTGCTTGGAGGACACCATGGTGAACATGGATTAAAAGGAGAGTGCCGAAAGGGCCCATATAAACTAGCAGTCGTCTCTATACCAGTAGCACTGAATTCCACAAGTGTTAATTATGAATTGGAAGAAGAAGTACTTCCCCTTTTTGCCAGGCCTGAATCTGCTGCCTATCAACTGAGTAAACATGTTCTAATATTAGAGGAGAGAAAGTTCTTTCTCTCCACTTTCTCCACACCATGAACAATTTTATAAACTACTATCATGTCCCCTCACTTAGCTTTCTTGGCTGCTCTAAACAGTTTGGTATTTCCTTGGAGCAAAGATGTTCAAACCCCTTGACCAAGAAAGATTCCATCTGGGAGAACCACAATGCCATCCTAAGCAGAGTTATGCCATTATCAGCCCAAGGACGTCAAAGGATTTTGAAGGGTATAACTCTGCTTAGGACTACACTGTCCATTTTGGAACAAGAGGTTAAGAGGCCTCTTTATTCAAAGGTTAAGCAAGCTGATATCCTCTAACTACTGTGTACCACGAAAGACAGGCAGGCTTGTTAGCAAGAGGGAAGGTGTCTGGGGACTAATGCACAATTTTATATCACGGCCTTTTGGCAGCGAAAAGATATATCCATAATCGTAAGACACGACTGAGAAAAACATTATTCCAAATGGAGGTAGCAATATTCGGCAGTACCCCTGGAAGCATCCCTCCTCTGACAGTTAGGGTTGCCAAGTCTGGGTTGGAAAATACCTGGGGACTTTGGGGGTGGAGCCAGGAGAAGGTGGGGTTTGGGGAGGGGAGAGGCCTCAGCATGGTACAATGCCATAGAGTCCACCCTTCAAAGCAGTCATTTTCTCCAGGGGAGCTGATCTCTGTTAGCTGGAGATCAGTTGTAAAAGCGGGAGATCCCCAGGCCCCACCTGGAGGATGGGAACCCTACTGACAGTTCACAGCAGTAGTTAATCAGCATTCCAGCAGGAAAAAGAAAGACATCTGGCCTGCTCCAAATTGGAGGGCAGAGCCTGAGAAACTTTAGTGATAGGGCCTACTTCATTCATTCATTCATTACAGCAAAAGCCAGCAACAATGTCAGATCACAATAATAGCCAGTGACTCAGTGATAATACAAAAATAAAATCTAAGGTACAAAGAGACTAAAATCCAAACTAAACAAAAACAAGTTACAGTATATCTTCCATAACAAGGGATTTACGTTTTCTGATCACTAGGCAACAAAATCTGGCCACAGCATAAGATACGAGGCTTTGAGAATCTTCTAGGAGAAAGTTACACAATATATCTGGCCTAAATTTCAGATAAGATTGCAGGGGGGGGGGGAGTTATTTAGACAAAAGTGGCAATATAAGAGAGGAACATTCTTCCTGATAAGGTTTACAACACAAAAGTATCTGGGTGGTAGATTCCACCATATTAGGCTTACATGGACATCGTCATTCCTGCATGGGCACACACAAAAATTTACCTTGTAGTACAGCAGAGGGAAGTGCCTCAAAACGAGCCCTAGATAGTGTCCATCTATAGGGTTCGTAAGTAATATCAGACAAGTATGGGGCGGCTTTAAAATTGGGCCAAGATTTTAAGCATCTAAAACTCTTTGGAAGTAAGGCCTACTTAACTGCATTGAGCTGAGGACCAACTGATCAGGAACTGATGGAAGAAATGTGACTATTGTACCCGGACAAATTGGAGAAAGCGCACATTCCTCCACTTTGACTGGTCCCTGCTTTCATTTGACACAGACTGACACCAAATGAAAGTCAAAATGGAGGGACCAGCTTTTGGTGGCTTCTAATTGGGCCTGATATCTGCGTAGCCTTTCCAGTCCCTAGCACCACCCATGAACAGGGTTGACAGCTCCAGATTGGGAAATACCTGGGGATTTTGGGGATGGAGCCTGAGGAGGGTGCGGTTTGGGGAGGGGAGGGACTTCAACGGGGTATAATGCCACAGAGACCGATTTCCAAAGAGGCCATTTTCTGCAGGTGAACTGATCTCTGTCGCCTGTAGTAATCAGTTGTAATAGTGGGAGTCATCAGATCGATTGCAATAGTGGGAGGCCTCCAGCCACTACCTGGAGGTTGGCAACCCTACCCATGAATGAAAGTGACAGAGAGTGTTGGCGCTCAAAGCAATTAATTCAGACCATAAGTCATTGTGAATCATTTCTAAACTTAATTATCTCCTTCCTCCTTTACTCATGAGGAAATATGGAAGCACCACAACATTTTCACAGAAACAAAAGTGAAGAGACCTGCGGTCATTTAATCCCACCAAAGATGGGCCTGTTTTATTGACCTACAACTGGAAAAACAGAACACAGTTTGTTGAAAAAGGTCAGGGTGAATACACACAAGACACAACAACCTCTTCTGGGAATCACTCGGGTATTTTCTAGGTACGCCCATTTTCCATACCAGCCTTCAGGGCTCCAGTCAGTTTCCTCCTTGGAGGATCAAAACAAACCCTTGACCAGTTACGGTGCCAACAGCTTAGCTTTGTATTATGGCGTTTAGCAATTCAAAAATTATACCAAGCGTGGTGCCCTGTCCAAGACTCTCGCAAGAATGGATCTAAGGGCGAGACCCCAGAAAATCGATTATGTTATGTTTCTTCGCCACTAATTGGTGCTGAGGCGGCAAACGGCAGTCTGGATGTGGTGATGAGTAATCCGGCAAGCACTTTAGGAATGAGCACGCAGCTGTTTGATGCCTAAACTGTATTGAGTTGGAATTTAATTGCTCCATAATCACGAAGTAAACACTTGCCAGTTGCATTGATCATGTTTCAAGTCTGATCTAAGCAGCACTTTATGCACGAGAAAATTAAGCTTCAAAAGGGAGCTAACACATGCAAAACCCGTGGGCAGAGCAGTTCCCCTTCTCCCAATAATTAAACATCCACCTCTGCAGGATTTCCGTTGCTGACACCCTTTCTGCCAGATGCATCTTGGAGCCCCTTCCCTTCTTCCTGTAAAAATGGAGTGTCCCATATCTAGGAGAGCCAGTTTGGTGTAGTGGTTAAGAGCGGCAGGCTCTAATCTGGAGAACTGGGTTTGATTCCCCACTTCTCCACATGCAGCCAGCTGGGTGACCTTGGGTCAGTCACAGTTCTCTCGGAGCTGTTCTCTCAAGAGCAGTTCTCTCAGAGCTCTCTCGGCCCCACCTACATCACAGGGTGTCTGCTGTGGGGAGAGGAAGGGAAGGAGATTGTCAGGTGCTCTGAGACTCCAAGTGAAGGGTGGGGTATGAATCCAACTCTTCTTCTTCTTCTGTCATCAAGTCACAGCCAACTAATGGTACCCATGTAGGGTTTGTCAAGGCAAGAGACATTCCGAGGTAGTTTGCCATTGCCCGCCTCTGCGTGGCAACCCTGGACTTCCATCGAGGTCTCCCATCTAAATACTAGCCAGGGTCGGCCCTGCTTAGCTTCCAAGATCTGATGAGAGCAGGCCAGCCTGAGCTATCCAGGTCAGGGCATATACATCGTAGCAGGAAAGAAAGAAAGAAAGAAAGAAAGAAAGAAAGAAAGAAAGAAAGAAAGAAAGAAAGAAAGAAAGAAAGAAAGAAAGAAAGAGGGAGGGAGGGAGGGAGGGAGGGAGGGAGCATTCTACATCAAGGTAGCTTACAGGCCTTTCGCTGAGGCAAAGGGCACCCACATATGGCCTTCCTGAGGTCACCTGCCCACCTACTGACGACTGGCCTTTATTTTTATGGCCAGCTGACTTCTGTTTTAAGCTGCCCCCATTGCTTTCAATGTTTATAGTGTGTTTTTAACTGCAATTGTATTTATTATAATGATATTACTCGGCCTGAGCCCTTCCGCGGGATGGGCAGGATATAAATGCAAATGATTAATAAATAAATAAAGAGGCATCTAAAAAGCCAAAGACTAAAAAGCCTGTATATTTCATGCAAGTGAGCCCATGTCTGCTTAGCATGCATAATTAAGGGAAGTATGACTGTCTTGTGGCCAATCAAGATCCCGGAAGCTAAGCAGGGCCAATCCTCGCAAGGGAGACCTCCAAGGAATACCAGGGATGGGAGGCAGAGGCAGGCATACCAAACCAACCTCTCTGAATACGTCCAAGCACCAGTAGGGGTCACTGGAAGTTGCCAGGCATGCAAGCACACACGCACACAAATGCGCACACGCACACAACAGTAAAAAATTGAAAGGGTTTTTTTCCAATTATATAGCTGGAAATCAAGAACCACATTAAATTAAAATAGAGAATAATAGAAGGAAAAAGTTTAGATAATACATGTTTATAATACAAATGTTATTAGCTATGAGGATAGAGAACATAGAATGAAGATATTTAAAGAGAAGTGAAATATTAAATCTAAATTTAAGTAAGTTCTATATAAATGTATGCTTTTGAATATAAATAAGGATAGTTTATATTTATGTTTGTAAATTAAAATAGTGACAATAAATAAAAAGAATCTAGGCCTCACAGATCCTAGTCTGACACGCGAACCACTTCACCGTGCTAGATCTTTGAATAAATAGCTGTAGATAAACATAAATATAGATAGATAATATTTTAGATAAATAGCCAGGCACCATTCCAGTGAGAACCTTCAGAACCAAAAACTATTGCAAGAGAGTTTGGGTCTTAGCTGAAGCTGTAAAAACACAATCCTCCTTCACAATGACTTTATGGGTGAGTCAAGGCATTGAGACAGAAAGCATCCACTCTCCAGGCTTTCCATAAAACTGAACTATTCAAGAGAGCTTTTCTGTGCAGGTAATAGGTTGCACTGTACAAAATGTTTTTACAAACTTGCTTGGATAAATGATGAGGGATTATGGTCTATACTGCTGTGTTTAGCTTATTGTAAGTCAGATCCTATTAATGGAGTGTCTGTACTGCTTGATGTTTCAAAGTTAAGTGGTTCAGTGTACAATATAATATCGCATCAAGCATCAGACATGTTAATATGATATTGTGTCAGGCTTTCCAACGAAGAATCTGGATATTGAAGACTGCCCTTACTGTTATAGAGGCTATACCATCTTAGCATTAATACAGTGACTTCTCAAAATTGGGACTGGTGGCCCATCAATATAAGCATTGCATAATCATTATCAACCTCCTAAATACCCAGTAAGAGCAGTTCCTTCTATATAAACTGTTTGATGTTATACCATTTTCTGGATGCTTATGCCTTGGAAATGTTTAGAATAGTCTTTTTCTTGAAGAAGATTTTGGAAATGAAACCTTCACTATCCGGATTCTTCTTTGGAAAGCCTGATGCAATATCATATTTTCATGTCTGATGCTTGATGTAATATTATTATCGTACACTGAACCACTTGACTTTGAAATATGGTGCTACTGATTGTTCACTACATGTGCACTGTATTGCCTTTGAATATATATCAATATTTGTTTTTGCTATTTTTGTGTCCTCTTTCACAGCTTTATTATCCTAGTCGCTACAGTGTTGCTGTGTGATCTTTCTTTTTTTCTGTACTGTTTAATGCGTCATGTGAATACTTATGCTTTGCTCAGTTGTTTCTGGTGGTTCCAGACTTCTAAAACCCTAATTCATTGGTTACTGAATGTCCCAGTTTGTTGGCTGCAGTGACTCAGTATGTGTAATCCACCTTGGGTCCCTGTGAGAAAGGTGGACAATAAATAATGTAAACAAGATACTATGCTTCTGATCTTTCCTGGATGAAACATCGGCAATGGATCCATTCCAATCTGGTTTCTGCCCTGGCCATGGGACGGAGATGGCATTGGTCACCCTCATGGACAATCTTCATAAGCAGCTGGATCGAGGCGGGTCAGAGCTGCTGACATTGTTAGAACTTAAAGCAGTGTTTGACGTGGTCAATCATAATTTATGGTTTTAATTGGTTTTATACTGTACTGGATTCTGTTGTAAACCACCCTGAGCCCCGCGTAAGCAGGGAAGGGTGGTCAAGAAATCTAAATAAATAAATAAATCTGTCCTGGAACAGGACGTACAAACCCAAATGGGAACCCAGTAGCATCCAACAATGCAGTGTGGCAAATTATGATTCCTATCTTACGGACACTGGAATGGCACTTGATAGCAGATGCGTGACCAAAATGATCTCATCCTATGTCTACAGACAACAGGCTGGACCCAGACTAAAATGTCTGTGAACAGAAGGCTCTTTTCCAGGGAAAATGTATTTTTGTCAACTTGGGAAAATTTTTACATGTGGTATAATAAGAAATATAATTTATAATATTTTACTAGGCATAAGCAATATATAAATAGTAGTTGACTTCCCTGTATTTACTTAAGAAAGCTTGATCGTTTTGTTATGTGTAACTTTAAAAAATAATTAAATAAAATTTGTTAAAAAACAACAACAGAAGGCTCTTTTATAAGTGGACTGGAACTCTTCACCTTCCACTTAGGGTTTGCCAGCTCTCACCTTTGCTGTGGTGGGGGGCTCTCAGCTCCTTCTTGGGACCATAGAGTTCCCCCCAAAATGCTAGAGCATCACTGTGCAATGCCCCAGTGTGATGATGTCACTACCGGTGATGTCATTGCATCGGTGGTGTCCCCATGGGACACTGCTGTCCGAGGTGGGCCTTTCCCCGCCAGCTAACTGGCTGGCAGCAGATTGGGGGCCCCGAAATCAGGGGATCCCCTACCCCGATGCCAACCCTACTCCCACTTCAGGCCACTGACTTCCCCAAGATTCTCTCTTGGTGGATAGGTGGCCCATTCAGAGAGCTCAGAGGACTGTCGTGGGAGAAGGGAAGCAGCTAAGCACTGTTGCGCTGGTGGAAGCAACTTCTGTTGACAGACACTCGGCTTTGGATCTAACTGGTTAACTCTCCCTATGATTTCAGACACCCAAAATAAAATCACAAGAATCAGGGCACATAGTCAACTGTTGACAGTAGTCTCCTGGGGACATGAAGGTGGAAAAGCAAGGTGGTTTGACTCCAATCAGATTCCTGGCCAACACCAGCAACAACTGTTGTCTCAAAATAACAATGAGGAATTGACAACTCTGCCTGTCTGAATAGCCCACAGCCGACTGGGATGTTCTGCAAACAGTTAAGATCTCACGTTCTTCCAGCCCCTCTTAGATGTCTTTTACTTCATTTGCATTAGATCACCCCCACACACACATATACACACATTTTCAAAATGACCATAGACTCCATTGCCTGAGTAATTCCGCCTCAGCGTTTTTGCCTTCACCTATTTTGTAATGCTTTTCTCTCTGTCACGGGAGTGGGATCATTTTCGGTTGGTTCCCCCCCCCCCCCATGCTAGCATGCCATTCATCTCTGCAGGGGAGCCCCAAGCGGCCTCCACACTGGACTCCAAAAAGCCCATGGAATAAACACACGTGCCGTTGTTTCCCACTGTGATTTGAGACTTTCCACTCATTACTGTAATAGAAATGAGTGTCTCTCATCTCGGTCCCATTAACTTTCACAAAAGCAAATGTGGTATGCAATCCTGTCCTGGATGGGTTTCGGGGAGACCTGTTTTTAAAGGACATTGTTCTGGAATGGTAGATTCCACAGCATGAGAGTTGGAGAAATGGGAAGGCAATTATTGGCCTATTCAGATCCCCAGAATGCAGGGCCTATCCATCAGCAGATAAAGCCAGAGGGAACTATGGGAGCTGGTCCCTGAAATCATACAGTTGGGTCAAATAACAGTCTATATTCAACAGCCCAGGAGAAGGATGGGGGCAGGGTACTGGAATAACCTCTGCTGAATCTTCCTAATGGTGAACTTGGATTCCTGACAGGGGATGGCTCTGCGTCTGTTATCAGGGACATACAAAGCGCAAGGAAGTGAAAAGAAGAAAACAAGGGTCAGTTTGCATATTACACAGCAAGAGCCCCAAATATATACTTAAGAGCAGGGGTGTCGAACTCATTTGTTATGGAGAGCCGGATTTGACACAAATTAGACTTTGTCGGGCCAGGCCATGTGTGTCATAAAATGTAATGCCAGGTAGCAGAGAAATAAACTTTGTAAAGGACACAAACACAGAGGATTTTTTTTAACTTAAAATAAAAACATGCTTGAAGCATTAGCATTCTTGCAATATTTTGTTTATTTAACCATCTCTGATAACTGACACTTCTTGCTCTGAATTATTGCATCGAAATGTCTGTGCTGTAGCAATCTGGGAAGGGAGAGGAGCCTCAGCCCAGTGCAGGGAGCAGAAGCTTGCCTAACTATCTCTCCTGAGCGATTGAGAGAGTCTGGGAAAGCAAGCTATGATGCAGCTGCAGCAGCAGCAGAACTGGAGGAAGAAGCAGGAGACAGCCAGAAAAAGAAGAAGAGATTGGATTTATACCCCACCCTTCACTCACTTAGAGTCTCAGAGCGGCTTACAAACTCCTTTCCCTTCCCCTCCCCACAACAGACACCCTGTGAGGTAGGTGGGGCTGAGAGAGCTCTGAAAAAAATGTCCTCGAGAGAACAGCTTGTTCAAGGCTATGGCTTATTCAAGGTCATCCAGCAGCTGCAAGTGGAGGAGTGGGGAATCAAACCCAGTTCTCCCAGATTAGAGTCTGCACACTTAACCACTACACCAAACTAGCTCTCCACTACACCAAACTGGCCCTTGTGGGCCTGATAGAAGCCCTCTGGGGGCCTAATCTGGCCCCTGGGCTGCATGTTTGACACCCCAGTTTAAGAGGAAGACCTAGGATTGCCAGCCTCCAGGAGGTGGCTGGAGAGCTCCTCCTATTATAGCTGATCTCCAGGTGACAAAGATCAGTTCACCCAGAGAAAATGACTGCTTTGGAAGTTGGACTCTATGAAATCCCTCCCCTCTCCAAATTCTACCCTCCTCAGGCTCCACCCACAAAATCATCAGGTATTTCCTAACATGGAGCTGGCAACCCTAGGAAGACCAGAGACCTTTTCAGACATTACAGCTGGGAGCCATCAATGGGTTCCACACTACCACCACCACCACTCCTAATATGAGACTAGGACAACACATGGATTTTCTGTGAATTGCCCTGTTCCCACAAAATGGTGACCATGCACATTGGGAGCTTGGCAGATAGCATGGACTCCTGTTGGTGGCTCTGGGTACTGTTGTTGTAATGTTTAAAAAGGGCTAGAGCCTGTATCTTTCTTGACAGTACCTGGAAAATACATATACTTTTAAATCTCTGATGGTTATATACATGGTTTACATTTCAAGAAATGTATTTGAAAAATCTTATGTGTGCACTTTAAAAGTATCCTGCTGCACTAGGAAGCTGATGGTTGAGGGGAGGCACTGAAACCCCCTGAATGAGTAAGCATGTGGTAGGGCTCTAAGAAGTTAACGTTACCCTGCTGGATCTTGCCCAGGTGCAACAGAAGTCAGTTTCCCATAACTGCCAGTCAGATGCTTCAGAAAAGTTCCCAAATAAGGCACATGGGGGACAGCTGCTTCCTGTGGGATGTCCCCAGCATCTGAGGATTCAAAACATTCATAGGCACACTGCCTCTTTCCACACAGGCTCAGTTTAGAGATCATGGCTTGCAGGAGTTCATAAACCTGTGGCAAGAGGTTATGGTTGAGGACACAATCTGCACACATAAGGCCACATGTTCAGTCCCTGTGCTGCAGGGTAGCAGAGACAACACCATACCCCCTTTCTTCTCAGCCCCCCATAGGGTTAAGCCAGCATCCACCAGGCCCAGTGGGGCGATGGATGCTCCTTTTAAAGAGCTGCATACCAGCCAGCTGTTCAAAGGCAGCTGGCCCTTTAACACTCAGGCAGCCAATGATAGCGGGCACTTTGACAGCCAGCTGTCTGGCAATCAGCTGTTGGGGAGCTCCACCCTGGGGGTGGGGAAGGGGAATAACAAGGCAGAAATGGCTCAGGAGGCACTATTGGACCATTACATTGGACATGCCACGGTGCGCAGGCTGAGGAGACTGAGGACAGTCAGGCAAAGATGCCCTGTTCCTTCCCTGAGCCTCTCCGCTTTTGCGGAGAGACTCAGGGAAGTGCAGGGGGGCATGGTTAAATGACTTTCTCTGCCTCCCCCAGATTTGGGAGGGAGAAAAAGGCATTTTCAATGTGCCTGGATTCCCTGCCTGCCCTTTTCCAGCTGCCACATGTCAGCTAGAGAAAGGATGGCAGAGAGAGGCTTTTCCTTGTCAATTTCACTCTCAGCTGACAGACTGGGAGTGAAATTGACAAGGAAATCCTGAGGGGCTCCCCAGAGGGAAAGGGGGCATTTTCCCTCTTGTGTGTAACGTGGGGAGGGCAGCGTGTTCTGTAGCCACGCATACCCAGAGGTTTTGGTTGTAGGTGTGGCCAACTCAGAAGCCAGCCGGAATGCCATTCCGGTGCGTTTCTGCCCAAAAATAGCCCTGGTGGTACCCAACCAAGGTTGCCAGGTCCCCTCGCTGTCCTAGCAGGAGTAGTTGGGGGGGGGGGTCCCAGGGGTGGGCAGCCAACATGATGACATCACCCAGAAGTGATGTCATCTCGTTGGCCACATGGATGACGCTCTGGTTTGGGGGCAAAACTCTATGGGTTTTTTGCCTTCAAAACTATAGAGTTTGCCCAAAAACCAAAGTGTCACCATGTGACATCCCCAGTGCAATGATGTGTTGACATCCCTGTTTGGGAGTGGGAGGTTTCTACCATTGGCTAGCTGGCTGGCAGCAACCCTGGGGGCTGGCAACCCTATACCCAACCAACCACCCAATTTGGCCTGTCTGAGGCCAAAGGAAGGCCAGCCAGCCAAATTAAGCCCTGGTGTCTGGGCCAGGATTTGAACACCCTGAAACCTCCAGTTTAAAAGACCTTGTCAAGAGACCCTTTCTCTACCTGAAACCCTAGACAATTGTTCCCAGTCAGAGCAGACAAGACTCAGCCACAGAGCTCAAAGGTCTGATGACTCACAAGTAGATCCATGTGCTCAAATTTCACAAACTGGTCTAAGCTTCTCTGTCAAGGCATTCCCTTAGTAATACAGTATCCATCCAAAAGGAAGAGTAGGTGACTGTTTCAAGGTGAGCACCAATTAAAAATAGGCAGGTACATCACGTTTGCATACAGATTGCAAGTATGTTCTGTAATTTTAAAAAAGATGCATGTACATTTTTAGAGACTCATCTTATATTGAGGGTCATCTTCCTTTCAGATGAATATGGCATGTTGGATGAGTTGGGGACCCATGAGGAATCTTGTGGGGGGGGGATCTGGAAATTCTGTGCCCCCTCCAAGATTCCCTAAACTCTCTATGGCCTGAGCAGGCTAATCCCACCCCCTTCTCCTTTAAACAATGTTCTTCAGCTCTCAACATCCCTTCTGGAAGCTATTCAACTCTCACCGAGTCATCCCAGGAGTTTTTATTTCCTCTCTTGGTTAATTTACAAAGTCATATTTTTCTGCACACCTGGGGAGTCTCCCAAGCAGGTAGGGTTCCCTTCCCTGCCCGTGGGTGGCCTGGTTTGGCTGTTTTCCTCATCTACATGAAGGTCAGCCAGTTTACGATTAGAATGATGTGGTTTTCCTGCAGGTATGGAAACCTGCAGGAAACAGCGTCTTGATGGCAGCGGCCGGGGGGTGGGGGGGCAGCAGCACACAGGAGAACTGCAGACGAAATGCTCTTTGCTGCCCCTCCTCTACTGAATGAAAAAGAAAACACTGGATTTTATTTATTTAGGCTATTTATATTCTTCTTGGTGCTCAAGGACGGTCAACATAACACAGTCATAATGATAAAATAAAGGTCTGAAAGTTAAAGTACATCTCAGAGCAATAAAATGCACAGTTGGAATGCAGGAATTTAGTTTTAACATGTCGCCTGAAGCTTAATAATGTTGTTTTTACCTGCAAGCAGGTGGCTTGTCATGCGGGGGCCAGATATAAGACACAGAGAACAAGATTCCGGAGAGTGTTAGGCAGGAAGTCCCACTTGCAAGTCCACACCTCTGTCACTGTGAGTTCCTGCAGCTGGGCCTCCATGGATGACAGCATATGGGCAGAGGTGATCCTTCAGGCAGGATTTGGATTTAAATCATTTGGGGTTTTAAAGGTCCAAGTCAACACTTTGAACTGGGGGGCCCAAACACACTGTGTGCCAAAATAGATGTTATCTGCTCCCTCTAGTAGCATTAACATTATGACCACAGTATTCTGGAATTTTCCACACTATCTTCAAAGCCAGCCTGCAGAAAGCATGTTATAGCAGTCCAGCCAGAATGTTACCAATGCATTTGTAATTAAGTCCACCTTCTCCAGGCACGGTCACCCTAGGTTGGTCAAAACAACTCTGTCACCGGGGTGCCCAGGATCGTAGAGGAGTCCAGGATAGGGTTCCTATTCCACAGGTGGGGTGGAGGATCCCCCGCTTTCACGGGCTCCTGCTCGCCATCAGCCATCAGACCAGTGGGAGGAAATTCCCCCAGAAGTGACATCAGCATGTCAGTGACGTTGGAGGGTGATGCTCTGCTTTGGGGGCAAAACTCTATGGTTTGAGGCCATTTTTATGATAGCGTTTGCCCAAAAAGCAGTGTCACCCCTGACGTCACTGACATGCTGACATCACTTCTGGGTGACATCCGCGCATCGTGCAATGTCCCTGCTCACCCGGAACACCCCCCCCCCCAAAAAAATTCCCCTGTTGGCACGACGATTTGACCTGGCAACCCCAACTATGAGTTTGCTCTTTTAGGGGAGGTGCAACCTCATCCCAAGCAGGCTGAACATCGAACAGATCAGTTTTATCCCCACTTTCATTTTGTCTGGTCCTTCATCATGTCTAGACAGTGGTTAAGCACATCTGTTGCCTCCATGGATTCAGATGGAAAGGACAGAAACTCCAGAAGTGGATGCCATCTGCCTTTGATGGCAGTTGACTCCAAATCCACACTGTGATCTTTGCCAGATGGTTTGTGCAAATGTTAAACAGCACAAGGGGCAAGATGGAATGTTGTGGAACCCCATAAAAGAAGGGCCAAGAGGCAGAAGTCCCCTAGCATGCCTTTTGGAACCCACCCTGCAGAAAACCCTTCTATCCCAAAGGCCCATTCCCATCAGATAGTCCAGA
This sequence comes from Lepidodactylus listeri, assembly GCA_029233225.1. Classification (NCBI taxonomy): domain Eukaryota; kingdom Metazoa; phylum Chordata; class Lepidosauria; order Squamata; family Gekkonidae; genus Lepidodactylus; species Lepidodactylus listeri. Next base: position 24,562,999 of record JARCFY010000008.1, read on the forward strand.
AAGATAACATGGCTGATGGTATCAAAAGCTGCTGAGATGTTCATTAGAACTAGGGGTGCATTCTGTCAGGAGACCAGAACAGTCCATCTAACACTGACCAATGCTGTTTCTGTGCCATATCCAGGACGAAGGTCAGATTGACAGGGATCTACATCATCAGTTTCACCCCCAAATGGCTAGAGAACTGATTTGCCTTTGAGTCTCTCCCAAGTCCAGAACTCAGGCCACTGTTCGATACCCACTCCCAGTACATTCTAAAAATTCATAAGTGTATATATACATCCTGATACAACATCCCAGAATAAAATACCGTTCATCTTGTTGAAGTTGAAATGCATGTAGAGAACGTATGACATTTTCCACATCTGAAATCTCAAAATTTTGGAAAACTTTCAAAAAGGATTCCAGCTTTTAAAATTTTAAAAATCTAATCATAAAGCAAAGATTCATATTTTTCATTTCTTTACAACAAACACTATCACAAATTTAGTCACCAGTGTCTGAGCACTCAAACCATAAAGGTTAAATCTACCACTGCAAAAAGTTCTCACAGAGTCCAATAATTCTGAAGTCCAATAGTCAACCTTTGAGACAGACTTGTCCACCCAGATTTCATTTTTCAGTGCAATCCTACACCAAAGGAACCCAGAAAAAACCACCTTGTAATTAAGGCTAGACTGAGAACTGGTGACTGACCCAAGATCATCCAGTGAGCTTCATATCTAAGTAAAGATTTAAACTCTTGTCCCTCTAATCCTTGTAGTCCACTTTAACTGCTATATCACACTGGGTTGGATCCAGCCAGCTTTTTCACTCAGTCTTAAACCTAATTACCATCCTCACTACAGCCTCTCCCTGAAATGACCTTTGTCCATGCAGGTTCCATGATGCTCAGCATGGCCTTTTCGGTGGTCAAAGGAGAACCCCATTCTTCCTTTTTCACCGCCAGGAAACCTGGTCGGATCCAACTCACCGACTCTCCATTGTGTCCCACTCTCCCCTCAAATGCCTGCTTCTGCCCTTGTTTCTTCTTCTTCTTCTACTTACAGAATAAAGAGAACACATTTATGCTGTACACGTATCTAATGTACATTTATACATTATGGCGGTTTTATACTAGTTCAATTGTCACGGCAATCCAGAGACCTGCCAGTGTGGTGATAGAATTTTCTGCTCTAAATCCCCAACTTCCCCAACAGAACTACAGTTCCCAGGATCCCCTGGGGAGAGGAAATAACTACCAAACTCATTCCAATCTGCGGGAAAGATATGCTCAGGGATTAGGAGATAGGGCACTTGACAATCATTTTGCTACAGCGACCACCTGGTGTTACACAAGCACCTGCTTATCTTTCAGCTGCTTGGGCATGTTTTTCCCCCCTTCTTCTTTTCCACAGTTGCTGAGCGCAGCTACTGATTCTTGCTGTCTCTGCTAATCACCGCGTGTGTGGCGGCCATTCCCATGAGGGGGGAGAGAGCCAGCCGCCCACCTGTGTGGCCACGGAGGCCTTCAAGTTGGTCAGAGAGACAAGAGCCACTTCTCTGCTTATAACTCCTTATTAGTCCCTATCCTCTTTAATAGGCTTAGACTGATGAGGCGAGGCAGTGGTTGGGATAGGCCGGGCAGTTTAATTAAAGGATTGCAGCTCAGCCCCGCAGTTATGGAAGTTTGTGTAAATGAGCTAGCTCCGAGTGCATGACTTAATCCGCCGCACCGAGAGGAGCTGAGGCATTAATGAAGAAAACTCTAATTAAAAGTAGACGGCTGGTAGTTATTAGCAGCTTCACCCCTGATGGATTCTGTTTCATTCTCTTCCTCCTCCCCACACCTCCCTCCAAAAATGCCTAATCAGGAAAGGCAAATGGGAACAGGGCAGAATCCAGAGCACTGCCAACCTCCAGGTGAGGGCTGGAGGTCTCCCAGAATTATGACAGAGGAGAGAATGTGGAGAAAATGGCTGCTCTGGAAGGTGGACTCTATGACAGAAGAAGAAGAAGAAGAAGAGATTGGATTTATATCCCGCCCTTCACTCACTTAAGAGTCTCAGAGCGGCTTTCAAACTCCTTTCCCTTCCCCACAACAGACACCCTGTGAGGTAGGCGGGGCTGAGAGAACTCTTTCCCAAGCTGTCCTTGAGAGAACAGCTGGTACAGAGCTATGGCTTGCCCAAGGTCATCCAGCCAGGTGCAAGTGGAGGAGTGGGGAATCAAACCCGGTTCTCCCAGATTAGAGTCCGCGCACTTAACCATTACACCAGACTGGCTGCCCAGCTAAGATCCCCAGCCCCTGTCCTCTCCATGGTCCACACCCAAATCTCCAGGAGTTTCCCAGTGTGGAATCCACCATGGGATGTGATATTTCAAGGGAAGCACCAATAAGTGACAAAGGGTGGGGGTGGGGAGCAGAACAGTTCTCCAGAGCCAAGTTTCAGCTTATGGGGCAAGCCAGCAGACTCCTCCCGAAATATGACTGCCTCAGTGGGAGTTCTGTTAAACTGACTGGCCCCTCATGAGCAGACCCGGCTGCTTAGTTACTGTTCCCAGTTAAGCCTTGTCACGATGAGTCCCAGGTGCAACTTCCAGAGCAGACAGAGCTGCTTCCTTCTCATCCTATTTAAGCCTTGGCTTAAGGGAGTCTTGGTGGATCAAGCAGTCTACCAGACATAAACCTTGTGTTACCAGCTCCTGCTCTCCCAGCGTGACCAGCCCCAAGGCCGAGGGTACGATACCATTCAAGGAAACCTGATGGCCGGGTACAGGATAGACACACACACAAGCTGGGATTCCCTTATTACATTTTCCCTATGACACTCTAGACGCTGTGATCACTCTTTCTCTATAATCACTCCACATCCCCCTTTCTTCATAAGCAGACTTGTTATATTATCTAACAAACTACTACCACAATATGAACTATTTACACAAAAGACTTCTGATTAATGGCAGTTTATTGTAAGGTTGACTTGTGAACTGTATAGATGATTCCTATAGACCAGTCTTCCTACCTGTATTTGCACCTCTTTGTTTCGTCCAGAGAGGCTCCAAAGGTAGATATACTAGATGGTGTCTTTCTTTTTCTTGTGCTGGGAAGATCTGGAGAGGGGCCCTGCCTCTACAAAGAAGTCCATATGGCTTTTCGACAAAATATAATCTCAGCATCCTTCCACATTTTTGTACTGGTCCAAACACCTGAGACTTTTTACCCTTGATCTTAGCCAAAAGGCTGAGACTTTTTGAGCCAGACCAGACTTCCTTCCGCTAATTCAGGTAATGACTTTACCCTGTGCCTGTCACTGACACTGGCTGTGATCAGACTGGCGACTTGGCGTGATATGGCGCTGCCTCTAATGGAACCAGTTTAAAGTGTTGTGGGACATATCAGCCACACAGCACACCTTGCTGCAGGTTACCCATGGAGACATCCCATGGGAAAGCCTCCACATTATTGCAGTGCAGCAGCCATGGAGAGCACCACAAAAACTTCCAAAATCCATGTGCGTGCATAAATGTGCATGCATGCACATGCACCTAGGGAATTTTTTTTTTTTTTAAATGCCTCCCTCGTGGCAGAACGGACCTGAAGGTTCAGGCTACCAAATTCATTCTGCATTGTCAGACATCCGGCCATGCGCAATGGCTATGCGGGGAACCAAAAACACCACTTGGGATGTGGTGGCTTTTTAATGCGGCTCCAAGCCATCCTGTGATGGGATAAGTATGGTTGGGGATACCTGACAGATGTGGCAGTCTGACTGTGCCCACTTGATCCGGAGGGGAGGAGTGGCTGTGTTTGGCCAAACGGCCTGTGTGATCACAGCCATTGTTTTGTTTCCTCATTTTTAATTCTGTATCTTTACTCCTAACACCTTCAAACTGGGCCATTTTGGGTAAAATTGGATTGGACCTATTGGGAGGTGGGGCCCTTAGTCTTCTTCCCATTAGAAGTTTTGCATGGCTCCTCTGATTTTCGAAGAAGTCTAAATTCTGCACAGCTCTCTCTGTCTCTCCATCATCACTCTGTAAAAAATGAGGGCTACCAGCACAATTCTTAAAACTGCATTCTCATACAAATCCTGTAAACACCCTGGAGTAAACTGCAACCTGCTTTTAGAAAGCAGTAGTCCAGGGACCATGTGCCTTCTCAATAGTGACTTAAGTATCTGAATTACATATAGAGATATGGTCTCCTTTAGCAGGCCCAGTTCTATGTATCCAAAAAATAATAAATCTACTGAACAATGTGCTAGAACAGGTGGGGCTGTCAAAAGTCTTTTTACTGTCATAAGCATTCTGTTGTAGGGTTTCCTATATTCACATAATTATGCTAGTTAAGCAGGTACCATAAGTGTTCTGTCCGATACGCCAGATTTGGTATGAATTTATGAACGGTGTTGTCAAACCGAAGAATCTCCTTAATGCTGTGGAATATCCTCAGCTAATGGCAAAGCAAGCAATGATATTAGCTTGTCTGAATCAGGTTGGATTCCTTGTTTGATAATTACGTGCCCTACAAATTTAATCTGTTCCTCCCCAGATTTACGTTTCTCATTTGGGCTAGAAGCATCTCAAAACTACACGCTATCATCCTTTGTGTTCCTTTCTGTCCTTGCCATGAATCAGTATACATATCTGCATGACACAGGATGTCTGGCAACCCAAGCACGGTCTGAGAAAAATTTGTTGGAAAGACTCAGAAGCAGACAAAATACCAAACGGAAGTTGGTTGACGGGAACAGTACCTTCCAAAGTGAGAGATTAAAGTGGTCAGTGGTCAAGGTTCTTTGCTAAGGGGTATGTGTCCAAACTCTGCCATAGCATCCAACTTTGAAAATATTTTAGCTTCTGGAAGGCGTGCTAATGTCTGTTCACCCTTTCTCATTACACATTTTTATTTAGTTGGGTAAAGGTAAAGGTTTCCCTTGCTTGAAAGCCAGTCAAATACGACTCTAGGGATGCAGTGCTCATCTCCGTTTCCAAGCCAAAGAGCCAGCACTGTCCAAAGACATTTCCATGGCCATGTGGCCGGCATGACTAGATGCCGAGGCACTTGGAAGGCTGTTACCTTCCCACTGAAGTTGTACCTATTTATCTACTTGCAAATTCTTGTTTTTGAACTGCTAAGTTGGCAGGAGCTGGAGCCAGAGACGGGAGCTCACTCTGTCACGCGGCACTCGGGTCTTGAACTGCTGAACTACAGACCTTCCAGTCTGCAGTTCAACATCTGAACCCCTTGAGCCACTGCCCTACCAAATCTGAATCTTGTCATTAGGCTTTGGCACAATAACAATACCTGGGCCCCAGTCTGTGGGTTCCTCTACTGGAGAGAGTACCCCCGATGTCTTCCATCCTTTGTCGGTCCTCCTTGACTCTCTAACAGAGGAAGAGGAATATGACGAGGAGCACTTAGGGCAAGAGGAGTTCTTGATGGTATTTAATAGTTCCCTGTCAGTATCCCCAGACTAGTGAAGCCTTGCGGATACAGTACCTTAATACTTGACGTTTGTACTCTAACATATTTCAGCGCCTCTGCTAAATTTAATTCTCTGATGGCTGGCAACCCAAGTAGGGTATCTGCTTATTACATATATTGTTTGGAAGTGGCTATGGATATACAAGGTAGTCTTTCTCTCCACTCATGCCATCCCAGCTGTGAGGCGCTACAGGAGATTCACTGCAGCCTGTTAGAGCCCAGCTACCCTGGTAACAAGCAGATGGGGAGCACATGCTACCCCCAGGTGAACTTCAGGTGGATTCTGCAGCCTCCCTTGACCTGACCTGGAAAGCAACAACAGGCACAAACCATGCCTGTCACCTTGCCCCCCACAGTGGTGCCCCCTACTGATTCTTCACCCCACCCCACCCCAAATGGGTGGTGTTGAACCAGTTTATGAACAGAAAGACAGGTTACCAGTTTCCTAAGGTAAAGCTATGCATGAGAACAAATGTCATCATTCTTGCCCTACAAGTCTGGATGCTAGACTTTGGAAAGCCTTAAAAGTATACTCTGCACCTTAAGGGGGATTTGAAAGAAGATCCCACAGCCTGAATGCTTTAAGCTGTATTCTTCCCAGAAGCACATTGGTCACCTTCAGGTGCCCCACTTACCAATAAGTACCCCAATCCAGCACGGGGAAGTCAAATACAAAATGGGGCTCCTACGTGCAGGTGCAAATGCTACCTTGATGTGCATGTCTTTCAACTGCTGATGCCCATCCATTGAATGGACTTGGAGAAGAGCAAGAAGACCGTTGTCCTCTGGGGTGCAACTTGCTTTTGTGCATTAGTACTTGTGTGCAGCTAGATTGGGATTGGGACCTTATTGCGAAGGAAGCACATCTGAAGCAGAACGGACGACAATGGGAACGCGCAGGTGATTTCACACCACGACTTGCTGCCTTCATGCTTATCTCACGCGGGTCTGGGCATGGCGAAGAACATGAGCGGAGAGCCAAGAAGTTCCTGGCTGAAATCTCTCCTAAGATGTGAACTCTCTAGGTGGACTTAAACCAGCCGCTGTCCCTCGGCCTTACTGATCCCAGCTGCAGTATGGCAAAGATACCACCTATCCCCACCCCCAGGCGAGTCTTACTGAGAAAATTATGAGTGTGCTTTGGCCACTGATGAAGATGCCGTACAAAATTGTAAACACTATTATTTGAAATGCTAGCGCAGCTGTAGAGCATATTCCAGCAAATGCTCCTTTATGCACATTTCTGCCTGGAAAGAGGCGTGTGGGTGGTTTAACCTGTGTGCTCTCAGCTATATATGCAAACAACAATATAACCATTTGGTAATGGCACAGCAAAGAACCATCATTTGCTAACTTCTACAGAGGCGAGTGTCATTATATAGGATTTTAAAAGAGAAGCTGATCCAAGTTCCCTTGGGAAATGCACGCTGCAATAAATGCATTGCACTCACGGAAAAAAAGGAAGCTCAGCTTTTCAAATGCGGGTTCAGGTTTGGCAGGAGAGATCTGCACGTGTATGTCAGAGAAATTAAGACAGCAAACAAGAGCTGTGTCTGACAATGGAATGGGGGGGAGTGATGAGATTTTTAAAATACAGATCAATCTCATGTCTTTGCCACTGTAAAGCAGTGCTTCCATGGGACCAGAGGGAATGAGCTACATACAGCTTTTCTCTGTCAGCGCTTGTTAACTACTATCAAGGTGCTCAGAAGGGAATTATTGCACCTGCTTCATGTAATAACTTCCCCAGATCCATGCTGATAGTTTCTGGTAGCAAACCACACAGGGCATGTGTCAAAGTTGAGACTTTTGGATAGTGGTTGTTCTTTCTGCTCCTATGTACAGATCCTTAGGACCGCCAACCGCCTTCCAATTAATTCATCACAAAATTCTGGAGCTTTGTGCAGGTTTTGAAATTGTTAAGCGGCACAAAGGAAATCGATTTTGTTTTTGAATGCAGCGATGGGCCAACACAGTCAATAAGCCCCCTCGTGTTGCAAATGCAATGTGATGTGAATATCCTAAAGCAAACGTGAGACAGGGCTGTGGATTTTTCAAGTTTACCTTTCCATGCGCATGCGGGAAGACAGGAGCCATTTTGGTTTGGGACTTCTGGCCCAGGGGAGGGATGGGGCTCGAGCACGTGTTGTGGGAAGAGGAAAAGATAGGATGGGCCTTAAGCTTTCCGGGGTCCCGAGTATATTTGCAAATTGGTGCCCCCCACTCCCTGCTCCCCTTGCCGTAACGAGATCCTGGAGCTGCTGGTGCTTCCTCCTCACCCATCCGTCCTACCTCTGTGATTTCCCAAACCTCAGCGATAGATTGGATGGGTGAGAAGGAAGCCTTCAAGGGGACCAGTTTAGTCTCTACTGTTAGGGATGCCAGCCTCCAGGTGGGACCTGGGGATCCCACAGAATTACAGCTCATCTCCAGACTACAGAGATCAGCTCCCATGGGGAAAAATGTATACTTTGGAGGGTGGGTTCTGTGGCATTTTACCCCACTGAGGTCCTTTTCCTCCCCAGGCTCCATCCCCAAATTTCCAGGGGTTTCCCAACCTGGATCTGGCAACCATACTCCCCCTGCCCCCACTGCTGGCCGGGGGGACCACGCAACCCTAGCTGAGCTTGTTCCATGAACATCACTGAATGGCCCCAGACCAATTGCCATCAGGCCTTCCCATGGCTACCAAATTCAGGCCAGTGGAAGGAAGGGCAGGAGAACCAGCCAGACAAGCCAAGAAGGCCTCCTGTTTAAACCAGCCAGGAAATAAGACCTGACCCTGATAACTGCTTCTGGATCAGGCTTGCTGCCTGAACAAACCTGTTAACATTCCCTGCGGCATTCACCGCCTCTCAGGTTGCTTCCCCATGGGGATGATTCTCCGGTCTGTTCTCACTGCCACTGCAAATGCACAGGAATTTGGCCGCAACAACAGAGCTTCTGTCCAGAGAGATTTCTTCTCTGTGATTTCCCCGCATGCCTGCCATTTCCCAATGCACCTGCCTTTCCCCCCTCCCATCAACATCAGTGGGCTTTTTGCCATTTTTTAAAAAAATGGTAGGGGGTGTATTGCTATAGTGTTAGGATGCGAGACTAATACATTTACCTCCGATAAATAAAAAAATATAGCTGGTGAAAAATCCCACCAGCAATGGGGAATAGATGACAGATGTTAAAAGATGTGCTGCTGGATTCTGGTGGGGGAAATCCACATATCCCCCACCACACTTTTCCCATACCCGCTTCAGTGATGGTTTTTCAGGAAACATCACACCAAAGCAGGTTTGGGGAAACCCACAGAGGAGCCAAGGGAAAACCCCAAAATGGGATGACCGCATGGAGAAACCTCCAAAAGAACTACTGCTGCATGGAAGGAGCATGGAGGAAAAACCTCCAGTTGGAAGCAGCTCCCATCTTTGCCCACTTCTAGGCCCTGCCCTCATTACTCCGTCAGAGCTGGACCTGATACAAGATCCCAAAGGACTCCTGCTGTTCACCAGCTCACATTCTGCACCTGTTTTGGGCTTCTATCTCCTCTGCGTTGCCTGGCTCCTCTTGGCTTCTCTGCACAACGGGCGCCTCTGTTGCTGCCATTCTCCCTTGATACTTGAGATGGATGGAACTGAGTACCAAAGGCATGCTGGGAAGGCAAAATTCCTCCAATCAGATGCCAGAGCAAAAGAGCTGCAAGTGAGGGTCACTCTATGGTACGGCCAGTCTGGAGGGAGAGGCTGTGAGCAAAGTGAAGCCTGGGGCTTGTGTGGTTTGTGTGGAAGGGGAAGTGGGGGAGACAGGGCAGCGGAAATTGAAAAAGAAGAGCCAGCAGGACACCAACTGACAAGCGTTCTCACCTTGGAGAAGAATCTGCCGACGAAGGCTTCTGCTCTGCGTCAGCCGCTGGACAGCAGAACTGGTGTAAAACAGTCTCATTCCTGTAACAGAAGACAGACAGTGGCGGGTGAGAGTTCGGCTCACTCCCTCGCAAGCTAAGTGGGATCGTCTCCTCTTGTCCACCTCCACTCCTGGCCACTGATCCCCACTGGTGATGTCAGTTCTTTAAGAGACTAAGGAGAACTTGGATCATTAAAAAAATCACAAAAGCATGGCATCTTGCAATGATCGGCAATCTAGCATGGAAAGCCAATCCATATGACCTGTGGAACACGCAGCACCTTCCTCACAGGAGAGTACCCCTTCAGATACCCACCGAGGAGGGCAGGGGCCACACGCTAGAACTCTCCCCAGGTTACAATCTCCCAAGTAAACTGGGAAGAATTTTCAGCTAGAAGCCTCCTTGATGTGCTCCCTTGACATATACTGAGGGGGTGGGAGGGGGGAAACTGAAATGTTTCCTATGAAACCAAGTCCTGTGAGGAAAGGTCGAAGGAGCTGGGTGTGTTTAGCCTGGAGAGGGGACGACTGAGAGTCGATATGATAATAATCTTCAAGTACTTGAAGGGCTGTCATATAGAGGATAGCATGGAGTTGTTTTCTGTTGCCCAAGAAGGTCAGACCAGAACCAACAGGCTGAAATTAATTCAGAAGAGTTTTCAGCTAAACATTAGGAAGAACTTCCTGACGGTTAGAGCAGTTCCTCAGTGGAACAGGCTTCCTTGGGAGGTGATGGGCTCTCCTTCTTCGGCGGTTTTCAAACAGAGGCTACCTGACAGCAATGCTGATTCTGTGAACTTCGGCAGATCACAAGAAAGGAAGGCAGGAAGAGTTGCAGCAGTGCTCAGTTCTCATGGCCCTTTCTTACACACCCAAGGAAATGCTGGTTGCCACTTTGGGGGTCAGGAAGAAATTTTTCTGAGGGCTAGTTTGGCCAGGGATCCTGGAGGGTTTGGGTTTTTGGGGGGGAGGACGGGGCATCTTCTGGGTATGGAACTGGGGGTATGGGGGGTATATGTGAATTTCCTGCATTGTGCAGGGGGTTGGACTAGATGACCCTGGAGGTCCCTTCCAACTCTATGATTCTATGTGTGATCTGCTATATGAATATCTGAGCAGGTACAGTCAGGGTAACAATTATACAGTGCATCCCGCTGAGCACTCTGACCAACCTCAACAAACAAACAAATCATATTTGCTGGAGGGGACTAATTAATGTTGAGCACAGAAATGATAGACCCCAAGGCACCCCCAAGAGTCATCTCATTCAACCCCCAATGGTCATCTTGTCCACCCCCCTGAATAACACAGGACACCCGCAGCAGGAGAAAGACAGACAACCATTTTAAGAGTAATCTCTGGAGGAGGACAGACTGGCAAAATGAAGCACAAGGGAAGCGGGGCAAAAAGACCTGGGCCAAGTTGTTGCGGGGCTTTACGGTCACACCGCGTGGATTGATGCGGGACCATACTGGGGAGGAGGTGGAATGGAGCGTTCGCACTGCGAGGTGGCCCCTGGTGCCGCTGCCCCAATTGCACGTGGCTGTGGTCCGTTTTGCTGACCTGTGCGTAGGGGCATGGGCACATATGCACAGCAGCAATTGGGGCAGGATCCCATGGCTGGGAGCTTTAACTCCGCGAGCCAGAAGCGTCCCCACAGGTGGTTGTGCACTCAAGCGCACAGCACACATGGGCAGTTATGCCAGATCGACGGGTTCACATTACCGGCGCCGCTTGATTGCAGCTTATTTGCGTCCACACTTCCAGGAAGCAGGATCAACCCACACCCAAACGGCTTGCCACAGGTTTCTCCAGGCACATTTTTAAAGCAGGATCAAAACACTTCAGGATGGGGTGAGTATGGCACGGCAATGCCAGACAACTGTGGCTGTGTGAAGTGGCCCTCTTAACCCGCTTGCGAAATGTGCCTATATCAGGCCAAACTCCCAGTCTGAACTCCGCCTCTGACTCTCTGTGCAATGGTTACATAGGATTGGACCTCATGAAAGATTTCCATGGCTAGAAGGGGGTGATGGTTACCATCCCATCCCCCCATGCAGCAGACCTCTGACCTTCCCCTTCCCCATTGCCAATCATGGGGCTCTCAAGGACAGCACTTTGGGGGGCATTTTGGGGTGCAGCAGTCATGGGGAAGCAGGGAGGTCATGTACAGAAATCCTCTCCATCTGTAGAAATTCTCCATGAGATCCAACTGGTACTCTTTTGCCCCCTTACATTTTGTCCCACTATATTACATCCCTCTACATAGACTGATTGTATGTCTTTTATATTACCACAAGATAATCTAATACTTACTAAGTATCCACTTTTTTTAAAAAAAAAAACCCACATCTCTATCAATAATTAAAGCATAGAAAACAAATTGTTCTGAATTACATTACTCCCCAGATTTACCGTTCAAAAACACAGTAAATTAAATCCAGATTTTAATGAACTTGTCCTGCCTTCCTCATTGAGACGAACAATATCGATTGGCCTCTGTTATATAAGCCATATCCCAGATTCTGAAGCACTGGCCCATTAAAGGTGAGGGACTTTTGTTCTTCCAGATGCCGGGAAGACATTTTAGCCACAACTAACAAATTACACAATTTATTTATTTATTTATTTATTTTTGTATTTATACCCCGCCCTCCCCGCAAGCGGGCTCAGAGCGGCTCAATGTCTCAAAGTCCACAGATTGTTACCAAAGGAACAGGCCATTGTCTGTTGATATTCCATATCCTGGCATTTCCTCTGTCTTTTTAAATATTTCTAACTAATGAGCCTTAGTAATTGAATGAATGCAAAAAAAAACCCCAACACCGTGGTTTAACAGGATTACATTTCCAACAAAGGACATTAAGATAAGAAATTCCTTTCAGTTTACAAGCTTTAAGGACAGCCGTATTAGTGTTCTGTCGGCTGTGGAAATGGCCGTACTGATGCCCTCTACGCATCTGTGCTGTGGGACTTCAAAGCACCAAATCAACGCACCAGACCCCACAATGATCAGTGCACTGATGCGCCTTTTGAAGCGTCATTTTGTACAACTGAAAAGTTGGGAAAGAACTTCAAAGAGCTCTCGTCTCTCTGATTTTAATGGGGCTTTTCACATCCTAACCCACCCTGAAGTCTGCCGAAAGGGAAAGGTCAAATCCAACTAAAAACAAGACAATAGACCAAAGTTCCACCACTTCTGAGTTGCCTTCCCAGAAAGAATCTGCCCCTACTTGAGATTTCGAGTCATTGCAGTTAGCAGTTCTTTCTGCCTAGCAGTGCTCTTGGGTTGATAACAGCTCTGTCACAAGTAAAAAGTCAGTAGGTACAAACTTCTCCCGTCGCGACTGTTCAAGATCCAATTTTGCTTGCCACGTAAGACATGCTTCTTCTGTTTTTTGTTATGGAACACAGACTCCATCAAAGGCATTTTAAAAATGAGAATGCCATCACAGGAAAAACTCGACAATAAAAACCAGTTATCCCACTTACAGACGAGACTACTACGTGGGTGTGAGGCAACTCAGATGACATTTCCCTGCCACCAGGGCAAAATGGAGCATTTTTCTTCTGCACTCATTCCTTACCCCTATTTGCCAGCATTTTTTAATTATAGCATCAATGTATGCGGAAGATCATAGATCAATATGGATGACAGGGCTTCTGCCCTCTGCGTATTTTGCACAGGGAGTAAAAGAAGGAGACAGTTGGGAAAGACTCAGGCATCGAAGTATTAATGTGTAGAAATGCATTTATGCATCCTTAACAGTGCCATCCCAGGCAGTGTTACACCCTCCTAAGTCCATTGAAGCCAATGGACTTAGAAGGGAGTACCTCTGTTTGGGATTGAGCTACTAAGCTTCTTTCCAGCTGAGTAGTACGACTAAGGCTGCAGTCCTACTTGCAAGCAAACTTCACAGCACACAAATAAATGAAAGGAGTGGAGAAAGCTTCCTCTACTAGATCCCTTGTTGTACTCTTAAAGGCACAGGAGCCCCAACAGAAAGAAAAGCTGGCCTCTCCATAGGCTAAGTACCATAGAAGTATTACCAACAAGTCTCAAAGAAAGCTTCTGTCCCAGCCAGGCTGCTTGAGCACCACAGAAATGAAATGAGGCCAGCTGAGGACAGGCACGAGTTGGGTTGCCAACTCCAGGTAGGGAAATTCCTGAAGATTCCTGTTGGGGGGGGGCAACAGTGGGAGGGCTTCTAGTGTTCTGGCCCCACTGCTGGACCTCCTGAGGGCACCTGGTGTTTTCGGCCACTGTGTGACACAGAGTGTTGAACTGGATGGGCCACTGGCCTGATCCAACACTGGCTTCACTTATGTTCTTATGAGATCTGGGGGAAGAGCCTAGGGAGGGCAGGGTCTGAGGAAGAACCTCATATAACGTAGCCCTTTTCTCCAGTGAAAGTGTTCACTGTTGCCTATGGATCAGTTGTAATTCTGGGAGATCTCCAGACCCCTTTGGGATGAAGACATAGCCAAACACACAGTCTACCACAGTCTTCCAACCCCTGCCAGAGTAAATCTGAGGGCATAGATCCCGATACAGTCCCCGGTGCCTGCTCCCCACCATGCCCCCTCCCACAGCCTCGCCTGGACCCTGTGGAATTATTACACTTTCCTTCCTGATGTATATTCTAAGCATCTAGTCTTTAAAAATGTTCTGTGTGGCTCTGGAACACCCATAGGGTTGGGACAACTGACGATCCCCTTAGAGGTATTATTTTTGCCACCCTGTAGTATTTTAAAGAGCATCAATAAAGTGGTGTATGATCCTAGAGGTGAGCACCAGAGTCTTTTTACAACATCAAGAGACAGTTTGGTGTAGTGGTTAAGTGTGCAGATTCTAATCTGGGAAAACTGGGTTTGATTCCCCTCTCCCCCACTTGCACCTGCTGGTGTGACCTTGGGGAAGCCATAGTTCTGTCCCAGCTGTTCTCTCAGGGGCAGTTGTCTCAGAGCTCTCTCAGCTGCACCTACCTCACAGGGTGTCTGCTGTGGGGAGGGGAAGGGAAAAGGAGTTTGTAAGCCGCTCTGAGACTCCAAGTGAAGGGTGGGGTATAAATCCAATCTCCTCCTCCTCCTCCAAGAGATGCTTGGGTGCAAATCTTAGACTGTGTGCAACTGCACATGATTGGAAACTTTTGACCCATGCTCCTTCCCAACTAGGGTTACCAACTCCAGGTTAGGGACCTCCTGAAGAATGGGGGGGGGGTGGAGCCTGGGCAGGGACAGGGACCTTAGTGGGGTGCAGTGCCATAGAGTCCACTCTCCAAAGCATCCATTTTCTCCAGGGGAGCGGATCCCTGCACATGGAGATGAGCTGTAATTCCAGGGGGTTCCCAGGTCCCACCTGGAGGCTGACATCCCTACCTGGGACACATCACTCTGGGGGCCTGGGCTGAGAGGTCACTGGGGGCAGCAGAAACATCTTCAGCCAGCCCAGCAGTCTGTGCCGAAGAATGGCAATCCGCATGCTGGGAGAGTTCTCAATGGTAATTCTCTCCTTTTTATTGGCGATAAAAAGGAGCCACCTGTAAGCAATTTTGCAAGTTCTGCTTGGCCAGCTCATCTTTAAACTGTAATTTTCCTTCAGTAACCACTATCAACCACGGAACTGCATCGCAGTCGGGCTATTTCAAGGGGAAAATGGCTTTTGCTATTCCTCACCATTCCCAGGAGCTAATCAGGTCTCCCCATATTATTGCTTCTTTAATTTGGATCCTTCTCGGCGCTCAGCAACCTGAATAGCTGTGTTTTGTCTGCCAACGACATGAGCCCTGGCGCTTACAGAGAAAGCAGCACAATCCCTCCAGGCCACCAAATGGTTCGCACCACGATGCCGCCCTTTTCCATGAAGTCTCCACTTCCTTTGGAGATCGAGTTATGAAATTCCCCTAGCAGCAGTGCAGTCTAATGGCAGCAGTTGGGAACAGGAATGGTCTTCTTGCTGGCCTTGGATTCTCCCACCACCGTTCCAGTCCCCAAGCTCTTATTCCCTAAGGGTCCATGAGACAACCCTTGGCAGAGCGGTGCCCCAAGTAGCCACCAGGGCTCCTTGGCTAGTGAACCCTCTGTTGCATCAAGCATCTGTTTTAAGTTACAAAGTTTGGTGCAGATCTTAAAGAGGCTTAACAGCTGTAGTCTCACCTCGGCTTTGACTAAAGGGCTTCAAGAGCAAGGCTGCCAACCTGAGCCTGGTAACTGGTGGGAAATCTGGGGTAGGACCTACCAATAGAGATGTTTCCAGCACTGCAACATCACTTTTATTGATTGATTGATTGATTGATTGAATTAGATTTACTAGGCCGCCCTTCCCTACAAGTAGGGCTCAGGGCAGCTTACAACAATGTGATATATGACGAGTGATTTAAATTTCAAAACAACATTAAAACTACCTTTAAGAAAGATCAATAAATAAGACAATATACATTCCAGAGGGTGGGAAATGTTCAGGTTCCCAGCCTTGGGGGGAGGGGTTACGAGGGATGAGGGGAGTATATGAGAGCGCCAGATGTCGTACTATCCCATCCCTGTCCTCAACCAAATGCCTAGTGGAACATCTCTGGTGAGGCACTCCAAAGGGATCTGTCGAGGGTGGGCAAGTGGGCATCAACATGGCAAATGGGGTTCAATGTGGCCAAGTGTAAAGCGATGCACACTGAAGCCAAAAATACTAGCTATAAATACACATTGATGGGGTCCGAACTGACCAAGAGAGAGATCTTGGAGTCGTAGTAGATAACTCAATGAAAATGTCGAGACAGTGCGTGACTGCAATGAAAAAGGCCAGCGCTATGCTGGGGGTTATTAGGAAGGGAATTGAAAACAAATCAGCCAGTATCATAATGCCCCTGTATAAATCGATGGTGCGACCTCATTTGGAGTACTGTGTACAGTTCTGGTCACCACACCTCAAAAAAGATATTATAGCATTGGAAAAAGTGCAGTGTAGGGCAACTAGAATGATAAAAGGGTTGGAACACTTTCCCTATGAAAAAAGGTTAAAGTGCTTGGGGCTCTTTAGCTTGGAGAAATGACGGCTGGGGGTGACATGATCGAGGTTTATAAGATTATGCATGGGACAGAGCAGGTAGAGAAAGAAGTCCTTTTCTCCCTTTCTCACAATACAAGAACTCGTGGGCACTCGAAATTGCTGAGCAGTCAGGTTAGAACAGATAGAAGGAAGTACTTCTTCACCCAAAGAGTGATTAACATGTGGAATTCACTGCCACAGGAGGCGGTGGTGGCTACAAGCATGGATGGCTTCAAGAGGGAATTAGATAAACATATGGAGCAGAGGTCCATCTGTGGCTATTAGCCACAAGGTATAGATAGGAACTCTCAGTCTGGGGCAAGTGATGCTCTGTATTCTTGGTGCTTGGGGAGGGCAACAGTGGGAGGGCTTCTAGTGTTCTGGCCCCACTGCTGGATTTCCTGAGGGCACCTGGTGTTTTTGGCCACTGTGTGACAGAGTGTTGGACTGGACAGGCCACTGGCCTGATCCAACATTGGCTTCTCTTATGTTCTTATGCTTTGCATGCCCTGCGGAAAGGTAATAACTTCCACAGGGCAAGGATGTTTTCTGGCAGGCAGTTCCACCAGGTGGGAGCCAGGGCCAAAAAAGCCCTGGCCCTGGTTGAGGACATCTGGACCTCTCTCATGCCGAGGACCTCCAGGAAGTTCTTATTCCTGGAGTGTAATGCTCTTCCAGGGGCATACTGAGAGAGGCACAAAACAAAAGTGATATTAATAAGATGGGACAATGCTCTCGTATGCATGTGAAACTTTATGATTTTACCACAGAGTTTTAGGTAAATGCTAGAGTGGTGCCCCAACATGTTGATATCTCTTTCAGTTCATGCTGGAAGTGATGTCACAACATCTGGAGGAGGAGTTGATTTCCAGCCTCATTTTTCCCATTGGACCTCATAAAATGAAGTAAATAAATAAAGCAGAACCCGAGGGGGCAGGTGAAAGGTAGGTAGGTGGGTGGGTGGGTGGGAAGGAGAGAAGGAAACAAGAAAAGGTGAGGTTATTGAGGCTGCCCAGAGGGTGAAAAGAGTAAATAGAGAGAGAAGGGGGATACAGTGGGAAGTGAGTTGACCCCCCACAAGCCCTTGTCCACCATGGGGACCCATAGCAGCTTAAATCATTATCCTCCTTTTTATCTTTGCAACAACCCTGTGAGGCAAGTTAGGCTGAGCATGAGTGACTGGCCCAAGGTCACCCAGTGAGCTTCCAAGGCAGACTGGGGGTTCAAAACTGGGTCTCCCAAATCCTAGTCTGAAACGCTAACCACCACAACACAGTGGCTTTCAGGATGTGGCTGTTGTTGAACAGTAGCAAGCAACCAGGTATGAGTAAGTTACTGAAGTTGGGTAGGATCAAGTTGCCTAGTGGTTACTGTTGGGCTTAATCCTGATGAGTCCTCCTTCAAATGCCAAAACAGCCCTGGAAAGGGCCTTGACGCCTTCCCTTGAGTTTTGCTAACAGAAACCAAGGCTGGAAGGCTAACAATACTGTTGTGGTAGCCTAGCAACAGATACTGAAGGCATTCTTTTCTTAAAGCTTAAGACATTCTTCTAGTCTTTTGGTGGGTTAACCCCCCCCCCAAATGTTTGTTTGGATTTCAGATTTTTCTGCAAAACTGGGATGTTTTTCAAGTTTGTAGAAAGATTGTCTTGTCTGTCCATGGTCCCAATCTCTGGATTTAAGATCCACACTTTTGGCCATGTTCAGAATTGCTTATATTGATGGTAAGCAAACAAGCCACAATACCCCTGGACTGTGTGGTCCCCCCCCCCCCCCCCAGTGTTAGCAGCATGAACATTTAGAATGGAAAACAAGTTTATTATCTTTTCTCCCTCTGCTTTGGAAACAGTTGCAGCATTTTCTAAATATTAATCCTCATAAAAGCTACACAAGACACTGTATAATTCCTGACCCAAAGTGCCGCACAGATTTGCACCAACAGATGGCTAAGAATGGGATGATCACAAGAAAAGTCAGGAATAAAATTGGATAATGCATTTGGATGACAATGTTCCACCTCTCCATATGGGACGGAGCACGTCCTCAACGGGACCTTAAGAACCCTGATGTGTGTTTGGTTTCCCCTTCATGCTCTCTCTCCTTGCAATGAATGCTTCATTCTGACAGTTTCAGCTCCAGCAATCGCTCTTCTTGATGCCAAGGTGTTAAATGTGTTTTCCCCTTTCCCCCTATTTTAGGGTAATAATTTTTGTCTTTTGTTACTAGAACAAACTAAAAAAGGCCAACTTTCCTGCATGAATAGACCAGATGAGCATGCAAGCCACATGTTAAATACATGTCATCTACACATGTTTACTGAAGCTGCTCTGCTGGGAAGCCAAGTTTGCCATGGTTTCTAGCATACATATATGCAGTGGAAAAGGTGTAGGTGCAGTTAATCATGGTTCACATCTTCTTCTCAATATGGTCATGCCATCAGTCTGGGAAGTGCATCATGTCTGAAGCAGCCCCTGCATTTCAGGGGCTAACAGGGTTGTCTGAACACTTCAAGTGCTTTGCCAGGATTGTGGCTCGTCACTTCTTACGGCTCCTTAAGGGCATGGCGAGTCATGAACTCATCACACAGTGCAACATTCGCAAGACCAGTTCAAAGGACAAACAAAGTCAACTAATTACAAATCTAGGAAAGTTCATGTACAAGATCTTGCTGTATGCATATATTTGTCAGAGTTTTAGAAAATGGCATGCAGGGGTTACCTAGCAATAAGCGCCCTGGCCAGAGCCACCCATCTCCACTCCTCTCCCCAATGCTCCCTCTAAGCTGTGGAGTCTTGTGAGCAGAAATTCTACTTTGTGAGCTACTGGCATTACAGTTGTCAGTGAGTGATTTGGCTGCTGCATAAATTAGTTTGCTCTGGAGCCATCCTTCCTGAGCTGAGACAAAAATGTGCGAGCTGGAGCTACCTCACTCTAATTCAGCTTAGAGGGAACACTGCTCCTCTCCCCAATGTGCTTTCACTGCAAGAGGCTGCAAGTCGAATGCTGGCAAGAACTGGCCTGGATTTTCTGTTCCCCTGGTCACAAAATAAGATCCTTCCCCGCCGCCCCGATGCACCTCTTGCAGGTTGAGCGGTCCCAACCATCACACGCAAGAAACATTGCAGATCTTATACAAGACACTACAGACAACAAACATTTAGGCAGAGCCAGGACGTCCCACTTGTGTTTTAAGCAAAAATTAGGAGCCATTCTAGAGGTGAAGCTACACAGCTGTTTTGGACCAAGTCAGATGATTCACCCATCAAGCTCAAGTCTGGCTGACAGCAGCTCTGGAGGGTTTCATCCAAAGAAAAGTCTTTCCAAATCTTGTGCCTGCTTCGGTTTGCCCTTGACAAAGCCTTCATGTGCCTGCTTCGGTTTGCCCTTGACAAAGCCTTCATGTCCGCAACGTGTCTGCCATGGGCCCTACCAACAGGCTTGCTGTGGGAGTTCTGTGCTCAGAACTTAATTCCTGGCCAGTGTGGACATGTATCAGATTGGGACTGCAATGCGAGAGGAAAGGGAGTTTAAGCCTTTTCCCCGCACCGTTTTCTCTACATGAAATGTCCCCTGCAGAGATTGGGAGAGGGAACTTATCTGTACTGAGACACACACCTTTCCTCGGTGAGTCAAATAGTGACTCCCTGGGGCTGTTCCAGGCCCGAAAAGTGGCACGGCCTTCCATCTCTCTCTCAAAGGGGAAATTAACTTCCAAGTTTGGAACTCTCTGAGGATAGCTGTTGGGGTGCCCGCCTCCAGGTAGAACCTGGAGTCCTCCAGGAATAACAACTGACCTCCAGACTGCAGAGAACAGTTCCTGGAGAGAAGATGGCAACTTCAGAGGGCAAACTCTGGTATACCGTTGTTTCTAGGTGAAAGCCTTCCTCAAATCCCCCCCTTCATAGGCTCTACCCCCAAATCTCCAGGAATTTACCCAGGAGAGAGTGGGCAACCTCAGGCATGATGGCTTTGTAAGTTGTGACCATCCTTGCCTGGAGATGCCAGGGATTTCATCAGGGACCTTCTGAATGCAAAGCCTGTGTCCCCCTGCTGGCCACAGCACCTCCTTGAGAGTTGTGAGACAGTCACATCACAATACCTTGGCTTAGAGAACTTCTTTGAGCTTTCCCCCGAATGGCTATGCTCTCTAATGTGCTTCTGGTTTTGCTGGTGGGATCTGGCACAAACTTGGCTTTTAAGCAAGACCAGTGATGGCTCAAATCCCCCCCAGACTGACGCATCACTGACCATCAGGCACCATCAAGTCTCTTTCCTTGACATGTTGCGTATGAAGAAATCGAAGTTTGGGCCCTGCCACCTACTTCAGCCTCTGCTTTGATCACCACTTAGCTGCCTAGCACAAGGACAACGAAAGCGAACGCCTTCTTGGTTAAGCAACAGCTATTTCCCATTCACTGTCATTACCGCTAAATCGCTTTCTTGGGAGCAGTCCCAATAAAACAGCTGTGCTGAGAGCTGGTGTCCTAATGAATAATGAGAATGACCAAGCATGCCTGGGAAGAATCCCAGGGCACCTAGGGAGACAAGTTTCAAAAACTTTCCAGCAAGGAACTTTTTCTACACTGCATGGCACTGAATTCTGAGGAGGGGGAAAACATTCTAGAATATACACTCAGGGTTCAACCCTGTCCCCGAATTTACATTCTGCACTGCACACAAGTTCACTCCTGTAATAATCTCGGGGTATTTTTTGTTTCCACATTACATTGAGGTCACCCCGGTTTCGCCCCACACTTGTCCCAGGATAAACGGATGCTGTTATAGCCAGGGATTAATGCAAGGTATTGTGGCGTGAGCTGAACTCTGATAAAACCAGGGATGAGATTCAAGTGCAGAAAGGACCTCACAGGATGTTGGCTGTAGCTTTGGGTCAGACACCTCACTCTTGCCCCAGACGTATTTTTACCATATTTTAAACCCATTTTCTTTTGCCAAAAATTTGGCACCCAAACAGCTATGATTACCAACCTCCAGGCGCAACCTGGACATTACCCGCCGACACTCAGCTGGTCGGTGAGTGGAAAGAGGCTGGCCAAACAGGGGGTGCGATTATCATCCCAGTGTGATGACGCAATTTTAGGAGTGAACTGGAAGTGATGGTGTCATGCTAGGGTTGCCAAGTCTGGGTTAGAAAATACCTGGGGACTTTGGGGGTGGAGCCAGGAGAAGGTGGGGTTTGGGGAGGGGAGAGGCCTAAGCATGGTACAATGCCATAGAGTCCACCCTTCAAAGCAGCCATTTTCTCCAGGGGAGCTGACCTCTGTCAGCTGGGGATCAGTTGTAAAAGCGGGAGATCCCCAGGCCCCACCTGGAGGCTGGCAACTCTATGTCATGCTGGGGATGACACTCTAGCATTAGTTTCTGGGCCCAGTGCTAGAGTGTCACCCTGGTGCAACACCATCACTTCCGGGTAGGGATGCCAGCCTCCAGGTAGGACTGGGAGATCCCCCAGAATTACAGCCCATCTCCAGACTACAGAGATCAGTTCCCCTGAAGAAAAGGGATGCTTTGGAAGGTGGACTCTATGGCATTGCTCCCGACTCAGGTCCTTCTCCTCCCCAGGCTCCACCCCCAAAATCCCCAGTTGTTTCTGGCAACCTTATGCCCCTCATCCCCTGCTGATGGCCGGGGGCAACCTTACTTCTGGGTCATGCCAGAAGTTGCATCATCACACAGGGATGACAGTCGTGTCTCCCACTGCCCCATCTCCCACCAATTGCTAGGCCTAATTACAACTGATCTCCAGAGTCAAGGGACCAGTTACCCTCCAGGAAATGACACTGAGCTTCCCCCTGCCCAGGGAGCTTCCCCGCCTCCCCCCCCTAAATCTCCAGGAATTTCCCAAGCTGGAGTTGGCATTCTTACTTACAGCAATTTAAAGCCAATACAGATATTTAAGATATTTATACCTTCCTCTTTACCCCAATGGGGACCCAAAACAGCTCTTGACATTGTTCTGCCCTCCTTCATTTTAGCCTCAAAGCAACCATCGCCCTGTGAGGTCAGGCTGAGAGAAGGAATCTCGCAATGATCTTCTATGAAGAAGAAGAAAAAGAAGAAGAAGAAGAGATTGGATTTATACCCCGCCCTTCACTCACTTGGAGTCTCAGAGGGGCTTACAAACTCCTTTCCCTTCCCCTCCCCACAACAGACACCCTGTGAGGTAGGTGGGGCTGAGAGAGCTCTTTCCCAAGCTGTCCTTGAGGGAACAGCTGGTACAGAGCTATGGCTTGCCCAAGGTCATCCAGCCAGGTGCAAGTGGAGGAGTGGGGAATCAAACCCGGTTCTCCCAGATTAGAGTCCGTGCACTTAACCACTACATATATCTATGGCTCATGGCGGCTTGGCCATTCCAATTCAGTTCCATTTCTGTGTACGCCAAGCTCATACCAAAAGGGCGGTGGATCGGTTCAAGGTGGGTGTGGCTTGAGCCTGCTATCACCTCCAGGTAGGGTTGCCATTCCCTCGGTGGGGCCAGGTGATCCCCCAATTTCAGAGGCCCCAATCCACTGTGGCCCAGCCGGCCGGTGAGGGAAGCCCCACCCCCAAGAAGCCCCCTCCTGGTGCCCCCGCAATGATGTCACCCGGGAGTGACGTCATCACGTTTCTGACATTGGGGGCAACGCTCTAGGTTTTGGGCAAAACTCTATTGTTTTGAGGCCCAAAACACCATAGAGTTTTAACCAAAATCTAGAGTGTCGCCCCCAACGTCAGAAATGTGATGACTTCACTTTCGGGGGATGTCATTGTGACGCACGCGCGAAGCATGCACATCAGAAGAACTGCAGGAAGGATCAGAAGCCCCCCCCCCCACTGGCAGCCAGGTAGGCCTTGGCAACCTTGCCTCCAGGCTAGCAAACTTCCAGAAGGGGGCTGGTGATCTCCCTGGAATTACAACTGATCCCCACACTTCAGAGATTGATCCTCCTGGAGAAAATGGCTACTTTTGAGAGTGGATTCTATGGTATTCTACTGTGCTGAAACCCTTCCCTAGGCTCCACCCCCAAATCTCCAGGAACTGGCAATCTGAATGACCTCCCAGGCCTGTGCTGCTGCTACCTGGCCAGGTACTAAGGCAGACTCCACAGCCTGCCTTGAGCCTGGGAAGGTGTAGGGTTGCCAGGTTGTCCAGCGGGGGAGAGAAGCTCCATGTCTGGGAGTTTCACACACGTGCATAACACAGGCATGCTGCAATGACAACACCCAGAAGTGACGTCATCACGCTAGGCACGTCCACGGGGGATGCACTAGCATTCGGCTTGTTGAATGCTAGAGGATCTCCTGGCGACGTGCCCAGCGCAATGACGTCATCGTGCTGGGCACGTCGGCCTGATACAGGCACTTTGGGGGTGGGGTTACCCCCGCCGGCTGGATCCAGGCTGGTGGGCCGGGGGCCCCTAGAGCAGGCACCCCCCCCAAGGACCTGGCAGCCGTAGGAAGGTGGCAAAATGCCCTTAGCTGGCCCTGTTGTGAACTCACTAGGTGGCCTAAGTCCTCAACCGACCATCTGCTCTACCTTCCAGGATATGGTGAGCCTGAGTGAAATGATATTATGCAAAGTGCTTTTAAGATTCAAAAGATAATATACAAATGCAAAGTATTATCGTCTCTTAACTAATCCCTGGGAATCAAAGACTCACTGGACCGTTGCTCGGCTGCTACGCTGGTTATCTGATGTATGCCAGGAGGAGAGCAACAGTTTACCAAAATACATGCAGTCCCTTGTCAAATGCAGGCTCTGTTCAGGCCTGTGTTCAAATCCCACCTCGGCCAATGGACTTCTTGTGAGGCCCTGAGCGAGTCGTGGCCTCATCTCTCCATTCATCAAACAGGAATGAATTGTGACCTACTTCACAGAGCTGTGAAAACAGAAAAACAAACCCAAAGAAGTGCCATATGTTGCTTTCATAAGCAAGGCCTGGCAAATGTAGGACGATATCATGTAAATTCATGAAAATATAATATGCAGGCATCTTTTATTTATATTCTACCCTTCCTGGGGGATGGAGCATCCAGGGGGGTCTCCCACTCAGGCATTTGATCGGATCCCTATCCACAGATTACACTATCTCCATAGGCAGGGAAGAATACTGCAAAAATAGGTATTGTTTCCAGATTAGGAGCTATATATAGTAATAGAAATTAAGCCTCTTTCCCTCTCTCTTTTTTTTAAACAGGTGTGGACCTGGTAACTCTATCAGTAATTAAGTATGGAACGAAGTTTGAGTCCAGTGGCACTTTTAAGACCAACAACATTTAATTCTGAGTATACGCTTTCATGTATGCATACACACTTCTTCAAATACATTGAAATAGACTTCCTCAAGCCTTATATATAGGTGTGGGAGGGTTGGTTGCCAGGAAGGAGTCGAGATGCATAAGTAACTGGGAGTCGAGATGCTTAAGTAACTGGGCAATAACTACAGCTAAGTTTGGATTAAAGCAGTTGGTAAAACCAGTGAATGGCAGCAAATTAGCATACAAATAGTTAACCAACAGAAAGTGAGAACTAAGTTTGAGTCCAGTGGCACCTTTACGACCAACAAAGTTTAACTCTGGGTATAAGTGAGAACTGATCGACTCAGCTTGTGTGAATGCACACTCAGTTCTCGCTTATACCCAGAATTAAACTTTGTTGGTCTTAAAGGTGCCACTGGACTCACTGCTTCACGTATGTATGTTCATACGTACATAGAGCCCATTCATAATCTGAGGTTCTGTTAGGGTTGCTGGCTGTTGAAGAGAAAAATGTTCTGTCTCTTTAACAGAGACTTTACTTACTGCCACACTACCCAAAAGTTTCACCTGCCAATCTCCACACATTTATGCCTCTATTTCAAAGGACAGGCATTTTTTTCCAGGCTTGCTGACAACCCTAGGTCCTAAACTGCAGCTTTACTGAACTTGTACATAAATCCAGCCTGGGCCTAGGCCTGGTCTAGTGGTTGATCTGCAGAAATCTGTAGGCAAAGTTTGTTGTACTTAATAAGGTTAGCCCAGTCTCCTCAGATCTCCGAAACTAAGCAGGGTCATCCCTGGTTAATACTTGGATGGGAGACCACCAAGGAAGTCCACAGTTGCTAAGCAGAAGCAGGCAATGGCAAACCACCTCTGAATGTCTCTTGTTCTGAATATCCTCCAGGCCCCCAGGAGGGATCCCTCACCAGAGGTCGTCCTGATGACTTCCAGGTGTGTGTGCATGTGCACGCACACCCACACATTTTAAAAATCTAACTTTTGAAAGGTGCCACTTAGCCTGCCAATACTTCTTGGCATGAGGACATGTTACATCCAAGCCTCCAAACGCTATGCCATTCACACACAAACAAACAGGCTGTGCTTTATTTTAATTCTGAGCTTCAGAACTGCTTCCTTTCTTTGAAAAGTCAGACAGGAATGATGTCGTTGATCCTGACTTTTCGTATTGTATTAAAACGGTCATCAGGATTCCTGAACGACACGAAAAGGCTTTTCTATTATTTCTGAACCTTTAAAACTGCCTTCGAGCAAGCCGATGAGTAGGTCTTCCTGCCTGAGATCCTTTGAAGAAGAGATGCCAGAGTTTGGACCAGGGCCATAGCTAGCCGTCTTCACCAGGTGCAGCAACATTTCCTGGTCTGACAAGGAGGCCAGTTTGCATACTGCAGAGCAACAACATCAGGGCTGGAGAGGATCTACCATCACCCAGGATGAGGAAACTGGCCGTTCTTGCTTGAAATTACCCTTTATCCCATGTAAGCAGCTTGCTGTGCACATAGGGTTGCCAGCCTCCAAGTGGGGCCTGGGGATCTCCTGCTTTTACAACTGATCTCCATCTGACAGACAGCAGCTCCCCCGGAGAAAATGGCTGCCCTGAAGGGTGGCCTCTATGGCATTGTACCATGCTGAGGCCCCTCCCCTCCCCAAACCCCGCCTTCTCCTGGCTCCACCCCCAAAGTCCCCAGGTATTTTCCAACCCGGACTTGGCAACCCTATGTGCACACAGTCATAGTAGCTAAGCAGAATTTAAAACAAAAAACCACTGCTATTTCCCTGCTCTAAACGAAGACTGTGTCATTGAGTTGCAACTGACTCACAGAAACCGCATCCATGGGACACTCCAGGCAACAGATGAACAGAGGTGGTTTGCCATTGTCTTCTTCCACATCACAACACCAATTTTCCAAGGTGGCATCCCGTCCAAGTAGCAACTACAACCAACACTGCTTGTAGGGATCCCAGCCTCCAGTTGGGGTTTGGGGGAATTACAGCTTATCTCCAGACTACAGAGAACAGTTCCTCTGGAGAAAATGGACTCTTTGGAGGTGGTGGATTCTATGGCTCTGTACCCCACTGAGGTCCCTGTTCTCCCCAGGCTCCATCCCCAAATCTCTAAGAGTTTCCCAACCTGGATCTGGCAACCCTCTTCCCCCATCCCCTGCTGGTGGCCTAGGGGGACCTGGCATCCCTCCCTGCTTGGCTTCTGAGCTCCGATGAGAGCAGGTGAAGCTGAACTACTCGGTCTGCTCTCTTGTTCTAAAAACAAGCTCCTGTTATTTAAATGGAAACTGCTGTAATCACAAATTAAAAGCCCGTTTCCTCCCTTTAAAAAATATTGTGTGAGCAAAACAGTGTCCCGGGAGGGAGGGAGAGCCCACCGACCCCATCCTGGCTCCAGCTTGCACTGTTCTCCCAACCCAAGGACCTCCTCCAGGCTTATCAAGGGCAGCACCAAGCCTTTCTCCTTTCACTACAGTTGCCAAAACATGCCCTATCTCTTCAACAGAAGTTTAACATAATGTCATTTATCAGAGGCTACTATGCCATGAAAAGTTTCCATACATGAAGCATGGAGCCCGTGTGGTATAGGGGCTAAGAGGGGCAGACTATAATCCGGGGAACTGGGTTTGATTCTCCTCTCCTCCACAGGAAGCCTGCTGGGTGAACTTGGGCCAGTCACAGTTCTCTCAAAACTCTCTCAGCCCCACCTATCTCACAAGACGCCTGTTATGGGGAAGGGAAGGAAGAGAAGGCAAAGTAATTTTAAGTAGCTTTCAGGAGAAAAAGCAGGGTAGGGATGCCAGCCTCCAGTTGGGACCTGGGGATCCCCCAGAACTACAGCTCATCTCCAGACTACAGAGATCGGTTCCCCTGGAGGAAATGGTTGCTTTGGAGGGCAGCCTCTATGTCACTGTACCCCTCTGAGGTCCCTGTCCTCCCCAGGTTCCATCCTTAAATCTCCAGAAGTTTCCCAACCTGGATCTGGTAACCTTATCACCCCCCCATCCCCTGTCGGTTGCCAGGGCAACCTGGCAACCCTAAACCTCCTCTCCTTGAAGCCTCAATTAAAGGGGACAGGACATTTTTCTCCAAGCAGGTTAGTAACCCTGCCTTTCACACCATTCTAAAACCATTGCAATTTTTAAAAAAAAATTCCGGATGTTCATGAATTCCTCAGAGGGTGATAAAATGCTCCTGGGAATGGTGTCTTGGGATTGCATTCCACCCGGAGCTCCCTGCTTTACTGGGGAGGGGGCCTGAATTCCTGAAGCTCCATGACAAGAAAGTTTACAGAACTGATAACTCTGCCTCCATCGACACACCATCTTCTCTCCCAGTCATTTTGACTCTAAAAGTGGCCCTTTTCTTTCCTTGCTCAAACAAGCAACAGCTTTAATTACAAAGGAAATTAGTAACGGCCAAATGCTCCTTTTTAATTATGCTGATGAAGGCCCTCCAAAGCCTCTCCGGCTCTTCAGCTGTTAATTATAGTTTGTCATCCTGATACCTTTGAATACGGTTTCTACCCAAGGAGATTTAAAAAAAAACCTCACTCCTTTGCCCAGATGCTGTCAAAAAATAAACACAAACAACAAAACACTACTTTGTAATGTTGGGTCCTTAACACCCATGATAAAGCCACACCAGAGTCCAGAGGGTTTTTTTAAAAAACCAAAAAAACTAGCAGCCTTGTCAGAATTTATTGCAAAGTTGAAGATTACATGACTTCATGTTTGAATAAGCAGGTCTTTGGAAGAGATGTGGAAAACTCGTCTTCCCTTGTAATGCGTGCGTATTTGGTAAAGCCTTCTTAATTTGATCACTTCATTAATTTCCTTTCTTGGTGCTTCCCAACTTACTATGCACTTTTCTGGCTGGATTTTTACCTCATTTTCTTTATAGAGAATAAATGGTAGCTGCAGTGGGGGGGAGGGGCAGGGAGGAGTGGAGCCGGATAATCCAAAGATATTCTAAAAGATGATCATAATCAAATCTCACCCTCAGCAATGGGAGCCTCGGAAGGTAAGAAGGCAAAGCAATAAAAATCAGAGCGCTTTTCAGAAACAATCCGGAACTCGATAAGCATGCAAATCCCTTGCCTTAAATTTGAAAAGGAACAATTTCAGCCATTCAGGAGGGCCCTGATTTCCAGATTGCCTGTGCTCTCCCCGGAGCCCTCTGAGGAACTGGATGGACTTATTCCTGATGCATAATAGACTGAAAGGAGAATCGGATTCTGATTGGCAGCTGCGTTTCAGTCCACAGTCTCAATCGACAGCCTGGCAGCAGTGCAGCATACAACAAACTACCATGTCCCCTGTGATGAACTACCAGTTCCCCTTGTTCGGAGGTCATGCCAGCCCTATTCTTCTGGACTGTGAAACCCAAGAGGAAAAAATGAAAAGTGTGGCACCACATTATGGAATTGTCAAGTGGAGAGCACCCTTTTAAAAACAGGTCCCGTTTGCAAATGTTACCTCTATATCACAACCACCACCAACATCTCAGAAGGCATTTGTGGGGGATTCAGCAACATCAGCTCTTGGATACATTTACGGCTGCAACAAAAAAAGGCCTGTTTTTGAGTATTCCCCATGATTTATTTTCCATTTCTACTTCATACTGTAAAAGAAGGCAGAGTACTTTTCAAAGCCTTTGGCCTGTATCCCTTGGACACTGTCCCGCTGAATTTTGTTAGCAGTTTGCATGGCCATTGTTTGATTCCAAAATTATGATAACTGGCCAGGGACTGGGGTTGCCAGCTCCAGTAGGGTTGCCAGGTCTGGGTTGGAAAATACCTGGAGACTTTGGGGGTGGATCCAGGAGAGGGCGGGGTTTGGGGAGGAAAGAAGCCTCAGCATGGTACAATGCCATAGAGTCCACCCTTCAAAGCAGCCATTTCCTCCAGGGGAGCTGATCTCTGTCAGCTGGAGATCAGTTGTAAAAGCAGGAGATCCCCAGGCCCCACCTGGAGGCTGGCAACCCTAAGCTCTAGGTTGGGAAATACCTGCAGATTCTGGGGCAGGAGCCTGAGGAGGGCAGGGTGTGGGAAGGGGAGCGACTTCAGTGGGATATAATGCCATAGAGTGCACCTTCCAAAGAGGCCATTTTCTCCAGGTGAACTGATCTCTGTCGCCTGGAGATCAGTTGAAATAGTGGGAGATCTCCCGCCACCACCTGGAGGCTGGCAATCCTATAAGGGACACCAGTTAGCCTGGGGCAGGGCAGAGAGCACAGCCATGGACTTGTGCTTATACACACTTACACACACTCACACCTCTGTGGCATATATATATATATATATACCCCTGTGGCCACTGTGGGCAGATACAGCGAGTGCTGATATCATTTATTAAAAGGATAAGAAATTTTCTTCCAGGTATGTAGGCGCTGCTACCCTGTGTCATGAACCACTGGCATATTGATACAAGATGGTCCTTTTTGTGTCAGAGGGCAGGTGCCTCATAGCGTACCACTTAGGGAGACCCTGTCTCTTGGCCTACTCACTGGTTTGATGCATTAAGACCTCAATGAGGTGGTCATTTAAACCTGCACCTAAGGCTGAATCGTTTCAGAGTGCAGGCTAAAAGGGGCTTAATGGGGTTTAGCAGGTGACAATATTTATCTCCATGCCATGAATTCTTCTGCTGCCCATTTACTCACGTTAAGCCTCTGTTAAAGAAACAGGCCATTTTTCTTCAGGGCAGCCAGTTTGGTATGGTGGTTAGGAGCGCAGACTCTAATCTGAGAGAACTGCGTTTGATTCCCCACTCCTCGACATGCAGCTGCTGATGCGACTTTGGTCAGTCACAAGTTCTTTCAGAGCTGTTGTTTCACGGGCAGCTCTTGGGAGAGCTCTCTCAGCCCCACCTACCTCACAGGGTATCTGTTGTGGGGAGGGGAAGGGAAAGGAGATTGTAAGCAGACTCCTTCAGGTAGTGAAGGGTGAGGTATAAATCCAATCTCTACTTCTTCCCAAATTATGTCCTAGCTTTGTCTGTGATAAACTAGCTTCCTCCTCCTCTGGTTTCATCCTGCCCAAAGCAATGGTATTCTAGGAATCAAAAGTAGGGTTGCCAATTCTGGGCCAGGAAATTCCTGGAGGCTTGGGGGGACTGAAGGTGGAGGATGGTGGACTTTGAGGATGGGAAGGGACCTCAGTGAGGCACAATGCCATAGAGTCCACCCTCTGAAGCAGCCATTTTCTTAGGAGGAACTGATCTCTGTATGCTGAAGATCATTTGTAATTCTGGGAGATCTTCAGGCCCCACCTGGAGGTTGGCAACCCTAAGTAGATAAGTTTTATTCACAGTCATTGACTCAAACGTAAACTGATGAGCAACCCTAGGTAATGTCCCATTGTATGACAATTTTTGAAGTGTACTTTTTTTTGAAGTACAAAAAGTTCTTTTTATTGCGAGCAAATCTTGGGTAGTAATCAAGAACCAGCTTTAAAACTTACTGAGAGTCTTCTCTTCCCACCTGAAAGGGCTGCCCTGCAACCTCTGTACTCAGAAAGCTGAGAAGTGTTTCAGGCCCTGCTACTTAAAGGCCTTTGTAACCTAGCTTAAAAGGAGGTCAGGCAAAGCTCAAACAGGCAGAGCTACAGAGACCGAAACAATAAGAATACTGACATTCATGAAGCTTTGAATGTAATGGATGTAGTTGAGGTCAGGGAGGGGGTGGCAGCATGGGGGGGAGAACAGAACCTCTTGTGCTCTCTCTTGCACACCACAGGTAGGTGACAAAAGGCATTTTGATGCTCCCAGGGTCACTTCTCTGTTGCAGCAGAGTGCCTGTATCCAGAGGGAAAGTACTTAAGAAGCAGTCAATCTCAGCAAGGGCTCCGTAACAAACAGACTGTGACAGGTTTTCATTAGCATCTCTGTTTTGTCTGGCTGCAGCTGAAATGGAGCTTGCTTAATCATGTTTAATGTGCCACAAAGACTATAGGCCCCCTTCCCCAAGACGGTGGGGCTTCAGCTTGGGCTTTCTGTAGCCTCACAAGGGTGTCAAACATAAGGCCCAGGGGCCAGAACCGGCCTGTCCAGGGCTTTTACCCAACCCTCAAGCAACCGGTGTGAGGGAGGGAAGGCAGGAGGCTGCTGGGGGGGGGGGGCATGTTGAGCAGGCGCAAGTGGTGAGATGTGTGTGCTGTCAAAGCTGTCAAGAAATAGAAAGGAAATTGCTAGAGGGTGGGCTAAGCTAAAATAGTGGGGGGTGACAGCAAAGGCCCCTCCCGCCTCCTTTGACCACAGAGGAGGGGTGGAGTCGAACGGCCAGCGTTTTCCCAAATGGTGCCCATAGGGTGGTTGGTGAGAGTGGGTGCACAGAGCAGCAGTTAATTGACAAAGGGGCAGGGCCGGGAGGCAGAGTGAGTGTTGGGGGGGGGGGAGGAATGGTGACCTCCCTTCTCCCTCCACCTGTTCTCAGCCCGTGAGGGAAAACAGGTTGTGGGAGGACAAAAAGTGCCCCCTGGAGGCTTCAGAAACGGCCTCTTCGTCAGACCTTCCCTCAACCCCACCACTTCTGAGGGAAATGCCGGAGGGATGAGAACTGGGGATGGGGGATCTGGGAGAGCCTGGTTCAGATCCCCCCTCCTGCTGTTGTCTGGGTCACCTGTGGCTGGTTGTTCAGCCTGGTCAACCTCACAGGGTTTTTCGTGGTGGTGGCGCGGTTGGGCTGGTGGAGGGGGGAGTCCAGTGTGCCTTCATGAGATCCTCAGAGGTAGGATGGGGGAAGAGAGGAAACAAAGAGCAAGAGACGGATCGTAGCCATGCTTGGCTACTGAGGCTGGGCATATGGGGTCGGGTGCTGAAAAACTACCTTATTTACTTGCGAGGCTGATGACTCACCTCCTAAAAGCACTGCACTTACAAGAAGTAGCTAATTTGCATGGAAGCGTAAGATATCCTCCCTTTTATGGTATCCCTTGGGGGAAAACTCACCTTGCATATAATTAAGTATAGTTATTGGGGTTCCCCAGAAAATCAATTGCTTTCACTGCTAGGAATCAATTGTTTTTGTTTGTATTTTGAGTAAGGAATAATATTGCTAGTTGGGTTTGCCTGTGTTCTTTGTAAAGTTGATATCTCCGGTACCTGGAACTGCATTTTATGGCACCCATGACAGGGCCGACAAAGTAACATTTATGCCAGATCAAGCCCTCATAACAAATGAATTTGACACCCCTATCACTTCTGCTTTACCCAAGGATATTGTAAATTTGCCAACCTGCAGGTTGTGGCTGGAGACCTCCTGGGATTAAAACTGATCTCCAGGTGATGATGTCACTTCTATGAAATGCTGGTTATAAGGCCTGGGCCTTTCTCTCTAAGTCCCCCCACCAGCCAGCTGATCGGGGGACCCCTGCCTCCACTGGGGGGGGGGGGGCTATCAACCCTACCTGGAGAAAATAGCCACTTTGAAAGGTGGATTCTGTGGTATTACACCCCACTGAAGTCCCTCCCCTCCCCAAACCCTGCCGTCTCAGGCTCCACCCCCCAAATCTCCAGGTATTTCCCAACCCAGAGCTGGCAACCCTAGGTATTTGTGGGGAGAATTCCAGGCTTGGCAACTATGCTGAATTCTTCATTTTTAGAGTGCCTCTGCACCTGTCTATCCAGACAACAATGGTACTGTTCACAAGATCATTGGACCATGGGGATTTTAACTGCTGCTCCTTTTAAAAAAGTATTTTAATCCTTGAAGTGGGGGTTGAAATGCCTTATTTTGATGGGGGAAATGGATAGCATCTATAAGACTTGAAAACCAAAGGAGGCAGAATGGGTTGAATGTTTGAACTGAAATTTCCTTATATTGGTCTAGATAATCATTCTTATAAAACCATTTGACAAAAGTTTACACAAAATAACATGCGGCAGAAGATCTGTCCATTTTAAATTCAGATACATCCGATTTATCAGCGGAGTCTTTAAGTAAGCATAGATTGTAAAGGGAGATTGCTTCAGCCGCTGCAAAAGGAAAAGATTAATTGTCCATGGAGTTTTTTTTCCATTTGAATTAATTGGTTTGTTTCAAGGCCAAGTATATACATCTCCATTTAAGGGGATAGATGTTTATTTTAGGAAAGAAATAATACTGTGGAAGGGGATAGTTTAGAATAGATATGGTTTTACATTACAGTGTTTTGATTGGCCATTTTGATTGGTTGCCTTTGGTATAGAATGAATTGTTTTCCTTTTTTAATTTTGTGTGCACCCTAGGTTTTTATATCCGTATCCATTCTGGTTTGAATATTATTAGAGTACATACTGTGATATGCCTTCACAGCTCTACATTGTATTCTTGTTTTTAATTTCAAAGTAATTAGAAAAACCCAATAAGACAACTGTTGTTCCTCTAAACACCAAGAGCTCATAAAAAGTTTGGCATTCAGGCCAGGGGCTTTCAAAGGATACACCGTCTCTGCAGAATGGTTGAAAGTATTCCATGCATTTTGACAGCTCACGGGCCGCAAGCATAACAGTTGCACTGAAAGTGTCCTTGGGGAGAGATAATGACTGCAGGGCCCAGCCTAAATGGACAGTGAGGATTTGTGCGTTTAACAGTTGTTTGAAATGTAGGACTGTCATGAGCCCGGGCCTGCGTAGTCTCTCTGGGAAAGCCTGTATTAGAGTAACTACCAGTCTACATTTCCCAGGCACCCTCTGGACCCTGTGATTGGTTAACAGGGGATGTAAAGGGAAAACTTACGCCAATAGAGGAGGTGGTGCCAGGGAAGAAGGGATAAAAGGCCTCGCCCAAAGTGGGAGGTGCTTCACTCCAAGGGAGCAGGGCTGAGGAGAGGTTGTTCCAAAGGGAGAGCTCCCTCATCCAGGAAGGGGTGAGTCAGCTTGAAACCAGTCGCCAAGCGAGATCTAAGGACAATCTAGATAGACGCGCTAGGGTGTTTTATTTTGTTTGCTAGCCTTCATTGTACTGTTCTCTTTATCCTGAATAGTACTTGAATTACAGTTATACCTCTTTAATAAAATTGTTTGTTACCCTGGGTCCTCATGCCTCATTCAGTCACTTATAGAGTGTAATCTGTTGAAAAAGCAGTGGATAAAGGGGTTGGGTGAGTGCTCTGGGCCCTCCCAAGGAGACCCATACCAGAGTGGTGGCAGCCATTAGAGAGCGTTTCTAGCTGCTGCCTGTGACAAGGATATAGTGGAAGTCTCAGATGGTCAATGGTAGAACACATGATGTGCATGCAGAAGGTCCCAGCTTCAATCTCTGCCATCTCCAGCTGAAAGGGGACCTTTCTGCATTTGCCTGCCACTCCGGATTTCCTCAGTGTTCAAGTAGAGGCAATTTAAGTCCACAGCAAAACAGCATCCAAATAACCCAGGGCAACAGCAGGCTGAAACAGGGCTAACCACTGAAGGGAGGTAATGTAATTCAGAATGGGGAAAAAACCTGAAATAAAAAAGAAGGTTGAACTCAATTTTAGTGGGGGGGGGGGGGGACACCTGGATTAAAAAGAAGGCTGAATTCGATTTTAGTGCAGAATTGCTTGGAGGACATCATGGTAAACATGGACTGATTTCCCACAAGACACTGCCCCGGTGTCGTTCCTCCATTTTCCCGAATTCCGTGCTTGAATTTCCCACTATTTGCTGTGGGGCGCATTTTGACCCACGGCTCCACCCGATTTTCCCCGCAGCTTCAGTGATCCTCAAAAACAGGATCACTGAAGCCACGGGGGAAATCATGCGAGGCCACGGGTCAAAATGCGCCCCATGGCAAATAGTGGGAAATTCAAGCACAGAATCGGGGCGAACGAAGGAACAACGCCGGGGCAGCGCCTTGTGGGAAATCGATCATGGATTGAAAGGAGAGTGCAGAAAGGGTCAGAATCTCAGGTAGAAGTGTTAGGAATGATCTTTCTCTGCCTAAGACCTTGGAGAGCAGCTTTCAGTCAAGGACAGAAAATGGTGGTAGAAAGTCAAGTCACAGCAGATTTACAGCAGATGATAGATAAATAGATAAGTTTATTGTATATGGCTGTTGGCCGTTAAAATGTAAAATATACACAGTATAGATTTAAAGTTCAAGAATACTATTCTAAAAACAAAGCCTTCAAAATAAGACTGTATAACATTTCAACCGATAAAACAGTCAAAGCTTTAAAATCATAGAGGCTCTGCTACCAATTTTGTAACTCTATGTTAGACAACAGTAGAAATAGCCTTGGATCTAACTTTTCTGGCTGCAAGTGCAAAAGTGCTACCTTACATGTAATCAGGGGATACATAACTGACAAGAGAAAAACCAACTTTTCATTTATCAGTACAGCAATCCTATAGGGTTTTCAAGGCAAAAGACTTCAGTTTGGTTTGCCATTGGTGGTCTCCCATCCAAATTCTAACCAGACCTGACCCTGCTTAGTTTCTGAGATCTGATGAGCTCAGGCTACCCTGGATCATCCAGGTCAGGGCAAGGATAGACAATCCTGAGCTAGATAAATAGACCAATGGTCCTACTTGGTATAAGACAGCTTCACTTTATTTATATGTGCAAGGGGCCACACGCCTGGCATGGGTAGAGGAATAGCAGCACTGTCGCCCTTGACTCCAAGATTGTGACCAGCCACAAAAGGGGTGGAAAGTTGTGTGTGTGTGTGTGTGTGAGAAGTGCCAGAAAGTCACAGCTGACTTATGGTGACTCCAGCAAGGGGTTTTCAAGGCAAGTGAGAAGCACAGGTGGTTTGCCATTGCCTTCCTCTGCAGTGTCTTCCTTGGTCGTCTCCATTCCAAGCACTGAACCTGCCTAGCTTCCAAGATCTGACAAGAACAGGCTGTACCACACGGCCTCCACCCCCACCCACCCCGGTGGAAAGTCAGGAAAGGCAAAATAACTCACTATGATACAATTTGTACACTTTTTAATCCTGCCCTTCTTCCAAAGATTTCAGAGTGACATCCACGATTTTTCTGTCCCTGCTCCCATTTTCTCTTCACAAGGATCATATGAGGTCAGATAGACTCAGAAAGAGTAACCGCACAAAAGTCATCCTTCATGGCTGAGCAGAGATCCAGCCCTCCTGGTTCTCCTTGGCTTTAATAATGCTCATCTTGCACCCCTCTGTACTCTTCCTCTCCTGCAGTTCAAGGTGGATTACAAAAAGCAATTAAAACAGTATTTTAAAAAAAAAAAAATCTAGCAACAAACTGTAAGCATGATTCGGTCCAAATCAGCAACTGCGATTTCAACAGATGATCTTTATGTATGTTTAAGTCTTCTGTTTTGGAATCAATGAGGCTTTAAGATGCTTACTTTTGTCTGCTTCATGTTCTGTGTATACAAAGAAGAAAGGAGCGGTTTTGCACATATCTTTTCACTACGGAGAATGAAGTGGCCCAATAAACTTTCCCCGTTCGACTACCTTTTAAAGGGCTTTTCGCGTCGTCTGAAATCCGGACAAAGAGGACAGTGCTGCATCTCATCTGGGGGGTGATTCCAAAGTAATGGGCTGCAAGTGAGAATTCCCTCCACCTCCCAGGAACCCAGTCTAATCTCATGGAATGTTGGAAGAAACTGAACTGGGGGAAGGGGTGTCATAGCAGGGGGGGGAGGTGGTCTCTCGGATATTTTCAAATATAGGTATGAGCATATGAAGCTACATTAAGTTGACTCTGACTGTTGGCCAATATGAGTGGAGAAGGAAACATGAAGCTGCTTTATACAGAGTCAGACCACTGGTCTTTCAGTTGTCCACTCTGACTAGCAGTGGCTCTCCAGGTTCTCAAGTCGCAATATTTCACATCATCTGCTGCCTAATTCTTTTCACTTGGAGGTGCCTGGAATTGAACCTGGGGCCCTCTCCCTCCCTGCAAAACAGAGACTCCAGAATGATCTGAGCCACTGCCCACTCCAGCGTAGTCCACCAAACTTGGTAGTTTCCACTTCTTCTGGCAGTGACTCTCTAGGACCTCAAAGACACGTCTTATGAGCTCTGCTACTGGGATCCGTTTTAACTCAAGATATAAGGGACTGAGCGCTGGACCTTATGAATGCAAAGCACAGCGTGCCGTACCACCAAGCTATGGCCTCTCCCAGGACTGGGAGTAAAGTGTTGGCACTCACAGGCAGCTGCTGAACACCTAGAGCCCCAACAAGATCCACTTTGACACTTGGACCACTGCTCTTCATAGTGTTCTCTCACTCACTTGCTTACCGTGGACTGTAGACTGGGCAAGCACATGGATGAAGAAAAGGAGAGAGAGGTATAGAAGGGCAAGGGGAGGCCACAGGGGGCCACCCAAAACCCTGGCACCACCTTCTCCTATGCAAAATGTCTTTCAGTTTGATATCTGCAAGATCATGCTCTCTGTGCATGTGCAGAGTGCCTTTCCTTCCCCACCAAGTAACTGGGATGTAAGGAAGAGACCGTAAGGCATACACACCTTCCAACCCAATTTGAACTCCAGCACTCACTTGTTATAAATTACCTCCTGCCTCTCACTAATATCTGTGCAGGCAACTTTGCAGAAGTGGCCTGGTACTCCTTGAATAATTCATAGAAGTAATCTTTTGCTTTATTATTAGCCCAGCTACACAGCTGGATGGAGCATCCAGTGACTATAACCAAGGGCAATACATAATGAATTCTGCAATATTTCGCCAATAAATTACTTGGGCTCTTTGTGTAGATTATTCATCCCGCTCTTCTTAATTGGGAAATGTCACAGCTTTTTTAGTAATTCATAGATGCACTGTAAATTCATGAAGTAAGGAGGGGGGTCAAGAGAGTCCTAAAAAAAGAAGGCATTTCATCAGACTATGTGCAGATACCCACGCACATGAAGCACCACATGTGCAATAATGACAGTACACAGGACTTGGCTGCCAGTGTATGTTCACATCTGCATTAAGATGCTGAAAAAAATGGTCCACCTCCTTTTAGGCAGGAGGACAGATGGTCCATCCCCACAGCATCAGCACTGAGCTGGGCGCACGTAATTTCTTTTATATAAAATGTTCGTGTCCAGCCTTATCCCTCTGCACTCCGTAGAGCTAACAAAAGAAGAAGATGCAAACGCATAAAAATGGTAAGGCAGTAAATCAGCAAGGCAAAAACAGCACACGCTTTTTAAAAATTAGCGCAGCACACAAAATCAAGACATGGTGCATGCGTCCTATGGCATGCATACAAGTTTCCCTGGCAGGAGGCAGCACATTGGATCTATTCCTGCTTCAGCACCGACAGGACCCTGTGAAGGAATGGTTTGCAGAGAGCAGCTGGTCTGCCAATAAGAACTGCTTTGAAAATCCAGCATCTTTTCTGGTTTGACCTTCAGACCTTGATTAGCTCAGCTTTCTACCAGTAGGGCCAGATCTTTTTCCGTGGTCACCCCATATTTGTGTAACGTCTTATAGGAGGAGACTAGAGCCCTGCGGGATCTACTTAGTTCTGCAGGGTGGACAGGCTTTCACCTGATGGCATTTATATCAGCCAGTCTCTCTTCGGCTTGGGTTATCTCTCCTCTCTAGTTGTCAGATTTTTGTATGGCTTCCAGTTTTTGATACTGATTCCTTTTAGAATTTTCTACTGGTTTTACTGTCATGTATTTATATTGGTTTTTAAATTATGTTAGTTGCTACATATGGTATTTAACTGATTTAAATCATATTATTCTATACCGTTGTTAGCCGTCTCGAGCTGCATTTGCTGTGGGAGAGACAGGATATAAATTTGAGAAATAAATAAATTAGGGTTACCGAGTCCCCCCGGAGGGCGGGGAAATCCCTGCTCAAATGGCCCACTCCCTGCCGGCCCGGATTGGGCCGCCGGGGGGAACCCCATCCCCAAAATTCCCAGACTGTGGAGATGTGCCCGACGCAATGACATCACCCGACGCTCTATAATTTGAGGGGAAACTCTATGGTTTTTCCTTGAATTACAGAGGTCCCATCCCCAACGTGCCCGATGCGATGACGTCACTTCCAGGTGACATCATCGCAGTGCACGCACTTTGTGCGCACGCCAAAACACTCCCAGACCCGGTAAGGACTCCCCCTGCCCAATCGTAAGTACCACTTGGCAACCCTAAAATAAATAGTATCCCAGGTGAAGCAGCCCCTTCCCTTAAAATGTATAGCTGTCTCAGTTATGAGTCTCCTGTACTTTGGAGATCAGAACTGCAGGGAGATGTTGTTGGGCACCTTTTGTTATGGCCTCCATCTTAGAAGCTCAGTTCTAAATTTGGCCCACCAGAGGACTGACCAACCAGAGCTTTTCTTGTTGTTTGAAAGTGCAGCACATATGGGAGCAATGTTCCCTCTAAGCTGTGTGAGTGGCCGCTCATTAACACAGGAAGCCCCGCTCAGCAGCAATCTGCAGCCGCACAGGGTCTTACACTGCCCATTTCCCATTTTAACATTACAGCAGTTATATTCTGTTTAGGATGTGAAATGCTCTGCTCGGGGGGTGGGGGGAATAGAGGGAACACTGGTTACAAGTTTCCTGTACTCTGGAGATTAGAACTGCAGGGAGATGTTATCAGGCCCCTTTTTGTTATGGCCTCCGTCTTAGAAACTCAGTTCTAAATCTGGCCCACCAGAGGATTGACCAACCAGAGCTTTTGTTGCTGTTTAAAAGCGGGGCATAGACGTGAGCCCCTCAAAAAGCCTTTGAGGGACTTGATGCTCTGTTTCATTAGTTCCTACCTGCTTTCTTTTTATTGCTCCTTGGCTCACCAGTACATGGGAGTTTTTATATGTTTATACAGCACCCGGCTGTACTTTTATTGTTTCATTATTTTGCATGTCTGACTTGCTGTAAAACTGGTCCCAGAGCAGCCACTGAAGTCATGCAATGCAGCCACAGAGCTGGGAATAAAGCAGATCTGGGTCTTGTCAGAGCCTGGCTGGGAAGAGACATCATCACCACCACCCCAGGATGATCCAGGGACTCTTTCCATCTCTATGGTAAATATCCTAAGGTTTGGATCAATTCCTAGAGTGTCTCAGGGGCTGTGGCTTTGTTCCCTCTTCCCATTTTCCTCTTGCTGCTCACTGGATGGAGCAGGGGCAATGGAGGGCAGGGGCAGGCGTTCGCCCAGCACCTGCCAACCCTACTAACTCACATCAGGAACAATGGAAGGTTAGGAGGCTCAGGGCAGTCAGGACGTGACAAATATGGCATATGAATCATGTAGATATGAATGCTAAAATCAATTTGTGCATCTCAATAAGGGTTGCCATTATGTGTTTTAAGTATAATATATTGTTAGGCTGTTGACAGTCATTCACAAAACACAAACCAAAGGGAAAACACATTAGCCTATATTTGTTTGCTCAGAAATAAACTTGGCAAAGTAAGGGAACTAAGAAAAAAGGAGACTACATCATCACACCAATTGTTCTTAGAGAAAGGGAAATAGCAGGGATTAAGAGCATTTTGTTACAGAGATCAAAGAGGAGGAGGGGGAGACTGGATTTAGACCCCACCCTTCACTACCCACAGGAATCTCAGAGTGGTTTACAATCTCCTTTCCCTTCCTCTCCATACAACAGACACCCTATGAGGTAGGTGGGGCTGAGAGAGCTCTCTCGAGAACTGCTCTTGAGAGAACAGCTCTGAAACAGTTTATGAAGGAGAAGAAGAAGAGGAGAAGGAGATTGGATTTATACCCCACCTTTCACTACCCAAAGGAGTCTCAGAGCAGCTTACAATCTCCTTTCCCTTCCCCTCCCCACAACAGACACCCTGTGAGGTGGGTGGGGCTGAGAGAGCTCTGACAGAAACTGCTCTTTTTCAAGAACATCTGTGCCAGAGCTATGGCTTGCCCAAGGTCACCCTAGCAGCTGCATGTGGAGGAGTGGGGAGTCAAACCCGGTTCTCCCAGATTAGAGTCCATCCTCCTAACCACTACACCAAACTGGCTCATCCAGGCATTTCACTCACCCTGGGGTCCATGCTGAGCTTTTGCTTTGCTTATGCATTTGGGCCTACCTTCCTTCGCTCCAGTCTGCGGACGCCACAGTTTGCCCACCAACAAGCTGAGGCCAGCACTAGGGTTGGCATTCCCCCGCTGGGGGCAGGGAAGGGGTTGTCCGCTTTCAGGGCCCCCGATCTGCTGGCCCAGATCTGACCAGCAGGGGATCCCCGCCCCCAAAGTCCCATGTTCACGCCAATGTCCCCAGCGCAATGATGTCACCTGGAGTTGACTTCCTGGTAATGTCACTGCAGTGCACATGCTTTGCGTGCGCACCGAAGAACTCCAAGAGCAAGAAAGGGACACACGCACATGCCGATAAGACCTGGCATCCCTAGCCAGCAGAGCCATTTATTTAAGCAGCTGATTGCCCCATGAAACTGTAGTGGGATTTGCTTCTAAGGGCCAAACTCGATGTGACAAAGTCCTCATAGCCACCATTTTAAAATGCCATGAAGACACCATCCTGATCCCCGCTGTGCTTTGTCATGTTCCAAAATGGCTGCATATACACCTTCCGCAGCTGTTTCAGAACTTGGAAAAGGCTTCGGAGGGAGGGGGAGAAGAGCACCACAACATGGGCCTGAAATGGGGGTGAAATGGAGAGGGCCCACAGAGTTTTGGCCAAATGTTCAAGCAGCACGGGTGATGTGGTAACATCACTTCTGGTCATGCCGGAGGTGACATCATTACATCCTGCCTGGTGCTGGCAACCCTAACCTTAGTAGGAGTGGGCTGTTAGATCCTCATGAGCTTGGTCTGTTTCCAAAGGTGAGGACAGGCTGTATGGGCCCTATCAAATTAAAATTCAATCCCAAATCAGGTTGCCAGGTCCTTGACTCTTGCCAGTGGAGAGTGGGAGGGAACTTTCTGGGAGTAAAGGGGCAGGGCGACAACACCACGCACGACATCCCCAGCGTGATGACATCACACAGAAGTGATGTCATCATGCCAGGGATGTCGTATGGTGATGCTCTGGTATTTTGGGCAAAACTCTATAGTGAACATAGAGTTTTGCCTAAAATGCCAGGGCACTGACGTGCAATGTCCCCAGCATGATGATGTCACTTCCGCGTGACATCATCATTTTGGGGACATCACACCAGAGTCTGGCTGTTGGGGGCTGGGGGAGGGCTGGCAGTCCTAATCCCAAAGAGAATACAGGACGTATAGAAGGGTAGCAGACATTCCCCATTTGGGGCTCATCCTCCCCACTTCAGCCAAAGCTCTGTCTCCCTCCATGCATGAGAGCTCAACTGTTCCTTCCAAAGCTCAACTCTGTTCCCAAAAACAACACCGGACAGGGGTAACCAAGCTGCAGGTGAGGCCTGGAGTTCTCCCTGAACTTCAACTGAGCTACAGAGACCAGTTCCCTGAAGGAAATGGCAGCTCCAGAGGGCGGGCTCTATGGCATCACATACCTCCAGGGCACCTTCCCCTCCCTAAACCCCATCCTGCAGAGGCATCATCCCCAAATCGCCAGGAATTTCCCAAGCTGGAGTTGGCAACCCTAAAGCAGGGCAGACAGCAGCTGGATTGAAAATGGGCTGTACATCTCCCTTCCCTTTGGCCATCAGCCTTGTCTACAACAGCAGACCTTTTTTTTTGCCTGAACCTCAGTCTAGACCTGGCAACCATGGCCTAGGCAGATAGTCCCACCGGGTGGTACTCTCACACACAATACTGAGGATCAGGGCCAGTGTGCCAATTACACTTGGAGGGGGGGGGAGTGTTCCTTACCACACAGTAGCAGTGGCTGAGTTAGGTTAATTCAGAATTTAACAGACCGGCATCTTAACTGAACATTTTTTTCAGTCCCCTGTTGATAGCAACCATCAAAAATGGGTCGCCAACTAAATCTTTCACAACAGGCCATGTTGTCAGTTTCCCTTCAATTGAATAGCTTCAGCAGCAGGCTTAGCAAAATCCTCCGCACATGTTCATTTGGGAAATATGAAATCCCGTACAAAAGACGCAAATGCTATAAATCCCGAGGGTTCTCAAACCACGCTACTCTGCGCTTTGTTAAGCAAAAGCGGCGGGGA
Organism: Lepidodactylus listeri; assembly: GCA_029233225.1. Taxonomy (NCBI): domain Eukaryota; kingdom Metazoa; phylum Chordata; class Lepidosauria; order Squamata; family Gekkonidae; genus Lepidodactylus; species Lepidodactylus listeri. The sequence goes on from JARCFY010000008.1 coordinate 24,606,675, forward strand.
GGACACACAAGCTGCACTCATATTCCCACCACTAAAACACCCAAAAATAAAATGGACTGGTTGGACATTGGTGCTTTTAGCCTGGGGAATGACAATGAGGGGAAATCCTTAAGGGGCAGAATGAACATTTTGCATGTAGACAGCCCCTGCTTTGAGCCCAGGCATCTCCACTCAAAAGGATCCCTGAGGGAGCAGGTGCTGGGAAAGACCTTCTCTGCCTGAGATCTCTGAAAGGCCCCTTCAGAGGCTGACTCAGTCCTACGCAGTTCCATTCATTCAAGAAAGGAGTGGGCCGGACCTTACTAAACACAAATTTCAAGGGCTGGTGGGGTAGCAAGGCATCCTCTGCCCATCATTTCCCCAAAAGGTATATTTCCTGCACAAGCAGACCTATGCTGGTGCTATGTGGCCTCTTCATATCATTTAGGGCCTCGCCATGTCTTATTATCCAGCCCTGCTCACAAGCTGCTTTGAACACCTCAGTTTCCCCAGCAGCTAAAAGGGGGCAATTTAGCCTGGGAAACTGACATGCTGGGGGAAGGATTTAAATACTCCGGCACCCACATTGCTTCCATGATCCAACATAGGGTTGCCAGCCTATGGCTGGCACCCAGCAGGAGACTGGAAAGGCAGGAACATAGGGGGGAATGCCATCATGGTGGCAGCACGATGGCATGACGTCAGTTCCAGGGTGAACCCACAGGTGACATCATGTCGCTCTAGGAGTCAATGGAAATACGGTTTTAACTCAAGAGTTTCTGCTGAATCCTAGAGCGACATGACATCACTTCCAGGTTTGCCCTGGAAATGATATCACACTGTTGACATGGTGGTGATTTTTGCTTTATTTGTCCCCACACCAGCCTACTGGGAGATGGGGGGAGATGCCAGCAGAAGATCCCCTGCTGTAGTGGGACACCTGTCATCCCCAGCCTTCCCCCATAAAAATTGCATTTAGTTTTTGAAAAAGATGTAAGGCACAAAGCTCCTTAGCCTGGCCCCAATCTTGAAGTGATGAATCAAGCCCAGTCATTTAGGAGCTCAGTTTGTGGCAGAGGATTACACAGAATGCTTTGTAACATTTGAACATGGTCCAAATCAATTTTCCGCATAAGGGAGAGAATCTAACAAGTGGCAAAATGATTGTTCCTAGTCGGGGCGGAGGGGTTCCAATGTACTCCCAATACACAGAACTAGGTATATTCTGGGGTTCCGAACCATCTCTGAGAAAAACCAGAAACTGGGTGCCAGATACCAAACTCAGCTGAGAATCTAAGCTTGTCTTTAAAAAAAAAAAAAAGTTCGCATCCTTGCGTTTTTTTGTTATTTATTTCTAGGATTCGTGTCCCCAGTCATTAAAGTTGTCATTGCCATTTAAAAAATAACTTGGTTTCTAACCACAAACCAGCATATAAACGACTAAAACCAAGAGCCAAGGATCACGAAGTCGCTCCAGTTCCCTTCCTCAGCCAGCCATCTCTGTCAGTGCTCAGCCACCCATAAGCACAACCATCCCGCTTCATGTAAAAACCCATCCATATCCATAAGCGCTCAGCCAGCCAAAGGCAAAGGCAACTGACTTCCTGAAAAAGGAAGGTCTTAACTATCTTCCAGAAGCTTCAGATGGCAAAAAACTTAGAAGCCAGATGGGTGGCTGAACAAGTCCCCCCCCCCCCCATTAGTCAGCGACCTTATTTATTTGCTTCATTTATACCCTGCCTTTCTCCCCAAAGTGCCTAAAATCATTCTCCTCTCCTCTATTTTATCTTTGCAACAACAACAACAACCCTGTGAGGTAGGTTAGGCTGAGAGAGTGTGAATGGCTCAAGGCCACCCAGCCAGCTTCCATGGCAGTGTGGGGATTCAAAGTTGGGCCTCCCAGAACCTTGTCCAACACTCTAACCACTGTACCACACTGGCTCTCCAAAGCTCCTTATCCCTGAGAGCTGGTGTAGCCCATTGGCTAGGAGAAAGAGCTACAACCGGAAGTTGAAGTTCAAATCCCATCTCAGCCCCAAACTCTGCCAGTGACTTCTAGCAAGCTGCTAACCCTGGCACAGTCCCCCTCTGCAAGATCCACCATATACTGGCCTACTTTGCAGGGCCGTTGTAAGGAATGCCATGACAGTCCATGGGAAGAGTAGATTTACGTCCCTTCAGCTGTCCACTAGCACTTCTGCATGGAAGATGGTTTGTCATGCTCGAACGGACAGTTGCTCGCTGAATATCTTCCTATATAGGTAGCTCTTTAACTCCCTTGACGGTCTGCTTTGTTCACCCAGAACTAACCACTGAGTGCAGGCGGAAGCTAGTATAGCAGCAATGAAGAAAAGAGGCCAGGACTAATGAGAGGCTCTTGGGTCACAACTGCTTCACTGTACCTTTTTCAGCTCATTGTATAAAGAGCATCAAGAGAAGTCACTTGCACAGGAAAGGACAAGCTGTGTCCACTCCTCATTAGCAGCCCACATAGACCCAAAGAGGAGGGGACTGGCCCTTTAATTTACTAGGAAGAAGAAGAGGAAGAGATTGGATTTATACCCTGCGCTTCACTACCCAAGGGAGTCTCAGAGCGGCTTACAAATTCCTTTCCCTTCCCCTCCCCACAACAGAAACTCTGTGAGGTAGGCGGGGCTGAGAGAGCTCTGATAGAAAGTGCTTTTTCAAGAACAGCTGTACCAGAACTAAGGCTTGCCCAAGATCATCCAGCAGATGCAAGTGGAGGAGTGGGGAATCAAACCTGGTTCTCCCAGATTAGAGTCCGCACACTTAACCACTACACCATCCTGGAGGGTCACTGGTAGCCGCAAGCAAGCTAAGCCAAGCAGAGCTAGCACTGCCTCAGGGTCCTCTCAGAGCAGATCCAGAAGGGGACTGTGCACAATGGGTTCTATACCCCTTGTCAGCAAAGCCAGCATCAGCATATCCTGAGGGGCCGCCAAGGCCCAGAGTGTCTGGTGGGGCCCACTGCCACCGACTTCTTGTCCCCCTGCCTGCATTGCCGGCTGCCTGCGTGCCTTTCTCCCCCAATTTGGTGTAGTGGTTAAGAGCAGCAGGACTCTAATCTGGAGAACCAGGTTCGATTCCCCACTCCTCCACTTGCAGCCAGCTGGATGACCTTGGGCCAGTCACAGTTCTCTCAGAGCTGTTCTCTTAGGAGCAGTTCTCTCAAGAGCTCTCTCACCCCACCTGCCTCACAAGGTGTCTGTTGTGGGGAGAGTACGGGAAAGTGATTGTAAGCCACTATGAGACTCCTTCAGGTAGTGAAGGGCAGGGTATAAAACTAACTCTTCTTCTTCGTCCTCCTCTGTCTGCTTGGTGCTCCACCACCCATGCTCCCTGCCACAGGAACCTCCCAGCATCACTGGGGAAAGATGTGTGGGTGGTACAGAGTGGTGGTGTTTGGGGCAGCGACAGCAGTGGCACTGCCCAGTGCCATTGGAGAAAGGGGCATGTGGGAGGGCTCACAGGCAGAAGGAGGATACTTAGGCAGGTGGGTGGAAAAGAAGGTACCAGTGGGGACCTGGTGGTGGGGAGAGCAGGGGACAGGGACCCTGAGCACTTTCTGCCCAGGGCTCTCCAAAACCTGGAACTAGCCCTGTGTGGGAGCACTGTCACCACTCAGGTCGGAGCAAAGGACATAAGAATGTATGGAGAGCCCTCCTGGATCAGACCAGTGGCCCATTCACTCCAGCACCCTGTCCCACACAGTAGTCAACCAGTTCCTCTGCAGGGCCGGCAACAGGGCATAGAGGCCGAGGCCTTCCCCTGATGCTGCCAGCACTGGGACTCAGAGGTTCACTGCCTTGGAATGTGGAGGTTCCCTTTAGTCACCATGGCCAGTAGCCACTGATAGACCTCTCCTCCATGAATCTATCGAATCCCTTTGAAAACTGTCTATGCCTGTGGCCACTGTGAGATCACTCTCCTACAGCACTACAAGGGCCACTAGACTCAACCTTCTCCAGCGCTGTTGTAATATCGAAATCCATCCCAGGACCAAAGAACTGTTATCTCCATTGACCATCTTCCCAAAGCACGGAGCCTTCAAGAAGGCAGCAAGGGAAACAGAGAAAGGAATGAGCCACAGTTCTTCTATGAATTGCTAATCAATTGTTAACAGGCAGAAAGATCTATTTAAGGAAGTTAAAGTGCCCCGGAAAGGGAGAGATGCTAAACGCAGGGCGAACTCAGGCTTCATCAATGAATTGTTAATCCACTCTCAGGGCAGCTAATTAATTGATTAAAAAGTTGATAGTTGGAAGGCCTATTTAGTGGCGTCGAAAGGAACGTGCAAGGGGAACGGAACAAGCAGGCCAATTTAAAAGGGAGACTTTTTTTAAAAAAAAAAAAAGGATACCAATCATTTTTTTGCTAAGTCAAAGACATTAGTATGCTGATGTCCCACACTGCCGTACCTCTCCATTTATTCCAGACCAGATCCTGCGGTCCCAGTGACTGCACGTTAGTCAGATGTCCGCAGCTTGATAGAGAAGAAGAAGAAGAGATTGGATTTATACCCTGCCCTTCCCTCGGAGTCTCAGAGTGGCTTACAAACTCCTTCCCCTTCCCCTCCCCACAACAGACACCCTGTGAGGTAGGTGGGGCTGAGAGAGCTCTGAGAGAACGGTCCTTGAGAGAACAGCTCTGACAGAACTATGGCTTGCCCAAGGTCATCCAGCAGGTGCAAGTGGAGGAGTGGGGAATCAAACCCGGTTCTCCCAGATTGGAGTCCGCGCACTACACCAAACTGGCACCAAGATCATTTGGCTGCATTTAATTGGGCTTTACTGTCAAAATGGCAGCTTGCCCCAATGACCTCTGCTAAGGGACCTCTGTTCTATAACCTACTGCAAAGAAAGAAGTGAGGGAAAAAATCAGGGTACACTGGAGCTCCCCAAAACTCTGCTTGAGTAGCATATGACCACAGTGACTCCCCCACCTCCAAAGGCGGGAATTCCAAACGTATAAATCTTCTATCTATGCACTGGTAAGGATTAGGATTTTGTTAACCTCCCCTGACCCAGCCTCAGCACGAGAGGCACAGCTAGATTTGAGTCCAGTAGCACCTTCAAGACCAACAAGATTTTCAGGGTATGAGCTTTCGAGAGCCAAAGCTCCCTTCATCAGGTACAGGAATGACAATCTCTGAATCTTTATATCCCAATCAGAAGACTGGAGGGTGTTGCAAAGCAGCAACTCAGAATGCAGAGAAGTACAATGTGCATTGCAATCAGCTTGATTAGAGAAGAGGAGAGATGCCGAGAGGCCGAAAATTAGCATCTGGTGGTCCCGGACACAACTCTTAACTGTTCTACTGCAGAACAACACGCCTACCATCTGAAGACAGTCGAAGCTCCTCAAAGGGAAAAGGAATCCTTTAGATTCCCTACAGTGCCCAACACTTTGTGAAGTCTGGACCGACCCCGGGGGGAAGCCACATGCCCCCTTCTTCAACAACTGCCTCCCATTCAAGACCTTGTAGAACAGACAGATCAGACCCCCCCCCCAGTGGACACCTCCAGCACCTCCAGAGTCCCCCTGGGGACCCCAGGAACAAAAGAGGTGGAGACCGGGAGCTGAAGCCTGGACCCAGTAAAGAAGCACATGCTCAGCAGCTTGAGGGATCCCTTCTTCTAGCCTCGCTCAAGAGGAAAGCACAAATCCAATGAAGTTGGTGGCATTTTTAATTATTATTTACTTCATTTATACCCAACTTCTCAATGGGGAGCCAAACTGGCTTACATCGTTCTCCTCTCCTCCATTTTATCCTCACAATAACCCTGTGAGGTGGATTAGGCTGGGAACGTGTGACTGGCCCCAGGTCACTCAGCAAGCTCCCATGTCAAGAGTGGAGATTCCGACCCGAGTCTCCCAGATGCTGGTGCATCTCTAACCACTATGCCACACGGGCTCCCAGTAGATTCAGGATGGACCAAAGGAAATGCTTCTTTACTCAACAAGTGATGAAAATGTGGAATTCACTGCCAGAGGATGTCGCAGTGGCCACAGGCATAGACAGCTTTATAATGGGATTAGATAGATTCATGGAGGAGAGGTCTGTCGGTGGCTACTGGCATGGTGACTAAAGGGAACCTCCATACCCAGAGGCAGTGAACCTCTGAGTCCCAGTGCCAGGAGGCAACATCAGGGGAAGGCCTCAGCCTCTATGGCCTGTTGTTGGCCCTGCAGAGGAACTGGTTGGCTGCTGTGTGAGATGGGATGCTGGACTAGATGGTCTGAGCCAGCAGGGCTCCCCTTATCTTCTTAAATGTCTAAATCTTGGCAGGATCTTGACCTAACTCTGGCTACAGGAAAGGGTAGGGCTATCAGTTACCTTGACAGTCCTTCAGCTGAGCTCCAGCCTCTGCTGGTCCAGCATCTCTTCCAAACCAGCTTGTGCTGACAGCCTGGACAGCTCCCTGCCCCTGCTCCTGGAGATCTCTGCTTCCCATCCCGCCCCCGGCCTTAAAGGTCCTTTCCTGCTCCGTTCATTATTGCTCACCTCCTCTCCTCCCAGGCATAGTCCTTAGCCTCAGCACCGTCTACGATCCTGGTGAAATAAACCCCACTGTGTGCCCATCTTCCATTCATTCTGTCTGTGGAAATGAGGTCAGGAGTGGCAAACACAATGAACAACCCCCCAAAAAAAGAAGAACGTTCAGCTGGATCTGGTAGAAAACAAAACCACATTGTCACAGCATACCCCAAGCAGGCAAGAAAATTATATCTTTCCCCAGGCAGTTGCTGTGAATAGACTTGAGGTGGGGGAAGAAGCTGAAGACAGCCAGCTGTAATGAACATCCTACCACCACAGCCGCAGATAGATACTGGAGAGCACGCATCTCACCGCACCAAATAGCACGGAGAAAAGAAACCCTGCCCCACCGAACCGACCCCCCTCTGTAGTTCTGCAGTTCTGCCTGTAGTCAAGTTGTGACTGAAGGCGAACGCTGAAGACTGGAGCCTGCCATTCAACGAAGGCAATGCAGCCGAGCCAAGAACCATCATTAGAGCAGTGGGGCCAGCCCTTGGGGCCATTCCACACACTACATAGCAATGGAACCGGGTTCAACCCCAAACGTATATTCCTGCTGGGAGAAGCAGCCAATCCTGGATCTGCAGCTGATCTATTTTGTATGACATGCGCGTTTTCAAGTGCCTGTTTGTGGCATTCACACGTCACATGTTCAGATGCACATTTCAACAAATCTCATAAGTGCATGCATTTAAAATGTAATGTGTGAACGGCAAACCGAAATCCCACGTTTTGCAGCCTTTGGAGCAAATCTGATCCTAAAGCTCAGGAGCTTCTCAAGGGGGTCTGTCTAGTTCATTTTTGTCCCTCCTTTCCTCTTAGGAGCTTGGAGTGGTGTGCATGGTCTTCCTTTTCTGATTTTACCTGCACAACAACCCTGCAGACCAGCAGAATCGCTCTGGGTATTCCAAAGTAGCTAAGTCGCTGCTGGATTTCAGCCACAGCCCAGTGGGGTGGTTGGAGGTTCTTCCTCAGGTAATTTAGAGAGAAGCCAAAGAAAACTTCTTTAAGACCAGCATAATTTCTCAATGTTTCCTTCCCCCTCAACCTCCCCACATGTCCTAACTAGGCTAATTCAGCGCTCACTCACTCTCACTCACTCTCTCTGTCTCTCTCTCTTAAAGAAAAGCTCATCACTCCCCTTGAAGCCCTGTGCAGACAACTAAAATCTCAGCATAATCAACACATGGAACAGAGATCCTGGCAAAAGTGCTCTGCCCACTATTGTCAAGCATTGGTGGTACCTCGTGCACCAAGCCTTCTCACATGTGGATTGTATACATATTGTCTCTGCTTGCATAAATGGGTTCCACTATAAATCTAGGTTGTGTGAAGAAGAGCTATCTTTTATCCTTGAGTGTCCCAACATTCTAGTTTTATCGAAGAGGGAGGGATTTTCTCTTTCCACTCTCTCCATACTTTTACAAGCCTCCATCATGATCCCATTCCTGCCCCCCCCCCCCAAAAAAACCCCTAGGGGTTAATTGTCCCCAGACTTTTAGTCCCTTGCCGAGGGCCAGTGACTCAGCACTAATGCAAAATTGCCAGCATCCTAACAAACAAGGAAGTGTTATTTCTGCCTTCACGCTTCCCTTGTGAAGAAAAACACCTCTGTCCATGGTACCAAACAGGGACATGACTTCATTTTCTTTCCCACAGGGCAGAGGTGGCGTCTATCTGGCGTACAGTTGCTTTCACACCAGGAAAAGTGTCAAAAAGACTGATTGTTTGAAGACACAAAGAAAAAGGATTCTCAAAATAAGATACTTTGGAGCTCTTTACTGTGTCTTTTAAGGACAAGAAGTGGCCCACGCCCAAGGAAGGAGTGCAGGAAGTGTGGGACTCGCGGCCGAATGTATGCATCAAGGAGAGAGCAGCACCATTTGCAACAAGCAAAGTAATTTACAGCCTCTGCAGTTCTTCTCTAGCCGTAAGAATTTTTAATCATTGCACATCTATAAATTTACATAAACAGTCAGGTCCAGAGTGAAGTCACTGAAATCATAATCCTAAAATTCTCATTCGTAACTTATGTACATTATATATAAATAAAACTGGATCTCTCACACATGTAGATGTGTCCTTGGACAGATATATGGCTGGATGAATGGATGGGTTGATGGGTGATAGATAGATGGTAGGTAGGTAGGTACCTTGACCTGGATAGCCCAGCTAGCCTGAACTTGTCAGACCTCAGAGACTAAGCAGGGTTGGCCCTGGCTAGTATTTGGATGGGAGTCCTCCAAGGAAGTCCAGGGTCACTACGCAGAGGCAGGTAATGGATAAGTCAGCTGCAATTGACAGGAAAATATATATGCCCATATGTTCCAGTGTTCCCTCTAAGCTGAGTTAGGGTGAGCTAGCTCACAGTTTTTTAGCCTCCAGCTCACACACTTTTGTCTCAGCTCAGGAAGGAGGGCTCCAGAGCAAACTAATTGATGCAGTAGCCAAATGGCTCGCTCACAACTTTAACGCCAGTAGCTCACAAAGTAGGATTTTTGCTCACAAGACTCCACAGCTTAGAGGGAGCTTTGGTTCCAGTATGCATACATGTGTGGACATCCGCATATGTGTGGGACCACAAGGAATTCACAGGTTAGAAGAAATCCTATCTCCCCAGTGACTCCTGCTTCCTCCCCTCTTGGTCAAACCCTTCACCATCCCATCGATGTTTTGGGGAAGGGGCTGTGGCTCAATCGTCAAGCACCTGATTTGCGCGTAGAAGGTCCCAGGTTCAACCCCTCAGCATCTCCATTTAAAAGGATCAGGTAACAGGTGGTAAGAAAGATCTGTGTGGGACCCTGGGGAGCCACTTCCAGGCAAAGTAGACAGCACTGAACTTGACGGCCCAGTGGTCTGGCTCAGGAAAAGAACACTTGTGTGTATTCTCCCCGCCCAGTCCTCCCATTGTCAATGCTGTTTCCTTCTTCCTTCCCCCCAGCCCTCTCTGTGCTGCATTTCTCTATATCCTTGCTCTCTTCTTCTCTCACTGTCTTTCTCCCTCCACCAGGCTCTCCCATAGCTGCCTCCTTCTCCCTCCCTCTCCGCTGCACATTTCAGCAATGTTTGATGGGGTTGCTAGACAATCCCAAATGGTGGCCGTGATCTGCCAGTGCTACACCGTAACAGCTGCTAGTCTTTATGTTGCAATGTCTGTGCAAGACTGCCTAGACATCACTCAGTGTCATGGGTCAGCCTGAGACAAGCAATGCTGGGGACTCCTCAGGTGCAGAGGAGCTTTGCGTAGTCAGCCCTGAACCAATGGCAGACGAGCTACCCAGTAATCAAGGCTCACAGCCAGCCGCTGACCCAGAACCACCAACACATGCAGCAGGTGAGACCCAGTTCTGTCCACCAGGCTCTCCACCCTTCAAGTGCTGGAGACAGAAGCTTAGAAGGGAGCTGCAAGCAAGGAGGCAGAGTGCACGTCTCCTGGCCTGTTGCCAGCTGCTTGCAGATGAACGTCTGGCATAGTTGCAGCAGTACTCCCAAGCAGCTGGCTGTTAACAAGGGCTTGTTAGGAAGTGCCTATAAAACCCAGGGCTGGGAGCCTGCATGTTGTGGAAGCAACAAGTCACCAACCTCTTGACTTCAGTGGCCACAGCTCTGAACTCTGCTCTGTTCCTATGCCCCCTGGACCTGCTCTTGACTCTGGAACCTTCCTCCCTGCACTCGTGAATGACCTTGAACTATTGGACTTTGCTTCCTAGATAATGCTCTGAACTGGACTCTGCTCTCTTGGTAATGGAACTTTGACTCTGACTCTGGAATCTGGCTTGGACTGACCCTAGATTCTGACACTCAACAATTGACATCTCTTTCTCCCCTTTTCTGATTTTCAGGATTGTAGGGAAATGCCCCCTATCTCTAGGTGGCCCATTCTTGTCAGTTTTTTTAATCTACACTGGCAGGAGGGCATATTCTGCATTAATGATGTCTTCTGTTTTATAGAAGACAGCTTCCAAATTCCATGGGTTCATCGTGTGACCAGGGTACAGGACAGGGCTATGCATACTGGAGTAAGTGTGAATCTTAGTCTCGATAGGCCATGCCTGGCAACTAATGGGGGCTTGGGGGTGGGGACATGAAATGGCAGTCAGTGGGTGTTTCATGCACCATGAGGTTGTGCCCAGGAAAACCTGGAAGCGATGCTATGTCACTCTAGGGAACGACAGAAACTCTATGTTTTTTTTCTGGAAGTGACATCACTCTATGTATCCTGCTGGACCTCAGGCAAAGGAAGGCTTTTCCCAGCCCTTCCAGTGTAGCATAGTGGCTAGGGTATCTGACTAGGATCTGGGAGACTCAGATTCAAATCCCCATGCTGCCATAGAAGCTCACTAGGTGACCTTAGGCCAGTCACAGATGCTCAGCCTAACCTCTCTGACAGGGTTGTTGCAAAGATAAAATTGTTGAAGGGAGAATGAAGTCCATTGCCCTGAGTCCTTTGGGGGAAGGGTGGGCTACAAATGTATGAAGCAGATAAATCCTTGAGACCTCATATCTGGAAATGCCATGGATCTAATGCTTCTGGCACCAACGCTCCTTGCCTGTCATAACAGCATAAGAGAAGCCAATGTTGGATCAGGCCAATGGCCCATCTAGTCCAACACTCTGACACACAGTGGCCAAAAATACCAGGTGCCATCAGGAGATCCACCAGTGGGGTCAGGACACAAAAAGCCCTCCCACTGTTGCCCGCCCCTCAGCACCAAGAATACAAAGCATCACTTGCCCCAGATTGAGAGTTCCTATCTATACCTTGTGGCTAATAGCCATGGATGGACCTCTGCCCCATATGTTTATTCAATTCCTCCTTGAAGCCGTCTATGCTTATAGCCGCCGCCACCTCCTCTGGCAGTGAATTCCATGTGTTAATCACTCTTTGGCTGAAGAAGTACTTCCTTTTAGCCGTTCTAACCTGAGCCTGCATTGCAGGGAGGGCGGGGTATAAAAGTGGTTAATAAAGAAATAAATAGACTGCTCAGCAATTTCGGTCCAAGCAGGTGGGCAAGTGAGTGGGGACACCGGCAAAAAAAAAACACCACCAAAGGGGCTGACAGGGGACCCTTCTGAGGCCTCATGGATTTGGCAGTTACCCAAAGATGCCTACTGCTGATGCCAGCCCTGCATAAAGATTACTATAAATGGAAAAGGCAGTTAGAATTAAATGCACATTAAGATGTATGCCCTACACATTAGCTCTGAGTAGCTGACATTTATTCTGCTGCCTCCACAGTCTAATTGTGGCAGACAGGGAGAAAGAAGAGGCAGCCAGCTAGCTGAAAGCGGATGAATGCACGTCCATGCACACAAGATAGTTGCAGAATTGAAAGAGGGGAAGAAGGGGCAGATGTGGGGGGGGGGAATATACCCAGTTGGGGTGAGATGGGACGTGTCTTGCAGTGCAATCCTAAGCAGAGTCCCACTCTTCTGAGCCCACTGATGTCCACGGAGTCAAGAAGGGTTTAACCTTGCTTCGGACCACACTGTCAAACCATCTTGTTCAGACCACAACAACAGCAGAGAAGCTCTGCTTGTTACGCAAGAGCACCCCAGTCTACATTTCCATACACATTCTAACAATTTAGTGGGCTGATAAATAACTGCCCGGACCCGGATGGCCCAGGCTGGCCCAGTCTCAGTCTCACCAGATCTCAGAAGCTAAGCAGGGTCAGCCCTGGTTAAGACTTGGATGGGAGACCACCAAGGAACTCCAGTGTTGCTACACAGAGGCAGACAACGGCAAACCACCTCCGAACGTCTCTGGCCTTGAGAACCCTGTGGAGTCACCATAAGTCGGCAGCAACCTGATGTCACTTTCCACCAATTAAAAGCTAGCAAAGTGTCAAATCAGCCTGCTGAGGTTTTATTTTAGTGAGGCTTGATTCAGACATAACACGAAACCACGGATTCAGAATAACTGCTGTGGAACTAGGATTCAGCTTGTAGGCAGTCATTCTGATCTGGGTTTGGGTTGAGTAACCCTGGTTTCACTGCCTTCTCTCTGTAGCTTGGGAGGGGGTCATCACGGGGGGAACCAGCAAGAACTAAACCAGATTGTCTGTGTTCACACAAAGCCATACTTCAGACTAAAGGTGGTTGATAAACCTACTTCAGATCCTGGGTTCAGAGCCTGTTTTGAAAGACCCAGCCTAACCCTAGATAGTCAAGCAGTGGCCCACGATTCAGACAACTGCATTAACCATTGCTATTTTAATTAATCCACGGTCTTACGCAGTGTTCACTCTAAGCTGAGTTAGTGAGAGCTAGTGCACAGTTTTTTACCCTCCAGCTCACACGCTTTTGTCTTCGCTCAGGAAGGATGGCTCCAGAGCAAACTGATTTATGCACTAGCCAAATTGCTCGCTCACAGCTTTGATGCCCGTAGCTCACAAAGTAGAATTTTTGCTCGGGAGACTCCACACCTTAGAGGAAGCATTGGTCTTGCGTGATGTCAGAACAGAGCCAAGGACAACCAGGAGACGAATCCAACAATAACACTGGGGAAAATCTTCTCCAGTTCTTACATAGCTGCCTTGGGGTCTTCGTTGACAACTCAAGCCAAGGTAGTGGTGTGCAACGTTTTGTGAATGCCAGGATGCCCAGTTGACCACCGCCTGTTTGATAAGACTAGAGGTCTTTTCCCCTTCACAGGTCTCCCATATCCAGCCGCTGACAAGGGCCATTTCTCATGGGAGCACCTGACACGAACGCAGCCTGAAGTGCGGTAGCTGGAGGCCATTACACATGGTTAGACACATGCTGTTTCATCTGTGCGGCTGTCGGGAAAACCTGAGACGGTTGCTTCTCTTTAGAACCATCCTGAAATCAGACCCTGTCATTTAAGTATCTGCTCTGCTGGAAACAGAGAGCAATGTGCAGTGGAGGAACAACTGCCCTCAACAAGCTATGTTATTGGATGGCCAGAAGCCCCAGCAGAAAAGTCGTCATGGAGATGAAATGGAGATGCCAGTGCACTGTAGTGGTTAGCTTGTCATACTGGGACCTGGAAGACCGAGGTTCAAGTTCCCACCCAGGCCGTCAAACTCTCTGAGAGGCCCTGGGCCAGTTACCCTCCCTCAGCCCAAACTTCCTCACAGAACTGCGATGAAGACAAAATGGGGAGGGGAACCATGGAAGCCACCCTGAGCTCCTTCAAGGAAAGGTGGCTTACAAGCAGGTAGCAAGATAAATCTTTCTACTTCCCATGAATCATTGGGAGGGAGTACTGGCGGTTAGATATTTAAAAGAAGAGGAGAAGATTGGATTTATACCCTGCTCTTCACTCAGAGTCTCAGAGCGGCTTACGGTCTCCTTTCCTTCCTCTCCCCACAACAGACACATAGGTGGGGCTGGGAGATCTCCGACTGAGAACTGCTCTTGAGAGAACAGCTCTGAGAGAACTGTGGCTGACCCAAGATCAACCATCTCCTTCCCTTCCTCTCCCCACAGCAGACACCCTGTGAAGCAGGTGGGGCTGAGAGAGCTCTGGAGAGAACTGCTCCTGAGAGAACAGCTCTGAGAGAACTGTGACTGGCCCAAGGTCATCCAGCTTGCTGCATGTGGAGGAGCAGGGAATCAAACCCAGTTCTCCAGATTAGAGTCTGCCACTCTTAACCACTACACCAAACAGGCTCAATTTATTATACAGATTTCTATTTTTCCAATATAACATCTTTTAGAATGAGCTTTCCAATAATGCATGTATCATTCTGGATCAAATGAATCAAAACTAGCTCACAGAGATCTTTCCCAGCCTTTCCTTGATGTGTTGAGAAATATTTTTTAAAATCGGAACGTCCCATCTAAAATGTACTTAGGCCAGTACTATTGAACAAAAGCCATTCACCACCACCACCACCACCCCCCAAAAAAAGCAACAGGGTACCTTTGCTTATGACTAACCAAAATGACACAAAATAGTGTGTTCAGGTTCTCTCAAACCCTATGTGGGGCTGGATGTTAAAAGCAGAAGATGTCTGTAGGTTGCTTCTCTGATGTCAGCTGGGCACACAGTGTGGGTAGCTGGTATCAGACGAGCCCCTCTCCCGAGGATGCTTGGAAGACAAAGCAAACAAAAATGGAAGCATCCCACTGAAATTACAGAAACCAACACTCTGATTAAATGACCCTAACACCAGAAACACACACGTCCCTCTAGAAGGTGGAGACAGCAGTGGAAGAATGTGGTAGACCTTATGTCAACGCTGCTATTTTGTTTTCAGTTGGATGCTGCCTGTGACCCTTTCACTGGAGATGCCAGGGATCGAACCTGGCAACGTAAGTGCTCTACCACTGAATCACGGACGCCTTTCTCGAAGTTTATTCACTGCAGGATTCTATTTGCCATGTGATTTAGCTGACTATCAAGATCAGCTCTCAGGAACCCATCCCTAGACTCTTTATGCCCATTCTTCCTTATCATGTGCATTCCTCTTTAGGAACATTTAAGATACTGTGTTTTCGATGTGTTGTTCCAGTCCCAGCCCAAGTCTTGAGGAAGCCTCCAGAACCGGTACTGGTAGGAAAGAGGAGGAGGGTATGCAAATGGTCACAGTTGCTAACATTTTAGTTTCACAGCCAAATATGATTCAGCCAGCAGGGGAATTGCATGTGCACAGTTAAACAATTCAATTGAACTGTCTCTCAATAAATATCCTTGGAACACCTGGGCATTGCGCACCAAGATCTATGCTCCCGGGGCTGAAAACCTTATTCACTTCATCAACATGGGTTAAAGACACGGATGGAATAACCTGGGTTGTTTTTTCCAACCATTTGCATTGCAGAAGTGCAGCCAGCTCAGCTGTCTCTCTGGCTCCGAAGATGGGGAAAGGCTTTGCTCCTAAATACTGTAGCAATGGGAGCAGAGGGCAGATGGAGACCCAAACAGTTCTGCATCTGTTTCTATGCAGGGAACATCCAAGTCACTGGCAAATGGAAGAATCTTGCTCCTAGCAAATGCATAAATGGACACTTAGCAGCCTGAGATGTTCAAGGAAACAGGATAAATCTCGGCTAATCCTCATTGCTCTCAGTTTCCACTATGATGTTACTTGAACTCATGAAGCTGCTTTAAACTGGACCAGACCATCCATCCCATCAAGGTCAGTGTCATCTATTCTGACAAGCAGTGGCTCCCCAGGGTCTAAGGAAAGGGTCTTTTATGTTACCTATTACATGATCCTTTTGTCTGGACATGCTGGGGATTGAACCTGGGACCTTCGGCATGCAAAGCAGATGCTGTACCACTGAGCCACAGCCCTTCATAAGAACATGAGAGAAGCCAATATTGGATCAGGCCAATGGCCCATCCAGTCCAACACTCTCACACAGTGGCCAAAAACATCAGGTGCCATCAGGAGATCCAGCAGTGGGGCCAGGACACTAGAAGCCCTCCCACTGTTCCCCCCCCCCCCAAGCACCAAGAATACAGAGCATCACTTGTCCCAGACTGAGAGTTCCTATCTATACCTTGTGGCTAATAGCCACAGGTGGACCTCTGCTCCATATGTTTATCCAATTCCCTCTTGAAGCTGTCCATGCTTGCAGCCGCCACCACCTCCTGTGGCAGTGAATTCCACGTGTTAATCACTCTTTGGGTGAAGAAGTACTGCCTTTTATCTGTTCTAACCTGACTGCTCTGCAATTTCATGGAGTGCCCACGGGGTCTTGTGTTGTGGGAAAGGGAGAAAAGTACTTCTTTCTCTACCTGCTCTGTCCCATACATAATCTTATAAACCTCAATTATATCACCCCTTATCTGTCATTTCTCCAAGCTAAAGAGCCTTAACCTCTTTAATAACCTTTCTTCATAGGGAAAGTGCTCCAACCCTTTTATCATTCTAGCTGCCCTTTTCTGCACTTTTCCCAGTGCTATAATATCCTTTCTGAGGTGTGCTGACCAGAATTGCACACAGTACTCCAAATGAGGTCTGTCAAGCAACAGCAGAGACATCTTAAAGGTGGCAGGATGTTTCAGGGAGCGAATTGTTGTTAGAGGGACTTCAAGATTTCAGCATGGCCAATTAGTTCCTACTCTGCCCTTAAAGCTCACTGGGGGCACTTGGGTAAGTGTTACATCACTGCAGCATTGTGAGAATAGAACGAGGAGCCCCATGGATGCTGCCCAGAGCTGCCTGAAGGAAGGGCAAGACATACGGTTTTTAAAAATTTATACCCCATTTTTCTTTTCACTGGGAATCCAAAGCAGCTTACAAGACCGTTCTCCCCTCCTCCCCTTTATCCTTACAAGAATAACCCAACAAGGTAGGTGAAGCTGAGGACGTGAGGGCCACTTGGGGTCAGTTTCAATGTGCAATTTTTCGCTCCAAAGTCCCCACCAATCACCTAGTCAGCCATCTCCTCAGCATGGCTTCCTCTGGCAAAGGCTGCTCCACCCCGAGTACCAAGATGGCTGCCAAGGCAACAGAAGTTGGCCCTGCTGGTGGACCTCCTGATGGCACCTGGTTTTGGGGGGAGGTTGCCCACTGTGCGACATAGAGTGTCGGACTGGATGGGCCATTAGCCTGATCTAACATGGCTTCTCTTACAAAGTGTGAGGGGGGGGAGGAGTTTTCTGATGGCCCACCCCCTAAGGATAGCCCTGGATATGGATTTGTAGTTTCTGGATTTATTAGAAAGCCACTTGTGTGCTGTGGGTGTTCACTGGGTTTTGGTGGATGCTCAGTTGCGCTCTGCGCATCATTGCAACTGTCACACCGTAAGCCACTTCAAACGAAATGAAGAGAAAAAGACAAGCATTTAAACAAATTCAAACATTTACCAGCCAGATGCTTGCAAGTAACAAGTAAGCAAGTCATGATGGTGACAGGTATACCGTTTGAGCCATCATCTGGCATTCAGAGAGGTCCACTGCTTCTGGACATGGAGGCTCCATTTTGCAACCCTGGCTATTGGCTGCTGATGGACCTATCGTCCATGACAGGCTCTAATCTCCTCTTTTAAGCCATATGAGAGCCAGGGCATCATGCTCAAAGCAGGGGCACACAGACCGCAAACAGGCAGGCCAAACTCTACCTACTGGAAACAGGGTAAGATGACAAATGGCCAGAAAGAGGGGAAGGAGCATGGCAAGAGTGGTACGCTGGATGGTACCAGAAAACACCGGGCGCACTAACCAAGATGGCTGAACAAAGAAACCACAGACAGCTCACTCAGTCTGGCTGCAATACAGTCATAAAAGCAGTTTGTGGGTAAGTGTATACTCAAATCCAACTGAAGCTTTAAGGCAGCTGAGTAGATCTATCTGGGCATCTGACCTGCACCGAATTTGATGTGTGTGTGAGGGAAGTATTCATCATCATTAAAATATCAGCTCCTATCAAGTTTCTAGGCCTTATGGACACTATGTACTCAAAAGCCCAGCTCCACAGTAGGAGTGCCGGGGGGTGCAACAGTGGGAGGGCTTATAGTCTCCTGGCCCCACTGCTGGACCTCCTGATGGCACCTGGTATTTTTGGCCACTGTGTGACAGTGTTGGACTGGACGGGCCACTGGCCTGATCCAACATTGGCTTCTCTTGTGTTCTTATGTTATGTTCTTATGAATGCCAAATCTGGATATGGAAATTTTTTAAGACTTGGGGATGAAGCCTGGCGGGGTGGGGGACCTCAGTGGGGTACAATGCCATAAAGTCTACCCTCCAAAAGCTGCCATTTCCTCCAGGGAAATTGATCTCTGTCATCTGGAGATTAGCTGTAATTCTGGGAGGTTTCCAGGCCCCTCCTAGAGGTTGGCATCCCTGCCTTCATAGATCAAGCAAAGGAAAGTTTGCTTTCCACAGTGATGTGCCCTGGAAGGAGTTTGACTTCACAATGCCAGCATGGAGCTCTTGACAGGTACCTACCAGGAAGTGCCCCAGATCTGATAACGGCAGAGCCATCAATCACAAGCCACCTTGGTGCCAGGGCTCCAAGGCGTTCTTGCTTTAATTAACCCAGCCTTCCGAGGAAGAAAACTGAGTATCATCAGCCTTCTATTTAACATCCTCCGTGAACAAAATGGCTAATGGATGCAGCCAGTCGCAGAATGATTACAGGATCTTTAGCATGAATTCATCAGCATAAATCATTCTGCAAAAACTCATTTGTCTTGAGTTCTTGCGCCAATGTTCTCTTCATTATCTCATTTCGTGGAGGTTCGCAGGCAGTTTTGCGGCCCTTCCAGCATCTAATGTGGAGGGCAGAATGAAGAGAGGGACTCATTAAGCATACAAAGAAAGGACTCCGGGCTGGTCAAACCTGATATTATATAACCAGGAAGAGCACTGCAAAAAACCTCTTTGGACACTGGTGAATCCTTCTACAGCCTCTTTTAGCAAATGAGGAACAAATGAAAGGGAAGAACAGGCAGGGGCTGTCTGCAGAAGGCAAACAATAGGGGCAGTCTGGGAAATTAAAGTGGCCTTGGAGCAAGCCAAGCTGATTGGTCCCTGTGGTATTACAAGGCTTACCTTGACAACAGCACAAACAAGGGACACTGGCTCACCCATTGCCTCTCGCAAGTAGGCTGGCAAGTGGTGGAAGTCTGGAGGGGCAAGGAAATGGGAGGAGCCATCGGTGCGGTGGCATTACATCACTTCCAGGGGAACGCCAGACATGATAGTCCATTCTAGCAATTGCCAGGAATTCTATGGTTTTACCATAGGGTTTCTGGCGATTTCTAGCACTGACTGACATCACTTCCAGGTTTCCATAGCATAAAAAGAGGCCTGGCCCCACCAAGAGTTAATAACTGCTATATAATATAATATGTGTATTATATATTATATAAGCTATATATTTATTTATTCAATTTATACCCCACCCTCCCCACCAAGGCAGACTCAGGGCGGCGTACGTAAAAATTTAAAACAGCTAAAACAATGCATTTATTAAAAAACAGAACTGTAAGCTATATATGTTATATACCGTGCACTTATTAGAAAACATTTTCTAAATAAGTGCCTAGGTCCCTGTATTGGCTTTTCTGCAATGATCACACAATTGCACACAAATGTACAATAGAAGACCCTATCACCACATTTCTGGCTGTGGGTCTGCTTCAAGTGAAGCTTTCACTGAGCTACTTACAAACTATCTTTGCTTTTAATTAGGAAGGCAAAAAAAAATCCCTTTTACATACCTTCCTGGCACATTTATGTTTAAATTAGGGATTCTGGCTGCCACTGGTCATTCTGAGTATGATTCCAAACGAGTGTTCCAGATGAAAGCAGAATATCTGGGTGTGCTCTTAGGGTTGCCAACTCCTGCTTGGGAAATACCTGGAGATTTGGGGGGGTGAAGCCTGGGGAGGCCGGTTTGGAGAGGGTAGGGACCTCAGCCATGCATAATGCTACTGAGTTCATCCTCCAAAGCAGCCATTTCCCCCAGGGCAGGGGTGGCCAAACTGTGGCTCGGGAGCTGCATGCGGCTCTTTCACACATATTGTGTGGCTTCCAGCAGGGTGGTTGGGGAAGTGAAGGGGAAGCATGCCTCATCGATCAGTCTTCCCTTCCACAGCCAGTGTTCCCCTCCCTGGGTAGGCTTGAGGTGGGGGGGAGTAGAAAAAGAAAGCAACTAACTTTAAATGCATTTTCAAAGCCCGTCCCCCCACTGGCTTGGAGAAGGCATTTGTATTTTTAAATCCCTTCTCCAAGCCAAGTGGCTCTCAGACATCCGATGTTTATTCTATGTGGCTCTTACATTAAGCAAGCTTGGCCACCCCTGCCCCAGGGGAATTGATCTCTATTATCTAGAAGTCAGTTGTAATCCCAGGAGATCTCCAGCTCCCACCTGGAGGCTGGCAACCCTATCTTATCCTGCTAACTCAACAGATAGCCTTAAAAGGGTATCAGGCAGATTCCTGGAGGATGGGGCTATCCGTGACTAAAGGGAACTTCCACATTCAGAGGCAGTCAACCTCTGAATGCCAGTGCTGGAGGCAGCAGCAGGGAAGGCCTCAGCCTCGACGCATGGTTTGTTGGCTCTCCAGAACAACTGATTGGCCGCCGTGTGAAACAGGACGCTGAACTAAAGGGACCATGGGCCTGATCCAGGAGGGCTCTTATTGTGTTCTTATGTCTAAGAAGAGCGACACGGTTCATGGGCAGCAATCCCCACTTTGCCACAGAAGCTTGCTCTGTGTGTGTGTGTGTGTGTGTGTGTGTGTGTGTGTACGCGCACACACGAACACATATAAAGTGCCATCAAGTCATAGCTGACTTATGGCAACCCCACAGAGCTTTCAAGGCCAGAGATGTTCAGAGGTGGTTTCCCATTGCCTTCCTCTACATAGCAACCCTGGACTTGCTTGGTGGTCACCCATCCAAGCACTAACCTTAGTTTCTAAGATCTGACGAGGTTGGGCTTGCCGGGGCTATCCAGGGAGAGCTCAGGCCAATCACACACTTCTGGCCTAACCTACCCCGCAGGATTGTTGTGGCGATGAAACAGAGGAGAGAGAATAATGTAAACCACCTTGGGTCCCTGTTGGGGAGGAATGTGGGGTATACATGAAGAAGGAGGAAGAGGAGGAGGAGGAGGAGGAGACTGGATTCATACCCTGCCCTTCACTTGGAGTCTTAGAGCGGCTTACAATCTCCTTCCCTTCCTCTCCCCACAACAGACACCCTATGTGGTAGGGAGGGCTGAGAGAGCTCTTTTGAGGACTACTCTTGAGAGAACAGCTCTGGGGGAACTGTGGCTTGCCCAAGGTCACCCAACAGCTGCATGTGGAGAAGTGGGGAATCAAACCCGGTTCTCCCAGACTACAGTCTGCGCTCCTAACCACTACACTGAAAGAGCGGAAAGCAGCAGCTGCTTCTGGAGCCTCTCTGAGGCTGAGCACCATAGGGTCAAACCCCCAGTCCTCAACACAACACAGCTGGGGAGGAAGTCCACACAAAGTCACCTTGGGCCTCAGAGGCGGGCTGAGAATGCCTCCAAAGAACAGTGATGATGTCACAATCAAGAGGGAGGGTCCTTTGGAGCGGCAGGGATGTTTTCCTAGCATACCTTTAGCCACAAGAATGACCTCTATGTATTTAAATCATTGCAAGACAGAGGATCTCAGAATAAATTAATACATCAGACAGCGTGCGGAGAAAAGCCTTCAGCAATGTCTAATACCAGAGGGGACCCTCAGGCAGCGGTCTCTGGTGTGAGAGAACCGGGGTGTTACAAGCCAGCAAACATGTTGTTCCTCTTCTCCTCTGCACAACGTTGGAGGGCATTATGCATTCACGCTTAGCAATATTAGTATGTCAAACCCTAGCAGCGACGACCAGGGTGTTGACACTACCAGCATCCGGCTGAAGCTGGCTTGTCCCCATGGTGTTATTTTCAATAAAAACGTATACTTTCTCCAATTGAACACACCCATAAAAGACAACAAAAGGGAAATGGTATTAAAAACCGAGAAACAGCAGTGGCCATCACACATAAATTCGCCACGTTTTTCATATTTAACAAGGCCTGTGAGATAAAGAAGACTAAACCATACAAGGATGCCACTTGTTGGGACTAGTTTAGCGAATTATTCCACCACTGTGGTGCCACCACCAAGAAGACCCTATCCTAGGCAACTTAATCTCTCTCACAGATGGTGCTAAGGTCACCAAAAGCAAGTTGGGGAATTCCTGAATGTTTGGGAGGGGAGGGACCTTAGCGTGGTGTAGTGGTTAAGAGTGGCGGACTCTAATCTGGAGAGCCAGGTTTGATTCCCCATTCCTCCCCCACATGAAGCCTGCTGGTTGACCTTGGGCTGGTCACAGGTTCTCTCAGAACTCTCTCAGTCCCACCTGCCTCACAAGGTGCCTCTTGTGGGGAAGAGGGCGGGAAGGAGATTGTAAACCATTTTGAGACTCCTTAGGGCAGAGAAAAGCGGGGTATAAAGTACAAGTCATCTTCTTCTTCTGCCACAGATTCCACCTTCCAAAGCTGCCATTTTCTCCAGAAGGAGCTGATCCCTGTAGTCAGGAGATCAGTTGTAATTCTGGGAGCTCTTGAGGCCCCACCTGGAGGCTGGCAACCCTGGAGGGTGTAAAGGAACATACCTCTGGCTGATTTCAAGAAAAGGGAAAAGTCTGTATGGGAAAACACATTTCCTCCATCTGGTCCTTGTGCTGGCCGCTCCCTTGTCACCCTCCTTGAGAAAATGTCAGTTGCTCTCAGGAACTTTGTAGTGACACAACCCTCATCTAAACAGAACAGGTTAGATGTCCAAGCCCAAATGAGTGCCCCACAGGAGTAAGAGTCTGGTGTGACTGTGGAGCAGACATGACCATCTTGTCTTTCGTTTTCTTTTTCTGGTAGTTTTTTGAATTTGTGTGCATGTGTGTGTGTGTGTGTGTGTGTGTGCATGCCCATGCCTGGAAGTCATGGTGACCTCTGGCGACTCCTACTGGGCCATGGAGGACGTTCAGAGAAGTGGCTTGATAGCCTGCCTCTGCATCCTGGCCCTGGTATTCCTTGCAGGTCTCCCATCCAGGTACTTGCCAGGGTCGGCCCAACTTAGCTTCCGAGATCTGACGGGATCGGGCTTGCTGGGGCTTTCCAGGTCAGGGCCATCTCACCTTTTTTAGGGTCTCTCTCTGCCCAGCCAAAGGCACAGCAGCTCGAAGACTCTCACGAAGGAAAGGAAGAACTGAACCGCAGGAGGAGACTGTGGCTTGTGGCTCCTCTTTCTTCTCACCCGAGCAAGAGCAGACGGGGGTTAGGGAATGGCAACATCCTACTCTCCCTTCCCATTTCCAGAGGACAGACGTTCAAGAGAGCCACCGTCACTTCTCGACGGAAAGGAACCCTGGTCCCCAGGCTTGGCTACTGGCTGGCCTACAAAGCCTGGCTGCAATGGAGTGGCCTTGGAGGGAACAGCCCCAGAGGAAACACCAGCCTCTCACCATGTACCTGCAGAGGGTAGGACGGTGATGAAAATACCCCCAATACCGCTGGAAACTCCTATCCAGTCTACATGTACAGATATGCCAGACCTAAAAGGCCCTGGCTAGCCCAGTCTCATCAGGCCTCGGAAGCTAAGCAGGGTCAGTCCTGATGAGTACTTGGATGGGAGACCACTAAGGAAGCCCAGGGTGGCTATGCAGAGGAAAGCAATGGAAAACCACCTCTGTTCATCTCTTGCCTTGAAAACCCCTATGGGGTCACTGTAAGTCGGCTGCGACTCGTCGGCACTTTCCACCAACGACAAAGCAAGAAGAGAAGCAGCTTAGCATACTGACCAGTGTCCTGGGCATGGCCACTAGATCCGGATTCAAATCCCGCTAACTCAATTGCCCGACTAGCCTATGCCCCACAGGCAGGGCTCATTTCGTAGCAGGAGCGCCTCTGCATATTAGGCCACACACCCCTAATGTAGCCAATCCTCCAAGAGCTTACAGAGCTCTTCTTACAGGGGTTACTGTAAGCTCTTGGAGGATTGGCTACATCAGGGGTGTGTGGCCTAATATGCAGAGGAGCTCCTGCTACAAAATGAGCCCTGCCCACAGGGTCGTTGCAAGGCTAAAGCAAAGAGGGCAGACCATCGGAGTACGTGAATGCCACGGACCCAGTTCATAGCACTGGAATTGCCTTTCTCTTGCATTGCTGACACCCCAGTCCACCCAGTAATTAATTGGGGCAATCAGCTATGCAAGACGGGAGCGAGTACAAAAGGCCTCCCTCATCTCTCTTGCTCACCTGTTTACACAAAGCCGGGCAGCTTCCGCACACTCAGCCTCAGTTGTCTGAGAGAGAGAGAGAAAGGAAGAGGGAGCGAGATTATCATTGGGGGGGGGGGTCTCTTTTAAGATGGCAAGCGCCATCCCTAAACTCATGCCACCTCCTTGTTTACACTTCTGGTGACCGTGATGGATGAACCTGCAGCCACTTTGTCGGCGAGTTTGACAAACACCACAAAGGATGATACAGCGATGCAATTTATGCCCCTGTCTGTGCCACGGCTTGCTTAACCCATGGATGGCCAAACGGTGATGCAGGTACCACAAGTGGCGCGAAGGCAGCAGGCGTTTGTGGTATGCTGGGATGGAAGCCAAGAGAACCGAAGACCTTCCTTTTTGAAGCTGGTGCCAGCAATAATACTGAGCATCTGTACAGCACTTCCCAGTGTTCAAAGCCCTTTTCACATCCGTTGTTTTTCCTAATTAAAAACAACCGTGTAAGGCAAGTGAATATTATCGTAGAGTTGGAAGGGACCTGCAGGGTCATCTAGTCCAACCCCCTGCACAATGCAGGAAATTCACAAATACCTCCCCCTCTACACACCCAGTGACCTTTAATTGCAGACATTTCCCTGATCTGGATAGCCCAGGCTAGCCTAATTTCATCAGAACTCAGAAGCTAAGCAGGGTCTGCCTTGGCTAGTACTTGGATGGGAGACCTCCAAGGAATACCAGGGGTGCAATATGGAGGCAGACAATGGCAAACCGCCTCTGAATATCTCTTGCCTTGAAAACCAAATGGGGGTCGCTATAAGTCAGCTGTGATGCCAGCACTTTCCACTACCACTTCCACTGCAGATATTTGTTTGAAATAGACAGGCAGACAAGCTCCCTAGGGAATTCATGGCAGAGGTAGAATGTAAACTGGGGACTTCTCAACCTGTAGCTCATTTTCTTAGCTTCCCCACAGCACCAACTCCTGATAAACAAAGTCTGGTCCAAACTAGGCATTAAGAAGAGCTGTTTATAATTCAAAGAAAAGCTTATAGTGATAAGCTTAGATCCTGAATTGCTGTTCTGTTAGCGTAAAAGCAATACTATTGAGGAATGACATTTTCACTTGTCCAGGAGAGGAGAGCTGTTTTCACCCACGCCCCACTGTCATGATAGACCATCATATTAGCCACACACAACACACACTCACACACACACACACACACACACACACTGTGCCTGGGGGTCTGCTAACCTGACCCACAGGAGTACAATTGGGAAGGATACAGAAGGCTGAAGTGAGAGGCGGATGCACAGAAGAGACGTTCCTCTGGCAGAACTCTCCTCGCACTGCTTAGGATCCAAGTTATCATCTCTAATGTTTATGGTTGCCAACCTCAAGGAGAGGCTTGGAGATCTCCCCCTATTGCAACTGCTCTCCCGGCAACAGAGATCAGTTCTCCTGGAGAAAACGGCTGCTTTGGAAGGTGGACTGTATGGAATTGTCCCTCCCCATGCTCAACCCCCAAAATCTTCCCAATCCAGAGCTGGCAACCCTACTAATGTCAAAGTTCTGGGCTATAGCACACTTGTGGAATCTTTGGGGTGGGAAGAATCAGGTAGTGTTCTAGATTGAAACCGAAGGCAGGTTTATTCCCTTCCCTGAGACTTGATAAAAGCTCTGATCAAGTGAAGTTCATTTTTTTTAAAAAGACATAGAAATAAGCTTGCAAGTTCTGGGTTGGCAAATAGATTTGGGGGTGGAGTCTTGGGGAGGGCGGGG
This sequence comes from Lepidodactylus listeri, assembly GCA_029233225.1. Classification (NCBI taxonomy): domain Eukaryota; kingdom Metazoa; phylum Chordata; class Lepidosauria; order Squamata; family Gekkonidae; genus Lepidodactylus; species Lepidodactylus listeri. The sequence continues at coordinate 24,632,670 of JARCFY010000008.1, forward strand.
TTTAGGAAGGGGCAGAACCTCAGCAGGAGATCATAATCCCATAGAATCTGTCCTCCGAATCAGCCATTTTCTCCAGGTGGAAAGTATTGGAGTCGGGAGGCGAGTGGTAGTGATTTCATGGTAAAGCTCTTTATTGAGGGTCAGATGGAACATGGGGAACCCCGGGCTCAGAGCCCTCTTTTATGCCGGCCGGAGACAATGCCCCGACCTCGCCCCCAGGTCCTGATAGGACCTTAAGTCCGTGGTTGTAGTTCATAGGTCCCCCAGCGGGAGACCTAGGCTCGTAATTGGTGGTCACTCAGGATCCAACTGGCTATTGCTCTACCTGGCTGAAGCTCAGGTAGATTCTGACCATGTGCACTGACCACGTGGTGGTCGCCATTACGGGAGACCATGTGATCGTGGTTTTAGTACACAACACCAGGGGAACTGATCTTTGTCATCCAGAGATCAATTGTAATAGTGGGAAATTTCCAGGTGCTACACTGAGGCTGGCCACCACACAGAGACTCCGGTAGTAGTATAGAGACCAGCCTGTGGTCTTTGTTTTCCTCTTTAGACTGGCTCCGCATTCCACTAGAGAGGTGAGGCAAAGCCCAATTTCAATGGATCTCGGGCACAGAAATTGAACAAATCAATCAATCAATCATGTGCTAAGAAAGCTCTTTCTGTCTTGGTGACCCTGGAAAGCCGCTGCCGGTCAGAGCAGACACTACCGAGCTGGATGCAGCAAGGGCCTGACTCAGTATACAGCAGCTCTGCTAGCTGATATGCAGGTCAGGTCCCAGTCCTGGCACCCAGGCTATAAGTCCATGTTTCTGCAGATATTTAGTTCTGCTTCACTCTCAGTGCCGTTTCGGCTCCGCTTACAACCATCAGAGTAACATGGGGGGGGGGGAGAATCCTTTCTGATCCCACTGTTCAGGTCCCTACTACTAACCCCCCCCCCCCCCCCGCTAATTTCTCATCTGAGCTTAAAGCTAAGGAGGCTCCTTGTTGCCGTAACCATTCTGCAACGAATGATGGCCTCCAGATTTCATTCAGGCGGCACACCGGAATAATCCTCGATGGTTGGGGCCGTATTATTAGCTTGAAATTCCATTAGCAGGTATTGTTAACTTGCATTAACAGCAAATCACTGAGCTGAACTGATCGAGAACAGACTGTGCTGCAGAGCAGGAATAAGGGGGGGGGGGGGGGGGAACCCACGTCGCTCCCTGGATAAACAGAGCATTAAAACACCCAGGTCAGTAATCATCTCACACTCATCATTTTGATGGGCAGGATAAAATTGAGATGTCGCATCTCTAGATTCATACCAAGTTCTGGTTGATATGAGTTCATAAATATGAAGCTAAACAGCGCCTTCTATGGCGTTTGGGGTACTTTTTTTTCATAATTCATAGGGATTTTAGAGGAGAGAGAGATGAATGGCTCCGGGTAGCACCCGGTTCCGCATGAGCAAAGACCTGTCCTTGTGCCGGCTCTGCCAAACGGCACGGCTTCCCTGCAACAAATCAAAGAATCAAACCTGCAAGCATCTCTGCTAATGCCTCCCCATCCCGTTCCTGCTATTTTATAGAGCACCATTATTCATTTCTGAAGTGCACGGCTTCCTCTCCTCCCGTACGCAAGTTTCAATTAAGGATGCATGCACGCCAGAAGCCTGACACGTTCTCTGCTGCTGTGACTTGTTTGAGGAGACGGCAAAGTCTCCCCCATAACTTGTGCACGACGCCTATCCCCTTTTGCAAGGTTTCCTCGTACAAAAGTTCTGTGCGGTATGTTGTACAGACGCACTTCTGCATCCTGTCTTATCCTGGCCAACTGCACTAGAAACGCAACGAGAAAGTTCCAACTTGCAGCCCTGAAAAGCAAGCAAAGACACCGATGACCATTAACAATTCTTCTGGCGCATCAGCCTGCTAAATTTGGTGTAGCGGTTAAGAGCATGGACTCTGATATGGGAGAACTGGGTTTGATTCCCCACTCCTCCACTTGCAGCTGCTGGATGACCTTGGGCAAGCCATAGTTCTGGCACAGCTGATCTCTCAAGGACAGCTCTGGAAAGAGCTCTCTCAGCTTCACCTACCTCACAGGGTGTCTGGTGGGGAAGGGAAAGGGGTTTGTAAGCTGCTCTGAGACTCCGAGGGGAGGGCAGGGTATAAATCCAACTTTTCTTCTTTTTCTTCTTCTAAGCTCCGTGCTGTAATCCATATAGTTCTGGCCCATTCCCATAGCAGCCTGCCTTTTAAGATCTGCATTGTTAGAGTTGCCAACTTCCAGGTGGGGTCTGGTGTTCTCCCAGAATTGCAACTAATCTTCAGATGACAAAGAGCAGTTCTCCTGGACGAAAACTGCAGCTTCAGGAAGCAAAGTCTATGGTATACCATACACTCTGGGTGAAGTCCCTCTGAAATTCTCCCCTCTACAGGCACTGCCCCCAAATCTCCAGGAATTTCCCAGCCTGGAGTTGGCAATCCTACAGGCTCGTCTCCGGGTGTCCCCATGTTCAGAGGTGAAGCTGGGGGAAGAAGAAGAAGAAGAAGAAGAGATTGGATTTATACCCCGCCCTCCACTCCCCAAGGGAGTCTCAGAGCGGCTTACGAACTCCTTTCCCTTTCCCTCCCCACAACAGACATCCTGTGAGGGAGGTGGGGCTGAGAGAGCTCTTTCCCAAGCTGTCCTTGAGAGAACAGCTGGTACAGAGCTATGGCTTGCCCAGGGTCATCCAGCCAGGTGCAAGTGGAGGAGTGGGGAATCAAACCCAGTTCTCCCAGCTTAGAGTCCGCGCACTTAACCACTACACCAAACTGGCAGAGACTTCTTGGCAGTGGTGCCCGGGGCTGTGGAACATTCGGTGGATGTCTATTTTTTGACAGCTTTAATTCGAGGATCATTTTATCCTCCTGAATTTTAGTGGATATGACTTCCTGATCCTCTCCCCCATTTTTGTAACAACTTGTGTGCGTGTTTTGCTCTCAGGTTTTGAGATTATTGCTCTTTATGTTTTGATTGGTGATCTTTTAAAAATACGTTCAGTTTCTCAAGAGGCTGGGCTGAAAGGAGTAGAAATGCTTAAATCAATCCAATCAATACTCCTATTCTTCTGACTCATCTATCTCTCCCCCCTCCCAAAAAAATGCCTCTATATATTCACACATCCTTCCTTACCTCTCCTTTCTGACCTGCAGCACAGCTTCCCTGCTGTGGCAACGGCACATTCTGAGAAGACAGATGCCCGGTCTTAATAGACTTTGGCATCCTTTAGCAATCTGCCAAAACATTGGCAGGTTTCTACAACATACCTTATGTTGTTGTGGCTCCAGCTAAAACAACTAATACATTTGACCTGACTTGCAACATACCATAAAAGCCTCGAGGGAACAGACTGAGATCACTTTAAGTCACTTCTGTTCAAGGTCAATCTCGCTTTTCCACGATGCCGGTAGAAACAAATGCATAGTCAGCAAGTAGAAGGTAACCGATGATTCCTTCCACTTGTCATCGGTTATGCATTGTGCAGGGAAGATGGAGAACAGTTAGCCAGATTCCTGAAAGCAGCCTGGAGCACCAGTTAGGAAATGCATGAGGGAGCAAGCCCTTCGCTCGCCCCCTCGTGTTTCAGACCTCATGCGAGTACTCCTTAGGAGCACTTATGCTGCAGAACAGCACACTGGCTCTACACAGTGAGAACACAGCAACACCTAAAGGAAGCACAGAGATGCCACTGGACAAGGCACCGACATCCCGAGACATCTCACCCCGCTGTAATTTCTAGAAATTACTTCCTGTCTTGAAGCCACTAGGCACAGATTTCCCTGGCCCTGCCGACGGCTGCCAGTGACATGTGGGTCAGAGCAGGGCAAAAAAACACAATATAACAATATCAGGATGAGGGATGTTGTACTGCACATTGCAGAAAGGGCAAACGAATTGGCTGCAGAGCTGACATCTTCAGTGGCAGCCTTGTATTTCTTGCACAGTGAAGCTTCACACTGAGTGACGGTTATAAGTTGTTCAAGGGCTGGTCTCAATGCTCCCTCTAAGCTGTGGAGCCTTGTGAGCAAAAATTCTACTTTGTGAGCCACTGGCATTAAAGTTGGGAGCAAGCGATCTGGCTGCTGCATAAATGAGTTTGCTCTGGAGCCATCCTTCCTGAGCGAAGACAAAAATGTGTGAGCCGGGGGCTAAAAAACTGTGAGCCAGCTCACACTAACTCTGCTTACAGGGAACACTGTGATAGGACTGCTGGTCCCCAGCCCCTCTTTCCCACTGCTGCTCTAAATGGCTGCTGGAGGGGAAAAAAATTAATGGCCAACAGCATGGCATGACTTTCAGGGAAAACCCAGAAGTTATATCATGCCTCTCTAGGAACTTCCAGAAACTCTATGTTTTTACCATCGTTTCTGGAGATTCTTAGAGAATCACTTACACCCCTTATAAGTTTTCCCCAGAAGTGACGTCACAATATTGCCAACGGTGATCCCCCACCTGTCTCCCACCAGTCGTTAGGCCTGGTAACCCTATCTGAGAGCCAGTTTGGTGTAATGGTTAAGTGCGCAGACTCTAAGCTGGCAGTACCGGGTTTGATTCCCCACTCCTCCACTTGCACCTGCTGGATGACCTTGGGCAAGCCGTAGTTCTGGTCAGAGTTGTTCTCTCAAGGACAGCTCTGGAAAGAGTTCTCTCAGCCTCACCTACCTCACAGGGTGTCTGTTGTGGGGAGGGGAAGGGAAAGGAGTTTGTATGCCGCTCTGAGACTCCAAGTGAGTGAAGGGCGGGATAGAAATCCAATCTTCTTCTTCTTCTATTTGTACACATGCCAAAAGCACCATCCCTCTGCTTTCATCAGATTAGAAGCAGATTAGTCCCCAAACCTCAGGAAGGAATAGAACCTCAGGTGGTTTATTATTGTTTCATTATCCATTTAGTCAGTGTTAATGACTTACAGGCTGTTGACGTGTTGGTGACTTTTGCTGTGGTTGACCAGTGAACGGGACAGAAAAACGGATAACCACATCCACTGTTCTTGAAAATAAACTGCCTCTTTTGTAAGTTAATCTTGAAGATAGCCAAGACGGAGCCTTGCTAAGAAGCTGCCCTCTGCTGGCCCCTCCACACACCTGTAAAAATGGAGTTCCTGCTTTGCACAGGGTGGCCAGCTCTGGTTTGGGAAATATCTGGAGATTTTGGGAGTGGAGCCTGGGGAGGATGGTGTTTGAGGAGGGGAGGGACTCCGGTGGGGTACAATGCCATAGAGTCCACCCTCCAAGGCAGCCATTTTCTCCGGGGAAGCTGATCTCTGTCAGCTGGAGATTGGCAACCCTATTTGCACCATTCCCAGCTGTGGAAGGAAAAATCCAGCCAGAGTCCAAGACCATCCCTCCCAGCCAGAGGTTACATGCCTTTGGTCACCCTTCTGGGCAACAACTGGAAGGGAAATTCCATTCACATTTCAGGGGGAAATCGATTCCCCCCCCCTTGCATTACCAGGAAGACCAAGCTGGGTTCAAGGACATCTGCATCATACATACAAGGACTGATTCCCACTTTTATGCAGCAGGGTGATCAAAATCCCCTTACCCTACTTCCCACAAAGACAGGCTGCTTCATGCAGATCCAGAAGGGCCTGGATGCAAGAGCAGCGAACACAAGAAGCCCAGATCAGGCCGATCATCAGCCACGCTCCACTTCCTGCCTGCAAGGAGACACAGCAGGGTGTTCCATGTGGCAACGTGCAGCTCTGCACTGATACAGCTGCCCGGTCTACCCTCGTGCTCATTCTTGCGCACATTTCCTGCAGGATGAATGCTACCGGCAGGGCACACGGACGGTACAGGTCCCCAAGCAAACAGAGCAAGTCGATCGAAGAGCCGTGCACAGGGACCCATTGAGAAACGGTTGGTGCAGACCCGGCTTGAGGGCTAGGAGGATGTCGAAGGGCACATGGCTGGCCAGGAACTCTGTTTCTTGAGAAAGGGATTCCCTGTGATGGTTTCCCAGCACAGCACTGTATGTGTGCCACCAAAAGCTGCAGGCTGCCCAGGCAGCTCCTCTTTCATGAAACTGACAGGCAGAGGTTGCCTTTTGCCTCATTAGGAGACCAAAGTAAAAAAAAAAAAGAGGCCTGCCCCCCCCCAAGGGTTAATAACTGCTCACTTGGTAATCAGGACAAATGAAGAATGGGTCTCGCAGCATTAATGCAGGATTCAAGAGCAGGAGGGCAAAGGGGCAGAAGTGATCATCTTCAGTTGGAAATGAAAGTGTCCATCCTAAATCGATTCAGTCGTGCCTTTCCAACATGCGGCAGCACCCTCGCCTTGCTAAACTGAGGGAGACCAGAATGCTCTGTACGGATGGGATTGTGCCCTCCTGACTTAGGTGTTGCATATTCAGCCACAGCTTACCAGGAACCCCATAGCCTTTTTCCCAGCTATGCCCTGCAAAGTAATAATGAAGGTTATGCACCAGAGCATGGACAGAATGTTTGCCTCCTGGGGTGAGCATTAACGGCTCATCCCCACGCGGGAAGGATTAAGTAGAAGGGGTAAACACCACGGCTTCAAGAGTGACTGCAAGGATCTCTCTATTTGGAAATGATGTACTTAAGATCACAGCAGTTCAAAGTAAACACACAGGCTGCGGTCACACGCACTAAATCATCCACTTGTAATCCACTTTTCAACTGGATTTTGCCAGTTCACACAGTAAAATCCAGTTGGAAAGTGTACTAAAAGTGGATTGAAAAAAAAAGTGGATTGAAAGTGGATGATTTAGTGTGTGTGACCAGCTAATGCCTGGCACCCAGCAGGAGATGGGGGGGCAGAGACATGGGAGGGGCCCAGCACTGCACATAGCATGAGGTCACTTCTGGGGGAACTAGAAGTAATATCACACTTCTCTAGGAATCGCCAGTAAAACCACAGAGTTTTTCAACGATTCCTAGAGTGACATGACATCACTTCCAGGCTCTCCCAGAAGTGATATCACACTGTGCGTGATGCTAGCAATTTCTTTCCCTCCCAATCCCTGAAGGAGAAGCAGCAGAGAGAGAGAGTTGCTGGTAGGAGATCTCCCACCACAGCAGGAGACCTGGGAGCCCTGGCCTGGACATGGCACTCCAGCATATGGTGCTATTTAATCATATAACTTGTTAGCTGGGTATTGATAAAAAGCTCATAAATACAAACATTTTGATGGGGAGTTTTACAGGCACTTCCACACAGCAGGAGGAGGAGGAAGAAGAAGAGGAGGACGAAGAGGAGAGGAGGAGGTCTTCTACCCTGCCTTTCACTTGAAGTCTCAGAGCAGCTTACAATCACCTTCCCTTCCCCTCCCCACAACAGACACCCTGTGAGGTAGGTGGGGCTGAGAGAGCTCTTTTGAGGACTGCTGTTGAGAGAACAGCTCTGAGAGAACTGTGGCTTGCCCAAAGTCACCCAGCCAGCTTTATATGGAGGAGTGGGGAATCAAACCCGGTTCTCCAGATTAGTGTATGCTGCTCTTAACCACTACACCAAACTGGCTCAGCAATAGTTTGCCATGTAGCCGATGCAAATATAGATGCATTTGCACCATCAATGCAGCAGTTTCCCCTGCACTTTCACCACCCCTGCCAGCCAGTCCTCTGGGTTGCATAGAAAAAAATGGCACCAATGTGTGAGGGACCTACAAAAATGTGCACCTTCCTTTCCACATGCACGTAGAGTGCAGGGTTGCCAGGTATGGGTTAGGAAATACCTGGAAATGGAGGTGGGATGGGGGGTTTGGGGAGGGGAGAGACTTGGGTGGGGCAGAATGCCACAGAAGCCACCCTCTGAAGCGGCCATTTTCTCCAGGTGAACTGATCTCTGTCACCTGGAGATCAACTGTAATAGCAGGAGATCTCCAGCCGTCACCTGGAGGTTGGCAACCCAAGCTGATTGCAATGTCTCCAAAAAGATTCAATCAAACTAGGCTGAGGAAGGATCACATCAATCAAAGCAGTGGAAACATCCCCCTGCCCCAAAAACCCACCCCACTCCAGTTTGGATGTCAAAAGAAAGAGTCAAATGTTTTCAGGTAAGGCCATTTTCAAAGAAGAGTGGCAAAAACAAGTACTCTAATGGGCTGATATTCAAACTAGCTCCCCCACCCCCACCCCATCCAGCCATAGTCCCAGCAGCTGGCCACGGGTAACAACTGGTGGCCCCAGATGAGCATCTGCAAGCACACCAAGCTACAATCCAGCCATTTCGATGCAACTTGAATGAGTATTAAAATGCAGGCTGGGGTGTTCCTTGGGTTTCCGAGTCTTCAAACCACTCCATGGGACACCTACTGGACCCATTGTAAAAATCATGTTGCTTATGTGGCTGTGCTTAAGTTTCACAACTGAGCCTTGCATGCTTGCCCGGCACTTCTTCCAGCACCCACGAGACTTCCGGCGCCCCCAGCAGAGCCACCTGATACACCGAGTGAGCACAATGCCTCGGACTCGGCCAAGAGGCTGGCCTGAATGGGCACTTGCTTGGCTTGGGCTGCAAGGAGAAGGGGTGTGGTAGGAGTGCACGACATCTCAACTCCGGGGCTCCTGTAGTGCCCCCACTAACTCGTGACAAGTGCCCCTCTTCTCCAGCTGAGCTTCAGCAGCCCAGTGAGCACCTCAGCTTGGTAATGAGGCTCTTTTCATCCAGCCCCTGTTCTTCTCCCCCACCCACAGCATCACTGAGCAAGGAAAATCCGGGTTGGACCAGGTTCCCATCCCCCCCCCCACCCCCCGGCTCTGAGGTGGCCTAGGAGCAGCTGACTGGCCTATCCTTCTTTCCTCACCTGTGTGTTCTCTTCCGGCCCAAGGGTCTGCAGTGCACACTGGGAGGAGGAGGTGGTAGAAGACAGGCTTCCTCCAGAGTCAGTCCATTGCATGCAATGGGACTTGCTTCGGTACTATCATGTACAGGACTGGGTTTGGAGAGGCAGCAGTTCCAGAGAGGGAGCTCATATCCTAGCCCTGTGCAGGTTCGCTCAGAATTAAGTCTCCCTGGATGCAGTGGTGCTTGCTTACAGATTAGTATGTGTAGGGTAGTCCTGTTAAGTGGGGTTGCCAACCTCCAGGAGGTGGCTGGAGATCTCCTGCTATTACAACTGATCTCCAGGCAACAGAGATCAGTTCACCTGGTGGAGAAAATGGCCACTGGAAGGTGGACTCTCTGGCATTATAACCCCACTCATGCCCTTCCCCTCCCCAAGTCCTGCCTCTCAGGCTTGGCCCCCAAAATCTCTAAGTATTTCCCAACCCAGAGCTGGCAACCCATTTGGCATAGTAGTTAAGAGTAGTAAACTCTAATCTGGAGAGCCGGGGTTGAGTCCCCACTCCTCCACATGCAGCCAGCTGGGTGACCTTGGGCCAGCCACAGTTCTCTCGGAGTTGTTCTCTCAAGGGCAGTTCTCTCAGAGCTCTCTCAACCCCGCCTACCTCACAGGATGTCTGTTGTGGGGAGGGGAAGGGAAAGGAGACTGTAGGCCACTCCGAGACTCTGAGTGAAGGGCGGGGTGTAAATTCAACTCCTCTTCTTCTTTGTCTTCCTAACGTTAGGCCCATTAAATTAGGTGGAAAGGAACACACAGGGACTACCTGAACACTTTTTAATCCAGGACCATTCTACCTTCCTGCTCTGCCTCTGATTCCATACACTCAAGAAGGGCATCACTCTGCTTAGGAGGGCACTGAAAATTTGTTTTAAAGGAGGGGTTAAAAACAGCAGACCGCTCAAGGCAGGAGGGCCTCCCATCCCCAGCGGGGGCAAAGCTCCCCCCGCTCCTGCCCCCCCCCCCCCCATAGAATCACAGAAGTTGCAAGCAGGCAGGAACTAAAACTACGCCCAAAATTGTCCGAGGCTTTTATACAAGACTGGGGAGTGTGTGAAATGAATAATGCTATTGAATGACGTGCCTGAGATGCGAATCGAAAGACAGGATTAGCTGCCCAGGCAGGCTCTCCAGCTCAAAAGCATATTGAGTTAATTGCTCTGGTCTACAGGTACGTCTCTTCACAATCGGTCATCAATAGGGCCAGACTGGTCTTTGTTTCCAGAACCCTCTCAATGCCACCCTGCCAAATGAACTCACTTGTGTTTTCTAAATAGGAAGGATCTGGGTTGTTGTCTTTTTAAGATTCTATTATGTAACAAAGGCGAAGGTTGATGCCTAACCTTTGTAGCAAACTGCTTGTTCTTTTGCAAACACATGTTACAAATCCCAGAGGCCCCCTTTTTAAAAAGAAAAGACAAGAAAAACAGCTTTTGAAGGACAGAATTCAGTGGCGGTGTGAGCCTTAACCAGGGAAACAATAAAAAGACCAGAAGTAAAGCCCCATCTTTTCCCTCCCCTCTTTTCCACTGAGGCTGTAACATCTGCTTCAACAAACCCCCTCCCATCACAGACACATATATCAAAGTTCCAACCTGGCACTCATTTGCAAAGCAGCGTGCAGAGACAGAGAGTGGGAGCAGGGCAGAGGCCCCACCACCACCGGCAGTCTCCTAGTCAGAGCTGCTCAAGCACACCAACTGCGTCCTACCAGTTTTTATCTAAAGCAGGGGTGTCAAACATAAGGCCCGGGGGCCGGAACCGGCCCATCCAGGGCTTTTGTGTGGCCTGCGAGCAACTAGTGCAAGGGAGGGAACAGGAGGCTGCTCAGGGGGAGTGAGCGGAGCCTCTCCGGTTGTGGCTTCAGCATCGTGGAACAACCTCATCGGCAACAGTCAAGCAGCAGGGGAGCATCTGTCCAGTGCGGCACCACTGGCTCTCCAGTCCACCCATGTGGGTTTTCCTTTGTACCCCCCTCCCAGCCCATGGAGACTTGCAGTGAGAATACAACTCAGAACTTACCAGCTGCTGTCCTTTACACAGTATATATCTCCCGCACCTGGCATTACGTTTTATGGCACACATGGCCCGGCCCAACAAACTGACATTTATGTCAGATCCGGCCCTCGTAACAAATGAATTCGACAGTTCTGGTCTAAAGGAGCCAGTTTGGTGTAGTGGTTAAGAACCGGGTTTGATTCCCCACTCCTCCACTTGCAGCTGCTGGGTCACCTTGGGCAAGCCGTACTTCTGGGACAGCTGTTCTTGAAAAAGAGCAGTTTCTGTCAGAGCTCTCTCAGCCCCACCTACCTCACAGGGTGTCTGTTGTGGGGAAAGGAAGGGAAAGGAGTTTGTAAGCCACTCTGAGACTCCCTTGGGTCATGAAGGGTGGGGTATACATCCAATCTCTTCTCTCTTCTTCTTCTTCTAAAGCCAGGAGAGCAAAATCCACAGCCAAGATCAGCTTGCCCACCACACACAGAAACCTTACCCATTTTAGTAAGTGGTGCATCTAGTCCAACATCCTGTCTCACACAGTGGCCAACCAGTTCCCCTGGAAGACTAACAACAGGGCATAGAGGCTGAGACCACTGTTCCCTCTAAGCTGAGTTAGTGTGAGCTAGCTCACATTCTTTTTAGCCTCCGGCTCACACATTTTTGTCTCAGCTCCAGAAGGATGGCTCCAGAGCAAACTAATTTATGTAGCAGCCAAATCGCTCGCTCACAACTTCCATGCCAGTAGCTCACAAAGTAGAATTTTTGTTCACAAGACTCCACAGCTTAGAGGGAGCATTGGTCACCACAGAGGGGTTTTTTTTACCCAGATGCTAGAGCGTCCCCATATGACATGCCCGGCACAATGACATCACATCCAGGTGGTATCATACCAGGCACATTGGGTATGACAGGGCTCTTCAGGGGTGGGCTCCCCCACCAGCCAGCTGGCTGACAGCAGATTGGGGGCCCCAAAAGCAGGAAAAAACCCACCCCCATTGGGGGGGGCAACCGTAGCAGGGTATGATGCGACACAGTTCACCTTTCACAGTGGCCATTTGCTCCATGGGAACTGATCTCTATCCCCTGGAGATAAAGCTGTAATCCCAGGAGATCTCTACCCACCACCTGGAGGCTGGCAACCCAGTGCCTTCCAGTACCCATCCCCACCACTTGGTGACCATCCTTCTTAGTGCTGTGCTGGGCACTGCGTGATAGACCACGGCGTAGGAGCCCATCCATCATTCTCTCTCCCCTTTCCTCTATGCATTCTTCCAGTCCTTCCTCAGCCAGGGCCTAAGTACAGATAACAGGATAATTTTATAACAAATCAAATCATTTCCCCCCTCCTCCCATCTGTTGCATTGAGAGGAACCTTTCTTTCTGCTGTCTCTAATGGGTTTTTCTCCCGAAGGGAAAAAATAAAGAAGGTTTCTTATCTGAGATAAAAAGCGAGAAACAAACAATCAGTCGATGCAAGGGCGGGGGGAGACCCCCGAGAAGAAAAGAAAACCACCAGGAGAAAGAGAGAAAAGCTGAGAAAATAGAAGGCAAATCCTGGAGAAAAAATAATGAAGTGCAGACAGCAGAGTAAACAAGAGGCAGAAGTGGGGGGGGGGGAACAGATGGACAGGCAGACAGAAGGTTGTTTTCTCTCTCCCTCTGTCTCATTCGATGAAAGACGCCCATTATCAGATTATCAGAAGCCTCTTGCAGCCAGGCACAAGTAAGTTTGTACGTATGCGGATTGCGGATGCCCAAGACGGATTTGGTTTCTTCGACGCCAGACAGAAGCCAAGCAAACAGGCCTAGGTGGTATTCCTCCTCTTGCCAAAGCTAGATGCCCAGACCCAAATACCTGTGGCTACATCAGACCAGGAGCAAAAACTCATTCCTAACACAGGGCACGGCCGAACCCTTATAATTGCTCTATTTCAGCTATGCATAAGCACTCTCTCTGTGCTGCATAAACAAAACGTTAGATATTATATCACAGCAGCGGGGGGAAGAATGGCAGAAGATGCCTAGCGAGGAGCTGATTCGGTTCTCACGACAGTCAAGCGGGACGCCTTACGAAACACATTCGTTTCACACATCACAACAAACCCGGGTTTCCTTCCAAGCACCACTCAGCAAGGGACTGCAATTTATCTCGTTGGTTTGTTTTGATCCTGCCCTTCCTCCAGCTATTCTCCCAGTGTGGCTGGAGCTCGCCAGGGCTTGGAAGTTAAGCTGGATCACCACTTGGATGGGAGACCTCCAAGGGAGGTTGGGGCTGTGTGCAGAGGAAGGCAGTGGCAATCCACCTCTGAATCCACCTCTGCTCATCTCTTGCACTGAACGCCCAGTGGCCGGGGTCGTCCTGAGTTGGTTGCAACTCGATGGCACATTCTTTCTCCCCTCCTTTCAAGAAGCTTGGGGCAATAACACGTCAGCGTCCCTATCTCCATTTTACTTGTTTGTTTTAATGTTTCTATCCCACCTTTCCTTGTGGTTCAAGGCAGCTTACAGTAACACTTAAAAAACATGTTTGGTTAAAAAAACAAACGTAAAATAGAACAAGGCTGAAGAAGTGTGCTTTGCACACAAAAGCTCACACCTTGAATCAAACTTGGTTGGCCTTAAAGGTGCCACTGGACTCCAACTTGGTTCTGTCATTTCAGACCAATAGGGCTACCTACCAGTGTTTCCTTTAAGCTGAGTTAGTGTCAGCTAGCTCACAGTTTTTAGCCTCCGGCTCAGTCATTTTTGCTCACAAGACTCCACAGCTTAGAGGGAGCTTTGCTACCCACCTGAAAAATAAAATAGCACCCCCCCCTAATCCCTCCCCCACTTAATAGATGCCAGCCATTCAACCCCCCTCCAAAGCCCTGGCAAACAGGCAGGCCTTGTAATGCTTCCAGAAGATCTTGGGATGCCAGCTTCCAGGTGGGACCTGGGGATCCCTTGGAATGACAGCTCATCTCCAGTTTCCAGAGGTTAGTTCCCCTGGAGAAAATGGCTGCTTGGGAGGGTGGACTCTATGGCACTGTACCCCTCTGAGGTCCCTGTCTTCCCCAGGCCCTGTTCCCAAATCTCCAGGAGTTTCCCAACCTGGATCTGGCAAGCCTACCCCCCATCTCCTGCCAAAGGCCCGTGGGGTCCTAGCAACCCTAACGTAGAAGGGAAAGGCCTCTCACAACAACCGTGCCAGGCAGGTTAAGCTGAGAAACTTTCAGTGAACTCTCTGATGAATGTACCTATACAGAACACACATTTCATACGTAAGCTTGTCATAGCCACTTTTAAGGTGTACATTTGGGGAGGGAAGCGTAGGTGCGCTCCTAAGATTATAATACATGAACAGGCTATGAAAACCTTATCCAGAAACTGCTACACAGCCTCTTCAACCCCTGTCTTATCTGAAGAAGTAAATTCCAGCTACATTTACGACTGCGAGATAACATTTTTATCCCCTGATAAAGAATAAAGTACAGCTCCATCGGTGACATCCCTGCCAATAGCTGCTTACCATAACTATCACTCTAGCGAAATGTACTTCAGGCTGGACATAAACAGGAGTTGTGTACAGTTCCTGGTTTCACAAGTGTGCCAACCAAGAAATTAACATCTACTGCAGAACTGAACATCCAGAGAAAGGCCCGGCTCTATCCCTTAAAACGGACTTGAAAGAGATTGAGGAAAGTCTGGGGAAATGTCTAAAATGGGCAGGTCATTGCTGTCCTAAGAGTGACAGTCCTCAAGGGAAAGCTTCAAGGGGAGATTACAACATGAGATTGCTGAACTTGGGTTCATTCACAAATTCAGAACAATGGACCTCCCTCTCCAGGACTGAACAGGAACTTGGGATTCTTATTTCACTACAGATGCTAATTTTCAGCCCCCAACATTTCTCCTGTGGTGGTCCCTGGCTCCAAATATGTCCAGCAGTCCTGGCCCTGACCTGGTGGAACTCTCTACCAAATACCATCAGGGCCCTATGGGATCTTATCCAATTCTGCAGGGCCTGCAAGGCAGAGACGTTCCTCCAGGCTTTTAGTTGAGGACAGCGATGGTTCTCATCTAGGCTGGCACCCTCTCCTTGCTCTTGGTGTAGTGGTTAAGTGCGCAGACTCTAATCTGGGAGAACCGGGTTTGATTCCTGATTCCTCCACATGCAGCTGCTGGTGTGACCTTGGGTCAGTCATAAGTTCTCTCAGAGCTGTTCTCTCAAGGGCAGTTCTCAAAAGAGCTCTCAGCCCCACCTACGTCACTGGGTGTCTGTTGTGGGGAGGGGAAGGGAAAGGAGTTTGTAAGCTGCTCTGAGACTCTAAGTGAAAGGTGGGGTATAAATCCAATCTCTTCTTCTTCATCTTCTTCTTCCTCTTTTTTCAACTTCTCTCCTCGCCCCCACCACCGCCCACAAGGTGCTCCAGTCATCCTGAATGGGAAGTAATTTGTCGTTCACCATCTGAATTTTTAAAAAATCTATTAATGTATTTTATCTCATGGTTTTATGTTGTTATCTATTTGTTCTAAATCGCCCAGAGCCCTGCAGTAGTAGGGACTGGGCAAATCAGAAATCTAGTAAATCATCATCATCATCTAGCTGATTAAAATGTGCATTGTACCATCTGCGCCCTCCTGAGTGACTTCTTTGCAAAATCCTTCCCACCTTCTGATTGGGATATAAGGACTCAGAAATCTCCATTCCATTTTGTATCTGAAGAAGAGAGCTTTGACTCTTGAAAGCTCATACCCTCCAAATCCTGTCGGTCTCTGTTGGTCTCGAAGGTGCTTCTGGGCTCAGATCTAGCAGTTCTGCTGCAGACCAGCTCAGCTACCCTCTGAGACGAAGAACAGAATAAATTATGAAACAGGAAGATGATAAAATGCTAGTTGCATAATTTGGATCATTCTGGCGAAACAGCTAATCCAGCGTGGTTGGCATTAGTTTGGGAAGGGCTATAGCTCAATGGTAAAGTTCATACTTCCAAGAAGCCCCCCTTTCAAGCTCTGGTTTATATGACCTTAGGCAGCAGGATTGGCTACGGTCTCCCCCTGAGATCTCAAGAGCAGCTGGCAATTAAAGCAGGCACTTCCGGGTCACATGGGCCTCCCGGTTTTCACTCATGGGCACATCTCTGCTCAGCTGCCTTAGCTGTACTCACAGGCCTCGGCCTTTTTAAAGTTCATGTCATCTTCATTTTTTCAACAACATTAAGCAATCCCATCATGGACTTTCACACATGCTGAATAACGCACTTTCAATCTACTGAAACAATGCACTTTACCGACCATTTGCAAGTGGATTTTGCCGTTTTGCACAGTAAAATCCAGTTGCAAAGTGCATTGAAAGCAGATTGAAAGTGCATTATTCAGCATGTATGAAAGCTAAGTATGTGACAGCCACTGTGACGTGGTACTTAGAAAAATGGACTGGGATTGGGGGCACCCGCGTTCAAATCCCTGCTCAGTCATCAAGCTTACTGAGTGACATGGGGCCAGTCAATCTCAGCTTAATCTACCTCTCAGGAGTGTTGTGTGGATGGAGGAGAAGCAGGGGAAGCCAGGTATGCTATCCTGGGCACCTTAGAGAAAGGGCTAGACAAAAAATATGATAGATAGATTGAAGATCAGGCCAACTTCTTCCACGAAAAGGCACAAACAACTTCTGCCAACAGAAGTTTGGGTTTCCTTCCCCAACACTTATAATTATTGGAAAGTGTTTACAGACGAAAAACAGACACAGGATCAAGGAAGAAATCACTCATTGCCCAAGAGACATGAAATGTGCATATCAATCCTAACCAGTGCAAAAAATATTTTTGTAAAACCATGGCTACAATACCTTAACTCTCTAAGAAAAGTCTAAAGGTTACCAAGCAGATTGTTTTCTGCCTTCCTCTTAATTAAGATTGGAAGGTTTTCCATTGCAGCGCAATCCCTTCAGGCAAGATCCATCCACATTTTAGCGATGCAAATTTAACCTCTGCTAATGAATACTGCATGAAACAAGCCCAGCATGATACTGCAGAAGATATACCTTCTTGCCCCCCCCACCTCCCATCATTGGCTGGCAGGGAGTGGGGAGACATACAGCATGGCAACATCGCATCACCTGACATTCCTATTTTATGAGGAACAGAGAGTCCAGAGATGCAAAGGAATAACTCCGTGTCCCTTATAGTGCATAGTTTGGCCCTAACCATAGCTTTGAGTTACCACCAAGCAACACATCCGTCAGGACTTCTGCTACATGAAAGCTGGTCATAATTTCTAACACTTCTTTCACAATGAAGCTGGAAAATTATAGCATCTGAAGATGTGAGCTCTGACTCCCAAAAGCTCATGCTGAAATAAATGCTGCCAGTCTTTAAGCAGCCACTGGCCTTCCACGCAGGAACAGCCAGTGGTGAGTAGCCCAATTGCGCTGTTAAGAGTATCAGTTTCATAGTCCTGAAAATAAGCTGGTAACTTTTGTGGAGTGTGGCAAAACTGCCCTTGGCATACAACCGGGAACACTAACAGTTATCCTTAGGAATGGGCATGAACCAGCTCATGAACTAAAGGTCATGATGAATTTTAGCTGATTTCATGGTTCGTGAACTCAAGTTTCCACAAACTTTCAAGCAGTTCCTGGAGGTTTGTGAATGGATACATTTCCAGAGAGACTGTCTCAGCTCAATGTAAATGGTTACCAAACTTCAAAGCAACAGGGGAGCAGAATTTGGAGGCTTGTAGAGGAGCATCCAGTGGAGGTCCCCTGTGAATTTGATGTCTCTAGCTTGCACAGGATCCATTCTATGCACTCCTGAACCCACGCCTGTCATTTCCCCAGAAAGCACCTTCCTGGGGCACCTTCCTTGGGGGGCCATAACTCAGACCCCATACATCCAATCCTCACCAAACTTGGAGGGCAGGTAGAGATGTACCAGCCAGAGATCACCTGTGAGTTTGGTGACTCTAGCATGCCAAGGTGGGATTCTACTGCCTCACAAAACAAACCAGTTCATTTAGCAACTAAAAATTTGTGGAGTTTCATGGTTCGCAAATCAGGTACACCACAAACTACGAACTGAACCGGACCACATCTTCCCAGCTTGTGCACATCCCTAGTTATCCTAGGCGGAGTTACTCCATTCTAAACCCACAGAAATCAGTGGGCTTAAAGTGGAGTAACTTTGACTAAGATTGCACTGTTAGATGGCCAGATAAGGACCCCAGATTTTTTAAGCTACGGGATTTTGGAATACTAAATGCCAGAGATAAACTAAAGCATAAGCACACAGAGGCATCATGCTGGTTGCTTTTGGAAACAGAATCCTAGAGCCCCTGAAACTTGATCTGATCCATCAAAGCAATTGATACATTGTTACATGCACCTTAACCAAAAACGTCTTCTCAGTGAATTAAAACTGAATGCTCACTGATTAATCGGCTCAAGCTGTCATTAATCGATCTACCAGACTACCACAAAATAATAACTGTGTCCCAGTGAGAATACTTTCCTACTGTGTCAGATGTTTCCCCTTCACTCTTGGGACACATGAAACCGCTTTATATAATCTAGTTCAGCATGGTCTAGTCTTAGGAGCAGTGGCTGTCCTGGATCGCACACCGAAAATGAATGGCCTTTCCCAACATCTGGCCCCCTGAGCAGCTTTGTATTGGAGATGCCAGGGACTGAACCCTACAGGCAAAGAATGTATCCAGCTACTGAGAGCCAGCATGGTGTAGTGGTTAAAGTGTTGGACTAGGACCTGGGAAATTCAGGTTCGAATCCCCACTTGTGCCTTGGATGCCTGCTGGGTGATCTTGGGCCAGTCACACACTCTCAGCCTAACCTATCTCACAAGGTTGTTGTGAGGATAAAACAGAGGAGAGGAGAATGATGTCAGCCACTTTGGGGACCCATTGGGGTGAAAAGTGGGGTATAAATAAAGTAAATACCAAGCCTTGGTTCCTTTGTACTTTATATATGTATATAGTAAAGGTAAAGGTTTCCCTTGCTCAAAAGCCAGTCAAATACAACTCTAGGGATGCGGTGCTCATCTCCATTTCCAAGCCAAAGAGCCAGCGCTGTCCAAAGACATTTCCATGGTCATGTGGCTGGCATGACTAGACACCGAGGCGCACGGAACACTGTTACCTTCCCACTGAAGTGGTACCTATTTATCTACTTGCAATTTCTTGCTTTCAAACTGCTAGGTTGGCAGGAGCTGGGACTAGAGACGGGAACTCACTCCATCATGCAGCACTCGGGTCTCGGACTGCTGAACTACCGTTCTTCCGGACTGCAGTTCAGCATCTTAACCTCTTGAGCCACTGCAGCCCATATATGTATGTACATGTTGTCAAATCACAACAGACTTACTGTAGCCCCAGCAACTGGTTTTCAAGGCAAGTGAGAAGCAGAGGTGGTTTGTCATTTCCTTCATCAGCAGAGCCGTCCTTGATGGTCTCCTTTCCAACCCTGATTAGCTTCCAAGATCTGGTGAGATTGGCCTATGCCATGCTGCCTTCCTTCCCCCTCTGTATCATAGGGGCATCCAAATCCTAAAGAAGTTGAAAAGAGCAAGCGTCCAGTAGCACCTTAAAGACTAACAAAATATGTGGCAAGGTATGAGCTTTTGTGAGTCACTGCTCACTTCTTCATGCAGTAATGCGTTATTGCTACAGAAGTAGTACTCACTAGATCATTACTACAGTATTACTACAAAAGTAGTTACACATGCAATAATAGGTTATTACTGCACATTCTACTACCCATGACATCCTAAATGCTTCAAAAAATAGTGGGAGAACATTTTAATCTTCCAGGTCATCCATTGTGACCTAACAGTGGCAGTCCTCAGACAAAGAAATTTCAAGGGAAAATTACAGTGAGACTGATGAACCTGAGTTAATTCACAAGTTCAGAACAATGGAACCCCCAGGGCAGAATAGGGATACAGGATTCTTATCTCACTACAGATGCCAAGTTTCTCCCCCAAGCATTTTCCCTCTGCTCTATCCAAGCTGATTACAATATGCACGGTATCTTTGCATGCTTTATAAACATCCTTTACAACATCCCTCCCACATTCTGACTGTGATAGAAAGACTCAGAGATCTCAATTTCTACTTGTAATCTGACGAGGGGAGCTCTGACTCTGGAAAGCTTATACCCTGAAAGTCTTTTTGGTCTCTAAGATGCTACTGGATTTGAATCTAACTATTTTAAATGCTTCAGTGTTGCTTTTACCTCCTCTGCTATCCAGCCTCTAACATAAAATGTTAGAGATCAAGATGAGTAGCCATGTTAGGCTGTCTGTAGCAGTAAAAAAGAGTGAGAGTCCAATAGCACTCTACACGGCTGTATCTGAAGAAGTGAGCAGCGTCTCACGAAAGCTCCTTCCCTGCCACATATTTTATCAGTCTTTAAGGTGCTACTGGACTCTTGCTCTTTTCTACTGCTATAAAATGTCATGTTGTAGTTGCATTCTGTTATGCAAATCTGCCCAAATATACTTCCAAATTACTGAGTGGGACCCCCCTTTAAAAATCCATCACTCTAGAAAAAATGTAACTAACAGCTGGGAAAGCCTATGTTTTGCCTGTAAGGGAGAAGGGCTGAGGAACATTCTCAGCAATAACACTCTTTCTCAGCCAAGGAGAAACTATATATACCTTCAAGTTTGAGTTTCGTAACTCCAGAAATAGACCCAACACAGGAGCCAACACATTTGTGCAAGTCTATGCAATCACACATGGTGTGTAGACTCTGAGACCATCTAGTTTCCCTAAGGACACAACTGAGAGAAAACAAAATGGAACTCTCATAGAGTGTTTTCTTTCCACCAGAAGCTGCCCCTCCTGTTCACTGATGTGGGTAGCCTTATGCTATGTGAAACCACAGGCATATGCTGTTTCCCTGGGAATGTGGTGGAGCTTGTCTACTTTTTAGAATTCTTGCCCCCACTTTTGGTTTTTAAATAAGCCTCTAGACACTCAAGAATGGGATCACAATGGCTTACTGGAACGAATGGGTTACTTAATCCTTCCAGACCTAGGATTCACCTGTAACATCGGTAACAATATAGGACCTGCTGAGCTGCACTCATGTGACAGGAAGTAACAGGACATGAGAGTTATGGGACAGGAAGGGGAGGAACCAGAACTACGGCATCACTGGAAGGAAAGGAGCTCTACACAGCAAGTTCACACAAAATACTGGAGGACCAACCAGCAAAGGTGGAGGTGGCCTGGCCAGGGGAAAAGAGAGAAGGGAAGGGAGAGCTTTTGTGTGAGGAGGAGCGTCCCTTAACCTCAGTCTTCCCCACCATTGTGTGGCCTCACCTTGCTGCCCTGATGTCCTTCTCAGTGGGTATGCAAAGACTGGCAGGAAGCAGTAGACACATTGACCGTAGGTCCTTCCAAGCAGCAGCATAGAACTGGCAGCTCCATAAGGGCCTACGACCCAGCAGGTGGAGCCCCATAACCCAACTGAGGACTCCAACCAGTTGGTAGAAGACCACTGTCCTGGTCTATTCTGAAGTTCACAGGAGTTGTATAGCAGTCAGGCAGTGTTTCTGGACAGAGAAGCTAAGGTGAAAGGAGCTTCCACCAAGTAGAACATCTAAAAGCCAATGGCCTTCTCCACCCATCTGCCTTGAGCTGGTACATCTGGTATCCATTATTCATCAGAGCCACCATGGACCAAACTACAAGGTATTCAGGAGTTCTGAGACTGGAACTCCCTACAGGTCACTTGGCTGTAGGAATCAGGGAGGCTAACATGGACCAGAACTGTCCCTGATAAGAAAGAGCTTCCTTGGGATGCTTTACTCAGCAGGGGGGGAGGGGGGGGGAGGGGGGGGAGACAGGCACAATATGGATATCTGCCTTTTTCTCCCTACTTCTTTAAACAGCTAGGGAGGACATTTTGCATAGAGGAAAACATGATGGTCCAGAAGAGGTAAGCCTCTCTTCCTCAGCACCATGGTCCAAATCCAGATCAGACTTCCCCATAGCTGCTTTTCAGGGGCAGTCTATGTCCCTGTGTAGTCTGGCCCTCGGTGACTACGATAAAACAATTAAAATGTCCTTATATACAAGCAAAAGGCACAAATCCTGTTGCTTAAAAATAAAGGTGATATTCTGCCGTCAATGCTCCCTCTAAGCTGTGGAGTCTTGTGAGCACAACTTCTACTTGGTGAGCTACTGGCATTAAAGTTGTGAGTGAGCGATTCAGCTGCTGCATAAATTAGCTTGCTCCAGAGCCATCCTTCCTGAGCTAAGACAAAAATCTGTGAGCTGGAGGCTGAAAAACTGTGAGCTAGCTCACACTAACTCAGTTTAGAGGGAACATTTTCTGCCATTATAATCAGGGTTTTTTTAAGTAATCACAAAAATGCTCTTAAATACATATTCAGAACTGAGAGAAAGCTCAGCAGTAGAGCATCTGCTTGGCATGCAGAAGGTCCCGGGCCCAATCCCCATCATCTCCCGTTAAAAGGACCACAGAGATGTGAAATACCTCTGAGACCCAGGAGGGCTGCTGCCAGTCTTAGTAGACAAGAGTGACTTTGATGGACCAGTGGTCTGCATCAGTTTAAGGCAGCTTCATGCCTCCTTCCCACTAAAATAGAAACAGCAACCCGAGACAGAACATAACAGAAGGGGGAGAGCTAGGTTCAAGATATCACTTAATCCACAGTTCCCAAATTTCAGACCAGTAAACCCACAAAGTCCTATTAGCTTTCAAAACGTGGTGTTGATAGCGCACACAAAGCCCTGATGTTTCGTGCACTGGAAGACCCCTTTCTAAGCAATGACACTGGCCGTACAGTTACCAGTCCCCCAGGCCTCTTTGGCTAAGATTCCTCGAAACCCCTCCTCCACCAGGCGCTTCCCACTCAGCCAGCGCTTCACTGATGGATCACTCCTTGGGTAGTCATTCCTCATTCCTTCTGCCCGGCATTTCTCGCAGCCTCCTTGCCACCATCAGCCCATTATCCCTTTGCCAGAAGAGAATGATTCCCAATTTCATGTGGCATAAATACGATTCCTCTGTTCCTGTCAGGCTGCGCTCCTTGTTCTCACTGCCGTATCAGCTGAGACCATTGTGCAAGACAGTGTGACCTTGTTTGCTCACATGACCAATTGATTGAGATAATTGGATAAACAGGACCACTCTTTTCATAGGGTTATCCTGACTTGGAACGAACACAATGGACTCAGATAACAAGGATTTCCAGATAATGGGATACGATTGTCCTCGGACTTCTAAATAGGCAGCCGGCAGCCATCACCTAGTTCTGCAGACTCATATTTGCAATGGAAATTTTGGAAAACAATACAGGCAATGGCTGTTAAAACACAGAAAGCAAAGAATTGCCTTGGCATGGAGTTCAAATTAATTGCCTGCTAAAGCCTCAAAATTGTCTTCAGTGAATCTTGATCATAAATGTCCTTTGGGTATTTGCCAAACATCCACAGACTATTTGATATCTGCATTTGACATTTTATGTTATTTCATTTCCATAGTTGCTGGATGACAGTTGATATTTGACAGCTGGTCATGTTTTAACTGACAGCATTTAATAGCTGGCATGCAGTGGTATTTTGTACTCAATATTCAGCATGCAATGGTATGTAGCACTTGACAGCTCCATGAATAGGTTTCATTTCTGCTGCTTGTGAAAATTAATCCAAGGGGGACAGCAGCTCTAAAGCAGTCACACTTCAAGTTCTGGGGTTGAAAGTCACATGTATAATGTGAATTCGGTTTTTGAATTCAGAATTTCACACTCAAGAACAAAGCTGGAAATGTCAATGAAATTTGAGTAGTTGTGAATATTCTCTTCAGTCATGTGGTACCTTTTATATGAAGTGGTGTGGAATCTGGGTTTTAGATGGGTTCATCCCACCCTGCAGTTGTAATGTTTAAAAGTTCACCACCACATGAGCAAGGCCAATTGCATCTCACCACCTATTCGCTACATGGTGAGAATCAGAGCCAACAATTAGATGGTATGGGTCCACGTGGCCTTGCCCCTTTAAATGTTACAGTAGGGCCATGGAAAAAATCCATGAGAAAGCAGCCAACATACAGCTAGTATCAATATATCTGATTGTCAACAGGGCCTTGTGGATAATTAAAGCCAGATACTGGAGCCATGAAACAAATATTTCTGTGAACCTGAGAAAAGCCCCAGGCTTGCAAGAAAAAACCCCTGAAATATATTTTTAAGAAACTGGGGGGGGGGGGGGCTCACCCCCCAATAACAGAAACAGGGCCTGTACCTTTAATAAATGAATGCCTTCCTTAGAGAGCTCAATGGCCACTGTAGGGGTTGCTAGGCAACCACAACAATATTGCCAGCTTTCAGACCATGGTTTTTGTTGGTAAAAGGTAGGGCAGAGGGCCCTTTCCAGGCCTACTTTGGCTTCCCCATCCACCTGTGCTGCCCTTCATCCTGACCTAGAAGGAAGAATCATCAGAGCCAGGCCCAGCAGGAACCATTGAGCCAACTTGCTACCAGGCAGTTTGTGAGATTCACTCAGGTGTGGCAGTGGCTACCAAATGGCTTGATACCATGCAGCTCACCTGGGCCCAGTTACAGCCTCCACACAACTTGCATGATTTGGACAGGCTCTGCAGTGACTACCACACAACTCAGTCAAGCACCGTGCTGCCACACAACTTTTGCAAACTGGCCAGACTTTTCTCAGGGAGAACCTACCAAAGCAGAGGACAGAAAACTGAAAGCCGGTATGGTGTAGTGGTTAAAGTGTCATACTAGAGTCTGAGAGACCCATGTCCAAATCCCCACTCTGCTACAAAAGCTGGTTGGGTGACCTTAGGCCAGACACACACTCTCAACCTAACCTACCACACAGGGTAGTTGTCAGTATCAAGTGGAAGAGAGAAGAACAGTGCCAGCCACTTTGGGTCCTTACTGGGGAGAATGAATAAATAAACAAAGCTGAAGATTAGGGAGGGCAGATGAAAGAAAGGTTAGTTGGTGAGTGGGAAGGGGAGAAAAAAGCAGGGAAAGGTGAGAGGCTATGAGGCTTCCAGGAGGAGAGAAAAAGAAATAGTGTACAGGGGGAATGAAGTGACCCCAGCAAATCCTAACAAGGTCCCCACTTATAATTTCAACAGGGCCCTTGTTATTATCAAGGATGCCAAGGCGTTTCGACACCCTTCGTAGCTCCCTGTCCATGGTACTGAAATTCTGTGCTAAGCGTATTGCTCAGTTTCAGATTCTAATTCCTAAAATCTTCTTAAAATTAGGTCACTGGCTGGGCCGATACTTTTGCACGGAAGGCTCTGCAGTCAGGATGCCACAACCGGAATCATGACGCTAGGAAGCAAATCCAGGATATAGATAAACAGGCCAATTGAATAACTTGAATCACTACCATTCTTTACAGCAAGTGCCCCTGGTCTGAGTTCTGAAGATAAGGCCTCCAGTGTCATTAGTGAACCCAATGACAGCTATGGAAATAAAATAAGTCCTGCATTTTTTATTCCCACCATGATCATCAATGATCATGTTAAATGACTAGACATTCTAAGAACTCAAGATCATTAATTGTGTTTGGTCATTGCTGTGCACTGAATGTAACCAACTTTTTTTAGCATGACTAATAATCCATAATATTTACCCAGATTTTCAGTGCCAGTGGGGGGGGGGGTGCATGCATGCATGCGTGCATGTGTGTGTGTGAGAGAGAGAGAGAGAGAGAGAGAGATTGTGACAGCTTCGTCTCACAGAAATCCCATTGCACAATGAACTAACGCTTGAGGATTTTATTTTAAAAGTATGGAAGACAGCACCTCTGCAAATAGACCCTCTCTGAAATTTACATAATTGTACTTCCTGGATTAAGTCAAGAGCACAATGGCTTTAGCAAAAGACATTTGACTCCCCCACTCCTTCCAAATTCCACCTGGATTAAAGCCTAAAGGGAAAATGTGCCATGGCCCACAGCTGAGAAACAACATGCATGTTATATGCATTTGTCCCAATAAGGATTTATTTGTGTGGGTTTTTTTTTTAAAAAAAATGCAAAGCAACCAGGAGAGGCTAAAATTAACCCCTTCCCCCCTGGACTTTTTTTCATTGTTCTTCAGCCTTCACCCAGTAACACTTTATCCTGCCAGACTCTAAAGGCATGTTTGCTTCGATGACTATACATTTAGAAAATAAACCCCAAGTCCAGCATCACCTTAAAAGCTAACCACATTTATTTCAGTATGAGCCTTCCTGAGCCACAGCTCACTTCCTCAGATACGTGCTCCCTGAGGAAGTGCGTGACTCACAACAGCCCATGCTGGAAAAAAGGGTTTTTTAGCCTTTAAGGTGCGGTTGGACATTAGCTATATTTTGCTGTGACAGACTAACACAACTACCCCTTTGCAATGAACATTTCAAAGCCCATTTTGTGAAGGGGCAGAGAATATTGGATATAACCTAAAACACTGGCTGGCAGTGAAAGAGTTAAGAATTCAAATCCCTTCCAGTCCCAGGAGACAAAATCGTGGCCTCCCCCAAGCCTATTTTTTATTTTCTAAAAACCTGTTGGGGCTTCACTGCGTGCATTTATGAGCAGCACACAGCTGGTCCCAAGTGACATGTATTCCCCCCAGATCCTGCCAGAACCAATTTGGATAGCTGTGGTGAGAGAATCATGGAGTTGCTAAAAGGAAAGAGTAGTCTAACCCCCACAGGTGAACCACCTCAGGATTTAACTAGGACCTTCTGTAGTAGACTCTTGTGGAGTTACTTCTACTTCCTGAACTGATGGCCATCGTGTTTAGAAGATACCAGTTTCTTCATGACAGTGCTGGACTTGTTTAATAGCCACCCCACACCAAGTGAGCTCTAACCATTGGCCTAGTTGTTTTTTCAGAGGGGACAGGGCCTGGCTACCCATCAGGTGCCCTAATCTGACCAGCCCACCCAGAGAGGCAGCAACCGCCAAGAGAGTCTGTTGGCCAATGGCCCATCACCAGGCCCTGGAGTTTTTATAGCTAGCAGCGGCACAGGATTGGATATCTAGGATGGCTTCATCCAGATCCAGATTTCTCATCTGGCTTTTGTCATCTCAGCTATTGTCGGTGCCTGCATCCAGTCCATGTTCCTGGTGGCTACTGCTCCTCAGGCATACAGAATCAGTATTAGCACCTCAGGGCTCCTCATTTAGGGTCCAGTGTCTGCCTCTCTCTCAAGCAAGCTGTATTTTCCCCTTTGTCTGTATCAAGGAACCAGCTACCCCCTCACAGCTTTGGCAAGTACTCAGTTGGCCTCCACCATGCAAGTTTGGCTTGGTGGTTCTGTGGGAGGAGAGAAGCTCTGACTCAAGATCAGTTGGGCCAGAAGGAGTCTATGGAAGGGCTGAGATTAGCTTCTAGCTTTTTCCATCACCAAGATATCTGCATGGAATCAAAGAACACACTAGGCTACATACGACACGTGAAGATGGAAGTTACCTATGAATCCATGCCCAGTAGACAGGGTTTACATATATGGCTCCCTGTTGTACAAACACATCTGTTGTTCATCAGAATCGGACTTTGCTCCTAGATATGCGATGAGTTACTTTCAATCCAAAATAGGTAAGATAATTATATTTCCAAAGCAAGGTCAGCTCTGATTGGTATTTGGATGGGAGACCCCCAAGGAAGTCCAGGGTTGCTACGCAGCAGCAGGCAATGAGAAACACCCTCTGAAGGTCTCTTGCCTTGAAAACCCCACAGAGGTTGCTATAAGTCAGCTGCAATTTGACAGCAAAAAAAAGTTATACTTCCCAGGACCAGTCTCCACTGGTAAAGGAGGACACATATTTTTGTGGCTCACAAATCTCTTGAGTTAAATTATCAATGTAACTATCCATGTCTCCATTTGGTTATGACCGACATGGAAACTCATAGGTTTTTTGCAAAGCAATCCTAAGCAGAGTTACACGCCTGCAAGTCCACTGAGGTCTTGAAAGAGGATGAAACCCACCTGCTGAGGTGTAATATGTCTGATTCTGTTTGGATGAGAAACCACTTAGAAGTCCCATCAATATCATAATTGCTGCCTCCTCACCTTTCCCTCGCTTTGCCTTTCAGATTACACATGACGCTCCTTTTGCATTCTCCAGTTTAGATAGGAAGGGTAAAGGCAGGGTAGTGCGGGGGTTCGTGTGTCGAACTAGGGCCTGGGAGACCCAGATTTGAATCCTCACTCTGCCATGACAGCTTGCTGGGTGACCCTGGGCCAGCCACGTACTCTCTGCCTATCCTGCCCTACAGAGTTGTGATGCGGGGAGAAAGATATAAGCCACTTTAGGTGCCCATTGGGCAGAAAGGCTACCACGTTATGGAATGGCTCACCTGAGGGCTTTCAGGAAGGCCCCTGAGCTTCTATCAGTTTGCAGAATGTGCAAAATGGAAATGCTCAGAAGAGCATTCTTCTAAAGGGTCAGAACTAGACTACAACAGAGTGGCTCCAGAGGTTGCTTCTATAAGGGACTGTAGAAAAGAGCAAGAGCCCAGCAGCACTGTAAAGACTAACAAAACTTGTGGCAGGGGATCAGCTTTTGTGAGTCACTGCTCACTTCTCCTGATACAGCTAGAATGGGAGTCCATCTGTCCTATATATTGGAAAGCAGAGTGATTCCAGATGCCAAATGACATTAGCAGACAAATGACAATAGCAGGCGTGATTGGATTAGGTGTGATATGCAGAGGGGTAGTAGGTGTGGAGGAATCAGTATTGGTAACGAGACAGGAAACCTAGGTCTCAATTCAGTCCCCTTTTTACTGCAATTCAATGTCTTCTACCTCTGTAACCCTTTAAATCTCTAAATGGTTTTGTTGACTTTGACCATCTTTCACCTACACAGACTGTTTGGTTGTCTCAGACAGGTTTTTTTTGTTGTGGTTTGCTTGTATTACTTTCCAGTTCTTCAGTCCTAGCCTCTCTGCATTGCTTTCTCATTACAGGCTTCTTCTGTTTATCTGAGTTATTTTTATCATGTCTCGTAATTTGCCTTGGCTCCCAGGCAGGCGATAAATGCTAGGAGGAGGAGGAGGAGTAAATAAAAGTAAAAAGAAGTAAATGAAAATAAAATAAATTTAAAACACAAAATTTGCCTCTCAACATAAGTAGTTTTCAAGGCTATTAAAGCATCAGAAGTTCATCAGAGGACACACTGAGCAGACTGCACAGGCATCAAAAAAAATCTGATAAACAACAAAGTTCATGGATCACGTAAAACCTGCTCCTAACAAAGATTCTACGCATCTCACTTGAGAACAGCCACGCTTTGGGATCTGGCAGAGGGGATCCAACCATCCATCCTCCATGGAGACAACCTCCAGCTTACAGAACCCTCCTTCAACTTAATATGTTCCTCCTCCTCCAATGGAAGAGTCACTTAAGAGAAGAAAGACTCCTAGAGAAGGGCTTTACACTTTTCTTGGAGGAATGGCAGGATCCACCCCAGCACCATCCACCAGGCAGCATAGTCCACAGTTTTGGGACCACTAATGAAGATACTTGTTCTGCAGTGGTCACCACTTCAAGAGATTTTCTGTGCTTAATTTTAAGACGTGAGAAAGCTACATTTGGGATAATGCTGGTCCCAGGCCATAAAGGAGGATAGGTACACTGGTCAACTGTGTCTGTGTAAAGTGCCCTCAAGTTGCAGCTGACTTATGACAACACTGTAGGGTTTTCAAGGCAAGAGATATTCAGCAATGGTTTGCCATTGCCTGGCTCCGCATCACAATGTTAGACATACTTGTGGTGGTCTCCCATCCAAGGACTAACCAGGGCCAACCCGGCTTAGCTTCTGAGATCTGATTATATCAGGCTAGCCTGGGCTATTCAGGTCACTTGGAGTAATAAGGAACTGTTCAGGAGAGCATTTGTATAAAATGAAAAGGCTTCTACATTTAATGTCTGCGCAAATTTAGGCAGTTTTCCTTTATTCTTGTTCATTGTATTATCATGTTGCCTTACTGCATTTTATTCTACTTTTCCATTCCATTTTTATATGCATTCTTATGATCCACTTATTGTATTTTCTTCTAATTTCATACTCTGCCCTAAGCCTCCCAAAAAAATAAAAAATAAAAAGAGCCCAGGCAAGCCTGATCTCATCAGATCTCGGAAGCTAAACAGGGCCAACCCTGGCAAGTACTTGGATGGGAGACCTCCAAAGAATACCAGCAGTTGGGAGGCGGGGGCAGGCTTTATTCAGCCACCTTTCTGCGTATCCTCCAGGCCCCCAGTAGGGGTCAGTCACCAGAGGTTGCCATGACTTCCAGGTGCACACACACACACACATATGAAAAGAAAATTAAAAGCAGACTATAAATGGCCAATGCATTACCAGGTCGAAAACTGTGAAATCCTTGCCTCTAATTTGATGAATCTGACCTTGTGTCATGACCCTGGGCCTAGTGGTGCGGCCTACAGGCCTAGTGGTGCGGCCTAGTGGCTCTAAGGAAGCCTGTGTGAGAGTAGTCATCAGGGCCTACATTTCTCGGGTTCCCTCTGGACTCTGTGATTGGGTAACAGGAGATTCTGGAGGGAAAAATACAACCAACTGGGGAACAGGGGGTGGTGCCTGGGAGGAGGAGGGAGGGGTTCTCTCTCAGGGAGCTGGGCTGGTAGAAGTGGCTGCAGGCAGAGGGAACCCTCATCCAAGGAAGGGGGTGAGTTAGACTGTGAACAGGCACCGAGGGAAGGCTAGGACTGTATAGATAGACACATGAGGATTTATTATTTTACTTATTTACCTGCCTTTACTTTGCTCATTTTTCTTACTTGTTATTAATCTAAAGTTGTTATTCAGTCTATTAATAAATCTATTTGTTACTCTGCCTGGGTCCTCACGCCTCATTTGGTCACATACAAGGGGGAACCTGTTGTTAAAGTTCTGTAAAAAGAGGTAGGGTGGGTGCTCTGGGCTCTCCCTAGGAGATCCGTACCAGAGTGGTGGCAGCCATTAGTGAACCTCCCTAGCCACTGCCCACAACACCTTGGGACAGCCACAAGTTCCGGCACAGCTGTTCTT
Organism: Lepidodactylus listeri; assembly: GCA_029233225.1. Taxonomy (NCBI): domain Eukaryota; kingdom Metazoa; phylum Chordata; class Lepidosauria; order Squamata; family Gekkonidae; genus Lepidodactylus; species Lepidodactylus listeri. Next base: position 24,663,561 of record JARCFY010000008.1, read on the forward strand.
GAAAAAGAGCAGTTTCTGTCAGAGCTCTCTCAGCCCCACCTACCTCACAGGGTGCCCGTTATGGGGAGGGGAAGGGAAAGGGATTGTAAGCCTCTCTGAGACTCCTTTGGGTAGTGAAGAGCAGGGTATAAATCCAATCTTTTCTTCTTCAAATATTTCTTGGAGCCAAGAAATTCACTATAAGGACAGCTAGATTTGAATCCAGGAGCACCTTGAGACCCACAAGACTTTTGGGATATAAGCTTTTGAGAGTCCAAGCTCCCTTTGTCAGATACGAGTAGGATATGAAGGGAGCTTGACCCACAAAAGCTTCTAACCCCTGAAACTCTCATGGGTCTCTAAGGTGCAACTGGATTCAAATCTGACTGTTCTACTGCAGACCCACACAGCTACCCTCTAAAACTAAGAACAGCAGAACCATTTTTTAAAAGTCTGTCATGTTGTCATTTGTTAGGAGGGGGTCAAATGAGGGCTTCATCTCTCCTCCCCCCGCAACAGTCCCGGACCCTCCCAGCAGCACAGCAAAAGCTTCTCTTACTAGCAGCCGGCGAGAACTACAGGAGAAGAAGCAGTGACCTGTGGCAAAGGTCTCGCTCTAGGGCTGCCCACTTAAATTCATTCTATCGTAAATTCATGCACGCATTTGCAAAAGTTCACATGACTGCCTGATTTGTTTTTGTCATTAACGTCCATATTAGCACGAGTGTCATGTCGGCTGATGACTAAAATACCTTGCTTTTTCTCGGGAAAGTTCAGTGCTTTCATAACACTTGACAAGATTTAACTGGGAGACTGAGCAGCAGCAGCAGTGTGTGTGTCTCTGTGTGTGACGTGTTGTCAAGCCGCAGCCAACTTATAGTGACCCTGTAGGGTTTTCAAGGCAAGAGACTAACAGAAGTGGTTTGCCCTTGCCTTCCTCTGCATAGCAACCCTGGACTTCCCGGGTGGTCTCCCATCCAAGAACTAACCAGGGCTGACCCAGTATAGCTTCTGAGATCAGGACAGCTCAGGCCAACTGGGCCATCTTCATCAGAGTTACACTTTCAGACTCCATTGGCTTGGGAGGTTTAACTCCATTCAGGGATGCACTGCAAATATTTCTCTCTTTTCTACCTCTCAGATGCTCCTCCCCTACCATAAAGGTTTTCACGCTAAGCCACAGCACCTTGAATTTAATTCAGTTGAAAACAGAGGAGCAAGGAAGCCGATACAAAGCGGTCAGCACTAGAAATCATCCCAGCATCCTGGACCAATCAAAAGCTTCCCAACCATCTTCTGTGACTGTCCTAAGATCATACTATCATAAGATACTATTCCAGTCTCCTGTTTTTGTCTTAAATCTACTCAGAAGCAAACCTTTGAACTGTGCCCTCCGCACATGTGCTGGAATGTCCCCCCCCCCCACTCTGCAACCTGCAATGGTACCCCTGAAACCAATGGCTCTCAGCCGTTCCCTCCTCCACAACATGAGGACAATAATCATGTATTTATTTAAACTGCATATACCCTTCTTTCTTCGCAGTCAATGGGGTGTGAAACACATCAATGACCCACTAAAATCTCGTATCACAAAACTACAAGAATAGAGCACTCTGTTTGCCCCACCATAACAACTGTCCTTTATTCACAAACCACAAAAAGCACACTGATGATACAGTCCCTCTGAAATCCCCATACATTTGGGGCCTGCCTCATGTCACACATGAAGCTACCCTATCATGAATGAGACCCTTGGCCCATCAAGGTCAGTATTGTCTCCTCAGAATGACAGTGGCTCTCCGGGGTCTCAGGCAGAGGTCTTTCACATCACCTCCTGCCAGATTTTTTAATTGGAGGTGCCAGGGCTTGAACCTGGGACCTTCTGCATGCCAAGCAAATGCTCTACCACTAAGCCACAACCTCTCCCCTGACTGTCCTTAGCAGCCCCGTTCAAAAAAGCAGGTGGCCACTGAGAGACCCTGAGCAGAAAAGAGTTCCCAGTAACCTGAGTGGAGGAACTGAATAATAATCCCTGGTCTGAGGACTGGATTGCTTGTCCTGGTCTGCCGACCTGTGATGTTGGCATACCATCCCTTCCCTGCCTGAGCAACAGCCAAGCTTGTGATGTTGTTTCTGCCCCAGCAGTCAGTATTCCTCATCCTCAGTAATTATTTGGGCCACAAAAGGGCAACATTAAATAATGCAAACTAACAATGTCTTATCCATGTTAAACATGCGGCCCCGCAACACTTAACATCAGCTTTCACAGGCCAGCCGCAAGCCACGTTTCTGTGAATTACTGGGCTCCTCTTCTTTATTCCAATCGGGCCCGCCTGTCGACCAGGAAAGTGCCCTTTGGGCTTCCACTCTGGCAAGTGAGCCCATTGAGAGAAAACGCTGCCGGAAAAAAATCTCGAAGCCAGCAGAGTTTGAACACATTTCAGGTTAAAGAGTTTATTTCTTCCCCCGTTCTAATTCCATCATAAAAGGGTCTTGAGGGAAGAGCAACGGTTGGAGGGGGGGGAGGGGGGAAAAGAAATGGTTGCTTAGCATTCCGAGAAACTGTGCGGGGGCAGAAGCGATACTCCTCCGTGCATCAGGGAATAATTTGAGGCTTACAACAAGAAGTTGCCTAATCAAGGTGGTTTTCTCTGCCTGTTTTCTGCTAGATGCTAATTCGACAAACATTAGGACAGAGGGGGATGAGAGGAGGAAACCAAAGATTCCAGAAGAACTGACCTTATTTAGTTTTTTCTTTCCTGCCTTTGGGGGGAGCGGGGGTGGCTTGCTAGCAAAGCTCGGCGAGGTTCTTACACAATACCAAAGGGGGTGGCGGAATGACACCCAGCTTCTGTCCCCCACCCCTTGTGAAATTACCATGTGCATCTTTCTTCCCCCACCCACCCCGCATGCGCACACGCGGTTCTCATTTGGTAAGCCAGATCCGCATTTTGCCCTCACCCACCTCAAATGCAGCAGCAACAATTAACAGTCCTCTGCATAAAATGATCTCTCACTTTGACGGAGGAAAAAAAACCTGGTCACCGGCACTAGATTTATCGTGCGAAGTTCCTTTCTTTTGCCATTTAGGGGGAAATATCTGGGAAGAGCATTGTGAGGAAGATACCACTATCTGCGTGCAAAGTGTTGTTGAGTCACAGTTGACTTAAGGCGAACCTGTAGGGTTTTGCAGGCAAGTGACAAACCGAGATGGTTTGCCATTGCCTGCCTCTGCATAGCAACCCTGGTATTCCTTGGTATTCCCATCCAAATACTAACCAGGGCCAACCCCACTCAGCTTCCGAGATCTGATGAGATCGGGCTAGCCTGGGCCGTCCAGGTCAGGTTACTACTATCTACGGAGTAACAAACATCAGGAGGAGGGGAGCCAAGGCTCTACCTCAAAGCACTTTCAGTCTACATTTCTACAGTGGGGGAGAAGGTAACAGTGAGAAATAAGCAAGTGTAACAGGGAATTAATACATGCAAAGGAAGTCAAAGATAGTTCGACTTCTTTTCAGCTGAGATCATGGGCGTTAAGAACATAAGAACAGCCCTGCTCCATCAGTCCAAAGGTCTATCTAGTCCACCACCCTGTTTTCGACAATGGACAACCAGGTGCCTCTGGGAAGCCCACATGCAGGGCAGCAGATCATTCCTAGTGCCACCCCACCTGCCTACCGGTATCCAGAAGTTCACTGCCTTACAATTTGAGGGTTCCATCTAGCCATCACGGCTGATGGACCTAGTTCTTCTAACCCCTGTTCAAAGCCACCTGAGATAGGGCCCGTCACCATCTCTAGAGCAGTAAATTTCCATGTGTTAATTATGTGTCAGGTGAAAACAGACATCCTCTTGATGATCCCCATCAGTTTCACGGTGGAAGGGGAAGGCCGTCCCTTCTTTTTTCTTGGCTGCTGGGAAAAGGCATACCATTGGCCCTCAATACATCTATCTGCATTTGCTTGATTCAACCCTGTCCTGCCTTTCTCACTGCTTCCTTCCTCAGTCCCACCCTCCTTTTCCCTACCTTCCCACTGAATTTTAACATGTAAACTCCTTGGGACTCCTTGACTTTTGCTTACGTTACTCTGTTCAGTGCCATGCACAGAAGAGTTTATCGTAAATTGTGGTGTCATAGTTAAGAGCAGCAGACTCTAGTCTGGAGGACCACTCCTCCCCCCTAAGCCTGCTGGGTGACCTTGGGCCAGTCACCATTCTCTCAGAATTCTCTCAGTCCCATCTAGCTCACAAGTATAGTGCCTGTTGTGGGGAGAGGAAGGGAAGGTGCTTGGAAGCCGCTTTGTGACTCCGTAGGGTAGGGAAAAGGGGAATATAAAAACCTACTCTTCTTTTGTGACCTTGGGCAGATCCTGAGAGAGAGGGCAGGAAGGGTTGCCTCAGTGCTTAGTTCTCATGGCCCTTTCTTACATGCCCAGGGAAATGCTGATCGCCACTTTGGGGTCAGGAAGTAATTTTTCTCCAGGCCAGTTTGGCTGGAGATCCTGGAGGGGGTTTTGTCATCTTCTGGGCATGGAACAGGGGTCACTGGGGGAATGGAGGGGGAGGTATTTGTGAATTTCCCACATTGTGCGGGGGGCTAGACTAGATGACCCTGGAGGTCCCTTCCAATTCTAGGATTCTATGAAAGGCCCAACGGTATCATGCAAAACAAAAATGTTTGGATTGGCATACAGGATATCTTGGTGAGCATCACTAGGCTGGAGACAAAGGAAGCCAAACCTCCTCATTGTCTCTGCTCAGGGCTTGTGTCCCTGTGGCCTTCTACTCCTTGGATGCAGCACTGGGAGCCTGCTGCTGCATTCATCGGCAGGGCAGCTGCAAGCCTGTCTCTACGTCCAAGGAAACTCACACGCAGGGCCGGTGCTACCATTAGGCCAAGTAAGGTGACCACCTAGGGCGCAGGTCTGAGAGGGGTGCAGAACAGACAATCAGTGCCCCCCCCAAACCGGCCACAGGTTCTCACACTCACTCACCAGCCCTAGCTCTCCCGCACTTTTACTCCTCTGGGCAGTTGCAGGGGCTGCAGCAGGGGGAAGCAGTGAGGCGGGGATTCCTCAGCAGCCAGGGAGGGAGAAGTGAGCAACCCTCCTGGCCCTGGAGCTAAACAAGGGCAATTAGAGGGCAAAGGCGGCCCAGAGGCCAAGCACTTGCCCCCCCACCCCCACCCAAGCCTGCAGGAGCCGAGGGCAAGGCTGCAGGGGCTTCAAAATTAGCAATGTCAAGTTTTTGCTTTTAATTTTCCCTAGAATTCATCTGTTTTTGAAAATTGGTTTGCAGAGGGGGTGCAAGTAGTTAGCCTTGCCTAGGGCACAACAAAGCCTGGCACCGGCCCTGCTCACACAGGAGCGAAGGGAGAGTCTGCCGGCGGATATTGAGGGGCCACCTTCAGTATAGCAGAGAGACACCTTCCCCGGGCCTTCAGCGGGGGGGGGGGGCCACCACATCGCTAATCTGGAATCTATTTGATCATGCAGCACCACACACAAAGCTGGAAACCCTCAGCTTGGCTGCAAGGCAAATATATAGGTATCCTTTATTCTCACCACTTGTGCTCTTGCCAACTGAATGAGGTTAAAGGGGTTGATCATGTGTTACTTCCCTTTTCGTTTTACAAGGATATTGGTCCCTTGTTTATCCAGCAGTCCATGGCTCAGTGGCAGAGCCTTTGCTTGGCATGCAGAAGGCCCCGGGTTCAAGCCCCAGCATCTCCAGTTAAAAAGGACAACGAGGCAGTAGGCAATGTGAAAGACCTCAGTCTGATACCCTGGAGAGCCACTGCCAGTCTGAGTAGACAAATACTGACCTTGCTGGACCAGGGATCTGATTCAGCATAAGGCAGCTTCATGTGTTCATGGGGGGGGGGGGGAGGGTCTACTCTAGGCCGATCTGATAAATTGTTGCCATTGGCTGATCTTGGATCAAAATAAATTAAATGACTGATGGACCAAGCTGGCTGCACAGGTGCCCGGGTCCAACATACCTGTGTGAATGCCCCTCTCTGGACAAGCCTTCCCACCAGTTTAGGTGCTTCTGTGGGCCAGCCCTTCCTTCCTCACTAACAGCTCCAGCCCTCGGAATGCGTCCCCTGTAGAAACTGACACATTCCCCCCCCCCCTTTTGTTTTGCATCACATAGAAATGTGTTTGTGGTTTGGGGGGTGTTGTTTGTTTGTTTTCTTTTGGCAGCTTCTCTTTATTTCTGGCTGCAGTGGTATTTCGCTACAGCTCTGCCAGGGTTTGATGAAGCTACATAAGTTGCTTGCCCCTCTATAGAAGGTGCCTTCATTTCAAGAAGAGCAGGAAGGGTTTTGCATCTAGACAAGCCAGTTCCGCTCTGCTGTGTGACTTAACAACTTAGACTGAAGGTGGACCGGCTTAGGACAAGAGATGCCCATAATGATGCCAGAGCAATTTCACCAACGATGGCACTGTAGCGGCACTGCAACACGATCGCCCTGGCGTCACTGTCAAAATGTGCTGGCACAAAAGGGGGAGGGCTATGTTGCTACACTGTCATCCCCTGTGCATTTTACACGGAAGCAAATCCTACTGAAACCAGTGGGCTTTACTATTACATAAATGACTGCAAGACAGACCAATCCAAAGACAACCTGGCTTTAAGAGCTCTGTGGGATACAACCTAAGAACACAACTGACCTGGGCAAGTGAAAGGAATGGGAGACGGGCAAGAGCCCTACTGGGCAGCAGAGCTTTCCAGTGGATCGGGACCAAAGTTAGTGAGAGGCCCTCGCAGTAGACTAGCCTACACAAGGATTCATAGATTTCCCAGCTCTTCAATCCCGGGGGGGCGGGGGGGATGCGCCAGGCACAAAGATCAGAACGTCCGTGCAAGAGCCGATTAGGTTAATCCTGAGCTGATAAGGTCCAAGGAGCATCTCTTTTGTCAAGCCCTGCACTTCACAGGCCTTCAAGGCAGGCTGGCTCCCAAACAGATCACGATCAAGAGAGGCCTTCAAGTGGTCCTTGAGATGAGAGTGCGTCCATATCAATGCATCGGAATGAGCCGTCTCAAATTCCGGCAGTTTTGCTACAAAACGGACTGTATTTGCCATACCGTACAATAGCGTCATCAGCATCTGGGGAGGTATCCCCTCAGACCCCTGCTAGGCTTTACATCAGAGCCTCATGTTATTCTCCAAGAGCTCGTGCCCGCTGCTCTTTAACGAGAGAACTGGCCGATTTTCTGTCCTGATTATCTTTCCATTCAAGCAAGAGGAGTTGGGGGGGGGGTTTTTTTTCCAGAAGAGCAATGCATTTCTGTAAGAAACTGCTAAAGTGTTCAGGGTTTAAAATAAAGCAGTAAAGCAAACAGCATTTCAAAGACGAGGAGGTGTCCTACCCACAGATCACTGTGTCCATACATTGCTTTAAAAAAAATAATAAGCCCAGATTTAGCCCTTCTACTGCTCCCCCCTCCAAAGGTGGGTGAATAGAACCCAATCTCTGATATGATTAGCCAATAAGCTGCTGGCAAATATTCCACATGGTATGTCAGATCTTTCTGGCTAAAGTTATTTTCAAGTTAGAATACATAAACGATGAGAAAGCAAGGCGTGCAGATCAGCTCCTCCTCTTGGGCATTACATTTTTGCACAGTTGGCTTTGGCTATGCTACAGAATAAAAAGAGCCCTGGTAAGCAAACGGAGCTCCAGGGATTGGTGTCGCTCCCCTGTGATAACCAACCCCAGCATCCTGAACGCTTCTCTGCTTATGGAAAGAAAGAAAGAAAGAAAGAAAGAAAGAAAGAAAGAAAGAAAGAAAGAAAGAAAGAAAGAAAGAAAGAAAGAAAGAAAGAAAGAAAGAAAGAGGAAGGAAGGAAGGAAGGAAGGAAGGAAGGAAGGAAGGAAGGAAGGAAGGAAGGAAGGAAGGAAGGAAGGAAGGAAGGAAGCTCACACAGGGAGGAGATATTCAGACTCATGCTTTGAAAGTGACCACCTCATTCTGCCTATGACGTATGTGAGAAATTAGAATGAGATGAAAGGAAAATTCTTGCCAATTCTACGTTGGTAACACCGGGGTCGTGGCAGAAACCCACTAGGATCAGAGGTTTTCTTTATTTGCAAAAGAAAAGAAGTTATATCCAAAATTCTTCCACGACATGCATAGCCTTTGCGTCTGCACCACACCATTCAGTTCGCTCCTTTGAATTTGTCACCCTACCTAGAACAGATCCTACAACTTCTTTGGAGAGAACAGGGGGCTAGAAAATCCTTGGAGCCCGGACTCCTTGGCACCCTCTTTACTACGGTGAGTTCAACAAGGAAGGGCTGAGCCTTTGGATTACAAACTGCTAAAACAGACAGCCTAGTAATTGCCTGGCAAAGTATATATTTGTAGAAAATCTATATCTACAACGACTGTGATGTATTTTAATCTCTCACCCAAGGAAAAATGGCCCAGACCTCCATATGGTCCCTTAGCTCTCAGCCATGAATGCATGCCCAGCATTTCTAGCAATTTTCCCATTTGCACCCGGACACTGAAGAAAGGACACTTCCTGGGTGGCAAAAAAGGAGGGAGGGAGAAAACAACTGTTTTCCTCCTCTTGGAAGACACCAGCAGGCCTTAGCTTTCTTTTATGCAAGATCCAACACTGAAACTCTGCCTCTGTATCCTTGAAATACCCATGAGTAATTTTTTGTTCTGACTCTCACGTCTCTCCTGTACTTTAGCACTTCTGGCCTCCATCACCCAGGGACTCATGCAAAGAAGATAATGGAATCTCATTTCTCAAAAGCACGGGGGGGGGGGGGGGGGAAGCCCAGTAAGAGATCTCAGGCTAGATGCATTCACAAAGCAACTAAAACCACTTCAGGCTCCGTTTATGCATAGCGGGGGGGGGGGGGGGGGAACCCCCACAATTCCCCAGTTGCTACTTTGCAAGATCCAAGGCAGTAGCCTGTACCTTCTGCAAGCCCCTCACTTCCGCAAGGAAAGCATAGCTGTCCTGGGCACAAGAGTAAAAGATGATGCCCTGGGTCGTCCCGGTCCCCGCTTTGGAAGAGACAGTCACCCCCGCATCCTATGAGCTCCAGCCATGAGAAATGTGCCTCACCAGTGTGAAAACCACGGCGGCGTTGGATGCTCTGTGTAGTACGCCTCTGTCATGCTTTCATGCTGCATCTTTAACGGAGAGGGAAACCCGAGCTGTGTAATAGTCGCGGGGACTACATTTCGAACAGAGCCGCACAGCCCCCAGATGCAAGCCCCCAACTGGCCGTCAGCCCTGGCAAAACCCTGCCCCGTCCCTTCCCCCCCTGCCGGGACCACAGCGAGCTGGACACAGACCTCCTCGGGCGCCCCAGGCGTGCCTCCTGCAAGGGAAGGGGGGCTCCTGGAGCAGGCTGCCACTCCGGGAAACCAACGTGGTCCAAGGAGCCAGACTAACGGACGGCCTTTGGGCTGAGAGCAGCCCCCGGGTCTTCCTGACCACCACCCCAGCTCTCAATGGGAAGATTCCCCCTCCCGCCCCCTCGGCCGGACTGCAGGGCGGGCAGGGGGGTTCTCCCCCCTCATTCCTGGCTCGGCCAAAGAGGCCGCCCCCCCCCCGACCCCAACCCCCCCTCTCCCCGGACCGGTCGCGGCGGCGCTGCTGCTGGCGGGGGACTCACTCGGGTCTGCGGGCGAGGACGCCTTTGGCCAGGGCCGGGGGGGTCTTGTGCTGGAGGAGGGCCAGGCAGCAGGTCTTCTCCCGGCCGTCCTTCTCCGGGGGGTGCGGGTGGGGCGGGTGCTGGTGCTGGTGGGGGACCGGCGTCCGGCCGCCGCTGGGGCCCGCCTGAGCCGCCGGCTTGCCGCTGGGAGGAGGCGGCGGCGGCGGCGGAGGCGGCTGCTGCTGCTGGGGCTGCTGCGCTGGGAGCTGTTGGTGGTGCTGAAGCGGCTCCGGCGGGGGCGCGGGGGGCCTCTGCGGCGGCGGGGGTGGCGTCGGGGCCGGGGCCGGGGTGGCGGCGGCGTCCGGGCGGGCGTGCTGCTGGCGGAGGCTGCGGTTCTCGCTGCTCAGCTCGTCCAGGCGCCGCTCGAGCTCGTCGATGCGCTGCCGCTGGGTGTGGATGAGGCTCTGCTGGTTCTGCACGATGGCCGTCAGCTCCTTCAGGTAGAGCACGGCGCGCACCGGGTTCTCCAGCAGGCTCTCCATGCCCCGCGCCGCCCGCCGCCGGGCCCGGCCGCCCGCCCCGCCACCAGAGGCTCCGGGAGCAGGAGGAGGAGGCGGCGGCGGCGGCGGCGAGGCTCCTTCGCGCGCCCTGCTGCCGGGCGCCCTCCGCGCATGGACACGCACCCCCACGCAGCCAGCCAGCCAGCCAGCCAGCCGGGGCGACGCGCGCCAGCCTCTCTGAGGCCGCCGCCGCGTCAGGCACCGGCGGGGCGGGGCCCGGGGAAGCACCGCCCCCTCCCAGGCAGAGCCCGCCCCCTTGGTGACTCCAGAAGGGAGCGGGAGGCGACGAGGGAAGGGTGCGCGGGGGAAGGGGGGTTGGGGGGGTCCACGTTAAGAGAAGGGGGTGCGAGGGTGGGGTGGCTTCTTTGCCTGCCGGAGGTCCCGGGTTCAGTCCGCGGCGGCGGCGCCTCCAGCGGAAAGGCTCTTCTGCCCCAGACCCTGGGGAACCCCTGCCGCTCAGAACGAACTCGGAGTCCCAGCGGAGGACCTCCTGCAAGACCCACCGAGTCGGCCTCCTCAGTCCAAGCTCCCTCCACCAGAGTCAAGCTTTCGGGAGCCACTGCTCACCTCTTCAGGCACGACGGAATCTGAAGCAGGGAGCGGTGACTCAGGAGACCTCCTACCACTGCCACAGACGTTGCTAGGCTTTAAGGTGCAAATGGACTCTTGCTCTTGTCTGCTGCGACAGACAGACAGGGCGAGCCATCTTCATCTTCCTCGGATGTGTCAGAGTAGACCATGGCCCAGTCTGCATCTAGCATTTGCTCTGCTGCTTTACCAAACCCACACTGGGACAGAAATCCCCCTCTGCATCGCATGCCACTCTCCCTTTGACTGATCGTCGGATTTTATGGCAGTGTCCAGTCCAGTGTTCCCTCTAAGCTGAGTTAGTGTGAGCTAGCTCAGTTTTTTAGCCTCCAGCCCTCTGGCTCACACATTTGTGTCTGAGCTCAGGAAGGATGGCTCCAGAGCCAACTAATTTATGCAGCAGCCAAATCGCTCGCTCACAACTTTAATACCAGTAGCTCACAAAGCAGCATTTTCGCTCACAAGACTCCACAGCTTAGAGGGAGCGCTGGTCCAGACTGCATGCCGCTTTCACTTCATTTGATCTCTTGGTTTTATGGTGGCCATCTGCATAGCTCTATGGCCGTTCTATGGCCATTCAGGGGTGACTCTGCAGTCAGTATGGTGTTGGCCTGGGATACTGGAATGTGGTTTTGAACCACATCTTCTGTTCTGGTGTGGGTTTGCTAAAACAACAGAGCAAATGCTAGATGCTTATTGGGCTCTTGCTGACTTGGCTCGTTAAAGTGGGGTGACATCAGACTGCTGAGCCAGCCACTCCCTCGCAGCCTAACCTGCCTCACAGGGCTGTGGTTGTCAGGATACAATGGAGGAGGGGAGGATGGTGTTGTGAGCTGTCTGAAACCCGCACTGGGAGGAAAAGTTGGATGGGCCCTGGGGGAAGAAGGAAGAAGAAGGAAGAAGAGGAGGAGGAGGAGATTGGATTTATACCCCACCCTTCACTCAAAGTCTCAGAGCAGCTTACAAACTCCCTTCCCTTCCCCACAACAGACACCCTGAGAGGTAGGTGGGGCTGAGAGAGCTCTTTCCAGAACAGCTCCTGAGAGAGCAGCTCTGACAGAACTATGGCTTGCCCAAGGTCACCCATCTCCTTCTCTTCCTTTCTCCACAACAGAAACCCTGTGAGAGGCAGGTGGGGCTGAGAGGGAACTGCTCTTGGGAGAACTGTGATGGACCCAAGGTCACCCAAGCAGCTGCATGTGGAGGAGTGGGGGCTCAAACCCGGCTCTCCAGATTAGGGTCTGCCACTCTTAACCTCAACCAAGCTGGTTCTCGAAGAAATTAGGGAAAGGAAGATGGGAAAATGTAAGGGGGGGGGGGAGAAAGAGGACAGGGAAAGGAGCATAGAGGGGAAGATGAAGAAGAGGAAAGGGGGGGATGGGAGAGATGGGTCACTGAGGACGGGAGAGGCTGAAGAGAAAAGGCAGCATGGAGGTGAGACAGGAAGGGACGCGAGATGAGCCCACTGGGCTGGAGGAGAGGAAGGAGACCAGGAAGATAACAAAAGATGGTGCAAGGAAGGGAAGAGGGAGAGGGGAGGAAGGAAGGAAGGAAGTAGAGAAGAAAGGGAAGGCAGGAGAGTGGGCGGGGAAAGAATGGGGGCAGTGGGAGGCAAGGAGAGAGATGGGGGGAGGGCTCTAGAGAAGCTCGGAAAGTGACGTGGGAGGGAAGGGAACTTCCGACCTGGTCCTCCCTCCTCTGTCGTGGCCTCCCCCTTGTGCATCTGATTTCCAAACAGCCGAGAGCTTGCCTCGCTTGTGCAACCTTCCCCACTCTCTGCCAGAGAACCTGTGAGGAGGAGGAGGAGGAGGAGGAGGAGGACGGCTACAGAGCCCTGCTCTCTCGGCTGGTTTCTCTCCTGCTTCTGCCTGACTTCCAGCCCCGAAGGGGGGGGGGGGCTGTTACATCACAGAAACTCCAGAGCCCTGGGATGTGCCAGTCTCTTTTATGTAAGGCCTGTTGCCTTCCTTTTCTTGAATGCAGGAACTCATTTTCGAGATTTCCGCCTTATCTCGCAGGCTGGCATTTTCAACAAAGCGTACGGAATAATTTTGGCAGGCTTTTGTCTGGCTTTGTTGATAATGCGCTGGTCTTCGCGTCCCCCCTCTCAACACGCAGCACAAGGCAAGGCAGTGCATAAATGCCTGGGAAACAAGTTATCAAGGGAAACATAAGGGTTCATAAAACCTGCAACCCAATACCTTGCTTCCCATTATTCCTCTGTTCCATCAGCCTCCCAGGCCTACTGGTGCCATCCCAGCTTCATTCCACCACCACCACCCATCCTCTGTCCACTGCTCAGTTTCTGAAGGGCTGGGAGGAAACCAGTTTCCCTATGAAGAAAGGTTGAAGTGCTTGGGGCTCTTTAGCCTGGAGGAACGATGGTCGAGGTTTACAAGATTATGCATGGGATAGAGCAGGTAGAGAAAGACATACTTTTCTCCCTTTCTCACAGTCCAAGAACTCGTGGCCATGAAATTGCTGAGCAGTCGGGTTAGAATGGATAAAAAGGAAGTACTTCTTCACCCAAAGAGTGATTAACACATGGAATTCACTGCCACAGGAGGTGGCGGCGGCTACAAGCATGGACGGCTTCAAGGAGGAATTGAATAAATATATGGAGCAGAAGTCCATCAGTGGCTATTAGCCACAAGGTATAGATAGGAGCTCTCGGTCTGGGCCAAGTGATGCTCTGTATTCTTGGTGCTTTGGGGGGGGGCAACAGTGGGAGGGCTTCTCGTGTCCTGGCCCCACTGGTGGTCCTCCTGAGGGCACCTGGTGTTTTTGGACACTGTGTGACGGAGTGTTGGACTGGATGGGCCACTGGCCTGATCCAACATCGGCTACTCTTATGTTCTTACGTTGAAAGAGGTGTGTTCTGGCTTGGAAACCTGGAGTGGTCATCCCAGTAGCTGGCAGGCTGGCAGGCTGGCTGGCTGGCCGGGGTGAAAATACTTTGAATTGCTTACTGACATCATCTCTCTGGGGAAGGGGAATTCAGAGGAGAAAACAGGAGGTGCCACTTTGGCCAGTACTAGCTTACTTTCACCATGGTGCCTGTGGAAATTTAGGGCTACAGATAAATATTCTGTAATTTTTAAATTTATTTCTACCCCACCTTTCTTCCCGATGAGGGCCCAAAGCAGCTGACATCATTCTCCTCTCCTCTGTTTTATCCTCACAGCGACCCTGCAAGGTAAGTTAGGCAGACAGAGTGTGACTGGCCCATGGTCTCCCAGCAAGTTTCCATGGCATGAGTGGGGATCCGAATCTGGGTCTCCCTGACAGTAGTCTGACCCTCTGAAGCACTGTCCCACACTGGTTCACCTACGCTCAGGAGGACTCTTGGCTAACAAACAGGTGGCAAACAGGCCGCAGTGGGCCCACCAGAGAGAGAAAGGCAGGCACCGCTCAGTCATGCCTGGATCCAATTCAGCAGGGAATTCCTTCCTCTCGGAACGTTTCATTCATTTGCACTGGGTTTCAGTCCTTGAGAATCACTGGATTTGGGGCTGAAAAGCAGAGCAAAATATTCCTAATGAATAAATATCAAATTGTTGTCTGTGAGGTGTGGGTGTCAGGCGAGCCAATACATTGCACTGCTCCACATTGACGCACAAAGCTGCCTGACATGGAGTCAGACCATGGATCCAGCAAGATAGGTATTGTCTGCCCGAGGGGTGTCCAACATAATGCCCAGGGGCCGGAACTGGCCCGTCCAGGGCTCCAATGTGGCCCACGAGCCACTAGTACGAGGGAGGGAACAGGTGACTGCTCGGGGGGTGGGCGGGCCACTCTGTGGCTTCAGCATGGCAGAACAACCTCATCTGCAGCAGTCAAGCCCGGTGGGGGCATCTGCCCAGTGCTGCACTGCTGCCTCTCCAGTCCACCCATGTGGATTTTCCTTCATACCCCCCTCCCAGCCCATGAGACCTTCCAATGAGGATACACCAACTTGGAGCTTACCAGCTGCTGTCCTTCATACAGTTTATATCTCCCACACCTGGCATTATGTTTTATGGTACACGTGGCCCAGCCCAACAAAGTGACATTTATGTCAGATCCAGCCCTCATAACAAATGAGTTTGACTCCTCTGGTCTACCCAGGCTGTGGACAGACTGAAAGTCTGCCACGCCTCCACGGCGTGGCAGACTAAGGCAGGGGGGATTTTTCCCGTGGCGCGGTGTTCACACGCCGCCGGAAGGAAGCCGCCCACAGCGTTGAGACTGCGGGCGGCTTCCTACAGCGGCGTGCGGACGCCGCGCGGCTCCCCCTCCTGGCGCGCGTTCACACCTGCTCCGGCGGGTGGAACGCGCGCCGCAGCAGCCGGAGCACTACTTTGAAGTGGTGCTCAGCTGCTGCGGGAGGAGCGCGGCGCCGGACGTGATGCGTCCGGGCCGCCTCCTCGGGGCAGATGCGGCCATCTGAACGGCAGCTCTGCCTCCACTTTTGAAGTGGAGGCAGAGCGGCCGAGACTGCCAGTCTGTCCTCGGCCCCAGACTGACAGTGGCTTTCCAGGGTCTTAGGTGGAGGTCTTTTACATCCCCTCCTACCTGATCCTTTGAACAACAGGTGCCAGGGACTGAACTTGGGACTGTCTGCATATAAACCAAATGTTCTGCCTCTGAGTCACAACCATACCCCAGATCTAGGAATGCAATGCATCAGTCTGAATGCAAGGACCCAGGGTACATGGCCCATCTAAGGGCAAGTAAAAAGGCATTTCTCGTTCGCGTAGCCCCATCCGGTGCTCTCTACGATGCAACAGAATGTTGGGAAGTGGCTTTTATTGGATTGTTTCTTTGATTTCCTGGAAGATTGATGTTAAATATTATCAATTATCAGATTTTTCCCCCTCTTTTTAATAAAAAAAAAAGAAGAAAACAGTCTCAAATCCAAATGGCCATCACCCAATTAGTCTCATTAATGTGATAGACAAAATTTATGGCTGGCAACTAGATCTGCAAACTGGAACAAACAGAAAAATACAACATACAGGGCTGCTAATTCCACAAAAGACCATAACCCACAACACAGCAATCCTACCTTTACTTAAGAGATTTATATACCACTTTTTCAAACAAATATTTTCCCCGAGGTGTTAGGACTTGGACTGGAACAAAAGGACAAAGAATTCTGTGCGATTCATTTGCCACGAGTGCTTATAAACCACTCTTCCCCTTGAGAATCAAGGTGGTTTTTAACTTTTTATACAGTAATGCATCAACCATTTTAAAAAATCCATTTAATTTTTTAGAAAACTACATCCATTTAATAAAACCATACCCATTAAACTGATCACAGTGCCTACAATAAACTCTGCAAAATCAACCAAAGGCCTTTTGAAACAGCATGGTTTTTACAGGCCCTTGTGAAGGATAATACAGATGGTGCAGCCCTGACTTCCCTTGGCAGTCTGTTCCACAAATATGGAGCCACCACTAAAAAGCCCTAGAATATGCCTAGGAGGGAGGGAGAGCAAAAGCTGCCAGAAAGAATGGGGGTTGGCAGAGAGGAGCATGCAGAGAAAGAAGGGCATTCCTTCAGATATGTAGCAGTTTGATGCAAGAATTGGTTCTGGCAATGCAAATGCCAATAGTCTACTGCTGACACTTCCACTCAGAGCAAGAACATCTGCACCACATTCCAGGGTATCGTGGCAACTCAGACCATAGCTGGAGCATAAAGAGAGATGATAACTGGCTGCCACCTGCCTTTTGCCATGTTTGCATTCTGTATGTAACAGATCACAAACGGACAAGGCAGCAAGACGACTACCGCAATCAGCTGCACAAGAGGAAGCAGGGCTGGCACACCAGCTGCTTAAGTCACACAGCCAAGCATCTGAGACCCAGATTTCACTCGAGCAGTAAATCTATGTCTAGCCCATTCAGACTACACAGATTACATGGCTAGATGTTCCTCCATATCAAGGGGGAAACATCCCCGCTTGTAGAAAGAGAGATGTTAAAGGAAAGGGTTCTAGCACAGCTTCTCCATTGCTGCTAGTTTTCTGTGAGAGCCAGTTCGGTGTAGTGGTTAGGAGCATGGACTCTAATTCGGGAGCACCCAGTTTGATTCCCCACTTATCCACATGCAGCTGCTGGTGTGACCTTGGGTCAGTCATAAGGTCTCTCAGAGCTGTTCTCTCAAGGGCAGTTCTCAAAAGAGCTCTCTCAGCCCCACCTGTCTCACAGGGTGTCTGTTGTGGGGAGGGGAAGGGAAAGGAGTTTGTAAGCCGCTCTGAGACTCCCTTGGGGAGTGAAAGGCGGGGTATAAATCCAATCTCTTCTACTTCTTCTACAAGAAACTCACTCACTCTCTCTCTCTCTCTTTTGGTATGGAGGAATATTTAATCTTGTAAATATCTCATCCAGGCATCCTGAACCAGAGTGAAACTGATAAGATGTTGGAAGATTACCCAAATTTCACTCCAGCATGTTTCCATTGCTAAATGGCGGGGGGGGGGGGGGGGCGTTTCCACAGGCAACATTATAGGCTATTGGTACGTTTCCCTACATGGGGCAAATAGGAGGTCCTGAAGCTGGTAAAATGGCATAAGGGGGAATGAGCTCAGTCCCCTTTCCTTCATGCTGTGGCCTTAGTCGAACCACTATTTAGCGAGACAACTGACCCTCCAGAACTTTTGACAGGTCTTCCGGCATCTTGGCAGCATTGGCTCTGGGTGAGAATTACACCCAAGAAACCATCCTCGTAAAACAAAAATTTGAATGCAAGATTTGAATGCGGGACATGAAGTGATGTTGCAGGTAGTTGTGGAAGATCTCTTCCTCAGAGATGACCAAAAGGTTCTCTTTGCCAAACAGAGCCACATGCAAGAGAGAAGGTTCCTGGAGGGGTACAGTGGTGCGGGGAGGTGAGGGACACTGCTTTCGTGTCTTGCTTGTGGCATTCCTGCATACATCTGGATGGCCCCTCCGGAAACAGGATTCTATGGTCCAATCCAGCAGCTCTTTTCTTACCGTGGAGTGCCTGAGAGAGAGGAGTGGCGGGGATTTGTTCTAAAATACCTTTCGCTTTTAATCCCATATTTCGTGGCATCTCATAGCTTGTTAGTATAAGAGATTGATGAGTCACAATGCTAGCCGTAGATGGGGGGCGGGCAGAGCATGAAAAGGGAAAGCTCTTCTCTCATGCTACTGCTAACTGTCTTGAACGGCCTGATAAGGGGCACTGTTTGGGGCCAACTCTGTTTGCCATTCCTGGGGGCCCCATCAAGAATGATCTTGCCACTTTTTGATACTCAAGATCCAAAAAATAAAAACCCATGTAATATGTTTTACTAAGCCAAACCCAAGCAACACAGCAGCATGCAAACTTCAGAGTTCTCCAGCACTCTTCAGCAGACCACTGTAACATCCAGCCTGAGGAAGCATCCTGAAGAACCCCGAAGCTTGCACACTGTTCTGTTTTATTGAATGTTAGTAAGAGGTGCTCCACAGCTTCCGTTTTCGCATTTTGCTTGGGATCAACACGGCTAGTTTGATGTAGTGGTTAGGAGCCCGGGCTCTAATCTGGAAGAACTGGGTTTCCTTTGGATCAAGTTGGCTAGTTTGAAATAGTGGTTAGAAGTGTGGATTCTAACCTGGGAGAACCGGGTTTGATTCCGCACTCCTCCACATGCAGCTGCTGGTGTGACCTTGGTTTGGTTACAAGCTTTTTCAGAGCTGTTCCCTCATGAGCAGTTCTCAAGAGAGCTCTCTCAGCCCCACCTATCCCACAGGATATCTGTTGTGGGGAGGGGAAGGGAAAGGAACCTATAAGACATGATAGGACACAGCCTTGGCATCAGGTAATGACTTTGATGTGTGAAACAGCCACCACAGATCAAATGCCAGGAACAGTTTCATATTATCTCAGATGCAATATTTTCCACTGGAGATAGTTCATACATCCCCCAACAAGCCACTATACAATACAATTCAGGGCGGACAAAAGGAAATACTTCTTTACACAGTGAATGATCAAAATGTGGAATTCGCTGCTGGAAGATGTACTGATGGCCACAGGTATAAATGGCCTTAAAGGGGGATTAGACAAATTCATGCAGCATAGGTCTATCAGTGGCTTCTAGCCATGGTGACTAAAGGGAACCTCCACATTCAGAAGTAGTCAACTTCCCAATCCCAGTGTCAGGAGGCAACATCAGAGGAAGGCCTCGGCCTTTATGCTCTGTTGCTGGACCCCCAGAGGAGCTGGTTGGCCACTGTCTGAGACAGGATGCTATACTCAATGAACCTCTGGTCTGAGCCAGCAGGGCTCTTCTAATGTGCTTCACTGGAGGACTTCAGGACTGTCCAATAGATGAACTTCCCCAAGCAGGAAGCTGAAATGGCTTGGCCTGAGGCAGGTAGGCAGGAAAGCAGCAAGGCTGTGCTTAAACAGCAGGTCACATCTGATAAGTACTCAGTTAGACCAGAGGCAGGAGGTGTGATGACAGCCAAGCAGATGATCACCCTCCAGTATAGAAAGAGCCAGTACAAAGCCAGGTCCTGTCACACAAAACTAGTTGCTAAGATTCAGAACGTGTGGCAGAGACAGAACTTATATAGCCCCAGCACTGCCATGATTGGCTCTTCTAGTCACCTGACTAAGCTGAGCTGGCCTAGGCTGCAGTTCCTGAGGGGGCAGCTGGTGGAATGGTGTTGTGGTCCTCTTCGGGCTCAGGTTGGCATGTTAGCTCTGGCTGTGAATAAGGCATTGGGCCCTAGCTCCTAGACTCCTGAGTATGAAACCTTCCCAAGGAGTTAACAATCCCTGATTGCAGCAAGGCCATCCTCCCCAGTCGCTGTCTTTTTAGTATATTTTTATCCCACCCTTCTTCCAAGGACCTCAGGACAATGGAAATGATTCTTTGCTCGCCATTTTATCCTCACAACACCTCTGTAGGTCACACTGCGATAGAGTGATTTTGGAGACCACTCCAGCGTGTTTCATGGCAAAGGCAGGATTTGAACCCAGGTCTCTCAGATGCTAGTCTGACTCTCTAACTCTCGCACTGACTCTTGATCTAGGGAAACCAGGAGGAGATTTACATACATCTCCTGGACAATAACTGGACACTGATCCAGCTTGATGGGTCCCTACTTGGAGTCGCTGCCAGAAGGAGAAGCAGCCATCCCACCTAGATTGGGCAACTCTGAAGATGGGGACAACCGCCTCCACAGCCCCCATACCAGCCTGTGGTATTCTGGGTAAGTATCTCACAATGGTGGACACTCTCTTCCATTCAGGAGAGGTTCATCTCAGGGGATCCCAACGTTGCTGGCTGAATCCCAGGATAAGGTGACCAAAAAACCATAGTCCCCACCGATGTCTTCAAGCCACTGGCACTCACCCTTCTGGTTCCCCAGGGCCTAGACCCTGCAGCTTTTGACTCTTTTGATAACTTTACCAAATGAGTAGCTAACAAGAGGCATCTGTGCATGCACTCTTTAAGCAACTCAGCTAGGCATAAAGGAGATTTATTTATTGACTTCATTTGTGGTCTGTCTTTCCCGCTGAGACTCAAGGTGGGTTACAATTTTTTTTTTATAAAACCCAATGCAACAAAAATAGGGAAATGCATATGATAAACAATACAATAAATATTGCCCAAAAGTGGGGGGGGGGTTTCCACAGACACTAAATTGCAGCTGTATTTATGTATTTATTTCCAAACTTTGCATATCATGCCTTTCTCCTGATACTGTCAGGACCAGTGTTCCCTCTAAGCTGAGTTAGTGTGAGCTAGCTCGCAGTTTTTTAGCCTCTGGCTTGCATAATTTTTGCCTTTGCTCAGGAAGGATGGCTCCAGAGCCAACTAACTTGTGCAGTAGCCAAGTCGCTCACTTAAAACTTTAATGCCAGGAGCTCGCAAAGTAGAATTTTTGCTCACAAGACTCCACAGCTTAGAGGGAGCATTGGAAAGTGAGTAACAATAACACATACCATACAAAGTAATTACTTATCATTTAAACCCTTATTTAGTGCATTTTTTTACCCTACCCTTCCCCCAAAGAACTCTAGTTGTTGAGCATCATTCCCTCCTCCTAGGACTGTGAACAATGGGGGGGGGGAATGTCCTGTCTCTTTAAAAGAGGCTTCGTGTGCTATTTAACAGGTGAGGTCATTGACCTCCATGCCATGAAGACCCGTAGTGGCCATTTCCACACACTACATCTCTGTTAAGGGGACACATTTTTTTCTCCAGGCCGCTGGCAAACCTGTAAAAGAACTCAAAATCCCAGGTAGTTTGCTATGTTAGTGTGTAGCAGCCAATAAAGTGGGAGTCCAGTGGATTACTGCGCGCTGTTTTGCACCTTTGCCCACTTTTTCACTGAGACCTTATAAATGTTCTCGAGCGTTTACTATTGCTCTGTCCAACTAACCGACATCACAAACATTCATCAAAAGAAGTTTGCATGTGCACGAAAGCTTATACTTTGAATAAAACTTTGTTGGTCTTAAAGGTGCTCAAACTTTGTTCATCCATACAGCAGTTTCCCCCAAGATTTCCTTTACCAGTGCAACGTAAAAGACTATGTGCCGCACTGCCATCTAGCGGCATGTACTATAGCTGCAGAGTCTGGCTTCATTTCTCTCCAGGTCTCCCAGCCAGCTGGCCGGGCACACAACCTGCCAAAGTCAGAGCTGGGAAACCAAAGGTGGGCAGGGTTCCTGTACCTTTAATAGCAGCACAGAAGAAATAATTCTACAGATTCAGCTCTTCTCAGCTTTGCATGACAACACAGGACAACAGCCTAACACAAATGAAAAAAAATGGCACCCATATTTAGTGTGCCTAATATGATATGAGGGGCCATGGTGGAGATGCTGAGCTGCAGACCAGATGCTGAGGTGCAGACCAGAAGGTCAATAACTCGGCAGTTTGAGACCCAAGGGCTGCATGATGGCATAAGCTCCCGTCTCTGGTCCCAGCTCCTGCCAGCCTAGCAGTTCGAAAGCAAGAAATTGCAAGTAGATAAATAGGTACCGCTTCGATGGGAAGGTAACAGTGTTCCATGCGCCTCTGCATTTAGTCATGCCGGCCACATGACCACAGAAAAAGTCTTCGGACAGCGCTGGCTCTTTGGCTTGGAAATGGAGATGAGCACCGCCCCCTAGAGTTGGATTTGACTAGCTTTCGAGCAAGGGAAACCTTTACTAATATGATAAGTGCAATATCGATAAATTTACCAGTATTGCACTATCACAATGTGAACACAACCAAACAGGGCCTTGTCATACCAGAGAGTTAGCTAGAAGAGAACTTGAGAGAAGCCAGCCCGATTGGTTAGAGCAAGGGTCCCCAACATCCCTATAAAGAGGTGGCACCTGCTATCAAAGCAAGATTCCACCGCTTATAGACTAATCTGTGCCCCGATCCTTGAACATGAGAAGCTGCCTTCTACTGAATCAGACCCTTGGTCCATCAAAGTCAGTATTGCCTACTCAGATGGGCAGTGACTTTCCAGGGTCTCAGGCAGAGGTTTTTCACGTCACCTACTGCCTAGTCCTAAACTGGAGATGCTGGGGATTGAACCTGGGACCTTCTGCATACCAAGCAGATGCTCCACCACTGAGCCACGCCCCTGGATGCTGCAGGTCCTTGCTAACCACCCAGCTCCCACTCTCAACATACAGGTAGGGAAAGCCATGTGCACAGCTTTTCACACCACAACCCCCTGCGCCATGGATAAGGGTCAAATTTCCCACAAATACAAATTCTTAAAGGAGTAAGTCACGAACAGGAATACCATCAGCCATTCATGGTGGGGTTTTATGTAGAACTTGGCTCCCTAAGACACGCAAGGAAGCACTTAAGCACATAATTTATTGGGGCCCATTAGCATCGAAAGAGAGATTCACAATGGTAACGTATAAAAGAATGTCATCCAGAATCTGGGAGAAGTTACTATCCTTTGAGTCCAGTGGA
This sequence comes from Lepidodactylus listeri, assembly GCA_029233225.1. Taxonomy (NCBI): domain Eukaryota; kingdom Metazoa; phylum Chordata; class Lepidosauria; order Squamata; family Gekkonidae; genus Lepidodactylus; species Lepidodactylus listeri. The sequence goes on from JARCFY010000008.1 coordinate 24,686,262, forward strand.
CTCCTGAAGAGGGGCTGTGGCTTAATGGTAGAGCATCTCTTAGGCATGCAGAAGATTCCCAGTTCAATCCACACAGCATCACCAGTTAGAAGGATCAGGTAGTAGGGGGTTCGTGCCTTCATGTGACAACATGAATTATTATTAGCCTTCCTCCAGTCTAAAGAGCGCCCCTACAACTTAAGGAGGGGGTACTTCCTCCAATGGAAGAGCCATTTAATTTGGAGGATGACTTCACACTTAGGAAAGAAGGAGGAGGAGGAGTTGGGTTTATAGCCCGCCCTTCACTTGGAGTCTCAGAGCAGCTTACATTCTCCTTCCCCTCCTCTCACCACAACAGACCCCCTGTGAGGTAGGTGGGGCTGAGAGAGCTCTGACTGAGAACTGCTCATGAGAGAAAGAGCTCTGAGGGTATTGTGACTGGCCCAAGATCACCCAGCTGCCTTTATGTGGAAGTGTGGGGAGTCAAACCCGGTTCTCCAGATTAGAGTCCGCCACTCTTAACCACTACACCAAACTGGAGCACCAATATGTTAATAAGCAAACAAACTTTGCTCTCTGGAGGATAGGATAGGATCCATTCTAGGATAACCTGCTATTAAACTTCCTTAAAGATTAACATGTAGAGGTTCCCTTTTTAACCAGTCTTCTTGATCAATTAATCAGCCAATTCTTTTTTTTTTTAAAAAAAAACATGACAGACTCTTTTACCCTCCATGAACTCATGTCGTCCCCTTGCCTCACCTTGTAAGAAGTCCTACTGAACACAGTGGGAGTTACTTCCACGTAAACCAGTTTAGGATTCCTTTCTGACTTAGTGGCCACCCCCAAGACATGTGGCAAGGAACTCTATCGGTTAGCTGTGCATTCTGTGAAGTAATTCCTCTCATCCAGCCTGAATCTCCTGCCCATCAGATTAAGAAGAAGAAGAGATTGGATTTATACTTCCCTCCCCAAAGGAGTCTCAGAGCGGTTTACAAACTCCTTTCCCTTCCCCTCCCCACAACAGACACCCCATGAGGTAGGTGGGGCTGAGAGAGCTCTGAGACAGACTTTCTTGAGAGAACAGCTGGTACAGAGCTATGGCTTGCCCAAGGTCATCCAGCAGCTGCAGGTGGAGGAGTGGGGAATCAAATCTGGTTCTCCCAGATTACAGTCCGCGCACTTAACCACGACACCAAACTCTGAGAGACCCAGAATTCCCGTACCGAGAGAGAGAAAAGTTCAGCCTGTGAAGGTTCCCCTCACAATCAGCCGTTGTATAAACCTTCTCTCCAGTCCCCTCCCTTGGAGTGCTGCAGTCCATTCGATCAGCTCATTTTTCTCATCTCGCTTTCCACTCCTCGGTAGCTGGAATCTCCTCCTCTTGTAGCGCACTACCTCTCTGCCTGCCTGGCAGAACACAGGTGAAATACAAATCAGGCTTTTAAAAGGAGAAGAGGAAGCATCACCTAAAGTGGATGCAGAACACAGGTTTGTACCTGGGCTGGTTACACGATGCTTTGAAATATGCATAGGCTGACGTCGCTCTGCTTGAAGCAGCTAAGAACAGTAGTGCTGAAAACCAGTTGCTTTGTGTTGAACATCCCTCGTTTCTGTCTAATTCATAAAGCAAAAGGTCTCTCCCCACCCCACCCCCGCTTTGTTTTTCCCCCTCGTAACAAAATGAATTAACCATGAAACAGCCCCATGGAGCCTATTTCCAACTGACTGTGGAGTTTTTGCAGAAAAATCTCAGGGAAGGTTTCTTGAAAATGAAGGACGGCGAGAGAGCGGGTACGCCTGCAAATCACATTACCCCCAGACAGGAGGACGGCCGACCGCCAGGTGGAAACACTACAAAAAGAATACACAGTGCAATGGCCACAGGAAAACAAATACCACTTTTTTCCCCACCATAGAGAACAATGGAGGGGATGGGGCAACCTGTTTGGCGCCCCATAGAATTGGACCCCGTGGCCCAATCTTCTTGAAACTTGGGGGGTATTTCAGGGAGAGGCCCCAGCAGCTACCCTGTGAGTTTGGAGCCTCGCCCTCAAACTCCTTCTCTTCCAGCCCCTCATATACCCTATGAGTTTTTGCCATTGACTTCAATGGCCCATAGGATATAATGGGGCTGAAACTGACATTCGGCCCAGAATGACTCCCGAATTGGCTTGCATTGCCAAAACTGGCGTGCAGAGGTCATTCGGCAGCTGGAACAGATGCGGCCTGATTTGCACACCCCCAGTGGGCACAAATGCCAGTGGTGGCAAGCTCCTCCCCCAGCTCCCAGCGGGCCTGTGGAGGAAGCGAAAAGAGAAGGGGTTTAAAGTTTAAACCCCTTCTGTTTAGAGTCGCGCGACAGTGGTGGCGCAATCTTTCCATTGTATTCTATGGGGCCCTTCTCGCTTCACTCCCCTGCCCTGCCCGCCTTGGCAGGCCAGCTGGAGAAGGGAAGGGGAGGCTTCTGAAGATGGCCCCCCTTTTGCTTCCCTTTCTGACACACTTCTGGCGATGTCAGGGGGCGTGGCATATGTGAATGAGTTGTGCTAATAGGTATGCTAATGAGCTCCTGCACCTCTTTTTCTATGAAATGACCCCTGTGGGTGGGAGAGAAGAGAAGGAGGCTCGAAAAGAGGAGAGGCTATGGGGGCTGCCAGGGGGAGGGTCAGAGGAAATACTGTGGTAAGGGTGATACAGGATATTAGACACACAGACCCCAAGAGTTCTCATGGGTTCCCTGCATGTTTATTATATGCATATTCTATAGGGTTGCCAGTTCCCAGGCAACCAGTGGAGGATGGGGGAGACTTATGAGTAGAAAGAGATAGGCCTAGGCCTCATTGCCAGCAGCACATAGGAAGTGACGTCATCACACCAACAACGTCTGGGTAAAAGTCTGGTATTTGGACAAAAACTCTATGATAAAAACAGCTTCTACCATAGAGTTCTTGCCCAAATACCAGTGTTGTCCAGACATCGCTGGCATGATGACGTCACTTCCTGTGTAACACTAGCCACAAGGCCAAGACCTTCTCCTTTCTCCTGGTAAGTCCCCCCCCACGCCGGTCAGCTGATTGGCAGCTGGGGGTAGGGTCTGGCAGCGGGAGACCCCTGCCTCCATGGGGGGGGGGGGTGTCTGACAACCCTAACATTCTAGCCTTCCTCTAAGAAGCTCCGGGAAGCATACATGAGGATTCCCTCCTAAAATCTTCATAGCAGACCTATAAAGTAAGTTGGGGGAGAGAGCGTGACTGGAACTAAGTCACTCAGTGCGCTTCAGGATCTGGAGTGGGGAGACCTAGTCTGATTCTGCACTGGCTTTTCCCTCTGCTGTATTACGAAACCCACGTTGGAACAGAAATTCCCCTCTGCATTGGATGCTGCCTTCACTTCCTTTGATCATCGGGTTTTACGGTAGCCTCCAGACTGCATGCCACTTCCACTTCCTCTGATCATCAGATTTTATGGTACCTTCTGCATAGATTTATGGCCATTTTATGGGCACTCAGGGGTGACTTTGCAGTCAGTACATAAGAACATAAGAACATAAGAGAAGCCAATGTTGGATCAGGCCAGTGGCCCATCCAGTCCAACACTCTTGTCACACAGTGGCCAAAAACACCAGGTGCCCTCAGGAGGTCCAGCAGTGGGGGCAGAAAGCCCTCCCACTTTTGCCCCCCCCCTCCCCCAAGCCAAGAATACAGAGCATCACTTGCCCCAGACTGAGAGTTCCTATCTATACTTTGTGGCTAATAGCCACTGATGGACTTCTGCTCCATATGTTTATCTAATTCCCTCTTGAAGCCATCCATGCTTGTAGCCACCACCACCTCCTGTGGCAGTGAATTCCATGTGTTATTCACTCTTTGGGTGAAGAAGTACCTCCTTTTATCTGTTCTAACCCGACAATTTCATGGAGTGCCCACAAGTTCTTGTATTGTGAGAAAGGGAGAAAGGGACTTCTTTCTCTACTTGCTCTATCCCAGCGTGGCCCAGAGATATTTGAATGTGGTTTTGAGCTGCACTTTTCCCTCCCAGTTGATAAAATGTGGAGCGAATGCCAGATGCAGAATTGCCCCTAGCTCCAAACTCCCATTCAGCAGTGCTGCTCACCAGCTCCCCACATTTATGTAATGCTTTAGGGCAGAAACTTGGCAACCCCTGGGCCAGATCTGCTCCCCAAGGCAATTCTACCTGGCTGCCCTTTCACAGTTAAATGCTTTAAAAGTCTGCCCACATTTTCACACATAAGGAAAAAGGTTCCCGAGTTGCAAGAAGCAGAAATATTTAACTGCGACATCTCCATGTTGTGGATTTTGTGCTCAACATGTCTGCAGTGTGTGCATGTACATACTGATCTGAATGCATTTCCTCCGCAGTTGGGATGTCTTCATTATTAGATTGTGGCTGCTTTCTTACATGGCTTGACTACTCATGAAAAAGTGGGCATAGATTGATGTTTCGAGGTTCAGAATCACTGTCTAGAGAATTGAACAGCCCCTGCAGATAAAGCATGATGCCTGTCCTGGCTTTAGGTTATCCAAAACACTTCACACAAAAATCATCTCCTTCAGGAAATAAATAATTGTCGGGACAGGGTAGTGTTGCCCCCACACTCCTCTTGAGAGCGGTGTCTTTTGCCCCCAAGGTCCTCTGGCCCAGGAAAGCCAGAGGCTTGAATAAATCCATCTTTTTGCTATCAAATCGGATTCTCTTTCTATTAAGGCCTGTTATTTCCCCCTGGTGCTTTCAAGAGGAAGTCGCTGGGCTGCCATGAGGATACCGGGGCCCATTCATCAATGCTCTGTGCCATGGCCATCCAAGACTCCTCATATCCTGGAAATAAGTAGTACCCCACATTTGAAGGATAATAATCTATCCCCTCAGGATCTCCCTTACAATACCGACTTCTCTGGAAATCTAAGGACAGGGACAAACTTTTGTGTGGATTTTCCGTTGCTGCTGTGGATGCCGATGCAGGACAGCGGAAATGAGGCTTCCACACTGCAGGTTTTCCCATGGTGTTTGTCAGGATATTTGCAAGTTCTCTCCCTAATGTCATGAAAACAGTTAACCTGTTTGTTTGTGTATGGCGATTCCTAGTTAGTTAGCTTAGGACCAATGAACTGTCATGCGCGTGTTCCCCAGGATAGAGAAGGTCGTCTTATTCATAACGAAGTGACCTTTAGCCTGGTCATTGGCTAATCCATAGTTTGGTGATGCAACCTGACATTTTGCACATAAGCAATTTGGGGTTTCTTCTTCCTCCCTTTGTCCTGAGATCACGTGAGAATCCATCATGCTGTAGACAGTAACTAGTAAGATGTAGCTAGTCAGCTAGACTGTGTTATTGTTCTTTTATCCTCCAATTGTTCTTTTATCCCCCCTAATTTCTTAGGGAACTTTCTTTTAGCTAATTTACACATGTGTGCTGCATGGTTCCCTTTTACTCTGCTAAATTATACAATAGTGTTCCCACCCTAGTTCCCCCACAGGGGCCATCGCCCCACCACCACACACACCAGCAAGGCTAAAAAAAATATCTTTAACCGGCAATTGAATATCATTATAACAATCCATGGTGGCACTCACACGCACGAGATAAAGCAGGGGAGAAGTGAGGCTATTTCCTCCGGCATAAAATGACCCACAGTTGCGCGATCACACGGACTTCTGTAGATGTGGGTGCAGCCCACCACTGTGTGATCAGACGAAACCGCAGGTGAGTCGGGGGGAGGGGTTACTATTTGTTCCTGATGCGCTTACACAAGAAATCGATGAATTGCACCTCTGCACTGAGGTCTCCTTATGGAATGTGCAGGGGTGTGCACTGATGCGCATACTGTGATGGGGGATGACAACAGCGCCATGGAGTCGGGATATCCTGATCAAATTATCCTGACGCCATGCGAGCACGCTGGGGTGATCAGACGCAGGAAAGTTCATCTGTGGCCCCTAGCAACCCATTTGCTACTGGGCTTTCCGAGGTGTTTTTTTACTCCATTTGTGCGGTGGAGCAAAACAGGTTGCCGACAGCTGTGGGGCACTTCCCAGATGTTAGCGTCTGATCGTGCTCCTTTAATCTGCCTGGCATTTGTGCCCATGTCGGGGCGAATTGTGCGCGTGATTGCAATCCATGTCTCTGAACTCCCAGCTCTACTGTTTAAAAAGTAAGCAAGTCTGTAGAGCCTCCCATTGCAAGGATATGCCTTTCCCTTGATATCTCCACAATGAAAGGGGCTACAGACTTACTTTTAAAAAATGAAAGCTGGAAATTCAGAGAATCTGATATACAGATTGTTATAGTGCTGTTTTGTTTTTGTTTTTAAAAGCACCTACTCCCAGTGGTGGGTGAGAGGAATTAGTAGCTGCAGAGACAAGGAAAATGGCTATCATGTGAGCAGGGCCAAGAAAATTCGAACCAGCTTCCCAACAGTTTGAAATTTCAAGTAAATAATCCATGTGGAAACTGGACCAAATCAGGGAAACGTTATCCAGCCATCTCCTCATCTCTTGTTGTGAAGCATGAGCTGTACCTGCCACTCAAGGGATTCAATCATCTCAGCTGGGCTGATCTTCTCCCATTACATCACCTGGGCATCTTCTCTACTAGCATCTTGCTTTGCACAAGGAAAAATTCAAATCTTCCAGTCATAGCAATCCTGCCAGGGACTCCAGCCAACAGTGTTAGTTTTTAAAACTTTCCCTCCATGGCTGCGGTCACACTGGCAGCTTGGTGCGGCATGGTGGTGCCTCTAACTGTACTGGTTTAAAGCGTTGCGGGGCATGTCATCCAGACAGCAAACCCTGTTGTGGGTTACGCATGCAGCCATCCCATGGTGAAGCATCCACATTACTGCAGCACCTCAGCCACGGAGTGTGCTGCCTGGTCATTTTTTAAAATACAAGTGGGTGCATAAGCGCCCATGTGTGCCCATATGTGCTTATGTGCACACATATATACGCTCATGTGCACACACATGCACTCATGCGCATATTGGCAACACCTAAAGAAAACAGACATTCCCAACAAACCTATAAGGTAGGCTAGTGTTGTTGCTTTTGTTGTCATCCTTACATTGTAGATAGCACCTGAGTGGGTGTGGCTTGCCTGAGAGACCTTTAGGAGTTCAGTCACTGTACTTAGCAGTCCACAGTTCAAGCTCCAGAATTCTACCCTGCACCACCAATGTGGTATAGTAGTTCAAGTGCTCAGCTAGGATGTGGGAGTCCCAGATTCAAATCCCTACTCTGCCATAAAGCTTGCTGGATGGGCCAGTCTCTCTCTCGCTCTCTGAGCCTGGTCTACTTCACAGGGGTGTTGTGAAGATAAAAACAAAGGAGGGGAAATACATCCAGAGCCCTGAGCTCTTTGGAGGAAAGGAGGTTGAAATAGACCAAATAATAAATTAATAATAGAAAGTGAGCCATCGACTTCAACACACTTTAGAGAAGGCCCCATTATAGCTCAGGGGTTTGCTTGTGCCAGTATGTATGATTTTAATGCTGTTTTTCACCCATTTTGTACTCCATTTCATACACAATTAATTCATTGAAGGACGGATCTGGCTATGAAACAACTCCAGAAGGGTTTCTTGTTTGCATGTGAATTTCCCGTGCGCTTCATTTTCTTGCAGTGATCAGCGCATGCACACAATAACTGTCAAAAGAGGGGGAAGCGAAGCAATCAACCGTGGCAGAGAGAAAGATGATAAAACAAAATGCATTTGCAGAAGAAAAACAATCGAGGCCTGTCTCGGAGAATATAAGACTATCTAAATCATGTCCAATGAGCACAATTATAATAATAAACTTATATCATCCGTGTCAGAACCATTTGTCACAAATTCCGATATAGGCAACAAATAGCTTATTTTCTTGTCTTTATTCTTACCAAGGATCCCAAAGACAGATTTCAGCTTTCAGGCCAAGTTAACAGGAAACAGTTTCCAAAACTGCCAGTACAAATCTGATCCATCTCTCAAAGAGTTCTTCATGTTACGTAGAAGAGGAAGGAGAAAGATTAAAAACCTGACTTAGGTTCAGCTAAGAGGTGGAGGACAGGGACCCTCCAAAGCATCCGTTTTCTGTTTATAAGATTATGCATGGGACAGAGCAGGTAGAGAAAGAGGTTCTTTTCTCTCTTTCTCACAATACAAGAACTTGTGGATACTCAATGAAATTGCTGAGCAGTCGGGTCAGAACGGATAAAAGGAAGTACTTCTTCACCCAAAGAGTGATTAACACGTGGAATTCACTGCCACAGGAGGTGGTGGCGGCTACAAGCATGGACGGCTTCAAGAGCGAATTAGATAGACATATGGAGCAGAAGTCCATCCGTGGCTATGAGCCACAAGGTATAGATAGGAACTCTCAGTCTGGGGCAAGTGATGCTCTGTATTCTTGGTGCTTGATAGGGGGGGGGGGGGGTAACAGTGGGAGGGCTTCTAGTGTCCTGCCCCCACTGCTGGACCTTCTGAGGGCACCTGGTGTTTTTGGCCACTGTGTGACAGAGTGTTGGCCTGGATGGGCCACTGGCCTGATCCAACATTGGCTTCTCTTATGTTCTTATGTTCTCCAGGGGAACTGATCTCTGTAGTCTAGAGATGAGCAGTAATTCCAGGGGATCCCCAGGCTCCATCTGGAGGCGGGCATCCCTAGGACCCTCAAGGAAGTCTCGCAGAGGACGGTCATGGCAAACCACCTCGGCTTAGTCACTTGCCTGGAAATCCAGCTGGGATTGCCATATGGCTGCTACTTGAGGGCATTTCTCTCACACACGCCCACACATCTCCAGCCATTAAAGGTAACAGGAGTCCTGGTCTCATTTGTAATGGATTCATACTAGTACACTTGTCCAGTGGCTGGTTTAGTACATGCCCACACTCACCAGTCACAAGAAGAGAACCGATCATTTGGCAAGTTGTTCGTGTGTATGCAAACAAATCCAGGTGTGTCCATTTTGTACAACCACAGGGATTCCTGACATGATTGGACTGCTTTCTTACCACCACCACCACCCCTCTCTGACATCTGTCTGCCTTTGCCATCTCCAAGTTTTAAAGGAGCCTAGTGCATAGAAGGCCATTTGAAAGTCCCCTTTGACAGTTTTCTGTTTGCATTGCCTGCTGACTCTGTAATCGTAGTCTTATTGCATGGTTTATTAGATTTCCCATTTTACTGAATTTTGCAAAGTATTTTTTGTATTCCGCCTTGGGTCACAGCGAGAAACACTGGCTATAAATGAAGTGAACAAACAAACAAACATAAATTTGCCTTCCAATCACGTTTATGTTGAAATTTTCAGCCTATCTAGCTTGCATGTTGCACTGTGACAAACCCAAGTATGTCTCCAGGTGTATTCTCGAAAGGAAGGCACAGCTCTCCACAAGATGAGGGTCTATGAATGATACACATGTTGGCGTAAGAAATATTGGGCTCATTCATCTTCTATGTTGTTAGGTGCACAAACCTCCTAAAAATACCATCTGAAGGAGCCCTTATTCATTGCTACTGAAAAGAATTAAGGTCTCTAAAATATTTGCAGGCAGTCCCCGGTGTTGTTTTTCTTCTTTTGCCCTGCCCTGGGAGAAATCTAGCCCAATACTTATTTCCTCTTGGACTCGTGCAGTGATGTCATTGTACAAATCAAAGCCAAAATTAAGCTGTAAACTTTTAAATTTTAATTGCAAACAGAGCCACGGGCAAGGTGATGCTCCGGGATGCTCAACCATGATCTTCAACCAATGCACCAATCAGCTGAACTGAAACTGTCAACACCCCATTGAATGTGCCGAAAATCTGACAGTAAAGTGAACAATCTGCTGCTTCAGGGCACATTTGTTCCATGTGCCTTTTCATGATTCACTAATTGCTTTTATCAGAATAACAAGGGAAGCTTAGCATGGCTTAGCGCCAGTAATTGCACCTCTCAGTACCAAGGAGCTGCATCTGCTCCGCTTCCCCAACAGAACGGTTAAGTCTCATCCAAACATTTTTGTCATTCCCCATTCATTACTTGGAGGAAGGTTACAGGGGAATGTGAATAAATAGATGGTGATGCTACCAAGTCCTGACCAAAGGGAATCTCCACATTCAGGAGCAGTAAAACTCCCAAATACCAGTGCTCAGAGGCCTTGGCTTCTATGTCCTTTTCTTGGCCCTCCGAGGCAAACCACTGACAGTTGTGTGAAACAGGATGCTGGACTAGATGGATCACTGGCCTGATCTAGGAGGTTTGTTCTTATGGCCAACGGTCAGCTGCTTTGCACATTGTATCTTAGGGATACTTCCAGCATTTTTAACTCTACACCCAAAATGGATATCTAAATGTCTATATATGGATGAGATTGGAAATGCATATCAAACAGGTACAATAGCTAGAGGGCCAGGAATGGCTGCATCTTCCTGTCATGTGTATACTCAGTTGCATACCCAAGTTTGTCACGGAGTAGGAGTAGGAGTATTACTACTGCTACTACAACGACTATTATTATTATTATTATTATTATTATTATTTTATTTTACTTTTTTGATTCATAAACTCTTCTCCCCCCGAAGGGCTCAGGGCAGTGTACATCATTGTTAAAAACAAACAATCAATTAGATATATAAGATGTATAATCAGTTACAAATAAAATCAATAAAATATCATCTAAATGTCGATGGTATATACTCTGTGTTTCTCTCCCTCCATGGGGGGGGGGGGGGGGCGGATCATGGGCCAGAACCGTGAGCAGGGCGGGCCCCAAGTTTTTTAACACACGAGGCAAGTCTAAGTTGTGGTGCCCCCCCAGGCGAGGCTGCCTTGTGTGGCGCCCCCTCCCCAGCACAGAGCCTCTGAGGGGCCAATCCCTAAGGCGGCTGGAGGGCAGGGCACGGAGCCTGCGGGACTCGGAGTGGGAACAGCCTTCTCAGAAACCACCCACCCAGGGTGTAAGGGGTGCGCAGGCACAGGCGCCTGGCCAGCTTCCTCGAGGCAGAGAAAACACACACCCCACCGCCCCCAGGGCAGCGCAGTGAAGTGCTTCCCACAGGCAGGCTTGCAAGAGCCCAGCGAGGCAGGCAGGCGGGAGGGAGGGAAGGGGGACAAATGAGGCGCTTCAGGCCGAGACCGCCAGCGGAGTCCTCTCAGGTGCACTGCACCCGGCCTAACTCACGGGGATGCCGTTGATGGTGCCAAGAAGGAAGGGAAGAGAGAGTGAGCAAGGCCCCGGCGGTGGCAGGGCAGCAGCTTCCTCTGGCCCTGTGTGGCTGGCATCACCCAGGGGGGCAGAGGGGCACCGCAGCATGGCAGCCTCCTTCCCTCAATGTGATGGGGGCAACGGGAGCTTCGCGAGCACCCCTCACTCACCTCCTCGCTGGGCCTTGCCTGCTTTGCATAGGGGCGGGGGTCAAGGGCGGCTGCTGTCCGCCAGGTGTAGAGTGAGGGGGTGGTGAGTCTTCACCAAGGGGGCGGCTACCAACTACCGTCTCCTTCGCCGCCACCAAAACACAAACACATCACTTTCTCTTTGACGCTTTCAACCTCAATGGGCTGGTAGGAGTGGGCCATTCACTTCTCTTAAAGGGGTGGGAGGGACTCATATGGGAGGCCAGTTTGGTGCTCACCACCAGAGGGCACCTTAGGTCGAAGTCTAGTCTGCCTAGTGGGCGGGCCGGCCCTGACCGTGAAGTCATTGCTGTCCTCAGCCATAGGCCTGCTGGAACATCTCCGTCTTGCACGCCCTGAAGAACTGTAGTAGGTCCCGGAGGGCATGGATGTCACCAGGTATGGACAGGGCTATTTTTGGGCAGGAACACACAGGAACAGAGTTCCAGCTGGCTTCCAAGTTGGCCATGCCTACAGCCTCCCCCCCCCCTCGGGCTCCCCAAGCGCCTCGCAAGCCGAGGGGCGCTTAGGGAAGCCAAGCCGATCCAGGGAGGGAAAGCAGTTTAAAATGCCTCCCCTCCTGGGGAAGCCGATCCGGAAACTGCCTTCCTTCCCTTGGGTCCCCCATGCGCCCCACAAGCCGCAGGGCACCTGGGAAAGCCAATCCTGGGAGGGAGCTGTGCTGTCAGGGGTGGGGCCTAATATGCTAAACCGTTTCTGCTGTTGGGTGTGGCCTATTATGCTAATGAGTTCCTGCTGGGCTTTTTCTACAAAAAGAGCCCTGGGTACGGAGTTACCCCAGGCCAGAGTCAGGGACGAAAATGCCCTGGCCCTGGTTGAGGACAGCCTTTACTGTATCAACAGTGGCAGGCAGGTCATGGCCGAGTGACACGACTTTATCTGCAAAAAAAAAAAAAAAAGCTTGCAAATGCCTCACAGCGAATGGCCGAATTTCTCATGTTTTGGACTCTCCCGGTTTGTGTGCTAGACGGCTGGTACACCAACCAGACAGCCAGACTCACCTTGGCTTCCTACACCAAACCCATGCAGTCAGTACCAGACATCTTTGGCGCAAGGAATGCCCTGAAAGGAAAAGACTCCTGGATGAGTATCGCCCCTCCCCACACCCCCGTCAATTTGTCCAAGACTGATGGAGGACCAAGAAGCCAGAGGGCAAGTTCTTACAGGTGACTGTTTCACCCTCCCTAACCCAGGTCTTGGTCACGCACACCAGTCCTCTTGCTGCTCTTCAAAATAACTTTGCACCATCATGGTCTTATTGTTAATGGACCTGGTGTTACACAACATCAGTGTCGGAGAAGGGTATACTTTCCTTACCTCCCCACCAACATGCCCCAGGATGGGATGGAGACTGGAAGGAGACTGAGCATATCCATATCTCCGTCTCCTTCCTTTGCCATAACTTCTCCCACCGCCATACCTCCCTCTGCCCCCAGTTACTGCGATCCCTGACCCAATGTTGGCATTGCAGATCTTTCCAGAATCTTCTCCCATGTCACATAAGTGGAGTGACCTGAGTAACATAGCGGTGAGACCCTAACGTCTCCCAACCAAGACAGCCATCTTTCCAGCCAACCATTAGGAGCAGTTTGACCTGCAGACATTAGTAAGTGATGCAAGGAAAAGTCGAAGGCAGCAGGAAAAGAGGAAGACCCAATGGGAGATGGATTGACTCAGTTGAGGAAGCCACAGGGGCCCTTGGTTTGCAAGACCTGAGCAAGGCTTTTAATGATAGGATGTTTTGGAGGTCATTAATTCATAGGGTCGCCATAAGTTGGAAGTGACTTGACTGCACTTAACACACACACACCTCAAACCTTCCTCCAAGGAGCATTCTTCCAATTTAAGTGGCTCTTCCATTGGAAGAAAGTTCCTCAGGCTGGAGGAAGGCTTCAGACTGATGGGGTAGGGGTAGGGTCTACCCCAGTCAGTACATATAGACCACCCAAATACCGTGGGATAAAAGCAAGAATTGTTGGACTTAGTAGGGCTTCCTTTGAAATGAATCTAATACATGGCACTAGAGTGCCTTTTTTTCCTTTCATCTTCTCAGCTGACTTATGGCAACCCTGTAGGGTTTTCAAGGCAACAGACATTCAGGGGTGGTTTGCCATTGCCTGCCTTGGCAGAGAGACCCTGGTATTCCTTGGGGGGGTCTCCCTTCTAAATACTATCCAGGGCTAACCCTACTTAGCTTCCAAGATCTGATGAAAACTGGGCTATCCCAGTTTTCAGGGCACTACAGTATCTACTCTTCCTTTTTCATTTTCATTTTTTTTTAAAAAAAACAACCCTATTGATAAAATTATAGCTCACTTTCTTTTTTTTCTTTTTCTTTTTCTTTTTTGCTTTGCTGAAAGAAGAACTGATTTCTTTCATTTTGGGCTCAGCCAGTGCTTATTGCTTTAGTTTAAAGGGTAGCAAAATTATTCGTCTTTCTGCAAAGGTCAGTGTCTTTATATAACAGAAGAAATAAACAAGTAAAGCATTGGGACTTTTCTATGAGAATACTGTCACCCTTGTTTTAGAAACAGAAAGTGAAGGAAATGGTCTCTGAGGTAAATCCGGGGCACTGAAAAAGAAATGAAACCACAGATAAATACCCCTACAAGCATGGGCACTAGGGTTGCCAGCCTCCAGGTAGGGCCTGGGGAATCTCCCGCTTTTACAACTGCTCTCCAGCTGACAGAGATCAGCCCCCCCTGGAGAAAACGGCTGCTTTGAAGGGTGGACTCTATGGCCTTGGACCGTGCTAAGGCCCCTCCCCTCCCCAAACCCCACCCTCTCCTGGATCCACCCCCAAAGTCTCCAGATATTTTCCAACCCAGACCTGGGAACCCTAATGGGCACCCACCAATTTTCGTTCTTATTTTTGTTCATTTGTTTTATCATGATCACAATAAATTATGCAGCATATTGGAATATATACAAATATAATACAAAATGTCATCCCTACTTGCATATTTATCTCACACATACATACTGAAAATAGGCACCATTTCTTAACAAAATTATCATGAACACATTGTTTACCTTCCTAAGTTTGTCTATTTGCATTTAATTTTCCATCCACATAATGTGTCGTATTTCATGAAGCCATTCCTCTACATCATTTTATGAAGCCATTCTTCCATATCATTCCCTTTTTTCTGCCTATATCTGCTAAATGTGTATATATTTTTGCAACTAGTCCTTTCTGATCAGATGATCTAGATATAATACGCTCCCGTTGATTTAAGGGATGAAATACATTTATTTGGCACTGGAGGGACAAAAATCACACTTTAGGTATGAATCTGCTGGAACACTGTAACTTGCATTAATTCTACCCTACCTCCTATCTCCAACAAGGATAAGATCGAGTGTTTGTGTATAAGATCACACATTCTTATTAGCCCTGCCTCTAGTTATGGCTTAAATGAAGTGAAATTTGCCATATCCATCTTCAATAAGCCTGGCATGCATATTGATTGTTGAATTTCCAATTGAGCCTTACATTTAACCCGGTCTTCTGTCAGGACTTCTCAAATGAGATTCCCTTTTATCTTAGAGCAATGCTTTTTATCTGTCCACAACCAGAATGAGTGTGGGATGTTTATTTTATATTGCTCAAGTTCCTGACTCACCTGAATTTCTTCACTCTCCCACCAATTAGTCAGTGCTGTTAGCCTTGTATGATAATATCTTGTGATGTCTGGAGGACTATTCTGCAAGAATACTGTCACCCTCATTTTAGAAACAGAAAGTATAGGAGGAAGGAAGAGGAGGAGGAGGCTGAATTTATACCCCACCTTTCACAATCTCAAGGCATCTCAGAGCAGCTTACAATCTCCTTTTCCTTCCCCTCCCCACAACAGACACCCTGTGAGGCAGGTGGGGCTGAGAGAGCTCTCCCGAAAACTGCCCTTGAGAGAAAAGCTCTGAAAGAACTTGTGACTGACCCAAGGCCATACCAGCAGCTGCATGTGGAGGAGTGAGGGATCATACCTGGTTCTCCCAGATCAGAGTCTGCATGCCTAATGACTACACCAAACTGGCTCTCACTGAAAATGGTCTGTGAGGTAAATCTGGGACACCGAGAGAGGAATAAAACCAGAGACCCCTACTAGCTTGGTCACCAGCTAATTTTCAACAGAGGGCTGTGTCTGAACTGACTCAGTCCACACAGATGAAAGTCTCTTCAAGCCCCTCCCCCCCATGTAAACAATAAAGGATTGGGCATAATCTTCTCGATGCTCACTTTCATTTCCTGTGTGACGGGTCTTGTATGACAATCAACGGCTGAGCCAAACCTGTTGCTGACTGTTCCCATGGGAGAAAGAGACCCTAGTTGATGCCTCTGCCCATGTGGGGGCAGGATTCTAAGGTTCCTAATGGAGGGTGACTGAGACGAGGGACAGGTTAGGCTCTCAGCCAGACAGGAAGTCCACGGGGAGTTCTGTTCGGGATCCTGAGCAGCCATTGGCCTACCTGTCTTTGCCATAGACCTGTGCCTGGAAGGAGACAGTCCTTGTATTGGGGACTCTGACCACCTTGACCTTGACCAGGGGCAAAAGGGCAAAAGTGACATGCTTTTAATTGACTGTATATTGTTCATTCGTTCATTCATTTATACCCTTCCTTTCATCCCAGTGGGGACCCAAAGAAGCTTATGTTGTTCTCTTCTCATCCATTTTATCATTGCAACAACCCTATGGGGTAGGTTAGGCTGAAAGTGTTTAAGTGACTCAAGGTCACCCAATAGGGGTGCCAACTTCTAGATGTAAACTTCTTTTACAGCTGATCTCCAGACAACAGTGATCGGTTCCCCTGGAGAAAGTGGCTACTTTGGAGGGCAGACTATATGGCATTATGTCATGCTGAGGTCCTTCCCTCCTCAAACCCCACCCCCTCCAGGCTCCACCCAGAGCTGGCAACCCTACCACCCAGTTAAGTTTCCATATCAGAATGAGGATTCAAAGTGAGGTCTCCCAATCCCTGTTCCGACACTCTAACCTCTATGCTACACCAGCACATGAAAATGAAAGACATCTAGGGTTTTCCAGGGTCATTGTGATGCAGTCACAAGTGTTGCCTTTACATTATCATTCTAATCCAAGCTGGGGGGTGGGTGGGGTGGAACCAGCCACATTAAATTGTGCCATAAGGCACGGTCTATAGTACATAGGGTTGCCAAGTCCGGGTTGGAAAATACCTGGGGACTTTGGGGGTGGAGCCGGGAGAGGGCGGGGTTTGTGGAGGGGAGGGGCCTCAGCATGGTACAAGGCCATAGAGGCCACCCTTCAAAGCAGCCATTTTCTCCAGGGGAGCTGATCTCTGGCAGCTGGGGATCCGTTATAAAAGCGGGAGATCCCGAGGCCCCACCTGGAGGATGGCAACTCTAATAGTACATTAAATTGTGCCATAAGGCACAGTCTATAGTACTAGCGATTAGGCAATAGGAGTTGATCAGCAAAGCTGGCACAGTTGTCTCAACTGGGCTTTCCTATGTACAATCGGCCAAAGATGCATATTTTCTGCACTTATAACTATGTTTGGCTAGAGTGCTTTATTTATCTGTATTTAAAGTCTTTCTTTTTTGCATGTATAATTATTGTTACACCCTCTTTTATAACACAAGAATTTAAGTTTTGCTTTTACTTGCCTTTGGAAGGAATCCAGAAGATCTCTACACCAAATTTACCTTCAGCTTGCATGATCATTCAGCCTGTTAAGGCCACTAGTTAGTTTTATTTTCTTGATTTAAAAAAAATTCAAATATTTCTGCCTAGCTTTTTATCCCTGAGGATCCAAAGCTTCCTTGGGGGCTTAGAGCAGGGTTGCCAACCATCTTTTATGTCATTGCAGATTTTCCGGGCTGTATGGCCATGGTCTTGGCATTGTAGTACCTGATATTTTGCTAGCAGCTGTGACTGTCATCCTCAGAGGTATAACGCAGAAAGATGGAGTACTCTCTGTGTCAAGGTGAGAAGAAAAATGGTAGGCAGGTAATTTATATCTACTCAGGAAGGTGGGGTAGGGCTGAGTCATTATCTTGTAGGAGTTTCCCAGGCTGTGACATGCTAATGGAGGAGCTTTCCTGAAAAGGTTCTTTTGCATATGGATTGGCTATTGAAATTCTAATCTTATCTGTAGTGCTGTTGTAAGATGTAGAGCATTTTGTGTTTTTCAGGACTGGAAACCATGCCCTATTTATTTTAAAACTCTCTTCTTTCGTGTTGAAATTGTGTTTATGAATTTCAATGGCTTCCCTGTGTAATCTGACATGGTAATTGGATGTGTTGTACAGCATTTCGGTGTCTTGGAATAAGGTGTCCTGTTTGAGTTAGGCTATGTTCAGCCACTGCTGATTTTTCAGGTTGGCCAAGTCAGCTGTGTCTTTCATGTTCTTTTATTCTTGTCTGGATGCTATGTTGTGTGGTCCAATGTAAACCTGTCCACAACTGCAGGGTGTGCAGTGTACTCCTGCAGAAGTGAGGGGTCTCTTCTGTCTTTTGCTGATCATAGCATCTGTTGTATTTTTCTGGTGGGTCTGAATACTGTTTGTAAGCTGTGTTTTTTCATAAGTTTCCCCATCTGATCAGTGATTCCTTTGATATATGGCAAAAACACTTCCTGGGGGAGACTGTTTTTCCTCAGTTGTTTGTTTTACCTTTGGTTTAATCGCCCTTCTGATTTCATTCTTGGAGTAGCCATTTGCTTGAAGCGCGTGGTTTAGATGATTTAGTTCATCATTGAGAAAGTGTGGCTCACATATCCGTCTTGCACGGTCTACTAATGTTTTGTCAAGTCTGAACATCCTCACCTCCATTTGGTGTAGTGGTTTGGTGTAGTGGTTAGGAGTGCGGACTCTAATCTTGGAGAACCGGGTTTGATTTCCCACTTCTCCATATGCAGTCAGCTGGTGTGACCTTGGGTCAGTTACAAGTCCTTTCAGAGCTGTTCTCTCAAGGGCAGTCCTCAAAAGAGCTCTCTGATCCTCACCTACCTCACAGGGCGTCTGTTGTGGGGAGGGGAAGGGAAAGGAGATTGTAAGCCGCTCTGAGACTCCTTCGGGCAGTCAAGGGTGGGGTACAAATCCAATCTCTTCTCCTTCTCCTTCTCCTCCTCTGTGTCCTTTCCCTTTGGTCAGTCCAATATAGCTCTTTTGCTTTTTTTTTTTTTTTTTGCATTTTTAAGGAGGGAAGGGAAACATGGTTTCAATTTTGATTTGGGTGCGAGTGAAGAAGAGGTTGCTGCACTGTGCTGCAATATTTGACCCATAATCCCAGTCTACTTTCAAGAACCCATAGCCCTCTGTCCATGCTGTTTACCAACAATTCCCTGTGATTTCTAGGGCCCCATTTACTATGCTGCCACCATCTAACCACCTGCCATGTTGAAGGTCCTGTGAGAAGCCTATCTTTTCTCTGCTGTCTCTTCTTGGGTGCATTTACACCGCTAACACCACCATATCACTTAGCCATTGCCTTTCCAAACACACTGTGCACTTTTATACACAGCATATTTCAGAGTACAGCAGCCAGGCAGAGCAGCTCGATGGGACTATGACCATCTTGAATGTGTAATCTAATTTTAAGCAGATCTGGAGGTTTAGCTGCTAAGAAGTGAATCAGCCCCTTCTGAGCCTGTTCTGATATTGCTCAGGGCTGCACACACAAGCTTTCTTTCGCCGTTCTTGTATGACTCTTCTTCCATTTCCATTTTCTTTCACTATCTTTTAAAGTCCATTGGCACTTCCTTCGTAAGCCAGCTGTTCCAGCTGCTTCACCCTAATGCTCTCTGACTTGGCTGTCTGAGCCTTATCAGTGCCTGGCCCACCTTGCCGCTTGCTGGAAAGGTTAAGTTCCCAAGTCCTTTTACACACTCTGCTCTCTGAAGCAAAGGGCAACTGAAGGGCTCCAAGGCATTTTTGTGTCAGAGAACAATTGCATTGAATTGCTGCTCAAGAAAGGAGGTGGGCTGACTCCAGGACTTACAAGATTATCCAAGGGGCATAAGATACCCGAAAAGAACACTAAACAGATTGCAAAGGAAAATGACCCAATAATACTAGGCTTTTTTGGCTTTCTCCTAAAGGAAGTTCAAGGAAACAGGCTTCCTCTGTGCATACCTAACCACATTTTTCATTAACTCATTAGGAAATCCTCTCTTGGTTTAGACTCAGATCTCCCAAACGTCTAGAGAATTTCATAGCTCTGAGCTCTCGAATCCTGAATTTCCTACCCGTCATCATGCTAATATCCCTTGCCCTATATTGGTAAATTCGTTTAGGAAATCACTATCTTTCAGTTTTTTATTTATTCATTTATATTTGTTGAAGAGATTCCTGCCTTGATGGGTCTAAGTCCATTACAATGCATCAAGAATGGAAACATGGGAAATTATCTCAGATGTAAACTAAATTGACATTGATGGCTGGGTATCCTTTTGGGTCACAGAGTACTTGACTAGACCATGTTCATCTCTTTATGGCCTCCTAAATCTCCAGGGTAGAGAAAGCACCCTTCTAACTATCTGCAGTGAGAACAATTCCAAATGATAGGCTATGGTCATCAGTGGGTCAAAGGAGCTTTTGAGGTGGTCACCAAGATGTTTAAGACAATGTCAGTTCAATTCAATTCAGTGTCATTAAGACATTCAACCACAAAGCAGATTCTAACCAAAACGAATGTTGAACCGTGTGGATTGCTGTCTCTTCCTCTTGGATATGGGAGAGGGGGCGGTTCTAGTTGTCACAAGGAACATGTATGTCTTCTTGCAGAATGGAAGCTTCATTTCCTAGCATATCTGCATGCGTGAATGTGTATTGTTTAAGACTTCCTCACTTGCCGCATGCCTCCGGCTTATGATGAAAAAGGAGTTCTAAAAATCCTATCCATTCATAATCCTAAAACAAAATGAAAGTTCGAAACAAAAACTTCTCACATCCTGCATCCCGCAGAGCTTGCTGGAGTAAACATGTCTTTTCAGATTTTTTTCTTAAAACTGCAACAGAGTTCCTGTTGTGATTTTTCCCTAGGCAGAGTGTTCAATAATGTGAGCCCTGTTACTGGAAAGATCCACACACAAATCTAACTTCAACCAAAGACAGTATTTGAAGCAAGGCCTCTTCTATTTGTCTTAGGGTCAAGTGTAGGGTTGCCTCCTCTGGGTTGAAAAATACCTGGAGATTTTGGGGAGGGGGAGCCTGGGGAGGGTGGGGTTTGGGGAGGGGCAGAACCTCAGGATATAATGCCATAGACGTCACCCTCCAAAACAGCCATTTTCTCCAGGGGGACTGATCTCTGTCATCTGGAGATCAATTGTAATAGTGGGAGATCGCCAGGTGCTACCTGGAACTTGGCCAACCTTCTCAAGCAACACATTACATTAGAGATCCCAAGGAATTTTTTTAATGTTAAAAAGATCCTTGGTTGGCAGCTTTGAACTGGGACTACAACACAGAGAAAGGGAGGCTTTAAGCTGCCCTGTACTGAATAAGACCCTTGGTCCATCAAGGCCAGTACAGTCTACTGAAACTGGGAGCAGCTCTTCAGGTCACAGACAGAGATCTTTCACATCACCTCTACTGCCCAGTCCTTTTTAACGGGAGACACTGGGGACTGAACCTGGTACTTTCATGGAAGGGAAATACTTGATCACTGAGCTGCAGCCCCTCCCCTGATTTCAGTCAAGAAAACTTGGCAGGAGAACAGGATCTCTGAAATCAGGCTCCCCACAGTTGCTTTTAAGAAATATTTCAGGAAGTTCAATCACAGATTTCATACTTAGCATATGTTTTGACTTTTAGTGTATGATACAGGAGAAGATGCTCTCTAAAAAGTAACATAGGCCATGTTGCTTAGAAGTCGATTCGAACCAGCAGTTTAAATTGTGCCCGTAAACCAAATGGAAATTTGTGGTGGATTTTCACTCCCCCATCCCCAGTACCAATGTTATGTGCTTCAGTTGGCTCAACCTGCATGATCAAAAAAAGCTGGTAAATTCAGAACTAATTGAAATTTCTGAGCAACCTCTCAAAACAGCCCCATGGAGGACAGATTACAGTAGTCTAGCATGGAGAGCATCAAGGCATATAAACAGGGCTATTTTGGGGCAGGAACGCATAGGAACGGAGTTCCACCTGGCTCCTGTGTTGGCCACGCCTACAAACAAAACCTCTGGCATGCGTGGCTACAGAGCACACTGCCCTCCCCATGTTACACACAAGAGGGAAAGGTAGCATGTTAAAATGCCCTCTTACCTTCTGGGGAGCCCAGCCAGATTTCCTTGTCAATTTCACTCCCAGCCAGTCAGCTGAGAGTGAAATTGACAAGGAAAAGCCTCTCTCTGCCTTCCCTTCTCTAGCTGACATGTCCCAGCTGGAAAAGGGCAGGCAGGGAACCCAGGCACCTTGAAAATGCCTTTCTTTCCCTCCCTCCCTCCCCATGCCTGCCCTGTGCTTTCCCCACATAATATGCTAATGAGCTGTGCTGTCAGGGGTGTGGCCTAATATGCTAATGCATTCTGCTGTTGGGTGTGGTCTATTATGCTAATTAGTTCCTCCTGGGCTTTTTCTACAAAAAAAGCCCTGCATATAAAGCCACAGTTTTCTAGCAGAGACTGAAAATGGCTCATCAACCTGTTGATAAAAGGTGCTACTGATCAGGGCAGATACCTGGGACACCAGGGACAAGGAGAACTCCCAGGAGAACTCCCACACCTGTTCTTTCAGGGGAGGGATAAAGCCCTAGGCAGAATATAGGGTTGCCAGCCTCCATTTGGGGCTTGGAGATCTCCTGCTTTTACAACGGCTCTCCAGTTAACAGAGATCAGTTCCCCTGGAGAAAATGGCTGCTTTGAAGGGTGGACTCTATGGCATTGTGTCCCTGCTGAAGTCCCTCCACTCCCTATACCCCACCCTCTCCCAGATCCACCCCCAAAATCTCCAGGTATTTTCCAACCCAGACCTGGCAACCCTGGCAGAATAGGAAAACCGATAGATTTATCGGATCAGTTGTTGTTCTTTTCTGTGATGATCTTCAATCTGCACACCTTAGCCCAGTCCACTACCAACTTCTGTTTCACCTGGCTTGGTGGAAAAGGAGAAACCAAATAATATCACTGAATGGATGACATGTCACTTCCAGATCTCCAGACAACATCTTCCAGCACAATATCTTGAAAGTATGGGTGGCACGAATGAATACCGCCGTATCCTGTGGGAAACAATCCTTTACTCTTAACACCACCATCTTGGACCTCCTCATCTGTATATAAAAGGAAGTACAGAGATATGTTTGGAGGCCCTACTGGGATGAGGCTCCGTGTCCCTGGCAACCTCAGCCATTGAATCAAGCCTGCTCATATCTGCGTCGTCACATCTTGGATTCTGATTCTTGATCACAGACTAGTATGTTGGGAATAGACAAGTATGCATGGAACACACTTTAAAAGACTGGGTGCAATCCTACTGATTTTCCTAGATCTCTTAGTCTGTAGCAGTCGATACTATCCGCCACAGTATTCTTCTGAGCTGATTGCTTAGGTTGGAATTTGGAGACAACCATACCAGGAGAAAAGTGGGATACACAAACATTCTAAATAAATAAATATGCAATGGTTCCATCCCTACCTGTTGGGCAGATCCAGTATGGGGGTGAATAGGGACAGTTGTCTGTCCCACACTAGGGGGATATTGCCTGCCCATGGGGTATAGCGTACACAATGTATATATGAGAATGGGTTGGCAGAAAAGAATGTACAACATTCAGCTAGCCCCTTGATCCTAGCAGGATGCAGTCAATCACACACACAACAATTCTATATAAATAAGTGACTGGCCAAACAAAGATAAGCTGAAAATTATTTAGTCAAACATCTTGGCTTTTGCTTTCATCAGTAACACAGCTGGAATTCAAACCAGACACTAGGAACCAACTTGAAAATTCTAAGGAAGCTCAAGATAAAAAGAATCCTCGAAAAGATACCAGTTAAAAACAGAGAATTAAAAGTATAGGTAAAGGGTTGTATATTTTCCTCCAGATTAAGACCATGAGACATTAGGGTACTCATTCTATAAATACAGGTATTCATTTTGGCCATAGTGTATCCAGGCCCTGACCTGGATAGCCCAGGCTAGCTGGCTCTCATCAGATCTCAAAAGCTAAGCAGGGTTGGCCCTGGCTAGTATTTGAATGGAGACCACCAGGGCTATTTTTGGGCAGGAACGCACAGGAACGGAGTTCCGGCTGGCTTCCAAGTTGGCCATGCCTACAGCCTCCCCCCCCCCCCCCCCGGGTTCCCGTGGGGCTCCTGGGGAAGCCAATCCAATCCAGGGAGGGAAGGCAGTTTAAACTGCCTCTCCTCCTCAGGTTCCCCAATCACCCTGCAGCCACGGGGCGCCTGGGGAAGCAGATACTATGAGGGAGCTGTGCTGTCAGGGGTGTGGCCTAATATGCTAATGAGTTTCTGCTGTTGGGTGTGTCCTATTATGCTAATGAGTTCCTGCTGGGCTTTTTCTACAAAAAAAGCCCTGGAGACCATCAAGGAATACCAGGGGCATGATGTGGAGGCAGGCAATGGCAGAGTCACCTCTGAAAATCTCTTGCCTTGGAAACCCTACAGGGTTGCCATAAATCCGCTGTGACTTGACTGGGGGGAGGGGGGAGGCATACTCAGATAAAATGTCTTTTTAAAAAAAAATTGTAAATGCCTGTCAATCTGAAAGGTTATAAATAGCTAAATTATAGCATCATGAAGAGTCTGTTCAAGATTTTGTTTTTGTGATGTCTGATGTGTGATTTCTGGAAATGGTGTAAATGCATGTGTCATTTGGGGCATTTGTATTCTCAAATATATATTTCATTGCTTGGGTTACAGATGAAATGTTGTACATAATAAGTCTCACCAGTCATTCTGCTTTTGAAGGTGACAACAATCTCCCTAAGATAAGTACAGATGGTTCAACAATTGGATTCTCTTATGATGTGATCCAGGACTGATGCTAGATTGTTTCAGTTCAGCTCATACCAGCCATTCTGAAGAGGTCCGAAAACCAGGAAAGAAACCTTGCTGGCATTTGTTATCCACCCCACCCACCCATCCCGTGTTGTGAGGTAGCTGCCAGCAATTAGTTTTTCTCCTGTCACAAAATGACAGGAGATTTTTGGATGAAAGTCTGCCACAAAAGAACTACAGTGTTTGCTGACAGGATCAGATAGGGTTGCTGCCAGCTCTGGGTTGGGATATACCTGGAGATTTTCGGGGTGGAGCCTGAAAAGGGCAGGATTTGGGGATGGGAGGGACTTCAGTGGGATATAATACCATAGAGTCCACTTTACAAAGAGGGAATTTCCTCCAGGGGAACTGATCTCTGTCACCTGGAGATCAGCTGTAATAGTGGGAGATCTCCAGCTACCACCTGGAGGTTGGCAATCCTATTATCAGACCCATGTGCCACTTTGGAACAGGCCGGAGTCCGCATACCCTGAGGTGGGGCAGCTACCAGGGCCCAGAAATTCTGGGAGGGCTCACTGTCACTGACACACACACCCCAGCTCTGTATCTCTCCTTCCACCTGTTCACATGCCCTTGCTTGCCTGCCCTCTTGCAGACCCTCCACCACCTATGCTTCCTGCTTCCCATAGAGACTGCGCTGGCAAAGCCCCTGCACAGAGAGAAGGATGGGGGAGGTGAGGCCAGGACAAGTGGGTTGACATGAAAGCCCTGTAGAATTTGATGGGGTGTCGAATGTTTAGCTGTGGGGAAGAATAAGAGATGTTAAGAAATGACCAGGGGGTCTGAGGAGACTGGCATCTGGGTGGGAAGAGAGTTTTGAGGGGGGTCTGTGAGCTGTTGCTTAGCCACAGGCAGTGTAGGAGACCAGACTGTACCTAGGAGAGGGATGAGAACAAGCAGGCCGGAGGAAGACAGCAAGGAGCATTCCCTCCTTCTCAACCGAGCTGAGGAGAAGGCATCGGTGGAGAAGCTTACCTGCGTGAGCAGCTGAGTCATCCAAATCCCGGCGTGGGCCCTGTTCCAGCACCTCTCTGCCGCCATTGTTTCTGAGAAGGAAGCCTGGCCCTCCAGAATTCTGTAGGGATCAGAGATTTAATTTATACTCCCCGGCTTATAGCCTGCTTTTCTCCCCCACGGGGACCCGAGGCAGCTTCTATCGTTCTCCTCTCCTCCACTTCATCTTCACAGCAATCCTGTGAGGTAGTTTAGGCAGAGAGTGTATGTGACGGGCCCAAGGTCACCCAGTAAGCTTCCATGGCAGACTGGGGATGCGAATCTGAGTCTCCCAGATCCAAGTCTAACCCTCTAACCTAGGGGTGTTGAACTCATTTGTTATGAGGGCCAGATCTGACATAAATGAGACCTTGTTGGGCTGGACCATGTGTGTCATAAAATGTAATGCTAGATAGTGGAGATATAAACTTTATAAAGGACACAAACACAAAGATTTTTTTTACTTAAAATAAAAAAAACATGCTTAAAACATTAGCACTCTTGCAATATTTTGTTTATTTAACAGTCTCTCATAACTGACACCCCTTCCTCTGAATTATTGCATCAAAATATCTGTGCTGTTGCAATCTTGAGTATGTTGTTCAGGTGTGTATCTGTAAGCTGCAAACCTACTTTTAATTTATTGACATTCACCACAGAAATCACAAGCTCAGAGTTCTGCGTCTAGGACCCAGGGGAAAACATGAAATGGCTGAGCGAGTGAGAGAGTCTGGTGCAGCAAGCTATGATGCAGCAGCAGCAACAGAACTAGAAGCAGGAGGTGGCCAGGTCCAGTGAGGGCCTGATAGAAGCCCTCCGCGGGCCTGATCCGGCCCCCAGGCCACATGTTTGACACCTCTGCTCTAACCGCTATGCTGGCTCTCATAAACAGATGAACAGTCACTTGACCAGGGGAATGACCAAATGAGATTATGGGGAGTTCTGGGGAGGAATTTCCTGCATAATTTCATTTTGCTACATTTTTTCCCCTTTTCCTTTTTCCTGTGTATGGAGCCCCAACTTAGATTGGGACCAAGGCATGGAGGAAGGAGTTTAAGTCATCCTACGTGGTGTGTCTTAAACTGAAATGACCCAGAGGGCCACAGTTATCCCTAAGGCTTTTTGTGTGTGTGCACCACTACTCACTGGTACCAGATACTGGCACCTTTGTTCAGGGTTCTCCCAAGATGGGAACTGCTGGAAATGGTCACAACTATATATAAATGAGTACTGGCAACATTCCTCCCCCTGCAAAAAAAAAAAAAAAGCACTGGTTATTCCTACTGGACAAGCATACAGATCCAAATAGAGTACACGTTTGCTTCCTGTAGGATCATTTCAGGTCATGGAAATGACTCAAGGGGGGCTCTTCCCTCCATGCTACAGCCTAGATCCAAGCAAGAGAGGCTTTGTATAATTGGTAACTGGTTAATATGGGACTGCAATAAAAGAGGTAGTCAGTGCAGATTTGGACATTTTCATGAAATGCTCCCTCTAAGCTGTAGAGTCTTGTGAGCAAGAATTCTGCTCTGTGAGCTACTGGCATTAAAGTTGTAAGCGAGCGATTTGGCTACTGCATAAATTAGTTTGCTCTGGAGCCATCCTTCCTGAGTTAAGACAAAAATGTGTGAGCCGGAGGTGGGGAAAAAACTCTGAGCTAGCTCACACTAACTCAGCTTAGAGGGAACACTGGACACAGAGTGCTCCAGACTGAGCAGAACTCTCTCGTGGAAGCACTGTCTTGGTCAATGTTCCCTCTAAGTGGTGGAGTCTTGTGAGCAAAAATTCTACTTGGTGAGCTACTGGCATTAAAGTTGTGAGTTAGCTATTTGGCTGCTGCATAAATTAGTTTGTTCTGGAGCCATCCTTCCCGAAATGTGTGAGCTGGAGGCTAAAAAACTGAGGTAACTTACACTAACTCATCTTAGAGGGAACACTGGTCGGTTTCTTCCTCCTTCTGATATGGGGTCTTTCAGAGCAACTTTTAGTTAAAGTTTTTTTAAAAAAATATTTGAACTCATATACATGTTTTTCCAGAGAGCCTCTGATCTCTAATGCAGGAGTTCAGAAACTGAGTCCTGCTTCTGGTATCAGACTCCCTTGAAATCCCTTGCTGGAAGGATAAAAGTCTTTCCCTGCAGCCAGACTGCTTTGGGACATGCTCCTAAGAGATCTTGAATGCTAAGCTAGGGTGCCTTGCTCAGGACATGTGTGGGAATGATATCAAGGGTAATTGATTGTGAAGTAACCTGATGCTCACCAGTGCCATCTTCTCATGGGTGTCAAACATATGGCCCATGGGCCAGAATTGGCCCATTCAGGGATTTTATCCGGCCCACAAGCAACAAGCCCACAACCTTCCTTGCCAGATGACAGAGGCTGTGCATTATGTCCCTGTATACTGTCCCAACGCAAATGTGTAACAGACGGTGAAAGTGGGAGGGTGAGCATCAGGCAGATACTGTAAGAGTGGCTAGGGGTGCCAGCCTCCAGGTGGGGCCTGGGGATCTCCAGCTGACAGAGATCAGCTCCCCTGGAGAAAATGGCTGCTTTGAAGGGTGGACTCTGTGGCATTGTACCCTGCTGAGGCCCCTCCCCTGCCCAAACCCCACCTTCTCCTGGCTCCACCCCCAAAGTCCCCAGGTATTTTCCAACCCGGACTTGGCAACCCTAGAGCGGTAATGTTTTAAGCATGTTTGTATTTCAAGTAAAAAATAATATCATTAGTTGGGTTCGCCTGTGTCCTTTATAAAGTTTATATCTCCGGTCCCTGGCATTACATTCTATGGCACACATGGCCCAGCCCAATGTCAGATCCGGCCCTCATAATGAATGAGTTTAACACCCATCTAAAGAGGACTCCCCCCCACCACCACAATTGCCCTGGCTACTCTTTACTCCTATCTTTTCTAATAAGGTGATTTCTTTTCAGGAGGCTCCCCCCTCCCTTTCACAATAAAGCAAGACATAAGCAATGATCCAACCAGAAGCTCTACTAATTTCAGTGGAACAACTGAGCATGTACTTTAGGGTTACCAACCTCCAGGTGGGGGCTGAAGATCTCCTGGCATTACAACTGATCCCCACTCTGCAGAGATCAGTTGCCCTGGAGAAACGGGCAGCTTTGGAAGGTAGACTGTATGGCATTATACCCCAACCCCTCTGAGGTCTCTCACCAGGCTTTACCACCACCACCCCATCTCTCAGGAGTTTCCCAACTCAGAGCTGGCAAACCTAGAGAGTGCATCAATCCCACCCATTGCAACCAAAGCACATCCCAGTTTTTTAAATATATATCTTTAAGGAAACACTGAGGGTTTCCTTTCACCTTTCATGCTGTTCAAAAGTAATAGAATCCAGGCTTCTGAAATAAGCCATCATCCTCAATTGATTCATGACAGCAATTCCTGTTTTAGTACTTGAGGCTCACGATCCCACCTCTGCCTCCGCTCCCCAGGAAGTCGTTGTATTCCATTTCTAAGGTACCATTTTCTTTATGAACCCCCAGTGGGCTGCTGGTGAGGCCATTTAAAGGTAACTTGTTTTCTCCATGTAAATAGTATCATTGCTGGTGAGAGGACTGACTGATCGCTGAAGCTCTTTGGAAGGATGTGTCTTGCAAAAATGACTTTCTCTCCTGCAACATCAAGAATGCCTTCGTACCAGATGTTACCTTTTGTGCAATGTTCTTGCAAGTCCCAATCAACCAACACGGCCTGAGAGCTGATTTCTGCCTTGCGCTCCTTTCTCTGTCCTTTGTTTTAAATGTCAATAGCTCTGCAGTCTGGCCCAGTAACCCAAGAATGCAAAACTTCCAATTGCTTTAAAAACCCAGAACAAAAGCTTCAGAAAGTGGTGGAGGTGATGATTTGTGATGTGTGATTCACAGGAACAAAACATTACCCTTTTTGGGGGGCGGGAATGCACTTGGAGTAATTATAACGTTACCAATTTAACCTTGTTCCTACACTCTGCTCGTGCAGCAGGTGGAGGAGGAGAGGAGGAGATTGGATTTATACCCCGCCCTTCACTACCTGAAGGAGTCTCAGAGCGGCTTACAAACTCCTTTCCCTTCCCCTCCCCACAACAGACACCCTGTGAGGTAGGTGGGGCTGAGAGAACTCTTTCCAGAGCTGTCCTTGAGAGAACAGCTGTGCCAGAGCTATGGCTTGCCCAAGGTCATCCAGCAGGTGCAAGTGGAGGAGTGGGGAATCAAGCCGGTTCTCCCAGATTAGAGTCCCCACACTTAACCACTGCACCAAACTGGCTCCATCACACCTTCAGTCTTGCCCACCCCCTCCAGCTCAGATCAGCCCTTTTCTTTATAGAAGGGGGCACCTGATCGCAACTTCTGTTTACCATCTGTAATATGTGCAACATTCTTTACAGTCTTCGGGGGATTCTGCATCTAGCATTCTCTCCGCATTTTCTCAACTGGGAGGGGAAAAGTGCAGCTCAAAACCACATTCAAATACCCCACGCCAACACCGTACTGCCTGCAAAGTCACCCCTGAACAGCCGTAAAATGACCATAACTTTATGCAGAAGGTACCATAAAATCCGATGACCAAAGGAAGTGAAAGCAGCATGCAATGCAGAGAGAAATTTCTGCTCTAACATGAGCCAGTGCAGAATCAGCCTTTATTGCATTCACTCAGGCACTGAGTTTACTTGTGAGGGGTATAAATGGGGATTCCATTAGGAAGTGCTTGAGGCAACATGAAACGTACGGAAACCAAAGTTAATTTTGTTTAAAAATGTAATCTCGATAAGACAACAACTGGCAGCCAATTAAGAAGAGCAAGACCAACACTGTCTCAGCTTTCGGTGCCACCATCAGCTTGGTGAAACGATCTCTGCCACTTTCCCAACACTTTGTCAGCATTCAGACACACAAGCAAATCAGGACACGCCACAGGTTTTTACTTCTGCCACTTGAGACCTGCTTCCCTCTGCTATCACGAAGCACCAGGCAGCTGGACTGGCCAGCAAGTTAAATGCCATGACCCACCGGTCTCAGCCAATCAGTACTGTGCATTCCTGCTTCTACAGCAGACAGAAAGAACGGGTTCCCCTTGAACTTGATCCAGAGAAGAAGGTTTTAAAGGTAAAAGTTTCCCTTGCTCAAAAGCCAGTCGAATTCAGCTCTAGGAATGCGGCGCTCATCTCCGTTTCCAAGCCGAAGAGCCAGCACCGCTTGAAGACTTCTCCACAGTCATGTGGCCGGCATGACTAAATGCCAAGGCACACGGAACGCTGTCACCTTCCCAACGAGGTGGTACCTATTTCTCTACTTGCAATTTCTTGCTTTTGAACTGCTAGGTTGGCAGGAGCTGGGGCCAGAGATGGGAGCTCACTCCATCATGCAGTACTCGGGACTTGAACTGCCAAACTACCGATCTTCCAGTCTCCACTTCAGCGTCTTCACCACTGAGCCACCGCAGCCCTGACCAAATGCCATGAATGTTTCACTCTAAAACAGCATCTATCCAGACATACCCTAAGCAGGATGGGCTGAGTGTTTCACTCAGCAGGCATCATCACAGAGAAGCCAACAATGCACAATTTTTTAAACAAAAAGATCAGTTGCAGTGGAATGTGAAACAGGAAATCCCCTTTAAAGACTTTTTTTGTTTTAGGGCTCAGGTTTCTACCTTTCCCACTGTGGAGATGGGGACCTGAGTTTGTTAAATAGTAACCATCCAAAGAGGAACTCTGTCAGGGTTTTATTCTATGAAGTATAAATGTAAATATTTCATGGTGGTGGTAGAAAGTGCCATCAAGTTTGGTGCAGTGGTTTGGAGTGCGGACTATAATCTTGAAAGAACTGGGTTTGATTCCCCACTCTGCCACATGCAGCTGCTGGCATGACCTTGGATCTCTCAGAGCTGTTCTCTCAAGAGCAGTTCTTAGGAGAGCTCTCTCAGCCCCACCTACCTCACAGGGTGTCTGTTGTGAGGAAGGGAAAGGAGACTGTAAACCGCTCTGAGATTACAAGTGAAGGGCAGGGTATAAATCCAATCTCTTCCTCCTCCTCCTCCACTACTACTTCTTCTCACAGCTGCCTTATCGTGGCCTCATGGGATTTTCAAGACGAGATGTTCAGAGGTGGTTTGCCATTGCTTGCCTCCATGTCATGACTCCTGGTTTTCTTCAGTGATGTCCCATCCATGAATTAGCAAGAGACGATCTTGTTTAGCTTCTGAGATCTGACAAGATCAAGCTAGCCTGGGATGTCCAGATCAGGCAAATATTTCATACAGAGTATGTCAGCAGTGTAGTTTACTTATAACATGGGGGGGGGGGGGGGGCAGATAAAATCTAAACCAAATGAAATGTTGGGTTATTATTGTTACAGTTCCACTTTGGGCTTAGAAGTGTCACCAGTCTGTGCTCAGTGACAGTACAGATTCAACAGATGAAGAGCTACCTGCAGCTGGCCCTCAGCCCTCAACCAGCTGCAGCTGGCTCTGAGCCAGAAGGAAAGCAACAAGAGATCAGGTTACTGGCTGAGTAGAAGTCACAGCCTAGAGCTGAAATTGAGCTAATGCCCTGTAGCTCTGATGTAGTAAACAAGGCTTCAGAAGCCACTCCCAGCCCATCTAGCTCACCCACACCCTTGCAGCACCAACGCTGTTAGAGGCAAGCTAAGTTGCAGGAAAGGGGGAGTGTGAGACTCATGGTCCATTGTCAGCTGTCAACTGATGAGATGGATGAGTAGTTTCAGGATGACTATCAAGGAATTGGCTGGGAGTGTAGCTTACTAAGACTTGGCTATTATGTCAACCAACAAGTACACTTTGCTACCAGCCTTGCTGTTACTGGACCCCTGCAGCCTTGAACTGGACCTGACAACTGGCTTTTTTGGAAACCCTGACCCTGAAACGGACTTGGACTTGCTATCTGGAACTCCTTGAGCCTAGATTGGACTTTGTTATACCTGCTTTCTGGAACCTCTGACTCTGGACTGGACTCTGATTACTCTCTCTCTGTCTCTCTCTCTCTCTCTGCCATCCTGGCCGTGACACTTACTTCCTGGGAGGAGTGGGCCAGTACAAGAAGGCTCATTAACTTTCTTCATAGGAACCAAAAGAACAGTTTCCAAAGCAGCTGTCACCAATGTCATTTAAAGAAACCTAAAACATGTTATGTGAGGAATAATTGACTGCACCTGGCAGAACAAAGAAAGAGTAATCGTTTGTCAATGAGAGTGAAAGATCAATGCATTTTCCAGCTGGTGGGTGATTTCCACAGCTCTTTTAATGGGCCTTGCTTCCAAGTTATGTTAAGTTTTTTTTAGTCAGTTGGGTTTGAATGGCCTCGGGGGCAACCTGCTGTGCACACAGGGTTACTCTTCTAATGAATTTCCAGTGTACCTCTAATCAGCTGTGTAACTTTTCATACATAGCCATGGAAAGGCACACCCACAAAACCGGCGAGTATACACTTCCATGGCCAGCCATTATTAAAATCGTTCAAGCTACTTATTAGGAGAGCAGTTTTCAAGCTCTCTTCCTTCAGGGAACCCTTTTCACCTCTGTGTTTTCTGAGAAAACGTGGCAAAGGATTCTGGGTATGTTCTAGGCTGCACAGTCAGTTCACATCGATTGCTGGTAACTGGCCTATGGGGCCTCCACAATACTACCTCACCACTCTGTGAACTGAGAATTTAAATGTGACACGCCCCTATGAGTGCCCATTGCCAGCAGTGAATAAGCTGCTTTCAGGACTCTTGTCTGGTCATACTGATCTACCTTACTAAAAATAACTTTCTGAGAAGTACTGGGGGGTTGCAGAATATCATTTGAAAAGCCCCAAAATAGGGCAGTATGATAAGCCATACATTCAAAATCAGGATATAATCTAAGAAAGCAATCCTTAACACACATTATTTATTTATTTATTTATTTATTTTATTATTTAATTTCTAGGCCGCTCTCCCCACATTTTGCAGGCTCAGAGCGGCTTACAAGGCCTGGTGAACCAGGATACATTTACATTGCAACAGTTAAAAATGTAAACATACATAATTAAAAACAATAACAGTTTAAAGTGCTCAACAATCAATCAACAGATGGCGTCTCTCAGATGAGCGAGGTGCCATATCCCAGTGGTAGATGGTAATATCAGCGGTCAGACGTAGTAAAGATGTTATGAGGGGGGGAGGGCAAAAAGAAGGGTGGCGGCCCCTATTCAAACGCCTGGCAGAAGAGCTCCGTCTTACAGGCCCTGCGGAACTGAACCAAGTCCCGCAGGGCCCTGATCTCCTCCAGGAGCTCATTCCACCAGGTCGGGGCCGCCACTGAAAAAGCCCTCCTCCTTTGTGACAACAAGCCTGGCCTCTCTGGGGCCAGGTATAACCAAGCAATGTTGGGCCCCAGACCGTAGTGCTCTCTGGGGGACATACAGGGAAAGGCGGTCCCTTAGGTAGGTCGGACCCAGGCCATTTAGGGCTTTAAAGGTAAGCCCCAGCACCTTGAAGTGGATCCAGTATGCTATTGGCAGCCAGTGCAGTGCCGCCAGCATAGGACAGATGTGCTCCCGCCTTGGGAGGCACATCAGCAACCTTGCTGCGGCATTCTGCACCAGCTGCAGCCTCCAGATTTGTGACAAGGGCAGCCCCATGTAGATAGCGTTACAATAGTCTAACCTCGAGGTGACCGTTACATGGATCACTGTAGCCAGGTCAGCACGGTCCAGGAAGGGAACCAACTGCCACACCAGTCTCAGATGAAAAAAGGCCGACTTGGCAGCGGTTGCTATCTGGGCCTCCATAGTCAAGGAGGGATCCAGGAGCACTCCCAAACTCCTCACCAACAGCGCAGGCAGCAACGGCGCCCCATCAAATGCCAGGAGCGGGAGCCCCGACCATGGACCGCCCCTCCCCAGGCACAGGACCTCCGTCTTCGTTGGGTTCAGCTTCAGCCTACTCAGCCTGAGCCATCCAGCCACAGTATGCAATGCCCGGTCCAGATCGTCCAGTCCAGAGGCAGACCAGCCACCCAACATCAAATAGAGCTGGGTGTCATCAGCGTACTGGTGACACCCCAGCCCCTCCCTCCGGACCAACTGGGCGAGGGGACGCATATAGATGTTAAAAAGCATCGGGGACAATACAGCCCCCTGAGGCACTCCGCACATCTACTAAGAATCCGGTCTTGTTCTCAGGAAAGTGTTCTTAGGGTGGCACTGAAAAACTACTTCAGTTTTGGCATGGTCTGTTTCATATTTCTATTAATATATCAGTGCTAAGCCGGGCATATGGGTGGACTGTGTGTTCTCCGTTCCAGTGTCCCTGGGGTCAGCCAGGAGTTGGAAGCTGTAGGAAAGAACTGGAGGTTGAAATATCGCCAGAAATGGTAATGGCACGTATCCAACCATGTGGTTCTGAACACTTAAGGTGTCTTAAGGAGGGCAGAATTTTTCACCAGTTCCTCCATCTTCAGCAACCCACTAAGAGTCCTTAAAATTGTGTTCCGGGGTGGAGGGAGGGGGTCAAGAAATCCTCAAGAATAGCACCTGGGGGGGGATCTGCTGTAGGAAGGGGACACTGGTGAAGATTTCCACCTCCCCTTAAGAAAACTTGTGTCCCTGAAGCATTGGAATGTGAGGGGGTACAGATTACTGTTTGAGTGACATGGCAAGATCAGAAAGACTGGTTGTGTTTATACCAGGCCAGTCCGAAGATTTAGTACTGCCTGACAGTCACGGGGTTTAGATCTGAAGAAGCGAGCAGTGACTCACAAAAGCTCATACCCTGCCAGATATTTTGTTCGTCTTTAAAGTGCTAGTGGACTCTGGCTCTTTTCTACAGTCACAGGGTTTATTGCCGGATGCCTTTATTTCCTTCTGAGGTAGGGTTGCGAACAACCTGGAGAGAAAAATGCCCTGCCCCCTTTAACAGAGGCATGATGGGATGTCATTTACCACATGATGTTATTTACCTCTGTGCCATAAAAGGCTTCAGCTGCCCATTTCCACTTCCAGGGGAAGGCAATGGCGAACCACCACTGCTTCCCACTTGCCCTGAAGGCCTCTTGCTAGCTGCAACTTGACACATACGCATGTACGCAAACAAGCATCTATTAAAAGGGCAAGGCATTTTCTCTCTCTCTCCAGGTTACTGGCAGCCCTATTAAGGGGTAAGGGCACACTGGAGCCCAAGGAAGAGGGGTTCCCCAGTTCTGAGAACGCAAACTGACCTAATAGGATTCCCTCTCTTGTTTGTATTTCTTGCATTTTGTGCTTTTGGGTGCGTGCCCTGCCCATGCCTGGAAGTCATGGCGACCTCTAGCGACCCCTACTGGGCCATGGAGGATGTTCAGAAAAGTGGCTTGATAGTAGGGTTGCCATCCCCCCCCCCATGGGGGCAGGGGTTCCCCCAATTTTGGAGGCCCCAATCTGCTGCCGGCCAGCTGGCCAGTGGGGGAGCCCCACCCCCAAAGACCCCTGCCATGTCTGGTGTGCCGATGTCACTTGGAGGTGATGTCATCGCACTGGGCACATCACACAGGGGACACTTTTGCATTTGGTTAAAAACTCTGTGGTGACCAGAAGATCCTGGGGAGCAGCCTGGACCCCCCCCCCCCACCAGCAGACGGTAAGCACCCAGCAACCCTACTTGATAGCCTGCCTCTGTCTCTCGGTCCCTGGTATTCCTTGGAGGTCTCCCTTCCAAGTACTTGCCAGGGTCCGCCAAGCTTAGCTTCCGAGATTGGGCTTGACTGGACTATCCCAGTCAGGGCCTAATAGGATTCATTTGATTAGGGGAGGGGAGGGGACAGGCCAGACATCTATCTTTTCTTCTCAGCAGGGTCTAATAGCACTTTAGATAGGGGAGTGATTTTTCTCGGGGAAACAACGCAGGGAAAGGGAAAAGTCAGATTTCCCTTGCTCCATTATTGGATCCCCTATCCAAATACCTGCTTTTTTCTGAGCTTAGCAAGAAAGTCCTAAGCAGAGTCAACACCGTTCTATGTCTGTTGGGAGTCCATGGGCTGAGAAGTGTTTAAATTTAGGAGATCTGATTGTGGATTCCATATTTTACATGAGCTGTGGCCCCTGGTTCAAGCTCTGGAGTCCCTGACATAGATGGCCACTCCCTGCTTATGCACCTTTCCATTTTCTTCCTCTATTTCCCCTCAGGTGCCTTATATTATCTTTTGCTCATTGCCACCCTTCAATACCCGAAGGATTCTCAGAGCAGTTTACCATTTCCTTTCCCTCCCCCCTCCCCACAACAGACACCCGGTGAGGTAGGTGGGGCTGAGAGAGCTCTCTCAAGAACTGCCCTCGAGAGAACAGCTCCGAGAGAACTGTGACTGACCCAAGGTCACACCAGCAGCTGCATGTGGAGGAGTGGGGAATCAAACCTTGTTCTCCCAGATTAGAGTCCTCGCTCCTAACCACTACACCAAACTGGCTCTCAGCCGGGCGTGGCTGGCTTATACATGCTGCAGCTGTGCAGGGGGGTCCTGTTGGGGCTGATAGCCAATTGGGACCAGAAGCCTGAGAGATGGAGGGCAAGAGAAGGTGGGGCTAGTTATGTGTCTGTGCACTTTAGGTGGTGATGCAGCACAGCTGGGAAGCAGCCAAGAACTGACAGGGGAGCATGTGCCGGTGTGGTGTGGTGAACTGGCCAACTTGGGCGTGGGGTCCAGTCAAGTACTGTACAAACTGGGCAAACCCAATAAAGATGGTAGCAAATGTGGAAGCCTATGACTTGTGGTTGGGATGGAGCCTTGACCCCAGTCCAGCCTGCTGTGGGCCTCCTCACTGCGGGTACCACGCCTGCCCGCTCCCACCCCAAAAACCTGTGGCACCACTGCATCGGAGACGCATTATGAAACCTTTTTTGGAAATGTTTGTGCTCCTCCAGCAAGGCCATCCCAGTTCATTGATGATAATTGCATTCCGTAGCTTCTCTTACCTGTACCCTGTCCAGCACTCTGACTTGAATATTCATACATATTGATTTTCTCCAAACCGCTGTCGTTTTCAATAAAATCCAAACCGTGTTAAACTGTACTGGGATCACAATGTGGTTGCTACTGCAAAATGATGTCATTCACGCATTAGAGACCCTGTGCTCTTCATTCAGCATTTTCCAGTTTAACAACTTGGTGCATTGTGATGTGATGTCCGGACTGATTTA
This sequence comes from Lepidodactylus listeri, assembly GCA_029233225.1. NCBI lineage: Eukaryota > Metazoa > Chordata > Lepidosauria > Squamata > Gekkonidae > Lepidodactylus > Lepidodactylus listeri. The sequence goes on from JARCFY010000008.1 coordinate 24,723,785, forward strand.
GATGTAACTGGGACAGGCTGTGCGGCACCCCGCCTCCACCACAGTGCCCCACTGTAAGGCCAATGAACATCATAGGTCAAGAAAGGTTTTTTTGCACTGTCCACAGACCTCCATGTTGGCAGTGCAATCCTAAACAGAGTTATGCCCTTCTAAGTCAATGGAAGTCAATACATAAGAAGGGTCCAGCTCTGTTTAGGACTGCACTGCCAGTTCCATCCCTGAACCCGAAGAGGCCTGTTTCTCTGGGACTGTCAGGTATTATATTTTTAACATTTTTTTGTTGCAACACTTGACAACTAGGAAGAAGTCTCAGAGTGGCTTACAATCTCCTTCCCCTTCCCCTCCCCACAACAGACACCATGTGAGGTAGGTGGGGCTGAGAGAGCTCTGACAGAAACTGCTCTTTCCAGAACAGCTCTGATAGAGCCATGGCTTGCCCAAGGTCATCCAGCAGCTGCAAGTGGAGGAGTGGGGAATCAAACCTGGTTCTCCCAGTTTAGAGTCCACGCACTTAACCATGACACCAAACTGGCTCCCGGTCTATTCGCTCCTGGTCTATTCACTAACCTCCTGGTCTATTCACTAGCAGAGTTGCTAACAGGCCTGAAGAAAGAAATGCTTGCCCTTTAATCGCTTATTCAATTTTATTCACCAAGTGACAGATTCATCTATCAGTGGCTACCAGCCATGGTGACTAAAGGGAACCTCCATGTTCAGAGACAATCACCCTCTGAATCTCAGTGCCACGAAGAGGGAAGATCAGCGGAAGGCCTCTGCCTTATGCTTTGTTGTTGGTCTTCCAGAGGAACTGGCTGGCCACAGAGTGAGCTGGTCTGATCCAATAGGGCTCTTATGTTTTTATATGCTGGGTCCTTTCAGCCAGAGGAAGAAACTGCGGTTTGCCAGTTTCTGGACTTTTCTGTCTAGACATCTCCTCTCCCAAAGGGAAAACAAAACACAGCCCTTTTTAATTGGTATATATTAGCCCAATTAAATGTAAAACTGGAACATTTCTATTGCCTACCGCTGAGGTGGAACAAAAATAAAAGCATCTGAAAGGCAAGAAAAAAACAAAAACAAACTCCCGAGTGGATTGAAGCCAGCTTGGCGAAGGTCCTTCTTCTTGTATTCTTCTCACACAATTCCCACTCAAAAATACTCATATTGGGGGTGGGGGGAACCTAGCTTTATTCAAAGTAACATGCTATTTATAGCATGGGAGGCAATTTTGCTGCAAAACATCAATTCCCAAATGTGTAATTTTATTGGAGAAAAATGTTCTCTTCAAACTAATTAAAAAAAGAAAGCTGTGTAACAATCGGAGGTAAGGTACATTCAACAGTCTGAGGAAGAAGAAGAGGAAGAGGAGAAGGAGGAGATTGGATTTATACCCCGCCCTTCACTCATACCCCGCCCTTCACTCGGAGCCTCAGAGCGGTTCATAGGTGTCAACTTCAGTGTGGCTGGGGAGCTGGAGCCCCCCCCCCCTCCCCGAACTTTTCCAGGACATGCTGAGCCTCCCCTGGAGACAATGCCCAGTAATGTCTCTGGCCCAGCCCCAGCCCCCCCCCCCCCCAAATTGGAAAGTCTACGCCCTTGGAGCATTTTACAACCTCCTTTCTCTTCCCCTCCCCACAACAGACACCCTGTGAGGTAGGTGGGGCTGAGAGAGCTCTTTCAAGAACTGCTCTTTCAAGAACAGCTGTGACAAAACTATGGCTTGCCCAAGGTCATCCAGCAGCTGCGAGTGGAGGAGTGGGGAACCAAACCTGGTTCTCCCAGATTAGAGTCCGCGCACTTAACCACGACACCAAACTGGCTCTCATAAATAAATTCCACTTTGCCCGGCCAAAGAAGCGGAGTTAAAAGATACCAGTGAAAGTGCAGTATTTTCCGGGAAACACGGGGTGCGGGCAGGCATCGGATCGCGGAAGCGCTGGTATCCCATCGCATCCGGTGACCGTCTGCATCCGGTCTCACACCAGATGGGTTTTTTTAAAAAGCCTCCGTGGTATGCACACAAATGCAGACCTGCACATGCATACAAACACAGTACTGCTGACCTTTGTGATGCTTCACCATCACCGTGTGATCAGCAGCTGATGGCCTGAGCATGAAGCATCGGGAGACCGTCTGATCGTGATATCGTGCTTCATTTTGCTCTGGTGCAAAAAGCCTTGCTCTCCCCACCCCCCCACCCCCCGATTATCTCGCTTGTGTGATCAGGCTCAATGGGAAAGAGGGAACCAGTGCGGTAAATGAAGTGGATGGCAAGTTCTCCTTCTTTCTGAGATAGGCCATCTTTACACTGAACTCACATGAAAGTGATTTATCCTGAGTTTTGTCAAGGTCAGTGTTGTCTACGCTGAACAGCAACTTTCCCGGAGCTTCAGGCTGAGGTCCTTCACATCACCTACTACCTGATCCTTTTAACTGGAGGTGCTGGGAATTGAACCTGGGACCTTCTGCATGCCAAGCAGATGCTCTACACCACTGAGCCACAGCCCCTCCAACATTCATATCATGGAGGAACTCCTGTAGGCAGATCGACAACTGGTACTGCCTTAGACTGCCGCTCTCACTGTTGTACTCGGCCTGCCTCTTCCGGCCTCTGACTCTTGACGTTCCTTTGGCTTCTTCAGATGGATGTCTCTTCCTCCTATCTCATCCCTTAGGCATCTTTGCCAATGCCCAATAAGTGTTCCCCAACTCTCACAAAGAGCGTCTAGTAATGTCTGCTTTGGCTCAGTACAATCTCATCTGTATACCTATGCAAGCCCCACCCCCAAACACATAGTGACCTGAAAGGAAAACATGGGCGGGTCTGTGGCTTGGTGGTAGAGCATCTTCTTGGTATGTAGAAGGTCCCAGGTTCAGTCCCCAGCATCTCCAGTTAAAAGGACCAGGCAGTAGGTGATGTGAAAGACCTCTGCCTGAGACCCTGGAGAGCCGCCACCAGTCTGAGTAGACAACACTGACTTTGATGAACCAAGGGTCTGATTCAGTAGAAGGCAGCTTCGTGTGTTCAATCCTGAAAGATGATCCTCCCCAATAAAACAGTTATACCCTCTCAGCAAATTTAAGACAACCCCCTCTTTTTTCAGGTAAACAGGATATGCTTCTTCCTAGAAATACCTTCTGTTTGAATATCATCACAGTTCAGTATTTCAGCACAAAGGCAGGAGCTACAGAATGGAATGGCACCTCCAGGAAGCATAGGTGTCAACTACGGGGGGGCTCGAGGGCTTGAGCCACTTCCGAAATTTCCCGGGGGGGACTGAGCCCCCCCCCCGGGAAAACGGTGCACCCCCCGCCGTGCCTCCCCGGGCCCTTCCTAGGGCCGCTGCCGCCTCCCCCCCCCCCCCCGGCCTGGCCACTCTGTCCCTCCCTCCGTCCGTCCAGGGGCCAGCTAAGCAAATGCCCAGCTGGCCCCTGGACAGACGGAGGGAGGGACGGAAGCAGGAGAGGTCAGGCCGGGGGGGGGGGGCAGCGGCAACAGGAACATGGTCCCGGCGGGCGCGCGCGCTTTGCGTACGCGCATAGAAGAGCTCCCGCCCCTTCCGGGATTTTGAAAACTTGACGCCCCTGCCAGGAAGAGAAGGCAGGGTGCTGCGCAGAGCTTTTCCCAGCCCGGGTTCTTTTTTCTTAATCTTCCAATATATATTTTTTCCTACGGATGCCAGGTGGGACCTGGGGGATCCCCCATGGTTACAGCTCATCTCCAGACTGCAGAGATCATTTCCCCTGGAGAAAATGGCTGGTTTGAGGGGTGGACTCTATGGCATTGTACTCAGAGAGGTCCCTCTCCTCCCCAGGCTCCACCCCCAAAATCTCCAGGAGTTTCTCGGCCTGGATTTGGCAACCCTACCCCCTATCCCTTGCCAGAGGTAGAACCTGGCAACCCTATCCCCCCCCCCCACACACATACTCCTTACGGCTGGTTTCCTTCCCATTCTCAGTAGGGCTGCTCTGGCCTGATAGAAGCCTGTTTCTCTCCTCACACAGAGTTTTTGGAATTGGATTTTTATCAGAGGTAATTGTAAAGGGCTTTTAGAGCTTTCCATTGGCTGCGGTATAAATAAAAAAAATGGATGAAAATAGATTGGTATGCTGCTGCTTCATCCATTCCGCTTTTCCATTTCTGTCTGTCTTTATGCCTATGAATGTTGTTCCCTCCTCAGAGTTTGCCGTGTTTCCCCGGCCGTAGCACCACATCTGAAGAAGTGCTGCAATCCTGAGAGCCAGTTTGGTGCAGTAGTTAAGAGTGGCGGACTCTAATCTGGAGAACCGGGTTTGATCCCCCACTTCTCCTCCACATGAAGGCAGCTGGGTGACCTTGGGCCAGTCACAGTTCTCTCAGAGCTGTTCCTCTCAAGAGCTGTTCTCTCAGAGCTCTCTCAGCCCCACCTACCTCACAAGGTATCTGTTGTGGGGAGGTGATTGTAAGCTGCTCCGAGACTCCTTTGGGCAGTGAAGGGCAGGGTATAAAACCCAGTTCTTCTTCTTTCTTGTGCAATCCACCACAACAGAGATTTTCACCATGACTCAGTCTCCAACTCTCATCTCATCTTGAGAAGAGAGGGAAGATGTGAAGGAAGGACTACTAGGATGCCGGCCTCCAAGTGGGGCCCAGGGATCTCCTGGAATTACAGCTCATCTCCAGACTACGGAGATCAGCTTCCCTAGAGAAAATGGATGCTTTGGAGGGTGGACCCTGTCACATTCTGTCCCACTGAGGTCCCTGTCCTCCCCAGGCTCCACCCACAAATGTTTAGTTGTTTCCCAACCTGGAGCTGGAATCCCCCCTCTCTGCCAGTGGCCAGGGGAATCTGACAACCCAGCCCAGCCCCTTCTTTGAATGTCCAGCTTTTGTTTAAATGTAAAACAAATATCTAGCCCTTGTAGACAAAGGAAGAAAAGCATGCAGGAGGCAGTCATAGAATCACAGAGTTGGACGGGGCCGTACAGCCCATCTAGTCCAACTCCCTGCTCAACACAGGATCAGCCTAGAGCAGGGGTGGCCAACCTGTGGCTCGGGAGCCACACGCGGCTCTTTCACACATATTGTGCGGCTCCTGGCAGGGCGGCTGGGGAAGCAAAGGGGAGGCATGCTTTTTCTCTCTTTCTCCCTTCCTTCCCTCCTCCCTCCCATCTATTTGCTTTCCTAGTTTCTCTCTGTCTCTTTCTTTCCACTTCTTTAATTCTTTCTTTCCATCTCTCTCAATATCATTAACAAACAAGTAATATCATTATCAATAACTGGTTTTCCTCGTTTGTTTTTATTTTTGGCAGTCCCATTTAACGTTAATAAAAAGCAAATTTGCATATTTTTAAAAATAAAAACGTGTGTGTGATATTTGTTCCTGTCTTGCGGCTCTCAGACATCTGACGTTTATTCTATGTGGCTCTTACGTTAAGCAAGATTGGCCACCCCTGGCCTAGAGCATCCCTGACAAGGGTTTATTCAGACACTGCTTCAAGACTGCCAGTGAGGGGGAGCCCATCACCTCCCTAGGCCGTTGATTCCACTGTCTACCCCACTGGTTCCAGAAAGGTCCAAAACAAGGCCACAGCAGAAGAACTCTGCATACCGCACTCCATGGCACTGTGAAATCTGAGCAACAGGAGGGCAAAGCACAGGGGGAAGCTACTTGATCCTTCTGAAAGGAAGTGGCCCTTCAGCTGCCTAGGGCAGCACACCAAGGAAGGGAGGGTAAAAGAGAAAGACCTCCTCCAGTCCAGTGTGCACCAGGGCCAAAGTGAAACCAAGCCACATGCATTTCCATGCCTCCAGTGCTTCTTCCAGGCATTCTCTTTTGATGATGCTCACTCGTCCTGGAATCCAGTTCCAATCAACTGACAAATGCAGCAGCCTTTGAGGAATGCCCTATACCGGGCTGGCTCCAGCATACTCTGAGGCAGGGCAGCTGCCAAGGGGCAGAGCTGCAGGTGGGGCCCACTGGGAGAAACCCCAGCTGCTCACCTCCCTTCCTGCCCACCAACCACTGCTCCCTCTAAGCTGTGGAGTCTTGTGAGCGAAAATTCTACTCTGTGAGCTCCAGGCATTAAAGTTGTGAGCAAGCGATTTGGTTACTGCATAAATCAGCTTGCTCTAGAGCCATCTTTCCTGAGCTAAGACAAGAATGTGTGAGATGGAGGCTAAAAAACTGTGAGCTAGCTCACACTAACTCAGCTTAGAGGGAACATTGCACCAACCCCCAGGACAGGATCTCAAAGGTCATTTTAAAATGCAACTTTAGTAATTCGCACTGAATTTGAAAAAGCATCCACAAAATCTCTCCCCAAAGAGAAAACAGGTGCAGAGATTTTGTCATGGAAAGTTCCAGAGAACAGACAATCCCTGGGAAACAGGCTACTGGAGCAAGACAGCTGCATGTTAGAACATTCACCCCATGCAATAAATCTCCCCCGTTGTTCAAGTATCTGTTCTGACACTTACATCAAGAGAAATAAATAAGAGTTTTTGCAAAAGGATTTATTGAAAGCCCTCGCCAAGGCTGTGTTCAGTGTGAGATCTGCCAACAGCACTAGCCTGTGGCTGTGGGTGGTGGGTGACTTAACTTGGTGACTAACCCTAAAAAGCCCTTTCTGCTCCATTGTGGCTCAAAGGCTGCGGTCACACGTGCCAGTTGGAGTGGAGGGGAAGTGATGCTATCTCTGGAGGAATTTAACACGCAGTTGCGAGATCACACAGCCCTTTCAAGCTGCAGGCTCAGCCTGTTACTCTGTGATCAGACGCAACCGTGAGTAAGTCAGAGGGTTTTTTGGACCATTTATTTCTCAGGCGCTTAAACAAGGAATCGCACCTCAGCACTGAGTGCTCCCTATGGAGTATGAGATGATGCGCATACTGCAAAGGGGGTAGTGGAAACCAGCACCAAGTTGGGATGGAATGATCAGACCATCACAACGGCATGAGAGCATGCTGGAGCGGTCAGACAGGGAAAAGTCCATCTGTGGCCCATTGGAACCAGTTAGAAGTGGACTTTCCCCGGTGTCTTTTAACTCCGCTTCTGTGGCGGAGCAGCACGGGTTGCCAACGACTGCAGGATGTTTCCCAGATGTTGCTGTCTGATTGTGCCCTTTAGATCTGTCAGGCATTTGCACCTATGTCAGATCTAAAGGCGCATGTGATCGCAGACAAAAATAGCAACCCCCCCCCCCCCCCCAGATGGGATGCATACTGACTTGGCCACCACCAATGAGAGATGGCTTTGAGAGGTAAGGCAGGGTTTGGACCAATGCTCCTTCTAAGCTGTGGAGTCTTGTAAGCTACTGGTATTAGAGTGTGGTGAACAAGCGATTTGGCTACATAAATTGGTTGCATCCTTTCTGAGCTAAGACAAAAATGTGTGAGCCAGAGGCTACCAAACCGTGAGCTAGCTCACACTAACTCAGCTTAGAGGGAACACTGGTTTGGACACAGACTGTGGGAATGAGCATAGACAGAGTAACACTAGAGCAGGGGTCCCCAACCTTTTTGTGCCTGTGGGCCCGTTCGCAGTTCTGACAAAAGAGCTGCCACAGCTTACCGTCAGTCACACCCTGAAGTAGGGTTGCCAGGTCTGGGTTGGAAAATACCTGGAGACTTTGGGGGTTGGATCCAGGAGAGGGTGGGGTTTGGGGAGGGGAGGGGCCTCAGAATGGTCCAATGCCATAGAGTCCACCCTTCAAAGCAGCCATTTTCTCCAGGGGAGCTGATCTCTGTCAGCTGGAGATCAGTCGTAAAAGCAGGAGATCTCCAGGCTCTACCCTGGCATCCCTACCCTGAAGATCCTTGTGCTGTGGTGGCAGCGACTGCCAAAGCAATGCTTCTAAAAATCTGCACAGCCAATCATATCTCCAGTGGCCAATCAGAAGCCTTGCTGGGCAAAAGCCTTACCTGGCCCCACCCACTTTCTAAAAACGCTTAGCAGGCATGAGGAAAGAGGCTGGCAGGCACCTTGGGGCCCATGGGCACCGTGTTGGGGACCTCTGCACTAGAGCAACCTGCCCCTCTCGGGTTTTAGTTTAGTTTAGTTTGGAAAATCCATCCGTGTTTTCCTGATCTGCCTGGAAGCCAAAAAGGGGAAAGCGTGGCACAATCTGGGTGGGTCTGACTGTGACTGCTGACGCATGCCATTAAGTTGGTCGCGCAACGTTACACTCATGCACAGCAGAGGCCTAGGGCAGCAGCAGACACCCAACTGTCACTCACTGAAGCCCACGCATCTTGTTCGGCAGTGTGTGCACCACCAACAAAATGGCCTTTGCTCATTTTTGTACATTCATGTTTGACGCTCACGTGCCAAGAGGCTCCTTTGCTTGCTCACAGAAGGGGCCCTGGAACACAAACAGAGTCCAGCAGAAGAACCAACAAAGAAAACGGAGCAAATATCCATGATTACGAACGCGTTTTAATTGCCTGGCCTCAGAAAAGGGAACTGGAGGGAGGACAGAAACATGTGAGCGTGACTCACTGGTTTCCCAGCCAGCTACTTTTTTTTCTTCTTCTTCCCTTCCCCCCGAAGCTTCAGCACGGAGAAGCAGGAAGGAAGGCAGAAGGAAAAGATGTCAGGGGGAAAGTTTGCGACTGGCCGCAATCCTCAGGATTGGACTGTGCTCAGAGAGCAGTGCCTTACTCCCATGTTCGCGTCCACCGTCCTTTGCTTCTTGAGCTACGTTTTTATCCTTCTTCTTCTGAAAATAGCCTCAGGGTGTTGTACATCTAGGGTTGCCAGCCTCCAGACCTGGAGATCTCCCGTTAACACAATCAATCTACAGACCGCAGATGTCAATTCCCCTTGGGGAAATGGCTGCTTTGGGGGTGGATTCTATGGCATTATACCCTGCTGAGGCCCCTCCCCTCCACAGACCCCGCCTTCCCCAGGCTCCACCCCCAAACTCTCAAGGTATTTCCCAACCCAGAGCTGGGCACCCTGTTGTTCTCCCTTCCTCCGCTGACTTTTCTGTTCATATCACCCCTTCAGATGGGAGAAAGTCCTTCCCACGGTTTAGGGTTGCCAGGGTTTGCAGAGGGGAGGGACCGCAGCAGGGTACTATGCCATTGAGTCCACCCTCCAAAGCAGCTGTAATGTAGTATGTTCTGGGTAACAACCGGCCTGCCATGTGCTCCCAGGTAATGGCGCCCGCCGCATGGCCAGAGCACACGGTCAGGCAGAGAGGGGAGCTTGAATCTGGAGGAACAATAGACGTCCGGGTTCAAAGCCTCCACCAATGTGGGATGTAGGTTCTCCCTGGGGAGCCAATGCAGCCAAAAGCTCCTCCAGGGAACCTATGACAAACATGCGCATATGTTAAGCCCCTATCAGGTCTTTTGGGTGCGGCCGGAGGTGTGGCTCCGGCCAGCATATAATGAGGGCCGTGGAGCCCTGGAAGCATGCTTGATCTGACCATCTACTGGGCATGCTGAATCACTCAATAAAGGCTGCATGATTTCACCATTCCTGGTCTCCCGAGTCCAGTACGCTTCAGCAGCCATTTTCTCCAGGGGAATTGATCTCTGTCGGCTGGAGATCAATTGTAACAGCAAAATATCTCAGGCCCCACCTGGAGGCTGGCAGTCCTGGTAAAATGGTGACTGTGCTGCAGTGAGTAGGAGAACAACAGCCTTCTTATCCAGGAGTTGCACTCCGTTCCCAAACCCTCTGAACTTCGAAGCAGCCTGGAGAAATCCTGTTGCTGGATCTTCCGGTGGCGATTTAACCATGTTGTCCAAAGCAGAAGCACCCCCTCCTAAACCCACTGATTTCAGCAGACCTCAGAAGGATATAACTGTGGTCAAATTTACATCTGACTTTCCTGCTAGAATCATTCTAGTTTTAAAAAAAACCTGTCTATACCTGTTTCTAGTTTCAAACCACACTTGGTCTAGTTTATAAATTACTGTTTACATTCGTTAATTGCCCTCCTGTGGTCATTATACTGCTTTAAACAAATGCTGTTGCTTAGTACTCTTTAGACCCCCTGGAGTGAAATTTGAAACCAGCGTGAAATGAGCTTGGGAAAAGACAGCAGTCAAACAACTTCAGAGGGGAGGTGTAAATTGGGCCTCAGTTCGACTGCACCAGAACTATTACAATCTGGTAACAATAACAGTGCATCCAAATCCAATAGTCGTTCCTGCAGTCAAGCAACGCAGAGACCAAACCAGGTCCATACTAGGACTGCCTGCATGGAAACAATCATGAATCAAATGTGATGAAGGCAGGTATGTCTGTTTCACTAGAGGAGGGGCTGTTGCTCAATTGTCGAACATATGCTTCACTTGCAGAAGGTCCCAGGTTCAATCCTGGGCATCACCAGTCAAAGTATATCAGGCAGAAGAGGTTAGGTGGGATGCTTCTGTGGAAGGGATGCCAGCCTCCAGGTGGGACTGGGGATCCCCTGGAATTACAGCTTATCTCCAGAGATCAGCTCCCCTGGAGAAAATGGATGCTTTGGAGCATGGGCCCTATAGCATCGTACACCACTGATGCCCCTATTCTCCCCAGGCTCCACCCCCAGATCTCCAGGAGTTTCCCAGCCTGGAGCTGGCAATCCTACCCCTCACCGGTGGCCAGGGGGGGATGGACTGGAGCCAGTCACAGTACACAGTTCTGAGCCAGATGGACTAATGGACCAACACAGTATAAGGCGGCTTTGCAAAACAGCCGCAAGTGCATTCTCTGAAAAGCCACACTCGGTGACAACTTCCCAGTGCTGCAAAACAGATGCCTGTGATTCATCATGTAATGAGTTAACTTCGTCCTTCTTGAACTGTGATGCTCAGACCAGGAGAACAAAGCACCGCAGATTAATCCCACTCGTACAGAGTTATTGCAATCCAATAACTTCTCGCATCTCGAAGACAACAATCTGGGCCGTGTGAGCCATCATATAAATTTATTATTCCTTATAAGCTCTAAATCCTTTCCTGAAGTGATACCGGCAAAGCTAATATCCCTCTCCCTAAATTCATGCATCTTGTTCTTCTTGCATGTAGCTCATTTATCCTTGATAATTAAATTCTGTGCCTATTCAGTACTCTGGTTTATTGGTAGCACTTTGAATTATACTTTGAATGAAATTTATATAAGTCACAATGAACTGCTTTAACTGTGCATGACAAAACAGTCTGGCAAAAGGGGTGGCTTGGGCTCCAGGCTGTTCCCAAAAAAAAGTTCAAAAGATTTATTGACTTGTTTAGCATCTTGCTTGAGATAGATTACCAGTAAAAGCAACAGGATAAAATCATAAAAACAATATAAATTTTCAATATAAAAACAAACTATTAAAAACAAGTTAGGAGTATACACACAGTATAAAGCAACCATTGAGTACGCTTTAAAAAATCCATAAAATGGACCTCAAGCTAGAAGTACACTACAGGTAAAAAGATAAAGTCCCTTAGTTAAATGCTTGGGTGAAAGAGTGAAAGAGGAGAGTGCAAAAGTTGGCTCGAAACTCAGCATCAAAAAAACTAAGATCATGGCATCCGGCCCCATCACTCCTTGGCAAATAGAAGGAGAAGTCATGGAAGCAGTGACAGACTTCACGTTCCTGGGAGATGGGATCCAAGATCACTGCAGACGATGACTGCAGCCATGCTTCTTGGGAGGAAAGCAATGGCAAACCTAGACAGCATAATAAAAAGTAGAGACTATCATCGACCTGCCAACAAAAGTCAGTATAGTGAAAGTGATGGTGTTCCCAGTAGTAATGTATGGCTGTGAGAGTTGTACCATAAGGAAGGCCGAGCGCCGAAGAACAGATGCTTTCGAATTGTGGTGCTGGAGAAAGCTCTTGAGAGTACCTTGGACTGTAAGGAGATAAAATCAGTCAATCCTAAAAGAAATCAACCCTTATTGTTCCCTGGAAGGCCAGATACTGAAGCTGAAGCTCAAATACTTTGGCCACCAAATGAGAAGGGAGCACTCACTGGAGAAGCCCCTGATGCTGGGAAAGATTGAAGGTCAAAGAAGAAGGGGCCGGCAAAGGATGAGATGCAAGGGCGTAGACTTTCTCAATCCCCGGGGGGGGCGGGGGCTGTCTTTTGTGCGCGCGCGCGAAGCGCGCGCGCACGCTCGGGACCATGTCCCGCTGCTCTCCCCCCTGCCCCAGGGAGCCGCCGCCGCCGCCGCTTCCCTCCCCCGGGCCGTGCCCACCCGCCGCGCTCCCCGCCCCCCTCCCTCCCCCCGCTCACCTTGGGCGCCGGCGGGGTAGGATCGCTGCTGCTGCTGCCTGCAGCCGGGGGCCGGCGCGTCGCCCTTGCGGGCCCCCGGCTCCCGCTCCGCCTCGCATTTCCCGGGGGGGGGGGGGCTCAGCCACCCCCGGCAAAATGAACACCCGCCGGTGGCCAGTCAGCCGGCCGTCGCCGCCTCTCTCTCCCCCCCACCCCGCCCCAGGGAGGCAGGAGGGCAGGCCGGGGGTGGGGGGGAAGGAGAGGCGGCGACGGCCGGCTGACTGGCCACCGGCGGGTGTTCATTTTGCCGGGGGTGGCTGAGCCCCCCCCCGGAAATTTCGGGGGAGGCTCGAGCCCTCGAGCCCCCCCGTAGTTGACGCCACTGATGAGATGGTTAGACTGTGTTATCAATGTGGAGCATGGAGTTGAGCAAGCTCCGGAGGACGGCGGAGAACAGGAGGGCCTGGTGTGATCTGGTCCATGAGGCCGTGAAGAGTAGGACTCGACTGTGCAACTGAACACCAACCACAACAAAAGGAAAATGCTTTGGCCTAGTGCCACACTATGTCAGGTGCTAGGCGAGTCACAAAGGGACAGGCATTCCAAAGGGATGGTGCCACCCCTGAAAATGCCCTGTCTGAAGTCACCACCTGCCTCACCTCTGAAAGTGAGGGTAGAGAGAGCTGGGCTTGGGAGACAGATTTTAATTGGTGGGCTGGTTGGAATGGAAAGAGGCAGACTTCCAAGTACCATGGGCCCAGGCAGACTTTCAAGAACCCTATCCAGATCTTTCAGCACAGAAATGATAAGATCCATGTATCTAGCCCTCGATAATAGCCCAGTTACCACATTTTGGACCAACTGAAGTTTCGGAACATTTTTCAAAGTCCCACATGGAGCACATTACAGTAATCTAACCCAGATGTGATCAGAGCATGGGTAACTAAGACCCATTCACCCCTTTCAAGCAATGACCATAGCTGTTGGTACCTGCAATGGAGAAGATCTGCCTGTGCCTCTTTGTTATACAGCATTATCCCATTCGAGGGGGGTTTCTTTTAAAACAGGCCAATGGAACTAAGAGTCTTGTTGTTTGTTCCAAACTCACATGACTCTATTAAACCATCTTATTAGTTTCCACTGTTGGTGTGATGGAAGACAGCTTTCAGCACTGAATGACACGTTCCCACACACACAAAATAGTTTGGTGTAGTGGTTAGAAGCCTGTAGGGATGAAAAAATCTGGGAGAACCAGGTTTGATTCCCCACTCCTCCACATGAAAGCAGCTGGGTGACCTTGGGCAAGTCACATGTTCTCTCAGAGCTCTCGCAGCCCCACCTAACTCACAGGTTGTCTGTTATGGGGAGGGGAAGGGAAAGGAGATTGTAAACCACTCTGAGAGTCCTAGTGAAGGGCGCAGTGTAAATCCAATCTCTTATTCTTTTTCCAAACTGCATTTGGCTTGTTCTTGGATTTATTCTGGGCATAAAGCCATTTGTTCACGAACTCTCTGTTCTCAGGACTGGGATAGTGAGAACCATTCTAAAATTGGGGGGGTGGGGAGTTTGCAGATCTGAAAACTAAAAAGCAAATCCTCAGGCCTACCTCGTTCTATATACTGAATTATTAAAATCAGATCTCCAGCCAGAGACTACCAGGATCCAGCAGCACTACGATTAGAACTCAGGCTTGCCAATTTCCAGGTGGGGCCGGGAGATCTCCTGGAATTATTACTGATGTCCTGACTACATGTATCCATTCCTCTAAAGAAAACGGCTGGATGTACTCTATGGAATTTTACCTGGCTGAGGTCCCTTCCTTCCCAGGCTCCGCGGCCCCCCCCCCCCCAATCTCCAGAAATTTCCCAACGTCGAGTTGGCAACTCTAGCAGCTCACTTCTTCACATGCAGTCAGTAGAGATCTACTCATAGCATCGTTGGGCTCTAGCCCACAAAAGCTGGAACCAAACATTAGTTACGTTTTTATAGTAGTCCCGATTATTTTTGCTACAGCCGTCCGACACAACTACCCCTCTCTTTGGAACTATAATCTCGAGTGACACAATAACCCACAGCCGCCCAAGGGACCCCCGCAGATAAACACTTATGCCTTTGCAATATTCAGTAGCATGGCCCTGCTACGAGCCCGTAGAGAAGAGGCGCCTTGTAAGGGCGGAAGTGCGTCCTACCCGAGCCGGCAAGTCAACAAAGCTTGCGATTGTATGGGCGGAAGTGCTGCTGGTCTCCAGTTGGTAGGAGGGGGCTTGGCTCAAGTTCCGAGTCGGGACAGGTAAGAGGCCCGTTCTGTCTTGTCCGGGGTTTTTCCTCCCTGCAGCAGCTGTTTCTGCAAAGAGGCGGCAAGGAGCTGCTGTGGTGGGGGACGTTGTTTTTATTTCTGGTAGGGGTGGGTGGGAATGATCTGTTTATATGGGGCAGATGCCTGGGGGGAGGGAATGAGTAGTGAGCTAGCCTGCAGCAAGCGGGGGGATAGCTCCTAGGGTGCCTAAGGAGACGGTTGTCTTATCGGGGTGTTCTTAACTCATGATTTTTATTCTCTTTCTGGAAACTGGAACTGGCTTCATATGGCCATACTTCCCCCCCAGAGGCATTTGGGAGTTGTAGTTCTTTAAGCGGGGTGGTGGTAGATTGCTTGTCGTTCGTTGTTCATTATTATCCAGTTTGGTGTAGTGGTTAAGAGTGGCGGACTCTAATCTTGGGGAACCGGGTTTGATTCCCCAATCCTCCACATGCAGCCAGCTGGGCGACCTTGGGTCAGTCACTTCTCCCAGAGCTGTTCTCGAAAGAGCAGTTCTCGAGAGCTCTCTCAGCCCCACCTACCTCACAGGGTCTCTGTTGTGGGGAAGGGAAGGGAAAGGGGATTGTAAACCATACTAAGTAAAGGGCGGGGTATAAATCCAGCTCTTCTTCTTCCTCCTCCTCCTCCCGTTCCACCAGCTCAGAGTGGTGTTCATGGTTCCCCTGTCCTCTGTTGTATTATTACGAGCAAATGAATGGCCCAGGTTTGTCCAATAAGTTTCATGACAAAGGGATTCATTTGCCCTTCTGGTTGTGTAGTGGCATGTTATGAAATGTCTTGAGATTCACCAGGCTACAGTTCGCAGGATCCGGTGATGCGCGGACTATTATAAAATCTGTGGTTATTGCTGTGTCTCCCATTAAATTGAGTAGCTTGTGCTAGTTGTGGAATTTGTGAAGTTAGGCCACTCACAGACAAGTAGAAGGATCTGTCTACTTGGGGGGTACCCACTTAGTCATGCCAGACTTTATAAAGTCACCAAAAGAAGAAAAGCCACCACCACCCCCGCCTCTTAAGGAGTGATCATACACCTGGAGAAATGGAGTGTTGAGGACTTGTTAAGGGGAGGGGCTGGGAGGAGAGAATGTTGGGTGATGCCCTGACCTCTTTTGAGAAAGAGTGGGATAGACATGGACTTAATAAATAGAGAGGGGTAGCTGCGTTAGTCTGTCTGTAGCAGTAGAAAAGATCAAGAGTCCAGTAGCACCTTGAAGGCTACCAAAATTTGTGGCAGGGAATGAGCTTTCCTGAGTCACTGCTCACTGTCTATAAGAAGTGAGCCGTTACTCACAAAAGTTCATCCCCTGCCATAGCTTTTGTTAATCTTTTAAGGTGCTCCTGGACTCTTGCTCTTTTCTACTGCTACAGACTAACATGGTTCCCTGGCCATCTCCATGGAAGGCACCACATTTAGCCTTACAGAATGGACATCCGTCAGCCTTGTGAAGAAACTTGCGCAGGTACAGGCAGACATCATCTTTCTCACCAAATGCAGAAGACTTAACATTATATCAAAGGGACTGAGAATAAAAAACCTCCTACAATCCACTTATCCCACAAACTATGGTGAGAGTGTGTGGCATGCATCCTCCAAGAAGCTACTGAAACCTTTGGTCAGCATCTCGTACCAGAAATGGAAACTGGTCAGAGGAAAGCATGCTGAATTTGACTCCTCTCCACAGAATCAACCTTTTTCAGAGGAATTTCGCAACAGAAGACAAGGCATCTACAATATGCAACTAACTTCTTAATAAATAAACGGTAGAGGGTGGTTGGGCCTGCTCAAGTCTCTGACAGTGTATAGAGGAGAAATGTAAATGTAGGGAGAAAATTTCCAGATTTTACATATACAATTTCTTGTGGGGCTTTGGTGTTATGACATAGATATATAGATACACTCTGTGGCTGCTAGATTATTGGGAAGAAAATAAGGCCGCACTGGTATGTAGGAGAAAAAAGAAGAAAAAGGTGGCAGGGAGAGCAGTTTATTTGACTTTTTAGTTCCTAAAAGAAATCTAAAAGATTGAATGAACTGCTCTCCCTTGCACCTTGCTAGATTATTAGGACAGATAACAAAACATTGAAACTTCCTTCATCTTGCAGTGCTAATGTTTTGCCTGGTATAGCAAGCTGACTAAATACGAAGTTTTCACACAAGGGCCTTAAATTAGGATTTGTTTCTCTCCCCCCCCCCCCCCATTTTCTTCTTTTGTAGTATCAGTGTAAAAGTTGCGTTGACAAGATGAAAACGCGTATTCTAAAAATGGTTCTTTTCTGCATCTCACTTTGGCAACGTGCACACATGCGTACAACTAGTGTTACAGGAATTAATAGGTGCTGTTTAGCCTTGCTAGGCAAAACGTACAAAATTATAAGCACATTTCTGTAATACAGGTGAAGTGTAGTTTAATTGCACAGATGTCAACAGAAACATTTTGGTAGTTACTATTCAGGTGCTGGCAGGAGCCAGCGACTCCTAGCAGAATTTTCAGTTTTGTCCCAAGGCAGATTTTAATTTCTCAGCATTGTTACATGAGACCCTGTATAGCAGGCTGGTTAAGAACAGCCATGCTGGCTCATACCAAACACCCATCATTTCCAGCATTCTGTTCACACACAGCAGCCAACCAGCTGCCTCTAGGAAGTCCACAAGCAGTAGGACTGCAACAGCATCCTCCTACCCGTGTTCCCTAGCAACTGATATCGAATCATAGGGTTGGAAGGGACCTCCAGGGTCATCTAGTCCAACCTCCTGCACAATGGAGGAAATCCACAAGTACTTCCCTATACCCACAGTGACCCAGGTTCCACGCCCAGAAGATGGCAAAAAACCTCCAGGACCCCCAGGCAAACTGGCCTGAAGAACAGTTGCTTCCTGACCCCAAAGTGGTGATCAGCATTTCCTTGGGCATGTAAGAAAGGGCCACGAGAACTAAGCCCTGAGGCAACCCTTCCTGCCCTCCCTCTCATGATCTGCCTGAGTTCACACAGTCGGCATTGCTGTCAGGGGGCCACCTAGTCATAAAGAGACATTCTGCTTCTGGTACTGGAGGGAGGAGGTATCCATCGTGACTAGTACCCATTGATATCCCCATCCTCTGTGAATTTGCCTACTCCCCCTTTAAAGCCTTCCAAGCTGGATGCCATCACCACATCCTGTGGCACTGAGTTCCACATTTTTACTGCGCACTGTGTGGTTCTGTCCTGATTCTCCCACCCTTCTGCTTCAGTGGATGACCCCAGGTTCCAGCTTCTCTCCCTCTCCGCTCTCTCCACACCATGCATAATCGTACAGAACTCTTATCATGCTTCAATAGATCCAGTCAAGCCTGAACTCTCCCTAGAGGCTCAAATGACCAAACTGTGGCTATCATACTTTGGTCACATTACGAGAAGACAAGACTCACTGGAAAAGACAGTAATGCTGGGAAAAACTGAAGGCAGCAGGAATAGAAGAAGACCCAACACTGAGATGGATTGACTTGACCAAGGTTCTCAGTTGACAAGACCTGAGCCAGGCTGTTAATAATAGGAAATTCTGGAGGTCATTACCGTATTTTTCGGACTATAAGACGCACCTGGCCATAAGACGCACCTAGTTTTAGAGGAGGAAAACAGGGGGAAAAAGTATTCTGAACCAAATAGTAGGTAGTTGGGGGTGGGGAGAGAGAGAAGAAAGAAAGAAAGAAAGAAAGAAAGAAAGAAAGAAAGAAAGAAAGAAAGAAAGAAAGAAAGAAAGAAGGTAGGTAGGTAGGGGGGAGAGAGAGAAGGAAGGAAAGAAGGAAGGAAGAGAAAGAAAGGAAGGAACAGGAAGGGAGGGAGGAGAGAGAGAGAAGGAAGGAAGGAAGAAAGAAAGAAAGAAAGACAGTCAGAAAGACAGACAGAAAGAAAGAAAGAAAGGGTGTTTCCCTCCCCCCCTTGCTTGGGCCCCAGTGGCTTAACGCCACTCAGGCCCAGCTCTTCCCTCCCTACCTCCCCCCCCCCTGCAGCCCAAGAATGGTGAGCGGGGGAGGGAGGGGGGTAGGTAGGGGTGAGAGAGAGAGAAGGTAGGTAGGGGGGAGAGAGAGAGAAGGAAGGAAGGAAGACAGAAAGGAAGGAAGGAAGAAACAAAAAGGTAGGGAGGGAGAGAGAGAGAGAAGGAAGGAAGGAAGACAGAAAGAAAGACAGACAGAAAGAAAGGACAGGAAGGTAGGTAGGTAGGGGGGAGAGAGAGAGAGAGAAGGAAGGAAGGTAGGTGGGGGGAGAGAGAGATGGAAGGAAGGAAGGAAGGTAGGTAGGTAGGTGGGGGGGAGAGACAGGAAGAAAGACAGAAAGAAAGACAGACAGAAAGAAAGGAAGAAACAGGAAGGTAGGGAGGAGAGAGAGAAGGAAGGAAGGAAGGAAGACAGACAGACAGACAGACAGACAGAAAGAGAAAGAAAGAAAGACAAAAAGACAAGGTGTTTCCCCCCCCCCCCCCTTGCTTGGGCCCCAGTGGCTTAACGCCACTCAGGCCCAGCTCTTCCCTCCCTACCTCCCCCCCCCGCCCAAGAATGGTGAGGGGGGAAGGAATGGGGCAGGAAAGGTGAGCAGGGGAGGGAGGGGGCTTCTGAGGGGGGGTGGGAAGGGAGCTTCTGAGGGGGGGTGGGAGGGGGCTTCTGAGGGGGGTGGGTGGGAGGGGGGCTGGGAGGGGAGCTTCTGAGGGGGGTGGGAGGGAGGGGGCTTCTGAGGGGGGTGGGTGGGAGGGGGTCTTCTGAGGGGGGGGTCTTCTGAGGGGGGTGGGAGGAAGGGGGGCTGGGAGGGAAGCTTCTGAGGGGGGGAGCTTCTGAGGGGGGTGGGTGGGAGGAGGGCTTTCTTCACTGGGAGGGAGGGATGGGGCTTTCTCCCGGGTCCGCGGCGCTCGCCGCGGGCCTGGGATCTTCAATGGGGGGGAGGGGCGAGGGAGGCGAGGGAGGCGGGGGCTGGCTCCGGGCCCGCGGCGCTCGCCGCGGGCCCGGGAGCTTGAGCGAATGGGGGGGATTCGCACCATAAGACGCAGGCACTTTCCCCCCCCACTTTTTGGGGGAGAAAAAGTGCGTCTTATGGTGCGAAAAATACGGTAATTCATAGGATTGCCATAAGTCTGAAATGACTTGATGGCACTTTACACACACATCCTGTCTCCCTTTACTTGGTCTCTTCTTCCTGGGGCATAGCTGTTTAACAAGAGCGGCAGACAGATTTTAGGCTGCCTCTGTAATTTAGATTTAGCAGTTACTGGGACCGGCATGATTTTGATTTTGGAGAATGCTTGCACCATTGTTTGTGAATTCTTACCCCTTCTCTACTGTTCATAGTGCAGAGGCCCTTGGGGGCATCCTGTTCTTAGGGACTTTGGATCTCTAAAAAATGAATCTCCCCCATTTAATCCGCCTTTGTTTAAGCCAAAGGTAAAATTGAGTGCCAACAGGCATATATTTTTGTATTTTTGTCTTGATCAGAGTTTAACTTTAAAAAAGTGGGTTTCTCACCAAGGGGTCAGAGCTCTCTAACTCTGTCAGGGTTCCCTTGTTCTTTTTTGTTGTTCAATCACACGGTCAAGTCCGACTCTTTGCAACCCCATGGACCACATCATGCCAGGCCCTCCTGTCTTCCGCTGTCCTCTGGAGTTTGCTTAATTTCAAGTTCGTTGCATTGATAACACTGTCTAACCATCTCATCCTTTGCCGTCCCCTTCTTCTTTGACCTTCAGTCTTTCCCAGCATCAGGGTCTTCTCCAGTGAGTGCTCCCTTCTCATTTGGTGGCCAAAGCGTTTGAGCTTCAGCTTCAGTATCTGGCCTTCCAGGGAACAGTCAGGGCTGATTTCTTTTAGGATTGATTGATTTCTTCTTTAAAACAACTAGCTATGGAGGAATTGCAGATTTCTTTTCTTTTCTTTTTTTTTAATTTTTTAATTAAGTTTTCAACATATAAACTAAAACTATACAACCAAGATGATTTCCAATATATACTCATTTTGAGCCTTTGTACATCTTTAACCATACATAAAATTTGGACCATACATGTTCAGGATCTTTACTTTTCTCCGGGTTTAACATATAACTCAATTTTTCTAGTTCTGCTAATGCTAATAGTTTATCAGTCACTTCCTCTTTGTCGGGTATTATGTCAGCTTTCCAATGTTTGGCTCTAATTATTCTTGCTGCTGTCAATATTATTATTAAAAGTTTCTCGTCTTCTGGCAGCATTCCATCCGGGGTAATATTTAATAAGAAAGTCTCTGGGTTCATGATTATCTCCATCCCCAATATCTCTTCAATTAAGACAAATGAAAGATAACTTAAGAACATTAATAAATGTATTAGAATATTATGAAAATAAACCAGACAAAGCATTACTATTAATGTTCATGGACGCCGAAAAAGCCTTTGATAATCTATCCTGGTCCTTCCTAAAAAGAAAGTTAAATGAATATAATGCAGGAGAGCAATTTCAGACTATGATAAATGCTATCTATACCAAGCAAAAAGCAAAGGTGAGGATCAATGGGGACATGACAAATGAGGTTAATATAGAGAAGGGTACCAGGCAAGGCTGTCCATTATCCCCACTATTGTTTGTTTTTGCGTTGGAAACACTTAATGATCAGGTTAGAATGAACAACCAAATAAAGGGACTTAAATGCAAAGGCAGGAAGCATTCGCGGATGATATTCGCGGATGATCTGATGTTCATACTTGAGGAACCAGAGAGCTCTCTTAAACATTTATTAAAAGAAATAGATCAATATGGAGAGGTTGCAGGATTAAAAATAAATTTAAAACAGACCAAACTTATAGCTAAAAACTGCACGAAAGCGAGAGAAGAAAAAATTTATAAAACCTTTAATATAGAAATTGTTAAAAAGATAAGATATCTAGGGATTATTTGCACTAATAAAACCAGTTCTATAATCGGAGACAATTATAAAAAATTATTAAAAGAAATCAAGGAAGATCTGGAAAAATGGAAAAGATTTAATTTGTCACTGTTAGGTAGAATAGCATCTATAAAGATGAATATTCTTCCAAAATTTATATTTTTAGCGCAAAATATACCATTATTAAAAGAAAATGCACCGTTTTACCAGGAAATTAACAAAATAACTAGGGATTATATATGGTTCCCTAAAAAACCCAGAGTGAAATTAAAATTACTCCAAGATAAAAAAGAGAAAGGAGGACTGGCGTTCCCCAACTGGAAACTCTATGGAAGATCGGCGGCATTGGTTTGGATTAAAGAATGGGTGAGGTTAGAGAACACCAGACTACTTAATCTGGAAGGCCACGACCTATATATGGGCTGGCACTCATACATTTGGTATGGGAAACAGGCTATACACTCAAACTTTCACTCACATGTCTTAAGGGCAGCGCTAATGAAAATCTGGATTAAGATCAAGAATGAGTTCTACACCAAAACGCCAAGATGGGTATCACCACTAGAAGCCTATATCAAACCTACGCTGTTAAGTAAGGAAAATTTGGCCAACTATGAATCCATTCTTGATAAAGTAGGTAATATAAAAGGGGAAGATAAACTAGAAAAATTAGGTATTAAATTGTCATGGTGGGAAAAAATCCAACTGCAATCAGTTTATGATAAAGATAAGAAAATAGGGTTCTATAAAGAACAAAATGAATTAGACAAGATTTGGTTAAACAATGATAAAAAACTCATTAAAAAGATATATAATTTGTTTATAGATAGAGAAATGCAGGATGAAACAATTAAAAATGTTATGATACACTGGATGAAAGATCTAGGGCACCAAATAGAAACAGATAGATGGTCAAAAATTTGGAAAGGAGTTAAGAGCTTGAAAGCAATAAACTTTAAAGAAAACACATATAAAATTTTTTACAGGTTCTATTGGTCACCAGATAAACTACATAAGTGTTACCCTAATGTGTCAAATATATGTTGGCTATGTAAGATGAAAATCGGATCTTTCTATCATATGTGGTGGCAATGTAGACAGATGAGACAGTTCTGGATGGGAATTAAAAGCTTAATTGAAGAGATATTGGAGGAATTGCAGATTTCTGAACGTGCAGTGAGAAATCTGTATAAAAATTGGACAGGTAAGCAAGCTTAACCATAGTAACTCCTCCAAGGGAGCAGCAGATAGTCTGGGACAAGCTTGCTACAGCGCAGCTTAAGAGCTATTTTTGAAAAGAAGATTGATGTGGACACCTCCATCATAGAGGAGTTAATGTCATATGAAAGCGTTGGCAGTTACGCAGGATCGGCAAGCCACCTTGGAACTGATCCACTGGGACATGTTTGTTACAAGACAGGAGGCAGTTCTTGTGTCATGCTCGTTTAATGAAGCAGCAAAATGACAGCAAGAGTGTACAAATGGAGTTTTCCTGCCTGCATAAATACAGCACTTATCCAGTGGAGGCAGACTGATCAAGCCATCACTGGATAATTGCGCTCACACAGGTGATCGTAACAATTGACCCTGAAGGAAAATAAATTTCTGCACCTGTCGCTTGAGTTTGTTCTATAATGTGAACAATTTCCTTTTGTTTTGTTGGGCCGACGGGGGGGGGGGGGGGGGAATAGTAGTAAGGCATTCGGAACGTAACTAACTTCCAGCCGAGAGCCATTGCCACTGCGTGATGTAGATAGTAAGCTCTCCAGAGAGGCTTAGCTCTCCCGCCCACCAACCCACCCCCTCTACTATTAGAAGCACTGAAGCTGCAGGATGTAGGCTGGTTCTCTCCTCATTACTCTAGTCTCCAGCTGGGGGCTTGCATTAAAGCTCCAATGAATATTACTTTGTAATATTCATCCATACCCTCAGTGCTAGTAGCTAAAGAGAGTGATTGATCCCAATGATGACGAAGATCTGGCAGCTTTTGCTGCGTGTGAAATCCTGTTTGTTCATGTTCCAAGAAGACATCTATTCCCTAACACTATTATAAATTTTATTTCTGTACTAAGGAACCCAAGTGTGAAAGTTGCCGCTTGCCTGTGACAGGTTAGAATTTTTGCTAGCTTTTTGTGGGGGGGGGGGGGGGAGGATTAGGACCAAGCTGGTCCATTTGTTTTCTCTTTCAGGCTGTTATCGTGCCACTGATGATGACTAGCATAAGGTATGTTTGGGCTGGGTGGCTGATATAGGTTTGTGAGCTTTTGGGGGGTACGTACTTGCTGGCTGGTTTTATTTAGCGTTTTAATTGTCCAAAGGGCTGTTTGATGTATGTGTGAGAGAGAATCACCGTTCTCACTTTAGAGCTGAGAAACCTAAGAACATAAAGAGAAGTCAACGTTGGATCAGGCCAGTAGCCCATCCAGTCCAACACTCTGTCACACAGTGGCCAAAAACACCAGGTGCCCTCAGGAGGTCCATCAGTGGGGCCAGGACACTAGAAGCCCTCCCACTCTTCCCCCCCCCCCCAAAGCATCAAGAATACAGAGCATCACTTGCCCCAGACTGAGAGTTCCTAATCTATACTTTGTGGCTAATAGCCACTGATGGACCTCTGCTCCATATGTTTCTCCAGCTGAAGCTGAGATTTGATGACTTGTCTGAGCCAGCAGCTCAGATAAGAATTGAACCCAGGTCTTTAGTATCTGGATTATGCAGGGAGCCAATGATTGCCATTATCTTTGAATAACTGTTTAGTGTAGCTTGAGTGCCCTGACCTGGATGGCCCAGGCTAGCCCGATATTATTCAGTCTCAGGAGCTAAGCAGGGTCGGCCCTGGTTAGTACTTGGATGGGAGACCAGCAAGGAAGTCCAGGGTTGCTTCACAGGGGCAGGCAATGGCAAACCACCTCTGAACGTCTCTTGCCTTGAAAGTCCAATGGGGTCTCACCATAAATTGGCTGCAGCTTATTAGCACTTTCCATCGCCACATAGTCCAATTGCCCTGACCCAAAGGGCCCAGGCTAGCTCAGTTTTGGAAGCTAAGCAGGATTGGCCCTGGTTAGTGCTTGGAAGGGAGGTCCAGGGTCACTACGCAGGCAGGCAGTGGCAAACCATCTCCGTTCATCTCCTGCCTTGAAAACCCAGTTTAGTGTAGCAGTTAAGAGCGGCAGACTGTAATCTGGAGAACTGGGTTTGATTGCCCACTCTTCCACATGTAGCCATCTGGGTGACCTTGGGTCAGTTACAAGTTCTGTCAGAGCTGTTCTCTCAAGAGCTGCTCTCTCAGAGCTCTCTCAGCCCCACCTACCTCACAGGGTGTCTGTTGTGGAGAGGGGAAGGGAAAAGAGTTTGTAAACTGCTCTGAGACTACGAGTGAAGGGCAAGATATAAATCCAACTCTCCTCCTCCTCCTCCTCCATTGCCATAAGTCGACTGCCATAAGTTTGACGGTACTTTCCACCAAATCTCAGTCTTGTCAGATCTCAGAATGTAAGCAGGGTCATCCCTCATTAGCATTCTGATGGAAGAAGAAAATCCAGGGTTACTACACAGAGGTGGGCACTGGCAAACCATCCCTGAATGCCTCTTACCTTGAAAACCCTACAGAGTTTGACAAAAAGTACTAAGTACATGACTCCAGAGTGGCATGGAAGAAACTATTTACCTCACCATAGAGATTTATTTCACAGTGCCAACACCAAACATTAAATACCAAGTGAGAAATCAGAGGTATTCACATATCATAAAGCATCAGTTCAAGTAATTGCACGATAAGTTGGTAATTTAAAAATCCAACTTGGCAGTAATTTACTGGGAAATGTTGTTAATCTTCATAGTAATCAGTGAAGAGATGTCAATGGGATGGGTTGCTGGCTGTACTCCCGTTTCGAAATTTTCTTCTTCAAGGCCAGTTTTTCACATTTCAGTTGCGGTACATCAATAGCTTAACAGTGTTCTAAACAGCCGTCTGTTAACCCTACAGAGTTGCCATGAGTCGGCTATGAATAGACACACATACAAAATTCATAGCAGTTCACTATAACAATCTTAGATCAAGATGGGTAGCCGTGTTAGTCTGTCTTTAGCAGTAAAAAAGAGTAAGAGTCCAGTAGCACCTTAAAAACTAACAAAACTTGTGGCAGGGGAGGAGTTTTCGTGAGCCACCGGCTGCTCACTTCAGAGTCTTCACGTCGCTCATGAAAAGCTCATACCCTACCATGAATTTTGTTAACAACAATCCTAGTAACAGCGGTTTTGTAAGGTAGTCTTGTGCCCCCATAACTGCGGAGGAGGTCTTATCTAAAACCAACAAGTGAGTTGGGGAAAGCGCCGTCTTTCTGTATTCATGGCTGGGTCTTGGCCACCAGGACAAAGCCTGCTTGAAATAACTCATTACTAATGGCTGACAGCAAGAGCTGCCTCATGAGATGCCGAGATCCGCTTCTCTTGTCAAAAACACCCCGCCGCCCTCTCTTTCCTAATGCTCATAAAATGAATACAAATGCTGCTGTGATGGATGTGTTTGTGACGGTGAAAATTCTTCACCGCTCAAAATAAAAAAAAAAAGAGTCAATGAGGCGTTAATAACATTTGCAGCGGTGTTAAAAGCTCCGTCTTCAGGAGGGAAGCGGTTGGAAGGCAAATGTGTCCTGGCAAAGTCTGCCGCAAAGTCCACATCGCCAGAGGTGGGAGCAGTAAACGTGTTGCATGCTGACCCAAACCTCCACGCTAATAAAGTCTTTGTGGTGAAGCAAAATGCTGAGCCGCTGAACGATGCCCTGTGGAAAGAAGCTTAATATTGTGCCTTAAGAGTGCTTTGAAATGAGTGGTTTCTGTTTGTGCTAAAATGAAGACGTAACATCATGTTCTGCGCATTGATTTCTTTGACTTTGGTGTGTTTAAAATTGCTTTGTTTTTTATTGTATTCTCCACTTCAACCACTCCGCCTTTCCTCAGTCTCTAATGTTAAAGGTTTTTTTTTTAATGAATCTGTTCTGTTCAAATGTGTTGAGCTGCTTGGAGACTGGCTGACCAATCAGACAGGTCTAATAAGTTTTTTTAAATGGCCTTTCCTAAGACCAGACCATTTCTGCACATGAAAATAGCTGTAACTGATAGCCCACCCTTGTGATGTGGGAAGGTGACCGCAGTGGCCGCATACTGCCAGCAGTGAGGTCACTTCTTGTAGAATGCACAAGCCAGTTTGCTATGATGCAAAGTTTGCCCTTGCCTGCCTCTGTGTCGCAGCCCTGGTATTCCTTAGAGGTCTGCCATCTAAATACTAACCAAGGCTGGACTCTAATCTGGGAGAACTGGATTTGATTCCCCACTCCTCCACATGCAGCTGCTGGATGACCTTGGGCAAGCCATAGTTCTGGTACAGCTGTTCTTGAAAAAGAGCAGTTTCTGTCAGAGCTCTCTCAGCCCCACCTACCTCAGAAGGTGTCTGTTGTGGGGAGGGGAATGGAAAGGAGTTTGTAAGCTGCTCTGAGACTCCTTCGGGTAGTGAAGGGCAGGGTATAAATCCAATCTCTTCTTCCTCTTGGTGCTTGGGGGGGGGGCAACTGGGAGGGCTTCTAAGTGTCCTGGCCCCACTAGTGGACCACCTAGTGGCACCTGGTATTTTTGGCCACAGTGTGAGGGAATGTTGGACTGGATGGGCCATTGGCCTGATCCAACATTGGCTTCTCTTATGTTCTTACGACTGGCCATGCAGGTTTTTAAAAAAATGTTGTTTTGTCAGCAGCTGCCCCAACAACACAAGAATATTCACTGTGCGACAGAAGGTAAACTGTGGGAACCATTTTGTGGCTGGCTCTGCCTCCCATGGCTGCCATTTTGGCGCTGCACCCACCTCTAGGGTTGCCAGGTCTCAACCTCCTCGCCGGTGGGGGGTTGGAGGGAGATTTCCGGGAGTGGGGGGCAGGCTGACGTCACTGTGTGTGATGCCCCTGACATAATGACTTCACATGGATGTGATGTCATCTCGCCAGGATCATCCTGAGGTGGACACTCTGGTATTTTGGGCAAAACTCTATGATTACCACATCATGTCAGGGACATCGCGCCAGGTTGTGGCTGTTGGGGGCGGGGCTTCCCCCACCAGCCAGCTGGCTGGCGGCAGGCAGGAGCCCGCAAAATCAGGGGAACCCCTTGCTCTCACCTGGGGGCTGGCAACCTTACCCACCACACTCTGTCAGAATTCCAGAGGTTCCTGCATGCTCAGAAAGGTTGGGGGCCCCTTGTGTAGGAACAACATACAGAGCATTAAGAGTTTGAAGGCATCCAAATAGGGCTTGGGAGCTCTGAGACACTCAAGGGAGGCAGCCTCTGGGCTCACAGTGTCTTCATTGTTTCTCTGTCATGGCCCCTGGTATGACCACAGCCCCACATGATGCACATGCTCTCCCTCTCAGTCTCTTGGTGCCATCGTTGCTGAGGCCGCAACTAGGGCCTGAGAGAGAGCACATGATTTCCTTTGCCTTTACTGTAAGCACTAGATTTTTCTCTAACACTGCTTAATGGAGTAGAAGAGAACAATGGAAGACACTTTGGGTCCCTGTTGGGGATCAAAGCAGGATATAAATGAAGAAATAAAGTATTTCTTATATCATCTAAGAGCCCGGCCTAATCTTGTGCAGTGGTGCAAGGGAACTCCCTGTGGTGGGCACAGTAGCCCACAGTTAACCCCAGGCATTTGCCCAAGGTGGCAGCAGCAGCCACGGAGGAGTCAAGGTGCTTCTTGTTGGTTAGAGTGAGGATCAGAGGCCCAAGCTGGCATTCTCTTCTTGTGGCAAACTGCGCAGGGGTGACCGAAATCTCTTCCAACATCTGCACTTCCCGAGGCCCTTTTCCTTTCTTGCTCACCTCTTTTGGTGTCCGTGAGTGTAAACTCCTGCTCTCAAGCCCTTGCTGCTATACTAATTTGTTACTCTTGTTATCTTATTTCCATCGATTGCTTTGTCTCTTGTGTCCTTCTGCACTTATTGGCTGATTTTTTTTCCAGTTATATCAGTTCTCTTCTGCTCCACGGGAGCTCCGCAGCCTTTGGCAAGTTTGCAAATGTGGCTGGTTTGCCGCTTCTGTGCATAACCTTTGTCGTGCTTCTGTATTGCCAGAAGTCTCCCTCCCCCACCCCACCCCACGCTTGGCTTTTGGATTCCATTTCCCTCCCCCCCCCCCCCCCCATTACCTTGGAAAATACAGCTGCTTTTCCGTTCGTAAAAGCTTCCAGACCATGTAATCATAATTCACTTTAATAAAGTTATGTATACTGGTCGGACTTGACTGTGTGACTGAACAACAAAAATAATGTATGACAGTAGGGACTATTTGAGAGAGTATTGAGTCTGGTACTGGAGAGACCTGGATTCAGATCTCCACTTTGGAATAAAGCTCTCTGGGTGATCTTGAGCCAGTTTCTCTTCAGCAGACGGTTGGGTTGCCAGCCCCCAGGTCCGAGCAGAGGATCCCCCGCTTTTGGGGGCTTCTCCCCGCCACCAACCAGCTGGCCAGTGGGGGAAACCCCACCTCCATACAACGATGTCCCTGTGCAACGTCACCGACACAGTGATGTCACATGGAAGTGATGCCATCACGTTGGGGATGTCACCATGTGATACTCTGGTTTGGGGGCAAAAGAGCTTAGCCACATAATGTCCCCAGCGTGATGATGTCACTTCCACATTTCGTCATCACATCCGCAAGGTTGCATGGTGAAGTCATTGTTTGGGGGCGGAGCCCCTCCCAGAAGGCTCCCTCCTTCTCCTGCTGGCGATCCTAGCAGATGGACCATGCAGTCATAAGCGTAGTTACCCTAGGGTTGCCAGTCTCCAGGTGCTGCCTGGAATTACAGCTGCTCCCCAGACAACAGAGGTCAGTTCCCCTGGAGAAAATGGTTGCTTTGGAAAGTGAACTCTGTAGCATTGTACCCCACTGAGGTCCCTTCCCCAGGGCTCCACCTCTAAAATCTCCAGCAATTTCCCAAATTTTCCTGGCAAGCCTAAATTACCCTCTTCTAAGCCCTCTGTAAATCAGTGGTTTTAGAATAGTGTAAATCTGTTTAGGAGGGCCCTGTTAACCTTCTTTACAGGGTTTGTTATGAGACTAAAAAGGAAGGAAGAAGCATTATAAAAATTTCATGCGGCAACAGTATTTTATTAGAAAAATCCCAAGTATAACACATAGTCGTCCCCCCCCCATCTTCTGTCCACCCACAGCTTTTTTTGGTGTTGAGGTTTCTTTGTCAGACGTGTGGATGAAGTCTGCTTAGCGCTCTGTGGAATCTTGCTGTTTTTGTAAGTATCTGTTTTAAGGAGTGTGGTCTTCCTACCACAGCTTATTATTGCTTTGGAATATAGAAATTTTTAAACTGAAACAAGGTATTAACACATCAGACATATTTATTAAAACTGCTTAAATCCGAGTTGTCACCATTTAACCCAGACATTTCAAATCTCTCGTTTCTGTGGAAAACGTCTCATTTCTGTGGAAAATTATGTTTAGAACCCCTTGTTGAATACTGGGTTCCATGGATGGTCAGACCCCAAGCCTAGTGATCAGCTCAGCTTTATTAGTGACCAAGCAAGAACAAGACAAACAAACAGGGCAATGGCCTTGTAGCATGCAACTCCACCCACTTCCCAAACAACTTCCAATGATAGGCTATTGTCAGAACCATTAATTCCTCGTTGGCCACCTCCAGAGTCCTGGTGGGCTATTGTTCTAGAGCTCCAAGCTCAGCCAGAGTCTGGTAGAAACAGTCCTGGAATGTTCCAGCCCCAATACATAACACCCCTGATCTGCTTTGAAGGTGGAAATCTGCCTGCTAAGAGGAGATCTCCGCTACAAACATACATCGCTTTAGACTGCTTTAACTCCTAGTGAGGATGCCGAAAATTCTCTGTGCTAGTCATCCCTGGCCTCCATTTGCAGAACTGTAGCTCCCTGGGGAAAAGCAATAACTATTACACCAATTTAAACTCATTGGGTAGATATATCCTGAGGTTGCCTTCATAATGCTGTAGAGCTCTCGTTGCTGGGTATCTATTGAGCATCATCTTTAACTTGCTGCATTTGTTGCCACTAAGATTCATCTGACACATGTGTCTGATATTTTTATCTCCAGTATATATTTGAAATATTTATGTTCTGTGTTGTTGGAAGAAAGGCTCTCGGGGGGGTGGTTCATGATCACTACAACAATAAGAGTCCTCAGTAAAAATCAATGTCAACAACAGCATTGAATAGGCTAGCACATCACAAAAATTATACAGTAAATGCCCTAGAGGAGTAAAATCATCAGTTAAAAAGCAACCACCCTGGAATAACTCGGGTCAGAGGCAAGAGAGAAATGCGCATGCACAATCAGAGAGGTCCGCATAATTCATTAAAATATTTTCATCTGGGGAGGGGCTGTGGCTCAGTGGTAGAGCATCTGTTTGGCATGCAGAAGGTCTCAGGATCAGTTCCCTGCATCTCCAGCTGAAAGGACCAGTTGCTAGGTGATGTGCAAGACTTCGTCCTGAGACCCTGGCCAGTCGGAGTAGACAATACTGATCTTGATGCATCAATGTTCTGATCCCATATAAGGCAGCTTCGTGTGTTCACCTGGAACTCCATGACACTAAGGGTCATGTGAACAGCTGGGGGGGGGGAGAGAATTCTGAAGTGAGGAACCACATCCCTAGCCTTTGTGTCAGATGTTTAATTGTTTTCTATATTTTGTTATCCCCTTTGAGTCTCAGGGGAAAAGGTGGGCTATAAATGAAGGAACTAAATTAAATGAGAAGAGGGATACTGTTTAGAAGTAAAAACCAGTATGTTGAATTTTGCTTAGAAATGAATTGGTGACCTGTGCAATTATTTCAAAACTGGGGAGATAACTGCTCTACAATCCGTGTCTGTGTGTAAGTGAAGTGATGGGATGCCAGCCTCCAGGTGGGACCTGGGGGTCTCCTGGAAATAAAGCTCATCTCCAAACTACAGAGATTAGTTCCCCTGGAGAAAATAGCTGCTTTGAAGAGTGGACTCTATGGCAGTGTACTCCACTGAGGTCCCTGTCCTCCCCAGGCTCCATCCCCAAATCTCTAGGAGTTTCCCAACCTGGATCTGGCAACCCTTCTCTCCATCCCACGCCAGTGGCCAGGGGATACCTAGCAACCTAATAAAGTACCATCAAATCACAGCCAACTTTTAGCGACCCCAGTAAGAGGCTTTCAAGGCGATTAAGAAGCAGAGGCGGTTTGCCATTGCCTTCCTCTGCAGAGTCTTCCTTGGTGGTCTCCCTTCCAAGCTTCTACCTAGCTTCTGAGATCTGACGATACTGGACTATACGATGTTGCCTTCCCTCCCCTATAGAATGTACCCATTAGCAATCTGTCTTTTGAATCAGTTGGCATGCCCATATAGTATTCAAAGGCAGCCCCATGTGCTGCGGTAATCTAATCGGTCTGAAATCTGGCCAGTGAACACTGAGGTCAGATGGTGCTTCTCAAAGAGCCTGTGCAGCTGGTGTACCCTTGAAAAGTGGCTGGAAGCACAATACGCTACAGAGAAGAGCTGAGCTTCCGCTTTTAGAGACAGATTACATGCATGCCTCTCTCACAGTGCAGAAGTGTTCCAGCAGAACAATCAGGAGTGAACCTTAAGCTTGTACACTCTGTCGGTACTTAGTGGTACTTAAACTGGAAGTTTAAACAAAACGTTCAGTTTACAATTGAAGAAGACCTTGACCTTCTGTGCATGAATCCTTGCCTCCCCACCCACCCCCAGACTAAAACAAATCCTGTGTTCAGATAAATGTGAGGTCTCCCAGTTTGTTCATTCATTTTCATCCATGCTGAGAGACATGGCTAATCCTTGTTTCCCCTCCTAAATACAATCTCACGTGGAGTATATGGGATAATGAGGTCTGATCAGACCCTTGAGTGAGGCTGTACCACTAATAGCAGGCTGTTTCATGGTCCCTTTCGAACTTGTTGGAGTTAGTGAAGAAGGCTGGGCCTCGACACTTTCATTCCATACATCAACATGAAGTACCAGCCTGTTCAGCTGAGGCAAAATATTTCACTCTTGTCAAGTGTATTGAGACTTCATTTCGAACTGCCCCATTGGTAGTTGAATGCGAGTTGTTTTATTCGGAATTTAGTTCCAAGCATCCCGTGAGAAACAACATTAAAAGAGGCAGGGATGGGCAAGGGTCCTTCTAAGTAATAGTTGCCTGCGGTTGGGTAGAGGTTGGGCAGCATTTCTGTCTTGCAAAGGATTATGGTGCAGTTAGGCTAGCCCAGTCTTGTTGGATCTTCGAAGAAGAGGAAGAGATTGGATTTATACCCCACCTTTTACTCGAAGTCTCAGAGCGGCTTGCAGTCTCCTTCCCTTCCCCTCCCCACAACAGACACCCTGAGAGGTAGGTGGGGCTGAGAGAGCTCTCTTGAGAACTGCCCTTGAGAGAACAGCTCTGAAAGAATTTACGACTGACCCAAGGTCACACCAACAGCTGCATGTGGAGAAGTGGGGAATCAAACCTGGTTCTCCTAGATTAGAGTCCAATTTCTTAACCACTACACCCAACTGGAAGCTGAATGGGGTTGGCCCTGGCTAGTATTTGGATGGGAGACCTCCAAGGAATAGCAGGGTCATGATGCAGAACCAGGCAATGCAAACCACCTCGGAATGTCTCTTGCCTTCAAGGTCACCATAAGTCAGCTGTGACTTGATGGCGCTTTCCACCACCACTGCCACCAAAAACACGGTGTTAATTGGCATGACATTTGCTCTGGCAGGAAAATAGGAGAAGTTGTGGCAATGGTATTTATAGCACCTTTTGTATACAGCCTTGCTGAGAAGGGATCAGTGCTGAAGTTTCAGTTGGGGGAGAATGGGGAGTGGCAAAAACGAAAAATTCACAGGGAGGGACCGTGACTCAGAGGAAGAACCCTTTTGCTTTCCATGCAGAAGGTCCCAGTCTCTATCCCTGGTATCTCCATTTTAAAAAGATCAGGTAGTAGGTGATGTGAAAAAACCTCTGCCCAAAACCCTGGAGAGCAACTGCCAGTCTGAGTAGACAAAACTGACCTTGATGGACCAATGGTCTGATTCAGGCGAAGGCAGCTTCGTGTGTGTTTCGTAAATAAACTTGGAGTAGAACAGCCAAAGCCGCTCATGTAGGCCTCTTGAGAAGCTGGTGTTTCTTCCCTGTTGGAGGTATTAGCCTGATAATAAAAGAAAGTTGCTATCACTAACTATTAATATTTAATACATTATAATTTTTGAGGATGTTCAAGGACCACAGCAATCTTTATGGCCGCCATGAGGTACGACAGTGGTGTTCTCATAGTGTGGATGGAGGTTGAGCTTCCCGAAGGACACCTCATAAGATGCTAGCTGTTGTGAACCAGGAAGCCGAGGTTTGACCCTCTCTGAATAGACCTACAGCGACCCAGAGTGGCAGAATTCCAGGAGCAGAGGCTCAATGGGGGAAAATGCTCGAGGGGAGATCTTTCCCCCAAACCCCAGGGTATTCCTGCTGCACAATTCCATTCCGTTTCCTGGTGGGTTTTGTGCGTTTGTGTTTTGCTGTCAAGTCATAGGCCAACTTCTGGTGACCCCTAGGTTTCCAAGCCAACAAATGAAGAGTGATAGTTCACCATTGCATGGTTGCCTAGCAACCCTGGACTCCCTTGGTGGCCTCCCATCCAAGTACTAACCAGGGCTTCCAAGATTGGGCTAGCCTGGGCTATCCAGGTCAAGGATTCCTTCCATAGTGAATGCTTATTATTGAACTTCTGCAGAGCAGAGGAAAGCAGTCTGGGACAAACACTGTTCCCCACTCCCGCACACAAGGAAAGCACATGCATAAATACCTCTGTGTTCTTTGTTTAGTGTTGTGTGCTCAGATGAAGAATATGGCTAATGGAGAGCCAGGACTCACCAGAGGTTAGCCAAAAGGAACATGGTTTGGGGAAGTTATGGGTTATGGGAAGCCGGGCTGAACAACCTCCAGAAGAGAATGCAAATATTTCCAGTAGATTAAAGGTGGCAGGCTGGAGTTATAATTCTCCTCCTCCTCTTCCTCACCCAGGAGCTGTTGTTAAGAGATTCTGTAATGCAGCGCTGCATTCTGTGGCTCGGGAGCAAGTGTGTGAAGCAAGGTTGATGGGGGGTTTTATTGCTGGAAAGCAATTTCGTCTCTTAATAACTTCTGCAGTGACCCCATCCCGAGATAATCTCGACCAAAAGCAGCCCAACCTGCATTTATTTTCTAGCTTATTGATTTCCAGGGCAATGGAAGGATCAGCTGGAAGAAACAGGGTATTTCGTCCCCTACCAGACCCTCCCATCGGGGCTTTCACTGCTGGCAGACCCTGGTGAGGTATATAAAGTCCCACACTTTTTGTAGCTCTCGCTTTTAGGGTAGGGTTTTTGGAGGACGAGTGTGGGGAGGGGGTTTAAAAATCAGGCAGTCCCAGGCAATGCTCCCTCTAAGCTGTGGAGTCTGCTGGGCAAAAATTCTACCTCGTGAGCTGCTGGCACTAAAGTTGTGAGCGAGCGATTTGGATACTGCATAAATTAGTTTGCTCTGGAGCCATCCTTCCTGAGCTAAGACAAAAAGGTGTGAGCTGGAAGCTAGAAAACTGTGAGCTAGCTCACACTAACTCAGCTTAGAGGGGACACTGGTCCCAGGTGTTGCTGGGTTTACAAGACACCTGATTTAGTTATTTACCACTGAATGTCCAAAAATCGGTACGAGCCTATGACTTTTTGGAATGGGCAGGCTGCCCGTGGCAGGTAAAACTTCATTTTTAAAATGCATTTGAAAAAATACATCTGTAATCTTTCTCTTTAAAAAAAACAACAACTGGGTTAACAGTGAAATCTGAACCTAATGCAAACGGATAATCTCTTTAAAAACTGAAGTCATGACCCTTTCGGGAAACGTAAAGAAACAAACTGCGGGAAAACATTTTTTCAGTCATAGAGCTTAATAGTTTATGTAACACACATTGTTGTGTTCATAGTGGGGTCCTGTCGCTTGGAAATCACCAATGATCTGTCCAGGTGATTTTTTTTGTTAGGCATGCACTAGGAACTGACTCATTGCTCATTCTGTCAGTCAGGGTGCCTGGATATTTACCTCCCATCTCGAGAAGAACAATCTTTCCGTTAAATATTACCAGCCTTTGAGAATATTCAGTTTTGTGGGACAGAGCAGGGCTGCCAGGAAAGAGGACAGACCAAAGCAGGAAGGAACGTTGGTTTCAACCAGCACCTGTGAACAGCCAATCGAGGCTCCATGTCATAAAAGAAGACCGGGGAGGGGGGGGGGGGGTGATGAGCAATAAGTCAGCAGTTGCTTGCTGTGATATAATTTGATAATACGGTGATAATATTTGATCATTTGCTGTGATATTAATGGGTATCATTTCCTGCAGCATTCAAAATATTTAGTCAAACATTTAAGAAATGTATAAAGATTTTATGCGGGGGGAGGAGGGGGCTTTCGCAGTGAATTAGTTATGCACTTTTAAATTAAGAGAACCATGAATTGATTGCTAGTCTTCTGTCAGCACCTGAGCACTTCTCTTATGCAGGTACCATTAGGCTGATGGATGAGGCTCTTGCTTTGATGCACGAGTATCGCGTGTTATCAGAAGAATGGTTCTACTGGAGGAATGCGCAGGTGCCGACGGAATAGAATAGTAGCGATTGAGATGGAAACCCCACCTTGATGTAAACCGGCCTGTTTTCCTTGGTGATTTCAATCGTGATGTAAATTGACTTGATTTTAAATTAATCCACTCTGGCGGTGGCTGGGGTTGCCTGTGCTAAGTGTACTCTCCAGAGGTTTCCTGGCAGTTGATGGAGAGGGAAGGATATGTTCTCTAGCTGTGATTCTGTAGTATGGAGAAAATGAATGTGGACGGGAAAAGAAAGGGTAGTTGCGAAAGGAGACTTCACATGGCCTTATCTGCTGAAGTTTACAGGGCTTATCTGCTGTTTGGTGTAGTGGTAAAGTGTGCGGACTCTAATCTAGGAGAACCGTGTTTGATTCCACACTCCTCCACATGCAGCTGCTGGATGACCTTGGGCAAGCCATAGTTCTCTCAGAGCTGTTCTCCCAAGGGCAGTTCTGGAAAGAGCTCTCTCAGCCCCACCTACCTCACAGGGTATCTGTTGTGGGGAGGGGAAGGGAAAGGAGATTGTAAGACGGTCTGAGACTCTGAGTGAAGGGCGGGGTATAAATCCAATCTCCTCCTCCTCCTGTACTGATTAGCATCATTTCTGACTATGCTGGTGTCCCCCAAATAATCACAGAGACTTTTAATTTGTTAGGAGATACCAGTAGGGTTTTTTTTAAAATTAGGAATACAGAGCCCATCTTCATCTCTGCTCCTAGGATTCCCTTCAGAGAGTGAATATTCAGCCAGCTTGAGCAGGAACAGGTGGTTTTGAAGCCTCGGTATAGACACCATGCTCCTCCATCCTTATTTGCTCTGACTTTAGAGCAAAATTCTGTCTCAAGACAAATCAACAGCTTTGCTAAGGCACAGATCAGATTCACAGTTTATGTGTCAAAAGGTCTCGGCCATTTGTACCCCGAGCTGTGGAGCAGCAACTAGAAGGTCCGAAATGGCAGTACCTGTCCGTTCATGTGCAATAGCGAGCTGCTTGGGAGCTGAATGCCACTGTGGGTTTACAAACGCAGCTATGTTTCTTTGTTTGCTGCTCCGCGTTCTGTCTTATATGGGGCAAGGCAAAGCACCCTTAAAAATGTGCCACCTGAATTGGTTGCTGTTGAGTATTTTCAGAACAGCACAAATATGCTGTTTCTACTTTTCTGAGTGGATGAAGACAAAGAACCATCTAAGATGGTGTTGTACAATGACACTCTAGTAGAGTGTCCCAAGAGTCACTGTGGCATCCTGGGTGGTTATTATGCACTGGGATCTGGGAGACACAGGTTCAGGTCTTCACTCTGCCCTGAATATTGGGGCCGACCTTGGGCCAGTCTCTCGTACTATCTCTGCCTCCCTCTCTGTCTCACTCTCACACACACATACAGAGTATAGGATAAGTAGGATGTGGTAGTCCTGCTGTACACTGCATTGGTCAGTCCGCACCTGGAGTACTGTGTGCAGTTCTGCAGGCCTTCCTTCAAAAAGGTTGTGGACAGAATGGAGCGGGTGCAGAGGAGAGCGATGAGGATGATCGAGGGTGGGGGGCCTGGAGACCAAGTCCTATGAGGAAAGGCTGAGGGACTTGGGAATGTTTAGTCTGGACTCTGGAGAAGAGGAGGTTGAGGGTGGACATAATTGTTCTAGGAGGGCAGGGAGGTGTTCCTGCTGGCAGCGGAGGATAGGACTCACAATCATGCTTAAATTAAGGGCAGGAAGGTACCGGCTGGATCTCAGGAAAATATTTTTTACAGTAAGAGTCGTCAGCAGTGGAATCAGCTGCCTAGGGAGGTGGTGAGCCTCCCCCTCACTGGCAGTCTTGAAGCAGCATCTGGACCAACACTTGTCAGGGATACTCGAGGCTAATCCTGCATTAAGCAGGGGGTTGGACTAGATGGCCTGTTTGGCCCCTTTCAACTCTGTGATTCTATGAGCTGTCTTTCTTAAGACATGCAGACTCTACAGAGGAAGTAAATATAGGTCATGTAGGAAACATGTAACCTCAAGGAAATATTTTTCTACGGCTACGGGGAAGGGCATCTTTCAAGATCTGTGCAACATCTGGAAGACAGTTCTGATAACCTACATGAATTTGACTATTCCTTTATGCAGTGTCTAGTGACTTTTGACTAAAATATCATTTGGGTTTTACTGCACAGTTTCTTTCTCGTCTCTAAACTGTTATGAGGTATTTCTATTCCCAAACAGGTATTCCTTTTTCGAGTGAGTGCTTGGGAGAGCCTATTAATAACCTGGCACAGGCTTATCACCCTCCTTCATTGTTTGCACAGCTTTTCCAACTCCACCCTCTTCAGATCAGAACTGTTTCTCGAGTTTCTAGGAAAGTGTGTATATTATCGATTGTGCAGGACTGCACCAGTTAAGAGCATTTTGACCAAGAATGGCATTTTTATTGACACAGAGACAGAAGCAAGAAAGACAGAAAACTATTTCATAAAAAAAGTAAAATATTATTTTAAACATCAGTATTCCGGTTCTGCATAGTTGGGTAGTTTGTGGAGCTAGTACTTAAAAGTTACCAGGGTTACCCTGGTAGTACCAATACAGCCTGAACCATGATGCAGAACACAAATGCTGACTCATATCTTATATTGAGCCGTCCTTTTGCCATGAGCTACATAGCCCAGGCTAGTCCACTCTCGGCAGATCTTGGAAGCTAAGCAGGGCCAGACCTGGTTATCATTTGGATGGGAGTCTGCCAAGGAAGTCCAGAGTTGCTACACAGAGCCCAACAGTGGCAAAAACTGTCTCTGTTCATCTCTTGCTTTGAAAACCCTACACAGAGGTGTCAAACTCATTTGTTTCGAGGGCCAGATCCAACATAAATGTCACTTTGTTGGGCTGGGCCGTGTGTGCTGTAAAATATAATGCCAAGTACAGGAGATATAAATTTTATAAAGGATGCAGGTAAACCTAATTAATGATATTATTTTTTACTCAAAATACAAACATACTTTTAAGCATTAAGACTCTTAAAGTATTTTCTTGAAGTCTCTCCCTGATGCTCACCCTCCCACTTCCACTGCTCAGTACTCATCAGCACTGGGGCAGTGTGCAGGGAGAAAATGCCCAGCCTCTGTTATCTGGTAATGAAGGTAATGACCAGTCGCTCATGGGCTGGAGAAAAGCCCTGGACAGGCCAGTTCTGGCCTGTGGGCTGTATGTTTGACACCCCTGCCCTACGATCACCATAATTTGGCTGTGATTGGACAGCACTTTCTACCACCACCATCCTTCCCTTCAGTAGCTCGCTTCCAAGACAGCCGATAATAGACTTAACAAGGTGAATCCAGTCCTCCCACTGCTTCCTGGCTGCTTCTCTGCAACTCTTCTGCACCTGTGGAAGAAATACCCCTTCTTCACATGAAGCTGCCTTCTGCATCAGACCCTTAAGAACGTAAGAACATAAGAGAAGCAAATGTTGGATTATGCCAATGGCCCATCCAGTGCAATACTCTGTCATACAGTGGCCAAAAACACCAAGTGCCACCAGGAGGTTCACCAGAGCTGCCAGGACACTAGAAGTCCTCCCACTGTTGCCCCTCCCAAGCACCAAGAATACAGAGCATCCCTTGCCCCAGACCGAAAGTTCCTATCTATACCTTGTGGCTAATAGCCACTGTGGGACCTCTGCTCCATACCCTAAGTCCATCAAAGTCAGTATTGTCTACTCAGACTGGCAGTGGCTCTCCAGGTTCTCAGGCAGAGGTCTTTCATGTCACCCATTGCCAGATTCTTTAAACTGGAGATGAGGGGGACTGAACCTGGGACCTTCTGCATGCCTAGCAGAGGCTCTTCCCCTGAGCCACAGCACCTTCCCTACTTCCACCTTCCTGGAAGTGAATTGCAGAACAAGAAGGCAGGTGCTTGTTGTTCCAAGAGGTGAGCTCTCCTCACTCAAGGCCAGATGACCACGGGCAACACCTTTCTGTCAGTCACAGTGGAGGGATTCGTAGGCAATGATGTTGCAAAGTTCCCTTTGTTGTGCCGCTCAGTGGAAGGGGTCTTGTTCCTCCATGGCATAGCTGGTCAGTGATGGAGTCCAAGAGCTTCCCAGTTACCAGATGACACTCCCCATTCACAATTGGACTGGCCCCTGTAGCTTGTTTTTGAGGGGACCATCCGCAATCGTATTCCGTAAAGCTTTCCAGCTCTCCGCTGCCTCCCACCAACTCCTTTATATGTCTGGAGACCCCTGACCACCGTTTTTGGGTGAGGAGGACACAACTGGAGATGCAGTCCCCATTGGGGCCCTCTTGCCCACTTCAGGCCTTGGGAGACCAGCTCCACCCGGCTCTCGTCACTGCAGAACAACGTGTTTTGACAGTGAACGTGGCTGGCCAGCCTGCCCAGGGAAGGGAAGGTGAAAGCTGTTCAAATTAACTTGATCTGGAGCTGGAGCTTCATTTAGACAAGTGGCAGGTAATGAGGAGAGCCGTGAAGTGGAGTCTGCTCAAGGGCCTAATTACACCTGTACTTATGCATCCCTCCCCCCCCCCCCCCCCGCATCACTTCCTTCCACCCATCAGATGATGATGATTAGACCTATTTATAGGGGCAAAGTTCCTTATTATTCAGCGCAGCGAAACTCTTGCCAATCAAATCAGTACCATCTGCATCTTTGATTACCGTTTAATAACACTGTGGAACACTTTAATTAAAGCTGGATATAAATAGGCTTCGTCACTCCCCCCCCTTTCATTTTGACTTACCTAGGTGGCTGCCACCTCCTTGCTTATTCTACATAAATGCAAACGGAAGGATTCTTGGTTTGGAGACTGACAGATCTCCACCCATCCACACCCCCAAGTAGCTCTGCTGAATCAGTTTACCCGGCTCTGTTTGCAGGGCTTTTCTGTCTGTTTTTTGCTCGTCTGGAGCAGAATGCCTCATGTCGCCGTCCCCCATACAAACACATGCAGCAAGAGCGACTGGCCAGTGCAAGCAAGTTTCGATAGCTTAGCAAAGTAGTGTCAGGAGCATTTGCACGTTCAAATGTGTGTGTGTTGAAAGTAAGTTCATCTAAAGGAACGGAATTTGTGATGTCTTAAGAGAGACTGTCCAGGACAACCGACCCCAAGTGTTGTGGCATCTTGAAGACTAATTATATTCTTCTGCTGCAATAAAAGTAAGTAGTTAATCTTGAAGGTATTGCAGCATTGTTGGTTCAGTTGCTGGAGGCTAAAGCTCAGACAAAAATACGACAAACAAACAAACGCTGTGACATGAATGACTAGGACATTTTATATTTTTAAATCAAACTTACAAGATTACAAGGGACAGTTCATTATACTCTCAATAAAAGTTTACAACATTACAAGGAAAGTCCATCCTACTCAATGAGCACCCGGATATAAGCTCATTTCATCCCATCTTCCTCAGGAGTAGTCTTATTGTATGGAAAGGTATCAGCCTCTTGAGACAGTTCAATGTTTGTTAAGAGCAAACCAATGCTTAACTTCTTTATTTTCTGCATTTTACCCTGGAAGAAATCCATGGTATTTTAAATGAAAGGCAACATGAAGCTGAATGGAATATTCTTATTTTTTTTAAAGATTTTGATGAATTAATTATTTAATTATTAAGAATTTGTTAGAACTTCCTTCTGGTTCCATTGCAAGTGTTTGGATTAGGAGCAAGCCAGTCTTGTCTCTCAGGTGCTAGAAGCCTCCTGTATTGTGCTGGCTAAAATGCTCTCCATCAAACACTGTTAAATTTTATGTAGTAGCAAACCAGTCCCCTTTTTATGTCTACCTGGCTAAGAAGCCTTCAGTTTTGAATGTGGCTGGCAAAATGCTGAACTCCGGGCTCTATAAAGAAACTACTCTAATTAATTCCATGCAGCTGCATGTTGAACATCTCTTTCTTAAAGTTATAACATATTAATAAGAATGTTAAAAGGCTGAACCTCTATACAATATTTCCACTCTTTAAATTCACTTGTAATTAAAGTAATATCTTAAAGAGATGAACTGGGCTCAATTTCTTACACTTTGACTTAATTATTATATTTTAAAATTGATATAAAATCATCCTCTTCAATGTGAAAGTTAAACCATTTGCCCAGTCTTCCTCAGGAGTAGTCCTATTGTATGGAAAGGTGTCAGCCTCTTGAAACAGTTCAGTGTTTATTAGGAGCAAAACAGCTTGCACGGGTCAGAATACAGGTATGGGTCCCTACTCACTGTCACGCAGAAAACAAGGTATCTTCCAGTTGTCTGTTTAGCTCGGGAGCACTGCAAGGGGAGGGACTTGTGGCTTCCCTCCTTCACCATTTTCATGAGGAGAAATGGCCATGGATGACCCTGCCCCTTTCTCTGGCACTGCAGACAGCTTAATACCAACCACAGTTTACTGTTAATGGAGCCAGAGAAAGGGGGCAAACAGCCACCCTTCCATGCGGCTGTTTCCTCTGGTGAAAATGGCAAGGGAGGGAAAGCGGAAGCCCTTCCTCCCCTCTGTCAGCACTCCAGAGTTGAACTGTAAAGATAAGATATCCTGTTCTTCTGTGTGACAGTGAGTCTGGGTAGGCACCCATTTGCTGACCCATGGAATCTGTAAACCTAATTTGAGCCTAACTCAGCCAACTCTGAAACATTTGCCCAAACAGATTCCAACTAGCTCACAGTCCTTCTGACCACTGTGCTATTCCAGCTTTCCCTCTCATGAGTAGAGAACTAGATGCACAACATGTAGATGTCATTTTTAAATGCCAAGCAACTGTCTAATCCTTTATGGCTTCAGAGGGAAGCATTGGAAATGGTGCTGGGTGGAAATTTCCATTGTTAGTATAACTTGGCTTTTCTGTTGGGGAGAGAGTGCACAAACCTTAGATCTTTGTGCCCACAGATGGTTTTGTCTTTGCTGGATTTTCTGTCTTTTATCTGTTTGGAAGTGCCGCCAGTCAGATGTGTGGGCTGTTATTTAATTCCAGGTTTTCTGAGCAGTTTTCCTCGTTTTGCTTCAGTTGAGCCTGGGCCTGTTCTAGTCTTGCTTGCCCATTACTTTATTCATATGGGACACACACACACACAAGCACACACAGACACACCACGTTTATTGGCACATATTGACTTTGCAAGATGAATCCTGTATCTGGCACTTGCAGATCCTTCAACCATTATTGCCTTGTTATTGGGGGATTCTTCTGGCTGGTGATTTGAGGCCACCAGCCTGAGAACAAATTCCTCTTTCCTTACAAGAACATCAGAGATGACACCAGTCATCCTTTCTGGACCCTGGGAGTGCAACAGCTCCTGGTTTTGTTCAGCAGAGGGCATCTTCTACTTGGCCCGCATCTGTCACAAAACCATTTGACATTTTTCCCCCATACTAATTCCCGAAACCAGTAGTAACTTCAAGGGAATGTTTTTCATTTCATCTCCCCGCCATCGCAGAGCTCCGGTTTGTCATCTCGAATTGATAGTTCTCCACGCTCCCGACTTATTTGGATGATGGAACTGCTAACTGCTCTGACCCCACAGTCTGATGTTCTCTTTATCATCTCCTCACAAAGGGACTGATTCTGGTGCTGGGAGGATGCCGTGCCGCTAGAAGCGTGGGGAAACAAAGAGCCAACCAGCAGGGAAGGCGATGGCCTGTTGGTGTGGGGGGGGGGGGGGGGGAGAAGCCCAAGCTCTTGTACGACCATCTGGCCGACCGTTTAGCAAGAAGCAAACTGTACTTTGACTTCTGAGTGCATCCGTCCAGAGGAGCAGGTGCTAAAGATGGCAGGGTCGGGCAAGTAGCTCCACCCAGAGGCTGTAGGGGCCTCTGATCTTTTCTGGCACCCTGTACAAAAATGCGGGATTGTGTTCTCTCTCCCCTCCACCCCAATGAAGTCTTCTCTGGTCTTGGGGCGATTCTGCGTTGGCTTTTCCCTCTGTTGTTTTACCAAACCCACGTTGGAACAGAAATTCCCCTCTGCATTGAACACCACTTTCACTTTCTCTAATCATCAGATTGTATGGGACCCTTTGCACTGCATGCCGCTTTCACTTTCTTTGATCATTGGGTCTTATGGTACCTTCTGCATGGATCTATGGCCATTAAGGGGTGACTCTGCAGGCAGTATGGCGCTGGCCCCCAAGGTATTTGAACGTGGTTTTGAGCTGCCCCTTTGATAAAGCAACGGAGGGGAAAGCCAA
Source organism: Lepidodactylus listeri (assembly GCA_029233225.1). NCBI lineage: Eukaryota > Metazoa > Chordata > Lepidosauria > Squamata > Gekkonidae > Lepidodactylus > Lepidodactylus listeri. Next base: position 24,768,013 of record JARCFY010000008.1, read on the forward strand.
TGCCAAATCACCCTTGGTTTGCAAACGCGTCGCAAGATGCTGTCCAGCAGTCCTCTCCAGGGGAAGGTTCTGTGACACTGAGAATGAGAGGCAGTGACTCTTCCTACCTTTACATAAATAAATAGTCACTGTTGCTTTTTGGCTCACCTGCCGGGACGAGGGAGCAACAGCCGCTTGCTCACCTGCCTTCTCCCTCCAGTTGTCGACTGCTGCTCCTCCTGGCAGTCTTTGCTCTTAACTCAGGTAGGTGAGTAAAAGCGAGAGCGCCACAAGCACCCCAGTGGCCCTCCTGACTGCCCAGCATGGGAGGAGGGGACGCCACCTCTGCTTGTGGTGGCAGTGTGCTTATCGGAAAAGGGAGGAGGGACTGGCATCTGGGAGGGGAGTGATGGCTTCTACCCTGAACGAGGGCAGGTTGCGATTGGTGTGGCTGCCGTAGTATCTGTACATCCAAAGCAATGCTCCCTCTAAGCTGTGGAGCCTTTTGAGCAAAAATTCTACTTTGTGAGCTACTGGCATTAAAAGTTGTGAATGAGCGATTTGGCTACTGCATCAATTAGTTTCCTCTGGAGCCACCCTTCCTGAGCTAAGACAGAAATGTGTGAGCCAGAGGCCACAAAACTGTGAGCCAGCTCACATTAACTCAACTTAGAGGGAACACCGATCCAAAGATAGTGGGGTCTGGGCAGCTGCCTAACATTTCCTCCCCCGCCATTTACCCTGACTGTGGTGTACTGCCTCCAAATCCTGGAGCGGGCCGTGCAAGAAGAGATTGCAAGGGTTGTAGTTCCACCCAGCAGAACCTGGATTCTTGCAACCACTGCTGCTCTACTTTTAGTAACGATTAGAGGCAGTGGTAGATGCATAGAGTTTGAGCTTCACTTGGGTCTTCAGAGGCTGGAAACCCCTTCTCTGGACTTGAAGATTCCGCGGTAAGGCGGGAGCTCCCTCTGAACCCTTGGCTGCAAACCGGAAGTCCCTATGTGTAAAGGTAAAAGTTTCCCTTGCTTGAAAGCTAGTTGAATCCGACTCTAGGGGGCAGTGCTCATCTCCATTTCCAAGTGGTTAAGTTCGCGGACTCTAATCTGGGAGAACCGGGTTTGATTCCTCACTCCTCCACTCACACCTGCTGGATGACCTTGGGCAAGCCATAGCTCTGGCACAGCTGTTCTTGAAAAATAGCAGTATCTATCAGAGCTCTCTCAGCCCCACCTCCCTCACAGGGTGTCTGTTGTGGGGAGGGGAGGGGAAAGGAGATTGTAAGCCGCTCTGAGACTCCTTTGGGTAGTGAAGGGCGGGGTGTTAATCCAATCTCTTCTTCTTCTATCAGGTGATTCTTCCATTGCAGATTTCCACGCGACACCATATTGCATGCTCCCGGTTTGGAAACGCTCACCCTTTATTCTTGTGTTTTGACAGGTGCTAGATCAGAAAATTGCCCTTCCGGGTGGAAAGCTATCAGACAGGCCCAAACGGACCTTAATTGGGTGTTGCTTCTTCCTGTCAGACCAAAATGGCTACCGTGACCCATACGTATTTCATGGAAGGACAGACTTACTCCGTCCCCCTCATCCAGCCAGATCTCCGCAGGGAAGAAGCCATCCATCAGATCGCTGATGCACTTCAATACCTCCAGACGATCTCAGCAGATATCTTCAACAGGTATGTTTTGGCTGTGTTGGCAGGTGCTGCAGGCTGCGAGGGGAGGTTAGAAAGCCGAGAACTTGGCTCTCTGCCCTGACTGGTTGTTTTTGAGTGACCTGTCTGCTTTGGAACAGGAGATTTAAAAGAACTGGAGCCAGAATTCGCCTTGATCCTACCTGCCACCCACTCGTCCTCTGCAGAACAGATGAGTGTGGTGAGAGCTACAGCACAGCAAATGCAGGCAGGCCCACCTGTTTCCAGCAGATCATTAGCACTGAGGAGATTCTTACCTAGAAAATTTCTGGGCCCTTCCTCCTCCCCCAGATAGGAGATCCTGCTTTCATCACCAAGCAAGCAGAATTCCCCCAGCATGCCGGGAAGGAAACCAAGCCTCTTATGCAGTTTGGCTGCTTTCCTGTAGAAATGGGGATGATGCCGAAACTGTGTTCAAGCGTGAAATGTTTTAGGGCCTGACTCCAGCATAGTGCAGAGAATGCCTCTCACGCTGGGAGTCCCCTCCCACACACACACACACTGATAAGGACAGTTTGATGGGTCCCTTTGGTATACAGTCCTGTCTTGTGGGAGGCTGGACATCTGTAGCCAGGAGATGGGGCTTGACAGCATCAAGGTTATGGAACAGTCATGCAGAGGAAGTGTGTTTATTGGTAGGCAAGTCTGGGCAGTCTTAACAAATTGTGTTTATAACTTGCACCAGATGAATGATGTTGTATTTATTGGTTTTTTAACTGTTTTAAACTTTGTATACTGTATATCGTTTACCAAACCTGATGCATGCTTTGTGGGGAGGGGGGGATATAAATCGAATTAAATAAATGAATAAACAAATAAGCGCTGTATTCTAGGGCAGGGCAGACCTTTGTTTCTGGGAGCTTCTGCATTCTTTTTCAGGAGCCTTGGGAGCTACCAGTGGCAAAAGGAGGGGTGGGTGGATAGGGCTCATCACAAAATATGGGGGGGGGGGGGTATGGTGAGTGGAAGCAGTCACAAATAGTTACTTGGGGAAAAAAATTACACCGTTTCAGAGCAGGTCTGCAGTGGGTGTTTGGAGAGCCAGTTTGGTGTCATGGTTAAGTGCGCGGACTCTAATCTAGGAGAACCGGGTTTGATTCCCCACTCCTCCACTTGCACCTGCTGGATGACCTTACGCAAGCCGTAGTTCTGGCACAGCTGCTCTTGAAAAAAGAGCAGTTTCTGTCAGAGCTCTCTCAGCCCCACCTACCTCACAGGGTGTCTGTTGTGGGGAGGGGAAGGGACAGGAGTTTGTAAGCCGCTCTGAGACTCCTTTGGGTAGTGAAGGGCGGGGTATAAATCCAGTCTCCTCCTCCTCTTCTTCCTCTTCTTTTTCTTTCTTCTTTCCTCTTTCTTCTTCTTCCCTTTGTTGTTTTCTGAAGCAAACAAACAAACAAACAACAAACCAAAGTGTAACTTGTCCTGTAGGGGGGAACTATACAGTTGCCTCTATCCCTCCCCCCCACCATAGGAAAATGGGTTTAATCCAGGGGGCTTCAGAGGTTAGCCATGCTGGTCTGCAGAGAGCCAGCATGGTGTCGGGGTTAAGAGCAGCGGACAGCCTCTAATCTGGAGAACTGTGTCTGATTCCCCACTCCTCCTCCACCGGAAGCCTGCTGGGTGTTAGCCTTGGGCCAGTCACAGTCCTCTCAGAACTCTCTCAGCTCCACCTGTCTGTCAAGGTGCCTGTAGTAGGGTAGAGTAAAGGAAGGAGATCGTAAGCCACTTTGAGGCTCCTTAGGGCAGAGAAAAGCGGGGTGTTAGAAAATCAGCTTTCCTCCTCCTGCTGAAAAACAGTTCAATTCGAATCCAGTAGCATCTAATTAGAGACCATCAAGCTCTCAAGAGTCTCCCTTTGGCAGACATGAGCAGAGTAGAAATGGAGATCTCGGAGTCCTTTCATCCTAGTCAGAAGTTGGGTGGAGTGTTGTGAAGGATGCAAGAGGTACCCTGCCTATTGTAATCAACTTGATTAGAGCAGAGGGGAGATGCTTGGGGGCAGGAAATTAGCATCAGTAGTGAGGGAAAGAGTCAATGACGTGCTCCTTTCCTGTCAGAGGAAAGGTTGCTCATGTGCATGCATGAGGGGAGGTGGGAAAGGGTGGTGGCGGTGATGCTGTTTTCCCACTCAGAGCAAAGGTGCTCTTCTGTTCTCCTTCACTGGAGGAGGGGTGGAGAGCTACTTTCAGTCGCTTGGAGGGTGGCCGACCTTCCGCCCACCCCTGTATTCTGATACTGCTAATGGTTTCGTTTCAGCGCGGGCCCGTTGTGTTTAAGTTGAATGGCATTTGTCGGCTGCGCACTGTCTCGAGCACAAGGGGAGCTGATTTTTAGAACACGAAAAAAGAAACCTTTAAAATGAAAACGGGGACTAAAATATCCCCAACTGATTAAGTGTACATTTTTGACAAAAAATACAGCTAGAATTAGCTTTGTGGTTAGTTACTTGCCCTGGCCAAGTAATGATTACTCTTGTGTAATTATATTCCGTTGCTGCCTTCCTTTGCCTTTTAATCCTGTAGTGAATGTTTTTGGGTGGCTTTATTGTGATTATGGCTCTTATTGTCTAGTACCATATGTTTACTATATATATATATATATATATATATATATATATTTTCTCCGAAGGGAGACCTAGGTTCATGCTATAGAAGCTGAGTGGGTGATTTCGGACCAGTCACAGACTTTCAGCCTAACCTACCTCACAGGGTCATTGTTCAGATCAAAAGGGAGATAGGAGAATGATATAAGCTGCTTTGGTCCCCACTGCAGAGAAAGACTGTACTTTTCCTAGGTAGAGGCTACAGGGAGGGGGGAAGAGATGGAAACTTGAAATCAGAGGGGCAGATAACGGTACATTGATGGTTAGCTGGGGAAATAGGGTTGCCAACTCCAGGTTGGGAAATTCCTGGAGATTTGAGGGGTGGAACCTGGAGAGGCTGGGGTTTGAGGAGGGGTGGGACCTCAGACAGGTACAATGTCAAAAACTCCACCCTCCAAACCAGCCATTTCCTCCTGGTGAACCATTGTTGCCAATTTCCAGGTGAGTGCTAGAGATCATTCAGAATTACAACTGCTCTTCAGATGGCAGAGATCAGTTCCCCTGGAGAAAATGGTAGTCTCTATGTCATTATACCCTGCCGAGGTTGACACTGAGTGCCCAAGGCCAGGGCACCTACCCAGAGCCTCTTTCTAGAGCCTGTTGTATTTATTTCCACTATGGGCCTTATTCCTAGTTAGTAATAATATCAAAACTGTAAAACGTGCACAGTTAACTAAACACTTGAGGAAGGTACCTTGTGTTCCATGAAAATGCAAAGGATTTTTAAAAGGAATTGCCCCAGGCTCGGTCTTTGGGTATATCTCCAAAATGGAGGAGCATGCTCAGAATGTGTCTTCAGTATGCACCCCCAGGGTTCTGGGTGCAGGCCAGAGTTGGGAAGGGTTGCCTGCTAGGCAGTAGTGCTTGTGATGGGACATAGATGCAGGTTCCAAAGGGCCATTTGGACCCTATTTTTGGACACGAAGGTATGGGCTAGGGAAGGAATCCCTTTCAATTCCATGCAAAGCAATGCCTCCCCCATCCTCTCCAAGGAGAACGGCCCCCGCCCTGTTAGCATGCCTGTCTCGCCGCAGTCCCGGAACACCAGCTGCGGTGCTTCTCCCTCACTCTTGAGTGCACTTACGGCTTGTAATTACTAATTCCTTCCAACAACAGGAGAGACTCCATCAAGCCTTTTGTTTGCTTTGCCTTTCCTGGGAGCTCTCTGATATAATTAATAATGATTTGGTAATTATGCAGGCGTCTGATTAAAAGTTCCACAACCTTGGGTGTTCTGTGCCAATCAAAGGGAAAGCTTTTTCAAGGTGAGAATCTCATCACTTAGCAGAGAATGACCTTTTTCTCCCTCACTTTCTCTTTCTGCTTCCTTGAGATAAGGTGACTAGATCTCTTATTCCCAGGAAAGCTGGGGCTTATCAGGGCAAAGCATTCAGCTTTGAGGCCACAAAGGGATGGGAGCACAGTTATGTTCAGTGTGTGTGGCAAGAAAGAACTTTGGGCCTAATATCAGCCCAGCACAGGAGCTCCTTGGGATAAAGGTGCAATGAGAGATTTCCCCCCCCACACACACACACGTAAAAGGTTCACCTTTATTGCAGGGATCTGTGCGTGCTACGATTCTGCTGGAGTCGTCTAGTTTCTCGGTTGATCTTACAGCTGTGAAGATATGCCTGAAAGGGTGTGGTGAAATCTTAGGGGTAATGTTGAGTAAAGAACTTGAGGGTTATGGATGGCACCTGGTATTCTTGGCCACTGTGTGACAGAGTGTTGGACTGGATGGGCCATTGGCCTGATCCAACATTGGCTTCTCTTATGTTCTTATGAGTGCAGAGAGCCAGAGGGCTCAGTGATGCTGGAAAGTGCCATCAAGTTGCAGCCGATTTATGGTGACCCTGTAGGGTTTTCAAGGCAAGAGGTGAACAGAGGTGGTTCGCCATTGAGTGCCTCTACGTAGAAACCCTGGGCTTCCTTGGTGATCACCCATCCCAAGTACTAACCAGTGCCAACCCTGCTTAGCTTCCAAGGTCTGACAACATCAGGCCACCTCGGGCCCTCCAGGCCAGAACAGAGGATACAGTAGTATCCCGAGTCTCTTGGCTTACATTTTAAAAGGGAAGTTTCTCGTTTGATCTTACAGCTGTGAAGATATGCCTGAAAGGGTGTGGTGAAATCTTAGGGGTAGTGTTGAGTAAAGAACTTGAGGGTTATGGATCAGCACTGCTGTAGCTGCTTGTCCTACTCAATTAGGAGCAGAATGAATTCTGTGAATGTCTGGTTACGACAGCGCAGAGCACACATAATTTTTCTTACACATGCAAATATGACATAGAAACGTAGAGCTTGAAGGGACCTCACAGGTCATCTAGCCCCCTTGCACAATGCCTTCCCCTCCTCACTCCCCCAGTGACCCCTGTTCTATGCCCAGAGGAAGGAAAAAAACCTCCAGAATTCTTAGGCCAATCTGGCCTGGAGGAATATTCCTTTCTGACCCCAGAGTGGTGATCAGCATTACCCTGGTTGTCCCTGTCCTTTTTAGCCAGTTTGGTGTAGTGGTTAGGATCACGGACTCTAATCTGGGAGAACCGGGTTTCATTCCCCACGCCTGCACATGCGGCTGCTAGTGTGACCTTGGGTCAGTCATAAGTTCTCTCAGAGCTGTTCTCTCAGGAGCAGTTCTCGAAAGAGCTCTCTCAGCCCCACCGACCAAACAGGGTGTCTGTTGTGGGGAGGGGAAGGGAAAAGAGTTTGTAAGCCGCTCTGAGACTCCTTCAGGTAGTGAAGGGCGGGGTATAAATCCAGTCTCTTCTCTATTAAGTGCTAAAAATGCAAGAACTGTAAGATGGTCACTTGCCCCACTACCATAGTAAAGATGGGATGTTAGCTGGCTGTTGGAGGGCTATGATTGTCTGAAATCTCTCAAACATTTGGCCTTCCTGAAGGGTGGCACTGAGAGCGATATCCCATGAAAGTCCTTATCTGGGCTGATCCTTCCGTCATCCCCAAGGCAGGATGGAAATCCACCAAAGAGATGGTCCTCACCAGACAGTTTGGTGTAGCGGTTAAGTGCATAGACTCTAATCTGGGAGAGCCAGGTTCGATTCCCTACTCCTCCACTTGCACCTGCTGGATGACCTTGGGCAAGCCATAGCTCTGTACCAGCTGTTCTCTCAAGGACAGTTGTCTCAGAGCTCTCTCAGCTCCACCTACCTCACAGGGTGTCTGTTGTGGGGAGGGGAAGGGAAAGGAGTTTGTAAGCCGCTTTGAGACTCCAAGTGAGTGAAGGGCGGGGTATAAATCCAATCACTTCTTCTTCTTCCTCCTCCTCTTGAGCCAGTGTACAACACCTGGCAATAGGAGTCCAGCCTAGCCCACATAAACAACACAGGTTGAGCCTCCCGGTTCAGCCAGTGTTCTCAAAGTTAAGCTAAGTACGTGATTTACTCAAAGTAAATGGCAGTTGGCATAGGGTTCCCTTTTGAGCATCCGGACCTGATGGGCTCCGTCCCACAGAAGCTCCTTCTGCAATCAGTTACCTGTTTAAGGTTCCAGAAGGAACGAGGCTGCTTCACCACAACAGCCTCAGGTAGCCATTCTTTGAGAATCGGCCTCAAGAATCTGAGATCTTCTAAGGCTTGCCCCAGCTTCCGAGCGGTATTTATTTTTTAAAAATAAAGAAAAATGTTTGTCTTGCTCCGCTCGCATTCCTTTAGCCATGGCAATTTCTGCTCTTCTGTCGAGTGACTTTTAATCAAAACAGCGTGCATTTTGAAGAGCCTGAGATTGTTCTCTCTTTTTTAAAAACAGGCAGGTAGCCTTGCTCCTGGAAAAAAAACAAACCTGAAGGAGGTTTTTAGTGGCACTTGGAAAAAGACAAGTGGTCTCTGTTCCTACATTGGCTCTCTGGCCTAAATCAGTTATCAGCTGAACTTTGAGTGCTGTAAGGACAATGTGAGAAGGCCTTTTCCTTCCAGAATAAAACAGAGTGCCTATTCTCACTCGGCAGCTAAGGTGGGGAGGAGGGAGAGGAGAAAGCGGGTCATGAAAACAAGCCGGCACACACAGGTTCCAGTTTGGGCCGGCTCCAGAAACATTCCTACCAGTGTGCGTTTCAAGCAGCGGCCATTCTCGGCCTTTCTCTTCCCCTCTGCCTCACTTTGTCCTGCGTGTCTGGGATTTCTCCCTGGTGCCCTGCCGTGCTCTCATGCTAGCTCCCTGAAAGGAATGTGTTTGCAGCATCTCCGAAACAAGACCCCCTTTAGATCAAGCTCACGTGTTGCAGGTAAGGGGACATTTTCTCAATGTGTGGCTTTTTCATCCCTCCCAAAACATACTAGATAGTGGCACTTCCCATTCGGCAATGTTGTCATGTGGTTTCCTTACTGCTGATTTGGCTGCAGCAGCAACAGATCTTCCGTGTGGCTGCTTTCCTTGTGTTTTTTATGCTCCATTCCTTTGCGATGGCCATGCGGTGGACTGTAATATCAAGCCCTATGAGGGAAGGGACTTGGGAATGTTCAGTCTGGAGAGGAGGAGGTTGAGGGGGCACATGATTACTCTCTGTAAGTATTTGAAGGGCTGTCACTTGGAGGAGGGCAGGGAGCTGGTCCTATGGGCAGCGGAGGTTAGGAGTCGCAATCATGAGTTTAAATTACAGTCAGGAAGGTTCCGGCTGGATCTTAGGGAAAACTTTTTGACAGTAAGAGTTGTGCCACAGTGGGATCAGCTGCCTAGGGAGGTGGTGAGCTCCCCCTCACTGGCAGTCTTCAAGCAGCGGCTGGACAAACACATGTCGGGGATGCTCTAGGCTGGTCCTGCTTTGAGCAGGGGGTTGGACTAGATCATAGAATCATAGAGTTGGAAGGGACCTCCAGGGTCATCTAGTCCAACCCCCTGCACAATGCAGGAAATTCACAAATAACTCCCCCTCCACACCTGCAGTGACCACTGACAAAAAAACCCTCCAGGATTGCTTCCTGACCCCAAAGTGGCAATCAGCATTTCTCTGGGCATGTAAAAAAGGGCCACAAAAACTAAGCACTGAGGCAACCCTTCCTGCCCTCCCTCTCATGATCCGCCTAAGATCAAGACGGCAATATGTCAATTACTGATTTTTTAAAAAAAGCCTTCCAACAAATCCTCTGGCAGCACGGTTGGGGTGTGTGGGTGACCATCGCAGCAGTATGGAACAGGGGAAATGGTGCCAGTGTGTGAGTGACCAGGAAAATCTGGTGTTTCCTGCCCGCATGGCAGCCATTCCATCCTTGCCACCATCTTTCCCAAAACATCACAGAAAAGCAGGTTTGACCAAGGCTGGAGGAAAGACGGGGGGAAACATGACAGGTGTTGCAAAAGAACCATGGTGCTGCCGGGGGGGGGGGGGCAGAGTGGGAAAGAAACCCTCTTCCCAGTAGCATCCAAGCTAGAGCCAATGGCCCATGTGTATGTGACTGACGTCTATTGGCCTGGAGTCTGTTTCTTCTGTTTTTCGGAGGGGAGGGAGGTTCTTTTCATAATACTGCTGCTTGTCCTCCCATGTATGTTCAGCCCATCGCAGTTCAGTTGCCCGACACCATGTTCTCGGGCCAGAAGGCCTCTGTGAAAGTCAGTGATTGAACGATGCCAGGGACAGAATGTTGATCTAGTTAGCCCTCGCCATACGTTGATTCTAAAATGCCTGGTGTATTTAGTGAACTTGGCTGGAGTCCTTCCTGTCCCCCGTATATTATGGAAAGGTCAGGCTTTGGAGGAATTCCATTCATCCTGCTAGCATGAAAACTAATAACACTTAGCAGTTATATAGAGGATTTCAGGCTTTCAGCATGCTCCACATAAATTGTCTCTATAATTGACTTCAGTGATGGCCGGCTTCTTCTGTATGGAAGAGATGGGCTTCGTAACATCTTCTCTTTCCAGAGCAACTTGGCTAGGAAGAGTCCGTGACCTTTGCTGAAGACACTGGTTGTCCTCCCCAATCAGGAAACTAGGAGTCTCCCTGAGGGACTCTAGTGACACCCAAACTCCTGGGGCACCCCCTCATTTCTCTATAGGAGAGGGGGGTCACTCACCATTCAGGATTCCCAGTTCAGTCATTGGAGGAGGATGAAAAAATGGAGGTGGAAACCAGATGTGGCCTCTTGGCCAACAGTTAGCTTTCCTTAATCTAGATTCCCTCATGGTAGTCTGTTTCCAGACTAGCCAGGACAGAACTTTTGCACTTGTCATTTTGTTCCTATAGTGCCACCAAGTTGCATGCAACTTAAAGCGACTCCAGCAATGGGCTTTCAAGGCAAGTGAGAAGAAGAGGTGGATTGCCATGGCCTTCCTCTGTGGAGTCTGTCTTGGTGGTCTCCCATCCAAGTACTGATCCTGCTTAGTTTTCAAGATTGGATGAGGTCAGTCTACAGCAAGAGCAGGTTTATTTATTTGCTCCATTTGTACACCCCCCTTCCTCCCCAGTGTGGACCCAGTGTGGCTTACATTGTTCTCCTCGCCTCCATTTTATCCTCACCACAACCCTGTGAGGTTAGCTAGGTGAGTATGTGATTGGCCCGTGGTCATGCAGTGAGCTTCCATGACAGAGTGAGGTTTGATCCTGGGTGTCCCAAATCCTAGTTTCACACTCTAACCACCAGTGCACTGGCTGTCTAGCTGGTGTCCTGGTTGCTCTTCCCGGTTGCTTTTCCTATCTGCAAGACCTAGTGAGGCCCTTCACAGAATTCCTTCCTTTAGGGAAGGTAAGTGGTCATCTTTTCCCCAACATAGCATTTCCTGGTATGGCCCTGGAGCTCTGAAATGCTCTCCCACTGGAAGTCCTACGCATTCTGCCCTTGGTCTCCTATCAGGGTCAGGTGGAGATGCTTTTGTCACCCCAGCTGTTTGGGGATCGCTGGAAACTTCTTACTCCTGACTTAATGCGATTTTCATTGGTTTAATCTTGTTGTTTGCGTAGACTGTAATTTAAATTTTCGAGATCGTTGCAGATTCCTTTGTGAACAGCCTTCTGCTGGAAGGTGGTCTGATAGTGCAGTCCTATGCAGGATTGCCTAGGTTTGGCCTGGAGTATTTCTGCATGGGATTGAGCTATTAAGTATTTTAAACAAACAAAAGCTTGATTTAAATGGGGGGGGGGGGCCTTCTAAAATCAGAATAAGAAGCTTGGACAGAAAGAAATCAAGATGGGGAAAGAAAGGTGGGATGTGGTCAGAGCAGTTGATGGGGACAAGCCGAGCAGGAGCGAGAATAAAAACGAGAGGCTGGAGACGAGAAACGGGTAACCGAAGAACGAGAACGTTGGCGTAGTCGAGATGTCAAATAACTCAAGGGGCGAGCAGAGCAAGAGCAGCATTGGCACAGTGAGGGAGTTGGGTTTTAGAGGCCGTGTAGACAGAAGAGGCAACTTTACTAACAGACCGGATCTGTGGAGTGAAAAATTGAAGGAGGTACACCTGTGCAATCTCCCAAACGCACCTTGCAAGTACTGGTGCTTGTAAAGCTGCCTTTTGCATATGTAAGGTTTTCCCCTTCCTCTTCTTGCATGGGCCGTCATCCTGGAAACGTAGCTCTAATGATATACGCGACAGCATCGTTTAATGAAGGCCACCATCCGAATTGGCTTAATTTCATACTTTTGCTTGGTGTTTTGCATCTGTCAGCTTTCTGGCAAAGCCGTTGATGCAGTGTTTGCAGTTGCCAGTTCGGAGACTTATCGGCTTGAGGTAAAGGTCATGGAATTGCAGGCTTCAGTTAGAAACATGGTTTCTTTTAATGTTTATTCTGGTGACTGGTAGCCTGGGGAGATCAATACTTAGAAAACGCAAATGGCAGAGTTTGGACCAAAGTGCAGCGCTGTATCGGCAAGGGCAATTTAATGATTGCAACAGTCTAGTTCCTTGGGAGCCTGCACCTGGGCAATCCGACTTCAAGCAGGGACTTGCATGACGAGACTGTTCTTCCATACGTAAAGTCCACTGGGGGGGGGGGGATAAGCAGTGACAGCCCCAGGTTTTTCCACCCACTAGGCAAGGATACATTCTGGTCCCCCCCCCCCCCAGTTCGAGGTGGACTGGGATAGGGGTGGGTGCCGGAGCCACAGCGGACGGGCCAAGGGGGCGAGCTGCAAATGCATGCAGGGGGTGGGATCGCTTGAGGACAGGTGGAGGGAGCCTGTGCCAGGTGGCAAAAGGAGCTCCAAAGAGACCGCTGGGGCAGCAGAGGGCGAGCGGCACTTTCCCGTCATCCCAGACTGTTCCCCGTGCCTGTCCCCCCCCCCCCCCCCACCTTCTTCTCTTTTTGTCTGGAGGGCTGCAAAGAGGGGAGTCTCTTGCTGGGGATGGAGCAAGAAGCCGGCAAGGGAGGCTTCCTGTGTGGGGCGAGGAAGGGACGAGGCCAGCCAGAATAGTGTGCTCGTCAAGCCATTGCCCTAGCCCAGGGGTGGGCAAACTGTGGCTCGGGATCCGCATGCGGCTCTCTCACATATATTATGTGGCTCCTGGCAGGGCGGCTGGGGAAGCTAAATATCATTAGCAAACAAATATCATTGGACAAATTAATATCATTATCAATATCTGCTTTTACCCCTTTTGTTATTATTTTTGGCAGTCTCATTTAATGTTAATAAAAAGCAAATCTGCTTATTTTCCAATAAAAACAGGTAATATTTGTTCATGTCTTGTGGCTCACAAACATCTGATGTTTATTCTATGCGGCTCTTACGTTAAGCAAGTTTGGCCACCCCTGTTCTAGGTGGCTCTTTCTCTGAGCAAGTTTGCCCACCCCTGCCCTAGGCAATGGTCTAAAATTTAACAATAACGGGACGGCCCTGAAAATAAGTATTGAAGACCGGTTGTGGCATGGCCGTCTGCCTCCTTTTCTGCTTCTACGACTAAATGGCCACTCAGTATAGAGCCGCAGCCTTACTCCTCCAGCATGCGTAGCCGGCAGGAAGCTTTTTTAAATGCCTGTTGTGTTTACATTTACACTGGCCCACGCACCCATTTTGTTCGTGATACGTCTGCTAAGTCGACTTGGTTTCTTCATACCAAAAACTTCTGGTACCTTAATCAGCACACAGTGCTGCTGTGACAAAAGGCAGGTGAGCGGGTAGCGTTTTGCCAGCTTCATGGCCGAAAGAGGAAAAAAGTGAATGTGTACAAATGGAACTTGCAAACCCTCAGAAAACAGGATTCCCCCCCAGAGCGATTGATTTTGTGCACTTATATAACCACCTGCTCAATATTTCCAAGTCAATTTTGCAGGCCTTAATTCTTCAGACAGTCAGATGAGATCTTTCCTTGTGCCTCCGCTGCTGCGTCAGTTGAGAAGCTGGAGCTCAAGGTTACGAGGCAAATTGGCAACAGCACTTGAGCGCACGTAGGTTTCCCTCCCTGGCTGGCAAAACTCTTGTCAATATTCTCTTTCCTCCTATAAGCTCTCCTTCTCGAGCACAGAGCCGCTTGCAAAAGGGGCTTAAGCAGATGTCCTTCTTCCCCGCACTCCCAAACCACCTTGTGGATGTAAAGGACGTTTCTAGTACCTGCACACTTACCGTTTTACAATTTGAGGGTTGGCCATTCATTCACCATCATGAATTTTTATTTTTGCTCTCCCAGAAATAACTTCAGCTTGTTCCCAGTGAGCGAATGGCTGACTTTACCTCTGTAAAATACTGATGTACGCAGAGGTTTTAAAAAAATCATCTGTCTATTAATTTTTAAGGATAAATGACCCAGTGTGGAGACAGCAGTCTTAAATAAATATTGTTAAGCAGTGCCCTGAGCTGAATGACCTAATGGTCTTGTCAGGTGTCGGAAGCTAGAAGCACAAAAAACTATTATAGAAATTATAGAGACTATTATAGAAAACACACGTTACGATTATAAGGATTGGAAGGGAATAGCTTTGTTGTAATGTATACAGATATTCAACAACAGACCACAGTATAATAAATTCCTGTTGTTGTATACACAACTCAACAGAAGTTGATGCATTAGTAATTTTTCCTGTATAAAAAGGTCCCATATTTTAATGGCCCATTGTTCAGTCGTGGGTGTTGAAGAATCTTTTCACTTTGCTGCAAGTAAAAGTTTAGCAGGTGTTAATAATATGGCCAGCTTTTCCAAGTCTATTTTATTTAATTGTAGAGCAGGCCAATATTCTAAAAGAACCATTTCAGGTATATTATCTAGGCGAACACCCATAATCTGTTCTATTTGGGAAAGAATTAAATCCCAGAAAGCATAAATTTTTGAGCAAGCCTACATGCAAAAAGTCAGAAGAACATCAGCATAACTTTCAACATTTGTCAGAACCAGTTTTATATATTTTCTGAAGATGATGCGGAGATAAGTACCCTCTATGAGCCAATTTAAAATATTGATAACGAATAGAGAAAATTGGATATTACTAGGAGCCCTCCAGGCCAATCATCTGGATTCAATCTATCTATTTTGCACACGGGCTGAAACTGTAGAAAGTGTTGGAATAGAACCTAATTGAACCTAATAAATGATATATACGAGACAAAAGACCTGTTAATGAACCAGATGGTGCTTTAAGAATTTGTTCAAATAGAGATAATGCACACAACAATGCTGCTTTTATTGGTTTAGAGGTTAACAGTTCTCCAAAACAAATAAGTCCCAGGATCTTGTCCAGATTTAAACTAAGATTGGTTAAGAAAAGTGGCATAGGGGGAAATGTCCAGTAATAATTTCGACCGCAGTTTTACAGGATTCCTGTAATAAGCAATGGACTAGGGTTGCAGAAGTCTGAACAAGCGTAGCGTATTAGACATAGAGGTACAGTGGAGCAAAAAAAAAATGGTATCCCTCCAGTAGAAAGCGATGCAGTGACAGCAGGGCAATGCATAAAGCAAGCAGACAATACATCTTCTACCCCATGGTATAATGTGCAGTCTCTTTGATGTTGTCAGTAGTCATGCAATAGATCCCTGGTTCCTTAAGCCCTCAGCCCTTTGCATGTTCAGACCTAAAAGAAGAAACTCATTCCAAGGCTATTTGAACCATGAAACAGCAGCAGCATTGGAACTCGGTGCGAGAGACAGCTGCTGAAAGCAAGCCCTTGTAAGCAGCAGAAGATGCCTGCATGTCTTGAGAGTGGGGGTATCTAGACTCCAGAAGCTGGTTCAGAGGACTCCCAGGACTCGGCTGTCTTCACAGGGGGGGGGCAGCACAGGAACCCAGAACCAGCAGACTAGGCAGTGATGTCAAAGAGGCAGCTTGACTAGGCACACCTTGCATAGAGAGAGGAGGGGTACGCTTTTTCTTCCCCGTGTTGCAGAAGGCCACGGAGCCAGTGCTGCTGAAGAGTGGCAGGACTCGGAACTGTCTGCCGTCAGAAGCAGTGGCTCTCCATGATCGTCAGCTTTAAAAATCAGCCAAACAAATTAAAACAGGGAGAGCCCAAAGGTTCTAGAAGTACCTGTCTGAAGATTTTGCATGTCTTCGACACTTTCATTTGTCAAATGTTGAGAAAGAGTGAGATACAGCGCATTCTTTGCCGTTTCTCAGGCGTCCAGTCACGGGTGCTGTTTTAGAGAGAACGGGGGGGGCCGCGATATTCGTGGGGGGGGGGAGAAGCTGACAGCTGCTCCTCCTTCCTCCGCCCCCTTCCCCCCCCCCGAGACTCCCGTCGGGCCTCGGCGCCTCTCGCTGGGCCCGCCACTCGCCCCCTTCCCCCTTCTGCACGGGCTGTCGGCGGGCCTCGGCGACTCTCGCCGGGCCACTGCCGTTCCAAGAGCGTTCCCCACACATGCGCAGGGGACGCTCTTTTACTTTTCGGGAGATTTAAAGATCCCCCGAAAAGTTTTTGATAGATTTCGGATTTTTCTGCAAGCGGGGGGGTTACCCCCCACCTGCAGAACCCCCTCTCTGCCCTCCAAGTGCCCCCCCACGCGGATTTAAGTATCCGCACATGGGGGGGGGGGCACTTGGGAATTAGATATATAGATACTGAACCCTTTAAGGCCCATTGGTTTGGTCTAGAGAACTGTAAATCTCACAATAGCTGTTGAGGCTAACGTATTGGGATGGGGGTGGGCAGAGAGGGAAAAGTAGGATCAAAATGAAGACACTGTTGCCACTGGACAATCCAAAGGGACTCTTATCACATTATTGTTGTGTGCCTTCTGATGCTGCTTGGGTAATGTCAGAAGTCCTGAGCCATGGGAGAGGGGCCAGTACCATAGATCCTTCCCTATCGACATTTCCCTTCCTTGAACTGGAGCAGGGCTGCTACATGGGGAAAGCTGTCTTGAGAATCCATTCCATGTGGCCCAGAGCTGCTTGCTGATTTGATTTATTTAAAATATTTATAAGCATCACGCTCTCCAGTCACAATTGCTAGGGTGGTGGTGGTTTAAAAATAAGTATAGACTGCAATATTGGAGGGGAAATAACAGTAGTTCACTGTGATTTTAACAATCCATTAAGACGTCACAGATTAAAAACAGCCCCTAGTCTAAAATGGCCAGCATAACAAAATTGCCCCTAAGAATGACAATTTAAAATCTTGGCAGCATCATACCAAAGAATTAAAATCACAAGCGACTGGGGTAAAAGCTACAAATTAAAGGGCCTGGCAAGTCAAGGAAGTTTTATCCTGGAGGCAACACACAACCAGACGCTGTAGCAGATGAAGGCACTAGGAAGGGTGTTGTCTGGCTGAGGAACTACAACTGAAAAGGCCCTGTCCCTCATGGCTATCTGCCCCCTCTTCCAAAGGCTTTGGGGACACAAAGCAGGACCAGAGGTGATCAGTGTAATGCAGGAGTCCCTAGCCTTTTTGAGCTGCTAGGCTCCTTTGGAATTCTGGCACAGGGTGGTGGGCACCAGCCCAAGATGTCTGCTGCAGGAGGCGGAGCCAACCACGGAATGTCAGGGAGTGAGGTCATGCATAATTCTAATATTAAGTCTTCAAGCATTTCAGGCAGAAACTTTGTGTAACCGCATGCCTTTAAAATGAACACCTTGTTTAAAAATATTTTCTTGCATACAAACAGCTTACCATCAGTCAACATCATGAAGTTCCTTGTGCTGCAATGACAGCTGATGCAAAAGCCTTTTAAAAAATCTGTACAGCCAAGCCGAAGCCCTGCTGGGCAGAAGCCCCACTTGGCTCCTCCCAGTTTCTAAAAACACTTGGTGGGCTCCAGGAGAGGTACCAGCAGGTGCCGTGGTGCCCACAGGTTCCATGTTGGGGACCCCCAGTGTAGCACTTGGACAGGTCATACGATAACAGTTGGGGCTGCCAAAAGTAGAAGAGGAAAATGGCACACTAATGAGACTTTGGAATGGTTAAAATAATGCAGGAGTGGGCCCTGGGAATTGCTGTTTTTTAAAAAAAATGCCTGAGCAATGCTTTATTGAGCAAAAAGTTCAGAAACCAGAAGCGATGTATATCCAGTCGGTGCCCTGTGGCATTTGCTTGCACACAAGGTCCTGTGCATGGTGCGCCTTGCATGCATCCTCTCCACTCTGATCTCTTCTGCGAGCAAGCAGCTCTGTCTCCTGCCACTTCCAACATCTGCAAATCAGGCTCAAGGAGTAATCAAAGTGTGATAAACATTAATTAGGATAATAACCAATAGCTTAATGGGGGGGAAAGGAATCTTGATTACGTTTTCTCCAGGGGTTTTCTGCCCATCAAGCTTCTGATTACACTTAGACACGAAATAAGATGTGAAGAAGCTGTTTAAATGTGAAGGGTGGGAAAGAGCAGAAAGCTGTGAAGAGCCCCCCCCCCCCCCCCCCGATTACTTGATACTTGAACTTATTTGGCTTCTCTGAGGGAAAAACATGCGCCGTAATTTGCTGCTTTGAAACTTTTGAGGGGAACTGGCATTTTATAATGGACTTCTAAATGAGTCTCGGAGCAGCCGTAAATTGCAAATGTCGGCCTGCTTCTTTCTGTACTTTCACAAGCAAATAACAGAGTGGTGTTGGCACAGGATTCGTTATGTTTACAGCCTCCTCCTTGCCTTCAGATGGGCAAAGGCCGCATCGTCTTCTCCAGGCCCACTCCGGAAAATGGTGGCCATCAGCCTGAGGTAGGTTGCCCAGAGTGAAGAAGAAAAACAGCCAGGCCGCTCCCCAGCTAAAGCTAGAGTCTCTTTGCCTGGACATGTCATCCTGCTTATGATGGTGGCCAAAAGAAGTCTGAGGCACACACAGGGATGTCTCAGCGTAACTCAGCTTGCGCACACTGTCCTGTGTCTCCCCACCTTCACCCCAGTATAGCCTGGCTTTGGAGCTTTTCTGCCATAAAAATGAAATGAATGGAGCTAGTTCCCTTCAAAAACAGTGGCGGGCTTTCTGCCATTTCCTCTCAGACATGGCTGCCCCTGTCACAAAGAAAGGGAGGCCAGCCAGCAATCATTTATTAAAGTCAGGTGAGGGCCTAGAAAACCTGCTGCCTTTGGCAATCTGAAGGCAAGAAGAAGGCAGCGTATCTATTAAATCTCTCATACTACTGCCCTGAGAAGTGGGAGGTTGGCCTGCCCACCTCAAAAGTGTCTATGAGGGCAGTAACTGAGAGCCAGCATGGTGTAGTGGTTAAGTGTGCGGACTCTAATCTGGGAGAACCGGGTTTGATTCCCCACTCCTACACTTGCACCTGCTGGATGACCTTGGGCAAGCCTTAGTTCTGGCACAGCTGCAGCTTCTGTCAGAGCTCTCTCAGCCCCACCTACCTCACAGGGTGTCTGTTGTGGGGAGGGGAAGGGAAAGGAGTTTGTAAGCCGCTCTGAGACTCCCTTGGGTAGTGAAAGGTGGGGTATAAATCCAATCTCTTCTCTTCTCTTCTTTTTCTTCTCTCTAATTTATTTTTTTCAAGTTATTAGCACTTGAGGGGGGTCCTTCCAAGAGCTCAAGGCGGCGTACGTCTTTCTTATGTTCTTATAGGAATAAACAGCTTTAAAAGGGGATTAGATAGATTCATGTAGGATAAGTCTTATCAATGGCTACCAGCCATGGAGACTGAGGGGAACCTCTACATTCCAGTGGCACTAAGTCTCTAAATCCCAGAGCCAGGAGGCAACATCACATGAACACACGAAGCTGCCTTCTACTGAAAAGACCTTTGGTCCATCAAAGTCAGTACTGTCTACTCAGACTAGCAGCAGCTCTCCAGGGTCTCAGGCGGAGTTCTTTTCACATCATCTACTGCCAGATCTTTTAACTGGATGTTCCAGGGATTGAACCTGGGACCACCTGCATGCCAAGCAGATGCTCTACCACTGAGCCATAGACCCTCCCCAAACAGGGGAAGGCCTCAGCCTCTGTGCCCCATTGTTGGACCCTCCAGAGGAACTGGTTGGCCACTGTGTGAGACAGGATGTTGGACTAGATGGACCATTGGTCTGATCCAGCAAGGCTCTTATGTTCTTATCTCTCTAGATCCTCCTAACTACGCTGTGAGGTAAGTTAAGCTGAAACTGGGAGTGACCAAAGATCACACAATGAGTTTTGTGACTGAGGGGAGATTTGAACCTAGGATTGCCAGCCCCCAGGTCCCGGCTGAGGTTCTCCCACTTTGGGGGGCTTTGGCCCACCACTGGTCAGCTGGCTGGCAGGGGAAACCCCACCCCCCAAACAGTGACATTGTTGCACACCATCCCCAACATGATGATGTCACTTCTGGGTGATGTCATCACGCTGGGGACGTCACACGACGATGCTTTGGTTTGGGGGCAGATTCTATGGTTTTGAAGCCAAAAAAACCATAGAGTTTTGCCCCCAAACCAGAGTGTTTCCTCTGAAGTTGCCAGTGCAATAATGTCACTTCCGGGTGATGTCCTCGTGTTGGGGATGTTGCATGTGATGTCCCACCCACTCCCGAAATGCCCCCAAATCCTCCTGCCACAACAAAGAGGAGACCTGGCAACCCTATTTGAACTTCGGTATTCCCACTCGAAGTCCAACATTGTAGTCATGGTACCACACTGCCTCTGTTGTAATGATAGTAAAAATAAAGCGTGCCTCCATAAGACTGCAGCTGGACAGCCTGGCCTCACTGTCATGGACATTGTCATGGGGTGGGGGCAGGGGTACAGAATGCATAAAATTCTCATTGTGTTTCCCAAAATGACCGCTATAGGGTATCATCCTTTCCATCACAGATACCACTATTCTCACAAAATTGGACAATACATATATTAATGCTGATTTCTGACAGGAAAGTGGAGTTCAAAGGGGGAAAGGGGGTTGGTAAAAATTCAAAAAATACCAGCAGGATCTGATTGGCTGAGCTTTTGATCTTCAGTAGGATTTGTATTCAAGTTTGCTGCAAAAGGAATATACAGTGTGTATCTCTGTTTCTTGTCCTGGGCAGGTTTTCATGGCTTAATGTCCCTAGTCATGTAGCCATATCTTTTCTTTTCTTTTTTAAGATGAAAGTTCCTCACCCATAAAAGCCGAATTGTCGAGCTTCTATAAATTATTCAGATTAAAGGGATGTGGGGAATTTTTGCTCAGTGTGCATCGTTTTGATTGAGGGCTGGAGGTGTTTAAAAACCATCAGCAAATCTCCTAGATCACCATTCCTGGCTTTTGCCTTCTCTTGCTTTCGTCCTCCAGGTTCAGAGTGACTACATGTTCTCTGTTTTGGGGAGGTTTATTTGCTTTGCTGGATTTTGGTTCTTTTACTTCCCCTTCTGTCTTTAGACCGATGTGCTACTTAGACCTTCTCTCTGCTTTGGCTTTGCCGTATTTATTTACGATTTTTATGCTCCCTTTTTCTCCCCAATGAAGGCCCAAAGTGGTTTACCACTGGTTTGTTATGTGTGTTCATTTCTGCTTTCTTGTGTTTGTGGGTTGAGCTCAAGTCTTTTAAAATTCTGTGGGGAGGGTTTCAATTTGTGCTCCCTTTTTCTCTCACACCATCCTCCCCCATGAGTCTGTTTCTGTTAAGCTTCTAATTCTTTGAAGCTTTTAATAGAACTGTTTAAAAAGCAGGGTCGGCCTTGGCTGGTATTGGTATGGGAAACCACCAGGGAATACCAGGGTCATGATGCCCAGGCAGGCAATGGCAAACCACCTCTGAATGTCTCCTGCCTTGAAAACCCCACAGGGTCGCCATAAGTCAGCTGTGAAAGCGAAAACCCCCCCCCCAAAAAAAACTGTTTACTGTCTCTTATGGATCTTTCAAACATCTTTGGTGAATGCAATAAAAAAAGTGATGAAATGCTAATAAATTTACTTTTGTTAGTTGTGTGGAAGAAGCAACCACTGGAAATCCACCTGACTTCATCCCTCTGGGCTTCTGAGACTTCACCAGACAGCGCCCATAAGTGGCAAGCTTACCTTCCTGATCATATGAGCTGGAAACTTAATTTAAGAAAGAAAGAGAACCGAATGCCAAATTCTGTGTTTACTTCCAAATCCTGTGCTGCTTCAGCCCCTGAACAGAATTGTGGCATGCAGAATAACAGCCCTTGATAATCAAAATTATCCTTGCCTACTGCGTCAAACCAGCACTGATACTAATCTTTCCTGCCTTCTCCTTACTACCTGATCATCATAACTTAGTCAGAAAAAGACCTCCTGCACCATTCTTGCCCAGTCCAGAACTTCCATGAGAATTTCTTGGCAGTGAATTCTACCTTGTGCTCATCTTTTAATGCCCAGTGAAAAAAGTTCTCTAGAGAGATAAGCATGTTCATCTTCTCAATAAATCTGGTACCTTATAGCATTGTCTTTGGGAGCCTTTGCCAGCCTGTTTCTATTCAACATGAGAAACTGCAGGACTTTCCTGGTATGCTGTTTGCTCCGTTCGAAGGCCTGTGTTGAAGCTGAGCAGACCGGCTCCCCCACCACTGCCCGACTTCCCCCTTTGCTGCCCTTTTCCATACATATGCAGTAGGTCTTAGGGAAAAGTCATTTAATACTTGAGTTGCTTTATCCTCCTGTGCTGTTCATTTCTCATTCCACTCTGTAATGTTCTTTCTCCTTGACTGATCATTTACTTTTGTACTAGAGACATGAAATTGGAATTGCTTGGTATTCTAGGGAGGTCTACTTCACAGCTTCTCTTGACGTTTCTGATGTTCAGCTGTAATTGCCTCACCTCCCATTCTTTCTGGCCCCTTCTCTTTTGTGGGAGTGAATTATTACCTGTCGATTCTGCCGGCCTGGGACCCAGCTGCTGATTGCAAATGACCCCTTGTATGGCTTATCTCTTTAGCATCAGATGGCCTGCATGCAACCCCCCCCCCCACACACACACACACACACACTAAGCCGTTTCCCACACATTTATTGAGAAACAGGGGCTTGGCTGCCACTCGCGCCTCTTGCCCACCCGAGCTCCTGCTTTTGGTATCCAAGGGTGGTTTGAATACTGAACGAGCAGTCCTGTCTCTTGCAGCGATACCCAGTGAAGCGACACCAAGACCAATCATATTTTTTGTGGGCGAGCTGTAGGCAAACCTAGATTTATTAACGAATGCCATAGCCTGTCTTTCTTGCCACTGGGGGCCCAGAGCGGCTCGTGTCGTTCTCCTGGGCCTCTGTTTCATCCTCACAATGAAAACCCTGCGAGGTATCTGTTGTGACAGGCCCAAGTTCACACAGCAACTTTCCGAAGCGGAGGTCAGATTCAAGCTGTGGTCAGGCAGAGAATTTGTTAAACCCCCTTTGTGTTAGCATGGAGCAGGTATTTTCCACTCTCCCTGTCTGTGTGGCTTGCACTTTCCTGGTTTCTCATGAGTAAACCTTTGCTTCCAATACAAAAACCAGAGGGATGTCGTGGAGCTAATCTGTGCCAGGGTGTTCCAGTTCTGTTCATTTTTGCCACTGTAGCTCCCCCGGTCATCCTTAAGTCGGTTTCCAGCTTTGCAGCTCCTGGCTTTATTAGGCAGAGGGATCGTTTTATTATTCTGGATGCCGCCCTTCCTTTCTGGTCCCACTCCTAAACCTGTGTGAATCTAGACCAAACCCTATTGGTTTGTAGTCTTAGGCACATGACATCTTTCACATTAAAATCCCTCTTCTGTTGCTACTTGGGTTATGTCCCAGTGACAGTAGCTACCAGTGATGCATCAGCACCTTTTCCCATCCACTACCAAATCAGGGGGTGAATACTGACAGTCAAAGTTACGGGTTCTCAGGCTGCCCTAAGTGTGAAGATGTTGGCTCAGTTGTTGCCTTGATGTTTAACGTTGGTCATCTTTAGTGATGAACATAAGGAGAGCCCTGCTGGATCAGACCAGTAGTCCATCTGGTCCAGTATTCTGTCTCACACAGTGGCCAGCCAGTTCCTCTGAATGACCAACAACAGGGCAGGGAGGCCAAGGCCTTCCCCTGACGTTGCCTCCTGGCTCTGAGATTTAGAGGTTTAGTGCCTCTGAATGTGGAGGGTCCCCTCAGCCACCATGGCTAGTAGCCACTGATAGATTTATCCTCCATGAATCTGTCTAATTCCCTTTTAAAGCTGTTTATTCCTGTCACCATCACTACATCCTCTGGCACCAAATTTCACATTTTAATCATTCTCCGTGTAAAATAGTATTTCTTTTTGTCCGTCCTGAACCTACAGCTCATCACATTTAGAGCCAGTTTGGTGTAGTGGTTAAGTGCGCGGACCCTAATCTGGGAGAACCGGGTTTGATTCCCCACTCCTCCACTTGCACCTGGCTGGATGACCTTGGGCAAGCCATAGCTCTGTACCAACTGTTCCCTCAAGGACAGCTTGGGAAAGAGTTCTCTCAGCCCCGCCTACCTCACAGGGTGTCTGTTGTGGGGAGGGGAAGGGAAAAGGAGTTTGTAAGCCGCTCTGAGACTCCCTTGGGGAGTGGAGGGCGGGGTATAAATCCAATCTCTTCTTCTTCTTCTTCTTCACATTCATCGGATGCCCTCAAGTTCTAGGGGGGTTTTTTTGGGGGGGGAGGAAAAGATTCTCTTTGTCAACTCTCTCCACCCCATGCATAACGTTGTAACCCTCTGTCATGTCCCCCCTCAGTCATCTCTTTTCTAAACTGAAAAGTCCCCGACTCTTCAGCCTTTCCTCACAGGGAAGGTGCTGCAACCCCCTAATCATCTTGCTTGCCCCTCTTCTGTACTTTTCCCACTTCTGCAATGTCCCTTTTGATGGTTTAGGTTTTATTTATTATTGCGCTATTTTATGCATTTGTTGACCATTAGCCACTGGGGGTATTTTTTTGAGCAGAAGAGTGGATTATAAATGCACCAAGACAGGAATTCCCTCATTGCACTAAACTTTGTTTGGGGCTTACTTTTGCTTAGGACGTGAACCATGATTGGAGCGTCCAGATATAAAGGCAACCAAACAGTGGTTTGCAGCTGCATCTTGGCTTTAATTCCTACATGTTCCTCGTTCTAGCCTTGGGTGCAGTCCCTGTCTTTCCTTTGGCTCCAGGAGCCTCCCCTGATTGAAGACAACCCTTGACCAGATGCCCAGGAGAACACCAAAACCTGCTTCCCAAAAGATAGTGCCAGGCAAACTTCTCTGGGGCATCTTGGTAGGTGCCATGCCTGGTGGCCACCCCCATAATCCCAGGATATGAGGGTACCCCAGCCCTTTCTGTCCCGATCCCAAACTATTTATTTTTGTCATTTCAGATATTGCGCCAAGCCATAGCTAAGCTTCCTTTCACCTTGGACTGGCGTGATGTCTGGACTGAGCCACAGAGAGGAGGAGAGTGTGTTGGTGGGCTGTGCTGAAGTGGCTTTAGCAAAAAAAGAGCGAAGGGTCTGCTCATCAAGTCCTTAGGTGTGCACCTAAGACTGCACTGTACAGTGCAGGTATCTGCTTGACAAGCAGGTATCTGAGAACATGTGCATCATACATGTTAGCCAGTCGTACACCAGGATTGGTTACAGTTCCATGCAGTGGCAAGTCTCAGATCTGTTTCCATGTAATGTGTGAAGATGGCTGAGTGGTGCAAACCAGGGCGGGCCTTGTGCCATGTCAGTCTTCTGAGTACAAGGCATTCGCCGAGGCTGTCGCAGGCTAGACCTTTGTGTTGAAACCAACTGCGCTCGCAAAAGCTTATACCCAGAATTAAACTTTTGGTGGTCTTCAAAGTGTCACTGGACTCAAACTTTGTTCTTTTGCTTCAGACCAACACGGTGACCCACCTGAATTGATCTGCGTTTCTACTTAATTTTGAGTTTTATTCTTTTCCACATTCCTCCGGAGGAGGTCGATTGGCTCGATAACAGAGCAAGAATAACATACATTCCGATTAAGATTGCGGTTCGCAGAAGAACTGCTTCCTCCAAAACCACCCGTTTAGTTTCTGCCACCTGCACCTCTCTGCTCCGCAGTGCTGCTATTCCCTTCTTTTGCTGATCGGCTTTCCGATAACTCCCTCTTTCGGCTGCGGAAAAGGGACGGCACTCTTGTAGTTCCAAAAGGAAAGTCCCATGGAGGCAGACTACTTTTTAATCAGCTTTATAAGTTAGTCTACTTCCCTTGGTCTGGTCATGACCCTGATTGTTAGCCTTTCATTTTAGAAGTAATACCACCTTTGGAGTGAATGGATTCCCGCATGGTTTGGTTGGGATGTAGGTTCCCCGCCCCCACCCCATAGATTGTACCTTTGCTTCTCCTCCTTGTTTTCCCTGTTGACCAGCTGTGAAGATAAGAACAGAAGAGAAGCCATGTTGGATCAGGCCAATGGCCCATCCTGTCCAACACAAGGGCCAAACCCCAGGCACCATCAGAAGGTTCCACAGGTCCACAGTTCCTCTTGGATAGTTCTGCTTCAATATTTTTGAAGCATGGCAGTTATGTAGCAAGACTCCATTCCCTGAAAGTGTCTGCAAGGTGCCACAATAATCATTTTGTGTTTACTCCGACAAGAATCCCAAAAGAGCAATAAGCGTGAGCGATGGCTTATCAGGATGGCCCGCAGATTAAGAGCCCTGTTTACTGCTCTGCGGCTGAGAGACAACCTGTCTGAGGTCCTTATCGGGCCCCCATCGTCATGGTACCACCGCACTTCCATCTCTTACTTATTTATCTTCCGATGCCTCTGCAAATCTGGGACAGGGCAGCCATTAGTTTGTTTGAACTGCCAGCATCAATCTCGGCCTTATCTGTCATCGAACAAGTGAATATCACATTTGTCCTTAATAACTGAACTGAAGGAACACCAGGTTTTTCATGTGTGGGAAACACTTCAGGCGTTCTTTCTAGAGAGGGAGACGTTCACCGTTCTTGCTGATTAGTACATGGAAGTCCTTCCGTTTTCCCCACATAGGGTTAATGTTGGCTGTAAAATGCAGTATTGGGGTAAGTTAGTATAAATGCAGACAATTGTTTGCCAAGTAGTCAACTACCGCAGTGTGCATACAACTGTTTTATAAACTGGACAGACGTAGGTGGTCGTGGACTTTTACTGCAGATAGAGTCAGAAGAGGTCTAGACACCCATATCCCCAGACTTAAGATAAATGCATCTGGATTAGGGTTGCCAACCTGGGGTTCTGATATGAGAGAGTCAGCTCTGGGTGTTTATTTCTAGAGTGGATAAGTTGGTAAGAACTGCTGTTGCCACCCACTCTGACAAAGCAATCTGTGTGAAACAGGTAGTTGATATCATGCAACATCCATTGTGTGTGAGCAATAAAAGGATATTTTTCTACAGAATCACAACTGTGATAGTAAATATTTTCTGCAAATATATCTTTATTGACTCATCATCATTTTCGTCATGGATGTATTGTTTGGACTTCAGCCTGGAGAAAATAGCCGCTTGGGAAGGTGGACTCTATGGTATTATGAAGTCTATGGTATTATGACACTGAAGTCCCTCCTCTCCCCAAACCCTGCCCTCCTTAGGCTCCTCCCTCAAAATCTCCAGTTATTTCCCAACCCGGAACTGTCAGCCCTAGTCTGAATACAGTGCATGTGGGATCAAACCACTTTCTTCCGCGTTTTAGAATGTGTTCTTTCATCCTATGTTGTTTCTCCACATGGTGATGAAAATCTTATTACATTCTTGCACTTGATCGGAAATGTGGGGAAGCAAGGAAGTGGTCAGATTCAACTCACCCCGTGATAGGACAATGGATGACCAGCTTCCCATCTGGTTTCATTCACATCGTGGTATCTTGGCACACTGCAAATCATGGTTTTTGGCACCTGGTTCTGCTTAAGCCCCATGATTTCTGTGGGAATTAAGTCACGACTAACTTGTCCCATGGATTCCAGTGGGGCTTGAGGCGTGATTAAATGTTGTGAATGCCGTGAGAGATGTGGTAGGAAGGAGGCTTAAGTAAAAATAAACAAACAGTGAGGTGAGGAACCGCTAGCTCAGTGGTCGAGGACATGTTTGCAGGAAGTTCCATCAGTGCTTAGTTTTCGTAGCTCTTTCTTTGCACACCCAGGGAAATGCCAATTTGCCACTTTGGGGTCAGGAAGCGATTTTTCTCCAGGCCTGTTTGGCCAGGGATCCTGGAGGGTTTTTTGCCCTCCTCTGGGCATGGAGCCGGGTCCACTGGGGGTGTGGGGGGAGAAGGTATGTGTGAATTTCCTGCATTGTGCAGGGGGTTGGACTAGATGACCCTGGAGGTCCCTTCCAACTCTGTGATTCTATAAGATTCCAGATTCCGTGCTTGGTGTGCTGACTTAAAGACTCCTGGGTGGTTCACAAGCCACAGAGAGCATCTACTTGTGCCAACAGACAAAATTTGGCTAAGTGGACCATTAGTCTTAGGCAGCTTCATGAACTGCTGGCAACAGAGGCAGTGACAGCACTCAACCCGGCAACGCTGCTTTTCATATACGGAGTGTCCTGAGAGGTGACCTCCGCTTAGTCCTCCCAGCCTTTTGTAATTGTTCCCTACAGCAGCCGTTCTGTGATCCTGCCTTCCATGGAAACCATGTTTGGTGGTGCCCTCTACCTTTCCCCTCAAAACTCCCACATGCCCAGAGGCTCAGCGTGGTTAGGGACCCCTACCTTGGACAACAGCTAGGTTCAAGCTGATAAGCACCTTAGAGACCGACAACATTGTGGGAGTATGTCCCTTTGTCAGCTTTGACTCTCGAAACCATATAGCCCGAGATTCTTGTTGGTCTGTAAGGTGCTATAAAGGTTGTCCTTGCTCGAAAGCCAGTCGAATCCAACTCTAGGGGGCGGTGCTCATCTCCATTTCCAAGCCGAAGAACCAGCGCTGTCTGAAGACATTTCCGTGGTCATGTGGCCGGCATGAATAAACATCGAGGCACACGGAACGCTGTTACCTTCCCACCGAAGCGGTACCTATTTATCTGCTTGCAATTTCTTGCTTTCGAACTGCTAGGTTGGCAGGAGCTGGGGCCAGAGATGGGAGCTCACTCCGTCACGCGGCACTCAGGTCCTGAACTGCTGAACTACTGGCCTTCCGGTCTGCAGCTCAGTGTCTTAACCTCTGAGCCACTGCGGCCCCTATCTGTAAGGTGCTCCTGGACTTGAACTTAGCTGTTCTCCTGGAGACCAACATGGACACTTTCTCAAACTTGCCATGGAGACTATCACTTGGGGAGGTGTGTTTCAACAGTCAATATTTTTTATCTCAAAAACTCATCTAGCAAATTGGGTCAGTTTATCTTTCGTAAATTGTGCAGGCTGTTTGGTACAAATTCTTGTCTTTTTAGGAGAAGGTCCTCACCAGCGTCTTGGAGTTATATCCGGAAATGTTGCATCCAGAGCGCTGTTGTTTTTTATGCAGAGACTGTAATTTTTGTGTGCGATTCTGCAAAACCAATCTCTCTGTGTGTGCGTGTGTGAATTTGGTGGATTAGTGGGACTGAAATTATTTACCTCCCTTGGTCAGCAACAATTGGATGGATTCCTGGAAGTTGTAAATGCTGTTTGTGCAGTTATATGTGCCTTAGGCAGAGATTCTGTTGGAACTAGTAAGGAGCTCAGCAGGATTAAATTGGAGAAGGAGGCATTTAAAGGAAGGAAAATGTCAGGTGCAGGAGGAAGCAATCTCAGTTATTCAATCCAGTGTGCTCTTGCGTCTGAATCCACAGTGAACAAAGTTTCTTAAGGCAGAATTGAAAAACCAGCAAAGGGCCTGCCAGATTCTCTCCTATATATTGTATGCCCTCGATTCCTCCCTGGCAAAGTCTACTCCTGCCATCCAAACTGAGCTACTATTGATGTTTTCTTCCTTCTATTTAAAGATTGTTTTTGAATTCCAGTTGGCTTCAGTAGATAGAGAAACTCCCTCACCCCAAAGTGTAGATAACTGGGGGCAACCTCTATCGAGGACTATAGTCCTAAACTGTGTTGTCTGTAAACTGAGATAGTGTGAGCTAACTCACAATTTTTTAGCCTCCGGCTCACACATTGTTGTCTTGGCTCAGGAAGGATGGCTCCAGAGCAAACTAATGTATGCAGCGGCCAAATCGCTCAACTCACAACTTTAATGCCAGTAGCTCACAAAGTAGAATTTTTGCTCACAAGACTCCACAGCTTAGAGGGAGCATTGGTCCTAAGAACGCTCGAGATGTTTGATTGCAAGTTGGATTCTTGTCACCTTTGTCTCTTAGGATCTCCCAACAAGTGGAGACCAGCCGGACGCAGTTGCGGGCAATCAACGAGAGAGTCACTCTAGCCCAGGCCAAAATTGACAAGATAAAGGGCAGCAAGAAAGCGATTAAGGTACTGGATGCTTGTTGTTGCCGCTCCACTGCAAATCTAAATTCCTTTGTAGGGGCGGAACCGAAGCTGGGAGGTGGACATCAAGGGCCACATCCATAGCTCCTCCTTCTGAATTAACGTGATGTCACCTCTCCGGTGCATTGGTGGCTTCCCATTGCCATCTTGAATATGAGTTGGCAAAGCACATCTTTCTAGGCGGACATGTTCAGATTCCCTCTTTCTTTCTCTGTCCCCACCCTCATCTGCCCAAGGTGTTCTCCAGTGCTAAATACCCGGCTCCGGAGCGGCTGCAAGAATATGCCTCCATTTTTGCTGATGCAGAAGACCCGGATGCGCAGAAGCGACCAAGGCGCAAGATCCAGAGCAAGCACAGAGCATTAGATGAGAAAGCCTTGCAGGTAAGGAACAGGAGGAGCGAAAGGAACTTCCTGGGCGAGGAAGTCGGTGGCTGTCTTGAACGGAGCAAGAGTTCTCTTGGGCTCGGGATCTGAGGAGTAAAGGGCCACAAAGGCCTTGAATAGTGACGGGCAGGGCCGGCCCCAGGTTTTTTTACACACTAGGCGAGGCTACCTTCTGGTGCCCCACCCCCAATTTTCAAACATAAATGCATTTTAACAACCCCATGCAGACTACTAGTCTCCACTCAAGCACATGCTTAGCTAGGGTTGCCAGCTCTGGGCTGGGGAATTCTGGGAGATTGGGGGGGACACGCTGCCTTGTAAGCTGAGTTGAGAAGGCAGCGCTGCTTGGAGGGGCTCGGTGGCCAGGCCAAGTGCAACACCCTCCAGGCGGGATGCCAGCCAGCTGCGAGCAGAAGGGTTTTTTTGAGGGGGGGGGGAAGAAATCTGTGCCCAGCCATGCTCTGCAGGTGACTTTCCATTCTGGGGGCACTGCTGTGCCTGCCCGGGCACCCAAGTTGCACGTGGGGAGGCAGGACGGACTTCTTGGGAGTCTCTCTCTCTCACTCTGCCACCCCGCTTGCCTACTGCACCCCTAGGCGGGCGCCTAGTTGGCCTAGTGAGAGAGCCAGCCCTGGTGACGGGAGGGGGAAAGTGCTGCAGAGACTGAAGGCCACCTTGCTAGAAGTTACGTCTGCTCAGTACTGGTGAGCAACACGGGATGTGTATGTACAGTCTTCTGAGTTGCACCGGCTGTCCTGGCTGAAGGTAGTGGTGGTGGGAGAGAATTCGTTTTTACGGCAGTGCCTCCTGAACAAATCACAACCCTACATGACAGGAAGGGGGCAAGGAAAATGAGCTTTCTACCCACCACCCTTCTCAGAAGCTGTGGCTCTGGTGCAGTGGGTTTTGAACTGTGTTCTGGGAAGGCCCTGCATTCATTAAAGTGTTACCAGGCAATCTGTGCTCTCGAGTGCCTGGCTGTCTGCAAGACCTCGGAGCAGCGTGAGTGTGTGCACAAACCCTCCGTATATTATCTTCAGAAAGTGAGTCAAAATACAGCTGGCAGTTTTTCCGGCTCCTGTGATTCCCGGGGGGCTAGGGAAGAACATCCAGCGAGTGTACGGAAACGGCCAAGGCAGGGAAGATAGCTTGGCCATAGTGTTATAAATTGGTTTTCAAAACCGTCAAGAGCCAGGAGCGGTGGTTCTGTCCCCAAGAGGGGGCCCAGCGTGTATCGCTGCTGTCCTGGGATGAGGCTAATACTTCCTTTGGGGACCTGGAACAGATGGAGACAACCCCGGAGGCCCGGAAGGATCAACAAAGCACTTTCCGGGCTGTTTGCTTCCCCACTTCTGAGTGAACCCAAAAATAAAGCCGCCCTGAATAATTCAGCGCTTCATGCTTTCCTCCAGTTTAATGGAAGCCAGAGCTTGTCTTGTCAAAAGTAGCATGAATATTTCAGGGTTGGTCTTGGAACTGGCAGTGGAGAGATGGAGCAGCACAGTTTCCAGGTGTGGGGAGCACTTCTTAATATCCCAAATTAGGGCCGTCGGCACCACCTGTTAGACCTTCCCTGTACTGTTGAAAGCAGAATGTGGTTGGGACCTGCCAGTGAAGAAGGCTGTTCAGGAGGTACCATCCGCATCTTTCAGATGAACACCGGATTCTGATGCCTGATGGGCGGCTCTGGTCCTCCTGGCACCGGGGCCTTTGAAGATCGCTGAATGAAACGGCCTCCTCTGGAGTCAGCATGTTGATCCCTCTGCCTCAGGACTGTCCAGCCTCAGTGGCTTCCGTTTCCCAAGGTCTTAGGCAGGGTTCTTTCCCAGTCTTGCTACCTGAGCCTGGCTTTGAGTAGCCTTAAAGCACTAAAAAGGATATCCACACCAAAACATGTATCCTTAACTTATACCGATCTCCAGGTGTGCTACAGATCCCCTTGGCAGCTCTCATCCGACCGCTTCCCATCTCGCACCCTGAGAGTGCTCTTCACTTCACAAATGCAGGAACATTGTATACTGCACTGTGAGTAGGGATGCCAGGCTCCAGGTGGGACCTGGGGACCCCCCAGAATTTGCAGCTCATCTCCAGACTCCACAGAGATCAGTTCCCCTGGGGGAAGATGGATGCTTTGGAGGGTGGTGGACTCTGTGGCACTGTACACCCCGCTGAGGCCCCTCTCCTCCCAAGGCTCCCCCCCCCCCAAATCCACAGGAGTTTCCCAGTCTGGAGCTCCCAACCCTTGCTGGGGGCCAAGGAGGGCCTGGCAACCCTAACTATGAATATGTGCTTGACTTGTGCAACTCATGGCTGCAGGATGGTAGGAATGTGCGATGGGGTGATTCTCAAAATGGTGGTCCCCGGCCCTAAAGCTATCTGGCTATCCACCCAGCCTGGGGGAACTCTCTGCCAAAGACCATCAGGGCCCCAAGAGACTTTATGCAATTCCGCAGGGCCTGTAAGGCAGAGATGTTCTGCCTGGCATTTGGCTGAGGGCAGCGACGGTTCCCCTCCAGGCTGGGACCCTTTCTGCTCCAGCTGCTTTTCATACCTCCCCTGCCCGCGAAATGGCCAGCAGTCTGAAATGGGGCCAGCTGATATATAACAGTAACAAAGCAATAATACAGTACGCACAATAGTCCAAGACAAAGCACTGAAAATGACACAGATAACAAATGTACTGAAGACCAAGTTTGTATGCACATTGGAACTTTAAACATACTATAATCAGTATGCACTTAACATCAACTGGGGTTCACAAAGTTTCTCTCCGACCTCTGGGGTATTTCCTCTCAAATACAACTCGGCATAAATCTTGAAACTTTAACTAACAGGCAACCTGTCATTAACACTGGAACTAATCTCCAGAGTTGGTGTTAGTAAAGTTTCAAGATTTATGACGAGTTGTATTTGAGAGGAAATACCCCAGAGGTGGGGCAGAACCTATAAATCTGTCTACGTTGCTCACTTGAAGTCTCTTTTGTGGAAGAAGTCTCTCCACCTTCAGTAGAAGTCATTTTCTGAAGAAAAATACGAAACAAAGAGCAGAATCTAGAGCCTTTGTCTTGTTTCTATTTTTTTTTAAATTGTGAACTTTGTACATGCTCAGAGACTTTTTTGTTTGCATTAATATCCAGTTGATGTTAAGTGCATACTGATTATAGTATGTTTGAAGTTCCAGTGTGCATATAAACTTAGTGTTCAGTACATTTGTTTTCTGTGTCATTTTCAGTGCTTTGTCTTGGCCAGTTGATCTATGCCATCTTCTTGTTCAAAATATGTTATTCGTGTTTTAATTGTCTTACCTCAGTGTTTTTGTGAATGATGTACACCACCCAGAGCCCTGCATTGCAGGGATTGAGCAATTAACAAATTTAATATATAAATAAATAAAAATGGGGCGCACCAGTGTGGCTCAGGCTGCATGCTGTCCCCTGCATGCAGCCCCCCCTGTCAACCCATCAGAAATCTGAGTCACACACACACACACACACACACCCCAGGTCTCTTTCCACGGAGCGATTCCCAGTGGGCTGCACTTGATCTTTCCAGTGTCTAACCGAGAGAGAAATGTCAAGGACATTGAAGTGCATCTCAAAGCAGTAGAGTGGGGAGGGCCAAAGTTCAGTGGCAACCAAAAGGGAACTGGCTTTGCATTTGTAAAGACTTCAGGGCACCTCTCGCTAAAAAGACCTGAGAAGTAGGACGGGTAAAGGCCTGCCTGCTGAAGCAAAGAGGAACATAGCTATTGAAGGTAATTGCCACTGGGTTGGGGGAGCAGTTGGCCTGAGTCTGTATATTTAAGGCGGCTACTTCTTGGGTCGGACCTGGATCGTCCAGGCTAGCCTGATCTTGTCAGGAGCCAGTTTGGTGTCGTGGTTAAGTGGGCGGACTCTAATCTGGGAGAACCGGGTTTGATTCCCCACTCCTCCACTTGCACCTGCTGGATGACCTTGGGCATGCCATAGCTCTGGCACAGCTGTTCTTGAAAAAGAGCAGTTTCTGTCAGAGCTCTCTCAGCCCCACCTACCTCACCGGGTGTCTGTTGTGGGGAGGGAAAGGGAAAGGAAGATTGTAAGCCACCCTGAGACTCCCAAGTGAAGGGCGGGGTATAAATCTAATCTCCTCCTCCTCCTCATCATCATCTCAGAGGCTAAGCAGGGTTGGCCCTGGTTAGTATTTGGATGGGAGATCATCAAGGAAGCCCAGGGTTGTGACGCAGACACACCTCTGGACAGATCTTGCCTTGAAAACCCTACAGGGTCGCCATAAATCATCTTTGACTTGACAGCGCTTTCCACCAGCACCACTTCTTGGGCCAGCAGAGTGTGGCCTTCTCAGTTTATGGTTGGGCTCTTCCTGTTTTTGAATTTGCTTGTCACACTATCTTCCATCTCGCACCATTGTTTTGGAGCGAAAGTCAGGAGTGCAGAAAAGGACCCAGTTCGGCATTTCCAGTTTGACGCTCCATTTCAAGGGCGGGGGGGGAACCAGGGAAGGTTTGGGTAGCACCACCATGCCATTGCCATCTCAGAGTTCTCAAGTTGGCAAATTCAGCATCAGAGCTCTGGATACGGGTTCCCCAGCCAACCGTTTTAAAAGCAGGATGCACGCGGTAGCTGAAGCAAGACCTCTCAAACGCTGTGATTTACTGGGAGATAACGGCCTATATTTCATATCCGGTGTCCTTTCTGCTGTGCCGGAGAGAGCCTGCCTCCAGTGCTAATTGAATTTCACAAAAGGAAAGTCGCCGTGACCACCGGGGCTCAAAGAGGGCGGCAAGCAGCACTTGCAAACACATCAGCAGTCTGCGAGGCTGGAAAAATTAGATGTTGATATGTGCATACTAATGGTCGGAAGGCGCTTATTTCTGAATGGCCTTGACCTCCCCCCCCCCCGCCCCCATCCTCAGTGAAAGTTTATTATCTCCTTTCATTTGCTTCTACTGTGGCTAATGATAAGATGCACCCATCCTCCATGGGGTGCCAGCTGGAATGGATTTCTCAAGCCCTCTGTCTCTCTTGCGGGATCACGTGGCAGAACCCAGGGCAGGGCTAGGCCAGCGAGGGCAGACTTTATTTATTTTGTTTGTTTCAGTTTGCTAGGCCGCCCTTCCCTGGATGTTCTCTGGCAGAGAGTTCCGCCAGGCAGGAGCTAGGGCCAAAAAAGCCCTGTCCCTGGTCGAGGACAGACGGGTCTCTCTCGGGCCAGGGACCACCGGCAGGTTCTTATCACTAGAGTGTTACGCTCTTACAGGGGCATATTGGGAGAGGCAGTCCCGAAGGTATGTAGGTCCCTGACCTCTAACAGCCTTAAAGGTCAAAACCAAGACTCGGTTCTCAGTCGAGTCCTGCTGAATTCTCCAGGTTGAAATAAGGTCTGGGATGCAGCTGAGAGGTGGCAGAACCTGTTTTTTATTCCGGGAACCGGGACCTTTGGGAGCAGGCTTATCCTGCCTCCACCCAGGGTGCCTGCCTTGGCTTTCTTCCCCTGACTTGAGTAGCTGTAATTCATCCTTGATGCACTGCACTGGGAAAAGCCCTGGCCTGGATAGCCGAGGCTAGCCCGGTCCTGTCAGATCTCGGAAGCTAAGCAGGGTTGGCTCAGAGGTAAAGAAGGTTCAGTGGTTCGAGACCCGAGTGCCGCGTGACGGAGTGAGCTCCCGTCTCCGGCCCCAGCTCCTGTCAACCTAGCAGTTCGAAAGCAAGAAATTGCAAGTAGATAAATAGGTACCGCTTCGGTAGGAAGGTAATAGCGTCCCATGCACCTCAAAGTCTAGTCATGCCGGCCTCGTGACCACGGAGAAATCTTCGGACGGCGCTGGCTCTTCGGCTTGGAAACAGAGATGAGCACTGCCCCCTAGAGTCAGATTCGACTGGCTTTCGAGCAAGGGAAACCTTTACCTTTAGTATTTGGAAGGGCGGCCCCTGAGGAATACCAGGGTCGTGACAGAGAGGCAGGCAATGACAAACCACCTCTGAAACGTCTCTTGCCTCAAAAACCAGTCTAGCTCGCCACCTAGTGGTACATAACGCTAAAGAGCTAGAACTTTTGCCTGCCAGACAATCTTAGGATCTCCTGGCTATTTTACACACACCACACAATAATTATTAATTAATTAATTAGTAGGTGCATTTGGACAAGGTTGCAATGGAGGCAGTGGTTCAAGACCCTAGATGGGACTAGCTGTCCCATCCACCACCAGGGAAACCATGGCGGTTGTGTGTGTGTTTGTGAGTATGTGTGAAGAGCTGAGCAATTCCCCTCCTAAAGGCTACCCATGTGGGTGTCTACAGTTACTTACCCGCAGCCTCTTGACCCAGGAGTCAGAGAAGGGGTAAAGCCATGGAGTTATGGACACATAAGGTCTTTGGCCTCTTCCTACAGATAATAAGGCGGGCAGGATGGTCGCCGTCTGAGGTCAAGAGATGGCTGCGTTGTAGGGGCCAGTGGGCCAGGCTTGTCTGCCTGCCGCGACTGATGCTTCCAGGGGGGTTGAAAGCGATGCTCTTTGCATTCCCAGGAGAAGCTGAAGTACTTCCCAGTTTGCGTCAGCGCCAGAGTCCACCAGGAAGATGACGCCGAGGAAGGCCTTGGGAGTCTCCCCAGGAACATCAGCTCTCTCAGCTCCCTGCTGCTCTTCAACACCACTGAGAACCTGTGAGTCTGGTGCCTGCTGGGTCAGCAGCGGCGGGTCTCGGCCAGTCCTGCACGCACCTGCACGGTGTGCCTGCTCTGTTTCCGAAGGAGCCCTCCCTTCTGCAGGGGCGGCACGTCCACCCACCCTCACTCCCGCCTGGGTCTGGAATCCAGTTCTCTTCCCTTGCAGTCAGGCTGGAGGTTTTGCTGCGACGATTTCCACCCCCTCCCTTTTGCTGTCCTCTCCAAACTCAGCTCTTCTTCTTTGTCTTCCTTTTCTCGTGCTCAACATCCTCATAGCCCTCCCTCGGCAGCAGCTGTTTGGCAGGGAGCGGAGTGGTGCCGGATCATCCGCCTAACATGAAACAAAAATGCATTCAGAAGGTGAAAAGAAAGGGAGGAGACAGAGAGGGGAGGTGGCCAAGTCTTGGCCCTGAGCTCTGTCCTTCTCCTCTGTTTCCTTGTCCCTTCAAGTCTCTCTCTCTCTTGCTCTCTGTGCCTTCCTGGCCCTGGGCCCCATCACTGGCCTTACTGGAGGGAGAGCAGATAGTCGCTGGAACCCACCCCCCACCCCCACCCCCGTCATGCCTGGATCATCCCCTCCCACCCCCCGTTTCCAATTTATGTCTGTGTCACTCAGAAGGACAGCAGAACGCGGCCAGGTATCCCTGCATTTTGGATCTGCTCCCAGGACATATTCTGTAGTGAACTTTGAGCCATTCATATTAGGTTTTTACCTCATAAGCCCGCTTTGTGGCTGAAAAACAAGATTTTTAAAAATAGATTTTTCAGAGGCTTCATGGTTCAGTGGAGCATTTTTTAAAAAATGCATTTTCTCCTGCCTTTCCCCCCAAGGAGGTCCAGGTGGCATAAACGGTTCTCCTCTCCTCCATTTTATCCTTGCAACAGCCCGATCGCAGGCTCGGTGGAGAGAGAGTGACCCGGTCACCAAGCAGGAACAAGAGGAACAGAGAATGAAAGGGAAGGTACAAGCAGGGTGGTGCGGCTGTAGACTTCTCACTTTGAGCCATTATTGAGTAGTGATGCCAGCCTCCAGGTGGGACCTGGGGGATCCCCTGGAATGGCAGCTCATCTCTAGAGATCGGTTCCCCTGGGAGAAAATGGATGCTTTGGAGAGTGGACTCTGTGGCATTGTGCCCCCCTGAGGTCCCTGTCCTCCCCAGGCTGCACCCCCAAATCCCCAGGAGTTTTCCCAACCTGGATCTGGGAACCCTACCCCCCCCCCCCCCCATCCCCTGCCGGTGGCCAACAGAGACCCTATTATTAAGTGTTGTTTTAGTTCAGGGGGCCCCCAACCTTTTTGAGCCCATGGTATTTTGACATGTTGTGCGGGCACAGGCACAAATGGCTGTCACAAAATGTCTGCCACAGGAAATGGAGCCAGCCACAAAATGGCTCCTGCTGCTGACCTTCAGTCAGTCAAGGTCCTTCTGCTGTGGTGACGGCTGCTGCCAAAGCAACATTTAAAAAAAAAAAATTCTGCATAGCTGATTATAATCTCCAGTAGCCAATCAGAAGCCTTGCTGGGCAAAAGCCCCACCCTGGCCCCACCCCCACCCCCCACTTTTTAACACTTGGCGGATGCTGGGAAAGGTGTGGGTGGGCTCCATAGCGCCCATGGGCAGCACATTGGGACCCCTGCTTTAGCTTTTTTGAGCCTGTCTGTCCCCCCTGTCTTTCTTTCAAGCATCTGTGCACTGTTCACACAAGGATCTTGACTCGATGGGGGGGTGGAGCTTCTGGGCATCTCCATGAAGGAGGCCTGCGTGGGAATCAGGTTGGTGTTAGCCGCATGGCTCCCTCTGGGGACGTCAATAGTGGATAAATTATTAGAATGGGCGGAGTCGAGTAAATTAAATTTTCTTTTGAACGCTGATGTAAAGAAGGAGAATAGTAATGTATGGTCCAAATTTTTTGTTTGGTTAAAGAACTATGGCTTCTGAAAATATGTATGGTAATTTGTAAGGCTTATTGTTAAAAACTGAATAAAAATATTTAAAAAAAAAAAAAAAAAAAAAAAAGAAGGGTGAACATCCAGACTGCTGGAACAGAAGTAAAAACATGTTGTATCAGCAAAACCACTCCTCAGTCTGAGAGCGACAGCATTTTTGTTTTCCTCCTGGTTTAATCCTCACAATCGGGCCTCTTTCTACAGCCTGTATCTTTCGCTCTGTCTCGAGGTGGGCCTGACTGGTTTTTCTTCTCTCTCCTTCAGGTACAAGAAATACGTCTTCCTCGACCCTCTGGCTGGAGCAGTGACCAAGACCCACGTGGCCCTGGCAACGGAGAAGGAGGAGAAGCTCTTTGATGCTCCCCTCTCCATCACTAAAAGGGGGCAGCTGGATCAGCAGGTGAGCCTGCCCAGAAAGAGAGAGAGAGAGAGGTCCCTCCCCCCTGGCTTCCCAGGCTGTGACTGTTGAAAACAACAGGGGCCTTGTGCTGACCTCCACACTTGAGTACAGGGAGAGCCATAAGCAGGTCTATTTCTGTTTCATTTGCTGCTGTCGGCACCTCTTTGTTAACGTGGGAAGGGGAAGGGAAGAGGTTATGGGGGCTTTCACGAAAGGGAAAGATGGAATAGTGGGGGAGGGGAAAACGAGATACCCCGCTCACATAAGCCCTTGTGGTTCCCCTGGTGCCCCCCCCCCCACGCTGCTTGCCACCTTCTGCTCCCCCCCCCCCCCCCGAGTGAACGAACATGAAGTTGCCTTAGACTAAATCAGACCACTGGTCCATCCAGGTCAGTACCAGTCTTCCCACTAAGCTGAGTTAGTGTGAGCTAGCTCACAGTTTTTTAACCTCCGGCTCACCCATTTGTGTCTTAGCTCAGGAAGGGATGGCTCCAGAGCAAACTCATTTCTGCAGGAGCCAAATCACTCGCTCACAACTTTAATGCCAGGAGCTCACGAAGTAGAATTTTTGCTCCACAGCTTAAAGGGAGCGTTGGTCAGTACTGTCTACTCAAGACTGGCAGCGGCCCTTCAGGGTCTCAGAGGGAGGTCTTTCACGTCACCCACCACCTAATCCTTTTTTAAAAAAAAAAAGAACAAAGAAATTTGAGATGCCAGGGATTGAACCTGGGACCTTCTGTACGTGAAGCAGAGGCTCTGCCACTGAGCCCACAGCCCCTCCCCAATGCCATTCTCCCCTTTTCAGCATCATCCTCCGATGCTGTTTGGCAGTGTTTTCTGCAATCAATATAACCTCGGTTAGCTTTCACCCGGCCTGCAAACCAACTTTTCAACAGATCGTGATTAGCGTCAGCCTTGGTTGAGACCTACCCCCACGCCACCGTTAATGCAGAAAAGGACAGGCATATGTGTGGGAGGGAGGGAGGGAGCGTCTCCACCCACAGGGAAAGCGCTGACTGGGGAAAACAATACAGGCGCGCATGCCGTTATTTGGCCATGACTTAACAAGATGACTAATTGCATAACTGCAGGAAGGAAGGTGAATCCCAGACAGGGAGCTAATGAGGTGTGTTGCCGGCCTTAGTATTTACCGGGCAGAGGATCCGCTGGTACCATGTTATAATTGGCTTCATAACCCCATTGCCATCGACAGCGTCTAGCGCGACAGAACAGCTTAAAAGCAAACGGCGCGCACAACAGCAGAGCCGTATAGCAAACAAACCAAGCAGCAGCACCGTGAAGTACCTCGGCAAACAGAAGGTCGTCACTTGGTAGTAGTCAGAATCAGGCAGCGATACTACTTTGGCAGGTTCATCAAAGGAGAGCTGGGACTCGAAAGAGACATGGGAGTTCAAGGGTCACGGGTGGGATGAGACCCAAGGAGGGTGGTTGATACCCTGTTCTGTGTTGTCCTGGTTGGCCCACCGAAAATGCTGCAGCGTTAACCCCTCTTTCTGTTTCGATGGGCTTCAGGTGCCTGAAAGCTACTTCTACGTGCCGGACTTGGGACAGGTGCCTGAGATAGACGTCCCGTCCTATCTGCCTGACCTGCCTGGCATTGCTGCCGACCTCATGTATAGCGCTGACCTTGGCCCTGGCATCGCCCCTTCTGCCCCCGGCGCCGCTATCCCCGAGCTGCCAACTTTCAGCACAGAATCCGTGGAGCCCTTCCAACAAGGTGTCCCTCCTGTCTGTGTGCCTCTGCTTTCCAATTCTCTCATTTCCCTTTGGGTTGTGCTTTCTCGGGAAAAGGGGAAAAGACATGACGCAGCTCTTTCTCGGTGGCCGCACTCCCTAGGGATGTCCTCCTCACTCACTCCTCGAGTATTTAGGCACCAAACCAAAGTTTCTTGGGGGGGGGGGGGGAAGGGTGGTGTCTGGGATTGCTTTCCGCAATTGCTCTGTTGCTTCTCAGCTCTGACTGATGTCATGGCCGATGTTAATGATCTGAGCCTTGTGTTTCGTTTTGACTCCCGAATTTTTGTTAGCCTTGGAGGTTCCTCCCCAAGGTAGGATACGAATCTTTTGATATTTACCAGGGAGGGGGGAGAGCACGACAAGCAACTCTTTTTCCTCATTCCCCCCCCCCCCATCTGAATAGGATGGCAACTGTGATCTTGCTGCTACAGCAGAAGCCAGTTAAGATTTTTCATAGAATCGTGGAATCAGAGCTGGAAGGGGCCATTCAGGCCATCTAGTCCAACCCCCTGCTCAGTGCAGGATTAGCCTAGAGCAGGGGTGGGCAAACTTGCTC
This sequence comes from Lepidodactylus listeri, assembly GCA_029233225.1. Lineage (NCBI taxonomy): Eukaryota > Metazoa > Chordata > Lepidosauria > Squamata > Gekkonidae > Lepidodactylus > Lepidodactylus listeri. The sequence continues at coordinate 24,809,611 of JARCFY010000008.1, forward strand.
AGCGTAAGAGCCACCTAAAACAGGGGTGGCCAAACTTGCTTAAACGTAAGAGCCGCATAGAATAAACATCAGATGTTTGAGAGCCACAAGACATGAACAAATATTACCTGCTTTTATTGGGAAATAAGCAGATTTGCTTTTTATTAACATTAAATGAGACTGCCAAAAATAATAACAAAAGGGGTAAAAGCAGATATTGATAATGATATTAATTTGTCCAATGATATTTGTTTGCTAATGATATTTAGCTTCCCCAGCTGCCCTGCCGGGAGCCACATAATATATGTGAAAGAGCCGCATGCGGCTCCCGAGCCACAGTTTGCCCACCCCTGGCCTAGAGTATCCCTGACCAGTGTTTGCCCAGCCAGTGAGGGGGAGCTCACTGTTGGATTCACTGGACTAAACACTGGCAGGGAGCCACGAGAAATATAGCAGAGTGCGCAAAGGCTTAAACGCAGCAGAGCTTAAGGCTTGGTGTGGCGACAGGCTTACAGAGTCACACGGAGTCAGCAGTCAGACTAAAAACTAATAAGTATTTATTAAAGGAAATACATACTTGAGAGTGCAGGTAAGAGATTACCTATTCTAACTAGCTGGATGTTGTTGGATGCTGGATGCGTGTCCAGGCTCCATCTTCGTGAGTGCAGGGAGAGAGAGAGAGAGTGCGAGGGGAAACGGAAGCAGAGGAAATTGCCCCTATGAGTAGCATTCTACTTCAAAGGAAAGGATCAGATAGCAGGAAGGAAAGGATGCTCTGTGTGTCCTGATCTCTCTATCTGTCTAAACTCTCTGGTGCCATCTTCTCCAGTCTGAGGCAGGAGACAGCGCCAAGTCCTCCACTTCTAACACTGACCACCTCCCTAGGCAGTTGATCCCACAGTTGCACAACTTGCTGAAAAAAAGTTTCTCCCGCCCTTAATTTAAACCCATTCTTGCAAGTCCTATCCTTGGCTGCCAACAGGAACAGCTCCCTGCCCTCCTCTAAAAGTGACAGCCCTTCAAATACTTCAAGACAGCTGGAAACATACATTAACTTGAGCTTGTGTTCCCTACCACTTGGCCCCCACAAGCGGAGTGTCAAAAACAGGTAATATGTGATCTGGAGACAGAAGTGAATAAAGGGGTGGCCATGTGTGTCTCCCCACCCCACCCCGCCCCAACTGCTTTCAAACGAAAAGAGATCAACAGTGACTCAGCTGGATCAGAGGACAGAACCAGGTGCCTTCTGCATGGCTTTTTCTAGTGGGCAGTTGGCAACAGCGACGGAGGGGAAGAATCGTCTCTCTTCAGCTGTGTGAGCCCCCGGGGTAGCAGTGGTGTGCAGCTGGTTGGCAGCTGATTTAAACTAGCTGTAAAGTTACGGGACCAGGGTTACTGTGGGGAAACTGGCTCAGCTGCGTTAATTTCCTTTTCCAAATACGGGACAGCACAGTACTCCTTCTTTGGAGGTTTTGAAACAGAGGCTCGATGGCCATCTGACAGCAATGCTGATTCTGTGGACTTAGGCAGATCACGAGAGGGAGGGCAGGAAGGGTTGCCTCAGGGCTTAGTTCTCGTGGCCCTTTCTTACACGCCCAGGGAAATGCCGATCGCCACTTTGGGGTCAGGAAGCAATTTTTCCCCAGGTCAGTTTGGTCAGGAATCCTGGAGAGGTTTTGTCATCTTCTGGGCATGGAACAGGGGTCACTGGGGGTATGGGGCGGTATTTGTGAATTCCCTGCATTGTGCAGGGGGTTGGACTAGATGACCCCAGAGGTCCCTTCCACCTCTATGATTCTACTGCACTGTTTCAGAAACACTAAGGTGACTATTGTAGTATTTCTGCAGAACGAGGGCACCCAGGTCCTCCAGGAGGACTAAAGAGCAGGGGTTAGGTAGAAAGGCTAGTGTTTTCGCCAAGCACCTGTGTAACTACTGACACTGCCTTCTCCGCTTGCAGATCTTCCGGAAGGTGCACCTCCCCCACCCCCACCCCCTCCTCCCCCACCGCCCCCGGAAATGCCAGCTTGTGCTCCACCACCCCCGCCACCTCCCCAGGCCCCACCCCCATCTCAGTCTTTCCAGCCAATGAGTGAAGAGAACAGCAATGCAACGCCATCAGGTAAGGCGTGAGGCTCACCGCTGGGCCAATTGGAAAACCCCTTCTTGATTCTTTGGCGGGAGAGGATGGGAGTGGGGAAGGGAGGCTCGTCGGGCTGCAGGAGGCTGCTTTGCAAAGATCCTGTTGCCTTTTTCTCTGTCTGCAGCTGCTCTCCAAGGGGCACCGAAAGAGGTCGTGAACCCCTCGAGCGGCCGGGCCACCCTACTTGAGTCCATCCGCCAGGCCGGTGGCATTGGGAAGGCAAAGCTCCGTAGCGTCAAAGAGCGGAAGCTGGAAAAGAAGAAGCAGAAGGAGCAGGAGCAAGGTGCCGCCTACCCACCCTGTTCCCCTTTCCCAGCTGGACCTTGAGGGTGTCTCCAGTAATGGGGGGGCTAGGTCCAGTCGTGGCAAACCCTTAACCCAGGGCTCCCCAAGCTTTTTGCACCTGTGGCCACCTTTGGAATTCTGACAACGTAGTAGGCGCAGCCAAAAAAAAAATAGCTGCCATAAAATGGCTGCCGCAGGAGGCGGAGCTAGCCACAGAATGATCTCCGCAGCATAATTCCAGCCACACAGTGAAGATCTTTGTGCTGCAGTGGCAGCTGCTGACTAAACAATATTTTAAAAAAAATAAAACAACAACTGCACAGCCAATGAGGAGCCTTGCTGGGCAAAAGACCCACCTGGCCCTGCCCACTTTCTAAAAACCCTTGGCGGGTGCCAGAATGAAAATGTTGGCAGCTGCCGTGCCACACACGGGCACCGTTTGGGGGATCCCTGCCTTAATCACGGTAACAGCTGGTTAGTGAACAGGAGCCAGAAGGGCCAGGTCCCCAGCCAGACACTCCCTTTCTTGAGCACGGGCCCCATTCAGCTCCTCCCCCACTACGGCGATCCCAGAAGGCTCTCCTGTCTGTAGGGGAGCGGGTGAGGTGCTCTTGCTCTGAGAAGCACAAACGCAGCTTAGCGTTCCCCTCTGTTGGCACCCTTCTCTCTCTGGCCCAGGCTTTCGTTTACTCAGGCTTGGCTCAGATGAGAATCCACGCATGCCGAGGCTACACATGCTGTAGTTAGCAAGCGTGGCTGTTGCATCTCTGAGTCTATCAGACCAGCTGCGTGGAACTGGTGTGTTTTTCCTCCTCTAGTGAGAGCTACGGGGCAAGGCGGAGACCTGATGTCGGATCTCTTCAACAAGCTGGTTCTCCGACGCAAAGGTACATCAGCGTAGAGGAGGCCGCTCCTCTCCAGGTTCGGGGTGAGGGCCCAGCTCCTGCGAAGCAACAGCTGTACATCTCCTATCAGTGGAAAGGAAGGCTTCTCTCAGTTGAGCAAGGAGTCCCGATATTGGCCACTGGGGTTCCCCCTTAGGATTGTACACATTTGTCTCTTAGTGGTATGCAATCCCAGGGAAATGTAAGCTTGTTCCCTGACCCTAGCGCTAAGGACACTTGTGTGGATAATTTGGACCTTTATTGCTTTCTTCCCTTTGATGAGATCTGGCTGGCTTACATTCGCCCTCTGAGCCTTTGACGGTGTCATCACCATTCAGGGATACCTCACCCCCAGCTGGGTGCCATAGTGTCACTGACCCATTAGAATCCACTTTGTTCCTGCTGATAAGTTTCCTCGTCCCTTGTCCTTCTGGAGGACTGCCCATTTTCCTCAAATCTGACAGACACGTTGGACCTCTGCCACCAAATGCAGGGATGTGGAACGCTGATATGTTCCCAGCCCGGTTCCGTCCGTCTGATTTCCATGAGTGCAAAACGCTGATTGAGTAGCTGAACAAATGCTTTCCCATTAATCTTGCTGAGCTTGGCAGGCTGCAGCTCTTGACTGGGCTCCTCTGTGTGACACCCAAATCTCAGTGGCGTGGCCCTGACCAGTTGCAAGTCTCAAGCTGCCGCCAACCTCACCATGTGTGTTGGTCTTCCCTTTCTCCTGCAGGTATTTCTGGGAAGGGGCCCGGAGGCGGCGGAGACAACAATGCTCCCAGTGCCCCAGGGGGTGCCTTCGGCCGCATATCCGACACGATCCCACCGCTACCACCACCACAGCAGCCGCCTGGCGAGGAGGATGAAGATGACTGGGAGTCCTAGATCCTGCCAGGCTTTTTGTTCTGGGCTCCCTTCCCTGCCACGAACACGGGGCCAGTAGCCGGAAAAGGGAGGGGGAAAGCCTGCCGGGGCTCTTTGTGGCCAGAGGGCTTCTGTTGCCTTTGCTTTTGTGAGTTTTTTTTAAAGGCCGTCCTGTAGCAGAGTCGTATGTATCAAAGACAGTTAACCATTGCAAGGCTTGCCCTTCTCTTCTGTGTTCTCTCGAGTGCCTGCGTCGACTGGAGGGCTGCTGGGTCGTGTGCGATCAGAGAGGGTCAAAACCCAGGCCTTCTCTTGCAACCGGAGCTGAGAGTCCAGGGTGATGCCATGAAGACAGCTACTCTGGTCAGCAAACAGACTCTGCTAGAGCAGCACACCCTTCTGCTTTTTTCTGGGGCCGGAGGGGGTTGGGTTGGGAAGCCGCTGAGCAGTACAGGTCTGCAGAGCCCAGGAGGTGCTCTTGCCCTTCCTCTCTGTGTGTGCTTGCAACGCCAGCCCTATAGGAAAGAGTGGCCTTTTGTCACGCGTAGATGGAAGGAGTGGGACAAAGGGGTCAGCGGCAGATTGTTCCTTCTGTCTCGCACATGAAAGTGGGAGGAGAGGCCGCGCTGCCTGGTTCCGTTTGGCTGAAGAATGTCAAAAGGCAGCGTGGCGGTGAACTTGGAGGTGTGGTGTCGGCCCTTGGCTTTACACACACACACAAACGCACAGTGTCCTAGTAAAACACTTGACATTTGCTTAGTCTGTAATGGGGCATGAACATACAAAATCTAAGCCCCTTTCACCGTCCTTGGCTCACTTTTGTCTTGCAGAACTTGCAGAAGGCAGCTGATGGGTGTTTTGTGGTGTCTGCATCAGGGCTGGATCCTTTTGGTTCTGGCTGGGGGGGCCTCTTCTCCCCTCTCCCAGCTACCCTTAGTGGGTCAAACGGTAAGAGCTGGAGGACACTGATGGAGGCATGTTTAAGAACCCTGGTGGCTCTCAGGATCTCAGAAGGCGTGTTCACCGCAAATTAAAAACTACACATTCATATCTGTTCTGAGCAAAGAAGTGGGGACTCCCTGTGTCCATAGCTCCCTCTTCCACTGCAGTTGCCAGTGGGGAAGCAAGGAATAAGCGGGCAGAGAGTTGATGTAGCAGGCACCTTCGACATCTTCATTCTCTTCCTATCATCAGAACTAAAAAGCACTGAAGCGTTGTCTAGACAGCGGGTGAGGCCTTTTGGTCCCAAGCTCTCAGGCTCCTGGTTTCCTCCTCCCCTCCGATGAAACCGCGCTTCCACTCTCCTGGCCCCGCGCCGGTTCCCCTGGCAATCGGCGCCTTTGTCTTCAAGTTTAGATCAGCTGAAAACCTAAAGCATTCTTTTAGAGAGGCAGGAGTCATTAAAACTTCAGCAGCCGGGTTTAACGTTTGAGAAACTGAAGCAACCCCTGGTCCGTGTCCTTTTGACCCACTTCCTTTTATATGTGAACGCTACCTTTGTGAGCGGGCCGTGGAGTGAATAAGCTGAGGCCTTTGCTTCAAAGACCAGAGAAATAAGGTCAGGGAAAGATCAGAGTGGGTTCTCCAGCAAGACAGCTGCACCCTTCGGGGGTCTTTCTGAATCTTCCCCGGCCAATTTTCCTGACAGAGGCAACTGCCTCCGCTTGAGCTGCAGGGCAATGAGGGAAATCCGCTAAGACGGAAAGCCGAAACCGAAGCCCAGGATTCATTTTGCAGCAGGTGCTGGTCTCCATTTTGTTCAAACCTGCCCCTGTGACCCCGAATCTTCCCAGCCTCAGCTCTGCCGCTACACTAATATTCACCCTAGATGAACCATTAGGCTTCTCCATATAAAATGCCCTGTGCTGACAAGGTAAAGAATATCATGTAGTCGCTGCAGCAAAAATGATAATCTCCCATATACACGACCCAACAACTTTATTAACCACTTTTTAAAACAAATTCAAAAAGCAGCAAGGGCAGCAGGGCAGGCGGTAGTGATTGCATTCAGCTACGCTCCAGGCAGAGGACAGCCAGGGAGCTTGTCCATCACTGTCAGGTGCAGACGGATTCGCAAATTGATCTCTTCTCAGAGTGGAACTGGAAGAGAGAGAAATAAGTACAGGCATCAGTCAGGTTCCTGCTGAGGTCGGAGGAAGAAATCGGGGGCCTAATGCGAGGGGCAGGAGGAAAAGCCTCTGTCGATAATTCTGGAACAGTCAGCAAGGCAGGGCCTCTTGGGGGAGGGGGAGGGGAAGGAGGAGCTCAAGGCAGTGGGAGGCACTTTCAAGCTCAGAACAGACAAAAGGAAGGAGCTCTGCATCCAAAGAATCATTAACACCAGGGATTCGGTGCCAGAGGAGGTGGGGGCGGCTACAAGCAGGGACAGCTTCAAGAGGGAATTAGATAAACATACGGAGTCGAGGTCCATCAGTGGCTGTTAGCCACAAAGTATAGATAGGAACTCTCAGTCTGGGGCAAGTGATGCTCTGTATTCTTGGGGGGCAACAGTGGGAGGGCTTCTGGATTTCTGGCCCTGCTGGTGGACCTTCTGCTGGTACCCGGCTTTTGGCCACGGTGTGACGCAGTGTTGGACGGGATGGGCCATTGGCCTGATCCAACATGGCTTCTCTTGATCTATGGTATTTACCATAGAGCTTTTGCCCAAAGACCAGAGTGTTCCATGTCGTTGCAACATCGGCTGGGCCTCCCTCCTGCTCCCGGCAAGTCCCCTCATCCCCCGCTAGTTGCCAGGAAGGACCTGGCAAGCCTAAACCGCTTATGAACGTATAAAGTTATTTTGGCCTGATCCAACATGGCTTCTCTTATGTTCTTATGGCCTCTGGGCGAGTCAAGCCGGCAGTTTATTCCAAAGCCCCCAAGTGCCAGCAGGGAAGGCCGCAGTCGATGAGGCAAGAGCATGCCAGGCCCACTCAGCCCGCCCTGGGTTCTGTCTCCGCTGTCGGCAAGGCCCCTGTCGTTGGCTATGAGGCCAGCGGGTGCTCCTGTGCCTCTGGCCGAGGGAGGGCAGAATCGGGAATCGGCGGAGCCCAGCCTGGCCACTCACCTTTCTTAAGGCAGCAAACGCAGGCCCGAACGCAGCCTTGACCTGGGCCCGGCTCCTGATCCACTGGGGCAGCTTGTTGAAAACAGCCGGGCGAGCATAGCGGTGGTCTAAGAGCACAATGCTGGCAAAGTCCTTCTGATGGCGAATGGCCCTCCCTGGCGGGGAGAGACGCACCGGAAAGAGACGGCTCAGAGCCCCCTGCGGGTTGACAACCCCTTGGAGGCCCTCTGCTTCCTCAGGCCCCATCCTAAAAGTCCCAGAAGCCAGAATGGGACATGCAGCTCTTCCTGCTGTGGAAACTGGACCGGCAGCTGGAGCTCAAAGAAAGGGGGACGGTCAGGCTTGGCTTTTGGGAATCGTCCAACAGGGTTCATTCTCAAGAGCAGCCCCTAACCAAGACCGACCCCTTAGCATTCCTGCACCAGTAACCTAGATGGCCCGGGCCCAAGAGATGTCAGTCTGGCCTCAACCCTGGTCCCAACCTGTTGGAATGAATTCCCCCTAGAGGTCAGGGCCCTGCGGGATCTTTTTACAGTTCCCCAGGGCCTGTAAGACGGAGCTCTTCCACCCGACTTGTAGTTGAGGCAGCGGACATCAAATCTCATCTGGCCCCTCCTGCTGCCACTGATCACGGTCTTCTGTTTTTGAGGACTCAGAGCGATAACCCACCTGGCTTAACCGAGGTAGCTAGGGTCATTACCCACCTGGAATCCCTTATGGGATTCAACCCCTCTGTGCTTTAAACCTGACTAACATCGGGGCCTCATAGTAATAGCTATGTAGTAGTCTGATCTCCATCATTTAAGGAACAAGTTTTATAGTTTTTAATCTCTGGTTTTATTGTCCTATAATTCATGCTTGTCACCCGCCCTGAGCCCACTCGCAGGAAGGGTGGGGATAAAAAGGTAACCAAATAAATAAGGCTAGCCCCATCTCATGAGATCTGGGAAGGTGAGCAAGGTCAGCCCGGGCTAGTAGTTCGATGGAAGACCGCCAAGGATGTCCAGCCTGTGCAGAGGCAGGCAACGGCAAAACCACCTCTGCTTAATCGCTTGCCTTGAAACCCTGCAGGGGTCACTATAGGTCAGCTGCACCTGACGGCACCTCCCATCACCCCAACCTTACCCCACTGGGGTCCTAGCTTGTGCCACACTGCTTTCGGGCCGCTTGTTTTTGCCTTGACCTAGACAGCCCAGGCTAGTCCGATCTCGGAAGCTGAGTGAGGTCAGCCCTGCTTACTACTATTCGGACAAGAGAGCCCTCAGAAAATCCACGGCTGCCATGCAGAGGCAGGTAATAGGACACCACCCCTGGTGCTCCCCTGCCTTGAAAACCCTACAGGGTCACTGTGAGTCACCGGCGGCTTGACAGCACCAAACTCTGAACTCAAAAAGAAAGCCACAATCCAGTCGTTTGTTTCAACATGAATTTTGATTCCCTGGGGGGGACTGAAGCTTCCTTCTGGAGAGGGCCACGCTATTTGCTGCATCAGTCTGCCGGGGGGGCTGGGAGGAAAGAAGCACCCCTTCTCCCCCCATCGACAAAGTCTGGGAAGCCCATTTGCCTGGAGCAGAGAGCTCTTAGCCCCACCCGGTGAAGCCAGAGGCAGGCTTACAAGATCAGCCTGAGAAGCACCGCCTCCGAGAGCCTCCTTGGGAGCTGCTCCTCTGCCCTTTGGGTCGTCAGAGACTGGACCCTTTGCCCAGCTGCGGGCTTTGAAGGAGCTGCCAGGCTGGGCAGGCAGCACCTGCGACGGGAAGGTTACATCCCGGGGCCGGCCTTGCGGATATGGCTTGCGTCCTTACCTATGGACTGGTTCACCGCTTTCATGCACAGGTTCTCGATCAGCATTCGGCCTGGTGCCTGGCCTGCCGTCTTGGGCTGGAGGGCGGGAAAAAGCAAGACAGCAGAAGTTATGAATGACATCAGATGAGAGGTTTCAGCCTTCCTACCTGCCTGCCCTGTGAGTTACAGCAGGGAGGGAGGGTTGGCCAATTCAGGGCCGCTGCCAGAGGGGGAAACTGGTTTGGCTGTGCAAGTCTTCCCATCTGCCGAGCAAGGGTGAGGAGGGATGCATTTAAGGACTTTAGGGTAGGCTCCCCTCAGGTATCCTTCAAATGGATACGGTGGGAGGAGACTAGAGCCATGCCAACGCCTATAAGAATTCAGCAGGAGCCACATAAGAGGGAACAAGAGGAAACCCTGCAGGGACTGAATACAGCCTCCCCACTGGAACAGGACACCCACCCACACCCACCCTTCCCCAACTTCATGAAATCCTCCCCTTCATCCCCTGTTCTCAGACCAAGGTCTTAAATAGTAAACCTAAAAAACTAAAAACCCAGGCCTGAAAACACCTCCCCTTTGACACTTCTCCACAGCGTCTAAAAACCGAGCAGCAAAATAAGTCTGCTGGGAATCAGAGTCCTCTCAGAGGAATTGAGCCTTTTGTTCTGATATCCCTAGAGGAAGCCCAGTCCAGTGATCAAGGCAGGGCATCGCCCGTTTCAGCCTGAACTGGAGCACATAAGGATGTTGCAGGAGAATATGTACAAGAGAGTCCAGTCCACTGGCGGGAGGGGACGGGGCGGGGGGGGACATAACCAATCTGAAACAGGGATCCTTAGCAGACAACCCAGCAATACCATTGAAAAGGGGCAGCTGAATCGTGACTGCGTAAAGATCCTACGTAACTTTGGGCTCACCAAGGAATCCAAACAAGAAGAAAGTTTACCCCTCAGACCAGGAGCCCCAAGGGAAGCGGAGAACGTGACCTCCGGGCATCAAAATGGGTACAGCTCTTATCTCTGGCATAAATCGGTTTGGCCAGCTGTTTTTTTTTGCATTGATTCACAGAGGAAGAAAAAAGATCCTCCGCCTCAAGATTTACAAGAGACGACTTCTGTGCAAAGAGCTGGAGCCAGGGAGCCTTAGAAGAGTCCCTGAGGATTAGGCTCACCACGCTGCCCTCAAAAAATAGATGAAACCAAAAACTGAATGCATGTACCCAGGCACAGGCTTCTATAGAACTACAACCAAATCCATAACAAAGGGCCACAGGCGTCAACTTCAGGGGGGCTGGGGAGCTGGAGCCCCCCCCCCCAAACTTTTCCAGGAGGTGCTGAGCCTCCATGGGAGACAATGGACTGTGATGTCTCTGGCCCAGCCCCAGCCCCCTCCCCCAAAGTCTATGCCCTTGCAAAGGGCCTAAGATTAAATGCACCTGGGGAGCCCCTTGGATGGCCTGAAGGAACGAGGACTGCATTCGGTTTATAGAACTGCATGAAACCAAACAGAACAGCCCGGCTCCCCTAGGCAGTCGCTTCCCCCGGCTCTCCTCTGCAGCGTCAAGGGCACATTCACACATAAAAAACCCCATGTGTCAGTGACAGCTGGGTTAGTGGCCACTGAGCATGTGGAAGGGGCTGTGGTTCAGTGGCACAGCCTTGCTTGGCACTCAAAAGAAGAAGAGATTGGATTTGTACCTTGCCCTTCACCACCCGAAGGAGTCTCGGAGCAGCTTACAATCCCTTCCCCTCCCCACAACAGACACCCTGTGAGGTAGGTGGGGCTGAGAGAGCTCGTTTGAGGACTGTTCCTGAGAGAATTTGTGACTGACCCAAGGTCACATCAGCAGCTGCAGGTGGAGGAGTGGGGAATCAAACCCAGTTTCCCCAGATTAGAGTCTGCACTCCTAACCATTACACCAAACTGGTTCCTGGTTCCAGAAGGTCCCAGGTTCAATTCCTGGAACCTCCAGTTAAAAGACCTGGCAGTCGGTGACGTGAAAGACCTCTGCCTGAGATCCTGGAGAGCTGCCACCAGTCTGAGTAGACAACACTGACTTTGATGGACCCAGGAGGGGTCTGCTTCAGTAGAAGGCAGCTTCGTGTGTTGTGTGCAAGTCAATCACTGCAGATCAAGCACAAATTATCTTTCCCATCACCGCAAGCGTCAGACATTCTCACGGGACTTCTCCCAGTATAAAGAGCCTTGCCCTGTTCTAAGGTGTGCCAAGTGCACGAAGGCTTGCGTGTTTGATCCTACAAGCCAACTTCCATGCATTAAACTAAACAGTGGGTGATCGAACAGCTAAAACCCATTAGGATCAAACTGCTAACCTTTGTTCTCCCATAAGAATGGGAAATAATTTCAGCCTCTCCTACCTACTTGTCAAGACGAATGAAGCAAAGACAGTACAGCACTTTGCACCCACGGTATGTTATTTGGACAGCTGTCATGGGGGGAAAAATTCTTTCCACAGAATAGCAAGTGGAACTGAGCCACAGAGTGCAGGATCTTTATAAACCAACTGAGAGCCCTTGACTTAAGAACACAGTTAATGAAGGATCCGGGCCTTTACCTTTGTCTTATCGAGGTAAGCCATTTTCTCTTGGAGTTCTGGAGACCTGATGTTGGGGTAAGGCATGCCCACCATGACCACACATCTAGAGGGGAGACAGAGAGCGCACACACACACACACACGGAAGTATCACATTAGTTTCTGCAATGTCATTGAGCACGCTTTAAGCAAAGGTTTGCCAAGTGCATTAGAGACCTATCCTGTTCTTAGAAACCTTCATAATAGCTCAGGCTAGTTTCAAACTGAACAGCAGGAAGTTGGGGGTAAACAAGCATGTGGACAGGCTTCTGATGGGACCTATGGGTGATTCTGCATTTGGCATTCGCTCCACATTTTCTCAACACTGAGGGAAAGGTGCAGCTCAAAACCACATTCAAATACCCCGGGGCAACGCCCCATACCGATTCCCTGAACAGCCATAAATCTATGCAGGAAGTACCATAAAACCCGATGATCAAAAAGGGAAAGCGGTGTGCAGGATAGAGGGTACCATAAAGTCCTATGATCAAAGAAAGTGAAAGCAGCCTGCAATGCAGAGGGGAGTTCCTGTTCCAGTCTGGGTTTGGTAAAACAAAGGAGGGAAAAGCCAATGCAGAATTGCCTAGGGTCACACAACCAACATCGCCAGTGCCTGTTTCAAATTAGCCCCCCCTTCTGGCTTCATTCAACCCAACAGGTTTTGGCCCTAGAGTCTAGACCAAGGGACCCACCTTGGGTTGGGTGGGTGGGAGGAGCACAGGGCAATGTTGGCTTGTCAAGGAAAGCTCAGGAGGCAGACCATCCGTTCGGGTAGAACTCTCCAATGGCCACTGACTGTCCCACCTGCAGGATGGGCCCTTTCCTTTGGCCCTGACCCTCTCCTTCATCCCCATCAGCATTCAGCTTGAAAAGAGCCAGTGTAGCATAGTGGTTAGAGTGTCAGACTAAGATCGGGGAGATCCAGGTTCAAATCCCCACTCTGCCCTGGGGGCTTGCTGGGTGACCTGGGGCCGTCTCAGCATTGTGACCCACTCCACAGGGTGGCTTGTTGGGAGGACAAAAGGACGGTGTAAGCATTTTTGGGTCTCCACTAGGAGCCTAACCCTAAATAACATATTCTGCAGCTCGCACAACTAGACCAAGATTTGCAATGACACTAGAATGACCTAGGATACTGGTGTTTCTAATTGCTAAGATACACAGAAGGGATTCCAGACCTTTCAAACCCGAGCCTGGCCTTTACCTTCCCAAATCGTCGGAAAAATTGATCCCTTCGCTCATTTTCCCACCGACTACAGAAAACAGCAAAGCTCCCGTCATGGTGGTCCCTGTGTGGCTGCAACGCTGCAAGAAGAAAATCCCCCCACACACACCAAGTGGGTTAGCGAAAGCTGGAGAAGCAGCAGCAGCAGCCACTGAGGGTCTAGGCATAGACAGCTTCAAGAATGGATCAGAGCAAAGGTCCATCAGTGGCTATTAGCCAACAGGTACATGATGGAACACTGTGACTGGGGCAAGTGATGCCCTGTATCCTTGTTGCTCGGGGGGTGGGGGGGCAACAGAGCTTCTGGAGTTCTGGCCCTGCTGGTGGACCTCCTGATGGGACCTGGGTTTTGGCCACCGTGTGACACAGAGTGTTGGACTGGATGGGCCACTGGTCTGGTTCAACATGGCTTCTCCTACGTTATTGTGCAGCCAAGTACAGGTTGGCTCTGTTAAGCAGCCCCCAAGCAGCAGCACCACCCCCCTTCTCACCTTGATGCACTTGGCATATTCCGCCAGCACCTGCTCCACCTGGTTTGCTCTCTTGGGTTCCTGAAATATCTGATAAAGACACAAGGCACTTGATGTCAGCTGCAGAGGAATGCTTTCCTGGCACACGTGGAAGAGTCGGTGCAGATTTCCAGAGTGGTCTGGATTTTACACAGAAACAGCTGGACTTGGGTTCGGATCCAGACTGAACAGGCAATCTCCATCAACTCCACCTCTCCACTACAGCCTCCCCATCCCCCAAATTGCATTTCCCCAGTACTCCAGAAGAGCGATTTTGCAGAGATCAGTGGGAGGAGGACGGTTCCGTTCCGCGGATGGAAAATTGGTCTGGGATTCGACCCTTTGGTACCGGACATGCTGACTGCAACATCCTTCAAAGCTTAACTTCCTATTTGTAAAAAAAGTCCTTGGAAACCAATGTTTAAATATCTGTGCAACCATCTGGGGCAAAAACCGCCATCTTCACAGGATTGTTGGGAGGTTTCTTTCTTTATAATATTTCTAGGCCACCTTTCCACCCAGGTAGGGTCCCACGGAGAGTTAAAGAGTGGCCGTGAGCCCCAGGGAGGAAGGATTTCATTCAGGTAAGTTCCTGGATGCTCCCTCTTCGCTGTCATTTGGTACGACCAGGGGAAAGAACCTAGAGTGGAGTTACACAGAAAGGGGGGTGCTCTCTGTCACATCGGCTGCCCTTGCAGAAGGTATCGCACTGCCTTCCCATGATGAACAGCGGCAGAATAAGTTACATGAGCCACCATCTGCGTGCAGATTCGATTTTGATTCATGGTTTAGGCAGGTGTTAAACATTCAATTTTTCTTGCAGAATGTCTGAGTTTCCTGGCATCGTTTGTGATGCTTCGCTTTAAAAGCAGAGGATCTGCAGAGCCCTGTGAACCTCCCCCCACCCCCGGACACCTCCAGTGTCTCCTCCCCCCTCTGATTCTGGACGGTCAATCCTCTGTGCTGACAGTCCCACATCTGCTTGGTAAATTAGCAGGGACCGCTATGGGCCAGGTGCTAAGTCTTTGCAAAACTCCCCGCCGAAAGCAATCTGGAATGACATATGAGCACCCATCCCCTGCTAATGCCATCTCAGAAGACAACACTGCCCATCTATATTAAACAGAGTTTCTGCCTTCTACCAGTCAAAATTGGATTGGTTCTGTTGGATGGCCTCGTCTGGCTCATTTGCTTTGACGACTGGCGTGAGTTAGTGTGCTTCCATCGAGCTTGCACAAACAGCCTGCCCCAGTGTCCCGAACTGGAGTCTGATTTGCTAAAAAGTTAAAAAGGTTCCCGACTCCAGGCTGGCTCGTGCCGTCTCGCTCTGCCTCGTACACAAAACAGGCCACGCTCTCTGCCCTTCCGAAGCCGCACAGCACCGTCTAATATAATTGAGCTCTAAGTACGGCAGCCAGTCGCCCGGCAAGTATCCTTTATTCGTTATTGGGTGAGGAAGATTGGCTACATAAACATCCTCTCTGCTTCACCATGCGGGCAATGGGAAACGCTCAAGGAGAGAGAACAAGAAGCAGAGCGGAGGCCCGTCGTCAGTGGACGGTAATAGCTGGAGCCTGGAACGGCTCGCCTCCGTTTAAAGCCCCCGCGGCCAGCGGGCCGAGCCATTACCTTCTTCTTAGCAGCCAGGCGGGCAAGCAGCCCGGTCTTCCCCCAGTGCATGTAGACCTGCTTCTCGTACTCGTAGGAGGGAAAGAAGCACACCACTCCCCCAGGGACGATGTTGCAGAGGTTACTGAGAATCCGCCCCGCCTCCTCCATCTGAAAGAGAGAGGCGGCCGCTTCAGTCCCTGGGGCACCACGCTCGGTTGCCAAAGCCTGGCCCGGGAACGACAAGCACAGTGAGCCGCCAGGCCCCAACGGGCGCTGCAGGATCCTGCTGAGCTGCTTCTGCTTTCAGGGAGGGGAACCAAACTGTGCATTTCAGCAGCCGGCTTATACAGCGGGGACTGCCCAGCCAGGGCAGGAGCGACTCAGGACTCAAAGGCCAGAGGTGACCAAGCTGCAGGAGCAACCACCAGGCATTGTGTCCCCACCCCACCCCGGGACTGGCTGTACACATATCCACATATGCTATTGCAAGGGACCAGAATGATAAAAGGGTTGGAACACTTTCCCTATGAAGAAAGGTTGAAGCGCTTGGGGCTCTTTAGCTTGGAGAAACAACGGCTATGGGGTGACATGATCAAGGTTTATAAGATTATGCATGGGATAGAGCAGGTAGAGAAAGAAGTCCTTTTCTCCCTTTCTCACAATACAAGACCCCGTGGGCACTCCATGAAATTGCTGAGCAGTCGGGTTAGAACAGATAAAAGGCAGTACTTTTTCACCCAAAGAGTGATTAACATGTGGAACTCACTGCCACAGGAGGTGGTGGCAGCTATAAGCATGGATGGCTTCAAGAGGGAACTGGATAAACATCTGGAGCAGAGATCCATCAGTGGCTATTAGTCACGAGATATAGATAGGAACTCTCAGTCTGGGGCAAGTGATGCTCTGTATTCTTGGTGCTTGTGGGGGCAACAGTGGGAGGGCTTCCTGACCCCACTGCTGGACCTCCTGAGAGCACCTGGTGTTTCTGGCCACTGTGAGACAGAGCGTTGGACTGGATGGGCCACTGGCCTGATCCAACATTAGCTTCTCTTATGTTCTTATGACTCTGTGACAGATTTTTAATTAATAAATGCACATGATATAAGTAGGAAAGAAAACCCAATGGACCACGTCTCCTGCTACGTGCCTGCAAAACATGCCTCAGGTGGAGATCCCTCCACTCTGGACACTAAGGACGGAGTGGCCAGAACTGGGGCTTTCTCCACAGCAGCCTTGACAATATGCGTCGTGCAGGTTTTCAACCTTTGTGAGCTGCTTCATGGGGGACGTGGAATGGCAGCGTATACGCCAGTCTCATCAGAGCTGGGAAGTTAAGCAGGGTCAGTAGTACTCGGCTGAGAGACCACCAAGGATGATTTGGCAGAGGGAGACCATGGCAAACCACCTCTGCTGAACCACTTGCCTTGCAAACCCTGTGGGGTTGACAGCATTGTACACACACACACACACACACACAAGCTGCCTCCTGAGTGGTTTGCCTTGTTTTTTTGAGACTGAAGGAACAGGATAATTTAAGCAAACAACAACCTTCCTTTCTCTTGCTGGCCGGCTGCTGCTTTCGCAGGGGTTCCCTTGAGCGAGTCCTCTTCTGCCCGGCTCAAACACAGCACACGCCCCTCTGCACCCATGCCGTAGTAGCACAGGCCGGCCTGGTCTGTGTGCTCACCTGACCCGTGCATTCCCTTTGTGTGGTGGAGGAAAGACCATGCCTACTAGGGTGGGCCCTCCAGGGGGATCTTTCATGTCAGGTGCTGCACTGTGAACACGGGGGGAGACAGTCACACACGCCACCCAGCCTCTACCTTGCAAGCAGGACCCACAACCCAACCACCTGTGGCCTTTGCAAGCAAATATATGGAGGAGGACTGCCAGGCCCAGAAGTGTCCAGATACAACACGGGGCAAAGGGGGGGGGGGGACACGACATTTTAAGTGCCTCTCTCTGGCCTGAACCCAAAGCGATACCTGGCCTTTCGCATAAGGGATTAGCACTCACCCAGTGGAATATTTTTCCCATGGGCCTGCTGACACCAACCCACTGCCAAACCGCCTAAGGTAACGAGGAGGAAAAACACACTGACCATCGGAGGCAGGTTTCTCTTCTCATAGGTGAACTCCAACCGTTGACCGGATGGGCCGCTGCAGAGGACGATGGGTAAAATGTTGTCCGGGGGGATTACATGGCCTGGTGAAGCAACAGGCAGGAGGAGTTAGAAGCAGAAAAGCTGAGCTAGCCTTCCTCTTTAGTGCTGCCGAGAAGCAGGGCCAGCCGTGGGAAGGCGCCACTATCACACTCTTCTGCTGGGCAGCACACACCCTGCCCCAACCCACCCAGCAGAGGGGGGAGGAGAGAGAGCAGGCTCCCTATAGCTGGCCACCCAGAGGGGCCAGGCGCACCTTCCTGATGCCACGCACCTCCACTGCTGGCACTCCAGAGCTTCCTAGTAGACGGGCCACCCCTGCTTATAGGCAAAGCCAAGACTGGCTCAGTGGGACTCCTGGATCTGCACAGCCCACCCACCGCTCCCGAAGGAAACAAGCCCTGCCTCTAAAAGGCACAGTCACTCCCAGTGGGTAAGCATACCATGTGCCAGAATCACTTTCCGCATCAGGATCTAGGGGAGGACAGGCTATTGCAGTGAAGGCCAGGGCCCCCTTGCTGCTTGTGGGCCCCCTTGGAAGTCCTAACTCATGTGGGCATTTTGGACACAGCTCTGAGCAATGTAAGAAGCAGCTCTGCAACCCTGTGGGTGCCTGCATAGGCATTCTGCTCTGGGATGAGCACGACCAACACAGCCTACTAAATCCGCGTCATTCCTCGTTTTGAACATTTGGCAACAAGTCACATTTCTGTAACAATATCTTACCCCGCCGATAAGTCTCCAAAAAGGAAGCATTTTACCAGGAATTTCCAGCTTGGGGAGGGAGAAGGGCATTTGCCCCGAGTGTAGATTATGCTGGATGTCCTACGAATACACGTCCACATGGAAACTTAAGACCTACTGAATGCAAGAGGACTACTTCCCAGCAAACGTACAGAGGGTGGCGGCCACAGCTGCATTTCCCAGCCTGGCTCTTTCATGACAAAGACAGATGATTCCTTTGCTCTCGCTTTTCACTGGAATGTCAATATGACAGCTTTTGCCAGCTAATGTTGGCTGGGATTCCCCATGCAAAGTGCAGGCAGAGGTGAAAGGCGATAGAATCCCCCCTTTTGGCTGCAGTCTTGTGTGGGAAAACAGGCAATGACACTGCTTTGCACAGCACCGTAGCAGCAGTTGGGCAGGAATGCTGCACAAAGGGCGCCAGGACTCACCGCAGGAAAACTCCTCAATCCTGCCAGTGCCGACGCCCGCACAGGTGAGCAGCTGTTCCTTGAAATCGGCCACCTGTAAAAACATGGCTTTAGCAAGACCGAAGCAACAGGCAATGCTAGCACCACTCTGTCCAGTGTCTGTGGGGAAGAGGGTTAAAATCCAGACCAGGGGGATCCACATTCTGCAACGAGACGGCAGAATCTTGCTCCTCTCTATTCAGCAAATTAAGAACGTCTGTACGATCCCTCATTTTGTGTAATTTACTTTGCTAGTCACAGGAAATCGATCAAGATGAGTAGCCGTGTTAATCGGTTTGTAGCAGCAGAAAAGAGCAACAGTCCAGTCACACCTTAAAGACTAACAAAATACGTGGCAGGGGTAGGAGCTTTCGTGAGTCACTGTATCTGAAGAAGCGAGCAGTGACTCACGAAAGCTCCTGCCCTGCCACATATTTTGTTAGTCTTTAAGGTGCTACTGGACTCTGGCTCTTTTCTACAGTCACAGGAAAGTGTGACAGGTGGCACAGAAACCACTGGAGATTTTACTCAGCAGCCCCCCTGGCACTGGAGATTTCACCAACTGTCACTCATTCGCTTTCAAGCATTTTATGAAACTGAAAGCTGGGATTTCCCGGGTTGCTGGATTCTGCAACTGATGCCTCACATCCTGTGGCATTCCTGCAGAATTACAGCAAAGCAGCGATGTGCCAGACGACAAAGCAATCTCTTCTTTCCTACTGGCCGCAAGTCCCAGCCTCACTTTCCCACTAGTAAAACAGGACCAAGGGTGAATGAACCATGGCTCTGCGGCAGAACCCCTGCTCGGCATACAGAAGGTCCCAGGTTCAATCCCCAGCGCCCCCAGTTAAAAGCGCCAGGCAGTCGGTGATGTCAAAGACCTCAGCCGGAAGATCTGCAGAGCCAGTCTGCATAGACAACGCTGACGTTGCTGGGCCGGCCAGGAGTCTGATTCAGCAGAAGGCAGCCTCACGTGTGCGACAGAAGGGGCACTGGCCCACTAAGCCATCACAGGCAAGCGCCTTTCCCACTTTTACAAATGCAACGTCCGTGCTGATTATTCCTCCTCCTCGTCTTGCCCCTGAGCTCCGGCTCCAGATGGTGCAGCGCCTCCTGAATCCCAACCAGCCGCCCAGTCACAGGGAAGAGCAGCAGTGCCACCGTGTGGCCCCACGACTCCGGATGCTGCTGGGAGCCCTTTGCCGCAGAGCCACACGACCCCAAGTGCTGGTTTCGGGACATTTCAGTTGCTGAAGGGGGGAGGGTTGTATCTGCCGGGCAGGGCAGTGCAAAAGGTCCAAAAAGCACATTCACATACCAAAACTCCCCAATTCCAGAAGCCTTTCCCCTGCTGATTCCCTTAACAGAAAGAGTGCTAGCAGAGTAACAGCTGTGCTCTCTTGCTGTATGGTTAGAGTACTATTGTGGAAGGAAAGATAAGATGCAGGATGCCTGTCCATCCATCCATCCATCCATCCATCCATCCATCCACCCATCAATCCATCTCTCTCTCCCTCTCTCTCTGTAGATAGAGAACATTAATATCAATTGCGCGATGGTCACTCCACTCCTATCCCAAAGACTCAGTCAGGGTAGGTTACCCTATGAAAAAGGCATTCAGTTCTAAATCCTTTCAAAAGAGAGGGACAGCATCCTTAAGATGTCCAAGCAGAAAACTGCAGGGTTAAATATTCTCCCTCCAAACACACACACATACAGCTCTCAGCACCAATGCTGCGTATTCCCCCCTCTCTCACACAGCAGAGACCCCAACCCCTCACTACCAGTTCCCAAAATATTGAATAGAAAACACTGATCAAATTAAGGGGTGTCACTGCTTTGGTGAAGAACTCCCAGGGAAAAATTTCACCCACTTGGTTCTTCAGATGAGCTGTTTGGTGAGATCTCGCCTCCCGCGTCCTTTTCTTGCAGAATTACTGGCCCTTTTCTTGCAGAATTACTGTTAAATGGTACCTTTACCTGGCTGAACTCACAATAAATAGGAGTCTCACGGCCCAAAGAGTAATGGTTTTATTCCAGCATTAAGTATGGTGCTGACGAAGCAGGCTCTCACCCATGAGAGTTCACACAGGAATACATTCTTGTTAAGTCTTTAAAAAGATGCCTCAAACCTCCTGTTTATTTTTTGCTAACCGGACTGCCTCTGTAGAATTAAGAAACCCAAATTATGCCTGACGGAGGAGAAGGAGAAGAGATTGGATTTATACCATGCCTTTCCCCTCGGAGTCTCAGAACGGCTTACAATCTTCTCTCCCTTCCCCTCCCCCCAACAGACACCCTGTGAGGTAGGCGGGACTGAGAGAGCTCTTTCGAGAACTGCTCTTTCAAGAACAGCTCTGACAGAACTATGGCTTGCCCAAGGTCATCCAGTAGCTGCAAGTCGAGGAGTGGGGAATCAAACCCGGTTCTCCCAGATTAGAGTCCGCACACTTAGCCACTACACCAAACTGGCTATTAAGGAAGCCAACATACATAAACAAAAAAAGGCTAGTTTCTTCCCACATCCATCATTTGTTTCATCCCTTTTCCCCACGTTTTCTGGACAGCAGCTGTTTATTGAAAGGGAAAATCCCACCCACCCACCCTGGCTTTTGTGGAAAGAGGCTGTAACAAAAATATCGAACATCGCTGCATTTTGTCAAGACTGGCTACAGTCTCAAGGCTTTGCTGATTTTGCCCCGCCAGCTCTACACCATCACTTAAACATCGCCAGTGGGCACAGCCCGGATTTAAGAGAGCCTAGCAGAAACGGGGCCCACCATCACTGAAATTCTGACGTTTCTTAAAAGCACAGGCTGCCGTTCGAAGGAGTCTAGGGATCCAGGCATCGTCAAGAGCGGCAGGCAGCCTGAGGAAATAGGGCAAGCTCTACACACTTGAGTGCCAACCAGATTTTATCTATTAAGGGCAGGCAGAGCGAATCAAAGGGAACGCTTTACTAATACGAGATTCTCTGGTCCTCCACGGTGAGGTTTAGCTTTTATAAAAAGTGCTCCCCGCCCCCCAACTCCACAAAAAGGTCTGGGGGCATCTGCTCAAGGCGAAAAAGACCCTTTAACGCATTCATGATATTAACCGATGTAATTTAACAAACCAGGATTCTGTAGGGTAATTACTGCAACTGAACAGAGGTGAGGTGATGCCACCCGCTGCTTTAAGACCAGGGCTGTCATCCAGGAAGTGCCTGGTTCAAATCCTACCTGAACAACCCCGTCTCTCTCTCTCTGTGTTCTTAATGATCAAATCCATTTAGCCAATCCCAGGTGCCTAAGCCTCCATGTTCAGACAGGATCCCACTCCATACCAGTTGTGGGGAGTGGGGGTGACGACAACAAAAGGAGAGGCTTTCACCTCGGGGGCCCTCTGCACCTCGGGGCCTTCCAAGGGCATCTTCCTTGGCCACTGTGGGATGCTGGACTAGATGGACGCTTCGTGTGATTCAGCAGGGCTCTTCTGAAGGGTCTGACTCTTATTGCAGCACATTATTTTGCCTGTTCAGAGGCTGGAAAATATCTTCTCACATGTTGGATGGTAACAGCAGGCCTTTTAGTCAACCATCCTTCTCTTTGGCCCAGACATCACAGAGCGCTGTTACAAAGACCAAGGGGATACACTGGAGGAGCACGCTTTCCACTAGGCATCCCCGGTTCAAAGTTGGTTTCAACCAAGAAATCACTGGGTGGCCATAGGCAAGCTGGACACATCCAGTCTCAGATCCCAACTTGCAATGCTACCAGCTTTCTTTACAGCCTTACCTCCTGAAATATGGGGATAAAAGCAGCGGGACGAGGATTAGGCGCAGGTACTTTTTTTGCAACATCTTTTGTCCCCCTTTTTCTTTAATCCCACATTCATTTTAATACAACAAACCTGGAAGGCAGGTTAAGGAGGATTGACTTCAAGTCACACAGTAAACCTTCACAGTTGGGTATGGATTTGACCCCCATCCTAGTCTGACACCCAAGCTCCTACCCCACATTAGAAAAGAGAAGGGTCAAGTAGCACCTTAAAGACAAACGAAATATGTGTCAGGGGATGATTTTCATGAGTCACTGCTCAGTTCTTCAGATACAGCTAGAATGGGAGTCCATCTGTCCTATTTATTGGAAAGTGCAGTGGTTTCAGATGCCGAATGACATCAGCAGGCAAATGACAATAGCAGGCATGACTGGATTTAGGTGAGATATGCAAATGGATAATATGCATGGAGAAATCAGCGCTGGTAACGAGACAGCAAATCTAGGTCTTGATTCAGTCCAGGTGGATGCATTGTCTTGAGCTTCGTCATCAGTTGCAGTTCAGCAGTCTCTCTTTCTAATCTCCCTGTGAAATTTCTTTGTAAGAAGACTGCTACTCTTAGGTCAGCAACTGAATGTCCTGGAAGGTTAAAATGTCCCCCCACTGGTTTTTGAATGTTGTGGTTTCTCATGTCAGACTTATGTCCATTCTTTGTTGAAGGGACTGGCCTGTTTGCCCAATGTAGAGGGTGGAAGGGCATTGCCACCTATTTTGTTAGTCTTTAAGGTGTTACTGGACTCTGGCTCTTTTCTACTGCTACAGACAGACTAACACGGCTACCCATCTTGATCCTACCACACACTCATTCTCAAAGCTCCATGCATCCTAACGCAAACGAATTCAAATTACCTGTCTCGGTTTCACACCTGTGTGGTTAAAAACCCCATGCCCTTCAATACACCGGGCTGCTTCCCA
Source organism: Lepidodactylus listeri (assembly GCA_029233225.1). Classification (NCBI taxonomy): domain Eukaryota; kingdom Metazoa; phylum Chordata; class Lepidosauria; order Squamata; family Gekkonidae; genus Lepidodactylus; species Lepidodactylus listeri. The sequence goes on from JARCFY010000008.1 coordinate 24,832,651, forward strand.
AGGGCATCAGGGACCCCAGCTCCTCCCACCCTTGCCTAAACAGGTGCTCCTTTAGAAGCTACGGCCACACAGACCCAGCCGAGACCAGAGATCCGCCACTTACCGGCTGCATGGTGCCCCCTGCAATGATCACGGCCCGACACTCCTTCAGCACCCGGGCAAAGTGGACTGCCGGATTCAGCAAGAGGAACTTGAGGCTGCTCTGAGCTAAGGTGCCTGGAAAAGAGAGATCAACGTATCAGAAGAGTGGGCAGTGGGACACTTTTAAAGCACTGGGGAAGGTTTTACTGCGCCATCGTTGCCTGGTTTTTGTGCGTGCGTACGCGCTCTCTGCTGCCGTCTCCAATAAAACTGTTCCTGTAGAGGTTTCAGCTCACTTCAAGCTTCACAGTGTATACGGCTACTGGTGTGTATACGGCTACTGTGAGCTCCCATCCCCCAGCTCTTGTGGCATCACTCCAGCACATCTGATTAGAGACATCAAGGGTAGCTTGCCAACTCCCTTCCAGAGGCTTAACTGGATGTTATTTACCTCCATCCCACGAAAAGTTCCAGCTGCCCATTTCCCTGCATCAAGCCTCTTTTTGCTGGACCCCACCCTCCAACTCCTTGGGGCTAAGCCACTGGTTTCCAATCAGCACAGTTTTTGACGAGTGCTTCACGGTGGCTGCAGGAGGCAGCGGTCATATGAGCACCTGTGCCCTTTGAAAGGGAGGGAAGCTGATTCGGTCCCCTTCCCTTGAGGTGAGGGTTCCTGCCCCCGGTCCTAGAGAACTGCAGGGCTCCATTTTCATACTAGCTGGATGTCACAAGGACGCACCTTCTGTCTTTACAAAGGACTTGCAGACATCCTGGCATACCCTTGTGGACCCCAGAACTTTCCAGATACCAGTCTGAGAAACCCAGCTGTACTTGTATAATTAATTGCATGCCACCAAGACGCAAACGACTCATGGTGACCCCCCCTATCATGGGGTTTTCAAGGCAAGAGATAAGCAGAGGTGGTTTCCCATTGCCTTAAGAACACAAGAGAAGCCAATGTTGGATCAGGCCAGTGGCCCATCCAGTCCAATTCTCTGTTATACAGTGGCCAAAAACACCAGGTGCCCTCAGGAGGTCCAGCAGTGGGGCCAGGACACTAGAAGCCCTCCCACTGTTGCCCCCCCTCAAGCACCAAGAATACAGAGCATCACTTGCCCCAGACTGAGAGATCCTATCTATACCTTGTGGCTAATAGCCACTGATAAGACCTCTGCTCCATATGTTTATCCAATTCCCTCTTGAAGCCGCCCATGCTTGTAGTCTCTGCCACCTCCTGTTGCAGTGAATTCCACGTGTTAATCACTCTTTGGGTGAAGAAGTACTTCCTTTTATCCGTTCTAACCCGACTGCTCAGCAATTTCACTGAATGCCCACAAGTTCTTATATTGTGAGAAAGGGAGAAAAGTACTTCTTTCTCAACCTTCTCTATCCCATGCATAATCTTGCATACCTCCATCGTGTTACCCCTCACCCCCAAGTGCTTTAACCTTTCTTCATAGGGAAAGTGTTCCAACCCTTCATTTGCATAGGCTTCCTCAGAGGTCTCCCATCCAAGAACTCACCATGGCTGACCCTGCTTAGCTGCCAAGGTTTGACGCCCTCAGGCTAGTCAGAGCCATTCAGGCTGCCACTTGTTAAATAAACGTAAGTATCACAAAAGAAGGCAACAGTGCTTTCTCTCATCCACAGGAACCGTACGCAGCAGAGCTGCCCCCTAGAACTTCTCAGTGCTCAGGAAGAATCTAACAACATTGCTGGAGAAATGCTCCTCCGAGAAGCCACCGAGCCCCAGAACAGAAACAGCTTGGCTCCCGCCTGGTTCCGGGACAAGCATCTTCTCTGAGCTTCAGCAACCCACAGTAGTATTTATTCCAGTGATGCCGTCAGGATACAGAGTACCTTGCCTGGTGAGAATGACTCTCCCGTCTTGGTTGGCTGTGGTGAGCGCAGTCAGGAAGCCCTCGATGTGCATCAGAGGAGAGGCCATCTTGGGCGGGCCATCTTCAGCCTCTTCAGGAAGGCTCTGCGGGTTGCCTGTCAATCAAAGGGCCCATTCAGATGGACAACCTGATCCCAGGTGCCCAAGTGGATCCAGCCACTAAGAGTACTGTAAGTTGGAAGGCCGTTTTCAGCCGCAATACAAAAGAAACCACACTCTTTGCACCACAACCCAACGTTGGTCATGGGAGAAAGGACAGAGAAAGGGGGAAACCAAAGCTATATTTTGCCCATGTGTGTCTTCAGTCTCCATTACATAAATACCTACATCAGGGGTCTCCATTTAGGCATCTGCAGGCACCTTTGGAGTTCTGATATAGCATGGTGGGCGCAGCCAAAAACGGCTGCTCGTTTACCTTCAGTCACTCAGTGAAGATCTTTGTTTTGTGGTGGCAGCTGCTGCCAAAACAATGGTCTAAAAAAATCTGCAGTGCCAATCAAATTCCCAGTGACCAGTCAGAAGACTTGTTGTGCAAAAGCCCCACAGGACAACGCCTACTTGATAAAAACACTTAGTGGGCACCAGGAAAGGTGTCGGCAGGTGCCATGGCACCCAAGGACACCACGTTGAGAAGCCATGACCCACAAGGATCTGCTCTTCCACCAAAATGAAGGGTCAGTTCATGCTGCCAAGGGAGCTCCGTACAGACAGACTTCCTATGTCCATTGAGAAGTCATCAGAAATTTGGGTGACTTATCTTTTTTCTGCCCCTTACAGCCTGCTTCCTTCCAGATCATGACTCTCCCGTCTAGCTCACCTTCCTTCCTTTGCTTTTCATTCAAGTTTTGCAGGAAGTTCTGCAAGCCAGCCATCTTTTGTTCTTCCGGCCTAATTTTCAAAGCGCCAGATACTTCATGTCTTTCCACAAACCCGAACAGCTGTCAAAAGCAAAAGGACCTGAAGCTGTCAAGAGCAAGCTTTCTCTCGGCCTTGTGAGCACAAATGAAGCACCGCCCACCCGGTTTCTTAGCTTATCAGTCTTCCTGCACATAAAACCTGTGGGATTTCCCATGATAGGACTGACCCTTCTTGCCTCTTCTCCACGCTCATACTATCTTGCAGCTTCCTCAGAGCCACCCATCTCAGCAGTACCAGAAGGCAACAAGCTGTGCTGACAGCACACAAGGATTAATCAAATGGGCCCAGACCCCTTCAAGCAGAGATGTATAAACAGGCCTGAGCTAAAGGAAGGATATTTCCGTGAACATTAGTGTCAGAATTGGTGAGAAATGGAAGCATTTCCCTAAACAAGGTCTGATTGCCCTCTTATGTTACCATGTTCACAACTTACGTCACCATGTCCACAACATGCTCCCTGATTGGCTAGGATCATCTTTGTAACCAGCCCAGGAATTATTAGTTTGCAATGCAAGTGCATGGAGCCGCCTTTGAAAACAGTTTGGAAACGTCAGTTTATCTGAAATGCAGCAGCCAGGCTATTGCCAGGGGTGGGATACAGGGATGCTATGTGGAGACCCAGTTTGGTGTAGTGGTTAGGAGCACGGACTCTAATCTGGGAGGACTGGGTTTGATTCCCCACTCCTCCACATGCAGCTGCTGGTGCGACCTTGGGTTAGCTAAAAACTCAGAGCTGTTCTCTCAGGAGCAGTTTCTGTCAGAGCTCTCTCAGCCCCACCTACCTCACAGGGTGTCTTCTTGCAGGGAGGGGAAGGGAGAGGAGTTTGTAAGCTGCTCTGAGACTCCTTCGGCTAGTGAAGGTCAGGGTATAAATCCAATCTCTTCTACTATCACTCCAATGCTGAAAGACCTGCACTGGCACAATTCGAAGTGCTGGTTCTTATCTCTAAAAGTCCTCAGTAGCTCAGGGCCAGGGTACTTGAAGGACCGCCTCCTCCCATATTTCCCAGCCTGCCCCACAAGTCCTGCTCTCGGTGTTCCTGCCCTCAGGGGTGAAGCAGGTGGCAACCAGAGCCAGGGCTTTTTCAGCCACAGCACCTTGCTTGGAGAATCACCTTCCTCTTGAGGCTTGCCTGGTGGCTAAGCTGTTTTCTTTTAGGCCCCAGGCCAACTCATATTTTCTATACCTTAAGGCAGGGGTGGGCAATTGTTTTGGCTTGGGGGCCACTTTGTGGGAGCGGAGGTTAGCGGAGGACCGCACCTTTTAAAATGCATTCATTACTTAACTTTGCATTTCAGAAAAGGTATAAATTGTATCATAAAAATCAATAAGTATACATTAAAATAGTGGTAGTTTTATTCAATTTATTGTGCTAATTTCATATCATCTATAGCTGCAAGCACATTTAATTTTAGAATCAGTTTAATGAGACAAATGTACCCTATCACACTTTTCTACAATTTTTTTGAAATCAGGAGTGAGATTGCTTGTTGAGATTCTCATCACAGCCTGCAAGTTAATGTCTGTCAAAGAGCATCTGTATTTACTCTTGTTAATCTTCATGTCTTGGCGGGCCGCAAAAAACTCTGTGGCGGGCCGCATGTGGCCCGCGGGCCGCCATTTGCCCACCCCTGCCTTAAGGGGTCTCAAAGCAGTTTACAATTGCCTTTCCCCTCCTCTCCCCACAACAGGCACCTTGTGAGGCAGGTGGGATTGAGAGAGTCCTGAGAGACCTGTGCCTGGCCCAAGGTCACCCAGCTAACTTCCTGTGGAGGAGTGGAGAATCTAGCCCAGTTCTCCAGATTAGAGTCCATCACTCTTAACCACTACACTACACTGGCTCTTAACACTATTTTAGCCTGGAAACTGTTCTTTCAAGCTGTCTGTGGTCTGTTTATGTGATCTATGTTTTGTATGCTGGCCTGGGGCTATTTTAAAGCTGGGTTTTAATTAATTTCTTTCTAAAGTTTTGTCGTTATGATTTTCATTTTGGATGCTGCCTCAGGCAGGTTCCGAGAGAGATGGCGCAGAAAGCTTCTGAATGATCAGCTTTAGTGATGTCAGCATACAGCCAAATGTGATTTGCTATGGTGTGTCATGATGTCATCATGGCTCACTGTATGATCCCCCAGCTGTATCAGATCACTACAGGAAGAAAGAAGTTCTAACCAGAGAAAGTCAAAACAAGAACAGATAGGGAATGCAAACGGGATTCAATGACGGTGAAGCTTCTCATTGTTCCCTCCCCTCCCCAAATACTACATTCATCCCGAAAATGGAAACCAAGGAACACTGGGCACAGACACCCTATAGCCTCTGTGCCCAGGGCTGCCATTCTGAGAAACTGCAGGACTCAGCATCTTAAGAATCTCTGGCTTTGTTATCAAAGACTAGAGTGTTGACTGGAATGGGCCATACTCCTAGGGACCATATCACGCCAGTCTTGTTCCTTTAGCACTGGCACCGTTTGCTTCCGGGCTCAGTTCAGGGTGCTGATATTGGCCTTCAGTGCCCTATAACTTAAGGGCTACCTTCTCCCATGTGAACCCACCCATCTACCCTGCTTCAGGTGCTCCTGCCATCTGAGGCTAGATGGATGGCAACCCAAGACAGGGCCTTCTCTAACGTGGCCCCAAAATTTTGGAATTCTCTCCCCAGGGAGATTTGTTTGTCTCCTTCTATTGCTGTCTTCCGCCAGCAGGTGGAGACTTTTTTTCTTTTGCTTGTCATACCTCCACTGATTATTACTGGCCTTCCTGCCTGGTTTTAGTGTTATGCATATTCAAATGTTTTCACTGGGTTGTTTATTTTATATTTATTTGAAATGCTGTTTTCATGTTCAAATGTTTCCATGTCTGCCACTTCGGGGACCCGATTTGGATGGTAAGGCGGCACAAAAATGTTTTAAACAAACTATCAAGCAAATGTTTTTCACCCTTCAAGGCTGCAGCGACGTCTGTTGGCATCTAAAAAGGGGGCGGGCAGGGCAACTGAGCTGGGCTTCCAGCAGACAAGAGGCAGAGCTTCACCCCCCAGGAGACAGCTCTCCGCCCACTTCCCCACCCCCCGGCAGTAAGACCTCCTTAGCTGGGGCACAAGGCAGTAAGAGCCATACCTTCCTGCTGATGAGGCTCCTCTCACAGTATTGCTGGACCTGTCCAGAGGAGAGAGAATATGTGCTAAAGGCTCTGTGTTGAACTCCGTGTCCTTCTTGGCTGGTCTGCTTCATCCTCCCAACCGCCACTAACTCACTACTCTCTTAACCTCCACAAACTGACTGCTCTCTGAACTGCCCATGAAGGAGGCCAAGCTGCACTGCATTCACGGTCTGGGGTTAAGACGCAAAGCTAGAGTTTTAGGAGACAGAAGGGATTCCAAGGACATGCCAAACAGGCTGTTAGAGGCTCTCTTTCTGCCACTGCTGAGCACACATCCAACTATGGTCTCTTTTAGAAGCAGCAGCACTTATCTCCTTTGCTCCACAGTGGCCGGCACAAATTCCACAATGCCGGGGGGGGTGTGCTGCTTCTATCTCCAATTTGCTCCAGTAGTGAACGAGAGCTGACTCTAACCCTCTTTCTCAAATGGTCGCCAGCTGTCAAATATATATTTTATTTACTTCATTTATAGCCCAACTTTCTCTTTGGTGGAGAACCAAAGCAGCTGACATAGTTCTCCTCCAATTAATCCTCACAATGACCCTGTGAGATAGGTCAGACTGAGAGTGTCTGACTGGCCCAAGGTCACTCCACAAGATTCTGTGGCAGAGTGGGAATTCGAACCTGGGTGTCCAAGGTCCTAGTCCGACACTCTCGCCACTACACCATGCTGGCTCTCCTGTAAGATATATAAGGGAGGAAAGACAGAAACAGATTATGGGCTGGATCCTCACAATCTCACTTAGTTCCCCTCCATACCATAAACCCCATCCCGTAAGCCTTTTGGTCCGTGCAGATTCTGTAATCCCCAGCATAGCCTTTTTGGTGATCCGAGGGGACCATCACCCCCTTTTTCACCAGCAGGAAAGTTGGTTGAACCTAGTCCAACAGGAATTTAAGAATGTCCAAAATGATTGATGGCACCCTGTGGCCAGCTGGGAGCATCTCCTGGTCTGGTAGGACTGAAGGGTAGTGCGGTGTGTTTGGCGCCACACAGATGGAGTCTCAAGGAGCAAGAAGGTGTTTAAACACCTCCAAATGGTGAGGTCCCAAAAAATTTCAGGAACCCCAAATATTTCCCAAATTGAAATGCCATACCAGTATTGGGATTCGGGAATATTGGGAAATACCAATATTTTTCAAGTTCAATACACCCGAAAAATGTGTGTGTGGGGGGGTGTTTTATTGCACACCCCTACTGAAGGGCCTCTGGAATAAACAACAGCTGCATTTTCACCTCTTTCACAGTTCTTGCACATGACCCCAGGTTGCCAGCAATGGAGTGTGTCTGAAACATATGGAATTTCTGGTTTCCTAAAGAACTGGTGACATACAATGAGAGCCAGTAATATATAGTGGTTAGAGAGTCAGGCTAGGATCCAGGAGATAGATCAAGATGGGTAGGAATGTTAGTCTGTCTGCAGCAGTAGAAAAGAGCCAGAGTCCAGTAGCACCTTAAAGACTAACAAAGCATGTGGCAGGGGATGAGCTTTCCTGAGTCACTGCTCACCGCTCCAGATACCTGAATCTTGACTCATGAAAGTGTTGGAACTGCTCCTCCACTTCTAACAGAAAGCTCATATCCTGCCACCTATTTTTGTTAGTCTTTCAGGTGCTACCAGACTTAGGATCCAGGAGAATCAGGTTCCTATCTCCACTCTGCCATGAAAGCTTGCTGGGTGACTCTGGATCAGTCACACACTTTCAGCCTAACCTACCTCACAGGGTTATTGTGAAAATAACATGGAGGAGAGGAGAGTGATGTCAGCTGCTTTGGGTCGCCATTGGCGAGAAAGGTGGAGTATAAATGTAGTAAATACATAAATAAGCAAGCTAACAATTGTGGTGTAACATGCCTTCAGTCTTTATTGGTTAAAATAGAGTCTAGAAAAGAAAACGGCAAATCTCGCAAAATAACATCTGACAAAAAGACAAAATTCTGGGCCCAGGCATGACATCTCAGACCTGCCGTTCATTTCACGAGTGCAGCAATATTCCTCGTCACAAACCACAAACATCCTTACCTTGAAGAGGTTGATATTGTCAATCTCACTCTGGAAGAGAAAGTCATTGATAGATTTCATCTGAGACCCTGAGAGAGAAGAAAGACCAGATTTAAAACACCAAGTACAGAGAGAGGTAGCTATGTGAGCACCCATGCAGGTGTACTTTTATGTGAGAGTTCCCAGCCAAACTGTGACATTTTACACGCCCAGAGTAATCACATGGACCCAACCTACCTGCTTGGGGAATGCTCTGAGTATTTGGGTTTTGTTTCACATTTCCTGTTAAACACAGAAGACCAAAGTAAGGATGTATTGTTCTAATCTGAATTCACTGTTTTGAATTAAGGCTCTCCTTTCAAACAAATTTAAAGAAAAAATTCAGTTCTAAGGGGAAGCTTGGAGTAATTCTTAAATAAAGATAAACTGATACAGTAGTACAAGTTTAACTAGGGACTACATTTTCATGAGCATGAATCTAGAGGTAATTCAGTGTAACTTTATTCAGGAATACACTGGAGATGTCCAATCAGAGGTTTTATAACTGCTTGTCACCACTGGCATCTTGGCTACAAGGGAGGTTCTTTTTCATGCACACACTCAGGGCTCAACAGTCTTCAGTAACTACAGATTCTAATTTGCGTCTCTAATTAAAATGCCTACTTAAAACATTTCTTTCAACACACTAATTTGCACTGGATTACATTTAATAGGCAGCAATTCTGTGAATTTAGGCAGATCATAAGGGGGGGCAGGCAGGGTTGCATCAATGCTTAGTTCTCGTGGCCCTTTCTTACACGCCCAAGGAAATGCCGATTGTCACTTTGAGGTCAGGAAGCGATTTTCTCCTGGCCAGTTCGGCCAGGGATTCTGGAGGGTTTTTTGTTTGGTTTGTTTTCTTGCCATCTTCTGGGCATGGAGCTGGGGATCACTGGGGGTGTAGGGGGGAGATAGTTGTGAATTTCCTGCATTGTGCCGGGGGTTGGACTAGATGACCCTGGTGATCCCTTCCAACTCAATGATTCTATGAAATTCAGTAAAGCTGGCATGCTTGTATAAAATATATTCAAAGCAAACAGTATTTATCTTAACACATCCCTGAAAGTAAGGTTTTATTTCCCTATTTAGAAAGAGGCCCTTAGCTTTAGAGGAAAAGCCCCAAAAGCCCCAATTATTTGTTTGAATTTATAGTCAGATATAATCGAGAAACTGAATCGGAAGACCACATGGGCAGACAAGAGCACAGACATCAGGATGAAATGGAAGATTTACTTAGAGTGGATACCAACGGAAGGGAAGAAGGACATTCAGTGCAAGATTCGGACTTTGTGCCCGTGGCTGGGAATAAAGGACTAACGCATGAGAACAGAGAGGGGAGGGTAGGAGGGAAGGTGAAGAGTTATAAATAGATATGAAATGTACGAGTTAAAAGACAATAACTAATATGTATCATAAACAAATAAAAATAAATTAAAGAAAAAAAAGGAAAAGCCCCAAAAGCTAAAGGAACTCAAGTCTGGCAATGAAAGGGTGGTAAGAAGTGGGTGTGGTCACTTGATAACAGGAAGGGAGGAGGGACTAAAAGGAGGCGGAGACACAGGGAGTCTTGCAGACACTAAGGCAGGGTGAGCTGCTGAGGAAAGAGGTGATTGGAAAAGAGCAGTAGGCTGTGAAACAGCCATGCCGGGGCTAAGAGGGAAAAGCCTACACAGCTGTCAGGCTACACCTAATTTGCCAAAAACTTAAGGACACTTTCTCTGATCAAAGAAGGGAAAAGCCATTGGGACTGGTCAGTTTATTTGGAACGAGATCCTCCCTTGAGGGCGTAAAGAGCAACACCCAATATAAACCTCCGTTTCTGTTATCTGAGCTTCTTGGAATCTACCACTTACGTTGCTCAAGAGCTGAGTGGTCCCCTCTCTTTCCTGTGTCTCTGTAACCCCAAGGGAGTACTTCCCACTGTGCGGCCAGTCAGTTAGAATAGTTAATAATTAAGTTGAAGGATAATTAAGGGAGATACAGAAGATGATGGTGTCCAGGTAGAGGAAGGAGGAGAAAGAAAGCCAGGTAGTCAGAATCCATTCCCCCCCCCCCATTCACGCCCTGCTCTGCCTTTCTGGAATCCATTGATCTGCCTTGCTCCATCCAGGAAACGCAGAGGCTCCCAGAGCAATGGGTGTCTCTACAGCTCAAATAATCAGAGAAACCATATCACAGCTTTTCTGCCACAAGGCAATCCCTCTGCATCTCAGAACATGATTTTGCTTGAAGCCCAAAATGTATGGAGTACCTTGGAGGGATGGTAGTGGTGCTAAAACCAGGAGAGACCAGCTCCCAGCCAGGTGGAATTTAGCAGATCTCAACTAACCCTTACCTCCAAGAGCAGTTACAAACTTCTCCAGCAAGAACAGAATCTGTTTAATGTACATCAGGTTCTTTGCTTTCAGGCGTTTCCTATGGAAGAGAGGACAAAAGACCACACAGTCAAACCATGCCCGGAAAGGAACCCATCTCTCTTTCTGGGCTGGATGGGAGAATTGCTAGGACACTCTAGGAGAGTATTATACCACTGGCAGATAACGGCTTATAAAGCCCATTACTGGTGTAATATCTTTACTGAGTGTTCCTACCTAACAATTCTGATTGGAACTTGCTGCTAGAAGACACAGGCAACTGGCAAAGAATATGAGCTGTGGAACCAGGCAGTCCCCAGTTCAAATCCAGCCCTACCAAGCAGCCTTTATCAAGGATACCCTTTAGACAGCACCACGTGATAACCAGTTTTTTTATGGCTTCATCTCAGACTGTTGGATTAGGAGCTGGGAAAGACTGGTCCAAACCTCTACTCAGCCACAAAGCAAACTGGGTGACGCCAGGCCAGTCTCACACATACTCAACCTGACCTACCTGATGGGGCTCTTGTGAGGGCAAAACACAGAACAGCTGTGTACAGAGCCCTGAGCTTCTTGGAGGAAGGGGTGGGAAGAAGGAGGAGGAGGAGATGATTGGATTTATACCCCACCCTTCACTCGGAGTCTCAGAGCAGCTTACAATCTCCTTTCCCCTTCTCTCACAACAGACACCCTGTGAGGTAGGTGGGGCTGAGAGAGCTCTTTTGAGGACTGCCCTTGAGAGAGCAGCACTGAGAGACCTGTGACTGACCCAAGGCCATCCAGCTGGCTGCATATGGAAGCGTGGGGAATCAAACTTGGTTCTCCCACATTAGAGTCCACACTCCTAACCACTGCAGAAAACTGGAGGAAAGGTAGATTGATGACACTGCTGCAAAATGGTTTCAGAAGGTGGCCCTGTTGGTCTGCAGTGAAACAGCTAAGTTCATGCCCAGGAGCTCCTTAAAGACCAAAAAGATTCTGGGGGGGAGAAGCTTTCGAGAGTCAAAGTTCTGACTAAAGGAGCTTTGACTCTTGAAAGCTTGTACCCCAAAAACCTTGGTGGTCTCTGAGATGCTAGCAGACTCGAAGCTAGCTGTTCTAATGCTGTAAAACATTAAAGAACCCATCACTGTACAGGTAAGTCTGGGTAGGAAGAATACACACAGATGTCCCGGCCCACCTGGTGCCATAGGATGAAGCCACACAAAACGGCCACCGCACCTCCACTGTGTTGCCCAAAGGATAACTTATCATTATCTGCAATTTAGGAGTGATAATGTAGACCCGTCCTTTCAGAGGGGTCGTATGAACTACAGTGTCTCTTTATACAGTTTTCAATTTGGTGCAAAAATCCAAGTGTTTTACATCAAACCAGTGGTGATAGCTCAATTTACTCCTCGGGAAGTGCCCGCGCAACTACACCCTGCTTAAATTGGATGCTTTTGTTCTGTTTTCCCCCCACTTAAATTAAAAAGCAGCACTCGGTATAAAAACTGGTTTCATAAAAGCAGACTTGGAAGAGTCTTCCCTTTGTCCTCTCTTAACAATGAAGGAAGGCAGTCTAGCAAACAGTTAACAGCTGTGTGCTTTTTAAAAAAAAAGAAAAAAAGGAAATGGTAGGGAGAGGGCAAAACCTGAGGTTAAGCACGATAAAGGACATACTAAGTTATCTATTTGACTATGGACATTCTGCCTCTTCCCACTCCAGGAGGCTGAAAGATCCACAACAATACCAGGATACCTTTGTATCTCCAATATGTATTACCGCTACCACGGGGAAAGTGCAAATGAGCTGGGAATATCCTCACCTGTACCGCTCCATGTACTGAGAGAGCTGAGAATGGGCACAGCACAGCTATGATGGAAAACAAACAGAAAAATTGGAATTAAGGCAGTTTGCCAAAAAAAAAAAAACACCCCACCTTGGCCAATCTGAAGGTTCTCTGGCAGAATGTCACAGCAGTGTTGGAATACAAGTTGCTTACATTCCAGCCATTACAGAGTTAACTGTTGTTTGTTAGTTGAACAGGATGCTATCTAATCGAGATAAACTTTGTAGGAGTTGTTTACTACAATGAAGTGACCTGTAACCTTCTGTACTGGTCAGCTAGCATCTTGTTTGTAGAAATGCTTTGATCATATATGCATGTATTCACCGCCTTTATAGCCCTTTGTGTGAAGCAATGGAAACTGTGAGACAGAGACACAGAGTGAAAGAACCATCTTTAGCAACGTAGCTGATAGGATGTACTAGAAGTATGTAGTCTATTTTCTTTTATCCAAAGTACCATTCCCTTGGGGGGTTTCTCCAGTGAAGGTATCTTCTTTTAAAACTTAAGCACGGTGTGGCTCTTGTGTTTGGAACGCATCCATCGATTTAAAACAGACTCCCAACACAGAGGCTGCCAGGTCCGACTCACCTGAGAACCGTGAACCTGAGCACTGTAGATGCAGGTGATGGTATCTATCAGGTTGTGGGCCTCGTCGATGATCACCACTTGATCCTTCAGTTTGATCCCAGATGCGTTTCTGGTGGCTTCGTGGAGAAGCATCTGATAAGGCAGCACAACCAGCTGCAGGAGAGAAGCAGACTTTACAGTCGTTGTGGAGCCCCTTGATCTCACAACTATCTTCCCCATTTGGGCCTTATTTTCCTTGTGTTGTCTGCCTTGTCCTTCCTGGAGTCAGCTCCCCAGAAGCTGAGAGTATCCCACCAGCATCTTCGCTTCAGAAACAGCCTCCCCCTGCTGAATGAAGAAGGATGCTGCCTTGTCCAAGGAGAGGGGTGAATTCCCAAGCTTTCTCCTGCCCCAAAACTCACTGAAGCATTAACTGGCCCCTTCCCAGGCCCAGGGCACATGCCAACTCCCTATATCAAGGCAGCATCTCTAAACCGCTGCCAGGGGGTGGGCGCTGCGCCAAATGCTGTGAATCTCAGGAATGAAAAAGTACCATGAGCACTTTGCAGGGGTGTGAGGGTACACAGGAGCACCAGGTAATGACGGTGCAACATATTGACTCCTCAGGGAACTGTCAGGATCAATTGAAACAGAACGAAGTTTGAGCCCCGTGGCACCTTTAAGACCAACAAAGTTTAATTCTGGGTCTAAGCTTTCATGCGCATGCACACTTCTTCATGCACACAGAAGCTCATACCTTCAATAAAACTTTGTTGGTCTTAAAGGTGCCAGTGGACTCAAACTTTGTTCTGTTGCTTCAGACCAACATGGCTACCCCACCTGAATCGATCAACTGGAATGTAAGACTCCTAGCTAGGAAAGAGTATAGGGAGTCACATCGGGATTTTTTCTTCTTCACTTACCTGGGTTTCTCTTTCATCTGCATGGTAACTAGTGCACCCCCCCCTTCAACTCTCATATGTGTTCTATACAATGTCTATAAAAAGTATGCAGAGACTCATTTTCCCCTTTACACTCCCCCCCCCCTTAGTTGGTGTCTTATTTTCTTGACTGCTGAGATTCTGAATCTGAGCCAGCTATGCTGGATTCATCTACCTCCTTCCCTTGTTTAAGGCTTAAGGAAGGGGAGAGGTTGTTGGGGGAGGGGGGGGGAGTCATTTGATGAGCTTTTAACTCTGCAAAAGCCAGAATGGCAGCAGTGAACTTCCTGGTCTTCTCAGTCATTTTTGGTTAAACAGGAAAGATGGAATGCAACTAAGGGGGGGGGGGGAAGAGACTGCTGATCTGCCAGGTAACATTACCCTAGTCACTCTTTGAAAGTTTCCTCTCTCCCTCCCTTCCTCTGTGGACAGGAGAAAATTGTCAATTATATGTTAAATTTAGAGATTCCTGGAAGGAAGGAGAATGAGAGCCACTTCACACATTAAGGGTTTTCAGATGTAAGTTTGAGTATGAACAAGTAGGGACATACCGGACTCTGAAAATGTGCTCAGCAGGCCTCTCAGTCAGTCTTGGCTTCCTAATGAGCATTATTATGTGCCTAAGGTGTACAGTGTGTGAAAAGACTTCCCGAGGGAGAGACATGCGAGCAGCAACAGCAAGCTAGCTCCTCTTCCTCTACGATGATGGTCTTTAAGCATGCGTCGAGAGGCGACCTTCTCGTTGGTCAGTATTTGGGTTGGACCTGCTGCCAATTATGGTAAGTATCCTATTGTTTTACCAGAGAGTGATTCCTAGAGCTACCCTTTTCACTTCTGGGTAGCTCTAGGAATCTCCAGTAACTCTAAAGTAATAACTTCTTAATTTGTCTCCTGGGATGCTCCCCACCCACCCACCAATCCTCCTGTCACCAATGCCTGGCACTGTTCAGTGGAGAGCAAGGGGTCGCCACCCTCCTGTCTGGCTTTGGGTGCACGCTGAAAGGAGCAACAGGGGGCCAAGGCTGCTCAGCAGTGGAAAGGTTTTGTTTTTAGCATAAGCATGTTCTCATACTACTTCGGCTTCTCTTCCTGACAAATGTTTGCAGCTTGGTGGATCTTATACTGACACCTGTGGACTAGAGATGGGTCTCAGGTCTGGAAAGGCTAAAAACCACTCAACTGCAAGGTTGGAAAGAACACTCAACACAGTAAATGCCAACAAACTTGTTCTGAAGCTGATTACAGCCATCATAGCCCAATCAAATCTAACTGGTTGCCCTGACCTGGAAAGCCCAGGCAAGCCCGACCTCATCAGATCTCGGAAGCTTAAATATGTTACCGGATAACTCGAAAGCAGAAAAGTATGTAATAACTTATATATTGACAGTGGCTAGAATTAGGACAGCAAAGAGCTGGAAATCAGAAAAGTTTCCATTAAAGGAAGATTTAAAACATAAACTTTTAGAGTTGGTGGAAATGGATAAGTTAACTATAGAATGGCAAAATATAAGAGAAGATACATTTTGGAAAAGATGGGGAAAAGTGTACATCTGGATAAAGATTAAGACAGATTTTTAGACTCAAAATATTTAATGAAGTTCCACACGGCCTGCAAGATAGAGATGTTCCACCAGGCCTATGGTTGAGGCAGCGACAATTCATCTCTAACAGCCGCCCCTGCTCTGCTCTGCCCAGTTCTAGTCCACCTTGGCAGACTCTCACCCACCTATTTGCTCTGTATTGTTCTATCTATACAATTAGATTTGGGTTGCAGATGCCATCAACTGTTTTAATAATGTCTAGTAATAGGGGTAGGGATTTATTGGTCATTTATAATGTATAGATTACTATATTTTTATTTTATTATGTATTAATTTAACTCTGTTGTAACCCGCCCTGAGCCTGCCTGTGGGGAGGGAGGACTAAATACAGAACAAATAAAATAATAAATTTCTCATAACAGGAATGTGGATTTTAAATGTTGCTTGGGAGACCATTTCAAGATCACATTTTTCAAGCGCTAGAGGTCAATCCCCTTCCAGCACCGGGGCTACCTGAGCAGCTGGAATGGCAAAACGGCTTCCATAGTACGGACAGGCTTTGGCTTCCTTCCCCAGGGCCACCAGCTCCTCGATATCTTTCACCTCCACCAGAACCTCGTCCCGAAGAAACTGCATGTGTTCATATGAGTAAAATGGACACACCGCTCGACTCAGGCGTCTCTTCTTCCTCTCTGCCTCCTCTTCTATGCTCTTCTTCTCTGAAGGGAAAGAAGTCAGAGGGAAGAAGCTGTAAGAGCCAACGACCCCCCCCAAAAAGCACAAGTATTCACACAGCAACACATACACATATATATAGATATGCCTGGTTTGGGACAAGGGCCCTGTCTTTTACTCATTTTAAAGCATCATGTCCACGTGGCTGGCATTTTAAAAACGACTGGGATCACAAAACCATCTGTAGTCAAAACACACTAAGTATATGCAGCAATACATATATAGAAACCAAAAGTCAACAATCATACCAAACTCATACATATTATAGTGGAATCATAAACAGCAATTTATCAAGAAGTGGGCGGTCACAAACTCAAACCCACAATAAGTCGCAGCCCATCTCCAAAGCAGCAGACTTCCTTCATTAACAGAACAAGCACACAAAAGAAAAGAATTGATTATATAAATTTCAAAAGTCTTTGAAGTCCAAACATCTATATATTGTGCCTTGTAGAAAAGAAGATCCGTCCCAAATGAAAATGACACAGCTGGCAATTTAAAAAGGCAAACCTGAACCAGGATCTTGCCCCGCCCCAAATTTGGAGTTCATGACCTGAACTCAGATAAGCAATGGAAAATTTGCAGAAGCGAGAGAGGAATGTGAGCAAATGTAACTCCATGGATATGGGGATGAGGACCGCGGAGGGGCTGTGGTTCAGAGGCAGAACATTCCCTTTGCATGTAGAAGGTCCCAAGCTCAATCCCTAGCCTCTCCAGGATGGATTAGCAGGTGAAGTGAAAGACCTTGACTGGAGACCATGGAGAGCTGCTGCCAGCCAGAGTAGGTAATACAGCAGTACTGGATGTGAAAGGCCAATAGTCTGACTCAATAAAGGCAGCTTAGCTTTATGTAATGGAGGTGCTGTTGCTTAGTGGCAGAGCATCTCTTACGCATGCAGAAAGTCCCCAGTTCAATCCCGGGTATCTCTGATTTTGAAAAGATCAGCTAAATCTGTGATATGAAAGACCTCTACCTGAGATCCCAGAGGGCTGCTGGCAGTCAGAGTAGGGAACGTGGACTTGGGCAGACGGAGAGTCTGACTCCCCTGTGCTCCCCTACACACCCAGACTTCATCATACCGTGTTTACTCTTCTGCATCTCCATGCAACGATCATTGATCAGCTGAACGGCTCCCAGGCGTCGCACCTCCTCATTCACACACAAGTTCTGAGAGAGAGGTGTGAAAGCAGAGACCAGTTGACTGAGATATATTTAAGTGCATTCCCCTACATGGACTCAGAATGGGCTCAACGGAATGCAACTTGGAATCATTCTGCATTCTAAAATTCCATCCATCTTTACAAAGCCACAAAGCCAAAATGAAGGCTGTGGCACTGCAGATGTTGAATAAGCGTGACACTGTCCTGGGAAGCTGATTTCTGGCACACGATTTGGATTCCCCAGAGATACTGCCAAACTCCCTTTCTTTTTAAATAAAATTTCAGTTTGCATCCTGGAATATATTAACAGCAAATAAACGACAACAAAAACTGACTATTATCTAACCCAGGGGTGTCAAACATGCAGCCTGGGGGCCATATCAGGCCCCCGAAAGGCTTCTATCAGGCCCACACTGGAACTGGCCGTCTCCTGCGTCCAGTTCTGTTGCTGCTGCATCATAGCTTGCTTTGCCAGACTCTCTCAATCGCTCAGCCATTTCATGTTTTCCCCTGGGTCCTAGACTCAGAACTCTGAGGATGAGATTTCTGTGGTGAATGTCAATAAATCAAAAGTAGGGTATAAATCAAAGAGTATGAACAGCATACTCAAGACTGCAGCAGCACAGACATTTTGCTGCAATAATTCAGAGCAAGAGGTGTAAGTTATCAGAGACTGTTAAATAAACAAAATATTGCAGGAGTGCTAATGTTTTAAGCATGTTTTTATTTTAAGTAAAAAGTAAAGTTTGTGTTTGTGTCCTTTATAAAGTGTATATCTCCGCTACCTGGCATTACATTTTATAACACACATGGCCCAGCCCAGCAAGGTCTCATTTATGTCAGATCCGGCACTCATAACAAATGAGTTCGACACCCCTCATCTAACCTTTTGCTGGTGTTTCCCTATAAAAATGATTGTGTGAACCTATTTAATTTTCACTGCAACTTATGCCATTCATGTGCATTCTCTGGAGTGGCCCACACCTTGTGGAACAGCCTGCCTAAAGAGGTCAGGAAGGCTCCCATGTTTCTGCCGCTCCACAGAACGTGCAAGACAGAGATGTTAAGGCGGGCATCTTTATAAAGGGATTGGAAATGCGTATATTGGAATAATCTGGAAGGGCAGTCTATTACAATGTTTATTCTATGTACTGGCCTACATTTACTGCAACGTCTTTTACCTTTGGATAGTGCACTCTCTGGGCTGTTTACATGCCTTGGGCTGTTTTCTGTTTTCTAATTCTGTAATCCTAGTAGTATTCCATTGTCTAATTTAGCTGTCTAATTGAATTGTTTCCTATGCTCTGTAATCCGTTTCAAGTGCCACTGAGAAAGGTGGGTGATAAATGAAGTAAACAGATTTCTAAGTCAGAAGGTCCAAGGGTGGAATCAAGATGAACTCACAACAGCATTTGTTTCCTTAACCCCTCAGCGTGCTGTTGGTGGCTGTGCACGTGTGTTTGTACACAACATGACAACACATCTCCCTGATATTACAGAATGAGGAAGAAAGAACTAGGCGACCAGCTGATGTTTTGGGGTGTAAGGTCTTCTTTGGTGTCCCATCTAGTTCCATCCTTTGGTGGAAGGCCGCAAAGCTGCATACCTGCCTAGATCCCAAGGAAACCAGCCGGGTCTCCTTGCCAAAGGGGCTCTTTTGAACCTCATGCACGAACTGGGCCAGCTGGGAATGTGTTCGACTGCAGTAGTAGATCTGGAAAACAGAGACAGAAAAGACAGGCAATGGGAGACCCAAACCCGCTCACAGCCGTTTATTCTGAGACACACCGACTGCTAAAGCAATGCAGGAATTACGTTTTGGAAGCAACATGGGGACAAAGAGGCGTTTGCAGCGGCTGCCTAATAAATATGTCCTCCTGAAGCTTTCCGAAGCCTGCTCTTGAATAGCCTTTGAAACCTAAGTAAGAAATTTTTTACCTGTATTTGAGCCAGATCTGAGCCCAGCAGAATCTTAGAGACCAACAAGATTACCAGGGTAAGCTTGACAAAGGGAGTTTAGACTCTCAAAAGCTTCTACCCTGGAAACTGTGTTGGTCTCAAAGGCACTACTGGACTTGAATCTTGCTCTTCTGCCACAGACCAACACAGCTACCCACCTGAAACGATCACCTGTACTTGGCTCTGAGAGCAAGCAGTTCAGCCTGGGTTGAGGAATTAACTGTTATTTCCTAGGATGCACACACACACACAAACACACCCCAAGCCTTGGGAGTGAGAGTTGTAACGATACATAAATGTGGCCAGAGGGAAAAAGGGATGAACTCACACACCTACACCATGGTATTTCCCCATGAATGATTTCGTGGTGCTGTTCTTAGACAACCCTAACTCAATATCTGTGCAGGCCAGAGCCACAAGGAGACATTTCTTCAGACCCTACCTTAGTTACATGCTCTTCTTCAAGATCATCATCTTCTTCTTCTTCACTTAATCTAGGAGACAAAGCAGAAAGAAAGCTATTTCTGACCCCCAACCTGGCCCAACCGATGCCCTAAGGAGGGACTGTCCAACATTAAGGAAGACGCTGCTTCAACTTCCAAAGGAAGGCACACCTTATCAGTCAATCATGCCACTCTTGTTCTTACCTGCTGCCCACTTTCTTCTCTTCGTCACTGTCATATTCCGCAGGGATCAGATCTTCCTCCTCCTGATCTAGAGGCTCCAAACCACCTGGCTCGCCCTGGTTCGACAAGATGTCCTTGCTGAGTTGGAGCAGGTGCTCCATCTCTTCCTCCTCTGTCCTCTGAAATCAGCACAACGTAACCATCAGTCACCCTAACCCAATCAAGCTCACCATCCTAGGAGACACAGAAACCTTATGAGTATCCCACCCTGCTCCCATCCACTGTTCAGGAACTTTGTTTGATGCGGGTGGATGTGCTCTGCAGAAGAGCAAGATTCAAGTCTAATAGCACTTTAGAGACCAACAAGATTTCTAAGGGGTAAGATTTTGAGAGTCAAAGCTCCCTGAACCCATATCCCAGTCAGAAGGTGGGAGGGGATCTGCAAAAAAGAACAAGCGATTGGATTTATACCCCGCCCTTCACTCGGAGTCTCAGAGCGGTTTACAAACTCCTTTCCCTTCCCCCTCTCCACAACAGACACCCTGTGAGGTAGGTGGGGCTGAGAGAGCTCTTTCAAGAACAGCTTTTTCAAGAACAAGCTATAAGAATGGATGGCTTCAAGAGGGAATTAGATAAGCATATGGAGCAGAGGTCCATCAGTGGCTATTAGCCACGAAGTATAGATAGGAACTCTCAGTCCGGGGCAAGGGATGCTCTGTATTCTTGGTGCTTGAGAGTGGCAAGAGTGGGAGGGCTTCTAGTCTCCTGGCCCCACTGGTGGACCTCCTGATGGCACCTGGTGTTTTTGGCCACTGTGTGACAGAGTGTTGGACTGGATGGGCCACTGGCCAGATCCAACATTGGCTTCTCTTATGTTCTTAACAGCTCTGACAGAACTATGGCTTGCCCAAGGTCATCCAGCAGCTGCAAGTGGAGGAATGGGGAAGCAAACCCAGTTCTCCCAGATTAGAATCCACTGCTCTTAACCACTACACCAAAATGTAAGCTTGCTTAGAGTGGCCCCTAAGCATTTCTCCCCTGCTCTAATCAAAATGATTATATTTTGCATTGTACCTCTGCATCCTGACTTCCTTCTCTGCAGCACCCCTCCCGCCTTCTGATTGTGATATAAAGGCTCAGGGATCTCCATTCTTGCCTGTATTTGATGAAGGGAGCTTTGACTCTCAAAAGCTTATAGTCTGGAAATTTTGTTGGTCTTTAAGATGCTACTGGAGTCATTTCAAGCTCTTCAACAGCTAGGCCTCAGAAAATCACAGCAGCAGGCAACTTCTCCAGTTTGATGTAACTGTGTATTTACAATGAATGCAGCTATGAAAAAGATCTTATTGGTTACAAGCTCTCCGGTGCAGACCCAGAAATACAACTATAGTCTTGCAAATAAGTCACCTGTCTCAGTGCATTCAGGCCTCAGCAAACAAGGCCAGGACACTTCAGGTCACACAGTTCATCTACCAGCTCATAAGACACAGGCGGCTGTGGATCCACCACAGAGCGCAGACAAGGACAAAAGTGCTAAACTAGGGCAGCTCTTGGTCTCAGAATGTTTTGGTTCTGGCAGGAACCTAAGAGAAGCTATGTTGGATAAGACAAATGGCCCATCCAGTCCAACATTCTCTGAAACACAGAGGCCAAAACCCCGGTGCCATCAGGAGGTCCACCAGCGAGGCCAGACCTCCAGAAGCCCTCCCACTGTTGCCCCCCCCCCACAAAGGAACCAACATGGATAGCACTGAGTTCGAAATCGCCAGCTTTTTAATTTCATCTCACCCTTCCCCTACTTATTACAGTCCCAATCCCCACATTCCTTTTTTCTATACATGTCCCATGATCCCCTGCATTTTTGGTAGTCAATGAAAATGCTGGTTGGATGCAACTTATTATGTTTGCAGTCCTTACCGAGGTTTTATCATTATGCTAAATGATGAACAAGGAAGCTGATTTACAAGACCCTGCACCATTCTAGCTACCTTTGGATATTTAGAGATTTACGAAAATGTCTCCAAGGACTAAGACAGCTCACCCTTCTTTTAGATGCATATCTCAGCTGCATGTTGTGGCGAATTTGCTCCAGCCGTTCTTCTCTCTTCTTCCTCCTGATCTGCTCTTCCTACAGTAAAGCAGCTGCCATTAATGAACAACCAGTGAAGTCCTGGAACCTGAACTGGAGCAGCAGCAGAGACTCCACTTTTATTGTGAATTCCAGGTATATCAGAACCGCCACTTCAGCCAAAAGCCAGTTTTAGGCTTTCTTGAATGTTTACACATGCTCCGAGGCTGTGTTGTTATAATCTAGGTCCGGGTTCCCCAACAGGGTGCCCGTGGGCAGCATGGAGCCCGCCAGTACTTCCCTTGGTGCTCACCAAGCTTTGCAGAAAGTGGGTGGGGCCATTGTAAGGCAGGGCTTTTTACTGGCTGCCTTCATTCCAATGAAAATGCTTCCCACCGGAGGGTCAGAACTGGTAAGCACTAGGGCTCACCACCCCTCTCAAAATTCCAGATGTGCCCACAGGCTCAAAAAGGCTGGGGACCCCTGAGCTAGGTTTTAAGCAACAGCTGCAGCAGGTGCTAAAAAAAAAACAGTTTGCACCCAGGTGGTAGAAAATCTTTGGCAAACTACTCCAGAAGTGCTTTAAAAATAGCGTAGGTTTTCCCATCTCTGATTTCTCATCTAAAAAAAAGTAGTGTGGAGTAGGGAGACCCAGATTCAAATTCCCACTCTGCCATGAAGCTTGCTGGGTGACTTTGAAAGCATCGCTCTCCTTCAGCCTAATCTATCCCGTAGGGATGTGGTGGGGATAAAAAGAAGGGACAACAATGCACACTGCCAAGACCTCTTTGGCAGAAGGATCAGATACAAATGTACGAGACAGATGACTGGCCCAGTGGTCAAAATGAGCAGCTAAGAGGGTATCGGCATAAGGTTTACCAGGAACAGGGGAGCACCAAAGGATCCATTAAGCAAAGCAGTATCTCAGGAGAAAAAAAAACTTTTAAAATTGGAGTAAGGAAAGGATTACTTCAAAACATGTACTGCATCCTATGAAATATCTGGTAAAACCTGCCACTTTGATCTTGTTTGGAGTGGTTTGTTTTCTATATTCCTTGCTTCTTCAGAGACACCCTTCCTGTTTCTATGGGTACAGCGGCATTGGCATAAGTTTTGAAAGTTCCAGCCCACACATATAGGGGGTATCTTCTCTCTGGCTTGGAGTTCCAAACGTTGGGGTGAATTCAGCCACTCTGCTCAGTCTTCCTCCAGCTTAAGTGGGTATTCAATTAGAGGAAGGCGTTCAACTTTGTTTAGCAGTGTGGCTGGATCCACCCCATCATCACGTAATTTGGCCTTTCTTCAAGTGGGGGGGGGGGGGCTTGTGCAAAGAAGACAAATGGATCTTTTTGACTTGCATCACTGAATTCCACCCTCTAGAATATTCTCATTATTGATTAAAATATTCATAGCCTGCATTTCCTCGTGGCTCAAGAATGACCCAGCTATACTCAATAAGCAACGTGTTTTTACCTTCAGTCTGTGGGCCGCTTCTCGCTCTTCCTTCTTCTGCACAAAGTGGGTGATCCAGTCTGGCTCTGCCGAAGGCCCCCCACTGTCTGCAGACTCGGTGCTGCCCTTCCCAGACCGCTCTATTGCATCCTTTCGTTCCGGTTCAGCTGCCAGCAGCCGGGCCTCTTCCTGCCTCTTTTTTTCTTCAAAATTTCGGAGCCACGTGAGGGCACCGCAAATAAGGCTCAAAGATTTGCCCTAGGAATAATAATCATGTATTGAATGGGAAATATTTATTCCAAGTCGAGTCGGAAAAGAAAGAAGCTTTGCCACTAGGGTTGCCAGGTCCCCTCAGCCGCTGGCAGGGGACGGGGGGAGAAGATTGCCAGATCCAGGTGGGGAAATTCCTGGAGATTTGGGGGTGGAGCCTGGGGAGGACAGGGACCTCGGGGAGTACAATGCCATAGAGTCTACCCTCCAAAGCATCTGTTTTCTTCAGGGGAATTGATCTCTGTGGTCTAGAGATGAGCTGCAATTCCAGGGGAACTCCAGGCCCCACATGGAGGCTGGCATCCCTATTTGCCATAAAGTGAAACTTCCCAATAACGTTTAATAAGGTATCTGCCAGCTGGCTATATACCTGGGCCTGAGAATTTGCTCCCAGGCGTATAACCAAATGGCAAACCCAGCACTGTTTCTCCCCAACCCTCACCCTTCCTCTTTAGCTACTACTGAGTCTGGCTTGCACATTCAGAAGAATGAGGTTGTAGAATGGAATGTGCCACTTTTAGATAACAGGTAGTCTGTATCACATGTTGGGATCATTTCACACATGGAATTTTCCCCTTTGTTAAAAATTCCTTGCAAACGGATAACCAGCCCTGCAGACAAAGAGAAGGGCAGAACATCACTCCATGCTGTGCTAGATTAGTACGGGCATGGGGTCTTCCAGTGCAAAGGAACATTCATGGCTGGAATCTGCCTCTTACAGCCTGAAATGAAGAAGAGTAGGGTTCTATACCCCCACTTTTCTCTACCCTAAGGAGTCCCAAAGCAGCTTACAATCATCTTCTCTTCCTCTCCCCACAACAGGCACCTCGTGAGGTAGGTGGGGCTGAGTGAGTTTTGAGGGCACTGTGACTGGCCCAAGGTCACCCAGCAAGCTTCATGTGGAAGAGTGGGGAATCAAATCTGTTTCCCCAGATTAGAGTCTGCTGCTCTTAACCATTACACCATGCTAGTACAATCCATTCAACCACCTCTGCCACCTCATTCTCCTGCATACCATACTTTACTGCTTTACACAGAAAGTGATTAAAATGTGGAATTCGCTGCCAGAGGATGTAGCGATGGCCATAAGAATAAACAACTTTAAAAGGGAATTAGATAGATTCATGGAGAATAAGTCTGTCAGTGGCTACTAGCCATAGTGACTGAGGGGAACTTCCTCATTCGGGGCACTAAACCTCTGAATCTCAGAGCCAGGAGGCAACATCAGGGGAAGGGCTCAGCCTCTATGCCCTGTTGTTGGTCTTCCAGAGGAACTGGTTGGCCACTGTGAGAGACAGGATGCTGGACTGGATGGACCACTGGTCTGATCCAGAATAGCTTTTCTTATGGTCCTCTATATCTCAAAGTGTTCCTTTCTTCTACCACATGGAAATTATATATACTTACTGTCCCAGTTGGGCTCTCAAATATACCAATCTTTCCAGCTTCCAAGACCTGGTAAAGCTTAGCCATGAACTCTTCTTGAATGGGATATGGTGTATAAGGAAATGGAAATTTCATCTTGGCTGTTCCCTGGGTTTCCTCCGCTGTCTCCTGAAATGTAAAAGACACCCATATGTGTACCTTATTGACTGCATAGTTATCATTTTACCAAGGCAAGCTAAAAGGAAAACATTACAGGAACATAAGGAAATACTTCCTAGCTATGCTGGCCTTCTCATAATGTCCACAGCTAAAGCTGTCCATATAAAATTCAGCCACATCTATGGGCTGGACAGCCAAACGTGCAGGATTTCATTCTATTAAGCTACCTCAGACCTATTCTACAGGGTCTAATTTGAATATGCCACAAGGTGGGCTGCCACTGTGCCCCTGTGCCACGTTCCATGAGGCCAGCTTCATGTTTAAACTAGCCCCAGTTCAAGAAAATGAACCGGTCAACTGAGATGAGAAAGTTCTGGGCGGTTCCATTTCAGATATCTGTTTGGGGAGCTATATTTTTGAATGCTTCCTCACACTCTCAAACACAAAATTTCTCCTTTCACATGGAAAATTCAGCACATCAGGGAAAGTCTGGCTTGTTTCATTACATGGACGACCTACCTGTAAAAACTTCACCATAGGCAAGAGTTTTTGCTGCTTCTGAACAGAAACCAGAGTGCCGACAATGGCAGAGTGAGGCCTGGTCATCTCTGGCCTGTCTTTCCCATTCCATGCTGATGCCTGCTCCCTGATTCTGTAATCTGGAGGCAAAAACACTCCAAAACATGGAGGTGGGATGGAGCTGTAGTGAAGACCAGCGTGGGAACACCTCATGCCTTGGACTCAATGTGTGGCATATTTGCCAAAAAAGAAAAAAGAAAGGATGGCTGCTATTGGCTTATTATTTCTAACATTTATTCCTGGCTGCTATGGAAGTGGGGAGTCACAGGTCCGAAAGTCAACTTTATTTTTAGAACAACTTGGCTTGAAGTATTCTTGGGCCACAGACACCCATCCTAAAAGCTGAGGACAGGTCAAATCAAATCAAATCAAATTTATTACAGTCAAGACCAGCAAGAAGGGTTTAAAAATTATATCTCAGAAACGTGGATTCAGGTGGGTAGCCATGTTGGTCTGAAGCAGCAGAACACGTCCAGTGGCACCTTTAAGACCAACAAAGTTTTATTCAAGGTATAAACTTTCACATGAAACTTTCACTCAAACTTTATATTTCAGATCCAGGTGGGTAGCCGTGTTGATCTGAAGGAGCAGAACAAAGTTTGTGTCCAGCAGCACCTTTAAGACCAACAAAGTTTTTTCAAGGTATGAGCTTTCACCCACACTTCCTCAGATATACTGAAATGGAATTTAACAGTCCATACTTATAGGTAGAGGATGAACAGCAAATTAGCATACAATGCAATGAAGATATTTTAACAGATGCAAAGACCAAATAGGAATAACAAGCTAAATTTATAGAGTCATTATTTGTTTGGATTTAATTACAGGGGAGTGGGGGGACACAGTGAAGCAAATAAATGTGTCAAAATGTGAGACTAATGTGTAAATTTGAATGCCCACAAAAGATCATAACCTGAATAAAACTTTATTGATCTTAAAGATGCCATTGGACTAAAACTTTGTTTTATATTTTAGAAACATGTACTTTTAAGTCCCTGGATGCAACCTTCTAGTCCAGCACCCTGTTTCCCACAGTGTCTGACCAGATGTGCCCAGAGAGCCTTTAAGCAGGTCATGAAACCAAAGCTAACCCAACCCCGCCCCCTTACAAAGGCACACTGCCTCTGAACATGGAGGCTCCATTTCGCTGGATGTTCTATTGGACCTAATCCAATTCCTTCAGCTTTCCCTCTAGGCTTCGGCAGCCACCTCAACCCAGCCAAATCCATGCTGTTTCCTAGCGAAAAGAATAAAAGAAAGCCAAGAGAAACGAGAGCGGGCCCGTCGCTTTGTCACGCAACTTCCCTTCTTCTCACGACCGCCACGAATCGCAAAACCATCACCTACCTCACCTGCTGCTTGTCCCTTTCCGGCCGCCATCCCGCTCTGCGTTTCCCCCTCAGTGAAGGGCCCCTGACGTTCCAAAGACGGCCAAGTGAGCGGCTCTTCGAAACGGGCGCCAAAGTGAAAGCCGGCTGGCCCCGCCTCCCAAGCCTGCGTCACGTGTCTCCTTCTCACCGAGGCCGGGGGAGGGAGCGCTGAACGCCAAAGAGGGGAAGAGCGCAGCCGCAGACAAAGTCCTGCCCCGCCCCGCCCCGCCCCGCCCCGCGTTTAGCGAGTGTTTCGAATTCTATGGAGAGCTCAGGCGCGCGCCAGCGTCCTATTGGTGGAGAGAACGTTCCCACGGCACGAATCAAGTCTCTCACGATCCAACCAGGGCCCGGTTGCAAAGTGACGTCTCCGCAGGGGCGTGCTCATTCATAGCCTTTCCGGAATAAAACAGCAGCCTGGGAAGCTTCGCTGTACCTGTTGCCAGGCTGGTGGGATTTCCCGGGGTTCTGAATACTCGCGTTTTGCTGACTCTCTCGGGCAACACGTTTTTATTGTCCGCTAGCTTAAAAGTCGTACTGATTTCAGTACGAGTGGGCTCCGGGTCGCGCAGAGATTTGCGCTCATTTGGTTAGCCCAATAAAAGCCATTCCACGGATTTGGTTGTTGGGCTTTATGCGTGAACCCGTCTGGCTGTACAACTTTTTCAGGGATGCAGTCATTCTTTTTTTCATCTACCACACCCCAGCCTTCTTCTTTCACAGCGGCTGTGGTCACACATGCTAAATAATCCACATGCAGTGCACTTTCCAAATGGATTTTGTCAGTTCACACAGTAAAAACCCAGTTGCAAAGTGCACTGAAAATGTATTATTTAGCATGTGTGACTGCAGCCAGCACCTGCGTTTCGGCAAAACCGTCAAATGTTGAGTTGTGTGTTAAGTGCTATATCTGAAGAAGTGAGCGGCGACTCACAAAAGCTCGCCCTCTGTCACAAATTTTGTTGGCCTTTAAGGTGATACTGGACTCTTGCTCTTTTCTACTGCTACAGACTGACTAACAGCTACCCATCTTGATATACCATCAGTTATATGGTACAGATCCATTACAACAGTTACGTCATGCTCTAGAGAAGAGAACAAGAGGAGATTGGATTTATATCCTGCCTTTCACTCACTTGGAGTCTCAGAGCGGCTTACAAACTCCTTTCCCTTTCCCTCCCCACAACAGACACCCTGTGAGGTAGGTGGGGCTGAGAGAGCTCTGAGACAGCTGTCCTTGAGAGAACAGCTGGTACAGAGCTATGGCTTGCCCAAGGTCATCCAGCAGGTGCAAGTGGAGGAGTGGGGAATCAAACCCGGTTCTCCCAGATTAGAGTCCGCGCACTTAACCACTACACCAAACTGGCTCACTTAAAAACATTTAAGTTTTATCTAACAGCTGCTTGACACCGAACACTCAAGCATAGACATGAGTTCAAGCTATTACCAACAGATTGCACTTCCGGATGTTGTACGAGCAAAGACTTGAGTTCTATAGCCCATCTGTGGCCCTGCCCATCATGCCCGATGAAGAACTCTGGGTAACTGGAAAGCCTGTATACTTTTGTGCACAAACGGCAGTTCGGGTACTGAAGTTTTATGTTTTTAATACAATTTTATTTCTTCAAACCCAAAGAGCCGCATTCCTCCTCCATGAAAGCTGAAGACAAGATAAAGGTAGGTTGACTGTACGGTGGGAAGGAAATAAGGTTGCCAACTCCAGGGAGTTGGGGAGCCAGTTTGGTGTAGTGGTTAAGTGTGCGGACTCTAATCTGGGAGAACCGGGTTTGATTCCCCACTCTTCCACTTGCACCTGGCTGGATGGCCTTGGGCAAGCCATAGTTCTGTACCAGCTTTTCTCTCAAGGACAGCTTGGGAAAAAGCTCTCTCAGACCCACCTACCTCACAGGGTGTCTGTTGTGGGGAGGGGAAGGGAAAGGAGTTTGTAAGCCGCTCTGAGACTCCAAGTGAGTGAAGGGCGGGGTATAAATCTAATCTCTTCTTCTTCCTGGACATTTGAGGGGTGGAGCCTGGGGAGGTGGGATTTGAGGAGGGACTACAGACCAGTATAATGCCGTAGACTCCACCCTCCAAACCAGCCATTTCCATCACTTGAACTACCATTGCCAGCCTCCAGAGAGGCTGGAGAGCACCCAGAATTACAACTGTTGTCCAGGTGACAGAGATCAGTTCCCCTGGATAAAACGTCTGCTTTGCAGGACTGAGTCTGTGGCATTATACCCTGCTGAGGCTGCTTGCCTCCCCAATCCTCACTGTCCCAAGGCTCCACTCCCAAATCTCCAGGAATTTCTCAACCTGGAGCTGGCAGCCCTAAGGTGAATTGATCTCTGCAGCTGGGAGATCCATTGTGATTCCTGGAGCACTGCCACTGCTGCTGTGGAGGGAGAGGAAGCAGGCAGGAGGCTGGGAGAGTGCTGGGGGCAGAAAGAGTGATGGAGTGAGGAGCAGAAAGAGTTGATGAGTTGGGGAGGCAGAAAAACAAAGAGAATGATGACGGGTCAGAAAGAGAGAGGAAGTAACATACATGGAGGAGAGAGAGAGAGTAAGGAAGGGGGCAGAAGGGAGAAAGAGTGTGAGACAGGTAGGGGGAGAAGGGAGGAAGCAAAGGTGTGAGGAATGGGATAACCATCCCGCAAGTTTCTTGCGGGTCTCCACTTGTGTTTATCCAGTTTCCTCTTGAAGCCATCCATGCTTGTAGCTGCCACCACCTCCTGTGGCAGTATATTCCACAGGGTCACTGGCAGAGGATTTGCTTGGCATGCTGAAGGTCCCAGGTTCAATCCCCGGCATCTCCAGTTAAAAGGCTCAGGTAGGAGGTGATGTGAAAGACCTCAGCCTGAGACCCTGGAGAGCCACTGCTGGTATGAGTAGACAATACTGATTTCGATGGACCAAGGGTCTGATTCAGTATAAGGCAGCTTCATGTGTTCATGGGGGGGGGGCACATGATCTTCACAATTACACTTCCCACATTCATGTGTCATGGCACATCCATGCCATCTTCCATGTGATACCAGATTATCAGCTGTTGCACTTGCGAAAGGGAACAATACTCTTTAGGTTAGGCTTCCCTCTTCCCTTTCAGATGCAACATGGATGTGAACTGAATCTACCTCAATAGCTGTAAGGATTACCTTTTGGCAATATACTTGCTTGGAGTTTATTTACTGCACTTGATACCACACTTCTGTTACTGTGCAACTCTGCTGTATTAGCTAATACATATCCCCTGCACTTTGCTCACTAAACAGAAGACTAAGGAACAATATCAGAAATATCTATGAAGACAAAATGATGGCATGATACAGTGTAGGAGGGAAAGGATGGTTTTATTTTTAAATGTGCGACCATCTTACTTAACACCAGCAATGAACAAGGAGTCAGAATACAACAAGACCTTGCACCAGACCAGAAACTGACGGTAAGATGCGTTAAGGCCCGTCAACTGAGACAGCAGCAATATGTTTTAGGGGGACTGATGTAACCAACAACTTCCATAATTCCTACAGTCACAGTACTAGACCTATTGAAGCCTGATTCTATCCTTGTACTTATTCGCTAGTTATGCCACTTCGGGGGACTTACTTTCAAGCAAGTGTACACTTGTCAGGCTGAGCAGCAAACAAGTTAGCTTACTTATTTCCAGAACGGACTGCTAACGCCAAATAACTACCTGGGGAAAAAATAGCTCAACTCAAGTTTAAATGACAGAAGGCTATTATTGATAAGGCTATTCTTGGTAAATATGGCTAACTAAATCCAGGTTTAGGTCTTCTAAAAATATTAAACTTTATGCAAAGAATGGAAACAAACATTCTAGAGATATTTTCAAGCAAGTGGCAAGGAGTAAAGCCGAGCATATTAATGTTCGTTTCACTCAGCAGGTAGCATTTCTAATGTGCTAAAAGCTTCACACAGATTCTACACCTGTTTACCCTAAGAACTATGGGAAGTGTAACTGAGTAAGGATGCTAAATTCTGTTTAGAGATCCTTATCCCCTGAATACTACAGTTCTCAATGTTTCCTGGAGGACCATTAAACCATTTAAGGCTGTAGATATGCCAACATGTTTGTGTTCTACAGAGATTTTTGTTCAAAGAACAGAAGAGGAACTATGATCTGAAATCCAGCTTTACCCACTGAATTGCCCTTTCAAGCCAATCCCGGCACCCAGATGTTAGCTTACCCAATAGTCAAGCTCTTGCTATTGGTTCTTATGAAGTCCTACCTACCACAAGACAACAACATCACTGGTGAAACACATATACAAGTGGAGGGCATTCCCACCATTCGTATCAGGCTTTTGGTTATTTATGATGCTTTCCAGTACCCTTTCCATAAACATCATTAGGAAAGATTCTAATTGGCTCTTTGTAGATTCCCAGAAATGCTTTCATGGCAGAACCAAGCCAGCCCTCTGTAGACCCAGGTTTTCTTCCTGGATTCCCAACTGTGGAGCTGCCACAGTGGAATCAACAGAGTACTGCTTAAGTACTTCTCTCGTGTATTTTCTTATGAATGGCAATATAGGAACTCTGACTGAAGCGTTTACCACATTCAGGACACATATAAGGCTTTTCTCCGGTATGGATCCTACAGTGCACAGTATGAGCCGATTTATGAGTAAAGGTCTTTCCACATTCATAACACTTAAAGGGCTTTTCCCCAGTGTGGATTCTCCTGTGACTAATGATGGTTGACAAAAGGCGGAAATTCTTCCCACACTCCAAGCACTTGTGGGGTTTCTCTCCTGTGTGGATTCTTTGGTGAAGATGGAGAGAAGCTTTCTCGCTGAATCTTTTCTCGCACGTAACACAAAAATAGGGCTTCTCTCCACTGTGACTTCTTTGATGGGAAAGGAGATGTGAATTCTGGCTGAAGTTTTTCCCGCACACTGGACATTTGTAAGGTTTCTCGCCTGTGTGAGTTCTCAGGTGCCTAATGACATTCGATGACTGAGAGAAACTTCTTCCACACTGAGGACACAGATACGGCTTCTCTCCTGTGTGGGTTCTCTGGTGTTTGACAAGATCCGCATTCCGAGACATGGTTTTACCACATTCAGCACACTTCACGAGATTCTCCACTGTGTGGCTTCGCTGATGTCGCCTCAGGTAGTGCTTCTGACTAAAACACTTCCCACATTCTTTACACTTATAAGGCGTTTTGTCTGTGCAGTTTTTCTGAAGCTGGTCAGCTGGTCTGTTCCGTTGATCGGTTTGACAAGACAAGCGCAGAACGATGTCTTCACATTTCCCCAAAAGTGTTCTGCCAGGAGAGTATTTCACTTGTTGCCTTGTGATCAATTTTTTGGCTTGCGTTTTGAACTTGCACCCATCTTCTAAAGCATCGCTGGGATTGGAAACTGGATGAGCGTTCCCTAGGGCCCTTGCTTCAGCATCGTTTACAATCTCAGCTTTGCTCACTAGGACAAAAAGGAGAAGGCAGACATGATTACCTGCCTAAATATCTCCGTATCAAAGGCCGTTTCATTCATGCATGAACCCCGCTTCAGGAATCGGTGTGCGATTATTGAACTCCTTTGACTGGAAATGGAGCATGTGAACCAACTCCAATAAAAAGCGCTGGCTTTGGGGTCTAGAGCTATGATGGTTCATTCATTCATTCATACAAGCTGTCACTTAATGTTATGATAAACGATGAGTAAATGTCCCCTATTTTGTTTCTTTTTATATTTGTTTATATTAATCAATGGTTTTTCTACTCTTTATTGTCTGTTTTGTAGAGATCTGTTTGTATGACACACATGTTGAACAGCTTTTATATGTAATTAATACTATACCTAGAAGGAACCTGAGCCCTTGGCAAAAGAAGGACAAAGTTTCTTTACTACTGTAGATATCTCCTCCGTGGGCCCAAAGTGTTAAGGAATGGCTCTGTCCAGGCAACTAACTTGGGCTTGGAGGAGGAATTTTGAGAGGGTTCCCCATAATGTTCTGATGGGTAAATTGAAGGACTGCAGACTAGACTCTGGGATAGTTAGAGGATAGGGAACTGGATGGAGAACCTCGCCCAAGGAGTAGTTGTCAATGGCATTTCATCTGATTGGAGGGAGGTGTCCAGATGTGTGCTTTCTGGGCCTGATGCTTTTCAATATTTTTATAAATGATCTGGATGAGAGGGCAGGAGGTGGGCTACTCATTAAATTTGCATATGACACCAAATCGTGAGGAGCAGAAAACACACCAGAAGATAGCGATAGAATTCAGCGAAGTCTGAACACACTGGAAAAATGGGCGGATGTGAATAAGGTGCAATTCAAAAAGGATAAGTGTAAAGTTCTACATCTGGTTAACAAAAATGAGCACACATACTGGATGCAGGGTACACTTCTAGGCAGCAGCGTGTGTGTGTGTGTGCGCGCGCAAGATCCTAGGGCATGGGTGGACTGTAAGCTAAATATGAGCAGCCAGTGTGATGCAGCAGCAAAGAAGGCTAATGCAGGCTTTGGGTGTATCAACAGAGGTATAACATCCAAATCACAAGATGTCATAGTCCCGCTGTACACCACATGGGTCAGACTGCACCTGGAGTACTGTGTGCAGTTCTGGAGGCCTCACTTCAAAAAGGATGTGGACAGAATGGAGCCGGTGCAGAGAAGAGTGACGAGGATGATTGGGGACCTGGAGACCAAGCCCTAGGGGAAAGGCTGAGGGACCTGGGAGTGTTCAGTCTGGAGAAGAGGAGGTTGAGGGGGACATGATTGCTCCCTTTAAGTATTTGAAGGGCTGTCACTTGGAGGAGGGCAAGGAGCTGTTCCTGTTGGCAGCAGAGGACAGAACTCACAATAGAGGGTTTAAATTACAGGCGGAAAGTTACCAGCTGGATATTAGGGGGGAATTTGACCTAGAGGAGAAATATAATGAACTCATCAAATGTCATAGAGCTACATTTTAAATCCACCTATCAGATGGAAAGAACATTTTAACCAGCTTGGATGGGGGGATCAGCTTGAAATGATCTCCTGATTAGGGGGAGAGGGAGAGAGAAAGCTCACTGAAATGGTAAATCTATATCTGGGCTGGACTGCTGCAGACAAAGTGGAGGCTCACATGATTGAATAAACTTGTATACGAAAAATATTTCCAGGATCATACCATCAAAATCATAAACTAATTTTATTTTACTGGGGGGTGGAGTTGTCAGCAGAAAATGGAACCATACCCTGGAGTTCCTGGGCTTGGACCTTCTAATGATGAACTGTTCCCCTGCCCATACTCAGGGGAAGAACTAAGGTGAAGAACTAAGATGCTGTTGGTGAAGAACTAAGATGCTGTCGTGCCCTGCTCACCTCTCTGGGGGTGCGCCGCCCTCCACTGTTGTCTTGGCTGGCTCTAGGAGCAGCTAGAGGTCTCAGAAATGGGAGGGGAGGGGTTTTATCACCACCTTCCTTCCCCTCCCAAATGGGTCTCACTTCCACAGCCTCTGAACACCTGGTTCTTCTCCTCCCCGACCTCAGCTCAACTGCTCCCTTTTATCCTCCTCTGGTCCCTCAAGCCCCTCCCCCCTTAGTGCTACTACTGGTCACCTCAGCCTGTCTATCAGAGGCAGTTCACCTCTGCCAGTGTGGCTGGGTAGGGTCAACCCCCGTCTCCCCGCCCCTAGCCCCTCACTTCCTGATCTGCACTGGCCCAGCTACCAGCATTCCATCGCAGAAGACAGGCCAGCTATGTGAAGCCTGGCATCCAGTGTTCTGTACACTGCCACCTGCCCGGTCCGAGCCAGTGGTTGCTCCCAGCCCCAGGCTTCAGGGCTGGGTGTTGACCCTGCCAAAGCTCCAGACCCTGCGGTGAACAAGTCATACCTGGCCTGACGTGGGCCCCGTCTTTGTGCCCGCCCCAGCGTCGCCTTTGTTGGTTGTGACTTTTGAGTTGCATCCGGCAGCTCCGTACCGCTTCGCTCTGTCCCCACAGCTTTGCCGGGGAAGCCATGGACTGGGGAGGACCAGTCGCCATTGCTCGAGGCCAGGGATCCTGTGGCCCTGCCGCTCTCTGCCCCGGCATCGAGGAGGATGGGTGAGCAGCCCAGGCCCGGACAGGTGCTAAGTATGTTAAAAAGCCACAAGAGATAGGCACTTTATGATCACTCTTTCAATAGGACAGTATGTACGACACTTAAAAAAAGGTGTTAGAACTATAAACTTAGCATTTTATTTTTAGACTAGGAGTAAGGCCCATTGTGGGAAGAAAGACAACGGACTCTAGAAGGAAGCTCCAGGTGAGTGCCCTAGCTGTTGGCTGGTGGGGCGGCAGAGGGAAGGGGGAAAATAGAGGGAGGCAAGCCGTGTTTATTTCCTTCTGCTTAGCTATAAGGCAGGGCTGTCGCTAGTCAGTTTGCTGAGCCAAGTGGGTAGTATGAGAGGAGAGCCGCATGCCATGTTTTCTGGGTTTCAAGGGTCTGGAAAGCAGTTTCATAGCCAGTTACAGGGTTGCCAACTATGGGTTGGGAAATACTTGTGGATTTGAGGGGTAGAGCCTGGGGAAGGCAGGAACCTCAACAGGGTATAATGCCATAGAGTCCACTGCCCAAAGCAGCCATTTTCTCCAGGAGAACTGATCTTGGAGATCTCCAGGTGCCGCTCTGTCTTTTTTGACGTGGCATGCTTGCGTTATGGGCTACCATAGAGTGTGTGCGTCAAGGCAGCCGTTTTCTGTAGGGGAAATGATGTGCTGTGGCTGGGGAACACGGTGATTTCTGGGAGGTCTCCAGGCCCCACAGAGAGACTGGCAACCCCACTGAACATTTAGGGATATGTATTTTACCTCAGGACACATTCAATGACTCCCAACAGCAACAGCAAAAGCAAACTGCTTGTAATGTTGGAGGCGAAGGCCAATCAGGCCACATACACAAACGACCTCTGTGTTCTGACTGCCTATGGAGAGGGGGATGACGTGTGGAATGGAACGAGGCCCAATCAGCCCACATATGCAAATGACCTTGAAAGGCTGGCCTAAACAGGTAGAAGGTGAGTCATCGGGAACACGGCTAACCTGATAGGTAGGTAGGTAGGTAGGTAGGTAGACAGACAGACAGACAGACAGATATTTCTGACCCGATTAAGTTTGATCCTCACCTCCTTTAGCATCCTTTGGCTCATCCACATCATCAGAACTTTGGCAACTCTGGGTACAGGCCCGTAATCTTTGTTTCATCCAGAAGAGCATGGCAATCTAAGGAACTGCAAATAAAGGCGATCTTACACATCCTGGCAGTTAAAATCCTGAAGGTGAGGAAGATGCTCAGACGACCGACTCCACTCCACAAAGAGTAAGACTTGCCAGTATTGTTCATGCAGCTCTACCCAAAAGTTGCCAAGATATACAGGAAGGGCGCGATCCATAGCATACTTACTTGGAAGTAAGCCTCATTGAGATTAAACATGGTTAGCATTAGGCCTGACCTAAATAGCCCAGGCTAGCCCAATCTTGTGAGATCTCGGAAGCTAAGCCAGGTCAGTCCTGGTTAGTACTTGGATGAAAGACCACCAAGGAAGTCCAGGGTTGCTACGCAGAGGCAGGCTATGGCAAACTACCTCTGAACATCTCTTGCCTTGGAAAGGGTGGTTTTTACCATAAATCTGATGTGACTTGATGGCACTTTCCACCACCAACATTAAGCTGCATGGTATAAAAGAAGTAATTTTAGACAGCCACATCACCCATCCAACAGATTCTCTTTCCCCACTGGAAGCAAGAGATGCATCAGTTGCTCTAGGAGGAGCCAAGAGGGAGAGGCTCCCTCGGAAGGCAGATTTTGAGGGTGTGATAGAAGAGGTAAATTGGCTGCCAGGTTGTCACACATGCAATATATATTCTGGTTATCGCCACAAATGGAGAAGTACCGATGAGTGGACTATTGAGTGATTAAAGGCCCATCGTATAATTTCCATACCCAGATATGGCTGTCAGGCTGAAAAAGGTTGCCCACCTCTGCTGAAGCATCATGTATGAGCATCTTAAACAGAGAGAGGTGCATTCCATGGTTAGGCCCTCCAAGAACCATTGGCGGACATTGACTTCTGTGAAGATGATTCTCTCTTTGAACAGCCAAGTTTCAAAGTATATCATGCAGAGCTGTGTATACCAGAATCCCTCCTCCTTCTCGCCTAAAGCTGTCTATCCATTGTCTTAAGCGGCCTGCATTCCTATTATCACAAGTTAAAAGGTAACTTATTTGATCCCCTATTTATTTTGCCCATAACATTCACTGTTGAATATATTACAAATATTCTCTCCCTTCCCTGTTACTCTTATGAATTGTTTTATGTATTATTCTGATTTTTCCCTAACCGCTTCCCAAGCCTGGTCAAGTTTGCCACATGAACATTTACACAGCAAGTCCTTCAGTTTAATTAACGGGCTCAAGATCTGCTTGTGGGTGCCCAGTGACCCCTTAACTAAGTGGGATCTGGAGCCCCGATACAACAAGCTGTTTTTTCTACTATTTTTCTACTAGAACAAAGTTTGAATCCAGTGGCACCTTTAAGACCAACAAGTTTAATTCTGGGTATAAGCTTTCATGTGCAGGCACACTTCTTTCGATACCTCATTCCATGTGGCTTAATGTGGTGCCTTCGATTCAGATGAGTAGCCATGTTGGTCCTTGTACCTAGAATTAAACTATCATTTGCTATCTTACTGCTACTATTATGATGTTACAATTACTATTTTATGGCTATTAAGAGTATTTTAAGACCTCAGTTAAAACAAAAAAAACCCTAACTAGCACAGATTTCTCACCCAACTAAAGTTTTTCCCAATGCAACCACATTCTTGATTATGTACCTTGCAGGCCGAAGAGCCAATGAATGTGACAACCAAATCCACAGGCCAAACTCTTGTTCCAGAAGACAGAACTTAAAAGTCTTCCCTACAAAGTCTCCAAGCCAGCTCCACTTTCACTTTCACTCTACTTGAAGGTCCTCTGGCCAGCAATGGGAAACAAAGACCACACCCAGTTGTGCTTGTTTGTGCAGTACTAAAACTGGACCACACTCAGTTGCCATCTAAACTGTTAAGTACAGCATGATTCTAGAATGAATGACTTGTACTCCCCTTGGATTATATTAGTAAGCGTATTTGCTTCTTTCAGCTGTACCCAGCTGGGTCCTCATACTGTAGAAAGAAGGGACCAGGACTACCATATTGCAAATGAGGGGAAGATACCATTTTAAATGTTTCAATAATTAAATGAATACACTCCTTAGAAGAAAAGTAGCACAGCAGAGAGAGTAAGGTTCTAGTCCAGCTCATTTCATCCTGTGACAATCCCCCCCCCTGCAGCCCCGAAAGGTGTGCCCTTAACATAGGGGAGAATTTGGACACAGTCTCATTCCCCCCTGCCAGTGGTATAGTCTCTTTTTGCAACTTGTTGCTGGAACAGTCTACCCTGGAGCCACATGAAGTAGCTTATGTGGAGCTATGGAATCCCTTCTCTGTATTGCTTAGCTCTTGTAAAGATAGCTTAATTCTGCATAAAAGAAGGCACTGGCTGATACTTAGGTGGATACATAATTTGTGCGAAGCAGCTGTGTGGGAGGTTGCAGGGATAGTGCTATAAACCGGCTCAACTCCAGTTGGGCCATCTTGCCTGGAACCTAATAGCAGGTTGCCAGTCTCCAGGTGGAGCTTGGAGAACTCCAGGAATTATAATCCATCTCCAGACTACAGAAATCAGTTCCTCTGAAGGAAAAGGCTGCTTTGGAAAATGACGTCTATGGTACTATATCCTGCTGAGGTTCCTTCCATCTACAAACTCCACCCTACCCAGGCTCCACCCCCAAATCTCCAGGAATTTCCCAACCTGGAGCTGGCAACTATATTAGTAAACGAAGGAGGTGGCTGATCATACCTTCATCAAAACCCACTTTTAAGGGCTACAACCTGACTCCAAAATTTTAGTTTTATTCCTTCCTCCTTTTAACAACATTCATAAATCAATTAAGTCATTTCCATGTAAAAGTCTTGAGACCTGTGCAAATTCCTTACTAGGCTACCTTGTTTATATCCCTTTTTCAAGTGAAAAGAAAAAGTCAAAGGGGGTGTAAAATTTCAAAGCAGAAAAATAGAAGGGGGCCATTCTTCTTCAGCTAAAGGGCAGATTGGTAGGCTGCTGATTGAGAGAGGAGTAAGGATCAAAAAATATGAAAGAATAAGCAAGTTGATTGGCCACTGGCTTACTTATTTTCCCCTTGGTATAATGATATTCCCGAACCAAAATGGCTCCTAAACTAAATATTTCTCAGCCTGGTTGGTTAAAATTTGTCCCTCCCACAATTAAAATTGAACTCTGACAACCAGCAAAAGTGTTAGGTCTCTCAACCAATTAGAGCTTGTAGCCTTGCTTAAAGTATGGCAGATGGACAGCCAGTTGCATTGGCTTCCTGATCTAGAGAGTCAATTCATATGCCACTCTGCCTTCTGCAGCTCATACATCAAAATCTATAAGACCAGAAATGTTTTCATGGATCAGTGCTTCACTGGTTATGTTTAAAAATGGAAACAGGGCAGTATAAAACCATGAGGTTGATGGAGGCCATCAAACAGCTTGATCAGTAAAGAAAAAAAAGGAAAGAATCTTGCTCAGCAGTGATGTCACACAAAGCACCTCTTGTGACCTACTCCGTTGTAGCAGCAGTCATTTGGTATTCAGTGCTGTTTTCCATCGATCCCCAAGAGGATCGAGTAGCAATAGTGGTGGGCAAACAGAATAAAGCGAGGATACAACGAACCCAAGGACCTCATTCGTTCTAATGGTTCATCCTTTAGAAAAACTTTGTATTCAGCAGACCCAACCATAAAGATGGGATGGGCCAGAGAAATGAAGGCTCTCCTGATTGTTCTTGGTGAGTTGGAACATTTATACACTCCACCCTCCCTGTGTGACCTGCTTAGGCTGAGCACAGCCAAGTCATCCAGTCCCCATTCCCCCTCCTTGAAAAATCAGGATGATTGGTATAGTACTTCAGAACTGGAGAAAGAGCTGCTGCCCCACTTAGTGTGCTATAGGTACCTCTGAGATTCAGGCATGGATGAAAGTTACCATGGTTGTCCATCATTTTAATCTGTTACTGTGTTACTGTGGTTGTCCATCATTTTAATCATCTTTAAGTTTGGGGGGGGGGGGTTCGTGGTCTCAATCAAAACAATCAGAACAAAAGTTCCAGTCTACCATCAGGGAGGGATAAGCGGGAGAAGTCTTTTTCGTTTCGTTAGGCATTCCCTCAGAGATCCCTGCTTAACCAATGTTTTAATTACTGTTTTTATGTCTGGTAATTGCTGTTTTTATGTCTTGTAATTGCTGTTTTTTATGTCTTGTACATAGTTTAATGCTGTTGGTCTGAAGCAATAAAACAAAGTTTGAGTCCAGTGGCACCTTTAAGACTAACAAGGTTTAATTCTGGATATAAACTTTTGTGTGCATGCACGCTTCTTCAGACAAAAGCTTATACCCAGAATTAAACTTTGTTGGTCTTAAAGGTGCCACTGGATTCAAACTTTGTTCTGTAGTTTAACTTTGTTTTTTTCATTGCTTTAATAATGCATGCTTTTAGGGGGGGTTGATTTTGATGGTTTCAAAAATGTGATTTTATCATGTATGTTTTAAATTGTTGGCTGCTTTGGTGGCCCTTGTCAGAGATGAATGGTAGGATAAAAATGTTGTAAATGATAGCAAAATAATATACAGTAGGAGGAATTTCAAGAGGTCAGTGCCATTGTAGCGTAATGTGCAGTTCAATTGTGCAGGAATGTGAAACTATCCTACACACTTCAGCACCTGCACAGTTCAACAAGACTTACTTTCTAGCTAGAAAATTGCTTCCCAAGAGTCACAACAAAATTAGTCCAAACGAAAAACCCCTTCCAATGGAGGAACGAAACCTCCAGGGAAGGGGCAACAAGAGCTTTATTCAGCCTTGTAAACTTAATTTACTTGCTTGAACGGTAAATTACTTTCTCCTTTGCCTCTTTTGTTTGGTTTGCACAGTATTCTCAAAATGGCCGCTCACTACTGACACAGGGCTTCAAGAGTCCTCACTGGCAGGAATGCCACTCTCAGAGGCGGAGTACGAGTACTTTTTCCAGGTTCTCACTGCTCGTCAAGTCCTCCATGCTGTTTGCCTCAGAAGAGCCATATTGGGCTGCCATGATCCCGCCATCCAAGCCCTGGATCGGTATGAGAACCATGGCGTCATCCCTGACGGTAAAGCCAATCACACCAGTCAGACTGGAAGGGCAGTGATGGGGGGAGGCAGGTGAGAGAATCGTCTGGCGCTTGGGACAGACCTTTAAAAAAAAAAAACCTGCCAGATCTCTTTACTACATGAGGCTAATTTTTTTGAGGGGAACTTAGATGTATTGGAAAAATTTTCACAGAAAGCATGAGGCATTTTGGTAAGACTGAGAAAACTTCCACACATTCGTAGCTGTCAAGGCTTTTCCACAGCAGTGGTGCCTGTCTGATCAATGTCCCTAGGGCTGTGGTCACACACACTAAATAATCCACTTTCAATCCACTCTCAATGCACTTTCCAACTAGATCTTGCCAGTTCACACAGTAAAATCCGCTTGTAAAGTACACTGAAAGCAGATTGGAAGTGGATTATTTAGTGTTGTGTGACTGCAGCCCAAGACACTGAGGGTACACACAGCCGCACTTGTTCTTGTCCTGTTCCTCCACTTGCCCTTCGTCTCTTCTCCCGCTTGCCACAGGACAAAAATAACTTCTTTGCTACAGCAGAAGGGCCAGGAGGAGGGTAAAGGGACCAGTGGAGCAGCAGGAAAGGCGAGTCAGAGCCCCCATGACCTGCCTCTCCCTCGGAGATGTTAAAGAGATATGCAACATCTCTGTGCAGAAATGTAGTTCGGAATATCAGCGCAGCCGGCGTTTCATTAGGTTTTGTTCACACGAACAAACCAAATGTAATTGGGGAGGCTGTAATCCTAGCAGGAGCACCTTAAGTGAAGTCATATTAAGCTGTCCCAAAGTAGTTCTTGCCACTTCTTACAGTAAAGGTGCCATATTGGGTACAGCAGATACACTGGGAAGAAAGAGAGTGGAATGCATTTTACACAGCGTGCACTTTAGGAACAGGGATATTACTTCTCTTTTAAAAGTACTTATTCCTATTTATAATATGAGCCACAAAACATTCCAGCCTTAACGTTGCTTTGTGAAATGGAAGCAATCGCTTGTATAAACTGGGGTGATTAAATAATTATTTTTCACCAAAGTTTCCTACACTTTGAAGTGAGCTTTGCAACAACAGCAAAAATTGCTTCCCAGAACAAAGTCAAGCATTTTATGAAATCTCTGTGCCTCTGCAATCTAATTAAAATTAAGCCTCACAAAGCCTGAATGATTCTGCAGCACTTTAGCTATTCCACTAATTAATTAAACCGTATTTTCCCATGCCTGCTTGGCCACAGACCTTTTTGCTAGCAACTGAAGCAATATATGTTTGAATTTAAACTTACATACAGAGTGTGGTAATAAATCTACTCCCCAGTTAAAATGTGTGGCAAGTTTGCATTTGCTTTCAGAGTAAACTCCTCAAATATGGGCTGAAAGCAACTTTTTGAAGAACTCTTACCACAGTGTTTTCGGCATTAGGGTTGCTGGGTTGCAAACTGGAGACTCGCACTGTGCCTTTAAATTAGTTATACAGCTGCAGTTTTGTTGGTCGTTTCTCTCCCATGGCCTGTCCTCTTCCTCATCTGGAATCCTGCTTATGGGGGAGAGACCCTGGATCATGGGAGGAAAAGATGGGATAGCCAAAGAGCAAATCTGCATCTAGCATTCGCTCCACATTTTCTCAACACTGAGGAAGAGGTGCAGCGCAAAACCAAATTCAGATACCTCGGGGCAACACTGTACTGACTGCAAAGTTACCCCTGAATGGCCATAAATCTATGCAGAAGGCACCATAAAACCCAATGATCGAAGAAAATGAAAGTGGCATGCAGTGTAGAGGGTACCATAAAATTTGATGATCAAAGAAAGTGAAAGCAGCATGCAATGCAGAGGGGAACGTCTGTCCCAACGTGGGTTTCGTAAAACAACAGAGGGAAAAGCCAGTGCAGAATCACCCAAAGTTGCGTCATCTCTTATTGCACTGTAGGGTTTAATGGTACAGTGCTGATTTCCAGGTTGCAGACTGGCAGTCCTTCTTGACACTACATTAATCATTGTTCTAGCAGGAGAAAGGGGTGGGAAACCCTCCCCGGGATTCTTGGCACGTACTATGCTGGCACTCTGGGGATTATAGGAATGGTGTAGCAGAATGGCTTGGTCAAGACTAATTTAAGTATTCAGCAGGCATCTACCAAGTGCCCTTTTTCTAAACCTCAGCTTCTCTCTTAGGGTGGATATGCTCCGACTTCCCAGACAATACCTCGTTCCCAAGTTTTTGCGATTTCACATTATATCGCTGTATCGTGAAGAAATATTTTACCAAGGTGAGGAAAATGGCAGTAAGACAAGCTCTGGAAAGTGTACTTGTCAGAAAGCTTAGCCTAAGGAAAGAAATAAGGAGAAAAGCAGCAATTGGTTAAGGGAGCTCAGCTACAGAGGAAGACAAGAAAAGAATTACAGTGGGAGGGCTTCTAGCGTCCTGGCCCCACTGTTGGACCTCCTGAGGACGCCTGGTATTTTGGCCACTGTGTGACAGCGTGTTAGACTGGATGGGCCACTGACCTGATCCAACATTGGCTTCTCTTATGTTCTCTTATGTTCTTACTACAAATCTCAGTGAAACTTCTGACTTGGGTAGTAAATCCCCCTCTGTTTGGAGAAGTTAGGATGAAGGTATGTTGACAAGAGGAAACTCACTTCTCCCCTTCTGCTTGTTTCTCTCCACCCCTACAGTAAATGCTTTTTCAACAAATGGGTCACTAGAAACATAGAAACATAGAGCAAGAAGGTGCACCAAGGGTCATCTAGTCCAACCCCCTGCACAAGGCAGAAAATCCACAGCTACCCTCCCCCCCGTCCGCTGACCCCTGCTCCATGCCCACTTACAGCATCAGGTGGGAGACACCAGCTCCAAGTCTTTAGTCTCTCTTGCCTAGACCCATTAAAACAGTCAACTTAGTCTAGGGGTGGCCTCTATAAGGCTTCTAGAGTTCTCACGTGCTCTCCAGCATTCCTCTCATCCTCACCTTTCATCACTGTCAATGTTACTTGAGGTTCTATAAACACCCTCTATATAGCTCAACTTCAGGGGGGGGGGGGGCGGTTGCCCGATAGCAATGTTTGAAATTTCCTAACAATGAAAGAGATTCAAAATCTGACTTCTCTTGCTCATTTCCCCCTCGTCCTTCATTTTGGCCCTCTCTTTGAACAGCTTGGTGCTGCAGCTGTGGCACATGTTTGCCAAGGGGCTGGGGAAGATAATTCTTGATAGTGTTAGAAATGGGACTACAGGCTTATGCACATGAAGAAGAAGAGAAGAGATTGGATTTATACCCCGCCCTTCACTCACTTGGAGTCTCAGAGCGGCTTACAAACTCCTTTCCCTTCCCCTCCCCACAACAGACACCCTGTGAGGTAGGTGGGGCTGAGAGAGCTCTAAGACAACTGTCCTTGAGAGAACAGCTGGTACAGAGCTATGGCTTGCCCAAGGTCATCCAGCAGCTGCAAGTGGAAGCGTGGGGAATCAAACCCGGTTCTCCCAGATTAGAGTCCGCGCACTTAACCACTACACCAAACTGGCTACACATGACGAAACTACTGGTGGTTATACCTGTTCTCAGAGTTCCAGTATCCTCTGAAAACATTGTTTAAAAAAAAAATCGGTAATTTACCGAATCACTGGAAAGGGGACCGCACATACATGCAATTTCTAA
This sequence comes from Lepidodactylus listeri, assembly GCA_029233225.1. Taxonomy (NCBI): domain Eukaryota; kingdom Metazoa; phylum Chordata; class Lepidosauria; order Squamata; family Gekkonidae; genus Lepidodactylus; species Lepidodactylus listeri. The sequence continues at coordinate 24,877,643 of JARCFY010000008.1, forward strand.
AACTTGCCACTTGTCCTCAGCATTCACCTCCCTCCCCCAATTTGGCTACAGGTAGACTTCTTTCAGTCTTAGTGGGCAAGAGGGGGGATTTGCTGGTGAGAGTCAGTGGGCACCGGCAGTATTAAACACCGTTCACCTATTCTCCCCTAACAATTCCCTCCTGCACTCCCATATTGGATTACCAGGTGATATCTTCTAGACATCTAGACATCTTCTAGGTTTACAACTTGATCTCCAGGTGACAGAGATCAGTTTGCCTGGAGAAAATGGCCACTTTGGAAGGTGGACTCTGTGGCACTATATCCCATTGACATCCCTCTCCTCCCCAAACCTCCTCAGGCTCCACCCTCCAAAATCACTAGGTTTTCCCCAACCTACAGCTGGCAACCCTACCCCCACATTAGCATCAAAGGGGATTAAAGTTCCCTGGCAAGATAGAGTTCTGTTATTCGGGCTGCTTTTCACTTCACAGTCTGCACTCAGGTATGGATCCCAAGGTGCAAAATACATAGACGATGCATCGCTTGGGCATGGTATATAATCCTGTTAATCTCTGCCCTTTCCAGAAAACCAGAGAAAAGGGAGGGCCAGTTCTTTCCCAAATGACACTTCCATTATTCTGCTGACAAAAATAGCATTCAGTACACATATGTGTAATTCTCAGTTTACATGAGAAGCGTTCATCTTGGATTTAGGATTCCATCCAACTGGAATACTGCCTAATATTAAGTACAGGCCATGCTTGGCCCTGGCTAAGAGGCATGAAAGAACAGGCCCCATCTTACCCCCATTTAAAACATCCTCCAACCAAGGGGTAGACCATACAATGGAACACATGATCAAAATAGGGTTGCCAACTCCAGGTTCAGAAATACCTGGAGATTCAAGGGTAGATCCCCGGGAGAGTGGGGTGAGGGGGGGTAGGGTACTATGCTATTCAAGCCACCTTCCAAAGCAGCCATTTCCTCCAGGAGAAGTGGAATGGATGTTTTAAATAAACAAATAATGGATAAATAAGTGATTTATGTAATCTAGCGATCAGGTGTAATTCTGGGAGGTCTCCAGCTCCCACCTGGAGGTTGGCCACCCAAGTTCTAAACCAGTATTTCTCAAAATTGTGGGAGCCACAAGTCCTTTATAAGGAATGTACCACAAATGTGCAGTAAATTTCTAATCAGTGTCACAGTAATTAAGCCAGACCCTTCTCACACCCGTGAAGTGAACATGAAAATGGAGCACCCTTCTAGGAATGAGGTCAGGGACTAGAATTACCAACCTCAAAGTGGGACCTGGAATTCTCACAGAATTACAACTGATCTTCACACTACAGAAATGAATTCCTCGGAGGAAGTGGCAGATTTGGACTCTACAGTGTAGTATTGAGTCTGGGGGGGGGGGGGGGGATGGAAGTCCTACAGTGACCTCTTGTTCTTGGGTTGCCAGGTCCCCTCACCATGCTGGTGGAGGGATTTGGGAGGACGTCCCCGACGTGATGATGTCACCCAGAAGTGAAGTCATCACACTGGCGATGTTGCACAGTGACGCTCTGGTTTGAGATTCTTCCACAGAAATGCAGATGTCAAAATAGTTCCCTCAAAGTTTCAAAACCATCACTAGCAGAAAATTCTGAGGAGAGGCTCTATTCTGGCCAGCCAGCTTAAGTATCATTTTATGGCCACCAGATGAGATCTCAGGCAGGAGAATCAGGCATTTCTTACCTCTAGTGCTGGAACCACCAGCTTTGCACCTTCGCTTCGGAAAACTCAGGAAGTTCATTTCAACCCAAAGCTCCACCCCCTCCTCAATGAAGCACATGATCTGGGGCACTCACATGTTTGTACACATGAGCTCTAGGTCTGGTGCATCCTGGATACAATTAAAACCCTTTGCTCTGTACATGTTCTGAGGCACTCCATTCTTCCATTTCACATGGGCCACAGCTGAGTTTCAGCCCTGAACGGAAGATAACTTCTTTCCAGGGCCTAGTCAAATTAAGTCTCAAGTTCCTTAATGCCATCTGACCTCCTGTTTATCAATTAAATTGGCACAAAGTTGAATTAAATTTTACTTCATAATGGATTATAATATGTATCTCAGCTCTGAAAAAAGGCCAAAGTTCTGTCCCAATGCCATTCACACAGTAGGGATGCCAAGTCTGGGTTGGTAAATACCTGGAGACTTTGGGGGTGGAGCCAGGAGAGGGTGGGGTTTGGGGAGGGGAAGGGCCTCAGCATAGTACAATGCCATAGAGTCTACCCTTTAAAGCAGCCATTTTCTCCAGGGGAGCTTATCTCTGTCAGCTGAAGATCAGTTGTAAAAGCAGGAGATCCCCAGGCCCGACCTGGAGGCTGGCAACCTATCACACAGTCTTCTACAAATGAACACACAGAGTAAAAGCCACAATGACTGACAGAAGAAATTAGAAATACAAAAGCTAAACAGTCCTGCAGAATGTTTGAAAATATAAATGGGTTAAGGAATTGTTTTATTGTTTTTATTATTTCCCAGAAATGTGCAATGGAAGAAGGAAGGGAAGTGCGTGTTGTGGTGTGTGTCGGGGGGGGGGGGGGGGGGTCATCTCTGGCCCATATGCATTTTTCTGTTTTTGCTTCTGGGCCAGTTTGCCATATATTTTTGAGCAAAACTTGTGCTGTTTTCTTTAACCACTCCACAAAGCTTTTGTGGATCCAGTGGTGAATGCAGTTCATTTCACTTCTCACTACGATTACTGGGGTCGCCAAGCTGATGATTTCCTTACATGACAACTGGTCTCCAGGCCTGGGGGAGGGGGGCATCCCAAGAGAAAAAGTAAAAAGTAAAATAAGGCCTTATCTACATAAAGGAAGTTCTGACCATAGAGTTCCTGGAAATTACTAGAGCTGCCCTTGTCACTTAAGGCTCTACAAATTGTCAGAAACTCTGTGGTGAGAACTTCAGGTAAGTAGATGAGGCCTTATTTAATTTTCCTCCCCACGATGATTCCCCCCCCCCCCCCCCAATTTGTTTTGGCCTTTAAGGGAGAACTCTTTGGGACCAGGCCTTAGCAGCAACCACAGGCAGCTTGCATCAGCAACCCAGGCCAGGCTGCTCGCTACTGTTCAACAGCAACCACCCCAAGTGGTTTGTAGTGGTTAGAGTTTCAGAATAGGATATGGGAGACCCAGGCTCAAATCCCCACTCTGCTGTGGAAGCTCACTGGGTGACTTTGGGCCAGTCACACACTCTCAGCCTCACCTACCTCACAGGGTTGTTGTGAGGATTAAATGGAGAAGAGGAGACTGGTGTAAGCTGCCTTTGGTCCCCATTGGGGAAGTATAAATGAAGTAAATAAATATCAATATAGCTGGGGGGCAGGAAAATGATAGGTTGGTCAGGGGATAGGAAGGAGAGAAGGAAGTAGGGAAAGGAGAAGAGAAAGAGGAAATAGTGTGTCAGACTCCCAGTCCAGTTATACTCAACAACTCTCTTTTGGCAGTGAAAGTTTATTACGTTATATGCAAGATCCAGGAATCACTTGTGTTAGAACTAAATACTTTTTGGCGGGTACAGGCATATTATAGAAAGTTCAAAGAAGCCCCATCCATCCCCCAAGCACATGTCACACCCACTCCGCCTACCATTGCCATGCCAACCAGTAGAGATATATGCCCTGGTAATCTAGAGTACGAGATGGCACAAGAATGCATCCAAGGACACCTTCCCCTGGGAAAGCGAAAGAGGAGGAGAAGGGGTTTTGACTTGTAGAAAAATTACATCCTCTAAAAGCAAACGTCTCATACACTCCCTCGTGCACTCACCCCCACCCACAGGAGTGCCCTCCCCCTTAAATCATGGAAACCTGAGGGAGCACAGCATAGAGAGGTTTGACATTGTGTGGGAAAGAGGATACAGGGGAAGGTGAGGTGCTCCCTGCAAGTCCTTGTGGTAGGGGTGCCAGCAGTGCTCCCTCTAAGCGGTGGAGTCTTGTGAGCAAAAATTCTACTTTGTGAGCTACTGGCATTAAAGTTGTGAGCGAGCGAGTTGGCTACTGCATCAGTTAGTTTATTCTGGAGCTATCCTTCCTGAGCTAAGACAAAAATGTGTGAGCCGGAGGCTAAAGAACTGTGAGCTAGCTCACACTAGCTCAGCTAAGAGGGAATGCTGGTTGCCAGGTCTGTCGGGAATGCCAGTGGGAGGATGGAGGGGGGACATTCCAGGAACGGGAAGTGACGTAGGCACATTGGTGGCGTCGGGGGGGGGGGGGGCGCTCTGGTTTTTGGGCAAAACTCTATGGCAAAATCAGCCTCAAATCAGCAAAATCAGTTTTGCCCACAAACCAGAGCATCACACACACACCCACATCACCGATGTGCCTATGTCACTTCTGGATGACGTAGGCATGCCACATTTATTCTTGGGGACATAGGTGTTTGTGGGGAGATTTCCTCTCAATGGCCAGCAGCCCGCAAAACTGGGGAATCCCCTGCCCCCAACTGGGGAATGGCAACCCTATCTTGTGAGTCATCTCCCACCTTATAATTGGCCTGTGTGGCCGCCACTGCACAACTGAGCCATAGTTTTCCCAGGTGTAGAGGCTGCAAGGGGGAAGGAAGGAAGTATAGCTGAAGACAGGACCAGATAAGGGTCGAGTGGCTGGTGGGCGGGAAGGAGAGAAAGAAGGAAGCAGGAAAAGGGGGAGAGGCTGTGGAGGCTGCTAGAGGGAAGGGAAATGGGGGGGAGGGTTAAATGTGAAATGTCCCTCTCAAGTCCTCCAGCTTGTAATGCCCTATTCTTTACACACAGCTCTATGTGACAACAGATAAAGCATATGAGTCCTGCCCTCCTCCAGAATGGCAACTGTACCCATTTACTATATGTCTCACCATAAAGAGAATAAAATAGAGGGTGAGAGGTGGATGAGAAAATAGGATTATGTTAGACATTGTTTCTTAGTGAGCGCTGGTGAGCTTGAAGCTTTCAGTGCAGCGTAGCCTAGAAAAGGAAGGAAGGCTAAGCCAAAGAAAATCTGGGAACTGATAGCTTTGGCAATTTTAGCATGCCAGTGAAAGGAGGTGTCTACAGAACCTGTTACATTTCTCTTTTTAGAGGGTTCTGTGCCCAGAGGAGGCAACGCAAAAGTCAGCAGTTACACAGTCCGACCTAGCCAGTAGCACTCCTGATGATATTGTAATATCTACAGCAGGAAGGTCTTTTGAGCTACCTGACAGCACTCCCACAACCAGCACAGAATCGTCGCCCGAACCTCTCGCCACCACAGAAACAGATACCGTGGAGATCTCGACCCCGCCTCTCCCCACCACAGCAGACAAAGCGCCCCTTCTTGAACTTCTCTCTAGCAGTGTTGTTGAAGTGGCCACCAAACTAATTTCTGAGATCCTCGCTGCTTTCACAGCCATGGCAAAGCACCCTTCTGAATCCGTCTCCTCTGAACCTTTAACGGAGCTCACCCCTGCTAGCGCTGCCACAGCCACCCCAGAGTCCTCTTCTGAGCTTCCCGCAACCACAGCCATGACAGATGAATTCTTAATTGAACTCACCAGCACTGCTGCCATCATCACGGAACCGGAGCTGAATTCGGCCACAGCGGCCACCGTTGCTGCACCCACAGCACCTACTGAGTCTGTCCCTGAGCTTGCCACAGCTACGGAGCTCTTACTGGAGTCCACTTCTGACACCACTGAGAGTTTTTTTCACCCTACCACCCATACCACCACAACCACGTCTAACACAGAGCCCTGTGTGGTAGATTACCCTGAGTCCCTCAGTACTTCCACAAATTCTACCTCCCCTACAGCTACAACCACCACAGGTTCCACTTCCATCTTGCCTATCCACCCAGCCACCACACCCACAAAGGTGGTGGCAGCTGCCACCTCCTCCACGACCACTGCATCTTCATGGCCTTTTGTCCCCCTTTTTGATGCTCCCCTACCATTCCCTCCTCCCCAGTCCAACAGTACCATGCGCATTCTCATCCTCTCTTTTATCAGAAATAGAAAAGTTACGAATGGGGATTTGGCAGGAATCAGCACAGCACTGGGGTCCAGCAACATCCTGCAACAGGAAGAGGTTCAGAAGCCCCTCCCCATTAATGGCTTGAAGGACCTCTTCCTCCGGTTACATGATAAGAGGGTGCGGCAGCTGATGTACAAAATGCAGAATGGTATTTCAGGAGGACAGAAACCACAGTCGCCGCCTAACTCTCTGCAGTTGTTGCGTACCCTTAGCCCCAGATCAGATTTCAAGAACAGGCTTCAAAGATGACGGTGCCATGAAAAGCCCATTTATGTGGTCTCCTCTTTGGTACAAAAAGCAAGCTCTGGTCAGACATTTCTCATGTGAGATGGCTTTTCTGGAAGGTGTATGGTCAGTAGCCACTCATTGAGGTGACAAAGTCTCTGCAACATGATACCCGTCCCATTGAGGAAAGTGAGATCAAACTGAGAAAGGCCTGGCTTTGGAGATTTGAAGGAGGACAGAAGTCTATGGGCTTTTACTGGGAAGGCAGTTCCGAATTCCAACATAAACTTGAGCTAAGTGAAGAATCTCAGCCTTAACTCACGTTCCTTAAACTGGGAGGTCTCTGATCCTGAGTGAAGAAGGAAAACAACTCATCGGGGTTTCCAGACAGGACATGAATGAAATATTGTGGTTTGCAGAAATTATGAAGGCTCGGTTCTTGAGACGCGGAGAAAGCTAGACCATCCACCTGCAAAGGAGCGTTTACTGTTAAATGCAGAGATTTTAATGGCTGGTCGTGGTCTTCTCCATTTGAAACGTCAGTAGAGACCTATACCGGCTCTCTCTGATACATCACCTAACTGCTAGAGTTACTGTGCGCTTGATGTGTGTGATTTCTTAAGCTAAGGACTTAACGTTTACACTGGAGACAGGAAGATAAACCCACTACTGTTATTTTTTTAAGTACTAATATAGCTGTTAATGACATACAAAATAAATATAGTTTAATAATGAAAGTTCACCAGATTGCAAGGGTATGTTGGGTATTATTCAGTCCTAAAAATGGCAAAAGAAAATCCTGGACCAGGGAACGTCCGCAGCGCTTGGGCAACAGTCTTCCATGTGTGTGTGTTAAGTGCCATCACGTTGCTTCCAACTTGTGCCGACCCAATGAATTAATGACCTCCAAAACATTCTGTTGTTGACAGCCTTGCCCATGTCTAGCAAAGTGAAGGCCATGGCTTCCTTCATGGAGCCAGTCTTCCATCCCGCTGTCATTATAGCAATGGGTGATCTGGTCTAAGGTAAGAGTCACTGCATTTTCCTAGGTAACAAAAACTAGCATACTTCCATTGTGACTTGTATATTGCAAGGACATTGGGGAGGGGCTGTGGCTCAGTGGTAGAACCCCTGCTTCGTATGCAGAAGGTCCCAGGTTCAACCCCCAGCATCTCCAGTTTAAAGGACCAGGTAGTAGCTGAGACGCTGGAGAAGCCACTGCCAGTCCGAGTAGACAATACTGACCTTGATGGACCAAGGGTCTGGTTCCGTATGAGGCAGTTCCATGTGTGATGGCTGTGGGATCCACATCAGTGACAGTGGGCAATCCAGCATCACAGTGATCCAGTGATTTGAAGTGCAACATTGATAGAAATTTGAATCAAGCATAAGAAGTGAGTAGATTGTGCACTTGCAACTGACCAGCCAGAAAGGCTTTGACAAAGCAGCGCTTGAAAGGTCTTTGGTTGGGATCCACTTGGGAGCTGCAAATTGGAGCTGACAGCGCTGGAGGAGGATAAATCACTAGTCTGCCTAATTCATTGTGAGACAGCTCATAAGATCTATTGGGTAGCCCGGGTTTGCTCATTTTCCAGGCAAGCCTTTCTGGGGGAGCGGGGATGAGATGTTACCGTATGTTTCGCTCTATAAGACGCACCTGACCATAAGACGCACCTAGCTCTGCTCGGTGCTGTGGCTTGGGAAAGGTGAGGGGGGTTTAAGACGCACACACTTCCCCCCCACACTTTTTTTGGGAGAAAAAGTGAGTCTTATGGAGCAAAAAATACGGTAATTTTCCACGATGCATTCTCAGTGTCACCTCAGGGCGGGGGGAACCCTGAGCAAAGCACCCTCAGTGTGTCCTATTAGTGGCAAGATGTGTAAGAGCAAAGTTCTTATGCTCTCTCTGAGACCTTCGGTTTTTCATGCAAAGTGAGAACAGTGGTTGTGTTGGAGCAATAATGAGCCAAGAAGTTCCTCCGCACCAAAGAGCATGGTTTCTATATGCCTTGGAGTGCAGCCATGGAATGTATCCTTAGCCTCCAGATCTGAATAACCCAAAAGACAAACGTGCGCATATGAAGTACATCAGATCCACATGTTTTTATTTGAATTTGCTACTGCACAAACGTAATTGGCGAAAATGCTTCCAGAAAGCATATCATGATAGAGCTTCAGTGGCCATATTTCTGCTGTCCTTTAAGTACAACACAATAATGATGAAAATCCATCTCATCCAAAACCGTTAGGAGCAAGATAGTAAAATCTCATTGACTTTTCACTAGAGATGGCTTTATACGGAAGAAGGAAACTTGGGTTTAGAGCTGCATTGTCAACTAACAATACCCCCAGAAACAGAAAATGCAAGCACATCTGATTTTTTTCCCCTTACCCCTTGATGTCTTAAGTATGTAGCACATTCGTTTCTAGAAGAAGGGCATATTATCTCCCTCAATCATTTTGGGTATTTCCCATACCCTACTCTGGCAGTGGAGGGGAAGAGAGTCCCATCAGACTTTTCCATTGGTGACTGCAAGCTGTAAGCTGAAATCCTTGTGTAGACAGCTGGTGACTTTAGATCGCAATCGTCGCTAGCCCAGCTTAGAACACCAACCACTTTATAATGTCCATCCATCTTGCATATAAGTGGGCCTCCAAAATCTACCTGCAGGTGTAGTAGGAAAGAAAAGAAAAATATTTCTGCCTCTCTACCCTCAACCAGCATCCTTCAGTGGTCTATTATCTGGTTTCAAGTGTTATCAGCCATAAGCTACCAAAGAGCTGATTGAAGGCCTGGAGTGCAATTCAGAGAATGAAGAAGAAGAAATGGATTTATACCCTGCCCTTCACTACCTGAAGGAGTCTCAGAGTGGCTTACAATCTCCTTTCCCTTTCCTGTGTGGTAGGTAAGGCTGAAAGAGCTCTCTTGAGAACTGGCTTGAGAGAACAGCTCTGAAAGAACTTGTAACTGACCCAAGGTCGCACTGACGGCTGTATGTGAGGAGTGGGGAATCAAACCTGGTTCTCCTAGATTAGAGTCCGCGCTCCTAACCACTACGCCAAGCTGGCTCTCAATGGTATTCAGATTTGTGGACGCACTGGGATCTGAAAGAGTGCCGTGAATCTTGCCAGGTGACCTTGGATTAGTCACTCTCAGTCTAACTTATCTCACAAAGTGCTTGTGTTCTCATACTGCAGACTCACAAGCCAAGGCCAGCTTTCGGGGGTTGCAAGGTTGCCACCAACCAATCTCAGCTTGCCCTGGTCTCCCTTTGATGTATTTGCAGACGTTTCCTCCATGGGGAACGGGTCCTCCAGTGGAATTCCACACTGTCCTGAAATCAGAATAATTCAAAAGAAATAATCTGACGTCCTGCAAGAATATACAAGGTTCCTTTCATTATGAGTTCATGCTGTCATTCTCCAACAGCTGATCACACTTTCACATTGGGGGGGGGGGGGCTTGTCCAGAGATTTAAAAAAACTTTGGATTTGGGTGCGAGAACTAATTCAGGAAATAACAGGATATAATGCCCCATGAGGCCCCATGTTGGTCTTATTGTGTTACCTTCCTTAAAGATTGAGAGCAAAATACAGATCTAGAAATTATATTGAGAACATAAGAAGAGCCCTGCTGGATCAGATCAAAGGCCCGTCAAGTCCAGCATTCTGGTCTCACAGCGGCCAACCAGCTGCCTCTAGGAAGTCCACAAGCACGATAATGGCAACAGCATCCTCCCACCCGTGTTCCCCAGCAATTGATGTAAAGAGTCCTTGTGCCTCTGGTACAGGTAAAAGGTAAAGGTTTCCCTTGCTCAAGAGCTAGTTGAATCTGACTCTAGGTGATGGCGCTCATCTCCGTTTCCAAGCCGAAGGGCCAGTGCTGTCTGAAGACGTTTCCATGGTCACGTGGCGGGCACGACAAAACACCAAAGTGCACGGAATGCTGTTTCCTTCCCACTGAAGTGGTACCTATTTATCTACTTGCAATTTCTTGCTTTTGAACTGCTAGGTTGGCAGGAGCTGGGGCCAGAGACGGCAGCTCTCTCCGTCACATGGCACTTGGGTCTCAAACTGCTGAACTACCGACCTTCCGGTCTGCAGTTCAGCATCTTAACCTCTGAGCCACCACAGCCCCTCTCTGTGCCTCTGGTACTGGATATTAAATACTGGATTTATTGTTAGCTGCACAGATGCGCATAGCAGCATATTGGTATAGGACAGGACTTCCTACAACCTCAGAATGGCTATACAGAATTTGGAGAATTGCCTATATGACAGAATTAACCTTCTGTAAACAACAGTTATCTGATGTAAGTTTGGGTTCTGATACATTTGTTGAGCAATGGAGTTTTTTGAGTACATTTTGGAAAAATAACCAAAAAAGCCATCAAAACATGCCCTAATCCCACAAACCCAATGCAGTGTTTCCAGTAACCAGTATTACTTATGAAGACATCCTCTACCTTTTGATTTTGACACACCCAGTACAGCCCGGAACAGCTGGATAGATTCTGATGGTTACTGCGTCTCTAAAAGCAAGTATAGTGTGCAAGGCCACCCAGTGGAGAACTATCCAATCAGCCATGTCATCTGGCCATCAACACACCACCCCTGTTTAGTTATCCCAGCAGAGCAGCATGCAGTGTGGTACGGATCACAGGGCTGGTTGAGTACACAGAGTAAGTATATTCAGGTATGAGTATTCAGGTCTGAGTCAGTCAATCAGCAGATGGACACCAGTGCAGGACCAATTTTATGCCATTGGCTCTGTGTGAAGGGCAGGAAGTGTGCGTGTGTGAGAGACAGAGAGAGACAGAGAGAGAAAGAGAGAGAGAACAGGCATGCAGTATGGTATTTACTTGCTTCAGAAGCAATCCGTTTACCAGGTGGACCTGAAAGAGAAGTGACATAATCTATCAGTTCATCCATCTCTGTTAGGTCTTTTGTTTTCAGCATCTCTCTTAGGACTTCTGTTTCACAGATGTTTACAGCCGCTCATGTAAGTGGTTAATTTTATTGTGTAACCTCAAGGAGGACATAGGCCATCTCACCCATCTCTTGGGAGTGCGCTATGGAATTGAAAAGGCAGAAAGGCAGGGGAGCGTAAGAATGAAATGGATAGGTAGGAATGCTCCTTATTGCAAGAGTCACAACAGGATATGTGTAAGAATATAGAAAACTGCCAGATAGGTCCATCCTGCTCAGCATCGTCTCATCTGACTGGCAGTGGCTCCTGGGTAGTAAAGATCTCTCCCAACACCTATTACTCAAGGCCGGCTCAGATGGAGATGCCAAGGCCTGAACTTGTTGAGATCTTCTGCATGCAAAGCATGGACTCTGGCACTGAATCATAGCCTCTTTCCTCAGGCTCTGAATTAATTTTTTAAAATGGAAAGGAGCCCCCCCCCCCCCCCCCAAGTCTCACAAATCACACAGGCTTGGTGAGGACAGTAAAATGAGTGCCACGCTATCCATCACAGGTATTATCCAAGAGAACCATGAGAGAGACACTCCACATCTCAAACCGCAATTATCTTGTTCGCTGGGGATGTTCTGAAAGCACGTGGATCTCCAACGTCAGCACTTTGGGGATTTTGAGAACAAGGACTGGGCACCAACGCAAGATAGCTGCCATGAGGACTATCATGAAATGTTGGGAGCTAGCAAACAAAGCATCCTTCTACAATGGAGGCAGGTTAGCAAACCATGTATTCTTTCTACAACGGAGGCAGGTTATCTGAGTAGGTGATCCCTGCAGACCCAAAGGTGGCACCTCCTGGGTTTCTCTGAATCATCTTCTACTTTGGGGGAGAGAAGGTTTTTGGGAAAACAGATGAAACCCAGAAAGAAACATTGGTGGGCACCATGTTGGGGAATCACTGTGGTAGACACTGTTGGGGGGGAAGAACAGCCCCCTGGATGGGACAACAAATGAGAACTGTGCATTAATTATTGCGCAACTCATCCAAGAATGCCTTTATGACCCACATGGCAAGACACTTATTGCATGACACACACACAGCTAACTGAGAGTACTAATGTCAGTGAAAGAAAGGCGGTCCAGAGCTTCAGTTACATTGACTCTTGAGCTCTATCCCATTCTTGCTTCTCTGTGCAGGTCCTTGATTCAGCTCTTCAAACACCATCTTGAAGCCTCTGTCCCCTATCGAACCATCTGTTTTAAAACACACAGTCAAGTAACTGCCACTGGAAACCAACTGGAGATCCCTTTTTTGGCCACATAAGCAATCTGCAAATCAGAAAAAGAGAACACTGGTTATAGGCACTGAAGTCACAATGAGGAAATATTTCCACTTACCATAGAAAGAAGTCTGTGCATAATCAACACCCCCCCCACTTCTTGCCCACCTCCCTAAAACGATCACTGGAACATTGCAAAGAAAGCTAAGGAGCAGTGTAAGAAAGCAGTGGAACTGTGTAGGGGATGAATTTCACACATCATTTTGAGCTGAACAAGTTTCTAGTTTCCATGAACACAGATGTTCAGCATCCCAAACTGCAACTGCCTCAAGTTATTCCCCAGGACAGACAAATAAGGAATACTAAACTCAAGGATATCCCTTGTCCTGGACACCACGAGGATATACCGTTTACTTATAAGTTTGCCACCAAGGCACCCTTAATCCCCTGCTGGGCCATTCCAGTTGTGTATTTGTGTCTGTGAAGCATTTATACTCTGCCTTTCCTGATGGTTCAAGGCAGCTCACAAAAATAGTTAATAACACCTTCAGCTTAAAACCAAAAAATAAAATAAAGAACCCCCACATTCTACCATCCTTAAAAGACGCCTGCAAATTTAAACTCCCTCAAAAGCCCTGGCAAACAGGAAGGCCTTGCAGCACCTCCTGAAGATCTCCAAGCTGTCTCCCCCTCCTCACCCCTTCAGTGTAGGGTTGCCAGGTCCCCCCTGGCCACTGGCGGGGGATGGGGGGGTAGGGTTCCCAGATCCAGGTTGGGAAACTCCTGGAGATTTAAGGATGGAGACTGGGGAGGACAGGAACCTCGATGGGGTACAATGCCACAGAGCCCACTCTCCAAAGCATCCATTTTTCTCCAGGGGAACTGATCTCTGTCGTCTGGGGATGAGCTGTAATTCCAGGACATCCCCGGGCTTCACATCGCATCTCCAGATGACAGAGATCAGCTCTGCTGGAGAAAATGGCTACTTTTGATGATGGACTCTGTGGCATTGTACCCCACTGAGGTCCCAGTCCTCCCTAAGCTCCATCCCCAAATCTCCAGGAGTTTCCCAACCTGGATCTGGCAACCCTACTCCCCTTCCCTTGCCGGTGGGTGGGGGGACCTGGCAACCCTGCTGCCATCCCTACTTCAGGGATGCCACAATGGAACAGGCCCAGACTCTGGTCAATGACAGAGGGGCCACCTTGAGTGGTGGGATAGCAAACAGATGGCTTCCTGACAACCGCAGTTGGCACACAAAGAGAGATATGGAAGGAAACGGTCCCCCAATTACACCCAACAGGTGCTGAAAAGCAGTCTTATGAAGGGCAACTTAATATTTGCTGTACACAAGATGGCAAATTAACACACAGGCCGACATACCAAGCACTTCTGAATGACAATCTGATCCGTCGTAAACATTCAGAGAGTCCCAGACACAGTCCCTGGTATCCTCTGTTTCCAGATCCTGGATCACAGCTTTCAGCCTCTTCCCTGAAGCAGAATATACTGTCCAAGTGCAGGTCAACAGACTGGGGTAAACATGTGGGTAATTAGGAGAAGTGATCTCGGCAATGCCTACTGGAATCAGATCCAGAATTGGACATCCTGAAGGCAACAGAAAGGGAGAACATTTCTTAAGTTGCTGGGGCTGTGGTGGTGTCTGCTGCCAGGTGGAAATACTTATTATTTCATAATCATATTTGTTGTCTTTGTATTCTTCCTAGGATTGCCAGCTCTGGGTGGGGAAATACCAGGAGATTTGGGGGGGGGCTAGGGACAGACTTCAGTGGGGTACAGTGTCACAGAGTCCACTCTCCAAATCTGCCATTATTTCCAGGGGAAGTAATTGTCTGGGGATCGCTTGTAATATTGGAAGATCTCCAGGTACCACCTGGAGGATGGCAGCCTTAATTCTACCGTCACACATTATGATCAATTATATTTGGGGCCCAAACTTTCTCACATGCAGCATTCACTCATGAGGATGTTAACGAAGAAATGTGTCCATACCATAGACTTACTTCCTCTGCCTAATTCTTTCCTATCTTTACATGTTGGCCTGCCTCTAATTGCATCCTGCTCCTTGCACTGGCCTTATCAAATCTGTAAAGATTTCTTCACTTTGAGACCACAAAGGTATTTATCTCCCCTGCATTGTCATCGAGGGGGGTCAGCCACCATGCTCCAAGGTGCCTGGGATTTAAAAGCAGCCAAGGACAAGGAACAAGATGCCAATACTTTTTCTGCTGGGGGAAAGTCCACATTATTAAGAATAGAGGCAATCTGGCTAAGAACATAAGAGAAGCCGATGTTGGATCAGGCCAGTAGCCAATCCAGTCCAACACTCTGTTTCACACAGTGGCCAAAACCCAGGTGCCCTCAGGTGCTAGGGCCCTACTCTGTAGAATCATTGACCCAATTTAAACACAAGCTTGCACTTGCAGCTTTCCCTGCTATTTTTTTTTTTTTGTTTAAATCAAAGTAGCTTTAAGAGGCTACACATCTGAGCAGAGTTCAGCCAGCCGGGGGGCTCCTTAGCCCTCGGGCCAGTGTCTTCCTCCTGCCTTCCTCCAGTGGCTTTCCAGGCTGGGTTCATGTACGCATATTTCCCCCTTCAAGTGCTGTTGCAGCACCGGTAACTGCAGGTGCGGACAGGACTTGGGGGGGGGGGGAGTTAGTCCCCCTCCAGGTCACTCCTCCAGGACATTGCCTGCTGCTCTCTCCTGGGACCCGGAAGTGACAACAGCACGTGGGGGCAGTGCCCCCCTACACTCTAGCTACGGGGCTGCCCTAAATGTTGGGTGTGAGAGTCAAAGAATGATTAATCAAGCTATCCCAAGCACCTGGATGAGCCAGGCCATCTTACACCTGGCCTCTAGTGGGGGGAAGAAACAACCCAGACCTTGAAGATAAGGGTCGCTAACAAGCATGAGAGAGAGAACGATCTCCTGAGAGCAGCTAACACTGTCCTCTCTGAAGACTCAGGGCAACTAAGCACCAGCATGTAGCAAAGATGGAGTCACCCAGGCCAATACACAAGGTTGCTTTTGCCAAAGATGCAGACGACTGAACAGCACAACTTATTCGTTCGTGCTTTTGTCACAGGCTGCCGCAGCAACTCAGTCTCTTGGGGTTTTCTGGTGAGTCCCAAGACAAGACCCACAGCACACTTCCAAAAGGAAACGGGACTCTTGGTGCATTCTGAGTCCCCATCCCAGAATGTTAGTGGCAGAAACTGAAGCCAGAAAATGTCCATTGTATTCTAGAGTGCCACTCAAGCTGGACGAACAAAGAACATTAAAGGTTACTTCGAAGAAGCAGAGATCTCTGACTGTGATTGTGGTTAAGGACTGGCTGATTGCCCACTCTGCGCGATTCAAGACATGCTTAGCCTTCTTAGAAAGCAATTTCCATCTTGATACTCCCATTCGCCTAGTAATACATGCATACACACGCACACGGAAAGATCTGATCTTACCTTTATCAGCGTCTCTTGTTCTGTTTAGGACTGGACCTTACAGAAGGAGGAGAAAATGTCAGGACAAAGAGTTAAATTTCTGAGATAAGTAAGGGCTGATGAGCCAGCACGTGTATATTATACGCATGAAAAGTTAAATACGAAGGAAATTCTCCTCTCACAAACTTACACTAGATAAGCAGCCACAACTAATACTGTAGACTCAACGCAAGATGACCTGGTGCAACTGAAACATAAAGGAGTAGAAAGGACAAGCCTCCATCTCAAGAATCTGTCCACTGCACAATTGAAGCTACTTCACTAAGTATATAATTTCCAACAAAACATATTACTCACATGTTAAAAAGAAGAAGAAAAAATAGGGTACAGTATAATGTAGAAAAATGCCGAGGTATTTGCTTTGCTCCATGCACATGGTTTGAATCATCAGTAAACTTAGAGTCACACTTAATGATGTTTTGTATAACCTACACTACAAGTGTGAACTCAGTTTCCTCTACATTTCAGCAGAGGTGGCACAGCTATTTTCTGAATTAATACTGGAGACACACTTGAATTCATACACTGCAAACAGGCTCTCTTTTTCAATTGTTTAAACACAATTTTCCTCCCACAGCAGAGTCTGCCCTCTGTGCTTCTTCACGATCTGGATGTATTTCCCAAACATAAAGGAGTTGAGCATCGAACAGTGACTCATGCAGAGACAGTGAGCAGCGTCCTGTGCTGTTCAGTATTCGGGGCATACCCAAAGTCTTGAATTAACTTTATACAGCACATAGTTTGGGGACTGCTGTATTCACTGTCAGTGGTTTTGTAGTACATTTCTATCATTCTTTAAGGAAATGTTACTCTTATGAGTACAATACAAAGTATAGGGTCAAACTGTGTCACCGGGGCAGTTATTCTGGGACTGAACGGTGTACCTGGGTCCCAATTTGATATAGCACTCCAACTAAGAAGGGAAACAAGACAGAGAAAAAATTTCAAGTGAAACTATCTTCATTCCCCTAAGAAGATACAAGGCTAGAAAGACAGAATGCAAGGGAGAGCAAATGCATCAAATGACATTGCAGTAACGCAACCCAATCAATGCTGTCCTAGGTTATTGCCTAATTGGGGGTTAATAGGGAATCTAACAGTTTCATCTAAATGGTGAAAGGAAGAGCATCTGTTGCCTTATCTTGAAGAGAAGAGTCCATTGTGTTGAGGTCTGGGGCGGAAGGAAGAAGAGCTAGACTAAGGTAGAATATTCCTGGGGTAAAGGAAAAATCTAAACTGAAACCAACAATGAAGTTGGGGTAGGGTTGCCAGCTCTTGGCAGTTGGGGAATTCCTAGAGATTTGGGGATGGAGCCTGGTGAGGTTGTGGTTTCAGAAGGGGAGGGACCTCATCAGGGTTTAGTGCCACAGAGGTCATCCACCAAAGCAGCCATTTTCTCCACGGGGAACTAACCTCTGTATGGAGATTAGTTATGATTCTGGGAGATCTCCAGATCCCACCTGGAGGTTGGCAAGCCTTATTTGGAGTCCAAGGCAAGGGATTCAGTGATTTGAAGAAGTAATGAAGGTCTGGGAAATAAGCCAGCACAATATACGCAAAGGCATCCCAGGAGCAGAACCAGCTACAAAGCTGGAGGGGCTTTATCCTATTTATGGATTTTGGAAGGCTGAAGTGCTGAAGAGTGCCTATCTAGATGGGCACTACGACGATTTAAGCAGAGTTATTGAGTTGCAGGGGAAGTGGACCAACATGGGTTGGTTCAATAAAGTCTGAGCCGCAGACTTATCCTGGAGTCAGGATTACAGTACCGGGGTAGGTCGTACAGTGAGAAGGCTTCTATGGCCTCAAGGTATTATCCAGCATATTTGGATCAATTATTGTTGGGTTTCAGAGGGTAGCCATGTTGGTCAATAGTAGAACAACTAGACTGGAGTCCAGTAGCACATTAGAGACCAACAAGATTTTAGGGGTACAAGCTTATTTATTTATTTATTTATTAAAGAAGAAATGAGGAACACAGAAAAAAGAAAGGAAATAGGGAATTGAAAAAGATTTTCAATTTTTACAGTTATCAAGGACTTTCAAAGGTATAGATAATGTATAACATATAAAGCATACATGGCAAATATAAGCTTATTCAAGAATATTTCCATTCTTCACTTTTTCCCTATTCTTATCATTGTAGCTGCAACAAAAATAGGAAGAGATTTCATTCTGTTTCCATACAGTATTACCCTGTTTATTTAAGACTATATTAAATTAACACTAATGGTTCTATAATCTTGAAATATATAACTTTAACATAACATTCATACTACATTCTTCTGAATTAAACTATGTCAATTCCTAGAAGATCCAGCCATCTGGCGAATAAGTCAGAGGGTCTCTTTTGGGGTACGCATATATAGGGGTCCCTGTGGCAGGGGAGAGCCTCATTTGTAAGAAAAAGTTATTACTTATTTCCTCCTACAGTTCTTGACTTTGCTTAATCTAGATGCTGGCAAGCCGTCCTGCAAAAACCTTACTTACTGGGCTGAATTTCATGGATTCTGTAGGCAAGAACAAATCCATTCATTGCTGTTGCTGTGCCAGAACTAAAGGTCAGCATAACCACAGGACCGTGAGACTTTAATGGAAAGCGTGGCGCTCCATCACAGAAATTACCTGTCAGACACAGAGCCGTATTACACAGAAGGCACCCTGACACTGCAGTCTCTCGCTCCTACAGAATTTCACACACCCAAGAGCTCTCAGCACACTGGAACAGTCTCCAGCAAAGAGCTGTCTCTTAAAAGCATAGGACCCATTATCCTGAATAAATTTACATGGCTGGAGCTCAGCAGTGTCTCATTCAGTTGGCTTGGATGAAAATATCGGTGGCTGTCACTATCAGAATATTAACAGATGCACTGTTCAGGAAGCTTAGGAGCAAGATACAGGACCAGCCGTGCCAAGGGCCAGACCAGCTCCCAGGAGCCAGCAACGACTGCATACATCATGCAAGGGGAAAAGGTCCCATTCATGGGATTCTCATGACACCTGTTGATCCTGCAGAGGTAGACAGGTGTGAATCAGCATGGGACCACTGACATGCAATGGAAACTGACAGCAATTACTGTTCTCTTTTAGTAGGGAGATAACAGCTTTGCAGGGCTTTTTTTCCTGGGGGAATGCACTGGAATGGAGATCCAGAACCTCTTCGACAGAATTCTTTTTAAAATGTTTAAAAGTTCATGAGTTTTCAGTATACAGACTGGGAACCTCATTTCCCTCTTGAGAGTTCCGGCAGCTCTTTTTCAAAAAGAAAGAGAAGAAGAAAGGTTTATAATGTGTGGTTAAAAAATAGGGATTGGTCAAAATCAACACCTGGGAGAGAGAGGGGGTAAAACCGTTCTTATACCATTCTAGCATGGCTATATTCACTGAAAACGAATCTTGGGGCACCTTAAAGACCGGGACATCCCCCCCCCCCCCCCAGCATAAACTTTTGTAGACTACAGCCCACTTCTTCAGGTGCAAGGAGTGATAACATTTATTTTATCATATCTTATTCTTTCATGGCCTAGAGATGCATGAAATAAATTCAGGCGATTTATATACACACACACGGTATGAGGGGCAATTATAAAAAGTGGAATAAAAAGGATGTGAAACACACAAGGCACAGTCTCTGCAAAGCTTAAAAATGATAATTCACAGCAGCTGTAGCTGGCGAGACCATAATCTCCCTACAGCTGTGCTACATTTACTGAACATCCATAAGTATGAGAGAAACACTTCATCTCTATCTAGGCCCTGGCTAATAGAATTAGCCCTACTGATCAGTTATAATTCAAACATTTAACGCCACACAGTGCAAGACAAAACAAAGTTATACTCTTCTCTGTCCAGTGAGGTCAACAAGCTTAGAAGAATATAACTCTGCTTAGGAGACTGCACTGGTAGCCTCCATTTGAAATCCTTATGTTATCATATTAATTAGAGTATTCATACCCTCAGCTTCATCATGGCTCAAGTTAGCCATTCTTGTTGAAAAATGGCAACTTTCCAGTCAGCAACAGAGTGAACTGGTACACTGAAATACTACACTGTAAGAATGTCCAGTATTCAAAGGCTGTCTTAGAGATGTTGGGGTCCCAGGGAAAATTCAATGATCACTGTGGGGGAGTGCTCCCCTCCCCCAAGGAAACAGAGAAAAAGCCAGCCACCCCCTAGCCTGCCTGTCCAGCCCTGCATTAGGCCAGGTACCCTCCTAGGGGGAAAGCTTGATGCTTCACTGGGCTGGCTTTCTACCCACAGTGTCAGCTAGGAGCTCAGCTGGTTCACAGTCTCCCTTATGAGGGGCTCAGCCATCTGACCGCCTCCTGCCTGTACAACCCAGCCTGCTAGCAAGGGGCTCCCCCCACACCCACCCTACTAGCCAGCATGGGAGCCAGCGTGGTGTAGTGGTTAAAAGTAGTGGACTCTAATCCAGAAAGCCAGGTTTGATTCCCCCCTCCTCCACAGGAAACCTGCTGGGTGACCTTGAGTCAGTCACCGTTTTCTCTCAGCCCCATCTACCTCAGAAAGCTGCCTATTGTGGAGAGAGGAAGGAAAGGCAGTTGAAAGCCACTTTGAGATTCCCTAGGCAGAGAAACCCACTGTTCTTCTTTTCGTCCGACACTGATCTACTCCACACTCCACTACTTACCCTGCTGTAAGCCTGCTGACCCTCAGGTGGGGCCTGGAAATTCCCCAGAATTTCAACAGATCTCCAGATGACACAAACCAGTCCCCTTGGAGAAAATGGCTGCTTTGGGGGGCAAGGGCGTAGACTTTCCAGTTTCCGGGGGGGGGGGGAGGCTGGGACTGGGCCAGAGACATTACAGGCCATTGTCTCCAGGGGAGGCTCAGCACATCCTGGAAAAGTTTTTTGGGGGGAGGCTCCAGCTCCCCAGCCCCCCTGAAGTTGATGCCTATGTTGGAGGGTGAACTCTGTGGCCTTGTACCATACAGAGATCCCTCCCCTCCCCAAACCCCGCCTTCTCCGGTCTCCACCCCCAAAACTCCAGGAATTTCCCAACCTGGAGCTGGCAACCCTAATCTGCTGCTGCCACCACGACTCCATGATGCTGGGGGCTTTAAGGCAGCTGACTGTGCATACCATATGACCCCCCCTCCCCATGTGGGACCTGGATCAGCTGCCCTGTGCTAAAAAACATCCCTGCCAATACCTTGCCAGCTATTTCAATTTAAATCCATTGTCTCCACTATTCCCCATGACTATAAGCGGCAAAGACAATCTAGTCTTCTTTGTAGCAACCTTTTTAACGTACTTGGAAGAAATGATTCTCAAGAACAAAGTCAACTGCATTGTCAGTTCACTGGACCAGCTCATCAAATGTCTCACCAAGCGCCTCTTTCGCTGATTCCAGTCCTTCATAAATGGAGAGTCCACCACGGCATTCAGGAAGAGGTTTTTCAAACGTGAAGTCTAAGAAATCCAACCGAATAACAGAATTTAATGGGCCGACGATTCTCCAGCGACAGCTGCAAATTAGTTGAAAAGGAGGGGGAAAGCCATGCTGTAATGAGGTCACATTTATTCTACACATGATGATAAAAGCATAGGCTGACTGGTAAAGGGAGGCAGTTATTACTTAGCCATGGATACTTTTTTAACGGTTAAGTCAATCAGTGATGTCACCAGAAAAACAAATACGGCAAGAAGGGAACAAAGAAGGAGCCAGGGAGATTCTGAAAGGGCAAAGCTCCATCCTGCGCATTAAACCTTTCCAAAACAAAACCAGCAAAATCAAATAAACACTCCAATCCAAAACCTGTTTACTCAAAGGAATGTATTGCCAACACCAATAAGATTCACATCCAAGTAAACAGATTTAGAATTGCATCACCTAATTAAAATTCTAATTCAAGAGTCTGTTAATTATTCAGCCGTAGTCTCTAAGGTGCCGCTAAGAACTCTAGCCTTTCCTCCACCCTACATAATGGGAAGCTTCTTTCCTCAGGGCAGCGAGCCAAGCAAGGACAGAAAGGGAACCTGGGGCATAAAATATCCCCCTCAGCAGTGCTTAGGTAAAAAAGAGAACAATGAAAGTCAAACGTGCACTGGAAAGTTGGCCGAAGACACCCAAGTTCATTTTTTCTTCTGTATTCAACCTAGGGTGACCATTCATCCTGTCAGTGACATACGCTGAAGTCTAAAAGAGAGGCTACTGAGGCCGTAAATTGTGAGACGAGAGAATCCTGATCAGCAGTCGAAATGCAGCAGAAATTCCTAGAAACTCAGTTTGGGATTGGCAACTGAGACTTCCCCCGCCTTCTCTCTTCTCTGTTCCTGGAAACATATCCTGCTCTTTCCCCTCTTCCTCAGGCAGAACACTCCAAGGGGTTTAGGAGGAAATAGCTTGGAACTTTCCCCCAGTGTAAAGCAGTGTGGTTAGCAATGGACTAAGGTTGCCAGTCTCCAGGTGGGGCCTGGAGACTGGATCTCATGGAATTGCAACTGATTCCCAGGTGACAGAAATCAGGTCCCGGGGGGGGGGGGGATGGCCGCTTTAAAGGGTGACCTCTATGGCATTATACCCCACTGAGGTCTCTCCCCTCCCCAAATCCCATTCCCCTTAGGCCCCACCCCCAAATCTCAAGGAATTTCCCAACCCAGAGTTGTCAGCCCTAACCAGGACCCTGGAAACTCAGGTCTAAATCCCCACTCAGCCATGAAGTTCCCTGGATGATCTTGGGTCAGTCACTCTCCTAGCTCACCTGCTTCAGAGCTGTTGTGAGGCAGAACAGGGGGGGGGGAGGAGGAGGAGGAGGAGGAGGAGATTGGATTTATACCCCGCCCTTCACTCCCCAAGGGAGTCTCAGAGCGGCTTACAAACTCCTTCCCCTTCCCCTTCCACAACAGACACCCTGTGAGGTAGGTGGGGCTGAGAGAGCTTTGAGATAACTGTCCTTGAGAGAACAGCTGGTACAGAGCTATGGCTTGCCCAGGGTCATCCAGCAGGTGCAAGTGGAGGAGTGGGGAATCAAGCCCAGTTCTCCCAGATTAGACTCTGTGCACTTCACCACTACACCAAACTGGCTCTCAGTTTGGGAGAGTCCAAGGTTCTTGGAAGAAGGGTAAGATAAAATCCATGATTTGTCTAGACACTAATTTACCTCTTCAGTGAAGGACAACACAGACAAAATGGTAGACAATCCACATTTTTATCTCCAACATGTTTTTAACAGTTAAATAGCAACTGTGGGACCCACAGCACAGGAGAAAGAGATTAGAACTTCCCTCCTAGGCTATTTTACCTGACCTCAAACATCATCTCCCATCCCAGACAGTGTTCCCTCTGAGCTGAGTTAGTGTGAGCTAGCTCACAGTTTTTTAGCCTCCGGCTCACACATTTTTGTCTTAGTTCAGGAAGGATGGCGCCAGAGCAAACTAATTTATGCAGTAGCCAAATCGCTCACGCACAACTTCAATGCCAGTAGCTCACAAAGTAGAAGTTTTGCTCACAAGACTCCACCGCTTAGAGGGAGCATTGTTCCCCAGATACTGTTTACTAGTTGCTTGAATATTGCCTGTGTGTTTCCTCCTACAGGGAGAATAATAACGTCAGGGAGGGCGTCTAGGCTGGGAAAGCAGCTGAGGTGGGATAAAGATAATCCCCTTTCCCTATTAATTGTGGCCTCCGAACCTGTTATTTAAGTTTTTAAAAACTCACTGGAAAGCCAGTTGTGGATATTCCAGTATTGCGTTGGGTCTGACCCTTAGAACAAGGCCTACAAGAGCAAAAAGTTTCATAAATGAATGTAAAAACTGAATAAAGAAAGCCCAGCCCAAATCTGCTTGTAAAATGCTATGGCATTGAGATATGTTTCTCCCAGATCACCCATCTGTCAAAGTCATTACAATTCACACAAAGATTTATTTGTGAATGTTACAGACATACTAGAAAGGCCAACCACAGGAAGTGCTCTAGCCATCGATTTCTGCAACAGGTCAGAATGAAAGCTGTACTCTCACCTAGTGGTGTTGGAATACCCATTTGGAAAACCTGGTGACTGGATTATTCCTTCCTGGGCAGTGAGGATGGCATCTCCGCAGTCAGCCAACTGCTGGCTCAGATTGTTGGAGTATTTCACATTTTCCCCCATCTTCGGTCCTGGTGGGGAAGAAAGGAATCATTAGCAAGTGTAGGTTATGAGATTTTATTTCACTTTCAGGCATTTGATTGCTCTTTGGTTAATGGACAAAGTGGCAGAATGAATAAGATGTAAGAGGAGGCACAGAACTTGTATTGAAGCGGGATCTTACGTACCCTAAGTGAAAGGAGAACCAGTTCCACACACACACACACACACACATTTACCATTAAATTTGCATATAAGCTAGTCATGAACCATAAAAACAGCTTTTTTTTAGGGAGATCAACTTGCATTTTGGTTAGTCTTCTTTTTGGGCAAATAGAAAATTAACTTAATAGTCCCTATCTAAAACAATGCAATGGAACAGGCTTCCTCGGGAGGTGGTGGGCTCTCCTTCTTTGGAGGTTTTCAAGCAGAGGCTCGATGGCCATCTGACAGCAGTGCTGATTCTGTGAACTTAGACAGCTCATGAAAGGGAGGGCAGGAAGGGTTGCACCAGGGCTTAGTTCTCATGGCCCTTTCTTACATGCCCAGGGAAATGCCAACCATCACTTCGGGGTCAGGAAGCAATTTTTCTCCAGGCTAGTTTGGCCAGGAGTCCTGGAGAGGTTTGGGGGTTTTTTTGCCATCTTCTGGGCATGGAACAGGGGTCACTGAGGTTTATGAGGGGGGAAGTATTTGTGAATTTCTTGCATTGTGCAGGGGGTTGGACTAAATGATCGTGGAGGTCTCTTCCAACTCTATGATTCTACGGCTGCCACTAACTCCTCTGGCTGTGAGTTCCACATATTAATTATGCGTTGTGTGAAAAAGTAGTCCCTTATGTCTATTCTGAATTTACTGCCCAGTTTTTCAGATGTCCCTTTGTTCTAATATTATGAGAAAGAACCACTGTCACTGCAACCTAGAAAAAGACAGATTGTTGCACAGTACGAGATTTGAGGAGGCGGTGGCTGTTACCTTGTCCATAAGGAGCTCCTGACAGATTCATAAATGACTCTAGTGGTCCCACTAAGGTTTCACGCCCACTATTATTTATCGGCATACCTGCTGGTCCTTTTCCTATTACAAGACACGCTTGTGTAAGTACCGAGCACAGAACAAATTATGACATTTCTTTCAAAAGGATACACCCCCCAGCTGCTGTGAGGTAGGATTCCCCCCCCAAAGCTATGCATTTCTAAGATCATCTACAGATAATATAACATCATTTCTGTCAGTCTGCAAATTCTCTGTGCAAACAGAAGATTTTGTGCAAAATGTAACACCCCGACAGGCTATTTAAGCCTTACTAAAAGGTTCTTGAACTGTAACACCTGATATTTAAAATTTAAAATTCCTTCTTATGGAGTAGATATGATTCAGCCCCCCTCTGCATCTGCCCAAAAAGCTGCTTGTGCCCTTATATATATATCTTCTATATAAGACTCTTATATATATATATATATATATATATATATATATATATATATATATATATATATATATATCTGTGGTGACTGGATGCAGAAATTTGGGACTCTTGATTAGCATCTTCCATATAAATCGGGTGCATCGAGGCAGACTGAAACGGTCCCTCCCCTCCCCTGTGCCACCTGCCACACAAGATGAAGTGGTGGGGTGGGAATCACATTGGAGCACAGAAACATGGAGCTGGAATGGAAGTCAAGGGTCATCTAGTCCAACCCCCTGCACAACGCAGGGGATTCACAACTACCCCCTCCCCCTCCAGCTCCCCCAATGGCCTCTGCTCTATGCCCAGAGGAAGACAGAAAGCATCTAGGATCTCTGGCCTGGAAGGAAAATTCCTTCCTGACCCCAAAGTGGAAGCAAGTCAGCATTACCCTGGGCATGTAAGAAAGAGCCACAAGAGCCAAGCACTGACTTATACCTTCCTGCCCTCCCCCTTGTGATCTGCCTAAATTCATAGAATCAGCACTACTGTCAGATGTCCATCTAGCCTCTGCTTGAAAACCTCCAAAGGAGGAGAGCCCACCACCTCCCAAGGAAGCCTGTTCCACTGAGGAATTGCTCTAACTGTCAAGAAGTTTTTCCTGATGTTTAGCCAAAAAACATGTTTGATAACACCTTCATGTGAAGCCACTAGTTTGGGACCAGTTTGGGAGTGTACACTACCTAACCAGCATGGTGTAGAGCAGGGGTGGCAAACCTATGGCACGCGTGCCAGAGGTGGCACTCAGAGCCCTCTCTGTGGGCACGCACGGCATCGCCCCAGCACAGAGTTCGCAAGATTGGACAGCAAAAATCACATTAATTGTTAAAAAGCATGCCAAATGCAAACTTTTACCTTTCAATAAAAAGTTGTTTGTATCATTGAAAGCTCTGTTATTGTGTTTTTCTTTTAAGACAAAAGATATTAATGTATGAGTTGTTTTTTCTAAAACGAAAACCTCAGTATTCAGGTTAAATTGCCATGTTGGCACTTTGCGATAAATAAGTGGGCTTTGGGTTGCAGTTTGGGCACTTGGTCTCTAAAAGGTTCACCATCACTGGTGTAGAGTGTCAGTCTCAGATCTGGTAGACACAGATTTGGATCTTCACCCTGCCACAGACGTTCACTTGGACGACCTCGGGCCGTTTTCTCTCTCTTAGCTTAACCTACTTCAAAGGGTTTTTGTTGGGAGGATAATATGGAGGAGGAGAGAACAACACTGAAAGCTGCAAAATGGGTCTACATTGGACACATTTGGGTTCCCGGGATATGTATTGGAGGGGGAAAATTAACCTGGTATTTTCAAGAAAACTTTCTGTGCTCTGAGTTGGCACTGCAGCAATGGCCCCTGGATGTTTCCATAGTATTTGCCTACAGCGACGTACCAGAACAATGCTAGTGATCCTCAGTGGTAAGACATTTTCATACAGAGCAGGACATTTCAGTAAGAGAGGCTGGTCATTGCTGCAGCAGAAAGATACAGCCATGCTTACCTTTCATTCTGGAGAGGATCCAGTCCAGAAAGATGCTCACTCTTGTATAGACACCTGGTTTCTTTGGCCTGGCACATCCCACACCCCAGCTGACAATGCCGTAGAGTGTAAACGATGAATCCTCATTTTGACAAACCAGGGGGCCACCTGAATCCCCCTAAGAGAGAGACACACGCATACGTGATGGTTAGTTTCTTGCATTTTCCAAAAGGCGTATCTATAAACCAGTTACCTGTTTTCTTGATTAGCTGTTCTAGCACCCATCTCTAAGTATTTCTGGAATAGGAATGTCTCCTGTGTCCTGGGGTGTTCCTCTGACAACAGAAGAAAACTGGCTAGGCAGGATATGTCTGAGCATCATCTTGGATGGTCATCTGATCACACACATTTCATGTACCAAATCCACGAAATAAGCACTGGACACAAGAGGGCCATCTCCAAAGGGAACTGAGTCTTCCTTGAAGACTCAAGATTAGTGTTGTTCTCTGGCCTGGAAGTGAAATCCCTAAATCCCTACTGGCATTACATCATTCACGAAATACAGCAACCCACAAGAAACTCGCTGCATCTATCTTGTGGGGAATTGGAGGATACCAACCCACCATCACAGAGTTAAGAGTTCAGCTATTCTCAGGTTTTGATGGCTAACTGAAAGTTTGGTTTTGATGTCCCAGATTGTATTAAATGCACTTCTTTGTCTTTTGCACTGTACCTTTCCAGTTCTAGCCTATGAATACTGTTGTGTTTTGTGTGTGCCATCATCTGCTGAACTGATGTGGGGGAACATGAGGGGCGGGGCCTTCTCTGTTGTGGGACCTCGACAGTGGAATTCCCTCCCCCTATCAGTTCAGCTAGCAATGAACTAGTTAACTTTTAGCATTCCCCCCTCCCCTGCCACCCAAGGCCTGTCATTAGTTGCCAGGACA
Organism: Lepidodactylus listeri; assembly: GCA_029233225.1. Taxonomy (NCBI): domain Eukaryota; kingdom Metazoa; phylum Chordata; class Lepidosauria; order Squamata; family Gekkonidae; genus Lepidodactylus; species Lepidodactylus listeri. Next base: position 24,905,585 of record JARCFY010000008.1, read on the forward strand.
CTTGGATTCCCCCCACACCCCTTTTTAGTATCAGGAGATTTTATTTTTAATTTACTGTGGTTCTCAGTTTTGAATATGTGTCTGATTACTTTGTTTTATTTCTAAATTATTGTACTTTAAAAAGAAGTTTGTTTTGAAGCTACGTTGAGAGCTGTTCACTGATGAGGTATGCTTTTTAATTAAATAAAGACATAGTTAGCACGCCTGGGTAAATGGATGCCTTCCAGAGTGAAAATCCCCCTCCCCCGCATTTTCTAATTTCCCCACATTTTCAATTCCCCGCATTTTCAATTTCCCCGCACCAGACAGCCCAAGTGGTGTAGTGATTAAAATGTTTTAGGATCCAGGAGACTTAGGTTCACCTTCCTGTTCTGCCATAGAAGCTCATTGGGTGACCTTGGACCAGACAGTCTCTCTCAGCCCAGCCTACCTCACAGGATGGTTGTTGTGAGGACAAAATGGAGGAAGAGAGAACAATGTTGTAAGCTGCTTCTGGTCCCCCACTGGGAAGAAAAGCGGGGTATCAGTACCTAGACCAACCAATGCAATTCCTACAGCTCACCTGGCAAATGTCTTGGCCTCTGGAGGATGCAAAACCAGCACAGAGCATCCTGGGTGTTATCCCTCGGGGGTGGTCAAAGTAATAATTTTGCTCACAGACATCATTATTAAGTACAGGCACTTGGGTCTGCTGCAAGCGGCTGGCAGGGCCCCCGGCTATAAGAGAGGCAATGAAGTAGAACATTCAAAAGAAGTGCAATTTATTTCTAGGACTAAAGAGAGAGAGAGAGAGAGAGAGCTTAATAGGAACATATAACCGCAGACTTCACATGAAACTGTCAGGCCTGCAGGAGAGAAGCTTATCTAGTCTCTGCAGAGTACAGCTTGCATCTGAGTTAGGGTTGCGAACTCCAGGTTGGACAAGTCCTGGAGATTTTGGGGTGGATCCTAAGGAAGGTGGGGGTTGAGGAGGGGAGGGACCTCAGCAGGGTATAATGTCATAGAGTTAGGGTTACCAGGTTCTTCCTGGCCACCGGCAGGGCGGGAGTTGCCAGCTCTAGGTTGGGAAACTCCTAGAGATCACGAGAAGGGAGGGCAGGGAAGGGTTGCCTCAGTGCTTAGTTCTCGTGGCCCTTTCTTACACACCCAAGGAAATGCTGATTGCCACTTTGGGGTCAGGAGGCAATTCTTCTCCAGGCCAGTTTGGCCACTGTATGACAGAGTGTTGGACTGGATTGGCCATTGGCCTGATCCAACATTGGCTTCTCTTATGTTCTTATGTTAATGCAGCGTAGTGGTTGCTTCCAGTGTCTTGTGAAACCTGCTTGCACTTGATAGTGTACAATCCCCATTAATTCTGCAACAGATCCTGTATTCCATCCTAAAAGTATAAAAGGCTAAATGTCTAAAACTACAAAAGTTGCAGATTGAGGTCTCTTCAAGGGAGTACTTTTTTCCCTTTCTCACAATACTTTTCTCCCTTTCTCACAATACAACAACTCGTGGGCACTCGATGAAATTGCTGAGCAGTCGGGTTAGAACGGATAAAAGGAAGTACTTCTTCACCTAAAGAGGGACTACACATGGAATTAACTGCCGCAGGAGGTGGTGGTGGCTACAAGCTTGGACGGCTTCAAGAGGGAACTGGATAAACACATGGAACAGAGGTCCATCAGTGGCTATTTCAAAAATAAAAATGGACAGGTATCATTTGACTTATTAGGCCTGGGCATGTAGCAGACATTTCAGTCCTAGTCAAAACATCAACAGGGTCATCTTCAAGGGGGGGGGGAGGACTGTTTAACTACGACACCGATAAAGCTGCCAGGCTTTTCCAGTCCACATTAACAGTTGGCATTCACCACAACAGATCTTTTGAAGACAGAGAAAAGAACATTAGTTAGTGACACCACCACTCGATAAAAGAAGAGCGCACTGACCTTCTTGGATGCTTCCCCAGCCAGTCACCGTACACAGCAGAGAATCAAATAAAGGCTCAGTGTTGCTGGGCAAACATATCGGCCGCACTGCAGCATTGTAAGAGAGGGGGGCTTCCAGCTGGACCAAGGCAATGTCAGAATCATAACTCGTGACATCAAAGTCTCGATGGAGTAAGATGGCCTTTACTCTTCTTATCTGCAGCAAGAGGATGGAACCACGGAGAAGTCACTAGCGACTGGCACACTAGACAAATAACCCTGATATCCAACCCTTCTCTTTCAATACCATTTTTTTAAAAAAAGGCTGACCACTGAAACTGCAAGGACATAGAAACAAACCAACAAATGCAGGAGAATGGGGATGAACTCTGTCAATACTGCCCCCAATCCCAAAAGTGGACAGTCTTCTGATAGATGGCTTAACTGGCAGTTATACCCACCAGTGAGATGCTAACAATACAAAGAAGGTAGATCCAGATGGTCAGCCATGTTGGTCTGAAGCAGCAGAACAAATTTAGAGTCCAGTGGCACCTTTAAGACCAACAAAGGTTTATTCAAGGTGTGAGCTTTTGTGTGCAAAACACACTTCAGTTTTTCACTTTGCATAACTTAAACATCATCATGTTACATGTTAATTTACTATTAAGTCCCTGTCTATAAGTTTAGAATCTCATCTACTATTCCAACGTATTTGAAAGAGTGGGCCTTGCAAACAAATGCTCATACCTTGAATAAACCTTTGTTGGTCTTAAAGGTGCCACTGGACTCTAAATACAAAGAAGAGCAGAATAATACCTGTGTATCAGGCAATGAATGAGCCCTGACAGGAAGTACACTTCAGCCTGGACTCTGAAAGTCTGGAGGAGCAGCATGATCAACCTGGCAAGAAGCCAAGGAAACTCCCTGGAAAACTCATACTTTTATTGGCATGCAGGGCAGGAAGAGTGAATGGGAGAGAGGGGCAAGGGGCAGTACAGGTTCACAGCCATTGCCTAAGACAGTGGTTCCCAACCTTTCTAAGCAAATGGGCATCTTTGGAACTCTGATACAGGGCAGTAGCCACAACCACAAAATGGCTGCAAGAGTAGATGGAGCCAGTCATAAAATGGCTGCTGCAGGAGGTGGAGCCAACCACAAAAGTTCAGGTTACCTATAATAGAAACTTTTCAGCATTTCAGGCAGATGCTTTAACAGGATGCCCTTTTAGTCTACACAGCCAATCAGAAGCCCTGCTGGGCAAAAGCCCCACCGGGCCCCACCCACTTTCTAAAAGCACTTGATGGGAACTAGAAAAGGTGTCACCACCCCTTAGCCTAAGATGACATCAGAAGACAACTGCAACATTTTCTCCCTTGTCTTGCTGTTGTGATACTGTGTCAGGCCTGCCTAAATTACTAACAGGCAGCATGCTTGAAGAGAGGGTAGATTTGATAGGTTACTGCCACTCCTGTAATGGGTCTCCGGTCACCTTTGCTCCTACATGACTCTCCTTCTCAAGTTGCCAGCCTCAAGGTAGAGCCTCGGAATCTCCCAGAATTACAGCTGATCTCTATTGAGGTTAACTTGTGTGGTTAATCCAGTCCCCACTAGTTAGCAGAGTGCTTAAATAAAGCTATAAATGCAGAAGCGTCACTTTAACACGTTACTCAGCTTACAAGGCTACACAGAGCCACATTGCAAGTTTAGAAGAGAAATACTTCTCTGTGTATTTGAGAAGTACTCTTTGGATAGGAAAGAGCAGATTGATAGATTACTAACTTACTAGCTAAAGGATGGAGGCAGATGGCGAGAGGCCCATCTACCTCGTGGTGCCAAGAGAGGACTGTATGTCCCTCTCTTGGTGCATGCAGGTAGAGAGCAAGTCTTCATTCAGAGAGGAGGAGGAAGGGGAAACTGGTCCCTGAGATCACAATCTGCATATCAAAGAGGATAGTGGCAGAAGAAAGGAAGTGGCAGAAGATAGGAAGAAAAGGTCAGTGTGCCTATCTAGCTATCTAGCCTCTCTTGCCACTCAGTCTGGAGGTCTGAGACAGGGGACATCACATCTGAAACTTCCAACAATCTTTAGACAACAGAGATCAGTTCCCCTAGAGAAAATGGCTACTCTGGAGGGTGGACTCTATGGCATTATACCCTATTGAGGTTCCTCCCCTCCCAAATTCCACCCCCAAATTCACCAGCAATTTTCCAGTCCAGAGTTGGCAGCCCTAATTCTGGGCAACATTGAGCACTTCTTATATGGTGCTGCTAGGCCCTAATTTGTGTCTTACCAGCTCCCAGCTCCCTCCTGCCCCACTTCACAACAGAAACCTCTGCTCTCCCAGTTCACGCAGACCTCATCTTAACCCTTCTACTTGGGACTGAACGTTCACATTTTCCTAAGCAGCATGCACCTAAAGAAGCACAGCTCACACATGCAGCAAAAGAGGATGTGGGGAAATATCCAGGTGCCAGAATGGACAGCACCACTTCAGACTGCACCTGAGAGATCAGAGAGTGAAATATTCTTTGAGTTAAAACCTCCCAGCAAAGCAAAACACAACATAGCAGGGAAAGGACTGAGCCTGCTTGCGGAGAGGGCGGGGTATAAAATAAATAAATAAATAAATAAATAAATAAATAAATAAATAAATAACCTTTTTGCAGATGTACCAGGATTCCATTTGCAGGGAGCTGGTTTGGGGGTTTGCCATGGTGCAATCCCTAACTTCCAGTGCTGGATTCACAATGCAGAGAGATGCCTATATAATTTGTGTCCCCTGCTGGATAAGATGCAAAATGGACCCGAGCAAGACCTGTGGAATCCAACAAGAACCAAAGGCCCAGCCTGGGCCATAGGTAAACTCCTCAAGGTTGTGGGGAGTTAACTCCAGATTGCTTAATATATTTTTAAAAAGTGATTTTAGAAGATGGTTGCTGAAATGCAGATTGGAAGACTAGTAGTTTGGCAGTTCAAGACCCGAGTGCCGCGTGACAGAGTGAGCTCCCGTCTCTGGCCCCAGCTCCTGCCAACCTAGCAGTTCAAAAGCAAGAAATTGCAAGTAGATAAATAGGCACCGCTTTGATGGGAAGGTAACAGCGTTCCGTGTGCCTTGGCATCTAGTCATGCTGGCCACATGACCACAGAAATGTCTTCAGACAGCGCTGGCTCTTCGGCTTGGAAACGGAGATAAGCACCGCCCCCAAGAGTCGGATTCAACTGGCTTTCGAGCAAGGGAAACTTACCAAGATCTAGCAGATACAGAAATCCATCACAAGGGAAGAAGGAAAAGAAATACATCAGTATTTTTTAGCCTCTTGGCCCCAACCTGTTCAGCAGGTTCCTTTAATAACCTGTCATGGTCTCCAGCAAGAACCGTCCAATATAATGATTTGCTTGTTCTGCAAGGCAAACAAACAATAAAACCCCGGTCCGCGGTGAATCTTACATCTTTGTCATTCAAAGACCACATGAAGAGTGCTAACTTAAAAGTTTTTTTAAAAAGAGTGCTCACTTAACTAAAAAGGAATCCTGGGAATTGTACTTCTGTGAGGGTGTTAATTCTTTTTAAGAGATCTCAACTACAATTCCTGCAGCATCTTCATACATGACAATATTTTGAGTCTCTCTGGCACTGTTTCTACACACAGACACAAAAACTTAACTCTGGAAAGAAAACAATTTTTTTTTTAAATCAGAGGAACATTCTAGCCACTGTAGCTTTTCTATCTGAATTACAGGGACTGGAAACATGAAAGAAAAGGAAAACTAAACAGCAAATTTGAAAACAGCTCCAGAATTCCTCGAACAAAGAACCTGCCTGTTAAATTGGCTTAAGTCATAACTTTGAACCAAACTACACATTCAGGTTGTTAACTAGTTGGTTCTCGGTTTCCCAGACTCAACTCAGGTTCATCACAGCTACACAGCAGCTGTGTGGAATGGCTTTTTTAAAATATGGAAAACGCCAAAAAGGCTCAGAACACCATTGAGCTGGGAGGAAGCACTCCCACCTTCCCTTCTGAGCTGCTTTCCCATGCAGAAACAGCACTGGCAGGAAGTTTTTGCTGCTTCAGGTGGAGGATTCTGTGCACATGGAACAGCCCTCCCCAAGTGCTCTTTCAATGCAGCAAAATGGCATGGGGGTCAAGGAACCCATTCTCCCCCTGGGGTGGCATTCTGACTCCATTTGGGCTCGCCTGTATTTTTTTTTTAAACTACTCTCCACAGCTGCTGTGTGGCTGTGATGAACCCAGTTAAATCTGGGAAAGCAACTAGTTAAAAATCCACATATCTAGTTCACCCTGCTTCATGCCGAAGAAAGAATATGGCCCCCTAAAACTTCCTTGCAAAGGGAGCTGCAACTGGAGAGAAGCAAAGGTTTAGTCAACATCTTCCCCCACCCCAGTACAATTCACTCCTTTGCCTAGAGGTGGGCAAATTTTTCAACCTAAGGGCCAAATCCAGATTTCTGTTTGGTCTTGAAGGTTTAATAAGAACAATCGGTGTTGATTCCTGGAGTGGAGTCCTTACAGGTCCAGGATTGACAGGCTGATAGGGAAACAGTACAGACCTGTAGCTGTAGGAAGGTGAACCACGGCTGTAAGGAGTGACAGGGCCTTGGGGGATGAGTCAGGAAAGGGGGCAGATAAAAGGAAGCAACCTTGCTCGCCACAGCTCTCTGAAGCTGACCTTATTTATTTATTTATTTGTTTGTTTGTTCCATTTGTATCCCGCCTAGCCAGCGAACCGGCTCAAGGCGGCTAGCCTAGCAAGACCTGCCTAGCAAACAGTGCTCTACCCTGACTTGCAGCCTTGTACCTTGTCTCTGGTAACCCGTGCTTGCTCCCACAGCCTGGGACCCAGACCCTGAATCCTGCACCTGTCCCCAAGTCCTGGAACTGGACCCCTAAAGCCTTGACCATCCTTACTCTGACCCTTGGACTGGACCTTTGATCTCTGACTCCAGACTGGTTTGTAGACCTTGCCTCTGTAAATATTGTTGTGCTTATTGCTTTCGTATTTGTGTATCCCAGAAACCTGTACACATTTGCCTAAGGAGAGTAACAATTGACTCCAGGTGAGCAAGTAGGGGATTCTTTGTAAACTGGATTGTTAAGAGAATGAGGTGTGATCTAGGAGGTCACCAGAACAAATTTCATCTTGCCCCAAACTCACTTAGGTGTCCTTTGGCAACCCACATTCCCTCAGCCTCAGTCCCCCATTGGCAATAGTCTGTTAGAAACCGGATGCTGGACTAGATGGACCCTTGGTCAGATTCATCAGTGGATGTTCTCAGTCTGATGTCTTCAGAAGAGCTTCTGCAGAATGGATTGAGCCGAAGAGAACCACTCAGCCAAGGTTGCCCAGAGCTCTTCAAAGCCCAAGATCTGATCCTGGGCCTCCTCTCAGATCCAAATGCAACACTATCTGCTACACTTCCTCCCTGAGTCCACAGAACTTAAGGGAGCATTGGTTTACTTACCGCTGTAAACAGTGGGCTGCAGTAAGCACCCAGTCTGGGCCAATGATGACACCGTCACATTCGTAGTCCCCCAGAAAACGCAAACCTACATGCCAAGGCCAGCAGTGGGGGCAGCTTTCTTCTCCCCCAACAACACGTCTGGACAGCCACTGAGGACCAAAGGAAGGAGAGCCACAAACATCTGGAAGGCAAAAGAGAGCCTGGAAGCTCCTGTCAACACGTTTACAAGACAGCAGCAAATAAACAGGGCCAAGGACTAAGAGCAGCAAAGGTATCGACAACCACCACACAGCGGTGTCTAAATTAACTGTATAAGCTCAACTGAGAGATGGAAGAAAGGCCTCAGAAGTCTTTCAAAAGCCATCGTTACTGAATAATAACATAGTTTTAAACATAGATGGTTTTTTCCCAGTATATAACATGTGCTGGTTGCCATGTACTTAATGATGTTATATTGATAAGTTCTAAGACACAAGTATTAAAAAAAAGATGACTTAATGTCTTCAAGACATCGGCTGCAGTCACACACACTAAATCAGGGGTGTCGAACTCATTTGTTATGAGGGCCAGATCTGACGTAAATGAGACCTTGTTGGGTCGGGTCGGGTGTGTCATAAAATGTAATGCCAGGTAGTGGAGATATAAACTTTACACATGACACAGTCCAGGGGTCATTTCGTAGAAAAAGAGGTGCAGGAGCTCATTAGCATAACTTATTTGCATATGCTACACCACCTGACGTATGTCAGAAGGCAAGAAAGAAAGAAGGGGGGAGAGTAGGGTTGCCAGGTCTGGGTTGGAAAATACCTGGGGACTTTGGGGGTGGAGCCAGGAGAAGGGGGGGTTTGGGGAGGGGAGGGGCCTCAGCCTGGTACAATGCCATGGAGTCCACCCTTCAAAGCAGCCATTATCTCCAGGGGAGCTGATCTCTGTCAGCTGGAGATCAGTTGTAAAAGCAGGAGATCCCCAGGTCGCACCTGGAGGCTGGCAACCCTAGGGGAGAGGGAAAGAGAGAGAGAGAGAGAGAGAGAGAGAAAGAAAGAAAGAAAGAGAGAGAGAGAGAAAGAGAGAAAGAAAGTTACTCCAGGGATTCCCTGAAAGCTCTAACTCCCAGTTTCTTAATTTCCAAATCAATTTTTACTTTTCTTTAACAACGTACTTCAGAACTGACAACATACTTCAGAACTGAAAAATCTACAGTCTTTTCAAAGATGAGGCTTTAAAAAAATTTCTCTGGCACGAATCACTAGCACAGAAGAGAAGCATCTATAATGGTGGAAACTTGGAATGGGAGCCAAGGCAGGCTTGGCTGCTCACATTGCAAACAGATGGAAGTAAGACCCTTGTCAACCTCGTGCACAAGTGCGAACACCCCAGAGTATGTCACTGCAACTATTCATGCTAGATTAAATAGACACCCTTCTCTCTGTAGGCACCACAGCCCTTTCATCTTAGAATATTCATGAGGGGGGGATGTTTGTTGGATGACTGAAGATTCAGGCACTCGCTTACCCACAGGCACATGCTTTGGAACGGATGCTTCTACAAACACCGGCCCTGCAAACTCAGCTTTGGAGTTTTCTGCAGGAAACAAATGAGGGTTTATATTCAGTTCTCAGCAAGAAGTAGCTGTTATCTTCCTTCCTTCCATTCTCTCCCCCTCTCCTTTACTTTCTTCCAGCCTCTGGCTTTACTCACTGTCAATGACAGTCAGCACACAGGGCAGGGGGATGCCATGAGCCCCCAAAGCTGCTCAGCTCAGGTCCAGACTACTCACTACATCTACCATGTGATCTCTACAAGGACTTGAAGCCATGCAGTTGTGACTTCCCTGCAGGAACTCAATTCTGAAGTGCCATGGGGGGCTGATTCGGACCAGGACCATGGCATGGGGGGAGCTTAAGTCTTCCCTCCTGTGTCATTTTCCCAACATGAAACAACACAGGGGGTGGCATGTGCAAGTATTCTGTGCACATGAAGCTCCCCAATGGAGCAAATGAATCCCTAGGGCTGTTTCAGGCTGGGAGAAAGGTGCAGGGGGAAAGGTTGAAGCCCCTTTTCTCCACTTCAGAAGTGAGCTCCCACAGGGAACTCGCGGGTAATATACTGCTGCAAGTTCCAGTGACAATCACACAACATGTAGCTTAAGTGTAATATATGTATCGGACATAATGGCGGTGGCCACATGGCCACAACTGAGCACATGGTCAGGTAGGACCATGTGTAGGACCATGTGTAGAACCGAGCACATGGTCAGGTAGGACCAATAGTGCAGCAGGATCCAGATTGTACTCCAATCAGAGGCTTAGGATATTTGAATAATCTAATGATAGCCTCTGGCGGGAACTGTAGCCTGTAACCTGGTTTGGGCAAGGTTGGGGGTGCGGTTTACCTGAGCATATAAGCCGGACCCCTGGCCACCGTCCTCATGACTGATCTGAACTCACTAATAAAATGTTTGCTGATTTCACCGCAAACGGACTCCGCTTCCAGTACTTTTCATTAAGCCTCAGAAATATTCCAAGATGTTTCACCACCCCAAGGCTACATGACCCAAATGATGCATCCCAGGATCTTCTGCAAGAGCTACAGAGAATCTCCTCTCAGATCACATACCCCAAAATGTCCCGGCTCCAATGGACCTTCAGGGTTGCCTGGCCAATCAAAGTTGGCTGCTAGCTAGGCTCAGGAAATTCTCCCACTTGTCCTTGTTTGGGAGAAGGTTAATCTTTTGTAGGACAACACCAACAAAATACATGGACTAACAGCACCGTCCTGCCAACCTGAGAGGGCAAAGGCAAATCTGGCCTTGAATCCTCGGAAGTTGTTCTCTCCATCACTCCGGAAGTGTATCAGCAAGATATTTCCAGAGCTCCAGACTGGGGAAGGAATCGAGAAGCCACAAAGAAGAGCTGCAAGGAGACAGAAGTTGCCACCATTGAAGAACAAAAGCATTCCTTTGCTTGTCCCCACATGTGTCCTTCCTCAAGGCCTCAGGTCTTTATCATGTTCCTTGTCATACCTCCACCAAGCTATGTGTCCTTCCATTGTCTGCCTTAGAAGGCCAGCATTACCACCAGCCACAGAAAGCCAGTGAAGGTTTGGGAGAACCAGATTCAACGTCCATCTCAGCTACCAAGTTTACAAAGGTAGACTTGGGCAAGCCACCACGTCTCAAAACTAATTTACCCCTCAGATCGTCACAAGGCTAACATGTCACATTCAGAACTTTGAGAGGAAGAGTGGAACCACTAGTCTCATGTGTTCTGCAGGAACATAACCGAGACACTGACCGATTTTGCACAAACCGCTGCTCCACCCCCGCTCTTCCCTTTCCCCCGATTGCATGCGTCAATTTCCCACTATGTGCTGTGCGGCTGCATTTTTACCTGCAGCTTCGCCTGATTTCCCCCGCATCTTCTCGATCCTGTCTTCTGAGGATCGTACGTGTCAATTTCCCACTATTTGCTCAAAAAACAGGATCGAGTAGACGCGGGGAAAATTGGGTGAAGCTGTGGGACAAAATGTGGATGTGCAGCAAATAGTGGGAAATTGACACTTACGATTGGGGCAAATGGAAGAGCAGGGGCGGAGCAGCGGCTGTGGGAAATTGGTCTCAGAGTGGCTTACAATCCCTTTCCCTTCCTCCTCCCCACAACAGACTCCCTGTGAGGTGGGTGGGGCTGAGAGAGCTCTGAGAGAAGTGCCCTTGAGAGAACAGCTCTGACAGAACTTGTGACTGACCTAAGGTCACACCAGCAGCTGCATGTACAGGAATGGGGAATCAAACCCAGTTCTCCCAGATCAGAGTCCGTGCTCCTAACCACTACACCACACTGGCTGAGAGTCCTGCCTGGCATGCTAAAATATTCTGTATTACAGTAACAAGATTTGATTTAATTTGATCAACCCCCCCCCCCCCCTTAGTAGTTGACTTTTTAAAATTTGCTATAGGTTTTGCTATGCCAGGCACATTATTCTAGCACCAGTGTTTGGGAATGCCAGGGGCAGGGACTGGCACAATATATCATACTTGAAGGGAGGGAAGGTTGCCCATATCCATTATATTCCATCAAGCTGAATGAGTTACTACCTAGTTGGTGCTCCTCTTCTGTGTCGTCAAACACAGCGACGGCATCATAAATACAGTCCTGGCTGACTTCAACGGCAAAGTCCTCAAATTCCAACTGTAAGGGAAGAACGCAGTTTCCACCACCAAAGGTCATTCATTCTCAATTTATACAGCATCATATGTGCAGCAATGAGCAAAAGGGAGAACTTGGCATCAGGGCTCATAATTTATTTGTTGCATTCGGTTGGCTGAATCACACTGAAGTTTCTGGACACTTTATTGCATTCCCCTCCCAATCTAGGTACCGGCCACCTGGTTACTATCCCTCGTTACCTTTACAACAGGCCAAAAAGGAGACCTGTGCCGCCTTGAACAGATTTATTGACACATCCGACGAAGCACGTTCCAGTCCGCAAAAGTTTATGCTTTGATAAATCCGTTTAAGGTACCACAAGGCTGCTTCTTTATTTCTGCGGCAATGGACCGACGTGGCTGCCATTACCTTTATGACATGATCCACGGGGGCTTCAATGAGCCAATGGCATTTGGTGTGGCTGGGGTACAAGCCGGGGTAATTAGCCGTGTCAATCTTCCCTTCATCCACCAGCACTGCAACACTGCCGCAGCCGGAACCTGTCAAACAGAACAAGTGCATTAGAAGTGCTCACTTTTCAGACACATCTCAGTTTGATAGATGCCAGTCCATGTAAAATTATTCATTCGGGACCGGTCTCACCATTGAGGCAGAACAGCATGGGAGCAAATAATCTGAGGTTTCATTAAAAGGTGGCGAATTGCCTCTTACAAAGTGTGACTCTAAGAGGCACCAGATTCAGATCAGAGGTGTCAGATGGCCCTGGGTTGGTCCTGCTTGCATTGCATTTCTTAAGACATAGACGTAGAAATCAGGCAGGACTCTCAGCAAAACTTATTCCTGGAGCAGGTGCAGTAGTAACAACATGCCTAGCTAAAGAGAAGTTTATTGGGGAGTGTTATTTCCAGGCAGGCCTGAACTTCAGCAGCTCCACTAGGGCCATGGTCAGATGTGCCCTTAGATCTGACTCAGCTGCGAATACCTGACAGATCTAAAAGGCATGTTCAGACAGCAACATCTGGGAAAGGTCCCACAGCTGTCAGCACCCTGTGCTGCCCCACCATGAAAGCAGAGTTAAAAGTCATTGGGGAAAGTCCGGTCCTAATGCTTGCCGACAGGCTACGGATGGACTTTCCCCTGTCTGATCACTCAAGCACACTCTCAAGCCATCAGGATGGACTGCTCATTCCATCCCAACTCTGTGCCATTCCCCCCACCTCACTTAGCAGTATGTGCATAACTGCATACTCAATGGGGAAATCTCAGTGCAGAGATGCGATTCCTCATTTATGGGCATGGGAAACCAAAGGCAAAAAAAACCCCCACTCAACTGAACGTGCCATCTGATTGGGCAGTGACAGGCTGAGCCCGCAGCTACAAAGGATGTGTGATTGCACAACACCGTGTCAATTTCCACCAGGGGAAATGGGCTCAGTTCCTCTCTGCACCAAATGGCACGTCTGACCATGGCCTATCTGAAAGTCAGCACAGCTGGAAACAGAATTCTCAGACCACTCTGCCAAACAACACCAGAAACCTACTGAAAATGTAAAACACCTTGAATCCAGCCCTGCAATGTCCGTGGCTGCATATTCATAAGTATGTAGTGGCATCTCCTACTTCCTGCAGCCACTTTTTTTCTAGGCACCATCATGCCAGGGTATCAAAGGGCTGGGAAGTCGATTGGCAGAGAGGCAGGATATACCTCCAAGAGCAGCAGAACCAGCAGCCAGCTACAGTTTCCTCCCTACATTCTCCTCTGTGTCTTATGAATTAAACTTGTATTTATTTAAAACATTTCTATGCCTCCTTTCCCCCAAAATGGATATCAAGGTGGTAAACATCAAGGCAGTAAAACATTTTAAAGATTAGAAATGTATTTAAAGTGCATATACAAATATTTAACAGTGAAAACATATAGATACATATACACCCAAAAAAAACAAACAGGAAAGAAGGTTTTGGAGGGGGGCAATTTTCTCCCGGAAAGAAATAAGTAGCGAAGCATCCATGGCTCAGTGCAGTTACCTGCTTCAGAAGTCTTATGCACAGCGGTGAAGAGGAACTCAAAGCCGCCCCCCGTTTGGCTACTGTCAGACACAAAAGTGACTGTCGCTTGGTTAGAGTCTATCAGCAAAGGGGAGGGTAACACATGACCACAGACTTTACCTAAATGAAAAGAATGGGATTCAAAAAGCTGCAGATTTACACACAGAGAACTCAATTCAGGCCATCGGTAACATCTAAGAACACCTGGTGAGATCACACAGAAGACCATTCAGGACCCCACAAAGGGAGCAACATCCTGATGGATCTAGTGGATAAGATGCCTATGCTCAGCCACAAAGTTCAGCAGGTAACCTTGGACTGGTAGCTGTCTTTCAGCTTAACAGGGTTGTTGTGTGGATAACGCACATATAGAGGAGGGCGATCACACTGCCTTGAGCTCTTTGGAGTTAGGGAAGACAAAACATTTGTTTTAGACGCCCACAGGAGTAGAGAACAATCACAAAATGGCTGCCACAGAGGCCTATTAGAAAATACTGAAATGTTCCAAGACAAGTGCTCTTCTTTTGACAGAGGCAGCTATTCCAAATGAGTGCTCTCTGAAGACCCTAAGGGGTCTTTCCTAAACATCTCCTGGAAGTGAAACCCAAACAGGGAATTAGAAGCGAACTACATCAGCTCTTCCCATATTTACTTAAGGGGGGGAAAGTTGGTATAGGCATACACACGTAAACTCTGAGATTAGCAGAAACTGACTGACTGTGAAGTACTCTCACATTCTTGTGTAGGCATTAGAAAATTTTACCAGAGTCTACCCCAAATCCGTTTTGTTATCAGAATGCACTGCATAATGGATAGAGGGTCCCCTACCCTAGAATCCAATGTTTACAACCTAATCTAGAATCCATCTGTTACTATGCCCTAACTGTGGAAGGCTGGAAGAGAAACATTTTACCTACCGATTAATTTCCCCTTGCTTGAATGAAAAGTCACATAGTCATGGTCACATCCAACCTGATCTTCTATGTCTACTTTGATAAACTGTATGAGTATGAATTTATCTTCCAGAACGGTTATATTCCAGATGCACAGACTGCAAGCAGACAAGCCAAGAGGCATCAGCACCAAGGACAGAGGCCAAGCCATCACTCCGTTAGCGCAGGGGTGGGCAAACTTGCTCAGCGTAAGAGCCACATAGAACAGGGGTGGCCAAACTTGCTTAACGTAAGAGCCGCATAGAATAAACATCAGATGTTTGAGAGCTATAAGACATGAATAAAAATTACCTGCTTTTATTGGAAAATAAGCAAATTTGCTTTTTATTAACATTAAATGAGACTGCCAAAAATAAGAACAAAAGGGGTAAAAGCAGATATTGATAATTATATTAATTTGTCCAGTGATATTTGTTTGCTAATGATATTTAGCTTCCCAAGCCGCCCTGCTGGGAGCCACATAATATATGTGAAAGAGCCGCATGCGGCTCCTGAGCCACAGTTTACCCACCCCTGCGTTAGCGTATCACAGAAGTTCTGAACTGTCATCAGCACTTTTGCCAGAAATAAATGCCTTGCATTCATTGCTGGGCCAAGCCTTCCATTTCGTTTTCAAGCAGGAAGTTGGCTGTTTTTTAAAGCCATGCAGCTTTAGGACTGATTCACAAAATATTTCTGCATGATAACTCATAAGAACATAAGAAGAGCCCTGCTGGATCAGACCAATGGTCCATCTAGTCCAGCATCCTGCCACACACAGTGACTAACCAGTTCCTCTGGACAGCCAACAACAGGACATAGAGGCCGAGGCCTTCCCCTCATGTTACCTCCTGGCTCTGGGATTCAGAGACGGAGTGCCTCTGAATGTGGAGGTCCCCCTCAGTCACTATGGCTGTAGCCTTGATAGATTCATGGAGGATAAGTCTTATCTAATCCCCTTTTAAAGCTGTTTATTCCTGTGGCCACCACTATATCCTCTGGCAATGTATTCCACATTTTGATCACTCTCTGTATAAAAAGTCATCGTGGAGGTGTTTGTATGTTGAACAGGAAGAAAAAAGTGGCTACAAGTAAAATGTTTTTATACATGAGTAAAAAGGAAGAACACAACTTGCTCCTTTCCTTCGTGTAAAGTCCTGTCCCATGCATCTTTTCCATCACAGGCTGGTTGGGGAGGATGCTAAAAAAATTAGCAGAAGTGGACAAAAAATGGACACAGAGTAAATGCATGATGATCAGTACTATCAGGCTTCTCAAGCGGCGAGATTTACTCTGCAGCAGGTAGCTGAAAACGTACCGAAGTGTGTGCAAATCATTTAGTTACGTCTTCTTGTGGACAGCTGCTGGCAGCAGGCAGGTGACTCTGATTGGCTATGGGATGCAATAAGGATTTACGATATTGTTAAGGGAAGCACTAAATTACCCCAGCAAACAGGTGGTTCCTCAGCTGGCATTTGGCAGATTAATGTTAACTCAGGGGAACATCTGAAGGGAAAATTTGATAGGATGGAGTATGTGCTTCAGCCTCCTTCCTTCCTTATCTCTGTAAACTCTCTCCAACTGCTTTCTCCTCCTTTTCGAGATCAGAAGTAAGTCTGACTTGGGGTGGGGTGCAGCCTGCAGAAAACACAACGTTGCCTTATACAAAGGCTGATTCTGCATTGGCTTTTCCCTCCATTGTTTTACCAAACCCACGTTGGACTAGAAATCCTCCTCTGCATTGCACGCCACTTTCACTGCCTTTGATCATCAGATTTTATGGCAGCCTCCACACTCCATGCTGCTTTCGCTTCCTTTGATCATTGGGTTTTATGGTACCTTCTGCATAGATTTATGGCTGTTCTATGGCCATTCAGGGATGACTTTGCAGTCAGTATGGTGTTGTCCTGAAGTATCTGAATTTGGTTTTGAGCTGCACTTTTTCCTCCCAGTTGAGAAAATGTGGAGCGAATGCTAGATGCAGAATTGCCCTGAATCAGACCAATGGTTCATCAAAGTCAGTCTTGTCTATTCCAACCGCCAGCGGCTCTCCAGAGTCTCAGGTAGAAGTCTTTCACACCTGCCTGATCTTTTTAACAGGAGATGCCAGGGATTGAATTTGGGACCTTCTGCATGCCAGGCAGATGTTCTACCACAGAGCCTGACCCCACTCCCAGAAGTGGGGTGTTATGCTGAGTTTCCCTTGCAAGTGCCCCCATTCCCACATCAGCATTATCCAGTGCACGGAAATGGAAGCCCATGTTTACAGACATAACTGGCAGTTATGAGAGTTATGACAGCTAAGAATGGGGTTATGACATAACACTGAAAGACGAGCATGTGGCACTTTGGCCAAGCAGGGTGAGAGAACTTGCAAAACAACCTCAGCTGTATTTCTTTACATGCCTTCTTTTCATTTCAGGAGGTACCAGTGACACAAGGCAGTCAGCACCTTTGGCAGCCTTGCTTACGAATGGATACAAGATGGATTGCCTGAAACTCAACAGATACCTGTTATCAAGGTAATGATCCCCCATTAGGCGAGGGTGCCGAATGTGGCCACTTTCTCCAAATAGCAGCATTCCATGGGAGTTGCAGTCTTCCAGACTGGGGGGCGGCAGGTGACTTGGCTCGGGTACTAAACAAGGGGGGGAAAGGAGCATTACTTTAAAGTACTCTCACAGTGCCGTCCTAAGCAAAAGTACCCCCTTCTAAGCCCATTGATTTCAGTGGATCACTCTGATTAGAAGCGTGGTGTTAGGGCAGAAGTAAGAAATGCACCTCTGGTGTTGGAGCAGAGGTAATAAATGCACCTCAGGCTAATTCAGTATTCTATATGGTTGACAATTTGGGACAGACTGGTGATCTTCTGACTGGCCTGCCAGCATGCAATCCAAGGGCCAATGCAGTGGTTTTCTACTTGTGCCAGTAGTATGTTAGAGGGAGGAATCTGTCAGATCATGGGTTTTTCATCTGCAATCAGAAAAACCACAAGAAGAGGAGCTGCCTCTGCTACATACCCCCTCCTCCCACACTGCCCTGATGATGTAAGTGAAAGCCCCTTGGTCTAAAGAGGGAATCTATCTGCAGTAAAGCCTGCACTAGCTATGCTGTAGCACATACAGCAGCAGCTCTGCAGCAAAAGCAATGTCAGAGTTACTGCATTCATTTCTACTGAAACTGAGCATCATGGCTTTAAAAAAATACCTGTGCTGTGAGTTAGGAGATCCCTGGAGCAAATCTCACCTTTAAGGGCCAAAATATACTACACATGTGATATGAGTTGGGACACAGATGCCCGACCCAACTTGATGTCACACATAGTGTTGGTGTAACTCTAAAGGGTTGTGTTGTTTTGAGAGGCTCCAAATGCTGCAAAGGAGAAGGAGGGGCTTCAGGCTTCCCTCCTGTGCTGTTTTCAGTAGTGGAAATGGCCATGAGGTGAGCCTGGAGCCAAAGGAAGGGGCAAACAGGCCTCCCTACAGCCATTTCCACTGGCAAAAAGGGCACGGAAGGGAAGCCTGAAACACCTTCTCCTCCCTCACAGCATTTGGAACCACAGGGACTAAAGCAACACTTTGAAGGTGAGTTACACTGATCTTATATGTAACAAGAAGTCTGGGACCCTGGCAATGCTACAGAGGGAAAGAACAAAACAAAGGATCTACTACTTATCCAGGAGGCAATGGGCAAGGAAAAAAAACAAGAGATCTATGACTTGCTTTTGGAGAAGGGATTCTCTGTAATGCCACAGCCCTAGAAAAAGTTGAAAAAGCGAAAGAGAGACTACATATACACACAAGGTGAGAGAGCCCACAAGACTGCCAGGGCAGCTCCACCACCCAGCCACAGCAGTGCTGGTGCCTAAGAGCTGCTCTGAGCTCTGGAGCAGCTCCCTCCACTGCCACCGTGGACAGGCCTGGAGCGGACCCTGGCATCCGACACCGCTGTGAACGGGCCCAGAAAGGCTCCTCATCCGTCAACAGTTCTAGAGATCAGTGCGTTGTCTGAGTGTGCACAGACAATGCCGTTTTGATTGGGGGGCAATTTAACCCCCTCCCCCCGTATTTTATTTGTGATTTCAGATTTTTCTGCAAACCTGGGTGGGGGGATCCCCCAAGTTTGTGGGACAATCTGTTTAGCATCTGCATGGCCCCAATCTGGAGACAGGAGGGGGCCACACATCGCTTTTAGATATTCACTCACCGGTGACCATATTCTGAGCTACATAGTCCAACAGCTCAGCCACATTAGCGAAGACGCCCGGGGAACCTCTGCCTCCCTGGCTTCTCTTGCCTGCCTGCCAGCCTCTGGCACACCCAACCCCCCAAGATGTGACGCCGGCCAGAGTCCAGATGCCGCTGGCTCTTCTGCACGCTAACGGGCCTCCAGAATCACCCTGAGACAAGAGGGGACAGGGAAAAGGCAAGCAGTTTGTCACATTCAGAAAACTGCCAGAGAATTCAGAGGCACGACCTTAGCACCTGTTAAGGGAAAATACTTTTCTTTTTTTTTAAAAGGAGAGCCTGACAATCTGGGAAGCGGAAGTATTTACTTATTTGGAAACTGTCTATGCCGCTTCTTCAGTCCTAATCGCGATAGCGCTCTGAAAACCACCTCAGTATTATGTAGCCATCCACCCTGACTCCTCTGCTGACAAACCCCTGCATGCCAGCTGTGAAACCCCCCACACCATGCAGATCCTATTCTAGGGCACACAATGCCCCACAGTTGCCCTATATGAACCCAGACTCAAACCCGACACTCTCCACTGCAGCTGCATGTGGCAGAGGAAGATAATCAGTGACGGGAAAGCTTCCTTTCAGGGGACCATGTCTTCTATTATGTACATCTTTTATATCCTGCCTGTCACCCCAATGGGGACCCAAAGGGGCATACATCGTTCTCCTCTCCTCTCCTTAATCCTCACAACAACTCTGTGAGACAGGTTAGGCCAAGAGTGTGTGTTTTGCATCTTTCCACCAAAGTAGTTTCCAGGGAACCTGCAAGGATCTCCAGGATAGCTTGGAAGCATTAAGATGGGCAAGAAATTAGGGTCCCACATGACTTGTTACAGTTCTGCAGGGCCTGCAAAATGGAGCTGTTCCGCCAGGCCTTTGGCTGAGGCGGTGGATGTCTCCACCATCTCGGCCTCCCCTGCCCATAGTAAGGCCTACAGGTGCTTGCCACCCTGCTAGCATCTAAGAGGAGGCGTATCGGACTGCTCTAGAACAATGTATGCTTTTGCTGCCATCTTGTTTTAATTAACTGGTTTTAGTTATATATCTATTGTATTGTATTTATGTTGTCAGCTGCCCTGAGCCCACCATGGGATAGAGTGGGATATAAGCGTAATAAAGAATTAAAAAAGAATTACTGTCAGGGCAGTGGAGGAGAAAAGAGGACTGGCCTGAAAAAAAAAAACCCTAGAAGACAGAGGGGCTGAAATGTCTGTCAAAGGCCTGATAAAATGGAGACGAGGAGCCCTGACCTGGCTAGCCCAGGCAAGCCTGAACTCATCAGCTCCTGGATGCTAAGCAGGGTTGACTGTGGTTAGTACTTGGATGGGAGACTTCCTTGGAATACCAAGTCGGGAGGACAGAGGCAGGCTTTATTCAGCCACCTCTCTGAATATCCTCCAGGCCCCCCAGTAGGGGTCAGTCACCTGAGGTCACCGTGGCTTCCAGGTGCAGACACACACACACACACCAAAAAATATTCCCTCAAAAAAAATGGAGAAGAGGAGAACATCATAAATCACTTTGGGTCCCTACTGGAGAGAAGTAAACAACAGACAAATACTGCTTCCCATCCTTACTGGCTTTCACGGTATTTATGTAGCACTGGGATCTTCCTCCACATACAAATCTTCAGGACTGCCTCTCCCAGTATGCCCCTGACAGAGCATTCCACTCTAGTAATAAGTACCTCCTGGCGGTCCCCGGCCCAAGAGAGATCCGGCTGTCCTCAACTAGGGACAGGGCCTTTTTGTCCCTGGCCCCTGCCTGGTGGAACTCTCTGCCTGAGAACATCCGTGCCCTTCAGGATCTACTACTTTTTTGTAGGGCTTGCAAGGCAGAGATGTTCTGCCAGGCATTTGGTTGAGGACAGCAACGGTCCGGCACTCCCACCTTCCCCTTTTTCTCCATGTTTCCCCTCCATCCAGGGGGCAGGTGGATACTGAAATTATCCATAATCTTGGATACAGTTTTTCTGATGAATAGTTTTAATATATTTTAATGTTGTTTTAATTTACATATCATCTTTGCTTTTGACATAAGCTGCTTTGAGCCCTGTTTCAGGGAAGGGTGGCCTAGCAAGTTGAAACGGGTGGATGGATGGATGGATGGATGGATGGATGGATGGATGGATGGATGGATGGATGTGAAGACCAAGAATGGTTACATGGATTAGTTTAGCGGGGCAAAAGAAACTAGAGCCTGAGGCACAGCAGATCATTAGATGGCACTCTTGAATCCTCAAACTGTAGGTATTTAATCATCTCAACCCTGCTGTCCAGGCCCACAGAGCACTACAGTCTCCAGTCCGCACACTGATCTCCATCCAGTTCACACCACCAACAGGGACTGCCACAGGATTAATGTGCAAGACTCTGCAGTCCACATTGTGACTTTCCTGTAGTGAGCGGGCCTCCAGTGGAAAAGATCCCTGTTTTCCCCCCAGGACAGCACAGCAACCAGCTTTGGATCACAGGAAACTACCTTTCATTCAGATACATGCTTAACAATTTTCTGTTCTGGTCTTACATGGCCCCGTTCCATACCTGGCATGCATCCTTTCCACCATCAGGAAAGCCGGCGCACAGCATGGAGCTCCCCATTGGAGGTAAATTCAAAGCTTCCAACTGCTCACTGCAGCTTCTGCTATCCATGATGGGCAGAGCCACTTCCTGTAGTATATTGGACAGAGCACCAGCTGGGGGGGGGGGGGGGACAAACCAAAGCAACAGCTGAAGGGTGGCTTTCAAGGATCCTCAAAATGGGGCAACAGCCCAGCTGTTCCCTAGCTGTAGCTTAACATGAGACTCTCCCCGTTAGGTCACACCAAGATTCCATCCACTCTAACATCCTTGACCACGGTTAAGGACAAACATGCACACCCCCAGGTTGTTCCCAGCTTTGTGAACCTGAGCTACCTCCTCACCTTCCCCTTGTCTTGCTGAGAATTGTAGTCAAACACCAACTCCAGTTACAAATTCAGGAGCAAAGCTTAACCAGGGATGGGTCCAGCTTAATCTAGGGATGGGCACAAACTGGGTAAATGTGGTTCAGTTTGTGGCATGCACGGTTCACAAACCACAAACCATCATGAACTTTCAGCTGCCAAATGAACTGGTTCAGTTCGTGAGGTTCATGATGTGGTAGAATGGCCCTCTAGCATGCTAGAGACACCAAACTCACAGAGGATCTCCAGCAGACTCTACTCTACCTGTCCTCTAAGTTTGCGAAGGATTAGATTTACGGGGTCCAAGTTACAGCACCCCAAAGAAGGGGCCCCCAGGAAAGTGCTTTCTGAGGAATTGACAGGTGCAGGTTCAGGAGTGTATAGAACAGATCCTGTGTAAACCAGAAACATCAAAGTTGTGAGGGACTTCCCTTAGATGCTCCTCTACATGCCCTCCAAGGTCTGCCCCCTGTTGCTTTGAACTTTGGTAAACAGTTAGATTGAGCAGAGACAGTCCATCTGGATATGTATCCATTCACAAACTACCAAAAACTGCTTGAAAGTTTGTGGAAAGGTGATGATGGTTGACCTGCCATGAACTTGGGTTTGCAAACCATGAACTGCCCAAAATTCGTTACAAACTTTAGTTTGTGAGCCAGTTTGTGTCCTTCCCTAGTTAGCTCTCCTTCCACAAACTAAGACACTAAATCTGATTAAACTCTGGTTAAGAATCCTGCTTGTTGGGGTGAACGCAGAACTAAGTCTGGTTAATTCATGCATTTGTACATCATACCAACCATGACTCACAGCACAAGAACATAGGGGGGAGGTAAACCAAGGCACACATCTGAGACCAGCAAAAGCCAGATTTGTGTGTATTTTTCTATAACTGTGGTTATTTGCAACATCAGTATGCAGCCTGGATTGTTTTAGAGCTCAGGCTAGCCTGATTTGGAAACTAAGCAGGGTTAGCCCTGCTTAGTACTTGGATGGGAGACCACCAAGGAAGTCCAGGATTGCTGTGCAGAAGCAAGCAAAGGCAAACCATCTCCGTTAGTCTCTTGCCTTGAAATCCCTATGGGGTTTGTGAAGAAATGCATTTTTCCTATGGAGGTTTGAAATTTGCAAAATCTTCACTCTGAGATTTAAAAGCTTTTTTTTAACACTCTGGGCAGAGAACAGGCAAGAAGGGAGGAAGTCAGTTCAATTGCTTTCCAGACTTACCTCAGCTCACCTTCATACAAATGCTAATATGTCTAGACAATGTGATGGTCAAGCTCCCCTCCCCTTCAAGCAGGGAACAGAGATTTGGAAGTGTTAAATACTGGAGAGACTTCAGGAAGGAAATTCCAGAGACTTCAGGAAAAGCTTCTCTGACCTGGCCTGAAATCATCAGTGGGTGGGGAAAAGAGAGGAGATAAAAACTCCTGGAAGCAAGGAGAAAGGTTTCTTTTGTGCTGAGTCCACCAGAGCAGACAGAACTCTTAACTGAGATCTGGAGGAGGTGGCCATTAGCTACATGTTGGCCTGGACAGCTGAAGCAAACTTCAAGGTAATGGTAATTCTGTAGAGATCTGTAACTTCCTAAGCTAAGGAGCTTGTCCTATATTTTAACATATGATAGAGCATGTATCGAGAGAGGGACAAAAGAACTGCGTTTTACCTGTTTCTTTTGAATCCCTTGCTAAAAGCACACTTGTGAACATTTTCTTTTTAATAAACCTTTATGACTTTTGAGGCTGGCAGTGGTTTTCTGTACCATGTAGACCTCCACCATCTTGGACATGCTATTTTAAAAGAAGCACCAGGGGGAAAGCAGTCAGTTGGCAAGTGGCTGTTCCTCTAGGGGCATCCAAGGCAGTAAATGGTCCCCATGGGCAGTGGGAGACACAGAGGCAAGGCCTCAGAACTTGGAAGGGAAGCTGGGAGTCCTGACCATCCCAGTGGGAAATTCCTTACAAAGTTAAGGTGGTGGCAGTGGTTACCCAAGACAGAAAGAAAAGCCTCTTCAGGTATTGGGGAAAACATTGGAGGGCAGGGTGGAAGAGGGCTTGCAGGCTGAAGTGGGCCTGTTTCACCACAGGGTCACCACAATGCTGCGACTTGACAGCACTTTCCGAAAAGTACTGACCCATGTTATAGTGGTGCCCTTTTACAGGTGCCACCCAATTGCTATCACCCTGGTATTTGAAAATGGAAGGTTATTGTGGGCCAGGCCCATAGCTATGGTGGGGCCTCCTGGGGCCCAGCCCCCCAACTTCCTCCCAAGACCCCATGACTTTTTGGGAGACGCAGGGGAAGGCTGTGCTCGCCTGCACTCCAAGCTATGAATTCACAGCTTGGAGTGCAAGTACGCAGCCCCCTTATCCCCAAAGCATTTAAACTTTAAATGTTCGTTTGCGGCTCAGAGTGCAGATGCGCATGGCTTCCCCCCCTCTTCTCCCTCAAAGCATTTAAAGGGACTCTTTAAATGGTTTGGAGGAGAAGGGTGGGCTGTATGTGAACTTCTGTGTGCCCTGACTTTTTAAAAAACCTTTCTTTTTAAAAGGTCCCCCCAAATTAAAAAATCGTAGCTATGGGTCTGCTGTGGGCTTACCTTCAGAGACCTTGCCCCACCCACTCACAACACAAAGAGTGCCCTCTTCAAACGTCTCCTCTTTGTGGGGAAGACAGATTGGCTGAACTTCATGCCCTAAAATGAAGAGAAGCACATTAAGCAAATTTCTAATAAAAGGTGTTTTTAAAACAATTCCTGAACGGTGGTATATATCTTATTTCCATACAGAATCAAGTGAAATGAAAATGGCTCATTCTCTTGTGTTACAGTTCCAGCTTTACATTCTTAAGATGTACATAGGGAGTTCTTCTTAAATTGGTTCTTTCCAAAGACCTGCATCTTGTTAGACCCTCCTTCCTTTTTCACAGCAATGCCTACTAAGGAATGGCCCCATTTGCTGTCTCAGCCTTTGGGCACCACCACAGAAAGAAGCACCGGCAAAGAGGCAGTGTGATATTGCCCGTGGAGTCTTGGGAAATATTCCTTCATGTAAGGTATATCTGTACTACGGACCTAACAGGACCTTAATACTCACTCCCTCTCCCCAAGAAACCTGGGAATTGTAGTTAACTGAAGTGCGTTAGGTTATCTCCTAAGGAATTGTAAGGACCTTTACCAAACCACAAAGACAACAAAAAAGCAAATATATATGAACCGAGAATTATATGAGTGTGTATGAGCTTTACAAATACAACAGCAAGGGCTGCCAAGAATTCTGTACCTCAAAGAGAGACACAGAAGGGAATTTTTTTGTTACCTGGTGTTGATTTCCTGTCACAGTGGTCCCAGGAAGTAGAAGTTGCACCTGACAGAATTCTCCCTGCTATGGAGCAGCAGCAAAAGAGTAGTTCTTATACTCCACTTTTCTCTACCCTAAGGAGTCTCAAAGTGGCTTACAACCCCCTTCCCTTCCTCTGCCCACAACAGAGGCAGGTGGGGCTGAGAGAGTCCTGAGAAAACTGTGACTGGCCCAAGGTCACCCAGCAGGCTTCAGGTGGAGGAGGAATGGGGAATCCAACCCAGTTCTCCAGGTTAGAGTCTGCCACTCTTAACTACTACACCTCGCTGGCTCTTTCAAGTTATAGGGATCCCCCTCAGCGGGTCTAGTGGAATTACAGGAGGCAAGAGATACCACACAAGCGTCCTTGAGTCTGAGGAGAAACTCAGGATATAAATATCCCCCCAGTCCTCTTCCCATCAGCAGTTACTATTGATCGAGTCCTCTTACCATATTTTACTCTGTATTTCAGATAGAGAAGAGCGATATCTGAATTCATATATCCAAATCTGCTGAACGCAGGGTGGAGAATGATTTTCGAGACAGGGATGTTCTGTTCTCCTTTATCTGTACTTCTGAGGTCATATTCTCCAACAGTCACAATCAGATTCTTCACAAGTTCCCTGCTAAACAAAGCACCGAGTCAGCAAGAAGGGAGAAGAATTGTGGCTAAGTTGGCAGGGCTGCGAAAGGGCACATTTGTTGGCTTAATCCCCTGCATCGCCAGTTAAAATCATCCTGAGATGGCTGACTCAGGAAAGTGCCTTGCCTGAAAGCAGAACCACACTTTACTTGTAATCCCATGATTATTTCCCTCAATTTAAAAGCTGCAATTTAAAGGAGGGAGATCCGACTCTTTTTCTCTCAACCCATTTTCCCACCAAAAACCTGCCACCCATCCAACTGTTGTTAACCTCCATTCAGGAAGTCGTAAAGATATTTGTACCCTGTCCTTTAAAAAATAGCAGCTATGGGGTGATTTTTTAAAAAAAGAACAGTGACATGAGGAGAAAACATCTGATCCCTCCCTTTGTCTGGTTACTTCCTTTAAACAAAATTTTAAAAAACGTGGTTATATTAACAAAGTATATATTTCAACAATATTGAAGAGCACAGTCTCAACAGATCATAAGTCTAAATATACATTCACATAGTAAAGGCAAAACTCATATATTGTACAATCCAATCACACTGTAAAGGAAACCACAGGTGATCTCATATACCAGGAGTGTCAAACATGCGGCCCGGGACTGGAACTGGCCATCTCCTGCTTCCAGTTCTGTTGCTGCTGCTACATCATAGCTTGCTTCACCAGACCCTCTCAATCGCACAGCCATTTCATGTTTGCCTCTAGGTCCTAGACTCAGAACTCTGAGCATGAGATTTCTGTGGTGAATGTCAATAAATCAAAAGTAGGGTAGCAGCTTACAGATATACACCTGAACAGCATACTCAAGATTGCAACAGCACAGACATTTTGATGCAATAATTCAGAGCAAGAGGTGTCAGTTATCAGATACTGTTAAATAAACAAAATATTGCAAGAGTGCTAATGTTTTAAGCACGCTTTTATTTTAAGTAAGAAAAAAATCTTTGTGTTTGTGTCCTTTATAAAGTTTATATCTCCGCTACCTGGATTTACAGTTTATGACACACATGGCCCGGCCCAACAAGGTCTCATTTATGTCAGATCCGGCCCTCATAACAAATGAGTTTGACACCCCTGACATATACTCTTAATAGTCCAAGACTCTAGTCTTCAAAGAAAGGAAGAAATAAAGCGCTGTGCCAACAATAAAGTACTTCTTTAAAGACTAATGTCACTTTTCATCAAGGCTTCTTCCTAGATGGATAATCACCACACACAGCATAAGAACATTGCAATGCTGTGTGCTGTGATTATCCATCTAGGAAGAAGCCTTGATGAAACAATGACATTTAGGCTAGCTGTCCCATGGCTGGAATGTTGCTTTCTATCTGCTGAAAATATTTGGATAGAACTATTTGGAAGCAAGTGACAACTTGAGAGCAAGAAGCATAAGACAATTTGCATATCTTGTCTTCAGAAGCACCTTGAAGTTTGTACACTACAACCAAGAATGACAACCGTCTACTATCTTAAAGGCCATCTCTTGGATGTATTCAGGGTTCAAATTACAAAATAAATCAATAGGGAAATTGAAAACTATTTATTCTGGCTATTTCATAGCCACCAGATATATATATGTATACCTGAAAAACAAATTGCATATTGCTGGGGCTGGAGGGGGGGGGGGGGTTGCAGGAAGCTGCCACTCCTTTCCTTTACTAGAAATCTTGTAAAAGTGTTTCTCTAATTTCATTACACATGATCAGAACAGACTTTAAGTTCTCAGCTCAAGCACAGACAGAATCAGTAGGATTGTGGGCAGGTAGCAAATCCATCCACAGAGAGCAAACATGTTTAATTGACATGTTCATAGGGTTGCCACCCTCCAGGTAGCACCGGGAGATCTCCTGTTATTACAACTGACCTGCAGACTATATCGATGGGTTTCCCTACAGAAAGTGGCTGCTTTGGAGGTTAGACTATTAAGAGGTGTCAAACTCAGTTGTTAGGAGGGCTGGATCTGACATAAATGTCACTTTGTCGGGCCGGGCCATGTGTGCCATAAACGTAATGCTGGGTACCAGAGATATAAACTGTATAAAGGACAGCAACTGGTAAGCTCCGAGTTGGTGTATCCTCACTGCAATGCCCCATGGGCTGGGTGGGGGGTGCAAAGGAAAGTCCATATGGGCAGGCTGGAGAGCCAGCGGTTCAGCACCAGGCAGACGCTCCCACACTGCTTGACTGTTGCAGATGAGGTTGTTCTGCCATGCTGAAGCCACAACTGGAGGGGCTCCACCCAGTCCCCCCCCCACCTGCAGCAGTCTCCTGTTCCCTCCCTTGCACTAGTTGCTCACGGGCCACATAAGAGCCCTGGGTGGGCCGGTTCTGGCCCCTGGGCCTTATGTTTGACACCCCTGCTCTATGTCATTATACCCTGCAGAGGTCTCTCCCTTCCCCTCCCCAAACCCTGCCCTCCCCATGCCCCACCTCCAAAATCTCCAGGACCTTCCCAACCCAGAGCTGGCAACCCTAATATATAAATGCAGAGCCTTAAATTTTAGTTTAAGCTAACACCACTTTTTGCCATTGAAGGAGCAGGATGTGCGTACACTGCAACTATTAATGTCAGTGGGCCTACTGAAGGAGATGGAATCAGAGACACACAGAGAGGAGAATTAATAAACTTACGGGTCAAGATCTGCCACACAGTGAGCTGCAGTAACCACCACGTTTTCACGGATCAAACTGCCACCACAGAAGTGAGAAAGACCCAGCTTGATGGATACCTAGTCAGAGGGGGAAAAGAAAACCACACAAATGCCATGGATCATTTGGACAACTTCTTGCACTTCCTGTTCGTTTGCCCGTTTGAAACTTTGTGCATGCACTTTCAACAGGCGCAGGAGATCTCCATCAAGGGAAAAGGTTTTCCCTCGATATTACTGTCCCCCTACAGAGTGCTGTGCTGAGAGGGAAGGGACCCGGAGCACAGTTAGTTCAGCCCCATGTGCCAGACCGCATCCCCCAAACATAATTTCTCTTGACCCGATACCACATCGTAACCGCCCCCCCCCCCAATATTAAAATTCCATCCCATACAAACACAGTCCCCAGAGTCAAGAAAGAAAAATATGTCTATTTTGTGTCTGAACGGACACAAATAGCTCACAAATGATACAGAGCTTGCAAGCTAAAATCGGGCTCCACTGCACTCTGTTAAAACATGCCCATTCCACTAGCCACCCCTATGCTCGAGCCCTGCCTTGGGAAAGGTACCTGACAGATGCAGATCTTCAATACCCTCACACTCCTTCATCAATATTCTAACAGTTAAGTCTTTAGACTCCAAAATGACTGGAATGCAAGATGGTTAGAGTGCTGGAGAATTCATGTCACAGTGTTGGCCAATCTGGGTTGGGAAATTCCTGGAGATTTGGGGACAGAGCTTGGGGGGGGGGGGGGGCTTAAGCGGGGTATAATGCCATAGAAAGTGACAGAGTCTGCCCTCCAGAGCAGCCATTTTTCTCCAGGGGAACTGATCTCTGTGGTCTGGAGATCAGTCGTCGTTCCAGAAGATCCCCACCTGTCAGGGCTCATTTTGTAGCAGGAGCTCCTTTACATATTAGGCCACACACCCCTGATGTAGCCAGTCCTCCAAGAGCTTACAGTAGCCCCTGTAAGAAGAGCTCTGTAAGTTCTTGGAGGATTGGCTACATTGGGTGGGTGGGGTGGCCTAATATGCAAAGGAGCTCCTGCTACAAAATGAGCCCTGGACCACCTTATCATATCCCCCGCCCCCTCAAAATTATATCTCACAGGACAAAATGGAAGAGGAGAGACATGCAGCCTTGAAGTATTGAGAGGGGGGTGGCTAAAAGTGAGGGAGATAATGCACTCCCAGCACAGACCTGCCACGGTTGCCTGCCTGGTGCTGAATCTCTCCCACCAATAATTCTTGAAAAGAATTCGGCCTCCAGAAAATCCTCCTCACTCTCCAGGTCTAAAGAACGGAGTCCACATTTCAGTCCTGCGTAAAGCACATGAACACATCCCATACTGAGTTATTGGATTTGTTAAGTAGAATGTGGCCTTTCCCATTTCAAGGTCTCAGGCCAAGCAACAGTATAAGAAAAATGTATTCCCCTGACACGGAAGATCAGCACTTGACCCTTTCCACACTAGAGCCCTTGCGAGCTGCAGTGGCATGGCTCTTCTGCTCTCAGAGGGAAGCAAAATTAAAATTGTGGCTCCAGGATCAACTTAATGCGATAGTTCTCATAACAATCCTACAACTCCTGTCCCCACAAGCAAGTCTCATTGTGCTCCAGAAAGCACACTCTGGATTGCAGACTATCTCCCTATCCTGCATGGTTTAAAGCAATTCCTGCTTTGATGGTTCGGTAGTAAAGGTTTCCCTTGCCCGAAAGCCAGTCGAATCCGACTCTAGGGATGCAGTGCTCATCTCTGTTTCCAAGCCGAAGAGCCAGCGCTGTCCGAAGATGTCTCCGTGGTCTTGTGGCTGGCATGACTAGACACCGAGGCACAACAGAACGCTGTTACCTTCCCATCGAAGCAGCACCTATTTATCTACTTGCAGTTCAGCATCTTCCGATCTGCAGTTCAGCATATTATTATCATACAGCATAATAAAGATGTTTAACAGATACGAGGATAACCATTTGTTTGGGTTCAACTGATTTATCCTTAATTGTGGAATGCTTGAGAGGAGACAGATGGCAGGGTCTCCAATAATAACTCTCTGTGCTCTACAATTAAGGATATATCAATCTCCAGCTTTGACATATTTATTGCCTTTGCTGTTTTTGCCTCAGAAGTGAATCCTAACAAATGGTTATCCATGTATCTGTGAAACATCTTCGTTGTGATGTATGAAGGTGACGGCAAAGGATGAGATGGTTAGACAGTGTTATCAATGCGATGAGCATGGAGTTGACCAGGCTCCAGAGAGTGGCGGAAGACAGGAGGGACTGGCATGAGGTAGTCCATGGGGTCGCAAAGAGTTGGACTCGACTATGCGACTGAACAACAGCAAACGATAATTAACTGCTCACCTTCTACCTATATGTATGGACTAGTCATTTCCAATTTGTTTCTGTCTCTGTCTTGACTCTAATTGGCCCTTCCTGGCAACTAACCCCCACCCCCTTTCTATATATAATGGTTGAGGAAATTCTGTTTCACTGTTATCTGAAGAAATGTGCTTGTACACAGAAGCTTATACCTTAAATAAACCTTTGTTGGTCTTAAAGGTGCCACTGGATTCAAACTTTGTTCTACTGAAGTCTAAAGTAATTGCTGAATTTTCTGGCTCTGCGCAGGCAAAGTGAGGGCGCTCTGAAGGACCAATTATATTAGAAATGCTGACTGTTCTGTTAAAACTGGGCTCCTTCATCCCACAGAAACCGCTACTGAAGCAGAACAAAATTAACGTTGTATAGAACACAAGTTCCTCCTATCACTTATTTCTGAAGGCAAGGCAGAATGAAGAACCGAAAGTTTATTATAGTCAGTTCTTAGCTATCGAGCTTGTATAACTTTAAGTTAAAAAGAAGGGAGGACAGCATTACCTGAATGCAGCATCTCGGAATTCAGAGACTGAGAAAGATCAAGATTTTCAGGCACCAGCCTCCTTCGTTGCCATAATTCTGTCCCACTCAGCTCAGCTATTTCTGAACCCCAGCAGGCTGTGAGACATAATAACCCTGTGTGGGAAAGCCCAGGACAAGCAAGGGATGTTACCTGATCCCTAGCCTTAAACCTGGAGACGCTTCCCTGTTAAAATCCATATCTCACTCCTAAAACAGCAGCAATTACCTGTTGTTGTTCTGAATACTTTTCTTTTTGCCTAATAGCTATCTAGGGAGACAATTTCTTCTTCCAATATATCTGTTTTCTAACAGAGCACATCTTAAGAAAACTTTAAAGTACATCGTTAGAAGAACATTCAAATCCAGGGGAATTACGCATCCCTTACGATGTAGGCATATCAATATTTTGTAAGTCGTACAACAGCCAATGGCTACATTCTGTTAGGGAGTTTTGATCTTCTGCACATTGTGTGAATTCGCAAATCTTTATGAAATGCAGTTTTTGTATAATTTTGAGTATTCGCTATAGTCAAGACAAGCTTGACCAAATCAAGGAAAGAGGCAAGGCTTTTGAAAAACAAGCAGTAAGCCTTTACCTCATGAAGAATTTTTTGTTCTCCATGGTAAGGAAGCTTCATTCTAATCAAACACAAGGCACTGAGCCACTACTTAGTCCAAGAAGGACAGAATTCCCAAGTCCCTTCCACAGTGCTTGCAGATGGCACTACATAGGCAGGAGGAAAAGTGGGAAGAGACATTTTTATTACCTAGACAAATTTATGTTCATGACAAATGAAACACAGTGGCTTTGGGTGGCACCAAAAATGGAGTCTGGGCCTTTTAAAAATGGAATACGTTAGCACTGAGTTGAACAAACATTAGAAAACAAAGCCAAGAGAAGCAAAATTCATGATATGTTCAGCGTTGCTAACCAAGCCCATTCCCAAGGGGAACAACCTTCAAACAATACCTCTGAGGTGGCAGTAGAAGACCTGAGTTATTCTGCTTACAGAGTTTGCTTTAGAATTCTAGCACACCCATTTCAGTATAAGAAGCTCTACCTATTAGCTCAAGATGAAAAGTTAGCCTGAGGATTCAAATGGCTGAATAGAACCACCATAACAAGTTGCTCTCTTTTATCTAGAAGTGGCATTTGTTTTTTCTCAGAGAGTCATTTGGTTGTGTTTGTTGAAATTGGTAGACAACAGTCAGCTGCTTCTCTCAAGATCCAGCTTTTCAAAAGCTTCCCAGGTAGGTGGGACCAGGTTAGGACATATTGAACCTTGTGAAGGACTAGATTTGTGAACAGAAACAGCAAAGTGTTCTTACTAGAAATCCAAGTCCCTTGTTAAGGGTTGGTGAATAGGGTCACTAAGCTTTTGACCAAGCATCTTGGCCTTTAACAGCAGCTCAAAACTCAACTTGTGAAGTTTTCTTTGTGGGGATTTGGTGGGGACAGCACCACCTGCTCCTTTCTCCATTCCAAGCCATTGTTAAAGTCACATGAGCAGTCTAGTAAGGAGCTGGCAAGTTGGGAACCCCAAATGAGTTTGGAAGGGATGATGGGCATGCAGACGCTGCAGCTGCTGCTCTGAGGAACTAGGATCCAGAAAGCCTTACACACACTGACAAAGGTCAGAACGTCTTTTTAGAAAGTCAGCTTGTCTGATAACCACTCCCATTTTCCTAGAAGACTTTGGAGAAGTTTCTTAACTGTAGACTGCAGTTCGCAACAATACCATGAGTGGTTTGAAAAAAGTGACTTGACCATTTCGGGTTATTTCTAGGGTTACTAGTTCTGGCTCGGGAAAAGCCTGGAGATTTGGGGAGAGTGCCTAGGGTTACCAGCTTGGGAAGGCAGACAGCTCACCAGGGATGTGATACAGGTTCTGAATGAGCATGATTAGGTGTTTACAGGCTGTGCTCCCCTATGAGGGAGTATTTCTTTTAATTGATTTTAGCCTTAGTTTTAAATAGTTTTTTCTGTATTCTGTGTCTGCTCTCCAAAGCAGACATTTTCTCCAGCGGTTCTTAGCTCTCGTAGTCTGGAGATCAGTTGTAATTCTGGGAGAACACCAGGCCCCACCTGGAGGTTGACAACCCCAACTATTTCCAGCA
Organism: Lepidodactylus listeri; assembly: GCA_029233225.1. Classification (NCBI taxonomy): domain Eukaryota; kingdom Metazoa; phylum Chordata; class Lepidosauria; order Squamata; family Gekkonidae; genus Lepidodactylus; species Lepidodactylus listeri. The sequence goes on from JARCFY010000008.1 coordinate 24,938,976, forward strand.
CATCCTCTCCTGCAACCAACCAATTCACAACAAAAACAAGTCTTCACGTCTATGAGTCCACTTACCATATTGACTGACGAAATAAATAAAGCAGCAGCGCAGGAATCGCCTCATGGCCCATACAGAGCAAATGCCAGTCCACTCTCCCATTCAGAAAAAGACAAGAAAAACACCAAATATCTAATCTTAGGCTTTAAAATTGCTTCACTTTAGCCTAGACCTAAAGGGAAAAAGGGTGGGGCAGACAGGAACGATCACTAACAGCATTCTGTCCCTTTCAGTATCCTTTTACTAAAAATGGATTAGCTAACAGGTTTAAACTAATTAATGAGCCATTTTAACTTCCCAGGGAACCCTGGGAACTGTAGTGTTTTGGGTGGGGTATAGCACTTTCTTATTAAGATTTCTAAGTACCACAGTAAACTATAAATCCCTAAGGTTCTTTGAGGGAAACTTAATGATGCATAAAACCAATTTACACCTGTAGCCTAAGTTATAACGCTGTTCTCCACAGAAATAACTTTGAGGTAATTCGATCAAGAGTCCACCCACCACTGCCAGAATCGTGCCTTTCTCCCTTTGCAGAGAACTGGTTTTCACAGAGACACACAATGGGCAGCAATCCTACCGCAGCTTGCAAGATGTTATTGAAAACTGGCAAATCTTCCTACTGAAGATAACAAGCTGAAGATAACAAGTGTATTAACAAGGACTCCAGCGTTTGTGTAATTTGTTTAAAATTGGTGAGGTTTGTAAGGTGACCATTTGCAAAAGATTAGAGGATTCCTGTACCTTTTAACAATTATGCGGCAGAAAGACATTCAGTAGGAGCATTTTCCTTATCCTAATGCAGAACAAAATTCCCTTGTCAGGATACTACTCAACATACTGAAGTCCTCTTCTCTATTATAGGGTGGTGGTGGAAAGTGCTGTGAAGTTGCTGCCGACTTATGGCGACCCTCTGGGGTCTTCAAGGCAGGAGACAGGTGGTTTGCCATTGCCTTCCTGTTGCATAGCAACCCTGGACTTCCTTGATGGTCTCCCATCCAAATACTAACAAGGGCCAACTCTGCTTAGCTTCCTAAGATCTGGCCAGACTGGGCTTTATTACAGAAGACATCCAGAACACCTAGATGACTCTGAGTTCAATCCAGAAAGTTTTTTTCACTCAGTCTCATCCAATTTCCTCAAACTTGTCCCTGTGCCTGGGGTTTAGTATATAGGTAAGGTTGTAGCTGTAGGATGAGTGCCCCACCATGCAGCTCTTAAAGTCACAGGCAACCCTGTTCTGTCATGTGCTGACTCTTCACAGCACCTGACAGACATCTTATGTCATCTGCAATAACCGCATAAGGTCAGTGTTCCCATGTAGAGATGTGAAGGCCCAGGGAAAAGAACAGGAAAATTTGGAGTAGGGTCCATTTTTCCCTGAGACTGTTTTCCCATTTTTTTTCCAGTGAAAAATTGGAAATTTGGGGGAGTACAGTAAACAAAACCTACTCTGAAATATTCTTCTCTTTTAGAAAAGAGTTAAATGCTTTCAGCTGGCTCACAATGACCCGGTGAGGTTATCAAGGCAAGAGGCATTCAGAGATGGTTCGCCATTGCCTGCCTCTGCATAACAACCCTGGTATTCCTTTGGAGGTTTCCCTTCCACATACTATCAGGGCTGCCCCTGCTTTGCTTCCATGACCTGTTAAGATTTGTTTAGCCTGGACAATCCAAGTCAGTGATGTAGACATGTACAGCTCTTAAATCCAAGATGCACTTCTGTACCTAGAAGCATACCTAACCTTCATAATCATGCAGGACTTTCATTGCTTCTCAACAGTTGTCCTTTCAACTTGACTCTTCCCTTGTAGTGGACCTTTTCACCTCTCCCTCAAACTTTGTTCTACATATACTCACAGATTGGGTAAAAAGTAGCTTTTTGCCCCAGCTTGCTGGACTGGGGAGAAAAAGATCAGAAGGAGGTTAGGCAGAAGTGCACCAAAGCCTCAGAGGAAAACCCTGAAATTTTCATTGAGAACTGAGCTCTCTCTAACCAGTAGCCACAGATGGAATAAGCAGCATCTAGCTGGGACTACAGCTAGCTGTGCACATATTATTATTGAAAGCTAAGAGTTTCAATTTATTGTGAATTCGATATAAAATTGTACTCATAATTTAATCACTGCAGTTTGATAATATTTTATATTATTTAGCACAAAGCTTAGAGAAAACTAGGGCATTTATAACTTTTAGGTTCCAAAAAAAAGTCAAATATTGTGATTTTATATGCTAAGTTAGGTTATAAATGATGTATTTTATGTTGCTAAAGCAGTAAAATTAGTTTAGGTTAGATAGGACTAAGTATTATTTTAGTTTACCCTACCAAATTCTGTGGGTTTTCTTCTCCTGGAAAAAAAACAGGATCTTCCCTCCCCCCGCCCCCCAGCACTTCAATATTTCAGGAAATTTCACATTTCTATTCCAATGTGGTCAATACACCTGCTCACAGGGATGCCAGCCTCCAGGTGGGACCTGGGGATCCCTCCGATTTACAGCTTATCTCCAGACTACAGAGATCAGCTCCCCTGAAGAAAGTGGATGCTTTGGAGGGTGGACTGTGTGGCATGGTGCCCCAATGAGGTCCCTTGTCCTTCCCAGGCTCCACCCCCAAATCCCCAGGAGCTTCCCAACCTGGATCTTGGAACCCGACCCCTCCATCCCCTGCTGGTGGCCAGGGGGAACCTGGCAACCCCAAATCCATCTACTTTCATCTATCCCTACAGTCCAGCCTGCCAGTGGAGAACCTCTACTCAAGCCCTGCTGTCTATGCCCCCCCCCCCCGCAAAGGTAGAGGGGGAGCAAGCACAGGCAAGGCTTTTTGGTGGTGGCACCTCACCTCTCCCTTGAAGCTCATCTAGCACCTGTTCTTCTTTCCTTTAGGTACCAGGCCAAAGCATTACTTTTCAACTAGGCTTTTAACTATTTTTTGTTGTTGTTTTATGGTTTGCTCCTACCCTGAGGACTATTTTAGCAATAAACTGTTCTGTTTGTTTTACATGGTTAATATATTTATGGCTTGCTTTAGTGACATTTTTATGGCCATGTTCCTGATTATTTTATTGAGTTGGCTTTTTGTACTGTTTTTTTATTGGAATGATTTGTTTTTATTGATTTCTTTTTGCTCCTTGTTTGATTTTATGATTGTTGTCGTGAGCCACTCGGAGATCTGGAGATGCTGCATACGAATAGGCAGGCCAAGTGGGCAGCCTCCCACCAATCACCTCTATCCCCTGTTGCTGCTGTATGCAGCAGGGAAAAAAAGGGGGGGGGGGAATGGCAACCATCAATGCCATGGCAACATTTCTGGCTGTGAAACTCATCACATCACAGGATGCTCTAGGATTGACTCCATGATCTATGGAGCCAGTTTGGTGTAGTGGTTAAGTGCACAGACCCTAATCTGGGAGAACCGGTTTTGATTCCCCAACTCCTCCACATGTGGTGGCTGGGTGACCTTGGGCAAGGCACAAGTTCTCTCAGAGCTGTTCTCTCAAGAGCAGTCCTCGAAAGAGCTCTCTCAGCCTCACCTACCTCACAGGGTGTCTGTTGTGGGGAGAGGAAGGAGAATGAGTTTCTAAGCCGCTCTGAGACTCCGAGTGAAGGGCAAGGGTATAAATCCAATCTCTTCTTCTCTCTTCTCTTTACCATAGAGTTTCAAGTGCCCTGCAACGTGATGCCATCATTACCGGCTATGCAGCCATAAATTACATTGCTACATCAATGGACATCATTTGGGTAAGTCCTGCCCTCTCCAATTTTGTAAGTAAACAAGTTCCTAACAACTGAGCCTCTTAGACCATCCTACAAGCTATTAAATTTCACAGCAAAAATTGTGTCCAGAGAGATAAGTCCATTTTAGAGATTAATCCCCACTTTTGTGTGATGTTCCTTAGTTGGAAGATAAGAGCATCTGTCAGCGTAGGAGTGGGATTTTCCTACAATGTCCAGGGCGATCTGCCTTCTCGGTTCCTCCAGGTCACTTGTGATGATGTCTTGGATCTAGAATTGCCAACCTCCAGGTGGGGTCTGAAGATTCCCCAGAATTTCCCAGACCTGGTGGAACACTCTGCCAAATATCACCAGGGCCCTGCAGGACTTAATGCAATTCCACAGGGCCTGTAAGGCAGAGATGTTCCACCAGGCCTTTGGCTGAGGACAGCAGCGGTTCCATCATGGCTGGCATCCTTCTCCTTTCCTCCATCTTTTCGCTTTGGCTCCCTCCTCACCCTACCCACAAAACAGCAACATAGTCTAGAGTGGGTCAAGAAGAAATAGTGACACCATCTGAGATCCGGTAATTGATATTCCTGTTGGCAGCAGAAGACAGGACTCGCAACCATGGGTTTAAATTAAGGGCGGGAAGGTACCGGCTGGATATTTGGAAAAACTTTTTGAGTCAGAGTTGTGCAATGGTGGAATCAGCTGCCAAGGGGGGGTGGTGAGCTCCCCCCTCACTGGCAGTCTTTAAGCAGCGGCTAGACAAACACTTGTCAGGGATGCTCTAGGTTGATCCTGCATTGAGGGGGGGGTTTGGGCTAGATGGCCTGTACGGCCCCGTCCAACCCTGTGATTCTATATTTAACATTGTTTTCAACTGCTGTACATCGACCAGAGCCTTGTGCTCGTGGGGACTGGGCGATTCACAAATCCAATATATAAATAAATAAATTACAACAAATCTCCAGATGACAGAGGCCCATTCCATTGAAGAAATCTGTTCAGGTATCATGCAAGCATAGCGCCCCCCCCCCCCATTTTTTTTTAAGTGAATGGGTCCAATTGTTTAGTGGACAGAAGGGATGCCTAATACCTTTGTTGGTCTTAATAGTGTCACTGGACTCAAAATTTGTTCTCATGCCTTTTAAAACTTCTTGCCAGTTTTGCATTTTTAATGTTCGAAGTGGTTCGCACACACTACCTTGCAGTTTTTGTTAACAGCCCTAACAGTAAGTTAGGCCCGTATTACCACCATATTGAAGGTGGGAGACAACACGAAAATGTGGCTTCCCAGCCCATGGCCGCCTTGTGAGTTTGTAGTCAAGATGACGTTTGAACTGAACACCTCCCATATTACCATTCGTTCTCTTTGTTTCCTTTTGAAGCTCTTTCTCCTCTTGTTCTAGTACTTTTGACCTTTCGCTAGGCAGGCAGTGCCGCATGCCACTTTGAACCTGAGCTCTGCCAGCATTCCTACTTTTTGTCCTTTCCAGTGGTCCCACAGGGCTGAACTGGATTCCCAATAATAAGGGTATCTCCAGAGCTTTCCTGACAACTGTAGCTTTAAAGGACTCCTCTATCTCTCCACAAGTAGGGTTGAGAAATGCCTGGAGATTTCGGGGTGGTGCTTGAGGAGGGTTAAGTTTGAGGAGGGGAGGGACCTCAACAAGGTATATGGTCCAAGACTCCACCCTCTAAAGCTGCTGTTTTCTCCAGGGGGGCTGATCTCTCTCATCTGGAGTTCTGCTGTAATTTTGGGAACTCTCCAGGCCTCACTTGGAAGCTGGCAACCCTCTCTCATAGGCTTTCGTTGGCCGCTCACATTGTTACGCACAACCATGCCAACTCACTAATTCAGTATGAAACTCTACACATCTCCTTCAACTTAGCATTAGCTGAATTTGCTGTGCAGATTTTAAAAACACCTGAGTCCAAAACTGTGCTGATTGTTACTATGAGGAATTTTTGGGGTGGGGGACATGGCAGGCAACGTTTGGACCTAGTGCTTGTTCTTCTGCACACCTGTAGATAGCCGTTTCACTCAGACCTCAAGTCAAACTGTGCAATCCCAGCAAGTGCCCTAAAAATCAGTCATCATCCAGTCATTATCTAGAAGATAATGATTATACACAGTGAAAAAACAGGACGAGTCATTCTAACAGACTGGTTCACTTTCAGTTTCCCACCATGGTTGAAGGAGCTGGTTATGTATAACCTGGAGAGGAGAAGACTGAGAGGTGATATGATCACCATCTTCAAGTACTTGAAGGGCTGTCGTCTAGAGGATGGTGTGGAGTTGTTTTCGGTTGCCCCAGAAGGTCAGACTAGAACCAATGGGTTCAAATTAAATTAAAAGAGTTTTTGGCCAAACATTAGGAAGAACTTCCTGACAGAGTGGTTCCTCAGTGGAACAGGCCTCCTTGGGAGGTGGTGGGCTCTCTTTCTTTGGAGGTTTTCAAACAGAGGCTAGATGGCCATCTGACAGCACTGCTGATTCTATGGACTTAGGCAGATCATGAGAGGGAGGCCAGGAAGGGTTGCATCAGTGCTTAGTTCTCATGGCCCTTTCTTACACGTCCAGGGAAATGCAATTCGCCGCTTTGAGGTCAGGAAACAATTTTTCTCCAGGTCAGTTTGGCTGGAGCTCCTGGAGGGTTTTTTTGTCATCTTCTAGGCGTGGAACAGCGGTCACTGGGGGTGTGGAGGGGGAGGTATTTGTGAAATCCCTGCATTGCACAGGGGCTTGGACTGGATGACCCTGGAGGTCCCTTCCAACTCTATGATTCTGAGCATAGACCACCAAGGGATACTTGCCTGTGCTCAGACAACCACACACACAGTGGTTGGTGCAACAAGCTAGCCCCCATCTCCAGGGCTCTAGTTTCACTTTTCCAGCCACTGCAACAGTAGAAATGGCTGCTAGCCCTGGTGGGCTAGCCCCCACACATTAACTACTTACAAATATAAACAAGTGCATAGAGGGATTTTCCAGCGTGAACAGACTTAGATAAATTCTTGAGAGCCGGTTTGGTGAAGTGGTTAGGACTGTACTCTAATCTGGGAGAGCTGGCTTTGATTCCCCCCTCTCCCGCATGCAGCTGCTGGTGACCTTGGGTCAGTCACAAGTTTTTTCAGAGCTGTTCTCTCAAGAGCAGTCCTCAAAAGAGCTCTCAGGCCCACCTACCTCACAGGGTGTCTGTTGTGGGGCGGGGAAGGGAAAGGAGATTGTAAGCCACTTTGAGACTCCTTTGGGTAGTGAAGGGTGGGGTATAAATCCAATCTCCTCCTCCTCCTTCAAAAGTCTAGCAGATGTATATTGGTCTTCCAACTTTATTGAGGAAAAATTCCTGGTGGTTTATCCCCTGGAGAGCTGCTGGTGGCTGGGAACTAGTCAAGCTGAATTCTAGCAGCACTGGCTACTCCACAGGGTCCAGCCAGGGGCATCAACTGTGCCGTGTAGTGGTTAGAGTCAGACTAGGGCCTGGAAGATCCTGGTTTGAAGCCTCCCTCTGCCACAGCTCACAGGATGACCTCGGGCTAGTCACCCACTCTCTGCCAAAACTACCCAAGAGGGCTGTTGTGAGGAGAAAATGGAGGAGGAGAACACCACGAGGCACTTTGGCTCCCCATTGGGGAAAAAGGTGGAGTATAAATGGATAAATAAAACAGGTGAAGGCTGGCCCATTGCCTCGTACTGCACCTCTGCTGGCAAGCCTGTGCCCATCAACAACATTGCTAATCCAGCCTGAACTGAGTGGTCCCTTCGAATGCTGCCGCCCACCCCCTGAAGTGAGAGTAAACCAGGACAAATTTTTATCGTCAAGTTTCCAGATGAGCGTTATTAATAAAAGGAGCTAATGTTATGGCACGAGATCCAGTTCTGTAAAGAGAAAAGCATTCGTGATACACACCCTCTTGTTTTTGAAGGCCATGATTATTTCAGTCACTGCTGCAGCCTGTACAAAGCCCTTGCCAATATGCTATTCCAACAGCACTTTTCAGCCAGTTATTTCCCCACCCTTGTGTCGATGAGGGCAAACTGTGGTCAACGGGTATTTTTAGAATTGTATTTTTTTGTACACCGCTCTGAGCCCGCTTGTGGGGAGGGCAGTCTAAAAGCCTAATACAATAAATAAAAAATGTGAAGAATGTCCGCTGTTCACTACGGAATGAAAACTTCACAGAACAGGGGTGTCAAGCATAAGACCCGGGGGCCAGAATTGGCCCGTCCAGGGCTCTTATGTGGCCTGTGAGCAACTGGTGCGAGGGAGGGAACAGGAGACAGCTTCAGGGGGGAGTGGATGGAGCCACTCCGATTGTGGCGGCAGCATGAAGGAACCTCATCTGCAGCAGTCAAGCAGGGTGGGAGCGTCTGCCCAGTGCTGCACTGCTGGCTCTCTAATCTACCCGTATAGGTTTCCCTTTGAACCCCCCTCCCAGCCCATGAGGCCTTCCAATTAGGATACACCAACTTGGAGCTTACCAGCTGCTGGTACAGTGATACAGTTTACATCTCCAATACCTGGCATTACGTTTTACGGCACACATGGCTTGGCCCAACAAAGTGACATTTATGTCAGATCCGGCCCGCCTAATAATTGAGTTTGACACCCGTCATAGAAACTCTGAGGATTCTGACCTATGCTAATGAGCTTCTGCACCTCTTTTTTTACGAAATGACCCCTGCAATTTAAGGGGACTCTCTCGGCTGTTTGCTTTAGTACTAGCCTTATAGTCCAGGGAATCCCGAACCACTTGGTTTGTCCACCTGTTACAGAGGGCAAGGAACTGCTACATCTGTGCTCTTCCCACTGTGGACAGAGATGGCATCATGAGGGCCATCCCCAAGTTTCATTACCCGCTGTGGTGAAGCCAGTCGGTACAGGTCCTCTCCAGACGGTACAGGTCCTCTCTCCGGTACAGGTCCTCTCCTCAGTTACAGAGTTCTCTCTTGCATGAGACTGGGTCAGCGAGCTCCGCTGGCTATGAAAACATTTTACACCAAGATATGCGCCACACACTCGCTTGTTTAGAATGGCCATGAAAAATTTTTCTATTTTATGCCAGGCTGTGGATCGCTGGGAGTTAACATTATTTTAGACATTTCCTCCTATTTTATTATGTCTTTTGTTCACAGTGTTTTATTGGACCGTTAAATGTTTTGTAAATGCATTTCATCACCTCCAGCACACATTAAAGTTGCTTTCTGTCCTGTAAAAGCAGGAAATTCGTTTTGCAAGATGAATTGAATATCCTGCAAACACGCACGAACATGGAACAATCCTGCACTGAATGATTCCACCGCACTGCCTAACGCAAGAGCCGAGAGACAAAATAAACTTGGACACATTTATCGTTTTTATAGAAAATAGACGTTTACATACATTTATTTTGTTGAAATATTTCTTTGATCATAACTTTTGTAAGCAAAACTCATCCGTACATCTGAGAGCAAAAATAAAGGACCTTTTAAAATCCTGTTATCACTGAAATACATCCCACGGCTATATTGTGCATTTAATTTATTTATGAAAAATAACCAATATCTGAAAATAAAAAGGAAAACGTAAGAAAACAGAGATAGAGAAACACCATACAATTAAACCTTTGCTTGGTGAAGGAGATAAATGGCATCTGGTTTTGGCAAAGAGATTTCTATATATTCACGGAAGCCACACAGATTGTGACCCAGAGAGTTCTCCCCCTCCCCGTCCCCCATGTTTCCAATAAATCCATATACACATCACAAGGAAGATTCAAAATGTATTTTCAGAGATGACCGTCAGCAACTTCAGCACTTTTCAAACAGCATTAACAGCCAAAGCAAATGTTCTTATCACTGTTTTTGTTAAGTCTACATGGAAGCAGGCTGCCAGCATTTCAAACTATTGCACAAGTCCCCTAAGGCAAGAGCCCCTTTAGATGAGCAATAAGACAAAATGTACAGTGCTACTGCAAACAAGGGCCAGTGTGTACAAGGCGATCTGGCAGGTTCCCAAAAGCTTTGCAGAATCATAGTATGTGTGTACAATTGGTGGTTTCCCAAAACTGATGCTGGAAAGTTGTCACTACAACTATTCTTTGCTAGCATGCGAATGAGAAAGGAACTCAGCTGTACATTTGTGAGTCTGCATGGTTTTCAAAAGAGAAAAGAAGTGCACTGTCCTCTCCTTATATTAAAGCACTATTATTGTTTTAAAGGGGAAATGTTTCTTTGGACAATGTATGTTCCTCCACAGAATTAGCAGGGACAATTTGCAATCTCGTTTAGTCAGTTGTAACACTGTACTGACTTCTATGGAGTTAGGGAAAGAGGAGTGTAATTAGAAACTTAAGATGGGAAAAAAGAGAGCACAAGCTCCCCATCCCACCCCACCCGCCAATATAACTGCTTGGGATGAGGTTGGTTTAGCCAATTGGGGACAGAATCACTGGATAGAGTGTGAGTGGGGAATTCAGCTGGGTTCCCTAGGGAACTCCGTAAGATTTGCTAGGCTCTTTTCACCTTGGAAACTTATGTTAGTTAATAAGGGGGTGGAGATCCCATTTACTATGTTACTATGGTTGCTCTTCTACTGCGATTACAAGGTTATGAGCTTTTCTGCATTTTCACTATTCTCGCTTGCAAGTTCCTTTTCCTTTGAGGGACTTTTTCTATTCCATGTGTGTTTTGCTTCCTCTAGTGGCTGATTTGATATTACACTGGTTTATGTCTGGCATTATCTCCCTGCAGATTTAAACGGTGGGGTTTTATGCCAAACATAAACTAGCATAATATTGACTCGATCACTAGAGGGAGCAAAACACATGCGGAAGATGACCCCCCCCCCCCGAGAAACAGGAACTTACAAGCGTGGAAAATGAGAATGTGGAAAAGCCCTACGTCTTTCAAGCGGCAGGCTGTTGTTTGGTTACTGTGTTGTCTGGTTTGTTGATACTGAATTCCCTTTGCAAGAATGCTCAGACAGAATCTAACACCTTGATGGACTGGAGAAGCTGGCCTTGGTCACTGCAAAGTCTCTCAAGCAAGAACCAGCTGAACTCAGAGACTGCTGAGTTGAAATACCCAGGTATTTAGCACTGGGAACCTTGGTTGTATTATTCTATACAGTGGATGACTTGAGGTCAAAGAACTACTGTTTACATTTATTTGTCTTACAAGTGTTGCTCCTAATTTAGACAGACAGAGGCAGAGGTTAGACCAACATTAAAGTGGTATAGTTAACCAAACCACCAATGCTGGATGAAGGCTAGTGCTACTGTAGCATTGAAGGAAAAGTTGTCCCTTAGATGTCTGTATGGAGTTATCTCTCAAGAAGCCCTTGAAAGGCAGAGGCTGAATCTCTGCACATTGCAGGGGACTCTGGAGTGAATTATCTGATTTGCTCTCCATTTGGTGTGTCAGGGCTTGCTTCAGCTTCTCGTGAAAATGCCAGAAAGCACCCTGGTTGTATACTGGAGAGTGAGATTGAGACTGATGGGTAATCCCTGTTTCAAAGACTCCTTTGCCCCACCTCATCCTTTCTCATCAAGGAACCAGCACTAAGCCTCTGAGAAACCCCAGCCAGGCTTGCCACATGTTTCTCACTTTGAGGAACTGCTCCTTTTTTCACAATCTGTTTCTTATTCTAGAACTCGTTGGAGAACAAACCTACTCCTAAAGATTGCCAAGAACACAGTTGGAAAGCAACTGTTCTACACACAGAGGCCTCTGTGCACAGCCAAAGATGTCCGGCACAGCAATTCAAAATTGCATTGACAGGCCAAAGCTGATGTAGAGATCTGAGAACCAGATCTTAAGGAGCACATGGTTAGTACCTTAAACAAATCAAATCTGTGCTTTGGAAATCTCTAGGGAATAGACTGCACAAACGATCTAAGAAACAGCTCAGTTTTGTATGTATGTGTGACAACCACCAGGCGCTGCCTGGCGCCAACATCAAAATAAGACTGCTTTTCCTATTGCCAGTGCATCCTTATCATTAACATACAGCCTCTGGTCCAAAAGCTCCTGGTGCAGGGAGCTCATGTACATGTAGGCTTCCCCATTCAACATCATAGGCAACTCTGCACACACATCTCTTTGTGTACGTGAGGCTGCCCACTCAAATGAATCGAACAGGTAATTCCTTACTAGGCTGCACAGAACTGGACAAAATTGATGGAATGAGGCAATAGTTGGTGTTTTTTAAAACAGCTCTCTGTCACCACATTCAAATGAAAACATAACCTTAGGTTTCAAGGTGAAACAGGTGGACTGAGATCTCTGTCAGAGTTTAGTTTTCGATTGCCATTTGAGATTGAAATTTATAATCCCCAGGCCTTGATCTCTTTATCTGCTCAGTATCAGTCCTGTATTTGTGATTTGGCTCATGTCTGTACAGGCTTGGAAAACAGCATTTCAGCACATGAGGAGAACTGATTGTTTATTCTATATCCCCCCCCCCCCCTTTACAAAAGGCTCAGGCATTCTTAACACACACTGCACCGGCAAACAGCAGGACAGAAATTGAAGTTTTGGGGGCTGCATTTTGCCTTTTGATCTGGGGGGGGAGGAGAGGCATTTTCTAATATCTACAAGAGTAAGATCAATTTTACTGCCAATTACCCTGCACCACTGGAACAGTAAAACCGGGCGAGAAACTTGTTGCAATATGATTTGGACGGATATGCAGGAACATTTAACAGTGTGAGTCTTTCTCCGTTACAGCCTTGATTCATCTAGCAAAGGGCTTAAATCAGACAGTCAACAGAGCCATCTTTGTGATTAAAAAGTGACAATGTGCTTTTTTGCATTTTAGCGAATCGCAGTCTAGGTAAAATTATGATCGCTGCACCAGACCACAGAATTCAAAACTTGATTACTGCATGAACTGCAGGAGAGGAAAAGGGACAAGAAGCATAACACTGTCTCCTCTCTCTGGCGGTATTCCACATTTTGGGTTATGCTGCACGGCCCAAACTGGCTCATGGATTAGATTCCAGCTGTGTGCACTTGACGAGCCAGGGCATATCGTGATGGCTGAATAACAGATGCAAAGGAAGCTTGTTCCAGATTTTTTTTGGGGGGGGGGGGGAGAAGATACCCACTTTTGTCTCCTCTCAATTGCAATCTTAGGGTGCAATTAAGGGTTCTGCACATTTGAAAACTACACATGGTTTGAAAATGGGCTCATGTTAGTCTAATTTGGGGGCAATTTTAAACACGTGAAAAACAGCAACCGAGGGGCTGATACGGAATGTCCACAGATGCCTCCCACTCAAACACTATGAGTGACAGCTATCTTAGTTTAATGCCATTTCAGGTCTAGTGCACAAAGGGGTCGTGGTCTTCCTTCTACAAAAACAGTGGATCCAAAAAGGAACAATACTGAGCAGGTCTACTTGGGAGCAAGTCTCATTTTATTCAGTGGGGCTTACTCCCAGGAAAATCCTCTTCAGATGTCAGCCAAAATGTATTTCCGGTAGTATGCAGGGGTTCACTGGTTCTTCAGCTTACTGCAAAAGTAACTGGTAGGCTGCTGCACTTAAGGCCCTCGTGCGCCCACGCAGCCTAGCATGCTCCACATCTGTTTAAATGGCCTATCCACCCCCTTTCCCACATTCGAGGACTGCAGTGCCAGTGGCTTTTGAGCCAGCCCAGTTCATGATACTCTTTCTGGCTTTCCAGTTTCCCAACACCTTATCCCCTGGCCTCCATGCCATGGCAAAGGTAAATCTCCCATTATGTCTACATTTGGATAAATTAACATGTGAAAATTATCAATACCGCTGCCTCCTGTTAGGGAAAAAAAGTAACCATTCCAAGACGAGATGGCTTTGATCAACCCTTACTGTCATTAACCAGCAGAAAACTTTTCTCAGCTGGAGCAGACAGACACCAGTCTTTTAAGGAAGTGACACTTCTTTCTCTTAACTTATAAAATTCAAACACAAATTCCGCATCTACATGCTGGATACATGCACCTGGGGTACAGAATGGTAAACAGTCACAATCAGCTAGTTGTACAAATCTAGTTTCTGATGTGTTTGTCCCACCCCCTGGCGATACCGTCAGCCTTTTATCCCCCGATATGGTGTGTTTAGGTTTCGAAGTGATAGCAAGGAAAAATATCTCTTTGGAGGAAAAGCCAGAAACAAATTTGTTTCTGATAAGGAGCATGTTAATGTTTGATAATGAAAGACTCCTCTGTTTGAAGCACTCCAGTGGTCCAAAGGCTGTCGTCCAGAGGGAGCTGAAATTAAGCATTAACTGCATCATCCTAAACCAAGTTACAACCTTCTAAGCTTATTGTACTGTAAATCCCATTGAAAACAAGGAGACAAATTACCCCTAGCCAGCTTGTTATATTGTTTTCGATGGGACTTTGCCTATGACTAAGGGTGATATCACATGCGTATTTTAAAGTGCTCTAATTGACAGTCACAAATTTATCACTCCTTCACTTACTTTGAATTCACACTATGCTTTCCCCATTTTAAACCCCACCCTCACTCCTGAAACTAGGACAGGAGAACACCCTTTCAGCCCCCCAGCATGACTATCTGTATTGCCTAGCAACTGAGCTAAGAGGCAATCCGACAGATGGACATCCGTCTTGTGAGCCTCTCTACCACTTCCTCCTCTGCTTCCTCCCTCTCCAGTGACACTGCAGAGGCTGCAGGGGTGGGGTGAACACACTCACAATGGGAGAGAGACACTCAGTGTACTTTACGTGGCACATGTAAAATCTGTCTCTTTTATGTGCGGAAACCATCAGGGGGCTTTTGCTGCAGTGCAAAGAATTTCCCGCTGTGGACTGAGCCATGAGTTTGCTACCAGGAAACATTATATTCAGAGAGTACGCACTCTGCAAAAAGAACTGCTTAACATTTTTAAAGAAATGCAGATAAGACAGTGGACTTTAGTCACAAGTTGATAAACCCTATGCTAGATCAAGGCCAACAATTGCCTGCTGGTTTTATTTAGATTGCTGCACTTAACTCATCCAAACACGTATCTACGGGTGGGACATATCTGAGGTGTTAGCATCGGGGTGCCCAACATTCTTCAGAACGTGGAATTCTGATACAAGGTGGTGGGCACAAGCACACAACGGCTGCTGTGGGAGGCAGAGCCAATCACAAAAAGCCAGGTTATATCTATATACTAATTCCCAAGTGCCCCCTGTGCATGTAGATATCTAAATCTGCACATCGGGGGCACTTGGGGGGCAGAGAGATTTTCCTGCACACTTGGGGGAGCTTGGGGGGGAAAGCTTGGCGGGCCCGGCAGCTGGGAGCTGTGCGGGCTTCGCCATCACAGACGAGGGGGAAGAGCTGGGAAGGGAAGAAGGCTAACCTGTGACGGTTTCCTCCTCTGCACAGAGCTCCCCCCCGTGAGTATCGCGGGTTCCCCCTTCTTGTATAACTCTAATAGTAACTCTTCAACGTTTCAGGCAGAAGCTGTGTCCAACAGGATGCCTGTTTATCTGCTCAGCCAATCAGAAGCCCTGCTGGGCAAAAACCCCAGCTGGCCCCACCCACTCTCTAGAAGCACTTGATGGGCACCAGGAAAGGCGTCAGTGGGCGCAATGGCACCGTGCTGGGGACCCGTGAGTTAGCACATCCTTAGGTAATAACTAAGAAGGGCTAGTTCCCCATGAAGTATATATACCTGTTTTTTTCTTTTCTCAGGGCTTGATCACCTTTCATTTTATATAACATCTTAGGCTTGTGAAACGGTTTATAATCTTACTGCATTTTCTTGAGCACACACTACGAAAGAAACAATTACAACACCATTTTACAGATTCATCTGAGAACAGGTTTCCCAGCTCTGAATCCACTGGGTTACATCAAGAGAAACACTAAGCAGGTCTATTCAGAAGTAAGTCCCATTTCATTAAATGAGCCTTCCTTCCAGGAAAATGCTGTTTGGATTGCAGCCACTGGCTCCCAACTATTAAGGCCACTCAAGGTGATGTTAACATTCTTGTCAAGGATCCTAAGGTCAGTATTTTTACTACTTAGAAAAAATAGTCTGGCATTTTTCAATTTAGGTAAAAAGGTAAAGGTTTCCCTTGCTCAAAAGCCAGTTGAATCCGACTCTAGGGGGCGGGGCTCATCTCCGTTTCCAAGCTGAAGAACCAGCGCTGTCTGAAGACTTTTTCCATGATCATGTGACTGGGATGACTAAATGCCGAGGCGCATGGAACGCTGTTACCTTCCCACCAAAGAGGTACCTATTTATCTACTTGCAGTTTCTTGCTTTCGAACTGCTAGATTGGCAGGAGCTGGGGCCAGAGACAGGAGCTCACTCCGTCGCATGGTACTCAGGTCTCGAACCACCAACCTTCTGGTCTGCAGCTCAGCGTCTTAACCTCTGAGCCACCGTGGCCCCAATTTATGTTTTTCCAAACTGCTATTTTATAGGTAAAGTGCACAGGTACGGAGAGCTAATTACCAAATGGCAGTGTGTATTATTCTGTTGAGCCCTGAGAAGCATGCACCACTCCCAGGCCTCCCCAGATGTCTGGTCAAGTCTGGGATTGCAGCAAAATTTTCTTGACTGCAAGATCAACGTAACGATAGGCTCGCCACTAAAACGGGCACATGCCTTGTGTTTTTATGCTTCACGATTTTGCTCTGCCTGATTAGCTGCTTTTAATGGTTTTGACTCTGGCCCCAAGATACGCATATTTAGGGTGCTGATATCTGTATGGCTTTTCCTTATGGTTAATATCATTTGTCGTAAGACGCTTCAAGAATACTTTATTGAGAGAGAGTGATACCAGGGTTTTCAAATTAGTCTACGGTCATCCGTATTCCCCCATTCGACAGGGAATGTAAAACACAGCACAAGCAGTGCTCTGTGGGACTAATATCTGGGTAAGAGGTAGGGATGAGTTGGGTTATAGAGAATCGTGGCCTGTTTCCTTGGCATGCATACTGCAGGGCCCTGCCTGGGCATCCCTTCACTTGGGAGACTCGCCAGTCCCGCTCGCATCACCCAACGCCCACATGGCTTTGTGAGGAAGAACCTCTCCATCTCATCATCACGAGCCCCATCCACACGTCTAACAGCTCAGCTTCCAAGTGGGCATGTGGAATCCTCACCTGAGCAAGGAATGGACAGAGCAGGGTGCCAAGGGGCCGGGGGGCGGGGGATGAATCTACTTCAAGCTCCAGGGCATCCGAGGGCTCCAGAAGTATCAACAGCACCATTCACATACATTCCTCTCCTCTGCGGTTGCCACCTTCTTTAGCTTCACAAAAATAATAAGAGTGACAGCCACAAGTTACATTACGTGTCTGGTTGTGAAAGAGGCCAGCTCAGCTCTTACACACACAGCGAGCAAACTGATATGTACATATATACATATACAGAATTTTATTATGTTAAATAAATAACTCTTTCACACACACACGCGCGCACACACAGAATAAAAACATCCAACCCTGTCTGATGTGAACTCTCCTCTGTCATGTGTATGTTCTGATATTCTTAATCAAATGAGAGAGATGGAATTGTCCACATGAAAAAAATAGCTTTCCCTTCAAAATCTCTGTCTCTCTCACCCCGCTTCTCACAAACAGACTGATCCAAAACTCACTCTGTAGTGAGTTGAAATGTCTCGAAAACCTCTGCCAAGGTTCCAAGGCCCACTCAGGTAGCTCCTGAGGGCACTGTGGGTATTCTGAGGCGCTCCTTCCCCTGGCAGCTCCCAGGGCCAACCACCCCATCGCCCTCAGGAGACGCTGACGCAGCCCAAGGCTCTTCGCCTATAAAAAGAAGCTGGTGTGTGTGCGTGTGTTTGTGTGTACGCACATGAAATAGCCTGCATGCAGGTGGGTGAGCGGGAGGTCATCTTTGGGTCCCAGCTGTTATATTTTGACCAGCTTAAATTATTTCCCAGAAGCAGCTGCAACCTTTAATATCGCGGAAACAAGGTGAGCTGTTTGGGCTGTTTTTAGAACTGGATCGTCCCCCCCCCCCCCCCCCCCCCCCGCTTCATTTAACTCTCTGCAGAAGCCCACTGTTCTGATGGAGAAAAACAAAGCCAACTAATTTCGCTTGTGAGATCTTTGAATGTAAACTGTCATTTAAAAAAAAAAAAGATATTTCTGATAAGAGACTTCTCTTCTGAGATCTCTCTTAAGGACCAAAATGTCCAGCTCAACAGCAGCTGCACCAGCCTCCTCCTTGGATGACAAGCCGATTATCTCCAAGGAATTACAATCAGAACCTCTGAGAGGGCCTTGAAGATGGCTGCCACCTCCCTCCCCGTAGCCATCACAGTCTCCTCCCACGTTTTCTTAGCTCGCTGCCACCACTACGTTATGGACCGACGGGCCTGTTTTCAGTGGCCCTCTAAAAGTAAAGGACTCCTTTAAGAAAGCCTTATGACGGACTCCACACACCTCGTCCCCAGTCCGTGCCGCAGCAGGCCGTCACCTTACTTCCCACCGTGATGATCCCTGGGCTTGGTATTTTTACTGAGCGAGACCTGTGTGTTACCGATCCATCTCCTGTGCTGAGCGTTGAATGGAAGTAGAATGAAGCATACCCAAAACACAGATCTGGATGAACATGAGGTCATGACCCATCGCACAGCACATCCAGAGAGAAGGAGGACTCGCGTAGCACTGATGACTCAAGGGTGACTGCCAACCCGTTTATGGCCTGAATCACCACCACGCCTCTTTCCAGGCCGCTTCCAGCTGGCGGGAAAAACCAGGGCTTTCCACGGCATTCTCTCGTCTCCAGGAGGCGGACGTTCGCCTTGTCCCTCTTTATCCTCTCTCGTGAACTTCCTGCAGCCGTTTCTCTATGCGGTCCAGTTTGGCCAAGTTCTCTTTCAGCAGTTTGCTATTGGGGACCAGCAGCAAAGCTTTCTCGTAATAGCCGCGTGCCGTGATGTAGTTGCCCTGCAAAAAAACCCCACAAAGATGGCAGGGGGAAGAAGAATCAAAGGTTCAGTGGCACTGCCCGTTTGCTGAAACATCACTGCCTGTTCTATAAATCTCTGCTGGATAAAACTGTGCCACAGCCCCTAATGCCAATATAGCAGGTTGATTCCACAGATTCCCAGAGTGGTTCAACAGCAGAGTGCATATGCTCTGTGCTGACGGTCCCTGGCTTAAAACAACTCAGGTGGCAGGTACTGGGAAAGACCTTTCTCTGTCTGTGACCCTGGAAAGCCACTGCCTGCGATGGTCTGACTATAAGAAGAAAAAGAGAAGAGATTGGATTTATACCCCGCCCTTCACTCCCCAAGAGAGTCTCAGAGCGGCTTACAAACTCCTTTCCCTTCCCCTCCCCACAACAGGCACCCTGTGAGGTAGGTGGGGCTGAGAGAGCTCTTTCCCAAGCTGTCCTTGAGAGAACAGCTGGTACAGAGCTATGGCTTGCCCAAGGTCATCCAGCCAGGTGCAAGTGGAGGAGTGGGGAATCAAACCCGGTTCTCCCAGATTAGAGTCCATTCACTTAACCACTACACCAAACTGGCTATAAAGTAGCTTCTTGTATTTACGTCCATATGAACCTCCTTTCTAATGGAATTGTGCTGTTGAGAAGTTGCCAAGAAACTGAACTCTGAATTAGACTGACTGATTTCCCACAAGCGCTGCCCCGGTGTTGGGTCCTCTGTTTGCCCCGATTGCAGCTTCAATTTCACACTATTTGCTGCAGGGCGCATTTTGAACCAGGGCTTCGCGTGATTTCCTCCACGGCTTCGGTGATCCTGTTTTTTGAGGATCACGGGGCAACACCGGGGTAGCGCTTGTGGGAAATTGGTCTAACAGTGCAGTCCTAAACAGAGGCATGCTCTTCTATAAACCCACTGTATACAGCGGGCTTAGAGGATGTGACCCTGTTTAGGACAGGATTGCGAAGCTCCTTTCTGCCTTGGGCTCACTAACAGTACCACCCTACACAGCTATACCTAAGTTTACTGAGGTCAAAGGACTAAGAAGGCTATAACCCTGTTTAGGATTGTACCAGTTGGATGTACTGGTTAGGAGTGTAGACTCTAATCTGGGAGAACTGGGTTTGATTCCCCACTCCTCCACATGCAACTGCTGGCATGACCTTGGGTCAGCCACAAGTTCTTTCAGAGCTGATCTCTCAAGGGCAGTTCTCGAGAGAGCTCTCTCAGCCCCACCTACCTCACAGGGTGTCTGTTGTGGGGAGGGGAAGGGGAAGGAGATCATAAGCCACACTGAGACTCCTTCAGGTAGTGAAGGGCGGGGTATAAATCCAATCTCCTCTTCTTCTTCTACTACTACTACTATAAGCAGCCTTAGACAATCCACTACTGTAGTTTCCAACTGGAATATGGGGATAATACTGATCTACCTTCCAGGTTGGTAGCAATACAACATAATGCTTGTGATGCACTTTAAACCCTCTACAGCCCAAAGCCTTGTCTAGGTTCCCAGGTTCTGAGGGCATTCAAGGCAGGCCCTGTGCTGCACTGAAGCTAAGAAGTTGCTGTGTCTGGTCACACTGGGATGAGAGTCCTCCTGGGAACCTCCTAGATACTTCCCCAAGTTCCATGATGGAAGAAAGGCAAGATACAAGCAAATGAAGTGCTAATGAAATGCTAAATGTGATAATTCTTAGCTCATCAAAATTTGTGGACTTCTTACAACATTTTCTCCCTATGATTCTCTCATTCCCTTTTATTTTGACCAAGTAACCTTCCGTTGCCGTAAACTGGATGGCCCAGGCTAGCCTGATCTCATCCCATGAACACATGAAGTTGCCTAAGACTGACTCAGGCCCTTGGTCCATCAAGGTCGGGGCTGTCTACTCAGACTGGCAGTGGCTTTCCAAGGGTCTCAGGCAGAGGTCTTTCACATCACCTACTGCTTGGTCCTCTTAACTAGAGATGCCAGGGATTGAACCTGGGACTTTCTGCACACCAAGGAGAAGCTCTATCACTGGGCCATGGCCCCTCCCCTTGGATCCTGGAAGCTAAGAGTGGTTGGTCCTGGTCAGCATTTGGATGGGAGACCACCAAGGAAGCCCAGAGTGGTTGCAACGAAGAGACAGGCGATGGCAAACCGCCTCTGAACATCTCTTGCCTTGAAAACCCTGCGGAGTTGTCACAGGTTGGCTGCGACTTGACAGTACTTTCCACAACCACCAGTCTTCCACACACAGCATGTAAGTTTTGGAGCTGCACAGAAATCTTTCTCAGGTCGTTGTTGGGAGGCCAAAAAGGATGGGGGAGGAAGCCCGATGTTTTGTGCCAGACCAAACTGCTGTCCTGCTGCACTAATCTGCATTCTAGTCTTTCCAGGATCAGCCCACTTGGGTTTATGGAACCAAAATGGCCAGAAAGGTTTTGTCCTTAGCCTCCCAGAAGTAGCCAACTTCCTGCCGATTGTTGCCACTGTGGTTTTCCCGTAAACCCCTGAGGTGGAATCTCCTAATGAAGCTGGCAGAGCCAGAGCCGGTGAATCTTCTTACCTTGATGTGTTCAATCCCTCCCATGTTCATCCAGGCTTGTGCTTGCTCTGGGTTGAAGTCCACGGCCACTTTATAGCTCTAAATCAATAGAGATGTTAAAAGTTAGAGGGCCTGTTATCTGGAATTGAAACCTTAATGAGGCTACTGACATGTGTCTCTGAAATCGCCTTGGAACCATTCAATGTTTTCCTGCAGAACAACATAATTTTTTACTAGCCACCATAGAAAGATCCTGTTTCGCAAGGGTTTTGAAAGGCCGTTTCCCTGCAAAAGGCGGCCGGGGGGTGGGGCAGTAAAACCAAGTATGTGGAAGTACGGGGAATATATTCATATGGGGAATATTTAGGGGGCCCAAGGGCAAACAAAGCTTTTGGGGAAACCCAACAACAAAACACACGGCTGCTGGAAAAACAAACAAACATGTACCTAGACCACCACCACCACCACCTCAGCCACATCTGCTATAACTTTACCAAAATCCTGACATCAGGCTGTGCTGTGTCTCCTTATTTAGTACTTTGCTGTAAGTCTGCTTAGAAGATGAACGTAGTTATACCATGGGGGGGGCGGGGGGGCATTCCTATCAACCCAGCTTGTTTGCATGGAAGTCTAGGGTCATTTTATAGGTCTAAATGAATAAAGTTCCAAAGTTGTTCTTTCTCCTACAGGCATCTCTGTCAGAGGTTACCCTTCCTGCCCAGGGTTGCCAGCTGCCGGGGGGGAGGGGGGTCCTGTCTCACCGACAGAGAATTAATGGGATGTTATTTACCAGGTGATATTATTTATCACCTCCACGCTGTGAACAGCTTCGGTTGCTCATTTTCATACAGTAAGCCTCTATTTAAAGCACATATTTTCTCCTGGCCTGTTGGCAACCTTCCACCTGCCTTCCTGCTTGTGTCACTCTGTAGATACTTATAGAGAGATTTATATCCCTGCTTTTCTCTCCAAAGCTGCTTACAACATTTTTTTCCTACTCCATTTTTTATCCTCAGAACAACCACTCTTTGAGGTAGGTTAGACTAAGAGAGATTGGCCCTAGGTCACGAAGCCAGTTGCTGTGGCAGAGTGGAGAGATCTGAACTGGAGTCTCCCAGATCCCAGTCCAACACTCTAACCCTTACACCATGCTGAGACAGTTTGGTGTAGTGGTTAAGAGCGTGGACTCTCATCTGGGAGAACCGGGTTTGATTCCCCACTTCTCCACATGCAGCTGCTGGTGTGACCTTGGGTCAGTCACAAGTTTTCTCAGGAGCAGTTCTTGAAAGAGCTCTCTCAGCCCCATTTATCTCACAGGATGTCTGTTGTGGGGAAAGGAAGAAGAATGTAAGCCACTCTGAGACTCCTTCAGGTAGTGAAGGCCAAGGTATAAATCCAATCTCTTCTTCTTAAACCTCCTACATAGGCTAATCCAACAATTGTAAAGAGCTCTGCTTCAGTATAAGAGGTGGGACTGCAGGACATTTTGGGTCTCCTTCAGCTACTCTACTAGCGGCACTCCCAAATTCAGTATAATCCAATGAGATTGTGTCTTATCAGAACTACAGAAATAATTTTGATATGGCACTATCAACACATGCTTTAGGCATTAGAGCTTTGGTGGGGGTATTGTGGAAAGGTATAGATAGCTTATAAATCCTATCTACTTCTCTAATAAGATAACAGTAAGTCAGATGCAACTGGAGAAGGATGACTGAATTCCCATACCGTCCTCTCCTTTTTTTGGGGGGGGGGGGGGGGGGGTTCCCTTTACTTTGTGATTCCTCTACTGTATCTTGTGTTCATTTGAATATACTCAAAGCAACTTTCATATCACACAACCGTGTGATATGCTTAATTAAGTAGTCTATGGGTGCGTTCAGACAAGCCATTTAATCAGGTTTCATGACTGTTCAAGAACAGATTTTATATGCACGATCACACGGCAACATCTGCCTCCCGTTCCGAACCGTTGGTTTCTTGCTCAAAACCCCTTTTCAGCCGGTGTATTTCGTTACCGGGTCCCAAGTGGTGTTTTCTCAGCTCTCCCGTTTAAAGCCACAGTTTTCCCTGTGTGATCGCTCCCCTGGTGTCAAGCCACCACTGGTGGTTTAAACCCCCTCCCTGCTCGGAAGCCCAAGGCTTCCACTTTTCACCCACCATTTTTTTTGTGCGTCGGTATGCGCATAACCGGAGTTCTGCTCTCACATTTATAAAACCAACATTTAAACAGCCACTAGTTTTGAGTTCAGGATCCCAAAGAAGCCAGCTTTGGGCGAAAAGTTTAAAGGGAAGTCTTCTGCCACAGCGGTGAAATCATGGTGCACTGCGGGACTTTCAAGCGAAAGCTGTGATTTGCCCCAGTGATTCTGCGCATGCACGGGGATAAAGTTTTTCCAGTTCTATGGATGAGTAGCCATGCGCAAACTTAGAGATCAAACCCCCCCGACACATGCTCCTGTGTGATTGCGATTGTCCAAAGTAAAAATAATCGCAACGGAGCGGGGGCCATTTAAACTGCCGCCAGCATGCTGTCTATATGTTAAATAGTAGAAATAAGGTTTCTAATTATTTTTTTACCTCGAAAGCCTTGTCCAGATGATTTTGTTCTCTTAGCTGGTTTCCTTTTGTAAAGAAGAGCTCAGATATGACTTTGGGGTCCTTTGGTTTCAGCTGTAGAGCTTTATCTATGGCTTCAAGTGCCTGCACCAGACAAACGGCAGAAAAAAGACAAGAAGAGCAATAAAAGTGGCTTGTCTTGAAGTCTGAAAAATGTTTTGGATGGGCATTACTCACAAAAAGCTGATTCACCCATGTCAATCCAGTTGCATCATGTAAGGAAACACCCCTACGCTTCATGGTTAACAAAAAACAAAATATCGGTAGGTGAATCAGAAATAGAAGAAGAGGAGATTGGATTTATACCCCGCCCTTCACTACCCGAAGGAGTCTCAGAGCGGCTTACAAACTCCTTTCCCTTCCCCTCCCCACAACAGACACCCTGTGAAGTAAGTGGGGCTGAGAGAGCTCTTCTGAGAACTGCTCCTGAGAGAACAGCTTTGAAAGGACTTGTAACTGATCCAAGATCACAGCAGCGGCTGCATGTGGAGGAGTGGGGAGTCAAACCCAGTTCTCCCAGATTAGAGTCTGCGCTCCAAACCACTGCACCAGACTGGCTGAATACAGTATTTTTTTCATATGAATTATATATGAAGGCTGGCATAAGTAAAAATAATAGCATAACTGGAAACAGATAATAACATGATGATTGAATGATTTAGCAATAAGGGCTGTGAGGCAGCTCTGAGGGTCTGTTTCTGGTTACTGCTGTCTCACCAGGAGACATAAAAACGTCAGATAATCGTAACATGCAGACATACTTCTATGCACCGTTGGGCTTGTTGCCAAGGCTGTTCCGTATAACAATCAACATGCTCCTAAGAGGAAGCTGATACCAATTTGAAGAAAGAAGCACTCCCGGATCTCACGGTTTGAGATGTACATACTTTGACATGTGCCGTATGGAGCAGTGATGCTTTCCAAGGTATAAATATGGGTAATTCAGGCCAGTTCACTGAGCGTCCCTACACCTTGTACCTCTCAGATCCTCCTTCTGAAGAGGTAAACTCAATTAGTGACTCTCTGGCCCCAATAGACTATGCATCTATTCTTAAAGGTGCTGTATTTCTACACATCTTTCACGGTATGTCATTTTCAGTGGAAGCTGAATCATAAAAGGCTTGAGTCTACTTTTAGCCATTCCTCCCGGTACGTGTCTCATGACATGCCTGGCGAATACGCCTAAATTATATATTTCAGAACCAGTATACTAAATTTTGCTTTGAACAAAGTGTTCAGCTAACAGCACGAGGATGGCATGTGTGCTCAACACCGGGGGTGGGGGGGGATGCTGAACAAATGGGAACGCACAAGGAATTGTGGGAAGCATCTCATTCCCCCCCCCCTCCACTTCACATGCCATCTTACTAGACATTTCTGCTTTAACTAATCTAGCCACGATGCATGCTACAATATGTGCACAAACCACATGAAACACGTAGCTTTTGGGGACAACCTCAAGATGGACAGTGCTGCTCCCCCATCGAGTGCATGAACCAGGAACTTCCATATCACAACAGCATCTATACCTTGTTGTAGTTCTCCTGCTTGCTGTAGATGGCTGATAAAAGGCGGTAGCACTCCAGGCATTCAGCCTCCTCAGTCACAATATGATTGGTCATTTTTTCTGCCTCCTTCGTCTGTCCCATCATCGCCAAAACCTGAGCCTACAAATAGCAAAAAACCAATGTAAGGTGCCTCCAACCTTCCTGCTGAGCAGTTAGAATACTTGTGAACATTCCATTGCATCAAAGCAGGTCAGGATGCCTGAGGCATGCTTAAGCTTGTGGTATAGAAGATATTAAACTCACTTTATGCGATTATATTTCGGAACATGGATTGAGTTAGAACATTGTCTGTGCCCCCCCCGTCCCCCCCCCCCCCACAAATCTTCACAGTATGTCTTGGTCTAATAGGCAAAACAACAGGAGACAAAAGAAACAGATGGCTTAAAAAATAAGCGAGACATTCGCTTCTTGCCAGGAAGCCTGAGGTTCCCCCCCTCCCATGCAGCTAGCTTTTCCACTGAACTAGAGTCTGACCTGTGATCATCTTTCTTGATGTGAGGTGCAAAAGTAATCTGATTCAAGTCTGAAAAATTCAAGGACAAGCATGAACTGACAGGCGGCATCTGGAACCGTTGAGCACAGCCATAAAAAGATAACGGCCCTTAAACTTGCACTGGCAGGTACGGTATTTCAGAGCCTTTTAGTGACAGCAGCTTTCAAGGGGAAAAAAACTCAGAGAGAGAGAGAGAGATACATGTCTTTCACACGGAGTGAGGGAGTAGCAAAGTCACACCTCTCAAGCCTTTGGAAGCCTTTGCTAAGGTTTAGATGGTCTTTATGATTGTTTTGCTCACACACTCACCAAGGCCAGCCGGGTCTCCCTGTTGGATGGCTGCAGGGCTGCGGCTTCCCTGTAAACCTTTAGCGCATCTTCGTAGCGCCCCGTGTTGTAATACAGAGCTCCAAGGGGTGAGAGGATTTCAGCATTCCGTGCCACTTTCAACGCCCTGAAAGACAGCAGCCAAAACAGAAAAAACTGGAGGTGAGAAGGCAAACAATGTGAATTTAAAGGCACCTGCAGGAGGTTCCAACATAAAAACAGTCACAGGTGTGACTTTTAGCAGGTGAAAGGAGGGGGGCTCTTTCATGCCCTTAAACAGCTCTCTGCTCTTCCCTCTGCTTCCATCATCTGTGGTGCTCTTCCACTATCCCTTTCCTTGGCATGTGGATCAAGATGGGTAGCCATGTTTGTCCGTAGCAGCAGAAAAGAGCAGGAGTCCAGTAACACCTTAAAGACTAACAAAACATGTGGCAGGGTGAGAGCTTTCATGAGTCACTGCTCACTTCTTTAGATACAGCTAGAATGGGAGTCCGTCTAGCTGTATCTGAAGTGAGCAGTGACTCCTGCTCTTTCCTTGGCATGTGAGTCACTGAATGATGGCACGTTTTAATTTCACTGTACTATGTACAATGACAATAAAGTATATTATTATTATTGTCTTGTGTTTTTGCTTCCCTAGCTCCTATGATATCCTGAATGTCAGCCAAAAAAATAAAAAAATTAAATTCAAAACACTCCCAACTGCAATAAAAGAACAAAATATGTATAAAGCAACAGTTTGCATAATTCATGCAGAGAGCCATAATTTGCATTTTCCCTGAAATAAATTCAGGATCTAGCTGGGGTGGGTTGTTTGACAAAAAGACTGTTAGCATTTTGCGGAAGAGCCCGACTTCTCTCTCCCTGCTTCCCTTACCGTTTGTACCAAGCCTCAGCGTCCTTGTTCTGCCCCAATGAGCGGTAAAGCCTGCCCAGGTTCACCATGGCCACGTAGTGAATGGGGCTGAGCCGGATGGCCTTCTGGTAGTGGGAAACCGCAGCCTCTGGAAAGCCTGCAAAAGAGGGTTATGGCTGGGTTATGACTGCCCTCAACACCCATCAGCAAAGCTACTGTGAGATTTAACCTAAGGATGCACACTGAGAATTACTTTGGTGCCACTACCAAAAAGATCCTGTCTCGCCTGGCCACCCACTCTGAACTGGACTCTGCTCTCTCAGTAACTGATCTTTGGATCGGACTTTGACTCTGACCCTGGAATTTGGCTTGGACTGACCCTAGATTCTGACATCCACTCTGCCAAGGAAGCTTGCTGGGATGCCTTGGGCCAACTGTACACACTCAGCCTAACCTACTTCACAGGGTTGTTGTAAGAGTAAAATGGAGGAGAGGAGAATAATGGGTCTCCACTGGAGAGAAAGGCATGGTAAAAATTAATAAATATTTTAATCCCTGCTCAGCCACGAAGCTTCTGATGTAGCCTTGGACCAGTCAGTATCTCCCAGACTAGCCTGTCCGGATTGTTGTGAGGATAAAACGAGATTATCCACATGTGCTGGCTGGAGCTTCCTCGGAGGAAAACAAAAAGGCTTCACAGTCTGTGGCAGATTCTTTTTGCCCAACGGACCACACCGGCATGGCCTAAACAGTCCTGAGTTGCACCTATATTTCCATGTTGCCACAGGGTGGAGCCACATGACTGTATTTGCCATGAGCAAGCAGTGACAGATGAGACTTTGGGGGAAATTTATTATAACGAGGAGAGAGAGACAGAGCAAGAGAAAGCGAGAGAGCGAGAGAGAGAGAGAGCGCACTGCGTGTAAACTGATTAAGCAGAATCATTCATAGGTGTCTCTGCATTAAAAACAACAGCGACAAATGTCTTGACGTCGATTTCATCCTGAAGGGAAAATGACAAATTGCTGGCCTTGAGAAGCAAGCAGCTATTTAAGATAAATTTTGTACATGAATCCACTGCCTGTCACGTGGAAACATCTCCCACAGCAGAATGCATACATAATCTCTGTGTAAAATGCAAATAAACACGTCAAGGTTAAAAATAACCAAAGTTTAAGAGTTTGGGGGGGGGGGCTGCGGAGAGAGACTCTTGAAATGCCGCTATCTTCATTACATTATAAACTTTCAGCCATTTCACATTAACACAGAGCGGTAGCGCTGAGCTGTCCAAGAGACACAGACTATATTTTATTCATTGCAAACTCAAGGTTGGATTACTGTAATGTATTGCACATGCCCTCAAAGTATGTCCAGGACTGGTAGAGCACAGTGACTTCCCCGTTAAAGTACAGGGAACACATTCCCAACAACAGAAGTCAAGCATCTGCTTCGGCTTCCCATAGCTTTCAAGACATCCTTCAAGGTTCATTTTCTGCTCTTCAATTCCCTAACCGGCCTGGGCCACAAACACTTGGGAAATCACCTTTCTTATTCTCTTTCACAAAGGTCAACTGCAGAAGAAAGCAAGGGAATGCACTCTTAAGCTCCCTGTTTCCTAATTCCTATTGTAAGTCATTTCTATGGGAAAACTCCCCTGAATTCACCATATCGTGGCCAGTGGCCTGATTTTCACATGTGTAAATGGATTGGAAAGACCTGGATTCGAATTCCTATACAGCCATGACATGCAGTGAAGTTTGCCATCTCATAGAAATCTCATGCAGGATTTCCTTGCTACCATCCAATATTCCTGGAGACACAATCATAGTTTATATGGGGATTTATCCTGTTCTGGGGAGGAAGTCTTCAGGCAAGCAGAGGATCCACATTCCAAATGGTATTACACACAACAGTGGCATAAGGAAACACTCCGTTTAAGAGCCAACATCGTGTAGGGGGTTAGAGCCCTGGGCTAGGATCTGAGAGATCCAGGGGTTCAATCCCTGCCACAAAGGCTCAAAGGGTGACCTTTGGCTAGTCACACTCTCTTAGCTTAACCTATCTCACAAGGCGGTTGTTGGAAAGATAAAACGGAGGAGGAGAGAACAATGTTATAAGAAGAAGAAGAGGAGGAGGAGATTGGATTTATACCCCACCCTTCACTTGGGAGTCTCAGAGTGGCTTACAAACTCCTTTCCCTTTCCCTCCCCACAACAGACACCCTGTGAGGTGGGTGGGGCTGAGAGAGCTCTGAGACAAGTGTCCTTGAGAGAACAGCTGGTACAGAGCTATGGCTTGCCCAAGGTCATCCAGCAGCTGCAGGTGGAGGAGTGGGGAATCAAACCCGGTTCACCCAGATTAGAGTCCGCGCACTTAACCACTACACCAAACTGGCTCTCAGTTATAAACTGTTCGGCATCCCCACTGGAGAGAAACACACACTGGGAAGCATCTAAGAAATAAGGTAAGAGTCAAACTGGCTTTAGACCTATCAAGAATACCGCCTTGCTGGTGATGGTGGAAAGGACCATCAAGTCACAGCCAAATTATGGCAACTCCATAGGGTTTTCAAGGCAATGGACAATCAGAGGTGGTTTGCCATTGCCTGCCTCTTCCTTGGTGGTTCCCCATCCAAGTACTAGCCAGAGCCGACCGACCCAGCTTAGCTTCCGAGATCTGATGAGGTTGGGCTTGAAGACCCCATGGAGGTCAGGGCACCCTCTTGTTATTTCCAGGTAAGAAGAGAATACCTCCAGGAATACCTGGAGAACACTTACAGTTTTACAATCAGTCCCAGGAATCACCTGGAACATGTTCAAAGGTTTCTAGCTGGGCCCGCATGAGGCCAATGCTTGGAGTTTTAAAATTCAATAGTCATAATTTGGGATCCGGGGAGATGTTTTACTGGGACATAGTTCATAATGGGTTTTCTATTTCTGACCTGTACATTTTCTCAGGATGTAGTCAGGTAACAATTCCATTTTAAAGTAAATGAAAGTTAATCCTTCTGCGGGTGACTATATTTATTTATTGAAACGTTTATACCCCCCGTCCTTTCCTGGTGGTTCAAGGCAGCTTATGGTAACAGTTCAAAAACATTTCCAGTTAAACGAATATAAAATAACAAACCCCAGATCCCTGCCTCCCTCCCTTAAAAGATGCCTGCCAATTCAAGCCCCCTCAAAAAGCCCTGGCAAACAAGCAAGCCTGGCAGCACCTTCTGAAGATCTCCGAGGAGGGGGACCGCCCCCACCCCTTCTCACATACGAGAATCGTGGCTTCAAATTCTGCTTTTTAGAAAGAAAGAACCTAGCTCTCGTGATTGCATGGGGAACAAAGAAGCAATCCTGAAACTGTGGTAGTGGGTAGCTGTATTTTGTAAGAACACAGAAACCTGGATTTTGTCCAGGCTTAGAATCCAGGGGAGACGAACTCTGGTGAACCCCAGGCATCTGCATTTTTTGCTGGTAACTGGAGTTTTGGCTCTGTGAAAGAAGGGAGGAGGGAAGTGGGCGCCTGCGCACGGCGACATGCCAACTTTGCGCACATCCCAGCTTAATGTCAGCTTAACATGACATCTGAATGAAGCTCAGAAGACAAATAAATAGAGAGAACTAAAGGCCCATTAGGTTTTTAAATTACAATATTTTAATTATCTTGTTCCAGGAGCTTAATTGATGGTCTGAAAGGGCTGGGGGTGGATGACAACAGGTCTCCCGGCCGTTGTCAGCTGGCAAGAGAGAGATTTGTCACAATTCCCAGCATTTTAGCTGCTGTGCTTTTCACAAGTGCTGTCAAAAGTGTCTTTGGGGAACGTGGGTGGAAGGAAGCATTGGACAGTATGAAGGCAAAACATAGTGGAGGACATATTCCTCATATCTAGCCCATGTTTCTGACATCCTTGACTTTAGATGTGACGCAAATAAATAAAAACTGCCAATTTCAGTCCTTACCTAGTTTTTTTGTCCATCTGTTTTTTTGTCTCGCGCATTGAGCTGTTTAGAAGGTTACCTGTACTTCAAAATATAAAGGCTGTATTCTAATCCCTCATCTCCTCCAAGATCTTTGGAGAGGAAAATTTAATCACAAAACAGGAGCGGTTCAATGAAAGAACATGCGCACTGAGACAGGAGGAATGGGGGAGGAAGGAGGGATCATATAAGCCCAAGATAATCCATTTTAGTTTCTGCCATGAACAAACTCCAGTGTGCCCATGATACTGAATGCAGCCAGCGTATTTGCAAAAACATGAATAGGGCGGGGGGAAGGTAGTGTGGTTAGTCCGGTCTTGTCGGATGTGAAATTGCAAGATGTGGTAGTCCCGATGCACACTGCATTGGTCAGGCTGCACCTGGAGTACTGTGTGCAGTTCTGGAGGCCTCACTTCAAAAAGGATGTGGACAGAATGGAACAGGTGCACAGTAGGGCGATGAGGATGATCGGAGGCCTGAAGACCAAGCCCTAGGAGGAAAGGCTTCTGAGGGACCTGGGAATGTTCAGTCTGGAGAGGAGGAGGTTGAGGGGGGACAGGATTGCTCTCTTGAAGTATCTGAAGGGCTGTCACTCAGAGGAGGGCAGGGAGCTGTTCCTGTTGGCAGCAGAGGAGAGGACTTGCACTGATGGGTTTAAATTAAGGGTGGGGAGGTATGGACTGGATATTAGGGGAAACTTTTTTACAGTAACAGTTGTGCAACACTGGGATCACCTGCCTAGGGAGGTGGTGAGTTCCCCCTCACTGGCAGTCTTTAAGCTGGACCAACACTTGTCAGGGATGCTCTAGGCTGATCCTGCACTGAGCAGGGGGTTCGACTAGATGGCCTGGATGGCCCCTTCCAACTCCATGATTCTGATTCTATCTCAGAAGCTAAGCAGGGTCAGTACTTGAAGGGAGACTGCCTCTGCAAAGGAAGGCCATGGAAAACCACCTCTGCTTCTCACTTGCCTTGAAAGCCCCTTGCTGGGGTCTCCATCAGTCAGCTGCGACTTGTCAGCACTTTACACACACACGATATATAGATTTGTAAAAGGACACTGCTTATCTTCTCCCCCCTACACAGTACACAAGAACAACAGATTGGTGGGACATTCAAAATTAATTTTCCTGCCACAGCCTGGCCTTTAAAAGACTACCCCCAAAGTATTCCACGTACTTTGTCCCAATTTTAACTCCGAGCTGAAGGCCCAGGCATAAGCTTCACTGACAAATGCTCAGCCAAGTGTTTCACACTGGTTGGGGGGGGGGGGGGTGCCTCTCGGGAAGCAAAAGGGCGGCTCGCTTTGTTGGCCGACTATTCAAACACAGTCAATTAAAACATGCCATTTCCAGTGACAATTTCTACTATGCGTATGCCAGGCAGGGAACAGAAGGCCCAGAAGCTGGAACTGAGTCAGTAGCTTAGAAGTGAAGCATTCACCAGAACTGCTGAGGAATGCATTCTTCCACTCCACACATACAACTTCTGCGTTTGGCCAAAAACGTGCCTATCTGCAAAGCTTTTATTTACTTCCTAGCAGCTGCGTTCTCCCCTCTCCAAGCTGAAGAGCCGCTCTGCCACCGAGCAGCTGTGGCAAAGCGAGAGAAAGTGGCTGGAGTGTTTGTCGCTTCAAGCGGTCATACTGTGTTACTGTCAGGACACGGTACGCAGCCGCCACGAGGCCCCAAGAGAAAGGAAGCCAGAGCTTGGCAGGGATTAAAAAAGGCAAACAGGTGCTGGCTGGATATCGCTACTAATTGCGAATCCTTGCAAACGCACGCAGTGTGACCAGTCGATCTAGGAGTGGAGTAGGGGTTTATTCATTTAGTGAACTCAAAGGCGGTTTAGGGCGCTCTAATTTCAATATTTATTTTCAAAGCTGGCATTTCCTGCAGAGCTGAATTAAATGCCAAATAAAATTATCTGCCTTGAGCTGCTAACAGGTAAGAAAGTGAAGGTGGAACCCCAGTGCTGTACTTCCTTTCCCTCACTGCCTGCAGACGCACCTGCTGTTTATTCTGGGCAGGTGTGGTGATGCATACCATTCTCCTTAAAGACACGCATGACAGCATCACGTTATATTGTGACTTCATCGGCAAAATCAGGTGGGTACCAACCAGTGCTTCCTCTAAGCTGTGGAATCTTGTGAGCAAAAATTCTACTTCCTGAGCTACTGGCATTAGAGTTGTGAGTGAACAATTTGGCCACTGCATAAATTAGTTTGCTCTGGAGCCATTCTTCCTGAGCTAAGACAAAAACTGTGAGCTAGCTCACACTAACTCAGCTTAGAGGGAACATTGGTACCAACCCCCAAGCCAATTCAGAGAAAGCAACTCAAGACCAAAAAGAAGAGGGGAAAATAGCTAGCAGAAGTAGCAGTAGGATGGAGGAGAGAGGCAGCATCAGATTACTACAAACATAATCACAAATGTCCCTGTGCAAAATGGGAGGCACTCTGCAGCAGCCATGAACACTTAATCCTGGCTCAGCCTTGATTTTACTTGACCGCAGTGAAAAGGCTTCCAGAAGCCCCAGGGTCCTTGGATGGTTTTCACAAAAAAATGGATCCAACTAACCACGTGGCCCTAAGCAGAGTCACACCCTTCTAAGCTCATTGACTTCAATGGACTTAGAAGGGTGTAGCTTTGCTGAGGACTGCACTGCAATAGTCCTTTTCCAGAATGGAGATTCAACAACCCAGATACGGCATACAAAACCCCACCTCCTTTTTACTTACCGGTATCCACTAAGAAAACCCCATAATTATTATGCAGATCTGAGCTCTCTGGGCAATTCTCTATTCCAGCCTGATACACTTCCTCTGCTTCTTTTGATTCATCCTTAAATACAGAAAGAATTAGGAAATGTGGTTACGCAAAGTACAGTCAGCCCTACTATAAATGGTTACCTGCTAATTTCTTTCACAGAAACAGCTGGATTACGGGGATGGAGACACACACACACACACACACACACACACACACACACAGAGCCCTCCCTGAAGCCAGCGCTAGCTTTGATAGAGTAATTCCAGTACTCACAGTTGGCCCAATGACTAGCCAGAATACATGCAACGCAGACCTGCACAGTGAAACTAAGCAGGTTTACTGCTGCTCCAACCTCCTTGGCAGAAGAACAGGGGCAGAAATAAAATTAATGCAAGCATCGTGTCCCCATGAGACAGGGAGATTCACCAATTTTTTTGAAGGTTGAGCATACACAGAACTATCCCACATGGTGATGCGAATGGGAGGGAGTCCTCCCCTCCAACAGGAGTGCCAGCTGCACTTTGAACCACATTTGCTTTAGAGGGATGCTACTGTATATCCATGGAAGGAAAACATGCAACTGATAGCCTAGAAAGTACACGGGCAGTGACTTCCGGTTTATGGCGGCTTCAATGGCGGGCACGTGTCCCTGAAGCTCTGGGAAATGCGGCCCG
This sequence comes from Lepidodactylus listeri, assembly GCA_029233225.1. Classification (NCBI taxonomy): domain Eukaryota; kingdom Metazoa; phylum Chordata; class Lepidosauria; order Squamata; family Gekkonidae; genus Lepidodactylus; species Lepidodactylus listeri. Next base: position 24,973,460 of record JARCFY010000008.1, read on the forward strand.
GTCCCGGCGGCAAGAAGGGGGCCGGAACTGGCCTCGGGCCCCCAGGAGCCCTTGTATGGGGTCCTGCCTGAGGCGCGTGGGACAGCCTCTCCCGGGGTGGCGACCCTGGGATCGAGGCTTCCCTTTGCCTCCGAAGGTTCTGAAGTATTTTTAGTTAGTGTAGTAGTTTTAGTGTTGTATGTAGTAGTAGAAAATCATAAAAAATAAAAAAAATAGAAAGTACACGGACAGGTGCTGTGCAAGGAACCTTCATATGACTCTCTTTGGTACTGTGTCCTTGTCTTAAAGTACCTCAACAGTGATTGATTACAGTCCCTTCCAGAGAGACTAACGATAACAGTATTTCTTAAAATGTATGCTGGCAAGGAGTCCACAGGAAAAAAATTCCCCTGGAATATATCCTGGAGGTAGCATATGATGAATTTATAATTATTATTCAGAAGTTTATTATCTGAATTTTGAAAATTAATCATATCTCCATATATAGGCTTCATATTATTTATTGTGCCTTGTGCTACCCCTTAGGACAGGAAAGGCATCGGATCCTACCAGCTTTCCCACTCTTCGAGGGATCACAAGACCCACATAGGCAAAAACTCATGCTGAACACAGGTTCCAGTGAGGAAATTGGGCAAGACTGTCTTCTCCAACCTCTGAAAAAGGTGGTAGGATCCACAATACAGGAGGTACACGGCACACACTGCAGCCCCATACATTGGCTGCTGGGAATCCTGCTCTGACTCCTCTAGCTCCCAAAATTTTACCATGCATTATCTGCGAGACCGCCTCTTCCTCTATGAGTCCCAAAGGGCTATACAATCTGCCAATCAACATCTTCTGGTTGTCCCCGGCCCCAGGGATATCCGTCTTGCCTTGACGAGGGCCAGGGCTTTTTTGGCCCTGGCCCCTACCCGGTGGAATGAGTTCCCACAAGGAGATCAGGGCCCTGCGGGACCTTCTGCAATTCCACACGGCCTGCAAGACAGAGCTCTTCCACCAGGCTTTTAACTAGGGTGGTGTGCATCCCCCCTCTCTTGGCTTCCCCTCAGTGGGTCAGTTTTTGTAGCATCATCGATAGACCCCCAATCCATAACAGATTGCACCTGTGATACTTGACTTGATCTGTATGATAGGATTATTATTGCATTTTATTGGAGTTTTAACTGCTTTAATTTGTACATATATATTTTGTATGTGATGGAAGCCACCCTGAGCCTGCTATGCGGGGAGGGCAGGATCAAAAATAAATACACAAACAAACGAATAAATGTACAGCTCACACATTTTCAAGGCTCTCTTTGCAGCCACAGAGATAAGAAACCTACCTGGGGGGAAATTCTCGAGATGTAGAATCCGGTGTCAGAAAGCTAATCCTGGGTTTGCATGGCACCGTTACAGAAACCACAGAATCACTGCCACATGATTTAGATCCACTGCACTCAACGGGCAAGGGGCAAGGAGCTGACAACTACTAAGAGAGACGTGGGCTCTTCTCTTCACTTTGCCATTCCGATTTAGGGGAGGATGGGGCCAGAAAGCTCCGTCATTACTTACTCTTTTTTAAAGTCAAGTAACCACGGGAGCCGTGTGTGCCGCTCTCCACTTTGGAGCTGAATATGTGGTGGGTGATGGCCAGGAATACACTGAGTTCCCAGGTGGCTGTAGAAAAACCAGACCAGGACTGTTTCAGTTTCCCAGTGTGGGTGATATGTTATTAAGCAAAATCTGGAGGAAGGGGAAAGAGCTGGGAGCGGGGCCTGGAGTGTAGCAGACTGAAGTTCTCTGTGGTCTAAGCAAGGGCAGGAGGCCAGCCTCTTCGTCATTACACACACCTCAGCCGATCAGACCACTTGCCAATCACAGGGATTGATTTACACACCCCTGTTGCCCTCTTTCCTTAAAGGAGGCTCTGGGATGTAAGCAGTCTTGAGAGCTCACTAGGATAACCCCATTCTCCAATAATAAGATTCCCAGTTCAGGCCTCAGAAATAACCTGTTATTTGTGACGTGTTCGGTGAAATGGGGTTTGGCCGAGTTTTTGCTTCTCTGGGTTTTCCTCCTCGGTGGCCATGACCTCCCCATCTACCTGCTTCTGCACCTGTACTGGGACCTACTGGCTGATCCTGCCACCATAGGCATCAACTACAGGGGGGCTCGAGCCACCCCCGAAATTTCCCAAGGGGAACTGAGCCCCCCCGGGAAATCAGAGCGCCCGCCACCGCATCTCCCTGGGCCCTTCCTAGGGCCGCCACCGCCTCTCTCTTCCCCCTTCCCCCCCCCCCCCCCGGCCTGGCCACTCTTGCCTCCGTCCGTCCAGGGGTCAGCTAAGCAAATGCCCAGCGTGCTGGAGTCACCCGGAAGTGACGCCATCACGCTGGGCACGTTGCCGGGGCAACACTCTAGCAATCGCCCCGAAACTCTATGGCATTATACAGTTCCAGGGTGATTGCCAGAGCGTCGCCCAGGCAACGTGCCCAGAGTGATGGCATCACTTCCGGGTGACGCCAGCACGCTGGGTATTTGCCCAGCTGGTCCCTGGACGGACAGAGGGAGGGACGAAAGCAGGAGTGGCCAGGCCGGGGCTGGGGGAGGCAGCGGCAGTGGGGACATGGTCCTGGCGTGCACTTCGCACGCGTGCATGCTTAAGCGCCCCCCCCCCCGCCCCGAATTTAACACTCGACGCCCCTGCCTGCCACTTTTGTTTTTGTCATCATTATTTGTGGAAACTTTGCAATGTTTTCTCTTGACCTCCAAGTTTGTTTTCTGGAGGAATTTCTGTAAAAGCCTCAAAGCCATCGAAGTAGTTCTGATTCATTTGGTTTCTGGTAGGGACCAGCCATACAGCATAATCCTGCTGTAACATTTCAAGGAATCAACAGTGACTTCTCCAAGCTTTTCCAAAGCATGATGTTTTTCAGAGAAGACCTCCCGTGATTGTAGCAACCTGACACAAGGCTGATGGGCTAATTCCCCGTTTTATCAAATCAAGTGCTGAATTCCAGTCATTTGATATCATAAGCTTTCCTATGCAAACAGGTTTTGGAGAGTTAAGTCTGAAGGCCACAATGGTCCTTTGACGTTTGCAAGAATGGGGAGCCAATTCCCAAGCTTTTAAGAAAGGTACAAAGTCTTCCACAGCAGCTGAACACAGTCTTGGTGCGTTCGCCAGAACACTATTTTGTCTAAGCATTCTCTCTTTCTAAGCCTGCTGCAGTTTGGAAAATCACCTTTCAAGAGGAGGACAGGGTAATTACGCTGACTTACAGCCCAACTTCTGTGAGCATGAAACATTAATCTTAAGTGCACCTTTTACAACTACTGGTGCAAAGGAACATCAACGCTCATTTTAGATTCCCAGGGAAAACGTGCTGTGCAGGACCAACCAAGCCAAATTCCATCCCCAAAAGGACCGTAATAAAAATATATCCAGAACCTGCAATTCATCAGTTTGGCTAGGAGGCATCTATAAGTATACCTTGCAGTACTTTTGGCCTAGTATGCACATTACTCTGGTAGCACCGCTCTTTCTCATTCTGTGCCTTTTGCAATATGGGCTTCCTCTGTGTGACTTCTTATCATGTTATTTTTCCTGGTGAGAAGGAACGGCACTGCAGCACCTGCTAGAGTAACAGAAGTACCGGGCTGACCTTCCTTTCACTTTGAATACTAGTGCTCATATACCCCTGTCCACAGACAGTTACCTCCTCTATTTATTCCTAAAGCTACCTCTCTTTGAACAACTCATACTTGCCCCAAGTATAATGAAATAGCCCCAAGGTATAAGCAACTGCATGAACAGGCAGGTTTTAGGCATCCAGTGCGTTACTGCTAGACAAGCACCTGGCCCTCCTTCAGCTCAATGAAACTGCTGAGCAGTCAGGTTAGAATGGATAAAAGGAAGTACTTCTTCCCCCAAAGAGTGATTAACACATGGAATTCACTGCCACAGGAGGTGGCGGCGGCTACAAGCATGGACGGCTTCAAGAGGGAACTGGATAGACATATGGAGCAGAGGTCCATCCGTGGCTATTAGCCACAAGGTATAGATAGGAACTCTCGGTCTGGGGCAAGTGATGCACTGCATTCTTGGTGCTTGAGGGGGGCGGGCAACAATGGGAGGGCTTCTAGTGTCCTGGCCCCACTGGTGGACCTCCTGATGGCACGTGGTATTTTTGGCCACTGTGTGACAGAGTGCTGGACTGCATGGGCCACTGGCCTGATCCAACACTGGCTTCCCTTATGTTCTTATGAGATGCCTACGGATGAGCAGACCCAACCTGCAGTCCCACTGTCAAGAAAGCTAAAGCTCAAAACTGAGCCGAGGCTGTCAAGGGATGCTAAGAACAACAAAAGGGAATTTTCCAGGTATGCTTGATGAAAAAGCTGAAGTGCTGACAGGCAAGAAAGAGAAGGTGAAACAACTCAACCCCTGTTTTGCCTCCTCCTTCTTCCAAACAGAGAGAGGTGTGTGACCTCTCAAAAGTAGTGTGAACAATGAGGGGGCAGAACAGCAGCTCAAGTTCGGTAATGAGCAGGTCAGGGAATACCTAGCTATGTTAAATGGGTTCAAGTCTTAATAGCCAGATAGATGGAATTCTATGATACTAAAGGAACTTGCTGATGTGCTGTCAGAATCTGTATCATCTTTACAAAATCCTGGAGGACAAGTAAAGTATAGCAAGAGGCACAGAATCACGGAATTAAAAAGTTCGAAGGAGCCTCAAGGCCATCTAGTCTCCATGATATTTTGGTTAGTGAAGTGATTAAATGTGGGCTAGATTATAGAAGGAGGAGGAGATTGGATTTATACCCCACCCTTCAGTACCCAAGGGAGTCTCAGAGCGGCTTACAATCTCCTTTCCCTTCCCCTCCCCACAACAGACACCCTGTGAGGTAGGTGGGGCTGAGAGAGCTCTCTTGAGAACTACCCTTGAGAGAACAGCTTTGAAAAAACTCATGTCTGACCCAAGGTCACACCAGCAGCTGCATGTGGAGGAGTGGGGAATCAAACCCAGTTCTCTCAGATCAGAGGAAGAATGGTCATTGCTCTTCAACTACCAGAAGAGCTGTCACATGGAAGAGGTCAAAGACTTGTTCTCTACAGCTCCACAGAGCAAGATTAGATATAGTGGCTTCAAGGTACAGGAAGACAGATTTTAGTTGACCTCTAGGAGAAATGCATTAATGGTAAAAATAGTTCAACCATGGAACCAATTACTTAGGGGGCGCTGACTGGCTCTCCCTTGCTGGAGGTTCTTCAAGCTGAGTTTGGACAGCCATCAGTTGCCAACGCTCTAGCTCTGGATCTCCTGCACTGAACAAGGGGTTGAACTAGATGGCCTTTTCCAACTCTTTGATCCTACATATTGTCCCTTGTTCATATATTCAGTTAATAGTATTTAGAATATGTACCCCCTTTTAATGAAGTCATGAACCAGAGGATGCTATGCACATTTTATGTAGGATAACACTGATAGCAGGATGCTTAGGCAGCATGGACTCAATTAGTGTTCACAGGTACATGAATTCTCTGTATGTGTGTGTGTGAGAGAGAGAGAGACAGACAGACAGAAGTGCCAACATGGGATGTGTACCAAATCAGTTTTCATTTAACTTCAAATCTTATGGACTTTCAGGACGCAGGGAGGTCTAATGTATTCAGACCATCACAGAATGGCTGCCAGTGGATCAGTGCCTGATAGCACCTCTCAAAATTTCTACCTGTCCAGCAAGAAAAGGTTCTCAATGTGGACCACAAGCACAGTCACCATCATTCAGGAATTCTCCCACTCGTGAATGCCAAGACTGAGGAAGATAAAATCCATACTTCCAGAATCTGGGATCTGACTAAAAATAACCACAAGTGTTTTAGTTTTAGCAGTTATTGATGGCGTCCGCATTTGGCGAAGAAGAAATGGAACACTCATCTGGCTCTTCAGACGGGTCAGCTGTCCCAGCTGCATGATGTTTGTAGGTACACGAATCCCCATCGACTCTCATGATCAATGAATCACACGCAACGCCTCCACGTGGGTGCAACTATGGCTGGATGGTTCTTTTAATAAAATGAAGCATTTGTAAGGAATCCATGAACCAACAACCTGAGGATCTGCTTGGGCCATCTGGACAAGCAGATCCTAGAATCATAGAATGTTAGAGGTGGAAGGGACATTGCAGGTCATCTAGTCCAACCCCCTGTACTCTGCAGGAGCATAGCAGAAAGATAGCCCTACAACATACCCGGAAGATGGTTGTCCAGCCTCCGCTTGAAAATGTCCAGCAAAGGAGCATCCACCACCTCCTGAGGTTCCACTGCTCAACCACTCTTACAGTTAGGAAGTTTCTCCTGATATTTAGCCGGTATCGACTCCCTTGTAATTTCCACCCATTAGATCTAGTCTTGCAATCCAGAGCAAGAGAGAATAGATCTGCTCCATCTTCTACATGACAGCCCTTCAAATATTTGAAGACTGCAATCACGTCCCCTCTAAGCCTTCTCTTTCCCAGGCTAAACATACCCAACTCTTTCAGCCTTTCCTCAGAAGAGTTGGATTCCAACCCTCTCACCATCCTGGTTGCCCTCTTCTGGACACGCTCGTGCTTGTCAACATGCTTCCTAAAACGTGGTGCCCAAAACTGGACACAGTACTCCAAGTGAGGCCTGACCATAGCAGAATAGAGCGGAACTCCCACCTCCCTGATCTGGACACAATACTTCTGTTCATGCATCCTAAGATTGCATTAGCTTTCTTTGCAGTCACATCGCACTGCAGGCTCATGTTTACCTTGTGATCAACCAGAACACCTAGATCCTTTTCACATGTGCTGCTGTCAAGCCAAGCCCCTCCCATTCTATATCTGTGCCTAGACCATCTACTTATTCTCTACTGACTTTTCTTTTTTCTTTTGTTGCTTCCATGCATAAGATAATGACTGAAGGAGTTGAACAGATCAGCGATGAACCTTCCTTATAGGTTTTCTATCATCTCAGCAGCAAAGAAGGTTATAGCTTCAAAGGGGCAATTGCCTTTGACTCTCAGCCTCTTTGACTCTGTATTAGTTATTGCTCTAAATGGCCTTTTGACCAGTATTCCACACTACTGAAAATCCAAACTGTTTAAACCACTTGTCACTGTGAGCAATTAATTTCATTTATTTTCTAGAGCTGGTTCAATGTAGGAGCTTATTCATACTTCAATGGCAAGGCAGGGGGGAGAAATTAGCATGCAGAGATGGTTCTCCACTCTACGCCTATAGATAAAGCACACCAGCATCAAAAGGCAAAGTTCTGGTTTCTTTCTCCTAACAGCCCTTGCAGTGTTTTCTATCATGCCTTATGAACCTACACATTTTAAAAATCATTCCTGTAGGGAATGAGAAGAAGGTGGCATGATAGCATTTTAATAACACAAAGAATAGCACTTCTCCCCATTTCAAAAATTTCATTTGCCTTACATAAGCACAAGGAAGCAAAAAGATTTCAGAGCTGTTTTAGTAACGTTCCACATCAGTTGTTTGGGAAATGGTGCATTTGCTCCTACTGAGGAATGATGAGGGAGACCTATACACACACACTAGTACAAAGATGTGACATACTGAGAGAGCCTGCAGTGGTCTTGCTTTACTGTAGACAGCTTCCATTTTAGCCATGGTTTATAACAAGATTTGGATTGCAAAATCACGGTTAAGAAGAAATCTTAGTGAAGATCCCCATGACCCTTTCCTCTTTCTTTTCGAGAAGGAATGATTGCAGGAATCAGATGTGCACTCTCAATCCTGCACGCCATGTCAATTATCACAGCCTATATTATGGTGTATGTACAATGAGGGAACCTGTGCTCGGGCCCAGCATCCACTGCATATATAAGGTGTTTGGCAGACAGCTGTAGAAGATAAAATGCTGTAATACCAGCAACAGAAGTAAATTATTAGGAACACCTCTGTCAACTGCATGACATCGAAGCTGAGTTTCTACTTCCTGTTTGCGGGTACTTAAGCCTCGGCATGGTCAGAGGCACATGCCTTTTTGGCACAAACCAAAGGCTCTTAGCCCATGACTTACACCCTGCATTCTTGAGTGAGGGGTGCCAAGTGGAATGAGGACCACCCCAGGATGGAGTCTATCATACTCAGAGGAGGTTTTGTTCATTTAGTTTGGATTTCTGTAAGATGCTTTGGAGTCCACCGAGCAAAGAACAGTGGGGTTAAAAATGTCCCTTAATCAACAAAAAACCAAAAGATTTTTTAGCAATAGGGAACCTGAACAGGTCCTTGGCTAGTAAAAGAAGAACACACAATGTTAAAAAAAATGTAAAGTATAAAAATGAATATGTACAATTCAGGCCCAGAATTGGGACTACCTGGACATAGTTTTACTTCCAATTTCTTAAAGAGGTTTTTAAAAGACCATATTTATACCAGTATAATAGACAGCTGTCAGCAGTGTTGTTCATGATCAAGGCATTTGATCAGGGGGTACAGTTCAAAATAAAAGAAATTGTGTACACAGATTTCCAAAATTTTAAAAGGAGATATTATATTATGATATTCCTTTGGAACTAAAGTTTAGTCAGTTACATTACCCAAAAGGCACTATGTTAAGCAAAGACTTAGAGTTAGCGTTAAGCTTATTATTAGCTACTAAATTAAATATTGCTTATAGCTGGGGGGGGGGGGGGGGGTTAATCCAGCTGTTCCTGATTGGTTGAAATGGACTTGGAATGTAACCTTAATGATGTAATTAACTCACACTTTTAGGGTTCAAAAGAATAGATTTGTCCCTAGAGACAGGTTTGCGGAGAGAATGGCCCCTGTTTATCGGTTTCTGAAATCTAAAGATAAGCAATAATATAATCCCATACGCACACTTCCAGCCTTTGTAAATTGCTCATTCCCCCCCTTCTCTCTTTCCTTTATTATTATGTACTGTTAAATATTATTGCTATTATAGTTCTGTATTTTTTATTAAGGTGCAATTCTGCTTCTTTTTTCATTATTTTTCCTGCACAAAATACACTCGGCCCTAATCACAAGCGTGCGTCTTCCAACAGCAAGACAATGAAAGGTAACACTAGTAACACGGCACAGACACATTATTGGCTATGTGAACCTGAAGGGAACAGGTTACCTGTTCAGCCAGCAGTGAAGCAAGGCTGGAATAAGCATCGGCAAACTCTGGTCCATACTGAATGGAATCTCTCAGCAAGAGAACCGCTTCCTCCTTCTTCCCTTGGGACCTGCAAGTCATATGAAGGGAGGTGGGGAAAAGAGGCAGTTCTTTTAATAACATTTCAGCTCACCTATTGATTACAGCACTGCTAACAGACTCGAAAGTGCCCATCTCCTCTTTTTTTACAGCAAGGACTAAATAATTAAATTTCTTCCACCGAGCATCTCCTGGGGCAGTATTATATTGCACAGCCTGTCGGCACGGAGAAGAGGGGGAGCAGTTACTGGATATGTGCCTTGCTTTGTGCCTCGGTACCTGCCGGCAAAGTTTCCCATAGCTTGCTGGGCAGGGCGTGCAATTCACCACAAAGCTCTTTCTTTTACTTTTCTGCACTTCCCCTCACCCCCCAATTGTACTGGGCAACACAAAGCTCCCAGAGAACCGAGGCAAAGAAAAGCAGACAGAGCTGGCCAAAAAAAGGGTGGGTGTGTGAGAATCCATTTAATACTTGGATCTCTCCCTTGTCCCGCTCAGCCCAAGGCTCTCATTCTCATGGGGAATTTCCAGCAGTCCAAAAGAGACGAGGGACCCAACGGGAATCCCGTCTGTCCACTTTCAGAACTGCCCACAATCCAGAGATTCTTAACGCAGTCTAATCTCAAAACAATTTGTGCTCTTTCTGTTCCGGGAATGCCCCAGCTTGATGGGAGAGAAAGGAACGGGTGGGTAGAGAAGGACATATGTTATTAAAAAGGCACCAGGAGCGTAATGCACAGGTGCAGGGTGATCACAAAGTTCAGGGCACATAAAAAGGCTTTCTGCTGCATTGTGGCTAAAAAAAAAAGGAAGACAAGAAACAAGAGATACTGAAATCCGTCAGTCTCTGCCCGGTCTGCCCGCTAAACAGGGCACAGTAGCTCCCCCCACCCCTCTAGTAGCACATTACGGTGCAGGGTGAGACTGGCACTTCAAATGTGCGGAGCAAGGGCACACTTGGAGGAGGAGAGGAGAGGCATGTGTGCCACCTGTAGTTCAATGGAGGAAGGTTAAGATAAACAGATGAAACAGCTACAGATGCCATCCCCACAGCATCATGAAAGTTCCATTGCATACTGGGTCGGGCTAGGAGGTGGCGGCTATTTCCAACATATCCGTTGCCTGTCATTAACATAACTGCATGGCATTTGCATAAACACAGCAGTCGTCAAACTCAAGGCAGTTCTACTTCCATCTGCATCCTACGATATTCTGAAAGTAAGCCCATACTTGACAGAAACTGACACTGGGAACAAGAACTTGGGCTCCTTCTTAACTTGCATGTATTTGTTTATTTATTTAATTTGGTTTCTAGCCCTCCCTCCCCTGCACAGCAAGGCTCAGGGCAGGTACAAAAATACATAGGACAATGCAATACAATAATGAAAGCATGAAAGCAGACAATACAATAATGAAAGCATGTCAGCAATCATTAAAAATCCAATATAACCTCTCTTAATAATATAGCATCAAGTAGCAATCAATGGCGCCAATTAAATAGGAGGAGGAGGAGATTGGATTTATACCCCGCCCTTCACTACCCAAAGGAGTCTCAGAGCGGCTTACAAACTCCTTTCCCTTCCCCTCCCCACAACAGACACCCTGTGCGGTAGGTGGGGCTGAGAGAGCTCTGACAGAAACTGCTCTTTTTCAAGTACAGCTGATACAGAGCTATGGCTTGCCCAAGGTCATCCAGCAGGTGCTAGTGGAGAAGTGGGGAATCAAACCCGGTTCTCCCAGATTAGAGTCCGCACACTGAACCACTACAGCAAACTGGCTCTACTACTAAAACTACTACTACTACTACTAGGTCAACCAGGCTCGTAGCCAGGATTTTTAAATTCGAGGGCCTTTAAATAAGTCAGGGGGCACCCTGGACACACCCCCAAGGGAGCAGCTGGACTGGATGGGAAGTCGGGGGGGCTGGTGGTAAGTCAGGGGGCTGTGCCCCGAGATGCCCCACTGTAGCTACGGGCCTGAGATCAACTCCCCATATATGTATGAGATGGTAACTGTGTGAGGTGGGCGGGTGAGAAGGAGCTGTGCAAGATGGAACCATGCGGGGGGAGGCCGCTACTATGCCACTTCAACCATAGGCCTGGTGGGACATCTCTATTTTACAGGCCCTGCGGAACTGCATCGCGTCCTGCAGGGCCCAGATCTCTTCTGGGAGAGTGTTCACCAGACCGGCGCCAGAGCTCAAAAAGCTCTGGCTCTGGCTAAGCAGACCTCCCTTGAGCCAGGGACCACCAGTAAATTTTATTTATTTATTGGATTTTTATCCCAGCCTCCCTGCCTCATGGCAGGCTCAGGGCGGCTACCAGCATAGTACATAATACAATAAAATTCTGTAAAACCACATTTAAAACACACAGTATAAACTTTAAAACTACAATCCAGGATGGCACTTCATCTCCCCCACCCAGGCGGCGTCACTGAATATGCTTCAGATTTCACTTGATGCCGGTGGTCCTTGGTAGACTTCAGTAATTGGGCCAGGGCTGTAAAGTCGGGGCGGCCCCTACTCAAAGGGCTGGCAGAAGAGCTCCATCTTGCAGGCCCTGCGGAACTGTAAAAGGTCCCGCAGGGCCCTGATGTCCTCCGGGAGCTCATTCCACCAGTGTGGGGCCATCACCGAAAAGGCCCTGGTCCTTGTTGCCACCAGTCGGGCCTCCTTGGGCCCTGCAAGAACCAGGTGGTTCTGGGAATCCGATCAAAATGCTCGCTGAGGTACATACGGGGAGAGGCGGTCCCTTAGGTAGCTAGGTCCCTGGCCATATAGGGCTTTATAGGTAAGTACCAGCACCTTGAACCAAATCCGGTATGCTATAGGAAGCCAGTGCAATGCTTTTGATTCATAGAGTGTAACACTCTTTGATGGACATACCAAGAGAGATGGACCTGAAGGTATGTTGGTCCCAGGCCGCACAGGGCTTTAAAAATTAGAACCAAAACCTTGAATTTGATCTGGTATTCAATCGGAAGCCAGTGCAGCTGGCAGGGCACTGGTTGTATATGGGCTCTTAGCTGTATTCCTGTGAGGACATATGCCGCTGCATTCTGGACCAGTTGAAGTTTCTGGGTCAATCAGGGCAGCCCTGCATAGAGCGCATCACAGTAATCCAGCCTGGAGGTGACCACCACATGGAACACTGTGGCTAGGTTGTGGGGAGATAGGTAGGGAGCCAGTTGCCTGACCTGATGAGGATGGGAAAATGCTGATCTGTCAACACTTGTGATTTGCTCCTCCAGTGATAGTGAGGCATCCAAAACCACACCCAAACTCCTCACTGTTGGTACTGGTGACAACCACACCCCATCAAGAGTTGGGGAGTTGGATCCCCAATCCCATCCCACCCCAGCTCAGGTACAGGACCTCTGTCTTTGATGGAATTCATTTCAGTCAGCTCTGTTTTAACCAGCCAGCCACAGCTTCCAGGCCCTTGGCAAACATATTTGGGGTGACAGCCGGCCTGCCGGCCATCAACTAGTACAGCTGGGTGTCATAAGAATACTAGTCACAATCTAGCCTGAAATTCTATACTAGCTGGGTGAGGGGACGCATACCAATAATATAGGAGAGAGAATTGCCCTTTGTGGGACACTGCATACCAAAGGGTAATGTGGTGAAACCCTCTGTCCCTGACCACAGAAAAATGAGATGAGCTACTGCAAGGCTGTCCCACATATCCCCAGATTGATGAGGTGGTGGGTCATGAGTTCATGATCAACTGTATCGAACGATGCTGTTAGATCGAGTAATAGCAGCGCCAATCCACCTTGGTCCAGATGTCTGCAGAAAACATCTGTGAAGGCGACCAAAGCTGCCTCCGTCCCATAGCCTGGGAGGGAACTGGAATGGATTCAGGATAGAGAAGTCATCCAGGACAGCTGGGAGGTGTTCCACTGCCACTCTCTTAACTACTTACCCAAGAACAAAAGGTTCAAAACTGGGCAGTAGTTGGCTGGATCTGTCATATCCAGAGGTGGTTACTTTAAGAGTAGCCTCACCACTGCTTCCTTTAGAGTCCCTGGGAAAGCCCCTGAACTCAGAGACCAATCGATAATATCCGCCAGGGGAATCCGTATTCTGTCATCGCTGGCTTTCACCAGCCATGACAGACATGGATCCAGGAGGCAAGCGGTGGGCTTCACAGCACCCAGGATCCTGCCAACCTCACCCTGGGAGAGTCGGCTGAAGTGGTCCATTACCGGGCCTGAACACAGCCAAGGGGCCTCCAGTTCCCATACTGTATCAATATTGGCATCAAGGTTTCCAAACCTTTAGTAGTTTTCCTACCACATTTTCAGACCTTTCTCCAGAACAGTTAGGAATCCTGTAGACTATTCAGTGCCAATCTCTTGCACTGGTGGATCAGAATACTTTCCTGTAATTCTGACAATATGAGTTGAAGAACAAGACATTTTGGCACACACGGCTGCTACTGCAAGCGCAGACTTGAGTCTTCTCCTTGATGAAATGTCACTCAATTGCAAGTTTCCCCATCCAGGCTCCTCTTCATTGGCTGTCATGTGCAGGTTGTCACATGACATGCTTTGTGATGATCAGACCTTTGTGGGGGAGAGGAGAGGAGCAGACCCAGGGCTGCTGCTTTTGACAGCAGCCACGCGCCAAGGGGCTTACTTCAATATTTTCCTGCCTTAAAAGAAATAAAACCGGGGGGGGGGGGGGGGGGGAGAGAGCAGTGTGACTTCATTAACTCTGCAGTCATGCAAATACTTCCATTTTATGTTCTTTGAAGCTCCCTGCATGTAAAATCTGAAAAGATCATTATAATAGAAGCAAGCCGAACAAAATGCCAAATGGAAAAATTTTGGTGCTGGGAACTACGGGCACTGAGGGAGCATGTCTCAGCACCCGGCCACAGCTCTGCCAAAGAGTCTGGAGAACTGAACCCTGAACCTGTGAGCGGGAGGGCAGGAAGGGATGAGCCAGGGCTTGGCTCTCGTGGCCCCTTCTGACATGCCCAGGGTAATGCTGATCGACACTTTGGGGTCAGGAAGACATTTTCCTCCAGGCCAGACTAGCCCAGGGATCCTGGAGGGTTTTTTGCCTTCCTCTGGGCACAGATCGGGGGTCACTGGGTGGGAGGGGGTTAGCTGTGAACCCCTGCATTGTGCAGGGGGTTGGGACAAGATAACTCTTGGGGTCGACTTTCCAGCTCTATGTCTCTAACCCTGCTGGCCTTACTGGGAGATACTCTTTTATCTCTTGGAAGTTGCATGCTGACATGCACAGCTCCCCTGATCATTTAAAAAAGAAACTAACAAGGACCCACAGTCTCTGAAAGTTAGCAGTCCTCTCCCTTGTTGGGGATACGGCTAGGGGCTCCAGAGCTGGTGGCTTGACTTTCATGGCTGATGAACGGCTTTTCAGAGAGAGCAAATGCTTTTTGTTCCTGCAGTTTTCGGGAACATTAAGGGGGCCTGGCTGTCAGTAGCAGCAAGTGACAGCCAGTGTTGTGCAGTGGCTAGAATGATGGTTTGGATCTGGGGAGACCTGAGTTTAATTCCTTGCTATGCCGCTGCGTGAATTCATGTCATTCATTCTCCCTCTAGCCTAACCTTCCTCACAGGGTTGTTGTGAGGGTAAAACGGAGGCAAAGAGAACCGTGTTACGCCTCCCTGCTCTCCTTGTAGGAAAGACAGGTTAAACATGTAAAAGGCAGATTTAACTTACAGAGCACCAAAATCCGTGGTGCTTAATTCAGCCCTTCTTTGTGTGTGAGAGAGGAGCAGTAATTCCATTTGTTTGCCCAAAGTATTTTGGCAGCCAGCAAGAAGCAAAGCAAACAAACGGAAATCCTATGCAAGCTGTCATCTAGGGACGGGTTTAGGATCCTTATCAATAGCACAGCTCAAAGTTAAAACCACATTTTGAGAGCATCATGTCCCCACTAAATGAGAGCTGCTGGACAGTTTGTCCTGTTTTGATAGCAGAAGGACGCTGCTAACACTTGATGATGGCAGGATGGAGCTGAGCCCAGGATGGTACTGGCTTGATATTATTAGGACCTGTAACTGTGTCACTGAGTGGATATGGAGACAGTGGCAGGATCTGGCCCCTGGGTCCATTAAGAAGCCATTTGTCAGATAATGCATTGGATAAAGTGAACTCTAGTCCACAAAAAGTTATGCACAAATAAAAATCAAAGTGGGTCGGATCCTCTGGATTTGTTCTGCTTATGGTAAGCGGAACAACTCCAGGATCCAACACACAAGTCTTTGAGATGCCACATAAGGAAACCAGGTCTCCTGTTATAGTGGAAATTTCCACCCTGGTCCCCTGCTGCTCAGTGCAGCAGTGGGAGCAAAATGGGGGCAGAGTGCTTTTGTGGCATTACTTCCTGTCCCACACCTGGAAGTGATATCATGCATCGTCGCAATGCTCAAGCATTGTGTAAAACCACAGAGATTTGGGAGATTGCTAGAGCACTGCAGCAATGCTGTGATGTCTGCTCCAGGCATGTGACTGGAAGTAATGTTATAAAATCATGTGACATCGACACCCCACACACACACACCTCACAGGAGTTGCCAGCAAATTTCCAAGGAGGTATAGTACTGCCACAGGACTCCGGCTGATTTTTTGATGCAACAGAGGAACACAACTATTACACTGGGATTGTTACAACAGAAGCAGTGCCTTGTGAGAAAAATGCCAATCCCCTACCTTCAAAAGAATAATCACAGCATGTTTGTTCTGTAAAAAAAGAAATCTGGAAAGGCCTCTGTTCGGAAAACCACATGGAGTTTTGATAAACTCCGAAAGAAAGCATTATGTGGATAAAGACCCAACATATGTACTCTGCCTTTGGACAATACTTCTGTTTATGTTAAAAAAAAAATCCATTCCCTCCCTTGTCAAAAATTCGGCAACATGTTTTTACTTAAAAATTGAAGTCCCTGAGAAGAGCAAAATACAAATTGCTTAGTGAGACCAGTGCTTCCCATGAATCAGCAGGAGACTGTTGACTAAATGGAAAGTTTGCCCAGAAGCACTGATTAAGGAGCTCGTTTGCCCTCTCGGGAACTATTAGCTTCAGTGCTTTGGAAAAAAACAGTCACTTACTAGTAGTCTCTCTAGCCTTCTGCTTTCGGTATCTATAAGCCAGCACAGGGCATGGGGAGTTCTGAATGATCCTTTTTTACCCTCTCATGTTGAGTTTATCGTAGTGAAAGGCTTGGATAGGAAAGGGAGCATCGGTACAACTCATCAATGAATAAAACAAACAAGGAAATGGAAATTACACTCTTTTCCATCACTGCTGGCCCCATCACACAGCTGAGAGCGAATGCCTCCTGCTTTTCTCCCTGGAGGCATCTAAAGAGCCTTACAAAAACCTTCCAAACTACAGAGATTGACAAATGGAACACAAACTATCTGAGCTGAGCTGGATTCACCAAGCTGTTTATCACAGCCCCCAGGCTGCAAGCTCAGGGCCAAGAGCCCCTTAGCCTGCACCCAAAGGCCTCAGGCCCTGTCCAGGTTGAATACCGGCAGAAAGAGGAGAGGAAAGGTCAGGCGAGATAGAATTTGGCTGCTGCTAACCTGCGACAGCAAGCAAGCAGCATCTTCCTCATCACCTTCTCTCTGGGATCTTCTGGGACTTGCTGCAGCAGGGCTCTCTAGGACAAGACTCATAGTGACTCCAGACAGCCCTGGCCAGGCACGGCTGAGACAGGGTGAGGCTGCACCCAGAAATGCACCAGCAGCCGCCTCAGAGCTTGGCAGGCCCAGCAGTGAGATCAGAGGGGAGGTGGGGCTCAGGCAGCAGGCTGCATCAGGGAACAGGCAAGAGAAAGAGGCAGCCAATGGCAGCTGGGGCCTCCTGAGGCCTGTATAGGGTGCCAGATCCAATCTTGTCCACAATGGGGGGGGGGGGGGTTTGGGGAGGGGTACAGGAGGGGGCATGGCCATCCCTGACACAATGACATCACATCACACAGAGTGACATCATCACATCCCGACGCGGCTCATGCATGCCCCCCCCCTTCCCAATGATTTAAACAGAAACTTCCTTTTAAACGGTTGGGGGGGGGGGGGGAGCGAGGGCCATGTGCGCCTACCCTGCAAGAGGTGAACTTGCCTCTTGCAGGGCAGGACAAAACAAAAATCCAAACTACTTTGTGACAAAATAACAACACATCAAATACCTATAATGCTGTAATCAAATATGCTCACTATAATGTAACACAAAATATAACCAAATAGCACCACCAACTCTGACTATTATTGAAAAGCGATATCCTAGAAAGTAAGTCCAGTTCATGTAACAACTTGTTGAATCTCCAACTGTTGTAGCAAAACAATGTCCAAAAAGATAAGTCCAGTAAATGTAACAAATTAGTGATGAAAGGAATCCAAAACATTCAGCAGGGCAAAACATTCAGCGGAGCAAACACGATAAGAGTATGGACCGGTTCCCAAATGGCCTCACGGGTTTGCTGGCTTTATAAAACACGTATCGCTTGTGGCTTTCTCAAAAGCGCAGAGCCTGAAACAAGTGCCAGAGCCTCCCAATTATCTTAATATCAACATTAATGCTTTTCAAACTGGGACCTCCGTCTCCCACGTAAACTGGTGGAAGCTCAGGGCAGTGTTCCCTTCACTCCCTGTGGCCCACCCCTGAAGAGAGCATTGGATGAGTCCGGCATCAGCCCACCCCCAGACAATCCCTTATTAAACCAGCCTAGGAAATGGCAAATGAGGAAGGGCCAAACTGCTCCCACAATGCTCAGGGAGAGGTAGATGGCTTAAAAGAGGGTCACGGGTAAGCTAGACTGAGGCCTAAAATAAACAAAATATTACTGGTGATTTATATCTCATATAACCAGGAATACAAATCAGAAGATTTCACATATACAATTCCAAATACTGCATAGTATAATCACATTCACATTAAAGCACCAATCCACACAGTGGGAAACATTCCCAAGACTGCTAAATCTCTTATGGGTATCTAGATTTTTTTTGTGCCTGTTTCAACATAGGTCTTCCTCAGGAAAAGCTACGGCATAATATACTTCGTTAAGAGGTGCTAAAAATGACCATCCAGAAGGCCCTGAGTGGAGCTTTCCTAGCAGCATTCCACAAACTCAGTGGGGCCCATGCCCTCCGAGATCTTCACTGTGGCCCTATGTTTATATTAAGTCCAGGCCATCAAAAAGGGCGCTGCAGTCCCAGACTCTGACCCGCCACTGGGAGAGTCTGATGCCTGTTTTCCAAGGAACAAATCACACATTACGCAACATACCAGTGGCTGCTTTTTATATAGAAAACAACTTGGGAGAGAGCCATTTTGAGCAACTAAGCACGCTCCTCAGCTCTTTTTCCATTCAGTATAGTCACTCTTTTCTTTACCAAAACAAAACCCAAGAAGCAGCCAACAGGGGCTCTCTTGCATGCATTTAGGCACAGCATGCAGCTTGCCCTGCTGACTACAGCAAGGCAGGCGGGGAAGAAGATTTTAGTCTCTGAAAGCCATTTCCCCAACAGTGCTTTTAAGGAATGAGACAGGACCCAGTTAACTCCCTATGGATGCCAACCTCCAGGTGGGACCAATGTTCCCTCTAAGCGGTGGAGTCTTGTGAGCAAAAATTCTACTTTGTGAGCTACTGGCATTAAAATTGTGAGTGAGCGATTTGGCTGCTGCATAAATTAGTTCACTCTGGAGCCATCCTTCCTGAGCGAAGACACAAATGTGTGAGCTTAGAGGGAACACTGGGTGGGACCTGGGGATCCCCCAGAATTACAGTTCATCCATTCCCCTGGAGAAAATGAATGCTTTGGAGGGTGGACTCTATGGCATTGTATGCCACTGACGTCCCTCTCCCTCCCATAGTCCATGCCCAAATCTCCAGGAGTTTCAGAACCTGGATTTGGCCACCCTACTCCCCCCACCAGTGGACAGGGAGGACCTCGCAACCCTATAACTCCCATATTTGAAAAAAACTGAATATGAGAATATACATATTTGCTTTGGGTCAAGGCACCGTAACCTACAGCAATTACATCCACCGTATGACACATGACATTGGGCTGCGGTAGCTCAAGTAGTTAAGACGCTGAACTGCAGACCAGAAGATCGGTAGTTCAGCAGTTCGAGACCCGAGTGCTGCATGATGGAGTGAGCTCCCATCTCTGGTCCCAGCTCCTGCCAGCCTAGCAGTTCAAAAGAAAGAAACTGCAAGTAGATAAATAGGTACCGCTTCGGTGGGAAGGTAACAGCGTTCCGTGCGCCTTGGCATCTAGTCATGCTGGCCACATCACCATGGAAACGTCTTCGGACAGCGCTGGCTCTTTGGCTTGGAAATGGAGATGAGCACCGCACCCTTAGAGGTGTATTCGACTGGCTTGCGAGCAAGGGAAACCTTTACCTTTGACACATGGACACGCTCTATGCAGTACAGCCGAGCAAGCAGACTAAAAGGTAGTATTTGTGGCTTTACAAAAAAAAATCAGTTATGCAACTGACAGAATATTTCTTCATGTACAAAGGAAAGGGGAAACTGCAACCACCAATAATTAAAGCTCAGCAAATTTGCCACTTTACACAACATTTGAAGTCCTGCCTGGGAATTTTGTGACACGTTTACAGACCCTGATAATAGATGACTGTTCCATCGACAAAAACCAGCATTTGGCAAGAGAACAGGAAATGCCAGTATCAGAAGTTAAAGGATTAAAAAACCCACTTGGCAGCAGTAAAATCTTTTTATTACCCACAGGCATAGTTCCTGAGCACGAAGTCATCCTCTCAATTATGCTCCTTTCCCCATTAATGGCTTTTTTTTTGTTTGATCAGAGAGCAACGTGCATCTTTAAAAGAAATCGTAAAAAGATTATAGTATCTCTTATGTGACAGCAGGAATTGCATATGTTTCTTGGTCCTATGAGAAAATGACTACTCTGGTCCCATTCCAGACACAGACACACACACTCACACACTCAATTTTAGGTATGCAAGCAGTTTGTAGTGGCTCTGCAGAGATGGATTTCACATGGAAGAAGGGAAGATGCTCAGATGGGGACTGAGTGGGATACGCTGGATAGGAAGTTAATTTAGATATGAGACACCTTCATTCAAGTTTCACCTCTACCAGTGACTTCTTGTGTGGTCCTGGGCAAGTCATTCATTAGTTAATTCACCTGACTACCCTCATGCATTGGTGTCTGGGAGCATTCAGGAACACCATGGGGGCAGGTCACGATAGTCAGAGTCAGAGTCTAGGACCTGAAACAACTCACCAGGTAACCTTGGGCTTGTCACAATCTCTTAGCCTAACCTACCTCACCAAGGTAAGGTGGAGGAGGTGAAATCTATGTGATAAGCCACTCTGGGATCCACCCCCCCCCCCAAGAACACAGCAGGACATAAATAAATAAATAAATAAATAAGCAAGCAAGCAAGCAGGATCACAACCCAGCCAGAGCGATGTGGAAAACAAGGTCACACTTACCTGTAACTATTGTTCATTGAGTACCTTCTATGCAGGCACACATAGGGACTGTGCATGAGCAGGCCTGCCACCAGAGAGGCTTTTACAGCTAAAAGCCTCCAGGGGGCACTGTGCTCTGGAGCCAAAGATTGTTCCCATCCAGGGACCACACGATCCTGTGGCACAGCACCCCTAACCTCAGTTCATCTAGCGCCGCCGAAGTCAGAACATGAAGCGGGGCCAGAGGAAGAATATGTGTGCCTGCACACCAGATACTCATTGAACAATAATTACAGGTAAGTGCAACTTTATTTTCATCATCAATCTTCCGTGAAGTCCCACATGGGGCTTTCTAGCAAACTATACATCAGATGGAGGGGCATGCTCACCTTACTTAAACATTGACTGTAGACCTGCCTTCCCCACTTGAGCGTCTCGTCTAGCTTGCAGATTCAACACATAACATCACACAAATGTGTCTGCGCAAGACCAGGCAGCAGCACAGAATATCTCTGTCAGAGGAACTGCATTGAAGAATGGTGCAGAGGAAGCTATAGCCCTGGTGGAATGGGCTTGAACCTTTAAGGGGCATGGAACACCAGCTAACTCATAGCACTGCCGGATGGAGGAGACAATCCATTGGAACAAGGTTTGGAAGGAAGCCCTCTTCCCTCCGTTAGGTCCTACAAACAGTGCTCCCTCCCTGTGGAACTACCAAGGTTCTCTTTAGATAAAATGATGGTTTTTTTGTATACCATTTTCACTGGCAAGACAACAATACACACAATTTCCCTACAACAATACATAGCTGGAGGATCAAGAGCAGGCGCACAGATGGGGAAATGAAACCAGGCCTAGAATGGATATCAGAAAAGAGAACAGAAGGATCCAGAACACATGAAGATAGTCACCTTAAAATGGTTGCTAACACATGGGTGCCAAGAAACTAACATGGTGTACCCACGCTTGTTCACCAAGGCACAGGGCCACAAACAAAGGAGCACAGGTCATTGTGGAGGCTCCAGAGCTCTGGGAGAATCCAGAAAGACTGGTATGTAAACAATTATCAATCTTACATACAAGGAGAGGAGCTGAACCCAAAGAATGTACCGGGCCCAGTAGATCTTGTCAACAGCACTGGCAGGAATAGGCACGCATCTAGATGAAGGGCAGACCATCAGAACAGAGATGCAGTCTTCTATTGCAGGACAATCTGGCCTATCAATGGTGTGACCCATATAATCTTAGAAAGGGAGCGCAACTGAGCTAGTGCACCAAAGAAGGCCAAACTCTAATTTATCTGCATAAAGCTGTTGTAGCCCCAACTGTCCCCAATATGGATCAGCGCCACTGCAGTGGAACTCCTTCATATAGGAACAATATGGGTACCTGTGTTTTTCTCTATCTTTATTTATTTATTTTTATTTTTCATATTTATACCCCGCCCTCCCCGCAAGCGGAGGCTTAAAAGATCCCAGAGCAGGCCTGTAGCTACAGTGGGGCATTTTGGGGCCCGGCCCCCCAACTTTCCACCAGGCCCCCCCAACTTACCTCCCTGGCCAGCCCCCCTGACTTATTTCTTGTGCTCACCGCCATGGCCAGGGGCCACGTGAAGACTTGTGCCGCCCCCCCCAGCTCTCTGTATCTTTATGGAATCCTCAGAAGGCAAAGCAAGCCCCACCTCCAGCCCTACACTGCTCATCTTGCCTGCCTCTCCCTTGCTTCTTGCCAGCTGGCAAAGCAAGAAAGCCCCACTTCCATTCCCTGCTGCAAGCCCCGGCCATCTCCACTCCATCCCTCCAATTCCCAAGCCGGCAAGTCAAGCCCTGCACAAGTAGGCTGAAGTTTACTTACTTGGAGTTTGTTTTGCATCAAGAGAGTTGGGGGGGGGGGGTGAGGGATACCAGACTCCAGGTGGGACCGGGGGATCCCAAGTCTGGAATTAGAGTTTAAAAATCCCAACAATGTGTTTTTCCCCCTCAAGAGAGTGGGAGGGGGGGATGCATAATGGGTGCCCCACAAGAAAAAGATTTGCCCCACAAAATGAAAAATCCTGGCTACAGGCCTGTCCCAGAGGACCACTTTTGATCTCGCTAACAGCATGGGTTGGGAGAGTTAACTCTGCTTTCTCCAATACAGCGGTCCTGATCCACACTGAGGCACCTGTTGGCTCCATTTTAAGCTAAATTACCCATTTGAGGATCTAACACCTGTCCCCAGTATCCCTGTATGGTTCTCAGCATAAAAAATTGAGTGGAAAAGATGGATACGGTTGTTGAACCAGCCCCTTGGGGGTATCCCTGCCTTTTCTCCAAGTATTGTACAGATCTCAGCCAAAGAGATTTTTTGATAAGTGTACTGCTGGGTCTCCAGGCACTCAGCATTTGCCTCGCAAGAGCAGGCATGGCATGCTCAAGGCTCCTGGGAGACACAAGCGTCTATTATCTTCTCCGATGCACAGGCAGGCAGAGCGTAGCAAACAGCAGGCTCCGCTCTATTCTGCTCCCGCAGCGATAAACTCTAGTGCAATTTGCATCTCAACAAACCTGGCCCGAATAGTTGCTCCAAAAATTTAGAAAGATTAATTTCCTGATTCATCACTGAGCTTCTTCGGGGCACCCAATACTGCATGAAGGATCCCTGCCTAAGAAATAAACTACACGTCTGTCTTTTCACCCTGACTTTCATCAAAGTTAAGTTTTATGCAACATGGTCCCTGGGCAAAGCAGGAGACGAATGGGGACTTTTAGTGCACATAAAAACGTTCAGAATCTTAGCAACGACTGCGCTGTACGGATCGCATTCACTGCATTTTGGGTGGGGCAGAACATCCCTCTGCTGAACCTGAGGAAACCTACTGCTTCTGGTCTGAAGCCCCAAGGGGCCAATGCACAAGAGAGACAAAGCTGGACCTTGTACCAAATTACATACCCCTCCCTCTTGGCGCAGGTGCTGAAAGTGCAAAATAAAATATTTCTCTTTGTAATGAAAGTAAAACTGAATAAAACATGCAGGATGCTTCATAAAACACCCCCCATAAAAGCAAAAGGGAGAAGGCAAAGAAAATTCATCATGGAGCCTGAAGAATGTGTCACTTGAGAAGCAGAGGTGAATAGAAGATCACCCCCAGATTGCAGGTATTTGTTTACTTCATTTATAGCTGCCCTTTCTCCCCAAGGATGATCTTGGGCCAGCCTTTCTTTCTTTCTTTCTTTTCTTTTCTTTTCTTCCTTCCTTCCTAGTCTAGCCTACATCACAGGGTTGTTGTGAGGATAAAATGGAGGAGAGAAGACTGATATAAGCTGCTTTAGCAGTCTCCTCTCCTCCATTTTATCTTCACAACAACCCTGTGAGGTAGGTTAGGCTGAGAGAGAGCGCAGGAGGGAGGGAGGGAGGGAGAGAGAGGGGGGGAGAGGGAGAGAGGGAGGGGGAGAGAGAGACTGGCCCAACGTCACCCAGTAAGCTTGGAAAAGCGAGGATTTGAACCAAGGCCTCTGAGATCTTAGTCTGACACTCGAACCACTACGCAACACCAGCTCTCTGTCTGCATCCTTAAGCTATGTGCAGCTTCTGGCCAGTTACTGAGTGGCTCATAGGAATGCTAAGAAAGAATTAAAAGAAGCAGTTTAGAAGAAATTATTAGGACGCATGCCTCTGCTGGGTGTGCACTAGACACTTGCCCCTCTCAAAGATGGTGGAAACAGGATACAGAAGAGGAAACCATCTTGAATAGAAGCTGGAGAGCGAAGGATATAAATCTTTTAAGTACATTAATTCAATAGTCAGGTAATCAGGGAAAGCTGTGAGAGGCAGGAAAGGGAGTTCTGGGAACCAGAAAAAAGCAGGAAACAAGCAAACCCACTGGGGGGACTGAGAAGCAGATTTCCTGGGATGGAGGTCATGAATGATAATGAAGTGACCAAATCCTGAGCTGGTACAATAGACAGAAGCCCTTCAGAGTACAGGTGAGAGAATATTAGCTTTTTTTAAATGCTCACCATAAAATAATCCCCCCACAAGTAGAAAATTGATGCAAGGAAAAGGTGGGAATAGAACCTCTCTCTCCTGATAGGCTACTTTTAGTTTCAACTTGGAAGTTCTTAGGGGGGGGGGGGGGACACACACACATAAAAATGATATTTACTGCCTGCAACCTGAAATGATACAGGATGCAATTCTAAGCATAATTTCCTGGGAATACGCCCCGTGGAGCAAAATGGGACTTATTTCCGGGTACAAATGCTTAGGATTGCTCTCCAAGTCTAGCCAGCCACTGTATTCTGCTGTATGTGCTGATCTGACTAACGACAGGGGGAAATGGTGGCAACCTGTATTTCATTACCCCTTCAACGATGGTCTGAAATGCTCCCCAACCTTTGGTGAGCCTCCAGTCATAACTGTCTCTTCCAAAGTCTTCCAGAAAACAGGAAAATTCAAGTCTTGTTGCTTTATATCCTGACACGATTTTGCACCAGCTCTCTTTCTCCATGTTTTAGTGTTATATAGAGGGCAAGAAAATGATGACATATGATTTTTCTTTTCTTTTTTTAAAAAAAGTCTTCATTACATTATCTAACTGCAGTATCTAGCCTCTGGATGCATTTCCTAGGGCTAAAATAGAAATTGGAAGTGATTTTTTTTATTATTGTCAAAGGACAAAATGTGACAAGACTTAAATATCTCATCCTGTGGGCTACAAAAACAAACATACTGAATTACAGTGAATAATTCTCTCTGAAAACATCTCTTCATCTAATAGCCCCTTTGCGCATGATGAAAAGCAGCCAAACCAGGTCACTTACTGACAATGTTTGGGGTATCTGCCCACCCAGGGGACTCCCCAGGTATGCAGAAACATATAATTTTGTGGATTAACCAAAAGGAAATGGGGGAAACCCCTGAACAAGTGGTCCGATGAGGACTGAAAATACCCCGGAAGGGATGGAATGCTGAATGCAGTTTAGTATAGAAGGGGAAGGATGAGAAATTAGTCTGCTCAAGTCCCTGGGAGCTCAGAAGAAAGATTTGGGGGAGAATAATTTCCATACTGTTCCCCCCTCCCCCCCCCCCCCCCCCGGTCAGATGGGAGGGGAGTTTAAATAGAACCAAAAATTTACACCAGACTCCTTGGACAACACAGAAACACAAGTGAGACTCCTGACCTTATTTCTGTGGTCAGTTCTGACGGCTTCCTGGGTAGAAAGTCTAATTCTATGAAGGTAGCCATGTCAGTCTGCTGCAGAAGTCTTGTGTTACCTTAAAGACTAATGAATTAATTACAGTGCAGCATAAACTTTCGTGAACCAGAGCCCACTTCGTCAGATGCAGGTGAATTAAGTATTTATGTGAGCTGCCCTGAGCCCGCCTCAGCAGGGAGGGTGGGATATAAACTGAAGAAAATAAATAAATAAATAAAAGTATCACTGTGTTTGGACTCAAACTGTGTTAGGACTCAAACCCACAGTGGACTCTGGGGCTATGAAATTTCAGGCAGACTTTTGAACTCTGCTCCAGTGCTGAGCACTGCCTGGAAAGGAAGGGAATTTGTAGGACGATCAGCCAGACTTTGCTTAGTTTGTGAGGCTACTGTCTCGATTTTCAAACTGTAAGGAACAGAACGAGATCCAAAACCTACTTGAGCAGATTTCCAAGATTGAAGAGAGCTCGGTTGTGTTGTGGATTTAACTGGAGGGCCCTTCTGTAATACTCTTTTGCTTCCACCAGGTCTTTGGTCAACGTTCCTAGGTTGTTCAGAGCACTTGCATGGCGAGGGTACAACCTATCAGAAGAACAAAAAAAAAGAAACTCATCATTCTGCCAAACCATTGCAACACACACACACACACACCGTGAACCCTACAGTTATTACGGTTTTCTGTACGAATAAATACATGGACATAAATGCAGCTGGGGCATCAAGAGCTGGCAAAGGATGCGGAAGCAGGCTGAAAGTGCTTCCCCAGACAGGATAGCCATTTGTTCCCCAAGTGAGATCAGGCTGCTGTTTCTGTCAGCATTCAGAGGAGCTAAGACAAAAATGTGTGAGCTGGAGGCTAAAAAACTGTGAGCTAGCTCACACTAATTCAGCTTAGAGGGAACACAAGTGCTGTGCCATAGAAGCAGATTCTGTCTCCGCAACACTCAACCCACACAGGGAGAAAAACGGATCCTGCTATTTCAGGAGACAGAAAACTATTTTGGATAGAACATGGCTGTTCTCTAATAGCAAATTTCAGAGGGTAGCCATATTGGTCTGCAGTGGAAAAGCTGGGTTTGAAGAGAGCTTTGGGTCTTGAAAGCTTACAATCTGGAAAACCTGCTGGTCTATAAGGTGCTCCAGGACTTGAATCTAGCTCCATTAAGAACAAAGCCACCTTGGGCCAAAACAGGAGAGGTGATGGAAGACCCTCAATTACATCATCCTAGCACCTTTGAAAGCTAAATTTTAGGTACATGGGCCTTGACTGGGTGCACATATGGCAGAAAAGAAGGGGTCATCCTTTCATCTCTGCATGGTTTCATTCCCCTGCCTTGGACTCATCGTTTCCCCTTCCAGAGCTAATAGAAGGGGGGAAGCTTTAATCATCAAAATTAAAATTCCCTCCTTGAAGAGGCACCTTTTCAAGATATAGCTACGAGATCCATGATCTCTCTCTCTCATCTAGTTTGACCCTTCGCTGGCACCAACACTCAAAAGAAAGAAGTGAAAATATGCTTAGCTTGCACGGGGTAAATGCCCAAAGCCAGCAGAGATTTTTCTCCTAAACTCTGCCTCTGACTAAGAGCTTCCCAACAGACAGAATCGCTGCTTCATTCCTATTCCTGTCTACTTTTTCCAGGGGAGTGGGATCCTACTTTGAATGATCTTACACTGAAATTAGGGTTTAGGGTTCTATAAACAGCAGCAATACTTGAAAATCCCATGGGCTTTTTATTATGAAATACAGCTTTCCAATTTGGATTCCATCTTACAAAGTACATGCATAAGCGCACACGCACAAACGCACGCACACGCACACACACACAACGGGCTATATGTATCACTGGTAATGGCAACCATCTGCAAGCAATATCTCTTGCTATGTATCTCATTAGGCGCAAAGTCCTCTTCACTTCACCTAATCAAACGCCAAGTGCTGCATTATTTATGAAAGAAAGCTGCATTTCATTAAAATGCTCACTGGGGTAGCCAGTTAAAAAATCAGTTTTGGAATCCTCGGCCTTTTTTTTAAAAAAACCCTCCTTTTCTTAATAACTATAGCAAAAGACCTGAAATGGCACAATTCATTATTCCTGTTGGGGGGGGGGGGGGGGAGATTGGAAATGCACTTTAAATGAGGTTTGGCTTTGATTTCTGTACAAAAGACAAGCAGAATGTTTTCTTGGGGCAAAATGAATTATTCAGAAGATTCCTTCAACGTTGCCACTGCAGTTGTCAGAATAAATTGCAGCAGCCCGGCCTTGAACTATTAAAGGTAAGCACTGCACAAAAACTTCTGCTGCCAATTACTGGCTCCTCCCCATTTACCATGAGGCTACCCAGATCCCCACCAAGCGTACAATAAAACAGAAGTGTCTTACTGCCAAAAGACTGACAAATTCAACTCACAGGATGCCAAAGAGAAAATGCAAATGAATCTCCAATTTCTAAATAATGGAGACCAATGCTCCCTCTAAGCTGTGGTCTTGTGAGCAAAAATTCCACTTTGTGAGCTACTGGCATTAAAGTTATGAGCAAGCGATTTGGCTACTGCATAAATTAGTTTGCTCCGGAGCCATCCTCCCTGAGCTAAGACAAAAATGTGTGAGCCGGAGGCTATTAAACTATGAGCTAGCTCACACTAACTCAGCTTAGAGGGAACACTGATGGAGACCATTCCGCTGCTATCTAAAGCACTTACATATTTGCAAGGCATATTCTTCGGTGGGACCATTTGCTTGGTGTGCGGTGGTGGAAGCAAGAATTCCAAAATCAATTGGAAGGGGGAAGGGAAGGCGGAATGAACATTGTCCAGGATGCAGTCTATAATCCAGCAAAACCTTTAATTTGTTGTTATTTCAAGTGCTGGGGAATTAGAATGCTAACAGGGTTGCCATCATCCTCCTAAACATTGGAATAGCCTGATAGAAGGAGCTGTACGTTTAGGCAGAGACCACATGACAGAGAAGAGCACTGACCCAGACTGAAAGGGATTGTTTGTGAGAGCACCAACAAGTCCCAGAACCAGTCATGTAAGAACTCAGGCACTGAAGAGAATTTTTAGAGAGAATGCCAACAGCACAGGGTAGGATAAGAGCAAGAAGAACATAAAACTACTCCATTAAGAATAGGAAGGGATAAGTAAGTTGAGGAGTTTGAAGGAGGAGGTTAGGGGGCGCTACTCCCATCTCCCCCCTCCCCAAAGTGTGAACACTGGTACTGCTTTTATAAACATACATATTTCAACATCTGAAGTTGACTTTATGTCATGATAAAAGGAACTTGGTTTCCAGGAACTGCGCCTCTAGGGGAAGGGTTCTAAGGGAACAGCGCTCCTCCTCTCTCGGCCTACGCTTGGCCGTTCAATGAAGCCTTCGTTACAAGTGTGACTGCTTGTCAATGCCGTTTCATTATCCTAACAGACTTGATATCTATGGGCCCATCTAACTCAGCACTGTTTAATCCAGGCTCTCGGGCATAAAAGGCTTTTCCCAGCCCGAGTGCTTCCTGTTTTTATGTTTTTTTTAAAATTGGAGCCGAGCCTACCAGGTCTTCTGTATGTCAAGTGGCTCTCTAGGACTGAGCCTTGACTCCTCTCTCCACGTCACTGTCCTTCCCTATTTCCTCCATTACTTCAGTACCAGGCAGCCGGGACTATTTTCACATTTTTGGTTCCCAGTTTACACAAAGCTGCAATGCCACTGCACATTCCAAAATGTCACAGAAGCAAAATGTTAAAGCCTCTCTTCTCTGCACCAGTTAGATTTGACTGGAGGGACAAGAAAGAGGAGAACACTGTCTATGAGAGGGAACGCAGCAGCAGAGGGGCGTGGCGATGAGGGAGCAAAACTGAGTTGTAAGCTTTTCTAGGACTTTTTCCATATGAAACTCTCTGTCCTAGGGTGGTTAAGAAGCAAGGGTGTGGATCCTCTTTTGACCAGGCACTGGTAGGAAGCAAAGAATCCAAATCCTTCAGGTTCAGCACCCATGCTGTAGGCAGCTATTCACATTTCCCCTCAGGTAATTCCCCCACCATCTACCCAAAGGAAGGTTCCACATTAGCTTGGTCCCTAAAGCCTCAGGCCAGCATCTCTAAACCTAACCTTCATCCTGAATTCTGTGCTATCAGACCTACAAATACCGGCTGCCAACCCAACCCACCAGGCCTGAGCTCAGGCTCGGCTATTTTCCCAGCTTCACGAACAAGTGCTGAATATTGTTGCAAATCTCTTAATTTTCGCTTGCTATTAAGAAGCTGTAAAGGCTTCCAGGTCAGGCATCCTCATTGGTCTGAGCAGCAAAGGGATCCAGGTAAAGGCCCAGCAGAGAGATATACCGTTTTTAATATTTCTCCCAGGGTGTTCAAATGGCCACAGTTGTTTCAGTCCGGCAGCCAAAAGGAGCCCCCTTCTCTGGATGGATATTAAATCACAGGTCATGATGAAAAAGAAAAACATGCTGCAGCATTTTATATTTTATGTTGAAATTCTAGAATCCTCACTGGTGGGAGGGGGGAGGGGAGCAGACTGTAGCATTAGCACTGCGGAGATATGAAAGGAATTTCACGTCAGTGGGAACTAAAAATAAAAGGCAGTCTCCCTCAGCTGAGCATTTTCCAGAAAGCCAAAGCATCAGACATGCGCTGTACATAGAGAACAATCTTTTTTTTCACATCCCCGTGTCCTTCCTGAATATGAGAGAGACACAAAGATGTTTTGCTGTTGTGCCAAATATCTCAGGAGGTAGTCTGCTGCCTTGTTTTCTAACTCACTCTTTTTGTAGAAACAACCCATAAGCAGGAAAGTTCAGTAATGAGAAACCTATTCACCTCATGCCAACTCTGGGTTAGAAAGTTCTGGGGGTGAAGCCTGGGAACAGACCTCTGCAGGGTATATTACCATAGAGTTCACCCTCCAAAGCAGCCATTTTCCCCGGGAAACTGATCTCTGTAGTTTGGAGTTCAAAAATCTGGAGATGCTTCCAGAGGCCCATTACCTATCACCTCTCAAATTCCTCCCATGCTCTAGTTCATAGTTGATCCTCTTCCGCCCCCAACACAAATCATAAAGCTTTGTTTAGAAGAGATTTGAAGAAGTACATCTATCTACAGTATAACATCCGACTGTATTTTGTGCTGAGGGTCAGGGTCATGGCCACGGATGGCAAGATAAGGCAGTATAGATACCTGACTTCAAGAACTGGCACTTGTACACGCAAGACAGTACATGCAGCTGCTATAGTATCTGTGATTATTTTCAAATGGTCATGATCATGTTAATTGTAGACACCATATGCATATCCTCCTACACAGAAATACTGAAGTACACATACAGGGCCTTCTGTGTGAGCAACGTCCAGCTGCGAACTGGGGGGCAAGATTGTGTACCCTCAATGTGCTCATTCAGCTTAAGACTGCATTCAGCTTAAGACTGCCTGGCTCTCTTTAATGTTGTCCAAGACTGTGGACCCAAAAACGACAGAGGAGCTTACAGAATATTTTCCATCACTGAAGAGAATGAGGTAACCCATATCTATATGGAGCTCGGGAGCCCCATGAAAATTTAGTTCAGGGCCACAGTTGTTTTTCAGCCCAAGCATCAAAGTGCACCTCTGCGAGCAACCCTTTGAAACGCCTGGTTCTTGCAACAAAAGAGTCATTTAAGTTTCATAGCCATAACTGCCTTGAGACCAAACTTTTAAGAAATCATTCCTAGAAGCTACTTGAGGCATCAAAAAACACTTCACACATCACGAAAGAGGAAAGCCACGGCATTTTCAGACGTAGCGGCACAGAACATTCTAACCCTGTAAAAATAAAATATGGAACAGTGACAACAACAAAGAAAAAGGTGGGATAATGGTGTTGGCGTTTTAATTCTTCCCAGAAAGAAACCCCAGATGGTGCCCCAGGCCACCTGCAGCCCCTTTGCTGAAAAGTATTCGGAACATGAAGTCAGAGGGCAATTTAATGAAGTTTAAATGAACCCAGACATTGCTAGTTTTAAATACAAATAAAAACACTGTCAGGAACCATATGGGAAAACTTAGCAGGAAACCAGAGTCTCCATGGTATTTGCTTGGGTTTCATTTTAAAAGAAGGTACCACCTGATATTCAATGGTATTTTCTTTAATAAATCTATGGCTCAACTCTGCCTCCCCCCTGCCCAGGAAGGTCCAAAAGTATCAGTATGTACATAGGCAAACTTCTTTATTCCTACTATATAAAAAAGGCAGGTTTAGAGGAGACCTGCAAGCACTTAGTACAAATGGAAGCATGAAGCTGCCTTATACTGTGTCAGAACATGGGTCCATCAAGGTCACTGTTGTCCACTCTGACTGATGTTGGTCTTCCAGGATCTTGGGTCAAGGTCTTTTGTTATGGGAGAGCCTGAAATAGGCAGCCCCCCCCCCCCTTCTGAGAACATGTCTAGGGGAGAAATACTCAAGGCTTTTGGCTAACAGAGCATACAGCCAGGAGGAGGAGATTGGATTTATACCCCGCCCTTCACTACCTGAAAGAGACTCAGAGTGGTTTACAATCCCTTTCCCTTCCCCTCCCCACATCAGACACCCTGTGAGGTAGGTGGGGCAGAGAGAGCTCTCTTGAGAACTGCCCCTGAGAGAACAGCTCTGAAAGGACTTATGACTGACCCAAGGTCACATCACTAGCTGCATGTGAAGGAGTGGGACTCAAACCCAGTTCTCCCAGATTAGAGTTTGCACTTCCAACCACTACACCAAACTGGCTCTGATGATGATCATCCTGATGTCTGCAAGAAAAGATCATGTAACTCCCCCGAACAAGACGCTGAGGTCAAATCATCTTTGACCTGATCCTTCTGAACCTGTGACCTTCTGTATGCCAAGCAGATGCTACACCACTGAGCCACAGTATATTTACTATTTGGCAAACTGTGAAGGAGTGGGACTCAAACCCAGTTCTCCCAGATTAGAAAATGCAAAAATGTCATAAAAACCATAAGAGACAACCTGTTTAATCAGACTAGTGGTCCATCTATGAGATTGCTCCCTGACGCCCTCTGCGCCCTCGCCTGAAGCTGGTTCCCTGGTTTACCGAGGAGCTGAGGCTGATGAAGCAGGGTCTCAGACGGCTAGAGAGACGATGGCGGTGCTTTCGCGACGAAGCATCAAGAATATCTTATAGGACGTTTATGAGATCCTATGAGGTGGTAATCAAGGCTGCTAAGAAACAATTTCTTGCAGCTGAGGTTGCATCT
The DNA here is from genome assembly GCA_029233225.1 of Lepidodactylus listeri. Lineage (NCBI taxonomy): Eukaryota > Metazoa > Chordata > Lepidosauria > Squamata > Gekkonidae > Lepidodactylus > Lepidodactylus listeri. The sequence continues at coordinate 25,006,567 of JARCFY010000008.1, forward strand.
GCAAGCTCTCGCCCGGCCCAATTATTTAGAACAATTAGGTCATTAACGCAAGTGCCACAGAGCACTTTAAATGATAGGGAATTGGAAATAGGCTGTGAGGCTTTTGCGAGCTATTTTGCAGACAAAATCGTGCTACTCCGCCGCGAACTCACGGCCACAGTTGAGACAGTGTGTGAACTTGAGGCTCCATGCACGTCTTCAGGTTTAATCTTGGATCATTTCAGTCCTCTCAGTCTTGAGGAGGTTGACAGGTTGCTCTTGACTGTACGCCCAACCTCGTGCAGCCTTGATCCGTGCCCCTCGTGGCTTATAAAAGCTTGCCATGAGGGGTTACGTGAGGCACTCCGGGAGATTATCAACAAGTCCTTCGCTGAAGGACTGTTCCCGGAGGCTCTAAAGGTTGCGATGGTCTGCCCTCTCCTTAAAAAACCGTCTCTGGACCCGGCTGTTTTGGCCAACTATCGGCCGGTGTCTAACCTACCCTATTTGGGTAAGGTTTTAGAGAGGGCAGTGGCGATTCAGTTACAGAGCTTCATGGATGACACCTCCATGCTAGACCCGTTTCAGTCCGGGTTCCGACCGGGTCACGGGACGGAGTCGGCTCTGGTCGCCCTCACGGATGACCTCCGAAGACATCTGGATCGAGGCGGTACGGCGGCACTGGTGCTGTTAGATCTGTCGGCGGCATTTGATGTCGTCGACCACCAGTTGTTGATCCACCGCCTCGCCGATGCTGGGATACGGGGGCTCGCTTTACAATGGCTTGCCTCCTTCCTTCAAGATCGGGGACAGAGGGTTGCGCTCGGGGAACAGACCTCCCAGAGGCACCCACTGGTGTGTGGTGTTCCTCAGGGGGCGGTCCTGTCCCCAATGTTATTTAACATCTTTATGCGCTCCCTTGTCCAGATTGTCCGGAGGCATGGGCTAGGGTATCATCAATATGCCGATGACACCCAGCTCTATCTGTTGCTGGGCGGCCAGTCCGGCTCCTCCCCAGGTGACCTGGAACGAGCGCTGCAGGAGGTTGCGGGCTGGCTTAGACTGTGTCGACTGAAATTGAATCCTCTGAAGACGGAGGTCCTGTGCTTGAGTCGGACCGGGTCGGGGTTAGGGCACCCTCTTCCGTCCTTTGGTGGGGCGCCACTGATGCCAGCTCCGAGGGTCAGGAGTTTGGGTGTGCTCCTGGACTCCTCTTTGACGATGGAGGCCCAGGTAGCAGCCACTGCCAAAGCAGCCTTTTTCCATCTGCAGCTGACTAGGCAGTTGGCTCCCTTCCTCGAACGCGAAGACTTAGCCACAGTGATCCATGCTATGGTCACCTCACGTCTTGACCACTGTAACGCTCTCTACTTAGGGCTGCCCTTGTCCCAGATCCGGAGGCTGCAGCTGGTGCAGAATGCTGCGGCCAGGCTTTTGATGGGTCTCTCTGCGGGACCACATCTGGCCGGTGCTGCAGCGACTGCACTGGCTGCCTATTGCATACCGGATCAGGTTCAAGGTGCTGGTTTTAACCTTTAAAGCCCTTTATGGTCAGGGGCCCGCCTACTTGAGGGACCGCCTTTCCCCATATAGGCCCCAGAGGTTACTGAGGTCGGGTACCCAAAATCTCCTGACTTATCCCGGTCCAAAGGAGGCCCGGTTGTCTTGTACCAGGGCCAGGGCTTTCTCGGTGGCGGCTCCTTACTGGTGGAATGAGCTCCCAGATAACATCAGGGCCCTGCGGGACTTGTTACAGTTCCACAGGGCCTGTAAGACGGAGCTCTTCCGCCAGGCTTTCAAATAGGGGCCGCCGCCGGGGAGAAAAGCCAATCATACCATCGCCTGGCCCTGGTGTTTCGCTCCCTGTTGCAGTCATCCACCGGAGCGTAGGAAGCCGCCATCTTGTGGTAATTTAAGTAATTTTAATGCTGTTTTAAAGGTTTAATGTGAAATGTTTTAATCTGGAAAATTGTTTTTATGTTTTTATATGTTGTAAGCCGCCTTGAGTCGGTTGTAAAACTGACAAGGCGGGATATAAGTTAAACAAACAAATAAATAAATAAATAAATAAATCTAACCCAGCAGCCAACCAGTTGCCCTAGTGGGCCAACAAACAGGGCACAGAAACCAACACCTTCCCCAATGTTGCCTCCTAGAGTATTCCTCTTATTATTCCATGACTGCTAAGTTTACCCAGAGATCTTTGGTGAGGGATCTCAAAAGCCACTGAGAGTCCAAGTATAGCAGATCAAGTATATCAGATCACCCTTATCCAGATATTTGTTAACCTTCTCAACTCCAAAAAGTTGGTGAGGCAGGACTTTGCAGAAGCCATGCTGATTTCCCTCAGCAGGCTTTGTTCCTCTATGTTCTTAATGATTCTATATTTAGTAATAGTTTCTACTAGTAATTTACTTGGAACAGACAACAGGTTAACTGGTTATCTGCTCTGTGACCCTTTCAGAAAAACTGAAGTAGCGCTCCTTTGTAGCCTTCTGGTATAAAGACTGATTTTAGCAGCAAGAACTGTAGAGTTGGGAAGGATCTTAAAGTCTTTTTGCTTGCCGTTATCAGAGAATGAATTTATTTATTTATAATTTCAATTTATATACCTCCCTTCTGGGAATTCACAGTGCTCAGGGAGGTTAACCACACAGCATTATACAATTTAAAATCCAAGAGATAAAAATAGCTAAAAACAACATCAGATGATATCAAAAACAAATTTACAGATTGCATCACTGTCTCACAATGAGGGAAGGCAGAGTGATGGAGGGGAAGGGAGGGCCAGATATGATGGTGCCCATTGCTGTCCTCAACCAAAAGCCTGGCAGAACATCTCTGCCTTGCACACCCTGTGAAACTGCACAAGGGTCCACAGGGTGCAGATGTGAGTTCCACCAGATAAGAGCCAGGACTGAAAAGGCCCTGGCTCTGGTCAAGGACAGCCGGATGTCTTTGGGGCTAGGGACCACCAGTAAGTTGTTCTCAGCAGAGTGTAAAGCTCTTCTAGGGAATATACCAGAGGGGGCTACATCTTCCATATGTAGCACAGGAGCCTCTGATATAATTCAGATTACCTGAATGTTGGAGTGAAAACAGATGGCTAGGTAGTCTGTTCAGCATCAACCCAGGTGAAGTTGCAATAGACTACAAAATTCCATCTCATTTCAAAAGGTGTCACTCATGGCCTATAGCCAGTTTTGTACTGAATTACCCAAGACCCAATGGAAATCCTGTTATTGTACTAACAACTATGCTGTCACCCAGTTGAGCTGCTGAAGATGGTCTTGGGTTTGATGATCCCCAACTGAGAGCTAAACAGGATCAGCCATGGTTAGTACTTGGATGGGAGTCTACCAAGGAAGACTGGGGTTGCTATGCAGAGGAAGGCAATGGCAAACCCTCCTGCTCATCTCTCACCTTGAAAACCCCATGGTCCTGGAGTCACCAAGAGTCAGTTGTGTCAGTCAGTCAAGTTTCAGTCAAGTTTATTGTCTTGGCCATTGGCCATAACAAAACAAAACAAAATAAAACAGATAAAACAAAATACAACAGACATTATAAACCAAAATGGGATAGGCCCTTCAGTAACTTGCTGCAAATCCAAGACTTAGTCTTATCTTTTTTGCCACCAATGCAAACAAAGCCATTCTGCTGGTAATATATGTGTCATTATCAGAGAGCAAAAAAACAGTCATGTCCAGATCTGAAATTCCATTATGCAAAGGTATAATGGGGTAAATAAACCTTTGCCTAAGTGATTCATGCCAAGAGCATCTCATAATATAATGCTCGACGTCATCCACTTCGCCTACGCCACACGAGTCAGTTGTGACTTGATGGCACACAATGATTATTATAACTCGATGGTGCTGAGAGACTGCAACATACACCCCCCCTTGAGGAATGCAGTCCAGGACTCTGTGGACGCTGGTGACCCAGCATAACATAGGTTCTACAGAAATCTATACTAGATAACCTCTTCTGCTCCTACCTGGGTTCAGAAAATCAGAAAGAGAGTGTACATGATTTTTGTAAGTGTCCAACAATTTTCTTCAGTATATGGATTCTCCTGACCAGGACTCTTGCAGATGAAGAAAGCATTGTCCTTCCCTAAAGACCTATGGATCTATACAGGTCCCAGAAGAAGGGGAGTTACTAGAAGTCTAGTGTTACTCTGATGATAGATTTGTCAGTCTCTTGAACAGAGGAGTAACTGGGCTGTGAAAAATCTGTGAAAAATCACTCTAATGTCTTCTATTTTGCTTGGGAAACACCCTGGTATACTATGAAGCTGCCAAAGTTGTTGGGTAGAAAGGCAAAATGCAGATGCAAGAAAACATAAGCCAAGGTCTGTTACATCCTGTGCAAATGAAAAAAAAATGTAGAAAGTTGATGTTCTCATAAACACGTATAGAAATTCATACAGGAAAGAAGAAATAAAGCCGCATGACATCTGCCATGACAAAAAGTTATGGCAAATTTACTGGAAAGAGAGAGCAAGAAATACAAGCTAAAGGCTATCTGTATACTGAGTTGAGGGGGAAATGCAGCAAATGTTGACTCTTTGACCGTGAAATGACATCCACACATCTGAATGCAAACTGCTGTTCCTCATTTTTAACAGCCATTGTGGCAGCACACCAAATCTGAAGCCACACCTGGAGAAACTTCTACATACTAATCTCCTTAGAAACTTCCCAGTGAGGTACTGTTTTTAAAGCTGCAGAAAAAAGCCTAATACTTACATCTTGGCCCTGGCCCGATTTCCATCTGCCAGCTGTGTGACCAGATATGATGGGTACATCTGGGTGCTGCTCCAATACACTAAACTGAAGAGACACCATCTGTATGTTCTTAATATGTTTTAATGTTTGCTTAATACGTTTTTTAACTATTTTAAGGAATTATTATTGTCACCATTTTGGCTTGTTGTTAGCCGCCCTGAGCCCGCCATACGGCGAGGAGGGCGGGATATAAATCTCAACAAATAAGTAAATAAATAAACTTTCAAAATTGCAAACCTTCCCAAAAATTAATATTTTAAAAATGTGAACCTTTGAGTCATGACAGCCCGTGTCATTGTACAATACCACTGCGACTCTGGGCAAGTGAGCAAACTCATTTAAGCCACAGCAATAAACATAAGCCAAAGCGGTAAAATTTTGTTTTGGCAACACCCACCTAGTATGGATAGAAATGAAATGACTTGAATTGGTCCAAACTGGAAATATGCAACCTTTCGTTGCTGACAGGTAGCTGGAGTCAGAACTCACAGAGATGGAATACAAATTGCCCAGTCACTTCCTGGTAAAGTGACTGAAAATTACATCCTGTAACTGGCTAGCCAATTTATTGTGCTTCACCTTCTTTCCCCAGTTTGGGGCAGAAAGAGTGCTTGAGCATGGATCACAGGAAACTGTTTTATACCGAGTCAGACCACAGGTCTGTCCAGCTCACTACTATCTGCTCTGCCCGAAAGCTGAGGCGAAGGTCTTTCTCAACTCTGCAGCGGTCTTTTTTTTTTTTTTTCAGTTGGAGATGCCATAGATTAAACCTGTCACCTTCTACATCCAAAGCATGTACTTCTGCACTGAGCTACGACCTTCCCCAACTCTTGGGAATGGCACTGCAGGAGGTATAATGTGGTTTATCAGCAACACTATGGTGAATGGTAGAGAAACACTTATAATTCAGTCAGAACGCATTTCAGCACCACACTTAAAATTCAGCACATTACCAGAAACTGAGCTTCCCCACATCCATTTTTTTTTCTTTTGCACATATAATATGCATGCACTGTAATGATGAGCCACGAGTTATTTCCATCGAAGGCGAATATCCTTTCATCGTATTACAGCAGGGCGTCACACACAGAACTGTCAAAGAGCAAACTCGCTAGAGCAGCAAGTATTTTTAAAAGGTACCTTAGGGTATAAACTTTTACCTCTTAATAGTACACACTGTTTCATAGCATCTTTCTCCTTTTCTGAAACAGTTCGGCAAAACAGCATACTCCCTTTTCTTCTCTCCTGAGGCCAGCTACAGCACAGCTGGCAAGCAGCCAAAGAAGTTTATTGTGGTGATTTGTCTTTATTGCTTCACTGCAAGTAAGCTTAAAGGTTTATAACCATTATCACCATTCCAGAATATCAACCACTCGTGAACTCTGGTTTAGACACAGCTCAGTTTGCATTCCCCAAAAGAATGAGCCTTTCAAGGTATACTTAGTCTCCACGTCTGTGCTTGGCACAAGGGAAAACAGTTTTTTCAGACCAATACGTTTACGCAGAGAAGTTTATTTTCAATTATTTAAAAACAGGGCTGGCTCCCCACTGTGCAATTCCAGATCTGCAACAATCCGCTCAACTGTTCTGTGATACCTCATTAGGTTACTCTGACACAGCCAGTGGACCTCTATGCTTTACATCTTTGTAAAAAGTGATCGGTTCACACTAATGAGTATTAGTATTGTATGTTCAATGCTATTCTTTAGGATGCTTCTTTTATATTTGATATACTGTTAGCTTGTTTTCTTTATATGTTTACAAAACCGATAAATAAAATAATTTTAAAAAAGTGATCTGTTCACCATATACAGCATGACAATGATCTGTACTAATAAAGCACAAGGTTTGAGAGTTCTTGTTTCAGACTCTACATCTATATATCTAGTTCTGAATCTGGACAAGGCCGAGGATCAAAAAAATCCACACAATGGGATCAGATATAGAAAAGGAAGATTTTTCTGTAAATACGGGAAATACCCCAGGTTTGCAAAAAAATCTTATAGGCTGCGATCACATACACAGTTAGCCCCGACATAGGCACAAATGCTGGGTGGATTTAAAGTGCACGATCAGACATGAACATCTGGGAAGCCCTTCCCCCCACCCTGGATCGGGGTTGCCCTCTTCCTCTTTTTAGTAGTCACCTGAGCCTCTCCAGGGTTGGTAAGTACGGGGGTGGGGGTGCCGCCACCCCCCCCCCCCAGACACTAGGATTAAACTGCAAAGTGATGCGTGCAAGCATAGAAAACAAGCCATGTCCATCACATACAGAGCATCAAAAATCGGTGATCTGAACGTGTACGCTAGCTTGTATAATATCTCACTCTCCACCAGCATATCATACTGCAGTGTGTTTTACATCTTTTCTAGCCCCCTGGAAATGAGCTGGGGTTCATTCTTGAAATGTATGATGTTGTCTTGAACCTCCCCCTCAATCTTCATTTCAAAGACTTATTCCTCAATGCAGATATTGCCTTGGACTGTATTTTACATCTTTTCTGGTGTAGGCATCCAGCTGGACTTTACATTTAAAACACCTAATGTTATATAAACCTGCATAATAATGTTCATTCCATAGTCTCAATTTCTCAAAGGAAATACCACACTGCGTTGCATGTGCTTCCTTCCATAGGAAAATGTGTGGAAAGTAATATATTATTCTACCCTGGAACAGACAACTGTGCCCCGTACACATATACTAAATTTTATTCTGACAGATGATTGTTCAATGGAATTATCTATTGTAAACAAATGGAATGCCAAATGGGTGCACTAAAACCAAAACCTTAACTGGCCGCCTACAGCTGCTTTCTGCAAGAACAGCAGAATACTCCATCGGAAGTGCTTAGCTACTTCACGGTAGTACAACTCCATCGAAACACATTTAGATTTATTGTACAAGCAAGCGACAAAATAAAGGAAGAAAACAGGATGGTTTAGGATCGTGGCATTTTTTTAAAAGCACATGGGGAAGAGTCTCAAGGGAAGCTACGGAGAAAAATAAGAAGACTGCTACACTTTCCCTCCATCAAAGTTGTGAACAACACTATTATGGGGGGGGGGGTATGTATAAACTATGAAGCTAAGCATAGCATGGAGTGCCAGGAATGTTCCATGTCCTCTCCCAAGACACAAAACAAAAACTTTATCTGGCATGAGAATATAGCTCTGCAGAGGAATGCACCCAAGGAAAAGATTTACCTGCCTAAACCCTAACGTTGGAGGAACCACCCACACTGCTTTAATAGAATATAACCATTTTTAACTATTAGCTTTTTATTGGAGGTTTTAAAAATTACAACAACTGCATTTACAGTAAATTCTTAATCCAAATTATCATGGGTTCATATCCAAATATCATATCCAAATATCATATCCAAATCATCCAATGAGTCTTTGTTACCAAGTTGCATCCAGTGACTTTCTTATGTCAAGTCTTCATTCAAAGGAGATCAAACTAGTGGAAAGGAGTCAATGGATCTTACTCTCATGTGACCAGGCAGCACAACCAAGACAGCTTTGGACAGCTGTTTCCCCTATAATAGCCCTCCCCATTCCATTCTTGTGTAACTTGACTTTGGAAACTGCGGGAAGATTCAAACACCTCTCACATCTCCCCACAGCACTTTCTCTATCTTGTTTGGGGGTCTGTAATTCAGGCCCCCTAAATCCAATCCAGACATAACTATCAGGGCATGTTGTGAGTACCCCAATGGAGGGGCTCCATGAGTTTGATACCTATAGCTTGTCCAGGGTCGGTTCTATTCACTCCCGAACTGGTGCCAAAAATGTCCCTAAAAAGCAGTTTCCATGGGCACCTTGTTTGGAGCTCCCATCTTGTTTGGGGGTCCATAACACAGCCCTCTTGTCCCCTCCTCCCCAAACTTGGTGGCCAATCCAAGAATAGTCTGCTGGAGATGCACCACACTTTTGATGTCTCTAGGACCCTGGAGGGGGCACCCCCCCCCCTTCCAAACTGGTTTGGTTCGTCAACATGGCCAGTTTTTGAGCCTGGTTCGGGAACCGGTTCAGAAACTGCTGGTTTCCAAACCCAAACAGGGCTTACCCAGTTTGTGCCCATCCCTAGTACTGATTTACTCAGTGCTACCATAGTCAACTTCACCCATCATCTTTATTTGGAAAAACCTTGCTTGACAGTTGCTACCAAGATGGTGAGAAGAGATTTTTGAACCATAATTACCAGTTTCAATCCACATGGAATTAACAACTACTTAGGGGATGAGACAACTGTTAGAATTCCACTGATCCAGGTGAAATTACGCTATGTTTTTTCTGAATACTTTTTTGGATACTTTTCCATCGAACTGAGTAAAGTTCTCACCAAATCCCAAAATGGTCTGGATTCTTGATCATATCACAGCAAGAAGAGTTAAGTCTGGTTCAGAAAGTCACCTAAAGATTAACCATTACAGCTGACCCTTAATTAGTGTAAAAAAAAACCCCAACAATGAAGCAGAATCTGTGATACAACTGTATTCATTCCAAGGGTTTTTAAGAAATTACTCAAGGGTTTTTTTTAAAAAAAAATCAAGGGTTTTAAAAAAATAATTCTAGCAATGAATAAGTGTCATAAGAACGGAAGGCTGCCCAATGCTATCTCTAGACAACTACTCTTATCCTGCCAAAACAAACAAACAAACAAACAAACCAGATGTCCAGTGGAACCCTAAAGGCTAAAATCTTCTCCAGTATGAGCTTTCGTAAGACAAAGCACGTATCTTCAGATACTATGGCATTTGTGCCCTGACCTGGATAGCCCAGGTTGGATAGCCCAATGTTGTCAGATCTCGTAAGCTAAGCGGGGTCAGCACTAGCTAGTATTTGAATGGGAGTCCTCCAAAGAATACCAGGGTTGTGCCATGGAGTCAGGCAATAGCAAAACCACCTCTGAATGTCTTGTGCCTTGAAAACCCCACAGGATTGCGGTAATTCCGCTGTGATTTGACGACACTTTCCACCCCCATGGAGTTTATATCTGAAAGCCTGTACTGGGATAAATGTTGTTAGTCTTTCAGATGCCACAGTGCCGCAACAGACAGGCTAACCCACTGGTCTTTATCCTGCCTCAGTTCTTGCCTCTGTTCTAAAGCCTGGCCATCTAGGATACTGAAGTCTCCTAACATTTCTTGACAGAGTATTCCCACATCCCCCCTTATTCCCTCTCAGTACTGGACTGACCTAGCATCGCAAGGCCTAGCATCATAATCCAGACTTCAAAAGCAGGTTCACTTCCCCCAAATTGAGGGTTATTGTTTTTTACTCCTACTGTCGCAAGCCGGCCTCTGCTCGGTAACAATTTGGCACGAGCCACTCCGCATCCCAGCCAGCTGCAACAACCTTCCAGCATCACAGAAATCAACATACTTTGCAAGCTTATTTTTGCCCATGTAACTTAAGCTGCTAGTGTTGGAAAGGTAACAGTTCAGATCAGGCAACTACAGCTTAATTTCAAGTTGCCAAGCAACCGCACATCCACTGCTAGAGAACTCACAGCCACCAGCAACTTTGGAAGATGGGCCGCCTGGTCCTTCACAAAAGACATAAAAGCACCAAGCGAGCTCATGTTCACAATGCTCTTCAGACCGGGAGTATGATGCGCTATATACCTAATGATGTTTAATTAACACTCCTGGCAATCAATCCTCAGCCTCCTGCATAATTAAAGCTTTGCCAAGTTGAAGATAGTGCCATAACTATGGCAACTCAGCTCTTGCTGAGTTGGGGTGGAGTGGGGGAGTAAAAAGGGGGGAAATCTCTGACAGCAATTATTATCCACTTAGGCTAATTCACAAGCAGACAGCTGCACTTTAGGCCTGTTGAAGAAGGTATGCATCGCACTGTCAGTACAACCAATAGGGAGGTATGTGATTTGCTGTCAGTAGGACAAATAGGAGTCGTGCAGTGGCTCGACTTCAACCAGGAAACAAAATCCACATACTACCTTTTATTAGGGTCAACTGAAAGGACACAAACAGTTGTGCAAAACTTTTGAGCTCAGAACTCTTAATCAGACTAAATGTTATATACTTTTTTTTAATGGAGAGGAAAAAAGCAGATTTTCCAAGTTGAGATCTTAGAACTCTGGGTGTGGGTATTATACTTGATATTACATGGATTTTGTTTCTTGTTCTGGATTTTGTGTGGGCCAATATGGGTGTTTACAACTTTTCCTTCTATTTTATGGATACCTAATTTCAGCGGTGAAGAGAGAGATCTGTCAACAGGATGAGAAGAGCCTGGGAAAATACTGCTGATACAAGGTAACAGCAACCTGATTTAACTTCAGTTTGATATACCTTGTGAACACCTGTAAATTCATCTCAACTGTAGTTAAAATACAGACTACCCAACGCTTCCAGCTATCCTCAGCCTGCAAAGAGAACCAGGGCTCTTTTTGTAGAAAAAGCCCAGCAGGAACTCATTAGCATATTAGGCCACACCCCTGACAGCACAGCTCATTAACATATTAGGCCACACCCCCATGTTACCAGAAGTGTGGTCATCCAGCCACATTCACCTTTTGCTCCTTATTCTGTTTACCTTATTCTGTTTACCTTGAGAGCCAGTTTGGTGTAGTGGTTAAGTGGACTCTAATCTGGGAGAACCGGGTTTGATTCCCCACTCCTCCACTTGCACCTGCTGGATAACTTTGGGCAAGCCATAGCTCTGTACCAGCTGTTCTCTCAAGGACAGTTGTCTCAGAGCTCTCTCAGCCCCACCTACTGCACAGGGTGTCTGTTGTGGGGAGGGGAAGGGAAAGGAGTTTGTAAGCCGCTCTGAGATATTTGATTCGATCCTCTAATGTAGACTGAAACAAGTTTTCTCATGGGATTTATATCCAGGGTTGCCAACAGCCTGGGGAAAATGCCCTGTCCCTTTAATAGAGGCTTGATGAGATGCTATTTACCCTCATGCCATAGAAAGCTTCAACTCCCCATTTCTACACATTAAGCCTTTACATGATTGTGGGGAGAGAGAGAGAGAAGAGGGGGAGAGGAAGGGAAAAGAGAGAGAGAGAGGAAGGGAAAAGAGAGGGGGGGAAGGGAAAAGAGAGAGAGAAACAGATGGAGGGGGAAAAGAAAGGGAGGGTGAGAAAGGAAGGAAGAAAGAGAGAGAGAGAGAAGGGAGGGAAGGAAGAAGAGAAAGAAAGGGAGATAGGGAGGGAGAGAGGGAGAGAAATAAAGAAAGAAAGGGAAGGTAGGGAGGGGGAAAGGAAACAGAAAGAAAGGAAGGAAGAGAGGGGAAGAAAGAAAAGGAGAGAGAGAGGGGGAGAGAGAGAGAGAGAGAGAAGAGGAGGCACTTACGGCAGCAGGGAGCCAGGATGGAGAGAGCTGCAACAGTCAGCCCCTTCCCCGCAGCTCTTTGCTCTTAAAGAGAAAGCTCCCTTTGAGTGCAGAGAGCCGGGAGGCCTTTCCTGCCAGCAGGGGGGGAGGGGGGACTCGGACACCAGCTGGAACGTTGTTCCGTTGCGTTCCGGCCCAAAAAGAGCCCTGAAGAGAACTATACTTCCGGCATGGGTTTCTGAGTGACACTTCGACCTTACAGACTCTTGAGTTGTCCCCCCCACCCCCAACACCCCATTGCCTTCTTCTTCCCTGAATGCAAATGCTGTAATCTAACACCTTCAGCAATTAAACTAGAGTTTGCAAGTTTGTCAGCATCTAATACCAAAAGCTGGCAAGACAGGGTCTTAAAATCTTGGGAAATCTGCTCCCCCCCCCAAACCTTCAATTTTGCTACATGTTGTCTAATGAAAAGTTCTGATGAGCTCAAAAACTTGCACAATGTTTTCTGTCATTTTAGTCGACCCAACTAAAAAGTTATTACATGGATTTTGTTTCTCATTCCTGATTTGCATGGGCCAATACAGCTGTTTACACCTTTTTTTGACCAGGAAAGTCTGAGTCAAAATCCATCCCACACTGCAACTAGTCATTACAGGAGTCACAATACACACAGAGAGCCAAGGAGAGGTCGCTGACACACAGATCAACAGAACTTCTTCCACATATTAAGGTTCAGTAATCGAAACTGAGGCTGGTCTTAACACATACAGACTCACACTCACTTCCCCCCCCCCCCCATAGCAGCTAATACTTCAGCACAAGTGATATGGTGTTATTGTACTCTGAGCTTCTCCATCCCACAAGCAGCAACAAATGAAGCAGTTTTGGGTCAGTAAACTCAGAGCACAGCAAAGCCACTGATTTGGGATTATGTGTCGCTATGCAGACAGAAGAGGAGGAGGAGGAGAAGAAGAGACTGGATTTATACCCCTCCCTTCACTACCCAAAGAAGTCTTAGAATGGTTTACAATCTCCTTTCCCTTCCCCTTTCCACAACAGACACCCTATAAGGTAGGTGGGTCTGAGAGAGCTCTTTTGAAGACTGCTCTTTCAAGAACAGCTCTGACAGAACTTGTAACTACCCAAAGTCACACCAGCAGCTGCATGTGGAGGAGTGGGCAAACCCAGTTATCCCAGATTAGAGTCCGTACTCCTAACCACTACACCAAACTGGCTGCTGCTTCCAGAAAGCTGCCCTCAAACTCTCCACTCAGTTAGCTCATTATCCACCACAGCAGATCAGAGCAATTATAATTGCATGTTACATATTATCGATGGTAATCTGACACTGTGGTTTGCCCACAGTGTCAAAGATTGGATTTATACCCCGCCCTTTACTCGGCGTCTCAGAGTGGCTTACAAACTCCTTTCCCTTTCCCTCCCCACAACAGACATCCTGTGAGGTAGGTGGGGCTGAGAGAGCTCTGACAGAAACTGCTCTTTCAAGAACAGCTCTGACAGAACTATGGCTTGCCCAAGGTCATCCAGCAGTTGCAAGTGGGGGAGTAGGGAATCAAACCCAGTTCTCCCAGATTAGAGCCCGCACACTTAACCACTACACAAAACTGGCTGTTTGCTTGCTACTCCCCCTTCTTCCCCACTCCTCCACTTGCCATAGTTCTGGCACAGCTGTTCTTGAAAAAGAACAGTTTCTGTCAGAGCTCTCTCAGCCCCACCTACCTCACAGGGTGTCTGTTGTGGGGAGGGGAAGGGAAAGGAGTTTGTAAGCTGCTCTGAGACTCCTTCAGGTAGTGAAGGGCGGGGTATAAATCCAATCTCTTCTTCTTCCTGACCTTGCGTAGAAAGCCTTGAATCATACTCGAAGTGGCCACAGCGTTGCCAACTCGTAGATAGCAGCTGGAGATCTCCCAGAATTACAGCTGGTCCCCAGACAACAGAGATCAGTTCCTCTGGGAAAAATGACTACTTTGGAAAGCGGACTTTATGGCATTATACCCTGCAGAAATCCCACCCATCCCCAAGTCCCACCCTCCCCAAGCTCTACCCACAAAATTTCCAGGTATTTCCCAACTCAGTCCTGGCCACCCTAGCATGATGTGTCAATCTGAGTAAACTGAGATGCCCCCCCCCCCTTCAAAATAAGAGTGTAACCTTCAATTTCACCCCAGTTTGGGGGTGTGGGGAAGGTTTGCCCTGGCATCTGTATCCAAGGTTTCTATATCAAGCACTGAAACTATTGCCTTAAGAGAAACAGAACAGAGACAGGATCAGTTCCTTTATAAAAATTCTACCTTGGCTTATTCTTACACATGGACTGCCTTCATCATTTATAAAAATAACCCCCCCAAAAGGTGTTGTTTTTAAACCTAGTAGGTAAAGCAATTCGATATGTCTTGGCTCTGCATTAAAAGCTTAAAAGCATCTGGTACTGAAACGGAAATATCTGGCTAAGTCAATTTTTTTCAAAGTCTTTTACTATGAAAAGCACTTTTTCTGCGACCTTAAAGACTTTTGGCTCAGGACCAAATTATGTGTCACATGGGAGACACTGCAACAGTCTCCCGATTTTTTTAAAAAAAATGAAAAGCAGCCATGGGAGGCTGCCAGAAAGCCTGCAGAGATATTGCCGTCTCCTGCCTGGGAACTAATTTACCAATTTGTATGAGAAAAATGTTAATCCACACCAGCCTATTGTCTATGCAAATATAAACTCCTGTCTATCTTTTGTACTGATGCAGATAAGCCTTTTAGGGGAGCAGACACTTACTGCTGTTTCCCCGGGGCATCCTGTCCAAGGAAAGTTACCCTGCTTTGTTGTAGAAAAATGTTCTGGAGGGCAAATCGGAGTCCCTGCATTGTACCAAGGACCCAGGCTCCAGCTCTGGTTCCTGGGGTTAGATATGGGCCAGCAAGGTCCCTGGTGAACGAGAAGCAAAAATCTCTCACTTAACCAACAACAAAAAAGAGACTTGGTTCAGAGCATTCAAAACAGTGTACACAAATTACCATATAATAAAGAGATCTCTTGGTTGTCTAGTCTGAGGCTGAATGAGGCGGTCAAAAAAGGCAGCCCCATGGCCCTAATTACAGATCATACTCTTGAGTTGACACTTGAATCCTTATTTTTAAATTACTAGACAAAATTCGCCCATATCAACGAAGGATAACAATCACAATATTATTGACACTAGCCAAAATGACCATAGCCCATTGCTGGAAAAGTTCAATAGCTCCTCCACTCTCTTTGTGGCAAAGGAAACTATGGGAACATTATACAATGGCAAAGATAACTGAACAGTTAAATTTGAAAGCTGTAAAGAAGTATAAATCAGATTTTGGGTCTGTTTGGTACCCTATATTGAATTATTTAGAGCAACATGGTGAAATTGTTTTAAAAGCCGGATCTATATAGATTAGTTTCAATTTTTAATTTTTAATGTATAATAGAAATTATATAAGCATATGAAATTGGATATTACTTACTGATAGTTCCTTTTAATTTGTTGTACATAATTCTATTCGTTTGTAACCCTTTGTACAAAACATTTTTAAAAAAAAATTAAAAAGGCAGCCCCTAGCCTCAAATTTTATCCTTTTTTATACCCTTTTGTTCCTATGTATTTCCAAGGTGGGTGTCAAAGAAAGAGGAGATATATGTGACCCCAGGAAGACCCTGCCCATCAAAAGCATCATACCCTGTGTTCCCAACCTTGGGTTATCCGGAGGGTCAGATAAGCGCTGTCCTTTATCTATGGAAGTTTATAGGACAAGATGGCACCGTATGTTTTAGGGGATGCAAACAATGTGGCGGTCACAACTTTCCTGGACCCAGAGATGCAGGCCGAGCTGCAGTGAGTTCTGGGAATGAACCAAAGCCTGATGCTGCTAGTATAGAGACTCCAGCCTCCTTAAGAGTTATACTGAACAAAGCAGAAAATCTCACGTCTCCATTCAAACCAAAAATTCTGCCACATTTTTGCACACTTCAGGTTTCAAATATGGAAGAAAGGCAGAATAAGGAGCAAGGGTATAAGCAGTCTTAGGGCCAAACTACAGTTCACTGGAGGGATCTGGGATGTGATTCTATGATGTTTAATTGAGCTGCAAAACAAAAACAAAAATAGCCAATAAATACAAGTCAGGCCAAAGAGCTGAGGAAAGGGGTTAACTCTTCCCCCTCTCTCATGCTGTTTCTCCAATTAAAAATGCCTTAACGGGGGACAAAAATGGACACAATATGGGAACAAATGCTTTTTCCTCCTACTAGAGTTTAAAGCTTCTAAGGATGCGGATGTCCTATGATTGGGGGAGGGGCTAAATTACATGGTGGGGAATCCCAGCATGGATCCCCAGCATCATCTACAGTTTGGCTCTTAAAGTACTTTCAGAATGTAGCTTCTCCAGCAAAAATAATGCCAAAATAGGAAGCCGAACAGGAACCACTTTAAGGAAAAGAATGTTCTAGTTTAAGGTCTTGCTGCTATGGATGCTGCTTTGGTGTAGTATTTCTTTACTGATATTATTGTTCTGTTTGGACCAGCAAATATTAATAAGGGTATTAGCGCAGTGCCAGTGTGGGTTAGAGACATTAGGCACGTGAATTTTGTGTGCCTGATTCAAATATCTATATTCTAATTGCGAGAGGGGTTTTTTTCTGTGTGGATGCTTATTTCTGCCAAAAGAGAGCTCACTCTCCCCCAACAGCTTTTCCTACAGAGTCAGGCCCCTTCCTTTGTCTGCAGAAAAACCCGAAAAGTTAAAAAAAAACCCTTTAGGGACCCTTGAATTCCCCCAAATACCTTTTGAAATGGCATCAGCTCCAGGCGTCAACTGTGAGGAGATTAGAATGTTCGGGGAAGGGGCAGGCTTCTAGCGGTTTCTGTCAGCAAAAGGCAGGGTTTTTACTGGCAGCAGCTCCGCACATGCGCAGAGAAGGGACTTACGGGAGGCACGGGAAAATCAGTGAGGTTCACAAAATCTGAGAATTCAAGTTAAAAGGCCAACCGCTTCACTAACACGTTCTCATTTGTTCCAAATGCCCGGATATAAAGATGCTCACAGGTAGAGGCAATGCCCTGGTCTGACCTCCAAGTTGACCTCTGACCACACTTGTACCACCCAAAAGGAATAGCCCATTTTACTAGAGAATAGCAAATAATCTTACAAAGCATACTGCAGCATTACTTATATCAACAGACTCTTTGTGGCCCCTTCGTAGAGTGCTGAGCAAATAATTATCAATCCCGTTTTGCATATGGTAAAATGGGAAGAATCCACCCAGAAACATGAGAAAACCCTTTCTATGACGACTTGTTCCTACTCATTTCCTACAACAGGTGTCCCCAACTTGGCACCCGTGGGCACCATGCTGCCCAACAACACCTTTCCTGGTGACTGCCAAGTGTTTTTAGAAAGTGGGCAGGGCCAGGTGGCCCGATTTGCCCAGCAAGGCCTCTGACTGGCCACTGGAGAACTGACTGCCTGTGCCGATTTTTAAAAACGTCGCTTTGGCAGCAGTTGAAATTACTGGACAAGAATCTTCACTGTGTGACTGAAAGTGAATGGTGGGAGCCATTTTATGGCTGGCTCCATGTCCTCCGGCAGCCATTTTGTGGCAGCACCCATCATGTATGTCAGAATTCAAAAGGATCCCGCAGGCTCAAAAAGGTTGGGGACCCTTGTCTTACAACTTCTTCCTAGTCACTTATACGGATCAAAGAAGCAGGTGTCAGGAAGATTTGCAGGAACTTACTTGAGGGCTGTTTTGTAGTGGTAAATGGCTTCGCTGTCACGACCTTGGTCTTTCAAAAAATTGGCATAGTTATAGTGCACCTTGGCATTGTGGGGCAGAGTCTGCACACCTGACCTGGGAACGAGAAACCACACAAGAAAAGCAATGTAAATTCATAAGTTCACACCTCATCCATGCATCCTGAGAAGCATCGATTTATTTATTTATTTATTTAGGCTTCTATCCCGCCCTCCCCACAGCAGGCTCAGGGTGGCTCACAACATTATTACAGATAAAACAATCAAGTAAGAGCGAAGCATGCTGGAAAGCAAGTATTCAAATCTACCCTACCAACTCACAGGCAGCTTTCTCAGCCACTCTGCTGTAACTTTTACTGTAATGAAAGGGAAGTCCATATATACAGAACTATCATATGCACATCACATCGGATCTGGGGTGGGTGGGGGAACAGAACTGGAGACAAACTTTTGTCTAACGGTTATTGCCAGTGAGTACCAATGGCCGCGGTGGCTTAGAGGTTAAGATGCTGAGCTGCAGACCGGAAGGCCAGTAGTTTGGCAGTTCGAGACCCGAGTGCCTTGTGATGGAGTAAGCACCCGTCTCTGGTCCCAGCACCTACCAGCCTAGCAGTTCCTAAGCAAGAAATGGCAAGTAGATAAACAGGTACCACTTCGGTGGGAAAGTAACAGTGTTCCATGGGCCTTGGCATCCAGTCATGCTGGCCACATGACCACGGAGAAGTCTTCAGATAATGCTGGCTCTTCGGCTTGGAAACAGAGATGAAAACCGCCCCCTAGAGTCAGATTTGACTGGCTCTCGAGCAAGGGAAACCTTTACCTTTACCTTACCAATGGCCAACTATGGCATTCAGCATTTGCACGATGAAGAAATTATTGCCAGACTTTTTCTGTAGAGCAGCCCCATGAGTAAGATCCTGTATTATGACTCTCAGAGAGACTTCCCTCACCTTGGGGAGGGGCTGTGGGTCAGTGGTAGAGCATCACAGAGTGAGTATAAATGGGCAGTTTTCATAGTGGAGGGTGGAAAGCAGTGGGGTACCACAGGGCTCAGTACTGGGTCTAGTGTTTTTTAACTTGTTCATTAATGATTTGGAGTTGGGAGTAAGCAGTGAAGTGGCTAAGTTTGCAGATGGCACTAAGTTGTTCAAGGTGGTGAGAACCAGGGAGGACTGTGAGGTACTCCAAAGGAATCTGTCGAGGATGGGCGAGTGGGCATCAATGTGGCAAATGGGGTTCAACATGGGCAAGTGCAAAGTAATGTACGTGGGAGCAAAAAAATCCCAACTATGAATACACGTTGATGGAGTCTGAACTGGAGAAGAACGACCGAGAGAGAGATCTTGGAGTCATAGTAGACAACTCACTGAAAATGTCAACTCAGTGTGCGACTACAATAAAAAAGGCAAATGTTATGCTGAGGATTATTAGGAAGGGAACTGAAAACAAATCAGCCAGTATCATAATGCCCTGTATAAATCTATGATGAAGCCTCATTTGGAATACTGTGTACAGTTCTTGTCACCACACTGCAGAAAAGCTTTTATTGCATTGGAAAAAGGGCAGAAAAGGGCAACTAAAATGATTAAGAGGATGAAACACTTTCCCTAAGAAGAAAGATTACAGAAGTTAGGGCTCTTTAGCTTGGAGAAATGATGACCGAAGGGTGACATGATAAAATTATGCATGGGATAGAGAAGGTAGACAAAAAAGTACTGTTCTCCCTTTCTCACAATACAAGAACTTGTGGGAACTCAATGAAATTAATGAGCAGTAGGTTTAGAACAAATAACAGGAAGTACTTCTTCACCCAAAGAGTCATTAACATGTGGAATTCACTGTCACAGGAAGTGGTGGAGGCTACATGCATAGACAACTTCAAGAGGGGATTAGGTAAACATAGGGAGCAGAGGTCCATGAGTGGCTATTAGCTACAAGGTACAGATGGAACACTATGTCTGGGGCAGTGATGCTCAGTATTCTTGGTGCTTGTGGGGGGCAACAGTAGGAGGACTTCTGGATTTCTGGCCCTGTGGGTGAACCTCCTGATGGCACCTGGGTTTTGGCCACTATGTGACACAGCGTGTTTGACTGGATGGGCCACTGGCCTGATCCAACATTGGTTCTCTTATGTTCTTATCTGTTTGGCATGCAGAAGGTCCCGGGTTTGATTCCCAGCATCTCCAGTTAGTAAGAAGCAGGTAGTAGGTGAAGTGAAAGACCCCTGCTTGAGATCTGGCATAGCTGCTGCCTGTCTGAGTAGACAATAATTGACTTTGATAGACCAAAGGTCTGAGTCAGAATAAGGCAGCTTCGTGCGTGTGTGTGTGTGAAATCACAACAACAAGGATTGGTCCTACATGTTCGTAGAGTCAAAGTGAAAGTGATCGGCTTTTATCAAACTTGGTCCTTGATCCACTCAGGAAATAATTTCCTAATTAAAAAAGAGGAACTACTAAAAACACCCGTTTCCCAGTCAAGTGAGGAAAACCTAAAAGACACATAATTAGTCAGCACATGACAAAATTTTCCACGTCTATGTCCTTCATCCTCCCAACTGCAATTTTCCACACACATTTTTCCTAACATAAATTCCTAAAAACAAATATTTCTTCTTCAGAAAAAAAATGCAGCAAATGAGGTGGCTGTGGGAAGGAAAAACCAGATACACTGAGTTTGAGAACAATGTCTCTGCGTGATTTCCTTCCTAATTGACTGTTACGGTGTTTCTGACAGCCTAACCTCTAACACAAAGTGCTGGCACAGAGTCCAGTGATTTAAATTGATTTGTAAAGCCTTTACCAGTGCCAGCTTAAAGCAAAAGCAGCTACGTAGATTTGCTTATTTTGCATAAACGTGCTCAGTTTCCTTGCTGAAAGCTACTGTCGTCTAATTGGTAAGAGACAGAGCTGCAGAATCAACAAGACCCTGGTTCAAATTCCATCAATGCCAAAGCTATATAAGTTAGCCTTAGAGGAGATACCTTACCTCAGCCACCTGTACTACGGGGGTAAATAACAACTACCAACCAGAGTTACTGTGAGAATGTGCATGAATGATCTGGACACTCTGAAGTCAGAGAGAGAAAGATGTCTAATTATGATCTGGGCCTTAGAGTATGGATCAATAAATCCATACAATGAGGCCAGGGACAGATGGGGGCGGGGAATCAACAAGTCTGGAGGAAGCCCCAGGTTTATAGAAAAAATATGCAGTGTGGGGAAAAACATTAGGGGCTAGAAAACCCCAAAAATCATAGAAGCAACGTCTGCTTCTTTAGGAAAACAGTGCCACTGAACTCTTGTGAGGCTATGTTCTGAGATCTGACAAGCCATTTTGGGGGTGCTAGACAAAGCCCAATCAACATTGCTAAGGTTTCCAAGCCTCAGTTAGTGTCAGCGTGGGGAAGAAGGGAGAGAGACAGACTAAAACAGGTAAAACACAGGAGAGAGAGAAAAGGTAACACTGAAGGGGGCTGGGAACAGAACAGTTAAAAAGGGAAAGCTGAGGACGGTGCAGGGGAACCGAAAAATGGTGCGGGAGGGAGGGAGGAGACAGAGGCTGCAGGGGTAGAAACAGAAAAATGTAGTCAGGAAGACAAGGATAGAAGCTGCAGGTACTGCCAGGAGAAGAAGGCAAATAGGAAAGAAAAAGGAAGAAAGGATATGGGAGTCCTCGCAGGTGTGTGTGTGTGTGTGTGTGTGTGTCTATACACACAAGGGCTCTAGACCCTACTTCATCAAATACATAAAATTGTTGTTCATAACCTCAAGAAGGGTCACCAATAGCATAACCAAGAGTTATATGCAATATTTATGTATTATATAGAATATCTGTCATCTCTCTAGAGACCTGCTCAAAATAGTTCACAAAGTATAACAACACAATAAATGTATAAAAACAGCATAAAACGCTCAGTAATAAACATCTATTAAAAACATGTGAGGGCATTAATCAGCATTTTTTTAAAAAAGCCTATACCTCTAGCTAGAAGCATACATTTCCCCTGGTCTCCTGTGGCAAGAATAATCCGCAACCTAGCATTTACATTTATTTATTTATTTTATTTATAGCCCACCTTTCTCACTGTGACTCAAGGCAGACTACACACTGCAAGTCAATGCAAATCAATGCAATCAACAGGATGAAATACGTAATAAGCAATGCAATAGGACTAGCATTACAGAAATCTGACACAAAGCACATAGTATTAGACATGTTAAACAATACAGAAAATCTTATATTCTGATAGCAAAGTCCGGATATCTTTGGATATTTAAATCCCTCTTTCTACAAACATAAAAATGTTTACAGGAAACTGTGAAATCTAAAAAAAATATACACTGGGGAGCTCAAAAAATCCAATTCAGATTGGGTTTGTTTCCCTTTGCTTTTCTTTCAGTTGTTGATCTTGCCCATTAAGAACATAAGAGAAGCCAATCTTGGATCAGGCCAATGGCCCATCCAGTCCAACATTCTGTCACACAGTGGCCAAAAACACCAGGTGCCCTCAGGAGGTCCACCAGTGGGGCCAGGACACTAGAAGCCCTCCCACTGTTGCCCCCCCCAAGCACCAAGAATACAGAGCACCACTTGCCCCACACTAAGAGTTCCTATCTATACCTTGTGGTTAGTAGCCACTGATGGACCTCTGTTCCATATCTATATACTAATTCCGTGTGGATATCTAAATCTGCAGGGAGGGGGCCCTTGAGGGGGCAGAGAGATTTTTCTGCACACTTGGGAAACTCCCCACGTGTGCAGAAAAATCTGAAAACTTAAAAAAAACTTGGAGGGGGGATATTTAAATCCCTCCAAAAGTTAAAGAGTGCAGGGAACACTCTGGGAACTCTGCGGTGGCCCGGCAGCTGAGAGGCGCTGAGGCCTCGCTGCTGGTGCTGGGGGAGGGAAATCAGCAGGCCTGGTGGCGGAGAGCCACTCAGGCCTTGCCGGTGCCCGTGGAGATAAGCAGCGGGCCTGGCGAGAGCCGCTCAGGCCTTGCTGGTTCCCGGAAGGGGGAGGAGAAAAGCGGCAGGCCTGGTGAGAGCCGCTCAGGCCTCGCTGATGCTGGGGGGGGGACGGGCCTAGTGACTAGAAACCTTAGGCCTCACCGTTGGTGCGTGGGGCGGAAGGATTGGCGGGCCCAGGCCTCGCCGTGGGTGCCAGGGTGGGGTGGGGGAGAAGACTTACCTGCAGCTGCTTCCTCCACTGTGTGGAGCTCCTCCCCCCCGTGAGTATCGTGGGTCCCGCCTCTTGTGTTTATCTAATTCCCTCTTGAAGCCATCCATGCTTGTATCCACCACCACCTCCTGTGGCAGTGAATTCCATGTGTTAATCACTCTTTGGGTGAAGAAGTACTTCCTTCTGCAAGGTGTAACCCTCAGATTCTTTTAGGATACAGCTGAAGATGCTTAACGCAGAATTCCTAGCACCCTCGCTATACTACAATTCCCAGGATTCCTTGAGTGAGGCCATGACAATTACGACTGTTAAAACCGAACAGCACTAGAGAGAATATGCTGAGCGTCAAGCAGTAGGTTTTTTCCCATGAATCATCTCAGGTAATAACGTTTCTCCCACATGATAAACTCTTTGCTGTGCAATCTCCTATTAAATTACCTTCCATTGATCTTTCATGAGTGCTCATGGTTGGAACTTATTAAATAATCTTGTTTGCGATGCACCAAACAAGGAGGACTGCTGCGCACAGCACTGCTAGTTCTGCAGAGTTAACATGCATAAGTAAAAAGCAGTAAAAGCATCCTTCTGCGTGGGGAGAATCATTCCTAGTCAGCACATTTGGCTCGGGGAGCAGATTTGCTGAACAAGGAGAATCCATTTATAGCTGGGATACAGAAGCATTTTAAAGGTTTGATCCCCAAGGTGAGGAGACACACTGGCTGGTGATGCATGATCCTTCTGTCACCCCCAGCAGTGGGATACATGGCATTTAAGAATGCTGATTTTACAGCAGATACCCTAATGTTATATCTTTCTCGGTAAAGTACAACACTAATATAAATGTATACATTATATGAGCCAGTGCAATGATTGGAGTGTTGGACTAGGATCTCAGAGACCTGAGTGCAAATCCCCCCTGTGGCCATAAAGTTCTGTTATTATTTTTATTATTATTATTTTCTGTCCTGGCCCTGGCCTGGTGGAACATGATCCCATCTTAGATCAGGGCCCTGCGGGACTTACTACCACAGGGCCTATAAAACAGAGCTGTTCCACCAGGCCTTTAGCTGATGTTGCAGGCATCCTCTAAAATCTCGCCTCCCCACCCCGTTGAAGTTTACCATCTCTACATGGCTCAGATCAAGAAGATTCTAGAGACCAAATGACACCAGCCTGAAATCTATGTACGTGAATAGTGTAATCTGTTGTTTAATCTATGCAGTTTTAAACTGTTTTAATTGTCCTGTACGTTATATTGATATGTATTGTAATTTTAATGATATTTTTAGTTTTTGCTCTGTGATCTGCCCTGAGCCCACTTGTGTGGAAGGCAGAATAGAAATTGAAACAATCATCATCATCACCATCATCATTATTGAATCACAGAATCATAGAGTTGGAAGGGGCCATACCGGCCATCTAGTCCAACCCTCTGCTCTATATAGGATCGGCCTAGAGCATCCCTGACAAGTGTTTGTCCAGCCTCTTCTTGAAAGCTGCCAGTGAAGGGGAGCTCACCACCTCCCTAGGCAGCTGATTCCACTGTTGCACAACTCTTACTGTAAAAACGTTTTTCCTAATATCCAGCCAGTACCTTCCTGCCCTTAATTTAAACCTATGATTGGGAGTCCTACCCTCTGCTGCCAACAGGAACAGCTCCCTGCCTTCCTCTAAGTGACAGCCCTTCAAATACTTAAGGAGAGCAATATTATTATTATTATTATTATTATTATTATTATTATTATTATTATTATTATATCCCACCTTTCCTCTTCACGCAAGACAGCTTACAATAATAATTAAAACATCCCCAGCTAGAGCCAAAGATAAAATAACAATCCCCAAATCCCTCCTCTTAAAAGATGCCTGCTGTTCAAGCCCCATCAAAAGCCCTGGCAAACAGGCAGGCCTTGCAGCCCCTTCTGAAGATCTCCAAGGAGGGGGCCCGCCTCACCTCTTCATGGAACCCATTCCACAGAGCCAGAGCCATGGTGGAAAAGGCCCGGGCTGTGGTCGATGCCAGACAGGCTAACCTAGGTGGCGGGATAGCCAACAGACATGGCTATCTAATGAATGTAACTGGTGCACAGGGACATCTGGAAGGAGATGGTCTTTCAAATATGTGGGTCTCAGGTTGTAAAGGGCTTTAAAGATAATAATCAGCACCAGGGCTCATTTTATAGCAGCAGCTCCTTTGCATATTAGGCCACACACCCCTAATGTAGCCAATCCTCCAACAGCTTACAGAGCTCTTCTTACAGGGGCTACTGTAAGCTCTTGGAGGATTGGCTACATCAGGGGTGTGTGTCCTAATATGCAGAGGAGCTCCTGCTATGAAATGAGCCCTGACCAGCACCTTGAATTGAACTCTGGAACAGACTGGCAACCAATGTAGCTGTTTCAAAACAGGCAACGTATGTTCCCAGCAGTTAGCTCCTGTGAGCAGTCAGGCTGCCAAATTCTGGAGCAGTTGTAGTTTCTGGGTTTTCTTCAAGGCAGCCCGACATAGAACGCATTGCAGTAATCCAACCATGAGGTTATAGAAGCATGGATCGGCATGGCCAGATCAGCTGAGTCTAGGTAATGAGAAAGTTGATGAATCAGATGCAGGTGATAGAAGGCGCTCCTGGCCATGGTGCTAACTTGCTTTTCAAACAGCAAGACAGGGTCCATGAGCACTCCCAAGCTCTTAACCTGCTCTGAAAAAGCCAATGTTAATCCATCTAGGACAAGTGGATTCAGACCTTCTAGAATATCAACCTTCCTGAGCAACATTATCTCTGTCTTGTCTGGATTCAGCTTCAGCTCATTCCGCCATCTGACCACAGTCTCAAAGCACTGGTTCAGAACCAAGACAGATGCGTCTGGAGGTTTGGATAATGAAATGCAGAATTTGGGTGTCATCTAAAAATGGGTGACACCCAACCTCAAAGCTCTGGACAATCTCAATCAGCCACCTCATTCATATATATATATATATATATATATATATATATATTTTTTTTTTCATTCATTCATTCATTCATTCATTCGTTCATTCGTGTGGGTGAGAGAATAGAACACTGTGGCATGCCACAAGACAAATTCCACCCAGTTGATTTTGCACCTCTCCTGGACTCTTTGTGTCTGGTCACACAGAAAAGAGTGAACCGCCAAAGGACTACTGCTTTAATACCGACCCCATATTCAAGTCAGTGGATAAGAATGGAGTGGTCAACTGTATCAAAAGCCTCTGAGAGGCCCTACAGTATCAAAAGGGAAGACTGTTCCTTGTCCACCTATAAACTAAGATCATCCACCAGTCCAACTAAAGCCAACTTGGTACCAAACCCAGTCCTGAAGCCAGACTGAAATGGGTCAAGGATGTGCCATTCAGGAAACCCTGGAGCTGCTCTGCTACCACACGCCCTATCACCTCCCCTAGAAAAGGTAAAAATGGAGACTGGCCTGTAATTGGCAACCTCATTTATCTGCACCCAGTGAAAGTTTTTGAGCAGTGGTCTAATAATTGCCACCTTCAAAGGCCTAGGGAGAGCCCCCTCAATCAGGGAGGAGTTGATGACTTCCATTAATGGCCCCAATACCTTTTCCCAGCAAGATTTCAACAGCCACAATGGGCAAGGGGGTCCAGAGAACAAGTGGTGGCCCTCAAATTTCCAAAGACCTTGTCAGCATCCATGGGCAAAATCAATCTGAAATTATTCACAGCAAAAGGGCAAGCAGGCACTTCTGGCATTTCAGCTACTGGATCTGCCCTCAACTTGGCCTCCAAGTGAGAACAGAAATAAGGGATTTTGTTAGCAAAGAACCTTGCAAAAAAAATCACAGCTAGGGGCCAGGTTTTCATAGCCCACAGGGTCGGACTTAGGTGTGATCAAGTCATGAACCACTTTGAACAACTGAGCTGGACAAGAGTCTGTTGCCACAATGGTGGCAGAGAAGAAGTCTTCTTCACTGCCATCACTGCCACCTCACAGGCCTGTAAATGGGCTTTATGACATGCTCTCTGATTCATTCCAAGTCTTCTGCCAATGTCGCTCTAGTCATCTTCCAGACAGCTTCAGGTCATCCAGTTCCCTGGTACACCAAGGGTCTGGGGGCCTCATAGAGCATGAAAGAGGACACCAAGGAGCAACTTGCTTCATGGCCCTGGTCAGCCCATCCTTCCATGCAGCTACAAGGGCCTCCATGGAGTCACCAGGGTGGCTCTCAAAATCCTCCAGAGCCTCCTAGAAACTAGCAGGATCCATTAACCTCTGAGGGCAGACCATCTGAATGAGTCTACCACCCCCAGCTGGGAGGAGGCTGCAACCATGCCTTCAGAAGACAGACACACATTCATCCTGTGCTGTGCGAGCTGTGCTGGCTCCCAGTGGAGCACCGATCAGGTTCAAGGACTTGGTTTTGACCTTCAAGGCCTTTAGTGGTCATGGACCCACATACCTGCAGGACTGCCTCTCTCAGTATACTCCCAGAAGAGCATTACGCTCAGGGAATAAGAACTTCCTAGTGGTCCCCGGCCTGAGAGAGATCCAGCTGTCCTCAACTAGTGCCAGGGCTTTTTTGGCCCTGCCCCCCGCCTGGTAGAACTTTCTGCCTGAGAACATCCACATCCTGCGGGAGTTATTAGCTTTCCGCAGGGAACGCAAGGCAGAGATGTTCCGCCAGGCATTTGGTTGAGGATAGTGACAGGACAGTATGAAATCTGACACTCTCACACCCCCTCCACCCTTTGTAACCCCTCCCCCTAGGAGGCCTGTGGAAGCTGAAATCTTTTCTTCCACCATCTTGGAATGTGTCCTGTTTTACTTGCTGATATGTTTTAGGTATTTTTAAATCAAATTATTTATTGTATTTGTTTCTGTTGTAAACTGCTCTGAGCTCTGCTTGCAGGGAAGGGCGGCCTAATAAATCAAAAAGAATCATCATTGTCAACATTATAATCTGAGATGGACCCATGGTTGTCATGGCAGCCATGAATTCCTGAGCCTGACCTGACAAGGCAGTCTTGGTATGTATGCTGAAATCCCCAAGGACAATCATCTGCGAGGTTCTCAGCAACAAGTCCAATACTACTTCTGTCAGTTCACCCATAGATCCCATTGCTAAGCTAGGCAGATGGTGCACCAGTATCTAATCTGTCTCTGGTGCCCAACACAAGGTACACACAATCAAAGCCAGCTCTTTCCCTTCTTCCTCAAACAGCCAGGACAGCAGAAGGCACAATGTGTGACCTTGAGCCAGTCCTCGACTCTCAGTCTCACCAGAACTGTTGTGAAGATAAAAGAGAAGAAGGGAGAACCATGAGTATCTCCTTAAGCCCACTGGAGGAAGGGTAGGAGGAAAATGCACTAGAAAGACAGAGGAAGACATATAGCCTTGCAGCATCAAATGAAAGTTTTGCCACTTCTTTATTCCCCTTTGCCTTTATGCCATAATATCATGAATGACAGAGTTGGAAAAGACCTTGCGAACCATATTGTCCAATCCCTGGTCAATGAAGGAAGCCCAGAAATAAACAGATGGCTATCCAACCTGACAGATGGCTACCCAAACTCTACCAAAGGACAGCCCATCGACCATCTAGGTAACGGGTTCCAAGTACTTTGCGCTGCTAAGTATCTCATCTTCCAGAAACCACAGGTGCAAAGTCATACCTGAAGAGAGACTCCCTTGACAACCAGATTTCATTCTGCTTCACGGTTTTCCAGGAGAACAGCAACAGGAGCAAGGCCGACATAGTAATCGCAGTGGCTCTCCATTTATTTAGCCATGTGCAAAGCTTGTTTAAGCCATGGACCAAAAGGATGCAGTATCCCATACTGAAAAGGCAAATGTGAAAGGAGAAGAGAGGGAAACATCAGAGTCTCAGCTTGCAGGGAATCATTCACTAGAGCAGGAACCCCCAACCTTTCAAGCCTGAGGGCACCTTTGGAATTCTGACATTTTTGCGGTGCGTACAACTACAAAATGGCTGCTGCAGGAGGCAGAGACACCTACAAAGAGGAAGCCCAAGCACAGGGGAGAAGAGGGAAATTTAAAAAAAATACATTGAAAAAAGAGAGAATAAAATCAACACTGTTTGTGGCAGATGCCACTTAAACAACATTATTTTAATTTGCGCAGCCAATCAGATTTTCCAATCAGAAGCCATCCAAACCCACTGAATTCAGTTTTGACCCAGGTGACTTCCAGTGCTTATCTCTTGTTCTCAATCACAACATTTACTGTACACCAAAAACACAAAACCAAAGCTACACTGGCAGCTCTTTGGACTGTAGCCTGTGTACTTTAACAAGGTATTTTATATGAGGACAAGCAATGTGTGTGTTAGAGGGGGTCTGTTATAAAACCATCCCTCTAAAATTATCGCTGTCTGAAGTTCCATAGGTGCCCATCTCATAACTATAACTCAAAATACTGGACATTTTGACTCACAGGTCTTCTCAGATGCTCAACTGATTAACTTCTCATATAACATTAAGTAACTGAGTAAATCCTCACGTAACATTAAGTAACTGAGTAACTTCTCATATAGCATTAAGAGGCTATGCTTTGTTTTTCACTTTACTGCCAACATTATGGCTGATTAGTTTTTAATATATAATTGTTTTGAGTATTTTGTCTGGAGATTTTATTGTTAAGTATAAATCGCGTTGAGTTTATTAAGAAAAGTACAATTAAAATATCAAAAAACAATTATCTAAATTAACTAAATCAACATAACTTTATAAAACATACATTTCCTTACTCTAAAGCTAAGTTACCTAAATATGTGGAAGTTGTGCTACATCACTGAAAAAATTACATTTGTCCCCTGAAAGGACCTTCAAGAGGTGGTCCCCCCTCCAGAAATACTATTCAGATTGAACCTCTGACTTACTTTTCTAATTACAAATTTAAAAAATCTTAGCAAAAGAGTTTATGGTTCCTTAAATAATTTCATGTGTTTGCTTAGAATGCAAACCAATGCTAGAATGCTAACATGCACAGATATGATCACTATAAATCTATCCAAATACCAACCCC
The DNA here is from genome assembly GCA_029233225.1 of Lepidodactylus listeri. Taxonomy (NCBI): domain Eukaryota; kingdom Metazoa; phylum Chordata; class Lepidosauria; order Squamata; family Gekkonidae; genus Lepidodactylus; species Lepidodactylus listeri. Next base: position 25,036,646 of record JARCFY010000008.1, read on the forward strand.
ATCTTGCATATGGCCAAAACGCAATTTTCACTCCAAAGGACCCATTTGCTATTTAGTTAAAATAGCTAAATCTACAGTCTAGACGTAAAAGCGCCATGAGCTAATTTGTTTTTGTTCTCTGGAAATGCCTTGGCTTTTATTCCAGTGTATCCATTGGTCTTTGCCAAACTATACAGCAATAGCATCTCCTGTTTGTCCTTATGATCTTGAGCTCTTATGAAACCCAACCACTTAAAAAAAAAAAAAAGCAATCAGATTTCTCTTCGGAGTGTTTGACATTAACAGGCATAGACCCAAACGTCAGATGTTCAAATCTGGGTAAGAATCTTTTTAAAAGCACTGTTGTAATAGCAACACACAGTGTTTGCAGAAGCAGAAAATCATAATATCAAAATTGTCTTTATTTCCTCCATTTTAAAATATGCAAGGATGGCTTCAGGGAGACCATATTTTCTTCATGCAAGTGTTCCCCACACATGTTTGCACACATGATCAGTTCAGGAAACCCTGCATATGATAGGGCAAGGTGAAAAAATACACTTAGTCATGACTTCCACAATTGCAGATGCTCCACCAGAAGATAAGCAATGTTTCTTCAAGCAATCACAAGTTTTGAGCCAATCAATCAATTTAATCAATCAGACAAGCCTTTATTGGCAAATATACATATATACATACATATACAGTAGGATCAGGTTAATTACAGATGAGAAAATACAAAATAAGTAAAATTATAATTACAGCATGAGAAAACAGAGTAAGAGCATAATGAAATTTAATACGTAGAATTACTTATCAGGACGTGTAACCATAGCACTGAGAAGAAACTTTGCTACTATTTCAGTTATTTCCATGTCTGGATTATCAAGCAAGAAAAGAACCTTAAAATCATCAGAGGTCTCTAAAAGTTGGGCTAATATGGGATACAGACGATCCCGACGGGACACCAGATAGAGAGAACACGGAAGGAGAACGTGGGGGACAGTTTCAACACAGTCCGTCATACAAGGACAAACCCTGCTAGGATAGGGAATCCCCTGGAATCTACCAGATAGAAGAGTAGAAGGAAGAACATTAAATCTGGCCAAAAAGATGGCTCTGTGTAAATTTGGAGCTACTTATAACTGGGATTGGAATTCTTCAAGTCTCTTCATTGGCTGAAGGGAGCTGAGGTCTGCAAGACAACTGGTCCCTATATTCAGTCTTAACACTCCTGTTAGAAGACCTCAGGCAGCAAAGATGCATGAGCAGTCAAGAGGACCACTTCAGGTCAAAACACTTGGAATATAAACTTTGGATGGTGAGGTCTCAGTACACTGTATTGGATTGAGCACAGTGAAGATCTGCATGCGCAAGTTGTTCTGCCTACAGAGAACAACCTCTCTTATCTCCTTCCACCTACGGCAGCCAGAAATTTCCCTGCTTCTGGGGAGATCCCCTATCTCCCAAGAGGAAAATTCTGAGGGGAACATTTCAGGCGGTTACAGGATGGGGGAATGAGAATGCTGCACCCGTGGATGGAAGTCCCTGCGCCCACAGAAACGTTGCGCTCGATCCAACCTACGGTTCCTAAAACTCCTGAAGAATCAAGCGGCTGGAGCACTTTTCCCCTACAAGGAACAGCAAAAATACTTCTTAATTCATCAAAGAAATGACTGGGAAGGAAGGAAGAAAGGTTTATAAATACTGTAAAGTTATATAACGGATTATAAAATTATGACTGGCAAAGAGAAAATGGGTAGAGAGAACAAATGTTTTTTCTGTGTCTCATAATTCACATTCCCCCAAATAAGTTGATCGGCAGCAGCTTCAGGACTGACAAAACCAAAGCAGAACTTCCCACTCCACAAAAATAATAATAGTGCATAGATTTATTAGCACCAGGCTTCTGATGTAGCACACAAAGTGAAGTGCTATTATACTGACCAAATCACCCAATAAACACTCTGTGACCAACCGCTGGGGATCCCTGTTATAATAAATTAGCTGTGCAAGTTAGCTAATTACAAATAGACCTCACTGCAATTAATTTAGCACAATCCAGCCAGTGTTAGATACTTTAGGTCCTGCTGATTTCAATGGGAATGACCGTTAAGTGCATGCTTAAATCCCAATGAAATCTATAGGGATTAAAACTGGGTATAATTGGCTGGATTTTACCCTTTCTATGTAATAACTTCTATTTAATACATTTTCTATAGACTGAGGGGAACCTCGACATTCAGAGGCACAAAGCCTCTGAATCCCAGAGCTAGGAGGCAACATCAGGGGAAGGCCTCAGCCTCTATGTCCTGTTGTTGGCCCTCCAGAGGAACTGCTTGGACACTATGTGAGACAGGATTCTGGACTATTGGTCTGATCCAGCAGGGCTCTTCTTATGTTCTTATGTCTCACAGCAAATCTGACTGGTAGGCCACTATTTCCCACATTTTATAGAAAGAATGCAAGTAGGCCATGATTTGCCAAAGGTCAGACAACTAATGAATTCATGGTAATGTAATGTTTCAAATCTCATTCTGATAGGTACAAATAAGGCTGCAATCCACAAAACTATTTGCTGCAGAAAAATCATCTGTTTAGAAGAATATATCCTAAGGATCCTTAAGAGTAGGGGGCACTGCTTTGCATGCAGGAGGTCCCAGGTTCAATCCCTGGCATCTCCAGGAAAAAGGGCTTTTTAGTAGGTGATGCAAAAGACCTCTGCCTGAGACCCTGGACAGCTGCTGCCAATTGCAATAGAAAATCTGAATGATTAAAATATGACCCAGTTCAGTATAGGACAGCTTCATGAGTTCATCAGTTCCTGGTAAACATAAAAACAGCATTCATTTACTCCTGTTTGGACAAACACTGGGGTTGGTCACTCAAGCCGATTTTGCACTGGCCAGTTGCCTCTTGTTCTCTCTGAATTTCCCTTCCCAGTTTCCTCTGGAGTATTTTGTTCATTTTCCCACTTGGAACCTCAGCCCTTTTGGTATAGCGTGACAAAGGGTTTTCTCAAAAAAAAATTAGAAACTCTCACAATGGGGTGGCTCTGATGAAAGCCGTGTAAGTAGGCGTGTTTTCATTTCGGGTTCTCCCCCGGAGCAAACAGGAAAATCCTCTAAAAACAGGATTTGTTTGCTCCAGGGAAACTCCGGTGCAGCAGGGTGATACTCCAGAGTAAAACATGAGCCCGGAGCAACTGGTGTGAAATCGACCAGAAGCTCCGGTGCAAGCATGAGGGCAAACCTGGGGCAAACGCTAGTGCGAAATCGGCCATGCAGTTTTCTAGGTATAAAAATGATCAATAGAAACCTCATTACGCATTAAATTTGACTTCAACTCCAAAGATATATACTCAATAGTTAGCATTTATATAGTGCTTTCACTGTTCAAAGTGCTTCATACCCATCTTGTTGTAATCCTCAGAAAAGCCCTGTAAAGTAAGCCAATGTATGAGGCCACATTGTATGAAGCCACTAAATACGTTCGTGACAGAGGTAAGGTCTGAATGAGGGAACCCCATGGTTCAGAGCTCATTCTCTGAGCCAGTATACTAACCAGCTTACATACTGAGATATGCTCGAAAGGAAAATTAAAATAAACAAACCAGAGACTACCCCAAAGATAGGGCCTCAGTTTTGTTCCTTGTATTACCAGTACCTTTGCTATAAACATACAGAACTGTGGATTTTCAGGACTGTGGCACATTTAATCAAATAATACACACCAGAAACCAAGAGGGCAAATGGCATGGAAAAATCAGCATTCAAATCAGGAAGCAAGAAAGAAAAGGGTACACCCTGGAAGCAAGTGAACAACAACAGAATCCTTGGCAGGAGAAAAAGAACTCTCTTTTCATGATTTTAAGGGGTCGTCCACCTCATGAAAATTTCAATTCCATTCTCGCATCCTCAATCACACTATGAATTTTAATTGCTATCGAACAAAATGCTATTAACAGAGGTCAAGTAAAAATAACTGCAAAAGTCACTTCACATCTTTCATTTTTAAAAAAACCTCAAAACCAATTTAAAAAGGTATCGGATTTTCTTTCGGCCTGTTATATTGACTGCGATTTCCTTTTTTAAGAGGGGGGGGAAGATGGACATACTGGCGTTTTTGAGAAACATAGGCTAAGCGGACCCAAGTTTTGACTGATGCAGATCCACAATAGGTGGAAACATGCAGTGCCACAATCGATGACAAAACTTAACTCACAAGTATTACTCAAAGAAGCCTCTCTCTTACATGTGGGTGCGTGAAGTGCCATCAAGTTGCTTCTGACTTATGGAGACAGTATGAATTCATGTCCTCCAAAATGTCCTGTCATTGACAGTCTCTCTCAGGTATTGTCAACTGAGAGCTGTGACTTCCTTTATAGAGTCAATCCATCTCATGTTGAAGGCAGCAAGAAAAGAGGAAAACCCATCTTTTCCTAGCTTTATTGTCCTTTCCAATGACTCTTGTCTTCTCATAATGAGAGCAAGCCTGAGTGGGTTTACTCAGAAGTAATAAGTATTTTATTAAGCGGAGTTTACTCTCAGGAAAGTGTTCTTAAGATTTTAGCCAATGTGACCAAAGTACAATTGCCCCTGTTTAGTAATTTTAGCTTCTAGAAAGAGTTCAGGCTTGATTTGATCTAGAGCCCACTTATTTTTGTCTTTTTGGAGGTACACGATATCCATAAAACTCTCCTCCAACACTACATGTCAAAGGAATCAACTTTCTTCCTGTTAGTTTTATTCACTGTCCAACTTTCGCACCCATTCATAGTAATGGGGAATACTATGGCATGAAGTAACTTCGGTCTCTCTTACATATCAGGAGATAATTGGCGAAGTAGGTTCTGTGAAAGGACCTGTAAATATTTGACATGTATCTGTTGATGGATGAGTCTCCTGGATCATTATACAATGTTTTATTTATTAATTTACTTACTTATTCATTTATACCTGCCTTTATCCCCCAATGGGGACCTATCATTCTCCTCCCATCTATTTTACATACGCCGCAGCTGCTACTCATCTGCAGGCAGTATCATGCTCTCATCCAAATCTTGCTCCACAACTGCTGCGAAAAGCAGCACAAAACGGTACACACGTAAAAATCACTTGTATGAACTGTGCTTAGAAACCGACTGGGAACCAATGCAGCCCTCTCAGACTCAGAACAGCATACTACCATTTCCTCACTCCCACCATTAAACAGAGAGCAGCCATTTTGAACTGGCTGAAATTTCTAGAGTAGCCTCAAGATTACTAGACTTGTATTTGCATCATCTTTCTCGAGGAGTAGCAGCAGCCAACAAATTGGCTAACGGGAGGGGCCGTGGCTCCAGTTTGAATGCAGAAAAAGTCCCAGGCTCAAACCACAGCATATCAGGTAGTAGGTGATGTGAAGGCCCTCTGCCTGAGACCCCGGAGACATGTCCGGGATTGAAACTGGGATCTTTTGCATGTGAAGCAGATGCTCTACCGCTGAGCCACAGCCTCCCCAATAGAAGCCAAACCCCAAGGGGCTGATACTGGACAAATGTGGGCCCCATTATAATTGATGCAACACCCATGGATCCTGTCCAGGAGCAAAAGTTCCCAGGACTGACAAAAATGAAAAAGTGACTTAAGTGCATTAACCAGGAAATGGTTTCTGTAATTTGACCATTGTGTGATGCAGGCAATGGAAAGGGAAATAACTAAGAGCACATTAGCAAGTCCACATAAATGGATATTGTTCTCAGAAGGGAGGTTCTTGGATAATCAAGCTTTTAAAAGCTCTAGGAACCAAAAGTGATTAAACGCAGAGGGGAAGAAAAGCCCTGAACATCACACCAACACAGGCTGCTTTGAACTCATTCCCTCTACATAACCCTCAATACCCGATTGGGGCATTTTTAAAAACACTTACGTTACTCATACAGGATTTTAGCAGCTATGGGGAGGATGTATATGGGACTTTTTCAGTTCTCAGTCATCTGCAGCATTATCCAACTGTTTACTCCGATGTAACTCCCACTGAAATAAAAAATGGATGCGTAATCCGCCTTGAGTCCCAGTGAGAAAGGCGGATTATGTTGAACTGGCCTTTTTTGTTTGCACTGACTGACAAAACAAAACCAAATACGCTATCCTCCCAGTGATGTGTGTTTTCTGGAATAATCTGAATTGGAATTTTTTTCTGATTCAAATATAAATTATAAATAATGCCAGCAAAATTTAAATAATGCTAGCGAAAGAAGGCACGTATACTATGTGCAAGCCTGGACTATGTACAAGCACTGGGGCTGGTCCATGCCTAATATCCCATATTCAGCCCATCTAACTTGATTGATTTGCAGCATAACAGCCCTGATGACTACAGATAAACACACTATGTTTATGTATGCAGGGTAGAAAATTTTCCATTGGAAAATACAACACTGGAAAATTTTCCACACCACAGCACTGCTATCATCCCCTTACCTGCAGTCTGAGTAGGTACAGTCTACTCTACTACCTTGTTCAGCTGTCAGTAAAATCATTTTAGATCTGATGCCTGCAAGACAAAAGATTTACCTGTAGGACTTTACGTTCACACTGGCATCTTGTTAAAATGGGTGGCTTATTTGTGCAAAGCCATAGTGCATGCTTAGCCTTGCCAGGGATCAGTAGCCCGGGGGGGGGGGGGGGGCGTGTTACACTGATTTGCTAACTTTAAACACAGTTCTGTGCAACTGGAAGGTTGCTCATTTAAGCTTCTTTGTCTATACAATATAGGGTTGCCAGCCCCTCTAGTGAAGGTGGGGGTCCCCTGCCACCAGCCCCGCTCCCCCCACCATTGATCAGCTGGCCAGCAGGGGGACTTACCAGAAGAAAGAGAAAGGCCCAGGTCATGTCATCAGTGTTGCACAGGGAGTGACACCATCACTTCAGCAACATTAAGATGATGCTCTGGTATTTGGGCAAATACTCTATGGTAGAAGCCATTTTTATAACAGAGTTTTTCTCAAATATGGGAGTGTCACAGTGATGTCACAGTGTAATGTCACTTCCTGTATTATACCAGCAACATGGCGTGAGCCTTCCCCTTTTTCCTGGTAAGTCCTCCCCCATCCTTCCCTGGCTGTCAGGAGGGACCTGGTTGCCAGGACAGACCTGGCAACCCTAATACCATATCATGTGACAGACCAAGGTCTTGATTCACTCCACTGACTTTTGACTAGTATTCAATTATCCCCCCCCTCAATCTGATAGCAGTTATCACACAGTCGTCCCCATTCACACATTAACAAATGTTTATTTTTATATAAATCTTCCATTCAGAGAAGCTCAGAGAGGGTCTTTAAATCACCTCCATATACCCCCATCCAGTGTACTGTCAGCCTGCACCACCTAAGCATCGTCACTGTATTCTAAATTAAACAGCTGAGAGCAGAAATAAAATTCACAGAAGATGTATTACATTTGGCAACAAAGCAAGAGATGAAACCACTTCTAAATGGCATTTGCAGTAACATGGGGGGGGGGGGATCCTGTCCCTGCTCTATTTGTTCAGTCGTCTTATTGCCAAACTCCCACTAGGAGCAAAGGGGAGGGGGAGTTATTCTTCCTTTGCTGAGGTTATCAGCTATTTTAAGGAGAACCAAATGAGAGACACAATTCACCACTATTCAGTATTCCTACAAGCAATCAAGTTTAGCCCTCTCCATACCCTTCCCCGTACATGCCTCCTTCTCTCCCTCTCAGGGAACCTTGGAACAACAAGCAAAGTCTATCTATTTTCACTCTAAGATAGGAATTACCTGCCACGTACATTTTTTCATTCTCAAGATTTAAGTTCCAGTTCTCTGTCAAGTTGAAGCATGAACAACATTTGAGCAAGGAAATTTAGGATCATGTAATCAGAGCTGAAAATAAAGGATTTTTACCTCCCAGTGGTGTAAGAAAGATAGGGAGGTAAGGGAAGAAGCGTGAAAGGTTGGATCCTTTTCAAAACATAGGGAAGGAAAACACTTTCCCCCTTAACATGAAAATCTCTCTTAACACCAATCAGCACTTTTGTCTGGATGGTAGATGCAATTCTACAGGCAACCAGAGATCAGAATTCCAAGCCTGAGTGCCTTTACGGAACAAAAGTTGCATATAAGCATCAATATGAATACAAGAAACTGAAAGGGAGGTGTCTCCCCCACCCCCAGAAAACATGTCTTCAGGGAGAAATGCCATCTTTCCATTCCAGGGCTGAGCCATGAGAAAGACACTTGGCAAGATACAGGCTGAAGGTTAGGATGGACAGCACAGACTAGTGGAGATGGGCTAGGCTCAGCAGGGCAAGAGTGAAGATCAAGTTGTTATGCTAAGAATCAAGTTGTCCAGACTTATATAGCCAAGCAAGAGTCAACATCTTTATAGGGCTGGGTGAAAAATGATTGGCTGTCAGTATCACATGACCACTGCTCTGAGCTGGAAGCTGGGTCAACGCAACTCATTTGGGATGGCTGTACTGAAGTACTGTAATGTGGACAAAAGTAAAGAATCTCAGGAGAATAGTCCCATTGGTTAGTTGAGAACAAAAGTTCTTGTACTACATCTAGGGTTTTTTATGTTAACTTAAAATTTTTATTTTACCTTAGCAAGCATACAACAAACATATATTGTACGTTCTATACACGTTCTTGTTCAACTACGTTCTTGTTCAACTACGTTCTTGTTCAACTACCACGAATTGAACAAAGAAAAGAAAAGCATTGCAGAAATAATTAATCTGATAATATTTACAGGATCAAAAATGTGCTAATATACTATAATATTGCTTTAACTACACCACTTCTTTCTTTTGGGTATTTTTAGGTATTTGTGTGTGCACCTGGAAGCCATGGCGATCGCTGGTGACTGACCCCTACTGGAGGCCTGGAGGATATTCAGACCTCCAGCCTCTGGTATTCCAAGGAGGACTCCCATCCAAGTACTTGCCAGAGTCGACCCTGCCTTAGCTTCCAAGATCTGATGAGATCAGGCTTGCCTGGGCTATCCAGGTCAGGGCAACTGCACCACTTCTTTTAATATATCACTGTATGTCAAGTATTCTAACACTGGAAACCATTGTTCCACAAATTTGGAGTTATACCGAATAGTCCCTGACAACGAAACTTGATCTGTTGTCTTCGCCATTATAAAATAACCCCACAGTTTACAGTTCTACTGCGTGATTTAATTACAAGTGCAAACAAACAAACGAAAATTAAGGCTTCTCAGAGGTATCTAGTGGGATCTCACTCTGACCATATAGACTTTCATATTTACAGCAGTCCTCGTAAGGGGCTCTGCATGCATCCATCATGACTGCTGACGTTGCACAATTGTAGTAGCACCCGAAAAATGGCTGTGACTGTGCAAATAATGGTGACCCCGTGTAAGAAATCAACATGGAGCCACCAGTGGAGTCAAACAACACAGCCAAGATGCAAGCCTAACTGCAACCCTACGCACTCTGGTGACCAGTGTTCCCTCTAAGCTGAGTTAGTGTGAGCTAGCTCACAGTTTTTTAGCCTCCGGATCACACATTTTCCTCTTAGCTCAGGAAGTATGGTTCCAGAGCAAACCAATTTATGCAGTAGTCAAATCACTCACTCACAACTTTAATGCCAGCAGCTCACAAAATAGAATTTTTGCTCATAAGACTCCACAACTTAGAGGGAGCATTGCTGGTGACCCTCATGTACATGCTGGTTGTGGTGTGAATTGGGCCACCAAGAAAGGAAATCCCTAATCCCCACCAACTGTAGGATCATTCTCTCAGGGAAAGCTTTGCAGCTACGATTTATTTCATCAGGCAGCTGGATTTTGTCAAAGTGCAACCAAGATATCTGAAAATTACTGTTACCATAGCACCTAATTCAATGAAGCCCTTGAGTAGAAATAAGTATTTAACCCAGAAATTCTATTTATAGAGATTTATTCAGAGCTGGGTGAACAGCCAACCATGAACATTAACTAAGAGGTAATGTAAGGGAGGAAGTCACAACCCAGAATCACTGCACAGCCGGTAACTAATTAAACAGTTCTATTTGCCACCGTCCAAAACCAGCAGATGTTGCTTGAGAGAGCTTAGAGAAAACATGAGGCACTTAGTATTCACTGATGTTTTGAAGGGGGGAGTGTGGGATGTATCTATATGTATACCTAGACAGAGAGAGATAAAATGAAGAGTGTTTTCAAAAGAGTGAAATTACCTCGGCATATAAAGGACGCGCTCTGCCACGACAAATCCCACCCTGAAGAAGAGGTTGCTAGCTGGTATGAAAGGAAAAACCAGGAACAATAGGCCAACCAGGACTTCCCTGTGTTCCAGCTTCTGAAAGAGAGAAAGAATTAGAGGCACGTGAGTGAAAGAGAACGCCAAGTTGAGGCTAGATCACAGACTCATTTCTCATTTAACAATATTTATACTTAGTAGATACCTGGACTATCGGGATGTTCATAAGAAGAGGCCTGCTGGATCAGACCAGTAGTCCATCTAGTCCAGCATCCCGTCTCACACAGTGGCCAACCAGTTACTATGGGCCAGCAACAAGTTCTTCCCCTGATGTCGCCTCCTGGCACTGGGATTCAGAGGTGTACTGCTTCTGAATGTGGAGGTTCAATATAGACTTCATGGCTCATAGCTACTGATGGACCTATCCTCTACGAGTCTGTCTAATCTTCCAGTTTGGTGTAGTGGTTAAGTGTGCGGACTCTAATCTGGGAGAACCGAGTTTGATTCCCCACTCCTCGACTTGCACCTGCTGGATGACCTTGGGCAAGCCATAGTTCTGGCACAGCTGTTCTTGAAAAAGAGCAGTTTCTGTCAGAGCTCTCACAGCCTCACCTACCTCACAGGGTGTCTGTTGTGGGGAGGGGAAGGGAAAGGAGTTTGTAAGCCGCTCTGAGACTCATTTGGGTAGTGAAAGGCGGGGTATAAATCCAATCTCTTCTTCTTCTTCTAAGCCATTTATGCCTATGCCCATCACTACATCCTCTGGCAGCGAATTCCACATTTTAACCACTGGTTATTTGTGGTTCTTCAGCCACGCATGTCAGAGAATTATAACACCACCATTTAAGACTGATATATTGCTTTACTGTTTCAGAGCACTGCAAACACATTATTTCAGTAATTCATACAAAAGACCCTGAAAAGCAGGATGAGCATTAGATGGCAGATGACGGAAGGCACGTGCAAGGGAGAATGGCCATCCAGTGAAACTGTGGCAGAGGCAAGACTTGAATTGGGGACTTCCAGTTTCACAAGCCAGCCTCTTAGGTTCAAGTCAAACACTGTGCTGTGATCGCATTGGCACTTACATACATATGGCACCCAATGCAACAGTGCAGGGAAATGCTACCATGGCAAACACCACACACAATTTTCAACTAAATGTCATTAAGGAGACACAAGAGAAGATACGGCTCAGCAATGACGACACCCTTTCCACCTGGTACCACTTGGGTCTTTGCAATGACACTACCACCATCTCATTTTTATTTATTTACTGGAGTTTTTTTCAAGTCACCGCTCACGCAAGAGGTCTCATGGTGACTTATAACACTTAATACAACATGATAATGAATAAGTTAAAAACCAGCAAAATCAAATAATACATATAAAATATTAAAATATATGGCTCAGCATCATCATGCCAGACCTGTGAGATGGGTCGCCGCTGTTCCAGTTTCACAGGTTGAAAAAAAATGAGGGAAAGATGTAATGATCTACCCAAAGCCTTTCAAGGGGTTTATGGCTCAGCTGGGATTTGAACATGAGTCCACCAGATCAAAGCGTCGTGTTATCTCCAAGGGGACAGAACAACAACAAAAAAGTTGCTGGCTCCGGCACATTCTGTGCTGGGTCTTCACGAAAGCTGGGTACACAGTCCAAAAGCAAGCTGAGAAACAGAGCCAAAGGTCAGAATGCTGGGAAATCAGTCAAGAGTTTTCAGAAGCAGAGGCTGGCAGCAGGCACAAGGTCCGAGAATGCATGGTTGCTTCTGTGCCAAGGCAGGTGAGCATGGTTGTCTATGACCAGCTCCTCCCTTCCCTGGGAGTCAGTCTGCAAAGACTCACAGCCCCTCACGTTGCCTTTGCAACAGCTGAAGTCTGGCACTCCTCCTTCTCTCTTGCACATTCAGGCGCTGGCATGCCCTGTGTCTAAGACATTCAGGTGAGCTAGCCTCGAGGTGTCTCCAACTGGGGGTGCTGGGCCAGGCTCTAGACCAGTCTCTCCCTCTGACTGCACTTCAGTCTCTTCGCCTTGCTGCCCCTCCTGCGCTGATGCTGGGGCCTCTTCTGCCTCAGGTGCTGGTAAAGGTTCCTCTTCTGGGCTGACTCCAGAGGAGGCTGGGTTGCTCCATGCCTCTTCCTCATCTGAGGAATAGTCAGCCTCAGCAGAGCCAGGACCCATGACACATTCCTTTGACAGCAAAGGTGACAAACAAGCAAGTGTAGGAGCACATAAAACCAGACATGCCATTGGAAGGAAAAATCACAAAATTGCAACTGACTTATTTCAGTCATGTCATGCAGAAGAACTCACTAGAAAAAGCAATTATGCCTGGACTGGTTAGCAGCAAAAGGAAACAGGGCCGACAAAGAACACGGTGGCTAGACACCATAAAAGTCAACACCAGCCTGAGCATGAAACAACTCAAAGAAACAGTACAAGATCAGAAAAAGTGGAGAGAGCTGGCCCATAGAATCGCCAAGAGTTGAACACAAATGAATGGCTAACAACCACCACCACCACCAGATCAAAGTGTAGTGTTATTTCCAAGGGGACAGAACAACAACAAAAAAGTTCCAGACACCACATACTGACATATTTAAGGTGCTCCTGGACTCCAATCCCACTCTTTTACAGCAGACCACCTGAAACTATAAACAAGAGGAAGCTCTGTTGTGAAATTTGGGGGGGGGGGGGGGGGTTAAGACGCTGTGCCTGCCTCACCTTTGACTCTAAGCTTGGATATCTATGCAAAGGTGTAACATTCACATGGACATATGGGCGTCAAATCCAACATACGTAGACCCAACTCTCTCAGTTGTTGGTTATATGTTGGTTTTTATATATGCACAAGTGGGGACCTGCGATACACATGCAGGAGGATCCCTCCTATTGCTGCCGATTTCCACATGGCTTGGGGGGGGGGGAGGCCCATGGGAGGAATTCCATATTATCTCCCCCCCTCCACAAGCACCAAGCTTGGCACAGCTACCAATGAGCCCAGCATCCTCCGTGGCCAGGCCCGGCGTTGGCTGCAGGTATCCTCCATGGCTTGTCCTGCTGCAGCTGCTGGTGTCCTCCACAGCCAAGCTTGGTGAGGCTGCCAGCGTCCTCCATGGCCAGGCCTGGCATGGCTGCCAGCACCCTCCACCACCACAGCTGAGCCCGGTGTGGCTGCTGCAAGCCCAGCATGGCTGCTAACATCCACCACTGCCATGGCTGGGCCTGGCTGCTGACGTCCTTCTTCACCCATGCCAGGCTGAAGTGGCTGCCAGCATCCTTTGACACTGAGGCTGGGCCAAGAATGGCTGTCAGGATCCACTGCCGGGCCAGGCTGGAGCAACTGTGTTCTCATATGGTAAGAACACTGCCTGTGCATGCAAATGTATCTGTGCATGCAAATGTATTGGGAGGGGGATTTAAACCCCCCTATAGTCAAATACCACCAGTTCATGGTGGGTCTGAATTTAGGAGGTAGAACATGCATGATCCTACTTCCTCAGTATATACAGGAAGAAAATGGGTGGGGTATCATCCAAATCTGTTTCATTCTGCCCACAAACAGCTCAAGGAAAGACTAAAGACCTCCTTCCCTGGAAGGGACAGATTTGTCACAGCCTCTTGTCACAAAGGTGTTGATTGAACAAACAGCATGTTTGACAATTTGTTTTAGTTTTCGGATTTGCAAAGTACACACAAGTTCTACTTTCTCAGCTATGTTCTCAAGCTCCATCTTTGGAAAAGAGATAACTTTGAACAGGATTGATATCCAGCAAAAAACCCTTGAACAAGCTGATTTAACATTTTATCTATGGGAAATTTCTTTTAAACTCAAGAGAACTGCTCACCTCATACCAACAGAACTGACAAACTGAAAGGTTTTGGTGCAGTCATGTGGGTTTCATGTATTTGGGTCTATATTAAGACAGACACACTCAAAACATCCCCGAATCTCTCAGTTGTGGGTTGAGTGAGACTCTGATCTTTCTGAAAGCACTTTGATGAGAATCTCAGAAATCATACTTCATCTTATCTTTAGGGGATAAGGGATAAGGAATGATATGTGCATATTTGTTTCTGATTTCATTTACACATGCAAGTAGATCTTGTATCACAGTGATTCTTTCGTATTTACTCGTTTCAAGAATATTTAAAACTGATTTTAAATTTTTAAAAATCTTTAAAAATAAGTATGGCTGGGACACAAAGTTCCCTCTTGACACCTGGAATACATCAACGTCTGACTTCTCTTCAGCCAGAGAACCGTAACCTACAGAGATCAGGTATCAAAGTGAGTAGCCATCTCAACATAGCCCTCTTTTTTAATGGGTAATGTTGCTTTGGAACAGGCAAAGAGACCCTTCATTTCCACGTGTTGGTTTTAAAAAGAATGCTTCCCTTAGGTGGGGGGGAGGGAGAGGAAATAAGTCACCTGCTACAGATTTGCTTGAATAAGACTGCCATAATATTCTGCAACAGTAGGTAACACGAGACACCAAAAGAAGAAATTTAATTGCCCTTGCTAGAACTGGGCTAGAACACATCATGGTAACAGGCTGTTCTCTTAAGCACTATCAGATGCTTAATGATCACAGCTAATTGTGTAATGACTGCCAAGAGTGACCACCTCAACACTAATCCAGAAGGTACCTTCCAGGAACAAACTTCTGTGGGGGTTTTAAAACCCGTTGTAATTGGTCATTTGTTCAGCAATTTGCCACAAAACAACCACTTCTCGCAACTGTTAGCTTTCCCTCCGAGAACGCCATTCCAGACACGGCGGCAAACTTTCATATTTGATGCCCCGTAAAAATAAGCAAATGTGACAAGGAACCACCGAGAGGCCAGAAACATGAAACTTCACGGTGTTATTTTTACGGCCATGTTTCAGTCTATAGGGCACGGGAGCATTTTACACTGCTCAAGTGCCAAGAAATATTGCCTCCCCTATTCTTCACTGGCACCATCATATACACCGACAAGCATGCATATACAGGCAACAGATGCCCAGCTTAGATGTAATAACACCGCATCCAGATATCAAATCATATACAAGTATACTGAGGTCTCACCTATCCTAGGGCGCATTCATACAGTTCTTTTGAGCTGCACCAGGCATGAGTGCCTGGTGGATTAAAAGTGCACATCCAGATCACAACATCTGGGAATTGTGCCGCTTCTGTGAGTAGCCCATCAATCCCCATTGGGGATCCGTTCTTAAAAGATAGTGGTTAAAGTCTGGTCCTAAGCTGGCCGACGGGCCAATGGAGGACTTTCCCCCATCTAGTTGTTCCACCAGTGTGCAATCAGCTCGTAGGGATGGTCTCCAGACCATCCTGAGCGGCTGCCATTTTTAAAAAGTCTTAGCGATGCATGCATAACCGCTTAAACGTGCAACGTCCCCAGATCTCTGCTCAAACGATCCAAACAATTTTATGTTTCTGATGGACCCCTGAACTTTATCAATTTTATTAATTGAAACGGTACCTAGAAGAAGGTACCACTGGCAGTGCTTTTACCATTTTAGTCTGCGCATGTGTGGAAAAACAAGTATATGGTGCATGCGCAGACAGGATTTAAAAAAAAAAAGCCGACCGCATGGCTCCTTACGGTGGATTCTTATAAACATCAATTATTTTACAAAAAAAGTACAACATCCTCATCTTCATTTAATAACTCTTATGTGCATCAATTATTTGGCAAGAAAAGTCAATGACCACCCGGTTATACAGTCATTTCACCAGTCTTCCTCAGGAGTAACTTTACATAGAGTAAAAGGTGTCAGCCTCTAGGTGCAGCTTGGCTTCTATTATACTTCCTTCAAAATTTTCTCAGCCTAAGTTCTTTTTAGTTCTCTTCATATCTTCTGATTTTCAAAATAGCTACTGCTTTCACCACAATCCTAGAACAAACATAATTATTGAGAGGAACATGAAGCTGAATGGAATATAATTCTATAATATTTAAAATAATTAATGATCTATGACCTTTAATTTACTTTAAGTTCCATTTGAAGTACTTAAATTAGGAGCAAGCCAGTTAATTTATTTCTGAAAAAGTAGCAACCAGTCTTTTCTTCAATACCCGGCTGAAAGCCTTCCTTGTTTTTAATGGCTGGTAAATGCTCTCTATTTCAAGTTGCTGGCTCAGTTGCTCTCTAGGAGTACCTGGTAGAGGCATACATCAGTCCTCCTTTCTTCTGGCTAAAAGCCTTCTTTTTAAACAGACTTACAAATACTCTCCACCTCTCAAGTTAGGAACTCTCTAAAAAGTATTCTGACTGATTCCATGCAGCTGCATGTTAAATTTTCCTTTCTTAAAGGTATAGAACATAGATAAGGTGTCTACAGGCTGACCTCCTATATAATACTAGTAAATATAATTGTTAGTAAATATAATTGTCATTTTATCACAGGGCTTGTTTGTTTGTTGATTGTATTTCCTGTGACTGTGATCCCTGCTTTGGCTTACTTCCTTACGGTGGATGCCATCTAGACAATCCACCACAGAGTCGTGGGCGGTGAAGCACTTCACGGGGGAGCTGTCTGGTCATGCAACACTGGATCAAAAAGATCTAGATCAAATTACAGCCGGGCCAATGGTGGGATTAGCTGCCCGTCTGAACACACCCCTAAAAACTTAACCTTGTTTTAACTTGCCAAACCAATTCCCCAAAGTCCTAGGGATTGTAGCTTTGCAAGAACACTCAGAAGAAATTGAAGCTGAACCCAGAAGAGAACTGAAAAGGGGAATACTAGCCTGAGTTAGATGGGCTATTGATTACCCTACCTGTTCTGCTGAAGAAGCCATGGATGCTCTGAAGCTTAAATATGGAGTGTAAACTAGAAATGTCTTATATCATCTATTGCTTCAGCAGCAAAAAAGAAACTAATGCAGTCTTGGGGGGTATCAACCGAGGCAAAGCATCCAAATCACAAGATGTCATAGTCCCGCTGTACACCGCATTGGTCAGGCCACATCTCCAGAACTGTGTGCAGTTCTGGAGGCCTCACTCCAAAAAGGATATGGACAGAATGGAGTGGGTACCAGGGGTGTAGAGTTTTGAAAGTGCTGGGGGGGAACTTCTGTGTGAGCGCAAAGCGCGTGCGCGCCAGGCCGCCAGGAGGCTGTGCCAGGTGGCGCCGGGCCGCTGTGCCAGGCTGCCCCCGCCACCGGGCCACCACCGCTCTCCCAGATCAAGCCAGGGGTGGAAGTGGGTGGGGAGAGCAGCTCTGGCGGCGGCTCTGGCAGTGGTGCGGGGGAGCGGCAGTGGCAAGGCATGGTGGCCGGGCGCGTGGGTGCTCCATTTCCCGGGGGGCTCAGTTCCCCCCCGGAAATTTCCGGGGTGGCCCAAGCCCCCAACAGTTGACACCGGTGGCGGGTACAGAAGACAGCAATGAAGATGATCGGGGCCTGGACCCCAAGCCCTACAAGGAAAGAGGACTTGGCGAAGTTCTGCCTGGAGAAGTGGAGGTTGAGAAAGGACATGATTGCTCTCTTTAAGTATTTGAAAGGCTCACTTAGAGGAGGGCAGAGAGTTCTTCCTGTTGGCAGCAGAGGATAACTGAGCCCAGCTCTCTAACCCTAGATAAAACTTCAGGGGCCCCTTTAGAAGCATCGTAGTCATCCTCCTCCTCCTCCACCACAGGGATTTCTACCTTAGGGGCAGAAAACTGTCAGATTTTTAACGCTTTATGTAAGAGAGTGGGAAGCTCCTTGTGAGAAAAAAAGACAGTGAGTTGGCTTGCTCTGTTGAGGGCCTTCACCTTCAGACAACTGGCCTTTCTCTTTATCCAGATGCGCATCAGAATCCTCAGAGCCTAAGGGGGAACCCCTATCTTCAGGTCTGTAGTCTGAGAAATTTGAATAATTGCTCCTAATGGGGAAGGTGCTTTTACAGGCAGCCTTTGTTGGCCAAGAGGAGCCCTGGCATGTCTCTGTGTCTAGAGGCCTTGAAGTAGCTAATTTTTTTGAAGGTGTAGACAAATTGTTCTGGCCATTCCTGGAAGCTTGTTGGGACAACAAAGGGCTCTCCCCACTCCTAGCTTCCCTCCTGGTGGGGAGCTACAGTCTCCCTCTGACCCACCACTCTGATGGCTGCAGAAGACAGCACTGAGCAGGCCTGATGGGCCGATACAGGCCAGGCTGATCAGTAGAGGGCTCAGTTTTGGTGCCAAAAATCGAGCCTGCTTCTTCATGATCCAACCCAGGTGATTCATGGCCTATGGCTCTCTCCAGGAGCTGTGCTGCGGCGGGACGGCTGGGCAAGCAAGTTTGCAGGGATTTCCTATTCCGCTGCCTGGAGATCACCCCCCCCCCCCAACTCTCCCTCAGAGGAGGTCCCATGATAGGAGACCTCCGGCTGCAGACATGCCATGACTGAAGCAGCGGGCAAAAGGCAAACAGCCTTAGGGAAGACAAGGCCAGAAGAACAAACAGCTTCTTGTTTAAAAATGGGAAAGGCACACACGGGGAAAGAGAAAAACAAAGTGAACCAGAAGAGCTCCTTAAAATAAAAATCTCAGGAACTCTCTAAATTCACAGCTCTCTCAAGGGAAGGGAGGAAAAAGACTGAGGGTGGGCTCCCCGCTCCATGGAAAGTGCAATCAATTTCCTGCCTCCAGGGATTGTGGGAAGAGGAACCCAAGCATATCAGTGTCAGAGAGAGAGAGAGAGAGAAACAGACAATAACCGGAATGCTGTACTTGAAAAAAAAAACACAGAGCCTGTAAATGGTGAACCAATTTCAACTTGGATGTTGCTAAGCCCATATTCTCTATGCAGAGGCATTATTTATTGGACTTAGACCAGGGAAGATTGACAAGGTAGAAAAAGCTGCTCTGAGTCTGCCTTGGTGGAGAGAGCGGGATATAAATTTAAGAAATAAATAAATAAAAATAAAATAAAGGCAAGAAGTAAACAACAACAACAAAAACCCTGACATGTAATAGTCCAGGAACAGAACTTTTTTTACAATATTCCCATCTGCCAGAGAAGGAACAATATTCAGTGAATCTCCGAAGTAGAAACTTAAGTTGTTATTCATTGTTAAGAAGAGAGTTTTAAAAAAAATAACTACTAGATCCAGAGCAGCCAAAAGACAATATTTTTTCACACTATGCATAATTAATTTGTGGAGCTCAATGCCACTGGATACAATGAAGACCACAAGATGAGATGGCTTTTAAAAGGAGATTAGACATATTCATGTAGGAGAGATCAATCTTTGGCAATTAGCAGTGATTACCAAGTATAATCTTGTTCAGAAACACTATCCCGCTGAATGTGGATTGCTGGAATGCAAGAGCAGAGGATGGCTTTGACATCTGTGCCCCTTCTGGGGCATTTGGTTGGCCACGATGGGGAAGCAGGATGCTGGCCCAGAACAACTCCATTGGTGTGATCCAGCAGGGCTTTTTGTATGTCATGAAGGATTGGCCTGCTGGATTAGATCACAGGCTCTCTAGTTCAGCATTCTGTCTCTAACAGCAGCCAGCCAGGGCCATCTAGAGGCTCACATACAGGGCTCAAAGAAGAAGCAGAAGAGACTGGATTTATACCCTGCCTTTCACTTGAAGTCTCAGAGCAGCTTACAATCTCCTTTCCCTTCCCCTCCCCACAACAGACACCCTGTGAGGTAGGTGGGGCTGAGAGAGCTCTTTTGAGGACTGCCCTTGAGAGAACAGCTCTGACAGAACTTGTGACTGACCCAAGGTCACACCAGCAGCTGCATGTGGAGGAGGGGGGAATCAAACCCGGTTCTCCCAGATCAGAGTCCGCACTCAACCACTACACCAAACTGGCTCTCAGGTGACAGATATTATTCAGATGCCATGGCTGATCATCACTGATAAATCTGTCTATTGTATCTGCAGAATCCTTTTAAAATCTCTACATTACATATTGTGAATGCCATATGTAAAGCCGATTCCATAAATTGTATGTAATTAATGAAATATTTCTGCTGATCCCCCTACACTTCCTGCCAGGGCTTAGTACTGGGCTTAAGAGAGCTACTGGGGAGTCCACAGTCTGCCTGCACAGTCTTACTCAAGAACACAAGGGAATACAGAGTGCAGCATCAATCCCTGAAAGGAGCAGGGAGCAAGCCTAATTCCGGTACAGATGTGGTCTGGTTCCAACACCTTTGCCCAGTCAATTCTGTTTTGGTACCAGTGCTGTTTAACATCTTTATGAACGACTTAGATGAGGGAGTTCAGAATGGGCTCACCCAGGCTGTAGATTATACTGAACTGGGTGGTGGTGGTTAATGCCTTGGAGAATAGCAATATGCAGCTGGACGTGTATACAATGGAGGATTGGGCCCAGGCAAATAAAATGCAGTTTTATAAGGAGAAATGTAAAATGTTGCAACCTGGGTAGTAAGAAATCAGTTACATAAATACTGCATGGGTGAAACCTGGTTGGATAGTATCCCCGGTGAAAAGGATTTGAGGTGGACCACAAGCCTAATATGAGCCAGCGCTGTGATGCAACGGTAGAAAAGGCTAAGGAGATTTTAGGCTGAATTAGCAGAAGTGTAGTGTTGAGGTCTCATAAAGTACTGGTGCCGTTGTACACTGCTTTGGTGAGACCTCACCTGGAGGTATGTTCAGTTTTGGGCATCACAGTTTCAAAGGATGTCAAGAAGCTGAAAGGAGTCCGGGGCAGGGCAACAAAGCTGGTGAGGGGTTTGGAGATCATGTCATAGAATCACATCTAGTCCAACCCCCTGCTCAATGAAGGATCAGCCTAGACTAGAGCATCCCTGACAAGTGTTTGTCCAGCCGCTGCTTGAAGACTGCCAGTGAGGGGAGCTCACCACCTCCCTAGGCAGCTGATTCCACTGAATAACTCTTACTGTCAAAAAGTTTTCCCTAATATCCAGCCGGAACCTTCCTGCCCTTAATTTAAATCCATTATCGCAATTGCAAGTCCTGTCCTCTGCTGCCCACAGGAACAGCTCCCTGCCCTCCTCTAAGTGACAGCCCTTCAAATACTTAAAGAGAGCAATCATGTCCCCCCACAACCTCCTCTTCTCCAGACTAAACATTCCCAAGTCCCTCTCCTATGAGACTGAAAGAGCAGGGAATCTCTATGCTGGAGAAAAGACACTTGCAAGATGGTATGATTGTCACCTTCCAATACCTAAAGGGGTGCCATACAGAGGATGGGGCAGAAATTTTTTCAGTTGTATTGGATGACAGGTCTTGGACTAATAGCATTACAGCAATAGAATTACGGCAAAGAGGTTTCATCTAAATTCAAGGAAAAACTTTCTGATTGTGAGTTGTGTTCGACGCTGAAACAGCCTCCCTTGCGAGGTGATGGATTCTTCATCATTGGAGGTTTAAGTATCAATTTAGGTACCTACTTGTCAGGGATACTACAGCTGTAGTTCCTGTGTTGGCAGGCGGTTGGACTAGATGACCTTGGTGGTCCCTTCCAATGCTGAGATTAAAAAATATATATTTTTCACTGGGTTATCCTGAGTGTCAAGATAAAGTGTTCCAATTTCCCCCCCTTCATGCCCTATCCAGGTATAGCAAAATCAGCTGTGGAGAAATATTGGGCATGGACAAAAGATCCTAGCTCCTGCCTTTGGATTTTGATTTTTAAAAGAAGAAGAGGAGATTGGATTTATACCCCACCCTTCACTACCCAAGGGAGTCTCAGAGCGGCTTATAAACTCCTTTCCCTTCGCCTCCCCACAACAGACACCCTGTGAGTTAGGAGGGGCTGAGAGAGCTCTGAGAGAACTGTCCTTGAGGGAACAGCTGTGCCAGAACTACAGCTTGCCCAAGGTCATGCAGCAGCAGGTTCAAGTGGAGGAGTGGGGAATCAAACCCGGTTCTCCCAGATAAGAGTCTGCACACTTAACCACTACACCAAACTGGCTCTCAGCACTCAGGGCCAGGAAATAGGGTGTGTGACTTTGGAAAACTCCAGCCAGTCAGGAATAGTGAGATCAGCAAGTCTTTCTCTGTCTAATGCATTCCTTAGCTTGATGCAGCGAGTTCCAATGCAAGTGAAACGTTAACACTTAGGAACATTTTGTGCCACAGTCTTTCATCAGCTTTTCATCGACCTCAAGACACACACGTGACTGAGAAGCTATTAATCAGAGGTTAATCTTCATTCTTAGGATTTTTTTCCCCTTTTCCTTTTTTGCTCCTAGCAGCTTCACGAAGAATCGGATTGATTTTATCCACCTTAATCCCTACAAGCACTAACTTTTTACTGAACAAAATGCATAGAAGACATAACACACATTCAGACAGGAGACAGAAAAGACAAATTGGGTCTACTTTTTTAAAAGCATTTGACCTTTATAGATTCTTTTCATTCCAAAAAGACACGAAATTGCTTCAGTATGCCAAGGAAGACCAACAATGGAACCTAATGCTCAAACAAGTTGTACACATGTATGGGCATGGAATAATTCTTGATAAAAGGGCACCCAAATGGCTTTTCAAAGTACAAGGACAGTGTTAAATGAAGCCTCCCAAGCCCTCCAATTCAGGGCTGATGAAGCTCTGCTCCATATACCAGAAGAGTCAGCATGGGGTATTGGACAGCATGTCAAACTACGGTCTGGGAGACCCAAGTCTGAATCCCTGCTTTTCATTAAAGAGTGACACCCTTTATTAAACTCTCATAATACAGCATTTTGCCCTGACCTGGATAGCCCAGGCTAGCTGAATCTCCTCAGATCCCAGAAGCTAAGCAGGGTTGGCCCTAGTCGGTATTTGGATGGGAGACCTTGGTCACAATGCAGAAGGCAGGCAATGGCAAATGAACTCTGAACTTCTCTTGCCCTGAAAACCCAACTGGGTTGCTGTAAGACAGCTGCAACTTGACCTGACAGAAGAAAGAGACCACACCCACCTTACCACCCTAGGTGATCTAAGAGGATTCAATGGTGTTTTTTACTATGAAATTTCTACTATAGCTGTATGTGCAAAACATGACTGAGTGGACAAGAGATGCGGGATGCTGTGCATGAAGAAGAAGAGTTGGATTTATACCCTGCCCTTCACTCAGCATGGCTTACAGTCTCCTTTCCCTTCCACTCCCTACAATGGGAGGTAGGTGGGGCTGAGAGAGCTCTGAGAGAACTGCTCTTGAGAGAACAACTCTGAGAGAACTGCGACTGAATCAAGGTCACCCAGTGGGCTGCATGTGGAGAAGTGAGGAATCAAACCCGGTTCTCCCAGATTAGAGTCTGCCACTCTTAACCACTACATCAAACATGTCTGTATTTGTGCCCATCTTTGTGAATGGGGATTCATAAGAAACAGTGGCTTTAAGGTCTGAGGTACAGGGTGCCTGAATGTGTACCAATGCATGGTGCCATAGTTTGTATTCCGACCCTGTGGGTCAGTTGTCTGACACTTTAGAAGGAACAGCCACATAGGAGCATGACCCCACTCCACTATTTATGTCTCCTTAAGGAACCACTGCCCTGACCTGGACGGCCTAGGCTAGCCTGATGTCACCAGATCTCAAGACGTTAAGCAGGATCCACCCAGGTTAGTACTTGGATGGGAGACTGCAAACAAAGTCCAGGGTCGCTTTACAGAGGCAGGCAATGGCAAACCACCTCTGAGGGCCTCTTGCCTTGAAAACCCCATAAGGGGTCACCATAAGTTGGATGGAACTTGACGGCCTTCACACACACACACACACACACACACACACATACACAGAGAGAGAGAGAGAGAGAGAGAGAGAGAATTTTAAGAGCTTAGGGCCAGAAGTGATGCTGGGAGTTCAGGCGCACAGGGGACCAATTGACAGCAGGGCAGGGTGGGTTTAAAGCTTCCCATTGGCCATTTTCCTGACCTAAAATTGCCATGCAGAGCTGTTATTTACCTCAGTGGCAGAAAGCTACAGGGAACTAATATGGGTAAATATATGCTTGCCCCAACAGGGCAAATAGGAGCTCCACGTGGCTATTTCAGCTCAGGAAAAACGGCATGTGGAGGAAGATTAACCTCATCCTTCTATTCATGCTGAATCAGGCCCCTGTACATATGATAACTTCAAGAAAAGAAAAACCGGGACCTCCATTCACAGAACTCAGAGCTGTGGCTGGTTTGGGCCTTAGTTAATCTGCCAGGCGGTTCACAGGCTCATGCGAGTATCAAGGAGGCAAGCTGAAGCATGGGGATGGGGGAAGAATTTCCTTTTCTGCCAGCCAGAGTCCTTTGACTTATTGCTCCCTCTTTGTGAACCAAACGCTAATGCAAAGAGAAAACCCCATTTCTGAAGCATTAAGAACATCAATAGTGACCTTTGCTGAGGTGTCGGATGGGAAATCGAGTAGGCCCTCAGGAAAACCAAGGAAAGATTTCTTCAAAATTGCTCTGCTATGAAAATGAAGGCAATTTCCAGAGAGTGAGAAACACAAGCAGTCAATAAACAGCCGAGCTCACCTTGCAAGGTCTTTGAAGCGTGAAGGAAAGAAGTGTCTAGAAAGGCAAAAGGTGTGTTTCGGGGGGGGGGGGGGGATTAGACATGCTTCCAAAAATCTCCTCCACTTTGGTCTCTACAAGTTTAATAAAAGTGCAACGACTTTCAAGAAAGTTTAGTTGGTGATTGGTAAGCAAATTGTGGATTATGGCAAGCTGTGATAAGGTCTTGTACATGACAGGCTGCATTTAATAAGTACTAATGAAAGCCACAGGGGGGGAATACACACAGGGGAAAGGTTTCTTAACTCTACTGTGTTTAGAATAAACTGTCTGGCAGTGTACCAGGTGTGCTATAAGGAGTTCATGGACAGAGTGAAGGATCCGGTTAGTTTTTCTTCCCAGTTTTGCAAAATTGACCCAGGGAAGACCCTAATGTGCAGGATAGAGCAAGAACCATGTAGTTTAGTGGTTTAACAGTGGTCAGGGGTGGAAACTAGTCAGAGGGTCAAAAATACTGATTTTACCGACCAAAATTCCAAAAAACCTGACCAAATACTGACCAAAGATGACTGGAGTAAAAGGTGTTTGCAGGTTACTATGAAATGTTTTTTTGCTCCTATTAAAAAGAATAGCTGTTCCTCTTCAGAGAGTTTTTTCAGTTTGTCACGGATTCTACTTTCACGGATTCCCTTCTCTCACAGATATGCTGTGCTCATCACTGAAAGCTTCAAGAGACAATGGTGCTGAATTCTTACAAACACAATTCATTATGGTTCTTGTGAGTGTTTTTAGTTCACTGTGCATCACATGTACCAAAGGCTCTTTTTTCTGGAACTCCGGTGAACTTTATAAATAAGTGGGCATTCGTGCAACAAGACATCATTATGTTTCTATATTTTGTGGAAGATTTCACCAAATCACTTTTACTCTGAGGAATAAAGTCCTTAAGATACTTCATAACTGAACTCATTGAGAAGGCATCATGTTTTTCCAAAATGCAGTAACAAAAACAAAAAAAGCACAAACTGCATTCACAAAAATCAAAGAAATACTGACTTTACTGACCAATTTTTTAAAAAACTGACAAATTACTGACCAAGCTGAAAAAACCTGACTTTTACTGATTTTACTGACGTTTTCCACCCCTGAGTGCTGGACTAGAGCCCTGACCAGGATAGCCCGGGCAAGCCCGATCATTTCAGATCTTAGAAGCTAAGCAAGGTTGACCCTGGCAAATACTTGAATGGGAGACCTCCTTGGAATTCCAGGGCTGGGAGGCAGAGGCAGGCAATAGCAAGCTACCTCTCTGAAACCTCTGTGCCCCACTTAGGGGTTGCCAGAAGTCAACCGTGACTTCCAGGCACACACACAATACTCACTAAAATAAAATAAAATAAAATAAAAGAGTATTGGACTAGTATCTGGAAAACCCAGGTTCGAATACTCATTTGTGCCATGGAAGCATGCTGGTCACAATCTCTCAGTCTAGCCTACCTCACTGGATTGTTGTGAGGATAAAATGGAGGAGAACAATGTAAGCTGCTTTGAGTCCCCAGTGGATTAAACAAATAGTACAAAACCTCCTTCCTCCTTTATCCTGAGCGATAACAATTCAGAGCCAGTTTGGTGTAGTGGTTAAGTGTGAAGACTCTAATCTGGGAGAACCAGGTTTGATCCCCCACTCCTCCACATCCAGCTCCTGGTGTGACCTTGGGCAAGCCATAGTTCTGGGACAGCTGTCCTTGAAAAAGAGCAGTTTCTGTCAGAGCTCTCTCAGCCGCAATTACCTCACAGGGTGTCTGTTTGGGGGAGGGGAAGGGAATCTTTGTTGGGAAGGGCCATGACTCAGTGGCAGAGCATCTGCTTGCCATGCAGAAGGTTCCAGGTTGAATCCCCAGTATCTCCAGTTAAGAGGCCAGGCAGCAGGTGATGTGAAAGACCTTTGCCTGAGACCTTGGAGAGTCACTGCCAGTCTGAGTAGACACTACTGACCTTGATGGACCAAGGATCTGATTCAGTATATGGCAGTTTCATGTGTGTTCATAACTGACAAGTAATTCAAACCGGGCTTCAATGAGAACCAAGGCAGAATTTCCATTCTCTCTCTCCAGTGGTGGAAGATTAATGCCAGAGGGGGAAAATGGTACCTAGCAAACTAGAGGATTGAAATGGGCACCAAGAAAATAATTAAGACATGCCCATGGATAAGAACCTATTCAGCAAACTTGAAAGGAAATTGTTTTAAATTCACTAGCAGCCACACTGCACGACGCTTTTAGGTCACTGCTTAATTAGAGACGTAATTAAATTGCAAGTTGTCATTGTCTCCTTGCTGAGCTTACAGAGTGGGTGAAGGAACTGATTCGCAACTTCACACAGACGTACAACTGCATGGGAGCTTTGCTGGCAGCTACAGTGTAAAGTCTGTTGGAACACAAAGAATGTATGTGCAACTTGTGAGGACAGCATATTGTTCAGAGTTATCAGTGGTAAGATGGTATTTTTCAGTCCAGGAAACATGCCCCAAACATGCCTCACCTGTTGTCCCATTCCCATTCCATGCCGATACCAGAGAAATCGGTAATCAATAAAGTTATGGTCAGCCCTGACCTGTGTAGCCCAGACAAACCCGATCTCGTCAGATCTTTGCAGCTAAGCAGGGTCAACTCTGGCAAGTACTTGGATGGGAGACCTCCTTGGAATACCAGCAGTTGGGAGGCCAGGCCAGGCTTTACTCAGCCACTTCTCTGAATATCCTCCAGGCCCCCAATAGGGGTCAGTCACCAGGGGTCACCGTGACTTCCAGGTGCACACACACAAATATATTTTTAAAAGACAAAAAATACCCCAAAAAAGGTTTTAAAAAATATAGTTGTGGCCTAATTTTTCCATATCTGTACTGTCCTTCTGTCTAAACTTAGGGCGTCAGCAAAAAACACGTCCTTGACTTTTGCAACTTCAACCAGCTGACTGATTACATAAATGGTCAGCCGAAATCAGATCAACAACTAAAAATGCTTTGCTCCAGGGGTCCCCAGCGTGGTGCCCGAGGGCACTACGATGACCGTCACACCTTTCCTGCTACGCAGCAAGTGTTTTTAGAAAGTGGGTGGGCTATGTGGAGCTTTTGCCCAGCAAGGCTTGTGACTGGCCCCTGGAGATTTGATTGGCTGTGCAGATTTTTTAAAATGTTTTTTTTGCAGCAGCTGCGACCACAGCACAAGGATCTTCATCTGAAGGCAAGATGGGGCAGCCATTTTGTGGCTGGCTATGCCCCCTGCAGCCATTTTGTGCCTGTGCCCAACTCACTGGGTCAGAATTGCAAAGGCGCCCACAGGCTCAAAAAGGTTGCGGACCCCAGAGGGATGGCCTAATATATATGCTATATGTAGGGAACACGTTTTACGAAATAAAATTTTGGCGACGTAAAGTACCATCAAGTCACAGCCGACTTATGGCAACCCCTCATGGGGCGGGGGGCAAGAGACGAGACGAGGTGGTTTGCCATAGCCTGCCTCTGCGTAGCCTGGGGCTTCCTTGGTGGTCTCCAGGGGTCATTTCGAGCAGGAGCTCGGGGAAGCTGAGCTCCGGGAGTTGGTGCCAGTCCCCCCCAAGGGGGAATGCCTGCTTGTGTCATGGCTGCAGCAAAATGACCCCGTCCCCTGGAGAGGTCCTTGTTCCTCCAACCAACCTTCTGAAGGCTTCAGCCACCACTGAAGCTATCCTCCCAGAATAGTGGTATTTCTCAGGCTTGGATTAGTAGCTGTCCCCTCTCTGCCAGCTCTCTCTCTCTCTCTTGCCTTCTGACATGCTTCCGGTGATGTCAGGTGGTTTAGCATATGCAAATGAGTTATGCTAATGAGTTATGCTAATGAGCTCCTGCACCTCTTTTTCTACGAAATGACCCCTGGTGGTCTCCCATTCAAGTACTAACCAGGACTGATCCTGCTTAGCTTCTGAGATCTGACAAGAGCAGCCTGGCCTAGGCTATCCAGTTTGGGGAAATAAAATACTACTTTTTGTAAAAAGAAATGCTGCCACAAACATCTCTCTTGAGTCCTGATGGATAGAAAAGGAACACATTCTCTGGCAAGAACTATGACCTGCATGCAGGAAACAAAAACACTTCTGGGAACAGGCTTAATTAAACCTGACTATACCGAATAAAGGAAATTAAATCTGCACGGCCTCTTCTCTCTTTGTTATGCGAAAGAATGCATCAGAAAGAGGCTAAGAGAAAAAGAAACAATGGTAATTTCCCCAAACAAGCAAACAAAAGTATAAAGCTATGCTTTTTGTTCCATAAAACATACAATGCAATGCCCTCTCCAGCGAAACAGTATGTGATGCTTTCCTAAGAGTGGCTGGAGCAAAACTATAAGAGGCAAGCCATCTAGGAACCTTCTGGGTTACGAACATAAAAATTGAAAACAAAACCATTAACCTTCATCACTTAAGTACCCATTATCAGCACTGTTCATGCATTCCAACAAGGCCTTTACCCAAACCGCAAGTATCAAGAACAAATTAGTCTCTTTTAGAAAATCACTGATAATGAAAGCATAAATCCAGAGGATATACTCTGTAATTATATTCCACCCATTGCCACTTCTAGTTCTTGCACGCAAGAGCATGTTCACCTGTCTTGACACAGCGCCT
This sequence comes from Lepidodactylus listeri, assembly GCA_029233225.1. Classification (NCBI taxonomy): domain Eukaryota; kingdom Metazoa; phylum Chordata; class Lepidosauria; order Squamata; family Gekkonidae; genus Lepidodactylus; species Lepidodactylus listeri. The sequence continues at coordinate 25,065,940 of JARCFY010000008.1, forward strand.
CCCAAACCTCACCCCCCATATCAGCAACACTAAGCTCTTCCTTTTTACCATATGCTTGCTTCCATTTTTATTCATATTCCTTTAGATACACAGTGCTCCCTCTCCCGAGGACTCATGAATACCCGAGGACTCATGTGCATTCAGCATAAACTGAACCGAAAAAATACCAAAAAAAAAACGTTATCAGTATTTCTCGGGTATTAATTTAGCCGAATACAGTCCAAAGAATCTGATTTGGCTACTGATATAGCTGAGCCCGAATAAAAGCCATTTATTTATTTATTGCTTGCTTGCTTTTAGCTATACCAAGAAGAGGATCGGCTGGAGCAGTGGAAGCTGTGAGCTCCACACTGCTTCAGCTGGTGGGCTCCTCAAGCCAGGTCTCTCCCTGCCACACAGAGATCCTGCCAGCTTCTCTTGGCCCACAGTTTAAACCAGGGAGCAGGAGAAGCCTCCCAGCCAGGCCTGCGGGCAGCAACGAGAGACCTCCCCGCCACACACAGATCTGTGCCGAAAAAAATTCAGCAATCCTGAATATTTTCTGAATCCCAATATCATACCAACATTGGGATTCAGGACTACTGGGAAATACCTATATTTTGGGGGTTCAGTATACCCGAACTCAAAAAATACCGATTTTTTTCTGCCCACCTCTACTCGTGATGGTTTGCAGAAGTTGTGCAAATCCAAAATCAGAATGTCCAAGTCAACAACACATTTGGTAGTAAAAGAGGCCAGGGAACCTATGTTACAGTCATTTCTTAAACTGCACACTCCCTTCCAACACATGGCCAGTTCACACAACCAGTATGAAAATATGGGCTGAAAAGATCAATGCAGAGTTAGACATGAAGTCAAGCAGCCACACATTCTCTCTTATCCTCTTCCCAATTCACTCAATGCACCTTTTTCAGCTTGTCAGTGTACCTCCATGATTTGGTCATTTTTTTCTGTCGTTAAGTCACAGCTGACTCAAGGCGACCCCCATAGAATTTCCAAGCAAGAGACATTCAGAGGTGGTTTGCCCTTGCTTGCCTCTGCATTGCGACCCTGGCCTTCCTTGGTGGTCTTCCACCCAAAGACTAACCAGGGCCGGCTTCTGAGATGTGATGAGATAGGGCTAGTCTGGGCTGTCCAGGTCAGGGCCTCGGTCCATTTTAATCACTCCTTAATCACAGTCCCATTTCTTTGCAATCCGTTTCCCTGGACATGCAAAAGCCACTTCCTGCACTACAAATCAGCACATGCACAATTACTATCCACATACTCCGTAACGGGCAAAGCAGGTGCAGGATGCAACAAGTTTTGGCCACGTTCAGAGGCATTGCTTCCGCCTGCTTCAAAAAGCTTACTGCAGCCTGAGAACGTGCAAAAAACAACAACCAACAGGCAGGGAAGAGCATGTGTGTTGTGCGCTGCCTTAGCAGCCAGCTTTATGGAGCTCCAATACTAGATGCAGAAAGGATCACAATCAATTGTAACTCCCTACTACATATACTCTCTTGGAAATAAATACATTATATACCTTGCACATTACCAAAGACATCACAGAGGTACATTTGTCACCAGCAAGTAAACAAGAAATGTTTGTGGAAGCAGGTTTCTGTCTGCTCAGAACAAAGGCAGGTGAGAAGTTCATGTTTTAAACAATTTTGTACAATGTCTAAGGTAAAGGTTTCCCTTGCTCGAAAGCAAGTTGACTCTGACTCTAGGGTTGCAGTGCTCATCTCTGTTTCCAAGCCGAAGAGCCAGCACTGTCCAAAGACATCTCTGTGGTCATGTGACTGAGATGACTAAATGCCGAGGCGCATGGAACGCTGTTACCTTCCCACCGAAGTGGTACCTATTTATCTACTTGCAACTTCTTGCTTTCAAACTGCTAGGTTGACAGGAGCTGGGGCCAGAGACAGGAACTCATTCCGTCATGCAGCATTCTGGTCTTGAACTGCCTAACTACTAAACTTCCAGTCTGCAGTTCAGTGTCTTAACCACTGAGCCACCGCAGCCCCCTAGTACAATGTCTAGTGCAGTGTTTTTCAACCACTGTGCCGGGGCACACTGGTGTGCCGTGAGATATTGTCAGGTGTGCCGTGGGAGTCTTGCGTGCAAAAAACCTACTTTGGCGAGCTACCAGCATTCAAGTCGTGAGCAGGCGATTTGGCCGCTGCGTAAATCAGTTTGCTCTGGAGCCATCCCTCTGGAGCGAAGGCAAGAACGCGTGAGCCGGAGGCTGGAAAAACTTGAGCTGGCTCACACTAACTCAGTTGAGAGGGAGCACTGCTCGCCTCCTCCCATGGCGGCAAAAGGCAGGCTCCGCGGCCCTAGGCGAGCGCCCTCCCCTTTCCGAGTCTCCCGCCCCCTAATCATTTCACAAGCAGCGGGGAGAGATGCTCCCCCTTCCCCAACATTGGCGGCAGCGGGAGAAGCGCCAACTCCCTCCCCTCGCCCCCTCCCCTCTTGCGGACAAGCCCAAGTGCCAGCGGAGGGGGCAGAGCGTGGCGCCGCACTCCAGCACCTCTCCCCGCCCACTCCCAGAGCGCCCTCCGGATCACCCCCCCACGCGTGGGTGGTTCCACCTCCTGCCAGCCCCGCCTGGGAGGGGGTGGAGGAGGTGGGCGGGGCTGGGGGCGGAGTTGCCGCTCAAGGGGAGTTGGCGCCGGGTGCTTCGTGGGGGAGGAGGCAGCGCGACGGGCACCCGCGAGCCCTGGGAGGAAGGGGGGTCCTCCTGCATGACGCCCGCCAGTAGCAGCACCAGCAGCAGCCCTTCGACGACGCCATGTTTGCGGTGTGTCGGTGCCTGTCCTTGGGGCCGGGGAGATATCAATCCCTCGCCCACCTGTTTGTTTGTTTGGCTCCGGCTTTTGGCGCGAGGGTGACTCTGCCCCTCTTTCTCTCTCGCTCTCTCTCCCCCCCAATCATTGCAAGTTCTGCAGCAGCGGCAGAGGGACCCTGGGGCGGGGCTGCCCGCATTTTTGGGGGCTGGGATGGCCCCTTTTTGGGACGGGGCGGGGATCTCCTTGCCAGCGCCTCCGTCTCCTCCCCCCCTCGTTCTCTTGCCGGGACGGTATCTCGGCCGCGCAGGTGCCATTTTAGGAGCCATCAGGTGTGTGCAGGGGGGGGCGGAGAAGGCTGGCGGGCCCTGGGGGGGGAGGTTTGCAGCGTGTGGTGCTCCCCCTTCCCGTGAATACAGGCCCCTGCCCAGTACTGGATCAGACTCTCTTCAGACAGTCAAAGTCAGTCTTGTTTGCTCAGACCGGCAGCGGCTGTCCAGGGTCTTGGGTCGAGGTTTTTCACATCTCCTGCTGCCTGGTCCTTTTAACTGGAGATGCTGGGGATTGAACCTGGGACCTTCTGCATGCCAAGCAGATACTCTGTCACTAAGCCATAGCCCCTCTTTACAGCTCTCCAGGGTCTCAGGTGGAGGTCCTTCCCATCACCTCCTGCCTGGTCCTTTTAGCTAGAGATGCCGGGGATTGAACCTGGGACCTCCTGTATGCCGGGCAGAGGCTCTACCACTGAGCCACAGTCTCTCTTCATAGCTCTCCAGGGTCTCAGGCTGAGGTCTTTCACATCACCTACTGCCTGGTGTTTTTAGATGGAGATGCCGGGGTTTGAACCTGGGTCCTTCTACATGCCAGGCAGAGGCTCTGCCACTTAGCCACAGTCCTCCCCAACATGGACACGTGAAGCTGTCTAATACTGAATCAAGACTCTCAGTCTGCCAAAATCAGTATTGCCTGGTTCTTTGAACCTGGGTCCTTCTGCATGCAAAGCAGGGGCTCTACTACTTAGCCACACACACACACGCACCCCAAACATGAACACATGATGCTGCCTTAAACAGAATCAGACCATTGGTCCATTGAGGTCAGTATTGCCTACTTAAGATTAGCAGCGGCTCCCCAGGTTCTCTGGTCTTAAACATCACCTACTGCCCGGTCCTTTTGACTGGAGGTGCCAGGGATTGAACCAGGGACTTCTGCATGCCAAGCAGAGGCTCTACCACTGAGCCACAGCCCCCGTCTTGAGTACTGCCTACTCAAATTGGCAATGGCTCTCCAGGGTCTCAAGCAGAGGTCTTTCACTTCACCTACCGCCTGGACCTTTTAACTGGAGATGCTGGGGACTGAACCTGGGACCTTCTGCATGCCAAGCAGAGGCTCTACCACGGAGCCACAGCCCCTCTTTACAGCTCTGTGTTCATCCAAACAGGCCCAGGTTTCACACCGAGTGAGTATAAATATGAAAGATTATAAAATACTTTTTTCTTTGTGTTTATCTGATTCCTATTCAAGACGTTATAATATAACGTCATTCTTCAATGTTAAAAAAACGCTTATATTAACAATATAACACATTTTTCACATTTTCAGCTGGTGGTGTGCCGCGGGATTTTTTCAATGAAAGAAATGTGCCTTAGCTTGAAAAAGGTTGAAAAACACTGGTCTAGTGGTTATCTGTTTATTAGCCGGTCACCTTTTTATCCACCCCTTCTACTCAAGAGCTCATGGTTGGTGTGTAAGGTTGTCCCCTCTCGCATTATAACCCCACAAGGAAGAGAGTGATTAGCCCATGGGAGCTTCAGGGCACCACAGGGGCTAGAACCTGGGTCCCTCCAGTCTTTACGGGCATAACCAAACATGTTATTTTTTAGCACATGTAGAGAAGAGGATGAAGTGCTGCTCCATACAACTGGTTGCACATGACCAGACCTGGTTCCGAAACACTGCTTATGCAACACAGGCCCACTAAATCACCCAAAGCAATACTCTGATGTCTCCCCAGATTATCTAATTAAACTGGAGTCTTTCATCATCTCAGAAGTGAGAGTTCCCTTCTTTTTTTTAACTTCTCTGTCCCAGTGTCTTTTGGAGCATTCTGAAGCTTGCCACACCATCTGAAATCCATCTTAATGCTCTGGAGAGCCAGTTTGGTGTAGTGGTTAAGTGCGTGGACTCTAATCTGGGAGAACCGGGTTTGATTCCCCACTCCTCCACTTGCACCTGGCTGGATGACCTTGGGCAAGCCATAGCTCTGTACCAGCTGTTCTCTCAAGGACAGCTTGGGAAAGAGCTCTCTCAGCCCCACCTACCTCACAGGGTGTCTGTTGTGGGGAGGGGAAGGGAAAGGAATTTGTAAGCCACTCTGAGACTCTTAAGTGAGTGAAGGGCGGGATATAAATCCAATCTCTTCTTCTTCTTCAAGCAGCCCACTGCAGGCTTTCCCATCACACTCTGAGACATGCCCCCCCCACACACACACAAACACTGCTGCCCTTTTGGTCTTTGTAGTTAACATTCAGCCTAAGATTTCTGGGGAACTCAAAAGCTTGCCTTTTTATTCCATGTCAGCTGGTCCTAATGAGAAAGTATTGCATGACTATTATTTGGGGGATTTTTTTCCCTGGGCCAACATGGCTGCCTACCATCTAGCCGTAGTACGTGTTTGGAAACCGAACAGATCAGCCTTAGATTTCCAGACTTACAACTGCTTCTGGGTATTTTGGCTTAAGAGCACAAAGCAGTTCAAAGTACAAGCACCTCCTTTGTTCTCAAAACAGAAGCCGGCAACATTTCCATCAGCTCCTGGGTATCCTATCACCCGTCCTGCTCCTGCCGGGTGTTGCAAAGCCTTTGCAACTGAATTCACACATACCTCCTGTGCCTCCCTGTTTCATTACCAACCCCAGAGAAGCAGCACAGTTCATGGAAAGGTGGCTAACCTAGGCTAAATTGTCAGCTCTGTGCCAAAAGCTTGTATTGCTTGAGACTTAAAAAGAAAAAAAACTTTTGAAGAAACCCTTGCAAACAGAGAAAGAGCCTTCAGCTCATTTTTTGGTCTCTCATAGTGGAGTTCCTTTGTACCACAATCTCTCCAAGCATAAGAACGGACAGGGGGGGAATGCATATGGTTCAAAGGAAGCTGTCAACAAGGTCAAAGGAAATCTGATTAGGACAGAAGAAGTGGAAGCAGAAAGAATAAGAGGAGGGGATGAGGAGCCAGTAAAACCACAAATGAATCTAAAAATGAGGCTCAGCGACACCTCTCTTCCTAGAATAAGAGGGGAGGGCTTATAAACACTCTAGTCCCACATTCTAATCATCTGCCTTTCTCCCTCTTTTCAGCTACCGCTAGCAGGAACAAGGAGCTCACAGGTACAGAGGAACCTGATACCTCATCCGTTCATGCACTATCTTCCACCTAGGGTCGAGGAGAAGGTATACAGGCACGAAGTCCAAGAGCGAGCGCTTTAGAAGTGCTAGCTCCAGAGAGAAAAGGGGGGAAATCGTTCTCTGCTTACAGACAGCCTCTTAATACCACAGTACTATGCTGAGTTAATCCAAACCATGCTAGGAGAAGTTGAAGGCAGCAGGAAAAGAAGACTCGACATGAGATGGACTGACTCAATCAAGGAAGCCAGGGCCCTCCATTTGCAAGACCTGAGCAAAGGCTGTTGACAATAAGACGTTTTGGAGGACCGTAATTCATAGGGTCACTGTAAATTGATGGCACTTAACACACACATGGCAACTGACATCAAGGAACATAGACCAGGGTAGCTCTGCACAGGATACCATAAAAGATCCAGTCACGATCACAGTTATATTTGCAAGCAGCTTGGGATCATAGATCTCCCCCATTTCCACAGCTAGAGAAACTCCAAAACATACACAAGCTGTACTGCAAACGCATTTATTCCATTCAAGGAAGCTCTTTGTCCATCCCTTGATGTGTGTGGATCTGTTCCTTCCATTAAAGTGAATCGGGCAACCCCTGTGTGGAATAGCTCCGTATATTCACTGAAGTCCACCCTCACCAAAGGAGCAGGGTGACTGCCACCTTCTCCTAGCAGCCATTCTTCTTTTTAAGATGGCCACCAAGCAAAGCCTTTCTGACCTGATGCAATGCTGGTTGCTTGCTCACTGCAGTTAGCAAACCGGCTACACGGGAACTGCTCTGAAATGCAAGTGGTGTAGGTGCTACTACTCTTTGGAAGTTTTCACTCTGACACAGGCTTCTTGCAATTTGCACTACACAAAAATCACTTCCTGCAAGAATGAATCAGATGCTTGGGAGAAAGAAAGAAAGAAGAAAGAAAGAAAGAAAAGAAAGAAAGAAAGAAAGAAAGAAAGAAGAAAGAAGAGAGGGAGGGGGGAGGGAGAGAGAGAGGGAGGGAGGGAGGAGAGGGAGGGAGGGAGAGGGAGGAAGGAAGAGAGAGAGAGAGAGAAAGAGAGAGAGAGAAAGAGAGAGAGAGAAAGAAAGGAAGGAAGGAAGGAAGGGAGGGAGGGAGGGGGGAGGGAGGGGGGAGGGGAGGAAGAGAGAGGAAGAGAGAGAGAGAGAGAGAGAGAGAGAGAAGAAAGAAAGAAAGAAAGAAAGAAAGAAAGAAAGAAAGAAAGAAAGAAAGAAAGAAAGAAAGAAAGAAAGAAAGAAAGAAAGAAAGAAAGAAAGAAAGAAAGAAAGAAAGAAAGAAAGAAAGAAAGAAAGAGAGGGAGGGAGGGAGGGAGGGAGGGAGGAAGGAAGGAAGGAAGGAAGGAAGGAAGGAAGGAAGGAAGGAAGGAAGGAAGGGAGGGGAGGGAGGGAGGAAGGACAGACCCAATCCTTGATCCATTCCCAGAAAGAACACGGAGAAAGGTTTTAGTGACAGGATCACTGTGATGCCATATTCAACTCAACATATACAACCCAGGTGAAACGTGTCTTTCATCCTGGGCAGAGATTTCTTTCTGGTAAGTAACATCCAGACAGCCCAGTTCAGTGCTTTATTGTTACAATCCTTTGACCAAACATATAATCAGTTTTACAGTTTACCCAATAAACAACATTTATAGGATAAAACATGATCTAATAAAACTTAAACCTGGTTACGATACAATTTCCAATGTTTTTCTTGCCCCCAACGATTTTAGTACAGAGCTCTCTCTTTACACACAATCTGTACCAAAACACACACTGTAAAGTGGGGTGAAACTTACCTTGAAGATTACTATGCAGTGTAGACCCAACAGCAGCAGCACCGCCACTATGAGCAGGGTGGCGAAATTCCTCACGTCCCAGACAGACTCTACTAAAGGGATGCTCCCAACCTGCCAGTCGTAGCACAGAGTAACTGGCGCCAGTAGAAGCCAAGCATTGAAGGCCAGGAGGTAGGAATAAGTTAGAAACCTGCAAGAGGAAATACAAACTTTTAACAGCTAGAACACTAGACAGGGTTGGTTTTTCTTGATTCATGCTGCCAGTTATCACCAGTCCTTGGAAAACAAGGCCAAGCCAAGCCAGATTCGTAGACCAAAAGAACACTCAGAATGTCACATGAATTTCTGTGCTTGCGTCATCTTGTGATAGGTTAGAAATTGCTCCTGCACAGATATTGCCAGGTCCCTTGCATATACATACAAATCCCCTCTGTGGGGTCAAGGCCTCTCCAGGTAAGAAGTCCAGGCTCTTCCTTTATTTTATTTAGAACATCTGTATATCACCTCTCCAGAGAACCTGCTCAAGATGGCTTACAACTAAAATATAACAAATCAACTGATAAAATTAGTCAAAATGAACAAAATACTACCACTGCCATTTAAAAAAGCATAAAATTATTATTACTTACTTCATTTATATCCCGCCTCTCTCCCCAATGGGGACCCAAGGTAGCTTACATAATTCTCCTCTCCTCCATTTTATTCTCAAAGCAACCCTGCGAGGGAGGTTAGGCTGAGAGTGTACAAATGGCCCAAAGTCACCAGCAAGCTTCTGTGGCAGAGTGAGGATTCGAACCTGGTTCTCCCAACACTGTAACCACTATCCATCCATGCTGGCTCTCAAAGCTGGAGTCCAAGTATAGTGTAAAACATCCAATAGTTTTGAACGTGCCTAAAACCGGCTAAAATAAACTGCAAACCATTTTGAAAGATCAATGCCTAGTTAAGAGCATGGGTAAAAAGGAATGTTTGAGCCCGGTGGCTAAAAGAGAGAGCAGCTGGTACCACGAAAGCCTCCAGGCCCGTAGCTCCCAAGGGGCACATCCCCCCCCCCCCCCAATCCTCAGCTTCCCCACCGCCATCACTGCTTTCAGCCCAGCAGTCGGTGACTCTGCGCCACCTGCTGCTGTCCCGGCCGTCCTTGATGCTGCCGGGAGGTCAGAGGGGAGGAGGGCTGCTGAGTGGGGACACTTGCTGCCCGCCACATCTCCCTTCTGGACACCTCCTGTCTGCCTGCCTCTCTCCCTGCCATGGCTGGCCAGGCTCCCATGAGGAGGAGGCACCCTGCTCTCTCCCCTTGCCCGGCCTGTGCTGCTGGAGACCAGCCAGGGGGCTCCTCTCCTCACTGCCTCAGGAACAGGTTGTGTGGGGCGGGCTTGGTGCTGGCCTTTCTCTCCCCCCCCCCCCCCCGGCCGTCCTTCCGAGGCCGGCAGTGCTGGCAGGGTCAGTGGTGGGTGGAGGCAGCAGCTTCTGTAGAGGCCACCAAGCATACTGGCACAGTCTCTCACCATGCTGCAGAGAGGGCCTTCCGGGATTTGTGGGCTACAGCCAAGTGGAATCTCCCCCCACCACCCCCGAATTTCTTTGCAGCACCACTCCCCCTCCCCCAGCAAAACATTGGCCCCCTGAGCAAAAAATTGTTAGCTACGGGGCTGAAAGCCTCGAAGAGAAGTGCATTCCGCAGATGAGGCGCCACCACTGAAAAAGCCCCATCCTTGGTTGCCACTTCTCTGACCTCTGCAGCCAAGGGCACAGAGAGTGAGTTGGACAAGCTGAGCTGAGGTATCTGGCCAAAGCAAAAATCACAGCTGGAGAGGCAAGCAGGGATTTAGGTCCTAAAAGGCTGCCCTCTTTAAATCTATGTGGACTAACAGGATGCTGTTTCCTAAAAAATAATCCAGGCAGCCATGGCAAAGACAAACAGCAAGGCTGGGTGTGCAGAACCAGGAAAATGCTCACAATTCAGGAAACGGAGCAGTTAACAGGCAGGGGACAGAGCTTACAGATGGTGAGCGACACCTGGAAGCACTTTTCAGCTCACACAAAGGAGAAGTTACACAGAGACAGGAATGGCCAGAGACTAATCACAGTGCGGCTAGGTTATGAGGTTCTTGGACCCCAGGAAGTGCAAAAGCTTTCTGCAAGACTGCAGCGCTTTGGAAGCAGGGCACAGTTCTCAGAGAACCCACATGTCTAATTCTCCCATGAGCGATCACCTGGAAAGAAAGAGAGGTTTTGGTCACATTGTAAAAAAAAGATTATATTCTGCATTTGGAATGAATAATGCAAAAGGACACTACCAAGATAACACAGCAGCTGCTGGAAAACCACTTTCTCATAGTCTGGTTATGTCTGGAGCAGCTATGATTCCCAGGGCAAACCCAGACTCTTCCAGCACAACACCAGATATCAGGACCAGAGATGCTGCTATGGGAAGCAATGCTATCAAACCGGGGTGCTTCTTGACAGGGCCAGAGTCCACAAGTTACAGAGACAAAACAGCCACTGAGCCTGCAATTATTCTCACAAACTCTAACTGGCAGGAAGGGGAAACCGAATGGCCAAGTCTACCCTGCCATATGTGAACGGGACAAGTAACAAACTGACTGTGAAGCGATCTACAGAGCGAACGTTTCTGCAGAAATGATGACAGGTCGCTAGGAGCAACAGGAATGCCAGCCGGGCGGGTTGACATTGTTCCGCTCCATCTTCTCAGCACCACCTTCTGTTCCCTCCAAGCTAACAGCCATGTATTGTTTCCTGGGCCCTACGACTCCTGTTGCATCTCAGCTCATCACAACAGAAAAATCTCTTGGCTGTTTTCTTTGCTTGTTGTCAAAATACTGAAAGCTCTCATTAAATTTGCACGGTTTAGAAAGCATTCGCCAAACACTCTGGTAGGACCGGGAGAGAGCTCTTGTCAGTTCGCTGCAAGTCTCTTTTGAAATGCAAGGATTCCGTCTGTGACGGCTTCTCGAACAGTAACCATTTGGATAGCCTTTTGTTTTTAATAGCCTTGAATAATGCTTTTTCATTTGTATACACCACAAAGCTAGAGTGGGGATGACAGCAGGCACTAAACTAACTCAGGGCCAAGGAAAGAACGGCTGGAGTTCCTATTTTTCAAAAGCAATAAAAGGCATTATGTAGGGGCCTTTCACTGCTAGCTCTCAAAACACTTTGTGAAAACTGCTGAAGACCCGTAACGACCCTTTGAAGCCAACACTATTAACCTCCTTGAATAGAGGTAGTAAACTAGACTGGTTATTGCCGTAAAGTATTTATTTATTTATTTGTTTGTTTGTTTCAATTTATATCCCACCTAGCCAGCGGACCGGCTCTAGGCGGCTTACAGCATAAAATCAGTCAATTACAAGGTTAAAACATAACATCAAATAAATACACTTTAAAATTACAACGGAACTTTCATCACAATAGCAGCGTCATACCAGCACCAATACCTGCCTCTAGCTTACACCAACCAGGAGGCTGCCACCATGGTGTTTTAGAGATGGCCCTCGTGCCATCTCCTGAGGGCCATTCCCCCCGGTGGCGGCCCCAAACGCCTGGCGGAAGAGCTCCGCTTTGCAGGCCCTGCGGAACTGTAAAAGGTCCCGCAGGGCCCTGATGTTCTCTGGGAGCTCATTCCACCAGTGGGGAGCCGCCACCGAGAAGGCCCTGTTTCTGGTGGCTGCTAGCCTCGCCTCCTTCAGGCCCGGAAGGGTCAGGCGATGTTGGCTGCCCAACCGCAGTGCTCTTTGGGGTATATATGGGGAAAGGCGGTCCCTTAGGTAGGCAGGCCCCAGGCCATATAGGGCTTTAAAGGTTAAAACCAGCACCTTGAACCGGATCCGGTACGCTATAGGCAGCCAGTGCAGCGCCCTCAGCACAGGCTGGATGTGGTCCCTCACTGAGAGTCCCATCAGCAGCCTGGCTGCGGCATTCTGCACTAGCTGCAGCCTCCAGAGCTGAGTCAAGGGCAGCCCCATGTAGAGAGTGTTGCAGTAGTCTAGCCTTGAGGTGACCATAGCATGGATCACAGTCGCCAGGTCATTGAGTTCGAGGAAGGGAACCAACTGCCTAATCAGCCGTAGATGATAAAAGGCTGCTTTGGCAGTGGCTGCTACCTGGGCCTCCATAGTCAAGGAGGCATCCAGGAGCACTCCCAAGCTCCGGACCCGCGGCGCTGGCACCAATGGAGCCCCCCCGCAGGCCGGTAGTGGGATACCCACCCCCGGTCCACTCCGACTCAGGCAAAGGACCTCCATCTTCGTTGGATTCATTTTCAGACGACTCAGCTTGAGCCAGCCCGCTACGTCCTCAAGCGCCCGCTCCAGGTCATCCAGGGTGGCCCCGGACCGGCCGCCCAACAACAGATATAGCTGGGTGTCATCCGCATACTGATTACAACCCAGCTTATGCCTCCGGGCAATCTGGGCGAGAGGGCGCATGTAGATGTTGAACAACATGGGAGATAACACTGCCCCCTGAGGCACACCACATACAAGTGGGTGCCTCCGGGACACGTGTTCCCCGAGCGCCACTCTCTGTCCCCGACCTTGGAGAAAGGAGACGAGCCACTGTAAGGCAAGCCCCTGAACCCCTATGTCGGCAAGGCGGTGGATCAGTAACTGGTGGTCAACCGTGTCGAACGCAGCCGACAGATCTAACAACACCAGTACCACCGTTCCGCCCTGATCCAGATGCCGCCGGAGGTCGTCTGTGAGAGCGACCAGTGCCGTTTCCGTCCCATGACCTGGCCGGAAGCCAGACTGAAACGGGTCAAGCACAGAGGTGTCATCCAGGAAACTCTGCAGCTGAATCGCCACCGCCCTCTCCAAAATCTTGCCCAAATAGGGCAAGTTGGAAACCGGCCGATAGTTGGCCAATTCGGCCGGATCCAATGTTGGTTTTTTCAGGAGGGGGCGGACCATCGCTTCCTTGAGTACTCCAGGGAACAGTCCCTCCTGGAGGGACTTGTTGACAATCTCCCTGAGAGCACCTCGTAACCCCTCCCGGCCGGCTTTTACCAGCCACGAAGGGCATGGATCAAGGCTGCATGAGGTTGGGCGTACAGCAGAGAGTAAACTGTCAACCTCCTCAAAGCTGAGTGGGCTGAAGGAATCCAGAATGGAACTAGAAGACGTGCATGGAGCCTCAAGTTCACATACTGTCTCAACTGTGGCGGGGAGGTCACGGCGGAGCGGCAAGATTTTGTCTGCAAAATAGCTCGCAAAAGCCTCACAGCCAATATCCAATTCCCTATCATTTACTCTGCCTTGTGGCAGTTCTGTTAAAGACCGAATAGTTCTAAATAATTGTGCCGGCCGTGAGCTTGCAGACGCAATCGTGGCCGCGTAGAACTGTCTCTTTGCAGCCTTGACTGCCATCTCATAGGATCTCATAAACGTCCTATAGGATGCTCTTGCCGCTTCGTCGCGGGCTCGGCGCCACCGTCTCTCTAATCGTCTCAGCTCTCGCTTCATCTGCCGCAGCTCCCCGGTATACCAGAGAGCCCGCTTAGAACGAGGGCGAAGAGGACGCCTGGGGGCAATCTCGTCGATGGCGGCCTGGAGCCGGCCATGCCAGTCCTCGACCAACTCATCCAACGAGCCGCCAGAGGGAATGGGTTCCCGCAGGGCCATCTGAAACCTCTGAGGGTCCATCTGGCTCCGCGGGCGAGCCAAAATATGCTCGCCGCCCATACGGGGTCTGAGTGGGACATTCAGACGGGCCTTCAGAGCAAGGTGGTCCGACCATGGTACTGGCAGAGCAGTAATCGGACCCACCCCAACCCCCGCCGCAAAAATCAAGTCGAGTGTATGCCCCGCCCGATGTGTGGGCACCGTTACAAGTTGGGTGAGTCCTAGTGTCGCCATGGCCGACACCAGGTCCTTCGCCGGCCCAGAGGCCGCATCGTCAGCATGGACATTGAAGTCACCCAAGACTGTAAGTCGAGGGTGCTCCAACGCCCAGCCCGACACGGCTTCGACCAGCAACAGCAGGCTAATGGGTGGTGCATTGGGCGGTCGGTACACCACCCTAATAGCCAAACTCTCCCCAGTGTCCCACACCAGGCCAGAGCACTCTATGCCCTCAAGCTTAAGCGGCGGGAGCGCTCTGTAGGAGTAAGCCTCCCGAATGAACAGCGCCACTCCACCCCCCCCCCCCGTCCCTCGGTCCGTGATTGGTGAAGGACCGAGAACCCAGGCGGAGCCATCTGGGAGAGAGCTACTTTCTCCCCCTCTTGCACCCAGGTCTCGGTCACGCATGCCAGGTCTGCACCCTGCTCAACCATAAAGTCCCGCAGGGTGGAGGTCTTATTCCTTATGGACCTGGCATTGCACAACACCAATGTCGGAGGGGGATTCCCAGCCCCACTGTCTGTCACCCTTGGGATGGGACACAGGCTGGAAGGGGGCCGAGCTTCTCTGTTTCTCCGCCCCCTTCCCTTGTATGTCTGCCTGGTCCCACCGCTATACCTTCCCCTCCCCAAGAGCACTGATATCACTTGGCCTGTCTCCATCTAATTGGCCAGTTCCCATAAGGTGGCCACAGAGTGTAAAGCTAACCAGCTAGGCTGCCAATACCCACCAACCTATCTAACCTGTCCCCCCCTGACCTCTTTCCTTGTTATCCCAACACCAATTTGGGCACAAGGCTACACTCGCTCCCTCCTGTAACAAAGTAACAATTCAACTGCAGCTTTTAATGTCTAATATTTTGCTGTTTGCAATACATTTATCCTCTAAAAAGCCAATGGATGGAAATTAGGCAAAAAAGTCGGGGAGGGGAGTCAGTGAACTTTGCAGTTGAGTAGTGGTTCATAACATCCTGTGTATTCTCCGCGTTACTGCCACAGGGCACAAGATTAGTTCAGATTTGCTGGCTGCCCCTGAACTGTGGAACTCCCTCCCTCTTGGTAACTGCCAAAGTCTAAGCCTGTGTGTCTTCTGGAAATAATGTAAGTCATTATACTTCAAACTGCTGCTGGTGGTAAAAATGTGTGTGTTAAGTGACGCAGTGTGATATGACTGCAAAGAAAGCTAATGCAATCTTAGGATGCATTAACAAAAGGATTGTGTCCAGATCACGGGAGGTGGTAGTTCCGCTCTATTCTGCTATGGTCAGGCCTCACCTGGAGTACTGTGTCCAGTTTTGGGCACCACATTTTAGGAAGCATGTTGACAAGCACAAGCGTGTCCAGAAGAGGGCAACCAGGATGGTGAGAGGGTTGGAATCCAAGTCTTCTGAGGAAAGGCTGAAAGAGTTAGGTATGTTTAGCCTGGGAAAGAGAAGGCTTAGAGGGAACAGGATTACAGTCTTCAAATATTTGAAGGGCTGTCATGTAGAAGATGGAGCAGATCTATTCTCTCTTGCTCTGGATTGCAAGGCTAGATCTAATGGGTGGAAATTACAAGAGAGTCGATACCGGCTAAATATCAGGAGAAACTTCCTAACTGTAAGAGTGGTTGAGCAGTGGAACCTCAGGAGGTGGCGGATGCTCCTTCGCTGGACATTTTCAAGCGGAGGCTGGACGACCATCTTTCGGGTATGTTGAAGGGCTATTTTTCGGCTATGCTCCTGCAGAGTGCAGGGGGTTGGACTAGATGACCTGCAATGCCCCTTCCAACTCTAACATTCTATGATGTCAAGTTGCTCAGGTCTTGCAAATGGGGGGGCCCTGGCTTCCTTGATTGAGTCAATCTATCCATGTTGGGCCCCCCTCTTCTCCTGCTGCCTTCAACTTTTCCTAGTGTTATTGTCTTTTCCAGTGACTCTTGTCTTTGCATAATATGACCAAAGTATGATAGCCCCAGCTTAGTCATTTTTAGCTTCTAGGGAGAGAGTTCAGATCTGATTTGATCTAGAATCCACTTATTTATCTATTTGGTATCTGTCCGTGGTATCTGTAAAATTCTCCAACACCACATTTCAAATCAACTTCCTTCCTGTCAGCTTTCTCCATTCTCCATCTTTCACATCCATGAGCAATTAATAATTACTATACACATGGAAAAAAAATAACTTGGTATCTGAAGAAGTGTGCATGCACATGAAAGCTTATACTCAGAATTAAACTTTGTTGGTCTTGAAGATGCCATTGGACTTAAAGTTTGTCCTACTGGTTACTATCTGATACAGATCTCTATGTAGCCTACAAGGTTTTTCTATATACCCTAGCTACTGTGAAACTTCAAGCAAAAGCAACTGTAGTCCTGGGAGTTAACTGCCATGGTGATACATTGACTAAATGAGTTTTTATGACTATTTCTAAAGTACCATGCTCCTAAAATTGGTCTCCATTGTCTTAATGGCATTAATTTGTATGTCCTGGATTTTGTACTTCTATACTCTGTATTTTGTGGGCTTTTTTATCCCTTGTAAGGGCTTTTGGCCAAAAGCAATAAAAGACTTTTGAACCCTTGGCATGTTACTTCCACCTGCCAGAAAATTAGCCCAGATCTGCTACTACTCCATGGTTTCTTAAGGCTGAGTTGTGATGCCTACAAATATTCTACTACCCTCCATGACTAGATAGCTAAAGAACAGATGCAATGTATTGTTGAGATAATATATTGGAGTGGGACCTGGGAAACCCAGGTTCAAATCCCTGTTCAGCCATAAAATCAGTTTCTCTCATCCTAACTTAACTCACAGGGCTGTTGTGCAGGTAGATTTGAGAATATCATATGCTATCTTGAGTTTCTTGGAAGAATGGTGGCATAAAACTGTATTGAACAAATAGAGCTCTTCCTCTTCCATCATGACTTCTTAAGCTACCTGGGTGAAATAAGTAAACAAGCTTTTTATTTTAGCACTTAAGACGGCAGAAGTGACGTTGCCTAACCTTCACAGCAGTACACAGTGCTTAGTATTCACCTGTAATTATTTTTTAAAAAATTTCAATTTAGTATTTAAGGGATGAACATGCCAATTACAGGCTCCTTCCCTATTTCGTGCGAGAGAAAGGCTAATTACTAACCTAAGTTTGCCTGATCCAGTAAAATGAGGCTAGACGGCCATTACCACTATGGTATAATGAATATCCGTAGTTGCATAAAACTAGCGCTTCGGATCTAATTATAAGTACAATGTACAACCAGATCTTTCACAAGAACATAACCAGGCCCCAAAAACACAGCTCTCAGCAAAACAACAGATTGAACACCAGGGACCGGCTTTCTAACTGGACTGTATCTTTTATTTTATTTTTGTGAATCCATATCTTAAAAGCAACTCCAGAGAACGTTTTAGTTTTTCGCCATTTTAATTAAAACATCAAGTCACTGTGAAAATTTGCTGCATTTCTATCAGTGAATACATGTATGATTGCTGTGCCCTCAGTCCAGCCCACATGTGCAGGACAGAGTAAGAGTTGTGCAACAGTGGAATCAGCTGCCTAGGGAGGTGGTCAGCTCCCCCTCACTGGCAGCTGGACCAACACTTGTCAGGGACGCTCTAGGCTGATCCTGCACTGAGCTGGGGGTTGGAGTAGATGGCCTGTATGGCCCCTTCCAACTCTGTGATTCTATGATTCTATGACAGAACCCTTCTGCAGAGAAGCGCTGGCATCTGTTTGACAAGGAGCTACGAAAGGATGAGGCAGCTGTAGCCAGCGCTGACCCAAATTGCAAGGGAAGCGCTGCACACTTTACTGAAGGAGGTGTTGGAGTGAGTGACTCAGCACGCCTGAACACTAAAGTGTCACCACCTTGAATAGGATCTCTCTCTCTCTCTCTGTCTGTCTGTCTTAACCTGGGTGTTGCCCTTTGACCTTTCCTCTGTTCTGTGCTATTTGTTCTCCCCCCCCCCCCCCCCCCCGTTCTCCACATGACTCTGCATGGAGTGGTAAACCTCTACAGGTCTCTCCTTTAGAAACAGTGCCCTCATACTTCCATACACATGATGCTGGATCTGCTGGCCACTTATGACAGCGAAAGTATTCTTTAGATCAGGCTAATCTCTCTCTCCTTATCGCTGCACCCTGAATGTGAACAGAACCTACCTGCATAAATGTAAGTTTTAATTTTGCGATATACTTCTTGGGAGATTTATTTTACTGAACACAATAGCACACTTCTATGACTGGGCAAACTCTCTTGTATTAGCCAAATATCCCTAGAGAAGGAGAGAAGGGACAAAAACAGGAATTCCAAGGAGGAGAGACCTTCCTGGCCAAGGACGAACACAAGAAAAGTGAAGTGGACTCAAGCTAGTATCACTTCAGTCAATGGCCTACAGCTAACAGGGTCTTTCTGAGGGATGTATTCAGATGATGGTGCCCTCCTTTGCCTTTGTCTTAGGGTTTGGTTCCTGTCCCATCTGTCAGGGCTGTAACTCTAGGGCAGCACCCCACCCCCACTGTGGTTAAAGGATATCAGGTAGAAGATGATGGGAAAGGCCTTTCCCTGCCAGAGATGCTGAAGAGCGCTTTCTTGAAGAATGGGCAATACCAAGCCAAATGGACTCCTGACTCAGTAGCCCTGTTCACATGTTACAGTGAACACATGTAAATCCTGACTGTATGTGCATACACCTATTAGTAAGAAACAACCAACATGCATTCACTTTACAAATGAAACTGGGGACCAGTCCTTGTATAAATGTGTTTAATCATAAGTTCATTATTTAAATCATAAGTTCAGCTGTGCATGTGTTAGAATCATAGAATCATAGTGTTGGAAGGGACCTCCAGGGTCATCTAGTCCAACCCCCTGCACAATGCAGGAAATTCACAAGTACGTCCCCCTCCACACCCGCAGTGACTCTGCCCAGAAGATGACCAAAAAAACTCCAGGATCCCGGGCCGAACTGGCCTGGAGAAAAATTGCTTCCTGACCCCAAAGTGGGAATCAGCATTTCCCTAAGCGTGTTAGAAAGGGCCACAGGAACTAAGCACTGATACAACCCCTCCTGCCCTCCCTCTCGTGATCTGCCTAAATTCACAGAATCAGCACTGCTGTCAGATAGCCACCTAGCCTCTGTTTAAAAACCTTTGTTGACTGTAGCATGAGAATTACTCAGTGCACGTATAAAGAAGATTTGAGAGTACACTGTACATTGATTGTATGTGCATTTACCATTGCTTGTGGACAGGGTTAGTATAAGGCAGTTCATATGAAAGTGTTACCCTCTTTTTTAATCTGATTGACATGCTGCAGAGAAAATGAGTCGTACTCACAAGTGGGGACCCAAGAGAATTGTGGATGGATCCCCCCCCCCCAATCCTGAGTGACCCCAGCTTCACCACAGCTGCCCTCTCATCATTGCTGCCCCTGGACCCCGCATGGCTCCCAGCCTCTGCTGCCAACAGAGGAGAAGGTAGACAACAGTCTGGTTTGGGAGGATTTAACACACACACACACACACACACACACATACACACAATGTTTTTAAAGGTTTTCAGATCTTTCTGCAAACCCAGAGGTTCCCCCAAATTTACAGAGCTATCAGTTTTACGTCAATGTGGCCTTGATCCACAGATTTAAGTATCTGCAGATGCAGCCATATTTGACTATTAGAATATAAGACGTTGGTCAAGCCACAAGTAATAGAAACAGCCACAAGACTACTTCCTCATCTTTTAGGATTACTATAGCTGAACAGCTGGAATAGATTATATACTGCCTTAAAAAGCTTTCTAGGGATGTGAGTGATTTCTGCACCGATTATAATGTGTGGATCAATGCCATCCTGCTGTGCTTCTCCACACTGAGGATCATTTTGGCATGCAGATATCACTTTTACTTATTTAATTTAGGGCATTTTTAACCCATTTTCTCCCCAGTACAGCTTACGATATTAAAAAAAATGCGCAGAAAACCACCAAATTTCACCAGCGTTACTTGCCATGAACAAACTAATTCAGAAGTCAAAGCACATTGCTGCCCCTGATGAAAACAGACTCTCTCCAGGCAGGCACTAATGACATCCTCATGGCAATTGAAACACATGAACCCAACTCAGCTAAATGGATTCCAGCACTGTATGAACAACACTGTGGGTAGATGGCAAAAAAATCACATAGAGGTGGATTGAACTGTCTTCATGATCAAGCATGCCAGCCCTGTTGGATGTTCTTCAAATGTGCACTTAAGAAGAAGAGGAGGCGATTGGATTTCTACCCCACCCTTCACTACCTGAAGGAGTCTCAGAGTGGCTTACAAATTCATTTCCCTTCCCCTCCCCACAACAGACACACTGTGAGGTAGGTGGGGCTGAGAGAGCTCTTTCAAGGACTGTCCTTGAGGGAACAGCTCTGAAATAACTTGTGACTGACCCAAGGTCGCACCAGCAGCTGCATGTGGAGGAGTGCGGAATCAAACCCGGTTCTCTCAGATTAGAGTCCGTGTTCCTAACCACTACACCAAACTGGCTCTCACCATGTAAGCACCTTACCTCCATTTCTGGGATCAGGAACATTAAAAAAAGCAGCACTACTGAGCACTACTGATCACATACAGAGCGGCCGCTTTACCATTATTATTTTAGGCTTGTTTTATGCTGGCTTGTTTTGGATGGCTGTGTTTTAAGGATTTTGTTTTACTGTTTTAATTGTAAACCACCTCAAACAGGTCTCTGGAGGGGTACCATACACATTTTCCAAATAACTACATATAATATGCATGAGGCAAATGTTTGCGAGCAGGCGTAGTATACTAAGTGATAAGTAGGGTGGTGATAGCAAAGCTCAATCCAACTCTCCCTCTATGCATAGTACAAGGATGTCTCATGTATACCGGGTTTATGTAATGCATACTTGATATACATTGGAGAGACTGGTTCCTTTAACCGATCCAGACCCAGGGCCCAAGTTTTACTCAATATGGGAATCCCCTTTAATTTATCATACATTATTTTTGGGCCATCCTTGTATGTGGTTAAATCTATCCTTTTATTCCCTCTCATCTTTTTCCTTTTCCTTTTCCTGGCCATGTTTTCCTTCCACTCTCTCCAAAAGTTAATCACAGCACCACTGGAATAAACAGGTTTTAGGTGGGGAAGAAATCACAGCCAATTTCTGAGTTGCAGCCTACTGACAGAACTTGGCCCCCAGCAAGTCCTGAGTGTGAGAAATGGTGGGTGGGGATTCAGCACCACTGGGCTCTGGCCAAAGGAGAAAAGCACGGAGAGACCAGCCAGACTCTCAAGGCAGCCTCTCGACAGGAAGGTACTAGAATGAAGTCATGCAGCACTCTGTACCTGGCCACTACAAAAACTTCCGGGTCAGGCTTGCTCACTAGTCTGAACGTTGATGGGATTTGGCTGCTATGATAGACCCCTGGTTATTTATGCATTGGGCCACCACCTTCCACATTTTCCTAACATGCCACAAAATTAGTCCAGATTAACTACGCCCTTTGGAGCCTGGGTTGCATTGCCCAGTTGGGTGTAATGGTTAAGTGCGTGGACTCTAATCTGGGAGAACCGGGTTTGATTCCCCACTCCTCCACTTGCACCTGGCTGGATGATCTTGGGCAAGCCATAGCTCTGTACCAGCTATTCTCTCAAGGACAGCTTGGGAAAAGAGCTCTCTCAGCCCCACCTACCTCACAGGGTGTCTGTTGTGGGGAGGGGGAGGGAAAAGAGTTTGTAAGCCGCTCTGAGACTCCATGTGAGTGAAGGGCGGGGTATAAATCCAATCTCTTCTTCTTCTTCTAATATAGGAGAACTGGGTTTGATTCCCCACTCCTCCACTTGCACCTGCTGGATGACCTCGGGCAAGCCATAGTTCTGTCAGAGTTGTTCTTGAAAGAGCTCTCTCAGCCCCACCTACCTCACAGGGTATCTGTTGTGGGGAGGGGAAGGGAAAGGAGTTTGTAAGACGCTCTGAGACTCTGAGTGAAGGGCAAGGTATCAACCCAATATCTTTTTCTTCACTTCTTCAAATATTTCACTTTCCTCAACTACTGGACACTTTGTGCCAAACTACCAGATCCAACTAGGGTTTCCTGCAGGCACATCGCAGCTGTGGGGAATGGGTTCTTTAAAATAAAAAAAAGGAAACCCAAATGGGCTTGGAATGCTGCCACTGTGGCAGGCAGTGTTCCCTCTAAGCTAAGTTAGTGTGAGCTAGCTCACAGTTTTTTAGCCTCCGGCTCACAGATTTTTGTCTTCGCTCAGGAAGGATGGCTCCAGAGCAAACTGATTTATGCAGTAGCCAAATCGCTCACTCACAACTTTAATGCCAGGAGCTCACAATGTAGGATTTTTGCTCACAAGACTCCACAGCTTAGAGGGAGCATTGGTGGGAGACAGGGCTCCTGCCCCCCCCCCCCCATCTCCCCACATGAAAACAGCGGGGGGGGAGTTATTTCCCAATTTTTTATGTACAACAGACACAAAATACTTCACGGGGAGCAGCAAAACTGGGGAAATAACTCTCTCCCACTGCTGTTTCCACTTCAGAAAAAAGCTGGGGGGGGGGGGGGAAGGCAGGAGCCCTTCTTCCCTGGCTGTGATGTTCTGAACTCATTTGTGATCTCTCTCTCTCTTTCTAAGAATCCGCCCACTATGGCCGCAACCCAGACCCAACTCTTTAAATGCACTCACATGTAGTTTGGCCCTAAGAAAATAAGGCTCCTATCTTCCAGCATGACTCCCCTGCCCCACGCTCGCACATACAACCAAACTAACTTGAGAGGCATTGCGGCTGGCATTCATCAGTTGAAAGTCAATGAGATACACACACACATATATACACACAAAGGAAGCCACTGTGGTTATCTTTTTGAAATGATCTTGCTGACAGAAAAAGACAAGTGGGCCAAGCAATACAGAGGCCAGGAGAGGTTTGTTGCATGGATGGGCTCCCTGATAGGAATGCCTCGGAGTAAACAAGCCAATGCTACAGAGATATAGCACCCATAAATAACAGCACCTGGTTATAATTGCAGCCACATATGTTTTACAACATTATTATGAAGTGCCTTGTCAGGCGCATTTGATTTAGAGCGCTGCAAAGGATGGAAAGAGCTTGCAGCTAAAACAGCTTTCAGCTGTAAATACCAAAGTGAAAAATGGTTACTTCTAATGAAGGGCATTAATAACATCCCCAAAGCATCAGGAAGAGTTAAAATCCTGTTGATTAGCAAGGGGGGGGACGGGACACGAACTTTAAAAGAAAAAATTAATGGGCTACAAAACCAACCCCATGCTGTTCTTCCCCATTCCACCCTCTTGCACCATCCCCTAAGGACACCGTATTTTTTTTCCCCTCAGAGACTTCCAGTTTAATCTGCAGAGAGACAAAGAGCCACTCATCTGTCTTCCAGACAGCTCTCCCTTCAGGAGGCCTCAACAAGACAGTTTCTCTTCCCCTTTTCTTGACACAATCTTAGGGATAAACCATGCCTTGATTTCTAGGCATTAGAACTTCCAAGAGCATTAAAGGCTCGGAGGGCAAAGCAGCTTCCTTGAACTAAGGGGCACCTGTTCTGCAGGTCAATGGAAATAACATTCAGGGACGAGGGCAACTGTTAAAAGACTTTTAAGAGAAAGCAAATGGAACCTGTGGGGCTGGCTGCATCTAGGGTTGCCAGGTCTGGGTTGGAAAATACCTGGAGACTTTGGGGGTGGATCCATGAGAGGTTGGGGTTTAGGGAGGGGAGGGACCTCAGCATGGTACAGTGTCATAGAGCCCACCCTTCAAGGCAGCCATTTTCTCCAGGGGAGCTGATCTGGAGATCAATTGTAAAAGTGGGAGATCTGCAGGCCTCACCTGGAGGCTGGCAGCCCTAGCTGCATTACTCACTGCAGGATAATCTGGTTTTCCCAATCACTGGTGGACCCAGGATCAGATCTGAGATACGTAATTTATCTGAAAAATACAGCTGTAGGGAGGCTCTCTGCAGATCAGGACCCTGGCACTAGGAAAGGGGCATTTAACTCTGCTCCACTTGAGTCTTTTCCGTATCAGAAACAGAAATGTCATTCGGCATCTGAAATCACTCCACTTTCCAATAAATAGGAGAGATGGACTCCCATTCTAGCTGTATCTGAAGAAGTGAGCAGCAACTCACGGAAACTCCTCCCCTGCCACATATTTTGTGAGTCTTCAAAGAGCTACTGGACTCTTGCTCTTTTCTACTGTATCAGAAATGATTGCCTTTGGCTGCTTTCAGTGGGGAAAAAGACAGGGATCCATATTATACCTGTCTTCCCCCCACCCCCACCCCCAATCAGAGCTTACAAGCAGGTCAGGAGAAGAGGAGATTACAAATCAGGAAAATGACACCAGGAAGAGTTAGCCACTCCTTCCCCAGCATTGCAGCCCCAACACATATTAAAACACACACCCACACACACCCCAGCTGGTTTTTCAGCAGCTGGACTTTTTTTTTTTTTTTAAGCTAAATCATACATATCAAAGCTTCTGATTACAGCTCTCCCAATGTCGCATGAAGTCTGGCCCTCAGAACAAAAATTACTCGTTTTCAAGGAAGGTCCCACAGCGCCGTAAAAGCCTCCTTTGCGACACTCCTCCTTTGGGAAAATACATCGGGAGTGTCTAACAAGATCAGCCACTGCATTTATCCAACCTTTAGGTGTACTGATGATTGTTTTCCAACGCCGGCAGGCTTTTGGAAGCTGCAAGGGTTTGTATGCTTGGCAATGAATCTTGGATTACTGCCAGTACCCAGCTTAGCAATTTACAGCAAGCAACACAAGTCGGTGGGGGGAAAGTGGTGTTGTTTTGCTTTACGGACACAATTTCAATGTCGTCTCCGGCACTGAGAAATAAATGCTTCCTGCTTTAATGGTAAGAATCGGTGCCCTGACCTAGCTGCAAAAAAAGCTGTTTGCCCCACAGTTTCTCATCTGACCAGCTGGATCTAGCCTAGTCTACCTCACAGGGTTGTTTTGAGGACACGAGACGTTCTAGTGGGTATCACTCTGCATAGGAAAAAAAACTAGCAGATTACAAATTAGGAAAATATACAGAATGACTGGCTTTCCTCCGATCGCTCTGCTCAGCAAAGTCTGAAGCCTTCCTCCAATCTCGACAGCCATCCCCTACTGGAAGTGGCTCTTCTACCAGGAGTACAGCCTCTCAGCGCCCGAGGAAGGTTCTGATGAGCAGAATGGCAGGATAAAAACCAAAGGGAGCCAGTGCAGTGGATAAGGATGGGGGAGACCTAAAATTAAATCCCTATTCAGCCATCAATCTCGCGGCATGAACCTAGACCAGCCACTCCCACTCCATCTACCTCGCAGGATTGTTGTGAAGAGAAAATGGAGGACAGGAGAACCATATACGCTGCCCTGAGGTCCTTGGAGGAAGAGCAGATTACAAATGTGGTGAATAAATAGAAAATGAGAAACACTTAGGGACTGGACTTCAAACAATGGTTAAAGACTTCTATTTGTCTGAATTTAGAATCCCTTATATGCATTACATGTGAACGCCCAAAATTTGTTGACTGTCAATATTCCAGTGTGACATTCAATATGAATTTTGTGAATATACCAAAATATATATATACCCTGCCCTTTGCACTATACACAACCAAACAGTGGCAATCAGTAGCAATCACAGTTAGATAACTGTCAGCACCCCAGTCTGAAACTACATGGCAGAACATGTCTGAAACTGGCAGGGTGCATACAGGCATGAAGTTTGAATATTCTCAGAAACATTTACCTGGAACGTGTCCTTGGATCTGAGGCCGCCTCTTTCCAAAGGCCCTGCAGTGCTTTTGATCACTGTTACTGTTTTCTCTTTCAGTAGAATGTACGTCACTCGTTTACTTCACTTATACCCTGCCTTTCTCTCCAGTGGAGACCCAAAGCCACTTAACATCATTCGTCTCTCCTCCATTTGATCCCCACAACAATCCTACGAAGGACGTTAGTGCAAGACTGTTTAACTGGGTCCAAGATCAACCAGCAAGCTTCCATAGCACAAGGGGGATTCAAAGCTGGGTCCTCCAGATCTTAGTCCTACACTGTAACCACAGAGTCACACTGGCAACAAAGATGGCATGCAGGTTCACCTGACAGAACCCAGTGTTCCCTCTAAGCTGAGTTAGTGTGAGCTAGCTCACAGTTTTTTTAGCCTCCGGCTCACACATTTTTGTCTTAGCTCAGGAAGGGACGGCTCCAGAGCAAACTGATTTATGCAGTAGCCAAATCGCTCACTCACAACTTTAATGCCAGCAGCTGACAAAGCTCACAAGACTCCACAGCTTAGAGGGAGCAATGGACATAACTAACTGTGGTAGGGCTGCCAAGTCCCCCGGTAGGGCGGGGGAAACACCGATTTTTAGTCCTTCCCCCCGCTTTTTCAAAGTTGGCCACCGGGGGGACAAAATGGCTGCCTTAAAAGGGAAATGTCTGCAGAGAGCCTGCCCTGCAGTAAAAAGCCTCACCAGACATTTCCCCTTTAAGAAGTCAGCAAGAGAGCTTCCACAGCAAGAGAGGTCCGCCCAGAGATTAAGGAGGGACTGAAGGAGCTGCTTTTGCATGTGGCTGGCAAGGTAAGTTTCTCTTCCAGCTCTTTTCCTTCTCTCTCCCTCTTTCTTTTTTCTGTCTGTCTGTCTGTCTCTCTCTCTCTCTCTCTGTCCCCATCCAGCAGAGGTCTATCAGTGGCTATTATAGCCACAAGGTCTAAATGGAAGTAAGTGCCTCTGCCAGTTTTTTTCCTTCTCTCTCTCCCTCTTTCTTTTTTCTGTCCGTCTGTCTGTCTCTCTCTCTGTCCCCATCCAGCAGAGGTCTATCAGTGGCTATTATAGCCACAAGGTCTAAATGGAAGTAAGTGCCTCTGCCAGTTTTTTTCCTTCTCTCTCTCCCTCTTTCTTTTTTCTGTCTGTCTGTCTGTCTCTCTCTCTGTCCCCATTCAGCAGAGGTCTATCAGTGGCTATTATTAGCCACAAGGTCTAAATGGAACACTTTGTCTGGGGCAGCGATGCTCTGTATTCTTGGTGCTTGGGGGGCAACAGTGGGAGGGCTTCTGGAGTTCTGGCCCCGCTGCTGGACCTCCTGAGGGCACCTGGTATTTTTGGCCACTGTTGTGACACAGAGTGTTGTACTGGATGGGCTGTACTGGATGGGCTGATCCACTGTGGCTTCTCTCCTGTTCTTATGATATGAAAATCATATTTAGCACTTGTGTAGCACTTAGTGCTTCATATTCTGCCGAGATGAGGAAGGATTCAGTAGGGCTGTTGCTCAGTGATAGAGCATCTGCTTGACATGCAGGAGGTATCAGCTTCTTCAGCTAAAAAAGGATCAGGTAATAGGTGACATTAAAGATCTCAGCCTGAGACCCTGGAGAGCCACTACCAGTCTGAGTAGTCAATACTGACCTTGATGGACCAATGGCCTGATTCAGTATTAGGAAATTTCATGAGTTCATGTGTCAGCATGTGGAAGCAACATCACAGGATGTGACATCACAAAATGATGTCACTTCCTTTCTCCTGGCTCCACCCCCAAAGTCCCCAGATATTTCCCAAGTTGGACTTGGCAGCCCTAAACTGTGGGCATCTTCAGAGGCTCTGCTCTGTATGCTTCCCTACTCCAAGAAGAGAGAAACAGCATCTTTCCACCTGAAGTGCTTCTGTTACCACCCTACATACAATGCTGAGACTTTTAAACTTTCAATTTAAAGAAATTTCTAATTTAAAGATTTTTTTTCTGTTGCTATTTTTTTTTTAAATCATCCTCTAACCTTTGATTTTGTTGTGCCCCACCTCCTCCCCCGAGGTCTTCCACTGGTGGCGGAATTTAAATTTCCAATTTAAAGGAAGTACGCACTGTTTTACCCAGGCTTTCCACTGATATTTTTTTTAACCTGCCTTTGCAGTATTGGTCCACTGCTTAAGGGCCTTCTCTGGGCTGCCTGTGTTTTTAATGTTTACAGGGGGTTTTCGTTTCTTCCTTTTAAATTTTACTTTTTCATTATTTACTGTTCATAGGAATTAAGTTTTTTGTTGTTGTTCTGGCCTTTTATCTGCCTTCACTTGTTTATTTATGTTATTTATAGTCCAACTTTCTCCATGGGGCTCAAGGCAAATTACACAGAATAAGTCCATACAATCAACAGGATGGAAGATCCAACAGACAATGCACTAGAATTTTACTTGTAGAACCCTGGAACCAACCACAGGTGGAGTTTTAAAATTTTACTGTATTTATGGAAATGTTATAACCCACCCTGAGCCCATTTACGGGATGTGCGAGATATAAATGCGAAAAATTAAATTAAATTAAATAAGCAAAGCATAAGTATTAAAGGAGGGGTCCCCCCAATACTCCCTCTAAGCTGTGGAGTTTTGTGAGCAAAAATTCAAGCCACTGTATTTGTAAGCCACTGGCATTAAAGTTGTGAGCAAGCGATTTGGCTACTGCATAAATTAGTTTGCTCTGGGGCCATCCATCCTGAGCTAAGACAAAAATGTGTGGGCTGGCGGTTAAAAAAACTGTGAGCTAGCTCACACTAACCCAGCTTAGAGGGAACACTATCCCCAACACCCATGGGCACCAGGGCATGCACTGATGCCTTTTCTGGTACCCACCAAGTGCTTTCAGAAAGTGGGTGCTGCTGGATTGGGCTTGTGGACCAGCAAGGCTTCTGATTGGCTGTACAGATATTTTTAAATGTTGTTTTGGCAGCAGCTGCCATCACAGCACAAGAATCTTCACTGTGCGACTGACGGTAAGCGGTGGCAGTCATTCTGTGGCAGCCATTTGGCACCTGTGCCCACCACAGGTTCATATCGGTTGGGGATCCCAGCATTAAAGGAATGCAAAAATTATATAGCAGGAACGTATTTGCAGCAACAGATAGTACAAATTATACACAGTGGTACAGGCTGCAGTCACACACACTAAATAATCCACTTTCAGTGCACTTTCCAACTGGATTTTACTGTGTGAACTAGCAGAATCCAGTTGTAAAGTGCACTGGAAGTGGATTGAAAGTGAATTATTTAATGTGTGTGACCGTAGCCATAGCCTATTATCCCTAGCCCTTTACCCACAGCTTCTTTCTGAACCAGAGTGTTACAGTGAGCCCTATTTCCTGTGCAAAAGGCCCTCTTGAATAATTCAGCTTTGTATAGTTTGTGGAAAGCCAGGAGGGTATGAGCCTGATGTGTAAGCTGCTGAAGTCTGAAATACATAAATTCCCGCTAAAGGTCAAGGTACCACCAGCTCAAATCTATCAATATGATGGAGCAGAGGTCCATCAGTGGCTATTAGCCACAAAGTATAGATAGGAACTCTCAGTCTGGGGCAAGTGATGCTCTGTATTCCTGGTGCTTGAGGAGTGGGGGGGGGGCAACAGTGGGAGGGCTTCTAGTGTCCTGGCCCCACTGCTGGACCTCCTGAGGGCACCTGGTGTTTTTGGCCACTGTATGACACAGAGTGTTGGACTGGATGGGCCACTGGCCTGATCCAACATTTGGCTTCTCTTCTGTTCTTATGTTCTAATATCATGTGAACTGAAGCAGGTCTAGGTACCTACCTTGTAAGGAGATATGGTGAGAATGAAGCTGGATTGTCCTGTTCTGAAAACGCTGGCATGGAACCTCCCATTATCCAGAGACGAAAATACAAAAGTAAGATCACCTTTGGGTAAGAAGAAGAGATGCTGGGGTCATCACAGAGGGGTGCATAACTTCTTGTGGCCAGCAAACCACAGGACACTAGAAGACCTGGCTTGTCAGAACATACTGCAGACCTGTGTAGGAGCACAGCTTCTTACTGTAAATTTTTTCTCACTCTAGAAGTACTTACCTTTGGTAGTATTCATGCATTATCCCAGGGCAGTCATATACAGGATAAGTAATGCCCCAAGACACAATAGAGCCTTAAGCCACATTCACACGTTATGAAAACCTGTGCTTATCTGCAAGGACGTGACAGTAGCTTGTTGTCGTATGGGCATGCTCCCCTTCCTTCTCCCCCATTGAGCAGATAGCACAACAGAAAGCTTCCTGGTTTGAGGAAGTGCTGAATCAGACTCCAGTGTGTCAGAATGGCTGAACACAGGTGCTGCGCAAATTGGACTGAACTGAATCTCAGTTAAACTCCCAGGTTTGCAAGGAGGAAACAAACACCAGTTTGTCCAGCATCTGCATTAGGGAACATGTCAAACTTTGGTTTGGTTGAAGGCTTCCCAGACTAGTAAAACTCTGGTCATGTGCCTTGCACAAGGGGATAAGAACATGAGAGCTCAAGAAGACACTTCGTTCACGTCCATCACAGATCGGGGATTATCAAGCCATTTGAATGCCCCAGAGCTGTACCATTTTCCAGCACTCCATCGTGCCATTTCCAAAATGGCCTGAACTCACATAGGATTCCACATGGCTATATTCGGTGGCAAGCTTTTAATAATGACCTCACTGTGCATTCACAGAGGGGCAAGAGAGGGAGAAAATCTAGCCAAGATTTTCTAGGTTCTAGAGTTCTCTCTTGCCTGTCCACCTTGGAGTACATACAACAGTGAATTCTTTCCAGGCAGTTACTGCTCTACACTGTCACCTGACCACTTCTGAGATTTTATAAGCTGTTGTTCCCACATTGTCAAGCCCTCTTAGTGATTAGAAAAGAAGAAAAAGACCATTCAGGTGGTCAGGATACTTAATTCCGTGCTCAGTTCCAAATTTTGCGCAACAGAAGAACTGCAAATGCACTCTGTCTCAAGTATAGCCTCACTTGACCACATCTGGTGACAATGGTTGGGTGACAGGGGTGCCTTACTTCCATCTCGCAACTTCCAGTTTTAGAGATGATGTTCCTCCAACCACCAGAAACTGACAATTAACTACAAGAGGGTGTCCTTGCCATCAACATACTGCTTGTAACTCCTCTTAAGACGAAACAGTGGGTGACTGCGATGACCCACTATTCTGACCTAGCATACCAATTCTATGCTCACTTTTATGAATTCAGAGAGTAAGATTCTAACTATATTAGCTTACTCTTGATTGATCTTATAAGGAGGCTGCTAATGAACTAGGATGCATGGGGGGGACCCTCAAAGGTGAATAAAAATAAGATTTCAAAAATTAATACTTACATAGGTAAGTACCAAGGCAGCCCTCTTTAAAAACGGTCTGGTGGTATACAAGAACTTCTGTTTGTTACTTGCAGTCAAGTACCTGAAATGTCAAAAAGATATCTATAAAAATAGTAACAATAGAAGGCAATTTATTGGCACTGGGATAAAAGGAGAAGGACATCCTATTTCAGACAGTTAACTTGATAGACAGGCCTGCACTTTGAAACTGGAAGAATCAGTTTCACTTCCTGATTTCCAGCTTCTATATTACAGCTCCAAGTAAACAATTCTAATGTTGCCTGAACAGATATACGAAAATTACAACGAATATATATTATAAAAGTTTAATTCACAATGTTAACCTCCCTCAAACTACAGCTGAGTCTAAACTTCATGGGCAAACACCTTCCAAGCAAAAGAAGTAAGTTTCAAGGGGATCCAAACATTTTCTGAAAAAAACATGCATTTTCTGGAAAAACATATTTTTAATACTATTTCACTTTTGTCTACTGCCCCTTTCAGCAGCCATTTGGTTCCAGTTGAATCAAGAGATGGTCTTCTTGGCTGTGCGATCCTTCCAATCAGGCATCATACAGCCATCATAATGATGTCATGGCACAATGCAGCCAACCAGCTTTGGCTATGTGATAACACCAACCAAGCCAAAGTAGAGTGAGAACATGGCTTGCTCTCTTTATTCTGAATGGAAGAACACTTCCACTTCCTGCAAAGGGTTCACTTAAGTATTAACAAAACAGTGGGGGGGGGGGGGGGAGGAGGGAAGAAAGGGGGCAACAGGTAGAAGGACAAGCAGAACCTGAACAAGGAGGGGGGTGAAATTTCCCTTCTTCTATTAGTCCCTGCACGGTCTCCCTCTTAAGTTACCTACAACTCATATCAGCAAAAAACCTTTCTGCCAACTGAGGCTTCAAGCCATTTTTGAAAGGTAACTACGCATATAATGTCACTGAAGTGTTCCAAGCAATGTTGTGCTACGGCTGTCAGAAGATGAACTGTACGCTCACATTTTTATGGATCTGGGCTACCATTCCCTTTGGAAGGACAGAAACAGAAGTATGCAGAATTTTTCTGCCTGCTTACACTGAAATTTTCTTGCAGACCTACCCCAGAGGACTGGCATTTTGGAACACGGCCATCACATATGCTTCCGCATTTGCTTCTGGGCCCAATTCCAGGCACTTGTATTGATCTTTGAAACCCCATACAGCTTTTGGGCTGGCATACCTTAAGAATAGCCTTCTCTCATAGGAACCTACCCATCCTCTCGTCATAGAATCATCTAGTCCAACCCCCTGCTCAATGCAGGATCCTCAGAGACCTTGCTTCAGGTGCCCCACTACCTGAGGCTAGAGGGATGGCAACCCAAGAAAGGGCCTTCTCGGTCGTGGCACCAAAACTTTGGAACTCCCTCCCGAGGGAGATCTATCCGTCTCCCCCTATCAGTGTCTTATACCAGCAGGTGAAGACTTTTTGTTTTTGGCATATTCCCAATTACTGTTATTGGCCCTCCTCACCGGTTGTGTTAATGTAGATTGATACGTTTTTACTGAATAGTTTGTTTTATATAAACTTTCTTTTAAATATCATTTTAATGTTTTGATATTCACCACCGAGGGAGCCCTGTTTGAGGAGAAAGGCAGCACAGAAATTGTGTTTTTTTAAATAAACAAACATTTAGGCAAGACTTATTTTTAGTTGTGTTTCTGTTCCAACTTAAAATGTGTGAAGAAAAGCTCTCTATGGTGACAAGGAAACAGAGGAAAATGTCCGTATCAGCTGGAAATACAATTCAGCAGCATAAATGGGAACTTAAATCCACTGGACAGTCAAAATAAAAAGGCAGCCAGACTGTGCTATTCTGAGGCAAAGAGTAGAGATGTGATTTCCATGTATCACACCCAGCCAACTGACCTGGTGGTTCAAGGCAGACTTAGTTCTTCTATCTTTTGAAAGAGAGAGGTTACTCTATTTCCCAGTTTGAAAGGGGGGGGAGTCAAAAGCAGATTTTTTTATCTACATTTTTGTGGCAGACAAAAAACAACGTAGCAGGCCTTATAATGTGAAGAGAAGCCCTCCGTACGAGCAAAAGTATAAAGGCAAAACCCACATGAGGCCGGATTAAAATTTAACCATCAAAGAGAACATGGAAGGTCTGGATGCATTCCAGAAAGCACATTGTCTAATTAAAACATTCTTACGAACATCATGTCAAGAAACATAATTTTAAAAAATGCAGCATTACCTCAAGCCCTTTAGATCTATTTATTCATAAATGTCAGCAGCTGATCCTGGTGTCCAAGTTAAATGCCAA
Source organism: Lepidodactylus listeri (assembly GCA_029233225.1). Classification (NCBI taxonomy): domain Eukaryota; kingdom Metazoa; phylum Chordata; class Lepidosauria; order Squamata; family Gekkonidae; genus Lepidodactylus; species Lepidodactylus listeri. Next base: position 25,099,259 of record JARCFY010000008.1, read on the forward strand.
GCAAGTCTAAAAAGGAGGCTAATGCTGCAAAGGCACAAAGTTCCCTGAGCCCTGACTGATTTTGGTCTGAATACAGTCCTCCTCTTTAAAAAGCCAACTCCAAGTAGCCTTCGGTATTTCACCTTGGCTGTGATGTGAAGTCCCTGGAGGGAAAGTGCAGGCGGATTTAATTAACCTGAGAGCAGGCCCTAACCCACCTCCCCTGTTTGTCTGCTTATCTACAGGGCCAGCAGAAAGAGCCACCTGGGGGAAAAAACCCTTTTTATCAACAAAGCCTATTAAAAGTTGAAAAGAAGAAAGCCAACTTTTCCAGAACAAAGCCAACTTTCTTATTCTGGTCTCACTGAACAGCAGATAGGGTTGCCAGACCCCTGGTTTGGCGGGGGTTACCCAATTGGGAGGCAGTGGGCGAGTGGGGGGAAGCCCCGCGCACCCAAGATCGACCACTCGGCCTCCCCCCACCTCTCCCCAGCAGCGTTTAACAGAAGGCTTTAAATGCTGCTGGGAAGAGGCAGGGGCCAAACTGCTGCTTGCAGGGCAGACACACGGGGGGCCACCGGCTCCTGCCTTGCAAGAGGTGATTTTGCCTCTTGCAAGGCAGGAGTGCTTGACCCTCACTCCCCCCCCCCCCAACACCATTTAAAAGAAAGGTTCCCTTTAAATGGTAGGAAAAGAGCAGGGGTGTGATGACGTCACACACAGTGACATCATCACACCAGGATGGCCACACACCCTCCTGGAATGCCCCCGAATTCCCCCCCCCCTGCTGGGGAGAAGATCAGATCTGGCAACACTAACAGCAGATCACCAGCAGTCTGTAGGTTGCATTCACATGGCGAGAATTCCCTTCTTCCCTGTCATCACCACCACGAATGCAGAGAACATCCATATGGCTGTTTTGTGTGCAAATGCCTCCATCACTGTTTTCCCTGCATTTTCATTCCCTAAGCAACAGAAGTCTATTTTAAAAAATAGCTGCTATTTTACTATAGTGCAGCAATGTTATAGTGCTCCACCGCCACGAGCTTTTCGTAATTTCCAGCTTCTGGTTATTGTTTTTAAATTAAATCTCTAGTTCATTTTATGGCAGAGATATGGGGGGGGGGGAAGGCAACTGGGGAATTTTCCCCTATATCAACAAAAAGAGCTAGATACTTACTTCCCACCCACACACATACACACACTTTTAATGCAAATTGGGGATTCAGAGGATCATGGGGCTATATCGTTAGAATGCTATTGCGCTATAGCCCAATGGCAATTACCAGTTTGGGGAGAAGCCTCCCTCCCCCAAAGGGCTCCAGTGGTGCAGCAGAGAAAATAGAGGCTGCAAGGGACTGATGGAAAGAAAAGGGTGGGGATATCAGTGGCACCTTTAAAAATCCACACCTTCCTGTCCAGATGGTTTGCTAATGCAACTGGATTACACATTCTTTCTGGAAAGGCAGAACCAATCCAAGTTTTGGAAAGAATATACAAAGAAATACGATTAGAGGTCAATGCCACGTGGATGCTCCAAAGAGAGAATACAATCTGAAAGCCATGATGTAGAAAAACCTCCATGTTGAAGAAGCTACAGTGAACACACATGATGACGCTGCCTGACACTGAATCAGACCAGCGGTCCACCAAGGTCACTCTTGTCTACTCAGACTGGCAGTGACACTCCAAGGTATCAGGTAGATGTCTTTCATATCACATACTCTCTGGTCCTTTTTAACTGGAGATGCCGGTGATTGAGCCTGGGACTTTCTACACACAAAGCAGAGGCTCTTGTTGACAAAAGAGGAATGTCTTTTTGTAGATATAGACATTTGGTCTTCAACTATGTCCGCTATTTTGTCCATGATGAAGTGATCCCAGCATTTGTTTCTCCAGTCTGATGTGCTTGGTGCGGTAGGTGCCTTCCAAGAGGCTGCAATAGTCAATCTAGCAGTTGCTAGAAGAGTGGCAGTTAATTGTTCATGTTATTTATTTGCCTGCTTAGCCTTTGTTTTGTTTTTGTTTTTGCCTAGTGGTGCTCTGTAAATATACTATTACCGTTATACCTTGAAATATGATTAAGGTAAGTATTTATTTAATGAGGTCGGTAAGGATGTTTTGCAGTGTTTAAATGTAATCAGAGGTATTTAAAAACAAAGCCACTTAATATAATTAGGATTAGATGGTATTAAATATATATAGTATTTCTTATTGTTGATACTGAATTTCTGTATTCAAAAAGGGGAAAAGATTATTATGTATTTTGTTGGAAATATTTTTATCTTGCAATAAAAAAATTTACTCCTGAAAGCAGAGGCTCTTCCACTAAGCCACAGCCCTTTCCTTATAGTCCCCTTTATATGCAAACACACACACACATACACAAAGAACAGGACCAACCTTCCCAAAAACACCAGTAGCTGTCATTTAAGAACCAGAACTAATCACATTTCAATCCTATCTATATATCTAATAGCCCAGGCGCCCCCCCTGCGTGAGGAGATCTAAATCCGCACATCGGCGGCACCTAGGGGGCAGAGAGATTTTCCTGCACACTTGAGGGACACCCCAGGTGAACAGAAAAATCCTAAAACTTAAAAAAAAAACTATATGGGGGATATTTAAATCCCCCAAAAAGTAAAAGAATGTTCCCTGCGCGTGCACAGAGAACACTCTGGGGAACTACGGTAGGCCGGCGGCTGGGAGCCGCTGAGGCCTCACCGCTGGTGCCGGGGGGGGGGGGAGATTGGTGGCCCCAGCAGCTGAGAGCTGCTCAGGCCTCACCACCAGTGTCTGGTGGGGGGGGGGAATCAGGGGGCCCAGTGGCTGAGAGCCACTCAGGCCTCACCGCCGGTGCTGGGAGGGGGGGGGGGGGAATCGGCGGGCCCAGTGGCTGAGAGCCGCTCAGGCCTTTCCACCGGTGCCCGTGGGGGGGGGAGATTGGGGGACCCAGGCCTCGCCGTCGGTACCCATGGGGGGGAGAGAAGGCTCACCTGTGGGTGCTTCCTCCTCCTCGACGTGGAGCTCCCCCCCCCCCCCTGTGAGAATCGCGAGACCTCGTGCTTGTAGTTTCTTAATCTCTAATGGAACAATCAGACTGCTCCTGGAGTTTCTGGGAACTCCCCTTTGACTGCATCAGGCAATTACCACTTTTGCTTCCAAAGGCCCCTAGGCAGACTGACTTTCCCAACTGCATATATGAAAGCCTGCAGCACGATCTGCCCTGACCTGGATGGACCAGGCTAGCCCAATCTCATCAGATCTTGGAAGTTAAGCAGAGTCTAACCCTGGTTAGTACTTGGATGGGAGACCTCCAATCGTTGGCAGAGTTTAAATATGCAAAAGAACAGAGCACCAACTGTTTAAGGAAAATAACTAAGTTTATTAAAGACGAATAAAGTCTGATAGAACAGAAGAGAAGAAGACAGGCTAACTAACTAACTAATTGCTGTGAGAGACAGGAACGAAAGGGGGAGGATACCACTGGAGCAGGAAGTCTCCAAAGAGCCAATCAGGAGACAGGAAGGACATAACTTGAAATCGTGGGAAGTCCCTAATCTAGCTATGCGAACTGGCAACCCTTCAGCTATCAGTGATAGGCTGTGCTTTTGATCTTCTTCAAGTAGGTGCGCTATAGACCTTGTATATTCCAATACAAAGAAGTCCCAGTTTGCTGTGCAGAGCCAGGCAATGGCAAAACCACCTTTGTTTGTCTCTTGCCCTGGAAACCCTACAGGGTTGGCCATAAGTCAGCTGCAACTTGACAGCACTTTACACACACACACACACACAGACACACATACAGAGAGCCCCCCCCCCCCATGTCCTCTCATAGTGGAACACCTCTTCTTTCCAACCACGCTAATAATATATCAGGGAACCAGGCCTTCCATGTGAAATCCCCATTGGTGAAATCACTTTCAATCAACAAGAGGAGGAGAGAGAGGAGGGATCATACTGGAAGAGAGATATTTACACAGAAGGCCCTAAGCCTTGGGACCCGTTGAAGTGAGTGGGACTGTTTGTACCCTGGCCTTAGAGCTTTCCCCTGGTATAGAAGGAAACAAGGGCATGCAGCTTCGGCACGTGTCACTGACAAGCGGTATGAAGCTTCTGTACTGGACAGGCCAAGTATAAATATGTGGATCATACACTCGCCTCCTCAACAAAACAATACTTCTGCCCGCTGAAGTTCAGGCCCCCAGCCCTAGTTCCTCAAGAATGCAAGCTGGAATTCACTTCACACACCACAGAACTCAGTATGTTTGTTCTTGTCTGGCTGCAACATTCTATCACCTCAAGAATAGATGCTGAAAAGTGTTTAGCTGTTCACCATCACTGTAGGATAAAATATTTCCAAAATGCATCTTTCATTGACAGCACTTTTTAAAAAGGAAGGTGGGAAATGCATCCAGCTCTACTTAAATTAGGGATTGGGGAAGAAAAACAAACATTTAGGGATTGGGGAAGAAAAACAAACATGGGGGATTTTTTAGCTTGCGTCCATTCCAGCTTCCTCACATGTCAGCATGTTAATAACTTGGTCACTTCCTTTCCTGATAAGCCGGGGGGGGGGGGGGGGGGGGGCACAATCACAACAAACAGTGAATGCAGAAAATGCTTAATAAAGCAAGGATTTCTCTCACATAGTTCAAGCGGAGGCCAAGACAGATAATCTGGCAGCTACGATTTCCTGAAAAGGAGAGTGCATTACAAGAAGCACATGACATCATCGCTGCACCAAGACCCTTTTTATAGCTGAAGACAGCAGGGTAGGTGGCCCAATAAAACTCAAGACCCTGCAAGTTTACAACAGTGTTAAAAGTTGCCGGTACCAGATGGGAGTCACAGCAAATCAAAACAAACTCCTCAGAAGACCAGACAGCTTGTCTTTGTTAGAAAGAAAAACCAAGGGGCCCAATTCATATAAACAAAGCGAGGCCTGAGAGAAATTTGAAATGCAATCAGACAACAGAAATTGACGGGGCTGCGGCCTGCAAAAACACTTTTACTGGTAGGAACCGCTGTCAGTGGATATTACTGAGTACAGCTTTATCCTTCCCTTCCTACCAGGAAACCAGGGCAGCACACACTGTGCTCTTCTCCGTTTTATCCTTGCAATTCTTACGATAAAGAGATAAAACACCCTTTGATTAACACTCAAGGTAGGGTTGCCAGGTTCCCCCAGCAATGAGCAGAAGACTTAACTTGCGGGGAGGGGGCTCTTTTCTGAGTACTGACACTCAAAGAAACTGTGCCACCTGGAGGAAGGAACAAGGCCTTTTCCAGAGCAGCCCCAAAGGGGACAGAACAAGCTTCCTGAGATAGTATGACGTTTTACCTTCCTTACGAGGTTCAGGAGGCTGTATAAAGCCTGCCCATTTAGGCTGGATTCGGGCAATTTTAAAATTAGGCTGACACCTACAAACACTTAGTAGGCAAGAAAAAAATACCAATCTGTCGACACACCAAAATTCAGATGTCACACCAAACCAAGGTTAGACTGAACCAGGAAGTCGTCAATCTCAGCTCTGCAGGAGTGCAGGAGAAGGAACCCGCAACACACACCCATACTGCCTGAACAGAGGCCTCGTCCCTCTTGGGACAGAAATCCCACGTCTTACAATACACAAGCTAAATGTAAACCACCAGCCACATGCGACCGCCCATTACCCAAAGCAAGTCCAGCTGAATTCAATGGGGAAAGGTTTTTCTTGCTCAAAAGCCAACTCTAAGGGGCGGTGCTCATCTCTGTTTCCAAGCCGAAGAGCCAGCGCTGTCTGAAGACTTTTTCCGTGGTCATGTGGCCAGCATGACTAGACGCCAAGGCACACAGAACGCTGTTACCTTCCCACCAAAGTGGTACCTATTTATCTACTTGCAATTTCTTGCTCTTGAACTGCTAGGTTGGCAGGAGCTGGGGCCAGAGATGAGAGCTCACTCCGTCATGCGGCACTCAGGTCTCAAACTGCCGAGCTACCGACCTTCTGGTCTGCATCCCAGCGTCTTAACCTCTGAGCCACCTCAAATTCAATGGGACCAACTCCCAATTAAGTTTGCAGAGGTTGGCAGCTTTTATAGCTTTCTGACTGTATTGAGATTCCAGCATGCCTGCTGCAGAGCATTTTAAAAACAGCTATTGCCAGTTTCTGTCTGTAGGAACTATGGTTAACGTTTCAGTAAATCCAGTATTTGATTTCATTTGTGGCCTTACTTTCAAAGCTGTTTAAGCTCTCACTAATTTCACAGGGACTGCAGCCAAGGCTCAGCATTTCTGAATAAATTCCCAACGGACAGCAAAGCTATCCAATAGTGATCCTTTTATAGGCACTACGACTTGCTATGGACTCGCTCTTCCTTCGGCTCCCTGCAAAACATACATTAAAGCCAGAGATTCTTCACAGCTAACAGTTCAAAAAGACAACAAGACAGCCAAAAAAAAAAGACCTTTTCATGCAAGGTCAGAAAATGCGCTACACACAGAGCAAACTGTATGTTTTTCTCCCCTCTATTCCATTCATCTACACTATGCACAAACCCTTTTCTTTTCCAAATGCCCTGAGGGTGAACGATGGGATAAAACACAGGAGAAAAGCTTATAAGAAATGTATATATTATATGGCAATACTTTCACAGAAAGGTGCCTGCACAGAAGTGGGGAGGAGATTTCCTCCTCATGCCAAACATTCCACCAACTGTCTTGGAGGTTTTCAAACGGAGGCTAGATGGCCATCTGACAGCAATGCTGATTCTGTGAACTTAAGCAGATCATGAGAGGGAGGGCAGGAAGGGCTGCATCAGTGCTTAGTTCTAGTGGCTCTTTCTTACATGCCCAGGGAAATGCCGATCACCACTTTGGGGTCAGGAAGCAATTTTTCTCCAGGCCAGTTCGAACAGGGATCCTGGAGGGGTTTTTTTTGTCATCTTCTGGGCATGAAACAGGGGTCACTGGGGGTGTGGAGGGGGAGGTATTCTTGAATTTCCTGCATTGTGCAGCGGGTTGGACTAGATGACCCTGGAGGTCCCTTCCAGCTCTATGGTTTTATCAGCTGGTCAAACAAAGCAGAGTGAGGTTAGAAGCCTTCAGCCACTCATAGGCAACTTCTTCCATTCTTACAATGCCAGATGCACCAAATGCAAAATATGACTTCATGGGTTTCAGTCTTCTCCCTTCCTTTCCTAGAAAACATATTCATGAGTTCCAGAGAGGAAGCTTTATTAGTAACCACACCCACACACACACTGCACCACTGGTAATTTCCTGTACCCTGTGCCACCTGGAAAAGATTCTCTCTCCCAAATTTAATTCTGCATCTTTAAACTTTCCAGCATTTAAAATCAAATTAGACAAATTCTTCTGTGTAAGGTAGTTTGAAATGAGCACTGCAGCCAGGCATACAAGGTTATGCCCAGGTGGTCAGCATTTTTAGGCAAGGCTATTTTTAGTGCTTCAGATTACTGCAGTCCAGATGTGCAGCCATTTCAGAGCAGGGCTAGTTATGGAACCCAGATGGCGGGCTTCTTGGAATGTGCTAAGGTACATACATATGGGGGGGGGGGGAGAGTAACTGGATTCCCCTGAAAGTCTCCCATGTGCCACTTGAACACTACAGATCCCAACTGCCCAGACAAAGGGCCAGAATTCAACAGGTCCATGTTCCTGAAGGAACAGCAAGCATTAGTGAAATCCCTCTTCCTGGACAATCTCAAAAAGCAGCCAATAGGAACCTTATCCTGCAAAGATGTCCACCAATTCTGATTAAATGAAACCCAATAGGAGCCATGTTTTCTCTACTATCTGTGGACAAAAAAGAGGGGGAGGGACTTAACCCTAAAACCTGGGACGAAGAACCTAAAAAGGTAAGTCAAACAGAATAGAGGGCCAACAATAAAAGCTTAATGTGTATAGTATAAAAAGATACATGCATTACTTAACAAAGAATTTAAAAACATATAAGGGCCCAATCACACCTCATGTAAAAATACCAGAATTTAGCACACAAGGGCTAATGGACTTGACCTGACGCATTTTGGCCTGTATAGGCCTTATTCAGAGGTCAAACACAAAGAGGAGCATATTGGCTGATACCATACTACAGTACAATTCATTTTATTGTAAGTATTTAATTTCACATTTTTCTATTTTTTACAGCAATTCTTTTCTGGTCCATCTTGTACCTATGTTGCATAATTGTATGATTGTAATGTAGTCTGATATAAACCAATATGCTTCTCCTATAAATGCCCCCATCCCATACAAGCATTATCAATAAAATGCAGGGATGGCAACCCCACATTCCCTTTGTAACATGTACTTCCAAAAAGAAAAAGTGCTAACACTTTACATGGAACTTATTCGACCTCTGGAGGAGTGGCCCCATGAACACGCATCTCCCCTCGGTGACATTTCAGCCCTCAGAAAGAGGGCGACCAATGTGGAAGCATCACTCACAACTTCTTTGCTCTTCCGAGCAGGCCTTTTTAGCTTTGTCCTTCCTCCTAGATCCCAGTTTTCAGTCCAGGGCTCGGGCATGATAATGCAGTCCTAAATAGCTGGCTGTCACTGTGCGCCCAACACTGCTGTCTGTAGCCCAACCACCAAACCCATACATTGCCAGGACTTCAAGTAACCTCCACAGCCCCACACTGGGCAGCAGTTCCTCTGCAGACTTTAGCCTTGAACAGGGGAGCAAGAAACTGCTCTCTGGAGGAGGCCTGAAGTGACATAAAGCAGGTTAAGTTCCAAATATTCTGCAACTCTGAGGTATCATGCTCACATTAAAACAGCTTCAAGAGCTAGAGACCTACTGGTCCAGCATCTTCCAGTTGTGAAGTTTCCTTTACCCTCAATTTATTTATTTATTTATTTATTTGAAATTGAATGCAGACCTTGGTGTTCCAGGATAAAAGCTTAAGACAGCAACTGTTCTGTGAATCATCCTCATTTACACAAACTTTGCCTGATATTCTTAAATTACATAACAATTCGTTACATTGGGGGGGGGGGGACAGAACAATTTCATCCACTGAATTCTGCAAAACCTTTCCGTATCAAGGGAAGGTTCCTTTCACTGCATCTCCTTTCACTGCAGATCTGTGGGGTCCAATTCACTATTTGACAATTGCAGTTAACCAATATGTCTTTACAAATTAGCCTAAGTGGTGATTTGCATATCATTATCCGTCATTATATTTCTTCTTTAAAAAAACTGGCAATATTTGGCCAGTCAATGAATCAATCTCTCTTTACTCATCATGAAACTTATACTGGACCATAAATTGAATGAATGAATGAATGAATGAATGAATGAATGAAATTGGTCTACAAAGGTTCGTATTGCCTACACTACTGGCAGTTGCTTTCCAGCATCTTGGGCTGTAGTCTTTCACAGCATCTGCTACCTAATCCTGTTAGCTGGAGATTCCAGGGATTAAACCTGGGACTTTCTATATGCAAAGTGGATGCCCCACCACTGAGCTACGGCCCCTCCCCATATGTTCCTATCGATTTAATTATGGTATTTATAGTCCACGTTTCTCACTGAGACTCAAAGGGGATTACAAAGTTTAAATCAATAACAGTCCATACTAAGAGGCATCTAATAAGCACAGTGTAGGGTCAATACAATCAATATGTGGAGACACTGAATGAACAATGTACTAGTACTAGGATTACTGAAATCTGAATAAACATATTAGAAATGAGACAGAGGGTGAATATAACAAGAGAAAAATACTGTTACATTAGTAAAAAGAACAAAACAACAACCGGGTAATACATGCAGCAAACCGATAATATATGTAGAATGATACAGAATGACACATAGTCCCTTTCCCTTTATATAGTTTGGCCAATCCTACGAATGACCCTATGGACAAGCAGCTGACTTTAACAAACAGACCCCAAAGAGTTGTAATAAAATGATTTATGCTGCTCTGAATTCACAAATCGGCTCTTTCCAAAATGTCTGGGAGGGATGAGTTGGGTGGGAGTCTGGAAACCTTGCTCAGCTGCTAGAACAGTTGGCAAAGTACTCTGAACCAGCTCTCCAGGCCCCAAAGCATCTCTTCACTTCCCACACACTCCCAACACCAAGGAAAATAGGCTTAATTTGCAAAACAGAAATTATGTGGGTTGTGCTAGCAAGAAACTATGTTATTAAATATTTACTGACAAGATAAGCAGTGCCGAAGACGTCTAGGCTAGTGACGGCCTTCTGGTATGATTCTAAAATGAGAAGGATTCTACACTAAATTGCACACGGCTGTCACCCACACCATCTGCTTTTCTCCACTAATACACAATCTTGTGTGCAGTTTCTTGTGGCCTGGAGTAGGCATGGATGGAGACCATGCACAGAAACAAGAATTGACTCCTGCCTGCAGATTAGGACTCTTAATAAAGGCACGGTGTGAAAACGTTTTGTCCTCCCTGTCTGGTTGTCAAAATTCGAGCTGGCAGCAAATTTTGAACCCAGAAACAGATGTTCAGCCCGTTTACTGCCATCAAGCTTCAGCCAAAGCAGGGAAATACCGCAAGGAAAATGAAAAACCTTTTAAAATGAAAGGCTCCCCCCACCCCCGATGTTTTAGCAAAGAGCAGTCCACAGGCATACTGTTTTCTACAATGAAAGTCTTAAAACAACAAGATCCATGCCTCAAAATCAATGACTTGTGTAACGTTCATTTTTTTAGGTCTCCGGAACACACAACACACAAGAGGAAATGATAGATTCACATAGACAGGAAATAATATACCAAACACTGTCCATTCTATACTATTTGGGATTCAGGTGCCATGCCAAAGTGAAATGGGAGGGACCCCAAATTTCCTTCAAGAGCCTAATGAATTCTTTAAATTCATATACAAAGACGCAGGTGGGAAGGACTGCTATTTGATCAACTGCCAAAACGACACTGAATTCTCATCAGGAATTCCAATACCAATATGCAAGGTCAATGGGAGAAACAGGAAGCCAGAACTCTAAGTGGATCTCCTGATGGCTAAAAGAAAAACCCAGACGTCAATCTTGCTCTGAATACCAAATTCTTGTCTCTTCCCACAGGAAGTCTCACGGCCAATTGGCATCAATTACTTAATACGTTTACTGCATTGCCTGACCAGACCCAAGTATAGTCATCATAAGGCTGCCTCATCATCTGCCCCCTTGTCTTCACCTTCCCCTCCTTCCCTCCTCCAGCAGGCTCTACCCAGGAAAACTATGGCCCAGTTGTACGGTGCTGACCCAGCTGCATGGCAGGTAACCTGAAAGACCTGTAGGGGGCACCTCACTTTCTCCTAGATCCCCCTCCCCATATTTCTTCTTTTCATAATTCTGAGAGCCAGTATGGTGTAGGGGTTAAGAGTGGCTGACTCCAATGTGGAGAACTGGGCTTGATTCCCCACTCGTCTGCAGGAAGTTTGCCAGGTGACCTTGGGCCAGACACAATTCTCTCCAGATTCTCTCAGCCCCACAAGCAATGCTCCCTCTAAGATGTGAAGTCTTGAGAGTAAAAATTCTACTTTGTGAGCTACGGGTATTAAAGTTGTAAGCGAGCAATTTGGCCGCTGCATAGATTAGTTGGTTCTGGAGCCATCCTTCCTGAGCCAAGACAAAAATGTGTGAGCCGGAGGCTAAAAAACTGTGAGCTAGCTCACACTAACTCAGCTTAGAGGGAACACTGCTCACAAGGTGCCTGTTGTGAGGAGAGGAAGGGAAAGGTGATTGTAAGCCATTCTGAGACTTCTTGAGGTACAGAAAAGCGGGGTATAAAAACCAACTATTATTATTATTGCTTTTCTTTTTAATTTTTTCTCCCCAGGATGATCATTTCCCACTTTGGCCCCAGTTTTCACCAGCTGATCAGCTAAGCATAGGCGGGCAAGAGCTGCAACTGACATGGAGGTCTCCCACCATAAATGGGCAAATGGGAACCCTCCATGCAGGTTTAACATCCAGGTTTGTAATACAGTTGTTGGCATAGCTGGTGATGCGATCATGTTTAATTTCAAACCAAGAAAACTGGACCACCGCTCACCAGTTAACGTACATGCTTTTTTTTCATAGATGGTGCCCCAGATTTAATCTCTGGCATCTCCCAGGTAAAGGGAACTCAAGCAGCAGGGCTGGGGAAAGCCATCAAGTTTATATTCTCTGCTTTCTGTTCTTGCAGGGTTTTAGAACGAGGCCATGTTTGGAAAACTGCATCTCTCATCAAATAGCTTTCGACAAGGAACCACAATTGCTTGGCTCTTTGCTCCCAAACAGGGCTGATGCAAAACCTGAAAGCTATTTCCATAGGTATTGTTTAAAATGAGAGCCCTCCCTGTTTTCCACAAGCCATTATCCACCCCAGGAGCAGCTAAATGGAGGCCAGTGCCAAAGCCATCAGGAAAACAGCTCCTTCCTGTCCAGAAAGAAAGCTCTTATCTGACATTCTGATCTATCAAACTCCCTTACTGAAGTCCGATGAAATGAAAAGGCAGCCTGCGCTTCTCAGAAATGCCTGAACGGTGCTCAGAAATACCAAGAAGTTCCTCTCCCTTCTTTTTATTTGGAAAAGCTCTGCTTTATTCTTATAAACAGTTTTCAGAATGATTTCCTCCCTTAAAAAAAAAAAAGGCAGATACAATTCCATTCATGATCTTGGAAGGGATAAAAAAAATGATTCACTCACAGATGGGAAACTTATCTTCTCCTTGAAACATTTTCAATTTTTGCAGTAAAATAGAGAAGTCTGTCAAGTTAGCAATGGTGCAGTAAAGTCTGGAAAGAAAGAAGTGGAAACCTAACGCAGCCTTTGGTGTCACTAGTACTGCCAGGATCATCAGTTTATGCCAGGACTTTTGACCTGAAGAACCAAACAGTTCATTCCCTGCCACACCCGGAAGCTCCCTATTCTCCCATTTTATTCAGGCCCTTTGGAGCCAGGTTTTAAAGCCTGAGGGGGTAAAATGGATTGTACCACTTCAAATGCAGCGGGGGGGGGGGGGGATCACATTTTCGAATGCTCCCCTGTGCAACAACAACAAAACACCCTGCATGCATTTAGAAAATTTAGCACAACAGGGTGCAAGTTCAACTAAAATTTTCCTCCCTGGTGCACTAGGTTTACTTGCAAGGATTTTTATTTTAAGCTTAAGGACAGGACCCAGTCACTGGATATCTTCACTTGTAGCATGATGTTTTAAGTTCTCAGTCCAATTCTAATGTTTTTTAGTAGAACAGGAAAGTAGACTTTTCCCCACATGCTTATCCAAGCCTATATTCCAAGCTCCGTTATACTTGGTGGGCCCAGTTAATTGATTTAAAAAACATGCAAGGGGGGACCCGCACAGACTTGCAGAGGGCATCTTGTTTTCTGTTCCCCCGCTATTTCCTCTTTCCTATCCCTGAAAGACCCCACGGCCTCTCCCCCTTCCCTGACACCTTCTCACCCACTAGGATTGCCAAGTCTGGGTTGGAAAATACCTGGTGACTTTGGGGGTGGAGCCAGGAGAGGGCGGGGTTTGGGGAGAGGAGGGGTCTCAGCATGGCACAATGCCATAGAGACCACCTTCCAAAGCAGCCGTTTTCTCCAGGGGAGCTGATCTCTGTCAGCTGGGGATCAGTTGTAAAAGCGGGAGATCCCCAAGCCCCACCTGGAGGCTGGCAACCCTATCACCCACCAACCAACCAATCTTTTCTCTGCCCCCATATTCAGCAGAGTTATTTACTTCCTTTATACCTGCCTTCCTCTACAATGGGGGACCCCAAGACCCGAGCTACTTTACACTGAGAGTGCCTGACTGCCCCAAGGTCACTCCGTGAGCTTCCATGGCAGAATGGGATTCAAACCTGGGTCTCCTAGATCCTAGTGTCAAACTCTAACCACTCCACTGGCTTTTGCGGGGTGGCTGCCGTTAAAAAGCAGCCAGTAGCTAGGCCTGGGTGAGTCACGCCTGTCACATGGTGTCAATTTGCCAGGGGTGCACACCAGGCCTGAGACCAATGAGTCTTCCCTCAAGGGCCAAAACAGCCTTGGAAAGGGCCCTGCCCCCAACCCCTGCCAAGTCTTCCAGTACTGCTGCGTTTCCCTAGCAATGGCCACGGAAGGCATTTGCTTCTTAAAGCTAAAGGGGTTGCCTCTATTATTGGGGGAGGCGGGTTAAACTCCCCTCCCCTTTTGAAATTTCCAGTCTTTCTCAGGTTTATAGAAAGATCTGCCCCATCTGTTCACGGCTTCAGTTCTGGATTTAAGTATCCACAGATTTTGACTTGAAGAGAAGTGGATCTATTGACAAGTCAGGGACCTGCAGGACTATTTGTTTTCCCTTCCCCCTCTATTTCCCCTCTTCTTTCCCTATCGTCCATTGCCTCTCTCCTGTCCCTCCTTCCATCTCTGCTTCTCACCCACCAACCAGCTTTTTCTCTGCACCCCATCTTCGGCTACATTTATTTACTTCATTTGTACTCTGTCTTTCTCCACATCAGAGGACCCAAAGCAGCTTATGTCATTTCCCTTAGAACTACAACAGAAGTATCATGATATTAGCTGGGAAGCCCTCTTCACAAACCCTCCACACACGCTGGCTGTCGTGACTGCTCATTCACCCTCTCACCATCATCGCTAGTATTGAATATTGGGGCTTGAGGCAGCTCTTAGCAAACAGTGATTTATTTTATTCGGCTCAGAACACAACACACAAAAGAATCCAGCAACAATCCCCCCTTATATACAGTCAAGAGCAGTCAAAACCACACCTCCTGACACAGTAATAAGGAATCATAGCGAGATTAAAGCATACTTTATTTGCATTTCCTGTTTCATTCTAGACTTCCCTGATTGGTCTGTTATTTAGGCAGCCAATCAGAGCAAGTGCTCAATCATACTGGCAAGCAGTGCTATCTAACACAAGGCTCCGGCATTAGCTGCTTCAATATAACCACCTCTATATGGTAAGAGCCAATAGCAATGATTCCCTCCAAAATATGCCCTCTTCTGATTGGCTCACAAGGAGATTTTCAGGATCCTTGCAGTCTATGAAGCTTGGCACGAAGCTCAGTCACAGTAACAACACATAACAATTAGTTTGATGGAAGATCGAGCTGGCATCAAGTGCATGGAAGACAGCCTAGCTAGGGAGCTCCTACCCAACCAGCCACATAGGCATTCTTTTAGTATCTTGCTCCCATCCACATGATAGACATTAATGTCTACCAAGTTTACTGTGGCATGAGCTTTCAGAGACAAGATCCTACTTAGATGGGGCTGAAGCTCAGTGGAAGAACACCTGCTTGCCGTGCAGAAGGTCCCACGTTTGGTCCCTGGTATCGCCAGTCAAAAGGCCTCTGCCCCAAACCCTGGACTGCCACTGCCCATCAGAGTAGACAACCATGACCTTGATAGAGCAATAGTTTAACTACAAGGTGACTCTGAGTTCAGGCACATCTCACCCACCTGCAGAGAATTGCTGGAAGACGAATGAAGCATGAAAACATTTTTTTGCATGTGTGAAACCCATATAAACCATAACTACATTCCAATGGTGGAAGAAGATTCCTTTCCAAGCCAGCAACCCAAATCCCCACCAGGAGCAAAAGCTTCACACTAAATAGTCCACGTCTTTTCAGTAAGTTTCCTGTTGTTAACACACTAATAACACTGCACCTGATAGATACGTTTCACTTCATTAACAAAAGAATTTACAGCAAACCACACAAGCACTAAAACCTTGCTGCAAGTTACAGGAATTTAATGGAAAGAAAGATAGCAACACCGTCATTCCAGCTCTTAATGACAGATATACACCAAAAAAACTGTTGGCACACAGAATGCCGCCTACTGTTTCTGGTATTTACTGGAAGGAATACAGAAAGTACAAGATATTCTGCCATCCAATCCAACAACAATTGTACCTTTCAGCAGAAAATCGGTTGATTCTGGCTTTGATTGAAAGAGATACCGGACAAGCTCAGACAAGAAAGTCTTTAATAGATGTACCAAGACTGAACAAATGCAGCAGCTTTTCTATAATAGGAAGGAAGGCAAGGGAACAAGGAAAAAGAGTCACAACATCTCATGGTTTGGTGGTTGGCATTTGGATAACCAGCTGTTACAAGACAAGTCACATGTCAATCTCAGATTAATAGTCTTCAGACACCCAGGGAATCTAGAGATTCAGATAAGTGGGTTGCAAAGATTATATTATCCTGACCTAGATGGCCCAGGCTAGCTGGATCTCGTCAGATCTCGGAAGCTAATCAAGGTTGGCCCTGGCTAGTATACGGATGGGAGGTCTCCAAGGAATACCAGGGTAGTGACATGGAGGCAGGCAAAGGCAAACCACCTCTCAATGTCTCTTGCCTTGAAAACCCTACAGAGTCACTATAAGTCAGCGGTGACTTGACGGCGAAAAAAGAGAATATATTATACAGCCCTGTCCTTTAAGCTGCTGCAATGAGACTGATTCATGGGTAGGTTATTATACCATCAGTACAAGGGAATACCAGGACTACATCCCAGCCTCTGGCCACACAAAGGGAGCTGTAGCATTCTTGGACAGAAAGGATTCTGCCTCCAGTGCATAACACCCTTGGTATTTTGGTTTTCTACCAAAGCCAGCAATAATCAAATACATTTGTCTCTGTTTATAGCCAATGCTCCAGGCACAGAGTAACTGGTTTTCAAGCCCTTTCCACCCTTCCACACATGCAAGATAAAGCGGGGGGGGGGGGGGGGGAGGCTATTTCCTCTGGAGAAATTTGACCTGCAGTTTCACGATCACACCTCCCTTTGAAGCTGTGGGCGCAATCCGTCAGTGTGTGACCAGACGCAACTGTGGGTGAGTGGGGGGGTGTCCCGTTTTTTCCCCATGCGCTTAAACGAGGAGTCGATGAATCGCACCGCCACACCAAGGGCTCCCTATGGAGTTTGCAATGATGCACATACTGCAAAGGGGGGGGGGGGGGGACAACGGCACCGAGTCAGGATGGCCTGATCAGACCATCCGGACTCCATGAGAGCACACTGGAGCGATCAGACACGGGAAAGTCCACCTGTGGCCCATCGCAACCTGTTTACTACTGGTTTTTCCCTGGTGTCTTTTAATTCCACATCTGCGGCAGAGCAAAATGGGTTGCCGACGACTGCGGGGCGCTTCCCAGATGTTGTTGTCTGATCGCTCCCTCTAAATCCGCCCGGCGTTCGCGCCTATGTCGGGTCTAATTGTGCATATGAGCACAGCCATACTGTTGGTCTGCACAAACGCACACAATGCTCCCCATGAACATTCACTAGTTGAAGGCAAGCTGCCTTTCAAGGAAGCTGGGGGAACACATACACCCCAGCCAGGCATTTAAGGAACACCCTCCCCCCAGCCAGGCATCCCACAACCTGAAAAATACTACCATGTCATCCCATCACCTAGTACTGTTTTAATTTACTGCATTTAATTTACTAAATTAATTACCTAGTACTATATGTCATCCCATTACCTAGCACTATTTTAATTTACATAGCCCAATCTTAACCAAAGGGAAGTGGAATAGTATGGAGGTATGGTGGCCAGCTGCTACTTGACAGCACATATAAACTAATCTTAACTGAGTTATCTTCCAGGACTGCAGCTTCAGAGGTCAACTTCCCTAAAGCTTAAAACCCAGAATTCTTGATGCCCACACCTCCTGTTCCCTTCCCAATATCATCTATAGCAGCACATCAAAGAAATTCCAAAGCACAGTGCTAGCATGCCACTAAAACAAAGCTGTTACTAATTGCTGTATCTCATTATCAGGATGTTCCAACTGCGTGCCTTTGATTTATCCTACAGTAATTATTTCTGCCTGCAGCATCATTTCCCATTAAAGTGAGAGCAAAGGAGTTTGTACAGCTCTTCACATGCTATTTGCAATATGGTCTTCCTACATGTCAATATTGTTCAGTCACTTGGGAGCTTCATTTTTCTTTTTCTCCCCCCCCCCCCCCCCCCTTTCAAACTTTGGGCCAATCATCTCCACGCAGAACCCGTTTTGTTCCATGGGACTGGAAACAATTTACAGGGGCATTCAGATTTCTGCTGAGCAACAGCAAAAAGATCAAACTTTTAAACAATGAAGGCTGGAACAGCAGCAACCCCTGGGCAGTCAAATAAGGGGAAATACGTCCAGTCCAAAGCTGCCCTCCAGAAATCTGAAAACCGTATGCCACGTAGACAAGCCCAAGTGGTATCTTGCTTCAAGTGCCAGTTTAGAATTGGGGAGACTAGCGTTCAGATGCTCATTAACCAAACCAGACTTTTTAAAAGAGCTGAGTCCAGGGTGCCTGCAGATGTCCACCAAAACAGAGGCATCTCCTCCCTCCCCAGCACTATTCAACACAGAAAACGGCTGGGGGTGAGGCAGGAGCCCTTCCTCCCCCCACGGCAGCCCTCTGAGCCTAAATGGATTCCACTGTACTTTTTAGTAGCTGTTCCCCACAGATGCTTTGTAGCGGGGTGAGAGTGAGTCTAACAACTGCAGAGAATCCAAGCTGGATCCAAGTATCCCAGAATCAACTCTTTGAAACAGCAAACATCTAGTCTGGCTCTTACATGTGAAATTGCCTGGTGACCCCTTAGGCTACTCACTTTCTCTCAGCCTAACCTACACCTCACCGAGATTTGGGGAGAATAAAATCAAAAGTGAATCTCATACTCTGCCCTGAATTCTTCGAAGAAAGATAAACACGTTGAAATGCAAAGGATATCTACACAGATGGCTTCATTAGATGCAGCCAACACTCTAATAAAAGCCACCTTACCATTTGGTAGCCTAATACACAGCACCATCCTAGGAACGTTGTCTTGGGACCAAGCCCCATTGGACAGACCCAAGTAGGATTCTAAGGAGACAAACTTAGGATACCTCACACAGACAACCAATCCCTCCCAGGGATGAAAAAGCTCACCCCAATTCAGTGAAGTTACAAGTCATGGTATGGTAGATACATGGTGGAGATACTGAGCATAATATTTACTTGGTAGCCTAATACACAGCACCATCCTAGGAATGTTGTCTTGGGACCAAGCCCCATTGGACAGACCCAAGTAGGATTCTAAGGAGACAAACTTAGGATACCTCACACAGACAACCAATCCCTCCCAGGGATGAAAAAGCTCACCCCAATTCAGTGAAGTTACAAGTCATGGTATGGTAGATACATGGTGGACATACTGAGCATAATATTTACTTGGTAGCCTAATACACAGCACCATCCTAGGAACGTTGTCTTGGGACCAAGCCCCATTGGACAGACCCAAGTAGGATTCTAAGGAGACAAACTTAGGATACCTCACACAGACAACCAATCCCTCCCAGGGATGAAAAAGCTCACCCCAATTCAGTGAAGTTACAAGTCATGGTATGGTAGATACATGGTGGACATACTGAGCATAATATTTACTTGGTAGCCTAATACACAGCACCATCCTAGGAACGTTGTCTTGGGACCAAGCCCCATTGGACAGACCCAAGTAGGATTCTAAGGAGACAAACTTAGGATACCTCACACAGACAACCAATCCCTCCCAGGGATGAAAAAGCTCACCCCAATTCAGTGAAGTTACAAGTCATGGTATGGTAGATACATGGAGGGTGGACATACTGAGCATAATATTTTGATTTGGTACATTTTTATCCCACCCTTACTCCAAGGGACTTCAAGATGGCACACATCTGTCTCCTCCATTTCATCCTCCTAACAACCCAATGTGAAGGATTGGCTGAGAGAGAATGACTGGCTCAGGGTCACCCAGTGAGCTTCATGGCACAGAGGATTCAAACCTGGATCTTCCAGATCCTAGACCAGCTCTTTAACTGGACACAGATAAAAGGAAGTACTTCTTTTAAAACTGATAAAATGAAGTACTTCTTCACCCAAAGAGTGATTAACACATGGAATTCACTGCCACAGAAGGTGGTGGCGGCTACAAGCAGGGACGGCTTCAAGAGGGAATTGGACAAACACATGGAGCAGAGGTCCATCAGTGGCCATTAGCCACAAGGTATAGATAGGATCTCTCAGTCTGGGGCAAGTGATGCACTGTATTCTTGGTGCTTGGGGGGGCAACAGTGGGAGGGCTTCTAGTGTCCTGCCCCCACTGGTGGACCTCCTGATGGCACCTGGTATCTTTGGCCATTGTGTGATAGAGTGTTGGACTGGATGGGCCATTGGCCTGATCCAACATTGGCTTCTCTTGCGTTCTCATGATACCAAGCTGGCTCTCTAAAAGATACACTGGGTTGTACCCAACAACTCTGTTCCATTGACAGCAGAGCTTTCCTCTGGAGAAAGGAGATTCATGCCAGCACAAAAAGCTCTCTGCTAGTATAAGAAATAGCAGAAAGCTCAGCCATAGCTGGATACAGAGCACAGTGATCTAAGCGATATACTCCCAACTGCTAAACGCTAAGGAACAAGGACAAATGAGGGGCATCACTATCAAGCCATGCTTATTCACTCTCAGCAGCATCTGTCTGGCTGCTTTGGACACAAAACCTATTCTGTTCTTGCTATTTTTTATATTAGTATTTAGCAACCCTGAGCTTGAGAGAATTTTTAGAACTCCCTGAAGAAGACCTGGAAACAGGAGATCTGGACCTCTGTTGGAGGAGGAAGAATAACAAATGCATTTTTGGACTTAAAGGAGTCCTCCTTCAAAAATACCTTTGTACTATTTAGGAGGACTGGAACTTATAGAGTGGTTGTGTAATATCTGTTGTTATATGTTATATTTTTGGATGGTATTTTGGGATTTATACTTTTTTGGGTGTGATAATTAATGTGATAATGAATTATTTAAAAAGAGTAAATTATAAATATATATATATATATAATATTTAAAAATTAAAAAATATTTTTGTGATATTTTGTTAATTGTTTTTAGCACGGTAGTTTTTGATTTTTGGCTGCTTTGGAGACAGAATGCTGGACTACAGTGACTTTCGACCTAACCGAGCAAGTTCTACCCCTTCGATACTGTTAACCTCACACAGCTCATACGCGCCAAATCTCCTCCCCACTATTCTGCACTTAGTAAATGCTCTCCAAATGTTTAATATTATTTCCATCAATAATGAAAGGACTAGAAATCTGGCCATGTGCAAATTCCGACACTCATCCTGGATGGATGGGTGGGTAAATAAATGAAAAAAGTTTACTACATGAAGGATTCCAGGAACCCAATTACAATTTTCCCACAAATGCCAAGCTCATTTTCAGCTAAGAGGAAAGCAACAACCTTTATCTTATGGCTTCACCTTGGCAAAAATAAAAGGATTATTATGGTATTTACCATGCAGATGAATATCACCATGGAAGATGGGCGCATTAAAAGACTGCTGGAGAATCATCTTATTTAGGGATCAGAGAGCTTTACAACTATCGCCCAGGCACTAAAAAATTCTGTCATCTTATTCACACTTCATAATTAACTGGCCTACCCAAAGGAGCCGATATGCTGCAGCGCTGAACTTCTCTTTCATTATTAGGAATGTCACTGAGGCTTCTTATTAGATCCTGACATTTCCAATCTCCAATCATGTAACACTTCACAGGCATTAAAACAATAATAATCTTGATTTCTCCATAGGAAAAAAAAAAGTTAATCCAAAGGCTCTCTGGTCCATTTTAAGAACTGGAATATTTCAGGCACAATCTAGCAAAAGTCCAGCTCACTGCAGACCACTGATTTTAACTGAATTTGTGGAAGGAGAAGGGAAGGTCGCAGGGACTAGCTCGATTCTGTCAGATCTCAGAAGCTTATCAGGGTCAGTACTTGGATGGGAGACTACCAAGGAAGATTCTGCAGGGGAAGGCAGTTCTCACTTGCCTTCAGAACCCCTTGCTGGGGTCACCACAGGTTACTTGTGGCTTCATGGCACGTGGGTATGTAATCTGTCACGAAGGGTGCCCTTCTTGTGCATGGAAACCACCTCCCAGTATCGACAAACATAAGAATGCTTTTCAGGAGTAATGTATCACAAACAGCATATGTACAACAGATCTATTTTTCCGGAATGCAAATTTTAGATACATTTTCAAAACTCATAGCTACAGCCAATCAGGTCAGTTGCATGAGTGTTGATTAGAAGCTTCTGGCTTACAGCTCTCCGAGCGACAGCAAAAAGGAGTAAATAAAAATTTTCCCCACCAGGGAATCTTGCACTTTTTCAGAAACTTTCCCTAAGTCAAAAAAAAATATAATGTTCCTTAAGTGTAAATTGGGAGATGTCTACACTAAGAAAGTTAATCAGCTGAGACCCCGCAAGATGTAGTGTTTAGAGTGTCAGGCTAAGCACTAGGAGACCCAGGTTCGAATCCCCACTCTGCCTCAGAAGTTTGCTGGGAGACCGAGAGCAAGTTACACAGTCTCAGGACAACCTACGTCACAGGGTTATTGTGAGGACAGATTTGTAGAAAGATCTGCCCTGTCTGTTTATAACTCCTGTTTCTGGGTTTAAGGTCTGACAGATTTGAGCTTGTTGAGAATTAGATATACTGATACATATTTATGGACTAATTGTATATCAATGTCTATACAGGTCCCGTGACTCCTTAGCTGGGAGCTGTAACACTTACAGTGCAGTTCTAAGGAAAGTTGTGCCTGTGTTGGTATGTTTAAGTTAATGGGTTTAGAAGGATGTAAACATTGCTTGGGATTGCACTGTTAGAGA
Source organism: Lepidodactylus listeri (assembly GCA_029233225.1). Classification (NCBI taxonomy): domain Eukaryota; kingdom Metazoa; phylum Chordata; class Lepidosauria; order Squamata; family Gekkonidae; genus Lepidodactylus; species Lepidodactylus listeri. The sequence goes on from JARCFY010000008.1 coordinate 25,121,935, forward strand.
GATTTGAAACAGATGTTTTTAGTTTTTCCTCTTAATTATACCCCACTTTTCTCCCCAAAAGGGATCCAAAGTGACTTGCAACATTCTACCCCCTCCATTCTGGTCGTTTCAAACAGTGCCACTTTTCCCCCTGCCCTTTTTCACCGTGCGATCTTCCTCAGACTTTTAAAAAATGTTCTAAGGTGAGTGCTATAGCAGCGCCATTGAGATGCAGTGACTCAAATGGAGTCAATACATCTCAGTGGTATTGCTATAGCACTGCAGTGTAGTGGTTTAGCCCTATATCACTCACCTCAGAATGTTTTTCAAAGGCCAAGAAAGATTGTGCAGAGAAAAGGGGGGGGGAGCAGCACTGTAGGAAGTGCTATGGACATTTTAGACAGCACACCACAGCGATTCAGAAGCACAATGAAAGGGCAGAAAATGGAAAAAAACAGTTTTTCTCAGAAGTGGCTCAACCACAACCCATTGCAAGCGGGTTTGTAGGAACAGGTAAATAAATTCTGCTAGCAGACGGTTACTAAAATGGGTCTGTCTGAAATTACAGGAAAAAAATAAATAGCAACCAGTTACTAAAACGGAATACAAGGGCAGTTTGAAAGGGTTCATTTTAGGTTGCAATGTCACCCTTTCATCTACGATCCCAGCAGAACCTACTCAGCTCCTTCAGCCTTTCCTCACAAGTTCTTTTGAATGAAAACCCCTCATCTTGTTGCTGTACTCAAGTTCTAACTACCAAAAGGTCCAACTAAAAGTCTTACAGGTTTCATTTATTTACTTCATTTATACTGCACCCTTCTCCGCAACAGGGACCCGAAGCAGTACAACATTCTCTTCTCTTCCCTATTATTCTCACAACAAAAACCCTCTGAGGTAGGTTAGGCTGAGTATGTGTGATTCGCCCAAGGTCACTCAACAGGCTTCCAGAGCAGTGGAGATTTGAACATCACCTCCTGGATTCTAGTCTGACAGTCTACCCATTACACCGTAGCAGCTCTATGTTATACAGCCAGTCCCACCAAAGGTAATGAAGCACACATTAGGAAAACATTTCCTCAAAACATGTGAGGATTTTTCAGACAACAGCCTGGAGCTGATGTACAAGCTGTATGAGAATATTACATGGAATTCTTTTAAAAAGTGAAAAAGGGCAGGTAGGTCAACAGCAAATAGAAGGGCTCTTTACAAACTCTGTATGCATCAGTTCCCAGAGAGCTGGTATGTGGAGAACTTATGTGTTAAACACTCTGGGTACTTTCTTCAGGTTACCAAACCTTGTTCAGAATGTTACATTTCATCAGAAATTAAAAGCCCACTGATGAAATTCTTTGTATATGGTCTGCTATCGCTTGCTGCTATTTGTTACCTTTTAAAAATTATTTTATTGTTTTTACCTAGGTTTAGCAACGGTTGCATTATGATTAATTCCTTCGTGTAGAGCCCATCTTTCTTCCATTGCTGAACTCCACAGGATTGAACCGTTTCAAACCTATCCTCTTTGCATTCATTCTTCTAAACTTTACACACAAACATCCTGTAGCTGTTACCTCCAATTCCTGTGCTGTTTGAAAAAGTGATCACCTTTTAAGCCTTAAACATACCGCTTATGGATTTCAGTTGCATGTTTCTCTCAACATAAAAACAGAGGGGGCAACCCAACTTACGTTAAGCATGTGTAAATCTCATTGATTTCAATGGCAGAAGTAAGCATGCACTTAGCTCTCTCTGACCAAAAATCAATAGTAATTAGAAAGACTTCACCTTGGCTGGATTACACCTAGACAGGATAAACTCTTTACTCATTCATTCTCCCCACTACAACACTTATATCATGCCTTTTCTCAAGGCTCAGCATCACCTTCCCGCTTCTTCCATGGTGATTTTAAATACCTTTTTCTATTGCACATGCAGCTGCCAGCACTGCTTTGTCAAAGAAGAGACCCACGTGGGAAACAGACAAAAGTTTTAACACCTTTGGCCTACTCCTGTTTTCTTGCTGGAAAAGCCACCCTTAAGCTGCTAGTGCCCTCACTGGCAGCTATGCAGACCTGGTGTTTAAATGGAGCAAAATACCAGGACCCGAATGCGACTGTGGTGCAGCCCACCCAAGCTATCTCCCAGCTGTCACAGGAATGTGAACTTCATGATTTCCAGGGAAATGTGATGAAGTTCTTTGAACTCTCCCCAGGTGTGATTGGGTGGATTGAAAATTTAGATATTAGTATTTAGGGAGATTGCCCAATCGGTCTGCTTACCCGTTGCACCAACTTGGTTATGTATTTTATATTATTATATGCTTCCTGTGTGTAAATCTGCCATATGATAAATAATAAATAACCCTTACTGGGAGGAAAAAATATATAATGTACCTATTTTTATCCCCAAACAAGAAAACAACAGAGACAAAAAGGGTTAAAGTTTCCCTCCCACCCCACCCCATTCTCCTCCTTGATAAGACTATTCTGGCAATTCATTCTGCAGAAGAAGAAGAAAAATGTTCAAAATAGGGGTAAGAAATCACTATGCAGCTCTCATGTTGAAACATTCCTTCATAGGGATATTGCACCACCTGGATAATTTTAGTTATCTTTCTTTCCTAACAGGTCTACAGCATAATTTTGGAACTGCACAGAGTTCAGATGTGGGTGGGCTACAGATTCACGCAACAGCTTCATAATACTTGCTAATCAACTCCCTGCCAGTTACCTTCCTAGCTATGACTTTCCCACAATGTTATGAGTCACTCCCTCTCCCACAAATATCAAAATTAGTTCCTCCATAAGGTATTTTGAGACTTGCACTTTTGTAATCACTTGACTCAACAGCAATATGAAATGAACAGCTGGGGAGGAGATAGAAGCAAGAGGGCATCGAACACAATCACACACATACCAAACAATGCACTCTCAATGCACTTTCCAACTGGATTTGACTTTGGGAACTGGCAAAATCCAGTTGGAAAGTGGATTGAAAGTGGATTATTTAGTGTGTGTGATCGCAGCCCAGGAGAGTTGCCAACTCTGCACTGGGAAATTCCTGGAGATGATGATGATGATGGTGATGATGGTGATGGTGATGAAGAAGAAGAAGAAGAAGAAGAAGAAGAGAATGGTAGGGGTTTTTACCCTGTTTTTCTCTACCCTAAGAAGACCCAACATGTCTTACAATTGCCTTTCCTTTCCTCTCCCTATAACAGACACCCTGTGAGAGTTCTGAGAGAACTATGACTGGCCCAAAGACACCCAGCAGGCTTCCTGTGGAGAACTGGTGAACTCAAACCCAGTTCTCCAGCTTAGAGTCCGCTGCTCTTAACCACTATACCATGCTGATTTTCAGCATGGAGCCTGGGGAAGAATCTCAGTGGGCTATAGTACCATAGAGTCCACCCAGTTTCTTCATGGGGACCAATCTTTAGCATCTGGAGGTCAGTTGCAATTCCAGGAGCTCTCCAGGAGGGTGGCAACCCTAACCAGAAGAAACCGAGAAAAGGGGATGGAATTAAGGGAGACTGCAAAGAGCAAGGATTAGGGGCAGGGAATGATGCCCTTGATGGGCACTCCTTTTGTGCTCGAGTAACACTGCTAGTTCTCTTTATTCTGGAAGCCATTCAAATCTGGAACATTCAGGGCTGGGAAAATCTACCTGGTTTAGGTGCCATAATCAAATTTTTGACAGCCAAGATCAAATCTAACCACCAGCCCTTTACAGAGTTGAAATAATTTTCCAAATTCCAGCACAAATTTTGTTTGAAATGCTTCTAGGCCAAATTTCCAAACCAAAGAACCAGAATTCTTGATTCTCACTTGACTGATCAACTAAAAGTGATTAAGATTAGTTGCATACAAACAACATGGGTATATCGCCAAAAAATCTCTTTTTGAGTTCTTGAAAGGAGTATGAAATATTTTTACCCATTTAATATAGAAACGATAACAGTCACTGCAAGAAGGGAAAGCCACTGGCAAAAAAATTTTTTTTGCTGCCTACAGCAATAACATGTCAAAATCCAAAGAGTCAGAATACAAACAAATGCATCATGAACTTGCCATACCACCAGTTCAAATTGGACTCTTCGTGACCCCATGGACCACATCACGCCAGGCCCTCTTGTTCTCCGCTGTCCTCCGGAGTTTGCTTAACTTCATGTTCGCTGCATCGATAACACAGTCTAACCATCTCATCCTTTGCTGTCCCCTTCTACTTTGACCATCAGTCTTTCCCAGCATCAGGGTCTTCTCCAGTGAGTGCTCCCTTCTCATTTGGTGGCCAAAGTATTTGAGCTTCAGCTTCAGTATCTGGCCTTCCAGGGAACAGTCAGGGTTGATTTCCGTTAGGATTGACTGATTTGATCTCCTTGCAGTCCAAGGGACTCTCAAGAGTCTTCTCCAGCACCATAATTCAAAAACATCTATTCTTCGGCGCTCAGCCTTCCTTGTGGTCCAACTCTCGCAGCCCTACATTACTACTGGGAATTATCATTGCTTTGACTATACGGACTTTTGTTGGCAGGGTGATGTCTCTACTTTTTACTATGCTGTTTACCACAATAAAACCCCATGGACAGTAACAAAAGGCTAAAACTGGGGGAGATTCAAATCACTTCTTTTTAAAATTGAAAACACTCACGTACCAAAGTTCTGTGACGTTCTATTAGGGCCTCTTTACATGTTATAAAGTCATACAAAGCAACACCACGAGAACTTTGAAGGAGACATTCAATAGGAGTTTTGTGTCTCCCAGATTCACGGATGCCTTTTTCTCCTTGCAACCACAAGTGGCTGCAGCCTGCCCCTCTGTATTTAGACCATCCCATGTACTGACTTCATTTGCTATTACTTAGATGGCTGAATGCAAGCTTTGCAACAGAGCCAAAAGGAGCTCCACGGGGCAGTTGACGGAGGAGAAAACTGCATGAATGGAAAGGCTACAACAGACATCCCCAGTAACAAGAAGAAAAAGGCTTATGTGGGACTAGGAAGCATAAAACCTCTGCAGAATACCGATGCAAAGTCCTTGTTCAACAAACATGAAGACTCTGTATTGTGAAAACAGCAGGGCTGACAACCAAGGGCTCCCTCCTGCAGGGAGCTTCTGTGGGTATGGCCAGGTGCCTTGCAATACTGCTTTACACCACATGTCACTTCCAACTGGGTCACAATGTCGATGCAACACTCTAGTGATCCTTGGAAACTCTATGGTTTGGGGGACCGTTACAGCATCATGGCAGTGCATGATGTCACTTCCAGTTACACAACTGGAAGTGTTGCTACCATGATGTCACTTCCTCACTCAATTTCCTGCACTGCTGCAGCAGGGGACCAGAGGCATAAGAGATCCAGCGCTATAGCAGGAGACCTGGTCCCCCAATTAAAAAGGCCCCCCAGTTGGACAAATGCGCTCAAGAGATGAATTAGGCTGATAAATGTACAGCGTCAGGTTGCACGTGTGAAAAACAGAAAGGCCATTTTTAGAACGTTTGTGCAGAGTTTCAGAATCAAGTGATAGTTATGCAGGAAAGCAGATTTAGTGTCACATTTCAAGCTTCACAAAGTTTACTATGTCACATGCAATTCCACTCTTAAATTCGCTGTCCCTCTAGGCCCTCGGAAACACCTTGCTAGATTCTCTCTGCAAGGTTTAAGCGGTGACACTGAACACAAGAAATTAGCAGGTCTTGAAATTCCAATTACCAAAAACGTTTGCCACTATCATATTTCCTCCAGCGTGTACACTTCTCTCTCTCCTATTGTTTTGTTTGTACTAGAAAAACTAGCTGGGAAGCTAGTATCTGAACGCCTTGCATGCACGTTGGCCCTCACACAAAAACGCCGGCGTAAACAACCGGCTCCCACTGACCTTGGCAACTCACATCCAGTACATACAACCCAACTACAGATGCAAAGAATAACTATAAAATAGAGACGGCCTGCCAGTATTTAACTTTCTGGCCAACACTTGCAAAACTATATTCTTCACAGATCAGGATGTCCGATTATGCAATACCCTCGTTATGTTAAAACACAATAACCAAACCACTCCCTGCTATAAATCTGCCCAATCATAAGGAAAGAATTAAATATTGTTAAAGAACACACCAGCAGCTTGCAAGAGAAATTTCCTGTTCCTCAGGCTGGGGGATGGTGGTGATTATTCTGACCAAACCAAATAAAAATCTAGAAAATGCTGAAACACAACCTGCCTCAAGTGATATCGCAGTCCCTTGCCAGCAAAGAGATAGCTATAAAATAATTCCTTAAGAGGAGAAACACAGCATGCAGCTCTGTCATTCAAGATGTGTGTGTGTGTGTGTGTACACACACACACACACACACACCAACCACCTCTCCAGAGACCTGCTCAAGGAATCTCACAATAATAAAGGCAATAGAATAAACTCATAAAAAACAACAATGTAAGAACCCTCACAGGCAGTCTTCAAGCAGCGGCTGAAAGCACACTTGTCAGAGATGCTCTAGGCTGATCCTGCATCAAGCAGTGGGTTGGACTAGATGGCCTGTACAGCCCCTTCCAACTCTACGGTTCTGTGTACTATAAATAATAAAACAAGACATAAAAACAACATCTGAGACTAGAGGCAGACCATGCAAACAGCTAAACGAGATGGAACCCCTCCATTAAAAGCCAAGGTAAAAAAGAAATCACTCTGCTTTGACAATAAGGTAGGTACCAGGTTAGCCTTATAGGGAAGGGCTCTGCAAATGTTGCCACCACAGAAAAGGCCCTGTCACCACACCCCTGACCTCTCTGGGCAGGGGCACAGAGAATAGAGCATGAGAAGAGGATCTTCACTTGCAGGCTGAGCAGTCAGACCAAGCCAAAAAAAAAAAAACTTTCACCTCAAATGGACACTTTACCAGTTCTCGGTACTTTTCTATTTGTACACAGTGCTCTCACAAGGGAGACTCAAGACCTGAAAAATAAATACACAGCAAGAGACACCACAGTGCTTAAGAAGATCTGCAATTGTGGCGGAAGGGTGGGGGAGTGACAACTGATGCTCAAACATTCATTTATTTACACCCCATCTTCCTCCCCAACGGGGACCCAAAACAGCTTACATTATTCTCCTCTCCTCCATTTCATCCACACCCAGCATGACAAGAGTGGAGATTGAAACCTGGGTCTCACGGAGCCTAGTCTGACACTCTACAACCACTATACCACATACCTTGTATTAAGCTCTGCTAACACCGTATGACTTACAGGACTAGCTAGATAGAGGCCCGCTATAAGCCTCCCCAACCACATCCTATTAATCATAGAGGCAAAGACCAGTCCAATAGCAACTTAGAGTCACCATCAGATACCTCTTGAAAGCTCATACCATGAAAATCTTGTTGGTCCATATACAGTGCTACTGGATTAGAATCCGGCTCTTCTACTGAAGACCGACACGGCTACCCTCCGAAACTATAGTAAGAGGCTGACATTCTTCCTCTCAACAGTGTTCAGCCAGTAGTGGAAAGTACTGTCAAGTCACAGTCAATTTATGGTGACCCCATAGGGTGTTCAAGGCAAGAGCTGTTTAGAGGTGGTTGGCCATTGCCTGCCTCTGCATAGCAAACCTGGACTTCCTTGCTGGTCTCCCATCCAAGTACTAACCAGGACTGACCCTACTTAGCTTCCGAGATCTGATGAGATTGGATTAGACTGGCCCATCCAGGGCAGGGCAGGCACTCTATACACTGGTGCATAAAGAGAACGGTGGTTGTATTCGTCATGTTAAATTGCTGATTCAAATATTACGAAGTACACAGTTCAGGTCTGGGGTTTCCTTCTTGTCTAACAGTCAGACATGAGTTATAGGTTCTCCTTAGTTCCTGCACACACGGTGCCCAGGTCAGACTAGAACCACTGCAAATGATCTTCCCAACCTGAAAAGGTCCAAGGAAGGCTCAGTTAAGCCCACTAAAGCAACCCACGAGTGTGCACGTTTCCCCAACGAGCCAAATACCAACCCCATCATTTCAAGTCCGGCAAATGACAGGCGCAGGAACTGAGACTCCTGAACTTTCCTTACAACGGAGGTCAACACTCTACTGTGAAGCAATAAAAAACAAACAACCACCTAAGAACTGGGATAAAAATTTTAAGGACGCCATCTGGGACTTCATTTAATCTGGTTTTTAAAATTTGTTATTCTACTTTTGTTATTTTGAATTCTTAATGTTTTGTACATTGCCCAGAGACCAGCGCAAGCTAGGACGGGGCAATTAATTAATCAAAATTGCTGCTGCTACTTCTACCACTACTAACCAGTGTTCCCTCTAAGCTGAGTTAGTGTGAGATAGCTCACTGTTTTTTTAGCCTCCAGCTCACAGATTTTTGTCTTAGCTCAGGAAGGATGGCTCCAGAGCAAACTGATTTACACAGTAGCCAAATCACTCGCTCACAACTTTAATGGCAGTAACTCACAAAGTAGAATTTTTGCTCACAAGATTCCACAGCTTAAAGGGAGCATTGCACCTAACGGAACGGGGCGGGGCGGGGCGGGGGGGGGGGGGAGAGAGAGAAATCAAACCTCCTGACCTCAGTATGTCCCTATTTGTAAACACTGGGAAATGTCAAGCTTGGTAAAGGTGGGATTTCAAAAGAAAGTTTTAAAGAAATAAACATTAAGGTAATTCTTTTGTTATATGGAAGAGGCAAAGGACATATAACTAGCATCGTGTTAAATTAAATATCTAGGAGGAGATACCGGTGCATTCACCGCGCTGTGCAGAACTTAAACTACAAAATGATAATTGGAGGGTTGTAAAAAAAGGAGAGATTCGTAAAGGCACAAAATGGTAGTTAAACTACCTGGCGCTCCCTTTTAATTCCCATTAGAAAATCACGCTTCCATACACCATTTAACTGTGGAGCAGTTCTCCTATAAAGCTGTCAGTCTTCTGAAATGCGGTGAATTACTCCCTTCTATTTTTTTTTTTTTGTAAAGTCAAGCACTTCAAAAAGGTGCTTAACCAAGTTAGATAACCCAGTGCATTTAAAATCCCTGCACAAAATGACTGGAGAGCAGGACTAACAACCTAATAATCTGCTCCACTGCTCGGCAGAGCATAGGATTTGATGCTGGGAGAACCTCCAGGTCTCTGAGATGCTGGCTTTGCACATGAAAGTTTTTTATTTTAATGCGGGTGAACATTTCCCCATGCAGTTCCTCCACCTGCGCCTGTGCAGTGTCACCTGCTTGGTCTGAATGTTTGAACAAATGCCAAGAGGCCTGTTGCAGCTGCAAACGCTTCGCTGCTCCCACACAATCCCAAGCGCATATACAACTTCTGCCCTAAGGGGGCTGGTATTGCCGGCATGTTATGTGAACACTCGTGTACGACTGAACCACATGCCTGGATGGAAGCAGCAAGGCCTAGGACTCTGGACTGTGTCTTGAAATACGCAGAAAAGGAAAGAGCCATATGCGTTGAGGTATGTTTTTGCTGTGGAGCACAGCTCACCCTCATTCTCTCTCACACACAGCAGCCTGAAGCAGGACAGACTTCACAAAGCTGTACTGTTTGACTCTGTCAATGTTAGAAACAAAACATTGGGGGAATACTCACAAGAGGAACCACGCCACTCGGGGCAACTGAGGCAGCCACTGTTGTAGATTCTGGGCTAGATCTTACCCCATCCCATCCTGCCACTCCCCAGAGCAAAGTTTGTTTATTAAAATGTTTATATCCCACCTTTCCTTTTGGCTCAAGTCTGAAGCCCTTCTCCAATCTAAGGAGCCTCCCTCCAACTTAAATGGCTCTTCTGTTGACAAAAGGCTCCTTGGAGGGTGGTTGTTACAGAGGGGAGCCATGTTGGTCGGTAGTGAAAGAGCTGAATTTGAGTCCGGTAGCACCTCAAGACCAACAAGATTTTCAGGGTACAAGCTTTCAAGTGTCAGAGCTCCCTTTGTCATGGAGGAGGAGGAGACTGGATTTATACCCCGCCCTTCACGTGGAGTGTCAGAGCGGCTTACAATCTCCTTCCCTTCCTCCCCCCACAACAGACACCCTGTGAGGCAGGTGGGGCTAAGAAAGCTCTTTCCAGAAATGTCCTTGAGAGAACAGCTCTCAGAGAACTGTGACTGACTCAAGGTCACCCATCTCCTTCCCTTCCCCTCCCCACAACAGACATCCTGTGAGGCAGGTGGGGCTGAGAAAGCTCTGAGAGAACTGCTTTTGAGAGAACAGCTCTGAAAAAACTTGTGACTGACCCAAAGTTACCCATCTCCTTCCCTTCTTCCCCCCATAACAGACACCCTGTGAGGCAGGTGGGGCTGAAAGACCTCTTTCGTGGTCTGGCCTTGAGAGAACAGCTCTGAGAGAACTGTAACTAACCCAAGGTCATCCAGCAGCTGCAAGTGGAGGAGTGGGGAATCAAACCCAGTTCTCCCAGATTAGAGCCCATACTCTTAACCACTACACTGAACTGGAGCCTTGATACTCAAAAGCTTATACCCTGAAAATAGTCTTGGAGGATCACAGGCTGCACCCCTCCTCTGGGAGCACATCATTTGAATGACAGCAATGTATTTCATATCATTGCCGCAACACCCATCACACCACAAAGTAATCAGTGCTGAATACATGAAGGACCTTTTCCTGGGGCTGGCGTCACACGTTTTGCAGGCCCGAGGCTTATGTACGGGCTAAACAAACACAACTGTCAGGCTAGATTATATATCCATACCCAGGAGGCGGCAAACCCTTTTCGGAACCAATTCTAAGATAGGTGATACTACTGAGAGCCAAACAGTATGACTAGGCTAGTAGTGTATGGGGCAGAAGAATAATGTGATCCTGCTTTTGTTATTTCATCTCATGCTGGTAGAAAGCACAGAAGACGTTTTATTTGGCACTGATGTATTAGTAGATTTGTATCTGGGCATCTATATAGCATCGTTTTCTTTTAAATTTTCTAATCTGCCTGGCTGCATTGGCTTGGGTTGTCTCCCGCGTGACGGCATCCGACTGAGAAAATTCCCTTTTGCTGAAGTCGGAGTTTCTCTTTTTCTGAAAATAAACTGCCTAATAACTAAAAAGAGATGGGCTTAACAATCTGAGTATTGCAACATGTGGGCACTTAGAGGCCATAGTGACATACAGGAGATGGACTGCTGAAAACTAAAATGAATGCCACTACAGGTATGTCGACACCCTGTCCTGAAACCCCTTTACCATAAAATGCTTCTGCAACGTGGTTGTTTGCACCAAGAAAAAGATCAGTCAACGCCTGAAACATAATGTCAGGAAACAAGCATATCCAATTAGCAGCACTGAGCTCTATTAAGGAAGGATTAAAAAGGGATAATGACTAATAAAGACTTATTTACAACTCAGTTATCAGTTGAGAGAAAGGAAACTCAGCAAAGTACAACATTTTTGTCATCCTACACTGCGATCCATCCCGTTCGGCTAAGAAAATAGCTTAGGTCAGGAAGTTATTGTTCTCCAGGCCAGTTTGGCCAGGGATCCTGGAGGGCTGGGTTTGTTTGGGGAGGGGGTTGCCCTCTTGGGGGGGTGGGGGGGTATTTGTGAATTTCCTGCATTGTGCAGGGGGTTGGATTAGATAACCCTGGAGGTCCCTTCCGACTCTATGATACTATGGTTCTACAGGGACCCATAGCACTTAGTTCCTTTTTCCATTTGCAAGCTGCCATTCGGGTGGCAAAACCATATAAGGGGGCAGACACACATGCTGACCTGTCAGACAGACAAGATAATTTGGCATGGCTCACTATCCAAACTCCCGAATTCAACTGGAAACCAAATGTGTCAATAGTACTTCGCTGGAATGTGGCAGAAAAGGTGATCCTATTAGCCAGGGTCCCCCAGCCTTGTTGGACCTGTGGATACATTTGGAGTCCTGGGAACAGGGAGTGGGGGCACCACAATAAAATGGCTGCCATGGGTGGGAGGCAATCACAGCATGGCTGCCACATAGTGCGGGCCCAATCACGAAATACTGGGAGGTTCCACAAATAGATAAAAGGTTCCATGCCAAACCTCTTCCTATGAAAAACGCAGCTGGTGCTCTCTGGAAGCACAAAGACGAGGTGTCCCAAGCTGTTCTGAAGCACCTCCTACCAGTGTTCCCTCAAAGCTGAGTTAGTGTGAGCTGGCTCATAGTTTTTTAGCCTCCGGTTCACACATTTTTGTCTTAGCTCAGGAAGGATGGCTCCAGAGCAAACTAATTTACTCAGTAGCCAAAGCGCTCGCTCACAACTTTAATTCCAGAAGCTCACAAAGTAGAATTTCTGCTCACAAGACTCCACAGCTTAGAGGGAGCATTGCCTCATATGCCAACGAAGTGGAGAAGCCAGGACTGGCACCTTGCAGAAGAAGCAAGTGGGCACCAGGAAACATACTGCTAGCACCATGATGCCCACGGTCGCCACACTGGGGATTAAGGCACTGAGCACCGACCTGTGCAAATTTAATTACAGTCTTTGCTACACCAGGCGGAACAGCAGCAGTGTTTGGTGGGTGGCATTCTTTGCTTCCCATCACAAAGCTGCTTCCTTTCCCATATTTCTTCCTCAGAAGAAATAGGCACATTTTTTTAAAAAAATCATTGGAAAGCATGTTTCTCTTGCCACCGTAATAAAAGCAATTGTGCATGTGTTGCAAAACCCCAAGCAATTGTTTGAATGGGATACCTAAACACAGCCCCCATAGCTTTGCGCCAGACCGAGAGGCTGCTGTGCCGCTGTTCCTCCGGCGACGCGGGATGGCAGGAGTTCCATGTCCCCTTGTGAGCCACGCGGTGCTTTCCATTTTCCCTGCCAGACGAAGGCAACTGCGAGGAAGCGGCGTGGAGGGAAGCGGCGGGCTGCCGAGCCATCCTTTGATGCACCATTCCATTTTTGCTAATTAAACAATGGAGAGAGAAACCAAAACCTTATATGAGAAGATGGCCTTTCACTTCCTATTCATTCACACAGAGAGGAAACCAAAATGCTTATAGCCAGCGTTTACTAAGCACCAGCAAAGGGAGAAATGGTATAAGAAGGATCCCACACCGAAGGCCACATCCCAGGTTATTTAAGGTCAGAGTGATCTTTAGAGTGGCTCTCTGTGGCCGCAAACGGAGCTTTGAAGGGAGCCGTCAAAGTATACATACACCTGTAATGTTTCCAGACAGCCTCCTTAATTGAGACTGACATGGCAAAGTCTATTTAAATTATTTAAATTATTTATTGTCCACCTTTTACACAGGGACTCAAGGTGGATTACAGAGTCAGTACAGATAACAAAATTTAGGATTGCCAGCCTCCAGGTGGGGCCTGGGGATCTCCTGCTTTTACAACTGATCCCCAGCTGACAGAGATCAGCTCCCCTGGAGAAAATGGCTGCTTTGAAGGTGGACTCTATGGCATTGTACCATGCTGAGGCCCCTCCCCTCCCCAAACCCCACCCTCTCCTGGCTCCACCCCCAAAGTCCCCAGGTATTTTCCAAGCAAGACTTGGCAACCCTAACAAAACTGGACATTCAGTAACCAAATGCATTAGGATTTTAGAAGTCTGGAACCACCAGGAAGAACTGAAGCATAGGATATGTATCCACATGACACATTTAAGAAGCATAGAAATTGCATAACAGGATCCTTCTTACAATAGGCTACACAGCAGTGCAGACCACAGTCCCTAATCATTCACCCAAGTAAGTTTGTGAACCATTTTGTATACCTAAAGCCCTTTATTCCACTGCGCATTTGAGAAGGCTGAAGATGGCACTTAGGTTTTCTCAGTGATATTATTTTGTTGTTTTTACATGTTGGTCTGCTTTTCTTCTTTAATTCCTTAACTAACTTGATAAAGCGCTTCCTTCCTTAACTGAACCAGTGCTAGCCACTGGGGGCCTGTAAACCGAAACAGCCTTTTAAAAAATGTCAACAATAAGCAGTGTGAATAGAATCCTTGAAACAGAACTCGTTAAAGAAACATGTGGTCAGGGTTTTTCTAAAAAAAAACATACTTCTTGTTGAATGGCTCTGAATTACCACTTAGGGTAAGCTCATTTAGCCTGCCTCCCAAATATCTTGTTAGTTTATACGGACTTGCACATTTTTAATCCCACGTTTTCCCCAAGGGATTGAGAGTGGTATACGTGGCTCTGCCCTCCTCCATTCCACAACGAGCCTGTGAGGCTGGTCCAGCTGGGAGAGAGAGAATGCATGGTGATTGGCTCAAGGTTAGCTTCAGAAGAAGGAGATTGGATTTATATCCCGCCCTTCGCTACCTGAAGGAGTCTTAGAGCATTTCCCTTCCCCTCCCCACAACAGACACCCTGTGAGGTAGGTGGGGCTGAGAGAGCTCTCTTGAGAACTGCCCTTGAGAGAACAGCTCTGGAAGAACTCATGTCTGACCCAAGGTCACACCAGCAGCTGCACATGGAGGAGTGGGGAATCAGACCCGGTTCTCCCAGATTAGAGTCTGCGCTCCTAACCACAACACCAAACTGACTGAGGACTTGAATTTAGCCTGACATTCTAACCACTACAAGCACACCAGATTTCTGCAAGAGGACACTAGCAGATAATATACAAGGGGAACATCCCCTGCGTGAGCATGTGCTTTGAGGGCAATCGATGCTCTATGATGGTTTACCCCAAAGAGGGCAAAGTCATTGTAAATTCCTGGCAATGCAAATCTCTGTCTGGGAGGCACAACTTTCTAGCAGCCACAACTTCACCCCCAGAAGGCCATCCAAGCTCCATCCAGTTTTCTTCTCCGACACCTCAACAGGGTTAGCCTTGGCAAGGATACTGGAAGCTAGCAAGCCAATGCACAGGCACATACTTATAAAATACAGATTTTTGAAGCTTGTATTTGTTGCATTCTTTTGAAGGGAATTCGAAAACCTCCTCCCTAAGCAGATGCAACACATACATCAAACGGCCAATCTCCCCCCTCCTAGTGGTACTTAAAACTGTAGAAAGATAATCTCCTTTGCGGTTTGAAAGGACAGTGGGGAACTAGGCTTGGGAGACACACATTTGATGGTGCTGTCTCCTCAGAAGCTGATTTCACCATCACTCCCGTAAAAGGGACACCGAGGCTCACAGTTTTAAAGGGGGAGGAATAAATTGGCTCTGGAGCCTTTGTTTGCAAGTGTGGGGGGGGGGGCGCAGCTTAGGCCAAGGGGCAGCAATGAATCCCCCTGCTGCAATTTTTCTGCTCAGGCTCAGGCTGGGTACATCGTGGCTCTTAGCTGCAAAAGTGGAAGAGCAGGAGCTCTTGGCCATTCACTGACTGCCTGAAGCTAACGGGTGCCTTGGACTGTTCACCAAGCACCTCTTGCCTTCCCCATCTTCTGCTATTCTTTTGGATGAGTTCCTTACACTGCCAGCTGCTAGCCATTGTGTTTTATTGCTTCGATAACATTATATAGCTGCCACATCTGGACAGTAGAGCTTCCAGAAACAAGGCTGCCTGGCCCATGTGCGATGCATCTTTATATCTGTACTAACTTGTTATTGAGCAAGACTTGAAGCAGTTTATGGTGCTCCATATTTTATGCCGGCACAACTTTGTTTTCCTTCTAAGAGAGAGACGCTGGATTACAGCAGCAGTTATGGATGCCAGGATCGGAAATACTTTGCAATTTGTGTCACCTGCCCAAGGTTGGCTTGTTGTTTTTAATCTTTAGAGGCCAGTTTGGTGTAGCAGTTAGGAGCGCAGACTCTAATCTGGGAGAAACAGGTTTGATTCCCCACTCCTCCACCTGCAGCTGCTGGTATGACCTTGGGTCAGTCACAAGTTCTTTCAGAAGTGATCTCATAAGCAGTTCTCGAGAGAGCTCTCTCAGCCCCACCTACCTCACAGGGCGTCTGTTGTGGGGAGGGGAAGGGAAAGGGATTATAAGCCGCTCTGAGACTCCTTTGGGTAGTGAAGGGCAGGGTGTAAATCCAATCTTGTTCTTCTCCTCCTCCTCCTCAGTATTTAGATGGGAGACTACCAAGGAATTCCACAATCATCACTACACAGAGGCAGGCAATCGCAAACCACTTCTGAAAGTCTCTTGCCTTGTCTTGTAGACAGTAGTGGCAGGGCCTTAATGGGACCCAACTGCAGCACATTCATTAGGGTATGTACCGCCTTCTTCAGATCCAGAAAGCAGTAACAGGCGGGGGGGGGGGCCTTGGCACCGGGGGGGGGCACACCCCCAATCCCAGGAATTTAAAATACCCCATTAGAGAGATCTAAGACCTCAGGCTCACCCGAAGTTGAATACAGGATCCTGGCTTTACATTTCTACCTCATCCATTTCCTGCAGCTTGAGAACTACTAGCGACATGCATCGCTTTTCATTGAACAAAGTTTTCCACCATTCTTGTTTATACAAAACTAGGAATAAGGCCCATTGTGGAAATAAATACAACGGGCTCTAGAAAGAGGCTCTGGAAGAGTGCCAAGGCTTTGGGCATTCAGCGTCAATTTGCTGTGGCAACCTCAGCAGGGTATAATGACACAGAGTCCACCAGTTTCTCCAGGGGAAGATCTCTGCCATCTGAAGTGCAGTTGGAGTTCAGTGTGATCTCCATTCCTCCCCTGGAGATTGGCAACAATGGTTCCCCATGAGGGACTGGTTGGCTTGGAGGGTGGAGTCTATGGCATTGTACCTGTCTGAGGTCCCACCCCTCCTCCAATGTCACTGTCTCCAGGCTCCATCCCTCAAATTTCCAGGAATTTTCCACCTGGAGTTGGCAACCTTATCTGCTTCCCAGCCAATCATCAACTTCACTCTTCAACTTTCCATCTCCCGCCCCCCCCCGTAGCCTCCACCGTGCTCTGAAGCCCTGGAGCACTTGGATTTCTGAGTGCTCTCCAGCCCTCACCTGGAGATTGGCAACTCTTCTTCACCCATTGCCAGGTGGGTCTAACTGTCCCCTCAGTGGCCTGCTTCTGTCAGTAAAAAGACCATGGACTTTCAGCATAATCCCCTCCCCCGCCCACTGCCAGCTTGGCAACCAAGCTTGCTCTGATTAGGGAAACACCTAGAGATTTGGGGGGGGGGGGAATCCTGTGGAGAGCAGCATTTGGGGGGGATGGAGAGCAGCATTTGGGGGGGCAGGGTATAATGCCATAGGGTCTGCCCTCCAAAGCAGCCATTTTCTCCAGGGGAACTGATCTCTGTCATCTGGAGATCAAATGTAACAGCAAGAGATCTACAGGTCCCACCTGGAGATTGGCAACCCTAGGGGGAAAGTCAGCCACACAGCAGGGGGTTGAAGAGAATGGTTTGGCCGGCCAGCCAGCCAGCCATGGTGGAGTTAAGCTGGGCTGCGGTCAGATGTGCATTTTAATCCACTGTTACCCTGCCTCTAATTAATCCAGGGTATTTTATTACAGAGAATACGGATCAGACTCACCCCTTTCAGCACTCTTCAAAGCGCTTTTGTACCATTCTTGAGCGATCAGACACATATCAGACCCTGCAGCCAAGAAATGTTGCTGCCAGCCATTTTAAAAAATATTTTTCCCTCAAGCATGCCCAGAAGCACTGCTATGACTTCTGGGATATGTAGTTCATGGGGCCATTGGCCATTTTTAAAAAGTTTACTCTCTAGGTACCCCTTCCCCAAATCACAGGAAAAAGCTGAAGTACAGAGGTGTTTTTATTTGAAAGTTTCTATGCAGAAAACAATGTTTAGAGCAGCCCCTGTGGGTGTGGGGGAGAGAAAGACTGGTGCAAATAAGCAGTCGTGTGCACTTCGCTAACTACTGAAAAAAAATGGCGACAGAAAAAAAAGAGCCCTGTCAGAGCTGCCTGATTGACTGGGTGATCAGACAACAGCAAATCCGGTTTGAAACCAGCTCAGGCCAAAAAGACTGGACTTTTACAGGTATCAAATAAACACGCAGTAAAGGGGGGGGGGGAACAGGACACAGACAACCGGGACACGACAGACAGATATTGCTGTCTGATTGTGCACTTTAAATCCATCAGGGAACAGCAATGGCAACGGATCAAACTGGACTTCTGATCACAGCCCAGGAGAAAGAGCCATTTCTTAGGGTTGCCATCCTCCAGGTGGGGCCTGGGGATCTCCCACTTTTACAACTGATCTCCAGGTGACAGAGATCAGCTCCCCTGAAGAAAATGGCTACTTTGAAGGGTGGACTCTATGGCATTGTACCATGCTGAGGCCCCTCTCCTCCCCAAACCCCACCTTTTCCTGGCTCCACCCCCAAAGTCTCCAGGTATTTTCCAACCCAGACCTGGCAACCCTACCGTTTCTACCGTTTATTCTGACTGGAAAGTCAGTGGGTGGGGGAGTGGGTTTTTTCACTGGGAGTGGGTCTTTTCACTGACAGAAGCAGGCCACTGAGGGGACAGTTAGACCCACCTGGCAGTGGGCGGAGGAGAAGAGTGGACCCAGCAGCCAGTCGGTCCTTTTCCTTCGCTGGCTTCCTCCAGACTGAGGCCAAGACGCTGGCCGGTGGCTCTGTGGGCGGGACTGAGGCAAAGCAGAGAGAGAATGCAGCCAGTGGCCAGGGACCCTCTTTTGAGTGGCAGTCCTTCCAGCCAACTGATTTTGGCACCCCATGGAATCTTGCCACTTGAAAACGGCTTTATTATATAGGAAAGATATCCAGCTATTCTGTTTGAGATGGATATCACCTATCCATCAGTGCCACCCTAAACAGTGCTACAACCTTCTGAATTCATTGAAGGAAATCATTTAAAAGGGTGTTACTCTGCTTAAGAAGGTATTGTAAGGCATTCACCACCGCCTTATAAATAAGTCCACAAAAGTCACTACGCCCACCTGCTCTCATGCCACTAGTATTTGAGATGCTTCCTTGCTTGGTCACCTGGAATTAATTATTACTCACCCCAGGTGACTACATGGATGGTTCTCCCCCCCCCCTCGTTTTAAGGGAACCAGTATATCGCTATGTAACTAACACATTTACATGTAGGCAGGTGGCGTAGCAACCATATTGGTGGCCTTATCCATTTTGTGGATTTATTTGATAGACCAATGACAACAAATTGAGAGAACTGGAAATAAAAAAAAAAGTTGTTCACTCACAATCTGAGTCTGTTCTGGGAGAGCAGGAAGCCGTCGTATACTAAGCAGACGCCGAACACTGTGATCCCTGTTTCCTTTACCAGCATTGCACAAGTCCCAAGAAATAAACTAAGCAGCAAGAAGAAGAGCGAAGCAGTCGGAGGGAAATGTTCCCCAACATAAAGCTGATCCACGCTCCTGCAGGGAGAAGCCAAGAAATAACTAAAATTAAACACAGTCACTGTTTGTCTATTAAGCAGATTTCCTTAAATTAGAAATGAAATCCTCAGTATAATGGCAGTTAGCAGGGCAGCCTACATCATAAAATTTTACTTATTTACTTATTTATTTAATTTATATCTTGCCCTCCCCCACAAGCAGGCTCAGGGCGGCTTACATAATTGGTCCATAAATGACCATTAAAATCACATAAAATCATTTAAAACAATTCAGGTACAATAAATCATACATCATAAAGTGCTAGTAAAAATGCATTAGTTGCTTAAGATGGCGAGCTGAAAATGCTTGCGGCAGACAGTTTACCAATTCAATGGTTTTCCTGAGTCACGCAGTAGTAGAGACCAGATGTTGAAACTGCAAGCCGGGCTTGTTGGTGGTAGTAGCAAGGGCAGCTCCTTAGTTGAAAGCCTGGTGGAAGAGCTCCGTCTTGGAGGCCCTGCGGAACTGTAGAAGATCCCGCAGGGCCCTGATCTCCTCCGGGAGCTCATTCCACCAGTATGGAGCCACCACTGAGAAAACCCTGGCCCTGGTAGTGGCTAGCCTGGCATCCTTGGGGCCCGGGAGGGACAGTCGGTTCTGAGACCCCAACCTCAGTGCTCTCTGGGGGGTCTTATATTTGAGTAGAATAGCAAGGCAGACAGAAACAAGGGCAAAAAAATGGGGTAATGACTGGGAAGAGGCAGAAGAGAAACAATGAAGAAAAACAGAAGCTGTAGGAGGGAAAGAATCAAAGACAGGAGGAACTTCAGCAAACCCTCAAGTTGGGAAGGGAAGGGCCTACATCAGGGATCAATACCCTCAAGCAAGGCGCCAAAAAGGATTCACTGGGGACACGTGACCTGTCCCCATGTCCCCAGGTTACCAAGACAACCAGGCAATGTTCCCTGCCTTGCTACCCTACAAGCCTGACTGTCATTGTTCACCCCTACAGTATGGTAAGGCAAGACGGGACACTTTTCTTGGTTGCCTTGGCAACACAGGACTGTCCCTTGTCTTGCCGCACTAGAGGACACCAATGGAATCAACCCCACAGCGCAAGGTGGAATACAAGGAACATCACCAGCAATGCAGAGATATCCCCAACATGCCTTGCTTCCTCATTCAGAGGAAAACCTGGGTAAGGCTAAACAGGAAACAGGGCCATGGGGGACTCCCCTCCCTCCCACTCAGACACTTTTGTTCCCTTTCAAGCATCTCTCGCACCTCAAATCAGCTGCCAAAAATGGGGACGCGCTTTGAGATGCGCGAAAATGTTCACAAAATTCAGTTCAGCTTTATAAGCAATGAGCAAAAACACGGTTCTTGTTCCCTCCCCACACACACACACACACACTGTAATCTTGAAATATTTTCGACGTGTTTTACACAGTAGATCAATCCACATTAAAGAATTTCCCCTCAAATACGGGGGCAAGATTTAAAACCTTGAACACAACGATGTTTGATGTAAAAAGGAAAAGTCTTTAAAGAGAAGCAAGCGCTGTGCAAGCTATTAATCTTCACTGTTAAGCTGCCAGAAACCAAACATTTTTAAA
This sequence comes from Lepidodactylus listeri, assembly GCA_029233225.1. Lineage (NCBI taxonomy): Eukaryota > Metazoa > Chordata > Lepidosauria > Squamata > Gekkonidae > Lepidodactylus > Lepidodactylus listeri. Next base: position 25,142,743 of record JARCFY010000008.1, read on the forward strand.
GCACGCAAACTGCCATTCTTTACATACACAGTACAGAGATTTTGACAAGCATTCCCAGTAATTACAGGATTTAATTATTTATTTATCCACGTAATAACCTGGTACTTCAATAGGATTAGACTTTCCAGTATGGAGGCTGTTCAACTGCAGACAAGTCATATTCCCCAATACAAAATTCTTTACTGGCCTAGAAGTTCCAGGGTACTTACAGGGCTTCCCTGTACTTTACCAAGGCTATGATCAGACTGGCAGCTTGGTGCAATATGGTGCCACCTCTAATTGAACCGGTTTAAAGTGTTGTGGGACATATCAGCCACACAGCACACCCTGCTGCGGGTTACCCACAGAGACATCCCGTGGTAAAGCATCCACATTATTGCAGCACCTCAGCCACGGAACGCATCACAAAAAAAACCCCCAAAATTCATGCCCGCACATAAATGCGCATGCGCACATAGGCATTTTTTTAAAAAACGCCTCCCTAGTGGCAGAACGGATCTGCAGGTTCAGACTGCCAAATCCATTCTGCACGCACTCCCCCATGTTCAGACATTCAGCCATGCACAATGACCGCACAGGGAACCGAAAACACCACTTGTGATGTAGTACCTTTTTAACTCGGTTTCAAGTCGTCCTATGATGGGATAAGTATGGCAGGAGAATGCCTGACAGATGTGGCTGTCTGACTGCACCCATTTGATCCGGAGGGGAGGAGTGGCTGTGTCGGGCCAAACTGCCCATGTGATCACAGCCCAACTGTTGATCACAGGTGACCTTCAGCATTTAAGTGGTTGCTTTTGTTAAACATGTGGGGTTTTTTTGCTGCTTGTGTGTGTGTTTGTGTGTGTGTGTGTGTGTTAAGTTCCATCAAGGTGCTTCTGACTTATGGAGACCCTACAAATTAATGACCTCCAAAATGTCCTCTCATCAACAGCCATGCTCAGGTCTTGCAAACTGAGGGTCGTGGCTTCCTTGATCGAGTCAATCCATCTCATCTTTTCCTGCTGCCTCCAACTTTTTCCTAGCATTATCGTCTTTTCCAGTGAGTCTTGTCTTCTCATAATGTGACCAAAGTATGAAAGCCTCAGTTTACTCATTTTAGCATCTAGGGAGAGTTCAGGCTTGATTTGATCTAGAACCTCTTGAACAGATACTGGAGCCCACTTTTCCAAATTTTCTATTGTAGACACAGGAGGGAATTATATGGGGCCTTCATACGTTTTTTGGAAATAGGATGTCCATATATCTGAGGGGATACAGATGCTAATGGAGAAGCAGCTGTTGATGTATTATTGGACACCAGTCTCCAGAATAGAGATGTATTTTTATTCCTGGCTTCTTTAATTAAATTGGCCCACCTTTCTCTAGTGTATTCTTCCTTTCGTCTATCTACCAAGAGTTTAAATTCCTTCTTTTGAGCCAAAAAAAAGCTATAGGCTTCCTGCCTATTCTTTTCCTCAGCCCTCCTTGCTGAATTATATAAAGCGGATAGGGCATTTTTAGCTTTAATACAGCTTTGGTCAAACCATGGTTTTGAAAGAAAATTCATCACAGCTTGCCTTCCTTCCAGAAAGCACGCTAGGAATGACCTTAATGATTGAATCAGGTCGTCATACATTTTTAATAAATGTTCTGGATTTAAAGGGCTTTAAAGGCCTGGCAGAAAAGTTGGAGATTCTCAGCTGTTAAAACTTCCTTCACCTGTAGATCGAGCTTAGGGGACCACTGAACACGACAGCCTTGACGTATCATCAGCATAATATTCAGGGCTCCGTTGGGGCCGGGGCGCGCCGGAGCGCCGCTCCAGGAGAGAGGAGGGTGGGGGGCGGGGACTTAACAAAGCCCCGCCCCCCGCTCACTCCTCCCGGCGGTGGCAGGCCGCCGCCGGCCCAATAAGGCCCCAAGGAAACTGGCCCTGGCCTGATCTTCGCGCTAGCTCTGCGAGGGTCGACCAGCAGGGTGGGCGCACAGGGCTTTTTCCTCACGCCACCAACACCAGGCACGGGCAAGAACTCCATGGCGGCGATCCCCCTCCAGGAGCGCAGCGCGTCAGCAGCGGTTGCCATGGGAGCTGCCGGCCGCATGCGGGAAGCCGGCCGCAAGCTCCAACTGGTCAGTCTCAACAGTCGCGGGCAGCTTGAAAGTCATTACGGTGCAAGGCGAGGAGCTGTGGGGGCAGCGCGACGGAGGCGCCCACGCTGCTTGGAGGCGGCGTTATATAGGCTGAGCTGGGGCGCGGCGCGGCCGCTAGGAGTCCTGGCTGGGTCCCTGCCTTGCTTGTGGCTGGCAGGGGGAAAGATAGCAAAAAATAGAATCTCGCTGGCCCGTGTGAATCGGACCAAAGCCTCTCTGCGGGCTGGAAAGGGTGGAACTGGGCTCGGAAGCAGCCGAGAGTGTAAGCTCGGGGGCGCGATTGCTCTCAGACTGGGACGCTTCCGCTTTAGGAACAGAGGCTGGGCTTTACTGGGCGCAGATGCCTGCTGGGACCCAACCGGTGCAAGCCACAGCCGTCCCGAGGAGGACCCTTGGAGCGGCTGGCAGTTGCGCTACCTGTTGTAATTAGGCTGGTCTGCGCGCTAGGGTTGCTGCTTGGTGCCTCGTCCTCCCTCACCGTTGGGAGGCGCCCTCCTGGGGCTCCTGGCTAGGAGTCTCAGTCCCGGCTTTCTCGTGGTCCTCCTGAGCAGTTGTGTCTGCTGCCTCGGGCTCACACGGCCCGAGGAGGCTCTTGCGTTTGTCTGCCCTGGCGAAGTCGAAGGAACCAGCGCAACCAGAGAGGAGGAGTCTTGTGAGTTCGTGCCAACTGCATGTTTGGGCCCAGCGTCTAGTTTCTGAGCCCCAAGTTAACAGTGCCGTTCTAAACAGAGATGCCCGTTTTCAAGCCCACTAATGTCACTGGGGTTAGAAGGGTGGAAGTATGTCTGGGAGGGCACTGTCCAATCATTAGTTTTCAAGACTTTTTTCTGCTAAAATATTTTAGCAGAAAATATTTATATTCTACCTTTCCTTATGGCTCAGAGAGGCTTCTTTCTTCCCTCCTCTGGTTCTGTTTTCTCCACTGGATCACTTATTCCAGAATATCTCTGGTGATGTAAATCCTTTCTTCTCTCTCTCTCTCCCCCACCTACCTACCTACCTTCCTGTCCCTTCCTTCCTCTCTCCCTTCCTTTCTTCTCTCTCTCTCCCCCACCTACCTACCTTCCTGTTCCTTTCTTCCTCTCTCCCTTCCTTTCTTCTCTCTCTCCCCCACCTACCTACCTTCCTGTTCCTTCCTTTCCTCCTTCCTTCCTTCCTTCCTGCTCTCTCTCTCCCCCCACCTACCTACCTTCCTGTTCCTTCCTTCCTCTCTCCCTTCCTTTCTTCTCTCTCTCTCCCCCACCTACCTACCTTCCTGTTCCTTCCTTTCCCCCCTTCCTTCCTTCCTTCCTTCTCTCTCTCTCCCCCCACCTACCTACCTACCTTCCTGTTCCTTCCTTCCTTCCTTCCTTCTCTCTCTCTCTCCCCCACCTACCTACCTTCCTGTTCCTTCCTTTCCCCCCTTCCTTCCTTCCTTCCTTCCTTCTCTCTCTCTCTCCCCCACCTACCTACCTTCCTGTCCCTTCCTTCCTTCCCCCTCCCTCCCTCCCTCCCTCCCTTCTTGCCTTCTGACACACTGCCGATGACATCAGGGAGGTGTGGCCTTTTGACACTTCCGGTGACGTCAGGGGGTGTGGCATATGCAAATAAGTTATGCTAATGAGCTCCTGCACCTCTTTTTTTACAAAAGGACCCCTGATAATATTCATAAGATATGTTGTAGGTATCGCCTTCATGTCTAGGCAGACTTGGAGAGGGAGTGGGAAACAATTACCCTCTAGATAGGGGAGAATTTGGAAATTGTTCACCAGGCATAGCAATGCTCTATTCACCAACATATAGTCGACTGTACTAGTTCTTGTCCCTGCCATAACAGGGAATTCGCCCGGGACATCTCCTTTAATACAGCCGTTTAGGATATACATGCTTAGTCTGGGCTTATGGAAGACAGAGAACTTAACCAAAAGAAGGCATACTTTACTCATAGAAAAGTTGCTCCAAAATGATTGGGACACTCTTCGAACAGATGCTAAACGAAAATGCTCCCCACTTCATCTAGGAATCACATATTCCATAAAATTTGACCTGCCTTTTTACTTAAAAACGTTGACCATTCCAAAACGGAGACGGTCATACCATGACAGCACGCTGTAATGCATTTCCAACAGCCAAGACGAAGCGCCATTTTCTCAAGACCCCTCTGGACCAGCGCTATTGTGACTGCCCTTTGACAGAGCTTGACTCGGCATGTCGTGTTTTCTTCTATTGTCCAAAACACGCAGCAGCAAGAGAAAGATTCTTACGAAAATGGCTGTATTCATCTTTTCCTCATGCAGCAAGACTAAGACTACTTCTGAGCAGCCTCTGCCAAGACTGCATTGTGGATGTGGCAAATTTTTGTTTTATTGTTTTTTTAAACGCTTAACGTTTTTTTTAATGGTGTATGGCCTATGGGCTATTAAACCTAAATAAACTTTTGAACTTTTGATGCTTAGTCTTAGCACTGACTTTGCTGAACAGACTCCTGCAAAGTGCGAGGTCTGGTCCTTAAACCATCGTGTCTGAAGGGGAGGTTCTAAGGCCTCCTCCGGACCAGAGTTCCACTGACTCACAGCTTACCCAAAGCGCTTAAAAAGAAGTGAAAAACTTTGTGATGTATAGGCCTACAGGGAGCTGCCTCCTCCCCACACTCACCAGTATGAACAGAGCCAAAGTCCGCCTGCACAAGGCCTTGGGTCGGGGGTTCTGACCATACAGAAGGTGAACAGGGCAAATCTTTACCCTCCTAGATTGCATGGCACAGCACCAGTCAGGAGTGTCATGAGAAAAAGCCAGCACTTTCTTCTCCCCTCCTCAAAAACAAATACCACCACCACCCAAACCGCCACAATTAAATATTATGCAAATAGATGCAAGGAGGAAAGTGCATCGGAAGGGAGAGGTGACAAATGTCTCCTCACCTGCTGATCCTCCGCTCAAAAATCATCCTCTCACCCTGCAGCTGTTTCCTCTGCCATTCTACCACACAATTCCAAACATACTTTCCTTTGTGTAAAGGCATTTGAAACCCTACAGGGGGAAGCATTTGAAGCAGAGAAGCATCGGTCGGAGGAAGGATCGGCCTCCCTTCCCCTGCTGTTCCTCTGCTCTGTAGGATTCCCTTCAGAAGTGCCTTTTCTCTTTTTAAAAAGGCCACCAAGGTTCTAAATCCCGCAACAGTGGTAAATGAAAAGCGGCACTGCCTGTAAGAGGCGTGCACCGTGAACACTGCTAAGGTACTGATGCAGGTGGCAAAACAACGGGGATGCTGGTCTCCTGCAGTTCGATGTGCTATAAGCAAATCCAATTCCCCTAATTTAATGCACACAGTTGAGCAGCTGCTCTTTGCTACCACTACCCACCCACCACAAAAACAGAAGAAAAAGGGAAAGAAATAAGGTTACAGAAGGTGCTTTATTATAGGGCTTGGCAGGATAAAGCAAATCCCACGAGCGGCGATGTCTTATTTATTTGTTTCCCCCCTCTGACAAAAAAGTACCCCAGCCATTAAAAATAATAAAAGCCGTACCTATTATAGGAGAGAAACGCCAACAGAAATAGCAGACAGGCCAAGACGTCTGCTCTGCCTACTATACCCGTTACCTAAGAAGAAATGGAAACACGTTACATTAATAATTGAACAACAACGCTGTATTAAAATGCTTGTAACAAACGATCAACGTCTGTCTTCCGTTTCTGCGTAGCATTGTTTTTCCGGACATCTGTCTCTCCTTTGTCCCTGCCGGAAGATATTTAAGGACACTACTATTCTGTCAGGGAGTAAAGATTAACGGCACTGTGTTTTACGTTTCATTAAGACCAATGATCCATCTAGTCCAGGGCTCTGACTGTTCTTTGTCCACGTGAACAGTGTTTCAGATATCCATTGGGCTTGTAATATTTCTTCTTCCATCCAAGTTCCCAACATTCCACCCAATTTTTCTAGAATGTATTTTCCATATTTTAATGCCATGTAACTTTGTTATGGCCTATGGCTAATACAATAAATTTCACTGACATTCCTAGAATTCTCTCAAAATCCTTAGCATAACCAAAAACAGAACCAGCGGGCACGGGCAGGGCTGAAAGGGCCAATAAACTAGCCACAGGTACCTCCTCCAACGTTGCCTCCTAGCACAGATACTCAACTGTTTACTGATCTTGAATGTGGAGATTCCCTTGACTAGTAGCCATCGACAAACCTCTCCTCCATGAATCTGTGTAATCTCCCTTTAAAGCTATCCATGCCAGTGGCCTTTGCTACAGCCACAGGCGGTAAATTCTACAATTTAAATGCTCACTAGGTGAAGACATACTTCTGTTTCCACAGAAGTGATGCTAGTGTGTCAGTGCTTTTGGGGCAAAACTCTATGGTTTGAGGCCATTTTTACCATAGAGTTTGCCCAAACAGCAGAGTGTCGCCCCTGACATCACTTCCAGCCAATATCAGTGCGTTGTGCAATGTCCCCACCCACCCCTGGAACGCTCCCCCCAAATCACACCACCAGCATGACGAGTGGTCCTAGCAACCCTACCCCCACCTTTCTCCCCAATGGGGACCAAAGCAGCTTCCATTTTATCCTCACAACAACCCTGTGAAGTAGGTTGGACCAGGGGTGTCTGACTACCCCAACATCACCCAGCGAGCTTACATAGCACACTGGAGAGTTCAACCTGGCTCTCCAGATCCTAGTCCAACAACAACCACAACACCACACTGATGCATGTCACAACTGCAGTTCTTGTTCAGAAAAGCACCTTTGGAAGATGGCACAGTTGCGAGCAGAGAAGCAAAACAAGGGTGCTTAACCCTTTTTCCCACACCAAAGCTTTTTCATAGCTTCTTCTTGTTGGCAGAGTTTAAACACACACACAGAGAGAGAGAGAGAGAGAGAGAGAGAGAGAGAGAGAGAGAGAGAGAGGCTTAACTAACTGACTAACTGCTTTGAGAGACAGGAAGGAAGGGGGAGGGCTCAGTTGAAGCGGGAAGTCTCCAAAGAGCCAATCAGGAGACAGGAAGGACATAATTTGGAATTGTAGGAAGTCCGTAATCTAGCTATGCTAACTAGCAGTCCTTCAACTGTCCCCTATAGGCTGTTCTTCTGACCTTCAAAAGTAGGTGCACTATAGCACCTTGTATATTTCGACACTTCTCCCATGTAATTTTAAATGAGGGAACACATGCATCTTTAAAAAATCCCATTGATGAAGAACTGCTGAAGATGGAAATTTGGAACAGGAAAATGGTGGGCAGGGGGAAAGACTCTCTCCTCTCACCCTCTCCTCTATTGCTTCTCTGTTCCCAATTGGCCCTACTGGAAGCAACGTTTCCACATTCTATAGCAAGGTCTCCAGGATACAGCAAAACTTCCAAGACAAGAAGAGGAAGAAGAGTTGGTTTTCATACCCTGCTTGTCTCTACCCTAAGGAGTCTCAAAGAGACTCATAATTCCCTTCCCTTCCCAATGCCTTGGCTTTTCAAGGAAAAGAAGAGCTAGCAGCAAAGAAAACTTGTTTGTAGTACTGAAAAATGTTTCAGCCTCTCCCAAGATCTTCATAACTCTGCAAAGTCTTCAAGGTTAAAACAACTGGCTTTTTAAAAACAATACTGCTACAGTGAAAAATGGGTTTAAGGAAAAACCCTCTCTCCCCAGGCCAGTACAGTCATTCCTAACTATGGTAAACTTCGCTAACAAAAGGTTAAGCAATTCCCTATCCATACATAAATTTTAATCACCAGATGCAGCACAGTTAAGGAGAGCTTTCCCAGCCTCAAAACTGGTGAGTTTTGGTAATTCATTTATGCTAGCTCAACATCTTACCACCTCTTAAATAACAAGAAATTAAGAATCCTGTCTCGAAACTTGGCTCATAATAAGTTAATTTGTCTTCTGGTATTTGCTTCCTGCTCTCCCAGTCCTTTCTTTGTTAATTCTTACCTTGAATTAACAACCATATATATATATTCATGGTATGAAGCTGTGCTTCCAACCAACCCCCCCCCCTCGAGCCAACGATTCCCCCCCCCAAAAAAAAGGTGCCGTTATTCTGGCTGATTAACTCACAAAACAGCCTGGGAGGAAATCTGGAAAGCTCAAGGCTTCTTTGTTATTAAAAAGATAATCTTTCCTGAAAGGATCTCAGCAAGGCGTTTCGTTCATGCCTGCCTAAGTCTCAACCATTCATATCCCCCTTAAGAACTGGTCTCGAGAAGAGCAATGGAAACCTCAAGCTGAGATTTACAATGCTTCCTGAACAATGCCAACCGATCTCGTTGAGCATCTCACCTTTAACTGACAAGGATGCTGCTCCCTGATCATCTTTACACTACCCTGCAGATTGACTGGTTGGAGGATGGGAGGAGAATAGAGGGATTTCATATTTGCTGAAAAACAAGCATGCCTCTACTTATTTTACTTTATTCACACCCTGCATTTCTTCCCAACAGCAGCTTACATCAATCTCCTCTCCTCCATTTTATCCTCACAAAACCCTGCAAGGTAGGCCAAGCTGAGAGTGTGTGTCTGGCACAAGGTCACCCATGGCAGCGTGGTATTCAAACCTTGATCTCCCAGATCCCGGCCCAAAACTTTAACCTCTACACCATGCAGGCTCTATCTGAATGGCCCTGTCAATGCTTGTTTCTTGAGGGTGTGGGAATTCTGGGGAAACTGGGTAGAATGTTGAGAACTAGAATAGATGGATGGACAGATTGAGGCAGAAGAAGGTATGCTTGGTTTTTAAGAATGAACACCTGCCTGACAAGCCCAACAAAAGTACTGAACATTATTCGTTTGAACAGAGAAGAGTTAGACCACATTCAGGATTCAATAAAGTACAGGAACTGCAGGAACATGGCTGTAGTTACACTTGGGGAGGCACAAGAGATTGCTGTCTTGATTTAGGACGTCATGCTCTGACACAAGTTTTTGGGGGAATGGTGTGTTTAACAGGCTAAGAGAAATCAGTCCACCAGGAAATTCTCCCACGAAAATCCAACTGCAATTAACAGGAACACCAGTAGAGTTGGTTGAAGAGGGCAGCCATGCTGGTCTGCAACTGAATACCCACTCCTGACCCCTTTCTTTACACCACCCCTCTCACCTTCAGACTGGGACATCGGGACTCAGGAGTCTCCATTCCCACTTGTATCTGATAAAGGAAGCACTGACTCTCTAAAAGCTCACACCCTGAAATTCTTGGGGGTCTCCAAGGTGCTACTGGACTCAAATTGACTAGGGTTGCCAGATCCCCGGTCTGAGTGGGGGTTCCCCCGATTTCAGGGACTCCTTCCCACCACCATCCAGCTGGCCAGCGGGGGGGAAGCCCCACCCCTAAGAGTGACCACCTGCAGCCACCCCTACTGCAAGATTTAAAGGGCCCTCCAGCTGACTGGTGGGAGCACGTGGCCCGCTGATCAGCTGGAGGGCCCTTTAAATCTTGCAGGAGAGGAGGGAATTCACAACTTGGAGTGCAAGCACACATGGGAGGCCCTCCTGGCTTCTTCCCAAAAGCATTTAAAGGGGCCCTTTAAATACTTTTGGGAAGAAGCAGGGGTTGTCTGCCTGCATGCCAAGCTGCAAATTCACAGCTTGGAGTGCAGATGCATGCATGGGAGGGGGGGCTTGCTTTTTCCCAAAAGCATTTAAAGGGACCCTTTAAATGCTTTTGGCAAAAAGGGGGAGGGTCACTGGTCCACCACATGATGACATCACTTCTGTGTGACATCATCGCATTGGGGACATCCCCGCCCCCTCCAGTAATGCCCCCTCCAAAGTCTCCCGCCAGGGACTTGGAAGGACCTGACAACCCTACACAACACCGCTTAATTTAAAGGATCTTTAAAAGCTCTTTACAAGTCCAGATCCTAAAAATTAGATACCAATTTCTGAAAATGAGTTTGATTTTGCTTGGAATTTGAAACTTTTTCCCTCTCTTCCTTGGATAAAAATATTAAAATAGTGCACTCAAGACAAACGTTTGACAGCTAGTACATTCTTGCTTGATGTGATGGCACCCGCTCGTTTTTTAAAAATCAGCATTTCATTCACTTTTAAATGAGCCACCATGATTAGCTGAACAATGTTTCTGGCTCTGCCCAGAGCTTCTCAATCAGACCTGTGCATGTGATCCCAATCTGCACCACCTTCCAATATTTACTACACTCTCAGACACAGTGTAATTTGAGGAGTTTTTAGCACGGCAGATGTGTGAAAGAAAATTCTGAAGGCAGAACAATCTCTCGGCATGACAGACGTCTCGGAGTTCTTTCAGCTTCGTGCAGCAGCCACAAGTCTTCCTGCCCTCCAATGAAACCGCTCGGTGCTTATCCTTAGCAATGCTGTTCAGTGCACTTAATTAGGGCCAAGCCACAAGCAATGCATGAGATCCGTGATACAAGGCTGTATCCAACCAGTTTTTCACACAGTAAAAAAGAAAGAAGGGGTTCCCTTTGACCATCAAAAAAAGGCAACATTAGGAATCAGGGGACCTGCAAACACAAAGGGCATGTGGGATGGGGGCCACAGTAAGAAAGGGAATTGGATAAAACCAAGTATACAAAAGCCAGCTGCAGCCATCCCTTAATCTCCTCCTTTTCTTTCTGCTTTAGAAGAGATGCTGGTACACAGCATTGTTTCACCAGTCTTAATGATGCTGTAGCATTCCCCCCCACTCCACCCCCCCCCAAGGTAAATACCAGATAAGGGAATTATTTCAATCAAGGCAAAGACACAGGAAAAAGATTAAAGACCCTCTTCCTTGGAACCACTGCTCTGATCAGATTCGGAGTCCTTGTGCCTGTTCCAGACTTCTTAAAAACGAAAAAATCAGAAGACTTATTCACAGCTCTCCTGTGTCATCTTTTGCCCACAGCATTAAAGCAAAATCATTATGTGTGGATGTTGGAAGCAAGTCTGGTCAAACTAAACAGGCTCTTCTTTCAAATAAAACTTGCGCGGCTCCAAAGTCTTTGGATTCTGATAAGCACTGAAAGTTGATTCTGAACCTCCCTCATCATGCTGATTATTTCCTTTAAACACAGCCCCTATTTTGTTGCTGGACCTTTCCAAAGCAAGCGCGTGCTTCACATTTTATTGTGGCAAAACGATCACATTTTCCATTACTGGGAAGAGGCTGTGTTTTTCCATGGAACCAGAAAAGAGACTCTCGGCCGCTCGCATACTTACAGCCTCCGTGTGAACGGGATGGACGGCAAAGAACAGGGCGGTGACAAAAGCCAGCCGGCTGTCCTTGAAAACGGCTTTGTCACAAGTGTACATCAGCAGCAGTGTCACCAGGCAGTGCAGGGCAACATTCACAGTGTGGAAATAGAAGGGGTTCATGCCAGCCACCAAGATATTCAGCCTGCAAGAAAAGAAAATGCACGACAATGGCGGGTATTGACCGGGAAGTGAAGTTTGAGACGGAACAGCACAATACCCACGCAACATTGACAAGCGTTGCAAATAAAACTCACAAAAGGGGGGGGGGGGTTATTAGCCCACAAAAGATTTTACTGCATGATCGTGAACAACTGAAGCTGCTTCACAGGGAACCCTGTATGCTCTGGCTGAGAACAACTCTTTCCCAGCCTGGATGCCCAGAGAATACCATTATATAGGAAATACAAGTGGGTTATAGATTAAGTCAAGCCTGAACTCTCCCTAGAAGCTTAAATGACTAAACTGAGGCTATCGTACTTTTATTTATTTAGATTTATATCCCGTCCTTCCTGCAAGCAGGCTCAGGGCGGGTTACAACAACAAACTACTATCAATAAGTGATTAAAAGTAGATATTGAGTCATAAAAACAGCTAAAAAGAAGGGCACAGCAGTAATTAAACATTCAACAGTCCTAAAACTGAGGACAACTGGGCCATGGCCAAGCTATAAAGATCTTATCAGTAGCAGCCTATCAGTAGCAGAAACTGCAGCAGAGAGGCCAATGTAATGGTCACCCACCGCCTCACCCAAAGGCCTGGCGGAACAGCTCCATTCTGCAGGCCCCACAGAACTGCACTAGGTCTCTCAGGGCCCTGATCTCGATCAGGACCATGTTCCATCAGGCCAAGGCCACAGCTGCTAGGTCTGCCTTTTACCTTCTTCGGCAGATCAGGCAGCTGGTTCCCCATCTCTCCCCCCAGAACTTGGCTACAGTGACAGGTCACATGAGAAGACAAGAGTCACTGGAAAAGACAATCATATTAGGAAAAGAAGGAGGATAGCAGGAAAGGAAGAAGACCCAACATGAGATGGATTGATTCCATAAAGGGAGCCACGGCCCTCAGTTTGCAAGGCTGTTAACAATAGGATGTTTGAGAGGTCATTAATGCATAGGTTTTGTTATGTGTTGTTACTGTGACTAAGCTTCATACCAAGCTTCATAGACTGCAAGGATCCTGAAAATCTCCTTGTGAGCCAATCAGAAGAGGACTTATTTCGGAGGGAATCATTGCTATTGGCTCTTGCCATATAGAGGTGGTTATATTGAAGCAGCTAATGCCTGAGTCTTGTGTTAGATAACATTGCTTGCCAGTATGATTAAGCACTTGCTCTGATTGGCTGCCCAAATAACAGACCAATCAGGGAAGTCTAGAATGAAACAGGAAATGCAAATAAGGTATGCTGTGATGTTCACTATGATTGGTTATTATTGTGTCAGGAGGTGTGGTTTTGACTGTTCTTGACTGTATATAAGTGGGGATTTTTGCTGGGTTGTTTTGTGTGTTGTGTTCTGAGCTGAATAAAAGGAACCACTATTTGATAAGAGCTGCCTCAAGCCCAGCATTTAATAAGTTTGCCATTGGTGGGAAGCGACTTTTCAGCACTTCTCACACACACACACGCATGCACACACACACACACACACACACACACACACACACACTCTGCCATGCTTTCTTCCCCAACAGAGACCAAAAGCAGCTTACAAACATAACTAAGCATGACTGAGATGAACAATTAAAGCAAATAAAATACAAATACATTAATTCTGTTCAAGATAAATACAGGAATTTTCAACAATGGACTTTAACACTGTGGCCTACAGAGAACTCTTCTGTATGTGAATATGAGGTAAAAACAGGACAAACCACTTTGGCAATAGAAACAGAGCAAACTATTGTGTCAGTACAGTTTAATTTTAAAATTCGGCATAGGTTTCAGGAAGTGCATTTTTCTCTTTGGGTTTCAACTGCCCAGATGCTATATTAGGTCTTCAGAACACAGAAACATAGAGCTGGAAGGTACCTCAGGGGTTGTCTAGTCCAACCCCCTGGACGACACAGGAAATTCACAAATACCTCCCCACCCCCAGTGACCCCTGCTCTACGCCCAGATGAAAGCAAAAAATCTCCAGGGTCCCTGGGCCAATCTGGCCTACAGGAAAACTCTTTACTGACTCCAAAGTGGAGATCGGCATTACCCTGGGCATATAAGAAAGGGACACAAGAATCAGCCCTTCCTCATGCCCTCCCTCTCACAATCTGTCTAAATTGCTGTCAGATGGCCATCTGGCCTCTGTTTGAAAACCTCCAGAGAAGGAGAGCCCACCACCTCCTGAGGAAGCCTGTTCCACTGAGGAACCACTCTAACTGCCAGGAAGTTCTTCCTAATGTTTAGCCGAAAACTCTTCTGATTTTCTGTTGGTTCTGGTCCGAACTTCTGGGGCAAAAGAAAACCACACCATCCTCTATGATGGCCCTTCAAATACTCAAAGATGGCTATCGTATCACCTCTCAGTCATCTCTCCAAGCTAACCATATTCAGCTCCTTCAACGTTTCCTCACAGGACTTGGTCTCCAGACTCTTCATCATCTTCGTTGTCCTCCTCTAGATACATTCCAACCTGTCATCATCCTTCATAAACTGCAGTGTCCATAACTGAACACAATACTCCAAGTGAGGTCTTAAACAGAGCAGAGCAAAGTGATACCATCACTTTGCATGGACACTGTACTTCTGTTGATGCAACCCAAAACTACCACATCACTCTGCTGACTCACATTCAGTGCATGGTCTACTCAGACCCCTAGATCCTTTTCGCATGTACTACTGCCCAGACAAGCCTCTCCCATGCTACAATTAGCCAATGGACTTTTCCTACCTAAATGCAGAACTTTACACCTCTGTTGATATTCATTTTGTTAGTTTTAGCCCAGTTTTCCAGCCTTTCAAGATCATCCTATATCTTGATTCTGTCTTGAACGGCAGTTGCCCCTTTCTTTCTGTAGGTTATCTAGAAGCATTCAACCTTTCAGAGTTATGAAGACACAGCTTGACCAGGATTTTGCAACTGAGTCTGGGACCTTCTGTGTGCACAGCATGCACTCTTCTACAAGTCTGTCATTTGTGCACAGCCACAGCCTGAGAGCTGCACCCTTCCAGTTTACAAACAATGGTTGGAAGCACTGCAGTGTCCCTGTGGCAGACGCGAGGATACCGTCACTTCTGTTTTGGCCCTTAGCCTGATCAGCAGAGACAAGCCAACATAGCAGAAATGGCAAAGGAATGGCAGAAGGTAACCTTATGTGAACCCAGGAACAGAAATCGGGGCTAGCTATGCAAAAGTGTTTTTTCTGTGCATTGGCCTGTGTTATGGGCCATCTGGGCATTTGTGTGCTAGCCCTGGAACAGAAAGCCAGCATGGTGCAGTGGTTACAGTGCGAAATTAGTATCTAGCAGATTCAGGTTCAAATCCCCAGTCTGCCAAGAAAGCTTACTCTTTTAGGGTAACCTGCCTCACAGGGTTGTTGTTATGATGATAAAAAAGAGGAGGAAAGAAAGATGTTGCAAGCTGCTTTGGTACCCACTTTGGAGCAAAGTGAAATATCTAAATAAATACAGGGGTGAGGAGAGTACTGCTGACATCATTTGCTGTGCATGTGTGTGCCAGTTCTGAGACTGATGGGTGTATGTATTCTTATACGTGTGTGTGTGTGTGTGTGATGTTGTTATAGATGCTGGGTTACCATCCTTCGTTAATCCGACTGCTGCTAATAAGTTCCATGGGGACAGCCACTTAAGCTTGTTGCAGTAAGACACAAATAAGCACTTTTTAAAAAAAAGTATTGTGGCATACTTTTACTAACAGATTTATTATGGTACTAGGAATAAGGCCCGTTGTAGCAATAAATACAACAGGCTCTAGCTTAACCACCTGGCAGCGGGCCCTCTCATCTCCTCCACCCCCGGCCGCTCGAGTCCCCAGTGGGCCAAGCTGCCTGGCCTCGTCCTTCCCCCCCCCCCCAGCCCCCCCTGCTGCTCCGTTCGAGGTTCCGGTGGGCCAAGCCACCCAGCCTCTTCCCTCCCTCCACCTGATTGAGGCCCCAGTAGGCCAAGCTGACCAACCTCATTCCTCCCTTCCCCCGCCCATTCAAGGCAGGGCGCCCGCCAGACCCTCCTCCCCATCAATCGGGGGGAGCAGCCACAGAACCCCCGCAGAGCTGGACGAGGTACTGGGGAGGCACAGTGCTGCCTTGGCCTGGATGAAAGCAGTAGGTGTGTTCAGCAAAGCGAAACCACTGTCTTCTGAGGCAAGTTTGGGGCATTGCCACTTCTATGAGTGAGAATCAGAAAACACAGCCAGTGGCCAGGGTCCCCATTCTTAATGGCAGTTCTTGCAGCCAACTGATTAGGGAGTGCATCAAAGGTGGCCACCCCAAAACAGCTTTATTATATAGAGAGATAATTCTGTGCCCCCCCACCATGTGCACCATGATACAACGGCTGCTCTTTAAAGTACCACAAGATCCCCTTTACAAGCTGGCTGTGCTGATGTCCCCTGAATGAGAACTGATGATTGGAAATCTCTCACTGTCCTGCCTTTGGGAAGACCTCCTTCAAGCTGACAGAAGGGGCAAGCAATCAAAGTTGCTGTGGTTTGAACTGGGGGACTTAGGCAGTTTCAAGCCAGAGATTTTGACCAGAAGTGGGCAACCGTTTGGGCCCCAAATGCCAAATGTAATACGGCGCCTATTGTAAAAATGTTGACAATCCAGGAAACAAAAGGACGTGTGGGGTGTGTGTGTGAAGGTTGTGCAGGCCAGAGAAGCAACTCCGCTTAAGCAGAGGGTGGTGGTGGCAGTACCACTCCTGTTCTACAGCCCAGGCACACTGAGAAGCAGTGCCACACACCTGCGTAGTACACAGCCGGACCACTGGGGCAAGGACTTCTGGCGTTTGCTGGAGGCAGGCCGATAAGGAGCTCCCAAAGAATAGCATCACTGCTCGAGGCCCTGACAAAGCGTGTGGTCACACGAGCAGTCTGCCACGGCAATATATCAGCTCTAAATAAGCCGCTTGAGTTTGGGATCGATCAAACAGTGACCTCTAAGCCAGCATCATAGTGCCATGGGCCCGTGGTTGGTCATTCACATTGCTAACATGCCGCAACCATGGACCCATGGCTGGGCTGGTTGGTTTTTTCCCTAAGTCCTGCTGGGCATGCACAGAAGCAGAGAAGCGCCCACATGCTCCGGGCCGCATTCTATGGGGCCGCTGAAGCACACATCGGAGTGGGGTTGGGTGGGGGGAAAGGACACACCGGAAACAGAGTGAAATGATCACACCACTTACGTGTTTCCATGGCACCTGGAAACCCACCATGGAAGCGCCTCGCCAGGGTAGCCACTGGAACTTGCCAGTGTCTATTTAATCCGTGTGGGAGTTGCTTTAGCACCAGGTAGGGGTGAGTGGGGCACGGGAGGCAGATCTGCACATTTGATTGCACCCAATTGATCTGGAGGGGAGGGATGGCTATTTGAGGCCAAACTGCTTGTGCGATCACACCCAAAATTCCTGCAACTTTGCTCCAGCCCAGCTGACAACGCCACTGCTTCTGAGGGGACTTCAGGGAGCCAAACAGTTGCTTCCTTGGAGAAATTTAGAGCAGGATGAGCAGTTTTGCTTTCTGCCATGAAGATATGAAGCTGCCTCATACTTGAGTCAAACCACTGGTCTATCAAGGTCAGGACTGTCTTCTCTGACGGGCAGTGGCTCCCCTGGGTCTCAGGCAGAGGTCTTTCACATCATCTCCCAGCTGATCCTTTTAACGGAATATGCCAGGGACTGAACCTGGGACTAGCCACATGCAAAGCATATGTTCCCCCACTGAGCCAAGGGCCCCATCCCCCCCGTACGAGTCGCCTTGCATCCAATATGCTCTGCTTGCACATCAGTAAACAAATATTACAAAGAAACTGCAAGTCTCTCCTATGTTTCTACCCAAAGAAAACTAAATCCTGAAGTACTACCTCTGGATTTATCACACAACAGACACACGAAGCTGCCTTACACTGATAACAAGGTCCATCAAGGTCATTGTGGCCTCCTCAGACCGACAGTGGCTCTCCAGGGGGTAGACGTCTTTCAACTCGCCTACTATTTGGGGATTGAACCTGGGACCTACTGCATGCCAAGCAGATGCTCTACCCCAGAGCCACGGCCCCTCCCAGTTCTGGGGATGGACGAGGAATGCACTTTTATTGGTTCCGAGACTTTGGTGCAGTGATTTTCTCCTGCATTTGTGTTTGATGCACCACCCCACAGGAGGCGCCTCACTTCACTGACTAGTCTGCATGCACGCAAACTGCTTACAATAAACCTGTCTTGATCGGCCAGGGAGCAACAAAGAACATTCCATCACCACAGCTTAATCTTTAAAGAGAGAGGCACAGAGGCTCAAGCCAGCTGTATTTGGAAACAGGCTATATAGCCACTGGGCATCATCGGCTCCCATAGCTTTTTAAGAATTATTTTTCTACTAGGAAGGTATAATACGATGTGGCAGGATTCCGTCTCAGCTCAGGGGCAAACTTGGGTTTTTAACAAGCTGGAGCCGGGTTCCCCACAGCCACAGAGCACCTGTGGGGAACGGGTCTTACAAAAAATAAAGGAGAGTCCAAACGGGTTCAGAATTTCCCCCCGCCATTTTCCTGCATAGAAACAGCCCAGGAGGGGTTATTTCCCCATTTTGGCAGAAGAAGGAGGAGGAGGAGGAGGAGATTAGATTTATGCACCGCTCTTCACTTGGAGTCTCAGAGCGGCTTACAAACTCCTTTCCCTTCCCCTCCCCATAACAGACACCCTGGGAGGTAGGTGGGGCTGAGAGAGCTCTTCCAAGAACTGCTCTTTCAAGAACAGCTCTGACAGAACTGTGGCTTACCCAAGGTCATCCAGTAGCTGCATGTGGAGGAGTGGGGAATCCACGCACTTAACCACTACACCAAACTGGCTCTAACTCCCCCTAGTACTGTTTCTGTATAGGAAAATGGCTGGGGGGGGAGCAGGACCCCTTTGTCTTTCCATGGCTTTCCATTTGGGCTCTCTATTTTTTGAAAGCTGTTCCCTGCAGCTGCTATGGGGAACCCAAACTGGGTCTGGGGAACCCTAAAGGGGAGTTTGGCCCTTAGATACAGCCCCAGAGTGGTGGAAAAACTAACACAAGGAGCAGATCTCATTATTTCAATAGGTATATGCCGGGATTTGGAAAGGCAATAAGGATGGGTTTCAGCTCTGTAATAAAATTCTCCAAAAGTAGTGTTTATTTAGAGCAAAATGCCTTTGTTATTTTAGTAGCTGGCTCATATTACTTTGGACTAACGCAATCAGGAAACGTTATCAGGATAACGTTGGGTAACCAATATCCAGACACACAGACAGACGGAGCAAGTCAATATACGGGTATGCACACGCAGTCCTTGATTAAAAGCTCTTGACTGACATTAAACTTCCGAGAACATCTGGCATTGGGGGATGGAAACATTTTCCCACTTCTATTCTTTGCAAGAACCTTTAGATGATTAAGGATATTAAGTACACACTACATGCAGTTCCAGAACCCTTTTTAAGAGCAGTTTTCTTAAATTTTAACAAATGCAGCTGATGGGACTGCAGGGGGGGGGGGGGGGAAGTACCCATAATTTCTCCACAGCAGGAATGAGAGCAGTTTGGAGTTGGCCATTATCAATGTGAAAAAGGCGCAGAAGAAAGGGTTAATGGCACTGTCACACTAGAAAGTTTGTTAATGGAATGAAAGACCTATGTCTACTTCCATATCAAGAGGCAATGCCACCTAGCAGCCAGGGGCCAAGACACCCAAACCACAGCGAGGAATTATTATCAGAGGCTGCAGACAGCTCTACCTAACATGGGAGGGAGGGGAAATATGTGGAAAAGGAAAGGAGAAAGAGAGCAAGTTCAAGGCTCCTGACTTCCAGCATCTGAGAGCCCCTTAATTCAACAGCCTGTTGTAGCTGCTCCTCCAGTCAAGGGGCTGCAGAAAAAATGTTCCAGCCCAGAGAACTAGACCTGAAGTAGATGGGAGGCAGGTGGATGGAAGGAAGGTCACAGAGGTGGCAACCTGGAGACTGTTGCCTGTCTCTACAAGTTCTTTTTCCATCACGTTATACCACCAGCCCCATCTTTGTCTCCTTTCCTTTTTTGCTGCCAAGTCACAGTTGACTTATGCCCCCCAAAGGGTTTTCAAGGCAAGAGACATTCAGAGGTGGTCTGCCATTGCCTGCCTCTGTGTAGCGACCCTGGATTTCATGGTGGTCTCCCATCCAAATACGGACCAGGGCAGACTCTGCTTAGCTTCTGAGATCTGATGAGTTCAGATTTGTTTACTGTGGGTAAGAGAAGCCTCCTGTTTGTTCTAATCAACAGAACATGAAAACAGGTGTGATGGAACTAGAAAAGGAGTGTAATGGGATGCTCTGGCAACTGCACACTCTTCCATGTGCAGGCTGCACCCGTACTTAACAGGATGCTGTGAGAGGGACATGCAGGGTCTCCAAGACACAACTTGGCAACCTGGCAGCCAAGACTGGCTTTATATTTCATGCGACATTCAGGTAGTCTCCATCTCTTATAAGTAAGAAAAGAAATATACCCATCTTGTCCTGGAAGCTCCACCCTGCTTTCCTGCTTTGTGTCCATCCTTCTTCATTTGGTCTTTCTAATGGGATCGAGAATTAGAAATCAAACTACATATAAACATAAGACTTTTTTTTTTATTATTGTCTTCAGTTTTTGAGGACACAAAATGATAGCCACCCTTGGTCTACCCAAGATAAGGTATCCATAATCTGGAATTTCTTTTCGAATCCAGCCCTTCTGTTTTTATTGTCTAACATCAGGGCTCCACTAAAATAGTTACGTTGTAGTTTGTTCGCCATGGTTTAAGGGTTAATTTTACAGTTTTATCTGATTTTATTGTTTTATCCTAATGTTGTAACCCGCCCTGAGCCTGCTTGTGGGAAGGGCGGGATAAAAACTGAATTAAATAAATAAATAAGATAAAGGGAGAGAGAGAGGGAGACCGGGAGGGGGGTGGGAGAGAGAAAGAGAGACTGCAGTCCTTTCTGCCCTTGGATCTCATCCCTGGTTTTATCAGAGTTCAACTTGTGACACAATACCTTGCATTTATCCCTGGTTAGAATAGCATTCGTTTATCCCAGGACAAGTGTGGTGCAAAACTGGGGTGACCTCAATGTAATGTGGAAACAAAAAATACCCCGAGATAATTACAGGAGTGAACTTGAGTGTTGTGTACAATGTAAAAATACCCCAAGATAATTACAGGGGTGAACTCGGGTGTAGTGTAGAATGTAAGTTCAGGGACAGGGTTGAACCAAGATTTAAGGTCTAGTGCAGAAAGGACCAGAGAGACAGAAAGTGAACCCACACAAGAGCTGTTTTCCAGACTTACATGTTTTGATTACATTTGTCAACCCTTCTGAGAACTGAGAAAGACAAGCTAACTCTTTGCTTGTAGAAACAAGTCAGAAAAACAGAACAAACAATTCCAGCTATTAAGCTGCCTAATGGGCAAATTACACATTACCCCAATTATATTAATATGCACTTCAAAGCTTACTCCTCCCAAACTACATACAGCTCCTGCTCTTTACTGTTTGTAGGGCACTTACAGCGCTTGAGTTTCAGACTCCCTCCGTAACCTATTGGTGGACCACTTTTCTCTAAAGAGAAAATAAGCCAAGTGGCAGGTCGCGTGCAGCCCAATAATGGACACTTTTGCAAACGTAACCAGAAAAATTCAAAAGGGAAAAATGCCATTCCAAAGGGCAGAGAAAGAAGTGAAGAGCCCCAGATTAGCAACTGATAACAATCTTCTACGTAGTTTTAATAGAGTTACAAACAGTCTGGCAAGGAAGGAAATCTCTGAAAATGTTTTCAGAAATATACTTTCACCTACTTTGAGATTACATACTTTTTGATGCTGGTAGATTAAGGTGTTTTTTTTTGGGGGGGGGGGGTTGCTATCAAGTCATATCTGTCTTTGGTGACCCCTGTAGGGTTTTCAAAACAAGAGACACAGGAGGCAAACTGATCTGGGTTGCCATTGCCTGCTTCTGCATCCCGACCCTAGACTTCCTTGGTGGCCTCCCGTCCAAATACTAACCAGGGCCCTGCTGAGCTTCCATGATCTAATGACATCAGGCTGGCCTGGCCCATCTAGGTCAGAGCACATCATCTGCTACTGTCTTTTGACCGGATATGAGGGACTGAATTTGGGACCTTCTGCATACCAAGCAGGTGTTCTTCCACTGAGCTTCAGCCCCATCTACCTAATTAGGTTCTTGTCTCCGAGAGCTCATGCCACAATAAACTTGGTAGATGTTAAGGTGTATCACATGGACAGGAGATATTAAAAGAATGCACATGTGGCTAATCTGGCCTATACAGGTAAGAGCCAAAAAAGTTACCCAATGAAAATATAAAGGATTTCATGGCAACATCATGTGCGTTCTCTTGGGGGGGGCGGGCTGTAACTATGCATAACATAGGACCTTACTGTGTACGGTTTTATAAGATCCACTTTTACTGGGGGAGAGTCTGAAGATCTGTTTACTGTCTGTACCAGTTATCCATCAACCATCCTCTGTGCGCATGCATGCATGCACGCACACAGTTGCATTCCTCCTCCCACACAGACACACTGTCCACTTCTGGGATTTGATAAAGTAGATTCTGGAAGACAAAAAATCCCTCATGCTACATCAAACATGCCCATTCACATTTTAAGGCAAGACTGCCGAGTGCTAGATAAGACATCTGACAAGCCCACTGAAACAGCTCCTTGCTTTACGGCCCCATACTCTTTCGTCATCCTTTGAAAGCAGAAATTAGGGAGGAAATTTCCTTGAGACGAAGGCAAAAGAAGGGCCTGGCTCCTAATTCATTCACAGCTATTAGCAGAGGGCAAACAAGAGGTCTGCATTGGCCCATAATGGTTTTTATCCACACGCCACCAGAAAAAAAACATTCTTGGGTTAGCGAGCGTAGATTTTGGTATCTTTAAGAGTAGATTCTTACACACTTTTGTTATTTTCCTTCTGCACTTCCCCCCCCCCAAAAAACCCCAAAACATTATTTTTCAATAGACAATAATCTAGAGAATATGCGCCCTCTTGCCCAGATTGCCCGGAGGCACAGACTGGGTTGTCATCAGTATGCGGATGACACCCAGCTGTATCTGTTGCTGGGCGGCCAGTCTGGAGCCACCCCAGAGGACCTGGAGCGGGTGCTGCAGGACGTGGCGGGCTGGCTTAGGCTGAGCCGACTGAAATTGAATCCAACGAAGACGGAGGTCCTGTGCCTGAGTCGGAGCAGTTCGGGCGTGGGGACCCCATTACCGGCCTTCGGGGGGGCTCCACTGGTGCCAGCCCCGAGGGTTCGGAGTTTGGGGGTGCTCCTGGATGCCTCCTTGACTATGGAGGCCCAGGTAGCGGCCACTGCCAAGGCAGCCTTCTACCATCTGAGGCTGATTAGGCAGCTGGTTCCCTTCCTTGAACGCAATGACCTGGCTACAGTAATCCACGCAATGGTCACCTCAAGACTTGACTACTGCAACGCTCTCTACATGGGGCTGCCCTTGTCCCAGCTCCGATGGCTGCAGCTGGTGCAGAATGCCGCGGCCAGGCTGCTGATGGGCCTCTCTTTGAGAGACCATGCCCGGCCTGTGCTGAGAGCACTGCACTGGCTGCCTATAGCATACCGGATCCGGTTCAAGGTGCTGGTTTTAACCTTTAAAGCCCTTTATGGCCAGGGGCCTGCCTACCTAAGGGACTGCCTTTCCCCATACATACCCCAGAGAGCACTACGGTCGGGCACGCAACATCGCCTGGCCCTCCCTGGCCCAAGAGAGGCCAGGTTGTCTACCACTCGGAACAGAGCCTTCTCAGTAGCGGCCCCCTACTGGTGGAACGAGCTCCCAGAAGACATCAGGGCCCTGTGGGACCTTTTGCAGTTCCGCAGGGCCTGCAAGACGGAGCTCTTCCGCCAGGCTTTTGGGGCCGCTGCTGGGGGAAATGGCCACCCATAGGTGGCCAGAGAAGCACACAGGCCCGGAATAACAGAGAGTGGTAGCTTCCTGGCGGGGGGGAGCTGTTGTTGCCCTGGTATCGGCACCTTAAATTATTGCCAATTATATCTGGAATTTGCCGCCAACTGAAATTAAATTATATTGTATTTTATGCCGCCAGTTGAAATTGAAAGTGAAATTTTATTGTATTTTAGAGTATTAATTTATTGTTGTACTGTTTTAATGCTGTGAGCCGCCTAGAGCCACTATGGTGGTTAGGTGGGATATAAATTTAAATTAATAAATAATAAATAAATGACATGTCATGACATGGTACCAGCCTCAAAATGTTGGGATCAGAATTCTGAAGTGTAAACTGTATTTCACACATGCAGTCAGTAGCACAGTAATCAGGCCAGCAAAGAAACCTCCCTGCCTAGATGGGGCTACCAACGTACCAAGTGAGGTTTCAGAGAAACAAATAGAGAAAATTGATTTTTGTCATATCCAACTGGATTTTCTATAACCCTGTTATGAAGGTACAATGTAACATGTAATACTAGGAATAAGGCCCATTATGGAAATAAATAGAACAGGCTCTAGAAAGAGGCTCTGGGAAAGTACCAAGGCCTTGGGCACTCTGCGTCAATTTGCTGTGGCGACCTCAGCAGGGTATAATGACACAGAGCCCACCATTTTCTCCAGGGGAACTGATCAATGTCATCTGGAGAGCAGTTGTAATTCTGAGTGATCTCCAGCCCTCACATGGAGATTGGCAACAGTGGTTTCCCAAGAAGGAATAGCTGGTTTGGAGAGCAGAGTCTATGGCATTCTACCTGTCCGAGGCCCCACCCCTCCTCAAACCTCACCCTCGCCAGGCTCCATCCCTCAAATCTCCAGGAATTCCCCACCTGGAGTTGGCAACCCATTCCCCTCCTCAGCCAAGCATCAACCTACCTTAATTTCTCCCTCACTGTTCAGCTTTCCATCCCCTCACACACCTGCAGCCTCTACTGTGCTCTGAAGCCCTAACTGCCACGTCACATTGGGGGGGGGGCATCTCACTAGGGTAAAAGGACACAAAGTCCATCATTTTCTCCATGGGAACTGATCAATGCCATCTGGAGAGCAGTTGTAATTCTGAGTGTTCTCCAGCCCTCACCTGGAGATTGGTAACAGTGGTTCCCCAAGAGGGAACAGCTGGTTTGGAGGGCAGAGTCTAGGGCATTGAACCTGTCTGAGGTTCCACCCTCCTCAAACCTCACCCTATCCAGGCTCCATCCCTCAAATCTCCAGGAATTCCCCACCTGGAGTTGGCAACCCATTCTATAATGTTATTAAGTTCAACATTTATGTAAATAGGGAGTTGCCCAAAAAGACCAACACAACTACTTTTAACTTTAAAAAGGGGTAACTTCTCTCAATCAGCCAGTATCATAATGCCCTGTATAAATCAATGGCACGTCCTCATTTGAAATACTGTGTACATTTCAGGTCACTGCACCAAAAAAAAAAAAATTATAGCATTGGGAAAAGTGCAGAAAAGGGCAACTAAAACGATTCAGGGATGGAACACTATGAAAAAAGATTAAAGAGGTTAGGGAATGTTTAGCTTGAAGAAATGACGACTGAGGGATGACATGATGGAGGTTTATGAAATTATGCATGGGAAACAGCAGGTAGACAAAGAAGTACTTTTCTCCCTTTCTTATAATACAAGAATTCATGGGCACTTAATGAAATCGATGAGCAGTAGGTTTAGAACAGATAAAAGGAAATACTTCTTCACCCAAAGAGTAATTAACATGTGGAATTCACTGCCATGGGAAGTGGTGGCAGCGACAAGCATAGACAGCTTCAAGAGGGGATTAGATAAACATATGGAGCAGAGGTCCATCGCTGGCGCCACAAGGTATAAATGGAACACTATATCTGGGACAGTGATATTCTGCATTCTTGGTGCTAAGGGGGCAACAGCGGGAGCACTTCTGGAGTTCTAGCCCCACTAATGGACCTCCTGAGGGCACCTGGTATTTTTGGCCACTGTGTGACAAAGTGTTGGACTGGATGGGCCATTGGCCTGATCCAACATGGCTTCTCTTATGTTCTTAATGAGTACATGTATTTCAATGTCTATGAATGCTGTATTTTTTAAAACTCTTAGATGGAGCAGATTATTGGTCTAGATGAGGCAATGCAACCACTGGCCCCATTCCGGCAGCACAAATGGAAGCCACCAAAAAAATGCAATAGGGAAATCATTCCATATGGCACACCTTTTTTTCTGCCCCTGTAGTGCCAATTTCCACCACAGTATCACAAGCCTTCTTTTTAGTGGTTTCCCATTAAATGGGAGGATTTACAGTGGATTCAAAGGACCACAAGATTCACAAGACAGTTTCAGTTATTACAAGACAGCCTGATCTTGGGAAGGTTTCATCACATGGTGATTCACCATGAGAAAATCGTTCCATCTTCCGAAAGCAGTTTGCTCTGCTAGGAAATAAGCTCATATCTCAAAAAAAGCCAGCTGCATCAACCCAGTAAGGAGTCAGAGAGCCCTATTTCTCTGAAGCAATGGGATATGGCCCTAAACTTTCCACCTGTTGTCTCTATGGATCTCAAGCTGTGACGTATTCAGCAAAGAAATTATGCTTATGATATACTAAATACCACAGTGCCTTTTTAATAAACTAACTGCTGACGTAACTTAAACATATGCTTCAGGTGCATCCAGTTATTCAGTCTTTTTTGGGAGGAAGTCGTTACTCATATCAACATTGTATTAGAATATTCACCAATCTTTTAGGATGCTTATGTACTTTTAAAGTTTAAACTATTTGCCTGTCTCCTGGAAGCTAACTGATGGGCACTGAAAATTTACCTTCCATGATCCTTACTATTGCCAAAAGACTTTATTACAGCACTAGAGAGATAAATGCTCATTTTCTATAATCCAATGAACTGAGGACTTTAAAACCTTATCAGTGTTTGAATGTGTGGTATATAGACAATGGCCCAATCTGCATCTAGCATTTGCTCCGTTGTTTTACCAAACTCACACTGGAACAGAAATTGCTCTCTGCATTGCATGCCACTTTCCCTTTGATTGATTGTCAAATTTTATGGCAGTGTCCAGACTTCATGCCACTTTCACTTTGTTTGATCTCTCAGTTTTATGGTGGCCGTCTCGCAGGGCTCATTTCGTAGCAGGAGCTCCTTTGCATATTAGGCCACACACCCCTGATGTAGCCAATCTTCCAAGAGCTTACAGAGCTCTTCTTACAGGGGATACTGTAAGTTCTTAGAGGATTGGCTACATCAGGGGTGTGTGGCCTAATATGCAAAGGAGCTCCTGCTACGAAATGAGGCCTGGCCGTCTGCATAGATTTATGACCATTTTATGGCCATTCAGGGGTGACTCTGCAGTCAGTACTGTGTTGGCCCAGGGTATTTGAATGTGGTTTTGAGCTGCATCTTTTTGTGTTCCAGGGTGTGTTTGGTAAAACAACAGAGCAAATGCTAGATGCAGAACAGGCCAACAACGCATATGGACAATTGCCAGATTGGCAATTGTAGTGGTTAAGAGTCAGTTTGGTGTAGTCGTTAAGTGCGTGGACTCTAATCTGGGAGAACCGGGTTTGATTCCCCACGTCTCCACTAGCAGCTGCTGGATGACCTTGGGCAAGCCATAGTTCTGTTAGAGCTGTTCTCAAAAGAAAGAGCTCTCTCAGCCCCACCTACCTCATAGGGTGTCTGTTGTGGGGAGGGGAAGGGAAAGGAGTTTGTAAGCTGCTCTGAGCCTTCAAGTGAAGGGTGGAATATTCTTCTTAAATACTAGGAAACATTTTGTAGATGCTTATATGTAGAGGCCATATTTATTTGTTGTTATGTTTTTTAGTATCTCTTTCCTATTTGAGTTTTGTAATTATTTTAAAAAATTGCCCTGAAGAACATGGCAGAAAAGGTGCAACCCGCTCACCCACGAATTCCATTATAAGACTACAGCATTTTAATTTTAAAAAAATTATAAGACTATAGCATTTTAATTTTCAAAAAAAAACTGTAGAAAACTAATCTGGTACAAATGATGATGCTGATCAAGACCAACTTATTCTGGCTTGCAAGAACTGTTCCAAGAGATCAGAAATGAAGAAAGGAACCTCTTCCATGTGCACATCATGTACTTTTTTAAAAAATCATATGTTTTTGGCAAGATTAAGTGGTTTGATGGGATGCCAAGAATAGGAAACCAATATGATGGATTTTGTTTTTAAAAAAGAAGTAACAGCAATAGCTACAAAGTACAAGAAAATATACACGGTCTTCCTCCCCTTTTCTGCCAACAAAATAAATGAGCAGCCAATTCCCCAGACACAGACAAATGCGAGAAAAAGGCGAGAGAGGTCCCAACTCAAATACACACACACAAAACCTTCCGCTCCTCAGTCTGGACTTGGCACTGCTGCCAATTGTTGGCAAGTCCCTGCTATTTTCAGCAGAAGAATTCCAGTAACAGGTCAGCTTAAGGGAAGAACTACAAGTTGCGTTCAGTCCAAGAAGGAGCTTCAGAAGCCCTCCCCTTCTCCTGCACAGCCAACAGACTAACTATTGCAGTGGTCAGAGTGTTGGGCTAGGATTTGGGAGACCCAGGTTTGTATCCCCACTCTGCCAGGGAAGCCTGCTTGGGGGACCTTGGGGCAATCCCAGCCTTTCAGCCTAGCCTACCTCACAGGGTTGTTGTGAGGATAAAACAGAGGCAAGGAGAATCATGTTAAGCCCCTCTAGGTACCCATTGGGGAGAAAGAGAGGATATAAATAAATACATAGATTTCTTGGTTTCTGTTTGCAGGGATTTCTTTTAAGCACAGGGAAGTGTTCAGCAATACCATTTCCCACTTGCAGTGGCATCATCCAAATGGCTATACTTTGGTTTGGTGCAGTGGTTAAGAGCGGCGGACTCCAATCTGGGAGAACGGGGTTTGATTCCCCCACTCCTCCATGTGCAGCTGCTAGATGACCTTGGGTCAGTCACAGTTCTCTCAGAGCTGTTTTCTCAAGAGCAGTTCTCTCGGAGCTCTCTCAGCCCCCACCTACCTTGCAGAGTGTCTGTTGTGGGGAGGGGAAGGAGATGGGTGACTTTGGGTCAGTCACAGTTCTCTCAGAGCTATTCTCTCAAGGTCAGTTCTCTCAGAGCTCTCTCAGCCCCCACCTGTAAGGTAACAGGGTGTCTGTTGTGGGGAGAGGAAGGGAAGGCAATTGTAAGCCGTTCTGAGACTCCAAGAGAAGGACGGGGTGTAAATGCAACTCCTCCTCCTCCTCCTTGTCTTCCTCTCCTGCCAGCACAGCTGCCTGCCCCTTTGTTACAGGGCATGTAGAGAGCTAGGGAAAACCGTGGATGCCAGCACTGGACACGCCGCAAGGGGAGGCAGCAGCACGCTCTCTAACACAGGGATTCCATGTTATCCTGCTCTATCCTGCCTCATGGGGTTCTGCCTCTAAGCCAGAGGTTCCCAGGGTGGTGCCCATGGGAAACACACATACTGCAACAGAGGAGTGCTTACATAAGCACCCAAGAAAAAGAAAAGTGGCTGTGCCATAACAAAGCGGTGGCGTGAGTACACAGCACAAAAACCTAGTATCATTGCAAAGGCCGACACAGGGCAGGGGAAGGAGGCATGAACGGCAACAGTGGCTCCCCATCAGTTATTAAGACTCACTCCTGGTTTTGATCACCATCCAGAATCCATGAACAGACACCACAGTCCAATCAGTACACCATGCCAGAGGACCAACAACGTGCCCACTTCACAGCTACGCACATTCCAGCAAACAGCAGCCACCTAACACAGAATATCCCTGCCCAGTCCAGAGGCGCCCGCTCCCCGCGGGTATGATGTGTCAAGTCAAGAGAACTGGATGTGCAAGCACCAAGGACAGGGCCAGGACACAGGCAACAGTGGGGTACCCAAGGCAAGGACATGGATCATACATCCCACAGTGGTATATGGACCCCATGCGTGAAGTGAACAATAGGCTTGCAACTGGATGCGCTGGCAAAAATCAAGTACAGATGTTTAAACCCAGGAAAGGACACAAGAACAGCAAGTGACATACAGCCTCAAACTCCACTGTCGTAATAGCTTTCCCCCCACTCAACAGGTTGTAGGGGGAAACCATCAGAGCCAAAGTGGTCGTGCCTCAGTGAAGCAATGGCACAGGAACACAGCACAAGACCTAGTGTAGCTGCAAAGGTAGGCATGGAGGCAAGGGGAAAGGCCAGGGGCCGGTGGCAGACCACCTGCTTGGCATGAAGAAGGCCCCAGGTTCAATCCCAGGCATCTCCAGCAAAAAGTCAAAGGTAGCGGGTGATGCAAAAGACCTCTCTGCCTGAGAACCTGGAGAGCCACTTCCAGTCTGAGCAGACAATACTGACTCCGATGAATCAGTGACCAGAGTCAGTATAAGACCGCTTCATGTATATCACTAGTATAAAGTAATAATAACCACAGAGTCTTGCAGGGTGCCCAAGCAACACCAGCATCAGATTAAGGTCCTTCCAGGTAACTTAAGCCTTCCACTCACAGAGTCATTTCACAAGTTATGAAAAAGTAGAATTGTTCAGGAGGGCATTTTCATAAAGATATTAGGGTTGTAGTATACCGGAAGGGTTACGGAAGACACTTTTATAACAAGAATAGAACTGTAGGTTCTAACTCTATGTGATGTGTGCTGTATTATCTATCTGTTTTGTGCATTATCCTGCTCTTACCACGGTGTTTTCTACTTCTGTAATTCCATTTTCTGCGTCACTTGACATGTTCTGTCTCATACTCTTTTTTTTGCAGTTTCTCACTTTTGCAATCCTAGTCCTATTGCATTGCTTATCAGAGTTACTGCGATGCTTGGTTACATTGCTTTACAGCATGGAATCCTCCTGGAGCCTCACAGAGAAAAGCTAGCGCAGCCTCAAAATGAGCAATGAAGAAACCAGGGGAGGAGGAGGAGATTGGATTTATACCCTACCCTTCACTCAGAGTCTCAAAGAGGCTTACAAACTCCTTTCTCTTCCCCTCCCCACAACCGACACCCTGTGAGGTAGGAAGGGCTGAGCAAGCTCTTTCAAGAACTGCTCTCTCAAGAACAGCTCTAACAGAACTATGGCTTGCCCAAGGTCATCCAGCTGCTGCATGTGGAGGCGTGGGGGATCAAACCCGGTTCTCCCAGATTAGAGTCAGCGCACTTAACCACTACACCAAACTGGCTCTCTGCACACTCCAATACACTCCAACACTGCAAAGTGAGCAGAGGCCCAAGGACTACATTCCTCTTAAAAGGTATCTGGGAAGCCCTAAGCTGGATAGCCCAGGCAAGTCCGATCTCAGAAACTAAGCAAGGCCAACCCTGGCAAGTACTTGGATAGGAGACCTCCAAGGAATACCAGGGCTGGGAGGCAGAGGCAGGCTATCAAGACACTTCTCTGAAGATCCTCCATGCCCCAGTAGGAGTTGCCAGAGGTTGCCATGACTTCCAGGCACAGGCATGCGCGTGCACGCGCACACGCACACACAAATCCCCCCCCCCCCCAAAAAGGTATCTGGGAAGTTACATACCAAGGAATAGACTAAGTATGTCCACAGAGCAAAGAAAGAGCAAAGGAGCAAGGGGTGGAAGAGAGGGGACACTAGTGGAGGCCCTCCCATGCCCCAAAGCCAGCATTCAGCAGCAATCCAAAGAATACCATTGCTCGTGGGCGGGGGAAAGAGTTCCCATGCTACGCGATGCAGCCAGATGTTGACCCCAAAGCACAGAGCCACGGAGGTTTACCCCAGGGAGAGCAGCATGATGACACAAGTCAAGTCCATTGCAATATCGCTGTAACTGGATAGTAGCCGCCAACAGCTGTATTCAACAGATAGGAGTGGGAGAACTAGTTCTGGATTCAGAGCCTACTCAAACAATTTACAAACGTCGTTCATATGGATGCAGTACAAGAAGGGGAAAAATAGCTTGCATCCTCAAATACAGACAAGGAAATATTATTTTGTACCAGGTGGCTGAGATTCCATCAGACATATCAAGGACAAATCAGAGGGCTCAAAACAGTTTTTATCCCAGGCAAGCGGCCATGAGAATCAATGAAAAAGGGCGGGGACAGAACTCCATATGCCTTTGGTGTAGAAGTCCCTAGGAGAGCCAATCTGCCCTCCCGAATTTCTCCCGCAAACATGCAGGGAATAGGTCCATGACCGGCAAGCGGCACCATAAATCAGTCTGCGATCAGCACCAATTGGGACGTGCCCTTCTTGGCTCAATCGCAGGCTAAGGTGGGGCTGGCAATTTTTGTATAGCTTATCCTCCCCGCCCCCACAGTCGTCCCCCTTCCCTGCAAAGAAGTAGCAGTGGAGAGTCTGGCTGGGGCAAGAGAGAGTCGACTTTCCAATAAACGATACAACGCAGAACTCAGCAGGGAAAAGTTGCCAGCTCTGGCTAAAGGAAGGGATTTCGGAGCGGGGGGGGGGGGCAAAATGCGGAGGCGGAGCTGATGGCAAGATGAGCAGAGAGGGGAATCGGGCCCGGGCTTGGAAGACGGCGGCAGAGGGTCTCAGCAACGTTCATTAAGTAAAGCGTCACCTCCTGTGATATTCACCGCTGCCGGACGGCAAGGGAAAGTAGAGCCTTTCCCTTTCGGTGCTGTTTCACCCCCGATCAGCGTTTGCCACTGGAAGGTCCTCCAGGAAGGAAAAAGAGCTCTTCCTACTCCCCCCCTCCCCCCACTCCGCCGCGCAAATGTTCTGTTAAATGCCAAGAGGCGCGAATAGCACTGATCACGATAAGAAGTGTCGTCACCTTTCCCACGCTACTGAATAACCCCAGCAACTCCCTCTACAGACCCAGGTCTCCTCCTGCCCAGCTGCACCGGCAGGGTCGCCAAGCAGCCAGAAAAGCATCGCCCGGATCTGCCCCCACCGCCTTTTTATAAACAGCCGCAGGCAAAGTTTTCCCCCTGACTTGAAGTTCGGCATTCCCACGATCCCCGTCTGCGCCTCCAGAGCCGCTGCAGAAACGCCACCGGCACACACACACACGTGGGCGCGTCCCGGGGCATGTGCAGAGTGCGTTTCCCCTCCCGGCCGCCCTTCGAATCCCCACCCAGCGCGCCAGGGAGGGGACAGGCGCGGTTTGGCCGCGACTCACTTGAAGGTGAGGATGCAGAGCGGGCGGTAGGACTTGTGGCTGGTGTTCTCGGCCATGCCCTTGCCCCAGAAGTCGTTGGCGAAGGCGGCCGCCAGGGGGGACCCCGGGCGCACGTCGGGGTTGTTGACGATCGCCCACACGTCGTCGTGCACGAACTCGCCGCGCAGCGAGTTCCAGTAGCAGAGCGCGGCCAGCAGCGCGGCGCAAGCCCCGGCCCCCCAGCGCCCGGCCCGGGCACGGAAAGGCGGCGGCGGCGGCGGCTGCGGAGGGGGCGCTCGGGGCTCCCTGCTGCTCCGGCTGCCTCCTGCCGACGCCATCCTGCCGGCCGGCTAGCTCCCTCCCTCGGCCGGGCATCCCCCTGCTGCTGCTGCTGCTGCTGCGCCTCCTCCTCCTCCGCCTCCTCCTTCCCACGCCTGCATAGTGCGCAGAAGGAGCCGGAGCTCCCCGCTCGCGCTCTGCCGCGGCTCAGCCGGGCCAGCCGCAAATAAACAGCGGCCGCCTCCCCGCGCCATCCCCCCCCCCCCCGAGCACGCATGCTCCTTGCAGCACGCGGCTTCTCCCTCCCCCTGCCTGGAAGCCGGCTGCTCCCGCGGGAGGGTGTGGGGGCAGGACCGCTTTCCACACACCGCCGAAGCCCAGGCCTCCGGCGGGGGGAGCACAGACGCAGCAGGGCCGGGGCCGCGAAGCTTCTGCTTTAGAAGGGGTACAAGAAGTGGACAGTCCGGCAGGCCAGCTCCTAAGCGCGAACTTTGTTCCCCTGTGGAAGAAGCCGCGGGAAACTGACGGGATCTCTTGCAAGACTCTCCCAGCCTGGCCCGCAAACATGTATCTCCGTTTGTTTTATTAAAATGTGCTCTCCTAGTCCCAGCTTTCTCCTTCCACCTCTTTCCCCACTCACTTTTTCTCCCTGTGGTTGCCAGCTCGAGACTGGGATATTCCTGGAGATCTGGGGATGAAGGTTTAGAGAAGGTGGGGCTTTGTGGGGGGGGGGGGGGCCTCAGTGGGATATAATGCGCCCTCCAAAGCTGGCATTTCCTTCAGGAGAACTAATCTCTTGTCATCTGGGGATCTGTTGTAATTCTGGTGAGCTCTCCAGGCCACACCTGGAGTTTGGCAATGTTAACTTATGTGCCTTTGTTAGCTCTACTGAGAATGTTTTCAGGCACTCTTAATCCAAGACGCTCAAGGTACCAGGCATAGTTCTCCTCTTCTCCATTACATGCTCACAAGTCACAACAATCCTGTGAGCAGAGTTAGGCTGAGAGAGAGGGACCAGCTCAAGGTCACCCACAAACACTTTTCTGGCCAGAAAGCCCGAGTGGTGTCGCGGTTAAGAGCAGCAGACTCTAGTCTGGAGGACCCAGTTTGACTCTCCACTCCTCCACATGAAGCCAGCTGGGTGACCTTGGGCCAGTCACAGTCCTCTCAGCCCACTTACAAATCTAGCTCGCCACCTATGGTGCATAACGCTAAACAACTACAACTTGTAGCTGCCAGACAATATTAGGATCTCCTGACTATGCAACACGCACTGCCATCCAATAATTGATCATTCGTTAATTCATTAACTACCCTTTGTGGCTGAGGGGGTTTTGTACCTGGATCTCCCAGATCATCTGCTGCCGCTCATCTTCACTTTCTGCTGCCGCTTATCTGAGATTCACTTGCAGGCGTGATGCCAGTAGAGCTGCCAGTCTTCAGGTGGGGCCTGGAGATCTCCCAGAATTACAAAGGATCTTGGAGCTTTAGGGAGACAAGGGAGATGTGTTGGGGTGTGATGCCATAGAGTCCAGCCTCCAAAGCTGCCATTTTCTCCAGGGGAACCAGTCTCTGTAGCCTGGACTCGAGATCAGTTGTAATTCTGGGAGAACTCCAGCCCCCACCTGAGGTGGTCACCCTTCACTGGGACAGGAAGCCTGGATAACCACCACCATCAGCCCAGGAACTGGGTAGTTTCGCTGAGCAGACTCAGTGAATGGAGACTTTTAAAGAGGAGTCTGTTCTGCCAGAGAACTAGATAACATTTTCTGGACTCTGATCACCTTGTAGAAAATAACTGGAAGATTATGTTTAAAAAAACTTAATTAGTAAAGGAGTGATATTAAATTTAATACAAAATTTGCGTCCAGTGGCACCTTTAAGATCAACAAAGTTTAATTCTGGGTATAAGCTTTCATGTGCATGCACACTGAAAGCTTCTACCCAGAATTAAACTTTGTTGGTCTTAAAGGTGCCACTGGACTCAAACTTTATTATGTTGCTTCAGACCAACACGGCTATCCCACCTGAATCTAAATTAAATTTAGTGCAACTAGTATTCTTGCTGCAATAGTGTTGTAATTGCGGGGCTCTGTCTTCCAAGATGTACACTGTAACGTGGTTTCTGTGTTGCCCCATTTGTGGGGACTTAGTTCCTTTTGCATTGGAAGTATCTGGCATTTTTGTGTACTGGAGAGGGTAGACTTGGCTCACTCCAAGCTTTTGCAGGACGGAACCAGAGGTTTAACTGGACTCCAAGAGTCTTGTTGGATGTTTTTCACTGCTATACCAAAGTGTCTTGCTATCTAAATCTTTGCTGCATTGTTCTGTATGGCAGAGCATTTTGAGTCCCAGGCATTCTGTTTCAAATTAATCTGGCTTGCAAGTTCTATTCCTGATTTAGCCCTATAGGTCCCACGTAGGCATAGGTTGTACCCGAACTCCCCTTTGTGTCTGCCAGGGGTGTCAAACAAAAGGTATAGGGGCCAGAACTGGCCCTTCCAGAGCTCTTACCTTGGCCCGCAAGCAGCTGGTATGTATGGAAATATAAGGTTAGTACCAACAATATATCCTGTGGTTGCAATAGCACTACAACAATTTGAATGCACAGTCACAATGTATTCTAATGATAAACTATATAATCAAAATATAACAGCAGAATTTGAACAGCATATATCCAGCATATAATATTCTCAAAAACCTCAGGGTGCCATATCTCACAGGGTTGCCCTGAAACCAAATATAAGAAGCCTTCAGAGCAACCATATGAGATATAATTTGTAATAATAATAATAATGATGATGATAATATTTAATGATAATATTTAATGATATTGTATATTTGTTACAAATTTGAAATTATGGAGTTTTACTTATAAGAAACTTTGACACGGTTGGTGAGTACTTGGTGACCTTTGGCACCCTGTGGCTTTTTGTACTGGATTTCATGATACTGTATATATTTTGTTGTATGCACCACTTTGGCGTAGAGGTTGAGTGGGCGGACTCTAATCTGGAGAACCGGGTTTGATTCCCCACTCCTCCACTTGCACCTGCTGGATGACCTTGGGCAAGCCATAGCTCTGTACCAGCTGTTCTCTCAAGGAGAGTTGTCTCAGAGCTCCCTCAGCCCCACCCACCTCACAGGGTGTCTGTTGCGGGGAGGGGAAGGGAAAGGAGTTCGTAAGCCGCTCTGAGACTACAAGTGAAGGGCAGGGTATAAATCCAATCTCTTCTCCTTCTATTCTTTACAATTTTAGAATTATGGAATCTGCTTAGAAGGTTTCTCCTTGAAACGTGGAAATTATCTAGAAAACACCTCAGCATTTAAGAAGGGAATATTTCTATTTGTTATCTATGGACTTCTATACACAATAAGAATGTATATATAACGAATTTTAGACGGAAAAACCATGTTTCTTTGTTTTTTGAGAATATTATATGTTGGATAAAACTTCTGTTCAAATCCTACTGTTATATTGTGATTATATAATTTATCATTCGAATACGTTGTGACTGAGCATTTAAATCGTTGTAGTGCTATTGCAACCACAGGATATATTGTTGCTACTAAGCTTTGGTTTCTGTGGCTGGTCTAGTTGTTATATTGGAAATATAAGGTACCTTTTACGTTATCCCTTGGGGGGGAAATAGTCTTGCTTATGATTAAATACATTGATTAGGGCTTTTGTGGACCAATAAGTCAGTTGCTTTCAGTGCTAGGAATAAATTGATTCTGTTTGTATTCTGAGTAAAAAATAATATTGTTAATTGGGTTCACCTGTGTCCTTTATAGAGTTTATAGCTCTGATACCTGGCATAACATTTTATGTCAGACATGGCCTGTCCTGTCAAAGTGACATTTATGTCAGATCCGGCCCTTGTAACAAATGGGTTTGACACCTCTGGTGTATGCAGTTTCTCAGCTAGAGATACCATACATGCACGGAAACCTTTTTCCTCTTCCTTGGGTAGGGGCAGGAAAAAAAAAAAGTGACGGGATGGGGAAATCGATCTGAAATTGCCATTGACCTGAAATCACCAAACACTTGCAGCTCATGAAATTGGAAGGTGTAAAGATTGCTGTCAGAAAGAACTAGGAAGGGAAAATAAATAGCTCTTAAGAAGCTCCTTAAAAGAGGAGAATATAATAAAGTGATATATACATATATCAGGAGGTAAAAAAAAACTCCAAATGCACAAGCAAGCAGAAGAAAAAAGAGTGATCTGATTCAAATCCAGGGCTACGGAAAGCCACCGTGGGCCCTCGGACAAAGATTCCACCCCATGACCCTGTCCCAAACCAACTATCACAACAAAACAAATCACTTGGCTTACTGTTACCATGAATCTATAGTAATAAAAGAAACAGGCTCTGTTGAGACGTTATTTATTTACTTACTTTGTTTATATCCCGCCTTTCTCCCTAGTGGGCATTGCCAGCTCTGGGTTGGGAGTTACCTGGAGATTTCTGGGGTGGAGCCTGGGACTGGTGGGATTTGGGAAGGGGAGGAACTTCAGCAGGGTATAATGCCGTAGTTCACCCTCCAAAGCAGCCATTTTCTCCCGGGGAAATGATTTTGGTCATCTGGAGATCTCCAGGTGCTACCTGGACGTTGACAATCCTAAATGGGAGCTGAATGCAGCTTTCATCATTCTCCTCTCCATTTTATCATCAGACAACCCTGCAAGGTAAATTAGGCTGAGAGTGTGTGACTGGCCCAAGGTCACCCAGCAGGCATCCAAGGCACAAGTGGGGATTTGAACCTGGGTTTCCCAGATCCTAGTCTGACACTTCAAACACTGCACCACGCTGATAGGCACAATTCATCAGAGAACAAAGCTAGAAGATTCAAAACTGCCCATCAACTGCAGGAAGATTATGGGAGTTCCAGGGTTAAAATTGAAAGGCATGAGAAAATCCTGGCCCAGGTGAGATAACCCACAACCACACCATGCTACTTGCAACGGAAGCCAAGCATCTCTGTTTGTGGCAGGCATAACTCAGAAAACTACATCTTTAAAAATTGGCCTCCAATCCCAGGATGTTGATGGAAGTTGCAGTTCCAAAAATGATGGAAATTGGAACACCCTGAACCAGGTTAACTTCATGACAAGTAACATGTAATAGGAGAGCTTTTAAGCAACCTGTCATGTGTCTCCAATATTCAGGTCCCCACTCTGCCATGGAAGGTTGCAGGGTGGCACACTCTCAGCCAGACCTACCTCACAGGGGGGGTTGTGAGGATAAATGGAGGACAGGAGAGTAATGCAGTTTTGGGTTCCCTTTAGGGAGAAAGACAGAGTATGACATTTGCTATAAATCTAATTTTAATAACATTACAAAGGGCTATTAGATCTTTCGACAACACAATAATAATGATTGTTATTGTACCGTAATTAACAGATTAATGTTCCATTACGATGCACATAAAGAGTGGCGGGGGGAACCATCCTTTTACTGTTTTGGGGAAGTATTAACTCCACCCCTTCTGTTCATAATATTAACAAAGGTTTGCTATTGTACTACTACTAATATTAAATACATTCTGTTGCCAAGCAGGATAGGGATGAGAAAGATTTGGGAGCTAGACTTGAAAATAAAGGGGGTGGGGACATGGAAAAATTACATGGTGGGAGAGAGAAATGAATGAGAAAAGTGTGGGAAAGTGTTCTCCTGTGACTGTCCTCCATTTATGTTCTCCGTTTATCCTCACAACAACCCTGTGAGGTATGTCTGGCTGAGAATGTACCACCCTGCAACCTTCTATGGCCAACTGGGGATCTAAGTATTAGAGACACACGACAGGTTGCTTAAAAGCTCTCTTATTCCATGTTGCTTGTCGTGAAGATAACCTGATTCAGGGTGTTCCAATTTCCTTCAGAGAAATGAAGGGAAAGGGAGGGAAAGGTGGTTATATCTTGCTGTAATACCCTAACTATCATTTTGCAAGACCTGGCTGAGCTGGGTGCAAGGAAAGGAAGAGAGAAAGGCGAGACTGCTGGAGAAACTGACCTGCTGGCTGGCAAATACTGTTTCAGCCATCAGCACGCTATCCTGTCTTGCTTCACTGCCACCTTGGTCCATGGGCTTAGTGTGATTTGTAAGGCAAGTTTGCTTTTCAGTCTTGCAGGAAGACCAGTCAAGCTGATAGTACAGCGCCTTTTACTGTGTTCAGACTTCCCTGCACCCCTAGTGGCTGCAGCCAGAACTGCATTAAGTTAAGCGGAAAGGAGATGTCAGTGCCAGTGGGCTGTTCAAGCACTGAAGAAAACAACAAGAGTTTCAGGGTATAAACCCCGGGGGGGTTGGTTTTCCAAGGAGGTCTCCCATCCAAGTACTTGCCAGAGTTGACCCTGCCTAGCTTCCGAGATCTGACAAGATCGGGCTTACCTGGGCTATCCAGGTCAAGGAGGCTGAAATTCTGTGCACTTAGTGAGTTTTAGAAAATGCTGGGAATTCTGTACACAGAAGTGCCAATGTACCATGTCGTTAAGACCTTATGAAATGATCCATGGGTATGCATGGTGTTTTGGAGGCCAGCATAAGCAAAGTATATGTTGGCTTTAAGCTCCCAAAGAACTTACACCCCAGTAGAAAGACACCAGAGAACAAGGAGAAGTATAGGAAAGGCAAGGGGCCCAAAAAATAAATTAAACAAAGGGTGGGAAAATACTCAAAAAATGTACATTGGAACAAAAAAGTAAAAATACTTTGCCATGGTATGAATGCTTACAATTGAATAATATGCTGCGCACACATAAATTTGAACATTCCATTTGCATGCGATTATCAGACTATGAAAAGTTATTTTTCATGAATTAACCCCTATGAAGGGGTTAATCTCTAGAATATATCAGTTCCTGTTGAAATCTGAACATCAGAGTTGTCACTCAGATTGATTGGCATAAGGATATAGGTAAAGATTTGATGCAAGGGCAATGGGAAACAATTTAGAATGCCCTGTTTACCTTTCAAAATATATTTCAATAAAATTGCAAACATAATTTCCAGATGGTACTTGACTCCAGCACGATTGTCACATAGTACTTCTTTGATATCTCCCAATTGTTGGAAACAGTGTGGACAAAAGGGGACATTTATGCATAACTGGTAGACATGTAAAGTTGTTAAAACGTTTTGGGAACAAGTTGTGTTAGAAATTTCTGACATAACACAAGTTACAATTCCTTTAAACCCTGAGTTGATCTCACTAAATTTATGGGAAAATTTAAAAATTCTTAAAATAAAGAAAGATTTTATCATGGCAATTGCTACAGCAAAAAATATAATAGCTTTAAAGTGGAAAGACAAGACCCACCCCCACCCCCGGCAGTTCATTGTTGGTATACAAAACTATGGGATTATTTCATTATGGATAAAATATCAGATGATATACAGAATTCAAACTTGCAAGCTGTAGACTCATATATTGTTTAAAAAATGGGCTCCTTTTGTGAAGTGGAAGTTTAAACATAGAGATTCTCTTGATAATACTTTAATGGTTAATTTTATTGCATTAGTGGCGATAGAATAATAGTTTTGATGGGCATTTATGCCGGCTCTAAGTGTATATTTTAATTGTTAATTTGTTTTGAAATGCTTTGAAATTGTATATTTTATATATTCATGTCAGTTGCTTGATTATTGTAACTTTAAATTTCACATAAGTTTTTTTAAAAAAAAAAACAGCATTGTCTCGGATGAGGCTAAATGGCTTTTGTTTGAACTGGGTTGTGCAAAGTGAATGTAAAAGGCTATGTTGGGCAAATCACCTGTTCACAGAGCAAACATGGACCCACATCACCTGCTGGCTGAGCTTGTGGCCTCTCTGGTGGCAGTCATCATATTTAAATGTTTAAACTGTTTGCCTGTGTCCAAACAATTCAAACAAGTCCACCTGCATGATCACATTCTACAGCTTTTCCAGCGTGTGACCCTGTGGCACGCGCGGCTGCTATTTAGGCACAAAGCCCCTTGGCACAGAGTTTGTGCTGAACTTCAAGGGAAAAAAAAACATGGAGGAGATCCAACCAGGAGGCCAGACTTGAATGTAAACAAGGAATTCGAACAGTTCATGTCAAAGATCTCCATGACCCCGGTTACAAATGGCTCTCTTCCACTTTCTCCTCAGCTGAAATAATGATCAGACTTGCATTCACAAATAGCAGGAGGAGGCTCAAAGGCACGTTAAGCCTCTTGTGGGAAAATGCCATTCATTAGACTTCACTGAGATGGGGGAAGGATCTTCATTTTAATGAAACTCAGAAGGTGAATTTTCGTCAGAAAGCCACTTTGCACAGTCCTTTCAATATGATAAGGCTTAAAAACTGCCAGAGATGACCTGGCTGTTACAGACAGCATTATCTCCAAACAACCAGGCAGCTCATGTTTAAAAGTACACCTTTTTCAAACCCATTCAGAGCAGCGTGCTGAGTAGTACTAACCCTTGAGGCATGTCTTCCGGTACCTGGGTGACGACTCGTGATGGCGTTCAGAGCGAGGCAGATCTGGAAGATGTATAAGTAGCACTGTCAACCTCCAGATGGTATACCAAATCTGAAAAACACTGTAATGAAGGAATACGCATAAAATTCTATTTGAAATTACAAAAAACTCTTATTGACTATTCTTTACAGATGCAGTACAAGTTGAATTTAAACATATGAAGCTAAACCATAATACATGAGGTTAACTATACAGTATTAACCATGGCAACGGATGTCCCAGGTAAATCTCTGTTTCGACCCTTCATCAGGCCATAATCATATGGTAAAGCCAGGAAAGAGTTGAGGGGACTAATGCAGGATGTGCACGAGCCCTTATCCTCTGTTCCCAGTTGCTCTCCACCACTCCAGCATTATACCAAGCTGAGGAGCTCTACTATTTCCTTTGACAATAAAGCCTATTCAATTTTCCAACCGGCTCCGCAAAGTCAAAAATCTCCTGGGATTACGACTGATCTCCAGGTGACAGTTCAACTGGAGAAAATGGCTGCTTTTAAAGGTGGATTCTATGGCATTATACCCCATTGAAATCCCTCCCCTCCCCTTCCCAAACCTTGACCTCCTTAGGCTACACCCCTGAAATCTTGTTGGTCTCTGAGGTGCTAATGGACTCAACTCTGACAAGAAAGAAAGAGAACATGGTCAGAATCCCCCACCCCTGCAAGTAGGGCCGGTGTCAGCATACCCTCAGGTGGGGCAGTTGCCAGGACCTAGAGATCCTGGTCGGGGCCACTGCTGGCAATCCTGCCCCATGTTCTCCCCCGCCCGCTATTTTGCTGGTGCTCCATGACCCATGCTCCCATTTGCCCAGCACCATCACGGAAAGTGCTGCCAGCAGTGCTGGCAGCTGTGAGCAGGGGCAGTGGGAGCACTTGGGAACAGGGCAGGGGAAGGAGGCATAGGCAAGTAGGGGCACACGGGTGGACAGGCAGGAAGGGACACATGCACAGAGGATCTGGTGGTGGGCAGAGGCAGTGAAGCCCCCCCCTGGAGAACGCTCCACCCAGCCCCCCCCCCCCGATCTGGAACCAGAGCTGCCCACAAGTCAGTTGTCAACCCAAACTGGGGCACATGAACATAAGGAGTGCTTTACAGACCCCTAGTGCATCTTGCTCAGTATTGACTACTTCAACTTGCTCAGTATTGACTACTTTAACTGGCAGAGGCTCTTTAGGATCACAGGAAGAAAAATTATCCTGCTCACTCATAGGGATCTTTGGAATATGAAGTTTTCAGAAACTGATCCAGGGACCTTCTACATTTAGGGTTGCCAACTGCAGCCTGAAAAATTCCTGGAAGATTTAGGGGCAGTGCCTGTGGCAGGGAGAATTTGGAGAGGGATTTCACCTAGAATCTATGGTATACTATAGGCTTTGTCTTCTGATGCTGCAGGTTTCTCCAAGGGAACAGATCTCTGTAGTCTGGAGACCAGTTGTAATTCCAGGAGATTTCCTGGCCCCACCTGGAGGTTGACAATCCTATGTGAGCCTTAGGAATAATTTAAGCTCAAAATTGCTAAACCTGTTAACTCGAGTTGATTTCAATCCTGAATCCTCATGATCAATCACACAAACTGGCCTTTGCTTCCAACTTAAATTGATAGTGGGAAACCTCCCTAAGGACATATTCTGCCTTAATTCCTATTTGCATATGAGTATGCAATTGGTGGCCCAGAGTTTAAGATGCTGAGCTGCAGACCGGATGGTCGGTAGTTTGGCAGTTCAAGACTTGAGTGCTGCATGATGGAGTGAGCTTCCATCTCTGGCCCCAGCTCCAGTCAACCTAGCAGTTCGAAAGCAAGAAATTGCAAGTAGATAAATAGGTACCGCTTCAGTGGGAAGGTGACAGTGTTCTGTGCACCTCGGCATTTAGTCATGCCAGCCACATGACCATGGAAAAGTCTTTGGACAGCACTGGTTCTTCAGCTTGGAAACAGAGATGAGCACCACCCCCTAGGGTCGGATTCAACTGGCTTTCAAGCATGGGAAACCTTTACCTTTTATGCAATTGGTATCCAGTTGCAAAAATCAGGATTCCCCTGAATACAGTACTTGTTCAACCATGTCCAGGCGTCGCTTTAAAAATATCCTCAAAATACTCAGGATGGTTTTTCATAGAATGTAGGATCCTGTCCCATGCAAAAATGCTTTAGTCGTTTCGACCGATTATATGCTGCCAACAGTGAAGGAGACCAGTTAGATTTTCCCCAGCAACACTAACTGCTGAAGAAAAGCTTGATTAAATGCACATATGGACTTACTCATGTTTTTCTTCCTTTAAAATATATAGTATGTCTCACGTACGGTACTTGAAAATGGGTGGGAAAAGAACAGAGTGGGGAATGAGCTGGAGACATGTTCTTTAGGATTTGTCTCAAATTCATTTCATTTGCAAACACCTGATAAGTGATCAAACCTGTGATCAAACCTGGTCCCAAATGTCAAATAAGCAAGAAAGGAAGTAGTGGTGCTGGTGCTGGTGCTGGTGCTGGTGCTGGTGGTGATAATGAGACAGCAGAATTAAAAGACAGAGAAGATCACTAAATACCAAGACCTACAAACAGAGTAAGAGCATCTCTGGGAGAAGAAGGTAACCATCGTGCCAGCTGTCATTGGAGCCTTTGGAGCAGTGCCAAGACGTCTCAAGAAACACCTGGACATTCTGGGCACTGAGCAAATAACACCAGCTCAGCTCCAGAAGAGAGCGTTGCTTGGAACAGCAAGAATCCTGCAAAGATACTTCTGCAATTCCCAAGACCGTGGCTAGATCTCGAATTGCAGAATACCATCTACCAGTCAAATATATGACTGTGACAATTCATAATAATAATAATAAAATCTGGCTGTTGAAGTCAACAAAAGGAAATGAAGCCACCAACCTAACACTGGGATTGCAATCCCTAATAGGCCAAAATTCTACCCCATATGTATATTTACAATTATGGCTCATTATGCTTGTTATTCTTTAAAGGACTTTACAATATTAAAAATTACAACAAAGCATACAGGTGTGTGCATATGCTGCACATCATACAAATACTATATAGTCACATGTCAGCAACAGAAATGTAGTGTTCCTTGGGTAGTTGCGCCAAATTAAACTTTCCTTTTGACTGATCTACCCACACTTCGTTAAGCT
Source organism: Lepidodactylus listeri (assembly GCA_029233225.1). NCBI lineage: Eukaryota > Metazoa > Chordata > Lepidosauria > Squamata > Gekkonidae > Lepidodactylus > Lepidodactylus listeri. The sequence continues at coordinate 25,187,284 of JARCFY010000008.1, forward strand.
TTACTAGCTACAGTCGTTTCATGCGAAATGGGTTCCGATACGAGAGCCTTCTGAATTATTCGTTGAATCTTTCTGTGCAGTTGGAAGAAGTTCGTTGAAACGCGCAACTTACCTAGGAGACGCATAGTCTGTGCAGGATTCAGATTGCAAAAGAAACCACTCCATGTTACAGATAATTTAATTCTTATGTTCAAATTGGTATAATTTTCGGGAGTGAATTTCTAGTTTGTATATTTATGCAACATTTGTGGTGGGAGCGAACTGTTTTGGAACTGTTCCTTTAACTTGTATCATAAAGGACGTGTTGCTTGAAACTGTCCCTTTAAACTATATTGCGTCTGCGAACGCCTTTATGCAGTTGTGAATTGTATGTTGTGAATGGCAGAAGTTATTGCCATGAGCGTCTGTGATTGTAAGAATTTTTAAACCTGACACTATAATAGTTACACTGAAATTGCTTAGGTACTTTATTGTTTGATTATATAATTTATAAACATTACACAAAGGAAAAAAATAATTCTGGATGCATTGCAGTTAAGTGCTTGTAATGGCTATACACTCAGTGTTTCTTTGCCTCTACCAGCCTCCAGGTGGGGGCTGGGGATCTTTGGGAATTACAACTGATCTCCAGACTACATAAATTGCTTATTTCTTTATTTAAAACATCTATTCCACTTCCCCTGGAGAAAATGGCTGCCCTGGAAGGTGGACTGCATAGCACTATGCCCTCCTGAGGTCTCTCCCCTCTCTAAATCCCGCTTTCCCAGGTTCAGCCCTCAAATGTCCAGGTATTTCCAAACCCAGAACTCTAGTCCCTGATTTTGACTGAGACTGCAGCTCGTATGGAGAAGGGGCTTTGGCCTTTCCCTGTGCTCTTTTTGGTACTTTAAACACTCCAGAGGGGCATGATTTGGGCTCTGTTTCCCCAGCTGAACAAACAGCCCTACCAGAATGACTTCAGGTGATGAAAATGGTGTGGGTGGAGGTAGAGACTGAAGTCCCTTCTCCCCATGTAACTGCCCTGAGTCTCAGAGAGAAAGGCGGACTATAAACATTGTGATAAAACTTATAGGTTGCGATCACACACAATTAGCCCCGACATAGGGGTGAATGGTGGGCAGATTAAAGGAGTGCGATCAGACAACAACATCTGGAAAGCGCCCCGCAGCCATCAGCAACCTGTATTGCTCCACCGCACAAGCAGATTTAAGACACCTCGGAAAGTCTGGCAGCAAACGGGTTGCTATGGGCCACAGATGGACTTTCCCATGTCTGACCACTCCAGCGCGCTCTCATGGCATTGGAATGGTCTGATCAGGTTTTGGTTGCTGTTGTTTTTTTCCCTTCTCCGTATGCACATCATCGCATAGGGAGCCCTCAGGGCTGAGGTGCAAATCATCAATCCCTCAATTAAGTGCATCAGAGACATACAGCAAAAAAAACCAAAACCAACTCACCTGCGGTTGTGTCTGATCATGCAGTGGCGGGCTGCACCCACAGCTTCAAAAGACTGTGTGATTGTGCAACTGCAGGTCAACTTCTGCCAGAGGAAATAGCCTCTCCCCCCCCCCCCTTTATGTCACGCATGTAACTGCAACATGAATGATTCCATGGTTGCAGTCCAAATTGGGTGCCCCACAATATGGGAACTGAAGAACTTGCATCTGACTGATACATACTACGTAGGGTGTGGACCTCAGACCCAAACTATGTACTCTGTAATGGATAAAAGTTGCCCTCCCCAGTGGATAGGTTTCACTCACCATGACTTGTCACTAGAGAAGTCAAAAAGAAACCTCTATCCTGCATCAGCATTGCCTAGCTATCTCCTTAATAGAAAAGAGCAAGAGTCCAGTAGCACCTTAAAGACAAACAAAATATGTGGCAGAGGAGGAGCTTTCCTGAGTCACTGCTCGCTTTTTCAGTTATCTGAAGAAATGAGCAGTGACTCACGAAAGATCCTCCCCTGCCACGTATTTTGTTAGTCTTTAAGGTGCTACTGGACTCTTGCTCTTTTCTACAGCTACAGACAGACTAACACGGCTACCCATATTGATCTAGCTATCTCCATTTGCTTTTAAAAAATAAGACATTATCGCTAAGTCTGTGGTTAAGAAATCACTTGCATGTAACATTTTTTAACTTTGGCTGGCCTTTTTTAATCTGTCACATTTCTACCCTTCCTCTGATCAGGGCGAGATACCTGTTCCTCTCCTGCTCCAACCTCATGAGTTACATTCTCCTGAGAAACAGCATTTGGCCCAAGGTCACTCAGGGGTCATGTGGGGATTTGATGAACCCAGGTCTTCCAAGTTCTAGCTGAAACTGCTAAACCACAGTGGCTCTTCTTGCAGTTAGTGCTTTCTGTGCAGTGATTGTTTTGAATACAAATTTAAAATTTGGACACCAAAAAATAAAGAAGAACGAATTGCCAATAACAACACTTAGAAATCAGTATTGGGTCGCCCATTCCGGCGGCTTCCGCAATATCCCACCATATCATATATCTTTTTGGCAATCTGGAATAAGATGTCTAAATTATGACTGTATTTTAACTGTACTACCAGAGGAATCACAATGTAGACAACACAACAGCATATACAACCACTGTAAAATAACAGTAATAAAGGCAAAAGTAAAAATGATTATACTTAAGGTGTTATTGTAATGTATCAGTTCTTTCCAGTATTCCATATGAGGCAACCGGTACAAAAATATAGTTATCTTCATCAGTATCAAAATGGTATACAGAAAAACCCTCTGTAGATGCTCTGCCAGTTTCCTTTACTGAAGAAGGGAACAGATCGCCGAAATGTGGGAGTCAGCTGGAAGCCCCGTCTTGTTTGCACTTTGGACACTGCACAGATTTTTATTAATTCTACTTCTAAATTTTCCTTGGCCTTTTCCCTTGTGAGGGTTTTCTGTATGCCATTTTGATACTGATGGAGATAATCATATCTTTGTGCAGAATACTGGAAATAACGAATACACTGCAATAACACTTTGTGTATATATAATCATTTTACTTTTGCCTTTATTGTATAGAGTGGTTGTTTTTGCTGTTGTATATTTTAACAGTGGCCCTCAGTGGCTTAGAGGTTAAGACGCTGAGCTGCAGACCAGAAGGTTGGTAGTTTGGCAGCTCGAGACCTGAATGCTGCGTGACGGAATGAGCTCCCATCTCTGGCCCCAGCTCCTGCCAACCTAGCAGTTCGAAAGCAAGAAACTGCAAGTAGATAAATAGGTACTGCTTCAGTGGGAAGGTAACGGCATTCTGTGCACCTCAGCGTGTAGTCATGCCAGCCACATGACCATGGAAAAAGTCCTCAGACAGTGCTGGCTCTTCGGCTTCGAAACGGAGATGAGCATGGCAACCTAGAATCGGATTCAACTAGCCTTCAAGCAGGGGAAACCTTTACCTTTTTATTTTAACTATAGCACAGCCTGAGTTACCAGTGAAGCATCACCTTCTTTCTTTCCCTCTTCTATTCTCCGATTTGTGTAAGTCCCCCCCCCATTAGTCATCTGATTCCATCTTGAGTTTGATGAAAGCTAAATTTTTTATCTAATTTCCTTCTCCCCCACTGTGTTCGGAGAGCAGTGACATTACAGAGGGTGAGGTGGGGGAAGGAAACCAAAGTCTCACAACGTCACTTAATTGTCTCAGGGGAAGCTTACAGAGAGGGGTGACTAAGCATATTCCGGGATTTCGTTTTATATGCTTTGGTGGTGCTGAGTGTTTAACTGCAAATAATTCTCAGTTTCGTTACTGATATGGTTGCCAGCTTTTAAACTGGCCCTTTTTAGCTGACCCTTCAATATCAGCTTGATCTGCAGCAAATACGGCTATTTATCTCAGCACAACGGATGGCTTCAGCTGTCCCTTTCTGCGCATGAAGCCTCTATTAAAGAGAAAGAAGACTTTTTCTTCAAGGCAGCTGGGAACCCTCGTTAACGAAAATGCCAATAAGCATGTTGACCGAGCCAGGCCAACTGGACCATAAAGAGGGTTCCCATCTTTTAAATGACTCTGCTCCTGTACGGTGAATAACTGCCCAACTTACAGAAATGTTGCAGGTGACATTTCTTCCTCTGTGCTGGTAGACAGCGCTTCATATTGTTTAATAACTGTGTGTCAGTCTGGCAGTAAATAGGAGCCAGGCCAGTAAAAGAGATGTCAACCCTAGACATGACATTAGGCCAAGAAGCAGCTGCATTTTCTTTGGCATTGCATTAGACCCTTTCAAGCCCTGACCTGTTTAGCCCTGGCTAGCCCGATCCCGTCAGATCTCAGAAGCTAAGAAGGGTCGGCCATGGCTAGTATTTGGAAGGGCGACCTCCAAGGGATACCAGGGTTGTGATAGAGAGGCAGGCAATGGCAAACCACCTCTGAAATGTCTCTTGCTTTAAAAAAACCATTCTAGCTCACCACCTAGTAGTGCATAATGCTAAAAAAAGAGCTAGAACTTCTGGCTGCCAGACAATTTGAGGGTCTCCTGGCTATTCCACACACAATGCTGTATGGTAATTAATTAGACCCTTTCAAGGAACAGGTGCGTGATTGGGGTTGCCACTCAAGAGCCAGAGTGCTGTGGTGGTTAGAGTGTTGGACTAGGATCTGAGAGACCCTGATTCAAATTGCTTTAAGGGTTACCGATGTCCATGTAGGGCCAGGAGTCCACCCAGAATTATAGTTTATCTCCAGACTATCCAAATAAGGTTACGTGAAGGAGTCATAGAGTCTAGGAGATATGGAAGTCCCTAGAGTGGGGACAGAGAGTAGAAACTCTAAGGCTTTCATTTCCAGTTTGGCATAGTGGTTAGGAGCGTGAACTCTAATATGAGAGAACCAGGTTTGATTCCCCACTCCTCCACTTGCACCTGCTGGGTGACCTTGGGAAAGCCAGAGTTCTCTCAGAGCGCGCTCAGCCCCACCTACCTCACAGGGTGTCTTGTTGTGGGGAGAGAAAGGGAAGGAGATTGTCAGCCACTCTGAGACTCTTAGTGAAGGGTGGGGTATAAATCCAATCTCCTCCTCCTCCTCTTCTCCTCCTCCGGTGTGTCATAAGAGACTCCATGGTTATACTGTAGACTCTAAGAGAAACTGAATGGTAGTTGTCTCTAAAGACACAAACGGTTAGGTGCAAGTTGGGGACTGAGAGAGGGGGATGAGACTGCTGCTGGCTGACATCATGTTTATGGGTCTTCAGACTGGATTTTTCTCAACACTGAGGAAAAACCTGAGGTCAGTTTTCATTCTTTTTTTTAAAGCTGAGAGATATGAGGCAAGAAATTTAAATTTGACTTTTGGTAGAAAGAAGTGACCTCACAGGGAGGGAAGGAGTTGGAGGAGATGACTTTTGACCTGGATGTGATGTTACAACATGTAACTTCACAGAATATGATGTCATATCCATGCTGCGCTCCCTCCCCAACCCCCACCCTCTCCAGGCACTGCCCCCAAATCTCCAGGAATTTTCTTTGGTTGGAACTGGCAGCTCTAATCGTCATGTCTGCCATGGAGGCTCACTGGTTTGGGGCAGTCACTCTTTCTTTCTAAATGTGGGATTTGCTTCCAGAGGATGTAGTGATGGCCATAGGCATAGATGGCTTTAAAAGGGGATTAGACAAATTCATTGAGGATAGGTCTATCAATGGCTACTAGGTATGGTGACTGAGGGGAACCTCCACATTCAGAGGCTGTAAATCTCTAAGTGCCAGGAGGTAACATCAGGGGAAGGCCAAGGCCTCTATGCCCCATTGTCGAACCTCCAGAGGAACTGGTTGGCCACTGTGAGAGACAGGATGTTGAACTAGATGGACCACTGGTCTGATCCAAGAGGGCTCTTATGTTCTTAAAGAGAGCAGGATAAACAGCAGAACTATAAAGGAACAGCTGTGCTAAAACACAGAACAAGGTACATCGCCTCCAAAGATGATTCCAAAGGACACATAGTCACTCCACAGTAAAAAGAAGGGATCCTTCTTAACTAAGCTAAGCTAAGAAACTGTTCTTCTCACTCACCCCTCCCTTCCCCTCCCACACATAGATTTTACAGAATAATTCACTCAAGGGCAATGAAAAACGAAGTTACCACTGGAAACAGATGGTAGAGAGTGCACATCTGCACACCCCATTTGCGTTATCATTCTTATGCCGTTCATTCCTCATAAATTAGATCAATTTAAAAACCACACCAATATTTCTACTCACATAGGAACGCCAGCAGGAGAAAAGGTGTGGTTTATGAGGCCAAAGATGGGGTTTAGTGTGGAAGCCCTTCACATCTGGCCTGGCAAGGGGCTTAGGCAACGGAGAACACCCATCGCTTCGCTTGTCATTGTCGCCTGCAGAGCGATGCAAAGTAGATTCAGTCCCTTTTAAATGTATCCTCTAACACCTGCGTCAAACAATTGTGGGGGGGAGGAGGGAGGGAGGGAATGATTTCAGTCTAAGAAAAGATTAGCACAGCTGCTGCTGGATTAGCCACAGGGAATCTCACTTTCAGTGCAGATGGGAAATAAAATGGTTGCCATTTAGCCCACGACATCCCTGTGCTACGTTTGTGGAGAAAATCAGCGGGACCGAATTACAGCAACCGCATCCATGCAGTAGAAGCCCCTGTTCGTGAAGTACTGGGTAAAGAGCTGGTTGCCACAGGAGTTTCCAAGCTGTACTTTGGGGTGTACTAGTGGGCCATGATGAAAACAACTGGCATGCTCCAAGCAACATGTTGATTAAATCCTTAAAAGCTCTTTAATTTATTGCCTTGAACAGGGTGACATTTTGGGTCAGGAACAGATAGGGTTCAGGAGGGGCAGCTCAGCTCCAGATCACTGTTTGGCATTATATCGTCTGATAGAAAAATATAGAAGAAGAGAAGAGACTGGATTTAAACCCCGCCCTTCACTACCCAAAGGAGTCTCAGAGCGGTTTACAATCTCCTTTCCCTTCCCCTTCCCACAACAGACACCCTGTGAGGTGGGTGGGGCTGAGAGAACTCTGACAGAAACTGCTCTTTTTCAACAGCAGCTGTGCCAGAACTATGGCTTGCCCAAGGTCATCCAACAGGTGCAAGTGGAGGAGTGGGGGATAAAACCCGGTTTTCCCAGATTAGAGTCCATGCACTTAACCACTACACGAAACTGGTGTATTCACTTCCCAAATGGTTGTCTTTATGCAGGATTTATCAATTTGAAAGGTGCTTTCAACACTGTTCCTAAGAAAAGACTCTAGGTAAAGCTGAAGGATGCTACTACTGATAGAAGGTTGCTTTGGGCTGTGCCAGGACTTCATGCAAACCTTACGGCACAGGTCCAACTGTGATTATGCCAGCGAGTTGTCTGAATCATTCGGTCTTCATTATGGGGTCAGACAAGGATGCCTCTTGGCTCTATTTTTATTCAACCTGTACACAAATGATCTTTTGACTCATTTTTGACTCACCCACCTTCTTTGGCCAATTGTAATATTCCAGTTTCGCTCTATGCTGATGATCCTGGCCTATTATCTCAGATGAGAGTTGGTCTTCAGAGATCTTTAAAAGGTGATTCCCAAAAATATTCCCACTCACTCACTAATTCTATATACCCTGTGGCTCCTATTTCCTTGAGCTAGTCCATTCTCTGAGGCTGTGTCTGTCATGCACAAAAGCAAACATTTTGCTTGCAACAGCTGGGCACCTTAGACAACAGCCACTGCAAAGGTAGGGGGGGGAGAGATGGGGAAACAGAGGAAAATAGTACACTTCCACTTCCTGGCAATAGACTGCAAGCAGCATCACATTATCAGGATAGAACTACATGTGTTTATGTTTAGTTCTATTATTATTTTTCTTTATTCTTTTCTTAAAAGGTAGCTCTGATTTCAAGGGGGAGTTTAATCTTTTCTCTTCAGGCTGTTTGTTTTCCTGCCCAAGGGCATAACACTCAAGTTTATTTTACCCACGCTGGGGAAAAGATATGGGTATCCTAGGGTTGCCAGCTCTAGGTTGGGAAATACCTGTAGATTTTGGAGGTGGAGAATGGAGAGGTTGGGGTTTGGGAAGGGGAGGGACTTCAGTGGGGTGTAGTGCCATAGAGTCCGCCTTCCAAAGCGGCCATTTTCTCTCTTTTTTTCTTTGAAAAAGAATTTTATTTATTTTCCAACCTAAAAAAGAAAGACAACTACTACAAAGACAAAAAGTCTAACACACAACAACAGTGAAGCATGCACTCATTCTAACCTCATGTACTTTATATAGATGGAATCATTCTTTTATGCACTTGAGACAATTTAGCCACAAAATGGAGAGCTTATTGTTATGTTGTATTTCTTTTAAGATATTCTTCAATGTAAAATCTCGACCAAGTGCTCTCAAAAATTTCTTCATTCTTATCCTGTAATTGTAAAGTTAATTTGTCCATTTCCACTGTTTACATTAATTTATAGATTGTTTCTGCTTTTGATGGTACCTCTTCTTTTCTCTAATATTTTGCATATAAAATCCTAGCCTTAACTTCTGCCAGCAGGGGGTTTGGGGAGGTGTGTTCAGGGGGTGGGCAGGGACTTCGGCAACATCAGGGCAACATAGGGTTGCCAGACACCCCCCCCCCCCAGTTTGGCTGGGGTTACCCACTTTTGGGGGGGTTTAACTCATTGCTGGCCGGTGGGGGAAGCCCCACCCCCAAGCCTCAACACCTGCAGCCACCCCTCTCCCTTCTCTCTTGAAAAAGAGGAGGGAGAAGGGCGGCTGTGGGCCGTGCGCCTGATCTCCACTCGGAGATTAATTGGGTGGGCAGGTGGGGGACTCCCTCTAAGTGCAGGCAGCCAGCAGGAAAGGGCCCCGTGCCCCCGATCTCCAAGCAGGCAGCTGGCAGGACTGTCCCCGTGGGGGCGGGGCTTGGAGCCAGGATGTCCCCAACATGACATCATCATGTTGGGGATGCCCCCCAAAGTCCCCCACTGGGGACGAATATGGACCTGGCAACCCTAGGGCAACACTCTACTTTTGGGGCAAAACTCTATGGTCAAAATGGCTACAAACCATAGAGTTTTGCCCCAAAAGTAGAGCATCACTGCCCCTAACCTCACCCACATGATGACATCATTTTTTGAAGGTTAGCAATGATGTCACTTCCAAGGGATGTCTTTTTGGGAGTGGGATTTCCCCTGATGGCCAGCTGGCTGGCAGCAGGCCTGAGCCCACAAAAGCAGGGGATCCCCTGCCCTCACATGGGAGCTGGCAAGCCTATTTTGGAGGGTGGGCTCTATGGCATTATATCCTGCTGAGGTCCTTCCCCTCCATAAACCATGCCCTCCCCAGACTCCACCATCAAAATCTCCAGGTACTTTCCCAATGCTGAGCTGGCAACCCTACCTAGGATGGTCTGTTTGGTAACTGAGTCACAAGAAGTCTGTGATGGTAGGCCCACTCCTCTGAAATGGCCTACCAGAGTGGGTGTGGCACACCCCATCACTTGCCTCAATTTGGTGGGAGCTGGATTTGTTCCAAGGACATTCGGCTGAAGGTAAACTACTTTAACTGTGCTAACTCTGTGTACTGGATTATAACTCTGGGTTTTAATTCTGAATGGTTTTAAGGTGTTGGACCCTCATGACATCTGTTTCCTGTAGCTTCTGCTGTTTTGTTAGCTGCCTTGAGTTTGTAGAGATAAGGCAGGATAGAAACATTTGAAATAAATAAGTCACCTCTGACCGTAGTGGCAGCCATTTTGTGGTGGTGTCTCCTCTTGGTTCTTAAAATTTCACTGTTTCAACAAGATTGTACCTCCCCCCAAGCCTCACTTGTCGAGGGAGTGCTGGGGTATGAAGATAAATTTGATTGGTAAATAAATAAATAAGATTGGGGACCCCTGAACTAGATTTTATAAAGGAAACGGTCCTGTGTTCTTTGCTGTAGTTTTGCTCTCAGAGTTTGGTCCTGGATACCCCAGTCCTGTCCCCTTTCACATTTTGTTTTGAGAGTATTTAGAACAAAAGTACTTTCCCACATCTCCAAAAAAACACCATGGGATGCAGCCCTAAGGACCAGAACTTACAGGTGAAGGATTAAATAGTTTCCCCCTTTGTCAGAGCTTGCTTGAGCCATTCCCAGTTGGTTAGTGTTTTCGGTCTGTTTTCCATCTCACGGGTGTTCTCCAAGGACTCCTGTTAGAAAAGAACAATGTAAACCTTGTTATTACCTTGTTTGCTGTGAACTATGATTGTTCCATTAGGAAGCCAGTCTACAGCCCATTTACTCCAGAGTAGCCCTAATAAAAACAATCAGTGGATTTAAATTTGTTTTCATTGCCATTTGCTCTGTTCAACATACCCTGCTCTGAGCAAAAAAGAAAAAGAAAAGTTTAATTTTTTTTTTGTACTTTCCAGGTAAAATTGATCTAGCCTTATGGAAACAATCATCCTGAAACCGCAAAAAAAAAACAAAGTTAACCATTGGCAGCCTACAGTAATTCAGTTAAGAGGGATTTAACTATCATTCCAAGCATGGATTGGGTGCTTTTTCCCCACCGATGGGATGGAGTCCATTAAAAAGAGAGAGAGAGGTTAAATCCTCCTGAAACTAGAAAGGGTGGAAAATATATAGAACAGGGGTGTCAAACTCATTTGCTATGAGGGCCAGATCTGACATAAATGAGACCTTTCTGGTCCGGGCCATGTGTGTCATAAAATGTAATGCCAGGTAGTGGAGATATAAACTTTATAAAGGACACAAACACAAAGGGTTTTTTTTTTAACCTAAAATAAAAACATGCTTAAAACATTAGCACTCTTGCACTATTTTGTTTATTTAACAGTCTCTGATAACTGACACCTCTTGCTCTGAATTATTGCATCAAAATGTCTGTGCTGTTGCAATCGTGAGTATGCTGTTCAGGTGTGTATCTGTAAGCTGCAAACCTACTTTTGATTTATTGACAGTCACCACAGAAATCTCATGCTCAGAGTTCTGAGTCTAGGACCCAGGGGAAAACATGAAATGGCTGAGTGAGTGAGAGAGTCTGGCGAAGTAAGCTATGATGCAGCAGCAGTAACAGAACTGGAAGCAGGAGATGGCCAGTTCCACTGCAGGCCTGATGGAAACCCCCAGGGGGCCTAATCTGGCCCCCGGGCCACATGTTTGACACCCCTGATACAGAGGGTCTCTGAGAAAGTCTTACATTACCAGAGTATATGCCCCCCTCCCCTTCTTTCTCGTTCTTATAGTCTCAAAAGAAAATGCCATTTTGGGGCTCTTTGTCCCAGCAACTTTTGGTACAATTCTGAATCTTTTACGTATTGAGCAGGAGGCGATGAATCAAACAAACAGACTTTTATTCAAACCATTGCTTCAGCTCAAAGACAGCTCTATGAGAGCGGCACCTTAATTTATACTGTTTCCAACTCATAACTTCAAACAATGTAACTACGTACAAACAATCCTATTGGACCTAAGCAAGGCTCAGCAATTGGTTACCTAGAGTGGCTTAAGGACCAATGAGAGTCTTTATTTGTTAGCCGATCAGAAAGGGCCTTTTGCATCCCAAAGTCTCTGCAAGCTGTGGCTGTAAAATAATAAGAATACAACACTACTCCCCCCTAAATTCAAACAACATAGTCTTGTAAGTGTGGGGGCGGTCGTCTGGTCCGTCGGGAGTGGCGCAGCAAAGGTGGATCCGTGCTGGGCAACCTGAGCTGTGACGCTGGACTCCCAGGGGAGTGGTCCACAATGTCTGGAAGCTCAGGGAACCCAGGGGCAAGACCCATTTCTGGCAGGGGGCTTACTGCGGACTGGGCTGGCAGTGGCTCGGTAGACTGTCCCTGTGACAAACTGTCCTGGGCTGGAGTTGGCAGAGGGCTCCCCTCTGTCAAACGACTGTCCCGGTTGCCGAGTCTTGCTGTGCTGGTAGATCTGCTGGTCTGGCCTCGGGAATTATTTGTTAGCCAGTCAGAAAGGGCCTTTTGCATCCCAAAGTCTCTGCAAGCTGTGGCTGTAAAATAATAAGAATACAACAGAATCCTGTTTTGCACCTAATACTACCTAACCCAGGGCAGTCTAGGATCTTCTCTAGCATACCCAGAAACATCTCCCCCTCCCCATTTTTTTGCAATGAACCTCCAGCTGGTGAAGAGTTGTGGGGAAGTTAGCAGCAATATTTTGGTTCATCCTAACAAAAGGTATTTAACAGTTGTTGTTTTAGGAATGATTCTGTCTGTCAGTCTCTGACTGTGTGTGTGTCTGTCTCCCTCTCTCTCTCTCACCCCCCCCCCCTCAGTTGGGGAACTTGTGTGCATAGGGTTGAGAACTCTGGGTAGGGAAATTCTTGAAGGTATGGGGGTAAATCCTGTTGAGGGTGGGATTTGGGGAGGGGAGAAATCTCAGTGGGGTACAAAAGTATGGAACCCACCCTCCAAAACAATCATTTTCTCTAGGGGAACTCACCTCTCTAGTCTGGAGATAAGTTGAAAATCTGGGAAATCTCCAGGCCCCCACCTGGAGGTTAGCAGCCTTACGTGTTGTGTGCCATTACCCTGTAGTTGGGGAAGAAGAAACAGTGTAGTTGGGGAAGAAGTGAAGGCCCTATCTGTCACTCCACTGCTCTGCTCTGGATTGATCTCCAAGTGGAGTTTCTGCCTTCAAGGTACAATCTGGAGTTCTCCTGTAATTACAACTGCAGCCTACAGAGAATAGTTCCCATGGAGGAAACGGCAGTTTCAGGGGGCAAACGGTATAGCGTCACATCCCCGCTGAATTCCCGCCCCTCTGCAAGCACCACCCTCTCCAGGAACTGCCCCCAAATCTCCTAGCATTTCCCAAGCTGGAGTGGCAACCCTAGGGAGACTGGGAGAGAGGACATGGGGGCACCGTTGGCAACAGTGTGATGTCACTTCCAGGTAAAACCATAGAGTTTCTGTCACTTCCTCTAGAGGACTGGCATCACTCCTGGGTTTTCCCCCAAAGTGACATCACACTCTTGGCCAACAGCCATTTTTTGTATTTTTTTTCTACCGACACCAGTCTGAGCAACAGTGGGAAAGTCTCATAACTGAACAGGGTTTTACCCCAAAGCCATGTGTCCATAACCCTGGTCCTATTGATTAGCACTCTACTATATTTGTAATCTAAGAGGACACTCACCATGTGCTAGTTCGTTGTACATGGGAACTTTCTAAGTTGACGGGCACCAACCAACATGGTGATTCAGTGCTTAGATACAGGACACTAGATCCTTAGGCATTTTTCACCCAAGCAAAATATATTGTGCCACATAAACTGGCAACATTTCTTGAACTTCGTAAGACTGGCTATTTCTCCATATGCATTTCTATTGCTTGTTATATCTCCAAACATTTTGTTGGTGATCCCATTGAGTTCAGTGTGGCCTTACTCGCTAGCAGTTGTCCACAGAAATCCAGCACCTTGTTAGAACAGGGCCTAGCAGCAGAAGGCAACGCAAGCAATTGCTTATATGTTGTAAGGTTTAAGGTTATCAGTGACAGAACTGCAGAGGGAAACGATTCTGAATTCATTCTGCATCTCTCCCCGTGATCTGACAAGTCAGACAAACACACGAGAGCACCCACTTACACTTGTCAAGAGCCACGGCTAATAAAGAAGAATCTAATACTCCGTTGTATGTGTGAGATCTATGTACCTGAGCCGGCTATTTACTGAAAGATTAATGACTGCTTCAGGTCTGGTATTCACAGTACATTTCATTCCCAAAACGCACTTTCATTTAAAGCGTATCGTTAGGGCCCTCCTTATTACTCTTGCAAAATTGTACCGTCTTGCTTATTATTGCGGCCGTGCAGCTGGTTGTAAAAACTATGCCTTCTCCTCGGAGTATTAATTTTTACTACTAATAAAAAAAAAAGAGCCCAGCCATTGCAGGTTTTATCAGTGAAAGCAGGGGTGGTTCCTAATTTGCTCACTCGAGGGCACTGCCCTTTGCCTGGTGCCAGGAAGTAGAAGCGTCCAGACGGGATGTCGCATTCCAGAGTGCCATTCGCATGGCTCTTCTAGGTAAATATAGATCCAGCAGAAGACCCTGGTCTCTTCACTGCTATGTGTGCAGTTGCCTCACATAACTGAAGGAGCGTTGTTCAAACATTACTAAACCCAAAGCCAATAGTCTCTTCAAAGTGTTTGAAGAAACATGAAAGTGTCCCATTAACTTCCTCTAATCCTTTGGGATCTGCATTTACCATAGAGGGACTTCTCCCAAATTCATAACATGGCTGGAATGAATGAACTGTTGCTAGAAATACTTATGAAAAACAGATTCAGACCGACATAGCCTGACCTGATCATAAGAACATAAGAAGAGCCCTGCTGCATCAGACCAGTAGTCTATCCAGTCCAGCATCCTGTCTCACACAGTAGCTGGTTAAGTCCTCTGGAGGGCTGACAACCGGGCATAGAGGCCGAGGCCTTCCCTCGATGTTGCCTCCAGCACTGGGATTCAGAGGCAGACTAACTCTGAACGTGGAGGTTCCCCTCAGTTACCATGGCTAGTAGCCAGTAGCTACTAGTAGCCACTAGATCATCAAGCTCATGTATGAGGATGTTTAGTGCCTTTTTTTTCTGGCCAGGCTTGTGGGTTGTTCAGAACAACATGACAGGTAGAAATTCAACAAGATAATTTAAACCTTCCAAATATTTTACTCCCACCTCTCTCTCAGTGCTGGGAACCACTTACAGAATTATGAAAACTACAACAGAGCAATATTACCTTATACACACACAAAGAGAAGAACAGCCCAAGATATTATAAATCGCTAACCCTACAGAGGAAAAAAGGTACAGAAGGAATGGGCCCCACTAAATTGTTTATAGGAGGGGGTGTCAGCTGGCCCACTTTCCCTTCCTAATATGACCAGCTGCATCTGCCAAAATTCTTATCTTTGCCACAACCAAGAGTTTTCCTGCTATGTATTTTGTCACTGTATCTGTATTATGCATTGTGTGTGTTAAGGGCTGTCAAGTCGCTTCCAATTTATGGCAATCCTATGAATTTATAACCTCCAAAACATCCTATTGTCAACAGCCTTGCTCAGGTCTTGCAGACGGAGGGCCCCTGTGGCTTCCTTGATTGAGTCAATCCATCTCCTGTTGGGTCTTCCTCTTATCCTGCTGCCTTCAACTCTTCCTAGCGTGATTGTCTTTTCCAGTGACTCTTGTCTTCACATCATGCAACCCAAGCACGAGAGCCCCACTTTGAGCATTTTAGCTTCTAGGGAGAGTTCAGGCTTGATTTGATCTAGAACCCACTTATTTGTCTTTTTGGTGGTCCCCAGTATCTGTAAAACTTTCCCCAACACCACATTTCAAAAGAATCAACTTTCTTCTCAGCCTTCTCTATCGTCCAGCTTTCGCACCCAATACATAGTAAGTAGTAGGGAATACTATCGTATGAATTATCTTGATTGTGGTCTCCAGCAACTGGGACCTATCTATCTGAGGGACCGCCTCTCCCCATATGTTTCCCAGTCAGGATTCCAGAATTGCCTGGTTCTCCCAGGGCTGAAGGAGGCCTAGCTGGCGGCTACAAGGGCCAGGGCCTTTTCAGCGGTGGCCCCACACTGGTGGAATGAGCTCCCGGATAACATCAGGGCCCTGCGGGACTTATAACAGTTCCACAGGGTCTGCAAGACAGAGCTCTTCCACCAGGCTTTTAAGTAGGGGCCGCCCAATAGTTACATCTTTGGCCCTGACCCAGCTGAGAATCCGCCAGCCTGAACATTCTTCCACCGTCTGACTGTTTGACATCTAAAGATGCTATTTTGATAAAGATGATATGCCATCTTGTAATGGGGTATGATGGTTGCTGATTTTATGTTTTAACTGTTTTAATGCTATTGTATATTTATTGCATGCTGGTAGCCGCCCTGAGCCCGCCAGAAGGTGGGGAGGGCGGGATATAAAGCGAATGAATGAATGAATGAATGAATAAACTCATAGAATCATAGTGCTGGAAGGGGCCATACAGCCCACCTAGTCCAACCCCCTGCTCAATGCAGGATCAGCCTAAACTGAGCATCCATGACAAATGTTCGTCCAGCTCACCACCTCCCAAGACAACCAATTCTACTGCTAAAATACTCTTGGTGGGGAAAAAAATCTTAATGCCCAGCTGATACCTTACTCCTGTGACTTAAATGCATTATTGTGAGTCCTATCCTCTGCCACCCACAGGAGCAGCTCCCTGCCCTCCTCTAAGTGACAGCCTTTCAAATACTTAAAGATACTCAGCCTCCTCTTCCCCAGACTGAACAGTCCCAAGTCCTTCAGCCTTTCCTCTTTTCTAGCTCATTCGTGGCCACCTTTCCCAGTCTCAACCTCCTTCTGCTTTCGTGGTTGCAATCTCCTTTCGGGTTGATGACTGAACCAAGGAATAGAAAATCTAACCATTTCAGTTTCCTCATTGTTAACCTTAAAGTTGATAATTCCTCAGTAGTCATTAATTTTATTATACATTAGTAACCAAAATAAACCTTACAAATAAGTCTATCTTTGTCTAGCCTTTCTAGATGTCTTATCAACTACGCTCCCTTCATTTTCCATTTCCCCTGCCTCTCTCCCACCTGCAGTCCTTTGGAATAGTCTTATCCCCTTTGTAGAATCCAATGGAATGGAGCAACAGGGGAATTCATGAATCTCAGCCGGTGGACGTAGACCTCCATTGCACTTGTCACTATGGTCGATGAAGAAACCCTGCTGGTAAACTTGTTGAAAATGAAAACATGGTTTCTTTTTTTATCCGGCAGGGTGGGAACCCACCACTGATGGATTTAGCAAAAGGAAATGCACTTGCCTCTGGAGCTAGACCAGAAACAGGAATCATAAGCCAAAGTTCTATTGTTTTGTGCCTTTGTTCTCATTTCCATGATTGCCAGGTTCTGAAATCGAACATTCTGGCGCTGGCGTGGAGACTGGGGATGGAGATTGCTGAGCCCCGGGGAGTGGAGCAGATCCAGCGGCAGAATCCAGCACAAAGCCTGTAAGTTTGCCTAATGTGGGAGCTGACCACAAAGAAAAACAGCTCAGTGGGGGGAAATAATCTACTGGGACACATTGCTTTTCTGGCCCTTGTTTCGGAAGGAAAAAAAGCTGGACTTCTTTTGGTCCTGGTTAGCTGGCAAACCTACCCATTCCGCTGATTAGCAGGCAGCTACTACAGGTTCCGCTCCCTTGGAAGAAAATACCACCAGAGTCTTATGCTGCTTTTGGCCAGCTCCGAGCTGTCAAAGAAGTAAACGGGCACTAGGAAACCTGTTGGCGAGAGACTTGGGGCTCGTGGGCTCCACACTGGGGATCAATGGTATGGCCCGTTGCCTTACCAATCTCTCTGTTCTTGGCTCCCTGGTCACGGTCCATAGCTCTTGCTTTCTTCCTTCTTTCAAATGGGCACCAAGAAACCCATTAGTGAGTGTCTTGGGGCTCATGGGCGCCATGTTGGGGATCACTGGTATAGCTCATTGCCTTAGCAAATTTTCTATTCTTGACTCCCTGTCACATAAACCTTCCCTTCTGTTCCCTTCCATTCCCTTCCCTCCCTGCCTCCCTCCCTTCCTTCCCTCCCTCCTTCTCTCCGTTCCCTTCCTTCTCTCCCTTCCCTTCCCTTCCTTTTCTCCCTTCCCTCCCTTCCTCCGTTCCCCTTTCCTTCCTTCCTTCCTTCCTTCCTTCCTTCCTTCCTTCCTTCCTTCCTTCCTTCCTTCCTCCCTCCTCCCTCCCTTCCCTCCCTCCTTCTCTTCCTTCCCATCCCCTTCCTCCCTCCTTCCCCTTCCTGTCCTTCTTTCCTCCCTTCCCTTCTCTTCCCGCCCTCCCTCTTCCCTTCCCTTCCCTGTTCCCTCCCTCCTTCCCTTCCCTCCCTCCCTCCAGTTTGGTGCAGTGGTTAAGTGCGCAGACTCTAATCTGGAAGAATTGGGTTTGATTCCCCACTCCTCCACTTGCACTTGCTGGATGACCATGGGCAAGCCATAGTTCTGTCCCAGCTGTTCTCTCAAGGACAGCTCTGGAAAGAGCTCTCTCAGCCCCACCTACCTCACAGGGTGTCTGTTGTGGGGAGGGGAAGGGAAAGGAGTTTGGAAGCCGCTCTGAGACTCCTTCAGGTAGTGAAGAGTAGGGTATAGATCCAGTCTCTTCTCTTCCTCTTCTCTTCTTCCCTTCCCTTCCAATAGTACACAGCTACTCCTATTCCTGGGCTGTCTGTGGGGACTTGCCTCAGTTCTTCACATTGCTATCAGTCACTTTGTTTGCATCATAAAACAATTTTTGCCTGACTTCGGTATTCGAAGTTCTTTTGGAACCATGCATTTTTGTGACTGGCTGGCACTTGTAGAAAACTTTCACTCTGGCAGAGCATCATGCTAAGGTCTGTTTCCTTCCAAAAAGTTAGTAATAAGCTGCGTGGGGTTAGTAAAAGTATTACTAACTCAATAGATTTACCAGCTGGGAATCAACAGTTTGACAAATGTGTGAATTCAGATTACACAGAAACATTTCAAAAAAGCACATGGGGAGCATTTATGAAGGCGCCATGGAATTTAACGAGATTTCTTGGCTGTCCCTTGTGAACTGTGATGTTAACATTGCGTGCTATGAAAATGAGGCGAGGAAAAGCAGCAGATCAGATTCAACCACAGCAAAGCTGAGCGTGGTGTTTTATGTGCTGGGTTCCAGCAGGGAGACTGCAGTGGCAGAAAGTGAATGGTGGGAGAGAGGAGTGACTAGAACCCTGTGTCCATGTAGCCCTCCCTCAGCATCTCCAGCCCTTTCAGTGTGGCCTTTCTTAACAAACGCTGTAAAAAAACATCGCTGGGACGGATGGGCCATTCTGTTTAAAGGCAGCCCCTGTCCGTTTTTCACTCTCCCACCACTGCCGTTCTGGCCTTCAGACACAGTTGTTTGTCAGCAGTGTTTCAGGAGCTGAAAAACAGAGATCAAAGGGCCCACAGGGGATTTAAACAGCAAGCAACAAACAGCAGAGTCTGAATAAGGTTGGCTAAAAAAATAATAATAATAAGTGGATCCTCCACTTAGAAATGTAGCCTTTTGTGTGACTGATAATATAGCAATGATTCTTCCTGAAAGCAGATGTATTGGAAGGATTATGACGATGGCTAGGTAGGGATGCCAGCCTCCAGGTGGGACCTGGGGATGCCCTGGAATTACAGCTCATATCCAGACTACACAGAGTGGTTCCCCTGAAGAAAATGGATGTTTTGGAGGGTAGACTCTGTGGCATTGTTCCCCACTGAGGTCGCTGTCCTCTCCATAGTCCATGCCCAATCTCCAGGAGTTTCCCAACCTGGATGTGGCAACCCTAGAAGCATTTTTAATAGGAATGTTTGAGAATGAGGTTTTTTCCTGACTCATATGTTTGAATTAAGCATAAGACAGCTACCTTTTTTTGGCCAATATAATGGAATTCATGGAATTAAAATGTCAGTATTTTTTTCCTTATTGGCCTTGCTCTTCTACCATAAACACTGGCGATGCAGTCAAAAAGACCAAGAGTCCAGCAGGACCTTAAAGACTAACAACTTTTGTGGCAGGGTAGGAGCTTCCATGAGTCACTGCTCACTTCTTCAGATACAGCTAGAATGTGAGTCCATCTGTCTTACATATTGGAGAGTGGAGTGACTTCAGATCCCGAATGACATTAGCAGGCAAATGACAATAGGAGGCGTGATTGGATGAAGTGTGATATGTAGGGGGGTAGTAGGCATGGAGAAATCAGCATTGATAATGAGACAGGGAACCTAGGTCTCAATAAAGTCCAGGTAGTTGCATTGTCTTGAACTTCATTATCAGTTGCAGTTCAACACAGCATTCTCACCAAATGTAGAAGAATGGACATGCAGACATTCATGTTTTTCCAAGGGGGGGAAACACTTCACCTGCTATATCACTGTATGTCAGGCTGCTTATTAGAGGGACAAGAACAGGGTCAAGTAAAGAAGATGGAAACCCTAGAAATCACTTCTGATTACCTGTACTCTGCAAGCATTCCAAGCCTAGAGCATTGCTTTTTTATGGTCAACTGCTAGTTTGTGAGAGCCAGTGTAGCGTAGTGGTTAGAGCTTTTGGACTAGGATCTGGGAGACCCAGGTTTGAATCCCCCCTCTGCTGTATCCTTGGGCCAGTCAGACACATGCTCTCAGCCTAGCCTACTTCAAAGGGTTGTTGTGGGAATAAAATGGAGGAGAACAGGACAATGGAAGCTACTCTGGATGCCCATTGGAGGAGAAAGGTAGGACATAAATGAAGCAAGAAAATAAAGGTCAGTCCCTTTAAGCCCAAATGGGAATCTCCCCCCCCCCCCTCCAGCTTGCGGGGAGGGCGGGGGAAAAATGCGGGGGGAAATATAAATAAATACATAAATACATAAATAAATACATAAATAAATGATAATTTAAAAAAAACATGGAAATACAGTTATGGGCAAAAGGTTCATCACTTGCTTTCTGCCTCTTGGGCAACAGTTAAAGGTGTGATATATCTGTATCCACAGGTCAAGACCAGAATGAGGAATGGCTTAAAACAATTTTAATAAGAACAGCAACTAAGACACCTTCTACAGCCGTCTCTAAACATTGTTATAGGATTAACAAAGGTCATGTGATCTCATAGCAGATTTCCCTCTCTGTGTGTGTGTGGGTAAAGTGCAGTCAAGTCACAGCTGACTTACGGCAGCAAGGGGCTTTCAAGGCAACAGAGAAGCAGAGGAGGGGTCTGCCTTTGTCATTCTCTGTGCAGAGCCTTCCTGGGTGGTCTCCCTTCTAGGTACTGACCCTGCTTTGCTTCTGAGATCCAGACTGTTGTTCAGATGCGCAGTCGAGTCTGACTCTTTGCGACCCCATGGGCCACATCATGGCAGGCCCTCCTGTCGTGCTCCGGAGTTTGTTTAATTTCATGTTTTTTGCATCAGTAACACTGCCTAACCATCTCATCCTTTGCCGTCCCCTTCTTCTTTGACCTTCAGTCTTTCCCAGCATCAGGGTCTTCTCCAGTGAGTGCTCCCTTCTCATTTGGTGGCTGGCCAAAGTGTTTGAGCTTCAGCTTCAGTATCTGGCCTTCCAGGGAACAGTCAGGGTTGGTTTCTTTTAGGATGGTCTGATTTGATCTCCTTGCAGTCCAAGGGATCCAGGACAGATTACCAGTTCCTGAGCACTGTTAACACTCTTTAACACTGTTAAATACAAAGTAATGACTCTAAATTCTGAATCTTATCACTGCAAAGGCATAGGGCCTTTCTCAATTAAAAAAAAGGATCTATCATAATCCTGATGAATTAGGACTTTCACAAAAGCTAGGGTTGTCAACTGGCCTGGAGAAAAAGTCTTGTCCCTTTAATAGAGGATTAATGTGTGGACACGGGCAGTTGAAGCTTTTCACAGCACTGAGGTAAATAAGGTCCCATTAAGCCTCCAATTAAAGGGACAGGAGTTTTTTTTCCCCCTCCAGGAAGTTGGCATCCCTAGCAAATTGTTTGCATCACAGTATGAAAGCATAACAAATGTGTGAATCTTGGAAGAGGCACAGGTACTTCGTGGGGCAACAAAGACACAGGGCTACCCTTGTAGAATTTAAATGACAAAAATAAATGAATAAAATAAATAAACCTGATTCCAAAAACAAATTGTTCCGACTTTGACTGGGGTAGAAAACTTGAGGTGAAAGGCATACCAGGCCTCGCCCATGACCAGCTGTTGCATGACAACGCTTTGCAATTCTGTGAAGTTAATACCATAAAGGAAATTTTATGAACTGCAAAAACTCAGCGGGAGGCAAAAGGCACTTTCCACATATTGGGTAGAGCTGAGATTTCCCCACCCCATTGCACACATACCACAACAAGTTTGAATACACCAGAGACCTTCCCAGCTGTGCTGAACACAGGCCAACACAACATGAAACCCACCTGGTTTTTACAGTGTAGCCTAAACATAAATGAGATCTGTGGAAATGTTTGCAGTTGTCCCAAGGGATGCTGGGCTAGTCTGCGGCTGATTACACGTCAAAGCAGGAAAAATTTACCACATTAATTCTTATTTAACCCAGAGCCAAAGTAGATGTTACAGGCCTCTCCCAGCCCCTGTTTCACATCATTGGCAAATGGGGTGTCACAATGTGAGGTAAATTGTACTCATTATTATGGAGGGCGAAGGGGAAGCTAGATGCGTGGCTGCCATTTGCAAATGCAGCTTCACTTCAGGGGGCCTCATGTCTAGCTTGGTCATTCAAATATTCCAGTTCACCTTTCCTTTTTGCAGCAAGAGGGGAAGCTGAATATCTTCCTGTGAAGAGTTCCAAAGACCACCAAGCCACTTGAAAATAAAGATGCTGACAAGGAAAGAAAGAGAAAAGTAATTTAAAGAAATCCATCTGTTCCTCCTCATTTTCTTTATTTCTTTCTGTTTATCGGCAATTACATTTAGGGAATGTATGCATGTTACAATGCCCACTGAGATCTCAGTTGCCAGTATGCAGTGGAGGGAACTTTTCAGCTTTGTATCTGACAAAGGAAACTTTGACCCTTTGAAAGAAGAAGAAGAGAAGAGATTGGATTTATACCCCGTCTTCACTACCTGAAGGAGTCTCAGAGTGGCTTACAATCTCCTTTCCCCTCCCCTCCCCTCCCCACAACAGACACCCTGTGAGGTAGGTGGGGCTGAGAGAGCTGAGAGAGAACTGCCCTTGAGAGAACAGCTCTGAAAGAACTTATGACTGACCCAAGGTCACACCAGCATCTGCAAGTGGAGGAGTGGGGAATCAAACCGGGTTCTCCAGATTAGAGTCCATGCTCCTAGCCACTACACAAAACTGGCTCTTATACACTAGAAAGTTTATACACTAGAAATCTTGTTGGTTTTTAAGGTGCTTATGGACCACATTCTCAGTATGAATGTTGGAATTATATACATTAACTATCATTGCTTTTATTCAGCTTACAGATCTCCCAAAAAATATTGCATAGGTATACTTCGACCAATATAAGTAACCAGAGGATAAAGTGGATTCATGAGTATAATGGAAACTCATTATATGGAAGGGAAATCCAATGGCGAATAGTTTTAGAAATGCAGTAAACACTGATGTGTGGATTTGCTTGTAATTCCACATGAACACACATGAAGCTGCCTTTTACTGAATCAGACCATTGGTCCATCAGGGTCAGAAGTGTCTACTCAGATTGGCAGCAGCTCTCCAGGGTATCAGGCTGTTGTGGGCCAGCCAGGGCTCAGCGATAGTGAGGACTCTCAGGAGAAGAGGAGCCCTGTGTAGCCAGCCTTAAGTTAACAGAAGATGACCAGCAGGAAAATGAGCTGCAGGCTTGTCAGGATTCATAGCCAACAGCTGGTACAGAGCCATCAACATCCTCCAGCCCTGATTCAGCAGGTGAACCTCAGATGGCTGTTCCCAGCCCACCAGTATCACCAACATCCTTAGAGCACCACAGATGGAGGCTGAGAACAGAGCTACAGACAAGACGGCAAAGTGCACACCTCCTGGCCCGATGCCAGCTGCTTGCTGACAACAAAGATGCATAGTTGCAGGATTGCTTCTGAGCAACTAGCTGCAAGCATGACTCTTAGGCTATAAAAACCACCAAAGAGAGGCTGTTAGGTTTGGACGCAACAAAGTATGATAGATGCTAAGCTGTCACGGGCTGGGTGCCAACAGGCCAGGAGTCAAGCAAAAGTCTGGGACAGTCCGAGGTCAAACCAAAGCAGGAACCAATTGCCAAGTCCAAAACACTGAGGCTGAAGCAGAGTCAGTCCCAGCCAGGGTCAAAGCAGGAAAACTCACAAGTAAACCAGTCCAAGGAGTCAACAGAGCTGAAGTCAAGCAGGTTCAGAGTCAAAAGCCAGAGGTTCCAGAAACAGGTCAAGTCACAAGTCGAATGGGTGCAGAGCTTAGCCAAGAAGACTTGTTGCTAGCACAAGTTTGTAGTCTCTGTGCTGTGCCTAAATACCCAGCCACTTCTTGTGCTAGTTAGCAGCTGGCAGTGAGGTCCCGGCTCCTACTCAAACTCAGGGCTTAGTGATCTGCAACCACGCAGGCATGCCTCTTTCCTTCTCACAGCTAAGTCTTGCCTGCATCGGGATCTTAGACATTCCACTGGAGGAGGTGAATCAGGTGGGCTTGAACTTAGCTGTGGCTCAGCTGCTGCTGCTGCTGGGGCAAAAGCCTGGGAGGTGCTTGCTTGAGCCTCATCTGGCTCAGGTGGAGGCTCCTCTAGAGCTGGGAGCTGATCCTCCACCTCACTTAGATCCGCAGAAGGCAGATCCCCAGAGGCACTCATGACATAAGCCACTGACTTGGTTTTGCCTGATTTCTGGGCCCCTGACGTTGGGCCAAATGACTTTGCCTTGTCTGACTTCTGGACTCCTGACTTTGGACTAAATGACCCAGTCTTGCCTGACTTCTGGCACCTGATACTCACAGCTGGCAAACCAGTACACAGGCAGAGGTCTTCCACATCAGCTATTGCCTGATTCTTTTAAATGGAGATGGCAGGGGTTATACCTGGGACCTTCTGCATGCAAAGCAGATGCTCTTCTGAGCCACAGTCCTTCCTCTGCCTTCCATCTGCTAATGCTGGAACAGCAGTGACTTGATTGTGGAGAATGGTCCCAGTGTGGAAACACCTAAAGGTAAAGTGTGCTGTTGAATCGCATCTGTGACATCCTTGTAAAGTTCCACCTAATGGGGTTTTCAAAGCAAGAGATGAGCAGAGGTGGTTTACCATTGTCTTCCTCCACATAGCACCCCCTGTCTTCCTTGGTGATTTCCCATCCAGCGCTGATCTTGCTTAGCTTCCAAGCTCTGACGAGAACTGGCTAGTCTGGACTATTACAGGGCTCCAACAGAAACATTCTAGATTTAATCCAATGTGTAATGTGCATTTTATTTTCATAATATATACACATTGTTCTTAGAGGACAATTCCATACTTTGTTTGACCATAAGGGTGCAGGCAATTTCCAAGGGGCAGTGGCAAGAAAGGTACCAAGTAGGGAAGAAATGGTTTGGAGGCACCATCCTTTAGAGCGCTGTAGAAGGCAAGAGGCCCCACTGAAAGATGATAGCATCTCAAGACAGCAACTGAAGGCCAAGTAGCATTATGGCTCCACCATTCAGGTTGCTCTAGATGATACATATGGATATGGTAACAGCAAGGAAGATGTGGTGTGGAGGTCAAGTGCACTCACACCCTCCATGCTCCTATAAGAGCAGAGGTTTCACCGCCAACGTTTATCTTACTGCATTTTGCAACAGTGTGAGTCATTGGTTTTGCAGCACTATGAGTCAGCAAGAAAGAGCTTTCAGGAATACCCAGTTACTGCTCTCCATTAAGGGCACAGCAGGAAATAGGCTTTTAAAAGAGAAGGAGGAATAAGATAACATGTTTTGTTTTTGGTTACAGTGGTCTAAACTTTGCTCTGTACTTTCCAGATTTTTTGTGAGTATGAATAAATAGTGCCTTGTGATCCGCAGAAACATATCAAGTAATGTCTGCTGGTCACATAGTACAGTAATTACCATCACAACAATACGGAATCTACATAAAAACCAGTATTCTGAAGCTGAAACCCATCACTGCCTTGCATTCAGCTGAAACCCTTTCTCCATCGGATGTCTCTTGCCAATATTTCGTGCACAGTTACTATTCAGCCCCTCCTACAATTAGGAATTTAAAAAAATTACAAACTAGCTGTATCTGAAGAAGTGAGTAGTGACTCATGAAAGTTCATACCCCGCCACAAATGTTGTTAGTCTTTAAGGTGCTACTGAACTCTTCCTCTTTTATACTTCCATAGGATTTTTTAAAAATAGCCTCCAGGATGTCAGCCTCCAGGTGGAACCTGAGGACCTCCAGGAATTGCAGCTCATCTCCGGAGTACAGAGATCAGTTCCCCTGGAGAAAATGGATGCTGTGGAGGGTGGCATCGTACCCCACTTGGGTCCCTGTCTTCTCCAGGCCCCGTCCCCAAATCTCCCGGCGTTTCCTAACCTGGAACTGGCAACCCTATCCCCCATCCCCCGTCGGTGGCCAGGAGGGACCTGGCAACCTTATGTTAAGAGGCAGCAATTGGGGGGCTGTGATAATTGAGCAAAATATTGTTATAGGAAAAGTGACTTATAAACAGAAGAAAAATAAAAAGGCTATTGTCTAAAATGTATTACATTTTATTAGTTCCATATGCGAGTTGGCGTAAACCTCCTGTAGCAAGGCGAAGCAAAGATTTACAATACAGCATTTTTTTGGCACTTAATTTTTTAGGGATTCTTTATTCCTTGTAGGTTTCAATATCAGAGAAAACTGTTTCAAGATGGCATTTCATGCCGCAGAAATGGTTTCAGACTCATAAAACTAATAAGAAAGGTGCTGCTGCCTTGCAGGTCTTGAAGGCGATATTTTTTTCCCATGTGTGGTGGTTGTGCCGTAGAAGAAAGTATTTTGGAAAATGGCTATTGCAACAATTCATGGAAAAGGGAATGTACATTTATCAGTGGACTGTTTTTCCAGTGTATTGAATCACTGTTTCACCAGTACAATTACAAGAGCCTTCACTGTGTACTTTGGCAGCTGCGAGATTAACATTTATGGCTGGAAAAGCAAGATCTGAACAACGAAAAACTGAAAGGCTCAGAAAGAGATGGGTAGCGAAGCAAAGCCGTTTTCTTTCTGTGCTTGCCAACACTCAATTTACACACACACACACACACACACATACGCACGCAGTCAGAGCACAGTCACCTCGCAGCTTGCCAAGAGACTCTTATCGCGCATCCTCAAATTTCTCTTCGCTAATTAAACAGACAATATGTGAGTCATGTCATTTATAATAGAAAAGCCTCTTGGAAATGGGATTTGTCCCAAATCTTTTAAGTGAGTCAACTCCGTAATTGTCATCTTTGTCATTAAGTCCAATTACCACATGGCAAATCCCCCCCCCCCCAAAGTGAAGTCTGTCTGGGACATTTATTAGTCTCTCTATGCCCTACTGTTACTTTACCTGACCAGGTTCTCATCTATTTCAGTTCTCACCGGGATCCCTCAAAGCTTATCAAAGAGAAAATCAGGAATAGAGAACAAATTCAGCCCAGCTGATCTTCCTTGTTGAGGCACAGCCATGTAGAAGTCCGAGTGTGTGCTGGAACATGTTTTCACTCCATACAGAATGATCGCCAGGCCCAACTAGTCTGACCAGGATCCTACACAAGCCAAGAATTCACCTCAGAACAGTAATTCCATTGTGGCACCCATGAGCACAGTGTGTGTGTGTGTGATTGGTCACAGTTCCCCATGGCTGCTATTTTGTAGTGGCACTCACTCTCGCTCTCAGAATTTCAAAAGTGCCCTCAGACTCAATGAGATTGGGGACTGTTGCCTTAGAACATGTCCCAAGGGCGTAGACTTTCCAATTTCCCGGTGGGGGGGAGGCTGGGGCTGGGCCAGAGACATTACAGGCCATTGTCTCCAGGGGAGGCTAAGCTTGTCCTGGAAAAGTTCGGGGGGGGGGAGGGGCTCCAGCTCCCCAGCCCCCCTGAAGTTGAATCCTTTATAATAGGAGAAGAGTTGGTTTTTATACCCCACCTTTCATTACCCAAAGGAGTCTCAAAGGGGCTTACAGTTGCCTTCCCTTCCTCTCCCCACAACAGACAGGTAGGTGGGGCTGAGAGAGCTCTGAGAGAACTGTGACTGGCCCAAGGTCACCCAGCTGGCTTCATGTGGAAGAGTGGGGAATCAAACCTGGCTCTCCTGATTAGAATCCGCTGCTCTTCACCACTACACCACACTGGCTCAGTGGCTCTCTACGATATGAAGGGGTTCTGTGACACATAAGTCACTATGGAAACTGTTCGGTGAGCACAGAAAGTTTGAAAACCCTGCATCTCTGCTCCACTTTTCCCATTATCAACTGCAATTTTTTGTTGTTGTTCAGTTGCACAGTCGAGTCCGACTCTTCATGACCCCACGGACCACATCATGCCAGGCCCTCCTGTCCTCCGCTGCCCCCCCGGAGTTTGCTCAACTTCACGTTTGTTGCATCGATAACACTGACTCACCATCTCATCCGTTGCCGTCCCCTTCTTCTTTCACCTTCAATCATTCCCAGCAGCAGGGGCTTCTCACTTGGTGGCAATATCCAGCCCCTTTTCCCTTATTCCATGATAATTTCTTGTTCTTCAGTGCTCTCAGAGCTGCTTTATATTGTGTGTGACAGTTATGTTTACTGACACTATGTTTGCTAAGGCATATTATTTTTACTAAATTATGACAAATATATATATGCTGCCTCTTAGGATACTGCTTCTTAGGCAGCCTCCAATACTAAAGTTAATACCAACCGTGAAGTAATAATACATAAACAGTTAAAGGGCCTACTATAAAACCAATGCAGGAGGACAGCATGGTATACCCCAATCTCGTCAGATCTCAGAAGCTTAGCAGAATCAGTACATGGATGGGAGTCCACCCAGGAAGACTCTGTAGAAGAAGGGAATGGCAAACCGACTCTGCTTCTCGCCTTCAAAGCCCCTTGCTGGGGTCACCATAAGTCAGCTGCAACTTGACAGCATTTTACACACATACACAAAACCAACAGGTAAATAAACAGCAGCAATAGAATCTAAAAAGCACTGCAAAGACAAATTAAAGGCTACATACTGGGGACAAAAACTAAACCAACTAAAAGTAGGACAAGAAAGAAATTATTCTGTAATGTATGAAAAGGAGATGTATGTCCTTAAACACTCAGGGCTATAGGGGATGAGGTACCCATTGAAGATGGTGGAATAATGGACTGTGAATTTATGGTAGTTACAGAAGAGCTGGCCTTTAGAAGCATGTGTATTTTTGCAGGGCTGATAACTGTATTTGCATGAGATGTATCCCAGACTAGAATATGCATTTATTGGGTTGGATCCAGAGATGTGTCAATGGAAGTTACTCTTCGGCTGATGGAAGTGGAAGAAGACAGGGATGTCACCACCTTTTCCCCTTCTTCACACCTGCCTCCCTGTATGGCCATTATCCCAAGTGGATCCCATATCTCCATAACTTTCCTGGTGTAATAAATGGCTGCGGGGGGTGATGGTGGTGGAAGGGGAATATAGAGAAAATTCACAAGCCTCTGGCTGGGTCCAACCTAGCATCGCTTGAGAAAACACACAGAGTAGAAATCTTGGGCCTCGTTTTCACAGTCGCATCTGATGTGTGTGTGTGTGGGGGAAATCTATTGATTAGACAGAAGACTGAAGACGGACGGAACCATTCCAAAACGTAAGGGACACCACAGCTAACAAATCCAGTCAGATCTGGCAACTAAACAAGCTGCTTGGGCGCATGTTAACCCAAGTCCCATTTTCCAAGTCTAATCACAAACATGATCATAATCGACATCTGAATATAATAATAGTAACCCTCGTCCAAGTATCATTGCCAAGTCCTTAGAACCAGCCGGCTTTCCCAATCCCCCCCCCCCCTTTTTGCTCCAGCTTGATGATAAAGGATGACAAGGAAGCGCAACAGAGAAATCTCTCTGCGAGGTTCTGGTTGCCTGGAAAATATGAGAGCCATTTTCTGATCTCGTGTTCTGGCAGCTTGTTTTTCCTGGTTCACCACAAGCCTTTTAAATAGATGCTTTCCAACATTTGGCACTCCGTACACCGAGCCCTTGTTTGGAATGGGTGCTCTGCCAGGCGCTGAAGTGTCTGCTTTGTAATACA
Source organism: Lepidodactylus listeri (assembly GCA_029233225.1). Taxonomy (NCBI): domain Eukaryota; kingdom Metazoa; phylum Chordata; class Lepidosauria; order Squamata; family Gekkonidae; genus Lepidodactylus; species Lepidodactylus listeri. The sequence goes on from JARCFY010000008.1 coordinate 25,217,016, forward strand.
CAAGTGCACATGTGGATGTATTTAATGGTGTATATTAAAGGCCCCCTTGAAAACCACTCATGTAAAGGGAGGCCCCGGGATTTATCAGGAGTCCTTTGATAAAGTCACCCACAACTAAGTGATAATGAGGGCAGAGATGAGAAAAACCACACAGTCATTCTAAACATAGGGGGGGGTGCCAGGTCCCTCCTGGCCACTGGCAGGGGATTGGGAGGGGGGTTTGCCAGCCAGATCCAAGTTCTGAAACTCCTGGAGATTTGGGGATGGTGCCTGGGGAAGAAAGGGACCTCAGTGGGGTATAGTGCCTCAGACTCCACCCTCCAAAGTATCAATTTCCTCCAGGGAAACTGATCTCTGTAGTCTGGAGAGGAGCAGTAATTCTTGGGGATCCCCAGGTCCCACCTGGAGGCTGGCATCCCTGGGGTGGGGCACATTTAGGCCACCACATCAAAGCTGCAGGAAATGCTCCCTTGCGGCTGCAGCCTAGGGTTACCAACTACAGATTAGGACACTCCTGGTGATTTGCAAGTGGGGCTATAAAGTACTGGGTCCAGCGACGCGTTGCAGTGAAATCAGCTCATAAGTTTATTGATGGTACAAATCACGACTGGAAAACAGGGCTTGGGGGGTCTGCTTAAATGTCCGTCTAAACCGCACCCCCGGCCTCGCCCAATCTCCCATATAGGGTTAATTATGGGTGACCCTACGGCATAGGTCCCCTGGCGGATCTTGGGTGGCCAATTGGTCTGATTTACAATCCGCCCAGGCTATTGTCTCCCGAAGCAAAGCTCCGGTAGCCAGCCCAGCCATGTGCATTTCTCTGACTGCATGTGCCGTCGCCATTAGGACATAACAGGAGCCTGGGGAGGGGAGGGTTCAGGGAGGGGAGGGACCTCAGCTGAATATGATGCCATAGAATCCATCTTCCAAAGCAACCATTTTCTCCAGAGGAACTGATCTCTGTAGTCTGGAGATCAGTTGTGATTCCGGGAGATCGCCAGTGTTATGTCCTCACAAGAGACCATGCATGCAGTCAGACACACATGTGGTTTGGCAAAGCTACCGAGCTTCGTCCCAATAGACAATAGCCAGACAGGATCCTACTGCGGCCCAACAGGGGGCACCAGATCCTGAGGGTAACCAATGGTTAAAGACAAATACTGTACATAGCCAATCACGGGTGTTGGGTGTGGGCATGGGTGTGGTTTGGAACGGGATTTAAGCAGACTTTTGGGTCCTGTAAACCAGTCTTGTTCTGACCTCTGAATAAAGTATGGGCTGTTTTCACTCGACGCGTCTCTGACCTCAGTACTTTATATCCAGGTTGCAGCCGGAAGCTGGCAGCCCTTCGTGGGGCCCCATGTAGCAACTTCTGTTTGGCAGTGGCTCCCATAGGCATCACCCACGGGGTGGCTCAGGGGCTCCCCTGAAATTTCCTGGGGGGGACTGAGCCCCCCCAGTGAAATGGAGCACCCGCCGGGCTGCCCGCCATTGCTGCCGTGCCTTTCAGGCCCCTTTCAGGCCCCTTTCCTTCCCAGGCCGGCAGGCCCACCCACCCGCTGCCACGCCCACCGCCGCCGCCACCTCTCCCTGTCGCCTGGTCACTCCTCCCTCCCCCTCCCTTCTGGGTGAATGCCCAGCGTGATTGCGTCACCCGGAAGTGACGCCATCATGCTGGGCACGTTGCTGGGGCGACACTCTGGCAACTGCCCCAAAACTCTATGGCACCATAGAGTTTCAGGGCGATTGCCAGAGCATCACCCCGGCAACGTCCCCAGCGTGATGGAGTCACTTCCGGGTGACGCAATCACGCTGGGCATTCACCCAGGAGGGAGGGGGAGGGAGGAGTGACCAGGCAGCAGGGAGAGGTGGTGGCGGCGGTGGGGACATTGTCCCGGGGCATGCACACACTTTGCGCATGCACAGGAGCCCCTACCCCCCCCCCCCAAGAAATGGACAACTCGACGCCCCTGGTGGCTCCAGTTGTACCTGCAGCCAACTATATGTTGCAGGTATAAAGGAGCTAGAGGTGAAGTTAACTGCTACACTGTTGGCTACCAGGCCATTCAATAGAAGAGCTCCTTACCCTTTGCCTTGCTGTAGGAAAATGTATATTATCACTGAAAGAGTGGCCTTTTTTCTCATGTAGCTGTTGAGATGCTGAAAGGATTCCGTGGTCCAAACATGTCCAGATGCTACGACTTGTTTTAATGACTGTACTGTATTACTGACAGAGGTTGGTCAGCAGTACAATAAAGCTGCCACCTATGAGAAACCTGCTGCCAGGAATGTCTCGAGTGTTAGCGTCCAAAGATACTGGAGGATGGTGGGGGTCTGTATTGTGATTGGCTCTCACAGGGTTTGGCTGCTGGAGAGGGATTGTGGTTCACTGGTAGAGCATCTGTTTTGCACGCAGAAGGTCCCAGGTTCAATCCCTGGAATCTCCAGGTAAAAGGAACAGAGGAGAATCACTGCACATTAAGTCTGGCAACTTGGGGTTGAGAAATTCTTGGAGATTTTGGAGTGGAGCCTTGGAAAGGCAGGTTTGGGGGAGGGGTGTATGAGGCCATAGAGTCCACCCTACAAAGGAGCCATATCCTCCTGGAGGACTGGTCTCTGAAGTCTGGAGAGCTGTTAAAATTCCAGGAAGTCTCTAAGCCCCACCTGGAGGTGAGCAACCACACAAAAATGAAAATACAGCGAATACAGTCGTGCAAACAAATAACCAAAATAATCTGTCATGCTGTGCAAATCACACTTGAGACCAGGGGTCCATTGGGGCCGGAGCGAGGCGGAGCGAAGTTCTGCCAGCTCAGGACTGGCCAGTAGGGCAGCCACGGGCTGAATCAGATTCTCTCATCTGATTCAGCTTGCTGCCGAATTGCTGCCGAAATTTGGCAACAATTTTAAAAGCCACTGGAGGGGAGGGGGTTTAAGGGAGAGGCTCCAAACTTGCAGGGTAGCTGCTGGGGCCTCTCCTCGAAATACCCACCAAGTTTCAAGAAGATTGGACCAGGGGGTCCAATTCTATGGGCCCCCAAACAGGTTGCCCCCATTCCCTCCATTGTTCTCTATGGTGGGAAAAAAGTTAACACACGGCACTCGGGTCTCGACCTTCCGGTCTGCAGTTCAGTGTCTAACCACTGAGCCACCGCGGTCCTAGTGATGAAGCTGCAAATATTGAACTTGTTGTAAAATACATTCCACACTAATAGAGGAAGCAAACTGATGGACTTCTAGGACTTACTGCACCCAGCTCTGGCAAGATTCAAAATGACACGAAGTCTACAAGTATATTCCAAATAGCTAGGAATCAGGCTCTGATCCTCTGAGCTAGCTTAAAAGTATCCCAAAATGGTATAAGCCAGGATACGACTGCTTCAGGCATTCACAGAGCTGCCACCACGAAGGAACTTTTCCAGTGGCTCCACCTAGGTGACCGTAAGGTAAGAGCCAGCCCCCCCCCCCCACAAGCCATTACATGTCACCTGCCTTTTCCTTCCAGCAGCTGTATTTCCTTTGCCACTAGAGTCCCCGACAGCAACGGAGGCAAGACGATAGGCCCTGGACTTCTGCCAGCAGCCTTCCAAAGCCTGTTAGCAAACCGAAGCAATCTTTAGCATCCAGCTAGAATTTACGAGCTCGTGATAGCGAAAGGCTGCCTGTTATCGCTGGAGGGGAGGGCAATCACACCACCCACAGAGTTGCTTCTCTCCAGTGTGGTTTTGGGCCACAAGGGGAACTCCAAGGGGAACTCTGACCATCTACGGTGGGGTGGGCAATGTTTCTAGCTGGGTGGTTTACAGCATGGCTCGTGCCTTGACTGCAGCCGGCCCTCCTGACGACCCTTTCAGTTCAGTGTTGTGTAAACTGGCTTAAGAAGGAATCCATGGGCATGCGCTGAGGGGGGGTTATGAGAGTTGCTGCCACTCTGTGCTGTTCTCTCATGCTTTCTTGTCATGTCTGACACAAATAATGCCTAACATGATGTCACTGCATGGTGTGCATCCTCCTGCTGTTGCCTCATATCAGTGACTGATTGGGAGAAGGTGGGATGACATGCGCCATGTGATGACATCGTATTGTTTGTTTGTGTTAGATGTTCTCAGGAAGGAAAGAGAATCCACATAGATCACTCCCATTCTGCAGACACTCCATTGTTCTGTGTAGCAACCAGCCTGCCATGTGCTCCCAGATAATGGCGCCCGCCGCATGGCCAGAGCACATGGTCAGGCAGAGAGGGGAGCTTGAATCTGGAGGAACAATAGAAGTCCGGTTTCTCAGTCTCCACCAATGTGGGACCTAGGTTCTCCCTGGGGAGCCAATGCGATCAAAGGCTCCTCCAGGGAACCTATGACAAACATGCGCATATGTTAAGCCCCTATCAGGTCTTTTGGGTGCAGCCGGGGGTGTGGCTCCGGCCAGCATATAATGAGGGCCGTGGAGCCCTGGAAGCATGCTTGATCTGACCATCTACTGGACATGCTGAATCACTCAGTAAAGGCTGCATGATTTCACCGTTCCTGGTCTCCCGAGTCCAGTACGCTTCAGTTTACCAGTCAGTTAACTGGGCTCAATTCAAGGTTCTAACGTTTACCTGCAAAGCCCTTAAAGGCACTGGAGACACATACCTGTGGGACCACCTCTCCTGCCATGTTCCGCAAAGACAGCTGCCCTCTCCAGAGCAAAGCCTTCTGAAGGTGCCACCCTGCAAACAGGTAAAACTGGTAACTGTCCACTCACCCCCATTCTCTGTGGTGGCACCCAGATTATGGAATGGCCTGTCTGAGGCTACTAGGAAGGCCCACACACTTTTACCCTTTCCCAAAATGTGCAAAACAGAATTGTTTGGGAGGGGACTTCCGGCAAGACTTGCGAGCATGGCGGACGTGCTCCTCCGCATCTGCGGGGAGCGCGATCCGTACCCGGCGGGAAGAAGGGGCTCTGGACTGGTGCCGAGCCCCCAGAGACCCCAGTGAGGGGGCTCTGCCTGGGGTGGCCCGAAGGCGATCTCTCCCTACGGTGGCGACCGAGGGATAGAGATCCCTTTTCATCACCCCCATAGGTTCCCCCGCCATGGGAGCTGTATGGCTGAAAGCGCAAATCCGAGAAGCAGCAGAGAGTGCGAAGCAATGAGGCTGGAACTGACAGTTACGCATGGAGAAAACGTGAGTCTGAAGTAAGAAAAGCAGAACACAGCGGGAAGACGGCGGGAGGAGTGAAACCCACCACCCCCCTCTCCGGGACTAGCGTACTTACGAGACTCTTTATGTGGCGTTACTGCAGGAATAAAAGCCCATCTGCCTTGCTAGATGGCAGCATCGCTCACTTGGAGATATAAACTTTAGAAGGACATAAGCGCTGTTTGAAAATTTGCTCCTTTCGTTCATCTTATCTATCTATAAACAAAGAGCGTAGTCTCAACAATGACGGGGAAACCGATACCTTCCCCCAAACTAGGAAGTACAGCTCCGAGTTCAAAGGTTGATACCACGGAGATGAGTGCGGTGTTCTCCTTGTTATTGCAACCTCTAGTGGACCAAATGACAGCTCTCAACGTTAAAATGGACAAAATGCAGCTAGAACTAAAAGAGTCGAATAAATCCACAGAGAAGCTGCAGCGAGAACTTCTGGAAGTAAAAACTTCAGTAAAAAACCAAGACGCAAGACTACAAAAGGCAGAGAAGGAAAAGGCCTTCCACCACGATCAGCTTTTGAAATTACAAATGGATAGATCAAATTTTTTCCTAAGACTTCAGAATGTGCCAGAAAACACAGAAGACCTTAAAAATTTGCTAAGTGAAGCACTTGAACCAGTGACAGGCATGAAAGCAGCGGATATAAAAAGCGATATGGATATGGTTTACAGAACCTATCCAGATTACACTAAAAAGAAAAGCCTGCCTGGTGAAATTATGATAAGGTTCTCCAAAAAATCTACAAGAGACGTGGTGCTTAGGACCACAAACAAAGCAGCTCTGAAGATCCTGGGAGAAGAAGTAAAAGTGATGAAGGATATCCCATTTGAAATAAGGAAAAGAAGGAAAGCCTATGGAAAATTGACATCTTGGCTCCAGTCTGAGTCTATCATCTATCGTTGGAATACTCCAGAAGGACTATGCTTCAGCATCAAAGATAAGAAGTATAAGATTGACTCCGTTCAACAAGCGAAAAAATTTCTGGAAAAAAGCAAAGAGCAGAAAACTGGGAGAGACTCAGATGGTTCAGTGGCCTCGCAAGAAAGCATGTATGGATTTGATAGCTCAAAGAGTGAAGAAGAAGTGTCTGACTCGGAAAAGGGAGCTGCAGCTCCAAAAATAGTTGAGACTGTTAAGACAAGAAGAGGACGAAAGAAGAAATAGTGATTAAACTGTTTTATTAAGCATTGCACTTATGTATTATAAATGGTTTAATTAACCGTATTTCTCTAGGTGGGCGTGCCTGCCAAATAGTTTTGATAACTTCTATAGTAGCAGTAACAAGTAATTGAAATTTATCCAAGGTTCTAAATGCTTCATAATTATATTATGTAACAAGGTAGTATTAAGCAAATGATAAAGTACTCTCTGTATAAGGTATATGTAGCCTAGATTGTAGCGTTATAGTTGTAGTTATAGACAAAAATCAATAAAAAAAATTTTTTTTTAAAAAAGAATTGTTTGGGAGGGAATGCTTCTAGAGGGAGTAATGGATCAGTTTGGGATTAGGGATAATTTGTTTCTCCCCCACCCTTTTCTGTTTCTCCATTCCCAGCCCCACTGCATTATGTTATTTTACTAGGAATCTTTGCTGCTGTTATCGCTTTGTAATCTGCTTACTGGTTGACCGAATTGCTTTGTTTTACTTGGAAACTCTGCTGTTTTATTCAAGAGTTGTTATCATTAAAATGTTATTATATAGTGACCTGGATAGCCCAGGCAAGCCCAGTCTTGTCAGATCTTGGAAGCTAAGCAGACTCTGGCAAGTATTTGGATGGGAGACCTCCAAGGAATACCAGGGCCAGGAGGCAGAGGCAGGAGATCAAGCCACTTCTCTGAACTTGAAGTAGTTTGAATGTCATCGTTTTAGGGGTGAAGATTTTATAGTTTTAAAAGTCTGATTTTATTGTTCTTTAACCAATGTTCGTGGGAAGAATGGGATAGCAATTGAACCAAATATATAAATAAAATCACTCTCTGTGCCCCAGTGGGAGTCACTGGAGGTCACTGTAAATTCCAGGCAACACACATGCAAGAAAAAATTATCATAGCGAAATCAGCTTGACTAAATAGTTGTATTGTACTTGTAATCCACCTTGAGTCGCAGCGAGAAAGGTGGACTATAATTTTTAAACAAAATTAAAGGAGAAGGTAGTCAGCAATGGTCCAGGACCACTGAAGGCTTTGAAAAGGTCAATGCCGGTCCTTTGTACTGGACCTAGAAACTACACAGGATGTACTGGAAATTTCACAAAACTGCCAAAGAAAACCATGACTTTTGCAAGTTGAACTTTTGGGGTGCATGGGGCTGGTGGATTGAGCATTAGTGAGTGAGGGAAGGGGACAATGATGACAGACATGGAGCAGTCCGCAAGAATATGTATGTGGAAAATATTTTTTTTTCATGTTCAAGGGTGCTGCTCGAAATTTTTGATCACACTGCCATTCGAGCAAAAGAGTTCTCCCACATGACCAATCCAGATGAGGAGGCACCGCCCGACAATTATGGTCACCTTGGCTAGGGTGGGCAGGGCAGTGACAGGTCCGGTTGACACCCGTGACCTCTAGTACCCAGACAATCACCCAGAGGCACCTTGGTGGATGGGATGCCCCCAAACATAGCTGCCCCCTCTCTTGCCAAGAGGACAAAAGGGAGCCATGAACAAATTCTATTACATTTGACTAAATGCTTATAATGCTGCTTTAAGTTTCTTCCAGCACTGCAGATCTGAGAAGCAAATCTCCCAAACTTTTCATCACCCACTTCTACTTTGATATTTTTTCTTTAAAAAAATTAGTTTGGGCTCTGATGCATTTCAGTCTATGCTACATCTCATGTGGGGAGGCAGAGAAAGACCATCAGTCAAAAGGCTTAAGCCAGCAAAGCCTGCTGTGCCAGGAAGGAGATCTTGTTGCACAGTCTACTTTCATGTGGGCATTTCTTTCCCACAGCATTGAACAGGATGTTTATCATGATTTTATGGGATTTTCTAATAATGCGGTCAGAGCTTTCTGCTTTTTAAAGTGATCAGGATGAAAACGAACTGTTGTGGAATGCTGCGATTTCAGTTCTAGAACTGGGAAACCATTTCAGGCTTAAGGGAACCAATTCCACATCTGCTTGAGAGCCAGTCTGGTGTAGTGGTTAAGTGTGCGGACTCCAATCTGGGGGAACAGGGTTTGATACCCCACTCTTCCACTTGCAGCTGCTGGATGATCTTGGGAAAGCCATAGTTCTGTCAGAGCTGTTCTCTCAAGGACAGTCCTAGAAAGAGCTCTCTCAGCCCCACCTATCTCGCAGGGTGTCTGTTGTGGGGAGGGGAAGGGAAAGGAGTTTGTAAGCTGCTCTGAGACTCTGAGTGAAGAGTGGGGTATAAATCCAATTTCTCCTCCTCCTCTGCCGTGGAACTCCTGTGTGTAGCAAGAGGACTCTGGGGAGTATTCCAAGCTGATGCACACTCACTTCAGCCAGGATATTGGCCAAGTCTGTTGGGCCTTAGTGATGCTCTATGTCTATGAAGAGTGTCCCATGCAGAGGGATCGATAGTAGTAGGCAAGCTGGCTTACATTTCTTATGGGTACTGCCTCAGGCTACGAGCAGAAGATAGGTGGTAGCCTTGCTCCATGACTGGATAGGAATTTAGGGATGCCAGCCTCCAGATGGGGCCTGGGGATCTCCCAAAATTACAGCTCATCTCCAGACTACAGAAATCCGTTCCCCTGGAGAAAATGGATGCTTCAGAGCATGGGCTCTGTGGCATTGCACCCCACTGAGGTCCCTGCAGGCTCCACCCCCAAATCTCCAGGAATTTCCCAGCCTGGAGCTGGCAACTCTACCCCTAGACAGGCTCACCCATGTGATCACTTCCAGAAAGAGAAAGCGGCAGCAGCCTGTGTAAAACTATGCATTGAACTGAATTTTAAAAGGTGAATATTTGAATTAAGGATTTCAACAGGAAAAAAATAAATCAAGAGTTAGAAAGTGTTTGGCAGAGTCTGTCGCATAAGAGTTAATGCAACCTTGTATGTTTGTACAATAACCACGGAGGTGGCCAAGATCCTGGCCAGCACTGGGACACAGCTAAAGTGTTTAATAACAGCCACCACGATGAAATTGGTCAGGGTCTCAAGCAGCGAGGGGTGGGGTGTGTTTTTTTGCTATTTAATGGGAAACATATATTGCATCAAAGAGACAAGCCGTAAATTGTGGGAGCCTCATCCACTATAATTTAATGGTTGGGAAAACATGAAGCTCTGGCCGCAGGAATTATATCTGGCCGGGTTGTCAGGCTCTTGATCGAAGGAGCTGCCACAAGTACTGCGATGGCAGATGGCAGCCATTCCGGGGAGCTAAAGCACAAGCAACTGTCAGGCTATATGAAGTAGTGTCCTGCCTCTTTCACAGCCCAAAATGTGTCTAAGATGCACCACTGCCCTGCCCACTGAAAGAGCAGTGGATACCCATGACATCTGCCACTGGGGTGCCTCCCAGAATAGCTGCCTGTGCTAACTCACGAGCCAACAGAGCAGCACTATCCGTAGGTCAAAAATACTTTATTATTTTCTTCTTCCCATCTCATGGGCAGGGTTTTTGTGTTCTATGCCATGAGGCTGCAAGGGTACCCAAAAGGGGATACCGGGTGCAAATTTCAGCTTCCTGAATTATTTATCCAGTGATATGCCCAAAAGGGTGTGGATGATGCTTGCGGCAACCTCAGTAGCCAGAAGGGTAATCGAATAAAACTTCTGGTAGTTTGGGCTGAGGGTTTAGTGCCCTGCTTCCCCCCCCCCATGATCACACATGGAACTACCTTCTTCTGAATCGGGCCATCAATCTATCAAGATAAGTACTGTCTACTCCAACTGGAGGTCTTTTACATCACCTACTCCCTGGTCCTTTTAACTGGTGATGCCAGGGACTGAACCTGGGACCCTTCGGCATGTCGAGCAGATGCTCTACCGCTGAGCCACAAAGCTATAATTATGCAAAAAAAAAAGTATTAACTGGAGAAGAAAATTATACTAAAAGGGGTACCATCTCTTGCGCAGCTCTTGTAGCTTTTTAAACACACCTCGTGGATAATCTTCTGAGAGGCGATGGGAGTACCAGTTTGGTGGCCACTGTGGAAAGGGCTTTCTCAGTGGTGGCCCCTAACTCATTTGCCTTATGGGGTCCGTCCCACCAGGAGCAGGAGCTAGGCCCTTCGAAGCAGGTTTAGCAAATACCCGCTTTGCTCCAGCAAGGTTTTTATAGTTAACATGCCCTCTTCCTGTCTACTTCAGATGGTTTAGCTTTAATTGCAGTTTGGTTCATTCACCCCTTTATTTATACCCTGATTTTCTTCCTTCATGAAACTCAAGGCAGCTTTACTTAGGGGGCTCAGGAGTCTTTCAGCCCTGTACTGGCCAGCCCGAGCCCTGCAGTGCTGAGCCTCAGAAAGGAGGCTGCACTGTGTCTCCACCAACCGTGCCCTGCGATTTCGAGAATTACCAAAGCAAAAGACAGCCTATACATTTTCAAAAGAGAAACCATGCATATGGAAGGCATTATCTATGGTCTGCAGTGAAGCGCAAGATCCAGCGAGTCTGGATGGCAACAGTACTTAACAACTGTTTAGGATGGAGCATGCTCAGCCGCGGTGCCTGAAAGGGGTCTCAGCTTGAAGAACCCCCTTTCCCGCTCTGCGTGTCTCTGCCTCGCCCCTGCACAGCAGCAGAGTCACCCCCTTCCCTTTCTCCTTTGCTGATCTATTATGAAAGCCTCCTGCCCTGGAGGGGAAAAACTGCACAGGCCGGCTCCTTCTGAGACCAACCAACAAAACTGACATTCATTATGAAGTATTGTTCGTTTCTCACTTCTGCTTTTCGCTATCAAGGAAACGATGCCTGCCTACGCATTTGTTTCCATAAATTTCCTACATACTTCTGTTGTTGTTTTTTAGGTTACTATGATCCGTACAGTGAAGATGAAGGAGGCAAATGGTTAAATTTGATCCGTGTGTCATCAGATAGGGTCCTTTACTGGTTCTGGGAAGAAGACACAGTTCAAAAACCAGCAGCTGTGGGCTGCTCACTGGTGGAAACAGAACACCAGGAAGGATGGGCCTGCAGTCTGGCGCAAGGGGTAGGGCAGTGCCTCTGTGGCAGAGCGTCAGCTTTGCATGCCGGAGGTGCCACGCGCAATCCTCGGCATCTTCAGTTGAAAGGATCAGGCACTGGCGATGTGAAAGACCTCTGCCCGAGACCCTGGAGGGCTGCTGCCCATCAGTGTCAGCAATACTGGCCTTGAGGGACCAGTGAAGTCCCTCCCCTCCCCAAACCCCACCCTCCTCAGGCTCCACCCCTAAAATCTCCAGCTTCTTTCCCAACTCAGAGCTGGCAACTCTATTGGTTGGCCTCAGGGGTTATTTCGTAGAAAAAGAGGTGCAGGAGCTCATTAGCATACCTATTAGCATAACTCCTTAGCATGGCCGGCTGAATGTCAGTTTCAGCCCCATTATACCCTATGGGCCATTGAAGTCAATGACAAAAACTCATAGGATATATGAGGGGTGGAGGAGAGGGGGTTTGAGGGAGAGGCTCCAAACTTGCAGGGTAGCTGATCGGGCCTCTCCTCAAAATACCCACCACGTTTCAAGAAGATTGGACCACGGGGTCCCACAGCCTCCAAACAGGTTGCCCCATCCCCTCCATTGTTCTCGATGATGGGAAAAAATATTACTTTTTTCCCACCACAGAGACCTATGGAGGGAATTGGGGCCCATAGAATTGGACCCCCTGGTCCAATCTTCTTGAAACTTGGTGGGTATTTGGGGAAGAGGTTCCAGCAGCTGTCCTGTAAGTTTGGAGCATCTCCCTCAAACCCCCTCCCCTCCAGCTGCTTTTTAAGCTGCTGCTGCATTTTGGCAGCAATTCGGCAGTGGGCTGAATCAGATCAGAGAATCTGATTCGGCCTGTGGCTGTCCTAGTGCCCACTCCTGGGCTGGCAGAGCACCGCTCTGCCTTGCTCTAGCCCCAAATGACCCCTGGTTGGCCTGTTTGCAGTGGTGAAGACTGGGCTCCCTTCATCCCTGCCCTATGGGCCACCAATGCCAGGCAAACAGACCCCATGCAGTTATTGGCAAAAGTATGCTCAAGGCATTCAAAGCAGAGAGGGCATTTTTAGCAGCATCCTGCCAGCTGCATTACATCAAGTCAAGCTTCTGTCTCCTTGCTTTCTATGAAGGCTTGGGTGGGGCCAGATGAGGGAGCCTGCTGGGGGTGAAGGAGAAGAAGAGGAGATTGGATTTATACCCCGCCCTTCACTACCCAAAGGAGTCCCAGAGCGGTTTACAAACTCCTTCCCCCCCCCTCCCCAACAGACACCCTGTGAGGCAGGTGGGGCTGAGAGAGCTCTGACAGAAGCTGCTCTTTCAAGGACAGCTCTGAGAGAACTACTGCTTGCCCAAGGTCATCCAGCAGCTGCAAGTCGAGGTGTACGGACTCAAACCCGGTTCTCCCAGATTAGAGTCCACGCTCTTAACTACTACACCAGATTGGCTCCCTATACCACAGGGCAAGTGCCAAAAGGATCCTTGACCCATGGCTCCAAGTCTATGGTCACGGGATCCAGGCCCTGCTACAAATGTAGCGTGTTCCTTTCTCTGTGTTTAAAGTATCAGTATATAGTTTATTGAAATGCCATTAGGGTGCTTATGGGAGCAGATCTGGGTCCCCGTTGGAGAGGAAAAGCAGTGTAATAACTTGCCTTAAATCAACGAGGGCCTCAAGACGGAAGGCCCGAGAAGCACAACAAGGACATGGCCCTGATGCTGCGCTGCTGTGTTCCAGAGTTCCTCCCTGCATTCACGTAACACGTCCATTTTAACACTAGTTGACACGGTTGTTAAAAAAAGAGACGTCAGCACCATTTTGTGAGCCTCGCAGAGGGCCGACTCGTCGCCTGAAAAAAAAAAATAGCGCCGTCAGCAGGATGACATTTGGAATTTTACACCCTGTCTGACCTACTGGATGGCCAAGAGCCTTGTGGAAAAGTCCTTCTGTCAAGGCAAAAACAGGCATTCCCAGAGAGAAAAGAAAGCTGAGACTACTGCAGAAGGGGAAAAAAGAGACCTCCGTTCAGGCAGCCTTGTTCATAAACCTTCATTACTGCTCTGGCGGCAATGAACGGCAACAGACACAGCTAGTTAGTTTGGAACCTAAAAGCAACATCTGACAGGTCAAGGGGAATACCACCTCACCAAGTCAGACACATCCTTTTGTGCAAAGCTAACACAAAGAGGGAACAATTTGAAGATGATTCTACATGGCCAGCCATGACAGTCTGTAGTAGCAGAATAAAACAGGAGTATCGTATTCGGCATACAGGACAGCTTGACCGATTCACTCTCCAGTGCCTCTGACAAAGGAAGCTCCAACTCCTCACAAAAGCTTAGTCCGGAATAGATTTTGTCAGTCTTTTAAGTAGCACAGGAGAATCCTCTTCTATAGGAACAACAGGAAAACACCCTGGAAACAAGCACATCCAAGAGAATGGCTTTTTAGGGCAATTCCCTTTAACAAACACATGCATGAGATTGTGCCATTAGAATAGACCTTGTATATGATTGACCTGGATCGGCTGGACTGCCGGAGAACTCTGCACAATGGCAGGTCACAAGACCGCCCTGGACCAGCTGACCCATTCAGACAGACAACTCTCAGTCACTCTGATTGCTTAACGGTTGTTCCACGGCTGTAAAATCCAGTGGGGGCATTCGACCAAACCACTACAAGGGGGATTAATACCTTTTACCAAAGCCGTTAAACACTACCAAGGGCCTGACTTCACAAGATGTCGGAATTTTCATGAAGAGAACTCATGGTGCATTTTTCTCCCCCTAAAAATCAAGCCCCAAGGGCCCAATGCTGAAAAGGACTGGCGTGCAAAAGGAAAGGGGGTTAGCTTCTCCCCCACAGCAGTTTCCTGACCTAAATGGCCCCAGAAAGCGAATACTTCAGGTCAGGAAATCTGGCGCAAGGGAGACAGTTTCATTCTCCACCCCCTTCCCCTCATACCCAAGCTCTGATCCACAGCAGGCCCCCATGGGTCTGATTTTTAAGAGAGGAAAGAACACTGACTGGGAGCTCTGTCCACAAAACTCCCATGTAAGAACTGGATAGAATAATCTTTCTTATTATATAAAACCGTTTTCAAGTGGCAAGATTCCATGGGGCGCCAAAATCAGTTAGCTGGACAGACTGCCACTCAAAAGGGGGTCCCTGGCCATTGGCTGCATTCTCTCCCTGTTTTGCCTCAGTCCCGCCCACAGAGCCACCGGCCAGTGTCCTAGCCTCAGTCTGGAGGGAGCCAACGAAGGGGAAGGATCGCCTGGGTGCTGTGTCCACTCTTCTCCTCTGCCCACTGCCAGGTGGGTCTAACTGTCCCCTCAGTGGCCTGCTTCTGTCAGTGAAAAGACAATGGACTATCAGCATAACCCCCTCCACTGCACACTGCCAGCGTGCCCAGAATAAACTGTCAGAAACAGGGGGCATTTCACACAGCACCCTGTAGTGCTTCAGGACCAGTACAAAGAACTGAAGAACGCTTGGGAGGAGGTTTCAAGGTAAACCGGCTCAGGAACGCTTCCTCAATGGGAGAGGCATGTTTCTGTGTGAAAGGGCCACTATGCTCCGTTAGGAAACCGGTACTAACACTGTTCTGTGTAAAATGCCTGACAGAAACCGTTACTAAAGAGTTCCTGAAACGGAACATATTGGCTGTGTGAAATTCCTCAGGCTCTTTCTCCTGCTTAGCTCCACCATGGCTGACTGGCTAATGAAGTGGGCCAGCAACCATCAAACCATTCCCTTCAACCCCCTGCAGTGTGGCTGACTTCCCCCTAGGGTTGCCAATCTCCAGGTGGGACCTGGAGATCTCCCGCTGTTACAATTGATCTCCTGATGACAGAGATCAGTTTGCCTGGAGAAAACAGCCGCTTTGGAGGGTAGACCTTATGGCATTATAGCTTGCTGAGTCCTTCCATTCCCCCCCTCAAAGAATGCTGCCCAGCAAAGGATTCACCCCCCAAATCTTCAGGTATTTCCATCATAGGGTTGCCAGGTCTAGGTTGGAAAATCCCTGGATACTTTGGGGGTGGATCCAGGAGAGGGTGGGGTTTGGGGAGGGGAGGGGCCTCAGCATGGTACAATGCCATAGAGTCCACCCTCCAAAGCAGCCATATTCTCCAGGGGAGCTGATCTCTGTCAGCTGGAGATCCATTGTAAAAGCAGGAGATCCCCAGGCCCCACCTGGAGGTTGGGAACCCTATTCCATTATCAGAGCCGGCAACTCAGTGCCCATTGCTAGGCAAACAAGCTTGCTTCTCTGAAAGCCCCTATCCACACCTATGTTGGCCTTTGGGAGAAAACTCATTGAGGCCAGCTGAACAGAATGCCACAGAGGCCACCCTCCAAAGCAGTCATTTTCTCCAAGGGAGGGGGGAGGATCTATTGTCTGGAGTTCAATTGTGATACCTGGCGATATTCAGGCTCCACCTGGAGGTTGGCTACCCTAGGCATTTGAGTTTGTGTGTGTGTTTATGTGTGTGTGTTTGCGTGTGTGTGTGTTTGTGTGTCTCTGTTTGTATGTGTGTGCGTGTGGTAAAGAGGCTTGAAAAAACCCCGGCAGTCTGAAATGGCAAACCGCTCCGAAGATGGCTCCAAAATGGTAGGGGAAGGGCTGTCTGAAACAGCTGTCACTGTACCAGTTTATTACAAGCCGGTAAGCAGGATCTGCTAGATCAGGGGTGGGCAATTGTTTTGGCTCGGGGGCCACTTTGTGGGAGTGGAGGTTAGCGGACGGCCGCACCTTTTAAAATGATTGCATTCATTAGTTAATTTTGCAATTCAGAAAAAGTATAAATTGTATCATAAAAATCAATAAATATAAATTAAATAGTGGTAGTTTTATTCAATTTATGTACTGTGCTAATTTCATATCATCTATAGCTGCAAGCACATTTAATTTTAGAATCAGTTTAATGAGACAAATGTACCCTATCACACTTTTCTACTTTTTAAAAAAAATCAGGGGTGAGATTGCTTGTTGAGATTCTCATCACAGCCTGCAAGTTAATGTCTGTGGCCGACTGTCTTGGCGGGCCGCAAAAAACTCTGTGGCGGGCCGCATATGGCCCGCGGACCGCAATTTGCCCACCCCTGTGCTAGACCCATTGTTGCCAATCTCCAGGGGAGGGATGGAGATCACGCTAAATTAAAGCTGCTCTTCAGATGGCAGAGATCTTTCCCTGGAGAAAATGGTGGACTCTGTGTCATTATACCCTGCTGAGGTTGCCACAGCAAATTGACGCTGAGTGCCCGAGGCCGGGGCACTCTCCCAGAGCCTCTTTCTGAGGCCGTTGTATTTATTTATTCCTAGTTTAATATAAATATAAGAGCTGTAAGAATTGGGTATAAGCACTCTTCAGCAGCGTGGCAATGGGGTACAATGGCTAGAGTGTTGCCGTCTGACACCTGAGACTTGGGTCTGAAATTCTGATTTCATGCTCCATGCTGTAATCTTAAAAACTCATCTTGGCTTATTTCACAGCCTCCCAAAGATCTTTCAGAGAGATCAAGGCTGCCCCGCACTCTGCCCAGCTCCTTGTGAGATTAAGTCTAAATCAAGAACGACTCGACTAACTCAAGAGAGACGCTGAAGTGCTGCAAATGCCTTTTCTGTACAGCCCAAGGGCCCTTCTCGCATTAGCTGCACAGACTAGAAGCCAAGGCAGTAGCTCCCTTCCTGCACGCTTGGGTAACACCAGAAGGCCGGGTTATACAGGAGGAAGAGAGATGGAGGCTCCTTCTCACACAAGCGTCAGCCCAACCTCTGGCAGGGCGACTCTGCAGTGGGACAAAAACCAGGGCAAAGACTCCTCCCCCTTCCGTGATCTGGGGCTTTTAAGGTTGCCCAGCTGCTGGGAGGGGGAAGAGACAATGGAACAGCTCCCACCCTGAAAAAGGCAGCGTGAAATGAGCTTTATTCTTGATGTTCCAACAATAGAACCCTTGCACGCTATTTCAGACATTTTGTTGATAACTGGCTTGCCGTACCATTTGCGGATTCTTCTCTTTTACCAAAGGATGCTCAAGCGTACAAGCTGCACTCGAAACCTTGCACAAAATTGTTCTTTTAACTTTCGCTCCCCCACCCCAGAAGCTAGCTGTTTTAATAGACAATTCATTTGATTTAAAGAACCTAGGATAGTTTTTTTGGACCTCCCCAAAAAAACGGGTGGGGGGAGAACAGAGATGTTGTCTGGTGACTACTGCCCCTTAGGACAGTTCAAATGGAATGGCAGGGACCACTGGGGATATCTGGATGTGTACCGTTCCAGTACAATCAGCAGCAAACGCTCAGCTCCATATGCTTATACGAGCTGTGTTCAGTGGAAGTTAGCCCCAGTTATCTAGATTGGTCTCCATTACCTAGTCAAGGGCTGCTTCTCCTCTGCAGGTATACCATTTGGTCTCTCTACACTTGTTAACGGTACAGCTCAGCAGCAACAGCAGATGGGCTACATTGTGAGCACTGAACGGCCTTATATTTTAGGTTATGTGTAGCTATGCATAAGGGCCGTGGTGGCTCAGTGGTTAAGACTGGAAGGTCGATAGTTTGGCAGTTCGACCCGAGTGCCATGGGATGGAAGTGAGCTCCCGTCTCTGGCCCCTGCTCCTGCCAGCCTAGCAGTTCAAAAGCAAGAAATTGCAAGTAGATAAATAGGTACCACTTCGGTGGGAAGGTAACAGCGTTCCATGCACCTCGGCGTTTAGTCATGCCGGCCACATGACCACGGAGACGTCTTCGGACAGCACTGGCTCTTCGGCTTGAAAACAGAGATGAGCACTGCAACCCTAGAGTCGGATTCAACTGGCTTTTGAGCAAGGGAAACCCTTACCTTTGCTAGCTGTGCATAAGCTCCGTCTGAAGCACACGGTCTGCGATGGCCCATGAGCATCTGGGGAAAAACTTCAAATGATATGAAGGAGCTGTAGGGCTGCATATTTTAGTTCTCACACCCCATCTCAGAAAAGGCTCTTCGCACCCAAAATGTGAGCCCACAGAGATTGCAGGTAGACAAAGGAAACGAACACTATGATGGCGTCAGGAAGCAATTTTTCTCCAGGCCAGTTTGGCTGAAGATCCTGAAGATTTTTTGTCATCTTCTGAGCATGGAACAGGGGTCACTGGGGGTGGGGGGGGGAGGAGGTATTTCTGAATTTCCCGCATTGTGCAGGGGTTGGACTAGATGGCACTGGAGGTCCCTTCCAACTCTATGATTCTATGTACTGAAACATGTACAGGGAAGTTCTCTGGCATACAAAAGGGCAGAGTTAGCAGCGAATGGTGGCACAAGTTCATTGTACTATGTAAAGTCTAGATGAGAAGCAAATATTTGAATCAAGGCTGAGTCGCACGTTACAGCTGTAAAAGAGAGGTGCACCTCAGAACTCAAAGTGTCAGTGCAACAGCCTGGAACCTTGCTAATACAGGTACTCTACTGGAAGCCTTCACTGGGGAGTTGCTCCTAGCTGTGATTCCCTGTTCAGTGCACACGCTGCAGCAATCCAAAGTTTGCCTCTTACCTAATGTGCAAAGTGTCCTTCAGGTTGCAATTACAAAAACCATTACAGCGCACATGCATGCGTGTGTGTGTGTGTCCCTGCTTGACTGCAGAATCCAGGAGTCAGCTCTGACAGCCATCCCTACTCTTATCGATCCAAGATGTTCTGCCCATTTCAGAAAGTGGAGCTTTTCAAGGGAGCTCAATGCATTGTAACAAGGGACCCTTTTCAGCTGCAGAATGGTTTGGGCGGGCAAACAAGTTTCATCTTACAGCTAAATATGGTGGCAGAGAGACTAAACTGCAGGCTGAACTGGGGGGGGGGGGAAACAAACAAGGACGCATCTGAACGGGAACTATTAACACAACTACATTTTTCTACTTAACACACAGAGAAACTGGCAGCTGTTTAAGTGACCAAACCTGACGTGCGTTAAAATTAGGGGCGTTTGCAACCCTACCTGATAAGCATCATGTTCAGGCTGCTCAACCCCAATGCCAGCGCTTTTTGGTTTCTTCCCTGAGATACAAGGCTTAGAATTCTTTGCTTGGCTGAAACCTTAGTAAAGACACAGTTAGCTACCGACAGCCCGGACAACCAGAGGACAATTTAGAGAACTTAATCATAACAACCCAGAGAACTAGAAGAGTTTTCACGGGAGTTTCTCAGAACATCAGATCTGCATCTCAAAAGCTATTAGGTAGCTGGGAAATGAGACCAAAGCAGGAAAAGAACCCAAAACCTTACAGAAGGAAGCATATGTATTCTGAATACGGCTTCCCTCTTCTCTCGCCTGCCATAAAAATACACTGATGTGACACTGCAAACCTTCGCCGCTTGCCACTTCTGTGCCGCACTTGAAATAAACACACACTCTTCACGACTGACACAGCGTTCCTGTATTTCCTGCGAGCAGCCACACGTGAATACAAAACACCTTATGAGAGGCAGCCTTCAAATGTGTCTGGAAAACGGATGAGGCTTCAGAGACTATGCTTCATTTAAGAAGAACTACCGGAGAAGCAGAACAGCATCTGGTGTTAGGATGTGTGACAGATAACCAGGGACCGGCAACTGGCAGCCAAGGAACTTAAATCAATTTCCATCTTGGCCACAACCCCCAATCATCAGGCTCCCGCCAACCCCTGATGCCATTTCATTCTAGCCCGTCATTCTACTGGACTGTTCGTCGCTCTGTTGCTGGACACTGGAGCTAGATTCATCACCAATTGTTCAAAGCCTACGTTTTTCACCGCTGAGAGGGCTGAAAGTATAACAGAAACACGACACAAGTGAAAGGGTTTTATAGTATCCGAATGGAGAATCCCGTTATGTCCAAAGATGAGCAAATATGAAGGTGACGATGACTTTAAAAGTCAATGGGCTGATTACTGGCACATCAAGAAATAGGTATCAGCACTGATGGTAGTCATATATCTGAATCTGCCTGGCCGGAAGCATAACTGCAACTTCTACAAACTCGATTTTGGAAACCTCATAATGCTTTCGTTTCCATTAACACAGCGGTCTTTCAAACTTGTCTTCTAAGGAGCCCTCTGATTTCCTCAAGGAGAAGGTCAGACACACGGCCGGCGGGCACGGACTCGGCTGGCAGACGGATGACCCACAACTTCTAGTCTTCTCCAACAGTGTGCAGCCCTCGGGGTGTAATTCTAGAGCTTACCCCGAGCTTGCAAACATAATCGTGATAGTCAACAGGTCCGGCT
The DNA here is from genome assembly GCA_029233225.1 of Lepidodactylus listeri. Classification (NCBI taxonomy): domain Eukaryota; kingdom Metazoa; phylum Chordata; class Lepidosauria; order Squamata; family Gekkonidae; genus Lepidodactylus; species Lepidodactylus listeri. Next base: position 25,237,549 of record JARCFY010000008.1, read on the forward strand.
TTTTTCACATGCGCCCTCTGGAATCTTCTGCAGTGCATGGCTGGTTCCACGGCAGGCAAGTCGAAAGAATGCTGGAGACCTGTTGCCTTAAAGGACTCCAAAGGCATAGTCAGCACTAAGGGGGGAAAGGCAGGGATTCCTTATTTGTGTGTTCACTGGGAAAAATGGTATGAAATGAGTGCAAGGGGCATTCTTGATAATGTGGACACTGTGCTCAACACACACAAAAGGAGAGAAGCAGAAAGATTTTGTGGCTAACGATGTGAGGCTCGCGACTGACAGCAGACAGCTACACAGCCGTCATCAGAGATAATGGAAGAACACGGAAAGCAAGGTCTGAATTGTGCCTACAAATGTCCATCCTTTAAAAGAAAGAAGAGATACAATGCACTCCAAAATTCTTTTGTTCAGGCAACCCATATACAAGAGAAGGCACAGTTAAATCCAGAGGACCCCTTCAATTTCACATGGCAGAAACCTGAGAAACACAACTCAATCCAATTCCGTACAACTGATTCCCCATTTCCTTAGTAGGATCAACGGGGGGACAGGTACTTTCTTTTCAGTCCAACAACTTATAAAAATACCACAAGAATTTATACATTACAGTAGCTGGTTAGAAAGAGTATCCTAACAAGGGGGGAAGAGGGTCAACCACTGCCTTTCCCAAAGGGGAAATCTTCAACAGCACACCCGATTACCTTCCCTTGCCCATCCAATGTCACAAATGTTTTATAACAAAAATGCAATATCAAACTATTCTGGCTGAGTGTCTTTTCAGCTGTTCTCCGCCCACTTCAGTTGCTGCCTGGAATACTGCCAAAGTTAAACGAGGAGACCAGTCCTTTGTTATCAAATGCATAGCCCGTCTGCTGTTCTATCCTCTTTGATTCTGGAATGAAAAGAAATGTAGACGTTACGCTGAGAAACAGACATGGAAATATGTCCCCGTACAGCACTAATTGACCTTGCGTGCCCACCTTCAAAGATGTGCTTCTTACCAAATTGGAAAAACTGAAATCTTCTTGCGGATTTATGTTTAGTGATACTGACCTCTTCTACATGCCTTTACACACAGAGAGAGACACACTGAAAATTGAGAGGGAGGGAAAGCTGTTGACCTCATCAGAGTTTTCAGTGTTCCAAAATCCCCCCACTGCTTCCTTTAGAAGAATCCTGTCCTCCTGGCTTGTGTAAAAATGGATACCATTCAAGTATATCATAAGCAGAAATAACCCATATACAATTCATTAGGGAAAGAAACTGAGAAAATATAAGAAGAAGAGAAGATTGGATTTATACTCTCTGCCTTCACTACACAAAGGAGTCTCAGAGCGGCTCCTTTCCCTTCCCCTCCCCACAACAGACACCTTGTGAGGTAGGTGGGGCTGAGAGAGCTCTTTCAAGGACTGCCCTTGAGAGAACAGCTCTGAGAGAACTTGTGACTGACCCAAGGTCACACCAGCAGATGCATGTGGAGGAGTGGGGAAATCAAACCCGGTTCTCCCAGATTACAGCCCGCGCTCCTAACCGCTACACCAAATAAGAATGAGGAATGCTGAGGCTCCACTCAGGGGGTATAAGGAGGGCTCCCTCATCCCTCCCACATTTCAAACCATATGCAACCATTCCACTGAAGCACCCATATTTTTGGCCAGCTCACTGGTTCTATATATCAAAATACCATTATTAACATTTGAATGGGTCCATGATTAGAGAAGCGTGGCAGATGCAACAAGCGAGCGACTCTTTCAATTCACGCTGATATAACCTTGCTATAGTTAAGATCTATAAAAAGATGCAACAAATGCTTTTGTGCAGTTTAACCTTGAACATTCTCAGAAGCCCGTCTTTAAAACTTGCTGGAGCTCTTGCCACCCCCATTTCTGAAAGGGGGGGGGGAGAGGATTAGTGCTGCAAAGTTCCCAGTGAAATTTCTTCGTTCCACATAGTTTGCTGTTCGCAGCGACCCCCTGTTCTCTGAACAGTGCTTGACTCCAGTTTCTAGTGCAGCAATCCCTCCCTGGCGCACCCATCTCTATTGCCCATGGGCAAGTAGAAAGCTGGTATGAAAAAGACTCTGTTTGTTCTCTCCCTGATGGCAGCCTGCCCTCTTGGATCACAGATGTATCCCCACCCCCACCCCGAAGCCTGGTACAAAGGGTAAAAACCAATACTTGGCCACGTGTGCGACAACTATTTGAGAACATCCGCACAATGCAGGAAATGCACAAATACACAAGTCTGAGTCCAGTGGCACCTTTAAGACCAAAAAAAGTTTAACTCTGGGTATGACCTTTCATGTGCATTTCCTGCATTGTGCAGGGGGCTGGACCCTGGAGGCCCCTTCCAACTTTATGATTCCATGATTCCTGCCCTGCACGGAGGCAGGATTTGTGTGTGCTTCAGAGGCGTGCCCTTGCCGCCTGCTCCAGAGAGAAGACTGACCTGAGGAAGTCCTCCGGTGTTCGGCTAATGCACAGATCTCCTGCAACTGCGTCTTCTGATCGTTGCTGAGCGGAGCTGTCAGCAAGTGGTACCAGGATGCATCTCGGCTCTGCACCGCTGTCAACACACAACAAACGGCCTTCTTGTAAGAACGTCAGGAATGCAAGGGGGAGATGTAACCAGCCAAAGCCCAGGATAACTTATGTGACATCTGAATCTCAAGACAACCCCAGGATGTAGTATCAACTGAGAAACACAAAGCAAACGAGTGACTTCATGGCCAAACGAATATGTATTATTTATTTATGCATTTACTGGATTTACATCCTATCTTTCTTCCTAATGGCTTCCACTGTTCTCCTCTCCTCCATTTTATCCTCACAACAACCCTGTAAAGTAGGTTAGGCTGAGAGAGTCTGACTGGCTCAAGGTCATCTGGAGCTTCCATGGCAGACTGGGGCTTCAAACCTGGGTCTCCCAGATCTGAAGAATACAATGTATCTGAGGAAGTCTGCGTGCACATGAAAGCCTACACCCAGAATTAAACTTTGCTGGTCTTAAAGGTGCCACTGGACTCAAACTTTGTTCTGTTGCTTCAGACCAACATGGCTACCCACCTGAAACAATACAGTCTAGTCTAACTGGGAGCAACTCTCTAAATTTTCAAACAGATGTCTCTCCTCGCCATCAGGTAGGCAGCTGTGTCGGTTTAGGGTTGCCAGGTCGGATCGACCCGGCAGTAGGGGAGGGACTTTTCAGGAGTGGGAGGAGTGTGCAACGTAATGACATCACACGGAAGTGATGTCATCAAGTGATGTGTCAGTGTTGCCACATGGCTTGGCAGATGTGATGATGTCACTTCTGTGTGACATCATTACGTTGCATTTGGGGACGGGATTTCCCCCCACCAGCCGGTGGTGGGAAAGAGGCCCAAAAATCAGGGGATCCCCGCCCCCAACTGGGGAATGGTATCCCTATGTTGGTCTGAAGTAGGAGAGCAAGACTCAAATCCAGCACCACCTTGAAGTCTAACAAACTTTCCAGAGTATGAGGGTTTTTTTGTATTTTTAAAAATATGTGTGTGTGCACACATGTGAGTGTGCATGTACCTGGAAATTATGGCACCCTCTGGTGACTGACCTCTACTGGGAGCCTGAAGGATAATCAGAGAGGTGGCTGAATAAAGCCTGCCCCCACCTCTGGTATTCCAAGGGGTTGCCCTTCCAAGTCCTTACTTGAGTCGATCCTTCTTCGCTTCTTCAAGCCAGGAGGACAGGAGATCTGAGGAGATCGGGCTGGCCTGGGCTATCCAGGTCAGGGCCAGAGCATGACTTTTTGAGAGACTTTCTGATGAAAACAAGCTGATACCCTGGAAATCCTGGTATCTGAACTGGTATCTGAAGAAGTGTGGTTTGCACATGGAAACTTATACCTTGAATAAAACTTTGTTGACCTTAAAGCTGCCACTGGACTCAAACCTTGTTACCTCGGAAATCTTGTTGGTCATTGAAAGGGACACTGGACTCAAAACTTGCTCTTCTTCTAGCCCCGCTAACCAAAATCTTTAAAAAAACAGTGGGGAGGAACTGACACACACCCACACCCACACCCCCCCAAGCACGTGCTCTGTCTGTTGCCTGGAGCCTTAACTGTTGCCTCTTTGGAGACTAGAGAGCAGACTCTGCTAGCTCAGTCACAGATCTGTGGCCTTTTTCAGGGGTGGGGGTGGGGGAACCAGCCTGAAGTATGGGTTTTCTCAAGCCTTTTGGAAAAAAAGCACCGCAAAGGGATTTCCAGCTTCAGTGGTTTCTCCCTCTTCACTTCAGTCAGAGTACCCATGGCAAGGCAGAGAGAGGAAAACATTTTTTAAAAGAAAAGCACAGCAGCCTGAGTCCAATTGTGGAACGTCTGGCGACTTTCCCCCGAGGCAACCAAAGAAAGCTGCATCGAAGCGGCAGCAACCTCGGAGAAGGCAGAGACTAAGGAACATTTTCTTTCCTCTGCCTCCTAAAACACAGGCCTACCTAAGAGCGCTTGGGTAAAGAACTGGTATTCATCCACGCCCCCTTCCAGGTCGACAGGGGTGCTGAAACCTTCTAGAGCCGTCTCTTCCAGCGCATCGTCATCCCAGTCGTCCTCATCATCGTCATCTTCGTCTCCTCCATCGCCACCGCCACCAGCTTGGTTCTCCTGCATCTCCTGGTTTACTTCATTCGCCTCCTCTTCGTCACTTTGGATCTCTTCTGTAAGTTAAGCAGACACAGCCTTTTTAAAGGATCATCCATTTAACAGTTCTCCAGTGTATCAGTGTTAGGGAGAAGCTGCTAATTCTTGGACACACACAAGAAAACCCCCAACGGTTTGATTTCCTGATCCGCTGTTTGATAGTTCTGCTTCTAAATTAGTGGCACCCTCCAAAAGCGCAGAAGGCAATTAGCACCCCTCCAGTTAACAACCTACATGACAAGTGACCAAGAAAAAGAGCAGACATTCGTAATTAAGGGATATCAGCAAGACTCAGCTTTCCAGCCCCTGAGCACAAAGGAGTGTGGGGGAGAGAAAGCAGATTTAACACCCCCAGGATACCACTTTTTACTTTGCCCATAAACAAACAGCTGACATTAATCAGTGAAGGAAAAATAAAGCTGTGTTTGGGGGGCGCACTGTCGGATTGGGGACAATCTTTGGGGCACCAGACGTACACTGATCAGACATCCTGAAGATGTGTGATGTGTCTTTGCATGTTCCCTTCAAGGTCCTAGTGATATTTATCCCCCAACTCTCAGCCCACTTCATTGCCCATAATCAAAAAAGAGCATTGCTTTAATGTCAAGGCAGCTGACAAGCCAAACAGTTAAAAGCGCTGAAGCCACCTCAAAGCAGCAGAAAACCAGCCAAACAAAAGAGGTGAACAATCCTCTTGGGACAAGGGAGCAAGAACAGGAATGGGTTAACTTGGAGAATAAAAGCTCAGCAACTTTGGTACCAGCGAAATGTCTGTGGGGAGTTCTACAAACAGGGCGCCACAGCAAAGAAAATTCTGTGATCACAGACCTAATTCCAGAATGTGGAGGCTCAGAGAGCAGGGTGGTGAGCTCAGCTGACTGGCAGGCTCATATGAGAGTGTTTCATAGAATCATAGAGTTGGAAGGGACCTCCAGGGTCATCTAGTCCAACCCGCTGCACAATGCAGGAAATTCACAAATACCTCCCCCCCACACCTCCCAGTAATCCCTGCTCAATGTCCAGAAGATGACAAAAAACTTCCAGGACCCCTGGCCAAACTGGCCTGGAGAAAAACTGCTTCCTGACCCCAGAATGGTGATCAGCATTTCCCTGCATTCGGTCCTTTAAGAACACAAAACACAATCCCTCCCTCAATGCACATGATTGCATGTCATAATCACAAGCAGTTTGCTAGCAATATATAATTCAAACAAGCGTGTGTGCTATACAAAAACAAAAAACATGAGGGTAGACCATCAAAAAATTCACAAATTTCACCAGTTACCGGGAAACATCCGTCTATTGCAACATAATTACAGTGAATCAGTTAATAAAGTAGAACTGGTGGTCATAATTCAAAAACACTAATAACAGTTCACAAGAATAGGTATAACAATTAAATAGACAAGAAAAAAATCCAACAGTAGACTTCTTTCAGCATAGTAGTGTCCAAAAGACCGCAAAGTCCACAAAGGCGGCAGAGGGTGTCTCGAAGGACAAGAGAACTACTGCATCCGAAAACGTCCTTCCTAGGTACACCAGACATTTCAAGGCATTCTTCCTCAGTTACATGGCTGAAAAATGGAACCTGATTCCCACAATAATTTAGGCACAGCTCATGTCTCAAATGGAAGCTGTGCCTAAATTATTGTGATATTTGTGGTCTACCCTCGTGTGTTTTTTTTGTATAGCAATAAATAATTAGCCAAGAAGACGTCGCAGTGGGCTGCTGCTATCCACCATAACCCTTTGCCCTAGGATACCTGCTTCCTTTACAGCGTGCAATATAGAATTTTTTGGTTTGGTGGGGGTTTTTTTACCATTATCTTCTGCATCATTCTTCTCTGCTTTCGTGTGCTCTTCGTGCTCTGAATGCTGCCGGGTGGCACAGACTTGCTTGAGGCCCAGGAACAGCAGAAGAACTGATGGGACAATCTGGGCTGCCACGGCATCCACAGCAGGGGGGCGGTTAGGGAGTCCCATCAGAATACTCAGCCCTATGATGCACATTTTCCTGTCGTGAAGTCTGAACACAAAAACATAAGACAGCTGGTGGATTCTGTCGGCCCAACAGATGACTAGGGAGAATTCTGTAAGTAATTACCCCTTCCCCCGTTCTTAAAAACCAAACGGGGAGGCTCCACTCTGATCCCACCCACTCCCAAGGCAAGATCCATGAGCCCTCAGAGCAGGACCCTCTCAGGGGTGGCACCACAGCTCCAGAACAGACTCCTCTAAAAAATATAGCCAGGCAGTCCCGTTATTTAGATTTTTGCAGGTGGCCGGTCCCTTTCTGTTCTTTGAGGCTTTTAAAAGGCTGCTGTCATTTGAGTTTTATTGAGTTTTGTTTTGTTATGTTATGCTGGATGATTTTAAAATGGTTTCCGTTTTCATTTTCTGCACACTGCCTCGGGCATTTTTTAAAAGGGAGGCTGATCTGAACATTTGCAAAAGAAATAAATAAGAGATAGCGAGGCTGTGTAGTGCGAACTACAAGACAGCTAGATTGCCCCAGGGGCGACCTTAGTAATTCTGGGCCCCTAAGCAAGGGGTCCAGGATGGGGCCCCAGACTCACTGTCACCCCCCACTATTCAGTGGCTATTAGCCACAAGTTAAAGATAGGAACTCTTGGTCTGGGGCAAGTGACACTCTGTATTCTTGGTGCTTGACGGGGGACAAGAGTGGGAGGGCTTCTAGTGTCCTGGTCCCACTGCTGGACCTCCTGGTGGCACCTGGTGTTTTTGGCCACTGTGTGACACAGAGTGTTGGACTGGATGGGCCATTGGCCTGATCCAACATTGGCTTCTCTTATGTTCTTATTCCCTCCCTCTGGGGGAAACAAGGGGTGGCCCTTGCCCCATGTGAGAGGGGTGGGAGCTGCTGTCGCAAGCCAGCTTTCCAAACCCCGGATGGGACAGGCATGAGGGGCCACAACAGCTGGCTCCTCCTCTTCTTCTCCACCCTCCTCCGGAGGAGAGGGGCCATAGGTGATGGGGGCCCCCAGTGCAGGGCCCGGGACAGCTGCCCCAATTGCCTGTTGGCAATGACCATTCCTGGATTGGGAGTGGGGCTGTAGCTCAATGGTAGAGCCTCTGCTTGGCATGCAGAAGGTCCCAGGTTCAATCCCCGGCACCTGCAGTTAAAGGACCTGGCAGTAGGTGACGTGAAAGACCTCTGCCTGAGACCCTGGAGAGATGCTGCCAGTCAGAGTAGACAACACTGACTTTGATGGACCCAGGAGGGGTCTGCTTCAGCATCAGGCAGCTCCACCTGTTCATGGACTGCTCTGAACTCCAGGGGGAGCTGGGTTGCAGTTCTTTGCTTTGCCACCTTATGCCTTCAAGACAGCATGGCCCACGAAAGGAGACTGCGGCAGAAATGCATAAACCAGGATGAATCAGGAAGTATTCATTTTCTCCGCAAGAGAAAGCAAATAAAGCCAGGTGGCGGAGTGCATGTAGGAAAGGAAGGGAAGGTGGGTTTTTTTTGGGGGGGGGGGGGACAGAAGGTTCCCCGCCCCAAAGGAAAGATCTGCTACACGGCAGCTCTAGTCATCCGCATTTCTTAGGCAGAGATCCAGGGCTGTCTTCTCCCATTTCTTTTCGCTTTCCATCTCCTCCATCCGCACCCTTCCTGCCCAGTTCTCAACCGGCCACAATGCCAGATCCGAGAGACCATGGAAAAATTTCATTCCAGTTATTCCCCCTTTGCATTTGCAAGGGCAGTCCTTGAATGCAGTTTGGCACCTTTTGGCCCTTGAGGGAAACCTGGCCCATTGACAGCAGGCCCCGTCTTTGGGAACTACCAACATACGCCCTGCCGAGTTGCTTTCCGCAGCCCACCTTCCCACCTGGGATGAAGCCCCCCCCCCCCCCCCGAGCATTATCTGATAAGAACCTGCTGGTGGTCCCCGGCCCGAGAGATATCCGGCTGTCCTCGCCCAGGGCAGGGCCTTTTCAGCCCTGGCCCCAACATTCTGCCAAACAACATCTGTGCCCTGCGGGACTTTATGCAATTCCGCAGGGCATGCAAGGCAGAGATGTTCCATCAGGCATTTGGCTGAGGACGGTGACGGTTTTTCCCCATCTAGCTGGGACTCCTGTCTCTCTCCCTGCCTCCCCCTACGAGGTGGTAGCATATTCCTGGCAGTTTTACCGCCATCTGTTTGTTACAACTGATGTTTTTAAACTGTAAGTGCAAATTTGACTTTGAGAAACTGTGAACTTGTGCACTGGTCTTTGGTGTACGCTGCCCTGAGCCCTCTTCTCTAGGGGAGGGCAGTTTTAAAGATCCAATTAAATAGATAAATAAATGCACAAAGGTCCAAACTATTAGACGTAACGGGGCTATGCAGACTGCAGGAATAGGCACGTTTGCCTTACAGCCCGCAAGATGGCAATGAAAGATGTGATTGTTTGGGGCAAAGCTTGGTAGGACGGAGAAGCGTAGCAGGGAATAAGAATGATCATTTGCGCTTTTGACCAACGGTGAGGAAAAGCGGGCATGCAATCCTGAATATTGATAAAGGAAACAGATTTTCAGAGTCTCTGAAAGATCATGTGGGAGATCACAGTAAACATTCTGGACACTGCAGGGTTTTTTTTATTTTTTACTTCTTCGGCACATCCATTTTCTGCCTCGGGGGCTGAATGTTGTGTGATTACCCCCATTAACCTGCGCAGCCGTTTACATTCTAAGGGTGTCTTTTTAAATGGTTGCTGTTTCAGAGAATAATTTCAAGACGTCTACAGCTAAATAAACACATGTGGCTAACTAATGAGGTAGATGTCCTGCCCTCTGCTGAATTATAATGACACAGGAGCAGCGATAAATCTGGGGGGGGGGGGGGGGGAATTAATCTGAAATTGGCTTGGAAGAAGAAAAGAATCGAAATGGGCAGAGAGGACTCAGCAAATGGGACCAATAAACAGTGAATTGTCAGAGGGTGGGAGCTGGGCAGGGTTGAGACGAAAGACCCGGGATGCTGCTTCTTATCGAACAGGACTATTAATGTTCAAGGAGGGTGCCTTGGTGACGCATTAAATTAATGGGGCAACTGAGCTTAAAAAGGAGAGATGCCGCAAACCCATTTTTTAATAAAATGAATCATTCAGAGCGCTCTTCGTATAACTCACAAAGGGATTCAGCATGTGGGGAAAATATGCTTTGGAGCGCATGAGACTAAGCGACTCAGAAATAGGCTTTCTTAGTCTAAGAGATGAGAGAACGGCCGCTGAAAGAACTTCAAGGGGGTCACTGCGGGCAGGGAGAAGCAATCATCTGCAGAGCTTGAAACAGCATGCCATGGATTAGGGACATCTCTATTTTAGGATGCTTTCTCTGGAGGAAATCAGAGATAACTCAAGAAACAGAAGTAAAGAGGTAAAATGTGGGCAATATTGGGAGGAGGAGGAGGTGGAGGAGGTTGGATTTATACCACACCCTTCACTCAGAGTCTCAGAGCAGCTTACAATCTCCTTCCCCTCCTCGCCCAACAGACACCCTGTGAGGTAGGTGGGACTGAGAGAGCTCTTTTGAGAACTGCCCTTGAGAGAACAGCTCTGAGAGGACTTGTGACTGACCCAAGGTCACACCAGCAGCTGCATGTGGAGGAGTGGGGAATCAAACCTGGTTCTCCCAGATTAGAGTCTGCACTCCTAACCACTACACCAAACTGGCTAGGACTCCTGGGTCCCATTTGAGCTTTGGGTGGGAACAGAGGACCCCGTTCATATGGTACCTCAGCAATGGCATGGCTGACACCACGGTTGCTCTGAGACACCAAAGTAATGTGTGGATGTTCCGTCTCCTGTGGACTACATTATCCTATATCGTTCCTTCAACAGCCATACCACTGTATGAACTGGCTTGAACTCTGGAAGCTTTTAGACACATAGTGTGGACAAAACTGAGACTACAGTACAAATTATTTGTCTGAGCAGCATGAAGGGGTAACAGCCCTGTGTCAAAGAGATATAGTTCATTCCCAGGCATGCACAGTTTGGCCTGGGGCCTGCATATTTCAGAGAATTTTTTCTCCCAACACCAGGCTCTGTGTAATTTAAGACCTCACAGGGAGGCCCTGCTTCATGTAACGACTAACTTAGAGGCGAACACTGGCTTTTTTCACATAGCAGGGCCTTCTAGGTAGATGCCTCAGAGCTTTGGAAAACCCTTTTACGGGCAGTTCCTCTGGTTCCCTCTCCACTGCAGGAAGGTGAAAACAGCTGTCCGTGTCGAAATCTTTGTGGAATTAAAAAGCTCTCCTTTTTAAAAATTAGCCTTGTTATTTGGCGATTCCCTTGCTTGTTTTAGGTATCCTGGTTTTTAGATTTTAAACTCTAACTTCATTGCTCTTTGCAGCAACCTTCGTCATTTTTTGTTGCAGTCGTGTGTTCATCTGAACTTTAACCAGAAGGGTGTGAACAAAAGGAATAAGACGAATACAGCTTATAATTATGCTGCGAAACAAGGCGGTCCACTTATGCATGACTTGCCCAAGCCCACTGGCATCCTTAATTATTGAAAGTTCTTTCACAGAGAAGCGCATGACTCCCCACAGCAATCCATGAAAATGCATGACTCGGCGCTTCTTTGAGCCTGTTCAAAACAAGCTATTCCCCCAACACCCCGGGCTGCAAAGAAACCTTTCGGCTTTGGACCTGTACTTCTCGGCACCTCCGTGCCACGTGGCAAGCTGCGTTTCAAACTAAAAGGGCTTCAAAAGCAGCTTCAGAAGTTGGCCATGAAAAGTCGAACATCCCGCCGGGCACGTACAGCCCATGTTCTCCGGCTCCCAGCCGGGTTCCTCCTACATCCTGTGCTTGTTCGCAGCTTTATGGAGCACAATATTCCCAACAGCAATAAGGAAGCATAGAAGTGCGTAAAGCCATTCTGTCTGCCCAGCAAAGCCATCGGGGCAGAAGATGAAGAAGAGGCCGCTGCTGCTCATAACACAACAAAGACTTCGCCTTGTGCCCGAGCGTCAGCCCGGACGTGCTGTGGGTAAGCACTGCATGCTCAGCACCCTTAGAATCGCCCGGGCCCGGATTGGCCAGGCTAGCCCGATCCCGTCAGGTCTTGGAAGCTAAGCGGGGTTGCCTCTGGCAAGTACTTGTTCCCTCTAAGCTGAGTTAGTGTGAGCTAGCTCGAAATTTTTTAGCCTCCGGCTGACACATTTTTGTCTTAGCTCAGGAAGGATGGCTGCAGAGCAAACTAATTTATGCAGCAGCCAAATCATTCACTCACAATTTTTAATGCCGGTAGCTCACAAAGTAGCATTTTTGCTCACAAGACTCCACAGCTTAGAGGGAGCACTAGTCGTGACGCAGAGGAAGGCAGTGGCGAACCACCTCTGAAACGTCTCTTGCCTCACAAACCAGTCTAGCTCGCCACCTAGTGGTGCATAATTCTAAAAGAGCTAGAACGTCTGGCTGCTGGGCAATCTTAGGACCTCTTAGCTATTCTACACACAACGCCATACAATTATTATTATTATTATTATTATTACCCTTAGAATCCCATTTGAGATTGGCAGATCAACAGAATCACACATGAAGTTGCCCCATACTGAATCAGACCATTGGTCCACCAAGGTCGGGGCTGTCTACTCAGACTGGCAGTGGCTCTCCAGGGTCTCAGGCAAAGGTCTTTCACATTACCTAATGCCTGGTCCTTTTAACTGGAGATGCCAAGGATTGAACCTGGGACCTTCGGCATGCAAAACAAAGACTCTTCCACTGGGGCCCCTCCCCAGCAAATACAGGATTATGGTAGCTCTTTAGGCAGTAGCTACTAAAGCAACTTCTTGTTCCATTTCTATTGCATTCATACGTGCCCCAGCATGCAAAAGTACTTATACAAAGCATTCCTAATTTTCACACCATTTTCGCAGATACTCATGAAAATACCTCATTTTACAGACAGAAAACTGAGGATGAAAGATGGCATCACTTAAGACCAGCCAGTAAGATGAGCTGGCACTTCCGGCCAGTCCAAGGTTTTGAGTCACTATTTGCTGGAGTGTAACCAGCTCTTGGGCCATGGTGGCTCAGAAGTTAAGATGCTGAACTGCGGACTGGAAGGTTGGTAGCTTGGTAGTTCGAGACCCGAGTGCTGCGTGACGGAGTGAACTCCCGTCTCTGGCCCCAGCTCCTGCCAACCTAGCAGTTCGAAAGCAAGACATTGCAAGTAGATAAATAGGTACCGCTTCGGTGGGAAGGTAACAGCGTTCCGTGCGCCTCAGTGTTAAGTCATGCTGGCCACATGACCACGAAAACAGTCTTTGGACAGTGCTGGCTCTTCGGCTTGGAAACAGAGATGAGCACCGCCCCCTAGAGTCAGATTTGACTGGCTTTCCCCAGTCACAATTTACTGCCACTCCCACTGTCATCCTTCTCTGACCCCAAATTTGCCACCACACCACACCTGGCTTCCATCAGGAATGGAAAGCCCACCCCACCCCACCCCACCCCAATAGTGGCCACATTCTCAAGCAGTGTGGTACCATGCTCACCCTGGAGGACTCTTGTGGGTCGTTTACAATGCCAACACCAGCCTAGAGAATTGTTCCTAACACAAGTCTCATATCAGCGCCATTAAATAAATATTTTGAAATACCAAACGAGTGTATAGTCTTAATATAGATTCAATTATCAAAGTTTTCTTATACCAACTCCAAAAGCGTTTAATACATAGTCGAAAAGCTCCAAGCCAGAATTACGATGTAACATATCAAGTTCCCAAACTCTCGAAATGCAACGATCACAAGCAGGACTGATATGTTGCACTCTGAAGCACTTGATAGCTGGGAGGCTGCTGGCTGAAAGAGATTTCCTGGGGCATTGGTTCTGACTTGGATTCTGACCTCCACAACAGGAGGGAGATGCGGCTTTGAAAAAGAGGACGGAAACATGTTTAGATGCCTAGGATACATGCTGCTGCATAACTCCCAATTGTTGATCTGTTATATAAATTTGTCCTAATGAGAACTTCGGAATTAGTAGCGTTACATTGTAACCCTGATTTATAGCTCTCGACCCTTGCCTTTTGAGAGTTTGGGAACTTTATGTGCTACACTGTAACTCTGGCTTGGAGCTTTTGACTTTGCATTAAACACTTTTGGAGTTGGTATAAGAAAACTTTGGTAACTGAATATATATTAAAACTATTTACTAGTTTGGGATTTCAAAGTATTTATTTTAAGGCATTGATACAAAAGACTTATTAATTGCATTTGCAGTGTTCCGTTTGTTTTTGAGAACTGCCACACTGTGTCTTCCCCTTGTTTTGCCTACAGTTTCCTGGCTGCCAGAAGGGGGGGCAGTGGTGCAGAATGCAGAAGGCGCGGAAGGCGGGAGGCCCAAGAGGAAGAGAAGGGGCAGGCTGTGCCACTGCACACATTTGCCTGCTCAGGCAGGGCCATCGGGGGGGGTTTCATGGTCCAACAGCATTTGCTGATGTCCCGGGGATCCCAGCTTTAGCTATTTTTGGAAAGCTGTCTAATCCTTATGACAAGTTTGAACACTCAGCAGCAAAGACAGGGCCCTTGGTCCTAACCCACTGCCTACCCTTGACCCCTTACTATCCCCCCCCCATCAATTAGTCAGGGTACAAATTCCCTAAGGAGAAAAAGAAAACTGAACTCCTCCCCCAGCATTTGCATGCTGCAGCTGATGCACGCTGGAAAGCTGGATACTCCCCCCCCCCCACCACCACAGCATGTGATGAAGTCATTTTACTGCACACGTACCAGAGTCGTAAATGTCATGTTAAAACTACATTTACGGCATGCTGTAATGCTCTGCAGTTATGTAACACCAACTCCGAGACAAGAGGAAATATTACTAGCCGTCAAGTCCACAGCAGTAATTAATGGTTCCTACTTCTCATTAAACGCTTCTGCCCAGGCAGCAGCCAAGAAACAGCATCGCTGTCTACGGCTCTTTTACAATAACCATCTTTAAAAAATTAAACCCAGCAAGTTCAGCATGCCACAGCTTCCGACGCAACTGGGAATTTCTTAGTTTAGATACCGATGGCCCTATTTAAACGTTAGCTGTGCACAGAATGGAGAAAGACCTTAGCTACACCACAGCTGCACGTGGGAGCATCAGAAGTGCCTGACCACGTGCACAACCCTGAGGGCACACATCAGCCACGTGTGTGAGTTTATGCATGTTTATTTAAACACTTCTACTCCGCCTTATCTCCTCGGACGCACGGTGTCAAACAATGCAGCAACCCAGTTGCGAGGGCAGACATTATAACCGTCCCGTTGACAAAATTCAAACACGAATTAAGACACAGAAGTTACAAATCTCAAAGCACTCGAGATTTCACACGCACAATTAACACACAGAGGAGGAGAACCAACCCGGCTAGATCTGCTGAAACAATTTACTTCCCACCAGCTCCTCTGAGAGCCAGTTTGGTGTAGTGGTTAAGTGCGCGGACTCTAATCTGGGAGAACCGGGTTTGATTCCCCACTCCTCCACTTGCACCTGGCTGGATGACCTTGGGCAAGCCGTAGCTCTGTACCAGCTGTTCCCTCAAGGACAGCTTGGGAAAGCGCTCTCTCAGCCCCACCTACCTCACAGGGTGTTTGTTGTGGGGAGGGGAAGGGAAAAGGAGTTTGTAAGCCGCTCTGAGACTCCCTTGGGGAGTGGAGGGCGGGGTATAAATCCAATTTCTTCTTCTTCCTCTCCCATGTGCCTTCCCACCTGTGCCAAGCCAAGGTGCCCTCCTCGCCCACTCTGGCAGGCCATTCCAAAGGACTGGAAAAAGTAGAACACCTAAGGAACAGCGCTTTTGTATTTGTGGCTCGTCTGTTATTGAGGACCTTCCTCACTCTATCCTTGAATACTCAATGTATGCCCAACCTAGGTTACCATTGCTCTCTGGGATTTTTATCGGACTTACGTTTCTACTTAGACTTTGAGAAGACTGTATTCTTGTTAGCTGATTCCGATGTCAATGTATCTTATAGAATGGCATTATATGCCTTGGCTGCAAAGAAAATACGGCCCAATGCTGCTCTTATGGGAACTAATTAATGTTGGTGGCCTTAGCAGACACCTTTGGATTCAATTAATTTCCTATATCTTCAGTTCATTTTATTCTGATTTTATGGTTTTATTGTATCTTAAATTTTACTTTATTTCATACCAATACTCATATTCATAGCATCCCTCTCTGTTTGTTATCCTTGGTTTGTAATGGACTATGGCTAAACACAACTAAATTTCTATTCTACCAAGGAAAAGAGGAGAAAAAGAAGAAAAGAGAAGAGATTGGATTTATATCCTGCCCTTCACTCACTTGAAGTCTCAGAGTGGCTTACAAACTCCTTTCCCTTCCCCTCCCCACAACAGGCACCCTGTGAGGTAGGTGGGGCTGAGAGAGCTCTGAGACATCTGTCCTTGAGAGAACAGCTGGTACAGAGCTATGGCTTGCCCAAGGTCATCCAGCAGGTGCAAGTGGAGGAGTGGGGAATCAAACCCGGTTCTCCCAGATTAGAGTCCACGCACTTAACCACTACACCAAAGGCCTGTGATCTCACTGTAGCCATACAGGGAGTCATAAGAGAAGGCACCTTAAGGAGGCGACTTCTGAAGAATCGAACTGGGACAGGGAAGCATCCTGGGAGATGCCGTTTGGGAAGTAGAAAGGCCACAAAGGGCTTGAACAGCAACTTGCAGACCTTCAAACTGGGCCCAAAAGCAACTGGCAGCCAGCTTAGCCCAGGGATTATGTGTTCTGAGCAGCTGACCCCAAACAAGAGACTTGCTGCCCCGCTTTCTACAAATTGGAGCTTGTGGGACATCTTCAAAGGCAGTCCCCACCTATGGCACATTAGGTAAAGGTAAAGGTTTCCCTTGCTCAAAAGCCAGTCGAATCCAGGGTTGCAGTGCTCATCTCAGTTTCCAAGCTGAAGAACCAGCGCTGTCCGAAGACGTTTCCGTGGTCATGTGGCTGGCATGACTAGACGCCGAGGCAAACTGAACGCTGTTACCTTCCCAACAAAGCAGTACCTATTTATCTACTTGCAATTTCTTGCTTTCAAACTGCTAGGTTGGCAGGAGCTGGCGCCAGAGAAGGGAGCTTACTCCGTCATGCAGCACTCGGGTCTCGAACTGCTGAACTACCGACCTTTCGGTCCGCAGTTCAGCATCTTAACCACTTGAGCCACTGCAGCCCTCTACGGTGCATTACACAGTAGCCCAATCTGGAGGTTATGGTAGGAGGCACCAGCGGAATCTAGATCCAGGGCCTCCTTATCAAGCCAGATGTAACTGGAAGAAGGCACTCCGAGCAACAGCATCAACCTGCCTATCCATTAACATGGCTGGGTCTAGCGGCACCCCCAAGCTCTTCGTTTTATCAGCCATAGAGAACTCAATCCCATATAAATCTGGTAAATCAACACTAGCTAAACAGCAGTCTGTCTTCCCATCCAGCATCACCTTGATCTTGTCTGGATTAAGCTTTAATTTGTTTTAGCCTCAGCCACATGAGCATGGGCTGGCGACCACGGCTGCCTCTGGGGACACAACCAATGAGATATAAAGCTGGGCGTCCTTAGCATATTGACCTCGCCTGCGGTAATTGGGTTTTGATCATTTCTTGTTGGCAGGAAACAAACAGAGAGCAGTCCCTTTCCCCCAAAACCTTGATTTCAGTCTATCCACCAAAAAATATTAAATGCTGTGGACGAGTCCAATAATATCAGCGGCAATGGACTGCTCTTACCTAACGGTAATACAGACCAACTACCAAGGCCACTAGTGATATTTCAGTCCCAAATACCAGCCTTTTGAACACCAACCTATGCTCCCCATCCACTGTACGGGTGAATCAGATTTGTCAGCAGCTACTCGCCTGTGGCGAGCTGGAATGATCCCCAGGTGACCAGGCAGAGAAATTTTTGTGAATCGGAAGCATTGGCACTTTTGCTTTTCAAAAGGCTGTTAACATGTCTCAACTAGCTATCACAGGTATGGGCTGAAAAGGAGGCCAAGGGGGGAAAAAACATCTGTGGACTGGTAACCTCTATGGATTTATTTCCAAGGCTGCTGGTATAGATTGTTCTGTCTTTAAACTCTTTATTTTAAACTTTTTCAGAACATTCTTTGGTATCGACTGAAGAAAGATAATTACATCCCTTAGCCCCGATACAGGATGTTACAATACAGCATGTGATTAGGAGCTGCAGCAAGAACTGGCAAGAGAATACAATGCATTATCGATACCGCGGAGTTCCTGCATTTTACATAACTTGTATGACGACTACAGGGCCATTTATTTATATGTAGTCAAATCAATTTCCACCTTTCACGGCATGTGCCCGATTCCTTATTTGAATGAACGAACGATGAAAATGGCATCCATTCCCACCCACCCCCGCATATAGTTATTTATATAAGAGGAATTTT
Source organism: Lepidodactylus listeri (assembly GCA_029233225.1). Taxonomy (NCBI): domain Eukaryota; kingdom Metazoa; phylum Chordata; class Lepidosauria; order Squamata; family Gekkonidae; genus Lepidodactylus; species Lepidodactylus listeri. The sequence goes on from JARCFY010000008.1 coordinate 25,255,657, forward strand.
GTGTGGCTTTAATTTAGATTGATTTTACTTCCATTTCTAGCCTGCCTTTCTCAAGGGGAGTGGGCTTAGGGCAAGCCATGTGATGTGCCTGAAGGGCAGCAGCGATAATGCTCAGAATTATTTTGCTCTCACTGTTGTGAAAAAAGCTTAATAATACATTTTCTTCACTTGAGGCTGTGAGATAAAATGAAAAAACAACAACAAAGGCTTCTTCCCTCCCATCCAAAGATTTTAGCATTTCACTAGGTCCTCCCTCGTTGCTGTTCAGGGCAAGGTTACAATTCGCTTTCCAAGAAATCATAAGGTTGTCATATGAATGTGGTGGACAGTGCCATTCTTACGGTGACCCTGCAGGCTTTTCAGATCAGAGGTGATTTGCCATTGCCTGCCTCTGTGTCACAACCCTGGCATTCCTTGGAGGGTCTCCCACCAAATACTAGCTGCGGCCAACCCTGCTTAGCTTCCGAGACCTGATGAGATCAGGCTCGCCTGGGCCATCCAGGTCGGGGCCCTTATGAATGCAACCCCCCCCCCCCCCCAAAAAAAACCCTCCCTCCGCTGGATGCTTACCCAAGGAAACAGTCTGTGTCATTCATCCACTGGTTTATAAACTGCGCAGTGATGGGCTCAGGATTGTGAGGAAATCGGATGTTCTCTAGGGTGTGGAAAAGAAGTTCGGGGTTGTAGTAAAGGGCGGCTATGGCAACCTGGAGGCACATGGTGCGAAGCTCGCTGGTTTTAACCCCTCGCGTTAAGCGCTCCAGAACAGCTTCTACAAAGAGTGGGATACACTGGAGATAGAAAGCAAGGAGAAAAAGAGGAGGAGGGGAGACAAAACACACACACACACAGTTTCAAAGAAATATCCTGGCTTTAAAGATTCCATCTCCACAGACATCAATTACAGTTCTTTTCCCAGCAAGAGAGCACCTTTGGTTCCTTATATAAGCTTGAAGGGATAACTGTGTCTATACAGCTTTTCTTTTTCTCTTCTCGACAAACTTCCATTTGCAATTCAAAAGAGGTTTATTCTCCTCAGACAAAAGAAGCTCCTACATATTTATTCCATCTTTCCTCCGAGGAAACTCAGGGCACCGTATATGGTTCTCCCCTTCCCATTTTATCCCCATAATAGCCCCCTGAAGGAGGTTTGGCCGAGAGGCTGCGGCTGTCCCAGGGTCACCCAGCAGGCATCCATGGCAGAATGAGAATTCAAACGCCCATCTCCCAATTCCTAATATATGATGCTCTAACCAGAGAACAACATCGAACCAATTCCTTCATCGTCCCCATGATAAGCACAAGCAGAATCAACTGTGAAAAGAAGAAACATGCAAACTTCCATAATTTCATACAGACCACAGAAAGATAATCTTCATGCAAAATTTGCATTATTTTATAGCCCTCACACAGAAGAAGAGATTAGATTTATACCCTGTCCTTCACTACCCAAAGGAGTCTCAGAGCAGCTTACAATCTCCTTTCCCTTCCCCTCCCCACAACAGACACCCTCTGAGGTAGGTGGGGCTGAGAGAGCTCTGAGAGAAACTGCTCTTGAGGGAACAGCTCTGAGAAAGCTGTGACTGACCCAAGGTCACACCAGCAGCTGCATGTGGAGGAGTGGGGGAATCAAGCCCCGGTTCTTCCAGATTCGAGTCCATGCTCCTAACCACTACACCAAACAAAAACACACTGAATAAGAGGCAAGAAACTGGCTTCATGACATCTTAGCCCCTGGATGTCACCGCATATTTAGATGCTTTCTGCCTCGTGAGGTGTAAGAATCCATCCCAGAATGATGCAGTCAGCATAACTACTGAGGGAAGCCGACGGTCAGGCTGGCTGGGGAGGGAGAAGGCCCAAGAGCAAAGAGAGGAGACTGGGCAGCGTGAAAAGTCTGCCCAAGAGCAAACTCATGCTTGCCAAAGGAAACAAAAATGGGTGAGAAAGCAGAGGTGAATCAACTAGCAGAGCTACCCCCCCCCGCACCCCGTTCTCCCCAACATATACCCTTCCCAAGGCCCTTTTTCTCCTCAGCAAGGCTTACTTCTGGGTATTCCCAGGCTGAGGAATGGTTACGCATCCCCACCAGTGTTCCCTCTAAGCTGAGTTGGTATGAGCTAGCTCACAGTTTTTCAGCCTCCGGCTCATACCTTTTTGTCTGAACTCAGGAAGGATGGCTCCAGAGCAAACTAATTTATGCAGTAGACAAATCGCTCGCTCACAACTGTAATGCCAGTAGCTCACAAAGTAGAATTTTTGCTCCCAAGACTCCACAGCTTAGAGGGAACAAACCCAGCACAATTCCTACCTGAAATCACCCCCAGCCCCAACGTTATGAGGGAAACACTGGACTGGGAACCTCAGCTTCCCTGTCTCCCAAAAGGGGAGGCTGAGAAATATGTAGCTACAAGGAAGTGGCCTGGATAAGCAGAGGGAAAAGGCAAGGGAAGAAGGGGCACATGATTGGCTCTGGCCCCAGGAGCAGAAGAGAGGCATGCCGCTGGGGAGGCCGGAGGGACAGAAGGGCAGGCGGGGGCTCATGGGGGGCCGCAAGGAGGCTGGTTTCTCTACCAACCCGTTTACCCACACGAATCTTGGGCTTGAGATTTCCAGTTTATGCTAAATGGACCTAACAGATCTAGGGGAAGAGTCCAACCCTTGGCATGAGCCTTGAGGGTATTCCACAACCTTCCCTTTCGCCTTTCACAGGGGCTGATTCTACAGGGCTGGTCTGAATGCTAAGCCTCTGCCCAAGACCTGCCTCAGGAATCTCTACCTGGTCAGGCTCTCCGATGGTCTGCTCTTGGGAACCCACTATCACTTCGTCAGCCTTCTAGCCAGTTGCCTCCAAGTCTATTTATCCGTTCCCCCCTCTCACCTCTGAAAAGTGCATCAAGCTGTATAGACCCCCTTAGAACATCTTCCCCCTTTAAGACGTTTTTTTATCAAGGCCCAGCCACCTTTTATGGAATCACTTGGAAGTAAAGCACCCAGAGTGCCACCTGGTGGATGAACCAGGTAAACAAAATTCTCAGCGGAAGCCAAGAACCAGCCAGTTTGTCGGAGGAAAGATGCTCTGAAGTGGGAAGACTCCCGTTGGTCCCTCCAACCCACCCCCCAAACTTGAGTCCTTTCCCTCTTCTACACCCCCCCCCCACTGCTGGGCTCCCTCCCTGTTCTCTAGGCTCCATCCACCTCCCACGACAACCCAGTTCCCGACACCCCTGCCGTCTTCCTCCTGCCCCACAGCCAGGTGCCAGCAGACGAAGGCACGGCCTCCTCCCTCTCAGTCATTATGAGGGTGCTCCAGAAAGTGCTCCTCACATTGCCTGAAGACTCCCTGAAAGAAGAGCCATTGGTACTGCCACCACCTCCAGCAGCAAGCAAGTGAGGGAGAAGCTCTTCCTGCGTCCTCCCATCTCAACATGGCTCCTACTCCTGGAATCCTGCAGGTGATGCAAGAGGCATTGCCTGGAGAGCCCCTCCCTAAGCTTAGAGGGATGACTTTGGTCGGTTCCTCTGTACTGACTGGAAGGCAGTCAGGGAACAGGCTAGATCTCTCTGGATGAGCATCACTTCGCCCAGTTGCTCTGGCTGTTGGCAAACCCATGCTGTCCTGGATGGCAGAGAACAGGGAGTTTGGGGGAAGCAGTCTCTGTGGGCTCTGCCCAGGAAAGAAACCCACAAAATAACAACACAGAACTGAAGTGGCATCACAGAGCTCCGGGGGACAGCAAAGGAGCTCCGCATAGTCCTCAGGCCCCAAGAGCTCAGTATCTGCAGTTCAACACCATCTTCTTTACGGCTATCAATACAAAGCAGATGCCTGCCTGGTTCATCCAGCAGGTTCATCCAGACGGCTCAAGGAAGTGAACCGATGGAAGGGGAGGAGGGCCCTTCTCACACAAGGGGGTTGGGCACTGCCTAGGGAAACATTTATTTCCTTCCTGTACACCCTCCACCCTCCTCTGAACAGGGACCCAAAGCAGCTGCCCTTGTTCTCAGATCCTCCCTTTCACGTTTGCAACAAGGGGAAGGTTAGGTGAAGGATGTGCAACTGGCCAGAGGTCACCCAGTGAGCTTCCATGGCGGAGTGGGGTTTTGAACCTGTGTCTCCCAGACCCCACTCTGACACGCTAACCTCTACACATTCTAAAGACATCTGAGCTAAAAAAGGGGGGGGGGGACAACTTTCCCTATCTGGAAAGTCATATCAAAAGGAGAAAAAAGAAGAAGTCTGTCTTTCAAACACAAACCCCTCCCACTCCTATAGCTCTTCAACAGCCTAGTGTTGCGTTCAGATACACATACCTGGTCAATACCCCTCCCTTTGCACTGCAGAACAATGACCTCTAAGAGCTTGGCAGCGTGACACTCTGCATCTTCACCTGCATCTCCGGTTAACACCTGGCAACAAAACCAAAAAGAATTTAGACCAGCACTTTTGTTTGCAGCTTGCCGGGAAGACAGACAGTGTTTCTTGTGTAGATTTTAAACAGGAGGTGCGGAACCGGCCCTGGCCGATCAGGTGGCAGATGTGAACAATTCAGTGGAATTCGTGTTACGTTTGAAGAGCCAATGCTTAAACGCTTGAATGTTTTAAATCCTGTGTTTTTATAGTTTTAACTTATTTTACACTGTAAACTGTAAATTGTTCTGAACTGCCCTGAGCCCTGTGCAACTGGGGAGAGCGGTCAAAAAAACCAAAAACTAATCTAATAAATAAATAAACACGGCAACCTGAAATAGATGGATAGTAAGGGCAACCAAACCCAGAATGCTAATTAGATGGGAAGAACAGTGGGGACACAGGTTTCCTTAAGGTGTGTGAACAGTGACCCCATGGAGTTCATTTTACATTTATCATTTTATATTTATTATTTATGATATTACCCTACTACCCCAATGAGGACTCGCCGTGGCTTACGACATTACTCTGACTTCCTCCCACTTTACCTGCACAACCGACTCCACTGTGAGATAAGTTAGGCCGAGAGTGTGTAACTGACTCAAGGACATTCCAGGAGCTTCCACGTCAGAACAAGGATTCTAACCCGAGTCTCCCAGATCCTAGTCTGACATTCCAACCATTACACTAATGCTGGCTCTCCAGTTAAAACCCATTCACTGAAATTCTTGATTTAAAAAACAAAAACAGGAACAGCTCCTTCTAGATCACAGTCTATCGTTTGCATGTGATCAGACTTCTCAACATATTGCCTTATACTCCAGGGGTCTATGGAAACCATGCACTGGCTTCCAGCTTTCATTTTTTAAAAAGAAAGTCTCTAGTCCTTTTCATTTTAGAGTCAAGGGGGGAAACGCAGCCAGTGACTTTCCCCTGATGACTTCCCAAGAAAAGGGCTAGAGATGTACGTTTTTAAAACTTGAAACCTGTGAAAGTAGATTAGATCATTATAGTGCTATAGTGATCAAGCAATTTCTGCTTTCAATTAAGCCTTCTTTAGGCTCAATCCTATGTTTGTGATCCTTCATACATCTTGGATGTGCATCTCATTGAATCCCCTGGATTCTGATCCTGCATGGAATGGACAAGGAATCGTTGCTTGGGTGTGGAGAAGGAGGGCAAAAACTAGAAGAATTTTCATACTTTCTGTTCTTCCTCTTCCTCCCCAGAGAAAGGACATAACAACATCAGGAATGAAGGGGCAAAACATAACTGGATACGTTTTAAACCTGAATTTGGGTTAATTATGCACATATGGACACAGACACTGGCAAGTCCAGTGGGCAATGGGAAGCTTTTTAAAAAGAGAAATTACACACACACAACTGGCAGCGGTCTCAAGTCACATCCAATGATAACTTTTTAGTTCACATTTATGCCTGTTTAGGGTATTCAGCTGGTAAGGACCTTAAGAAAAATGCACACACTCACCTTTTTACACATAGCATAAATTATCTCTAAATTTTTGGGATTTGACAATAACGTATCTGTGTCAACAGTGATGTAGTTGTGCAGAAGAGGCATCATATCTAGAAAAAGACAAAACAAAAAGACCGTTTTGAAAAAAGGAAAACTTAACAAGATAGAGTAGCTGTTGTTTTTTAACAGTCACCCACCAACTTCGTGTGCGATTCCAGAGTAGCCTTCCAGCACAAACCTCTGAGGCCCATAAAGACATCGCCTCCCACTTTGCTGTGATCTTTCTTAAACCTGGTTTGGTATGATCCTTTTGGGAAAGTTGCAGGCAAAGCACCTCTGAATGTTGTGTGGAAGGGAAGGTGTGAGTTTTTGCAGGTTCTGTCCACATCTGTGCTGTTTCCCTTCCTCCTTGCTGTTTCCCCACTTACATATGGAGTTTATATTTACAGAATTTGAAAAAAATGGGAATTGCTAGATCATTATAAAATTATTATGGTCTATGGAAACAATGTACTGACTCCCCCCTTTCATTTTTTTAAAAAAGGAATTCTCTGTTCCTTTTTCATTCCAGAGTTATAAGGGAAAATGTACAGCCAATACCTTTCCCCTTATACCTTCACAAGGAAAAGAGCTAAGGACTTACCCTTTTTTTCTCTTGTGAATGCAATCTTGTTTTTAAGTAACACTTTCAGTTTACACAAAAATATAGCAACAATAACCATTCAACAAAGCATAAGCACAACATAAACCTGGTAAACAATACATATCAGAATACAAACTCACACACAAAAAATGAAATGTAGTGAATCTTAAATCTCTTATGCTACTCACGAGGAATCCTTGATTTGCAAATACAGCTGATCTGTATAAAATACCATATCTGGCACCAGTTTAGCTAGGTTGTATTATAAAAAAAGTCTGTTGGGGTTGAATTTGAAAGAAAAATCTCATGCTTTGCCATGAACTCCAGAACTGGAAACCATCTAGTTGCAAAACAGGACTGATAGTCTTTGTTTTCCGATTGCATGATTTGGTCTGTTAATTTTTCCATCAGATAGCAGTCCCGAGACTTACCCTTTTGAAATCTGAAAGCTGCAAAAATATATTCCCACAGCTGATCATTATTATGCTACAGTGATCTAGAAAGTCCTGATTTTTTAAAAAAGCTGTCCAAAGGAGGGAGGGGAAACATCTGTCACAAGGGGCTGAGGCAAGGCAAGTGAAGGGAAAACTGCTGTGTGGATATTCCATTGTAGTAATGAAAACTACCAGAAAATCGTCCGTGTGCTAGCACCTTTGGCCTTCTTTCAGAACTCAGCTTCTGAAGTTATCAGGTACATGAAATTATCTGTTTTACCCTTCCAAAAATACTGCAAGATGGGTTAGGCTTTGATAGAGTGACTTTCCCAAGATCTTCCAATAGCCCCCATGCCTGAATGAAGATTTGAATACGGTGTCCCCTGTGGTCCAATTCCAACACTCAATCCACTGAACCATATAACAGAAACCATGCCACTCCTATTCAGGGTCTCAGAATCCAGACTGTCTATGCACTGAATTTTAATTTTCTTCTCTCCTGCCAGAAAAAAAATTCCTGAAAATAGCAATCCAGTGTATGTTCTGCCCTAAACTTCTGGCAGTCAAGAGTGAATCAAGCTTGTTTTTGCTCAGCTGAAATAGCTGAGACATTATGACAACTGATACACTCCATCATAGCTTTCCAAACGACTGCAAGCCAGCATCAGTCTTTTCATCAAGTCGCGTGTGTGAATCTACACCTTCACGGTCACAGAGGTTATGATAACATCCATCAATTCCCCTTCAGAACACACTGCATAGCTCATTACCTGCAAAGTACTCAAAGTAATCCTGCTGAAACACTTCATATAAGACACCCAGAAGCTGCCACATTTGCGGCGACACCAAATGACAAGTCAAGCTGTATGCCAGAGAGAGGATTTCTTCATAGAACTCTGAAAGGAAGAAAACAGAAATTGTGGAGGCCGAAAAACCAAGCCTTGCAAATTGCACATTAGATCCATATTATTTTTGGTGTTGAATTGTTTTTATATGTTCGCGTGTGTGCACATGAGAGTGCACCTGAAAGTCATGGCGACCTCTGGTGACTGACCTCTACTTGGGGGCCTGGAGGATATTCAGAGAAGTGGCTGAATAAAGCCTGCCCCCGCCTCCCGACTGCTGGTATTCCAAGAAGGTTTCCCCTTTCCAAGTACTTGCCAGAGACGACCCTGCTTGGCTTCCAAGATCTGACTAGATCAGGCTTGCCTGGACTATCCAGGTCAGGGCCAATCCATATTATTTTTAATCATCCTATGCAGTGATTTTAAGTCTTCCAATTTGTTTTATTTATGATCTTTCCCTTCTAATATCATTATCACCACTGCAATAGCAAGGATTGCCAGATTGTGTGCGTTGAACACATCTGGTTCAAGGCTTAAGCAAAAAGTTGCACTTTGGGGATGCGCAGAAAAATTAAGCACTGAGATAGGAGCCTCCCTGCCAAGATTCCACAGAATGCTGAACAGCCAGAGCACCCGGAAACTTCCCAGCCTCAGCCCTGGCTCCAAAAGCACCTGTGAATTCTGAACCTGCCCTCCTTGAGAGTTCTAACCTGAAGGAGGGAATCAGTGTAGACTCCTGCTCGAAACCACAGCTGGGAGACAGCTGGCTTAAGGCCAGCATTCAGTGGGGGGGAAAGCAGGAGGGAAGCCCACAGGTGGAGTGGTATAGGAAAGGTAGGAGCTAGTATGTTCTGCCAAGCTGATCACTGGGACTCTGACCTCTTTAAACTATTAAAAGTCTGTCCGGATCCTCTGAAGCAGTCGGGAAGGGACAGTCTCCTTTAGAAATATAGGAAGCCACAGCAACTCCCTACAGGCCAAGACCGATTACTGCTCGTTTCGGGGGTCTGGGAAGAAGAGAACACCGTCTCTCTCAGCAGTTTTCCTGTGAGTTATTTTTGGTCTTGGTGATGAATTATTGCTATGGTGAGTTACGGTTCTTTTTTAAGTGATGCTAAACCGAGCTAAGCTAACGTGCCTAAGATCATAAAGGAAGCTTGTGGCAAAGATGCCGTCTGAACCGAAGTTTCCTGATCCAAGCTGGACCTTCACATCCCTAGAGAATGACCAATTGACAAATAACTGAACTGGCAGTTTCCCTCTAATTGGGCCGGGATTCAGCCCTGCATTCAACGGAAAACAGCGCTAACACTGCACTTTCTGCAATGTTAGAAGAAAAAGAGAGGGTTTTTTTCCCCTTAAAGCACATTTGCAGCAGCTTTCTTTTCAATCTGAAGCCAGAACAGGGGACAAGAAGTTGTGCTCCCCTCTACATTAGCTCTAAAAATGCCATATGCTTCGTTCCCTGCCGTACCCCACAAGCAAAACACAACACACAACCTACTTATAAATTCTCAAAGGCCATCTTCTTAAACTATACCTATTACACGCTTCTGCAGGACAAGGCCGATGATCTGCAAGCAAATGCTCTCCAACTGTTGAGTTATCTGAAAGAAACGAAACAAAATACGACTATTGACATAAAATTCACACACTTAGAACAACAAAAGGAAAGCTTTCTGTAAAACTTTTTTTAAAATGCTCTAAATCACTGAAAGCTATGCACAGCCAGATATGGATCTCCCATGAGGCACGGACAGCCCTTAGGATAGCCCATCGGCCTGCACTGCGTTAGAACAATGGGGAAAGCTAACCTCTTTGTGGTCCTGCACAACAGTCAGGATGGTGTCAATGGTGTGCAGGATCCCCATGGCCATGACGGTTTTATCCTCCATTTCTTCATATTCTTCACTCTGAAGAACTCTGCCAAATATCTCTGCCTGAAGAAAAGGAAATCAGAGAAGCAGCTCATATCCTGGACTGTGTCCTCCGCAAATCCTCTTAAATTGCCATTCCCGGACCTCGCACAATTAATATTTACACAGTGCCAATGGGGAGGGTGCCTTATACACCCCAGCTCAATACCCGTTGCCAAATGCTTACCAGCTAATGCCTACAAGCTGAGAGAGGGAAGAGACAGGGGAATGGCAATGCAAAGAGGGGACGAATGAGAAAAAGTACAGTCTCGAGACACTGAACACATGTGAAGTCAAAAGACTCTGCAAGCTTCACACAGAACTGGGTGCTTTAGGTAGGTTTTTGCTGTCAAGTCACAGCTGGCTTACGGTGGCCCAATAGGGTTTTCAAGGGTACAGGCATTCAGTGGTGGTTTGCTGTTGCCTGCCTCTGCATAGCAACCCTGGTATTCCTTGGTGGTCTCCCAACCAAATACTGACCAGGGCCGATCCTACTTAGCTTCTAAGATCCAATGAGACTGGGCTAGCCTGGGCTATCCAGGTCAGGGCTTTTGATAGGTGGTATCTTGCAATGATTAGTCTCAATGCAGAACTAGAGAGAGAAAAAATGCTCAAACTGCTGTGGTCCAAATATCCGTGCAGGGAAGCCAGCTCCCAAGGTCCCATCATGCTTGAACACGGCCAGACAAGGATGCTATCCTTAGTAAAGACTTCATTCAAACGAAACGAAGACTTCATTCAAACGGAATTGTCGTCAGTCAGGCTCTTACCAGGTGCTGTGTCATTTCAACAGCGATGGATGCCACCTCCTGGCTGTATTCGCAAATCAGCTTCTGGATGACGTTGGTGAGGTCATCGTTCTCAGTTTCCCGAATGACAAGCAGCAGCTCTTGCATCACTGGCCTGATGTAGGGCTTAACGTATTCTTTAGCTAAAGAGACCAAGAGGCGTATTAAAAAACGGGAATGTTTATGTGCCAGGAAAGAAGAGGTGGGGATCCCCTGAACAAACTAGGCCCCTCTGTCAGTACAGCTGTATGATGGTGAGCCAGGTCAGCAAATCGTTCCATCCCTTCTTCCTGAACCACTTTCCTAGTGGGGGTAGGGGACACATTACATGGAAGATAAGTGGGAGAAAATGTAAACTGTTTGTGGAACTGAACTCACATTCCCAACTGCAACACCCCCGAATTCCTTCTCCATAAAGTTACATAGGAAAATAATGAGCTATCAGATCCACACGCAACATCAGGACAATACACTACTCTTTAGCACCACCTCATACCTGTCTGCATGCTTAACAATGACCACACTACAGAAAACCACAAGTTTTGTAGAAGCACAAAATGGTGAGTTTTCAGATGTTTGAAGAATGGCAGAGACTGGGAAAGCAGATTTTACAGATGGAGAGCAAAGAGAGACAGGATGAGAGTGACGAACAGAACAGCAAACCTGGTTCAGAAAGAAGTCAATAAAAGAATGAAGACAGAACGAGGGAGAAAAGAATGAAAGACTGTCAGCAACTTCCAAGATCAAAAGCACATATTTTAATTGAGTACGTTGGGAAAGCTAAGCTAATGCCGAGCAGGGAAATCAAAAACAAACCTTGTTCCTGATGGCTTATTAACAACTGAAGCGCTATGGCAGCCTCGACTTTGACAGGCATCTCTTTGTCGTCAAGAAGGCTCTTCTTTGCCAGTTCAACAGCATTCCGCAGGTTGAGTTCATTGTGGAACTTCAGTGTGCTGAATGAATGAAGAGTCCAGCAAGACTACAACATGTCCAAGAAGAAAGCGGATCAGTCACTATGGCAGCGCTAAGACTCACACGAACTGTCAATGAAGACATATTCTTATTTGTTTCTTTATTCATAGTCTGTTTATCTCACTAGGACTCGAGGTAGATTTCAAGACATAAAATAGAGCAGAATCTTTTCCTCCTCCTCCTACACACACACACACACACGATTTAAACTGGGGTTTTAATTAGTTTAGTCAGTTTATATACATAAAAAGGACCTGCAATGGACTTGGGAGTACTTATTTATCTTTCTAGCTAATGTTCTTTGTTCCACATCAAGTGCTGCTCTGTGCAGTTCTCTTCAAAAGCCCAGCTATTAAAAGGAAGTAAAAACAGCAAAAATGACAGCAAAAAGGGGCATATAAAACAGCTGCCTACAATCAGTGCCTCGGCACATGACTCCAAATTGCTTTCTAAAAAAGTCAGGTCACAGTTGATATTCTAAAAGCTAGAAGACAGATACCCAGAAAATCTGCCCTTGGAGGTGAATTCCCAAAACAGACTCCGAAAGGCCCCATGTCCTTCTTAACCATCAGCTGCCAACCTCTCATTTTATGATCCTTTTCAGCAGCATCCTACATTGAAAAATATCCCATGGGGGTTTCCAGGGTCGGATTTGAAAGCAACACAAATGATACAAAGCAAGCCAACACCATGGTTACCTGGTGGCAGTGGTTGCCATATCTCTCAAGAGAGCGGACAGAAAATATAATTGCATGAACTAGCCTCAAAAATCCAAAAGCTTAGGGTCCGTTCTGGACTTTCAGAGATGTGTGAAGGCACAGCAAAAGTGAACTGTAGATTACACCTCGTACCACAACACAATGGAGCTATTTTACGATGGCATTCTTCTGCAGGCTGCCGTGATGTCACATCTGCTCTATGTGCATCAAAACAATAATCCAGACTGTACATAATGAAGGGAGTGCTTCAGTCCTCCTAGGGGCTCGTACTATCAAAATGGCAAATTCACCAAGATGGGAGGAACCACACAGAAGTTTGGAAGTGCTCCCACGTTACCACTAGACTCGGTTGGGAGTGCCAGCCCAGGGACCACGGTGAACAAAGGAGATGCTCCTTGCTCCTCTTCTGCCACCAGTCTTGGCAATGCAGGAAACGGCAGCCTGGTTGCCTTGGTAGGTGATGTGGCAATTTCTTAAAGAGTATAAGAGGAAGGGGTAGTGCAGGTGTGGTCGAGAGGTGCCGGTGACGCAGGAGAGGACCCCACTCTCTGACAGCTTCCACCGCAGATTTTAAATTTTTTTTGCAATGATTGAAACAGATGCTCTTGACTGACGTTCAATAGAAAATCAACCCCCCTCCTCCCAGAATAACGCATGCACTCTGGGCACTTACCCTTGCTCTTAAATACCCAAGGTTGGACATGAACAGTGGGAAGACGTGATTTTGTAGCATCAGCTCCATCTGGTCCTTGAATATACTCTTCTGGTGGAGTTAACAACAACAAACAAAAAGTAAATCTCCATTTTGTTGTACAGTGACTCCTCTTTCTCAGAATGACTGCCCTGAAACAATTCTACCACGAGGAGTCAAACCAGACTCTAATTTAAGACCATTTCTAGAAAATATTCTGATATCATACAAAGCCAGTGAAAGGCAGACAGACCCAAATGTTTAGCAGGACAACCACCTCACGCACACACGAGATATCCAAGATTCATTTTATAATGTGATCCCAAGCCATGTAAAAACAAGTGTTCTCAGGGTTCAGGCTGATTCGCAACAAACCTGGAAACTTGTGGCTGAAACATACATATAGCCAGAAAGAGCATTTGCTGTATTCGTTCATGAAACTTTTAAAGCTTTGTGCAGTCATAGAACTCACAAAGCCCTGAGATCTGCATCAGGATTGCTCCATATATTACATGCTTAGACCAGTCTGGTGTAGGGGTTTGGAGCGTGGACTCTAATCTGGGAGAACTGGGTTTGATTCCCCACGCCTCCACATGCAGCTGCTGGTGTGACCTTGGGCAAGCCACAGTTCTCTCAGAGCTGTTCTCTCAAGAGCAGTTCTCAAGCTCTCTCAGCCCCACCTACCTCACAGGGAGTCTGTCGTGGGGAGAGGAAGGGAAGGAGACTGCAAGCCATTCTGAGACTCCGAGTGAAGGGGGGGGGTATAAATCCAATCTCTTCTTCTCTTCTTTTTCTTCTAAACATGTAATATATTAAACAATCCTGATGCATTCACAGCCAGACCTGGCTCTTGTGCTGCTGAAAGAAGGGCGAGGAGGAGACAAAGCTGGCTTCTAGCCACTCAAGGAGCAGGGTCCTTTGGAAAATTCAGCAAACAAGTGGAGCCAGAGGACTTGTATAGGGACGAGATGTGCCTCCCAACCTGCCACCACTGTTAAGAGACGTCTCTGTTAGCTTGGCTGGTTCTCTGCAACTCCCTATGTTGGGAAGACCTGAACAGACTGATTCCCTGCCTGATGGCTTTCATGGCCCAAGTTAGTGGCTAGCTGTGGGTTTCTCAAGACCAGCATGGATCCATTTCACAAGCTGCTGGATGGCTCCTTTTCACAATATATTTTGACAGCACAAGTGCACTCTTGGGTCACAGCTTTGAATGAAGATAGCACAGAAAGGGAATGTGCAAACAGGCAGAATGCGGACTCTGGAGGTACTTATCAAGCCCTTATACATACAGATGTTTTACCAGAAATATGTAAGTGCATTCTGGATTTCTGCATTGCTTATATTTTCAGCCTCTGGTATCAACAAGCGAAACCGCATCTTTGGAGGCAAAGACAGATAGTTTTCATTTGGCTTCATCCTTGTTACCTTCAAAAGAATGTCTGCTAGAGATCCTATCACGTGCAGCGCCCCGTCTTTCTTCCTCGGGTCAGCGTTGGGTTCAGTGAGGATCTGATAGCAAAATGCCATCATTTTGGGTAACACCTAGAGCGGTGGCATAAAAACAAAGATAATTCTGGCCAGAAAAAGTCACCTACAATTACTATCACAGCAAGAACAGCATGACTGCTTTGTCTGTAAGAATACACCCCTCCTCCCCCTAAAGAGAGTGAGAATTCTGTTATAATCCTACAGTTTCACATCAGCCATCCAGCACTGCTCCAGAAAGCCTTTGCCACATTATAACAAGGCAATGGGGAAATTCAAGACCTCTGATCTGGGCAAGCAACAAACATGTATGGTTGACCACAGGGATAGTAAACACATGTCAAAAGGGAGGGGAAGAAGATAGGCAGTGGGCCTTGAGAAAGCAGTGCAGGATAAATAAATTTCTAAGTATTCTTATATACATTGTTATTTTCCTGGCTTAACATGCACTGCATTTTGTAAACAGGAGTTCCAAGCCTGAGATTTAGAGCGCTCCTTTTGCTGAAATATTGCAAATTGCTCAGAGCATCTCCCCACCCCCGGCCACTCCAGTTAAGCACAACTAAGCTTTGAGACTCCAGGGAACCGGTGCAGTATAGTGGATCGAGTGCCAGATTACAGAGACCTGGGGTCAAATCCCTGCTCAGCTACAAATCTCAATCCCTCTGTCTTTCAGCCCAACCTATTCCACAGGGTTCTGGAGGGAGAGATCATGAAAGGGAAGATGAAAATGTAACAATAAAATAAAAATTAAAAATGGAAGACCACAAATGTACACGGCACAACGGCCCTTGAGGAACACGGGGGGCGGGGGGGCATTCGATCCGTTAAAATTTGCCATTGCGTTTTGAAAGAATGAGAACGAAGTACCTCCTTTCGCTTTTTTGCCGCGGTATACAGAAGGATCTGAGCCGCTGTCGTAGGGGATGCATAGTCCTCAAACACATCTAGCAAAGTTTCAGAAGAAATGTGTCACTGGATAACTTAAGCAAGAAAATCATCTTGAGATGTACTGTACAGAAGGACGACTAAACAGCAAGTAGATTTGTAGCCTGCAGTTGTTTTTAAAAAGAACACACCCCATTCTCGGACCACAATCTGAAATTCAAGGTCTTGGTCTTAAATTCCTTAACCTGCGTGGCTGTCAGTTCTGGGAAGTGATTTCTTGTCTCTGGTATAGCATATGACAGGGGCTGGGATTGCAGTTACTGGCCAGGATCCCACGTGCATTCAGCATAACTTCTGTAAGAGGCTTCCTAAGGTACTTTTACAAGCACTAGTTATCTAATCCAGATGTTAGCTGTCCAGACTGAGTCCAACAGAGTTTCAAAGCCCAAAGTCCCAGACAGGTGTTCTGGCCAGCGAGGCCCCCTAATCTGGTCCAGAATCAGGAAATGACCCAAAGGCAGATACAGTCCAGACAAAGGGCAGCAGCTAGACGGAAAGATCTACTTGTTGTGCCAAACTGAGCTGGCATGATTCCAATCAGATGGGTTGCTAAACAGGTGATCTTCACCAATCAGGTGTGTTGCTAGCATGAGGCCACCTACTCTGCAAATGGACATGGGCCCAGTTAAGCAAGCAACCTTCCCCCACTCAGGGGTTCTTGCGCGAACAAGATGGAGTGTGCAGGTGAAACTCCCCCCTGGCTCTCTTGGCCTTGAAACCTCCAGGCCCTCTGAATTCACCACCACCTAAGTCAGACTCCCATCTCTTCCGTAACTTGCTCTCTGAAACGGCAGTCAGATTGACCTCAAGTACCCAGCGAGACAGAAACCGCTATGATTTTGTAGACATGAACTCTGAACCAACGTTTCTGAAAAGCCAAGAGACTGCTGGGCAAGCCAGTCTCTCGATGCTATGCAAGTGCCGTGAATACCTACTGTGCCTCCGCAGAGAAAGCCTTTCAGGTCTCGCATACCTCCCCTTCTTTCAACAGGGCTTTGCTAGAATTGCGTGCACTCATGATAATTCAGGAGCTAAGAAAGAGCTTCGTTTTGCATCACCCGTCCATTTTCACTGGATGACCAAGATGTACCTGGCTTCCAGGTCATGCTCTATTTTCAGGTAACCCACTCTCCTGAATAAATCAGAGATAGTTTTTTTTATACAACCTGTAGCAGTGGTCTCTACTTGCCCATGGCTGTTTTCTCACTGCTCTGATGAGGTATATAACGAGGAAGATGAAGACATGGTTACTTCCCATGCTAGTGTTACGTTGCCATGAGAAGTAATCACATCGAGTCCTTCCTTTTAATAGACCTTTACTTAGAACTCAGTTTGTAAGTGTCCAGCCTTGCGGGGCTGAGTTCTTGATTTAGATCCGAGAGGGCTGAAGACTCTGTCCCTTGGTCTCCAGCTGGCAGGTTAGTAAAGGGGTCTGGGGTAGCATGTTACCCTGGGGTTGTGAGGATTCACACTCCGGCATTCTGTGGTTTCGCTCATGACCAACCGGTCACCCTGAAGGATTAACTTCTAACACACAGCATCTCACTGAGGCCTGTGCAGAAGATGTTCCAGCCACGCTGCATCCATTGACTGGGCAGGACTGACTATATTTTCCAAAGCATTCTTTTTCTGTCCTCCAGCCAGTTGTTTTGCTTCTGTCAGTTAACAACTGGATCAGTATCAAAGCCGCTATGGCCCCTGGTTCTAACAAAGAGTCATCACTATCCTGTAAACAGTAAGAATTAGGTTCCAAATTGACCGAGACCAAGATTGAAAGAGATCTCGGGGTTACAGCTGATAGCTCAATGAAAATGTCAACTCAATGGTGCCACAGTGGTGAAAAAAGGCAAACTCCATGCCGGGGATTATTAGGAAAGGGATTGAAAAGAAAGCAGCCAATATTCTAATGCCTATGTACAGAGCCACAATACAGCCTCATTTGGAAGACTGCACCCTGTTCCGGCCACTGTATCTCAAAAAGGATATCACAGAGCTGGAAAAGAGGGAAACCAAGAGGATCAAGGGATTGGAGCAACTTTCCTGTAAGGAAAAGCTACAGCGTCTGGGATTTTTTAGTTTAGAAAGTGGATAGAAGTAGCTTTTTCTCCCTCTCCCTTAATAGTAGAACTCGAGGGCACCCAATCGCATTGTTGGGAAACAGATTCAGGACAGACAAAAGGAAATACTTCTTTATTCAACCAGTGATTAAAATGTGGGATTTGCTGCTAGAGGATGTAGTGATGGCCACAGGCACAGATGGCTTTAAAAGGGGATTAGACAGATTCATGGAGAATAGGTCCATCAGCGGCTACTAGCCTTGGTGACGAAGGGAACCTCCACACTCAGAGGCAGTAAACCTCTGACTATATCCATGCCAAGGAGGGAACATCAGGAGAAGGCCTTGGTCTCTTTGCCCCGTTTCTTGGCCCTCCAGGGAAACTGATCGGCCAGTGTGTGAACCAGGATGCTGGACTAGAAGGACCATTGTTGTAGTCCAACATGACCCTTAAGATGTTCTTATTGCTAGTGGGAGTATTAGAGTTGACACCCAGCTCTGTCCTCATTGTGCTTTTTAAACATGTAGTTAATGAAGTTTCCTAGGAAGCTGTAACAGAGATCATTCTAAAAGAGCTATGCTCTCCTTGCAGTCCCCTGTTTGTTAATGTCTAAACAATACAATTACAGCATTGAGTTATAAACACAAACTATCTATAATCCTCTGTAGAGACTGTAGCGACCAACGTCAATAGAGAAATATAACTAGTTTTTTTGTTGTTGTTACTCAGAATTCTACGAACAGAACAGCACGGTGTCAGGAACTTCCACAGATACTTACCAAATTTCATGCGAATGTACTCATAGGGGTCCTCTTGCCAGAGCTCTTCGTCCTCATCTTTGTAACACATCAGGGAAAAGATCACTTCTTCACAAAGAGTCTTAGGGAACAGAGCACAAAGAACATCCAGAAAAATTCCTCCACTGTAAGTAATTCAGTACTCCAACAAAAGCCATAAGAAATTCTGAAACCGAACAATGTTCCACACTAACGTTTCACACTGAACAATGTTTCAGTTTGTTTCTGGGCACAATGTGCACCTGAAAGACTGTGCCTTGCTGCTGCCAGTCTGCCCCTGCACGTCTTTCTGGCATCTCCATGGCTGTTGGATGGAGCACACCTAATGTTAGCACATATTAAAAATGGTTTCAAATATAATGCTCAGACTATGAAGATGATACCTCTTTTTCAAACTGCTAAACACAACCAAAAATAGCTAAGTAATGCCATTCGAACTTTACATAGTAGAACCTTTTATGTATGGTTAACGCGAGCAGACCAAAATATCATCTATTCATGGAAATATCGCAATAAAGTCTGCAATGTGACTCGACCTGTAGCTACAGTGGGGCATTTGGGGGCTCTGCCCCCTTAAATGTGAGGCACGCCCCACAACAGCTGCTGCTCCCTCCCCTCCTGTGACATTAAAAGGGCCCTCCAGCTGTTCAGTGGGAGCACATGATCTTGCAGCCACCCCTCTCACTCCCGGCCTCCAAAATTTAAAGAGCCCACCAGCTGATCAGCAGGCACTTTAAATCTTCCAGGAGGTGAGTGAGAGGGGCAGCTGCCAGCCACACTCCTTCTCTGAGTTCAGGTGCGGGCACCCCTGCATGAAAAACACCATTTAAAGAGAACCCCTTAAATGCTGTTTTTCTAGCAGGGGCTGCCCCCACACCTGATTTCTAAGCAGCAAACTTTGTGGCTACAGGCCTGGATGTGGCCTAATCACTAGGAGGTGAATTAACATAACCAATCTCATTAATGGATACACTTCCAAGCAGGAGATAACAGACATGGAAATCCCTAAAAAAAATTGGCTGTAGATACAATTTATCACAAATAATGACTGCAGAATCCACAGCTATGATGCAACACCTGTGTGACAAACTATGTTGACTTGGCAAATAGAAAGCTTGGGAACTGAAGCCACCAAAATATTGGCTGGGTGGTTACTTATGTATTTCTACCACAGTGACTTTGTCCCCATTTTAGCACCTGCACTGGGAATGTTTGCCCAAGTTCTGAAAAATCCTAGCTCAATCCCTTGGTATTGCATACTAGTGCAAATTTACTGTTTTGCACTGACCTGCATATGTGGTTTCATCTGCTTCCAGGTTATACAGTGATAGACTCCTTGATTCAGGTAGTTTAATGCTTGCTGGAGGACACGTGGTGCAACATATTCTTTCAGTCTATATTGGTCCAAGATTTTTAGGAGCACCTAAATAGGTTGGGGGGGGGGGAGAACAAGCATCTGATTGCATTAAAGAAGACTTCTTGTAACAAGAACATTGCCACAGGCCCACGGCACCTTCAAGCAGAAAAACAGCTACTCAGTGCTCTGCCATTTTAACGTCTGAGTTCTGACCCCTGGCATGCCAAGAGTTCCTCAAGACCAACAGGCACATACAACAGTGAAAAGAATCCTCGATTCCCTTTCATTAAACATTCACAAGGTGTTATGATGAAAGAACAATTGGAGAGAAATTTCAGGGTACCAATCGCCCAGAGTTGCTTTCATCCTACTGAAAAGCTTGCGGAAGATACGCAGTTGGATTAACAGGAAGTTGCTTCTGATAAAGGGCGGGGGGAGATATTAATATCAAATTTCCCTTTGCCACTTATCCCAAACATGCATTACTGGACGACATGCAGACATTAGCCGTTGAACACATAAATAAATAATAATAAAGTGCCATCAAGTCACAGCTGACAAGCCAAGGGAAAGAGATGGCGCAGCGGCTATGACAGTAACAGGGTTTGCTGGCAGTCCACTTTGGGGATGAAGGAGACCTTCTACACTCCCTCCTCAAAGCAACCTTCCTGTAACTTAATGACCAATATCAGCACATTATTTGTTTGGAATTCCGGCCAAAAGATCACAGATTACCTTGGTGCGCCTAAGGGAGCCTGCTAAGCAGTTTCTCCCACCTCCCTCTCCAAGGATGCCCCAGCGATTTGTTCCTTTCTGCCGCAGACAGACCCTCCCCCGGCCAAGGAAGGAGAACGGCTGATTATTGACAATATCTGTTTAAAGGACAGCACCAAGTGCTTACTGGGGACCTATCGTTCCCCCTTCCCAAAATAAACAAAAAAATATTTACCTGTTGGATTCCAACAGCATAGGTTTTCAAGAAGAACTCGGAAAATTCAAAATATTCTTTTGTTACACTCCCCGGACTACCATACCTTTAAGGAAAGAGAGTTCCAAATCAACCGTGTAAACATGTAAACCAAAATGTCTGTCTGTCAAAAGGAAAAAAATCCTTGGGCAATTTACTTCTCGCTCTTTTTTTTTGTATTTGTGTATGTGTGTGAGAGAGAGAATGTGTGTGCACCTGGAAGTCATGGCGACCTCTGGTGACTGACCTCTACTAGGGGCCTGGAGGATATTCAGAGAGGTGGCTGAACAAAGCCTGCCCCTGCCTCCCGGCTCTGGTATTCCAAGGAGGTCTCCCATCCAAGTACTTGCCCGAGTCGACCCTGCTTGGCTTCCAAGATCTGATGAGATCGGGCTTGGCTGGGCTGTCCAGGTCAGGGCCGGCAATTTACTTCTTTACAGTAAGCTCAGTACATACATACACAAAAGCTTCTGTTGGGGCTGTGCTGTACTGCACGCTCCATTGAAGTTTTCTAGCCAGCTCGCCCTACAGACTTCACTGCTTCTTACTCAAAGCTCTCAACATGCACTGCTGAATTTATGTCAAAAGGGATGCTAAAACCACACATTAAATGCCCTGCTATTCTGAACAAGGCTGACTGAAGACAGACATTTTAGAGAAATGGTTAAAACCTAGACTGTGTGAAACACTAGAGAAAGTGGAATTCCTGGATCTCGATAAGGCAGCTGTGAAAAGCATGAATGGGCCTCTGTAAGAGCAGAGTTCAGAGTCATATGCTGGAATCTTGCATACATCGTGGGACCACGTCAAGAGAATGCCTCTCACATCATGGCTCAAGAACCCAAGCTCTGAATCAGGAAATCTCCCATCTGAAAGCCCTCAGGGACATACACTTTCAGTCTCAGCCCCCCGCCCGCCCCCCCAATTCAGGGCTGTTGCCAGGATTAAAACAAGTTAAATGCTCAGTACCAAAGCACCACACCCACTGTATTATCGCAAGTGGAAATGGTTGTCAGCAACGCTGATGTGGCCGGATGAGGAAGGGAGCCCAAGAAATACACCAGCAGGGATGAAACGGGGAGGCACCCTTCCGTTAGTGGTGAGAACAACTCCCTGTGCCTGACTTATAACTGGAAGAGGACTGCTGTTCTTCGGACCTGCTAAGTGAATGCCGCTATGTATTGTTGATAGCCCGACATGGAGTCTGCCAGTCTCAGGCACAAGCTCCGTTGATCTCCTTATTTATGCAGCGAGGGCGGGCTAAAGGTGGTAAGACCAGGGCACAGAGTCTCTTCTCGGATGTTTTACACGGCTCCTAATTGAAAGCCTGGTGGAAGAGCTCTGTCTTGCAGGCCCTGCAGAACTGTAAAAGGTCCCACAGGGCCCTGATCTCTTCCAGGAGCTCTTTCCACCAGTATGGAGCCGCTACTGAGAAGGCTCTGGCCGTCACCAACCTGGCATCTTTGGGGCCTGGGAGGGCCAGCCAGTTTAGGGCCCCTGAACACAGTGCTCTCTGGGGAACATATGGGGAAAGGCAGTCCCTTAGGTATGCCGGACCCTGACCATAAAGGGCTTTAAAGGTCAAAACCAGCACACTGAAGCGAATCCGGTATGCTATTGGCAGCCAGTGCAGTGCTTTCAGCACAGGCTGGATGTGTTCCTGTACGGAAAGACCCATCAACAGCCTGGCTGCAGCATTTTGCACTAGCTGCAGCTTCCGGGTTTGAGACAAGGGATGCCTGACAGACCACCATACAGTCTGATGGGACACGTCAAGAGGGGCTGGCAACCCCTGTCTCAGGCAGAGAGACGAACAAGAAAAAGAAGACACAAAACACTTTCCTCAAAATATATAAGCAGAAGCCTGACAACGAACACATACAGTTTGCCACCACTTCCGCCCCCTCCTTTTTTCCCCTATCTCTCTTTCCGTGTTTTTTTCTTATCATTTTGTTCTCAGATTAGGAAGAGAACACCACTACGAGGTTTGTTAACCCAGATGTTGGACGTGAGGAAAGGATGGGAGAAGCTGTAAGAGGAAGAATCTTTTGGGGTCAGACATAGAAACAAATATACAGGGAGACAGAACAGATTTTAGAAACTCTTGTGTCTCGTTCTTGGCATATTACCTTTCAAAAAGGCGCGTGACGATCCGCAAAGCCCACTTCTTACATTTCCACCACACCAGTTCTGGTCGGTCATCTTCATCGATCTGCAGAGTCTCCTGTTCAAATGAAACCATTATCAGCCAGCAAACACACAGGTTATAAAAGGTTACTACTTAACACAGCATAATAAGAGTATCTTACCTTTCAGTACAAGTTTGTAACAAACCAAATGTTGGACTAAAACCTGTCATTTTTTTAAAAAAACCCTCTAATCCAATTTTCTGTTTATACAGAAATGGGGCATACATTTTTAATCAATAAAATAATATTTCAACAACCATGTAAAAGTCAAACATTATTCAAGTTGAGGACCATCTACCAGTTAACATTTTAGCAAAACTACAACTTTTTCCTAACATGTGACTAGTTTTAACTCATCTCCCTGAAAACCACTAGGACTATTTCAATGTACGCAGCTTTGGTTTCAAGAGTCCCTCACTGCTGCAACCACACCTTTATATTCCAAGAGACTGAAAATCATTATTCTGTGCAAGCAAGAACTCTTGGCAGGAAGCCCTCAGAATTACACCAGCAGGTGTGTTCAACTCTGCTCCTGCTCTGCAGATGACCCAGCCATGCTGGTCCCGCAGTCCGCCTTTGGGAGATGTCGAAGCAGGCTTACCTCTGGCCTGTGCAGCACTGAAGCTCGTCTGGTATACCCTCACAGACCCTGCCTCACAAGTATCAGCCAACGCTTGAGCCAGGAACCTTTAAGCCCAAGGCTGGGACCAGGGCTGATGAGCTGAATGGGGTTGCCTGGACTTCAGAACCTTCTAGAAGCCTCAAAGAGAACGAGGGTGTGCAACACCACCCCTGCTTCTGGCAGGTAGTACAAAGCCTCTGGATTGACCAGTCCTGGTACAAGTGCAAGAAGCACTTCAGACTTCAGCTTCTAACTTTCCCAGCTCCACCGACTGACCGCAGGGACCCTGTGCTGGAGAATACAGCGTTCCGTTCTAGATTGAGGCACCAAACTGACAACAAGACAACTGGCATAGATGGAAGACAATCTACAGCCACTCAGGTGATTTCTGTTCCTTTAAACCATCACAACTAGGACCTCTGCCTGAAGGGGCTTTTCGAGAAAAGCTCTGGAGGTTTTTGAGGAAACAAACATCTGTTTATAACGTATATAATGGTAAGCAGAGTCAGCCCTGGTTAGTACTTGGATGAGAAACCACCAAGGAAGCCCAGAGTTGCTATGTCGAGGCAGGCAGTGGCAAACCACCCCTGAGCGTCTCTTGCCTTAAAAACTTTTTGGGTTGTCATAAGTTAGCTGCAGTTTGACTGCACTTTCCACCACCATAGCATACCCTGACTTAGTTCTTAAGCCTTGCTTCCGTTTGCACTGCTCTTTGCCCATTGCAGAAGTGATCCTCCACTGAGTAGCAGTTTCCACAGGCACTAGGCACTTTCTGGCTCACTGAAAGATGCTAGTCTTACATGTAAGGCTTTTTTTTCTGGGGAAATGTGCTGGATCAGACTTCTGGAACCTCTTCGACAAAATTATTTTTAAAATGTTTAAAATTAGTTGCTGTAGATATTCCAGGCTGTAGGGCCCAGGTCTTGGCATTGTAGTACCTGACTTGCCAGCAGCTGTGACTGGCATCCTCAGAGGTATAACACAGAAAGAGGGAGTACTCTCTTTGTCAATGCTCCATCTTTGGACCTTGACACAGAGAGTACTCCCTCTTTCTGTTATACCTCTGAGGATGCCAGTCACAGCTGCTGGTGAAATGTCAGGTACTACAATGCCAAGAACCACGACCACACAGCCCGGAAAATCTACAACTAATGAACTCTGGCCGTGAAAGCCTTCGATGACATATTAAATGTTTAAAAGTTCATGCGTTTTCAGTATACGTATTGAAAACTTCATTTCCCTCTTGAGAGTTCCAGCACCTCTCCCCCCCCCCCCCAAGGCTTGCTTATATGAATGGAAGCATCCAGTGCCAGAGGGACGCCCTCTATGGTAGAGTCTTGCCCCCGCAACAGAAGCGCCAACACACTCCTTGCGCTAACCCTCCCCAACCCACCCAAGCAGTTCACGTTAACCAAAAGAGTCAACCTTACAGCAGGCACGTTTCTGTCAATGACCGTCCGGAAGATCTCCATCCACTGAGTCATGGTTTGGTTATTCACCAGCGGAAGCGGCAGTGCATACTGGGGGAAAGGAAGGAAGGAGAGAAAGAAAGATGTTGCAAAGACCTCTCATCTTCCAGGAAACGCTACTCCCAGAAATTACAGCTTGCTTTTTGTTCCAGAAGGGAAAAAATTAGTTTCATCGTGGCTAATGAGTCATTGTGCTCCATGGGACGTGACATCCGTAGAACTGCCTTCCTTATAGTCATAGGAGATGACACAATATTGTGGGGGCCAACTGGCAGCCTACAGCGAGCCTTTCGCCCCCGTTCTGTGATTATCCCACCCTGGGACATCCAGGGTTTCTTTCTTTAAGCAGAAAGACACAGCAGTTGCACAGAGAAATCCAGAAATACCAGAAGGGAAAATAGAAGGAGGGTAACTGGTGCAATGCACCAAAGGAGCAGGAAACGAACAGAAAAAGCTGCTCTTTTTATTAAGTCTTAGCACAGACTATCATTTCTAAGATTGGCCAGCAGAGGAAATTCCTGTCCATGGAAGAAGAGGAAGAGATTGGATTTATACCCCGCCCTCCACTCCCCAGGGGAGTCTCAGAGCGGCTTACAAACTCCTTTCCCTTCCCCTCCCCACAACAGACACCCTGTGAGGTAGGTGGGGCTGAGAGAGCACTTTCCCAAGCTGTCCTTGAGGGAACAGCTGGTACAGAGCTATGGCTTGCCTAAGGTCATCCAGCCAGGTGCAAGTGGAGGAGTGGAGAATCAAACCCGGTTCTCCCAGATTAGAGTCCACACACTTAACCACCACATCAAACTGGCTCTCTATGGAGTCAAACACACAAGAGGTTTTATCTGACTAAAAGCCCCACTGAGACATGAAGGTACGAGAGAGCCCACGGTTCCCAGCACCAAGGGAGAGCTTGTTCCGGAAGCTTAATGCACCCATCTATGCACCAACTGCAGTCGTCCGTTCTTGCTTATTGTTGTGATCCCCGGGAGCATTTAATTCTTCCTGGCCTGAGTAAGGGCCTTCTCAGTAACGGCTCCCACTTTGTCAAATGGCCTGCCCAAGGAGATCGTGAAGACTGGGCCTCTAATGATTTTCAAAAGAGGTGTCAAGCAGTCCTTATCAAAGATTACGCCAGCAAAGGAAAAGGCAGCTGTAACGTATGGGAAATGACTTGTTCGATTATGTATTTTGGGCTGGCTAGTTTGAATTCCCGCCAACGATATCTTCAGGATTTGATTTCAAATGGGGAAGGGAGAAAAGAGTTCCAGAGGATTTTTATGTTACTATGTATTGTTAGAATGTTATTTCTTAGCTGAATTTTTTTTTTAAAAAAATGACCATTCTAGAGATACTTATAAAATAAGGCCTTCTAAAAATTGTTTTAAAATGTAACCATGCCAGATGTTTTCTCTGCACAGATAGCTTTAAAAAGAGGATTAGACAGATTCGTGAAGAATAGGTCTGTTCAGTGGCTGTTAGCAATGCTCCCTCTAAGCTGTGGAGTCTTGTGAGCAAAAATTCTACTTTGGGAGCTACTGGCATTAAAATTGTGAGCGAGTGATTTGGCTACTGCCTACATTAGTTTGTTCTGGAGCCATTCTTCCTGAGCTAAGACAAAAATGTTTGAGCCGGAGGCTATAAAGCTATGAGCTAGCTCACACTAACTCAGCTTAGAGGGAACCCTGGCTGCTAGCCATGGTGACTAAAGGGAACCTTTACATTCAGAGGCAGTAAACCTCCAAGTATCAGTGCCCAGCGGCAACATCAGGGAAAAGCCCTGGCCTCTATGCCCTGTTGTTGGCACTCCATAGTAATTGGCTGGCAACTGTATGAGATGGGATGCTGCACTAGACAGACAGCTGGTCTGATCCAGCAGGACTCTTCTTATGTTTTTTGCCCAAAGGCTATTGCAGGTGTGCCTGAGGCTACCACTTGAAGCGTCCTTTCTTTGAAACTAGGTAACAATAAAATCAAGGAAACACTTCAAAGTAGAAACAGGATAGAGGTCTTAGGAGGGTTTTTCCTTGCCATTTCCCCATAACGTAAGAATTCACATTGCTTTGGGAGCAGAAGGCTTGTATACCTGGACGAGTGCATAGAAAATTTTTAAGATCTGCTTTTGAAGGAGCACTGAGTAATGGGAGTTGTCAGGAAGGAGCTGGATCATCTGCTGCTGAATCCGAGGCAAGAAAATCTGCATAGCGGCAATCAGGGGGTCTCGTTCCTCAGCTTTCTTGTACCTGCAGAAGTAGCCAGACCCCGAAACAGTCAGTGAGCAAAGCCAGGCGCCCCCCCCCCCCACTTATTCTGTCTGCAGGATAGCCTCTGCCATCCCCCTGCTCCTGGCTCTTCGTAGCAGCCCACAGCCCAAAAATCCTTTAACCATCAGGTCCAAAACAAAGGAAGGGAAGCACAGGGCTCTTGGGGCACAGACTAGAGCTTACAGGGCCTTATGCTACCAGAACCCCCCTAAAACTGCAAGCAATTTGTGTGAAATCACACCTTTTTTTTACATTCTCCCTTATCAACTGGGCAATTAAGCCCCTTTCTCAGCCTCTTAAAGGCATCTTCATTCTCAGGTATGAGCATCGAAAGAACACTTTGTATTGCTCACAGAATGTTCGGAGTTTACGTTTTGTCAGTGGGAGCCAGAGTACTCAGCACATGCGCTGATCATAATCAGAGACCTAGACACAGAGATTTCATCTTATTTCAATGTTATACTCTTCTGATGAAGACACTATGCAACAGGATATAATACCGCATTCCTGTCATGTGCTGTTCACACATCCTACAACATACATCATTCTGTTGTACTACGGCTTTGTAATGTATAAATATGAATCACATTTTACTACATGTATATGTTCTAATGTTTACATATATATGGTTGACGTTTTGCATACTCTGTCTGTAATATATACATAATTCTTTATAATAACGTAACATAAAATCATAAGAGTTGGAAGGGACCTCCAGGGTCATCTAGTCTAACCCCCTGCACAATGCAGGAAATTCACAAATACCTCCCCCCCCCCCCCCCACAGCCCCAGTGACCCCTGCTCCATGCTCTTGGCAAAAAAACCCCTCCAGGATCTCCAGCCAAACTGGCCTGGAGAAAAATTGCTTCCTGACCCTAAAGTGGCGATCAGCACTTCCCTGGGCATGTAAGAAAGGGCCACGAGAACTAAACCCTGAGGCAACCCTTCCTGCCCTCCCTCTCATGAGCTGCCTAAGTTCACAGAATCAGCATCATTGCTGCCAGGTGGCCATCTAGCCTCTATTTAAAAGCCTCCAAAGAAGAATAGCCCACCACCTCCCAAGAAAACCTGTTCCACTGAAGAACTGCTGCAACTGTCAGGAAGTTTAGCCAGAAGTCTTTTTTGCAACCCATTGATTCTGGTCTGACCTACAGTGGAGTGCTTGTTAGCATTTTGGATTTTGACAGATAAAGCATGCCATGCTTTTGTGCATCAGCTTAGACGCATGAATGGCTTCCCGGCCTCTACGGCTATTTCTTCCCGAGCGAACGGGTGGATCTCTCTCCCTCCCCACTTTGAGAATGGGAAAGCAATCAGTGCAAAGAAACTGAAGCGCCCCAGCCACTCCTCCCTGTACTGGCTGCGAAGGAAGCACATCCTCGATGCAAGAGCTACTTACTCGTAGGTCTTCACAAGCTGGTAGAGGCACAGCAGACTTCCCAGCCAGCTCCCACTGTTGGAAGACTGCAAGTAATACCCTATCTTGTCTACCACTGCCGTCCAATGACCTGGGAAATCATGCTTGATGATAGCGCGGAGACACATCGTCAGCTGGGCCCTGAAAGGTCGGGGAAGAAGGGGAGAGAAAGAAGAGGAGTCATCAAGAGACACGATCTCCTGGTAAACAGGACAGGTGGCAAATGCTTTTAAGCTGGAGTGTAGTTTGTTCCTTGACAAATGTTTCTGTCCAGCCAAAAAAAAAAAGGCTTATCAGAAACCTTTCACAAGGGAAAAGGTCTGGAGTTACATATATGGATTAATGAAACAGTGATCAGCCACCACTACAAAGTCAAGATGCAAACTTTAGAAAAAGCCCAAAAGACCAAAAAGCTAGTAAAGATCCTATGCTTTAGTGAAATAGCAGTGGAAGGTAGAAAAACCACCGTGATCAGAGAAACTTCATTTCATAACTAGAGAGGCAAGGAGGGAATAAAACAAAAGCAAAAATGAAGAGCCCGCCCCCCAGTGGATGGGAAAGAAAAGGTTATGGAAAGCGGCCTTTCAGATCACCACTCTGTGATGGATAATCCTGGACAGTCTTCCCCCAGAGTAGGGTAGAAATTGTGTGTGGTGGAGAGTGAGACCGCACCTTCCTTCACAATTCACCAGGTGCACCTGTCCTGCCAGAGTGGGTTCGTATCTGCAAGTACACCTACGTGTATAAAATTCAACACACACAGGCCCAAATAGCAACATTTCAGAATCCTTTAGGGGATATCGATACGGTAGTTCAGGCAGGACCTACGAAAACATTACACCCACGTGTGGACAACTGGCAGGTGTGAGAGTCTGACCAATGAATCACGAGTCAACAAGACATACAAAGAAAATATTTTCTATCTATTGTTGCCAATAAACACCACATAAAAATGAACAAATTCCATCAAATCATAAGGAAATCCTTGGGTAAGAATGCATCTTCAGTGGTGGGACGCTGATCTCAAAAGTATTCAGTCTGCAAACATGCTACTTAGTTTCTGATGGATCCCAGGTGTCTCTTTGTAAGTCTTGTTGACTCTCTTGATTTTGTGGGTCAGACTCTCACGACTGCTTTCTCAGTATTTATTTCTAGACCAGGTTGTGATGGTCCACATTTGTCTTGACAACTGGCAGGTACGATATCATTCCCACCACGACATAGAGCCTCTGCGCTGGAAACAGATAACCTCAGCCAGCACCCGGATAAGAGAGCCATTTAAATTCCTATTTCCTTACCGTCATCGGGGAAACAAACCTTCTTTACTCTTGCAAGAGGACCATAATATTTTCTGAGCTCTTCTCTTTTGCCATCCTCTGGGTAACTCCAAATGGGTTCACAGCATTAGGCTGTAGCAGCAAAATGAAAAGGGGGCCCAGTGGTACCTTAAAGACTAGCAACCCTTCTTCTAGCACCAGCTTTCATGATTCGGGGCACACTTATCCTCTGCGTAGTTCCCCACACAGACATATACACAGATTACCACGCCCATCTCCTGGAAACAGTTCTCCTGGAAACCTCCGGTTAAGAATCGTTGCAAATTTCAGAACTGACTCTAATCCTTTTAGTTCTCTTCCCGTAATCCTTTCTATTTGCCAGTTCTTTGTTCTTGCTGTCATTTTGCCTCCCCCCCCCCCCCAACTGCCTCTCTAGTTATAACATGGAGTCTCTCCGATCAAGGTGGCCACTGTTACCTCCCACGTCTCTGCCATTTCACCAAGCAAGCATGGGATCCAGGCCTTTGTTTTTCGCATGAAATGATGCTAGCCCCAGCTGGTGGCTGAGAAAGCACTGGAAATGTGGGGGCAAAAATCTAAGGAAGGAATCAGAAGTTAGTTTCATTTTGGCAGTTTTGCTTTTATACAAAGTTACTCGTTCAAAGGGGAACGTGTGCTTCAAGTCAATCTTACTCTGCTGAAGTTGAGAAGTCAAATATCTCGAAAGTCCCCATTCGCATCAGCAGAGCAGAGCTTCCAACAGTCGGTAAATAGGACACACCACACACAGCCTGACATTATTCCTCCCAGCTCTGTAAGACATCCCGGAATCTTACAGACCCCTTCAGCCAAGCCCAGTGTTTAGCATCTTCACTCCTTGTATGCTGCCAAGTCTCTCCCCCCAAAGAACCCAAACAATGGGATCACCTAATCCTGGAGAAAATTACAGCTCGTTTACGTCAATTGGAAATCTACCCTAACCCTTCCAATTTTGTAGGGAAATGGTTCCCTTTTATGGAATTTCTCTCTGCTTCCGATCTACAACCTCACAATCCTGCATATCTAGCTTTGCTAAATCACTACTAAACACCACAATGTTTAGATTGCAATGCCCAGTGCAGGGGTGTCCAACTCATTTGCTATGGAGGGCCAGATTTGACATAAATTGGACTTTGTCAGGCTGGGCCATGTGTGTCATAAATGTAATGCCAGGTAGAAAGAGATATAAACTTTATAAAGGACACAAACACAAAGATTTTTTTAACTTAAAAACATGCTTGAAACATTAGCATTCTTGCAATATTTTGTTTATTTAACAGTCTCTGATGACTGACGCTTCTTGCTCTGAATTACTGCATCAAAATGTCTGTGCTGTAGCAATCTGGGAGGGGGAGGAGCCTCAGCCCAGAGCAGGGAGCAGAAGGTTGCTTATCTATCTCTCCTGAGCGATTGAGTGCATCTGGGAAAGCAAGCTATGATGCAACAGCAGCAGCAGAACTGGAGGAAGAAGCAGGAGACAGCCAGTCGCTTGCGGGCCTGATAGAAGCCCTCTGGGGGCCTGATCCGGCCCCCGGGCCGCATGTTTGACACCCTGGCTTAGTGTGTTAATGCTAAATTTCAACCAGAAGAACAGTTACCTTCTAGCTTTAGTCTTCTCCTTATCCTCTTAGATGAAATTAAAGACACTTGTTATACTGCTTATTGTACTTGTTAAAACTGATTCTCATTTATTATTAGTGTAACTACACTGTTGATGCATCCTCAGATTTACACAGTACTTTATGTACACTGTTACTTGATATATGTTTATCAGCTGGAAAATTAATTTAATTAAAAACAACAACAACAACAACAACAACCCAAACAATACAACTCACTTCCTGAAAAAAAGTCAAGTTTTAGAACAAAACTATGAAGAATAAATCTTACATAACCTGCTGCAGCACACCCCTGAGCATAACATACCTCACTAAATCTGGAGAGCGAATAATTCCTTCCACGATATTATCCCGAATCTGCTGCCGATCATTTTCGTGAATGTTGAATGGAAATATCACTTCTCCGGGTGGCGGCTCCCGGTCTGGCCAATACTGTGTAACCATGTTCTTCAGATAAATAGCAGCTGAATTACAGAAAATAACAAAAAGTTCGGACTGAGAAGCTTAAGAAAGATTGCGTACGTTGGCTAAATTTCAAAGCAAGTGCAACCGTGATCTGCAAAGGAAGTCCCAGTTCTGGAAATAACCATTTGAGATCCAGCAAAACAATTACAAGAAGCTGAGGCCTCCTTTCCCTGTGCAGCTCCACAAAGGTAGGGCCCCACATGTGGCCAACCACCAACACAAAGCCCGAATCACGACACACAGAAGTAAACTGTGGCAGAACCTTTGCTTACCTGCTTGTCGCACTGGGAATTCTACTTGATCGGAAACAATTATTTGCAGCAGGCTAGGAGCGAAGTTGATGATCTTGTAGGACTGAAAAACCATACCAAATGTTAATCAGCAAAGCTGTATACGTTGTAAAAACATAGCATAATGGCAGCACCATGAATACAAGAACATCCCCTTCCTCCCAAATAAGGCATGCTCTTGCCCTGTTAAATGTTTTAGGTACCATTTATTTTAAAAGAAAGTTAATATTTTGTTAATGAAATCAGTGGAACTTAACATGCTTTTCCTTGGACTGGGTTAGATGCAGTAGGGATTGTTCCATCTTTAAATCCAGTATGGTTTCTCCCTGGGTTTTTTGTTTGTTGTTTTAAGATATTGAGGAACAGAATATGGACCTGTGTAGCAACCCTGATCATCTCAAAAGTCTCTTCTTTCTATCCACTTCTGGGCAGTGGCTAATCACCCAGCTCAGCAGTCGTGGACATTTACAATAGTGGCTCCAGTCTTATGGACATGCTGCCCAAAAATGTAAGACAACTACTCTTATGTGCTTCAGGAAATTTTGCAAAACTGAATTAGGATGCCATCTGAAAGGGCAGAAAATACAGCAGTACCCTTTTTATTACTACAGATTTCATTGTTGTGTGATGTGATTGTTATAGTTTTAATTGTACTGGTTGAGATGTACTTTGAACGTTTTTGTTAACGTCTTGAGGCAGTGGAGTACAAATGTTTTCGTAAATTAAGTGCTTCCACTTGTAATCTATCCCTAACTGCCAGATTTTAAGAAAAATCCTCCTTCATTCAATGCTTGGCTTTCTGCAGTATGCGATAAACTCAAGGGATGAAAAAATTAACATACTTCATTCACTTAATGCAAAATTAAGTATTAGATTATTGGTCCCGGTAGCCTTAATGCATAAATTTTATAATGAACACAGAACTTGCAAATTAGAAAACGCTGTTAACTGAACTAAGAAAGTTAGATGCACCCTGACCAGGACAGCCCAGGCAAGTCCAATCTCGTCAGATCATGGAAGGTAAGCAGGGTCAACCCTGGCAAGTACTTGAAAGAAAGACCTCCAAGGAATACCAGGGGTGGGACGCAGAGATAGGCAACAGCAAGCTACCTCTCTGAAATGCCCAAACCCCAGTAGGGGTTGCCAGAAGTCAACCATGATTTCCAGGCGCACACACGCGCACACACACACACACATATAAGAAAGTGCTTTGAAAATTCTTTTGCTCTGTATTCACTTGATTCTGTATAGTTTGTAAACTTCAACATGAAGTCCTTTGCTGTCTTCTGTTATTCTTTATAAAATCGAGGTACAATTGGCCAAAAAAAACACTTTACCTCGTTCATGCTCATTTTAATATAAACTGGGCCCCACTTTGTAAAACCTTTTTTCTGAGATCAGAAAAACATTCCAAACAGAAGGATCGTGAGAAACAACTACAATGCTACACTGCTACTACACAAACAAAGAATGCCATATTTGAAACACGGAATTTGCTAACACCAAAATGCACTCACAGTTAGGGATGGGCATAAACCAAATCACGAAGCAAGATTTGTGACAAATTTTGCCCTATTCATGGTTTGTAAACAGAAGTTTTTGATGGATTCACCATCATGAATTTCCACAAACTTTTACAGCCGTTTGTGCTGTTCATGAATGGAGCAGAAAGTGGGGTTTAAAGGGACTCTAAGTCCCTTTAAACCCCTGCTTTCAGCTCCCCGATAAAGCCACAAAAACAGCTGAGCAGTGGGGAGGCTCCCCACTGCTCAGCTGTTTCAGGCTGTCTAGTGCAGTCTCTTTAAACTTTAAAGGGACTGCAGAAGACAGTCCAAAAGAGCTGTGTGGCAGGGAGCGCCTCCCTACTGCGCAACTGTTTTTTGCCCGGTCTTCTGCAGTCCATTTAAAGTTTAAAGGTGTTTTCTGTGCTTTCTGCAAACCCCATTGAAAGGCACTGTGGTACCTCTAAACAGGTTCTGCAGAGACACAAACCTTCGTGAACGAGTCTCCCAGTTCAGTTTGTGAATCAGCCGTGAACCACAAACTGAACTGCACTTTCCTGGTTCGTGCCCATCTCTACTCACAATTCAAACAGCTTCTCAAATACAAGCTAACAACCATTTGTACTAGATTTGAACCTAATCAATTGGGTCAAGAGAGCAACTGGATACAGTACTAACCCTACTTATTTGCCTCAACTCACAGATTATTGTAATATAACTACACTCTCCACAGCATGCTACGTGGCCTTCAGTTTGATGTGGCTGACTGGATTGTGTTCACACATCCTGGATCAATAATAGCCCTTTATCTTCCAGGAAGATAATCAGATTGGAACTTATTAAAGGGCTCTAATACCAAAGAATTTTGCCAGATTTCTTTGTGCCAGCAGCAGCTGTTTCACAGTAGCAATCTGAATATGAACATGAAGGAAATCCAAGCCCATGTGCCAATGGATCAGCACCTGCCACTCATGGACAGCACCCCACAGGCTACTGTAGCTGCTCTCCTTTGGGTCTATGTTGTATGCACTTCTCCAAAGCTCTCCAAGTCTGTTTTGACTATAAAGCTGAAATGAAAGCAGATGTAATCAAGATTTTACCAACTGGCTGACAGACAGGGAAAAGTGCCTTCTGGATTGCAATTTCACAACAATATTTTACTATTCAAATGATAAACTTAAAGTACTTGAGTTGGGATACCCAAGGAGGCCAATATTTCACTCCCCATTAAATGCTACAGAAATGCATCCTACATTTCCCAATGGGAGCTGCTTCAACATTACCATGGTATTGATTTATTAAAATCTGCTACAAGGCTGAGAAGGTTTGGTTCAGGGTTCGACAGTTAAATGTCCCAGTGTGTCAAAGGTGAAAATAACAGCGTTCTGAAGGTTCAGCAACCAAGAGAGCTCCATTTTGATTTTTGATGTTTTTTGTAGTCTCCAAAAAATTTTTCTCTTTTTCAGTAGTTCCTGCAACACGCTAAACTGCCCCAGTTCGAAATGCAGGACCCGTCACGCTTGCCTCTGTCCTCTAGTGTCCCCAAAACAATACTGCCATCGCAGCAGCTGCACTTTAGAAACAAGTTTAAGTTAAATGTTTGATCGTCTGCAAATGACTCGTACGTAGGGCAGAAATATGACCCAATGGTCTGGTTCCGCAGGGCAGCCGATTCTAAAGAGCCAGGACTCAAAAGGCCCCGATCCAAGTTCTATTAACTCTCACCCATGAATTGGAAAGGACTTTGTGCCGGGGACACTAAGATTACTTCCTTTTTTTGTATTATAGGCAGAGCCTGGCTGACCCAGGTTGGGAAGGGAGCGGGGAAAGCATTCAGAGCTCTTTAAAGAAA
This sequence comes from Lepidodactylus listeri, assembly GCA_029233225.1. NCBI lineage: Eukaryota > Metazoa > Chordata > Lepidosauria > Squamata > Gekkonidae > Lepidodactylus > Lepidodactylus listeri. Next base: position 25,291,171 of record JARCFY010000008.1, read on the forward strand.
CAGAAAAAGACCAGCGTCAGGCACAGTCTGAACTCCAGTCAAAAAACACTGTTGGGTGTTGTTTATGGATGTGAAATGGCATCTCTTTATTTTATGAAATCCTTCACAATGAAAAACAGAATGAAAACAAAATCAATTTTAGACCCGAAGCGCCGCTGATGATCGCTTTAGGCCTCTACCTCTTTGGTGTTACTCAGCCAGTTAAGAGTTCCTGAGCTACTGGATCCCCACAAGCAATCAGTGCATTCCCTGGCTAGTACATGGGGGTAATCTGGAACTTAGATGACTGTGAGTGGTGGTGGCGGCGGCTATAAAAGTTCCCACCATCTGAAAGAACAGGAGTCCAATTACTTCTGCTTCCCTGTGCCACATCGACTTAGAGAGCTCTGCTTTTGCGGAAGCTGGATGGGTATGAGAGAGACCCCTGGGACTGCCGGGGTCTCCAGATCCCAGTCTGAGAAACATCAGTGTAACTGATCTGTTCCTCTGAAAGAAATATCCTTTTCAGCTCTGTCAGGATCGATACTAGCAATGCTTTCACTTGGCGCTATGTTTGTAGAGAGCCACAGTTATAAAAAATTCAGTCAGAGATGCTTTATGAACTAAGAGCAGGATTATCTTTTCTACTTTCTAGGGAGGAAATCACACTCTTCTGGCTTCTTCCTTCCGGAAGGAGCAGCAGTGACAGGCATTGCTTTGTCTCTCCTGGAGCTTCTGCCTAGACATGGGCATAGGCTCAGAAAAAGGGCCAGGAGGAGGTGATGATAGCAAAGGGTTCAGCTTTCTTTCTGCCCACAGGCCACTGGTATCTTAAGGAAACGGAACAGCGCTAAGCACATAGGAACTTGGGTTAGATACTAAATATCTAGATTTTTCCACATATGAAGGAATGTGAAATTGGGGGCCACTGACACCCATGCTAAGAGCCCCGTCAGCCAGACCCAGGTTTTCTGCTCCCTGTGATGGCTACCAAGAGGAACGGCAAGCAGCCCAAACAATGGCCACTTCTGCACTGCTGTTTTTGTCACTTGTTTGCCCCTATTGCTTTGGCTCCCGTCCCCCGCTTTCCACATGTGTCTTGCTCCCTCTGGGACTACTAGAGAGAGCAAAACACATTGGAGGGAAAAATCCCTGAAACAATAGGGAGAAACAAGTGACAAAAATGACAGTGCAGAAGTGGCCAAAGACACTGCGCATTTAACCCAGAATCCTTTTGATAGTGGGAATCAATTGATTCCAGACACTTAGTCTTAAATGTCACACATATAATTCCCAGATTTGCTGTGCACTCAGTCTGGAGAGCTTATTGCTGAGGGAGGCAACCAGCTATCCATCAACCAACTGCTTGCCCTCTTTGTCCGCCTGGTATCTGCTAGCCTTCTGCACCCAATGTACGTACATTCCTTTTAATTTCTGGGCTGCTCACAATCCCCACAGCTTTATCTTTCAGCGAAAAATAATAAGAAGAATGGTGGTGATGGTGAGAATGGACCTGGAAAGGCAGGTCTGGATAGCTTTTTAAAGTGATCCATTTTAAAATCATGTTTCATCTGAAATCCTTTGGCAGTCGCTCTACCCAAGGCGATGTTAAGTAGTCAGATTCCTAGGAGTCACTCGGAATCAAATTCCAAGCAGCAGAGACACCCTGGGATTTCTTTTCAGCCCTGATCATGCTTTCCAGCATCCATTTCAACCTTCATTTATTTATCATATCAAAAGGTGGTAGATATTTTATCCCTTGTTTGATCTCACGTGAAATTGCTAACATATTCTAATCTAAGATGTCTTGTATTTAGGAGCTGCCGTTTGAAGGGGAATTCACAAGTATCTAAAGCAAAGCAGGGTGGCATTGTTGTTGTATTTCTTCAAAGAGGACCGCCAAGTGACAGATACTATTTGCTGTATTACGTTGCGTGTTACGCACTATGTTGCTCCCCCTTTCAAGAACCACATGTTGCAGACCCTGCATCCAAACAAACAGAACACAAGGTTTTATTGGCAGAGCATTCTGCATATTTATTTCACTCTTTCGAACAGATCCAAATGAACACTGGAACTGTTTTTAGCATACAACAGCTGATGTCTTTTAGTGCTAAACAGGACCAAAAGAGACCACTTGTATGCAACCGTCACACAGAATTTGGTACTTACTGCGCTGTGTTTATATTCTTCCCACTGAGAAACTCATGAACAATGCTTTATTGCCACAACGGGTTACAGACCAGCTTCTTGTGGAGCTCTTGGGTTTTACTGGCATGTATATATAACTGAACACTGGCAGAACTTGAGTTTTTAGAACACTGGGATCACGGAGATTCCAACCCAGAGTCTATGCATAGCTTTAGCATTTTTATGACTCTGTTTGCCCAACTCAGTCAATACAGAATCCTGATGTTGACTCACATCCAAATTATGTTTTTTGTAGATTTGGGGTTTATACCCTAATTAAGAAAGGTCACAATAACTTGCTTAGTTGCTATGTAATTCAATGTAAATATTTTGCATTCAGAGTCCCAAAGGAGTGGCATGAAAGTCAATTTATTGGAACTTTTCAATATTCACAGTGCAATCCAATGCAGTATTACTGCTACTGAAGACTACGGAAACCAATGGACAGGCTGGAGTAACTGTACATAAAATTGCACCATAAATATGCACTCCTAAGCATATTTAACTGGAAATAAGTTCCATTGGTTTAACACACAGTGTGAGAATGTATGTAACAACCAAGTTACTAAGCAGCCATAAAAAGTGCTTGTGTCGTTAATTTAGCCACTATTTTGTAACCTCAGATCCCAGAGGTGAGTGGTGGCAAAATCAACTTGTAGGAATTTCACCACACTATTTTTTAAACAATTTTATTTAATGCGGAGCCACAACAGGCATTAGAGACAAACCTAAGGTGGTAAGAAAGTAGAGAGCCCAGACTGCCAAAACTGCAAAAGGAGTACTATGGAACCCTAAAGACTAAAATGTACTTAATATTTAAAGATATGCATATTGGGGCAAATAAATCCCAGTTCACATATACATCGATGGGATCTGAGCTGGCAGCAAGAGACTAAGAAGGGGACCTTGGGGTGGTAGTGGATAGCTCAATGAAAATATCAACCCAGTGTGCAGCTGCTGTGAAAATGGCAAACTGCATGCTGGCCATAATTAGAATATCATTAGAACAGGAACAGAGACTAAAACTACTGCTATCATACCATACTTATACAAATCTATTGGTGAAACCACACTTGGAATAGTTTTGGTCACTGTACTTGAAAAAACAATAGTGTAGAGCTTTAAAAGTTCAGAAAACAGAAACCAAAATGATCAGGGACTAGCGCAACCACCCTATGAGGCTTGGTTAAAACACTTAGGGCTGTTTAGCCCAGGAACAAGGTGCATAAGGGGAGACATGACAGAGGTTTACAAAATTATGCACGATGTGGAGAGCGTGGACAAGGAGAAACTCTTCTCCCTCTCCCATAAAGCTGGATCATCTACTGAAGCTGAAGAGTGGGAGATTCAGGACAAACCAAAGGAGGTATTTCTTCACACAGCATATAGTTAATTTGTGGAACTCACAGCCACAGGATTTGGTCACAGTTGCCAACCTTTAAAAGGAAAGCAGACAAATTCATGGAGGATTGGGCTATCAACAGCTACTAATCATGTTGGATATCTCTTCTCTCCTGCACCAGAGTACTCTTTAAATCAGTTGCTGGGTAGCACAGGGGGGAGGATGCTGTTGCAGTCTTCCTAGAGGCAACTGGTCCAGCCTCTGTGTGATCGGAATGGGCCTTTGGTCTGACCTGGCATGGCTCTTCTGATGTTCTTATTGCAGTATAACCTTTCATAGACTAAAGCCTTCTTCTTCAGATGCCTGATCTCAGGTTTGCAGAATCACAGAGCCATGTGGCACAGTGATCAGAGTGATAGGTCAGGACCCAGAAGTCCCAGGTTCAAAAATCAACCATGAAGCTTATTAGGCAACTAATCACACCCTGCCTGGCCTATCTCACAGAGGTGCTGTAACAAAAAAATTATTTACTATATTTAAATCTCACTTCTCCAAAATCTTGTTCAAGGCAGCTTTTAAAAAATTGTGTGTGTGGGGGGGTTAAACTGGGTACACTTCCTTGTAGGAAAAACCAGGATAATCATGTGAGATGTGTATAAACAAAGAGTGCGGGAGGGAACATTGTAAAACAAGAGGACTAAAAGGCCATGAACTACTAAGAGCCATGGGTAGTGACATTTCTGCTTTAAAGACTTGTTTTGGCATTACTTTTTTGTATTACTGAGAAAGATTTAATATGAAAAAGGATTCCCCACCCCCTTTAGCCAAACCAAGTAAGCAGCAGTTGAAAAGAGAAAGAGTCCAGAAGCAACTTAAAGACTGACAAAATATGTGGCAGGGTAGGAGCTTCTGTGAGTCGCTGCTCATGTCTTCAGACACAGCTAGAATGGGAGTCCATCACCATCAATCCTATTTATTGGAAAGCGGACTGATTTCAGATGCCGAATGACATCAGCAGGCAAATGACAATAAATAAGAAGAATAAAATGACAATAAGAAGAAGAACAAAATAAGCAGCAGTGACATGGTTCCTCTCCAATACAAACACACTGTAGACAGGAAAGGCAGAGGGGGCATCCCAAAAAGATCCCCCTAAGAAAGTGTAGGGGGGAGGGGGAGATACACGCAAGCCCCCCCCCCCCGCTCCTACCGACGGGCCTGTGCGTGAGGGGGGGAGAGGCTGAACCCGGAAGCGCCCCCTCCTCGCCCTGCTGACGCGCGGGCAGCCTGGACCCAAGGGCGGGCCGGGCGGGGGGGTGGGCGAGGGGTTGCTGCTGCTGCTGCTGCGCTCTCTCACCTGGTTGAGTTCATTCTCGGCCTGGAGGCGCAGCTTGGGGTCGATGGTGCCTTTGAGCGCCTGGATGATCCTGTTGGGATCCATGGCCCTCGGCCGGGGAGGGGAGGGGAGAGGCCGCCTCACCGCCAAGAGGAGCTGCTGCTGCTGCTGCTACCGCCACACACCCTCCTCGCCCGCCCGCCTCTTCCCCCCTCTACCACACAGGAGCCATTCACCGGCTTGCGACAGCGTCGTGCGAGCGGCAGGCTGCTTTACGCCCCTGACACCGGTTTCCCCTCTCCAATCGCGGGGCTGTGGTGCCGGGCGCCATGCTGTTGTACGGAAAGGGGACCTCAGTGTCAAGCGAAGGCTGTGGGCGGGGCTTCGGCCGTGTTGTTGCAGCGGAGGTGGCCATGATGGGTTACGGGAAGGGGGTTGTAAGGCCTTCCTGGACGGGGGAAGAGGGGACTTTTGGGACTGGAGGAAGTCCCACGCTGAACAAACGGAGACTTATTTCCAAGTGGACGGGTGATTTCTCACTAGCCTTGCCCCCAGTTTACGTTCCTGCCTGAGCCCGTGCTTCTGGTCAATTTCACAACAGTTGTTCCCGGCTCTCACTTTGTTCAGGGGTATGGCAGAGCTGCATCGGAGTTTCCCTGGAGCAAGAAAAACCTCAAAAAACAGGTTTTTCTTGCTCCAGGGAAACTCCGATGCAGCTCTGCAATACCCCTGAACAAAGTGAGAGCCCGGAACAACTGTTGTGAAATTGACCAGAAGCACGGGCTCAGGCAGGAATGTAAACTGGGGGCGGGCAAGGCTAGTGAATGTGTAAGAGGCATTAGACGTTGTTACCCAGACGTTTTTGGTACAATTATAGGGTTGCCAAGTCCAAGTTGGAAAATACCTGGGGACTTTGGGGGTGGAGCCAGGAGAGGGCGGGGTTTGGGGAGGGGAGGGGCCTCAGCATGGTACAATTCCATAGAGGCCACCCTTCAAAGCAGCCACTTTCTCCAGGGGAATGGATCTCTGTCAGCTGCAGATCAGCTGTAAAAGCAGGGGATCCCCAGGCTCCACCTGGAGGTTGGCAACCCTATACAATTAACCTGTTAGCTTTTGAAGTTTATGGCCACTGTGTGACTCAGAGTGTTGGACTGGATGGGCCACTGGCCTGATCCAACATTGGCTTCTCTTATGTTCTTATGTAAAGTTTTAGAATATCGCAAGACCCCTTTTTTTGTGTTTCCACAGTGCGACCGGGATTTTCTCCTTATCCAACCAGGATCAGGACTACGTGTTTTTCCCCCCTTCTGCTGTCCCCCCACCCTTCGTTTTTTAACATCCCACTAAAAGTCATCACGCTGCTATTTCTTTAGTATTCTGCTGTAAACCAGCATCCTTTTTTGATTGCATTATTGCCTCTTGCTTCTGCAGTGATTCGTCACTGGGCATATATTGCTTGCGTTTAGAGATCACCAGTTGTCCCTCCTTTTCGCCGCCTTTTCTGACCCCATTCACAATATCACATAATTAGATATCCAGCTATTCAATATTTTGTAAATTAACCTAAAAGACAAATACCTCTTACTGAAGCCCACACCAGCTGTGAGCAGATTTGGTCACTCTGTCCCTGTGGAAAGATACTGCAGAGCTGGGGAAAGTACAGAAGAGGGCAACCCAGATTATTAGGGGGTTGGTGCACATTCTCTATGAGGAGAGGTTGAAGAGTCTGGGACATTTCAGTTTAGAAAAGGGACCAAGAGGATATACATGGCAGGTTTATAAAATTGTACAGAGGGTGGAGAGAGTTAGCAAAATGAACGTTCTCCCTCCCAAGGTACTAGAGCTCAGGGACATCCAATGATGCTGGAAACACAGTAGACTTAGAACAGACAAAAGGAAATACTTCTTCACATAGCAAGTAATTAAAATGTGGAATTTGCTTTCAGAGTATGTAGTGATGGCCAGTCATAGCTTTAGAAGGGGATTAGACAGATTCATGGAGGATAGGTCTGTCAGTGGCTACTAGCCAAGGGAACTTCCACATTCAGAGGCACTAATCCTCTGAATCTCAGAGCCAGGATGCAACATCAGGGGAAGGTCTCAGCCTCTATGCCGTTGTTGGCCCTCCAGATGAACTGGTTGGCCATGGCCACTGTGTGAGACAGGATGTTGGACTAGATGGACCACTGGTTTGATCCAGCAGGGTTCTTCTTATGTAACCCCTGGCTGCATATAGACCACCAGGAGACAAAGAACATTCAGTGCAATTGATTCAGTTAAAGGGGAAAATAAAGGGAGCAGAAGAGAAAATGGCCTGCTCAAGCCCCCAAGCTTACATCTTAGAGGAGAATGTGGGGGTGGAAATTTCTACCGCCCCCTGGTAATTTAAAAACTGAGCCAGGCAATGAAATTAGTATTTCTCACCTGTGGATGTATTTCACATAACCAAGGAAGTGGACTTCCATGAAAGATGACACCATAATCAGCTTGTCCAAGTGTTTTTCTAATTGTCCAAGTGTTTTTCTAATTGGAAAATTTGGAAAGCGGGGGGGGTCTGCTCTTTGCTTGGGATGGTAGGGCAACCTTTTCTGGCCAGTCTGATCAATTTTCTCCAGTTTGCACAGCTCAGCAACCTTTAACTAAGACTGTCCTTTACTACAGTAAACTCTGCACAGCTGGGCATAAGTCAACACTCCCTCCTTACTGTTCCTTCCAGGCCTTGAGGACAGATTGTGCACTACAGCATAAAACACCACCACCTACCAAACCCAAGGTAATGCTTAAGTTCTCCAAATGTTTCAAACGTTGACAGATCATCAGTCAGAATATTACCTGGCAAAGTAATACCAATAAAGCACTTTTGCAATGGTTCATGTATGTTCTCTGAGAAACCATCAAAATATCCCTGCAAGGGAGCTCAGGATCACTCCCACATTGCAGATGCAAAGTTACAGAATGGCACGAGTACCCACTGCAGTTACTCATAAGGTCAGCTTTCAGCCAGGTATTTCATAATAGATGAATACTCAGTGGAAGTGGTTTTTGAATAAACATGCAGTCAGGTTGCTTGCAGCAGCTAAGTATCACATGCAGTGATCCACTCAACCCCAAACACCTTAGTTTGTCTATCTGGATTGGCTCCTATTGTCTGATATCTGATCCAGAAGTTACTCTCAGTTCATGTTTGTTTTTTGCTGAAGGTCACATAAGTACATTGTCCAGAAACAATACCAGCTCAGCTGAAATACTTACCCAACTAGAAAACTTGCATATGTCATCGAATTGACACAGGTGCACCAGCTACATTCATATTGTTCTTTTCTTCCCCTTTTGCAACGAGGAAAAGCGCTTTGGAAGGCATTTTTTGTTGTGTTTTGTGAGCACATGGACCATGCCACAGTGGTAGTAATTTCCTTGTAGGGAATCCCTGTAGAAATTCATTCACCTGAACACATGAATCAGACCCTTGGTTGATTGGGGTCAATTCAGACTGTCTATTCAGACTGGCAGCAGCTCTCCACTCTCTCAGGCAGTGGTCTTTCTCATCACCTACTGTCTAGTCCTTTTAGCTGGAGATTGAACCTGGGACCTTGTGCATGCCAAGCAGATACTTTACCTCTGAGCAGGAGTCATTTTGTAGAAAGAGGTGCAGGAGCTCATTAGCATAACTCGTTAGCATAACTTATTTGCATATGCTACACCACCTAACATCACCAGAAGTATGTCAGAAGGAAAGAAAGAAGAGAAGAAGAAATTGGATTTATACCCCGCCCTTCACTCACTTGGAGTCTCAGAGCGGCTTACAAACTCCTTTCCCTTCCCCTCCCCACAACAGACACCCTGTGAGGTAGGTGGGTCTGAGAGAACTCTTTCCCAAGCTGTCCTTGAGGGAACAGCTGGTACAGAGCTATGGCTTGCCCAAGGTCATCCAGCCAGGTGCAAGTGGAGGAGTGGGGAATCAAACCCGGTTCTCCCAGATTAGAGTCCGCGCACTTAACCACTACACCAAACTGAAAGAAAGAAAGGAAGGAAGGAAGAGAGAGAGAGCTGGCAGAGAGGAGACAGCTACTAATCCAAGCCTCAGAAATACCACTATTCTGGGAGGATAGCTTCAGTGGTGGCTGAAGCCTTCAGAAGGCTGGTTGGAGGAACAAGGACCTTTCCAGGGGACGGGGTCATTTTGCTGCAGCCATGACACAAGCAGGCATTCCCCCACCGGGGGGGGGGCTGGCACCAACTCCCAGAGCTGCACTCCCCCGAGCTCCTGCTCGAAAGGACCCCTGCCTCTGAGCCACAGCCCCTCCCCAGTCACATATATTCTACATGATGAGCCACTGCTGAAGGCATGAACTGCCTGTAGAACAACTGTGTGCTCACAACAAGGCAGTTGTGTGTGATGTTAAAGGTCTCACTGATGCCTACAAAACAGATACCGGCTGCTGAGCTAATCAAGTGGTGAATGTATTAAGTAATCAGAAATACAAGAATGGAGGCCAATACTGCAGAGAGACTATTATCTTTTATTGGTCAAGTAATGGTGCAGATGCTTTTTCAAGTTTTCACACCTCCAGCTGAGTTTATGGAAGAAAGGTCCTGTGAAGCACTCAGCAGGACTGCTAGCTATGTATTTTTCACCAAAGACAAGAAAAACTTTTAAGACTAACAGCCGTGCGCTTTCTCCGACAATGCAGCCAATGGAACTGTCATATGCAACAAAAGGTATGAGTGCCCTTTGGATTTTACAAGATGCTTGCCAAAGACATTTTGAACAAGACATACTTGCAAAACTACTCCAGTCTGTTCGGCTTCAGCACAGCAGGCAGTGTCCTGTTAACGCCATGGTGTGTTTACAGAACCTGCACTAGCACTGCTTCTATTCCTCCTGTTGCTGAACACCAGTTTTGAACAGCAAAGAAGTGAAATTTAACTCTACCCTTCCGGGTTTTTTGCTGCACATTCCCAGATGGCTATGCCTTCTTCTGAGCCAGATACATGGTATGAAGGAGAAGGGCCAGGTGGAAGATAAGTAGCCATAACCAAAACAATTGCAATAAAAAAGAGAAGAAGATAAAGATGGTGTCAATGTTAATAAAGAGAACTCGGTAGAACAAGACTATCAAAGACTGGGCACAAGGGCAGTAATTCCTTTATCTACAAGAAATGACAGGCAGTAGAGATGTTCTGTGAATCATTTGCCTTTGAGAATTTTTTAACATCTCGTCCAGTTGCACTCTTTCTTTCTTTGCAGTGGCCCATAAGGAAGTGCATCTTTCATCTTCCAGTGAAAGATGAGGGACACCCTTCTCTGCCAGAACAGCCTGGATGGAGGTATGCGGGAGCAAATGTCAAGCAGAGGTGACCAAGTATGGAGGTTGAAAGTTAAATGGACAAAATGCAGATTTTAGAAAGCCAAGATGTTAGGATGGCAATAAGCTAAAAGTTCATGAACTCAAGTATGGGACAAGGTGAGCAGCTGTTTTGGTCTGAAGCAAAAGAGCAAAGTTAAGAGTCCAGTGGCACCTTTAATACCAACAAAGTTTTATTCAAGGTGTGAGCTTTCGTGTGCACGCACACTTCGTCAGACGATGAAATGGAATTACAGATCATACTTGTATATATATATACACACACACACACACACACACACACACACAAGGTCGGTTGTTAAATTAGCATGCGAAATAGTGAAGTGTTTTTAATAGATAAAAAGAATGACAAGCTTGGTTTCTGGTTATCACCTGTTTCAGTTCAACTGGAGGGAAAAAAACAACATAGGTAATGTTATGGTTTTACTGTTTAGTTATATCCTTGAATTGTGATTTTAATCTTTGTATGCTGCTGATTTTATGCTGTTAGCTGCCTAGAGCCGGCTTGTGCTGGCTAGGTGGGATACAAGTCTAAATAAATAAATGTCAGAACTGCAACCCACTTGCTCAACCTTGCTTTTATTAGTTACCTTCCTGATCCATAGTTCCAGGTGGTCAGCCATGTTGGCCTGAAACAGTAGAACAAATTTAGAGTCCAGCGGCACCCACACATGGCTGACCACCTGGAACTATCTTCATGAAAGGCACCACATTGAGCCGCATGGAATGGAATTCCATCAACCTAAACCTTTGTTGGTCTTAAAGGTGCCAATGGACTCTTTGTTCTACTTCTCAATCCATGTGTACCATTCACAGTGGAGAGACTGGCTGTGATTCTCTGCTTGCTGTCTTGCACTTTCTGCCAATAGCTGGGTGCTGCCCCATATCTCCTCAGCACCAGGTGAGGGCAGTCTCCTTAACTGAGCTGCCTGCAACTCCAGAGAGTCAGTGTGGAAGAGTGGCTGAAGTATCAAACTAACAAACAACCTGGTTTCAACTCTGCCATAGAGCCCACTGGGGGATTTGGGGTCAGTCGCTTTTCCAGCTTAATTCTTCACACATGGCTGTTGTGGTGATAACATGGGAGAGACTATAATCGCCATTCTAAGCTCCTTGAAGGATCAGATAGAAAGATGGTAAAGCTCCATCGCGTGCCCTGACTGGGGAACTTCATTCTTCTTTTGGGAAGGCCAGCTAATTCCTCCAAGTGAAGCCTATGCACTGCAGAACTGGAACTGCTCCCCCACCCCAGACCTGTCAACAGAGATACCCAGCCAAGGACTTGATCAACTCTCAGCCATCCTAGAAGATCAGATAGCCCAGGCTCCTTTCCCCCAGCTACTTAAACTAGGGGTAGGTAAAAGAACACCCCCCTCCCCATTTAAATCTTGAGGAACAAAAAAACACACAATCACGATAATGGGCTAAAACCTGCTTGTCGACGTAACCACCCCCTCCAGCCACATTCCTGTATGGCAAGGGGAAAGACAGAAGAGCAAAACAGCTGGCAAGAAAAATGCTTCTCCATGATATGTGTGTGTCTCTCTCAAAGTAGTGGGGGGGGGGGGGACTGGCTATTTTAATACTATGCCTCCTCACCTCATGTTTCTGCATTAGGATTCTGTCACCAAGAATATCCTTTGGGACTCTAGCCACCGCCCAAAACAGTAGCAACACTCAGCATACATTTATCCCCACAGGCCCAGAATACCACAATAGGTGATACACCCCTTTTTATGCTAGCTAGAGTCAATTTGACCTTTAATAATCCTTGTTTGCAGGACCTGATGAAGCTTCCCCTTTGCATTTTGGTGTTGTTGTTCAGTTGCACAGTCGAGTCCGACTCTTCGTGACCCCATGGACCACACCACGCCAGTCCCCTTTGCATTACTAAGTACCTAAATGTTCTAGATTATACAAAGCTGCATAACTTGTAAACAATTTAATCTTAGGACCAAACTAGATACAATGGCATTTATAGGTCTGACCCATGAATGCCATTTTAAAAACAACTAAAAAATGCCATGAGGGCATGATCCTAAATTGTGGTGGGCTGAGGTACTCTTTTTTCCCCTCCTGTGCTTTCCCAAGTGCTGAAATGGCTTGCAATTCACACACACACACCCCCACCGCTGTTTTGGTACTTGAAAAGGCACATGAGCAAGGAAACAAGAGCTCCTCAGCTCACTGCACTGCAAGCATGATCAGGATGGGACCTCTGCAGCACTTTTAGAATCACATTAAAATGGTGGTGGCATCCACAGATCAGACCTGTGCATGCTGTCACATCTAGTTTGGCCCTTACTTTCAAATAAGGGAAGGAGAAGCCTAGCCATGCTTTTAGAGGGAATGCTCCGAGACAAGGTTTAAAACTCAAATTTGCCAACAAAAACAGGTGATCCGTATATGAGTTTCCCCAAAAGTAGGATTTGTTAAACTATGGCAGCTTCAAGCCAACTTTGAGTTGAGACTTGGCAACAGGTTTCCTTCCACAGTGGCAGCAGGCATCTGCCTCGTTAGCACAGAAAAGGTCTTCAGAGCAAATTAAGCCTCACATACGCGGAGGGCACTGTTTCAGCTACTTGTTTCTAACAGGAAGTATAAAATAACCTTTTGATATTCACATTTCAGTAAAATGAGCATGCCACAATACTACACTTAAGTGTCAGAACACTACCAGGCAGAAGGCTTTGTTTTGGCAGGGGAAGAGGTAGATGGCACAACAGCAAATGGTCCAAAGGAAAAGCCCGAATGGTATTCTAAGGAAAGCTTACAAGCTAAAGACAGATAAAACTGAGCTGCTTTAAGGATTAAATTCACATTTACAGAATTAGAAGAGACCGGACATTCTCTAGATAGGCTCGGTAGCTGCACTTGGCCTCAGTTCACCACGTGCTGGATCTACTAACTAAACAACATTAGCAGAACTCGGCAAGGGTAGTAAGCTGGTTTTACAGAAAGATAAGATTCAGGTGGGTAGTTGTGTTGGTCTGGTGCAACTGGACAAAGTTAGAGTCCAGTGGCCCCTTTAAGACCAACAAAGTTTTATCCAAGGTGTGAGCTTTCGTGTGTACACACATGAATGCTTATACCTTAAATAAAAAATTGCTGGTCTTAAAGGGGCCACTGGACTAACGTTGTTCTGCTGGTTTTACGGATACGTTTTCTAAATAAATACCCACAGAATGTGGTCTTTCCCCCATTTGTCATTCAGCTGCAGGGCAGACGGCTGGCCACAAGAGGAACTTTAAAAAGTATGAAGAATTTTGTTAGGAGCACGGTCCTACACAGAGATCCCATACGTGCACTACTAACTTCATAGCCTGTATGCAAAGCCAACAGCGTATCAGATTACAAAGCTACATGCTTGTTCAGAGGTTTAAGAGGCAAGAGCTTCAACCCCCACAAAGAAACTGAGCCCCCAGGAACTTCATACAGTTAGAAACAGAAGTCAGGAAAACCTACCTGTTTAGTGAGCTTGCCGTGCCACCTGACACCGCATTTTATATAAGGACCTGATTCCTCTACAAAGAGAGACTAGGGTCAGCAATATTTCAACCACCTCTCTTTCGTTAGCTAAGCTTGGTGGGAGCAGGAACCCATTTTAAAACTTGTGTGAAGAGATTTAAGGTTAAATAAATCGGAACCCTCGAGGTATTCCTAGAACTCGTTTCTCTAGTTGCTGTGCAAAAAAAGTGTTTATGAATAAATAGTGTTTATGAATAAGTGTTTATGAGCCCGCTTGCGGGGAGGGCGGGATATAAATTTAAATAAATAAATAAATAAATTTTAAAGTTCAAGGTCAGTTATCTAGGATTGAATGCAATCTGTGCATCTTCTGGAAAGTTACCTTTTAGAGAAAGAGCTCTTTTAAGAAGGGGCAAGCATGCCAATATAATTACCCAACTTGCATAGACACCGATACTAAGGCATATTCATTGTTTTTATTTAGGCACAAGGCATTGTGAATACCCCATACTTGAGGCCAATTATGAGTAGTGTAGTAAGCTGATATTACAGTTCAAGGATAAGTGCAAACATACATTCACAGCTTTACTATCAAGGCTACATCACAACTGATAAAGTGCCACATTAGTGCTTACCCAACTCCATCTCACATTGCAAGACAGAACACCATATCCCCATATTTGAGAGTTGTGTGTCTAAGTAACCAGTATGAAGTGCAAAAGTTAGTCTCCCACCTTCCATCTTCCTTCAAGCCGTTTGAAGCAACTTTATTATTGTAAACAACAGTGTTCAGTCTTGATATAGGAGGTATCCTGAGAAGGTAGAGTACTTCCAACTACTTCCATAAATGGCTCCTCTGTGAAGGCGTAGCCAAATCTGGTCTCCTTGAAAAAGCTGGAGGACTGCGTGGTTACTCGCGGTCTCGTGATCTGGAGCCCCATCATTGGCATATGCGGATACTAGAACCTCCTCGTTTTTCATTAGGTTCACATACAAGGGAACGTTCACAGCCAATTTCAGCATGTGGAAGATGAAGACGTAGGTGCCGTTCACTGGACAGTTGAATCTACCGAGCTGGATATCAAAGGTTTCGCCAAGGTTGTTCAACAGCAGGTCAAACACAATGGGCTGATCAAGAGTTCCCGGAGCCAAGTTGGAAGTTCTAGCAGCAGAAAAAGCCACTCTCATCTGCTGCGGGAGGGGATAGACGTGGACAGGTAGTATGGTGGCTGCTTGGCTCGTCACTGGCATATCAACAGGAGTGATGCTGCGGGAATCACCCTGCCCAGAGTCCCCACTGTTAAAAGTCTCATTGTCACGTTCCGGGCTGCTGACCTGAGAAGAATCGCTCCATCCTGCTGTCAAAGATCATGAGCAATAGTTAATTTAGATGCCTTTAAAGGGGGAGGGGGAAGAGACCACAGTACATTTTTTTTTTTAGGAATCTTGCTTTTCCAAACTTTTGAGATTGCAGATATTTTCTAGAAGTACTTCTGTCGTAAGTAGTCACCAGCCACTGTCTTTCTAGTTAAGAGACTTGCTCTTAGTTCTTACATATTCCTGGTGCATTTCTTTAAACTGAAAGAATAGCAGAGGTTCAGATGCATTTGCACTGGCTGTTTTTACGTGGTGATCAACACATCTCACGGCATTCCTTGACTACAGATTGACAGGACACTGCAACTAGTTATTTCAGGTTAGCACAGTCTGGTTTCCAGAAATCAGTCAAGAATACTGCAGGTCAGTATTTAAAGGAGTCTGAAAACGGCTTACTTTACGTCTACAAGTACCATAAACAAACTGCTAACTCTCAGAAATGCATTTGTGAACCCGTAGCAAATTAACATCACTCTCTCAGATTAAAAGCAGCGTGCCACTTCCCACCATAATCATCTCCTAGTACAGGAAATATACGCAATATTCTTACCACTAAGACGACACACATCTTAAAAATATGTCTGTTTATTTAGCATAGAAAACCAAGTTATCAGTATCAACTGCACTATTTGCACTAACTGCACTGATGCGTCTTGGCGGCTACAAGATTGCTTTCGGACTGTGATTCTTTGCCACCTCTCTCAGCTTTCCTCAACTCCCTTCTTCTGAAGTATTCTCTACCACGAGTTCTACCTGGAGCTCTGCCTGACGAATTCTCTTCCTGTCTGTTTTCTTGCCTGCAACCTAAGACACAGAAACTTTAAACGTTTTTTGAAGTATGCACAGAACCTGCTACGTGACATGACTTAATAGGTATCACCTCAATATTTTTTAGTTGAGAATCATAGCCTGGAATGATTGATACCTTGTCTATTCCATGTATGTAGTGGGTATTACGCTCATGAGGTATAGAAACTTTTTAAAAAAATGTTCCTCACATTAAGCAAAATGGGTGGCATCCAAATGGGTTTTTATGGATGCCAGACAAGACTCTGTAATTCTCCCATTCATAGTCCACGGGGCTATGAGGAAGGCAAAATGAAACACAGGAAAGGGACATTCATGGTAAATCCTATCAAAGTCATCCAGTGATGGGTGATTGCACCCTTCCTTTCCCTTGCAGAGCAGAGGACATGTAGAAGTTCAAATTTTTAAAGAGTCATCTTCTCAGTTTGGGAAGTCTACCATTGATGAAATGCATCACACCAATGCAAGAGTTCTAGGATGCAACTGGAATAGACAATGAAACTGTCCTTAAAGAGGACAGGAAGAGGATCATCCCCAAGGTCACCTTATTGAAGCGGCCGGGGGGGGGGGGGGGGGGAGACCATCTTCAGGGGAGATGCAGGTCTTAGCCAGGGTGGGACTGGATGCCCAAAGAACCTTCATTTACACATCCAAAGTTAAATTCTTTCAGATAAGACAGTGATGTTCATCCAAGGGACTGAACTCTACCCTCCTCTGCGACACAATTTGTTGCAATACCTTTTCCCTGAAGGAAGCTTTGATAGAGAGACCTATTTTATAGTGCCTAGTAAGGCAGCGGTTACTCAGGCACTGACTGACAAGATGTCCTGCCAACAGAAGCCTCACAAAATTAACCAGAAGGTGGTTCAAGGGCGCACACCGCCACCTCCCGAAACAGCCTTACAATGATCTTAATCCAAATTTGAGGAATGGCAATGACATTTTCCTCCTGGCTTCCTCCAGTCTGTGTAGCCTAGAGAGGCACCGTGTTGCCTACTCACAGCTCCAAGTGAAGAGAGTTACATGAGTTACAGACAAGGAAGACCGTGTGGTGGCGGGGAGAGACACAGCAATGTCCTGGAGCAGAACAGATCCCACCCCACTCCTGCTGATCTTGCAGGCCGCCTGGTCGTTCTCTCAGCAGGGAACTCCTTCTCGTGCAAGCCGTTAGCACGACAGCCACATTCAGACTTCCTCCCTTGGGGGGGGGGGGGGGGGAGCTTCTTCTGAGCATGCTGGCAGAACAGCTGTAATGCCCTCGGGTACTCTGGCATCAAAAGAGCAGCTCCAGACTTCTCCCCCTGGGAGCAGCCAAGCAACTCCTCCTTGCAGAGCCCAGAAGGCAGAGTCTCCAACTGCCCTGGAGAGTATGTGACTGTACAATTCTGGGGAAACTGTGCCAAGAACGGCACAACAGATGCTTTGCTGACTGCTGTCCCCCCTCCCCGCCAGTCCTCCACAACTTCTTAGTGGGCTCTGTGTTCAGTCCTTCTATGGAACCTCTTGCGGCACTTCTTGGCCTGTAAGAAGCCATCTGCTAGCTTTTGATTCTCCTCTTTAAAAAAAGAAAAGGCTTCCAGGTCCACAAATCAGGAATGATTCAGGAAGCCTTTTCTCCACAGTCAAGGATGGACAAAAACCTGAGAGGGAGACTCCCCCTAGTGGAGGTTTTAATCAACAGCAAATCCTGCCTCTGGCAGTGAGAAATGGAGCTTCCCATCACGATCTCCCGTTGCAGAAACTGGAGAAGTAGGTACAGCCTGTAGCAGCCTATTTATCTCAAGAGCACATGCAGCAGGTGTGAATACTCTAAAGGAAACGTATCCAAGCAGATGCGGCCCATCTCAATACACAGCACCTAGTAATGCACTGTAACTTAAAGCATTACCAAAAGCAGCCTTACCTCTCGAGTTTGCTCGCCCGCTATTAATGCTGCCTCCTCCTCCTCGCTTGTAATTTGGTTGGTAATTCACATCCTAGGAAGACAGACATTTGTTCCCATTCAGCACGCACAGCCACCTTAAAACCTTCCTCCACCAAGATAGTTGTGCGCTTCAGATTAAACCCTGGTTCAGATATTTTGCAAGTCAATAGGGTTTCAAAAAGGCAAGATCGACATGGGCTGATCTCCCCTTTTCCTATGCTTAAAACTGAATGGGTGCAGAGACCTACACATGCACCCTCCCAATACTCCCTCCCCCATAATGGAACAGAGAAGAAAGGACTGAGCTGCAACACGAATGTTTGACTGGCATGCCTACATGGGGAGGGCTGGTGCTTGCCATGTCATCCCACTATTGCTGCCTGGGAAAGCAGCTATGTTTTGCCTAAGCCCCGGCACTTGTTTCCTTGAGCCCTGTTTCAGTGGAAGCTCTTGACCATGTGCGCTTGGAACCACAGTGAACTCTTGGGAAGCCAATGTGGAGAGTATGTTCCTGAATGCAGAGCAAGGCAGGCCACCTCCAAAGGAGTCCAGTTTTGCCACCATCAGATTGGAAATTTGGTGACAGAGAAGGCGACAAACCACACACAAGTGTCATCTCAAGTATATCTGAGGGACCCATCAGCACTGGATCCGGTTCAAGGTAATGGTTTTGACCTTTAAAGCCCTATGCGGCCTGGGACCATCATACCTGCGGGATTACCTCTCCCCATATGAGCCCTGGTGAGCTGTACGCTCATGGTGGTCCCCGGCCCAAGGCACGTCCACTTAAGCCTCGACCAGAGCAAGGACTTTTTTGGCTCTCGCACTGGCCTGGTGGAACATGTTCCCATTTGTGATCAGGGCCCTGCCAAACCCAGTACAGTTCTGCAGGGCTTGTAAAACTGAGCTATTCCACCAGGCCTTTGGTTGAGGAAGTGGGTGTTCATTCTGCCCACCCACCCCAGTCCACGGCACTGTTTGGGACCTTTTCCCAGTGCCCTGCTGTCCTGGATACTACTTGGGCACTGGAATTTCTTGGGGTAATTATTCCATGAGACGGGTGGGTTTATCTGCCATTGTTATTTATTGCTTGTTGGTCTTATGTTGTAAGCTGCCCTGAGCCCATTTTTGGGGTAGGGCAGGGTATAAAATAAAAAATAATATCTGTTAACTGGGGTGCAACGGCGATATGATTTGTCCCTAAATCACCTGTAACAGCACACCATTCCCAAGGCAATAGGCTAAATTGTGAAACAGTGCTCATGGCCAATTATTCACAAATCAGTGCCTGCTCCTGGCTTCTGATCTGGGATCAAAGATGCCAATATTAAAAGCTACCAGTCTGCAAGAAAAGACTTGCAGAGTCCTTACCCTCTGAGGATACTGCATGCTGGAATAATCTCTGCCAGGAAGCTGCAACTGGCTATAGCTGCCATTAGACATTGAAGGGGGTCCCCTGTAGGTTTCAAAACCTGGTGGAATGGAAGATGAAGCAGTAGAGTCATCTTATTTTACCAAGTTATCTTCGTACGGACTGTTACCAACTTATGTTGTGTAATCTACTTTGATTCTTGGTGAGAAAGATGGGTTATAAACACCGTAAATAAATAAACAAGAATATAAGCCACTGCCCAGCTACGGTGACTATTTATTTAAATTTTGAGCTCATGACCAGGATGTTACAAAATTTTGACATCTAGAGGAGACTCATCCAGTGCAAGTGTTTAAGAGCCCCACACAAAGGAGCTTCTCTCCACTCCAGCCATCTTTTGATGGCTCTTCACTGGGGACTAATTGCTTTAAGCCCACAGGGATCTGTACAAGAAAATAAATTTCCCTCTTGCAACCACTACATCTTTCCCACATTGTAGCACCGCCTCTGTATCTGTTTGGTCACTAAGCTCCACCCATGAATGCAAGAACGTTCCCAGGTGTTGTCAAATTTCAACACTGAGCCGCTTCAATTTTTCGAAGATGTATTTCCTTCCAACGTATCAAATGACCTTCAGCAGGCAGGCAATGATGCTGCCATTCTACAATTCACCCAAAGATTTTGGTGCTAGGTTTCGATGTTTCTAAAGGAGAAATTTTATCCATTGGACATACCTTTATAGCCACCAGACGAGCGGTAGGTGTTGGTAACTGATCTTGTACCTCTGAGGGGGCCTCGGACCGACCCTCGGGTTGTGACAAATGGTTGCGGTGGTCTTGGGAAAGGTGTCGCCTGCGCTGCATAAAAGGTGAGGCTACCGTTGCTTACAGGAACTGTTCCCTCAGCATGGTAATTAGCTGCTTAAGGTAAGAAGTATATTTAAGTGGATCTTTTGTGATCTACCACATTCATCATTTATTAAGCCTTTGCAAGAAGGTACAAACCAAAATCTTTTAAGATCCCCCCCCCCCCAGTTTTATTCCAACATTGTAGGAATTCACTGCCACAGGAGATGGCGGCGGCTACAAGCATGGACGGCTTCAAGAGGGAATTGGATAAACATATGGAGCAGAGGTCCATCACTGGCTATTAGCCACAAGGTATAGATAGGATCTCTCAGTCTGGGGCACATGATGCACTGTATTCTTGGTGCTTGATGGGGGGAGCAACAGTGGGAGGGCTTCTAGTGTCCTGGCCCCACTGGTGGACCTCCTGAGGGCACCTGGTATTTTTGGCCACTGTGTGACAAAGTGTTGGACTGGATGGGCCATTGGCCTGATCCAACATTGGCTTCTGTTATGTTCCTAATCTCCACTCCCCCTACTGCTTGGATTACTTGGATAAGAGGAAGAGGGAAAGGGGAAGAAAGGTGTATAAACAGTGACTATGTTTAACACAATTACTCTGAATACAGACATGTATCAGAACCAACAGGCATCTATTACACCAGGGGTCGCCAACATGCACCCACCAACATTTTTCCTGGTGCCCCCCAAGTGCTTACAGAGAGTGTGTGGGGAGACAGGTGAGGCTTTTGACCAGTGAGGCTTCTGAGTGGCTGAGCAGATTTTCCCTAAATGCTGCATTGGCAGCAGCTGCCGCCACAGCACAAGAATCGTCACTATGTGACTAAAGGGAGGCCCCAACAGCCTTTTGTGTGACTGGCTCCTGCACCGAGGCTGCACCCTCCACACTGTCAGAACTCCAAAGATGCCCACAGGCTTAAAAAATGTTGGGGACCCCCCCCCCCTTGTACCCCACTCACAACAAAAGGTAAATAATTAACTTATTTCCCCCATTTTATTCTGTCGGTTTTAACTATCAGGATTCAGATCATACGGTCGAGGAATATTCTCTCACTTGTACATTAATGTCGCTCGGCAGCTCAGAGGGTTGCTTTATATGTTGCCGCTTTAACAGAACAGCTCCCCACCCCTCAATACTAAAACAGGCTCCTACAATAGAGGGAGCCATCCATACTGGCCTGGCTGCATTCGCAAGTTGCTTGTAAAGGAAATGCGATTCTCCTTCCAGTTGCACTTAAGACACAGTAAGGTCACACATCCAGGACAGCCAGGGCAGTTCATTCAAGTGTAAGTTTACATAGTAAGCCAGTGCTCAAACTGGCACAAGTACCCACTTGGCCTCATTCCTCAAGCCTTCAGGAAACCCTTTGAATAGCTGGACTCCCTTTGCACTCCCCAAGGGAAAAATAGAGACTAACACAGCTTATTTTATGTACAACAATGACAGGTGCAAGTTTAACACAGAATACTTTGGGAAATGTTACTGTGCTTAGACTCCAGCCCCCTACAGCCGGAAAGCCATCTGAATGGGAATCATCCCCTTTCCCATCCCCACCAGCACAGCACTAAAAGTTGCCCTGTTCCTTCTTTTATGCTGCTTAAACGGCTTGTTTTAGATACTGATAATTTTGATATGCCAGTAAAGATGGTGGTGGTGGTTGATACTGATAATTTAGTGAAAAACAAACTGTTTTTACTAGTAAGGTGCTTCAAGTAGATCCCTAGAGGGGCAGCATATAAATTCTCTAAACATAAATAATCTAGAAAGGAAGACAAAGAAGTTTCCTCATATCCAGGAGTGATGACACTGCCGAGAGTCAAACCAGACATGACAGTATCCTCGGGCCCGCAGCGTAGGGCTCTTGTCCCCCCATCCCCCCGCCCAATGTCTTTTCAAGTCCTGAAACAACCACAGGGGAATGGGTGCAACTGTTTCAGCATTTTTGTTAGGTGTGTTAAGGGATGAGACAAGAGCGCCTCAGCCTGCCGCAGACCCCGTCAGGATTGGCCTCTTGCAGTGTTTTTTAATCATTTTAAAATGGCATCGGCATCCTCATGCCCCAGCCACAAGGACAACATCAAATCTAGTTCGGTCCTCAGATTACATCGTTTCCCAGAATTCAATAGGCAATGTGTGATGGCTGCCAGGCTGGGGATGTGAAATTCATAGTTTCAGACATGTTAGATGTAGTCTGAAAAAAGAAGAGCTGAAAGGGGGAGAGAAAATGTAGGGAAATAGGACCTGTTCTAATAGCAGAAGTGTCCCTTTCAACTAATAAGTGAAGATTCCTCCCCATCTTGGCAAACCAAATGAGTTCCCATTAAAATTACTGAGAAGAACAGCACAAATCTGGTCTCCCATTTTCTCTGGGGCACGGGAAAACGGAAACAAAGCTTCTCCTCTAGTTGCCTGCCCTGGGCACAGTGAAGAGAGCATTCCCTGAATAATTCTGGTTATATATTTTACAGCTCTCAGTGGGATCCAAATCAAATTAGGGCAGTCCATTACCTTATGGTGGTTTCCACATGGAGAGGGGCTTGTGTGGCATCCTCATTGCTGGGGCAGTTGCAGATAAAGGTCAGTGGCAACAGGGCTTCCACAGCAGGGTCCCTTGCAAAGTCCTGGTCCCGGTCCCCCAGCAGTGGCTAACCCCCTCGCCACCTCTACTGGGCCATGTGAACTCTTGGTTTTTTAAAAAAATCAGCACTAGAATATGGTATGCCATTGTAACAACAGGTGTACAAAATTTCTGTTAATTCCCAGCTTTCATGTAAAATAACTGTATCCCCTTCACTTGCGAAGATACAGCCTTTTCTCTTATACCTTCTCACAGGAAGAGGATAGAAACTTACTTTTTTACATAATTCACAGAAGCTGTTGCACCTATTGTTACAATGGCATACAATGTTCTAATGCCAATTTTTTTAAAAAAATAGAAAAGTCTCCCAGTGGTGGGGGAAAGAAATGGCTGTCGTGGGGACAGGGTCAGAGAAAAGGGTTGCCATGTGCATGAGAATATCCAAATTCTTCCACCCACACAGCAGCCCTCCAGGCATTACTGAGATCTTTACCAAAACTTATGAGCAAAGCCAGTTTGAGAAATACTGGAGAAAAGCCAGGGAAACCTGGGAGGTGCACAAACACTCCACAATGCTGTGGGGAAGCAGGGTGAAAAAACCTGCTTCCCAATAGCATTGAACCCAGGGCAGATAACCCATGGGGAAATGGCCTGTCCCTTATTTCCCCAATCTGCAAATGTTCATGTATAATCCCCCTTACCGTTCGACAAAGGCTCTTGAGAAAAAGTGGTTTGTTCAGCATTTTGAGCAGACTGTAATTTACACTGGAGTGGAGTCTGTGTACTTGCGGTAGAGAAGTTTTGATTATATCCTGCAGAATGTGGGGAGTTCTCTTTTATATCCTGCTCTCTGCGAGGTGGCAAAGGTGCATTCGCTTTGAATACCTGTAACAAGAGTGGACAATGATGGAAACGATGCCTACGTTTTTCAAAGTACAGCTGCTATGGATCATAAGCTTTTGGCCACAGTGTGTCGTTCCAGTTTGCTCTCTTTACAGAGCAGAGTATTTCTCCCTGACTAAATCCACTTCCACTAAAACAACCCATACCGTCCCAGTCAACCCACTGTCTAGCCACATGGCATCACTCTCCCAGCAACACATAATCAACTTCTAGCTGGGCAAAAATAAAAAAGTCGGGCATGTAGACAGAGCTGTAGCATAACAATCCAAATCAATGTGTGATCTGGAAAAAAGAAAAGCTACTGCATGTTTACAGAAACTTGAAGGGTTATTCAGAGGTTTCCTCTCTGGAGAACTTCCAGTATGTACATTTACATCAGTGCGACTGGAAGAATTTATCCCAGAATACCCGTCCTCTATCTAGAGATCTGCCCATCATGCAGAGTGCATTCTGCCATCTGCCAGGGACAGCACGCAGCAGCTGTTATGGTTGATAGATTCTGCCCCTCCCATCTAATTTTATTTGCTTATAGATTCTGCCCTCCCATCTAATTTTATTTGCTTACTTGGCGGGCTGATTTATACCGGCAGGCTGATTTATACTTACTGTCTGCATAGCCTGAAAGGGAGCTGCTTTCACGGTAACAGAACTGCTACTTGCTGGAGGAGATGGGAAAGCTTTTGTTAGGGGCACTGGCAACATGGCAGCAGTTGACTGTGTCAATGGTATCTGGGATTCACTTGAAAGAGGAACAGGTGCCGCCTTAAAGGAACCAAACAATGACCATCATTTTGGATGGAAGCAATTTAAGTTGTTAAACCCTACACTGGCAAATGCCAGCAGTTTCTGCAGCTGGGCATAGCAAAGAATAGAATAGCTGCTGCCTACAGTTTGAATTTTGCTGTGCATTCATTATTTCCACCATTCTCTGCTGACTAGGTCAAACATGCTTGAGTTAGACCCACACTGCTCTTTAAATCTTTCTGTGCAAAAGCTAATATGAGTAGACTTCCTTATGGAGCTCAACTTTGGTGTCACGGTAAAGTGTTTAAATGCTATACTACACCAAGTGTTTCACCATCTCAGAAAAACCTACATATTTATCGCATTGTCTGCAGTCCTTCCCCAGTGAACTAATTCTATTATGAATATATAGGAGCAGTTACTCAAGTGACCTTAATTACGTAACAGTTTATTAGGAATGTGCAAAAAGATAATAGATCTTTAACAAGAGTCAGAAATTCCTACTTTTTACACATTTTATAAGATCTAGTATTCCACTCACCAGTGTAGTTTCGGGGGTTTTTTGCATTAATGGCTCAGAAATTCGTTGGCTTGCTTGATACAAAGACTGAGGTGAACTGAAGTTCTCAGATTCTGGAGAAAGTAGAACAGATGCCTGGAGACACAGCAGAGTGAAGTTACTAGCTTTTTAATCAAAAGATGTTAAATAGGACTTGCAAGAACACAGCCAAGCTAAAAATATGGTTTCACAAGGTGCTTTTAAAGGGAAGTGAATCTTGGGAACTGGTCTGCCAGCTGCAGGAGATGAAAGATGAACTTCTGTTTCAGGTACAGAAGTCTGGATTTGGCCAGAGGTTTTGGCTGTTAGCCCACAGCTTCAGCCTGTGGCCTTGAGTAAGCCAGCCCAGGTGGATTCCAGAATTGCCCTAGAGTTGAATGTTCTGTTGACTGCATAAATATCATTTATATTTTTTGGAAGCCTTTTGGGTCAGGTCCCTGGTAGGGGAAAAACCAAAACCAAGTTCGTAGTACTATCATCTTGTTACCAGCCCAAAGAGACAGGGCCAATGTAAGGCAGTATGAGTAATTTAAATACAATCTATCCTTATCATGCCTTAAGGGCAACAGGCTGCAGTCACAGGAAAGTCACACTATCTACATCAGGGATGTCAGACTTTCAGCCCTCTGGTAAGAATCGGCCCACCCTGGGCTTTAATCCGGCTGCAGCTCTCTTCTTCCCCCTCCCCCTCCTGTCCTCACCCTTCCGAGCTGCTGCAGAGCGCAGGAAACACAGGGCGGGGCTGCCAAACTTCCCAGCTCCTGACAGAAGCTCCTCTGGGTTCCTCTGAAATACACTGCAACACAAAAAAAGTAGCAAAGAAAATGTGAAATGGATTTTCCATTCCCAGACTAGTCTTATCTGGCCCTAGAGACCTTAACGGAAAATCCATCTGGCATTTTCTTTGTACCTTTTTTTGTTCTGCGATGTATTTCAATGGAGCCCATGCAAGTCAATTGGTATTCTTGGCTCCCATTATCTCCAAAGGGCCTTCAAGTGTCTCCCGCCTGAGACCCTACCTGGAGAGCCCCTGCCACTGCGAGTAGACCGGGGAGGCGTGGAGAAAGCTTGCAATGCCCAGCCACTCGTGGGATAGAGTGGGGTGTAAATTAAATAAATAATAAAAATAATAATTTCATAATTTCCTAGGCTTAGAGCATTTAATATTATTAGTCTATATTTTTAGTTTCTCCTGTGATCCTTGTGTTTTTTGATGTTTTATTTAAAAAATTGCATTGCCAAATCCCACTATTCCCCCACTTTTCCGTTTTAGGCAGGCACCGTTCAAGGGCGAGGGGGAGGAAAGTTTGGGACCAATCACAGTTAAAGCAGAGTTCGGCAAACTCAAGGAGCTCTAGTCTTGCAGAGAAATATTAGTTTTAACCAATGCTCCCTCTAAGATGTGGAGTCTTTGTGAGCGACTAGCAATAAAGCCCGCTTGTGGGGAGGGCAGGATAGAAATGTGACAAAATAAATAAATAATAAAGTTGTGAGCGAGCGATTTGGCTACTGCATAAATTAGTTTGCTCTGGAGCCATCCCTTCCTGAGCAAAGACAAAAATGTGTGAGCCAGAGGCTAAGAAACTGTGAGCTAGCTCACACTAACTCAGCTTAGAGGGAACACTGGTTTTAACACACCGCTCCTAATGTGGGGCTTCAACGAAGAACAAGTGTTGAAGAGGACAACCAAACCACCCTGTAAAAAAACCTGAGATTCTGGGAAGCCACTGCCACTCTGGGAGGGAAGGACAGCTTGCAATGTCCAGCCGTTTCACGTTTTCCTAGGCTCAGAGCATTTTATATTTTTTTAGTCTATAGTTTTAGTTTTTGCTGTAATTTGTGTGCTTTTTCTTGATGTTTTATTTTTTTTAAATTGCACTGCCAAATCCCACTATTCCTCCACCTTCTATTTTAGGCAGGCATCTTTTGCGTGGGGGGGGGGGGAGGTTTGGGAGGTGTCAGATATCAAAGACTGTTAAATAAACAAAATATCACAAGAGTGTTACTGTTTTAAGCATGTTTGTATTTTAAGTTAAAAACAGTATCTGTAATTGTGTTTGTGTCCTTTATAAAGTTTATATCTACGCTACTTGGCATTACATTTTATGACACACGTGGCCCGACACAACCAAGTCCCATTTATGTCAAATCCAGCCCTCGTAACAATTGAGTTCGACATCCCTGATCTACATGTTGCATGAAAAGCTACAATTGCAGCTCTGCCAGCCTATCCAAAATTGCACTGTATTCGTATTCCAAAACGATCAATTTCCCCACATCACAGATTCATGGAAATAATGGATTTCAATTCCTCATACAGTACAGCATAGATACACTTGTCAGCTCATGTACCAATTACAAAAAAATATCCAGCTGAAATTCTGACTCCTGAAACTGTTTCAACACTTACATCCATGATACTCAAAATAAGAGGAAAAACACTCCAAGATCAACCCAATGACAAAAGGATATGCTTAACACAGAACTATCAAGCTGTAAGCTAATATTATATACACATGTATAAAATATACTAAACGCGTTGCAGATACTTTGGCAGATCTTCCAAGGAAGACTTCAAACTTTGAAAGATAGGATAGGGATAGGATCCCCCCCCCTGAAGGGAAGTAAAAATGAATTTACCATAACAAGATGATGACTCAGAAGGCTGTAATTGCCTCATTACCATTATTCTCAACATGGCCCCAGCTGTGGATCCTTAAATCCACAGAAAAGGGACACAAATAGAGAAGGGAAATATTTCTACAAACATGGGATGGGGAGACACACCCAGGTTTGCATAGAAATCCCAAACTTTGTAGAAAGGGGGTATAGCCCCCCAAACAACAGTTGTCAGCCACTGCAGCAGATAGGCAAGATAGACAGGGAGGAGAATGGCCACTGGACACTTAGTTTGAAGGGCCCTTCTCCTCTGAGGACAGGAGGACATCTTGGTGGGTGATTCCCACCATCCTATCAGGGAGACAGGAACAAATCTTCCCACTTTCTCTCTCCTGCATGGGAGTCACCCATCCCCTCAGTTCCTGTAACTCCAAAAGTAGTTGTTTCATATCTTAACTCTATGAAGTAAACCAACTACTTGAACAGTAACAAAAAGGGTAAAGGACTATTAACTGGTAAGGAGAGATAGAATTTTTAAGACAGGAAGTGACTATTGAAAACATGGGAGGGACAAGCTGAGAGTGCTGAAATACCTGTTGTAGTGGTTAATTTGTGGGCCTGTATGCCTGTACAGAGGCTGCAGTGCCTCAAGTGGTTAAGACACTGAACTGCAGACTAGAAGGTCAGTAGTTCAGCAGTTCAAGGCCCGAGTGCTGCATGACGGAGTGAGCTCCTGTCTCTGGTCCCTGCTCCTGGCAACCTAGCAGTTCGAAAGCAAGAAATTGCTAGTAGATAAATAGGTACCCACTTTGGTGGGAAGGTAACAGTATTCTGGGTGCCTCAGCATCTAGTCATGCTGGCCACATGACCACAGAAACGTCTTTGGACAGTGCTGGCTCTTCGGCTTGGAAACTGACATGAGCACTGCATCCCTAGAATCATATTCAACTGGCTTTCAAGCAAGGAAAACCTTTACCTTTATAAAATTACAATACACGCTTTAATATTTCTACTGATAGAATCTGTTTTTCTAAGATGCTCTGTTCTGTGTAGGTATGGCTTGAGTGCTCTTCTTATATCTAAGGTATGCCACATCTTTTCCTTAGGATGGTCAGCGCTGGGACAGAAGTAGGGGAGAGATGACAGAAAGTCCTGCGGTCTTGGATTTCCCCATGCTGGTCTTATGGTATCTTGTTGAGATCTGGGTTGTGCGTGTTGAGACCGAAAAAAACAACTTCCAAAGGATCTTGTATCACTGCGTCTTAGAGTCTTGGGGAGTGCCTTTTCCTTATCTCTGGTCTCCACCAGGATCTTGTCGAATGAACTGCTGAAAAGTCTATCCTCTTGGAAAGGGTAGGCCATAAATATAGCTTTAGATTGATAGTCAGCTTGCCAGGCTCGAAGCCAGTGTTCTCCTGGCTGCAGCTGCTGCTGACATGGCTCTGGAGGATAAGATCATGGCAGCCAGAGTAGCATCTGCAGTGAATGAGGCTTTCAGAATTCTACTGGCTCCTTCCAGAAGACAACAATTGTTACCTGGAAGAAGCTGAATGATTTTTCTTGTCTAAACCATAGGTGCTCTGGAGACCAAGAAGGCTGTTGCTGACACTCTAATTGCCATGGATGTGGCTTTGTGGGCTCTCCTTAATGCAAATTCAGCTCCTCTAATCTAAGCTGTCCCTGACATTGCCTTGTTGGTCTTCAGACAGCACCCAAAAGGACTGAAGTGCTGTGACTGATGCGTCCACCAGGAGGACCTGTAAGAACTCATTTGTGAAAGGTGGTAACGTGTATAACTTTTGATAAATCCTGGATATTGTTTATTTGCTCTTTCAGAGGTGTCTGATCTAGGAAAAAATTCCTTATTCCCTTTGGGTCTGCTGGTATGGCCTGAGGAAGAGGGGGGCTGTTCTTCCACAGAGGGGGACTCCTGGAGCTCTAAGGCTTCCATGGTCTTGAACAAATATTAAAAATCCTCACTCTTAAAAAAACCTTATTGTTCCGGTATTTCCAATCCAATATGAATACCTTTATTGGCATAAAGTTCCAGTATTTCAATTTTCCCTTCATCCTTAACAGAAAGAAATTCACCCTCTTCACTTTCAACCACATCACTATCAGAAGATCCCCCCCTCCCCATTGTGTTCACTCTCTTTTTTTACTGACAGAACATTTTTGGGCTGCATTAGTGGGCCACTGGGATTTTGTACTAGGGAGTAGACTTTTACTGGCATTCCTCTGGGAGGAAGAAGAGGAGCCAGTGGTACTTTTTGGATTAAAGCCACCCTGTAGGTAAAAATTAAAGATTTCTTCTCTCATGGGGCATTGAGAAGGTGTGATGTCCTGCTGAAGAGACTTGCATTCCTCAGCCAATGTAATCAGCTCTTCATTTCCTTGAATAATGCTGTCTGGCTGAGCAAGTGTGCTAATGCTGAGCCAGCGTGGTGTAGTGGTTAAGTGCGCAGGCTCTAATCTGGGAGAACCAGGTTTGATTCCCCACTCCACCACTTGCACCTGCTGGATGACCTTGGGCAAGCCATAGCTCCAGCATAGCTGTTCTTGAAAAAGAGCAGTTTCTGTCAGAGCTCTCTCAGCCCCACCTACCTCACAGGGTGTGGGGAGGAGAAGGGAAAGGAGTTTGTAAGCTGCTCTGAGACTCCCTTGGGTAGTGAGAGCAGGTTATACATCCAATCTCTCCTCCTCCATGCCCTCTGGGAGACCCATGGAGGTGCAAGGAGTCTCATTGCAGCTTTCATTTGAGCATGTGGGGCGAGTGCTGTTGACTGGGGAGGTGGCTAGGAAAGGCCGTAGTCTCGGGGGCCTGCTGATTCAAGCGGTCTTTTTTCGCGCACTTTGTTTCCTCGCACTGAGGCGAGCTTGTTGAGGAGGCCAGGACAAGCCTGCTATGGGTCTTGCTGGCTCCACTGCTGCTTTTTCTATTGCCCGCAATAAGAGGGGCTTCTAGTTCCCCAGCTGTAAGCAATCCATCACTGTCAGCTTGTTGCACTGACATCCTAAGTCTAGCAGAGGTGCTTGCTCTGAACCTAATAGCTCAGCAAAATGGCGGCCGCTAAAGAAACAGCTGTAAGAGTCTGTTCCCTAAACAACTCCCCGAAGGTTGAAAATTAGAAGTATATAGAGAGAAGAATAAAAAAGAAATGTACAGGAAGGAAGATTAGAGATTAGATAATATAGAGCAGTAAGCAAAGTTGGCATTCAAAAATTAGAGAGGCAAAGCCTAATCTAAACTGCTTTCCTATGAAGCAGAAAAAGAACTGAGGAGGTAGGTGACTCCCATGCAGGAAACAGGAAGTGAGAAGATTTGTTCCTGCCTCCCTGATAAGATGGTGGGAATCACCCACCAAGATAGCCTCAGAGGAAGAAGCTTGTGCCGCCAAGGTGGTAATGCTGCAGGAGGGATGGGGATGAGGAGCAGGAGGCTGGAGTGTAAGAAGACTTACCCCTGCTATCAGATAAAACCACGATGAAAGCCAAAAAATGAGAACTTAGGCTGCCAACCACAAGGGTATTCTTGGCCTGGCCAATCCAACCTCATTGCCAACACAAAAATTCATTAACACTGAGAAGCTAGTTTACCTGAATAGTCAAATCTGACTGCAAGCATGTGACCTTCTAGGAGCCAGTTTGGTGCAGAGTTTTGAGTGTGGAACTGGGACTAGGAGACCAGGGTTCAGATCCCTACACTGCTGCAAGAGTCAATGGGTGACCCTTCCCCAGTCACCATCTGAGCCTAATCTACTTCACAGGATTGTTGAGGATAAAATGAGGAGTAAGAACAACAATCCAAGCTCCTTAGAGGAAGGATAGTTAACTTCCCCCCACCCCAGCCCTCTCCCCTGCCAGACTTTCCTCAACATAGTAAATATCTGGAACCCCAGCATGGGGGGAGGGGGGGAGAGAGAAGAAGAATCACTTGAGTCTATCACCACTATTTTGCAGCTTTCAGCTACAGCTCTTGACTCACCTGCTACTGAAGATCTAGTTGTAGGGACTTAGCTGTAGGTTATCTACAGTTCAAGGAGACCAAACAGTCGGTGCTGGGAAAACCCTCCTACCAGAGACCCTGCCAGCCACAGCAGACAATACCGAGCTAAGAATGAATCAGTGGTCTGACATTTGAAGGTCCATTCATACATCCAGCCTCAAGGGAAGGACTGGCATTGCTTTGTTTTACCTGCGGACTCTCTGGTGTTCCAAGTTCAAGTTCAGTTTCAGGTCCACACCCAGAGGCTGTGTGGTCAGAAGCTAAGGAAGTGTTTGAGTCCTGCAAGGTCACAGGAGAAGCAGCAGCCTGACAATTTGAAAAGTCTGATATGAGAAGTCTGCTAGCAGTAAGTCCTGAAAAGGTTACAGTATGAAAGTTCGCTTTTCAGTCTACTACCAGGGACTCTCGTCTCACCAATAAGCAGAAGTGGTAAGATTTTAAAGAGAGAATTCCTGTAGCTTAAAACTGAAGGAACTTGAGTCGAGGTCATTTCAGAAGTCCTGAATTTACCCTCTGGGCCAAACTACATAATGGCCTGATTCCAATCATGCAGTTACAACTCAAGGGTGATACATCTTCCTGAAGAGAAAGTGACAATTAACATTAATTTCCCCTCTACCATTCTATTCAACTGATTAAAACTCACAGACCAATTGGTCATAAGAAAATAAAGATGCAAAATACATAAATTACAGTATTTACATTACAGAATATCATTAAATACCATAGACAAAAAATGTACCACTGCAACAGTCACAAGAGAGTTGACAATAGTTAAAAACTCCCCCTCTACTTGTGTCCTCACAATTTGTTCGGGGTTGGGGGAGGTCACCAGACACTCAGGAACAAGTTAGGGGCAAAGCGGCAGGCCAGCACTTCCACCCGTCTTAACAAAACTCAAGTAAACACAGCTGCTTTTTAGAATTAGAAGGAAGACATTATTAGGTTTCCTTTACTATTTCATCTGATCTTCAGACAGGATGTTACAACAATTGGGGGACTAACCAGTTTGGAGTTGATGGTACCTCATGAACAGTTATGTATCTCACCAACTTAAAACACAGAGTCACTTGTATTGATGTATTAAAATTTTCTGACATACTATGAATGTTCTACAGAGTCCAAGATCCTTTCCCACTTATTCAGAGCAATGAACTCTGGCTGTTAACAACCTTTTATTGACACCTAGGGTTGGGGGGGGGGATCACAACAGGAACACTGAGCCATGCAGCCTTCAGCTGCATGTTAATCAGGCATCAGGGCCAATGTTTTAGACAATTAATGTTGACCAGAAGCCAAAAGACAACCAATTACTTTAGATAAGTCTCAAGTTTTGTGCCCTTTATTAGGATTTAGCTTCTCTTATCTCACTATCTTGCTTTGTAGCCGTTTAAAGGCACCCTTCTACCTACTATCTTGAGAAATGTTAGCTGCCCATGTATGACAAAAGTGCTTTATTCTTACCTGCACTGATTGTTCAGGGAAATCATTTTGACTTGAAAGTTTTTGATCTTTACAGGCTACAAGACAGCAGAGAGAGAAAGAGAGAGCTGTGTCACATTTTCCAAATAATTTAAGAGCTGTTTGAGTTGGAATATGTTATAATATTGTATGTTTGTTTTTAAATAATGGATAAAAGAAGAATGCAGACATGAAGCCTCACATTTAGAACAGTCCAATCCTAAGCAGGTCTACTCAGAATCCTACTGAAATCTGCTGAATGGGGCTTACTCCTAGGAAAGCGTTCTCAGGATTGCAATGTTGGTCCTTGGTCTAGATGCAACTAGCTACCCAAAAATCAGAATGAAGTCTCAAAAATATTTAAATGAAGGCTGGCACTTCAAAGATAGAGGCATTTCCATAAGCTTTTATGAATAGGCATTACGCATTGCTCTAGTACAAAACAAGAAGTTACAGATTCAATTTTTTAAAGCTATACTAGTATGTATTTTTTAAAATAATGTTTTAATTTAAGGTACTATAATCAGTACATTTTGATGAGTTTACTGCACGAATTTTTCCAAATTACACTAAAGTCCAACAGTACCAAATAAAAACTTTGCCATTCAAGCTCACATGACAATCAGTTTTGCTGAACTATACTGTGAAAAACTGGTAAACATAGTTTTAATTATTTGCCAAGTAAAATTAAAGCTAATCTTTGTACATGCACCTCTAAGGCGTCCAAAGTGGCAGACATGAAAGCGCATCATTAAACACTGTGTTACTTCAAAATAGCTGAAAGTTTCTCCAAGTAACTTTCTTTAGAGAGCCTTCACTTAACTTAAAAGGGTGAGGGGGGGAGAGAGATGTGGTTTGCCATTTTATATTTTGGTTTTAACTGAAAATGTTTTTAACTATTACGGTAAGTCACCTTGAACCACAAGAAAAGGTGGGGTATAAATGCTTAACAAACAAATGCGAGATTTGTAGAACTAGCAAACACACACCGGCATAAACCTGTCACCACTTACTACCTACCACTAGAATTGCCCGCAGAATCAATTGGAGGCGCTTGTGATGAGCACACGGCACTTTGTGAGGGTTTATCAAAATCCAGGAGAGACTCCTTGAAGAAAAAATGTTTACCAAAATCATGAAAATACGCAAGAACTTATTTAGAGGTCAGCAATAAGTGGAACAATTTAGGGAAACTGAACTACAGTAGAATGCAAATTTCAGAGTTATTTTACAATCCTGGAACCCGATTTCCTGCTTTACACTTATGCTCAGTTAGGCTTCAGATCTGTACTCTTGAATGCCTCTTGTGTTAAGCGAAGGAAACTTACTTGCATGAAGTTGTAGGTCCCTTGTATCTGAGTCATCAGATCCTGTAGTTTTTCCCTTCTTAGTACTGGATCCTTTGGAAGACTAGAAGTAGAGCAGAATTCAGCAGCTGGTTGGTGCACAGGCTTTGGCACCTAATTGAATGAAAAATGAAGTAATAAGGGAAAAGTCTGAACAAACTATTTAGGGTACCTGAGTCTCCCAGCAGCACATATTTAACCTACCTCATGATTTAACCATTCAGATATAAGGAAGTTTGAGTCCAGTGGCAACTTTAAGACCAACAAAGTTTTATTCAAGGTTGTTGGTCTTAAGAGTGTTGCTGGACTCAAACTTTGTTCTACTTTTTCAGACCAACACGGCTACTCACCTGGATCTCTGTTCAAAAACCCAAAGCCAAGTAAAACACTATCAGGTTTTACTGTCAAGACCTTGAAATGCACAGAGATCCTCTCTACTAGATACACTCCTGTTGAAGTGGCTGCTTTAAACAAGTAAGAAGTCAGACATTACTCATCTGAGAAGCATGCTTTGGAAATACTACCCTCCAAAACTGCTAGATTCTTAACAGATCCACTGCCGATTTTGTACACACCTGCTTCCCCAGAGAGCAAGAATGCAAATAGTTACAACCAGCTCCAGGGAGTATTGCTTTCCTTGTGACATCAAAAAACTGAAGTAGCCATCAGCATACAAAAGGTCCAGTGTAATTTCTAGAGAAACTGAGCTAGCAGAATCTAAGCAGTTGACATACTGAAATGCAATTCAGCACATCAATCCAATCTGGCAGTCTTCATTAAGCTCAAGAAGAGTTACTTAAGAACATAAGGGAAGCCAATGTTGGATCAGGCCAGTGGCCCATCCAGTCCAACACTGTCACACAGTGGCCAAAAACACCAGGTGCCAAGAGGAGGTCCATCAGGAGGCCCAGGACACTAGAAGCCCTCCCACTGCTGCCCCCCTGTCAAGCACCAAGAATACAGAGCATCACTTGCCCCAGACTGAGAGTTCCTATCTACACTTTGTGGCTAATAACCACTGATGGACCTCGGCTCCATTTGTTTATCTAATTCCCTCTTGAAGCCGTCCATGCTTGTCGCTGCCACCATCTCCTGGGGCAGTGAATTCCATGAGTTGATCACTCTTTGAGTGAAGAAATACTTCCCATTTTTGCATTGTTTCTGGATAATGCTTGCTGTATAAACTCCCCATGAGAACTCTGTCTTTAATTACAGCAATTCATATTTTCAATTTAATGGCCCCCTCTATTCTCCCCAGCATGCACAAACCAATGTATCTTGTTGTTTCCACTCTAACACCGGCTATTCTTGTAAATTTTTTTTTTTAAAGAAACTGAACTGGACAATTGCTTCAAGTTATGTATGAAGTATATTCTTAAGAGTAGTAACATTATTTTGCATATTGAAAATACTTGCAGAATGTTTTTCCTTCTGGAAATGTTTTTCCTTCATCGGTTCAAAATTTTTGGAAATTATCTATTTAAAATTCAAGGCTTCTTTTTAAGGACACTCCAAAATTAGACACTAATATACAGTGCTACCACCTCAGATAATCCTGCAAGCACTTGCTTTTAAAGCAGCAGACAATTCACAGAAGTCAGATCCATTGAGACTCAAGACAAAACCCGAGGCTGACCTTGAAAATGCCAGAGTCAGAGCGAAGGCAGCTGAATCATGTCCTTCAACACGGAGGTCCTCTGCAGCCCCCCCACTGCCACCACACACACACACTTGGTGCATGTCTCCCAGCTGGGTTCAGAACTCGCTGCCACAAGATGTGGTGATGGCCACATCTAGATAGGTTTTTTAAAGAGGCTGGAGAAATTTATTGAGAGTATGTCTACCGCTGACTGTTAGACATAACAAAGTGGGGGGCCCTGATGAACCGAGGGTGGTCTGTGGCATCTGACTGGCCACTACTAGAAAGTGTACGTCAATGAGATGGACCATAGACTCAATCTAGCATAGCTATATTTACAGAAATTCCAGAAAGCCTGGCTCTGAGGAAAGCAACGGAAGGGCCACACTTCCACCAGCACAACTCCTGGAGCCCTTCCAAATTAAGTCCCCCCACTTTATACAGAGACCTCTCCCATTTGTGTGCTAAGACGTGCACTAGGGCCAACTAAGTTTATTAGTAGCCAGGAACAAGTCCAGTAGCAATCTATCCCGTAACACAGCAGTGAGCCATCTTTCAACTATGAAGAGTCACTATACACCCAATTTCATTTTCACAGGTTTTGGTCTTCCTCACCCATTTGAAATACTGGTTATGTGTTTGGTTACATACATTATACACTCAGCTGCATGCAGTATTAACCGAAGCCTGGGCTATATAAGGCAGCTGGAAAAGATGGCAATCCGTGATTTCATTACTATACAGAGGATTTCAGAATTACACCTCCCTGAAAAGCATTCATACCCACCTAGAAATTCATCCCCTAATACCCGACCTGGATAGTTCAGGCTAGCCTAGCCCAGTATCATCAGATCTCGGAAGCTAAATAAGGTCAGCCCTGGCTAGTATTTGGATGGGAGACCGCCAAAGAATACCAGGGACATAATGTGGAGGCAGGCAATGGCAAATCACCTCTGAATGTCTCTTGCCTTGGAAACCCTATGGGGTGGCTATAGTTAGCTGTGACTTGGCAGCACTTTCCACCACAGGAAAAAGAATGATTTTTGAATGTGATTTCTAACACTTTCTCCTTGATATATATATCAATATATATATTGACAGCTGTCACTGTGCCAAAGTCAAAGCAAATCATAGTAGACCCAGATCCTGGTATGTAACCGAGAAGCTACTGATTAGAGAAACCTATAGCAGAACATATTTTATAATTGCACTTTTTGTATAAGAAGCCATATTAAACAAAAGCATATTATTAAACGCCTCTGTAGTTGGAATTAAGATGCAATAGAGATGGAATGCTATTAGAAGTTGCAAGGCCGCTGAGAGTGAAGTTTAATGTGATTCACAGTCCTTATCAGCTAGCTCTCCACATGCAAGCCCAGGAAGTCACCCAGTGTTCTCTAAAGTTCCCAGTGTTTTGAAGACAATATAAACAAATGAAATTATTGACACCACTGAGAGATGCACTGAGTCAAATTATACTTGTAGGATATTAACTGCCTGGTACCAATTAGAAACCCTTTAATGTGTAAACTATATGTGATGTCATTTGGGGTATAAGACCTTCTGCCCTTCCTGGTTATGGCAGAATACAACTTTGGAATTGCTGAAGTACTAAGGCACTCATCAGCCCTGTATTCCCTGTTATGAATTCATTAAACAGATATTCATCTAACTCGTTGAACTCCGATTGTGTGTTTCCAATTCGGCCAAGGGGGCACGTAGGCACAGATTTATGCATCAATACCATGCAGCAAGAGGAAAGCATTCTGCATGTAGCTGAAGTATTTGTAGTCTTGGCATTCAGGGCAGGACTTGGCTCTAAACAAACTTTAAATCCTCCTAAAAGACATTATTTTTCTGTACTAAGAAGGGGTGGTGCTTAAGACGGCCTGCATACTGTGCCCCCTTACACCTCCTGCAGGAAAGTACTGTTCTTATAATGAGAGATCATGAGGTTTCAGACTGCCTCAGCATCACACTTCTTTTAGCTAATTCTCAGGTGTGGGCGTAACGCGAGGACAGAAGATGGATACCACCTATTCACTGATGAGTAAAAGCTATCCTGCATAGGGATGGGCACAAACCAGCTCACAAACTAAAGTTCGTGATGAATTTTGAGCAATGTCATGTTTGTGGCAGGGCAATTGACACGAACTTTCCAGCTGTTCAAAAAAGTTCATGCTGGTTCGTGAGCAGATACATTCCCAGACAGACAGACAATCTCAGCTCAATCTCAGCTCAATCAAAATGCTTACAAAACTTCAAAGCAACATAACTTGGAGGCCATGTAGAGGAGCATCCAGGGGAGGTCACATGTGACTCTGATGTCTCTAGCTTGCACAGGATCCCTTCTACACCCTCCTGGACCTGTGCCTGTCAAAATGACTATTTTGACAGGTACAGGTTGAGGAGCGCATAGAATGGATCTTGTGTGAGCTAGAGACACCAAACTCACAGAACCTAACCCGGATGCTTCTCTACATGCCCTCCAAGTTTGGTGGGGCACATTGTTCTTTCACACAGACAAGTTGCATCACAGTGGCTTGCAACTAATGTAAATCAGGCCAGGTAAGACTGCGTATTTTTCTGCTCATGTCCACTCTTTACTTACTTATTTCCACTTATTTCCAGATCACTTATTTCCAGATCACTTATTTCCAGAGACAAGCTCACTTCCAGAGCTCACTTATCACTTCCAGAGCTCACTCACAGATCACTTATTTCCAGAGACAAGCTCACTTCCAGAGACAAGCTCACTTATTTCCAGAGACAAGCTCACTTCAAACAGAGACAACAACCCCCCAAAAACCTAAGAACATTAACTCCAAATTTTCTGCCTAGGACTCAGTTGTTGATGCAGATGTTGGACCAAACAAAAGAAGAAGAAAGAGCCCAGACAGAAAAGGTGATGGAACAGAGCAGATGATAATTAATTTGCTTAATAATGGATTAACTGACTGAACTTGAGCCTTCTTGCAGCTTCCCCTTCCCTATGCCTTGCCAAGGCTCTTTTTTATTTAAAGCTAGGAATTCAGAGATGGAGGCACAGCACATTTCCAAGGGGGCACTGACCCTGTATGCCTCCCATAGATACAGGCCTGGTTTTATGTTTAGTTGATCAATAGTTACATTATTATTTAGCCAAATAGTTATTGATCATTGTCAGTAAAGCCCAGATACAACAGGATTACAAGTTCAACAGTAAACACTGCATTGTCTAGAAAAACAGGACATAATGGGTCAGATAACACATCATACCTTTCGCCATCAGTTTAGCTGACTACAACTGATTAAAGACACCTGCATTAATATTTAAAAAGTTCTTCTATTGGTCAAACAGCCACGTATAGGAGACAGTCTGGAAAGACATACTTCATACAGAGGAAGCAAGCAACCTCATGCAAATTCCACTGCTTCATCATACAGTGATAATCAAGTGGACAGCTCCAAGTGAGCTGGGGAGGGGCACGAACATAACCAAGATCTGTCACGCAAATCACTGCAACCAGATATATTTCAGTTAGAGGAACAACAAATACCAGTTCACACACGAACAACCGCTACCAGGATTTTATGAGGGGACTTCATTCCTCCCTTGCCAAATCTAGGTTATGCCTAGACAAAAGATTATCCAGAAATTATTTGGAACTCAGCTGAACAACTGTCACATCAGAGTGTTCTACTGATCCTGACAATTTCAAACAAGCTAGATACGTGGGCTCCGTTCAAGCTGCAAGTCAGTATGGTTCTAGGGTAGTAGTTTATTCCTGCACTGAGCAAAAGCAGTTCCAGTACCCAACACTAGTTCAGTGTGATCACTTGGCACTCTCACCTTTAAAACTTTAAGTACTTCCACTTAAGCTCAAAGTCTTACTGCAGCCTACATAAAAGAGCAATTAAGATTTCTATGGAAATATAAGATTGGGACAGATGTCGTTCAATTGCAAAATACTGATC
Source organism: Lepidodactylus listeri (assembly GCA_029233225.1). NCBI lineage: Eukaryota > Metazoa > Chordata > Lepidosauria > Squamata > Gekkonidae > Lepidodactylus > Lepidodactylus listeri. The sequence goes on from JARCFY010000008.1 coordinate 25,331,011, forward strand.
ATTACACATGAGCCTACTTTATGCAGTCAGACAACTGACTGTGAACATCGGCACTGTCTATTCTGACTGGCACCATCTCTCCAGGGTCACTCTTAAACGTCTTTCATGTCACCTGCTACCTGCCCCTTTCAAATGGAGATGCTGGTGATTAAACCTGGACCTTTCTGTGTGCAAAACAGATGTTAAGCCACTGAGCTACAACCCCTCTATTAGTAGGGGACTGAGTTCTAAGCATATGCACACCTAACCCTTTAAAGCATGACAATTCTGGCATGACAGGTCATTCAAATTGCAACAAATGTTTTAAAATTAATGTTTTTTGCCAGCAGCTTTTGATATACTGCTTGTTCCACAACTCTGCTTTCTATCCCCTAAGGATAAAAATACTTCCGAAAGTACCATAAAGTTGCTTAAAATGACCAGACGATATAATATTTCTCTATAGTATTTTTTTAACTGGATACTTAGGTCATCCATGCAACTTGAGGAAGGCAATAGCTTAACCACCAGCAGTTCAAACCACCAGCAAACAAAAGGAAATGAAATTTGGAATTAATGCCTAGGTTACAGTTACCACAATATCACAGCCTTCAAAAAGGCAGCTGAAGTTCACGCTCTGTTTTGTGACGCTGTTTGCCCTCTCTGAAGAGGAAAAAAAAATCTCAAGGACAATCCAGAAACTGTTCCAGCAGCTTCTATTTAATGTTCTAAAACATTGCTTCAGTACGATTTACTGATTGCTTCAGTATGATCTGACTAGCACACCTGCATGATGCTTGGAAAGTTCCTAGGTAGTTTACAGGATTCCCCAACTGACTGAAGGCTCTCTTTTTTCCTTACAGCATCAATGCCTTGTCCACTCACTCCATCTGTTTTTCCATCCTACATAAAACAAGAATTCCATTCATTAGAACATGACTCCAATGAGCCCTGGAAGCCAATATTCACCCAAAGTGCTGGGGCTAATGCAGGTATTTGTGCTCTGGTGTGAAAACGCCCAGACATTCCTTACTGGCTAGATAAGAACCATCACCAGTGGAAAAACTGTACTGCTTTTTAGGTAAATATACCAGTGGAGAGCTGCAGAAGTGCCACCCATTTAAGATACTTTGGGTGACTTCATCACCACCCAGTGATATTTTACTTTACCCACTTGGTTCATGTCGCATTCAGGCTTCTGTTTGCGTTCTCGTCTCTATGGGAAATATTGGAGGGAAAAGGAATATTTTACCAGATTACATGTAGGCATGCCAAGAGATTCAACCTCTGGCATTACATGTAACTAAATCTGCAGCTTGCCTGCCCAATCCCAGATGCTGTGGAGAGGCATCAAATTTAGGTATGAGTAACACTAGCTTCCCGGGGGGGGGGGGGGGGGGAGAGAATAAACCCAATGTAATGCTTGGGACTCAGAATCAACCATTATTGGTGAGGGTTGCTTGATAAATTATAGAACGTTAAACAGCAAAAAAATCTCATACACAAAACTACCACTGCCCCAAATCTGAAGGTGCATTCAAAGCAATTGAGTATTTTTCATCAGAGAAGTCAGGGTTGGAAGACCTTAGTTAAGAGGCGGCTACCCTCCCTGACTTATCAAGCACCTCTGTATTGTGGCAATCTAGCTCCTCTCTATTTTCCCCATCTCTTCCCCACTCTAAGTATGTAATTGTTTGCCTACTGCAGTACCTGGCTGGACTGGGGAAAAGACCTGCCAACTGGAGGTTCCCCAATTCGGTTTTCAAAATCTAGTAACCAGTGACACTGAACTCTCTTCACCCACCCTAATATGGTGTTTAAAAAAGGCCCTGAACAAAGTTCTGATAACTGGGAACAGCTTATACCCTTATAACTGGAAGTCCTGGGGTTTATTAGTGCAGAACCAGAGCTGACCAGTTAACTCTGCAGCCTTATTCCCAGTCTGATAGTAGATGCCCATCTCCCCCTTGATAATGCCTTCACTGTCTCGCGTTGTTCGATGCTGGATGTGTCATGTCTTTGGGGAGGAAAAGTAGCATAATATGCTTAAACTAAATAAATAAAAACTGGGAGAATTGCCTGTGTAAATAGGCTGCTATAACACTGTTAAGTTTTCATAGAACACTACTGTTTATACCCACTCACTTCTTTGGGCTCCATATCAAGTTTTTTTGGCCCAAACTGCCCCTTTGGCACCAGACTGGCAGCTGCCCAGCTCTTTGGAGGAGTCTGTAAAGGCTGTGTTTGCTGGGGTTCCTCCTCAGGGGTGACCCACGTCTTCGAGGACTGTGCCTTTGGCTCCACCTCCTCCCCAATGTGTGCCACCCAGGGTTTTCCAGGGTTCTGTCTCTTTGGTGCCACCTCTTCTCTAACACACACACCCCAACGCTTCACAGGCTCCGGCTTTGGTGCGGTTTCCTCCCTTGTCTGACCAACCCAAGTTTTTGTCAGCTCCTGCTTTTGCTCTGGCTTCTCTTTAACTTTGCTTGTCCAGTGCTTTGGAGGATCTTGCTGATCCCTAACCCGGGCCCCCCAAGGCTTTGGAACTTCTCGCTTGTGATCTTCTTCAGCTTCCCAAGGCCTTAAAAGTTCTTGCTTCTTTGCCTGCTGCCTTAGGGACTCCAAAGGCTTCAGAGATTCTTGCTTCTGCTTCTTCTGCTCCTGTTCCTCCATATCAACAAGTGTTTCCCAGGACCTGGGAGGGTCCTTCTTTTTACTGTGTTCCATTTCCCAAGGTTTTGGTTCGTCAGGGTTCTTGGAAGAGTACTCAGCTTCAGGCATGTAGCGTCTATTGAGAAACTATACAGACCAAAGACACTTAATTGCTCACTAGCAAACCCCCCATTTTAGTACAATCTGAGATACATTTACAGTCATGCCAGCTAAAGAGAAGTTTAATCGCGGCAGTTCCCTGAGAAGCCAAGGGTAACCTATCAATACAGAATCATACAAGTATAGCCAAGAAATGTTGCACTTCAAAAATACAGCTTGCTCCTTGAATCATGTGTTTGCCTTCTCCTGTCGTACTTTTGCAGGCTAGCCCTAGTTTAGATCACACTTACTGTTGCTGGCTTGGCTGGCAGCAATAGGAGTAGTAGCATTACCAGCCACAGCTGACGAGAGTTCACTAAGCATGTGGACATGACTACTTTATACTGAATCAGACCATCAGTCTCTCGAAGTTGGCACTTTCTACTCAGACTGGCAGCGACTCTCCAAAGTCTCAGGCTGAAGTCTTTCAAGTCACCTCATCCTTTCACCTGTAGATAACAGGGATTGAGCCTGGGCCCTTCTCTACGGCAAGTAAATGCTCTACCACTGAGCCATGGCCCCTCCAAACCAGGAAACTGAGGCGCTATAACCACAAGCATTAGCATCACTCTGCTCTGCCCTTTTATCAATCAGAAAAGGCTCTTCCCTGTTCCCCTGCGTATTTAAGGTTGCCAGCTGCTGTGGAGTCTATTTGGACAGCAACACAGAGTATACATTTTGATTCCTAACACATTAGCACACTCTACTTTGTCCAGTGGACACTGGGTGAGTATAAATTCTTTGGACACTGCCAATTCCTATTCTTTAGCCACAAGTGGCAGACATGGTTGAGCTAATAGACAAATGCTGAAGCCTAACCACCAAGGAATGAACACAACGAAGCATGTTCTCCACCTTGCACTTGCAAAGATAACCAGGGCAATGGAAAGGGTGGCTAACTTTCTTCCTGCCTTCCAGTTGTCCCTGGAGTCCCAGGGGAGACGACTGAAGCGACAAGCACAGCACAATGAGAACCAGGGTCAGTGCCAGCATATCCTGCAATGGGGCAGCTGCCAGGGCTCCAGGGCTTTTAGCAGGGCCGACCTCTTGTCACCTGCTAGCATGCCTTCCCCCTTACTCACCTGCTTGCAAACCTTTCCACTACCCACACTCCTAGCTGCATGTACTGCCCAGCACCAGTTGGTGAAGGTCCATGGCAATGCTGCTCTCAGCCACATGGCCTACCCATCCCTGTTGTGCAAGGGCATGTGTTTAAATGTGTTGTTATTACCAATTCTGGGTTGGGAAATACCTGTAGAGGGCATGTGTCTGATGCACAAAAAGGATGCATGGGCAGGCAGTGGGGAGGTCACACAGGCTGGGAGGGGGGGTGTAGCAGACAAGGAAGAGGGGGCTGGGCACTGTCTGCCCTGGGGCCCCCCTAACCTGGAACCAGCCCTGAGGGGAGGCTCAGCATATGCCTGATCCAGGTTTTACCAGTGGGAGAGACGCCCAAGGACCTCACATTGACACATCTGGCCTGACTATGTATTTGAGTGGATGTAGGGAGGCTTCCTCTTTTCTTGCCTGAATCCACAGGCTTGCAAAAGAAGCAACAGTCCAGCCCATACCTATCCATTAGACTAACAAGGAAAGAGGAGCAATCCAAACGAAGATGTTTCCAGCATTCAGGGGTTTTATGCATCCAAAACAGCCTTAGGAGGCTGTAAACTGGAGCGGAGCAGAGGCAGAGTGCTTAGCCTTTATCACACTCAAGGCCATCCCGCCTCACCAAGCTGCTTTGACTCTGATCCCACCAACTTCTGCATCATGCTTATAAATGCATTTTGGGCTTTTTCAAGATTCACAGACTTTTATTTTCTAAAATCCATAATGCTCAATGTAAAAAAAGAAAAGAAAAAAAGAATCTGAATCTATTATTTTCCAGAGACATTCTAATTACAGAAAGTTACGCTAGAGTTTAAGGAAATATGTATTTCGACATCCCCCTCCATCTAATACTGTAGGATACTTTACCATTTGCTATGTGACATAGTACTCAGCAGTTAGATTCCATGTAAGCAGCAGTATTACTTTCAGAGAGATTTCTAAGTTACACAGAAGTCTTTATTTCTGAATGACAATGCTGGAGTCCATACATTGTTTAATCCAGATAATAAAGACTTTCTTGTTCATTATAATCCTGATAGTGAGTTAGGAAAACAGGAATAAACTGAAAGTAGAAAGTAAAAAGCAAAGATTAAGATATGCTTATATGCCTCAGGAAGCAGAACTGCAACCGGCTGCACATAACAGTGCAGTACAAGATACACCTTTAAGTTTCATGCAAACCAATCAGTTTTTATGTATCTAGTTACAGGTAGCATTAAATATATTATGTAGTAAATTAACCTCAGGTTTTCACAAGCAATGTGTAAGTTTCATTTTCTCCACCAAAACTAGAAAAGTCTTCCGTGGTTTCAGAAATTTATATTTTCCCTTGCTTCAGCGAAAGGTCCCTGAGTACACCGCTTTTTACATTTATGACACTCACTTTCACACACATTACAAAAACCTGCACACTCAAAACATGTATTCAGTCTGTTCCCAGTGATATATGGAAGCTGTCCCTTTGCCAGTCACCAGCGTAGTGTGTCAGATCTACAGAACCCGTAGTTTTACATGTATGGATTTGCTATAGTTTCATTCTTACTTCCTGTATACTTTTGACATCATGTGGGTTTTCACTTCTTAGGTACCTCGTATGGTTTGACCAGGAATAATTACTTCCAAGGAAGCACTGAACATAGTCACATCTGCAAAGGCTGAGTCCCTGAAACCTGTATTTTCTTCAAAGCCAAGAAGAAAGCACCCACTCTGAAAGTCATAGATACTTGAAGTCACATTTATTAACTGCCCTTGCTGTAGTAATTAGACAACTTTCCGGGGGGGGGAGGGAGACATCTTTTACTACTGCAACTGCGATAATTTCTGGATCACTATAGCAAGGTGACCAGCTGCACTAGTTAACACTACTTACATTCCACCTACTGAACCAAGTCCTTTAGTAACTTACCTCTTGAGACTGTATCTCAGGCTGAGCACAATCCATCTGAGGTTCTAAGAAAAATAATACAGTAGCTTCAATTCAAGCATCCACAAAACTGAGATATGCCATAAACTCTTGAAAAAAAGTAAGTATTCCCAACAGTAGTGCTAGATCAGATCTAAACATTCACAAAAGAAATAACACTACAGAGTTCGTTTCAGCCAGGTGACCTGGCAGCTACCTCATGGGACTTTGCAACCGTTAAATGCTTAGTATTACAAGAAGAAGCCATGCAGCTTTTGGCCTATGACCAAGATTTTTAACAAAAATGTCTTGACTTTTGTTCAAGACTAGTAGTGGTTTAGTGGGGGAAAGCTGCAAAGTACTACTAGCGAGAGGCATGTGAGATTCCATAACACTCTGGTCAGCCATTGTTCACTTAATGGTAGAATTTAGGCTACCTGGTTCTTTGACAGACTCTGGTTTTGACGGCTGTCTTGTTCTTTCAGATCTTCTAGGCGTTTCTTCTTTCAGTTCTTCTTTTTCCAGTACATTACAAGGAGCAGGGATGTTTTCAAAATAGCCAGAATCTAGCAGCTTAGATAACAGATCCTTTAGGTGTTTATCTGAAGAAAAGGGCCTGAATGTTAAGTATTGCCAGTGGTTAAGGAGAGTTTAAAAGTTTTGTCCAAAGAGCAACTAAAGCAATCATAACCGATGCCCTCCCACCGAATCAAGAACACTCCAGCTGCCCTCTAGGAGAAGTGGCAGGAAGTAGGGCAACGTTGCCAGGCAAAGGTGCAAGGTCCACTCGGGAGTTACACCACCTTAACCCAAGCCAGGAAGGATCAGAATGACCCCAAGCGGATGGGAACACCCATCAAAGTCACCTTTCTTGTCCTAGCAAGCTAACCTTCCTAATCTCTTCTTTTAAGCAAAGCTTCAGAGCAGAATTCATGACTTGTTTTCCTTGATGTACAGAACCCCATGAGCAGCATTATGTACTGAATTTTGATTGATGAGAGCTACTTAGACAATTCCTTTGAAAAGCTCTAAAAAAAGCAGCTAACAATAAACTGATATCTCTTTTAGCTTGGAGAAACGACGGCTGAGGGGGTGACATGATCGAGGTTTATAAGATTATGCATGGGATACAGCAGGTAGAGAAAGAAGTCCTTTTCTCCCTTTCTCACAATACAAGAACTCATGGGCACTCCATGAAATTGCTGAGCAGTCGGGTTAGAACAGCTAAAAGGAAGTACTTCTTCACCCAAAGAGTGATTAACACATGGAATTCACTACCACAGGAGGTGGCGGCGTAGATAAACATATGGAGCAGAGGTCCATCAGTGGCTATTAGCCACAAAGTATAGATAGGAATTCTCAGTCTGGGGCAAGTGATGCTCTGTATTCTTGGTGCTTGACGGGGGGAGGGGGCAACAGTGGGAGGGCTTCTAGTGTCCTGGCCCCACTGCTGGACCTCCTGAGGGCACCTCGTGTTTTTGGCCACTGTGTGAGAGTGTTGGACTGGATGGGCCACTGGCCTGATCCAACATTGGCTTCTCTTATGTTCTTATGTCTTGTGTGTTGGGCATAGGGCATTTTGGAAAGGCCACCCGATTAATATGTTTAAAATTTAAGCAAACACTATTTCTAAGAGATTCAAGAGATGAATAGTTCACATGTTTTGACTAGAGCCGCAAACTATAAATGTGAAGACAAGACAGTATGAAGGGCATTAAAGAGCTGAAGCAGCTGTGTTAAGAATGCCCTGACAAAATTACACTTTTTTACTTTGAGCAGTATGATGTCTGATACCAAAATGGCAAATCCATAGAAAATATGAAGGTTTCTTTTATGCAGACAGATACTTACAAGTTGTCCCAACCACTACTTTTTCATTGCCTTCCAGTAGGTCCCAGAAGTAGAGTGATGACTGTTCCATTTGGTCTTCAACACTTAAAAGCCAAAAACAGTGCCTTTTGAAACACTCCATACCAGGTCAAGAACACACTTTAGACAGCTGATCCAATGTTACAGCAATAGCAAAGTACCATCAGCATAATTTTTCCTCAAAAAAATTGTCCAGAACCACTCTGCCAATGAGTAGTTACATCTTGTATTTACTTACGTTTCAGGCATGTATGCCAACTCCATTTTTAGGTTTTTGTAAGCTAATTAGATCCACCTTATTAGGTGTAACTCTATCACAATATCAGCCTTAAGTTCATGGAGGACCTGAAAAGCAGGTGTGTTAAACTTGAAAAGTGTAACGGTTCAGACTGCCTGTAACTATAAAATGTGCTTATCTGTAAAACCAAATTCAAATTAGATAGACATGGTTTACAATACATGAATCGCTAAAAATATTTTCAGGGGAATGTTTTCCACAGGCAATTATTTTCAGAAAGAAGGAAGGATAGGCTAATGTTCCTGTGAACATTAGTTAAGCATATTCATACAGGTTTGTTCTTTTAAAAAATTATATTAATTTTGCAGCATTTATGATAATATTTGTATTGTTCAGAGCTCCAGGCTTGTTTACCTTAAATCACTGCCAAGAGGAAGGGGTGGGTGGGAGAGTGGGCAGCTCCTCCTTGCTTCCTGCTGTCTCCAAGGGGACAGCATTTATTTATTTATTCATTCATTTATTCATTCAAATTTATATCCCGCCCTCCCCGCGAACGGGCTCAGGGCGGCTAACATGGGCATAAAGCCGATTCAATACAGTAAACAGTTAAAATCAATTTAAAACAATACCAATTTAATAAGCATAAGTAGACAGACTGCACCTGCGCCTCATTTCTGATGCTTGCTCAGTCCACAGGTGAGTAGTAAAGCCAGAGCTCACTTGTTTGCTCTGGCAAGCGACCAGCAGCTGCATGGAGTGAGGAGGATGCCCCAACACCAAGAACCTCTTGTCCAAAAGATCCCGCCACCAAGCGTGAAGCTGGCAGAGTAACTCAGTTTTCTGAAACCCCTCTTGTAACCCACCATACAGCTAAGTGCTAGAACATGTCTTCTTTAAAGTTCAGCCAAAGCTATTCTGACTTACGTAAGGGTCTCGCTTCTTCCTGGACACGTCAGTTTTGCAAACTTAATGAGGTAGTCTAGTTCTTTAGAAGGCAAGTATATTGCACCGTTCAAGCCAGCTTTGAAGTCTTTCTGCACATGTTCTTGGGTGAAATTCTGCAGCACATACTGGACCTGCAGCACTGTGCGGAGCTTCTTCTTCTCTGCTTCAAGCTTCATTATATTCTCCCTTCTCTGAGCCTTCCTCTGTGCTTTCAGCAGCTGCAGCAGTACAAGAATAAGTTGCCTGAGCCAGTAATGTTCATGACATACATTTGATCTGTAGGCAGACTGTACTATGTGACAAAGTGGGAAAGGCAGTAATAGCTCTGGAAGAGACACACTGTAATTTCAAGGAACACTTTCATCTAATACGAAGGTGTAATATAAAGTATTTCTCAAATCTTTACAGCTATACTCTTATGATCAACTAGTCATGCAGTTCTAAGAGCTGACAACGGTTTGGCAAGTAGATCCTATCAGGGTACATTGCACCAAGACAGGACGGAAGAGGTGTGTACTGCGGCATGCATGAGAGAGAAGGAAAGCATTTCCACACCAGGAGTTCTAGCACTTTAAACAGAAGAGAATACCTAATAGAGATGAGCAAAACCAGCCTCACCTACCCACACCTGAGAAGTCAAGACATTCTTGTTTTAAGGATTCTCCTGGCTATCCATCATGTTCCCATTCACATACACTGTGGCTATTTCAGGACCAATACCGAAGTTTACTTACATCTTGACTAAGCCCAGAAAATGTCTTCTGAAGTTCTTTAGCAAACTCTAAGTTATGAATCACTTCATCGTATTTTTCAACTGCTTCCTGTAAATAGACCAAGGTATTAATATTGGATTAGTTCAAGACTTGTTTACTCACCATCTCGCAAAGCTAAAGACATCTGGTGTGTTCTTAAGCATCATGAGTGTAAGGTTTGCTTGCACATATTGACTTCAGCACCCAGACTACATCCAGTAGGCTGTTCAGCACAATTTTAAGGGGAGGGTAAATGAACAGAAAAGCCAAGTAATTTCACAACAAATTCCACATAACATTTAACTTGCTTCCAGCTTCTGAGAATAAAATGCTAAAAGCCAAGAACAGCCACTGACTGAGTTACGGCCACTTACGAAGTGATACAGTTAGTTAGCTCTGTGAAGTTTCTGTCATTTACAACTGAATAACAGATCTCTCAGAAGTTACATGCAAGCTTCATCCCAGGAGAAAGTAGCTGATGGATGGAATGTTCCTATATACAAATCAGAAAGCTATAAGAGATTTACTGTAACATCTCTACCTACTCAATTATAGAAAAAAATGGAATGGTCCCTCCATTTCTGATGTGATGCTCTTTATTATACAGTTTGGGGAAGAAACAGAAGTGAGATGGCAGGGTACCCACCTGCACACACTCCCAAGTTCAGTTAGTATCTGTGCATACCTTGTGTTGAGCAGTGATGCAAGATTAGGGGAACCATTTGCTTTACATAGCTTGTTCCTCTAACCTTTGTTTCCCAGGTATCTCAAGCAGGATATGGCTTATGTAGCCCACCTTAACTTGTACCCAACAGGACAAGCATAAGTACAGCCGTACCAGAGACTGGCCTCTCATCTAAAGCTGGAATAACAGCATCCTATCCTGCCAGGAAGGCTCACCTCAGCAAGCAAATTCCTAGTTTACAGTCCTCAGTCAAATACGATTTACAAAATATTTGAGCGTCCTTTTGATGAACAGACATGTCACAATTTAGCAGTGCAACATGGGAAATGGACCGGCCAAAGCTATACCTATAAGGCTGACTACTACAGTGGACACCTTGACAGATTCAGGTTTTAAGCTTGTACTAAGCACCTTTCTCATGAGGAAAGGCTGAAGAGTCTGGGTTTTTTCAATTTAGAAAAGAGACGACTAAGGGGGAACATAATAGAGGTTTATAAAATTATGCAGGGGATGGAGAGAGTTGAGAGAGACATTTTTCTCCCTCTCCCAAAAGACCAAAACTCGAGATCATCCAATGAAGCAGATGGGCAGTAGGTTCAGGACGAACAAAAGGAAATACTACTTTACACAGAGAGTGATTAAATGTGGAATTCGCTGCCAGAGGATGTAGCGATGGCCACAGGAATAAACAGCTTTCAAAGGGGATTAGATAGATTCATGGAGGATAAATCTGTCAATGGCTTCTAGCCATGGCGACTGAGGGAAACTTCCACATTCAGAGGCATTAACCCTCTGAATCCCAGAGCCAGGAGGCAACATCAGGGGAAGGCCTTGGCCTTTATGCCCTGTTGCTGGCCCACCAGAGGAAGTGGCTGGCCACTGTGCGAGACAAGATGCGGGACTAGATGGACCAACTGGTCAGATCCAGCAGGGCTCTTCTGATGTGCCATGACCACAGCAACATCTATTCAAGTTGGGAAAACTGGTTTCGAATCACACTTCAAGCAGTTACTTTAGCTCATGCCATAAGCAGTATATATTGTCTTCAGTGGAATTACTCAGCCAATTTGCACCAGTAGGTGTCACTCAGAAAGGCCATGCCATCCAGTCATAACTGAACTTTAAGTTTGCTCTTGGACCTTGGAATTTTAATTCTGAAGTGCTCATGAGTACTTTGCTGCCTTGATTATAGAGAGTTGTAGACCCGGCTGTGCCAGTATAGATCATACAATGAAACAGGAGGGACAAGCAAAGATTACTGATCAAAGGGAAACCTTTCCGGACCAACAAAGCATGGGATATTGTACCATCAGGTCCACAGCTATTACTGCACGTAACATTGTATATTTTGTTAATGAGCACATCGACTCAAGCCTGTCATTAGAACATACTACTTGCCAAAGAAGTTGCTTTCCAGCTGTCATAAAGGCATTTTTATACAATCATGAGCAATTCAGTACCAAAGTGGGACAATCAACTGTGAGCTTAACATAAATATTACTGGAACTGAAGTACTACTTTCAGCCAAGCCCTGAAAGAGCTGAAAGCCTGAGTCAGGCTAAAGTAAAGTATATTACAGTTGCCATTCTCACCAAAATGCTAATTAGCCTACTTGATAATTCCAGGAAGCCACAGTACCAGTTAGGCCACACTGCATGAAACATATGGTAAAGCAGTGCGCCACAACAAAACCCTCTCTTGAACTATGTGGAAAAACCATAACTAAAGCCAGGGAATCCGCAACACACTACGGTTAGGGATGGAGTTACAATAGTGCATGCTCCCAACCCTAACCAATCATAAGCCTCCCCCACCTTGCACAGCTGTTAATTAAAGATACAAAAACCTTAGCCTAATCAACACAATGTTCACCGCTAAAACCACCTTCACATTCTAATTCATCTACAGTTTAGGACTGCAGGAACTTATGTCAGACAGGGAGCACGAACCTGCAGCCTGCATTGTTTAAGCATGGAGGATTAAAAGATATGGGGAGACTCATGAAGACAGGTCCTGAGTGAGCCTGAACTAGTGTAGACCTGCAAGGCAAGAAGTCCCTGCAACACAGAGGGCGGGAATGAAAAGCTCACTGATATACACAATAAGTCCTGTGCAAGGGAGGCCCTTGCATACATGTGGTCTATGAAAACCTATGCTTCGATATATTTATTAGTCATTTAAGGTATTGCAAAATTCCTTTTGAGGGGTTCAGTTCTTCGCTAACAGCAATCATAGGGACCCTCTAAAATTTATAACACAGAAGGCTCCTCCAGGTCTGCTTATATGACCAAGTTAGCTTTCTAGTTATTTTTCACAGCCTCATTTAGCAGGTGCAAATTCAGAACAGACTAGACTTTCCCATGGGTTTTCTGCACTGCAACATCAGTAAAAGCCAGAATGGAAGATGAGCCCAGTCAATAGAGCCCCACTGGTTTCTGCTCCTTCAAAAGCCCTTTGGAAATGGATGTGCAGAAGGCCATCAGTACAGGGGCTGATCAGACCTCCCAGCACAACGAGTTCCACAGTCGAAACAACCCACTTCTGCATAGTAGGCTGGTATCAGTTGATCTCAAGCTACAGATATCCGAATAGGGATGCAATCAGATGGCCATTTACAGCTTCAAAAGTTAACAGCAGCACTTTGAAATGGGCTCAGAAACAAACAGGTTGCCAGTATGTTAATATAAAACAGGGAGGAAGTCTGGTGAATTGTTGCATTCTGCAAAGGAAGCCAAATATCCCACATGTCACTACAGTCCAACCTGTTACCAAGGTATCCAAAACCAAGGCCAAATCCACCTATTGAAAGAGTGACCCCAGCCAACAGAACAGCCTATAAATATATGCTCTTAACTATATCTGCCACCTGCTTCTCAAGTAGCAGGACCGGATTCAGAAGTACCTTCAAGCTGCAACCCAGACAGCAATTTATAGCCTCCACTCCCCCCCTGAATTTAGAAGGAATGGACGATGTCAGTGCGCTGAAGACACAGAACTGCTAACACTGTACCCCAAGCCTCTGGATGACTAGATGTTGAAAATCACAGGGCCAAGATGGAGCTTTGAGCTCCGCCTCCCGTCCATGAGCTAAAGTGGACCAGTAGTCTCCCAGACTACCTTCTGGAACCGCTATCTAACAGGGTTGAAACCACTGTGTTTCAAGCACCACCTTGGCCAATCAGCACAAAGGGATACCATGGTGGATGTTATCAAAATCACCTAAGTGGATACACTGGTGCTCTGCGAAGGTTGTCAAGCAGGCTGACCCATGCAAGTTTCAGTCCCAAAATGAGGCCAGACACCACAATTAAAAGGGTCAACTGTGCCACTGAACTCCTCTGTGAAACAGTAGATACAAATATGAACATTGTCAACAAAGAACTGGTACAAGAACACACACACACAAAAACTTACCAGCTGATCCTGATTGAGGGACTCCCCCCTTTTCAGGCGCTCTTTATAGTCTTCTAGTTTGAGCTGAGAACACACATTAAGCCAGTACAGGGTTAGGCTTCATGCAAGAACAGCCTTTTTCTTACAAGTGCAGGGGAAGGGATTTCAGGTTGCAGGAGAGAACATTCCAGGCACAGCTCAAGCTTAAGTTACATGAATACAAGTAATAACCACCACCTCTGCAACCACAACTGTTGCTAAGCAGCTCCCCCAGTATTCATTTTTATAGAAGAAAGAAAGCATTTAAGTTTATTAAATCTAGTGATCTAAAGTTCAGCCGTCAGGAGAAAATGCCAAGCCTAATTTAAACAGGCAGATATAAGAGCTTAGAACTTAGCTCAAGCAAGAGTTAAAGAGTATTATTTTCAAGACTGCTAGCACTGTTACAAGTCCATGTTCAAGTTGCATAAAAATAAGGGGCAGAACAGTGACAATATGACCAGGCATCCTCTTACGCAAGGAGAACATGGTTTCTTGATGGCAGAACTTCCCAAAGTAAATTCACAAAGCCAACAGCCACTGTTGAGAATCTGGAGATTTTAAACTGGCATATTCATCATTATGAGACACATCAAGGGTTAGCTTCCCAGAGAAGAGTTATGCGTCCTAGTTGTGGAAACTACTGCAGCTGTACTGCAAAGCCACTGACTGCAGAATTAAAATGAAACCCGCTAACCAAGAATGAAGCTACTTACAGTCAGGCACAGTTCTTTACACTGACAGTAATGCTGCGTGGAAATTCACAGGTTAGCTTGAGCTTCACTTTACATTATACAAAAACTGTAAGCCGAGCTGAAGGGACACAATGTAGAAGGCTCTGTCCTGATGCATGCAAACTATATTCTACATTGCATCAGAAAGCTTTCATCAGTTCTAACTGCTTGTTATCACAGGAATGATTTTTAAAGGCTAGCAACAAGTATCCGACATTTAGCAATCCACACAGCCCATTAACAGAATTTCTTCAGCAAAAAGTTGACAGGTCCCTGCCCCCAGGAGCTTACAATCTATGACAACAGGAAAATTGAAATACACTTGCCAAGAGGAAAGGCGGTGTATAAATAGTATAAATAAATGGATTAAAGAAAAATAGAAGGGTGATTCTGAGGAAATTAACTTGTCTTAACTTATCAAGCCTGCTGGTAACCTGAAGTGCCACTCCTGCTGTTTTCGAAGGACACACATACCTTCTTTTTTTCAATGTTCCTGATCTTGTGTTTTAGGCAGATAAGCCCATTTTCAATGTAGGTCTCATAAGCCTGAGATGCTGTAGTAGCTGAATGCAAAGTTGCCTGCAGGGGGCTCAGAGGAGATTGGTTATCGCTAGGAGAGCCTTGGGTCACCTGCTGCTTAGCTGGCTTCATGCTCTTCTCCTCCCCTTCCTCAGAACAAGAAGGTGAAGGGCGGCGGAGCGGGGACTGTGAAAGCTGCACCATTGAAGCGGCTAAGGCTGCAAACAAACCAGTAAATTGTTTAGCTCTCTCCTCACTGCTGCAGTTACAGCATACATATTTAGCGCTGTTTTCACACACAAGAAAGGGGATACTGTTCTAAGATCTAATAAAACAAAAATCCCTCTGCCTGCTCCTTTATAGAACACAGTTCTGAGCAGCATTCAATCACAAAACCGGAGATTTGAAGAGAATCAGGAGTTTCTAGAACTAAGCTATCGGCCCACACGTGTAATATATAACAGCTACACAGCCTTTCAGAGAGATGAAGACATTCTACATGCAACCTCCAGGCAATACACTACAGGGAACAAAAAAACTAGGTTTACTACCTAACTCTAGAGTTGCCATCCTCCAGGTCAGGCCTGGAGATCTCCCAGAATGACAACTGATCTCTAGTCAACAGAGACCAGTTCCCCCGGAGAAAATGGCTACTTTGGAGGGTGGCCTCTATGGCATGATACCCCAGCTGAGGTTCCTCCCCTCCCTAAACTGCACCATCCTCAGGCTCCACCCCCAACATCTCCAGGTATTCCTCCATCTGGAGTTGGCTTCTCTACCTAATTCTGAAGCAGCCCCAACCAGCCTGGCAACAGCCAAGACCTTAAAAAAGTAAAATAAGGAATCTTAAAAGAACAAACTTGAATGGTGCACCTCTCTCACTTCTAGTCAGCTAAGCACCAACCTCAATTCAGTACAAGTGTGTGCAAAGCTAAAGAGGCAACAGTGGGAGGGCTTCTAGTGACCTGGCCCCAATGGTGGACCTCCTGATGGCGCCTGCTATTTTTGGCCACTGTATGACAGTGTTGGACTGGATGGCTTCTCCAACATTGGCTTCTCTCTTATGTTGCTATCACATACTGCTGACCTCAACATCCATAAGCATCTTTCCCAAAAGAGACCAAAGAGAGCTTTTTTTAAGACACACTTTTTCCCATTAGAGGCAGGACCACAATCAGCCGGGGGGGGGGGGGGGACCAAAAAAAGAGGGGTGCCTCCAGAAGCAGTGCAAGGGCACTTGTATCTATTTTGCTGGCCAGAAACAGAACGGAATTTAGAGCACTGGCAGGCCACAAGACAGGGCAGGCTCTTCAGCCAATAAGACTCCCCCCTGCAACATTTAACATGCCCTCTCACGGAGGTGAAAGGTGGTGGCCAGAGAGGGAGTGGTAAAAGACTAAGACCTTTCATTTCCAGACTGAAGGAAAAGCATGGGGGGGGGGGTGGACTATAGTCAATGCTCCCTCTAACTTGTAGAGTCTTGTGAGCAAAAAATCTTATTTTGCGAGCTACCAGCATTAAAGTTGCGAGCGAGCAATTCGGCTACTGCATAAATCAATTTGCTCTGGAGCCATCCTTCCTGAGCCAAGACACAAGCGTATGAGCCGGAGGCTAAAAAAACCGTGAGTCAGCTCACACTGACTCAGCTTAGAGGAAACACCAAATCGTTGAGCATTTCCGCTCCCGCCGAGAGAGCATCCAGGGAGGCGGAATTCCTGCTGCCTCAAGCTAGGCAAACCCTTCCTAGGGGAAAGCGAGCAGCAGTTTGCATCGCTGCAAGAAGAAGAGGGAGTTCATAATTCCACCCGCCGCGGCTTGGAGAAACGCAACGTCATGCGCGCCCAAATCCCAAGGAAAGGGCAGCTTCTCCCCGGCCATCCTTCGTGCAGCAGGAGCTCCCACCGCATTCCCACGGACAAGAGCCAAGAAGCCCCCCCCCCCGGCGACTTCCTTCCTCCCTCCCCGCAGCGGCGCTCCCGCGCGACTCCCGCTCACCTCAGCCGCCTACCAAACTCAAGCCCACCCGAGGAGCGGCCTCCCTGCTTATAAAGCTTCCCACCCCCTGTGGCGAGGGGGGGAAAGGGCGGAGCCACCACGGAAGGTCACCCTCTGGCTCGCCAATCGGCTGCCGGACTTCGCCGCCCATCCCTCTCCAGGCAACCGCGTGGCCCGGCGTTTCCCCGGCGTTCTGTCCCGCCCACGTGACCCGGGGGACCGTTAACGGAGGCGAGGGGGAGGGGGGAGGCGATGCTGAGGCATCAAGGGAGGGGGGGGAGGGGGCGCGATCGGCTTCTCGCTGGGTTTTGTTTGGCATTTGGGGTTAGGCATATGCAGCGTCTTAAATGGAGCGCTGGAAGGAGCAGGAACATGTTGTTGCTGCTGTTGTTGTTATTTCTCTCAGACGAGTACATGCTTCGCATGCAATGTAATTTTGAAAAAAATGGGGTTCAAGTGTATCTAGATGCTTTTAACTCATACTATCAGGGCTTCTTTGGTAGAAAAAGCCCGGCAGCAGGAGGAACTCATTAGCATATTAGGCCACACCCCTGACAGCACAGCTCCCTCCCAGGATCGGCTTCCCCAGGGGCCCTGAGGCTTGCGGGCACATGGGGAACCCAAGGGAAGGAAGGCAGTTTCTGGGTCAGCTTTCCCAGGGGCCCCGCAGCTGCGTGGGCACCTGGGGAACCTGAGGAGGAGCCTTCCCTCCCTAGATCGGTGCGAGGCACCTGGGGAACCCAAGGAGGGGGAGGCTGTAGCCCTGGCCAACTTGGAAGCCAGCCAGAACTCCATTCTTGTGCATTCCTGCCCAAAAATAGCCCTACATACTATCAACTGGGATGTGCAATGCTCCCTCTAAGCTGTGGAGTCTTTCTACTTTGTGAGCTACTGGTGTGAAAGCTGCGAGAGAGGGATTTGGCTGCTGCATAAACTAGATTGCCCTGGAGCCATCCTTTCTGAGCTAAGACAAAAATGTGTGAGCCAGAGGTTAAGAAACTGTGAGCTAGCTCACACTAACTTAGCTTAGAGGGAACACTGGTGCTGTGTACACCAAATTATGCAGGAATAGCAGCCTTTCCAGTCTCATCTTGTTGAAAATCAAAGTTTGAGTCCAGTGGCGCCTTTAAGACCCACCATGTTTCATTCAAAGTGTAAACTTCTGTGTTCTTCAGACCAATGTTGAAAATCGTGAGTCTAGCCCTGACCTGGGTAGGTCAGGCAAACCCAGTCTCATCACCTCTTGGAAGCTAAGCAGGGTCGACTCTGGCAAGGATTTGGATGGGAGACCTCCAGGGAATACCCGCAGCCAGGAGGCAGGGCAGGCCTTATTCAGCCATCTCTCTGAATATTCTCCAGGCCCCCCGTGGGTGGTCAGTCACCAGAGGCTGCCATGACTTCCAGGTGCACACACATGCACATATGAAAAAACAAAAAACATAACATAATGAGTGAATTCACAGCAGTGAGCTTGTTGCCTGAATTCATGGATGTTGTAGCGACTGCAATTTAAGAGCTGGACATTCCGTATTCATTAGGATTTGAGAGACCCAGTTTCAAATGCCCACTCTACCATGATGCTCAGTGGGTGGTCTTAGCAATTTTAAGAAGGTTTATACAAAATCCTAGTCAAGTCTATATAAAGGGTTTACTCCCAGGATAGTGTTCTTGACACTGAATGTCTCTCTGTATCTCTCTCCCTCTCCCCCTAGCCTACCTTATAAGATTGTTGTGAGGATAAATGGAGAAAAGGATAATCAAGTGTGCCACCCAGAACTCCTTCGCAGATGAAGTGTGGAACAGACAGTTGAAAGACAGATGGAAGATGGGCCATTTGCAATCACTGCCCCTGAATGTAGGAGATTTTTTGCTGTAGAAGTGGAATACTTTTCAGCTTTTGAAGAGCTGCATATGAATGGTCCCGCTTACTTGCCAGACTAGAGTGTTTGAAGCTTATTGCACAGTATTAAGTCCTGTGGAAGACTGCAGAGGACCATCTATTGCTTACAGCACTTGCAGCAGTACTGGCTAACCAGTAAACGATGTGAAGCAAAAAGTGACAGACAGGCCTCTTTTGTATGGTGGCCTAGGCAGCGTAAGCATTTTGTTCAAAGCCCTTCTTCTCACGCACTGCCTTTTCTCTCATTTCCTGGATGGATATTGGTGGGGAAGGTCGGTGGCCATGCCTGATCATGTACTGGGCATGTGGGGGCAAAGGGAGGGGGTTATATAGCACTTCTACTTCCATGGAGTTTCCTTTCTTCATATTTCTTTTTAACTGTATCCTTCATTCCCTCAGCTAGATGACTTTTGGATATCTCATTCTGTGGCACAGTGGGATCTGCAGAGCATTTATTAAGCATCACAAACACAAATCATTTGATGGAAAACATGCCAGGCTCTTTAAGAATTATCAACCCTTGGTGATTGTTGTTTACCGTCAATACACCAGGCTCCTGCATGTCCTTCTGGTTCTGTGACTCTCACAGATACATGTTTAAACTTTCCCCAGGAATTTCCATCATTGTGTTTCTCATTTCCCATCAAAGAATTAAGGCTCATTGTAAATGGTAGCTATCTGGGCCTCTTTATTTCCCATTATATCCTCACTGATATGGCCACAAGTTCCACTGCTTTTTAAACCCCCGTTATCCAGAAAGATTTTATCTTTGTACAATACTATCTTTCTACAATACAATTTTTAGTGGGACTTCTTTTTGATACACACAAGACTGGACTGCCAGTTGTACCACCACATGCACACAACTCTAGGTTTGCCTTTTGCTTTATTTATGCAACACAGCAATTTTGTGCTTTTGCAACTCTGAATTGATTTATAACAGATTTGAACCTAACGCTTCTGACATTTTGCTTTGCACAGCAGACCACTGAACTATGGTTTGGCAAAGGAGATAGTCAAAGACCTGTGGAACCTCAGAATATCTAGTTGTTGTTCAATCGCACAGTCAAGTCCGACTCTTTGTGACCCCATGGACCACATCACGCCACGCCCTCCTGTCCTCCGTTGTCCTCTGGAGTTTGCTCAACTTCATGTTTGTTGCATCAATAACACTGTCTAAGCATCTCATCCTTTGCCATCCTTCTTTGACCTTCAATCTTTCCAAGCATCAGGGTCTTCTCCAGTGAGTGCTCCCTCCTCATTACGTGGCCAAGAGTATTTGAGCTTCAGCTTCAGTATCTGGCCTTCCAGGGAACAGTCAGGGTTGATTTCTTTTAGGATTGACTGATTTGATCTCCTTGCAGTCCAAGGGACTCTCAAGAGTCTTCTCCAGCACCATAATTCAAAAGCATCTATTCAGCGCTTGGCCTTCCTTATTGTCCAATTCTCACAGCCATACATTACTACTGGGAATACCATTGCTTTGAGTTTGACCATACAGACTTTTGTTGGCAGGGTGATGTCTCTACTTTTTATTATGCTGTCTAGATTTCCCATAGCTTTCCTCCCAAGGAGCAGGCATCTTAGAGATCTATTCATTAACTAGATTTATATCCAGACCTTTTCCCATAACATCCGTGGCAAATTTCCTAGGAATGACTAGAGTTTCTGGTCTTTCTCTCCACACTGACATGGTACATAGAGCAGGGCCTCCTTTGATACTCTTAGGGTTGTCAACATAAACCCGACTCTGCAGTTGTGCTTTTAACTGATCTCCATGCCATTAAAAGGCCCGCCTGCTGATTTCATGAGAAAGGCAAAAGAACAGATCAGGCTATTACTTTCTGGTGAGCTAACTTTAGATATGTTAGTGGTTATGTGCTCACTTCAGGCAGAATTGTTCCGGAAGATATTTATTTTTATTTGTTATTAACATCTTACTCTTCTCCTTAGTGGGGACCCAAAGCAACTCATCACACGACTCTCCCTTCCTCCATGATATCCTCACAAGAAGAAGCCGGGGAGATAAGTTAGGCTGAGAGACACTCACAGGCCCAAGGTCACCCAGCAAGCTTCCATGGCAGGGCAGGGATTTCCACACTCAGTTGTCTCAAGTCCTAATCTGCCTGTTTTACCATGGTGCCACACCAGCTCTCATATGCTGGATCTAAGACTTTGGGGGCTTTACAGGTCAAAGCCCGCATTTTGTATGCTTGAAAATTATGTGTGTATGGGTGTGTGTTAAGTGCTGTCAAGATGCTTTTGACTTTATGGCAGTGCTGTGAATTAATGACCTCCAAAACACCCCATCATTAATAGCCTTGCTCAGGTCTTGCAAATGGAGGGCCCTGGCTTCCTCGATTGAGTCAATCCATCTCATGTTGGGTCTCCCCAGGGCTTTTTTTGTAGAAAAAGCCCAGCAGGAACTCATTAGCATAATAAGCCACACCCAACAGCAGGAGCTCATTAGCATAATAGGTCACACCACTGACCGTGCTGCTTATTAGCATATTAGGCCACACCCCCATGTTGCCAGAAGAGTGGTCATCCAGCCACACCCACCTTTTGCTTCTTATTCTGTTTACCTTGTTTGTTGTCAAAACCCAGGGCTTTTTTTGTAGCAGGAATTAATTTGCATGTTAGGCCACATACCCCTAATGTAGCCAATCCTAATGAGCTTCTGCTGTTGGGTGTGGCCTATTATGTTAATGAGTTCCTGCTGGGTGTGGCCAACTCAGGAGCCAGCCGGAACTCCGTTCCTGTGCGTTCCTGCCCAAAAACAGCCCTGGGTCTCCCTCTTTTCCTGCTGCCTTCAGCTTTTCCTAGCAAATTAAGTGGGAGCCGGTATATTTTCATCAAAATAGGTCTCAATACATTTTCAGCTTAATTCTGCCCAGCTGTAGTTTCTGGTAACCTCAAAAGAGTTATATAACAGCATGTTACAGTGGTTAGTAAGACTGCCAAGTTTGTAACCAATTCTTGCAATTGTATCTTCAAACCCTTTCTTAAAGGCACAATTGTTTAATCTATTGAACTTAACTGGTGATCATGCTTATCTCCTTATTGTGCCCTGTTTCCCTGCTGGTTTCAGTAGGCCAGATAGCTTTAAAGGCTCTGGAAAAGGGAAAGCTTTTTTTCCTGGGCGGTTTTTTTTATTATTATTGCAGCCCTCGGGTGGAGTTGCTAATGTCCAGGTAGGGACTGAAGATCTTGAATTACTGCTGACCTTCAAAGATCAGTTCCCCTGGATAAAATGGCTGCTTTAGATGGTGAACTGTATGGTATTACACCATGCTGAGGTTTCTCCCCAAAATCTCCAGGAACTTCCCTACCCAAAGCTGGAAACACAACTTGTCTTCTCACCATAACCTGTCAACCAGCCTACATGATTCCCTGGGAACTGTTGAATCACATGAACCTCCCTTGGTTATTGTCATCAGAAGTACACAACAATTCACTATTTCTCATGCTGATGGGCAAACCACAGCCAAGAGCCAGCACGACATCCGTGTCCTGCAGGACCTAAAACAGTTCTGGAGGGCCTGTGAGACAGAGATGTTCCACCAGGCCTATGGGTGAGGACAGGAACGGTCTATAGGGCTGCCAGCCTCCAGGTGGGGCCTGGAGATCTCCCGCTTTTACAACTGATCTCTAGCAGACAAAG
Source organism: Lepidodactylus listeri (assembly GCA_029233225.1). NCBI lineage: Eukaryota > Metazoa > Chordata > Lepidosauria > Squamata > Gekkonidae > Lepidodactylus > Lepidodactylus listeri. The sequence goes on from JARCFY010000008.1 coordinate 25,353,547, forward strand.
ATCAGCTCCCCTGGAGAAAATGGCTGCTTTGAAGGATGGACTCTATGGTATTGTACCATGCTGAGGTTCCTCCCCTCCCTCCCCAAACCCTGCCCTCTCCTGGATCCACCCCCAAAATCTCCAGGTGTTTTCCAGTCCAGACTTGGCAACCCTAATGGTCTACCATCAAGCCTGGCCTCCCCCGTCTCCCTAAAGAAGGATGTATAATGTCTAATGTCATCTGATTAGTTGTGTTTATGGCTGGTTAATTGTTTTTAAATTTTAGTCTCTGTGTGTGTGTTTGTATGTATAAGCTGTTGTAAACCACTCTGAGCCCTATTGGGGAGATGACGGTATAGAAATCAAATTAATAACAATAATAATAATGTGTCTGACTACAATCTAGAAGACCAAGGTTTGAATTCCCAGCCCACTATGGAAATCTGGTTGGTGACCTTGGGGTCAGTTGCTCTCTCTGAGCCTAGCATACCACACAGGCTTGTCTTTGTGAGGGGGAAATGGAGCAGGGCCGTAGCCAGGATTATTTAATCCGGGGGGCCTTTAAATAAATCGGGGGCACCCCCCCAAGCAAGCGCCATAAATAAAATTTACAATTTGCAAGTTGGGGGGCCAGGGCTGGATGGGAAGTTAGGGGGGCTTGGCGGTAAGTCAGGGGGCCAGGCCCCAAGAGGCCCCACTGTAGCTATGGGCCCAAAATGGAGGAAGGAAGAACAATTTAGCTGCTACTTGACAGCAAAAAGAAACTAATAATTTTAAAAGTCTGTTTTACAACATTAGAACAGCCAGCCTTTTATAAGTTCCCATAAGAAATCTTGAGTTTTAAAGCAGTACAGAATACTAAAATGTTATGTGTACGCTTATTTCCCTCATCAGACATGAATAATGTTACAGATATTTGGACTAATAATGGGGGGGGGGGCAGGCTGTGCTAATTTGCATATTCTTCATCTTCAGAAGCAGTAGGCAAATTACTCATTTAGATGTGAAGCAACGTTGTCTGCCACAGATACAATTAAATGCTTTCAGGAACTGTATGACCTCTGCATATTTACCATCATTATTTGAATATTCTGGGAAGAAATGGTTTTTAAAATTCTGTGTCGTCTTCATATAGAAACAGTCTCGAAAGACCATATATTTAATGACAGGCTATTCAGATATATTATCAGCACTTCAGTTATTTCTTTATTTACTTCCTTCCTTACTTGCTGTTGATGTTCAGTCGTGCAGTCAAGTCCGACTCTTTGCAACCCCACGGACCACATCACGCCAGGCCCTCCTGTCTTCCACTGTCCTCTGGAGTTTGCTCAGCTCCATGCTCCTCGCATTGATAACACTGTCTAACCATCTCATCCTTTGCCATCCCCGTCTTATTTTACCTTCAGTCTTTCCCAGCATCAGGGTCTTCTCCAGTGAGTGCTCCCTTCTCATTTGGTGGCCAAAGTATCTGAGCTACTTACTTACTTACTTCATGTATGTGCTGCCTTTCTCCCCAGTGGGGACCCAAAGCAGCTTACTTCATTTTCCTCTTGCCGGGTCTTGGCCTGTGGGCCTAGGGTCACCAAGCTTCAGGTGAGGCTGGTTTTCTCTAGGAGTTATAACTGGACCACACACTACAAAGTCCAGTTCTGCTGGAGAAAATGGCATCTTCAGAGGGCAGACTCCATGGTATACTATGAAGTATCAATGAAATCCTTCCCCAAAACCATGCTGTATAGGCACCCCCCCCCCAAAATCTCCAGGGATTTCCCAGGTTGGAGTTGGCAGCCCTAGCTGTCACCCTGAGACTCAGGTTTTGGAGTTAATTCTCAGGATCTCTGGTTGAAGCGCCATCAGCTAGCTCACAATACTTTCAGTGTCAGCCTAAGCAGAGTTACATCCTTTTAAGCCCATTGACTTCAGAGGTCTGCCTCTGCTTATGATTACACCGTTGATGGCTGGAAACAGCAAAAAGCCTTACTATGAAGTAACATCTTCATAGTCTTACTATGAGTAACATCTGAGATGAGGGCCCTTGGATACCTGAACACTTGAATACTGGAACATCTGAATGCAGCCCAGACTGGGCAGTCAGGGGAGACCGGACCCCAACCCTGATAGGAAACGCCATCTGATGATTCTAATTGACGGAAGCACTTTACTGTAAATTAGTGTAATGTAATGTATGTTATCTGTAATTCTTTTAGCATTGTGATGTATTTTAACTGTTTTATGATGTATTGGGTTGGCACTGCGTGCCCTTGTAAGCTGCCCTGAGCCCGCTTGTGGTTGTAACGTTTTTCCCACCATAGAGTACAATGGAGGGGATGGGGCAACCTGTTTGAGGCCCCATAGAATTGGTCCCATGGTCCAATCTTCTTGAAACTTGGTGGGTATTTCAGGGAGAGGTCCCAGAAGGTACCTTGCAAGTTTGGAGCCTCTCCCTCAAACCCCTTCTCCTCCAGCCCCTCATATACCCTATGAGTTTTTGCCATTGACTTCAATGGCCCATAGGGTATAATAGGGCTGAAACTGACATTCAACCGGTTATGCTAATGAGTTATGCTAATAGGTATGCTAATGAGCTCCTGCACCTCTTTTTTTACGAAGGACCCCTGGCCCCTTCCACTGAATTTTCTTGGTAAGTAGAGTTGATCAACATTGCTTCTAGGATGCAGTAAGTGATGCATCGTCATTATCTTGCAAGTTTTGCAATCTATTGCTTCTAATTCTGCTTGTTTCCAATTGATAATGCCAGCTGGGTATCTTAGAACTGGGACCACCCACATATCAATTGCCTTTACTGTGTTGTCTCCATTTAATTTTGTTTGCAATATCTTTTTAACTCTTTACTAATACTTCTTGGTTATTTTTTTTTGTAATAAGGATATGTCTGATGTTGTCAACTTCCAAAATCCCAAGATATTTGTATTTTTCTTCAACACCCAGGGTTTTGATGTTGTTGTTCGGCATCTTGAATTATTATTATTACTTGTACTACTGCTGCTGCTGCTGCTATTATTATGGTAGAAACTTATTAACTGCAACAAAGAGAGCTACTCTCTGAAATTATTACCAAAGCAATAGATACTTTTCATTAACTTGTTTCCCAGTTATTTGTGAGAGACTTACACAGGTTTTTATTAACAGTCTCCATTATCAGTGAAAAATTGCAGTATAGTGCTTGTTCTCCAAAGTGTTCACATGGAAAATATTATTGCCCTGACCTGGTTAGCCCAGGCAAGCCCGATCTCATCAGATCTCAGAAGCTAAGCAGGGCCAACCCTGGCAAGTACTTGGAAGGGTGACCTCTAAGGAATACCAGAGCCAGAATGCAGAGTCAGGTAATATCAAAGCCATCTCTCTGAAACATATTAGCCCCACTAGGGGTCCCCAGAAGTCACCATGACTTCCAGCCTCACAAGCACGCACGCACGCATGCGCACACACACATTACAAAAAAAGAAAAGAAAAAAAGAAAATATGTATTAGCCCTGGTACTTTGAACTGTACTCCGATTTGCTGAGACAGCAGCCACAGCTTTTCACAGTTACATTATTACCTGCTGATTTCTTTAGATCAAATGGCCATTAAAAATACAAGTAAAGCAGCCGATACAAAAGGTGACATCCCAAACCCCTACCACATCTAGCGTGGCCTTTAGGTGCAACAGTGGTTGGAAGAAGTAGAGTTGCAAGGGAAGAGAACTACCTGCCTTGTTGATCAAATGGTTTTTGTCAATAACCATTCCTGAAACTTAGCCAGTGCCTCAGCTATGGATATGCCAGGCAGTAAAGAGGGGAGGGTTATCAAAGGAAACTTGCAGTTCAGTTCTAAGCAGAGCTACACCCTTCTATGCCTCTAATATCTTAATTCCATCACATAATGATCTGATAAAGAAGACTCACATACACGTAGCCATGTGGTTGATTTGTGATTCATTGAGTTAACCTCACACATTTTGTGCACAAGTTTGCTTTCACTACATCACCAGAATCCTACTACTGCCAAACAAGTTCCAAAGGAATTAATTGATAGAGTCCTGAGATAGTGGACTGGGCTATAACACTGTACACTGTCTGTGGGGGAATCACATTGTTAATGTTCTGATTTCAACTACTCCCCCAGAACTTTTCACCTTGACAGTTTCATTAAAAAATGTACTTGCATATTTGTGTGTGTGTATGCGTGCTGTTAATATGAGGAAATATTTTTTAAAAATCTCTCACCACTACTGTGAGCTGGTACAGTCCATTCTACTACTTCCTTATGCTTCATGTGTAGACTTGACCTAAGATAAAGCCAACTCAAGGATCTTCCATGCACCGTGCTCCCTGCCTGAAAGCCATGTTCTGATGCTCCCAAGACTTTAGATACATTTTTAAGTGTGTCAAGTGTGCACATGGCCACAATGAAGCTGCCTTATATTAAACCAGACCCTTGGTCCATCGAGGTCAGTGTTTTCTACTCAGACAGGCAGTGGCTCTTTGGGGTCTCAGGAAGAGGTCTTTCACATTACCTACTGCCGGATTCTTTAAACTAGAGATGCTGGGGACTGAACCTGGGACCTTCTGCATGCCAAGCCAATGTTCTACCACTGAGCATGGTCCCTTACCTAAGTGTGCAGCCATAATGTAATAATTGATATGTCAGCTTACAGTATTTGTAATAAAAGTTTTGAGGGCTTTATTTGGCATTTGGCTTTTGATGTCAGTCATTTACATTTGGCATGGAAGTTTGTATCTGCTGAAGATTCTCTTCTGCTGTTCATATACATCTTATTCAACCATGAATGGATTTCTGTGACTTCCCAGAGATAGTCTACTTTCCATTCCAGCGATCGGCTTAACTTAGTCCTTGCTGATCATAATTTTGTTTCCAGAGTTTTTGTATAATGGGTGTGCTGTGTGTCGCACACAATATGAATGTCATTACTGCTAGCAGTTAACCTCAGTTATCCTAAAGATAATTTCTAAAGTTGTACTATAATGGGATTCTCTCTTTCTTGGACTCCTGTTAACGTTAAGGCAAAGGAGACATCAGGCTGAAAATATAATCGCAATCTCTGCTTTCAAAAATCCGGACAACAAGTTCCATTTCCCTTCTGTAAAATCCACAGAAAACAAGTGGTATGGTATACTAGCCCTCCTCGATGAATGAAATGACAGGGAAGCAGATTTGGCGACAGCAAATAGTGGCTGACATACATATGTCAGAGGGCAAGAGAAAGTTGTCCTCCGTGCATAACGTCCATAGATGCTTTTGTGGCCATTTCCTATTTTGCTATATAATGGAGGCCTGCCAAAATGGAATGCTGCTGTATTTGCAAAACTGTCCAGCAGCCACTTGCTGGGAACAAAAGTGACAAGAGGCCTGCATTGTCAGGAGTACAAAGACCAGCTCTAGCATCATTATAGGGCTCTCCAAGAGGAATTACAAAATGCAACCATGAGTGTCCCCTGCACTAATCTTCTTTGCCTTTGCCTTATAAAAATTCCTACTGGTATTCATGCCCTTGCCAACATCACCGGTAGTTCCACTAGCTCAGACCCTGCAGCTGTAAATTGGCATTTATTTTGGTGTATTTCTCCCTGAAGAAAGGAGAGACATCAAAAATTATTCTGGACATTCCAGCTGGTTGACATTGTAAATGGCCATGTTGGTCCAAGCGGAATCCAAGAACAATAACAACATCCATGTCGTTTTGTTTTTATTACAATGAACCCAATTTATACAACGCACTGTGCAAGCTTTCAGACTCAGCAGAACTCTTCTTCAAAGCTAGGTGTTACAAAACTTCAGCTAAGAAAGAGAGGGAATTGTCAACAGAATGAAAGCAAATGGGGACAAAGGACTGTACATAACAAAGGGCCCAGTATTGACCTTTAAAGCACTAAATGGCTTGAGACCTGCATACCTTAAAGACCACCTACTCCCATACTAACCTATCTAAACTTTACGGCCATCTGAGGCTGGATTGGTGGCAAACCGAAAAAGGACCTTCTTGGTCATAGCACAAAAGTTGTATGTTTTCCCTCCCCAGGGCAATTCATCTGTCCCCTTCAATCATCATCTTACACCAGTGGGTGATGACTTTTTTGTTTTGTACTAGGATTGCCAGGTGCTTACTGGCTGCTGTTGGGGGCTCCAGACTGCTCCCTGGGATCTTCTTGTGTGCTGCGATGATGTCACCCAAAAGTGATATCATCATGCCAGGAACATCATGCAAGGGACGCTCACCATAGAGTTTTTAGCTACATGCTAGGCAGGGGTGGCCACAGTTGCTTAATCCAAGAGCTACATAGAATAAACATCAGATGTTTGAGTCAGAGCCGCAAGACATGAACGCCCATGTTTTAATTGACAAATATGCAAATTTGCATATTAAATTAAAGAGACAGATGCCTTCTCCAAGCCAAGCCAGTCTGCTGGTGTGGCGGGGCTCGGAGAATACATTTAACTTTATATGGGGAGGGAGGGAAGAAAGATAGAAAGAAAGTGGAAAGAAAGCAAATAGATGGGGGAGGGAGGGGGGGAGGGAGAGGTGGAAACAACACAACTTTAAATGCATCCTCCAAGCCCCTTATGCCAGCTGGCTTGGCGAAGGGATTTAAAGAGACAAATAAAGAGTGCTTTGAAAACACATTTAAAGTTCCTTTCTTTCTGTGCTTCCCTCCCACACATACCTCAAGCCTACTCAAGGAGGGGAACACTTGCTGGGGAAGGGAAGACTTTGGTTCCCCAGCCGCCCTTCCAGGAGCCACACAATATGTGTGAAAGAACCACATGTGGCTCCTGAGCCACAGTTTTGCCACCCCTGTACTAGAGCATCTCCCACAACATGCCTGGTGCAGTGGGGCTCTTCGGGGGTGGGGCTCTGGATGGTGGGGCCCTAACCCTAACCCAGATGGATCTCTGATTGCCCTTTGGAACATAAGAACAAATGAACATAAGAGAAGCCATGTTAGATGTGGCCAATGGCCCATCCGGTCCAACACACAGTGGCCAGTATCCAGGTGTCATCAGGAGGTTCACCAGTGAGGTCGGAACTCCAGAAGCCCTCCCACCATGGCCCCTCAAGCACCAAGGATACAGAACATCACTGCCCCAGACATACTGTTCCATCTATACCTTGTGGCCAATAGCCACTGATGTTCTTCTGCTCCATATGTTTATCCAATCCCCTCTTGAAGCTATATTCACTTGTAGCTGCCATCATTTCCTGCAGCAGTGAATTCCACATGATAATTACTCTTTGGGTGAAGAAGTACTTCCTTGTATCTGTTCTAAGACAACTGCTTATCAATTTCATTGAGCGCCCACGAGTTCTTGTATCGTGAGAAAGGGAGAAAAGTACTTCTTTCTCTACCTTCTCTATCCCATGCATAATTTCATAAATCTCTATCATGTCACTCCTAAATCATTCTTCATAAGGAAAGTGTTCCATCCCCTTAATCATTTTAGTTGTCCTTTTTTGCACCTTTTCCAATGCTCTCTTTTTGTGGTGCAGTGACCAGAACTGTACAAAGTATTCCAAATGGGGCCACACCATAGATGCACAGGGGCATAATGATACTGGGTGATTTGTTTTGAGTTCCCTTCTTAATAATCCCCAGCATATCATATGCCTTTTTTATTGCAGTCACACACTGAGTTGACATCTTCAGTGAGTTATCTACCATGACGCCAAGATTTCTCTCCTGGTCAGTTATGCCAGTTCGGATTCCATCAACATGTATTTATAGTTAGGATTTTTTTTTTTTGCTCCCATGTGCATTACTTTGCATTTGCCCACACTGAACCTCATTTGCCATGCTGATGCCCACTCGTCCAGCTTCAACAGATCCCTCTGGAGTGCCTCACAGTCCTCCATGGTTTCCACCACCGTGTTGGTTCTTCTGGGACTCTCAGGATCTTTTGATACAAATTACCATGTTTCTGAGTCAACTGATTGACATGGGGAGGGGGTTTCTGGGTCAACTGACTGATATGGGGGGGAGGTAGGAGCATCACACTCGGGCAATCTGCTCTTGTTTGACTGACCAGTTCCAGAAGGTGGTGTTCAGGGATAGTTTGTACCCATGGCATTGATCCAAGGGGAGAGGTCATCCACAGAACTGGACTAATGTGTGATCTGAACTGGTGCCTGGAAGCAGTAATGGGCCAGATGAGGACCAATAAATAATAGTTCAATCCAGGTAAGACAGAGATGCTGTTGGTCAATAATGGTGCCAATCCTGATTTGAGGCATCATTGTGTTCTGGATGGGGTGGTGGTGTCACCATTTGTCTGAAGGAGTGGGTTAGCAGCTTGGATCCAGATGTTCAGACAGATGTTCCTCCCCTTGGATGTTCACCTAGACCCAAACTTGGTACCCTTTCCATCACTAGGTATAGACATCTTTGTTTGCCCGAGGCTTTAGCTGAGTGGTTTTGCATCCTGCCTGCTGATGATTTCATTTGGAAACCACCCCTGCTTTTTAGTGCTATTACGCTACTGCTGATTTTTAAGGTTCTCTTTTAATTATGTTGCTAGCCGCTCTGACAAGCAGCTTTTTTTGTTGAGGGGTGAGGTAGAAAAGTTCTAAATAAAAACATAAAATAAAGTGAGTCCTTAGTTAGCCTGATTTCTGTCCACAAAGAGAGAGAAAAAGTTTTGCTCAATGGGATTAAAATGTGTAGTTTGTCATTTCTATGCAAAGCACAGTGATCATTCACAATAATAGTGAGAATTCTCAAGCACTATGGTCACACAGAGTATTTAATTGGGGAAATCGTCAGTCCTGTGGAGCGCCTGGCTAATAACATCACATCCACCGAAGAACTCTAATGCAGCATTTTTCCAGCGGAATCTGCCTTTGAAGTTCCTTTGTTGAAGAATGCTGACTTTCATGTCAGCAACAGAGCGTCCTGGAAGACTGAAATGTTCTTTCACCATTTTTTTAGCGTGGTCCCTGTTTTTGTATTCAGTGACTGCTCTGTTTGTCCTGCAGAGTGTGGTTGAAGATAGCATATATCATTCTGGGTAACTACTGTTTCCTGTTTTGCTATATAGTTAGGGTTACCATATGTTGAAAAGCAAAAAACTTGACTATTGACCTCTTCAAACAAGTGATCACTGTGACAAATCTCATTTTAAATGCCCCTACTATTTAAGCCGTGATAATTGTTGCTAACTAGAAATATTCCTAACCTTTCAACCCAAAAAGATAACATTTGCATCAGTTTTTAAGAAAGAACCCAAAAGAAGACAGATACCAATAAAAAGAGGCCATGCCCTCTAAAAAGAAGACATCTGGTAACCCTGTAAATAGTGGATGCTGTTTTTTTGTGGCAACAGATTAAGATGGCTCTTGTGCAAGTAAACATGTGAAGAGAATTTACATGTGAGCAAAAGACTAAATGAAAGACCTATATCGAGTAATAAATATTTAGTAAAAATACTCACAATTGTAGTAGTGGATGGTGGGAAAGGTGGAGAAGAAATGTTTCAATACATGTATTAAATATTTAGGAGCCTTTTCTCCCTTGTGGAACTCAAGGTGGCGGCTAGAGACACCCCCCCCCCCCCGAGATTACAACTGATCTCCAGGTGACCAAGATCAGTTCCCCCGGAGAAAATGGCTGCTTTGGAGGGTGGACTCTGTGGCATTATACCCTGCTGAGGTCCCTCCCCTCCTCAAACACCACTCACCTCAGGCTCCACCCCCCAAATCTCCAGGGATTTCCCAACCTAGAGCTGGCAACCCTAGAATAAAATGATAATAAAAAACACCATAAGAACATTAAGAATAAAGCAACAATGACAAAAAACACATAAAAGGTCTCAATTTAAAAACTCTTATTAGGACTACTGATAAATAAAGACTAAATCAGTCAAAGGCAGTTCTAAATGAAACTGTCTTCAGCTGCCTCCTGAAGATCAAAGGCACAGTTCCCTGGGGAGGTTATTCCATAATATTGGCAAGAGAAGGAATAAATCCCACCCCCCTCAGCCCTCTTCAGGAAGTTCTGGGGGATCTGACTCCTCCCTTACTCTTGTACTGGTAAGAGTACACAACAGCATCGTAACATTGCTGATCTGGGCACCAGAAGTTACCATAAACAGAAGATGCATAGGATATATGATGTAATAGGCAGTGTAGGGAGGGGAGAGACTCTCAGTCGCATGGTTTCAACATTGTGTAGCTCTTGCATGTTTAGAAAGCCACTCCCCTAAATTATGTTAATCTTTTTTTTCTCAAAGAATAACAAAACAGGCATTGCAATAGCAAGTAACAAAAACATTATAATACATAACAAACATTCATAAACAGTACAAGCACGTGTACATTTTTCTTAGTAGACTATTTAACTAGCACAAGATATATAGATATATAGATAATTAAAGGACCCATTCTTTGCATATAAAAGTATAATATTGCGATTTTCTGGCTATGATTGATCTTTTCTAAGACAAAATCTAGATTTCCAGTATTGGGTGCCATCTACCGTAAAAGCCTAGTGATTTAGTAAAGGTATCATGAGCTAGTTTATCCGAAACCTTATTCATCAAGAGGTGGTCCCATATTTTTGAGTGCCATGATCTTACCAAAAGGGGAGTATCCTTTTTCCAATGTTATGCAATTATCGTGTTTGCAGCTGAAAAGAGAAGTGTAAGCAACTCTTTACTGTATTGTGGGATGGGGATGTCTTTCCAGTAGTTCAGAAGAATAATTTCAGGTCTTTTTGGGATCTCATGCCGTTAGGCGTTTAATATGGAATAGTATTTTTTTTCCCAAAATTGTCTGACTGATGTGCATTCCCACCAGCAGTGGATGTAAGAGCCAACGCCTCCATACCCTTTCAAACACTGGGGTGAAATTTTGCAGCAGATTCTGTGTAGTTTCAGGTGTCAATTACCACCTTGTAATTACTTTAACATTTTGTTGCTGAAAGTTAGGTGACCTTGTGGTGTACGCATATGATGACCAGACATTTTCCCTGAAAGACTCTAAAGTTCTTCTCCCAGGTCCAAAGACCACGATGTAACATAAGACGAGGAGATTGGATTTATACCATGCCCTTCACTACCTGAAGGAGTCTCAAAGCGGCTTACAAACTCCTTTCCCTTCCCTTCCCGACAACAGACACCCTGTGAGGTAGGTGGGGCTGAGAGAGCTCTGACAGAAACTGCTCTTTTCAATGATAGCTCTGACAGAACTATGGCTTGCCCAAGGTCATCCAGCAGCTGCAAGTGGAGGAGTGGGGAATCAAACCCAGTTCTCCCAGATTAGAGTCTGCACTCTTAACCACTACAGCAAACCACTACACCAAACTGGTCTCCTCTTTTCCATTTTATCCTCCCAACAATCCTGTGAGGTAGATTTAGTCTGACTGACCCAGCATCACCTAAGCAAGCTTCAATGGTCTATATCTCTCCCAAATCCTAGACCAACACGCTAATTCCTACACTTTTGTGCTAGTTTCCTTGGCACTTAGAAATAGAGCTTTAGGGAAATGTGACTGCAAAGTTTGAGTTTTTGTTTTCTCCCCCAGCCAGTTTGCTGCTACTTAGACGTTTTTAAGCTGTTTTTACTTCAAATTTTTTAAAACTTTTAGCCTTCTCCTCTACTGGTGTATGTTTTTGAAAATATGTCACCATTTTCTTCCTTATTGCTTGTCAGTTGAGCTTGAGTTTTTATTGGACTGATATATTGATTGTGAGCTACTGCAGGTATTTTTGTTGTTTGTTTAAATATAGAGGAGGGTGATAAAATATTTCCAACAAATAAAGATGGAGCAGTGAGGAAATTTAGAAGTCCTACCAGAAAATAGGTTGGAAATATAAGTAACAGAGCAGTGAGAGTTGGGCTGCTATTTAGGAACTGATCCAAATCTGGAAAGCGCCTTTACGCTGTCTTGAATAATAGAAAGCCATTCATTTTCCTGCTGAGACTTCCATTTGGGAGGTGGGGAACTGTGAACCTTGGCTTTTTAAATCTCTTTGCACACCTAATATTAAAACTGTTAGGTAACTAGCGCATGCTGATCCAGTTTATATATTTCAAAAAGCCTCTGAAGAGCAGTGCCTTCTTACTTAAATATATGGGTCACTTGCTTGTGATATCTGCTCTTTAACACAATGCTGACTCAATTTATCAACCTTGTTTTATTGTGCAGAGAGAAGCCAAGAGGGAAAGAGGCAGGCAGTGTTTTGTTCCTTGTTGGCTCGACACTGTAAGGACCTATTGAAAGCAGACTGTACAACACTTGACTATTCAGTAGCCAACTTAGCTTTTGCTGAAACCTTGAGAACAAATGGGTCATAACCTAGAAAAAATAAAATGGCACTGTCAGATTTATGCTTTAAACAGGCTGCATACAATTCTGTTTTATGATAATACACTTTTCTACCTTATTTTCTACCTCATTTTCTGATATATTTTTAAAGTTCTGTAATAAAAGGTTTACCAATATTCCCAAAGTGTTTTAGGGTTGCTAGGCGTCCATTCTATGGACCTCAGAGGCACTAAAATGGTCTCTTTTTAATAGGCCCTTAAAAATAAAGAACAAAGGCTAATAAACTAACCTCGCTGGTCAGTGCCAACACCTAGTAAGTTTCCAGCTCTGGAGTGGAAAATACCTGGAGATTTGGGGGTTGGAGCCTAGGGAATGTGGGGTTTGGGGCGGCGAGAGACCTCAGCGAGATATAATCTGGAATTTACCCTTTCAAAAACGGTACTGTACCATCAAGGAATAAACCGGTACAGGGACCGCCATTTCACACAGCCTTTCCCTCCTGGTAAGGAGCCGTCTCTGAACCAGTTTGGCATTTCAGACTGTGCCACTTTCTTTTCATGCCCTTTTTTGCCCACGCGGGCAATCTTTGTCATTTTTTTAAAATGTTCTTTTAAGAGCGCAATGGCGCTGAAACACAATGGCAACTCAGCGCAATAGCGACCTCATTGGAATGCCTGGACATTGGACTCCTGGAATTACCCCAGGCATTCCAATGAGGTCGCTATTGCGCTGAGTTGTCATTGTGTTTCAACACCATAGCACTCTTAAAAGAGTGTTAAAGAAAATGAAGATCGCCCGCGCAGGCAAAAAAAGGTGTGAAAAACTTCATCCGTTGAGGAAGTGCTATGGGGCATTTTAACACAGCCCACTGTAGCGCATCAGTAGTAGTAGAAGAAATTGCAGACCGCTTGGAAGCAGTTTGCAGATAAAATGGCTCAGGAATGCTTCCCTAATGGGACAGAAGCATTTGTGTCTGAAAGGGGAAATATATTCCATCAAAGAACCATTACTAAAATGGTTCTGTCTGAAGTGACAGACAGAAACAGTTAGTGAACAGTTCCTGAAATGGAACATATCGGCTGTCTGAAATTCCTCAGTGCCATACAGTTCACCTTCCAAAGCAGCCCTTTTCTTCAGGTGAACTAATCTCTGCTGCCTGGAGATCAGTTGTAATCCCAGGAGATCTCCAGCCACCACCTGGAGGTTGGCAACCCTGCATGTAATGCCATAGAGTCCACCTTCCAAAGCAGCTATTTTTTCCAGGTGAATTTATCTCAGTTGCTTGGATAATAACAGTTCTAATCCCAGGTAAGAACCTGGCAACCCTAGGGTGGAAAGTAGGGCTGCCAGGTCCAGGTTAGGAAACTCCTGGAGATTTGGAGATGGAACCTGGGAAGGATAGAGACCTCAGTGGGGTAGAATGCCAGAGTCCACTCTCCAAAGCATCCATTTTCTCCAGGGAAACTGATCTCTGTAGTCTGGAAATGAGGTATAATTCTGGGGGATCCCCAGGTCCCACCAGAAGGCTGGCATCCCTAACAAAGATTTGGCAGATTAATGACAGGCCATACTTTCCCCATCCTGGAACAAAGCTTCACCTTGTGAATTCTCACCTTTCATGCATGTCCTGTCAGGGGAAGAAGTGGTTTGGAAGATACACTCTTGAAAGCATCCCAGGCCTGGAGAAATTTGGGAGGCAAATCTGCTCCTTTTAAGTCACAGTATGAGGACATGAATCTTCCAGGCTTAAAATATTATGAAAGGTAGAGAAGAACACTTTTAAAAAAAACTTCCCATCTTATTTTAACAGCCCTTTCCCCCAGAAATACAGTGTTGCTAAGTTTTCTGGAATTAATCTTTAATGATGTGATAAACTCCTGAGCCCTTAGGGATTTGGTATGCGAATGACTCCATCTTGTGGCCCTCAGCTGTTATGTTTGGACATTGTGTCTTTGTTAAATCCTCAGTAGCAGCTTCCTTCCATCAAGAGCCACTGCCTACAGCTGCAATCCTAAAAACACTTTCCTAGCACTACCCTTCCCTCTCCCCCAATAAAATGAGACTTACCTCGGAGTTAGACCTCCTTAAGATTGCTCCCTTGCTGGAAAGATCCTGAGCCTCCTACGATCCATCCCTGGTACCGCAAATTGAGGGATCAGTTCCTCATGGACTGCGTTACAAACAAACTGAACAATGCTTCTATATCCCCAATAGATTCTACATGTATGTCAAAATGGGACCCAATACTGGAGTTTCTAACAAGAGATGGCTTTGCACCCCTTAGTTGGTCTGAATTTCAGAAGTGGTTGTGAGCACTCATTTTCTCTAAGAGATTTAATGTATGCAATTCCTGGACTTAACTTTTCTTGAAATGGTGGTATACCATTCTTACTATTCTATCTTTACTGTGACTTTGTCTGAAATGACGTCTTTGTACTAAAAAGACAATCACCTAGCTTTGCCTTTATCAAACATTTACTACGTGACTATCCAAATTTTGGAGCTTTTAAACTGACAATTTAGGTAATGTTGCTATTTATTGCACTTTTACTCACAGCTGTAACTTTGAATGTTACACTACTTATAGTTGTATTTCACTTTGTAATTATTGCATAATGAATGTTAATGCTCAAATTCTATGTACTATGTTATGTTAATGATCTTAATAAAAAAAGAAATTACACAAATAATAAAAAAAAGATTGCTCCCAATGCTTCTTTAAAAGACATAGTTGTGCTCTTGGACATTAAGGCTGTTGCCTTGCAAATATTATTTGTGGAAAGTAACACATCCACCAGAATTAGTAATCACAATTCTATTTATAGAGTTGCTTGCATGCAGCTCAGGATGAACGTCACATCAAAGCTGACGTGTTCCTAAAGCCATCTAATTAGGGAGGGTTTTTTGGGGGGGGGGAACTTGATAGTCGTTTTAAAGTAAAGAATGTTAACTATGTTTAGAACCCTTTTTTCCAGATTTGATTACTACTTCTGTGTAAATAGAACACCCCCCTCCACATACAACTGAATGTGTGAATTAATTACTGTATTAAGGGCAGGGTCTCTGAGAGGGGGGCCCTGCAGAGCCATTTGGCCTGGGTCTTGCATTCTTGCGGGGCCCTCAAATTTACACTTTTGACATTAAAGCATGTTAAATAAAAATGGGAACATTTATTACGAAGTCTTACAATATTCTTTTTCTTATTGTATTAAATGTAAACATCTAAAATGTAATACTACTCACCTTATATCATTGCTTTTGCATTTCTTCATTTTTTAAAATTTATTGGGGGGACACTCAAAAATGGAAGTGGCCTGGGCCTCTCTTGACCTCTGTGAAGGTCTGATTTAAGGGCCAGACCAGACAGGACAGCATCCTCATGGCTGCCATGCTGAGGTGGCTCTTTTCACCTCCCCTTATCAAGCGCTGAAATGGCTGTATCCCCCCACCCAGCTTTTTCAGAACTTGAAAAGGTGCGTGGGGAGGAACAAGTGTCATGCTGTGGGTGGGCCCAAGCAGGATTGGACCCTTGTAGTATTTTTTAAAATGACGTTACAATGTCAGTGGCATCCTCATGGCAGCCTCAGGGTTGCTGTCACATCTAGTCTGGAAAGTGCAAAATACTCTTGAATAACATTTTTATGGTGAGG
This sequence comes from Lepidodactylus listeri, assembly GCA_029233225.1. NCBI lineage: Eukaryota > Metazoa > Chordata > Lepidosauria > Squamata > Gekkonidae > Lepidodactylus > Lepidodactylus listeri. The sequence goes on from JARCFY010000008.1 coordinate 25,369,457, forward strand.
ACAATGACTAGCGGAAGGGTACTTGAAAATTACTCCCCACTGAAGTGCTAGTGACTCCGGGAAGCTTGGCAGGGAGATCTTTCCGGCAGCCTCATGGTACAATCCTAAATAGTGTTACAGAGAAGTAGTTGAGAAGGATTGGAAAAGGTCAGTTTACATTCCAATCCCAAAGAAGGGCCATGCCAAGGAATGTTCAAACTATCGTACAATTGCGCTCATTTCACATGCCAGCAAGGTCATGCTCAAGATCCTACAAGCTAGGCTACAGCACTACGTGGACAGAGAACTGCCAGAAGTACAAGCTGGGTTTCGAAGAGGTAGAGGAACTAGAGACCGAATTGCCAACATTCGCTGGATTATGGAGAAAGCACCAGACAAACATCTACTTCTGCTTCATTGACTACGCTAAAGCCTTTGATTGTGTGGCTCACAATGAACTATGGCAAGTCCTTAAAGAGGAGTACCAGACCACCTCACATGTCTCCTGAGAAACCGGCATGAGGGTCAAGAAGCGACAGTCAGAACGAGATATGGAACAACTGATTGGTTTAGCATAGGAAAAGGAGTACGACAAGGATGTATATTGTCACCTTGCTTATTTTATTTATATGCAGAGTACATCATGCGAAATGCTGGCCTGGATGAATCACAAGCCAGAATTAAGACCGCTGGGAAAACCATCAACAACCTCAGCTATACAGACAACTCCTTGGCAAATAGAAGGGGAAGTCTTGGAAGCAGTGGCAGACTTCACGTTCCTGGGATCCAAGATCACTGCAGACAGTGCCTGCAGCCATGAAATTAAAAGATGCCTGCTCCTTGGGAGGAAAGCAATGGCAAACCTAGACAGAATAAAAAGTAGGGACATCACCCTACCAACAAAAGTCTGCATGGTCAAAGCGATGGTATTCCCAGTAGTAATGTATGGCTATGAGAGTTGGGACTATAAGGAAGGCCGCGTGCTGAAGAATAGATGCTTTTGAATTATGGTGCTGGAGAAGACTCTTGAGAGTCCTGTGGACTGCAAGATGAAATCAGTCAATTCTAAAAGAAATCTATACATCCGCAAGGGAGCGCCACAAATAAAATAAAAAATTGGAATTGGGGGTGGGGGGGGGCGGCCTGGTCTGGATGGGAAGCTGGGGTGCCTTGGCAGTAAGTTGGGAGGCGGGGCCTTGAGATGTCCCACTGTAGCTATGGGCTGGGGGGGGAGGGAAGTAGCAACTGTACAAATAAAGCTGAGACTTGTTCTCACAGCAGCAAGCCAGTTAGTTTGCCCTTACATCTGAACCAAGCCACTTTGTCATTCATAACAGCCGATTTTTTTTAAAAAAGGGAACCCCCCCCCCCCCCCCAACATTTACGCTCTTCTGCAGCTTCATCTACCTCAGTGTAGTTCTCAAATAGTTCAGTGGTCAAGCTAACAAAATCCAAGAGACAATGTCTTTTTTTAAAAAGTACCAAGAAAAGTGTGCTTATTTTTCTAAACAAGTCTAAATTTTTTATTAATTACCATACCTTTAAAAAAAAAAAAGTTTGGATTACAAGTGTATGAACAATATAAAAAAAAGTATAAAAAACAGGTTCCATAGATTTCTACTACATTAATACAAAGTGCATAACTACATACAATTCATCTTGCATTACTACAACAGGAGGGGGGGGGGGAAGCAGTCTGCCGCTGAGGTCTAGTAATAAATAAATAAATACAGAAATGGAAGAGATGAAGGAATCATACACATCGCATCATACTGTAGTTGTAAAAGGTAACAGAGAATTCGAAGACAAATGTAAGCCAATGGCAGAGGCCACAAATTGCCCGGGGCTTTTGTCTGCATCCTTTAGAGGTTACCAACCAAGCAAGACTGCCGCGTAGCTAGTAAGTTGCACATAGAAAGGTCTATCTGATCCTCCCTTTAGAATCTTTCTCCTATTTACAAAGGGGGGGGATGACATTAGAGGGGATCCTATAATATAACACAAGGTAGGAAGACAAGCATTCCAAGATCGTTTTCCCTGACAACAGCAGCTAAGATTTCATGGTTCCGACAAAAGTAAAACAAAACTTTATGTGTACTGCAAATTATCGCCCCCCCCCCCCAAAAAAAACAGAGTCTAAATTCTCACACTAATTAAACAAAATTACAAAGTCTGTATGAGTGAAAGCAGCAGCATTACCTTCCCTCTCCCCCCAAACGATAAAACAGGCACAACCTGTTGTACCGTCTAAACAAACGCTTGGGCATGTATTCAAATTTTGGAAATCTCAATTTCAAACAAAAAATAATCTCTTAGGTTTGCCAGATGGCAGGCAGGACTGCCAGGTACTCGAACGGCTGTGCTTCAAAACTCACTTTCCCCTCTTTGTCTAACCTCTAAAACCACGGACAAATCTAGGGCTCACAGGGGAGGCCCATACTGTCACAGGGGCCAGCAGACCGGCTGAAGATCTGTCTTTAGAGAAATCTGTGAGTTATGGTGAAGCACCACAGGCAGCAATTTAAAAGTAACAAGACTTGAGCAGCAGCAGATACAGAAGGAGCGGGGTTAAATGGGCAGCTCTGTGTTCGAGACGGAGCATCAGATTAAGACAGGGACTGAAGGCACTTCTGGGAGATGTGGAGGTGAGAAAGGGCCGGGGTGGGGGGCAGTAGTACTTGGACACTGGGTGGTGCAGCAGACAGGACAAAGGGCCAGTGGGGGAAAGGTCGGAGTTTACTGTCACCTGTGATGACTCCTAGGACACGTAAACCATTTTGATGCATTTTGTAAATCTGGAAAAACAAATGTCATCCAGTTGTAAAGGAAGCCCTATAAGTAGTGATAAAGAAATGCCCTGGATACTTGGGCACACATTCATAGAGGGAATATAAGAAACAGACACCCTTTCTTACACTGCTACGTGCAGTGTTACCCCTAAATCTAATTCTGCTTAGATCCTGCTTCATAATGGGTGTTGGGACAATCATTACTCCGATGTTCTTCTCTGGGCTAACTCAACACACAGTGTGGAAAGGAAGACAGGAACCTTTCTCCTGAGTTTTTTGTAGGATGGGTATCTACAGCTCAGCTTCATGGTTTTGAGCCAAAATGGAGATTTCCATTTTATAAGAATTCAACCGTTGGGAATGGGACATCACAACTAACAGGCGAACGGTCTTGCCAATCGTGGAGGCTGCTGTTCCCACTCTGGGCTTGGCAGTTAATTTCCATGCAATTATTTATCAAGCTGTGAAACTACACAGTTGTGGCCATTTGCATACTTAGCTCTAATCAAGCACTTTATCTATTTAAAAAAAACCTATTCTATTGGGGAAGCATTTGTCGTTTACTGGGTGTTCATCGTATCTCACTGCAATACCACATACGTGGCCAAAGTTATGTTTGTAAAGGGCGTGGAGATCATAAACTATCACCCCACCCCATTTCCCTGCAACTGTATGCTGCCGTCTTAATGCAAAAATGATACAGGTGCTGCACATGGAAGGAGAAAGGTCACTCAGTTCAGGGCCACGTCACGTCCCCTCGCTATGGACCAACCTCGGAACCTGTGAGCGCAACCCAAGACTGATTACGTCCTCAGTCCTGCTAGGACAGCTGTACCAACCGGTGGCCCTGTGGTCCAGAAAATGTAAAATGCTTTATAATGGTGGAATCCATAGTACTAAAAATGTGGAGCTCTCTATCTTCCCAAGATATACATAGTAGGAAAGTCTTACACACAGTGGACAAAACTTGTGCCCAAATCTATGCTCTAAGAGCTGCGACTGTTCAAAAATCATTTCCCACAGAGGGAAAGGAAAAGGTTACTGGCTATTTTAAGCATACAAAATGCAAACTCTGCTGTCTGGACAGAAATGTACATTACATACATATTTTAATTGTACAACAATAACCAAGCCTTGTGGTCATACCAGTCGCACGGCTGAACCAAGAGGTCTTTGAAGCAGCGTTCAGCTTAACTATGTGTCTCGCATCATCTTAAATATTATTTACAGTCTTTTCAGAAGTGATATGAACAGGTTTCTGACTTAGTGGAAGTGAAGCGATTAAAAAAAGAGAGACCCAATAAAACCCTCAAACAGTTCAAGAGGAAGAGGGGGAAAAAAGGTGAAGTCTTTTGGCAGCACAGGAGGCCTCCAAAGTGAGCCGTGGATCACCTTCAAGCGCCTTTCCAGAGAGAAAGAGATTCCGTTTTAGACCGCCTGCCATTAGGTATGGAAGTCACCACTCTTCCTGGTTGGAGACGGGGGGGGACTGGGGGCCTTGAGGTTCCGGCTTCTCAGCGGCAGACTTTTTGTTGCTGCAGCAGGGCTTGAAGAGGTGAGTGTCTATGAGGACCTCTCCAAAGCGACCTTTGTAAATGATTCCGCAGCACACTTTTTGCCTTCAAAAGAAAATAAAGCACATGAGGTAGAACCGCCTGCACACAGAGATCGTAAGAGATACCAACAGAAAATGAACTGTTTTTGAAACAGCAGGAATAGACCTATCGCCAAACCTATTGAAGGACAGAAGCAAACAAAACGTAAAAAATAACTGGATATTATTTTATGACTGGGTGGGGGAAAAAAACCTTGAAGATCAAGAGCAATGAATATACATAATACAAATTTGGAGAAACTCCAACTTGAAGTATAGAGAATTAGACTTTTATCAGGAAACGTAACAGAATATGTCGCAGAATGGGAAATAAAGAATTACGACTAAAAATATGTAAGAGCTGTTATACAATTTTGATGAATTTTTCCATTATGTTATACCCCACACCCTGAAGGCTTCCCATCCCTTTATTTCCAGTCCCATAATATTTCATATTTAAAAACTATATATACACACACACACACACACACACACACACACACATAAAAGAACTGCACAGATCAGACCAGTGGATACTTACTGTGAGGGATCCTTCTCCTCTGAGATAAGGAGGACATCTTGATGGGTGTTTCCCACCCTATCTGTAAGGAGGCAGGAACTAATTCTTCACTACCTGTCCTCTTGGTGGGACACGCCCCTTCAAGCCAGTTCTGTTCCTGCCTCAGTAGGGAGAGCGGCACGTAGTGGCTACTCGTGCCTTTACTTGAACGTTCAACTTTTAAAATAGCTTCAAACCTTTTTTCTTCCACTCCATCTCTGTTCCTCCTCTCCTGTCTCTCATCCCCACCTCCTCCTGCATCCTCCGTTCTTTTGCTGGACTCTACCTCCCTCTCTCCTCCCTGCCACCCTGTCGGCATGTCCGACAATGAGGGTGTCAATGGCTTTCTCTCCGAGGGTGAGCACGAAGCCTCCCTCGCATTGGGCAAACAACAACAGCCCAAGGAGAAGCACAGAGCCGCTTTGGCGGCTGCCACTAAGGGCCAGGCCGTGCAGAGTGAAATGCACGCAAAGAAGCAACATCTCAAAGACGCGGTGGGGCCCACAGCCACCATTTTGAATCGGCCTGTGAATCAGAGGCCCTCTGAAATCAGAGGGAGAACGTAACATTACAGCTATGTGAGGACTCAAGTGGACAGCAGATGCAGAACGTGGGATCAGAAGGGATTTCAGGTGGAGCTCCTAACCTGTGCAACACTCTGTTCTGGCCGGAGAAGGGGCACCCACAAGGAATCCTCCCAAAGACATGCTACAGCAGGCCAGCCGACCTCTACATGTCAGCTTCCAGGGCAGAGCAAACAGGAGATTCTGTTCCTCTTCTGCTCTTGGTGTGGAGCATCCTCATCTTATCCTACCTTGACAAGATGCAGGCTTGACAGATCAAGACGTTATGCTACCACAACATTTGATGGAGGCAAACAATATATTCATTCATGCCAGCCAGGGGTTTATAAGTGGAGAGCATGCCAAAAGGACATTTTCACGTTGGCACACCACGCAAAAAGAATGCTGGAAATACTGACTGCTAAATGCCCATCTTTTCTTCAGCTTCTCAGAAGGAAAATTAAACTTCAAAATGCTTCAATAATTGCCATACAGTCCGTGCCCTGAACATACAATTACAAAACAACGTCCTATCTGTAGTTAAAACTTATGTTGACAGTTCTTTTAGTGGTAGCTTTCCCCCTGTGCATTTGAACATACCCAACTTGGTGCTCAAGAGTCCATCTATATGTGCCCTAAATCTCTGGGATGCTTTCTTTGGCTAGTGTGTGCAGGTGTGTTATCAGAGCAACCTGCCAGACAAATCTCCCCTCCCAAGAGATCGGTGCAATTGGCAGCTAAACCCTGGAACCAGGTATCCTACTCGTCTTCAGAGGATGGATGCGACTTAAAAAACTTCTCAGTGGCATTGCTGTCGCCTGTCCTTTCCCCTGGGGCATGCAAAGTAAGCCCAGCAAACCAGGGAGCTTCCGATCCAAGTGCTAGGGAGCACCACACTAGAACCACCGCAGCCAGCTGGAACCTGGGTCAGTAGGCCAACAGCTTGGGGCGGCTTAGAACTGCTGCAAACGATCCCACCAGAAATGGCAGAATTGTTGACTGTTACACAGCAGACGGGGCAGGCGGAGGGCGATTTGTGTACTCACAGCAGTACCCCTGGACTTCCAGCACTCAGCTCAGGTATGCATCTGGACAGGCACCCTTCCTGGGCTACACAGGCATTTTAGCTGACTCCCAGGTAGCTTATCTTGAAGCTAGACTAATGCATGCCATTAATGCATACAAGTACTGGTTATTGCCACAGCATCCATCATCAACTCAAGATGTATTTATACTTTGGGGGGGGGACATCCCCAGCAATATAGCTTTGTTTCCGAGAGAACATGAAGCCCTGTGACCCAATTCGTGCTCAGCATGCGATCCAGTTATTTCATCTATTGACATCCTTAAATGCCACGTTGAGTCATCCGCTGTCTGCAGCTTGCTCTCTAATTGCTGAGAGGACGGAAGCAAGGGAGCCTTGTAATTAAGAAGACGCTCTCCTGCAATTCTAAGTGTGTTTCTAACCTCCATGTAGAGTTCCACTGCCTCCGTCTACTGCGTTTCTGTCTACATCTAGGATTGCAACCCGCTTCTGAGGAAGACCCTGCTCTTTGGTTTGGGAAAAACTCACAATTTCATGACTGCACAGCTACTGCCCAAGCTCATAAGAGCTTGGGAGCTAAGCAGGGTCGGCCCTGGTTAGTACTTGGAGCACCGAGAAAGACCAGGGCTGCCACACAGAGGCAGGCAACCGCAAACCACCACCTCTGAACTCCTCTTGCCCTGAAAACCCTACGAGGGTCACCACGAGTTGCTTTCAACTCGATCACACATTGTTATTATTATAATGGCACATCATCATCATCATTATTATTATGGCCCAAGTTCACTGCTGGGATTTTAGAAATAATGAATTAGCAGTATTAATAATTAGAGGATGCACAGGGATTTTTAAAGATTGCTTTTACCTTTTCCAGTAGGTGAGATCTAAGAAAGAGAAGACAGGTGTGCGGCTGGAGCCCGGAGGCATCTCAGCATCTGAGCCATCATCTGACTGGTTGCTGTAGCAGGGCGACTGTGCCGGAGAGGTGCTTGAGGTGGTGCTGTGGGCATCGGAGTCTAGAAGAGGAAAGAAAATAAGCACAGCAGCGACCCTGGGTCTCCTTCCCATCCAACCTCCAAATGCACAAGTCTCACAGAAGTGTGTTCTGGAATAAAGCCCCAACTTCCTACCGAATCACTAACTTTAGAGATTCCAAAGTGGGGCAGGCCACCTACGTTGCAGCAGGGCCTCCACCTGGCTTTGAGCTCGAATAAGGCCACAGCACCCCCCCCGACTAAGATTTCAGGAAGAAGGGGGGAAGGAGAGAGGAAGGATAGCAAGAAAGACAAAAACAGAGTTCTGAGTAGAAAAGAAACAAACCGGAGTGGAGACGCTCAGTAGGGCAGGTCCACAAAATCAGTGTTGAGTTAGTGTGAGCAAGCTCACAGTTTTTTTTAGCCTCCAGCTCACACATTTTTGTCTTGGCTCAGGAAGGATGGCTCCAGAGCAAACTAATTTATGCAGCAGCCAAATCGCTCGCTCACAACTTTAGTGCCAGCAGCTCATGAAGTAAAATTTTTGCTCAGAAGACTCCACAGCATAGAGGGAGCACTGCCACAATGTGCTGTCTGCTTGCCAGACAGGGCCAAACTGGGAATCAGAGAAGTCCCTCCAAGCGGAGCTGGGGTAAAAAGCTCAGGACCCTGCCTGCAGCCAGGAGGAGGGGCTGCTTCTTCCCATTTCTGGCCCCAAGGGTAGTTGAGGAACATACAGGGAGAACTTCTACAGCATGCTGAAGCCACAAAATGAGCCCTCCTGTAGCTACCAATGGGGCATCAAGGCCCAACACAACTCCCAGTTTTACCTCATAGTTCTTAAATTTTTGTTCCTCTGCCCTAATGCCTTGAACCAACACATATTAACTTTAGATAAAACCTGTAAAGTTATCTAGTGCTACTATTATTTGGTTTATCCTTCAAGGAACTCAGACTGATGTTAACAGGATTCTGTCCATTTCTGTCCTCACAACAAGTGGAGTGTGAATTTCGTGGGGATATTGTTGTGTGTGCACAATGACCAAGCAAACAGCAGCTGGGTGTCTTGGAGATGCTGAGAATCAACTATAACAAATGGTTTTTAAAAAACCTACTTCAAGGCTACAAGCTTGGCTAGACTTTGTTTGGCTGGATTTGTGCTGATTAGATGACATTTAAACAAATTGTGCTAAGAGCTTACACTAGTGGAATTTGGCCAGCAGCATTATAATTTAGAGTCCTCCAGCCAGACCCTTAACAACTACAAAAAGAAAACAATGCAAGACGCAAGTGCAGCAATTAAATTATATGCTACAGGAATTACCAAACACCCTGATTAATTAAGTCCTTGTAGTTAAATTTAAAATAAATGTCTGCAAGAGACAGGAAGTGTGCCTGACTTCCAGGAGGTTCTACTATCATCGTCTCTGAAGGATATCTTGTGCAAGTTGTAGCTACTCAGGATTTGGTGCCTCTACACCATGTACAGGTAAAGGTTTCCCTTGCTCAAAAGCCAGTTGAATGCGACTCTAGGGATGCAGTGCTCATCTCCGTTTCCAAGCCAAAGGGCCAGCACTGTCTAAAGACGTTTCCGTGGTCACGTGGCCGGCATGACTAGATGCCGAGGCGCACAGAACGCTACTACCTTCCCACCGAAGTGGTACCTATTTATCTACTTGCAATTTCTTGCTTTCAAACTGCTAGGTTGGCAGGAGCTGGGGCCAGAGACAGGAGCTCACTCTGTCATGCAGCACTCGGGTCTTGAACTGCTAAACTATTGATGTTCTGGTCTGCAGTTCAGTGTCTTAACCACTTGAGCCACTGGTTAACCACTGGTAAACAGCCAGATTTGTTGGGTGCAGAAATCAACCTACTGTGTCGTTTCAGCTCTTTCTGCAGTTTGTTTATTTGACTGCTCTTCATTCTGGTTCCAGAGAGTGTTTTCATCTTCTTTGGCTTCAGTGTCGTTTTAAGACTTGGTCCGGCTCTTATATCCACCACCTGAAAAGACAGCCCCAGAAACACCATCATTCCATCTGGCACCAGTTTCTGCCCTGTGTTTACAGAGATGCAGCCAGCAGATCAACCTCCCTGCTGGGGTCTGCCTGGCACCAAATCTGCCATCTTTTCAGTGCCAGGTTGTGGAGGCCTTTAAAGACCTCCCTGGTTATGCAGGGGTCCAAAATGATTAGCCAGGTGTTTTTCTTTCACTTTGGGTCAGATATTTTTGGGTCAGGTCTACTGTTTTCTAATGTTTTTATGTCCTCTTAAATTAATTTTTAATGTTTGATGCTTTAATCTATTGTACCCTATTGTTTTATATTTGCTGTAAACTGTCCAGAGAGCTTCAGCTACAAGAGGTATATAAATAATAAGAGTAATTTAAAAAATCTGTTTTGCTACTGTTTATGCTTTCCTCTGGTGCAGAGTCTTTGCCTAATGCCAGAGACCCTCTGCATTCGGGGAAGGATCTCTGCTCCAAAGGTGTTCTTAAATGAAAAGCCACAAGATCCAACACTGTCATCTAACCCTACTGGCAAACAGGACTTACTTCACAGGTCCCTCAGTTTAAACTGGAAACACTTTGTATGGGGAAAGCAGTCCTACTGATTAAGTCCCAGGGCCACAATCACTCTGCACTAAAACAAAACAAACCTTGAATAGAGTCCCAAGGTTTTGCATCAAGATAATCCAAAGTTTGCACACAGAAAAACTCAATTCAGCAACTTGTATTAAACAATTTAAAATTTTCAGGCTATTATTTCCTTTATTTTGCATAATTTATTCTACCACATTTTTATCCCTTCCCATCTCCAAACCGCTTGGGCCAGCATCTGTAGTTCTTTCCTTGTTCCATTTTCCCTTCACAATCCTGTGAGGCAGGTTAATAGAGGGACTGGAAGGAGAGAGAAGACAGACAATATACGGCTCTCACATTGGGGGCTTGGGGTTATAGTCCTGGTTCTGAAAAAGACTAAAGACTTAGGGTCTTCCTTAACAGACAGTGGTGCTCAGGGAGAGATGGGCCTTTCCCAGCCCTGTAGCATGGAATCATTTTAAGTAGAGATGTTGGGGACTGGTCCCACATCCTTCTCCATAGCTTGTGCTCCTTCTCACGGGAAAGCCCACGACCCAGCTGGAGAGTCACTTGATTTTTTTTCAAAAAAAGAGGAATTGTGTATACTTTATTAAAGACAGAATTCAGTTCTTCTTAGGGCACTTTCCACACATACTGAATAATGTACCTTCAATGCACTTTGGATTTTACTGTGAGAACTAGCAAATTCTGCTTGCACATGATCATTAAGGTGCACTTTTAAAGTGCCTTATTAAAAAAAGAAAAAATCATTGCTCTGACCTAGATAGCCCAGGCAAGCCCGATCTCGTCAGCTGAGCAGGGCTGACCCTGGAAAGTACTTGGAAGGGAGACCTCCAAGGAGTGCCAGGGCAGGACGCAGAGGCAGGCAATAATAAGCCACCTCATGGAAACATCCAAGCCGCACTAGGGGTCGCCAGAGGTCAACCATGACTTCCAGGCACACACACCGAAACGAAAAAGAAAAGAAAGTAATATATTCAACACGTGTGAAAGTTCAGGATTTTTATATTTTTGATATTCTATGCTGATAATGCTTTTATCTGGTGAGGGTGGCTAAGGATCCCATTTGAGATCACTTACCCCATCTCACTCCCAGAACTACAGTTCCCAGAGTGCCCGGGGAAAAGAGAAGGATGACTAAAATCTAAAGACATAATACCAACGCACACTAGACCAGTGGCTCCCCACCTTTTCGGTATGGTGACCTACAAGCTATAATTTACTTGGAATGGGGGCCCATCCAGGGTTGGCCCGAATTTTTTGGGTGCCCTCGGATGAAGGATTGTTAACTTACGTGATTCCAGTTCTTTTTGGATCCTGCTGGCAGCTTTTTCCACCTTTTCACCAGCAGGACACAGGCATTGCATATATCTCCTGAGCGAGCCTCATGCAGACTGTGAAGAAAAATGCCCTAGTTCAGTCATTTGGCCTCCGCCAGAGTCCGGCACAAACGCAGAGGAAGACTTGTGACTGGGCCCTTTTAAAAAAAGAGGCTTCACCTGATCATCAGATTTAAGAATAAGTGGAAAGCCTTTTATAATTATGACAAACTACATAGATTAGATATAGTTGTTAGAGGAGTTGAAGAAATACTCAAATCGGATAATCATATTCCGTTATTACCTTCATTAATCTTGTATAGCTACATATTTACTAGTTATTATATGACAGTATAAACCTCGTATAAAGTTAAGAAAAATGTTTTTCTTGATCCTTTTCTTGTCCGATGTTCCTTACCTATATGCTTTTTCCACCTAGCCCTTTAGATAGGAAATAATGGAAATATATATGGAAATACATTATGTTGACGTATTGAGCCAGTTTGGCATAGGGGTTAAGTGTGCAGACTCTAACCTGGGAGAACCAGGTTTGATTCCCCACTCCTCCACTTGCACCTGCTGGATGACCTTGGGCAAGCCATAGCTCTGTACCAGCTGTTCTCTCAAGGAGAGCTCTGGAAAGAGCTCTCTCAGCCCCACCTACCTCACAGGGCGTCTGTTGTGGGGAGGGGAAGGGAAAGGCGTTTGTAAGCCGCTCTGAGACTCCCTTGGGGAGTGGAGGGCGGGGTATAAATCCAATCTCTTCTCTTCTCTTGATTATCTTACCATATTTTGTCATGTTGTGTTATTTTCTCATGTTTTATAGTCTTATATTATGCAACGTTCTTAAAATGTGTTTGACAAATGATGTTTTGTGCTTCTCACTTTCCCTTTTGTCCCTTCAAATGGTTATATATATATATAATTATAAATCATATCTAAATTATTATAAATTATATTGTATTAAAAGGCTTCACAGGTGGCAGGGGAAGCACATTCTGCCCATACAGAAGCACAAGCCATTGGTCAGTCAGCCTGTGGCCACTCATGATATCATTGGTTGAGATCTCTTGAAGCCTTTTAGGAAGACGGGTGTTACGATCAGCTGAACGGTGTGCTTAAGAAGTTTTTATCCAGCCAAGGCAGAATTGTTCTTCCTCCCACTTCCTTGATAAAGGCAATACAGCAACTGGTCCGGCCGAAACTCTTACCCAAAACAGTTCTGGAAGTCCTTCTCGTAGCGCTTGCTGTCGGTGAAGCGAGAACTGGAAGACTTAGCTCTACAAATACAACAACCCTCTAAGCTCCGGTACATCTTCGGCTTGTGGAATCCAAACATCTTCTGCTTCCTCTGTTACCCTGTACAGGTCAAACAAACGAACAAAAAGTGAACTTAAAACAAATAGGAAGGACACACTGGAAGGCAGGCCAGAACCACCCTCCACCACCCCATGTAGTACATCAGTTTACAATGATGCTTGGAAGGAAGAGGACAGATTGTCCTTCTCACAATTCTACCCTGTCTTCCATAGGGGCAGGGGTCTCAAACGCGGCTCTGCCGGTCCCCAGCAGCAGCTTTCTCTTCCCAAGGCAGGAGGCATCACAGCAAATTCAATCCGACATGCTGCAAGGTGACCCAAACAGCCATACTTCACATTAAAAAAGCCGCCTCGCAAGTTCGGATCAGATCTGTCACCTCAACTTAACACAACAGGACGTATCCCGCACAAAAGGGGGAATCTGTGGGTTGGATCCAAAGAACCATGAGTGGAAGTCACTAGTTCTTCCCCACACGTGGTTAAGAGAAAGCTCGTTCAAGAATCCACACAGCACCATAATGGCTAGATCCCACAGCAGTTCTTGCGCTATGGCATGTGCAAGAAACTGTGAAAGTAGAACTTCTTTAGATTTCCATTTGCCTTGTGTGTTGCTCCAGCTGGAGGTGTAACCCCAGTCCTTCTCATGTGCAGAGGTCCCCTTCTGATTGTGAAATGACAGCTTTGCATCCAACTTGGCATACTAAAGAAGCACATTTCCGCACAATAGTTTACCATGCAGCAAAAACGAACAGTGAAGAAAAGAAGAAAAGAGAAGAGACTGGATTTATATCTTGCCCTTCACTACCCGCAGGAGTCTCAGAGTGGCTTACAATCCCTTCCCCTCCCCACAACAGACATCCTGTGAGGTAGGTGGGGCTGAGAGCTCTTTTGAGGACTGCTCTTGAGAGAACAGCTCTGAAAGAACTTGTAACTGACACAAGGTCACACCAGCAGCTGCTAGGGGAGGAGTGGGGAATCAAAGCCAGTTCCTCCCAGATTACCGTCTGCACTCCTAACCACTACACCAAACTGGAGAAGTGTCAAACCAAACCACAGAGCCCTCCCCAGCACTCTCCTTTAAATCTCAATCAGTCTCAGACTCAAAACCTGCTCACAGTTATCGCTTAGGAGGCAGAAGATCCCCCCCCAGCTTGACCACAGGTTCCCCCCCCCCCCAACAACATTCCTCTTCATGCAAAATACCATCACAAAAAAAGCGGCTTCTACAGACAGAGCTCTCTTACAACAGGAATTCAGTTGTTTGCAAGGGGACGAGTTCCCCACCAGCCAGTCCGTCCCTGTTTCCACGCAACATTCCCCTAAATTGGGAAGGTGCAGGAAACAATCCTTGTGCCTCAAGAATGCAAAGAATGCGCCCTACCACCGAGCTGAGTCTTGTCCCGCATTTAGGACTGGGTCACTCACAGGGGCGGGAGTCAGACCTGTAGCGCTGAGGAGGGGGCAGCTCCCAGGACAAGGTCAGCAAGATGTTTGAGCTGTTCGGCTTGGGTTTTTTTCCTTCCTCTTCCTGTGAACCAGCAAAAGCTTTCGCCTGGTTTCTGCAACTGATTTTCCATCTGTCTCGGAGTAAGCCTAAAGCTATCAGCAGTAGCGAAACCTACAAGAGGGTGGCCCACAACCCACCAACTGGGCAATCTCTACCAAAGGCTTCAGAAGAGCTACGCTTTCACACGCACACACTAAATAATGCACTCTCAATCCACTTTCAATGCACTTTGCAATTGGTTTTACTGTGTGAAATGGCAAAACCCATTTGCAAACTGTCACTGAAGTGGGTTGAAACTGCATTATTTAGCAAGTGTGGAAAGTGCCCAGAGCATTTGCTGGCCTACGCTGCTTGAGCCTCACTTGACCATGCAAAAGTTGCTAATAATAACAGCACTGGAGGGTCTTGGAGACAGGACGCATCCCATTGCAGTGCAGACTCCTGTTTACCTCTTATCGTCCCTCTCTTATTTCAGACTATTCCCCCATTCGTGTTTGTGTGTGTCTGTGTATCTCTATTGCACCAGCTGTTATTCCAGCTCTGTAGCACCCTTGCACAACTGCTACGCCCCAAGGCTTGCCATGTTAAAGCCGGCTTATCAGCAAGCATCCCTCTGAACTCACTGAAATGTTGAGGCCAACCCCAAGTGAGTTGAGTACTGATCTCAACATTCCTCACACTTCCCTTTATTTTTGGAGTTTTGTATTCTCCCATCATTAGATTTCACTTTAAACATCAGACCCCTGAGAGGCCCCTCCTCCTCGTCCATCTTGCTAGAAGATGGATCCAAAGCACAAGAACCATGCAACCCTTAGTACAAGTGGCAATGCCGCTCTGAGACTCCTTTGGGTAGTGAAAGGCGGGGTATAAATCCAGTCTCTTCTTCTAACACACCTTGCTTGTCAGTCAGAGCAGCTCAGCACTCCTGATTTTGCTGATTACAGTCTACTCTTCATGGAGCAGAACAAAGGGGGGAATTGGGGATGGGTAGCACTCAGCCGTTGTTATCTGAACCGCAAAAAGTGAACACTTTTTGTTGAAACTCAGTAAACTTATGGGGTGGGATGGAGAACAAGAACCTAACCCGCCAGCCACAGAGAGATGGAGAACACGAAGTCTGGTATCCTGTTTTACTTCAGGCAGGAGAAAAACAACAATTACAACAGTAATCATAGTCACGTTATCATCCAGCTGTGCAAAAAAACCAAGGGGATGGCGGTGAAGTGCTAGAAGTTGAAGAAGAAGAGATTGGATTTATACCCAGCCTTTCACTACCCAAAGGAGTCTCAGAGCAGTTTACAATCTCCCCTCTCTTCCTCTCCCCACAACAGACACCCTGTGAGGTAGGTGGGGCTGAGAGTGTTCTTTTGAGGACTGCCCTTGAGAGCACAGCTCTGAAAGAACTTTTGAGTGACCCAAAGTCACACCAGCAGCTGCATGTGGAGGAGTAGGGAACCAAACCTGGTTCTCCCAGATTAGAGTCCAAGCTCCTAACCACTACACCAAACTGAAGGCAATTAAAAATGCAAACAAGATCAGACTATAAAACTGGCTTTCCAACAACATGATTGCCAAGCAGCTGTGTGAATCGTTATCAAGTATTCATACAGGACCTAATGTATATCACACTTACCGGGGTTACCTATGCAAAAATAAATAAATAAATCCCTGCCTCCTATAACTTTACAAACTAAATTAAGTTTCTGGTGTTGAGAGCGGAAATGGAATTAAGATCCCATTCCTAGCTTGTTATTCATTTCTCCCCCGAGACCTTATCACGGCAGCTTACAATCAAAACAACAAAAAGCTACTAACTAAACTACAGCCACGGGAAAAGAAGCCAAGCCATTACAGCAGCTGGAGAGACATGTGCAGGGGCCCCACTCCTTATCACTGCAACCAGAAGTGATGCCGTCATACTGCTGGTGATGCTCTAGCTTTTGGCCAAAATTCTATGGTTTACCATAAGGTTTTCGCTGAAAGCTAGAGTGTCGCTGGCTATCTCCCTCCATTTTGCTCCCACTGTCCAGTTGAGTGCCAGTGGGAGTGGCCAGTATGTGGGCAGCAGATCTCCCACCAAAGCAGGAGACCAGGCACCCCTGAAACAGTATAATGTGCACATAAAGCAGCCTAAAACGATACAGATCAAACAGTCTGCAGGCCAAAAGCAGACTATAAAAACAGCTAAGAGAGAGAGAGAGAGAGAGAGAGAGAGAGAGAGAAATCCTTCATTAGAAGCATGTTAAAACAAGAATGTTTCAGCACCTAAAGGAAAAGAAATGCCCTCTGCTGTGATGATTATTTGGTACCTACCTTTACAAAAGGAAAGTAAGGTAGGTGTTATGTGAGCATCACAAGGGGAGGACATTCTAAAAGCAAGGTGCCACCACTAAAAAGGCCATCTCTAAAAGGTGAATGCAATTTTGAGCTGTATCAACAGACATATAGAATCCAGATCACACAAAGTGGCAGTATCACTTTACTCTGCTCTGGTTAGACCTCACCTAGAGTCCTGTGTTCAGTTTGGGGCACCACAATTTAATTAAGAAGGATATAGACAAGAAGAAGAAGAGAATAGACTGGATTTATACCCCACCCTTCACTACCCGAAGGAGTCTCAGAGCGGCTTACAAACTCCTTTCCCTTCCCCTCCCCACAACAGACACCCTGTGAGGTAGGTGGGGCTGAGAGAGCTCTGACAGAAACTGCTCTTTTTCAAGAACAGCTGTGCCAGAACTACAGCTTGCCCAAGGTCATCCAGCAGCTGCAAGTGGAGGAGTGGGGAATCAAACCTGGTTCTCCCAGATTAGAGTCTGCGCACTTAACCACTACACTAAACTGGCTCTCACAAACTGGAACATGTCCAGAGGAGGGCAACAAAGATGGCAAGGGGACTGGAGACCAAGTCCTATGAGGAAAGGCTGAAGAAGTTGGACTAGATGACCCTGGAGGTCCCTTCCAACTCTATGATGCTATGGTCACTGCCCATCTCACCTCTGCAGGCAGGGACACAAAGAGGAGGGCTTCAGAAGCAGACTCTAACTGGTGGGCTGGACAATACGGGTAACAGATGGTTTTTCAAACACCCTGGACACAAGCCATTTAGCGCCTTAAGTCAAAAACCAGCACTTTGAATCATGACTGCAAACAGGTGGGCTGCCAAGGGCAGATATTTCCCCACAGGTGTGATATGGTCCCTACATCCAGCCCCCCAGCAACAGCCTGGCTGCTGAACTTCAGACCAATTTGCTAGGACTTGGCATGTGCATTTTGGGGGGTAGGGGAAGAGAACATTGCCACCCATCTCTTTAAATGACAGGACTACCAAGGCCCAATGCAGATTCAAGATAATCTCTCTGCACTTACTAACTCATTTTGGTGCTACTCATACTGTAGCTATGTACCGTCTTTAGTCCCGAGTGCTCCAAACAGCCTCCACCCCGGGCCATTCCACCACGCGCTTGGAAAGCATACCAGAACAGGTTGCACGGATGCTACTAGAGACAAAGGGATGCAGATGGCAGCCACCTGGCATGCAAATACCTGTAACAGAGAGTCTATATAGACACTTGCAAAAGTGTTAGACGTGCCTCAAGTTATTCAGCTCTATTTCAGCCCACGCCGGGAACAGCACACAGGCAAGTCTTCCAGAACTAGAAGCTCTTCTAATTCTAGATTCTGCTGTAGAGGCAATTAACCCGCTCCAAGTTGAATGTATGAAAAAACTAGTGTTGATTAATATTCCTTGGGGATGGATGAAACCAGCACTGTTTTTCCAACACTGGGAGTAGTTCGGACAGACGCCTTCCACCATCCCCAACAAGTCTGCACTGGTAAAAGACAAAAGGAGGAGAAAGCAACCTTTGTGGTGTAGTGTAAGAATATTTCACTCTTGGAAACAAGAGACTGGTTTGGTCTCAGAAATCTCCTGAACATTATGGCCCTAGCACCTACGAACATCAACGCCAAACCGCAATAAAGAAACATTAGAGTTCCTATGACTGCATGTTTGTGAAACACCTTTAAATATCCCAAAGGCACCTGATAACCTTTCATTCGTAAATAACCACATAAGGTAGGCCATTTAGATACTAACAGAATCTCCACTGCCCATGTAAGCGGTATGGAGTTTAGATTTTAATGCACTCTGAAGATAAGAGCATCAAAAATGAGAATTACAGCTGGATAAGTAGGGAGGGGCAGAGAACAATGGGAAAACCCACGTTCTTGCAACAATTCCCCTTTTATGATTCTTATAAGTACTGTAATACGCTACCCCCCCCACCCACGCACCCCAAACTCTCAGCTGCTCTCAGCGTTCCATGATCCTGGAGATTATTTGGTCCTTATCATGCAATTTAGGTACGGGGTATGTGGGTGTGTTGATTTACAGCTACATCTTTCTGCATACCTGGGGAAGCTCCTACAGATGGAGGTACCCTTAACTTTGTCTGTGGGGTGGCTTTGTTTTACAGCATGTGTGACTGGAAGAGGGGGAGGCTGCGGTCACTTAGTGACCCTTCCAAACCCTGATCTGTTCCAAAAACCTTTTATGCTTCCAGCCCATCAGCCTATTAATCAAGTTTAACCAAAAGAGCCTTATGTATGACTGCTGGATTTGACTTTTTTTTCCTTCTGCCAAACCATCAGCACTGTTATAATTTATTTATTTTATTCTACTTATATCCCGCCCTCCCCGCATTGCAGGCTCAGTTCGGGTTACATCAAATTTGGTAAAAATACAATATACTCTTTTCCCACTGCTGAGTTAACAGGTTGCTTTCCTAAAGTTCTGGACTCGGATCGCTTATGTAATTGCGAGACTGGAGCTGTGGAAACACTTGGCCATCTTTTATTATTTTGCCATCAGTGGTCAATTCCTAGATTGATCTGGATTACTCCAGTTCTTACCAAACACCAATTACCTACTGAACTTTGGGTGGCCCCCTATTTGTTGGCAGATATTAATCCTGAAACCACTTACTTTCTTTCAAAAATTTTAATGATAGTTTTATCTGTAAAATGGCAAAATCTGGCTTGACCCAATTGTAATTGAATTTTATATATACTCAGTTAATATGATCTACTTCAACTAATAATAGTTTTTATCCACAACTCCTGCTTTAACATTTTAGATTTTTTTAGATTTGATTACTTTGATTGTAAATTTTGAACATATTGTATATCTTTGTTTGATAACTGATCACTTTGGCTGAGCTTAAGACCTTTGGTCACAGGAGCTAATAAAGAATAGGAAAGGAATATACAAAAATTAACGCAATTAAAACACTAATAAAACACAACAACATCCATCATCAGGTGTGTGTGTGTGTGTGTGTGTACTAAGTGCCATCGAGTCCATTCTGACTTAGAGCCCAGCTTAAGAATTAATGATCTCCAAAGTGTCCTATCATTATACCCTTCATAAAGTAAGGCCATGTTAGAAACAAGGATGTGTGAACAATTCTGAGGCCTGTTAATTAAAACCAGGAACTGATCAAGGCGAATAAACAGATGCACCCCTGAAACCCGCAAAAATCTGAAAAAGGAGCCCAATTTCCCCCAAAATAATAAGATTTCTTGCCCATTTAAAAAAAAATCAAACTTGCACTGTGAAAGTCCAGAATTCCCATCAGATCACACTGTGCCACGCACACCCTTGCTATTTGTGCATGCAGGATGCAGCTGGTTGCTCCCACCAACTAAGCACCAGGCAAGATCAAACAAAGCCTGAACTACTGGACATTTAAAAATGTGCATATAAGGGTAAGGGGCCAGCTCCTTTTTCCGCGGACAGCCTTGGGCTCAGGAATTTGCCCCCTCCTCCCTTGATGCGACCTTTGCCGCCTTTAGGCCACAGTGAACATCTTCTGTTCTACCACAAATCCGTTAGGGTAGAAGGCAGGAGAGAGAAAAATATTGGTTCGCTTGTTAACTTTTATTAGACTAATATTTACGCTCTGAAGTTTGTCAAGCTTTCAGCACCCACGGTACAGACTAGAATAATCCCAGCAGGTCCCCTGCCCAATACTTTCCCCACATTTTTAGTTCCTCGCATACAGTCCTGCTCAATGAAGCCAGCATGGCGTAATGGTCAGTGTGTTGGACTAGGATCTGGGAGAGCCAGGTTTGAATCCCCCTCTGCCATGGAGGCTTGCCTCAGGCCAGTCTCTCTGTTTCAGCCTAGCCTACCTCCCAGGCTGTTGTGAGGTAAAAATAAAGGAGGGGAAAATGATGTAAGCTACTCTGGGTCCTCACTGAGGAAAAAGGTAGGGTACAAGTGGGTTCTAGATCAAATCAAACCCAAACTCTCCCTAGAAGCTGAAGTGACTAAATTGAGGCTTTTGGGCTTTGGTCACATTATGACAGGGCAAGAATCAGTAGAAAAGACAATAATGCTGGGAAAAGTTGGAGGCAGCACGAAAAGGTGAGATGGACTGATCCAGTTAAGGAAGCCACAGCCCTCCGTCTGCAAGACCTGAGCAAGGCTGTTAATGAGAGGACATTCTGGAGGTCTTTAATCCATAGTCACCTAAATTGGACGTGACTTGATGGTACTCACAGAGAGAGAGAGAGAGAGAGAGAGAATTAGCAATGAATATGTATTTCCATCCACTCCACTCACTGAGAGCCAGTTTGGTGTAGTGGTTAAGTGCACAGTCTCTAATGTGGGAAAACTGGGTTTGATTCCCCACTCCTCCACATGCAGCTGCTGGATGACCTTGGGCAAGCGATAGTTCTGGCACAGCTGTTCTTGAAAAAAAGAGCAGTTTCTGTCAGAGCTCTCTCAGTCCCACCTACCCCACAGGGTGTCTATTTTGGGGAGGGGAAGGGAAGGGAAAGGAGTTTGTAAGCCGCTCTGAGACTCCGAGTGAAGGGTGGGTTATAAATCCAATCTCCTCCTCCTTCTCCTAATAAGTGTTATCTAATAAGAAATATAGTATGCCAAAATCCTGATTTCATTACACACCAAGAGAGGGGTGCCACAGATTCACTGTTCACTCCTACTGGGGTGAACACAACATAATCAAATATGACAGTAGCTCAATGTATGATGAGCTACGTATGATAATACACACACCAACCAGCATGACTAAGAGAAGCCAGGACAGGGTTAGGCAGACGACACTGTTGCTGTGCCGGTAACAGCAAGATTGACCCACAGCAGCTGAGGTTCAGGTTAGGTCACCAGAGAGAGTAAGCAGGTTTAGTGTCCAACGCCAACAGTGTACAAGTAAAATGCCATCGGGGGGGGGGGCGCATTCCAGTGAGGGGAAAGCTGGATTTCTACCCACAACCCTGAGAAGCCTGGTTGTCACCGTTAGAAGACCCATGGGACATAGATATGTGTGCTCCTGGTCTGTGTGGACACACCATATAGATGCACTGGAAAGACCTGAGGTTCTTTGGAACACAAAACCTTCCCCTCCACACCACCAGTCCATATTGTTTACTAGTATACAACATATACATTATTTCTGTTCTGCACAGATGTGTCCTGCAACCCTCCGATCCACCCCACTCTTAGGAATGGAGCCGCTTAGAACAGGAATTCTATGCATATAAGTGGCACCCCTCACTTTTAGACTCTTCAGTGTGATTGCTACCATAAATCCCGCCCCCCTCCATTTCCCACCCAATCAAATGCTAGCTTGGAACTTCCACATCAGATCAGTCCATCCATCATGGTCGTTACTCAGGGCAGATGTCACATCCCACACTTGGAGAGAGAAAGGGAAGAATGTTCCATTCCCCCCCCCCCAATAATCTGGGATCCTGAACAAAAAATCAGTTCATACATGCATCTACATTAATCAACTTGCACCTGAATGTGTGAATTCCACTTGGTTGGAAACCACAGCATCTGAGTGGATGGTAAGGATGTCAAGCATTTGTCTCAATAGCTCATTCACCTCACCGTTTGCGGCTGCAGACATTGAGGACCACGCCTGCTAGAACTATCCTGTCAGCTGTGTGTTGAGAGCCAGTTTGGTGTAGTGGTTAGGAGCGTGGACTCTCATTTGGGAGACCCGGGTTTGATTCCCCACTCCTCCACATGCAGCTGCTGGTGTGACCTTGGGTCAGTCACAAGTTCTTTCAGAGCTGTACTCTCAAGGGCAGTTCCCTCAGAACTCTCTCAGCCCCACCTACCACACAGGGTGTCTGTTGTGGGGAGGGGAAGGGATTGTAAGCCGCTCTGAGACTCTTTCACGTAGTGAAGGATGGGGTATAAATCCAATCATCATCATCATCTTCTTCTGGGAGGACATTAATTTTAAATACTCCCCACCAATAAGGTTCATACCTACATTGAGAAAAGTACCCAAAGAAAGGGCAGGAAAGACTGGGCCAGCTGATGACCCTGGCAGATTGGTTGGGGATGAGTGTTACAGATGTGTTAATGTAAACAGAATCCCTTAGAGAAAGTGGGGTTTATGCACCTGAGGAAGGATCAATGGCGAGATGGAAGGATGTCAGAAGTCAATCAAACAAAACATTACTACCATTTCCAATTTGTTGGGATAGGGAGGGCCATTTGGGGTAGGATTACTAACAGCTTTTGTATTTGTTTGGTATTTGAGCCCGTTCGCAGGGCGGGCGGGGTATAAATAAAATTGTTGATTCATCCTATATGCAACAGTCTGCAATCCTGAAGACGGTTCAGATGCAATCTGCGAAGTGCATGTACCCAGGTGGCTTCTTCCAAAAGTAATCAAGCAAGCAACTAGGAAGCACTGGTGCTTTTACGATCATGGCTGCAGTCCACCACAACTGATTATAACATGCACCCAACATTAAAAAGCGCTCCCCCTAACAACTAATCTCAGGATGGATTTTGGTGGAGGTATACAAAAGGGATATCAGAATATGCATCAAAATGGACTGTACAGCTAACTAGTAAGTGGGCCTCCTCCCAGAACAAGTTTGTGCAAACCGACTGAACTCAGTAGGATTTTATTTTTTCCCTCAGACAAAAATAAATCTTGTTCATAATACTGGAATAAAGTCATGGGGTGAATAGACGATCAGCCGGTCGCCCAAGGTCTGTTCTGAGCAGACCACCTAAAACACCTGATGCACCTTTACCTGATCCAGCAGATCACAAGAACTTGTGTTTAAGAAACAACCAGACTATTCAAGCCAGCCTACCCTGGCTTTAAAGGGGCATCATAATCCAAAGAGGACCAAGATGGATCTTGTACATGAAATGTTCGCCAGTTTCTCAATTCACGTGTTCTGTTGCAAAGGTGATGAGATTATCCAGCTTCATTATAACCATGAAAACTCGCTGGGTGGTCATGGGGCAAGCTGCTCCCTCTGAGCCTCTGACCCTAATCAATAAAATGGCAACAGCAGCAGTGTCACTTCAAAAGGGTTGCAGCTTTGAAAATGAGTGCAATCTGCTGTGAAATGTATTGCCCACTAAGAGCATGGTGGGAAATTAGAGGAACAGCAACCAAAGGCACTGGCAGTCATATGATGCATTCAAAACCGCCTTTATTTAACTAAATAAAAAGAGAATAAGAATTTCTTATTGTTTGTAAGATAATGAGCTATACTACTTACTACATGTAGCTTTGCAGAATAACAGAAGCAAACAGACGCATGCACATACATGCAGGTCCCTGATTTAAGGAGTTTACAATCTAGATTTTTTTTCAATAAACAGGAGCCCAAAGGGTGTGTGTGAAAGATAACAACAGACGTATATTAGCCAGGACAGTTTAGAGTACTTAGGGATGAGGAGCAAGATATGTTTAACCCCACTGTGCACGTGTTGACTTGGAATTGTGAGTTCAACAGGGCTCGTTCCCAAAGAAATGCAGCCCTAAATACCAACTTTTCACACCGTCTAAGTAAAAGTATGCACATTTTACACAATGCTCGGAACTTCTGTTGTGCTATTTATGTGCATGTGGACAGAAGCCTGAAGGGAGCTTTTTAAAAAAAAATCCAGTGTCCATTCAGTCCAAGTGAACTGTACATTATTACCACCGAGGGAGAGAAAGGGGAAAAGCACATTCAGTGTTATGTCAAGAAGGCCCTGGGCCATCTTTTGCCTTTGGCCATGCGCTTTAGGGAGAAGGAACAAGAAAAAACGCCCTGACCTGGACAGCCCCGGCTAGCCCTTTCTTCGGGTCTTGGAAGCCACACAGGGTTGACTTTGGTAAGTATTTGGATGGGAAACCGCCAAAGTAATCCAGGGATGCTCTGCGCAGGCAGGCAAGGCAAGGCAAACCACCTCTGAACATCTCTCGCCTTGAAAACCCTTCAGGATTTGCCACAAGTCAGCTGTGGCCTGATAGACCTTTCCGCAACAAACAACAAAAACAGAACACAAACACCTCAAGCCGTGGACACAGATTTCCAAGAAACGGAGGAAGCATGAAGTACCTGCGAAGGAGAAGACCCACCGGCACCAGTCAGCACAGCCCAGCCAGGAACAAAGACCCGTGGCCACCTCAGGAAAAGACGACCTACTTTTCAAAACAGGCCATAATGATCAGGTAGACGTGGAGCTCTCCCCACTCTGGCAGAGGCAGGAGGCGAGCAGAGCACCATGTGCCAGGGATTCTGCATGTTCAAAACGCACTCCCACGCAACCCAAACCACAACGTGAGGGAGCCCCACCAAGTTTGCACTTCAGGAAAGATGCCTTTCCCCTTTTCCCAGGGTCAGTCACCGCCACGAGGTCTCCTGGAGAGGGAGCCCAGCCTTGATAGCCAGCTACAAGGAGGCATTAAAGTGAATAATACTGTTGTTCCGGGCAAGATCTGATGCTCAAAGAGCCCGCGAGGCAGTGGCAGGGCAGGGCAGGAGACCAGCTCCGAATTGCTGCACTAAGCACATCACTCATGCATAACCAATGCGAATCATTAGAGACACACAGACAGGCGAATGAAAGCTTTTCCTCTGGGCAAACGCCAGGTTTCCACCTCGGTATTTATTTTCGATTCATTTTAACTGGGAGGGAGGAAGCGGGCCGCTTCGGAAGTGCGGGTTGTGGTGGGCGGATGAGGACGACCCTCGCTCTTAATCCCCCCGATTGCTGGGGGCGGCCAGTAATCTCGGCAGGGCTAGCAGCGATTGGGGTCACCGCGGCTGTCACGCAATCCCCCGACACACGGAGCGCCCCCGCCCACCCGCAAAGGGAAAAGTGACACACACCCCACCGAAGAAGAAGGGCGCGATTTTCTAGGCTACATCGACCTTGAGGAGCCACCGGACTGTCTTTGCATCATGTCTTGCATCGCAGCTTTAATGTGGAGGCAAGGGCGGCAAAGGGAAGATGATCGGCAAAGTTTTACTTTTCTGCGTTTTCTTTCCGAACAAAAGGAACGAGCACGACCGGCCTCCCACGCGCCCCCACAACACTTCCTGCAAAAACCCATGTCTCCCTCCCACAAGCTCTGGCTGGCGCCCACGGCGGACATGTGCCCGCGATCTCCCCCCTCCTCCATGCTCCTCTTCGTTGCTTTGTCCTGACGTAATGCAAACATGGCACAAACACGCGGAGCGCAAGAGGCGCCTTAGAACGAGAGAGGCGTGCAGATGCGTGTCACGAGCCCCCCCCCCCCCCCGGCCAATTAACGCCCGCTCGGTAGCCCGGCCGGAACAGCCGCGTGGGGTCCCATCCAGCCGGCGCGAGGGTGCGCAGTCTGGAACAATCCGCCTCGGCTCTCCCCAGCAGAGGCGCTTCCTGCCTTCGGAGACACCTAGCCACGCCTCCCCTCACCCAGGCCCACAGCGTGGTACCTTGCACAGAACGGCCACTACGGGCGCGCGTTTAAAGTTTAATACCCCCCCCCTCGCCCCCCGCAAGAAAGTCCAACAGAAGCAGCTGCGACGGAACTCCAGAGCGCCAGGCCCCCTCCGCACTGCCCTGCGCCACCGGGGCGGAGAGAGAGAGAGTCCTCTTCAATACCCCCCCCCCTTCCCGCCCCGCACTTGCAAAGCTCGGCAGCCACATGCTATATAAGCCCTTTGTTTTCGCTTCTGCTCTCTGCCTTTGCCTACGTGCGGCAACACAAGGCTCGGCCGGACGGTTTCTGCGGAAGATCGCCTTTACTGGGCACCGGATCGAGGGGGAGGAGGATTCCTGATCCCCCTTGGAGAAAACAAAACGCACCCGGGAGGGAGAGAATATGCACCGAGGCGGGGTGGAAGTTGAGATCAAAGTTACAGACGGAGTAGCGTGTTGCTTCCTCCCTCTCGCTCTCTTTTGCTTTGGAAATAGCAACCACCCACCTTGCCTCGTCTATCCGCCAGACAACGCGTTAACCCACATTCCGGTGTTTGCACATACATTACAGAACTGCAAAACAGTAAAAAGAAAGCTAAGACCTTCTGAGCAGCTGGGAGCACGTGGCATTGTCAGATTTCTCCCCATTCCCAGGTCACTCCGTTTCGGCGGGGGTTAGACTGGAATCGCCTCTAAAAGACAAGACTATTTCGGACTGCTGCTGTCCCAGTCCGTTGTCTTCGGTTTTTCTCCCCCTCCACCCGAAGCGCAGACTGACACCGCCATGGCTGCCATTCCCGGGACAACAACTTTCCCCGCTTGCTCCATCCGATCTACAGGTGTATTGTTTGCCGAGCGAAAACGCGAATCCCGGGCAACGTTCCAAAACGGAACGTTCGTGTCGCTCCCGTTCTGGAGGCTCCGAGTCCGACCTCGACAAATTCGCAGCAACCTTTCCGTACCTCTCCCACCCCAACCCTCCGCCTTCCCATTGTCACCAATCCCGCGTCCACGGTTAGTAACGGACAACAAATCTCGTCGCCGCAAGGGCCAAAGGCAGCCCCTACCATCCCCCAAATTTCCCTACTCCGGAGTAAAACACCACTCTGGAGCTGAAGAGAGACCCAGGGAGCTGCAGGTCTCCTTTCCCCTCCTCGCAACCTGCACACAGGGAACAGCCAACTTTTCAAACTAGCCATTTCCCACTCACGGAATGAAGCGCATTCGAGTAGAAGGGCCCCGGTCTTCCTCGAGAACCACCGCACGCAGTTATGGCAGAATGAAAATACTAATTTTTTTAAAAAAGACGACCGAGAGGACCAAACAGCTTTGAGACTTAAAATAAACCTCATCACGCAACTGTTTTCCTCCGACACACGCTTGAGCTCACTTTTGAAAAAGTCGATGTCACCGCATGCTCGACCTGTAACAATGCAAGCAGCGCTGCAGAGCCTGCAGTTCCGCCTCCCGGTTTATTTTCTTACAGTTTGCGTCTCAAGTCCGTTCATTTGCAAAAAGCAACATCTTACAAACTGCCCCGTCTAAACAAGAGTACGTCCCTTACGGATGAGAGCCGTTCTCCTGAAACGAATACTTTGCTTAAAAAACAAACAAATACATGCTAAATGGAAGAAAACAGGCAAGAAGAAAACTTGCTCAAGTAGTGCTCCAGCTTTCTGCCGGCTTTTACCTCCCCCCCCCCTTTATCTCAAGATGAAACAACAACAAAATTAAAGCACTCACCTCCAACAAATAGCGTGGCTGTCCCTTAATGTGTGTGTGCGCCGCGATCTTCCCACCCCTCCCCGCCTTCCTCTGCGCACCCTCGTTGTCTAGCGCCTGTTGTCTAGATAGATGCAAGCAAGCAGCGGACTCATTGGCTTAACTTCCCTTCGCTGTGCGCATGCGCTATTCTCACGGCTCCATTCTCCTCAATCGAGCTCCTTTGCATACGCATAACATTGTCCTTTTAAGGGAGAGAAGGGCCGAGCGAAGCGGCCGGGAGAGAAGCGGCCGGGGGAGGTTCCAGTCATTGTGACGCAACGGGTGACTTCACACCCGCGCACAACTTGGGCTGGATTCGGTTCGGAAACAATCAGAGCGGCAGGTGATGCGCGGGCTGCCGCTGCTGGTGATGCGCAAAGGCGGCCACCGTGCTTGGAACCTGGACCTTCCCTTGCAACAGCTTTTGGGACGTATCCTGCCTCAGGAAGCCCTACTGTTAAAGGAACAAGGTTTCTTTTAGTGGAAATCTTGTTGTCTCTCCCCCCCCCCAATTTGAGTTGAACAACTTCGACTGTTTTGTGCAGTTTTTAAAAGGCAACCCAACGTTTTAGGAGAACGCCTGTAAACGTACGTCGGGAAAGTGTTTGCCGTGAGAAGAGGAGAGGTGCTCAAGTCCGTTTCTGAGCACCGGCATCTGTTGCGGGGGATTCCGACCGGAAGCTCTCCCGCCATGATTGAGTGGCTCGCTTTCGGCCGGCCGTGCAGATTCCCAGGGGAAAGGAGTGTTGAAGGGAGACCGCGGATGAGGTCAGCCTCGCGAATGGCCGCACCCCGGCTTTGATTAAGGCGGGCAAAGCCCCCTCCCCGCCTTCGAAATGCGCCTGGAGGCGCTCCGCTGTTGCAGGAGGAAATTGTTTGTATACGCCAGCGCCTCCTGCCTTACGTTGGAAATGGAGTTTGAAGGAAGTGTAATTTATTTGATAGTAATTTTAGTCTTAGAGCAGCAGCTTTTAGTCGTTTGTAATGTTATTTAATGGATTATTATTGTGTTGGTTTTGAGGTAAGCTGCCCTGAGCCCTGCTGCGGGGATGGGTGGCCTGATAAGTTGAATTAAATCAACGCCTAGGCCAAACCGCTGGACCTAGAAGCGCCAAATTCGGGGAAAGCGCTCCTACCATGGCATAGGTGCTCACTAAAAAGGGATTTTTAGACATTCGAGTTCCTATTGATTGCTATGTGGCTGCCTCCTTTCATCACCCACTCTCTGATTGGTCTGCTGCAGAGCTCAGTATTCTGAGGTAAAAACCAGGGCCGGCCCGTTATTGGTAAATTTTAGACCATCACCTAGGGCTACGGCTTGAAGAGGTCGCCATTCTGGCTCCTCATTCTCCGGCGCCCGGCCCCATCCTGCCCTGCATGGGGGGGGGGGCAGAATGTGTCCTCGCCTTGTGGGTGGCAAAACCTGGGGCCATCACTGGGTTAAAAAAACAGTTACAGGAGACTGCAGAGAGCTAACACAACAACCACCTGTGAGGTGCAGTAATGCTGCTGGCCCAGCCTACACCGAACAGGCGATTGTCTGTCAGGTGCCGCGGTGGTTGCAGGGTGCCTAAAGCCATGAGGGAGCCCGCCCGCCCCAGCAGTAATGCCTTAGTGATCCTGCTGGCTCCACCTCGACAGTGGCTTCTAGTACTCCTCCCCCTCCTACACTGGACAGGCAGCTGCCTGTCAGGTGTAGGAGAGGAGGTGGGATGCTTACAGCTGTCAGGGAGGTTTGCTTAGCATGATTGCCTTAGCCCTGCTGCTGGCCCAGCCTCCCAGATGCCTTTAAACATAATCCCCCCCACACACACACACCAGACAGGTGGGTGTCTGTCAGGTGTTGGAGCAGGGCCAGAGTACTTTAATGCTAAAAAGGAGGATATAACTTAGGAATGCAGCAAAGACATGTGCACATAGTAATCATGCGGGGCACTGAGCTGCACAGGCAAGATCACCCTGAGGCCCTCTGAACAACACAGTCTCCATATGAGCAAAACAATCTAGGAACACCAGCAGAAGGGCCATCACTTTTGTGGAAGGTGGCAGGAGATGACTTAACAGATGACTGCTTCTTAAATGGACAGTTCTATGTGGCCTGCTCCAGAGTGAGCTCACCAAGCAGCCTGGTGATCCTAGCACCTGAGGGCAGAACCCCCAATGTGGTCTACAGAGAGGTCTTTCAGTAGGGGGAAAAAAACAGTAGCTATGTCTTACCTCATTTTTTACACTACATTAGAATTCCTACAACAAATGTTACATTTCAAACTTCACATCATCAGTATTATAACTGGATTTACGGAACTCAAATACCATAGCGAAGCATGGGTATCAGGCTAGTAATAAATAAACAAATAGGGATCCCTTGTTCCTCCGCCTTCCGGGCAGGGGCTCATAACCACATCTACCAAGCTGTACATCCGCCAAATCCCCTTAAGCTTACAAAGAGACTTTGGGCCAGGCATTCTCTCACAGCATAATGCTACCTCACAGGGTTGTTGTGAGGAGAAAATGGAGAAGCCACCAATAATGTATGCTACCCACAGCTCCTTGAAGGAGGGTAGGGTAATTTATTTTTATTTATTTCCCACCTTTCCTCCTGGTTCATGGTGACTCACACAATACATAAAAAAGGAACCAAGTAAGTAAAAACTATATATGTATCCTGGGATTATATAGCGGGAGTGATTTAAGTCTCTGTGTACATGCAGATATACTTTGGATACGCATTTCCTGGGAGTGGCCAATTATTTCCTCCCCCCCCCCTTTAGTTTAACATTTGGTGCATCTTTTTGAGTCTTAATCGCAAGAAGAGCCCTGAGGTAGATAGCCCAGGCTAGCCTAATCTTTGGAAGCTAAGCAGGGTCAGCCTTGGTCAGTATTGGATGGGAGACCACCAGAGAAGCCCAGGGTTGCTATGTGGAGGCAGGCAATGGCAAGCCACTTCTGAATGTTTCTTGCCTTGAAAATCCTCCAGCATCTGCTGTGACTTGAGGTGGGGGGAAGCAAGAAGAATCCTTTCCTAAATAAATTCAGGTGAGTAGCTGTGTTGGTCTGAAGCAATAGAACAAACTTTGACTCCAGCGGCACCTTTTAGATCCACAAAGTTTAATTCTGGGTATAAGCTTTTGTGTGCATGCACACTAAGTATCCAAAGAAGTGAGCGTGCACACGAAAAGCTTATACCCAGAATTACACTTTGTGGGTCTTAAAAGTGCCACTGGACTCAATTTTTTCCTAAATAAGTACCAGATCAAAAAGTTTGGTCTTGGCTGCTTCCCCTGTGAATGCTCCCTCTAAGCTGTGGAGTCTTGTGAGCAAAAATGCTACTTAGTGAGCTACTGGCATTAAAGCTGTGAGCGAGTGATTTGGCTGCTGCATCAGTTAGTTTGCTCTGGAGCCATCCTTCCTGAGCTAAGACAAAAATGTGTGAGCTGGAGGCTAAAAAACTGTGAGCTAGCTCACACTAACTCAGCTTAGAGGGAACATAACAAGCGTGATGGGGAGGAGAGATGCTCAGGAGACTGTGCAGATCTACCATTTGAGCAATAGTCCAGGAATGGCTATTTAATGCTCATAAATAGACTTATTCACATAGTTCACAGAAACATGCAGCAAATATTGAAAAAATACCTTGACCCTGTAAAGTGTGAAAAAGTGGAGGGCAGGGCATGAGGGCAGGGAAGTCATTTATACCAGCCCACTGGTCCATCTTACTTAGTATCTGGATGGTTCACTCTTTCTTTTTATTGCTCCTTCTCCCCCCCCCCCATCGCTTTCCTTCCTTTCTCTTTATTCCCCTTCTGTGATTCCTTTGCAAAACAAGGAGGGAGGTACTGCATTTGGCTCCGCCTCCTGAACCAGCCATTCGGGTGTGGCCCTAGTCACCACCACGCCTTTCCAATTCCAAACGTGCCTGCAGGCTAAAAAAGGTTAGGGGCCCTGCTCTGGACCAATGGACAGTCTCTCTCATGGGCATCAGGCAGAGAAATTGTCCTCAGTAGCACCTGCTGCCTGATAGTCTTTAATTGGAAACCTGGGGCCTTCTGCGTGCAGAGCATGAGCTCTACCACTTAGCCACAGCCCCTCCCCTGAATCACAGCTCCAGGCAAGACTGATGCGTTTTGGTCAAAGAGCCCCCTCAAAAGGAGGAAGGGTGAGAAAGCAAATGGTTGGCATTGTGAGGCTTCTGCCCTAAGCAGTCAAAGATCAGACCTTTGTTGATGAAACAGAGTTCTTTATTTTCTTAGTACTGCATGACAGGTTCTCGAATGTTTGTTAGAGATGCCATGTACACAACAGTTAGGGTTAATATACCCTCCAGTACAGTTTGAAACCCCGATATTCAACCAATCACAAAAAAGGAAAAAAGCGTGGTTAAAGATCCTTAGCCGTTTTACTTCCCACAGGAAAGGTGAAGTGTGAAAGTTATAAATTTTCCCCTCTTGAATTAGGCGCCACAGATGTGCTCCGTATATACATAACAAAGTGCCCTTTCAAGGACTTCTCACAGCGATAAGAAAGTTCTGTGTCTCCGAGGGCGGGGAGAGGAGGAATGCATGGGGGGAAGAGGCCATTTGTTCTCGGGTGACGTGTCAGTGTTTGAGGTCGCCATTCTCCCGGATGAAACTGTTACATTGACCAGACCTTCACAAAGCAATATAACTCAAGGCAATAAAGGGAAGGGAGGAAACCTGAGACAGCTTGCAAGAGATAGCAAGGAGTTACAATGACATCTGCACAGAAAAACTACACAATGCATAAAGAATACTTTGTTAGGATCTTAGGATCCTGCCACCCTGCCACCTGCATAATACATTCTACCCCGGCTTATCAGGAAAACGTTTATGAAAAGCTTTAACTAATTTAGGAGCATGAACATTATCAGAAAAGACCCATTCATTCAGTTCAGGGCCGAAGTCTACCCACTTGACTAAATACAGTAAGCGGCCCCTACGCATTTTTGAATCAAGGATTTCGGAGATTTCATAGTGAGGCGCCCCCTCCTTCATCAGCGGAGGAGGAATCGGAGGAGTTGGGTGCCACACATTCGGCCCAGGATTCTTCTTCAGCAGGCTGAAATGAAAAACAGGATGCACAGAGCTCAGTGATTTGGGCAGTTCAAGTTCAAAAGACACATCAGAGATTTTGCGTAACACCTTGTAAGGGCCGACATATTTCCATCCCAATTTCCTACTGGGCTGGAGACCATGAATGTTTTTTGTAGAGAGGTACACCGAGTCTCCTGGCTGAAGGTCCCATCCTTCAGCACGGCCACGGTCTGCATACTTTTTGTAGTCCTCTTTGGCTTTGTCAAGGGTTTTTGTGATCAGAGGCCATGATTTCTGGAGGTTTGTCCACCATAGTGTGAAATCAGAGGGGGGGGTTTCGGTAGACTCATCAATTGTCGGTAGTGGTTTTCCTTCAAAACCCCCCACTGCCATAAAGGGTGATACCCCTGTAGAGGAATGCACTGCATTGTTGTAGCTATATTCAGCGAATGGCAACAATTCAACCCAGTTGTCCTGGTGGTAGTTAGTGTAGCACCTCAAGAATTGTTCCAAAATTTGATTGATTCGTTTGGATTGGCCATTGGTCTCTGGATGGTAACCCGAACTCATGGCCGGCTCAATGTCCATCATTTTCAGAAGCTCCCGCCAGAAGTTGGCAATAAATTGACTGCCACGGTCGGATACCACACGCTTGGGAAAGGCGTGTAATTTGATCACGTGGTTAAAAAACGCCTTTGCTAAGCCCTTTGCAGTTGGCAGTTGTTTGAATGGGGCAAAGTGAGCTTGCTTAGAAAACATGTCTACTACCACCCAAATAACCGTTTTTCCTTTGGAGGGAGGCAGGTTAGTGATAAAGTCCATAGACACCGCTTCCCATGGCCTGGAGGGAGTAGGTAGGGGATGTAATAAACCAGGAGTCTTCCCCCCCCTCCGTTTACACATCAGACAAACTTGACAGGCAGTAACGAAATCGGAGACATCTTTACGCATGCGCGGCCACCAGAACTGCCGCTGTATCAAATTAAGAGTCTTAAGGAATCCAAAGTGCCCGGCCAGCTTAGAAGAGTGACAAGTCATTAAAACGTCTTTTCTGCGCACCTGAGGCACCACCAGTTTAGTTCCATTATACCAACATTTATCGGGGTGCAAGGAGCACTCCTCTATCCCACCTAGTTCGTCCGCTTCCTCGGTGGAGTAGTCTCCCACACATTTTTCACTCCATGATTCAACATGAACAATTTTACTTTGGCTCCTGGTCATGACTGCCCCCCCCCCCCCCAACTGTTGTGGCGAGAACATGGAGTTGAACACCTCTTCCTTCTGACTCTCGTTTTGGGGCAATCTGGATAGGGCGTCTGCTAAGGAGTTTGCCTTCCCGGGGAAGTGTTTCAGGACGAAATTGAATTTAGAGAAGAAATCGGCCCACTGAAGTTGCTTAGCGTTAAGGGACCGTTGCGTGCGTAGTGCCTCGAGATTTTTATGATCAGTCCAAATTTTGAATGGAATTTGCGCCCCTTCCAGCCAATGCCTCCATGTGGTTAAGGCTAGGCGGATGGCTGCTGCTTCTTTATCCCATACTGACCAATTTCTCTCTGTCTCATTAAAGTTTTTGGAGATATATGCCAAGGGATGCAATTTATTGTCATTTCCCTTTTGGAGGATGGCCCCCCCCATGGCTACATCTGAGGCATCTACATGAATTACAAATTCTTTGGTCTCATCTGGGTGGGCAAGGATGGGCTCTGAGGTGAACAGTTTCTTCAAATGCTTGTTGACACTCCTCAGACCAGGCTATTTTCTCCCCGGGTTTCCCTGCCTCCGGGCCCTTCCCCTTAGTTTTCAAGAGTTCAGTTAAGGGTAGGGTGACTGTGGCAAAGTCTTTCAAGAAGGTACGGTAGAAGTTGCAAAATCCCTGGAGGCTCTGTAACTGCTTCCTGGTCCGAGGTGCCTCCCAGTGCACCACCGCTTCCACTTTAGCAGGGTCCATTTCTAGCCCCTTCTGAGAAATGCGGTACCCGAAAAAGTCTACAGCATCTCGGTTAAACTCACACTTTGACAACTTAGCATACAATTGATTTTTCAATAACGTAGTTAACACTTCCCTGACCAGTTTTATATGCGATGCCTTATCAGCAGAATAAATTAAGATATCATCTAAGTAACATAACACCCCCTTAAATAAATGCTTATGTAACACTTCATTGATCAGGCTCATAAAGACCCCCGGAGCACCACTTAAGCCGAATGGCATCACCAGGTATTCGAACTGGCCTAAGGGTGTGTTGAATGCAGTCTTATACTCATCCCCCTCTCTGATGCGCACCCGAAAATAAGCATCTCGCAAATCCAACTTTGTAAACACTTTTCCTTTGGCGGCTTCTGCTAACAAGTCTTTGATGAGCAGGAGGGGGTAAGCGTTAGAAGCGGACACCGCATTCAAGCCTCGATAGTCAGTGCAAAGTCTCAAACCCCCGTCTTTCTTTTTCCGGAATAGCACTGGGGCCGCAAAAGGGGATTTGGCGGGGCGGATGAAACCCCTTTCCAAGTTCTTGTCTAGGAACTTTCTCAGCTCCTCCCGTTCGGTAGGGCTCATGGAATATAGTTTCCCCTTCGGCAGTTTTCCCCCCGGGAGTAGTTCAATAGCACAGTCCGACAAGCGGTGAGGGGGTAACTCATCCGCTTCCGTTTCACTAAACACCTCGGTTAAGTCTCGGTACTCCCTGGGCACCTGGGAGGGGGTTAACGTGAGTGCTGCCGCTCGTAGAGGGCAGGGGGTCCAGGCCCCCACTCTGTATCCCACTTGTGGTGGTTACACTTTTCATCCACCCACGAGATCTTCCCCTCACTCCATTTTACATAGGGGTCATGGGAGCTCAACCACGGGCTTCCTAGTACCATGGGGAATTGGGTATTTGGGGTTATGACAAAAGCCCTCTTTTCCCAGTGCTCCCCCGTCCCCACTATTAACAGTTCAGTCTCTGCCACACACGCCTCCTTCATTTCAGAACCGTCCATTTGTGTGAACGTGAGTGGCTCCCCCAAGGGGGTCACTTTGGGTGCCAATCCGTCCACCACCAAAGGGCTTATTAAGTCTCTAGCACACCCCGAGTCAATTAAGGCACGGATCCGCACATGGGTTCTGGAGCCAGGGGCTATTACAGTCACTACCATGTAAAGTAATGGGCCGGGGATGCTCACCGGAGATGGCGCGTCGGGGGAAGGGACCTGCAGCTTTGCGCTATTTACTGCAGGTTGTTGGAGCTTCCCGACATCTGCACCTCAGTCAGCTCCAGCTCTCCTTGCTCGCTCACTGCCCCTTCCAGCTGTAATGCCCGGGTTTGAACGAGGTCTTGCCGTGGCTCGGGGTGTTCCCAGCTACCGGGGTCGAGGTCTTGGGCACTTTTCCACTGCCTCGAGGGCAGGCGGAGGCGAAGTGGCCACTCTCCCCGCATCTCATGCAGAGCCCCTGCCTGAAGCGATTGTCTCAGATCTCTTGGACACTCGGCTTCCCTTTCATCTTCTGTGTGGCCTTTGCTTGGGCTGTCGCAGAGGTCCCCAACTTGATCAACGTAAATCGCTCTTCCACATCAGCCGCCGCCCTCATCCAAGTTGCTAGGGATCCGGGCCGCCCACCCCTCAAAATAGTCTCGTAAATTTCGGGGTTCAGACCTTTTCGATACTTTTTGATGAACAGGTCTTGGGACCAGCCCTGCACCTTTGCCGCGATGTGCCAGAACTGGTCGGTGTATTCCCTCACGAAGGACCTCCCCTGCACCAACTTCCGCAGTTGATTTCGCGCCTTCTCCTCCCCCAGGGGATCCTCATAGTGCTGACGGAGGGCCCACATGAAATTATTTACGGATCGCAACTAGGGGTGTGCATTTCGGCTTCGTGGAAAGCCGAAAAAAGCCGGAAAACTCCGTTTCGGGTTTTTCTGTGTTCCCCGGATAAGAGGAATGCTGCAGCGTGCTTCCCTGGTATCCCGGTAAAAAACAAGCCGAGAAATCCGGCTTTTACCGGGTTTTCGGCATTTCAGGGGTTAAAGAATTATCATAGCCTCAGGGGGGCTTAACTGCCGGGAAGGCCAGAAGCTTAGTAACAGTTTAGTTACACTTTCTTTTCCCGGGGTGGGGGGTGGGGGTTCTGTAGCCTCTTTCCCACCTTTTGCTAATGATCCCAGGGAGTGAGGGGGAGTAGGGACTGTGGATAGCCAATCAGTGCAATGCATTTCCAGTTGCAAACTTTGCAAACATCTATGGAACTCCCAGGGATTGGCACTGGCAGCCAATAGGATTTTGGTATCCGCTCTCTGGCCATTCACAGAAGGTTTTCTGTTAGGAAACCTCTGTGTATGCCCAGAGATCATAAAAGCAGACCTGTCCTGCACCCTCCCTTGACTCTTCCTGTTCCTGGACGGTTGGTGCTGCTGTACTGGTCAGAGAGTTGAGAGAGCTTGGCTTGGAGAGTGGCTGGCTGCTGCCCCTGCTCTCTGAGCCTCTGGCCTCTCCTCCCAGCCTGGCCTGCTTGCCTGCCTGCCTGGAGTGAGCTCAGAGTCACTGCTGCCTGGAGTCTGCTGCAGGGTTTAAATTTTAGGGCATTTTTTATATTCTGGGTTGGGGGCTTGGGGGCTGAGGGCAGTGGGGTGGTTGTGGGGGGGCTCTGTTAGGGCTCTCGCTAGGGCTCTTTCTGTTTTTTTGGGGGGGCTCTCTTTTGGTAAGCTGACATCATGAGACGAGGCAGAGAGGCTACTTCCTTGGCCAGATGCGTGCGGGGCTGCCTTCTATGTTAAGTTAAACAGAACACCACACACGGCATCTGACTAAGTGGGCTGCACATTCACTTCACAGCAAGTCACACACTTTGGGCGAATTCCCTTGTGCAGACTGGGGTTGGACTAGATGACCCTTGAGGGTCCCCTCCCCAGTCCATGGGGAGTCTAGCTTGGGCCACATGAGACATGAACGGATGTATGTCAAGGGAAGCTGACACGTGCCTGGAGAGACAGACAGGGGCTTCCTTGGATGGAGGAAGGGAGACCCACCTTCTGATCTAACAAGAAATAGCACTTTGTTCCTCCGACTAAGTGGGCTGCGTTCACTTCACAGCGAGTCAGTTTGAGCAACCCATTGTTCAGGACGGCCCAGGCCAGGGGTCCACTAGGGGCATGTGTGAAGGGGGAGGTGCTTGAGATTTTCCTGCACCATGTGGGGTTGGACTAGGTGACCTTGAGGGTCCCCTCCCGAGTTCTACTAAGTTCCAACCAAGTTCCTTCCAACTGTAGCCGTGGAGTCTTGGGCCACATCTTTTCTGGTAAGCTGACATCATAAGATGAGGCAGAGAGGCTACTTCCTTGGCCGGATGCGTGAGTGGCCACCTTCTGTGTTAACTAGAAATCCACTCCAAGCATCCGACTAAGTGGGCTGCACGTTCACTTCACAGCAAGTCACACACTTTGGGCAAATGGAGGGGGAGGTATTAGTGAATTCCCTTGTGCAGACTGGGGTTGGACTAGATGAGCCTTGAGGGTCCCCTCCCCAGAGTCCATGATGAGTCTAGCCGTGCACTGCAGACAGAGACTGCTTGGGCCACCTGAGACACACGAGCAGATGTATGTCAAGGTAAGCTGACACATGCCTGGAGAGACAGAAGCACTTCCTTGGCCAGAGGAAGGAAGACCCAGTTCAGATCTAACAAGAACATGGTTCCTCGTTTCTCCAGCTAAGTGGGCTGTGTTCACTTCACAGTGAGTCAGTTTGAGCAAATCATTGTTCAGGACAGTGCCCAGGGTCTGCTGGGGGTGCGAGTGGATGGGGAGGTGTCTGAGACTTTGCCACGCTGTATGTCAGGTTGGATTGGATGACCTCAAACTTGGGTCGCTGTGCTGTAAGGGCTACAGGCATTCTCCATTGCTGAGAGAAGCTCCAGTCCACTCCAGGAGGCTGGCACCCACCATAGTTCACCAAAACGGAGACAAAGACTCCTTTTGCAATAAGGTTTCTTTCTGTCCCCTCCAACATACCTGAAAGGATTATGCTAAACGAAGTTACCTAGCAGCTAATCTTCCTCCCATCAAGTGGCCAGCTAGGGACATTAAAGAGTCAAAAGGATGGCCTGCCCTGGCCCCAGTGAGTCATCGAACATTGCCCAGGTGTCAAGTTCCTGTCTAGCTAATTGCTAATCCTAAATTAAAGCAATTCGGTTAACAGTGTGTGTGGAGGGGGATGCCCGTAGAATGGGACCCCCTGGTCCAATCTTTTCAAAACTTTGGGGGTCCTTTGGGGAGAGGCTTCAGCAGCTACAGTCCAAATTTGGAGCCTCTACCTCAAACCCCGTCCCCCCCAGCCCCCTGGAAACTTTTCAGACTTTTTTGCCATTGATTACAATGGCCTCATAGGGTATAATGGTCCCAAAAAATTCGGGAATACCGAAAATTTTCGGTTTCCCACCCTATACCGATATAGATACTCGGGTTTTATCCGGGAATACCAAAAAAATTTGGTACAATATATCCGTATCCAAAAAATACCGAATTTTTTTTTTTGCACACCCCTAATCGCAACTCGGGCCCCGGGGGGTTGTGCAGGCTGACATACCAGTCGCTGGCGGTGTCGCGGAGTTTGGAGCCAATGTAGCCCACTCGATCCCGCTCGGTGGGGTAGAGGTGGCCCCACGCATCCAGGAACCTCTCGATCTCGATGAGGAAAAAACGTAGCTTCTCGGGGTCGCCATCGAAAGTAGCCGTCAGGGGGTCGTTCGGGGCTTGACGGATCATTCGTTCCACTGGGGCGGGAGCCGGCACTGGGGCTGGGACCGGGACCGGAGCCTGCTGCGGGGCACCCCCTGGAGGAACTCCCCCTGGGGGAACCTGTTGCAGTGGTGCTCCCCTGGCCGGTACCCCTGGTCCCACACCCTCTCCAGGTGGCTGCCTGAGTACCTGAACCGCTGTCATGATATCTCGAATCTGGTACTGCATCTCCATCATCACCTCTCTTAGTTCCGCGGTTATTTGTAGCCGCATGTCTCCCATCATTCGATCCAAGGCGCGGCTCGAATCGTCTCCGTACAGGTCGCCCCCATAAGAAGCGCCCCTCTCCTTGTCCAGTAGCGGGAGTCGCCAGTCGCCCCCGAGGTAGTCCCTCTTGTCCTCCAGGAGGCTTGGGCGACCTATTTCGGTGCGGTCCCCAGGGACCGAGACGCGTAACCCCTTCCGATCGTGGACCCACGAGTCGACTGTCCCACGTCCGAACGAGGCCCATGAGTACCTCGGGGTTACAGACGGGTGGCGGAATGTAGTAAGCCCCTTGAGCTGTAGTCACCGGCTTCTCGGGCTCCCCGCTGCCGCCTCCCGCTCCGGCTCCCTGATCCCCAGGTTCCTCTTGGGTTACAGGAATAGGAATAGTACCATCATCTGACATGGTCAGGAACAGCCAAGTCCCAAACACAGATCTCTAACAATCTGTGAGGCTTCTGCCCTAAGCAGTCAAAGATCAGACCTTTGTTGATGAAACAGAGTTCTTTTTTTCTTAGTACTGCATGACAGGTTCTCGAATGTTTGTTAGAGATGCCATGTACACAACAGTTAGGGTTAATATACCCTCCAGTACAGTTTGAAACCCCGATATTCAACCAATCACAAAAAAAGAAAAAAGCGCGGTTAAAGATCCTTAGCCGTTTTACTTCCCACAGGAAAGGTGAAGTGTGAAAGTTATAAATTTTCCCCTCTGAGACAAAAATGTGTGGGCTGGAGGCTAAAACACTGAGCAGCTAGCTCACACTAACTCATCTTAGAGGGAACACAAAGGAATGTGTTCTGTGGCATGGAGAACTGTTTGCAAATCACCCCCTAAAAAATGCTTTGGGCACACAGAACTCGTTGCACAGTCTAGACGTCAAGACGTTAAGGCCTGGATTTAAACCGACCAAAGCAATTGAGAGATTAGCATTGTTTATGATTTATTTTCTTCCGACTGATGTGCTTCCTTTAACAAGTTTCTTCTTGTTTGTGACACTGAATAGCGGTTGTGGTTTTGGGCAACCTGGGAAGACGAGTTGTGCACCTAGATAGTTCAGTTAGTCAGTGGGGGGGGGGGGTGTGGAAAGAAACTTCACCCTTCTTTGGGCGGGGATAAGCACAACTGGCAGGCCACCTCTCTCTTCAGGAAACAGTCTACTCTTTAGACTAATAGCAAGCTTTAAAGCCACTCCATAATCTTCAAGGTCATTTCAGGTGGGTAGCTGTGTTGGTCTGTAGTAGAAGAGCTAGATTCAAGTCCAGCAGTACCTTAAAGACATGACCTTTCAAGAGTCCAAGCTTTCTTTGTCAGGTATTTTATGAAGAAGATTGGATTTATACCTCGCCCTTCACTCAGTGTGGCTTATGATCTCCTTTCCCTCCTGGTATTCTTTGGAGGTCTCGAAATGCTAGTCAGGACCGACCCTGATTAGCTTCAAAGATCTGATGAGATCCGGCGAGCATGGGCTATCCAGGTAAGGGCCTTTAGGTGCTACTGGACTCAAATCTAGCTCCATTATCTCCAGGTTCCCAAAACACATTCCAGAATATATTTTTGAAAAGGTTCCTTGGCTCAAGTCATGCACAGACTCCTGCGTGGCACCTTTGACCACAGCTTCTGGAGAGTCAGATCCGAATGTATAAAGCACTGAATTTTATTCAGTAGGATAATGTCTCTGTGACATGTCCTTGCTTTGATTGGTTCCAGAGCACTCGTCTCTTCCACCACCCCCCACCACCCCCGCTTTCTGCCTTTAGCCTCTTTGCTTTCGGGGCCCCCTGTCCTTCAGGTGTTTTCGTGAGGCCGTGGATTTGATACTGGTCTCCCCATATGTCCCTGGAAGAGCATTTCACTCTAGTAATAAGGACCTCCTGGTGGTCCTCACCTAGGGCCAGGGCCTTCTTAGCCCTGGGCCCCACCTGTTGGAACTCTCTGCTGAGGAACATCCGTGCCCTAAGGGGTTTACTACCTTTCCATAGGGCTTGCAAGGCAGAGATGTTCCGCCAGGCATTTGGTTGAGGACAGCAACAGTCTGGGACTCTCACACTCCCACCTCCCGTTCTATTCCTGCATCTCCCCTCCTGGACCCAGGGGGCTGGTGGAAATTACCATCATCTTGGAATTAGTGTTGTTTTCTGACTTTTTAAAAAGAAATTTAATGTCGTTTTAACTCAATTGTATTGTATTAATTTCTGATGTAAGCTGCCCTGAGCCCTGCTCGTAGGGAAGGGCAGACGATAAATCAAACATAATAAATAAATAAATACAGCAACCTTTTTGGGTCTGCCAACCCTCCCCCCAGTCTATCTGTTGTGCCGGCAGACGAGGATGCTGTGAGGGGAAGGAGATGAAGATTGTACCTGGCCACAGGTTAGAAGGAAGTTTAGCCTCAGTGGTACTGCCAGCTCAAGAGCTCACCTCAGCCCCTTGTGTGGAGAGCCATTCCGGCCTGCCACTGTTTGGCCTGCATGCCAGCAGTTGCCTGCTTCTGTGCTGAAGGATATCTGTGCAACATAGGTTCCACAGTTTGCAATAGCATAAGCTGGATAAATCAGATGCCGAAATGTTTTTTTCCCCAACACAAATTTATTGTACATGCTTACCATAACTGAATATCTGCAGTTGGGCTGTGAAGTCTTTGGCCGAGTCACCCCTTGTTGTCCATCCCTCTCTGTCACTGCTAGCTTCTTTCAGCCTCTTT
Organism: Lepidodactylus listeri; assembly: GCA_029233225.1. Taxonomy (NCBI): domain Eukaryota; kingdom Metazoa; phylum Chordata; class Lepidosauria; order Squamata; family Gekkonidae; genus Lepidodactylus; species Lepidodactylus listeri. Next base: position 25,411,937 of record JARCFY010000008.1, read on the forward strand.
GCTGAGAATCCTGGGATGAATGCACAGTGGATATGCTGAAGGCCAAACACCGATGTCTACTCCTGTAGCCTCCATGTCAGGTGTTCCGCTCCAGATGTCATTAGCACCCGCTCAGCATCGCCCATAAAGACACGGCTACTAAGCAATAGGAGTAGCTGGATTCCTCTCCAGCTCCTTACCTCCAAGTTTAAAGGGAGAAGAAACATAGCAATGTGGGTGGGAAAAAACCTGAAAGGACGGGGGAAGTTGGGAAGTGCAGGAACCCATCACTACGAAGAGAACCAGCAACCCCATCCACTGGGGGGAAAGGCACTTTGATAGTGTTGTTAATGTTAGTGAAGAAAGCTGGCTTTAAAATGTTTTTTCAAGCCCTTTCCACATCAGCTCATCTGCCATGCCTGAATAACAGCCATGGAGCTGACAATTCTGGGGTTTTGTCTAGGGTGCATAAACCAAGAGTACCTGCAAACACAACCCTGCACCGCCAATGTGAAAACAAAGATTAGGAGGGATGGGCAAGTTGTCTTTTGAAGAAATGTCTATGAGGCTAGCCTGATTTCGTCAGATCTCAGAAGCTGAGCAGGGTCATGCCCTGGTTAGTACTTGGGTGGGAGACCACCAGGGAAGCCCAGAGTTACTATGCAGAGGAAGGCATTGCAAATCACCTCTGTTAGTTTCTTGCCTTGAAAACCCCATGGAGTTGCCATAAGTCAGCTGTGACTTGATGGCAGTTTTTACACACACACACATGCACACGCTGTTACCTGTGCAGGCACACATCCACACAGTGCTGCGTGAACTGCACTGGCTGCCTATTGAATACAGGATCCATTTCAAGGTGCTGGTGCTTACCTTTAAAGCCCTAAATGATCAGGGGCCAGCATACCTTTGGGATCGCCTTTCCCCATATGAGCCCCATGATCTACAAATCAACACCTTTGGTAGTCCCCAGCCCCAGGGAAATCTGATTTGCCTCAACTAGGGCCAGGGCCTTCTCGGTCCTGGCCCCTACCTGGTAGAATGAGCTACCATACGAGATCAGGGTCCTGTGGGACTTATTACAATTCTGCAGGGACTGCAAGATGGAGCTCTTCCAGCAGGTTTTTAGCTGAGGCAGCGGACTCCCCCCCCCCCCCCAAATCAGTGTCCTAAATTTGATTAGCCACCTGGGAATCCACTACTGTTCCATCTTAATTGCTGAGATATTAGATCTTGCATGGTATTTTGTGGCTTGTACTGTTTTAATTTGGTTCTAATTGTTATTGTATATTGTACTAATATTGTTGGAAGCTGCTCTGAGCATACTTGCCAGGAGGGCAGGATATAAGTCTAGTAAAATGAAGTCATGGTGACCTCTGGTGACCCCTACTAGGGCATGGAGGACGTTCAGAGAAGTGGCTTGATAGCCTGCCTCTGCCTCCCGGCCCTGGTATTCTTTGGAGGTCTCCCATCCAGATACTTGCCAGGGTCGGCCCTGCTTAGCTTCCGACGTCTGAGGAGATGAGATGGGCCTTGCCTGGGCTGTCCAGGCCAGGGCCAGACACAAGGTGCTTTGAAGTGCATCAGGGAGTTCCTGGGAGCCTGACAGCCATTTTTTTTCCCAGGAAAGAGAGCCATAAAACGGCACCAAAGAGGTCAGAGAGCAGGAGATGTATTTCTACAAAGACACAACCATTTATCTACCTGCCAGGGAGGGGAAGATGAATAGCTATTGTAAAACATGATCTGGGTATGGAGAAGTTTGATTGGGGTGCACTTTCCCATGTGGGGCCAATTCCCCTAAATCTGGGCTGGGAGAGACTTCCCATCAACAAAAGGCAGGAAGGATTAAAAGGTTGAAAAATCCCTTAGTCTTGGTCCAAATGCTTTGCAGATTCTTCTGCGAGGAGGAGGTAGAGGTCAGGACATGGATTTGTTCCACAGACATCCAGGAGGGATGTCAGAGGTAACACTTCTGTATTGTTAAGTTTCGCTTAGACTTATGTTTTCCATTCTTTTCCTTAGTTCCATTACTGGTAGGCAGATAAGCTAGTTTCCCTGGCTTGTGCTCATACTCTCCTTTGTCACTCTACATCCACTGACCCTGCGTTTTCATTGCATGACCCTGCAGTTCTAGCATTACAGGAAAGGGAACAATCCCAGCCACCTTTCCCTCTACCACTTCCTCACGCACAACTCCTTTGAATGACATGTTCAGTCCTACAGAACTGTAAACTTCATCTGAACCTGGTGTAAACATTCTGTGTGGGTGGGTACCACCAGCTCAGTGAAAAAATTCACCAGTCATTTGTCAAGTTGGAAATCTGACCTCATTCAAAGAAGCTTATTCTTTATGGTCAAATGAACACAAATGAGCTGTTTTACGAGCTGAAGTGCATCTGTTGTCATCTAACCCTGGCAACAAGCAGTGCTGGGGTCGGGGGAGAGTAAAATATTGTGGCTAAAGATGCGGTCTTGGACCACTGCTTCAAATGGAAGAATCATGGCACAGCTTTCAAACAGAAGGCATTTGAACCAGTCCTACCTTGTGTTTATACAATGCACTGCTAACATTTGAAACACTTCACATGCATACTTAGTCATCCTCGCAATATCCTTTCTGCTAATACAGTTTCTCACCCCCTGTATTCACCTATTGCCTTGCACGTGATATTTGGGTTCTTCCATCTCCGCCCAACTGTGTTTTTTTCTTAACAGGAATCTTTGTTGTTCAATTAAATGTTAATCATACCTTGTTGTCTGGTTACTGATGGACTGAAAGGTTTTTTAAAAATTATACTTGTATCCCGCCTTGGTTCCTAATGAGAAAGGCAGACTATAGATGACAGTTATAACAATAGGCAAGTCTTTAACTGTGACTCCCCCCCCCCCGGGGTTTTGTACAAGTCAAATGACAGTACAGAGCGACAAGGTGGGGGAAGAGGGCAATACTGAGACACACATGCTCCTACAGACAACCACCTGGGGCCCCAAGTTCCCAAACATTCATGCACATGTTTAAAAATGTGTCTTCACTTGGCAAGTGTGCTGCAGGAAGTAAAGACGTACATGCAAACATCCCTTTCAGGGGTGGAGCTGCTGTCAAGATTGCTGGGTACAAGTTCTCTCAGGCTGAATACGCCAGGCAGAACTTTTTTTGGATGCTACTGCATGATTGCATGTTCCTGTGATTCCAGAGTAGCATTTGGGATGTTTAATTCCTTCATCAAGATATTTACCCTGCATGTTATACAGGACAAGATAGGGCTGGGCCAGAGAAAGTTTTGTTCCTATTCAGGTGAGGTCAGGTATGGTTAGGGGCAGTATGGTACAGCAATGCGGGCAAAGGTGAACTGGTTTGGGTGTGGGCAAGTGGCACAGTGGAAGAAAGGTAGGATATATATGCAATAAATAGAACAAAAATAAAATATTCCCTTCTTTGGCTTAATAAAACAAAGTGAAACACCATGTTATTCTCAGTTTTATTTGCAAAGACCATTGCATGAAAAGCTGCATTTCATTATAATCCAAACCCTGAAAAAAAACCCATGTCAATTTGATATGTATGCTAAAGTGCTTGATACAACAATACTTTTACTGACAGTCGCTTCCTTAACATTATCCAGTCCTGATTTATTTAGAAAACAAAACAAAACATAACAGTAGAATAGCAACATACTCCGAAAATACTTAAGGGCGGCAGTGGGGAAGGAGTTTTCAAAAACTATACCAGGTACATTTGTACAGTTCCAGTGTAATAACATACAGCATTTCCATATGAAGACACCCTTTCACTTGAATGAAGGGGGGGGGGGGTGAGAAATCAAAGCACGGATGGTTCTCCAGCACTTCCCAACGTCTTCTAAACAAAGGTAGCTAAGAACCCATCCTAAACAAACTGAATTTCAAGCCAGACCTTCTTAAACAAAGTGGGACTTACTTCAAAGCAAGTATACCTGGGATTTGACTAAAGGGCAAAAAGAGAGAGAAGCTGCTGTCATAATAACACAAAGTGGTAGGTTCCCCTCGATACTGAATACAACTAATTCTGGTTAGTATTAGAAACTTATCACATTTTTAAATTGATCTTCTACTTTCAAGTTTTGACTATGTTAGTATACAGCAACGCTATAATGAACATACAGCATTCCTTGAATACAGAACTACTTTGTTTGAATAGGTTACAAGAAAGCTTTGGTTGTCTTAAAATCCCATTCATTAATACTGATATCGTCATAGAACCGTGACCAGTTCTTCCTTCCAAGAGGACAAAATGGTGTCAGTAAACTCGATAGATCACATCCTCTGTTTCTGCTAATCAAAGTCGCCCGTTAAAAGAAAAAGCTGCAGGTGATAGGAAGTTACCCCCCCCCAAAAAAAAAAGTTACCAAGAACTGCACTCTTGAAGTAGTCAGATGGACTAGTCTCTATCAGAAATCAAATCTCATGCTTCAAAAATACTTTGAGGCTGTTACATAATACTACGCACTTAAGGTATTATTGCCTAAAAGGAGAGGGGACGTACAGTACTCCTCACACACTACCCATCTGGTACAACGCGAAGATGACAAATGGATTGATGCCTTTACTGGGGGGTGGGGGGTGGGGGAGAAATAACAGTTGCCAGGCTAAACGTTCAGCTGTGGTACCGCATGCGAGTGGTTGTGGGTGGAAAGCTATTTTGAATTTCCAGCACTCTTAGACAGTCTATCAGTTACTACTTTCCAGCATCATGAAATACCAGCTGCCTCATCAGCACAAGGGGTGACTCCAGAGGTTCTTGTGGCAATGCGTAAGACCAGCAGACACAAAGCAAGATGGGAGTCAGTGCAGGGCGTCAGAAACAAAACACAGCATACCCTGGTTTCTTCTAGAATTCATGTTAACCCAGTAGTAAAAGCACAGCTCGGGACTGTATGTATGGGGTAAATTTGGAGATTCCTGAAAGCAAAGCAATTTGACTTTATTTTCTGACTCACTTGCAATGCATATTCCCATTCTGAAGTCCATCCTGTACATCTGCTACCTGTACCTGTTCGGAACTACTAAACTAACCGAGGGAACACAGGTAAACAACCAGCTGTCTGTGTCTTGTAGGAGCAGTTTCAGAGTAGCAAAAAGCCAAATATGTTGGTGGTTTGGACAGTGCTGGAAAACATTTGTTTGAGAGCTTATCTTTAGCAACAGTAAAAAAAAGGAGCTTTTGAAAGCATATTTTTCACTCGTGTTGCCTACAAAGTGGTTTTGAAGGGCAAGTGAAGAGGGATAAAGATTCAAATCCTCCTCCTGGTCTGTTCTAACTGGCAGCAGATATTAATTCCACTAAACAATTAGCTCCACGGAAATACAAATTTTAGAATCATTACAGCCCTCATAGATCATGCCTTCTACCAACACTGGGTGGGGCAGCCACACAACTGTGTGTAAATAAGTAGCTGGTTTTTTGTGGGGGCAAAACCCCACACACATCTGGAGTGGCCCAGCTAATGCACTCAAAGTGCACTTGGAAAATTCTGGCTGAAGGCTTCGAAAAAGACCAGTACACATTCATTCTGACAAAGCTCTTCTCGGCAAATCTTAATGCACTGGGATTCATGTGCTTTAATCAAATATGGTGGCAAAAGATACCACCTGGTTTATTATTTTAAGATCGGCAGAGATACCAACCATGTTTTGATGTTTATGAAGCGCTCATCTCAGAATCTTCTAATCGGTTAATATTCCCTGTTTGTTCCTGGCTAAAAAGCCCCATGAACGACTTCAGGAAGTCACGCGCTAGCAAGGAAGCAGCTGATGGGATCATTTTAGGGTAGAACTTGCACATGCAATGGCAAACTTGGGATTCTCAAGCTTGCATTTGCCAGCAATGCTTAGAGTGGCTGAGGGATATGTGCTTCTCACAGTCTGAGTGGAAGCAAACTTGGGAGTTAAACAACTACCCCTTCCTGCCACTTCTTCCCTAAAAATGCCTGGCAAACATGGAGTTCAGAAGTCTGTCCTAACCACTGATCATGTAGTTCCAACCCTTACAGTTGTAACCAAAAGGAGTTCACCGTCTGCATACTGTACAGAAATATCACTACGCTGGAGAAATAAGTTTTCAAACAGTCCTCTGTACACATCATGCTTTCTTCACCCAACATGTTTATATTGTGTTATTGTGCATTCTGCTTTTCGACGATACACATTCCAGCTCTCTTGGAACCTGCTGCTATATTGGGCAGGAAGATGAAAAAGAGGCCAGTGACACTGAACTTGTATAGCATCCCCTACAGGGGTAATATAGTCCATTGCTTCTCCTTATAGCACTTCCTTTCCAAATAGATTGCTGTCAGACAGGATAGAGCGTGTGATTTTACCTTAACGTCTAACAAAGAGCAGGTGGAGAAAGCGCTAGAAATCATAAGAATGACATCTAATGCTGAAGCAAAATCTCAGAAAGGTGAAAGAAGTCCAAAACCTATTGCAGGAAATTAATGGTAACACGCCAAGATATTCATTCCGTGCCTCCCTGTTTTTCTAGCATCAACATTTGCATACCAGTAGCTTAAATATCAGCCTATGACTCAAAATATGGAAGGTTTTGGTAGAGTAATGTTTAGTCTCCGGTTCCTTTTTGTCTTCGTACTTTAAAACAGGCTCAACAACAAAGTATTAAAGATGATTCTCAGGAAACTTTTAAAGACTTGCCCACTGTTGTGTCTGCAAGGTGTGCACTGCTGGTGGCCAGCTTCTTTCACACACTGCTTTAGTCCCACGAGAACCCCAAGATCACATGGGTGGAGATGCAGTGTAGCTGCTTCTCACGCCAACTACCACCACAGCTCCCAGACAGCCATAGGAGGCAGCCATATTGACCTTTACAACATGATCCACAGGATTCCTCTATTACTAGAACAACTGGGGAAGAAGCAATCCTGCCCCCCTGCTAAGACGAACATAAGAAAAAGGCCTTCACCTCTGCCTTCATTTCCCACCTCTTGACACCCTGTTGGTAATGCAGCTTTCCAAATGGATCTTCCCTTGAATCATATAGAAAATTGCAACATTGCAAGTTAAGCTAAAATTTGCAGGCGGGGCACAGGAAAAACCATCCCGTGGAAGCTGTCTCCCATGAGTGTAAAGGTAGCAGAGACCATGCTCCTTCCTCGTCCTGCAGGCAGGCAAGTCCAGTCAGTGGCCGACAGCCTTCCTCGTTTCAAGCTTCCCGAAACAGTCCTGCGGCCCGAGCGTTCGGTTTTGAGTAGCTCATAATAATGGATTTGCCTTCTCAAAGGAAGCCGCCCGAAATAGGTGTCACCGCCACAGTACAAAAGCCCAAAGAGGAAAACAAAAGGGAAGGAAGGAGAGCAGGAAGCAGAACTGACAATTCAAACTCAAGTAATGGACCTTGGTTGGGCTCCTGTTTCAAGCTCAAGAATCCCTCAGGTCCAGTGTGAAGGCTCTTCTTTGCACAACTTCTGCCCACGGACAAAGTTCACAGAGAAGGTCCGGAATCCTAGGACTCACAGCTTATTAGATGCACACAAAAAGGGGTAGGGGGTGGGGCTCTCCCCCTGAAACCATATAACAAGGGAACAACACATACCAGTAGAGCAGAGCAAACAGTATACATTCACAAAGAGTATCGCAATTGCTACCTAGAGAGTCTTCATGTGTTCCATTGCAAGACACGAAAAAGCCCCTGCTACCTTTGTACAATATTTACACACCGAGTGGCTTTTTCCGTACTAACAAGTAATGCTTCCCCCTTCCCGCCCCCAACCCTACAAAGGTTTTTTCCCCCCTTAAAGCTACACCCACCCACCCCGAGAACACTGATTCTAAGAAAAAAATTTCCTTATCGGTAGAATTTCTGAAAGAAGATAAGCCTATTTACACACATCGAACACATGAAAATACTCTATTTTTATACTAAACCTCTGTTTTGAAAACTACAATACTGCCGCATAGCTTGTGTGCAGGTTGAGGGCGGACCAGTCAAAGACGGAGAGGGAGGGGTCCCCCTACTGCCCTCCCACGCACAAGCCAATTGTAACATACAGTCGGGGCACTAACAGGAGCAGCTGCATTTTAATAGGTCCCCCCACCCTCCCCAATCTGACATATTTTGTTTGCCTGGAAGAGGAGAGTGGAACTGTCTGCAAAGCCATGCTACACATCGACCCCCTTAACAAGAGACCCTTCCAAAAGGATGTTGAAGTCCTGCAGCGTCTGTAGGACTCTGATGAGAGAGTTCACTGTCATACGGTCCCGGAGGAGTGCGTTTTCTTCGTACATCCGGGTGATGGCTGGGCACTCTGCCAGCAGTGGGATCCACTGGGGGAGCAAGTGATCCCTGTGAAGGAAGCGAAGAAATTGAGCCACTTAAGGAACATCCACAGAGGCCCTATGCAGACTTGCGCTAGATGTCAGCTAGGCTGCCATAAAAAAGGTGGGGGTGAGGAGGCTGGCGGCCATAAAGAAGGTGGGGGGGGGAGTTGACCCTGGGATGTTAACTTTCGATTCTCCTCTAGCATTTGTCTTTGTTTTTACAAGGTCTCTGGTTTCTCTTGTGAGTTTCCCACTGGGAACTATGGGCCGTTATTTTCTGCACGAGGGTAACCTGGCATTCATTGGCTTGTAGCCATCTGACAACCCAAGTTTGAACCCAGTATAAAATCCCATTCCTGCTTTTCCTCTTTAGTCTTAACACAGATAGTGTTTAGAGCAATGTAATAACTTGACTAAATAAACTGATCCTGTTTAAGGAACATTGTTGAGTGCTGATTACTGGAGACTCTGACACTAGAACAACGGCTTTCTCTTTTTAGGTTTTAATATCTAAACCGCAGTTAAAGATTAGCCACAAACCGGGATCCAAAACCAAGCTTTGAAAAGAGGTTTCAAACCTAGTACTTGTATGAACCATGAACACACATGAAGCTTCGTGGTACTGAATCAAACCATCAGTCCATCAAGGTCAGTATTGTCTAGTCAGACTGGTGGCAGCTCTCCAGGGCTGCAGGGAGCGGTCTTCTGTATCACCTATTGCCTGGTCTTTTTTAACCGGGGATGCCAGGGATTGAATCTGGGACCTTCTGCATGCAAAGCTAAGGCTCTTCTACTGAGACACAGCCCCTGGCACTTTGGCGTAGCGGTTAAGAGTGTGGACTCTAATGTGGGAGAACCAGGTTTGATTCCCCACTCCTCAACATGATGCTTCTGGTGTGACCTTGGGTCAGTCACAAGTTCTCTCAGCTGTTCTCTCAAAAGTAGTCCTCGAAAGAGCTTTCTCAGCCCCACCTACTGCACAGGGTGTCTGTTGTGGGGAGGGGAGGGGAAGGGAAAGAAGATGGTAAATCCTTCTGAGACCCTGAGTGAAGGGCGGGGTATTAAGTCCAATTTCTTCTTCTTAATTGTGGTCAAAAGCACTGCATCTTCACCAATGTCACCACAGGACAGTTTTACTGTCTGTGCAGCATTTTAGCAAGGTGATAAGCTATTCTAGTATGCCCTTTTAGGGACAAAGATTAGCTCACCAATCTAACCAATAGGTTTATGGTTTGGGATCATATCCAGATTGAAGGCAACAAAGTATGGTTAAGGATGTAGTCCTAAAGGCACTTTCCAGAGAATAATCCCCATTAAATAACACTGAACTTACTTCTAAATAGCCCTGGTTAGCAATGCTTCTTAACCATTTCTTGCACCAACCTAGAGAGGTATCTGGACAGTTCAGAAGTACTTTTGAAAAAGTTCTACAGTTTACGTAACTAGACACACTAGCACGGGACTGGCCACGCTTCTGACTTGCCATTTCATGCTATGGAGGTTAGGGAATCAGATCGGTGCTGAGACCTGGCATCATCCAAACACCTGGTAACCAATTGCAAAGCAGGGGAAAGTGTCCCTGTTTACCAATGGCCTTTCCCATGCATTTTCTGTGCTTTGATTTTTAGAATCAGTACAGAATGCCACTATGCCCCGGCTGATTTAATGTGAACTGCAGTGGTCTCGTCTAAAGGATGTGTTTATATTTCAGGTCATAAATCACACACACAGCTCAAGTTAAATACAGGCTTCCACTGCGGGAGAACTTGTTGTTCTTCAAAAGAATGCACTAAAAATATTATAAATGACATTCATGGAAGTTAAGTCATAACTGGACATCCCATTTCCAAATACGAACACTTCAGTTTTAGTGTCTGTTGAACGTTACCTTCCAATCAGCTGTATGCGATGGGACAAAAAGAGGACTTTTTAATAAGGTCTCACAACTGTTTACTGCTTTTCTCTCCTCTGTTGAAAGAGGAACTCTCATCAAGTAGTACCGAGAAACCAGAATTTGGATGGGGAAAATGTCATGCCATGAGCCAGTGAAAGGATGACTCGTTTAACAACTTCTAATGGCCTCAAAGAGATGTGAATGCTGCTGGATAAAGCGGTCTCAAAAATATCAGGGAAGCGTAGTTAAAAATGTAGCCCCATCACCTGTTGCAAAAAGTAGTGCTTAAATTTTTTTCCCCATGAAAGTTATCATGAAAAAATTCAAGAGGGAAATGTAAAAGAGGAACTAAAGCAAAATGGAAGTTAGTACTATGAGCTAAAGCAACCCTGAATTTTTTTCCTGACATTTCAGTCCCATCAGACAGTACTGGATACAACTGGAGAAGTGCTTCATGTATGATCTTTGGTCAACCTCTAGTGTTTTATAGGCCCATCTTGCAGAGAAGCCAAGAATGCTGATGTAATCTGAACGTTGCAATCATAGAGCTACGAACTGAATTCACTTGCATCACTGTAATATCGAAATAGATGGTCCGGATCATAAAGAATTCAAATTGTATGGAGAAACAAGGGGCAAGTTATGACAGTCACAAGCAAAAAGCTGTCTACTTTTAAGTGCTGATCCTCCCAATGCAATAATTTAGTATTTATATAGTTAGATCCCTGGTCGACAAGGAATCCAATACAGACACAGGACTACTACTCTGCTCATGGGAAAATGGCTGCTCTTCGCCAACAGCATGGCTGCCATAGGCATGGAGGTAAATAATGAATCTAAAAGACCACGGTGAACAAAGGAGGCCAACAGAACAAAAACTGTTAACAGCTGAATATAGTACTATCCCAATACAGTGTGACTTGTTTCACAAGTGTGGTAAAGTCCCCAACTGGTACAAAAAGGTACCATTACATTCTTATGATGGGGTCATAGAGGTTCATTACAGAAGTCAGATTGATGTCACAGTTAGACCTAACAGAACTGTCCATTGATTCTCTACAACTATGTCCCTTCAAACGATTTACTTATTCCAGTTGTAAAATTGTTCCATGCTTGTCTAATTTGTTTAAAGTTTATGTGTTACCCTTAATTGGAGACATTTCAGGAGGAGCTCAGAACTGCATAGCTGTTTTTCATACTTATGTTTCATGTAAGCCACCCTGAGCCTGCCTCGGCAGGGAGGGCAGGGTAGAAATTGAACGAATAAAGTTCTGAAAATCCTTTACAACAAAAGTTCAGGAAGATTCCAAGTGGTCAGTGCCCTATTCTAGAGTGGCAGGGGTTTCCTCAGTCTTCATCAGGACTGCATAAATGATCAAGGGAACCAAAGCTTCAAATGATTCAGCCCAACAGTACATGGTCCCTTATTCCTGAGCTGACCACTGTTTAGTATTGAACTACGACACGGTGTTTATTCTAATAGGCATGGAGGTGGCAGATGGTGCTGCAGACTGCATCCTAGATCAAATAATTATATATATATATATGTAAGTTCTAGAAAAGCAACAACATTGAGGACTGGAAGAAAGCTCTGCAGTTTGTTCCAAGAAAAACACACGCGCACACACAGGACAGGTGAAAGTCTTTCTATTCCAAGTATCCAATTGACTCATGGGGGGGGGGGGGGGGGAAATAAGATGCGGGACATAATGACTAACCAAAAATGCACGTAGGCCAAAAATGCATGCAGACCGTGTTGATTCCATATAATTATTCTGTTTTGATAACTTATACTATGAATGAGCTATCCACGATGATATATCAGGGTTGCCTCCTTTGAGTTGGGAAATACCTGGAGATTTTGAGGCTGACGCCTGGGGAGGGGAGGGGTTTGGGGGAGGGGAGGGGCCTCAGCAGGGCATAATGCCATTGAGCCCACCTCCCAAAGCAGCCATTTTCTCCAGGGGAAACTCATCCCTGTAACCTGGAGACAAATTGTAATTCCAAGAGATCTCCAGCCACTGCCTGGAGACTAACAGTCCTATGATATATGGATGGATGACATTAGTTTTTAGTTAGTTAGTTGGGTTATTACAGTTTAACTGATGATATGCTGCATAAGTTTTATGTGCAGCGATCTGACAGTTTGAAATTGTATAAGATAGTGCTGTACGAAGTTTTAAATTTTAATTGTTGTTACTCGACCTGAGCCTGCAGTTCAGGGGAGGATGGGCTATAAGTCTAATATAATAAAGAAAGAAATTATTAGTTTGTTATTAACAGTACAACTTGATAAAGAATTACTGTGGTCTAAATCCATTGGTTTCGAAGGGCTTAGACTGAAGTAACTCTGCATGAGAATGAACTGCAGGAAACCAGAGAACAGCCTCTAAAACAGATTAGCAAGGGGTAAAAAGAAGCCAGCATTTTTTTACTATTTGCAACAAATCATCTACACAGGTTGACTTGACATTTAACTTGTTCATTCTTATACTGTTAATGCTGTAGTCCTCTGGTTTATTTTCTTAACTCCCACTGTCTCCAGATACATATAGAGAACACTTGTATTCAGGAAATGAACATGAGTATGATAACACTTTCCCTTTCCATTCCAAATAATAAATCTTTTCTGATAAGGCCGACCCCCTTTAATTTGCCATTATTGACATGCACACTTCTCTGTGATATGTAAACCTTAGTCTAGTTTCACATTTCTCTGAAAGAAAACTTAATCCACATGGGATAACATAACTTGATTTTTTTAATCCTATGCGGAATAGCAAACAAATACAAAGCCCCCAACCACCACATTTTTAGCTGCTGTCCACAACAAACATTGACTTACAGAACAAACAGACTTATTTGTGGCTGCAACTCTGAGCGATGCAAGTTTCGGTCACATGATCTCAACCATTTGACAGGTAATTTGAAACATCTGTTACTGTCTGTTCAAGTTCTTTTGAGTACTTGAAGTTTATAGTTACAACACAACACTGGAATCAATGAGTTTTAGCTTGTCTTAAGTGCCCTGGAATTATGTCCTATGTTTGCGGAAGTGTGGCATTTAACCACAAAAAGCTCTTTTGCACAGGAAGGTTGGTAACACCTACTGAACTCTCTTATATTATAAAACAGAAAGGGGGGGGGGAGTTGGTTTTATACTCCGCTCTTCACTACTCAAAGGAGTCTTGGAGCAGTTTACAATCGCCTTTCCCTTCCTCTCCCCCCAACAGACTCCTGTGAGGAAGGTGGGGCTGAGAGAGGTCTGAGAGAACTGTGACTGACCCAAGGTCACCCAGCTGGCTTCATGTGGAAGAGTGGGGAATCAAAACCTGGTTCTCTGCTGCTCTTAACCACTACACCAAGCTGGCCAGGGTTCAAAATCCTACTGCATGTGGAAGCGGCTCTGGCCTCAGGTGCCTATGGGATGGCAGGGCAACAATTTGGAACGAATGGCGAATACATGAATGCTGGTAAACACACGTACCGAGTTCCAAGGCAAACTAGAATCTGGAATTTGCCATCCTTCCCTATGCTGCGTGGAGCTGTATTGATGGCGTTGACATAGCGGCAGAATGTTGTGTAGGAGGATTTCTGGAGAAGCACATCTTCTTCGCTGTCTCCCACCTGGTCTGTGGTCTCAAAGTAGGCAACGGCTTTCTCTGAGCATGAAGAGAAGGTGAAAATGAAAACGCTTTCTTGACAATGAACAACAGCCTTTAGGCCCTTAGCACCTTCGAACTGGACGTTATGGCAGACATGGCTATAGATGAAAACATCAGTCCAGTCTCTTCTTTTCTCATTTCTTCCCCCGTAACATCTAGGCCAGGGGTCAACAACCTTTTTGAGTTTGGAGGCATCCCTGCAATTCTGTCACAGGGCGGTGGGCACAATCTCAAAATGGCTGCCACAAGTGGCGGAGACAACTGCAAAGTATCAAGGAGTGAGGCCATGCATAATTCTAGTCCTAACTCTTCAGTAGTTTAGTCAGAAGTTTTGTTGAATAGGATGTCTTCTAAGATTAAAGGTCTACCTTTAATGTTAGAAATAAAGATTAAAGGTTTCCCTTCCTCGAAAGCCAGTCGAATACGACTCTAGGGGACGGTGCTCATCTCCGTTTCCAAGCCAAAGAGCCAGCACTGTCCGAAGACTTTTTCTGTGGTCATGTGGCCAGCATGACTAAACGTCGAGGCGCACGGAACACTGTTACCTTCCTACTGAAGCAGTACTTATTTAACTACTTGCTATTTCTTGCTTTTGAACTGCTAGGTTGGCAGGAACTGGGGCCAGAGACGGGAGCTCACTCTGCCACGTGGCACCAGGGTCTCGAACTGCCGAGCTACCAACCTTCTGGTCTGCAGCTCAGAATCTTGACCTCTGAGCCACCGTGGCCCCTTCTAAGATTAGCATATTTTAAAAAAAACATTTCCCTGCATATACACAGCTCAACTTCATTCGTGTGTTGAAGATCCTTGTGCTGTGGTTTCAAAAATCTGCACCACCAATCAGATCTCCAATAGCCAATCAGAAGCCCTATTGGGCAAAAGCCCCCCCACCTAAAAACACTTGGCAAGTGCCAGGAAAGTGTCAGCGGAAACCATGGTGCTCATGAACATCACATTGGGGACCCAGATCTAGGAGTACAACATGCACCATGTCAACACACTGCAAATGTATCCACCTCTCTAGGTAGCAATCAAAGTACTGGAAAAACTCACATACTACCCCATCACGTTTCTTGTAACACCAGATAGTACCAAGAAGAGGGACTGCTGTTTTTGGTAGCACCTTTGAATGTATCCTAACATCTACCTTTAACCCCCATTAGCCTTTCTTTAATGAATGATCAAAGGAGTAAACATACACACACACAAGAGTGTTGTTTTCAAGGTTACAAGCAGAGCTCCGTTGGGGCCGGGGCGCGCCGGGGTGCCGCGCCGGGAGAGAGGAGGCTGGGGGGCGGGCACATAACTAAGCCCCGCCCGCAGCCTCACTTTCCCGGCCCGCGCTTTGGCCGGCCCAGGGAGAAGCCCCTTCCCTCCCCTCCCTCACCCATCCCTCCCCCGCTCAGTGTTCCCAAGGCCGCGGCAGGCCTCTGGCCCCGGGACAAGCCACCATCCCTCCCCCACTCAGTGTTCCCGGGGCCATGGCAGGCCACCGGCCTTGGGAAGAAGCCCCCATCCCTCCCCCGCTCATTGTTCCCGGGCCGCCAGGGGGGGCACAAGGGAGGGAGAAGCTGGGCCCGAGTGGTGTTAAGCCACTCGGGCCCAAGCAAGAGCGAGAGGGGGGGAGGGAGGGAAACGCCGGCCCCAGTGGGAGGAGAAGTGCCTCTTTCTTTCTTTCTTCCTTCCTTCCTTTCTTCTCTCTCTCCCCCACCTACCTACCTACATTCCTATTCCTTCCCTTCCCCCTTCCTTCCCCCCTTCCTCCCTCCCCCCCTCCTTCCTCCTTCCCTCTCTCTTCCCCCCACCTACCTACCTACCTTACTGTTCCTTTCTTTCTTCCTTCCCCTTTCCTTCCCCCCTCCCTTCCTTTCTTCCTTCCCCCCCTCCTTCTTTCTTTCTTTCTTTCTTTCTTTTTCTTTCTTTCTTTCTTTTTTCTCTCTCTCCCCCACCTACCTACCTACCTTCCTGTTCCTTTCCTTCCTTCCTTCCTTATCAGATAGGCTTGCCAGCTCTAAGTTGGGAAATACCTTGGAGATTTTTGGGGTGGAGCCTGAACGGTGGGTATTGCCTTCTGACACACTTTCGGTGACGTCAGGGGTGTGTGGGCTTCTGACACTTCTGGTGACATCAGGGGGTGTGGCATATGCAAATAAGTTATGCTAATGAGCTCCTGCACCTCTTTTTTTACGAAAGGACCCCTGGTTACAAGCAATACTCCCTCTAGGCTGTGGAATCTTGTGAGCAAAAATTCTACTTGTAAGCTACTGGCATTAAAGCTGTGAGCGAGCGATTTGGCTACTGCTCTGGAGCCATTGTTCCTGAGCTAAGGTAAAGTGTTGAGTCGGAGGCTAAAAAATCTGTGAGCTAGCTCACACTAACTCAGCTTACAGGGAAAGCTGGTTACAAGGTTTGACTGCTGAAGTGCTCAGAGCAAAGACTGCGGTTTATTTTCTACGCAGCTTTTGTTACACATTTGAAGGAAAATATCCTAACTCTGGTTGACACTGACCAGGTTAAAACAGAGACAAACATATTGTCCCTAATTCTGTGTGGATCAGATTTCACAATAAGAACCTGGCCGCTCCAACTGGTACAAGATGCCTTTCATAGTCTCAATGGCTGGAACAGTCCCAGTCATTTAAGAACAAGTACTCTTGGGGAACATACAGGCATTTAAAATTATATATTTGTGCATTGAGCACCACATCATGGCAACTGCCTTAGCTTTCCCTCACATTTAATAAGTAACTATTCTGTTATTCAGCTATTAGTGTCTTGAGTGGCATCTTGGCCTGGTCTGTGTTAGAACCAGTTAATTTACAGCCTCAAAATGCATTCCTAAAGCACTGAGGACATAGTAGCTTTGAACCCACAAGTAATTACTACCTTGAAGGCATCCGCAGTGGAAAAAGTGTTCTCTATATTCTACTGCTTTACACCAGCATACAAGTTTAAAAGTTTATTGCACAAAGGTGCAGTTCTGGTATGGAGAGCAGCCACTTCACCTGCCCTGTTTCAAGAATTCAACCAGAGCTGCACAGGTCCTGAACACAACGGACCACACCAAAAAGGCAGTGTTCATTAGCACAGAGACGACTGCCCCAAGACACACTGGTGTCCAGTGCAAAACAGTAAGAAGCAGCTCCTCTTCAAAGACAGCTCCATTTCATTCAATGGGACTCATTTTCAAGAAAAGTGTTCTTAGGACTGCAAGCCCACATTCCATCCCTTCCTCTTGGTGGTAACGATGTCACAAGAAGGGGGAATGTGGGAAGGGGGGGGGGCATCGCTTTACTGAATGTTTGGGCCACCCCTGAATTCATGTGACTTTTTTCTGCAAGCTTAAATACACACTGGAAATCAGCTTCACCAGTACTAACTACAATGCAAATGTAATGGACAACCAGCCCAGGCTAGACTGATCTTGGAAGCTAAGCAGGGTCAGCCCTGCCTAGTATTTGGATGGGCTACCTCCAAGGAATACCAGGGTCATGATGCGGAGGCAGGCTACAGCAAACTCTCTGAACGTCTCCTGCCTTGAAAAGGGTCGCCTTGCCACAGCGTCACCGTAAGTAAGCTGCGACTTGATGGCAAACAAATAAAAAAAATAAAAATGGACAACCAGGGTCTGTACCCAGCAAACTGTGCTGATTACCTATAAAGTCCCAGATGAAGACGTTTTTATGGAATATACGAGCGGACTTGAAACCATGGTGGAAGACCTGCTCCAGTGCCGCAACCAGGCCGTTCTCTCCGCACAACAGAACAGTGAGACTTCCCCTCTGTAGAAGGAGAGAGGATGCTTGAAAACATTTCACACATCAATACATATTTTAAAAGATACTGTTAATGGTATCCCTGCTTCTGATTTAGTGATGCCTCTCAATGAATTTTCTAGGTGGGCTGCAGTCTCTGCATCTTTCCATTACTCCACCTAGGCAGAAGGAATGCCCACATTGGATTCCAGGACACAGCAACGACTTGGCAAGAACTGCTGTGCAAAGTGCGCAGGCCTGTTCTGGGGCCATCGCATATCGAAAGAAACATTCTGGGAAGAGAGCTTGGCCCGTGATTGGGGGGCACAACCTCTCCCTGTGCTTATAAGCAGCTTTATTTGGGGACCAACCTCTTGAAGGGAAAGGCAAAGCTCTAGAATGTTCTGAAGCTGGCTCTGCACGGACTCAGTGTGAAAGCACTGAACCCATGAAAAACCACTGCTGGTGCAGAAAGTCAGTCAAAAGAGCCACAGCTGTCATTGATCCAGATGTCTTGCTCTTCAAAGGGCAATATGTGAGAGATGGGGTTCAGTATACACATGCAGCAACAGTGGTCCAGAAGGTACCTCTTTCTCTGGCTTGTGAAAGTGTTTCACGATATTGTTCACAGCTTCCCCAATTCCCTCTTGGATCTGTCCTGTGTTGGGTTCTAAACATAAAGAAAAGAGTTGAGAGCAAAAGTGGGGTGAATTCACCATCTATTTTAAACAGATGTAAAAAAGCTGCTTTTCATGCACAGATTAAAGGCTGTGAGTGGCATTAAATGCTTTCAAAATGTCCAGACAGGGTGTGCCATTAATGCTGAAGAGAAACCTATTTCATTATGGGGAAACCCGCCCCCCCCCCAAGCAGAATTAAACAGCTATCCAGATATAATGTTTAATGCTTGCATTTATGCTGGTCAAATTGCAAATTCCATGCCTTTTAGGAAGACAGACTATCCTAGCACCGTAAGCAAGACTCATGGACACACATGGACTGGGAACGTTGCATTTTCTTAAAACTTCTGTCACCAATCTTCTCGCAAATATACATTCATCAATGCAATCATGATGTCAGTGGTCCAAACTTTGAAAGACTGAATATTCAGTCTGAATATGAAAGACTGAGAGCCAGTTTGGTGTAGTGGTTAAGTGTGTGAACTCTAATCTGGGAGAACCGGGTTTGATTCCCCACTCCTCCACTTGCACCTGGCTGTATGACCTTGGGCAAGCCATAGCTCTGTACCAGCTGTTCCCTCAAGGACAGCTTGGGAAAGAGCTCTCTCAGCCCCACCTACCTCACGGGGTGTCTGTTGTGGGGAGGGGAAGGGAAAGGAGTTTGTAAACCGCTCTGAGACTCCCTTGGGGAGTGGAGGGCGGGGTATAAATCCAATCTCTTCTTCTTCTATTCTAAAACTGGCAAATTGGGTTATCCCAGCTTCCTGCAGGTATGCATTTATTAACACGCAGGAAAAAACTGCATTTTCAACATGCAGGAAAAACTGCATAGGCGGAAGATTAAAGCCCACCTTGCAAACATAAAAATGTGTTCATCTTGTGGACAAGTTTGGTGTAGTGGTTATATGCACGGACTCTAATCTGGGAGAACCGGGTTTGATTCCCCACTCCTCCACTTGCACCTGGCTGGATGACCTTGGGCAAGCCATAGTTCTGGCACAGCTGTCCTTGAAAAAGAACAGTTTCTGTCAGAGCTCTCGCAGCCCCACCTACCTCTCAGGGTGTCTGTTGTGGGGAGGGGAAGGGAAAAGGAGTTTGTAAGCCACTCTGAGACTTCTTTGGATAGTGAAGGGCGGGGTATAAATCCAATCTCCTCTTCCTCCTCTTCTCCTTCAAAAGCTGAAAAGGGACTGTTCCCCAAAAGCCATACTGTCTGCTTGAGACCACTAGCAGAAGTTAGACCTTACTTGTATTTTTCCCTGTGAGGGCAGTGATGCTCAGTCGCCGAGCCGTAGTTGGGGATTTCTGCTGCGGCGGGGTTCGGCACTGCTTCCCTAGATCTTCCTCGGATGTTGACGAAACCAGCTCTCCTATCAGGATTCTTTCCAGGCTGCCGTCATCCACTCCCTTTCCCAGCCACCTCCCACACGGGAACCTGAAGGGCCACACAATACAGAAAGGAGCTACGATTAGATTATTCTTTTCTAAAAGGGAAGACTGGCACATACAAGCTTCTACTTGAAGGGGGAAAAAAATCACATTCTTTTGTCTCAAGTCATCCGAGCCTTGCAATCCACACACATGACATCAGTGCAGGGCCAGTACAGCCTGCATAGTTATGTGTCGCACTTTGAGAACACATTTTGGAAGGGAGAGGGCCCTACCCAAGAGCTGGCTCATCTGTTTCAGTTCAATCCCTGCCTTGGAGAGTTAGAGGTGGGGCAGGCCTTTTCCTAGCCAAGTCCCTAGAGCAGGGACTGTGGCTCCAGAGTCAACATGAGGCTCAGTACAGAGCCAAATATTGCCCTTTAAAAAAAGTATTTATGTTAAGGTGTATTCAAGGAGTAGGTGGAAGGCCAGGAGGGAGGGCAGAATGGTACGGCCTGATATCGTCAGATCTCGGAAGCTAAGCAGGGTCGGTACTTGGATGGGAGCAATGCTCCCTCTAAGCTGTGGGGTCTTGTGAGCAAAAATTCTACTTTGTGAGCTACTGGCATTGAAGTTGTTAGAGAGCGATTTGGCTATTGCATAAATTAGTTTGCTCTGGAGCCATCCTTCCTGAGCTAAGACACAAATGTGTGAGCCGGAGGCCAAAAAACTGTGAGCTAGCTCACACTAAGTCCGCTTAGAGGGAACACTGGATGGGAGACCACCGAGTAAGACTCCACAGAGGGAAGGCATTGGCAAACCACTCCTGCTTCTCACTTGCCTTCGAATACCTTTTCTGGGGTGGCCATAGGTAGGCTGCGATTGGATGGCACATATGCATCTATGTAGGTGGAAGGCTAAAATGACCAGTATGCAAAGGGAGTGGGGCAGGGAAAGATTCTTATGGGACTAAAGGGCTTCTTAGAGATGCCGTTTGTTGTTGTTCAGTCACACAGTCGAGTCCAACTCTTCACGACCCCATGGACCATATCACGCCATGCCCTCCTGTCTTCCGTCGTGCTCCAGAGTTTACGGACAGGGAAATGACAGAGGGGAACAATTGCCAGTAATCCAAGTGCAAACCACATGCAGATCCCCCCCCCCCCCATTTTTTAAAAAAATTCTTTATTTATTAATTTTTATCAAAAAAATACAAAAACAGATCAATTTTGGTATGAATACACAGTTGTAACAAAAGACTGTAATGGATGCTAACAGTTATGGTATAAAATGTAACGGCCAGGGGTCATTTCGAGCAGGAATGCGCAGGAACGCTATTCCGGGAGTAACAAGCCCAGGAGCGGGCACATATGGTGATGCGCTGTGGCAAAAAGCAAAAGCATACTAACTTGATCTGTGTTTTCATGCTTGTTGTAGGGGAGCTTCCCTGCAAGAGCAAAGGAAACCTAAAGTGTCTTTAGCTAAAGTGTAAAGCTGGCTCGCCAGCTCTGAGTTGGGAAATACCTGGAGATTTTTGGGGTGGAGCCTGAGCGGTGGGTGTTGCCTTCTAACACATTTCCGGTGATGTCAGGGGGTGCGGCATATGCAAATGTTATGCTAATTAGTTATGCTAATGAGCTCCTGCACCTCTTTTTCTATGAAATGACCCCGGCCTGGATTTATGCTAGTGCACTAAAACAACGGGGGGTGCTTGTTTGTACATTTACTACTGCTTCTATTGTGTGTGCTGATCCCTAATGGTTACAGTTGGATCACAGACTTTTTCCATGGTGAGCCTAGTCCTTTGGAACGGCCTACCAGAGTGGAGGCAGAGGGTACCTTCACTGGCTACATTTAGGAAGGCACATAAAATGGTAACTCTGAATGTGTTTCTTTTTAAAAATTCTGCACATTTCTGCACATTTCATTTGTAATGTGAGCATTTTCATCTGTGTTTGAATGTTGTTAAATTGCGCAGATATTATTTGTGTCCTTGCAACCTGGTTGGAGTATTGGAAGCCACCCTGAGTCCCTGGAGATGAGGTGGGATAAAAATGTTTTAAATAAATAATGGAAATCTTGCAGCCACTGGGTGTTTAAGCTGAGTAAACATTATAGTTTATTAATCAACATGTCAATTGCCAGTAATACAATGTGTCAGTTACCAGCAGTGCTAAATTGTGTATTTTCAATTACATAAATGGCCTGTCTTGTAGTGGCTCTTTGTTGATCTTTTGCTCTCAATTCTGATGTTGTTTGGCTTTTTAATTATTAAAGGCTGCTGATCCCTGTCCTGCTCTCAGCCAAAGTTGAGTTAGATGGAATGGGGGTCTGGCTTAGCGTAAGACAGCTTCCTATTGTCATAGAGCAGAGATGGCTTTTGAGATCATTTTTTCAATACTTGTTTAGAAATCCCAATTTCTAAAGCAGCAAAAGCATTTTCTTGACATTTCAGGTCTGGCTCTCGCGCTAATATTCAATTACAAAGGGAAGTCTCGGGTCTTCATACTTCTTTCCTGAGGCATGATTCCCCTACATACTTACATCAAATATGACATTTGACAAAACATCCAGTAATTCTGTGGAACGACAAGCTTTCAGCAAAAGAGCTTCAGGCCAGGAATTTGAATGCTGTCTGCTTGCTTTGTAATTGTACAGCATTTTCAAATATGTACAAGAACAAAAAAGGGCATCCTTGATACTCCAGCTCAAGACAAAGTGAAACAGCAACGCACAGTTTTTAAAAATATAGAGAGTAAAGGGGGGAAAGTGCTGCATATATTTTGAAAAGTAAGAGAAGAGCCAATCTAGTGCAATGGTTAGAGCATCAGACTAGGAACACGAAGGGGCAGATTCAAATATCTACTCTGCCTTGAAACTCACTGAGTTACTTTCTTTCAGCCTGACCTACCTCATAAGGTTGTTGTTGGAACAAATGTGGGAGAGAGAGCAGCATACACCACCCGGAGCTTCTTGGCAGAAAGTTGGGATAGAAGGCATAGCTTTTGTGTGGAGTTTGACGGCTACAAAAGGCTCTTTACAGATATTAAAGGGAGCATGAAAAGAACTTTATGAGTGCTCAAAGAAACTGTCTTTAGGATGAGCAAACCCTGCCTCACATTAAAGGGGTGGGAGGAGAGAAGCCATCTGCAAATCTTTTCAGACTCTTGTTGTGAAGAGGTACCCAGTTGGGCAAAATCGTGCAGGGGTCATTTCGTAGAAAAAGAGGTGCAGGAGCTCATTAGCATAGCTTATTTGCATATGCCACACCCACTGACATCATCACCGGAAGTGTGTCAGAAGGCAATGCCCGCCGCTCAGGCTCCACTCAAAAAATCTCCAGGTATTTCCCAACTCAGAGCTGGCGAGCCAGCTTTACACTTTGACTAAAGACACTTTAGGTTTCCTTTGCTCTTGCAGGGAAGCTCCCCTACAACAACCATGAAAATACAGACCAAGCTACTATGCTTCTGCCTTTTTCCACAGCACATCACCATATGTGCCTGCTCCTGGGCTTGTTACTCCCAGAACGGCATTCCTGCGCTTGTTACTCCCAGAACGGCATTCCTGCGCATTCCTGCTCGACATGACCCCTGGGCAAAAGGAATTTTTGTTGTATGTGCGGCCTATCAGAATCTATAAAGGGGAACCAGCAATTAAAAGCTCCCAGGGAGTTATGGCCGGCTATGAGTTCCTCGGTATTTTTTGGTGGCCCTTTGAAGTTCTGAGAATTACAAAATTTGAAACATCTCCAAATATTTTTCTCATCTGGGTTTGTCTTTTTAAATGTTGTGATCCCAGGACTTGTTTAGATATGGCTATCCCACATTTCTCTCCAATGGGGACTTCAAATTGGTTTACAACATGCACCCAGGCCCATAGCCAGAAAATTTTGAGTGGGGGGGGCCACAGAGGGGGCGCATGCCTACATCACCTCTGACATCACAAAAAATTAGTAACCTTCCCTGTTTCACTTTCCTAGGCTTTCCAGTGCTGGAACAGAGCATGAGAGCAGGGTCAGGGTGAGTCCGGGGTGGGGTGAGGAGACGGGTTCATCATGGTGGCGGCAGGGAGGAGGAGGCAGGCAACCAACACCCGCCTCCTCTGCCTCCCCAATGCAGTGCAAGGAGCCAGAAAGCAGCCCACTCTAGCTGCAGAGACGATTCTACAGCCTCCCATTTATCCTCAGTGAACAAAGGCTGAGCAGCCGTCAGGCCCATTGAGAAAGAAGGATCAACCCAACTAACCTTCCCTCCTCTGTGGATGAGCCACAGGCAGCTGCAGCAGTGGCACCCTTGGGATCCTAGAGCCAGCTGAACCATGCCAAGAGCAGCTTGCGTGGAGCAGGCGATGTCCGGGACACAGAGATGCCTGCCCAGACAGAAGACAATGGCCTGCCCCAATGCCTCACTGCACCTGTGCAGCCAGCTTCCCACCCGGCACTGGCAAAGGCCAGTCGGGCTGCAAACAGAGAGGTGGCAGCTAATGCAGGCTTGGGGGGGATGACCCAGAGTCTCCCCGCTCTTATTCTGACACTCTCACCACTGCATCACACTGGGACTTTTAAACTGCTTCTGAAGATCTAAAATCATAGTGTTTTTTTAAGACGTTGATCTTTTTAAACAGCACATGTATCCATAATTGGGCTACCAAATTTGTTAATTTATTTGCTAACTGAAAGTAAGAAAGAAGCATACGGATGAATATATTTAACACCACAGTTTTTAAATCAAGGAAGACAGTGCTCAGCCATGCTGGCCTTCCACAGAAATACTTCGCTGAATTTCCTCTACTTACTTATAGGTATGTCCCGTGATCTCATTCCTGACCATGACACAATCCACCAGCCATTTGGCTAACAGCCCTGAGTTGTCGTGGCCTAGCTGAACAGTGGTTAATTTCCCCAAGTTCTGACACTGTAGAGGGAGAGAGAAAAAACAAACATTTAAGGTCAAAATAATTTTAGAAATTACAACATACAGGGAAAAATACCCCATTTTTTTGTGCTCAAAGAAGCAAACACAGTAGTCTTTACTCCCCTGAGCTTTAAAGCTGGCACATGTGGATTCTAAACCGGCAAGAGTGGTCCTGTGAGACTTCCCCCTTTTTCACCTGGCCCAGCGCAACTCCTGAGCCGTTCCAACAAACGCCAGAGGTAGGTGCGTTCTCTGTGCGATTCCCCCCCCCCTTGATATTTTTTTTAAAGATTTCAGATTTTCCTGCAAACTTGGGGGTTGCTCGAGTTTGCAGAAAAATCTGTTTTGGGTAAGTGTGGCCCTGATCCACAGGTTTAGGTATTCACAGATGAGAGCCACACTTGAGAAATCTCTCTCTCTCTCTCCCTCCCTCCCTCCCTCCCTACCTATAGATTAATTGTGGGCCAGGGGTCATTTCGTAAAAAAAAAGAGGTGTAGGAGCTCATTAGCCTAACTCATTTGCATATGCCACACCCCCTGACATCACCGGAAGTGTGTCAGAAAGCATCCAATTTGCATAACAGACAAACACAGGTAAATCAGAAAACTGCAGGTTGTTTTCTCTCGACCAAGCAGCCTTCTACACTGGGATTAAACTGTGGTTTAGAATCTCTGCTCTTTGGGAGGGACAGCACAGGATTGGTCTGCCCATGACCTGCATTCAGACAGCATGGCCAACTGGAGTTTGAGGGAAGGTCTCCCAAACCAGGAAGCTTCAATGCTGGTCCACGTGCAAAGAGAAGTGGGAGGAGGAAGGATGTGCACGGCATGGCCAAGAAGCTGTTCTTATTGGCCATGATGAACAAGCAGAAGTGTTACGTGGTGTCTGAATGCAACCAAAATACATGGATTTCTTTTTTAAAAAGGCTGACACTACATTAAAAAGGTAAAGGTTTCCCTTGCTTGAAAGCCAGTCAAATCCAGCTCTAGAGATGCGGTGCCCATCTCCGTTTCCAAGCTGAAGAGACCAAAGACGTTTCTGTGGGTCATGTGGCTGGCATGACTAGACGCCGAGGCACACGGAACGCTTGTTACCTTCCCACCAAAGTGGTACCTATTTATCTACTTGCAGTTTCTTGCTTTCAAACTATTTACTGAATCCATAAATGACAAAAAAACACAAATATACAATCAATTAAGAAGCTTGTTTTCACATTTTAAAAGCATTATTCTAAATGTAAGCAACTTAAAAAAAACAACCCATGGCTGCAGCTGGTATCTGGAAGCTAAAAAGATGGGGGTGAAGGTATGTGACTCACCTCAAACGTCATTTCTAAAAGGTTTTTCGGAATCTGCATTATTCCAGTATCTCCCAGTTCTCCCGAAACACAAATCCACGGGTTCGATGTGGTGATTGCATTGCTTAGCTTCTTAATGGGGATGATCACCGTCCTATACGGAATCACTGCAACAGCAATCAGGAATTTCAGAGTGTGGAAACTTAAATTAAGGGGAAGCAGTGTTTTATGTACAAGGGGGAGAGAGAGAGAATGAACACATGCGCGGTTGAAGGCACCCTAGAAACCACAACATTAATAGTAATGATGGCAGGATTCAGATAATATGAAGGCTCTTTTGAAAAACACACAGTATTATTTACAGCGCACTGCATATGTCCTGAGCATCTGGCACATAAAACCTTTGCACACAGAAGCTTCAGCTGATATCCTCCTTGAATTTGTCTAACCCTTCTTAGCTAGTGGCTATCTCTGCATCTTGCAGCAGTGCATTCCGTAAGTTAATTATGTGCCACGTGGAGAAGTACTTCCTTCTGTCACAGAAGCATTTTTATCCTAGAGAGAGAGCGAGAAGGGTTGCATCAGTGCTTAGTTCATGTGGTGCTTTCTTACACACCCAGGGAAATGCTGATCGCCGCTTTGGGGTCAGGAAGCAATTTTTCTCCAGGCCAGTTGGCTGGAGATCCTGGAGGTTTTTTGTCATCTTCTGGGCATGGAACAGGGGTCACTGGGGTGTGGAGGGGGAGGTATTTGTGAATTTCCTGCATTGTGCATGGGGTTGGACTAGATGACCCTGGAGGTCCAGTCCAACTCTATGATTCTATGACTATGTCTTTCCACATGTGCGGACAATGTGGCAGGTCAACCTGTGGGCTCATGACTACATTCTTATGCATCCACATCTAAATGTGCAGAAGAACACAGCTTCTTAAAAAGAAGTGGAATGGCTGGCACCAGTGAATGTGTGGGGGCTCAAATAAAGCTCCAAGTAACCAACATGACAAAAGGAGCAACCCTAACCCTGTAACCAAAATGGTGATGGGAGCAATCCTAAATGGGACTTGTTTTCTTAACAGACTTGCTGATTCCCAGGAAAACATTCTTGGGATTGCAGCTGAAGTCTCCTAGCACTTTGAAAGACCTATTTATTGTGGCATAAGCTTCGTTTCAAATATGTTTTATTTGGTAAATTGAGAGGCACTGAGCAGTTGGTAAAAGCAGCACACAAATTCAGTTTGGTGTAATTGTTAGGAGCGCGGACTCTAATCTGGGAGAGCTGGGTGTGATTCCCCACTCCTCCACATGCAGCTGCTGGTGTGACCTTGGGTCAGTCATAAGTTCTTTCAGAGCTGTTCTCCTATCAAGAGCGGTTCTCAAAAGAGCTCTCTCAGCCCCACCTACTTCACAGGGTGTCTGTTGTGGGGAGGGGAAGGAGATTGTAAACTGCTCTGAGATTCCTTCGGGTAGTGAAGGGCAGGATGTAAATCCAATCTCCTCTTCTTCCCTGGCAATTTTGGCTTCCTGTCCCTTCTCATCAGATGACATGCCTATCTAATTCATTCTCTGTTGCTGCCCCATCCCTGGGGACTGGCCTGCCTGAAGGTGTACTGTCAGCTGTCAGCAAGGAACATACGGCAGTGCTCTTCTACGGAGCTTTCCAATAGCGTGTAGTCTTTGAGCAAAATTTTAACAGATGCTGCGCTGATATTTTAAACAACCGATAGCTGATGTCGCATTGTGTAGGCTGTGTCTGCCCCCTGGTTTTATTGTTTTAACAAACCAGTTGTTTACGAGCTACCTTCAGCTCTGTGGACAGGCAGAATATAAACAATTTTTAAATGAAAATGAGCAAGTTTCCTCCAGTGATGCTGTTTTCTGTGTACCAAAACTGCCGCAGCTTTTACAGCCATGTAAAAAGCATCACTGGTATCAATCATTAGCACATGCTGACCTAAAAAAAATCCACTAGATGCCGCTATTTGCAAAGCAGACGGAAGGGAAGCAAACTTAGAAACTGCAGATTCATGCCCTTGCTATTTTTAGAAGGCAGGAAGGACAGTAGAGCAAAAAAAAAAATCATACTTCGCCTCTTATTTTAGGCAGCGCATGCCGGGTCAGTTTATTACCCAAATAAACCTCACACTCACTCTCTTCTTCCTCACTGTTCCTCTTAAGACAACAGCTTATAGATAAATAGGGTTGCCAGCTCTGGGTTGGGAAATTCATGGCGATTTGGGGGGGGGGGGGTGTTTCCTGGGGAGGGTGGGGTTTGTAGAGGGAAGAGACCTCAGTGGGGTGTAACGCTACAGAGCCCACCCTCCAAATAAGCCCTTTTCTTCAGGGGAACGGATCTCTGTTGTCTGGAGATCAGTTGTAGTTCCCATGAGATCTCCAGGCCCCACCTGGACCTTGACAACCCTATCTCAGACGCACAGTGCACCTCCCTTTCTCACTACACTGGCTTCTTGTTTATTTTTATATACCCCCTTGCCTGTATTACCTATGAGAACCCAAAGCGGCTCACGCGATTGGTCACCCCTCTTCCATTTTATCCTCACAACCATCCATGGAGGCAGGTTAGGCTGAGAGTGTACCCCAAGGACACCCAGGAAGCTTTACAGGAGAGTGAGGGCCAGTGTTCCCTCTTACCTGAGTTAGTGTGAGCTAGCTCACAGTTCCTTAGCCTCCGGCTTGCACATTTTTGTCTTAGCTCAGGAAGGAGGGCTCCAAAGCAAACTAATTTATGCAGTAGTCAAATTGTCTGCTCACAACTTTAATGCCACAGGCTCACAAAGTAGAATCTGTGCTCACAGGACTCCATAGCGTAGAGGGAGCATTGGTAGAGGCCTGAATATGGGTTGGGCTAGGATCTGGGAGACCTGGGGAGGTAGACCCCTGCTGTGCTGTGACGCTTGCTGGGTGCCTTTGGGCTGGTCTAGCAGTCTTGTAGCCTCTTTTAGGTACCAATTGTTAACTCTTCCAGTTTGCAAGATGGAAAAATAACCACCACTGCCCTGTCCCACTTGTAAGCTAAGCACATCATCATCAGGCATTGTGTGTAGAAGAGCCAGGAGATCCTAAGATTGTCTGGCAGCCAAAAGTTCTACCTCTTTTAGTGTTATGCACCACTAGGGGATGAACTAGACTTGCTTTTTAAGGCAAGAGATATTTCAGAGGTGGTTTGCCATTGCCTGCCTCTACGTCATGACCCTGGCATTCCTTGGAGATCACCCTTCCAAATACTAGCCAAGGCCAACTTTAGAAGAAGAAGAGATTGGATTTATACCCTGCCCTTCACTACCCAAGGGAGACTCAGAGCGGCTTACAAACTCCTTTCCCTTCCCTTCCCCACAACAGACACCCTGTGATGTAGGTGGGCCTGAGAGAGCTCTGACAGAAACTGTTCTTTTTTAAGGACAGCTGTGTCAGAACTACGGCTTGCCCAAGGTCACACCAGCAGCTGCAAGTGGAGGAGTGGGGAATCAAACCCGGTTCTCCCAGATCAGAGTCCACGCATTTAACCACTACACCAAATTTAGTTTCTGAGATGTGATGGGATTGGGCTAGTCTGGGCTATCCAGGTCAGGGCAGCTAAGCACAGGTGAGAATAAACACTAGTAAGAGATCAGTTTTTGAGGCCCTCTTCATGTGCTTCTGGGATGATGCAGCGGCTCTGATATCATGTTTGGCGACGTATAATAGCTTGAACGAGAGGTGGCTTGTTGGTCTTCCTTGTGCGCTTAAACAAAAGACAACCCATGCTTCCATCGCCTGCATGCTTACTTAACATGCACCGATTAGTTAGGTGATTAGTTTCACATCCTCCCTGAAATAATGTGGGAGCAACAGCTATTGTGGAGGAGGCAGCACTCATGTTCGCCATGGCATGGGAGTGTAAGTCTACCGCTACTGCAGAAGGCAGTGGCTTGCGCCCCCGCCGACTGGGCTCAAGTGACGCCAGTGGACAACAGGAGTGTCCCAGGGATTGTGCTCGGTGCTCTGGAGCTGGTATCTCATCACATCTAAAGCTCTGGACATTCATGTGTCCCCTGCCTCCCCAGTTTGTCTGAGGCTGCCATTCCTCTCCTGTTTCACTGTATCCCTCTTCAGTCACAAGCAAATTCTGGCCACAAAGCAGCAAGGGTATAAGAAGACAAATTCTAACTGCCTACCCTCCACTTCTGGCACTGTTCTACTCTAGCCTAGTAGGCCTAACTTCTTCTTTATTTTTGGCACTTTTTAAAAATATGTGCATGTGTGTGCACCTGGAAGTTATGGAGACTGACCCCTACTGGGGCCAGGAGGATATTCAGAGAGGTGGCCGAATTAAGCCTGCCCCCATCTCCCACCTCTGGTATTCCAAGGAGGTCTCCCATCCAAATAGTTGCCAAAGTTGTCGACCCTGCTTAGCTTCTGAGATCTGACGATATCGGGCTTGCCTGGGCTGTCCAGGTCAGGGCTGCCTAACTTCTTTTTTGAAACTGCCCTACAGTGTTTCAGTTTCAGACCACTGGTCGACAAAGTCAGTACAAAATCTGAGTGGCAGCAGCTCTCCAGAGTCTCAGGGTCTTTCACATCACCTACTACCTGATCCTGAGGACGCCGGGGATTGAACCTGGGACCTGCTGCACGTAAAGCAGATGCTCTGCAATTGAGGCACGGCCGTTAATCACAACAGATCTTGCTCCTACACCTTTCAAAGCAGCCTGACAAATAGAAATTTAGCAGGTGCGGCACTGTTGGCAAGAGAAACATTTAAGTTTTAAGGAGACAGAAGATGAGAACTAGCCCGACACAAATATTGCTCTAATGATGTATGTTCTAGCTAGAAGGACTGGACGCATACACTCATTTGTGTTTGTGCCATTCCCTCCAGAAAGCCCTGTTTGAAATGTGTGCACATCTGACATTTGAGAGACAGGAAGTTTTATTGAGAAAAAGACCCTTGGATCCCTGGAATCCTTCCACCCATTTTTTAATGTAGATGTTGGGGGAAACTTTACCTAATAATTCTGCATGTTAGGGCTGCTGTTAGAGACACAGCAGGGAAGCTGGCAGCTGTACTCGGGGAAGTTTGCCAAATCCTGAACACCCGACACAATTTGCCTGTAATAAACCTGTCATGAATTTAGCTGCATATATTTGTGTGTCAGAAGCTGGCAGCCCCAACTCCTCTCCCTCTGAGCTTCTTTCTCCTTCCAAATCACCACCTCCTCCTCCTCCCATTCCCATAGAACTCCATCCTCTCCTAAGGACAGGGCTGGCAAAGGACAGGGCTTATATCCAAGCAGTGCGCTGCTGCTAAAGGTGTTTTATAGTCACAAGCAGTGAAAAAAACATTGCTTCTTGGGTGGGAGAAGGCCGAGAAGGTGCTGCAGCCTGGTTGGAAAAGCTAACTGGGGAACCGAGGCTTTCTCAGGCACTAGAGCTGACGTCATCGCACCGGCGACGTCAGGCGGGACGCTCTAGCATTTAGGCACCAGGCCCCCAGTAGGGGTCAGTCACTAGAGGTCGCCATGACTTCCAGGTGCACGCACAGTCAGTCACACAAGCACTGTTCCCTCTAAGCTGAGTTAGTGTGAGCTAGCTCACAGTTTTTTAGCCTCCAGTTCACACATTTTTGTCTCAGTTCAGGAAGGAGGGCTCCAGAGCAAACTAATTCATACAGTGGCCAAATCACCTGTTCACAACTTTAATGCCAGTAGCTCACCAAGCAGAATTTTTGCTCACAAGACTCCACAGCTTAGAGAGAGCATTGGTCACAAGTAGGGTTGCCAGCCTCCAGGTGGGGCCTGGGGATCTCCTGCTTTTACGACCGATCTCCAGCTGGCAGAGATCAGCTCCCCTGGAGAAAATGGCTGCTTTGGAGGGTGGACTCCATGGCACTGTATCATGATGAGGTCCCTCCCCTTCCCAAACCCCGCCCTCTCCTGGCTCCACCCCCAGAGTCTCCCGGTATTTTCCAACCCAAACCTGGCAGCCCTGGTCACAAGAGAGTACATCATCACACCGGGCACGTTGGGCACAACGGGGCTTTTGGGGAGCAGGGCTCCCCATGTCGGCCAGCTTGCCAGCGGCAGATTGGGCCCCCTGAAGTTGGGGGGAAACCCCGCCCCCACTGGGGGGACGGCAACCCTACTCCCCACTTCTGTCAGGAACCCCTGCCTAGGTAGAAGCAGCCAGGTGCTCCAGAAGGTGAAGCTCACCTGCTGTGGAGTACAGCGGCCAGGAAAGGGACAGTCCGGCCAGAGCAGACTGAATTGGTCCTTGAAACCAAGGAGGCACAGCAGTGTGAACGGGCGGCATTAACACAATGACACGGCAAAGGTTGGTCTTCATAAAATGACTACAGGAGATCACCCCATGTAATTATTTATTTAGATATTTATACTTGTGTCTCTCTTCAATGGGGAACCAAGACAGTTTAGGATATAGTCCTTCCCTCCTCTGTTCATGCTAACAGCTACCCGATGAAGGTAGATTAGGCTAAGAGAGGGACAGGCCCAAGGTTATCTGTTAATATTTTCAAAGCAGAGTGGGGACTCGAAGTTGCATCTCCCACATTTTAGTATGACACTCTAATCCCTACACCACACTAAGTGTAAAGGTAAAAGTTTCCCTTGCTTGAAAGCCAGTCGAATACGACTTTAGGGGGGGGGGTGTGCTCATCTCTGTTTCCCAGCCAAAGAGCCAGCACTGTCCGAAGACTTTTTCCGTGGTAATGTGGCCAGCATGACTAGATGCCGAGGCGCATGGAACGCTGTTACCTTCCCACTGAGGCTGTACCTATTTATCTACTTGCAATTTCTTGCTTTCGAACTGCTAGGTTGGCAGGAGCTGTGACCAGAGACGGGAGCTCACTCCGTCATGCGGCATTCAGGTCTTGAACTGCTGAACTATCAATCTTCTAGTCTGCAGCTCAGCATCTTAATCTCTGAGCCACCACTGAGCTAAGTGTACACCACCCTTAAAGACTAACAAAATTTATGGCAGGGTATGGGCTTTCATGAGTCACGGCTCACTTCTTCAGAACTGTAAGCTGTGACTCATGAAAGCTCATCCCCTGCCACAAATTCTGTTAGTCTTTAAGGCGCTACTGGACTCCTGCTCTTTTCAGTTTGGTGTAGTGGTTAAGTGTGTGGACTCTAATCTGGGAGAACGGGGTTTGATTCCCCACTCCTCCACTTGCACCTGCTGGATGACCTTGGGCAAGCCGTAGTTCTGGCACAGCTGTTCTTGAAAAAGAGCAGTATCTGTCAGAGCTCTCTCAGCCCCACCTACTTCACAGGGTCTCTGTTGTGTGGAAGGGAAGGGAAAGGAGTTTGTAAGCCGCTCTGAGACTCCCTTGGGGAGTGAAGGGCAGGGTATAAATCCAATCTCTTCTTCTCTTCTTCTTCTACTGCTACAGACAAACACAGCTACCCATCTTGATCTGTATACCACCCTGACTTTCTTGGAGGAATGCTAGAGTGGTAGCCGTGTTGGTCTTTAACTGACTTAGAGCAGTACTCCCTCAGTTCCTATCCTCAAAACACCTGTCCTCTGCTTGAGATTCACTGATGACTTTTTCATCAACTGGACCAAGGGAAGGAAGCTCTTGAGAGATCTGGACCTCCCACACTGTTCCCAACAGCCACGTCTGCAGGCGTCATAGCAAAAGCGCCAAGTGTCTCTTTATCATATCATGCAAAGGAGAGAATGCTGGGATTGCTCCCTACACACCGATGGTGGTGAAGACACTTGTGAAGCAGAAGTAGTTCACAGCGTTGAGCGAAAGGAGGTGATAGAGGAACTGCTCCCGTTCTTCTTCACAGCGCAGGAAGGCATAACGCTTGTACAGTTTCCTGCAAAGAACCAGGGAGAGTGGTTAGACTTCCATAGGACTAGCAATGAATGAGAAAAAAAGTGGATGTAAGCATGTTAACAACTGCCTCAGTTGTCAAATGGGACCAGCTGAGATTTGATGCAAATATCTGACTGTTTGTTAATCCTTGGATGTAACAACAGTTACTCATAATGCTGACTTTTTACATGATTGATATATAGACTATATTTTCTACGTATTTAGGGCATTTTTTATCCTGACCTTCCCCCAAGGTGTCAGGGTTCTGGACACGACTCTCCCTTCCTCAGGGACAAACTATACGTTTGAGTTTTTAAAAAGCTGTATCCGGACTAGGTCCAGGTTGCCTGGACCAATTCAGGGTCCCTGCAGATAACCAGCAGCAGCTGTTGGGAATGGCCCTTAAAAAATAAACGACAGAATGCAAGGGGGGGGGGAAGTCTCCTGCCTTCCCCGCAAGCCCTTTTTCCCCTTACCAGAAAAGCACGGGGTATATGTGTGTGTGTATTTCTTCATTTTTGCTGTTCTGCACGAGTGATGAAAATAGGAAAATAACTCCCACCCCCATGCCTATTCTGGCATGGGGAAAGGGAAGCAGGAGCTCTCCCTCCCCTCCGCAGAGGCGTTTCCAGCCCATTTGGGCTCTCAGTACTTTTACAGCCATTCCCCACAACTGCTGTTCAACTGCAGGAAATACAAATTGAGTCTGGGCAATCCAGACCCAACTGTCTAAAATCTCAAACATGTAGTCTGGCCAGTATGGTATAGTGGTTAAAAGCAGCGGCCTATAATCTGGAGAGTCGGGTTTGATTCCCCACTCCTCCTCCACAGGAAGCCTGCTGGGTGACCTTAAGCCGGTCACAGTTCTCTCGGAACGCTCTCAGCCCCACCCACCTCACAAGGTGCCTGCTGTGGGGAGAGGATGAGAAGGTGATTGTAAGATGCTAGTAAATCAATTTAAACTTTCTGTTGTTATCACTATATAGGCACACAGCATAGGGAAACACAAAGGTGGCTGGCCCAGCGGCCACCACAAACAACAACCACAGGAATCAAGGAACAGACTCTGCAGAAGCAGATTATGAGGCGGGCTGGCTTGCTGGACAGACAGATTAATGCTGCACTAAAAACACCAGAGCTTTGGTTCCTGCACAGAAAAAGCAAGGAAACCTGAAGCGCTAATGAACCCCTGATAGCTGCGTGCATAGAGGTGATGCTGCGTCTGGTGCTGTTTCCTGCTTTGTTTCCATCCAATCTCCAGCCGCTGGAGTGACAGTCAGAGTCCAATGGCACTTACTATCTTAATTTTCCAGCTGGCATTGTTAAAATGCAAGGCAGGCGGTAGCTGTAAGATGGCTGCGGATGGCGCACACTTTTGCAGTGCAAAAATCGCAGAACCCTAATCTGTCCAACCTCCCCAGGAAACTCCGTCATCCATTCACGTATCTCAGACCCTTCTCTGTTTGCTCATTACAAACATTTGTTTAAGAAATGGCATCTTGCTTTATAGCCCCAAGAGACTCCCTAAACGGCTTACAAGAGATCAGCATAATTAAATTGTATTAAATTCACAATGCAGACGAATCTATAAATGCAACATAAGCGTTACCTGAAATACCAGAAGCCTGCCGATTGGGGAGCCACCCTCCTCCCTAGAGAAACCCCATTCCTGACCTTCCTGTGAAAACTCATTCAAGGACGGACCCCTGGCAGGCCTGTCTGGGGAACATGCTCCATTCTATATGGGCAGACCCCAAAAAGGTCTGATTCCTCACAGTCACTTCCCTCCCTTCAGAAAGAGGGTCTTTTCGGACAGCAGTAGAGTATGTGGGGAGAACATATGGGGGAAGGCAGTCCCCATTCCTGCTGGTGGTGGAAAGTGCCATCAAATCACAGCTGACTTACAGTAGCCCCATAAGGTTTCCAAGGAAAGAGATGAACAGAGGTGGTTTTGCCTGCCTCTCCCTAGCAACCCTGGACTTCCCCGGTGGTCTCCCATTCATTCAAGTACCAACTAGGACCAGCCCTGTTTAGCTTCCGGGACCTGATGACATCAGGCCAACCAGGACCATCCAGGTCATTTGTTCAACTCATCCCTACCCAGCCTAAGTATGGAGATATTCTCATCTGCTTCTGTTAGTGTAAAATACTGACAGGGACAGCATGAGCCAGCTCTGGCCAGGAGGGCAGGATCGAAATTCAATGAATGAATGAATGAATGAATGAAATAAGGTACAGCAGCTGGGCTTGGAGTTGAGGAATGCAGGGTCATCCCCAACTTCCCTCACAGGTCAGCAGTCAGGGCAAGCCACCATTCTGAACTTACTGGAGGAGAAGTGGGATGCCGAGCCAACATAGAATAGTGGTTAGAGTGTCTTGGATGAGGATCAGGGAGTCCTAGGTTCAAGTCCCCACTCTGTCATGGAAGTATGCTGGGGGACACCTGGGGCCAGTCACACTTACCCCCCCCCCCCACCCACAGGATGGGGGTCATGAGGATAAAATGGAGGGGAGAAGAATGGTATAAGCCGCTTTGGGTCCCTATTGGGCAGAAAGGTAGGGTATAAAATGAATCAAATAAATAAAGTGGAATCATAGAATCACAGAGTTGGAAGGGGCCATACAAGCCATCTAGTGCAGTGTTCCCTCTAACCTGAGTTAGTGTGAGCAAGCTCATAGTTTTTTAGCCTCCGGCTCACACATTTTTGTCTTAGCTCAGAAAGGATGGCTCCAGAGCAAACTAATTTATGCAGCAGCCAAATCGCTTGCTCAGAACTTTAATGCCAGTAGCTCACAAAATAGAATTTTTTGCTCACAAGACTCCACAGTTGATTAGAGGGAGGCACTGGAATGCAGGATCGGTCTTGAGCATCCCTGACAAGTGTTTGTCCAGCTGCTGCTTAAAGGCTGCCAGTGAGGGGGAACTCACAACCTCCCTAGGCAGCTGATTCCACCTTTGCACAACTCTGATTGTCAAAAAGTTTCCCCTAACATCCAGCCGGTACCTTCCCGCCCTTTATTTAAACCCATGATTGTGAGTCCTCTCCTCTACTGCCAACAGGAACAGCTCCCTGCCCTCCTCTATGACAGCCCTTCAACTACTTCAACAGAGCAATCATGCCCCCCCCCTCTTCTCCAGACTGAACATTCTCAAGTCCCTCAGAAGCCTTTCCTCCCTGGGCTTGGTCTCCAGGCCCCCTATCCTCCTCCTCACCCGCTCCATTCTGTCCACATCCATTTTGAAGTGAGGCCCCCAGACCAGAACTGCACACAATACTCCAGGTGCAGCCTGACCAATGCAGTGTTAAGTGTTAGCTTATTCCCGCTAGAACTCAGGAGAAGAAGAGATTTAATTGCCCAGAGGCAAAGAGCAGGCTAGGGCTATGCTATCTGACCCCTGCTGCTGATCCGGGATTCTTAAAACACCAAACCCAAAAGTGGGGTGTTGAAAAAAGAATATTACAAATAAAAGAGTGGAAAGCAAGTTTACCTTTAAAGCAACAGAGAATCTTCATTTGAGTGGAACTATCTAATCTCAAAGTGCAAAACCACAGCTCTTAGTACCCAGGGAATTTCAAGAGCTTTAAACGAGGAAGCTTTTCAAAGAAAACACCAAAGAGGGACTGACTGCTGAGAAGAGGAAGTTACTCACTTTGCCAGAGCTTGGTTGGAAAGAAGCTGCTTAAGATGTTGGGAGAGAAGTTTCTTTTCCAAGGACAACCTTATCCAGGCCCGGGCACGACCCACGTCAGTCTTTATTTCACTCATGTTCTGAATGTGCCTGGAGGAAAGAAAACAAGACACCAAATCCATACATAAGAGCCTTGTTTATCCGCATGGGCTTGCCATGCTCCAGAGCCTCCAGCTCTGTCTTCCATTCACAGAGCAGTTCTAAGCAGAGTTACACCCTTCTAAACCCACCGAATTCAACGGGCTTTAAAAGGTGTAACTGTGCTTAGGATGGGCAGTGTTAGGACGAGTGGTATACAAGAAACCCTTACAACATAGATTACTACGATCCAGGGCTGCAAATCCAAATGTTTCTGCAGAATCAGTGATCTTAATTTATGTATGAGGCACAGCCAAGTTCCTAAGCCCTGCACAATACTTTTTTTAAAAAACAATTTCTTTGCCTGCATTCTCTCAGTCTAAGACTGAACCAGAGGAGTGGCAAGAAGAAATGGAACAAAAATGAAATGAGAGCATTTAAGTTAGGAGCGTGGACTCTAATCTGGGAGAACCGGGTTTGATTCCCCACACCTCCACATGCAGCTGCTGGTGTGACCTTGGGTCAATTACAAGTTCATTCAGAGCTGTTCTCTCATGGGCAGTTCTCGTAAGAGCTCTCTCAGCCCCACCTACCTCACAGGATGTCTGTCTGTTAAGGGGGGGGGGGGGGAGGAAAGGAGATTGTAACCTGCTCTGAGATTCCTTCGGGTAGTGAAGGGCGGGGTATAAATCCAATCTTCTTTTCCTCCTCCTCCTCCTTTTCTACTGCTGCTGCTGTCCTTCTAACAGGGCAGCTGAAAACCACTGTAGCCCCCCCCCAAAACAAAGGCTGCATGGGAATTACTGTGACGCATCTCCTTCATACACCACTTGAGAAGTGGGAGAAAACTCTGGGTCACATGGAACGAGCCCACATACTACGTCTCCTGCCCATTCCAGCGTTACTGCAGTGGGGAGCTGCATGCAACATATGCTGCTTAAAATCTTGCATCATTTACTGCAGCATTTTCAAACAGCCCACTTGCTCTGAATATGTATCCTGACCTTGACTACCAGTTCTGCATAAGACAACAAGTTTGCTGTGAGGCCCACTAACTACTTAACACAAGATTAAGACCTTAAAGCAAGCCATTGAGACTCCAACAGGCCCTTTCAAAGCAAGTGAGATAATCCCCCCCCCCCCCCCCCCCCCCCGCAGATCTCTTTGTCCTTTGTTAACTACTCCCACAGCCTCCCTTTCCCAAAGCACTGACTCACAACCATCCAAACAAAGGACAAAAAAAAGAATCTTGCTTCTGGCACTGGCGAGGACACACGCACGCAGACACACACACACACTCTCTGCAAAGCAACCCCCACGTTCTGGCTCACGCTTTTGACAACCAGCTCTTAGGGCTTCCAGCGCAACACACTGGGCACATGATCAGAAAGTCCTTGAGAAATACGATGCACACATTATTCACCCGCACCATGCTGAAACACTCGGTATAGCTACTCAAAGCCTTTTGATAGGAAAACTTTATCAAAGAGGATTCTTTCCACTCCCATTTTTTATGAACTCTATTTAAAACACACACACAAAGTGATTAGTAATCATTCCCAATACTTTCAGAGAAAGAAAAAGCTATCAATGGCTATCATCATCACCCAAGGAGAAGCAGGGCAGATTTCCCCACCCAAACCAAAACTTCATTTCTATCCTCTGTTGTAGAACAACTTTAGAGTCCAATGGCACCTTTAAGACCAACAAAGGTTTATTCAAGGTATGAGCTTTCATGCACATGAAAGCTCACACCTTGAATAAACCTTTGTTGGTCTTAAAGGTGCCAATGAATTTGTTCTACTGCTCCAGACCAACACGGCTGACCATCTGGATCTATCCTCCGTTGTGTCTGACAGAGAAGGAAAGCAGATTATACATTACAAAGATATTTGTGTTTGGTTGCAACCTGGTGTTCCATTACGACTCCAGGGGAACCAGCATCGCAAATCTGCATTAAACATTCACTATGAGACACCAGATTAGTGTTGGATGACTCCAGTTAATGCATGAATGGGGTTGCATAGCTTATTTTGTGTATTCTTTTTTAAAAAAACAACCCTAAAGACTATTACAAAGCCAAGCAGTGTCACTTTTTGGAAGGGAGACCACCAAGGAAGACTCTGCAGAGGAAAGATATGGAAAACCACCTTTGCTTTTCACTTGTCCTAAAAGCCCCTTGCTGGGGTCAGCATACACTGGCTGCGACTTGACAGCACTTATGTAAATACAGGGGAAAATTAAGCCAAAGTTTTCTAAGTTAAGGCTTATACCTCATATCACTGATAAGTGAGACTCTCAGTGTAGGTAACATAAGCCCCGTGTCAGACTTCCTTCTTTCTGGCCCAATGGCAACTGCAGAGGAAGAAAAATAAATTTTTTAGTCAGTTAGGGACACATTATCAACAGAAAGCTGCAGCTATAATCCTAAATCTCTTTAAGGACTCCACCAGGAGAAGAACATCATGCAAAGAAATTTCAGCTCTCTGCTCCTCCATTATGGCTGATTCGTGGTTCCTTTCCCCTGTAGTTAATCCAGAGCTGTACTCTCAAGATTTAAGAGGAATCATCAAACACTGCCCTCTTTGCAACAGTATGAGCTACTTAAGTCTGTTCCATAAGTCTGTTCCATGATTAAAATACTAGCGTGCATTCAAAACCCAAGGAGTGTTTGATAAGAAGGTTGAAGTTTCAAAATTACCAGCATACTAAATGCTAAATGTTCCTTATTTCCAATTATGATCTGCACATATTTGTCATCTTTTCCACTATGGGGAGGGGGGGGGGCACAAATCTCTGATTATGAACTGCCACCTGAAGTAGATAGCCCAGGCTAGCCCAGTCTTGTCAGATCTTGGAAGCTAAGCAGGGTCGACCTTGGTTAGTATTTGGATGAGAGACCACCAAGGAACACCAGGGATGTGATGCAGCGGCAGGCAGTGGCATATGACCTATGGACATCTCTTGCCTTGAAAACTCTATGGGGTCACCATAAACTGGCTGTGACTAGATGCCCCCCCCCCCAAAAGAAAGAAATCCTGAAGAATTACTCACTGCTATATGATCCTGCACATGTTCTAAGATCATTTTGTCAACACCATGGCCACAGTGCCCCCACCTTTAGAACTGGGTACTGACGATATGGCCCTTTTTGCTTGTGCAACACAGATTATGGGATTCCTTGCTACTGACATCTAAGGAGCCAGATGTAGTACTGCAGTCTGAATGCTGGACTAGGACCAGAGATATCTGGGTTCAAATACCTAATCAGCTTTAAAGTTCACTGGGTGTCCTCGAACCAGTCACTCTCTCTCTCTCTCTCTCTCAGACTGAACTACCACACTGGGTGACCTACTTTACAGGATTGTTGCAAGGGTACAAGATGGCAGATGGCAGAGTTAAGTATGCTGCCCTGAGCTCCTTGGAAGAAAAGTAAAATTGTCTGTTAATTGCTTTTTTACTCAAGTCTTTGCCGATTGCAACTTCTTACGGTTAATGGAGTTCTGGTAGCAGTATTTGGGTTGACTGGTTTTCCTGTTTTCTTTTTTTAGTTGATTAAATTTGACTTTAGGTGCCCCATGAGGTACTGAAATGCAAGAAAGGTGGGATAAAAATCTTATAAATAAAATATTTATATGCTCCTATCTGAATATGGTCAATGAAATTTCACTGTAGGCAGAGGGTGAAGGAAGCTCTATTCCACCTCCCTGTCTAGCCTTTGCTTTCTTCCCCATCAAAAAAGAACCTCCAACTCTTTGGGCTTTTCTGCATCCTCATTTTCATCACTTGCAAGTTCCTGTTTCTTTGGGATTTTTTCCTGATTCACATAAAAACTTGCAGTTTAAATCTGCAGGGACATTTATGCTGGACATAAATCGTTGTAATATTGAATCAACCACTAGAGGGAGCCAACCACATACTGAACAGAAACCCCCCCCCCCCCAACAGAAACTCACAAGCAAGGAAAGTAAGAATGTGGAAAAGCCCTTTGTTGAGTTGAACTTGAGAAGTTGAATATTTAGGAGAACCAGAGAAGTTTATAAATAAATATATTATTAATTTTATATAACAGAAGATTACTTTCAATTTGGGCGCCGATTTCATGACATACTGTTATAGAGACTTAGTCCTACCACACTTACACACTTGCTGCACATGACTAATTTGATCAAAGTGTTCTCTGCTCACCAGGGGATTCTGCAAGATGCTCCTGCTTCTCTTCTCTGTCCTGGTACTGAATTAAATGGGACCACAATGCAGATTTTCCCTTAGGAAAAAGAAAAAACCTAAAGTTAACTTAAGTATATAACAAATTGCAAGAGATGCAAAGGAGAAGCCGAACGCTG
Organism: Lepidodactylus listeri; assembly: GCA_029233225.1. NCBI lineage: Eukaryota > Metazoa > Chordata > Lepidosauria > Squamata > Gekkonidae > Lepidodactylus > Lepidodactylus listeri. The sequence goes on from JARCFY010000008.1 coordinate 25,453,763, forward strand.
AATTCCATTCTCCTGAGTGCTGCTTGCGGCTCAAACCAGAGGAGGAAGAGAAAATGAAGAAAAGCCAGCAAACTGGACCCTGATTTGAAAGTCAGATTGAGAAAGCAGCTCTCTTCATCGCATAATCAAGAGCACAGGAGCACCTTGGAAGACATGCTTATTGCCACACTGATATCCCAGGCATCTTCTAAGAAGCAAAACTCAGCATTTTAGCACCTCAGACAACCAGTAAGGTTCAGCAAGAGGGAATTGCCCAAGGGCTCCAATGAACTTGACACCTAAGCTACCATCTGAACCAAGAAAATTCTGTATTACATGCATATACTTTACAACTATGCTAAGCTGGCACTTATTAAATCCTCTGCACACACCGGGAAACTAGGTGGAGATGAACTATGCAAGCCATACTATGCTTAGTGACTTTCAACCTTGTGGATCTGCATAGACCATGAAATCCTAACACATCTGGACTCTAAGGACACTAAACCTTTGTATAAACAATCATCACTGAAAATAACGTTAGCATAATGACAGCCAGCATGGTATCATGGTTCGAGTTTCAGCCTAGGATGGGGGAGTCCCAAGGCTCAGATCCCTGCTCTGCCACAGAAATAGTTGTGTGAGACAATTATGTTTTGTGATGGCCTATTCTGCCTTCCCAGTGCATGAACTGACACACGATAGGAGTGTGAGCAATGAGCAAATACTATGGGCCTTTCTCTTACACAGAAGTGTCTTTCAGAGCATGAATGTATCGACTGGCTGTAATGCCTTCCTGTCTCCCATTAGAATTCTAAATCACCATCCTTTCCAATAGGTCTGGGTCCACCGGTTTGGCTCATTTCAGGTTTTAAAATGAAGCCTTCATTTAAGCCATAAAACCAGGAATTCTAGAGCTGACCATAAATGGTGACAGAGAGCCAAGAGGTTTCCCTGCTAATAGGCAAGAGGTCAATTGCTTTGTATGAATCTGTAGGAGAGTAGACGTGCCCGCCTGTGCAGAAAAGTGGGTTCCCCCCCACCCCGCACCTGCCTAAGTGCTTCCTGATTTAGCCCCACTATAGATAGCTTGTCCTCGAAAGCTTCTATATTAAAAGGCACAGCTGTCAAGCCCCAGAATATAAAAAGGCCAATACAAAGGGGATGGATACAACAGATTACTTATCTTTTCAACTCCTCCTTTTGTGGATAAGGTATGCTAAATGGATCCCTGTTTGATTCATTTATTTTTGATGAGCGGCAAGAGAATGAGGGACTGAGGAGTCATATGTGTATCCTGAACGCTCAGCAGTGGAGCATGTGATTTGCATGAATTAGGTACCAAATTCAGTCTCCAGCATCTGATGTAAATAGGCTGGGGAACCCACGACAAGTCAGGTAGACAACAGATGGACCAACGATCTGACTCAGTACCAGGGCAGCTTCACATGCTTAAGGTGAGGCCGAAGCTACCTTGAATGGGGGGGGGGGGGGGGGGCACAAGGTTTTATTACTGTTGAGGATCTTTTTTAGTTTCACTAACCTGTTTAACCTGTAGTCCGTGGCTCCAGATTCTTTCCAGCAAGTCGCAAAGACTTGCAATCAGCGTGTTCTCTTCCAGACCTGTTATGTTGGCCTCTCCATGCCCAAGCTCCACTGCCTCGTGGCCCATCTTTTCTACCAGCATACGCTTCGTCTGCAAGGATTTACAAATTATCAACCAAAAAAGAAAGAAACCACCAATAGATTTACATGATAACTGGGGCAAGAGTGCATCCAGCATCCAGAGCCAGTTTGGTGTAGTGGTAAAGTGCGTGGACTCTAATCTGGGAGAACCGGGTTTGATTCCCCACTCCTCCACTTGCACCTGCTGGATGACCTTGGGCAAGCCATAGCTCTGGCACAGCTGTTCTTGAAAAAGAGCAGTTTCTGTCGGAGCTCTCTCAGCCCCACCTACCTCACAGGGTGTCTGTTGTGGGGAGGAGAAGGGAAAGGAGTTTGTAAGCCATTCTGAGACTCCTTTGGGTAGTGAAGGGCGGGGTATAAATCCAATCTCCTCTTCGTCTTTATTTAATTTCCTGGCCACATGAATTCACATTCTTATGTGAGTTGAATGAATAGTTAATGCCAAATGTGTTTCAGAGTGGGACTAGCACATGCTTAGGTGAGGTGACCAAAAGCATCCACATTCTTTGAGGTATCATCACATATGGTTTATTATTAAGAACGGGGACAGGGGATCACTGGTCTTCAGCACCAAATCATATCCTTTGAGAGACAGAAAAAAGGAGCACACAAGTACCTTTAATCCATGAACTCTAAACAGCCAGTGGGGCTGGGACCATAAAGTGCAGAAAAGGGCAACTAGAATGATAAAAGGGTTGGAACACTTTCCCTATGAGGAAAGGTTAAAGTGCTTGGGGCTCTTCAGCTTGGAGAAACGACGGCTGAGGGGTGACATGATCGAGGTTTATAAGATTATGCATGGGATAAGGCAGGTAGAGAAAGAAGTCCTTTTCTCCCTTTCTCACAATACAAGAACTCGTGGGCACTCAGTGAAATTGCTGAACAGTCGGGTTAGAACGGATAAAAGGAAGTACTTCTTCACCCAAAGAGTGATTAACGTGTGGAATTCACTGCCACAGGCGGTGCCACAGGCAGTGGTGGCAGCTACAAGCACGGACGGCTTCAAGAGGGAATTAGATAAACATATGGAGCAGAAGTCCATCAGTGGCTATAAGCCACAAAGTATAGATAGGAACTCTCAGTCTGGGGCAGTGATGCTCTGTAATCTTGGTGTTTGGGGGGGGGGGGGCAACAGTGGGAGGGCTTCTGCTGTCCTGGCCCCACTGGTGGACCTCCTGAGGGCACCTGGTATTTTTGGCCACTGTGTGACAGGGTGTTGGACTGGATGGGCCATTGGCCTGATCCAACACTGGCTTCCCTTATGTTTTTATGTTCTAGGTTGTGACTCTTACGGAGGTGAGTCACAATGTTAGGGAGGAGGAAGAGGCTCTGGAAGACCTGATGGCAAAACTGAGTTTGCCTTTGAAGTGCCATGAAATATAGCCTGCTGCTCAGCAATACTAGAGAGCACCGAACATGGAAAATGAATTATGCATTTGTTCAGCGTCAACTAAGTTGAGATTCCTGCACTTTATTGCAGGGGAGGAGAAAATAGTGCACCCAATTGTTTTGCAAGTGGACCCCAAGAACTACAGTCTGTTTAGAGGTGGGTCCCATTTCAGTTAGTTTGAGAACCAGAAATAATAACATGATCAGTTAATCTGTGAAGCCCATAATTGGGGGGGGGGGGGGGGAGAGATGCAAACTTACCTTCATTCGACATTCTTTGAGCAAGCCCTCTACAAATTTCCAGTTTGTCTGAGCAATTACAGCTGGCGAAAGATCTGAGAGTTTGGGCTGCCTCAAATTTTTCCCCAAGGTCCTCGCTTCTTGCATGTACTTCTAATCCAACGAACAAATCAACACAAAAACCCTAAGGTCAGTACAAAGCCAGGGAAAGTACTTCTTGACTTCCCCGTTTCTCCCCAGTTTGATAAGTGACAAATTCACACCACACTAAAGCATAAAGTCTGGCCACCTGGTGATTTATTTAAAGTTTTAGGAAGTAAACACAAGGGTGGGGGGGGAGACGGGAGAATATAGCTGCCAATGTTTCTGTTGAGGATCAACAACTGCCTATATAAAAACTTAACTAGGTGGCTTGCAATTGCATTTTAGCATACACAAACAGACAGGGTGCTTCAGAGATCAGTGGTTAGCTTTTTTTCCTCTAAAGAAAGCATGATTGTCCCAGTAGTGGAGACAAACCCAAAACATGTTATTGTCTCAAGATGAAAATCCAAATCTACTCCCTACTCCAGTGGTAAAAGTATTATCAGCCAGGGAAGGGGGGAGAATAGGGGATCAATTTCACTTTGATGTCGAAGACTTAGTGGTATAATTATAATTACAATTACACACACACACACACACACACACACACACACACACACACACATATACAGAGGTCATTTGGGGCCGGAGCGAAGCAGAGCGGTACTCAACCAGCCCAGGAGTGGACACTAGGGCAGCCACAGGTTGAATCAGATTCTCTGATCTGATTCAGCCCGCCACCAAAATTCGGTGGCAGCTTAAAAAGCAGCTGGAGGGAAGGGGGTTTGAAGGAGAGGCTCCAAACTTACAGGGTAGCTGATGGAGCCTCTCCCCCAAATACCCACCAACTTTCAAGAAGATTGGACCACAGGGTACAATTCTATGGGCTCCTAAACAGGTTGCTCCCATTCCCTCCATTGTTCTCTATAATGGGAAAAAAGTAACGTTTTTTCCCACCATAGAGAACAATGGAGGGGATGGGGGCAACCTATTTGGGGGCCCGTAGAATTGGACCCTGTGGTCCAATCTTCTTGAAACTTGGTGGGTATTTCGGGGAGAGGCCCCAGCAGCTATGCTGCAGGTTTGGAGCCTCTGCCTCAAACCCCCTCCTCCAGCCCCTCATATAACTCATGAGTTTTTGCCATTGACTTCAATAGCCCATAGAGTATAATGGGGCTAAAATTGACATTCGGCCTGCCCAGTGACTCCCAAATCAGCTTGCATTGCTGAAACTGATATGCGGGGGGTCATTTGGCAGCCGTAACAAATGTGGCCTGATTCAGATCGGGCCAAAAAATTTTTATTTGCACACCCCTAGTGGGCACCAATGGCAGTGGTGGCAAGCCCCTCTCCAAGCTCCCAGCGGGCCTGTGAAGGAAGCGAAGCGAGAAGGGGTTTAAAGTTTAAACCTCTTCTGTTTAGAGTCACGCAGCAGCGGTGGCACGATCTTTCCATTGTATTCTATGGGGCCCTTCTCGCTTCGCTCCCCCCCTACGCCTTGGCAGGCCAGCTGGGGAAAGGAAGGGGAGAGTTTTGAAGATGCCCCCTTTTGCTTCCCTTTCTGACACACTTCCAATGATGTCAGGGGGCGTGGAGTATGCTAATGAGTTATGCTAATAGGTATGCTAATGAGCTTCTGAACCTCTTTTTCTACGAAATGACCCTCCCCCTCTGTGTGTGTGTATATATATGTGTGTGTATATATATATATATATATAAAAATGGCAGCCAGATATTTTTTTAAAATATAGTGATGTGACTTGTCACCAGGCCTAGCTGGCTGCAAATCAATTATGCAGCCACTAGGAGCTTACAGAGTCACCTGTATCTGCTTAGTCTCTTTACAAAGGTCTGAGGGAAAGAACTGCTATTTTGTGATCTTTTTCTCTCTTTCTCTACAATGCTGCTAGAGGGGCTTTCGTAGAGGAAGACCAGCACAGGAGGGATTATTTTAAGATAAACCTTCACCTTCAGTCATTTCCCTGCAGAAACTTAGCCCCCTTGAGCTGCTTTTCATTGTTTAAAGAGAGAGACCAAGTCCTATGAGGAAAGATTGAAGGAACTGGGTATGTTTTGCCTGGAGAGGAGATGACTGAGAGATGATAGGATAACAGCCTTCAAGTACCCGAAGGCCTATCATAGAGAGGATTGTGCGGAGTTGTTTTCTGTTGCCCCAGAACCAACAGGTTGAAATTAGAACAGAAGGGTTTTCGGCTAAACATTAGGAAGAGCTTCCTGACAGTTAGAGTGGTTCCTCAGTGGACTGGGCTTCCTTGGGAGGTGGTGGGCTCTCCTTCTTTGGAGGTTTTCAAACAGAGGCTAGATGGACATCTCACAGCAATGGGGATTCTGTGGCTGTGGTCACACATACTAAATAAACCACTTTCGATCCACTTTCAATGCACTTTCCAACTGGATTTTTACTGTGTGAACTGGCAAAATCCAGTTCAAAAGAGCATTGAAAGTGGATTGAAAGTGGATTATTTAGTGTGTATGACCACAGCCTGTGAACTTAGGCAGATCACGAGAGGGAGGCCAGGAAGGGTTGCCTCAGGGCTTAGTTCTCGTGGCCCTTTCTTACACGCCCAGGGAAATGCTGATTGCCACTTTGGGATCAGGAAGCAATTTTCCCCCAGGTCAGTTTGGTCAGGAATCCTGGAGAGGTTTTGCCATCTTCTGGGCATGGAACAGGAGTCACTGGGTATGTGTGTGTGTGGGAAGATATTTGTGAATTCCTGCATTGTGCAGGGGGCTGGACTAGATGACCCTGGAGTTCCCTTCCAACTCTATGATTCTATGATACCCACACATTTTCTCCAGCAGGGCTGAAACTGGGGGGGGGGGGGGGGGGGGATGACCTGTGGGGGATTTCAAGCATGAAAAAGAGGCAAGGAAAAGAGTTTCCTGCTTTTCTTGTTCCAGATCCAACCCTGCAGCAGCTTCTGCTGACAGGAATGAAGACTAGAGCAATAACACAATTCATTCGCTCCCCAGCTTTGGGACAGAAACCCACAGCACCAAGCTAGGTACTGAAAGAAAGCCAGTTCAAGTCTTTGTTTCAAAAAACCAAAGCAATGACAGAAACTATTAGACAGCAACAGGTCTGGGAAAAGGGCAACGGAGAGAAAGACAGCTAGGGTTACCAAACTCCAGATAGGGCCAGGAGGTCTCCTGGAATTACAACAGATTTCCAAGATAACAGAGATCAGTTCCCCTGGAGAAAATGGGCACTTTGGAACATGGACTCTGTGGCGTTATGCCCTGCTGAGGTCCCTCCCCTCCCAAGGCTCCACCCCCATATCTCCATGAATAATTCAGTCTGGAGTTGGCAGCCCTAAAGACTGCAAACTAGAGGGAGAAAATAGGTAAGGAAAAGGATGGGTTATTCAAAGTGTGGTTCTAATCTGACAAGCAAAAAGGTCCCTACAGATTTGGCATACTAATTTTGTAATTTTCTCAAATAGGCTTTATAAGGTATGACCATCACTACTGACTAAACCAGAATTTCACGTCTGTCATAGGCGTGGTCTTTGGGAAACAAATGGGCTTTGAATGTCTAAAAAGGACCACCTCCTTGCAAGCCCCAATGGCTTCCATCTTACTGAGCGCCCCTTCATTTGGAATGTTTTAGGTTGGCCTGACAGCATTCCAGGGGAAGGAAGATTAAATCTGAATGCCTCTTTCAATCCTCGGTCTGTAAAGATACCAACAAGGTGCCCATCTGTGGATGTCAGAATAACTCGCCCGATTGTGGCCACGCTTCAAACTGCTACAAACCCCCCAAAAAAGCGTGCATAAAACTCTACCGCAAAGCAGTGACTGGTGTGGTAGGGAAAGCGGATCTTGGCAAAATGAAAGAAAACATACCAGGGAACATTCAGAGAATGATTTTTTAGGTGGTCGTGCAGGCAGGGGTGGGCCCTGTTCCCACTCCCAGAATGTCATTAAGTTCTGATGGATCAAGAACAACTCCGACAGCTAAGAGGAGGCAGACATAACAGATGGCGAAGAGAGAACAGCAAGGCAAAACAGGCATGCAGATGGGTCAAAGCAAAACAGAAAGAAAAATAATAATAGAACATGACATGTTTCCAGCCATCCCACAAATAAATAAAACTGTCCTAAATACTGTTTTGCTTCCTTCCATGGAACAACTCTCTTACTTGCACATAAAAATACATTTAAAAAAAAACATATTGCAGGTTGAAATGAATCCTGGAAATCAGCAATGACACAAAACCATCAGAATGTTTTACTTTAGGAAACAAACAAAAAAAAAAAGTAAACAAGATGAGTGTCATGACACTTTTCAAAGGCTGGTTTGTTTTTAATAAAGAAAGGAAGAAGAAAGAAAAACAGAAAAAGGCACAGATCAGACAATGATGGAACCAGACACCATGGAGGAATCTCCAAGCTTAAGACCTCCCTTTCGGGGGTGGGGGGAAGCTAAGTAGTACAATATGCACCCAGCCTGATTGAAACACCCAAGCCCTTGAGAGTAAAGAACCCTCCAATATGCTTGGTAAGCAACCGTACAGGAACTGTGATTTATGGTTTTGGATCGCAGAACTATTCATCACTTGCAAGCGTGAGCTGTTACTTCTCCTATATTAACTTGTGGGACATTTTGACTTGTGTCATGATGTTCTCCCACTGGGTACTTCCACCATCAGCCGCCATTGAGAGAGAATAAGACAGGGGATATACAACATATGCTGTCACATGGTTTAAGTGTACAAATACATCATACGGGAGGGAAGAGAACTCAACATGGGAATGCTCTTTTCAAAGCTGAAGATAATACATAATCAAATGGTGTATTGGCCTTCAGCTCCTGGGTTAGGACCATCCGGTGGGTCATAGAGCTCTACCAGCTGGGCTATAAGCCCCTACGGAGACTCACCTTTTCCTTCTTTTTGGAAGGACCCACTGTTAGTATATAGTGCGTATAAAACCAAAGGTACAAATGCCTCTTTTTGCAGGTAGATCAAGAGGAACAACAGGACAGTGAGGCCAGGCCACTCAGTGATGTAGAAGATGCTTCCGTGTCTAGGCACAGTAGTCTCAGAGACTCATGGCAATATCTTAAATGTGCATAAAAGGAATTTAAAGAGGCAACCAGCAAGATGTCAGGTTTACATCCTCCATCCTCCCCCTCCCACCCTTTTGATTGTAGGTTGCAACAACATCTAAGTTTAGTTGTTTTCAATTATAGTAATAATCTTAACAGTTCATGTTCACGGTTAAGGCTTGTACATCTGGAAAAGTAATACATGTATTTTACGTTTCATACAGTGTTAAGCTATTCAAGAGGTGCCTGGAAATGTTCCACCCCCTAAAAATTACCAGGTCTAGCAGCCTATGATTTCACTAACTCTCTTGAACACAGAGCCTTGGAATTGCTTGCAAAACCGCAAAGCCACTCACCTCTCTTAAATCGTTGTCCAAACCAATATGCTCTGAATGCTGGCGAAGGCGATCTTTCCTGCGTTGTGCTGTGGCGCTTCGACTAACCCACCGACTGCAGTTGATAAAAAGGAAAGGGGGCAAGAATTTGTTAACTACATTCAGCATCAACTACAATAAAGATCGGGGCGGGGGGGCTTAAATGTGTCTTTAATGCAAACGAAAGATATTGCTAAGATCTGTTCCATTCCATGGGCAGTGCATCATGTATCAAGGAATTTGGTTAAAGCAAGATCTTGATTCTATTGTGGAATATGATCACCAAAAATTATTTGAGGAAATCAAAAAGGAGCTAGCATTTTGGCATAATCCATCTCTTTTGTGGTTTGTGAAGACTGGCAATGCTAAAAATGAATATTTACTGAGAATCCTGTTGTTATTTATTAATTTAACATTGTCTGAAAATGTGCAATTTTAAGGCTTGGGAACAAGTATTTGAAGAATTCATTTGGTTAGAAAAACAACCAAGGGTGGCTATGAAAACTCTAATAAGGAGTTAAAGGAGGAATGGGAATGCCTCATATTACTACTTATTATAAGGCGGTGAGGCCAGCTGAAATAACACAATGGTAAAGATGTGATAAAGAAAAACAATATTTGGAAACTTTTCTTAAAGATGGTTTAAAATTGGAAGATCTAATTTGGTATGGTAATAGAAAACTGACTTGGGATAATCCTATTATCTATTCAGTATTGGCAGTTTGGTGTAAGTTAAAAGGTAGCTTTAGTCCAGGTTTGTCACTGATGACGTCAATATTCTTTAATGAACAAATACAAAATCTGTCTAATTTAGGTAATTTCCAGATCTGGAGAAATAATAATTTGGATACTTTAGAGACATTAACTACAGGTCAATTATATGTTATCATGACGGTTGAGTTTGGGCGCCAAGATTCCATCTTCAGTTTAGTATGTAGTCTGCATATAATGAAAGTGGAAATCAAGTGCTGGCATGGAGTCGCCTCTTGGCTCTGGGTTGCCAATGATGAGAACTGTGGAATTTGCCGGATGGCCTTCAATGGTTGCTGCCCAGACTGTAAGGTGCCCGGAGATGACTGAGGCTAAACCTTCCCCTTCCATTCCCTGTATCATTTGTGAGCTGTATTCCTGTTAGCTCAGTGCTTCAGTATGAACCTTCATTCTTGGGGTCCTATCACTGTATTCTGCTCAGCTAGCATAAAGCCTGTATGCAACAATCCTGAAACCTGTTTTGTTGATTTCAGTGAAGTTTGGACGTCACGTGGTTCAGCACTGCAATCTTTCAGTATAAATGTAGTATTCGAGAATTAGCAGGGGGAAGGGATGGAGAGAAAAACTGCAAGCTTGAGCCTGCATCTTGTTGCACGCTTGGCTAGTAATACAATAATATGTTTGTTTCACAAAGGCAGTAATGCCAGATCTCTCATATTGCCAAGCGATTGCCCACAGTGTAAATGAGCACATGGGGCGGTTCCAATAAATTAAGTGATATGATTAAAAAAAAAATTATATGTTATCATACGAGGAGGTGGTGATAAAGATTGGGGGGGGATAAAACTCCCATTGTTTCAGGTTTTTTCAAATCAGACATTTCTCGTACATGCCTTTTTAAGGAAATATGCAGGTTTAAGTTCTAAAACATCTCTTGAATTATAGTTCTCAAAGGTGCTATTGCATTGTTGTATTCTTGGATAATTAATATGGACAGTAGCCCATTGAGTTATAGTAGAAAATGGGGAAAGGATTTGCAAATTATGATCACAGAAGATGAACAGTGTTGGCTTTGGGCAAGAGCTGCTCCTAGACTACTGTCAACTAGTCTTAACAAAAACATGTATAAATTACTCCTTCAATGGTACCTAACTCACCCTAAATTAGTCCTTAGATATAGGGCAACTGAGGATATGGGCTGAAGATATAACAGTTCCTCTGCAGATATGTTTCATATTTTCTGGTCCTGCCCTAAAATTCAAACATTTTGGAAGACTGTGGTAAATTATGTTAATGAAATACTGGGTAGGGAAATATCTTTTGAACAAAAATTAATTCTTCTGGGGGGTTTTTAGAGGTTATGCAGACGTTTCAGTTTTGGAATTAGTACTAAGTTTATTTACAGCAGCAAGCACAGTTGTTGCAATACCTGGAAAAAGCCAGTATTGCCAGCTATGAGAGAGTGCTTTAACAAGATTTTCTTTATTGCACTATTTACCTAAATTAACCTACTATCAAAGGGCTAGTAAGGGTAATGTTATGCAACCTGATTTATTTAGTAAATATTGGATATTATTCATTCTTTTTTGGAATGAAAAAATGTATGATAAGATATACCCATTATGATTTCTTGTAAAAGTACTGGTGAACTTGCTTTGTGTATGTGTGCATATGAATATATATACTGAGTGTATGTTTGTATTGAAATGATGATGATGATGATTAAAGAAAACACAATTAAGATTTTTATTCTACAGTACATGTGTTTTCAAGTCTGATATCCATCTCCAAAAATAAGGGCATGCTATGAACCAAATGGAAGATAAAGAAGGTGTGGAGTCAAGACAGCATGTCATATAAACACATTTCAAGTTCCTCTTGGCTGGCTAACAGTAACATACAAGTTCAGTTCTCCACCTGGGCAGAACTAATAGGCCAGATAAAAAAGAGGCTGCTATTCTCAGTGTCTTCAGGCATGCAGTCTTCTTTATGCTTCAGTGAAAGAAGAGCCCACGACTGCCTCTTCAAGGCTGACAGATTCATAACCAGTTAAGCAGGGAGGCAATAGACTTTAAGAAATGCTAACCCTAGAAAACAGTAGAGGCATGGAGGTAAATCTCCAGCAGAGGCTCTCTGGTTGTTAGAACCAGTGTTTGCTCCTGCAGGACTGCATCCAAAAGGCTCAAGACATTTAACTATCCAAAAAAAGGAATTCACTCTTCTTTGAGGTGAAAAGTAATTGTGACATTATGGTCCCTTCCACACGCACCTATTTGCCACGCAAGAGGGACGATTTATTGATGGATGAAACTGGCACGATCACACCATCACATCTGGGAAGTGTCCCACAACCATTGGCAAGCCGGTGCAAACCAATTTGATCTGGCAGAGAAGTGGGGTAAAAAGCTACTGGTGAAAGACCGGTAGCAAATGGTTTGCTGCGGCCCACAGCCGGACTTTCCCCGTTTGATCGCACCAGCACAGAAGTGTGGCGTCACGGATAGCATGATCACACGCTATCCCGATGCCACGCTATTGTTTTTGTCCCCCTTCCGTGTGTGCATCATCAAAAGCCCATGGGGGGGAGGAGCGAGTCATCGATCCCCCCCTTCCTTCGTTCCAGCGAAGCATCGATCCCCCGTTTAAGCGCCTCAGAAACCCACCACACACACACAAAAAAACAACCATGGTTGCATCTGATCACGCAGCGGCAGTTTGTCCCAGCGGGTCCATGGAGCTGTGTGATCGTGCAACTGCGGGGCAAATTGCGCCGGGGCAAAAAAGCCTCGATTCCCCTCTGGATTATCCCGCTCGTGTGGAAGGGACCTATTATTGCTATTATTATCAATTGAAAATCTACTTCTCTCTGATGGTACCTACATACTAGCCAGCCTGCCCTACACCACATCACTCTCCCTAAGGTTGAGGCTGGTCCCAGATTTAGAACATCTTCCACAAATAATATTTCATTCCACCATAGCTGGGCAAGAATCCTTTGAATTCCCATTAATATCAATTGCACTTATGCCCAAGTTTTCCTCTGCCTTCTTACGCAGCTCATGTCAACAGCATACTAGACATTTGAAATTCTGGTGGAAAAAGGGTTCCACAAGCCAGCTGTGAGAAAAAGGTTTTGTTTTGAATCCCAGTGACATATGTGTAATCAACTATGAGAAATTATAACTTGTTCAGCTTCTTGTTAGCAGAGTGAGTTTTTGGTGGTTGAACAGAAATGTGAGTAAATGTAACACTGGCTCTCTGCTTTACTAAGGGCCTTCTTGGAAGTGGTGTAAACTCATTAACAAAAGTGAAAAGGGGTGGACTGGCCATTTAACTTACAGGGAAACTTCCTGGTGGGCCACTGCCTTAGAGGATTACGGGGGTCAGAAGCAAACAGAGCCAAGGCTCAGCAACTCTGCCAGAGCCTCAGGGTCCACTTGGTTTAGACCAGGGGTTTCAAACATGCGGCCCAGGGTCGGATTAGGCCCCCGGAGGACTTCTATCAGGCCCGCACTGGAACTGGCCATCTCCTGCTTCCAGTTCTGTTGCTGCTGCTGCATCATAGCTTGCTTCGCCAGACTCCCTTAATTGCCCAGCCATTTCATGTTTTTCCCTTAGACTCAGAACTCTGAGCATGAGATTTCTGTGGTGAGTATCAATAAATCAAAAGTAAGTTTGCAGCTTACAGACCTGAACAGCATACTCAAAATTGCAACAGCACAGAAATTTTGATGCAATAATTCAAAGCAAGAGCTGTCAGTTATCAGATACTGTTAAACAAACAAAATATTGCAAGAGTGCTAATGTCTGTATTTTAAGTTTAAAAAAATCTTTGTGCTTGTGTCCTTTATAAAGTTTATTTCTCCACTACCTGGCATTACATTTTATGACACACATGGTCCAGTCCAACAAGGTCTCATTTATGTCAGATCCGGCCCTCATAACAAATAAGTTCGACACCCCTGGCTTAGACCCTTCACTGTCAACGGCAACTGCTGTAAGTTCACCAATGGTCTGTTCCCACACTGCTGCCAGTTTTCAGGAGGGAGCAACAGGTGAGCCAATACCCAGTGTTCGCAAAGCAGAAAGATCCTTGCAGTGCTGGAACTGAAGCACCCGAAGGGCCACTCAGCTTGGCTTGCTCTAAGACCACTTCACTTCCCAGTCCACTCCTGAATGAAAAATCAGTGCCCAATAAAGTTCTTCATGAATATTACAGCGTGCTTTGAAGAAGTTACAGATGTCTGGCTACACTAGGCTAAAAAACAGAAGTCCAGCGGCACCTTGAAAACTAATCACATTTATTCCATTAGCATGAGCTTTCGTGAATCTGAAACTCATGAGAACTCATGCTGGAATAAACATTATCAGTATTTAAGATGCCACTGGACTTCTGTTTAATTTTGCTACTACATACCAACACAGCTACCTCTCTAGCATCCTCCAAGGATAGCAAGTCAATATCAAAGTTTTATCAAGAAAAATGTGAGTTCCTTTGAGAAAGCAGCAAGCACCTGTGTATTCTCTTTCATTCTTAAGATAGGGAGGAACACGGCCTTTTCTGCTGTAGCCCCCAAAGCAACATCCCTTTCATTTTCTTTGCAAAGTACTAAGACCCCTTCTTCCCCTTAACACTGGCTTTGGGGGGAGCAGCACTGCTATCATTGTATTTGTATTTGGCTACAATCTTAACTGTTCATATCATTGTATTTCCATGTTTCTAAAATTGTGGTCACACATGCTAAATAATCCACTTTCAGTGCACTTTGCAACTGGATTTTTACTGTGTGAACTGGCATTTGGAAAGTGGATTAAAAGTGGATTATTTAGTGTGTGTGACCGCAGCCTAAATGATTTTAAAGCTTTACACGTCAATTAAAAAAAACCTGAAAGAGCGTTGAATTTTGCAGGAGGCAGGGAATTAACAGATGGACTCATGGGCATAAAATTCTGTGCTGCCAAAAAGAGTTAACCTGGCAATATATTTGCTGCATTATTTGCACAGCGGAGGCTGTTTAAATCTTTTTTTTATTCTCTTGTAACAACAGGAACATCCTATCATCAAAAATTTTTCATACCAACAGCCTGGTAATTATAGCCCAAGCATAATTTTGTCTCAGACTACCTAGACAAGAATCTGCAGACAGATGTAGAATATGTGTAAGCAAAATATTGTTTAAAAATCTTTATTATTTTTAAACTATCTTTATGACAACATTTGAGCATTCTGTGGTATTGCTCAGTGTGGGAATGAGTCAACTACAGCAACCCACTCTGCTTAAAGGAGCACACGCCTTTAAAAAATGTTTTAAAATGACTGAAAAAAGCATTTATGGGAGAAATTCTTGAGGGGCTTTGCCTTTAAGAACAGGGGTGGAGCCCTCAAAAGCAGGGCTCATTTCGTAGCAGGAGCTCCTTTGCATATTAGGCCACACACCCCTAATGTAGCCAATCCTCCGAGAGCTTACAGAGCTCTTCTTACAGGGATTACTGTAAACTCTTGGAGGATTGGCTACATCAGGGGTGTGTGGCCTAATATGCAGAGGAGCTCCTGCTACGAAATGAGCCCTGCTCAAAAGCCCCACGGTAGCTACGGGCCTGATCAGAGCTTCTTGCTTTTGTGATGCAGATGGGTTTCCAACTAGATTCAAGTCTGGTAGCACCTTAGAGACCAACAAGATTTTGGGGGTATAAGCTTTCTGGCCCTGCTGGTGGACCTCCTGAGGGCACCTGGGTTTTGGCCACTGTGTGACATAGAGTGTTGGACTGGAGGGGCCACTGGCCTGATCCAACATGGCTTCTCTGATGTTCTTATTAAGTTCAAAGCTCCCATCATCAATCTTCGAGTCCAGCTGTTCTACTGCAGACCAACACGGCTACCCTCTGAAATGATCTTCATGGGTTTCCAAATGTCAGAGGCAGATAAGTCCAAGGAAGCATCAGAACAGAAACCCAGCTACACCAGCATTCCTGTCTGTGGCATATTTGTCCAGTGTCCTCTGTGCAGTCACAGGGCCGGCTAGATGCCTAGAACTGAACTCCCAGAGTTTGCTGCAGTGTGGAGCAAAGCAAGTGCCCCATTCATCCTGTTCCAGGAAAGACCAGTAAACACATTCCCAGCCACTGGGAAGAATAAGCTACTGACATTACATGGCAGGTGTATATATAAGCTGCCCAGGTTCTTTAAGAAAAAGCAGCCATAGAAAGCTGCAAGCATGACCAGGAGAAAAGGCTTAATTCGTTCCAAGTGGGCTATTTTTCTGCTTTAAAATGAATGGGGGGAAAACAGTGTGTACTGGAAGGGGAAATGGAGCAAGCAATTCCTTTTCCTCCAATCAAATTTTCAGCCTTCCCAAGGCAAGTGTTTTGTAAACAGCAATATACCCAGGGAGCATTTTACATTGTCTGTTATGTTGCATTTATTTTGGACCAGAGTTGTCCTTGAATCTGATACCCATCTCTCCCATAATCTCACTCGTCAGTTCCTGAAACTGCAATACAGACATACTGCTTTTCAGGGGGGGAAATATACATGTATCTCAAAAGGAACACAAGAACGAAACACATCGACACCCAAAGAAATGAATCCCAGTTCTGCAGTGTGGTCAGTGCTGGAAAGGTGACATGACTTCAGGTCTTCTGCAGAGGACCAGTTTATAGCAGAAAATCTTTACAGAGTGGCCTGACCTGGATAGGCCAGGCAAGCCCGATCTCGTCAGATCTCAGAAGTTTAGCAGGGCTGACCCTGGCAAGTATTTGGATGGGAGACCTCCAGAGAATTCCAGGGCCGGGAGGCCAAAGGCAGGCTATCGCCACTTCTTTGAATGTCCTCCGTTCCCCAGTAGGAGTCACCAGAGGTCACCATAACATCCAGGCATGGGCGCATACGCACACACACACACAAATGCAAAAATAACCAAAAAAATCTTTGCAGAGTGAAGGGGGAGAGGGAAAGGCACCTAGAATCTTTCCTCCAGCTTCTTGCAGAATTTTTCCAGCATTCTGACAGCAATATTTTGTCACTGGGAAAATGCTAACCTCCTCCCCCCTCCACCAGCCACAGCCATTCCTGCAGTTATGAGAGTCACATGGAAAGTGGTGGCTTGACTTTGGACACTTGTCATATCCCTTGGCAGGTGACTGACACTATCCATAAGAAGTGGCACAACCTATTACTCTTCCTGCATTCTGGCAACTTTTGAGAGTTTTTTTCACCATTTCCATAGAGGGTGAAGCTCCTTCTGCTATACAAGAAGTTTGAGAGTATTTGTGTTACTCTTTTTTTTCAAAAAGAAACATGTTGCAAATTTGATCAAACATTTTGGAGTTTTTCAGCACCTGTTTCTGAGAAATGTGTTCTGCTTCTCTTTAACAATGAAACTTACGTTCCCCTGATTTTTTTTAAAGTGATGGGTAAAACCTGTGAATAGCTGCAAATATACCTAAGATTGGATGAAGGCAAGTGGTAAGACCTGTGCATAACAGCATAATAAAAGTTTACAAACAGATGTGAGAACTGAATGACATTAGCATGTGTAGTGAAATAAGAACCCAATATCTCTGTTAAGCCCTGGATGTTCCATTGTCCTAAGTGTTGTAATAACTTGTAACTCAGCAATCTCCCATTCTAGTCTATCTATGCTCTCCACTCACCCATTTATTTAAAATATCTCTATACCACCTCTTCAGAGTCCTGCTTGAGGCTGCTTACAATTAAAAAACACAATATTAAAGTACATCAGACATAAGCAGCGTAAAAACTATCCATATCAAAGAAGCAGACCATGAAAGAGCTGATAAGATAAAACCTCTAATTAAAAGTATATGTAAAAAAAGACGGGTTTTAGCTTGGCGCCTAAAAGTAAGCAAAGCAGGCACCAGGTAAGCCTCAAGGGCAAGGTGCCACCACAGAAAGGCAAGGTGCCACCACAGAAAATGCCCTTTCTCTAGTTGCCCCCTGCCTCATTTCTGAAGCTGGGGACAGAGTGCAGAGCTTGAGAGGTGGGTCAACTGCCTCCATTACACAGAGACAAGATTTTGTGCTGCTAGGGCAAACCCAAAGTTAACACAGTATAATATTGAAGATGCACAACGCAATTCTAGGTAAGTCCGACTGTGCTCAGTGAGATTTACACCCAAATAAGTATGCATAAGTATGCAGCTAAAGACCAGGTGGTTGTTGCTGTTTCCATCAGCTGGCCAAAAGTTTACTAAGAACTGGAGATAAGAAGAAGACGAAGTGAGGAGAAGAGGAGATTGGATTTATATCCCACCCTTCAGTCAGAGTCTCAGAGTGGCTTACAAACTCCTTTGCATTCCCCTCCCCACAACAGACACCCTGTGAAGTAGGTGTGGCTGAGAGAGCTCTTTCAAGAACAGCTTTGCCCAACACTTGCCCAAGGTCATCCAGCAGCTGCAAGTGGAGGAGTGGGGAATCAAACCTGGTTCTCCCAGATTAGAGTCCACGAACTTAACCACTACATGAAATCACTACAAGAACTTCATAAGCAATCTACAAGCTGTCATGTTCGGCCTGCAGGTTGCTCTACCAATGCATTCTGTTCCCTTGTAAGTAAATCAGAAAGAATTACAGGACACTCAGCTGAGATTTACGTATTAGCGAGCTTATTCAATTACTTAGATTTCGCCACGTACATGTCTGATACATGCTAAGTTAGCCAGCAGTTTAAACTCTAAAATCAGTTGCAGGAGCCCAAACAAACACTTTGTTCCTGCTTAATGAAAAATCATTTTTGTTATCAGGAGGAAAGAAGAGAAAGACTCAGATCAAAATTCAAATGTGTAAAGAATTTCTACTTCAGGATAAGAGGCAAGAAAGCTACTGGGAAGATAATCTTTTTTTAAGTTACCAAAATCAAAACGCAGAGGGTAAACAGGAACTGGTGCAGATGCTAGAAAACTACTATAATACTCCCCCCAGTGTTCCACCCCATTAGGATATAGGATAATGCACTTTGTGCTAGTTGAAGCACATGAGGACTTTTCAAGGTCAGCCCCTCTTAAGGTATATTGGAGCAATGTGATTTAAAGGGAGGTGGAAGAGAGGAGAGGACTATTAACTAAGGAATCTCCTCAACAGATATTATTGGCTTCTCAGTACCCAAGGGAATAGGATATACCATTGAAAAACCAGCCGACATTGTAATAAATCATACACTGTAATAAATCATATATACACTAATTTTAAAAAAAGCTTACTTGTTATTAGTAGGTCCAGTTGCTAACACATCTGACTGAAGCTTTGGGAAGAAGCCTTGTTCGTATTTGCCTTGACCTATTTTCATATCGAGCAAGTGTGGATGTATTGCCGTGTGATCGATCTTCGTCAGCCGCTGTTCGATGGCCTGAGCTGAAAAATCAACATACACTGGATTAGCTCATTTTTATTAATAGGGATTAATACCTTTTAGCCACTAAAAGCAAGGCATTTGTCTTCCACAGCCAAAGCCAACCTCTGCCACTTGGCTGAAGGTCTGCCTGCCCATCTGAAAAGTCCTAGGGTAGCCCATATAGGTGAGGCAAAAAAAAATAATCATCAAAGGAAGAAAACTTACTCCACGTCAGGCATACTTTAAGAAAAAATGTAACTGCTATGCCATGGATACTTGGGCAAAGGGGTAACCAAAGCTACCAGCCATAACTTCAAAAAGGACAGGGGGGTGGGATGTCACTGGGGGGGCGGGGTTTGAATTGACAGATCACCATAATAGAGAGCTTACCTAATTCATATCTGAGAACAAAATGAAATGTCTTTGTATGGCTTTTCACTGCCATCAAAGAACTACTGGAGAGGTAAGACTCCAACCCTATAGCTTCGGTGCCTAGTACAGGATGGCATTTTTTAGCCACGGGACGGAAGCAGGGGTGTTCTTCATTCCTGCCAAAAAGTTATGGTTTATGCGTACACTGTCTGCATGTGGGACTACACAGAGGCTGCTAAGTAGAACCATCTGCACTGTTTCATCCCAAACTGAATACTGGTGAAGTCTCCTCAGAAAAAAACCATTGGCTGAGGTGTTCTGATGTCACAGAATGCTCATGAACATTTCAGATTCTGAGGAAAAGAAGCTCTTGACAGAAGAATGTTCACAGTCCATATACTAGATTATGAAGGAAGTAAATGTCAGCATGAATGGAGAAAAATCGCAGGGATGGGGGAACGCAGAATTCAACAAAGGGAGGTGACGAGGGAAAGAAGGAACCGGGACTTGGCATAAAGGTAGCATTTGGAGAAGCGTGGGCTAGGAAGTTGAGGGGAAATGGTACCATAGGTCAACTCCCACAAAGTTCCTATATTATTAAGAATTGCAGAGAAGAAACATTTCAGCAATTCCCACAAGAACTACAGTGGGAGAAGTCTCACTTAGTGCAATTCCCCTGATGATGGAAGATCTATGCTGCAAATATAAACAGCAAATCCATTTCACTCCATTTCCATAAACAGCAAGTCAATTTCTAGGGGGGAAAGGTTACATTTCTCTTGCACAGGGGACCAGGAGAAAAGCATTCCACCCAGATGAGCTTTTTGGGTTGTTTTTTTTACCTTGCCTAAGATACTGGGATTGAGCCAACTACTCAAGGGTAACGTTATCTACTATGAATTAAACAGAGACACTCATATGAATCACTCCATTTCTTCTGAGGTGGCTGATGGATGATTCACTGCCCCCCTGTCCCAGATGTCCCTGAAATATATCTTTCTGCTGTTTTTCAGAGCCATTGTGGACTTGTTATTTGGGGGGGGGGGGGGGCTTCAATAGCATTTAGAATGTTACCTTTCCCCATTTACAGCAATTCCATTTTCCCAAAGCACCTGACCAACAATAGCATTTGTGGAAGGGATGAGGTTTGCACACAGGACCAGAGAAGGCAACAAGATGTGTAGCAGCATTGTGAAGCCCAGTGTCTGGTCCTGGACTCTGTTGTTATTGTGCCCTTGCAGAGTGTTTGATGGGACTGTCAAAAGTTAAGGAAGTGGAAGTGGAGACAGCTACTGCTTAAAAAGCAGTTTCAGAGGGTAGCCGTGTTGATTCGCAGAAGAACAGCTAGGTACATTTCTGATTAAAGGAACTTTGGCTCTTGGAAACTTATACCCCCAAAATCTTACTCGTTTCTAAGGTGCTACTGGACTTGAATCTAGCTGCTTCAAAGCAGATTGTGATAAATATTAGGATGTTTGCATTAACATTCCATCCCTGTTCCTCTACATACAATTGCATGAAACACACCAGGAGGTGAAGGAACCTTTGTGTTTGCGTGAGCTAATAGTCAAGCAAATGTTCGGTGTTCCATTCATATTTGTGGATTAAGAGAACAAAGGAAACTAGATACAACAATTGGCCTGCTGCCTCTCAGGACAGAGAACACGGGGTTTCCGGCACCACAATATCAACCGAAGCTAATATTAGGAGGGAAAGCGGACCCAAAAATTCAATCAGTTTTGGACGTGTATGAATAAAAACATTCCAATATTCCATTTCTGAAACAGACCTGAATAAACAGACCTGAATAAGCAACAGACCTGAATAAAAACCTGTTTTTGGGATATCCTATGCACTTGAAATAATAGTCAACATGGCCCCAGCTGCAGGAGCTTAAATGTGGTTTTACATTTTATTAGGTTACAACAGTGCCTTGAATCACACTGAGAAGCATGATATAGATTCCTATAAATATTCACAAAGGATAAAACAGAAGTGATGAGAAATTATGAGCATCCGATTCTCTGTGTTTTTATTATCTCTATGAAAACTGGTAGATTTTTCCATACCTGCTTCTTTTAAAGTGTTGCACTTTTGATATGTGGATGTTCTTAAGGCAGGAGCCCTGACATTATACAGCCTCATCTTATCAATCCGCGAATCAAACACTCGTAGAAAGGGGTCCTTCTCTTCCCACTGGGACATAATTTTATTGTCGATAAATGTTGCGAACATTTGGGTTTCGATGAAATGAGAGAGGAATGGAAGGTAAGGCTCAGATTGGTCGGAAAGGAAGGAAGCCTGGAGGGAGAAACGGGAGGGAAATCCGAAAGAAACGAACAGTTAGCACACAAGTATACACCATGTGTTGTATTTCAGCCATTGGTCTACTCCAGCAGCCTGAATAGCCTGAACTCATCAGAGACTGGAAGCTAAGCAGGGCCAGCCACAGTTATTACTTGGATGGGAGACCACCAAGGAAGACTGGGGGTGCTACACAGAGGAAGGCAACGGCAAACTACCACCCTTGCTTATCTCTTGCCTTGAAAACCCCATGAGACAGAACCTCACAGGGTCACCATGAATCAACTGCAACTTGACAGCACAAAATTATAATTCTTATATCATGGGCATATTCATAGGCTATAGTCATGGTCCCACAGCGAACTGTGTTTGTAAAAAGAAAATAATTGGGGAAGTTGGACAAAGTTCTGCAATCGAAACTACTGGACCATATCAGAGTCCCGGTTTAGTACCTTTCATGGGGCTGAACCCTGCAGATTTGCTCTGCTAATGGCACTGGGCAGAACACTCCCTCACTCCATTCAGCACAGGAAGGCGCCACCATCAGCAGAAAAGATCAAGAGGATCCAACTCATTAACTTTCAGTACACTCACAGGGCGCCATGGCTGCCTGACAGACATCCCTTTCACAGCCAGGAATCCCATGCAAAGTTTCTCCAGTCTTAGTCCACCAATTTCAGTTGGTTTAGACTGGAGTAAATCTACAAAGGATTATACTGCCAATCTCTCGGGATAAGCTTGACCTTGATCATGAGACTAGTGTAAAAACATATTTCCTGAATGACTAAAGACATCTGGCAATATACCTACTGACAGAAATCCAATATATTGTTTTTAAGATGATCTAAGCAATAAAATGCCCCAGAATAAGTCCATATTTCAATGGGGTAGGGTGGGGAATCTGTCACATTAAATTTGATTTTAATTAATCTGATTCAGATTGATTCTGTGTCAATATTTCACTTGTACCTTATTTGTAATTTAACTATTTTCTAGAGGGGGCAAAATTTAAAATTAACTGAGGATGCCTGCATAGATCGACAGCACACCTAAACAGGACAGCTCCAATTTTTTACCCACTGTGCACTGGTATTGAAATCCACTCAAAAATTTCTGGGGGTTTTTTTTGGGGGGGGGGGGGGAGAGAATCTGACTGTGGCAGCTGTACATGTAAAGTTGTATGATACCAAACTTGTGCAATACCAGTGTTGTGCAATATCTAATGTAGTGTCCTCTGAAAGCAGTTTCCCTAAATTTCAAGTAAGAGATTTCTCTGCCCGACACCCTACTCCCTCAAATCCTGTGAAGATACCAGGACTGAACACAATACTTTGTTCTTGCAAAGCATGTCCTCTGCCCACTGTTCTATGGGGCTTTTACCGGCAGACCAATTAAATTAGCTTAGAAGAGAAAGATCCAGCTGCTTTTACTTTGTCAAAGTTCTGCATCTGTTCCCTGTTTGTCAGCCATGATTCCCTGTCCTGTGCAGCTTGAATGACGAAAGCCTCGTAATCAGAAAACATCTGCCTGAAGCGGTTGGCAAAGACCTCCCGAAGCTGCACATTCAGTTTATAGTCCCTCAGCTCCCCTTCTTCGCACTGAAGCTTCACATCTCTTTCCTTTTCCACCAGAGGAACGGTAATGCTCATTTTATCTACTGCCACTCCTGTCCTCTTTGCCAAAGCCTGGAGGCGGGCGATGGTTTCGTTGCCTTTCAGCAGCTCGTACATGTTGATGGTGTTGCTGGGAATGTTCCCATTCTTCTTATCATTGGCGAGCTCGTTAAGGACCAAGTTCTTCAACTTAGTGGCACTCTCGCTAGAATGGAGAGTGGCCTCCAGGGGGACCCCGAACTGAAGAAGAACTTCGGAGATCTCCTGGATAAAATCCAACTTGTTGGGAAACTGAGGAAGTTCCTCTGGTAACTCGATGAAATGGTTATCGATATCCACAAAACAGAGGTTAGCCTGGGGTGGGGTGGAAATAAGCCAAATATATGTTGAAAGAGAAATCAACATCTTATAGTCTATACAGTAGCAGCCCTAATAGCCCAAACTAGTCTGACTACATCAGGGCTTGGAAGCTAAGCAGGGACAGTACTTGGATGGGAGGCCAAGGAAAACTTCGACTCTTGCTACGCAGATGAAGGCAACGGCAAACCACCTCTGCTCATCTCTTACCATAAAAGCCCATGAGGCAGAACATCATGGCGTTGCCATGAATCAGTTGTTACTCAATGGCACTCTTTACCTATAGTCTAACCGTGGCTCTGCACTATGCAACAAAGAGGCATAAAACCCTGGGTTCCAATCCCCCATTTAGCCACCTTTGTAACAATAGGTCAGACCACTGGTCCATCTAACTCAGTACTGTCTACTCTGTCTGGCAGCAGTACTCTAATATCTCCAGTTCTTTCCCAATACCTTCTCCCCAAAATCCTTTACCTTGGAGAACCGAAGAGAGCTCAATATATGCCTTTGTGCAAGTCAGTAACTCAGGCCAAACCCACCTCACCAGGATTGTTTTGAGGTACTTCTTTTAATTATTTAAAAATTATAGTATTGATTGCAAAATGACACCCCCACAACACCATGCACAAATCCTTTTGGAATATATCTCTATGCTGTTATAAGAGCCGGAGAAAAACAGGAGCTGTTATAGTGAACATGTGATCATGCCTGTCTCCAAATTCTACAACTCTGCACACAGCTTTCTTTTTATCCGCATACTAGAAAGGTAGAGAGAGCACATATTGCCTCATAACAGAGGACTGTAATTCCTCAAATGCACAGTGTGTCTGAGGTGTATCTTAAATACAGCAATTTACACCATACGGGGGCCATACTGCCAAACATGCAGGATATTCAAGGCTATGAATGAGCACAGATGTGCTCATAAAGAAATATTTGTAAAGACTGAAATTAAAACAAAAGTAACAAGCGAGCCTTTCAACTGATTATGGCATGGCTGAGGCAACAGGACACCACTGGCTCAGAACATCTTTGTACTTGAGGCAAGAAATCCTCCTCCAAATCCTCCCCCACCACAATAAAAAATATAACAGTATATTAAACAGCAGGTTGCTCATTTCGCTCCATAGCACAGAAATTTCGCCACCTGAGGTAATGTCTTAATGACAGAGCCAGCCATCTGAAACATGTACAAAGCAATTCCTCTGCCCAAATGGAATCTTCGTTTTGAGGGTGAAAAGTAAATGATTTATTATATAGAACAATGACCCCCTGCCCCCTCAGAAATATAGCAGTATAATGTTTCTTCTCAAGCTTCTTTCTGTAATTCATTGCTTGCGAATTTGCTGTGCTGAATGAAAGAGTGTTTTAAAAACCCAGTTTGCTTCCCCTGAGGGAAGTGAGGCGTCAGCTGTACCAAGCATGACAACACAGCCTAACAGGAGACCTAGATATTCACAAGGGCAACCGCAACTCATTCTTGTTAGTCTTTGAACTGACGTTTAATTGGTACCAGCTTCTGGTCGCTTTCTCTAGGGCACGTTGAAGAAGTTCACTTGCAGTTTACTACCCACAGAAAGACAAAGGTAGTAACCTACAAATGACATAAATTAGTTCCCCTTATAAAAATGTGTATTTTTTTTTAAAAAAGGACATTAAGGGAGGCCACAAACGTAACAGCAAATATATTGCACAAATTAAAAACCAGGAATGCTTCAAAAACAACAACACAATTTCTTGTGGTTTTCGTATTTATATTTGCATATATGGGGGGCTGTCCATAAGCAATCTATTTCTACATACAATTAAAGAGTCTGCAGTTCTGTAATTCTTTCTGTATTCTTGGCTCAGAGAATCTATCCTCTTACCAGTATTTAATTTCAAAGGCTTTTTAATATGAGGGTTTGCATACCAGTGAAGATTTTCTTTTTTTTTAAGTCTGAAAATGAGATTTGAGCCCAGAAAGTTCTTAGACGCTCCCATTTTCTTCTTTTCAAAGCACTCAAATGATAAACATGAACAACAGCACCCTTAACATTCATGATGGGCAATTATTAGAATTTTATCTCAAGACCACAAATGGTTTATATTTAGTTCCAACAGATAGGAACTTGGCCTTCAGCCTGAACAATAGAAGGAATGCAGAACTGAAATACAATTCACTAGATATCATGTGCTAAAGGATCAACTAGTTTTACACTCTGCTGAAACCTCGTATTCAAACAATTACAGTTCTGTCTCCGTCCCTTTGCCAATACTTTCAAAGTCATTTTTGTAGATGGAAGAGCAATTTTTGTAAGAGCAATTTTAAATAACTATAAAGATAGGACTAAACTGCACAAGTGATACTGCCAACTCTTACAATATATTTAATTTTGTCTACTATGATCATCAACTTAAAAACTAAATAATCCCCACCCAAATCAGTCTGTTGAATGAAAACAGGAAGTGGTCTGAAATCAGGAAGTTTTCTAACAGAAGACCTGGCCTGCACTGAGGTCTTCTAACAAAATTAAGAACAATCAAATTCTAACAGAAGACCACAGTGCAGAAAACATAGATTATATAAACAACATCTCATTAAGAACCATGGTCACAGCTCAAACATTATTTCCTTGGGCCCAAGAAAACTTGTAACCATGGACCTCCCCACTCAGACTCTAACACACACATACAATCTCCTGAATTGTAACAGAAAAAAAAATGTTGATTTCATTTGTGCATTGTCATTAATAGACTATACCGTGGTAATGGGTCTGCAACTCTGGGTGGGCCCCAGTATCGTTTATCCTTAACCCATAAGTTCAGTTGAATGACAGTTTGATTGCCAAAATGCAAACCCATTTCCACAAAATTGCATACTTCATAATGGTCCAATAATTCACCATTGAGAAAAATCCACTGATATTCCAACCATGTGAAAATTCCTACAGTATGAAAACAGGTAAGTCTAAAGATACAGTCCTAGGCAGTATTGCATCCTTCTAAACTCAGTGATTTCAATGGATGCAACTCTGTTTAGGATTGCACCATAGATCACTTTATTCTATCATAAAATAGAAGGCTGGACTTAAAGGTGGTGGTGGTGGGGAATTTCTTGTACTATAAATGTTCCAGGATGGTGGATTCTACTCATAGTTCTGCAAAGGAGTAAGAGAGTCCTTAGAACAGTCCTTGAGTTCTGAATGGAGCAGATTTGGTATTAAACCTTGTCAGCACTGTGCTGACAAAGATGTTCTGGGCATAATGAAAGAGCTAAAAGTTTACCTGAATTTTTTTTACTTTTAAAAAGTGGAGACCAGAATGTATGGCTGACTTGACTGGATTTTCTCTGGTGCAATTTGAGATTCAATTTGCATCACCACCACGTAATTCAGTTTGTTTATTTAAATATTTATACCCCACAGGCAATATGAGCATTCGTTGGACTTGGCAGTGAGCAGAGTGCTCAGCAGCAGGTACAGCCCTTGCAGCTAGCGGTACAACTCTGGTATGGAAATGCACTCTCTGTATACCATCATTGTCATAATTACAATGAAAACCTTTCAGGGTACTTGGTCATGGAGACACTGGACAATTATTACTCATGCTACAGTACCATCCAAAACTGTCCTTTATGAAAGCCTAAGGACATGTCACAACATGGCTTTTGGACCTCTTACAGTCCACTTGTCCAGAAGGTCAGTGGAAGCATCTTGTGCTGGACCCAGTCACTTTTTTTACCCAGTTCCCCTTTCTTCTACAGCCCTCCCCCCACCCCCCCATTCCCTAGCTTTTCTCCATGCAGGTCCCATGGTTGTCAGCAAAGCCCTTATTGGTGGTCAAAGATGACTCCTTTCTTCCCTGAGCATAAAAGCTGGCTAAATCCAACTGAAACTCCCCTTCCAATATGATGGCGGGAAGGGAAGAAATATTATTTGAACAAGACCTAGATGCCACTTTTCACTAAGTATACTTTCCATTGTACAGGACTAATACTGCCCAGTGGGATGCTCTGACCAATGGGAAAACGAAAAGTTGTTTCAGTCCAGAAAAAGATAAAAGATAATCACAGAGAAGCTTTGTTTTTATCTGCTCCAAAGCTCACGTAAGCAGCCACATTACGGTACAACCACAAACACTGCCTATGAGATTCAATTCTTAAGTTTACAGAAAATTAAAATAAAAGACAATTCCCTATTTCAGGGAGCCAATATCCTGCACCAGAGACAATCCTAAGAATCAGCTGCTTAAGGATCAATTTCACCTCTTGGGGAAGTTCCAGTTTGGATCGGTCTGTTCCTTCCTTGGACTGCAGACCCATCAAGTAAGGTACAGGAGCATCAAGGAAATGCAGGAGAGAGGCAGGCAAGATGGGAACGTACACGTGTTGCCACTGAAATGGGAACAGCAGCGTGGTGATCCCTTCTGCAACTGTCATCAGACGCTGGTAGTCTGGAAAAGAGAGAAAACCCACACAGAATTACGGTATCGTTGCATTAAAAAAACAACAACAACCCCACAAACGTTTCAGCGTCAGACAGATGGCAAAAGCAGAGCAATCCCAAAACCCACAGGACACTTTTTATAGTTATTCATCAGCTTGATTTAATGTGCAGCACGATTTACACTGCCGGTTTAAAATGTATTAAAATATTAACTCCAGCACTACTGCAGAAATAATGCTATGAAAATTTAACTAGACACATTCCACTAGGATATAAAACTCAGAAAGCAAATTTAAGATAAACACAAGGAACAGCAGGGCAGAGTTATGTACATGGCTTTGCCGAACTGCCAGAGGAATGGAGATATGCAGAAAGGAATGAACAGAGGAAGAATTACTGTCAGAGTCTTTTAACCCCCCTCCCCCCTTTTTTTGTTCCTAATTGCTCATTAGGTTGAAATTTCAGTTCAGGCAGTAGCATTCTAAACTCTAAGCCAGCCTGCAAAAACCATCTTAGGACAGAATGAAAATTAAGTATGCTAACATAAAATGAGCTTATTTTTAAACACAGCTCTCATGCCCATACTCCACTCAAATTCTCTGCTATCATGTCAGTGTTTTATTACTGTGTACTATATTTGCTTCCAGCCAGATACAGATCCTTGCACTACACCATTGATGATACAATTTCATTTTTCAGAACAGCTTCAGGCAACATCAAACAATGGCAACCTCAGTTTGGTTAACCATAAGTTCTTCAATATCAGGGATCGTTAAACACTCAAAAATGAGCTTTCCAAGTTTAGGACATCTGTATGAGAGGATTTGACACACTTGGCTTGCCTCCTGGTTTTATCTACCATTAAAAACTTCCTGCTAAGCATCTGCTAAAGGCAGAAGAAAGCAAAAAACACTCTTTCTGAGAGCCAAACTAGATGTTACGGAACCATGGCCAGTGACACCATTTTAGAGAATAATTGGGCTGTTTAAAAATGCTGTGAGGGCCCAATCCCATAGCACAGTGGGAACAAGCAAGCTGGTCTCCCCCCACCCACGACTTCCCCTCACAAGGCACAGGGGTACACACTTCTATGCCACTCAAGAATAGTCAGGATAGACAGAGGCCTGGCATGACAGGACATTAAGACAAGCAAGGGATACCAGCTGAAGACAAAGGGATTCACAGATAAAGACCTCAGAACAACTGGGGGGGGGTGTCTCTGGCTGTGCTGGGCCACTCCGTTCCATATTTCTCAGAGAGTGGCTCCTGTTAAGGATGGGAATTCTACAAATGACAAAGGCCTTGGGAAATGGCGGTGGCTTTGTTCAGAGATCATAGGATGATGAACAATTGGTTAAAGAGACACAGTTGCCATGCCAAAGAACTCCACCATCCCCATGAGGCAGGCACCATAAAAGCTGACTCAGCACCGTCTCATTCTGCAGCCTCATAAAGCAGCTTTGAGGGCTATTTTCTGAGAGAGAGAGAGAGAGAGAGAGAGAGAGAGAGAATACACATAGATTTTCACCATTAAAAATAAAAGATTCTGAAAGTGGTGTGGCTTGGGATTGCCAGTTGCCAGAGGTGACACAGTAGTTCTGACAGCGATTATTGTTATTATTTTACCAAAGTTACTTTTATCTGTATTGCCAGTAAACTGGGTAACAGCTGGTTTCTAGAGTCTAAGGTTTTGCTCACAAACAGCCAGTGTGGGGTGATGATCAGAGTGTCAAGACAAGGATCAAGAAGACCCATGTTCAAATACCCATTCTGCCATGGAAGCTTGC
This sequence comes from Lepidodactylus listeri, assembly GCA_029233225.1. NCBI lineage: Eukaryota > Metazoa > Chordata > Lepidosauria > Squamata > Gekkonidae > Lepidodactylus > Lepidodactylus listeri. The sequence goes on from JARCFY010000008.1 coordinate 25,483,507, forward strand.
TGAGTCCTCCTGCCCAGGCCAATCACAGCCTCCTAACCTACCTCAGAGGTCCCTTCCAGCTCTCTGATTCTATGATTCTATGATTGTGAGGATAAAGTGAAGAGGAGAGAATGATCTATGTTGTTTTGGAGTGCAAGACCAGGTATAAATGAACTACAGAAATAAACAACAAACATGCATCTATAAGGTATACATATAAACAAATATATGCCAGTTTAGATACATACACAGTGGGGTCATACACCATTTCCCAAAGGAGATCAAAAGTGTGACTTTCACAATGCATGGTCACTGCCCTCCATTTCAAAAGAGGAACTGGAATATTTAGCAAGTGCCCTCCTCATATCTGCCATAGGGAGGGAGAAGCAATTTCTCAAGCAATTTAGTCCCAACCATACAGAGCTTTATAGAGGTCTTCAGTGAAACCACCACTGTAAGCCATTCAGGAACTGCTTCTAAAGTATTAGCTTGGGAAATATGGGTCAAATCCATTTCAACATACACACACTTTTCATACTGTGTTTCACAAACTGTATTGCTTCCCATTACCTCTCCAACAGCAGAGAGTTAATGGGAAAAATAAAAACCAGGGCCATTTCAAGTATATTACATGTTTTTATGGCTAATCTGTGGCAGAGTCCATTGCCAAGCATTTAGCATAAAAATCAGTTTGATTTGTATTCATCTCGGAATTAAAAAAATTTGCACGGGGAGGGGGCGTAACTCTCTCTCTCTCTATGAACACAAAGACGCTTGCAGAGAAGGGCAATTGCCTGCAGAAAACAAATACTGTTAATAAGGGCAAAGAGGCAATTTCATTATCTCAACCACTTGAGAGACATGAGCATTAATAATGTAAACAACAGCCTTAATTTTCCGCACCACCAATGGAAAGGACTGTAATTTCCCTCTCGCTCACAATCACTTTCACACTCACACACTCGTTTTAGGATTTAAAATAGCCTTGTGGAATGATTTAAAGGCAGCAGCACAGGATATAATATCCAAACCAGGCACTGGCTGTTGAAAAAGCAACAAAGGGGGATGCAGCATTAAGCATCAGCTTGCATTCTGTACAATTAAAGGCCATAATCAGCACCAAAAACCCTGCCATGACCCTAATATAAAAATCTGGAGAGAACATATCCTAGCCCATCATCTCAACACTGGCTCCTTACAGTACAAGGTGTCGATGGCCTATGAAAGGATAGGGCAGTAATTAACGGAGGGACTAAAGATGATGATGATGCTATTTCAAAATGGCCTCCTAACTTTCAAACTCTTCTCCTTAGACTACCTATTTCTGTTGCCTCCTCCTTTTTCTCACAGGATCTCCATTCCAGTCTTCTTGTTCATAACAACATTTGTTCTAAAAGATTCCCAGCACCAGCAGAGCTATTTGTGTCACAGTGCTGGATACTCTAATCTACGTAAAACCAATAGGCACTGGGGTGGATCTTCCCCTATCCTACTGCTCCACTAAGCAAAATCTGACACCTTCCTCCAGCTCAAGTGTCATTGTTTTTCTTCCTGGAAGAAGGCTACTGAGGCTAGAGGAAGCCTCCTTGGAAGATGGCTGGATCCATCCTGACTACTTCCGCAAAAGTTTGATTTTTACCGCTTACCCACTGCTAGCAGTTCCATGATCAGGAACTACGACACTTGGAACAACAGTAGTCACATCATTGATAAAGTGGGAAATTAAACCAAGTTCTTGTCCCACATTTGTTACATGTTGCACCAATGCAAATGTTTATTAGCTGTGGAGATTTCATATGCCCATATAATCGGTACTTTCAATCCTCTGCTTCTACTCTCTTCCAAAAAAAATTTAGATCACTGACTTTCACACATTTAGAGCTGTGAGCTCACTGCTGGAGAGATGTATGAACTCCAATATGAAGCACAGTGCACAAACACACACACAAAAAGAAGCTGATTACAATTAGTTGTGCATTGGCACCTTGGTAGCCATTCAAGATCACAGATAGGAGGAAGAAGAGGCAGGGTTTTTCTCCCAGGTCCCAGCACAGGTACATCCCCGGTCATTCCTGCTTTGCTGTATAAATGCTTCCAGGTCAGGCTTGGACAGCTTCTAGACTCTACCCTTAACATGGCTGCCTATTCTGCTCCCGGGGTGTTGCTACCTGTCATTCTACCTCATTCATTCTAGCCCAAAATCAAATAGGCTTCCAAGATCGCATCTTGGCTTCCAACTGGCTGCTTATGGAATGACCCTTCAGTGGCTCTCCACCCACCTCTAATTCTAATCCTTGCACTGCAGTTCCCCCACTCCTTATCCAATGTGTGCTGCTGTCCATGGCTGCCAAATACTCACACATACCACCAATAAGCTTTCTAACAATGACTCAGAAGCTACCTACAAACCACATTCAAGGCATGAGCCATGCCAGCTGACTACAGCAAAGTCCTAAGCATGAGGAGGAGAGATGCTATTACTCCTTCCTGGGATCACTTCTGTGGGAGGGGACAGTGATGCTCTAATGACGACAACATGAGTGTAGTGCCAGATAGAACCAGGTTTCCTATTTCCATGGCTGGTCTGTAGGTGCTATGAAAGGGGTTCAGAACAACATCACCTCCCTCCCTCCATCTCTGGGGAAGGAAAAGGGGCTCATTTCATCATCACTCATCCTCCTGCAAAGATGGGGGCCTTCAGGGATGGCAATCTATGAGACCACTCTTTGAGACCACCTCACCTAGCATGAGCCTCCCTGTCTTCTCCGATCATTATCTTGGAATTTATTGAAGGTCCCTGGGTCCATGAACTGTCCACCTTGTGCCAACAAGGACGAGGGACTTCTTGGTAGTGGCCCCCATCCTGTGGAACCAGTTGCCAGAAGAAGTGAGTGCCTTCTGGGACCTCCCTAGGTTCCTCAGGGCATGCAAGGCTGCTCTTTTTCAGCCGGCCTTTGGGCGATTATGATCTGCCAGGCAACTGGTGAATTATGTCTCAGCTGTGCCTTCACCATCTGTGCATCCTACCCTACTTGATAGTGGATAGATTTTAACCGGGATAGATTTTCGTTAAATAAAATTCTCTACCTCCTATTATCTAAGGATAAAGAATGTAATACAAAATGTGATCCAGTCCCTGAGGTAGTCAAAACTTTGAAGAAAACATTTAAGTCTATCTATCCAGAAACTTAAACGAGTGTTCAGGTAAAGATGACCGTGAACTGAGGAAGATTTGCAAGGATGGGGGGAAATCCAAATTCTTATTTAAATTGCTTGCATGCATGCCCCCAAAACAGCTTTCCTCCCTTCTGCAGAGCTAGCAATTTAATTCATCCTTCTCTAGTAGCAATCTTGTGCCAGCCCAACAGCATTTGGTTACTTCTCCTTAGGAAACTATCCTCAAAAGAGGATTAATCTTTGAAAACCTGTTGGGAATCCCAAACTGATTGTATTCTTCTTAGTAATGAGAGAAGCCTATACTTTCAAAGCCGTTTAACTAAAGAAGGAAAACTTCAAGGGATGACAGGGAAATTCAGATACAGAAGCCACTTTAAAAACTAAGGTAATTGCTTTTTGTAAAAAGAAAGATTTGAAGCCCCTGATAATCTGTTTCAAGTGTGTTAGAAAAATATTTTGAGCAGAGTCAATGCATAACTTATAAACTTCTGAACAAAAGTTGCAGTACTTCTGAAGCCGCACCTTCGCAGACCAATAGAAACACCAGACTGTCTCCTCCTGACATACCCCATGTGATCTCCAGAGAGACATTTCTGGGGGCAAGTGAGCTTTTACACCCCAAAACCCATATGGGTTGGGTGGCTGCACTAAGAAGGACAATCAGGTGAAAATGTCTCCGCCTCTGTCAGTGGACTACCTAGAGCACATGGCCCTTTGCATTCTGCACTGGCATCAGGGCCGGTTCCAGGTTTTGGGGGGCCCTGGGCCAAGAGTGCCCACTACTATGTCCCCCCGCCCACCCATGTGCCCCCACCTGCCTGTGTGTCCTTCCTCTGCCCACTTGCAAGCTCTCCCAGCACCTGAAGTCACAGCTGCCCACACTGCCTGCATGGGATCTCCCCGATTATGCCAGGTGCAACTGGGAGTGCCACTGCCATGGCTGCCAGGAGTGCTGATGCTTTGTGTAGCACCCACATGTCCTTCTCCAGCAGCGCAAGGCAGCCTATGCATCTGAGAGCACAGGTGACAATTGAGTGCTTAGAAGCAGACAGTGGATGGGTGTTAAGTGCAGGCATCAGAGGAGATGTGCGAGTTGGGAGTCAGCAGCAGTGGGCCACGCCAGAATCCATGGGCCCTGGAAGCTGCCCCACCTTAGAGTACTCGCAATAATGGGTTTAAATTAAGGGCGGGAAAATACTGGCTTGATATTAAGAAAAACTTTTTCACAGTAAGAGTTGTGCGACAGTGGAATCAGCCGCCCTAGGGAGGTGACGGGCTCCCCCTCATTGGCACTCTTTAAGCTGGACAAACACTTGTCAGGGATTCTCTAGGCTGATCCTGCATTGAGCAGGGGGTTGGACTAGTTGGCCTGTTTGGCCCCTTCCAACTCTTGTGATTCTATGGTATGCTGATGCTGGCCCTTTATCAGGCATCATATCTTTATTTTGTGTTCCGAATTAAATTTATAACAGTGTATGGAGCAAGACAAAGATGCTTAGTTCTAAAGTTATTAGTCCCATGATATCTCAGTTTTGTAAGCTTTCACATAAAGCTTTATCATAATTCAGAGAAGTGATTGTTCAAGAGCTCCACTGAAATCCACTGAAAACAAACAAACCAATTTATATTACTTTGTGGGAGGGCCAAAAAAACCCAGAAAGCACGGTCAGGAACTGCCTTAGTGGCAACGCCAAGGTGTTTCCTGGATTTTCTTAGTGTATTGTTTTCAACTTTGCTCTACAAAGTAAGGTACTGCTTTCCCTGTTTTTAATGTAATGGCAAATATCCAAATGTCAGCAACTCTCAACCAAGAACTCAAGCTGCAGGACAGCAAGCAGTTCCACAATACTCTCTCTCCAAAGTTCACTTATTATTCCTAAAAACACAGACAACATTCCTGCCAAAATTTTGCATTCCTATTTGCCTATCAGTCACACACACACACACACCACCTCTGTGTTGTTCTGGTTTGTGGCAATTTTGAGAAATTTCATTGCCACCAACCCACCTTTCAGGTACAAATAGACACATAATCAAGTAGCATTCTGAATTAATGGAATCCTAAGACACAAAGGATGGCAAAGAATGAGATGGTTAGACAGTGTTATCAATGTTACAAACATGAAATTGAGCAAACTCTGGAGGACGATGAAAGACAGGAGGGCCTGGTGTGATGTGGTCCATGGGGTTGCGAAGAATCGGACTCAACTGAGCAACTGAACAACAACAAAGACACACAAAAAAACCCTCTTATTTCTTGATGGGTCCACAACCTACCCACCACATTATATTGCTTGTTAACAATATACCAGTATAATAGCAGGGAAATCAACAAACATAAAAGCAACACTCCGCTTACCTTGAGAATAAAGAAGGATCTGCATTTCTAGGAGAACACACGTAAAAACCTGGATGAGGTTCTCCAAGCCCAGCAGTTCGAAAGCCTCCCGGAGAGGGTAGTCGGACAATGGGAGTTCATTTGGCCCAGGTCTCTGGCAAACGATAGGCTCGTAGACCCCGTAGAATTTTAGTGACCTTCCGGGGGGTGGAAGGGGCACTTCGTAAAGAATGTTATGGATGTAGCTCTCCAGGGGTAAAGGTGGGGGCTGCTGAGAAGTGACCGCCTTGTAAAGCTGGATGAGGAATTTCTTGCAGGCTTGCATGAAAGGCAGGGGGGCAATGAGGCAAATAGACTTGGAGACATACAGGGTGTCCCTGTTGATGTCATACGAGTTGTAGCGCTGCATCTTCGCTAGCGATGTGGAGTCGCCTTCGTCGAGGCTGCTCGCCAGCGAGTCCATGCTGCACGATGACGAGGCGCAGACGCTGCTGCATTGCTCTGCGTTGTGCATCTGGTAGAGCGTCTGCATGGCTGTGCAGATTTGCTTGCTCGTGACTTCCTCAAAGAAGGTGAGCACAAATCCGTAAGTACGAGAACCATCTTCCCTGGTGATAATGAACGAGTGGAACTGGGGATCTCTGTTATCTGTTTGAGTCCTGAAGGACAGCCCTTTGGGCATACATAACTGCAGGAAAAGGAAGGATAAGAACACGTACGTCAGTAAGCCAGTAACTTCGGTGAGTTCGATTTGCTACAGCACAGTTCCCCAACACAGTGCCCACCAGCACCCTTCCCAGCATCTGCCAAGTGTTTTTAGAAAGTGGGCAGGGCCATACGGGGCTCCTGCTCAGCAGGGCTTCTGACTGGCTATACAGATTTAAATTATGTTGCTTTGATAGCAGCTGCCACCACGGGGTTGGTTTTATTCTTTCTCCCAATGGATTTTTTAAAAACTACTCCTCTTGTTTTGTGCACTTGGGCTTCGTGTGTGTGTGTGTGTGTGAGAGAGAGAGTGTGGCTCCTGTGATAACCATTTTGTGGTTGGCTCCATCTCCGGTGGCAGCAGTTTCGTAGCTGCACCCACCACCCTGGGTCCGAATTCCAAAAGTGTCTATGGACTCAAAAAAGTTGGGGACCAGTGTTCCCTCTAAGCTGAGTTAGTGTGAGCTAGCTCACAGTTTTTTAGCCTCCGGCTCACACATTTTTGTCTTAGTTCTGGAAGGATGGCTCCAGAGCAAACTAATTTATGCAGTATCCAAATCGCTCGCTCACAACTTTTAATGCCAGTAACTCACAAAGTAGAATTTTTGCTCACAAGATTCCACAGCTTAAAGGGAGCATTGTTGCGAACCCGTGTGTTAGAGCCTCTCTTGTACAAATCCCCATGAAATGTGCAAGAGCATACAGCACTGGCATACTTCTCATTTGTCTCATCAAGGTTTGCACAGAAAATTGCCCGAAAGGTTGTGCTTGCAGTGATGATAATCAATGAGAGAAGAGGAAAGGGACTGGAGCAGCCATCTCCTTAAATCGTTTGATTAGAAACCTGCACTCTTAAAAGCGAGATTTCCAACCTCAAGCTCCAAAGGGCACCGGATTTTTACAAAGCCAACAAAATGACTTAGCAAATAGCCATCGTGCTAAATCACATTATTGTTCATACATTTATTTAAAGCTTCACACATTCGGCTGCAAGGTATCTTGAGGAAGCTAACAGAAAATTAATTTCCTTAGCAACTATTATGGACTACACACAATTAAAAAGGAAGGAGAATTCACCAGTAAAGAGCTGCTCTTCAGTAAGAGAAAGCTCAACCAAGTGGGCCCGTTACCCTTAGTAGAAAAAAGGGTCCTCGGGACTTAATAGCAGTAACTATACAAACTATAAATAGATGTGTTGGATTTTGGTGGGGTAAGAAAAGCATCCCTGTATTCAGCAACCAACAGCATAAAGAGCTAATGATCTGTTTATACAGTGCTCTTGAAAGCAACATCCTGGGACACTGGCATGACATTTTGCAGAAGTTCCTTATGAAGCTATTCAGTAAAAAGAAAAGAAAAAAACAGAGCCATGAAAACAAGCATTCAAGTTTTGCATGCAGAGCAATATAAAACTAACCAAAATTTTGGAGAGATTTGTATCCTGCTGCTCAAAAGCCCTTCATGTACATTATCTTTTTTGTATTTTTTTAACAATATCCCTATAAAAGGTGCGTCTGTATTACAGCCATATTTATTTATATATTTAAAACATTTTTGTTTTTAGCTGCCTTTCTTTCATATAGAGCTCAAGGGAACATTTTTTAAAAAAATTAAATCACAGGTTAGGACTGCCAGTAAATTAATCAAATGCAGTCCTAAATAAAGCAACTTCCTCCTAAAGATCAAAAGTGAGGTGGCCAGGCACACCTCCCATCAGCAATTAATGTGGTGGGGGCGGGGAGGCTAAGGGCTGCGGTCACCCCCACCAAATAATCCACTTTCAATGCACTTTCCAACTGGATTTTTACTGTGTGAACTGGCAAAATCCAATTCAAAAGTGGATTGAAAGTGGATTTTTTAGTGTGTGGGACCGCAGCTAAGAAGGACTTCACTTTAGACCAGCTACTGAGGTTCTGATAAAGTTGATATTCAAGCCAGAGCTCCTGATCCATATACCTGTTAGTGTTGACAATTCTGGATTGGGTAATTCTTAAGCGATTTGGGGGCAGAGGCCAGGGAAGATGGAGTCTGGGGGGGGAAATCAGCAGGAATGTGATGCCCCGGAGACCATTTTCCAAAGCTGACAGTTTCTCCAGGGGAACAGATCTCGTCATCTGAAGACCAGTTGATTCTTGGAGAATTCAAAGTACACTTGGAGTCTGGCAACCCAATACCTCTTAGCCATTATGCCTCATCTGCTCTCTAAAGCACAAGACAGCTCAGACGGCAGTTTCAACAAGCCAACACAGTGCCTCCATCCTTGGAGTGAGGGAGTGTCCAATAAACTACTCTGTTTCAGTGTTCTAAAAATGACTTTGGATTACTCAGAGAGCTCAAAAAATCCTAAGCACTCAGTAGTCTAGGCTGCCAGAAACATATTAACACAATTCTGACATGTGCAATTTCTTTTAAAAAACTGACACAGGCTCCCGAAAATTTGAACTTTGCTACCAAGGCAGTTTATCTAACCATTCTGCTAACAAGTTATGAGCATCAAAGAGCTCAAATGAAAATACCCTGTGCAGAACCAAAGGTTTATCAGTCGGAAGCCCTTGAGTAAAAGCTCTGACCACCTTTGCTGCCTTCTAAAGGATACCTGTAGACTGTAAAACCCTTTTACTGGAACTTGGAGGCAGTCAAGCAGAACTAAGCGAGGAAGCAATTGCCCACACTGCATGTACAGTTTTGCTCCTGAATGTCAAACAAATCTGCGCTTGGAAAAGAGAAACTGGCTTACAGGAGAGACAGCTTAACCGACAGCAGATCCTGTGGTATTACTGCTTTAAACAATTACCAGTTCAGATTGCAGAATAATGCTACCCAAGAGGGGGATCCCCTCTTTGTACACTGGATGGGACCAGTGACAGAGCTATTTCAGCCTCACTAAACAGCTTGGAAATATATCCATTCTTGACCTTTTCCTCTGCGCAGCAGACCTGTCCCCAGCCAACCAACATACCACTTTTAAAAGCCCGCTCAGCTTCAAAAGTGCTTCATTACACAGGGAGTGAGAAACAAAAGCTGAACCACAGTAGAAGAAGAAGAAGAAGAAGAGATTGGATTTATATCCCACCCTTCACTCACATAAGAGTCTCAGAGCGGCTTACAAACTCCTTTCCCCTCCCCACAACAGACACCCTGTGAGGTAGGTGGGGCTGAGAGAGCTCTTTCCCAAGCTGTCCTTGAGGGAACAGCTGGTCCAGAGCTATGGCTTGCCCAAGGTCATCCAGCCAGGTGCAAGTGGAGGAGTGGGGAATCAAACCCGGTTCTCCCAGATTAGAGTCTGCGCACTTAACCACTACACCAAACTGGCTCTCAACTGGGAGCCCAATGACATCAGTGACAAAGCTGGGAGGGGGATTTATTTTGTCTGTGGACCGTTCTCTTCTGCAACCCCCAGTTTGCAGCCAGAGGCAATAATGACACCAATAGGTTCTCCATGTAATCTGCTGCGAATGTAGACTGGGCCCCAGAGCCAACAACGAGTTTCGCGCCTAAATATGAATTTTAACCCTGGTGTCTCAGGACTCTACTGTCCGCACTGGCTCTCCAACTGGACTTTATGGCAGCATCTAAATCCAGAGCTGTGCATCTAAACCCAGATCTGTGTCTGATTTTAGATTTTATACACTGCATTATAACAAAAATCTGCCCCTTTCATAGGGCTGCCAAGCTCCCCAGTGGGGACACGGGACCCCCCCGCCCCCCCCCCCCCCCGCCCCCAGATCCTGTTGCCTGTCACTGGTGCCAGAAGCGGTGGGAGAAACATTCTAGAAAAAAAGGCATCCGTGTATAGTTACTGGAAGTTCTTACCGAAAGAGACAAAGGTTAGCTCTAGGAATCACCAGAAAGTCTATGGTTTTACCTAGAACTACCCTTTGTCACTTCTGGCAACAACTTCCAATAAGTACTTTATTTATTTATTTATTTTACTTATAGACTGCTCTCCCCGCAAGCAGGCTCAGCGTGGCTAACATAGCTTGGCCCAGTGTGCCAAGGTTCTATCAAACATGTAAAATTAGTTAAAACAATCGACAATCAACAAATAAGTAAAGTGCTCACAGTAATTAACACAAACAAGATGGTGTGCTATGTTTTACTCAGCAGTCTCCAGTTCTCTAGATGGAATGGGTCAATTGTGACTACGGCCAGCCTCCGCCACAGATATTAACAGTGGCCATTGATGGTAGTGGGAGGCTGCACTTTAAAAAGTCTTCTCCTGTGTCAAGCCTCGCACCCAGCTCTGTTTGACATAACAAAAGGGAGAAGGGAAATTCCTACAGGGAGGGGAGTGATAGGTGTATGTGTGAACCCTTTGCTCTTAAGCAACGTAACTTTCCCAAGGATGAAGGATGCCTGGAAACCTTGATTGCTTTATAGATAGTGAGATACTGCATTTGGGGGGGGGGGGGGGGGGTAGATGTAATGGTTAGATGCGATGAATGTGACGTGTATGTGTGTCCTGCTATTGGGGAGGGATCCTTTTGAACTGTCTGTATTAACTGGGTACTCGCCCGAACCCTTTAGTTCTAACACAAAGATGCTTGGACCTGGAACTTGCTTACTTTTCTCAATAAACAAATCTTTTGCTAAAGAGAGTGTTGTTGAGAGTATCTTGACCAGAAGTCTGACATCCTGTCATTCTGCCTCCCCATAACCCTCCTGCCGGATGTTGACATCATGTAGAGAGTGGGGTGGGGAGAGATGCAATATAATAAGGATGCAGATATGGAATATAGAATCCTTCCACCCACCCACTCTCACATGATTCTTGAGGTTATTCCCCCCACCCCCGACTTCAATACCATTTGCTCTTTCAATTATTCTGTCCCTTCTCATACCACTTTACTTTTTACACTATTCAATTCAGGTCAGCCCCAAACACATAAATTTGCCACCATTTTTCTAATTTAGGCCTTTGTTTCTTGGCCTCTTTCACTGTTATGTCAGAGCTAATTATCTATACCACTCTGGAGCAGGAGGAAGGGGAGAGATTTCCGAGAAGGACCTGAATAAGGAAATCTAAATCACAGGGCCATAAGAGCAACAATCAAAGTGGTAACTAAATTGTACGCATAGAGTCAGCTGCTTAGAAGTCATCCTTGTCCAGTCAGACGAGACAAACAAAAAACATTCCACCAAGGTTTATAGACATGATCTTATCCGGAAACAGTGGCAGACAACACCATTGCAATCCTAGCAGAGTTCCACCCTTCCAAGCCCACCGACTTTAATGGGCTTACAAAGGTAGAACTCTGTTTAGGATTGCACTGTAAAACTAGAGTGGTTTATCAGATAACAAATGCAATTCATCCATTAATGTCAGAATCTGAATTTGACCCGAAGAGTAAGGAAAAAATATGTTCAGGTCTAGGACTGTCAGGCCAATGAATCACCCATACTAAGTCCTCAAAATCCCTTTTAAAGTTAATTCACAGGCTAACAAAATGACTCATAGAATCAATAGCATGATTTGATTTAATTTAACTGATGGACTCTGTTGACATAAATCATCAAATTGCAAAACAGGCCAATTTTGGACGGCAGCCACTCATTGGTTCAAAATGTTTCTGTATGGATGGAGGTGGCATTGGTAAACACTCCATCAATGTGAGCAAGGGGAGATTTTTCCAGAACAAGGGAAAATACTAGTACCTAGGCCAGTTGTCTGTCAAAGCATTTCCTGTTTCTGAAATAAAAGTATACTATTAAAAGGGCATCATTTCAAATGGCACGAGGAATGCAACAGAAGCTACAGACAGGGCCCCAACCTTTTTGAGCCTGCAGGTACCTATGGAATTCTGTGACACAACGAACTAGATATTTCAGAAGTCATTTGCATTTTTTAGCATGCATCAACAGAATGTTCCCGTGGGTTAACCTGGTTTTGCATATACAAAAGCAGACTCCCCCAAAAAACAGGGAGTGACAGAACTATGTTTTGTTGTGTATTTTAGCTCTGGTTTTAATTGTTTTAATGATGTGGGGGGTTTGCTTTTAATGTTTTTTAAGATGTGATTTTTATTACATTTTTATTATATATGTTTTAATTTGTGACCTGCTTTGATGGCCCTTTTAATTTGTTAGCTGCCTTGGTAGCCCTTATCAACCAGGCCAGCCAATACCTCTGGTTACTGTTAGAAGGAAGATGCTCTTTCAAGGAAGGCTATTTCCAGTGACAACATTTTGTAAAGATGACTAGGATAGGGAGGGAATGAGGCCTCATTGTTCTCTTAGGGCATTTCATCCAGTCATACAAATTGTGATTATTCATACGTGAATAAGTGTTACATCATTCCAGCAACAGTATCTGACTTGGTTTCAACTGAGGATTTTAGATGATCCTGTACCTTTTTCATGTTAGTTACTAGGAACAGAGCTTCTAGCTTTGCAGGGTTACATGGTTTTAACATGGTTGATGTTTAATGGTTTACTCAGAGCATAATCAACATATTCCAATTAATACAGTATGAAATGACTTTGCAATGGTGAAGCCTGACAGTGAATGGTGGTGCTGATCTAATGCCATGGAGAGGCACAGCATGTAGAAGACACTCTAGCTCCTGTTGGCTAAACTGCTCTAGTCTAGGCAGGGAAGGAATGTAGGCCTGCTACATTCAACTACTCTCACCTATGCTTGCTTTCCCTCAAACGTAGATTCCCTCCCTCAGCAAAGGTCTTTTGCCTTTTCAGTACAGTTCCAGCTTTATGGAACCGACTGTCCAAGAAGATTCACTATTTAACACCCCACGCTCCACTTCTAACTATGCTCTCAAAGCTAGTTAAATACTATCATAAAATGGTATAATCATAGCAGGAGTGCTTTAAAACAGCACTCTAGCACACCCAAAGGAAAGGAGGAGGCGGGAAAGTGGCGGCATTAGGAAGAGCAAGTTTAAGGGGACTGTGGTCAAAAGCAAGGTAGGAGGAAGGGGAATAGTAACAGGGAGACGACCTACCCTAGGGTTCCTAGCCCTCAGCTTGCTACCCTGGAAGTAATTGGAGGCAGAACTTGGGGAGGGGCAGTGTCACAAACATCATGACATCACTTCCCACTGAGTGGGCAGAAGTGATATCAGTAGTGCTCTAGAACTGCATCCAATCTCTGTGGTAAATAAGAGTTTCCAGAAATTTCTAGAGCTCTAATGGTGTTGTGATGTCCCTTCCACATGCTCAACTGGAAGTAATGTGGCAGCGGCATGCTGGAGCACAGGGGAATGAGGCTACAGCATCAGGCAACCCAGTAAGGATAACTTTCCTCCTCTGACGTGGGTTGTAATTTATTTGTTATAAAGTTCTAAGCCACTTTTCCCATTCAATTAGAAAGGCCCCTAGGAGGCTTAAATAAACAACTGAAACAGATTTAATACCCACAATCTATGTCACCAACATACAAAACCACCACAAAGTGATAGCAACTATTATTACCACCACCACAAATCATCCAGACACCACTGACCCAAAATGTCTGTAATGTAGGTGAATACAGAAATTTGGGCTTTTCTGTTTTAACAGGTAGTGCATTCATTTATAAAACAAAGTTCAGAGTTTGCAGAATGCTTCTGTCCAACCAGAAGCTGACATTTTTCATTGTATACAACAGCAACATTTTTCACCGGTGTAATGGCACTGACATAATTACTTCCGCCCAGCTGTAAAATATTTTCCAGATCAGACAAAAAATAAACACAATCACTGAATAATGAAGGCAGTTTCTCGCAAAGGAAGTTATGCAGATAAGCCAACCAACAAGTAGTATTGAAGTAGTGCTGAGTCACTCATACAAAATATAGCCATGATCTAAATTTAAAACAATCGGGGGGGGGGGGGGGGACGACGACGACAGATGACTTTAAAAGCACTTGACACTACATTTGAGCCACAGACAGCTTAAAGTAGCAATCAGAAACCATCACTTTCAGCATGTTCTACCAACAGCGCTTAATAAATCCAATTTGAAATATGAGATTTTTCAAAAAGACACTTTAAAAAGATTTGACCAACTAGACAATTTGTTTTATAAGAAATATTACCAGCTCTTCACTTTTCCAAAAGAGCCTAAATGCCAGCAAGGTACTGATGGCAGCATAATAATTAACAAGATTTCTTCTTACAGATTTAAATACTTCATTTCAGCTGCAATCCAAATACAGTTCTTGGGAAGTTGCCTCAAATGGACTTCATAGGACTTAGTAAAGGTAAAAGTAAAGGTTTCCCTTGCTTGAAAGCAAGTCGAATATGACTCTAGAGATGCGGTGCTCATCTCCATTTCCAAGCCAAAGAGCCAGCGCTGTCCAAAGACATTTCCGTGGTCATGTGGCCGGCATGACTAAATGCCAAAGCACACGGAACGCTGTTACCTTCCCACTGAATCAGTACCTATTTATCTACTTGCAATTTCTTGCTTTCGAACTGCTAGGTTGGCAGGAGCTGGGGCCAGAGACAGGAGCTCACTCCGTCATGCAGCACTCAGGTCTCGAACTGCTGAACTACTTGTCTGCAGTTCAGCATCTTAACCACTTGAGCCACTGCAGCCCTGTTCCATAGGACTTACTTTCAACCAAATATGGATGGGATCATACTATGAACTGATGCGTAACTATAACCTTTTGTTTTAGGGCTGAAAAAAAAACCATTAGTTGAGATATTCACCGAATCTCAGATTGACAACCTATCCCCTCCAAGTTTCACACTGTGCACCTAGGAGATTGGAGGGGGAGATGACTAAAGGAGACAACAGTTTGTTGGGGCAGGATTAATCTGTTCTGCCAATGAACTTTATCCTACATACCATGTTGACTGCATCTTGATCGAAGGGGTTCCATTCTACGTTCTGGGGATAGTGTGCTAAGACCTTGGACTTGAATGTTCTTCTTAAGGGACTCTGCTCAAAATTTTCTCCTGCAACAAATTAAACAGAAACAGCCCACTGTTAACAAGACAACAAAATACTCAAAACCTGTTCTGGTCAAGAGAGGCAAAACCAAAACGAAGGGGAGGGAGAAAACTCAGATCTTTCCGCTTGCAGCTCCACTCCCTCTAAAGGAGCTCTAAAGGATATTATGCACATTAATACCCCCATACTTTCATTCTGACAGGAAGACAGTTGGTTCACTTGAAATGTGGTGCTGGAGGAGAGTTTTACAGATCCTGTGGATCACCAAAAAAGACAAATAAGTGGGTTCTAGATCAAATCAAGCCTGAACTCTCCCTAGAAATTAAAATGAGTAAACTGAAGCTATCTTACTTTGGTCACATTATGAAAAGACCAGAGTCACTGGAAAATACCATCCAACTAGGAAAAGTTAAAGGCAGAAGGAAAAGAGGAAAGTTCTACATGAGATGGACTGACTCAGTCAAGGATGCCACACCTCAGTTTGCAAGACCTGAGCAAGACTATCAAAAAAAGGGTGTTTGGGAGGCCAGGTTGCCCTAAGTCGGAAATGACTTGACAGCTCTCGCTCTCTCTGGTCCTTTCTGCACTTGGATCTCATCCCTGGTTTTATCAGAGTTCAGCTTGTGACATAATACCTTGCATTTATCCCTGGTTATAACACCATCCGTTTATCCCAGGACAAGTGTGGGGCGAAACTGGGGTGACCTCAATGTAATGTGGAAACAAAAAATACCCCGAGATAATTACAGGGGTGAACTTGTGTGCAGTGCAGAATGTAAGTTCAGGGACAGGGTTGAACCAGGATCTAAGGTCTAGTGCGGAAAGGATCCCCCCCACACAAACACACACTCTCACTCACTCTCTCTTTCATTCTTTCAATTTATTTGGATTTGGATCAAACTCTCTATATGGATAGCATACTCAAATATATCTGTAGCAACTGCCTTCTTAATTTGAAATCCGATCCAGTACAAACAAGAATTTTAAAAATGGATGCTTTTGAAACTAGTGTGCAGCATTAAAAGAATGAAATACGATGCCTGAATGTATGCTGCAGGCCATTTAAGGGGGGTTCTGTTGTATATGTTAAATTTTGTTTTGCAAGTCACCTTGACTCATGGGGAAAGGCAGGATAAAATTATTCAAAGGAACAAACACTGTTGTTGTTGTTAGCCATTCAGTCGTGTCTGACTCCTGGAGATTCTGTGGGCCAGCTCTCTGCATGTTTTCCGATCTTGTACTGTTTCTTTGAATCGTTCCATGCTCAGGCTGGTGTCAACTTTTATGGTGTCTAGCCACCATGTTATATGGCAGCCCAGTTTCCTTTTGCCACTAACCAATCCAAGCATAATTGCTTTTTCTAGTGAGTTCTTCCACATGGCATGGCCAAAATAAGTCAGTCACAGTTTTATGATTTTTCCTTCCAATGATAAATAGGCAATTAAAAAAAAAAAAACCAAAGGTTGCTCTGCAAAAAATGTGATTTGAGTTGGTAAGCTACATTTCTGCTTAGCTTCAAAACTAGCATTCTAGAATTTCTGCTAGTGCTAAGATATGTTAAAGGTACAACTAGCAATATCCAGGCTAGTTACAAGCCTCTTGGCAAAAAGCTCAAAGGGTTGCCAGGGGGACATGCATGGTTATGTTACCAGGACCTTCCTGCCTCCTTTTGTTGGCACTGGTCTCCACTTCTCTCTGACCAGCTTTCCTAATTTCAAGAACATCCAGCAAATCTTTCCTGGGAGTTATTCCAGAGGGTATTGCAAGACAAAGGAGTAAGGCAGGAAGATCACTTTATCTTATTGAAATTTTAGCCACGAAGTTCAATGGCTGACTAGCTTATTTATTTAGAAAATGTTTACGCTACTTCTTCAGGGAACCTCCCTGAGGCAGTTTACAAGTTATCAATTAAGATCCAGAATCTAAAAACCCAGCCAGAGAATAAAAGCAGGTAACACTGAACAGCTTAAAAATAACAGCTTTCAGACTAGAATGATATGGTAACATTTATTTATTTATTTATTTATGCAAATTTTATTAACATTTATTTATTTATGCAAATTTATACCCCGCCCTCCCCACAAATGGGGGGAGAATCAAACTTAGTTCCTCCCCCCCATCTTCATTTTCATACCGACTCCCAGTAAGTTTTTGAACTACATACCTGGATTTTTACTCATTTGCTAAAACCAGTCCCCCTCCTTATGCTTCACTGGATCTCTTTGGGTTACTGGCCAGAACTCACAAGCAGATCACCACTCTGTGCCATGCAACCCCTCTTCCCAGATCTCCAGGTGGTGGCAGGAGATCTCCCAGAACTACAACTGGCCTCCAGGTTACAGAAATCAGTTCTCCCAGAAAACATGGCTGCTTTGGAAGGTGGATTCTATGGCATTATACCTCACTGAGGTCCCTCCCCTCCCCTCCCCAAACCCCACTCATCCCAGGCTTCAGTCTCCCCCCCCCCCAAAAAAAATCCAGGTATTTCCCAACCCAGGGCTGGTAACCCTATCTCCAAGCCCCTAGCTTGTTTGCAGGTCTGAAGTCCACTTGAGACCCCTGCCTTCCCAGTGTGGGACAATGTGAGGACTCCCCATTATCATGCCACAGTACTCATTTTTCTGCACAAGAAGTGGAGAAAACCTCCACCTCAGTGATCGCCAAGGCACTCACAAAATCTTAAGGTACATCCTGCCTGGGAGACACTCATTACCTCCGCTGCAGGTTTGCAGACTTTTAAGGTTTAGGTCTTATAGTGGATAACAAACTATGGAAAACTACTAGGCAGGCAACTAGGGTTACCAGCTTCTATATGGGGCCTGGAGATCTCCCAGAATTACAACTGACTACAGAGATCAGTTCCTCATGAGAAAACAGCTGCTTTGGAGGGTGGACTCTATGGCATTACACCCCACTGACATCCTCTCTTCTCCAAACCTTGCTCCTCCCAGGCGTCACCCTCAAATCTCCAGGAATTTCCTAACCTGGAATTGGTGAACCATACAGAAACATACTAAGTTTCATCCAAGCTCCCATGAATGGAGCGAGCTTGCAGAAACAGATCTTTCCCGCTTCTCACCTCCTGAAAAAGCACTGAGGGTCAGAGTCCTGTAAGACAATCTATCATATTCTAAAAAAGGGAAACTTAAGATATCCCCCGACATACACACACACACATATTAACAGTGATTGCTGTGAGCTCCAATTCTACCCAGCCCAAGAGTGTGGAGCCTTGATTTCAGACAATTCCACTTTCTTGCTGTAGCATCAGATGTTACATGGCATTGGAGATAATAATCTACACAGATCTTGCTTATTTATATTTCAGTAAGACTGAGTTTTCCTATTCAGCCTCATTTACCTTTAAGGCCGCGGTCCCACGGCCCTTTAAAGCGGGAGTCACTGCTGTTTCCTCCCGCATTTAAAGGGACCGATCAGACCGGCCGCGACAACTCCTACGCCAAAGCCAGCTCAATCTCAGGTTCCTCGCACGTTTTCCAATCCCAGGAAAATCAAGTATTTTCCCGGAAGTCACACTTGGAACCCGGGATTTAGCCGATCTGGAAGCCCTCTCGCAATGACTGCAAGAGAGGGCCGTCTGATCATCCCTCCGGGTTTTTGTTTCCCCCTTTCTTGCACTTGGGCGCTTGGGCACTCAAGCACTCAAGTGCAAGAAAGGGGGGGGGGGGGAAATGCCCGCGCTCCGCTCTGGGCCCCAAGCCCCGCCGGCCGCCGTCGCCTGGCACCCCCCCCCCCCCGCATGCTTCTCCCAACTTACCAGGCGGCCAGTGGGGCTCAGGGCCCGGAGCGGAGCGCGAGGCCAGCCAGCCAGCCAGCCAGCCAGCTCCTCCTGCTATGAGCTACCGGCATTTAAGTGGTGAGCGAGAGATTCGGCTGCTGCAGATCTGGAGCCCTCCTTCCTGAGCTGCTTCCTGAGACTCCTGCAGCTTTCAAGGGAGGCAGCTGTGTGCGGGCCTCCCCCAGCCGCTGCCGCTGGGGTTAGTATGTGTGAACATCCCAATCAAAAAAAAAGAATCCCGAATTAAAGTCCAGCGGGATTTTATCCGCGATTAGGGTGCCGTGTTACCACGGCCTAAAACCTCCTCACTATCAGTGGACAATTCAGAAAAAGCAGATTCTCACTATCAGTGGACAGTTCAGAAAAGCATAAAGGACTGTCTATAGTGTTCTGCAGAAGGACATGGATACCACAAACCAAAAGACCCCCAAATCCCACAAAGAACGAGACAGATTATCCTGTGGTATAGAACAAAGTTCTGTGCAGGCTTATCTTCAAGGTGCACACGGAATGCTGGACTGTGGCCAGCATTCTGAAATTCTGAAAACTGTAATATTAGAGCAGCTACGCTTGTGTAAGCCCTTTTCCCCCAAAGAGAGATATTGGCTTCTGATATCTATAATGTAAATGAAAGTTTCTTAGGCAGCAAGAGAAATACACACATTGAAATTAAAAGGTTTTCCAGAATTCCTGCTGTTTGTTTGCTGTTATTTACAATTCTCTTGCATACAGGGTGAGCCAAGCTCCCACAAATTACAACCCACAAAACCCTATGTAGCTTGGCATGGCTGTCTCTCAAGGGGTTGATGACCATCTTGATTTTTGCTGCAAACTCAGGAAATCTTCAGGAATCGAGAGCAGGGGTCCTCAACCTTTTTGAGCCTGCGGGCCCATTTGGAATTCTGACACGGCCTAAAGGGCACAGCTACAAAATGGATGCTGCAGGAGGAGGAGTCAGCCACATAATGATTGACACAGCTTAACTTCAGTAACACGGTGCAGATCCTTGTGCTGTGGTGGCAGCTGCTGCCAAAGCAACATTTTTTTAAAATCTGCATAGCCAATCAAATCTCCACGAGGAAATTGGATAAACATATGGAACAGAGGTCCACCGGTGGCTATTAGCCACAAGGTATAGCTAGGAACTCTCAGTCTGGAGCAAGTGATGCTCTGTATTCTTGGTGCTTGTGGGGGGGAACAGTGGGAGGGCTTCTAGTGTCCTAGCCCCACTGGTGGACCTCCTGATGGCACCTGGTATTTTTGACTCCAGTGTGATAAGAGTGTTGGCCTGATCTAACATTGGCTTCTCGGATGTTCTTACGTTCCAACAGTCAGTCAGAAACCTTGCTGGGCAAAAGCCCTACCTGCCCCACCCTTCCTAAAAACACTTGTCAGAAAAGGTGTTGGTGGACGCCATGCTGGAGACCCCTGATCTAGAGCATCACACTATGTAGCTTCAGGGAGGAAGGGGCCAGCCTGCATTCTGGTACCATAGAGTTTTATGGGCGATTGCTAGAGCGTTGCCCCAGCAACGTGCCCAGCGTGATGACGTCACCCCCAGGTGACGTCATCATGCTGGACAGTCGGTCGGATCGGGCCGCTTCGGGGGTGGGGTTCCCCCCACCGGCCAAACCCGGACCAGCAGATTGGGGACCCGTATAGCGGGGGAATCCCCGCCCCCCGGGGAGACTTGGGAGCCCTAACCTGAGCAGAGATTGATTTTTTTTTTTAAGTTACCAATCCAGGAAGAATATTTAACTTATCATTCAAGAGAATACTAAACAATGGGAGAAAGTATAGACAGCTTAGAGTAATTTTTGTTAATTTGGTAAGCCCCATTCCCCTCCCCTTTTGTTTTGTTTTTTTTACCTGATTTTCTGTCTGCAGTATCTGAGCTCTTGCCAAGGCGATCTGCTTCTAGCCACTGGTATAAGACTACATAACATAACAGAAACAAAAAGCACGTATGAACAAAATGAACAGAAAATGCAGACACACACACACAGAGAGAAACACAAAACCATGGTTTAAGCATACACACGCAAAGAAGCAGTGATGTTTCAGTGGCAGCCCAAATGCAGGACAATGAATATTAGACACATAAGACACAAGCCGCTGTCCACCAGGGAGTTCTTCCACAAAAGCCAGATGGAAATGCACAAGGATTCTTGGAACACACCAATGAAACTCCCACCCACTCCAAAAGGGCTTATGCCCGGGGTTCCCAACCTTTTTGAGCCTGCAGCCGCCTTTGGAAATCTAACACAGCATTACAGTTGCCAACCTCCAGGTGCAGGCTGGGGATCTCCTGGGATTACAACTGATCTCCAGGACACAGAGATCAGTTCACCTGGAAAAAATGGCCACTTTGGAAGATGGGCTAAATGGATTTATACCCCACTGGAGTCCCTCCCCTTCTTAAAGCCTACCCTCCTTAGGCTCCACCCCCCAAAATCTCCATGTATTTTCCAACCTGATGCTGGCAACCCTACACAGCCTCAATCAGGCAGAAAAGATCCTTGTACTATGGTAATAGCTGATGCCAAAACAATGTTTTTAAAAATCTGCAGTCAATCAAATTTCCAGTGGTCAATCAGAAGCCTTGCTGGGCAAAAGCCCCATCTGGTCCCGCCTACTTTCCAAAAGACCCTTGTCAAGAAAGCTTCTCAGTGGCCCCCATGGTGCCCACAGGCAAAACGTTTGGGATCCGTGACTGATGCCAATGTTGCAGCTTTGCTGGTATACACTAATGGAGCATATCAAAGGCCAGTGAGCCAATGAAAAGCTTGGTTATGGCAACCTTCCTCATAGAAATGGGAACATTTAACAAGGAGTCCCCAACCAAGAGGCTGCTGTGAGCCTTGAACAGTTGAACTGCCATCTTGGGAGGCCGCCTCTACAGTATTGAACCCCTTCCTCCTCTACTCTGCCTTTACAGCAGCTGACAGCCACAGGGGAAACCTCTGAACCACTGCCCAGAAAGTGTTCCCAGTAGGGAAAGGCAGTATTAACTAGGCTACACTGCATATACAAGAAGGATTCTTGCCCATAAGTTCTAGGCAGCCATCTGCACTTTGGGAAACATTGATTTAAAGGCTCCTTTGCCCATTGTATCATCCAGTCACAGCATAGAGTCTGCATACATCAGTGCCAGCATATCTCCAGCAGTCACCGTGTTGGCTTTCCAAGCCTTTATGTTCATCAATGATGCATGGGGAGAAACAAAATTAAAACGCACCACTCCCATGAGAAGCACCAGCATGTGACCAGGAGCCTACTGCCGGTTCTAACATCTGAACTAGCCCAGCGACAAGCAGAATGAGGTGCGGTGTTTAAATTAGCAATGGAAGTTAGCAATTTTTTTGTTTTTGTTTTTTAGCAAGTCACATGTATTAACTGGATACTTCAAAACCAAGGAACCAGTTCTTAGCCTAACACCTCAGAATGCTTTATTGTCAACAGTACCTCATAAAATTGCATTTCCCATATGACCACAGCCCACAAATTGTTCTGTTAGCTCCATTAATTCAAACAGCCAGAGGATGTGGATTTATTACATTCAGGGTTTAGACACTGCAGAGAGGCATCTCATGTGTACTAAATACGTTTAAGACCCAGAAATCCCTTTTAACCCCAAAATGACAAAGTGGGACACAGAATTATTTTTAAATGCATTTGCCGCTCCTAAAGAATTCTGGATACTGACCAGGAGGGTGGATTTCTAACAATTCTTTGCATCTGCAGTAAACTACAGTCCCCAGGATACTGGGGTGGAGGGAAGCCATGACAGTTCAAGCTAATGAGCAGGAACAAACCAGTTCTCCCACTGGTGACCAGTTCTCCCACTCCCCTCTAACCATTAAAAGAGCCAATGTTTGGGACCATGAGATCTGCCAAATAGAAGGGGGACTGTAATAAAGAAGGGAATTGGCCAAAATCTAGCAAAAAAGGACAAGTCCTTTTGTGGATCAAAAACTGGCTAATTAAAAGGAAACAGAGAGCGAGTATGAATGGGCAATTTTCTCAGGGGAGGGTGGTAAGCACCGGGGGGGGGGGGGGGTACTGCAGGGATCAGTACTCAGTCCAATGCTTTTTAACTTGTTTATTAATGATTTGGAGTTGGGAGTAGGCAGTGAAGTGGCTAAATTTGCAGATGACATGAAGTTGTTCAGGGTGGGGAGAACCAGGGAGGATTGTGAGACACTCCAAAGGGATATGTCGAGGATGGGTGAGTGGGCGTCAACGTGGCAAATGGGGTTCAATGTGGCCAAGTGCAAAGTGATGCACATTGGAGCAAAAAATCCTAACTATAAATACACACTGATGGGGTCCGAACTGGCAGAGACTGACCGAGAGAGAGATCTTGGAGTCGTAGTAGATAACTCAAAGCAAATGTCAAGACAGTGCGTGGCTGCAATAAAAAAGGCCAATGCTCTGCTGGGGATTACAGTTCTGGTCGCCACACCTCAAGAAAAATATTATAGCATTGGAAAAAGTGCAGAAAAGGGCAACTAGAATGATAAAAGGGTTGGAACACTTTCCCTATGAAGAAAGACTAAAGCGCTTGGGACTCTTTGGGTGCGTTCAGACGGTGTTGCTGGAGCCGCTTTAAATCGCCCCGCTTTGATGCAGCTTTTTTTTACTCCAGACAATCGCGATAACACAGGAGTGTATGTTGGGGTTTTTGTTTTTCTAAATTTGTGCATGCGCATACGTGCTCATCTGGAGATTTGAAAAACTACACCATTGCGCATGTGCAAAAGCAGTAGAGCAAATCCTATCACAGTTCCACAAGCACCGTGATTTCACCACCATGACAAAACACGTCCCTTCAAACTTTCCCCCCAAAACTGGCCTCCTTGGGATCCCGAACTCAAAAATAGTGGCAATTAAAACTTTTTTAATAGACGCGTGGGCAGAGCAGTGCTTATGCGCATATCGCCAACACAAAAATAAAAATGGCGGGTGAAAAGCGGAAGCCTCTGGTTTCCACGGTGGGGGATGGGTTAAAGACTTGGAAGTGGCTCGACGACAGTGGAGCAATCACAAAGAGGAAACTGCAACTTTAACCGAGAGAACTGAGAAAACACCACTTGGGACCTGGTATCAAAATAGTACGGTTTGCTCCAGAAAGCGACAGCTGGGGACAGGAAACAGCTGATACTGTCTGAATGCACACATTTGATCCGTTTTCAAAGTGTGTCGAAGCTGGATCAAACAGCACATCTGAATACACCCTTTAGGTTGGAGAAATGACAGCTGAGGGGTGACATGATTGAGGTTTATAAGATTATGCATTGGATAGAGCAGGTAAAGAAAGAAGTACTTTTCTCCCTTTCTCACAATACAAGAACTCGTGGGCACTCCATGAAATTGCTGAGCAGTCGGGTTAGAACAGATAAAAGGAAGTACTTTTTCACCCAAAGAGTGATTAATACATAGAATTCATTGCCACAGGAGGTGGCGGCAGCTACAAACATGGATGGCTTCAAGAGGGAATTAGATAAACATACAGAGCAGAGGTCCATCAGTGGCTATTAGCCACAAGGTATAGATAGGAACTCTGGGGCAAGTGATGCTCTGTATTCTTGGTGCTTGGGGGGGGGGGGGGGAACAGTGGGACAGCTTCTAGTGTCTTGGCCCCACTGCTGGACCTCCTGATGGCACCTGGTATTTTTGGCCACTGTGTGACAGAGTGTTGGACTGGATGGGCCATTGGCTTCTCTTATGTTCTTTAAAAGACTGGTTGGATCTGACCCAAAATAAATTTGTGGTGCATATACACTCTCCCTCTTACAGCAGACTACAACCTTACAGTGTCTTCCACACCCTGGTTGAAGAACAGTGGTGTGGTAAATACAGGTTGCTTACCTGTAATTGGAGATCTTCGAGTGGTCATCTGTGCATTCACACCTCTGGGACTAAGTGCGCCTGCGCCGATCCCGATCGGTAATCTTCAAAGCCTAACGGATTTTGGCGCCAGCTCCCCGGTCACGTGCACGTCCCACTGCGCATGACCTGGGGAGAGGCACGAGGATCCCGCCAGTTCCTTCTGACCGCTGCTAACAGCCCCCAAGGAAAAAAGTGAGGGAGACCGAAAGCAGAGGGGAAGGAGGGCGGGTGGTGTGAATGCACAGATGACCACTCGAAGATCTCCAATTACAGATAAGCAACCTGTATATCTTCTTCGTGGTCTCTGTGCATCACACCTCTGGGAGAATAGCGAGCAATAAACACACCACATACCTGGAGGTGGGTGCTGGAGGTCTCACATCTGAGCTGCTTGCAGAACTGCACGGCCCACCACAGTACGCTGATGGACGCTGACATCTAGGGCGTAGTGCTTCACAAATGTGTGAGGGGACGCCCACGTTGCAGCATTGCAGATGTCTCCCAGGGGAATGCCCTTGAGGAATGCTGTGGAAGTAGCCACGGCTCGAGTGGAGTGTGCCCGGAAGGACGCCGGTAGTGGCCTTTTGGCCAGAAGATAGGCGAGTTTTATCGTCTCAACTATCCACTTCAAGAGTCTTTGAGATGACAGTTTCTGTCCCTGCCTGGGCAAGGCATAAGAAATGAAGAGAGCTGGAGACTTGCGAAAGGATTTTGTCCGGTGCAAGTAGAAAGACAGGGCTCTCTTGACATCTAAAGTGTGTAGGCTACGTTGCGTTGGGTCCTGGGGACCAGGAAAAAACACCGGCAACATGATATCCGCCCCTATATGAAAGTCCGAGACTATCTTAGGCAGGAAAGCGACATCTGGAGCCAAAGTGACGGCATTATGATGAAACGTGAGGTACGGTGGGTCGCAACGGAGCGCCAAGAGCTCACTCACGCGTCGAGTAGACGTGATGGCCACCAAAAACGCAACCTTCCACGACAAAAGTTGAAGGCTGCATGAGGCCATGGGTTCGAAGGGTTTTCCCATCGGCTTAGTGAGAACCAGGGGCAAGTCCCATGCCGGGACTGGTGTCCGCACTGGGGGATAGAGACGATTCATTCCCTTGAGGAATTGCTTCGTTGTTGGATGGGAAAACACCGAGTAGCCATCAATCTTAGGATGATTGACTGAGATGGCTGACAAGTAAACTCGGATAGATGAGTGACACAGTCCCCTGTCTTTACATGACAGGAGGAAACCAAAAACATCTTTAAGCCCGGCGGGGACTGAGGGCCGTCCCACAGACGCCAGGAAGGTTAAAAACTTAGTCCATTTTGACTCATATGAACGCCGAGTGGAGAGTTTGCGTGAGTTCAGTAGAACTTGAGCAATGCGTGATTCTAACCCTAAGTTTGGATAAGCCAAACTGTCAATTTCAGTCTGGGCACATCGTGGTGCAGTACCCGGCCCCCGTGCATCCCGAGGAGGTCTGGGTCCGTCGGGAGGTGGAGATACGTCCCTCGTGAGAGACTGAGGAGCGTGGGGAACCAGGGTTGTCTCGGCCACCATGGGGTGACGAGAATTGCCCACGGTCGCTCTGTCAACAGTTTGTGGACTACTCTCGGTATGAGAGGAATCGGGGGAAATAGGTACAATCGTTTCCCCGTCCACTGGAAGAGGAGACCGTCTCCAAGAGAGGTCGGGTCCGTTCCTGCTCTGGAACAAAATAGGTGACACTTCTTGTTCTCTCGAGAGGCGAATACATCCACGGATGGATGCCCCCAACGGTCGAAGATCGGAGTCAGGTAGAAGGGGTTCAGTTCCCACTCGTGCAGGGATGCTCCTCCTCTGCTTAGGAAGTCCGCTTGGACGTTGAGTAGTCCTGGGAGATGAGTCGCTACCAGGTGAATATCTAGTGCCTGGCACTCGTCCCAAAGCTCTATCGCTAACTGGCGAACTCCACGGGAGACCGTCCCACCCTGGCGGTTGATGTAAAACATGGTGGTGGTGTTGTCTGTAAGGACAGTCACCGTCTTCCCCGACAGGGATTGGCGGAAAGATCTCACTGCGTAGAGAACTGCCAACAGCTCTAGGAAGTTGATATGGTTGTGTGCCACAGAGGGGTGCCACCTGTCGCCCACACCTACACCGTCCAGATGAGCTCCCCAGCCCCATAGGGAGGCGTCCGTAGTGACGGTCGCTGAGGGGGGTGGAAGCCGGAAAGGTGCACCTGAATGTAAATTCTGGGGCACAAGCCACCAATTCAGGGTCTCTAGGACCTGGGTCGATATCTGAAATCGTTTGGAGAGGGAATGGAAGTTGGGGCGGAAACGACTCAAAAACCAAAGCTGCAGTGGTCTCATCCGCAATTTGGCGAAGGGGATTACTGCTGTTGTCGCGGCCATCAGGCCTAGCAGGCGAAGGATTTGTTTGGCTGTAGCCTCCTTGGTCTCTTGGGTAGACAGGAGAAGGGAGACTATATCCACTGCTCTGTTGGGGGGTAGGAACGCTCTGCATTGCAGGGAGTCCAGGATAGCTCCGATAAACTGAACCCGTCTGGAAGGGGTAAGCATGGACTTTTTGAGGTTTATCGTCAGCCCTAGTGATTCTAGGGTACGAAGGGTAGTAGAGATGTGGCTCTGTAGTTCCGTCGTAGAGGGGGCGACTAGAAGCCAGTCATCCAGGTAGGGGTAAAGGTGGACACCTTGAAGTCGCAGATGTGCCGCTACTACTGCCATAAGCTTCGTGAAGACACGAGGAGCTGTAGAGAGGCCAAAGGGTAGGGCCTTGTACTGGAAGTGACGTGGACCGACCGCGAAGCGTAAGTACGGTCTGTGCGACGGGTGGATCGTCACATGGAAGTATGCGTCCTTTAAGTCCAGCGTCACCATCCACGCGTTGGCTTCTAGTAGCGGTAGGATGGTCTGTAGAGTGGTCATACGGAATTTCTTGTAGGTGATGAACGCATTGAGGTTCCGCAGTTCCAATATGGGACGAAGTCCGCCATCCTTTTTTGGGACCGTGAAGTAGCGGGAGTAGAACCCCCGCTGAAGGTGGTTTGTTGGTACCTGTTCTATGGCATCTTTTGAGAGGAGGGCTTCGACTTCCGACGATAGGGTGTCAGAGGGGTGTGTGGTTACGAAGTACGATTCTTGTGGTATCTGGAAAAATTCTATTCTGTAGCCTTCTGCTACGACCGACAGTGCCCATTTGTCTGTCGTGATACGTTGCCATGCTGGTAGAAAGGGTGATAGACGGGTGGGAAGATCGGAGCGAATGGGGGAGTCAAAGACTCTGCTTGTTCCATTTGGGTGGCTTAGCCTTGGAAGCGGAAGCGGACGGGAATCGTGGCTTGTGGCCATAGGGTTTCTGTTGATAAGCAGTAGACGACGGTCTCTGCCATTGGGTTCAGTGGGAGATCTTCGCGGTTGCTGTTTGGACCAAGATCTCTGCCATGTCTTCTGCTTCTGTTGTCTCGATTGTGAGACACCCAAGTTACGAGATGTCTTAATGCTCTTATCTAAATCATGAAGGACTGTGTCCGTTGTGGAGCTGAATAGTCCTTCACCCTCGAAAGGGAGATCTTCCACCAAGGACTTTGTGTCTTGTGGAAGCGAAGTCGACCTCAGCCAGGCGTGGCGGCGAAGGGCGACTGCTGAAGTGAGTGTCTTGGACGTGACGTCCGCAGCATGTTTCGATGCGTTAAGCTGGTGCTTTGCTAGCACCATGCCTTCCTTCTGGATCTTCCTAGCAAGGCGTTGCTTATCCTCAGGAAGATGGGCCAGAAGTGGTGTCATCTGCTCCCAGAGGGAGTATTGGTACCTGCTCATGCAGGCTGTGTAGTTTGCCATTTTTATGCCCAGTGCACCGGCTGAATAAAATCGTCTCCCGAAAGAATCTAATTTCCGTCCCTCTTTGTCCAAGGGGGAGGAATGTCCGCTACGGCCCCTGGCCGAGGGGGTCACTACAACCGAATTGGGCTTGGGGTGGATGAATAGGAATTCTGCTCCTGGCTCTTGGAGCCTGTACATATGGTCTAATCTCTTGTTGGAGATTGGGGTAGAGGAGGGGTGGCCCCACGATTCCTGGGCAGTGCTCAAGAGCACTGAAATTAATGGTAATGCTACCGCAATGGATGTATCCATCTGTACGATATCGAAGATGGCGTCGGTAGCGGTGGGGGTTGGCTGAACCGTGGCAAGTGCCAGGGAATGGGCCATTCGTTTGATAAGCTCTCCATAGGATTTCACATCCTCGGAGGGAGAGATTGGCAAATTTTCAGCCACATCAGGGGATGGTGACGGTTGGATGGGAGATTCATCATCGGAAGACTCGGGGGACTCAGGTATCGAGTGGTTGGAACGTTCGGAGGGCGACATAGGGGTCGACGGATCTGGTTGGTAGGGAGGGAGGTCGACATCAGGTGAAGTTGGTATCGGCATCGGTGGTTTCGGTGTCGGAATCGGTTTCGGTGTCGGAGTCGGTCTCGGGGCCGGGGGATCTCGGCATCGGGAGACTCTGGACGACGTGGACTGGCGATCCCACTCCACCGGGTACCACTGTGGAGGTGAAGGGTAGGAGGAGCCATACAGGTATCGCCACTGGCGAACGTCCCATGGTACCGAAGATGGAGGAAGGCGCCAGTCTCTCTCACCTTTCGGTGTCGGCAGCGGATCGGGCCCGGTCTCGGGGCTGCTATGAGGGATCTGCGTCAGCTCGATGTTGGGTTCCGAATCTGTGAGCTGGATGGGTTGCGGCATCGGGGAGGCGGGGCTGCCCCGGGGTCGCTCGCGCCCTGGAGGGTCAAGCTGCGGAGACCCGTGCTGGGTCATGTCGGGCGTGGGACGCGTCGACGAAGCACTTGAGGTCTTGTGCTTCAGCTTGCCCTTACCCTCTTTGCCCTCCTTACGCTTTTTAGCAGGAGTTCGTGGCAATGAGAGGGGTATTTTCAGTGCTGACTTCTCGGTACCGGAGGGGCTCCGCACCGGTGACGACGTTGGACCCGTCGGTGCCGACGGGGATGTTACCGAGGCGTCAGCTGCGGACATCTTCGGTGACAACGCTGCTTCCAAAAGAGCCACTTTGAGTCGGGCCGCCTGGTTCTTCCGAGTTTGTTTGGAGAACGCGGCGCAATTCGAGCAGGAATCGACACGATGCGACTCGCCGAGACACAACAAGCAAAGGGAATGCTTGTCTGGGGGGGGGCGATTTTACTCCCGCAATTAAGGCAGCGTTTAAAGAAACCCCACCACTGGGCCATAGGCCGGGCGGGGAGTAGGAGGAGGAGAATCCGAAAGCAAGTCCAGGAAAACAGTCCGGAGGTCTAAAACACGAAAAATCAGTCCGAAAGGCCTTTCCAAATTGGAAGAAAAACGAAGGTTAACTACCGACCGGAGCGGAGAGGGGGTCCTCACGACACGGCGGTCAGAAGAGAACTGGCGGGATCCTCGTGCCTCTCCCCGAGTCATGCGCAGTGGGACGTGCACGTGACCGGGGAGCTGGCGCGAAAATCCGTTAGGCTTTGAAGATTACCGATCGGGATCGGTGCAGGCGCACTTAATCCCAGAGGTGTGATGCACAGAGACCACGAAGAAGATATTTTGGGATGCATGAACTGAGATTTCTGCTTAACCATGAAAGCCATTGGGTGACCCCGAGCCAGTCAACCCCCTCTCTTTCCCACTCAGCAGAGACCACCGCAAATAAGATTCATATGGGGATAAATGAACTAACCACAGTCATGCTATCCCGAGGACTGTGAACAACGTGTGGAATAACAACAAGCAAAAATTAGTACAAACTGCAGTGACCAAAAAAGTGAAAAATCCTACTCGGAAACCTCAGTTTGGTGCCAACAAAACAAAAAGCCCTCAACCCTGGTTTGTTGGGCCATTTGCATTCAGTAGCTGTGGTTTAATCAAACTATGGTTTCTCATGATGGGAGCTTCTGACTGTGTGTACAGTTATAAAGTTTTAGGACAATGCCTGGTGAAGTCTCAGAGGACAGAGTCCCCTGGGCACTGCATTTTCTGTCCAGGGAATTGCACAGCAATTTGATTCTCCTGGTGACAGTGAGAAGCAAAACAAATCATCCACAATAAAAAGATACAAGGTACCCGCATCTCAGTTCTAAAATACATGATCTACACACAATGCAGAATTCAGCTTAGTACAGAGTCTGGTTTACCACAATGCCAAGTTTCAGTGTGAGTGTATACAGCCCTGAGCAAATGCCTGTTTTCCACAGCCTGAAAAATGGGGAAGACACACACACACACCCCAAAAGCGTAAAAAAAGCACTTAATGTATTGAAAATAATGCTATGGAAGTGATGAACAGAACGTGAGAAAAAAACCCTTACACTGTACTGTTAATTTATTTGCATTTTAAATATTCTCTGCTTAACAGCTACAGTCTGAAAGAAGACAAGAAGAGTGGAGGAAAAGTGTCGTGCAAAATGGAGGGAAAAGAAAAATTAGCAAGAGGATATTGCAAGATAGACAAGTTATGAATTGCCCCTCTCATCTTCACGCTAGCTTTAGAGCCACAAACATGCTGAATATCTTCCTTGCCTTTCAGTCTAAGATTCTCAGTGGTTAGCCAGCTAAGAAAACTGAATGCCCAATGGATCCCAAAGTGCAACATCGATAAGGGCATATGCAAGCACCTGTCGTTTGGAATGTCATTAGCACAAGCACAAAACATTTGGCTTTCACCTTTATATTCACAAACTGTTGGGAGATTTCTGCCCAAGCACCCTGAGTGGGTCTATCACTACAGGTATGCCTAAAGTGGCACATGATGGGAGTTGGAACCTATGCTGAAAGAATGCTGATGTTCCTCCATGGGACCTAATTGTAAGGAAACCATATCCTAGCCCTGTCCTTGGGAAAGGCGATGCCCTTTCCTCCCACTTAAAAGCAGGTGCGCGAGCATTCATGGAGAAACAGCAATTTACGTTTAGAACAGGAAGAGAAATGGACACACAGAGGACACCCTAAATTAGCAGAAACGTGAATCGATTGGGATGTGAGTCTCTCGCTTGGGATCTAGTGTGGGCTACTGGAGCTGCTGATCTGTAGGAGGGCCTCTTTGACCTCATTTAGGCTCTATTTGTAAACAAATGCCAAAGGTCACCAA
This sequence comes from Lepidodactylus listeri, assembly GCA_029233225.1. Taxonomy (NCBI): domain Eukaryota; kingdom Metazoa; phylum Chordata; class Lepidosauria; order Squamata; family Gekkonidae; genus Lepidodactylus; species Lepidodactylus listeri. The sequence goes on from JARCFY010000008.1 coordinate 25,515,419, forward strand.
CACACTCTCATCCAAAAGAAGCTAATCCTGGTACTGCTGAGTCTCCAGCTTCTTGCTACTGGGACCAGTAGGACCACTTACAAGTTTTCAAGACAGTCTCTTTTGGTGCTACTCCCCCTCTTTAGCTCAGGGTGGCTCTGCTCTTCGCACGGCAACCCAGCAGCTGTGTGCTCATGGGCACTTTCTGCAGTGCACCTGGAAGATGCAGGTTCAAATCCCCACACTGCCATGGAAGCTTGCTGGGTGGCCTTGAGCCAATATCACACTGTTCGCCTGATCTACCTCACAGGGCTGTTGTGAGGATACAATGGAAGAGGGGAGAACTACGTAAGCTGCTTTGGGTCCCCAAGGGAGAGAAACTTGGGGTACAAATGAACTCAACAAACAAACTTGAAGGGATGACACACAGGAGTCTTCAAAACACCCCTGTGCATGCCTTACTGGAATCCCAGATTTCCAGCTGCACGTACACGGGCGTTGAAGGATCATGTATGTTTAACATATACACACCGTGAACGTAACTACTACATGAAGTGTGGAGCTGCCCTTAAATAATAATCAAGTGGTTAAGACGCTGAACTGCAGACCAGAAGATCGGTAGTTCGGCAGTTTGAGACCCGAGTGCCACGTAATGGAGTGAGCTCCCATCTCTGGTCCCAGCTCCTGCCAACCTAGCAGTTCAAAAGCAAGAAATTGCAAATAGATAAATAGGTACCGCTTCGGTGGGAAGGTAACAGCATTCCGTGCGCCATGCCAGCCACATGACCAAGGAAATGTCTTTGGACAGCGCTGGCTCTTTGGCTTGGAAACAGAGATGAGCACTGCATCCCTAGAGTCGTATTCGACTGGCTTTCAAGCAAGGGAAACCTCTTCAATTAGAAACTATCCTCTCCCTTTAGAATCCTCCAAAAACAAATAAAAGGCACTTTCACTGAAGTTTTGCAGTTTGTGAAAAACCAACCCAACTCTGACAAGACAGGCTAAACTTTCACAAGAATAAACCTCACATCACCCAATGGAAAAGAATAAACCGGCAGCGCTCTGACTACAAAGTGGTTGCATTTACATGGCCTCTGAGATCTCATTACCACAAGTCATTCTGCTTTCATTAGCATCTACACAGAATTGAGAAACACGCAGGCGAGATCTACAGATGCACTTAGGGACCAGGAGCCTCAATATTTTCCAACCGAGCTCCCTTGTTAAGACCATTAAAAATTCTGCTAGATGGAACGGCAGCCAGTGGTTTACGATCAAGAGCAGACTCATTTTGCTAGGAGGGATGCGTTCAAGACATACAGAAAACAGTTTCCTACAAATGCTCGGCCCAACAGGTCTGCAATCTCTGCAAACCCCAGAAGCAAAGTGTTGTGATTGGGTAAGCATTATAACGGACAGATAAATTAAAATATAAAGTGCTTGGAATTAATCAGTCTCTCATTTAATACAACTCAAGGAGATCGATTATTTTAAAAGGGTGTGTGTGTGTGTGTGTGTGTGTGTGTGTGTGTGTGTGTGTGTTTTAAAAGCCAACCCACAGCAGATATTTGACTCTTCCGGACCACAATAGCTTTAAAAATAAAACTCAGCACAGGCATTTAATTCCAGCTTCTGCATCCTCCCTCCTTCTGACCTCAATTGAAGTATCTCCACTGCCTGTCTAGAGAGTAATGTTATATGTACCAACAGCTTTGGTTTCTTAATATAGCTGCACACTCAAGAGCTGGCAGATCAACAGGGATATACAAAGGGAAATGTCTAGCCGAACAGAAGACCGAGGCTAGCATTTCAGCAAGTACTGAGTTTGGCCTTGGGACCCCCCTGGTGTCTCAGCACTGCTCATACAGGTATGGACTATCTCCATAACCCAGGCTGGAAGACTGCTAAGCAGCCCCCGCATAATACTTAAAACAAACGTTTCAGCCAAACAATATCCTATGTAAAAGACACATAGACGTGATAGTGCTGTTCAGAGATCAGCAATAAATGTGTTATGCCTTAAGAAAAAATTCACATCCTATCACCATAGGCCTAATTTCTTAAGATGTAATCACATCCACTTCACGCATACATTGACTGCAACCCCAAATATCACTGTGTTCAGCCGCAAGCAATTTCGTGCTGCCCTTCCTAACTGAGCTATCACATTTACAGGGTACAGTGCTTCTTTTTTTTAAAAAAAGGCACCAGCAGGCAGGTACAGAAAATTCTAAACATGGAGCAATTTCCTTCTAGCCTCAAGCCTCTTTTTATCTGTAACAAACATGTGTGGAATTGAGCCATTTGCTTCCTTGCTGCCAAGCTCAGTTTCTGCTCTAGCAAGGCTGCATTCTAAATACGGATCACTGACACGGTCTTTACTTAAAACACACAAAGCACCCTTGGCATTTAATATACGCCCCTTTAAAAAGTCATTGCTGCTGCTCTTGCAGGGAAAACTGGTATGTGTTATGATCTGAAGTGTCTTGAATTTAATTTTATCTGCATTCTGATCTTCTAAGGACCTCAGGATGAACTCAATACCAACAAAATGGAGGGAAGGTCTGATCCAGGAAATGCAATGTCACCTGTTATGGATGGAGCTGCACTCCCTTTAAAGGAGCAGGTTCATAGCTTCGGGGTCCTTCTGGACTCAGGCGTCCTGATGGGTAAATGTGTGGCAGTGGTAGCCAGGAGTGCCTTTCACCAGCTGCGGCTCTTCCTGGGTGGGAAAGACCTTTCCACTATGGTGCATGCCCTGGTAACATCTAGATTAGATTATTGCAATGCACTCCATGTGGGAATGGCCTCAAAACCTGTCTGGAAGCTACAGCTGGTACAGAATGTTGACTGCAACAGGTCGTAGGGACCCTATCATTGCAGGCTTGTTCAATCTACACTTGCTCCCAGGTTGCTTTCGGGCCCAATTCAATATATGCTGATATTGACCCTTAAAAACCTCACAAGGACTAAGGCCAGCATACCTGAACAACTGCCTACTTCCATATGAATCGACCTGTCCTCTCTGGTCATCTTTTGGGGAATCAGGTTTGTTTTAAATTGTAATCAGGGCTAGAGCTAAACCCACTCTGCAACACTGCCAGGCAGAGCTGCCCTTCTAACTCTCTGGTCTTTCACTGAGGCAGACCCAAAACTATCACTGCATTCTCCCAGAGGCAGACCTGAACTAACCTCCTGCTGTGCCTCCCTCCAGCATTCCAAACCCCCCTTTTAAAGGTGACTGGGTGCTGGAGCAGCACTGAGATTGGCTCATCTGAGTGGCTGTTTTCCCCTTCTGAGGCAGGATGGCCTCTCATCCATCACACTAACCTATCAGGACTCCTGTTGGGTTGCCTCCTCAAGAGCTCCAAAACAAGGAGCACATTATGAGAAAGAAAACAACACCCTCTGTGTGCCAGAACACTGAAAGAACCTTAAATACACCACCTGGTAGTGTATTAAATTAGGAACTGCTTTGTGTAGTTATGCAACATATCCACACATGTTTCTGAAATCAAGAAGAAACGGTTCCTTGAAATAAGCAACCAGTAGTAACCCTAAGCTGTTGCTCCCTTCTCAGCTAGCCTCCGTGGCAGGGACCCTTCTTACCACTACCCTGATCAGAGATGTCAATGAAGCCCTCTGCTCTTGCCTTCTCTGCTCCTAAGGTGCACACAGAGCATCACAGGGAACAGCAGAGAATAAGTTAGAAGCACAGAGCCATGCAGCAGAATTCTAACCACCAGACCTGTTGGGGTTCTGGATCACTAGACATTCCCTTAACCAAAGTTGCATGCACTGAGCTGAAGCTGATTTCTTTTCAATCTTAGGAGAGCGGGGCGGGGGGAGAGGATATTCATGAGAACACAATCAGTATGCAGAAGCCATGCTCAAGATTTCCTAAATCCTGCTTTGGGGGTTTCCATTAGGCAGTGAGAAGTACAGGGGAAAAAATATTACAAATAATGCCAGGATTATTTCTGCTTTGTTTAACATTCTAAATCTCCAAACAGAGCTCCAAAAGGCTTATAGGTAAGAGTTGATTTCCCCCATGCCTTACTTCTTAATCCAGGGCTCTGTGACCTCCTTTTCCAGGGGCCTGTCAGCTTTCTTGTTCTAGCAGTCAGCATTTCTGTTTGGCCTCCCCGCTCCCATCAACAGAAAACCTATTTTAATCCAGGGTGTGCGCTCAGAACTATCTGTCAAGTCCTTTCATCTCTCAATTTATTTAGAAAAAATGCTTCTCTGGCAAGCCAAAAATTCTGGAAAATGCACAGGATGTGTTCAGATACAGAACAGGAACAGGCTAAGTACAGGTATCCAGACTGGTATTCTCATAAATGGGAAGACAGGCTTGCATTTGCAGATGCTATCTTCCATTGATGCATTTATCAACAGCTGGTTACAACAGACAGGCTGGCATGCACCGAATCTTGCTGGAATATGACAGGGATTTAAATAATCAGAACTTGAAGCTACAGGCAGAATCAAAATGTGACAGCTAATCCAGTCTGCGTTGTGCCGACCGGCAATGCTGCCAGTGCTAACCACGTAAGGAAAAACCGGGACAAACAAGGACTTTGCAGCTCTAAAGGGCTGTATATCGCTTGATGCTTCTGGTCCACTCTGTGAGTCAAATAGGAAGCACACTGGAGTGGTATGAAGCTTTTATCTTGTCGTGCTTGATCTACAAAGGCTCATTCACATAGAAATAATGTCACAATTAGGTAAATTCTACTGTGTAGAAAGCGCTCTCAAGTCGCTGCCAACTTATCCCAGTTTGGTGTAGTGGTTAAATGCCAGAGCCAGTTTGGTGTAGTGGTTAACTGCACAGACTCTAATCTGGGAGAACTGGGTTTGATTCCCCACTCCTCCACCTGCAGCTGCTGGATGACCTTGGGCAAGCCATAGTTCTGTCAGAGCTGTTCTCTCAAGGACAGTTCTAGAAAGAACTCAGTCCCACCTATCTCACAGGGTGTCTGTTGTCGCTCTGAGACTCCAAGTGAAGGGCGGGGTATAAATCCAATCTCTTCTCTTCTTATGATTTTCGAGGCAAGAGATGAACAGAGGTAAGGTTTGCCAGTGCCTGCCTCTGTGCAGAGACCCTGGACTTCCTTGGTGGTCTCCTGTCCAAACATTAACTAAGGCTGACCCTGCTTGGCTTCCGAGATCTGATGAGATCAGGCTAGCCTGGGCGATCCAGACGAGGGAAATTTTACTAGGGTGCATCATTCTCTCACACTGGAGAAGGGGACTGGAGCAAACACACAGATTCCCAAGAGTGAGTGGATATGGAGGAGAAGTTGCCTAGTGATGTAATCTCTAGGAACATAAAGGACTTCACAAGAGTTCAAAGTTCCCAGACCCTTCAAGGAGCTATAATGCCCGCATAGGGAGGATGCCTTATTGGAACCCTCCACTGAGACTCTGAACAACGGGCTTCATGAGGAACTGCCTGTAGCCAGAAGTGCAGACCAGAACAAAAGAAGCAACAGTCTGGAGGCAGAAACCACCAGGTCATCTGAGAAAGCAGCAAACGGCAGGATGAAATATGCAAAACCAGTTGCTTGTGAAAGCAAAGGTAGATGGCTTCTGCACATGAAGGAACTCCAGTACCTCAGGCCTTATCCATTCTCTCTACCAACTGATTGTCAGGTGGCACACAAGGAGATTCTAGAAGAGGTGATATTGGAGGGAGGACACTTAATGGTCAAGGGCGGAAAGAAGAGACTTGCTCACTCTGCCCATAGAACTCTAGTGGGATACAAACGGGTAGGCCATTTATCAAAGACTGGGGATGCAAGAAAAGTATCTTCCCATGAAGCGTTTCACACGCAGCCAGGCATAGTGTTTTAACAGCTCCTAACTCATGTCCTGGACCTCTGAAGACAGTGTTTGCATGCCACCGTTACTGGACCCTAAGCTTGTTGTGGGTCCACACTTGCCTACAAAGAAGCCAGCACCCGCCTCTTTCAATGAGGTGGAGGGCACACCACATGGCACAGCTAATTACTCTTGCCAGCCCCTCCTCACCCCCCCCCCAAATATAAGAGCAACAATTGGGGGGGGGGAAATTGCTGGTTTTCTGAAAGATGAAATGTTTGTGTCTAAGACGACTGCTTAGGGATTTGCCTATTTGTTCTCCAAATACGTTTACGCAGACACAATATACACAAGAGGGAATGCTCTGAGGCAACTCTACATATTTATCAGCTACAACAACTGCCGCAGACCCTGCAGCTGTGAGATTTATTTCTCTCTCCCCCCCCCCACTTTTTTCAGAAGCTTATCTTGTGTTTTTTAATACAAAAAATGAGCAGTTTGGCTCGCTGCCAAGAAACCTAAATGCAGAGACTGAGCCATCTGCCTATTATCTGGCTGTCTGACAATTAAACCCATCATTGCACTAGCTACCCAGTAAATACTTTTAGATGGTGGCAACACAAGCTTTCCTCACAAGCGCTGAAAAAGTGACCGGGGCCACTTGTTTGCAATGCTGAGGCAACCAACTACTTTCGCAGGCTGATCACAATAAAACAATATTTCTAAAATCACTCTGAACACTTTAAAGAGCTTCACATGAATTCTCAACGACACAGGATATCAACCCTTCCTCACAAATGCTAAAGAGTAATCAGGGCCAGATGTTTGCAGTGCTGAGGTAACTCATCACCACAGTTACTTTCTCAGGCAGATTACAATAAAAAACAACATTTCTAAAAGCACTCTGAACGTGCTAAAGTGCTTCACATGAATCCTCAACAATCCTACCAAAGCTGTCACACTTTTTATCTCCTCACCCCCTCCTCAAGGCAGCACATGTGGCTCTCGGCCCACCCGCCAGCATCATCATCCTCAAGTAAGCCTATGAAGAGGAGGAAGAAGAGGAGGAGGAGGAGATTGGATTTATACCCCACCCTTCACTACCCAAAGCAGTCTCAGAGCGGCTTACAAACTCCTTTCCCTTCTGTGAGGTAGGTGGGGCTGAGAGAGCTCTGACAGAAACTGCTCTTTTTCAAGAACAGCTGTGCCAGAACTATGGCTTACCCCAGGTCATCCAGCAACTGCAAGTGGAGGAGTGGGGAATCAAACCCGGTTCTCCCAGATTAGAGTCCACGCACTTAACCACTACACCAAACTGGCTCTAGGTATGCCCTAGATGGGCAGCTGTGTTAGTCTGCAGCTTTTATAAATACATCTGACTAATGGTTTGTGAATCTGATGGTGAGAGATGTGACTCACAAGAGCTCATGCCAGAATTAAATGTGTTAGGCTTTAAGGTGCAACTGGATTCCTATGAGACATATTAGGCTGAGAGAGATTGGCTCAAAGACAGCCAGTGAGATTCAGGACAGGGTGAATAGCTGAACATAGGCCTCCCCCAGACATAGGGATGATTCACACTTTACTTCAGAGCCAGTTTGGTGTCGTGGTTAAGTGCGCGGACTCTAATCTGGGAGAAGCGGGTCTGATTCCCCACTCCTCCATTTACAGATGCTGGATGATCTTGGGCAAGCCATAGGTCTGTCAGAGCTGTTCTCGAAAGAGCTCTCTCAGCCCCGCCTACCTCACAAGGTGTCTGTTGTGGGGAGGGGAAGGGAAAGGAGTTTGTAAGCTGCTCTGAGTGAAGGGCAGGGTATAAATCCAATCTCCTCCTCCTCCGTGCATCTTCCACATGGACCATTGACTGGAAATTCTGTACCTGGACAGTTCCAGGCACATGCGGCCTGATGAAGACTATGGAGTGCGGAGAGAGGCAGCTTAAGCCTTCCCTCCTGGCCACACCATTATTCTGACCTGAAACACCACAGGGAGCTTTTTGCCACACTGAGGAAACTTGCATGTACTGGTGGCTGCATGCAAGTTATTCCACTGGGGCAACTCAGGGCTCCCCATTTCAGGTCAGGAAAAAATGGCACCTGGAGGGGAAGGCCCCCTACATGTCAAAGTCCCAATCCAATTTGGGCCCCACGTCACTGAGAATGAAGTTCCCAGCATGGAATTCCCAGGGCATGCCTGATCAAAAGCCCTTCTGGTCTCCTCAAGGCAGGATTGCTAGGGGCCCCCAGCCACTGGTCAGGAATTGGGGGGGGGGTAGGGTTGCAGATCCTGGTTGGGAAACTTCTGGAGATTTGGGGATGGAACCTGGGGAGAACAGGGACCTCAGTGGGGTACAGTGCCACAGAATCCACTCTCTAAAGGATCCATTTTCTCCAGGGGAACTGATCTCTAGTCTAGAGATTAGTTGTAATTCCAGGGGATCCCCAGGTCTCACCTGGAGGCTGGCATCCTACCTCAATGATTTTGCCATGTGAACCAGCCCTTAGTAGTCTAACATTCTAACCCCTACAACCATTTCTTGGTTGGATTTTGCAGACCTGTTCCACTGGTGGAGGTACCTTCCTCCTATGTAAGTACTGTTGCAACACTTGTCTTGCAACAGGGAAAGGATTCTTCTACCAGACGAAAGCATTTCCACCAGGGGTACAGATCTGCAGGATCCAGCCCACTGGCTCTCTTTACGCAATATTTCATGTCACATAGAGGTCCAGCAGCTAACAGAACAGCAACATGCTTAACAATGCCCAGTAAGCTGATGCAAGATATGAACTGAGTATTTTTATTCACTACACTCTGTCAGCTTTGTATTAAAGTTATTATTGTGCTCCAAATCACTATAATCACCATGCTTAGAAATACTGGCTGATATCTACGGTACTAAGCAATGAGTGGGTAATTTGTCTATAACTTTCTATCAAGTGGTATAAGGAATGGTTGAATGCAGCCATCACTACAGCCAAATCATAGTTTTTTACACCTAAGAAACCTCACTGTACAAATAAATATTCTGCAAACTTATTTTTAGACAACACTAAGAACTGAGAGCCAGCGTGGTGTAGTGGTTAAAGCGTTGGACTAGGATCTGGGAGATACCAGTATGAATCCCCACTCTGCCATGGAATCTTGCTGGTGACGTTGGGACAATCACAGAGCCTAACCTACCTCACAGGGTTCTTGTGAGAATAAAACGGAGGAGAAGAGAATTATGTTAGCAGCTTTGGGTCCGCACTGGGGAGAATGGCTGGGTATATATGAAATAAATAAATAAGGTGCTGTTGATCAATGGAGAAACTGCTTAAGGACTGTAGGGTCTGCTTGTTCTGGAAGGGGTTCCATTCCCTGAAGGAGCAGGTTCACAGCTTGGAAACACTGCTGGATCCTGGCCTATGGCTGGAGGTTCAGGTTCAGTGATGACCTATGGCCATTCCTCAGAGAGCATGATTTGGTCACGATGTTCCATACCCTCAAGCACATCCAGATTACATTACTGAAATGCACTCTAAGCGTTGCCACCTTTGAAAATTGTCCAGAAACTTAAATGGGGCCAAAATGTGGCGGCCAGGCTATTGTGAAGGGTGGGTTACAGGCACTGTATTACTCCTGTGCTGAAATACCTGCCCTGGCTATGGGTCTGTTTCTAGGCACAATTCAAAGTACTCAAAAGTTAAATGTCTTTACATTTAAGGGCCTAAATGGCTTGAGGATGGGGTACTTGAAGGACTGCCTCCTCCCATACTGTTCAGCCCTCCAGTTAAAATTCTGCTTCCCAAGACTTCCTCTCTCTGTACCTGCGCCTTTAAAGGTAAGGCAGGTAGGAACTAGAGGCAGGGCATTTTCAGTGGTGGCACCTTGCCTTTGAACCTCATCTACATTACTGTCTTTTAGGTGCCTAGCCAAGACATTTATTTTTACCCGGGCTTTTAACTAAGGGCTCCTTTTAGTAGTTTATGGGCTGCTTCTGGTCTGAGGCCTTTTTTACGGGTACCTTTATGCTGTTTTTAATGTTAACAATGGATGGCGATTTCAAAAATTAATGGGACTGAGAATAAAGGTGCTTTCTCTGAACCTCTGAGACATCTATTCTTCCACACTGCTTCAAGTGGGACTGGCGAGGCAGCCCGGGGGGGGGGCAGAAATAAAACAAATAATTTTTGTACAAATTTTAAACTTAAGCTCTCTGCTGTTTAACCTTAAGAGAAGACAGATGTGGTGGGGAACACATAGGGACTGAATTGCATCACTTAAAGCCATCAAAGAACATTTATTTATAGTACAAGCCATGTGAAGAGTTTCAGGAGAAGAGAAGCTTTGTCTCAGGCATACATCATACTCCTTTGCTAGCTACTAAACAAAAATCCTCAGTTGTGCAAATTTGCCCCTGATCTGCATGCTGTTTGAGATTTTATATAATTATAGCAAATCTTGGTTCTTTGAAAGAAAATCATTGTAGTGGAAGGGAGATGGGGTTTGTACCGCTGGCGAGCAACAGGGATGTCTGGTCATGGGAAGGGGCTGGTGGTTAAGAGACAGATGTGCCAACACTTGAAAAGAAAATAAGCACCATCCCTTGAACTCTGAAAGCTTTTGTAGAAACAAGGGCTGAAAACAAGGGTTCAGTGAAGGTCTTCCAAGGCTGTGTAACAGCAACAATGCAAAAATCAAACACTTCAAAGTTTTTTTAAAATGCATAAACATGCCTATCAATGAACATTTGACACCAAAATTTCTGACAGACTTGCAAACTACGACTTACAAAAATATATTTATTCTTTTTATGGGCATTGGCGCCCAATTTTAGATAACATTGAATTTATTTTAGAAAAGGCTAATTCAACGCAACAATTGTTTTTCTGTAACTTTATACGTAGGGACTGGACATAGTGATATGTATTGTTATTTTAATTGATATTAGCTGCTTTTGAACTTTTTCTTGTGTATGTATTGTTAAAAAGTTAAAAAGTTAATAAAAATTGTTTATAAAAAAAAAAATGAACATTTGACACATAATGGAGTCTAAGAACTACTGGTACAAAAACCTGAGGTATGCACTACGCAAAATAGGGTTCACGTATTGAAAAACACAGTTTGAACTCAAAAATGTCAAACAGGGAGAACATAAGAGAAGCCAATGTTGGATCATGCCAATGGCCCATCCAGCCCAACGCTCTGTCACACAGTGGCCAAAAACACCAGGTGCCCTCAGAAGGTCCACTAGTGGGGCCAGGTACATTTACATTGTGAAGGAATATGTTCCTTCTCCTCTGGGGATTCAGTGACAGAGGAAATAAGAAAACCAGGTACTGTGGAATATTTGTTAGCACTCCAGAACTTTAGCTGCATGCTCTCGTGACACATAAATGTATGTATACGCCTGATCTCCCAGATCTTGTTCACCCCATCCCCTTAACGTACATGGAAGTATCATGTTTCCATTCATTTGTCTTTGTTATTTTAACTGCCAAAAATAAACCAAAGAAAAGGGCTTTGTGTGGATGTAGGGGGATTATTTTTTGAAGAGCTCTGATTGTCTTCCAATATCCTGCACCCACATTTGCAGGGCAAGCTGCAGTCAGGCATACCAGCAGCATTGGCTCCTATTTTTTTATGGATATGCCTCAGCCTGCTAATTGGAGGGCAGAGATGAGCCCTCTCTTCTTGGTTTCGGGCCCAAGGAATAGAAACCCCTGTTTGGGTGAGGAAGTAATATAAAGTCTCCCTATGTATCAGCTGGACCAGGGATCCCCAACCTTTCTGAGCCTGTGGGCACCTTTGGAATTTTGAGATGAGGTGCAGAGTGCCACCTCAAAATGTCTGTCACAGGAGGCAGAGCCAAAAGCAATACCTCCCCTCCTCATACCTCCTGAAAAGAAGGAAAGCCTGAAGGGGGAATGGAACCACAGGCTGACTAAGCCCACATGCTTATCAGTCCTCCTAATCCTCCCCTGTAAACAAACCCCTGTCATTTGAATAAGGGCAGCCAATGAGAAAAGCTGCTTTACAATAGCCCCACCCACTTCCTGAAAAGCTCGATGAGCACCAAGAGAAGTATTGGCGGGACCCATAGTGCTCATCATGACACGCATGCCAATGCTTTAGCATTTTGGCCCAAACTCTATGATAACTATAGATTTTCAACCAAAATACTAGAGTGTCAATGTGCCTGGCATGATGACATAACTTCCAGGTGATGTCATAACGCTGACTACATCTGTGCGGGAAGAGGCTGTTCGGGGTGGGGCTTCCCCCACTGGCCAGCTTGCCTATGGTGAATTGAAGCAAACCCCGCCCTGACTGGGAATATGGCAACCCTACATGTACTTGTCTCTCCACCTTTGGGTCTTTAGATGCATGCTATTTGAAATGCAAGCAAAAAAAAGTTTATCACAGGGAGAAGCAGCATCCTATTAATAGCAAATCTCCAGCTGCGGCATTCCTTCTCCGCCCGGATCTGTTTCAATTGGCACTACTAACTTAATTGGCAGGCAGCTTAGGAAGTGGAGGGCTAGAATTTGCATTCCAAAAGTAACATCATCTGGCATGCCCCCAACAGGAGGACAAGCGGAGGAGGAGAAAGAAGAGCACTCTCCAAATGGGAAAATGGCCTTTTGTGGCCAGTCCCAGCTTTGGGCCTTCCCTTCCCGCTGATCATGCCATATTTGTTTATGAACCAACTGCTGGGAAGCCACAGAGACTTGGCAGCCCACGAAGGCCAGGACAAGTAGTTCTCACAGTGCCTTTCCTTACCCACTTGAATGCACAGAGCTGCATCCAAAGCAGGGCTCCTATTAATTCTCCCACCTCTCCCCTAGCCCACACTGTCTCCATTGCAGGGCAGGCTCCTTGCAAGCCCTTGCGGCGCTGGCTTGATGCCGATTTGTCTTGACATCGTTCTGGCACAGGCTCCCTCAGCCGGGGAAAAGAATGAGCAAAGCAGGGTTGTACAGGGTCCAGGCTAACAGCTGCAGACATTCTCCATCAATGCAGGAGAACTCTGCTCTTGTTTACAGAAGCCAAGGCGAAAATGAGAGGCATATGGATGCCACAAATCTTGGAACGCCAGAGGAGTTAGCGCGGAGAGGTGTTGAGGAAGGACACGGTCACTGGAGCTTGAGATGTCGACTGCCAGAGGTCAAAACAAGCTTTTGGGTGAGCGGAACGGCGGAGAATTAGATTCACCGTGATCCTTGAAATTATCTCCCAAAATAGGAACACGGTTTTAATGCATTATTTAAAGAGGAACAGAACATATAAATATCAAAATAATGAATGAAGAGGCTCTGGGCCATCATTTATCTCACAAAAGCCCTGCAGGAGAATAAGTTTCTCCTCTTGGCAAATATAGCTCTTAAGTGCTGAAGCACATCAGTGGTTCCCAGAGAGCACCACAGGTTTGTGCTACTCATGCTCACACACGTACTGTTTAATGTTGTTGGGAGCAGCACACATAAAACCCACAGAAGCCAGCCTGGTTAAGTACAGACACAGGGTACAACCCACAATCATCACCAAATTGCTTCCCCCTGGTTCCAGTGGGAACTTTTAAGGGAAATGAATGGGGGGTTGTATAGCAGCAACTCTCTGATTATCACAACCACAGTTAGCTCCCTTCTCTGAAAACTGAGGGCTGTAAACATCTAGCAATGCAACTGATCACTGGCAAGCACTTGGAAGGGAGACCTCCAAGGAATACCAGGGCTGGGATGCAGAGGCTGGTAATATCAACGCCATCTCTCTAAAACGTCCAAGCCCCACTAGGGGTCGCCAGAAGTCACCATGACTTCCAGGCTCGCAAACACACACACACACTACAAAACCACCCACCAAAAAACCATGTATCTGCAAGTTTGTTTGTTTTTTAAAAATTCTGGTTTCTCATGAGCCTGATTTGCCTGTACGTAAGCCAGTACAGACACATATGAATGATCATGCATGTAATCCTCCCAAGAGTCAAGTTCTGGTAGACCAGCCCATTCTGTCGCCCCATAGTCTCTATGGTAGTGTTCCCCAAGCTATGGGTCAGGACCCAAAAATGGGTCACAAAGCCTCTGAAAGTGGGCTGCAGGCCGGCCGGCCCTAATTGTTGCTCTTGCCTTTTGCATCGCTCTTTCCCTCCTAGCCAACTTCTTGCGTTCTCGCCTCCATATTCCCCTCTGCAACAATCAAGGGGGAGGGGGAGAATTTGCCCATTAGTAACTTTACAGTTATATGATACGGCAGCTTCCACGGCAGAGTGGAGTTTTGAACCTGGGTCTCCCAGTTCCTTCACAGCATGTAATGCAGAGTCATCCCGCAAACATGAGCTCTGTTTTAATAGTCTTTATTACAAGTTATCCCAGGTATAATTCTCAATGCAACCTGGATATACACATCTCAGAAGACCATCCCTCAGAAGAATCTGCAGTTTGAATAAATGGGCAACCAGTCATAAACCAAAGAAACCTTAGAAGGAAATATTAACACCAGTTCTTGCTGCTGGTCTTATAACAGCCTTTACTGAAGGAGGATTTCAAAATGAAGTTATTAATATCCAGAACTTTTGCATCAACTCATCGGACTACTTCCTTGCTTGACCTACTCATGCTTAATAGCATCTATGTACCCTTTCTGTACTTGTTGTATTTGATGGCTTTGTTGCTCTTGTTCTTATATTACTGAATATATTAGCTTCTGCTACTCTCAGCGTCTTCTATCGTGCACAGCTTTGCTTATTTTTTGATATATTTTTTGCTGTGCGATCGCTTACTGTTCGTATTGCTGTTAAAGAAGAAGAAGAGAAGAGATTGGATTTATATCCCGCCCTTCACTCACTTGGAGTCTCAGAGCGGCTTACAAACTCCTTTCCCTTCCCCTCCCCACAACAGACACCCTGTGAGGTAGGTGGGGCTAGGAGAGCTCTTTCCCAAGCTGTCCTTGAGGGAACAGCTGGCACAGAGCTATGGCTTGCCCAAGGTCATCCAGCCAGGTGCAAGTGGAGAAGTGGGGAATCAAACCCGGTTCTCCCAGATTAGAGTCCGCGCACTTAACCACTACACCAAACTGGCTCTCTTCTCTCTAAAGGCACAGAGAAACACACAACAGCTCAGAGCAGCTGACTACCTGACCTTTGAACCCTGACCTTTGAACCACTTCCCTATACCTCTGAAATTTAAACAGCCATTTTGATAAAGTTTCAAACAAAACTGCAAAAAAAAAAATCAGTTTATCATGAGAAGGTTTGCTTTCTTCAATCCTGCTTGATATTCAGGGAGGCAGCTTTGAACAAAAAGAAATGATGTCTTCAGCCATCTTTCTCTTTGCTAAAAATCAGAGATAAGCCGTACATAGATAATGGTGCTTCTCATTCAATTATGTAAAGATTATATAACTGGATAAGCTTTACAAATCATCTGATTTTTCAAATCCCTTCAATTACCATCTTCATAATGAAATGATTAACAAGTAATCTATTGCAGGACTTCAAAGCAAGAGTGCATCATTTTAACAGCACATGGGAAGAGCAGTTCAAAAGCCTTTGCAAAGATCCAGTTCTTTTATGCTTCCCTGGTAGTGTTTCCCTCATAACAAAGAGACTTTCTGCATTCACCTTGCAAGAGATACACCTATTCCCGCCCCCCCCCCCCAAATACCCATTTCATGGGCCCAACAGGGTGAGCGGAGGCTGATATGAGAGTTGACTTCACCAGAGACTAGGTAAATGTTGAAAGCCGTTGCCTTCAAATTTCCATCCTACTCATATATTATAGAAATTGTTGATAGTAAATCAGAGCCTGTCCCGGTAGTTTCTGGTAAAAAGGGTGAGAGCATCTCTGAAAGATGTGAAGAAAGAACTCAGTCTTTCCCAAATGAAGCTAGGCCTGTTTGGCATACATCTGATTGGTTCTTAAGAACATAAGAAGAGCCCTGTTGGATATAGAAGAAGAGATTGGATTTATACCCCGCCCTTCACTCAGGAGTCTCAGAGTGGCTTACAAACTCCTCTCCCTTCCCCTCCCCACAACACACACCCTGTGAGGTAGGCGGGGCTGAGAGAGCTCTTTCCAGAACTGCTCTTGAGAGAACAGCTCTGACAGAACTACGGCTTGCCCAAGGTCATCCAGCAGTTGCAAATGGAGGAGTGGGGAATCAAACCCAGTTCTCCCAGATTAGAGTCCACGCACTTAACCACTACACCAAACTACAGCATCCTGTCTCACACAGTGGTCAATCAGTTCCTCTGGACGGCCAACAACAGGGCAGAGATGCTGATGTTGCCTCCTGGCTCTGGGATTCAGAGGATTAAGGCCTCTGAATGTGGAAGTTCCCCTCAGCCACCACAGCTAATAACCACTGATAGACTTATCCCCCATGAATCTATCTAATCCCCCTTTAAAGCTGTCTGTTCCTGTGGCCATCATCACATCCTCTGGCAGCAAATTCCACATTTTAATCACTCTATGTGTAAACAGAATCCAGAAGACTGCTGCGGGTCCTAAAAAAAAAAACACCTCCACCAGCTGCATCACCACAGTGGAATGTGCAGCGGGTAGACAGACGCTCACCCACAGCATCTGCAACCATATCTTTTTTTTAAAAAAAACTTTTATTTATTAACAGTAACAGATAGAATAACATTGGTAACAATAGTAAAAAGGAAGTCAAAGCTATTAGGTACAAATAACCACTGAAGTGAATTGAATTAAGAATCTTAAACTGTAAGGTACAACAGAGTGCAAGAGAAGCATAATGTTATCATGTCAGAATTTCTGCAAGACTATTAAAAGTCTAACAGATTGTGGTAGTTCTTGTTTGTCGGTAAGAAGCCATCTTTTGATAAGTATTCTACAACTGGGGACCAAACTGCACGGAAAAATTTCATATTATAGTTAGTATTAACAGCGAGATATTGTGCGGAGAGTTTCCCTAGTAAAAAGTGTTCCCAGAGCTTATTTTTCCATCAGTTTATAGACGGAGCAGAGTTGTCTTTCTAACGCTGAGCAATCGTAATCCTCGCTAAGGCCAGTAAAGTAGCTATTGTAGTCGCTTGTGTTTTGTTTTCCTCAGGTTCGGACCAAGCGTCAATCAAGAGGACTTCAGGCAGATCAGGTAAGAGTGTTCCAGTAATTTCTTTAATTTGTGCAATAATTTGCAACCAAAACGCATGTATGAATGGGCATAGCCACCAACAGTGTAGGAAGTCTCCTAATCTGCAACCATATCTGAGCTCATTGCTTATGAACGCAAACACACCATGCAGAAAAGCCTTCTCCAAGAGAAAGAGATGTGCCTTTTAATGGCCTGCTATTACAAACACTGATGAAGCATCAGTAGCCATAACAACCTCTGGACAAAATTAGAAGCGAGGGCAGTGGTAGGAGGAATCTTTAATATCACATCTGTCCAATTGCCTGCAGAGAAATCCTGATTTATGAATTACTCTTCAGTTGGAACTAGAAAGACTGCCATACCCCACAATTTTTGTTTCTTAATAAAACCCATATCATGTACAGTCCAGCATTAATTACTTCTTTTCATAAATTGTAGCTATCAACCTGCTTTGCCTTGATTTCCAAATGCTTCAAGCCCAGAACTGTTTGATGCATGCAGCTACAAATTAAGGAATGGCAGATGGCAGTGATTATTTCAAATCCATATCAACTTGAGAAACTACTAGCCATTTGCCACATTCTTCTCTCTTGCCCCTTTATTTCCCTTACTCCTTCCTCAAACTTTTTTGGCTGTTTTTTTCTTTTCCACAGCCCTCAGAACCATCCCCTCCTTCAACCTTCCTCTTCGAAGCTCCTGAATCTTGTACCCCATCCATTCCTCAGGCCTCTCATCTTCCCCTCCCTAAACTCAGAGCAATTCAGCCAATGGCCACTAAAATAACTCAGACTGGAGTGGAAGATTGCTGAATTGCAAGTTATTACAACACTTAGGACAATGGAACCCCCAGGGCTTAACAGAGATATTGGCTTCTTATCTCAACACATGCTAAGTCATTCTATTTTTACTTTATTTTTAAACTTTGTTGGTCTTATCGAGGCCACTGGACTCCAACTTGGTTCTCACATTTGTTGTTAACTCCTTTATTATCTGTATGCCAACTTGCTATTTACTTGTCCCACTATGTGTTATTCCAATCTTAGCTGTATTTACTGTTAATATATGCATCTTGACTCTAATGAGTTCTTCCTGGCAATGAACACCCCCCACACCACTTGCATGTAATATTTAAGAAAATCTGTTTCAGTGTATGTGAAGAAGTGTGCACACGCTGAGTCTCTGTTCTCACATGTATACAGAGTTGAGCTTGGTTTTTCTTGGGGGTGCTGCTGGACACTAGCTTCATTCTCATTATCTCTTGGTTAACTCTTGCACTTACATGCTAATTTGCTGCCATCCACTGATCCTACTAGCCACCCATTCCAAATTCAGCTCTGCATATGCATCTGGACTCTCAGTGGCCTCTCCTAATGGCTTACCCCCCACCCTCTTTTTTCTTATAACTAGCTTTTGAGATTTTATTCCCATTTTGCCTGAAGAGCTTACACTTTGAATAAAACTTTGTTGATCTCAAAGGTGCCACTTGACTCAAACTTTGTTCTGCTGCTTCTGACCAACATGGCTATCCACCTGAATTGTTATTGGGTTAAGAAGAGATTGCTTTTCCAGCAGGCAACAGTTGAAGCTTGCTTAGAATCCATTCTTTTCTGACTGCCCAGCAGTTCCATGACATCTAAGCCTACACAACACTGTGACACTACCACCAAATCCCTAAATACACAATATCCATGCTTTCAGAGCAAGCTTTGACTTTTACAAGCTTTTGACTTATGGACCTTGACCAGACACTTGGCTACACTGCCCACCTACCAAGATTGCATGGAGAAGGTCAGCTGCATGGGTCTTGCTTCTACCCAGCTAACATCTTCTGGCCCAGTTGGCAGCTGCTCAGAGGGAGGATACCGGCTAGGCAGAAAAGACAGCCACTATCAGCCCTGCTCAAATTTCTGCATTGTTCATATAAGACTACAACTGCATAGGATCACACCATGGCGAAGAAGTTCCCAGTGTGGGGAGGTGTGTCCTTTGCCCTGAGATGCTTCAAAATCCTTCAATGATGCCCAGAAAGCTATTTTAAACAACACTGGGACAGAACGCTTTCAGCACTTTAGTTCATATCAAGTTACTGTGTTTTCTGCCACCAAGAACTGGAAACATTCCTAGTCCTGGAGAGTTCATGTATGCTCACTTAGAGATGTGTGCTGACAGCATTCCAATTATTACAGACAGGACTGAAGTAGGAACCGATATGTTTTCATCAGTCAAAACTGTGATTCATGGCTAGAGGGTTCATGTCACTTCCAAATGCTCCTTCTCCTCCCAGCAACCAGCATAGATGGGGGTGGGGGGGACAAGAGAGAGAGAAGTCAACTGACATAATCACTAATGAGTGAAACTACAGCACAGGTCTAACCTTGTTAGCAGAGGACTAAATCAGGCATTACTTAATGCTGCATCGTAAAAAGGATATATGCGCTGCACTTCTTATTCCAGCTCAGGGGACACTAAAGCTGTTACCGGTCCATGAATGTGTTACATGCAGTGAATTCCAGTTACAAGGAGAATCAGAATGAGAGAGACTCACAAAGCACAGCTTTTGCTTGGCTGTACTATTTCTAACTGCGGGGAGGATCGGCTGTTTAAATACTCAATATATGAAAGAGAACCGCTAATACATGAATGGCAGTGGAAAGGCTACTGGCCTACCATTGTCATTGAATCGGCCAGATTTTTATCCTGCACTTTCTCCAAGGAGCTTTGGGGGTGGTGTTCATGGCTCTTCCCTCCTTCATTCTACCACCATAACCACCATGGGAGGTAAACTAGGCAGACAGAGTGACAAAGTCATCCAATAAGGTTCATGGCTGAAAGAGAATTTGAATGAGTTCTCCAAATCCTACTCCAACATTATTTCACCATACTGATTTTCAAGATGCTAATTTTCCCTTGCGCAAGCAGTTATGTTCAGATGCTACCTACAATAAATATGATCCTCTGCCTTCAACCTGCTTGGTTCTGTTGGGGGGCGGGGACCTTGGACGTGCTATACTAATATTCCTATATGCTTGGCAATTTCTCTGGACACACAGAACTATCCACACACAGATGTTCTCTGTAAATCCAGAGGTATGTATAACCAATGTCTAAGTCTCTCTGTCAAGAGTCACGACATGATTACTAATAGCTGAGTACAAAATATAGGGAAAGATCTCCCATTTCATTGTCAGATTTTAAAAAATCAAACCTACAATAAAGATTCAAATTTAAAGTCACAATACAGATGTAATTTTCGTGCATTCTCTGAAATGTGTTGGGAAACCTGCTCGTGTTACCATAGAAACAGCAAAAGGAGTTAGTTTTTCAGTATTCCACATGTGTATCAAGTGTACACATTTGGACTTAGAAAGTTTAAAAATCCAGGATTAACTGGTAATCAAGTTGTGCAGAACCAAGGAATCCACCAGTTCTATTCAGTATTCAGGGACAACTTTCAATTACTGTCAAAAGCAAACAGCGCATTGGTTAAGTCTACAAAGGAAGATGCAGCCCTGACAACCCAGACCAGCTGGATCTCATCAGACCTTGGAAGCTAAAGTAGGCTGACCACGGTCAGTATATGGATGGGAGACCACCAAAGATGACTGGAGCTGCTATGCAGAGGAAAGAAATGGCAAACCACCTCTGCCCATCTCTTGCCTTGAATGCCTCATGAGGTGGAACTTCATGGAGTCACCTTGAGTCAGTTGCAAATCAACTACAACACTTTACCATATAAAAGAAATACTAATGAAGGATCAGTTTTCCTACCAATATGCACATACCTTGTACAAAAGTTTGGTGTAGTGGTTAGGAGAGCAGACTCTAATTTGGGAGAACCAGGTTTGATTCCCTGCTCCTTCACATGCAGCTGCTGATGTAACCTTGGTTCAGTCATAAGTCCTTTCAGAGCTGTTCTCTCAAGGGCAGTTCTCGCAAGAGCTCTCTCAGCCCTACCTACCTCACAGCGTGTCTGCTGTGGGGAGAGGAAGGGAAGGAGACTGTAAGCCACTCAGAGTGAAGGGTGAGGTATAAATCCAATCTCTTCTTCTTCTGTTGTTCAAGTATAACACTAACACACACTATAGAGACAGATTCAGGCGGGTAGCCGTGTTGGTCTGAAGCAACAGAACAAAGTTTGAGTCCAGTGATGCTATTAAGACCAACAAAATTTAATTCTGGGTATAAGCTTTCGTGTGCATGCACACAGTATCTGAAGAAGTGTGCACACACAGGAAAGCTTATACCCAGAATTAAACTTTATTTGTTTATTTATTTATTTATTCAAATTTATAGCCCGCCCTTCCCGCGAACGGGCTCAGGGTGGCTTACAAGGGCACACAGGCCAATTCAATACATTAAAACAGATAAAATAAACTAAAACAATTCCCATAAATACAATAAATTACTATAAAAGCTTCCAGTATCATGTATTCAGATGGCTACCCCGTGGTAGGTCTGAGCCCCCTTGCCACCAAGCCCGGGCTGCACTGGGCCAGCTACATCACAGATAGCATACGTGATGGGTGATATCACTGGTGGCGGCTCCTATTCAAAGGCCTGGCAGAAGAGCTCCATCTTGCAGGCCCTGCAGAACTGCATTAAGTCCCGCAGGGCCCTGATCTCCTCCGAGAGCTCGTTCCACCAGACAGGAGCCGCCTCTGAAAAAGCCCTGGCCCTAGTTCTGGCGAGCTTGACATCCCTGGGGCCCGGGACACAAAGTCGATGGCATGACCCCGACCGCAGTGCCCGCTGGGGTATATACGGAGAAAGACGGTCCCTTAGGTATGTTGGACCCTGGCCATATTAAACTTTGTTGGTCTTAAAGGTGCCACTGGACTCACTATAAAGAATCATGGAGATTGTGAGGTTTTTAGAAGACTGCATTGGGGTAGAGTGGGAGCAGTGGTTGTCAGTGGTCCAAACATTGCCTTATTAGTAAACAGAAGTATGAGCATTTCTCACATCTGTTGTGCCCAACAAGAAAATAACTCTCTGGGCCAACACTTCAACACAGGAGCCACTGACCACCTTGCCATTCTCCAGCTCCCAATTTCTTATGTTAATTGCACAGCAAAAGATAAATGACTACAATGATAGCCATTTTCATATTTCTAGCTGGCATAATACAAACCTCCCAACTGACAGAGCAGAGGGGGAAAGAAGTCACCAGTTGTCATCTATTTGTGAATCCAGAAAGAGTGAAAATGAGCCGTGAACTAAATATTTCCAGCAACGTGTAGCGATATAACAGCTTTCTATGAGTATATAGATGCATGCATTTGTGTCAAAACAAATTTTCTTTGAAGGAGATGGCATATGTGTTAACTACTGTTAAACCGTCCTCTTCAAATAGAGGCTGCATCCACACAGTGAGGGTTTTGGGCTTCCCCGTAATCACTGCTGCAAACACAGAACAGAAGTACTACTGGGAACAGGGAGAAAATAAAGGAGAAAATTCGTATTTGGGGGGTGTTGCTAGGCCCATACCTTCTGTTGGATAAACAAGTGGCTGAGGATGCCTTTTACCAGCTTTACCTGATGAGCCAGCTGCGGACTTTCCTAGGTGAAAAAAGATCTTGCCACTGTGGTATATGCCTGGTAACATTTAGACTAGACTACTGGAATGCAGTGTATGTGAGGCTGTCCTTGAAGACTGTTCTGAAGCTAGAGCTGGTGCAGAATGCCACAGCCAGAAGGCCAACTGGAGCAGGTCATATGGACCACATGATTCCAGTCTTGTTTCACATACACTGGCTCCCAATTAGCTTCCAGGCCCAATTAAAGGTGCTGGTATTGGCCTTTAAAGGCATGTACAGCTTGGGGCCAGGATACTTTAAGAACCGCCCCATCTCCCATACAAACCTATCCATTCGCTGCTGTCACCTTTAGGAGCCCCTTCTTTGAGACTTCGGCTAGATGGGTGACAACTTGAGAAAGGGCTTTCTTGGTCATGGCACCAAAATTATGGAATTCCCTCCCCAGGAGATCTGTCTTCCCCCCTTCTATCACTGTGTTCTGCCAGTGGGTGTAGAAGACTTCTGTAAAGTGCAGTAAAGGTTGTTGGGTTCAGATCCTGAAGAGAAGCGTGTGCCTTTAAGAAATACAAAAGAAGAGGAAATCCCCAGGGCTGTTTCTGTGATTGTACACCTATGAAAGTGCTGCATGGTGACGTAGGGAGACAGTCTGGTCTTTGGGCAAAACTGTGTGGTTTGAGGGCGATTTTAATATAGAGTTTTGCCCAAAAACCAGGTGACGTAGGCACAGCGTGCAACATCACTTTCAGTAATATCGGCATGTCAGGGGCAACATTTCTGGCTCCTGGAGTGTCCAACCCCCCATCCCCCTGGGAGTGTCTTTAAGAGACCTGGCAACCCTACATGAAAAGCGTCATCTGCCCATTCCCACACATTAAGCCTCCGTTAAAGGGACAGGGTATTTTTCTCCAGGACTATGGATAACCTTACTTGCAACCTCCCAGCATTTTGTGACTGGACACAGCACCACCCTCTATGGAATTCTTGCGTCAGTATTTCCTTCATATGTTCATCTTTTTGTGTATTGCACCTATTCACTCTTACTCTACATTCTTATTAATATGTGTCCTTTCTTTGAGCTTAATTTTGATCCTTTTTAAAACCGATATTAATTTTGGTAGTCCCTAATAATTTTTATTGTGGGGTCCTTCTACTATTTTCACTTAATGAAAAATTATGTTTTTTCTAAACCCCTGATGAAGCTTGTACAGCGAAACATGTAGGGGCTTCATACAACAAAGCTGTCACCTGTCATCTTCTTTTCCTTCTCGGTTTGCTGGCATGTTGCTGTGTGTAGCCCAATTTTTCTTTCTCTTTTGGATTTTCCCTCTGTGGCAGCCATTTTGTCATGATAGCCTCTGCTTGTCCTTAAAATTCCAAAAGTGACCACAGGGCAGGCCCAGCATGATCGAGGACCCCTGTCTTAGAGCCACCAGGGCGATGGACAAAAGGTAGTCCCGGATCTTTCGCGAAATCCTACACACAAAATATCACTGCTGCATTCTTGTGAGTAATTTCCATTCCACCACATTTGTTTTCCAATATAAATGGGAGTTCTGGAAAAAAGAGGTTAAGTGAAGGATCAATAGCACACTTCAGAAGCTAGATTTATGGAACAAAAGTAATCTATCCTTTGCCTTCTGAACTCATGCCCTCCAAGGGCCATCAAAGCCATCTGATGCTCCCAAGAGCAAAATTTTTGTAATTGCATTTCTGATTTAGCTAAGTGAGGTGGATAGGCACATGTCGCCAGCCTTCCTGTCCCTTATTGACTTCACATGGCCGGGGGGGGGGGGGGGAGGGGAGCTATAATCCATGCTTTTTTCCATGTGCATTTACAACCTCACATTCACCAAGCTGATTTAAGGCCCGTTACTATGGCCAGATCTGCCCAAGAACTATCCTTTGCCACAAAAATCATTCCAGCAATACAGGGGCAGTTCGGTTCCTCAGAAATAAGTCTCACGGGGTTCAATGGGACTCAGTCCCAAATAAATGTACACAGGATTACAGTCTCATACAAGCTAGGGAAGATTCAATTTAATCCTGCAGAGCATGGATCAGAGCCCTCATTAAGCCACAATATGGGCACCGATATAGCAGCGTTCACAGTTCACTCAATTGCAAAGGGCACCTGATGTATATTTGCACACAGCAGTGGCACTAACAGATTTTGAGAAATCAGATTTCTCGATGCAGAATGCAGGAGGATGTTGGAATGAATGCTTCCTGGATATTAGCACAGAAGAGGAAAAACACAATTAGAATTAGGCAGATTCCACCATCTAGGCTAAATCTTGTTCTGGTTTTCTAGTGAGAAACACACATAGACTGTTAAAACAGTGAGGAAGCCCCTACAAATCGTATTTTAGAGTTCTAAATTCCTAAATTTAGAGTTCTAAGCTCCTACATCAGATGCACCTATGCCTTAACAGCTCTTATGCACAAAGTATTTTGACTGACTGGTCTCTTGATCTAAGTGTGCCCGGGCTACAGAGCCATTTTGGATGAGAACTGAGGATTCACAGTCCACCAACAGATGAAGGCAAACATCTGATTTCCCTTCCCATAGTCCCCCTGTTTGAACCAAAATGATTCAAGTAAGAACCACGACCATATGAAGATACAGTGCTGAACGCTATATCTTTTTAAAATGGTTTTCCCGAAGTAAAAAAAGTAAATAGAAGTTAAGGTATTTTAAAAATCCTGCAGTTATGCTGCCGAAAAGAGAATCTCTCCCCGCCATATACACACACACACACACACACACACACACGCAATGACAAGTGATTTTAGTCTTCAAAGACTTAGCATTAGACTGCCTTAATACAGTAGTGCTAATATATGGGCTAATCTCTCCAGGGTGTGTATCTAGACAAATCTGCTTAAGCATTTAGCTAGAGCAAGTCCATGCTGGTCTTTGCCTGCTTTCTTAACCCAAGCCTGAGAAGAGATTTTGACTGAAGGAATAAAATACTTCAAAGAAGAATTAAGCAGAAGGATGTGATTAAGACGCATCAACTGCAGGAACTAATTTCCATTAGCTTAGGACCAAGCGAGTGTGAGATTGTGCCAATAGATGTGATCCACAACAGGTCTCCTTAAACAGAAAGTCCTTTATTTGCAGAAAAGATTTTGTTGGTCAAATACACTTCTTCTGTTAGTAATGCCCAAGCATAGGAATACAGCTACAATTATACTGGATATGAAATAAGCCCCGCTCAATATCCACCAATCAACTGGGAGAATTATTAGTGCCCAAATATACTGGCCCACTGTTCCCAAGGAAAGCGCAGTAAAGTAGGTTTCCAGGCAAAACACTGTTGGGGTTTGTGGAGCGGATGTTCCCAAGGAAAATCAAGCAAAGGATCACATAGCACCTGTGAATAATATAACACATAGCAGGAGGCTTTCAGCTCAAGGCCATGAGCTAGGGAGAAGCGAAAGAAAGATAAGAGTAAAGAAAAGTTAATGAGCAGCAAGCATGCGCAGAGCAAGCAAGAAACACATTCCCACGGTGGGAGTCACTCCATCGATGCCAGCTCCCGTCCGGGACCTAGAGGAGTCGGTATGCAAGTTGAAACAAAGGCAATGTTAACTGACCATCAGAATAGACGATAGAAACCTTAGGCATTGGTGAATGACACAATTGCAACAGAACCATTGAGAATAATAATCATCAGGAAACCTTGGCAGTGCTAACTGACAGCGAGGTGTGATGGGAAAGCAGGAAGAAGATGAGGCTGCACCAGTGGGTCGGAGGAAAAAGGAACAAGGTGTACAGTTGAAACTCAGGGTTTACACTCTCGATCTTGCACCGTGATGGGAAAGCAGCCACACAGCCTGACTCAAGTGTTCACCACGTTTACATTTATCGCAGAGGTTGGGTCTTTTTAGAAAGTCATAAAATGCATGAGGGAAATGAAAGACTCTCAAGCCATGGTGGATGTACATTTTAAATTCTTAGGTGTCTTGAGCCTTCGCTAGAAGGCGTGGCAATTTCCACCAGTTTCCCCCTTCCCAGTGAAGCCCCCATAGGCCTTGCCCCCCACACTTTGTTCCAGCAGACCCTCAGGAACAGCACGGTGGTGGGTCCTGCAGGGGGAAGAGGAAGCAGTGGAAACTGCCGCTATCCCCCTTTTAAATTCCCAAACAGGACAACGAGGAGGCAGTATAGAAATATCTTAAATAAATAATAGAATCCCAGAGTTGGAAGGGGCCATACAGTCCAACCTCCTGCTCAATGCAGAATCATCCTAGAGCACCACTTCCTTCAAGGAGCTGAGAGTGGTGTACATTGGTCAGCTTGTTCTTGAGCCAGTTTGGTGTAGTGGTTAAGTGCGCGGACTCTAATCTGGGAGAACCGGGTTTGATTCCCCACTCCTCCACTTGCACCTGCTGGATGACCTTGGGCAAGCCGTAGTTCTGGCACAGATGTCCTTGAAAAAGAGCAGCTTCTGTCCGAGCTCTCTCAGCCTCACCTACTTCACAGGGAGTCTGTTGTGGGAACAGGAAGGGAAGGGAGTTTGTAAGCTGCTCTGAGACTCCTTCGGGTAGTGAAGGGCGGGGTATAAATCCAATCTCCTCTCCTCCTCCTCGTAAACTGAGGGTCTAACCAGACAGTATTGTTTCCACAAGTAGGTTCACATGCTACTGCTGCGTGTACCTGCATCAAGACTGAGCACACAAGAAGCATGCTGATAAAATCGAACTCATATGCCACTGTCACAGGGTGACCACATGTCTTCCTTGGATTCCACCAAGGGTTTTTCATGATCCAGATGGTATCCCATGGTTCCTTGCAGCGTTGTGCTTTTTACAAGCCTCCTTTTTATACTGGGATCTGCAGGCAGCCACACAGGTCGTGTAATGTCTGTGAAATTTAGTCAATTTTCGTTGCTCTGTTCCTTGTATAATGTTCTGCATTGTTCACCTACTTTGCAGTTCAGATCTGTTACATTACTTCTTTATGTATTCTACTGTTTTAGTGCATTGCTCTCTCATTTTGTTACAGCCTTATTTACTATTGCTTGTTGTGTTCTTTTGTTCTAATTGCATTGTCTTAAATTGTGTAAATCACTTTGAGTCCCAGCAAGAGATAAAGAAAATTCATACATTATGAATGAATAAATGTTGCTGGTTTTACTGCAATGAGGCAAGCAACATTGGTTGCTGATATTTTATAATTATTTGGGCAATATTTCATTATTTTTAATTGCACACATTTGAATATGCAATCATTCAAACAAACGCGCACATTCCAAAAAGATAACGATTATTATTCTCACCTTTTCCTTTCCTTTGAGACTGATGAGGGTCCATTAGGAAGTAGGGAACACAGCTTTGTTGCCAGATTTCCCTGCCTCCTCCAGACTGGGAGAGATTAGAAATGGCTTGAATTTTTTAATGATTGTTTAGCTGCGCAGCCATTTTGACTGAACCACCCTTCAGCGTTAAGAGGAAAAACCCACTTGATAAAAGCCAAGAAAACTCACAAGAGATGGTTTTAATCGGCACTACCACACAACACTCAAATCCTTCTAATATATATAAACATACACACAGACAACTCCCTTGCCCTTGCTAATTCTCCAATATCTAACCTTAAGAGTTCTTGAAAACTTGAAGCTAACTTATACCAGCCATGTTCACATGTTACAGTGAACACACATGCCGGTACATGCATACATCTGTAAGTAAGAGACAGTGTGGTGTCGTGGCTAAGGAGTGCTGGACTAGTATCTGGGAGACCCCGATTTGAATCCTCACTTGTGCCATGGAAACTCACTGAGCCAGTCACATTCTCTTAGCATAGCTTACCTCATAGGGCTGCTGTGAAGATAAAGTGGAGGAGAGGAGGATGAAAGGTGCTTTGGGCCCGTACAGGAAGGAGGAAGGGAGGGAGGACACTTTACAATTGAAACTGGGGACCAGTACCTGGATAAATGCAGGATTTAAATCAGCTATACATGTGTCGAATGGAAAACAGAGAATGGCTCACCGCACATATAAGGGAAAACCAAGTGTACACTGTACAGGTGCTCAGTGTAACATGGTGAGTCAGACTATTTTCCACTGTGACTGGCAATGGCTTTCCTGGGTCTCAGGCACAGGAATGTCACATCACCTGATTTCCTAGTCCTTTTAAGCTGGAGATGTTGGGGACTGAACCTGGGACCTTTCTGTATTTAAGGCAGATGTTCTACCATGCTCTTAAGTGAAACTCATCTCTGGGCCAGCCTTCAGTTAGTATGGAACCCCTGCAGCTTATGGTGTGAACTTGCTGCACACTGTATTTTATTCAACTGCGGTTTAACAGGGGTCACCAGGCTGAGCACCTGGGATGAGGAGAGTGTAAAAATATATGCCGTGAAATAAAGAAACATCCTTCTATGCATGCACAGCCGTTAGTGGCAGTAAACAATCCTCCAGTGCACCAAGTGCCTACAGGAGAAAGCGCCCCCATCCACTGGTTTAAAAATGGGACACAGCATTTCAGCCTATGCTGCTCCTTTGGAGGGGACAGTAGAAGAGCAACAGGGTAAAGGAAGTGCCGAGCACACACTTGCACACTCATGTCAGAAAACGAAGCCACAGAGACAGAGCAGCACCAGGCTCTAGGGCTTGCGACACGTTTCTTCAAAAGGAAGACAGAAAAGGACTGGAGGGAAGCCTCTGGGGGAATCCACAGTCAAAAAGCATGAGTTCAGGCACATCAGAAACAGAGGAGCCTAATGAATAGGGTTGCCAGCTTTGGGCTGGGAAGTCTGTGGAGATCTAGAGCTGGAGCCTGGGAAATGTGGAGTATGATGCTATATAAGTCCACTATCCAAAGCTGCCATTTTCTCCAGGGGAACTCATCTCTGTCATCTGATCAACTGTAATCCAGATTTCCAGGTTTTTTCTGAAGGCTGGCAACCCCGCATAATGGAAAACCGAGCCCATAGTCTGGAGAGTATGCAGGCCTAAAAAGAAGGGACTGTGGCTAAACAAACCAGATGATATCCCTAGGAAAACCTAGAAAGGGATTCATGAAATGATACTAATACAGGAATGTCGAAGAGCAGGAAATCTGAAGTTCACAATAATCCGGGGTCTGTCTGTCTGTCTCACACACAGCGAAATCCAAGAACTGCTCAGAGATCCCAAGTTCAAAGGCCACAGCAGCAACATTACAGTACCCCATACTACAGTTTATTGTAGGGAGAACTCCATCCACCAGTCCACTCGCATGGTTCTTTCCAGAGAAACGTAAGCAAAAATTACAGGTCTGCATCCCCAGTTTTGCAACGTGGAGGCTAAATGCAGTAAGACCCTGCGCTTAATAACTGTCAGAACAGGGTCTGTTCACATACTACAGGGCTGCTTCTGTATACAGCTACTGGAGAAAGGGCCACTGGAACCATCTAATAGGTACTGATAACAGTCAGCCACATCATTTTTCTAATCATACAGTCTGAAGTTAATACTTGGGATTCTGACCCAATGCTAATATGAGGTGTCTTGCCCCCCCCCCCCCCCGCCCAAAAAAGAAGAGTTAATGCAGTTGCTAGAAAACATATTTTGCTAATATCACAGACTTGCGTGTTGCTTCCACATACCACGTATTTAGTGACACATTTTGGATCAGGCCAGCTGTCAGGATTGGGGTCATTTCTGAAATTAACCGAGCGTCTTTGAAGTAGATATTTCAGACTCTGTTATCATGAGACAATTATGAAGGGAGCAGAGGTGAATCAGGCACCCAATTGCCACGGGAGTTCAAAGGGAACTTGCCCACTGTTTCTGCTGGAGAAGTGTCTTCTCCTTAGCGGACTCCTCAATTAAGATTTACTTTCTTTCTAAACATAAAGGCTCAGAATAATTCCCTTCTGCGACCAAGCAAAAAAAAAATTTTTTGCATGCAAATTGCATTGCCGCTCCTCGCGAACAAAGGTTTGCAGAAGCAGATGGAAGCCTGCGAGGCCCACAGATGCTTTTGTTTGGCAGAGTGCAAACCAGACCCCGCTGCCCATCAAAGTCAGGCTCCGCATTGTGATGCAGTGACCCTAACAAATTCATTTTGTTGCTTTCTGTCACCACGTTGAACCAGACAGATGAATCTGGCATTAACAAGGATGGCGGCGGTGCTGGCTGAGAAAACCGTTAAAACCCACAGCAAGCTACAAAGTGCAACGCGCTCTTGCATATTCCCGTATAATGCATTCCAGCGGCAGGAAATGAAGAGTGTCTTCTCACTCCTGTCCCACTGGACCCTCTTGTGCCACCTGGAACCATCCAGGAGGTCTTTGTTGCACGTCAGAATGGAT
Source organism: Lepidodactylus listeri (assembly GCA_029233225.1). Classification (NCBI taxonomy): domain Eukaryota; kingdom Metazoa; phylum Chordata; class Lepidosauria; order Squamata; family Gekkonidae; genus Lepidodactylus; species Lepidodactylus listeri. The sequence continues at coordinate 25,546,164 of JARCFY010000008.1, forward strand.
TAGAGAGAGCAGACAAGCTGTTTAAGGAAGTGGGAGTTAAGAGCTGCACACACAGACAGACAACATATTGGGCCAAGCTGCAGTACTACAGCAGCTGGATTTGGCCCAAGAGCTGGCAGTCCACCATTGTTGAAAAGAGAGAGAGAGAGATTGAAAAACCCTAAAAACTATAACTCTTAAGTACATAGTTGCAATATTTACAAATGCTATTCAGGCCTAGAATACTAATGACCAGATAATCACAGAAACAGAATCACAGAGTTGGACGTGACCTCCAGGGTCATTTAGTCCACCACCACCCCCAGCACAATGCAGGAAATTCACAAATACCTTCCCCCAACACACACCCCAGTGATCCCTGCTCTATACCTAGAAGAGGGCCAGAAAAATAAAAATCCTCCAGAATCCCTGGCCAAACTGGCCTGGAGAACAATCACTTCCTGAGCCCTAAGTGGCAATCAGCATTTCCCTGGGCGTGTAAAGAATGGGCCACGAGAACTGAGGTAACCCTCCCTGCCCTCCCTTCTTGTGATCCTAATCAGCCTGTATATGCTAGCGGCCTTCAACCTTTCCACTCCAGAAACCCACTGTGCATGGGACCTATTGTGCGTTAGGAAGTCATGTGATAGGACAAAGGTGAACCAGGGTCACGACCTCACCAGTGTTAAAACCAGGACCATGGGCAGCAGGCTAAAAGAGCTGGGGGCAAGAAACACAAGCAAAGCATCAGGCGGTAAATCACAGTAAGAATGAGCCAAAGGTCAGAGCCATGGAGGAAGGACTTCACTTTGCAGCCCTGCCACTCTTTTCAGCACGCATGCAAAAAGCAGCAGCATTGAGCACACCCTTGTTCTCTACACTGGAGATCTTTACCAAAGGCAATCAAAGAAGCTGTAGCTCTAGGAAGGCTGGCACCAGAGCAGGAGGCATTCTCCATCTCTGGATGGCCACCAGTTTAGGCATACTGCTACACTGAGACTCAATGACTCCAAAGCCCCTCTTAATTCTATGACCCGCCTGAACCCATTGGTTGAGGAACACTGCCATACACTGCATGGCCTGCTTGTGGATTTGTCTGTGTCTTCTACTAGACCTCCCTAAAGAGATGGGCTGCAATCAGGGTTGCCAACTCTGGGTTGGGAAACCCCTGGAGATTTGAGGGTTGAGCCTGGGGAGGGTGGGGTTTGGGAAGCGGAGACACCTGAGTGGGGGATAATGCCACAGAGTTCACCCTCCAAAGCAGCCATTTTCTCCATGGAAACTGATCTCTGTAGTCTGGAGATCAGCTGCAATTCCAGGAGCTGTCCAAGCTGCACCTGGAGGTTAGCAAGCCCAGCTATAGTTGTAGCAAACATCAGGTATGTGTGTGACTGGCCCAAGGTCGACCAGTAAGCAGGGTTTTGAAACCAGATCTCTACAGGCCTAGGCCAGTTCTCTGACCAATGTACCACACTGGCTCTCTAACTGCAGCAACTCAAATATGGGAAGCAGCATCCGTAGTTCGAATCACAGAGCTGGAAGGGACTCCAGGATCATCTAGTCCAACCCACTGCACAATGCAGGAAATTCACAAATACCCCCCACACCGCCCCTGTTCCATGCCCAGAAAATGACAAAAAAAACCTCCAGGATCCCCAGTCAAACTGGCCTGGAGAAAAATTGCTTCCTGACCCCCAAAGGGGTGATCAGCATTTCTCTGGATGCGTAAGAAAGTTATGGCCACCTTGATCCTCCTCATGCATTGCAAACCAATACGGGATTTTCATCTAAAATATAAAGTACAGGAAGGTCAGGGAGTCACGTCAGGTGCAACTACCATTTGCATCTGCTGATCTGTGCAGGCAGGGTCCTGCGTTCCACCTCAGCAGAAAATTCCTAAGCAACCAGGTCAGAGAGTAATTTCTAAAAATGCAAATATGTTCCACTTTGAGATGCTGCCACTGGAGACACAGTGTGGCACAGTAGTCAAATATTGGACTAGGCCAGGGGAGACCTGGATTTAAATCCCTGTTTGCTGTTCAAGAACTCACTGGATGACCTTGGGTCAGCCACTATCTTTCAGACTAATCAATCCCACAAGGTTTGCTGTTTTAAGAACAAAAAGGGAAAATCATGTCAGCTGTCCTAAGCTCCTTGGAGAAAGCAGCGGGGGTGGGGGGTGGGGGGTAAAGATGTTCTAAATACATGCCACAGCAAGTTAAGGTTGCCAGCTCCTAGTTGGGGGTGGGGGACCCCCTGATCTTGCAGGTTCCTGCCTGCCACCAGCCACCTGGCCTGTGGGAGGAAATCCCACCCCACCACCAACGTGCCACAATGTGCCTACATCAGCCAGAAGTGGCATAGGCATGTTGGTGACACTGGGAGGGATGCTCTGGTTTGGGGGCAAAACTATATGGTTTGAGGACGATTTTGCCATAGAGTTTTGCCCAAAAACCAGAACGTCTTCCCCAGCATGTCTACATCACTTCCAGGTGACATAGGCACAGTACGCAACGTCACTTCCAGTGATGGCAGCACATCAGGGGCAATGCTTCCAGCTCCCAGAGCATTCCCCCCCATCCCTCCAGCATCTTGAAGGGACCTGGTAACCCTACAGTGAGTAGGGATACTTATTTCAGAAGGACGCAGCAACAAGGAGAGGACGGCATGCGGCTGATTATCACACTGGGCAGACTCCGAAGAAGTAGTATTTTGCTAAAGGCAGAGGGTGAGGGGGGGGGGGAGTTGACTTCCTCTGGCTTGACCTGAAGCACACATACTTGGTATATAACCCATCCAGACTAGAGACTGCATGACACTTTCCAAACTAGGGTTGCCAACCTCCAAGTGGGGACTGGAGATCTCCCAGTACTCCAAGTCATCTCCAGACGACAGAGCTCAGTTCCCCTGGAGAAACATGCTGCCTTGGAGTATGGAGGCCCTGCCCCAAACTCCCCACTCTCCGCCCCCCAAATCTCCAGGAACCCTATTTCAAACTGGCCTTAATCAGAGGGGGAAGGCAAAGGCATGAGGGAAGGGAGAAGGAAGAAACATGAGCATAAAGTGAGAAAATGTCCCACAATCTCGCAGCACTAGCACAAAGGGCTTTGGGGTACACTCCCACGATGCAAGACCATGCCAAGTGAAAGAAACTGTACATGGCCTCTAAATAGGCCAGTTTCTGCCCGAAATAAAGAAGAGTTGGCATTTATACTCCACAGCTTACAGTCATCTTTCCCTTCCTCTCTCCACAACAGGCACCTTGTAAGATACGCAGGCCCATAGCTACAGTGGGGCATCTCGGGGCCCAGCCCCCTGACTTACTGCCAAAGCCCCCTGACTTTCCATCCAGCCCAGGCCCCCCAAATTCCAATTTTTTAGTTTATTTGTGGCTCTCTCTTGGGGTACCCCCCCAACTTATTTAACATACCCCCCAAATTAAAAATTCCTGGCTATGGGCCTGGAGATAGGTGGGGCTGGGAGAGTCCTGAGAGGACTGTGACTGGCCCAAGGTCACCAAGCAGGCTTCATGCAGAGTGGGAGGGGGAAATTGAACCTGGTTCTCCAGATTAGAGTCCGCCGCTCTTAACCACTACTACACCACGCTGGCACAAACTGGGCAGGGTTTGCATACCCTGCACTATGATTAAGTCTCTCTGAAGTGCATACTTCCTTGGCTCTTTTGCCCAGCAAGACTGGAGACAGCTCCACACCAAGAAATAGCCAAGTCACAGAACCAGCTCTCAGATCATGGCCCCCAGCAAACTCTGAAATACTGAGAACATAGATATAAGCTGTAAAAACGACCAGTGAGTTCCAGATTTTATACAAATATGCCTTGTCTGGAAGACAGTTTGTTCATTTTTCCAGTTTGGAAATATTCCAACTTGTTTATTTCATTAATGTTCTTCTCCGGTCCCCTCCCACGTCTACCAGCAGCAATTTTAATGACTCCCACTACTGGACACTTGAAATATGTTTTGCACCCCATCGATTATTGCCCGCAGGACAACAGAGATGAGAGGGTCTGGCCTGCCAGAACCATTTTGATTCTTCCCTTTGAACCCAGCTCTACCAGACTCACTCCTGGAGTCTTGGTACCTTTCCGATTGGCCCCCTTAACAGGAACCCAGCAAGCTAGCCATTGTCTGCTAGACAGCATACAGTTGCAAATTAACTGCTCTGCCATTCAGCGGCTTTTCCTGCATTCAGAGCAAATCAGTGAACCAGAGTCCAAAAGAAGACAACTGTGAAGCTTATTTAGAAGTGTTTAAATCAAACTGGATTCCAACACTTCATTACACGGCCCATCTAACAACTGGAGCATATTATACAAATAAAGACTCCAAAACTAAATCGTAGGCTGCAAACAGCCTGCTAGAAACGTAACATGTGCAATAAATCTTATGGCATCTTGGAATGTATTTCTCTGGTCTGGGGATAGAGGGGATATAATTCTACATAGGCAATCACCCCACTTCAAAGAAGGAGCTGCTATAAGATCGCCTCCATCCTTGAAAGGAGGCAGATGGAGCATAATGGCAGGGTCTTAGTTAATTACTCTCAGCATCCCACAATTAAGGATACATCTGCCCGTCAATCTCCAATTTTGACATATTTCCTTCACTATGTTCTCCCCTGGAATTAAACCCAAATAAATGGTCCCCATATAAACTAAGCTTGTTATTCCTGTTTGGTCCTTAAATCTGTTAAACATAATCATTATGTTGTATGCTAATTTACTGCACACCTTCTACCTATATGTATGGACTGGTAACTTTCATTTCACTGTATCCAAATAAGTGTGTGTGCACGAAAGCTTATACCCACAATAAAACTCTGTTGGTCTTAAAGGTGCCACTGGACTCAAACTTTGTTCTGCTGCTTCAGACCAACACGGCTACCCCACCTGAATCTATCTTCAGTCGTATTACTCTTCTACCTTCTTTCTTTCACTGCTCCTTTTTCAAATAACCTTTTCACAGAGCAAAAAGTTTATGGTTTGAGAAAGGCAGGCAGGACGTTCACCTTAAATAGCTAAAGCAGAGATTCCTTACTGCAACAGAACAGTTAGAGTTGAGTCTACTAGCACCTTAGAGACTAACAAGGTTTTCAGGGTGTTCAGCTTTTGAGAGTCAATGTTCCCTTCGTCAAGATACGATTAACCTGACAAAGGGAGCTTTGACACTTGAAAGCTCATACCCTGAAAATCATGTTGGTCTCTAATTTCTGCTACAGACCAGCACCCTCTGAAACTTGTATCACACAGCGATTTTCTTCCTCTTAATGAGCCGTCCCTGAAGCCTCATGGCCATTTCAAACTACACTGTTTTTCCCCTGCCCTTTTTCGTCACACACACAATCTTCCTCAGAAGGTTTCTTCAACATTCCATTGGGAGCACTGTGGCGCTGAAACCGGACCACAGATCAGCACAATACCAACCCCACTGAGACGACTGGACTCAATTGAGATAGACTGTGATAAATGCAATTGTGACTGCTGTCACCTGGATACAAGCAGTTCAGAAGTAGCTCACTGGACAGCAGGTTTAAGCAGGAGTTTTGGGCTTCAGGGATTGGTGTGACAGATGTTTCCAGGTGAGAACAGTCAGATTACATGTATCTCAGTGTGTCTCAATGGAGTTGTTATGGCATTCCAAATAGAACTTTCTCCTCCAAAAAAACTCCCAAGGAAGATCGAGCGCGGAGTGGAAAAACAAACAGCAAAGCAGGAAGCACTATTCACAAAGCTCTCTACAGTGCTTCAGAAGCAGAAGAAAGGGTTGAAAACGGGGGGCGGGGGGGGAAGGCAGTTTGCAGCCACAGCATTTCAGGCACCCTAACTGAATGGGAGACAACCAGGATTGTGTGAAAGGGTAAATAAATTCCACTAGCAGCTGGTTACTAAAACAGGTCTGTCTAAAATGGCGCTCGGGGGGGAGGGGGATTAGGAACCAGTTACTGAAACGAAACACACAGGCAGTCTGAGAAATTTCTAAGTCCTGCTGCAGTGCATGCTGGGAAATGTCTGTACACTTCCTATTCACATATAAAGGGTCCTTCTTTCAGCAAAACAGACACCATTAATAGCCAAGTTCTTATGAGGAGGGGACCCTGGCTGTTTTTTAAAAACTATCCTGAAGAAAGCATGCAAATGTGTTTTTGAGGTGAAGAAATTAAATGATGCTGACACAAGTCAGGTGGGCACATCTGCAAATGAAAGTTTGGCACGCAACTGGGGAAAAACAGACACTCAAATAATGTGTGTTTAGCAACGAAGGCATAGCCTGGATAGCCCAAACTAACCCAGTCTCATCAGGTCTTGGAAGCCAAGCAGGATCGGGCCTGGTTCACACTCGGATGGGAGATCACTAAGGAAGTCCAGGGTCACAACACAGAGGCAGGCAATGGCAAGCCACCTCTGAACATCTCTTCCCTTGAAAATCCTATGGGGTTGCCATAAGTTGGCTGCGACCTGGCATCACTTTCCACCACCACCAACGAAGGCAACATGGCAAGATGCTCAGTCTCTCTTTAAGAGAGGCTCGTGAGCATGGACATCATATCTAATGCTTTACTTGTGGTCCAAGCATCCCTCTGGAACTGTTCTGGCTCATCTGAGTTTTGGCATGGACTCAGAAAGGTAATGGTTCTTCTGATTTCCTTGTACCAGCTGCCATCAGCTTAAATTTGAAGAAGCAGGTACAAATCACCATGGCATCTCTGTATACCTCATAGGTAAGTTTATGTTACCATCCTGACAGTCTGATCAGACTTGAATTCCAAAACAACCAGGCGTGCAATAAAAAAACCCCAATGCGGTAATTCTTGAAGCTGCGTCACACCTTATGTTTCTGTCCCCCATCACCACCCATGAAGTGCTGCAAACAACAGCTCTGTAGGGGGAAGACTGTCAGTAAAATGGTGCCAGAAGAAACTGTCCTTATCCACATTCACCCCTCCACACACCTTTTTTCCTTAACACACACCAGAGCTTCCAAGCATATTGCACGGTTTGGCCCCATAACATGCCAAGTGGGGGAAACAATGGGTATACACATTCAGCAAGTACTGAGGTGGGAGACTGGTTTCCAACTGTAGGCAATTGGGGAGGGGATTCCTCATCACTATTGGCTCCAGATTTTACAGAACTTTTCTGACCAGGTGAGAAAGGTACACAAGTGATTGAATCCTCACTATATTTAAGAACGAGTTTTATGATCAGCAGGGCTCATTTCGTAGCAGGAGCACCTCTGCATATTAGGCCACACACCCCTAATGTAGCCAATCCTCCAAGAACTTACAGTAGCCCCTGTAAGAAGAGCTTTGTAAGCTCTTGGAGGATTGGCTAAATTAGGGGTGTGTGGCCTAATATGCAAAGGAGCTCCTGCTACGAAATGAGCCCTGATGATCAGTAGTCTTTCCCTTGGCCACAGACAATAATTATCAGAATAACTTCACCTTGGGCAGAACAAAGTTCAAGTCCAGTGGCACCTAACCCTAACCTTTAAGACCAACGTTTTACTCAAGGTATAAGCTTTCATGTGCACGCACACTTCTTCAGATACATTTAAATGGAAGTTAACAGTCCATACATATAGGTAGAGGGTGAGCAGCAAATTAGCATACAGCATAATAAAGGTGTTTAACAGATACAAGGACCAAACTGGAATGACAAGCTTAATATCTTGGTCAGTTTATGATGAATGCATGTTATATTATTATGTCAGGAGTCATGTTGCACTGCTTATTAGTTTGACCACTGAGGAAGGTCAGTTGGGCTGAAACATGTTTGGTCAGGGTCAATTTTTGTCACTTTTGGATGCCACTATGGAAAATTAACAGACTTTAACAAATATACAAAAAATGCATTATTTATTTCACAGTAGATTAAAAACAGATATTGACCCTTACAATAGCCTCAATTAAGGGCCAATACCTGTTTTTAATCTACTGTGAAATAAATAATGCATTTTTGTATATTTGTTAATACCTGTTAATTTTTAAACTGACTAACAGTATTATTTGGCTTGTTTGTCTATGTTTTCTTAACCTTTGGGTACTTAATTCAATTTGTTTTGGGTTAATTCCCCCCCTTCCAGTTTTAGGGGGGATCCTCCCTATAAGCAAAACCCTAGAACACCGGAGCAAAACGTTCATGCCCACCTCTTTGCCAGCTGTGAGAATTCCCCCACTGCTGGGAGTTTTCCCACACAGAGGAGCATTCAAGTGGGTGAGTTCCCCCAGCTCAAGTTCTGAAGTGGTGCAGGGCACAGGCCAGCAATGAATGGGCGAGACGGCATATAAAAGATTCTTCCAAACCCATTCATTCTGAGCAGAAATGAACCATTACGCATTTTGTTCTTCTTAACTTCCGTGCTGCGATTCTTTTAAACAGCATATAATCAACAGCCTGGCAGGGTGCTCTCGAGTTTCACATTTCCCTCCATCAATATTTTATGCGCAAGGACTATTTGTGTTACCCATCTATTCCAACATGTTTTGACAGCCATGCCGCTCATCACATGACAACCGCTTTCTATTTCCAACAAGCAGCTGCAGACATTGACAGAATGAGTTTCCAGCGCGTACACAGCACGGCTGAACTGGTGACATCATGGCTAATAAGCCAAACACAATTCATGAAGCGCTGCAGTCAGGATGACTCGGTCCCCGAAATTTAGCACGTCACAGCCCTGCAATGGATCCGTGGCTGGTACAGACAACCAGACAGAAGCATGAAGCATACTGAAATGTAACCCTGGTTTGTTTTCCTTAAACGTGGTTAAACATTATGCCGTAATATACAACCCCCCCTAATTAAAGACTGGCTGCAAGCCAAAATGAAAAAAAAAATGGAAAGGGGTCTGCAAACGTTACATGGTTAAAACTTTGTTGGTCTTAAAGGTGCCACTGGACTCAAATTTTGTTCTATGGTTAAAACAGTTTCCTCATCTCTCTGCTTGCAAGCTAAAAGGCAAGTAACATCTCCTTGCACGCTCCCAGCACTGGGTTTAGTTCACTGTGTCTGGGGATCTTAATGGTCAGCAATACACAGCAATATGCACTGTGTTTACACTAAGAAAAGAACGCTGCCACTGCAACCTGACCTGGTTTGCCCAGGCTGGCCCAATCTTGTCAGCTCTCAGAAGCTAAGCAGGGTCAACCCTGGTTAGTACTTGAATGAGAGACCATGAAGGAAGCCCAGGGTTGCTGTGCAGAGGCAGGCAATGGAAAACCACCTCCGAACGTCTTCTGCCTTGAAAACCCTATATGACTTGACACCACTTCCCACCACACCACTGGAAGATAGCAGCAAGTTCAAAGCAGCCATTCCCAACTAGAAAAGGCCTCCCCTGCTAGGGAGAAGGCAAGGTTAAGGCAGGGCCAAACTAGAGGATGCTCTGGCAGACTGACCAATGCATCTCCTCAGAATGACTTCGAAAGAGAAACAGGCTGCATCTGGTCAGGGTCATGACATGAGCAGAAATTTAACCTCCAACCCCCTGGCACCGTTTCTCCAACAGCAACAGCCCCATTGTCAAATTATTAGCAGTCTGAGAAGAGGAGGAAGAGATAGTCCTAGAGAGGGGGCCTAACAGCAATGGGTGGAGGTCAAGCATCTAGGAACCAATATAACCCCTAGGCTTGTAACCAAGTCAGCAAGGGCCAGTTGAACATCAACAAAAGTTGGAAGCACATACTTCAAGATAAGGGTTGACAGGTCTTACCTTGCAGCTGGCGGGGGGGGGGGATCTTTGCTCCTCTCCGGAAGCTTCTGCACCACACGCTTCACAAAGACATCACCCAGAAGAGACATCATCATGACAATGATCTAGGTTTTTGGGCAAACCTATGGTTTTGAGCCCAAATTTACCACAGAGTTTTGCCCAGGACATAGAGCATTGCTGTGAGATGTCAATGGCATAATGATGTCACTTCCAGATGATGTCATTGTGCCACATTTGGGGGCATTTGCGGGTGGGGTTCCCACCACCGGCCAGCTAGTTGGCGGCAGAAAGGAGCCCACAAAAGTGGGGAAACCCCCACCTGGACCAGGGGACTGGCAACCTGATTCAAGATCTCTGCCTTCCCAACCAGCAGTACCTCTGTCTCGTCGGGAATTATTTTCCGTTTGTTCACTCTTAGTCATTTAACCACTGCAGAAAGTATTCAAAGAGCTCTATCGCAATGCCAGGAGATAAGGGAATATAAGAGCAGCATATTGATGACAACCAGCCCCAAGCCTATGTATCATTAGTCCTAAGGGTTTTACACAAAGGTTGAACAGGATGGAGCAAAGGATTGCACCCTGCAGAACCCAGCCGAATGACAACTGGTCTCCAGTCATAACTCTTTGAGTCCACTCTATGAAGAATGATTTGAACCAGTCCAAAGCACATCCCCTGATATCAGCTTCTGCCTCCAAATGCCTCAACACAATGGCATGGTCCACTGTATCAAAGGCTCCAGCTAAACTCAGCAGGAACAACAAAGAAGCACGGCCTTCGTCTACATTCAGACAGTCTTCAACCAAAGCCACCAATGTGCCTTTAGTACTTTTCCAAAGTAAAAATGACCACTTTGGGGTTCTCAGACCCAGAAGCCTTTGCTGCATTTTGAAACCTTGCCTATACCCAACCCCACCTAATCCAATTAACTCTGTAAGACATCCTGTGCATTGCAAACATCTCCATCACTGGCAGAAATCTCCCCTCCTCCCCTCTGCCCTTGTTAATTTCACCCACTGGATTCAAAAGTGTGCTTTTCATTATTATTCTGGGTTGGTCCCAATAAAACAGTGGCAGCATCTTCATAGGCAGAAGGATTTCAGGGGTCAACTTTGTGGGATTCCCCCTCCCACTGCAGCCCCCCAACCCACTCCCAGGGTCCTGCTGCTGGGAAACCTGTGTCCACAAAATCCTTGTGCCCATGAAAATGCCACACTGGAACCAACTCAGTATTACAGAACTGTTGTTGGAATTAATTGCTGCAGATCAGTATGCAGATCTCCAGCCCAAATCACTCAATCAAAACAATTTAGCCACTCCACTCTAGAGATTACGAAAAACAAAGCTAGTCATAGAACACGCTGCTTAATCAATTAAAATGTAATAACACATTTGCAACAGTTAGAATACATGAAAGAGACCCAATTACTGCCTCTTCCTGTGAACTGCTGGAATTCTACAGCAGCATCTTTCAGGCAACACAATGCTGTTATGAATATTCATCATTCAACAAAGGGAGAAGAGAGACCTGGCAACCTCCAAAGAAAGTTAACTTTACCTCCAGGAAAAGACAAATGCACACACACACACTTTCTCAAGAAAATGTTCCTCCTTCTCCTCCCACTTCAAAGCCTTTCTACCAGCTCTCAGTTGCATTCGATCTGATGGAGACCTGAACATGCCCAGAATGCATAAAACGCGACAAAAACATTGGTTCGTCCCAAAGTGCATAACAGCCAGATTAACTGGGACACTAAAACTTTCCATGGTCATGGCAAGGACAACCTCTCTCTCCAAAGGGTGGCTTCTGCTGTTAACGGCGGAGCGTGCGACTGAGCTGTGTCTTCAAAACGTACACCTGAGACATCTGCTGCGAGAACCGGCCAGTAAAGCTCTTTAGGGCATGGAAGAAAATATCTGCACACCAAGCAGCGGTTAAAAGGGCCCAGGGCTGAAGCCGCCAACCGAAGATGGCTACCATACAAGCATGCTATTCACGTTTCTTCGTGTGAACACACAGTATAATCAGAGGAACTAACAAGCAGTCTTGCTTAGACGGCCATAAACTGGCAATTATCCTTTTCACACAGCACTCTGCTCTTGCTCCTAAGTCGGTGAGCCACAACACAGTGTCCATGGACAGCAGGGCTCCTTCCAATGTGTCTTCTGGCCCCCATTTGATCCTACTCCCCCGCACCTCAATAGTCATCTGTGGCTTTTCTCTACCTCCTTGGAACAGGAAGTGCTTTAGAAGTAGGGCTGTCAATCCCCAGTTGGGGGCAGGGAATCCCCTGGTTTGGAGGCCCTCCCCCACTTCTGGGTTAAGGGAGGGAAATGTCTGGCAGGTGCTCCATTATACCCTATGGAGACTGGTCCCCGTAGAGTATAAAGGAAAATTGATCCATGGGTATCTGGGGCTGGGGGGGGGGGCCTGTTTTTTGAGATAGAAGCTGAAAATTTGGTGCCTCTATCTCAAATCTGGTGCCTCTCCTCAAATCCCACCCCCCAAAAAATTTTCCAAAAAGATTGGACCTGGGGGGTCTAATGCTATGAGCTCCAAAAGAAGGCACCCCATCCTACATTATTTCCAGTGGAGGGAAGGCATTTCAAAGGAACACGGTCCTTTTTAAATGTGACGGCCAGAACTCCAAAGGGAGTTTAAATTGTGCTTCTCAGCCTGACCTACCTCACAAGGGTTGCTGCAAGGAGAAAATGAAGAGATGTTGTAAGCCACTTTGGGTCCCGCTATTTGACACAGAGTACGGGACAGGATAGGCCACTGGCCTGATCCAATATGGCTTCCCTCATGTTCTTCATAGTATTTCCTTTGTCTGCTCCAATAGAGAGGCTTTCAACAAACATTTCTAGTGTTTAACTGAATTTCTGTGTGTTAACAAAGAGAACACAACAGCTGTAAAGAGGCCAGGTTAAATGAGTGGGGGAGTGTTAAGTATCTAAAGATTCTTCACACAGCCTCTCTCGGCTCTGCTAATATTGCTGAAATGTAGAGGACAGTAATATTTCAGCAAGCACATTATGACATAGCAAGCATGTTTTGTTGTAAGCGAGTTAACAGGAAGCCAGAAGGCTTTTCAGATGCCCATGCTCATTTTCTCCTCCTTTTCATTTCCAATGAGCCTTGGTCACATGATTTAAGTCACAGCATTCGTCAGCAGCTCCCATTCGCTGAGACAGACTTCATGGGGCCCGTTTCTGCCTCTTAGAGGTGGTTTCCCCCCCCTTCCTTATCTATAGCCAATCTTTCTCAGTGGAACCCAAGACAGATTACAAGCATGATAAACTTTTTAATCATCAGTAAATGGATTACAAATTATGATAACATCAATGAGCGGATTATAACCTGGTGCAACTCTCTGCCAAATAACATCCGTGCTCTTCGGGACCTGATACAATTTAGGCAGAGATGTTCTGCCAGGCATCTGGTTTAGGACAGCGACAGCTTCATCCTTTCTGGCACTCCTACTCCCTGCCTCCCTGTGAGGGCAGTGATACCTTCAGAAAATTTTAATGCCCTCTTTTGGTACTGTTAGGTTTTATTGGTTTTAATCTGTTTTTAACAATGTTTATATGATATCAGGTTGTATACTACCCTGGAGCCTGGTTCTTCGGGGGGAGGGTGGTCTGAAATCAAATTTAACTAATAAGATAAATAAACCTTTTAATCTAACAGCAAAGATTCCTAGTAAGACAAAATAATGCCGTTGGGCTGGGACTGTAGAACAAGGGGAATAAACCCAAACAATGCATGGAAACTTCAGTTTAGGGCAACAAGACAATCACTGATGCTTCAGTGCCACACCAAAACTTTAATGACGCACCTGGTCTCTCAGAAAAGCGGGCCCTCATAATCTTCACCACCCTTTCAAGTCAACCACACCATCACCAACAGCTTTATTTTTTGATACACAAGAAGACTTGCTTCTTCCTTGTTCCTTCTTTTGGCTCATCCAGAAACCCAAATCAGACAGTAGCCTCTAGACTGGAGTCCCCAAACTTTTTCAGCCTGCAGGCACATCTGGAATTTCGATGCAAGGAGATGCGCACAGCCACAAAATGGCTGTGGTGAGTTATCTTCAGTCAGACAACTACGATCTTTGTGCTGTGGTGGCAGCTGCTGTGCAGCTTTTAAAAATCTGCACAGCCAATCAAGTCTCCAATGGCCAGTCAGAAATCCTGCTGGGCAAAAGCCCCACCTGGCCTCACCTGTTTTCTAAAAACATACGGCAGGCACCAGAAGAGAATCATAGAATCACAGGGTTGAAAGGGGCCATTCAGGCCATCTAGCCCAACCCCCTGCTCAATGCAGGATCAGACTAGAGCATCCCTGACAAGTGTTTATCTAGCTGCTGCTTAAAGACTGCCAGTGAGGGGGAACACACCACCTCCCTAGGCAGCTGATTCCACCGTTGCACAACTCTTACTGTAAAAAAGCTTTCCCTAATATCCAGCCGGCACCTTCCTCCTCTTAATTTCAACCCATTCTTGCATGTCCTATCCTTTGCTGCCAAAAGGAACAGCTCCCTGCCCTCCTCTAAGTCAGTGTTTTTCAACCACTGTGCCGTGGCACACTGGTGTGCCGTGGCACACTGGTGTGCCGTGAGATAGTGTCAGGTGTGCCGCTGGATTTTTTCAATGAAAGAAATGTGCCTTCCGGGCTGACCTTCCGGGACGCGTTTGCGCATGCGAGAAAGAACAGTGGTGCGGTCTTGCTGATTCTGCTTGCACGCTCTGTGGCCGGTTTGAGGTAGGGTGATTTGCACCAAGACATTCCAGTAAACATGAATATGTTTGATGGTAACAGCTAGCTGTTTCTGTCAGGGAGGGGTTCAAATCAGTAACTGTCCCTCAGTGAAGAATAGGTGTACTGTGCTTCTCTTCAAATCACTTATGGTCAGTGGAATGCCGTTCACATAAGAGTAAGAGTTTAAACTCTCTATTTGAAAAACTTTAGCAGAATTGCAGTATTAAAATACATCCACATTATATTTCTTCTGAAACTCAGGTCAATGTTATGGGAAGGAGCCATTACACTTTGGATCTGTAACTTACGATTTCAAGTTGAGTGGCTATTACGTGTATTTGTAATACTGTCATAGTTAATACTTGAGCTGAGGCAACTAATGACCCATTTATCTCGTATTTCAGTGTTTTTCAACCACTGTGCCGTGAGATATTGTCAGGTGTGCCGCGGGATTTTTTCAATGAAAGAAATGTGCCTTAGCTCGAAAAAGGTTGAAAAACACTGCTCTAAGTGACAGCCCTTCAAATACTTCAAGAGAGCAACCATGTCCCCCCTCAACCTCCTCCTCTCCAGACTGAACATTCCCAGGTCCTTCAGAAGCCTTTCCTCATAGGGTTTGGTCTCCAGGCCCCTGATCATCCTCGTCACTCTTCTCTGTACCTTCTCCATTTTGTCCACATCCTTTTTGAAGTAAGGCCTCCAGAACTGCACACAAAATTCCAAGTGCGGCCTGACCACTGTGGTGTACAGTGGGACTATCACATCTTGTGATCTGGATGTTACGCCTCTGTTGAAGTCAGTGAACACCACACTGGGGACCCCTGATCGAAATACATACTGCCTGTTTCCTCCCTGCATAAACCTATCAACAGCATGGTTATCATTTTAGGTGGGTGGTCTTCGAACAGACTGAAAATGAGCCATGACCCGGAATACACTCTTCTTGCACTTGCTCACGGGGTCAGAACAGTTACCATAGATCAACTGTCTTACCCTGAACACAGGCTCTGGTTCAAGAAGGTAGTTTTCAGGTATTTATTCTCCACACATACAGCTTTTAGTGTATCTCATTACATGTGAGCCGAGAGAGCAAGAATTAACTGAAAAGGAGCATCTATTATCCTAGGTTGGATCTGCTTCATGCCTGTATGGGATCTAAACAAAGGTTCCCAAGGAGGATGTGCAATCCACAGACATGCATGATTTCTGCCTATTCACAAGGTGCCTGAACAGACTCAAAGAAAATGAACCAGATCTCCAAAAATCACCCGTTCATGCCCTCTTTTCACAAACTGATTGTTATATGCAGCAACCTAGTCAGAATAAGCATGAATACCAAAAACTCCTCCAATATTTTGGCAGTCTCCTCCAATATTTCTAGTCAAATGTTAAGACACATCTAGCTTGAAAAGCAATGCGGGGGGGGGGGGGGACAGAAATTAGACCATTTCCTTACATACACTTTTCCTGCTCGTATCTCATTACCACCTTTGAGAACGACCAGTGGACTTACTGTGAGGGGTCCTTCTCCTCTGAGGGTTGGAGGACATCTTGTGGGTGATTCCCACCTATCTTCAGGGAGGCAGGACTAAAACAAACTTCTTCCTGCTTCCTGTGGTGGGAGTCGCCCCAGGATCAGTTCGGGTGCTCCTAAAGCTGGATGAACTACTCTACATCGAATATATGAAAGGAAAACAACTCAACAATGCTGTTAATACATGTAACAGGAAGTGAAGAAAAAACAGGAAGAAGATAATACTTTCTCCCCCAATTATATACAACTTTGGTTATGATGAAATAGGTATCAAACAACCCAACCTCGGTGAACTCTCTCTATTTCCCTCCTTACTGCACCACATTGTTCGCGTTGACTTGTGGTCACATCACAACTTCTTAGAGGTGAGGACTTGTCTGCAGGATATTGATGACGACCCGGGAGGGCCAAGATGTCCTCCAACCCTCAGAGGAGAAGGACCCCTCACGGTAAGTCCACTGGTCGTTCTCCCTCTGAGGTGGAGGCCATCTTGTGGGACCTCCCAGAGCAGTGGTCCTAAGCTTGGGGTGGGTGGTCGTCATCTGTTGAAAAAACTGCTTGTAACACACGACGTCCGAATGCGGCGTCCGCCGATGCATATGTGTTGATTTTATAGTGGCGTATGAACGTGGTTGGCGAAGACCAAGTCGCGGCTCTACAGACTTCCTCTATGGAGGCCCTGTTGTTGAATGCTGTACTCGTGGCTGCACTTTGGACGGAATGGGCGGTGATGCCCTTTGGAACTAAGAGGTTCATACTTTTGTATGCTTCGAGAATGCATGCCTTGATGGTATAGCCTATGGAAGCTGTGGACATTTTCTTCCCTGTATGAGGGGGGGAAACACTGATAAACATTGCCTCTGTTCTCCTGATGGACGACGTTCTAAGAATGTAACATTTCAGGGCTTTTCTGACGTCTAAGTTGTGCCACGTCCTTTCCAACGGATGGGAAGGGTTTGGAGAAAAGGAAGGCAGAAAGATTTCCTGCGTCCTATGGAATCTAGTGTTTATTTTTGGACAGAAGGATGGGTCCATTCGAAGAATCACTTTGTCCTTGTGAAACACACAGAGGTCGCTTCTGATTGAAAGAGCGCCTAATTCTGAGATCCTTCTTGCTGAGGTAATTGCTACGAGAAATAATGTCTTCATCCTCAGGAATTTGAGTGGTACGTTTGACAGGGGCTCAAATGGCTTTTTGGTTAGAGCTGTAAGGACGGGGTTCAGTCTCCAAGTTGGAAATCTGTGACAGGTTGGTGGGTCACTGTGGGATGCACCTTTGAGGAAACGCCGAATATGTGGGTGTTGTGATATCGGTAGGCCCTTATATTGGGGAAGGACTGTAGACAGCGCTGCCATCTGTCTTCGAAGGGTGGAAGCCTTAAGGCCGGTCTTCCGTCCGTCCTGAAGAAAGGCCAAAATGGTTGCAACCCGTGGATGGAGTGCATCCACCTTCTTCCTTCGAGCCCAACGGACGAACGCTTTCCATGTTACATTGTAAATTCTAGTAGTGGAAGGTTTCCTTGAAGCCAGGATAGTGTTGATGATGGAGTTATCGTATCCTAGCCTGAGGAATTTTTGCCTTTCAACCTCCACGCGGTCAGTTGAAGCCATCCCGGATCTGGGTGATGGATCGGGCCCTGATGAAGCATGTCTTCCGAGACGGGTAGTTTGAAGGGCGGGGCCACTGACAGCTCCTGAAGTGATGTGAACCATGGACGACGAGGCCAATAGGGTGCCACTACTATGATTTCCGCCCTCGATGTCCTTATTTTCCGGATCAGCCTCGGGAGGACCGGTAGGGGAGGGAATGCATAAAGAAGTTCCGCAGGCCATGGAGATAGAAGTGCGTCCGTTCCTTCCGCTGACGGATGAAAGAACCTGGTATAAAATCTGATCAGTTGAGCATTGGTTGGGGACGCGAAAAGATCTACTTGAGGGGTTCCCAGTTTTGATGCAATCAGATTGAAGATGCTCCTGTGAAGAGACCATTCTCCCTCTTGAATGGCTTGGCGACTCAGCCAATCCGCCTGGATGTCGGTAGACCCCTTCACGTGTTCCGCCTGTAGGGATGCCAGGTTGGTCTCCGCCCATCTCAGGAGAAGGTCGGCTTCTCTGGATAGAGCCGTCGATCGGAGACCCCCTTGTTTGCTCAGATAGGCCTTGGCCGAGATGTTGTCCGTCCTGATGAGTACGTGCTTCTGCTGTATCTGAGAGGCGAAGTGGAGTAGGGCCAGGCGGACAGCTCGCAGCACCAGTAGATTGATTGGGAGCACTGTTTCCGAGGCGGACCATTGACCTTGAACTGGTTGTTGAAGTAATGTGGCTCCCCAGCCATTCAGGCTGGCGTCCGTGAAGATT
Organism: Lepidodactylus listeri; assembly: GCA_029233225.1. Taxonomy (NCBI): domain Eukaryota; kingdom Metazoa; phylum Chordata; class Lepidosauria; order Squamata; family Gekkonidae; genus Lepidodactylus; species Lepidodactylus listeri. The sequence goes on from JARCFY010000008.1 coordinate 25,564,528, forward strand.
TCTGCCGAAGCGGTTACTGTTGAAGCCTCCTCTGCGAAAGGACTGCCTGTTGGAGTTCCAAGAGGGGAGTCTGTAATCCTGACGTGGGTGGTAGGGCGAGTTGAAGGGACGAAAGGACGAAGAAGTTGATGGTGAACCCGTTGGTCTTCTATCAGAGTGGCAAATGGTTTTGGGTAAGGCTTTCTTCTTGTCACGTGTTTCCACGAGGATCTTGTCTAATGAGTCCCCAAACAGCTTTTTTTCCCTGGTAAGGGTATGATGACACCGTGGCCTTGGACTGGTAGTCTGCTGGCCATGATCTTAGCCACACTGTACGTCGTGCCGCGGCCGCCGTGGACATCGCCCTGGCTGAGAAGACCATGGAGTCGAGAGTTGCATCCGCTGTGAAGGATATCGCCTTAAGCAATCTGTTGGCCCCTTCCAGTAGCCCACGATTGTTCTCCGGTATCATCTGGATCAGTTTGCGCATCCAGACTATTGATGCTCTAGATACTGTGGACGCTGCTGAAGATGTCCTGATGGCTAAGGCGTTTGCCTCATGGGACTGGCGAAGGGCAAACTCCGCCCTTTTATCCAGACTATTGCGCAGTGTGCCGTGGCCATCCTCAGCGACTAGACCAGTTGACTGCAGAGCTGCCACCGGTGCGTCCACCACAGGGACCTGTAAAAGTTCTGTAGCAGAGGCATACATTGGGTAAAGCCTTTTAGTAATATTGGGGAAGGCCCTTGTAGATAAGGGGTTTTCCCATTCAGCTTTCACTTTCCTAACATAGAAACCGGGGAAAGGGAAAGCTATTTCAGAAGGATCCACTGGGGGGAAAAACTCATCAGTGATTTCTGATCCCTCTTCATTGCTCTGAGGATCAGGAGCCGGGTTAGAGGCCTTATTGCCATATTTTATGTGCAAGGCTGACAGGGTCTTAGTAAGCAAGAACTGGAGGTCCTCAGTTCTAAAAAAGCGGAAGGACTGGTCTTTTGGAAGAGCAGGCTTAGGTGCCAAGTCTTCCCTGTCTTTATCCTCATCAGAGGAAAATTCACCCTCCTCCTTATCACTTGAATAGTGAGATGCATCATCCCCTTGGAGACTTTGTCTGTCATGGGGGCAGGTTTTCTTGGCTGTGCTCTTCTGAGCAGCCTTAGTGGGCCATTTCCCCTTGTTCCCTTGGGGAAGGCGTGGAGGTGGTGAGGGGGAGGGCGAGGTGGGGGAAATAGGACGTCCCTTGGCCCTGTGGAATAAGGCTATCTCCTCCCTCATCGCTTTCTTAAGGAAGGCTATGGCTGCCCTAGAAAAGAGAGGGGATCCCCCATCTACGTTACCCATCTGCTGGTCTTCTTCATCGTCCTCCTCGATCTCCTCATTCCCTGCTTCCTCCTCCTCCTCCTCGTGGGCGAAACTTTCTTGGATCAGGCGGACCTGATCCTCCCCGGTGTAGCAATTAGCCTCGGGGTTCGCCAGTCGCGGGGGTATGGAAGGTAAGCCCTCCCCGGCTTGATAAGATTCACGGCTTGATTGCGCCGAAATGGCCGCCGCCGATGCTGCTTTCGTTTTTGTTTTCGCGGCTGTGCGAGCGCTGGCCGTTTGTTTGGCGCGCTTTTTTGCACTGCTGCCGCTGTGCCCTTCCCCGGGCTCTTCAGGCTCCGCTTGCCTCTTGTGCCGGTCGGCGCCGTTCGTTTCGCCAGCGCGCTCCCGCGCGTCCATCTGGCTCGTTGCGGAGGTCTCTCCGGCGGCGGCAAGTTCTCCGGTCTCCGTGAGTGGAGACGCTACTAGTCGCTTCCCCCTCGGGGGGGGGTGGATAGGAGGGGAAGAGAGAGAGAGCGAAGAGGTTTTTTGGGGGGGGGGATATAGAGAAGAATATATAGGAGAAATAGGGTAGGAAAAGGAGACGAGATCTAAGCTGTAGGTTTTAGGTGTTGAGCAGAGCCAACACCAAGCTGCTCTCCGTTCTGAGGCAGGAAGCGAACTGATCCTGGGGCGACTCCCACCACAGGAAGCAGGAAGAAGTTTGTTTTAGTCCTGCCTCCCTGAAGATAGGTGGGGATCACCCACAAGATGGCCTCCACCTCAGAGGGAGAAAGCGGTTTGTGGCTTAGTGTGTAGCCAGTGAAGTGGTGGACTCTGTTCTGGAGAACTGGGCTTGAGTCCCCATTTATCCACAGGAAGCATGCTGGGTGACCTTGGGCCAGTCACAATTCTCTCAGGACTCTCCCAGCCCCACTTACTTCAGAAAGCGCCTGTTGTGGGGAGGATAGGAAGGCGATCGTAAGCTGCCTTGAGACTCCTTGTGGCAGAGAAAAGCAGGGTATTAAACCTTCTCTTCTTCATCATCTTGTTTGAAAGCAGGAGGCCCCAGGGTCAGTCCCTGGCACCTCCAGTTAAAGGTACCAGGTAGGGTAGGAAGTGATTTGAGAGATCTCTGCCTGAGACCCTGGAGATCTGCTGACAGTCACAGTAGACTATACTGACCTTGGGAGACCTTCATTGTTAAGGCAGCTTCACATGTTCATGTGTACCTTTCTTCACATTTTTTTTACATTGTCCAGTGGAAGGGTGGGGGGAGAACAAAGTCTACCGCCCCCACTGAACCAATCCCCAAAACACAGAGTTCATGAAAAGGCCAAGCAGAGAGGCTTCTACCCAGAATTCTACTGTAATGTGCCCCAAGATACCACCCTATATACATTTAATATAAAATAAATATGCTTTGTATCAGGCAGCCTCCCTCACAATTTTTATGTATTTATTACTTCAACTTTTACCCCGCCCTCCCCACCAAGGCAGGCTCAGGCTGGCTCACATAAAACCAATAAAACAAAATACATCTCACAATAAAATACATAGAACATAATTGATATATCAATGGCGGCACAGTATAGTAAAGTGCAATTCTGAACACGTTCAGCGGTGAATACTATCCTAGGTAGCTTCAAGCTCTAAGAGGCACAGGGCTGATGAAAGAAGCTGCAGCAACTAGCGGAATGCCTGCCAGAAAAGCTCTAACAGCCTGTGAGAGGTCCCGCAGGGCCCTGACCTGGCCAGGGAGCTCACCAGTAGGTTGGAGCTGCCAAGGAAAACACCCTAGTCCTGGCTGATGTCAACCTGGTGTCCTTCAGGCAGGAAGGGCCAGGTGATTTTGTGATCCTGATCTCAGTGCTCTCTGGGAAACATGAGGGGAAAGGCGGTCCCTCAGTAGGGCTGCCAAGTCCCCCGGTAGAGCGGGGGAAACACCGATTTTTAAAGCTTTCCCCCGCTTTTCCAAAATTGGCCACCGGGGGGACAAAATGGCTGCCAGCAGGGGAACCTCGGAGCCTGCCCTGCCCTGGCCTCTTGAACTTCTTAAAAGGGAAATTTCCCCTTTAAGAGCTGATCGAGCAAGAGAGCCCCGCCCAGAGATTAAGGAGGGACTAAGCTCTTTCTACTGAAAGGCTTGCGTGCAAGGTTGCTGCTGAGTAAACTGCTCGGGTAAGCTGGGGTCTGCGAGCTCTTTTCCTTCTCTGTCTCTCCCCCCCTTTCTTTTTTCTGTCTGTCTGTCCACTGTGGTTTTGTCAAAGGAATAAACTGTCACTTCCAAAGAGGTAAACATCACAAGGAGAGGTTGCCTGTAGAAGGTCTGGGAGTGGGATTGTTTAAAATGTCTTGTCGTGGCTGTTTGGGTCCCCCCAATCCTCATTTCCCTTCTGCAAATAAAAGTTGGGATTCCTCATTTTTATGCCAATTTTCTGTTTCTTTCAACCATGTCCCCCCCCCCCCCTCCGGCAGTAAAAATCTGCATTTTTAAAAGCATTTGTACATCAAGTAACCGGTATTTTAAGTTAGGGATGGATCCAACTAGCTTTTCTGCTGGCGAAAAGGGGAGGACAAAGGTCCTCTTTAGCCACCAAAAAGCCTATGCTGGGGGGGGGGGGAGAAGTTATGGGACTTACATGGACAACAGCTGGGTGAAACAAGGGCCAGAAATAAAGCCTGGGAATTGGGCAAGAGTAAGTGAAAAAGCTGTCTGTCTGTCTGTCTGTCTCTCTCTCTCTGTCCCCATCCAGCAGAGGTCTGTCAGTGGCTATTATTAGCCACAAGGTCTAAATGGAGCCCTTTGTCTGGGGCAGTGATGCTCTGCATTCTTGGTGCTTGGGGGGGCAACAGTGGGAGGGCTTCTGGAGTTCTGGCCCCGCTGCTGGACCTCCTGAGGGCACCTGGTATTTTTGGCCACTGTTGTGACACAGAGTGTTGTACTGGATGGGCTGTACTGGATGGGCCGATCCACTGTGGCTTCTCTCCTGTTCTTATGATATGAAAATCATATTCTGCCGAGATGAGGAAGGATTCAGTAGGGCCGTTGCTCAGTGATAGAGCATCTGCTTGACATGCAGGAGGTATCAGCCTCTTCAGCTAAAAAAGGATCAGGTCATAGGTGACATTAAAGATCTCAGCCTGAGACCCTGGAGAGCCACTACCAGTCTGAGTAGTCAATACTGACCTTGATGGACCAATGGCCTGATTCAGTATTAGGAAACTTCATGAGTTCATGTGTCAGCATGTGGAAGCAACATCACAGGATGTGACATCACAAAATGATGTCACTTCCTTTCTCCTGGCTCCACCCCCAAAGTCTCCTGGCTTCACCCCCAAAGTCCCCAGATATTTCCCAAGTTGGACTTGGCAGCCCTATCCCTCAGGTACGCAGGTCACAAGTTTCAAATCTTCTACAGACACATATATCATAAACTTTCCAGGTCCGTCTATAATAAAAACCAAGTTTCTACACTCTAAATAATTTTTTTAACGTCACTTGTCTTCTTCCAGAAATATTTCTGTATAAAACAAACACTGAAAAGCTCAATAGCCAGAGGGTCCATCTCTAAAAATTTACTTTAACCTTTACTTCACCATCACCACCCTGCAAAGGCACTAATGCTTATGCTGTCCTTCGTGCTTAGCTTCACACAAATGACCTTTCAAATTCTCTCTCCAGAATACCTTTCAAATTCACTCTCCAGATATGTGCAACAGGCTCCTGAAATTATTAATTAGGGATTTAGTTTGAGAAGACATGAAGTGCTGTCCAAACCAATGCCTTTAAGATGCGCAGTAAAGAGAGACATCCGTTTCAAACCAATCATCCTGCGTTTGGTATGCGGAACAAACAAAACTGCCAACAGAAGAGCTGAACTATGAAAAAACTTTCACGAAACCATGTTTTTCCTTTTCCCCAGCTACCTACTTAGAGCATCAAGGTGAACCTGATCTTCAGCAACCCTAGCCGACGTCACTGTGCCCTAGTAAACACACATTCTCGATAATGATACACCAGAGACGCCTCAGGTAGGCTACCGTGTATTTTGGTTCGTTGTTAAGCTATTTGGGTGAGGACCACAGAGAATCAATCAACTCAGTGTGGAGGCTCCTCACCAGAATTATGGTGCAGTTGCCACTCCTCATACACCCAGGTATGACATTGGTATCCGACAGCACTGGTAACAATCCACAGCTATCCCATTCCTTCCCCATTACACCACCAATTTTCCATGGAGAGGATTCGTGGATTCCATCAGTTCTCTTCATTACACTTTTCTGCCCTGTCAGTAGTTACCACAGAGCACTGTAGCAAAGGATATCCCAGTTGCCTCTTAAAACACCTTGTAGTATCACAAAACTATTAGGAACTGAAACTGTTTCTCAGTATGTAGTTTCTGAGGGGGTGGAATCTGAGGCGGAAACAGACAGCTTGAAATTTCTAACTTGACTGAACTGGATATTTAGGTGCAGCATTATGGGGAGATGGTTTTGCACCAGCTGCCTCCAATGGAATTGGATGCAAGATTAGCAGATTTGCTGCTCAATATTATGGGGACAGGGAAGGTACCATGACATCACAGCATGAAACCAGCTCACAGCATCTTCAGGAAGGGGATTCACTGGTGTTGTAGGCAGCCATTTCTGGGGTTGCCAACAGCCCATAGAAAAAAAGTCTTGCCCCTTTAATATGGACTTAATCTGATGTTATTTACCAGGTGGCTTTAACTCCCATGCTTCACATATACATTTCCAAACATTAAGCTTCTATTAGAGGGAATGGGCATATTTTTCTTTAGGTTGCTGCCAACCCTAGCTACTCCCGTGTCATTTCCCTTCTCTAAACCCTTTTCCTGAATCTGTTTCCCCTCAGGAAAAAAACATGCAATTCTGCCCTTAATCAAAATCAATTTTAGCTTGATCAGAGCCAATACCTACCGAAACAGTGACAACAACCCTGTATGATCTGATGTGTTCTTTGGTGATCCAGCATGGCATACTAACAAATGGTTTGTTATCTCGTGTTAAACAGAACCCTAATCATATATGTCCGAATGCATGCCCTTCCCCTGAATATTTTTTTTTAAATAATACAAACATGTACTTCTGAGGTTCATGAATTGCCTCTAGAGGTCTACACCACAGTTCGGTCTGCATAGCTACAGCACCAGCTCATAGACCAAACAAGGAAGTCACCTCTTGAAAACAACCTTGTCTTCTTTCATTCTCTATGGTTGGAGGACCAGACACTGGTAACACTGCAGGACAAAGTTGCACTTATTTATCAGAAACCAGCAACAACAGAGAAAGAGTATGAAGAGAGAAGCTATAATAAATGAGCATGCATACATCCACATGTGCTAGATAGCATTTCCTGGCTAGGCAGGAGTTTTAATTCAAAGATTCAGAGGGCTTACAAACAAAAGAATCCAACCCAGCATGTGGCTGTGTACAGACTCATCTGAACTCAGAGCAACACAGTGCTCTGGATTGTGATCAAAATATAGACAGGAGTTCAATGAAACCTATCAAGCTCCTACACATTATGAGCTCAGTTTGGGCCAACTGATTGCCTAGAAATGCATTTTTATTGTAATAGACTGGAAGCACAGGTATTTCCATCTTCCATTATGACATGTCAAATGTATCTGGAAATCCATCACTCTGATTACTGCCTAGACCAATTCCATTTGCATTTTTATCTGTTCTGCTAAGAATGCTGACAACCGACATCCTAACACTAAAAATGGAATATCAAGAGGCACACAGAGTTGCCATTCCAGTTCCTCCCAATTTAGCGGCTAGAACTTCCAGCTGTCTGCACAAACACCACATGTGGGTCAAGGAGTTCTCTTTCCACGAGTGCCTGAAAAGCAAGTGCCTCTCAATAAGTAATGCTCTCTGTGCTACCAGCAGAACACACTGCTTAGACCATGCTCACAAGGAGGTAAACAGTCATAAAAGCAACTAGACGCCACCCCAAGCACCCCACAGCAATATAAAACTGCTTCAAGACATAGAATCATGGAGTTGGAAGGAACCTCCAGGGTCAACTAGTCCAACCCCCTGCAGAATGCAGGAAATTCACAAATACCTCCTCCTCCACACCCCCAGTGACCCCTGTTCCATGTCCAGAAGATGACAAAAAACCTCCAGGATCCACAGGCAAACAGGATCTCTAAATGGATTCTCCAAATTCAGGTGCCACATGCCAACTGTAAGCCAGCAAGGTGCTTTTGCACTCTTATGAATGATAACTTCATAAGTGATAAATGGACTGCTAATTGTGTGAGAGAAACTAGGAAGAATAACCAAGGAAAAAACAGCTGCAAATGACTCCAGCAAATGCTTGAGACAGCGGTTCCCGAGGTTGCCAACTCCAGGAGGCTTCTCTTAACACACACAAAGACACTGACACAGAAAATAGCCATCTTGTCTCTGGCTAAAGACATGTGCTCACGAACTCCATTACATGTTCTCTACACATCGCAGGCTGCAACCCCCCCCCCCCAACATTCCTTGACCAGTGAAACAATGGACTTGACCAGCTAAAAACCGGTTTGGCTGCCCAGAGAGGTTAATCCCATCTACAAGACAATGCTCCTAGCCGATGACGTCAGCTTCTGGCCCCAGGTATTTCTCTGACCATGCTAGGTAGAATCTAACATTGCCCAACCCCCTTCTCCTCCTGAACAAGAGCTAGTGGGTGGACCAGTAAAGGGGTGGTCTCAGGACAGGCATCTGGCCAAGCCTGCCCCCAGAGACCAGCCCCCAATAAAAGAAAGCTCCCAGCAGCCAGCTCTCTCTCTTGCTTCACTGATCTCCTGCCCTCCCTTACCTTCAAGACTCTTGGTCTGCGCAGCCCAGGGCCTACACATGCTGCTGCTGGTTTAGCACATGTGCTTCCCCCCATCTTTCTCCCAGAAGGACTACACCAGCTATTGGAGAGGTAAATATGATTTCTACAGGAAACCAATAATCTCCTGTCTCTTAATCTCTCTAATTTCCTAGAATCTGTATGTTTGTGTGTGATTCTGTATTGTTTGAATGAGATATAAGTTTGTTAGTAAAGAAATACTGCTTTATCATTACATCAGTCTCCTTGTCTATTCTCTGGTTTGTCTGGAAGGGCCCAACCTCTGTATACAAAGGTGTGATCCGTTTATGCCTATTACCAATTATTAATATTCATAATTCCCCAATATTGATTAAGAAATCAAGGCAATTTGGCTAACACCTTTCAGTATCAGATGCTGGCAACAACTGCAAGAGGTACCTCTCACCAGCATGCAGAGTTTGTGGATTTCCCCACAGGGCACTTGGCTGGCTGCCCCATCTACATCCTGGGACTTTGAGAAGATGGTACACTTGTATGTACTTCTGCTAAGATCTCGTGGCTTGGCTTTTAGAAAAGCCAGTGCTAGTTCTGCAATGTATTTGTGTAATATAAACATTATGGTAGAAGAGAAATAGCAAGAGATTTTTTAATTACCCATGCAAAACACCCTTAAAATCAGATTATAAATTGCCTATGGTGGTGGGAAGTACCCTCAAGCAACAGCCAACTCATGGTGACCTCGTGGGGGTTTCAAGGCAAGAGACGTTCAGAGATGGTCTCCCATTGCCTGCCTCTGTGTAGCGACCCTGGACTCCCTTGGTGGTCTCCTATCCAAACAGTAACCGAGGCTTAGCAGCTGAGATCTGACAAGATCAGGCTAGCCTGGCCCATCCAGGTCAGGGGAAATTATATACAGTGCCTAGTTTTGCTCTTCTTTCATTCCTTTCCCTCCCATTAGAACCAGTGTTGGGTAGTATAGTTAGAGTACTGGACTAGGATGTGGGAGACTCAACCTCAAAAAAAAACAAACCTCTGCTGTGGAAGCCTGTTGGGTGGCCGTGGGCCACTCACTCTCTCTCAGCTGTGCCTCCTTCACAAGGTTGTGTGGTGAGGCTACAATGGAAGAGGGGGGAAGCAATGTTGTAAGAGGCTTTGGGTATGGGGTATGCATAACCAGACGTGTTGAACTCATTTGTTATGAGGGCCGGATCTGACCTAAATGTCACTTTGTCAGGCACTTTGTGCCATAAAACGTAATGCTGGGTATCAGAGATATAAACTTTATAAAGGACAGCAACTGGTAAGTTCCAAGTTGGTGTGTCCTCACTGCAAGGCCCCCATGGGCTGGGAGGGAGTGCAGAGGAAAACTCACATGGGTGGACTAGAGACCCAGCAGCTCCCATGCCCCAACAGAGGATCATCTGCACACACCCCCACAAACACACATGCAAACGCTGATCCCTGCAGCAATTTGGGACAGCATCCCTGGAGCTGCAGGCCAACTGGAGAGGTATGAATGCAGCTGTAGTGCCTCCCAACTTACCGGTGAGGCTGTCCCTGAAATGAAGGGGTTCAGCTTGAGCGCTGCAGATGAGGTTGTTCTGCCATGCTGAAGCCACAATTGGAGTGGCTTTGCCTACCCACCCCCAAGCAGCCTCCTGTTCCCTCCCAGGCAGCACCGGACAGGCCTCCGGGCCTTATGTTTGACACCCCTGACCTAAATCATCATAATCTGAACTGACTATCCACAGTGTTCAGGTTATGATGTCCAGCATCCAATGCTAACCCCTCACCGCACAATATGGAACTGTCTTCCTCTCATTAAAGTTCTAGCTTTATGTGTTAAATGTATTTTGCTTCCACAGCCAATTTCAATGACTATATTGACTATATAACTGGCTGAATTAGAACTGTGCTTGGCAGCATTTATAAAACCTCAGCTACACCTGTGATTCCCATGAGAAGCTCAGTGCTGCATGACCACAAACAGCAATTGCCTTCCACCATCCAATTGTGATCCATCCAGTCTCAGTATTTACAATTTTTTAAAATATAAAAATGCAAACTTGAAGGGACATAAAAAGTTAAAGTGCTTGGTAGCTAAAGCCAAGACCTGGATCCAATAAGTGTAAATAGAAAGTTTATGGAATGGAGATCTCCCCTTTTATACATACCCTTTTTAAAAAGCTGCTCCTGGGGCTGGGGGGGGAAGGATGCTCCAGAACAGAGTGGGATGAGACGCTACAGCAAAGAAATGAGAAACTGGCAGAAACCTCCCCACAGGTATCCATGCCCACGAATGGAAAGAGCAAAAGAAGTGGGCAAGTTTCTCTCATTTTCCCTTCAAAAAAGAAGCACCTTGAGCCATATCCAATTCTGTTCCCAAGGGTACCCTCATCCCAGAAAACAGTTCATTGGTAGAGGGGGAATAATCAATTCCAGCTACTCATTCCACTCTTTAAATATATAGAATCATGGAGTTGGAAGGGACCTCCAGGGTCATCTAGTCCAACGCCCTGCACAACGCAGGAAATTCACAAATATCTCCCCCTCCACACCTGCAGTGACTGCTGTTCCATGCCCAGAAGATAACAAAAAACCTCCAGGATCCCTGGACAAACTGGCCTGAAGAAAAACTGCTTCCAAGGATCCAATCCAGTGTTTGAAGACCTTTGCACATGGCCCAGGCTGACAAAGTGACCATTTAGGTCAGATCCGGCCTTTCTATTCAGGCTTCACTAGCAAGACACAGAGACAGCAATTGCATTTTCATGTTCAAGACCCACATACAATAAAATATTTTGGACCTCCCCTGTAAAGTCCTCTTTTGTTTCTCCGCTCCCAAGGAAAGAATCTGTTCATTCTGAAGTTCGAATGAAAGGGCATACAACTTGAAATATTACATAGAATTCAGCTGTAGCTTTTCCAATGTCCAAACCATGTTTTCAGGAATGCTTTTCTAATGCCTATTACAGCTCACGAGGCCTCCCACATCACTGTGAAACCAGGCGTCCATTTTCCATTCATATGGGACTGTTTACTTGGAACCATTCAAGATACAAACGTCATCCGCACATAAACTGTCTTTCAAATACCAGTAGAGGTAAGCGAGGTAGAGCGCTGCTGCCAGATAATAAATCAAATGACTTTGTTGCAAAACATAGCTTAAAAATGCAAAACAGCACATATGTGCGCAAAGAAAATACATTCAAAGAAGAATGCTAAGGACAAGGTACACAAGAAAGACAGAAGATGAAAACTAATTTCCCACACGTACAGAGTGGGGGCAAAGGGAGCATCTTAACATCAAAGGGCCTCTTCTCTGCAAATTTAGGCCACTTCCGCATTGTCACTCTCGTCACTCTTTTTCCCTATTGCTTTGGGTGTCCCCCCACCTTTCCACATGTGTTTTGCTCCCTCTGGAACTACTAAAGAAAGCAAAACACATGGGGGAGGGACCCTGAAGCAACAGGGACAAACAAGGGACAAAAATGACACTGTGGAAGTGGCCTAAAGTGACAAGCGTAGGGGAACATGATACAAAATAGGCAAACTGAGGTGGAAGGGGGAGCAAATCTAGCCCCAGAAGCCTGCCAATTGGGGCCTTAATCCCAAACACAAGAACAGACAGAGATCACAGGTTAGTTCTCTCCCTTTTCCCTCAGGAAGCCTCCACCTAAAGAAGCACAGACGTTTTACTTTAAATACACAGTATTTGTTTAAAGCAACTCACACGTATTACCCTCTTATAAGCTTTGCGGCCCCTGCCCTCTCGGAGGTTGGTATGAGCAACATACTGCAGACAGGGTAGCCAGATGTCCCGCTTCGGGGCTCATTCTCAGGATAGCAAGTTGAGACTGCAAGAGCAGCTGTGCTGCATCACACCAGTGGTCCATCTAGCCTAGCATCCTATTTCATACAGTCTCCAAACATATTCCCGAAAAGACTACAGGCAAGATACCGAAGCCAAAGCCTCCCCCTGGCACCAGTAGTCAGAGAGCTACTGCCAACAAACACAGATGACTCATTTAGTCCGTGTGACCAACAGGCACTGATAGATCTATCCTTCAAGAATCTGTATAACCTCCTTTGAAAGCCAGCTAAACTAGTGGCCATCATAATATCTTATGGCAGGGAATTCCCAGAGCTAATTACTCTGTGCTAAGGAGCAATTCTTTTCCTCGCCTAAATCTACAAACTTCACTGGGAGCCCACAAGCGTCTAGTGTTATAAGAGCAGTAGAAGAAGTTCATTTTCTATCCATTTTCTCTACCCATGCATAATTTTGTAAACCTACCATATTCACCACCCTCACCTGGATGACCCCGGCATACCTGATCACATCAGATCTTGGTAGCTAAGCAGGGTCGGCCCTGGTTAGCACTTGGATGGGAGCCCACCAAGCAACTACAAGGGTCTTCCCTTGGAGCTCTTTAGCTTGGAGAAACGACGGCTGAAGGGCGACATGATCGAGGTTTATAAGATTATGCATGGGATAGAGCAGGTAGAGAAAGAGGTTCTTTTCTCTCTTTCTCACAATACAAGAACTCGTGGGCACTCCATGAAATTGCTGAGCAGTCAGGTTAGAACGGATAAAAGGAAGTACTTCTTCACCCAAAGAGAGATTAACACATGGAATTCACTGCCACAGGAGGTGGTGGCGGCTACAAGCATGGACAGCTTCAAGAGGGAATTAGATAAACATATGGAGCAGAGGTCCATCAGTGGCTATTAACCACAAGGTATAGATAGGAACTCTCAGTCTGGGACAAGTGATGCACTATATTCTTAGCGCTTTGGGTGGGGGGGCAACAGTGGGAGGACTTCTAGTGTCCTGGCCCCACTGATGCACCTCCTGATGGCACCTGCTCTTTTTGGCCACTGTGAGAGTATTGGACTGGATGGGCCATTGGCCTGATCCAACATTGGCTTCTCTTATGTTCTTAAGGGTTGCTACAAAGAGGCAAGCAAAAGCAAGCCACCACTGAATGTCTCTTGCCTGTGAGATCACCATAAAGTCATCTACAGTTTGATGGCACTTTCCACCACTACCCTGTCCTCTTTAAACTAAAAAGTCCATAGGACACATTCATAGAAGATGCTACGTAGTACAATTCCTGTTTGTGTGCAGAAGTGTGTAGCGTTGGTAGCAATATCACCCAGGAAGCTCAGGATTTAGCATGCTGGATTCCAACAACACTAATTTGAAAATCAAGGTCTGCATAGCTTTGCTTAAGGCCCACCTACTGTGTTTAAGACTGTGAGTGTATTCCTTTTAAAAGAAATTAAGGACCATTTTACTGATCTCTAAAAACACTTGTTAAATAAAACTGTTCTCCCACTACGTCCCACTTGATGCTACAATATTGGCCTCCCACTCATCCTTCAATGATCCAGCAAATACTTTAAGCCTCAAATTCACATGCTGCTGTGAGGGATGTGTTTCTCGTTATTTCTTTCTAGTTCTCCTCTCCTTCCTAAACCTCCATAGCAATGCAGCCAGCAGACCATTTAACGCTATCTGATGAAGCTGCCCCTTTGCTGCAAAGGTTCGTGTCCTAATAAATCAGTTTCAGGTTGGCCCAGCAAGCACCCTGGAGGCACATGACACAGCTCTACTGCTGCAATTAAGCCTTTCTGACCAGAAGCAGTGGCTGGATGGGGGACCACTTGCTCTGAGCTTTTTGGGGACAGGAGGAGGCGCCAGTGAAATAAACAGAAAATTCCACAATACTATTTTCTTTAGCTTTTTTTTTTGTGGTATTACAGATGTCCTTCACCCAAAGAGTAATTAACATGTGGAATTCACTGCTGCAGGAAGTGGTAATGGCTATAAGCACAGACAGCTTCACGAGGAGATTGGATAAACATATGGAGCAGAGGTGCATCAGTGACTATTAGCCACAAAGTACAGATGGAACACTATGTCTGTGTCAGTGATGCTCTGTATTCTTGGAGCCTGGGAGCAACAGTGGGAGGGCTGGTGGACCTCCTGATGGCACCTGGGTTTTGGCCACTGTGAGACATAGTGCTGGAGTGGATGGGCCACTGGCCTGATCCAACATGACTTCTCTGATATTCTTATGCTGACTCAAGTAGATATATGTTGATGTGGGATATAAATGTCCTAAATAAGATAATCTAGTTATGTCCTAAATAAGATAATCTAGTTATCTAAGTGACAATGTTAACATAACACATACTTCTTCTTCACCACCTACCCCAGCCATGGAGAACAGAGCTCATACAGCTCCAGATGACCCTGGAATGCCAAGTCAACTTTGTAAGCAGACTGCATGTTCTACTGAAATGCCAACACTTCAGCCAATTCCAAGCAAGCTAAAACCCAGTTGCCAGAGGTTTTGCAAGATCTATTCTAATTAGGGTTACCCACCTACTGAAGATTTTAGGTGATCATCTGACCGTTGACCAATTAATTAAATAAATTTGCATTTTCTAGGGCATTAATTTATGTATCGGGGGCTACTGAACAAAGTTCAGACTCCAGTTTAATCAAAGTAGACATGTATCGTTTCCAGTACTTGGTTTTTAAATTCCCTTTCAAACTAAACACTAGAGGCGAAACAGCTTGCAAGCAAACAAATGTGCCCCTGAATCTTGGTCAATTGATTTTTACCCAGCCAATTCATCAGCTAAAGTTTTATTTATTCATTCATACACTCTAAATTTGATATCCTGCCAACCGATCAAAAATTAGTCTCATGGAAGCTAACAGTCAATGCATTAAAAAGCATTTAAAAAGTAAATCGCTCATACTGGAAGCACCACACCAAGAAAGCCTGCAGCATCTTCAAGCGGCTTGCCTAGCTCAGCTGCTCTCAAGCTTCAGTAACGCAAAGATCCTCCTTCTGATGAGAAATTTTCAATGGATTCCCAAGACCATCCCTCTCTCGTTGGTACCTATCACACAACAGAGGATGTGCGGCACACCCCATGGTGAGCACCACCCTCCAAGAACTATATCAGCCACACTTTATTTAGAAAAAAAGACACCTGGCAAGCATCAAGGGGAAGGGCATTCCACAAGCAAGAAGACACTACTGAAAAGGCCCTGTCCCTAATTGCCATCCGCCTCACTTCCGAAGACAGAAGCATGCACGTTCATGGACAGCATGACCCAACAACTCCCTGGAGCACCCTTATGGAGAAACATAACATTTAGATGAATAATCAGTTTAAATATGCTGCTCTGGTTAAACTAAAAACACTGTGGTGCCAACAGGGACAGCAAAGACTCTTGTATTTTCCAGCTTCTATTTGACACCCCCTACCAATAGCTCTGCAAGTGCGTATGCAGCGGTTCTGTGATTATGCTGCCTAAGTGCAGGTCAGCATCTTGAAGACCTCTGAGCTTCCTTTCTTAAAAGTAAGCTTCAAGCCCCAATGGAACATATGCGATTGAAAAGGGGAGGAATCCAGAAATAGGAGTGAGGGTGTTCGGGGAGAGGCAAGCGGAATTTTCAGTTGTCAAGAGAGACGTTTAAGAGCCCACAAACTGCTATTTTCCCCTCCACAGCCAGCTAGAGCAGTGTTTTGCAGATTGACAGTTTATACACATTGTATAACTGGGAACTGACCTCCAAGCAGAAGATCAAAACACAAGTCGCTGTATGTGCATATAAAATGAAAATCTGCACACACAACATAACACATGGAAGGTCTACAGTTAGGTTGCCATGCCTCCGATGAACCTGATGCACATATGCTCTCTACGCAATGCTTGCCTTTGCCTACAGAAATCTAATGTCAAAAGAAGATTGAGTAAGATTTTATAGGGCATCCATCTCCAAGGCAAAAAAAGAATTCACTCAGCTAAAAGAGAAGAAAAAGTTACTTGACTATTTAAGCCCCTTTTTACAGTAAAAAAGGCAAACTAACAGCTTCATCCTTTTTAAAACTCCCATCTATGAGAAAACAGAGGCCTGTTCAGGTAATACTACTTTGCCCCCAAACTGGACAGAGGAACTAGCCACAAACTATGTCAGGAGAACTATGACAAAGGAGAGATTTGCCACTGTCGAAAGAGGCAGGAAGAAAGGAAGGAAGGAAGGAAAAGAAAGAAAGGAATCTAATTTATTCAAAATGTTTCTGAACTGCTCTCCCAACACAGACGCTGTCCCCATGAAATTTAGGCTTGAGTGTTCCATCCCCAGTCTTTTCCCTACTCCTCTTACATGTAGAAATTAACGAGTGGACACAACCAGTTCTGCAGTATCTGAGACAAGCCTCTATTACTTTTTACATTTCACATGCTTCATTTTTCTGTTGAATTCATATAATAAAAGGGCATCTTGTGGCACCTTTAAATGGGTAAACCAATTTTTTCCCACGACTTCTGGGGTCAAAATAACCCCCATTCTTTTGGTAGGGTTAAAAGATTTATTGTGGTGTAAGCTTTTATGGACTAACCCATGAAGGTTTATGCCACAAGAAATCAACTAAAAGTGCCACAAGACTCTATTTTTCTTTTTGCCACCACCGATTACACCTACTTCTTCTAGACTCCTGAGTGAATTACCCAATGAATGTAGAAAGAAAAATCAAAGGCACACAGCATACAGCTTGTACATACATTCACTGCAACTTGTGCACATGGCTAGAGTGGTATGGTGGTAGCCTAGGACCTGGGAGACCCAAGTTTAAATTCCCACTCAGCCGTGAACCTAACTGCATGATCTTAGGTGAGTCACTCTTGGCCTAACTTACCTCTCAGAGCCATTGCAAGAGCAAAATGGGGGGGGGGCCCCCGCAAGCATCACGGACCCCACCCCAAGCTGCCTGGAGAAAGGGCAGAATAGAAAAGCAGTAAAACAGACAAGCACACATCCCTTTGAGTAGTGGACACACCTTTGTCTCCTCTGACTACAGTCAAAGAGACACCTTTTTGACCTTGTGCATGCCTCAGAAGGGTTTCAGCACCCCCTCTCATGCTGTGCAGCCACAAACTTTGCCAGCAGTGTTCCCTCTAAGCCGAGTTAGTGTGAGCTAGCTCACGGTTTTTTAGCCTCCGGCTGACACATTTTTGTCTTCACTCAGGAAGGATGGCTCCAGAGCAAACTCATTTATGCAGGGGCCAAAGTGCTCACTCACAACTTTACTGCCAGTAGCTCACAAAGCAGAATCTTTGCTCACAAGACCCCACAGCTTAGAGGAAGCATTGGCTGCCAGGTCTGGGTTGGGAAATCTGGATATTCCAAGTGGGGAGGCCAGGCAGAGTTCGGAAAGGGGAGGGACCTTAGTGGAGTAAAATGGCAGAGTCCACCCTCCAATGCAGCCATTTTCTCCAGGGGAACTGATCTTGGTCACCTGGAGATCTATTGTAATAGCAGGAGATCTCCAGGTACTACCTGGAGGTTAGCAACCCTATTCACAGGGTTGCTGCAAGGGTAAAAATGTAGGCGGAATGATCAACGTATGATGCCCTGACCAACACAGCTCTTATAAAAATTATTTGAAGACAGATTAATATTTGAAAGACAGCTGTTGCTCCCCCAGATGCAGCGGTTGTGCATATTTGCATTCAATCAACAGACCACTGCAAATTTACTTTTTACAGCTCTGGAAAACAGCAGTCAGCACATTCACACTTAAGGTGGCAAAACCATCCTAATCAACACCAGCTTGTAAATGCAGCTATTTTCAGAAAGAGGCACTGGAAATTACTCTAGTTAAAAAAAAACTCCCAAAGGTCATATTATGCAAATCAAAGTTGGTACACCTTCAGTTATAGAAGCCAGCAGGATTTTGCTTCTGAAAAAAGTTCGTATGTATGCGGAAGCCCAGCAACACACTGAAGTTGATACTGAGATACCGGTTAAGGATGGGGAGCAAAATAAAAATTACAGGATAGTTTTGCTACTGATGCATAGATAATATTAAATTCATGAATTAAAAATTAATACCCAATTACATACATATTGTGTTTGTTGCAATAATTTCAAAGTCTCCATGATATTAAAGGTGGGGGGTGCAAGTTACTCCCCAGAAACAAGTCCTGACAAAATGGCCACTCTGATCTGCTATGAGTTGTGCATCTAAAACTGTTGCAACCAATGCTCCCTCTAAGCTGTGGAGTCTTGTGAGCAAAAATTCTACTTGGTGACCTACTGGCATTAAAGTTGTGAGCGAGCGATTTGGCTCCTCCATAAATTAGTTTGCTCTGGAGCCATCCTTCCTGAGCTAAAACAAAGTGAGCTCACACTAACTCAGCTTAGAGGGAACACTTACAACTAGTCAAACATAGTATGCATGTAGAGTTAGAGGTTTCATATCACAGTGAAAGCAACATAGCACAGGCAGGCCATACCTATATCAGGGTGTACAGAAATGTATTTATTTCATTTATACCTCACTATTCTCCCTAATGCAGACCAAAGGCGGCTTACATAATTATCCTCTCCTCCATTTTCTCTGTACAACAACCTTGTGAGGTAGGTTAGGCTGAGATTGTGGGACTGGCCCAAGGTCACCCATCAAGTTTCCATGGCATTCATTGGGATTCAAACCCAGTTCTTCCACATCCTATTCTGACACTGTAAGCACTACGTCATGCTGGCTCTCCCAACCCACCTAGGGTTTCTCATCCAGCAACCGACATGTACATTTCCACACACAGATCTCCTTAACGAGATTAACCCATGGTTATGCAGAATGGCATACATTTACCTTGAGACAAGACCGCTATGAATTTCTTCTTTACAAGCCTAGAATGTTTTGCACTGTAAACAAGCATATAATTCAGACATTTAAAAAAACACTCACCAGTTCCATAAACAGCATTTTCTTAAAAGGAATTTAAATGAGTTTTAACCTCTCTGGATTTTACTGAGAGCAGCTATTTTACATTACATACTCTTCCCCTGCTATTGAAAATAAAGTTTGTTCACCAGTGTAAGAAGCCAACAAGATCTTACAAAGGCCTTCTCTAAGTTCTTTCTTCCAACTCCACTCCTAATAATGAACAATAAAATTAGGTATCTGCCAGAAGTAAGGGTTTGGGATTTTTTTTACTTTTTAAAGATAAAGTTATAAAAAACTTGGTCCAGTACCACAACAGTCACAGAGCTATCTTTTGCATGTTTACTTATCTGTGATTAACCCACTCTAAATATTTTCAGTTTCAGCTTCAGGAAAACAAAGAGCTCCACTGAAATTCTGGTAGAGACGCATTTAAGTTTGAGCACTGCTTTCCTGTGTTTACTACTGCCTATTTTTTATATATAGATATATATAAGAGGCAATATTTAGCCTACCTCATATAGGCCTTTCTGTGCTGGGCTTTGTAGACATCATAAACCTATCTCTCAGTAGACACCATAAACCTATCTCTCGGTTTCTCTTCCATCCACACCCTCTTATGCAGAGAGAGATTGTGGAAATCTAGATATTACACACATGCCCACTTTTCCCAAGATGCACAAGCGACTTTAGGAGTGGGAACTGTGATAGCTCAGTTTTAATAATTTCACAGGCAGATTACCACAGCAGCAAGGGCGTCATAGTGAGCTAACCAAGCGGACATAAAATAAGCATGCCACGGAACAGCATCAATTTATTTATTTATCCCCTAATTTTTTGCCTTCCTCTGGACATAGCCTAGGGCCACTGAGGGAGTGGGGGAGGTGGGTAGCTGTTAATTTCCTGCACTGTGCAGGTGGTTGAACTCGATGACCCAGCTCTATGTTTCGTCTCCAGTGGGGACCTCACAGCGGCTTACAATACCAGTCTCCCCTCCTCTACTTTATCTTAACAACAACCCTGTGAGGTGGATTAGGCTGAGAATGTGTGACTGGCCCAAGGTCACCTACCAAGATTCCATGGCAGAGTAGGGATTCCAATCTGAGCCTCTCTAATCATGACACTACAGGCAGCGATGGAATAAATAATATTGGGGGTTGTGAAACTAATTAGTCCAAAATAGTTATTTTATCAGATCCTGCATAGACTATCCTAACAAGGATTTTTTTAAAAAAAATGAACAATGCTCTGTTTAGCCCCATTTCTCTGCCTCATCGTTTTACAAGACCTGTACAAAGGGCCCATATCTCTTAGGTGTTCTATGATACATATCACCAGATTGGATATATAGTAGGGCTCCTTTTTTATTTACAGGGCTATGGCCCCTTAAAAGACTGTGCCACAGCAGACCCCTTGGGGTAACAGTGCCCGACTTGGTTCAAGTAACAACATGATGAGACTTAACACAGGGAAAGGAAAAATATCCTTTTATGTATATGCAACAGTGCATAGTGTGTATTATAAGTTATCAATATTCCATCCACCCGTTATTTTTATGGCTATTATTTTTTACACACATTACTATTTTTTACGCTATCTATTTACACATTTGATGAAAACAGCCCTTCCCCATATATGTACATTTCGGCTTCAAGGTTTCCCCCCATGCCCTCACATGCTTTTGTGACCGCTACAGACACACGCTGAAATATTAATTAGCATCCCTCCCCTCTCTTGGCAACTGAGTTAACACCTCGGCTGTCTAATCCCTTCGCATCGCCCTCACCCCACCCACCCCGCTTGCAAAAGCAGCCCGGAGACTTTCAAACACCGCTGCACTGAAACCCCCCAAGTAGTTTACAAAGGGCTGCGCAGTCGCTCTTTGGACCCTGGCGAGCGCCGGCTTATTCCACGGGGGGGGGGGGGGGGGGGGATGATTGCAACAGCGAGAGACCGACCGACAAGACCTTTGGAACAACATCCACGGCGCGATGAGATCACAGGGCATTAAAAAAAAAGGAGCGGAGGGGGGAGAGAGAAAGCCAAAGCTGTGGGAAAGAGGACTGCACCGAAACGTGGTTATTCTGACAATGACATAACCAAGCCTAGCCACTGCAGTTTGGTAGCATCACAATTTTGGGGAGGGGGGGGGGAGAGAAAGAAGGAATAGCTCCAAGGTTCCGTTCCTAGTCCCCCCGCATGCAAATTGATACGGGCAACATTTGTAAAGTAACTGATTTTAAAAAAGGGATTCTAAGAGCGAAAGGACAGAAGGGGGAAGAAGACTTCGAAAGAATCAAAACGGAGCTGGCGTTTTTCCCCCTCTTTCCTTAAGTAGCAGATCTTTTTTTTTTCTCCGCCACAGTAGCCGCAGCTGTCGTGGGGAAGGGGTGGGGGGTGGGGAGGGAGCTCCAAAACACAATACATAAAGGCGCAGGGAGCCGCGGCGGCCTGACTCGGGAGCCTCGGCCGGCTGCGTGGGGCCTTGCTGTGGGAGCGCGGCAGCAGCAGCCGCACCGAGCCCAAAGGGACCAGAACCAGCAGCTACCGCCTCCTCTGCGCCCGACTCCGGAGTGGAGTCATAGAAAGGGGGGGGGGAGCGGCGGACCTGCCCGCGCGCAGCGGACGACCCGCGGAGGTTTCTGCAAGGAGCACCGGTGTGCAATGCAAGGGGGGGGGGGGGCGCATCCTAAGAAAAATCAAGGGAGATCCGAGGCTGAGCACCGCAAGCAGGAGGGAAAATGCAAAGTGGCGGCGGAGAGGCGCGGAGGGGGGGGGGGGGGTCGGGAAGGGCGACCGGAGAGGGCAACCTCGGCGCTGCCGGGATTGTGGAAGACGCTCGGGCGGCGCAGGAGAAGGGGGAGACTCCTTCCCGCCCCCCTCCTCCGGCGGGCTCACCTGCTAACTCGTCAGGCTCCAGCCCGCTGTCGGCATCGATCCCGCACAGCACGAAATAGTGGGCGAAACGACAGGGAGCCGAGCCGGGCCCGGGGGGCGCCGCGCTCCCGCTCATCCCTCCTGCCCCAGCCGGGCTCTGGCTCCTCTCCTCCGGGGCAGGCAAGCAGTCAGTCAGCCCTCCCGGCCCGGTCCGCGTGCCCCACTTCTCTCCCTAACGCGGCAGCAGCGGTGCTCCCATCGCGCCAGCCCCACCGCCCGCTTGGCGGCCTCCTTCCGCGCAGGGCGCACGGCCGACACAGGCTGCCTGCTGCGGGAGCTTCTCGGTCAGCTGAGGCTGCAGCCGGCGCTCGAGCCCAGCTAAACGCCCGCCAGCCCCTCCTCTTTCCACCGAGCAGCCGCCAACCACCGCCGAAGGAGGGCACCGGCCACTCTCCGCCCCGCCTCCTCGGCGGCACATTTAAATTCCCCGGGCACAAGGAGAAGGGCTTGCCAAGCGCAACCCGAGGGGACTTAGACGAACGGGAGTCTTTTGAGGCATGGACATGCAGCTTGCAAATACAGAAGAATATATTGATGGAGCATTATCTGGACGCCTTGGTGACGTTCTGATAAGGTGTAAAATGTTGTCCTTTATATAAGGGGGTGTGGAGGGGGAGGAAGAGGATGGAGAAAGGAGATAATGAATTATTTTTTGGAAACTTAAAAACTAAGGAGAAATAAAAACAGAGCTCCCCTGATATAGTGGCTAGACAGCCAGACTGGGTTTTAGGAGAGCCAGGTATGAACCCCCCACACTGCCACGTAACTGGTTGGTCCAGCCACCCTTTCATGCACAGGAATGCTAATCCCCGGAATTAAACTTTGTTGCTCTTAAAGGTGCCACTGGACTCAACCTTTGTTCCTTCACAGGGTTGTTATAGTGAGAATAAAATGGAGGAGGGGAGAGTTACCTTGTAAATTGCTTTGGGTTTCCATTGTAGTGAAAAGCTGGATGTAAATATATGAATAATGTCTTTTTTTTAAAAAAAAATCATTATAGAATCCAGCATGGCTTAGTGTTCAGGGTGTTAAAAGTTTGATTTGGGGGAACCCAGATCCTCACTCTGCCATGGAAACTCACTTGCTGATCTTGGGCCAGGCACTCTCAGGCTAACCTTCCTCACAGGGCTGTTGTGAGGGTAGAATGGAGGAAAAGAGAATCATGTACCTCGTCCTGGATTTATTTATTTATTTATTCATTCATTCATTTATTTATTACATTTATACCCTGCCCTTCCAGACAAAGCCGGCTCAGGGTGGCTTAAAGAATAGAAGGGATTAGATTTACATCTCGCCCTTCACTACTGGAAGGAGTCTCAGAGCATTTTACAATCTCCTTCCCTTCCTCTCCCCACAATGGACACTCTTGTCAGGTAGGTGGGGCTGAGAGAGCTCTTTCTAGAACTTCTGAGAGAGCTTGTGACTGACCCAAGGTCACACCAGCAGCTGTATATGGAGGAGTGGGAAATCAAACCCGGTTCTCCCAGATTAGGGTCTGCGCTCCTAACCACTACACCAAACTTGCTCTCACCAGTTCTTCTTTGAGGAAGGTCAGGATAAAAACATATAAAACAAGTAAACTTAAAGATTCCTTTTTATTTTGCCCAGAGCAAGACACCGAGTACCATTTCTCCAAAGTGAAGCATGTGATTATGAACTTTCAGCAGGCTTCAGTTATGGAAAATTCTAATAATGCACCTTAAATCCCTGCCTCCAAGGAGCTCCATACATATCCCATTTGAGGTAGACAAAGCTGAGAGTGTGTGGCTGGCCTTAAGTGCACAGGGAGTTTCATGCCAGAGTGAGGGTTTGAACCCAGGCCTCTTGAGCTCTAGATCAGCGGTGGCCAAACTGTGGCTCAGGAGCCACATGCGGCGCTTTCACACATATTGTGTGGCTCCCAGCAGGGTGGTTGGGGAACTGAAGGGGAGGCATGCCTCCCCAATCGGTCTTCCCTTCCCCAGCCGGTGTTCCCCTCCCTGGGTAGGCCTGAGGTGGGGGGAGCA
Source organism: Lepidodactylus listeri (assembly GCA_029233225.1). Classification (NCBI taxonomy): domain Eukaryota; kingdom Metazoa; phylum Chordata; class Lepidosauria; order Squamata; family Gekkonidae; genus Lepidodactylus; species Lepidodactylus listeri. Next base: position 25,588,352 of record JARCFY010000008.1, read on the forward strand.
GAGAAAGAACACAGCTTTAACTTTAAATGTGTTCTCAACCCCCTTCACCCCCCCCCCCCCAGCCATCTTGGAGAAGGCATTTGTCTCTTTCATTCTCTTCTCCAAGCCAAGCCAGCCAGCCAGCATGAAAGTGGAGGAGGCTTGAAGAATGCATTTAAAGTTAAAGTTGTTTTCTTTCCACCTCTCCCACCCTCCGTCCCTCCCCCCATCTATTTGTTTTCTTTGTTTCTCTCTCTCTTTTTCCATCTCTCTCTCTTTCAGACAAATAAATATTATTAGCAAACAAATAAATATCATTGGGCAAATAAATATCAATATATCTGTTTTTACCCCTCTTGTTTTTATTTTTGGCAGTCTTGTTTAACATTCATAAAAAAGCAAATCTGCATATTTTCCAATTAAAAAGTGTGTATAATATTTGTTCATGTCTTGCGGCTCTCAAACATCTGTTGTTTATTCTATGTGGCTCTTACGTTAAGCGAATTTGGCCACCCCTGGGTCTGGACCAGCACATCAACAGCGCATCCCTCTCCAGAGTGCCTCCAGTCTGAGCCTTTTTCCTTTAATGGGCTTAGACTGAAGGACTCTAGCCATTTCCTTTCTATTTCTTGACAGCTTTGACCACACACACATCTCACCACATGTGCCTGCTCACACACACCTCCCAAGCAACCTCCTGCCTTCCTTCCGTCACACCAGTTGCTCGGGGGCTGGGTAAGAGCCCTGGATGGGCTGGATCCGGGCCCCGGGCCTTAGGTTTGACACCCCTGCTCTAGAGGAGTGCACTGTAATATCTTGGCAATGTGCAAAAAGACAACAGGGACTCTAAAGGTGAAAAGGTCAAAGGCTACCAGTTTGACAGACTTATGATTTTAACCTCTGAAGCCCCTAATGGTTTAGATCCAGGATGCTTTAAGGATATTCTCCCTTTTGTTAGTTGTACAATCCAATTGAAAATTACTTCAGTATTAGCCCATTGGGCCTGACCGGGATAGCTCAGGCGAGCCCAATTTTGTCAGATCTTGGCTGGTAAGTGTTGGAGAAATGAGCATGTAATGCAAGGCCTGAGAAATTCAGTCATTATAGGGTTAACTATGCAACTTGTTTGTTTACCTATGTTAGCCTGGAAGTAATACCTGGCAGCTGGCCAATTGACTGTAGACCCGGGAAAACTAAAGGTGTACTGTCTTGCTAATTGGTCAATGATATCAGGTGTTTCATTTCAGGGGTCAAGAAGAAGGAGAGATCCTCCATTACAATCTCTCACTCTCTATCAGTATGTCTTAGTGTGAAGACGGAGCACAATGCAGCTCCTTAGAAAGCATGTTTTGTTTATTTGTAGCTAATCTTGTTTACCTTTTCCCTTTAGTAATAAACTTCTTTTAAACTAAAAGAAGCAATCTCTTCTTTCCAGAAAAGCAAGATTCATTACTCTGATTTTTCTGATTATTGGACAAAAGTCCTAACAGTAAGCAGGGTCAGCCCGCGGTTAGTATTTGAATGGGAGACCACCCAGGAATTCCAGGGTCACTATGCAGATCCAGGCAATGGCAAACCATTCATTGCTTGCCTTGAAAACCCCGTGGGGTTGCTGTAAGTTAGCTGTGACTTCACAACAACTACAAAAAAAGCCCATTGATTTTTGCAATTATTTCTTTACAAGAAGTGGGGACCCGCAATACTCACGGGTGGGGGAGAGCTCCACGCAGAAGAGGAAGCCATTGCAGGTGAGCCTTCTTCCCTGCCCCTGCCTGGCCCCTGCCAAGCTCTCTTCCCCCCCGCGCCCCCTGGCAGTGACGGCGGGGCACATGCAGCTCCCAGCCACCCCCTTGGCAGCGACGGCAAGGCCCACACGGCTCCCAGCCGCCGGGCCCACCAAGCTTTACTAATGTTGTATGTATTGCTGGCTGTTTTCCTGCTATTATTAGATATTGTGTTAAGCTGTTTTTATTGATGATGTGGTTTGTTTTGCCTTGGCTCCTAGTTTCTTGTAAGAAAGGTGGGTTATGATTTTATTAAAAATAAAGAAATTAGCATTCTGGCGGCAGCGGGGGATGAAACTGCAGAATAACTATCAAGGTAATTTAACCTATTTAAATAGTAAATTGCTTTTTAAAAAAGCCTTCCCTCCAAATTGGCCACTGGCAGGATGGATGGGGTAGTTGGGTGCTGATTAACCAGTAGTCTGATATTTTATGGCAAATCCTTAAAAAGGCTTTAAAAGCCGTGTTAGCTTTTGGCCCAGTTTAGACTGGCATCTTCTGAAAGGTAAAGGCTTTGGAGGAGATTAAGGGAAAAGGCCTGTGATGAAAGCAAGAAGTTGTAGCCACTGAGAAATCAAGACATAAAATAAATCACTGCAAGCAGAAAATGCAATTAACTGGCTTTAAGAACAACTTTACAGCCAAAATCTTCTTTTGCCAGTTGGCAGCAGGACAAAGACGTACATTAGAATGGATGCTGCACAACCACTGCAGGGGGAAAAGGCTTAATCAGAGGCAGACATTAAGTTACCACACAAACTATGATGCACCTAGAATAAAGCTGAATACTAATTAGACCGAATTGCTAGGGTATTATTACCTTGTTGCACTGGCTGATAATAAATACGCCAAAGTAGCCCACTGAGCACATTCTCTTTGCAGCTGATAAGCCTTCAAATCACAGAGCTCAGGAAATGCAGCATTTCTGTTCTTAGGAATGCCTTGCCTGGAGAACCTCAGTCAAAGAAAGAGGACTCTGTAAGAGGAGAGAAAGGATGTCATAAAATGTTTCACTGAGACAATTTTAGTGGGCATTTGTGTATGGAAGAAATGCTTCATCCTTCTCTGTCTTTTCCTCATAACTTAGGCTAAAAGTGTGAGACTGGCGCAAGGTCACTCACACAGTGTGCTTCATGACTAAACTCTGGTCTCCCCAACTCTTAGTCCAACACTGTAGCAGCGACACCACTCTCCTACTGGATACTGAGGTGAGCACAAATTTCCAAATACCTCTCAGAATCCAGAGTAAATACTGGCTTCTCAAACACCCTGGCCTGACAATATGGGAGCATTTGTTTGATTTCAGTAGGGACCAGGACAGCAGAACTGCCTCGTTTCTCTATCTGGTGAACCAGCTTTATCTCCTTCCCTCTCATGTACAGATGCACAGACACACACACAAAAATGGCTACTCCCATATCTGCCATTTCTTTTCCCCTAAAGCGGCAAGTCTGGATACCAAAATCACCTTAACTCCCAGTATGTTGTCTGTTTCAATGATCCACAGGTTGTGAGTAGGGGTTTTAGGCAGAGCTTCCAATGATCCCAAAGAAAGCAAGGTAAGGCAATAGAGGGGTGTTCCCACATCACAAGTAAATGTCCTAAAGTCTCAGGGAAAGAACGACAGAGTTGGCAGCCTCTGTGCAAGTGGAGAGGCTGAGATTGCACAGCTTTGGCTGGCCGAGCAGCACAAAAGAGTTTCAGAGAAATAAGGTGCAGGCATTCGGGGTGAGTCCAGGATGAGAATCTGTGGATTTCCTGGCTCCGACTAAGGTAAGGGGAGGAGGGGCTTCCTAGAACGGTGACAAAAAGAGATTGCATCCTGGCAGGGTGGAGTCTTCCCCCATGCTTGGAGAAGGATGATAGGCTAGATAGTCAGGGAAGATAAGCAAAATTTAATCAGCTCACCTGGCTGCTTGATAGTACTTACTTAGAGTTTGCATTCAGGAAGACTTGTATTTGCTGGTGAAATTATCTTGATAGACTAAGGTGGGTGCCTGGCTTTTGCAAGTCCCTGTGGCAAAGGGTAGACATGTCCCATCAGTGAATCAGTCTCCTGCCCAAGGTTTTGGCCATTCATGAGCATAGCCTGAGGAGAGCCTTGACCTCACCTTGTCCAAAGCAAGGCATTGCTCATTCCTAAAACGGCTGCCAAGGCAAATTTAGCCAGGATGGGATCGGGGCAGACAGCACACATCCTTGGAGATACTCCCCACCCCCACCCATAGCAAAAGATACAATGGAAACGGGACCATTTCTTTTTCTAAGTTAAGGCCACAGGGACACAGTAATAATACACTTATTCAGGGCTCATTTTGTACCAGGAGCTCCTTTGCATATTAGGCCACACACCCCTAATGTAGCCAGTCCTCCAAGAGCTTACAGAGCTCTTCTTACAGGGCCTACTGTAAGCTCTTGAAGGATTGGCTACATCAGGGGTATTTGGCCTAATATGCAGAGGAACTCCTGCTATGAAATGAGCCCTGCACTTATTAGTATCCCATCTGAAAATGGAAACCATAATTCTCTTGGTCCGTTGCTTACATCAAATCGTTTCAGAGGGTAACCGTGACGGCTCGCAATAGAACAGCTACACTGGAGTCCAGTGGCACCTTAGAGACCAATAAGGTTTTCAGGGCACAAGATTTTGGGAGGCGATGTTCCCTTTGTCAGTTACCAACAAAGGGAGCTTTGACTCTCAGAAGCTTATACCCCCCAACATCTTGTTGGTCTCCAAGGTGCTGTCTGGACTCAAATCTAGCTGTACGTACGTAGGAGTTTGTGTTGCAGGCAACAGGAAATGCATTCTTCAGTCCCACCACTGAGGCCTCCTGATTGCTAGATGGATTGATCTTTCCCTTCCCCCTTCCATGCTCTCTCCCCCCCCCCCCCGGTTGTTTCTTATATATACACACACACACACACACACACATATATATATATATATATATGTACTAAAAAATCAGATTTATACCCCGCCCTCCCAGCCAAGGCAAGACTCAGACAGTATTATCAACTGAAGGTGGACAGTATTATCCAGACAGCATTATGCACTGACAGCAGTGTTCCCTCTAAACTGAGTTAGTGTGAGCTAGCTCACGGTTTTTTAGCCTCCGGCTCACATATTTTGCCTTAGTTTAGGAAGGATGGCGCTGTTACGTGTGAAGGGCCACACTTACGTGTCAAGGAGACAATTCACACGGAGGTTCAATCAGAATATAGCCTTTATTATCGTAGTTTGCAAAGCACGGAGAACGAAGGGGGAGGCAGTCTCCACCAACGCTCTGAATACTCAAGCTGCGCAGCAGCTTATATACCCTCTCTGGCTGGAACTGTCAATTGACCTTTCCCCTCACAATCTAACTATGGAATGTGTTGTTCCCTTTTCCTATCTTTATTCTATCTTGCAATAACTATTAAACAAAATGTATGTGCCCAGCTCCATCCCCTGGACATTTGATTTTACTTTGATCGTAGTCATCTACCCTTGTCGGTTATACATTATCTACCTCCTACCTTGCCCAGCTCCATCCCCTGGACATTTGATTTTACTTTGATCGTAGTCATCTACCCTTGTCGGTTATACATTATCTACCTCTTACTTACTGAGTAAAATAAACATTTCATTCCTTGATTCGTTATCTTAGTTACCTTTTCAATTATTCCTTTAAGCTCTGTTAGTTCTGGTATTTAATATGCCTCCACATATTTTTCCCTCAGGGTTCTGAACTTTCCTTCCCCTTTCAGCGCCAGAGCAAACTAATTTTATGCAGTAGCCAAATCCCTCACTCACAATTTTAATGCCAGTAGCTCACAAAGTAGAATTTTTGCTCATAAGATTCCACAGCTTAGAGGGAGCATTGACTGACAGTATTAGCAACTGAAGGTGTCCCCCCCCTTCTCTTTACAAAAACAAATAAACAAAACCAGTCCAGTGCCTCCTAGGGGCTTGTTCAATTGAAGAAGAAGAAGAGGAGGAGGAGGAGGAGGAGATTGGATTTACACCCCGCCCTGTTGGCCAGCAAGGCACTTTTAGTGCTCTTATGAATTGTGATATTCATAAGCCTGAACTTTGGGTTGCCCATAATGGAAGGGCCATGTGCTTTCTTCATTATAGGAGCCAGCTCCAGCCCATGCCAGGAGGCTGACACCCTAGACAGTTCACCTGGGACAGAGACAAAGGACTCCTCTTGCCATGAGGTTTCTCTCTCTCTGTTTCAGCACACTGGTCAACCCCTGCCCCCTCCAATGTACCTGCATAGTTATGCTAACGCAGTTGCTTAGCAACTAATGTTCGGGCCATCAGCCAGTCGGCCAAAGTCATTGACTAACAATAGATGTGGCCAGGTGAGTCATCGGACCCCTGCCCATGTGTCTACTTCCTGGTGAGATCATAGTCTTGCAACATGGTCCATCCCCTTGCCCTCCTCCTTTTGTCCACCTTTAACCTATGGAAGGGTCCAAGAGGGACAGACCGCCTAGTACAGGGGTGGCCAACCTTGCTTAACGTAAGAGCCACATAGAATAAACGTCAGATGTCTAAGAGCCACAAGACAGGAACAAATATCACACACACATTTTTATTTTTAAAAATATGCAAATTTGCTTTTTATTAACGTTAAATGGGACTGCCAAAAATAAAAACAAACAAGGAAAACCGGTTATTGATAATGATATTACTTGTTTGCTAATGATATTGAGAGAGAGAGAGAGAAAAAGAGAGAGATGGAAAGAAAGAATTAAAGAAGTGGAAAGAAAGAGAGAGAGAGAAACTAGGAAAGCAAATAGATGGGAGGGAGGAGGGAAGGAAGGAAGGAAGGAAGGAAGGAAAAGCATGCCTCCCCTTTGCTTCCCCAGCCGCCTTCCAGGAGCCGCACAATATGTGTGAAAGAGCCGCGTGTGGCTCCCAAGCCACAGGTTGGCCACCCCTGGCCTAGTAGGTGTGTTAGTGGGAAGTGGTCTGTGCAGCCCGCCCCAAGACCACCTAATAAAAGACCCTGAGCAGAGGCATTCGGTCTCTTGAGCCATCGTCCCCTATCTGCTTTAAAATACCTCTTCAGTCCAGCTTGCTGTCCCAAACCCTTGCCTCCATCTTTAATCCTCTCTCTCTGGAATCGCGATCCAGGAGAACCACGTGGTCTTGCAGGTTCGAGCCTCGTGTCCCCATAGTCTTTCTATTTTCTCCCCCTCCAATTCTTCCATCGTTCGGACAACTCATCTAAGGTAAGGCACTGCTTCTCCACCAACGAATACCTGCTCATGCAAACGTGCTACTTTCTGTCTTTATTTCTTAGGCCTGTGTGAGTGTGAGTGTGATTACGTTTTTGGTGTGCTTGAAAAACATTGCCCAGTAAACTACATTTAACTGGCTATCTGCCTCACGTGCCTCTTTCCTTGAGAACTCCTGGGAGGGGTGGGACCCTGGTATAGTTGGCAAGATCCCGTGTATTTCGCCAATTGCTAAATGTAAATTAAAGCAATTCGGCTAACAGCCCTTCACTACCTAAAGGAGTCTCAGAGTGGCTTACAATCTCTTTTCCCTTCCCTTTCCCACAACAGACACCCTCTGAGGTAGGTGGGGCTGAGGGAGCTCTGAGAGAACAGCTCTGAAAGAACTTATGACTGACCCAAGGTCACACCAGCAGCTGCATGTGGAGGAGTGGGGAATCAAACCCAGTTCTCCCAGATTAAAGTCCGCACTCCTAACCACTACACCGCAAAGACAAGCAGGACAGACTGACTGACTGACTGACTGAATTTGGGAATCTGATAGCCTAAGCAGCTTCATGATGCTACCTAGTAGCCCAGGGGGCCTCTAGGAAATCCTGGGCGTTTGAGCCCCAATGCCCCCCCCCCCTACTTTAAACCTCTGGCTGGCTACCCATGATAACTAAGTGAAACCTCCATGTTTCGAGGTAGAAAATACAAAAGTGAAGTCATGCCATACCAAGCATTCATATTACCCAAAACACCCTCTTGATGCATGCCACCTTTAACAATCCCATGAGAAACAGATGAACATACAAGTCCCAATTTTAGAGTCACATATACTGGATCTAGGGTTGCCAACCTCTGGGTGGTGGCTGGAAAGCTCCCAGAATTACAACTAGACTCCAGACAACAGAGATCAGTTGCCCTGGAGAAAATGGCTGCTTTGGAAGGTGGACCCTGCTGAGGTCTCTCCCCTCCCCTCCCCAAACCCCACCCTCCCAAAACTCTACCCCCCAAATCTCCAGGTATTTCCCTAACCAGAATTGACAACCCTAACTGGATCTCAAAATCCTGCCAGGTAGCAACTTCAAGTAACCTTACCGTGTCTTCTTCTTTTGTAACCCACAGTGAAATATCAACTGAAACAAGCATGGCAAAACATGTATAAAGCACACTGCTAATTACATGATATTTATTATTATTATACTGAAACATATCACTTAAATTTTAAAAAATGACACTGAAGTCCCAAGTCTGCCAGAGTGCATGAGCCAAGCAAACCTGGAATTGGAACATGAGAACAGTTATGTATAGGCTCATGGGAGAACTAAGGGTGGCAAGTAGGGTTCTCCATCAAACCTCTGTGGAAGAGTGACATTCAAAGGTAAAGAAGTTCCAAAAAGCTCCGTTTCTATAAGTTCACAATAAAAACAGCTCTTCCAAGATTCCCAGCATGCCATGCTACATTCTGCAAAAGAATACCGGGGGCGGGGCTTCAGAAGAGAAGGAAGGGGAGAATGGAATGAGGCTAGATGGCTATCTGTCAGCAAGGTTTGGTGTAGCCAGTTTGGTGCAATGGTTAAGTGCGCGGACTCCAATCTGGGAGAACCGGGTTTGATTCCCCACTCCTCCACTTGCATCTGCTGGTGCGACATTGGGCAAGGCATAGTTCTCTCAGAGCTGTTCTTGAAAAAGAGCAGTTTCCCTCTGCCCAGAGCATGGACGGCTTCAAGAGGGAATTGGATAAACATATGGAGCAGAAGTCCATCAGTGGCTATTAGCTACAAGGTATAGATAGGAACTCTCAGTCTGGGGCAAGTGATGCTCTGTATTCTTGGGGGGGGGGGGCAACAGTGGGAGGGCTTCTAGTGTCCTGGCCCCACTGCTGGACCTCCTGGTGGCACCTGTTTTTTTTTGGCCACTGTGTAACAGAGTGTTGGATTGGATGGGCCTGGCCTGATTCAACATTGGATGGGCCACTGGCCTGATCCAACATTGGAGAGCCAGTTTGGTGTAGTGGTTAAGTGTATGGACTCTAATCTGGGAGAACCGGGTTTGATTCCCTACTCCTTCTCTTGCACCTGCTGGATGTCCTTGGACAAGCCAAAGACAGTTGTCTCAGAGCTCTCTCAGGCCCACCTACCTCACAGGGTGTCTGTTGTGGGGAGGGGAAGGGAAAGGAGTTTGTAAGCTGCTCTGAGACTGTAAGTGAGTGAAGGGTGGGATATAAATCCAATCTCCTCCTCCTCCTCCTCCTCCTCCTCTTCTTCTCTTATGTTCTTAAGTGTGTTTAAGATTGCAGCTGTAGCAACTTCTGGTGGGAGGGGGGCTAGTGCTGCTGTTGTACTCTTGCTATGCATTGTGACCTGAACCACAAACATTATTCAGAAGGCAGACGGACCAATGGTACGATTCCTAGAGGGGACATCATTGATATATTTCCCATATCTACTACTTCATTGCTACCGACAGGTTACCGTCATTCTCCCATTCAGATCCAGGCAGCCATGCAGACACTCTGTCATCTTACAACAATGCCCCTGACACCTTACAGTGACTGCATGTAATTTACAGCCTGATTTTCAAGAGCCAGCAGAGACTCTCCGCCTCTCATAACTCAGGTTATTAGCACTGTCACTTCCCAAGAGGGGCTGCAGTGCTCATTCGCCTTTGTAAATGGCTTTAAGGCTCAGGGATTTTTTTGAGGGCGGGGGGGACCTGTGATGGAAAGTGCAAAGCATTCTTGGCCAAGCAAATCCCACTATTGTCATGCAAATCCGTAAACATGAAGGGTTAAAATCTCACTCCGATCAGCCCCCCTTCTCCTCAGACTTTGCACTGCCGCATCATGCACAGTCCGTTTCTTTGGAGCACTCCCAGAACTCAATTAATACTAATTAATACTACAGTGCAACCCCCATTAGCTATTTTGGAGCTTCTAGAGGAAACTGGCAATGAGCCAGTTAGGTGTAGTGGTTAGGAACACGGACTCTAATCTGGCAGGACTGGGTTTGATTCCCCACTCCTCCCAGGGAACCCCTGCACACGCCGGCCATAGAATTCTTCTGCATTGCAGAGGATTTAAGGTACGCCTACTAGAAAGTTTTGGATTCATAAAATCATACATGGGTTGCACTTTTTCTCCCTATCCCATAATACTAGAAATCAGAGGACGATAGACTCAAGATGGACAAGAAGAAGCACTTACTTTTTCATTCAGTTAATAAATCAAGTGTGAAATTGCTGACAATGGATGTCGTGATGGCTGCCAGCACAGATCCCTTTAGAACTGAATTAGACATATTCATAGGGGATAGGCCCATCATTGGCTACTAGAGCTGTGATGACTAAAAGGAACCTCCGTATCCAGAGGCAGTAAGCTTCTGAATATCAGTGCTTGGAGGCAACATGAGGTCTTGGCTTCTGTGTCCTGTTTGTTTGGCCTTTCCAGGCAACTGGTTGGCCACTGTGTGGAACAGGATGCTGGAATGGATGGACCACTGGCCTGATCTAGCAGACCTCTTCTTATGGTGTTACCCACTCTCAATTCAGCGTGGATGCAGGCCATGCTCACTATCCACCTTTGTAAACAGAAACCAAGCCCCAGGGTTCTCCTACATCTGCTGGTTTCAGTGGTCAGAAGCAAATGAGCTGCAAAAATGAATCTTGGTTTTGTAAGCAAGCTGCTTTTGAAACTGAGAGGTATTGCATAGCCTCGCCCTGAATTTCATTTCTCAGTTTCAACAGCAGAGTTTTCTTCAGCATCTAGTTTTATCAGAGGGAATAGTTGGTCAACCAGTCTTTTCTCCCGAAGAATGGAGAGTAAGTCCCACAGACACATCTGCCAGTCCCTCTTCATTACCTTTCTGTCATGTTTTTATCCTGCCTTTAGTCCTGGCATTCATGGTTCTCCCCTCACCCTTGTTGTTCCCCACAGCAACTCTGGGTGATTCTGCATTGGCTTTTCCCTCTGTTGTTTTAGCAAACCCATCTTGGAACAGAAATTCCCCTCTGCATTGCATGCTGCTGCCACTTCCTCTGATCATCAGATTTTATGGTACCTTCTGCATAGATTTATGGCTGTTCAGGGGTGACGTCGCAGTCAGTATAGTGTTGGCCCGGGGGTATTTGAATGTGGTTTTGAGCCGCATCTTTTCCTCAGTGCTGAGAAAATATGGAGCGAATGTCAGATGCAGAATCGCCCTCTGGGTGGTAGGTTAGCCGGAGGGAAAGAAACTGGACTAAGGTCAGCCAATGAGCTTCATGGCAACGTGGGAATCCAAACTTGGGTCTCCCACATTCTAGTGCAACACTCAAATCACCACATGCTCACTGGCTCTAGATTTCCACACAGACCATGGGCCAAGCAAACCTGGAATTGGAACATGAGAACAGTTATGTATAGGCTCATGGGAGAACTAAGGGTGGCAAGTAGGGTTCATTAGAAAAATGGATTTGGCCCTGGGGTCAGCAGCTGCTGATCCTTACATCAAAAGGAGACAGATCCCCTCAGACATTATTTATTTAGTTATTAGATTTCTGAATTGCCCATGCATGCTACTGCAGGGCTCTGGGCGATGTACAACAATGAATAAAAACATCATTATACAAAGTAAAATACATTAATACCAGTAGTAAATTAAAAACTCCAGATGGCAAACTAAAGTGTCCCCCCCCCCACCATTCTGGACTGCCTGGCCACCTCATAGGCAGAAGAGGAGGGGGGACAAAATGATCTGGAGAGCATAAAAGGGTGGCAGGTAGAGTGGAAACCGTTGCTGTCCTCAACCAGAAGTGTGGCAGAATATCTCCGCCACAAAGGCCCTGTGGAATTGCATAAGATCCTGCAGGGCCCTGATGGTGTTCGGCAGAGAGTTCCACCAGGTCAGTGCCAGGACTGAGAAAGCCCTGGCCCTGGCTGAGGACTGCTGAACATCTTAAGGGCTGGGGACCACCAGTAGATGCTCTCATGGGGACATACCAGAGGAGACGATCCCACATATAGGTTGGTCCCTGACCACTTGAGGCCTCAAAGGTCAACACCAAAAGCTTGAACCTGACTCAGAATTCTATTGGAAGCCAGTAGGAATGCCCCACTGCACCTCAGAGACTAGGGTTGACGACTCCAGGTTCAGAAATACCTGGATACTCAAGGGTGGAGCCTGGAAGAGTGGGGTTTAGCAAGTGGAGAGACCTTGGAAGGGTATAATGTTGTGCAGTCCATCTTCCAAAGCAGTCATTTTCTCCAAGAGAAGTGGAATAAATGTTTTAAATAAATAATGAATGAATGAATAAGCAATTTATGTAGCCTGGAGATCAGTTGTCATTCTGGGAAATCTCCATCCCCCACCTGTGATGGTGCAATTATTGTTTAAAGATGCAGTGCTGCAGGAGACAGTGTCGCCGAGGGCTTCCCTTTGTGGTGGCTGTTTGCTTTGTCTCTGTGGATAAACTGGGTTTTGTCAAAGAAAGGTGTGGAAAAGCAGCCAAAGGCTCTAGTGCTGTACAGTCTAGATTACCACAAAGGCTGCAGCTTTTCAGAGCCGGTCTGGTGTAGTGGTTAAGTGTGCGGACTCTAATCTGGGAGAATCAGGTTTGATTCCCCACTCCTCCACATGCAGCTGCTGGATGACCTTGGGTCAGTCATAAGTTCTTTCAAAGCTGTTCTCTCAAGGGCAGTTCTCGAAAGAGCTCTCTCAGCCCCACCTACCTCACAGGGTGTCTGTTGTGGGGAGGGGAAGGGAAAGGAGTTTGTAAACCACTCTAAGACTCCTTCGGGTAGTGAAGGGCGGGGTATAAATCCAATCTCTTATCTTCTGCTTTTTCTTTTCAGTGGACCAGTACTGCCATGTTTTTAACAGCAGTAGCAGCTAGAGATGCCAGGCTCCAGGTGAGACCTGGAGATCCTCTGGAATTACAGGTAATCTCCAGGCTACTGAGATCAGTTCCCCTGGAGGAAAATGCATGCTGTGGAGGGTGGAATCTGTGGCACTGTACCCCACTGAGGTCCCTGTCCTCCTCAGGCTCCACCCCCCCCCAAATCTCCAGGAGTTTCCCAACCTGGATCTGGCAACCCTACCCCTCCCCATTCCCTTGTCAGTGGCCAGGCAAGGACCTGGCTGCTATGTTTTGAGTTTATTCTGTGCAGTTTGGGTTAGCCATGGGCTCACAATTCCCTCGTTCTGATTGGCTGCACAATAAAGACCAACCATTGGTCCTGAAGCCACCCCAGAGAGCCAATCATAGATAGGGCTGCCAAGTCCAACTTGGGAAATATCTGGGGACTTTGGGGGTGGAGCCAGGAGACTTTGGGGGTGGAGCCAGGAGAAAGGAAGTGACATCATTTTGTGATGTCACATCCTGTGATGTTGCTTCCACATGCTGACACATGAACTCATGAAGTTTCCTAATACTGAATCAGGCCATTGGTCCATCAAGGTCAGTATTGACTACTCAGACTGGTAGTGGCTCTCCAGGGTCTCAGGCTGAGATCTTTAATGTCACCTATTACCTGATCCTTTTTTAGCTGAAGAGGCTGATACCTCCTGCATGTCAAGCAGATGCTCTATCACTGAGCAACGGCCCTACTGAATCCTTCCTCATCTCGGCAGAATATGAAGCACTAAGTGCTACACAAGTGCTAAATATGATTTTCATATCATAAGAACAGGAGAGAACCCACAGTGGATCGGGCCAACAGCCCATCCAGTACAACACTCTGTGTCACACAGTGGCCAAAAATACCAGGTGCCCTCAGGAGGTCCAGCAGCGGGGCCAGAACTCCAGAAGCCCTCCCACTGTTGCCCCCCAAGCACCAAGAATGCAGAGCATCACTGCCCCAGACAAAGGGTTCCATTTAGACCTTGTGGCTAATAATAGCCACTGATAGACCTCTGCTGGATGGGGACAGAGAGAGAGAGATAGACAGACAGACAGACAGAAAAAAGAAAGAGGGAGAGAGAGAAGGGAAAAAAACTGGCAGAGGCACTTACTTCCATTTAGACCTTGTGGCTATAATAGCCACTGATAGACCTCTGCTGGATGGGGACAGAGAGAGAGACAGACAGACAGACAGACAGACAGAAAAAAGAAAGAGGGAGAGAGAATGAAAAGAGCTGGAAGAGAAACTCACCTTGACATGCAAAAGCAGCTCCTTCAGTCCCTCCTTAATTTCTGGGCGGACCTCTCTTGCTGTGGAAGCTCTCTTGCTGACTTCTTAAAGGGGAAATGTCTGGTGAGGCTTTTTACTGCAGGGCAGGCTCTCTGCAGACATTTCCCTTTTAAGGCAGCCATTTTGTCCCCCCGGTGGCCAACTTTGGAACAGCGGGAGGTAAGCACTAAAAATCGGTGTTTCCCCCGCCCTACCGGGGGACTTGGCAGCCCTAATCATAGAGCCCGGCTTAGGTTCAATAAGACTTGGCATATATCCACACATTGTATATAGTTCACTGTTGAGAACGTATAAATTTGTGTGCCGCTCTGCTGGAGCTATCTGGAGCTGAGTGATGTTCAAAGTAAAAGCCTTGTTATGATTCATCATCTCCTGACTCTCAATACTTAAAACTGGCGACAAGGATGGGATCCCAGTCCTAACCAAACAGGTGAAATCACTCTCTGCCTGCCCAGCTGAAATCGCTGAGGGTGCCTAGAGCTGAATCACTATGGGCATGGCATCCAAGGGCCATATCGAACTGTGTGACCCCAAGGTTGGGAACTGGAAATCATACCTTGACCGTTTTGAATGCTTCCACATAGCAAACAGTATTGAAGGAGACGATGTCTGCCATGCCACTTTTCTAAGTATATGTGGCCAGGCCGTATTTGACATCGCTTGAGATTTAGTAGCTCCTGTCATGAGTGCCAGCTCCCGCCAAGTTACTCGAGACCCCTCAGCATCATCAAGGCACAACTAACAGAGTTTTTCTCACCAAAGACGTCAGCTGCCGCACATCGCTGCACGTTTCATAAGCGTAACCAGAAAGAGGGTGAGTCTGTCACCAAGTACCTTGCTGCGCTAAGAAGGGTTGCTTGAGACTGTCAGTTTCCCGACCTAAAGTCAGTCCTCTTAGACCGATTGCTCTGTGGCCTCAGAGACAATGGCATCAGGCGAGCGTTTTTATTACAAAAGACTGACCTATGAGTTGGCCCTTGAAGAAGTGTTACAAGTGGAGGCTGCTAACATATCTCTTCGCGAGCTGTGGTTGAGTTCCCAAGGCCACACGTCATGCCGCACAGATGCTGTTCACCATGGCGATGCCACTGATTTCCCTGACTCTCAAGAACACCAATCAGATGTGTCCGATGACAGAGCAGCAGCAGCAAGCGTTCCACTTAACTCAACCCCAGTTACTGATTTCTGCACAGAAGCAGGCCATCGTGTTGTCCTGGGTAGTTTGCAACTGTGGTAGTTTACTAATCCCTCTCTTTCTCAACCTGCTTCTGATTGGCTTTTCTCCACAGTTGGTTGTTGTGTACTAGTCATGAAATGGTGACCACCATGCGGTCAGAGCACATGGCCTGATTCTACCTGAGCTTCAGCCAGGTAGAACAATAGACAGTCAGATCCAAAACGACCACCAATAGCCAGCCTAGGTCTTCCGCGGGGGACCTATGAACTACAACTTAAGACTTAAGGCCCTATCAGAACTATGCGCATATGCTAAGCCCCTATCAGGTATTTTGGGTGCGGCCAGAGGTGTGGCTCCGGCCGGCATATAAGCAGGGCCCTGGAGCCCTGGCTGCATGCTTGATCTGACCATCTCCTGAACATGCTGATTCACTTAATAAAGTCTTTGCTATTGAAGCAATAAGAAAAATTAATCAATAATTATGCTGAATAGAACTCTGCATATTGCTTAGTAAGTTAGAAGCTTTGAAATGCAAGGTCAATGAAACAAGATTCTTTGCTGTTACATGGAACACTAACAACATCTAGCTAACAGTCTTACATTGTTTAGTGTGCAACATTATTGCTCTTAGGCTGGGCTCAAGAACCATGGGAACGGCAAGCAATTAGCAACATTTAGATAGAAACATTCCTAACACTTGAGCAGCTAGTTAGGCGGAGTTATATCATATGATTTGTTAACAAATATGATGCTGTATGACACTGTCCCCTTCCTTTCTGTGCGTCCCCACCCCCTGGTATAAAACACCAAGCCTCAGTAAAATCTGGGCTCGGTAACTTTAATGGATTACCATTGCCGAGACTGACGTCATAAAAATAAAGGCTTTCTTCTCTACCTGATGTTCGGACCTTAGGATCATTGGGAAATCTCTATTCTTGGTTTATAGTGCTTCACTATGATCATCCTACAACTCGCCTCCCGACTCCAGTACTTTCCATGGTCAATAAATCCAACAGAAGCATCCCCGTCTGTGTGGCTTGTCTCTCAATAGCCTTGTCAAAGCCCTTGGCAGTACAGCCAGCCCAAAGATTTTTGGTGCCCTACCCACCTACCCTGGAAAAGGGCCCCATATCCCTGCTTCCCCAATGGAGAGGGGTGGGGAGGAGGAATTAATTTTTGGTGGAGAAACAGACCCCTGGGCTAATCTTGCTTGAAGTGTTCACAGTCCTAATTGTAGAAGTAATTGTACTAAAATCTGTGATCACTAGGTGTCGTTATAATCTCAGAAGTGAAGGCAGTCTCCTAAATGTTGTTCTTTTTTCTGTGTGCCTACTGTTTGCTCTGATAGGACTTAAAGACAGATCATAGCTGTCCCCTTTATGAATCCCAGAAGGACTGGTGATTGATTGCCAGATCTGAACATTGATATCTTGCCTTTCCTCATGGCTTATGGTAGATTACAAATAATAATTAAAATCAGAACAATTTAAAACCAACAATCTAGAACCCGTCTCCCAAAAGGTTGTCTGCTGAACTTTATACTTCACAGTAGAAGGTTCCAGAACACATAACTCTTGTTGCCTTGGCAACGGAAAGGTCATTGTATGTACAAGGCCAGCATTCAGCATTAGGATTCATTACATGGTTGGAGAATGCATCTTTCTATTGTCCTCTCAGGGGGTTGAGGCACATCCAGGATAACTGCAAGGTAAGGAGAGCTGCTAATTTCCCAGTTCTGACCAACTCGTTTCTATTCAACAGCAGGCTTCAGTGCAGAAATCCATCAGGCCATGCTTTGCTGATAGGTAGAAAAAGTGAGGGAAGATCTTGCTGCATGTCTGTACATGGGACTGAAGCAGGACCAAGAAAACATGTTAGATAAAAGGAAGTATTTCTTCACCCAAAGAGAGATTAACACATGGAATTCACTGCCACAGGAGGTGGCGGTGGCTACAAGCATGGACGGCTTCAGGAGGGAACTGGATAAACATATGGAGCAGAGGTCCATCAGTGGCTATTAGCCATGAAGTATAGATAGGAACTCTCAGTCTGGGACAAGTGATGCTCTGTATTCTTGGTGCTTGGGGTGGGGGGGGCTACAGTGGGAGGGCTTTTAGTTTCCTGGCCCCACTGCTGGACCTCCTTATGGCACCTGGTGGCCACTGTGTGACAAGAGTGTTGGACTGGATGGGCCACTGGCCTGATCCAACATTGGCTTCCCTTATGTTCTTATGTACTACCCTAATTTTCAACCCTGAACATATTATCACAGTTTAAAACAAAACAAAACACATTGTGATATTTGAAATGGTTGAAGTTGGGCTTGGCCTTGCACTAATAATATGTACAGCCACTGTAAGTAACCCTCAGACACATCAGATGAAACCCCACCCCCTTTTTGACAGGTGTTGCTTCTTATGCAAGATAAGAAAAGCTGCCATCTGCTAGAACTCCTACCTCTATAACTCAGAGGAGCCCACTTTCTACGTGAAGCTGCTGCTTTACACTGAGTCAGACCACAGGGGTCAAAAATTCAACACGTGAAGCTTCATCTGTTAAATTGGGTGTGAGATCCTGTTTTTTAAAAAAGTGATTCTAACACAGTGGATGCAGAAAGAGGTCCCGTTTTCTCGTGATGGGGTAAGATAAAGTAGGTCAACCCAACCCGCCCCCCCCCCCGTCCCAGCATTTAATCCCCTCACCCAAATCTATTCAATGAAAATACAGTGTGAAAAAAGCCCCCATTAGAGGCACCCTGTAGCTAAAAACAATAATCTCAAAAGGCAATGGAACGGAAGATGCAGAACAAGATAACGTAGTGCCAAGGCGGAGAAGAGCTTTTGCATTACAGTCCTCAGAGAGAAAGAAACCTGAATATTTTATTTCTCCCGTCTCTGCTCTTGCCCCGCATATGGCGGCGGTCAAATGGAACCCGGAAGTGAAGGTTGAGTATAAGGGGGGGTTGTCATAACTTTGGATGGTCATAACTTTGCGCGTACGACCGGAAGCTGTTTAGCAAGGCGGGTTAGTGTGCTTTGTAGTTCAAATGCAAGGATTTGCTGGAAAGCTTCGTACTCAAGTGGCCCCAATATATTAACCAAGGTAGAAGCTGTTTGGATTTTACAGCTGCAGATTGTCTGTACTGTAATTCCTAAAATCGTTAACTGAGAAAACATCAGCCTCGAACTCTCGAACCTAATACTGTTCTGTTTCTGTTCTCATCAGATTAATAAAGCGTAAAGCAGCGCACGGAAATATATTGCACGAAAATCTTGTTCGGGCTGGATGTTTTTGGAAAGGGCTTTCCTTTTTAGTAAGGGCATGATATTAAGGTCTGACCCATTGCTCACGTTTTTTTTCGTGTGATTCAACATTCATTCTGTGTTAAGTGATACATTTTATTATTATCGTATAAAGTGTTCTTAAGACGAAAAAGCACCCATTGTAGATAACTTGGCCATGGTCTATTAAATAAAGTGTTTATGATGTGATGGCAATTGAGGTTAAGTATTTTTAAAAAAATGTTTTGAAAATTTATTGTTTAGACTTCTATCCGAGGCAATTTCTTCTTCAAGGAGCTGGAGATAATATATATGATTAACAACACCCCCTGCCCTACTTTATCCTTGCAACAAACCTGTGAGGTAGGCTAGGCTAAGATTGTGGTCAGTTTTAGATTACTCAGTAAACTTCAGGACAGATTAAGCATTTGAACCTAGGTTTCTCTGATCATAGGACAGCATGCTTACCGCAGCTGCTTACTGGCTCCATAAACATGGGCGCTTAGTCGCGGCTAGTGATGTGAGCCAGCAGATCGCATCCAGAGACTTCGGCTGTAGTGAGCAAGCTTTAGTCGAATAAACAGAGACCAGGCAGAAACACCAGTGTCTCCCAGAACAGATTTAACTCCAGCTTTTTATACACTTTTACATGCAGTTATAAATAACATTTACATTCTTTACCCATACATGGTTACACTTTGTTCTTTCTTTGAACACCTTATCTTTGATCATTGACCTTATAATTATTGATCTCTCCCCTGGATGCTAATTATTTTTTATGTCTGCCCTGCTTGTCCTGTTTCTCCATCATGCTTCATTCTTCTTAGGTCTTATAATTTACCTCCCACAATCCAAACATTCCTTTCACCAGCTGGTCTAACAATCATTAATCATTTATTCTATTCTGATCCCACGAATATTCACTCGATATGGTGTAATACTGAACTTAAGTACGACTGACACCCATTGGAGGTTATGGTCACCTAGTGAGCAAAATAGTAATTTACTGTTCACTCCAAAATACAAGCTTCTGACTGTCCACAATTGTTATCAATTGGTAGAGTTGGCAAATGTTTTTTTCCCTCTGTTGGGGCTCTTTTGCCTTTAATAGTTGTGCAGTATCCATACATATGGGCAATGAAGCCTTTACCTTGTGCCTGTTGGGATGTCTGTATCGACTATATTTGCTACAGGCTCAGCTACCGCTGTCTTTTAACTATTGTTTTTAAGTATTTAAATGATTTTAAATGATATATGTGCCAATCATTCTGCAGATTTGTTTATGTTAGTACATTTTTATGGAATCCCTTAATGCAGCACAGGAGGAATGTGTAAGGGTTGTCAAGCTGAGTAAATTATTTTTCCCATTGCACCATTAATTTTATTTGTTTGCGTATTTATTTATTTACTGTTTTTTCTTGTTCTGGCGATTGGTGTGGCCCCTCCTCTTTCGCACTCCAGAGCTCTTACCAGGCGAAGCCTGCCCTTGTGCTTTTCATACAAGCCAGATTTGCAGAAATGGGAATCTTATTCAGGCAGGGAGAGAAAGAGTATAATCTGCTAATGTCTACTGATCATGTTGTTGCTAAACTTGATGGGGAAACTGGCAGGACCAGGAATGTCCATGGAGGTCTCCCATCCAAATACTAGACAGGACTGACCCTGCTTAGCTTCTGAGATCTGATGAGATTGAGCTAGCCTAGGCTATCCAGATCAGGGCATGTACTGGAATACTGAAATCTAATAAAGTTATCTTATATTCTAGTTTCAGGATTCATGAAATTTATTTCCTTTGCTAGTATTTATTTGGGGTAAAAGCTGTTGACCGTGAATACCTTTAGTATGATGGGGGTATGTCTGGTTAATATAAGCCTCACCTTGGTCTCCCCCCCCCCCCCCCCAGTGTCTTGGGAGTCTGAGCAAATGGGGACTGAGGTTGCTTTCTCAGAAAAGTTTTGTTCCAGTTTGGCTGGGGGGCGGCGGGGGGGGAGCTTTTAAAAAAACAAATAAACAAGCAATTGACGCATTAGAAAATTATAATGATTAGTTTGCTAGAACCTTTGAATTCCCAGTATCCATTTTTAAAGGGAAAGTTTTTAGCCCCTTCTGTTGCAGAGGTACAAGAGGGAAAGTATATCTTTCTTAGAAGCTTAATTTTGAAATGAAAGCTGAGAATTCAGGGGAACTAGTAGATCATGGCAACAGAGCACTCATGGCTATCTGTAAGAGAGTTGCCTGAATGTGTACATGTCTCGGAAGACCATGAAATGGGAAGGTGAGATCAGAAAGGGAAAGAGAATGCAAGAGAATGCAAGGAGGTGGCTTAGGGGATCTGAGAGAGAGAGTCATCCAAGAGACCTGAACCAAAGTGGGCCTGACAGGAGCCAGAGTGTGTGGGTGGGTGGGGGTCTGGGGAGGGCCTTTGGAAGACACAAAGAGAGGCTGCATCCGTGGCAGGAGCAAGGAGCTGTGTCAGAGCGATTTGGAGGAAGAGTGGAGAGAATATGGGCCATAGTGAAAGAAAGAGGGAGAGAGGGAAAGGAAAGGAAGAAGTTAGACCATAGATACCAGCCTTGGAGAATGCACTTGGGCTACAGTGGTGGAGGCAAGCTACGAAGGAAAAAATGGGACATGAGGGCTATATGGCTAAATCCCAGACTTTATATGCTTGGCTTCCTATCTTTGGGGAGTTGTTTGTATGTCCCCTGAATCTGATGGTGCTGGAAAGTGGTGTCACTTCACAGCTGACTTATGGCGACCCTGTAGGTTTTTCAAGGCAAGAAACTTTTGGAGGTGGTTGGCCATTGCCTGTCTCCGCTTCCTGACTCTGGTATTCCATGGAAGTCTCCCATCCAAATACTAGACCGGGCTGACCCTGCTTAGCTTCTGAGATCTGATGAGATTGGGCTAGCCTGTGGTATCCAGATCAGGGCATGTCCTGGAATACTAAAATCTAATTAAGTTATTTTATATGCTAGTTTCAGGATTCATGAAATTTATATCCTTTGCTAGTATTTATTTGCAGTAAAAGCTGTTGACAGGCAGTGGTTTTGATACTGAGATTAGCTAAAACATAATAACTGAATATTTGCTTACAGATGTGTTGGGATTCAGGAAATGATTTTTGTTCTTATAACTATCTCAGGAAGAAAACCAGTTAAGAACATAAGAGAAGCCATGTTGGATCAGGCCAATGGCCATCCAGTCCAAAATCCTGTGTCACATAGTGGCCAAAACCCAGGTGTCATCAGGAGGTCCACCAGCAGGACCAGAACTCTAGAAGTCCCCCTACTGTTGCCCCCCCCCAAGCACCAAGAATATACAGCACCACTGCCCCAGACATAGGATTCCATCTATACCTTGTGGCTAATAGCCACTGATGGACTTCTGTTCCATATGTTTATCTAATCCCATCTTGAAGCTTTCTGTGTTTGTAGCCACCACCACTTCCTGCAGCAGTAAATTCCACTCTTTGGATGAAGAAGTTTGCTCTCTTTGAAGTGTTAGATGTTGTCTTAAGAATTCATTTGTACTATATCCTTTCTGTTGTCACAAACCCTGGCCATTGTTTATGTCTCCAGAATCGGGACTGATCTTAGCAAGTCAAGATTGTTTGCTTTTAGGATGAATTCCTTGCAAAAGGGTGCCTCACTTTAAGTTTTATCTGGCCATTGATTTTGTTGTGAAATGCAGGATCTGATCCAGGCTGCTTTCCCCCCTGGCATTTTGACATCTGTACTCTGGGTTAATGATGACGAAATTGAAATTGTCAAAGATTTTTTATTCCTTGGACAAGAAGTCATTGGGAAAAGATAATAATACTAGGAAAAGTTGAAGGGAGGAGGGAAAGAGGAAGACCCAACATGAGATGGATTGGCTCAGTTGAGGAAGCTGGGGCCCTCCATCTGCAAGACCTGAGCAAGGCTGTTAATGAGAGGATGGTTAGGAAGATCAGTTCAAAGGGTCACCATAAGTTGGAAGCGACTTGATAACACCTAACATGTAACACGGTGGGTCTGAAAGCAAGATAGGAGTGTCCTTTGCTGCCCTATTTCAGGAGCGGCCTGAGGTCCCTGTAACGAAGAGGCCTTCCTTCCTTAGTACTAGTTTGTGCACAGTAATTGACCTGGGAGGACCCCATCTATAGACTAAGTGTCTGTTCTTTTGTTTTCCAGGAATTGTTACCTGTTTCTACACAAAGGCACAGTTCTAAGTCCTTTCTCTCTTTTTATTGCTTTCTGCTCCAGAGCCCCATTTCTAATGCTCTGAACAACAGTTGGAGTGGAAGTTCCTGTGAGAGGACATGATTTCCTGGGGCTGGAGATGGCAGTTTCACTGGGGCAGTAAATATGTCTTCAGAAACACAATGGGGCAAAAGAATCGAAGCCTCCGTTCGCCTTGGAGGTGCTGTCACCAGAGGACTCCCGGGAGCCTCCTTGATCCAGAGATAAGGAAGTTTTTGGAAGAGAACACTGAAATCACCAGCAGTGGGAATCTGACACCGGAAATCAAGTTACGGCTGCTGACGCCTCGCTGCCCATTCTGGAAGGAAAAAGCTGCCTTGTGGCCATATAAAGAACCCTACTGGGCAATCTACTGGCCCGGAGGTCAAGGACTATCCAGGTACATAAACACAATGACCACTGGAGGGCGTTCACGCTCTGGAGTCTGAATCATGGGAGCCCTCCAGTTCGGAGTTTCCCTTTTTTAAATCAGCTATCTGCCAGACAGTTGTTTTTGTTTGCGAGTGTGAAATTGAGCTCCTTTTAAGCCAGTTTGAACCGGTGAGATGCTGGTTTTATGCCAGGGCTCAGTCCTGGAACATTTGAGGTTGTTCCAGTTCAACTGAATGTGTGCAGAATGTCCTTTTCTCACCACTTTCAGGGATCTGAGATTAGGCGATGGATCTGAAGGATAGCTTTCAGGCAGCCTCAGGCCCCAGCATCTCTTGTTTTTACTAGTTAACTATTGATATTAAAGCCACTTCCATGAATCAGGAGATCACAAGCAGGAAGCAGTTGCTACTTGGAAAAAATGCCAGTGGTTCAATAGTAGAGTATCTGGTTTGAATCATAGAATCATAGGGTTGGAAGGGACCTTCAGGGTCATCTAGTCCAACCCCCTGCACAATGCAGGAAATTCATAAATACTTCCCCCACACACACACCCAGTGACCCCTGCTCCATGCCCAGAAAAGAGCAAAAAGATCCCCCCAAAACCTCCAGGATCTCCAGCCAAACTGGCCTGGAGAACAATTGCTTCCTGACCCCAAAGTAGTGATTGGCATTTCCCTGGGTGTGTGAGAAAGGTCTGTGAGAACTAAGCACTGAGGCAACCCTTCCTGCCCTCCCTTTCATGATCTGCCTAAGTTCACAGAATCAGCAGCATTGCTGTGAGATGGCCATCTAACCTCTGTTTGAAAACCTCCAAAAAAGGAGAGCCCACCACCTCCCGAGGAAGCCTCTTCCACTGAGGAACTGCTCTGTCAGAAAGTTCTTCCTAAAGCTTAGCCAAAGACTCTTTTGATTTAATTTCATCCAATTGGTTCCAGTCCGACCTTCTGGGGCAACAGAAAACAACTCTGTACCATTCTCTATAGGACAGCCCTTCAAGTACTTGAAGATGGTGATCATATCACCTCTCAGTCATCTCCTCTCCAGGCCAAGCATACCCAGCTCCTTCAGCCTTTCCTTACAGGACTTGGTCTCCAGACCCCTCACCATCTTCGTTGCCCTTCTCTGGACATGTTCCAGCTTGTGTATATCCTTCTTAAATTGTGGTGCCCAACACTGAACACAATACTCTAGATGAGATCTAACCAGAGCAGAGCAAAGTTTATACCATCACTTCACATGATCTGGACACTATACTTCTGTTGATACAGCCCAAAATCACATTTGCCTTTTTAGCTACTGCATCACACTGCTGACTCATGTTCAGCCTATGGTCTACTAAGGCCCTTAGATCCTTTTTGCATGCAGAAGTTCCAAGTTTCATTCCCCAAGGCTGTTCCTGGTGAAATGGATCAGGTAAGAGGTGATGTGAAAGTCCCCTGATCCAGCACAGCATGTTCTCCTCTTCTCTGCTTTAACCTAACAATAATGCTGTGAAGTGGGCCCAGACCTGGACAGGCCAGGCAAGCCCAATCTGGTCAGATCTCGGAAGGGAGACCTCCAAGGAATATTAGGCCCAGGATGCAGAGGCAGGCAATAGCAAGCAACCTCTCTTAAATGTCAAAGCCCCACTAGGGGTTGCCAGAAGTCATCCTGACTTCTAGGCATGCAAACACACACACACACACACAAAATGCTCACATCTCCCCCCCCCCCCCCCCCCATAATGCTGTGAAGTAGATTAGGCTGGATAACTGGCCCCAAATAATTCAGTGAGGTTTGGGGCAGAGAGGGGATGATTTGAAGGGCAAGAGTATTGATTCTTTGTCCAGTTTTCTAACCACCACAGCATCACACGAGCATCCAGCCTTTAAGATTAAAAGTTCGAGTACAGCTACGGATGGATTCAACCTAAATTGGATTGTGAGATCATGCAAGAGGCTTGTCCGAGGAACCTTGCAATGAGTAAAGTTATCTTTAACTCTTTCTTTCCAATTTCGTCTTTCAAAACATACTCAGATACCTTCTTGATAACCCCAGCGTTGTCCACATGAAGAAAGTTCTAGATCTCGGAAGTGGTTGTGGAGCAACAGCCATAGCAGCTGTGATGAGCGGTGCAGCTGATGTTGTCGCCAACGACATCGACCCCAGTAATATTTATTTATTTATTTATTTATTTTTCGTATTTATATCCCGCCCTCCCCGCAAGCGGGCTCAGGGAAGTAAGATACTTTGTTCTAATTTCAAGCTAGTGGGAAGGGAAGGATGGATCATAGAATGCCACAGCAAGTACCAAGATTCCAAGGGAGGGACACTGAGAGGTGCGAAGGAGTGAGTGTATCCTGTTGCCCATAAGCCACAACTCCTCACACATGGTCTGTGCTGAAGAATGTTGGGCAAGGTGCCAGCAACAACCCCCTTCCTCCTTTGGAGTCCACATTCTACAGTTTGAGAGCCACCAATGCTGATTCTTCCATAATGGCGACTGAGTAGGAGACCGCTGGAAATAACTTCTGGGTGGGTCGTCATCCTGGCAGCTACTGGGGGCATATGTGAAATGATTGCTGTACTGGTAGACAGAACAAATTTAGAGTCCAGTGGCACCTTTAAGACCAACAAAGTTTTATTCAAGGTATGAGCTTTCGTGTGCACACACACTTTTTCAAATGCACTGGAATGGTAGGCAAGGTTCAAACTTACAGACAGGGGCTGAACGGCAAATCAACATGTAACATGATGAAGTGTGTAAAGACAAACTAAATAATAAGCTAAGGTTATAAGGTCAACAGTTGTAAAATAATAAATATGTCAAAATAGCAGATAAATGTGTAAAGATATATTTTCTAATTGTGGGAAGTAAACTGATACTCTCCATTCTCTCCTCTCAGGCATGGAGGTCACTTAACAGCATTTTTTTCTTTTTTTGTGGCGGATGCAGCAAAACATCCCAATATTCCTTGCATTACATTCAGTATTTGAATATACTATTCTGAAAAAAGAAATACACTAAAATACAGAGGATGCATAGTCCTTCTTGTTGAGAATACATATGTGAGGACTGAATGAGTTAGCATATGTAATGAGATAAGAAACCAATATCCCTGTTGAGTCCGGTGAGGTTTTTGTTCCAAGTGTCATAATAACAGCTCTCAAACATCATATTCATCCACATGGAACAATTTCCAGCAGCCTTAAATCTTGAGGTTGTAATAGGACTGGGGTCTAAGTTTAGTGCTTAAAGAGCTATTTTTACTATTTTGGTGGGGTCCCTTTTTCCTCCCCACCTCCACAGTGGTAACAATGACCCCACCCTTCGATTCTACTGGTTTTGGTAGAAAACTGCAGTCTGACTTTTTAGTGAAATATCCTGTCTGTCCGGCTACCTATGTAAAAGAATCTTGCCAAGGAACCTCTGATCCAACATAGGATCCTGTGACCCAGTAGAAGGTTGATCTGTTGTATGTGGGGATCTGAGTTTTAAAAAAATCCTTTGACATCTGTTCATCCCCGCTTTCATTGTCTCTCAGTTGCAGGAGCTGCCTTAACAATGAACTGTGAACTGAACAACCTGAATCCCTTCCCTTTCCTAACGGACAATCTGATTGGTTCAGAGGTTGACAGCTGGGATGTCATTGTCCTGGGGGACATGTTTTACAGTGAAAAACTTGCCAACAGCCTTCATCAGTGGTTGAAGAAATGTATTCATGCGCATGGGACTAAAGTGCTGATTGGGGACCCTGGCAGGCATCACTTTGTGAGCCACCAAATTCAGAGTCAGTTGCACAAACTCACGGAGTTTGCTCTCCCGGAATTAACCCAGCAAGACAACAACGGGTCCACCAGCACTACGGTTTGGAATTATCGGTCTTGACTCCCGGTGGCCCCCAAATGCTGGATTACATTGTGCAAATTCAAGCCACATTGCTTTGTTTCTGGCACATCCAGATTTTGGCTGAAGACAGTAAACAATCATTTTGCTATGGCTCAGCTAAAGAGCTTATTCACACAAATTGGGCCAAAAGCGGTAAAAATATTTTCCCCATGAGGCTTACATAACTCAGTGGAAAACATGTGTGCCAATATGTAGTTGGTGTTTTTGTTTATTAACCAAGACCCACTGAAAATAATTATTGCTCTGGTTTTGTAAATATAAGCCTGCCTAATAAAATGTTTCCTTATTTTGAGGTTGAATGTAGAGGTTTTCTTATCTCTTTCAAACATTTTGAAAACTACGATCCTATGGCACTCTTGGGAGTCTGTTCCACTGAACCTTCTGGATAAACGTGGACAGGATGGGGGTTGCAGAATTCTAAATGCTTTCTAGCTTTTTCAGCACCAAGAGTTCTTAGTAACCTTCTGGCAAGGATTTCTACTACTGAATTTGAGTACGGTTTCCATGTTTTGTGAATGACACCTTTGTATAGAATTCCATAGCCAGTTGATCCTTGAGGCTTTTAAAACAATGCCTCCCACCCCTTTATGGCTGCTAGCCTCCAAGTGGTGGCTGGAGATCTCCTGCTTTTACAGTTGATCTGCAGGCAATAGGGATCAGTTCATCTGGAAAAAATGGCCACTTTGGAAGGTGGAGTCTATGGGATTATACCCCATTGAAGCCCCTCCCCAAACCCTGCCCTCCTCAGGCTCCACCCCCAAAGTATCCAGGTATTTCCCAGCCTGGAGCTAGCAACCCTACTCTCCTTAGAATTCTGTAGATCTTTCTTACTACTGTTCTTTTAATACCAGTTTCATTTGGTTTCCTTTCCATCCATAATTGTATTTGATAATTCCCCTGCCGTATTTTTCTTCTGTCAATACTTTATTATATGTAATGGTTAACTGGAGCTAAAACAAAAAACATTCAGGGTTTGGGGTTTTTTTAAATGACATCTTTCATTTGCAGCTGTCTTAATTCGGAGACTGATCGACCCAGTCTTTGTTCTTAGAGGTTCAAAGGAAGGGACTGCACAAGAGCCCAAAACTCAGCTGTTTTTGCAGCTTTTGCAGGGAACAGAAGGCAAGGGGTTAAAGGGTCCCTTTAAACCCCTGCATTCTGTTCTATCCAGGAACTGCCACCAACTGCTTTAAAAGTTTTTGGACGTTCATGAAGATCCATCACGAATTGTGGTTCACAAACCACGAACAGGGCAAAAATTGTGATGAATTTTGCTTTGTGGTTTGGTTCATGCCCATCCCTACTCTTCTGCCCCTCAAAGGATCCAGGACACATCTGTGCAGTTTCTCATCAAACTGGAGAAGTCTGATGGAACTTGAGGTTTCTTATAGATTTTATAGGCCAAGCTATGCTTTGGCAAAGCAAGAAGTAAAACACCTGTATGTGGAAAACTATTCTTGCAGGCAAGCCTGTGTCTACTGCACATGGTACACCTTATCTCAGGCATATATCAGACTGTACCAAGTGTAGTAGCAGCTCCCTCTAACTGAGAACACTGCTTTGCTTTCATGAACACCAGGCTGAAGCGTGGTGAACAAGGTCAAGCTAAGGACAAACATGGATGCCTGTGGGCAAATCACTAAGCTGCCTCAAGATGACAGTGCTCTTCCATCCCACCGTTCTTCCACCATGGAATCCAAGCTGTTGAATATGGATTCCAAGGAAATCTCTCATACAAGCACTGACTGGGGCTCCTTGTAGGGATGTCAACCTCCAGGTGGGATCCCCTCGAATTGCAGCTCATCTCCAGACTACAGAGATTAGTTCCCCTGGAGAAAACGGACGCTGTGACATGGTACCCCTCTGAGGTCCCTGTCCTCCCCAGGCTCCATCCCCAAATCTCCAGGAGTTTCCCAGCTTGGATCTGGCAACCCTCCTCCCCCATCCCCTGCCGTGGCCAGGGGGAACCTGGCAACCATAACTTCTTGACTTCAGTGAAGTGTCTGCATATTGTGCCTGCCAGCTTTGTTTGGGGTTGACATGGATAATACTTCGCTTCAGAGACTTTTCTTGAAAAAAGGCCTGTTGATTGGGGCTGTCCTGGAAGTCCACAGGGTTTGGCTGCTGGGATCCTAGGAAGCAGACAAACTAGGTAAGAGGTTTAAAAGCCTTTTTATTTGCCAAGCAAGGGTGATCACAGATACAAGTCTGCAAACTATCGCCCCCAACTGAGGGTGGGCTAGACCAGGGGTGGGCAAACTTGCTCAGCGTAAGAGCCACCTAGAACAGGGGTGGCCAAACTTGCTTAACGTAAGAGCCGCATAGAATAAACATCAGATGTTTGAGAGCCAAAAGACATGAACAAATATTACCTGCTTTTATTGGAAAATAAGCAAATTTGCTTTTTATTAACATTAAATGAGACTGCCAAAAATAATAACAAAAGGGGTAAAAGCAGATATTGATAATGATATTAATTTGTCCAATGATATTTGTTGGCTAATGATATTTAGCTTCCCCAGCCGCCCTGCCGGGAGCCACATAATATATGTGAAAGAGCCACAGCTCCCGAGCCACAGTTTGCCCACCCCTGGGCTAGACAATGACAGGCATTGGTTAACATAGCACCTTATCATGCACAACAGTTTGTTTCCTTTTCTATGTTTAAGAGTCTACATAACTTTTTACTGCTGACAGCTGCACAATTCAAGGAACAGTCTGTGGTAACGGCTACCTCTTTGGCTTCTGCAGTAGTTCCAGAAATTATTATTAACTCAGACATTCGCTCACCAGCTTCCTTTAGATAAATTGTCTTAAGCACAAATCCATACTTCTACTTCTTGCAAAGTGAAGAAAGGTTACAGAGTAGGCCAAAATGTCTCCCTTAATGCTAAGCTGTGCATTTATATACCAGGGCCTACAAATCTGAGGGGCCCAGCTCCCAAATTTTAAAACTGTTAATTTAAATACAGTATCAGTCGCACTTAAGGTTTACATTTTGCAGTTCAAATAGGCTGAAATCATTTGTGTGGTGTCTGCATGACCTATGAAATGAGTTAAAATTAACCTTCAGGGATAGAAATAGGCTGCAAGGCAGTGGGAAAGTGGGGGGCTTCAGGGGCTATTTTTTCCTCCTGCTTAGAGTCTCAATTTATAGTTTCAACCGGGCTCAAGAAGCACTCAGGCTCAGCTCTGTGAAATGGACTTCAGAATTATTTGTGGCCCTGAGGTATAACCTCGTTTGCAAGACAGTCCAACACAGTTGTTCCTTATTGTGGTTTGATTGACATATTAATTTGAGTATATTTTAAGTTCTGACATGCTTTCATGAGTTTGAATATTAAGAGTTTCCTGGTTTTTCTCTTCTATGGTTTGAGTGTAAGCCCGACCTATGCAAGTGAGACAAGTAAACATTCTTCTCTTAACAGCATATCTCCAGCTGTCTGGAGTTGCTAATGGTCCTTGAATATAGTGTTAATAGGGCAAGGGAGGATGTGTCTAGAAATGAATATGTAGCTTCTTGTCTTACTCCTGGTGAAAGGTTCATATGTTTTGATATGAGGTTCCTGAGGGTCTGAGTGAGGGGGTAATTCTTACTCCTTATCTGAGAGTGAGACTTTTTGCTTGGTTATGGAAGGACCTTGGTTATGGAAAAAGAAGACCCCTTTGTTCTTTGTCAAGTAAACAAATAAGATACGGTGTAACTATACTCCTTACTGGAATTGACCAATGAATGTATGCCAACTAAAATGATGTACTTTTACGGGTAACCCATGGGTATTCCTATATGTTCTTACCCATGCTTATGTCATTTTGAGTATAAAACCTTATGTTTTTCCTTGTAAAAATCAGAAAGCAGTCAGATTTTGCAGGCAATTTATTGCTTAGCACCATTTTCCTGTTTATTGCAATAAATATATAATAATTCCTTCTCATTGAGACTTTCCTCGTGTTGTTCTTAATAGGGCTTGGGGACACACGAGCCAGGATTTGCGGAACATTATCAATTAAACTTTATTCTCAACTTCAACATGCAATAAAGAAGCCCAGTGCACAAATTTACAATTCCTATGAGGCATATGCTGGATTAGAAACTGTAAAATAATTAGGGCTGAGCAAGATACAGGTGAAGAGCTGAAGCTTCTAAGAAAAATCCAGTGAAAAGACTATAACTTTTTTCCAGTGTTGCAAGCATGAATACCTCTTGAGAAGATGGAGGAAAAAATGCAGTAGGGGCAAGCAGTAACCAAGAGGGAAAAGAAACTGCCCAATAGTAAGGGGGAAACAGTGTCACATGGCATACTAAGAGGAAATATGAACAGTGTAGCTGACGTACTCCACCTTTCTCACCAGTGGGGATCTGAAGTGGCTTGCAATATTCTGTTGGACATTTCATCCTCACAACAACCCTATGAGGCAGGCTAGGCTGAAAGTGTGCAACTGGCTCAAAGTTACCTGGCAAACTTCTGTGGCAGAGTGGGGATTTGAATGTACGTTTCCCAGAGCCTATAGTTAGATGCTCTGGTCACTACATCACGCCAGCTCTCATACAAGAATACAAATAGTGAAATGATTGATACATTTATTTTACTTTTATCATTTTATATTTGTTCTTTGTGTTAATGGGACCAAGAGTTATCACAGAGGCTATGGGGCAAATGCCTGGGAGGGGGTCTTGTACCATGTTGCTTCTGCCTTAAAAAGCACTGGTTTGTTTTAACCATAACATTCTGAGATTACATTAGAACGATAAAGGCAGATGGTCAAGAGCAAAAACATCTTGTTAAGGTTGCGCTTAACAGACTCCCCCCTCCCATCTGACTACTGTTGAGCCAATCACTTGGATATTCAAAGGTGCACCCTCAAGCTTTTTTTTTAATATAGAATTTTTATTATTTTTGCTTCTACAACCCTAAAAACACTGCAAACACGAACACACTGCAAAAACTAAACACTAAACTAAAAATAGCCATACAAGGATCAAGAAACTGAGATTAATCTGTAGCTTAAAAAGTTCTTTCCTTTAAAATACGGTTGTTATATAAAAGCATAGTATTCTAGTTTTCTGATATAAACTGGATACTTTGGGTATCAAGTGTCTACATTTAACACACTCAAACTTTCAATTAGGTGAATTGCATTATTTCTTTTTGTTTCTTGTGGTTTTCCCCTTTTCAAAGTCCCATTTGGCTTCCAGGGGATTTGGCACTACGGCCCCTCACCCTCAAGCTTTTCATCTTGGCCTGAGATCAGCAGAACAGAGATATTCTTCACACTTGGATGGCACATCAGGAAACAGGCTGTGGCTTTAAATTTAGGACAGGGCCGAATGCTGATGTTTAACCTGTCAGGCTGATTGATAGAGAATGCTCCCTCTAAGCTGTGGAGTCTTGTGAGCAAAAATTCTACTTTGTGAGCTACTGGCATTAAAGATGTGAGTGAGTGATTTGGCTACTGCATAAATTAGTTTGCTCTGGAGCTATCCTTCCCAAGCTAAAACAAAAATGAGCCAGAGGCTAAAAAACTGTGTACTAGCTCACACTAACTCAGGTTAGAGGGAACACTGGAGATGACCATCTCTCTTGCCACAGAGTACTTGTAAGCAGCTGGGGGAAGGCTAGGGTTGCCAACCTCCAGGTGGGACCTGGGGATCCCCTGCTTTTACAACTGATTTCCAGCTGACAGAGATCAGTTCCCCTGGAGAAAATGGCTGCTTTGAAGGGTGGACTCTATGGCACTGTACCATGCTGAGGCCCCTCCCCACCCAAACCCTGCCCTCTCCTGGCTCCACCCCCAAAGTCCCCAGGTATTTTCCAACCTGGACTTGGCAACCCTGGGGAAGGCTAGGCAGTCGGGCAAGGGGTGTGGATTGGAGGTTGGTGGCAATGAGCCCCTCCAAAAGTCCTGGGCCCGGGCAGCTGCCCCACCTCACTGTATGCTGATCCCAGCCCTGCCACTCCCACATTAACACGTACCCATTCAGCCCACCCGTCCTCTCTTCTTGTCTCTGCTGCCCTTCTGCTCTGTAAAGCAAAGTCTGAGTCCGGTGGCATTGTAATGATTTCAAGTTATAAGTGTGTGTTCCTTTAAAATGGTTGGTAAGTGTCAGAAGAACGGGGGGGGGGGGGGTGAAAGAGGGTGATGAGTGAGTGAGGTGATTGGTTGGTGACTAAGAGTGTGCGTATGGAGAGAGAGAAGGCAGAGTATTCCATTTGAGTTTTGAAGTTTGAGTCAGAAGTCAGCAGATGTCAGTTGTGGTCAATCTACAAAGTCAGAGAAATAGTCTTCCAAATAGAATCATATAGAGGTGCTGTGAAAGGCATTAGGATTCTAAAAGAGGAAGAAAATATACTTAAGGGGGCATTTTAGAAAAAATCTAATATACTCAGGGTATTTTAAGAGAATGAGGGAAAAGGCTGACAGAGCCCTGAGTAAAAGGGGGAAAGATTTCACTAAGTGACTTAAAAAAACATCTTGTAACCAATATGCTTCCGTTACCATTAAAGTTTTAACTTGTTTATTGTTATCCCAGAGTCTTATCATCGGAACCACATAGTCCAACGAAGGAGTCTTAGAGCTCAGGCACAATACTGTGGGAAAGGTTAATTAAAGACCGGAATTAAATTCCTCGTGGCAGTGATAGGTACTTTGAGTGCGAGAAAAAAACAACAAGAAATTTAAAACTACATCACACCTAACCACACAATAAATAAGAGAGAGGTACTGTCACAGGCATCTCTTTTTTTTGCAATTAATATTTTATTTTCTACAAGAACAATACATATTAACCATAATGTAACAATCCAAGTTTGGAATATGTGTCAGGTTACAGTAGAGCTTTAAATATTACAACAAACAAAAAACATGTCAAAAATTACCTAAAACTAACAAACATTTAAAACTACAACTCTCCTTCAAAAAATACCAATTTACTATCAAATATAATTATAATAGTTTAATCTGTTGTCACACCAATAATAACTATATATAAAGAAACCCAATCTCTCATTATATACTGGTTTAATAAAATATGAAGTCTTTATATTTATCTGGAATTGAATAAAGCTTAGATTGTGTTGTTTTAACATAATCAAAATAAATAAACCATTTTTCCAAAAAGTTATTAATTTGCCCTGGATTATCGGTTATTGCGATTTGTGCTGCCAATTTATCTGATACAATTATGTCCCAAATTTTTGACCTCCACTGAGATAAAGTGGGAATTTTTGACAATTTCCAGTTAAAAGCAATAAGATTTTTAGCAGCTATTAATAATAATGAGACAACTTCTAACGTTTGTTTAGTACTGGTTATGTCAGGCCAATAGTGTAATATAACTGATTCAGGAGTGTTGGGAATTCCAACTCCTGTTATCTTTTGTATTTCCATTAGTACCTCCTTCCAGAATTTGTTGATTTCGGGGCAGGCCCACCAGCAGTGGATCAAAGTCCCTTTCTGTTGGCATTTTTTCCAACACAGGGGTGTCGGTTTATGTCTGCATTTAAATAGTCTTTCTGGGGTGAGATACCATCTTGATATTAATTTAAACTGTTGAAGTTGTATATTTATCATTTTACTATAAAGTATTGGGGAGGCCTATATTTCTTCCCATTGTGATGTGGAAAATTCCATACCAGTCCCTATGCCGGGCCTTTTGTAGTGATGACAATGTAACCCAACTCTTTTCGTTTAACAGTTTGTAGATTATAGACATTAGGCCCCTAGCAGAAGAAAGCTGTCTCTTTAAAAAAGATTCAAACTGTGTTAATGAGCGGTTCAGGTCAGATGATCTATCAAGATCCGTGAGTTTATGAAATATCTGCTGCTATTGTAACCACAACATTTTAAAATTGTACTTGACTTCCAATTGTTTCGTCACAGGCATCTTTAAGGCCAACAAGGTTTTATTCTGGGGATAAAGTTTGGGTGCAGTGGCCCCTTTAAGACCAACAAAGTTTTATTTAAGGAGTAAGCTTTCATATGCAAGCACACTTCTTCAGACAAATTGAAACAAAAAAGCCTTACAGACTGGAAGATTGGGGCGAGTGAGTTTAGAAGCGTCAGGAAGGGTCAGTCAGAATTAAGATGCATCAATGAAGCTGAGATTGGATCAAGGCGGCAAGATCAATGAATGGCAGCAGATTAGCACACAAATGTGAGAACTAACAAACAGATGTGAGGAGGAAGCCTGAGTCCAGTGGCACCCCCAAGACCAACCAAGTTCAACCCTGGGTACAGGCAAGAACAGAGAGACTCTGCATATATAGATGCACATTTCTTCATGTATATATAGAAACAGATTTCCTCAAATATTACATACAGGTTGGGGGGATTAGTTGCCAGGAAGAGCTAATTAGAGTCAAGATACATAAGCAGCTGAGAAATAAAGACAGCTAAGATTGGAATAACACATTTGGCAAGAAGTTTAAATAGCAGCAAATTGGCGTACAGATAATAAAGGAGTTAACAGGTGAGAAAAGTCTGAGTCCAGCAGAGGTTGTAAGTAGTTGATGAAGGAGAGGTGGTAAATCTGCTGGATAATGACAGTTCTCTTTCACAAGTACTGGGGGGGGGGCAAACCTTTTCTTGCACACAGACAACCCCCTTGTCTCAAACAACTCCTCACCCACAATAATGCAACATCTCATTTGAACATGGACACTGGGACCAGAGCTTGCAGTAAACCCAGATGCCAACTTTGCTGCCACATACACCCAGACAACACAATCACTGAACCTAACAACATCAGCAACACCATCAGGGGCTCATTCACTTGCTCATCTTCTAACATTGTATGTGCCATTAAATGTCATCAATGCCCTTCGGTTCTCTACATAGGACAAACAGGACAAACCCTGCACCAGAGGATAAATGGATACAAATCTGACATCAGGAATCACAAGATTGAGAAACCTGTAGGAGAACGCTTTAACCTTCCAGGACATTCAGTGGATGACCTCAAAGTAGATGTTTTATTACAAAGAAACTTCAGGAACAGAATGGAAAGGGAAATTGCCAAATTACAAGTTATCACAACACTTGGAATAAAAAAACCTCCCCAGGACTCAACAGGGATATTGGATTTTTATCCTGTTACATATGCTAACTCATTCAGTCCTCACATATGTATTCTCTACAAGAAAGACTATAAATCCCCTATATTTTAGTGTATTTATTTTTCAGAATAGTATATTAGAATACTGAATTGATGTCTGCTGACAACATTACATTCAGCTCAAAATATACCACCAAGTGCCCTTTACACACCCTCTACGCCTGAGAAGAGATAATTAAGATTCTGTTACTTCCCACAATTAGAAAAAACACCTTTAGACATTTATCTGCTATTGTGACATATTTACTGCTTTACAACTGTTGACCTTATAAACTTAACTTGTTATTTAGTTTTTCACTTTGCAACACTTAAGCATCATCATGTTACATGTTAATCTGCTGTTAAATCCCCGTCTATAACTTTAGAACTACATCTACCATTCCAATGTATTTGAAAAAGTGTGCCTTGCACACAAAACCTTATACCTTGAATAAACCTTTGTTGGTCTTAAAGGTGCCACTGGATTCTAAATTCGTTCTTTTTTCTTCAGTTACCCATGGTGGCTCCAGCGGAACGGAGGGGAGTGGGCGCCCCCTCCCTTTGACTATGTGACTGTGAGGTTCTTGCTATTGGGGAGACTGATTCTCCTTTAAACACTCTCTGTGTATATAAACTTGGAAGATTTCTGCTGCCCTCAGGAATTAGAAATTCCAATCTCTCTTTCTTTTGGTTAGAAGGACCTAGGGTCTGGGCACTTCAGAGGACTATGCAGCCCTGTACTGTACTCAGGGTTTTTTTTTGTAGAAAAAGCCCAGCAGGAACTTATTAGCATAATAGGCCACACCCAACAACAGAAACTTAATAGCATATTAGGCCATACTCCTGACAGCACAGCTCGCTCCCAGGATCGGCTTTCCCAGGTGCCGTGTGGCTTGCGAGGTGCCTGGGGAACCCGGGGCGGGAGGCTGTAGGCGTGGCCAACTTGGAAGCCAGCCGGAACTCTGTTCCTGTACGTTCCTGCCCCCAAATAGATCATTTCTGGGATAAGTTTAAACAAAAATTGATTTATTTAATAAAGAACAAAATAGGTTTCTGGTTATTTTGAACAGTTGCTGAAGAAAGGAACTTGTAAATATAATGGCAAAGCTTGGTGCTACAAACAGTCTCTCAGACTCCAAACTCCACTCTGACAGGCTCATATACTCCCTATACTCTCTCTCTCTTTTATAGGCACACAGGCTAGTCTTTTTGATTTATTCACACAGAATAGAATCAACTCTCTTAGTCACACAGACTGAATTGTTGGTCTTATTCACTCAGAAAAAGACTCAAAATCCCATAGTCACTCAGACTATGCTCACTCTTCAAACTTCACACACAGAATCCTGCATAGACACACACACACACAGATTCCTCTCAGAACATCTCCTCCCACACTCTCAATCAACAGCCATTCAAAATCACACTTATCTCCCGCTATCATCCTCCTTAGAATATGGCAGTCAAACTAAACATTTAAAGGAATAACACACCAAAACATGAAATCATTACAGTGACCATTTTGGGTGGGAAAAGGCAGCCAATTATGGAACAAGGGAGGCAGAGCACCCTCTAGAGGACTTTTCTAAATGTTTGGTAAAGAATCTTCCACAGCTTGCCTGTTTAGATGCAGTACCAATGTGTGCCTGCACAGCAGACACTCAATGAACAACGGTTACAGGTAAGAGCAACCCCATTTTACAAATTATTACAACACTCAGGACAATGGAACCCCCAGGTCTTAAAAATCACCATCTAGTCTTAGCTATATTTACTGCTCAGTTACTTAGGCATCTTGACTCTCATTGGCCCTTTCTGGCAACAACCTCCTCACCCACTACCTATATGTAATGGTTAGCATAGAATCATAGCATCATAGAATCGCAGAGCTGTAAGGGGCCGTATAGGCCATCTAGCCCAACCCTCTGCGCAGTGCAGTATCAGCCTAGAGCATGATTGGTGACTTCTGTGTCAATGTATCTAAAGAAGTGTGCATGCGCTTGAAAGCTTATACCAGAATAAAAAATCTGTTGGTCTTAAAGTTGCCACTGGACTCAAACAGTTCTGCTGCTTCTGACCAACATGGCTGCCCACTTCTATCTTCTGCTCTGTAGATAGTCTTTCCTTCTTTTTGCTTTTTTGCCTCAGTTCGTCTGAGAGTTATGCAAGTTCATTGCCAGTGTTGCTTAAATTGCAAAATTTGTTCTGTTCTTTCAACAGGAAACCACAACAAAGGGTTGGGGTTTTTTGCCATCAAATCACAGCCGTCTTATGACAAGCCTGATAGCAGGACTATGCAACCTGAGACTGAGGTATCTGTGGGACCGCCTCTTTCCGTGTGCCCTGTAGAGCCTTGTGCTTTGCTGAACAACATCTGCTGGTAGCTCCTGGCCCAAAAGACATCTGCTTAGCCTCAACCAGGGCCAGGGCATTCTCTGCCCTGGCTCCGGCCTGGTGGGACATGCTCCCACTGGAGATCAGGGCCCTGAAGGATTTAATGCAATTCTGCAGGGCTTGTAAGATGGAGCTGTTCTACCAGGGCCTTTGGTTGAGACAGTGGATGTCTAAGTACTTTGGACCCTCCTGCCTATGCTGCCTGGGTGAACTACCCTTTCTAGAGATCACCATGGCATCCACTGAGGGGGTCCTTATCCTTGTCAGCACATGCCCAACACCAAAGGCACCCATGGATACTGGAGACTGATTTTTTTTTTGCCATTTGTTGCTGTTTTTAGGAATTTTAACTTTGTATGAATTTGTATACTTGTACTTGTATTTACTATGTTTGTTTTTAACTGTTGTGACCTGCCTAATAATAATAATAATAACAACAACAACAATAATGTCATTTTTTTCTTATGAGTGAGTGCTTATGCATGCTGGTTAGGCAATCTAATTTTAGAAACTGTTGTGCAAAACAGGAAGTGGTAAAGTGGGTAAGATGTTCTTGAACACAGCTGATCAAGCAAGGCAGTCGAAGAAAAAACAGGAAAAGTGATTTTGCAAGATTTGCAAAATTACAGGGGGTGTTCCAAATAAGGGCAAAAGAAATGTATGCCTGGCAAATATACTTATATAGATACAGAGGAAGTTTAAGCTCAGTAGTCTGTAGACATCTGTGCATGTCTAAAAGTTGTTTACTACACGGGATAAAAAGCTGATGCTGTTTGAACGGATTCCTTGGGGGTTTGCTGCCAAGGTCCCCTTTATTACAATAAAGATCTGTCTGCTTCTGGAATCTCACTGGCTGTGCTCATCATTGGGCACTGGCACACCAGGCAACAGGACCCATTTGGCTAAGAACCCTGTAGGGTTTTCAAGGCAATGGACATTCAGAGGTGGTTTGCCATTGTTTGCCTCTGCATAGCGACCCTGGACTTCCTTCCTGGTCTCCTACCCAAGCACTAACTAGGGCCAACCCTGTTTAGCTTCCAAAATCTAACAAGATCAGTCTGGGCTGGGCTATCCAGGTCTGGGCAACAAACCATGCCATTTCTTGCCTGATGGAAAACCCCATGTTTGTCTTCTGATTTTTAACCACCTGGGACTTTCTGGCCTGGAACACACTGAAAAGCTTCATATTCGTTAGCTCACGCTAATAAACAATGGGGACTTGAATTTTATATTTCGTATTTCATACTAGTTACTGGAAGGCCCTCTAGTGAGTATCTGAAGGCAAGAAGCAAACAAAGGTAAGAAATGTGTGGTTAAGCCAACTAAAGTTCCAGGTGGGCCTCTGATGAATTTCGGGGAAAACTGGGGAACACTTTGAGCAAAGGAATTATACCAACAGAAACTGCTGCTTGAAGCAATGTGCAAAGATATCAGGAAGGCAGACGAGGAATAGTTAGGAACTGATTAATCCTATTTTAAGCTTTTTCTTCCCTCATGGACTTAAAAGTAAGCTTGTGTCAGAATCTGCTAATTCAGACAAAGTATTTTCTATTGCTTCTAGCCATGTATTCTGTTTTATTGCTATGCTTCCCCCTGCTATGTCTGTATGCCCTACTATATTCATATTGCCATGTATGTATGCTAGATGCTTCCCTAACACCTGCCATGTAATCACCCCTCCCTTAGGTGAACCCTCACTTTGGCCAGTATGTATGTAGAATATGTGACCCCAGGTTTGTGACCCTGACCAGGCCTGGTTTGTGTAACTGTCAGAGCGGGAGGATGACAACTTCAAAGTATGGGAACAATGGGCCTCTCACACTCCTGCCTCCGCATTCCATTCGTCCCGGCTGGGACTCCAAGGGAGGACGAGTCTCATCTCTTATCAACGTGCGAAAGCCTCGAGGCCATTGATTGTTATGTGAAATGGTAACATCTGAAGAGTTTGGTTTGGGAAGGGAAATTTACAACTTGACACCTCACTTTCTTTCCTGTGGGAAGCAAACGGCCAGAGCCCCTTTTGCCCGCCGTTTTCCCCCTGTAGTGATTGGCTACCTATGGGCAATTCAAACTGCCTAGAAAGGTATAATAGACCTGCTTCTGTCATATGTGTTATCTCTGACAATAATCCGAGAAGCTGTACCAATGTAGAGATTGGAAATAAAGAACTGTGTTTCATCAACAAAGATCTGATCCTTGACTACTTTGAGCAGAAGTCTCACAGATTGTCAGAGATCACACATACATCTCTGATCACACCCTTAGGTGAACCCTCACTTTGGCCAGTATGTATGTAGAATATGTGACCCCAGGTTTGTGACCCTGACCAGGCCTGGTTTGTGTAACTGTCAGAGCGGGAGGATGACAACTTCAAAGTATGGGAACAATGGGCCTCTCACACTCCTGCCTCCGCATTCCATTTGTCCCGGCTGGGACTCCAAGGGAGGACAAGTCTAATCTCTTATCAACGTGCGAAAGCCTCGGGGGGGCGTGGCGAGGCGCCAGGGATGGCGGTCGCGTAGTTCCGCTGCTCCGTCTCCCGCTGACTCCCCGAACGCCGCAATAAGCGCCCGCGTGAATACTCCGACTCCAAAAGCGCCTAAATTATGGGCAAAGGGGATCCCCCCAAAACAAAGACCTCCTCGGCGTCGTCGCGCTCCATTAAGGAGCATTTCGAGCTGGAGCCGGGTCGTGCAACCCCGCCCTCTAAGGAAGGCAAAATGGCGGCCGCAATTAAAACGGCCGAGAAAACTCCCCCGGACTCCACGGACTCTGCAGTATTGGCCTATTTAAAGAACATGGAAACAACTTTGTTGGAAGGTATGACCTCTTTAACTACCCAGCTAAATGACATTAAGCTATCAGTGTCTCAAGCAGTGACGCAGGCAGAACTAGCCTTTGAGCAGAGCACAAGAAATCAGGAAAATATTTCTTCATTGTTTGAAACGTCTTTGGAGCACAATGATAGACTTATTCGTATAGAAGCAGAAATGAAAATGCCTAATTTAAAATTTCGGGGGATCCCTGAAGAGGCTGAACAAAACAAGGAATTAATTGTTTTTATGGCTTCTTTCCTTGCTAAAGCTCTGCAATTAGAAGAAGGAGTGGTCCCAGTTTTATCTAATGCAATCAGAATAGGCTCTAAAACAGCAGCAAAGAGATCCACTCCTAGAGACATTGTTATTACTGTTCCAGATGCCAGGGTGAGAAAACGTATTCTAATGGAGGCTAAAAACTCTGAGACATTCCAATTTGAAGGAGAACAAGTGGCAGTATTTCCTGATATTCCCAAAGAAGCCTTACTCATTAGAAGAAAACTGAAAACAACAACTAAAGCTTTACAGGAGGTGCACCAGAAATACAGATGGATGCCTTCAGGAAAGCTGTATGTTTTTCATCAAGGTCAACATCTTACAGCTTGGGATGAAGACAGTGGAAAAGAACTTTTGGCTGCACTGTTAAGCGAATCTCCAATGGAACAAGAAGTGAAGCGCTCTGCTAAAAGGAAGAATCTTTTTCCTATGACACCAACGAAATCCAGCAAAATTCCTATACACTCTGGTCTTAATTGAACAGTTTTAGATCTTGCTATGATGATATTATATTACAGGTTGGGAGGAAGGCTCCCTTATAAGTGGTATTTGATAGTCTTAAAGATGCTTTTATAAACTTTTAAAATTTTTGAAACTTATGGTAGTGAAGCACTGTTGGGCATTTGATAACTTTGAAATAACTTGGCGTGGGGAAAGGGAGGGGGGTGGGTGGTTCTGGTAGCTCCCCTGCATCACAGTTCCAGGTGACAGCATTGTTCTGTCTCCCTCCCCTGTGTGAGGAGGCTCCTGGTTTACTGTGGAAATCAATAGTTAAACAAGCAGTTTTAAAGTGCTTAAGGGGGTTGTGTTTTGGGTGGTTGGAGAAGGGGGTGGGGAGAGGAGTTGGTGTGTTTTTTGTTTGTTTTTATTTTCATTTTTCTTTTTTGGGTTGTTTTAAAACGGTTGGTTTCGATTAGTGTATATTGTTGGTAGTATAAAGCACCATATTAAAATCCATATTCATTAGACAGTAACATAGACTATATGGATTATTACAATTTTAGAACTCTAAATGTTAGAGGTTTGAACAACTGCACCAAAAGACGGAGAGTGGTAAAAGAACTTTTAAGAACAAAACCAGATGTGGTGTTTTTGCAGGAAACGCATTTAAAACAAGCTGATTTACCAGTTTTAACTACACAGTGGTATCCTCTTCAATATACCTCTCCTGGCTCTTCAAAAGCCAGAGGCACAGCCATTTTGCTGGCAAAGAATCTTCATTTTGTCTGTTTGGGACAGTTAAAAGATGAGCAGGGTAGATTTCTTTTTGTGAAAGGTTTATTGGATGAGGAATTGGTCACACTAGTATCATTGTATGCTCCCAATGATAAGCAAGGACAGTTTTTAAGGCTAGTTTTTAGTAAGCTGGAAGGTTTTCAAGAGGGCCTGACGATTGTTGGAGGGGATTGTAATCTTATAGTAAACAAACTTATAGATAAGTCGGGGAAAAACTTAGGTAAAAATCAAAACTTAAAGATAAATCAATGTACAGAATTATTTGATATTTTGAA
Organism: Lepidodactylus listeri; assembly: GCA_029233225.1. Lineage (NCBI taxonomy): Eukaryota > Metazoa > Chordata > Lepidosauria > Squamata > Gekkonidae > Lepidodactylus > Lepidodactylus listeri. The sequence continues at coordinate 25,631,551 of JARCFY010000008.1, forward strand.
ACAATATCATTTTATAGATGCGTGGAGATTAACGCATGCTCAAGAAAGAGACTATACTTATTTTTCGCCAAGATTTCATTCTTATACCCGCATTGATTATATTTTTCTTTCAGATAATGTTTTAAATAGGCTCCAAGGTTCTTCTATAGGTCCATTTAGATGGTCAGATCATGCTTGTGTTGACTGTCATATATCTAAAAAAAGGGTAGAAATAAAACACAGAATCTGGAGACTGAACAATGCAACTTTACTGGGTGAAACAAACAGAATCGAAGTGAGTAGGGCCATCAAAGATTATTTCGAATTGAATGATAATGGTGAGGTTGATGATTTTATGTTATGGGACGCATTTAAATCGGTGTTACGGGGTAAATTGCTAGCTATGACTTCTTTCCTAAAAAAGGAAAAACAAAAAAAGATGAAAGAATTATTAGACAAAATTCAACATCTAGAACAATTGCATAAAAAGACCTGCAACAAAAAAATTTATAAAGAATTACTAGCAATACGCAAAACACTAGACCTTATGGAAACGACACAGATCCAGAAGAAGCTTTTATTTTTAAAACAAAAATTTTGGCAAAAAAACCCTAAAGCTCTTCGTTCACTGAAATGGCGTTTAAATCAAAAAATTTCAGAAAGAACAATTTTTTCAATGAAGGATGAGCATGGTAAGACGGTGTCTACAGGAGTGCAAATAGCTAATTGTTTTGCAAAATTTTATGAAAAACTATATGCAGATAATTTTACAACAGAAGTTAATTGGGATTCCTTTTTTGAGAAATATAAAGTAAATAACATTTTATCTGAGCAGCATAGAGCCCTTTTGGATGATATGATCACAAAGCAGGAAGTCATAGAAGCTATTAAGAAACTAAAACCGAACACTGCTCCCGGCTGTGATGGTTTCACACCGGAATTTTTTAAAGCCTTTTCTAATGATTTGGTAGAACCTTTGCTGAGAGTCTGCAATAATATTTTGCAATCAGGAAGTCACCCCCCCACATGGGGGGAAGCTCATATTGTAACAATTCCAAAAGAAAATAAAGATAGAGAATTACCTGCCTCTTACAGGCCAATTGCTTTGCTAAATTGCGACTCAAAAATTTTTTCTACTATTTTGGCTACTCGCCTTAGGAAAATTATTAATAACTATATACACCCCGATCAGACAGGGTTCATTCCACAACGTTCCATGATGGATAACATACACAGAACCTTAGATATTATTACTTTTTGTAAAAATAATGAGCAAGAGGCTATTTTATTAACAGTAGACTTAGAAAAAGCCTTCGATAGTATCAATATAAAATATTTAAAGCAATTATTGTTTAGAATGGGCTTTGGTCCTTTGTTTTTAAAGGCAATAGCTTCTATATATCTTAACCCTATAGCGAAAATCCGAGTTGGGAGTATTCTTAGTGATTCCTTTTTTATGCATAGAGGCACCCGTCAGGGATGCCCAATGTCCCCGCTTTTGTTTGCGTTGGCTATCGAGCCTTTAGCCTCCGCAATTCGAGCTGACTCCAATATTTCTGGAATTTGTACAGGCTCTATAGTTCATATTATTAGTTTATATGCGGATGATTTAATTATTTATTTATCTAATCCAGAATATTCATTATTGGCATTACAGGACATCTTTAAGGAAATACAAAATTATACTGGTTTAAAAGTTAATGTGGAAAAATCCAATATTATCCCTATTCTACTCAATAAAAAAACTGTAAACAGTCTTAAGGAGAAATTTCAGTTTAAATGGAAATATTCTATGTGGAGATGTTTAGGGGTAATGATTCCTGAAAACTTAAACGATTTAGTAAAATGTAATTTTTCAGAGTTATTTAAAGATACTAAAAAACGAATGAAACGTTGGCATAAGCAAGGTTATGCTTGGGCAGATAAGTTAAACATTATTAAGAGTTTTATCTTACCAAAATTTATTTTCTTGTTCAGAGCAATTCCGGCTTTTATTTCTGTTAAGGAATTGCTTAAGTGGCAGAGTGCCATAAATGAATTTTTTTGGGATTATAAAAAACCCAGGATTCGTTTTTCTACATTAAGATGTTTATCAAAACAAGGTGGACTTAGTTTTCCAGACTTAAGACTGTACTATGAGGCTGCCCGCCTATCACAAATAATAAGGATATTAACTAGGTCTGATAGAATAATATGGAGCTCTATAGAAGAAACAGAAACTAAGGGGCTTTCTTTGACTGAGTACTATTGGAACCCACCTACTATGCTTCAAATTGAGGATATTAAGAATGATTTTTTGAAAGCCTCTATAAAACTGTGGATAAGATACAAGAAGACTTTTCTACCAGCAGTGTCTCAATTTTCCATCATTACGAATCAAGAATGGTTTATGCCAGGGAAAGATTCGAATTTTTTTAAAGCTTGGGGCTTGGCAGGCATATACCGTCCTAGAGACCTTTTAGATAATAGTAAAATCTATACTAAATTGCAAATAGAGGCTAAATTGGGAAAGGCAATTCCCTGGTTTCGCTATTTGCAAATTAATAATTTGATGCAAAAATTATTTTCCCAGGAGGTATTTTCTAAGCCATTAACGGGATTTGAAATTATTTTAAAAAATTTAGATGGAGATTTAAAAGGCCTTATGTCAAAAATGTATGCTTTACTCATAACATGCAACATAGAAAAGAGAGATCAGCTGCATAAATTGTGGCTTCGTGATGGCGTTTTACTTCCCTCAGTCAAGACCTGGGAGGAAATTTGGGCACAACCTAATTCCAATTCCAAAATTTTTAATATCCGTTTTAACACATTTAAAGTGGTAAACAGATGGTATTTTACTCCGCAACAGTTTCATAAAATAAACCCTGTGTACTCGGCAGAATGTTGGAAAAAATGTAATCAGAAGGGCACGTATGCCCATTGTTGGTGGCATTGCCCAAAGGTAAAAACTTTTTGGATTGAAATTGTAACTCAAATTTTCCTGATTACTGGTTGTGAATTAGAGTTTTCTCTTGAGAATATAATATTGGAAGCTGGGTTTTCAGCTATTGGATTAAAAAATACAAAATGCCAGGTCTCTATACTGGTAGCAGTAGCACGTATCACCCTTGCACAGTATTGGAAGAATGAAAAGGTTCCAACCCTTTATGAATGGCAAAATAAAATTTGGGAGTATTTTGTATATAGTCGCACATCCGAACAATTGACAGAGTCTTCTCAGAAACAATTTCAGGCAATCTGGTTCCCTATCGTTAATTATTTGTCAAATTGTAAAATTGTTCCAAAGAATCCTTTCTATGAGAAACTATTGTTTTTTTAATTCTTTAAGAAGAAAAAATCATAATGTGACCTCTCTGTTATATATGGTTAGGTTTGAAACCTCTTGTTAGTCATAATGTTATTTACAATTTTTGATACTTTAATGTTGTATTATCCTGGTGATGGATATGTTATGTGTTATTTGATTTGGTTTTGTTTGTTTGTTAAAAAATTTAATAAAAAATTTATTGGAAAAAAAAAAAACGTGCGAAAGCCTCGAGGCCATTGATTGTTATGTGAAATGGTAACATCTGAAGAGTTTGGTTTGGGAAGGGAAATTTACAATTTGACACCTCACTTTCTTTCCTGTGGGAAGCAAACGGCCAGAGCCCCTTTTGCCCGCCGTTTTTCCCCTGTAGTGATTGGCTACCTATGGGTAATTCAAACTGCCTAGAAAGGTATAATAGACCTGCTTCTGTCATATGTGTTATCTCTGACAATAATCCGAGAAGCTGTACCAATGTAGAGATTGGAAATAAAGAACTGTGTTTCATCAACAAAGATCTGATCCTTGACTACTTTGAGCAGAAGTCTCACAGATTGTCAGAGATCACACATACATCTCTGATCACACCCTTAGGTGAACCCTCACTTTGGCCAGTATGTATGTAGAATATGTGACCCCAGGTTTGTGACCCTGACCAGGCCTGGTTTGTGTAACTGTCAGAGCGGGAGGATGACAACTTCAAAGTATGGGAACAATGGGCCTCTCACACTCCTGCCTCCGCATTCCATTTGTCCCGGCTGGGACTCCAAGGGAGGACAAGTCTCATCTCTTATCAACGTGCGAAAGCCTCGAGGCCATTGATTGTTATGTGAAATGGTAACATCTGAAGAGTTTGGTTTGGGAAGGGAAATTTACAATTTGACACCTCACTTTCTTTCCTGTGGGAAGCAAACGGCCAGAGCCCCTTTTGCCCGCCGTTTTTCCCCTGTAGTGATTGGCTACCTATGGGTAATTCAAACTGCCTAGAAAGGTATAATAGACCTGCTTCTGTCATATGTGTTATCTCTGACAATAATCCGAGAAGCTGTACCAATGTAGAGATTGGAAATAAAGAACTGTGTTTCATCAACAAAGATCTGATCCTTGACTACTTTGAGCAGAAGTCTCACAGCTTGTCTTGTTGGGCAACATATTGCCAGAATACAAGTGGAAGAGACAGTTGCAGGGAGATGGTGTAACTGGTCTTTGACTGGCTCCCCAAAGCAATAGAGACATTGTCCTTTGAATAGGACCATCTGGCCAATGGGAGCTCATATCTCAAGAAACCAAAGTGGTGTCTACGCTCTCCAGTGTTTCAGGAGCAAAACTTGGCATTGCTGTGGGTGTCTGTTTCCTCCTCACCATCCTTGAGAAGACCAGATGTGCTCTCTACCTCTGAAGCACCCAGCTGGCCACCGTGTAGCTTCCACTGGTATCCTTGAGTCCCATGAGCTAATACTTCGTATATTTGATCGATCATTTGCTCCACCTTGAAGAGTGTGCTGTTTGTGTTAAATAATTAATGTGTTTGATCTGTAAATCAACCCAGTTGGGTACCTGGCTAGTCTTGCTCTAACCCTGCAAAGGACCTGGGCTCTGGCGACATACATAGCAGGGTAGATCATACCATAACAGAAGAGTGTTTAAAAAATATATGAAATGCTATACTGTACTTGCATCTCATTCAAAACTTTTAATTTGGAAATTCTGTTGAAATTTCTATCAAAGATGTGCTGCAGAAGTATGGCTTCCTCAGATATGTTCTAAGACGAAACACAAAATAATAACCCAACAAGGCTTAACAGTAATATACCCCCTAGTGAACACTGAAGGCCAAAGCTTAGTATCTTGGTCAGCAGGTGTCTATACAGAGCCATATTGTAGGGGTTTTTTTTAACCACAGACACATCTGTACTCCATTTTGCTGATAAAATGAAGAAATGACATTTGAAACTTGAAGAAAGCCAGAGATTTTATTTTGAAAACAAGACACAGCACAAAGAAAACACATCTCCAGTTACAAGACCTATTTGAAACATACTTGGTCCTCAAAGGGATGCCTGATGAGGTATTTAAACTCTGTTAGTTCCCAAGCCTTGCTGGCTCACTCCATGCACTGCATGCCTTCATTTATTGTTGGCCCTTTGCTAGTGCAGGACTTCAGACTGGAACACAACACACCGTTTGCTCATGGGAGGAGCCTATAAGCAAAAGGGCACCTTCAGATTCAATCCAATCATTTTTAAACATTTATTAAAGTTCTCCAGTGTTGCTCTTCTACAAACATTAAAAGAAATGTCCCCATTCTTTACTCATAATGCAGAGCAAAAAATAACAACCCTACAATGAATACAATGCCCTTACTTCTCTTATAACACTGGCAGAACATTAATACAGCTCTTGGACAGGAAATTACTTGGGTGATGATGACAGATCACTCCAGCGGGGAACTGATACAGGCTTCTGCTTTACCTATGTCTTTCCAGTAACAACTTTATCCTTGCCGACAAACAGCTCCCATCTGCCATTTTGCACACACACACAAGAATCACAAGAATCAGTAAACAGTCCATGAAACTTGCTTAAATTTGTTTGGTCCAACCAGCTGTTCCAAGGCTTCTTGGGAACGATCTGCAAAATACATCACAAGAATGGTAAATAAGGGTGGCAACTCACAGTTTCCCTTAAATTAAGAACTTGCTTGGGGGACCAGCTGTCAAAAATTACAAACAGAAATTGCTCTTGCACAACGGATTATTTCAAATTTAAGTCGTTTCGACTGGATCACTGTTCTGGGGAAACCTACCACCTGTGTCGAGCCTTGACTTGCAAAACTGAGCTTTGAATCTGGTCACTTTTTGGGATACCCCTGGCCAGGTAGCTTCCTACCAACAATCCATGGCTGGGAAAAAACAGCTACCTACACAGTTTCCTGACTCAGAGAATGGTCTGAAAGCACCCATGGTATTGTTCTACTCCTGAAGCTCAGCAGACCCAGCCCTTAGCACAGCAGACCACCAGGGAGCCATTAAGCATACCACTCCATCAGCTCTGGAGGGAAAAGAGGGCACATGACTAATACTTTTTACAGAAGCATATCTGGAATTATTTACTCTGCATCACTTCGCTATGGGTGAAGCTACTGATCAAATTAGTGAATCAGGGTGATCTTGCAACCAATCTCCAAGATTTCCCTACGTCATTTCTAGTAAAAATGTTGATTATTAATAGGGTTGCCAGCTCTGGGTTGGGAAATACCTAGAGATTTGGGGAGTGAAGCCTGGAGAGGGTGGGGTTTGGGGAGGGGAAGGACCTCAGCAGGGTACAATGCCATTGAGTCCACCCTCCAAAGCAGCCATTTTTTCTCAGGGGAACTGATCTCTGGAGTCTGGAGATCAATTGTAATACTGAGAGATCTCCAGTCCCCACCTGGAGGTTGGTAACCTCTATTGTTAGCCATATTTATAGAATGTTATAGACAGCTATGTTTGTAACTATCTGGAGGGCAATTACCCATATGCAACTCCAGTTGCCACCATTACCAGCTCCCTCTAGTCCAATGCTGAAAACCATCAACTCTTTAAGTATTAAAAACAGAGGTAATTACTCTCTGTGTTATCTTCATAATACAGAAGAGTGTTTAGCAGTGAAGGTCTACAGATAGTGCAAGGGTGGTTCTTGAAGAATCAGTGTAATGCTGTCTCTTTCTGTGAGCATCATAATACAAGTAGTCTTTAAAAGGACCAACTTTATAATACACTTTGTTCTTATATGGGCTTCTATTGGCCTCCCATCCAAGCAAATGGGCAGGCTCAACTTTGTCAGGCAGAAAGGAAGCATGAGCCTCAAGGAAGGAGAGAATAAGTGAGCAGAAAATGAAGGGGTTAAAAGCTTCCTGGGAACAAGATGCAGACCTTGGGGAAAGTTGGAGAGCTTTACAGACGACACCTGTGTTAAAAGAATTCTCCACCCTGAGTATGCTCAAGACACAACACTAGATAAGGTAGCATAAATTGTCTGGCTTCGGATAAAAAGCTTGGCTATCCTCCCTGAAAGAAAACCTCCTCTTCCTTCTCCTCCACCTCACACAGCTGTTAAATTATAATTGGTGCTTTCTGTGGAATGTAACTGATTTATGGCCTCTTGCCACAAAAAGTACAGTGTTGCCAGATGCCAGCATCAGGCCTACAAACAACAGGTATAGCACAAGGCAGGCTACACCAGGATTTAACATCATGTCCTGAAGCCCCCCCCCCCCACACACACACTTGGTGTTCTAGTTTGCTGGAAGTTCAAAATAAGCCAGCTGCTTGTACCTGCCATTTATATCAGGTGGCTGGTTCTTTAACGCAATAGGAGAAAAATTCAGGTGGGGTAGCCTTGTTGGTCTGAAGCAGCAGAACAAAGTTTGAGTCCCATGGCACCTTTAAGACCAACAAAGTTTTATTCAAAGTGTAAGTTTTGGTGTACAAAGCACACTTCTTCAGATGAATGGAATATAGAATCATAGAATCACTGAGCTGGAAGGGGCCATACAGGCCATCAAATCCAACCTCCAGCTTGATGCAGGATCAGCCTAGAGCATCCCTGACAAGTGTTTGTCCAGCCGCTGCTTGAAGACTGCCAGGGAGGGGGAGCACACTACCTCCCTAGGCAGCTTATTCCATTGTGTCACAACTCTTACTTTAAAACAGTTTTTCCTAATATCCAGCTGGTACCTTCCCGCCCTAATTTAAACCCTATCCTCTGCTGCCCACAGGAACAGCTCCCTGCCCTCTTCTAAGTGACAGCCTTTCAAGTACTTCAAGAGAGAAATCATGTCCTCCCTCAACCTCCTCTTATCCAGACTAACAGAATATAGGAGAGAGGCCCTTGCCTAGCCTGTGTGCTAGAAGTGAAAGTTGATAGCCAAACTGAAGGAGAGGGAAGGGTTGTGGCTCAGTAGTAGAGCATCTGCTCTGCATGCAGAAGGTCCCAGGTTCAATCCCTGGCATCTCCACTTAAAGGGACCAGGTGACATGAAAGACCTCAGCCAGAGATCCTGGAGGGTCACTGTCAGTCTGAGTGGACAGTACTGACCTTGAAGGACCAAGGATCTGATTCAGTATAACGTAACTTCATATCTTCCCCCATACATAAATTTCAGCTTCCTGTTTTGTTTTCCTTTAGGCTCCAGTTAAAAATGTTTTAATTCACTCAGGGCTTTGAAAGCCTATGATCACTATTTCTGTTTTATTACAGTAGATTGTTTTGTATAATGTACCATTTTGTTGTTCAAGCTGGAGACCTATGTTTGACAGCAAGACAGAGTACACCTTAGTATCAGGACTTTGCCTCTGTATCCACATCCTTTTAACTGATGTGCATGTAGTTCTTTTGTGCATTCCTTAGATGGAGTCGCACTTTTACCACATCCAGACTTTTCAGCTGAAATCAAATTCTACTGCATACCTTGACACTTTAGGCAGAACTTTTTTTTTAATTTTTCTTTATTTTGCACTTTTGTGTACATGCGTATGTGTGTGCACAAATGTGTGTCTGTGCCTGGAAGTCATGTTGATCTCTGGCGGCTCCTACTGGGGCATGGAGGATGTTTATGCTGGATAAACATATGGAGCAGAGGTCCATCAGCGGCTATTAGCCACAAGGTATAGATAGGAAGTCTCGGTCTGGGGCAAGGGATGCTCTGTATTCTTGGTGCTTGGGGGGGGCAACAGTAGGAGGGCTTCTAGTGTCCTGGCCCCACTGGTGGACCTCCTGAGGGCACCTGGTATTTTTGGCCACTGTGTGACAGAGTGTTGGACTGGATGGGTCATTGGCCTGATCCAACATTGGCTTCTCTTCTGTTCTTCAGTTCAGAGAAGTGGCTTGATACAGCCTGCCTGTAGGCAGAAAATTTTCCATCTTCACTTCTCTCATCTGACCCTCAGTCACAAGCAAAGCGGGAAGTACAGTTCTATAGCATGGCTACTTGAACAACCTAAGCGTTCTGCGTCAGCTAGAAATGTCAGCTCTAGGTAACCCTCCAACTCACCCGTTATCAGAGGGCACCCATGAAACAGAAAAATGTATATCAGGGGACAGCAAGTCAGGACAGCTTCCACAGCTACGTCAGTCAGATTCACACACCGTTCCATGTGGATCTCCTATTAATGAGAAGGAATACTAAGATCAGGGACTACTGCAACCAAAACCAGCAATTAAAAAAAATAGTGTTAAATCAATTAAGCATAAATAGAACATAGAAGTGGGAGTTGTTGGGGGGGGGAATACCTTTAAATTCTTTGAACACGTTCCACTAACAAGTGCTATAACGCCATCATCAGTAACCTGAGTGGGAAAAGCAGATTTCTTATTGGTGCATGGATTAAAAACATAGCACATATATGCACTTAACAAAAGAAATAAAACTGCACAATTCTGGAAACAATCTAACTTCCAATCTGTTATTCTTCCTTTTAAATAGGTTTTAGAAACACAGGTTTTATACTAACTGGAATCCAGAATTATTTCTTGTCTCCAGAATGATGCAAAACAGATGTAAGCCTGCACAGCATTCTTATGAACTTTTCTGATGATTTATGAGAGCAGTGAATGGACTATGATGTCAGTTATGTGGGACATAAAAGTGCACTAGGCAACCAGTGGGAAGATGGGAACAGATACCTACACTATAGGGTCAGAGCACCATTTTCTGAGGTTGCCACCACCAGGCGGGAGGTTAACACAGAGAACAAAGACACTCTCTCACACACAAAGCCATGAGACTAAAGGCTTATATCAGCAACTCCATGCAGGTATACACTCCAGGCATGTACACAGGCTTATGCCCCCTCCTGTAAGACCTCATTACCATTTGCTACATCAAAGGACTTCACATAAGGGTGCGAAGACAGCAGGGTGCTTCCTGAGAATTGGTTCCCATGCCCAGCACTCCTGTGATCCAGAAGACAGGCGCCAGATACAGCTGACGTCAACATCCTGACCTGACCATCAGGTAGATCTGAATATTGCCCACCCCCAGGGCTAATTTTGGGCAGGAACGCACAGGAACTGAGTTCCAGCTGGCTCCTGAGTTGGCAACACCCAGCAGGAACTCATTAGCATAATAGGCCACACCCAACAGCAGAAACTTATCAGGAATGGCTTCATTAGGAGTATGTGGCCTAACATGCAAATTAATTCCTACTACCAAAAAAAGCCCTGGGTTTTGACAACAAACAAGAAGAACAGAATAAGAAGCAAATGGTGGGTGTGGCTGGATGACCACTCTTCTGGTAACATGGGGGTGTGGCCTAATATGCTAATAAGCTGTGCTGTCAGGGGTGCAGCCTAATATGCTACTAAGTTTCTGCTGTTGGTTGTGGCCTATTATGCTAACAAATTCCTGCTGGGCTTTTTCTACAAAAAAAGCCCTGACCACCCCTATAGCATCTCCTTAGTGGCTAGAGATAGAGAACGGACCATCTATTGGCTCTCTTGAGATGGCATCATATCATGCCATCCTCCAGAGACCACCTCCCACCCCCTGAATAAAGGAAAGTTCCCAGCACAATATCTCCCCCTTCTTTTACATCGCCTGCTCCTTCTTGCATCACCCTCTCCCTCTCTCTCCCCCCTTCTCTCTTTCACCACGCTCTGACATGGCTCCTAATCCACACACACCCCAATTCCCTATAAACTCATCTTATTTCTCAAGCAGGAATACACCAACTCTCTCTATGCAGGTAAATATAAAATGTAAATGATTTCCTAATAATGCAACCGTTCCTTTTACTCTGACTTCCTAGAACTGTATGAATGTGTGAACGTTTCTGTAACACTTGAATAAGCTACCTTTTATCCTTTAAGTAAAAGAAAACCTTGTTATACTGATAATGATCTCCTTGTCAATTCCTTGATTTGTCTGGAAGAGGCAGCAACCTCTGTATAAAAATTGTGCAGATCCCTTAATGCCTACTGCTGACTATTAAGAGCTAATATTCCCCAAATATTAATAACATAAAAGAGCAGTCAGGCTAACACAGATCAGTGTTTATCTATAATGAATGGGATGATTACAATGCTCAGATTTTATGTACTACCATCTAGAATGGTGAAACAACTCAAGATGCTTTTTAAATTTGGAAGCTGCATACAGACATCACGATAAACCATGGTTATAAACTCTGGCTTGAATCAAACTCCAGTAAATCTCATTATGTCTGAATGTAGACCATTCTACAAAACTGGGGTGTTTCTGTTTGGCAGCAAACCAGGGTTTGCAGCAGGCTTCTTAAGAACATAAGAAAAGCCAATGTTGGATCAGGCCAATGGCCCATCCAGTCCAACACTCTGTCACACAGTGGTCAAAAACACCAGGTGCCCTCAGAAGGTCCAGCAGCGGGGTCAGGAAGCGCTCCCACTGTTGCCCCCCCCCCAAAAAAAACACCAAGAATACAGAGCATCACTTGCCCCAGAATGAAAGTTCCTATCTATACTTTGTGGCTAATAGCCACTGATGGGACTTCTGCTCCATATCTATATATCTAATTCCGAAGGCGCCCCCTGTGTGAGGATACCTAAATCCGCGCAGGGGGGGCACCTGGGAGGCAGGGAGGTTTTCCTACACATAGGGGGCACTCCCCCCGTGTGCAGAAAAATCCGAAAAGTTAAAAAAAAGCCTTCAGTGATCGTAGAATCCCCCAAAATACCTTTTGAAATGGCACCAACTCCAGACATCAACTATGAGGAGATTAGAATGTTCGGGGGAGGCTCTAACTGTTTTTGTCAGTAAAAAGCAGGTTTTTACTGGCAGAAGTCTAGGCTTGCCAAGTACGCCCCCCCCCGGCCACCAGCAGCAGATCCAGATCCAGGCTGGGAAACTCCTGGATATTTGGGGGTGGAGCCTGGGGAGGACAGGGACCTCAGTGAGGTACAATGCGATAAACTCCCCCCTCCAAAGCATCCATTTTCTCCATGGAAAGGTATCTCTGTAGTCTGGAGATGAGCAGTAACTCCAGGGGATCCCCGGGTCCCATCTGGAGGCTGGCATCCCTAGGCAGCACCCTCTGTGTGACTTGATACCACCTGATTTGCATGAGTTAATTAGGCCCAGCTGTTTTGCTACAGTTCATCAGCAGCCACCGTATGAAAGCCATTGTGGTGCAACAGTTCGAGCTTCAGACTGGGATCTGCGAGACCCAGGTTCAGATCCCCATCTTGCAGTGGAAGCTCACTGGGAGATTTTGGACCAGTCACATACTTTCAGCCTAACCAACCTCACAGGGTTGTTGTGCAGATAACAAAGAGGAAATAATAATGTAAGCTGCTTTAGTCCCCATTGTGGAGAAAGACTGTAATTTTCCTAGGTAGAGGCTGCAGGGGAGGGGAGTGAAGATAGAAAGCTGAAGACAGATAAAGGTAGGTTGGCTGCAATGCTCCCTCTAAGCTGTGGAGTCTTGTGAGCAAAAATTCTACTTTGCGAGCTACTGGCATTAAAGTTGTGAGCGAGAGATTTGGCTGCTGCGTAAATTAGTTTGCTCTGGAGCCATCCTTCCTGAGCTAAGACAAAAATGTCTGAGCCGGAGGCTAAAAAACTGTGAGCTAGCTCACACTAACTCAGCTTACAGGGAACACTGGTTGGCTGTTGGGTGGGAAGGAAATAGGGTTGCCAACTCCAGGTTGGGAAATTCCCAGACATTTGAGAGGTGGAGCCTGGGGAGGGTGGGATTTGAGGTGGGAGGCAGAAAGAGAGAAAAAGAGTGATGAGGTGGGGAGGCACAAAAAACAAAGGGAATGATGACAGGTCAGAAAGAGAGAGGAAGTAACATACATGGAGGAGAGCGAGAGAGTAAGAAAGGGGGGCAGAAGGGAGAAAGAGTGTGAGAGAGGTAGGGGGAGAAGGGAGGAAGCAAAGGTGTGAGGAATGGGATAACCATCTTGCAAGTTTCTTGCAGGTCTCCACTTGTGTTTATCTAATTTCCCCTTGAAGTCGTCCACGCTTGTAGCCGCCACCACCTCCTCTGGCAGTGAATTCCACGTGTTAATCACTCTTTGGGTGAAGAAGTACTTCCTTTTATCTGTTCTAACCCGACTGCTCAGCAATTTCTTGGAGTGCCCACAAGTTCTTGTATTGTGAGAAAAGAAGAAAAGGACTTCTTTCTCTACCTGCTCTATCCCATGCATAAACCTCGATCATGTCACCCCTCAGCCATTGTCTCTCCAAGCTAAAGAGCCCCAAGCGCTTCAACCTTTCTTCATAGGGAAAGTGTTCCAACCCTTTTATCATTCTAGTTGCCCTTTTCTGCACTTTTTCCAATGCTATAATATCTTTCTTGAGGTGTGGCGACCAGAACTGTACACAGTACTCTAAATGAGGTCACACCATTGATTTATACAGTGGCATTATGATACTGGCTGATTTGTTATCTATTCCCTTCCTAATAACCCCCAGCATAACATTGGCCTTTTTCATTGCAGTTGCACACTGTCTCAACATTTTCATTGAGTTATCTACTACGACTCCAAGATCTCTCTCTTGGTCAGTCTCTGCCAGTTCGGACCCCATCAACATGTATTTATAGTTAGGATTTTTGGCTCCAATGTGCATCACTTTGCACTTGGCCACATTAAACCCCATTTGCCACACTGAGCCCACTCACCCATCCTCGACAGATCCCTTTGGAGTGCTTCACAATCCTCCCTGGTTCTCCCCACCCTGAACAACTTTGTGTCATCTGCAAATTTAGCCACTTCACTGCTTACTCCCAACTCCAAATCATTAATAAACAAGTTAAAAAGCATTGGACTGAGTACTGATCCCTGCGGAATCCCACTGCTTACCTCCCTCCACTGAGAAAATTTTCCATTTATACTCCCTCTCTGTTTCCTATTAATTAGCCAGTTTGTGATCCACAAAAGGACTTGTCCTTTTATCCCATGACTATTGAGCTTACTTAGGAGCCTTTGATGAGGAACTTTATCAAAAGTTTTCTGGAAGTCAAGGGAAACAACATGTATTGGGTCTCCCTTGTCCACATGTTTGTTTATTCCCTCAAAGAACACTAAGAGGTTAGTGAGACAAGATCTTCCCTTACAGAACCCATGCTGAGTCTTCCTCAAGAGATTTTGTTCATCAATGTGCCTACTAATTTTTTTCTTAATAACAGTTTCCACCAACTTACCCGGTATCGACGTCAGACTGACTGGCCTGTAATTTCGCGGATCTCCTCTGGAACCCTTTTTAAAGATGGGAGTGACATTCGCTACCTTCCAGTCCTCAGGAATGGAGGCAGATTTTAAGGAAAGATTACATATTTTTGTCAGGAGATCCACAAGTTCACATTTGAGTTCTTTCAGAACTCTTGCATGTATGCCATCCGGGCCAGGTGATTTATTTGTTTTTAAGTTGTCTATCAGACGTAGGACCTCCTCTCTTGTCACCTCAATCTGACTCAGGTCATTCAACCCGCCCTCCCGAAATCAGTGGTTCTGGAGTGGGCAGGCACTTTTCATCTTCCACAGTGACGACAGAGGCAAAAAATGCATTTAGCTTCTCAGCCATTTCCCTATCATCCTTCACTACACCTTTTACCCCATGGTCATCCAAGGGCCCCACTGCTTCCATGGCTGGCTTCCTACTTCTAATGTATCTGAAGAAAGTTTTATTGTTGGTCTTTATGTTTTTTGCGATATGCTCCTCATATTCCCTTTTTGCCTGCCTGATCACAGACTTGCATTTTATTCGCCCACAGCCTGTGTTCCCTTTTATCAGCCTCACTGAGACTAGCTTTCCACCGCTTAGAGGAATCCTTCTTACCTTTTACAGCTTCCATTACTTTGTTTGTTAACCATGCAGGCTTTTTTCTATACCTATTTGTGCCTTTCCTAACCCACGGTATATATTTTCTCTGAGCCTCTAGGATTGTAATTTTAAATAGTCTCCAAGCTTCCCCAATGGTTTTGACCCTTTCTACTTTTTCTTTCAGTTTTCTTAACCACCGATTGTACTATTTGTACTTTGTTGTTACCTTGGAATACCTTAGAAGGAAGATATCCTGTGCACAGTTGGGATTAACCCGCCAGAAATAAAAAGGACGGCAATCAGGCTGCAGGCATCCATTTGGAATCATGTTTTTCAAACTTGAGACATGACTGGAGACAAGGAAGCCAGTTATGTGGTCCCTGACAAATATGGCCTGCCCCTTTCGTAGTCCCAGGAAGGCAATGAAAAGTAGAGATTTACGAAGCACTTACTGGAATTCCCTCCCATGACAGATGGACTACGGTTGCTATGGTGGATCCTGTAAATTACACAGGTAGAACAATCTGTATCCCTATGATTTTACCAGGTGATTAATGAAAAGCTTTTTTCATTTCTACCTTTGTTTTTATACATACTCAATCCCTTTATTAACCATTGTTCTATGCTTTTGAAATAATCAGGAGTCTTCTTATTCCAGCAGCTAGGTGGGCTCTGAGATGTTACTGGACTCAAATCTAGCTGTTCTACTGCAGAACAACATGGCTACCCTCTGAAGGTAAAGGTTTCCCTTGCTTGAAAGCCAGCTGAATCTGACTAGGGGTGGTGCTCATCTCCGTTTCCAAGCCAAAGAGCCAGTGCTGTCTGAAGACTTTTTCC
This sequence comes from Lepidodactylus listeri, assembly GCA_029233225.1. Taxonomy (NCBI): domain Eukaryota; kingdom Metazoa; phylum Chordata; class Lepidosauria; order Squamata; family Gekkonidae; genus Lepidodactylus; species Lepidodactylus listeri. Next base: position 25,647,459 of record JARCFY010000008.1, read on the forward strand.
GTGGTTATGTGGCCAGCATGACTAGATGCTGAGGCACATGGAACGCTGTTACCTTCCCACCAAAGCAGTACCTATTCATTTACTTGCAATTTCTTGCTTTCGAACTGCTAGGTTGGCAGGAGCTGGGGCCAGAGACGGAAGCTCACTCCGTCACACAGCACTCGGGTCTCAAACTGCCAAACTACTGATCTTCTGGTCTGCAGCTCAGCATGTTAACCACTGAGCCACTGCGACCCTTATCCCAAAACACTATTTACCATCTCCAAGCCTCAGGTTTACAACCAAGAGCAAAAATAATTCTCAGAAACTGAAAGAACCATTGTGGGTGTGTATACCACCTTCTCCCATCAGTTGCTGGTGTTAGGGACAAAAGCTGTGCCCCACAAAGAAATCCTTTAATGTCTGTTGTGCAACAGGGAAGCTCAACCTGAATTAAAAGACTCAGACAAGGAGTTCAAATACTCTGTGGTTACATACGGCTTTTATGCAATATCATCATTAACATATGTACGCCCTATCCCGATTGCGAAAAGTCCCTGTCTGTCACCTAAGTGGCTCCCAGACTTACAATCTAACTTGCACCGCCTTTCTCAGGTTGTCTCACCTTTGTTTGTTTTTAATTAAATCACACCCTTCTATCTCTCCTTTCCTGTTGTGTTAATTCCATATATGCACATACGTTCTTTGCCAAATATGATTATGTGTTGCAGTAAAAGCTAAATGCTTTCTTGTTATCAAGCGTGACCCAGATTTTATCTCCTTTCTCTTCTTCTTGTGACACAGCAGATATTTATTTTCTAATTTATAGCATTTTGCTTTCCACTTTTATCAGAGTCTTACAGAAATCTATCTTCTGATCTTTAGCATCCTACTTTCTGCTTTTAGCCTGTCAATTAACCTTTTTTATGGCAGAGTTGGCCCTTTTGTGTGTCAGAGAGCCAGTTTGGTGTAGTGGTTAAGTGCGCGGACTCTAATCTGGGAGAACCGGGTTTGATTCCCCACTCCTCCACTTGCACCTGGCTGGATGACCTTGGGCAAGCCATAGCTCTGTACCAGCTGTTCCCTCAAGGACAGCTTGGGAAAGAGCTCTCTCAGCCCCACCTACCTCACAGGGTGTCTGTTGTGGGGAGGGGAAGGGAAAGGAGTTTGTAAGCCGCTCTGAGACTCCCTTGGAGAGTGGAGGGCGGGGTATAAATCCAATCTCTTCTTCTTCTTCTTCTTCATTTCCTAAAAGCAAGTTCTAATAGCTCTAATAATCTTGTTACAGAATACTGGTGATGGGTTCCCAAAAGTTCCCTATTAACTTCTCCCCTTACACTGGGGTGCCCATGGGCCCAGTCCTGCAGTTTGAAGAGCAGGTTTCTGTAGTGGCCTTCTATCAATTGCAGCCGGTATGCCAACCCCACCCCCCTTTTAAAGTTAGCCTGTCAAGCCATGCTGATCCATGCCTCTGTCCCCTTGTGGCTTGATTGCTAAATTAATGAAAACGCACAAGCCTGCAAGGCACAAGCTGAAAATAAATTATACAAAAGCAAAAAAAATGAGAGGTGGACTGACAAGCCAGAAGACAGCCATACTGAAAAGCACCCTACAGCTATCTGATTTTGGAGTCCACTTACCATTTTACAGCAGTACAGTAGTTGGCAACATATAGAAACAGTGCAAATCTGCATGGCAACACTGCACAAACGCACAGTGCAGGTGACTGAACCACACCCACCTCCTGGGTTTCTATTAAGCTTATAATATCTGCAGCCTAGAATTTGCCACTTGTCAGAAAAAGTCTGCAACTTGCCGGCAGTCACCAAACTCACAGTATAGACCCAAATATACCATTTTCCAAACTTTGTTGTATACATCTATTACACAGTCCAATAACCTTTTCAAATATCCCAAAATTCCAAAATGTAGACTGCTCAGTCTCCATCAAACAAGATAGTGCTGGGCACACAGTACGGAGGCTGGCTTTTGCAGTGTCCTTGTGTAAAAGAAGAAGTCAGCTTAATGTCACTTTGACTTATTAGTTTATCTGCAGAGAGAACAAAACACTGGCCAAAGTACACTGCCTTCCGTGTCAGGCTTCGGGAATATCAAGAGCCATCCTCTGATAGTGCCCATCCCCTATATATATATATATATTTAAAAAATAGTATATTATAATAGTGATTGTAATGCAATGCAACATTTTGTTGATCTCTGACATAACACTGCACCCCAGGAAAAAGATTCTGTCAGTTAACTTCATGTTTTAGTGAAGCAAAACGTTACTTAAAAAAAAATAAATCTTGGTTTACTACTCTTAACAATGAAGAATATAATTGAATATGTAATGTAATTTGGAATGGTAGATTTAAATGTAATGCTCTATTCTGGGGACAAGAAAAATACTCTCCACAGCCAAGATGCATTAATGTTTGCCTCCATGCTAGAAAGGAAATGGATGGGATCTAATGACTGAATTCTCACAATTTAGGGTACATCAGTCTCCTCTGACATATTTATTACCTACGCTGTCACCTCCCCAGGTGAACCCAAACAGAAGATTACCAGAAACCGAGCTTGTCATTCTTTTTATCTGTTAAAAAACACTTCACTGTTTTGCATGCTAATTTAACAAGCCACCATCTAAATATACAACTACGATCTGTAATTCCATTTCATTGTCTGATGAAGTGTGCTGTGCGTGCACAGGAAAGCGCACACTTTGAAGAAACCTTTGTTGGTCTTAAAGGTGCCACTGGATTCTAACATTGCTCTCTTGCTTCAGATCAACACGGCTGCCTGAACTAAGAAAAGGGTCAAGCAAAAAAGCCCAGGAGGAGAAGCTTCTCTTTTATCAACAGACGGGTCAGTCAGCTGTTATAATCTCACATGCCCTTACTTATCAATCCCCAAAACTTGGGAAACAATGCAGTCCACTTAAAAAGTTACTTCTCAGACCCGTTTTCTGCTTTATGCCAGCTGCTTACCTGGGTAGATGAAAAATCCACGCTGTGCAGATGCCGGCAGTTCTCTCCAAGGGCGTGCAGGGCTGTGTCTGTGATGCTGGAGCATCCACCAATGTTTACGATTTGGAGAAGCCGGCAATTGAGCGCTAGGGCAAGGACTCCGTTGTCTGTAAGGTTGCTGCATCGTTTAAAAGAGGCTTCACGCAAATAAGGGCACGAGGAGGCCAGGGCAGCAACTCCTGTCGGAGAGATAAAGCCAGTCACCCTTGGGTAGCAGGAGAGGCTGAACCAACATCAGAGGGCATAAGAACAGAGTGACGCCTTAAAAACCACAAACGTTCTATTAACCAAGGCTGCAGTCCAATATTAGTTAAGCATGCTCAAGGGCCCTGATTTCAACTATCTAAACAGTACACTCTATTTGGAAGATTAATAAAAGTGAAGAAATGTGGATTCCTTCTTAGAAGTTAATAACTTTTTTTTTTTAAGTCGCCGAACTGCTTTGAGGACCTTGGAGTCAAAAGGGAGATAAATCTAAGAAACAAATGCAATTGTTAGTTTCTTATCACTGCCTGCCTTATTCGTCTTGTATTATTAAGATAACATCTTCCTTTCTTTCCTCTCTCTGCTCTTTATCTCGAACATCCTCATATAATCTTGCACCTCCTTTGGTGTCTTATTTCTGTTCTCTTTGTTACTAAGCATACTGAAACATTTCAGCAGGCGCTGTCCTCAGCTACTTCTAACAAAGCAGGTGCTTGGGGGCCAGACTAGGCAAGAAGGAGATCACAGACTTCCCTGCATATTACCTTTAATTCAGGTGCCTGTATCCCTAGTTTGGACCAGGTCTTCCCAGTGAGGGAAGAGGGTATCCTTCAACCTTCAAATAGCTTTGCTACTCAGTGCTATGTAGGGAAGATCTGAGACTGGGATGCTAGCCAGGTCAAAGTCCATGTTTCTCCCCCCTCCCTGCTACACAATGAGCATTGTCCTCCTGAAGCTGGCTGGCTGATAAGCCCTACTGCAAACAGCAGGCTCCTGAGACAGTTGTCTCATCTCCTCCTTATCCCCTCATGTGGATTCCATGATTGACCTTTGTCTACTGAACGCTGACGCAGCAACCTAAGGGCGTGGCGTGTAAGTCTGTGTATGTTTAAAAATAAACCGCTCACTGCCAGGGGCAGACTTGAGTTTTCCCCTTCAAACTCACTTGTCTCGTGTGCAAGTCCTTCAGTGCTACCCATTCCCCACTCTGGCTGAGGGATACAAAGACATGATGTAGCATCTCGAAGGAACCTTAAACATCCACAATACCATCTTTGGCTCCATTACTTTACCCTCCCCTTCCAGTGTTAAGCAACTGCTCTCTTTATTAGAACATGTTTTATTCATCCATTCATTTATACCCTGCCTTTCTCCCCAATGGGGACCCAATGCAGCTTACATCATTCACCTCTCCTCTTTTGTCCTCACAACAACCCTGTGAGGTAGGCTAGGCTGAGAGAGTGTGACTGGGCCAAAGTTACCCAGCGAGTTTCCATGGCATGAGATCGGGGATCTGCACCTGGGTCTCCCAGAGGCTACTCCAGCTCTCTTTGACCACTACACCACACTGGCTCTCTTTGTAGCATCCTTTCCCCAGCCCTCCTGTTGTGAATATACACTCCAATGCATCTGATGCTACACTGAAATAATTTTTGTTAGCCTTTTAAGGCATGCCTGGACTGCTGTTTTATTTTGCTGCCACAGACTAACACAGCTACTCCTCTCTGGAATTAAACATGAGCTGTTGACCAGCCTGCTTCCTTGGGGGGGGGGGGGGGGGGGAGTGGCTGCTGAGAGGTTGGGCCACTAAAGACAGGAGTGGTCAAATCAGTCCCAGGTCAGCTCAAGCAAAAGCCCCAGATGGTAAGAGCAAAAAGAAAAGGGCAGGTCTACATCCAAGTTTTCTGCTGCAGCTTATTTTCTGAAGACTCCAATAACAGGCGATAAGATTTTACTCTGTGGTTGCTAATGTATTTTTAAAAATTATCTAAAAAATCTATACCCTGTTCTTCTGCCATTAATTCCTCCAAAGCAGCTTACACACCAAACAATACCCCCCAAACAAGCTCATCCTTTCTTCTTCTCCTGTTCTCTGACTACAATTCTATTTTCAGAGAGAGAACCAAGTGTTCCTTTCCTAACCATGTTAAATTTCTCCTGGTGTTTACTTTCTTCCTTTATACCCCGCCTGTCTACCCAATGGGGACCCAAAGAAGCTTACATCTTTCTCCTCTCCTTCATTTTTACCCTCACAACAACCCTATAAGGTGGTTAAGTGGAGAATGCACGACCGGTCCAAGGTCACCTAGCAGGCTTTCCTGGCAGACCAGGAATTCAAACCTGCGTCTCCCGCATCCTAGTTTGACATTCTAACCTCGACACTGTTTCATTTTCATTTCAAAAAGTCACTTAGTTCCATTAAAATAAGGTCAGGTGTTGTTGTTGTTGTTAGCCATTCAGTCGTGTCTGACTCTTGGTGATTCGGTCAGATGAATTAAACAAATTCCAGAATATTACTTTTCTGTCTTGCACATGAAAGCTCAGTCTGCATCAGAATAGGAAGGGTTTGGGGGGGGGGGGTTAGGTTGTGTGGAGGACACTAAAAGTTCCTGAAGGTCAAGAAGCTCATGCTCCACAACGTAGGAAGAAACATGACTTGGTGACTGATGCCTTGGCATCTGACAAATGAACGTACTAGACTGGACAACGACTTTGTCCCCATATCCAAACCTCAGCTTTTGGACTCTCCTCATAATCTGAATTAACTGTTCTAGTAATATATCTGTAAAACAACAGTGCAAGCCAATGTATCTGAAGACCTTGTTACTCGAATGTTTTGTGTCTTCCCTTAAGACCCTGGGGTAAAAGAATTTTGATCCACTTATTTCAGGTCTTGTACTACAACAAATTTGTCCATCTTTAAGAAACCACAGGCCACTTCCTGTCATTTTTGCTGCAAAGTGGCAACTTCGCTGGCTCTGATGCTGTGAGGAATGAATTTCCGCAAATCTTTGTCTGTGCTATGAATAGTTATCTAGAAGATCAATGAAACTGCTTGCAGCTTCTAGCAGCCAGGACAATATTTCAACAACTCAGATAAGACCCAAATCTATAATAAATATCATTCAAAAGAGAGACACCCATGAAGACTCAGGGAGAAGAATAAATTCCCTTTTCCAGACAGTGTCTGATTCCTCCCTCATGAAGTCCAACTCCCAACCCACCCCCACCCCCACTCCTGTGCTGGCTCTGGCTGTGAGACTTCTGCTCAAAGTAGTCAAGGATCAGATCTTTGTTGATGAAACACAGTTCTTTATTTCCAATCTCTACATTGGTACAGCTTCTCGGATTATTGTCAGAGATAACACAGATGACAGAAGCGGGTCTATTATACCTTTCTAAGCAGTTTGAATTACCCATAGGTAGCCAATCACTACAAGGGAAAAACGGCGGGCAAAAGGGGCTCTGGCCGTTTGCTTCCCACAGGAAAGAAAGTGAGGTGTCAAGTTGTAAATTTCCCCTTCCAAACCAGACCCTTCAGATGTTACCATTTCACATAACAATCCATGGCCTCGAGGCTTTTGCACGTTGATAAGAGATGAGACTTGTCCTCCCTTGGAGTCTCAGCCGAGATGAATGGAATGCGGAGGCAGGAGTGTGAGAGGCCCATTGTTCCCATACTTTGAAGTTGACATCCTCCCGCTTTGACAGTTACACAAACCAGGCCTGGTCAGGGTCATAAACCTGGGGTCACACATTCTACATACACACTGATACATACTGGCCAGAATGAGGGTTACATGACAGGTGTTCATGGGAGCAGCTATCAAACATACAGTACCATAATAAGCAGAGCAACAAACACAGAAAACATATCTGAAACATGGCTGTAAGCAAAAGAAATACTCTGTCTGAATCAGCAGATTCTGACACTGGCCCACTCTACTCCTATTCAACCAGCTCCAGCCATATTTTTTTCTTTCTCTGCCTCTGGTTCCCCCCCCCCCAATTCTATTTTTGGGTTGCTATGGCACCCAGAAGGCCATCCAAACTCCGTTCTTATTTATAGTGTCTGTGTACATGCAGACATTGCTCTTGCTCTTTTAGGGTTTTGTGTTTTGTGTATTTATTTATTTTTTAGCAAATTTGATTTCTGTGCAGAGCTGTTAATTGTAGCCAGGGCTTCCCCCCACACGCATACTTCTTTTAATCTGAACAAGGGCCAACCCTTGGCTATTAGATATAAGATTTCCTGAATGTCACCAATGCACATGGCACTGTAACAGTAGAGGAGGCAGCGGAAACTGCAAAGAAGAAGAAGAGGAAGGAAAAGAAGATGTAAGGGAAACAGGGGTAGGAGGGGGTAGGTGTCAATGCTCCCTCTAAGCTGTGGAGTCTTGTGAGCAAAAATTCTACTTTGTGAGCTACTGGCATCAAAGTTGTGAGCGAGCGACTGCATAAATTAATTTGCTCTGGAGCCATCCTTCCTGAGCCAAGACAAAAATGTGTGAGCCAGAGGCTGAAAAATGGTGAGCTAGCTCACACTAACTCAGCTTAGAGGGAACACTGGAGGCGTGTGTAAAACAAATTACACCCACTGTGGCAGAGAGGCCAGTATCAAAGGTGCATTTCAAAGCACCAGAAGGATGGCATGCAATTGTAAAATCAGCTTTCTTGCATGGGCTTCAATCAGCACATATGCATAGTAATAGGAGAAAGAGGTGCAAAGAGATTTAAGCGGTACATTTGAATGCCAGCTTAGTTTCATTTCAAAGCAAGCCCTAAGGCATTAAAAGCCAGGACCTTTTTAATGACTTCCTATAGTTCTCTATTAATTTTCTGGGACAGATCTGGAAGGCCCCTTCAGGGAGGTAGGCACTCCTAGACCACCGTTGTGGAAGGAGTTCACAAGGGAAGCAAGGCGAGGTTCCTGCTGTCCTGCAGGGTGGCCAAAAGCCTGGAGGCAAAGTGTCTCTTGGCTTCTACAGCCTTCGCAGGACGTTAAGTATCAGGTTCCTTACTTCCATGCCATGAAAAGCTTAATGTGCCCATTTCTACACATTAAGCCTCTATCACAAGGACAGGATATTTTTTCCCACAGGTTGCAGGCAATGCTAGCTGTCTGATGCTTTAGGAATGGGCACCTGCCCAGCTAGAACAAAGGAAATGGACAGAGACTAGCGATAGGGTTGTATCAAATTTAAAAAGGGATGCTGGTCACAAATTAACTCCCTCAGAGAACATAGAAAGCAAACTGATCTCAAACCAACAAAAGGCCCAGAGAAGCGTGGGAATAATTTCAGATCCAAGGACATGGAGAGCCAGTTGTTTACTGGAATGCCTCAGGGTTAGCCTCTGAGTATGGAGTGGAAGACCAAGTATTAAAACAATAGGTCAAGAGGCTAGAATAGCACCTGCTAAAAATGCTCAAAGAAACAGAGAAATGTTAAAAAAAAACGTGAACAGAGGTTCAGGCATGAACCAAAGAAGAACTGTTCTGCAATGTTAAAAGCAAGTTCAGATAAGAACATAAGAACATAAGAGAAGCCAATGTTGGATCAGGCCAGTGGCCAAACACTCTGTCACACAGTGGCCAAAAACACCAGGTGCCCTCAGAAGGGCCAGCAGTGGGGGCAGGACACTAGAAGCCCTCCCACTGTTGCCCCCTCCGTCAAGCACCAAGAATACAGAGCATCACTTGCCCCAGACTGAGAGTTCCTATCTATACTTTGTGGCTAATAGCCACTGATGGACCTCTGCTCCATATGTTTATCCAATTCCCTCTTGAAGTCGTCCATGCCTGTAGCCGCCACCATCTCCTCTGGCAGTGAATTCCACGTGTTAATCACTCTTTGGGTGAAGAAGTACTTCGTTTTATCTGTTCTAACCCAACTGCTCAGCAATTTCATGGAGTGCCCACGACTTCTTGTATTGTGAGAGAGGGAGAAAAGGACTTCTTTCTCTACCTTCTCTATCCCATGCATAATCTTATAAACCTCGATCATGTCACCCCTCAGCCATTGCCTCTCCAAGCTGAAGAGCCCCAAGCGCCTCAACCTTTCTTCATAGGGAAAGTGTTCCAACCCTTTTATCATTCTAGTTGCCCTTTTCTGCACTTTCTACAAAGCTATATCTTTTTTGAGGTGTGGCGACCAGAACTGTACACAGTACTCTAAATGAGGTCACACCATTGATTTATACAGGGGCATTATGATACTGGCTGATTTGTTTTCAATTCCCTTTCTAATAACCCCCAGCACAGGGTTGGCCTTTTTCATTGCAGTCGTACACTGTCTCGACATTTTCACTGAGTTATCTACTACGACTCCAAGATCTCTCTCTTGGTCAGTCTTCGCCAGTTCGGACCCCATCAACGTGTATTTATAGTTAGGATTTTTGGCTCCAATGTGCATCACTTTGCACTTGGCCACATTAAACCCCATTTGCCACATTGATGCCCACTCCCCCATCCTCAACAGATCCCTTTGGAGTGCCTCACAATCCTCCCTGGTTCTCACCACCCTGAACAACTTTGTGTTTAGCCACTTCACTGCTTACTCCCAACTCCAAATCATTAATAAACAAGTTAAAAAGTATCAGACCAAGTACTGATCCCTGCGGTACCCCACTGCTTACCACCCTCCACTAAGAAAATTGCCCATTTATACTCACTCTCTGTTTCCTTTTAATTAGCCAGTTTTTGATCCACAAAAGGACTTGCCCTTTCATCCCATGACTATTGAGCTTACTTAGGAGCCTTTGATGAGGAACTTTATCAAAGGCTTTCTGGAAGTCAAGGGAAACAATATCTATTGGGTCCCCCTTGTCCACGTTTGTTTACTCCCTCAAAGAACACTAACAGGTTAGTGAGACAAGATCTTCCCTTACAGAACCCATGCTGAGTCTTCCTCAAGAGATTTTGTTCATCAGTGTGCCTACTAATTTTTTCCTTAATAACAGTTCCCACCAACTTACTCGGTATCGACGTCAGACTGACTGGCCTGTAATTTCCCGGATCTCCTCTGGAACCCCTTTTAAAGATGGAAGTGACATTTGCTACCTTCCAGTCCTCAGGCATGGAGGCAGATGAGCTAGCAAAATAGGAAGGGTTGCCAAATGCCGGGGGGGGGGGGGGGAGTCCTGTCTCTTTCACAGAGAATTAACTGGGATGTTATTTACCGCTATGCCATGACAAGCTTCAACTACCCATTTCCACACATTAAGTCACTATGAAAAGGATAAGACAATTTCTCCAGGCTTTCATTTTTTAAAAAAAATATATTTTTATTGAATTTAACAATGAACAACAAGCCGTAATACCAACACTAGTAACAGTAACATTATAACTTAAAACAACAATGAGTATTAATTAGTAAAGATACATTAAAATGTGACCAAGCAAATATTTTCATGGCTAACACAATACTGTTGAAGAAACTTGTTTGACTCCAAAACAAACACAGAATAATACTAACAATTTTATCTAATGACAGTAAAACAGCTAGGTCTACTAAAAAAAAAAGGCAAAGTGATTACGATAAGCATACTTAGGATTGTATGGGTTCCCACCTTTTTTTGTGTTGAGATAAGATAACACTGAAAACCATTGGTCGCGGCCACAGGAGCGAGATAATCCGGAGGGGAATCGAGGCATTTTTGCTCTGGAGCAATTTGACCTGCAGTTGCGTGATCACACAGCTCCATGGACCTGCCAGGGCAAACCTCCACTGCGTGATTAGATGCAACTGTGGGTGAGTGGTTTTTTTTTTTTTTGTGGTGGGTTTCCGAGGCGCTTAAACAGGGATCGATGAATCGCTGCAAGGGAGGAAGGGGGAATCAATGCTTTGCTTCTCCCCCCCCAAGGGCTTTCAATGATGCACACACAGAGAAGGGGGGGGGGAAACCAGCGTCGCGTCGGGATAGTGTGTGATCACACTATCCGCGGTGCCACACTTCCGCGCTGGCGCAATCACACAGGGAAACTCTGGCTATGAGCCGCAGCAAACCGTTTGATACTGGTGAAGAAACAAGTCTACTTCTATAGCAATCCCAAATCTTGAGATCACTTTGCAAAAAGGGGTTAAATTTGACTAGAGATGATCTATCCATTTTACAATTCCAGATTGCTTCATGTAAAAACTTGTGAGGGAAGTATATTTGAATAATGAGTTTCCAGTCAAGAGCAGGTTCTACATTCATTAGCGATATAATGTTGTGAAGATGAGAGGCTATATAATATTTAATAATGTCAGGTACATTAAATCCGCCTCGGTTTGACTGTTTACGTAATATTTTATGAATGATGCTAGGTTTTTTAAAGCCCCAAATGAAGTCTAAGAAAAGGAGTTGCCACGAATGCAGTTTTGAAAGGAATGTCTACGGGCAACAGTCTAAAAAAGAATAATAATTTTGGAAAGATGACAGTTTTAAGAAGGTAGATTCTATCCATCCATGTTAGAGACACATGATGCCAATCTTTTAACTGATTATTGAGTGATTTAATGAGTTCTAGATGATTGTGCTTGAGAAGGTCGTCTATGTTCCGGGGAATTTTAATGCCAAGTGTGACCCAATATTTAGTAACCCACTGATAGGAGAAGTTTTGCTTGATAAAGGACTCGGATTCAGCTGATAGGTTAAGAGGATAGAGATCACTCTTTTGATGATTAACTCTAAGCCCAGAAAGTTGACTGAAATAATGCAAAATTAATTCTAAGGTTGACAAAGAAATTTCAGAGTCAGTGATATAAACAACAATATCGTCAGCGAAAAGTCTCAGTTTAACAATATCATTTTTAACAGACACACCTCTAATATATTTATTGCTATGGATCATTGTTGCCAAAGGCTCGATAGCAATGGCAAATAAGATTGGGGAGAGAGGACACCCTTGATGGGTGCCTCTAGAGAGAGAGAAATCATCAGATTCACAGCCATTAATCTTAATTTGAGTTTTGGGGGCAATGTATAAAGAGTGGATTGCATTGAGAAAATTAGTGCCAAAGCCCATTCATTTCAAAAGTAATTGTAAGTAGCTAATATTGACACTATCAAAAGCCTTTTCAATATCTAATGATAAAATTATAGCTTCTTGATGAAAAACCTCACAATAATTAATAATTTCCAAAGACTTACGAACATTATCTGCCATGTCTCTGCTGGGTATAAACCCTGACTGATCAGGATGTATGTAATTTGCTATAAAGGAATTTAGCCTAGCTGCCAGGACAGCCGTAAAAAAATTGTTATCCTGGTTCAAAAAGGCAATAGGTCTGTACGATGCAGGATTAGTTAGATCTTTCCCTTTTTTAGGCAATACAATTATGCTAGAGTCAGTCTAAGTCTCAGGCATTCTGCCAATTTTGAATATAAAATTGCAAGTATCTGTTAAGGGGGCAACCAATACATGTGCATATTTTTTGTAAAATTCGGGAGGGAACCCATCCCTGCCCGGCGTTTTGCTATTTGTAAGATGTTTAATAATTTTCAAAATTTCTGATGTAGAGATTGATTGTTCCATTACTTCTCTATGAGCTGTAGATATTTTAGGGAAGAAGTTACCAGAAGAGAGGAAGTTTTCAACTAATGATGAAGAAGCACGACCCTTTGAATAAAGTTTTTTATAAAACTCTAGGAAAGAAGCAATTATGTTATGCGTATCATAGAATAGATGACCTTTCAAATTTCTAATACAATTTATAAATTTTTCAGAAGTTTTTTCAGGGCTTTTGCGGTGGTATGAATTGCAAGCATTTTTTAAGGGGGAAGAAAGGTATGGGGGGTTATTTGGTTTTAATATGTAATGGTTTAATTATTTGTAAGCCACCTTCAGCCAAGAAGAAATACAGTGTATAGACATCTTAATAAATAAAATAAATGAATTATGTGACCCTTCAGAATACCTACTGAAATAATAATCTCTTAGAAAACGTACCTTCTGAAGTGACGGTAAGTCTCTTATCTTTCCAAACATTTAAGTTTATTTTTTTAAGTTGCTTGCAGTTGCTGAGCTGTTGCAGAGCATTATCTGAAATATCACAGACTTGAAGATCTAATGCCTCCACAGCAGGGTGCAGAACCTAATGAAGAAAGCATTTTGGTCAAACTTCACATAGTGTAGCACAAGCCCATCTACAACTATGCCTTTAGTTTCACTTGATTCGCTTGAGGAATCATTTTTCTTTAGAACAGACATCCTCCACTGCTGCCATGGCTCCCCTCCCTGTGCCTTCTCTCAGGATGAGCAGTTTCTTTATATCTGCAGTCTGTATCGCTATGCTTATTTAGATTTCTCCAATCCTAGTCCTAGTACATTGCTTATCATATTAACTGTATCAAATTATACTGTGCTTATTAGAGATCCCTTCATATTATTTGTGCTGACTTGCATGGTGTAATCCACTTTGAGTCTCAGTGACAAAGCTGGACTATAAATGTAGAAAATAAATAAATTTCCTAAGACAATATTTGTGTCAGGCAAAAAGTGATGGTTGACAGGAGATTGCAGGGGGTTGGACTAGATGACCCTGGAGGTCCCTTCCAAGTCTATGATTCTATGAGATGGTTTTGACACTCAGATTAAACAAAACAACTGAGTATTTGCTTACAGTTGTGTTGGAGTTGAGTAGATGAGCCTTTGCCCTTACAATAAACTCAGGAAGGAGACCAGTTTGAGGTGTCAGATGTCTTAAGAATCTTTTCTGTAATATTTGTTGCCAGTGTTGTCACAATTCCTGGCCATTGTCTATATACACAGAATTTGAACTGATTTTAGCAAGTCAGGACTGTTTGCTTTTAGGCTGAAATTTCTTGCAGATAATTGCCTTGCCTTACATTTTAACCGCTATGAGCTGACCATTCATTTTTATGAGACTCAGGGTCTGACTACATGAGATGCGAAACATGAGTTGGGTACTTGGGTTGGGAGATCTTTTAGCCCAACTCACATTTCATGCGTGACCTAGTACTCATCTTATAAACAGTGTGTGTGGGGTGGGGGAAAATCAGCCCTAGAGTGCAGTGCAGGAGCAGCATTTCCTCCCTTCCACCCCGGGGGGGGGGGGCATTTACTTATTCAATCTATACCCTGCCCTCCTCATCAAGGCAGGCTCAGGGTGGCTTACATAAAAATGCATATATAGATACAATTAAAATAATTCCTAAAAACAGCCATAAACAAGTCAGTTATCAGTTTTCCTAAAGTGCCGGATCAATACTCAAATAAAGTGCGAGAGCAGAGATTTCTAGATTAAACAATACTAATTAGGTGACAGTCATGATAGTATTCTCCCATCAGCTCAGTTTGGTCGACTTATCTGTGTGGCAAGACAGGCTGAAGGTGGTAAAGTCAGGGCACAGGGTCACTCCTCAGTGTTTGAGGCGGCTCCTAATCGAAGGCCTGGTGGAAGAGCTCCGTCTTGCAGGCCTTGCAGAACTATAAAAGGTCTTGCAGGGCCCGGATCTCTTCCAGGAGCTCTTTCCACCAGTACGGAGCCGCCACCAAGAAGGCCCTGGCTATTGCCAGCCTGGTGTCTTGGGGCCTGGGAAGGCTAGCTGGTTTTGGGCCCCTGAACGCAGTGCTCTCTGGGGAACACAGTGCGTCTCCTGAGCAGACACACAGAACTGAGTCTGGGACAAACAACCCACTTTGCAACCATTTCCCCCCCCCCCTGGCAAAAGTGTGTGGGGTGGAAGAGGGGAATGCTGAAACCTCTTCTGCCATTACGCTGCACTCTGGAGCTGATCAGGCCTCACACACCTTCTGTTTTTAAAGTGAACACATGAAATACAAGTTGGGTTAGGGGGTTCCCTCAAGCCAACAAGCATTTCACATCTCATGTAATCAGAACCTCAGAGTCTGAGCCATGCTGCTTCTTCCCCTAGTCTCTTGGCACCTGTACTCTGGGTATGAAAGGAAGGTGTGTGGGGGATGTCATTTGCTGCCCTTTTTTCTATGTTCTGGGGTAGCCTGTGGCCCTAGATGACTATAAGGATGCTGGCTGCAACAGAAGGAGGGCACATGGAGCCCACTGAGGCTCGGGCAAGAAAGAAAGGCTGCAAGATGACTGGAAGAGGGCAGCAGCAGAGGACCCATTCGGTGAAGATGATGCCAGCTGCACGTCACTCTCTTGGCAGCTAACTGATGGAGTGTACACATTCCATATCAGCAAAGGGTCTAGGACTCACCAGAAGGACATGGCGCTTACAAGCAGTGTTCCCTCTAAGCTGAGTTAGTGTGAGCTAGCTCACAGTTTTTTAGCCTCCGCCTCACACATTTTTGTCTTAGCTCAGGGAGGATGGCTCCAGAGCAAACTAAATTATGCAGCAGCCAAGTCACCTGCTCACAGCTTTAATGCCGGTAGCTCACAAAGTCAAATATTTGCTCTCAGGACTCCGCAGCTTAGAGGGAGTATTGTTTACAAGTAACCTGCAAGTGTACACAAAACGTATACCGCATTGTGTCTGGAGAGATCCTGAAACATCACCTCTGATCCCCTAAAACAGAGACATCAAGCAAAGCCCTGGCGTAAAAGCATACATTAAAGGAGTGACAGTCGCACTGCATTCCAGATGATGACGACAATGATGACCTAGCATCAGTCCTCAGGTTTCTGAGGAGACCCAAGGGGATCACTCTCTGGTTACTGACCCATTCTCCCTATCCTCCAGTGGCACACTTATGTGGCAGTGTTATCTTCTGGCTTCATTTTGCCTTGCTTACTCTATAAAGACTAGCTCTGAGAATAGTGCTGGGGGGAATAAGCTTGGGCACAAACAGTATAGCTGTTCCTGCTGTTGTGCATAATCATGCTTTGGCCCATTGCCCAGGCTTATGTAGAAAACAGGGAGACTATCCAGATCAGTATAGTCTACAGACAGTATGACCTATGGATATCGTGTTGCTCTTGTTTTGGACCACTCAACCAAAATTCTGCAGCAGTTGGCTTGTTTTGCAAAAGAGTAAATAAGATATTCCAAAGACATGGACTAAAATATATGATTTGGACCACAGCGAAGGAATTCATCCTGAATGAAACCAACATCTATCACTATGCATGTTTAAAAAACTACTTTTGGACCTCAGTTCTAACAGAACAATATGTAAAGAGACATCCACATCTAGTGGGTCAGCAGCCAGCCCCGTGACTCTACCAGGGTGGACTTCAGAAGGTGATTCTCTCTGCTCACCTGCCTCTCTGGAGCGGGGAGATTTGTAAAAGGTATTTTAAGTCCGGTTACAAAAGGAAGCATTTAGATGAATAGAACTTTATTAAAACAGTTTTTTTGTAATAAGCGCCATAACTTTGTACGTTGAAATCAGACTGCCACTGTATAAATATTTGCAGCAGTTAAGCCCCCCCCCCCCAAAAAAAGAGCACAGAAAGGTTGCTGCAATAACCAGCTGTGAAGCAGCTATACCTGTAGGGTACAGATAAGTTGAGCATTGTGTTTTAAAGTATTGTGAATTAACAGTGTTTTGTACATATCTTAATTTTTTTTGTAGCGTTCTCTTCCTTCCATAGCAAAAGATACCCTGGGATCAGATTATCTCAAAAGCACAGGGAAATGAGAGGTTCTTCACAAACTTCTCAGGTGCTCCTCAATAAGAAGACCAGTAATGACAAATTTCCTTCAAAGATAATTTGCCCACCAGTACCAAAGTTTCCTTGCAATGCACACTGTTAAAGATCGGATCCCCAGACAAACGGCCTCACCCTTAAGGAGACCCATGACTGAATGCAAATCCCACAGATACTGCCTTCTCTTCCAAATGAACAATCTGAGTTAGGTCTTTTATTTATTTATTTATTTTTGTGACCTGGCATTCAGACAATGTAATCCATGTCTCTGGAATGCCTTGTTTCACTATAGTATCCAGCTTTAACTAAACTTACAGTTCCAAAATGATGGAATCTTGGATCTGAGATAGTGGGTCAATATTGATAATTTCCATACAATGACACCCAAGGAAGTGATAGGAGTCCAGTAAGTGTCCAACATAGCATAAACAAGGGCTTAGAAATGCGCTCATGCATACACACTTGCTGGAAACATTAATAAAGATGCTACCCACCTAAGGTCACTTCAGCGTTCTTTTACCAATCATTTTTTTACATTTCCTGGACACTTCCTAATACAACCTTGGATGTTTTCTGCACCAGATGTCATTTTGACATGTCTTTTTAGTGTCCCAGTATTTTAGACTCCGCAGATTTATATTCAAGTCTAAGAACAAATTGTTTTGCAATAAGTATGTTCTTTGCCAATGGACAGTTCAGATCTAGATCACATGTTGCCAACTGGGAAACTCGGAACAATAGACTGAGTAATTTGGAACAACAGATCTGCTACCTTCCACAAGATGGTCTTGAGAAACCGTTGTTAACTTGAATAACAGGAAATAAAGTCCTGGCAAGGGTTGTTCTGAATAACAGAATATATTGACCATGCAACTTCTAATCTGCTGAATCGGAAGTTCTGCATGGGAGCTTGCTGGAGCTTGGGGGCTTGCAAGAATGAATGGACCAAAGGGACCAACTACCATAAAAAGAGAACGGGCTGAATTGTTTTTGAAAGGTGACCACCAAAGAGTCTTTAGGATAGCTTAACACCCAGAAACTCCAGGTTTTAGCAACAGGTGGAAATAACACTGGCTGGGTTCTCTAGGGTACCCCCTCAGTATGAAGATCAACTGAGTCCCCTGCACCACATTAAGGTTCAGTGGCAGATGAGGAACTACTTCCCTGAAGGGACAAAGCCTGACCACCTCTGTTCTAAAGCCTTCCAGGCTGGGACCACATAGTCAAACACAGTATAACAAAGATAAACCACAGTGATTTGTGTTAACATCCTAAAACACTGGCATATCTGTTTATTTTATCTGTTTGTTTAATCTTTTCATCCCACTCTTCAGAAAAGTCTCAAGACTCCTCACAGTGATGACCAAATGGGCCATTGACCTGGCGTGCAGCAAGCCAAAAAAACACACCCAAGCACTCTGCTCACGAGGCTTTATTCGGATAAAGGGGAACAGACCAAAACAGCCAAGTGTTCCAAAACTCACAGTCGCAATTATGTTCTTTTATACCTCGCACTGACACCAACCTTCATTCTGATTGGTAACAATATTTCGACATGCACACATTCCTTCGGTATAACCATTGCCTTTTGTTCTTTACTACTAATTCACACCCCCTATAGATTTTTACGACATTCAGTTTCCCATTGTTATCTTAATACATCCTCCAGGCGCCCCTTATTCATCTTGCTAATTTGCCCTCATTGATTATTTACCTTCCAAGGTATTTATGCATTTATTTACCCCTACAGACATTCTCAATCATTCTTCAGAGTTGTTTTAATTCTTCTTCCTCAGAGGACATTCCAGTCTCTTGGCCACCTGGCACCTTGCATCTTTTATAACCCATCATCACTATGTTTTCTATTACTTTCCCAGTATGTCCCACAATAGTACTGAAAAGCTAATACAGATTACTAAATTTGATAGGAGATATTTCCCGGGAAAGGATATCTCAGCTAGACCTGGATCCAAGACCTGGTGAAAGAATGCTTGACTGCTTCCTGCCTTCCTCTCCGAGTTTCCCTTTTGAATACATAAGATAAGGAGCTGCTGTTTGGGGTTAAAAAATACTGTTTTCCTTACAGTGCAGTCTTACACTCCCTGCCTGCTTAGATTGCACTGTTAGTATTTTTTATAAGCTTTGAGTTAGGGGTGCCAAACAACTATTTATGCAGGTGGTATTTCCCCCTAATAATATTTTGCATGTGTACAGCTGAAGGCAGCACCCCCAGGGTGAAAGGGGAAGGAAAGTTCAGAACCCTGAGGGAAAAATATGCGGAGGCATGTTGAATACCAGAACTAACAGAGCATAGAGGAATAATTGAAAAAGTAACTAAGATAAGGAATCAAGGAACGAAATGTTTATTATAATCAGTAGGTAGTAGGTAGATAATGTATAACCGACAAGGGTAGATAACTATGATCAAAGTAAAATCAAATGTCCAGGGGATGGAGCTGGGCACATATATTTTGTTTAATAGTTAATGCAAGATAGAACAAAGGTAGGAAAAGAGAACAACACATTCCATAGTTAGATTGTGAGGGGAAAGGTCAACTGACAGTTCCTGCCAGAGAGGGTATATAAGCTGATGTGCAGCTTGAGTATTCAGAGCGTTGGTGGAGACTGCCTCCCCCTTCGTTCTCCGTGCTTTGCAAACTACGATAATAAAGGCTATATTCTGATTGAACCTCCGTGTGAATTGTCTCCTTGACACGTAAGTGTGGCCCTTCACACGTAACAAATTTGGTGGCAGCGGTGGGATATTTTAGTCCTCTACGGGGGCGTCCCTTTGTGGTTACGAGTGGATCAGGTGCATTACGGGCCCAGTGAGCATATTTGCTCTAACACCTGCTCCACCGTGCCCCTTAGGGTGCTTAAGAACCCGAGGACAACAACCTGCCAGAGGTTCACGATGAATACGCCTTCTACGGAGTAGGCAAGACAAGACGACGGAAAGTCTGGTGAGTCTCTCCTTGTGGCGGTTACATTAAGAATGGGTGGGGGATTTTCAAAGCGATTCCGGGGAAAGCCTAGGGACGCCTTGGCTAACGGCTCGCTGTCTGGGGCGGGAGGGTTGGTCGTAACATACCCTGTTAAATCTCCTCTTGGCTTAGTCTTGGGAGAATGGGACCGGTTCTCGGGATACGGGGTAACAAAAGAATTCTTTGCCCAAGCCTGTACACAAAAATGGCCAAAAATTAAAGGCCTTCCCTATGGCCATACTTGGCCCCCTTTGGGAACTTTCAATGTGAATACTCTTAGGGATATGCGGCAATATTGGCTAGAATTAGAACCCCGACCAGATGTCCCTATGAATCTTTATTGTGTAGAGATTTGGGGAAACTTCATAAGACGCCCCACTAGGGTCGCCGCGCTGCGCTCAGAAAGCTCGCTAACCAACACTAGGACCTCATGCCCAGTGGAAGACCCTGATCCCTGGGATCCCTTGGACTATCCTCCCGTTCCTCCGCCCTATAATTCTGGTTTAATTCAGGCGGTCACAGAGTCAGAGCCGGTTGTGCTTGACTCACATATGGAACTAGAGGGAAGTGACAAGGAGATAAAAGCAAAAGGGTCGGACAGTTTAAGTAACCCCGACGCTCCAAGGGAGCGACAGGGAAAAGGAAAGGGCCTCTACCCGTCTCTAAGAAGTGAGATTAGAGACGTGACACAACGCACTATAGATTGGGGGCTCAGGAATCACGAAGGAAGAGAGTCCAGTCGGGAAGTTCAGACTCTCGGGTATTTGCTGGGGATTTGAATGCACTGCTGGGAAGATCCGGGGTGACTCCGCTTAGATCGGAAAGTCGATCACCCTCTCGACCGCCCGGAACCCCACACGGTACCTCCCCACTCCCAAGCGTTAGTACACTCAGCCACATGTTTCCTCTCCGCCAAGTACCTATGGGGACAGGCATAGGATATGGGTATGTGGAGCATCCATTGTCTAATACAGAATTAAGAAATATGAAGGCACAATTGCCACCTTTAGTAGAAAACCCAGTACAGTTTCGAAAACAACTAGACGGTATATTGGGACCATCTATTTATACCCCTTCGGAAATGTTGCACATTTTGTGTCAGGTAGCTGGGAATGAGGAAGGAAGACAGGCGCTTGAACAGGCTAGGACAACCTGGCTGAAGGACAGAGTAAATGCCACTAGGCAAGAGGCTGCAAGGGAAATTCCTGATACAACTTGGGCCTATTTCGATTTGCAGGATGAGAAAGATAGGGAACGGTGTGTTGTCCACCGTGGACGTCTCCTCCAGGGATTGGAGGATATGCTCCCAAAGGTGTTTAATACACAAAAAGCCTTTGGGCACCCGCAAAAGAAGGAAGAAAGCCCTATTGAGTTTGCCACTAGATTGAAGGAAGGGATGACTGCCTATACAGGCATGAATCCCGAGGGGGCAGAGGGACAGGCAATACTTAAGTTACAATTTGTAAGTGGCAGTTACCCAGACATACAGAAGAAATTGCAGAAGTTGGATAATTTAATGCAGAAAACCCTACCGGACCTTATAGCAGAGGCCCAAAAGGTTGTTGCAAGACGAGAGGAGGAGGCTGAAAAGAAGACTGTTAAATTAATGGTGCAAACGGTCCGGGAGGTGAATAAGGTTGAAGGGAAAGGGTTGGGAGAACGAAGAAGGGGAAATGGTTTTGGGAGACGCGATGCGCCTCCCTGGGCCAGAACCCCCCTCCCCAAAGATGTTTGCAAATTTTGCAAACAAAAAGGACATTGGGGACGGGAGTGCCCCAATCGGGTTCCAGGACGACAGGATAATTTCAGGGTGGCGGCCATGTTTGATGAGGACTAGGGGTGTCAGGGTGACTTGCATTTTGGCCCTCCCTTGGCAGAACCCATGATAACCCTAAGGGTGGGCAATAATAATAAACTTGTACCCTTTTTAATAGATACGGGGGCTACTAGGTCTTCCCTTTGTGAATTATTCGAAGACGTTACATTGGGTGCAGGTGTCGCTAAGGTGGTGGGGATAGAGGGAAAAACAGAAGAAATACCTATAACCCAGTCTGTCCTCGTCAGCATGGAAGATGGTACAGGGAAAATTATGCACGAGTTTTTGTTTATGCCAACTGTAGGAGTCAATTTGTGCGAAAGGGATTTGGCAGCTCAGATGGGCATTCAGATAATTCTGAAAGATTCTGCATGTTTGGTGCAGGTTGCGGCTCTTAGGGAGGCTGACATAGCCCAGGTTGATCCGATTGTGTGGGCTCATCACAAGGTCCCTGGTCGCATGGCTATTACGCCTATCGTTATCCACCTGAAGGTCTCACGGCCTATTTACCAAAAACAATATCCTGTAACACATGATCAAATTCAAGGCTTAAAACCTGTGATGTTAGAATTACTAGAACAAGGTATTATTGAGGCATCAACCTCAGAATATAATACCCCAATCTTACCGGTAAAGAAGCCAAATGGGACCTTCAGGATGGTACAAGATCTTAGGCACATTAATCAAATTACTGAAAGTAGGACTCCGCTCGTGCACAATCCCCTGGAGATAGTTAACACCGTCTCCCCCCTTGCCCAGTGGTTTAGTGTAATTGACTTAAAGAATGCATTCTTTTCTGCACCATTAGATCCCAATAGCAGACCATTTTTTGCCTTTCAGTGGCCCCACCCACGTACGGGACATCCAGGGCGATGGCAATGGACCGTTCTCCCACAGGGTTTTGTAGATAGCCCTTCCTTTTTTGCTGAAAGTTTGAGGGAAGTTATGGAAAATTTTCACAACCCAGAGGAGGAGAGAGTCCACATTCACTTTTATGTGGATGACTTGTTAGTTGCAGGGGCAGAGGAGGGAGCCATTTGCACAGTTTCATTGGCTTTGTTAAATTATTTGGGGAAGCAAGGTTTACGGGTAAGCAAAGACAAGGTTCAATTCGTAAAACGGGAGGTGCGGTATTTGGGTATTGTGTTTATAGCAGGGACAAAATGTTTGGCAGGAGACCGTATTGAGGGGCTGATGTCTCTTCAGCCACCCCATACAAAAAAACAATTGCAAGGTATTTTGGGAGGGTTCAATTATTGTCGAACATGGATTGTGGGGGTTTCCGAATTATCTGCTCCCTTGTATAAACTCCTTAAGGATATGGTAGCAGAACCTTTACCCTGGGGTGCCCGCGAGGACACTGCTCTCAATGCCCTGAAATTGGCTTTAACACAGGCACCGGCACTTCATTTACCAAATTATAAGGAGCCATTGCATTTGGCTGTAGATTTGCATGGAGGACCCTATATGCGAGTGGTGATGTATCAAAAGCGTCAGGGGAAGCAGTGTCCCGTCGGGTACTTTTCTGCCCTTATTGATCCAGTGGAGCAAGGGTGGCCATTGTGTTTACAGCATTGCGCAGCTGCAGTACGGGCACTTAAAGCAGCCCGCAAATTGTTTTGGATGGGACACATAGTGCTCCATTCCATACACAATATTCGAGCACTGTTAACACAAGCGGCGCGACCCTACATTTTAGACTCACGCCTTACCATGATGGAAGCTCTTTTGTTAGAGCACCAAAAACTGTCTCTGGAAGTGGATCCCGTCCCTTCCCCACTTTTGGCATTGATTGGGTGGTCGGCTTGTGCTGGGAAACATAATTGTATAAAACTCGTTTCCTTACAAACTAAGGTTCGGGAAGATTTGGAAGACAAACCTCTGGAGGGAGGGAAACATTATTTCATTGATGGGAGCGCACGGGTAAAACATGGGCAGAAAATTGTGGGGTATGCTATTGTGGATGGAGATGAGGGGACTGTGGTAGAACAAGATGGACTTCCCCAGGCATGGTCAGCTCAAACAGCGGAGCTATATGCCCTTAAACGAGCATTAGAGCTAGGGAATAAGGGGTCAGTAACCATCTATACCGATTCAAAATATGCCTAGGGGGTAGTCCATACCTTTAGGAAGATTTGGAACGAGCGTGGGCTTATTTCTACTCGAGGCAAAGAATTAGTACACGAACA
This sequence comes from Lepidodactylus listeri, assembly GCA_029233225.1. Taxonomy (NCBI): domain Eukaryota; kingdom Metazoa; phylum Chordata; class Lepidosauria; order Squamata; family Gekkonidae; genus Lepidodactylus; species Lepidodactylus listeri. Next base: position 25,671,021 of record JARCFY010000008.1, read on the forward strand.
CTTGGTAAAAGAGGTATTACAGGCATTACTTGTGCCACCCCAAGTGTCTGTGGTACATGTTCGCGCACATTTGAAAGGGGATTCGTATGAAGTTAGAGGGAATCGAAAGGCAGATGAAGCCGCTAAGGCTGTAGCCATATGTAATCCAGTTAGAATGACCCCACTTTTACCCACTGTTCCAACAATCAATGATGGAAAAGAGTTAAAATATACACCCGAAGATGAAGAAGCTGCCCGGAAGACCGGAGCAAAATTCGGGAAAAAGGGGTGGGTTTTACCAGATAGGAGGTTGTGGCTTCCATTGTCCTTAGCTCGATGGGTCATGCGAAGGATCCATGAAGGAGGCCATTGGGGGGTGGAGGGCTTACTGGATACTTTTCAGAAACAGTATGTAACTTTAAAGGGATGGACTGCAGCAAAGCAAATCGTGCGGGGGTGTGAAGTATGTGCAAAAGTAAATAAGGGTAATCGAGAACAGGGGCAGAAAGGAGGGCGACCTTTACCTATTCGACCGTTCCAACATGTACAGATGGATTTCATAGAACTCCCCAAAGTAGGAAGACTTAAGTATGTTTTAGTACTTACTGACCAGCTTACTGGGTGGGTTATGGCTTTTCCCACAATATCAACTAGTGCCTCCGTGGTAGCATGAGTTATTTTAAAAAAGGTCATACCCGAGGTCGGGTTAATTGAGACCTTCGATTCGGATCGCGGGCCGAGTTTTGTGGGGAAAGTTGTCACACATGTTCTTAATACCTTGGGAATTACCCTGCAACTACATACCCCATGGCACCCCCAGAGTGCTGGGCAGACTGAAAGAATGAATCAGACCTTGAAAAAGGCAATTAAGAAATTAGTTTTAGAAACACATTTGCCCTGGCCAAAAGTTCTCCCGTTGGCGCTTTTCACTATTCGAAGCAAGCCTAGACAGGGTTTGAAATTGACTCCATTTGAATTATTGTATGGAGTATCCTTGTGGCAAATGATTCCAGATACAGCTGTGGATAATATGCACCTACTAAAAGATAAGTTTGTGCGAAAATATGTACAGGCACTGGGCTCTCTCTTGTCTTCCTACAGAAAACAAGGCCTACTACATCTAACACCTCCATTGGAATCTCCTGTGCACCCTTTCAAACCTGAAGATTGGGTCCTGGTGAAGTGGTGAAACCCTGAGACGCTTGGAGCCACCTGGAACGGCCCCTTTCAGGTCCTACTCACTACTGAAACTGCTGTTCGGACCTCTGAAAAGGGTTGGACTCATCATACCCGGTTAAAGGCTGGTCAAGAGCCTCAGAACTGGGAAGCTGTGCCGGTTCCGGGGGCTCCATTAAAGTTGCGTGTCAGGAAACCCGTAAATCCGCATGGACTGGGCCATCGACTTGCCTGACGATCCTACCTGGACGGAAGCCCAGAGACTTGAACATATAAGAATTCGATGGTTTGATAATTGGGTGTGTGAATTCTCTTTGCTGTGGTACGGCCACCCTTGTTATTGTAAAAAAATCACAGTAGAGGGATATTCAGGTACCGCCCACCTTTTCCCCCCAATCACTGATTTAATAGGGGGTACTGTAATACGGGGTGAGGGACATTCAGCCAGGATACTAGCATATTTTGGGAAAACCTCCCTATATACCTGGAGGGTGTGGCTGACTATTCCACAAGGTCTACAAGCCCCATTTCCATTAAACAGGAACCCCTGGGATGCATCAGTGTGGGGAGGCGTGTTATGTCAATGCCCCCAGTGGGATTTAACTAAACCCAATAGTATATGGTGAAGTACAGATCACAGGGCACGTACAGTGTTGTGTCACTTTCGATCCCTATTTTATTTTCCTGTTTTGGAAGATATTGATTCATGCCCACACTACACTATTAGGATTTACTATAAACAATCAAGAAAGGCAGGAATAGTAACCTTTCAGCATAAAGAAATCACAAGACACCATCAGAAAAAGATTAGGTATTGTTTTCACCAAAAAGAGGACAAGTTGAGATACTGGAAACATGAACATAACCATTATGGGCAAGCAGTTTTAGGTGACCCCGGTGAACACGGGTGGACAGCAAGTGAAGTTATCACAGGGGGTCCGTGGCATTCAGTTTATTGCCAACGGTGTAAACAATCACTGCCGGATGATTCAGCTGATTCAGCAGACATAGGAGCTAGTAGTGAAGACGAGACAGAGGGTTTCGGGTGGTAAAATAAGTAGAAATAGGAGGACTTTGCTTGTTATTTTGGGGGTTGAGCATGTTTGATATTAACCAGGGGCAAACCTTAAGGGAAAGCAGTAATGCTTGGTTAAGACACGCCTATTACATGTTTCAACAACACGGAAATGATGTTATTTTGGCTTATGAACATCCCACAGCGGTGGCTACAACCAGTTTTATTCCAGGCCTCATTAAGGACACTACATTGGTCATTAGTTCTTTGCAAAGTATAAGTAAAGCTCCCAAGACTGAGTTTTTATTCTCTAAAGTACCCGATAATCTTTCTAAAACTAAAATCCGCTGGTTTAAACATACCAGAGGAGTTGAAGGTACCTGTTATTGCTGTACCCATGGAGGGCAATGGAATCATTTTGTTAAAGGGTACAATGGTTCAGTTGCAAGGTTTAAAGCCTTGCAGAATTACACACATTGTAAGGAATATTTTTGGTTATCAACTACAGGAAGCCCACATAACAGCAACATAAGGACCTTGAAAGTAAAAAATACTACACTCGCTGACATTTATCCGGATATCCCCCTCTTATCAGCGAACTATGCAGATGTTGGGGGAATTTGTGGACACATGACACTGCGAGATCCTAACCTTTGGTTCTTTTGGGACAAATGGGCCTCTAATTTTCATCCAGGATTTAAATCAGGGGCATGTGTAGGGATAGGATATCTGACTTTCCCAGTACAGGTCCTCAGGAAAAATGGCAAGGTTAAAAGGGAGTCAAGCTGACATCCTGTAGGTCCAGGATGTAAAGATGAAGTTATTGTTGGGTCAGCCTTATCAAATAGTAAAACATCTAGGGTACTGGGAGGTCTCTTTACAGGAATCCTAACGTTGGGTTCATATCCTGGAATAATTGCCCAAGAAAATCGGGCTAGCATCTTAGGCTTGACCTGTAGGCTGGAAAAAACTATTAATGCTACAGGAAAAATTATACGAGAATTACAAAATGAAATTGAGGAATTAAGCCAAATACAGGCCCAACATCGATTGGCAATAGATTACTTGCTAGCAAAAGCCCATACTACCTATTGCATAGTAGTCGGGGATAGGTGCCATGTAGAATTCCATAATTTAAACAAGACCATTGAATACCAACTAGAAGGAATAAACAAGATTATACAAAACAATATCCAAGGTGATGATTTCTTTGGGTGGTTAACGAATTGGATTCCATGGGAATGGTTACAAAAACTCTTTATAGCAGGGATACAGATTACGGTTATTGGGATTATGGTGTGCTGCTGCATGCATATGCTTCCTCTATGTATTGAATGTATAAAAACAACTGTAAATCGAAGACAACACCAAAAGCAGATACCAAGTGCAATGTATCTCCTTCAAGAAAAAAAACATGTAAGGTGCGAAACAATCATTATCCCAGATCAGGGGTCTGAAGTTAATAAAAAGACAGGGGGGACTGAAAGGGGAAGGAAAGTTCAGAACCTTGAGGGAAAAATATGCGGAGGCATGTTGAATACCAGAACTAACAGAGCATAGAGGAATAATTGAAAAAGTAACTAAGATAAGGAATCAAGGAACGAAATGTTTATTATAATCAGTAGGTAGTAGGTAGATAATGTATAACCGACAAGGGTAGATAACTATGATCAAAGTAAAATCAAATGTCCAGGGGATGGAGCTGGGCACATATATTTTGTTTAATAGTTAATGCAAGATAGAACAAAGGTAGGAAAAGAGAACAACACATTCCATAGTTAGATTGTGAGGGGAAAGGTCAACTGACAGTTCCTGCCAGAGAGGGTATATAAGCTGATGTGCAGCTTGAGTATTCAGAGCGTTGGTGGAGACTGCCTCCCCCTTCGTTCTCCGTGCTTTGCAAACTACAATAATAAAGGCTATATTCTGATTGAACCTCCGTGTGAATTGTCTCCTTGACACGTAAGTGTGGCCCTTCACACGTAACAAGGGCACTGAGGTTCTATGACTTGTGTGGGTAGCCAAATGAAGTCACACAGTGAGAGACATCCAAGCAGCAAAAGGGTTAAAAAAAAGTTTTATTCAAATAAAGGACAACATGGTTTACCTCATATGTCCACTGAGCTCCAGTTGTGTTCCAACTTTTATACCCTAGGTTCTCCCAGTTTTACATCATCCGTGACTTCATTTACACATGCATATTTCGATTTTCTTTCTCTCTAACATCCATTAATCTTACTTTTGACAAACAAGATTGTGATGTTCTTGCTATCTAGGGAAATGTTTTTACCTTTAGACACTCTCTGTGTATATAAACTTGGTAGTTTTCTGCTGCCGCCAGGAATTAAAATTCCAAATCTCTCTCTTTTGGTAGAATGATCTAGGGTCTGGGCACTTCAGAGGACAATGTGGCCCTGAGGAAGTACAGTACTGACTTCTGGGATAAGTTTAAACAAAAATTGTTTTATTTAATAAAGAACAAAATAGGTTTCTGATTATTTTGAACAGTTGCTGAAGAAAGGAATTTGTAAATGTTATGTATTGACCATGCGGTCGCCATGTGCTCCAGTAATGGCGACTGCCATGTGGCTGGAGCACATGGCCAAGAAACTACCTGAGCTTCAGCCAGGTAGAATAAAAGCCAGGTGGATTCTAACCGGCCACCAATCGTGTACCTAGGTTTCTCCCAGGGAACCTATGAGATGTAAATAGACCGATAATAGCCTATCAGGCCAGTTGGGCGAGGTCAGGGGATTATCCCTGACCAGCATAAAAGGAGGGCTCGGAGCCCTGGGTTCCAAGCTTCATCCAGACCAGCAATAAAGATCTAGCTGTTTCACTGTTCCATGGACTCCCGACTCCAATACTTTTCAGTAAATATAACTGGTAATACTCTACAAACAGTCTTTCAAATTCCAAAACCCACTCTAACCCACTCTAACCGGCTCATATACTCCATATCATAGCCACACAGGCAAGTCTCTTTGTTTTATTCACACAGAATAAATCCACTCTCTTAGTCACACAAACTGTTGCTCTTATTCACTCAGAAAAAGACTCAAAATCCCACAGTCACACAGACTATGTTCACTCTTCAAACTTCACGCACAGAATTCCTCATAGAAACACACAGATTCCTCTCAGAACATCTCTCACACTCTCAGTCATCAGCCAATCACATCACACTTGTCTCCACTATCATTCTCCTTACATTACTGCAGTCACATGAAACATTTGAAGAAACACACACACCTAAACATGAAATCATTATAAAGATGTTTCTGGTTTTCTTTCAACTTTCATCCATAGGTGTCTTGTCAAAATCTCCTTATTAAAAGTGAAATATGATAGTTTCTTGGACAAAGAAACTTCTGCTTGACTATGTTCCCAGTCTTTCCCATCTCTAAAAAGCAAAAATTAACTTTATCTGCTATTAATATAGTGTTTTTCTATTAACACATGTGTACGTATGAAATACAAATGCTTGTTTATGCTTGGTTATACTTTTTAATAAAGTTTTCTTGTAAAATATATAGGAAAGTTTAATGTTAATTCCATTTTAGAAAAATCAAACTCCTTACTTCTAATGGCCACTTGTATAGAAAATATAAATTCTACTGCTTCTTCTAATTAACTAAATTGTCAAAAGCTGATGAATTATTGCTTGTTAAAATACTTCTTGTTTGATAAAGATATCTCTAATAACAAACATGTTCATTAATTCTTGTTGGAAACATCTTGGTCGCTTTTCAATCTTGCTCTGATAATTCTCTGCTCTGCTAAAGATAAGGATTACCTCTGCTTGCTAAAATAAGTGCTTATTATAGCTTAATTCTGAATTCTTGTTTCATAGCTGTGCATCAATAAATCTGTCATAGTCTTTGGCTAATAAGCAAAGATTCCTCATTAGAGAAATAAGAGACAGTCTTAGCAAAGCTTCCTTATTCAAGAATTTAGCTACCTTTCCCCCCCACAAACATTCAGGAATATAAAAGATCCATGCAATCTTTAAACAACAGTTATTCTCAGCTATAAACAAAATATTAAAAGTTGTATTTCACTTTTGGAAGCATACAACAAATAAGAAAGAGGGGTTTGCAAAATTCAAATCTCTAATGTAGAGAGTTGCAGCTGTGTTCCTACTCAATACATCTTTCCAGCCTCATCTTGACATCTCATTAGGAATAAGGTATCTCTCAACTAATTATCAAATTCCTTCTTCTGGGCTTCTTACCAGCTCATTAATTGTGATGGAAACCAGACCTGTTATAACTTCTTTGCTAGTACAAGAGGCGGGACCCACAATGCTCGGGGGGGGGAGAGGAGCTCCATGTTGAGGAGGAAGCACCCACTGGGCCACCAATTCCCCCACCCCCAGCACCAGCAACGAGAGAGGAGCTCCACGTTGAGGAGGAAGCACCCGCTGGGCCACCGATTCCCCCATCGCCTCGGCTCCTCCCAGCGCTTCCTTGCCCGCAGCTTCCACCCGTAGCCCGGTGCACCTGTGGGGATAGTCGGAGGGGGGGATCCTTCTTCCCAGCTGGCTACAGCTGTCTCCATCCTCTCGGTGGCGAAGAGAGCCCTCTGGAGAATACGAAGGACCTGCCTGGGCTCAGCCTGCCCCTCTGTGCCTCTCTGAGAGGAAGTCACGGTGCCACACAGAGGCTGCTGCTCCCAAGCCCCTCTCGAGGAGCCCCAGCAGAAGCCAGGCAGCCGGGCGGGCTTGCCCCTCTTCCCCTCAGACTCGCACGGCGGGCAGTTCAGGTAAGGTGGCTGCTTGGCAGGGGGAGGGAGAGGTGCGCCTGTGCTGCCAGGCCAATTCCCCCCCCCCCCGGTGGCAAGGCCTGAGCGGCTCTCAGCCGCCAGGCCCACCAAGCTCTCCCCCCCGTGACAGCAAGGCCCACCAAGGCTTCTCCACCCACTGCCGCTGCCAGCAGCTGCCACAGATCCCAGAGGTAAGTGCGTTCCCTGCACATGTGCACGGAACGCTTTTTTACTTTTTGGAGGATTTAAATATCTCCCATATAGTTTTTTAAACTTTTAGGATCTTTCTGCACCTCTGGGGAGTCCCCCAAGTGTGCAGGAAAATCTCCCTGCCCCCCAAGTGCCCTCTCCACACGGATTTATATATCCACATGGAGTGGACAACTTGGCTATTAGTATATAGATTCAAACCTCTGAGCTTCCTCTACACAGCATTTAACAACAGGCCTCTAAGGGGGGGAGAAATATTACTATTCCCATATTGAAGATGGAAGCTGTGGCTGAAAGACAGTGGCTTGCTTTGGGTTTGCAGTAAAGCCAAGATCTGAACTGTGGATTCCCAAATCACATCTGACACTCTAGTTGCTACTGCTATGCTATACCAGTTCTCCTACAGGACATGACCTGAGATTTTACAGTCACCTTAGTTGAAGTCTGAGGAAAGATGGGTCACAGATGGCAGGAAGGATTTGAAAAACAATGCATATTTCATTTTACAAAAACAGTTTAATTTTGGAGTTACACAAAAGCATTATGTTGCAAATGGGACCTTACCGTACTAATATTTGAATCGGTTATCCATCCTTGGACACTCAGCGATTTAATCAGCTTATCTTTGATGTTGGGAGGCAAGGGCTTAATATCTGCAGCATATCTGGAAATATTCTCTGTTAAGCAGTAAAGGCATCTGAAGGGGGAGAAAAGGAACAGAAGAACAAAGGTGACATACTTTGCTGGCACCTGTGAAATCATTAAGACTTATTTATTTATTTAGGAGATTTTTATGCAGCCTCTCCCAAGTCCTGCTCTTAGACAAAAGGCAAGGGAACTGTCATTTTATTTTACACCACCTAGCACACAGTGAGATGCTTTAAAAATAGTAAGTAGATTTTGGTCTGTTTAATTATTGACATAAACTTTGGCCTAATACTAGTTTATTATCTATGCGGTCAAGAGGCGCTAGACAGCCTTTCCATCAACAATAAGGGCTGAGGAGCCTCACAAACTGATAATTTATATGTTTAGACTTGGGCCTGGTACTGTGGTCTCCTGGTATGTTAACTATGCTCATATTTCAAGGGCACATGTAGAGCAATGCTTACTTGAAATAATATAGCACTGGTTGGATTGCAAAGCCTTGTGGGATACTGAACTAAAGAAAAGATAGTAGGGCTAATTTAACATGCTAGTTAAGAAAAAGGCCTAGTCTCAGTTATGTGTAATTTTTGCCACAGGAGGCACAGTTCCTTGGGGGATGGTTTGCCCAAGACAGCAGTCCGCACCTAAAAGAAAACACTAGGCATACTCAAGTACATGATCTCAGTTCATCTGGGCCACTGCCAAGCAAAAGCTGCTTGGCCTTCCATGAACTAAGTGGGTATTGACGTGGGTAGCCATGTTGGTCTGAAGCAGCAGAACAAAGTTTGAGTCTAGTGGCACTTGACTCAAACTTTGTTTTAAGTGGGTGTTGTGGAACACAGGGGTGTCAAGTTTTAAAATCCCGGGGGGGCTCTTGCGTGCGCATGCGCTTTGTGTGTGCACACGCCTGGACCATGTCCCCGCCACCTCTCCTCCCCACTGGGCCTGGCCACTCCTGCCTCCGTCCCTCCCTCCGTCCGTCCAGGGGCCAGCTGGGCAAATGCCCAGTGTGCTGGCATCACCCGGAAGTTACACCATCATGCTGGGCACATTGCTGGGGTGACGCTCTAGCAATCACCCTGAAACTCTATGAGTTTCGAGGCGATTGCTAGAGCGTCGTCCGGCAACATGACCAGCGTGATGGCATCACTTCCAGGTGACGCCAGCACACTGGGCAATTGCCCAGCTGGCCCCTGGACGGACGGAGGGAGGGACGGAGGCAGGAGTGGCCAGGCTGGGCTGGGCCGGGGGGGAGAGGTGGTGGCGGCGGCAGCCAGCCAGCTGGCTGGCCAGCAGGCAGGCGGGCCTAGGAAGGGCCTGGTGGGCGCTCCGTTTTGCCAGGGGTGGCTGAGCCCCCCCGGGAAATTTTGGGGGTGGCTCGAGCCCCCCCGTAGTTGACGCCTATGGTGGAACATACCCAAGAATGCTCTGCAATATGCCAAGCTTTTGCAACAGGCATATGGAGGTTGTTCCACAGGCAAATTCATAGGGAAAGAGAATTGCAAATGCAGAAATTGGGAAGGAAAACTCCCACACGCTTGGGCAACTACATTTGGACACCACGGAGAACAGGAGTTTGATCAAGGGCTTCCCAAACCAGAAGCCTTACACAGTACTCTGTGAGCAAAGGGAGGTGAGATACGTTCGGAGACGTGTGTGTGTGTGCAAACTTTCTACACTTTTCCCTGAAAGATAAGGGATGGCATAGCCCTTTGACCGAGAAGGTTGCTTAGAGAGAGATCAAAAAACAGATTTTGGTTAAGAGTGAAAGGAAGGGCAGGAACATCTTCAAATACAGCAACTCAATCTGAAAGAAAACAGACCAACCTTAGGCTCACTAATCAAATTAATTGTTAGGATCTTAAACCTTTGCTAAACTCTTAATAGTGAAATAAAATACTTTAACAGAAAGACCTCAGCCTGAGACCTTCCAGAGCTGCTACCAGATGAGTTATCATTGCTTGGAAATCTCTTTTAATAGAGATTTAACCTTTTAACAGATTAGGATTGCCAAATGATCAGATGGGGGAAAAACTCAACCTGGCCTGATCCTGTGCCTTGTGCCTAGCCTCCGGAATCAGCAGGTGAAGGTTTTCACAGCCAGAAATACTCTCACTAGTTTACTCAGCGGCTTGCAAATCAGATCCTCTTTAAATTATAGGTAAGTTGGTAGAGGGGGAAGGCAATTCTCATGAAGTAAGACTGCAGCAGTATTTGTGCGTATATGTGTTATGTGCCCTCAAGTCGCTTCTGACTTATGGTGGACTTACTTTCTAGTAAATGTAATTATGATTGACAGCCTTGGGACTCTGAAAGCCAACTCTTGGCTGGAAAACTCGTTTCATATACCACAAGGGGTGGCTGTATTTAATTCAAGGGTGGGCTTGGTGGGTAGGGGGTGAGGAGAGATAGTGTGGCTTTCTCTTATAACCGTATGAAGACACCTGATCTGATTTCAGCTCTGCATATGCATCTTGGCTCTGAGTGGCCCCTCCTAATGGCTGCCCCTACCTTCTTTTTTTCCTGCTGAGAGTTTATTCCAACTTGTCTGAAGAAGTGTGCTTTGCACATTAAAGCTGACACTTTGAATAAACCTTTGTTGATCTTAAAGGTGCCACTGGACTCAAATTTTGTTCTGCTGCTCCAGACCAACACGGCTATTGACCTGAATTTTTCAGTATGAGGACCTGTGAAACTATGGGGAACTGCCTATCCCACTTCAGTTTTATCCTACCCAGAGCTCAGAGCAACATACATGGGTCTCCCTGTTTCCACTGTGTTCTCACAACAACCCCACAAAACAGTTCACGTTGAGAGGTAGTGACCGGCTCAAAATCACCCAGGATCAGCGGGGATTTGAACTGAAGTCTCCCCAGCTTGGTATGCTTAACTACTGTTCCCTCTAAGCTGAGTTAGTGTGAGCCAGCTCACAGATTTTAAGCATCCAGCTCAAACGTTTTTGTCTTAACTCAGGAAGAATGGCTCCAGAGAAAACTAATTTATGCAGCAGCAAAATCGCTCGCTTACAACCAGTGTTCCCTCTAAGCTGAGTTAGTGTGAGCTAGCTCACAGTTTTTTAGCCTGCGGCTCACACATTGTTGTCTTAGCTCGGGAAGGATGGCTCCAGAGTAGACTCATTTACGCAGCAGCCAAATCACTCACTCACAACTTTAATGCCAGGCGCTCACAAAGTAGGATTTTTTCTCACAAGGCTCCACAGCTTAGAGGGAGCATTGCTCTTAGTCGCTATACCACAGACTGATGAGGAAAAACCTCATCGCCGGATAAAATCTGCTGTCTGAGATGCTGTTCAAAAGGTAGAACGACAAAAATCGGCCAAATCCTCTTTTCAGAGGGCGGGGCGGGGGATGCCCTCTGCACACACTCAGAGGCAGTCGTGTCGGTTTGTATTTATGTTGCCCAAGGTCTGAGCTCTGGCCGAGAAGAAGGGCAGCAAAAAGGGGGCCACGAACTGGCAATTGGGTCGAGGAAAGGGAACAGGGCACAAAGGCGAGAGAGCGAGGCGTGCATTGCGGCTCCGGGCACGCCTGTCAGTGAGCCCGCCCGCAGCACCCGACACTCACAAATCCAGGAGGGACCGAACTGCCCCGCTGCCCCCGCTGCCCCCGCTGAGGTGACTCATCGCCTGGCCCGGGCAGCTCACTCGGCTCCTCTCTTCTCAGGCCGGGGGATTCGGTTGCTCTCGGGGACCGTCCATGAACACCGAGCGCCGCACAGCGTTCTTTGCCTCTTGTTTCATACGGGAACTCGTCCGTTTACTCCGCTAGGGAAAGGCCTTACGAATTCGTAGAGCGTCCCTAAAAAAATGGGAGCGGAGCCTGTCGGGAGATGTAGTCTTTGAGGTGCTGAAGCTGTTGTTTACGTTTAAGGAAGGGTGAACAACGCGGGAGAACGGCCGTTTTCCGGTGGGTTTCAGTCAGTTCTCGTTTTCTTCACCCAAGCCGACTAGGCTTCAACTACTGTCGAAATAAGCCGTGCCATTTATATACACTTCCTCTCGGGCTCAGACAGTAAAATAAAACAATAAAATCATAGAACAGAACTGTCAGTATTAAAATAGCCCGTGGCAATAACGGCAGCAGAAAACATTCAGCCGCATAAAATGAGATCACAGAACATTCTTCAGGCTAGAAGCAGGTTGCAATCTTCGTGCAATAAATTAGATTCATTTCCCATTAAGCGTTCTTCGAGCTATTAAGGAGACACAAGCTGGATAACAGATAGGTGTCCAATTACAACTGATCTCTGAAGCGCCTCTGAAGAAAATAGCTTTGGGGGAGAGACTGATGTAGGGTTGCCAAAGTCCAGGTGGTAGTTGGAGCTCTCCCACTATCTCCAGGCAACAGAGATCAGTTCACCTGGAGAAAATGGCTGCTTTGGAAGGTGAATTCCATGGCATTATGCCCCACTGAAGTCTCTCCCTTTCCCAAACCCCATCCTCCTCAAGCCATTCCCCAAATCTCCAGGTATTTCCCAAATTATGGCATTATACCTTGCTCAGGTTCCTCTCCTTCCACAAAGTCACCCTCCCCAGGCTCTGCCCCCAAATTTCCAGGAATTTCCTAACCCAGAGAGTGGCAACTGTGAGTGGGGTGGGGTGGGGTGGGGTGGGGTAGAAAAGAGCCAAGTCAGTGGGAGGACTTTAGGCATTATAACCCCCTCTTTGTTGTGGTCAGAAAAGAAAAAAAAAGACCTGATAAGGGAGACAAAACTGCCAGTTTCTGGAAGGGAGGAGTATTTTCCTCAAGGTTGCTCTAGAGATAGGGAGAAACTGCAGGAGCAGGAGCAAGGGGCTTGAGGAGAGTGTATTTATTTAGTTGAGTACATTTGTATCCAGCCCTTCCTCCAAGGAGCTCAGGGTGGCAAACACCATTCTCCCTCCTCCATTTTATCCTCACAACAACCCTGTGAGGTAAGCAACTGGCTCAGAGTCACCCAGTACACTTTTTTGGCTCAGTTGGGGGATCTGAGTCCTCAGACCTTAGTGTGACATTGTTACGTGAGGATGGTCGTACATACGAGTCAAGACGATTCACACGGAGATTTGAGCAGAAGATAGCCTTTATTAGCGTGGCTTGCAAAGCACGGAGAACGAAGGGGGAGGCAGTCTCCACCAACCCTCTGAATACACTTTTCGCAAAGCAGATTATATACCCTCTCTGGCAGAGGGAACCAGTTGGCCCCCTCCCTCACAATCTATCTACACATTCCTTACTTCAAAAGTTTCTTGTGTACTTTCCTTTTATCTGATCCCCTTTAACCCTGTTCCCCATTACTCTTATGCTTTATTACTATGTGTCAACATATGATTACTTCATGTTTGTCCAGAGGCTCCTCTTCACTGACCATTGCCCCTGCACCTGGTAACCATTAGCATTACTCCTACATGCATTGTCTTTGATCTGTGTACCCTAACCAGACATGTTGGCATCCAGTACTGGGTACGAGACATTCCAATTTGTTTTTCAGGGGCCTGAACCCTGCCTCCCCTTCTCAGTCCCCCTGTAGTTTTATCAGTTTCAGACCCCTGACCAGCAATGATTATAGTCTCGTACATGCCATAACTTTCTTCTTTTGCCACATATATGTTTGCCTTCGGGGGAGTAGTTCCTCCTATCATTGCATTCCTATTGATTGTGTTCCTGATGCATGCCATACAGGGAGGTGTGAGGTGTATACAGCAACATATCATTATTCCGATGAGGGCAAACACCACGATTCCCACAAATGCTTGTCGTAACCATCCCCATGGAATCCAATTGGTGAGCCACCCAAATAAATCCACTTCCCCGTGCACATTATTCATAATCCCTTCGGTGATCTCCCCTAATTGTTGTTCAGTGGTATTATTAAGATTATGAAATTTCACATGACAGCGATCCCCCACAATGGTACAGCTCATTTAGTCTTTTCGCAGGGGTCCAGGTTGGGTCATCATCGAGGTCTATAACCCAGTTCATAGACCTAATCCCTTTTTACTCGCAACTTTAATGGAGCTCCCGGAACCGGCGTGGCTGTCCATGAAGATGGTTCTTGTCCCACCTTCAGGTGAGTGTGGTGGGTCCAACCTCTCTCTGAGGTCCGAACAGCAGTTTCAGTGGTGAGAAGGACCTGGAAAGGGCCGTCCCAAGTGGCTCCAAGCGAGTCTGGATTCCAATGTTTTATCAAGACCCAATCACCTGGCCGAAAAGGGTGTACGGGTGACTCCAATGGGGGTGTAAGATGTAGTAGACCTTGTTTCCTGTAAGAAGACAAGAGAGAGCCCAGTGCCTGTACATATTTTCGAACAAATTTATCTTTTAATAAATGGGTGTTATCCATTGCTATATCTGGCGTCATCTGCCATAAGGAAACGCCATATAATAATTCAAATGGAGTCAATCTCAAATCCTGTCGTGGCTTACTCCTGATCATAAACAGGGCCAAAGGGAGAACTTTTGGCCAGGGTAAACGAGTTTCTAAAACCAATTTCTTAATGGCTTTCTTTAGGGTTTGGTTCATGCGTTGTGTCTGTCCAGAACTCTGAGGATGCCATGGGGTGTGTAGTTGTAATTTGATTCCTAAAGCATTTAACACTATTTGAACTACCTTCCCCACGAAGCTTGGACCTCTGTCTGAATCAAAAGTCTCAGTCAAACCCACCTCTGGAATCACCTTTTCCAACAATGTTCTCGCAACTACATGAGCACTAGTGGAAGCCGTTGGAAAAGCCATAACCCATCCGGTAAACTGATCTGTGAGTACCAACACATATTTCATTCTGCCTACCCAAGGGAGTTCAATAAAATCCATCTGTACGTGCTGAAAGGGTCGAATAGGAAGGGGACGCCCTCCTCCTTGTTTATGCCCCCTATTCCACTTGTTGACTTTCGCACAGATCTCACATCCTTTTATTATTTGTTTCGCCGCCGTCCAGCCCTTCATGGTCACATATTTCTTCTGAAACGTGTCTAAGATTCCTTCTACCCCCCCCCAATGTCCACCTTCATGTATTCTTCGCATAACCCAGCGAGACAAAGAAAGGGGAAGCCATAACCTACCATCTGGCATTGCCAGTCCTCCCCCCTTATCCACTGCCCCTGCTTCCTTTGCTACCTTCTCTTCTTCTGAAGTATATTTCAGATCCTCTGTAGAATCTATCGTAGGTATGTTAGGGAGAAGGGGGGCCATTCGCTGTGCGCTTAGGGCAACCTGTTTGGCATCCCTATCTGCCTCCCGATTTCCCCGAATCTCATATGTATCCCCCTGCAAGTGTGCTCGTACATGCACCACTGCAATTTGTGGTGGGAGCATTAATGCTTGTAAAACTTCTTTCACCAAATGTTCATGTACCAACTCTTTTCCCCTAGAAGAAATCAATCCTCTCTCGTTCCATACTTTCCCAAAAGTATGAACCACCCCATAAGTGTGAACCACTTTGAATCAGTATATATCGTCAATGATCCTCCTAGTCCCAATTCTAATGCTCGTTTCAGAGTGTAAAGCTCTGTGGTTTGGGCCGACCATCCTTTCAGAAGGCTTCCGGCATCCACTACTTCTAGACTATCCCCATCTATTACGGCATATCCAGTCACACACTCTCCTTCTACCACCTTGGCACTGCCATCTATAAAGAGATGCCTTCCACCCTCTATCGGTTCCTCCCCCAAGTCCTCCCGGACCTTTGTTTGCAAAGACACCAATTCTATACAGTTGTGTTTTCCGGCACAAGCCAACCATCCAATCAGGGCCAGGAGAGGAGAGGGAACAGGGTCCACCTCTAAAGTTAGTTTTTGGTTTTCTAACAAGAGGGCCTTCATCACTGTTAGGCGTGAATCAGAGATGAAAGGCCGTGCGGCTTGTGTTAATAAAGCTCGAATATTATGTACTGAGTGAAGTACAATGTGACCCATCCAAAATAATTTTCGAGCAGCTTTTGGAGCCCGTACTGCTGCTGCACAATGTTGCAGGCATATTGGCCATCCTTGCTCCACAGGGTCAAGCATGGCAGAGAAATAGCCTATAGGGGCTTGTTTCCCTTGTCTTTTCTGGTACATAACCGTCTGCATATACGGTCCACCATGCAAATCAATAGCCAGATGCAACGGTTCCTTATAATTCGGCAAATGCAACGCTGGGGCCTGTAATAGGGTATTTTTGAGAGCTGCTAGCGCAGCATCCTCCTGCGATCCCCACGGAAGCGGTTCAGCCACGTCATCTTTGAGAAGGACGTATAAAGGAGCCATAAGTTCTGAAAATCCTATAATCCAATTTCTACAATAGTTGAACCCTCCCAGTATTCCCCGGAGTTGTTTTTTGGTTCTAGGGGGTTGCAAAGCCAAGAGTCCCTCTACTCGGTCATTTGCGAGGCACTTTTTTCCCGCCGAGAAAATAATCCCCAAATACCGAACTTCTTTTTCCACAAACTGTAGTTTTTCCATGCTTACTCTTAGCCCTTGGCTGCCAAGATAATTTAGCAAAGCTATAGAAACCTCTCGCATCGAACCTTCCTCCTCCCCGGCCATGAGCAAATCATCCACATAAAAATGGAGAGCCACCCCTCCTTGTGGATTCGTAAACCCTTCCATTACTTCCCAGAGGCTTTCTGCAAAAAGGGAGGGACTATCAATGAATCCTTGAGGCAAGACTGTCCATTGCCATCTCCCAGGGTTCCCCATTTTAGGATGTGGCCATTGAAAAGCAAAGTAAGGACGGCTTCTACAGTCCAACGGGGCCGAAAAAAATGCATTTTTCAAATCAATCACACTAAACCACTGGGAACGAGGAGACACTGTATTCACGATTTCGAGTGGATTGTGCACTAATGGTGTCTTACTTTCTGTGATTTGATTCACCCACCTTAAATCTTGTACCATATGGTAGGAGCCATTTGCTTTTCGTACCGGCAGGATAGGAGTATTATATTCGGAGGTTGAAGGTTCAATAATTCCCTGCCTCAAAAGGTCTGCCATTACAGGTTGTAAACCCAGTACCTGCTCCTTGGTGACGGGGTATTGTTTTTGATAAACGGGGCGCTGGGTCTTTAAGTAGATTAAGATGGGAGTGACAGGCATGTGGCCCGGGGTACCCGTATGGGCCCATACAACAGGGTTTATCTGTTTCACATCTACTTCACGTAGGGGGGCGACTTGCACGGTACAAGTAGAATCCTTCAGTACAATTTGTATCCCCAGTCGGGCCGCCAAATCTCGTCCGCACAGATTTACCCCCACAGATGGCATGAATAAAAATTCATGCATGACACTACTTTCCCCATTTTCCAAGCTCACTAGTACTGATTGAGTCACTGGAATCTCATCCGCCCTTCCTTCAATGCCCACCACTCGGATATGTCCTATTCCTAAAGTCACGCCCTCAATTAGCTGGTACAAGGAGGACCGGGTCGCCCCAGTGTCAAGCAAAAAAGGAAGAGTTCTTCCAAGGTTCCCTACCTTTAAAGTTATCATGGGTTCTGCCAAGGGTAGGTCAAAATGCAGGTTACTCTGACACCCCTAGTCCTCATCAAACGTGGCGGCAATCCGAAAGTTATCCCTCTGTCCCAGATTCCAATTGGGGCATTCGCGGCCCCAGTGTCTCTTTTCTTTGCAAAATTTGCATACATCCTTGGGTAAAGGAGCCCTTCCCCAAAGAGGTACCTCACGGTTTTCCCCTCTTCCCTTTCCTCTAGTGTTTCCAAACAACCTTCCCCGACCACCCGCATCCGTCTTATTTACTTCCTGTACAGTCTGCACCATTAGTTTCACAGCCTTCTTTTCAGTTTCCTCCTCCCTCCGAGCAACCACTTTTTGTGCCTCCGCAATCAAATCCGCTAATGTTCGCCCCATTAAGTTGTCTAATTTCTGAAGTTTCTTTTGGATATCTGGGTAACTACCACTCACAAATTGTAATTTCAAAATTGCTTGCCCTTCCGCTCCTTCAGGATTAACTCCCGTATAAGCAGTCATTCCTTCCTTTAACCTTGTTGCAAATTCAATAGGACTTTCATCCTTCTTTTGGGGGTGCCCAAAGGCTTTCTGAGTGTTAAAGACCTTTGGGAGCATATCTTCCAATCCCTGCATTAGTCGCTCCCTATGAAGCGTGCACTTTTCTCTGTGTCCCTTGTTTTGTGGATCGAAATTTGACCACGTTCGATCAGGTATTTCTTTCTCTGCCTCCTGCATATCTGCCGCTGGCCTGGTTTTCATCCATGTTGTTCTAGCTTGCTCCAAAGCTTGCTTCCCCTCCTCATTCCCAGCTACCTGGCACAAAATGTGCAGCATTTCTGAAGGGGTGTAAATGGAAGGTCCTAAAATCCCATCCAGTTGTTTACAGAATTGGACCGGGTTTTGAATTAAGGGTGGAAGCTGTAACTTTATATTGCGTAACTCCATACTGGAGAGGGGATGCTCCACAAATCCAGTAGCAGTCCCCAAGGGAACTTGTTGCAGGGGAAGCATGCGTGTCTCCAGGGCACTCGGATTACTAATCGGGGTTAGTGAGGTAGATGAAGAGGACTGTTCTGCCTGCGGGGTTCCCAGGAGATCAAAA
Organism: Lepidodactylus listeri; assembly: GCA_029233225.1. Taxonomy (NCBI): domain Eukaryota; kingdom Metazoa; phylum Chordata; class Lepidosauria; order Squamata; family Gekkonidae; genus Lepidodactylus; species Lepidodactylus listeri. The sequence continues at coordinate 25,689,361 of JARCFY010000008.1, forward strand.
AGGTTTCCGAAAACACCTGAGGGTCCCCGGAATAGCTCTGCTGCCGTCCCTCCGGATCACTGGGGGTGACTCCCCAGTCAACAGTCCGCTGTGTAATATCCCTTACCTCACTGTCCAAATGGGGGTAGAGTCGTTTGGCAGCTGGGGCTTCCTCTTCCTTTTGTCCCTCAGCCGCCCGTGTTACCGGATTTGTAGGATTGTAAGGGGGTGGGCAGTCAAGGGGATCCCATGAGTCCAGGTCCTCGAGAGGGTCCAGCCCCGTTCCCTTATCCGTTGTCGGATTCTTTGTCTCGGGGGAGCGTAAGGCTGCCACCCGGGCAGGATGCCGAATAAAGTTTCCCCAAATATCAACACAATAAAGGTTAATGGGAACCTCAGATCGTGGTTCTAATTCCGACCAATATTGTCTCACGTCCCTGATAGTATCCACATTAAAGGTCCCCAGAGGCGGCCAAGTATGGTCATATGGCAAATCCCGGATTTTTGGCCAAGTCTGCGTACAGGCTCGGACAAAAAACTCCTTTGTTACCCCATAATCGGAAAAACGATCCCATTCCCCCAATACCAGTCCAAAGGGGGATTTAACAGGGTACGTTACAATTACCCCCTCTGTTTCCTGACTAGGTCCTTTCTTAGTCAAGGCGTCCCTTGACTGAGGACGTAAACGTTTGGAAAACCCACCACCCATCCTGACAGGAACAATACCGCCGCAAGGAGAGACTCACCAGAACTTTCCGTCGTCCCGGACCGTCGTCTCCGTAGAAGGCTTGTTCTTTTCAAACCTCTTAGACAAGCAGGTTGCTGTCCTTGGGATCAGACACCCTGAAAGGCACGGTGGAACAGGGCTAGGAGCAAATATGCTCCAAGGGCCCAATGCCCTGTCCACAAGTAGCCCAAGAGGGATGCCCCCGTAGAGGACTAAAATATCCCATCGCTGCCACCAAATCTGTTACGTGAGAATGGTCATACTTACAAGTCAAGACGATTCACACGGAGGTTTGAGCAGAAGATAGCCTTTATTAGCGTGGCTTGCAAAGCACGGAGAACGAAGGGGGAGGCAGTCTCCACCAACGCTCTGAATACACTTTTCGCAAAGCAGATTATATACCCTCTCTGGCAGAGGGAACCAGTTGGCCCTCACAATCTATCTACACATTCCTTACTTCAAAAGTTTCTTGTGTACTTTCCTTTTATCTGATCCCCTTTAATCCCGTTCCCCATTACTCTTATGCTTTATTACTATGTGTCAACATATGATTACTTCATGTTTGTCCAGAGGCTCCTCTTCACTGATCATTGCCCCTGCACCTGGTAACCATTAACATTCCTCCTATATGCATTGTCTTTGATCTGTGTACCCTAACCAGACATGTTGGTGTCCAGTATTGGGTATGAGACATTCCAATTTGTTTTTCAGGGGCCTGAACCCTGCCTCCCCTTCTCAACATTCTGACCACCAAGACTCACTCAGGAAAGGTGAAAACTTTGGGTGTGGGAACAAAGCCTTCCTTTAATAATCTTTTGTCATTTCCATTGTATCAGCTGCTGAACAATGCCATCTTTCCAGCACTGGCCAGACTTCTGTCCCAAAGAGAAACCCTTTAATTCCCCCACAGTGCAATCCTAAACAGAGTTACACCCTTCTAAATTCATGGTATTCCCAGTAGTAAAGTATGGCTGTGAGATTTGGACTATAATGAAGGCCGAACACTAAAGAATAGATGCTTTTGAATTATGGTGCTGGAGAAGACTCTTGAGAGTCCCTGGACTGCAAGGAGATGGAATCAGTCAATCCTAAAAGAAATCAACCCTGACTGTTCCCTGGAAGGCCAGATACTGAAGCTGAAGCTTACATACTTTGGCCACCAAATGAGAAGGCAGCACTCACTGGAGAAGACCCTGATGCAAAAGGACTGAGCTTGGGACGCATAACAATAGATTGCTAGGATATTCTTTGTTCATCCAAGTCCCTTAAAGGATCTTTAGCTCAGGCAAAACAGCTTCTGGTAAAACAGTATATGGATTAGATCAAGACAATGCATCTACCTGGACTGAATCAAGATATAGGTTTCCTGTCTAATCACCAATACTGATTTCTCCAGCCTACTACCTCTCTGCATACCACACCTAATCCAATCATGCCTGTTATTGTCATTCATCTGCTTTTGTCATTCAGCATCTAAAATCACTCCACTTTCCAATATATAGGACAGATGGACTCACATTCTAGCTGTATCTGAAGAACTGAGCAGTGACTCATAGAAGTTCATTCCCTGCCACAAATGTTGTTAGTCTTTAAGGTGCTACTGGACTCTTGCTCTTTTCTACATGGATTGATATTTTAGCATTCATTTAAGCTCAGCTCCTCTGGAATTCCTATGGGAATCGAGCAATGCCTGCAAAGAAACTGCTTCCATCTGTCACATCCCAGTTGTGATTTGTCTTCTTTCCCTACCCAGGTCCAACTGTCTCCCAGCTGACAGGAAGTGGGTTGTTCAAGGGCCAGTCCCAGTCAAGCCATGGAGCAGCAGGATTTGATTTAAAGGTGTCACATGTATTCCTGCTTTGGTGGGCAGACTCTGTAGGTTTGTCCCGGGATCTCCTCTGAGTTAGGGAGCCTGGGGGTTGCTCAGGACCTTGATAGCCACTAACTTCAAAAACAGGTCTGAGTGTTCATGTTAGCCAAATGGGGACTGTTGCCTGGTATGCCAGCACCCAATGATTAACATAGCTGGTGAGATTCCAAAAGCAGACAGAGCTTTATTGTAATAAAGGGGACCTTGACAGCAAAACACTGAGGAATCCACCCAAGCAATATAGGCACTAGCTTTTTATAGAGACATGTGCAGATGTCTACAAATGGCAAAACTTTAACTTCCTTTATATCAGTCATCCCATCCTCCCCATCCTTACCCTTAGATTGATAAATCATCCCTTCGCTTCCTTTATATCTATATAACTACATCTGTCAAGTGTTAAGCCTATTATGTCTTTTGCCCTTATTTTGAAAACCCCATGCAACCCTGCAACCTCGCAAAACCACTTTTCCTGTTTTTCTTACAACTGCCATACTTGGTTAGTTATGTCCTTACCCACTTTACCACATCCTGTTTTGCACAGTACAGTTAGATTCTGAAATTAGCTTGTCTGGAATCAGGTTGCCTAAGCAGTGCTCATAAACAAGAAAACGGAGTTAGTCTTGCTTTCACTCATACTGGTTTTTATGGCGTATTCATACCTATATATTTTTCCTTTGCGGTCCTTAAAAATGATACAGAATGAATAAGAAACTAATAATGCCATCCTAAGTAATGGTACACCCTTCTAAGAAAGTTTGCCAAGACATTTAAGACATAGTCTGAGCATGGTATAGGGATAGGTTTGCCAGGTCCCTTTTGCCCACCAGCGGAGGGATGGGGGACATTCCGGGAGTGGGAAGTGACGTCACCCCCCATTCCCCCTGAAACAGTGATGTTGCACACAGGGCTCATTTCGTAGCAGTAGCTCCTTTGCATATTAGGCCACACACCTGATGTAGCCAATCCTCCGAGAGCTTACAGTAGCCCCTGTAAGAAGAGCTCTGTAAGCTCTTGGAGGATTGGCTACATTAGGGGTGTGTGGCCTAATATGCAAAGGAGCTCCTGCTACAAAATGAGCCTGCTTTCACACAACATGCCTGTGTCACCCAGCAGTTACCGGCATGTCGGTGATGTTGGATGCTCTGGATTTTGGGCAAAATCGGCATCAAACCATAGAGCTTTGCCCCAAATCCAGAGCGTTACCCTCCGATGTCGCTGACATCACTTCTGGGTGACATAGACACATTGTGTGCGATGTCGCTATTGGGGGTGGGATTTCTTCCCGCCAGGCAGGTGGCTGGCGGTGGTAGGAAGTCTGCAAAATTGGAGGATCCCCCACCGGCCATTTGGTAACCCTATATAGGGAATCTAACATAGTCTCTAGTTTCAAGTGGGTAGCTGTGTTGGTCTGAAGCAGCAGAACAAAGTTTGAGTCCAGTGGCACCTTTAAGACCAACAAAGTTTTATTCAAAGTGTAAGCTTTCATGTGCATACATGACAGTTTATGACCTGAAACTTTTTATGTAAACTGGAAAAAGATAAAAGAACTGCAAATAAACATTAATACAGGGTTCAACTCAAAGTAACCATTATTACAGGGTCCATATCAGAAAAGTAGACAATGTGGCATACCTTAAGCAGAAACATCTCTGGCTGCCACCTTGGACACATGGATTGGTTGGATAGCGAGGCTAACCAGTTGTTCTGGAGTGCCCACAAACTGGCTCAGAGGCCAAGGCCACCCCATAATGTTGCCTCTTGGCACTGGCTTTCAGAAGTTAACTGCCTCTAGATAGAGAGGATCCCTCCACTTGCCATAGTGTTGACCAAATGCGTCGTTGACCTGTTGTGCAGCTAGCCAAAGAACCTCACCCAGGGACTCCACTCACAAAGCTTTATTCAGATAAGGGGAATAGACCAAAACAACCAAGCCCTTCACTCCTCTCAACCGCATCCTCTGGTGGTCTCCAGCCCTAAAGGTCTCGGTTTAGCTTTGACCAGGGCTTTCAACCCTGACTCCAGCCTCATGGAACACTCTTCCGCGTAAGATCTGGGCCCTGTGGGAAGTGTTATAATTGCAAAACTGAGCTGTTCCACCAGGCCTTTGGTTGACGTGGCGGATACCCATGCATAATGGTTTCCCCTGCCCCCCACAACACCGCACTTTCCCCCATATTGAGATAAGTTACTGGTGGTCATCAATATCTATTGTCTAGCCCTTGATCCATCTGTCATATATACGGGCTCAACCAGGCGTTTCTGGAAATTATCATCTTGAAAATGTTTTGTTGTCTTGGTATTGTAATTTTACTTGATTATTGGAGCTGTATTTTAACTGTTTTAATTGGTTGTAACCCACCCTGAGCCCACTTGCGGCGGAGGGCAGGATAGAAGTATAATAAAATAAATAAATAATAAATAAGCGTTCCAAAATTCACAGCCACAATCATATTATTCTATACCAGGCATGGACAGCATTATTTGTTTTGATTGGTTAAAACATTTTAACATGCATACATTCCTTAGATACAATCCTTACTTTTGTTCTTTACTGCTAATCCATATCTCCTGTTGTTACGTGTAAAAGAGACCGGACACGAGTCAAGCAGGAGTCTTTACACGGGAGGACGAAACAAGGCTGATTTTATTGAAGAGTGGTTTGCAAAGCACGCAGAAGCCGGATGGGCAGTTCACCCGTTGCCTCTGGAGATGTGACGCAGCACATTCCTATTATATTCCCTCCTATCTCGTCGAGCCCACCAATTGGCGACTTGCGCACAATCTTACTCCCCAATAGCTGGTCTCCCATTCCCTAAGCATTCTTCCCCCCTCCCTGTGCCCCTCATGCGCTCTGCGTGCCTCGGCGTACTAGCTAGAGAAGCATCCTATCTTATCTCTACCACATTCCTTACCGTGGCAGGGTGCCTGTTTTAACTCTACAGTTAAGCTACATAGTTTCCTACCTATGAATAGATTGCAACATTTTCCCCTTTCGCTGTGAACTTTTACTACATTCCACTTCCCATGATAGTTATTGCATCACATCCTCCAGGAGTCCCTCAACCACCTTGCTAATTTGCCTCCATGCATCTATCTTCCCCTATGGACATCTGTGTAAACATTCTCAGAATTGGTTTACAGTCTCTTCCTCAGAGGGCATTCCAGTCTCCTGATCTTGCAGTGTTTTATAACCAATCACTATATTTATATCTGTTACTTTCCTGGGTGCCCCACAATAGCTAGTAGTTAAAAGTAGACAAGAAGCTTCCTCAGTGAAGAGGAAACCTTGTTATCAGTTCAGAACATTTCCAGTATTTTCCCTAAAAATGACTAACTGTCCCAATTGGGAGGGCTTATGGTCTTATCTTCTACTTTTGGAATAGGGTACAAAAATCATCCAGATATGTGTATCCACATAAGTCACACAAAACATTTCATTAATACATTCTCTTTACTTCCACTCATATACCCATGAATATCAAAACTTGTGATTACAACTTTCTTCTGCATATAATGATCTATTGACCCTTAACCAGTATGCATTATCCTTTGTTCTGTATCATTCCTTGGTCCCTGGTTAGGTTGTTCTCACCATATTCAAGAGATATAACTTTTTCATATATCCACTGATGTACACCCTGTCCTTTACTGGCTACTCAAAGTTACATTATTTTGAAACCCCATTCCTTACTAAGGCCCAATTTACACCTCCCCTCTAAAGTAGTTTTGAAAGGGGAAAATATTGCAATCTATTCATAGGTAGGGAACTATGTAGCTTAACTGCAGAGTTAAAACAGACACCCTGCCACGGAAAGGAATGTGGTAGAGATAAGATAAGATGCTTCTAGCTAGTACGACGGGCACGCAGAGCGCATGAGAGGCACAGGAAGGGGGGGAAGAATGCTTAGGGAATGGGATACCAGCTATTGAGGAGTAAGATTGTGCGCAAGTCGCCAATTGGTGGGCTCGACGAGATAGGAGGGAATATAATAGGAGTGTGCTGCATCACATCTCCAGAGGCGACGGGTGGACTGCCCATCCGGCTTCTCCGTGCTTTGCAAACTATGCTTCAATAAAATCAGCCTTGTTTTGTCCTCCCGTGTAAAGACTCCTGCTTGACTCATGTCTGGTCTCTTTTACACGTAACAGTTTGACTGCTGTCTTTTCCCAAGCTCATTTCACACTGGTTTCAAATTTCACTCCAGGGGGTCTGAAGAGTACTAAGCAACAGCATTTGTTTAAAGCAGTATAATGCTAGTTTGACCACAGGAGGGCAATTAACGAATGTAAACAGTAATTTATAAACTAGACCAAGTGTGGTTTGAAACTAGAAACAGGTATAGACAGGTTTTTTTGAAACTAGAATGATTCTAGTGGGAAAGTCAGATGTAAATTTGACCTAAGCCTCCCACCCACTCTGATCTGGGACTCCTCGTTCTTCATGCAACATGGGAAGGTATCAGGGTCACATTGACCCTGGCCTGTAGAGATATCTTCCATCCTCCTCTCATCCAGTGCCAGTAGCAACTTTGCTATATATTTTTTGCTAGTTCGTTGAGTTAGGCTTTGAATTAGATAAGGGAAGTGGCAGAGGGAGGAGGGAGAGGGCAGAAGCACCCAGGGAGTACAGGATCTCTCTCAGAATCTGATGTGCAAGTCTTGTTGTAAGAGACTGCTTGGAGAAGTGGGGTAAGCATAACAATAGGTACCTGTTTGCAGATGAATTAACAATGAATTGAACCCCCTCCTACTTTTAGTACGCAGGTGTGAAAACCAGAAAGGAATTCTAACTGCAGGGACATCTGTTTTCAATAGGCTTTAGCCAAGTTTCTGAATTAATGAATAGCCATACCATAAGGCTGATTAATGTCTGCATTTAAATCTTCCTGTGCATGACAATGCAGAACTATTGGCTTCATCCAAGGAAGGTGGAGTGACCTGAGTTCCCTTGGCAATGGAAGACCAACCAGCAAAGACCTGGAGCAATGAAGCCTCACAAAAGCCTAAAGAGGAGTTCACCTTTTCCCTTTGCATGACAAAACTGAATAGTCTTATATCACAATAGCTTCAAATGACAATGAGATATCATAAGATAAATCTGCATCAGAGAATAGCAGCCAATGGAGAGGTCTTCTTGCAGATTGCCCTGAAACAAATCTAGCCCTGAAACTTTTACGTAAATCAGGTCTTGTTGCATGGCCTGCTTTTCTAACCTGCATCCAATCCAGGTCCCTGTGGCCATCAAGATTCTTTCTCTATAGTGTGAATGGTGTATACCTCAACATCCCTCATTCTTATAATCCTTTGCAAGTGGATAAAGCAAACAGAACCAAATGTTGGAGATATTTTAAGACTTAGCATCTCTCTAGAACGTGTGGGTTTTTACTCCCTCTCCAATCTCTTTACTTTTTCTTCTCTCTCACTCTGGATTTGCTGGCTTGTTTGCTCTGGGTGATCTCTCACACTTTCTTAGGACAGACTGACTCTCTCAGTCTGCTCCCACCCTGCCTCTTTTGACTAGCTTTTTATGTGTGAGCTGGTTTCTCTGCTGCTAGTATGCAGGGGAATGTGTTGGTAAGCTGGGGTGGGGGACTGGAAAGCCAGTGGGCAACTCCTTTTGCATCGTAAAGCAAGTGAGTGGGCAGAGGAGCTACTGGGTCGGGAGCCAAGGGACCACGCAATCCGGGAAGCATAAGGTGAAATTCAGTCATGCAAAATACAAATCTAATAAAGAAAAATAAAAAGACATATAACTAACGACACTCTTCTTCCCCCAGTTTGGTGTAGCTGTTAGGAGTGCAGACTCCAATCTGGGAGAACCAGGCTTGGTTCCCTACTCCTCCACTTGCAGCTGCTAGTGTGACCTTGGATCAGTCATGAATTCTTTCAGAGGTGTTCTCAAAAGAGCTCTCTCAGCCCCACCTACCTCACAGGGTATCTGTTGTAGGGAGGAGAAGGGAAAGGAGATTGTAAGCTGCTCTGAGACTCCTTCCGGTAGTGAAGGGTGGGGTGAAAATCCAATCTCTTCTTCCTCTCTTTTCTTCTTCTTAACTGTGCTAATTAATGTATTGTAGTTGGTGGGGAATCAACTGCAAGGTAATTAACACACCAGCCATGTTGGTCTGAAGTAGTAGAACAGATTTTGAGTCCAGTAACACCCTTAAGTCCAACAAAGGTTTATTCAAGGTATGAGAATGCTCACAGAAGCTCAAACCTTGAATAAACCTTTGTTGCTCTTAAAGGTGCTACTCATAGGCGTAGGGTACGGGGGGGGGCTCGAGGGCTTGAGCCACCCCCGAAATTTCCCAGGGGGGGCTCAGCCACCCCCGGGAAAACGGAGCGCTTGCCACCGCACCTCCCCAGGTCCTTCCGAGGCCCGGCTGCCGCTGCTGGAGAAGGAGAGGGAAGGGGTGGCGGGGGGGAGAGAGAGAGGCACCGGCAGCAGTGGCTGGCGGGCCTCGGAAGGGCCCGGGGAGGTGGGGTGGTTTTGGGAGGGGGAAAACATTGCTCCAGCGAGCAATGGAGCCCCCGCCCCCCCTGGGATTTCCAAAAGTCTACGCCCCTGGTGCTACTGGACTCAAAATTTGTTCTAGTAGCATATGTAGTGAGTTGTCTCGGTATTTTCTCTTTTCTTTCTTTTTTTTTGTGAGTATTGTTTTTTTGTGTGTGTGTGCACATGTTCCTGGAAGTCATGGTTAATTTCTGGCAACCCCTAGTGGAGATTGGACATTTCAGAGGTGGCTTGCTATTGCCTGCCTCTGCACCCTGGGCCTGGTATTCCCTGGAGGTCTCCCCCATCCAAGTACTTGCCAGGGTCAGCCCTGCTTAGCTTCTGAGATCTGAGATCAGGCTTGCCTGGGCTATCCAGGTCAGGGCGTCGCTGTATTTTTTCTTGATTAGATTTATAGTTTGCATAATTGCATTTCTCAGCACCTGGGAAAGGTTGTATGGCTTCTTCCCCGATCAGGAGACCTGCCCAAAGGCTCCACCAGCTTCACAATTTTCCTCTCTTTTCTTTGTTGGGAAAGTCACTTGGATGTAGCAGAATGCAATTCTTGCACAAGACAGTCTTGTTCCACATACACCCCCCCATTAGAAAAAGAAATCTGAAATCACCCCCAAGGCCCTTCTGATTGAAATCACTTCTCAGGCAGGGGTCTCCAAACTTTAGGAATGGAGGCTGTGGCCACCTTCAGAAGTCTGGCACAGGGTGGTGGTAGGGTTGCCAACCTCTAGTTGGTGCCTGGAAATCTCCTGGAATTACAACTGATCTCCAGCTGACAGAGATCAGTTCACCTGGAGAAAATGGACACTCTGGGCAGTTGTGATATAGATTCACACTTGAGGTTTTGGAACCACACATAGGTGGCAACCGTCTATTGCCATAGAAACATCTTATCAGCTAAAGCAAGGCATTTCCTCTCCCACGCCAACTTGCTAGCGAAGAAAAGCAGAACTTTCCCCCTTTCACTATGACAATGTATAGCATGAGTTCAGCCTGATTTTGCCTTAGAAGGTGATGGAATGTATATGCCAATCCCGTATATCAGGGGTGGGCAAATTGTGGCCTGGGGGCCACATGCGGCCCACCACGGAGTTTTTTGCGGCCCGCCAAGACAATTGGCCACTTTCAGCACCTGAGGAGCTGCAGCTTGAACTTATTTACATGCAGTCAGATCACACTGTGAAAGAAATGTTTAATGCTGTGACATTAGTTGACTTTTACAAATCTTTGTCTGCTGAAAAGTTTCCATGTATGAAGAAATTTGCTGAGAAAATGTTCTCTATATTTGGGTCTACATATGTTTGTGAGCAAAGTTTTTCTTGCACGAAGATCAACAAGAGTAAATATAGACATTAACAGACATTTGACAGACATTAACTTGCAGGCTGTGATGAGAATCTCAACAAGCAATCTCACTCCTGATTTCAAAAAAATTGTAGAAAAGTGTGATAGGGTACATTTGTCTCATTAAACTGATTCTAAAATTAAATGTGCTTGCAGCTATAGATGATATGAAATTAGCACAATAAATAAATTGAATAAAACTACCACTATTTTATTTAATTTATATTTATTGATTTTTATGATACAATTTATACCTTTTCTGAAATGCAAAGTTAACTATTGAATGCAATCATTTTAAAAGGTGCGGCCCTCCGCTAACCTCCGCTCCCACAAAGCGGCCCCCGAGCCAAAACAATTGCCCACCCCTGCCGTATATGGTGCCGAAATGCTTTTAGCAATATTATAGGCAGAATGTGCGCCTTTTGTCGTGGCCTGCATTGGCTAAAGGGACAGCTAGGGTATGACGTATTGAGTCTCTTATAATGAGCTGTTCACAAGCAAAAACTTTAGAGAGAACCCCACCTTGCGTGTGTTCTCTCTCCATTTCTGCAGAGATGATGTTTGCTTTTTGAATAAACGCCTGCTTGCTGTTAGCCTGCCTTGTTGTGGACCTTCTAATTTTGGTTTCGAAATTGTCCATAACAGTTGACTCTATGGTGTTATACCCCATTGAAGTCATCCCCCTCCCCAAACCCTGCTCTCCTCAGACTCAACCCCCAAAATCTCCAGGTATTTCCCAGCCCAGAGCTAGCAACCCTAGGTGGTGGGCACACCCACAAAATGGCAGTCTTGGGAGGCAAAGCCACAAAATGGCCACACAAAATGGCCATCAGAGAAGAAGCAGCCACAGAGAGAGAGAGAGAGAGAGAGAGAGAGAGAGAGAGAGCGAGGAAGCCCAAGTGCAGGGGACAAGTGGAATATTTAAAAAAATACACTGGGGATTTTTATTTATTTATTTTATTTATTTTGGGATTTATATCCCGCCCTCCCCGGATAAGGAATGAAATATAATTAAACCAATAGTGTCCTGGCAGTTCCCACCAAAACAACATTATTTTAGCCTGTGTAGCCAGTGAGATCTACAGTGGCCAATCAGAAGTTCCTGCTGGGCAGGAACTCTACCCACTTTCCAAAAACACTTGGTGGGCACCAGGAAAGGTGTTGGCAGGCACCGTGATGCCCATGGGCAGCATGTTGGGGACCCCTGCTCTAAGGCGATCTTCCATGGGAGCAGATGGGCCAAGAGAGTCTGACTGTGGTAGCACTGGGGCTCTTTGTTGACTCTTGCAAGTGTCCCGCTAGGCTAACCCCTGACCTTCTTGGAAGTATTCTTGATTCTCTAGACTTACAATTAATACAAATCCCAGCACAGCCATCCTAATATTTATATCCCCCCCCGCCATTTAAAATGATACTCTTTCACACTTTATAGACTTGTTCAACCCTGACCGAGCACGAATCGAAAGAAAGTGTTTACCACATTGATTCTTGGAATGCTTTTAGTCAAGGTAATAAATTGACAACAGACTAATTCCAGCAACAGGATCATGTATGTATGTATGTATGTATGTGTTTATTTATTTATTTTATTTATTTTATTAGATTTCTAGGCCGCTCTTCCTGCTGTAGCAGGCCCAGAGCAGCTTACAGGACTTGGACAAGCCAAGATTCATAAATACAAAATACAATAAGAATTAAAACAGATTAAAACATAGCAGTATTCATACAGCACTCAGTAGAGTTAGATGGTGAACCGTCTGTCCCAGCATTTCAAGGCCCCAATGACAAACAGGAATGTCAGGAGCCAGATGGTATTCTCTGAGGCCCCTTGTAGATGGTAATAACATGGGGGAGAAAAAGAGGGGTGGCGGCCCTTATTCGAAGGCCTGGTGGAAGAGCTCCGTCTTTCAGGCCCTGCGGAACTGCATCAGGTCCCGCAGGGCCCTGATCTCTTCCAGGAGCTCGTTCCACCAGGAAGGGGCCACCACTGAAAAGGCTCTCCCCCTAGTGGCAGTTAGCCTGGCTTCTCTGGGACCTGGTACAACAAGGCGGTGTTGGGCCCCAGACCGTAGTGCTCTCTGGGGTATATACGGGGAAAGGTGGTCCCACAGATAGGTCGGACCCAGGCCATTTAGGGCTTTAAAGGCAAGTATGTATATCGATAGCACTACAATATTATTGTAAATAATTTATATGCAATGGTGCAATGTAACAAAACAAAGCAGGTGGGTTCTCAAGTGGGTTAGTAACTAACAGAGAGTCAGGAAAGAGTAATATGGAAAAATTTTCATTAAACAATCCTGCTTGAGACTCCTGACAATGTTAGCTCACTCTGACTCTTGAGTCGCTTCCTGTGTCTTTTTGCTCTCTGTATCTCTGAATTAGGGGCCACGGTGGCTCAGTGGTTAAGACACTGAACTGCAGACTGGAAGGTCGGTAGTTCAGCAGTTTGAGACCCAAGTGCCGCGTGATGGAGTGAGCTCCCGTCTCTGGCCCCAACTCCTGCCAACCTAGCAGTTCGAAAACAAGAAATTACAAGTAGATAAATAGGTACTGCTTCGGTGGGAAGGTAACAGCATTCTGTGCACCTCGGTTTCTAGTCATGCCAGCCACAAGACCACGGAGACATCTTCGGACAGCGCTGGCTCTTCGGCTTGGAAACAGAGATGAGCGCTGCAACCCTAGAGTCGGATTTGACTGGCTTTTGAGCAAGGGAAACCTTTACCTTTACTTGTCTCTGAATTATTCCCCCCCCCCCATCTAGTTCTTTATCTCACTCTGTTCCACAAATATTGATAAAGCCCCTCTCTCAAATCAGTTGTTAATGATCCACAAACTGAATCACAAGTCCCTTGAGAAAGCCAGAGGTTATAAGAGAATGTACTTAAGCTGGAAGGAGAAGGAAGAGAGGATAATTTAAATTCAGGTAAGTAGTATGCTAATTTGTTGCCATTCACAGGCCTTACCAACTGCTTTAATTCAATCTCAGCTATACTTATCGCCCAGTTACTTATGCATCTTGCTCTAACTAGCCCTTCCTGGCAACTACCCTCCCCACCCTCTCTCTACCTAGATGTAAGGAAGAAGGAGAAAGAGGAGGAGGAGACTGGATTTATACCCTGCCATTCACTATCTGAAGGAGTCTCAGAGTGCCTTACAATCTCCTTTCCCTTCCCCTCCCCACAACAGACACATGTTGGGTATAGCAGATATAAGGAAAACGAAGACAAGTGTAGTAGTGGTGGTGCTGAGAGTTTATACAAGGTGAGAATATATACAGACAGTTGCCAGAAACATTGAACAGCATGCCTGGCTACGACATTGAGAGCATCAGGGCCCCCCATAGCTCACTAGGTACAAGACTATTATACTAACATTAGCCAATCTCTAGTGAGCTGACATAATGGTTAATTACAGTCATTACTCAGTCAATTACATATCCAGCAGTGAAGCCAAAATACCTGCACCTGGCTAACAAGTCACCTGCTACAGCTATGACATGACAGTTTGATCTAGATCAACTCTGTAACTACTTGCTGCCTAACTATAGATTTATATTCCAATAACACCCTGTGAGGTAGATGGGGCTGAGAGAGCTCTTTCGAGAACTGCTCCTGAGAGAACAGCTCTGAAAGAACTTGTAATTGACCCAAGGTCACACCAGCTGCTGCAAGTGGAGTAGTGGGGAATCAAACCTGGTTCTTCCAGATTAGAGTCCGCACTTCTAATACTACATCAAACTGGGTCTCCAAACTGAAATTTGTTTCAATGTATCTGAAGAAGTGTGCATGCACCCAAAAGCTTATACCAGAATTAACCTTTGTTGGTTTCAAAGGTGCCACTGGACTCAACTTTTATTCTTCAGGATAATTTAAAGACACTGAGACTTCCTCGATAGCACTTGAACTGTCATGCACGAAAGTCTGAAATTGCAACTGCATTGAGAGTTTTTAAAAACCCACAATTCAGGTCTAGAATGAAAAAACAACATAGAAAACACAGGAATGCCGCAGCCTTGCCTAAATTTTATGTGAAAATGGAGTGACCAAATCCCATGTAAAGTGTGGGACCATCTCAGTTCTCAAGATGCTGTGACAGTTGTAAAAATATTGCCAATTTCCCAGCTGAACAAACATGAAGATATTTTCTCCATTCCTATTGCTGTGAATTATAGAGAGCATAGCTAGACTCTGCGCCTCCAACACAGTTGTCCACTGATAGGCTGGAATTTCTTCTCATGGCCTTGAACTGGTTTCACTATCTCTCTGGAATTATTTCTTCCTCCCTTCTGCCAACTGCCCCTGCATCAGCTCTGCTTTTGAAAGAGAATCACCAATCTTGGTTTCTGTGGCCACATTTTTCATGAACTTAACAAGCACTGCCAGCAGCACCTGTGTATTGCTCCTACACACTGACCTCTTTCCCATACAGGGTGGTCATGAGGATAAAAGAGAGTGGGGTTTCCTGTGCATGCCACCTTACATTTCTTGGTGGAAAGGTGGAGTAAAAATAAGGCTATCAGTTCTGTGTTTGTTTTTTAATGAATTTATTTTAATTTGAAACAAACTCAAACAAACAAACATAAAAACCATGCAAGTTTGGGGGTTCCACATACATCTTAGTTACTTCTTTTGTTACCTCCTACATTGTCTAATTGTATAATAATCAGTTTTTATCACCATATATTTTTATCTAAATGTTCTGCATTATAATTAAATATAAATTCTGCAGTGTCTTCAAAAGTGATTATAAGTCTGTATTGTTCATTTACTGTAATCTTCCAACCATTTATAAAATCTTGACCATGTATTCTGGAATCTCCCTTACTCCTGTCCTCTCGAAAAAAAAGTCAATTTATCAATCTCAGCAGTTTCAAGAGTTTTGCTTAACATTTCTTCTTTTGTAGGTACGTCATCTTTTCTCCAGTATTTAGCATACAATATTCTTGCAGTGGTCAGTACATGTATAATAAGATAAAAATCTCATTTTTTTACCATTTTCTGGTCTTATATTCAATAAAAATAATTCAAGTGTAAAAGGTATGGTACATTCTAGTATTTTTTGTAACATTTCATGAATCCAAGACTAATACTTTTTAACTCTATCACATGTCCACCACATATGGAAAAATGAACCAACAGTCTTTTTACATTTCCAACTATCACTGGATAAATCAGGATAAAATTTTGCTAATTTATCTGGAGTAATGTACCATCTATAAAACATTTTGTAAATATTTTCTTTATATGTAGTTGCTTTGGTAATTTTTTACATTTGTTTTCCATACCTGTAACCATTGGTCTAAATCAATATTATGACCTAGTTTTTGTGCCCATTTAATCATAGAATTTTTAACTATTTCACCTTGTGTCTTGTTTACCAACATTATTACATACAGTTTTAAAATCAGGTTTTCTTCAGAATACAGCAATATCTTATCTATTTCCATTGTTTTAGAGCAAAACCCTATTGTTTTATCCTTAGTATAACCTTGATTCCATTTGTACTCTTTCCCATCAACTTAGATCAGGTTTTAATCTTTTAATATTTTCTATTGGTTTTAATTTGTTTTTGTTATCCAAGAGGTCTTTGTATTTTAACAGAAAATTCTTTAAAAATAAATTTGGACTAGTAAATGCTTCCAGTGGTGAGACCCATTTTGGAACTGGGTTTGGAAATTCAAGACGTTTTGGGAGGGTAGAGCCTGGGCAGGGTGGGGTTGGGGGAGGGGATGGACCTCAGTGGAGTATACCACAGAGTCCACTGTCAGAAGAAGCCATGTTGTAATTCCAGGAGATAGCCAGGCCCTTCCTGGAGGATGATAACCTGAGGTAAAAATGTGGTAAGATAGACAGCTGATCTTACTGTTCCTGTTGATATTAATACCTGATAGTTTAAAACAAACCAGTTTAAAACAAACTTCCTGCTTAGGCATTTCTGACTAAGATCTATGGAATTTAGGAAACTGCTGTTTCCCCATTTTAACACTTGAATGGGGCGTGACAGGGAGGGGGCGTGACAGGACTTTTCTGCTACCAATGGAGGGGACTCACACAACCTCCTTTGATTCTGGAGGAACCAGGTTTGTCTTAAACTATAAACCTTCCCCTCAGTTATGAGGTGTTCTAAAGGTAGCGAGTGTCTAGGCTTAGGGTTCGTTCCCATGAGGTCGGTGTTGTGGTGAGCAAACAGACTATGGAGATCACTGAGGCAGGATTCCTATATTAACAACACAGAAGTTTTCTTTATTTACAGGTTGGTTTCAAAGAACAGATAAGCAGCACAGGTCTCCAGGTAGACAAAGGACAAACCTGGCTGAGGCACTTTAATTTAAACTAGTTATGGCTTCAGAGAGTAGTTTGGAAATCCTTTAATCCTTTCAGGCATAAACAGGCCTTTACTGATTAGCCACTCAGCTGGATCCTCTCTCTCACACAGGATTACCCCAGCCTGCCCTGGGATTACCCCAGCCTGCCCTTTCCCAAGAGTCAAACTAAATGGTACTAGGGGTGTGTATCACCAGAGACAGGCCTCACAACCAGGTCCTCTTCCCTCTCCCAGAGGTGCAATTAGACCACTCTGCCACGTTATCAGGCAGAGCTACCTTTCAAACGGTCTGCTCTAGTCACCCCTGAACCGTCATAAAACAGCCATAAATCTATGCAGACAGTACCATAAAACTGAGAGATCAAAGGAAGTGAAAGTGGCATGCAGTGTAGAGGGGAATTTCTGTTCCAGCATGGGTTTGGTAAAAGAGCAGAGCAAACGCTAGATGCAGAATGGGCCTCTGAAAGGTGACTGGATGCTGGAGCAGCGTTCCCATATGCTCAGCTTTAGGGGTAGTACAACCCCTTATCCTTCATGGTGGGACAAGATCACCACTTTGTTGGTCTTAAAGTTGCTACTGGACTCAAACTTTGTTTTAGAATTCATTGTAAGAGATATAATTTAACATGCTGCTCCAAGTATTGAGCCAGTTGAAGCCAAATCAGGAAATTTCACTTCCTGTTCCTTTCTTGCTTCTAGCCTTTCATTTGCAGATATGGGGAAGACAATGTAGATGGGTTTTGCATATTGTAAGGATTACTGAGATTGCAGGAACCTCTTTGAAAATAAGTGTTATATAAATGCAAAGTGGTACTAGTGCCAAGCATTACAATGTAGAGTTAAAACTGCAATAGAAATACAATTGCAATGACTTGTAATTATATAAAAAGGAATATGAAATTAAACTCAAAGAACACAATTTACGTGTGTGCGCGCGCGCATGTGTGCCTTGAAGGGCTACTTTCTCATTAAAATTACTTCATCATAGCAACTGGATAGTTGAGTTAGGTTTGTCAGTTAGCCTGGAGACAAATGTACTGTCTCTTTAACCGAGGCTTAATGGGTGGAAACAGAACCAAGTTTGAGTCCAGCAGCAGCTTTAAGACCAACAAAGTTTTATTCTGGGTATAAGCTTTCCATGGCATGGAGATAAATAACATCCCCATTAAACCTCTATTAAAGGAACGGGACCTTTTCCTCTATGCCAGTTGGCAACCCTACTTGCTTGTACCTGATCAAACAGCTTCAAGTTCATTCATGCCTTGTGCTACCCTTGTCTTATCAATCACACTTTTATCCCATCTTTCCTGCTAAGAACTTGGGTGCAGTTCTATACTGCCTTTCCATCAAAGGTGGCAAACATGAAAACATCTCACATAACCCTCCCCCACTATTTCCTCTTTTTGTCCCCTGAAAGCACCCACAGCCTTGTTACCAATGGAGCTTTTGGGGCTTGAGCCAAATTCACTACACAAAAAGGCACGGGATGCGAGTGAATGAGGTTGTTTATTGCAGAACAGGAACAAGATAGTTGAAAACTACCAGCTTAATTTGCCTATGCAAGCATCAACCTTTATAATGTTGCCCTGTCAGTCATTAAGACACTATGTCTACATCACCTTAGCATCATTTGTAAAATGATCATTTCTTTGTTAGCCTTTTGGCGTCTGCACTGTGTTCATGGCATGTAACCTTCATCTAGCTGCGTACTGTATATGACTAGATACAACGTATGTTAAAAAAACAAAACAAAGGACTTTTAATGTTAAGAAGAAGGAAGAGGAAGAGATTGGCTTTATATCCCGCCCTTCACTCACTCGGAGTCTCAGAGCAGCTTACAAACTCCTTTCTCTTCCCCTCCCCACAACAGGCACCCTGTGAGGTAGGTGGGGGCCGAGAGAGCTCTGAGACAACTGTCCTTGAGAGAACAGCTGTGACAGAACTATGGCTTGCCCAAGGTCATCCAGCAGCTGCAAGCGGAGGAGTGGGGAATCAAACCCGATTCTCCCAGATTAGAGTCCGCGTACTTAACCACTACACCATACTGGCTCTTGGTCTAACTTGGTCTAGGTTACATCATATAAAGAGCACCTCAACGTCTTTCATAAAGCATATCTAGTCTCTGAGTGTAACAGAGTAATGTTACATTTTGCAGAATTATTTACATTTAGGTTTGGGAAATCTCCCGCCTGGATACTACCATCCTCCAAATATCCCCTCCCCCATGGCTCTCACACAATGAGGAATGGCTTTCTATGAGGCTGGCTGTGTTCTTTAAATGTACATTTTTCAAGGGCGCGCAAGCTGGTCTCCAGCTTAAAAAAAACAACCACCTTGATTGTTTTTACAAAGAAGACAATTCTTTTTTTTTTGTAAAGAAATTTTTATTTTTCAAAAAAAAAACATCGAAAATAATACATTTAACCTTATACAAATCCCTTTTTCCATATTAAATAACATTTTGTTCTATTTGTACATTCTATTTTTATCTTGTTTTGGTGGTTTCCCACCACATCTGAAGCATAACACATTTTCCATTTTATTCAAAATAGTAATACTTATATCTATGTTTCGTTTCTGGTAACGGTTATATAGCTTTAAAATACTTATACTTATACACCAATTCTTATTTTCTATACTCTTATGTATTTCTAAATAAAAACAGTTTCATTGTCTAATTTTAACTAAAACATTCATATAATATATTTCTATTCCTTTATGCTATTATAACCATGTATAGATATAGTTTTTCATATCCCAATACTTTTCAACATATTCTTTCAAATCTTTCCAGTCTTCCAGAAAGGTCTCTGAGTAAAGATTATTCAATTTTCTAGTCCACTTATCCATTTCAGCCATATATAACAGTTTTTTCAACCATTCCCACACCTCTGGTATTTTTTCATTTTTCCAGTTTTGTGCATACACCATTCTTGCTGTTGTAATCATATACCATATTATTGTCCTTTTCTTTACATTTATCTCTTCTAGTTTAAGTCCTAGCAATAACATTTCAGGCAACTTCTTAAATGTACATTTCAAGATTTTTTCCATTTCTGCATGTATTTTTGACCAATAAGTCTTTGCTTTATCACAAGTTCACCACATATGATAAAAAGACCCTTCTTTCTTTTTACACTTCCAACATTTGTTAGACATATTTTGACCAATACAAAGAAGACAATTCTTGGCAAGCATTCTTTAACTTAACATTAGGCCCAAATATGTACCACCCAGGGTTTTGTTTTTCCTCTTGTCTTCTAGCAGCATCTTCCCTTTTCTTGCTTATTTCCCCCCTTCCCAGTCCGCAGCCAACCTACCTGTATGTCCCCCCCACCTTGGTTTTCAGCTTTTCCTTCTTCCCTCCCTTTTGCATCCCTCTACCTGGGAAAACTATGGACGATTTGTGCAGTGGCAGGATCCAGTTGTGTGGTGGGGGACACTCAGGGAATACCTCCCTTTCCTTTGTATCCACTTCCACACACAATTTCCCTTTCCCCTCCTCTGGCAACTCCCATATTCTCACATTTTCTTGGTTCTCCCTCTTCTTCCCACCCACCGACCTTCCTTTTATCCCATATCCTCCCATTTCCTCATTTCCCTTCTTCCCACCCACCAGCCTTCCTTTTATCTACTCCCTAAGGAGCATTATGATCTGCAGACATAGGTGTCAACTACGGGGGGGCTCGAGGGCTCGAGCCACCCCCGAAATTTTCCGGGGGGGACTGAGCCCTCCCCGGGAAAATGGTGCGCCCTCCACTGTGCCTCCCTCGGCCCTTCCTAGGGCCGCCGCCGCCTCTCTCCCCCCCCCTGCCTGGCCACTCTGACCCTCCCTCTGTCCATCCAGGGGCCAGCTAAGCAAATGCCCAGCTGGCCCCTGGACGGACGAAGGGACGGAAGCAGGAGTGGTCAGGCGGGGGGGGGAGTGCGGCGGCAGGGATATGGTCCCGGCGGGCACGTGTGCTTTGCGCACACGGAAGAGCCCCTGTTCCCCCCCGGGAGTTTTAAAACTCTACGCCCCTGTCTGCAGATACACACTTACTTATGGTCCCCAGCCCAAGAGAGATCCGGCTGTCCTCAACCAGGGCCGGGGCACTAAATGCCCAACATGGTGGGACTCTCTGCCGAGTAACATCCACGCCCAGTGGGCCTTGATGTAGTTCCACAGGGCCTGTAAGACAAGAGATTTTCTGCCAGGTGTTTGGTTGAGGGCAGTGATGGCATCCATCTGGCTGACACTCTTACCCCCTGATCTCCCCTGCAAGGTGGTGGCACGACAAGAAGTTCTGACCCCCATCTAATTAAGTTGATTACTGGAATTCTATTGCAATTTTAATGTTTTAACCGCAAATTTGTATGAATGTGGCTATTTTATCTATCCTTGTACACTGTCCTGATCCCTGTTTACAGGGAAGGGCGGTATAAAAATTGAATCAAATACATAAATCTACCCCCATCTTTGCCTCGAGCCATATTTTAGGGCTGCCAAGTCCCCCAGTAGGGCGGGGGAAACACCGATTTTAAATACTCACCCCCGCTTTTTCAAAATTGGCCACCGGGGGACAAAATGGCTGCCAGCAGGAAGGCAGGGGAACGTCGGAGTCTGCCCTGCCCTGCCTTAAAAGGGAAATGTCTGCAGAGAGCCTGCCCTGCAGTAAAAAGCCTCACCAGACATTTCCCCTTTAAGAAATCAGCAAGAGAGCTTCCACAGCAAGAGAGGTCCACCCACCCAGAGATTAAGGAGGGACTGAAGGGGCTGCTTTTGCATGTGGCTTGCAACGTGGTAAGTTTCTCTTCCAGCTCTTTTCCTTCTCTCTCCCTCTTTCTTTCTTTTTTCTGTCCGTCTGTCTGTCTCTCTCTCTCTCTGTCCCCATCCAGCAGAGGTCTATCAGTGGCTATTATTAGCCACAAGGTCTAAATGGAACACTTTGTCTGGGGCAGTGATGCTCTGCATTCTTGGTGCTTGGGGGGCAACAGTGGGAGGGCTTCTGGAGTTCTGGCCCCGCTGCTGGACCTCCTGAGGGCACCTGGTATTTTTGGCCACTGTTGTGACACAGAGTGTTGTACTGGATGGGCTGTTGGCCCGATCCACTGTGGCTTCTCTCCTGTTCTTATGATATGAAAATCATATTTAGCACTTGTGTAGCAGTGCTTCATATTCTGCCGAGATGAGGAAGGATTCAGTAGGGCCGTTGCTCAGTGATAGAGCATCTGCTTGACATGCAGGAGGTATCAGCCTCTTCAGCTAAAAAAGGATCAGGTAATAGGTGACATTAAAGATCTCAGCCTGAGACCCTGGAGAGCCACTACCAGTCTGAGTAGTCAATACTGACCTTGATGGACCAATGGCCTGATTCAGTATTAGGATACTTCATGAGTTCATGTGTCAGCATGTGGAAGCAACATCACAGGATGTGACTTCACAAAATGATGTCACTTTCTTTCTCCTGGCTCCACCCCCAAAGTCTCCTGGCTCCACCCCCAAAGTCCCCAGATATTTCCCAAGTTGGACTTGGCAGCCCTATCATATTTATACACTTCGTTCATACCCCACCTTTCCCCAAAACAGGGAACCAAAGCAGCTTATATCATTCGCCTTCATTTCCTCACAAACCCCACAGCGCGCTTCCATAGCGGCGCGGGGTTGAAACCCGGGTCTCCCAGATCCTGTTCTGACAGCTACACAGCTTTCATTTTTGCGTGTTTGTGTGTGTTTTAGACCTGCAGTAACTACAGCGGCGGCGAGGAGCGCGGTCGACCACGCGCGGTTGCTCTGTCCCTCGCCCTGCAAGCAGCAGCTCCCACCGCGTCTCCTTAGGGCGGGGAGACTCTCTTCTCGCAGGTTTTCTTCATTTCCTTGTGGGCGGTGCCGAGCGGCTCGGGGAGGAGGCGGCCGGAGCAAAACAGCGAGGGTGGGCATTCATGGCTTGTTACTTTGCAAGCGGTAGCAGCCAAGCGGGGTGGCTCTTCGCGGGGGCGCACAAAAAGCCCCCGAAAGACGCGCCGGGTCGCCCTTTTCCTCTCTCACTGGCGCTCTCCGTCCAGCCTGCGTTGCAGGGGGAAAGGAAAGCGGAACGGTTTCGCGGCCCTGGGGACACCTTTGAGGAGAGGCTTTTCGGTTTTCTCTCCTTCCTCTTCTGTGGAGAAGAGACTGGAAGAGCCTTGGCTGCCTGCCTGCCGGTCGTCGGTTCCCCAAAAACCAGTACGTGAGGCCACCTTTGTTGCCTCCCTCTCCATGTTGCTGGAATCTCAGCGGTGCCAGGTATGGTGAAATTGACGGTGGTGGGAGCGGTGGGGAAATGGGTGTGCGGTTAGGGGAGTTCAAAATGGCGGGTGGCGAAAACCCGCTCTTTCCTGGCGCTTATTTGGGCGCCTTAATTGCAGCGGGGAGTCGTTTTCTCCCTCCTTAGGTCGCGTCTTATTTCCAAGCCCTCTGGATGAACCTCCCGGCGCGCGCGCGTCTCCGGTGCATTCTCTCGTATGCGGAAGAAAGCGCAGCGCTTTCGACTCTTTTCTTTTCGCTTGCTCTTTCCCCGTTTTTTAGTGTTGTGATTGGTTTGCTGTTCTTGTATCCGTCTCACGGACTTTCACTTTATTCTTACTATTATTTTGCTGCAGCGAACAAACGCGGCTGAGCTCTATGCTTTGAAAGGTCTTGCGTAGAAGGTGCCCGTAGACTCCTGTTTTCCTGTTGGGATGTGTTCCTTTCCGCCTCTTGGTTTTGTCTTCTCCGACTTTACAAGGCTCAGTAAGCGCCCCCCGCTCTCTGTATATTCGCTTCCGCTCTTCTCATTTTTCCATACGGCCGAGAGCCTCGCGAAGGGCCCGTTTGGCGCTGTGCAGAGCACGGTTTTGCATCCCCGCCGTTCAGAAGACCACTGGAGGGGAAAGGATTGGAGGTTTCTGCTATCGACTTCTTACTAAGCTAATGGATCTGCGAATCTGCCGTATGTATGCTTAATGTAATATCTGAGAGCATATCTGAGGATTTTAGTTAAGCAGTTTGTGACTAGATAGTGGGAATCTTCATCAGTGTTTTCCTCCTTCTCCCTACTTTCTTCAGAGGTCTTTCTGAAATCCCTTTTGGTGAGAGCCATCAAGCAAAATTGCCTTTGAGGTTCAGAGGCTCGCAGTTAAAAAAAAAACACCCCCCCACAAGTTTCCTAGCTTGTGTTGAGTTATTGCCCCTATTCCTCTAGAGATCTGAGTGTATCCCTCCCCCACAGATGTGGCTCCTCGATAATTTTAGCAGGAATTTATTTTGCAGTAATGAATGCTTTTTATGACTTCATAGCAGCAAGTGAGAAAAACAGGACCAATTCATAAGAGTTTTTTAAAACAACAACGAAGTATATGTGTTAAAAGGCTGTAAGGCCAGGATTGCAGTTTACTGTTTAATATTTCAGAGAAATTTGCCCATTCCTGACTGAGTCCTGAGGCTCCAAAACAAATTTCAGTTCAGCTACTTTCTCTGCCTATTTTTATTAAATTATGTTAAAGTGATTAATTGAAAGAGTTTAAAAAAAATAGTGGAATCATGTATTATAATATTTTATCCTACTCTTTCTTCAAGGAATTCAAGACAGTATATATGGTTCTTTCCTCAGTTTTGGCCTGTGAGGCAGCTCACTAGGGATTTGAACCCAAGTCTCCTTAGTCTGACAGTTTAACCACTGCATTTTGTGGATAACTGTGGACCAGTTATTCTCTTTCAGTCTAACTTACTTCACATAGTTGTGAGGCTAACATGGAAAAGGGGGAAGAACTGTTTGTATCGCTGAGAAGGGGCTTACTTCTAAACAAGTGAGTACAAGATTTTAGGCCTGTCCCTTGTCACATCCTGTATTATAGGCTGAGATTTTGAAGAAATGTGGATGGGGAAAGACAATTTTAGGGAAAACTGAAACATGCAATGCATACTTCCCTGTCAAATCTAAACTTAGTGCTCTAAGAATGGCATATAAAACTTCTAAATAGGTGTATTTATGGAACTTTAAAAGTACAAACACCATAGTTTTCTAAAGGCTAAAATGCAAATTTGCCCAATACACTTGAGAGTGAGCTGCAAACTCAGTACCTTATGCAACCTCAGCACATTTTTGCTGTCTGCAAAGTAGGAAAAATAAATGTTGAAATTAGTAAACAAATTTTTGAGTAAAGGAAGGAGTGTATTATTTGGACAGAAACAGTATCATATAGTCATAATAGTTTTGGTTGTGAACATCTTTGGATACCAAGTTAAATACAACATTGAAAATACTGATCTTTTAAAATAGCTTATTATCACCAAAGACCTAGTATATTGTTGCCAAAGTTATCCATGTTTAAACAGTAGAACATTTAACTGTATCTACAGTATCTACAGAAATTACAATTTTGCTATAAATTCCTTCATTTCCCCCCATCCTATGCATTTTGAATGAGAAAATTTTTGCACCACAAAGCATTTCACTCGTTAAATTAGAAAAAATACTCCCCCCCCCCCCCCAGCAGTGGTTTGGAAAACAAGAACTGACATGTTTCTAAAGTGTATGCATGTGGGGAACAGAAAAGTTTTCATGAAGTGGATCAATATGGGAGCATGAGAGGCCTAAGTGATCTTACAAAATTATAGTCATAACCTCCTTGTTTGTTCCTGGTATTCCAAGTATCATTCCTTATTGTTAAGAATACTACTTGAGTACTAAGCGCAGATCCATAGCTATGATGGGGCTTTTGGGGGCTCTGCCTTCTTTCTTAAAGGCAGAGTTTCACAAGAATTTCTCCTGTAAATGCTTTCAATCATTTTGAAACAGTTTTTAAAGGTGTGTGCTTCTTTAAGCAGAGTGGGGTGCTGTAGTTGACTAATTCCCACACTGAGCAAGAGGGTTGCAGTCTAGGATCCCTTCTAACTCTGTTTCAAGAAACTTGTCTCCTTTAAGAGCTTTTTTTCTGCCTAAGTGTTAGCTTTCTTGATGGTAGAAGTCATCACCCCCACCTGCTGGCTTGTTAGCAGAATTGTTGCTCAGGCTGGCAGAAGTGATTAACTTGCAGCAGCTGAGAACTGTCATTTAAAGTGGTTGCAATTTAGGTATCTATCCTGGTGATAGCTTTCTACTGGTTATAAATGGCTTTTCTTTCTGCACTGAGAACTTCAGCCTAGGGGTATGCATTTGGTAAAGCTGAACTGAAAACCCCTTCCCAAAAAAACCTTTTTGGTATTTTTCAGGTTTTTGGGATACCAAATAAGCTTCCCTGAGCTGATTCGGCTGCCAAAAAATGAAACCCGAACATTTTCAGGGGGTTTTCGGGAATGCTGAATTTGGGCTCTGGGTGGCTTAAAGGGTTCCACTCACCTTGTTTTTCCTGCCATTTTTGCCTCTTTCCCACCTTTTGCTCTGCTTTCCAGGAGGGAGGGGGAAGAGAGACCAGAGATCCTTTGATTTGACCTGAGTCTTGTTGGGTTTGGGCTCTGACTGCCACAGTGGCACTGGTTCTGCTGCTGGCCTGGCAAACATATTCCCTCGCTTTATACTGCAGAGATTCTCTGATTTGACCTGAGTTCTGCTGGGCTGGGCACTGGTTCTGGAGGGCACACTTTACTGGTTCTGCTGTTGGCCTGGCAAACATGTCCCTCACACCACTACGCTTCACTTACTTACTTGTGGAGAGATTCTCGGGGAGAGACTGCTACCTCCCTTTTTCCCATCCCCATAGGAAACAATGGAGAGTTGGGGCACCCTCTTTGGATGCTCCTAGGATTGGACCCCCTGGTCCAATATTTTCCAAACTTGGGGGTTTTGGGGGGGAGATGCTCCAGCAGCTACAGTACAAATTTGGTTCTTCTACATCAAACCCCCGCCCCCCCTAGCCTCCTGAATACTTGTCAGAAGATTTTTGCCATTGACTATAATGGCTTCATAGGATATAATGGAGCTGAACATTTTCAGGTACCAGTACAATACTGGTATTGGTATTCAGGTTCTTT
The DNA here is from genome assembly GCA_029233225.1 of Lepidodactylus listeri. Taxonomy (NCBI): domain Eukaryota; kingdom Metazoa; phylum Chordata; class Lepidosauria; order Squamata; family Gekkonidae; genus Lepidodactylus; species Lepidodactylus listeri. The sequence goes on from JARCFY010000008.1 coordinate 25,716,083, forward strand.
CAGAATTCCCGGAAAAAAATTGGCTTTATTATACCCGAACCAGAAAAAAACCGATTTCCCCCCCTGCACACTCCTACTTCAGCCCCATAAACCACAAAATCCTAGCTACAGGCCTGATTAAGAAGAGGCTAAAATCTGAACCAGTGTGTATCTAGCAACCATTGATATATGTAGGAATGTCAAAGACCCCCCCTGTCCTGAATTCCTGCAGTTGTTAAGCACCCTTTATCGGGGCTCATTGGGGCCTTGTGGACAAATACCAACCCATTTAAAAAGCCAACAGATTACAACAGCAGCCCACCATTCATTGATTATTGGTAGTCAAAGGGAATAAAAGGGATTCAGTTGGAAACCTCAGTAGCAGTCCAGGAAGCATCATCCAACCTTGTTCACGTTCCTAGTTGAACCTCAAAGACTGATCACCTTTGTAACTTGAACTTTAGGAGCACTGAGATCTGCAATAAGATTTGTAAGAACCAGCTGTAGTACACTTTTACTTCATTTAAACCCCACCATTTCATCAGCGGGGATGCAGAGTGGCTTACAACATTTTTCTCCCCTCCTTTTATCTTCTCAACAACCCTGTGACGTAAGTTAGGCTGAGAGTATGTCACTAGCCCAAGGCCATTCGGCAAGCTTCCATTGTGGAGTGGGGATTTGAGCCTAGGTGTTCTAGATCCTAATCTGACGCTCTTAATGCCTACGCTGTGCTGGCTCTTGAATAGTTACTTTTTAAAGATAGGAATAAAGTTGTGTGGATCAGCATGTGAGCTGTGGTAGTAGCAACCCATGAACTGAACCAAGTAATATGCTGAGTAGTTGGAGGATAATGTTTGGGTGTGCATGAGGTATCCAACATTCCTTTCAGCATTTCTAAAAGTTACTGCTAGATCAGGATACAGGTTTAAAGTCGTCTCTCTCCCCCCCCCCCCCCATTGGAGGATGTTTTTGTAAGGGAATAAGTTTGTAGTCTTATTGTAATGTTATTGTATGTAATACCTTGTTTTTATTGCATTGTTTATAGAATGTCATACCATACAGTTTCTTGTTTGCATTGTTTTCTGATTCTGTAATTCTAGTGCACTGTTGGATGTTTTATGCTGGCTGAATTTTTTTGCTTACACTTTGTAATTTACCTTGTCTCTGTGAGAAAGGTGAGCGAAAAATGAAATAAACTTGTGCACGCAGATGTGAAAAATGTTTGTCCTTATCTTCTTTCCTAAAAACTGCCCTGAAATCTGCTTTCTATTTACCAGCTGTAGAATGACACTTGTATTTTAAATAGTCAGAATGACAAGGTCATATCATAATGCAATCGTGTACAAATAAGGATGGAATTCCATTCAGCAGTTAAAGTTGAGTGTATGTGTGTTAGGATGGAACAGCATCAGACAGTCAAGTGAGTGGTAGTACTGGATGAAGTATGGTGGATTTTGCAGGCAGGAGGTATTCACAGGTTTTTGACAACTCTTGAGAACTCTTCTAGATTTCTTTTCCCCAGGGATCTCTTAATCCACACATGATACCATGGGATACAGGCCTAGTGGATTAACACAGGCTTACTTGAGCAACGTTCCTAACTGCTGATACTATACCTTCAAGCTTGATGGATAAGAAGTAGATGAATCGCTTCCCAGCTTAGGTGCCTGGAGGAGGACAGCTTCATATACCATTCCATTCTTATCTACAATAGAAGTCTGGCTTTGCCTTATTCCTTATGTGGCTAACATAGTAAGAGGGGGACTACAGACCGCAAGCAGATTTAGCCGGTTGAACACAGGTGCAGTAAATTTCAAGCTATGCCACAAGTATTGATCAATGGAATAGTGCCAACATAGCCCTTACTTTATAAGGAATAGAAGTAATGTATAGGTAAAACTTAGATACTTTAACTAATTGCTTTATATATGGGACGACATGTGGCTTTGTGTCAGTGGGGGGATAAAGGCCCCGACCACCTTGTTGGAGGTAGGGCAGCTTGGTTTGCAGGCTATGGCTTTGCGCTGCTTACACATTTATTGCAGTAGATTCTGTTTCTTCCTCCTCTCCTGGATTTCGATTGAGTGCCTTCATTGGGCAAGGGCATTCGGACCACAGATTTGTGGAACAATATCAAAACAAATGTAAGTGATCCACAGTATCCAGTGAAATTGTACTGATGCCCTGAATATCAAATGTGTTTGTTAAACATTTTAACACAAGTTTTCCATTGCCTCCCGAAAGCTCTGACAAATTTAGGAGTGATTTAAGGAGAGGATTTAGAACACAAAGGATGCCAGATGAAAGCCCCAATAGGCATTCTAACAGAAAACTAAAGTTAATGATGATATCCAACAGCTCTTACAGAACACTTCTAATTATTGACTTTATTGCCCTTATGTCTTGGTGAGAGTCCAGGTGGAATACAGAATTTACAAAATTGGAAACAGGCAGCATGAGACAACCAATGAACAATGCAATAGGACTAGACTTACAGAATTAGAAAATAATGTGGATAACAGTTGTTAAAGTGTACTAATAAATAATGCAGGAAATGGTATTACAAAGATGTAAGAAAATCCAATAAAAGCACGGCAATACATTAGTAATTATTCTTTTTTTTTTGCAATTCAATTTTTCATTTTCTTTAACACAAACTTAACATACAATACAACAATTAACAGTTAACAACATTACCATCATATAAAGTCATGTTCATTACTTATATAAAACTTAAACACAATAACACACAACAAAAACATGAAAATATTAGCTATAAACTACCCTATACCATTCAAACAAAATGTATAACGATAATACACCAATTTGGACTCCCTAAGTGGAACCCACTATACAGGGTTATGCAATCAAATACAATTTTCTTATATTTTTCCGGGATACAATAATGATCAGGTTGTTTTGAATTCACATAATAAAAAATTCAAACCATTTTTCCACAAAGTTATTTGTGTATCTTGGATTGTCCATTGACAATATTTGCATTGCCAGCTTATTTGAAACCAAAATGTCCCATACTTTCACTCTCCACTGATACAAGGTAAGTAGGCACTTTAGGAGATTTCCAATTGGATGCAATAAGGTTCTTTGCTGCCATCAGTAATAAAGCGACAACTTCGAGTGTTTGTTTAGTAGTTGTGTTTCCTGGCCAGTAATGAAGTAATAAGGAATCTGGTGAGTTGGGTAAATCAAAGTCCATGATTTTTTTTATTTCCTCTATTATAGACTTCCAAAAAGAGTTAATTTTCGGACATTCCCACCAGCAATGGGCAATTCTATTCTATTATAAAGGTTTCTGGACAGTTCTAATTCCTTTATTAAAATGGCACCCTTGAACATTTCTGTGTTGCGCATTCTGTAGAATGGTAGAAGTGTGGGAGGCTTCCTGGCTATTGCACAAGGTGGAAACCACTGAGAATGTAAGTGACAGGGCCCAATAGCAACCAGGCTGCAATGTTGTGTACAAACTGAAATTTCTAAGTTGACTTTTAAGGTTTATCCACCCACGTAGAGAGTATGATAATAGCCTTGCCTTGAGGGAACTGTAGTATGGCTCCATGTGAACAGATAAGCGAAGACAAGATGGAGACAAAATGAAGATGGAAGCATTCATTTTTTGCAGTTGCAGCAGCTTTTTCTTCAGCAATGCCTCTGGACACAGTATAATCCCAAGCCTGTTAACTGAGTCACTGAGTGTCAGCTGGAACCTATACAAAATCGGGAAGTGCTGTATCTTTCAGGACCCCTCAGTGTTCCCACCCGCATTACCTTCATCTGATCAGGATTCAGTTTCAGCTTGTTCACCTGCGGCCACCTCTGCAGTAATGTGCTAATTCAGGATTTTTTTTGGTGATTATTTTTTATGCGTGTTTGCATGTCTGGAAATCATGGTGACTTCTGGCAAACCCTAGTGGGGCCGCTAGGACATTTCAAAGAGGTAGCTTGATGTTGCCTACCTCTGCATTCTGTCCCTGTTATTCCTTGGCGGTCTCTCTTCCAGGTATTTCCCAGGGTTGGCCCTGTTTGGCTTCCGAGATCTGAGGAGATTGGGCTTGCCTGGACTATTCAAGTCAGGACGTTCAGCATTTAGTCTGGATAAAGATATACAGATCTGCGTATCACTAGTATACTAATGACAGCTTAATCCAAGTCTATAAATGGTTTCTTCTAATGGCTTTACATAGAGATTGAATAGCGTGAGGAGTAAGACTGAACCTTGTGGAACACAACAAGACAGATCCCACACTGATGGCAAACCGGTCTCCACCATCATTGGTGTCGTCTCTGTCCCGTAGTCCAGCATGAACCCAGACTGAAAGCACCTAGAACAGATGAGGTGTATAAGTAGACCTCGAGTTTTTCTGCCAGGATGCCCCATCATCTTGCCCTGACCAGAAAATTCGGAGACTGGGTGATAATTAGCTGCATAATTCCTCAGTGACTGATTATGATGGATTTCAGGCATTCATTGATTTAATCCCCTTACATGATTTCAGAGTGCAAGTGGTAGCATTCAAAGGTCACAGGATCCTGTCCAAAATCCACTGATAACCGGAATAAAGTGATCCCTAAATGGAATAGTTTGTATACCTTTCTAGTGTTTCAGTTGTATTACAACTATAATCCAGATTGGAACATATGTGAAAGATGTCTCAGCACCCCCTACTTTTAAAAGCATCACAAATAATCATCAGTTCCTGAGAATTAAGAAATGGAAGACCTTGGAAACTAGTACCAGCATACTTTAAACAACTGAGCTTATGCAATGGTCGCAAGGAAGTATGAGTTCTCTGATATTGTCACTGCTGCCTCATAGGTATTCCATTAAGCTCTATAACACACTGTCAGGTTCGGTTCAGTTTGAGTATTCACCTGTGTGTTGAGGAGAAGGTGGCAATGAGTAGACGACAACACAGGCTAAACTTCTAGCCTTCAAACCAGATCTTTCTCCAAATAATCAGTGTAAAAAAATATGGATTTTGTTATTACAACCTGCAAAGTGAGGTCTCTTCTGATGATCTCAGTGGATGAACAGATCGACAGAGCTCACGCTGTGTAGGTTAAGAGCATCAGTTGGAACTGTTTCTGAAAGCTTATGGGCAGCTAGTGCATCTGCAATTTAACACCTAATATGGTAGCACCCAGTAGGTAATTAACCACAACATTTTATAGGGATGACGTGTCCATGATTCATCTGCTGGGCTTTTTATCAGCAATCCGTAACTGATGACTCCCACTTGTTTTGGTGTAGTGCCAGTTTGGTGTAATGGTTAAGTGCGCAGACTCTAATCTGGGAGAACCGGGTTTGATTCCCTACTCCTCCACTTGCACCTGGCTGGATGACCTTGAGCAAGCCATAGCTCTGTACCAGCTGTTCCCTCAAGGACAGCTTGGGAAAGAGCTCTCTCAGCCCCACCTACCTCACAGGGTGTCTGTTGTGGGGAGGGGAAGGGAAAGGAGTTTGTAAGCCGCTCTGAGACTCCCTTGGGGAGTGGAGGGCGGGGTATAAATCCAATCTCCTTCTTCTTCTTCTTCTTCTTTTTCGGGTTTCTTCCATGATCTGATTTATAAAGATTAAAAGCCATGAATTCCATGACACCTTCTGAAGTTCAGGTTGAGAGACACTTGGGCAGCAGAGAACCTGTTTGCAACACCAGATATAAATTGTCAAAACTAGGACTCTTGCAGATCTCCTGGATAGGGGGATGTTAATGGAATGGATGATCACATATAGTTGTCAACGGCCACTAAGGGCTCAGAAGAATTACCTACTTCATATACTTGCTCAACTAAAGGAGGTGTTCCATCTGTGCTTGGCTGTTCTTTACCAAGAGACTCATGTTCTCCCTACTGGTTTAATTTGGTATCTGAGTTTTTCATTTTGTGCACTCCATTCACTACCTAATCTGAAGTTAACTTCTTGTTGACTGCATAGTAGGCGAGTCATGTTTTCTCTGCTAACAGCAGAAGTGAAAAGTGAGAATAAGTTTATGTACCAAGCTTGGCTGTTTTGTGTTGTGCATGCTAATAGATGTTATATATGGAAACAGATTTTTCTGCCTTTAGAGCTGTGTTAGTTGTCAGTTCTGCTAACTTGCAGGTGTTGAAATATTTATATCTAGATTAGTAACTGACAGGATATTGAGGTTATGAAGCACTAACCACAGTGGCAGTGGAAAAGACGCAGATGTCTGAAACGGTATCTTAAGACTAATCACGAGAAGCTTGAAGAGGAAGGGGAACAATTGATTGCAGAGTGTGCTGTGAGTCAAGAAAATTAAATCAGAATGCTGTTTTATGGATAAAAACTAGTTCCTGCTTAAGTTGGGTTTTAGTACACAAACAATTGAACAGTGTCAGCGACAAGATGAGTCAAACTATCCAGTCACAGCATTTGGACAGAGCTGGTAGCTCCATGTTATGCAGTGGAGCACTTGGTTGCGTAAGAGATGGTTTCAGTCAGGCCTCCATTGGGAATCTCAACAAGCAATCTCACTCCTGATTTCAAAAAAAATTGTAGAAAAGTGTGATAGAGTACATTTGTCTCATTAAACTGATTCTAAAATTAAATGTGTTTGCAGCTATAGATGATATGAAATTAGCACAATAAATAAATTGAATAAACTACCACTATTTTATTTAATTTATATTTATTGATTTTTATGATACAATTTATACCTTTTCTGAAATGCAGAGTTAACTAATGAATGCAATCATTTTAAAAGGTGCGGCCCTCCGCTAACCTCCGCTCCCACAAAGTGGCCCCCGAGCCAAAACAATTGCCCACCCCTGCTGTATAGGGAACGTGGCATGGTACAGCCCAGTCTTGTCAGATCTTGGAAGCTAAGCAGTCCTCGGAGAGGAAGGCAGTGACAAACCACTTTTGCTTCTCATTTGCTTTGAAAGTCCTATGGTAAGGTCACCATAAGTGGATTGCGACTTGCTGGCACATACATGTGCTAACCTCTATGAAGTCCACTACCTTAATGTAATATATACCTTCATATATTTATGATTTCCAAGGCTATTACATGTGTATCTTTCTATATGAGGGATCCAGTTATGTCATTGTTGTATAGCAGGGCTGCTGTACCACCAGCTGGGTCTTCTGTATCTTCAGTCTTTCCTCCTGCTGTAGAGGGAGTGGGAGGGCTCCAGCGGTTTGTCTCTGAGATGTGGGGAAGGGGGGGGGTCTTGGTATTTCACAAGACCATGGTTTCATTTGCCAGATCAGCATGGACCTGTGTTTTGACTTAGAGTCTTCAAAGTTGAGATCAAAGTCTGGAGTTGTCTTGGAGGCTTCATCAGATGGTGATGTTGCATTGCCTTATGCAGTCTCTCCTAATGAGGACTTTTTTGGAGAAGATTCTAGAGGAGACTCTGGAGAAAAATTATAGTGTCTGGTTTGTGGATGGGTCTTCCATAATAGTTTGTACAGCAGATGGGAAACCTGTAGCACATGCAAATTTGTGGATTGAGATTGCTAATCATATAGAGAAATGGCAAGGAGATATCAGGGTGAGGCATGTAAGAGCTCACCCTGATATCTCACAGGCAAAAAGGCATGTGGATATGACACAGGCTAACAGATTGGAGGAGTATGCATGCAGTTTTATGATTGGGAAAGACTTACACTTCTAGAAAAAGTTAGCTCACTTGAAGTTTTATTCCCCATTTAAACTGATTCAGGAATTCCTGACCAATTCTAATTAAATTCAAGCTTTTATTCACTTTTTCCTCTGAACCAGAGTGACAGAACCATATTTCCTGTATATGGTTCCATTTCTCTGGTTCAGAGGAAATACTGTTAGAAAACGCTGTTTTATTATGACCTTTTTTACATTGCCAAAAATCAACAGCTGGAAGTGGTTGGACTGAACAAAAGAATGTGTTCAAGATCATGATGACCTTTATGCTGTCAAACAGTTAGAGATCCAAAAACTTTTGGCAAGATTCTGAAACATAAACTTAGTCATTTACGATAAATGATCACAATATTGTCTACAGTAATCACTGCCAAATATGTGAAAAACCAGAAACGTCACCAGAGGTTTCTTACAACAGTTTATTAAAGGAGGGTCTGAATATAGAGAGTGCCTTTTAAAGATTTGAAATGTGTATCTTTAGTAACCCAAAACTAATGGGATGACGTGGTTGTGGAATAAAAGCCCTGGCCACATGAGTGAGATAATCTGGGGGGGGGGGGGGAAGTAAAGCTATTTTATGCCAGAGCAATGTGATCCGCAGTTGCGCGATCACACAGGTCTGTGAAGCTGCAGGCGCAACTCACCGCTGTGTGATCAGATGCAACCGCGGGCAAGTTGGTGGTGTTTTTTTGTTGGTGGTTTCCGATTTGCTTAAACGGGGGATCGATGAATCGCTTCTCCACCCTGAGGGCTTCCAATGGCAGTATGCGATGATGCACATGCTGAGAGGGGGGGGCAGTATGGAGTCGGGATAGCCTGATCAGACTATCCCTGACGCCACAAGTGCGTACTAGAGCAATCACACGGGGAAAGTCTGTCTGTGGCCTCCAGCAACCCGTTTGATACTGGAGTTTCCCTATTGTTTTTTTACTCCACTTCTCCGGTGCGGGGGCCGCTTGCCGACAGGTGCAGGCCGCTTCACAGATGTGCTCAGATCATGCCCTTAAAATCCGGCTGGGAGTCGTGCCTATCGCGCGGCTAATACTACATGTGGTCAGGGCCAAAATATAACTGAAGTAGTGTAAAGTCTGATAGGATATAGGATTTGTTTTAACTAGTATTAAGAGTCAAAAGATGGAACTTTGAAATGGGGATTTTTGCTAATTTGGAAATCCCCCAACTGACATTTGTTCTTGGTCAATATTTTCTTGATAAATTGATCCTAGGAAAGTCCCTGGAACTCATCAGGCTATTTGGCTTTCTCGGAAGATCTGGAAGGGATGAGTGGGATGAAGAAAAGGGTCACGAACTGATAGACTACACAGAAACTCAGTTTTGCTCATGGGTCTTAATGTATTCATATAGTTTTAGCATTATTCACAAACCCATGACACAATTATATATGTTACCTTCATATAGCTATGAAAGAGGATTGTGTTTTTGCCATAAATGTCTACTCAGATTTACTGTGGATATATTGGAAGTACCACAGAAGTCACAGTGAATCTACTAGGTTGCAATCAGGCTACAGTGAACCTGTACTGATGTTATATTAGCAACCACTCTATGGCCGCGATCAGATGGGCAGTTCAATCCGCTGTTGCCCTAATAGAGCCAGATTATTTTGTTAGAGAATCCTGACCAGACTCACCCCTTTTATCTTCAAAACGATATTACTGGCTGTGGAGTGATCACACAGCACCAAGCATGGAGTCAGACCATTGCCCATTTTTTTAGAAGTTTGTCCTAGGAGCATGTCCAGAAGCAGGGATGAGCCTGCTGGGATATGTAGTTAATGGGGCTGTCAAACCATTAGTTTTAAAAGTTTTCCCTCTGAGCATGTGCACAAGTGCTTGCTGAGAATTCTGGGCTATGGAGTTCACTGCCATCCTCCCTGTAATGTTTTCAGCTTGCACCTTCCCCAAAGGACAGAAAAAAGCTGAAGAATAGAGGCATCTTTCTTTGAGAGTTTTAAAAAGAAAGAAAGTTTTGAGCAGCTCCTGTGGGGGGGAAAGGTGCAAATGTGCAGTTATGCGATCATCGCTAACTAGTTTTTTAAAACTGGTGGCTGGAAAACAGAGACCAACCAGACCTTCGTGATGGCTTGGTTGTGCAAGAGTGCGGCCAGACAGCAAGAAATCAGTTTTGGAACCAGCTGAGACCCAACAGTACCGGATTTTCTCAGGTATCAAAGAAACTTGGAGCAAGGGGGATGGGGAAGGGGGCTCAGACGACTGGGGCACAACAGACAGATGTTGCTGTCGATCATGCACTTTAAATCCATAAAGGAACAGCAAGAGCAACGGATCAAATTGCCTGGACTGTACACTAACACTGACAGGATTGGATGGTCTCAGGGTGCCACCTTGTTCAGTTGTATGGGATACCCTTCTGAAGCTGTAGACAGGATTCTTGGAAGTTTGAGACCCACCACCTTGTAAAACTTCTGCCCCTCCTGGCTACCTAAATCTGCCGGGGGAGGGGCTAGCAGTCTGAAAGTCAGTGGATACCTCCTGGAAATATGGGGTAGTCAGCCCCGGTTTTGAAGTCAGCAGTGGTGTGTCCAGTCTTAAAGAAACCTCTGGACCCAGGAGAGTTGAGTAACTTGCCATCCAGTCTCAAATGGTACCGTTTTTATGCAAGATAAATGCATGAGTGGTGGTTGTAAAAGTTTTTGGATTCCTGAATGAGAAGACTGTTATGGGACTCCCGTTCATGTTCCAGTGCTGCTTCTGCTACTTGCTTCCTGTTTTTACTTGGTTTCTATCAATATAAATGACATAACATTTGTAATAGTTGTATGCTGATTTAACAGATGTCTTGCAATTTCCCATGTTTTCTTCACCAAAGGAAATCAGAATATTCCTGCGGCCCTCAAAGTATTTAACTATAAAATCTGTGCCAAACTGTTATATGGTGTTCCAGTCTGGATTTCTGCCTTCAGTGCATTGATGGAATGTGTTCAAGCCAAGTTCCTGAGGAAAATCTTAGGGCTCCCAGCGTGTGTATCTTATGCAGCCACGTGCTTGGAGTTGGACCAGAGATGGCTAGTTACAAAGGCATGGATTATAACTATTAAATTTTGGTTACGCCTCTATTTTAGATGCGATCCTAACAGTCTCATTATACATATGCTTTCTGAATCGCATCTATCTGATTGGTTGACCTATATTGAGAAAATTTTAGTAATTGGACTTAACATTAATGACATGGTCTTGCTCTCGGAGAAGCAGGCTTTTGCCTTGATTAAGCAAAGAATTATTGATATTGAGATACAAGATCTGAAAAGCCTGGCTTCTGGATGTTGTTCCCCAGTGCGTTGGGTGCTTTCATCTGGCCCCTTCCCTTCCTGAATACCAATCTTGTTTGTATGATCATCTTCGTAGGGTGTTTATGTTAGCCTGTTTTAATGTTCTCCCATCTATGGTGTTATATGGGAGATTCAAGAAAATTCCATATACAGATCAGTTGTGTCCATGTGGGATGAGTGAGATCAAAGATAACATCCATGTTACTTTGCACTGTAAATTTTATGATGAACTTCGTGCTGTATTTTTAAAGCCTTTCCTGCTTGCCTTAAAGGGTGGATCTGAGGATCGCAAGACCTTTATACTTCTAGCCTCAAATAAGAGTAAAATCATTGAATCTGTAGCAAAATTCCTCTACCGGGCCTCTAGGAGGAGACGTTCTTTCTGACTACAGATTCCAGTGTATTTTATTTGGTTTTGTGTTGTTATGCCAATAAAGGTCTGTGAAGTGAAGCAATTAACAGATGTACAATCCACTGCTGCTAATGAAAAAGTTCATTGCTATTGCTGGGATAATCGGACATCTCTAGGCACTGTTCTTGCTTCTTTGTAGACAGTTTTGCATGTAAGGAATTTTTAGAGCATAGTCTCTACTGTTTATTTTATTGGTAATGTTTGCTTGTTGGCTTGAAACACTGATTATAATCTTAATACAGTAAGTATGTATAAAAACTATTAAATTTATGGTTATATAAAGCAGTTTTTATGTTAATGCCATATTGGATTGTGGTTAACAAGATTTATACAGCAAATAAAAATGCTGCTTTGTTTTTTTGGATAAGATACATTTTTATGTAGATCATATTATACCTTTCTTGTATAATTATCATTATCTTTGTGTCCCATAGATTTTGGAACATAATCCACTAGCAGCACGATGGACTGGACTGTAAGACCACGTCAAGCCTCCAGCTTACAGGGAAGGGATTTCCAAGTTCAGGGACTGTACCAGTCGCAGCAGGCTGCATCTGGATTTTCTCAAGCAAGTGTAACAGTTCAAAATTCTTCAGCTTACACTGGAAATGTTCAAGCTATGAAGATACATTCTAGTACTGAGAACATGGTGCCTAATCAAATGTCTTCTCAAAATAATGTGGGATCCAACAACATTCAGCCACTTCTCGTTAAGTCATCAGTACCTGTTGCAGACTTTGGGACAGCTCAGCATTTTGTTGGCCAGCATCCAGATATAAGAGTTTCCAGCATGACTGTCCAAATGACATCTGGCATGGCTCAGAACACCTGGCCAAATTCTAATGTGCATATTTCCTCCCCTGTAGCACCACAATTGAGCACAGCAAATCCTGTGCAGATACCACGGAATCAGTATAAAGCCTCCAAAGTGTACAATAATCAGCCACAAAAAAATCATTCTAGTTCTGTACAAGGCTCATTTTTTGGTGGTAACATAAATAATTCACATTCAAAAAGGTTGCCAATGATAGTTCCTAAGCATCGGCCTGTTAATTCTCAAACACATGCTACAGTGCCTCTTAACCAAGTATCGAGCCATTTCATAAATTCTCAGCAGAACTCTTCATACCTTACTTATCATTCAGGGCAAAATATTCAAAACCAAATAAATGACATAAATCCAGGCTCTGCTACAGCTATGCAATCACAACAGTATGCCTCTAACTGTGCATATTCTTCATCATATACCATACCTACTCATTATGTAGCCCAGGTAATCCCTCACGCCATTGACACAAACCTCCTACCGCCACCACTGTATGCAGTGCCTCCTGCACAAATAAGTAATAGACAGTTTGTACTACCACAGCCTGTTCCAAACATGTCTAATGAAAATGTTCAAAATCCTCAGAATCTTGCGTTGGATCAATGTACTGTAGGTAATCTTTCATATTTGGTTCAGCATGTTCAGACTCCCCAATCTGCACCAATCTCTAGAGAAACCAATGAAGTAGGAGGTCCTGCAAATAGTATACATGGGTGTAGCGCTGAAAACCAGCCTTCCAATGAGTTGACAAAGTCGGCAGTTGAGGCCTTAAAGAGTATATGTAACAACCTTCAAATACCTGGAACTGTTCCTCTTGACAAAACGTCAACAATGCAGGCATCTAGAAGTATGGTAGATGATTATACAGATAAAAGCTCAGGAAATACTCTTGTTAGCGTAATTAAGATTAAAGAAAGCCTAAAACTGGATATGGAAGACATTCGTGAAATGAAAAAGAAATTATTAAATCTGCTGGGCCAATTTAAATTAAAACAGCAGTTACTTCAGACTGTAGCACAGAAGTCAAAGTCCTCTGATCCCTCTGTTCATAATCCTGATCTTTTGCTTCCTAAATCTAATACCAGTCAGCAAACTGCTCCACTGCCACAAGCCACCCATCAAACTTTTTCACTTCCATCATATAATGTGACTCAGAATCTTACTTCCTTGCTTCCACATGACAATGCTCAGAATCAGCCACCACTCCTTGCTAGTAGCTCTAATCAAATCCAAGACAGGCCCTTATTGCCATTGAAGAAAAGAAATCACTTGCTCCCAATTCTTCAGGGTTTACTTAAAGGTACGTGTGATGAAGAAATGTTGCTTGATTTCCATGATGCAAGTACTGAGAGAGATCAGAGTAAACAGTTGTTTTCCCAAGAGATGTGTTTCTCTGGTTCTGTTTTAGATTCTAGTGATGTTAAATCTAAAACTCGTGTGAATGATACGAAGAGAGCTTCCAGGCTGAGCCCTAAAATGTTGCAAACTGTTTCTACCCAAGGGTCTTTGACATCCACAAATGTCAGTCTAGATTTTGAACAAACTTCTGCATTGGGCAATGATCAGTTAACAAACATGTTCGCGATGTCTGGGGGAGACAATGGCTTTGTATTGAACAAGGATAAGGTGGGAACAACTGTCACTAAAATATTGACTAATCTTCAGAGTTCAGTTTCAGTTCAAAATTCACCTGAGTCTTCAAAGTTAAGTGAAAAATTAACAAAAGAAGGAAGTAAAAATTCCCAGAATCCTAGGTCTGAATTTATTCAGCAGAGTAAATACAGTTGTCTTCAAACAACCGAAAAGAGCATTACAGCTTGGAACAATGGAAATGATATTTCTAGCTCAGCCTCTCTTGCTGCCGCTGTTCCAGAAGCAAGTATAGTTCAGAGGCCCTCATTTATGGGGAATTTGAGTACAATGGGAAGAACTTGTTCTTTGGAGGAGCTAGAAACAAGTCTTGCTTTGTGGAGGAAGAGCCCTGCTGCATCTCTAAATGATCAGTTAGGTGAAAGTACAAAACCAACTATGCATTCATCCTCATTGGATGGAGTAGAGGATAAAGAGACAGAGTATACCATGAAAAACTTCCCAGATTCATTAATATGCTATGAGAAATCTAGCATTACAGTTGGAAGAAATGAACCATCTCTGTCTTCTGTTTGTTCATCTGTTGGACAAAAGCTTGATGCTGTAAATTCAAGTTCATCAAAGAGCTCTGAACCTCAAGTAGCTATTGTTCCTCCTTTAATGCTTTCAAAAGAGGAAATTTGGAATGAAGTGCAGGAAAAGAGTTTATCTTCTGTGTTGGAAAAAAATTATCCAGTTATTGCAGAAGGCAGTGTACACAGTTTACATGAATTTGTTCTCACGTCAGATACTGATAAACTGGTAAAAACTGCTTGTTCTCCATCAGATACCTGTGTTACTGTAAAAGAAGTAGAGTCAGAGATGCACCAGAAGCCAGCCAAATGCCCTGAAAAAAACGGAATACAGAGAGCTGAAAGTGGAACAGCCTATTCTTTTGATCCAAACCAGGGGATAACTGGTCATTTAGAACTGGAAAAAAATACATCCCAGCTCTACTCTAGAGATAGTTTCCCACCAGGAATGAACAAAGATAGCTCAAGTCCAGTTTCTCAGAAATGTGCTCATAAAACCAATCCAGATTTGGTAGAACCAGAAGATACTATGCTGAATGAAAACATGTTGCAGATATCCAGCGTGTGTACTTTAGTTCAAGGAGATATGTTGTATAATTCACAAATAGCTAATATCTTCAATACCAGTTCTAAATCAGAACATAATGTTTCTTCAGAGGACCAGAGTCCTGCTCCATATCATGAAGAACAACAATTGAACCACTGGAAAAGAGAGACTGGAATGAATGGGAGTACATCTGTGGGAGATGTCGTGTTACCCTCACTGTGTACCCTATCAAAAGCTATTGCAGAAAAGCTGTTAAGCTTACCAGGTTTAAAGATGCCCAAAGGTGGTAAGGTTTCAGATGAGGTGAATGTAAGAGAGTCTGAGGAAGAAAAAAACACTGAATTAGTCAATCCTAGTCCTGCAGAGGGTTCTGAGAAAAGTATGTCCTGCCGTGATGTTCATAGTAGAGATTTGGCCAGTGGTAACCAAGAAGTACTTGGAAACAGCATTGCTGATAAGAGTAGCACACACGGTATCCAAGATGATGTACCAAGTGATGAGAATCAAGTACATTTTGTGAACAATGTTGACATGGCTCTAACATTGCCAAATGATCAGTTGACTGAACTCTTAAAAGAATTTCCTTATGGAATTGATTCAAAGGCATTAAAGAACATTGACAATGAAGATTCTGCAACTAAAGTAAATGAGATAAAAGGTGGACAAGAGATTCAGACTTGTGGACGGAACTCTGAAGCTAATCATGAACTGGACGAAATAACAATCACAATATTAGATCCTCAACAAATGAAAGAATTGTTTCCAGAATGCTGTAGTCAGTCCTCTAACAAACTGGAAAATAGAGAAAATGATACGCTCGCGATAGCTTCAGAAAATACAAATAAAAGCCATATTCATACCATACCTGTTGAGAGCACAGATACCTCAACTGAAACAGTCCAAAAAACAGCAAGTCATTCATTTTGTTGTACAACAGCTTGGTTAGCTTTAAAGTATGCAGTGGACCCTTGTAAACATATGTTGGCTAAAGAGGCTGCTTTAAATCAACAGTTGGTTCAGCATTTGCCATCTGAAATTACAATTAAAGAGGAATCAGAAACTGAGACTTTAAGTACTGATTGTCAATTAAACAATCAACAGCAGACTATATGTCCTATTAGCAATAACCTTCCTTCTGAAGTTGAAAGTAACAGAATTTTGAGTAAAACTTTTGCACGAAGAGAAATTGACCTTGAAGAAAAGGAATGTAAGCCACTGAAAGATGATGGACTTACTCTACATCCTTTCTTGGAGAAATTAGAGCCTCTGAAACCAAAAAATAAAAAGCAGGGCACAGAAGAGGTGCTAGAAAAAGTTCAGATTGGTGAACTGTGGAAGCAAAAATATACAACATTGGTTTCTGAAAGTCAAGAATGGTTGTATTCAGGAACAGATTACTCAAAAGGGGAATCTGTAAGCTCTGCCTGTGAAAGAGAATTGTCTGTCCAAAAGAGAACTCCAAAACAGACAGTTGTAGATAAATCAAAGTCAAATACTCTCCTGCATACTCGTATGGAAAACAAACACAGTAAAAAGGAAGAAAAATTTAAAATAAAACGGGATTCGAGTGAAACTCACATAATTAAGGGACCAACTCGTGCCTTTAAAAGGGGGTTGAAAAAACACATTGCAAGTGAAGGGAAACAGAAAACTAAAGAAAGGCCATATAGTCCTGTAACAGACTTTTCAAACTTAAGTAATGTTGACTTGGTTTCCAGAGTGGACAATAATGCTCAGCATTCACAAGAACATGTAAACAGACAGAAATGTAAAATTGAGAGAGATTTGAAGAATAACAAAACTGTGAGAAAAGAATATAGTGAATCCAGTAGTTCTGAGTCTGTTGAGCAGAATAAAGGCAGCTTGGCAAGAACAAATCTGAAAAAATTTGCCTATCCGGAAGAGAGAGGAAATATATGGAAATACAGAAGATTACTTTCAAACAATATCAACACTTCTAAACTACAAACATTTAGAGGGCAGCTTCTTAATACGAACAAAGCTCTTTCTTCAAGCAAAAGGGGTGCTTATAAGAGAGAGAAGTGCTTTGCAAAAACCCTTTCTGATAAAAAATCACCCTGTAATAGAAAAATCAATATACTGACGCTTCAGAGAGAGCAAAAGAAAAATTACTTGAATAAAGTTGCATTCAAGCAGACTGACCAAAGCATTTGCTTGACAGAGTTAGAACAATCACCTTCCAAATCTGCCTGGCATGTAAAACCAAGTAGTGCTTCAGAACACCCCGAGGACAAAAACTTTATTCCGTCTTCCCAGCAATCTGAAGCAGTAAAACCCCAGATGCTTGAATTCAAGATGTGTCCAGAAACAGTGTTTAGAAATTTGGTCTCTGAAGATGTTTCAGATGCAAAGAAGCTTCCTGAAAAAGAGAGAATTCCTGTTTCAGGTACTGTATACATTTTTAATGGATGAAACCCATCTGAACTGCAATAAACTAATAATGTAAGGCAAAATACATAATAGAAATGATTTTGGTGTCAATTTTTCTAAATTGTTAATTTTATAGAACAAAGTTTGGGACCAGTGGCACCTTTAAGACTGACAAGGTTTTATTCAAGGTATAAGCTTTTTGTGTGCAAGCACTCGTGTTCGGGTACAGTGAAACAGAATTTCCTCAATGATTACATATGTGGGGAAGTTAGTTGCCGATATGGCAACATGGCTTCTCTTATGTTCTAACACTGGTGTTCACGTCCCTCTCACTGTGGCCCTGAGACTACTGAGACTTCCTCAAGGGATGAAGAGAAATAACAATGCTGATTCCAAGGTAATAGTGATAGTCTCCTTCCCCTCCTCTCAAAAAGTTTCTTGCTGTGTCCTCTTTGAGTATGGTGAGAGGTTGGGGGGGATCAGAACACCAGCTGCCACCCAGGCATGGAATTCTGATCCCTTGCCTACCCAGAAAGCTTCTCCCCCTGTGCCTGAGCTACTTATGAGGCTTCATGAGTAGATAATGAAGGATCCAGATGCCAACTCCCAGTTGGCACTTGGCATTCTGATACCCTCAGCAGCATAAAATGGGCCCATTGGACTTCATATGACCCAAGATGTAGAAGTTCTCCTGTCAGCATGGGCTGCTTTTTGGAAGCTGGCAAGCTACCAGTAGCTTGTGATTGGTCAGCTGGTGACTTTAGTATAGTCTTTTTCACTCTCCTCCAAATGACAGAGAACCAAATGCTGTAGTGTCACTGAAGGGTAGCAAGCATGGACCCAGGTGGCAGTCTTCATGGGAGAATATAGGGAGCTCCACGAGAGAACAGGCCATATTTTCTTAAACTATACATGGAACACTTAATGAAAGTGTGCATAATCGGTACAAAGATGGCTGTTCTCAGATGATTTGGGCGATCATCATAGTATGTAGACTATGTTCTGACATTTTGGCCATGAGCTGATTAATTTTTAACTTAGTATTTGTAGTTAGTTTCTACATTAGTAGAAGACTGTAAAGCTTTTATTTATTGCTTGCAGCTGTCAAAAGTAGAAGAGAAGACTGGTTAAATTACACTCCCCAAAAGAGAAGAAAAACTGATGAAGAGGAAGTTCAAGGTAACTCAGTTTTTAGGGTAAAGTTAAAATTCTGTGTTTTTGGGAAAGTACAGTTCGAAACAAAAATAACATCCAGGCTGAACCTGGATTACTGACCTGTCTCCTACATTTTGCACCTGGTTCACGAATGCAAAGTGACTCAGATTGCTGCTGTGGTGTTTCCTGTTTCTGTCAATTATAATGTAGTATAAAAGATTAGATTAATGCAAGTGTAAGGCCAATAAACTGTGCATGATATCCATCGGGCAGATGGATGTTGTTTATCTGTACCTAAAATTTCAGTAATATATCGTAATGCTGGGTGTACCATTCTTAAGTATGGGGTCGGCAGAATTTAAAAATATTTCTGCTCTAGAACTAATCTCCCTTCCTACTAAACTTTATCAAAAAGTTTTCGTGTGATTCCAGACATCAGACACACAAATTACAACTGCATTTGATGCAGAGTCAGTTTTCTACGTGACTGTACACTCCAGAATGCACATGGGGGACTGACTGCTTATTGTATCTAAATTTCACATGCATGAGGATTCTTTCAACAAATCTCCTTTTTGGTGGTCAGCTGGAATTCACAGATTTGGTCACTGTGATTATGATCCATCTCTCTTCCTCCTATCCCCTCTCAAAAAAAAAAAACCCCACCTCAAAACAAAACACAACTTCTGAGGCATTGGGAGTGTCTGAAATGCAAAGTCCAAGATTGATCCTCCTTCTCCCAATTTGCAGATTTTGGGAGGGGCAGGTTTCAAGGTTAGGAACCTTAAAGAGTAGGATGTAAATATTTACAATTTTAAAAAAGGAAGAAAAATTTGAAACAATGAGTTGTCTTTGTTGCCAAATGTAGTTGATGATCGTATTCCGCTTGATACTGCAATGGAACTACTGGACAAGAATGAAGTTATCAGGAACTCCAACGCCACATTTGAGACCTTCAAGAAGATGCACCTGGAAAAAAGCCGAAGCCTGGATAGCAGTCCTATTAATTAGGCATCTATAAGTTTTGAGCTGTACCATGGGAACATTAATTGTGATCTACTTTACCTGACTGGACTGTGCAATAGTGTGACAGTTTTGGCTGGACAATAATAGTTTGAATAATACTGGCGCAGTGGAAGTCAGCAGTTGTACACTGTGTGTGCTTAAGTTCCATGTTAGTTCAGGAAATGGTCATTTTTTCACTGTCTGATTAAATTTGGAGCAATACTATTTCAACTGGTAATGTTCCTTAATCCTCTCTATTTCATCCTCTGTAATTTATAAAGTTGATAGATCAGCAGTGCAAAAAAGCGGAATTTTTTTTTATGTAGACGTTTCAGATGGGTAGTGTGGCTTTTTAACTTTGAGGGGAAGCATGCAACAGAGGCAGGTAAGCCTTACCGTATTTATCAGGGAACCCTGTAAACAACTAGAGATGCTGCTTTCTGGTTAGCTGAAACATTACAGACATATCAAAATTAATTTTTACTTACTTTGTAGTTTCAGTTAATGGGGTTTAATAAAACAGGAGTCTGTACTGTGTTCAAAAGAAGCAAAGACTGATGTTCAATGTGGGTTGCAATGTTAACCAATTGGAGAATAAGTTTGTATTTTGACTCCAGATCTACTAGGTTCAAGATCTTATTTGAATTCTTCAGATAGTTACTGTAAATGAGCCAGCCCTACTGTAAGCTATATTAGCTAATGTTTCAAATGTCATGCTGTACAAACTGTTCTAATGTTGAATATTCTTTTGTGCCTTTCAAAATGTATTGAGAATAATTGAAACTTCTGTTACACTCAGTGGTATTTTTAATGGGTTTCATATTAAAATGGCATTTTGACAAGTTGTGTGTAATGTTTTACTTTGAGGTCCAACTTTTCTTCAGCAGACACTGTGAAGAACTTAGGAATACTGCTGGACTTAGCTCTAGTATTCAAGAAAAAGGTTGCTGCAGAGGATAAAAAGGCCTTTTACCAACTACATCTGGCTCAGAAGCCTTCCCCCTAGTTGGAAACTGCCAGTCTGATCAAATCGATGCGTGCAGCCACAATCTCAAGACTTGAAAACGGCAATGTGCTTTGTGTGAGGTAATTCTTGAAGATGATTTGGAAATGAGTTGGTAAAAAATATGGCAGATCATCCCTCATCAGAGTGGACCCACATGCATCCTATTACACCTGTCTTGTGACTTGCATTGGTTGCCAAGCTGGTATTTGCCTTTAAAACCCTTCATGATGTGGGATCCACATACAGATTTATTTATTTACTTATATCCCATCTTTCTCCTAATGGTGGCTCAAAGTGGCTTACAAAAGAGACGCAAAGCTTCTATTTTCCTCTGGAAGGCTATGGTACAATATTGGAGCAGCCATGGAAAAAGCCTGTGAACAGAGTGGAATGCACCCTCACAGAAATTGTAATGGCTAAAAGGCGTTCTTGTTCTGACCATAGTTTACTGCATGGTCTCATAATAGGAAAGGTGATTCTTTAACCAGATTAGTGTAGTGGTTAAAAGTGTTGGACTAAGATCTGGGAAACACAGATTCAACTCGACTTTGCTTGGGGGCCAGTCACACACTCAGCCTAATCTATCTCATGAATTTTATAAGGAGTAATTCCGAGTCAGGTTTGGTCACACAAGAAGTCATCCCATCAAGCCTTGAGATCTGGCATCACCATGAGAAGTTCCGCTTCAGTGCAGTGCAATCACTTCATTTCCCCCCATGGTCTCAGGAGTCTTATGGCTCCAGACATCTGGGCGTGCGGAGAACTCTGCTTCCATTTGCCATTTTGCCCAGGCACTGTGTTCCTCCACCAACTCCTTGCTCTCCAAAGCACTGCCGCTCCCAACCAGTTATATGAAATTTACAGATGTGGTCAAGGTATCATACCATCTCCCACTGCATCAGCTGTTTAACTGTGCCATAGATGTGCTGCCAGGAGGCTCACTTCCTGTAGGCCATATATACTCAACTTTCCAAGCAGGGTTCATGCATTCTCACTGCAGCCCCTGTTCTGTTCCTAAAGAAGAGACGTGGTGAATTGCACCTTTGTAGTTATTACCATTGAACAAGATACTGTATGGAGCTGGGTAGCCACTGCCCCTGATCTCTGATGTGTGGCACCACAATATATGTGAAACTGGACTTCCAAGGAGCCTTTGGTTTGGATCTGTCAAGGTGATGAATGGAAGACCGCTTTCTGCGCCTGGTATAGTTGTTATGAATAGCAAGTCATGACGTTTGGCCTTCACTATTCTGCTGTTGTCCAGCATTTCATAAACATTTTCTGTGACAAGTTTGTTATTTTTATTTATTTCAGGCATTTGTATGCCACCTTTCCACATGATCAGGGGCTTCAAGGTGGTGCCCATAAAAACATTAAAGCATTGGAATGACTTGAACACTTAAACACATGCTTTGCCTTTAATGATGCTTTTTGTTTAGTTTACATGCCTTGAGCAATGTCACACAGCTTTTTAAAAACTAAATAATTTAGAGAACCAGTCAGTTACCATGCTTGAGGTCCTTCACAGCCAATGTGAGCTCTGAATCCATGCCTGCCTGAAGTTTCTTAACCTTATTTGGTGTCGACAACCCCTCTTTATCGCAGAAAAGAAGTAATTTGCAAATCCCTAGTACTGCAGAAAGTACTGCATTCCAATAAGCAGTGCTCCAGAGTTCTGACCTGTCCAGAAGCATAGCCACAAAGTATGGAGTCCTTTGCATTTGACCTTGCATGACTTGAGAAGAGAGAGTTTAATTTTGCAAGCATAGATGCTCTCCTGTATTGAGGAAGTTTAAAAATCTAGATATCTTAAACAGTGTTCCCTCTAAGCTGAGTTAGTGTGAGCTAGCTAGCTCACACATTTTTGTCTTAGCTCACAAAGGATAGCTCCAGAGCAAACTAATTTATGCAGTAGCCAAATTGCTCGCTCACAACTTTAATGCCAGTAGCTCACAAAGTAGGATTTTTGCTCACAAGATTGCACAGCTTAGAGGGAGCATTGATCTTAAGGGTCCTTTTGGCTAAGACAATCCTGAGTATAAAAAGGAACCCTATGGGTTCTCTTTGTGGTACTAATAAAATCCAAGTTATACAGATGCTTATTCACCACAGAGTGTGCTGCTGATCTTCCCAATATCTCCAGATCACTTCTGCCAAAACCCAACAGTTAGTGTCTTTCTACAGGCCTCATGTCCATGCCAGAACTCCATAGAGAAGCTGACCACCTACTTTTACATTAAAAACTGAGATAGCAGCAGGAACAATCTGGCCACCTATGCTGTAAAAGAAACATACTATGGCTGTTGTTTCGATTAAGGCCCTGTTATGAGCATTCTTAAGATGGGGCCTCTAGGCCAAATTAGCTTGGAAGTGAATTCCTAAATAGCAGAAGTAGGTAACTTGCTCTATGAGTTTCCTATTTGCCAATAATGCTTAAATAAAACTTTTTTTATGTTTGAATTTTAAAAGCATCTCAAGTGCCATTTTTTCTGTCATTTAAGTTAAAGGGAGACCATACATGGCAGTGTGTTTCTTTTTTTTTTTTTTAGATTTTTATTGGTTTTATCTATTACTACTTCTACATCGCTACTTTTCTAAGCTACATTTACCTTATACAGAGTGTGCTTTAGCATTTGCTTAATATTACCTTACCACTAATACATATGAAGCATTTTAAACCTTGGTTAATTTTCAATTAACATTGTTACTGATGATATATGAAAAATAAAAAAACTGTTTGACAGACATGCTCTTTTGAAGGAATGCTTAATTATACAGGTTATATAAAATATATAAGTGCAATTTCAGTAAAAACAGTTCAGCCCTTATTTCTTTTTTCGTCCTCTTCTTGTCTTAACAGTCTCTTCTTGCGCCTTTGGAGCTGCTGCTCCTTTTTCCGAGTCAGAAATTTCTTCTTCACTCTTTGAGCTATCAAATCCATACATACTTTCTTGCGATGCCAGCGAACCATCTGAGTCTCTCTCTTTTTTCTTTTCTTTGCTTTTTTCCAAAAAACTTTTTGCCTGTTGAACAGAGTCAATCTTGTATTTTTTGTCTTTGATGCTGAAGCTCAGTCCTTCCGGAACATTCCACCTGTAGATAATAGATTCAGACTGTAGCCAAGATGTCAGTTTTCCATAGGCTTTCCTTCTTTTCCTTATTTCAAATGGGATATCTTTCATCACTTTGACTTCTTTTCCTTTGATCTTCAGAATCGCTTTATTTGTGGTCCTAAGCACCACATCTCTTGTTGACTTTTTGGAGAACCTTATCTGAATCTCACCAGGCAGGCTTTTCTTTTTTGTATAATCTGGATAGGTTCTGTAAACCATATCCATGTCGCTTTTTATTTCCGCTGCTTTTAAGCCTGTCAGTGGTTCAAGCGCTTCACTTAACAGATTTTTAAGGTCTTCTCCTTTATCCTCTGGCACATTCTGAAGTCTTAGGAAAAAATTCGATCTTTCCATCTGTAGTTTCAAGAGCTGATCAGAATGGAAGGCCTTTTCTTTCTCCGCTTTTTGTAGCCTTGAATCATGATTTTTTACTGAAGTCTTAACTTCCAGAAGTTCTCACTGCAGCTTCTCTGTAGTTTTATTCGACTCCTTCAGTTCCAGCTGCATTTTATCCATCTTGACGTTGAGAGCTGTCATTTGGTCCACTAGAGGTCGCAATAACGAGGAGAACACAGTGCTCATCTCTGTGGTATCAACCTTTGAACTCGGAGCTGTGCTTCCTAGTTTGGGGGAAGGTTTCGGTTTCCCCGCCATTGTTGAGGCTGCGCTTTTTTGTTGATAGTTAGATAAGATGGACGAAAGAAGCAAATTCTACGACTGCACTTATAACTTTTTAAAGTTCATGTCCTCTAAAGCGCGATGCCGCCATCTAGCAAGCCGAACGTACCTTTTTTTTCATGCAGTAACGCCACGTAAAGTGTCTCGTAAGTACGCCAGTCTCGAGAGGGGGGGGTTTCACTCCACCCGCCTTTCCCGCTGTGTTCTGTTTGTTTTTACTTCAGACTCATGTTTTCTCCGTGCGTAACTATAAGTTCCAGCTTCAAAGCTTTGCACTCTCTGCTGCTTCATGGTTTTGTGCTTTTAGCCATACGGCTCCCATGGACGGGGGAACCTATGGGGGTGATGAAAAGGGACCTCGATCCCTCGGTCGCCACCGTAGGGAGAGATCCCCTTCGTGCCACCCCAGGCAGAGCCCCTTCACTAGGGTCTCTGGGGGCTCGGCACCAGTCCGAAGCCCCTTCTTCCCGCCGGGTACGGATCGCGCTCCCCGCAGATGCGGAGGAGCACGTCCACCATGGTCGCAAGTCTTGCCGGAAGTCATGGCAGTGTGTTTCTTGATTGTCATAGGGTGTTGTTCAAAAGACTGGAATCTATTTTTACCTGTCAGAGCAGTAATGGATTTATGTAGTAAAAAGTCTTCTGTTCTATTTAGTTTGCTCTATGGCGCTGTGGTAGCCTTAGAAGGGCATCCTCTCTCCTCCATCTTGAATATAATATAATTAATACATTGTAAAACGTTTAAAATGGTAGCTGGTTAGTTAAATAGTAAGTACGCATAATTAATCTGTTGATTTTAATTTATTTGAAACCTCTAAACTTAACAGTAAAATAAAATAAATAATTAAAAAAAAATTTTTTAGCTAAAACTGATAGCACTACACGGCTTTCAGAACTTCACTTTTTCCTGCTGCCTTCTTAAACACAGTGTACAGCTGGTGGCTTTGTATCTCCTAAATATAATACAACAGCAAATAAAATAAATAGAATCAAATAATAAAATAAACAGAATAAAATGCCTTCACAGTACACTTATTATCTTTATGAATTCTCTCCCCCGAAGTGAAAACCAAATGCCAGAGAAAGGAATTAAACCAAAAAATAAAAGTACAAGCACACTGCCCAGAAATGCCCAGCCTGACCAAGTGGAACCAGAACTTGCTCAATAAAAACACAACACCATAATCAGAGAGGAGGGCCAATAACTGTTACTGGGGGTATGCAAAAAAAAAAAAAGCCTTCACCCACTGGCATCAATAAACAGATGAATCTCCCTGGGGAGGCAGTTCCAAAGTTTTGGTGCCATGACCAAGAAACCCCTGTCTCGAGTTGCCACTCATCTAGCTTCAGATGGCAGGGTCAGCTGAAAAGTCTGTCTTCAATCTGACAGAGGTGGGTTATTTGGACATCGCACTACTCCCCTAGGAATCATTATGGACACTCACAAGGTAGAGGCTATCCTTATGTAGCTGGCCCCTTAAAATCTGAAGGACACCCAGCACTTTCTGGGCTTTATGAACTATTATAACAGTTTCATTCCAGACTATGACACTATCACAGCTCTTATGACACAGTTTTGTGAACTCTTCCAGTAGACTCCTGAAACTCAACAGGCATTTGAGACATAAAAGGTACAATTTACCATTGTACTCCTACTTCGCCACTCAGCCCCGGAGCTACCTTTCATTGTGGAGACTGATGCTTCCAATCTGGCTGTTGGAGCAATCTTAGCCCAACACCCCATGAGCCATTGCAGTGATGTACCTACTGCTCCTAAAGCTGACCCCTGCGGAGCACAATTATACCACTTGGGAGAACTACTTGCCTTCAAGGTAGCATTTAAAAACTGATAGCATCACTTTGAAAGGTCCTAACTCCCTGTTAATCTCCATAATGCTCACCACAACCTAGAGTGCCTACAGACTGCTAGTAAGCTAAACGAACAGCAGATTCACTGGTCCTTGTCCTTTTCATGGTTTAACTTACAAGTAACCTATTTTTCCAGTTCTCTAAACCACCATATAGTTGCCATATTATGAAAATTAGAGTATGTTACTACCCCTCAAATGGAAGAACCCCTGTGTCAGGGTGGTGCTGAAGACAACACCATGCTCCCTCCATTTCAGCCCCCCACAGAGTTTCAGCCCATCACCCACCAAACTTGGTGGGGTGGCTGATGGCACCTCATAAAGAGCCACATACCAGGCAGCTCATTAATGGCAGCTGTCCTTTTCAGAGGCAGTCACTGAAAGCTGGCTTTTCAAGAGCCAGCTAACAATCAGCTGTTGGGCAGTGCAACACTGGGAGTGAGGAAGGGGAGTTACAAGGCAGAAATTGCTTAAGAATCACTATTGGTCCATCATGGGGTGAGCCACATCCCACTTCTGGGGAGAGGGAAGGCACAGGGCATCTCCAGGCCTGGCTAGGGGTTTCAAAAGGCTTTGAGAGAAGAGGCCAAGACAGACAGGCTCTGGCTCCTAGGTCAGAAGGTCATAGTGCTAGTGGAGAGAAGGTGGATTAGGGTGGTATCCAACCCCTGCCCTTCTCTGTCTGAGGCCAAGGGAAGGCACTTTTACCAAATTAGGCCCTATGGGGCCAGGATTCCTACACCCTGGCCAAAGTTGTCTATAAAGTGGTGGAGAATGCAGGCACCTTGACCTGCACTTGACCAAAGATTTGCTCTTTCCATTCAAACTATCCTGGCAGTTTGAACTGGTTATGTCCTGACTGGACTCCATAAATTTCCCAACCTATAGAGGACTCTCGGGCATCTACTGAGAGTGATGGATTTATCCCAGTTTGGACAATGGCTCATTGAGCATCAGGAAAAGGTCCCTGTTAACAAAGTTGAGACTAGAAGATGATGTAGTGTCATGGCAGAGTCCGGTAGTCCGGCTTGGCAGACAGGCCAGCAAGCATGCCCCGGGTGTGACTTGGATGGGGAAAGTCAGCAGAGCATTGCAGCAAGTCCCAATCTCAAAGCATGAGCGTAGTCAAAACGTACCGGAGGTCAGAGTCCATAAATCAAGTCAAGGTCAGTCAGAAGCAGAGCTGAAGCCGGAGTCAAGGAATGCCGAGGGTCACAAGCCGGGGTCCAGGATCAGGAAGCAGAGGTTGGAAGTCCAAGAAGCAAGCCAGGTCAGAAGCCAGAGAATCAAACAGGATCAGAGGTAAGGTGCGCACGGAACGGATGGTTCTGCCAACGGTGTTGCCAGCACGAATTGCTTATGGGCGGCAGCCTTGTTAAATAGCGTTCCGGCTTATTAACCACTTAGCACCGCTGCGCGAAGTCCTGGTTTCTGTCAGTACTCAGGACTTAATGATCTTCGACCTTGCCTGCGTGCTTCCTTGCGTCGCCTATTCAGCTCTTGACATCTCCTTTCACAGAGCCTGCTGACAGGTGGGGGCAAGTCTGGCGGTGAATTTCTCAGCCCAGCCACTGCCTGATCAGCCTCAGGTGGGTCTTGCTGAGAACTTGGCTGTAGATCCTCTGCAGGACTTACGTTTTCCTCAGTTAACTGAGCCAAGTCCTCCTGTCCTTGGCTGTCAGGCACTGGTTCTGGGACTAAGTCAGGGGCAGGCATGACATGTAGATGCTTCCCTCTCCATCTTTGAACATATAGTTGAGGCTGCACAGTGGCCAAAGAAATACTGGTCCTATATCCTAGGACAACACCTGAATGGGGGGAGTCCAAGCTGCCCTTTCATGCCATGCCCATAGGTAAAGAAGTGACTTATATATTGAATCTCAGAAGGGGCTACCAGGGCTGTCTAGTCCAAATTCCTGCCAGAACTACAATATCCCCAACAAGTGGGTATCCAAACAATACAAAAAAAAGTCCAACAATGAAAAATCTACTTCACAAGGGAGACTGCTCCAGTGTCAAACAAACCTTACCACCAGAAAGTTATTTTCTCAAATTTAGACAAACCTCTTTTGTTGTAATTTGGATTTATTAGTCCAAGACTCGTCATCCAAAACAACTGAAGAGATTTCTGCCCCATCTTCCACATGGCACCCCTTTAAGTAATGGAAGGTGGCACATGGCACCCCTTTAAGTATTAAAAGGTGGCAACTATATCACCTTGCAAGTGTTTTTTCTCCATTATAGAGATTCCCAGCTCTTTCAGTCTCTCTGCACAGGACATGGTCTCCAACCCCTTCACCAGCTTCATTGCCCTATGCTGGACTCTCCAGTTTCTTGACGTCCTCTGAAACCGTGGTGCCCAGTATTCCAAGTGAGGTCTAACCAAATCAGTGTACAACAGCACCAATACTCTGCATTTCCTCAACACTACACTTCTACTAATGCAACCTAAAATTACATTAGCCTTTTAAACTAACAGCACATTAAATACATATAAAACATAAATCAGTAATTAGATTTTTGGGGGAGGGATCATTGCAGGAATGCCAAATAAAACATAAAAAGCCTTCAGCTGCTGACAGAAGGGGCAATAGAAAGGGACAGACAAATCTCCCTGATGAGAGAGTTCCAGAATTTCAGTGCTATAACTTGAAGTCCCTCTCCCAGGTTGCCATCTGCTTAATCTTAGAAGGCAGAAGCATCCAAAGGAGGACATCTGAAGACGACTAGTGACTGAAAAAGTAGGCAGTTGTGACAGACAGGTTAGGTTCCGCTTCTAAGAGCAACCAATGGGAGCTGATAGAATGTTGGTGAGTGAGTTGGAAAACAGTTAAGAAAGCAGTTGGGACTGAAGTTGGCACCTAGGGTGTTAAGAGGGAAAAGAGGTATATTCACTCACGCTTTGGAACCAAACACACGCAGATAATTTAACTTTGCCATTTTTCCATAGAGCAATGCAAATGGAATGTTGTCTATCACCCTTGACCAGGTTCTATTAGACACATACACAGCATATTTTAAACTTTCAGCCCAAAACTGCTTAGGTAACTGAGCATCAGCAAGCCTTGCATACATGATGGTTTGTGAAGTAGCATTTTTTCTTTCTGCCACACCATTTTCCTGTGGAGTGGCCACATTTGCTACATGGTGCTTTACCCCTAATTTGAGTAACCATTGTTTCATTTTATTTGACATGAACTCTGCTCCCATGTCAGACTGCAGTGATTTTAAATTACCCGATTCTTGACCTTTTTGTACCAATATTTCAGAGATTCAAATGTATCAGACTTGTTTTTCAAAATATACACCCAAGAATATTTGGAAAAATCATCAGTAATAACCAATGCATACCGGTTATCTGATATACTGGGTGGAAACGGTCCTAAGAGATCTACATGCACCAATTCTAAAGCATGAGTAGACTCCCTCTCACTGCTGCGAGCTACAGGGAAAGCCTGTGATTTGACTTGCTTGCAAACCTGACAGTCTAGAAACATATTACAATCATTTATCCCTTCTCTACCTGTCAAAGCAAGAGTCTTGTTAATTGCATGAAACGAGGCATGCCCCAACCGGCGATGTAACAAATGTAAACATGAGTTATGTGGGATTTTGTTACCAGGTACACTAGCTGTTGCTGCTGTAACAGTTATCTAATACATACACTCCATTTCTCAAGCTTGCTTTTGCCACTTCCCTCCCACCTTTTTTAATGACACACAGTTCCTTCCCAAAAGTTACTTCAAACTTAGCACGGTCCAGTGCCAGGATGCTAAGCAGATTGCTCTCGAGGGAGGGTACGCAGAGCACATTCTGGAAGGTGTGATTAAGAACTGGTAAAGTTAGTTCACCCCAGCAAGCCTCATCTGCTGCATGACCGTCAGCCAGACTTACATGACGTTGCTGAGCCTCCTGTGGATTCCTTAACATTTCAGGGCTTTTGCAGATTATATGGCTAGCCCCACTGTCAAGAATCCATGCCTGGTTTTC
The DNA here is from genome assembly GCA_029233225.1 of Lepidodactylus listeri. Classification (NCBI taxonomy): domain Eukaryota; kingdom Metazoa; phylum Chordata; class Lepidosauria; order Squamata; family Gekkonidae; genus Lepidodactylus; species Lepidodactylus listeri. Next base: position 25,746,189 of record JARCFY010000008.1, read on the forward strand.
TGTGTCACCTGTAACAACAAGAGATGCATTGGGACGGCCCGACAACATGTCTGAGCGCCCAATGTTTTTTATCTTCTTTTGCTGCGAAGGACAGGATTTTTTTCAGATGAGAAGTTGAACCACAAACAAAACATTTCCTTACATGCAGAACCTTGACAGGTTCCTCACGTTCAATCCTCATATCCCTCCTGCTGCTGCTGCTTCTGCTGCCAGCTGACTCCACCATCTGAGCATGCTGCACGGCTACTGAGGAATGTTGAGACTTTAGTTTTGCTTCATATTCTAAAGCACGTCCTATGATCAACTGAAGAGTTAGCTGATCAGGCTGCAATCCTTCAAGAGAAGTGATTAATATGTCAAATGCAGGAGATAAGGAACTCAAAAGCAAATAACATCTGTCTTCAGCAGAAATCACTCTGTCGCATTGTTCTAGCTGTTGATAAAGCTCAGTCAAAGCATTTACATGCTCTCTGACTGATTCATTAGGCCCTTGGACTTTTCTGTACAAGTGGCGAGTCAGAGACATTATTGTGCCAGCAGATTTTTGCACATACACTTCTTTAAGCGAGTCCCATGCCTCCTTAGCATTGGCAGAGGATGAAATATGAATTAATTGGTTGTCACTTACTGCCAAGACGATGCATGCCAGCACCCACTTGACCTTTGGCACGTCTCCCACTGGAACTGGATTCGGAGGGTCATTAACATACAGCCAGAGGCCCTCTCTGATAAGATAATGTTTCATCCGAAACACCCATGTATCATAGTTTGTAGAAGTCAGCTTGTCCACCACCTGCGTAGTTGGCACAAGAGCCATAATTTCTCTCAGCTCCCCTGACACTCACAAGCTGGATCTGTTATCTCCTCTCTCGGCATGTCTCACCGCTGCCAAGGCTTGTCTGGGCAAGTCACACTCCCCCACTCCAGGAAGAAGTCAGCAACCGTCCGCTTGTAGCTCCTTGTTTCACAGCTGGACACACACTCTCAGCACGGCTTACCGGCATTTGCAGAATGCAGAGCTGGTTCTCCACCGAACTGGGTCTCCTTCAGGCTGAGCTGAATCTCTGGCAGGCTGGGCAGCCTGGGCTCCGGCAGGCTGGGCCCATAACCCTGTTGCGCAGCGCATCTGCAACACCCCTTCAGCCACTCCAGCCCCTTGCAGCCACTCCTGCCACTTTCAGCACCCCAGCTTTCCCAGTTCTCACCAGCACTTCACTCCTGGAACTCCTCAGCAATCACACTAACACCGCTATGTGGTGAACTATATACAGGATTTTATTTACAGGAACAAACTGCTTTGCCAGCACCATGACATCAGAGAATGGACACACATTAGTACTATACAATTTCTTATACACATGTTGTGACCAATCAGCTTCGTGCTGAGTCATTATGACTGACCCTTCAGCAGTGCCAGCCATAACCAGTTTAGACTAGTTCTACACAGCTACCAACTGACAGATAGCTGTCATACAGATCTTGCTGATCTTAGTGCTGGAGATTAACTGTCAACAATACATTTGGTTCTTGTGTTTGGATACATTTTGTACCTTTTAACCTGTATATATTCTGACATTTGTCCTGATATTAGGTATAGGTACTTATATGCAGAACCATAGATATGTGGTTTTTATTGTGATTTTCTTATGCATAATTAAAATGTATTGTATATTTTTATATTAGCACTGTGTTTTGCCATATTTGAATATTGGTTTTGTCTCAACCTTTTTGGTTCTACGAGATAAATGATTAACCCTAATCTTGTATTTTTCAGAGTGAGCACTATAGGATGATACTACTGATACTGTGAAGATTTTAAAGTTTAGCTTTCCTTAGATGGCAGGGTACAATAGCAGAGATGTTAACTGGATTAGTCTCAATGCTACAAGTCTTCATTTATGCATATTAACTGTTTTCTATATTTCATTGGCACAAGTCAACAGTTGAGAGAATTGGGCAGCCGCTTTTCTTCCTTCCAAGTACACGTCTTGTCTCTTGCTACAAAGTTTAAAAGATACCCAGAAGGTCAGCCAGGCCTGTGGTTTGGAATAGAAACCTCAAAATTACCATTGTTAGCAAGTTCCATTTGCTCAGAGGGGTTTGTACTTGTAAACATGCTGTATTGCCAAGAAGCAAAACAGCTCTTTTATACTAAGGGATTCAAAGGGAAAAGTTTACCAGTGATGAAGGAAAACAATTTTCTTGAAATCTCTATGGTAATGAGAAATCGACAAGTCATTAGAACAAAAAAAAGAATATACCTTTATACCCCTTCTGCTATGGAAACCCCAAAAGACGACAGCAGGCAGATTCCAGGAATTGGCCAATGTGCTCAGCGCTGCTCTGCAGTCCAGCCTGTGCCGAGGTTCAAATAACAGGGTGGCTCTCGGGCTTATATACTACTGTAGATTTTCATGTGTCTTTATGTGTATATGTTATTCCTGTAACTAGCCTTTGAGGGGAGTTCTACATTCCAAGGCCAAACTGATAAACTGTGCAAGGCAGCAAATGTCTGGTGCAAAAAACTCCCTGCATTCCAGTACCAGGTGTATTAGTCTAATGTATAAACAACCCATTTCCAAAGTGCATTAACGAGAGATATTAAGAAGAAGAAGAGATTGGATTTATACCCCGCCCTCCACTCCCCAAGGGAGTCTCAGAGCGGCTTACAAACTCCTTTTCCCTTCACCTCCCCACAACAGACACCCTGTGAGGTAGGTGGGGCTAAGAGAGCTCTTTCCCAAGCTGTCCTTGAGGGAACAGCTGGTACAGAGCTATGGCTTGCCCAAGGTCATCCAGCCAGGTGCAAGTGGAGGAGTGGGGAATCAAACCCGGTTCTCCCAGATTAGAGTCCGCGCACTTAACCACTACACCAAACTGGCTCTTAAGGAGGAAAAAGATATTTTTTTAGAGAGTGTCTTTAGCACTGGTAAATCCTTCAGAGCTGGCTTGCTCACAGGCTATGTTGGGCACGGATGGCAAGATTTCTGGCTCACCACCAAATGTTTGAGTTATAATGATCTTCCGCAAAATGCCACTACACATGCCTCCTGACAATCCTCTTTTGAATCCGAGATGAATTCCCAATAGATCTTTGCTCCAAGAAGAGTGGAAAAGAACTTGCTCAGCATGCATGAACAGTAGGAATATTTACAGTGTAATCCAATTCAGAGTTGTACCCTTCTAAATTCAGTGACTTAAGTGGACTTAGAAGGTTGTACCTCAACTGAGGATTGCACTGTAGAGCAGCTCTTTCAGTACCGACATATATTCCAGTTAATTACATTGTTATGGGTAACAGAAGCTCCACAAATGCACATTTTTAGATGCCCCTTAAAAACCTTGTTTTATACACATCAAAATGTAATGTGTCGTTCAGGGGCTGCAGGCACCTTTGGAATTCTGATGCACTGTGGTGGGCACAGCCACAAAATGGCTGCCACAGGAGGTAGAATCACCCACATAATGGCTGCCACGGTTTACCTTCAGTCACTCAGTGAAAAACCTGGTGCTGTGGTGGTAGCTGCCAAAGCAGCACTTTTAAATATCTGCACAATCTCCAATGGCCAATCAGAAGCTCTGCTGGACAAAAGCCCCACCCATTTTTTAAAACACTTGGTGGGCACCATAGTGCCCCCAGGCATTGGAAATTCCAAGTGTAGATATAGAAGAAGAGTAGTTTTTTATACTCCACTTCCCTCTATCTTTGTCATGGCTGGGCCACAAGGTTCACAGCAAGCAAGAGACGTTGTCAACAGTCCGAGTCAGCAGGGAGTTCAAGCAAGAGAGATGCAAACAAGTCCGTGATTTAAGAGAGCAAGCAGAGTCAAGACGTGCCGGAGATCATAACCATAAATCAAACCTGAATCCAAGGGACAGGGCTGATACCGTAGTCCAAGAATGCCGAGGTCAGGGATGCCAGAATACAAAGCCAGGAGCAGATGGGAGTCAAAGTACAAGCCGGGTCAGATGCCAGAGAGACAAGTCAGTTCCAAGGGTTCGAGACGCAGAGTTTGGTCCTGCCAACGAAGTTGCCAGCACGATTTGCTCACAGCAGCTGGTCTCCTAAAGTAGCGTGCTGGCTTGTTAGCTCATTACCTGCAGTCCTGGCTCATGCTAGTACTCAGGACTCACAGATCGCGTTCCCCGTAGGCGTGCTATTTTTCTTCTGACTTTGAGTTCTTGCTGTCTCCATTCACGCAGCCGGCTTACAGGTGGGGGAGAGTCTGGAGGTGATAAACTTGGGCCGGACAGAGCCTGATCAGCTTCTAGCTGCAGGCTTGATTCCCCAAGACTTGCACCTTCTTCTGTTAAAGGAGCCAAGTCCACTGGGTCAGAGGCTGACTCTGGAGCAGGCATGACAATCTTAAGGAGTCTCAAAGTGGCTTACAATCACCTTCCAATCCTCTCCCCACAATAGGCACCTTGTGAGGTAGGTAGGGGTGAGAGAGTTCTGCAAGAACTGTGACTTGCCCAAGATCACCCAGCAGGCTTTATGTGGAGGAGTGGGGAATCAAGTCCATTTCTCCAGATTAGAGACTGCTGCTCTTAAGTGCACAACAAATTCCATGGGAGACACACCTTCACATCCCCATTCAACGTGAAACATTCTGGGTGGCCTTGGACCAGTTGTTCTGTTACAATCCTATCCTTAGCATGAGCACATGAACATATGAAGCTGACTGATACTAAATCAGACCATTGGTCCACCAAGGTCAATATGGTCTACTCAGACTGGCAGTGGCTGTCCAGGGTCTATGTTTTCACATCACCTAATCCTTTTAACTGGAGATGCCAGGGATTGAACCTGGGACCATCTGCATGCCAAGCAAATGCTTTACCACTGAGCTGCAGCCCCTGAGATTGTTGTGAGTAGAAATTGGGGAGGAAAGAACCATGAAGCCCATTCAGAGTTCCTTGGAAGTAGGAAACAAGTTTACAAATTGTCTTCAAGGGTAGTCCTATACAGAGTGTGAGACAATATCCTAGAGTGCTGAGGTCACTGTGGTGTAGATCTACATGGCCAGATCAGCTGGGTCAGGATAGAGAGCCCAACTCTACTCTGGAGGAAGACATTTGTCCAGAAGACATTAGGAAAAACCCCACATTTCTGTCCTGCACACTCTGGAGGAGGCCTTTTTTTTTTTTGCAGCTGAACTCACCTATTTCTCTGGTGCCAAAGCCTTTGATTGTGTGGATCACAACAAATTATGGCAAGTCTTTAAAGAGATGGGAGTACCAGACCACCTCACATGTCTCTTGAGAAACCTGTATAAGGGTCAAGAAGCGACAGAACCAGATATGGAACAACTGATTGATTCAGCATTGGAAAAGGAGTACGACAAGGATGTATATTGTCACCTTGCTTATTTAATTTATATGCAGAGTACATCATGCTATAGGCCAGCCTGGATGAATCACAAGACGGAATTAAGATTGCTGGGAAAAACATCAACAACTTCAGATATGCAGACGATACCACTCTAATGGCAGAAAGTGAAGAGAACCTAAAGAGCGTCTTGCTGAGAGTGAAAGAGGAGAGCACAAAAGTTGAGTTGAAACTCAGCATAAAAAAAACTTAAGATCATGGCATCCAGCCCCATCGCTCCTTGGCAAATAGAAGGGGAAGTCGTGGAAACAGTAACAGACTTCATGTTCTTGGGATCCAAGATCAGTGCAGACGGTGACTACAGCCATGAAATTAAAAGACACCTGCTCCTTGGAAGGAAAGCAATGGCAAACCTAGACATCATAATAAAAAGTAGAGACATCACCCTGCCAACAAAAGTCTGTATGGTCAAAGCAATGGTGGCCGTGGACATACTGGCCGTCTGCTGTGCCTCCGCGGCGCGGCAGACTAAAGTGGGGATTTCTCCCGCAGCGCGGCATTTGCACGCCACCAGAAGGAAGCCGCCCGCAGCGTTCAGACTGTGGGCGGCTTCCTACGGCGGCGGGCGGACGCCGCGCGGCTCCTCCTTCCCGCGTGCGTTCACACCCGCTCCGGTGGGTGGAACATGTGCCGCAGCAGCCAAGCACCACTTTGAAGTGGTGCTCGGCTGCTGCGGGAGGAGCGTGGCGCAGGACGCGATGCGTCCGGGCCACCTCCTTCGGGCAGATGCGGCCATCTGAACCGCCGCTCTGCCTCCACTTTTGAAGCGGAGGCAGAGCAGTGGAGACTGCCTCAGCTGGTATCCCCAATAGAAATGTATGGCTGCGAGAGCTGGACTATTAAGGAAGGCCGAGTGTTGAAGAAAGATGCTTTTGAATTATGGTGCTGGAGAAGACTCTTGAGAGTCCCTTGGACTGCAAGAAGATCAAATCAGTCAATCCTAAAAGAAATCAACCCTGACTGTTCCCTGGAAGGCCAGAATACTGAAACTGAAGCTCAAATACTTTGGCCACCAAATGAGAAGGGAGCACTCACTGGAGAAGACCCTGATGCTGGGAAAGACTGAAGGTCAAAGAAGGGGACGGCAAAGGATGAGATGGTTAGACAGTGTTATCAATGCAACGAACATGAAGTTAAGCAAACTCAGAAGCATGACGGAAGACAGAAGAGCCTGGCGTGATGTGATCCATGGGGTCGCAAAGAGTCACTCGACTGTGTGACTGAACAACAACAACAAAAAGATCAAGTAAAAACCCCAGATTCCTAACCACATAAGCCATAGTCCACTTGATCCCATCAAATGTGGGGACCACAGTGCCCTCCAAGATCTTGGAATTACTGCCCAGTATCACCTCTGTCTTGTCAAGATTCAATTTCAACTTTTCATCCTTATCTACTTGACCACAGCAGTGCAGGCACTAGTTCAAGTAACGGATACATTGAAAACTAGCCATATAATTATTGCATTGCTAGTCTTCTTCATGGTGTGTTTTTTTTTTAAGAATAGCAACTGGCCAAGATCCTGCTGACAAGAACTACATATTCTCACATTATCTCCTGTGTGAAGGGCAGTATGCGAAACAATTCTCCGTAGGCATGTATTCAGAGGACTTTCCCACACCTCAGCTTTTGGCAGGAAGATGATAGCAGTGGGAAGGTTATGCAATTGTGCTGTTATGTGTGAAGAAATATGGAATTAGTGTGCAAATTAGTTCACCAAATAAGTAGCGCTGCATACATTTGCCAAGTCTCCTTTATAGCTTCATTTCTGGTTTTAATAAAGTTATTGAAGTTGTCGTTTGTCAAGCACCTGTTGCCCTGTGTTAAGGATCTCTGTACAATAAAGCCCTAATAGCCCCCAGCCTAATATTTCCTTGCTGGGAAAACTCCATAAATTATCCCCCCAAATAGCATATTGTGCAGGAAGGAAGAAAACAAGGAAGACTAGAGAGAAGAGGGAAGTCGGGCAAAGGAAGCTAGTACTGACTGCTGAAAAACATAGTTCCCTTGAAGGAACTATTTCAGAATGTAACTGTCGATTTCACTAGGTCAAAGTTTGAGTCCAGTGGCACCTTTAAGACTAACAAAGTTTATTTGGGGTATAAGCTTTTATTTGCATGGACACGAAAGTTTACACGCAGAATTAAACTTCATTGGTCTTAAAAGTGCCACTGGACTAATTTTGTTCCGTTGCTCCCGACCAACGGGACTTCAATGCTCCCTCTAAGCTGTGGAGTCTTGTGAGCAAAAATTCTACTTTGTGAGCTACTGGAAGAAAAGTTGTAATCGAGTGATTTGGCTACTGCATAAATTAGTTTGCTCTGGAGCCATCTTTCCTGAGCTAAGTCAGTATTGTGTTAGCCGGAAGCTAAAAAACTGTGAGCTAGTTCACACTAACTCAGCTTAGAGGGAACACTGCTACCCACCTAATTCTACTAGATGACAATACGGGAATTATCATCTCAGCTACAGCAATGTCTGCCAGACTGGTTTTATGACCAAGTCACCTTCACTATTTGGAATGTGGGCTTTCAAGCATGTCATGACTCTACCAAACCTTGTACTGCCAGACAGCAAGGGAAATGTGCTTAAATATGCAAGTTTAAGACATCCACTCTCAAAGAAGAAATGAATGGGATGCAAGTGTTGCAGAGGACATAGCCGTGGCTGAGCAATATGGATGGCATCTGCCTTGCTAGCTAGTCTACATTAATTGCAGTCTTCCAAATTTTTATTGGCACAGTATTTGAGAGCAGGTGGTAGATCAAAGAAAAATGCCTGTTCCTTCACCTCCTCTTGTCTCTGCTCAGATGGAGAGAGCTGAGTTTGGAAAGCACCTGACTGCATTGCCTGTGAAACCAAACCAGATGGGAAGAAGATATAGCCAGGGGGAGAATTAGGGGGGGGGGGAGTGCCTCCGGTTGGGAGGGAGAGTCCGTTCCCCCTCACACGTACTGCTGCCTGATTCTAGCTCTCTTGCAAGGGTGTAGACTTTCCAATTTCCTAGGGCGGGGGGGGGGGGCTGGGGCTGGGCCAGAGACATTACAGGCCATTGTCTCCAGGGGAGGCTCAGCATGTCCTGGAAAAGTTCAGGGGGGGGCTCCCACTCCCCAGCCCCCCTGAAGTTGATGCCTATGCTCTCTCGTGATGCCCATTGTATATACAAGAAACAGGTCTGACCCTGACACATGTGGCTCAGATATATATACAGCTGCCTTATAGTCAGACCATCTGGCTCTGTATCTTCTGCTCTGACTGGCAGCAACTCTAGTGTTTCAGGCAGAAGAAGGTTACTCCTAACACATCCATTACCTGGGATCCTTAGGGAGAGTGGAGATGTGGGACATATAGGAAAGGTGTAGATTAATGAGGTATTTGATTTTAGAAGACCACAAAATGCCAGGAAAGTAGAAATGGAATGTTCTTGGAAGGGAGTAGAAAGAATAATGATGTGACGTGATACAGCTGTCCACAGGGAAAGATGAATACCCTTAAGAGCAGGCAAGGAAGGATGGTGAATTAAAGGAAAGGGAGCTAAGGATATCTGGAGGATATGGTTCAGTAACAACAATGTAAGATAAGATGGAGCAAGAAGTTCAAAGGCGATATGGATCATTAGTAAAGTAAAATGGAAAATTAATCAAAAGTTAATCATTACAGTGAGTAATTAAAGTAGGAGAAATATGTGTATAGCGGAAAATTTTGTAAACACAACCAGCTTCATGAACAATCAAAAGAAGGTGCTTTGTGTGCTTTATAACCAGTCAAATTGCAATGCTTTGTATGTACAAAGTATAAAAGTAGGAAACTATGATTGTGTCTTTTGGAACACTTGGCTACTTTAGTCAGTTCCCCTTTATTCTGAATAAAGCATTTAAAGGCAGAGTCCCTGGGTGTGGTTGATTGGACATCTGCACGCCAGGACAATAGCCCATTTGGCTAACAAAGACATCAGTGCTCAAATGTGAATGTAAGGTATACTCTCTGCCACTGAAACATAGCAATTGAGTACAGCCCTGCACTCAGCTCTGTAGCCAGAAATGTTTGGTTGGTGGGGCATGGGGAAATTTTGTGGGGCAGCAGGGGAGAGGGGAGGGAGAGGGGCAGCCCCATGCCTTCTCTGATCTCCAAGTAGGGATTTTGCTGCTGGAGATCAGGGGCAGGCAGCCCCCGCTAGAAAAACAGCATTTAAAGATAACCCTTTAAAGGAAACTCTAAATGCTGTTTTTCTACCTGGGGCTGCCCACATCTGATCTCCAAGCAGTGAAATCTCCACTTGGAGATCAGGGAAAGCATGCGGCCACCCCTCTTCCTTGCAGGAGGTGAGGGAGAGGGGCAGCTGCACACCTTCCCTGAACTCCAAGTGACGCTGCTTGGGGTTCAGAGAAGGCATGCTGCAGCCAGCAGTTGCTCCTCTTCCCCTTCAAGGGAGTGGGGCAACTGCACACCTTCCTTGAACTCCAAGCAGTGATTTTGCTGCTTGGAAATCCGGTGCGGGCAGCCCCCTCTAGAAAAACAGCATTTTTTAAAGGGTTCCCTTTAAATACTGTTTTTCTAGCAGGGGCTGTTTGTACTTGAACTCCAAGCAGCAAAATCACTGCTTAAGAGTTCAGGGAAGGTGTGCTGCTGGCAGCTGCCCTTCTCCCTCCTCTCCTGCAAGATATAAAGGGCCCACTGATCAGCTGGAGGGCCTTTTAAATCTTGAAGGAGGGAAAGGAGAGGTGTAGCTGCAAGATGTAAAGGAACCTCCAGCTGATTGGTGGGTCACATGATCCCACCGATCAGCTGGAGGGCCCTTTTAATACCACAGGAGGGGGGAACGGTGAGAGAGGCAGCAGCCTTCAGTTTGGAGGGGCGGAGCCCTGAAATGTCACAGTGAGTATATGGGTGCCATTCATTTCTATGGGGGGAAATTATACAGCCTACAGTTGGGACACTTGGTGGGAGCAAAACTTGCCTCAACCCCTCTTGGTAGTCAAACCTCCACTGGCAGAAAACTCATATGGATTATGCAATATATCCATGTGCACATAGTACATCCTGTTTTTCTCCCCAGTGAATGCCCAAAGCAGCTTTCACAGAATCGTTCTCCCCTCCTCCATTTTATCTGCACAACAGCCCAATGAGGTAGGTTAGGTTGAGAGTGTGACTGGCTCAAGATCACCCAGCAGCTTCTGAGGCAGACTGAGGATTTGAACCTGGGTCTCCCAGCTCCTAGTCCCACACTCTTTTACTGTCTTGTCTTTCACTGCCCAAGTTTGGTAACTTAGTGGGGGACTGGCGAGGCATGGAACAAAGAAAGGCCTCAGTCAAGACCACCACTCAAACACCTGGCCCAGAGAAGTAGGCCTGCCTACTTGAGGGTCCGCCTTTCCCCATATGTGCCCCAGAGGGCACTGAGGTCAAGCTCACAACACCACTTGACTCTCCCTGGTCCGAGGAATGTTCGGCTGGCCTGCACTAGGGTCAGGGCTTTCTCGGTGGTGGCCCCATACTGGTGGAATAAGCTCCCAGATGACATCAGGGCCCTGCGGGACATATTACAGTTCTGCAGGGCCTGCAACACGGAGCTCTTCCACCTGGCTTTCGATTAGGAGCTGCCACTGGGGACATTGCAGGATAACATTGCCCTGGATCCATGGGCCAAACCTTTTGCTGCTGTCTTTTCACCAGGAGAACACAGATTGCTGCCAGTATCGTTATGCATGCTGTTTTAACACTGTAGTTTGTTTTTATGTTTTAAACTTGTAAACCACATTGATGGTATTATATGTTGTAAGCCACCTTGAGCCAGCTCACTGGAAAGGCAGGATAAAAATGCAGATAATAAATAAACAAACTCATGCTTCCTCAGCGCTCGTACTCTGGTCTCATTTTTAACAGTGTTCCCTCTAAGCTGTGTGCTTGAGCAGCCACTCAGTAACTCAGGAAGCCCCACTCATCAGCAATCTGAAGCCATGCAGGGTCTTGCACTGCCTGTTGCCCATTTTAAGATTACAGCAGTTATATTCTGCTCAGAATGTAAACTACTCCACTCAGTAGGGGGGGAAATAGAGGGAATGTTTATCTTTAACTCTTTTTTAAAAGGCACCAGCTGAAAATAACACTGAAAAGGAGAAAAAAAGCTGTCAGCCCCCTGTCCAACTGATGATGGTTGAACAATGACTGAAAAAGGACTAGGTAAGATCATAGTTCAGTAGAAGCATCTAACTCAACAGTAGCAAGAAAAGACCTGAGTGAAGTGGCTTCTTCTGGAGAAGAACTGCTTCTCCAGAACACATGACAGTCTAGGCAGAAAAAAAATAGCATTCGCTCAAGACGGGAGGTGAGGGGTGCTCCCTTTGATTCCACAGAAGCTAGAAACTTCTATCTGTGGCTGGCCTGCACATACACAATCCCAATATATGCCTGCATGAAAGATAACAAGATGAACTATTTTGGTATATACCCAGAAGAATTCTTTCCTCTGACAGTAATTGTTGGTGGAATTTTAGCACCATCTGTTGAATATGGGAGAAAGCAGAGACTCATTTGGCCATGCACCAATGAGCAACAGCTCCAAGCTCAGAGAGGATAGAAATCCCACTCTCAGATGAAGAAACTGGAGCACTTATGCAACATTAATTGTAGATATCAGTGCTGGTCATTTGGTCAGATAGTGGGGGCTTTTCAATCAGACAATGGGCTTTTAAAGTTATGTCTTTTAAAATGATTGATGCCTGTCAGCCAACAAATGGCTGACGCTTTGAAACCCAAGAGATTTTGAATTGATCCCAGTTTTATGAAGCAGATTATAATGCCTATGCCATAAACATGCTTTGGAGTGCAGGAGCTTGTAACTGTAGCTAATTGCTTTATCTGTATAAAAGTCAAACATCTACATCAGAGACCGGTAATGGTATTTTTACAAGAGTTTGCAACTGAAGCATTAATGATGGAAGATTGAACTCATGCGGAGTAGTTTGCAATATGCAGGCACTTAAGGGAATGTTGACATTTGGGCATATTTGATCAGTTAAGGGAAAACTTGCATGTTTAACATTTATGAACGATTTCTGTAAAAAGCAGCTTCCAGAAAAAAATTGAGGAAAGTGAGCCCATTTAAACAAAACAGAATAAATTGTTAATTAAAGGCAGGGGTCCTTTCATAAAAAAAGAGGTGCAGGAGCTCATTAGCATAACTCATTTGCATATGCCACACCCCCTGACATCACCGGAAGTGTCAAAAGGCCACACATCCCTGACGTCATGGGCAGTGTGTCAGAAGGCAAGGAAGGAGGGAGGGGGAAGGAAGGAAGGAAGGAAGGAAGGAAGGAAAGGAACAGGAAGGTAGGTAGGTGGGGGAGAGAGAGGAAAGAAAGAAAGAAAGGGAGGGGGGAAGGAAGAAAGGAAGGAGGGAGGAAGAAAGGGGGGAAGGAAGAAAGGAACAGTAAGGTAGGTAGGTAGTTGGGGGAGAGAAGAGAAGGAAGGAAGGGGGGAGGAAGGGAGGAAGGAAGGAAGGAACAGGAAGGTAGGTAGGTAGGTGGGGGCAGAGAGAGAGAAGAAAGGAAGGAAGGAAGGAGGGAGGAAGGGAGAGGGGAAGGAAGGGGGAAAGGAAGGAACAGGAAGGTAGGTAGGTGGGGGAGAGAGAAGAAAAAAAGAAAGAAGGAAGGAAAGAAAGGGAGGGAGGGAAGGAGGGGAGAAGAAAGAAAGGAAGGAAGGAGGGAGGAAGAAAGGGGGAAAGAAAGAAAGGAACAGTAAGGTAGGTAGGTAGTTGGGGGAGAAAGAGAGAAGAAAGGAAGGAAGGGGAGAGGGAGGGAGGAAGGGAGAGGGGAAGGAAGGGGGAAAGGAAGGAACAGGTAGGTAGGTGGGGGGAGAGAGGGAAGGGAGGGAGGGAGGGGCGCTTCTCTCCCCCACTAGGGCTGGCGTTTCCCCCCTCCCCTTGCTTGGGCCGGCTTCTCCCTCCCTTGGGCCCGGGAAACTTGAGTGGGGGGGGTTCTTCCCTGGGCCGGCAGCCAGCCGCGGCCCCGGGTAAGGTGACTGGGCGAGGGAGGGGGCTCTCCAGCGGGGCCGGCGGCCAGCCGCGGCCCCGGTAAGGCGACTGGGCGAGGGACGGGGCGAGGGAAGGCGACTGGGCGAGGGAGGGGGCAAGGGAAGGCGACTGGGCGAAGGAGGGGGCAAGGGACAGGGTGAGGGAAGGCGACTGGGCGAGGGAGGGGGCGAGGGAAGGCGACGGGGTGAGGGAAGGTGACTGGGCGAGGGACGGGGCGAGGGACGGGGCGAGGGAAGGCGACTGGGCGAGGGAGGGGGCGAGGGAGGGGGCGAGAGAAGGCGACAGGGCGAGGGACGAGGGAAGGCGACGGGGCGAGGGAAGGCGACTGGGCAAGGGACGGGGCGAGGGAAGGTGACTGGGTGAGGGAGGGGGCAAGGGAGGGGGCGAGAGAAGGTGACAGGGCGAGGGACGAGGGAAGGTGACGGGGCGAGGGAAGGCGACTGGGCAAGGGATGGGGTGAGGGAAGGCAAGGGGGCGAGGGACGGGGCGAGGGAGGGGGCGAGAGAAGGCAACGGGGCGAGGGACAAGGGAAGGCGACGGGGCGAGGGAAGGCGACTGGGTGAGGGAGGGGGCGAGGGACGGGGCGAGGGAAGGCGATGGGGTGAGGGACGGGGCGAGGGACGGGGCAAGAGAAGGCGACGGGGCGAGGGACGAGGGAAGGCGACGGGGCGAGGGAGGGGGCGAGGGATGGGGCGAGGGAAGGCGACGGGGCGAGGGACGGGGCGAGAGAAGGTGACGGGGCGAGGGACGGGGTGAGGGAGGGGGCGAGAGAAGGCAACGGGGCGAGGGACAAGGAAAGGCGACGGCGCGAGGGATGAGGGAAGGCGACGGCGCGAGGGAAGGCGACTGGGTGAGGGAGGGGGCGAGGGACGGGGCGAGGGAAGGCGATGGGGCGAGGGACGGGGCGAGGGAGGGGGCAAGAGAAGGCGACGGGGCGAGGGACGAGGGAAGGCGACGGGGCGAGGGACGGGGTGAGAGAAGGCGACGGGGCGAGGGACGGGGTGAGGGAGGGGGCGAGAGAAGACAACGGGGCGACGGACGAGGGAAGGCGATGGGGCGAGGGAGGGGGTGAGGGACGGGGCGAGGGAAGGCGACGGGGCGAGGGAGGGGGTGAGAGAAGGCGATGGGGCGAGGGATGGGGCGAGGGAGGGGGCGAGAGAAGGCGACGGGGCGAGGGAAGGCGACTGGGTGAGGGAGGGGGCAAGGGACGGGGTGAGGGAAGGCGATGGGGTGAGGGGCGAGGGAGGGGGCGAGAGAAGGCGATGGGGCGAGGGACGGGGCGAGGGAGGGGGCGAGAGAAGGCAACTGGGCGAGGGACGAGGGAAGGCAACAGGGTGAGGGAAGGCGACTGGGTGAGGGAGGGGGCGAGGGACGGGGCGAGGGAAGGTGACAGGGCGAGGGAGGGGGTGAGAGAAGGCGATGGGGTGAGGGAGGGGGCGAGGGAGGGGGCGAGGGAAGGCGACTGGGCGAGGGACGGGGCGAGGGAAGGTGACAGGGCAAGGGAGGGGGCGAGAGAAGGCGATGGGGCGAGGGACGGGGCAAGGGAGGGGGCGAGAGAAGGCGACTGGGCGAGGTATGAGGGAAGGCGAGGGAAGGTGACTGGGTGAGGGAGGGGGCGAGGGACAGGGTGAGAGGAGGCGACGGGGCGAGGGAGGGGGTGAGGGAGGGGACGAGGGAAGGCGATGGGGCAAGGGACGAGGGAAGGCGACGGGGCGAGGGACGAGGGAAGGCGACGGGGTGAGGGAAGGCGACTGGGCGAGGGAGGGGGCGAGGGACGGGGTGAGGGAAGGCGACTGGGTGAGGAACGGGGCAAGGGAGGGGGCGAGAGACGGCGATGGGGTGAGGGACAGGGCGAGGGAGGGGGCGAGAGAAGGCGACTGGGCAAGGGACGAGGGAAGGCGACGGGGCGAGGGAAGGCAACTGGGCAAGGGAGGGGGCGAGGGACGGGGCGAGGGAAGGCAACTGGGCGAGGGAGGGGGCGAGGGACGGGGCGAGGGAAGGCGACGGGGTGAGGGACGGAGCGAGGGGGGGCGAGAGAAGGCGACGGGGCAAGGGACGAGGGAAGGCGACGGGGCGAGGGAAGGTGACGGGGTGAGGGACGGGGCGAGGGAAGGCGACTGGGCGAGGGACGGGGCGAGGGAGGGGGCAAGAGAAGGTGATGGGGCGAGGGACGAGGGAAGGCAACGGGGCGAGGGACGGGGCGAGGGAAGGCGACTGGGTGAGGGACGGGGGGAGGGAGGGGGCGAGAGAAGGCGACGGGGCAAGGGACGAGGGAAGGCGACGGGGCGAGGGATGGGGCAAGGGAAGGCGACTGGGCGAGGGACGGAGCGAGGGAGGGGGCGAGAGAAGGCGACGGGGTGAGGGATGAGGGAAGGTGACTGGGTGAGAGAGGGGGCGAGGGACGGGGCAAGGGAAGGGGATGGGACGAGGGACGGGGCGAGGGAAGGCAACTGGGCAAGGGAAGGCGACGGGGCGAGGGAAGGCGACTGGGCGAGGGACGGGGCGAGAGAAGGCGACGGGGCGAGGGATGGGGTGAGGGACGGGGTGAGGGAAGGCGACTGGGTGAGGAACGGGGCAAGGGAGGGGGCGAGAGACGGCGATGGGGTGAGGGAAGGCGACTGGGCGAGGGAGGGGGCGAGGGACGGGGTGAGGGAAGGCGACTGGGTGAGGAACGGGGCAAGGGAGGGGGCGAGAGACGGCGATGGGGTGAGGGACAGGGCGAGGGAGGGGGCGAGGGACGGGGTGAGGGAAGGCGACTGGGTGAGGAACGGGGCAAGGGAGGGGGCGAGAGACGGCGATGGGGTGAGGGACAGGGCGAGGGAGGGGGCGAGAGAAGGCGACTGGGCAAGGGACGAGGGAAGGCGACGGGGCGAGGGAAGGCAACTGGGCAAGGGAGGGGGCGAGGGACGGGGCGAGGGAAGGCGACGGGGCGAGGGACGGAGCGAGGGGGGGCGAGAGAAGGCGACGGGGCAAGGGACGAGGGAAGGCGACGGGGCGAGGGAAGGTGACGGGGTGAGGGACGGGGCGAGGGAAGGCGACTGGGCGAGGGACGGGGCGAGGGAGGGGGCAAGAGAAGGTGATGGGGCGAGGGATGAGGGAAGGCAACGGGGCGAGGGACGGGGCGAGGGAAGGCGACTGGGTGAGGGACGGGGGGAGGGAGGGGGTGAGAGAAGGCGACGGGGCAAGGGACGAGGGAAGGCGACGGGGCGAGGGATGGGGCAAGGGAAGGCGACTGGGCGAGGGACGGAGCGAGGGAGGGGGCGAGAGAAGGCGACGGGGTGAGGGATGAGGGAAGGTGACTGGGTGAGGGAGGGGGCGAGGGACGGGGCAAGGGAAGGGGATGGGACGAGGGACGGGGCGAGGGAAGGCAACTGGGTGAGGGAAGGCGACGGGGCGAGGGAAGGCGACGGGGCGAGGGACGGGGCGAGAGAAGGCGACGGGGCAAGGGATGGGGTGAGGGAGGGGGCAAGAGAAGGCAACGGGGCGAGGGACGAGGGAAGGTGACGGCGCGAGGGATGAGGGAAGGCGACGGCGTGAGGGAAGGCGACTGGGTGAGGGAGGGGGCGAGGGACGGGGCGAGGGAAGGCGATGGGGCGAGGGACGGGGTGAGGGAGGGGGCAAGAGAAGGCGACGGGGCGAGGGACGAGGGAAGGCGACGGGGCGAGGGAGGGGGCGAGGGACGGGGTGAGGGAAGGCGACGGGGCGAGAGAAGGCGACGGGGCGAGGGACGGGGTGAGGGAGGGGGCAAGAGAAGACAACGGGGCGAGGGACGAGGGAAGGCGACGGGGCGAGGGAGGGGGTGAGGGACGGGGCGAGGGAAGGCGACAGGGCGAGGGAGGGGGTGAGAAAAGGCGACGGGGCGAGGGACGGGGCGAGGGAGGGCGCGAGAGAAGGCGACGGGGCGAGGGAGGGGGCGAGAGAAGGCGATGGGGCGAGGGAAGGCGACTGGGTGAGGGAGGGGGCGAGGGACGCGGTGAGGGAAGGCGATGGGGTGAGGGACGGGGCGAGAGAAGGCGATGGGCCGAGGGACGGGGCGAGGGAGGGGGCGAGAGAAGGCAACTGGGCGAGGGATGAGGGAAGGCAACAGGGCGAGGGAAGGCGACTGGGTGAGGGAGGGGGCGAGGGACGGGGCGAGGGAAGGCGACTGGGCGAGGGAGGGGGCGAGAGAAGGCGATGGGGTGAGGGAGGGGGCGAGGGAGGGGGCGAGAGAAGGCGACGGGGCGAAGGACGAGGGAAGGTGACGGGGCGAGGGAAGGCGACGGGGCGAGGGAGGGGGCGAGGGACGGGGCGAGGGAAGGCGACTGGGTGAGGGACGGGGCGAGGGAGGGGGCAAGAGAAGGCGATGGGGCGAGGGACGGGGCAAGGGAGGGGGCGAGAGAAGGCGACTGGGCGAGGGACGAGGGAAGGCGACTGGGTGAGGGAGGGGGCAAGGGACGGGGCGAGGGAAGGCGACTGGGCAAGGGAGGGGGCGAGGGATGGGGCGAGGGAAGGCGACGAGGCGAGGGACGGAGCGAGGGAGGGGCGAGAGAAGGCGACGGGACAAGGGACGAGGGAAGGCGACGGGGCGAGGGACGGGGCGAGGGAAGGCGACTGGGCGAGGGACTGGGCGAGGGAGGGGGCGAGAGAAGGCGACGGGGCGAGGGACGAGGGAAGGCGACGGGGCGAGGGACGGGGCAAGGGAAGGCGACTGGGTGAGGGAGGGGGGGAGGAAGGGGGCGAGAGAAGGCGACGGGGCAAGGGACGAGGGAAGGCGACGAGGCGAGGGACGGGGCGAGGGACGGGGCAAGGGAAGGCGACTGGGTGAGGGATGGGGGGAGGGAGGGGGCGAGAGAAGGCGACGGGGCAAGGGACGAGGGAAGGCGACGGGGCGAGGGATGGGGCAAGGGAAGGCGACTGGGCGAGGGACGGGGTGAGGGAGGGGGCGAGAGAAGGTGACGGGGCGAGGGATGAGGGAAGGTGACTGGGTGAGGGAGGGGGCGAGGGATGGGGCAAGGGAAGGGGACGGGACGAGGGACGGGGCGAGGGAAGGCGACTGGGCGAGGGGGCGAGGGAAGGCGAGGGGGCGAGGGACAGGGCGAGGGAAGGCGACGGGGCGAGGGATGGGGCAAGGGAAGGCGACTGGGCAAGGGACGGGGCGAGGGAGGGGGCGAGAGAAGGCAATGGGGCGAGGGACGAGGGAAGGTGACTGGGCGAGGGAGGGGGCGAGGGAGGGGGCGACGGGGCAAGGGACGGGGCGAGGGAAGGCGACTGGGCGAGGGGGCAAGGGAAGGCGACTGGGTGAGGGACGGGGCGAGGGAAGGCGACGGGGTGAGGGAGGGGGCGAGGGAGGGGGCTCTCCAGTGGGGCCAGCGGCCAGCCGCGGCCCCAGGGACGGTGATTGGGGGAGGGAGGGGGTGAACGGGGGAGGCCCGCCCCCCGGGCCCTTCTCTCCCGGAGCGGCGCTTCGGCGCGCTCCAGCCCCAACGGAGCCCTGATTAAAGGTAATCCCAAAGTATCAAAAAAAAGGAAGGAGATGAGCTGATAGACTTAAAATCACTATAGTTTACTAGAGTCTTGTCTGCAAACTGAGCAATCTACAATTTAAAGATAAAGTTCTTCAGTGGTTTGTGATAAGTTTGATTTGACTTCCTTAGCTATACCACAGTCAAGATAGTAAGCATGCTGTAAGAGCAAGCAAAAACCAGCATGCAGTCCCTGGATGATTAGTCGTAGCTTATCTTTCAATGATTTCCTTCTTCCATATGTTGTACTGTGAATTATGATTTTAATGAAAATGATGCGGCTCGAAACCACATTCAAATACCCTGGGCCAACGTTGTACTGATTGCAGTCACCCTGAACATCCATAGAACAGCCATAAATCTATGGAGATGTACCATAAAACTGAGAGATCAAAGGAAGTGAAACCGGCCTGCAGTGTGGAGGCTTCCATAAAATCAGTCAATCAAGGAAAGTGAAAGTGGCATGCAATATAGAGGGGAATTTCTGTTCCAATGTGGGTTTGGTAAAACAGCAGAGTGAATGCTAGATGCAGAATGGGCCTGTATGGGAAAGCCTCAAGAACACATCTGGAAATAGACAAGGGCTGACTTCTCTGGTCAGATGAAACAAATGTTAAATCAAGATTGGACTCTTATGTTCCATGCTGCTGATCTGAAGGTACCTCTGTCTTTAGAATCAAAAATGAGATGCACGTCATGTTCTTCAGCCCAGTCAACAACTGCCTCAGCGTTCTTATAATTAACTATGTATCTCCAGTTTCCATGGTGACTGTTAAAGTCACCAGTGTATACAGAAGGATGAGGGTAGGTTGATAGGATGTTTGCTGGCCATGAAACTGCAGGATGTTTACAAACACTGAGAACATATACTTCCCCAACTTTTACTACAATTGGATGGATGTCGTGGTGGATATTGGTTGATACCAACTTTACATTTTCATTGGGCATAAGTCACTATACCATAGGTATGATCATATGTGATGCCAATAACATATCCCGCAATTTTTGCCCTGTGACAGGCTCAATTTTTATTATCAAGGTGAGTTTCTTGAACAAGAGCTAAATCTATTTTATTGGCCAGTAAGATTTGCATCAAGTATTGGCATTTAGACTTGCTTATACCCTCAACATTCATTTGGCAGATTCGGATGCAGTGTCTTATATCCCTTGTCAAGTAGTCCTGAGAAGAACTGTTTGACTGTTTGTTTCCATGTGTAGGGTAGCCAGGAGATCTTATGATTGTCTGGCAGCCAAAAATACTAGCTCTTTAGCGTTATCCAGGGTGTACCATGAGGAGGCGAGCTAGACTTTCACCCCAGCTTGCTGGATAATCTTGAGCCAGTCACATGCACACTCGGCCTAGCATACTTCATAGGGTTCTTGTGAGGATAAAATGGAAGAGAAGAGAATTATGTATGCTATCTCAGGTCCCCATTGGGGAGAAAGGTGGGTGTAAATCAAGCACATAAATAAAGATCATGTTAAAAATATATATTAAATAAACAAAAATGAGATGCATTCGATACATATGTTGCTTTCAATAGAAGGAATGAGCCATCATGATGTAGTTAAGAGCAGTGGACTCTAATCTGGAGAATTGGGTTTGATTCCCTACTCCTCCACATGAAGCCTGCTGGATGACCTTGGATCAGTCACAATTCTCTCAGAGCTCTCTCAGCCCAACCTACTTCACAAGCAATGTTCCCTCTAAGCTGCAGAGTCTTGTGAGCAAAAATTCTGCTTTGTGAATTACTGGCCTTAAAGTTGTGAGCGAGCCGTTTGGCTACTGCATAAACTAGTTTGCTCTGGAGCCATCCTTCCTGAGCTAAGACACAAATATGTGAGCCAGAGGCTAAAAAACTGTGAGCTAGCTCACACTAACTCAGCTTAGAGTGAACACCGCTCACAAGTTGCCTGCAGTAGGGAGAGGAAGGGAAGGCAATTGTAAGCTGCTTAGGGTAGAGAAAAATGGGATATAAAAACCAACTCTTCTTCTCAAAGACTGGCCTAGTCACATTTTTTTAACCTCTTTGTTTCCAGAACATAGGTTTGTGAGAGATGTCTTGCTCTGCACGCTCATGTTAGGGCTCCTGAAATCATGCCATAAAGTTTTCTGAGGAAAAAGGAATGAGCAGACCTTTTCGTACACGAATATAAAACTGTTATTAAAACATGCCTTCAAGGAAGCATGTCACACACTTTTATACTAAAGCACAAGGCTGATCTCTGAATGTAGATCTCAGTTGCCATCAGAAATCATCTAAGGCAAGGACCTAACTATATATTACATTTTTCTCTAAGCTCTCCTTGGTTCCACATGATCAGACAGGGCCTCATTCAGATTGGATCTCACCATCTACAGAGAGGGTTCTTGTGCCTTTCTCCATACACTTTATTAACTCAAAATGGCCCTGAGGGGCCAGTTGTTTGTCCCATTAGGCTATACCCAGGTTCCCCCAATTAGACAAATACTGTCCCACTGGACCATTGCAGGTTAGGAAAATGGTGTGGAGGGAGAAATAGGCCTCCTTCACCAAAATAGACCCATGTGTCCCTTGGGAATTAATTTCCTAGCACAGAACTTGCAGCAGTAAGAGGTTAAATAAAGGCCAAGGCATTCACCACCACCACACCTGCAAATTACAAAGGAAATCCAGTTTTAAACAGGAATATGATTACAATTTAATTCTAATGGATATGCCCATTCACAATGCAGATTATTAACCTACTGCCTACAATGCTCTCAAATGGTACCATCTGTTATTTTGGTGGTATCACTAAAGGCAGGTTGGCATGCTTCCCTAAGGCTCACCTCGCCATTTGGCTAACACGAGGATGTGATATTCACTGACCACTTTAGAGTCCAAAATCCTTTGATGAAGAAAGCTACGGGAGGCAAGCTCTTTCGCATTTGTAAAACTGTCTGCCGAGCCCCCTGTGCCACCAAACAGCAGATCTGATTTCATAGGTGAAAGCACCTACCATTGGGTTGATATCTGTACTGGAATTACTCTGAAATGCCAACTTGGCATTCCCAGGCTCCAGCCTAGGATAGCTTTAAATCTAAGGCCACCAGGCTGCTTTTAGCCTTTAATAGAAAAATTGCCTTATTTGACTGTGCCTCTACAATGAGGAGGAGAGTTGAATTTATACCCTGCCCTTCACTCAGAGTCTCAGAGCAGCTTACAATCTCCTTCCCTTCCTCTCCCCACAACAGACACCCTGTGAGGTAGGTGGGGCTGAGAGAGCTCTTTTGAGGACTGCTCTTGAGAAAAGAAGCTCTGAGAAAACTGTGACTGACCCAAGGTCACCCAGCTGGTGTAGGAGTGGGGAATCAAACCTGGGCTTCTAGATTAAAGTCTGCCACTCTTAACCATTACACCACACTGGAATTTGTGGGGAGCATGCCTTATCTGATCACACAGCAGCATGGCCCTTCTCTGCTGCCCCGACCCTTGCATCCAGCTTGGGAGAAGAAAGAATGGCCCTGGTCATAGAGAAGGAGACTGTATCCCACAAAACTGTGCAGCCACCTGGGAGGGAGGGAGTACTGGTTTTCTGCCTCCTCCACTATCTCTGCCTGGATCAAAGATGGTCTGACAGGAATGTGAAAAGGAGTAAAGGAGGTAAATATAAAGTGTTAATAATCTTTAGGGGAAGGAAGGCAGCATGATATAGCCCAGTCTTGTCAGATCTTTGAAGCTAAGACAGGTTGGTACTTGGACAAGAGATGTTCTCTGCAGAGGAAGGCAAACCACCCCTGTTTCTCTTGAAAGCTTCTTGCTGGGGTCACCATAAGCTAGCTGCAATTTGATGGCACACTACACACAAAAAAAGATCTTCAGCAAAGACTTAATAATGACTATGCAGCATTCATGTCCAGAACCCTTTAACTGAGGGGTTCCAACCCAAATGAGTGTGGCTATCTCACAAATGTAATCTTCTTCAAGATGCTGGGAAATGATCCTGCACAACAGGCAAGGCCAGGGGAGCACAGCAGCCAAGTGCTGGGGCGCAGCAGCACTCCTGCTGTTCTTTGAAGCAGCAAGATAGCCGCCAAAAGGACGCAGATAGGAGGACCATGATAATGGACCTGTGGACGCCTTGAAAGAGGTGGGTCTTTGGATGGTCCCAGGAGGGATTCCCTGGACAATGGCCTTCTGCCACCCAGGAAGGGAAGGCAGGCTCCAGGGTAATCAGAGTCCCATTCTGCATCTAGCATTCGCTCTGCTGTTTTACCAAACCCATGCTGGAACTGAAATTCCCCTCTACACTGCATGCCACTTTCACTTTCTTTGACTGTCAGATTTTATGGTAGCCTCCACACTGCATGCCGTTTTCACTTCCTTTGATCTCTTGGTTTTATGCTACTGTCTGCATAGATTTATGGCCGTTCGGGGGTGACTCTGCAGTCAGTACAGCGTTGGCCCAGGGTATCCGAATGTGGGTTTGAGCTGTATTTTTTTTCTGTTCCAGTGTGGGTTTGGGAAAACAACGGAGCAAATGCTAGATGCAGAATGGGTCGAAGTTCCACAGAGTTAGGAAGCCTCTCGGTATAATGGTGAAGGAAGAGGAGTCAAGAAGAGCTGCAGAAGTATGTTCAGCCCTGACAGCTCCAGGCGGAGGAGGTCTTCCTGGGTCACTCCTGGCTGATACTGAGAGCACACTTGGAATCAGACCAAAGGGTGGTGGAGGAGGTGGGTGCTTTTATAAATCCTCTCTTTTCAAAGCTGCGGCCCAAAGAGCAGGCGAAGCAGCTCACTTCAACACAGTTAGACACTATTGTGATGATAGAGACCAAAGTACAGCAATATGGAGACGCTATCAGAGAGGAACACCACTGGGTTCATTCATCCCCCTTTGGGAACTGCTTCCAAAGCTGAATTTTGAATTCTGCCTGGTACATGTAGAGGAAACTCTGTAAACAAAACAAAACAAAACCCCAAACAAACCGGGAGTTAGAAATGAGGACAGCAAAGAAACTTGGAAAGAGAACACAGACCAAGAGTTGTGTGCATGATGTCATTGGCCCAAACAAGATGCAAGAGAAGGGGGGGCCTTTCAAAAACTCACAAACGGCTCTTTTGTGTTAACAAGAAGATGTTGGAAAGGCATGAGAACAGTTGACAACGTGCTGCTATCCAAAGAATACGCCTCCCCACACACATTCAATGGTTCAGTGCCTGTGGTGGCTGTGAGGTATTCCACTTTGCCACGAATGGTGACTACAGAGTAAAAATATGGAGAAATATTCAAATGCATCTGTAATTAGTTTAATTACATTAATTTTAGTTCATTCTTTCCAGAGACAATTAGCTTTTCCGCAAGGTTACATACATGCTTAATATACAGTTTTGATAAGCAGAGGCATATTACTTATTTGGCTATTTCCTATCGCTACGTGTCCTAAAGTTTATTCTAAGGAACTTGACATTTCACCCGAGCCAAGTTCTGTCCTTTCATGTTATCAGAAATTAATGCAAGCTGCCCAATTTAGCATACCGCCTAAGTGCACCTGTAATCCCTAAATAACATTGCTTTGAAGTAAATTTAACTTTATCCTGTGTTACTATTTCCCTCTTTTTCCATTAATGTAGGTGTTTCAGAGGTGTGTTTTGATTAGTATGCATAGTTGAGAGTCAGCTAGGCATGACAGTCAATGGCTTAATCAATTAACTCTCTGCTTCTTGTTAGCAAAAGTTAAAGCCTCAGTCTAAGACCCTGTGAAGCTTTTGGGGTCTTAGTGAGATTAAGCTGAGATCCATCATGCTGTTGCTAAGCGTCTGTGTCTGATGCAGCCTCCTCACAGGAGTGTGGTGCAGTGGGGTTGGGATGGGGGTCTGGCATCCTCCCAGGGTGGGGCAGGGCTCATACCTGGTGGGGCTCTGCCCCAAATGCCCCACTGTAGTTACGAACCTGACAATGCTTGGCTTAACATGACACTGCAGCAGGGTGGGACTTGAACCAGGATCCTTCTCAGTACAAGCCCAGCACTTTACAACCTATGCCACAGAGCCAGCTGCTGCAACCTGTGTACAATGACCACACCTCCCCAACTTCATTTGCTCTTTTGATGTGGTGTCACCTGATTGAGTCACATGATTCAAGGGGCCCATCACAAATAGTTGGGTCCTGTAAAATCTTGGCTTGTGAGCTGACTCTTTAATCTCAGACTCAACTACTGCTTGCTTACCCCAGCCTAAATTCCTGGAATTTTACCCTGCTTATGCTGGATTAGGATTCTGGTTTTTGCACTTGAAGCTGCTTGGATTGTGGGCTCTTAGCTTGATCTCAGCCCTGTTTCTTTCCTCTGGCCCTGTGCCTTGAATTATATCCACAATAGTAACATCCACTTCATTATGTCTCCCTCTAGGGTTGATGGGATGGCAGCAGTTGTTCCTTCTGACTGCTCTTGCCCCCATTGCCATTTTTTTGTTTTCACTCTCTCTGCTCACTTGCTTTCTGTGATGTGTTGTTACTGTGCCTGAGCTTCATTCCAAACTTCATAGTCTGCAAGGATCCTGAGATCGTCCTTTTGGTTGGCTGTTAGAGTTTAGCAGGCCAATCAGGAGATGACAGTTTTGGATGGAATTATTGTTATTGGTTCTCAATATGAAGAGGTATTTGTATTGAATGCAGCTAATACCTGAGCCTTGTGTTAGATACCATTGCTTGCTAGGATAATGTAGCACCTGCTCTGATTGGCCGCCTAAGTTGACAGACCATTCAGGGAAGACGAGAGTGAAGTAGGAAATACAAATAGGGTATTCTGTGGTGTTTATTATGATTGGTTATTACTGTTTTAGGAGGTGTGGTTTTGACTGCATATAAGTGGGGTTTGTTGCTGGGTTGGTTGTTGTTGTGTTCTGAGTTGAATAAAAGAAATCAATGTTTTTGAGAAAGAGCTGCCTCAAGCCCAGAATACTTTCCCTCAGTGTCCAGTCCAGATATGGTGAGGAGGAGGAGAAGGAGCAATTGGCACCCTCACCACCACTATTGGCAACAAAAGAGGAGTCCTGATTGTACCAGCCAGCCCATACAATGCCTGTAGTTGTGTATGGGCCTCCCCATCCACTATAGGAAGAAGAAGGCTCACAGAAAACTGATGTAAACCACTGAAATCAAAGGAAAACTTCATGGAGGCTATTAAATGTTGAGTCAGGAGATGATAAATCAAATGCAGACTTTTATTCAAAACATCGTTCAGCTCAGGGACAACTCTAGCAAGAGCGGCACTCAACTTATAGTGTTCCAACAAATAACTATATACAATGTAACTATGAAGACTCAGTTTCATTGGATCTAAGCAGGGCTCTGCGATTGGTTCCCTGGATTGGCTTTATTTGGCAGCCAATAAGAATGAGGGGATTGTAATACCAGAACCCCAACAAAGCAATGCATAACTCAATAAGAAAACATAACAGAGGCAAACTCCAGGGGTGTCTGTATTAGTGTATATCTCATGTGCCACTGAGTTGTCAAAGAGAGCCTCCCTCCTGCCCAAGCTGAGCTGGAGACTTTCTTCGTCAAGAGGCTGGCTAGTTACAATTGCAAAGGGGGGTTAAAGGCACCTGTATACCTTTAACCAGGTAGTGCTACCACCAGTCCTTCTATGTCCCTCCAGTCAAAAGCCAAAGGACAAACTCCTGACCAATGCTCCCTCTAAGCTGTAGAGTCTTGTGAGCAAAAATTCTACTTTGTGAGCTACTGGCATTAAAGTTGTGAGCGAGCGATTTGGCTGCTTCATAAATTAGTTTGCTCTGGAGCCATCCTTCCTGAGCTAAGACAAAAATGTGGGAGCCAGAGACTAAAAAACGGAGCTAGCTCACACTAACTCAATTTAAGAGGGAGCACTGCTCCTGACCTTATAGGGATTAGCTAGGAAATCCTCCCTGTGAGGTTGACTCACAGCAGGAGACCTACAGGTTATTCTAGAGGTAGGAACCATCAGTCTAGGCACCAGATTGTCTTATTGCAGCTGTGGAGACAGAAACCAGAAGTTGGTAAATAAATTTATTAATTTATTAAGTGCAAAAGAGTATTATAATAAAAGGTGCAGAATTACTTAAAAGGTTGCTGTGAGTGCAAAACAATAAAACTAGAGATTAAGAAACTAGCTAAACACTTATAGAACCTTGTTTCTCAAAGAGCAAGATGTTACCCATTCAGTTCTGGGTCCAGAGTGTACTCCGTCTCCAGAGTCCCAAATGCCAGGCTGGTTGGCTTCAACAGTCAGAGCTTCCAAGATGGCCAAAAGTGAGCAAGGTGATGTTAACTGTCAGCTTCACGTGCAAACACTATCGTGCCCCCTGAACAGATATTAAGGTAGCTTATTTATTGGTTGAATCCCAACTGGTTGAATCCCAACTGGTTGCCTCTGCACCAATTAGGGTTCAAGCAATGTATTCCAGATCCAAGTAGGCCAATCAGTGAAAGGATGATTTCATTGGTCTCTGGTCATGTCAGAAGAGCAGGTGATGTGATCTGCAGTTTCACACACACCCCTTCCCACAGGACTTAATTGCTTTGAAATGTTAATGAGGGAAGCCAACGCCAGAGAGGGAACATGTTATCTTGCTGGTGCAGAGGTGTCTGCTCTTCGCAGCACGGCTATGTGAAACTTAGGAGACATAAACACAACATTTTTAACAAAAGCAGGCTGCAGCCATGCTGAACCAGACTTTTAAAGCAAACTCCATTTAGAGTGAACCAAAGTTCTTGACACGAGTCACTTCCAGCTCAACAACCCTATGAATTAATGACCTCCAAAACATTCTATCATTAGCAGTCTTACTCAGGTCTTGCAAACGAAAGGCCCTAGATTCCTTGATTGAGTCAATCCATGTCACATTTGATCTTCCTTCTTTTCCTACTGCTTTCAACTTTCCCTAGCATTATTGCCTGTTCCAGTGTACCTTATCTTCTCATGATGTGATCAAAGTATGATAGTCATTTTAGCTTCTAGAGTGTATATACTAAAAGTACATATATTATAATGAAAGTTGTAAGTATAAATTATGTATGTATATATGTAAAGTGCCATCAAGTCGTAGCCAAGTCAAGAAACATTCAGAGGTAGTTTGCCATTGCCTTCCTCTGTACAGTGACCCTGGACTTCCTTGGTGGTCTCTCATCCTAAAACTAAACAGGGCTAACTCTGCTTAGCTTTTGTGTTCTGATGAGATTGGGCTAACCTGGGCCATCCAGGTCAGGGCTAAATTTGAACTGCAATAGTATAAATCACAATAAGAACAACAAAGGACTCTACCTTTTAATAGACTGATTGTGGCATATGCCATGATTTTATTTTATTATGCAGGAATACATGTTTGTTAGCCATAAGATGCACAAATTGATTGCCCTTCTCAAAGGGCCTAGCAAAAGCCAGTTTGGGGTCGTGGTTAAGTGCGCAGCCTCTAATCTGGGAGAACCGGGTTTGATTCCCCACTCCTCCACTTGCAGCTGCTGGATGACCTTGGGTAAGCCATAGTTCTGGCACAGCTGTTCTTGAAAAAGAGCAGTTTCTGTCAGAGCTCTCTCAGCCACCTACTTCACAGGGAGCCTGTTGTGAGGAGGGGAAGGGAAAGGAGCTTGTAAGCCGCTCTGAGACTCACTTGGGTAGTCTCTTCTTCTTCTTCTCATTACCTGGTAATACCTCCAGCCTTCCTTTCACCCCATATATCTAGTACAAATGCAATGGAATTTAGAAGGAGTCGTGTTTTGCTCCAAACATTTCACTGTTTATCTTTGGAAATGCTTTTGTATGTTAATTTGGAGCAGTCTTGCAGGCCATTTGAAAGCATGGGCTGTAGTTTTATGTTAGGTGTCTTCTGTTACGTTCGTGTGTGTAATATGTTCTTTTGTTTGTTTGGATTGTTATGTAGCCTATGAGCCTAGAATACACATTCTAATATAAGAATAAGTACCAACAAGCATTTTTTACCATGGCTGTTGTGTGGCTTAGTAGCTAGCTGCATGTGACAACTTGCCGTGTGATGACTTCAAATGATATCGTACAACTGTCAGGTAAGGTCAGCAAACCAACATGACTCTTCTGTCCACCCTCATTCTCAGTCTCCACTTCAGAGCAAGTCCCTTGTCCAGCTCATTCATTCTCAAGGCATGTGGCTTTTTGACAGGTTTCTCAGTGTGCCATGCTTACAGATCAGCCAAGCCTCACAAAGTTGCAGCATATTGGTAAGTAGCAGACAAACCTTCACATTTTGCTTCCTGATTCAGTCTTGAAGCAGAGGCTGTAAGAATTCCCAAATATTATTTTTGGGTATCTTAATTTGTTCTTGGTATAATTATTCTTTATATTAAACTTCCTCGGACCAAGGGTCAGATGACTTTTTTTGTAGAACCTACAGCAAAAGAGGGAATGGATTAGACCCAAAGGACTAAAACATTGTACCAGAACATTACTCAAGAATTTGAAAGTCCAATAACATTTGTGCAATGAACCTTAAAACTTACATATAATAGCACTGCATGAATTCCTGCGTAAGCTGTTGCACAAATGCACAGTGCTAGCAGCTATTAATTTCCTGCTCCTGATTCTTTGGATCCAACCCAATATTCAATACAGAAACTGCTCTGAAGAAATCACCAGCTTCTTGAGAGGGTCTTGCCTTCACCTTCTGAGGGGCTGCCCGGCTGCCCTGAGGGTAGTGTGGCACAAGGCCAAAGCAGATGAATAAACAATAAAGCAATCAATTAGAAAAAATAAAACAATTAATCAGCAGCCATATGGTAGACAACATGTTCCTAGACAAGAAATGTATCTACTTCCAAGATCAAAGAACTAAATAAACAAAATAAGAATGTACAGGAGCAGACCAAGCTATCTGTATCTTCAGAAGCACATTGTGGAATGTAGCCGAATCATAACGGATTGATAAGCAATGCATGTATATAGATGATGGGAGCAATGTATACATACAGTGTTACTCTAGTCAAAGTCCAATGAAATCAACAGGCTTAGACTGGTGTAACTTTGCATTGTGGTTGCTAACCTTCAGGCAGTGACTGGAGATCTATCGCTATTACAATTGATCTCCAGGCGACAGAGATTAGTTCATCTGGAGAAAATGACCACTTTGGAACATGGACTCTATGGCATTATACCCTACTGAAGTCCCTCCTCTCCACAAACTCCATCCTCCTCAGGCTCCACCCCCAAAATCTCCAGTTGTGCTGGGTCTGGCCAGTCGTTACGGGTATACTTCACTGAAAGCTAGATACACAGTCCAAAAGCAAGCTGATAAACAGTGCCGAGAATCAGAATGCCAGGAAGTCAGAGTTTTCAGGAGCAAGGAGCGGAGGCTGGCAACCGGGACAAGATCCAAGATTGCATAGTTGCATCCACACCAAGGCAGGTGAGCATGGTTGTTTATGACTGGATCCTCCCTTCCCTGGGAGGCAATCTGCAAAGACTCACAGCCTCTTACATTGCCTTTGTAACAGCTGAAGTCTGGCACTCCTCCTTCTCTCTTTCACATTCAGACGCTGGCATGTCCTGCATCTGGGACACTCAGGTGAGCTAAGTGGGGATTCTGGCCTCGGGGTGTCTCCAGCTGGGGGTGCTGGGCCAGGTTCTGGATTGGTCTCTCCCTCTGACTGCACCTCAGTCTCTTCGCCTTGCTGTCCCTCCTGTGCAGCTGCTGGGGCCTCTTCTCCCTTAGGTGCTGGTAAAGTTTTCTCATCTAGGCTGACTCCAGAGGAGGCTGGGTTGCTCCATGCCTCTTCCTTATCTGGGGAATAGTCAGCCTCAGCAGAGCCAGGACCCACGACACCAAACCTGGCAACCTTACTTTGCATAGGGTTGTAGTGCTAGTAATCCAAAGTTTTTGTTATAACTGTGTCTAAACCCCAAATCTGTCACACAGTCATGCATCTGCTTAAAAAAAAACTAAAAAAGAAACAGCAGCAGACATATGAAAAATTGAGTGAAAGAAGAAAGTGGAATAGGCACCTGCCCTTTTTCCTCTGGATATTTTTCCATGCAAAATTGTCCCTCAGGTTGGTTTTTGACCTGGAAGGATGGCAGGAAAGAAGAATGCCCATGTCTTACCCATGGCAGGAAGGAAAGCATTGGGCGGGATATAATTTTGTGTGCATGCACCCTATTTCTACACCATGCTCTTCCTGTGAGTCTTCTTAAGTGTATATGATCAGCCACTTTTGATAGACCCTACTTCTAGGTAGCCAGAAAAAGCTCACCTTTCAAGAGCAGCAAAATGTTCATCATTTGGTTTGTTGTTCATGAGGAAGAGACAAATAGGTTTTCTGCCTCAGGCACCAAAATGTTTTGAGCTCCAGTTCTGTCAGAGACAAACTGCAGGCTCACATCAGCTCTTGACATATTCTGGTAACTCTTACAAGTAACATGAAGAAAGACTCATTAAGTACCCAAGGAAGGGCTGTGGAAGCTGCTAGTATGAACTAAAAACACTGCTTAAGTTCACAGCATTAGAAACTAGACAATCAAGAGAGTATTTCCAAGACTAGTAAATACATTCCACAATCAGTAATGATTACTGGAATATGACGAGAGCTGGCGGCAGTTAAGAAAAGAACAGTCTGGAGAGGTATTTTGTTTGTGCATACTGTTTCAATTGGGGTTAGTAATTAGCTGAGAGTCAGGCAAGAGTACTATGAAAAGGTGTTGAAAAAAATCTACTTGTAACTCCTGAACTTTCTGTCTTTCCTGGGCTCTGTGCTTCTCTGCTGAGTCTCTTCCTGTACTGCTTCCCTCACTCTCTGTCTTTTCCTGTGTCCTTGGGTTATTTTCCCTGGCTACTTTCACTTTCATATATATTGGCATAGCTTTCCTTTTATAATGTTAGCAATTAAAATTATATAGAGATTTTAAACAAACAAGAAGTCTCTGAAAACTCCACATACCCACTTGAATTTAAGCATTGGCTGCAGTCACACTGGAGGCTTGGCGCGATCTATTTGCAGCGGTTTAAATTGTCACGGAGGGGTGACCAGACAGCACACCCTGAAGTGGCCTCACTGCACGTTTGTCCCGTGGTCGACTGTTCAGACTATTGTTGCGGGTGGCTTCTTTTTAAAAATTTGTCTTTTGCATATACACATAACCAATTATTTTTGTTTTGACAGCTGGAGGAGGCTGCCTTACACTCTGAAAGAAATTCATCTTTTCAATTAACCCCTTCTCCCCCCCCCCCCCCCCCGTGCTGCAAAGCTATAGGCAGAGGAACCGGCATGAAAAAATAAAAAGGAGGCTTCTCAGCCTCCCCCCTGCCCCACAGAGGACAGCTGAAAGCTTGCTGGCGTGCACAAACATGCAATTATGCACACATCGCTAACTGTTTAAAAAAAAACCACGCAAAAACAGGACAGAGTGATAAGACTTCCCAACTGGGTTGAACTCGCACCAGGGGAATTCAGACAACCAGAAACACAGGGTGAAAGCACTGATATCTGTAAACACCGGACTTTCCCTGGTGCCTGATTACTCCACTTCCAAAATGGGTGGCAGAACGGGGTGGCGACAACTGGGTCATGGAAGGCAGATGTTGCTGTCTGATCATGCTCTTTAAATTTGCAAAGGTACTACAACGATATTGTCAAAAACTACTTGTGTGAGGTTCCCTCACAGTTAAACCTACCCAAGTTATTATTGGTTTTGCGAAAGGCAAAGCCATTTTTTTTTCTTGCCAATCATTAGTGTCTGAGGTTTCTAGAGAAGGTCAAGTAATTCTCTTGGTTCCATATACATTGATATGCATACCAGAGCCCCCCAGCAGTTTTTTATGAAAACAGGGTTGAGGTAAAATGAAGGGACTTCACAAATCTTAGTGGGTACAAATGAAAGTACATGCAGGGCTCTGTGAATCTCACATAGGAGCTGAGGTAATTGGATGATGTCATATAATTCTTTGTGGGCCCTTCTGGGACACCCAAATTATAAGAGAGCCAAGGTCCCATGCTGTTTTGTCCCCCTACAGGGTTTAATACATAAAGAGCACAATCCTGTTCTGTTTCAAACCTGGTCACAGCTGTCCAAACACTTCCTTCCTTCCTTTCTGCACTGTGGTGCCTTCTGGATGTAAAAGGGATAGGAAAGAGATTTTCACAATGACTGGAGGGGGTTTTAGTAAGAGCAACCAGAAGTGTTTACTTTGTAAATTCTCTGTAGGCTAACCACCTGTGAGGTAAATTATACTAATCTGTAGAAGTACACTCCCACCTTCTTCAAGCACGCTGTGGAGGGATACTTCACTTCTCCCCTGCCTTGGTAATTAAGATGGAAAAATCTTGCCAAGTTGTGAGACCCAAGAAGGAGACCTGAAGTTTTTTTTTTGTTTTTTTTTAAAGAACATTGTTAATTACTGTTACTAATTACACATAGACCTCAGTTTGCCCTCTAGCTTCCTACTGCCTAGAAATGTAAGAACATAAGAAAAGCCATGTTGGATCAGGCCAATGGCCCAACTAGTCCAACACACTGTGTCACACAGTGCCAAAACCCAGGTGCCATCAGGAGGTCCACCAGCTGGGCCAGAGTAAGTTCTGGAGCTTAACAACCAGTGTGTGCCCCTCCTGTCAATCACACTAAACCAGTCTGTTTCTGTCTGGACAGACTATGAGATAGAGCTTTCCGTAACTTGCCTGTTAGACTTTTGAACCCTATTTTAAGAAAGAGCAGATAAACCACCAGTTTTCATTCCTCCAGCTCTGCCTCCCGTCTCCCTCTGAGGGTTCTGAGGGCCCTGATTGGCTGCTTCTGGCACCTGCAATACACAAATAGAGGCTGAAAGGGAACTGGCAGATTTATAACAATGCAACAAACATAGTCCTTGAGTAATCATAACTTCATCCTCCCACCCTGCCATTATCTATTTATATCTATCTAAGGCCTGCTTGAACTAAATGTATGTTTGTTTATGCCAATAGCCTAGGCAACATACAAAACATTTGAGCAAATAGCACTGTTGTTTACATGGAGGTTCACAGAAAATATTCCATTATCATTCATGAATATGCAATTTCGTTCGGCATCGTCTGGCAAAATCAATCACAGTTGTTTACCGATGGGCACCAAAATGGCTTCTCCTGTGAAATGCTTTCATGGAGTTCTAAACAATGGCTGCTTCTAGGAAATAAGAGTTTGAGTTGGAAGGGAGAACCAGTCAAGGCAGATGGATGAATAAATTAAAAGGAATTGCCAGCTGCTTTCCCAGCTCTTAACTGACGCAAAGAGTGTCTTGCATTAATAGCCAAGGTATATTACCCATCCAGATTCACACATGCATTCATATATTCTGCAAGGTTTATGATACCTTATTGGCATATGGGTGTGTAAATGATTACATTTTTGGGATGTCAGCATGATGTCACCCAATCAAGTTCCTTCAGGACAATATGACTACTGCCTTTTTAAACAACCACAACATCCAAACATTTTAATTTTTCATGTTTTGTGAGCATTTTTATTTGTCCTGGCACACAAACTTTCCCTTATTTTTTAGGTTACTTAGCCTATACAGCAGAGGCACATCATCTTTATTTCATTCTTTTCCTTTCGCCTCATTGCTGGAGTTCCTCAGCTCCCTGCATCTCTGAGCTGGTCAAGGTCACATCAAATCATTCCCAGTGAGTCAGGTTGCTTTTGCGGAGCAGAATCTGGTCTGAATCTGTATTAGGCAAACATTTGGACCTTCTTAGGGGAATCTAACCTAGCAGGACTGTTACTACACGGTTCAACAGGGCCAAATTAACTTTTCTGATTCACAGAATCAGTGTTGATGTGGGGATGTTAGCTTAAAATTTCTTTCCCCAGCAAATCTTTAATAAAGCAACTTGGTGAATACACTTTCCTGCATTAGAGACTGCAGGGAAAATATTACTAAGAAAATAGGTGTTATATTTTTTGGAGGTACCCTGTGAAAGAGACATAGATGCAAATTGCATCTAGCAGCTTCATCCTAAGCAGAGTTACACTCTTCTAAACCTACTGACTTAGATGGATTTGAGTGTGATTCTGCTTAGGATGTCTCTGTCATCCATCTCTGGCAGCCCCCTGAAAAGTAGCTCTGGTAGGGCAAAAGACCAAAAGGTAACAGGGAAAGGGTATTCAACCCTCTCCTCACCTGCCATTTCTTGGCTTTAAAGTGCTCTGTGTCCAAGATGCTCATCCCACTGTGAGGAAATTATTTCCCTTGTTCTCTGCAACCTCATTATTTGAACATTTTGGATGTCTCCCAGCTCATCTTGTTCTGTAGCCTCTAGTAATGCTCTCAGAAGTAAAACAGTCTAAGAGTCAAGGCCACAGTATTTTTAAATATATCTAAACACATTAAAGAACTGTTCTGTGTATTTTTGCTGTCTCCTTCATGCTGTATAGAATTAAGTCCCATGACAATCCATATGGCTTCTCTGTAAGCCTTTGTTTTCTGTTACATATTTAAGCAAATACAGCTGCTAGGTACAGGACATCAGAACAGATCTAATCAAAATGAAATATAGGCAAAGTTGTAATTAATATGACAGTTCCCCCCAGTGCTGTCCCCAAAAAAGTTTTTTCAAAGTCTTTATTCCAAGAACAACTCCCATGCCTCACTTACTTTAATTTACAGTACAATCCTATGCATATTTTCTCTAAATCGATTGAAATCAATGGGCTTAGACTGGAGTAACTCTGCATAGGATTGCACTGTTAGCCTTGCAGGGTTTCTTCTTAAAGATGAAATTTTTGTGATGAAACTCAATTAGTGAAGATCACATCTTTCTTTGTGATCCTAAGGACAGATTATTTTGATATAAATACTTTCAGCATGACCTCTTGAATAACTTTGTAACATCTGAAAAGGAGAGAAAATGGTATCTGTAAAGATGTTTCCAAAATCCTCAGCTAGTCATGGCTCCTAAGCGAGACTTTTTCATGTGACTGCAGACATATCTCACTGTCAAATGTTATGGTAATGTCAGGGGGTGGCAGGGATGGCGCCAGACCACCCTCCCTTTTACTGAGCCAGCACCTTTAGGTACCAAACGTGGCATCTCCCCAGCCCAGCAGGGCTATGGATGCACAATCTAAATTGCTGCCCACCAGCCAGCTGATCAATGGCCACTGGCCCCTTAAGAGTCAGCCAGTAGAAACTTCTGGGGAACATAGCAACCTGATAAGGAGCTCTTTCAAAGGCTCTAGTCCAAGGGTGTGGAACTCATTTGTTATGAGGGCTGGATCTGACGTTGGCCAGAGCATGTGTGTCATAACATGTAATGCCAGGTAGTGGCGATATAAACTTTTATAAAGGACACAAACACAAAGATTTTTTTTTACTTAAAATAAAAGCATGCTTAAAAAATTAGCACTCTTGCAATATTTTGTTTATTGAACAGTATCTAATAACTGTCACCTCTTGCTCTGAATTATTGCATCAAAATGTCTGTGCTGTTGCAATCTTGAGTATGCTGTTCAGGTGTGTATCTGTAAGCTGCAAACCTACTTTTAATTTATTGGCATTCACCACAGAAATCTCATGCTCAGAGTTCTGAGTCTAGGACTCAGGGAAAACACGAAATGGCTGAGCGATTGAGAGAGTCTGGTGAAGTAAGCTATGATGCAGCAGCAGCAACAGAACTGGAAGCAGGAGATGGCCAGTTCCAGTGAGGGCCTGATGGAAGCTCTCCAGGGGCCTGATCCGGCCCCCGGGCCGCATATTTGACACCAGGGCTCTTTTTCTAGGAGGAACTCCTTTGCATATTAGGCAACACACGCCTAATGTAGCCAATCCTCCAAGAGCTTACAGTAGCCCATGTAAGAAGAGCTCTGTAAACTCTTGGAGAATTGGATACATTAGGGGTATGTCGCCTAATATGCTAAGGAGTTCCTCTTAGAAAAAGAGCCCTATTTGACACCCCTGCTCTAGTCCTTTCTTGCTGCAAGGTGAACAACACCAGGAAAGGAGGGAATTTACTTCTCTATCCTTACATCTCCCTCACGGGGGAGACCCATCTGACAGGTGAACCCACAGGGGGGGTTTCCAGCTGGGTTCTGGAAATATCAAGGGCAGTTGAGATAAGGAGGGCTTTTTTCTGTTAAGGTCAGTCGACCCCAACCAATGTTTTTATTACCTGTTTTCCCAAACAAATCTGGATTCAGTAATCTTTTCAATCTCTGCAATATCTTAGACCCTTTGAACAGCTATATTTTGGATATTTTTGGACTCCTGGAACTACGATCATAATTGAAAAGAGTGGCAGTCTTTCAGCAGCGTCTGAAGTCAGCTTCCAATATATAGTGGTAAAAGGGACCCTTGTCGTAAATTTATGGCTTTTGGAGCGAGGCTTCTGATAAACTTTGATCTTTAATTACAACTATTCAGCAAAAGATTTATGTAACCAATTTTACAGAACTTTTTTTTGGCAGAATGGCACTTGGCTGCTTTCCAAGAAATTCTCAGCTTCAATAATAGAGCGAAAATACTAAGTGAAGCTCTATACAATTGGTTAGTTTCATTTTTACTTATCTTTAAAAAAATCTTTGATGAAAGATGTTTATTTGAAGTGTTTAGTGTTTTGGCTGTGACGTGACGCAGTTTTGCCAGACAGGTGGCTCATTGGAAAGACAAGACTGATTTATTTTCTTCTGTTATATGTGTTCCTATTTGGACGTGTGAAATTTCTCAACATGAAAAAATACATTGGAAACATTGGGTCTCCCCCCCCCCCCCGAAGATCTTAGATGAATCAGTGTAATGGGAAACAAAGCTAAGATGCTACTCCCCCCTCTATTTCCTTGTTGTTCCCCCTCCCTTTCTCCCTCCCCTTCCCCCCTGTTTATTTATCACCTCTCTCCTCTGCTTTACTATATTATAATTTTAATAGGAAAATTGGTGATAATTGATTTTTGTGATTTAATGATTAGAATTATTAGAAGATAAACTACCTTTCTCACCTATACTATATCAATTCAGAACATTCATTACTTCCTACCTTAAGCCCTTTTTATAAGAACTGTAGAGAATATCATTTTTTATTCTAATGGGCATATACTTCAGTTGAGTTATTCAAATAGCATAAACTTTGTTGCATAGGAAACAGCATACAGGAATAATATATGGAAAGTGTGTAAAATATTTCTAAAAATAGAAGAGTGAAAAGGAAAATGGCAACAGGAAGATATCAAAAAGACAAAGAAAAAAGGAGTACAGATGAAACAGAGGAGGACCGGAGAACTGAAGAAATGGTGGGGAAATTATCATTAATATTGGTGTACCAAATGCAACAATTTGAAGAAAGAATTCAGAAGACCATTCAATATTAAAAAAAGAAACCTAAAAAGTATCCAGAGAATCGTTAAAGAATCCGAGGAAAGAACCCAGAAGAACTTTCAAGAAGTGTGGACTATCTGAAATTAATTTAAAATTACAAGAACACACACAAGAAATTATAAAAATCAAAGCGAACCCCCCCCAAAAATAACGACATGCACTTAGAAAGGCAGGAACTTCAGATTAAGAAGGCAGAATAAAGAACTGAAATCCTGGAAACTCAATGCAGATCTAATAACCTGCATTTTAGAAGAATCCCAGGGGATTTTGGGAGGCCAAATTTGGAAACAATGTTTGGTGTTTTACTTGAGAATTATTTGAAGGTAGAGGAAGACTTTCCTGATATTGACCAGATATTTAGAGTGAATTCAAGATTTGAATTCAAGAATAAGCTGCCTCGAGATATACTGGTTCGATTCACCTACAAGAAAACACAAGTCACAATACTAAAGAACTTAAGGGAATCACCACTCAGGGTTGTGGGAAAAGAAGTGCAGATCTTTCAGGATTTACTAACCAATGTGTTAAGGAAAAGGGAAGACTTCAATTTTTTGAGACAGATTTTACAAAAGAAATAAATAAAATATCATTGGAAAACACCATTTGCAATAGAGGTATTTTAACAAAAGGAAGAAAATAATAACAACAGAAGAACAAGCCAAGCAAATTGGCTGAAGAACTGCAAGTGGAGGACTTACACAGAGGAATTCAAAACAATCTGCTAGTAGCTCAAAGCAAAGTTCACAGACCAAAAACTCTGAAGAAGAAACAAGCATAGAATAGGAGAAGTTGGACGTAGCGACAACATCAGGGCAAAATTAATATATTTAAAATAGTATCAATAAATATCGATGGATGGAATTCTCCTTCAAAACTGTCAGAATCTGACAATTGCTTGCTTGTTCTAAGACTGCCTTAATGTTACTTTCGGTTTCTTTGTGCCTTGCTATCACCCAAATGTTTTATTGCTTGCCTTGAAGTAGAAGTTGCTGCCCTGTTTAGTGTTACTTTTCCCCGGGAGGATGGCCTCTCGCATTCCTAGGCGTCACATAAACAACTGTACCTGTCTTGTCTGGTTCCCTCCCCCCTCTCCTTTGCGACTCCATGTGTGTTATCAGAGTGGGTACAACCTTGGAAGTTATTTTATTGTCTCTGGCCAAATGGTATGCCTAGCGTTCGCACATCTGGGTCATTCAGGCCAAGAAGGGAATTTTTATAACTTTCCCACCTTTGGTGGGAACAAACGGTCGCCATTTTCTTCCCGCTTTTTTGTATATGTTCTGATTGGATGTTTATGCATAAGCACCTTTGCATGAAGGTATATTAACCCAGGTCATCTTTATTCTGTATCTCTAACAAACATCGAGTTCCTGTTCCAGTATTAGAAATAAAGAACTCTGTTTAACTACAAAGGTCTGATCTTTTGCTGATAGTACAGAAGCCTCACAAAAAGCACATGAAAATCTTCAGTCAACTGAAAAAACAAAACATGCCTACAAGAAACTCATATAAAGAAGAAATATAAATACATTTTAAACGATTAAAAATTAGGCAAAGTATATCTTGGTTGAGCACAAAATAAAAAGTGTGGAGTAGTCATTTACATAAACGACCCTCAATTAGAAGTATTAGAAGAATTAAGAGACTCACAGCGCAATCCTGCAGGGAGGGGCAAAAGCACTCTGGGAGCCAACTTACCCCTATGTCTGTGTCTCAGTTATGTCAGCATAAGTCCACTTATGTTGGTGTAAATGGCACTTATGACAACACAGGGCCACTGCAACACCCTGTTGCTCATGGGCACCGGTGGCAGGGCACAGCAGCCAGCAGCGGGACACAGTAGCCAGGGTGCAGGAGCCAGACATCAGCACAACTGAGGTGTAGGCCCCTGCACTGGTGTGGTTGTGGGCTGTGTTGGGAGCGCAGCCTGAGTTAGTTGGCTCTCTGAGCCCTTTCAGTCTAGGAATGCCCCCTGCCAGAAATGGAAAGTTACAGCAACAAAAAACATGGTGTAGTCCATAGGCACCTATGGTTTGCAAAAATAAAGTGTTCCCCTGCTGCTGTATCCCTGCCCATTAGCCTTGGAGGAGCTCAGGATGCTGACTACAGCCTCAGCCAATCCTCTCCCTCCCTCGGGTGGCCAAACCCCCTCCCCAGCACCCAATTGTGGCCCCCTCCATCCTACAAAAACTTCCACCAGGACCTTGTACAGCTCAGTAGTTACGGCGCGAGGCACGGGACTCTGTCTGGGAGCTCCCTGCCATGCAGATATTGAGTGTGGGGCAAGGCACGTTGGTGGTGGGTGATGCACAGAGAGGGTACTTTAGCACTTCCTGGTGAGCCCTTGGCACTGACACCCAAGGAGGAGAGAGAAGTCTGTACTCTGTGGCTGACCTCTCCCATTTCAGAACCCTAACAGGTACCCCACATTTGGATAATCAGCTCATGGGGCACCCGTGCACTGACAGGTAAGCACAGGCACCTCATCTTGAGGTGAAGTGCCGTGTCAGTGTCTCCTGCACTCAAGCCCAGCATTAGGTTCAGACGTGGGATGATGCAAACTGCAGCCATGCAGCATCATAGCTCCTAACATGCCATGAGAAAACTTCCCTGGAGGGAATGTCTAAGAGGGAAATTATTCTCTGTTCTATACATCATGTACTACATGATTGTCTTTGACAAATATAATTATGTTGTATAACCCATTTTCCCCCTTTTTCTCTTTTCTGTATCCTCACTGTTTTTCTAAAATAATTTTTAAAAAAGAGTCGGGCAGTCAATGCTTATGGGCCCTTTGACAGCAGACCATCTGAGAATCAGCTGTCCGGTGGCTCCAACCTTGGGGTAGGAAAGGGCAGGGGCTAGGAAAAGATAGTGTCAATGTCACTATTGGTCTCTCATGGGTGTGGCCACACCCTATAGAGATTCTGAGAAGGATGAGGTTACTGGGGGCCACAGTTCTTTTTCCTATAGGGATTTCAAAAGCAATGAACACATCAGTTGTAGAAGGAAAACTTTTTTTCCTTCACAAATTGCCAGTATAAACAGAGACTAATAAAGTGCTATACCCACGGGCGTAGACTTTCCTATTTCCTGGGGGGTGGGGGGTGGGTGGGAGGTGGGCCAGAGGGGGGCAGGCGTGTGTTGGGATGAAGTCTGCCACCGCCGCTTTCCCACACACCTCTCCCCTCCCTCCCTCCCTCCTGGGCCAACTGCCCAGTGTGATGATGTCACCCGGAAGTGATGTCATCACGCTGGGCATGTTGCCGGGGCGACGCTCTGGCAATCGGCTCAAAACTCTATGGTGCCATAGAGTTTTGAGGTGGTTGCCAGAGCGTCACCCCATCAACGTGCCCAGCGTGATGATGTCACTTCCGGGTGACATCATCACGCTGGGCAGTTGGCCCCAAAGGGAGGGAGGGAGTTGTGCAGGGGAGTAGCATTGGCGGTGGCAGCGGCTTCTTATTCTTGGGCCAGGGGCCCTGGAGGGGAGAGGTGCGTGGGGGAACGGCAGCAGTGGCTGCTGCTGCTTCTTGGGCCGGAGGCCCTGGAGGGTGGGGAGGCACGGTGGCAGGCGGTTTGCCCGGGGGGGGCTCAGTCCCCCCTGGAAAATTTCAGGGGTGGCCTGAGCCCCCGAACCCCCCTGTAGTTGACGCCTATGGCTATACCCATGTCCCTTTCAGCTGTAGGAACCCCAGTAATAGCAGTGGGTTGATTCTGGATGTCAGCCAACATGTCAGCACCGTTCTGTGTCCTTGTCTGAGCTGAAGCTCCAAAGGGAAAGTAGCCCTCCTTAACTTATAGATTACACTGTGTGTTTGTGTGTGTGAGAGAAAAAACAATCTAGTGCCTAACCTTCAGCTGGAGTCCACTCTAAGGTTGAAATAATAAGCCATCCCCCACATTCCAACACCAGGTGCATGCTCTCCTCCCCAGCACCATTAACCTCTTCCAGCTTGGTGCTGTCACAAAGCAATCTAGGCACAGAGGGAGAAACTTGTGGTTCACCACTATTCTCGAATTACAATTGTCTTCCATGATGCGCCACTACAGGGCGCTATCACACATGCTAAATAATGCAGTTTCAATCCACTTCAGTGACCATTTGAAAGTGGATTTTGCCA
Source organism: Lepidodactylus listeri (assembly GCA_029233225.1). Lineage (NCBI taxonomy): Eukaryota > Metazoa > Chordata > Lepidosauria > Squamata > Gekkonidae > Lepidodactylus > Lepidodactylus listeri. The sequence continues at coordinate 25,788,545 of JARCFY010000008.1, forward strand.
TTTCAGACAGTAAAATCCAGTTGCAAAGTGCACTGAAAGTGGATTGAAAGTGCATTATTTAGTGTGTGCCAAAGCACCCTATGTAAGCCCCAGGCATGGCTTGGCCCTTCAAAAAGCCTGAGGGAGGAGGCTAAAGAGGATGCACCAGCTCTGGCTCCCACCTCAGAGGAGAAGAGGGGAGGATATGGAGTTGCTTAACCCAGGGGCGTTGACTTTCTAAATCCCCGGGGGGGGGGCAGGGGCTTTCTCGTGCGCGCGGGCGCGCGCGGGACCATGTCTCTGCCGCTCTTCCCCCCGGCCCAGGGAGGCAGACCCACGGCGGCGGCATAAATCCGACTCCCCCCCCCGATTTATGCCCCTAAGTGAAGGTTTCTTCTCTTATCAATTATGCTTCAGTCTGCTCCTACTGTCTCTGCCTGTTGCTTGTCTTTAGGGAAGGGCACGCTCACAAACTCTTTGCTGTGTGATCTTAACCTCTCTGCCTTGCATCCAGTTTCCTAGGGTCACTATTAAGCAGTCAGTCAGTCAATCACCTGGCCTCCTGCTGAAACGGAAGGAAGGAAGGGGCTTTTCGTTTCAGCTCCTGGGAACGATCCAACGGAAATAGGCCGTTCTGGGCTCCTGGGGACCTTCTGCCTTCTCCCTTGCAACCCTATTGGGGCTTCACTCCAAGAATCTGGATGGCCCCCTCGCCTTCCTTGGAGCGGCAGAAAAGAGCCGGCGTCCAGGAGCACCTTAAAGAGTAGAGTTCATAGGATGCCTCTACCGCTCCCCCCCCCCCCCGGCCCAGGGAGGCAGACCCACGGCGGTGGCGGCAGCCAGCTGGCCGGCTGACTGCCGCCCACGCGAAGTGCGCGCGTGTCTATGTCCCCGCCGCTCCGTCCCCCCCCCCCGGCCCAGGGAGGCAGGTTTGCGGCGGCGGCGGCAGCCAGCTGGCCAGGACTGCTGCTCACGTGAAGCGCGCGCGTGAGACTATGTCCCTGCCGCCTCTCTCTCCCCCCCGCCTCAGGGAGGCAGGGCAGGCTGGGGGTGGGGGGGAAGGAGAGGCGGCAACGGCCGGCTGGGCGAGCATTTTGCTGGGGGTGGCTGAGCCCCCCCGGGAAATTTCGGGGGAGGCTCGAGCCCTCGAGCCCCCCCGTAGTTGACGCCCATGGCTTAACCTTCACCCCTCTCCACCTGAGTCCAAAGGAAACCACTTTATACAAGATGGACCCTTGAGAATGATGGCTGTGGCCTGGGTGTTTACAACATACCTATGTTATGAACACCTCTTTTGCATTTGAAGCAGTCCTAATATTGCTAAGCCTTGTGCTATGTACTTGTATACAGAAGGTTTTGAAAAGAAAACAAAAATACAAAGATATTTGTAGCAGTGACACTTCACTTTATTTCAAATGAGTGTCGCTTCTTAGTTTTCCATTCTGATTTTATAAAAATCGGAGCAATTAACGTACTGTGTCTGGAGTAGTTTGCTATTCTATAGTAACCAGACGGTGGAAATAGTAGTCTGTGTTCTTGTCCATGCCACTGAGCAAACCGTTGGGATGAATCTCAGCTTCTATTTTTAACTGTACAGTCAGTACCATACCCTCTGCTGAAACATGCTTGGAAAACAAAGCAGCATCATGATTTTTAAGCCTTACCTCACTGTCAGGAGAGAGAGTGAATATGTAATGAGATAAACAGATAGCATTTGATGTTGCTATCAAAGGCTGAAGATTATTTTTTCCCTGAGGTAAAGGCAGTTTGAAAGAATAATTATGATGTGTGGACTTACTCTTCTACTGTCTGGTTCATTTTTGTGAGCTTTTCTTCATAAAACCAAAAAATCTGTATGACCAGAGGCAGCAATGGTCTAAGATAAATGTGTGTGTGAACACCATGGGAGATGCCTGTGTCTGTTTTTTTTTCCAGGGATGGGCATGAACCAGGAAAATGCAGTTCAGTTCGTGGTTCTTGGTGTGCCCAGTTTGCGTACCACAAACCATCACAAATTTTTAGGGCCCAAACAAACCAGTTCAGTTTGTGAGGTTTGTGGCATGGTAGAATGCCCCCCAGCAAGCTAGAGACACAAAACTCACTGGGGATCTCCAGCTCACTCTCCTTTACCTGCCCACCAAGTCTGGTGAGGATTGAATTTATGGGGTCTGAATTATGGCTCCCAAAAGAAGGTGCCCCCATCCTCCATTGTTTCCAAAGTACGAAGAAAAACAGCAAAAAAAGCAAGGACGATAGAAGCCCAGCAGAACAGAAGCAAAGTTCCAGAGAATCTGTGCAGTAGAAACTGAAGATATGGAGCATTTTTGCAAGCCCAGGAGAACCAGTGTAATGTGCCAGAACCAGTGCAACTGCGGCAGTGCAAATCCAATAGGATTAAAGTCAAGCCAGATAATCTCTGTAGTAGAAACTGAAGGGGGGGGGGCATTTTTGCAGGCCCAGCAGAATCACTGCAATGTACAGAGTGCCCTGCAGTTCCAGTGCAATCAAAGAGTGCCCAGCAGTGCCATTGTTGCAATGCCAGCTCAACAGGACTGATGTGAAGTACAGAATGTTCACCCAAGCAAAGGGGATTGTAAGCCTAGCACAACCAGTTCAATGTACAAAATGTCCAGCAGAACCCAGTGCCACTATGGCACTGCAAGCTTAAAAGGACTGATCTCAAAGATCTCACAAGAAATCCGGGTTTGGTTTTTTTTGCAAGCCAAGCACAACCAGTTACGATGTACAGAATGCTCAGCAGAAGCCAGTGCCACTGACACTGCAAGCTTAAAAGGACTGCTCTCAAGCACAAAGTCAAAAGAAATCCAAGCTGGGGGGGCAGATTTTGCAAGCTCTGTGTGAGAATATCGGAAGGGAAACAAAGGAATGCTGGCAAAGCAGGGATCCCTCTTGAAACTGACAAGACTAGTTTGAAACTGACCCCCTTGTTGCTTTGAAGTTTGGTAAACATTTAGATTGAGCACAGAGAGTCTGTCTGGAAATGTATCTGTTCACCAACCCGCAGGAACCTCCAGAAACAGCTTGAAAGTTCATGCCCACTGACCCACCACAAATTTCACTTTGTGAACCACGAACCAGCCAAAATTAATCATGAACTTTAGTTTGTGAGCTAGTTGTCCATTCCCAGTCTTTTAATCCTGCTTTCAGCCCCAAATTTGCCTTTAAAGCACTTTAGAGCTACTCGAGACACAGTTAGAAACAAAATATCATAAAATTCTTTGGTGTCAGGGCTATTAGTGAAATGTGGGTCCAAGCATGAGGGAGGGGGTATCAGGCTACATTAGGCTTCCCCTCAGTTCTAGGAAAGCCAGAGCAAGAGCCAGTCAAGATGGAGGATATCATGGATAGCACTGTGTAATTTTTATAAATACTACTGATACTGATTTCCTGACATTCTATCACTATCCTCTCTCTCTCCAAAGGAAACAGGGAAACTAGGCCTTCTCTATGGCTTCAAAATTCCCTGAAATTAAACCTCCATTGAACTTTTAATTCTCTTTAAATTATTACTTGTCTCTGGACTAACACAATTTCTCTCAATCAACTGAGTGTGTATTGTTTACATTCCAGATGTTTGGTCATGTTACAGTGCAATCCTAAACAGAGTTATACCCTTCTAAGTCCATTAAAGACGATGGATTGTCCTGTTAGTCTGTTGCGCAAAATTAAGACACTTATAAAACTGATGAATTGATGCCAGAGGGTTAGCTTTGATATTCTATTGCAGCAAAAATAAACAGGAGCTTCAGACTAACACAATTTTTATTCTTCAGATGGAATGAGTAGATCATTAGGGAATCACTTTGCAGGAAGTACAGGGTTAAATGTAATTATGTAAAAAGTTAATAAGACTGGGATTTTACACAATTATATTTCACTTTGTACCTTCTGCATTTCATGGCCCCTTGACCTTACTGTTTTTCCTCAGACTTCCTACATGAAAGGAGAGTATAGTGAATATTTTTGCTATAATAAAATGGTGTTAGTCTCTATGGGCCACGATTCTGCTCACAATATTTCAGTGGCAGCAGAATTTCCCTTTCATATGGCTATTAGGTTAGGGAAGCTCTTCCACGTTCTTGACATAGTTCCTGGCAATCCTTTGGCTTTCTGACTTCCTGGTCACTGTCTCCAGTCCCCCCAAATCTCTTATGCTCTTCCTTCCTTCCTGTTTCTTGGCAGGAAAGAAAAGGCAGCAATATGTCTCTGTGTCTTTCCTTGAATATGTGTGATTTCTGCTCCTGGGAAGCTAGATTGGATGTGTCCCTCATAAAGCAGAATACATGAGGCACAGCTTAAAAGATGAGATCAAAATGACTATTGATGGAAAATGTAGCTTCCAGTGCTGCACAAGAGGTGAGAGTTCTTCTCTAGCAAAATTGAAGGGGGTGGCGGACAGGATTCTTGAGTTTGCATATGGCCACAAAGATGTTACTTGGCCCATCTGCTATAGTGGTGGTCTGTGAAAAACTGATGCACTTACTAAAAGTGGTTTATTTGGTAGCTGAAAACAAACTAGTACTACTGTTACGGGACATACTAGAATGATAGAAGAAAAGAAATAGCTGTATGCAGGGGTCATTTCGAGCAGGAGCTTGGGGGAGCTCAGCTCCGGGAGTTGGTGCCAGCCTCCCCGCTCCCCCGTGGGGAAATGCCTGCTTGTGTCATGGCTGCAGCAAAATGACCCTGTCCCCTGGAAAGGTTCTTGTTCCTCCAACCAGCCTTCTGAAGTCTGCAGCCACCACTGAAGCTATCCTCCCAGAATAGTGATATTTCTGAGGCTTGGATTGGTAGCTGTCCCCTCTCTGCCAGCTCTTTCTTTCTTTCTTTCTTTCTTTCTTTCTTTCTTTCTTTCTTTCTTTCTTTCTTTCTTTCTTTCTCTCTCTCTCTCTCTCTCTCTCTCTCTCTCTCTCTCTCTCTCTCTTGCCTTCTGACATACTTCCAGTGATGTCAGGTGGTGTGGCATATGCAAATAATTTATGCTAATGAGCTCCTGCACCTCTTTTTCTACGAAATGACCCTGGCTGTATGTGTCTGCATGAGTAGGTAATGCTTAATAGTGAAATGAGGGCTGCCAGGATTCAAGACTGCTTGGAAATGTCACCTGACCTGACCATCCCAAATATGTAAAGGTTGACTTTCTGTCTTTGGTAGGCTGCTGTCCAACCGAAACAGAACCAATATTAGTCTGTGTGTGTACACACACACACACACACACACACACACACACACAACAAAGGTTGCATAGAAGATTGGACCAGAACCAACAGGTTAAATTAAATCAGAAGAGTTTTCAGCTAAACATTAGGAAGAACTTCCTGACAGAGCGGTTCCTTGGTGGAACAGGCTTCCTCGGGAGGCGGTGGGTTCTCCTTCATTGGAGGTTTTTCAAACAAAGGCCAGATGGCCTTCTGACAGCAATGCTGATTCTGTGAATGTTAGGCAGATCATGAAAGGGAGGCCAGGAAGGGTTGACTCAGTGCTTAGTTCTTGTGGCCCTTTCTTACACACCCAAGGAAATACTGACTGCCACTTTGGGGTCAGGAAGCAATTTTTCTTCAGGCTGGTTTGGCCAGGGATCCTGGAGTTTTTTTTTGTCATCTTCTGGGCATGGAACAGCAGTCATTGCAGGTGTGGAGGGGGAGGTATTTATGAATTTCCTGCATAGTGCAGGGGGTTGGACTCGATGACCCTGGAGGTCCCTTCCATGGTTCTATGATTCTATGTTCAAAGGCTAGATTCCCTTTAGTAATTATTGCTAGTAGCTATTGATTAACAGGGGTGGGCAATTGTTTTGGCTCGGGGGCCGCTTTGTGGGAGCGGAGGTTAGCGGAGGGCCGCATCTTTTAAAATGATTGCATTCATTAGTTAACTTTGCATTTCAGAAAAGGTATAAATTGTATAATAGAAATCAATCAATATAAATTAAATGAAATAGTGGTAGTTTTATTCAATTTATTTATTGTGCTAATTTTATATCATCTATAGCTGCAAGCACATTTAATTTTAGAATCCGTTTAATGAGACAAATGTACCCTATCACACTTTTCTACAGTTTTTTGGAAATCAGGAGTGAGATGGCTTGTTGAGATTCTCATCATAGCCTGCAAGTTAATGTCTGTCAAATGTCTGTTAATGTCTATATGTACTCTTGTTGATCATGCAAGAAAAACTTTGCTCACAAATATCTGTAGACCCAAATACAGAGAACATTTTCCCAGCAAATTTCTTCATACATGGAAACTTTTCAGCAGACAAAGATTTGTAAAAGTCAACTAATGTCATAGCATTAAACATTTCTTCCACAGTGTGATCTGACTGCATGTCAATAAGTTCAAGCTGCAGCTCCTCAGGTGCTGACAGTGGCCAAGTGTCTTGGCGGGCCGCAAAAAACTCTGTGGCGGGCCGCATGTGGCCCCCGGGCCGCCATGTGCCCACCCCTGGATTAACCTATTCTCAAATGTCTAATTTCTTATTACAGCTCTCAGTGCTAGAGGCCATTGACAAATTTATTTGCTTGTTTAGTGCATTTTTATCCCACCTTTTCTCCAAAACATTGGTCTCCCCTTCTCCATTTTATAACAAACCCCTGAAGTAAATTATACTGAGAGAGTAACTGGCTCAGGGTTACCCAGCAAGCTTCCATACACAGTAGGGGTATAACCTTGGGTCTAAGGTTGCTGGAACTATCCCAGAATCACAACTGGTTTTGAATAGCAGGGGTTTAAACCTGGGTCTAGGGTTGTCAGTCTTTAGGTGGTGGCTGAAACTGTTGCAGAATCACAACTGGTTTCAACCAGTGTTTCCTCTAAGCTGAGTTAGTGTGAGCTAGCTCACAGTTTTTTAGCCTCCAGCTCACACATTTTTGTCTTAGCTCAGGAAAGATGGCTCCAGAGCAGACTAATTTATGCAGTAGACAATTTGCTCGCTCACATCTTTAATGCCAGTAGCTCACAAAGTAGAATTTTCACTCACAAGACACCACAGCTTAGAGGGAGCATTGATTTCGACCGCAGAGATCAGTTCCCCCTAGAGAAAATGGCTGCTTTGGAGGGTCCACTGCATGGAATTATACCTTGCTAAGATCCCTCCCCTCCCTAAACCCCACCCTCCCTAGGCTCCGCCCCCAATCTCTAGACGTCCCAACCAATGTTCCCTCTAAGCTGTGGAGTCTTGTGAGCAAAAAATCTACTCTGTGAGCTACTGGCATTAACATTGTGGGCAAACGATTTGGCTACTGCGTAAGTTAGTTTGCTCTGGAGCCACATCCTTCCTGTGCTATGACAAAAATGTGTGAGCTGGAGGCTAGAAAACTGTGAGCTAGCTCACACTAACTCCACTTAGAGGGAACATGGATCCCAACCCAGAGCTGGCACCCCTCCCATTTCAACACCTCAGCCATTTGCACCAAGGTGGCCACAGTCCAGTGGCGGAACCCCACACAGCCTAACCACTCATTGAATGAAGAAGCACCCCCTTCCGTCTTTCATATCACAAGCCCCTCCTCTCCCTCCCTCCCCTCCCCTCCCTGCCCCCTTTGCAACCAAGTGGGACGCCGCCGCGTGAGGTAACCCGCCGCCTCTCTTTCCCGCCCTCGGAGTGCGCGGGAAGAGGAAAACGCTGGGAGGCGGCGGCGGCGACGACGCTGCTGCTGTCATCTCCCCCGTCTGTCCTCCTTCCCAGCAGCTGGGAGGGCCGTAGAGGGAGAGGCGGGGAGCGGGAGGGAGAGGGCGAGAGAAAGCTGCCTGAGGAGGCGTCCGCAGCCGGTCGCCTTCCCTGCTGTGGTGATGCTCTCGGCGTCCTCTTCCCTTTCGCCGTCCCTCCCTCGCACTTTCTTTCCTGGGGGCCAAGGAGACGAGCGGCGTCCAGAAGCGGCGGGCCGATTTATTTATTTATTTATTTCCCCCCCTCACCCGCACGCACACACACACACACACACAGTCAGAGGCTGCAGCCGAGAGAAGGGGGGGAGCAGATGGAGAGTTGAGAGACTGCAGTGAAGCTGCCCTGGAGACATGGCGGACCAGTGCCTCTGAATAAGCAAAAAAAGCCCCCTTCCTTCTCCTCCTCCTCCTCCTTCCCTTAACACCAGCGATGCCGGGTTGAGGCAGCAGGAACCGACCGAGCCGGAGGGAGAAATGGTGCAGCAGCCCGGGAAGGCTTTCCCCGACTCCCTCCCCATCTCTCCTCTTCTTCAGGGTGCATCGCAGCCTCTCCTCTGGCCTTAAGCCGAGCCCAGCTTTGGCGGCTTCTCAGGAGCATCCCGGGGAGAATTGCCCACCTGCCCGTGCCTGCAACCTTCCATCCATCCATCCGTCCGTCCCTCCCTTCCTGGCCATCTCGCCTTTCTTTCCCCCCCTACCAATCCCCCCCTAAGGCTATGGCTGCAGAAGAGGTCTTGGAGACTGTGGATCGCTATAAGACCGAGATCGAGAGGTTGACCAAAGAGCTCACGGAAACAACCCATGAAAAGATCCAGGCGGCGGAATATGGGCTGGTGGTCTTGGAAGAGAAACTCACCCTGAAGCAGCAGTATGACGAGCTGGAGGCGGAATATGATGTCCTGAAACAGGAGCTGGAGCAGTTGAGAGAGGTGAGTAGGACGATTTCGCTGCTTACCTCCTTCTCTGTCCGCCACCCCCTCCTCTCCCCACCTTGTGTCGCCTTGTTTCTCCTTGCCTCTCTCACTGCAGGGCCTCTGCGTGGGGGGGGGGGGGGGGGGGAATGAAGGAAAAGCACTTCAGGCCCTCTTCAGTTTAGTGATGTTCTCTGGAAGGATGAACTTGACTGATAAGGCATGGGGAATAAATGGTGGTAGGCCAAGCGTGGCATCCTGCAGATGGGTTATGCATGAGACTGAAATGGTGAGGTGTGATTTATCAGGGGGCTTAAGGATCAGCCATGATTAGAGAAGATGGTTAAGAATGGATTATGGATGTGATATTTTAAACCTGCCTCTGATTAAAGTTCTAGCGATGGTATAGGCTTGGTGTCTACTTGTTCAGGCACAACTTCTGCCTTTCAGATACAAATCCAGGTATTTGTTTGCAATTATAACTGTACAGTCTGCCTCTTACTCAGAGAGGAATATCTCAAAAGCTACATTATGAAAACAACCCTTTATTTTTTTTTGCTCTTTTTGTAATAGTGTAAACCTCAGCAACAGCTGTGTTGAATATGGTGAAAGATCTTGAGGCTATTTATATGCTTGCTTTATATTAACCTATTCGAGGCATCCACTGTCTTTCCATCAAAATCTGTTTCTGTACCAACCCTGAAAAATTTATTTTGACCACCACGTTTGTCTGACATGAGAATTGTATTCGTATTTTTTTCAACCAATCAGAGCTTCTTTTTATATCTAACCTTTGCATAACACTGACTGATTTATATTTTTGAAGAACAACAAAGATTTACAGTGTGGTCATGTGTATCAATCTATGCAAGGACATGTATATATGCGACATTGTCCAATCAAATCAACTTCAGAATTCCGAAATATGCTTGTGTTCTGACTGTGATGATGTCATATTTAAACTATAGTAGGCTAAATTAACAAAATATATATTTAAGATGAATGGAGTAGGTGAAATAAAAATTGCAGTCCAGTTCAATGTAAGCATTTTTAAGATCCATTTGAACATGTAAAACGTCTTCCACTGAAATCAGTGTGACTTCAAGATGCCTACATTTCTGCTGGATCATGCTTAAGATGCATTTTCTAGAAATGAATCTTTGCTGTTTTTCTTGCCTTTGCCCCAATCAAACTTAATATAAGCATCTACCTGCTCTTACTTCTTATTTCCTGAGAGCGCCATAAACTTTTAAACAAAATGTCATAAAAGCTGTTTGTGTTTGCTTTTGGACACCTGGCTATTATTAGCTAAAACTTTGTTGCTCCAATGAACATATTTGCTAAAATATGACATGTCAGCTTTCTGAAATGCATTTGAGTAACAGTATTGTTTGGTTTCTTTTCAGTGTTGATCTGATATGTTAGCTCTAATGAAAGCTTGACTTGGTCTTCTTCCTCAAAACTTAGTATTTGAGATAAGCGAGGCATTTCTGTGGACAGCTATTACAGAAGGGCAGGCAATGGAAGCATGGTAGAGCTGAGTTGTATCCATTAAAATTAATGTTAATGTAAAATAAAGGGTTGCTGGAAGAAATAGTTAGATTAGTCCAAGGCAAGAGTTGCAAAGGCTTATGCTGTGGGATGTGATTAAAGGAGGGAAATCACTGGACAAGCAGGTGAGAAGAAAAGTATTGCTCAGAGGCCTGAGCTATACTTACTGCAGGAAGGACTGTTTGCTAGGTATGCCTCGGTGATAGGTGACCTTGGCTATGAATCAGGGAAGTGAGGAAGCAGCTAGTTAAGATCTTTTCCAGAGACAGATGTTTAAAAACCTAGGTGGATGTGGGAATCTTGATACACAGGTGATAAAACATCATGAAGAAATTGGAAAATCCACATCTGTTTTATTGGGAGAAGATGTAGTTCAACATGCAGAGATGAAGATTGATTTGGGATGTGATCCATTTAAAATAGAGCTTTATTGAAACTCAAAACGTCATGGAGAAGTGTTTCGCAGCTTTTGAGCAGAGAAGGGACCTGTAGATTTCTGTGGGAGGGATTTTGTTGGTCTCCAGTGTTAGTATTGCCATTTCCCCCCCTGATAGTATGTCTGTAACTTTAATTGATATATGCCAACCTGAGATTCAAATAATTTCCTAAGCATGGAGATGCAGTGATGGATAAACTTTCACCTGTGAAATTTCTGCATGTTATACAGAGAAGTCCCACTCTGAAATGTGACGGTTCCATTCAGCATTCCCATGCCTTGTCCTTGCCTGTCAACACTTCCATGGTGGAGAGGCTTTTCAAAGCCATTTGTAGAACACTGCTACTTAAAACATATGTAGCCTCCCAACCCTCTGCTTTCCAAATATAACTGTATGTCCATATGTTTGTCCCTTGAAAGTTCCTTAAAATATGACAGCCTACTGCAAGTATCCCAAACATTTCTGAAACTATATGAAATCATAGTTGCATACTACTTTTGAGCCAGTCTTCTACATGATGGGTGGGTGAAAATCCACTTCCCGACCCTGCAGTGTACCAGCTCCGTAGCTAGGAAATTTTCCGGCGGGGGGCTTTAAGATATGGGAGGGCGTTGTGCCTCCCAACATGGTGATGTCACTAGTGACATCACCGCGAGTGCCTGTCCTCCGTGGAGAGCCAAAGAGGAGGCAGGTGCAGATGCATTGAGGCACCGGGACAGGCCATTCTCTTATGGGCTGCCCTGGTGCCTCACTGTGTCTGCACCTGTGCACCAGCCAGCGAGTCAGATCTCGGAGGTCTTGGAGAGCTGACACACTGGCTGGCGCAGATGCAGTGAGGTGTCGGGGCAGGCCATTAGAGAATGGGCCACACCAGTGCCTTACTATGTTTGCAACAGCCAGCCAACAAGTCAGCTCTCCAAGAGTTGGCTGGCTGGCTGGCACTGGTTCTTGCTGGGGACTCTTGCTGGGGGTGCAGCCCCTAAAGCCCCAACCACTTGCTTTGGCTCTGCAGCATACTCTGCAAGAATCTATTCAGGTCCCATTTCATTCCAACTTTGTTATTACCTATTTATCTCATACTTTCAGATAATTTTGAGAAGACGAGGAAAGCCTAGGCAGCTGACAGGTCCTCTCTGGCTTCCTGTATCCTCCTGGAAAATCAGATTTTCACTTTGGAAACACTTGCTTTAATCTAGTTTTTTCAGGTCTTTCCACACATCTTTAATTATCTGTAAAGATGGGCAAACAAACAGTTTTACTTATGGAAATTTCCTGAACCCTATGCTTTGTGCACTTGAACAGGATTCAAAGTTCTTGCTACCTGGTTTCATAGCACTTATTCCAGGTAACATCTGAGGATCCTAGTTGTCTTTCTCCAGACCAGCAGAGATGATATGCATTGACCATTTGCAACCAGCTCTTATTTTTGCCTGTTTTCTTGCCCAGTTTTCTTTCCCCTCTTAGTCTCCTACCCTGTTCTTATCTTTAATTCTCGTTTTTCTAGATTACTGTCTAACCCACCTTCTCACTTTGGGGTGCAATATTCTGAGGTCCCAGGCTCTTCTCTTCCTAGTCTTCTGTCAGCACTTGATTTATCTAGGCCTCTACTGCTACTGGATGTCCTCTCCTATGCTCTTCTGCCTTCTCTATCCTCTGTAGAATTAGGAGTGCAATCAGTGGTAACCAGAGTCCCTTAGCTTCAGAGCAGTATAGCCAGTGGTGCCTGAGAGATTCCTATGTCTTGTTCCATCCTTCTATTATAGTAGGACAGTTCGGTTAATTACTATCAAAGGAGATAGATCAAGATGGGTAGCTGTGTTAGTCTGTCTGTAGCAGTAGAAAGAGCAAGAGTCCAGTAGCACCTTAAGGACTAACAAAATATGTGGCAGGGTATGAGCTTTCGTGAGTCACTGAATGACTCATGAAAGCTTATACCCTGCCACATATTTTGTCAGTCTTTAAGGTGCTACTGGACTCTTGCTCTTTTCTACTATCAAAAGATTCGTCACAAAAAAATTGTAGTGCATTAAAATATAAACAATAGTGAAAAAAGAAAGTGAACTGTGTTGATAAGTTGCAGCAATAAATATTTATTTCTTGATTTGTCATTCTATACAATGCTGTATTAAATGTGTCTGGTATCAACAATTATATATATATAGTACTGGCTTTTGTTTTGGTGCTGGTTTCGGTTGGTTGTCATTTGATGCTTTATGATGCTGGTGTGGTGTCTGCTACAGAAAGATAAATACAGTAAGCCACGGTCAAAGAAAGAACCTGGCTGCCAGTAAGTAAGAAAAGCACTGTGTCTGCCACCTTGGTTTAAGAGCATTCTCTGGGAAGAAGTGAGGCATCATTTTATTACATTTATGTTTTCTAAGCACTGGACAGATTAGTTGGAAGGTGAAAAGACAGATACTATTATGCTGATCTCACAGCTCTCAAGGTTGTAATGTGCAATAGAAATTTGTAGCTTTAGAAGGGATTGAATTAATTGTTCTTAAAATGAATATAAGTTCTTCAGCAACTAATATGGCAGAAAATACCCATGAAAAGGAATTTTATATAATAAAATCCCAGACCTCAGAGACGCTGTCTGATTTCTTTGCCATGTTGCTGGTATGAGTTGCTAATCTATCTGAAAATGGAGAGGGGCCGATGGTAAGAAACTGTGCTTAGGGAACCCACAACTTTTTCCATGGAAGGGCCTCCACCATGCAACTTCTTTCTGGGGAATATGTAGTGAAATGGCACTTCTTCCTGCTTATTGGGAGATATTAGTGTTTTTGTGACATTAGCATTCATCATGCCAATCACCTCACCCCAGCATGCCTAGCAATCACTATACTTCACTACAACACTTGAGTAAGACTGTTATGCTGATTAGAAATGGAAGCAAATGGTCAAGAATGATTGTGGGAAATATAGAAGTGAGCCACAGCTCTGACTAGAATGTGAATGAATGGTAGTGCAGTAATTGGGGAACCAGAAATACATTTTCTGAGCCTTAGAACGAATGAAGCTGTCTTGTACTGAATCAGACCATTGGTCTATCAAGGTCAGTACTATATACTCAGACTGACAGTGACTCTCCAGGGTCGCAGGCCTGTCTTTCACATCACCTACTCCTGGTCCCTTTAAGTGGAGATGCTTGGGATTGAACCTGGGACCTTCTGCATGCAAAGCAGAGGCTCTTCCACTGAGACACCCCCTCTAGAGCAGGAGGAGGCAATCTTTTTGGCCCATGTACTGAAAATAAATGTGACATCTAGCTTAGCAAATAAAATGGAGGAGGGGACAAGGTTATACTGGACCAGCCATGCTTGGAGCAAGCCAGACCTCATCAACCCTGCCAGAATTTCAGGGCTGTTCGGGTCTGGGAGGCAATGGGCGTAAGCTATGCTTCTTACCTTCTACCACGCTGCTGCCAGTGTCTTAGTTACTTGGGCAGAGATCTGGCGCTGGATGCCATGCAACTGGTCTGGTGTACTGCTGTTGGCATATATGTTGGGGGTTGCCTATACCTTGAGGACTGTCAGCCTCTTACCAATTTAGCCCCTGGTTAAGCTATAGCTAAATAATGGTGTAAGTACATATTACTTTTGTTCAGTGATTGTTTTAAAAGGTTTTTTTGTTTCTGTTTTCCAGCTGTAACCACTTGACCTCCTTTTGGGAGAAAGAGAATGGTGCAGGGGGAGAGAGGCTTTAAAACACTTTCTTTCCCCAACCATTTTTATACAAAAAAGGCCACACTTGGGCTGCTCTGACCTCTACTGAAGAAAACTTAGGCTCATTATGCACTGACAGCTTACTCTGGAGAATCCCAGCAGTCAAGCCTTTAAATTTGACTTCGGATTTGTGTGCCTGCTGCATGCACCATCCTTTTTTCTTCATTTTATTTATTCTGTAGTCTGTGTATTCTATATCTATAACCAAACCCCATATTTTTTTGCTTAGTTGGGATGAGAATGTCACTTGTGATGTGTGGGGGGTGGAGTCCAAAGGTTTTTTAAAAAATTTACACAGTTGCCCTATTGCAGATGCACAATAGCGCCAGTAACCACCTTCCATTTAAATCCTTGTTCTGTGAATGAAACTGACTACAGTGGCTGCTAAGCTTGAATGAAAGGCACCCACATTTAACATTAAAGTCTATGGGATAATTGATAGGAAGAATTCCAGTTGATAACAGGCAGCACAGCAGTTGCTTAACTTGAAGAACAATAGCACAAGGAAGAGGCAAACTGACAAGGCAAGGGCATTTGGTAGCACACAGAGGGTAAGGCATCTGAGCAGGTAGGCAGAAGCAGGTGGACTGTGACGCTTAGACAGGGGATAAGGTTTGGAGAGTGCAGACTGCATGACAAAATTTGGCACAGCAGGGCATTCAATAGGAGAAGAGAGGAAGGTGAAGGGTTGGAATACCTCACATTCATGTAATCCTAATGGGTACAGTTTGCAGTCAATCAAGAATGCCCAAGAATCAAGAAATCATCCTTTCTCCCCATAAGGAGCATTGTGCTTTCTTTATGCTTTTTATTAGGACATAATGGCTGGTTGCCTTGTAAAAGTAAAACCAATAAAGGCAGAGAATACAACAATGAAAGAAACAAGGACAAAGCGAAAGGAAATGATTTCCCCCCCATTATAAGCTGTTTAGATGGGGAAGTTGTTTTGTTTTCATATTAATCCATAGTAATTACTAAATACCCTATTTTTGTAATTATTGTAATTAATAACGAATGAAGCACACAAGTCATAGAGGTCAGGGATGAATATAAGACTTACTTACAGCATTATCTGTTGTTATGGTTGAAGTTTGACAAACAACTAGAAGATTGATTATTTCAATTTCAATTACTTTTGCCTTTCATGTTTTTTTTTAATTAAGAAGGAGGCTATAACTATATACTAGCAGCACAACCTATAACTGCTGGTTTTTTTCTGTGGTTTGGCAACCCATAGGCGTCAACTTCAGGGGGGCTGGGGAGCTGGAGCCCCCCCCCCCCAAACTTTTCCAGGAAGTGCTGAGCCTCCCCCGGAGACAATGGCCTGTGATGTCTCTGGCCCAGTCCCCCCCACCCCCCCGGGAAATTGGAAAGTCTATGCCCTTGCGGCAACCATGGTTCGCAGCTACATGAATGAGCCTTGGAGAAACTTCAGGCTCATTTGCAAGATCCCTTATTTCCCTTCTTTCATGTATAAACAGCAGCCTAATTATTCACTTCCACTTTTATGAAGAACCATAGTTTGCCATTATCTCCAAGCTAGCAAACTATGGTTTGTACTTTTCCTGCAAACTAGGATTCCGAATAGTGCTTTCAACCATACTTTTCTGGTTTTGATGTAACAGAAATCATTTATTGAAGAAGTGGAAAAAAGCTAATTAGCTTGTCACCACGCACAAAGGGGGGACAGAATATATGCAAATAAGCCTAAGCTTTTTCAAAATGGTTCGCATAGTGACGAACTATGGTTACTGGTGTGTCTGAATCACATCAATAGGAAAATGTTTCATTGCTTTTAGTTGGTTTGTATGAATCAGTTTTTTAAATGTTACTTTGGATTCTGTTCGCATGATGAAGAATTGTCTCCTCCCCCTCTTTCATTTTGTTTTAAACCTAAATGCTATTGTCACATTATGCTGTACAACGCACAGTGGATCACTTATTACATAATGATATGTTTTATTAAACTGCAAGTTGCAATTTAAGCAGTTATTTTCACTTCCATCTATGGTTTGCAGTTCTGCTGCAGGAGACGTCAGAGCATAGACTTCACGTTCAGATGTAGCAGCAGGCTATGCTATTTTGGAAGGCACTAATTGTCTTTTGAACCTGTGAAGTGAAATGAAAGTGGGAAGGAGAGAGGGAGTGACTAAATCCGGGGTAGTCTTCTGTAGTGCCAAAGCATGGCTTGGGCTTGCACAGGAACTGTCACTTTTACTTTACAGCTGGCTCCACCATATATTCCTGTTAATTGAAAAACTGCTTTTAAAGAGTTTTGGTTCACTAGTGTGTGGAATGGTCATTAAAGCTTATTATAAACAAATTGCTGTCTTTGCAAGCATGAGAACCATCTGCTTTATTTAAAGTGTATTGTGAAAAAACCCATTAGATTTTTAAAAAACCCCTTTTTTTAAACAAGCTGGTTAGAGACAGGTTGGACAGGTGCAATTGTCCTTTTCTAGATGTTTATGTTTACCTGTTATCTAGAACAAAGTTTGAGTCCAGTGGCACCTTTAAGACCAATGAAGTTTAATTCTGGGTCTAATCTTTCGTGGGCATGCTCATACCCAGAATTAAACTTTGTTGGTCTTAAAGGTGCCAGTGGACTCAAACTTTGTTCTGTTGCTTCAGGCCAACATGGCTACCCACCTGAATTTCATAATTGCAGGTTGCCTAACCTGAATGTATTTTAACACCCATCATTTCCGGTATACTTCCTACTGTTCAGGGTTGCCAGCTGCCTGGAAAAGCATTACTCTGTCCCTTTAATAGAGGCTGACTGGGATGTTATTTATCAGGTGATGTTATTTACTGCCACACCATGAAAAGCTTCAGCTGCCATTTCCATACATTTTTCTCCAGGCTGCTGGCGTGTCAATGAAAACTGCAGCCAGACAAGGTCAAAAGGTTAAAGTTAGAGTGCATAATCCAGAGCAAAAGGACAGCCTGTCTCAATACATCTTAACTGGAGCTCAGTTTTGGGTATAAGATTATATATGAAAGAATGCACTACAAGATAGATGCTGCATGGGAGCCCCAAAGGAGGGGGGGGGGATTTAAACAAGCTAGCATAATAGGCAAAGAAAATGGAAGCAGTAGCTAATGGATTTACAGTGCAATCCTAAACAGATTTACACCTTTCTAAGCCTCTTGATTTCAGTAGTCTTACAAGGATGCATTTTATGGTCCTAGAAAAAGAGTCCAAATGCTACATTTTTGTAGTGGCAAAGATACATTTTTAAGACCACAAAAATATGCTTGCACCAGGTCACTGGAATTAAGTAGTCATTTTTCTAAGGGATTTCTTTTGAATTACAAAAATGATCTTTCCATTATGACTTACTGAATTAACTGTATTCTCAGCTTTTGAAAAACCATGTGTTGCAGCGAAGCAGTTCTTGGGTAGCTTATGAAAGTGGCCAGAGGCAACTGAAAAAGTAGCTCTATTTTTAAGTTTGGTAATCAAGGACCGATTGAAAATTGTTTAACTGTTTATACTCAAATCATTCTTGCTACCTCTATACTTGTATATTGTTTGTATGGATAACCTGATATATGCCAATAAAGGCTTTTGTATTGTAATTATTGTAACTGTGATGCAACTCATCCTTTATTGTTGATATACATTCTAAAACCTGTGATTGCATTTCTCTTCATATTCCATAGCATATTTAGAAAATATTTATATTTATTTATACTTTCAATTTATGGATCGCCCAGTCCCTGAATTCACAGGGCTCTGGGCAATGAACAATGATAAAATAAAATACATTGTAACAGCATTAAAACTATAGTATAAAATAATCTTAAAATACCATTACATTCATAAAGCAATTCCCAGATGGTGTATGAATTTATCTTCAACCAGTTCCGCACTGTGTTGCCTCGTGGGCAGGGGAAGGAGGAGACGGCAGAAGAGGTTGGAAGAGAGAAAGGGGTGGTGGCGCCAGGGGGTGGTTTGTTAATTATGGGTGGTTTGTTAATTCGCAAATTAATATGTGATTCATATGTGTGCAGTTTTCTACTGCTTTCTTACATTCCATTTCTGCATATAGTCACATTTACAATCCAATTAGTTGTTTTTTCCTGTCAGGTTTTTTTAATGCAAATATCTTCCTACTTTATTTTACCTCTACTATATGCAGTTGTATCTGATGTTAAGCCAAGCAACAAATATCTATAGATGTGTAGGTGGCACAATTATAAACCTTAGCAACCCAATCCAGAGCAGTTTATTCCATTCCTATCTATGCAAGAGGTTCCCTAACGAGTCAGACAGAGATTTAGGTTAAACACTGTTAAATTCTTCTAGACCACCATTCAACAATGGAACAAACTCTCTAGGAAGGCATGCAGTAGGGATCCATGTGCGAATCAGTCTTCACCTGCAAATTTAATGGCAAAGATCCTACTTGTGAGGAAGCTCGATGCATGTGATCAAAGCCACTGGACTGGGGCCAAATCTTTTAGATCATGATATCTATATAAATGAAAGTATTTTGCCTTTCTTCGTAATGTCTTCTAAATGGCTGAGACAATACAGTCCATATTGTTAGACTCTTGTCAATGGTTCCAAGGATTAGGAACTCTCAGTTTTGACAAATCTTGTGATCTTTATACTTTTAGCAGTTCAGACTTAAAAAGGCACTGGAAAATGTAATGGGATGTGTATCTAAGAACAAAAATATGCACTATTCAGCTAGCTTCAGTTGGAAGAAACAGCTCCATTGTGAGCCCCCTCTGTGTGATATTTTTCAAGTTATTTTCTAAAACTGTGTTGCATAAAAAGGAAAAAGAGTCTATTCCAAGACTTGTGTAAAAACAGTGTTTCTCTTCAGAATGCTATAACAGTGCATTGGAATAGATGTAGTAAGATGTTTTGCCTCATGGGGATGGCTCATAGAATAAAGTGGCAATGGGGCTTCCATGTGGCAGGTTTCTCCATAGATTCCCTTCCTTAGCCCCTTGGCATCAGCCATTCACCCCCCCCCCCCCAATGCCAGCAGGACTTTTCCAATATTTTTGTTTGAAATTGGCCATGAAATATTATTATAACAATATTTATTTCAGGTTCTGTGAATCCCCTACTTTGATTTTTGTTTAGAGTAAGTTTCTAGCCAATTTCATTGTGTCGATATGCCTTTCCTCTGGTATCACCACAATGAAAGGGGCTAGAGACTCTTTAAACAAATGAAAGCTAGGAAATGAGAGAAGCTGATACAGAAATTGTTATACCATTATTTGTTTAATTGCCAGTTGAATATTTCATTGCCAATTGAAAATAAATCAAAAAGCCCCCTTGTGGCAAAAATGGGGAAGGGAAAATGGCTGTTGTGTGGGCAGGACTGGGAAAATCCCACCCCTGTGGCAGCCAACCATACTTTGCTATGTTCTTTCCCAAAACTTCTCAGCAAAGCAGGTTTGGGAAGGATTGGGAAAAAGTCAGCAAAACCCTGGGAAGTGTACAAATTTACCACAGTGTTTTGAGGAAGGAGGAAAAAATGCTTCTCAGCAGCATCAAAAACAGGGCAAATAACCCATGTAGAAATGGCCTAAAAGCACCCGAGTTTCTATTATGGTATTGATGTGATGTGCAAATGTTATTTACATATGAGAGAAAACAAACATGAGATGTTTTGAAATTAATAATTTATCTTTGTCCCTGTGGCTTTATATTCACATTGGAGGTGGAATAAAAGAAAAATAGTATTGGCTGGTGTCCCACTACTCTCCTCAGCAAAAGATTATGTCTTCCACCAGCCTAAGGAGACTTCCTCCAACTTAAGTGCGTCGCCTTAGGTGTGAGGAAAGATTCAAAACTTTGCTGTGTTTTGGGTAGGATACAGGCCATTAGACTGAATTCAATTATAGATTTTTAGCATTGTATGTTATTTGAGGAGCTTTTACACAGAGAAGAAAATGTTAAATAAAAATGAGTTAAGCTTCATATGAAATGCCCATATGGGGGGGCAGGTATCTAACTCTACCGGGAGACCTCTTGGCATCCCCCACCCCATTCCCTGCCACTGTTTGACAGGCGACTGAGGGGCTCTGCAGCATTGCCTCAAATAGGGTTGCCAGTCTCCAGGTGGTAGCTGGAGATCTCCGGGGATTATAGCTGATCTCCAGGCAATGAAGATCAGGTCACCTGGAGAAAATGGCCACTTTGGAAGGTGGACTCTGTGGCATTATGTAGTTATGTATTTATTTATTCAGTTGAATTTCTAGCCCACCCTCCTAAGTCTCCACCCCCAAAATGTCCAGGTATTTTCCAACCTGGAGTTGGCAACCCTATCCTAGTATGATGATGTCACTTTTGATTTTATGCCGTAAGTAACATTGCTTGTTGGCATGACACTGACAAAATTATTCCAGCTCCCCACATATGCTTGCTGGGTTATATTATAGGGAATTCTATTCTATTCTAGAGTGCAGCAGAGGCATTAGGCGCTAAATAATGCAGTTTCAATCTACTTCAGCAACCATTTGCAAGTGGATTTTGCCGTTTCACACAGAAAAATCCAGTTGCAAAGTGCATTGAAAATATATTATTTAGTGTGTGTAAAAGCGCCAATTATTGTGTGATGGATTCAGATATTAGGCGATATCACTTTATATGATTTTTTTTTTGTAGTGAATAGCAGCTTTGGGATACACTACTTAAATGATTTTATCAAAATGATCCCTCTTTTTTCCTCTTCTGTTGTGAGGGAAAAAAATCTAGTGTCAGCATTTTGGGACCAGTGGGAGTAGCTTCATGAGTCTATGAGAGTAAATTTAGGCCCTAAGAAGGTGTATTTGTTCAAAGGTACATCATATCTTTGTGTGTCCACTATTTTACTATTTGCTGTGATCAGGGGCCATTTCGTAGAAAAAGAGGTGCAGGAGCTCATTAGCATAACTCATTAGCCTAACTTATTTGCATATGCTACACCACCTGACATCACTGGAAGTATGTCAGAAGGCAAGAAAGAAGGAAGAGAGAGAGAGAGAGCTGGCAGAGAGGGGGCACCTACTAATCCAAGCCTCAGAAATACCACTATTCTGGGAGGATAGCTTCAGAGGTGGCTGAAGCCTTCAGAAGGCTGGTCGGAGGAACAAGGAACTTTTCAGGGGATGGAGTCATTTTGCTGCAGCCATGACACAAGCAGGCATTCCCCCGCAAGGGGGGGGCTGGCACCAACTCCCGAAGCTGCACTCCCCCGAGCTCCTGCTCGAAATGACCCCTGGCTGTGATTGTCTGAGGCATGCTTAATCTTTTTTTTTAATTACCAAAAATATGTAGTCAATTTATGTTGAAAGGATAGGGACTTTTAAAAAAGGCCCCTCTTATTTTTGTTAACGACACAAATAGATTCAGGTTCTGTGTCCCAGTGAAACATTTCTTTTTGGAGGGAGATGGCACAGAGATGTAATGGCTATATCAAAAGCATGTGTGCTGCTTTGGATGTTTAGAATGACTGCTTGTTCATCTGCAGTGCATGCAGCAATCAGAAATGTGGCAGCTTAGAATGCTTTAAAGAACTTCAGTTGATTTCCCCCCTCTCCCATGTCATTTGTGATAAGAGAATGCAGTTCTGGGAGGATTGTGAATTGTAGAGCATCTCAGAAAGGGAAGGGGGGGAGCAGCAGCAGCAAAGGATGGGGGAGAGCCAGAGGGAGTGAGTCAGCATCACCTTGGCTGTTGCCAAAGCAATGGCTAATGCAGGAAGCCTGAACAATGGCTGACATCATTAGGGATCTCAAACAGGAAGGGCTTATGGTAATAGAAAACACACTAGAGTAATCACTGATTTAAAAAAATGAAGAATGCTCTGTATTTTAGAGCACTGAAGAGAGGGAAGTAACAGTGAGCCTGAGCATTACAACTTGTTGCTGAAGATGTGCTACAGATTTTGTTCTGAATATACTAATTGCTGTTTTAAATGCATGGAGAGTTGCACTTTGTACAGCACATTCTGTAGGAGGCTTTAGAGCACCTCACTTTAGAAAAAGTTCACACATAAAAACTGCAGGGTTTTTTTTTTGCTACAGATAACAATGGCAAAGGGGATAAAGGATATCCACTTTTGCTCTATAGACTAGTATGAACTTAACTTCTGTGTGTAACAAATTAAGTTGTTGCAGCTCGGCTAAGGGTGGAAAATCAAGAGAACTAGATAATTTTATGTTTCAAACAGTATTTAATCTGAATGTAATTAATGTTAAATGTCTCCGTTTTTTTATTTTCTCTTGAACCAATATCTGTTCATTTGACAATGTAGTCCACCAAAGCTTTTGCGGCAGCAAAACTGTTAGGTCTCGAGCCCCACAGTTCTGAGGGCCCTCAGGGAGGCAGCCAGCCACTGGCACAATTGCGACAGTGCTGGTCTGTTCCCTGTGGACATTTTGCAGGGGGAAACAACAACACATGGCCCTCAGCATGGCACAGATGGCATAGCAAGTGTGCCGGAGTCCATAGTAATCACAGCAATACCTGCCAATCAGACATTGGCACCTGCTGATGCCCTGTGAGTGGCACACAGAGGAGCAGCTGATCACTGGCTCCATCTGCTGCCCCTCAGCTTCACTCCTCCACCATGGACAGCCAGCAGGCACGGAAGGAAGACCCGGCAACACTGCAATAGAGGCATGTGGCTTGAAAGGCCCTCTCCCCGGCCCATTGGGGGCAGGCACCGCTTTGACTCCAGCAACAGCCATATGCTGCCAGAAAGAGACCATTGCACAGAAAAGCACAGCTCAGAGAACAGTTGATCCAGAACTACAAGGCAGTCGTGTTTGGGTGTGTTCCCGGGGATTGGCAGGAAAGTAGCAGGATTCAAGGTGACAGGGCAGTCAAGAAAAATGGAGGGATTTTCACAGACTTCTGCTTGTTATTTGAGCAGTCGGGCATTGGTCAGATAGGCATGACCTCAGCTTTCCAGAACAGTCTTTACAGCATGCGTCACACACAAGCGAGTCTCTGCCCCCCATGGAAATCTGGCAGCTTCTCGGAGGAGGACAGCGGCGGCAGCAGTGGCCCAGAGACAAGGGGGTGGTCCTCTTTTGACTTCACACCTTTCCTCACTCCTTCCCGCTCGTTAACGTACAAGGAAAAGGGTTTCTGGGCATCGGGCAGTCCCAGAGCCGGGACCTTCATCAAGCGCACCTTCAGTGTCTGGAAAGCGTCTCGGGGGCTATCCCACAGGAAAGGATCTCGTTCTGCTCCCTTAGTAGCCTCGTAGAGCGGCTGGGCCACTTCTGCATAGTTAGGAATCCAAAGTCAACAGAAGCCTGCGGCGCCTAGGAACTCCTGAACTTGCCGCCGGTTGGTGGACTCAGGGATTCGGCAAATAGTCTCTTTTCGCTCCGGGCTGAGCGCACGCTGACCCTGGGTGATGGCAAAGCCCAGGAACCGCACTGTAGCTCGACAGATCTGAGTCTTCTTCTGGGAGACGTGGTATCCTTTGTCTAACAACAGTTGTAGGAGCTGGCGGGTCCTGGTTCTGCAGGCTGGCAGGCTTGGGGCACAAAGCAAGAGATTGTCTACATACTGCAACAAGGTCAGACTGCCCTCAGCTGTGTCAAAGTTCTTGAGGTCCTCAGCTAGGGCCTGGCCAAAGAGTGTTGGTGAGTTCTTAAACCCTTGGGGCAAGCGGGTTCAAGTTAACTGCACAGGACTACCGGTTCCAGGCTCAGTCCATTGGAAGGCAAACGGGTTGAGAAACGGGCCAGGGAAATGCAGAAAAAAGCATCTTTTAAGTCCAAAACAGTGAAGGTTGTAGCTGTGGGCAGTATCAAGGTCAGGAGGGTATAGGGATTCGGAATGACTGGGTGCAGCGTCTTAGTACGCTGATTGACTTGCCGGAGATCTGGGACCGGTTGATAGTCATCGGTCCCTGGTTTCTTTACAGGCAGCAGTGGAGCGTTCCAGGAAGACTTGCACTCTTGGAGAATCCCAGCCTCTTCCAGTCGGGCTAGGTGGACGGCAATTTTCTCCTGTGCCTTCAGAGGTACGGGGTACTGCTTTTCCCTCAGTGGCCTGGCAGCAGGCTTCAGGGTGACGACCACAGGGGGATGATGTTTGGCCCATCCAGGCAGATTACCTTCGGCCCAGACCATGGGAACCTCTCTTACCCACTCATCTATCTCGTCAGTCATCAAAAGATAGGCATAACTGTGGAGGCGCCACTCTTCTTCTCGGGGAAGTCGGAAGCGCACCCGATCTGTCAAAGGCAGGGTCAGTCGCATCTGGTGATCTGGTGATCTGGCTGATCAAAAGACAGTTCAGCTCGGAGTTTGAAGAGCAAATCTCACCCCAACAGATTCATTGGGCACTGCGGGACTAGCAAGAAAGAGTGCCCTCCCGGGGCGCACTGAGGGGATTGCAAATAGGGATTGAGGTTCCTCTTCCCAGAAATACCAGTTATTTGTCGGGTATGTCTGGAAAGGGGGGCTATTTGGCTGGTTACTGTAGAAACTTTAGCCCCTGTGTTGACCATGAAGTCCAGAGTCTGGCTTCCAACTTTCATTCTGACCATGGGCTCCTTGGGATCGCATTGGAAGGTGCCCAGTCTGTCCTAATCCTCATGGTCCATGGCGGCCAGCCCGATCATTCCCTCCTCGTCTTTGTCCATCTCATATCTTCTGTCTCTCACTCGGCCTCTGGAGCCACCTCTGCCTCTCCCTTGGCTCAGTCCCCAACCTTCTCCCTCGGGTCGCTTACCCCGATTCAGGCATTCATTTTTCCAGTGGCCGTCCTCCTTACAGTAGGCACACTGGTTTTGCCCCAGGGGCTGGCGGTGACCCCCGTCAGGGCTCTCCCCCTCCTGGGTCCTTCCCCAGACCTCCACTCCAGCCTGGACCTGTGATCGCCCAACGCGGTAGCCAACAGGGCCACTTTCTTTTTCATCTTAGCTTCTTCCTCTTTCTTGGCCTCCTTGTCCTGGTTTACAAAAACCTTCTGGGCAATTTCCATCAGTTGGGCCGTGTTCATTTCTGCAAACCTTTCCATCTTTTGGATCTTACGCCTGATGTCAGCAGTGGCTTGGCTGACAAACGAAGCGTTCACCATGGTAAGGTTCTCCTCTGCTTCAGGGTCGAAAGGGGTATACAGCCGATAAGCGGCACAGAGTCTCTCATGGAAGGCATATGGGGGTTCATCAGGGCCTTGAAGAATCTCTTTCAGCTTAGCTATGTTTGTTGGTTTCTTCCCTGCCTCTCGCATGCCCTGAACTATCGCTTGTCTATATTCAACCAGCCTTTCAGACATGACAGGGTCATTGGGGTCCCAATTCGGGTCATCCTGTGGGAATCTCTCGGCCACCCACAGCTGGACATTACCCCCATCCAGCACCCAGACTTCAACCCACCGGCAGGCTGCTACCATCACTCGCCTCCTCTCTTCTACGGTAAGGAGGGCCCTCATTAGGAAATTACAGTCCTGCCAGGTTGGGTGGTAGGTAGTCATTATGCTGGAGACCAACTCAGTCATAGGGGCTGGGTCCTTTGAGTACGGGGTGGTCTGGGTCTTCCAGTTACAGACATCAGTGGAGGTGAAGGGAACATAGAAAAAAGTCAAGTCCCCTTGTGCTCCAGCCAGAATCTGCCGGAGGGGGCACATCAGAGTGGAGGACCCCTCACCGGATGTGGAATCCGAGAGGTCCAGTAAAGGTATTTCCTCGGGCAGTGAGGAGGCTGCAGAGAAGTTTAGGATGGTCTGGACTGTCGTGGGGCTGGGGGTATGGATCCCTTGAAGGGGTTTGGGAGGGCCTGGAGATCAGCCAAGGTGGTGCAATGTGGCATCGAGACTCCATGTGAGATTGGTAGCCTGTCGGAGGAGTCCCATCATAAAGGTCGTAGGGGAGACGCCCTGTGGTGGCGGCATGGCAATCTGGAGAGACAGGATGGGTGGCGACGACATGACTGCCAGCAGCGGAGCCGACAACTGGGTTGGCAACGGTGGTGCAGCCGGTGGGGCTTGAGCAGCCAGCAGGTGCAGAGGCAGCGACTGGGCTTGGGCATCCTTGTGTAGTGTGGCCTGGGCTTCCGGTGGCGATACAAGCAACAGGTCTACCTGAGGTAGAGGCTGCTGCAGCTGAGCCTGAGGTGGGGGTTGCTGTGCTCTGGGTAAGGGCCTAGGCAGCGACACATGGTGGTGGCCAGTCAACTAGGTTATTATTGGGGGCAGGCTGGAACACTGGGGGTGGTGTTGAGGCTACAGGCAGGGGAGACTTGTCGGTGACCTCGCAGGGAGTCTTCTTCTGGACCATAGCAAGGCAGAGCAAGGCGGGAGTTGCCTTTTGGGCTTGCTGGGTCTTAAAGAACCTCTTTAGCTTGGGGAGGGGGGTTCTTCCTAGCATAGTCATACCAGAGATCTATGTATGGGAACTGGTCTCCAGGTCAAAGGTCCCTGTCTCAGGCCATCCCACCCCAAACTCTACCCAATCGATAGTGCATAGGGTCTGCAAGTGTATAGGGCAGGGGTGGGCAATTGTTTTGGCTCGGGGGCCACTTTGTGGGAGCGGAGGTTAGCGGAGGGCTGCACCTTTTAAAATGATTGCATTCATTAGTTAACTTTGCATTTCAAAAAAGGTATAAATTGTATCATAAAAATCAATAAATATAAATTAAATAAAATAGTGGTAGTTTTATTCAATTTATTTATTGTGCTAATTTCATATCATCTATAGCTGCAAGCACATTTAATTTTAGAATCAGTTTAATGAGACAAATGTACCCTATTACACTTTTCTA
The DNA here is from genome assembly GCA_029233225.1 of Lepidodactylus listeri. NCBI lineage: Eukaryota > Metazoa > Chordata > Lepidosauria > Squamata > Gekkonidae > Lepidodactylus > Lepidodactylus listeri. The sequence goes on from JARCFY010000008.1 coordinate 25,815,571, forward strand.
CAATTTTTTTTTAAAATCAGGAGTGAGATTGCTTGTTGAGATTCTCATCACAGCTTGCAAGTTAATGTCTGTCAAAGAGCATTTATATTTACTCTTGTTGATCTTCATGCAAGAAAAACTTTGCTCACAAATATATGTAGACTCAAATATAGAGAACATTTTCCCAGCAAATTTCTTCATACATGGAAATTTTTTCAGCAGACAAAGATTTGTAAAAGTCAACTAATGTCACAGCATTAAACATTTCTTTCACAGTGTGATCTGACTGCATGTCAGTAAGTTCAAGCTGCAGCTTCTCAGGTGCTGTATCAATATCAGCAGTGATGGGATAAGAGAGCAAATTGAATTTAGGCTCAATTTTCTTGAAGTCCTGAAATTTTCTTGGTGGGCCGCAAAAAACTCTGTGGCGGGCCGCATGTGGCCCCCGGGCTGCAATTTGCCCACCCCTGGTATAGGGGTTAGTGTGTAGCCATAATCTGCAGTGCCAAAGATGCTCTGGAAGTTCCTTAACATGTATGCCACTGGGTTTGCGGAACTTTAGACTCTGACTCACCCATTATGACCACCCGGGGGACCAAGACAGACAAATAGGAATGGTAGGGTAGGGGTCCCGGTAAGGGGTCCGGAGCCTCAACATAGAGGGGATAGCCCTAACCACACTCACTTCTGCCCTTAAGCGGCCCAGCGTGGTTGCCCGGCTGGAAAACGCGCCCATCAGGGGTCCGCACTCATACTCCCACCACACAAGTGGACCCGTTCACACACCTTGCCACACAGACAATGCCCTCCCAGATGATCAGAGTGTCAGTTAACACAAGCCCAGAACCAGGTACAGACTACAAACTCAGGGGGTGATCAGGCCCCTCTTCCTCCTTATGGCAGAACTGAACCTCACCGGCCTCTGGAGGCTTCCTAGGCACATTTTTACCTGGCGGGTCCAAGAGCGACTGGGTCGTCCCCGACTCCACAGGAAACGAGGAAAGACAACCTCCCGAAGTCGGAAGTGGCACGTGTTTTCCAGTTGTCGCCCCCCACCGGAGCCGGAGGTGAGACCGTGGCTCAAGGGAGATATAAGGCCTCCTGGCTAGAGTGAGGACTGGGCCTCCCTTCCCGGCCAATGCACCAGGAAAATGTATTGGGAAAGGCTCTTAAGCAGGGGCTCTACGAGTGAGTGACCCCATCTGAATGAGCCACACCAGACAACGGATGAAAAGGTGAAAAACAAAGCTTTATTGGTCCAGCAGCACGAGGTGCTCAGAAAAGGCTGGACTCCGTTTTCTTACATTAGCCAGCCTTTATACAGTTGGGGTGTGTCACAGTAGCAAGCAGGGCTCTTTTTCAGCAGGAACGCACCGGAACACCATTCCGGCTGGCGTCCGAGCCTGCCCCGCCCCCTCCCTGCCAGGCCCGAGCTGTTTACACTTAAAGGGAAAGTTCCTGCAGAGAGCCAGCAGGAAAACCCCCCACCAGGCGCTTTCCCTTTAAGTGCTTAGAGCCAGCAGGAGGAAGCCCCGCCCAGAGATTAAGTACAGGGGCTAGGCTCTTTGCACTCTGCATTTGGCTTGCCGATGTCCCGTCGCTCTCCCTGCTCCGGTAAGTGCCTCCCCCATCTCTTTTCCTTCTCTCTTTCTCCCCCCCACCTTTCTTTCTGTCTTTCTTTCTGTCTTTCTTTCTCTCTCTCTCCCTCCCTCCCCCTTCCTTTCTCTCTCTCCACCTTCCTTCCTGCCTTCCTGCCTTTCTCTCTCTCTCTCCCCACCTACCTCTTCCTTCCTTCCTTCCTTCCTTCCTTCCTTCCTTCCTTCCTTCCTTCCTTCCTTCCTTCATTCCTTCCTTCCTTCCTTCCTTCCTTCCTTCCTTCCTTCCCTCCTTCCTTCCTTCCTTCCTTCCTTCCTTTCTTCTCTCTCCCTCTCCCCCCTACCTCTTTCTTTTCTTTTCTTTTCTTTTCTTTTCTTTTCTTTGTGTTTTTATAAAAAAATATTGAAAGGGGGGGGAATGTAAAAAAGCAGAGAGCCCAGGAAATGCTGCTTTTGACAATATCTTTAATTTTTGAGAATCTCTTTAGTTTTCTCATGGCATCTTCTGCTTAAGAAAAGTAAGTTTGAAGCCTGAGTTCATTGTTGTGTCTTGTTGGGAATGGCTTGCAAATATATGTGTGTCTAAAGTCTGTATTAAAGTGGTTTGGTGCTTACTGCCATGCAAGAGAAAACATCTGAAAAAGTACCTTCATTGTTGTGTGTGTTGGCAGAACACTTGACTGTTGCATGGGGGTCTTTGGGGGACATCTGCAGAGAAACAGAGTTGTAACTAAAGATGAGCATGATCAGCCGCACTTTGGAGATTGCCTGTTTTGTCAAATTTAAAAAGTGGGCAGAGTTTCTGATGAAGATGATTGTCCCTCTTCTCCTGCCACTGGGCTGACATCTGCCTTTAATGGGCCAGCAAAGTTGATATTCTTAAACCTCCTAATAAGAGAGATTTCTGCTTCTGAGGAGTTGACTTCCAACGATTGGTGATCTTGTGATGGTAGTGATTCTTTTATGTGGTAAAGACCACCTGTTCACAGGATAATTTTACCTGTGGGACAGACTCTGTATGGTAACCACTCCACTGGTACATAATTGCTTGTAAAAAGTGTTATAGTGTAATAATTCAGGTGGGTAGCCGTGTTGGTCTGAAGCAGCAGAACAAATTTGGAGTCCAAAATTTCATCCAAGGTATAAGCTTTTGTGTGCATGCACACTTCTTCCATCTGAAGAAGTGTGGGTGGCACATGAAATCTTACACCATGAATAAAATTTTGTGTACCTTGAATAAAATAGTCCACAAACTACTCCCGTCCAGTGCATCCACAAACCTAGAATAAGAGATTGGATTTATACCCTGCCCTTCACTACCCAAGGGAGTCACAGAGTTTACAAACTCCTTTCCCTTCCCCTCCCCACAACAGACACCCTGTGAGGTAGGTGGGGCTGAGAGAGCTCTGAGACAACAGCTGGTACAGAGCTATGGCTTGCCCAAGGTCATCCAGCAGGTGCAAGGGGGGAGTGGGGAATCAAACCCGGTTCTCCCAGATTAGAGTCTGGCATAATGCCATGGACTCCACTTTCCAAAGCAGCCAGTGACCTGATCTCTGTAGTTTGGAGCTCAGTTGTAATTCCAGGAGATCTCCAGACCCCACCTGTAGGTTGGCAACCCTAAAAAATCATATTCAGCGTACTAGTTCTGCAGGAAGGCAAGGTGATTTCCATGGGAACCTAACCTTTAGGAATTGATTCCAATCCAGTGTGGGAATAATGGTTGGACATAAGATATTGGTTCAAGCAAGATTTTGTATAGATGGGACAGAAAGTAATGTTTGTATTGGTTTTGTCAAAACTGTTCTGACAACAAGGTAAACAGAATAAGAAGCAAAAGGTGGATGTGGCTGGATGACCATGCTTCTGGTAACATCGGGTGTGGCCTAATATGTTAATGAGCTGTGCTGTCAGGGGTGTGGCCTAATATGCTAATGAGTTCCCGCTGGGCTTTTTCTACAAAAAGAGCCCTGGTAGCAAGCAACATGTCATTCAGTGTTACAGTTATATCTCAAAAAAACCTTTTCCATTCTCCTGCTCTTTGCCTTAGCCCCCACCCTACCCTGACTTCTGCTTTTTGCGTTTTCCCGGTTCACAGACAGAGGGACTTTCCATCTTCTGTTTTTCAAGCTAGCAATTTCTGCAATTTAACTGTCAGGAGATTATTATTCACATTAAGCAAGGTTACATTTTATCTAAGCCAAAATTCATCACAGCTAATACCAGGGCTCATGATTAGGATTGCAGGCCTTCTGGTCACAACTGGGGCTGGGTCTCTGGTCAGTCCCTGCCACACTATGAGCTACACTGTGTTTTTGCTGGTGTAATTTTCTGCCACTGCTATGGGGCATTCCTGGACTGGAGTAGCTAAGGAAGCTGGCTAACTCCTCCCATGCCCCTGAATCTGTTCATTCTTGCATGGTGGGTCTCTCATGGCTGACTAAACTAAGCCTGGCTTCCTGTGGTAGACCCTTGGCTAAAGATTAAATCTGATCTCAGCCTGTTCCCCATATATCAAATATTTTTGAACAAAGACATATATCCCCCCTTAGATATTGAACCTGTGAAGATAACAACTCCTAAGACCATGTGAAATGTAAGAAAGTACAGGAGTTGCTCACATAGTACAGACAAGTTGAAGTATGGTCAATTGTGGATAATGAAAACATATCTATCACTTTCCTGACCTAACCTATATTAAAGGATTTTGCAGCATTGGTCCCAATACTCCAATATCAGTCGGGCAAATGTAATGTTTTAGAACAATGCTGTCAGATATTATTTAACATCCCTTCCAAAATGACAGTAAGGTTGGATCCGGCCACTTTCCCCACTGAATTTCACCCAATTTCCTTCCCATGTACAGCCGTGGCTTTTCTGCATGCAGGTCCCATGATCGCTAGCATAACCTTTTTCCTGATGATTAAAGGGGACCAATCCTTTTTTTTCACTAGCAGAAAAACTGGTTGGATCAAGCCTAATTTCTGAATCTTTCACAATGAAATATGTATAGAAAAAAACTTGTAACCTGAAAAAATGAAAATAAACCTTAATTTTTTCTCTGAGGATTTCTGCCATTTCCCTAAAGAGGGGTAGTGGCATATCTGCAGAGCAGAAGGAAGAACAATGCAGGATCCCAAGGGAAAGAGCAGGCAGAAATGAAAGGTGTCCTCTGAGTAAGTACTATGGGCAGAGTTTCTCAACTACTTCAGCCCCTCTCCTGTACGTGCGTGTGAGCAAGTGGCCTAAATTTGCATGAGGTAGTACAGATTAAGCTAGAGCAGGCTAGCCTGATCTCGTCATATCTCGGAATCTAAGCAGGGTTGGCCCTGGTTAGTATTTGGATGGGAAACCACCAAGAAAGACTAGGGTTGCTATGCAGAGGCAGGCAATGGTGAAGCACCTCTGACTGTCTCTTGCCTTGGAAAACCCTATGAGGTCATAATAAGTTAGTTGCAACTTGATAGCACTTTGCACCAACCATGCTTGAGCACAGCCAGGGAAAATAGCTATCCCACCTACTCTTTACAGATCTAATGAAAAGAACAGGAAAATACAACACTAAGCTAAACTTAACAATACTGAAGAGTTACCTCCAGCATCCCCAACTGGATGCCTATGAAACAAATGCACCTCCAGAGCCCCACCTGCTTCCTCCAGGGGAATCTGGCTCACAGCATTTGAACAAAGACTAATGGATGGTTCAATCTTTTAGCCCTTCTTGCTTTTGTTGGCAGGAAGCCCCTTGCCCAATCCAGATTTAGGAAACTCACTCCTACGTGGGAAGGTGAATCCCCATCTCCCAATCAACCTATGGCACACCCCCCCACACACGTCTCAGTACCTAGTATGTTTTACAACAACTATCTATCTTGCCCCCCCCCCCCCCCCCAGGCAGAGGAAATGGTTATCTCTCCGGGGAAATTAATCTCTGCTCTGAGACCTTTTGGTACATTAAAGTGGGCAGCTGTGTTGGTGTGAAGCAATAAAACAAAGAGTCCAGTGGCACCTTTAAGACCAACAAAGTTTTATTCAAGGTATGAGCTTTCGTGTGCATGCACACTTTGTCAGACAATGAAATGGAATTACAGATCATAGTTGTATATATAGATGGTGGCTTGTTAAATTAGCATGCAAAATAGTGAAGTGTTTTTAACATAAAAAGAATGACAATCTTGGTTTCTGGTTATCATCTGTTTGGGTTCAACTGGGGGTTAAAAACAACCTGAGTAATAAATATGTCAGAACTGGAGATCGATGTACCCTAAATTGTGAGAATTCAGTCATTAGATCCCATCCATCTCCTTTCTAGCATAGAGATGATGGGATCTAATGTTGAATAATTTTGTGGTTTAGTCTGCAAAGTTGACAGGATGAATTGTATGAGCCTTTCCAGTACCTCTGGCTCATCAAACAGTGGCTTGTTGAGCTGTTTCCCAACCTTGTGGTGTTTTCCTAGCTTTTGGGTTATTTATGAGCTTCCTATTTTCTGGATTATAAACTCTTTTTTATATATTAAAAGCCTAAATATGCTTATAGGCATTGCTCCTCCTTGCACCAGCATATATTTTTAGATATCACAATAGGATTGCAAAATGCCGCCCTTGTGTTGTACATGACCAGAAAAGATCTGTCCCCAAAGCAATGAACACATTCCCCCTCCCCCTTGGGAAAAAATTAATAATGAAAGGGATGAGGAATTAAAGACTGGAATAAGGAATCTTTTAAAGATAAACATTGATGTCATTTCAATGAGTATATAAAATAAGTAAGGATTTTGTTGGAAGGCTAGTACTTGTTTCATAAGATATCAGGTTGAAACCCTTAAAAATCTAGAAGTGCAGTGCCAGCTGGGAACAGTCTCACAGTGAGGTAAAAATAGCACACAAGGTAAATGGTTAGCACATACCCTGATTATCTGAGGTTGTAGTCACATGTGCCAGAAAAACTGGGGGAGGGGGAAGCGAGGCTATTTCCTCTGGCAGAATTTGGCCCGCAGATGCACGATCACACCTCCCTTTGGAGCTGTAGGCGCAGCCCGTCAGTGTGTGATCAGACGCAACCGTGGGTGAGTCTTTTTTTTTGTCCCGTTCCCCCCCCCCCCGCACTTAAATGAGGGATTGATGAATCGCACCTCCGCACTGAGGGCTCCCTATAGAGTTTGTGATGATGTGCATACTGCAAAGGGGGGGGGGGGAATGGCACGGAGTTGGGATGGCCTGATCAGACTATCCCGACACCATGAGAGCGCGCTGGAGCAGTCAGACGGGAAAGTCCATCCGTGGCCCGTCGCAACCCATTTACTACCTATTTTTCCCTGGTGTCTTTTAACTCTACTTCTGCGACAGAGCAAAACAGGTTGCCGTTGGCTGCATAGTGCTTCCCAGATGTTGTCTGATTGCTCCCATTAAATCTGCCCGGCATTTGCACTTATGTTGGGTCTAATTGTGCATATGATCACATCTCAGCCAAAGTTTATTTGTTTATGTACATAACTGTATTGGCATTTATGTATAACAAGCCCAGCTGCTGTTTGTAGCCTATTGGATGGTCTCTTCCACGTGCAACACTGTTAAATATCCATCTGTGGTAAGCAGAATAGTCTTTACTGCAGTTGTTCCATGGCTGTGGAATGGCTTCCTGAAGAGCACCATAGTAATTACTCTGTTCTTGCAGCTTCTCAAAGAGGATGCAAAACTTGTATCTTCTAGAAGACCCATGGCTACTGAGTGGGTATGAGGTCCTGTGTTGCTGCAACTAGTATGTATTGGTCACTGTTTTTACTTTGCATATGGATTTTTTTTTTAAAAAGTTTTATTATTTTATGTGGAAAACTAGCTTAGGTCTTGGAGATGCAGGGAATGTTTGAAACAGATAAATATTAAAATACACTGTTCTGAACCAATTGTAATATTGCATATTTAAATTACTGCCACCCTGTGGATTTCATTGGAATGAACTTGATGAAACTGGTTTCCCCCCCATCCTTTGTGCCTTTTGGGTTGGCTTCAGTAAAAGGTATTGCATGCTTTTGTTTCTTCTAAATTTTCCATGAGCTAATATGGTTGGTTACAACTTTTTAATAGTCATGGCAGCCTGATTTAAATTCAGATTTTGGAAATGAGGTTTCTCCTCTAAAGTTATTTTATTGTTTTGTTTAAAACATTTCTATGCTGCCTCTTCACCCAATCAGAGTCCCCAGACAGAAAACATTAAAGACATTAAAAAGCATTGTGCGTGTGTAGACAATTAATAAACTATATATAAACACATAAAATTGTTCTGTTGAACTGAGGAGAATTTCATGTTTGAGAGCAGGTCACAGGAATTGAGTGTAACATAAAAATAATTATATGGAGAAAGGTGAAGAGATGCTAATAAAAAGCTGTATTTTGTGTCGTAAAATCACTTGAAGGATTTTCTTTTAAAAAGCTTCTTACTGTTGCTTGTTTCCCTAGTTATCCACCAGAGAAGATTAAAACTAAGTAGTATTGTATTGCACATCTTTCTGTGACTTATATGTTGCTTCCACAGAGGGTTGTGAAAATACATCCTTGCCATAGCAGCAGTGGCAAGTGGAACAGGCAGGAAAATGGCCTTCATATCCTCAATGGGACAAGGGCATATAAAGTCCAGCTGCTGAAGCATCCAGGAGTGGGAAGTGGGAGTGAGTGCTAGAATAACATTCGGGATACCCTCTCATCTATCACCTGTAGCAGCTGACAGTCTTGGTATTTGGCACTTTATTTATTGTGTAGGGCAGGAGTTCGCATACATCTTGAATTGTGACCACTTGTAAACTTGCAGTACTTTTCAGGGTCCATTTGCCAGTGGCATGCCAAGCCTATTTGGCACCTGGGATGGATATTTTTTAAACACCCCCCTCCTCTATTTTTTCTTTTTCTTTTGGCTGTCAAGTCACAATTGACTTATGGCAACCTCATAGGGTTTTCAAGGCAAGAGACATTCAAAGGTGGTTTGCCATTGCCTGCTTCTGCATCTGCCCTGCTTAGCTTCTGAGATATGACAAGATCAGGCTAGGCTGGGGCTATCCAGGGCAGGGCCCCAACTCAATACGACAAAAGTATTTTCAGCAATAATCATGAAATAAAACAAATAATAATAATGACCAGAAAAGAAACACAGGCGGTGAAAATGTTCTTTTATTTAACTTTAGGAAGCAATTTTTCTCCAGGCCAGTTTGGCTGGAGATCCTGGAGGTTTTTTGTCATCTTCTGGGCATCATGGGGTGTGTATGGGAAAGTATTTATGAATTTCCTGCAGTGTGCAAGGGGGATGGACTAGATGACCTTGGAGTTCCCTTCCAACTCTATGATTCTATGCAAGTTAAAAAAAATCAAATTCCAATACGCTATTCTGTTACAAAAGCCAGCATGGTAGTAGTTAAAGTGTCAGACTGGGATCTGGGAAATCCTGGTTCGAATCCCCACTTGTGCCATGAAAGCTTGCTGGGTGACCTTGGGCCAGTCACATTACTCTCAGCCTAGCCCTGACCTGGATAACCCAGGATAGCCAGATCCCCCCCATTGTTTTTTGAATGTTGTGGTTTCTAATAGCAGTAGAAAGAGTAAGAGTCCAATAGCACCTTTAAAGAGTAACAGAATTGTGGTTTGGTGTGTGCCTTCGTGAGTCACTGCTCACTTCTTCAGACTTATTTCCATTTATTCTTTGCATCCTCCTGGACTGAATCCTCCTGTACCAAATTGAGATCTAGGTTTCCTGTCTCATTACCAGTGCTGATATGTCTATGCCTACTACCCCTTTGTATATCACACCTAATCCAATCATGCCTGTTATTGCCATTTGGCATCCGAAATAATCTTTATACAGTTTATATCTCTGGTACTTCATGTTACATTTTATGGTACACATAGCCCAACCCAACAAAGTGACATTTATGTCAGATCTTCCCTCATAACAAATGAGTTCGATGCCTCTGGGTTAAGGGATAGTTTGCCCATAGAAGGCAAGGAATGCAAACTTTTGCAGACTTCTGCTGAAGGCACAAAATAATGGTACAAAGCCAGCACTTTCAGCAATTCTTCATTTGGCCTTCACCAACATGGCTACACAATGGTTTATTTACATCACCTTTTGCCCACAATCCACCTATGTGAGAGTCCAACCCTCAGTTTGACATTCCCTGGTACAATAGGGAAGAATCCAAATAAACGGTGTCTGCAACTGTCTTAAATTTAAAAATGTGATAGCTCTTAATTGTAAACTACTTTCGGAGATAATCCATCTGAAAAGCAGGATATAAATAACATTTGTAGGGAGGAATGCTTGCTGAGGCCCATTTTCATGTGATGATTCTTTATTGAAAGAACACATCATCTGGTATCTTTCAAATACTTCTGTTCCTCCAGGCTCCTTCCTTGTTTATATTTCTTTTACTTGTGTCCATTAATTGCTTTGGCATTTGAGTTTCCTTTATGAAATGCTTTGACATCAGTGCTGCATATAGATCTTCTACATTCTGGTGCTGAGATGCTAAAATAACTTACAGGGGCTACTGTAAGCTCTTGGAGGATTGGCTACATCAAGGGTGTGTGGTCTAACATGCAGAGGAGCTCCTGCTACGAAATGAGCCCTGCATATCACTATCAAAGATGTTCAACTAATTTTATTAGAATTAGGGGCTCAGCTGCTGGGGCTAGTAGAATTGAACAATGGCTGAAAGAAATTAAGTCAACATCTCATGGCCAGTTCAACATTTCATGTATATCTGATTGGCACATTGTTAATTTTGTAGTGAAACTGTGAAGCTATGCTGCCTGTGTTTCTTGGACTTGGGTTAAATAATGTGACCTTTCCTTTCCCTGTGTATACACAATAAAAAAGGAAGAGTGCTGAGGGTACTTCTGCTTTCTCTGTACTTGTGGTTAAGTGGTGTCTCAGTGGCCAACTGGAAAGGGTGATGGTGAGACCCTTTCCACTTGGGGGATAGACTTATTGGCTTGGATCCAGCTGTAATTTCTGCTGATGCAAGACGTTTGTCAGTAGAGTCAGTCTCTTCCCCTCCCTTCTGCAGCTCAGAATACTTTTCAACATGCTGTCCGTAGGGCATACAGGGTCCCAGAAAGCAAAGGGATGAATTGGAGGTCTGCACCTGGGGAGTCACAGTGGAACCCACAAAAATTTCCCCTGTTTACAAAAGTTGTCCTTTGGGTCCAAGCCATTGTGGGGAGAAAGTTTGCTTAAATGTTAGAAATGGGGAATTTAAACATGTCATGATTCCAAAGCGCCATTCTGTACACTCATGTCAAAAAGGATGTGAACAGAATGGAGCGGGTGCAAAAGAGAGCAACAAAGATGATCAGAGGCCTGGAGACCAAGCCCTACAAGGAAAAGGCTGAGGAACGTGGGAATGTTCAGTCAGGACCAGGAGAGGGAACTTGATTGCTCTCTTTAAGTATTTGAAGGGCTGTCACTTAGAGGAGGGCAGAGAGTTGTTCCTGTTGGCAGCAGAGGATAGGACTCGCAATCAATGCTCCCTCTAAGCTGTGGAGTCTTGTGAGCAAAAATTCTACTTTGTGAGCTACTGGCATTAAAGTTGTGAGCAAGTGATTTGGCTATTGCATAACTTAGTTTGCTTTGGAGCCATCCTTCCTGAGCTAAGACAGAAATGTGTGAGCCGGAGGCTAAAAAACTGTGAGTTAGCTCACACTAGCTCAGCTTAGAGGGAACACTGCTCGCAATAATGGGTTTATATTACAGGTGGAAAGATATATTAGGACCTTTTTTTACAGTAAAAGTAGTTCAGCAGTAGAATTGGCTGTCTAGGGAGGTGGCAAGCTACTCCTCACTGCTCCTCAAGCAGCAGCCGCACAAACACTTGTCAGGGATGCTTTAGGCTGATCCTTCATTGAGCAGGGGGTTGGCCTGTATGGCCCCTTCCAACTCCATGATTCTATGTAGAACACAGCCAGGTTGTCCGGCCTGCTAATCATAATGCCTTTGTTTTTTCAGTCCCAGACAGGCAGCAAAACCAGGAAGTTTGATACTATACTACTATAGTAACCTGCAGCTCAGCTTGAAGGGACACACATTATTTCCGTCTGGAATGACAAAGGAGGGGAGAAAGCTTTTCTGGTAGGCACTTAGCCTGATTTTGCCACTTCTTCCCATTGTTAGGAAGTATTCGTGCAGTACAATGGGAAGTATACCCCCACAACCTGAGGAGAAAAAGGAAGCTACACATTTTAATACATCACAGACACAAGGAATATGTTCTTTATCATCAGCTAAATCCTAAGTACTATGCCGCATGTAGAAAGAAAGTAATAATTGAGAGACAAAGATGAACCTGATGTAACAATGGGAACATTTAGAGTCACAGAATTCATCTGATGCCTGTGACATTTATCTGATAATGTACACACACAAACCTTGGAACAAAAGGAGGTATGCACTGGAAGGAGAATTTCATTTAACTTTCAGTCATCAACTGTAGCGTGAATGTTGGAATCCCAGCAGCAGTAGTGTAACCTGCAGACAAAACATCTGTATCCTTGCAACCAAATCCTCATTTTTAAAGAAAACAATTACGATTCAGTAGTAACAGATTTTGAGACATTCACTTTGCTTTAACATAACTGCTCCAGTTAATACCTACACAGATGGACTAATAGATGCCTTCAGGTGATCATAATAAAGTTCTTAGAAAATAATTGAATTCTGTTAAGCCAGGTTTCATTGCTTGGTGGCTTGATTCAGACATTAACTCTGCTAATAAAATAGTAGAGCTCAGCATTCTTGTAGGAAATGTGCATTTCAACGAGTGTAAAGAACAAAAACCCTTGTGGCAAGAGTGTAATAAAAAAATAACCTAGTGGCAAGAGACAATACAACCGCTTATTAGGCAAAGAACAGCATCTCCAGTTCCAGCTTGACTGAAGGACTCCAAAGAACAGGATTAATGATTTCGAAAAGTAAGAGAAAATGGGGCAAAGTATTTCCCAACAGTTCTAAAGTAGATAACAAACTAAGGATTTGGAAAGGAGTATTCTCAGATCAGTGTAAAATGAATGTCAGTTCCGTTATTCAGTTCGTGATGGAAAGGTCAATAAGCATTGGAAGCATTGCTCAAGTCCACGATAGTAGTTATGGCTAAAGGTTATCTTGCTGTCCTGTGTCTCAGATCATTATTACAACAGGGGTTCCCAACAGGGTGCCTGCCGACACTGTAACACTGTAACAACAGGGTGCCTGCCTTTTCTGGCACCCACCAAAGTTTTTAGAAAGTGGGTTTGGCCAGGTGGGGCTCCTGCCCAGCAGGACTTCTGATCATCATTAGAGGTCTGATTGGCTGTGCAGATGAAAATACTGTCCTTTCTTGGCAGCTACTCCCACAGCTCACTCCTTTTTCCTGCTGTATTTTTTTAAAATTACTCCTCTTGTCCCCTGCATTTGGGCTTTCTCCCTTTCTCTCTCTGTGTTTCTCTGGTCTCTGGTGGCCATTTTGTGGCTGGCCCCGCCTCCTATGGCCGCCATTTTGTAGTTGCACTCAGCACCCCATCTCAGAATTCCAAAGGGTTCAAAAAGGTTGGGGACCCCTGCTTCACAGCATCGTACCTTCATAAGAACTTTGCAATAAAAGCTGGCTTAAAGCACTCCTCATGATGCCATTATGCCTGATGAACCCACATTTTATTCTGACATGTACCAGAGGAATTATGCAGATAGGGTGGGGGAGAGCATGTTCATTTTGAACACTGTAGGATGCAAAGACAGTGACACTTTTGGCTCTTAATATGAATAATTTGTTCTGGCATGTCTACCTTATGATTGCATTGTAAATACTGCAGTAATGTTAGCATAGTGTCTGTAACATTTTGCACTCTGGCATCTGTCAGATTACTCTCTTGCCTGGATTGTGCAAGCCACCAGGAGAGGCAGAACCTGCCAAAAAGCCATGGGGAAAACCTAACCTTCCCTGTAGGGATTCCTGACTGTTCCTCAACCAGGCCCATAGTCAGGAATTTCTAAGTTGGGGGGCATTTAAATTCCTCGGGGGGCACTGGCTAATTCAATTCAATGTAATTTAATTAACTTGATCAGTGTGGTGCAGGGGAGAAAGGTTCGGTGCAGGGGGGAAGGCAAGGAGACGCGGCAGCCACGGCAGCATGGGGGAGTTCACAGTGGCTGTTGCATCTTACCAAAGAGTCAGGAGGTCTCAGCTGAAAGGAAGTCAGGGGGCCTTGGTAGGAAGCCAGGGGGCTGGGCCCCAAAATGCCCCACTGTAGCTATGGGCCTGTCCTCAACTCTCTTAAGGGTTGGAGGGGATTTCCTTTGTGTGGCCACAACCACCTCCCAGAATTCACCCGTCTCCCCAGTTTGATACCAGGAGAACCATCGAAGAGAGCTCTTTGGTTATGTGGGCCATGGCAAAGCTTGCAAGTAGGAATCAAGTCAGTCTCTTAAGTGCAAATCTTCATTCCGTTATCTACCTCTCTAGAAAGTATACCAGCTACAGAAATTAGGGTGCAGGTGCTGAGAAAGAAAATATAAACAGACAGATTTCTGACTTAAAACTTGAAAACTGCAGTTACCTGGCATTTACCGCCCCCCCCCCCCTTCTGGTTGGTGCAGATGGGTACATGGTCGGCGATGCTCTCCAGCTGTCATGTACATGCACAAACAGACAGAAACAAAGGGGGAACAGCTACTTTTCAGTTCTCTCCCCCAAAGTGCATATAAGGTCCTGGTCAATTCGGGTTCTGGAATTCCTGACTGCAGGAGCCCCCCATTATGCAGTAGTAGGCAGGGATTAGTAGTCAGAGGGATTCCTCATCTCCCCCTCACCCAGGGTGTGAAAACGGGTCCAGGAGTAATGAGGTTTTGCCAGCCTTACTGTCTCCATCAACACTGGTTCATCTCCATAAATGTCAGGCGCCTTCTAAGATGGAAGAATTTTCTCCTACTCTTATCTGTCACAGTGTGATGTTTTGTGACCACTGTATTGGCAAAGCTGTATTAGGAAAGTAGTTGGCAATTCTCATGCTGACACAGCTAGTTTGGCAGCCTGATATGGATGTACTGATGATTCCAAGTCCATGTAAGAAGAGAGAAGCAGACAGATCTGGGTCCAGACTGCAAGGATAATATGCAAGATTCGAGAGAACCAGGATTTTTTTGAGTAGGGAAGAAAAACAAATTGTATATTTCCATGGTATTATTTTGTACCAGTAAAGTGGAGATGCCATAGTGTGATTTAAGTTCATGGAGCTTGCTCCGTATGGCTTGTACTTCTCCTGCTGGAATGTGGCAAGAATCTATTTTCCGTAGGGAGCAATTTACCAGTAACTGAGGTTGTTGCAATTTTATTTATGGGAGAAGTGGCTCTTTTTGAGTATGCCAATTTTACTAACAGTGCAATTTTGTCAGGGATGAAAGTAACTTAAATTTCTTACTGGTGCTGTCTTTCTAGGGAGACTCAAAGTAGAAATTGGGAAATACCACTTTGGGCACTCTTTTACTGTTTTGCTGTACCAGCTTACTTTCAGCCCTGAATCCTGTGCAGAGTTACTCTAGTTAGAGCTCACTGAAATCAATAAGCTTAGACTTGAGTCTCTCTACACCTTACCTCTGGACAGTTCAAGGCTGTAATCCCATGTACTCTTGATTGGAAGCAATCCTTACTGAAAGCTGTGGGGACTTGCTTCTGAGAAAGCTGTCATAGGTTAGAGCATTTGTTGATTGTAAACCTGGTCTTGTACTTTGCTTTATTGTTATAGAGACTTATAGGATAGGCTGTTAGAGGTGAGTAGTGAAACTGCAAAGACAGCCATTGAACTAAAATGCTTTTTAAAATTTTAATTTGCTAAGGATTTTGCCAAAGATTTGAAGGAATCTCTCTGTAATCCAGGAAAGTAATGTTGTTTGAATTTTGGAGTTGTGGGAAAGTATATCTTTACCTGGGCAGTTTGTTGAATTGTGATTTGAGAACATATGTTGATAACTATGACAGACCCCATGCACTTTCCTCCCTCAGAGGCTAGATTTTCCCTCTGGTTTTCTGTCCCTTCACTGACTAAGCTGCCCTAGAAATGTGTATTCTTCTCTCCTGAAGAAACTTTGGCTGCCCCACCCTTTCTCAGTAAGCTATAATGGCTGTTTCCTCAACCCAGGAACTTGAGGGAAGGGATAGGATCACCCTTTAACTTAAACCTTTGACAATGGCACTTGAGACCAATTCTCCCTCTAAGCTGTGGACTCTTGTGAGCAAAAATTCTACTTTGTGAGCTACTAGCATTAAAATTGTGAGCAAGTGATTTGGCTGCTGGAGCCATCCTTCCTGAGGTAAGACAAAAATGTGTGAGTTGGAGGCTAAAAAACTGTGAGCTAGCTCACACTAACTCAGCTTAGAGGGAACACTGCTTGAGACGCTTTTAAAAATTCTAACATGACAAAAGGTTTTATTTAACACTGAGGGGAAAGATCAGGTGAAATCAGTGGCTGAAAATAGGTAAAAACAGTATGTCCATAGACTTTTGTTCTTATGTATCAGGCTAAAGAGAGGTTCTTAAATAATTTTACAGTGTCTTCAGTCTTTATTGTGATAGGCTTTTGTTCCAGTGTTTCCCCAAACACTCTAATACACTTCATTTTTATCATTGCTGACTCTTTTGATGCCCAGAAAGCTGATACTCTCTTCCCAGTACCCAAACCTCTTCTCTGGGAACACCAGTACACTTCTTGAGTTGTTAACAGACTTTTAGGTCTCTAAAGGCAGTTTCTAGTCACACCAGGGATCTCTGTACTCCTCGGAGATAACTCTCCCCGGCTGCGATCACACACACAATTCGCCCCAACAAAGGTGCGAATGCCAGGTGTATTAAAGGAGCGCGATCAGACGACAACATCTGGGAAGTGCTCCACAGCCATCGGCAACCCATTTTGCTCTGCTGCAAAAGCGGAGGAGTTAAAAGACACCTTGGAAAGTCCTGTAGCAAACAGGTTGCTACAAGCCACAGACAGATTTTCCTGTGTCTGATCGCCGCAGTGCACTTCCATGGCGTCGGGATAGTCTGATCAGGCTATCCTGACTCTGTGCCAGGTCCCCCCCTCCAATTGCAGTATGTGCATCAGCACACACTGCTGCACACTCCATAGGGAAACCTCAGGGCAGAGGTGCGATAAATCGATTCCTTGTGGAAGTGCATCAGAAACGTGGCAAACCACCACCCCCGACTCACCTGTGGCTGCGTCTGATCATGCAGTGGCAGGCTGTGCCTGCAGCTTCCAAAGTCCATGGGATCGTGCAACTCCAGGTCAACTTCCACCAGAGGAAATAGCCCTGCTCCTCCCCCCGCTGTATCTCACGTGTGTGGCCGCCACCAATGCTCCCTCTAAGCTGTGGAGTCTTGTGAGCAAAAATTCTACTTTATGAGCTACTGGCATTAAAGTTGTGAATGAGCGATTTGGCTGCTGCATAAATTAGTTTGCTCTGGAGCCATCCTTCCTGAACTAAGACAAAAATGTGTGAGCCAGAGGCTAAAAAATTGTGAACTAGTTCACACTAACTCAGCTTAGAGGGAACACTGCCCACCCCTGTTTGATTGGGTAGGAATTCTTCTTCTCTCCCTAGAAGATCTATCCCCTTTCCTTTGGCCTGGAGTCTTATTCTACTATCTAAACCTGCTTGCCAAACTTTTCCCCAGTTCTCTGTCTATGTTCAAAACTGCTCTCAACTAATGCTGAATTCAGACTCTATTCAGTCACTGCTGAAATCTGACTTTGTCAGCACTAAACCCATTTCTGTCAGGGCAAGACTCAGATGGTCTCAGTAGACGCCTCTTCTTAGTTAAGGCAGGAATCTGACTCAATATCTTCAACATCCAGCTCTCAACAAGACTTTTTTTTGCTCAGCTAATGCCAACCAATCAGATTGCCTGGAGCAGCTTATCATGCAAGGCTCTCTGGCTTTGTGAAGAATTAACCCTTCACAGTCCTGTAGTTGTATGTACAGCCCTTTTAAGCCTCTTAAAAAGTATAGTTAGTCACAATAACTAACACTGCAGTCCTAAGAACATTTTTCTGGGAGTGCTAGATTCAAGTCTAGTAGCATCATAGAGACTAACAAGGTTTTTAGGATATGAACTTTTGAGAGGCAATGCTCCCTTCATCAGATAGCTTTGAATCTCAAAAGCCCATACCCTGAAAATCTTGTGAGTCTCCAAGGTGCTGCTGGACTTGAATCTAGCTCCTCTACTGCATATCAACCCTTTGAAACTTTCCTGGGAGTAAGCCCATTTAATGGGCCTAAATAAGATTCTGAGTAGACCTGTGCAGCTGCTAAAGCAGCCCATGCGGCATGAGTGGTGTTGTGGCATTCCTAATGGCTTGGGCAGAAGAAAACATGGCTGGACTGAAAGGGACACTGGGACACTGGTGGGAGGGTGCTCCAACTGGCCTTGCTGTCAAAAGACAGCCTGGGGCTCAAAGGAAGAGGCCACTGGATGGTGGGGAAGACAGGGCGAGAGCCTCTGTGAGGTAGCAGAGGTGGTGCCAGACCAGGGGAGGAGGATGGGACAAGATGGGGAGATGCAGCCAGCCCAGAAGCATCACTCATACTATACATAGTTTGTCTTGAGTGTTTTTCTTTTTAATTTGCGGCACCTCTTTGATAATACAGCGTTCTTACTGTCACCATCTGTTATTCCCAAAGAAGCCCAGCTGTCCTTGAAATACACTTTACTGTTATCTCATTGATATGCATATGAAGTAACCGTTTTCCAGGCTGAATTGACACCAGATTCAGAGATAAATTCGGCTCTATAAGTATTAAGATCTGAGTGTGGGCTATTTCATGTGTAAAAACAAGAAATACACAAAACATATTTTTTAAGTATTGAGCAGGAGGCGATGAATTCAAACAAACAGGCTTTTATTCAGTGACATTGTTCAGCTCAAAAAGACAGCTCTATGAGAGCAGCACCTTCATTTATACTGTTCCAACACATAACTTTCAACAATGTAACTATATACAAGCAATACTATTGGACCCAAGCAAGGCTCAGCGATTGGGTATCTAGATTGGCTTCAGGACCAATGGGAGTCTTTATTAATCAGCCAATAGGAATTGGAGCTTTAGGATACCAGAGCCCTTTTCAAGCTATTACTGTTTCATATTCTAAACAAACACAACAAGTAATAGGTGGGGAAGGGGGAGAGAGAGATTTATAGTGGTGGGGAAGGGAGAAAGAGAAAGAGAGAATTAATAGTAGTGATCAGGGCTCTTTTTCAGCAGGAACGCACTGGAACGCTGTTCCGGCTGGCGTCCGAGCCTGCCCCGCCCCCTCCCTGCCAGGCCTGAGCTGTTTAAACTTAAAGGAAAAGTTCCTGCAGACAGTCGGCAGGAAAAAGCCCCACCCAGCGCTTTCCCTTTAAGTACAGAGAGCCAGCAGGAGAAAGCCCCGCCCAGAGATTAAGCACAGGGCTAGGCTCTTTGCCTGGCTCTGCATTTGGCTTGCCGATGTGGTGTCCCTCTCCCTGCTCCAGTTAAGTGCCTCCCCCATCTCTTTTCCTTCTCTCTCTCTCCATCTCCCCCCATCTTTCTTTCTGTCTTTCTCTCTCTCTCTGTCCCCACCTTTCTTTCTCTCCCTCCGCCTTCCTTCCTTCCTTTCTCTCTCTCTCCCCTCCACCTTCCTTCCTTCCTTCCTTTCTCTCTCTCATCCATCCATCCATCCATCCATCCATCCATCCATCTCTCTCTCTCTCTCTCTCTGTCCCCACCTCCCTTCCTTCCTCCCTTCCTTCCTTCCTTCCTTCCTTCCTTCCTTCCTTCCTTCCTTCCTTCCTTCCTTCCTTCCTTCCTTCCTTCCTTCCTTCCTTCCTTCCTTCCTTCCTTCCTTCCCAGAGAGAGAAGAAAAAAAAGGAAAAAAGGAGAATACAGGGAGATACAGGGGAAGGTGAGGTGGCACCCCACAAGTCCTTGAGGGTTCCGTACCACACAACTGGGCCAGTTTTTCTAGGTAGGTGCTGCCGGGGTGATGGTGAGAGAGAAAGCTTAAGACAGAGATGCAGATAAAGATTGGGTGAGAAGGAGATAGGGTGGCCAACTCCAGGTTAGGAAATTCCTAGAAATTTTTTTTTGGGGGGTGGAACCTGGGGAGAGTGGGGTTTGAGGAGGGGAGGGACCTCAGAGGGGTATAATGCCACAGAGTCTACCTTCCAAAGCAGCCTTTTCCTCCAGGGGACCTAGGCGGAGGCTGGAGATTACCCGGTTTCACAACTGCTCTCCATATAAACGAGATCTGTTCCCCCGCAGAAAATGGCTGCTTTCACATGGAGCTGAACTTTTGAGGAAGAAACAAATTGTGCAGGATCAGGCCCTGCCCAGTTCACAGTGCATTGCAGAGGATTCAGTAGAGGGAGGGAGTGGAGTCCTATCCTTTCTCTGGGGGAGCAGAAGCTGTGCAATTTCCCTGCTCAGTAAAGATCTGCAGGGATTCTGTGCCTCCTCCCTGTTGCCGCTACATAATTCATCAGTACGTTTTCAGCCAGATTTGTAGTGTTGCAGGGAGGCTGATAACGCTTTATCTCCATCCTCCCAGAAAATCTTAGTAACCTACCAGTGCTTCTTAATTAACTGATGCGATGGTTGTGCTGCATGAGATAATTCTTTTCTCTGGAGGCTGCCCTTTGTCATCCCGATTCTCCAAGAGCGCTGTGTGCATTTAATGTTTGTTCTCCATGGTGACGGTTCCCTAAACGAGGGCTTTCATGGTTTATTTTTAGACTGTACACTTGCACAGATACTAGCTTCTGAGGAGTTCGGTGAGAGCCAGTGTGTCTTAGAATATAAGGTGTTGTACTGGAATCTGAGAAACATTCTAGTTGCAGCAGCTTCTGCCTTATCGATGCAGGCCTCAGTTTCATCATTACTATCTGTTTGTTTATTACAACATTTATATTATCCCTTATCTCCTCAGACTCAAGGTGGTTAGCAATGTGTCACACAACAGCTCAACCGCAAGATATTAAAAAAATTGAAATAAAACAAATTAAAAGAACGCAGACAAATCTTCTGAAATAATTTACCCTCTATCAAATGCTCTCTGAAATAAAATGCTTTGCACAACTTTCTAAAGGTAGAGGCCGAAGATGCCCTCTCCATACACACCCAGTCTGGTAGGCCACTCCAAAGGACTGAACCTACAATGGGAAAAACTGTTGCCATATGAACAGTCTAAAGGGACAGCAAATGTTGTGAGGATGAATGAAATAAAGCTTGCAGAAGAACTTTGCACAATATTCAGTACAATCCTGAACATATTTTCCTAGAAGGCCCACTGATTCTGAGCAAGTAGCTGGAAATTATTGAATGACTAACAAAAACATTTCCATGTACTTCTCCTCATGTAAATAGACAGCCACACAATTTACTCCTAGGTGATACTGTGTGTTGAAAAAAAATTCCTGGATTAGGGTTGCCAGCCTCCAGGTGGGGCCTGGGGATCTCCTGCTTTTACGACCGATCTCCAGCTGGCAGAGATCAGCTCCCCTGGAGAAAATGGCTGCTTTGGAGGGTGGACTCCATGGCACTGTATCATGATGAGGTCCCTCCCCTTCCCAAACCCCGCCCTCTCCTGGCTCCACCCCCAGAGTCTCCCGGTATTTTCCAACCCAAACCTGGCAGCCCTGTTCTGGATAACTGCAGGTTACAGTCTTTTCTAAATGTACAATACCTGGAAATAGTTTCATGTACATGAAGCATTAGGAATTGGTCACTTCAGCAACTATGAAACAGAAAAGCGGGGGAAATCAAGGTTCCTCACTTCCTCACCATTAATGCCACGTGTTGTATCAGAACTGGATCATGCAGTAATAATAAAATCACTTTCTATTGCTGTCTGCAATGTAGAGTTCCTTGCCTCAGGAGCAGGTGCAGTGTAAAGTGTGTGTAATTAATTTAAACTTAGAACAGTAACTGGTTAAAATTCCCATTAAATCTGTAAAATGCTAGTCTTAAATGTGTTGCATTTTCTATCTAAACCTATTGTGTTTCAAAAGTTACCTCTCAGAGGCATAGAGTGTTTATTGCTACAGAATGTATTTTCTTAGGTGCTCCCACCCACGCACTCTTGCTGGTTATTTCTTATCGTTCAAGTGTTATAAAGGGAAAGTATGATAATGTCACAATAAGTGCTTTTAAAATGACATTGACTGAGGGGAAAGACCTTTGAAATGATCAGACATTTAACATGTAGCAGATGTAGAGTGACTTGCACGCACCTTTGGGATTAGCATTTGGGTGAACAAAAATGTATCTAGTTTGAACATCTGGAAATATCATTAAATGCTCCCTCTAAGCTGTGGAGTCTTGTGAGCAAAAGTTCTACTTTGTGAGCTACTGGCATTAAAGTTGTGTGCAAGCGGTTTGGCTACTGCATACATTAGTTTGCTCTGGAGCCATCTTTCCTGAGCTAAGACAAAAAAGTGTGAGCCGGAGGCTAAAAAACTGTGAGCTAGCTCACACTAACTCAGCTTAGAGGGAACACAGGACCACAAGCAGTGCTGGCTTCACAGGATGGGCCTTTGCTACCTCCCCTTCTTCCTGCAGTCTCCTGTGCTGCCCCTGAGATACAGGATCTTTCTGTATCTGTCTGTTTCCCCACTGTTTTTCCACAGCCACATCGGAACGTTAATCTCCCTCTGCATTGCACTACACTTTCACTTTCCTTGAGCATCAGGTTATTTTGGAACTTCTGCATAGTTTTATGGACATTCAGCGCTGACTTCGCAGTCATTACAACGATGCCCCAGGGTATCTGAATGTGCTTTTGGACCGGACCTTGTGCTTTTTCTGCTTCCAATTCAGAGGGGATAATAAGCAGAATACCTGATGTGGCTTTAGTCATCTCTGCCCGTTCCCCTCTCTCTAATTTTCACCTAGCACACAACTTGGAGGGCAGGTAGAGAGGCAGCCTGGGGAGGTTCTCTAGGAGTTTGATGCGTCTAGCTTGTGGGGGGCATTTGACATACTCCTCCCCCTTTGCACACTGGACCCTTGGAAGGGATCTTTTCCCCCTTCCCAAAAGCCAATCTGCACACAACTTGGAGGGGGTTGTACTAAAAGGTATGACAAGATTGCCCACTGGAAACAATGGGAGAGGCTTGAAGGCCCATTTGGGTTTTTTTTTTTTAAATTAAACCCTTGGGAAGTCACCCCTCTTGACAGACCAGCCAGCCAGCTGCCAAGCTTGTGTCCCTCTATGGGTTGTGTGTGCCTGGTGTAGCCCAGTGGCAGCTAACCAAAGGGGGTGGGAGAGTGGGAAGGAGAGGAGAGAAAGAGGAGGGTGCAGTGTGCCCCATCCCTTGCTCATGCTCTTGGCCAAGTCAGTGGTAACTGGATGCCCCGTCCACAGGTCACAAATGACATTAACCACAATTAAGCAAAAAAATGTGGATTTTGGTTGTCGATGCAGAATGCATGCACAAAAATAAACTGCAGAAAAAAGAATAGTGCAGAGGGCAGGGACAAAATAAGAAGTTAACCTTAAAGGCTCGACTGCTCGGATTCTCCGGAGTAAGCTACAATGAGCTTTTAATGCAGAAAGGCCAATAAAGACCCTTGGGAATTGCATCAGATGGGGAAGGGGGAAATTGCATTTGTAGTCTGTCTTTCTCACTGGAACTCAAGGCAGATCACACCATGAGACAATCAGGAATCGGGCAGCCAATAAATAATGCAATAGAGTGTGGCCCCGATCACACGCAGAATTAGCCGCGCAATAGGCACAAATGCCATGCGGATTTTAAGGGTGTGATCACACCAGAACATCTGGCAAGTGTCCCACACCCATCGGCAACCCGTTTCTCTCCACTGAAGAAGCAGAGTTAAAAGATACTAGGGAAAGTTCAGTATCAAACAGGTTTGCTACGGGCCACAGATGGACTTTCCTTGTGTGATCGCTCCAGCGCGCACTCATGGCATCAGGGATAGTCTGATCAGGCTATCCCAATGCCATGCTGTTGTTTTTTTCCCCTTCTCAGTATGTGCATCATTGCATACTGCCATAGGAAGCCCTCAGGGTGGAGATGTGATTCATTGATTCCCCGTTTAAGTGCATCAGAAAAAAATGGCAAAAAACTCACACCCGACTAACTTGCGATTGCGTCTGATCACGCAGTGGTGGGCTGTGCCCACAGCTTCGCAGAACTGTGTGATCATGCAACTGCGGGTCAAATTACTCCTCAGCAAATAGCCTCACTTCCCCCCTGATTATCTCGGCGTGTGACCAGGACCTATGGACTGCAAAAATCTGAAAACAGCTGATTGCTAACCTCCTGGAGATCTCCCGCTATCACAGTTGATCTCCAGATGATTAAGATCACTAACCCTGAAAAAAAGGGTTTATTTGGAAGGTGGACTCTGTGGCATTATACCCTGCTGAGGTCCCTCCTGATGAACCAGGGAACAAGCCCTCACAAGGTAACAAGGCCTAACACAAGTAATGTCGTGTTTTCTTCTGTTGTCCAAAACATGCAGCAGCAAGAGAAAGATTCTTATGAAAATGGCTGTTGTTGAAATATTCATCTTTTCCTGATGCAGCAAGACTAAGGCTGCGGTCACACGGCCCCTTTAAATCCGGGAGCCCTCCCGGATTTAAAGGGGCCGCATTTTTCTACCGCGGGTTGGGATGTCTACACATCCCAACCCCTGCAGCAGCAGAAGCGGTAGCGGTGGAAGTGGCAGCCACGGAAGAGGCGGTGGCGGCAGAAGCAGCGGCCGCGGAAGAGGCGGCCACGGTGGCGGCAGAAGCTGCGGTGGCAGAAGTGGCGGCCGCGGAAGAGGCGGCGGCGGCAGAACCCGCATTTGAGCCCGCTTCGGCACGGGACTCTGCGGCCGTTGTAGATGGCCCCTTTAAATGCGGGAGGAAATAGCCCTTCCTCCCGCATTTAAGGGCTGTGTGACCGCAGCCCAAGACTACTTCTGAGCAGCCTCTGCCAAGATTGCCGTGTGGATGTGGGAAATTTTTGTTTTACTGTTTTTTTAAACCCTTAATTTTTTTTAATGGCGAATGGTCCGTGGGCTATTAAACCTAAATAAACTTTGAACTTGATGTCAGTGCCAGTCCTAGAAGGCTAATATGATGTAAATCACATGATGTAAAGGTCAAAAGCACTCATATGGTGAAATGTATGTTTGCCAATGCACCTGCTTAGCAAAGATAAATCATAAATAGGTACAAAGGAAATCAAGTGGCTATGATGAAACGGCGTCTGTGCATGCTTACAAACTCATTTCTTCATGCTATAAGAAACTAATGTCAACACAAGGAACTAGACTCCTTGGGATCTTTTTGCTGCCCAAGGGTCTTTTTTATTGTAATAAAAGTTCTGTCTGCTTTTGGAATCTCAGCTGGTTGTGTTCATTATTGGGCTTTGGCACACCAGGCAATGGGCCCATTTGGGCAAGACTCCCCAGGCTCCACCCCCAAATTTCCAAGTGTTTCCCAGCCCCAGTGCTGGGAACCCTACTCCATGGTCAGCTTAATGCTTTTAGGCAGTAAAAATCATTGCTCTGTGTTCACTACAGTTTCTGGGCCAAGGAACCCAAATATGTGTACTTCAGAATGTAAAGATTTGTGCTTTACATATTTGCACTGGGAATCACCATGGTACACACAGGAATTGTATTTACTATATAGAGACCTCCTGATCTATCCTTGGAACATGGAAACAATCACTGTCTGAAGTGAATCTGGGGATTGCCATTTCAGGAAAACTAATAATACAAACGGGTCCGTAAACCAGCTTAAAGTCTGTGCGACATGAAAACTCAGGATGTTCCAAGATGTGGTGGTTACTTGGTTTCGGGGGAAGCTTCAGGATATTCTTTTACCGATAGCGAGTGACATTGTCTGTCTACATGCAGCATATGTGAAAAGGTTAATGCTAGGTTGCTAAGTGACTGTATCAGAGCCTCTTCTGATGTGCGATTACTGAAGTGCCTGTTGATACTCCAAAGAGTATTTTTAATTGCCCTCATTTGCATGTAATTCTTGAGAATATTATTTCTCTCAAAGTCAGGCACATCCAAGTCCCAGAATCAATAGCATCAGAAGCCTGGTTTTATAGATAATGGCAAGGGACAGATCCTGTATTAACTTTTGTTCTCTTGCTAGCTAATTAGCATCTCTTCTTTGATTCACTGGTGCTGGTATTCTGAAGTCTCATGGGTGTCAGTAGGCTCAGTGGCAGTGCCCAGTCACACTACTATGGCATTTTCAGTATATGGTACAACATGTTTACTCAGGGCTCATTTCGTAGCAGGAGCTCCTCTGCATATTAGGCCACACACCCCTGATGCAGCCAGTCCTCCAAGAGCTTACAGTAGCCCCTGTAAGAAGAGCTCTGTAAGCTCTTGGAGGATTGGCTACATTAGGGGGGTGTGGCCTAATATGCAAAGGAGCTCCTGCTACGAGATGAGCCCTGTGTTTACCGTTGTTCTATGCATACTGTCGGTCTTGGGACCTGGCTGATTTAAAACTCATGTTTTGTGATTGTGAGGCTGCATCAGGGTAGAGAAGCCGAATCACAGTGTGGGAAAGGAATTCAGGTGGGCAAATAAAGAGATCAAATGCTTGGCTACTAAAATCATTCTGCTAATAAAATGGTAAATGAACTTTTAACCCATAGAGCCAGAGGCCTCCAGCAGTACAGGAGGTAGAGGCTAACAATGGAGTTGCTGACAACACTTCTCAAACAGATGCTGACAGAGCTTCTCTTAAAAATTAACACAAAGGAATACATGTGGGCCCTCAAGTCTGGTCAAGGTGCTGCTTTTTGAGTCTATCCTGTGGGTAGTTAGACTAGGAATAGCAGCAGAGATTTTGACTAACAGGAAAGAGAATGTGGCTTCATTATATTATGGTAAAACAAAGGCCAGACACAGGACTGAAGCAGGACACCAGATAAGAAGGAGAGAGGTTAACAGCTTACTATGCAATTTTTGTAACATGCACAGCAACATTTGTAACTTGTGCCCTAAAAGATATTGTGATGCAGTCATCACTAACCAATGTAATTGCTACACACTACTAAGGGGTCTTCTATGTACCTATAAAGAGAGAAATGAGCAGTCTTTTACCTGAGTACAGGAGATTGCTCCTTATTGCTGCAAGAAGCTTTTGGGCATTGCCTTGGATCGAGACTTGCCTCCTACCTCATTTTTGGGTTCGGGGCGAGGGGTTGTCAGGGTTCTTTACCCAACAACAGGATCATCACTTACTGTTTACCCCCAGCCCAAAGGACATCTGCTTAGCCTCAACCAGTGCCTCACTGACTTGTGCTACCGAAGTCTTACCTAGGCATATCCTTCCCGGTGTCTGGGGGTGGGCAGAGGATGAAACGGCCAAGAGCAGCTTCACCCAACAAGCCCAGAAGCAAGGCCAGGGCTGGTGGGGCAGATTTAGACTGGCAGGGTTGGGGATGATGCCACTGGGGCAAGCTGCAGAAGGGGACAGTCCAGCCAGAAGGCCAAGTGTGTGGGAGGCAATGAGAGTGTAGTAGGGTTGCCAACCTCCAGGTAGCACCTGACGCTATTACAGTTGATCTCCAGATGACCAAGATCAGTTCCCCTGGAGGAAATGGCTGCTTTGGAGGGTGGACTCTATGGCATTATAAAACAGCTCCCCTCCCCTAACCCTGCACTCCCCAGGCTTCATCCCCCAAATCTCCAGGTATTTCCCAACCTGGAGCTGGCAACCCTAGAGTGTAGAGTAGGTCTGAGGCCTAAAATATGTTATTGCTAAGATTAATGGTTTTCCAGGCCTCCATGAGCAAAATCCACTGTGTTTTAAAATGGACAATCCTTTTTTCCTTTGCAAACAGATGTAGCTACTACAAAAGGAATGCGGTAAAGATAAAGTTGAGAAATGAATAGGCCATTGTAGGTGAGAGTTCTTTCTGTCTACTAAATGTTGCAAACAAGACAATGAAGCTTTGAGCTCATCTCTAAGCACAGTGTTCCCAAAGGGGGAAAAATAGCTTTGATTTGGACTGTTTTAAAGTATTCGCTCTCCCCTTTTGTGTATTGCTAAGAGATATTAATAGGGTGATTTCAATAATACTGAACCCCACGTTTTATAGACTTTTATAATATAAGTGAATTCAGCAATGTCTTAAAATGATTCTAAAGATTTTATTTGCCTCTCCAATATAGGAGGTGTTGCTAAGAATTCACACAAGGAGAAGCTGAACTTCAGTGTGGCAATGTGTTTTAACAGTCAAAATGTTTCTAAACCAAGGATTATTAATAGTTCTAATTGTCTTATGGTGATTTATACCTATAGCTGATCCGTTTGCTTATTCAGATGAATGATAAATGCCACCTGGTATTTTTGACCACTGTGTGACAAGAGTGTTGGACTGGATGGGCCATTGGCTTGATCCAACATTGGCTTCTCTTATGTTCTTATATTCTTAGTTGTATCTCTTACGTTAGTCAAACTCTCTTGTTCTAGTAAGAAGGCTTGTGTTTCGTGAAGTAACCTTCTAGGCTTAAAATATAGATGGTAAAGTGCTTTCTTAAGGAAGGGGGCCTTCAGAGAGTATAGTAGAAGAATAATGTTTGTTTGTGCCTTAAGACTCTCTTTGTTTAGCTTATAAGCAACAATGTAAGACTTATAGCAACGCTTCGTTCACTAAATGGTATCTGAACAAGACTTTGAAACATTTTATAGCTGCGTCACCGTAATACGATGCTATGTCTATCTGTATGTATGTTATCTAGAAAGGATGTGTAACTTTAGAAAATCGCAAAAGTAGTATGGTCAGCAATATGTGACTGCACATGTACCAAAAGTCAAACAAAGAAAATCGTATTACAGTGACGCAGCTATGATTGACGCTGTAAAGGATATAAGAAACAAACAGTAGAACTCAAAATAGAACTGAACAAGAGGAGTGGGGACCCGCGATACTCGCGGGGGGGGGGAGAAACTGACAGCCGCTCCTCCGCCCCCTCCCTTTCTCCCCGCCAGCTGGAGTGGCTGAAAGCAGCTCCAGGCCGATGTTCCTCCGACCCCCCACCGCCCACCGCTGGAGTGGCTTTCAGCCGGAGGACCCGCAATACTCGCCGGGGGGGGGGGAGGTGAGCCTCTTCCCCCTTGCTTTCTCCTGGCGCACGTCAAGCCTCTCCCCCCTCCCCCCCGGCAGCGGCGGCAGGGAGACCCACCGCCCGCCGAGACTCTCCCCCTCCCTCCATGCCTGGAAACCGGTGGCAGCAGGGAGACCTGCCGTCCGCCGAGGCTCTCCCCCCTCTCTCCCTCCCTTTCCAAAAGCGGTGGTGGTGGCAAAGCCTCGCCGTGGTGCCTCCCCCCCAACCCCCTGCCCCATGTTCTGGACGGCTGTGCAGCAGGCCTTGGCCCTCGCTGTGCCGCCTCCCACCCGCCCCAACCCCCTCCCTGTGCTCCGGACGGCTACACGGCGCAGCCCGAGGTCTGCCGCGCCGCCTCCCACCTCCTTCTACCTTCTCCCCTGTGCTCTGGACGGCGGCGTGGCGGTCCTCAGCCCTCACTGCACCGCCTCCCACCCGCCCTGACCCCCTCCCCCGTGTTCCAAATGGCAGCGTGGCGGCTGCGCCGCCTCCCCCCACTAAGCATTCTCTGCGCATGCGTAGAATACACTTCTCACTTTTGGGGGGATTTAACTATCCCCCAAATCTTTTAAAAAACTTTTTGGATTTTTCTGCAGGTGGGGGGGGGGGTTACCCTCCACCTGCAGAACCCCCCCCCCCGTCCTCCAAGTGCCCCCCCCACGCGAATTTAATTATCCGCACGCGGGGGGGGGGGCTTGGCTATTAGATATATAGATGGCTTGGCTTTTGCTAATCTGTTCCCTTTTCATTCTGGAATAAAAGTTTTTCCCTTGCTACTCGCATCCTTGGCTGTGGTGTGTTTTAGTTGATTTGGCTGGAGCAGTCCAAGAGCCTGCTTTAGCAACAATAGCAATTTGTGGCACTCCTCCTGTCCAGTCTCACCCGGCCACCTCTCCACCATCTTGTCACAAGCCCTGTGTCCTCTCTTCTACAGGCAAGCAGGGTTTTGTTTTTGGATGTTTGGTCCTTCGTGAAAACTGAAGCACAGCATTTAGCAGATCAGTCAGTGAATCCATAGCAGAAAAATCTTATGCAGAAATTACAGAGAATACCTCTAAACATATGCAGAGGCTTTCTCCTTACAACTAAGCATCTAGAGCCTTCCCTCTTCCAGGGCTCATTTCGTAGCAGGAGCTCCTTTGCATATTAGGCCACACACCTCTAATGTAGCCAATCCTCCGAGAGCTTACAGAGCTCTTCTTACAGGGGCTCTTGTAAGCTCTTGGAGGATTGGCTACATCAGGGATGTGTGGCCTAATATGTAAAGGAGCTCCTGCTACAAAATGAGCCCTGCAACACATTTATAATCAAGGAACTCTGGCTTGGAGTGTATGAAGCATACCTTTAACTTACTGCTAAGCAACTGCAGTCTCTCCCCTTTTCTTCCATGAGAAGCAGGATTTACAGAGATGGACTATCTCCCATAGACATTTCTGTTCTCCTACCTTGCTAGTTTTTCCTTCTAGCAACTCTTCCTTATACCTCCTGCCGTGCTGTGGCAATTACTCTAGAGTACTGATTGCAGTAATAGTGCAATAATAGTGCTGGCATATAAGAGAAAAGTACATCTGAACATTTATAGAGCTCCTTTCTTTTACCACTGTACTCTCCCATAGGATTAGATTGCCTTCATGTAGTTAAAGCATTTTTTTCACTGCAAGGGCTGATCTCCACAATTTCTGCAAAGAAATAATCTCCTGATTTATTTATTTTAAGATGTATATTCCTTCACTTCTGCCCCCAGAGGCACCCAAAACACCCCATAACAATAAAAATGCATACAAGTGCTTGCCAGTACCCAGGTGGGGTTAGGGAACCCCCAATTTCACAAGCTCCTGCCCATTGCCGGCCATAGGTGTCAACTTCAGGGGGGCTGGGGAGCTGGAGCCCCCCCAAACTTTTCCAGGACATGCTGAGCCTCCCCCGAAGAGAATGGCCTGTAATGTCTCTAGCCTAGCCCCAGCCCCCCCCCCCCGGAAATGGGAAAGTCTGCGCCCTTGCTGCTGGCCAGCTGGCCAGCAGGGAAAGCCCTGCTCACAATAGCACAATAGTGACCACCCCTCTTCCTCCCCTTCTGCAAGATTTAAAGGGTCCTCCAGCTGATTGGTGGGAGCACGTGGCCCGCCAATCAGCTGGAGCGCCCTTTAAATCGTGCAGGAGGGGAGGGAGGGGGCAGCCACTGGCCACATGCCTGAACTCCAAGTGGCAAATTTGCTGCTTAAAATTCAGGTGCTGGCAGCCCCTGCCTGCAAAAAAAAACATTTAAAGGGATGGTCCCTTTAAATGGCTTTTTGAAGTGTGGGCCAGCTGGGCCTGAATTCCAAGTGGTGAATTCATCACTTGGAGTTCAGGCTTGCACAGTTAAATGGTTTTTGCAAGTGGGTGCTGCCAGCACCTTCCAAGGGCCTATGTTCCTAATGTGATGGTGTCATTTATGTGTGATGTCATCAAGTCGGGATGTCCCTGCCCCCCTGGAATGCCCCTCAAAGCCCCCCACCAGCAACAAAGTAGGACCTGGCAACCCTAAATAGAGCAGTGAAAATCAATAGATTTTTTTCTTGCATTCTTAACCCTCCCCCAACTCTCTGTAAAGAGGCTTTTTTTCCTTTCTCCAAAATGAGGGGTGGGGTTTCCTGTTCCCCTTTACTTGTGTCAAGGATAAGGACATATCCTCCTTTTAAAAACAATAATTACCATTCGATGGATATATCTTATCAGTAAATTAAGGTAGTGGTAAAGGATTTGTTTTGTTCAACTTCTGTGTTATAGTTTTGCAACCTTCAGTAACTTGATATATTAGAAACTGAGAGGACTAGCCAACAGCAGTAGCATCTCATTTGCATTTAGCATTGAAGCTTTTGAAAGGGAAATTTAGAGGAGGGGAAGAAACTCATGCATTTGCATTGAAAATAACACACAGTACTTGTGTTTAAAAGAATAAATTGTGCCTGTTTCTTTGCTTTCCATAGTGATAACTTGAAGCTATATGATCAACATTTATGGTTTTGATATAATAATATAAAGTAAATAATAAAGCTGAGGAACATGGCCAAGAAGCCAGACTGAAGTGATAAGGTTCTCAAAAAGAAGGATCACTGAAACTGCAGGGGAAATTGTGTGAAGCCACGGGTCAAAATGTGCCCCACGGCAAATAGTAAGAAATTGAAGTGCGCAATCGGGGAAAATGGAAGAACGACGCCGGGGCAGCGCCTTGTGGGAAATGGGTCTCTAACTCCTTATTTCCTGGTAGCAGTTCAGAGCACTTCGTATGCTCATACATAGCCATCCCAGTAGTCCTTACAACAGCCCCTACTGCAGATGTAGGAACTGAGGCTGAGAACGAGAGAGAGAATAACTCGCTTAATGGCAGGTAGTGAGATTACTCCTGAGGTATGAATCCTTGTTCCCAGAATCGCTAAACTCTACAGGTTTACTTCACTTGGTTGAGGAGATGGCAATGAGCTGAGAGAACTGCTCGGGAACGATAAGAGTTATAGTTTGGGGACCTCACCAAAAGATTTCAGTGGTCTCAGCATCAATGCATCTTGAATCAAGATTCTTGATCCTGCTATGTCAGTGTCAGTATACCTAAGACTAAACTTTTTGGCTTTCCTTCTTTCATCCGCCTGCCTGAAGACCTCCTGATAGCTTAAATTACTATGCCAATCCTCTTTCACTGCCCCTTATGCCTGGAATCTTTGGGATATTGTTTGTCTCTTTTACTTCAAATTCCTTCTCAAAACACACATCAGCCATAAAGCCCCTGGCTTGGGGTTGTAGGGTTGCCAGCTCCAGGTTGGAAAATACCTGGAGATTTTGGGAGTGGAGCCTAAGGAGGGTTGGGTTTGGGATGGGAGGGACTTCAGTGGGACATAATGCCACAGAGTCCACCTTCCAAAGCGGCCATTTTCTGCAGGTGCCTGGAGATAAGTTGCAATCTCAGGAAATCTCCAGCCACCACCTGGAGGTTGGCAACCTGATGGGGTTGTCATTTCATACTGAAACTCACTCTGAACAACTGAACGGTGTATCATTTTTGCTTGTTATTTTGCCTCTGTCATCCTTCCCTCCCTTCCGTAAATGCCATATACATAAGTGACACAGTAATACTAATAGTAATGGAAAGTAGTATCATTTCTGGCATCGTCAGTACAATCCTAAACAGAGATACAACTGTCTAAATCAATGAGTTTACCGGGGTGTAATTGTGCTAAGGACAGTAGTTACTAAGACTGGTTATGGATTTCTTTTCCCTTCTGGGATATATGCCTTTCACACTATTAGTAAGTATTTTTGCGTTCAGAACTCAGAACAAATTTTCTTACTGAATTGCAATGAAGAGTTGAGTGTTACCTTGTGTGAACTGGAGTACTGTATAACAAACAAGGATATTATACTCTCAGATGACAGTGTGGAAGGACATTAGTGAAATCAATATTCCATTAGAGATACAGACTCCATTAACTATATGTCAATATGACAGATTATTTTCCATCAGTGCTGACATCACACTTGTGTATGTATTTTCCTGGATCTCCATGAGGTAGCTGTTCTACTCACTTAGATCTTTGTCATGATTGTCTCTTACAGTGAGGTATTTTGTATAAACTTGACTTGCATTGGCCCTCTATCCCTGATAATTTCTTTATTGCTTCTACAAATCAAGGCTTATATATACAGTGTAGCTCTCAGCAGTTAAAAATATTACAGAGCCATTGCTGGAGTCCATAGGGTAGGATGTTGTATCAAATTAATCAAAGATGTAGAAGTCTTTAGAAAAACAAAGCATAGTGTGTAGAACAGAAAAAGCAACCGTGATATAGATTTTTTTTGCACAGTTAATGTAATCTTAACTGAATTTTCCTAGATTAAACTTCAATCCTGACTTTGTCCATTTCCAAGTTACCTTTTCACAAAATCTTGGTTTTCAGTTTGTCTCATTGGTCTTCCTACCTGTGAAATGCAAATATTTATAATCATTATTAATCTTTACATGACCACTTGCCCTTCGAAGCTTCATGCCTGCAGTGAATTTAGAAGGGCATAACTCTGCTTTAAGATGGACCTGTTAAAAACCACAAAAACAAAATACAAAAGTACAAGATGGTATATCAAAAACAGCAGTGTATTGTAATCTGCAAAATGAAAACACCAACCAAATCCGAAATATGACAAAACAAAATTTGTAAACAATATTCAGTATACCATTAGCATGTGTAAATACACATAAAAATAAGCGGTATAAATATAGAAATATAGGAAACATCAAAAAGGAGTTAAAATATATTACTATGGATTGCCAGCCAAAATCCAGTTTGAGTAGATCTTCATCAGACCATCCTGTTTATTCAGTTTTAGAACAGCCACCTAAAAGTCCATGACAAAACATTTGTGTTAATCTGCAAGAAGCCTATTTCAAGCTAGGCAAAAATTCCCAGCCTTCCAATATTCTCCTTTGTCATTAATATTGTCATGTAAACAGAGGCATGCTTTAGATCCATACACATCAGGACAGTGTTAGATGCTGCTGTTGTTGTAAATCTCAAGTATTTTAAAACCATGATTCAAAAATATGAAGAAGAGAACCTTTTGTAACAAGATGAGAAAGGAAACGGTGATGGGATGTAGTCATATAAACTATGATGAGATATAGTACTGTAAATAACTATGCTGAATTATAAATAAAGAGCCAGTGTGGTTAGAGTGTCAGACTAGAATCTGGAAAAACCAGGTTCAAATCCCCCACTCTGTCATGAAAGCCTGCTGGGTGACCTTGGGCCAGTCACACACTCTCATCCTAACCAGCTTCACAGGATTGTTGTTGAGAAGATAAAATGGAAGAGAGGAGAATTATGTAAGCCACCGGGGAGAAAGGTGGGGAGTGTAAATGAAGTAAATAAATAAATACATACATTTCCACATATAGCATTTATGCTGTGCCATACTGAATGCAAATTGTCCTGGCAATCATTGAAATATGTAACTTCAAACTATGGAAAAACAGAATTTGGAGTTCTATAACACTTATGTCGTATTATTCTCCCCAGACTTCATATTGCCTCTTAGTGTGAACTTTCTGAATCTTTCTACTCACTTGACAAAGGGTCACAATTTCCAAATGGTGTTGGGGATTTTCATTTGCTTTAAGGAGAGAGAATATATTTAAAGGCTCAAACAGATTGACAATAAATTATGTTACGTTTCTTCATGTTTGAGTGCCACAGCCATTTCCCACGGACAGTTACAGTGTGGGCCTTTCAACAGGGCACAGTTTTGTAAAGCACTATGTAAGAATGTTTAGCGTAATTTCCTTTCCTTACTTAAAAGCCAAATGCCTAAAGGCAAGCAACAACAGATGATGATTTGCTCAAGGTCATCTAGCACTTTCAAACAGCTTAATTAGATGTGCCAATTTACTGCTTTTATTACTTTTAGGAATATATGCAAATTCTCATATTCACTCTCTGTCCACAGCAATTGATGTTTGCATAAATTTTGTTTGATATATCTTGGCTTGAACAAGATACACAAGGACGGTCTCACCTTTTGCCATGTCTGCTAGTTATCAAGCCATTCACCTATGCATAGTTAGATACCTTTTCCCATCATTCTGTGTGGATTCAGTCCATTAATTCACCCCATTTCTGTAGATGTGCTTTGTTAATAAAACAAGTGATAGGTCATTTCAGACCCCTCTGTTCTGCCATGGCTGTCATCAAATTCCTCCCTCAGGACTCCTCAGTCTACAGCCCAGATACTGCATTTCTCCAGAGACCAATTTCCTTCTCCTTTACATCCCTGAGCAGTAATGTGTCACCAGTTTCAGCAAATCAGCAAAACAGTCGTAACCCTTTCCTAACTGAATCAACATTGCTTTTCTTTTTTTTTTTTTTGTTCAGGCACACAATAAGTTATGAAAATAGCACTTGTAGCTAAGGTGTTTGACTTGCTTTGGAGCCCTACGTTGTTCTCATGGCAATAATTAAGATAAAAAAAAATCTTTGTGACCTTTATTGTTTCTTTAAGAAGCAATTACTCCTATCTCTTTATGTGACCCTCAAATCTGACAGTGTCTTCTCATTGTATTCTTATTCCCATGTCAAATATTAATACACTTAAAAAAAATATTATCTTCTCCATGTTTTCTTTGATCTCTTCTGAAGATATGGCTACTGGGTTGTAAGCAGGAGGATTGCTTCAGTGCTCATGAGCCATGAATGAGAAGAATGCAGCTGCTGTATCTCCCAGTGCCGCACCTCCCATGCCATTCCTCTTGTATTCACTCTCCTGGCTTGTGGTGCTGAGGGACTCAAATTTTACTCTGAAGCAGGTAGGGGAGGGGGTGGGTAAGGCTGGAGGAGTACAAACAAGATACAAAGCTCTGTCTTTTTTTTTTTTAGTGTAAAGTTTTTTATTGCAAGATGAAAATATTTCCAACAGTGCTGTCTTAACAGGATCTCATGCTGCCTTGGAAAATTCAAAGGTACAGACAAAATCTCTGGATTAAAAACTGCCAACAGTACCAGGAGAAAACATATATTTGCTTGTTCACAACAGAAAGTGGATTACAAGGTAAAGATGATGCTGTAAAACCAGGTGATATAGAACAGTCATTGGAGTGGACTGTTCCATTATAAAGATGCCCTCCTGGGCTGTTCCTTCTATTAATCTCTGCTGATCTCTGGTTCTCACAGCTAAAGCATGATGTTCCAGAGCATACAAAGTGTATCTTCAGGCAGCAGGGTGGGTAGGTTCGAGGAAAGGGGATAAGAATGGGATTTTCTCCCTACAATAGTCACTGACAGTCTTCAAGCAGTCGCTGGATGTTCACTTGTCAGGTTTGCTTTAAATTGATCCTGCACTGAGCAGGGGGTTAGACTAAATGGCCTGTATGGCCCCTTCCAACTCTGTGATTCTGTGATCCGTCTATATTATATAGAAACTGCCAGCCTGACCTTCCCAACTAATCATGGGGCTGTCTCCATGAAACTTTCTGGGCTGGAGTGAGCTCTCTCTCCCATAAGAGATTCACAGCTGAACTGTGTGAACTAATTAACAGGCTTTCAAGATGACCTTGATGAGTAACTGTTAGCCTGAAGGTGGGGGAGGGGGGGGTTGCCTGACACCTGCAGAGTAGTCAACAGTGCAATGAGATGAGAGTATAGCTGGAATTCTCCTCTAAGATGGCTTCTCTCTTGACAGCTGCCTTTGAAGACTACCTGGACATTTCAAATCCTTTAAAATACAGTAGTTTGGGTGTTAATAGAAATCTATAATTTCTGTCTGCTTTTTCTTCCAAACTGGAGTGCTGTTTTGGGGAGCATCATCATGTTTTGGGACATGACACCATTGTTTAGTGATAATCATCCATATTCCAGGTGTTCTCACCTTTGGCATATTATCAAAGCTGGTTTACTATGATCTTTTCTGAAAGAACATTGTCGAAGCATATTAGCACTCCACCTGGATGGGAAGGTGTGTGTTTACAACGGTTCCAATTATGTCAATGCTGTTGTACTTCTGCTAGCCTCTTCATCTGCTTAAAAAACAACAATAGCTATAACACTATTGTGGAAAGAAAATGCAATATAGGTTTGCCCCTGAATTGAAGCAAACCCCTGACTGCTGACAAGGCCCAACTATAAAGCCTGGCATTCCCAGAAATCATTGCAGGAACCAAACTATATTTCTAGGGGCCTGGAAAAGACCCAAACAAGTCAACTGTTTCCCACACATAAATTGACCTTTGTAGTTGAAGGGTGTAATAGGAATGCAGATTGAGGGGACCACTTTAACATTTGCCAGGAAAAGTCCCAGGTAATAAGACCCTTTTGGTCACGCTTGAGGGGAGGAAGGGCATCCCCTTTTGCCCCCTCCTTGACACCTCTTAGATAACACTGGAGGCCCTGTGTTATCTCAGTGTGAAAGTACACTGAGAAACTTTCTGACCCAGTGATCTCAATGTCATAATTTAGAATGTGAATTATTGTTATAACATGTTCTGTAAACATCTTATGGGAATCCTTATCAGGAAGAGAAAGAACATCCCTTATGCATCAAACATCTTATTGAAGTCAGAATGATGTAATGATCCAATGTGTCAATCTTTGACAAACCTTTTCATCTTAGGGTATAAGACAGGGGACAGGAGAGCTAATTGGGGCTCATTCTTTGAGACACAGTGAGACCCTCTTAGTCTCGCTGTTTCCGGAATAGCCCAGAGGCCTCTGTTGTCTGTTGTCTTGTCTGCATGTATACTGTCTTGTTTTATGTTTGTTATCTGTGGTATGCCTGAATTG
Source organism: Lepidodactylus listeri (assembly GCA_029233225.1). Lineage (NCBI taxonomy): Eukaryota > Metazoa > Chordata > Lepidosauria > Squamata > Gekkonidae > Lepidodactylus > Lepidodactylus listeri. Next base: position 25,853,577 of record JARCFY010000008.1, read on the forward strand.
AACTGTGTTTCTTAGAGTATTTTAGAGAGGGCTGGCGGCTTCTAGCGCCTGGCGGAAACCACCCCCACATAGATAAGTTTGCATGTAGCTGTTTTATTTTATATTTAGAATAAAGTAAGTTTTCTTTTGAGACTGAGTGCATGTGTCTTGGGTGTCGCACCTCAGGCGGGGCCCCAAACTTTCCTATCACACACTTTCCACAGCCTTTGGTAAGGGGCCATCACTGAGACATAGAACTGAGGTATAAGGGGCACACACATTGATGCGTGTCGTCCACTCACACAACAACTCTAATGCTAGATCAGGTGTTTGTGGTTTTTTGTAGCCCTTTGACAGCCCTGTAGTGGCATAAAGATAAAGGTAAAGGTTTCCCATGCTTGAAAGCCAGTTGAAGACGACTCTAGGGATGTGGTGCCCATCTCCATTTCCAAGCTGAAGAACCAGTGCTGTCCAAAGATGTTTCTATGGTCATGGGGCTGGCATGACTTAGACGCCAAGGCGCACAGAAGGCTGTTACCTTCCCACTGAAATGGTACCTATTTATCTACTTGCAATTTCTTGCTTTTGAACTGCTGGCTTGGCAGAAGCTGGGACCAGAGATGGGAGCTCATTCCGTCATGCAGCACTCGGGTCTCGAACTGCAGAACTACCGACCTTCCGGTTTGCAGGGGGAAATAGGAGCTATTGGAGGGAAGTATGCAGAAAACTACTCTTTGCTCCATTGCTAGTGTAAATGTGTTTGTATTCACAGTGGCAATGAATCCTTGCTGTGTGGAATCCTTGCTGAATCCTTCAGTAGAGAATCCTTGCTGTGTGGAAGCAGCTTGTCATAAACCTAATTCACCTGTGATGAAAAATTTACACTGGCTGCCAACTGGATTCTAAGTGTCATTCAAAGTACTAATTTAATATCTTCTCTAAGCAATCTGGGACCAAGATACCAAAATAACTGCTTGCTCATATAGCAACCATAGATGCTTTTCAGGGACCCAGCTCCTGCTGTCCCAGTTTTCAGAGAGGAGATAGGTGGCAACTGCGAAAAAGCCTTTTGGTATATAATTGCACTGTACCATCCAGTATCTTACCAAAGGATGTTTGATGCTAATCTTTATATTAATTTGTTTTCTGGTGGAGTTCTTTCTGCTTTCTTGAGCTTCTGATATACTATCACCTGAATTACTTATCCTGGTATGTTTATTTTTGTGTTTGACTACTTCTGTTGTTTTCTAGCTTTTAAATAGTATTTGTCTTTTGGCTTGGTTGTATATGTCCTGGTTTTGTCTAACTTCATTTCTGCACTTGTAAGTTGCCTTGAGCATTAATGAAAAGGCAGTGTTTAAGTACATTAGTATGATGCTTTCCTAAAAGTGTTATAGCACTTAGAAGAAAATCCAGCTGTTCTAAAGTCAGATGCAAAGGATGTGCTGCATCCTTGTTTAATATAACACAATACGTTATTTTTATTTCCTTCAGGGGAGTATGTAGTGTGTCTTGTTAGTGTCTGTTCTCCATTTGGCAGTAATGATGATGCAGATTTAATCAGTAGTGTCTAATGTGTAGAGAATTTGGTCTCAGAGCAAGGAATTAGTTTTGGTGATCTTTGGATACTTCCCAGTATTATTTAACTCTGATTCTAATATGCTCCTTTAACAATTTGTTGTGGTGGCGGCATAAAATGAAACTTCATTTCCCTTCCTGATTGGTCTTCTGAGTACTTTTAAAGTAAATTATACTTCATGACAGATTTAATGGAACTCGTATCTACTTTTCAAGCCTATTTTAAGGCTCCTGCAAGCTTTAATAGTCAATTTACGTCACTGCAATTTTTAATATAATCAGGAATTATTTAAAATGTATGATTTAAGACTGCTAGTGATTTAATTCAACATAATTTGAATGTAGACCCTAGTTAGGATGGTTCTTATTACTTATTTTTATCAGGAATATCAACTATTTTAAATAGATACTCTTCACCTTTGTACAAAATCAAAGTTGTACAGTTTAATAAGTAGACTTTGTTTTAGAATGCTAGCACTGTGCTGAGATCTATAGCAGGGATGAGCATGAACCCACTCACAAACTAAAGTTTGTGACAAACTTTGGCCGATTTATGGTTTGTGAAGTGAATTTTGTGACAGGTCAGATGGCTAGAATGGCAGTCCACAGAGTGGAATGACAGCCCCTGGGAGTATCAGAAGTGTTCTGGCACTGGAATGGCAGACCGCAGAGTGGAATGACAACTCTAGGAAGTAGCAGAAGAGTTCTGGAGTTGGAATGATAGCCCCCGAAAGGAATTGACTGTCATTCCACTCCCAGAACTCTTCTATTCCTCCCAGGGGATGCAGTTCCACTCTGGAGGCTGTCATTTCCAGCTCCAGAACACCTGTCACTCCCAGGGACCGTCATGCCACTCTGTGAACAGTCATTCCAGTCCTGGTAGACTTCTCCTACTCTCTGGGGTCCCCATTCCACTCTGGAGGCTTCCATTCTAGTTCCAGGACACTTCTGCTACTCCCAGGGATTGTCATTCCACTTGGGGGGGCTGTCATTCAGTCCCAGAGCATGCATTCTGTTCCAGGGAATGGTCATTCCACTCTGGGGCCTGTTATTCCAGTCCCAGAGCAGGTTATCTGGGCCCAGAAACATTAGTTGAACATCTGCTCCACATTTTCATTACAACTGTTTTATGTTGTAATGCAGGGGTGGGCAATTGTTTTGGCTCAGGGGCCACTTTGTGGGAGTGGAGGTTAGCGGAGGGCCGCACCTTTTAAAATGATTGCATTCATTAGTTAACTTTGCATTTCAGAAAAGGTATAAATTGTATCATAAAAATCAACAAATATAAATTAAATAAAATAGTGGTAGTTTTATTCAATTTATTTATTGTGCTAATTTCATATCATCTATAGCTGCAAGCACATTTAATTTTAGAATCAGTTTAATGAGACAAATGTACCCTATCACACTTTTCTACAATTTTTTTGAAATCAAGAGATTGCTTGTTGAGAAACCACGTGGCTGATTGTCTTGGCGGGCTGCATGTGGCCCCCGGGCTGCAATTTGCCCACCCCTGTTGTAATGTATTTCAATGGAGCCCATGTAAGTCAATTAGCATTCCTGGCTTCCATTATCTTCAATGGGCCTTCAGGCCTCTCCCATTGTTTCCAGTGGGCAATCCTGTCATTCCTTTTAGTACTTTCCCTCTGCTGTGCTTGCACCCCCCCTTCCCAGCTTGTAGTGTGATACTGTGCTTCACATCAGTCCTGTTGAGTTGGCATTGCCGAGTTGGCATTGGGTTCTGCTGGGTACTCTGATTGCTGGGCACTCTGTAAATTGTACTGGTTCTGCTGGGCTTGTGAAAATGCCCCCCCCCCCGGCTTGGATTGTAATTGAGCTGGCATTTCCACATAGGCACTGGGATCTGCTGGGATCTAGTACATTGTACTGGTTCTGCTGGGCTTGCAAAAATGTCTCCCCACCTTCAATTTCTTCTGCAGAGATTCTCTGGTTTACCACAAATGCTATATCGGTCCAAAAAGGCTGACTCCTATTGTAGGTGGAGAATTAGTGAAGGAGACAAAATAGTTTTGTGAGAGGGAGGTAATTAGCAAGAATCTCTACTTATGTTTTACAGGGATCTTTCCCTTTCAGAACTCTCAAATAACCAGCAGGAATAACAAGGGGGTTGTTGGGGAAGAAGTATAGCTAACTGTCCTGTAGAGTAGAAGTCTGCCGAGAGAGAAAGTGAGGTGACCAGCATCTCACAGAAGGCCCAAGCAATATGGGGGCATGTTGTCACTAGGCGCCCAGACAAGGCACAAAACAGTGGAGCCGAGGCTGCATAGTTGTAGGATAATGGAACCTGGGGGCATGCTAATGTGACAGCCCCATGAAACAAAGAAGTGACAGGATTAACTGAAAGATAAAACAGTGAGTTTGGCAACACTGAATAGGGTTCTCAGGTATAGACAAAGAAGAACAGGAGATGTTCTTATGTGGGGTTTTGGATGTAAAATATGGTGTGGGCTGAAATTCTGGTTGCTTCCTCCAGTGCTTTGGAGGGCTAATGGATTGCTAATTAAACTAATAAAAAAGACACAATGCTGCTTGGTGACCCTCCTTTGTGTTAGGTGGGAAAGAGGGGAGTCATTATTGTGGAGGAAATGTGGGTATGAAGAAGTGATAGGATAGGTGATCCAGGTTAAATGGTGTTACCTCTGGGCTGAGGCAGATCCATTGTTTTATTTATTTATATTTGTTTCTTCATATTTGTATCCCGCCTAACCAGCCGAGCCGGCTCAAGGCGGCTGATGTATGGAGATGTCAGGGTGGAGGCTGCAGCTGGGTCAGTCCAAGATGTCACACTTACCAGGGTTTTTGCCTATGCATAATAAGGCAGGATCCATCTTGTTTATTCAGGTGGCGTATGTACTCCTTGGGTGCTGTAAAATAGAGGTGTTTTCCTCTGTATTGCCTCTCACTAAAGAGAGGGGGTCTGCCTGGCTTACAGTTTGACCTTAGTCCTGCTGGGTTAGCACTGCCACAGTGGCACTAGTTCTGCTGGGCACATTGCACTGGCACTGCTGGGCTTGCAAAAATTCCCCCACCTTCAGTTTCTACTGCAAAGATTCTTGGGGACTTTAATTCTGTTCTGCTAGGCTTCTATTGTCCTTGCTTTTTTGCTGTTATTTCCCCTCCTTTCTTCTTTGGTGGACTCTGTAAATCCAGTCCTCACCAAACTTGGACAACAGGTAGAGGAGAGACAGCTGGCGATCCCCTGTGAGTTTGGTTTCTCTAGCACACCTGGGGGCCATTCTACCAGGTCATGAACCTCACAAACTGAATCAGTTTGTTTAACCCCTAAAATTTTGTAACAGTTCTTTGTAAATGAACCAGGCATGCCACGAACCACAAACCAAACCACATGTTTCCAATTCATGCCCATCCCTAGTCTATAGAATTGACGCCAATGTGCTTAGGGCCTAGAACTAGAACATTTGATTTTGACCTGGCAGAGACAGCTCATAACTAAATATTATGAGGAAGATTGGCATGCCACTTTTAATAAATAACATTAGAAGCAGGAAAACCAGATTTAAGAATAGTGAAAGAGACAATGACAAATTATTTTGTCAGTCTCTGCAGTATATCTCTGATTCCATGCTTAGCATTTAGATGAAACAAAAGTCCCACTTATTTAGTCCATTTTAATCTTGCACTTTGATAAAGTTTTTCAGAGCAGCATGCATGGTTCTCTCCTCCATTTTATTTTCACTACGACCCTGTGAAGTAAGGAGAGGGAGTCTGTGTCTTAACTGATATCAAAATGACAGTAAGTTATGCTGAAGGCATGAAAGAAATGTGAAGGCAATTATGTATCAATTATGCAAAAGGCCATCTCCAGTGGGAACCAGTGGGAACACCTGTTTTCCCAAGGACCTGGAGCCTCCTTCCTGATAATTTGATCTAATGCTATCTAATTTTGATCTAATTTGATATCAGTTAGACCCAGATATCCAAAACTATAAGCAACAGGTCGACCCCAGCTATTTTCTCCTTAATGGCTGCGCATGAAACTTCATGTTTTGAATGAATCATGTAAAATACCCAGCCATTGATACTTATGATATCTAACTTCTCAATCTCCCCCAAAAGAATATTTTCAATACTGTATTGCAAATAAGGAACCCCCCCCCCCAGCAATGCTGACAAAGACTTTCTTTTCAAACTAGTCCATTAGCCATCTCCTGGCCTGCATTAAGGGCCACCAAGTGCTGCCCAGTCTTTTGTTAAACCAGGCCAAACTGGTATTAGGGGCAGGTATCCTAATCACCCCAGTTTGATATCCCCTGTATTTCCCCATACTTTTGAATCATGCCCATGATGGATCTTGGCCTAGCTTGGCTAGGCTATCAACAGCCTTATTCAGGTCTGTCACAAGAACCAAGGGTTACTGATTAAGCCTTTGGCCATTAGCTGTTACGCCTAGCCGACTCTCAACTATGCATATTAATTAATATTCACCTGTGAGCCACCCACATGAACGGGAAGAGGGAATAAAGTTAAAATTACTTCAAAGAATTGATATATAGCGAACACAGGTGTGCTTGGGCGAGATACTAAATCGGGGGACTCGCATTAGCCTTTGATGTACATGGAAAGGTACAAAGACTTGGCATAGGTGAAATGTCAAGTCCTCAGAATAGATCTTAAGGACACGTATTTGTATGAAGTAACCATACATGGATTACGCCTCTGCTTGTTGGAAACTGTATGTGAAGTGTGGATGTAACTTCATGCTCTTTGGAAAAACCCTTTGCAAGTTTTCCCCGCTTTTGCTAGCAATAAAGCTTCACTTGAATCTTCTGGATCTCTGGCTCCCTTGTGTTTCCTAAATTAGGATACAGGTACATGAGGTCTCTACTGAGATAACACCCATATTTGGAGTTCCTTCTTCCTTGCAACTCTCCTAAAATTCAAATCTTCCAATTGGATTCATAGTTTACAGCTGGAACCCAGTCCTATCACAGCAGAGACACTATCCCCTTTCTCAACAACTAAAGGTGCATGAAAGCCAGCTCTCAGCCCCCCCCCCCTTTTGTAGCTGGTTTGGGATCCATCCAGTTATCCCAGCTTCTTGGTAGGCTTTTTTGCTTTTCCACCTGCTCTGCTGTGCTTTCTCCTACCTGTCAGTTTCCCTCTCCCAGAGCTGCATTGCCCTGTTCAGAACAGAGTTGTATGTTTTTGGTTTCCCCCTCCTTTTCTCAGCCTTTCCCCCATAGGCAGGTAGCTTGGTAGGGAAAGTTTTCATTGTTTTACTAACACTCTTGTTTTTCCATTCTATAAAACTGCCATTTTCTTTGCAAAAACCACTTAATCTTTTAAATTTGTCTTTTTCTGTTGAGTAAACAAAAACTGCTTTTTATGTTGAAAAGCCTATTTCTGCCTCATTCCTTCATATTCTGGTCTGAATTTCAAGCTTGGTATACCTGGGGTTATCATTTCAAATATATTTCATAACTGGTGATACGTGTGTCTTCACCATGCCAGCAAAAGGGACACCTTCGTTCATTATGGGGCCTGCATGTGAACATAAGAAAAAAAGAGAAGCCAATGTTGGATCAGGCCAATGGCCCATCCAGTCCAACATTCTGTCACACAGTGGCCAAAAATACCAGGTGCCATAATGTGTGCATAATTATTTGGGCAACAATACCTGTGTTGAGCCCCTGACAGTAGCTTGGCCACTGTACTTTGGACCAGCTGAATCAAAGCTTCTGAACAGTGTTCAATGACAACCCCACATAGAACATATTATAGTAATGTAAACTGTTGGGTTAAACTGAGAGAGTGTAACTGGCCCAGGATCTCCATGTGAGGTGTATGTCAGTGTGGGAATTTTAATTTGGGCCTCCCAAATCCCAATCTGATACTAAGCACTACACTACGATATAAAATTAATCTGTTTGCTGTAAAGTTAATCTACCTTGGCTACCTAATTGTCTTACACACTAGGTTTAACTTTAAAAAGAATTAACATCACAGAACTCTGCTATTGCCTTATAAGCACATTCTGTCATCTTGGTTCTCACACATAGTCTCTAGGGCTCTCTCTTCTGGAGGAGAGTTTATTATTGTGTCAGGAATAAAGTCAGGCTGAACAGTGAACATCTAGCATGCATATTTATAAAATAAATTGGGAGATTAAGAACATAAGAGAATCCATGTTGGATCAGGCCAGTGGGCCATCCAGTCCAAAACTCTGTGTCACACAGTGGCCAAAACCCAGGTGCAATCAGGAGGTCCATCATTAGGGCTAGAACTCCAGAAGTCCTCCCACTGTTGCCCCTCCTGAACACTAAGAGTACAGAGCATCACTGCCCCAGACATAGCGTTCCATCTATACCTTGTGGCTAATAACCACTGGTGGACTTCTGCTCCATATATTTATCCATTTTTAAAAAATTGATTTTATTGAATGTAAGGTTATAGTAAGAACTCTATATCGGTATAGATTCTCAGAAGCATTGAGTTATAAGACAAGGCATGTTACAGATAACATTTCACAGCATTTCAAAACTTTGAGGACACAAAAGCTATATCCCATGTGGGAAAAGGTACCATAAAATATAATATCCAGTCCACTCTTGAAACTGTCTATGTTTGTAGCCACCACCACTTCCAGGGCAGTAAATTCCACATGTTAATTACTCTTTGGGTGAAGAAGTACTTCCTTTTATCTGTTCTAAACCTACTGCTCATTAATTTCAGTGAGTGCTCATGAGTTCTTGTACTGTGAGATTCTCTACCGGTTCCAAGCCTTGTTGTGATCCATTGGGAATGTGTTTACATGATGTGTTTATCATGATTTGTGGAAGTATTGAAAAAGTGTGCACTGCTGCTGCTTCTTTTTTTGCATGCTAATAAAAAATAGGCCTATGTTAAATGTTTCCTTTTTATGGGCAAAACAAACCAATTCACAAATGATCTTGTAGAGTGGAAATAATAATGAATGAAAAAACTTATCAATGAACTGACAGTTGTCAACCAAGAACAGAATGAAAAAATATAAGCTTGTTTCATTTCTGTTGAAGTTTACAACTCCCTCCTCTGATTAACCTTCCTATGTCAACAAGCATGTCTGTATGTGTTAAGGTTTTTAATACCATCTGATTCACCTGAAGAGCTTTCATTTTAAATTGCTTGCAGTTTACTTTTCATGTTGGTATATGACTGCATCCAGATATCGGAAGCAAACTGAACTAAGCAGAGGATAGGACAAGAGGATAGGACTCACAGTAATGGGTTTAAATTAAGGGCGGGAAAGTACTGGCTGGATATTAGGAAAAACCAGGGGTCATTTGGGGCCAGAGTGAGGCAGAGCGGTGCTCCGCCAGCCCAGGAGTGGGCACTAGGGCAGCTACAGGCCAAATCACATTTTCTGATCTGATTTGGCCCACCGCCAAATTGCTGCCGAAATTTGGTGGTGGCTTAAAAAGCTTTTGAAGGGGAGGGGGTTTGAGGGAGAGGCTCCAAACTTACAGGGTAGCTGCTGGAGCCTCTCCCCCAAATACCCACCAAGTTTCAAGAAGTTTGGACTAGGGGGTTCAATTCTATGGGCCCCCAAACAGGTTGCCCCCATTTCCTCCATTGTTCTCTGTGGTGGGGAAAAAGTAACATTTGGTTTCTAGTCCTTAAGTGCCTCTGAATGTTTGTGGACAGTGAGTCCAATGGTGTCCTAGTTGAGTCATCTAGTTGTACTACTTGACTACGAGCTGAAAAAGCACACTTTGTGATTGAGCTTGTTTTCGTCTTTGTTTTGCCTGTTAAGTATTGTCTGCAGCTCCTGTGGTGCTGGTGTAGAATTATCAGCTGGTCTCAAAGGATGCTTAATCAGGATAGGCCAATGGAAACATTGCAGCATATGTTTTAGCATCAGTTATTTTCTTCTGTTTGAGAGCCATAACCCTTATTGTATTCCAACTATTGCTTCCCGCACTTCGAAATCCTGTGTGACATTGATGATCATGTGACTGAAGAAGCATGATGTTTTATTTACAGGTAGAAACTATTTAGCATGCAGTAATTCTGTTTTCTATAACTATTTTTGTAACCACATCTCTGTGTATAGATGATACATTAACTTGATTGTGTACAGAAGATTATCAGGTTTTTTTTGCTATTTGGAAGCTGATGGAGACGACATATCAGTATTGAACCATGATGGAGTCAATGCTGCCATTTTGGATTTTGATGGCCATATGGCTCCTTTTTTTCTTGCATCAGTGATCTTGGTAGCCTCAAACAAGTATAAGTTAGTGCAGAATATGCAAGTATTAGATGGTATGTACCATTTCCCTTTTTTTAAAAAAGCATGGCTCCTGTTACCCCTGTTACTTCTGAATGACTACAAGAAAATATGTCACAGGAAAAATACAATTTATTATCGGAATCACTGAACTGGGAGCATTTACCAGTCCAATAAACTATTCAATGACAATAGCTTCAGACCATATATGACCACATTTTCAGATTTCCATATTCATTTTAATATACTATATGGTTACCCTAGTTCTGTCCAATTACTTTCTAAATCTTTCAAAATGTGGATTCTTTAGAGCACTGTATATTCTTCCAAAATGAAAATGAAGTTGTTTTTGCCTAAAATGGAAAGCACAACTAATGAACAAAAATAAGCATACGAACCCATGCTTCACATTTGTAGCGATACTAAATAAGCTTTACTGAAGATAAAGTATATTTTACATTCTAATTATCCATTACTAATTTATACATTTGAAATAGTCTTCAGTATTCCTCCCCATTGCTTGGTATAAAGGGATGGCTAATTTGCAGCTAATTTCTGGAAGCTGTTGGAAACCATATAAATAAGTTTATGAAGCTAAAGTTGTGTATTCACCTGTTGATTTTTAAAATTTGTAACTAGAATGATGCCCATCAGAATGAAGATGAGTGTGGGCTTTCACCTCTACTCTTTACTTGTCCATATCAGCCTACTCAATTTCTTTGTCTTTGACATGAATAGAAGGAATCACTCTCACAGCAAGGGAAGGACAGACACTTTCCCCAAATATTACACAGGACATTATAATGAGTGGAAGGGAGGTGGGTTGTAGATGTTGGATGAGGGAAGAGAAATTAGAAGTGAATTCAAGAAGAAGCTGAGTAAATAGGGGAAAGAGAACTATGATACAGATTCCAGAGACTGTATGAATTTGGAACTCTAGTCAGATTAAAGAGTTCAGTGTGAGGACTGTAGTGATAGAAGACATTCCTTTATAGCTGAGTGTGTTATGGAACTGGTAGTTTGAGGACTTGCCCTAAGATCACGTGACCTTAGTTCTAGAACAAGAGTAAGAGACTGCTGTACAGGATATTTTAGCAGCTGCTGTTCATATTAAAGTTGCTTTAAGCCATTCCTCATTCTGGTAGGTTTATATGTGTTCTCATTATCATTACAAGGTCAGTAATCTTCACCTGATAGAAAAGGGAATTTATGAAATTCTTTCCTCCCCTGCTCTGTGTTCAGCCACCCTATTTTGCTTTTTTGTTTTCCTTTTATACTTCTTTCTAGTCACTGACAGGATGACGTTGCAGCGGCCTCTCAGTTGTAGTCCAGCTGTTAGCAAGAATGTGATATTGATGATAAGATAGCCAGCAATCAAAATCAGCCCAGTCAGTGCATCCCATATTTAACATATAAAAATAATCAGATGTCACAAGCATCTATCAGTTCCCATGTGTATTTCTTTAACATCCTTACAATTCACATACATAATTTCCATTTATGAGTTTAGGCACCAAAGGCAAAGGGCAGGTACGTACTTTAGGTATTCTTACTAATACCTGCAGTTTCTTCCTTTCCTGCTGTAACCATCTCCACTAACACAGTGTGTCACATTAATAAGAACCCTGCATTTATCCACATTATCTCATGAATTCCCATCCAGCCCCTCACAATCTTACTCTAGTTTCACTCCAGTCTTTCAGTACCATTAAATAAATGAGATGAAATTCACCAGGATTTTTATTTTGTCACTTTGACTGGGATGTTGACACAGTTATGGTGTCAAAGCAGAAGTTTCCAGCCCACCATGTCCTTGCAAAGATGGTTTGATCCTCCTGTCTCCAGAACGAGGACCCTGGAACAAACCCCCCTCCTGATAGTTTTACTGAGACTGGGTTTGGGTTCTCACACATGCAGTACAACACACCAATAAAAGCAACAGACTTTATTGAAAAGATTTAAAAAGTGATTCAGGCCTAAGCATAAGGCAAGAATAAACAAGTGCAATAGAATAACAAAGTCTGTCTTCCTAAATACACTTACATATGTGAAGACAGGCAGGTTAAAATATCTTCATATCAGCTTAAATAAGAAAGCAGCATGTTAGAGATGCAGCGAGATGGTCCTCTGCCCTGAGGGTATTCTTGGGCCATGCTTGGAAAAATTTGTCCCAGGTAGTTGTAAGCTAATTTTACAGGAAAACTGGACCACTTGCCCCCTGAGCAGTATAAGCCAATAAAGAACATTATCCAAAAGACAATTCTCAGAAGAGCAGGATTCCCCCCTCCCATCTGAGTGTAGTTAAGTTAGATCGCTTTGATGTTGAAAGGTGCGACCCCAAGTTTTTCATCTTGGCTTGGGAACAGCAGAAGACTGATGGGAGTTTAATGCAGAACTCTCACCAATATTACTTGTTTATGCTTAGGTGGCATATCAGGAAACAGGCTATGGCTTTAAACTTACGACAGGGCCAAATGATGACTCTTATGGCTTTAAATTTACAACAGGGCCAAATGCTGACTCTTAAACTGTCAGGTTGATTGATACAGAGGAGACCATCTCTCTTGACACATGGTTAATTGTTTTCTTATTTTAAATTGGTGTTTTTAAAAAAAAAATCAAAATCCTGTCTAGCAGCTTGCTGACTATGGCTGTTTAGATTTTGCAAGCCTTGGGTAAGGCAGCTAAACTGACATATTACTGAATATGTTGAATACTGCAACACTGAATTCACAAGGTTCTAAATAGACCATACTTTAAAACAACCAAGGTAGCAAAAGAGTTGTGTCATTAAGTTCCCCAGGTGTATTTTCCCATGTTTTGGTCAGTATTACACATAATATTGCACATTTTCTGGGAATAATATAAATAACAATTGCAAGAAGGTGGATTTAATTGGACATAACATTCTTATTTATGAAAAGATGGCAAAGGAGAATGTAGGCTTATATGCCAGAGACCTGCTGGTGGCTTGGGGCGCCCTGGCAGAGAAATGACAAAATATTTGAATTTTGCCTCATTCCTAACCATTGTTCATCAGCATTTTCTTTATCTTCCAAATGTTTCCATGAATACCTAAGCATAGCAGGGTTTATTACTGCTGTTGTTTCATAAGTCCATATTTTACTCTTGCAGGCATTTGGACAGTCCTTCTCAGTTCACCGCAAAGTTGCTGAAGATGGTGAGACGCGGGAGGAGACGCTCCTCCAGGAGTCGGCATCAAAGGAAGCTTATTATCTGGGGAAAATCTTGGAAATGCAGCATGAGCTGAAACAAAGTAGAGCTGTTGTTACCAATGTTCAGGCAGAGAACGAACGACTGACTGCTGTTGTGCAGGACCTGAAAGAGGTAAATTGGGTTGAGAAGAAATATGGTGTGTGGGCGAATTGAAGTTTCTCCTCAAAGACTAATTCTTGAAATAACACAAAGTGGGCAGCCATGTTGGTCTGGAGCAATAGACCAAAGTTAAGAGTCCAGTGGCACCCTTAAGACCAACGAAGTTTCATTCGAGGTGGGAGCTTTCGTGTGCACGCACGTCTGACAAAGTGTTCGTGCACATGAAAGCTTGAATAAAACTTTGTTGGTCTTAAAGGAGCCACTGGACTCTTAACTTTGTTCTCTTGAAATACTACTAAGAGTTCCACCACAAATGTTGCTGTGATGCCAAAGCTAATATTTGTTCGGAGCAAAAGCTCACTGTTGAGTAGAGATGATATTGATATTAAGTTAACTAAAACATAATGACTAAATGTTTGCTTATAAATGTGTTGGGATTTAGGAGACAAGTGATTATTTCAGGAAGGAGACCAGTTTGCTCTCTGTGAGGTGTTAGACATTGTCTTAAGAATCACAGAAGACCTGAAAGCATTTTTGTCTTTTGTTGTTTCAAACATTGACCATTCTTATATGCTTGAGTCTGAAATGGTCTTAGCAAGTCAGGCTTGTTTCTTTTTAGGATGAACTTTCTTGCAAAATGATGCTGCAGTCTGTATTTGCATTGTAATGGATTTTAGCGCTTTATTTCCTCTAAGTCTCGTCAAGTTGCTCCTTCCCTGGCCTTTTGGCATCTGCTCTCTGAGTCTAAAACCAAGTATGGGGGTGCTTAGCTGCCCCTTCTTCTATGTTCTGGGGTGGCCTGAGGCCCTACACAACTATAGGCATGCTGATGTAACATAAATGGTGACTGCTTATCTCAAGAGGGTAGCTCATGCTTGTGGTGCAGAGGTAGGGGGCCCCAAAATCATAATGATTAACCACATCCTTGCCATGTCCTCTCCCAGCTGGGTTTGCATAGAGCTAGCCAGAGGCCCTGGCTCTCCCCTGTGCCCCCAACTGATGCTCTTGGCTAGCAAACCACCTATGTCTGCAGCTATGCTCAGCTGTTGCTTGGTGGTGGTGGGTCTCTCCTGCAGGTGGTGCACCCCCACTCCTGCTGGGCCCATGAAGCTGCTGCTGCATTCTCGTGTGGTGCTCTGCTCTTTCCTGGAGTTTTGCAGTTGCAGCCTCCAGTTCTGAGTCTCAGTTGTAAACATGTTCTTAAATACAGGCAGGTTATCTTGCCTCAGTGACCAGTCATTGTGTGTTGACATGTTTATGCCCTCCTCAATTGCTGAAATAGCCCAGTTGTTAAAAATCTGTTTCACATCAGAAAATTTTGCTATGGTTTAAAATTCACCAATGGACTGCACCTTTTGATTACTCTCTGCAGTTAGACAATTTTTCTATCATTTACGGAGCTATTTTTCAATCCCTTTTTTTATGTCTGGCTGATTGCTTATATAGTGTAGAAAAAAAGAAGTGGCTGAAATCATAGCCTGCAGTCTCCAGATAAGTGCTAGACTTGCATATCATGTAAGCCATCTGCTCCTGGTCTGGGTAAGGAATCTCTGCGCTGCAGGTTTTGTCCCCTGCATTGATAAAAGTACTCACAAGAGTCTATGGTAACCTAGGAAGCTCTACTCAGAAACTGTACGTATGTTTCAGGCCATTGCAATGCTGTGCTGAAGCTGAAGTTCTCTCAGAGGCTTCCAAAGAGGAAAGTGGACCCTTTCAGATGTCCTCCATTTGTGTACTTTCTCTCTTTAACAACTTACTCATACTGCAAGAAAGAAGGTCTCTGAGTAGTTTAATGCAGTTCATGGATGGGCAACCTACTAATGTGAGCAGAACTCATTCTCCTCCCCACCAACTTCAGCAGAGTTGTGCTACTAGGAAACAGCATAAAATTACGTCCTTGCAATAGTCTGCCATTCACTTAACCTTTTATTCTCAAGTACTTGCCTTTGGTAAGTACAAATTTCCTTCTGCGACCAAAGAAAAAAGGTTTAGTATATTAGAAGATTTTACTTGTCTTTTTTCTGATCCTTAATTTGTCATAAATGTATGTGTAGTGCTCCAGATGGCTCTTGTCGGGCTGATTCAGATGTATAAAAAGAACACAATCCATACCTTTTATTAGGACCAACCCAATGACACATAATAGGGTGGGAGATTTTGTGTTCACCAGAAATCTTCTTCAAGATGGATGTTAAAAGAATTGTTTAGAAAGTGTTTGGGCGAAGGGAGGATGCCTCAGGACATAGTGTTAAGTCCTGTTAAAATTTGCGTTGTGTTGTGTGTTAGATGTGAATCAGATTCAAACAGAGCTGGTTTCAAATTACTCCCAGCAATCAGCAATAAATTGATTACTCTCCATATCAAAAACATATCCAGCAAGTTTGTCCATACTCTTGAGAAGCTTAAAGTGTCCACTTAATATTTCTGATGTCAGATCATTAATCTAACAAGAGGGATAGCCAAAAACATAGCTGGTTTGTTATGTGTATAGTACACAAGTAACAGTTATTTGAGAATCTTCCCCTCCATTTTATCCTTTATTGAGACATAACTATTAACATCCTTAATGGTATTTATTCATTTATTGTTTTATAGCGCACCTTTCTCACTGAGTCTCAAGGTGAACTACATGGTATGAAACAATGCCAGCAAATATGATGATAGGATGAGATATCCTTCAAAATTATGTAAATGCTGTATTAGCACATTCTTTCAGGTGGGTAGCCGTGTTGGTCTGAAGCAACAGAACAAAGTTTGAGTCCAGAGGCACCTTTAAAACCAACAGTTTTATTCTGGGTATAAGCTTTTGTGTGCATGCACTCTAGAAGTTTGCATGCGCACAAAAGCTTATACGCAGAATAATGATTATAAATTTTTCATAGCCATTAATCAATGCACTCCATCTTTAAAAGATATTTTCAATTCTTTCCTTCGCTGGACCTACTAAGCATTCTTGGATGCTTTTCACAAGTGGATGGCAATATATATTATAGCTATAGATATGAACCATGTTATTCCGTTGCCTGTTAGTTCTTTATCCCACTTCAAAACTGTTCTGTTTTGGGTTCCTTTATTCTGTGTTTGTCATTTCCAAGTACTTTGGTGAAAAAACAGGCCAGCCCTAATTTTTTATCAATCCTAATGAACAGAAACATTAATAAAACTATAATTAATAAAAACTATAATGTGTATTATTGATTCCACGGCTGTAGCCAGTTTGGTATAGTAGTTAAGTGCATGGACTCTAATCTGGGAGAACCGGGTTTGATTCCCCACTCCTCCACTTGCACCTGCTGGATGACCTTAGGCAAGCCATAGTTCTGGCACAGCTGTTCTTGAAAAAGAGCAGTCTCTGTCAGAGCTCTCTCAGCCCCACCTACCTCACAGAGTGTCTGTTGTGGGGAGGGGGAGGAAAAGGAGTTTGTAAGCCGCTCTGAGACTCTTTTGGGTAGTGAAGGGCGGGGTATAAATTCAATCTCCTCCTCCTCCTCTTCTTCTTTGTAGAAAAATCCCAGCAGAAACTCATTAGCATAATAGGCCACACTCAACAGAAGAAGAAGAAGAGAAGAAGAGATTGGATTTATACCCTGCCCTTCACTACCCAAGGGAGTCTCAGAGCGGTTTAAAAACTCCTTTCCCTTCCCCTCCCTACAACAGACACCCTGTGAGGTAGGTGGGGCCGTGAGAGCTCTGACAGAGACTGCTCTTTTTCAAGGACAGCTCTTATCAGAACTATGGCTTGCCCAAGGACATCCAGCAGTTGCAAGTGAAGGAGTGGGGAATCAAACCCAGTTCTCCCAGATTAGAGTCCACACACTTAACCACTACACCAAACTGGCACTACACCAAACAGTAGAAACTCATTAGCATACTAGACCACGTCTCTGACAGTGCAGAAACAAAGAGAGAGAGAGAAGGAAAGAAGGAGGAAAAGAGGGAAAGAAAGAGATGGAAAGGAGGGTAAGAAAGAGAGAGAGAAGGAAAGAAAGAGGGAAAGAGGGAAAGAAAGAGAAGGAAAGAGGGAAAGAAGGAGGGAAAGAAGGAGAGGAGGAGAGGAGGAGGGAAGAAGAAAAGAAAGAGAAGGAAAGAAGGAGGGAAAGGGAAGGAAAGAGAGAAGGAAAGGAAGGAAGGAAGAGAAAGAAAGAAAGCAAGAAAGAGGGCAAAGAGATGGGGGAGGCTTTCCCACCCCCATCAAGCCCCTGCCATCCCCACAGCCCCCCAATCAAGCCCCTGCCACCCCCCAGCACTTACTGGGACCAGGTAGAGTGGAGGAGGCCCCATGAACCCCAACAAGGCCCTTTCCCACCGGCTCTGTGCACTTAAAGGAAGCTCGTTTTAATTGGGCATGGGGCCCTTTCCAACCAGCTCCATGCACTTAAAGGGAACTTGCTCCCTTTAAGTGTAGGGCACAGGAAGCCCTTGGAGGCCCGGTCTCTACGTGGAGATCAGCCACGGGGCCCTTTCCCACTGGCGGGGAGGAGAGGGGCGGGGCGGGCTTGGATGCCAGCCGGAACACCGTTCCAGTGCATTCCGCCCCAAAAATAGCCCTGCATGGCTGCATATAGAGTCCGGAGCCGCATTACTTGTGAGGTGTTTATATCATCCTTATAACTGTTTACACATTGATTTATACTACGTGACTCTTTTTACGGGCAGTTCAAATTTATAAGCCGGGTTTCATCTATGATTCTTTGTTGTATGTTTATGTTGTAACATTGATTGTACAATTTATTGTTATCATTCTTGTTTGGTCTTTAAGACATTTGATAGTATAGTATTGTTAATAAACTTTCCATTTTAGAGCAGTTTAGGGCTACGTAGTGCTTATACTCCCTTCTACTGATTTGGCTGTGTTCCAGATCTGTGATAGAAGCCAGGCACATGATTAATCTTTTTGTGAAATGGAATTATTTGCAAGGCTATAGTGGTAAGACATCTGCTCAACCCACTGAAGAATCATGGTGTGTAAATCGGATTAAAACCTGTCCTAGCGTTTCTCAAGAAACCAGAGTATGCCACAAAGTGTTTTAAAAGTGTCTCCTCAGCAGTTAATAGCAAGCACAAAATGCTGCCAGCAATTGACGTATCTACCACACGGTATGGACAGTCTTGGATTGACCTAAGTTATTTTTAACCAGCAAATCGATGCACAAAAGAAGTAGATCAGCAGTCACGTTTCCCAGTAGTGCTCACTCTTCTCTATAAATGAGGCTAGCTCACTCTTTAGTTGCATATTACTTCAGATAAATTCCTGCAGCTTTCAAAGCAAAGGTCATGATATAGGCTGTGCCTTAATGCAAACATTCCCAGTTTCTTCTGTGCTGAGAGGCATTCTGAAAATTGTCCAGAAACAATGCCATAAATTATTCATATATATCTGTTGGTGAAAATTTAGCTTCATTTGCCTAGTATTGCACCAGTAGTATTCACCTTTACTTTTCAGAATTCATTAACAAGATTTTTATACCGCTTCTCCAGGAGTGTCCATGTATCTGTCACCATTACTGTGAATGCTCAGTGGTGCTAAGATCCACTTTCAAAATGGTTTGGGACAGATTGTTGGTTTGGCCATGGTCAGACTTGCTTTTAAATCTGACTCAGCTGCAAATGTCTGACAGATATAAAGGGCATGATTAGACATCATCATCTGGGAAAGGTCCCACATTGCTGCCCCGCCATGGAAGCAGAGTTAAAAGACACCAGGGAAAATCCGGTCCTAATGCTTGCCAATGGGCTACGGATGGACTTTCGCCTGTCTGATCACTCAAGCATGCTCTCATGCCATTGGGATGGTCTGCTCATTCCATCCCGACTTGGCACCGTTTCCCCCCCCCCCTTGCTTAGCAGTATGCGCAAAATCACATACTCCATGGGGAACCTTCAGTGCGGAGGTGCAATTACTCATTTATGTGCATGGGAAACAAAAGGCCACTAGCCCAAATGTGCCAGCTGATTCGGCAGTGATGGGCTGAGCCCACAGCTACAAAGGATGTGTGATCGCGCAACGTCGTGTCAATTTCTATTGGGGGAAATAGGCTCCCTTCCCCTCTACACCAAACCGCAGCCTATGTACCCCCATTTTAGCCTTTTAAAGGGCTTTTCTCTGTTCCTCTCCAGTACAGCATGGCTCAAAAGAGAAAGTGAAATGGGGAGTTCAGGGTTTGGGGTCTTGGCACACAGCAGGGCTGGTGGTACCAGTGAGCAGTACTGGAACAGGGGTGTGTGTGTGTATGCCATTCCTGTATGTTCTCACCTGTTTCTAAACTATTTGTTGCCACTGCCAGTTTCATGACCTTCAGCCCCTGAATCAGCTTTAGTCTGCTGTGCTTCACAGGCTTGAGTTGCTTCTAATGTCACTGCTGTTTTTGCATTCCTAATTTCACTGCTTTTTCCTGCACTGTGACACAGAGCTAGTTGTTCCTAAGCTTCCAGGCTTGGCCAATGACCATTTCTAGCTTGAAGGCTTTCGAAAAATTGTACCCATTTTAGTTCTAGCTGCTTATCCAAAGGAGTACTTATACTAAAAATGTAATTTGGTTTTGGTACACCTGACCAAGTTACTACCGGCAGTGGTGGTTAGGAGTAAACACAAGCAAAGGATTTCCATAACCTGAAACGGTTGGGAGAACTATTGTTTCTGTAGCAGCCTATAGCATATTTTATTTTTTTTACTCAACAAAGCTTGTGAAACATTTGCAGCCACAAACATGGTAAAATTATCCATGCAGACTGGAGCGTGATGAAACAAAAGTGTTTGACTTCAGTAATGTACAACTCATATAATAACAAATTGATTTATTAAGGTATCCTCTTTGCTTCAGAGTACAGTAGAATGAGTTCCTGTTTGCACCACCATTTCATAAGTGATAGCCACGGGGCGGAGGCGGGGTGGGGTGGGGTGGGGAATCCTTTGTTTAAGCTTTCAGTCCCTCTCCAGAAATAGCTTATGGAACCTTTTGATTCCCATTTTGAGTTACAGTGATCTGTGTAACCCCTCAGGGAACAGCAGTAACTTTTGTCAGCTTCTCTGGGACAAAAATGAGACTCCAGCAATCAGAATGCTGGCTTAATGTGGTACAAAGACGCTATGCATTACAATGTAAGCCTTCACTTGGATACCATTCTCCATGGAACTTATACTTTACACATCATCTCCCTTTGACTGAAACCTCAGAGCTCATTATCAATCTGGCACTTCCCATGAAACTGCAAACAAGTTCTTGGCTCTCATGATCCTATCTAATTGCTCCTTCTGTGACTTTCCTCAGCTATCCTCAAGGGAGAACCCCCCCCTCCCCCAATGTGTAAAGAAAATGGCAGTAAGGCAAATAATGAGAAACCTAGCCACCCCCATTCAGTGTATTATTCTATGCCAGGCAAGCTGTTTATTTTTAGTCATTCTCGCAGCCTGTGCCAGTCAGCATCCAGGAAGAGGACACGGTGTCATTCAGAGGTCAGACAGTGGTATCGCCCTTTCATTGTAATGGTCAAATCCACCCTTAAGCTTCAGGATTCAGTGAGGTTTTTTGTTGGCTGACAGATGCTTTAGATATGAACATGCAGATGCTCATACATAATTACAGTTTGCATGTGTCTTTCTGGGTTTTCTTTTTTAAAAAATAAGCAGATTATATTGGGAACTGACATTTTTAATTACAGTGTTTTGTTCACCTTACGTCAAATACACACTATTTCCCCAGTCACACGTATCCTTGCAGCCAGCACTATGAACATTTTTAAAAAAATTTGAAGGACATTTTTTTCAGGCTTGAAATAATATTGGCTCTGGGACTTGCACTTAAATAGAACTCTGGAATGACTGTGTCAGCATTACACAGTGATTGTTTTACACGTGGCCTATTTCCTGGTGTCACTAAGCCATGAGAATGAAATATAAAATATTACAATACAGATAATAAAGTAGTATTACTTTTCTAAATGTGATTGCATATACAATTTTGGAGTTGAATTCTAGAGTTCAGTTTTAAACACTGACACAATGTTTATCAGAATGGGGAATATCTGGGGGTTTCCGGTTGGAGGAATGGAGGTCTGACACGCTTTGCAAATGCGCAGGGCGGACAGCGGCTCTTCTTGACAGCTTGGGTGGATAAATCCACCTGACGCAACCTCACACAGGTAGTGTGAGGACCAGCAAGCAATATAATCCAGGTTTGAGCAAGCTCGGTGAAGGAAAAGCCTCGGAGGAGACTTTTACAACACCTTGAGCACTGCAGCCGAAGAAGATTTTTGCAAGTATCTCTAAGGAGCCGAGCTGGGCTGATTAATCAGCATAAAATCTCCAATTCCCCTGATTCCTTAACAAAGAAGACAAAGTTTAAACGTTGGGACCACATCTGAAGAGAAGTAACAACATAAGGTAACGGAAAAAAACTTTTTGCCTTACCATTACCGTGTTTTGAAAGACGAAAAGCAGATCTGGTGAAGCAATAGACTGTTGCAGATTGGATGAGTGCAGTTTTGAAACGTTAAAAAGCTGAATTTGAACTTAAAAAGCCAAAAAAACAAGTTGTTTAACATTCCTGCGGTTAAGAAGAGTCGGGAGGGGGAGCCAAGCATCGCGAGACAAAGAGGGGAGGAGGGAACCAAGCATCGCGAGACCAAGCTGTGAGGACTGAGACAGGAAGTGATGGCTTGAGGAGCAGACAAGAAGGGAAGCGGAGAAGAACCGGAAGAGAGCAAAGGGGACTGTAAAAACTGCCGGACCAAAAGGACTACAACAGGAAGTGACGTGCGGAGAGTAGACAAGTAAGCAAGAGGAAGGGACAAAAGGAAACTACGGCAAGCCAGAAGCAAGGTAAAAAGACTATAACCTTTGACACAAACCATAGAGAAGTTGCGCCTGCCATTTTGGATTTATAAAATTTTTAAACAGTAATATCTCATAAACTATATAACTTAGAAGGCTGAAACCAACGAAGTTTGACTTGGCAAGACTAGCTTGTGTGATTACACTAAACGGTGTTTGATTTGGAAAATAAAATAAAACCGATCTTTTTTAAAGAGACAAGACGGATCGCGGGCTAAGATCGAGAGCAGCTACATGGTCCTCTCCTACAATGGCAGCAAAAAAAGAAAAAGAATTACTAGCTGTTATGGAAGCAATGGAAAAAAAAATGTTAGATGCTATAGGAGAGGTAAATGTTAAAATGAATGGTATAGCTGCACAAGCAGACAAAAATTTTATAGATTTAAAAGCTGAATTACAAAAGTTAACCACTAGAACACAAGACATAGAAATTAAAGTAAAAGAACTGGAAGAAAATACTCAAAAAACAATGAAGGAAAATGACAGAATGGAAAAGATGATGCACTATAGAGACATGCAAAACCATCTGAGATTTAGAGGTATAGAGGAAAAATTAGGTGAAGACATTTTTACAAGAATGCAAGAAGCATTAGCAGATTTTTTACAAGAGGAAGAGGAAGTTGTTAAAGAACATATGGATCTTGTTTACAGAGTCAATTCTACATATGCGAGAGACAAAAATATACCAAGGGACGTGGTAGTTCAATTTACAATGAAGAGAACAAAAGAACAAATCTACAAGAAATGTTTTACAGACTCTTTTGAAATAGGTGGAAAAAAAGTTATCGTAATGAAAGAATTGCCCAGAGCAATTTTGCAAGACAGGAAAAAATTCAAGCATCTGACAGACAAACTGAAAGAGAAAAAAATAAGATTTCGTTGGGAAATACCACAAGGACTGAGTTTTTATTATGGTAACAACAGAATGGTGATTAAAAATTCAGCAGAAATGTACGCCTTTGTTGGTGAGAACAAGGAAGAATTTGGTGATATTTAAGACTACAACAAGATGGATTACAAAGTACTCTCATGGAATGTAAATGGACTTAATTCACCCCAAAAATGTAGAATGGTAGGACACTGGCTGGAGAAACAAAAATGTAGTATAGTTTGTATACAAGAGGCCCATCTTAAGAAACAAGACTACAAATATTTAATAAGAAAAAAGTTGGGAGAAGAATTTTTTTCATTGGCAAGTAATAAAAAGAATGGAGTGGTAACATATGCCAAAAAAGACTTGGAACCTAAACTAATATTTAAAGATAAAGAAGGAAGATACTTAGCTATTGAAATTCTGTTACACGGACAGAAGACTTTGTAAATATTTACGCCCCCAACGGAGCTAAAGAAATCTTTTTTAAAGAACTACAAATGGAACTGGACAGTGTAAACTATGAACAAATCATAATGTTGGGAGACGTTAATGGGACTGTGAATAATAAAATAGATAGGCGCTCAAAGAGAAAAAGACGACACACTAGGGAAACTTCCAAAAAATTTTTTTGAACTGATAAAACAGGAAAAGCTGGAGGATATTTGGAGGAAGGTTAACCCACAAGGGAAAGACTATACTTTTTACTCTAACAGACATGATTCACATTCAAGAATTGCTATGATCTGGATGTCTATTAATCTAACATTTAAGACAAAAAAAGTTGAAATTCTACCTAGAATAATCTCAGACCACAATCCTTGTCTATGGACTTCTGGGCAAATAAAAAGGCAAGGGAGATGGAGAATAAATGAGGACTTATTAGACAACCAAGAAATAGTTAAAAAATTACATGAAGAGACAGATTTATATTTTCAAGCGAACATACAAAAAGAAGTAAAAATTCAAACTGTGTGGGATGCGTACAAAGCAGTTATGAGAGGATTATTGATATCATTGAACGCTAAAGACAATAAAAAGAAAAGAGAACAATATGAAAACATTGTACAAGCCATTAAAATAAAAGAAAAGGAACTGAAGAACAGACCAGGAAAAAAGAAACTGCAAAAGGAAATTTGGATGTTACAAGACCAAGCAAAAGCTATTTTGAATCAAGAGACTTACTGGAACCTGAAAAAATTGCAACAAAAAGCATTTGAAGGTGCAAATAAACCTGGAAAGTACTTAGCATGGCAATTAAAGAAAAAACGTGAAAATAAATTTATTACTAAAGTGATACGGGACAATATTGAGATAATAGACAATAAGGGAATAAAAAGAGAATTTTTTAAATATTATGCAAAGCTTTTTAAGAAGGAAAATAAAGACAGAAGAAGGATTAAAGAATACCTACAGTCATTAAAATTACCAAAACCAACGGAGAAAATCAAAGAACTACTTAACTGCCCAATGTCACTACAAGAGATTAAAAATGCAATAAATGATTCAAAATTAGGGAAAGCACCTGGATCAGATGGATTTACAGCTAAGTTTTATAAATCACTACAGGATTCGATCTCACCAGTGTTATTGCTATTAATGAATGACATAGGAGTGACAGGTGAGGTCCCGGAGACTTGGAAAGAAGCAACCATTTCACTCATTCCGAAAGAAGGTCAAGATTTAACCAGTGTTAAAAATTATAGACCAATTTCTTTGTTAAACAATGACTATAAGATTTTTGCCAAGATTATAGCTGATAGGCTTAAGGAACATCTTAAAGAGACTATACAGACAGAACAAGCAGGATTTTTACCTAATCGCCAAATAAGAGACAATATAAGAGTAGTAGTGGATGCTATAGAGTACTATGATAAACATCCGGAGAAGAAAGTGGGCTTTCTTTTTTTAGACGCGGAAAAAGCGTTTGACAATTTAAATTGGGATTTTATGTTTGAAGTGTTGGAACATTTTGAAATTGGAGACTATATGCTTAATCTTATTAAGTCAATATATAGAGAACAGAAATCCTCTTTAATAATTAATACTGAAAAAACGGATTACTTTAAAGTGGAAAAAGGAACACGACAAGGATGCCCACTCTCGCCGTTGCTATTTATTTGGATTTTGGAAGTCTTGTTACTAAATTTGAAAGAAGATAAAGAAATTAAAGGCTTAACAATAAAAGGTTTCTCTTTTAAATATAGAGCCTTTGCAGACGACGTGATGTTTATAGCTGAAGACCCTATGACTACACTACCATATTTGTTGCAGAAAGTAAGAGAGTTTGGTGATTTGGCTGGGTTTTATGTAAATAAGAACAAATCGAAAGTGATGTGCAAAAATATGCCAAATAATAAGCAAATTGAATTACAAAATCTTATAGAATGTGAAGTGGTGAAAAAGACAAAATATCTAGGTGTAAACCTAACAATGAAAAACATTGATTTGTATAAGAATAATTATGAGAAATTATGGCAGCAAGTTATGCAAGATATTAAAAGGTGGAATGTATTAAATTTGTCACTGCTGGGTAGAATTGCAGTGGTTAAAATGAATGTGTTACCAAGAATAATGTTTCTGTTTCAAACTATTCCAATTGTGAAAGATGTAAAAACATTCAAATGCTGGCAGAAGGAATTGACTAAGTTTGTGTGGGGAGGGAAAAAACCAAGAATTAAGATGAAAATAATGTGTGATGCTAAAGAGAGAGGTGGGTTTCAGTTACCAAACTTAAGGCTATATCATGATGCAGTATGTTTGACTTGGATAGGGACATGGACTATGTTACAAGACAGAAAGTTATTGTCCCTGGAAGGTCATGACTGTAGGTTTGGGTTGCACGCATATCTGTATTATGGTAAAACAAAAATGGACGATATGTTTAAGCATCATTATTTGAGAAGAACATTAATCGATACGTGGACAAGATATAAAAACTTTTTTCCAGAAGAAATACCTATGTGGATTGTACCTGCAGAAGTTTTAAATCCATCATCTCACTACAAAGGACAAGACTGGTTGAAATATAGAGACCTGTTAACAAGACATGGTAAAGACTTTAAATTGAAGGAGCAGCAGCAGATGGACTTTGATTATGGCTGGTTAAGGTACAGACAAATATATGATATGTACAGAAGTGATAAAAAATCTGGTTTTAGAGAAAAAAGCAATGAAATAGAACAAATTTGGGAGGAAGATGGGAAAAAAATGATTTCTAAAATGTATAAAGTATTGTTAAAATGGTTTAATGCTGATGAAATGGTAAAGGAACAAATGATAAAATGGGCGATAAACCTAAACAAAGACATTGAAATGGAATCTTGGGAATTTTTATGGAAAAATGCAATGAGTATTTCTACATGTTATAATCTAAAAGAGAACTGTTTTAAAATGATGTACAGATGGTATATGACACCAAAAAAAATAGCAAATATTAATCAAAATATGTCTAACAAATGTTAGAAATGTAAAAAGAAAGAAGGTTCTTTCTATCATATGTGGTGGACTTGTGATAAAGCGAAGACTTATTGGTCTATAATACATGCAGAAATGGAAAATTTTTTGAAATGTACATTTAAGAAGTTGCCTGAAATGTTACTGCTTGGACTTAAACTAGAAGAGATAAATGTAAAGAAAAGGACAATAATATGGTATATGATTACAACAGCAAGAATGGTGTATGCACAAAATTGGAAAAATGAAAAAATACCAGAAGTGTGGGAATGGTTGAAAAAATTGTTATATATGGCTGAAATGGATAAATGGACTAGAAAGTTGAATAATCTGTACTCAGAGATTTTTTTAGAAGATTGGGAAGATTTGAAAGAATATGTTGAAAAATATTGGGACATGAAAAACTACATTTATACATGGTTATAATAGCATAAAGGAATAGAAATTGAGTATATGAATGTACTAAGGATAATTAGATAATGAACTTGTTTTTTAGAATTATATAAGAATGTAGAAAATAAGAATTGGTATATAAGTATTTTAAAGATATATAACCGTTACCAGAAATGTAAACATAGAGATAAATATTACTATTTTGGATAAAGTGGAAAATGTGTTATGCTTCAGATGTGGTGGGAAACCACCAATACAAGATAAAAGCAAGACTATACAAATAGAACAAAATGTTATATAATATGGAAAAAAGGATTTGTATAAAACAAATGTATTAATTTTAATGTTTTGAAAAATAAAAACTTTCTTACAAAAAAAAAAGAATGGGGAATATCTAAAGTAATGTCCATGCAAAGGGAAGAGAAATCTTTTATCAAAGGGAAGAGGTAGTCCTCTTCATAAACTTTGAGATTATCTTGTAGTTATTGAGAGCCAGTGTGGTGTGGTGGTTAAGAATGTTGGACTAGTATCTGTGGCATCAGGTTCAAATTCCCACTTGTGCCAGGGAAGCTTGCTGGGTGACCTCCGGCTAGTCACACCCTCTCAGCCTAACCTACTGCCCAGGGTTGTTGTGAAGATAAAATGGAGGAGAGGAGAACGATGGATCCTCATTGGTGAGAAAGGCAGGGTATAAAGGAAATAAATAAATGCATAAATAATACTTAATGGGGACAGTAGGCACAAATGAATAAATACTGAACCAGGATCATTCCAGTGTATTTAGATTGCCGGTTATCAGGAATGATTCCTGAGAGGGGCCCCTGCATCTGGAGATCAGTTGTAATCCCAGGAGATCTCCAGCCACCACCTGGAGGTTGGCAACCTTACTGAGACTCAAGGCAGTTTACACAGCATAAGTCAAGTACAATCAACAGGATGGGACTTCCATTGAGCAGTACAATAGCAGTACAACTGGAGTACAGAAATCTGAAAACAAACAAATCTCAGACAGAGGTGAAACAAAGCATGAGCTCTGAAACATGATACATTAAGTGAAATGTCAAATATGAATTCATGCAAAGGTACATCTGCAGGGCAATGCTTTAATTTTTATGCCTAGGCTCCCAGCAGAAGAGCAAAGGCTTATGGGACAAATAACCTAACAGAGAGTTATAAGCTAATTCAAACTAATATACAAGAATACAGAAAGACAGAAATGGCCTAGGCTCACTTATAATTCTGCCACGTTATGCATCTGTAGAAGTGAATTCTGAATGACTCATAAACATTTATGCTGGAATAAACTTGGTTAAGTCTTAAAGGTACCACTTTATTTCTGTTTTGCTTAACATTACACTAACCAAATTAACCATTATTGTTGTTTTTAAATTTAGCTTGGGAGGGTCTCTGTTCCCTTTTAGAGAGCCAGTTTGGTGTAGTGGTCTGGGAGAACCGGGTTTGATTCCCCACTCCTCCACTTGTACCTGGCTGGATGACCTTGGGCAAGCCATAGCTCTGTACCAGCTGTTCCCTCAAGGACAGATTGGGAAAGAGCTCTCTCAGCCCCACCTACCTCACAGGTGTCTATTGTGGGGAGGGGAAGGGAAAAGGAGTTTGTAAGCCACTCTGAGACTCCCTTGGGGAGTGGAGGGCAGGGTATAAATCCAATCTCTTCTTCTTCTTCTTCTTTATGATTTTGTACAGGAAGCTCAGAGGCTTGAATGATAATCTATTGATTATTTGTTCCATTAATGCTAATGTTTTTAAGAAGAAGCATTTGGAGCTCTCTGAAATAAAGTTAGCAAGAAAGTATAATATCTGATTTCTATAATATTTAATGAAATGAGCTGACAAGAAAGCCCAGTGAAAGGAATTTCTTAATGAACAGGTGTCCCAGCACCAAAAGACGACATTACACTATTAATAAGGATGGAACGATCCATCACAGTAACAATCTGTCAAAAGTTGAAGATTTATGTTTATGCTTTCTGCTTCAAGGAGTGGTTTCAGAAGCTCGTTACTGCTTATTATTTTTAGTATTTTTAATAAGTAAAATCAAGCTAACATTTTTTTTCTTTAAGTTTAAAATGCTTTAACATGGTAATATTGAGTTATTGGAAACCTTATTCTGCTCAATAAGCAATATATACATGCCTTTTCAGCAGCTCATTATTTTAAGGCAAATAGACTGTTTACTTGCATAGAAAAATAGCCAGAAATGCTTCCAAGAGCTAATGATCAGGTGTGTAGTTATCTCAAAGTCCAGCCAGAAATAGAAGATATTACTCACAAGCCTGTTGACAATATAAAAGGCCAATTAAAAGTAGAACTTATATTTATACAAGGAGACCCACTACTAGCTAAAGCAAAATGCCATATTTTTGTAAAACAAGAAAATATAACTTAAATTTAATATCATTTAAAAATTCAATAAAAATCTCCTGATGGATTAAAATAAAGGATAACAGGTGAATTCAAGATATCAGCAGTGGCTGAACATAGCCTAACTCAAACAGGACACAGTACCTTATTCCAAGACAGTGAAATGCTGGACAACACATCCAATTACCATGTCAGATTACATAGGGAAGCCATTGAAATTCATAAACATAAACACAATTTCAACAGGAAAGAAGAGAGTTTAAAAATATATAGGGCATGGTTTCCTGTCCTGAAACACACATCTTACAACTGCACTACAGGTAAGATTAGAATTTCAACAGCCAATCCATATGCAAAAGAAACTCCTCAGGAAAGCTCTTCTGTTAGCATGTCACAGCCTGGGAAACTTCTACAAGATTATGACTCAGCCCTACCCCACCTTCCTGAGTAGATATAAATTACCTGCCTACCATTTTTCTTCTCACCTTGACACAGAGGGTACTCCATCTTTCTCTGTTATAGAAATGCCAGTCACAGCTGCTGGTGAAACATCAGGTGCTATAATGCCAAGACCACGGCCATACAGCCCAGAAAATCTACAAAAGTTAAGAACATAAGAACATAAGAGAAGCCAATGTTGGATCATGCCAGTGGCCCATCCAGTCCAACATTCTGTCAAACAGTGGCCAAAAACACCAGGTGCCCTTAGAAGGTCCACCAGTGTGGGCAGGAAGCCCTCCCACTGTTGCCCCCCCAAACACCAAGAATACAGAGCATCACTTGCCCCAGAATGAGAGTTCCTATCTATACTTTGTGGCTAATAGCCACTGATGGACTTCTGCTCCATATGTTTATCTAATTCCCTCTTGAAGCCATCCATGCTTGTAGCCGCCGCCACCTCCTGTGGCAGTAAATTCCACGTGTTAATCACTCTTTGGGTGAAGAAGTACTTCCTTTTATCTGTTCTAACCCGACTGCTCAGCAATTTCATGCCCACAAGTTCTTGTCTTGTGAGAAAGGGAGAAAGGGAGAAAAGGACTTCTTTCTCTACCTGCTCTATCCCATGCATAATCTTATAAACCTCGATCATGTCACCCCTCAGCCGTCATTTCTCCAAGCTAAAGAGCCCCAAGCGCTTCAACCTTTCTTCACAGGGAAAGTGTTCCAACCCTTTTATCATTCTAGTTGCCCTTTTCTGCACTTTTCCCAATGCTATAATATCTCTTTTGAGGTGTGGTGACCAGAACTGTACACAGTACTCCAAATGACGTCGCACCATCGATTTATACAGGGGCATTATGATACTGGCTGATTTGTTTTCATTTCCCTTCCTAATAGCCCCCAGCATAGTGTTGGCCTTTTTCATTGCAGTTGCACACTGTCTCAACATTTTCATTGAGTTATCTACTACGACTTCAAGATCTCTTGGTCAGTCTCTGCCAGTTCAGATCCCATCAATGTGTATTTATTGTTAGGATTTTTGGCTCCAATGTGCATCACTTTGCACTTGGCCACATTAAACCCCATTTGCCACGTTGATGTCCACTCACCCATTGTCGACAGATCCCTTTGGAGTGCCTCACAATCCTCCCTGGTTCTCATCACCCTGAACAACTTCGTGTCATCTGCAAATTTAGCCACTTCACTGCTTACTCCCAACTCCAAATCATTAATAAACAAGTTAAAAAGTATCGGACCAAGTACTGATCCCTGCAGTACCCCACTGCTTTCCTCCCTCCACTGAGAAAATTGCCCATTTATACTCACTCTCTGTTTCCTTTTAATTAGCCAGTTTTTGATCCACAAAAGGACTTGTCCTTTTATCCCATGACTATTGAGTTTACTCAGGAGCCTTTGATGAGGAACTTTATCAAAAGCTTTCTGGAAGTCAAGGTAAACAACATCTGTTGGGTCCCCCTTGTCCATATGTTTGTTTACTCCCTCAAAGAACACTAACTGGTTAGTGAGACAAGATCTTCCCTTACAGAACCCATGCTGAGCCTTCCTGAAGAGATTTTGTTCATCAGTGTGCCTACTAATTTTTTCCTTAATGACAGTTTCCACCAATTTACCCGCTATCGACCTCAGACTGACTGGCCTTTAATTTCCCGGATCTCCTCTGGAACCCTTTTTAAAGATGGGAGTGACATTCGCTACCTTCCAGTCCTCAGGAATAGAGGCAGATTTTAAGGAAAGATTACATATTTTTGTCAGGAGATCCACAAGTTCACATTTGAGTTCTTTCAGAACTCTTGGATGTATGCTATCCGGGCCTGGTGATTTATTTGTTTTTAAGTTGTCTATCAGACGTAGGACCTCCTCACTTGTCACCTCAATCTGACTCAGGTTAATGAACTCCAGCTGTGAAAGCCTTCAAAAACATATCTATAGAAGCTTTATGTCATAGGCTACTTTGGAACATTAGAAAATGCATATAAAGAATTTAATTCTTTAGAATATCATTACATTTTTCATTTTTTCCATGTTTTATACATCTTTAGTAGGAATAGCCCACAGAAGTGTTAAGAATGCTTTTTATATACATACCACATCACACCATCACACCGTTTATTGGAATAACAGCAACAGCCTTTGCTCAGGGATACAGAAAAGGAAAAGAAGACAAACAGTTGATTTATACATATATGAATGTATTGATATAGAGGAACCATATTATCAGTGAGCATCAGAGCTAAACTTTTGGCTGCATGTTTTCCCTTATTTGAATAAAACTTTTTTCAACCTTTCTGCTGCCTGGATTTCATTTCACTGTGTGACTTTACTGGCTAGCCACACAAGTCAAAGAACCTTAGTGCTCTGGGGGCACTGCCTTCGATTTGATTAAGTAGTTAAATTTTTGTTGTCATAAAGACTTTTTTGCTCACAATGATTCTGATTAATCTTTCTACTCTTTCCTATTGTATGTTAAAATTCTTCTAATTGCACTCTACTCATTCCTATTCTGTATAAAATAGGAATTTGATATAATTGAAATATTTTTGGAGAATTTTAAAATATTTGTTGTTTTAATTAAATCATGGGTCCCCAGCATGGTGCCCATAGTAACCATGATGCCTGCCAGTGACTTTCCTGGTGCCTGCCAAGTATTTTTAGGGAATTTGATTGGCCATTGGGCATCTAATTGGCTGTGCAGATTTTAAAACACTTTCTTTCAATGGCAGCTGCAACCACAGTCTTAGTTTTTATTATCTCTCACTACTTTACAAAATAATGATCCTTCTTCTGCCTTGCGTTTGGGCTTCCTGTTTGTGTATGTGGCTCTGTCTCCTGCAGTAGCCATTTTGTGGTTGGCTCTGCCTCTGAAATGCACTTTGTGATTGCATCCACCACCCTGTGATAGAAGTCCAAAGATGCCCGCAGGCTCAAAAAGTGTGGGGCCTATGAATTAGATCATGGTTTACGCCAAGCAGAAACACCTAATGGCACTCTATTGGGTCTCAGTGCTCTTTCATCAACTGCTCTCCACCAAATTTTAGGGGAAGAGTTGGAAGGAACAGTAGATTTGTGTGTAATGGCCGTTCTCTAAAAACTTTCCTTCGACACAGCTTTTGAATAAACTCTTTCTTACCCCTGGTTTACACACCCAAATGACATGTTTTGGCTTTCAGAAAATGAAGTCTAAATACATTTAATTCTATGTTGCTGTCACCCTTCCCAATTGTTCCTACAGTGTTCCTTGGCAAACCCCCCCCCCCCCCCGCCCAAGCTTGAAACTGTGAACTTATTGGAGCAGGGGCATTAGGTAGACTGGAGGCATTGCAAAAGTATTTCAGGTTCAAAAGCACTATTGTATTTCAGATTCAAACATTCATGTCCAGCAATAAAAGTAATGAGAAGCTGAAGTGTGGGGAAGGGGAGGAGGTGGGTTGTTTTAAAGAAAAATTGAATCTTGGAGCAGTATTGCTTATTGATGGTGATCCAGAAGTATAATAAAGAGCAAAAATTATCTACAATCTAAATGGAACAGCAGCTGGTTGGATACGTTTTGTAAAGTAATTTTAAGGTTTACATTTTTCTTCTATATCAGCTTATTCTATCTTCTGCCATTTCTGTAAATGAAATAGTTATATAATTGATTCCCTGTGTCCTTTCTTTTCCCCAGAATAATGAAATGGTGGAGCTGCAGAGAATTCGGATGAAAGATGAAATACGAGAATACAAGTTCAGAGAGGCAAGGCTCCTTCAGGACTATACAGAACTTGAAGAAGAAAATATTACTTTGCAAAAGCTGGTTTCCACATTGAAACAGAACCAGGTGAGCTCTGAATGAATTTTCAAGGGGCAAAAATATAAAGAATAACAATATCAAATGTGGAGTAATGTTCCATGAGGGAAAACGGTTATCATCTCATTACTGGATGCTGAAGAATACAATAAGGTTATAGAGAGATTAGGAGAGGTTATAGAGAGGTTATAGAGATTGTGCTTTGTATACAGAAGGTACCAGGTTCAATACTTGGCATCTCCAGTTAGACGAAGGATCTCAGGTAGCAGCTTTGCCTGAGATACTGGAGAGCCATTCACAGTTGGGATAAACAGTACTCTATTAGATGGAGCAATGATTTGACTCAGTAAAAGGAAGCTCCATATGTTCATCTCATAGCAGTCATCACTATGTCTTCTTGGTAAGCTTATCTGACCGATCACTGGCAGGAACAGTATACTGAACTATTCTGATTATTGGTCCAGAGGCATCTGTACAATTTGGAAAAGCACAGTGGTGTCATGTGGTGAATTTTGGTTGCCATTAAGGATTGAAGATTTTGTGGTACGAAAGCTGACTTGCAGAATATGAGCATGTGTGTGAGAGATCCTTCATGAAGGTACCAGGCATACACAAAGCAATGTAATTTTCTTGCAGTGCCATCCTTGTGCATTTCCCCATTCCACCTCTCCCCCTCGGTAAATATCAGGAATGTTTTAGGAGAATAAATTAACGAGGAGATGCATTATTTTTTTCTTACCCACTTATGTATGTAACTTTTAATTGGTTTTGAAATTTATGCTAAACAAATTTTGTAGGAAATTTTGTAGGAAAGAACAAAACAAAACAGAACTTTAGAACAGAAGGGTCTCATTCCTTCCTTCCCTATATACACACACATTCAGACCTCAGGGTGGCCACCCTACAAGTATGAGTAGTTGACTTGGCACAGCTATGTGTTGTGAATATACATGGTGTCAGGATGCAGTGGGCAAGCTCCAATCTAGGCTGTCTTCTTCAAACCTTCATACAGTTCTTCAGTCATAAGAATTTGCTTGTAATTTTTTAAACTTTAATTATATACAAGGATAGAGGTTTACCATGCTCCAGGAAGATTTCATAGGTGGCATGTTGTATATTTCACTGGCTAGTGTTTTCATCTGCCCAGTTATAGCCAGAATCCATAGGCATCAACTTCAGGGGGGCTTGGGAGTTCACACCCCCGAACCTAATGAGCCCCCCCCCCCCGGGCAACCAGTGCCAATTCAAAACTTTTCTGCAGCTTGCTCTGTGCTGTCTCCAGCCGGTTCCTATTTTTTGCTTGAGAAAAGGAGAGAAAGAAAGTCTTCCTTTGATTGGCTGAGGGCTCCTCCTGTGGGGAAGGAGGGGGAGGGAAAGACCTGCGGGGGGCAGAATGGAGTCGGTAACTCTTCTAAGAAGACTAGCAACATTTTCTTCCTGCCCCAATGTTTATGTTTTGGAGACTTCCAGGATGCCTACATTCACCACCACCCCCCCCCCCCCCCAGCCTGGGCACTGAGCTTCAAAGTGAGGACTTTGCAAAAGAATGACACAACCTTGAAGCTGCCTGTGTCTGGAAAGCTTGCAGCTTTCTTTTAGTTTTTCTTTAAAAAAAAAAAAACCTGACTGGTTTTGTTATGTGTTGGATAATGAGAAGCATGCATGAGGTTGTGATGCAAATCTGAAGTAATTATGGAAACTGCAAATCGGTAAGCTAATAAATCAGTAATAAAGGTTATGCATCTATTACAGTATGAAGCTGTAACCTCTTTGCGCCTTATTAGATCTCTGACTGTGTCAAATAAATTACTGTTCTACTAACTGACATTCTGTACTATTCATCTGAATATGGCATTTGGATGATAGCTACTCTGAGGCCACCCAGAGTAGGATCCCCTAAATTTCTGGAGAGCCCCTTCCTAAATCCCACATATTTATTTATTTATTTTATTTTATTTCTTAAATTTATATCCCGCTCTTCCCACCAAAGGCAGGCTCAGAGCGGCTCACATCATTTAAAATAACAGATCAGCGTTAAAAACATACAACAACATTAAAACTATTCAAACAAGATTGGCGGTATTCCAATTCAATCCACAGTGTTCCAAGGAGCATTCCCATAATCTCTGTGTGCAGGTGACAATGCTACTGAACGGGCAGGCAGGGGGGCAGTTGGCAATGCCAATAGACGGGCTGGTAGATGAAACTGGGCCAGGGCTGAGATGTTTTTGCCTTAGGCGGCCCCTACCCCAAAGGCCTGGTGGAAGAGCTCCGTTTTACAGGACCTGCGGAACTGCATCAGATCCCGCAGGGCCCTGATGTTCTCCGGGAGCTCATTCCACCAATACGGGGCCGCCACCGAAAAAGCCCTGGCCCGTGTTATGGCCAGCTGCGCCTCCTTCACTCCGGGAATGGCCAGACGGTGTTGGGTCCCAGACCGTAGTGCTCGCTGGGGAACATATGGGGAGAGGCGGTCCTTCAGGTAGACAGGTCCCAGGCCATATAGGGCTTTATAGGCCAGCACCAGCACCTTGAACCTTATCCGGTATGCTATTGGCAGCCAGTGCAGCATCTTTAAGGCGGGCTGTATATGCTCCCCCCTAGGGAGGCCCAACAGCAGCCGCGCCGCAGCATTCTGCACTAGCTGCAGCTTCCGGATTCGGCACAAGGGCAGCCCCATATAGAGGGCGTTACAGTAGTCCAATCTTGAGGTGACCAGTGCATGGATCACTGTTGCCAGTTCCTTGCGTTCAAGGAAGGGGACCAGCTGCCTGATCAGCCGTAGATGATAAAAGGCTGACCTCGCAGCGGTTGCAACCTGGGACTCCATCGTTAACGCGGAGTCCAGGCGCACTCCCAAACTCCTGAACTCCGCCGATGGCACCAACGGCACCCCCCCGAAGGTCAGAAGAGGGATCCCCAACCCT
This sequence comes from Lepidodactylus listeri, assembly GCA_029233225.1. Taxonomy (NCBI): domain Eukaryota; kingdom Metazoa; phylum Chordata; class Lepidosauria; order Squamata; family Gekkonidae; genus Lepidodactylus; species Lepidodactylus listeri. The sequence continues at coordinate 25,889,826 of JARCFY010000008.1, forward strand.
GGGCCACTCCGACTCAGGCATAGGATCTCCGTCTTCATCGGATTCAACTTCATTCGGCTCTGTCTGAACCATCCAGCCACAGCCGACAATGCCAGATCCAGATCACCCGGGCTGGAGGACTGACCACCCAGTAACAGATAGAGCTGGGTATCATCTGCATATTGATGACAGCCCAGCCCAAACCTCCGCACAATCTGGGCAAGGGGGCGCATAAAGATGTTAAATAACATAGGGGAAAGAACTGCTCCCTGTGGTACACCGCAATCCAGCTGGTGTCTTTGGGAGAGTTGATCCCCTATCGCCACCCTTTGTCCCCGATCCTGGAGGAACGAGGAAAGCCACTGCAAGGCTAACCCCTGAACTCCAACATCGGCGAGACGACAGCACAGCAACTGGTGGTCGACTGTGTCGAACGCCGCCGACAGGTCCAACAGCACCAGCACCGCAGTGCCGCCTCGATCCAGATGCCTTCGGAGATCATCTGTAAGGGCGACCAGCACTGTCTCCGTCCCATGACCTGGCCGAAAGCCGGACTGGAAAGGATCTAATACAGAGGTGTCTTCCAAAAAGCTCTGTAGCTGGTCCGCCACCACTTTCTCGATTAATTTGCCCAAATATGGCACGTTAGAGACCGGCCGGTAGTTGACTAAATCGGCCGGGTCTAAAGATGGTTTTTTAAGAAGTGGACGCACCACTGCCTCTTTCAGGGCACTAGGGAACATCCCTTCTACAAGGGATGTGTTGATAATTTCCCTAAGCGCCCCTCGTACCTTCTCATGGCTAGCTTTAATTAGCCATGATGGGCACGGATCGAGCGTACATGTGGTTGGGCGGACCAGCGAGAGCAGATTGTCAACCTCGTCCAGACAGAGCGGATTGAAGTAATCCAAAATCGGACCAGAAGACGGGCTTGGAGCCTCAAGTTCTGCCACCGTATCAACTGTGGCGGGTAGGTCCCGGCGGAGCGACAAGACTTTATCTGCGAAATAGTTCCCAAAAGCCTCACAGCCAATATCCAATTCTCTATCGTTTGGTCTGCTCACTGGCAGAGTCGTCAATGACCGAATTGTCCTAAATAATTGGGCTGGGCGGGAACTCGCAGACGCTATCTCAGCTGCATAGAAAACTTTTTTAGCAGCTTTGACAGCCACCTCATAGGCCTTCATAAATGTCCTGTAAGATGGCTCCACCTCCATAGATAGTGACAATGGCCTGTGATGTCACTGGCTTTTCCCTATGATGTCACTGGGCCTCGGTTCTTTTAAGGACCTAGAATAGCAATTCCTCTGGCCCAGCCCCAGCCCCCCCCCCCCGGGAAATTGGAAAGTCTACACCCTTGCCAGAATCCTGAGCCGTGCTATGCCGTCAAAAAAGGCTTTGGACTTCAATTCCCCAGAACAGCCCTGGTCATGTTATATGGCAAAATATTCTTGAAACTGAAGGGGAACCTCATAAGCAATTTTTGATACAGCATGGTGGCAAGGGAGCTGCTGTTCAAAGATATAAAGGTGAAATTCTCTTTGGGCACTTGTAAGGCCTTGAGCTTGCCTAAAATAATTTTTTGCATCCTGAGTTATAGTTAGAAGTAATTAATATCCTTTATCATTCCAATCTATAATGAACATAAGCAACTGATTGTGTCAGTTGTGTTTGGCTTTCTAATTTTTGTTATGAAAGGTGGAATTTTGTGACATTTTTGTTACTTGGAAGATGGTTCTCATTTTCACTATGAAATTTCATAACTAATTACAACACACAAAAGGGACTGATTACTCATTACATTGTAATTCTATTAAATAGTTACAGTATGTTTTATATACTGCCATCCAAGAAATCATTTGTGTTTCTGCTATCATTAAAGAGCCAACTCTCATTTTATATGTGCATATTGCTAAATTTTACTGAAGACATCTGTTGACGTTGTAGCTGGGAAGTTTCCAGCAATGTTAAAATACAATATTTCAATAACTAGCCCAAGGTAATCCTGTAAGCTTCAAGGTAGATAGGAATTTGAACCCAACTTTGGACTAACATTTTAGCACTCACACTGCACTTTTTTTTTTAAAAAAAGTCATCGAATAAATGTATTTTCCTGGGCATGTTTCCCTTTATAGCCTATGAATATATGCTTCTACTGTGTTTTTCTGCATAACTGGCCTCTTTCCCAGTGCCTGTTGTCAAATAATATTATTGGGCATTGGAGCATCTTTATTCACCTGATATGAGACATGGGGTTTGATGATATTGTCTATCATGCCATCAACTGTTTTATTGCTTTCATTGTGGGATAGGGCCAGGTATATATTGATAAATATTTTTTTAAAAAAATAACAACTGTGAATACACATTTTTAATTTCTTTCTTTTAAACTAATAAAGATTACATCTCTTACTCTTGTCCTAATAGACATGTATAAACAGGCAAAACTGCCAATAGTTTCCATTCTGTCTTTTAAACTATATTCTCCATAGCCACTCCAGGAGGAGTACATTTTTGTTTACAAGTCAGCTTTGTGATATATGACGGCTTTATTCCAGAAAAAAAAATGCACAAACCTATTCAGTTATCGCCACATATCGCTTATTTGGGATAAAGAAGGACAAAATAAACATGGATGTAGTCTTTTTTAGGAATCAGTTTTTGTAATTAATCTAAAGTCAATACAATTTTCCCACCTGGTAATTCTATGCATGCATAATCCCCTGCTTTGGTGCTCTAGTGCAGCAGATGCAGCAAATGGCAGGTTGTTTGTAAATCCAAATTTTAGTATGTTGAATGTTCTTTGTCTTATCTAATTCAGGTTGAATATGAAGGGCTGAAACATGAGATAAAGCGATTTGAAGAGGAGACCGTGTTGCTTAATAGCCAGCTAGAAGATGCCATTCGGTTAAAGGAGATTGCTGAACATCAGCTAGAGGAAGCACTGGAGACATTAAAGAATGAAAGGGAGCAAAAGAACAATCTGAGGAAGGAGCTTTCCCAGTTTATCAATCTCAATGATAGCATGTATAATAACCATATTAATATCTCAGTAGACGGATTAAAGTTTGGAGAGGATGGGAATGAACCTAACAATGACGACAAAATGAATGGACACATTCATGGACCCCATGTGAAACTGAACGGTGATTTTCGGACTCCCACAGTTAGGAAAGGAGAATCTCTGCATCCAGTCTCTGATCTCTTCAGTGAACTCAATATCTCTGAAATGCAGAAACTGAAGCAGCAACTCATGCAGGTAAAAGCCTGATTTTGAATATTATAACAGGACGTTTTATACAATATACTAGACTTGGAGTCCAGTGATGTGTTATAAACACATACTTATAGTAAAAGCCCAGTGATTAATCCTTTTCCTAAGGAAAATCAGTTTTGGAAAAGGGATTTGGAGTGGGGTAGTGGTGGTGGAAGGAGTGCCTGGTATTTCTCCATTCCAAATCCCTTTTCCGTTTTCCTCGTGAACTTCCAAACTTGCTTAGAACCCTCTGGCCATTGACATTGGACTTCTGCAAAATTCATAAACATGTAACATGCCAGTGCTTGATGGTGCTCCAGGTAATGAAGATATCCTTAATAATGTGATAGCAATATCCATTTTCTTGTACAGATTGAGAATATCTCGTTTACGTACTTTATCTCTCCTCCCTACTAATTACCTTCTATTTTATGAATTCCTCCCACTCCAGAGAATTAAAGAAATAGCACTAAAGTTTGCAGTTAATGATACAAACACATTCATTTATTAATTTTATTCCCCAGATTGTTATTTGGTACACCCCTTGATTTGCCTACCCAACCACTCTTGATTAGGTCTTCTAAAGACAAGACAATAAATTTATTCTTGTCTTATTAGAAGAAGGTTATATGAATCACTCCAGGAAAGGGGGGAGGGATGAGGTATACATTTTTTTCTCAGACACTTGTGCTACTCCCCACCCCCCCAAATGTCCCATTGGTAATTGCAGTATATTATCCAGCACGCTTACTTTCATATTGAGCCTTATTGACCACTCAGAAACACACCAAAGCCCAAACTGCTTGGTCACTGCTACTGGGGGTGTGACGGAGGGGGGGAAACCTGAGGCAGCACTCTGCTATCACAACCAGTTAGGCTGAGAGTATGTGACTGGCCCAAGGTTGCCCAGCAAGCTTCCATGGCAGAGTAGGGATTTGAACCTGGGTCTGCCAGAGCATAGTCTGACACTCTTAACCACTACACCATACGCGGAATTGATGTACAATTTATATTTTGAATTCATGTACAAAGAGGACTGAATTTAAATAACAAAATACCCAGTACAATGCTAGAGGCTTAAGGCCATCATTGCATCCATCTATGGGATATTACTCCAAGGAAGTGAAGTGAGCCAGACCTTGGCTGTTCTGCATATTGTCCTCTACCTCATTTAGCTATGCTTGTTCAAAGGCAGGGTTTTCACTGCCATGGTGATCAGACAGATGAAATAAGGCCCAGGCCATACTGTTAACTACTTAAGGTATAGCATTTGAACCAGTGCAAATTGGAAAGACAAGCTAATCAGTCATTATGAGAAAGGCTGCAGAATAGGATAGGAACAAGCAGAGACTGAACAAGCGTGTACAGTTTCAAAAGCACAGGATGTATGGAAAGTCCTAGAAACTATATTTATTTATTTACTTAAGTCATTTATACCTGTCTTTCTCCCCTGTGGGAACCCAAAGCGGCCTACATCATTCTCCTTGCCTCCATTTTATCTTCACAGCAACCCTGTGTGGTATGTTAGGCTATGACTGGTTGTTGGTCACCTAACAAGCTTCCATGGCATGAGTAGGAATTCAGATCTGGGTCTTCCACATACTAGCCCAACACTCTTAACCACTACACTACACTGGCTCTTTGAGGGAGTCTCAAAAACAGTTGCATACATATATTAAGAATCTTAGGAATTATTAAGAAAAGCTGTGCTTTCCTATGTTAAAAGTGGGGTTATTAGCCAAATAGGGCCTGTTGCCTGGCGTGCCAACACCCAATGATAAACACAGCCAGTGAGATTCAGTGAGAAACAGACAGGACTTTATTGCAATAAAGGGATCAGCAGTAACTTTTTATACAGTGTGACAAACAACTTTAAGACATGCACAGTCTCTCTGCCCTTCTTCCTGTGAATGTGCACTTTTCCTATAGTTACAGCAGTTTAAAGTTCTCTGTGCAATGTTTGTCACTCCATATATTGGTACAAAGTTTGCTTTTTGCACACAATTTGAATGATTTTTTTTACATAATATCACCTTAGTCTAAACTTTCTCAGTATTATACAGATTACTGTTTCTAACTGATGATTTGTCAGTACCAGGCATGACTAAAGCAATACAAATGTTGAATTAAAAAAATGATAACTCAGGGCAAGAAATATTACTCCTAATTATATCTCTATCTCAAATTCTGCATACATTAACATCTTTTATGTATCTGGGGTTTTGAAATGATAAAAGCCACCACCTAGAAAACTAATTAGGGTTGATTTCATTACCTTCCATCAAACAAGTTGTATCATTCATGCATGATATGTTTCATTAGTTTTTTTTTTTTTTTTTTACACAGCTGAACAAATTACATCCCCCTCCCCAAACTTGCATTAAAATATATCTAGGCCAAGATCTAGGGGCAACAGTGTTGATAATACTTGGTAACACATTCTTTGTGTTTTTATAATTTAAAATGGGGTTTTTGTTTTTTATTTTTTGATGCGTTAAATTATACAGCTCCTAGTAATACATCAACTGATTTAAAATAAAAACATTAAACAGAAGTACAGAACGTTTTGCAAAATGCTGGAAACAGTGTAATTACTGTGGTGCCAGACGGGAGGAGAAACTTGCTTCTTGACTTTTGCAGCGTATCTGGTGCCATTTACTATACTCATTTTTTTTTAGGATTCCTGGAATTTAGAAACCCTGATAACAAAAGACTTGTATCTCTTCCTTGGATTATCACAGGTGGAACGTGAGAAAGCTATCCTCCTGGCTAACCTTCAGGAGTCCCAAACCCAGCTGGAACACACAAAGGGGGCACTTACTGAGCAGCATGAGCGGGTCCACAGGCTCACTGAACACGTCAATGCTATGCGGGGTCTGCAAAACAATAAAGAGCTGAAGGAGGTAGACTTTGAGAAAGGTCGAGACTCTGGTGAGGAAACACACGATTACGAAGTAGACATCAATGGCTTAGAGATTCTAGAGTGCAAGTACAAAGTAGCTGTTACAGAGGTGATTGACCTGAAAGCCGAAATAAAAGCCTTAAAGGAGAAATACAACAAATGTGTTGAAAACTACACTGAAGAAAAGGCAAAATATGAGTGCAGGATCCAGTTATATGATGAACAGGTGACAAACCTGGAAAAGTCAACTAAGGAAAGCCATGAGAAAATGATGCTGATGGAAAAGGAGTTGCAAAGGATTACAGGGGTGGCAAATGAGAACCATAATACTCTCAACACAGCCCAGGATGAGCTGGTGACTTTTAGTGAGGAGCTGGCTCAGCTCTATCACCATGTATGTCTGTGTAACAATGAAACTCCTAATAGGGTTATGCTGGATTATTACAGGCAAAGTAGAGTCACTCGGAGTGGGAGCCTAAAGGGACCTGACGATCCAAGAGGGCTTCTGTCTCCACGGCTTGCCAGGAGAGGAATGCCATCTCCAGCAGAAGCCAGGACACCCACTGAACAGATATCAAAAGAGAGCCTAGAAGCCAACAAAGAGCAAAGTCCAACAAAGACACCCACAATTTCTCCTGTCATTACGGCCCCTCCTTCTTCCCCAGTTTCTGACACCAGTGACATTCGCAAAGAGCCAATGAATATTTATAACCTGAATGCCATAATAAGGGACCAAATCAAGCACTTGCAGAAGGCTGTGGACCGGTCGCTGCAGTTATCCCGGCAGCGTGCGGCAGCCCGTGAATTGGCACCCATGATTGATAAGGACAAGGAAGGTTTAATGGAAGAAATACTGAAGCTGAAGTCCCTCTTGAGTACAAAACGAGAACAGATAGCAACTCTCAGGGCAGTACTGAAAGCCAACAAACAGGTAACTGTCTATTAATTATGTATCTGCAGTTAAACCTGTGATTGGTACGTTTTGATGAACAATTTTAAGGATTGTGTTAATTTATGTAACTTATGTTTATGGAGGGTTTCCAGTCTCCAGGTTGTGGGTGGCTGTACCACTAGTCTATACTCCCAGTAAAAATTTTCTCCGTATTTCTCTTTCGGTTGATCTGGTTTAAACACAGAAGTCTTGAGAACCCCAAGAATCATGCTCCATTTGAACACAACGTCATGTAGAAGCCCACAAAGTGTGAGGGTGCTCTGCTTTCCATTGGGGGGGGGTGGAAATCAGCCTCCAACATGGTTGCCATTAACAAAGAGAAATGTCACGGGCTGGGTGCAGGCAGGGCAAGAGAGAGCGAAAGCCCAAGTCCAGTCCAAGGCCAGAATCAAGGCGTAGCAAGCAAGAGCCAAAAGAACAGAGTCCGAAGTACAAACCGAGAGCGTAGTTGTTGGAAGCCAGAGTCAAGGAGCCGAGAGTTCAAAGCATGAATCAGGAATCAAGAGCACGGGTGAGGGAGGTGCAGAGTGTTGTCAAACTGACGTTGCTGGAACAAAGAACCAGCATCAGGAAAGGAAGCTAAATACCCCATAGGTGCCGGGGTTAATTAGAGCTCAACGTGTGCATCCCAGCTTCTGTTAGAACTCAGGAATGAGGGACCGCCTGCTGTGCAGGCGCACCTTCCTCCGCCGGGACACTAAGTCTTGCCTGAGCTGGTTCCGCAAACACACCATTGGAGGAGGCGGGTCAGGGGGACTGCTGTCAGGCATTGTTCCTTTGCCACTGTTGCTGGGACAGGTGGTAGGGATACGCTGGAGAGCTCCGAGGTTTCATCAGGGTCAGGTGTGGGCTCTGCTGAAGCTGGGAGCGCAGACTCAGCTGCAGCCAGGGCCGCATCCTCAGCAGGACTCATGACAACAAATGCTGCAGAGCTCCAAACATTGAACTCTCAGCCTTTTGTCTATTTTGATCCCATGTTCATGGAATGGTCACCTCGAGACTGGTTTACTGTAATGGTGTCTACATGGGGCTGCCCTTATCCCAAATCCGGAAGCTGCAGCTGGTGCAGAATGTGGTGGCCAGGCTGCTGTTGGGCCTCCCTATGCAGCCTTTGCTAGAAGCACTGCACTGGGTGCCTATAGCATACCGAATTCGGTTCAAGGTTCTGGTTCTTACCTTTAAAGCCATATATGGTCAGGAGCCTACATACCTAAGGGACCACCTTTCCCGACATGTTCCCCAGAGAGCACTATGAATGGGGTCCCAAAACCGTCTGGCCCTTCTGGGCCCCAGAGAAGCCAGGCTGGCTGTGATGATGGCCAAGGCTTCTCAGTGGTGGCTCTGTACTGGTGGAATAAGCTCCCAGAAGACATCAGGGCCCTGCGGGACCTTTTACAGTTTTGCAAGGCCTGAAAGATGGAGCTCTTCCACCAGGCCTTCGATTAGGGAGCCACACCCAATAAACTGAGGCCCTGGCCTCAATATTAACACCATTATTAACAGCCTGATATAACCCAGACTATGATGTTAGCTGACTGTATATCTGTGCTGGATCCTGCTAATGCCTGCCATCATTACATGAACCGCACTAGCGCTTTAATAACTATATTATTGTGATTTTATTCCATTTTTGTTTTAGTTCTCAATGCACTCTATGTAAGCCACCCTGAGCCTGCCCTGGCAGGGAGAGTGGGATATAAATTTAAATAAATAAATAAATATTGGAACTACACTCTGAACATCCATTGAAGTATTTCCATCACCATATCCAATCTTAAAGTCTGGTTTACATTTTAAAAAATTCTGGAAAGGTAGTCTTTTAAGTAGATAGAACTGGACATGTGTCCTGGTCTACAAGTTCTATGGTTAAGACAAAAAAAGACAGGCTTGGTATGCGCTATTGATGCAGGCATAATAAAACCTCATAATGAGTATAGGACGCGTGGATGCTACCTAGTGGCTACCAGAAGGAACTTCCATGGAAAGCTGCCCATTGCTGACAGAAACAGGAGCCAAAACCAATATGATTACTGTGTAACTTAACTAAGAATAAACTATTAAAATGCCCTTTATTATTTATGCAAAATTATTATCAATAAATTCAATAAATGCAGTTTCTATAATTTATAACTATCTGTGTGATCCTTAAGATGTCCTCCTCAGTTTCTATCTTTTTAAACATTACTAAACATACAAATATACTAAGTGCAACAAATCGTACAAAATACATCACTAAACACTAAACTGATTCGATCCTTATCTGCCTAAGGATCAAATCACCAACTACCAAGAGCCCCCCTCCCTACCTGCCCAGGGATGGTTCCTTGGTATGAAAGGATACCTATTCACCAGCTGAGGAAGAGGTCCCTTCTGAGGGCACATTCCCTTTATCCACAGCATGGTTCCCTCTTGACCCTCATGCTCCCTGACAATGGCGGGGCTGCCAGATTCAGAGTGGGACATATCTAACAAGTCCCCGAGCATCTTCTCCATGTGCTTGACGGTCTCTGCTTCTCCAGGTCAGCCACCTTGGCCTCAAGGGAGCAAACTCGTTCCCTGAGAACCAGGAGCTCATTGCACTGGGCACATACCCAAGACTTCTGCCCAGTGGGCAGATAATCATACATGTGACGCAACATGCAAAACACTGGATAGCCCCCAACCCCCTGCTGGCCTTCTGGCTTCATAATTGCTTTAAAAATAATTTTATATAATCCCCCTTTTAAACCCTTTGTATTCTTTTTGTAGAAGTCTACTTACCTTACTTGGAACCCAAGGAGCCTAGGGCCCTGGTGTTCTGGCTCTTCCTTGGCTTCTCACAAGCCCCTATCTAAGAGTCCCTAGGCCAAGAGCCCAGCCCTTTGGTTCTTGCCTCTTGGTTCTTGCCCTTGGGCTCATGCCTCTGGCCAGGTGCTGCCTTAAATAGAAGCCTCTCCCAGCAGAGGGTGTGGCTAGCAGCTATTCAAATGCACCCAGGCACTCAATTACAGACAAACAATGGCTCTTTCTCCCCCTATCTCAAGCAGCCAGCACTCTGCAACAACTCAAAACTCACACATTTCCAAACACAGTGCCCACACACAGTACCCTCAGCTAAATCACCTCAGCTGAAAGCAAATAAAAAAAACACTCACCCCTCTTGCACCCCTCTTGGAGCACCCAGAGGCTCCTGGAAAGTCCCTCACTGGCTTGTCACCTGACAACCCTAAATGGTACTAGTGTTTGTGGCTTGGGTGGATAATGAGTTGAGAGCAACCACTGTGTTAGAAGCACAAGCTCCTACCATGGAATCACAGGAACCTTCTGGATGTAGGGTATGGACCTGGAAGTGATGTTACATCCTTGCTCCTGGCTCCACCTCAAAAGTCCCCAGATATTTCCTGAGTCGAACTTGGCAACCCTATTGAAGGAGTCACTTTGAAACAGGGTCAACGGTGGGATTTTGCATACAGAACTGATTTTCTGACATTAAGCTTTCAGTTTACAAAAGCCAAGGTTTATGATCTCTTTGGAAACCTTGCTGGACCATTTGTTTACAACAGCTGGATCTCGCATGATAAAGCGTGCCAGTCTTCATCTTTACTGGAAAAGAAAAAATGCCCATAGAACGACCCAATTAACTATGAGAACAAAGCTCTTCAATCTAAATACATAAACAATAAACAGCAAACAGCTCAAACAGTATAGAGTCTGCACAGTATAAGTCCATGTAAAATCCAAATGAACTTGTTATGAACCATACTTATTACAAGATAAATCTCCCATTGCAAGTCAACCTCTTATATAGCTGCAAGTCAACCTCTTATATAGCATTATAACAGCAAAGAACGTTAGGTTTATTACCTCACTGCATGTCTATCTCTCATGGGGAGATGGACTCAAGGACATTCTATAGGCTTAAATAAGGTCATTTAGCTTATTACATTAATTACTTCACAGGCACTTGTAAAGTCTGCATGCCAGTCTTCCTTCAGGAGAAAGCCTCAAAAACATTCTAACAACACAGGGCATTTGGCATTTGGATTGATGCTTTGATCTGAAGAAGAACATTTAGAAAAGAGGAGATTAAAAAATCTGGAAACCTCTTTATCATCGTGGCTTCATTTGAATAAATTCACAACTTCTACTCTTCATTTTCTCCATTGAGTCCACTCTTCCTTTTGTGGAGCCTTTTGGACCTTTTACATGGACTTATACTGTGTGGACTCTATACTGTTTGAGCTGTTTGCTGTTTATTGTTTATGTATTTAGATTGAAGAGCTTTGCTCTCATAGTTAATTGGGTCGTTCCATGGGCGTTTTTCCTTTTCCTTATACTATCTCTGGTTTCCTGTGGGACCTTCTCTTTATATGGTCGTTACCTTTACAGCAGCATGGATTCTGCTATATGAACTTTCACAGACAAGTTTCTTACTCGTGACAAGCGTTATGGCACATTGCTATTTGAATATTATTGATGGTTAATTATGTATTTTGTATGATTTGTTGCACGTAGTATATTTGTATGTTTAGTAATATTCAAAAAGATAGTAGGACATAATAAGGGCCACACAAACAGTTATAAATTGAGTTTATTGATAATAATTTTGCATAAATAATAAAAGGTATTTTAATAGTTTATTCTTAGTTAAGTTTCACTGTAATCATATTGGTTTTGGGTGTTGCATATCCATGATACTCTCTCTTTGGTCTATTTGAAAGCAACAGGCCAGCAAAATTTTTTGCACACAGTTTGCTGTTATCCTCTTGTGAAAATCACTGGTTCTGTGATATAAATATTAAAACAATATTACTTCCTCTTATCTGTTTTCATGCTTATTTCTCTTTGTTTAACTGCTTGCATTATTCCAAGATCATATGAATTATTTACACTGACTCCAAGAATTTATGCTGTTACATAGCAAATATACATAGCAAATCTATAGCGTCGCTGTATGTTCATAATCGCTTGGTGCGTAATATAAAAATTATATAGATGGTGGCTCTGCTCATGGTCATTGTAGAGGGTTACTTATGAGTACTAGTGTGCTCAGTGATCAGAGCCATTGTTTATCAAAAATGATAGTTGTATCCATAACCTTGGATTTAAATGGACTGAAACCTTTACTTTCTGCATTTATCCACCAAAGGGCAAATTTATAGTCGTGGGCTCTGATCTTACACAGCTTTATGCATGGGACAGAAAACTGATTTTCCATTTAAAACTAGGTTGTGAGTTTTGCTGGGTAATTGCCTGCAGCAAAAGTGTACAAAATCCCTCTGCGTAAGTATGGGCTCCCTCTCCCTTAATATCCTGGCTTGGATCAGATTTTTAGAGAGGGAGGGTAGAAATATTCCAAATAAATGTATGTGCTGTCTGTGATTACAGACATAGTTTGCAACATTGCAGTATTTTTGCACTCCATTTTCATTCCATTTTTAAGCGTCCTTTATGGAGCAACAGATATTTTAGGGACAATTTATTTAGTCATCAGAATCAGGTGGTACCTGAACTATACCATTTTAGGTGGAGAGCTGCATGCTTGAATGCTGCCCCATGGAAAAAGCTCCCTGCATGTAGAAAACTACATAAGAACATAAGAGGAGCCTGCTGGATCAGACCAGTGGTCCATCTAGTCTTGCAGCAAACCCAGTTGCCCTGGAGAGCCAAACAAACAGGGCACAGAGGTCAAGAGGCCCTTCCATGCTACTGCTTCCGGGCACTGATATTCAGAGGTTTTGTGCCTCTGTAGATAGAATCCCTTCAGGCACCATGGCTAATAGTCATTGACAAATTTCTCCTCCATGAATATGTCTAACCTCCTTTTAAAACTCTGTGCTTGTGGCCATTACTGTATAAACCGGTGGTGAATTCCCCAAGTTCTAGCATTATGGGAGAGGATACAAAGCTTCCTCTTTTTTCTAGACTTAGAAGGCCAGGCTCTCCATCCTTTCCTCATGGAAAAAGTGCTCCAACCCACTAATCATCTTGGTTGCCCTCTATGACAGACCCCTGATGCTTCCCCACTCCCAGGCAGATTTTCCTGCCAAAAATATTTTCAGTTCCCCTCAGTGACTGTGTCGCCCTTCAGTAGCATGTATTTCTTCTTTATTTTATAAGCTTTAACTGTCCCACCCTGTCACAGATATTACTTCAGGCTTATGACCCAGCACAGGAACTAGCGGGAATACAGGAGCTGAAATTATCCTAGAATTCCCAGCTAGAATCAATTGGGCCTTTTCTAAATTCAGTGGACTTAGTTACTGTTGCCTAAAGCATGATATTTGCTGTTCTTGCTTGTGTTAGTGGAAAGTGCCATCAAGTCAAAGCTGACTTATGGTAATGTCATAGGGGTTTCAAGGCAAGAGGTAGTTTGCCATTGCCTGCCTCCACATCCCTTGATGTTCCTTGTAGGTATCCCATCCAAATAGTAGCCAGGACCGACCTTGCTTAGCTGCTTAGATCTGAAGAGATTGGGCTAGCCTGGGCTATCCAGGTCAGGACTGCTCTTTCCTGTACTTCATCTTATATTGTTTCCAAGGCAAGCCACACTGACATGAAGGGGGTCAGTTGCCACTATTATATTGAGTTTTAATACCTTTCTTCAATTCACTTTATGGGGATTTTTATAGTAATTTACATTTATGCATTATTTCCCCTTTTATTATGAATATTTATCCAATTAATATGTTCAGAATTAAAATGTTATAGATTTGGTGATGTTGAACTGCAAATAAGAAAAGATGTGGACTGCCTATTATTGAGTTTTTGCTAGAAAGAAGCCAGAATCTACACTGCAGTGATTCCCTCTGTCTGCGCTTTGCTGAGAAAGGAGGTTTTTCCTCCTGTTCTTTTGCCCAATTGCAAATTCTATTTTTGCTGCATGCTTTACTTTTGGAGCACATACATACTGTGGGCAGAGATACCTTTGAGAGTAAAGAGCAACTTTGGGACTCTGTAAGCAGTTAACATGTTCTTTGAGGGACCCAATTATGGACCTCTCCCCCCCCCCACACACTTTCCAGTGCCTGATGCCTTAATATTTGATCATGCACTGAAGGTTCTATGATCATTTCTGCCTATATGATACAATACTGTAATTTCAAAACGCTTTCTCCCACAATCATACACACCTTTCAACAGCATGTATTTCTCTGTAGTCGTTTCTTTTGTTTCCTTGCAGACTGTCTGTATTTGGTCATGTTTTATAGACTTCTCAAAGTAATGAAATTAATATTTCATAATTGCCACAATTTTCATATTTCAAAGTTTCCATGTAGGGAAGTGTTAAGGGATTTGATTCTTTGTAAATGTGTGCTTAGTAGGTGAGCATAACGACCCATAAGTCTCTACCTTCCTTGAGTCCATGCAGCTTCATTTCTAATAGCTTGCAAATTTCATGAGTTTCATGCTCATGTACTTTAATCTCAGCACACACAGAACTTGCTGTGGGATGAAAAGACATGATGAGGACCAATTTATTTCTTGGTGTAGTGGTTAAGAGTGGGACTCTAATCTGGTAGCAACAGGTTTGGTTCCCTACTCCTCCGCATGCAGCTGCTGGTGTGACCTTGGGTCAGTCATAAATTCTTTCAGAGCTGTTCTCTCAAGGGCAGTTCTGGAGAGAACTTTCTCAGCCCCACTTACCTCACAGGGTGTCTATTGTGGGGAGGGGAAGGGAAAGGAGATTATAAACCATTCCGAGACTCCTTTGGGTAGTGAAGGGCAGGGTATAAACCCAATCTACTTCTCCTTCTCCTCTTCCTCCTCCTCCTCTCCTTCTCCTCCTCTTGAGGAGAGACAAACTGAAGATTGGGTAGAGCACCTCAGTCACTTCCCAGTCCTCAGTGATAACCCTTAGTATTTATATTGTGCTTTCTCTACTTGATCTTGGTTGGTACATTCATTGTATATGCACTATTGAACTGTGGTGCATATCCAAATATCTCTACATTTGGCAAGCAAAGCTTAGAACTATTGATAACATAATTATATTGGTGTCCCGTTGCCGCGGCTCTGGGCCTCACCCCCCGGCCCGCAGCAACCCCACAGCATTCACCACGTCCCTCCAGGGAGGTGTTGCCCGCGGAGGGGGAGACCGGCCAGCAACCTGCTACCACGGCTGTTCCCCAGCCTCCCTGCGCCTGGCTGGTGCATCGCTGGCCCTGGCCCGGCATTCCGTGCACGCCGGGAGGCGCTGCCGACCCCCTTGGCGTTATCAGCATCTCCGCCCCACCCCGGGAGGGTTTGGGGCAGGAGAGAAGGAAGGCGAGGGCTGACAGGTGCTCCAGTGATGACAAGCCATGTCTGGGCCTGACGACGGAGCAACGGTTGGTTGCTGCCAGGCCGACTGAGTCGGCGCGGCGTCGATCCTTAAGAGGGGAGGGGCGGAGTTTGGAAGGAGGGGGGAGATCCCTGGGGTGGTCCTGCTGGGAGGAGGGAGGGGATAAAGGCTGCCCGTTGCGCAGAGGCCAGGGAGGAGATGCCGGAGGAGTAGCGGGCCGAGGAAGAGAGTGAGAGAGAAAGAGTAAGGGGGGGGGGCGGGAAACAGTGAACGGCCGGTAACGCTCTCCAATGGAGGCTGGGAGGCGGCAGAGGGTGCTGTAAACCCCCGCCCCCGGCTTATCTGAGGCCTCCAAAGCCTTTGGAACTCCCAACTCCATGGAGGACCGCCCCTGAGTCACGCCGCCACGATGGCCACCGGCGGCACCCAGGGCGGACGAGGAGGGGCCTGACAATTGGATCAAAGTTGGGATTTGAGGAAGGATTAAGGAATGGTAGAAGGAGAGGAATTTATGAAGTTGATTCTTACCTTTTGCTTAAAAGTTGTTGTGTTCGAAACCACTTTGAGTGACGGGAAAAGTGGTATGCAAATATTTTAAATAAATAAGAGAATACTACAAATAATAGGGAAGTAAAATATGCTGTATTGCATTTCTGTTAACTAAATGCACATTTTAAAAAGAACTTTTTAAATAAATTGCATCGTTTGTACATGATTAAATGCCATCTCTCAAAATAGCTGAGCAGGTTTCTCTACCTGAAATGGCCTATTGAAACTAGCACTCTGACTCTGTACATGGGCATAGATGCATAGAGTGGCACATGCAAAGCAAATAGCTTCCCAGTTGCTGTCCAATTATTATCGCAATTTAATACAGTCAGGCAAACAATAATTATTTTCTGTTACAAATGTCTCGGTGAAGCTTTGGTGGCCAAAAGGCAAAGTAAGTACAGCCTTGTTCTACCCCCAGTCCCTTTTCCAGCACAACTTTTGTTTTTCTATTTTTCTTCCAGAATTGCAACTTTGCACATCACTGCTGCCTACATTCAAGGAAGGGGTTTTGCCACTATGTTCCACATTTCTGAGGACCAATCTAAATATTATACAGAAATACATTATTTTAATCTCAGTGGCTGCTTTTTCCAAAGTAGCTTTGGAAGTGAAGTAGTAATTTCCCCACACTATTTTTCTACCACCCCAAAAGCTTGCCCCCCCCCCATATGGGGTTCCAGATGTGTTCTAAAGGGAATCTGGAACCTCACCGGTGGTGAAAACTGGATGGGGGTGATTTGCACCAGAAAAGCATCAGGTAGGGAAAGGACTGAAAACAGTGGAAAATCATCCCCTGAAATTTCCCCCAGAGGAAGTTCTTTTCTTTTTTTAAATGCATGCAATTATAATTAGTGGCTTAGTTCTGGTCTGAGATATCACAACAGCCTGGATCAGCTGCCAGTGCTAGCACAATCTACAAGTTGTGATGTTGTCTTTTCACACAATCCTTCCAATTTATTTTCTTTCTCAGTGGCTCGTTGGATTAGGTGATGGGACATTTATAGACACTGTCATTGCAGAGCTAAACCTACAAAGCACTTCTAAGCAGAGTCACACTCTTCCAAATCCATTGGTCAATGGGGCTGAAAAGGGTATGACTCTTCATAGGATTGCATTCCTTTTGTCTTAGTAGGGTTGCCAACCTCCAGGCAGTATATCAAAGAGAGAGCTCACGGGAGGAGATTGTATCAATGCAAAAAGACTCTGTGAATGAATTATGAACAAAAGCAGAAGGATTATATTGTACAAATCAAAAACAATTCAAATTCTTATCAAATTCAACAAACACCCTTATATACTCTTAAAAAGCTAGGTTCAAAAATTACTTGATACAAAGGAAAAACCCTAAAGAGAGTCCACCAATCCTTTGTATGAAAAGCTTTAGGAGAAAAGTTCCACGCCTGCAGGAGCAGCAGCTATGCATGGCTGGCTTCAATGCTGCGTTTGCCTTCTGCTTCTTCAGATAGCTGGTAATATTTGGCTGTGAAACTAAAAATATACTTCTATGTCATACGCACTATTTACAGTATATTTACTACACCCCAGGTTGCCAGAACATACATACTTACTGAAATGAAACTTTAACAAATCTCCAGTCGTCCCACTGACATGTTTTCTTTCTACTGATCAGGCTTCTGCAATAATGGTGGTGGCTAGTAGTCAAAATGCACCACTAAGTATGTAGTGACAGCCTGAAGTAACAATATTCTGAAAAAACTTACATCAGTACATAATGTCCTATTTTACATTTTTACATACACATTTCTAAAGGTAAGTTTTTAATGAAACAGGTTGGTAAACTAAAGGAAGGGAAACTGACCTGGAACAACATGCTTACAAAAAACTTACATAAATTTATAAGAAACAACTTAGATCAAATTCAGAGCTCAAACCACTAGGGATCAGGGTATTTAGTTTAAAAATCCACCTGTATTCCTGACGGAGCAATTCTTTTGTGGCCAGTGGACGTTTTGAGTCTGCAACAAAGAGCACACCACATCTAAATTGATCTTCTTTGTAATTTTTAAAGCCAAAATGCTCTGTAAGGGGAGCTTCCCTTGTGGAACTTTTCTCCTAAAGCTTTTCATTCAAAGATTTGGTGGACTCTCTTTAGGGTTTTTCCTAAATTTATACAACCTCCAGGTAGTGGCTGGAGATCTCCTGGGATTACAGCTGCTCTCCAGGTGACAGAGATCAGTTCACCTGGAGAAAATGGCAGCTTTGGAAGAAGAAGAGATTGGATTTATACCCCGCCTTTCACTACCCAAGGGAGTCTCAGGGTGGTTTACAAACTCCTTCCCCTTCCCCTCCCCACAACAGACACCCTGTGAGGTAGGTGGGACTGAGGGAGCTCTGACAGAAACTGCTCTTTTTCAAGGACAGCTGTGCCAGAACTATGGCTTGCCCAAGGTCATCCAGCAGGTGCAAGTGGAGGAGTGGAGAATCAAACTCGGTTATCCCAGATTAGCGTCCATGCACTTAACCACTAGGTGGACTCTATGGCATTATACCACATTGAAGTCCCTCCCCTCCCCAAATGCCACCCTTCTCTGGCTCCACCTCCCAAATCTCCAGGTATTTTCTAATCTGGAGCTGGCAACCTAGGTATTTTCTTACCTAGAGCTGACAGTCTTAGGCTGTCATTTTGTTTCCTTTTCCTTACAAATAAATAATGCCTGTGCCTTGGTTACAGACAGCTGAAGTGGCCCTGGCTAATCTGAAGAATAAATATGAGAATGAGAAGGCTATGGTGACAGAAACGATGACAAAACTGCGCAATGAGTTAAAAGCTTTGAAAGAAGATGCAGCAACCTTCTCATCCTTGAGAGCCATGTTTGCAACCAGGTAATTAAAGCAATCATAGCTCACCATTTTGGCTTCTCGGAGGGGTGTTTCTGTGTAGCTGTGATGCCTTGTGAACACTGGAACTCTGTGGGTTGGGTACAGTCCTGTGACTGACACTGCCATCACGCATCAATATGATCTTGTGGAAGTGGTGGATCCTACCCCATCCTACCATTCCACTGAGGTGACTTTGAAGCTTTCCTTCAGCTTAAGGAACCTTGTCTGACTTGTGCAGCTGTTCTGTTGGAGGAAGAGCCACATAAGCTGGAGGAAGTCTCCATGGAGGATGGTTGAATCCACTCTACAGTTTATAGGTTCTGTTCAGCTCTTCAGATCAATATGTAGAGATCAGCTGGTTGGGGGCAGTGGTCAGTCCTGCTGTTCCCTTTCATGTATTGTTTCTAACAGGACCTGGTATTATCTCTGCTTGATTTATTTTATGTTATCTTAAGAAAGTTAGCCATTAATAAGGTATCTGCACAGTTCTGAACAAAGGGGTTTTGAATTCTTGATCAGGAATAGCGGCAAAGTCCACTTAAGTGCAGAACAATATGACTTTCTGAGCGCTGGGTTTGGATTGCAATGAGAGTTCCTGTAAGCAAACAGTCTCTGCTTTCAGTGTAATTAAAGACGTTTCTCTCCAGTAGATGACTAAGACAATGACATAACGTCTTGGCTCCCTTAAAATATTTTAGTTTAAAACTTGATTTGATCGTGCCCATTTTTAATGTGTAAATGTCTTTATATTATTACATTAACTTAATAGCCCTAAGGAAATAAGCCACATCCCAGCTTCTCAAATACGAAGTGTAAATCATGGAGGTCAACATTTCAGCATGAATGAGGGATAACTGAAGAAGCAATTTTCTTGTATGTCTTACGTGAAAAAAGCTGTATGGACAATCAGATGAACTACACAGAATTACATATACATATATGGACACTGTGGCATTGTCTTGCTAACTGAGGGACCTGAGTTTTCATGAGCAATAGCCTTTTTCAAGATGATCATTCTGACTACAGGAACAGGCTGTAACTAAATACGGGTGCAGGATATAAATAAATATTAAGGCGGTTCATAAAACCAAGATGTTAACAATATTGAAAAATTGCTTACATTCAGTAAGCCTAACATTTAAGTGCCTGTTGCCCTCATCTTGATATACTGTGTCTTCCATAAGTAGATCTGTTAGTTAAAGTATCTTCAAGAACATCTTTTCCACAGGTAACAGTTGTTGGTGACTGTATACTCATAGTTAAGTGGGTTTTCTGTGTTTTTCCAGGGGGTAGTTGTTTTTAATGCTATGAATCCATCTGTCCAAAGTGGCGTTCTTTTCTAATGCTTTTGAGCTTCAGGTCCATGGAATAGATGACCAGTGGTCCATTCAAAGTGGCAAACTGAGGACTTTTTCCCTCCACTGGATTGTATGGAAAAGCATCAGAATAACCCAAATGTGCTGAGAGAGGGCCAGTGGCTGGTAGTAACAACATCAGCTACTCGCCTAGCACTTTCCCCACCTGCTGGGATCTCAGGAATTGCTGCTGGGGACTGCTCTGTCAACAAGCCAGCCCTCCCAGTAGAAATTCCTGTGGTCAACGCAGGGGGAAATAGTTTGTGCTGATTCCATGTATGGGATCTTCAGAAGCAAAGCAATGTAAGAGAAGAAAGTATCTGGCTTAGGGGTATGATCTCAGAGATCCAATCAGTAATTTGGAGGGAGGGACTAGGCTGGTATTTTCACAGTAGCTCTTACCATCGCATAATGTTCTCCCACCATCCCCATAATGTTGTTTTCTCCAGGTGTGATGAGTATGTCACACAACTGGATGAGATGCAGAGGCAATTGGCTGCTGCTGAGGATGAGAAGAAGACCCTGAACTCTTTGCTGCGGATGGCTATCCAGCAAAAACTCGCCCTTACGCAACGTCTGGAAGATTTAGAGTTTGATCATGAGCAGTCCCGGCGGAGCAAAGGCAAACTTGGAAAGAGCAAGATCGGCAGCCCTAAAGTAAGTGAGGAGGCATCAGCCACCGTGCCAACCATAGACACTTTCCTCCTGCATAGTCAGGGCCCACAGCAACCAAATATACTGCTCAGCAGTGGCACTCAGAGGAAAAGGTATGCATGCAGTCATCTTTATAGTACAGTGCAGTGGCCTGACCTGAACTAAGGTCATCCACTGAATTGCAAATACATTATATATTTTGGTTGGGGATGGGAGAGGCTTCTTGAAATTAAAACCATGGCAAAAAAAAAGTGCTGCTAATTTCACCTGCCCACAGTATTTTATTCTCCTTTTAAATATGGTTGTACATCGAATCCTGTTGGCATTTCAACATATCCTCTATGTCTTGAATGTGTCTGCTTTATGTATGGCAAAAAATGTACGGCTCTGCAGGGAAAGGGCTGTGTCCAAGCAGCACAACCAAATTGGTCTCTCTCTGCTAAACCATGGTGCTGATTAGCTTGCCTCTTTCTCTTCAGTAAGGGAATGAGGATAGGAGTGCGTAGTATGCTCGATTGTTATATTTTCTCAACTTCTGTGTTAAAACGAGCAAACGTTCAGAAGCAAACGTTAGTGTTTTGCAGCATCTCATATGGTTTCATCGTATCAACTGGGGAATGGAGGGGAAGAGAACAGGTAAAAGACTATGGGGGAAATGCTGACTACTTTGGGAGATAACTACCAGCAACAGAATCAAAACAAGATTTCCCCCACTTGGAGGCTTTTTGGCCTCTGTACTGTTTGTTTGGTGTAAATGCTAAATGAAAGTATTGTAAATGATGTCCATTGAGTGTAACTACTAAATAATAATTTAAAAAACCAGGACTGTGGGAGAAGGAAACAGAGAGATTAACTCAGGCTGGCACAATTTGTGGCTCACATTTCCACATGTAGCCTATCAGTTCTGTATTATGGCTTGGCAGGTGTTCAACAACACCCTTCTTACAGAAATCCTTGGCAGGCAGTAAAGGTTACATTAAAGCTATGGTGGGCTACCATGTGTGGCAGGTGATCTGTGCTTTGCTTCAGAGGTCACAACTTGTGCGGGTTTGCCGTATCTCATTGAAAAATGTTAACTGAGATATATCTCCTTTTGGGGGGTTGGAGGCGATGATAGGGGATGATGGCAACAAATTGGTTTGCTTTTTCAGAGGGAAGAATAGTATGATGTTGTCATTCATGGGGCCATTGCTCAGTAATTAAAGTAAAATTTTGTTTCCGTATGTATTTTTTCTTGGATCTCCTGCAAGACTATTCTCACCTTCCCCTTGTGATCAGAGCCATCCCAGGACTTCAGGGACCCTTCTACTGCCTTTATTAAGAACCCCCCCTGATCACACCTCCACAGAATCATTTCTTCTGAGGGGCCCCCCCTCCATGAATGAATTCTTCTATGGGCACCGTCTCAGCAAGGAAAAAAGGTTAACCGTGGCCATCCCAGGTAAACATTTTTTCCTTGGGTGCATGTAGTGCAAAATGATTAGCTGAGTGTAGGGTGAATCCTTTCCAAGCACTGCACATTTCTGTTTTTTAATTTGGGCACATTCACCTGATTCTTAATGTAATAGATCAGTGTTCTTAGACTGTTTCAGACTAGTTCAACTGAAGGATTTCAGGCAAAGCGTCCTCCAAATATATACTTGAACAAAAATTCAGTGAGTCACATTTCTCCACGTCACAGTAGACACCACTGCCAATTTCGACAGGAGTTGCGTCTGCTTACCCCCAGGGCTGACTTTAGTTTTGTATCTCATTTGAACCCATTTGACAAAATAATAAATTGGTGAAACGAAAGAGGTGCCATGTGTGGTGTGAGGGGCCACATAATTTGGTTACACAATACCTGGTATATGTGATTTTCCCAAGATTTTTCCAAGATCCGTTATAAGGATAAGTACAATATGATAGATAGGGCTAGAGAAAGAAACAAATATTTTTTTTTAAAAAAACCCTTAATCATGAAATCTGTTAAAAGATTTTTCAGACTGCCCGCTAGGGCCTGGAGATCTCCTGGAATTACAACTGATCTCCAGACAACAGAGATGCATTCCCCTAGAGAACATGGCTGCTTTGGAGGGTGGACACCCATTGAGGTCTCTCTCCTCCCCAAACCCTGCCTTCCCCAGATGTAACTCCCAGATCTCCAGGAATTTCCCAACCCCAAGTTGGCAACCCTATAGAAAATCCTTTCCAAGGGATGTTAACTATCACAGACTTGATGTCATTGAGTTTATGCATGCCAGACCCAGTCAGCCAGTGGTGGACCTCCTGAGGGCACCGGCTATTTTTGGCTGCTGTGCGACAGAGTGGTGGACTGGATAGGCCATTGGCCTGATCCAACATTGGCTTCTCTTATGTTCTTATGAAATTTTACCCTAGATTTACCATCGGTCCTTGTACGTAGCATACTGAGAATTTTAAAAATGGTTAAACCAAAGGGAAAAGACTATGCAAATTTAATATATAATTGTCCATGGCTTAGCAATTAATAGAAGCCTTGTACAACTCTTGCAGCTGAAGTACTGAACTTAGTATAGATGACAGCATTAACCCTTTGTCCACAAAGAAGATATTTCAAACTGTAACTTCAAAATCATCTTAAGAACATAAGAAGAGCCCTGCTGGATCAGACCAGTGGTCCATCTAGTCCAGCATTCCATCTCACACAGTGGCCAACCAGTTCCTGTGGAGGGCCAACAACAGGTTACCTGATGTTACCTCCTGGCACTCGGATTCAGAAGTTTACTGCCTCTGAACATAGAGGTTCCCTTTGGTCACCGTGGCTGGTAGCCACTGATAGACTTATCCTCCATAAATCTATCTAATCTGATAGACATATCCTCCATAAATCTATCTAATTCCCCCTTGAAGCTGTGTATTCCTATGGCCATCACTGCACCCTCTAGCAGCAAATTCCACATTTTTATCACTTGTTGTGTAAAGAAGTATTTCCTTTTGACTGTCCTGAATCTACTGCCCCTCAGCTTCATTGGATGCCCCCAAGTTCTAGTATTTTGGGAGACAGAGGAAAAGTTCTCTTTGTCGGCTCTCTCCATCTTTAAAGCCCAATATATTACAAATGCCAGCAAGAAAGCAAATCTTAAATCTCCTCGTAGAATACATTTCACAACAAACCTTCTGCTACAAAACTACTTGTTGGAACAAGACAAGATCTGCCAGATATGATAAATAGTGCTAACTAGATCACTTTGGTGAAGCAGCAGGTTTAGGGACGTCACAAAAATGTAAAGCCACAAATTCATACAGTACAAAATTCATACTTGACTGTGAAAGACGCTCAAAAGTTGGTTTAATATTCTTATTACCTAGACTTCCTTTTTAAAAATAATCTCATATGTTGCCTTATCCTGCTTCTGTTATAATCCCCTATATTTGTATTACACATCAAAAAATTTTGGCAGCAGTACTTTGCCAAATACAGGACATTATTGACAAGAAGCACTTCGTAGGAATTTCACAGCAGTGTCCGGTAGATGCTACCAAAACCAAGTACAAACTGTAGTGTGTTTCATCATAGAAATAATCCAGCACTGACAATTATACACTGTTGAAATGGAACTATAATTATTATCAACATTGGTGTGCTTTCTGTAGAACTCATCATCTGGGTTTTCAGTTCTTCTTAAGGACTTAACATTCCAACTGTCCTGTTTCTGGAAAATTAATATATTTACTTAATTTAGAGCTTGACTTTTGACTGTCATTCTGATCTATCACAAGAAATGGTTATTTGTTTTATTGTGCTCTTAATAAATACCTTCTTGGGTGTCCTTAAGAGTTTAATAGGAACACACAAAATTTCTGAGACTGACTTCTTTTCCTTGCTTCTCACTTTCCCAGCTGTAGATAACAGTAGACAAAAATAGAAAGGAAAACAGTAGGGAGCAAGGTTGCCAACCTCCAGGTGGGGCCTGAAGATCTGCTGGAATTACAGTGGATCTCCAGTTGACAAAGATCAGCTCCCTTAGAGAAAACGGATGCCTTGAAGTGTACACTATATGGCATTGTACCCCAGTGAGATCTGTCCCCAGACTCTCCACCCCCAAATCTATAGGAATTTACAACCCAGAGCTGGCAACTCTGGCAAGGAGTGACTTCCTTGTTTCTCTTGGTGGGGCATGAGTATGCAGTGGCAGCGGCAGCTCTATCCTTGCATGATAGTCAAGGCAAGGAAAGGGGTGGAAGGGGGCTCTCCAGCCATAGGTCCCTGAACCAACTTTTGGAACCTATAGCTGCTAGAGAAACCTTGAGACTTCTGAAACATGGAGTCTCATTCAGAAATGAGGTCTCGAAATACTGTGTGACCCGGGCCCTAGACATGCATGTGAATTGTGACACAATAGAAGCATTTCAGTTTATTTTTGCTTAGGGAATAAGAAAATTGTTCTTGAGAAATGGCAGAAATGTGGGTGATC
This sequence comes from Lepidodactylus listeri, assembly GCA_029233225.1. Classification (NCBI taxonomy): domain Eukaryota; kingdom Metazoa; phylum Chordata; class Lepidosauria; order Squamata; family Gekkonidae; genus Lepidodactylus; species Lepidodactylus listeri. The sequence goes on from JARCFY010000008.1 coordinate 25,915,016, forward strand.
TCCATGTGTTTCCAGTGTCTGAAAAAGTTGTTCCAAAAGCCTCAGTTCTGGAAAAAGGAAATTACAGAAAGTACAGTGATGTATAGTTTCCGCTAAAGATTTAGGAAACCAAAGCATTTTCAGGAGCTGCTTCTGTAGACACAACTCCTGGTCTTTCCCCAGAGTCCAATTCTTGTCATTGTGTTTTTAGAAACAGCTCCCACTCCCATTTGTCTATGGATCCCAGTCCCTCCCGAAAGAAGCATATTTCCCTGCATATAGCTATAAATTCTTCATTAAAAGTGCATGCATGTGTGTGTGAGAGAGAGGGTGGTGGAGGAAGCTACATCAGACAAAATGTAGATGTAATGTAGTTTCATGTTCCTATCTACAAATCTTTGGTTTGGGGCTTGCAAAATTTGACAATTTTACTGCAGAATTGTAGGACCCAGGCCTTTGGGGCCACACAGAGCCATTCTGCATACAGATTATATCAGACCTTTACAGAGTTTAGGCTATGATCTCTAAAAAGTTGTCTTGTCCATGCCCTATGGCAGGGGTGGGCAAACTTGCTCAGCGTAAGAGCCACCTAGAGCAGGGGTGGCCAAACTTGCTTAATGTAAGAGCTACATAGAATAAACATCAGGTGTTTGAGAGCCGCAAGACATGGACAAATATTACCTGCTTTTATTGGAAAATAAGCAAATTTGCTTTTTATTAACATTAAATGAGACTGCCAAAAATAATAACAAAAGGGGTAAAAGCAGATATTGATAATGATATTAATTTGTCCAATGATATTTGTTTGCTAATGATATTTAGCTTCTCCAGCCGCCCTGCCGGGAGCCACATAATATACGTGAAAGAGCCGCATGCGGCTCCCGAACCACAGTTTGCCCACCTCTGCGGGAATGAACTGAAGCTACACAGGAGCCACACTACACATTCCAGTTGGGCTCACATAAGAGAATTTCCTTGCGGATGTGAGTCCTTGTTCAGTCATCTGGAAATTAAGGGCTTCAAAGCCACACAACACTGCAGGGTTGTTATGTTGATGCTGTCCTCTCCAGCCCTGACAAATCTCAGGCACACCTGGAATGGAATAATCATATAACCCATCTGCTGTGCAACAATGATAGATTTTATTGTGTTGACAAGTGGGAAAAGTTGCAACTGCCCTTGATTATGAACTATAAGCCTTTGGAACTATGTTTCTTCTTTTGTAATCCTTATTCCTTCTGTGTGATTTAGTGGAATTGTTCTCATCTAGGGTTGCTAACCTCCAGGTGGCACCTGGAGATCTCCCACTATTATAGTTGATCTCCAGATGACCAAGACGAGTTCCCCTGGAGAAAAAGGCTGCTTTGGAGGGTGGACTCTATGGCATTGTATCCTGCTTGAGGTCTCTCCCTTCCCTCCACCTTCCCCAGGCTCCACTCTCCCCAAATCTCCAGGTATTCCCTCTCCCAGAGGTGACAATCCTATCAAAACATGGAAATTTGGTGGAGAAAGGTTCAATTCTGGTTTGAGTTTTTAAGACAAATAATTCTGCATAGGATTGCACTGCCAGTATCCCAGCTTGTGGGGAGTAAAAAGAGTATGGTTTGCTGAGATGTATGCATTTGGATTTCATGGTGGACTGGAGCTTGATTAAACTAGGAAATTCTGAATCAGGCACCATGTGTGAGAGGAGGTGGGAGGAGCCAAGAGAGCGCCTGAGCATAGCAACATGCTTTCTCTGTGCACATTTTCAGTTAAATGGTTAATTCTAGTAGATTGGTCTTTTTAGAGAGTAAGAAACTAGTACCTGTTTTACAGAAGGCTACAAAAGTGCAGGGTGCCAAATTCAGTAATCCATTCATCTATCCAGACTTGCAAATGGGGCCATCTCCCATCCATTGTTCTGTTCTATGTGGACTACAAAAGTTGGGATAAAACAACAACAGCACTGTAATATCTCTTCTACGTGCTCAGTGGAACGTTGCGCTCATGCTTTTCCAGCCATTTGTCTTTATATTGTATGGCTGTGTTAAAGGTACTCTGTTTATTCAGCAGTGTACAGAGAGTTTCTTCTAGTTATTATCAAGTATGCCCTGGACAGTTTGCTGGGCTACTGCTTAGACGCTTTCTTGGTTCTGTGGCTTTTAACCTGGGGCTGCAAATCCAATTAGTAGTCCTTCCAGTCAGGGCTGAAACAGATGTGACACCAGGATCTTCTACAGTTTTTTAACATACAGGTGTCTGTATCTGTCTTTTTCTCCACATGGAGCAAACCACAGTGTGGGGTGAGGTAGAAGTTTAAATCATGGAAGAGGCATGAGAGGAAATGGTTATTGTCTCCTCAAACCAGCTGTAATGGAATTCCTAAGTAGCTTCTAAAACACTGTAGAACACTGTATTGGTTTTAACCATGGATAAGGTCTTTCTGCAGTTCCTGTGCTGAATAGGAGAGCAACCTGTCATAATGACAAATCACTTCTGAAACTTTTCAAAGCCCTTTATGCTATGGATGACGGCAGTTCAAAAGGAAAAATGAAAGAAAAATAAATCTACTACTGGGCATTGGCTAACAGTGCCATACGAAACAGAGTTATGCCCTTTTAAGCCTGTTGACTTCAACAGAATTTAAAAGGTGTGTTACAGAATTGGACCTCAGCCTCCTTTCTAAGAACAACGAAGTTGCTTTAGGGAATGCCATGCAAAGCCCCATGTCTGATGTCACAGGCTACTGTTACCAATCAGAGTGGTATAAAATATGGTCCCACCTCTATCAAGCATCTGATAATGGCTCTGAGCTTCCATGACTAATGGGTGTTTTGGACCAAACTGGATTGTCTTTTGTCCAAAAGGGATTAACTCTGTCAGGATGGTCCAATGTGGAATGGAAATGAATGGATTATGCTAATGTAAATGTCCCAGGAGTCCCAAGATCTCAAACAATCTAGGTGGCACTCTTGGCTAGTAGGGGTTTTCCCTTATAGAGTGTAGCTCTGTTTGGGATTCCACTTTTAGTTGCTCTTGGGTTCTGCCCAAGAAGAGAGAGTGTGGCATGAATGCAGTCTGTTTCATTCTGGCAAAGAGTAAATCCCTTCATGTTTATAAAAGCAACAGTGGCCAAAAGAAAATTAATTGCCAGGCCTTACTTTTCTGTAAAGTGCATTTCACTGTACAAAACTATTTTTGTAGGCTGAATTCCTGCATTCCAGCTGGACTGCAGCTCTTCTGCACTGTGTCCAGTGCTTAGCTGTGGCTCTGTTACATCCACAAAGAAAGGTCCGTGTGAGTTGTTGCTGACCCATTCACCTAGAGGGTTGGTGGTGGTGGGATGCTATGCATGGATGTTCCCAGTACAAGCACAGAAACTTTCAGAGAAATAGAGTAGCTCCTACTTTCCAGGAGTTTGGCTTGTGCCCGTATCAAAAGAGATGAAATAGGACAATGACTGGGCAAATCACAAGACTCTAGGATTCTGTGTTTAACCAATTATTTTTACCCTGCTATAAAATGAAAACTGGTGCTTCTTTATTGGGGCAAATATCCACTTTAAATCCAATTTGTTCTCTTTACCCCCCAATGATGCTTCTCATTTTTGTCTGCATTTTCACATACCATGTATTTGCCTACATCTGTTTCTTTGTATTAGATCCACCATTTTTTGATATGCTCAGTAAATCAAAACAATGAGTACTCCATGCGCATATGACCATTCCAGCTGTGGTACAAGTCCTTGTAAAAGCCATTTCAAAACTAGAAAAGAAACCTTTGCTAAGGGCTTTACTTGGTTTTAACTGGTTAAGAAACCAGCTTGCTGAACATACTTTTACCTCTTGGTGCCACTGCTTTATGCTTTTTTTCCTCTGGTCAGCTTACGTTTCCAAACACTGTGGACAAGATTTAGAGCACGCATTTCATGCTGAACTATATGGTTTAATAATTGCAATGGCACAGATTTGCCATTGCCTCACATACTAACTTAGCTGCAAATTTTATATCCATTTATTTTATTTGTGAACAAGGTGTGTGTGTGTGTGTGTGTGTGTGTGTGTGTGTGTATATATATATATATATATATATATATATATATATATATATATACACACACACACCTTTGATCAAAGCATGCTAAATAAAGCAACTGGGAAATATTAAGGTAGCATACATGCACATACAGTTTTACCAAATTTTCCTGTTATTACCAAACATTATCTCACTAACAGATAGGGTTCACAGTTAGAACACATTTTTCTAGAAGTCCTTTACAGGTTTTTAAGGTGTAGTGAAAACAAAACTGTGGATTTAGCTGTGCATGGCAGGCTGTGTGAAGCAGCTCTCCATGTGGCTGTGGCAGTGTCCATTATATCAGTGCAATCTTTGGCATGCCTTTCTAGATGATTTTGCGTGTGAAAAGTTACTGTGCTGTATGAACAATCATCTTATCTAAAATTGTAAAATCTAAATCTAAAAATACATTGAAAGACTTTTAGGAGTTTGTGGTACGCTGCAAACCATACATAACCTTTGTGTGTGTGTTTGTCCCCCTTCTGGAATAGTTTAATGAGATATGGATAATGTGCATTGCCTCCTTTTTTTCAGCGCTGTTATACTATTTAAGAATGCACACATAACGATCAGGAATGATGACCAGTTTAGAAAAACCACATCTTTCATCTGGCTCTTGCTTCACAAGACTTTGTTTTTTATTCTGGATTTCCACAGTATATGTGACAACAACCTTGTAGTGTGAGTCAGAATTTAAACTTCCTACACCCAGGGAACCCTTTCTCCATAGATCTGTCTGCTTTAATAACACTTGACGTTGTAGAGGATCTCGAGGCGTTTTCTTGGGTGTACTTTTTAGGGCCACACTACATCTGACTGGGGAGATCAATTATTAGGGTTTAAAAAGGTTAAAAGAGGTTGTAAATGGGCCTGGACAATGTGGGTAGGTTTGTAAAATTCTGTTCTCATGTGCCATTTTCCCAGTACCAAGTGGCCTCTGTGTGCTGTGATGGTTTCTGCTTGGGGGATGGAGGATTTGAGCTGGAAAACTGTTCAAGGAGCCTGCCCCTTTGCCACTAATGACTGATCTGAATCAGGCTCCTGCCAGGCTGCTTTTGCCCTTTAAAATAACCACGAGGTGTCCCCTGGATCACATCTAACTTGACCCTCATACCCCTTGGGAAATGGTAAATAGTGGGTTCCACGGATCAGCAGACTCTCTACTAGTGATCAGCTCTACTTTATTAGTGATTTCAGCAAGAGCAAGACTGCTCTCCAGAGCCTCAGCTCTGTTTAAATAGCATACAGTTGCCACACCCAAACACACCCCACTGCCAGTGATAAGCTATTTACATAACATTACTTCTTGATTGGTTACTGCCAAAGTCCTGGTGGACTATTGTTATGCGGCTCCAAGCTCAACCAGTCTCTGGAAGCTCAGTCCTGCCCTGTTTCCATCCCAATACATAACAGGAAATTATTAGGGTCTGTTGGGACCAATGTTCCCTTTAAGCTGTGGAGTCTTGTAAGCAAAAATTCTACTTTGTGAGCCATTGGCATTAAAGTTGTGAGCAGGCAATTTGGCAGCTGCATAAATTAGTTTGCTCTGGAGCCATTCTTCCTGAGCCAAGACAAAAATGTGTGAGCCAGAAGCTAAAAAACTGTGAGTTGCTCACACTAACTCAGCTTAGAGGGAACACTGGTTGGGACTACCTACCCCTATGTGAATTGAGTATATCAGCATGCACACTGTGAGTTAAATGTTATTTCTGTGGCTTGTCTAAGAGAATGAAACAAAAATTTAAATCCTCTGTGTGTCCATTTGCTGTGTTTGCTGTTTCACTAACCTGTTGGCTAAACTTTCATTCGATTTACTGAGGAATGATGAAAACTAGATGCTTTAAAAAACACCCATTCAATATTCTAAAAAAAGATTTATTTAAAGTGCAGGATAACATGACTGTGACCAGGGAACATGTCAGCGTATTTTAATTTTATTATTACCAGTGAGTACCTCTTATAGGTGGGCAGGAATATGCTACAGATGAAGAATAAGTTAATGGTCGGGGCTTGCATTGAATTTGAATTTGTTCATTCCAATGGATATGCCCATATTTTGTGACAGTAAATTCCAAGTATTTAAAGAAATACTTTTTTCCCTGTCCTAAATCTACTTCCAGTAAGTTTCAGTAGCTGACAACATTTCTAGCATTGTAAGAGGAGGAAAAACTCCACCCTATCCCTGCTTTCTCTACACCACTGGTTCTCAAACTGGAGTTCATAGACACCTGGGAGAGTCTGCAGGGATATCCCTGGGATCTGTGGAATGAGTGGGGGGGGGGGAGCCCCATTGTCTTTCGGTGTAACAGAGAGTTTGGTGTAATGGTTAAGTGTGTGGGGACTCTAATCTGGGAGAACTGGGTTTGATTCCCCACTCCTCCACTTGCAGCTGCTGGATGACCTTGGGACCTTGCTGTTAGTGAAGCAAGCATCTGCAGATATTAAGCTGGAAGCAGAACTGCTTGCTATACCCTGCAGTTGCACACAAGAGGAAAAACAGCTAGCTAACTACAAGACAAATAGAGGCAACCTGCAGTAGAAAAACAGTTCTCCTCAACTGTTGTCTGGTGATTCTTAAGGCTGGTCCGACCTGATCCCATGCTACATTTTCTCAAGGACAGTTCTGGAAAGAGCTCTCTCAGCCCCACCTACCTCATAAGGTGTCTGTTGTGGGGAGGGGAAGGGAAAGGAGTTTGTAATAGGGCTGCCAAGTCCAACTTGGGAAATATCTGGGGACTTTGGGGGTGGAGCCAGGAGACTTTGGGGGTGGAGCCAGGAGAAAGGAAGTGACATCATTTTGTGATGTCACATCCTGTGATGTTGCTTCCACATGCTGACACATGAACTCATGAAGTTTCCTAATACTGAATCAGGCCATTAGTCCATCAAGGTCAGTATTGACTACTCAGACTGGTAGTGGCTCTCCAGGGTCTCAGGCTGAGATCTTTAATGTCACCTATTACTTGATCCTTTTTTAGCTGAAGAGGCTGATACCTCCTGCATGTCAAGCAGATGCTCTATCACTGAGCAACGGCCCTACTGAATCCTTCCTCATCTCGGCAGAATATGAAGCACTAAGTGCTACACAAGTGCTAAATATGATTTTCATATCATAAGAACAGGAGAGAAGCCACAGTGGATCGGGCCAACAGCCCATCCAGTACAACACTCTGTGTCACAACAGTGTCCAAAAATACCAGGTGCCCTCAGGAGGTCCAGCAGCGGGGCCAGAACACCAGAAGCCCTCCCACTGTTGCCCCCCAAGCACCAAGAATGCAGAGCATCACTGCCCCAGACAAAGGGTTCCATTTAGACCTTGTGGCTAATAATAGCCACTGATAGACCTCTGCTGGATGGGGACAGAGAGAGACAGACAGACAGACAGACGGACAGAAAAACGAAAGAAAGAGGGAGAGAGAAGGAAAAGAGCTGGAAGAGAAACTTACCACGTTGCAAGCTCCTTCAGTCCCTCCTTAATCTCTGGGCGGACCTCTCTTGCTGTGGAAGCTCTCTTGCTGATTTCTTAAAGGGGAAATGTCTGGTGAGGCTTTTTACTGCAGGGCAGGCTCTCTGCAGACATTTCCCTTTTAAGGCAGGGCAGGGCAGACTCCGACGTTCCCCTGCCTTCCTGCTGGTAGCCATTTTCTCCCCCGGTGGCCAATTTTGAAAAAGCGGGGGTGAGTATTTAAAATCGGTGTTTCCCCCGCCCTACCGGGGGACTTGGCAGCCCTAGTTTGTAAGCCACTCTGAGACTCCGAGTGAAGAGCAGGGTATAAATCCAATCTCCTCCTCCTCCTCCTCCTTCTTCCTGGAGAAAAGGCCTGGTCCTTAAACACTACTGGGGCTAATTATTGACTTTATCTCTTGTGTTCTCTTGCACTAATATTTCCCCCCAGTGTTTCCCCAAAAGAGCTTTCCCCCCAAAAGAACTGTTTCCTCAAAAGAATTTTCCCGATTTTCCTTTCATTCTCCCTCTTTGAATCCTCCTTCAGCATTCTCTGTAGGCTGTACCAGTGATTGTGTTGCATACGTCAACATTTCCCTAAAATATGTGAAATGTGTACTATGCACATGTATAGACAACGTGATTGAAAAAGTGGGACCATTTTCAGGAGTGCCTTTGCAGGGCAACATCAACCTATTATTCGGACCCACATTCAGTCCTCTACCTTCCTCTGAGTCTGTAGGTTTTGCAAGTAATTTCTCAGTCACTCTTGTATGGTCTGGCGCCCCTTTCATTAATCACATCTGCCTAGTTCTGCGCATTTTGTAGAATTCCCAAACATGATGGCAAATCTGCTGGTGAAAGACAGAAATATGCAGAGGTTGTAATTCCAAGGGTATACCTGTGTTAGTCTTTTTCAGCAAGAAAAGGTAGGAGTCTTGTGTCACCCATTAAGACTGCCAAAATTTTATTACAGTATTAAGCTTTCATGAGCTGAGTTCAATTTGTCAGAGGCGTGGAGGGATTAGGATGAAACCGATGCCTTATCCAGAGAGTGGGCATGAACCCTGTGACCTGTGAAACTCTCTGCCACTGGAATCATGTTGTCAATATTGCTGTATCCTAGCAGTTATTGATAATGGTATATTATTCTAAACGTTCCTTCCCAGCCTTGTGTGAAAAGGAAACTTCACAGCCCTCCTCTCTTTCTGTTCCAGGGAGGGACGATGGTAAAAAAAAAAAAAAAAGATCTCAAAACAGAACAAAATCCCTGTGATAACTGTTATTGGGAACAACCAGATTGGCACAATTTTTTTGAGCTCACAAAAACTCTTTGTCAGGCTGGATGCTACAAAATTTTAAAAGAAAATTTTAAAAGAAATGTAGAAAGCAGATTCTTCAGGTCACAATGTTAAGGTCTCATCTTGCATGCATCCTCTTTGGGATGCAAGGAGGCAATTAGCTTAAATTTTGTTGCTGGTGCAGTGTCACTTTACAGCACCTTATCTGAGAACCTGCATTCAGTCCATGTTCTCAATTCTTTGTTCTTTCACTGAAATACAGAAATGGCCCCAAGTCTATCCAAAAATTTCCCGAATGCCAGATGAGAAATGCAGTTAGCTTACAGGCTGAAAACAACAGGAAGCACCTTATAGTCTCTGTATTAAGGCTGAGGACAGACTGGCAATCTGGAGTGGGATGAGTCTGGAGGCAAAAGCTGCGGGGGAAACTCCCCCGGGGCTGGCTATCCACATTGGCCAGGGTATTGCGCAAGAATGCCATTACGGAGCGTTCAGACTGCTGCGGAGTGGCCCCAGGTGGGCCGGCCTCCGCAGCTCGTGATAGGGCTGTTTCGGCAATGTGCGCATGCGCTCATGTGCGCATGAGCGTTCATGCGCAAACTGTCAAAATGCCGCATTTGCACTGCCACCTCTGCTTGTCTCCCGCCTTCTTCCGGTTCACACTGCCTGGAAGCGGGAGGCAAGCGCAAGATGGCCTCCGGACACCGGTTTCTCCTGGTGTCCTAAAGCGCAAGAAAACCGGCTTCCAAGCGGGTAAGTGCGGAAGGGAGCCGAGGGACAGCTGCGCATGTCTGAACAGGCTCTCTTCCCCCGCTTCTCATGTGGACCTATCCCGGGGCAGATTGCCAGTCTGTCCTCAGCCTAAGACTGTACGAGATAAACTTAAGGAGCAGCGTATAATTAAACTTAAATTGTGTGATCAAATAGTCAGGTCCTTCTTCCCCAGAGGTATTGCTGTTTAGCCAGAGTACCCAGCAGGGGTGTAGGGATGAAACCAACACTTGGAGCAGATAACTGATAAACACTGGTTGATTTATTGATAACTTCCTTACAACAGGCCCCCACTCCTACAGCTGAGGGGTTCAGATCTTTACCTAAAGACAAACATGAAAGACAACTTAGATATTCATCTAATTAACAGAGGTCAGTGACCTAGAAATTTCCAACAGTGAGGTTTTGGGGCTATAAATACCTGCAGCTAGGCCTTTACTCTGTTGACTCAGTCTAGACACATTTGACTTGCTGAGGAAACAGAGATATATGATGGCGATGTCTCAGAACAAATTTGGATTCCAGTGGCATCTTTAAGACCAACAAAGGTTTATTCAAGGTATGAGCTTTTGTGTGCATGCACACTTTTTCAAATAGGATGGAATGGGAGGTAAGGTTCAAATTTACACATGATGAAGATGCTTTAAGATATGGGAAAACAGAATTAAATAACAAGCTAAGGTTATAAGTTCAACAGTTGTAAAGCAATAAATATGTCAAAATAAGTCTGAGACTGATCTTTCAGTTATTCAGATTGTGTTTTGAGTGTCTTAGTAGGCTGAAAGCCAGATTTTAAAAAAGTAAAAATAAAATGATTCAATTTCTGTCACATTTTTCTTGAGGCTAGGGATTTTAAGCAACAGGGTGGCACCACATGGAATTTTGATTTATGCCAATATTCCCTTTCAGTATATTGCCTCTAATTATTTTGGTTTATCAAATGCCAGTATGTATGCCAATCCAGCAGATGCCAGTACTATAATATAACCATATAAAAGGCAAAGAGGAATTACACAGGATTTAGAAGTTTAATGAACAGCTTTTCTGACAGCAAGAAGTAGATATAGAAATGACAAACACCAGGAAGTGACAAAGACCTAGGAAAAAATTTAGCAAGCTGCTAAACCAGAAAAATGTAGGGGGGAAATTAGAACCAGTTTTATAGATATATTTTCTTTTAAATGAGATTCTGGAAGCAGTTCCTCGGCTGGGATGTATATGGGTCAGGATATATTTTAAGAGCTGTTAGGCTGTGCAGTAGCTCCTACCATGTTTTTACATGCTGGCTATGTGTTGACCTAGATCAGCGTTTCTTTCCCAGTCATTGGGTCTTGACCCAAAAGTGGGTAGTGAAGCCTAAAAAAGTGGGACCCAGGTTTCTGCAGTTGTGTTGATTTGTGCATGCTCTGTTTATTTTAAGTGGGCCAGAGGCTTCGTAAATTGGGACTAGATAAAACTCCCTGGGCACATGAATTGGTCACTACATGGCAATTACAGCACAAGTTGGTGTCGTCTGGTCCATTAGGGCAGGGGGCTCCAACCTTTTTTGGTTTGGTGACCCACAAGTCCAAACGTACGTCATATGGTGACCGCCTTGAAAAAAAGAGAGTATTCACAAACCAATAAAACCACAGAAGCTTGAGACTCGCTTTCGCAGGCTTTGCGACCCACTGGCTGGGAAACACTGTGTTAGGGTGAACAAGGTGCTGCCCCCACTAACTAGGTCTGCTCCCAGTTGCCTCCTGTGTGCCCCTCTTACTGGCGTTTTTCACACAGGGACAGGCTTGTGTCGTTTCCTCACCACCACTATGACTGTCAGTACAGCCTTGTGGTAACAGGGCTTCCATGTGGCAGTTTTCCCTGCTTTGAAGAGTGGACTCCATGGCACCGTACCATGCTGAGGCCCCTCCCCTCCCCCCAAACCCCTCCCCCTCCTGGATTTACCCCCAAAGTCTCCAGGTATTTTCCAACCCATACCTGGCAACCCTACTCGCAACACTCATCAGGAATCAACGTAGTTTCATATTTCATTGGTACATTTTTGAGAGGTTGCTCTCTGTCACTATGCTAGACCCAAAGCTGTGTAGTGCGAGACAGTAAAATTCAGAGGAGAACTCAGTGTTCCCCCTCTCCTGGCTTTCTGCAAACTGTGCAAAACTGAATTATTCAAGAGGGCTTATCTACGCAGGCACTAGAGTTGCCCTGCAACAAAATGATTCACAAAGTTACTTGGATAAATCATTAGGGACTGTGGTCCATACTGCAGCATATAGCTTGCTGAGACTAGGATACTACTATGCAATTTTTGCATCATCTAATCTGTCGTGTTAATACTTATGCTTTGCTTCAGTTCTGCTTTTAGACTTCTGGTTGGTTCTACAACCCTAATCCTATTGCATTCTTTATTGCATGCCCCAACCTATCGATTGTATTGACTCTCTCTGTGTAATCTGCCCTGAGTCCAAGTGAGAAAGGCAGGCTATAGATAATGAAAATAAATAAAATTCACCAAAGCTTTGAAATGAAGAGCTCTTTGATTCCATGCTGAAAATATTTAAATGTGAGAAGATAACACGTAGGACTGAATAACATCTGGGACATTATTCACAACCCTGCTATTATCTATCCTATAGGAATTCCGTTGCCCTTTACCTTCACTATCTGAGCCATGTTAAAATATTAATCGCTGGGTGTTTTGCATTTCATTCTAAACTAATAAAGTCATTTGTGATTTTTCTAGTACTTTTACAGTGCAACCCTAAACAGGCTTACACCCTTCAATCCCCTTTGATTTCGTGGACTTGGAAGGGTGAAACTCTTGTAGCAGGCAGGAACCAATAACACAGAAATGCCAGCTGCTTTCAGAAGACAAAGTGTTTATTTGAGACGCGTCTGACCAGCCTTTGTAATCTGAGGTCCGGAGACACAGTTACATTCAAATCAAAATTGGCTGGCCCCTATTTCTTTGTTCTCCCCCATTTTATACAGTATGAAAAACATAATTCTATATTACGTGAACAGCGTCAGAAATAGCTCTTTTCAAGGTGATTGGACAGCATCACATATAGCATAAGATATAAAGTTTAGAATTTCAGGTGATCTCCTTATCTGGTTGCCCTAGCAACTCCTAAGTCACAGAGAGTTCAACTTTACTGGGCCCCCCATCAGTCTCTCTCTGTACCAGGAGATCTTCCCCACCTCAGCGCTACCTGTCAAACCTTTGGCCAGAACAATTTATGATTTGGAATTCCTATGCAAAGTTTAAGGCACTTGTCAGGGAGAGAGAGAGCTTCTTGATTATATCACATACACAAGAGAGGGAATTGATTATATGAACAGAAAAGAAATGATAGTCTATCAATATAAGGATAATATTTTGTTTCATTCTACACTCTGTTTAGGCTGTACTGCTCACGTACATAGGGTTGCCAGCCCCCAGGTGGGGCCTGGGGAACTCCCCATTTTTACAACTGATCTCCAGCTGATAGAGATCAGTTCCCCTGGAGAAAATATGGCTGCTTCGAAGGGTGGACTCTATGGCACTGTACCGTGCTAAGGCCCCTCCCCTCCCCAAACCCCACCCTCTCCTGGCTCCACCCCCAAAGTATCCAGGTATTTCTCAACCCAGACCTGGCAACCCTACACATACTTCATTCCTGACTTCACCTCCAGCAGTCAAAGATATATGAAAGCCCTAACAGGTTTAGAGACGCTGAATATCACTTTCTGGCACCAATGTATGTAATCTATTCTGTACCATGCTGCAAGATTGTTTGCTGAAAGATTGCCGCCTCAGCTATACAATGTCCTCTAGTAACAAGGTCTGCCAACCAAGTTTCCTTCGCATTTCACATTATTCTTAAAGCTCTACCGATAGTAGAAACCCCAGTGTACACACAGTGTACAAATAAATTGCTTTCAGTAATCAAATGAAGGGGCAGGGGTAATTTTCCCTCTAAGAGCATCAGTGCTGCTCTGAGCCCGCTTGACCAAAGATGTTCCTAAATAAATATTATTGTATGAAAAGGAACAGCTTTCAAAGCACCAAATGTCTTTTACGAGCAGCTTCCAGTTTGATCTTGTCAGCCAGATAATATCATATATTGTGGTTTGTGATACTTTTTTATGCCTGTTCTTGCCAAAGTTCATTCTTAAGGACATAAATATACTTTCATTATCTGGAAAAGCTGCTTGCAAATCTACTTTGCATGAATGCACACGCACACACACACACAGAGCAACCACTGGAGGGCAGTGTAGATCTCCTTAGAAGAATGAGAAAACACGCTTTCCATTCAGTTGAAAGATTATAACAACGACACACAAAGAGCCATTGGGCCCATGGGTCTGGGGCCCTTCATATGACTATTTCATACAAAGCTGGTCTATCTTTACTGCCATCCTGTATTTAAGTACATAAGTGTTTGTGAGTACTCCGCCACAAGCTAGAATTTTTACAGGCAAGTTACTCGGGAGTGTGTTGAGCAAGGGAAAGGTATATTGCAGTGTGCAGTTTTTCTACAAATATATTTGACTGCAGCCTCTTTTCTCGGGTAGCCAACATCCAGGTGGAACCTGGAGATCCCCTGGAATTACAACTGATCTCCAGATGACATAGATCAGTTCCCCTGGAGAAAATAGCTGCTTTGGAGGGTGGATTCTATGACATTATGCCCTCCAGAGATCCCTCCCCTCCTCAAATCCTGCCCTCTCCACTCTCAGTCCTCCAAATCTCCAGGAATTGGCAACCCTATTTTTGAGACAAGAAAGGAAAATTATCAGCAGCAGGGTGGCATGAATTGACCCTTGGTGACTTTGCCTGAAAGGTGGAAAAAAACAAAACTTCAGCAATCTTCTGGGCCTGAGTGGTATTTTAATTGCTTCCAAAGGAAGACCTTCTATAAGGAAAAGAAAATATTATTTCTAAGAGCTGTCCAAGGACCACACTGAAAACATTACCGTGTGTGTGTGTGTGTGAATTCTTTCTCAAGGATCTTAAATATCTGCACATCAGCCAATGGGAATAAAGAGAGTTTATCTGTGAATTATGAGACACTGTGAGCTGGTTTATTTTTCTACAGGAAGACATCCAACTGAAACACACATTTAAAGTAATATAATTGTGGCCACGTGTACGTATGTACACACACAGAGAGTTACTAACTAACACACACATACATACACACTTACTAACATACCCCAGTAAGTTACTGAACTATCTTTCTGGTTTGTAAATCAAAGTAATAATATACAATTGCACAGCAATTGCTATTGTATACATATTTTGATAGCATGAATGTTCAACAGCACAGTTTCACATGATAGTTGGTGATGCTGGGAAAAAAAGACTTGCGTTCCCATCACATTTTAGGTAGATGCAGGCAACCATTTACTAAGTAGTGCTTGTTTAATCACAGTGTGCTTCTTTAATCTCAGTAAAGCTGTTTTCTGTATCACCTGGCCAAGTGATGGGAAAAATTTTCTACACTTTGTTAACTGGGGAAACAGGAGGGAGTTTAAATTCTCCTTTGCCATTTGGAAGAATGAAACAGGCAACTGGATCATCGCATGTTTAACATCTTTGTTAAGTTGAGACTTGGTAAATGGCTGTCTGAATTCACTTTTTAAAATAGCCAAATTTGCCAGTGTCTGGATTTGCCTGTTATAACAACATTACAATGCAGTGTAGCAGGTGTGAGTACTGGTGTCTCATTCTGTACAAGCCATTGTTATATCTGACTGTATTTCGGTGTAATCTTGGTATCTCACTGCCTGTTCTGAAGTATTTCCATTGGGAAGTTACATCTTCTTGATTTCAGTGGAGCCTGTTTCTGTCTCCATATAAATGAGTTTGGGTTGTTTTCACACTTCTGGGCTCAATGTGTCTGATATTCCCTGTATTCTCTGAGCATATTCCCATACATTTGTGCTTTGCTGCACAAATTTGGGAGTGTAGAAATCCCACCCCTTGGTACTTTAGCACGCCTTACAGTCTGATACATGGCTTCCACATGTAATTTGTGTTTATATCCACCTTGCACAGGTATCAAGGACCTGCAGCTTGCATTCAAGCATACCTAATAATTGGCCCTGATGCACTTTGGATACTTTAATGGCAACCTCATTCAGTATTTTGTGCTCTTCATATTAACTATGCCATTCCTTAAATGGCAACTGTAATTTTTTGGTGTGATTTCAAAGTAGTTTTTAGCACAAAGAGAAAAGAAAAAAGCAGGTATATATATTCTGTACAATAACTTTAAAAAAGAATTTTCTCAGCATTTTATTGAAATAAACACACACACACACTTTTATTTCTGGAAGTGGGTTTGTTCCAAGTACCTTAATGTTTACAGTTGTTGTAGTTACTATTTAGGCTGAGCTTTTAAAGCGCCAAATCCTTTCTAGGTGCCACCCAAGGAATTTCAGTTGTAATTAAATCCAACTAAAACCAATGGGACTCTCACTCGTTAATTTTACATAAAAAGTCCATTGCTTTCAGTAAGACAGGCATGTTTGTTTATTTTTTTTAAAATTGCACCCATCCTTCTTGTTTTTCCTTACAACCGCACTGTGAAGTAAGTTGTTCTACAGAAGGAAATTGAAACTAGGCCTCCAAGCAGTGATTCGGTGATGGCTTTCGAGCCCTTGTCTGGACCACACTGGTTCTCCTAGCTGAAAATGTCAAATATTTTCTATTAGCATCTGTAATATTTTCACAGTTTATTCCTATCAACTTTGTGAGCAAACCACGCATTCCTCACTAAATCTCTGCACCCCCTGCCTTGTCTGTTGTGTACTTACTAACCCCTCCCCCCCAGTGTCATCTCTTTGTATATATGTCTAATTTATCAGTTTCTTATAGATTGTCAGCAGCCTGCTGCCTCCATACCGCCACACGGCTCACAACTAGCCAGGAGGCGAGACTGCCCGACTGTCAGGTAATGCTCTACTAACTCTTGCTTCTCCTCCTCTTGCACTTCAATGCATGCTGTAGTCAGTCTGCCGCAGGGCAACAGCCACTGCTTTTGCTTTTCTATGCAAATCACACTCCCCCTCACATCCTTCTGCCTCCCACTTTTCTATATAGCGTAAGCAAGGAAGAAAAAAACTGAATATAAAGGTTTAAATGCTTGCAAGTAGTGTGAATACTGCAGCCACGTGGCAGTGCATGGGTGGTCCCATGCCTTGCCTGTGTAGATTCAGGGTTCACATGTCATGCACCTACTACAGCCCTGTGGGATATGCCACATGGAAGGAATACTCGGGGGCAATAGCTCATGCTACTACTGTTGGAGCTCTATAATAGCCCAGCTCTACAGCAGCAGGACTAAGACTGTCAGGATTTACAGGCAGTGAATCCCCTACAGGAACAGACCTAGCAAATCAGTTAGGGTAAGCAGACCATAGGACCTAAAGGAAGGGGCTCGCAGGCAGGCACAGGCAGATGAAGCATGCAAGGTCTAAATAAGATGGGTCTGTCAGAGTCTCCAGCTGAAGGGGATCCAGGAGCCCATATCTGCTGCACTTGCTGAGCTTGAGTAAATGTCAGGTTCCCTGCTTGGTGTAGTGGTTAGGAGCGCAGAGTCTAATCTGGGAGAACCAGGTTTGGTTCCCCACTCCTCCACATGCAACTGCTGGTGTGACCTTGGGTCAGTTACAAGTTCTTTCAGAGCTGTTCTCTCACAAGCAGTTCTCTCAGAGCTCTCTCAGCCCCACCTACCTCACAGGGTATTCGTTGTGGGGAGGGGAAGGGATGGGAGATTGTAAGCCACTCTGAGACTCCTTCAAGGAATGAAGGGCAGTGTATAAATCCAATCTCCTCCTCCTCCTCCTCCTTGCCTTGCTGAGTCCCTTGCCTGACCTCTTGGAGCATGGAGTAACTCTCACATGGTCCTTTTTCATGGACCACTGCCTAAGAACCCATTGCTCCTGACAGACTAGCCTACCCAGGGAGGGGAACAGTGGCTGGGGAAGGGAAGACCAAAACAGGTAGGCATGCCTCCCCTTCGTTTCTCCAGCCATCCTGGCAGGAGCCACACAATATGTGTGAAAGAGCCACATGTGGCTTCCAAGCCGCAGTTTGGCCACCCCTGAGCTAGAAGAAACTAAAATCACAGATCGCAGCTAGTTGAGAAATGAAGTTAGTGGAAGTTATGCGAGGGAGGGGGATGTACTTTAGCACAAACACAAGGGCTGTTTCTCGGTTAAAGAAAAATCTTGGTTAATTACATTTTACAGGCTTTAATTGATTACATCTGCATAAATTTGCATGCAAAATAATTTGGAAGTAAAAACATCTGTTGTTTTTAGATGATGTATGCATGTGTCACAATTAGGGTTGTCAACAGACCTGGGGGGGTGGAAACGCCTCTTCTCTTTAATAGAGATTTAATGTGTAGAAATGGGCTGCGGAAGCTTTACTGGCGTGAAGGAGGTAAATAGCATTACCTGTAAATAGCATCACATTAAGCTTCTGTTAAAGGGACAGAGCGTTTTTCATCTCCAGGAAGTTGCCAGTCCTAGACACACTGTGTACCATTTCAGCAGAGGCTTTCCTTTCAAAAAAGACACACAACCTCTATGGATTTGTAAGGAATTACATTATAAACAATTAACCACTTCAAAAAATGCCTGAATAGTTTGGAGCATCTTGTTCACCAATTAGAGCAATTTTAACCAGTCACCCTGACCTGGATAGCCCAGGCAAGCCCGATCTCGTCAGATCTTGGAAACTAAGCAGGGCTGACCCCAGTAAATAATTGGAAGGGAGGCCTCCAAGGAATGCCAGGGCTCAGGACGCAGAGGCAGGCTATCCGGCCACCTCTCTGAAAACATCCAAACCCCACTAGCATGCAAGCACATACACACACAAATACACCCAAATCCCCACACAAAAAAGAACAATTTTTACCAGTCATTCTACCTACCTATGAATTTATCTTACCATTCCCACTTTATCGTGCCCTATCCTTTTCTTCCGGGAGCTCAGGGCAGCATGCGTGAGCACATGAAGCTGCCTTATACTTTATCTGACCATTGGTCTGTCAAGATCAGTATTGTGCGCTCAGACTGGCAGCGGCTCTCCAGGGTCTCAGGCAGGCAGAGGATCACGAACATCACCTACTGCCTGATCCTTTTAACTGGAGATGCCAGGGACTGAACCTGGAACTTCCTGCATGCCCAGCAGATGCTCTGGCACTAAGTCACAGCCCCTCTCCTCTCTCCTTATCCATTTCATTGTCACAACTCTGTAAGATACGTTAGAAAATGATTAGCCCAAGATCACTGCGTGAACTTCATGGGAGGGTGAGAAATGGAACCGGGGCGTCCCAGCTCTAAGTTCTGCATTCTGGTCTAAACACTGTATCACAGTGACTATAGTAATGAATCGAAATTAACTGAAAAAAGATGCTACATGATAAGCGGCAGATGAACAAGATTTTGGGGGTATAACTCTCAAAAGCTTCCATTATCAGGTATGAGTCAGAATGACCATTCTGACTCTCATCTGATGATGGGAGTTTTGACTCTTGAAGACTTATAACTCCTAAATCTTGATGGTATCAAAGGGACTACTGGACTTGAATCTAGCTGTTCTGCCGCAGTCCAATACAGCTACTCTCTGAAACGATCATAACCTGAGTGAGCAGCCTTTATTATTGTTGCGACTTGTACAAGAGAAGCATGTCTATGCTGGATCAGAAGGGCTTCCTTTATGCTACAAGAGCATGGCTAACCCTAGGAATGAACACGCAGTGTTTGCACTAGAATCAGTTTTGCCTTCCAAGGTGTTTTATTTAATACTTACCAGCAGGGGTCCTTTCGTAGAAAAAGAGGTGCAGGAGCTCATTAGCATAACTTATTAGCATAACTCATTAGCATATGCCACGTCCCCTGACATCACCAGAAGTGTGTCAGAAAGGGAATGTCAGTTTCAGCCCCATTATACCCTGTGGGCCATTGAAATCAATGGCAAAAACTCATAGGGTATATGAGGGGCTGGAGGAAAGGGGGTTTGAGGGAGAGGCTCCAAACTTGCACTAGAATCAGTTTTGCCTTCCAAGGTGTTTTATTTAATACTTACCAGCAGGGGTCCTTTCGTAGAAAAAGAGGTGCAGGAGCTCATTAAAAATGTTAACTTTAAAATGTTAACTTTTTTCCTCCCATAGAGAACAATGGAGGGAATGAGGGCAACCTGTTTGGGGGCCCGTAGAATTGGACCCCCTGGTCCAATCTTCTTGAAACTTGGTGGGTATTTCGAGGAGAGGCCCCAGCAGCTACCCTGCAAGTTTGGAGCCTCTCCTTCAAATCCCCTCCCCTCCAGTTGCTTTTAAAGTTGCCGCCGAATTTTGGCGGCAATTCGGCAGTGGGCTGAATCAGATTAGAGAATCTGATTCAGCCCGTGGCTGCCCTAGTGGCCACTCCTGAGCTGGCCCCAAAAGACCCCTGTATATATCTATAGCCTCCATTGACTGAACTTACATCAAGATGTATTCCCCCCCCCCCCCCCGGTTGAAGGGACTGGGGTGGATTCTACCCCTAGCCTAACACTCCACTGAACAAACTTTGAAGCCTTCCTTCAATGGATCTTTCCTATCAGTGGCTGTCTCAGGAATTGAACCCAGGACTGTTTGTATACAAAGCATGAATTGTGTCATTCAGTTGTGGCCCTTTCCCCCTGATGCCAGGTCTCACCTCATATGCTCTATGCATATCCCATGGCTCACCCTTATGGCTACTTCACAGTTTGCATTTTATTTCAGCACCAAGTTCAGTAGCATCAATCCTGTCTTGAAATCCACTTTGTTAATGGTAAAAAAAGACTGGTATTTCCAAGGCTAGGTAAACAGCCTGAATTCAAGGCATTCAGGCACAGTGATTGTAAACTGAACTGCAGAATGAAGATATTTGAGGGACCATCCTGAAGTCTCTCATTTTTATGCATAAACAAAAATGTGTATTTTTTGTGTGTCTCTTTTAAATACTTTCCTGGCAAATGGAAACTGTGCAGTATCTAACTAGAAAACAAGTTAACATATTTTGTTATAATAGAGACTGAAGGACCCGCTTTGCATTCATCACAAGAAAGCAAGTTTATGCTTGTTGCTTACATTCCTGAAAGGCATACCAGTATGGGTACCTACACTACACAGACTCTTTAAATGCCTGCAGCAGAAGGATCAAGAGGGAGACTGCAAGGGAATCAGGAACAGATAGATGTTCCATGAGGACCATAAACCTGCAGATTTGGGTGGATCATAATTTCCTTTGCTTCTTCTAGGCAAATACCACTTCTCATTAGGTTCCCTACTCACTACATATCAGTAGATAATTTATTATTATCTATTTTGAACATTTATTGACTGCATTTCCTTCCAAAGAGCCACTCAAACCAGCATACCACCCTTATAACTCACCTCAGTATTGGTTTTTCAATTTGTAATGGGAATGTCAAAGACATTTGCAGCTTCCTCACTCTCAGTTAAAAGAGGTAAGATGCAGACAAAAAAGGAAGAAGAGTCTCGCCAGGTGCCAGAACATGTCACATGCCATGCAATCTATAAGAACACTTTCCTGGGAGTAAGCCCCATTGAGCAGAGCACAGTAGGATGTTGAGTAGACCTGCTTAGGATTGCTCTCTTAAGGGAGACTTGGGGAATAGAAAAGACTTGTTCCCAAAAGAAGTCAAGAAGTAGTTCTATTTGACAGTGTGCCACACTGCTGTGCTTGAAGCCGTTAAAGGAGGTGGAATTCCCGATGATCCTGAAATACGGACTGTAGAAACTTTCACATTCAAAAATTACATGCTCCCTGGCATGCACTGCTGCATGTTCAAATTTGGATTCAGAAAAACGAGTAATTTTTGCAACCAGATCTCAGAGAGGAAACTCCCACCCAGGAATGTGTACTGCACACACCAGTCCAGTAGTACAACCGGTGCACACATGGTAATCTAACGAATAACATCAAGTGGACTTACCTGAAGGTGCAAGTATAACCCATATGAAGATGAGGAAGCCCTTCTAATTCTGTAGCTCCTGGGTACATTTTAATGCTTTAATGTTCTGCGTTATAAATAAATGAAGCATGCATGTGTAAGAGTTTAATAAGTGTTGGCATCCTTGGTGTTCCATTTCCGGTGAGGTGGTGTCAAGAATTCTATTTCTAAGGGGTCAGACTTTCCTATGAAAAGCAAATAGCCACCTGGTTCTCAAAATGTGCACCCCCTAGATCCCCGCAACATCCACAGTTGCCTCATTTGTTAAAGAAAGGACTCTGTGTAGCTGCATGAGACACACACCGTTCTCCTTGGTTACTTGTATATGGGGAAAGGGGCACATGCTGAATATGTGACAAATTTATATATATGTATGTAAGTGCCATCAAGTTGCAATTGACTTGTATACACAAGCCAAAAAATGGGATACAGCATTATATGCAGTCATTTTGATTATGTTTGGTATTGGGTCAAGGCAGGAAGTCCCCATTTCTTTTTATATCCTTGCCATACTCACATGGGTGTTTGGATAGTTATATAATAAATAGGTTTGCGCTAAGTATCGATACAACCATATTCCTTTGTATTTTTCTGTAATGATCTCTAGATTTCTGTTAACTTGAGTTTTAGGAATCTGACTCTGAAAATTTCCAAGATTGGTCTGTTGTAGACTTGCGGCTCTTTGGTCCTGTGGGATCTCTTTATATTGACCTTATTCACATTCTTGATTATACTGTGCTGTGGCTTAAAAACCCCTCACAAAACCATGCTGCTGTGAACCATGCTGGCTACATGTCTTCTTTTAGGAACTGCCCATGTGTGTCCGTAATTAACACAGAAAGAGTGCAGTCAGGGAGAAGACTACTTTGCCTTAATATATAAACGTTCTCTGTGCAAATCTGTTTGTTTATGGACTCGGCTGCATATTTTAAACGTTTTCCCGCTTTTTCTGATTTTCAGTCGTGATGTAGCTCTTCCAGAAGAACAGCCACATTCCAGCTCTCAGTGTGCCCCCCTCAGCTGTCTACCGAAACCTCCTCCTTAACCCTTATCTTCATATGCAACCTAAGAGGCAGGGGGCAACTCCAACCAACACAAACTGAGTGGAGGTCTCACAGCAAAAGTGCAGTTTGCTCCAAAGGAACCACTAGGCACTAACTAGCCTTGTTGCAACTGCACTGACGAGTCCAGACGCATATCTACAGTCATGGCAACTGACTGCGTGTTGAACGAGGAGCAAAAAGCACAGAGCCCAAACTGCTGAAGAAGAGCATTTAAGGTTCCTCTGGTTCTATCCAGATACTGCAATCATGATTACAGTTTGGAAGTCTGAACATATTCCTCCAGCCAAATGGCTTGTAAGGCTAACGTGCTGTGGACTTAAAACTGCTCCTGAAACAGAAGAAGTATATTGCAAAACCTTGTTTTGCCAGTTCAGCCACAACCACCAACTTGAGTTTTCCTTTCTGTGGTTAAAGGGTGTTGCGTCCTTCTTTTTTTTAAAACAGTATTTGCACCATGAATTTATGTTTATTAAAAATCCAGTCTGTTTTGTGTGAGTTTTTATTCTATTAATTTTATTTTTTTTAAAGTAATTCAGAAATAAGGTACATTGAGAATGATTTTTTTTCAGGGTTTTTGTTGTTGTTTGTAATTGAGGAATGTTCACTTGGCCAAAGGATATGGCCTGATTTGTGTGTGTGTTTTTTTTAATTGCACAAAAATGTTAAAAAGTGAGTTGAATTGGAATGTTAATTTAGGGGGTTTTACAGGGAAAGTCTGATGTGCCTGAGTCCCACCAAGACATACAATAAAACACTTAAATTCCATTGGTTTCAATAGAATTCAGGCACGCCTAACTTTCTCTGGATTGTGCCCACCAACTTGTACTTTTCTGATGCACTGGTATTGATTATGTACTTGTTTTATAACTAATACGATGTTAGCTGCTGGTTTTTGTTTTAGGACTTCACTGGAATCTGATTAAGCCTGAGAAGGGTTTGACTGAACAATGCATTGATAATTGTTTTCTTCTGGTTAACTTTTTTGTGTTTTGGTATTTTGGATAGGATTTTTGTTTTGTTTGGGAGGGGGACTTTTTCATTTTTATTGCATTTCAGAAAAACGGATGACTTGGTGCTCTTCTTTTTTTCTGTTTGGATGGGGACACCCCCTCCAACCTACTTGATGTAAACATGCTGTGTTTTGTTATAATTGAAATGTTTTCACTTGCTGCTCCCAACTTCAGTGTTACCAGGTTAAGGCCTTACCTTGGCGAAAAAGAAAAAAGCTAAGAGTGATAAAATACGACATTCCCAGTGGGATCTGGTGGTGACTTTGACTGTATAACTAAAATGGATGTCTTAAGACTGAAGATAATAGTTGGGGAGGGCAGTTTGCTCTACTGCATTTTTTTCTTGCCAAAAATTCCCAACAACTATAGAGATCTAGCTCATTGTCAGTTAAATGACAGATACTCAGGTGACACACAGTGCAGAGATTCTGTTTCCAAGCTGCACAGCAGTCCTGCTGTAAGAATCTCTCCAGTAACAGCTATGTCGGAGAGTGGTTGGGTACACAGCAAAATGAAGGACGACTACACTTATTTTGCACAATACCTGGCAGCAAGTCGGATTGCTGACTAAGTTTGGAATTGTAACAACTGTATGTGTTCTGCTGTGTTCCTGGGTGTAATGCTGTCCGTCACAGCTGATTTAGAAGACTTCTTGCTCTAGTGAGGTGGCCTTAATATATGTAAATAAGGAAGACTTGGGCAAAACCAGTTCTCTTTCTGGCTGTTCCACTCGTACAACATCGACACAATCCAAAGGATGAAAATGTAACATGGTTTGAATTGTGCAACGGGACTGAAAGAAACAGTAAAACGGCAGCTGAGATAATTTGTCTGAATTTGAGGGAAAGAAAAACAACAGTTATTTACCGAAAGGAAAGGGGTAGGCGAAGTGATAACACTACATCAGCCAAGGAAATCTAGGTGGCCAATCATTGTGCCTAAACAATCATTAACACAATACCAGTAACCAAGGTGCTAAAAATGGGATAATCCTAATCAGCAATTCATAAAGCAGTCGAGCTTCTTAATGGATTAAAGATTCCATGGGCAAACCGGTGGAAACATCAAGCCACTTTGAAGCAACCTCGTTTGCTCTTCAAAACAAGTGGCACTGTAAAAACCTAATTAGTGGGAATTCATTGATGTTAAATGGCTTGTGAGTGACAGTCAAAACCACATATAACTCTGCTGTTACATACCTAACAGCCCTTTGCACTCTTTTATGTATTTCCATGCAGCTTGTCTGATGGTACAGTTAACATTTGAGCACTGTGTCTTATTGCTTATATTCTTATGTAACAAGGGAATGTCCTTTTTAAAACTTTAGCAACATTCAGGGTTGCCACCTCCCACTTTAGATGAAGCCCCTTCTGTTTTTAAATTTGCTATTAAGCAGGTGTGTCTGGCTGAAGTTATGGTTCTTGCTAGGCTGCTAAGGGTTGAAACGTGAACTCCAAAGGCACCCCCCCCCCAGGCCCACACCCCTGGTATTCTGATTAAATTCACAGGAACTCTGTCCGGGAATGGAGATAACTTCTCAGCATTATATTGGTAGAAACTGAAATGAACCCCTGTGAAAGGTTTAAAAATGCACATGATCCAGCCCAAGTTATGCACACTGATTTCAGAGGCAGTGAGAGTTAAGACCATGCTTAAATCTTGGCTACTGAAATAATGAGCCT
The DNA here is from genome assembly GCA_029233225.1 of Lepidodactylus listeri. NCBI lineage: Eukaryota > Metazoa > Chordata > Lepidosauria > Squamata > Gekkonidae > Lepidodactylus > Lepidodactylus listeri. Next base: position 25,940,328 of record JARCFY010000008.1, read on the forward strand.
TAAAAATGCTTAACTTTTTTTGGATCATTCCCTTTATTTTTACTAGGCAGGTGAGAATGCATCTTAGACTTGTTAGACTGATGTAAGGTGTTCGCTAATTTTTTTTTTTTGTAATTTGCCTTGAATCTCACGGCAAAAGGCAGGCTGTAAATGAAGTAAACAAACTAAATAGTTGCAGACAAGAAAACATGAGCATGGTTGCACAAGCTCTACATCTGCTTCCTCTAATTACTAAACATCTCCTGGAACTACAAAAAAATTTCTCTGATAGAAATATTTCCAACGATGCACATTTTTAAGCTTCAGATCTATGCACGCTTGCTTTGAAGTAAGTTCTGTTGAGCTCTGGGGGGCTTACTTCCAAGGAAATGTGTAAAGAAAGTCAGTAATAGATCGTAATTTGCAGTGGATAGAGGATTATTTTTTTGAATTTACTGTTTCCAGAGCATTCAAAGTACTGGAAATTATAGCTAAATCACACAGTAATACACATTGAACTTTTAGTTTGCACATTTTAAGGAAGAATTCTAAATAAAATTTGAATGGCAAAGTAATATGGACATGATCCAGAGACAGTCAAGCGCATTAAGCAAAGAAATGGGGTTGCAAATTCCCATTCATATCAAGAGACAGATGGGTATGTGCATCTTTATCCACACTATGAAGGGAAGTGGGAAAATGTGCTGAAGCACATGCAAGGAGCTTGGCTTAGCTGGGTACCATCCAGCACTACATGCATGGAAGGTGGACCTCTGGACATTCTGCACATCTAGTGCCCTTAACATATGCCTAAAATTAGTGGCTGGATTGGGGATACTGTGGCATGGGTAATTGTTGGAAACTCAAGAGGACACCCAAACAATGGGAAAAGTGTCTGAATACTACCAAGTAAGTAATGGGACTCAGAAGGTCCCAAATGTCATCCTCCAGTTAATTTACTAACCAAAAAGTCTCTTGTATTTATCACCAGAAAACTAACCTTTAAGGTCAGAAGTGTTCTGAGACAAGGTATCATTTTGCAAACAAAACTTGCTTAACTATTATGAGTGGCTTGTACCTGCTATTGATTGCAATGTAAAACAGGCACGGGCCATCATTTTACTAACTATTCGGTAGTATTGTATGGCAGAGGAGAGTTAAGGGCCTGATAACAAATTTTCAGTGAGGTTACAAATTGTCCCTTTATGGGTTGGTTACAGTTATCTGGTTACTGTTGTACATCTATTTCTTTTTAAATAATTTTGTTTCCTTTGATATAAAGGAATTCTTTATATCAAACTTCCAGGCTCTGATGTCCTACATTAAAAGCACAGCCATTTCGTTATTCACATATTGTTTTAAAAAAGGCAATTCAGGGTTTCTCCCAGTCAGACATCCACTGCACCCCAAAGGGGTATTTAGTATCATTTTTTTCCTCCATTGAAATGTTTTTGTTAATGTCCTGCACAAATTAAAGAAAAAAAGCAATTAACTGCATTTTTGCCATAATGGCAGAAATGGATCTAAATATGCAATATACAAAAAAGCATGCATGATATTATTTCATTTACCCTTTCCCAAAATGCTGGTAATGAAGCTAAAGATTCCTTATTTCATGAGATTATTCTGCCTCCTTCACTGCGTATTAGAAATGCATGTCTATATAACTTTCATCAAGAGATGCATGGCTTTATTTCATTTTGATCTCTCTCCTGCAGAACTCTTGAAGAACTTCTATTAAATCTAAAGAAAACAGAGTGATGCACTGACAGAACAGAACACAAAAGGGGGGGAATCACATGTTGGGGCAGGGGGATGAAGGACTTATGTTTCATTTAGTATCTTGACTGCAAGGTAAATGTGCTCTGCTCATTATTCCGTACTAATGAAACAGTAGAGATTTAATCTTGATTTTTTTTTCAGCATCAAAACTTGTCTTTATTAAAAACCTCAACTTTATTAGGAAAAAGGTTTTACAGATTTGTCAAAAGCGTTTGGTACAAAAGTGTTTGGTACAACACTCTAGCCAGCCAGCCAGCCAGCTTTCGGGGTGGGGGTGGGGATAAGAATAATCTAGTTTTTAAAAAAGCAACTATTCACAGGTATGGCTTTGTGCACCATATCTTTGAATAAACTGAAGTACACTTCACTACTTGTAGCCCTAGTATTTCAAACCCTATGGCTTGGCTGCCAACAGGGTTGATAATATGCTCCTTTGTAAAATACAAAAAAAGGAAGAAACCTAAAATCCTGGCATTTTGTGACTTTTGTAATCTATGAATGTTACCCCTTGCATGAATATCCTTATCTAATAAACCACACAGAAAGATGTATTGTGTTATATTCCAATGGTTTTGAATACTGGTGCAGTTTGCAATTAAAAGAAAGGAAAAGATTTGTATTCTATACATTTGCCTGCTGTAAAAGCTGGCTAGTCTTAAACTGAATTGAAGTTCTGTGGTAATGCCTTTTTTTGAGGTTGAATGGAATATTTCTAGATGGTGGAGAATAGGGATAGATGTGCTTATTGACTTAAAGGTTGAATGTTAGGGGGGGTATTATTCTTGTGTTGCATCTCTGATTTTAAGGTAAGAATATTGGCTAATTCTGTACTCCAAAACCATTTGCTCTAAAAGTTCTCTAATAATTGCCATATCAAGCCCACTCCCATCCTGTTCTTTAGACAATTTTAGGTGAGTTGCTTTGTGAGGGAATCATGTGCTTGTGCATGTGTGGTATGATAATGCGGTTCAAATGGTTGGAAAATTAATTAGTGTAGTCTTACGCAAAGTTTCTCCAGCCTAAGCCCATTGATTACAACAGGCTTAGACTGTGGTTAACTCTGTGTAGATTTTCACTGTGGGAGATTCCTGAGGTGAAGAAATTAAAGTTAGAAAAAACTAATGTATTGATTCTTACATCATTATGTTCTGATTAAAATTATGGTGTAATGCATAACTGTCCCAATAAATAAACTGGCCATCTTTTGTTCATTGAACTTTGTGCTGGCTCTGTTATGCTTCCTGTGTCTCACTGCATATTACTTCGGTATGTACCCCCCCTTCTCAAAGAAAAAAAAAAGGATACAAAATCAGTGGAACCAGAATTCCCCGGCATATCATGTTTTCGTATCTGCTTTAAAAGATATCACTCTTGATGAAAGAACATCAATATATGATGAATATCTGTAAACCTCTTGTTGCATTGCACAGCTAGAAATTTATCAGAAAAGGTTTACTACTTTATGATTGCCAAGGATGACATTAGTGCTAGGCCACGCATACTGTCAATCAAGACCTCAAACCCCCAAGCCCCAAAATATTTGAAGCTATCAAACTAACTGCAGTAACTCAATAATAGAATCATAGAGTTGGAAGGGACCTCCAGGGTCATCCAGTCCAAGCCTTTAGGTGATGCAGGAAATTCACAAATACCTCCCCCTCCACACCTGCAGTGACCGCTGTTCCACGCCCAGAAGATGACAAAAAAACCCCGGGATCTCCAGCCAAACTGGCCTGGAGAAAAATTGCTTCCTGACCCCAAAGTCGCAGTCAGTATTTCCTTGGGTGTGTAAGAAAGGGCCACAAGAATTAGGCACTGAGGCAACGCTTCCTGCCCTCCCTCTCATGATCTGCCTAAAGTTCACAGAATCAGCATTGCTGTCAGGTGGCCATCTAGCCTCTGTTTGAAAACTTGTTCTAAATGTATTTATTTATTTATTAAGATATTGTTAAACCACTTTTCTTCTCAGGGACCCAGAAGTGGCACACAGAAAGTTACAAACAAACTTCAATGATGTGATTTAAATAATTAAACAAAAACATCCCTTGTGGACTAGACTGGCTATTGCAGTTCCCCTGGCAGTAAGCTATGGGAAAAGAAGGACCAAGAGCTTCTCTAGTGACAGCCAGCCCTTCTGCTTGTTGCCAGGAAGGACACAAAAATACAGCTGAGCTGTTGCACATCTGGCAAGATGTTCTCAATTTCCCTCCCTTTACTTCACAGAGAAACAACCAAAGACTAAGCAGAATGTATATATCTGGCCTGGATAGCCCAAGCTAGCCCAGTCGTCAGATCTTGGAAGCTAAGCAGGGCTGGCCCTGGCTAGTATTTGGATGGGAGACCACCAAGGATTACCAGGGGCATGATGCAAAGGCAGGCAACCCACCTCTGAACGTATCCTGCCTTGAGAACCCTATGGGGTCACCATATGTCAGCTGTGGCATGATGGCAACAACAACAACAAAGCATAAGGTATATGAGGTAGGAGGAGGTAAGTGAAAGGGAAGAGTAACAACAGTGGTAGTCATGTTAGCCAAATGTGGGGGAGAAAACCAGAGTCTTGTGGAGGTTGAGGGTCTCCAGAGCCCTCCCCTTGGCAATCTGAGACAGTCAAGTGCAGCACAGCAACCCAAGACTATGATCACAGGCAGAGAGAGAAGGATGAGGGAACAAGATGATCAAAGTCCCTTCCTCACTGCAGGTATCACCTGGGAGTGTCCTCCCAGGGAGTGTCCTCCACGTATTGGTGACAATTGAGCCCAAATCTCTGGATGACCTCATCCAACGGTTTCATTTAGATTTTGAAAAGCACGGGAGACAAAATGGAGCCTGGCAGAACCCCACAAATTAAAAGCCAAGGGGCTGAGTAGCACTCCCCCAGCACCACTTTCTGAAATCTACCCTCCAGGTAGGACTGGAGCCACCACAAAACAGTGCCTTCCAGTCTTAGCCTGGAAAGGCGTTCAGGAAGATACAACTATCGGTGGTCTTAAAAGGTCCAGGAGAATGAACAGAGTTGCACTCCCTCTATCCGTCTCCCAGCACAGGTCATCCACCACGGTGACCAAGGCGGTTTCAAGTCCCATAACCAGGCCTGAAAACAGATCCAAAACAATCCACTTCATCCAGGAATGCTTGAAGTCGTCCAGCCACCACCTGTCCAGATGTTCCAGTTCTCTATCATGTTGGGCTTCAGGATAAGGACTAAACCAAAGGTTTAATGGAAAGGGTTGGTGATGACTGAACCACATTTTAAGCAGGAGGAATTCTGGTTACTGAAGAAAGATTGCAAGAACCCCTCTTCTCAAATGTGGGAGGCTGGTAGTAGATGTACATGAATGCATGGGATAAAGCAGGTAGAGAAAGAGGTACTTTTCTCCCTTTCTCACAATACAAGAACTCGTGGGCACTCCATGAAATTGTTGAGCAGTTGGGTTAGAACAGATAAAAGGAAGTATTCTTCACCCAAAAAGTAATCAACATATGGAATTCACTGCCACAGGAGGTGGTGGTGGCTACAAGCATGGACGGCTTCAAGAGGGAATCGGATAAACATATGGAGCAGAGGTCCATCAGTGGCTATTAGCCACAAGATATAGATAGGAACTCTCAGTCTGGGGCAAGTGATGCACTGTATTCTTGGTGCTTGGGGGGGGGGGGCAACAGTGAGAGGGCTTCTAGTGTCCTGGCCCCACTGGTGGACTTCCTGGTGGCACCTGGTATTTTTGGCCACTGTGCTGTGTGACAGAGTGTTGGACTGGATGGGCCATTGGCCTGATCCAACATTGGCTTCTCTTATGTTCTTCTGCTCTAATATTAAGGAGACTGGAAACTGAATCCAGATCCTGGCAGATAGCACTCCTTAGTTTTCTCAGCTCTAAATCCTTCAAACATTTCATATCAACAAAAAAATAGCATTGATAGTTATTGTCAGAATTCCTATAATCATCATCAAAGATTAGTATAGGGCAATAGGGAAGACTAACAAGCTCAATAGGCTTTAAGTGGTCGTCCACTTCTAGCAACTCTTGCAACCACTGACAAACAGCCAAGGCTGCCTGACGAGTGTTCACTGTAAGCTGAGTTAGTGTGAACTAGCTCACAGTTTTTTAGCCTCCGGCTCACACACTTTTTTCTTAGCTCAGGAAGGATGGCTCCAGAGCAAACTGATTTATGCAGTAGCTAAATCGCTCACTCACAACTTTAATGCCAGTAGCTCACAAAGTAGAATTTCTGCTCACACAGCGTAGAAGGAGCGTTGTGCCTGACATCACATTTAAATCCCCCCCCCCGAAATTCTGCACCAAGTTATCTCCAACTGCCCCCAAAAGTTGAATGAAGCAATCTGCATACATTCATTTGCATTCAGTTGCTTGATTTGCATAACTGCTGAGAACGGGAAGTACAAGGCCAGACACTGAAACCCCGTCCTCTGACCACAGACAATCCTGCTTAGCCAGCTTCTGAAATTTCACTGATTGGGGTAAAGAAATAAGCACACACTCCCTGACCAACTAGCAGACCCACTTCTGTGTGGCTGAAAGACAGCAGGGTCTGCAAACATCAAGGACATCTTTCTTAATTGCTCAGGCCCAGAAGCCCTTCTAGTCAGCTGACCAGCTGCCGCCTCCTGATACAGGAATGCCTCCCTTGGCTGATTTGGCCAGTTTCTGTCTTAAGCCAGTGCCAGGCGATGAGCACAAGGAAAATCCGTGCTCTCTGATAAGTATTGGAGTCGGGAGTCCATGGAGTAGTGAAACAGCTAGATCTTTATTGCTGGTCTGGATGAAGCATACAACCCAGGGCTCCAAGCCCTCCTTTTATGCTGGTCAGGGACAATCCCCTGACCTCACCCAACTGGCCTGATAGGCTATTAGAAGTCTATTTACATTTCATAGGTTCCCTGGGAGAAACCTAGGTACAGGATTGGTGGCCAGTTTGAATCCACCTGGCCTTTGTTCTACCTGGCTGAAGCTCAGGTAGTTTCTTGGCCATGTGCTCTGGCCATGCTCTGGCCATGTGCTCTGGCCATGCGGTCGCAATGAAGAGAGCACATGGCGACCGCATGGTCAATACATAACACCCCTCCCCCCATAGTCCAGAACCCCTCTGCACACATAGTCTTTGAGATAGTCCGGGCGTCTGCGCTCACGTCCAGAGCGCCGGGGGGTTGTAAGGCGGGGTGTGTTGCTAGTGTCGGCAGGTTGCGGTGTGGGTAGTTGTTCTGCTGGCGGGGCCTGTCTGCTCGGGGGTTGTTCAGGTGTGGATGGTGCGACTGCTTCGTCCGCGGGCAGGAGCGGCATCTCCGCAGTCTCCGGATCAGGGTCTGGCGCTGCTTCTGGAGTCGTGTCGATGTCACGGTCTGTTGGTGCAGGGAGTTCGGGGGCCTGGGTATCATCGTGGTTCTGGGTACGGCGTCGAATCTGGTCAATGTGCCGTTTCCAGACTACGCCATCTTCCGTAAGGACCTCATAGGAATAAGGCCCTGTGACTCGGACGATCCTCGCGGGGAGCCATGTTGGACCCCGCGCGAAGTTCTTTGCGTATACGGGGTCTTCGGGAGCAAATCCTCGGGCAGCTGGCCGGTCCTCCATTGTCGGGTTCCCCTCGATTGCTCGGTCGGGATGTAGGCGGTCCAAGACGGTTCCCAGTCGTCTTCCCATCAGAAGTTCGGCTGGCCGGCGCCCGGTCCCTGAGTGGGGTGTGTTCCGTTGGCAGAACAGGAACTTGTACAGCTGCTCTTCCCAGTCGCCATGCTCCATCTTCTTTAACGCGTCCTTCGTTGTCCTCACCATGCGCTCGGCCTGGCCATTGGTTGCGGGGTGGAACGGAGCGGAGCGGATGTGGCGCAGACCGCAGGCTTCCACAAACCGTTGAAACTCGCCGGAGGTGAAGGCGGTCCCGTTGTCGGTCACGAGAGTTTCTGGCATTCCGTGTGTCGCGAAGATCGGCCAGAGACTTCTTAAGGCAGCGTTGGTGGAGGTCGAAGCTACCGGCACTACCTCAAGCCACTTGCTGTAGCTGTCAACAACGATAAGAAACAACCGGCCCTGGACTGGTCCCGCGAAGTCTAGGTGCAGGCGGGACCAGGGCTTGTTAGTAGATTCCCAGGATCGGACAGGAGCGTGTGGCGGATCTGGCCGTGACTCCTGGCATTTGGTACACTTCTGGACCCGCCCCTCAATGTCTTTGTCCAGGCCTGGCCACCATACGTAACTCCGGGCCAGAGCTTTCATGCGCACAATTCCCGGGTGAGCCTCGTGGAGGGCCTCTAGCACTCGGGGCCGCAGGGGCCCGGGGATCACCACTCGAGATCCCCATAGCAGGCATCCCTTGTGGGCCGATAGTTCGTGCCTGCGTGCCGTGAAAGCGGCAAAATCTGGTCCCGGTTTTTCCGGCCACCCCCTTCCCACCCAGTCTGAGACACGGGAAAGGATGCGGTCCCGCCGCGTGCGACGGGCCACATCTGATACCTGTACGGGGCGCTCCGGTAGATCCTCTAGGAGCGCGACGTGGAAAGCGGGAGCCGGATCAGGGTCGCAGGACGGGAGGGGAAGACGGCTGAGGGCGTCTGCATGACCCATCGCCTTCCCCGGGCGATGTACCAATTCGTAGGAGTAGCCTGACAAAAAAATTGACCACCGCAGGACCCGCGGGGACAGCATGTGAGGGGTCTGCCTGTGGGGGGCAAGGAGACCCAGCAGCGGCTTGTGATCTGTGGCCACGGTGAACGACCGTCCGTAGAGATAGTCGTGAAATTTCCTGACGCCAGCTACGATTGCTAGGGCCTCCTTGTCGATCTGGGCGTAGTTCCGTTCTGCCGACGACAGGGTCCTGGAGTAGTAGGCAACCGGTACCTCCTTTCCGTTGGGTAGCCGGTGTCCCAAGACCGCCCCAACGCCGTAGGGGGATGCGTCGCAGGCCAGGATGACAGGGAGCCTCTCATCGAAATGCGCTAAGACCGCATTTGAAATTAATAAGTCTTTGACGGCCCGGAAGGCTGCATCATGCTTGGGACCCCAGGCCCAAGCCGCTCCCTTGTCCAGGAGACGATGCAGGGGTTCAGCGACCGCCGCCTTGTGCGGAAGGAAGGCGTGGTAGAAGTTCACAAGTCCCAAGAACGCCTGGAGTTCCGCCTTTGAGGACGGGCGGGGTGCACCTGTAATTGCCACTACCTTCTCCTTTGTAGGGTGAATGCCGTCTGCGGTGACTTGGAACCCCAAGAAGGTCACCGAGGAGACTCCCAGGGTGCACTTGTCTTTTCGAACCTTGAGACCCGCGTCCTGGAACCTTTGCAGCACCATCCGGAGGCGAGCTGCGAACGTGTCGGCGTCCGGGGCGGCGATGAGGACGTCGTCGAAGAACGGCTTCACTCCTGGAACATCTTTTAGGAGAGAATCCATTAGATTTTGAAAGATTCCGGGTGCTACGCTGACCCCAAATTGGAGGCGTTTTACCTTGAACGCTCCCTTGTGAGTCACAATCGTTTGTGCCTCGGCCGTTGCTTCGTCAACGGGAAGCTGCTGATAGGCTTGGGCCAAGTCTAATTTTCCAAATATTTTGGCACCCGCGAGGGAGGCCAGAACATGGCTGACCACCGGTACCGGGTACGCGTGGTCCTGTAATGCCTTATTAATTGTACATTTGTAATCCGCGCAGATGCGGACTTCCCCGTTAGCTTTGAGGGGGGTCACAATGGGAGTCTCCCACTTGGCGTGGGAGACCGGCTCGAGCACCCCTTGTGCCACGAGCTTTTCCAACTCTGCCTCCACTTTGGGCTGGAAGGCGAGTGGTGGCCGGCGGACGGCCACGCGGATGGGCCGGACTGCCGGGTCCAGGTCGAAGGAAACCGGGGGTCCTTTGTAGCAGCCCAATGAGCCATCGAAAACGGCGGGAAATTCCTCGCAGATGGATGAGAAGTCAGTAGAGCCCATGCGGTGTATTCCGGTCCACTGCACTCCGAGCGGCTTGAACCAGGCGCGACCTAGGAGACTGGTTAGATTGCGCTCCACCACGAGAAGGTCCAGCAGGCCATTAAAGGCATGGTACTGGACCCGGACCCTGGCTAGCCCCTTAATAGCCACTGGGTTTTTCTGGAAGTCCCGGAGGACCAACCCAGCCGGCAGCCGCAGCCAGCGTGCCCCCTTCGGGCAGAGGCGGCGGAACGTAGCTGCGGACACAATTGAATATGCTGACCCTGAGTCCAGTTCCATGGAGCAAGGAACTCCCTCTATTCGGAGAGACACGGAAATTGCGCCCGGGATGGGCTGAGGCAAGTTCATTACCGTGGCCGTGGGAACGACACTACCCACTTCTTCGAAGTTCACTGCTGGGGCACGGTGGCTGTTCCTCAGGCGGCAGGCCCGGGCGAGATGTCCTGCTTTCCCGCAGGCGCGGCAGATGGCATCACGGAAGCGGCATGTCCGTCTGTCGTGGGGGTCCCCACAGCTGGCGCACGTTGGGGCCTGCCTGTTGAGGGAAGCAGGAGAGGGAACAGAGACAGATGCTGGGCGCCGGCCCTTGGGCCTGGGGACTCCGGGCTCACCCTTCGAGCGTGGTTGCATCCGGTGGACGTCCTCTTCTTCGCTTGAGTCGGGTTCGGGAGGAGCCGCCTGGTGGACTTTGGTGGCTGCCTTGTCCTTTTGCGTTGTCTCGAAGGCTGCCGCAGTTTCGAGCATCTTCTCCAAGGTTGGCTCCGGCATTGCAATGAGGCGCCGGCGGAGCTTGGCTTCCCGGACCCCTCCCATGAAGGCGGTCTCCACGTGGTCATCCATGTGGCGGAATTCGCAGCCCACGGCTAGTCGACGGAGTTCAGCCAGGAAAGTGGCGGCTGACTCCCCCGGCTGCTGCTGGCGCTGTATGAACTCCCAGCGCCTGGCCAGTTTTGATGGCTTCGGGGCGAAGTAATCGCCGAGGGTCTTGGTGAGCACGTCGTAAGACACCTCGGTGGGGTCTTGCGGGGCTAGTAGGTTCTGGGCCACCCGCATGACCTCCACCCCTCCAGAACTCAAGAGCCAGGCACTCTTCAGGTCCGCATCTGTGATTCCGCGGACCTTAAAGGCACAACCCAGCGTCTTGAGCCAGGACTCCCACGTCTCGGGGCGAGACGTATTGAAAGGGGTAATTGGTCCCGGAGCGTTTGCCATATTTACCAGAGCAGGAGCGGCGGCGGCTGTTTGAGCGATGTCCTCGTGTCTTGCGGCGGTGCCGGGGAGCGCTGAGGCTTGGCGCTGGCTAGTGCCGGAGGATTGGGCTCAGAGCGGCTTGCGGCGAGGCGTTGGAGCGCTGGAGCTCGGAGATGCCTGCGGCCGGCGGGACGGAGCTCGCTGTGCTGCTGTGGTCTGCTGGAGAGTCACTCATCGGGATCCCATCCTCGTCGCCACTAATAAGTATTGGAGTCGGGAGTCCATGGAGTAGTGAAACAGCTAGATCTTTATTGCTGGTCTGGATGAAGCATACAACCCAGGGCTCCAAGCCCTCCTTTTATGCTGGTCAGGGACAATCCCCTGACCTCACCCAACTGGCCTGATAGGCTATTAGAAGTCTATTTACATTTCATAGGTTCCCTGGGAGAAACCTAGGTACAGGATTGGTGGCCAGTTTGAATCCACCTGGCCTTTGTTCTACCTGGCTGAAGCTCAGGTAGTTTCTTGGCCATGTGCTCTGGCCATGCTCTGGCCATGTGCTCTGGCCATGCGGTCGCAATGAAGAGAGCACATGGCGACCGCATGGTCAATACATAACACTCTCTATAAGAGCTCTCTGTTTCAGCCAATTTTGCATCAGTGACATAAGCACAGTTTGGCTGACAATTTTTGGACCTGTCTGGGCTTATGATGAACTCGAGTTCAGGGCTATTTTTGGGCAGGAACGCACAAGAATGGAGTTCTGGCTGGCTTCTGAGTTGGCCATGCCTACAGCCCCTCCCCCCGCATGTTCCTCAGGCATCTCGCAAGCTGCGGGGCACTTGGGGAAGACAAGCCGATCCAGGGAGGGAAGGCAGTTTAAACTGCCTTCCGTCCTTGGGTTCCCCAGGCATGGTTGCGGGGTGCCTGAGGAACCGATCCAGAAACTGCCTTCCTTCCTGCAAGCTTTGGGGCACCTGGGGAAGCTGATCCTGGGAGGGAGCTGCAAGGTCAGGGGTGTGGCCTAATATGCTAATGAGTTCCTGCTGTTGGGTGTGGCCTATTATGCTAATGAGTTCCTGCTGGGCTTTTTCTACAAAAAAAGCCCTGCTCAAGTTAATTCACAAGTTCGGAACAATGGAACCCCCAGGGCTGAATAGAGATACAGGATTCTTATCTCACTACAGAGTATAATTACTTCCCCCAAGCATCTCCCTTCTGCTCCAATCAAGCCAATTACAATATCCAGAGTACCTTTGCCTCCTTTACAAGCATTCTTTATAACACCGCTCCCATCTTCTGATTAGGATAAAAGGATTTCCATTTCTACTGTTATCTGAGAAGGGAGCTTTAACTCTCTGAAGTGTTTATAGCCTGAAACTCCTGTTGGTCTTAAAGGTGCTACTGGACTCGAAACCAACTGGAGATACCAGTGGCCTCTGACTCAGTATAAGACACTTCATATTTTCATGGGCCTAGGCACCCCTGCTGCTAGAAGTTGCGAACAACCGCACCAAAATAGCAGAAGCAAAACTCAACAGGGGAAAGGAAAGAAGAGCAAATTGGACTCTCACCTGACAGATTCAGGTGGGGTAGGCGTGTTGGTCTGAAGCAGCAGAACGACGTTTTAGTGCAATGGCACCTTTAAGACCAACAGAGTTTTATTCAAGGTAGCTGTATTTTCTTCAGATACAACAAAGTTTTATCCAAATACAACAAGTTTTAACAGGCTTTATTCAGATACACCGAAGTTCTGTATTTCTTCAAGGCATCTGTATCTTCTTCCGATACAGTGAAAGAAGCGTGCATGCACTTGAATAAATTTTATCTTGAATAAAACTTTGCTGGTCTTGAAGGGGCCACCGGACTGAAACTTTGTTCTCACCTGACAGGTGAGGCCAGCACAGCGCATGCGCGAGGCCGCGCTCAAGGTTCCGGGCCAGGCAGGTGAGGCGCCTTTTTGGCGCGGCGCCCGGCGGGAGAGGTAAACCCAAAGCAGCCATAGGTCGCCCGCGGAGGAGGGGCGGCGCCTCAAGCGACTCCGGGCGGGACGGCAGAGTTATCGCTCGTCGCCCAGGGCAGCCGCGCCACCAGCCGCCCCGTCAGTGTGCGGGAGCCCCGCGATTCCTGAGGGAAAGTCCCGGTCCGTCGCCGGAGGAGGAGGAGGAGGAGGAGGAGGAGGGAAAAAGAAAATGAGCGGGCCGGAGAGCGTCAACTTCAGGCGAATGGCCATCCGGAGGAAATCCAACCCCAGCCTGCATAGCTCCGCTTTGGTTTTCGCCACCGCCGCCGCCGCCACCAAGGGGGGCGCAGCCGCTCCCCATCAGCCTCGCCCGGAGTGGAGGAGAGGAGCTGCGCGGGAGGCGGGAGGTACTCACCCGGCTCTTCTTCCCCCTTTCCCGCCCCGCAGTTTCTCTGCCGCTCCCTCTGGGTCCAAGGTCGGTGGGAGGGAAAAGTGACTGGGAGGGAGGGTGCCAAGGCGCGCATCTTCCCCCTGCACAGGGTGACTTGTGGCGGGAGAGGAGCTGCTTCCAGATCCAAACTTCCTATTGAGGGCTGCTGCTACAAGCACTATTTAAGGAGCTGCTGGGGGGGGGGGGGGTTTCTGGCATTATTAACGGCTCGTGAAGAAGCAGTGAACTCTAGGGTTGATCCTGCAATGCGTTAAGGATGCCTGTGGATATTTCAGGTTGAATTCACTGAAATCAGTCTGTTGTGGAACTGGGGACTCGGATTTATGATTTATTGATGCTTTCTCACCTCCCCACTTTAAACGCAGGAAAAAAGGGGGGTTGCTTTAAACTTGGATTTCTTTTTTTCTGATGTTGTCAACAGCTGAAGCGTCTTGTGCTGGAGAAGTTTTGCAAATGCATGTTTTTAAACACTGGTGCGATTCATTGGCTGCCAAGGCCCATTAGTTGTAATGTGACATATTGAAGTGGATGTTGAATTCTTTGTCACTTGAAACCAAAGTCAAGTGCTTCACTTAGCCCTACTAGACCATGCCTGACTGAAGTGTGTAAGATTTTGCGTGCAGAGATAGCAATTTGCAGTAATTTTTGCTCCATTCAATGGGATTTGCCTCCTACTAAACTTACAGCCTTCAAGTCAAATATGATCTCCTGCCTTGCTTCAGTGAACAATCTTTTTAGAATCAAGGAGGAGTGAGGTCTGAGTTGGTATAACTTCCCGTCACGCTAAGCAAATCAGCAGCATGGATGCCCTGGCCTCCCTGATGACTTAAAATGCAAGCATATGGTGCTGTGTTTCCTGCTAGTTGGCTGAGTCCTTATTAAACAAACAGGGGATTTTAATTTGATCTCATGCCTCCTTAACAGGAGTGTTTACCAAGCTTCCAAATGCTTTGCTTTGTATAGCAAAGACAATGGGGGCTGCACAAGTGTTGCTCCAGGCTTTGTTTAATATAGGAAGTTCCCATTTCTGGAGCTGGAAAATACCCTAGACTGAGGGGAATTTCACACGATACCTTTAAAAACGTTACTGAACCGGCTTGGAATAAACTGGTACAGTGGCGGCTGTTTCAGACAGCCCTTCCCCTACCGTTTTGGAGCCGTCTTTGAAGCGCGCACACACACACCACACACACCCACACACACACACACACAGGGTGAGAAAACACTAGTCATCGGAGGAAGTGCTTCGGGCATTTCACACAGCACCCGGTAGCGCTTCAGGACGTGTACAAGAACTGAAGAACACTTGGGAGGAGGTTTCAAGGTAAACCGGCTCAGGAACGCTTCCCCAACGGGAGAGGCACGTTTCTGTGTGAAAGGGCCAATATGTTCCATGTGAAATGCCTGACAGAAACCATTACTGAAGAGTTCCTGAAACAGAACATATTGGCTGTGTGAAATTCCTCTGAGTTTTGGGTTTCTAATTTTATCTAAAACTAGCAGTTTTAGTTAGAAGTGGGCAGGTATGTTAGAGTATAGGGAAGGAGTCCCCATCATTTTTGAGTCTGTGGGCACCTTTAGAGTTCTGACACAGCATGTTTGGCATCACCATAAAATAGCTGCTGCAGGAGGTGGCGCCAGCCACAAAATGGCTTGCTGGTGCAGCTTACCTTCAGTCACAGAGTGAAGATCCTTGTTCTGTGGTGGCAGCTGATGACAAAGCAACAGTTTAAAAGATTTGCACAGCCAGACAAACTCCAGTGGCCAATCAAAAGCCTTGCTGGGCAAAAGCCCTACTTGGCTCTGCCCAGTTCCTAAAAACACTTGGCAGATGGCATGGTGCCCATGGGCACCGCATTGAGATCCCTGCTGTAGGGCCTGCTTGTTAAAAGACCAACAAAAACAATTTAAAGAGAATCACAGTAAAAAAGTCAGAAATAATACAAAAATGCTGTGATTGAATGTTATGAATATACTTAAACATAGCCCTTAAAGGTATCTAAACATTCCATCAAAAATGTACATTTCATAGATAATAAGTGCAATAGAAAACACATTGTATAATTTATATTAAGAGTTTCAAACTTTTATTATCAAACCTCAAACAAATGAGGATTTATGCAAGGCAATTGAATTTAGGGTTTTGTATAGCCATGAAGTATACTTAACTATGAAGTATACTTAACCAGTAATAATATGAAAGCCATTTTGGTATAAATATTTTATGGATGTTAAAGAATGCTGTTGGGTGTCTTCCATTGCCCCAGTAAGTACTCTCAGCAATCAAACCAGTAGTAAGAACTGTGATTAGATACTAATTTCTACCATGGCTAATGTGATGCTTTGGTTGAACTAGCTATTAGTGTAACAGCCCACTTGTTGGGTAGGGTGGATATCAACAGGAAATGCATTTCAAATCCCTTCCTTTTGTTCTTGTTTTGGAAGTCCAACAGGAAAAGCAGTTTTCCTAGCTTATCTTCTCTGCTTCCTTCTGAAACTGTGTACTTGCTCTTTTGATCATTTGAATACCACTTTTCAACACATCTACAAAATATGCTGCATCCTGCAGCAAGACTGCCTTTGTATATGTAAGAAAGGTGATATCACTGCAGATGGCTGAGATTAGTACAATTTTGTCAGCTTTGGAGGTAGCTGTAGGAAGTAGCTCTCAGTCATGATATATAACCTAAGAAAATATGTTATGAATCCATTGAGTACATAAGAATTTCAGGATGGAGCAAAGGAAGTTACTGAACTTTGTACTGCAAACAAGATTCTTTTTGAAGCTTAGAGTAGTAATGCCGAGCCAGTTCAGGCTTGGTAATAGTGAGATAAAGTGCTTGCTAAGTACTATACAGTTCCTTTTTTTCTGGTTGGGAAAGGCAAATCAGATCTTGAGAAGTTGCTCAGCTTGGCTGAGCATAAACATAGCATGCGTAATTGCAAATATTTGTCTCATGTAAGGCGTTTGAAAATATGTCAATTATTTAGGTTATTGCTAGAGGCTGGAGAATTTTCTCAGCTGCAGCAGTGCTGAATAGCTTTCGGGGCACTATATTATTCTCATGGGTGTTCTGTAATCTGTTTGAGCAGCTATTGGTGCTGATTTATGGATTTTAGTTACATCAGCTATTTATAGCAAGTTCTTTTCCAGCTGCTGTTCTGTTTGCACAAAAGTAGGGAAAAGCTGTGACTACCATTGTACATATTGGGAGAGGAGAGTTTTAATATACTTACAAAGATAGAAACAATTACCTCATAAATATGGGGAGAAATATACATTGCAAGTAAAAAATCAGAAATGGTTTTGTACCAATATAGGAAGCCTATATCAGGTTCAGTTACTAGTGTGAAAAAAGGCTTGCCATACCCTCTGGCATGGTGTCCCGGTTAAAGACTGGTGGACTCTAATCTGGAGAAAGGGGGGGTTGATTCCCCACTCCTCCTCCACATGAAGCATGCTGACCTTTGGCCAGTAACAGTTCTCTCAGAACTTTCTCAGCCCCACCTACCTCACAGGGTGCCTATTGTGGGGAGAGGAAGGGAAGACAATTGTAAGCAGCTTTGAGACACTTTAGGGTAGAGAAAAGCAGGCTATAAAAACCAACTCTCCTTCTCCTCCTTCTTGCTTTTTGGTAATGGCAAATCCCTTTTGTACCACTTCGTGTTAGCCAGGAGACAAAAAGCAGCTGAGGCACTTCTAAGTTTTTCTTGGTGAAGAGATGTTGTTGAGTAGCTAACTGTATTAGTGTGTGCTGTGGAGAAATGCCTTCCACCAGGAATTTACCCCATTATTTCAGTCATTTACTCAGGATTCTTATTATTATTATGGTTTTAGGAAGTCGTTTTATTGTTTATATCTGTGTTGTGAACTGCCCTGAGCCTGCTTGCCTGGGACGGCGAGATGCAAGTTAAATAAAATAAAATAAATAAAGCGTAAAGTTTTCCTTCCAGATAGGAAGGGACAGTAAGGTCATTCCAAAGCGGGAAGGAGAAAGACAGATCGGGAGGAAGCAGCTCTCTTCTACAGCTTCTGGGAGTCACATGCCATGCAGGACTAAGCTATGGTTTAAGGACTCCACAGAGTAGTCCCAACCATGAGAACTATGGCAGTGCTGAACTTTGAACTGCTGCACCTTCAAGTAAAGCTAACCTAATTAAAAATATTTTTTTATGATAAGTTCTGAGTGTAGGGAAAGGGGACTGCATGTTTTCAACTTTCTTCCCTTGTTCAGCCTGAATGCTTGAACAAAACAGAACAGTTCTCTGGAAAAACACCACACCTGTGTGGTCTTGCTGTCTCAAGTATGGTAACAGGGAGGGGCAGTGTGTAAGCTTGCCGTACCGGGAGCATGATAGCTTGAAGCTGCAGTAGACTTGCTCTGCTCTTGTTTTTACCAGGGTAGGTAGAGGAGCAGCAACTAGGGGAGCCTCTAAATGGCAGTGGAGGTATCGAGTTCTAGGTATACAGCTCTGTGTAGCAGGAGATATTCTCAGATGTTGATGGCAGATGGGCAATAGGAGTTATGAAGTTTGTTTTTGGTACCTCTGGGGAGTGAGAGAAAGGGGCGGCATCACTGAGAGGAGTCTTGGGATGGCTGTAGGGAGCCTCCTGGGAGCCAAGCAGGAGGGGGCTTACAAGTTTGCTCCTCAGTATGTATCACAAGGTGTGGTAGTACATTCAGGGTGACTGTATGGGATTCAGGTTGTCAGGCGTAACGTCGGATTGGTTGAGTTGCGCCATGTGAATTGTGTTTGTCTCCCAGCAAGGCATCCATATGCTATTGGTTTCTAGGGCTTTCTTCACTTCCGGGTCCTCCTACCTCCCTTTTACAGATTGCATTACAGATTGCATTAGCACGGGACAAATTATTTGTTAACTAGTTTTCCAGTAATCTGCCAGTGTTTGTCCCCTAGATTGTTCGTGGTGGCTTCCTGCCATAGCACCTAAGTAGTAGAAAAGGAAGTCTCCACCACTTCTTTCCCCTCCCTATAAAATGGAGAGCAGGAGAAAACTGATTGGGTAACATGGAACACAGAGCAGAAACAACAGTGAGATTTGGGAGCACAGAGGCCCTTTTTTGATCCATGCTCACCATGGTGACCTCCAAGCAATTCTGCACTAAAATTGAATGCAACCTTCTTTTTAATCCAGGTTTTTTCCCCCATTCTGCAGCAAAATAGAGTTCGACCTTCTTTTTATTCTGGGTTTTTCCCCATTCTGCATTACATTACCTCCCTTCAGTGGTTTGCCTGGTTTCGGTTTCAGCCTGCTGTTGCCCCAGGTTATTTGGATGCTGTTTTGCCATGGACTTAAACTACCTCAGCTTGAACACTGAGAAAATCCAGAGTGGCAGGAAAATGCAGAAAGGTCCTGGGTGTTTAGCTGTCTTCTCACATTATGCTGAATGGATAGAGAAAGATATGGATTATTTGTTTGTAAAGAGGTTTGAAGTGAAGGGAGAGACTTTGTAATCTCTTATTTGCTGCTGCTTCCTAAGTCATGGTTATGTCTACAGTGGCCATAGGTCAATATCTAATCTGTTTTCCAAAGGTTGTGTAGGAGGAGATGAGGAAGCCTACTGCAAATGCAGTGGTGTAGGCTGCTAAGCTTTTTGGTTAATCACTAGTGTTCGTGGGCTGTGTTCCAAAAGCCAGTTTCAAAGTACACTTTTCAAATGACTGACTACTCTGGTTTAGATTCTATCTAGGATAAGTGGAGAAGTGATCAAGGAAGGCATTTTTTTCACCCTCCACCCTCCCAGTTCTGCCAGCTGTGCTCCTTGGGGTTGATTGAGAATGGAGTCTGCACTGTGGGGAAAGAA
The DNA here is from genome assembly GCA_029233225.1 of Lepidodactylus listeri. Taxonomy (NCBI): domain Eukaryota; kingdom Metazoa; phylum Chordata; class Lepidosauria; order Squamata; family Gekkonidae; genus Lepidodactylus; species Lepidodactylus listeri. Next base: position 25,959,453 of record JARCFY010000008.1, read on the forward strand.
TTTGTGAAAACTACCCTCACTTCCTTTCCACTGGTGGAAGTGCCATAGAATGTTAGGAGAGCATCAAGGTCAGCTAGGTCTGAATCCCCATTCCGCCATGGAACCCTGCCGGGTGACCTGGAGCCAAGTCACTCTCAGCTTAACCTACCGCACAGGATAAAATGGAGGAGAAGAAAACATTGTATGTTGCTTTGGGAAGAAGTGAAGTAAATATGTACCTTCTGCCAGCAAAAAACATAGGATCCAAGTGCCATTCCTCAGGTGATCTTTTTGCTAAACGTTAATCACGTTCTACGTATGTCATCTCATTTCTCTTACTTTTTCAACAACATCTACAACTATTGCAGCTTCCTCACTACAGGGGATACAAGGCAATGTTTATTCAGTTCAGTGTTTCCTGTAGCATGGGAAAATCCTTTTTTTAAAAAAGAGAAGAGATTGGATTTATACCCCACCCTTCACTCAGAGTCTCAGACCGGTTTACTATCTCCTTCCCTTCCTCTCCCCACAACAGGCACCCTGTGAGGTAGGTGGGGCTGAGAGAGGTCTGAGAGAACTGCTTATGAGAAAATAGTCCTGAGAACTGTGGCTTGTTCAAGGTCACCCAGCAGCTGCATGTGGAGGAGTGGGGAATCAAACCCGGTTCTCCCAGATTTAAGTCCGTGCTCCCAACCACTACACCAAACTGGCTGCAGGTAGTTTTCACAGATTCTTTCCTGACCACTACACCAAAAGACTGCAGCTTTTCCTTCTTTGCTTCCAGGCTTCTACTGTCTTGTTGCTGCACACTTTCTGGGGAGTTTTGGTAGATCAAATTGTTGCTTTAGTAATACTGTTTAAAGCATGGTGTTTTAGGATATGAGAGTTGAACACTTTGAACTACATAAATTGTTCTGCTATTGGATTTTCGTCTCTTGTAATGAATGGAATTAAATACCTTTAGGCACAAACTGTCCTTCTAGAATTAATTGCCACCAGTGCATTGTTCTTGATTGTACCATGTTAATGAATAATTTGCTGCTGAATATATTATGGGGAAATAGATGAAGATTTGTTAATGTAGGCAATAATAGTGCATAATGATAAAGTAGCAGTTGTGTGAAATTACTTTATACTGAGTCAGACCATCAGTCTGTCAAGGTCAGTATTGTCTACTTAGTCTGGCAGCAACTCTCCAAGGTCTCTGGCAGAGGTCTTTCACATTGCCAGACCCTTTAACTGGAGATACCGGGGACCTTCTGCGTGCCAAGCAGATGCCCTTCCACTGAGCCACAGCTCCTCAAACAAGGGACTGTCACCCTTTGATGTAGTGGTTAAGTGCGTGGACTCTTATCTGGGAGAACTGGATTTGATTCCCCACTCCTCCACTTGCACCTGCTGGATGACCTTGGGCAAGCCATAGCTCTGTACTAGCTGTTCTCTCAAGGACAGCTTGGGAAAGAGCTCTCTCAGCCCCACCTACCTCACAGGGTGTCTGTTGTGGGGAGGGGAAGGGAAAGGAGATGGTAAGTCGCTCTGAGACTCCCAAGTGAAGGGCGGGGTATAAATCCAATCTCCTCCTCCTCCTCCTTTAGATTTGTTGCATGCAGATGTGCAATACCTGGGAGTCCGTGTAAGTAATTTATTTTATAACACAAAACATTGTAAAATGCATATATATTTTGCAGCAGTCAACATGAAACATAGAGAAGAAAAAAAATAAAATAAATTTACTCTTGTCATGTTCTGTAGTACCTAAAGTGCCAGAAGAAGAAAAATCTGGATTTTGTGACAACACAGAGCTCATGAATCCCACATGGAGTCTTTATATTAGTGTTCACAATGAAAAGGGGGTTTCCAAAATCAACATTGTCTTGCAGCAAAGATCTCCATTTTGTCAATCTTGATTTTTCGAAGCAACAAAGCTTTCAGCTTCTATAATTTTTTTTCCCTGGGACGCTTTTACGAGGAGTTTTTATGAGGAATTCTTTAATGCATTAGCACAATTTCATCATAGTTTTATAGGCAGCTAGGTGAATTCAGTACTAAATAGACACATTTAAGCAGTTCTTGCCAGGAAAACTCAATCCTATGATGTGTAAGTTTGTCTTATAATGATACTGCTCATGCTTCGTAGTTCAGATGACGTAACAAGTACTGGTAACCATGGTATAAAATATTCTCTGGAGCTAAAAGTAGATAGATGTTCAGCAAGAGACACGAATAAGCTTTTAAAGCTGATTGCTGTTGATTGAATGTACCAGGGTATGATTCAGCCAAAATTGAGCATTTGCCCAACTCACTGAAACCAGTGGCATCTAGAAGTATTTAATTGTGTCTGCATTGTGTGCCCCACCCCCGACTGAGGCACCTGGTCAGACCTGATTTAGAGGAATATGCCCTGTTTACTGCATGGGATGTGTTGCACACATAGAATATAATTGAATTCACCAGATATGTCTTTAAATGTACCTCCAGTCAGGACTACTGCTTCTTATACATGACTCATGGCTGATGACTAGAGCCGGATTAGGACGATGGATTAAGTTTAATTTACGGAAGCAGTTTTAAGCAGCCTCCACACGAGTACTGTAACAAATTGGCCCTTGTCTTGTCACCTCTGGGTTTTTGTTAGCCAGTTCTTATTTCCTTTTTATGCTGCCTTATTTATGGCTAAGCAGTTTGAATAAAACTCTGCTATATTTCAGTGCATGTTTTTTTAAAAAAAAAAACCAAACCCTTCCCTCAAATACAGGCTTGCATGCTAGGCAGTGTAAACATGCCCAGTAAATCAGTTTGATCTGGGAAAGGAGAATGGTTTCATTAGAAACAGTAGCTTCCGGGCTAATGGTAGCAGAACATTCTAATACAGAATAAACAGCTGTCCATATTCATGTATAAGGGACATAATAATAGAGATAAAAATAGTTCAGAATTTTAAAAGGCAACTCACAATTTATTTTTCTAGTACACCCATTCCAAGGGCTTACCAAGAGAATAGGGAGCAATATTTTTGAAACTGTGTACCTACAATCAAGATCAGCTTAAGTAAAATATTTTTAAAAAACTCAGACACGCATAAGTGGTATTATCCCATATTGCAAGTAACTGTGTGTGTGTGTGTGTGAGAGAGAGAGAGAGAGAGTGTGAAGGGGTGAAGCTGAGAGTGATTTGTTTGAGACTGCTGAGCCTATGGCTTTCAGTGTAAAGTAACCCAACTAAAAGCTCATAATGAGTATTTCAGAACTGTCTCTGTGTGGTTCTTGAGAAGATGATTCCAGGGTTGGTACTAGGGTTGCCAAGTCTGGGTTGGAAAATACCTGGAGACTTTGGGGGTGGAGCCAGGAGAGGGTGGGGTTTGGGGGGGGGGAGGGGCCTCATCAGGGTACAATGCCATAGAGTCCACCCTTCAAAGCAGCCATTTTCTCCAGGGGAGCTGATTTCTGTCAGCTGGAGATCAGTTGCAAAAGTGGGAGATCCCCAGGCCCCACCTGGGGGCTGGCAGCCCTAGTTGGTACAGGCATCAACAGTGTTCTCTGCATTCTTGGTGTCTGAACATAACACATGGATATTGCTTTTAAAGCCTGCTTGCTGCACAGAATCTAAACAAGCAGGAATGGGCACCTAGGAGGTCTTTTGTCAACTCCCTGGAACAGTTTAATAATCCATCACCCTATGCGGTCTTCAGTAAGACAGCTGGCAGCATCGACTGCATATCTCCAAGGATATCTGGAAACGAGTTGGATCCATCATTTTTTGAGGGCAAACTGTTTAAACAGCAAAAAGAACCCCAAAACAAATCTCTACTATGGATGCTGGAAGTCAACAGAACTTTGAAGCTAACCAGGTAGTAAACTGTCAAAAACTGTAATGTTAATCTTTGTTTCCAGTGTAGTTCAGCTTGCCCTACGTGTATGTTCTCAGAATTCTTTACTTCTTTATACAGAGGGTGATTAAAATGTGGAATTCACTGCCAGAGGATACAGTGATGGCCACAGGAATAAACAGCTTTAAAGGGGGATTAGACAGATTCATGGAGGATAGGTCTATCAGTGGCTACTAGCCATAGTGACTGAGGGGAAACCCCACACTGAGAGGCACTAAACCTTTGAATCCCAGAGCCAGGAAGGAACATCAGGGGAAGGCCTCTATGCCCTGTTGTTGGCTCTCCAGAAACAGGATGCTGGACTAGATGGACCATTGGTCTGATCCATCCATCAGGGCTCTTCTTATGTTCTTAATGTGTTTTTACATGCTATAACATTTTACACTGCTCCAACTAGAGGGGCCTGGCTATGGATGGTGTTTCCCCAGGACAAGCTCCTTCAAAACCAAGTCCGAATTGACCTATCAGCTTTGAAGGAGTTTGCTAGGCTGGTTTGGTAGCAGACTCCCCAGCTTCTCTTGTGAATGTACTGCAAGGCTATTTATTTATGTATCCCGTGTTTCTACAAGGTGCAGCTAATGCTTTGTCACAAAAGATGTGATAAATCACAAGATACTTCATCACAAAATATTCTAAAGAATGTAAATTAGCAGCTTGAACTTTAAATATACTTTTGTTACAGGTGGTCCGGGGGATGATGAAGCTGGCTAAGGAAGCAGAGACCTTACTAAGTCCAGGCAACTCTGCCATGCCTCTTCCCTCCATTTGTGTTGCATTGAGAATCTGGTGGGTGGGCTTAAAAGCAGGATAAATCCCTGCTCAGCCCAAGAACGATAGGAGTGGTAGTATTGCATCCTGGATTTAGGAAGCTTACAAAAAACGTGTGCTAAACCAAATTCTCTTTTTGTGTATAAACCAGAAAGCAGGTGGAGGTAGAAAAACATGAAGTTTTCTAGGAAAGCAGGAACAGTCGTTACATGGCTTATTGGGAAAAGAAATGAAAAAGAAATGCATAGAAGGATTTTAAGGCATTGCTGTAGACATGGTTGCCTGATAGTACAAATTGCACCAGTAGCACCTTGAGAGACCAACAGAACCAACTCATTAGCATGTTCTTAGGAGTTTTGGGTCAAGATGGGTAGCCGTGTTAGTCTGACCGTAGCAATAGAAAAGAGCAAGAGTCTAGTAGCACCTTAAAAACGAACAAAATTTGTGGCAGGGTATGAGCTTTCATGAGTCACTTCTCACTCCTTCAGATTTTAGGGTATAAATTTTGGGGTATAATCTTATTTCATCAGTTTCAGGGCATAAGCTTTTGAGAGTCAAAGCTCCCTTTGTCAGACATGAGCAGAGTAGAAATGGAGATCTCTGAGTCCTTTTATCTTAGTCAGAAGGAGGGAGGGGTGTTGTAAAGAACTTGTAGAGGATGCAAGGTACAATGCAGCTTGATTAGAGCAGAGGAGAGATGATTGGGGGCAGAAAATTAGCATCTGTAGTGAGATAAGAACTCTGTGTCCCTATTCAGCTTTGAAACACTTCTTGGTCTCTAAGGTGCTGCTGGACTTTAAGTGTTGTGTTTTAGAACAGTGTAACGGTCATCTTACTGAAAAGTACCAGTGAAAGCTATGAAAAAGGATATTAATTTAAAATATTGCCAACTGTCTTTGGAAGAGGAAGAAAGGTTGAATAGAAATAGACTTTGGAATCTCACCATCTCAGTTGGACAAAGAACAAAATGTCAGCGCAATTGGCTGCTAAGCCATTTATTCTAGGAAATCTCTCCCCCCCCCCCACATGTGTATTGTTCTTGTTAGTGTGTGGATTCACTTTCACAAGATTCATGATGAACATAATGCATCTTGGACAGATTACGAATGGAATTTTAAGAATACTGCTTGTACATGAATACAGGGTTTTTAAATATAAAAATGTGATGTGTTCTCCATTATGGCTAGAGTGGTGGGGCTACACAGCACTTCGAAGCGAATCATACTTATATTCCCTTTAAATCTGTTTTATGCTAATAGGGACTCATTAGCATTTCTGTGATAAGGGTAACCTGTCTAATTTCTTGGAATGCCACAATTCTTTTTGTAGTATTATATAATATTTTCCAAAGGGCTGGAGCAAATGAATTTGGTGATAGGGTATGGCACAATTAAGATCTGACAGATGATATTTACAGTCTGCCAGCCTGCTGGTGCAAAGTAAAAGTTCTAAGAGAACTAGCGTCTCCAGATTAAAAGTCATCTAGAGACTTTTCACATTTCTTATTCATGACCCAGTGATCATATGATCAGTCCAATATATGCTGGGGATTTAGAGCCAATATAGTATAGCAGTAAGAGTATGGGACTACAATCTGGAAGACCCAGGTCTGAATCCCCACTTTGCCATGGACGCTTGCTGTCTTTTTAAAAAAAATTATTAAAGGAGGTGGGCAGCAAAAATAAATCCCTACACAATTGTTGTATGTGTGCCATGCATTCAAAGTTGATAAAGTTGTAAGGTCCCCAGTCCACTGATTTACAGGAGGTTGGCATTTAGCTCTCCATGTCTTCTGATACAAGTCTTCTAGTTATAACAAGGACATGGAGGGTCCATTACTGTTGACCATTGGTTAGCCTCCAAGAGACAGGCAGATAGTTTAAGAGAACATAAAGCATCCTCAAAAATCAACAGATATTTTAATACAGAATTGACATGGGTAATAATTTTCTGTGTGACCTTGTGCCAGGCTCTCTCAGCCTAACCTACCAGTGTTGTTGCGAGGTTAAAATGAAGGCATCTCTGGGAAGAAAAGCAGGGTACCAATCACTGACTGACGACATCTTCCCATAGCAATTGAAAGAGGCAGTTATCCACCCACTGCTTAAAAAGATCACTTTAGAAAAATGATGTGTCTAAGTATTGTCCAGTTTCTTAATTTGCCCTTTCTGGATTGTGGCTGACCAACTCCAGGCCTTCCTGGATAATTCATCATTGATCATTTTCAGGCTGGGATAATGGACTGCGATGGTGCTGTTAGCCTTAGTTAATGATCTCCATCTTAAATGTAGATATAGGCTGAGCCTCTTTGTTGGATACAATGGATGATGCCATCTTGTTGAGACATTTGTAGGCACCAGTAGATGTCAGGCTCACACCCCTCTTCCTTGGTCTTCCTTGTTGGAAATTGACGGGAAAATTTTGAACTTTTTTGAACTGGTTTAAATAGTTCCTCACGGATCAGTCTCAAAAAAGTTGCTATCAGAGAGTAGTTGTTATCCGTGTGGGACTTGTCCTGTGTCCACAGGGCACTGTCTTATTCCCCCATATTATTCAACCTCTATGTAAAGCCCTTAAGAGAAATCATTTGTAACTTTGGAGTTGAGTGTCATCGGTGTGCTGATGGCACCCAGCTCTATATCTTGCTATTCAGATCTCCTGGTAGTGCAGAAGTTTTGAACCACTGCCTAACCTCTGTGGTTAAATGGCTAAAAACTAATTCAAAGAAAATCCTGGTAAGATTGAAGTAGCGCTAGTTGGGAAGGCTGAGGTGTTGAAGAACATTGTATTTCCCACCTACACTGTATTTCCCACCACCTGGATCCAGTAATCTGGAAATGCAAATTAATGCAGCTGCAAAAAAATGCTTTCTTCCAACTTTACTAAGCCTGGAACATGGCCCTCTACCTCAAGACTGCTGGGTCTATGCCACAGTAACACTGAGATGAGGCTACTGAAGTGCATTCTTCCTGGATCTGCCCTTGAAGTCATCCTGGACACTCCAGTTGGTACAGAATGCCACAGCTTGGTTATTATTGGGAGCTAGAGCAGACATACGTATTACGCCTGGTCTCCATTGGCTGCCTATTAGCTACCAGGTTTGGTTCAAGGTACTATCTCTTATATAAAGCCCTGCATAGCCTTGGACTCTCCTGTCTGATCAGGGCCTTCTGCAGGTGCAGCCCTGCTTTCTCTGTGGCCTCCACCTTGTGGAATGGCCTACCTGAGGAGGTTGCCAGGGCTCTCACACACCTGTCATCCTGCAAACTATGTAAAATGCAATTTTTTTCAGGAGAGCTTAACAACAAAGGGCTATGCTATTTCAGAATCATTCATGAATGTGTTTTACAGGAGGAGGCAGACTGTGGGTTATACCACTGTGTATATCAGTCCACTGCAAGTCTTACCCTGTTGTTTCATTGCTTCCACTGATGCGATACCATTTGTCTTCGCTACAGTCACCTTCTGTATTATGCCCAATATGCTGTAGTCCTGGACTCCTGGTCCTTGTACATACTTGTTGAGTGCCTTCTTGTATTGGCTGTATTAACTTATACGGTATTTATTTAGATGTCTCTGTTAATCAATGTATACTGTGTAATCAACTTTGAAACTTGGTGGAAAGGCGGACTATACAGTAAATAAATAAAAGGACTATAAATAGAAGAAGAAGAGATTAGATTTATACCCCGCCCTTCACTCACTTGGAGTCTCAGAGCGGCTTACAAACTCCTTTCCCTTCCCCTCCCCACAACAGACACCCTGTGAGGTGGGTGGGGCTGAGAGAGCTCTTTCCCAAGCTGTCCTTGAGAGAACAGCTGGTACAGAGCTATGGCTTGCCCAAGGTCATCCAGCCAGGTGCAAGTGGAGGAGTGGGGAATCAAACCCGGTTCTCCCAGATTAGAGTACGCGCACTTAACCACTACACCAAACTGGCTCTCTACAGTAAATACAGTAAATAGAGGAGCAGGCATTAGTGTGTTCTACAGGATCATGAGACAACAGGGTGAGAGGGATATGTAACACTATAAATAGGAATTTGGAACACTATAAATAGGACTAAAAATAAAAGGTCTATAAATACAGTAAATAAATAAAAGGAGCAGGTGTTGGTGTGTTCTTCAGGATCACAAGATAACAGGGTGAGAGAGATTTGGAACACTGTCCCACAAGATCCCTAACATTGCCATAGGTCAAAGGTTATGCTTGTGTTTTCCTTCATGGCATGGGTAATATCTCTGGTTGCAGCATGCAGGTGCAAGCTGTAGGCTGGCCAGGACTGGAATTTTGAGTATTATTTTATATTCTAATAGGCAAGTGTGAACTCATTTGTGGATGCTTATATCCACAGATTGGGCAGACACTGACAGAATGGAGATTTTTCTACAAACTTGTGGGATTCTCCCCCCCCCCCCCCCAATTTTGCAGAAAAATCTTGAGCCGACAACCAAAAGTCTTTTTAAAAATACAGCAACATACAGCTGTTGCAGTGGGGGGGAGGGGAAGATGACAGGAAGCCTCCTCTGTGCCTCACCCATTCCTCCAGTACTGCTCTCCGCAGTCTCACCAGTTAGACACCAACAGGAAAGTATAGGCGGCTGGTTCAGGCAGGTGGTAGGCAGGTGTGAAGGATCCTCCTTGCCTAGCTGCCCACCTCCATAGCAGCTGCCTGAGTTGCCCTCCCTAAACTTTCCTGTGGGTGGCGAGACTATAGAGTGTGGCACTGGAGGCTCACACAACACAGTGTAAAACTTTTTCTTGCGGGTCCCACTTGTGCTTTTTAAAAAAAAGAGAATAAATGATCTGCTTTATCAATTGGATCCTTTCTTGGATAGCTCTCTTGTTGATGCTTGTTAGCAGTTGCACACCTCTGGTAATTCTGGTAAACTAGCTTTTAAACACTAATAACTTCTTGTTTCCATGAGTGGTTACTACTGACGGTGTAACTAATTGGTTGGCCCATCGCCTTTTCTCGCAATATATGTACACTGACTTGAATTTACAAATTGTGCCTGTCAGAGTTCTTTAAGCTGAGGCTTTGTGCCATTGTATCTCGGGGGCTGCAGTGGCTCAAGTGGTTAAGACGCTGAACTGCAGATCAGAAGGTCGGTAGTTCAGCAGTTCGAGACCCGAGTGCTGCATAACGGAGTGAGCTCCTGTCTCTGGTCCCAGCTCCTGGCAGGCTGGCAGTTCGAAAGCAAGAAATTGCAAGTAGATAAATAGGTACCGCTTTGGTGGGAAGGTAACAGCATTCCGTGTGCCTCGGCATCTAGTCATGCTGGCCACTTGACCATGGAAACGTCTTCGGACAGCGCTGGCTCTTTGACTTGGAAACGGAAATGAGCATCGCATCCCTAAGAGTTGTATTCAACTGGCTTTCGAACAAGGGAAACCTTTATCTTTACCTATCTTGGGGGGGAACAGGACACATTCTACTTGGAAAGAAAACCCTAATCTATTACAACCATTCCGGCACTAAAATATATATTTGTAGCTTCCTTTTGACTATGGATTCTTTCTTCGGTGATAGAACACAAGTCAATTGTAACAAAACTGATTCCAACCTAAGGCTCACTTTGTCAGGTGGTGATGGTGCTAGTAGCAGGAGTTAACACACATTATATTTAAGGGGAAACTAGGTATATTGCTGTGGTAAAACAACCCTTCATGCTTTGTTTTTACCATGGAAAATGAGGGATTTATTCAGCTGGCCCATATCTCAAGCTGCTGGGCCACATTGAGGAATTTGCCTCTCCCACCTTCATTCTACTCAGATGCTCTTTGCTGCCACCAGCAGGCCATTAATAGACCTGTAGAGGGATAGCAACACTAGGCTGTTGCCACAAAATAAAAGTCCAGTTGCTCCTTAAAGACTAACAACATCCATTTCACTATGAGCTTTCATGAGTCAGAGCTCTCTTCTTTAGATATGTGGAAAGAAACTCGTGTTGGGAACATTTATAGGGAAAGTTATAGAAGGGGAGGAGGTGGGGAGACAGATTTGATATAAATATATAATCTTTCAAGTGTGATTTCAGTATAAAGAGGAGAGAAGAAGAGTTTGGATTTATACCCCGCCCTTCACTCAGAGTCTCAGAGTGGCTTACAAACTCCTTTTCCTTCCCCTCCCCACAACAGACACCCTGTGAGGTCGGTGGGGCTGAGAGAGCTCTGACAGAAACTGCTCTTTTTCAAGAACAGCTGTGCCAGAGCTATGGCTTGCCCAAGGTCATTCAGAAGCTGCAAGTGGAGGAGTGGGGAATCAAACCCGGTTCTCCCAGATTACAGTCCATGCAATTAACTACTACACCAAACTGGAATTAATTGGGAATTAATTGTTACATGTAATGGATGATGAGAGTGGTCAGAGGTTCCAGTCTCTCTTAGGGGTTCAAATGAAGTAATATGATGGGAGAAGTACAGTTGATCAGGAAGATAGATTCTGAAGCTTAAAAATTAACTGATGTCAATATGTTATAGTACGATGAAACAGAAACAGCAAATTCAAGGTTTTAAAAAGTTGGTCCTCTAGAGCTATTAGAAATTGTAATGAGTAAGGAAATCCAAGTCAGAATGACAGACAGATTTTAATTTCTTGATGAATTCTAGTTCTAAGGATCTTAAGAGTTTATTGAAGTTTGAGAACAGTTCTGCTTCTCTTATTAGTATTTTTGTTAAATAGCTTTTTTTAAAGGTCTCCTGATCTTTCTGTGATAGATTCAGTTCATTTCACCCCACCTCTGCTGCAATTGCCACGTAATCCAAATACTGCTTACATTAGTTATCAGAGAAGCATGTGACTTTTTTCTTTCCCTTTTGAATACAGCAGTAAAACAAAGGGCAGTTAGGTTTTACCTACAAATAGAGTTTCCAGTATCTGTTTTCTTCACAGAGAAATGAGGGGTGGAATTATAAAGTCTCGTATTACTAAAGTGAGCATAATATCTGCTACAAGCTATGATTTCTTATATTGGTCACTAGTTTAGATGTCATGCACAATGGTGAGTACCTCAAGTTTCATATAGTGCTTCCTAGCATGTTTTAAGGAATCATTTAACCAGGGGTCCTTTCGTAAAAAAAGAGGTGCAGGAGCTCATTAGCATAACTTATTTGCATATGCCACACCCCCTGATGTCACCGGAAGTGTCAGAAGGCCACACACCCCTGACATCACTGGAAGTGTGTTAGAAGGAAGAAAGGGAGGGAGGGAGGGGGGAAGGAACGAAAGGAACAGGAAGGAAGGTAGGTAGGTGGGGGAGAGAGAGAAGAAAGAAAGAAAGAAAAAGGAAGGAAGGAAGGAAGAGGAAGGTAGGTAAATAGGTGGGGGACAGAGAGAGAGAAGAAAAGGAAGGAATGAAGGAGGGAAGGACCATGGAAGGTAGGTAGGTAGGCTCCGTTCCCAAATCTCCAGGAGTTTCCCAACTTGGAACTGGTAACCCACCCCATCCCTCCCCCACTGGTGGCCAAAGAGGACCCAGCAGCCCTAAAGGCTGTGGTCTTTGGAAGATAGGCAGGGCAGAAGCTAATGTGCACCCAGTCTTCAGACTGCCATACCTGCGTCATCAGTCACACATACTGGCAATACAATTGGGAAACATACACTCCACCCCAGTTTCGATTTGTAATTCCAGAGCCATGTCCCCTTGCAGATATCCTGTGTTCATTGGTATTCTTTGCACTTATGGATCACAATAATAGGCATTTTGCAAAAATGAAAACTCTTTGGGTTGTCTGCTTCTTGGATTGTTGAACATTGGCTAATGCCTTGCACTGGGTTTCACCTGAGCAGCCATTCACTACTGCAAATTATGTTCTGTTGGTACTCAGTCCTCCAGTATGGACATGTTGTGCTTTATACTACGTTGAGTGCAGAGCTGTAAGATAGCCATGATAATTCTGGTTTCCCTTTTCTACGCACTTTCCAAATCCGTTGTATTATTTTAAGAAAGGGTGACAATGTGTGCAAAAGAAAAGAACTGCCTGACATTCCACTAATAGGGAAGTCTGGCAAGTACATATTTATGATAAACATGGCAATAGCAAATGCTACTGTGCATTAGGCACTTTTTATAGGTAGACATTTTTGTTGACCTGACCCAAATAATGCCACTAACGTATGCAACATTTTTGTTGAGATGAGGCTACTGAAGTGCATTCTTCCTGGATCTGCCCTTGAAGGCTGAGGTGTTGAAGAACATTGTATTTCCCACCTACACTGTATTTCCCACCACCTGGATCCAGTAATCTGGAAATGCAAATTAATGCAGCTGCAAAAAAATGCTTTCTTCCAACTTTACTAAGCCTGGAACATGGCCCTCTACCTCAAGACTGCTGGGTCTATGCCACAGTAACAAACCTGTTAGGGCCATGTTGATGGAATCAATTAGTACTTCAGTAGATTGGGAACTAGAGACACAGCCTCCAGTGCAATCATATTTTTGACTTAGCCCTAACAGCAGATACATGCTCATGCCTGGATGTGACTTCTCAATATTACAGGAAGTCAACTGGAACACAGTCAGAATCTCTCTCTTCTTTACCATTCATTTTATTAATGTAGTGATTTCACTTGTACCCTGTCTTTCTCCCCAGTGGGGAAACAAAGCAGCTTACATCATTCTCCTCCATTTTATCCTCACAACAACAACCCTGTGAGGTAGATTAGGCTGTGGATGTATGACTGGCCCAAGGTCACCTAGTAATTTTCCATGGCAGAATGGGGACTCAAACCTGGGTCTCCCAGATCCAATTCCAGCACTCTGGCCACTACAGTACACAAGATCTTACATGATCTTGACATTTTAAAAAAGAGTCATGAGTTTCTTACCGTTCACTTCTGGTGTCCTCTGCAAGATAAGCGGGGTTGTCCTCACCTGCAGGGTTTTTTCCCCGGCTGGCAGCTGCCGCCGGCTCGGGGACTGAGCGGGGTGGGTGGGAGAGAGGAGGTTTTTTTGCGTGGGGGGGGGAGAGGGTTTTTTCCCCAGCCGGTGGCCTGCCGCCAGCGCAGGGACATTGGGTGGGGGTGGAGGGTGGGAGGGAGTTTCTTTGCGTGGGGGGGGGGGGTGGGAAAGGATTTTTTCGGGGACATTGAGTGGGGACATTGAGTGGGGTGGAAGGGAGGGGGGAGTGGGGTGGAATTGAGTGGGGTAGAAGAGAGGGAGGGAGGGAGGGAGGGGGTTTCTTTGCGCGGGGGTGGGTGGGTGGTGGGTCGGAGGTTTTTTCTTGAGTGGGGTGGGTGGGAGGGAGGGAGTTTCTTTGCGTGGGGGTGGGAAAGGATTTTTTCCCCGGCTGACGGCTTGCCGCCGGTGCGGGGACATTGAGCGGGGTGGGTGGGAGGGAGGGAGGGAGTTTCTTTGCGCGGGGGGTGGGGGGTGGGAAAGGATTTTTTCCCCGGCTGGCGGCCTGCCGCCAGCTTGGGGACATTGAGCGGGGGTGGGTCAGAGGTTTTTTCTTTCCCCGGCCGCCGGCCTGCCACCGGCTCGGGGACATTGAGCGGGGTGGGTGGGTGGCAGGGAGAGAGTTTCTTTGCGCGGGGGTGTGGAGTGGGAGAGGGTTTTTTCCCCGGCCGGCGGCCTGCCGCTGGCTCGGGGACATTGAGCAGGGGGGGTGGGAGGGGGTCCGATCCAGCGGCGGCCCTGCTGTGGGCGGGGCTTTGTAATGTGCCCGCCCCCCAGCGTCTTCACTGGCGGAGCGGCGCTCCGCTTCGCTCCGGCCCCAACGGAGCCCTGCATTTAACTCCTGAGAACTTCAGCAGTCTTTAACCTAAGAAGTTAAATGGCTAGTGCCAAGGAATCCTTCAAAATGTTTGTAGATACGTTTTTCATATTAGGTCCTCCTTCTGTCTCACTTGTGCTTGAATTTGAGGGGGGGGGACATAACCAGAGGGTATTAATTGCTGTGACAGTTTTCACAACCTCTGCCTTGTCGCAGAATATTGTTTTTGCTAGAGTGATACGTACAGACAGAAGCATGATAGAATCCAGCTAATGCTCCCAGTATATGGGGTCTGTGAGACTGGACTCAGTAATGTTCTTAATCACAGTGGCATTTCTTCTTTTTCCCCTCTACATGCATACTTATTATTGTCTTGTCGTTTTTTCTTGTTACCAGTATTCTCATCCACTTGGTTATGACTTGTGCAAGCTAAATCCTCTGTAACTTTGCCAATCAAAATAAAAGAAGTAGAACGCTAATGTATGTGAATGTGATGGGTTTACCACATTACATTCAACCTCTGCAACTCCTCCTGTACTTTAAGCATGAAGTGGTGCCTTGTTTTCATTGGGTTTATGTATGGGCAAGTAGTGCTTTACGCTGTATGTGAAGCCACATATTTTTCAGTGTTCCACTGCATAAAGAACTCTCATACATAGAAAACTAGCACATCAACATTTCCTCTGACATACTAGTTTTCAATGTACAAGGAGTGTTTTACTTTGAATGTTCAATCATGTGAGACACAGGTTTACCAGTGTTAACCTATTAGCTCCCAGGTTAACTTTGAATTACACAGGATCTTTTAACCTTGGCATAAAATAAAATTCTCTATGAAAGGAACCAGATGAAATCTGAATATTATTTAACTACTTTATTTCAGCTATGCAGCAGTGAAGATTTTAAGGCAACTTCATATTACAGATTCCTCAGTCCAAGAGAATGAATTATCAAAAAAAGGTTGAATACTTCACTAGTTCCTCTCAACCCAAGAGGACATTCCCCTCCCCCCCCGAACAGAAATTCTTAATACTTTCTAACACGTTTTGCCTCAGTGCTGATTCTCCATAATACTAAATTACAAATTACGGCAGTCTCACCAGTTTCCAAGAGCACTATGACAATAGACTGGGTTGACGGTTCTCATCTATTTGGAGCAGTCTGGCTGAGAGATTTTACATCAGCATTCTTTAGGCTCACTCAGGGGAAGTAGAGGATAATATGAAAAAGGACGGAGGGAGAGGCTATAGGCCTCTTTTCCCTACCCTACTACTCTGGAGTTTGGCTGCTACTTTTATGCTGTTTTCAGGGTATCCAGCTCTCATACCATAAGCTGATATTATCAAGGTTTTAAAAAATCTGCATGGCCAATCAGGTGCCTTGCTGGGCAAAAGCCCCAACTGGCCCTGCCCACTTTCTAAAAACACCTGGCGTATGCAATGGCACCCACAGGTTCCATGTTGGGGATCCCTGCTCTACAGCAATCTGTGCAACATCAGTGAATACAACCCATCAACATAAGTATGTTAAATAGAACTCTGTGTGCAGTATCAAATATTTTAATGGGTACACTAAAATAATTGAGTCTAGTTGAGTCTCTTACAAGTTTTATTGAACGGGATTCTCGGTTTCATAGCTTAGTGCAGTTAGTGAAGTAGCAAAATGTGTCATCTGTGAGGGCTTTTTGCATACTTCAGTGAATAGAACTTCTGCTTCTGTCCCCTCAAAATAGCCCTGTCCAGTACTTCCACCACTGCTTCCTTGCTCTCTGGGTTTTAGCAAGGTTTCCGGATTGCAGTGGCTGCTTAGACTGGAGAAGAGAGACGGAAAGAAAGAAGGACAGATGAACAGACAGCCTATCTGGAAGTATAAATGCACTTTTCCTCCGCCCACAGTGTCCTTTAAATGTAAACATTACCTAAGCGACAGGAAGAGAATAATATTAAATTCTGGCGGAGATCTGAAAGTAGATTTGACTTACCACTAGTTGGACTTACCATTTATCTCATTACGTTATACCCTTTCCTGTTTTAATCTTGTCACAGATTATTAGGGGTACTTCATTCTTAAATTTTATATATTATTTTCCATGTTCCCTGTTATCACTTGTGTGGGTTTCCCAGTCTTTGGAGAACCAAAGCTCATCTTTGTGGCTTCTATGCAGGCACACATGGGGACTGCGTTTCTGCAGGCCAGCCACTGGGAGGAGCTAGTGAGTTCTTTTAAAGAATATTCTAGCATCCCAAGAGTGCTCCCCCTCCCAACTATCAGTGTGAGCTCCCCCCCCCCAAAAAGGTCACATGATGCGGGAGGGGCAAGCACTCTCCCTTCAGTTCTCTTTTTTTTCCACCACAAAAAGCGGACATTTATCAGTGAGCTGATTCTTTCCTGAGGTGAATCTCTCTCAAGGGTTCTGCCCAACAGCTGAGTATGGCTTTATTCAAAAAAATACTTGGAAAGTGGGGCCAAGCTGGCCCAAAATGATGGTCACGAGTTGTGCCTGCTATGCTTCAGTGAGGGGCATATTACCTCCTCCTGTCAGGCCTGTGCCTGTCTTGACTCCTAAGGCAAGAGAGAGTCAAGCGGTGCATTTGAAACCTGCTCCCTGGGAGAAGGCCTTGATTGCACTGGAGGCTGTGTCTCTAGTTCCCAATCTACTGAAGTACTAATTGATTCCATCAACATGGCCCTAACAGGTTTTCTAAGTAATTGCTGCTACCTCTTGAATTTTACTGTTTTGACTATTTTAATGTAATGTAAATTTATTGTAATGAGTCTCCGACTCTGTTTTGTTGTGATCCGCCCTGACCTCGCTTTGGGGAGGGCGGAATAAAAATCCAATAAATAAATAAATAAAACTCAGATGATGCCATGGCCTGGGCCATCTTCGGTGAGTTCGGCTTCCCCCGCTGTCCCTCCTCACACAGCTGCTGATGCGGACATTGCCCATCCGGTCTCCGAACCACCAACAAAAAAGACGAAGAAAAAACCGAGACACTTAGATCGCAAACTGCATGGTTCTCATTCCCCCCGAAAGGTTACAGATATGTGCAGCCCCTTTTTTGTCCAAGTTATTTCTGTTCTGTTCTATTTCTGGGTAAGAGCTGTAGTACTTGAATAAACTTCAATGTAATCTTTCTGGATATCTGGCATAGATCCTTCTGGTACCATGATAAGTCTTTAAAGTGTCACATGGCATTATTCGTTCAGATATTGTTTGTAAAAATTAAAAAAGTGTTCCCTTATACAGCTAATCTCAGGCTTTTAGTAGTTAACACAGAGCTCAAAGATACTTATGTTTTATGTCTAATTTTATCTGGAGAACAGCTATCTCCTAATTAGTTTGTGCCAAATTAATTCCTTCGCTTAGAGGTGGGAATTCTTTGCTCATTTCTTCTCTGTGTAGGCTGGGTGCCTGAAATCAAATGGCGCTAGTGAGCTGCAATTGGATGTTCTAAGCAGCAGCTAAGATACTTAGCAAGGGTTACTGTTTTCAAGGGAGTAGGTGTAGAATGTTTTAGATTTTTATTTAACTAGAATGAAGTCTGAGAACAGTTTTTATGTAGAGCCAAGGAGGGGGGAAACAATGTTGAATACCCATGATTAATTCCTTGGTGGGAAGGGTGGGGTAAAAATGTAATAGAGGGATAAATGACTTTATCATGTAACGGTTAGGATGGAATATTCAAGAAACCTCTTTGTCATGAAATAGGGTTGCCAACTTCAGATTGGAAAATACATGGAGATTTTGGGGGTGGAGCCTAAGGAGGGTGGGGTTTGGGGAGGGACTTCAATGGGATATAACGCCGGAGTTCACCTTCCAATGTGGTCATTTTTCCCAAGTGGACTGGTCTCTGTTGCCTGGAGGTCAATTGTAGTCCTAGAAGATCTCCAGCCACTGCTTGTCATGAAGACAGAGGTTCCTGGTGCTAGTCCGCCAAGTGTGCATCTTGGTAACCTCTGGTTTTTTAATGTTTTGAAATAACTTGGCTCCTCTTATTTCAAATGTCTGAAATTGGCTTGGCTTGTATTCAGACTAAAGTGGCAATTTCTACAGATTCTCCTTTCCTGCTGCGGAGCCACCTCATGATTATCCCCAAGGTCCTCTGTTGTGCAGGAACAACTCTTTTTTTTAAGAGCATGGATGCGGAAGGAAGAAAGTTCAGTTCTGCTAGTGGAAATTTTCAGTTTGGATACGACCTATTGGTTGCAATTGGATTATAAATAGTTTGCACGGGTGTTTTCTCATAATGGCTTATAGTTCCTGCAGGCAGAAGGATTTCCCTGCAGGAACTATAGTTTGCACGGGTGTTTTCTCATAATGGCTTATAGTTCCTGCAGGCAGAAGGATTTCCCTGCATGACTTCCCTGCCTTCCTCTCCTACTGCATCCTGGAGTGTCCCATGAAATGCTACATCTGGGCTATGGGGAATGCCTAGGAATAGCTTGGGGGGAGTTGGTGATAGAGATGTGAAGGCTCAGAAAAACAAGAGAAAAAAAAACAGGCCCCCCCATCTTTTATTTAATTTCCCCACCTTTCTCACTTGGACTTAAAGTGGATTACACAGAATGAGTCAATATGATTGATGGGCTAGGGCATTCAATGAACAATGCAATCGGAATTAGGGTCGTAGAACCAATTAGAAGTCTAAAAACAGAACAAAAGCATAACTATTAATATGATACAGTGTTCACTTTCCTCTAAGTTGAGTTAGTGTGAGGAAGCTCACAGTTTTTTAGACTCCAACTCCCAGATTTTTGTCTTAGCTCAGGAAGGATGGCTCCAGAGCAAACTAATTTATGCAGTAGCCAAATGGCCCACTCACAACTTTAATGCTTGTAGCTCACAAAGTAGAATTTTAGCTTACAAGACTCCACAGCTCAGAGGGAGCACTGAGTATGATGCATTAAATGATGCAGAAATTTATATAGTAGACAGCAGTAAAGACCACAGTCCCAAATCATTTTATGTAGAAAGGCCTCTTGAATTATTCAGGTTTGTACAGTGGGTGGAAACTAGGAAAGTGGACAAGTAATACAGAGGCTTTGTGAACCTTGTGGA
This sequence comes from Lepidodactylus listeri, assembly GCA_029233225.1. Lineage (NCBI taxonomy): Eukaryota > Metazoa > Chordata > Lepidosauria > Squamata > Gekkonidae > Lepidodactylus > Lepidodactylus listeri. The sequence continues at coordinate 25,978,862 of JARCFY010000008.1, forward strand.
CAAGTAATATAGAGGCTTTGATCCCATTGGGGTTTTTCTCTGGGGAGCTGCTCAACTTATCTCTCTGATCATGCCACATTTTGCCTGCTTGTTGTTTGTTCATAGGACTGTTTGGGTCCAGATTGCAAGTACACTTGCATGGACATTCATACACTGATATACCATGCTCTCTTTTCCTGCCCCCACCCATGGTACCTGTTAGAGAAAAAAAATAACTTTTTAAAAAGGTGTTTCTTTGGTTGTCTTGGTCCTGCAGGGTGGTGTAGACCTTGGGAAGCTGCTTAGCTTGTGTTTCTAATATTCCAGCCTTATTTTACAAGGTTGATTACCAGTGTTGAGTGGATTTGATCACAAAATATTTATGTGCTTTTGTATTATCCCTGGGAACTGTAACTCGATCCTGCAAGTTCTGAGCATGCACCGGTATGATGAATAGCACTGACTGAAGAATGATTAAAGCAATACTTGTATTCTAATATAGCTGATTGGATTGTAATGAAGCATGACCTGTCCATGGTGACAAAGAAGCATATATAACACAATCTGAGAATACGTCAACAGTGGCTAACTAGCTAGTGTCCTTGCTGTAAATACTGCCACTACGCACAAAAGCTACTGCTTGTTTTGAATTGCAAGTAGGCAATCAAGGCTATTGCGTGAAGTGCCAGAGTCCATAGTGAATTGGCTTTGCAAACCAGGTAAGTTTGGTGTGGGTTTTTTTTAAAAAAAACAACTGTTTTGCAGACATCAAATCCTCTCTGCTCTTGTTATAAGATTTTCTAAGCTGATTTCCATTTACTGGCCCAGTGTCAACAAATCAGTCAGATGTGAAATTATAATGCACAGGTTTTGTTGCACCATACAAAATTCATTTTAGCTCTGGAGCTTGTTGTTTTAAATGAGACTCATTTAAAAAGAGCAAAGAGTCATACTAATTCCTTTACCTGCCATTGCAACCAGTGTGTACTTAACAACCCATGCCTTATGCTTTGTACAGATATATATATTGTTTAATCCAGATATTTACCATTAATAATTTTATACAGTTTAGGACAAATGCAGTGGTAAGCTATAGGAATGGGATCTTGGACCTGTAGTGTTACGAGCTCCCCACTTTTCTGAGCTATGAAAAGTATCAGGGACACTGCTGCCTCAGGTAGTTCCCATTGAAGGAAACAGTACTGGATACTTATGGTATTTTATAATATTTGCTTTATTTACAAGTATGCAAGTAAAGCTTGAGTAGGTACAGCAATGCATGATACGGGCAGCAAATACCCGATCCCACATCAAATTCCCAGAGGGATTGAGATCCAAAGTACTTCAGTCAACTTGCAGCTGCCTACCAGCTTTTCTGTATGTCCTCCACACAACTTGTGCACTGTCTCCATCTGGGAAGGATCATCGCAAAGCTTTGATGGGTGCTTGGACCATCTTTTAATAGAGAGCACCCACTGAGGGACAACAGCATTTGTTTGTCGGACGCCTTGGCTTCCACCAGATTGTAGGCCAAGCCCATAGTAATAGACTGGGGCCGTAGCCAGCGAGGGGCGCTGAGGGCGGTGCCCCCTTTTGAATTTGAATTAGCAATGCCCCAGTGCACCCCAGTCTTTCTTTTACCAATCAGTTTAAAGCCACACCGCGCTGCTGCCATGCCAGCCCAAACCTTCTTTCCTTCCATCAGCTGGCCAGAAGGGGGAGGGAGTTTGGGGCGCATGGCACTGCCTTCCTTCCCCCCCCCCCAGAGAAATACCTGGGTTTGTGGGGCTCGGGGGAGGTTTGGCGTCTCACCACCCACTGCCCTCCCTTTGACAGAGGGGGTGGAAGGCTGGGGTGAAAGGGAGGAGGCAGAAGGCTGGGCGAGCTCAGCCAGTGAGGAGGCAGTCAGTGCTGGCCCAAAGCGATTTCCTCCTTCCTTCTCCACCCCTTACCCTGGCAGCAGGAAACAGGAGGAAGCAGGAGATGTAAGGAAAGCCATAGAGTTTTACAGAGAGGCTTCAAACAGAGTGTCTGTGAAAGAAGAGTGTGCACATGCATGCACAGTAGGTCAGGAAGGCTGATGGTGCGTATGCAGTTTGTGGAAGCTTACAGTTGAGTTTGTCATCTCTGAGGGATGAGTAATTTTTCTCCTTGTGCTTTCATTCTTGGTAATTTAATTTTAATTAATTGTAATTAGCGCCTGCCACAGCTCCCCCTCCCCCTCCCGTTGAAAACAATCCTGGCTTATGGGGCTGTAATAGACCCATTCAGAGTAATCCGATGGCATGTCCTTAGCCTTATGAATGCATTTTTAGGAGTACACAGAAGAGGAACTCTATTTTTCCTTCAGGTCCAAAGGGCTAAATGACAAGGGTGGTGATTAAAATAATCCTGGGAAGTTCAGATTCTGATCACAAACATTCCGTGGGGAAGTAAAAGTGGTTCTTCCCATGTGATGTTGAGCATCTCAGATGGTTTCTACATTTACATTAACAAAGAAGCTGGGATGGAATCACAGGGGACCAACAATTCCATGGTTCCTATGACGTAAGGATCGGCTGGTAAACAAACATAATTTCTTTCTAAAGGTGTCTAAAGATAAGTGTGTTCTATCCCTAACGCTCCTATCCTTGCAGTTGCCTTCCTTGGGACTCTACTTGCATAGCATTAGATTTGTCAGACGGTGTTATGCAGCAGTGGTTTAATATGAAAGCGTACTTTTGTGACCATTTCCTTTCTTCTGCAATAATTCTGCAATTAATCTGGCTGAAGCCACTGCATATCATTTTCTCCTTTGTTCTAGAATATATTGTGTGTGTGTATGTAAAGTGCCATCAAATCGCAGCCGACTTATGGCAACCCTGTAGGGTACTCAAGGCAAGAGACATTCAGAGGTGGTTTGCCTTTGCCTGGCTCTCATAGCGATCCTGAATTCTTTGGTGGTCTCCCATCCAAATACTAACCAGGGCTAACCCTGCTTAGCTTCTGAGATCTGATGAGATTGAGCTAGCCTTGGCCATCCAGGTTGGGGCTAGAATATGTTGGGGGGGGGGTAGGGTTAAAATGTTACTAGTTTGCCCAAAATTGTCATTTTGATGCACACATTATGTAACATACTATACAATAGTGTGACCCCAAATTCTACTATCACTGTTTAATGGGATGCCCCAGTGCTGAATGTTATCTGATAGAGCCCTTAGGGGTCCTTTGGATGGTACAGCAACCACTGGGAGCATGCTGGCAGTGGCAGCTATTGCAGCTGCTGTGAGCAAAAGCAGTGGTAAAGGTGATGGCAGTGCACCTTCTTTTGCTGTTATTCTACGTAAAATGAATGGCTCCCTTATGAGAAAAGGTGTGTGACACTGGATGAAGTATTAACCAAGAACACAGTGTGAGAAGGTTTTTATGACAGTGCAGTAGTGTGACCTTTAGTGTTTGGTGCATGTTTGGATTTTTATTTTTTTACTTAGAAAATGTTGCTACTGAAAATACTGCTTCAAAATCCAATAACTGCTTGCATACCTATAACACACTGCATATTTATGTTGGTGTGTTTGTTAAATGTCATCTTTGGTTGATAAGAGTATAGGAAAGGGAAAAAAAATATATATCACCAGCTAGATTTTTTTTTTAGTATTGCCTTGTACTTCAGTTTTTTATTATGCAGTGTTACAATACAACACTGTGAGAAGATTATCATCTTTTGCTTGTACTGCTTCATTTCAGCCAGTGGGGGTCAGTGGAGGAAGTATGTAGGAAGGTCATTTCTCCAGTGTAAAATTATTAAAAGTCAAAAGTCCTACTTTCTTTTTCCCTTTATAGATACTATGACATCTGTTGCTGTTTAATAGTGATTGTGGTAGGCACGTAAAATGTTTAACTTCTAAATGAGGTAATACAGAGTTTTAAAAGACTTTATTATGCCTATACTGCCCCAAGAAGAAAACGAGCCTGTTTTAATAACAGAATCAACATTTATGCACTGTGCTCTCTCTAAGCTGTGGAGTCCTGTGAGCAAAAATTCTACTTTGTGAGCTACTGGCATTAAATCTGTGAGCGAGCTATTTGGCCACTGCATGAATTAGTTAGCTTTGGAGCCACATCCTTCCTGAGCTAAGACAAAAATCTGTGAGCTGGAGGCTAAAAAACTGAGCTAGCTCACACTAACTCAGCTTAGAGAGAACACATGCTTTTACTTTATTATATTTATGTACTGCTGTCTAAAATACGACTGAGGCAGTTTCCAGATCTCACGAAACAATAAAAACACTTGCCTGACTTTCCCATTTTTCTTTCTTGAAAACAAGGCAGCTTTGCACGTAATAAAATTAGCTCAACCACCTTCTTTTCAGTGTTGCTGTTGTGCACCTGTAGCAGAACGGCATTATGAGAGGCTAAGGGAGGGGCAGTGAATAGAGAACCCTGAATTCTGCGTATCTGTCCTACAGCTCCTGCCGTGCTGTGGCAGTAAGAAGCTTGTGCTCTCTCAAATGTTCTGCAAGAACTGCAAACACAGCAGGGGATGGGCCGCTTTCAGCTGCAATCAAAGCTGTCTGAGTTGAGCCAGGATAAATTTAGAGTCCAATGTAATTTGCAAGTCCAACAGAAAGGTAATATACAGTTGTTCAGACTTCTTAATCTGCAGCATCCAGTGCAGTTTTGGTTCTGGTACTAGTGGGTTCAGTTTTATGGTGGTATTAGGTACCATGAAAATTGAACAGAAGCAGTATTAAAAATGACTTAAAACAAATTTATTGTACAGTGCCCTTACAATACAGATTAAAAAACATAGGCCTTGAATATAGCCTCTAAATAGAAACCACTGGACTAAGGAGTCCTCTGTGCACGTTAAATAATACAAATCAATATCCACAGGTTGATGGCATATAAATAACACCACAATCGCAATAAATATTCACTTTTTTGTTGTATCAGTTTTATGGTAATCCATTCTTTAATAAATCGCACTTGTTTATTAGTTTTTATTAGTTCAGTCACACAGTCGAGTCCGACTCTTTGTTTATTAGTATAAACACTTTATTGAAGTGGTAATAATGCCAGCTTGCAGAGAGCCACATTCACAATTACTGCCAACTAGAAAAGCAATGTTACTACTTATGCCTGAGTGCCATCCCACTGAACGGTACATCTGCAACAATACAGCTTAAGACCCTGGAGAGCAGCTGCTAGTCTGAGTAGACAATACTGACCTTGGTGGACCAGTGGTCTGATTCAGCAGGGCAGCTTTATGTATTCATGTGTGTTTATAGCTAGTGTCAGGTTATCCTGAATTGTCCATAAAGGTAAATGTGATAAAGCACAGTGTGGGCAAGTGAGAAGCAGGTGCTGAACTCTTGACATGCTCATTCTCTCTGCTTAAATTGCTTATTCTTGTCCATTTATCTTCTGGCATGGAAGTGGTTGTGGGGAAGGAATGCACCAACCCCCACCTATCCCCTTATGTTGTAATTTAACCCACCCCCAATGCACACACCTGTCTAGTATCTGAATAAAATGTTGGATCCATAACCTGTGTTTGCTACCATAATGTCTAGGATTACGCCCATTTAGTCTAATACTGGTTTTGCTATGAAGGAATAATGACCTTCTATTGGCAATGTGGCTGCTAATTTGTCTTGAGCCATAAAAGCCACAAAGGAAGTGAGATGCTGCTGGGCTTTCAGTGTATATGTGTCGCATGCCCTGTTCGAGATGTGTCAGAGTTCAGGATGCAAGCAGGAAATGTAGTCAGCAAGGGGAAACGGGCTGAGGTTAAACACCTTAAAATGAATCTATCTCTTTCTAAGCAAATTCTCATGCTGGCTTCACTGGTGAGTTTAATTTATTACTTTGATTAGGCAAAGGTCTTTGGAGCAATAACTTTCAGCAGTCATTTCTTAAAGCTAGCCACTTTACTTGGACTGTGCAGATGTTGTGTTTAGTTTACAAACTTAAAAATGGGAAGCATGAAAGTGCATGATGTATAACTCTGAAGAAGCACTGTAAGATGATCTTACTGCGTGCTGTGACTACCTCTAAACATGAAATCCATGCTTAAATGCTCTAGTAATACTCTATTAACACTTTAATTGGAAACAAGTTCCTTTTGGAAATGTGTTCAGGGTATGAGTATAAAAATTGCACACTAACCTTTTGCTACACAGAGATGATCTTTGTGCAGGGAAAAGTAATACCCCACCAGTGACGTGTCGCACAAGGTTTTCTTTTACTATGAGTATTTATGTTTTGTAATTAATGCAACACTTTCCCAACTTGTGTGCTTGTGCCAAAATATAGTTGTACAATACTTAACAAGAAAATAGGTGTTTCATTATTTCTTATGTTATTATTAGTATGGAATGCCTGCCAGTCTCATAGGCACAGTACTCTGGAAGCAGAGTACAAAGAGTAAAAACAATTAAGCCCTTCAATATAAAACAAAATAAGCAACAATAAAACAACACAAAATTGGCAGTTGAATTTAGTAGCATTTTAAAATTGAATTTAGGAACTTTTTAAGAAGCATATGACTTAAATTTGCAGTACCTGAACAGTTTAAATGAAACGATCTCTGTGCAACTTGCTTCCTGAGGACTGCTTGACATGTTGCAAGAGAATTGGTGTCTTTTCTTTCCCCTTACAAATACATGCTCTGCAATATTTTTGACCAACTGACAGCTCCCTGTGGCATGTGTAAAAATGTATGTTAAAAACTAGCACATGAAACAGGCCAACTGATTTGCTTTTCAGTACACATTTATGTTCTCTGCTGATAAAATATGTGCCTAAACTAAGTGCTATACCATGGATCTAAGGAGGACTACCATTAAACACAAGCTTTTGGCCTTGTGGAAAGTTATGTTGCAGCAAAGTAAACAATTGCTCCCAATAGTGTGGGAGAGAAAGTTGGGTTTTAAAAAATTTTTTGCTTGAAAGGCAGCCATATGGAGACAGCTCAATGTGGCAAACCAGTCATGTGCTTCAGCTCAGTCCTAGAGACCCTTTATGCCATCACAAATACAAGTGAATGTGTACCAGATTTCATGGTGGCAAATCATTGCGCACAAAGACCTTGTAGTGAGGAGCAGCCCCCATATGGCTGCTTCTCTTGTGGTCACTACGCAGCTGCTTGTGTGAATCTGTGCCAGCCCTGAAGATAAAAAAAGCAAATCCTAGCTTGAGGGCAAGTTGGCTGATACTCTGAGGTGCAGTGGTAGAAAAGGAACTCACAAGGGATACAGTGGGGAAATGTTTGTGATCCTCTTCTTGAAAGAAAAACAATATTTACTGTAATGCCCCTTCAACATGTTGAGCACCAGCTGTCCTCTTGCATAGCTCATACATAGTATAGCTGGCACCCTCCTTGGTTTATAACTGAACTGGAAATACTATATGAAAAGTTGAAGAGTCTTGACTATAGACGTCAGAGACTTTCTTATTCACATCGATGTTTCTGACTTCTGTATTTTCAGAATTCTGTTTTCAAATTTCTCTTTGGACTCTCACTGGTGTGTCTTATGACTTCCCTAAACGAATCCTTTGTACAGACAAGAAAGTAGGTAGCTGTGCTGGTCCATAGCAAAATGAAAGCAATCTAATAGCTTTTTAGTACAACCCACCCAAATAATACAGCACATTGTACAAATCTTCAAGTTCTCCAGAATTCTTCATCGAGGTGGACATTAGGAAAAAATAAAGGGGTAGAAGGGGGGGAATCGTTCAGGTTTTAAGACCCCTTTGTAGGATGCTTAGCTGACTTCAGTGGGCGCAGGGTGTGGCTAGCTGGTATCTGTGCCTTTAATGTACTTTGAAGAAACAAAAATGGAAGTGATTGAGTTGAAAATAATATTTTGTAAAACTTTGTTGGCTGTGAAGTCATAAGATTTCTTCCTCTTACGGCCCCTCTTACTTTTTTTGATACAGGAAACAATGTCATTAGCCATTTATCTAGTTGCTGTGCAGGGATGCTTGTTAGGTTTGCCAACTTTGGGTTGGGAAATTCCTGGAGATTTGGAGGTGGGTGTTGAAGAGGGGAGGAACAACTCAGTGGGGGATAATGCCATAAATTCCACCCTCCAAAGCATCCATTTTCATCAGGGGAAGTGTAGTCTGTAGTTTGGATATCAGTTGTAATTCTGGAAGATCTCTAGACCCCACCTGGAGGCTGGCAATCCTAATGCTAGATCAACTGCCAGTTGGGCACACGTCGTATTTGCCAGGTGCAAACAGGTACCTGCTTTTTCTATGATTGGTTCAGCTGTTTGTGAATGTTTGGCAGGTTGCTTTGCTGTATTTCTCCTAACCATGCGCATTCTCATACAGCTCAATTGAATTCTGCTCCCGAACAGCAGGTTTAGCCATAAATGCTATGTTGAAATCCAACCCTTTGGTGTCCTTAGTGACACTAATCCCTGATGTACCGACCAGTTTAAATCAGGAAAGTCTTTGCATGTGTGCAGTTCCGCAAAAACCAAATGCAGACTTATTCAACAGACATTCGTGTCTGTTCAGGACAGGCTGTACAGACTGGGCGATCAGTTCATGTCTGATCTACACCGTTATACAAGGTAAGTTTGACCATCAAACACATTCGTTAATGAAATTTTCAGCATCCCAAGTTGCTTGTTGAGGGAGGAATCTAGATGAATCTGAGGACAGAACTTGTGAGGACAGAACTTCTCATATTCACTCTTTGAAGAGCTGCTAGTTCCTTCAGAGATGGAAAAGAGCTGGTGAATCCATTAGCTCCTGTAACACGGCTATTCTACATTCAAAGCCTGTTCTGACGCTGGAAGGGTCATATGCAGTCTAAGTTCCTTTTTTAGTTTTCTGAGTTCCCAAATGTGTAGTGGTCTGTATGGGTATGAAATGATAGAGGGCTATTGAGGCAAAATACTTCTGTTCACAAATGACAAAAATTACAGGAAATGCAACTATAAATACACCTTCTGCACAGAAAACAGATATGGATGCACTTAAAACTGTTTCTGTCTTTCACATAACACTACCAACTTCAGAAGTGAAGCTCAAAAGCTCTTTCAAATAGCACATGTGAAAGAGTTTTATAGTTAAAAAGAGAGAGATACTCATTGTTCACAAAAAAGCAGGGTTAATGGTGGAGTATGGAAGTGCTGAGGATGGTTGTATGTGTGGGAAGATTACTCAGGTTAAGTAGTGCAGGAGATGGGTGGCCATTCCCTTGAAAGATCTATTTTGCAATTCCAATTTTGCATTAACTAGGCAAATGGCTTTGCTTTAAAAATCCTATAATACCTCTAATTATGTCTTCTGTGCTAATCCTTCCAGTGCTCTAGCAAAGAGCCAAGCTAGGCATGATGGAGATGGTCATACTTATTAGGTCATGTCAGTTCTGTTCACTCAATGGGAGTGTGAAGTGGGGGGGCCTAATTTCTGTAAACTTGGGCTAAGGAGAAAAGTGTGGGAAGGGTTGGAGTTAGGTGAAGAGGGGTTAGGCTCAGCTGCTCATACTGCCATGCCCCTCTTTGTTCCAAAAACTAGCTCTCCACCTCCCAGCTTCATACATAAAGAGGGTGGGCACATGAATAAAAAAGTGACTGCTCCCATCTTTTACAGCTTCTCTGTTACTTAAAAGGGACTGAATACTTTTTGTCCTTGAAACAGTTCTTTGAGGATTTTCAGGGGTTGGTCCCTCATTGATAGTAAAAAAACCATCCTGTACCTGGGCCTTGTGGGTCTCTGCTTTCGTAGAACTTATGGTGCTTCATTTAATGTGTATGGAGTATAATGGCTTTATTGTCCCACAAAACTGCATTTTTTAAATGGAAAATGATCCATTTCTAAGTGATAATATTGACCTTGGAGGAAAATGCCTGGACTGTGTTCACTTACTCTTCACTGCCTCCCCCTCCTCCCTTCTGTACATAATATACAGCCCAGACTATTAGTGCTTTTATCTAAATAGTCAAAATGTCTTTCCCCCCTACTGCATTCCACCCCCCCCCCCGCTCCACTGAAAATAATGGAAGTATCCCATCATATGAAAAGGCCCATTTGAAAGCAGCTCTGGAGTTATGTGGCAACATGTTACATGTAAATTCAAGATTAAATTTGAGTTTATAAGACAGTAACTTCCAAGTACATAAGAAGAGCCTTGCTGGGTTAGACCATGGGTCCATTTAATCTAACATCATGTTTCTCACAGTAGTCAGCAGCATGCAGGCAGGAAGCCCTCTTCCCTTTGATTCCAACAGCTCTTGCCTCTGAACATGTGGTGGAGAGTGCCATCAAGTCACAGCTGATTTATGGCGACCCCATAGGTTTTTCAAGGCAAGAGACATTCAGAGGTAGTTTGCCATTCCCTGCCTCCATGTCACAACCCTGGTATTCCTTGGAGGTCCCCCATCCAAATACTAGACAGGGCTAACCCTATTTAGCTTCCGAGATCCGGAAGAGGGTCCCGGAGGTTTTTCGTCAGCTTCTGGGCGTGGAACAGCGGTCACTGCAGGTGTGGAGGGGGAGGTATTTGTGAATTTCCTGCATAGTGCAGGGGGTTGGACTAGATGACCCTGGAGGTCCCTTCAAACTCTCAGATTCTATGATTCTATCTGATGAGATTGGCTAACCTGGGATATCCAGGTTCAGACCAAACATAAAAGTGGAATCACAGTTTTCTTAACTCTTATTATATCTAAAATAACAAGTTATATTTGTACAGTAAAAAAGTTGTTTTCCCTTTCTCTTACATTTGGAATGTGTTTATTCTTCAGGATTAAGCGTATAATATTCTGGTAGTTTTGAATGTTTCATAATTTTTTATTGCTATGGTAGTTTGCATATTGCTTCTTGGATCCTGACTGTAGAAATATAAAATTGAACTGAACTGTAAAATGGTAATAAAAGAACAATGAAGTATTATGTACTTAGTGACTTGGTTATTAAGTAATCCTCTGTAAATACATTGCAAGGACAGTGAATTTTAGAAGGATACCTTTACCCACGGCTGCTTCTCAAATTACTGTGTTCAGTTCCTTGAGTTATCACTACTGGGAAATGGGAAGAAACAAAAGCTGATTTTGTAGGAAACAACCATCTAAAAAATACAGATACCTGATTTGTCTTACACTTGAATTACATTGTGCTTTCAACAGTAATGTTCCTTTGTTAAAACATTTCTGTTTTCTAGCACTGATAATGATAGGGCCAGCCTTTAACTGTGACAGAAAACAGTTAATGAGAAGGATCTCTTTTTTTGTGGCGGCTATTCATTTTTGTTCCATTTCATGCACACATAGCATGGCTTGTCCTTTTGTACATCCAATACATGAAATAATGAAGGAGGAAATATGCTGTGATTTTTCTAAATTAATTGCTTGGGCTTTTTTTTTAATGAAAGAGGCGGCGTCTGGAATGATGATGTCTCAGATTGACGCGGCTGTGTGGAAGTAACAGGCAAAAGTAGAGTCTTGGGAGGGTTTCAGATACAAAATAGGAGGTCACTTTTTGACTTAAGTGTTGTAGCAACTTAAATACTAACAGAGTTATTGTGGCATAAGCTTTTATGAACCAGACACATTCAGTTGTGGGAAAGAAAAAGAGATCCAGTCAAAGGAGGACCCATCCAACACGAGTTAGGCATGATCCCTACCCATTCTGGTTGGATTGGTGAAAGTAGGAGGAACATACGGAAGGAAGAAACGTTCTGCAGTAAACTAATCCTTCCCCCCCCCCCCCTCCATCTTTGGTACAAAATCTGTGTATGAATTTCAACTCAACAAATTCTGACTGGGGTTTCCTTTTGAAGCCCTACTTCAGGAGTACCACAACATTTAGTCTCTATCATTGAATGACTGGGGAGATTGAAATGCTTCCCTGCTAGTTGGAGTGTTTCCATTTTTACTGTCTGATTTGCATCAGTTTGTTCTCTTGTATAGAGGCAATCCATTTTGGACAGTGTCAGTGGCAGACTTACACTGCTGGCACATGACACTATACATCATATTACAGAATGTGTAGGTACAAGAGTCCTTAAAATTATGTATGTATGTGTGTTTATATGTTTCTACCGAGTTGTTTATTTTATATACACCTTATGTTAAATGCTTTTAAAAAATGTTGAAATGGTTTAATGTTTTGATGTTTGCTGCCTTGGGGACCCTATTTGGATGGAAAGGCAGCTTAGAAATGTTGAGCATCAAAACAGCTGTGCTGGATCTGACTCACAGTCCCTCTAGTCCCGCATCCTGTCTCAAAGTGGCCAGTGAAGATGCTCTGAAAGGCCCATGAGCAGAGCATGCAAGTCAAAGCCTCCCTCTGTTGTTTCCCCAGATTAGTGGTTCTCACTGTTGACCTAAGGTCTGGGTGACCCTACACAGGACACCCCTTCAATGCCATGGAAGTTTGCTGGGTGACGTTCAGCCAGTTGCTCACTTTCAGACACTCTACCCCAGAGGGTGGCAGTTAGGACAAAACACAAGAGGGGAGAACAATGTTGTATGCTGCTTTATATGCCCATTGTGGAGAAAAGAGGGCTATATCTAAATCAGTAAATGGTGTTCAGAGGGCTTCTGCTTCTAAATATAGTAGTTAGTGTAGTCTTTGTGGCTAGTAGCTATTGATGGACTAATCATGAATTGGTCTAAAATCCCCTGTTTCTAGAGTAGTTGCTTCAGATTGGGGATGGGCTGTAGCCAGGCCTACCACTTCCTCACAGACCTGTGTGGGAAACAAAAGTTGTAGATCCCCAACAAAATGCTGGAGGGGTTCTAGCCGTGCTGTTGGTAACAACCAGCAACCTTCTGTGTTCCCTGCTGGGCTTGCCTTGTAGAATGTGACTCCTGGACAGTGGTCCAGTTTGCTTATTCGATAAGAGGCTTAAAGGTTGCAGGACTTCTAAAGAGTTTCAGTTACTCCAGTGACAGGCAATGGTGTTGAGATTCATAAGCAGACTTGATAATATCAGATTTGGCCTGGATTGTTAAATGGTGTGGTGAATAGCTCACCTAAGGAAAGTGTGTTCTCTCCTTACAAATGTTTGCACGCTGTTCATGTTCATTCCACTTGATAATTTATCCCTAGTTTTTTTGTGCATGGTCCATGTATGGTTTGGTGGAATCACCTATTCTTTTGATTGGATCGCTTTCCATCTGTATAGCTCACATGTCCTGGGCTACTAGGCCTTTTGGCATATTGTTGTAGTAACGTCCTCCTTTGTACTTATGACTGTGTGTGTGACAAAAATCTGCTGATCTGCTAACCAGATACTTATGCATCTGATGACCTGAGCTTTAGCTCACAAAAGGTTATGCCACAAAAAATTGATTAGCCTTTAGGGTATTACAAGACTCTCTGTTTTGATTGAAGCAGACTACCATGACTGTCCCTCTCAGGATGGTGACTGTTTTCTGTAGTCTAAGGGCATCTAACAAAGAGAGAACCAGAGGAGTCATTACTTTGTCATATGAAAAGCTGCTTGGTGGTAGGAACTGTTCGGAACAGTTGTAATGTTATGAAATGTCACAAATTCACTACCGAATTAACCTTTGTTTTTAATATCAGTGTTTGGAGTGTTTAGCTTTTCTGTGTTTCAGCTGTGTGTTATTCACATGGTAATGTCAGGTTTTGTCCTTTAGATTTAAAGTACATTTAATGCCAGTTCTGTGCCTCACTAGCAAGAATTAATAAATGTCATGATGGAAGCAGCTGCAGTTTGCAAACATTCTCAAGCAGGTGAACAGAAAAACAGTTCCAGTTTATCTACTGTAGACAGCGGAATAAAGGGTCCTTTGCAGGATGGTAAGAGCACAATAGAACTTGGGAGTGAGGGTAGGATAGTGACTGAGGGTCATGTGTGACAACTAAGGGGCTGCAGGAGGTGAGGGTTGCTGGAAATGGAAACACATTATAGGTGTCTTTATGCCAATGCGAGAAGTCTCTGAACCAAGATGGGGGAGTTGGAGTACTTGGTGCTCAATGACAATTTGGATATAGTTGGTATCTCAGAAAGATGGTGGAATGGTGGAAATCCTGGATATAAGCTCTATAGGCAGAACAGGGAGGGATGGCTTGGTGGAGGTGTTGAGTAGTACATCAAAGAGGTCGTAGAATCCAGTAAGTTAGAAAACGTCAGGGGAATGAACTACCCAGGAAGAAGCAATATGAGTGGAAATAACAGCCCTAAGAGTAACTTAACAGTGGGGGTATACTATCACCCACCTGATCAAAACTTTGAGGCTGATCTTGAGATACTGAAGGAGATAAGGGAGATGACTAAAGCAGACTTCAACTGGGAGACTTCAACTACCTTCACATTGACTGGATAAACGTGTGCTTGACTCATGCTGTAGAAATGAGATTCCTAGGTGTCATAAATGACTGTGCACTGGAACAGTTGGACACAGAGCCAACCAGAAGGGTAGTGATCTTTGATTTGGTTCTGAGTGGGTCTCAAGACCTGGTGAGAGATATAGAGATTGTTGTACCACATGGGAACAATGACCACAGTGCTATTAAGTTCAGCATTCAGGTCAATGGAAAGTTACCCCTAAAATCCAAAATGGTAATGTTTGATTTCAAAAGAGGGAACTTTACAAAAGTGAGGGGAATAGTTAAAAGGAAGCTGAAGGGGAAACACAAGAGAGTCAAATCCCTAGAGGATACTTGGAAGCTATTTAAATCCACACTAATTGGAGCTCAGATAGAATGCATTCCACATGTTAGGAAAGGCAGTGCCAAGTCTAAAAGGATGCCTTTGTGGTTAACAATGAATGTCAAGGAAACTATAAAAAGTAAAAAGGCTTCTTTTAAAAAGTGGAAGGTTTATCCCAATGAATTGAACAGGAGGGACCACAGGCAAAAGAAATGTAAGTCAATAATTAGGCATGCAAAAAGAGATTTTGAGGAGTGGGTTGCTGAAAGCATCAAGACAAACAAGAAACATTTTTTAAAATATATGCGGAGCAGGAAACCAGGCAGAGAAGCAGTTGTGCCTTTGGATGACATTGGGATTGCTAAAGGAAGATGCGGAGATGGCAGAGAAGCTCGGTGACTTTTTTGCATCTGTGTTCACTGTGGGGCATGTACCCATTCCACAAACACTATTTTCAGGAAAGGAGTCTGAAGAACTGAGCAAGATTGATTCAGGTGGGTAGCTGTGTTGGTCTGAAGCAGCAGAACAAAGTTTTAGTCCAGTGGCACCTTTAAGACCAACAAAGTTTTATTCAAGGTATAAGTTTTCATGTGCAAGCACACTTCTTCAAATACAAGCCTAACTGAGGTGATGAGGGATTAAGTTCTAGACCTGTTGGAGAAATTAAAAACTGCTAAGACTCCAGGTCCTGATGACATACACTCAAGAGTTCTTATGGAACTCAGATGTGAGATAGTTGACCTGCTAACCTGTATGTGTCACCTATCACTAAATTCTCCTGCTGTACCAGGAGAATAGCAAATGTTATGCTAATTCTTAAAAAGGGACCCAGAGGGGACCCAAGAAATTACAGGCCAGGCAGCCTAAAGTCAATCCCAAAAATTAAGTAGAAATTGTAATCAAAGATAGAATTAGACATATAGAGGAACAAAGCCTGCTGAGGGAAAATCAGCATGGTTACAGCAAAGGGAAGTCCTGCCCCACCAACCTTTTGGTGTTCTTTGGAAAAGCGAACAAGCATTTAGACAACGGTGACCTGGTGGACATTATATACTTGGACTTTCAAAAGGCTTTTGACAAGGTCCCTCACCAAAGACTCCTGAGTAAATTTAGCAGTCATGGGATAAGAGAATGGGTTCTCTTATAAATTAAAAATTGGTTGAATGACTGGAAGAAAAGAGCAAGAACAAATGGACGGTTCCCAGAATGGATGGAAATAAACAGTGGGCTCCCACAAGGACCAGTATTGAGGCCTGTACTATTTAAGTACAGGCTATTGGGGTCTGAATTTGCTGAGACAGAGAAGGAAAAAGAACTCGGGGTAGTAGAGGATAGCTCAGTGAAAGTGTCAACCCAGTGTGCTGCAGCAGTGAAAAATCAAACTCTATGTCAGGGATTATTAGGAAAAGGGTTGAAAATAAAATGGCCAATGTTATAATGTTCCTGTATAGATCTGTGGTGTGGCTTCATTTGGAATACTGTGTATAGTTCTGGTCACTGTATCTCAAAAAAGTACAGAAGAGAACAACCAAGATGATTAGCCTATCCTATGAGGAAAGGCTGAAGAGTCTGGGACTTTTCAGTTTAGAAAAGAGATGACTAAGGGAGAACATGATGAGAGGTTTATAAAATTATACACAGGGTGGAGAGAGTTGACGAAGAGAACTTTTTCTCCCTCTCCCAAAATACTAGAACTTGGGGGCATCAAATGAAGCTGATGGGCAGTAGATTCAGGATGGACAAAAGGAAATACTTCTTACACAGAGAGTGATTAAAATGTGTAAGTTGCTGTCAGAGGATGTAGTAATGGCCACGGGAATAAACAGCTTTAAAAGAGGATTAGATTCATGGAGGATAGCCAGTTTGGTGCAGTGGTTAGGAGCATGGACTCTGATCTGGGAGAACCGGGTCTGATTCCCCACTCCTCCACATGCAGCTGCTGGTGTGACCTTGGGTCAGTCATAAGTTCTTTCAGAGCTGTTCTCTCAAAGGCAGTTCTCAAGAGAGCTCTCTCAGCCCCACCTACCTCACAGGGTGTTGTGGGGACGGGGAGGGAAAGGGATTGTAAGCCGCTCTGAGACTCCTTTGGGTAGTGAAGGGTGGGGTATAAATTCAATCTCTTCTTCTTCTCTCTATCAGTGGCTACTAGCCATGATGACTGAGGGAAACCTCCACATTGGGAGGCACGAAACCTCTGAATTCCAAAGCCAGGAGGGAGCATCAGAGGAAGGTCTGGGCCTCAATGCCCTGTTGTTGGCCCTCCAGAGGAACTGGTTGGCCATTGTGTGAGACAGGATGCTGAACTAGATGGACTATTGTTCTGATCCAGCAGGGCTGTTCTTATGGTGCCAAACTAAAGCGTTGTGTCTGTAATACTACTGTCCACCCTTTGTGCCCTCTGAACTGAGGAAAGTTTACTCCTTCTAGAGAAGTTTGAAACAGCCTTATGTAAAACTGGTTGCAGTAATTAAACTTAACTTAAACAATAGAAAAATAATGGCACAACCCAACCAAAGTTAAGCACTATTAAATCTCTTTGATTTACATGGAAGCGTTAAAGTCACACTTTAATCTCTCCCACTGAAATAATTTTGGCTGATTTGTGGCTGATGTGTGTATTGTTCTTGTATGTTTCTTTAAATATCTTGCAAATAGCATCATGTCAGCATTATCCCACCTCCAAAAACCATTTGTTACTATAGTCTGAAGTTCTCCTTCCTGACACACATCAGAAATGGTAATTATGAAATTCAGTACTTCCTTTTTTTTCAAAATGTGGTGAGGGCTCCATTGCCTAATGGAAACGAAAACTATATTGAGCCGTTTGAAGAAAATTTCTTAACTGCTCACAAATGAAATCAGCATATATCTGGATGGATTTGAAGTAGGCTCAATGGGGGCATGTAAGTTAATATTTTTGTATCTTACTGGTGTACACTGTTGTCAGAATTTTCTGCTGTTATCACAGTGAGTGCTGGGTATTCTTTCCTCTTTCCCGGCATTATTTCTAAACTGAAGTTTTGTGGGTGGGTGCATTAAGTGGCGAATTTGAAACTATAGCACAATACAGGTTAAACAGAACAATGCAAGTTTTTTTTTAAGAAAGCCATTTATTTTTACTTTGAGAAGGGGGATATAGTTGCCTTATGCAGAATAGTATTTAGTTGTTTAAACTTTCTCAGAGTGCATTTTCTCCTCAATTTCTGTAATATAGATGGTCTAGAATGCTGAACAATTGCACCTGGGATTTTAAGCTTCTTTTGATTCCATTTTCTTGGAGCCTAGCATTGGAGCCTTGAGGTTTCGACTATGCTTCTTGTCAGGGCTCCGTTGGGGCTGGAGCGAGCCGGAGCGCTGCTCCGGGAGATAAGGGGCCGGGGGCCCCCACAAAGGAGCCCCGTCCTGCCCCCAGCCACCTTCCGTGGGGCTGCGGCTGGCTGCTGGCCCCGCAAGCGAGCCCCGTCCCGCCCCCAGCCACCTTCCGCGGGGCCGCGGCTGGCCGCTGGCCCCGCAAGCGAGCCCCGTCCCGCCCCCAGCCACCTTTCGCGGGGCCGCGGCTGGCCGCTGGCCCCGCAAACGAGCCCCGTCCCGCCCCCAGCCACTTTCTGCGGGGCCGCGGCTGGCCACCGGCCCCGCAAGCGAGCCCCGTCCCGTCCCGCCCCCAGCCACCTTCCGCGGGGCCGCGGCTGACCGCCGGCCCCGCAAACGAGCCCCGTCCCGCCCCCAGTCACCTTCCGTGGGGCCGCGGCTGGCCACCAGCCCCAGGAAAAAAACTCTCCCTCCCCCAGTCACCCCCAGAACCCCCCCTCCCTCCCCCACTCAACAGTTCCCTGGGCCCAAGGGAGGGAGAAGCCGGGCCTGAGTGGCTTAACACCACTCAGGCCCAAGCAAGGGGGGGAGGGAGGGAAAGCCAGCCCCAGTGTGGGGAGAAGCGCCCCTCCCTTCCTTCCCTCTCTCCCCCCACCTACCTACCTGTTCCTTCCTTCCCCCCTTCCTCCCTCTCTCCCCCCTTCCTTCCTTCCTTTCTTCTCTCTCTCTCCCAACTACCTACCTACCTTACTGTTCCTTTCTTTCTTCCTTCCCCTTTCTTCCTCCCTCCTTCCTTCCTTCCTTTCTTCCTTCCCCCCTCCCTCCTTTTTTTTCTTTCTTTCTTTTCTCTCCCCCACCTACCTACCTTCCTTCCTGTTCCTTTCCTTCTTTCCTTCCCCCTCCCTCCCTCCCTCCCATCTGGCCTTCTGACACACTGCCCATGACGTCATTCCGGTGACGTCAGGGGGTGTGGCATATGCAAATGAGTTATGCTAATGAGCTCCTGCACCTCTTTTTTTACGAAAGGACCCCTGCTTCTTGTATTTGTCAGGAAAGCTACTCTTGGGGGAGAGATTTTTGGCAAGTGCCCTGTAACAACACAGTGGGAGCTGTGAGTTTAATGAGGCAGTAGGTATGTGTCCTGCAGATTGGGTGATGGGGGGAAGAGAAGGCCCAATTTCTTGTCATTATATCTTCTCGGCAGCCTTGGTGGCTGGGGTTATTAGTCTGTAGGTATTACGGAAGAGCGAGTCTGTATCCCACTTTGGGATATAGTGGCGTGTCCATGGATGTAGGTATGGGTAAGAACTGAATGTGAATTTTTACACTTACACCTATGCCAATTAAAGAGTATAAAGAGACTGTGAAAGACAACTTTCAGATGTCCAGCTCAGGTAGAGTTCTTAATTCTTTGTTGTACCCCCGATCTGGATAGCCCAGGCTAGCCTGATCTTGTCAGATCTTGGAAGCTAAGCGAGAGAGCCCTGGTCAGTATTTGGACAGGAGACCTCCAAGGAATACCAGGGACATGACATGGAGGTGGGCAATGGCAAACCACCTTTGAACATCTCTTGCCTTGGAAAACGTACAGGGTCACCACATGTCAGCTGTGATTTGACGGCACTTTTCACCACCACCCACATATTTAGAAATTGTTCAGGTCAAGCTATTAAAAGAGAAATGGATCATTTCAGTGTTGTAAGCCATGCTGAAAGCTTCTCTGTAGTAGAAAGGTGGTATGAAAGCATAATGTTCCCTCATGAAAAGCACCTCAGCCATTTTTTTTTAAAGGTTGGACTTTCTATTTTGACAACTTTTTTTGAACTTTTGCCATCTTTGGTATGGGAACGTGATTTTCTGTCTCATCCAAATTATTGTAACTTCTCTTTCAAGTCTTACCTTGAGAGGTCATCTGTAGACTGTTCCCAGCATAACTTTGTATTTTCCAGATTTTTGAACATCCATTTTCCTCAGAGAGCCTTATTTATTTACTTTGTTTATATACTGCTTTTCTCCTGGATGGGGACCATAATTGGCTTACTCTGTTTTATCCTTGGAAAAAAACTGTGTAGTAGATAACGCCAGTATTCTCACAATACAAGAACTCGTGGGCACTCAATGAAATTGCTGAGCAGTCGGGTTAGAACAGATAGAAGGAAGTCCTTCTTCACCCAAAGAGTGATTAACACATGGAGCTCACTGCCACAGGAGGTGGCGGCGGCTATAAGCATGGACGGCTTCAAGAGGGAATTAGACAAACATATGGAGCAGAGCTCCTTCAGTGGTTATTAGCCACAAGGTACAGATAGGAACCCTCGGTCTGGGGCAAGTGATGCTCTGTATTTTTGGTGCTTGAGGGGGGTGGGGGGCAACAGTGGGAGGGCTTCTGGTGTCCTGGCCCCACTGGTGGACTGCCTGATGGCACCTGGTATTTTTGGCCATTGTGTGACATAGTGTTGGACTGGATAGGCCATTGGCCTGATCCAACATTGGCTTCTCTTATGTTCTTACGAGTGTGTGACTGGCCCAAGATCAATCAGCAAGCTTCCATGGCAGAGTGGAGGTTTGAATCTGGGTCTCCCAGATCCTAGTCGGACACTCTTAACCACAATGCCATACTGGCACTCTATATGTTCAACATGGCTCTCTAGCCTTGAACATGCTGGTTGGAATTACCTTTGCAAAGTGGCCTGGGAAAAGATACTGATGCACTTTTTTTCCATTCAAAAGTTTTGCTTTTGTTATATCCACCAGTACATTTGTTTTCCTTTAAATTGGTTTCAGTAAAAAGTAGCAGCTCTAGTGCTTCCACTGTTGCTTCCCACCCTGGGAAGGCACAGAGGGATATGTTCCAGTGCACGACGCCATAAGAAAAGCTGCCAGCTCCCTCCTTTAACAGCTACTGCATGGCTCTGTCTGGCTTCTGGTAGTTTGCTCTGCACTTGTCCCTGAGGAAGGGGGCATCTGCTGCAGTCTGCACTGAGTGCCCACTGTACCTGTGGAGGAGTGCAGAGTGATTTGCCAGAACCCAGACACACCCATGTAATAGTTGTTGAACGAGGGAGCTAGCAGCTTCACTTTTGGCCTGGTGCACTGGTTCAGATCCCCCTGTACTTTCCTGGATTGGGAGAAGAAAAGTGAGGGATTGTGCTACGGAGGAGAAGGAGGAGAATTTATACCCTGCCATTCACTGGGAGTCTCAGAGTGGCTTACAATGTCTTTCCCTTCCTCTCCCCACAACAGACAGGGATAGGAGGGGTTGAGAGAGCTCTGAGAGAACTGCTCTTGAGAGAACAGCTCTGAGAAAACTATGAGTGACCCAAGGTAACCCAGCTGGCTACATCAGGAGGAGTGGGGAATCAAACCTGGTTCTCCAGATCAGAGTCCACCGCTGTTAACCACTACACCAAACTGTGCACTGTGAACATGGTAAAAAAGCTTGTTCTTAAGCAGTCTCTAGCTTTCCACTGATGGCACCTTGAGGAGAGGGAGCAGAAGCGTCACAGCAGTGGTGAGTGTATAATAGTTTTCATTCATGCATTATCAGCCCCAGTAGTCTACATTGCCCAGTGAATGAAAAAAAAAATTGGGCTCTTCAGTTCAGGTGTTAATTTTTGGATGACAGCACAGCTGTTGAAGCACAGGCCATGTGCCCCCTTAAGAGGCTATATGTTGCTACCTGAGAGTGTTTGCAAGGTAGATGACAAGCCTTATCCTTCAGATCAACCACAGCAGTACATGCAGTGATTTGTACTCCTGCAGTCATGCTTGGCTTCTGTAAGGCCACATAAGCATGTCCCTTTCAATTCTCAGTCTGGTGGTGTAATTGCTTCTGCTCCTGAGGTAGGGCTTTGTTCCTGTGCAGGTTGCTGACCCCAGCAGCGCTGCAGAAGCCAAAGTAAAATCTCAAATCACTTGAGATAACTAACACATTGTTTTAAGGTCTTGAGCTAGCATGAAACTCTTGTCATTTCTCAGTGCTTTGTTATTGTTTTGCGCCTTCTGCATTAAGATCAGACAGCAAGGGCATGCTGCTTTCCTTTTTCTGTTCCCTTGATTTTGCTGCACTGGCAGTTTGGCAGGCAGGTGGTGGCAGCAGATTAGCCAGGCACTGCAACTGAATTATCAAAAGCAAGACTTGTATTTTATTCCAAATGGATCCTGAAGTTATTGGTCAGAACTTAGCACTTGCACACATGCTGTTTTCAGTTTTTTTTAGGATTCATATTCAGTTCAGTAGTAATATATTCATGTTTCTTTGTGAAGTGCATGGCTTTGAAGCGGTTTTGCCGTGCTGGATGTCACCTAGTGATTCCCCCCTCCTTGTGTGGGAACTGTTTTGGTCTTCCTCTTTCATATAAGACTTGATGGCAGTGGAGGTGGGGGAGGGGACTTCAAACCACTAAGTGTCTGATTTAAAATTCCAAAACAAACTGTGTTGACTGTTGCTTTAGCAACTCTTGCTTCAGTAGATGGCAAACATTCCTGTAAATCTAGTAGAATGCTTTTACTGTGTAGAATGGGTCATAGTTTATCTTGCTGCCCTACCCCGAATTCTGCTGTCCTGGCAGAAGGGCAGGCAGACAGCTGTGGTCACAGGTGGGTCGGATTCTGCAACTGCACAATCAAGTAGCAAAATCTGATATGTTAGTCAGCTGAGCTGCTGCTTTTGAACTAGCATTCTCTAGAAGAGTTTCATGTGGCTGGATGTGACATGAGATAATCTTCTGCCAGCTCTTCAGAACATTAACATGTGAGGCCAGCCTAAGTATTAGAGGCAAAATCATGTAGTAACCTAGTAGATGGATTTCTGATCCTTCACAGTGGATAGCAAACATTTGTTCTGTTAAATTCCAGTTGCAAAAAAAAGACACTGGGAGTGATAAATCACTTAAAAAGTTGGATGCACATTAAAGTGTCATTTATTACAGATAATTGCTAGGCATGCTGCATATCCCTGTAATGGGACATCAAATGCTTGCACGTTTACCAGCTGCTTCTTTTAGGATTATGATATTCTTGGAACTGGATCTGTCATATTCCATGCATACTCAGCACTATAAACTTCTAACTGCTGATCTGTGGATGCTATTATTCCATGAACATTTAATGGTGGTACGCTTGGTATATGGCTTGAGATGTAGTTTCTTTACAGAAAGAGGACAAAGTAAAACCTCTATAGGAGAGCCACTGTATTGCAGTGTCACAATGACAGGTTGAAGCAGGGACAGACTTAGGTTCAAATCTCCATGCGACCATAGAAATAACTGAGCTAACTTGGGCCAATCACATTTTCTCAGTTTAATCACCGTCACTGGGTGGTTGTGAAGACAGAAGGGGGGAAAGTCATGCAGGCTGTCTTGAGCTTTTTATAAACTGAACAGGGCTGTGGACTACACCAGTGTGTATAGAACCAAGTCTGAGTCCAGTGGCACCTTTAATATCAACAAAGGCTGATTCTGCATTGGCTTTTCCCTCTGTACCCACATTGGAACAGAAATTCCCCTCTGCATTGCATGCTGGTTTCACTCCCTTTGATTATCGGATTTTATGGTAGTTTCCACACTCCATGCCATTTTCGAGTTCTTTGATAGTTGGATTTTATTGAACCTTCTGCAAAAATGTGTGGTTGGGGGTTTTATGGTAGCTTCCACACTCCATGCCATTTTTGAGTTCTTTGATCGTTGGATTTTACTGAACCTTCTGCAAAAATGTATGGTCATTTTATGACCGTTCAGGGGTGACTTCACAGTCAGTACAGCATTGCCCCAAGGTATTTGGATGTGGTTTTGAGCTGCACTTTTTCCTCCCAGTTGAGAAAATGTGAAGCGAACGCTAGATGAAGAATCGCCCAAAGTTTAATTCTGGGTATAAGCACAAAAACTTATACCCAGAATTAAACTTCATTGGTCTTGAAGGTGCCGCTGGATTCAAACTTCAGACCAACACAGCTACTTACCTGAATCTAACCACTGTGTACAGTATATATTATCTCTTTGCAGTAGGTATTAACCATCTCTCACTGCACTGTTTTCTGCAATGGTTATAATGTATAATTTTTTATGCTGTGCTTCAGATTTCTGTAATCCTAGTCCGATTGCTTATTAGATATCATTCTGTTTATTGCATTTACGATTTACACTGTGTAATCCATCTTGAGTGCAAGTAATGTAAATAAACAAAGATACCTATAGCTTGAGAACTTGAAGAGCCAGGCAGATCTTTTACAGGCAGGGTTAGAGGGGAGGGAAGCCAAGTCTGGATGGGAACATGCACATGTAGGGTGTGCTTCTGATTTCTTTGGTTCAGAGGTTGGGAAATGTGGCATCTCTCTTCACTGAACCACCATTTCAGGAAGTTTGATAGCAGCATCTGGAAGTGTTAACACCATCTGAAGAGCAGATAAATCTGCCTGTCTGCGCCTAGACCCTGAACTTAGTAATGCATATCACTGAGTGACCAATTTGAGCCCTTTGGGGAATCCACTTACTAACTCTTGAATCCTTAACAAGGAGATAACAGAGTGCGAGTCCTTTAAGTCCTTTTCACATGTCTCTGAGAAGCAGCGTTTGCTGTTTCAGAGTTCAGCTCTGTGTACCTCAGGGAGACAAATTATCTACTACTGTTTGAACAACTGTCATTGATCCTGGCAGATCCTGTTATCGAATCTCAGACTCTCTCCCTAATGCCTGCTGTCTTTCCATAACTTGCTTTATTAGTGCTGCTGACTACTCATAACCAGTGCTCCCTCTAAGCTGTGGAGACTTGTGAGCAAAGATTCTACTTTGTGAGCTACTGGCATTAAAGCTGTGAGCGAGCGATTTGTTCTGGAGCCATCCTTCCTGAGCTAAGACAAAAATCTGTGAGCTGGAGGCTAAAAACCTGTGAGCTAGCTCACACTAACTCACCTCAGAGGGAGCACTGCCATCACCACCACGTTCTGCTTTCTGTAATTTGCCCAAGTGTTTCCAGTCAAGCCTCTGAGCTCGCCCAGGACCCACTGAGACAAAGCAGAATACGTGTATCCCCCAAAAGCTTCCTCATTATTAATCCCCATAGTGATTAATAGTGGTGCGTTGCTTGCTAATGTACTTTTTTCCCCCTTGTAGTACGTTCATGAAGAATGAGCATTTATTTCTCTGCTGGTAATTAACATGCATATGAGAAGTAATTCAGCAGATATTGAGCTACTTTGTTTTTAAAATGACACCTCTAATTAAAGTTGGAAGACAACTGAGCTGCCAGAAGTTTCCTCCACATAATATCTGGGTGTCAGATTGAGATCTATTTCCTAGTCAACTCAAACTATAAACATCTCCAACTTCCAGCCATTCCTGGTAGGGGGCTGTTAGAGCTATTTGCATGAGGATTTGTAATAATTAGTTTACATCTGTAACAGTTGTAAACCGGAATGCTTGTTTAAGGTAAACATATCTGTGTGGTGAGTACATGGAAGCACAGGTTTTTTGCTTCCTCTGATAAATATATTTTCTAGAAGGAAAGGTACATAAAAATGAAATCAGGCTGTGTCTGGATGAGCCTAAGTATTAACCGATTAGTGTTTTTCATTCTAGTTTCATTGCACTGAACTGCTTTGTGCAGTTCACTTACTATTATATCTTTCAGGACTGGTAAACATTTGCTGAATGGACTGAGAACTGAGCAAGGCAAGGGAGTGTGATGTGTCCGGGACCAGGAGCCTGTTCAGGATAGAAGACTGAGCACTAAAAACTGTCAGGAGTGGATATCTTTCCCTTACACTTCTATTTTGCTCTTCCTCTGAGGAGCATAAATGGGAATACATTTTTGTCTTCCCCTAATACTGATACATATCTTAGGTCAGGAGAGAATGACTTGCCCAAGGTCACTCAGTCAGCTATAGAGTGGGCTTTTTTGTGAGCACATATTCTCTCCCGCTGGCTTGGATCCAGACTAGATGTTTCTGCAGGCACAAGGGCTTCTGCATGTGAAGGGCAATCCCCCCCCCCCCCAATAGCTGGGGGTTCCCTCTGGAAAAATCAGGGTTCTGCTACATGTGTACTGAAGCATGCAAGTTGCCCCTTTCATATTGGGAGGATTGCATGGAGCACCTTCTCATACATGTGGTTGAGTACAACAACTGAAAGGGGTTGCTGCAGAGGAGGGGATCCAGGTGGGCAGCCCTGCTGGTCTGAAGCAGTAGAACAAAGTTTGAGTCCAGTGGCACCTTTAAGAGCAATTAAGTTTTATGCAAGGTATGAGCTTTCGTGTGCATGGACAATCTGAGGAAATAATAGTGTAAGCTGCTTTAGTCCCCACTGAAGAGAAAGACTGTAATTTTCCTAGGTAGAGGCTGTGGGGGAGGGGGGTGGAGATGGAAAGCTGAAGACAGATAATGGTAGGTTGGCTGTTGAGTGGGAAAGAAATAGGGTTGTCAGCTCCAGGTTGGGAAATTCCTGGACATTTGAGGGGTGGAGCCTGGGGAGGGTGGGATTTGAGGAGGGACTACAGACCAGTATAATGCCATAGACTCCACCCTCTAAACCAGCCATTTCCTTCACTTGAACTACCATTGCCAGCCTCCAGACAAGGGCTGGAGAGCACCCAGAATTACAATTGTTGTCCAGGTGACAGAGATTAGTTCCCCTGGATAAAATGTCTGCTTTGGAGGGTTGAGTCTATGGCATTATACTCTGCTGAGGCCGCTTGCCTCCCCAAGCCTCACTGTCCCATAGGGTTGCCAAGTCTGGGTTGGAAAATACCTGGAGACTTTGGGGGTGGATCCAGGAGAGGGTGGGGTTTGGGGAGAGGAGAGCCCTCAGCATGGTACAA
This sequence comes from Lepidodactylus listeri, assembly GCA_029233225.1. Taxonomy (NCBI): domain Eukaryota; kingdom Metazoa; phylum Chordata; class Lepidosauria; order Squamata; family Gekkonidae; genus Lepidodactylus; species Lepidodactylus listeri. The sequence continues at coordinate 26,005,587 of JARCFY010000008.1, forward strand.
TGCCAAAGAGTCCACCCTCCAATGCAGCCATTTTCTCCAGGGGAGCTGATCTCTGTCAGCTGGAGATCAGTTGCAAAAGCAGGGGATCTCCAGGCCTCACCTGGAGGATGACAACCCTACTTTCCCAAGTCTCCACCCCCAAATCTCCAGGAATTTCCAAACCTGAAGCTGACAGCCCTGAGGTGAATTGATATCTGCAGCTGGGAGATCCATTGTGATTCCTAGAGCACTGCCACTGCTGCTGTGGGGGGAGAGGAAGCAGGCAGGAGGCTGGGAGAGTGATGGGGCAGAAAGAGTGATGGAGTGGGGGGGCAGAAAGAGAGAGAAAGAGTGATGAGGTGGGGAGGCAGAAAAACAAAGAAAATGATGGCGGGTCAGAAAGAGAGGAAGTAACATACATGGAGGAGAGAGAGAGAGTAAGGGGGGGCAGAAGGGAGAAAGAGTGTGAGAGAGGTAGGAGGAGAAGGGAGGAAGCAAAGGTGTGAGGAGTGGGATAACCATTCCGCAAGTTTCTTGCTGGTCTCCACTTACCTATATACTAATAGCCAAGTGTCCCCTGTGCATGAGGATATCTAAATCTGCACATCGGGGGCACTTGGGGGGCCGAAAGATTTTCCTGCACAGTTGGGGCACTCCCCAGGTGTGCAGAAAAATCTGAAAAGTTTTTAAAACTATACGGAGAATGCTTAGATCCCCCAAAAAGTAAAAGAGCATTCCTGTGCATGTGCAGAGAATGCTCTGGGAACTTGTGGTGGACCAGTGGCTGGAAGCTGCTCAGACCTCACCGCCGGTGCCCGGGGGGGGGGAGGGGATTGGCAGGCCCGATGGCTAGAAGCCGCTCAGGCCTCGCCACCGGAGCCTGGGGGAGTGGGGGAGAAGGCTCACCTGCAGCTGCTTCCTCCTCCTCCACATGGAGTTCCTTCTCCCCCCCGCAAGTATCACAGGTCCCCACTTCTTGTTATACATAATTCACAAGTTCAGAATATAATTCAAAAGTTCAGAACATAATTCACAAGTTCAGAACAAAAGCCCCCCCCCCCCCCCGGATGAATAGGGATATAGGGACATATCTCACCACAGATGCTAATTTTCTGCCCCAAGTATTTTCTCTCTGTCCTAATCAAGCTGATTATAATATGCATTGTGCCTTGGCATTCTTTACAAGCATACTCTACAACACCTCTCCCATCTTCTGACTAGGATAAAAGGATCCAGACATCTCTATTCCTACTCATGTCTGATGAAGGGAGCTTTGACTCTCAGAAGCTTATTATACACTGTAACTGTTGTTGGTCTCTAAGGTGCTACTGAACTTGAGTCTAACTGTTCTACTGCAGACCAACACAGCTACCCTCTGAAAAGTATGTTACAGCTGCAGGGTGGAAGGTGCTGCAGTTCAGATTTTTGCTGTAATGATAGAAGCTATGGCCTATGAGGGAGGAGGAGTCCATGCTCTGTCTGTGGCTTCTAACAATGCTGCTGTTGCCCTTCTTGGAAGCTGGGGGCAATGCTGGTGCACAGCATGTGTATCTCTCATTATACCTGTGATGTGTAAGAAGTACAAAGGCTCCCACACTGCCAGCTTCAGAAAGGGAAACCTAGATACTTTCGTAAAGAGGTGAGAGAATTACAAACAGAATTTGGAATTTCCCCAGGGGACTGTAATATGGGGCAACATTTGGCTATAGGCCAGTTATGGCTTTTGAATTTCTAGTTGCTGTTCACGACTGTATATTGTGCTTGGAAGCATCAAGATTTTCTAATCTATCTCCCCCCCCCCAATATGCATAAGTGGACAGAGCCTGATCTTTTGTTACATAGCTTTATTGGGGGGGGGGGGGGAGAGACATTTGCAAACCTCAGTATGTTGTCATCTAAAAGCTCCCCCTCCCCTTTCAGACTGGCCAGAAAAATAGCTTCTGTTATCTTCCCTTCTTTTGACATTGGAGATCTTGCTAAGCATTTTTTTGGTGGGCTATTATGTTCTATTACTGTAAGCTTCCTTGCTGTATAAGGTATGGTTAGGTGAGATAAGTTGCTTCAGGTGCAGCACTGATCCACAGAGGCTTTTCCAGACATTCTATTCACCTAGATTTTAATATACGTAAGCAAAAGAAGGCAGCTTTTGACTGCTGAGCCAGTTTTAGTCTTGGCAGGTGCAGAGGCAGGTAAATCCAGTAGGGGACAGAAGACCGAAAGCAAGCAATTGTAATGTTGAACAAATCCTTAGATTAGAAGACTGTAGCATTTTAAAATGCAATTTCAAAGTACCATATGCACACAGAAAATACTGCAAGGAACAAAGTTCATCAAGTAATACAATTTACTTTTTCTAGTAAATTGACTTGGAAACTAGATTCATTATGCATCTGGCATTAACATGTTTTGAAGGCGGGTTCACGCCTCCCTTCGCCCTCTGAGGTGGAGGCCATCTTGTGGGTGATTCCCATCCATCTTCAGGGAGGCAGGACTAAGTTCATCGTCTTCCTGTTTCCTGTGGTGGGAGCCACCCTAGGCTTAGTTCTTTTCCTGCCTCAGTAGGGAGAGCAGCTGGGTGTTGACTCTCTTCAACACCCATTCCTATTCCTATATTTCTATTTTAGACAACTTCATTTCTACTTGAATCTCTCTTCTCTATCTCAAAAAGCCTTTCCTCCTTTCTCTCTCTTCCCTCTCCCCTCCCCAACTCATTTGGGGGGGTTGGCCGTCTGACTACTGCTGCCCTTCTGAGGCCTGGGTAGATCTGGCCGGCAACTGACCTTGAGGGGGAGAAGTCGACAGATCGATTTTTGGAGAGGGAATGGCTTTGGCAGGGTTCCCAGACAGGTGGCACAATTGCGTGTCACAAAAATGGGCTGCGGCGGCAGAGGACTCCCAGGGAGAAGGATGTGGCAGCGCCGCTGCAAAAAAGCGCACCAAAAAGGCCTGCAATGAAGCCCGCGCCATTGGCAGTGGCCATCTTTAAGCAATCTCGCCACATATCAGAACAAGACGGGGATGGGCAGCAGTGCCCAAATCTATACACTGTAAACCCCAAGACCTCGGGTCATAGTGGGGAGGATCAAATCTGGATGATTCAGGACAGTTTCGCCCATGGGGAAGAGGACGACGGCGACCAGCAGACTGGTTAACGTAGACGGGGACGATCCCCCCCCTCCCTGGGCGCGATGGCATTTTTCCGGAGGGCAATGAGGGAGGAAATTGCGCATTTCTGTAGGTCAGGGGCCTGCAGCCCATGCAGATCCAGGTCTTCATCCTCTCCCTCCCCCTCTCCTCCCCCCAGACAGCATGAAAAAAGAGGCAGCTGGTCTACTAAAGCAGCTCAAAAAAGCCTTCCTAGAGGGCATTATGGCCATGGACCTCCTCCTTATCCACACTGACCAAAATGATGGGGCTTATGGTGACTGCCTTCGACACCCCTCAGTGGGAGAGGTTCCACTCCAGACAGTTACAGAAATTTCTACGCCCATTTCAGAATTCCGTTGCCCTGAGAATGGAACTATCATTGAAGATACCACTGCAAATCAAGATGAGTCTTCGTTGGTGGACCAAGATGACCAATTTATCTCAAGGCAAGGCATTTTGGATCCAGGATCCAATCCAGATATTTATGGATGTGAGTTTGTCTGGCTGGGAAGCTACCCTTCATCATCAACCAGTACAAGGCAGATGGTCGGACTTGGAGAGAGCTCTACTAATCAACCTGCTGGAACTACGAGCCATTTGGCTGGCACTTCTCTACTTTGCTTCCCAAGTCCAAGGGAAGCATGTGCTTATACAGACTGACAACATCTCGGCCAAGGCCTACCTGAGCAACCAGGGGGGCTTCAGATCTCTTTCTCTATCCCAAGAGGCAAAACTACTATTGACGTGGGTGGAGAACCACCTGTCCTCATTGCAAGCAGAACACATTCAAGGTGCAATCAACACGCAGGCGGATTGGCTGAGCCGCTAAATGATACAGGAGGTTGAGTGGTCTCTGCACAGGGACATTTTCCAGCTAATAATATTTACTCTAGGAAATCCACAAGTAGACCTCTTTGCCACTTGGGAGAACACTCAACTGGACAGGTTTTATTCCAGATTTTATCAGCCATCAGTGAAAGAGACAGATGCTCTTCTGTCTCTCTGCCCTGTGGGTCTACTCTATGCATATTCGCCCCTTCCAGTACTCCCCAGGCTAATTCGGAAGATACGAGCCGTAAGGGCAGAAGCAGTGGTGGCACCTTACTGGCCTCGTCGGCCGTGGTTCACATTGCTTCAAAAACTGGTGGTGGCCCCTCCACTCACACTTCCACTGTCAGAGGACATATTGCTACAGGGGCCGATTTGACACCCCGACCCAGGGTGGTTCCGCTTGACCGCATGGCAGTTGAAAGGGAAAAGTTTATACAATTAGGTTATGATGAGTTGGTCATTGAAACTATATTGGCATCCAGGAAGTCATCGACAACCCGGATTTACAAAGTTACGTGGAAGGCCTTCGTCCACTGGTCCAGAAGAAAGAAGGTCAACCCCCTCTATCCCAGAGTTTGGTCAGTACTGGCCTTTCTACAGGACAGCCGTGTTAGTGGTCTCCGGGCTTCTACTCTAAGAAGACAGATAGCAGCCTTGACTTTGGTCCTACCCTTATATAGAGGTCTACCTATTTTACATCATCCACACATCTGCCATTTCCTCAAGGGAGCATCTTACAAGGACCTTCCGATTAAACACAGATTCCCTACCTGGAGATTGAATCCTATTCTTACGGCCCTTACCAAGGCCCCCTTCGAGCCCATGAAGGACATCTCTCTCAGATTCTTCAGAATGAAGACCTTATTCCTTGTAGCCATCACCTCAGCTAGACAGATTTCAGAATTGGGGGCACTCTCCATTCGTGCTGACCTCTGTGTGTTCTGCAAGGACAAAGTGGTACTCCGGACAGATCCTGTCTTCTGCCCAGAAATAAACTCTAGATTCCATAGAACACAGGAGATTTGCTTACCATCATTTTCTCCAAACCCTGCTCATCCAAAAGAGAGGATGTGGCACACCTTAGATGTGAGAAGGACACTTAAATGTTACATCCTAAGGATGGATCCCATTAGGAAAATGGAAGCATTGTTCATCAATATTTCCCCTCCACATGTGGGGAAGAAAATGTCCACATCAGCAATTAGCTATTCTATCAAAGCCTGCATTGCGGAGGCATACAAGAGTATGCACCTCAAGATTTGAGAGCGTATTACGGCCCATTCTCTGCTCCATTTAACAACAGGGCCTCCGTAGAGGAGGTCTGTAAAGCGGCCACGTGGTCTTCCTTGTCCACATTAATCAGGCATTACAGTATCAACACATATGACTCCGCTGATGCCTTTGGTCGTCGAGTGCTGCAGTCTGTTCTTTCTGTGGATGATGACCCCCCACCTGATTTCTAGAGACACTGCTCTGGGAGGTCCCACAAGATTGGCTCCACCTCCGAGGGAGAATGACCATTGGACTTACCTTGAGGGGTCCTTCTCCTCTGAGGATCAGAGGACATCTTGTCCCTCCCAGATCATCATCCTCTCAACATTTAAACCTCCTCAACAATCAGACATCAATGAACACTCTACCACCTTAAGCAGAATAGAGGAAGACATGGAGAGAGGGGGAGGGGGAGAGAGAGAGTGTTAGTATGACAGAAGGTGCACAAGCGATTCTTTGCAAAATGCATTGTGTATATTAAGTTAAAAAGAGTTCTGATTGTTCTCTAGTTCTTCCTGTTTTCAGTTTCTATTATACCTTGCTTACCTGTTTCAAGTTATTGTTCCTTTCAGTAGGGTTTAAGGTATTTGGTTTTAGGAGCACCTGAACTGAGCCTAGGGTGACTCCCGCCACAGGAAACAGAAAGAAGTTGAACTTAGTCCTGCCTCCCTGAAGATGGATGGGAATCACCCACAAGATGTCCTTTGACCCTCAGAGGAGAAGGACCCCTCACAGTAAGTCCAATGGTAGTTTCCTCCTGCCTATTCATAGGTACGTTAAAAGTACCCTGGGTATCTGACTTTTGTTCCTGTTTTTAATGTGATTCATCATAGTCTTTTGTTTGTTTTGTTTGCTTGTGACATTATCAATTGCATGTACTACAGTAAAATTAATTAATTGGAAAGTATGGTTGAATGAGCACAGATCTAGCCCATCTGGAAATCTCTAACTTAAACAATATAATAATTTCTGGAGCAGCATTGGGACTCCATATAAGCAGTTGACAGCTCAGTTTTAGATGAAGCAGTGCACTGTAGTTATAGGAGGTCAGATTTTTGTGTCTGCTTGTACTTTACTGTGAACCGCCTGGAGCCTTTATGGTAGGGTAGGCAAGAGATTTAAATCAGATAAATGATCATTATATCGGAAAACGGCACCCGCCTGGGGATGAGCGTGCTGCCAAGGTTAAACCTGATTTTTGTTTATTCTGCAGTATTGTTTGACATGGCAAAGCACCTGCTAGCCTTGCCCGTTAAGTGCTGAACGCTGTATGTCCCATCGTTAAGGACTTGCAAAGCTGAAGCACAAAGAGTGATTGTTACCAAATAAGCAGTAGTCACACTCTTCTACCAATAGCCTTAGGAGGGTTGGTTACCATGGAATCCACCATCTGTTCACTCCCCACTGGAATGTGATTATCCGTGCTGTGTTGGGAACTGGGAAAAGCAGGGGGAGTGTGTGCTGCCTGCAATTATCTGCAATGGAGTGTGTTAATGGAAGGCTTGGATTAGCTTGCTGGGGAAGCACGTAAGGTGATTTCCCCCCCCAGCCAAAACCATTAGCAATTTCTCTGCAAGAGGAGTGAGTGTGGCTCATGTAAGGTAAGCACTAAATGCACAAAATATTCTGTGGTTTGCTTTATTAATGACGATGAGGACGGTGATGTTGATATTTGTCAATGAGCTTTTATAGTCGGCCATTCTTTCTGTAGATGCTATCAGCTAGAGGGTGTGTGCATGTCTAAGAGAGAGTGTCCGCTGGGGTAGCAGTGAGGAAAGGCTTCTTTTGTCTTCAGGAGCTTAATTTTCTGTCGCTGAAAGGAGAAAGTCACAGAAAGCCGGCTCTAACTGGCTTTTTAATATCCCTTGCTTACTTGAAACGATTGTGCATTGTTGAAATGGCACTCTTAAGGATATGGCAGATCTGCATTTCATGGAGAGGTGATAGCAATGAGACTGGCTTGTTACAAAAATATTTATCTGGGGTAGCTTATTCATATGTTACCGGGAGCACAATAGATAAGGTGGTTTCACTATGGTACTTTGTACGGGAGATGGAGATGATGCAGGGAACGCTGGTGACTGGGCATGTTTCTCTCTTAAACGTCTCTGAATTGCCCTACTAACCATTATTGGGCAGTGACTCTGATCAAGTTTTGGGGTACATGGGAATACTGTGACATGTCTTTCATAGTAAAATTGTATTAAAAATAGGGCCACAGAGGAAAGTATCTTTCATGGTGCTTTGCTAATGCTGCCTTTATAAAAGGGGTGTGTGAGTGTGTGCATTTGTATGTGGTGGCAGGATTTTTTTGTGGTGGTTAACAAATGTATTATGAATGTTTTTATGTCCAGATAATATACTGTAGCCTGGATCAAGAGGCTTGCTTTTTTCCCTTAAAGCATTGTTGTACCAAAACAATTCATTATGGAATAGCATCACTTCAGGGGTTCTTTTCCACATGCATCTCTCCCTCCTCCCCCCTTTTTGCAGACTTTTATGCAGCATTCATTTTTGGTAAGGCTACCATTATTATTTTATTCAGGGTGGAAGCGTACCTTTGGCACCTTTCAATTAAGCTCTGCCAGGTTCTTAATTCCAGCAGTCCTACAAAGTCTGCTAGTGTGCTTCACGTGTTAGCTGGTCAGAGTGTGGAAGGAAGCTGAGAAAATGGATCACAAGTCTGGGATACAACATTTGGAAATATATGCCAACAGATTCCCCCCCCCCCCCCATTAATTAATGGCATTAGTGTAAGCCTTTAAACCTTATTGCAATATGAAAGTAATGTAGTGAGAGCTCTAGTGAGAGAGAATACCCTTCACACTGGCCCTTTTACAATCTCTATGGTTAGCTGATGGTGGCTTTTTCTCAAGGACTCCTCTGTGCAGTGAGTATGAATGGCAAGGACATCTGCTTACTTAATGGCTTTTCCTCAGCTGTGGAACTTCCTTCCCTGAGGGGTCCATGGAAGCCAGAATCTCCAGGAGCAATGTAAAACCTTTTGGCTTTGTTCTCTGATTATAAGATGAGCAGGAGATACATGTATAGTGACCATAGCCTGCTTCAGAGAGATTTTTTTAAGTTGTATTATTTCATATATTTAATATCTCAAATACTCAGTTCTTAAATGTTGTTAATTGCTCTAACAGTTAAAAGATATGGCAGACTTTTTAAAAAAGCTTCTTCTTTTTTTGGCCTTTAGGTCACACTCAACTTATGGAGACCCCACTGGATTTTCATACATATATACAAACATATATACAAATATATATACATATATATTTATTGCATTAGCTCATAGCCATAGCAAATGACACTGGGAGAAAACTACAAAGCAAGCAATACAAACAATCTCAGTGCCAACTAAAACCCTTAAAATGACCATTTAAAATTAAAATAGATGATAATTAAAACCATAGCAACAAAATAGAAAATTAGAGGCAGCTTACTATTCCTATAATAACACATCGAACCCAGCATAGTACTTACAGTTTATCCATCAGCCACGCTAACAGTAGATGGTTTTGGCAGAGTCTTTATCACCCTTGTGATAAACTTTGCCATTTGTGATGTTACCCATTTACTTTCGTCATCAAGCAAAATTATAAGTCTGTTCTGGTCCAATCTCTCTGGATATCGTGATAGAATATTCCCAAGATATCGTTCACATTCTGCTACAAATCGTGGGCACTGGAAAACCACATGGGCTAGGTTCTCAATAGATTTCTGGTCACAGGGGCAGTCACATTCATTAGATGGGGTCCAATTATAATGGCCTCTTAACATTGCCAATTGTAAAATATCCAACTGTGCTTGTAAATTGTAAAATATCCAACAGGATTTTCAAGGCAGGAGACATTCAGAGGGAGTTTGCCATTGCTTGCCTCTGTGTAGCATCCATAGATTTCCTTAGTGGTCTCCCACTGAAACACTATGCCGGGCTGAGCTTTCCTTGCTTCAGAGTTCTAATGAGATGGGATTTGCTTTAGTGCAGTTAAAAAAGGGTTGTTTTGACATTCAGTTTGCCAACTCCCAAGTTGGGAACTTCCTAGATGTATGGGGGTGGCACTTGGGAAGGGTGGAATTTTTGGTAGGGGAGGTTGTTGAGCAAGGATGTGATGCCACAGAGTCCACACTCCAAAGTTGCCATTTTCTCCAGGGGAACTGATCTCTGGAATCCAAAGATCTGTTGTAATTCTGGGAGAGCTCCAGTGCCCATCTTCACCCGTGGAGAAGAGCTACAGAAACATGGAAAAGTCTGGACTTAGACCCATTCCTGCCCTTCATTTGCATCAGTTTAGATAAAGAGCTTGGAAGCTGAGAAGTGGAGAGAGAGCCCTCTCACTGCCTTCTTGCTTGGAATCATTCATGGGTGGGTTATGGCTTGGCTTTGCTCTCCATAAGAAAAAAAAAATCCGGACTGGATCAGACCAGAGGTCTATCTAGTCCATCATCTTGTTCTGCAGATTGGCCAGCCAGATGTTCGCAGGAATCTCACAAGCAGGGGTGAAGGAAGAAAAAACTCACTTTTCCCCTTTACGATGATATAAACCTTAGTCCCTTCCCCCCACCCCCCCTAAACTCAAAAGTTTTGGTGCAGTAGTGTTCCCTCCTGGTCTAATTTCACTCCTTGTTGATATCACAGCAGCCTCAGGAAAGAAGACTACAGGGCAGGGAGGAGGAGAGATTACTCTCCACGCAACAGTGGTAGCAGCTAATTGTACTGGATTTTGGCAGGATGAGGCCCCCAACCTCTAACACGTGTTTGGTTTACAATCAGATATGCTTTATAGGCATCGTGGGCACACCTGTTCTGAGTATAGGATGTGTGCAAGATGCCCACAAGGAGAGGCTGTGGTACACAGCCATTACTGGCAGATGTTTTGCTTTTTGGCCATTGATATTCTGGCATGTCCAGCCCTGGAAGTTCATCATATCCAGGAGTGATAGTTGAAAGCTTTTTTACATATTTTTGGACAAATGTGGATTCTACCAAAAAAAAGGTATTATGCTCTCCCTGAGTCTTAATGTACATTGTTTCTAAATACCAGAATCCCTTATATTTATACTTACAGGGTACAGGCTAAATGGGTTTTATAGTAGGGAACTTGGGCACAGAGCTGAAAAGAGAAATTTCCAATCTATGATGCTATTTATTCCAGAGCTTAGGTGAGTCATGCAGTCAGAGTTAACAAGGATAACATTGCCTTGTCTGTCTTTGTTTCAAGTCTGTTGATGCCAGATGAAACTAATGGCTCAGTTGGATTCAGGTGTTTAAAACAATACAAGGAGTGTTAATTCTGTACCTCCTTTCTGTTGTTTGAAATGCTGCTTCTTTTAGCCTTCCCTTCCTGTCCTTCCATACATGATGGCTCCCTTTCACATTCAGGATTTCTATAGTGTAGGTGGTTAATTCTGTTGCCTAATGATTAAGAATATGGTGAGCTTGTTTGGACGGGATGTAGGAAGTACTTGTGATGCTTTAAGTTGGCTGTGTCTCCTGCATTGCTAAAGCTAGAACAAAAATTCAGAGGTAAAATAAAAAATGCCAACATGGAGAGTTTTTGAGGAAATGAACAGCACTCAGGAGTGTTTAGGTTTATTTTTTAAGAGTTATGCCTTCCCTTTCCGATTGACAAGATAGCTTCCATAAATAGCAATGTGTATGTGTGGTCAAAGCTTAGGTGTTCCTCTTCTACATTTAGGAGCTCCAAACCTTACTCTGACTTGGCGAAGAAAGAACAAACTTTGTGTTTAATCACTGCATCAGGTGACCCTTGTTGAAGGTATTTAAAGAGGCAAGTTCAGATCAATAGTATGCTTGACTAAATAGGAATATAAATACAATACTGTGCAATGTGCAATTCTTATACCCTTCAGATAATTAAATTGGCCTTGATCTGCACATGAAAGGATTTAAAGGCCAGTCAGTGCTTAATTAATGAAGGCAATCTAGCTGTGTATATATATTCACCCGTTCCACTTCCTCCATACCTGGAATCCCCGCAACAATGAGGAATATATAAAGATGTGGTAATGTTTGAATGTTAGTCTTGCCTTCAGGCATTTGTTAACAAAAGCAAAGTAAGAAATTGGGGGGGGGGGGCATTTGCACATACTGATTTTGCTCTCTGAATTCTGCTACTTTAGATTAAAGTATTCTTTTGACTGCCTTCCGGTGAATTTGGGAGCCTGAAACAGTGTGTGTCAGGGTCAGATAGTTTCAGGTGGGTAGCCATGTTGGTTGGCAGTAGAACTGCTGGATTTGTGTTCAGTAGCACCTTAGAGACCAAAAAAGATTTTCGAAGTATACGCTTTCAAGTGTCAGTGCTCCCTGTGTCAGGTGTGTTATGTGCTTTAAAGTGTCTTTTAAATGGAAGTCCCATAGTTTTTGTTCCAGCTGGCCTCTGATTTAAGACACCAGCATGCAGCAAAGTTGCATGAAACCTGCAATCGTTTTTTCATCACGACTGAAGTCATACATGCCAACAGGGGCTGCGTTATGATAGCTGGCAATTAAGTGTGCAGGGCTGCTCTTGAGCCTTCAGAGGGAAGACATTCACAGTGAGAGACTGTTCTTCTGAATGATCACCTGTACACAACATCTGCCTTGATTTGCATCATTATGTAGCCCATCGTTGTTGTTAAAAAGGCGACCGTGTCAGAGCAAATCACAGTTGTCTCATGTTCAGCCCCTGTTTGGAGGTACCCATTTATAAGAAACATTGCCTCCATGTGATCCCAGCTACAAACCTGGTGCCAGATCCCCATGATCCGGAGGTTTTTACTGAGGGCAGACCAAATTACGTGAATCAGGGCTGAACAGAGCATAGCACTATGCTCTTGTTCAAAAGGTCTTATTTTTTAAAAAAAAATCATGGAGTTTCATGTTGTATCGATCCAGGCACACTGCATTGTGAATGGCTGCTGGTCCCTGTGAATTATGTGAATTACTAAACCTGTGAATTATGATTGAATAGACCTGGTTTTGATCAAAGTGGTTGTATTTATCTTTATTTATGCCAGGGGTGGCATATTTATGCCTTTAAATATCTTTATTTATGCCAGGCGACTCTTTCACACATATTGTGTGGCTCCCGGCGGGGTGGCTGGGGAAGCAAAGGGAAGGCATGCCTCCCCGATCGGTTTTCCCTTCCCTGGGTAGGCTTGAGGTGGGGGAGAGCAGAGAAAGAGAGCAACTTTAACTATAAATGCATTCTCAAAGCCCGCCCCCCCCCAGCCTGCAAATATCATTGGATACATAAATACCATCAATATCTGGCTTTACCCCTTTTGTTTTTATTTTTGGCAGTCTCGTTTAATGTTAATAGAAAGCAAATTTGCATATTTTCCAATTAAAAATGTGTGTAATATTTGTTCATGTCTTGTGGCTCTCAAACATCTGATGTCTATTTTATGTGGCTCTTACGTTAAGTGAGTTTGGCCACCCCTGATCTATACCATAGGAGGCTCGATCAGCTGCTGTTTATCTTGACCTGGGCTCCCACTTAATGTACTTCACAAGCAACCTGCTGTGAGAAATTCTCTTTTGGAACTGCTGGAGGGGAAAGATGAGGCTCTATTAACTCTGTGCATTTAGATGTCAACAGTAATCTTGGCTTATTTTCTGGACATAGGGAAATGCTATTATATTTTTTGCCAAATGTAATGGAAGGGCACACAATAGATGTGTAAAGATGCTCTGTCATGTATGGAAGGAGTTGATGGCTGAAATGAAAGTCCTGACAGTGAGTAATTGAGTTTGACTCAATGTATAGAAGTCTACATGAATGGCAAATAAACTGACCCAATTGTTTCCCACAAACAGACGAGTCTTTCTATTTTTCCCTTTGACACATTATTCTGGAATGCTGGTCAGTCTTGAACTTAGATTTGTCCATTGCACTCAGGCTGTTGCCCTGCAGATTTTTAATTTTTTTGTTGCATTTTCAAGGTTTTAATGTAGTACTCATCACTAAAAGCCTGTGAGATCTTGATCACAGGAGCTTCTCTGCCTCAAGGTTAGAGCTGGTGGTCAGTTAACCCACTATTTTGGAAAAAATTGGTGCCTATTCAGGAACTGTTCCTTCAAACTGAGTAATAACAAGAGTGTGAAGGATATTGGAGGGCAAAGCTGCTGACACGGTGTTTGCTATTACTGGAAAACCTGTAAATCATTGGGACCTAAAACCATTTGTGCTCTTACAAGTTTTAGAAAGCAGTTGCTGTATGTTTGTGGCTATGGCTGCATCCACACATCACTAGATACTGTGCTGTCGTTGCTTGTGACAATCAAGTTGGAAATTATTGCTATAGTGCAAAAGCAGGCTGCATCCATACCTTGCCAGATTATTATGGCTTCTTCCACATGGAGCTTTTGGTCTCTCCCGTGGTAGCCATTTTTATTTGGGCTTCTGTGTGATGTCATTGTGTGGTTACCTACCTTCTAAGTTTTCCTCTGCTCCACTGTGGATTTTCCCAAGCCTGCTTTGATGCAGACCTTCTGAAAAATCATACCCAAAGCACATCTGGAGAAAGAGTGAACCGGAAAGTTTGGATTTTTGTACCTCCATGGCTATAGCTGGAGCGTTTCTCCTCTCACCTACCACCTCCTTCTTCCCACTACTAGTGGGCTTTTTGTCATGTTTTAAAATTATTGGCTGTACGTATGTCATTATAGTGTTAAAAACTAACAGTAACACCTGGCAAAAAGCCATCCAGAGGTGTGTGTAGGTGTTCATAAGTGCAAAAACAAAGGAGAAAATTTCTTAAGTACAGGCCACATTGCCACTGAAGATATGGTTGTATTCACAGTGGCAGTGAGAGCAAAATGGGGATTCTGCCCATGGGGATGCAGCAATGTCAGAGCAGGAGAGAAAAAGGAATAATATTGCCTGTAAATTGTGAGGGTGAGTGTGTGATGTTTCTGGAGAGGTTTATTATCTAGCATAATTCAAAGCACTAGTTTTATTTCTCTAAAGCAGTGCTTTTCAGATTTTTAACCTATTACCTATCTTATTCTTATATGTATAATACTACGTATACCATTCTTCTCTGTGTTCTACTCTGCAGAACCACTAAGTATGAAATAGTATGAATGTGTGTGTTTTGAATGTTGTGTTACATATTTTATGCAGGGCATCCTGTGAGGCCCAATAGGCGTGGGTAGCAACTGGGCATCTTAAAACATGTCCGTTGATCTCCCACAACGCACAGGAGGTCCACAACAAAATCCAGTGTATCCTGGCACTGCTGCACTCATTACAGTTTTGAATTCAATGCAGCAGAATGACCTACTGCTTAACCCATAAGTAGTGTTAACTACATGTTGCAAAGCCAGTTGCTCTTGTTATGTCGGTTAAATTCTTGGGAGAGCTGTATTCAGCTGCAATGAACAAAAGAAATCTTGTTGCACCTTAAAGGCTTACAAACCTTTTTTGTATCATAAGGGTGCACAGATCAGAGTCAACTTTTCAGCTGATAAACTGAGATATTTGTTTGTTTTTAAAGAACCATTCACATGTGAGCAGACGGGGGTGGTAACAGCTGCTGTTTGCCTTGTTTGTTGTGCAAGTGTTCATTTAAACTGAAATTAGACAGGGTCAAAATGTACTAAGAACCAAAAGTAAAATTCTCCATGTAATTTTTCATCTTTTTCTATCAAAGTTAGCTAAATAACAAAGTGTGCCTTGAATGGGGTCCACAGAATCTGGCCCTGTCTAAAAACACAGTGCATTAATCCTTTGAATCCTGTTGTGCCTTGACCCTGCCCATATCCCTTGATTGATCATGCAGCTTTGTGAATTCAAAACACCTCCTGACCAAAGCTTGGAGTTGGTGATACAGATAGTTATGCTGCTCTCAATAAAGTCGATTTCCTTTCTTACCTCCATTGCCATGATAGCAGTTGTGGGAAGTCTGATGCATGTCCCTTAGAAATTACTACAAACCTAACTCAGATGAGAATGTATGAAATACAAATCAATAAGCTGAAGTTGGATGGTCTGAGTTAAATAAATTATGCGTAACTCAGGTCCTTGTCCATTAAATACCTGCATTTTTAGGCTTAAATAAAACTGATCATCTTATGTGTTTGAAGCTGCCCATTTTGGCACCTAAATGCAGCTAGTTGATTTGTAATAACAGAATCGATGTGCTGTCCCTTGTGTCAAGCCAACTCTTCTTTTGTTGCTTACCTGTGTTGCATTCCAGTTCTTGTGTGTTTTTTTGGAAAATAAAGGGCTACTGCTTATTACACAAAGGCAGTGATTGTAGCTATTGTGCAGCGGGTCATAGTTAGAAGGGCCTCAATTTACCACATAAAATCTCTGATGCCTGAGCATGCCCATATTTTCTTGAGTATATCCACAAAAAAAAATTCTGTAGACTTGTTAGGGAGCAAGCATGTTTTATTGCTGAGTTGTTAGGAGGACTTTTCTTCCACTAACTGTAGGAGATTAAACTAGATGTGGTACAAGAGATCCATGATCAGGGTCTTGTGTTATTTTGTTCACTCTAAAGCAGTTCCTGGGGGCTTCTAATTTGGTCAGAAAATAACCTCCTCTTGAAGCTGCTATTAGTTCAGGGGTCGGAGGAGAAGTACAGTTGCTGTATTTTCCCATGAAGAGTAATAGTGGTTTGGGGGTGATAGGAGAAGTAGCACTAGAAAAACAGGTTGAATACTTCCATTAGCACAGCTTTCCTTGTGGAATTTAAAAAACTCCGCATCTCCTGCTCTGAAATTTTAAAATGGGAGATTCTAATTTTAGATTACTTCTGTTGTTGTAACTAGTTAAGCCATTCATCTACCTTCGTTTAAACCCTCCAAATTAAAATTATTAACAAGCATATCCTTTTTTCATTTCCCCTTTTCAGATTATAGTTTCATTGGGCAGTAAATATATGAAACAACGATTTCCCATCATTCAAAACCCTGAAATTTTGTTGCTGGAAAAAGGTGACCCCCCCCCCCCCCCCAAGTTTAGCAGTTCCTTCACCATTCTCCGTACAGCTACCAGTTCTAATTCTGTTGTCACACGGGAAAGTTGATTACTTCCCCCTTCAGATGCTTATGCCAAGTGCTGCTTCTTTTTTAAAGTCCTGTTTCATTTGGAAAGATGGGTGATATGCACAATGGTATTGCATCAGAGGCATTTTTGTAACTCATTCAAATTGAGGGGAGAACTTGGGGAAATGAGTGCTCTTTCCCTCCCCTATAACCATGGAAGTAAGGATATCCTTCCAGATATGTTGCGGTATCTGGATAAAGATATGGCTTTATTCTCTTTTTCTCCAAAAGCCCTTCAGCTGTTCTTAAGGCTTGTGTCCTCAGCCCTTTATTTACCTGCACACTGATCGGAATCCTTTCCAGGCTGTTACCAACCCATGTCTGTGCTGGTCAGAATATATTACTCTCAAAGAGGAGTTACCATTCTTGATTAAAGCCGCAATATCTCTTAACCTTGGGAACAGCATTCTTAAAAAAACAAAACCAGCCTAAAACAGCACTGTCCTTCTATATTACACAATTAGACCATCAATTCTATTCCACCCATCAGTCCCTAGATACTGACCAGGTGTTGCTGCATAACCTGTTGCTCACTACCCCCTGCAGGTTCTTTTCCAGTGGACAGTCCTTTACATTAATCATTGTCGAATCCCCCATTGTAGTGATTGGGGCTTCCTTTCCATCTTCATGGGAGAACTTTTAAAACCTCAGTTTGTCGGCTTTGTGTGCTCTGCTAATAGAACTGTATCATTCATGTATTGATGTGGATTCTAGGTCATGACTCAGTGCTTCGACTACCAGCATACCCTACTCTGCCTGCTCCTGAATACCACTGAATTCATCTTTCTGATCTGTCTGTCTCATTCTTACTTAGCCTGTGGCTTTCCAGTCTGTTCACCTGCCTCTTTTTGTTCTCCTGTTCTCAAAGTTTTAAAAAAAAATACTTTGCAGTAAGTAAAAACATTTCTGAACTTGAGGTACAGCAGCTGTGCATTCTGCTAAACCTTTGAATAGCTGCATTATGCTATAGCTTCTTTTAAAAATGCATCCTTTTACACTTTTTAATAAATGTAACAAGTCTGTAAATTCCTGTCTTGTGTTGCTTTCATTTCTAAGAAAAGCCCCCTTTAAAAAAGGGTCACTGTGTTTTTGACTTCACTTCTATGTATTCTCTTTACTATTCAGACATGCAGTAGTTTCTCAGGAACTGTATGTAATTTCAGGTGCTATGCTAGCGGGGGCACCTGCTGTTAGGAGCCTTCCTAGCTTTTGTGTGCTTATTTTTGAGCATGACCATTTCTGTTGTTATCAAATGGAGTATGACATTGATCTGTCTCTTCTCCATTAGTGGCCAAGCAAATGTCCTTGGAAAGTTTGGGCAGGGCATGGCAGAGATGAAAATTGTAACCAGCCTTGTTGGCCTATGCAAAATCCAGAACAAAAAAGAAGTCCATGTACCTTTTATTAAGGCCAGTCAAATGATGTAAAACCTTGTTCAAGAAACTTACCAAAACTCTTCATCAGTAGGGCTGCCAGCCCCCAGGTGGGGCCTGGGGATCTCCCGCTTTTACAACTGATCTCCAGCTGAGAGAGATCAGCTCCCCTGGAGAAAATGGCTGCCTTGAAGGGTAGACTCTATGGCATTGTACCCTGCTGAGGCCCCTCCCCTCCCCAAACCCCGCCCTCTCCTGACTCCACCCCCAAAGTCCCCAGGTATTTTCCAACCCAGACTTGGCAACCCTATTCATCAGGTCAGATGGTACATTAAAAAAAATTAAATTTAAGAAGCCAAACAGTAGCTTTTTCAGGTCATGATCTAGTCTTGCCAGTTCTTGCTGTGAGTTGCTGGCTGGCTGGTTCTCCCCCCCCCCCCCCCCCCCCGTGTTAGATTACAATGCTTGCATAATGGGACAAAGTAGTATAGAGCAATGGAGAATCATCTCACTGGGGAAAAAAACAAAAGCCAGCAAGGTCTAAATGTTGCTCATGCAAGAAACAGTTCAATTTGAAGACTGAGGTTAGAAGGAAGCAGTAGTTTTAACAGTATTTGAGATCAGTTTAAGGTGGTGCACAGTGTATAGTCAACTGAGGACAAAGTGGATAGTTCTACCTTTTAGATACATTCAGGTGGGTAGCCGTGTTGATCTGAAGCAACAGAACAGAGGGTTGAGACCTTCCCCTGATGCTGCCTCCTGGTTCTGAGATTCAGAGGTTTAGTGCCTCGGAACATGGAGGTTCTTTTCAGTCACTATGGCTAGTAGTCATTGCTAGACCTATTCTCCACGAATCTATCTAATCCCCTTCTAAAGCTGTTTATTCTTGTGGCCATCACTACACCCTCTGGCAGCAAATGCCACATTTTGATCCCTCTCTGTGTAAAGAAGTACTCCCTTTTATCTGTCCCAAATCTACTGCCCATCAGCTTTATTTGATGCCTTTAAGTTTAGTATTTTAGGAAATGGACTCACTGTTTTGAGTTCTAAATTCTTCTTTCTGGCAGTTTAGGAAAGGTGGAAATAGTTTGCCTAGATGTCATGCTAAAGCATGTTTGGTGTAGTGGTTAAGTGTGCGGACTCTAATCTGGGATAACTGGGTTTGATTCCCCACTCCTCCACTTGCACCTGCTGGATGACCTTGGGCAAGCCATAGCTCTGTACCAGCTGTTCCCTCAAGGACAGTTCTGGAAAGAGCTCTCTCAGCCCCACCTACCTCACAGGGTGTCTGTTGTGGGGAGGGGAAGGGAAAGGAGTTTGTAAGCTGCTCTGAGACTTCAAGTGAGTGAAGGGCGGAATAAGAATCCAATCTCGTCGTCTTCTCTCTAAGGAGAAGGAGGTGCTGCTGACTAACAGATTTCCCCCCCTCTTCTCTCTAATTAGCAGGAGCCTAGTGACACCTTTCCTCCAGTTACTTGGATCAGATAATGATCCCTCTTAACAGCTGGGAAGGAGCAAAGGTGCCTTCTGAAGTGCACCCCTCCAGCTTTCCTTGACTACTGGAGGGAGCCTTCAGAGATCTGAGTCCAGTTGCTGCTCACTTGGTAAAGATAATGTGTAATCAGGGACTAAGTAACCACAAAGTGAATGACTGACAAAGGGACAAAAATATCCAACCACTTAGACACTGATTGGTGTGAGGGAGTGAGTGTAAAGTGGTTATAATTATGTGGGGAAGGAGATCTTGGCATCGTATTGGAAAGCTTAACAAAAATGCTAGTATCCTAAAAGAGTGACAGACTCATTCATTATTAGCAATTACCAAAAGGGGACTGAAATTAAATATAATAGCAGGATATTTGCTATTATGTAAATCTGTGATACGGTCACCTGTGTACAATACTGGTTATCCTGTCTGAAAGGATGTCATTAGTGGTGATCAGGAAGAGCACAGTTTCAGGATTGTAACTCTGATATTGCAGCCAAGCTTTGGGTCGTTCTGTAGTGACAGAGAAACTAAAGGCATACACACAAGGTATGCTTAATCATGTTTGCATCCTCTTCGAGTTGAGTGGTCACTGAATGCTTCATCTTCCAAGATAAAGTGGGGAAATAAGTCCTCTGATTTTTGTCCTTCTACTGTACAATCCCAAAAACACTTTCCTAGGAGCAAGTCCCACTGAGTAGTCCTGCTTAGGATGGCACTGTTAGCTTGCTTCATTCTGGGCATAGCCTTTGATCACGTAAGTCAAGCACACCTACTTTTTCTCCAAGCTTGCTGTCCTCCCAGTGGATGTGCCATGCTTCCAACCAAAGTAGAAATGTTAG
This sequence comes from Lepidodactylus listeri, assembly GCA_029233225.1. Taxonomy (NCBI): domain Eukaryota; kingdom Metazoa; phylum Chordata; class Lepidosauria; order Squamata; family Gekkonidae; genus Lepidodactylus; species Lepidodactylus listeri. The sequence continues at coordinate 26,025,588 of JARCFY010000008.1, forward strand.
CCTTGAGAGATCCATTACTAGACTCTGAATAAGACAGCTTCATATGTTCAGCATAGCTGCCATGCAACTGTTTCACAAAGCAAGAAGGGGGATACTGTGCTCGGTTTTGCCTCCTGTGGCAGCCATTGTAGGTTTGCCTTCGCCTCCTGTGGCAGCCATTTTGAGGTGGCTCTCCCCATCGCCCCTCGAAACTGTGAACTTAGTTGCAGGCTCAAAAGGTTAGGGGCCTCTGATGGGAAGTGATCCGGTTGCAAAACTGTTCAAGGGGGATGTAGTTGAGATAATATCTTTGGCCTCCCCCTCCGTTTTATGACTCTATGTACTGGGCAGAGAGGCATTTCTTGGGAAACTGTAGCAATACTGTAAATTGCAGGGCTGATTGGCCTCTTAAAGAGACATTTGTGGTGGGAAGCTTGGAGTTAGTTTAGACAGAGGCTTCTTTATCCTAGAAGTTACTACAACATATAAATCTAGAAGTTTGAAAATTGCGGTCAGGGTGAAGCTTTTCTCCTTATAGTGGTGACCAGTGGTTTTGTTCAGACTTTCTGACAGTAGAAATCTGTATGGGCCTTTAAGGCCACGGTTTACTGCTTCTTATTGAATGCTCTTTTGTTTTGGCCCGGAATAGAGCAGTTGCATGTCTTGTGAGCCTATTTCCCTTTCAGACTGATGGCTTGTGTGAAGTGAGCAATGTGTTGACCTCATTTGGTCTGAAAGGCTTGGAATCTTGCCATAAAGCCTCATTTATCTGCCTATAGATGTTTACTTTTGCAAAATGGATATGCTTTTGAGTTTTGTGCAACATATATTTACAGATCAGGCTCCTTGCTTTTCTCGACTGTTTGAGCTTATGGTTAGAAAGGCTGTATTTGAAAAGTCCTCTTATCTGCTTTTCTCTCAGTGCTGTTTAGCTTCTCAGAGGTGGCATGGGGAACTGGTAATCCTCTTCCAGTAATTGGGCTGGCACGTGAGGTACTGTCCAGGTTCATTCAGTCCTCAAAAGTCAATCTTGTATGAAAGTGTGACATTTATTTTAACTGAGAATGCTGGAGGTCAGTGAACCAACTATTTAACTTTTTGATAGTAGTGTATGTTTGTTTGTGGGGGGGTTCTATAAAGTATAGATTGTTAGAAATGTTTTCCTTTTAACACTTTTTAGAGTAAGAGTCAAAACCATCCACCTTGTAAAATAACTACGCTGGCTATTGTACTTGGTCACATTATGAGAAGACAAGAGTCACTGGCAAAGGCAATAATGTGAGGAAAAGTTGGAGGCAGCAGGAAAAGAGGAAGACCCAACAGGAGATGGATTGACTCAATCAAGGAAGCCACAGGGGCCCTCCGTCTGCAAGTCCTGAGCAAGGCTGTTAATGATGGAATGTTTAGGAGGTCATTAATTCCTAGACTTGCCATAAGTCAAAGTGGCTTAATGGCACTTAACACACATGCGGACGCACCCCTCCCACACACCCTCAAACCCTTTCTTGTTCTGAAAGTTTGCCTGTGGAGGCTGTCATTACAAAGTAGCAGAACCATCTGAGATTACTGACCAGGGTCCCTTCTTTCCCTGACTGGTTTCATATTGTGAAATGTATTTGGTCTGTATATAACCTCTGCCCGTGTGAGTTTTGTGGGGCTAAATTAGAAACAATTTGCAAGACAATATAAATCAAAATCGTTCAGTGATCAGAATAGTACAAAAAGATCATATAACTAAACATGTAGGTGTAACAGAGAACAGAGACTTGAAGGGGATAAGCAACTTGTCTTTGCTTGATATAACCCTGTGGTTAGCAAAGCTCGAGTTTTCTGGTCCATAAAGTGCCAGAGTTTTCCAGTGTGGTCGTCTTCCTTAAAGAAAGAAACTGGACATCACAGAACCAAGGCTTCAGCCTACAGCTTGAAGAAATACAGCTGTACGGTGACTGTATGATTCCAGTAATATACTGAATTTATCCCCCCACCTTTCCAGTTAACATTTCACATATATGCAAAGTAATTAGAACCCAGAATTGTATACTGGATTCTCCCCATCCTGCTCTTCCATTCCATCCCTGTTGCGCTTTACCAATTAGTTCATGGGGGTTACGCACATTTTTAGGTTTAATGTTTACTGATTGTCATTACCACAGGAATGCATGTGAAACAATCATGTCTGCCTCTAGAGACACTTCTTTACAGCATTCTTCTGTGCTTGTTCATTATAGTGCTGGAATAAAAATTGAATCACTGTGGCATCCGTGTACCAACCGGCTACAATAGTTTTTAAGGTAGAAATCCAGACATAAGTAATCTCCAAGCAGGCAGTGATGCCTAACCACAAACTGAAGCTCAGTGCATGAGTAACTCCTTACAGTGAAACTAGGGGTGATCAAACCACTCTGTTGAGAACAGATGTGAAATGCAGTAAAATCATGTGTGAAGCTGCCTCTAGCGGATCAGGATAAAGCACAGATAAGTTGGGCAGTTTTCTTTCACAAGGGATGTTCTGAAAGCACATTTGTGTCTGAGGTCAAACCAACCCATATCTGCATGTACAAATATTAACATTTCCATGCTCTAAGAAAAATACCATGTTCACTGTTTTCAGGTGCACAGGAAAGATTCCCACTGCTTTCTGCATATTTCCCAAGTTTATCATGAGTCCTCAGTTTTCTCCTGTAAAATGTGCTAACCGAATCAATTGATATGATTACCACTGAAAGTATCAAGCACATTTGTGGACCTATGAGCAGTCTGTATTTACACAGGCTCACAAACACAGATGTGATTATGCAGTTCTGGTGACCAGCATTTTTTTTTTTTTAAATTCTCCCTGCCAGCACCTTCCACCTCTTTTGACACCACCAGCTGCCTGGAGTAATGTGTAAAACAGTTTCACATCCGAGCACTGCATGTGCAATTCTGTGAGAGAAAGTCCAGGAATCAGCTAGTGTACATGGAGCTTGCACACACTTGCACACACTTCATGCACGGATAGCTGCTATTGAAAGAGAAAATGAAACAGGCATGCTGGGTGTGTGGGATGATGAGGCACTTAATTGCTGCAAACATAAACTGAAAATTGCAGTGCTGTTTAACCCACAGAATAGGGTTAGGTTATTCTTGCATAAAGTACAAATAGGCTGCATTTAGATGTGCTTTTTAAAACAAAGGTTTAAGAAAACAAGAAAATGGGGTGTACAAGAACATATGTCCCCTCTAACACATGCAGCGCATTCTCTTGTATATAGGAGGTGATCTCTATAGGGCATAATAGCATGCTTTCTTCCCCATTTGTCACTGCCTTCTGGCAGCTTGATTAGTGTCAAGCACACCACAACCAGTCCCTGATGCTTTTTCCATCAGGAAGGCTCTCCACAAATCCAGCGGCTATATCCAGCTGCTCCTGTAAACATTTGCTGCCACTGACTTTATAAAATGATGCCACATGGGGCTGAAGTGTGGAACAAATATCCTAATCTCATCAGATCTCAAAAGGTTCGTACTTGGATGGGAGGCCAGAGAAAGCCAGGGTTGCTACTCAGAGGCTGTCAGTGGCAAACTAGCTCTGAACATCTCTTGCCTTGAAAACCCTACAAGGTCACCATAACTCAGCTGTGACTGGATGGCACACACACACAAAAGCACCTCTTAATACAACAGATCTCACAGTGACTGCTGTCCTAGGTTTTAATTTTATCCTTCTGTTTGCCAGGACCAGTTCCTTCCTTTGTGGCCCCTTGAATATTATGGTTCCTGTCTTCAGAGCTTTCCCCTTCCCTTCTTCAGAGCCCTGGTACATTTCAGTACACCAAGGGCCTGTACAAAAACACAAATGCTGGAGTAGTGTGGAGGGATGGCTCTGTCAATGGCCAGGTAGAACTTGAGTGGTCATTAGGAAAAGAGGAGGCAAGGACTCAAGTTGCATGGCAGCATGCTACTGGAAATTATTGAATGATGAGAGAACTACTGGAACATAGTTGCAATTGTGTGTGTGTGTGTGTATGTGTGTGTGTGTGTATATATATTTAATTGTACAGTTTCCTTATTTTAAAAAAGAACCTCTGCCTGGATCTGTATGTTGTTTCTTCGGTGTCCTTGGACAAAAAAATGCTCATGGCCAAGTTTGCTTTGCAAGCTATGCAAATACAGGAGAATTCTTAGATGCCAATGCTAAGTTTCACTCTCTGTTTGAGCCACATGATCTAATTTGGTTCTCTTACTGGAATACAGTGCCTTGGTTTTGCTGATTTGAAATGGGCAAAAATAGTACATTTCAGTTGCTTCATCGCCTGAGCTTTTGCTCTTCTGAGAAAAACCTTCTGAGGATTTCACCCTGCAAATGGGCATTCTACGCTGTGACTCCCACCTTGTGGAATGGACTGCCTGAGGAGATCTGAAAGGCTTCCACACTTAAGTCGTTTTGCTGAACAGGCAAGGCAGATTTGTCCAGGAGAGCATTTTTATAAAGAGATTAGAACTGTGATATAAACAGCTCAGGTGGAAACATTTGTAAGGGATTAGAATTGTAATCTATTTCAATGTTTGTATGCTATCACCTTGCTTTTACTGCATTTTACCTTTATAATGCACTTTCTTCATTATTGTATGTCATGCCTTGAGGCAGATTTTTGTTTGTAATCTAGTTCTGTAGCATTGTTTGTTAGATGTTTTATGCAGTCTGAATTGTTTTTAATGTATGTCTTGAAGGATGGTGAGAAAGAAGGTCTATAATGAAGTAAATAAATAATCAAAAGTGAAAGATGATTTATCTGTTAGTGGCTGGAATCCCTGGGGGGTTGGGGCATGGGTGAAAAAACAACGACATAGCAATATCACTTCTGTGTGAAGATCATAGAGACTGGGGAAATTCCTAGAGTGTCATTAAATGCAGAGATGTTTCCCCTGCTGCTCCGTTTAATGTGGGTGGGGGTCAGGGAGCGTAGCTGGCATCTTTGCTTCATGGGCATGTGATTGAGTTTATGGCTCAGATCTCATGGGCAGAACAGAGATTTTTCCCATAGAGGATCTTTGGGAACAGCATAGGATGCAGTGCTGGGGGAAAGGGGATGAGATCAGTGAAAATAGCTATCTAGCTAGGTTTACCAAGTTCCTGACAGGGATGGGGGGGATCCCTGGTTCCTATTTCCCTGGCTTACCAAGGTCCCACCAGGGGTGAGGGATTGGGGGAATTGTCCCTGGCTTCCATTTCCCACCCACCCCTCTGGCAGCTGATGGGAAGGGGAAAAAGTCACCATTGGATGACAGCATTATGTCCCTTGTAGGGAAAATCTTGACATTATGTCAGTCCACCCTAGGAATCTTAGGGAACTCTGTGGTGTCCTCCCCTATGTCCCCACCTCCATGGACTCCTGGCTGGCAACCCTACCTCTAAGCCCTACATGAGCAAAGCAAGAGCTCCCATAGGGTGAGTATGATCCTTCTCCTTTAGCCACATTCCATTCCAGTCCCGATTCTCAGGAGTATATATATAGAATTTCAAACATCTTAACAGCCAGAAATTTTGTCTGTAAATTTTGTTCGGTGTGTGATTCATAGCATCTAAACCAAACATAAAGAATCTGTTTTTGCAATTTCAGCATTTTAAACCAAATGTGGAGGAAAGGCTGTATGAGAAAATGTTTTGCAGTGTGCCATGGAAAGCATAGTGACAGTAGAGTGACTTCTGTACCAGTATCAGCTTTTTTTGGAGCATGGACCTTTTCCGCACTTCAGTGTTGCCGCTGTTTTCCGGCGAGTTGACTCTCCAGCTGATGCACTGACTTTGCAGCACCCCTTCCACAAAAGGGCATTTATTTCAGGGATTTTTTCCCCTTGAATTTTGATCTGACCCTCCCCATGTGATCCACACTTCCTTTGAAAAGGGGTTGTCAGGCTGTATCGTCATGTACTTCATCAACAACAGAACCTTTTTTGCGCACGTGCAGTAATGTTATAACATCATAACATTGTTTAAAAATGCTGGATGTATCATGTGAAACAGCATGGTTGCCACCATTTTAAAGGTCCCCTGCTCCTCCTTAGTTGCCAACTGAAAAAATGGCTGGTGATTATGGATCTGGATGCGCCAATTCATAAAAGTGTTATTCAGTAATTATGAAACATGCTGAATGTGTCGTCATGTACTTCATCAGTGATGGAATCTCCTTTTTTTCCATATGTAGTAATGTTATAACATCATAACATTAAAAAAAAGGCTGGCTTTATCATGGGGAGCAGCATGGTTGCTGCCATTTCAAAGGTTCCCTGCTCCTCCTTAGTCACCAACTAAGAAAATGGACGGCGAAAATTCCCACAAAATCCTAATGGAAATAGTGTTCTGTTTGCGATTGCGGAACTGCATACACCAATTCATAACAGTATTATTCAATAATTATGAAGAATGCTAAATGAAAACACCGCACATGTTGGAGTTTCCATGATTATCAAATCAATTATATAATTCCATTAATTGCAGATGTTTACAAGGCTGAATTGTCATTGAAAACACACCGGGAGCTGGGGGGTGGGGGGAGAACGAAGAAACAATACAAGTGCGAGGTAAGAAAACCTATCAAACCCCCCCCCCCCCCCCAAAAAAAAAAAAAAGGAAAGGAAAGGAATTTCAAGGAAGGGTAATTGCACAGAAAAGGCTACATGAAACCTCACTGCCTGTTTTGTCCCAATGTTATAATGTTGCTATATTATAATGAGGGAAAATCACATTGTAACCAGTGTTCCCTCTAAGCCAGAGGTGTCGAACTCATTTGTTATGTGGGCTGGATCGGACATAAATGAGACCTTGTTGAGCTGGGCCGTGTGTGTCATAATGCCAGGTAGTGGAGATATAAACTTTATAAAGGACACAAAAACAAAGTTTTTTTAACTTAAAATAAAAACATGCTTAAAACATTAGCACTCTTGCAATATTTTATTTATTTAACAGTCTCTGATAACTGACACCTCTTGCTTTGAATTATTGCATCAAAATGTCTGTGCTGTTGCAATCTTGAGTATGCTGTTCAAGAAATCTCATGCTCAGGGAAAAACATGAAATGGCTGAGCGACTGAGAGAGTCTAGCGAAGCAAGCTATGATGCAGGAGCAGCAACAGAACTGGAAGCAAGAGATGGCCAGTTCCAGTGCGGGCCTGATAGAAGCTCTCCAGGGGCCGGATGGCCCGGCGGCATGTTTGACACCCCTTCTCTAAGCTCTACAGTGCTGGGAGCAGAAATTCTACCTCATGAGTGAAAAAAGCTAGTAGCATTGAAGTTGTGAGTGACTACATTTGACTATCACATAAATTAGTTTTTGAGCAGATTACTTTCATAACCTTGTAAATATCTCAGAATAATTTATTTTAAATTATATTTAAACTATATGTTAAGAATAATTTAAACATTATAAGAGAAAACAGAATCAAGTCAAATTTTACCCACCCCTTTCCACTATATTGGTAGGCCTGGCCTCGGACCGTCACCCTGTGCTGAGCCTTAGAAAACACACCAGCACTAGGGTGGGGGGAGCTCTTGCAGTCTAATGTGTGTTTATTAATGAAATATGACAACCAGCATTACAGGTCACATATAACAGAGGAGGTAGAATCTCTGTCAGAACTAGGGCTGCCAAGTCAGCCCGGGGGGCAGGGGATCCCCCGCCACAGGGGTTCCCGATCCGCCGGCCAGCATTCGGCCGGCGGGGGGAACCCCACCCCCGAAGTCGTCCAGCCAGGACAACTTCCCCAACGTAATGACGTCACCCGGAAGTCTTCCCCAACGTAATGACGTCACCCGGAAGTCACCAGGGCATGATACCATAGAGTTTTGGGGCGATTGCCAGAGCATCGCCCTGGCAATGCCCCCAACGTGCTGACGTCACTTCTGGGTGACGTCACCGGGCGCGTGTGCTTTGCACGTGTGCCGGGGAAGCTCCTGGACGACGGAGGACTCCCCCCCGCCGGTAAGTAAGGAAGACTTGGCAACCCTAGTCAGAACACTGCCTAACCTAACTAACAGGAAGTCGCTTAAGTGTTATCAACCCGCACAAACTACTTATTTATTCAAGTATTTATATCCCACTTTTCTGTGTGACTCAAGGCAGCTTACAAATTATATTGAAACGCATAATAGGAGTAAAGGGTAAAGGGTTCCCTTGCTCGAAAGCCAGTCGAATCCAACTCTAGGGATGCTGTGCTCATCTCCATTTCCAAGCCGAAGAGCCAGTGCTGTCTGAAGATGTTTCCATGGTTATGTGGCCAGCGTGACTAGACGCTGAGGTGCACGGACGCTGTTACCTTCCCACCGAAGCAGTACCTATTTATCTACTTGCAATTTCTTGCTTTCTAACTGCTAGGTTGGCAGGAGAAAAGCATAATAGGGGTGTGCAAAAAAAATCATTTTTTCTGGCTCCATTGTAGCCTATAGGAATCATTATAGTAAGTGGGCCCCATAGGCTATAATGGAGAATCAATTTGGGGGTATCTGGGGCTCTGGGGGTGTTTTTTAGGTAGAGGCACCAAATTTGCAGCATAGCTGCTGGTGCCTTTCAAACCCCCCCCCCCTCCCAGTTTCAAATAGATTGGACCAGGGGATCCAATTCTATGGACCCAGAAGGACTTGTCCCCATCCTCCATTGTTTCCAATGGAGGGAAAAATGCCTTGTGGGCTGAAAGCAGTAATCCCTGCGCTGCCTGTTACAAATGTGTGTGCGAGTGCCCCCTAGTACAGCTTAGAGGGCACTATGGTTGTAACATGGTCAACATTACACTTTAAAAAATTAGCGGATTACTCAGAGGTCAACTTGATGGAGTGCGGGAGGTGGGGTAACATGCAACACTAATGACACAAAAGGGCGGCAGGAAACAAAATTCGAAATCGGGAATTCCTCAGTGGAAATCTGCAAGTTCAGACTCGAAGAGAAGAAATAGCGGAGAAAGTAGATTCAGAAAACATGGGGTAATGGGGCACTAAATTCGGATCTACTCTTGGGGAGGCAAAAAATTGTGCAGAAACTTCAATTATTTAAGAATGCGCTTGTTTGTGCTTGTGCGGAAATGGTCATGGTATCACAGTTCCTTCACATACATGTTGTTGCACTGTTCCATTACCCCTTTTCTTGATGAAGGGCTAACTGCTCAAAATGCACTGGGATTTATGTACTGGAATCAAAACATCTGTGTCCTGTACCTGTTAGAGTTTTTGTGTCTTCCATTTGGAAGGACTTTTCTTTGCTGCAAGGCTTTTGCACAATCATCAGTCCATTCACAGACTGATTTGTACAAGAGGGGATCTTGAAGCAGTGAGGGAGGCTTTGTCCCATTGAACATACCTGTTTGGGTACTCTTTGACTAGTTGCCTGATTCTTGAATGTTTAAAAAAAACTCCTCCAAATTTACTAAAATGCTGTCTAAAGACTGCTTTGGAATACCCAAATGTTCTAAGTAATTTTTTTCAGCAAACCTCTCCAAAGCAAGAAGTCCATGTTAAAGAGGACCTAATACGTTGAAATAGAAATATACTCAAGATAAGCACTAGACTTTGTAACTTGTGGGGTTTTGGTGAAACTTTCAACCAGAGGCTCTAATGAGCTGTTAGAACTATAAGGAAATATCCCAGCTACCCTCAAGGGGCACATATTAAATACATTAAATTGTCTCTTTTGTGTAAGCAGCACTGTGAGGATGTTACAGGGTTAATAGGAAGAACAGTGGTTCTATGGCAGGGCCTCCCAACGTTTTTAGACCCAGGAGCACCTTTGGAATTCTAACACAGGGTGGTAGGCACAAACACAAAATGGCTGCCATGAGAGGCAGAGCTACACACACACACACTGAGGAAGCCCAAGTGCAAGGGAAAAGGATAATTTTAAAATATACACTGGGAAAGAGGAGTGAAAGAGAATAAAACCAACATTGTGATGGCAGCTGCCACTGAAATATTTTTTAAAATATGCATACCCAATCAGATCTCCAGTGGCCAATCATTACTTCACAAAAGCCCCCTTTGGCTCCACCCACTTTCTGAAAACACTTGGGTGGCATCAGGAAAGGTGTTGGCAGGTGCTATGGTGCCCATGATGAGTACCAATTTGGGTACTCCAATCTATAGCATAGGTTCTTCTTATAAACATAAAAACAGGGCTGTCAATGGGATAAAACTCTTAGTTATTTTAACTTGCAGCCTATCACAATAATACACGATGATTGAAATAGCCTAAAAATATGTAGCTTAGCTTGCAGGTATTTGACAACAAAGACTGTTGTCAAAGATTGTTGTCAAAGGTTAAAATTGGTCCTATAAACTAACATTTCATCCAGTTGATTCACTGCACTGATTAAAGGCTTTCACCTTAACCAAAATTAGTGCAGGGAAAAAAAAACTTCAGAAGGTAAGGAAGGGGTGGGAGAATACTTTAATGAGCTTTTAAGATGACTCTTTAAAAGGGATGTATTGCTGCTGTTCAAGCATTGTGTCAAATGTTTATAGCATTTTTTTCCTCACAGTTTTAGTGAGTTAGTTGTTAGTTCAGTATGAAAGTCTAATTGCGGATCCCATGTTTGGGACCTGGCATGTTTATAATCTTAATTTTTTACTATGAAGTGGGATCGCTGTGGTTGCTTGTTTAGTTTAGTTGTAGAATCATGGTTAGCTTTACAATAGATCTGGCCTTTCTTAGAGTGAGCATGGTTGAATAAAAAAATCACAGACTTTTGGATTGGATTAATGAGATTGTCAGCACTCTCTTAATCGCTTTGCTATCCGTTTATCTTTTTAATCTACCACAGATAAAGCAGCTGATCTCTTGGTCGCTTTTCAGAAAGCCAAGCTTTCTAGGAATGACAGGAAAGTTTTTAGTGGAGAGTTTTCGTGTTATCATCACTTACGCTGAAGACTTCAGCTCTCTATAGCTATTCTGTTGTTTTGCAAAAGATGTACCCTAACCATCTTTTTCACATTCTATGGCATAGATGCAAGATTCTGCCTTTGATTTTGTTGGCTCTTTCTCTGAGAAAAACAATATGCATAGTTTCTTTTATTTGAAAGAAGTTGCCGTTTGATCTCAAAATTTAGTTTCTGTGATTTATAAATATCGCTTCTACTTGTAAGATTTACTGAAGCTTAAAAAGCTGTAAGTGTGGCGCATAATGGAAGGAGCTTGTGAAATGATAGCTGAAATTTAAATGAATTTTAAAGTGACAATTTGAAAATATGGGTTATTGATGTCACTATGCCTCTTTTTTTTCTTTTCAAAATTTTAGTCTCCTGGCGCAATGTAATATCTAGAAAAGAAACACAACTAGGGTTCCCATGTACCCACTGGTGGCAGGAGATGTCTTGCCCCCACATCTGGCCTTGCGTCCTGGTGCTCCAGCAGCCAGTGGGAGAAAAAAAAATTCTGGTGAAACCTGGAAGTGGTATTAGTCCTCTGAAATCAGCAGAAACTCTAGGGTTTTACTATACAGTTTCCAGCATTTCCTAGAGAGGTGCAAAGTTAGTGGTGACAGTCCCTCCATGTCCCCAGCCCCCTGGTCTACTGCTGGAACCCTAATAGAACCCTAGCAGAGGAGTGCTGCCTTCTCATTTTAGACACTGCAGTCAAAGAACTAAGGGGTTTGTATGTGTGCTGTAATAGATATGTTGGAACATACCTTGTAATCTTTCCTGAACTGAAGGAAACAGTGCTTAATAGAGATCTTTCTTTGGTGGTTTACAGGTTGTGATATATGGGGTTTTTCTGTGATGTCTATCTGCACACTGGTTTCAATTTCAATCAGATGTGTTTATGTGCTGGCAAAGCAGTATTTGGAGTACAGTTTAACATAATGAGTGACCACGTTTTGCTAGGGGTTTTTTATGCTCTGCTTTTTACGCATATTATACATTAAGTATATTTCTATCCCAAGCCAAATTCCAATGTATCTAGCAGTAAGAACCATTCCCACAAAAACAAGAATGTTTGTGGAGGCAGGTATCATTGTATTTCATAGTACTAAAACATCCAGAGCTTCAGAATACACTTTGACTTGAGCATGCAAAGGGCAGGGGGGAAGCTGCCTAAAATCTGGAATGCTCCTATTTGCCCCCCAGATACTGAATGTCCCCAGCATCCTGTTTCACATAATGGCCATCCAGTTGCCCTTGAGGGCCAATGAGCAGGACACAGAGGTTAAGGCTTTCTCCCAGTGTTACCTCCTAGCACTGATATTCAGAGGTTTACTGCCCCTGAACATGGCAGTTCTCTTTAGTCTGTGTGGCTAGTAGCCATTGATGAATTTTCTCTAATCCCCCTTTAAAGCCATGCGTGCTAGTGGCCGTTACTACATTCTAGCATTTAATGGCTCATTCACTGAATTTCTGCTCCTTCAGCCCGGACCTCAGTGGCCCAGGCTAGGCCAATCTCATCAAATTTTGCAAGCTAAGCAGGGTTGGCTCTGGTCAGTATTTGGATGGAAGACCACCAGGGAAATCTGTGGTCATGACACAAAGGTGGGCACCTGAAGGCACTTTCCACCACCAGCACTACTTCTGTTCATCCTGTACCTACTGCCTACTAACTTCACTGGACGCCTCTAAGTTCTAGTATTATGGGTGAGGAAGAACAAGTCTTCCCCCCTCCGAACTTCCGGAAGCTTTGCGAAGAATGGCGGATGCCTCTCACCACACCAGCGGGAGAGGCGATCCGTGCCAGGTGGGAAGAAGGGGTCCAGGACTGGTGCCGGACCCCCAGAGACCCCAGTGAGGGGGCTCTGCCTGGGGTGGCACGGAGGAGACCTCTCCCGTCGGTGGCGATCGCGGGTTTGAGGCTCCTCTCATCACCCCCATAGGTTCCCCCACCTTGGACGCCGTAATGGCTACAGCGCAAACCCAGAAGCAGCAGAGAGTATGAAGCGCAAGAAGCAGAAGCTCCCAGATACGCAAGGTGAAATTGTGAGTCTCGAAGTTAAATAAAGCAGAATCAAGCAGGAACGCGGCGGGTGGAGGAAATCCCCCCCCCTCTCCTATTTGTATCGGCGTACTTACGAGGCTCCTTACACAGCGTTACTGAGGAATAAAAGCTTGCACGGACTGCTAGAAGGCAGGATCGTGTACTTGAAGATATAAACTTTAAAATGATATAAGTGCTGGTTGAAAAATCGTTCCTTCTGTCCTCCTTATCTAACTGTAAACAACACAGCGGACTCAACAATGGCGGGGAAACCGAAACCTTCCCCCAAATTAGGAAGTTCAGCTCCGAGTTCAAAGGTTGATACCACAGAGATGACTATAATTTTCTCCTCGTTATTGCGACCTCTAGTGGACCAAATGACATCTCTTAACACAAAGATGGACAAAATGCAGCTGGAATTAAAAGAGTCGAATAAAACTACAGAAAAGTTGCAGCGGGACCTCATGGAGGTTAAAACGTCAGTAAAAAATCAAGACTCAAGATTACAAAAAGCAGAGAAAGACAAGGCTCTTCATCATGACCAACTTTTAAAACTACAGATGGAACGTGCAAGTTTCTTCCTAAGACTTCAGAATGTGCCAGAGAAGAAAGGAGAAGATCTTAAAAGCTTGCTGAGTGAAGCGTTGGAACCAGTAACAGGTTTAAAAGCAGAAACTCTAAAAAGCGACATGGATATGGTTTATAGGACCTATCCAGATTATATTAAAAAGAATAGCCTGCCTGGTGAAATCATGATAAGGTTCTCCAAAAAATCGACAAGAGATGTGGTTTTAAAAACCACAAATAAGACGGTTCTGAAGATCCAAGAAGAAGAAGTGAAAGTTATGAAGGATATTCCATTTGAAATAAGGAAAAGAAGAAAAGCCTACAGAAAATTAACAACCTGGCTTCAGTCTGAATCTATTATATATCGTTGGAATACCCCAGAGGGACTAAGCTTCAACATCAAAGATAAGAAATATAAAATTGACTCTGTTGACCAAGCGAAAAAATTTCTGGAAAAAAGCAAGGAAAAGAAAACAGGAAGAGAATCAGATGATTCACTAGCTTCGCAAGAAAGTATGTACGGTTTTGACAGTTCAAAAAGTGAAGAAGAATCGGACTCGGAAAAAGGAGCAGCAGCCCCAAAAATACAAGTTGAGACTGTAAAAACAAGAAGAGGACAAAAGAAGAAATGAGTGTTTTAAAATGTTATATTAAGCATATGCACTAATGTGACTTATAAAATGTATTGTTAAGCGTTTTTCTTCAAAGTATGCATACCTGCCAAATAGCTTTCTCAGTTGAAACAGTAACAGAATAATAAGCTGTAAACCATGGTCTTACTTATGCTTCTTAATTTTTTATTAATAACTTGATACAATTAAGCATTTCATAAAGTACTCTCTGTATAAAGTATATGTAGCTTAGTTTTGTAGCGTTGTAGAAGTAGAAAATAGGTAAAATCAATAAAAAAAATTTTTTTAAAAACAAGTCTTCCCCCCTCCAATCCTGCATAGTTTATATTTTTTTTATTATGTCTCCCCTTAGTCATTTTTTTTCTAAACTGAAAATATAGGAACTCTAGAAGAAAACTGACAGTAAAACAAGTTTAGGAGTAACAGGAAAGTAATTGTGGATCAGTTTAGTGAAAAGACCTTTTTAGAGCTATTTAGCATTCCATTTCTGAGGAGCTGAAAGCTTTGAAACAGTTGAGATACTACAGAGAAAGAACTTAGAAGTTTTTCTGCAGTGCTTTTATCCTGCAGTTTGATTTTCCCCTGTAACTTTTTAACCAGAATTAAGTTCTGTGTTTTTCCTCAGCCTTCTTGCTTGTGCACTGTTGCATACTCTGCAGTACAAAAACAGGCATGCCTCCAGGGAGGCTGGGCGGTCTGCTTATGACGCTCTTGAACTGTTAACTTCCAGTGTATACTGATTAGAATTCCTCCCGTCTCTCCGAGAGAGCTTGCAGCCGAAAAGTATGGGAGCCTGTGGTATGTGATCTGTAACTGTGCGAATGATTCCTTGTGCACACAACAGCATCAGATTGATCTGTGTGCCTGACTATCATGTCGTCCAATCTAGGTAAGGCAAGAATTCAGTCTTCCTTTTGCTGGATGTTTTAGCCTGATTTGCCAAAGTCGTCTGTATTGAAACTCCTGCTGTTTGTGTTTTTCTAAATTTTTTCAATTTCTCAAAATAAATGAAAAGCACAATTGTATGACTAACTTAAAAGTTCCTAAATGTTACCAGTTTTCTGGCGCTTGCATAATACTTCTGGAATGCCACGGCCTTTTGTTTTCTCTTTGTTTTGAAACTGGTGGTGTTAGTTTGGAAAGCAGGACATCTGGTTAATATGCCATGCGAAAATACTGCGGTGTTACTATTGGCTCCCCGATGGCATTTCTTCTATTGCTTTAGTAGGCTAAGAAGGTTTTTTTGAGCAGTCAAGTTGATTGGTATGTTAAGTGATTTCTCTTTCCGGTTTAGTTGTTAAGCTGACAGCATGGGTTTTCTCTGTTTACAGTTGAATCCTTCCTAATCCCTGTTTTGATAAATCATTAGTGATAGTTCTAAGAATTCTAATGGAAGTCTATTTCTCTGTAAGCTGTATTTTTGGACTAGCATAAAGCAAGTTTTCTGTCATGTTACTATGTAGTATAGCAACAATATCACATCTTTTTAACTATACACAACAGATCAGTGTTTTTGAAAAAGGAAGCCCATGCTAATGAAAAGGGGGTTCTCAGCTATCTAAGGTCTTTTAAAAAATGCCTTCCTTAGCATCTGTATTCACACCATAAAGTGAAAATGTAAGCTGCATTACAGCTCTGTATCCATTTGTACATTAATTGGAGCTCCAGGTCTATTCATACATTAAGTGGATTGAAAACTAAGTAAATAACATATAACTTTGAATAGAGTTGCATTAGGGTTGCCAAGTCTTACCTTTTTTTAGCAGGGGGAGTCCCGGCCCTCCTCGGGAGTCTTCTGGTGCGCATGCGGAGTGCGCGTACTGTGATGACGTCACCCAGAAGTGACATCATCGCATTGGGCATGTTGGGGGCGGGGCTTCTATAATTTGAGGGGAAACTATAGAGTTTTCCCTCAAATGATAGAGCGTCCCCCCTGAAACGTGCCCGACACAATGTCTTCACCTCTGGGTGATGTCATCATGCCGGGCATGTCTCTGCAGCCCAACAATTTGGGGGTGGGGTTTCCCCTGGCAGCCCGATCTGGGCCGGCGGGTAGCAGGCCAATTGAGTGGGGGTTTCCCTGCCCCCCCCCAGGAACTTAAGTTGCATATTATGAAATTTTTAAAAGATTACATGTCTCTGTCTCTCTTTGTATATGCATGCATGTACAAATGCGTGAGTGGAGAACTGTGTGTCAAATAAAGTGTATGGTGATGCATGTTGGAACAAGAGGGGAAAGAGATTTTGGAGTTGCATGAGATAGCCCAATTGAAAACATTGTGTGACAGCAATGACAAACGCAAACTCCATGCTGGAGATTATTAGGAAAGGAACTATATTGTAGGCAATAGGCAATATGGTAATGTATAGATCTGTGGTGCAGCCATTTGAAATGTTATGCACCCTTCTAACCACCATATCTCCAAGCAGATATGACAGAGCTGGAAAAAGTGCAGAAGAAGGCAGCTAAGATGATTAAGATGTTGGATCACTTTTCCTGTGAAGAAAGGCTGAAGAGTCTGAGGCTGTTCAGTTTAGAAAAATGGCAGCTAAGGAGAGACATGATAGGGTTGCATGAGATGGCGAAAGTAAATAGGAAATACTTTTTCTTCATCTCTCATAATATTAGAGCTTGGGAGCACCCAGTGAAGTTGATGGGCAGTAGGTTCAGAACAGACCAAAGGAAGTACTACTCTGTTCTGAGCAAATTGTGGGATTCATTGCCCATGGATATTCATAATGGCCATTAGCATGAATGGTTTTAAAGGGGATTCAACAGATTCATGGAGGATAGGTCCATGCATGACTACTAACCATGATAATTAAAGGACTCTCTACATTCAGAGGCAGTGAACCTCTAAATACCACTGCTAGGAGACAACATGAGGGCCTTGGCCTCTAATACTCTCTTTGCTGGCTATCCAGGGCAACTGGTTGGCTACTATGTGAAACAAGATGCTAAGAGGGACCATAGGTCTGATCCGGCAGGCCTCTTCTTATGCTTTTACACATGTAAATTAACAATACATTCAGGAAAAGTTAATAAGGTTTGCTGTTGTTGATCTAAATTAGTTTTGTATGATATGTAACATTACTGTTCGAACAATTTTTGATAATATAGTCTTCATGCATTTGTTTGCTTTGATCTCTCCAGTCACTAGAGCGTCATATCTTACCAACTTACTCTGTAACTGCTTCTATCTGGATGTAGCTCCTACCTGAGCAGTATATCCTAAATACTGGTCCTGGATGCACACTTCATTAATCTGACTTAAAATTGGGTGCTGCACTTGCTTTTAGAACTGCGTGTCCTTGGAGGAGCCTACCAACTCTGTTGCTGTTTGAATTCTGTGCATCCAGGCTCTGAGGGCAGTTCATTCAGCAGTGTGTCTGCATGAAAAGTGATTGAACAATTAAAGTCTCACTTGATGTGGGACAGTTGCCTACCCAATGGAGTGAAGACCACAGCTAGGATGATAAAGAACAAGAGATGGCAATCTACACAGTGGGGGTGTTTATTTTTATTTATTTATTTATTTTGGGGATTTATATCCCGCCCTCCCCGTCAAACGGCGGCTCACAACAAAACACCATACAAAATTAATATAGCAATTAAAATATAAAACGCTTATCTATAATGACGGCATACCTACGGCTCAATATATCCTAACAGAGCCCAGATGAAATCCTTATAGATGGTCACAGTAGGTTGGCAGTTAAGATCGAATAGGTGGGCCAGGGCCAGAGTTGACAACATTAGGCGGCCACTACATGAATGCCTGGTGGAAGAGCCCCGTCTTACAGGCCCTGCAGAATTGTGATAAGTCCCGCAAGGCCCTGATGTTATCCGGAAGCTCATTCCACCAGCACGGGGCCACCACAGAAAAGGCCCTGGCCCTAGTAACCGCCAACCGCGCCTCCCTCAGCCCTGGGAGGGCCAGCCGGTTTTGGGATCCAGACCAAAGTGCTCGCTGGGGCACATATGGAGAGAGGCGGTCCTTCAAGTAAGTAGGTTCATGGAAACTGTTAGGTATTAATTTCTTGTGACCAGCTAACATTTCTCTTGGCATTCTAGTATACTCCAGCACACAGTCTGGGAATTACTGACCAAGAGAGAAAATAATTAGTTTGGGTTGATTTAAAAACTCCTTCGTGCTAGTCAGGTGCTAAGAACTATGTACAACTCAACAAGTGACGTAGTCAGTGCCCAGTGGAGTTCTGAAGTCTCTAAGTAAAATGGACAGATCATGGACTGACAAATGCAATAGCCTTGATGTGAGGGGGCAAGAACAAATGGCACTGAGGTAGAGGTATGGCCCTGCCACTGAAACATAACATTGGACCTTACCTGAAGGTTCTTTCTCTTCAAGTGGGGGCAAAGTCATCCACATCCCACCCTAGCAGAAAATAAATGAGTATGCAGATAAAAAGGAAAGGATGGGCGTGAATAACAACAAAATGAAATAAAAAAGAAGATAAATGAGACGAAAAGGAAGAAGGAAGTGGTGAAGAATGCAGGAAAAGTACAGGGCTTGGACATGACCCGAGCGGTCAGCCTGGGAATCTCCAATAGAAGCCACACAAGTAATTTGCATAGCCCTATCCAAGTGAGCAGAGACATGACCTAACCAGTTCCTGGGTTACTCCACCCCCCCGCCCCCGAAGCAGAAAGCAGTTTACAAATCTTGAATGGCTTAGCTATGGCAGGGAAAGAAAATACCGCTTAAAATGTAATCTCCAATTCTCTGAAAGATGGTTCAGAACTGCTTCTTGCAATTCAGATGTCTGGGTAGTGTGCAAAATGTTATTCTAGATTGCTATTTATAACCTTTCCTAAAATAATACACAAATGGATAAAGTTGTTATTCCCAAGAGACTGAAACCCCTTTCCAAAATAAGTGAATGTTCAAAGTTTCCTGTTGCTGGTGAAGTCAGCATAAAGAAGTCCCAGTACTGTAATGCTGAGGAAAGAAAATGTTTTTACAAGGAGTTACATTGTAAACTGAACATCTTGTGTGCTCATCCATAGCTTGTCTGGCTTGACAGGTATCCTATTTTACACTAACTTTGACAGATAACTGCCTTTGTACAGAACAAACTTTATCTGGAAGAAGTTCACAGGGCCACCTAGAATCACACTATTCTATCAGCAAAAAGTAGAATGAATGTATTGAAACTGGCCTTTGATGGTTGCAGCTACTAAATCAACAGTGCCACTAAGACCTACTGAAAGAAGACTAATGGCTTGCTGTGGAAGGAGATAATGGAAGGAAGAGAGTATATGTCACCCAGCATTTGGAACTGAAGGAGTTTTTCTAGGTTTATTTATATAACCATACTATAGCCAAGTATACTTGGAATTTCTAGGTAGCAGTGATATTTCTAATAGAGGTATGCAAAAATACAGTTTTTTCCTGATTTGGGTCCATTGGACCCCAAAAATATAGTTATTCCTGAATATTCCCAAATACCAATGTCGATTTTGTGTTGGGATTCAGGTAAATGTTTGGGAAACCCCAATTTATTCAGCTCCATTATACCTTACGGGTCTTCCAACGCAGCATGACTCAGCAAGTCAAATCAGCAAGCATTTAAACTTTAAATCCCTGACTCGCAGGGTCATCTCAGCCTTCTAGCTGCACCTGAATAAGAGCCAAATAACATTGGCTTTTATTCGAGCACGGTTATTTTGGAAGCCAAATATAGAACTCTGACCTATATTCAACTGAATAAATACCCCCCAAATACCAATAAGGGTTTTTTTTATATTTTGTCCACTCATTATATACTGAGGGCGCACCCCAAATTTCTAGGTTTCCTGGAATTCTTTGCAGCCCAGTCCAATGCCCTACTTTGGGATCCGCTTGTGACCCTAAGTCTGTTCCATAAATTCTTGCTTACTTTCTTTTTGTGTCTAATATAACAGCTTGATTTGCTTAAATCTGTCATTTCCTAATCAAAGACTTTAGCACTAAGTGATGAGGTAAGCTAAAACCACATGTGAGAAAGTCTCCTTGAGCCAAGAGGAAAGGTGGAGTACAAATATTTTAATAAAACAGAATAGGAAATTTCAAATGTTTTTGGCTAAGTACTTAAATTTTTAGTGTCAGTGTAATAGGTAAGTATTTTGGCTCTGTAGAGGTAAAAGGATTGTAAAATTCTTTACCAGTAAACAGAGATACATGGCTAACACAAGTCTTGGAGTTCTTCAGTAAACAGTAATGATAATTTTGGGCACCATAGTTCAGAAAAGGTTGTTGAGAAGATGGGGTGGATTGCAAGAAGGTAGTTACAAAGATCTCTCCCCCCCCTTCCATTCTACAGGCCTTGGGGAGCTGCAGCTAGCAGAATGGAAGGAGGAAAAGGAGATCTCTTCCCCCCTCCATTCTGCTGTCCACTGGGAGCTGCAGCCTGCAGAAAGGAGACAGTAAAGACTCTTTAAATGCCCCTGACTTCACTCGCCAAGTCACACCATTGTGTAGCAGCGATGCAGGCCAGCTTGGAGAAGGCATTTATTTAAATGCCTTCTCCAAGGTGGCCTGCACTGCTGTCGCCACAGCACAACTCAGCAAGTGAACTCAGAAGGCACAAGCTGAGCCCAAATAAAAGCTGAGTAGTATCGGCTTTTATTCGTGCTCACCTATATCAGTAGCCAAATCAGATTAGAGAATCTGATTTGGTTGAATCAATACCCAAAGACTAAGGTATTTTTCAAGTATTTGTTTGGGTCGGTATGTACCAAATGCACACCCCTTCTCGGGACGCTAGTCATGTGCAGGGTTCTGTCAGATTTAGCCATGGGTGGATACATCTAGGTAACATGACCACTTCTGCTAGGAATTATTTCATTGCTCTTCATTACATTCCAGATTGTGTATGACTTTGGTTTGTTACACTGAATCTTGAAAATTGCCTCCCCTTCTTGACTTTGCCTATTGTTGTATCCAATAAAGATTGATTTACTTGATTAAGAAGTTCTCTATCCTCCTACTTATGTTCTTCAAATATTGTCCTAAGTGTATGCCTGTGTAGAAACAAACCTAGAAAACCAAGCCAGGGTTTCCAGAGGACTGTGTGCATGAAAGCTGCACTCATGTCCTTTCCCTTGTATCCTGGGTAAAAATGATATACAATTATGCTTATGTAGTACCGCTCATCAAATGTTCATGGAATTTCCCCGATACAAATGTTGTACAGTTATTGGCAGTGTTAAAGTTGTTTTAAAGAGGTAACTATTGAAATTAAAGAACCCTGCAGGACTTCAAATCTGGAGAAATCTTGCCTTAAGTAGTAGTGTACCAGGAGAAAGCAGAATTGTCTGTTGTGGAAATTATATATTTTTTTTACGTGGAGGTATTGAAGAAGAGGAGTTGGTTTTTATACTCCACTTTTTTCTACCCTAAAGAGTCTCAAAGCGGCTTACAATTGCCATCCCTTCCTCTCCCCACAACAGGTACCTTGTGAGGTAGGTGGGGTTGAGAGAGATCTGAGAGAACTGACACGCTCAGAGTCACCCAGCAGGCTTCATGTAGAGGGGGAGTGGGGAATCAAACCTAATTCTCCCTCTGAGGCAGAGGACATCTTGATGGGTGATTCCCACCCTCCATTCAGGGAGGCAGGAACAAAGTCTTCCCACTTCCTGTCTCCTTAATGGGAGTCACCCATCTCCTCAGTTCTTCTCCTTACCTCTTTTCTTTCTAATCTTACAGCTCTATATCGTCTGTCATTTCTTTCTACATTTTCTCCATTATTATTCTCCCTCTCCTGTGTCCCCATGAAGAGATATAAGGAGAGTAACTGCCGGCCATGGCAACCATTTTCTAGCTCCCTCAACTTGTCAGGACCACAGAGCATTTCTTTTGACCACTTCAAAATGGATCATTGTGAGAGTAGTGACGGCTTCCTCTTGGAAGACTACTGACAGTCAAAAGCACGCCAAAAAGAGGTGCCATTCCTCCCTGATGCAAGAATCCACGGCCATTTCTGAGCTTGCCGCTAGTGATGGACTTGCCAACCGACCAGGAGCAGGCTGTGGAGTGGTCTTCCGCACTTCCATAAGCCACACAAAGGGAGTAAGACCCAGAGAAAACCATCTAAATTGCCCTGCAAGAACAAGTAGAAGCAGCAACAATGGGGTCCAGTCTTGACAGCAGAGCCATAGGTCTCCTCATGAGTAATGTGCAAGGATCAGGACCTTTAGTGTTCTTCCCTGAATTTCTAACATTACCAAGACAAACCATGAGGGAGGAGATTGCCAGCTTCTGCCAGGGTGGTGATGACAGATATAGATCCCACTCTAGTTTCTCATCCAGTCCTTCTCCTCCCAGACAAAGGGATGTGGAAAGAACAGTGTATTCTAGATGGAAACCTAGCAGGCCCATTGAGGCAGCTAGGAAGGAAGATTATAGCAGAAAGAGAGAGAGAGAGAGAATTCTCAATGGATCCCAGACATATGTTCAAGTAGCGAAGTGGAAGAAAGGGAAGAAGGGGGATTCCTTTCAGATGAGGAAGAGGATAAAATAGAAAAATCCCAACAAAGAGTAGTTCTGATAGTGATATAAAATTCTTTCCTCAGAGAATTAGGACACTTCACGGTAAGTACCCAATGGTCCATTTTCCAAATTACAGTTTGCTGCTCTTAACCACTACACTGTGCTGGCTCTCAGTTGTAGGATACAACAGTTGTTGGATACCAGCATCTGTTTCAGAAAGGTTCTCAACCTGGGCACCTTCAAACTTCAAATGGGAAAAAACCCAAAAACCAGCAGTGAAAACTCAAGACAACCTAGGCATGAGATATTCCTGATGATGATCAGAAGTCTAAAGTGTGCTTGCCCAACTATCTCAAATTTCTGTTGTTAGGCACTTGTAAATATTATGTTTGTCCATTGGCTTGTGAATTTCTAGTTGAACAGAGCAACCCTGTTTTGTTCAGAAACATACATGAAAGGAATCACAGCCCTATGACATACATATTAGTCACAGTATGAAATGTCACTCTTTCCATTTGTGTGGTGTTCCACATTTCCCTTCACGGTAGTTTCAATTGTTTGGAGTTCTAGACTGTAAGTAATCTTGCGTGGTTTATCTCACTCTCTTAATGGCTATGAACAGGTTGTATTTGGTTCTTCTCTTTTCCAATCAGTTTCCTCTTAGAGAAGTGTTTTGAGGAACAATAATTCCAAGACCTGGCCTGGTAGGTTTAGCAGCAAGTGAAAAAGTTACAGATGGATGAGTTCACACAGAGAGCTCTGTTCTGGCCTGAACTAGTCCCAGAAGGCCAGTCCTTAAGAATTTCTAATCAGGTCAGAAACAGGAAGTGTTGGACTGCTCATGAGGCATCCAGGCTGCACTCTTCGTATGTGTGTTAGAGAGTTCAGCAGGGATTGGCTGTTCCTTTTTGTTTTTGTGTGTGTTGTAAGCTGGAAGCAATGAAAGTGTGCTGCGAGACCAATGATGCACCCTTAAGGGGTTGTCACAGAAGGAGAATGAAGCAATTGCTCCATTTCACTTGAGCACATCAGAACCTTGCTTTTCAGCTACGCAGCTTTAGCACTACATCCGAAGTTAAAGAAGTTCACGACCAGCATTCTGGAGAAAAATCCCAACAAAGGGTAGTTCTGATAGTGATATAAAATTCCTGGTCTGATCTACCCATTTTGCAAGAACAAAGTGACGAGCTGGGGATAATAGGCGCTTAATCCAGAATAAATCCAGAGCCGTAGTCTAAAGAAAAAGGAAAGACAGTTTGAGCACTGCATATATTCTTGGAGCCCAGAATGCTGACAGCAGCTGAGTAAGAGTCAGATGGAGGGGAGTGGGTGGGGATCAGCCTGTTCGGCCCCCTAAGGGCTTATAGAACTCTGGAGGGAGGAGGCTTGGGATGTGTGGAATTTCCAAATTGTTTCTCTTCTCCTCATCCAGACCCTCAGCTCATGATGTATAATGCTGATTTATTGATGTACATTGTACAATGATAACATCTTACAGGGGAGAAAAAATGTCACTAGGAAACAAAACGAGGCAAAAATAAAAGCTTAAAGGTTCAGTTTACACAATGAATAAACAAAACTGAAACTGAGATATTTAAGTTAAACCAGCAAGGCTTGTGAAAGCTTGACAGCACAGCTTAAAACCAGTGGATTTTCATGATGGTACTGTTTCAAGAAATGGTTTGCAATCCAGCATGGTTGCTTGCTGTCGGCAGGAAGAGTAAATTGTGTAAACCCAACTCCTCCCCCCCCTACTGAACCTACTGAACTCTTTATCGTCTGTAAAGTTCAGAAAGCATTTAGATTCATGCAGTCCTTATTGGTAAGATGGTCAGTTATTAAACTTCCTGTGTTTGTGTGAGCTGCAACATTGTATTTCAGCATCCTGTTTCTAAAAATATTAGTTCAGTACTACCACTGAGTTTCCTCATGGTAAAGAACGCTGGCTGTTTTAAAACTTTTTAAAGAATATTTCTTCAGAGATCATTTGATTATATGCACGGGCTTTCCGGGAAGGCAAAGTATGACCTGGAATGTATTATAATTTTGTGTGGCAAATGGGGAGAAGTTTACAAGCCTGAACTAGACACAGTACTGGCCATAAGGTGGCCATGTCTCCAGGGGGAGTCAGAAACTGATTTTTCTTTTTTGCTGTCAAGTCACAGTTGACTTATGGTGGCCCTATAGAGTTTTCAAGGTAAGAGACTTTCAGAGGTGGTTTGCCATTGCCCGCCTCTGCATGTAGCGATCCTGGTACTCCTTGGTGGTCTCAGCCAAATACTGACCAGGGCCGACTCTGCTTAGCTTCTGTGATTTGATGTGAGTGGGCTAGCCTGGGCCCTCCATGTCCGGGCAGAGACCGATTAGTGTGTCCTAGAATCAGCAAATCTCACTTGCTCAAATCTTATCTGTTTCAAAACTGCTCAGCTGAAACAAGGTGTCACTGAAAAGTCTGTGGGGTGTCGGCCACACTTTCATGGGGTAATTTAGCAAAAGTTGGTCATGGACGTGAGAATTTCAATTTTAAAGGCTCCCAAGTCCCTCTGTGTGCTCATCAGCCTATGAAGGCCCTTGGTGTATCATCAGAGCCAGTCAGTCAATAGTGTGTATATATGGAGTCTGTGATTCTTCTGCCTACGCAGCTTCCACCATGGACTACAATGCATCAGTCATTCAGTACTTCACGTTCTATGAGCTGTTTTGTACATATCTGCGCTGTGAAGAGGTGAACTTCAAGACTTAGTTGGTGAAAAGCTACTAAATGGAAATGGGGAAATGTAAACTGTGTTACAGGTAATGTCTTTGTATTTTGTTACAACTGAGCAAGAAAGACCCAGTTGAGCGAGAAAGAGGAAAATTTCAGGTGGGAAGTATGTGTAACAGTGGTGTTTTAGGCCAGGATCAAAACTGGTAATGTGAAGAATGTCCATGTTTATATCCTTCATTAGGCTCTGTGTTGCTCCCTAATGCACTAGTTTACTACCCCTGTCTTTTATTGATGTTTTTCACATTGGGACAGGCCTGTGTGTTTTCCCAGTTGTTGCTTCAGCTGCCAATTTCACACAGCAACAATCAGATTTCCATGTGGCAAGTTTCCCTGGCCCAGTCCCCTGGCAGCGGCCACCCCCCTTCCCCCGAACTATTTCATTTTTAATGGGTAATTTTCTATTGTTATATTGTTGTAACAAGATATATCATGTTTGTCATGAAAGAGGCTAGAGATTTTGAAAAAAAAAGGAAGCTGGGAGTTCAGTGAACCTGATTCACATATTGCTGTAACGCTACAATGGGGTGTTCAGCTGTAAATTAAAAGAAAGCAAAAAAAGCTTCCTAGTGGCAGTGAGGAGAAATGGCCACTGTGGGGACAAGGGCAGTGAAAATGGCTGTTGCATGTATAGGACCAGGAAAATCCAAACTTCTACCTGTATGGCAGCCATATAAGCTTTGCTGTAATCTTTCCCAAACCTTCACAGCAAAGCAGGTTTGGGAAAAGATCACAGGAAAATCTGAGAGGGGCACAAATACAGCAGGATTCTGAGGGGGAACAAGAAAAAGATGCTTCCTAATGGCGTTGAACCCTGGGCAAATAACCTGAAGGTCATTGTGGGAGCATTAAAAGTGATGTTCGCACAAGTGTATAATATGAAACGGTGCATTGTACAGCGGCACTCGGAATTTGGGGAGGGGTTGGAAATCATTAAGTGAATGAGAAAAAGTTTTAGGGTCTGTATTACAGAAACACTAGTTGATCTGGTTGGCAGTGTTTGCCTTTTAAGATTGCTATTTCATGCAACAGCATAAAAGTTTATTTCCCAGGTTTGTCAAAGCATGTTAAGAGATGTTATGACAGCCAGCAGACAGGTGGGGGCTATATTGAAGCAGATGTGTTCCTTGATGAAGACCATCTCTTAAATGACATACAGTTTCTAGGAAATGGGAGCTCTGTATAAAATTTTTGGCTGTGAAGTGTGAAATATTTATGTGGAAAATAACTTGTTTGCAGCTGTATTCTTAATTTTCCAAGTTTATTCATCAAATCACTTGAATGTGAACATGAGACTCTTTGACTTCGGTCTTGTCTGGTGTCATCTCAAAACTGGTGGTGCTCAAAGTTCTCCGTTAAGCTCTTCTAGCTTGTCCCATTCTCGGGTCCCTCAACCATTTCTCTTCACGCTTTGTAAATATATTTAAAGAAAAAAAATTAAAACATCTCACCCATACTTTTCTGTAGATGAGCTTAAAATATTCCCCTTAAATCTGTTAGAACTCATTCATAATTTTATGGAAGGTACTAATACACAGCCCAGTAGTTATCCTGTTGCACACATCCTCTTTAGAAGTGTAAAATAATCTCTACTGAAAACTTAGTGCATGTTGATAGGTCTGCCTAGATCAGCCTTAATAGTTTGTAGTTACTAGCTACTGGACACGCCCCACCTGCTTGCATGGGGATGAAGGCTTTTGTGAGTAGCTAGTGAGAGACATTGGCCATATATGGACCGCTTTCACATGACGATGTGTTTCTTTGTAGCTCTCATTCACAGTGGCAATGGAGCATCCACGAGGCAGCTTTCTTCACATTTTCTGTGCCACTTGAGGGCATGGGAAGAGGCACTCTGTTTCCCAAATAGCTACTGTTACATTGTACTCCAAAAAAAGGAACAACCCAAATATGAAGGCTCTTCTGTAATTTCTAGCTCTTGTTGCTTAATAAGGGGGACTAATGAATATGGGAAAACGTTCTTGCTTCCTTGCACATGGAACCCCTCATGGTTACATTTTCCTTCACATTTCCCATTGGAAGTCCTCTGTGTTTCTTTGTAAATGAGAAGTTATTCCATTGTGTTCTCCCCCTTTTTTTCTTCTAAACCAAATCTAGATGGCCCCATTAACCTTTTGCAGAGGACTGCTTGTTGAGTGACTTTATTTAGGAACAAGAGATAAAGTAAAACTTGAGTATCTGAACAAAGTTTGAGTCCAGTGGCACCTTTAAGACCAGCAAAGTTTTATTCAAGTTATGAGCTGACATGTGCATGCACACTTCCTCAGATATACTGAAATGGAAGTTGATAGTCCATACAGTATCTGAGAAATTTGTTTTTGTTCCCCTGTAGTTTCTCCCCTAAAAACCTAAAACCAAATACATTCTAATCCTGTCACATATTACACAACACCACACTTTCCAAATCAATGGGGAACTAAAGGGGATCTTAGCTCTCTGAGTGTTCCTGTATGATACATGTTGATATTTTTAGGTGTGCACTTAAAAACACAGTGTGTGCAGCAGTTGTTCAGTTACTGCTAGAAAATGGCATGATCCAGAAACTTTTGCTAGGATCATCTATGCATAGGATAAAAGGCTCTTGCATTGATTTTTACTTCACCAGGTAGTTGTTGAATGCATTTTATTAGTTGGAGAATGTAACACTTTTAAATTTTTTTAGTGGTGTGGAGTGAAATCCATAAACAGTACTATCCATAAAGAGTACTGAAAAATGCACATACTAAATGAAAGCATTAATTATAAGGATAGTGCTGATTCTGATGGTTCCTCTGAATTTCGTGAGCATGTTGGCCACCTCTTCCTTTCTCTTCTCTAACATTTATTTGTTGACAAACACTATTGGCTTTATCAGTGCAAGATTTCCATTGCCTCTGTGTCAATATTGTTTTATCCTTAATGGGACCATTTTTTATGATTTTAAGGTCACGGCCACACGAGCGAGATAATTTGGACAGGAATCGACACAAATTTGCACTGGCGCAATTTGCGCCTCATTTGCATGATCACACAGGTCCATGGACCTGTGAGGGCAAACCACCGCTGCGTGATTACATGCAACTGCGGGCGAGTTGGGTTTTTCCCCCTGGTCATTTTCTATTCACTTATTCGCTTAAACAAGGGATTGATGAATTGCCTCTCTACCCTGGGGGTCATCCGATGATGCGAATACCGGGTGGGGGGGGGGAGAAAAAGCCTGAACCCCGATGCCACACATTTGCGCTGGCGCGATCACACAGGGAAAGTCCGGCTCTGGGCCATTGCAAACCATTTGATACTGCCTTTTCACTGGTAGCTTTTTATGCCGATTCCCCGCCGGCTCAAAGCGGCTTGCCGACAGTTTGACGACAGTTGTGGGGCACTTCCCAGATGTGCTGGTGTGATCGCGCCACTTTGAGCCAGCGGGGAATCGTCCCTCTCATGTCGCAAATGGGTGTGTATGATCGTGCCCTAATAGTGTCTAGTATATCTATCTAACAGACTAAATAGTCCAAACTAGCCCAAGGTCATCAAGAGCTTGGAAGCTAAGCAGAGTCAGTGGTGGTCAGTACTTGCATGGGAGACTGCCAAGGAAGGCCAGAGTTGCTGTGCAGAGGAAGGCGATGGCAAAACCACCTCTGCTCCTCTCTTGCCTTGAAAATCCCCTAAGGTGGGAACTTTATGGGCTTGTTATAAGTCAGTTATGGCGATTCTAATTAATTATTATTTAATTAGTATATCTTCATAAACTAAGAAACCAGGTCAGCCTTTTAAGTTTAGTAACAGCTTCCTCCTAACCTGAGTCAAGGTTCCGGGCCCATGTTCTCTACAGTCATCTGTCACATTTCCTGATGTTGCTGTGAGGAAACTTGGTCTACACATTGTGCTGGCCTCTTTGTGAGTACAGGTAGCCAAATGCTGCAGCTGTCCTCTTGGTTCATTATATGACATGCCCATCTTTGTTTTTACAGCTGCATTGTTGTCATTTTTCCTAAAACCATATGGCCATTTGGAATGCCTTTTTTAAAAAGTTCTCCTTAATACTGTTCTTTCCGCCAAAGACATTCCCTTGGTTGAACTGATGTAATTGTTTTCTGTTTTACCATTTCAGACTTTGTGGAATTGACATGTGGAGTACTGGGGTGGAGAAAGGAGAGAGAATGGTTAGCTTTTGGCTTAATTAGTTGACATCTGAACCAATGCCTCATTCAAAAGGATATGAACACATGCATGCATAAAACTTTTCAGAGGATTTGTGCTGAACTTCCAGAATTATCATCTAATTTGCCTTGATATAGGTAGAAAGCCTATTGTAATTACCAATGTCTGTAATGTCTGTAATGTTGTGCATTCTCCTTTCCCACCAAAGTTCAGCACCATTCACTTTTGCTACTATTGTGTTGTGTATCACACACTGTAACGATTTCATGTTTTGGTGTGTGTGTGTCTCTTTAAATGTTTAGTTTGACTGCAGCAATGTAAGAAGTATGCTAGAGGGAATAAGAGTGATGGGACTGGCTGATGACTGAGAGTATGGGAGGAGAGATGTTTCTGAGGTGATTCAGTGTTCAGTGTTTAGGAAGAGAAGAGAGTGGAGAATTTTTGTGAGAGAGTCTGTACGGCAGAAGAAATTGTTTGAATCTATTCTGTATGACTAAGACAGGCAGTTTAGCCTGCATGGCTATGAGCAAAACAGTTTAGCCTGTGTGACTATAAGCGAGACAAACAGTTCAACCTGTGTGGCTTTATATATATGAGAGAGAGAGAGATAAGCCTGACAAAGTGGAGTTTTGATGTTTGAGTGACTGTGTGTGACGCCAAGCTTTGTCAGTTATATTTTCTTTCTTCAACAACAGTTCAAAAATACCCAGAAACCTATTTTGTTCTTTTATAAATTAATCCTTTTTTGTTTAAACTTATTTGTTCAGATCAGTCCTTCCTCACGGCCACATAGTCCTCTGAAGCGCTCAGACACTGGGTCATTCTACCAAAATAGAGAGAGTTGGAATTTTTAATTCCTGGTGGCAGCAGAAATCTACCAAGTTCATGTACACAGAGTGTGTTTTAAAGGAAAAACTCTCTCCCCAATAAGTGAGGACGTCACACACACTCTTTCTGGTTATTTCACAAACAT
This sequence comes from Lepidodactylus listeri, assembly GCA_029233225.1. Taxonomy (NCBI): domain Eukaryota; kingdom Metazoa; phylum Chordata; class Lepidosauria; order Squamata; family Gekkonidae; genus Lepidodactylus; species Lepidodactylus listeri. The sequence continues at coordinate 26,056,079 of JARCFY010000008.1, forward strand.
TGGGTAGTAAAGAATTAAATTGGTGGAATGTATTAAGCACCTGGAAGAGTGCTGAAATTGGGAAGATTGACGGGAGTTCTGATATTTTTAAAATTGTGTGAAATGGTAGAGAAATTAAGCTACAAATGAATGTTCTGTTCCGTATGCCAAAATAATTTTGCAGTTTGTACAAATCAACCTTTCTGTTGTCACTCACTTTTTAATTCAGAAAGACAAATGATCAGAATGCAGTTTTTTTCTCTTTCTGAAAGGGTACTTTCAAATTTGAAACAGATGGGTTATCTTTCCTTCCTGTAGGGATACAGGCAAAAAACAAAAAAGCTGAATATTCATAAAAATGTGGTACATAATACTTTTTATTCTTGCATGTTCTTATACTCTTAACTCCCAAAATGTGCCTTTTGCTTATTTGATTTTTCATAATAAATTACCAAAAGCAAAGTACAATAAAATCCCTTTAATTTACAGCAGGAACAAATAGCATGATTTTGAGGGTAATGGTGGAAGTTGGCATGCCATTCTCCAGGTCTGGGCGGGCCTTCTCAGAACACTTCCAAAATTCTGGAAGATCAATTTTCATTAGTATTTTGGGTCACTTCAGGTTTACCTTAGCTGACCTGAAAAAGCCATTTTTGACCAAGGGATACCTGAATGCACAGCCCTAAGACAGACCAGTGAGTCAAAGGGAATATTGGGTAATGAAATAGTTCTGATTTAAAAATCTCATAGCCTTCATCTCACATTATTTTTTTTTTGTATGGACAAGTGGGGCCATAGGTGAACTTTATTCCAGGCTTGCCATCATTTACTCTGCACTTAGCTGTTTCCACCAATTTCAGCTGACCTGTAACAGCACCATATAGTTCTAACCAGTAATTAGAAATAATCTGGCCACTTTACTGGGAAAGCGAAGAGAGGTGAAGTTATAAACATTTGGGGGGAAATGAGGCTCATTGCACCCTGGAAGTTTGTCTTTGATGCTAATTTTAGTTTGTGCTGAAGTGTACCCTACTAGAGCTGTCTGTAGGATAAGGCTTATCCAGATGTTTTGAGCTAGTGCTTCCTGCTACAAATGTGGTGGGAGAATTAACCACCCAGCTTCAGCAGCTCAGCTGATTGGGGTGGGGGAGATTCCTTTTTAGTTCACTGCTGTTTTAGAAGTCTGAGAATGAAATCCCAGATACGAACATAACTGAACATTTGTTTTGTCTCCCTTGCAGGTGGCAGTACATGTCCAAAGATCTTCATAGCTGTGCCTTGCACTGCAAGCAGCACAGGAAGCAGTTCATCCAAGCTATTTGAGCCGAACATCTGCAATGAAGTGGCTCAGGGAATAAATGGAAACGTGCCAGTTAAGCACTCGCCACACCCAACTTCAAATCCAAAGCCACAAGGTCAGTAGCGATTCCAAATACCTGCCAAGTCCTCCTGACCCTCAGAGGAAGCAAAGTAAACAGTTGCTTTAGCCAAATATTCATCATTTGTGGCACAAATAAATTTGTTCAAATGGTTTGCAGAAGCAAGCTTTTATTGAGGGTTGTTTGAATACCACTGTAAGGTGTCACCATACTAATGAACTAAAATGTATTATTTTGTAAAACAAAATATAACTTTATAAAGAAGTAAAAGCTGAAAATTATAACTTTGAATCATTGGATTCTGAAGTGACCAGAGGTAGGAATTAATGGACTGAAGTCTTTCTGATACTTATTTTGTAAAAATATCCCAAAACTGAATTTAACTTCTCAAAGTAATCTCGCTTTTCTAAGCTGCAAGATGATGTTCTTAGACTGTGAGCTCACATCCTGTAGTAGGGGAAACACTAAAAGAGAGTGAAGGTCTTTGGAAAAACTGAAATGCAGACAGAATGTGAGATATATGGCTTTATCCATCAGTCATGTAACTCTCAGAGTTACATGTTACTTCACTCCATTTGAAAATAACATTTGACTCATTTTTATGAGCAGATGCTATTTCTTTGTTTCCTATTTTTTTCTTCTGTATCAGTTTAGGATGTCAAATTTAAGGGTTTTTTTCAGCAAGATAAGAAGAGATTCTCAGAGTAATTGTATGCAGAGTTCTTGATTTCTCTGCACCACAGGCAGAACAGCAACATCTTCAGAGGATGCTATATTCTCCAGACACTACTGGGACCATCCTTCCTCTGCGATAAAGTTAGTAGTGTAACCTCCAGCAGATAGCAAGCACCTGCAATCAGCTACCATTAGATTGCTAGTAGAAGGCTAGGGCTGATGGCAGATTGCTTCTTGAAATACTACTCCAAAAGACCAAGGGCCATTGGTTCATTTTCCTTTGCAAGTATGGTGTAGTAGTGGTTAAGAGCAGCAGACTGTAATCTGGAGAACCAGGTTTGATTCCCCACTCTTCCACATGCAGCCATCTGGGTGACCTTGGGTCAGTCACAGTTCTCTCAGAGCTGTTCTCTCAAGAGCAGTTCTCTCTGAGCTCTCTCAGCCCCACCTACCTCACAGGGTGTCTGTTATGAGGAGAGGAAAGGAAGGAGATTGTAAATTGCTCTGAGACTGAGTGAAGGGCAGGGTATAAATCTCCTCTTTCAGTTGAACAACAATAATATGAACTACACAAAGAAAACCATGTCTTTCCTTACAAATGACTCTGACAAAGCTTTTTAAATAATTTTATTAAAGATTGGTAGAGAGAGAAAGTTGAATTTGGAGAGCCTAGCCTGGCTTATAGAACACCTTGTTATCTTGCTCCTGTGGTCCCTAGACTTCTTTCCCTCTTCCAGTCTTCTTCCATATATGCAGTTTTATAAGTTGTATTGCTGCATTTTAAAAAAACCCTCCACTTATATAGCTTTTACATTTTTAAGTTGTAACTGCGCAAGAGTAAAATGTCTTGGTCCAAGGCTATTTAACAAACTTGTTATCAAGGACAATTTTCTTTCTTATTGAGGAGAAACAAAAAAACCTGCAATATGAGGATTGTTATAGGCTGTTCTTATTGCTTGGCTTAAGTCTGATTATTTAGCTGGGCTCAAAAATTTACTTGTTCCAGAATTTTTGTTCAGGGCAGGAAGCACCAATTCCCATGTGTGATAGTTTCTCCAGATCCTGGGCAATTTAAGCTCTCAATAGGTAAAAAAATTACTCCAAAGAGAGACTGCATGTGCTACTTGTCCCAGTCTACCTTGGTAACCAGATCTCCACACTTCCAGAGTTCTTGTAGATTTAGAGTTCTGTAAGTTACGATCTGCACTAGAGCTAAGAAATTACATTTCCGGTAGGCATCAAAACTTGTAAGCATAAGTTGACATTTCCAGGAATAAAAGAAGTTTAGTCGGACCTGTTCCCTCTGGAATATTTCATGAATAAATAATTTTTTGTAGGTAATAGCCACACACATAACCACTGGGAGTGTATACTTTGATGCATGTCTTCTGAATTGGAGCTCTGCCCATTGAAAAATCAAATCCAGTTGCCAAGGCCAATGCTTGCTCTTTCCTTTTTCTTCTCTGACTTGTGTGTCATTTCCGGAATTCAGACCTTTGCTACAGTGACAATACGTTCCTGGTCTTGGGCTGCTGTCTGGATCTCCTGTCACCCTTGTTCCTTCATATATACCTTATGTTATGTTTAAAGGTCTCTCCCAGATTGACGCTGCCAGTCGCCATCTTGCCCCTCACATGGGGACTCTCCTCCAGGCCTCAGATTGAGAAGGGAGGGGTTTTAAAGTCACCCTGGGACCCCTTCTTCCCTGGCTGAGAGGTTACATGGCAACCATCAACCTCCAGCCTGTATCCTCCCCAGCCAGATTTTCTGAGCCTCCTTTTATAGCTCTCTTTCTTAATTATTGGCCTCCAATAATTCCCCTCCCTTATCCTCCTGAAGCTGACCCCCACCCCAATCAGACACCTGGCCAAGACTCATTCCTGGGCTGCCACGTTCCACAAACTCTGACTCGCCCCCACCATTGTGCTCCAGAGACAGCCCTGGCATGGCCCTCTCTGTGTCTGGAGTGGGCCTGCTGGCCTCAGGCCGTTCCAGTCCGTGCCAGCTGCCTTCTCTTTGCCAAGGAGGCCCCAGGCCTCCTTCAGCCTCTCCCGGTGTGGAGAGGCTTCTGCACCTATCCCGTTGCCTGATGGGGCTCTTCTGCCCCAGCCATCTCACTGGCCATCGTTGCTGTGACTGAGTGGCTCCCACTGGTTTCGTGCTCCCCTGCCCACCTACCTCCATCACCCCCCGGACTGCCAAGATAAGCCTGTGGTCTCGTCTCGGGTATGTGTGTGTGTGTGTGTGTGTGTGGACAGATTTGTCGGGCCCAGCACAGGCCACCAGTCCTGGACATCCTGTCATTATTAAATTATGTCATTGTCTCTAGCTGAAATGAAAGTTTACAGGGTAACAAGGGTCTGTATGCAGCTGGGTGATCAACATTCCCATGCCTCCCCAGCCGGCAGTGTCAGAGTTTGGGACTGAAAGCCAAATGGCAGGTTGGGTCCATGGAAGCTGCACAGTACGGTCGCTGTTTTCATGGTTATGGACATTAAGCAGAGCACCTCTGCCTTACAATTTACACACATTTGATTATTTCAGTGAACGAAGTGACCCTTAAATTGCTCTCAAGCCAAGTTCATTTTTAAACAAACATTTTATCTTGCCCATCAAGCCTCAATGAAGGCGATAAGGTTTCATTTGATAAGAACCGTATCAATGTAGAAACAAGAATAAAGCGAGCAAATCTCAATACCCAAACCAGCAAGCATTAAAAGTTGGTCTAAAATTAGCTGATTGATCAATCAGCAACCAGATTTTAAAATACCAAATGATCCTTATTGGAGGACCCAAAAGGATGTTTTTCATCTGCTGGTGGAATGGCTGGCGAGAGAGAGAAGATGCCCCTTACTCTCTGGGGCGTGTCAGAGCCAGAATATTGCAGGTCCTGGAGTTTAGATTATTCTTGTTGATATGTCACAATTACTACACACATCTTTCAGTGATGTAACATACAACAACAACAGAACCTTTTATTGGCATAGATCTGAATCATAAACAGTCATCATTCAATTCATAGGATTAGTGATGCAACAAATGTTTTCCAAAGAGTTCTCAGTTTGCCTGTTGTAAGCATGATTTGACAGGATAAGAAATAGGCTCACCGGCCTGGATTATTTACTAGATAGCTGTTTTCTAGTAAAAACATCCTTCTGACCAGCAAATCAAGGCTTGAAATGTTTCCTCTTGGATGTTTTTGTGTGGCTGTTCTTTCGAAGACGCTCCTTTAATGGACTGGAAAATATTCAAAGTCTGTCTTTGCTATTCAGGATTTGCACTGGAAACTAACAAAGGCCCGTGACCTGGTTCTGCAGAGTCGTGTTTTGTAGTTTCTTTCTGAAAAGCTGCTTAGAGCTTTGGAAACCAATTGTATCATTATATACCGCTCCTCAGTCACCATCCCCCACCCCTGGCATGGGGAATAAGTCCTAGAAAGAAGAATCAAGTGTAACATTCAGTTTTGTGTTAACCTTTTAAATGTTACATTGTTACAATTTAGGACAATAAATTACCAAAGTTAAGTTATTGTTCATGTTAGAGGAGCAGTATACTCAAGAGTTTTTTAGCCATGTCATTGGAGAAAACGGCCTTCAAACCTTATATCAAAATTAAACTTAAAATCAGTATTCACTGTGTTTATAGACTTGAATGAAGTGTATTTGCTTCACTGTGACCTCAAAGAAATAATGATGGGTTATGATTTGGTCCTAAACCAAAAGATTTGTCTATCCCAAATCTTACAACAGGCTGTAGAATGTGTTCTTCGGAATGCATGTAAATAGGTACAGAAACAGTAGGATAAGATTGTATGTTATGACTCCTTAGTAAGTGAAGTTTCTCATCAGTTCTTTTGGAATAGGAGGCATCAAAATAGTTGAGATGTTTAGATGTCAAGCCAACAGCTCCTTTACCTATACGGTCTAGCCCAGTTTCCAAACTTTGTGCCATGAGACTGAGAGCTGCTGTTTTTCCATGAGATATAAATTAAAGATTCTGGGAAGCACAGAGCATCCACTTACAGAGAAGGTTGCAATATTTCTCCCTGAACTTCCCTTGTCTTCTCCAAATCAACCTGTGGTGGAATGGATCGTTTTCTACAAAGAATAATAATTGCAAATACACTTATTACTGAAGGATGGGAGAGCTGCATGATGCTGCAGCCTGTACTACTTCAGTGCATGTATCCTTTTTGCTTACCTCTCAGATGGCAAAAACTTACACTGAAAACAGAAAACATAAAGTTTGTAGTAATAAATATTATTTGGACAGGTATAGTCTCATAGTCATAATGGGCTGCAATATATCTAAATATTTAGATATCTAGTTATACTTTATAACATGAAAACACTGAAATAGTGGTGCATTATCATACATATATTAATTATCGGGGGGGATTCTTACATTCAAACGAATGTAGACTTGACAAACAGGAGGATCCGCGATACTCGCGGGGAGGTGGGAGAAGAAGCTCCATGTCGAGGAGGAAGCACCCGCAGGTGAGCCTTCTCTCCCCCCCCCCCGGCACCAGTGAGGCCTGAGTGGATCTCAGCCGCCGGGCTCCGGATTCCCCCCCCCCAGCACCGGCAGTGGGCCTCACCAGCTCTCAGCAGCTGGGCCACCGATTCCCCCCCCCCCCGGCAGTGAGGCCTCAGCGTCTCTCAGCCGCCGGGCTGCTGCAAAGTTCCCAGAGTGTTCTCTGCACATGCGCAGGAACGCTCTTTTACTTTTGGGGGGATTTAAATATTCCCCCCCAAATTTTATGTTTTAGGATGTTTCTGCACACTCGGGGAATCCCCCAAGTGTGCAGAAAAATCTCTCTCCCCCCTAGGTGCCCCCGATGTGTGGATTTAGATATCCACACGCAGGGGGCACCTTCGCTATTAGATATATAGAAAGTATGTTATGGGCAGTACAAGAATTATTATGTAACAATATGTCTTGTACATGATCATCATACTACATATTCTAAGTGAGTAAAACGTTGTCTTTCATTCATTACAAAAGAAAAATATTTTGTAGGAGGGGTTTTTTTGGTGTTCCCTTCAATCTCCCAGTTTTTCATTTGGAAAAATGAAGAAAAAATGGGTGGAGGCATTTTTCCCTGGATCTGTACAGCTCTATTACAGTAACCCAGCAGAATCAGCCCTCATCACAGGAGGCTATCTGTTGCATTTCTGCATGAGTCATGGTTCTGGGCTACTAATCAAGAACAACACCCAGAATAGTTGACATACCAAATGATGGCAGATGGGTAAATGGAGGCAGATGGTTCTTGTTCACAGCTATTCTAAAAGCAAAACTTTTTGAGATGAAAGTCCTCCAATTTTGATTCAGGAAATAGTGTTTCCAGTTCAAAAATTTTGAAACTTTTCTGTACTTCGTTTCTTTATACCGTTGCCTAAATAGGCAACTTTTGGTCTGGCACAGACTCTGGCTGCAACCCTGCACATTTCTTAGGGCTGGAGGGCACACACGTCTCTATACATATGCACATTTTAATTTGCTTAGCATAATGTGTGTTAACTCCTGCATGCTTAGCAAGTTTTGCATAATGTTGGTTTTGTTATTCCTTAACCTAGTGAAGGTATGTTGTATAACTTGGCAACTAACTGCTGTCATCATGAGATACAGCTGTAATTGTGGACATGAATCCTTCTTCCATTCAGTTTTCTTTTCCAGTTTTCTTTTCTTCCTGTCTCCCTTTCTCCCCTTACCGCCCCCCCCCCCAGTAGTTTTATCATCTCTTCTAGTTAGCTAGCCGTTCAATTTTTTGGCAGTTATCTGATGTTCACTGGCCTACATCTGCCCTTCAGTTCCAGGGAGAATCCAGAATAGGAAACAGCTTAGTCTCTAGCAGCTGCTGGCAGGTAGATGATAAAACCAATTTCAGAAATCTTCGAAGATATAATAGATCTATAATGAGCAAACCTGACGGTCGTTTGAAAAACAGAGAAAAATTATAGCAGTCTTTCCAGTAATTCATTTGTATACCTTTCGAAGAGCTTTGTTAAAGCACAGACTAGTAGGAACTGAGGGCTTTGGTTGTATTCTAATGACAGAAAGAAATACCAGTTCTGACACTACTAAAATACAGTTAAAATGTATCCTGATTCGTTGACACAGCTTGTTCTTTTAAAGCATCCTGTGTCTTGAGCCCTGCTTTCTGGACTTTACTTACTTGAGTTGCTTGAGTGTTGATGCCAAATAGTTTTGTATCTATGTGTGTGCTAGTATAGTTTTTATGCAAAAATTACCGAGTTGTCCAGATTTACAGCTGTCTGCTTAGAGTTTAATGTGTAGGGCTGACAGGCGTTTTCTTCCTTTTCTTTTTTTGGCTTGCCAAGTCTTTCCTCTCATTCCCCACTCTTTGAGCAGTAGAAAGGCCCAGGACAGCATCTTACTGGGTACCTGATATTTTTTTTGCTTCTTACTACTGCTTGTTTTGTTGCAGTTTTGTAGGTGGGATAGTATGGCTTCTTCATCTGTCCTAATATACAGGCCAGTGAAGCTGAAGGTCAAAAAAGAAAAATGACAGTCTTAGAGAGGACTTGAATGATCCCATGGAGCTTTTGGGGAGTGATGCTTTTGAACAACTTGTGAAATGCTTACCAATGTTTATAGCTTAGTGTGTGTTCCTTTTTTTTTTTTTTTTTGCAGTGCCTCCAAAGCCATTACATCTGCAAAATTCACAGTCATCCATTCCCCACCAAACCCCTAGACATAAAGTTTTATATACTGCGAAGCAAAGAATGGAGGAAGTTACATCTACCTCTTCTTGTGTATCAAAAGAGAAAACTAGTAAAGTTTCTGATCTCATCAGTCATTTTGAAGGAGGCAGGTAAACATGTTTTGTGTATTTCTTCAAAGGTTCTAGTACAAATGCGGCATAACTGATAATGAATGAGGAAATGCTATGTGTTCCTCTTTTATAGCCTTAGTATAGGCAGTTCTTGTGTGTGTTGTTTCTCATGTGTTGAGAGACACAAGAAGGGGAAGTTGTAAAAAGAATGTGCTGGTAAAGAATATAGGCAGGCTTTTGGTTTACCAGAACTCAGTATTTACATTCCAGTCCATCATCATCTGAATTCAACAAAGAAATGGATCAGTTCAGCAAAGAAATGGATCAATTCAACAAGAGTATTCGAGCTAGTCTATAACAGCAGAAAGACCAAAAAGCCATGCTGAGGCTGCGATTATATGCACAATTAGATCCGACATAGGCACGAATGCCAGGCAAATTTAAAGGGAGTGATCAGACATCTTACTACTCTAGGACCTTGACATCTACAGAGAGGAACTACGCACAGATAGACAAGGAGGGTCTCACTATCGGGAGGGTGTAAAAAAGTTCCACGATTACCTCTATGGCCGGGACTTCACAATCACCACCAACATCTGGGAAGCGTCCTGCAGCCGTCGGCAACCTGTTCTGCTCTGCCACAGAAGCAGAGTTAAAAGACACTGGGGAAAAACTGGTGGTAAACGGGTTGCGATGGTCCACAGATGGACTTTCCCGTCTGATCGCTCCAGCGCGCTTTCATGCCATCGGGATGGTCTGATCAGGTTATCCCGACTCCATGCCATTGTTTCCCCCCCCCCCCCCCCAGTATGTGTATCATCGCAAACTCCATAGGGAGCCCTCAGTGTGGAGGTGCGATTCATCAATTCTTCGTTTAAGCGCATGGGAAACAAATGGCAAAAAACCCAAAAAACAACTCACCCGCAGTTGCATCTGATCACACACTGACAGGCTGCACCCATAGCTTCAAAGGGAGGTGTGATCCCGTGACTGCTGGTCAAATTCCTCCAGAGGAAATAGCCTTGCTTCCCCCACCCCGCTTTATCTGGCGTGTGTGATCCCAACCTGAGTTTTGCCATGCTTCTACAGGCTGACCTTCTCCCTCATCTTGTAGTTGTCATCCTATTGCAAAAAAAATCCAAGGCTTGGCCTGGAAATTCTTATACTCAAAATGGGACATTACTGGCATGTTTTAAAGTGTTTGCCATCCATCCCTCCTGGCTGTATGGCTTTAACTGGTTTATTGTGTCATGAACCTGTTCCTTTCTTTTCTCCTCCTAGGCTAGACCCATCCTTAGGAAAAATTTACCTCCCTTTGTATTACCCTGACATTTTAAAAAATGAACTTTTGAAGATTTCATATTGTTTTCCTGGCTTTGCGGGCTCATGTACCTCAGTATTGGCCATGACTGTCCAGGGTCTCAGGCAGAGAGAGGTCTTTTCCAGCATCTGCTACCTGAGATCCTTTAACTGGCGATGTCAAGAATTAAGACAGGAACTTGCAGGCAAAGCATGTGTTCTCTCACAGGTACTCCTGCAGTCTTCCTCCCTGAACTGGTATGCAGAGTATTGTGACAACTCCTTTTCCAGTGGAAGAAAAGAAGCACAAGATGGTAGCCTTAAAATAAACAGGCTTCCAGTGTCAAGAATTAGAAAGTAAATAATATAAACAAGGGGACAAGGTGTTGTTCTACAAAGGAGGGAGATCATATGTAGTTTTATTTTGGGATGACAAAGGATAGCAGGGTGTGTCAGATGTTGAGGCACTAAAATACACTTTGGAGAAAGCAGATGTCCTATGTGACTAGGAACAGACACAGGCCTGAGGTGTGTAGCAAAATTGTGGGGAAATATGGAAAATATTTTGTGCAAGTCACTCTGTCATGTCATAGTATTACTTAAACAGTTCACATGTAGAGTGCCACTAACTGAGCACTGTAAGTGTACATGTCTGCGTTTCCAAACCAGCAGAGAGGAAATGATATGGAGAACAGAAAAGGGAAACAAGAGGACAAGCATAAAAATGAAAATAATAGTAGGAAGTTTGGGCAAACCTGGAAGAAAGTATTTCTTGGTGGGACCACTGACAGTTTGATATGGGCATAAATCTGAAAAACTTTAGCTGGCCATGCATGACCCCGCTTTACTATAGAGAAATGGACAGTTAGGTTGAATCAGAGTCCTGTTCCTGACACTGAAAGATGAAAGTATAGTGCAGCGATGTAAAATGTAGCAATAGTTCATAAAGGTAATACAAGGAAAGAAAAGTAATGTCAAACAAGCATATGTTACAGAAAGTAGCTTGAAGTACACGAAAAAGCAAGAAAATTAGCAACATCAAAATGCTGCATATGTTCAAAATTCAACAATGATGTAACATGTAACAAAGTAGGAGCAAAATACTGAAATTGTGAAATTTTCACAACTCTCTGCTTTTGTTGATCCATTATGAGACAGCAGGGAAAAGAAAATTCGTGCAATTTTTCTTATTCCTGGCAGATGTATGTTTTTAAACCACGGTCTGCAGAATGTATAAAATGGTTTGGAGGACCCAATTATTGTAGCAAAAGGGGTATCCAGGTGGGGAGTATTAAATTCTCCCCCTCTGCTTGCCATTTAACTTCCCACAGTTACCCATCCAATACCTATTCCTCCAGACAAACTCTACAGAAGACAAGAGCCTGCCCAACGAAGCACTGCATGATAGAATTGGCTAAAGGATAAATGGTGAATGCAAGAAGGGTTCCACTTTTCTCACCCACATGGAGCTCCTCCTCCCTTGTTATCCATGACTGGGCCAGCCCTGGACTGCTCATCCAGTTTAAGCCATAATAAACAGCAAGAGATGCTGTTGCAGTCCTTTGATTTCAGTGGGCCTAGTGCCAACTGATTGCACATTTGTAAGATTATAGCTATTGTTAGTAGAAGCTCACTGTTCACTGTGTGCTTTTGTGGCAACCGTTTTTGTTCCACATTTCCTCTGTTGTCATTGGGTTTGATCGCCAAGAGGGGGATAAGAAGGGTATGCTTTACATGCTATGCAAATGTCTGTTTATGTAACATGCATTCGTTTTCATTCTCTGTCTCTTATTCTCCTTAGCCCATCCAATCTTAGTGAGCTGAAAAAAGAGCCCAGTGTTATCAGTGTTGTTAGATCTCAAGGAAAGCATGGGTTGACATCATCACCTCAGCCAAAATTCCTCACCCAACACCCACTACAAAAGCAGGGAAATAATACAGATCAATCTCAGGATGTACGGAATTGCACGACCAACGGAGTAGTAGCACAGAACCGGCTGGAATGCAGGGACAGCAGGTTGCCAGTTCATAATGACAGTACGGCCATTCAAAGTGAAGGTGCTTCATCTGAAAGCAGCTTGGTAAATGGAGAGAGAGAGAGCACAAGTACGGACTCGTTGCAAACTACGGCTGCCTGCAAAGGGCAAACGATCAATAGCTGTTGCCGGACTAGTCCAGATGTGAACGCATTGTTCCCATCTGGAAAAGAAACTGTAGAAATGATTGCTAATGCAGAGGATAAACAGGTTGAAGAGCACATTAAGCAAGACCAGCAACTGGAAACAAAGGTAAGGGGGATGTATCTTCTGTTGCATTCCAGGAAGCCTCTGAAGCTGATCACTGTGTTCCTCTGTGATTATTCTACAGCCGGAACCTAGACACTGATGGTGTGTTTCATTTGTAGGGTATTGTAGCAGTTTATTATGGAAGCGTTTGAGACAGGGCCTCTTTTCTCATTGTAACTACATATGTTTTACGTTGGCTTTTGAAAGTTCACGTTCTGTTTTTACAGGACAAAGCTCTGATGGAATAATTATGTCTGGGTAGACAGAGGTGCTGAGAGCCTTGTCACCCTTCACCCAATCATGGAAACAGCTGGAGACATCTTCTGAAGAAGTTTCCTAGAAAGGGAATCTAATCCAGAGGCTTTTATGCGGGTGTTTCCAGTACATGTACATGGCTATATTGAAGGGTTTCCTTATTCAACTGAATAGTAGGGACCAGTCCCTTTGTATATCCACATCAGTACATTGTACTGAATGCCAGCCTGCACAGGAAAGACATCTAAATGATGTAAAAGGTGTTGGCAGTATTTTACAGGAAAAGGCAGGGACAACAGGGTGGTGGTACATTAATATGTAAGAAGGAAATTGGCAAACACCTGGGGAAGATGACAGAAGGCAGCTGTTCTAACTGAGCCTTGCACCTTCTGGTTGATGAACTAATGTTCTGTTATGTGGCCTGTTGCAAATAAAAAAGTCAAGGTGCTCCTGATACCTTGTAGCCCCTCTTTGGAATCCGCTGTCACACATTTGTCACAGGGTGTAGCTGTAATTTTTAATAGCCTGAAATCATGTGGGCAGGGCTGACTGCCTCAGCCTTTCTGGGACCTAGAAGGTTGAGCAGCTAAACAAAAGAATAACCTACATCTATTTATTACAAAGTGCATAGTAAGTATAGATTACTTTATTATTTGGAGCATTACTATTTAATAGATTCACACTCTACTTTCCTGGTCTGGAACAGGTATTTTACACTTATATTTCTGGTGTGTGTTGTCATTATTTAGACCACTGAAGAAGGCCCTCTGCATTTGGGCTAGTGGTTAGATTTCAGATTTTATTTTTACAGTCAATGACCAGTATACACAAAGGTTTACATAAAATCAAACAATCAAATTTCACGACATTAAAAGGGCTAGTAGTTACTTTGTGCAACCCAATGTTTTGGTCCTAGTTACTGTACATACAATTTACATGTAATGCTGTATGCTATGTGGATGTAATGTGATACCAACTACCTTGTGGGTTTTATCTGTGTTTTTAATTTATATTTACTGTGCACTTTGTAATAAATAGTTGTAGATTATTCTTTTGTTTAGCTGCTCAGCTTTATAGGTTCCTGACTTGCTTCTCAGGTTGTCCCCCCACCCCTTTTGCTGTTTCCTGCTTCAGCCTTTCCTCCACAATCAGTTTCCTCATGGAGGGAAGATGCTGGTCCCATAGGAAAGATACAGATCATTTGTCTATGCCCACATGGACGTTATATCTCCACTGTGGGATAAACTACTTTGTACAGTAGACCTGTAAGTAGTAAACGGCACCTAACAGGGCCTAGAATTAGATTTAGTGGCGCATTCAGTGAAGAAATATTGTATGTTTGAAGCTGTTAGCTGTCTTGGCAGCACTTGTTAAAGCAGAAAGGTGGGGTATATATTTTGTAAATAATAATATATAAGGGCTGCTTGTCTCATGGTGGTACAGTGTTGAAGATGGATCCATTCCCTAATATTAGCAAGCGTTCTGGAGATCCTGAGTCATTTCACGCTAATCCGTCCCAGGTTTTATAATGGAGGGGGTGGAAACTCAGGAAAAAACAAGAATGTGACTTGGCTGCATATATGTGATGTAATCCGAAGCATTAAACTCACCATTCTGTGTTTAGCCTTTTTAAATGACTGTCTCTGTGATGAAAATTCTAGGACACTGAGGCACAAGATGGAACTAGGCAAGAATACTGGGACTTAATTAAACTGAGGAAAGGATATTTCAAGAGAATGAGTATTTGGAGACAATTTTAATGTAAAGTCTTTTTTCCTGTGGGGTATTCTGGCATTGTTCCTAAATAGCTGTAGTAGTTATGCTACAGTATAAAATTCTAACGAATTTTTAAAGAGAGATTCAGGAATTCCTTGCATTTCTTCCTGGACAAGTAGCTTTTCCACTCCATAGTAGCATTTTCTGCATAAATTTCCCCCATGGGACTCATTCCAAAGGGCTGTCATGGAAGAAAAAGAATCTACTTATCACTCAGCTTTCTGAGCCTACAGATATATGGGATTTGCCCAGCCGGAAACAGTTAGTTTTAAAATATTGAAACATTTGTCTCTTATTGGGTTCAACATCAAATATTAACATTCTTTTTTTCAGTTCCTTTGTAATAGTTCATTTTGATCAAGATGTTGATACTAAAAGCATTTTTCTTACACTTCATCTTGCATTAAAAATGTTACAAAAAACTCCTATAGAGAAGAAAACCCTTGAAAGGTAGGTGTGGCATGATAACCCAGTTAGGTGTGTGGTAGGTTCATGCCAACCCCAAAGTTTTTTTAAAGCTGTGGGTTGGTAACACCAAGCTGTTGTTTGGCACCAGGCGAATGAATCCCTGTGCCCATATACTTCTTCCCTTGTGCACTTAGAATCAATTAACGACTTCTAGTTTAGCACAAATTCTAGGTTTCCTTACATCCTAACAGCCAAATTAAGGTGAGAATTTCCTTTCCAACGGTAAAATTGTAAACCGAAGTTTGAAACTGGTTGGTTTGCAATCCTGGTTTGAAGGGAAGTACACACACAACCAAGTTTGTCAGTGTGGCTATAGCAACAAAATGCTTCACGATGTTGCTGGCAATACAGCTTGCATTCTTTTTTGCTTTGGGGGGCTTTGGTGGTCGTTCAAAAATTCCCCTGAACTCCTAAGTCATGTGGGCATCAAGGATTTTTTTTGCAGAACATTTTCTTCCCACCCCTGCTCTGCACATTGCTTGATCCAGAATGAGGGTTGCCAGTTGCCCACCATGTTAACAGAGGTAGACCTTCAGTTAGGCCTCTCAAAGGGGAGAAGAGGATTCTCTGTTCTTGCTTTTTCCAGTGATTTTTTGCTTAGGAAGGAAGACGATCTGTTCATAAACTGTGTATATAAATTATTCTGAAAATAAAATTTTATGTGTTTCTAGGAGACAGATGAACAAAAATGTTACAAAATTGCCAGTGAGCTTTTGCACACAGAAAAAGCCTATGTCTGCCGGCTTGAATTGTTGGACCAGGTAAGTTTTCTCTTTAAAATAATTACAGGCTATAAACAAGGTTTCTTATGAGAGAATAGATGTAAAGTGTGTTCTGTAATTATTTGGGGGAACAGCGTGAAAGAGCTATACTTACACATTTACAACTACCTGTCCATAGTTCTGCATTTACAGTTATCAGTGCTTTCATGCCACTGCCGTACATTAAATTCAGTTATGTGAAGGTCATGACCTCTCGCACCTCCTATGTCTTCAGTTCCTAAGCAGCCTCCCGCCTCCCTCTTGTGTCAGCCCAAGGTAACAGAGGCCATAGAAGTCTGGAACCTAGGGTACACCTTTGCCTTTCAGCAATCTCAGTAGCACTGTGACCAATGTTTATAGAAAACCTTGACCTATTTCTTCTTTGAAGACTGTTGCTGTTAAGTCCTGCAAATACTGCTTCCCATGCCTAAATAAGGGACTATTCCCCATCTTCCCTAAATAAGGGATTAGTCCCTCTGAAATGTGACCAATAAAAGTATAAAAAATGCTTGGTCATCACTGATCATTCAGGCAGTCTTAAACTTGGGACTTAGAGATTAAAAATCTTCCATTTTAACTTCCAGATGGTGGCTAGTTCAGCAAAAAGAACAGGAATTGCTCATATCCTCTGCTGCAATGATGGAATCCTTATACATTTCACAGATGCAGATTTATATTTGCCATTTAAATGCCACACAAGTCTCAGGCTCTGTGTTTTCTTCCTGACTCAGTACCCTGGTTTTCAAAAAAAAATCTTTCTTGATAAAACATCTCTATCTCCAAAGCCGATTCATTTTTCTTACTGCATTTTCCTGCCCACTGAGATTGTTCCTCCTCTTTACTCCCTCGCTGCATGGTTAATTTGCCTGCTGTCTAGGTAATTAGGTTATAAATTCAGCATAGTTCAAAAGAAATCATATCTCTCTGGTTGAACAGGCTCGTTGCTATGCACGTTGTGCTTTTGGTCTTGGATTTGCTCTCTGAATATAAGCAGCTCAGCATAGCCGTCTGCCTTGAGTAAAAACCTGACATCCCTGATTACCTTTAAATTGCTTACTGCACTGGCTCTTTTAACTGGTAACATTTTATTACAGCTGTTACCTGGACCAGTGCATTATGTTTTGTGAGAAACTGCTTGAGCTTTCTTGTAGAAAAGTTTGTAGAAGTAAATATTCAGTTAATTTAATTAAAATAGTATTCTACAGAAGCTGGTGGCCAAAGGTTTTATTGGAAAGTTCAAAGTGATGTGTATAATTTAGCCTTCTGTTCCCTTTACTTTCTTGGCCTTTCTTGCATCTTCCTCTTTTATTCTTTGAGGATAATATGCTGGCCCTGCCATTTCCTTTTTCTTCTTCAACTTCCCACTACCTCCACCTATCTTTGTTTCAGGTATCTTTATAGTTTGCCCCACTTCCTTCAGCTACCCAACTTTTGGCTCATCTCAGCTTCCTGGCTTCATTCTCCCCATTTGCCTGATTACTCTTTTGCTAAGTCATCTCTAAAGTTTTGTCCAGATCTCTTTGAGACTTTTGTGCCTGCTTCCAGATGGCTGTTTTTGCCCCACAAGAGTGGTCTTTTTTCCCTGCATCCATACAACATTGCTTTGCATTCGTATACCACCCAACTTCCCACTAGCTTTGCTGCAGTCTCTCCTAAATCTGTAGAACAAATTTAGAATCCAGTGGCACCTTTAAGACCAACAAAGGCTTATTCAAGGTATGCGGGCACACTTTATCAAATACATTAGAATGGCAGGGAAGGTTCAAACTTCTAGCCAGAGAATGAACAGCAAATTAAAATGTAACATGATGATGTTCAAGATATGCAAAGTGACACTTCATCATCATCATGTTACAAGTTAATCTGCTGTTCATTCTCTGGCTATAAGTCTGAACCTTCCCTGCCATTCTAATGGATTTGATAAAGTGTGCATGCACACCAAAAGCTCATTGAATACACCTTTGTTGGTCTTAAAGGTGCCACTGGATTCTAAATTTGTTCTACTGCTTCAAACCAACACGGCTGACCATCTGGATCTATCTCCTAAATCTGGTTTGGGACTGTTCTATTTTGAAAGAGTGTAACCAAAACATTTTTTGCACTGCTTTTGATGGGAAGGTGTGGATTTTTTTTTCAGGTCCCAACAGTGTTGGTGCTGGGTTTCTTTGCCCAGTCCTGATGACTTCTATCCCTCCTGCACTACCAGAGGGCTTTGGGGGGCTTTTAAAAATCACCTATCGCTATAGTGCATTAATGCTATAGGAATAGATCAATTATCCATTTTTTTAAAAACCTGAAAAAGCCTTCTGGTGGTATGGGATGGGAGGAAATGTTGGCTTCAGGGGACTGTAGGAATGAAAGTATAGGGAAAACAGCCATGTGGATGCTCCATGTCTGTTGCAATTGCCTCTACATTCACAACATCGAGAGCCACATAGAGAACTGTTGTCATGTAGAAGTACCCTCCCGTTACTCTCCTGCCCTTAATTCATTGTTGCCTCTGTTTTTTCCCAGCTCCTGTTAGTTTCCTCTGGCTAGTTTTCCAGTGGATCTCTGTTTCTCAGCCTCCTCTGCATCCTTTGTTTATAAGCCCTGCCTATAGAATCCCTGCATTTTTAAGAAGCTTTGATTCCTGATGTGCTCTCTTCCCATGTGTTTGTGGATAGCAGGATTGCATGTTTTTGAGCCTGACTCTCCCATTTTGTCCATTGCAGGTATTCTATAGTAGACTGATGGACGAAGCTAACAGGGGTTCATTCCCTGCTGAAGTTGTTAATAAAATATTTTCCAACATTTCATCCATAAATCAATTCCACAGCCAATTTTTGTTGCCAGAGCTTGAGAAAAGAATGCAAGAATGGTAAGTATTGTTGTGAATTACTGGAGGATAGTAGTTTATGTGAGGCAACCTGAATATCATCAGACATGGCTATAGGAAAGTCTTATGGTACAATGGCTACATTCTCATAGAATGACAAACAGGTTGGTCAGTATGGGAACAAGGCACCCCTGTTTGCAAGATTCTCTGGTTTGCAATAGACCAGGGGTGGGCAAATTGTGGCCCGTGGGCCACATGCGGCCCGGCACAGAGTTTTTTGCAGCCCGCCAAGACAGTTGGCCACAGACATTAACTTGCAGGCTGTGATGAGAATCTCAACAAGCAATCTCACTCATGATTTTTTTTAAAAAGTAGAAAAGTGTGATAGGGTACATTCGTCTCATTAAACTGATTCTAAAATTAAATGTGCTTGCAGCTATAGATGATATGAAATTAGCCCAATAAATAAATTGAATAAAACTACCACTATTTTATTTAATTTATATTTATTGATTTTTATGATACAATTTATACCTTTTCTGAACTGCAAAATTAACTAATGAATGCAATCATTTTAAAAGGTGCGGCCCTCCGCTAACCTCCACTCCCACAAAGAGGCCCCCGAGCCAAAACAATTGCCCACCCCTGCAATAGACCATAGTTTGTCAGTTTGTCAACGTTTTTGTATGATCTGGGATCCTGGTTTCTAGATAAGTAAATGAACTATAGTTGGGAATGTGGAACTCTTCAGTTCCAAGCCATGTATAACCTCAAGGGCTTCCTAGGTTGTTTCAGTATTGGTAAGTGGTGCTTTCTGAAAAGTACCAGAAAGACATAGGATTTACCCTGTTAAAGTAGAGCCATCCGTATGCAGCCATAGTAAGATATAATCTGAGATATAATATATACAGATAGCTGCAGATGACTTGGACATATACATTCAGCTGCTGCAGTCTCACTACTACAGCCCATTTGTATAAGAGGCAGATGATTAATTAAAAATGAGTTTGTCAGTTGACTGTCTGGCTTAATGATCGTTCCTATTTGGGATTCTTCCTAAATTAGATAGGTACTGAGCATGGTGAAAACCTGCCCTTTGATTCTTCCCGAAATTTTTTTTTATCTGAGTACAAGTCCAGCATGTGATGTACAGACTAGAACATAGTATTGATGGTATCTGAATGAAATGTTCATTTCATTTTGTACTTCTCTGGCTCATAGCTCATTTTTAAAGCATACTATACAAAATGGTTTGTTAAAAGAAAAAAACCCTGCCTTATAATTGGAGGAAGGCTGCTGTTTTTAAAATGCATTACCTTGAAGCAGTCATCTGTTACCAGTACATGTCAAATGGCTTTGAAGTTGTTGAGCTGCCTTTGAAATTGTTATAATGCTGAGTAGAATTCAAAGGCAAGATTCCACAGAGCAAAAATGTCACTTTGAAAAGGAGAAGCTAGGGTAGATAGACTTTGCATGACTGCTGGGGAATGGCAGGAACTGTTCCATGGGTGTATTAGCTGAAAAGTGGCAATGTTATCTTTCTGCACTTCATTGTATTTTTATCCTGTTCACAACGTAAAATTATTTCAGTGTTCAATGCAGTTATGGAGATTAACCTGCCAAAAACAAAGAAAAACCAGTAGCTATTTTCATTGTAATATTTCTTTATAAAGCAAATTAGCAAATGTAGAATGTTTAGTCAGAATTAGACCATGATCTGTGAATTAGCAAATTTTAACATTTCACCCAAAGCATTCATTTGCTTTGTATGTCTTCTAGACCTGAAGCCTTTTCTTACAGTCTTTTTAATTTGACCGTTTTCTGTTACGTCTTGTATTATTGAAAACATAAGAACATGAGAAGAGCCCCGCTGGATCAGACTGATGGTCCATCTAATCCAGCATCATTCTGTTTCACACAGTGGCCAACCAATTCCTCTGGATGGCCAACAGCAGGGCATAGTGGTTGAGGCCTTGCTCCAACGTTGCCTCCTTGCTCTGGGATTCAAAAGATTAGTGCCTCTGAATGTGGAGGTTCCTCTCAGTCACCATGACTGATAGACCTGTTCTTCATGAATCTATCTAATCCCCTTTTAAAGCTGTTTATTCTTGTGGCCATCATGGCATCCTCTGGCAGCAAATTCCACATTTTAATCACTCTCTATTTATAGTATTTCCTTTTGTCCATTTTGAACTACTGCCATCAGTTTCATTGGATGCCCTCAAATTGCAGTATTTTGGGAGAGGGAGAAAAATTTCTCTTTGTCAACTTTCTCCATCCCATGCATAATTTTATAAACCCCTCTTAGATGTCTCTTTACCCTGGGGTAAGCAGTATAATAAACTTTCAATTGGCCATGTAGAGTTAAATTTATAATTGATTGCAATGTGTGCATAAGGGGCAGGCAAAATAAACCAGAAATATAAATAACAGCCTTGAGAGGCTGATCAATATACCTGATACTTAGCTTGGCCAAATGTGTGGATACTTAAATCCAGGGGTCCTTTCGTAGAAAAAGAGCTGCAGGAGTTCATTAGCATAACTCATTAGCATAACTCATTAGCATATGCCACGTCCCTTGACATCACTGGAAGTGTGTCAGAAAGGGAATGTCAGTTTCAGCCCCATTATACCCTATGGGCCATTGAAATCAATGGCAAAAACTCATAGGGTATATGAGGGGCTGGAGGAAAGGGGATTTGGGGGAGAGGCTCCAAACTTGCAGGGTAGCTGCTGGGGCCTCTCCTCGAAATACCCACCAAGTTTCAAGAAGATTGGACCACGGGGTCCAATTCTATGGGCCCCCAAACAGGTTGTCCCATCCCCTCCATTGTTCTCTATGGTGGGAAAAAATGTTACCTTTTTTTCTACCATAGAGAACAATGGAGGGAATGGGGGCAACCTGTTTGGGGGCCCGTAGAATTGGATCCCCTGGTCCAATCTTCTTGAAACTTGGTGGGTATTTGGGGGAGAGGTCCCAGCAGCTACCCTGCAAGTTTGGAGCCTCTCCCTCAAACCCCCTCCCCTCCAGTCGCTTTTAAAGTTGCCGTCGAATTTCAGAATCTGATTCAGCCCATGGCTGCCCTAGTGGCCACTCCTGAGCTGGCGGAGCTTTGCTCCGCCTCGCTCTGGCCCCAATGGACCCCTGCTTAAATCCACAGAATGGAGCCATGAAAAGACACGATAGACCTTTCTGCAGACCTGAAAAACACACCAAAATCTGAAGTAAAAAAAACAATATGTGGTTGTGGAGGAGTTAAAATCCTAAAATAATTAAAGCAATGCCTATAGCTTTAAAAAACAAATGCTCTGAGTGGCTGTTGCTAGGCAACCACAACAGTATTTCCAGCCGTTGTGCCTTGGTTTCTGTCAGTAAAAGGCGGGGGGGAGAGGGCAAGGCCCTTTTCAGGGCTGTTTGGTCTCATTTGCCGAGTTGTGCTCCAGCTGCTGTGTTTGGAGGTTGTGGTCTCTTTAAATGCCTACCGCCTCCTCCAATCCCCACCGCTACGATGGCGTGACTCAGCTTGTGAACTCAGAAGGAATATGCCTTCTGAGTTGGCTTGCTGAGTCATGCCACAACAGTTGGAGAAGACAGTAGGCATTTTAAGAGACAGTTGTCTCTTTGAATGCCTATTGCCTCCTCCAAGCCTTGCCATGGCCGCAGGAGCAGTGGCATGACTTGGCATATGCCTTCTGAGTTCACTCGCTGAGTCATGCCCCCCCACACACTTGGAGAAGGTAGTAGGCATTTAAAGTGACTGTGGTCTCTTTAAATGCCTACTCCTTGAAGCCCCCCTATGAGACTGGTGGCAGCGGTGGTGGGGCTTGGAGAAGGAATTTAAAGAGACCTCGGTATCTTTAATTGCTTTTCCCCCTCCATTAAATTGGTATTGGACAGCCCCCCCCCAAAGCCCCAGATACCCCCAGATCAATTCTCCATTATAACCTATGGGGAACGTTGGTGGAAAATTTCAGGTTTTCTGAAAAATTCCTGAATCCCATACCGATATTGGGATTTGGGAATATCAGAAGTTAGCTTTCCTATGTCAGATAATTCAATTCCTGGCGAGAGGTACACTTCAATAATGTTTAGGCTCATTAAG
This sequence comes from Lepidodactylus listeri, assembly GCA_029233225.1. Lineage (NCBI taxonomy): Eukaryota > Metazoa > Chordata > Lepidosauria > Squamata > Gekkonidae > Lepidodactylus > Lepidodactylus listeri. The sequence continues at coordinate 26,078,679 of JARCFY010000008.1, forward strand.
TGTATAGAATTCACAAGTAAATACTATTAGAGAATCTCTGCTTCCTTTTAGCATTTGATTAAAGTGTAACTATTACATTCTTAATATTGACTAAATCAACAAACATTGTACCATCCATCATTGTTACATAGATGATTAAAGGAGAGCAATTGCATATAAAAGTTTATTTCCCTCCAAATAAGCAGATCACAGGAAAGTAGTCCCTTCTGAAAAGAAAGCTCTCAGTCAGTTCAACTCCCATATTTATAGGATTTCAACATCATCTCCCAACAATAGCTAAGTGAACAACGTTTGAGTCCAGTGGCACCTTTAAGACCAACAAAGTTTAATTTTGGGTATAAGCTTATAATGCACACTTCTTCAGATACCAACTGTCCCACTTGGAAAGGGCACACATTCTTGGCTAATTCATTATTTTATAATTTCAAACATTGTACAAGGCTTTCAAGGAAGGGAAAGAAGAAATAGTGAGGGAGGAGAAATGAGATGCCCCCCGCAAGTCCATGCAGGTTTCCCACTTGGAGCACTGTTCTCTAATTTAGTATGTACTTTATAGCACTGCTTGTTTTTGCCTTTTTTAGGGATACAAGCCCGAGGATTGGTGATATCCTGCAGAAATTAGCCCCTTTTCTCAAGATGTATGGGGAATATGTGAAGAATTTTGACAATGCAATGGAACTGGTAAAAACATGGACAGAGCGATCACCACTTTTCAAATCCATTATTCAAGATATCCAGGTGGGTTGTGTTATATGTGTACAAATTACTATGTTTTTTAGCCTTCAAGAGGCTAACAGATTTTAGATACTTTATTTGTAAGATTTTGTGTCATTGTCTCGGTAAAGTGATTCCAGCCGTCAAATCTGAATCTTGGTAGTACATGTAAACCCTCCATGTGGGAGAGGGGGCTCCCTTCTTAGCCTTATATGGATTGAAAGTGTATCCATCTGTGTAATGGTGAAATCATGGGCTGGGTCTTGCAGATCCATTTCACTAAGAGCAGCATTTCCCCGTGGCACAAGCAGCATTCCCTCTGACGCATGAGGCTCTTTATGGGGAATTTGTCACAGCAGAATAGGCATGATGGATCCAACCCCGTGTGCCTTGAGGGGAACAGACCATCGTAGAAATACTTGTCTGTGTGGAGTTGCTTGTCTACATCTGTGCCCCTTCAGAGCCCTGGACCAACCTGCATGGCTCCCTTTCCCTTTCTTGTCATATCCTCTAACTTCAGTTAAAGGTAGTATAAGTCAAAAGATGTACAGTAAAAACTGAGATATCAGAGATTTGATTAATCATTCAGATTACCAAGAAGCAAAAAGCATTGGTCGAGTGGAACACGGTTTGTAAATTCAATATCATTTTCCAGATGGTCCATGTCAGCAAACTTTTTTTTTAAATCGTTGGTTACAAAGTGGATATAAAGGTGGGCAGAATAAATGGGAGTATGTGCAGATTTGACATGGCAAACTCATAGTACGTAATTGCTGAGATAAACAAAAAGCTTAGTGGACAATGCAGAAAGAAAATGCAGACTGGTCTATGTGTCTGATGAGGTAAGATCTAATCCATGAAGGCTTATGCTTGTCTGTAAGGTACCACTGGACTTCTGTTTTATTCAAAAAGTAAGAAGTATAGCACTGGTAATGTATAATGCTGCCTCTTCAGTTACCCCTGAATATGATTTGCTGAATAGATAGCCATATTTACATGCGGCATCAGATATCTCCAGGTGTGTAAAAGCCATGGAGTGATTTGGATTAGGGCTGTTGCACAGAAGAATATTACCCCCCCCCCCCCCCGTACATGTGCAGTCTCTGTTGAGGCACCCCCCTTGTGGAATGAGGAATGACCTGCCTGAGGAGATCAGGAAGGGCACCCACAGGTCTACCATTTTGGAGAATGTGCAAAACATATATTCAAGAGGACATTTCCATAAAGGAATTAGAACTAGTGTTGAAGAGGATATTTCCATAAGGGGATTAGTTACTAGTATTGCCAACTCTGGGCTGGGAAATTTCTGGAAATTTGGGGCAGGTGGAGCCTAAGAAGGAATGTCAATGGGGTATAATGCCATAGAGCAGGGGTGTCAAACATGTGGCCTGGGGGCCAGATCAGGCCCTTGGAGGGCTCCAATTCGGCCCACAAAGACCTGGCTGTCTTCTGCTTCATTTTCCAGTTCTGCTACTGCTGCCATGTTGCAGCTTGCTTTACTAGACTCTCTCAATCACACAGGATAGATAGGCCTCTCCTGTGCAATTGAGAGAGTCCGGTAAAGAACTGGCTGAGGCTCCTCCCCCTCCTCCTCCCAGGCAGAGGAAGGGAACTGGCCAGGCTGCCTCAGTCCTACCGGAGACAAAGGTAAGCCTTTCTTCCCTTTCACTGGCTGAGGCTCCTCCTTAAAGGGAGGAAGGGAGAGAGGGAATGAGGGAGAGCTTGCTTTGCTGGGCTGCCTCAATTACACTGGAGAAATACTGAGCACCTTTAAGACCAACAAAGTTTTTTTCAAGGTATGAGCTATTGTGTGCCTTGCTACAGTATATGTGTGTTTTGTTGGGCTCCTTATGCTGTGTGTGTGTTTTGTTGGGCTCCTTATGCCAGGGCTCTCCTGGGTGCAACTGGGTTCTCTCCCCCTTTTCCCAGTATTCATGCCCTCATGATTCAGTCTTTCTCAGTAAGAAAGCAATGTGAACTATTTTAGAGGAGGAATAACAACAAGCCAGTGAGATGGATTAAGTTGAGAGTGGGTGTCCAGACCAAGTTCACCCAGCACATTTCCTGTAGGTAGTTGTAGTTATTTCTCTGGGGAAGAGTATAGTTTTGTAGATAAACACATACCCTCAGTCTGTGTTAGGATGCCTTCTCATGTTCTTGACCAGCACGTGAAGCAACATGTACAAAAGCTTGCAATGCCCAGCCATTTCATGTTTTCCCATGGGTCCTAGTTCAGAACACTGACCATGAGATTCCTGTAATGAGTGTCAGTAAATCAAAAGTAGGTTTGCAGTTTAAAGATAGCACACCTGAACAGCATTCTCAGGATTGCAACAGCACAGACATTTTGATGCAATAATTCAGAGCAAGAGGTGTTGGTTATCAGAGACTGTTAAATAGACAAATAATGCAAGAGTGTCAGTGTTTTAAGCATGTTTTATTTAAAGTTTAAAAATCTTTAATTGTGTTTATCCAGGGGTCATTTTGAGCAGGAGCTCGGGGGAGCGCAGCTCCGGGTGTTGGTGCCAGCACCTCCCCACAGGGGAATGCCTGCTTGTCCAGTGTTCCCTCTAAGCTGAGTTAGTGTGAGCTAGCTCACAGTTTTTTAGCCTCTGGCTCACACATTTTTGTCTTAGCTCAGGAAGGATGACTTCAGGGCAAACTAATTTATGCAGTAGCCAAATCGTTCGTTCACAACTTTAATGCCAGTGGCTCACAAAGTAGGATTTTTGCTCACAAGACTCCGCAGCTTAGAGGGAGCATTGGATGGCTGCAGCAAAATGACCCCGTCCCCTGGAAAGGTCCTTGTTCCTCCAACCAGCCTTCTGAAGGATTCCGCCACCACTGAAACTATCCTCCCAGAATACTGGTATTTCTGAGGCTTGGATTAGTAGCTGTCCCCTCTCTGCCAGCTTTCTTTCTTTCTTTCTTTCTTTCTTTCTTTCTTTCTTTCTTTCTTTCTTTCTTTCTTTCTTTCTTTCTTTCTTTCTTTCCTTCTGACATAACTTCCGGTGATGTCAGGTGGTGTAGCATATGCAAATAAGTTATACTAATAAGTTATGCTAATGAGCCCCTGCCCCTCTTTTTCTACGAAATGACCCCTGTGTTTATCTGTCTCCTTTATAAAGTGTATATCTCCACTACCTGGCATTACACTTTATGACACATGTGGCCTGGCCCAACAAGGTCTCATTTATGTCAGATCTGGCCCTCATAACAAATGAGTTCGACACCCCTGCCATAGAGTCTAACCCCCCCCCCCCCCCCACACACACACACAGCAGCCATTTTCTCTGTAGTCTGGCGATCAGTAGTAATGAAATTGCCAGGCCCTACCTGGATATTGGCAACCCTAATTAGAACTAATTTTATAAAGGAATTAGAACAGCTCAGGAGGACCCTTTTAAGAGGGAATAGTCTTGTAGTCTATTGCAGTATTTACTGTGTATATCACCTTGCTTTTACTGCATTAATCCAAGCAGTTCACTTTCTGCTTTATGGGTGTCATGCCTTTGACAGCTTTTTGCTTTCAAAATGTAATCCTAGTACCATTGCATTGGTTTACTGGATGTCTTATGCTGTCCAAATGAAATGTCTTCTATATTCTTCTAAGCCACCTTGAGTCTTGGTGAGAAAGATGGGTTGTAAACGAAGTAAAAAAAAAGTTTCTTAGTACAAAGTGCACTTTATCCTAGCCTCCATTAGTCCCAGTAAAGGGGGGGAGAGGGAGGACAGGTACACACAATTTAAATGCCCCCCTCTGCACAGAAGACTAATGGTGAGTGCAAATGAATGATTTCTATGGGGAAACTGGCACAGTGGCATATTGAAAGAGCTTCACTGAAACATGTAAATTGACCCTGAGTGGCATCTTCTAAAAAGAATGTGGAATTCTTCCATGAGTCAGCTTTGAAATATTCCTGGTGTCTTGAAGACAGCTGTCTGAGATGGATTAAATATTCTAATAGCCTACTGTAATGTAAGCAGACTGTTCAGGTCTGTAAGGAATTTGTTTGTGTTGCTGCAAAAAAATAAACTAGTATTTTTACCTTGGATATTAGTTGTGAGTATGAGGTGGGAAAGAAGGAAGCTTGAATGTACTTGTTTTGTGCTGGTAGTGCACTAATGACAAAATGTCCACCTCAGTGACTGTTATTAGTAATGCTTAAAATGTTAAGAAATGTTTTTAAGGAAAATGTCAAAAAAACTGTGGCATTTAGAGGTAACTTACAAAGGCAACCAAGTGTATTTGGCTGATGACCAAATTTTATCTTAATTTCTTTTTTTTCTACCAGTAAAGAGAAACATTTATAAAGAGAGGTTGGTAAAATATCCCAAATATGCTATGCAGAGCTCACAGTTGGCTTTAACTGTTGCATCTCAAAACCAAACTACAATATCCAACAAATCTGATCCATTCAACATCAGTTCTGTAACACTTTCCCTCCCTCCCCAGCTATTCTGCCAAGTGGAATGATGGATTCCCATTATTATATTGTTCCTGCATTATTAACCTGATAATATAAGGTTCATGATTTGTTGATAACCTGATCATTTAAGGTTCATTATTTATTGAGGGCCAGATTAGACACAATGACTTTGAAAGGAATATCCTATGTTTTTTTTTAGACTTTAGAAAAAGTCAAGGGAAACCCAGTTTTGTTTGGGCAATGGGGCAGGGGTTGTTCTCTCTCCCCCCTTCCATTTTCCTGATGCCGCTTCACCATGATCACCCCAGCCGTTGATGATCCTGTGGGGAAACACATCGGCAGATTATACGAGCAACTTTCTCCTGTGGAGCAAATGGTAACTTAAGAGAACATAAGAGAAGCCAATGTTGGATCAGGCCAGTGGCCCATCCAGTCCAACACTCTGTGTCACACAGTGGCCAAAAATACCAGGTGCCATCAGGAGGTACAGCAGCAGGGCCAGGACACTAGAAGCCCTCCCACTGTTGCCCCCCCGTCAAGAATACAGAGCATCACTTGCCCCAGACTGAGAGTTCCTATCTATACCTTGTGGCTAATAGCCACTGATGGACCTTTCTGGTCCCCCTCTAACTTGGGGAGAGGGGGAGAGAAGAAGGCAATTTGCATTGGGGAAAATTGTGTTCCAGTTTTTAAAAACCATTTTCCCACGCCACAGTCTCAGTCTGAATCTCTGCCACTGCCTCACCCCCAGCAGTGTAACTAGCCACTTGTGGATCTCTTGCTCTCATGCCTCCCTTGGGCCTGGTGGTCACAAATTACCTTCTTCACCATGTAATTCTGTGCTGGACTTTCAGTCGGTCATTTAAGTCTGATAATAATCTCTGTCGTATGGCATTGTGTGTAGAATAGCCAGGAGATCCTAAGATTGCCTGACTACTGTAATACGCTCTACGCAGGGCTGTCTTGAGTCTGATCTGGAAATTACAACTTGTCCAGAACACAGCAGCATGGGTCCTTACTGAGACCCCATTGACAGCATATATCCAACCAGTGTTTCACCAGCTGCACTGGCTCCAAGTTGAGTACCAAATCAGGTTCAAAGTTTTGGTACTGATGTTCAAGGTCTTAAAAGGTCTGGGACCAGCATATCTAAGAGACTGCCTCTCCCAATATAGCCCCCCCCCCCCAAAGCATTGCAGTCTGGAGATAAGAAACTCCTGATGATCCCTGGCCTGAAGGGTATCTGGCTGTCCTCAACCAGAGCCAGGGCTTTTTCAGCCCTAGTGCTGTTCTGGTGGAGCACTCTGTCTAATGACATCCAAACCCTGCAGGATCTAAAACAGTTCCACAGGGCCTGTATGACAATACAAGTTCTAGCTCTTTTTAGCGTTATGCTAGACTTGTTTTGAAGGCAAGAGACATTTCAGGTGTGGTTTTGCCATTGTCTGCTGTTGGCCTGATTGCCTGTAATTATTATTAATATTGGGGAATTAGAGCTTATTATAAATATGGCAATAGGCAAAAGGGAAAAACACCAATATATACAGAGGTCCCACCTCTTCCAGAAGCACCAGAAATAGACAAGGAGGCTGGCTTCAGTAATAAAATGATTCCCTTACTGAAGAATCTTTCTCATACAAACAATACAAGATTCACTCACACAATTACACAGAGCCTAAGAAATATAGAGAGAACAAAGACATTTGCATTAGCAGGATTATCATTGGTATCCGTCGAGGGCAATAATGACCTGTCTGGAGAGATGATGCGATCCCAGTTGGAAAAATAATGGAATTTATAGGACACTGGGGATCATGAACTGAACCAGCAGAACACGTGGAAAGACTCTTGGTTAGTCCCTCTTACACATTTAGCAACACAGTCCATTATTAACACGTATAGACTTTACGTCTGTAAGAGCGCATAAGCGCCTTGCAGGGCAACACTGTCTCTGCATCATGACCCTGCTTATCCTTGGAGGTCGCCCTTCCAAATACTAGCCAAGGCTGACCCTGCTTAGCGTCCAAATTCAGCTGGTATCGGGCTAGCCTGGGCTATCCAGGTCATTTGTCTGAGCAAAGTAGCAAAGCAGAGAGACATTGTACAGTGAGTGCTTCCCTTGATGCCACTAAGTACTCCTAACTGCACAGTGATTTTTCCCCCATCAAAAAATAAAATAATTGAGTCATTTTCATAATCTGGTTAATGTTTGAATTGTATAATCAAAATGATAATTTAAACTTCAGTTTTAATTAAAGTATTGCACGTTGTTCCTTTTTTGTATTTCTCTGGTATTACCATTATTTACAAACGGGAACTACGAACAGTAGATTAGACTATGTTAATTGCTAACAGAAAGGGGGTTTAATGATTTAATAAAGCAGCTTGTTTCAGCTGGGGATTTTATTTAATTAAAAAAGTTTCATTTGTTGGTATTACTACAGACTTTAAGCTTAGGTACTTTTTTTTTTTTAGAAGAGAGTAGTCAGGATACAGCATTAGCAGAGAGAGAGAGCATAAAATATTTCCAGTATCATAAAGCTTTTTTTACCCCCCATTAGAAACAAAAAGCCTGTGGAAACCTGACCTTGCAGCATCACATGCTAGAACCTGTGCAGCGCATTCCCCGATACGAGATGCTCTTGAAGGACTACCTAAGAAAATTGCCTCCAGACTCCCCAGACTGGAAGGACGCTGAAAGTAAATATGTGTTTGTTTGTTTGTTTGTTTGTTTGGGTTATGGGTTCAGTATTGTGAAAGGACCGTAACAAAGGAGTCATTAACATTTCAGATTGAAGGGTGGGGAGGGGCGGGGAGAACACTGTGTCACAGCAGTTACCTTTTTAATATTCTGTTCTGTGCAGTAGTTAAATTTCCCTGGAAAAAGTTCCTTTTGTTGAGAGTTTTCTGGGCAAACAAAAATAAGTGGTATTTTCAGCCTTGGTTTTCTGCAAAGGGTTGCAGATTCAGAACACAGATCACATGACTTGAAATATCTTTTTATCCTCTTCGCCTCTTTTCCTGTTTGGTATTGGAAAAGGGGTGGGTGGGGATCTTCACTTGAGATCTCTTTGGAAACAACAGTCTGTGAGCAAAGTCCTTGTGCATGCTTTAGAACTAAGGTACTATTTTCTCTCTTTTTAACACTGAAAAACAGACCAAAGATGCATCTAGTCCAGTATCCAGTTCTCTCAATGGCCAGCCAGCTGCTCTCCAGATAGGCCCTGGGTACGGCAGAGGGGCAACTGGGGTTGCCATCCTCCAGGTGGGGCCTGGGGAGCCCCCGCTTTTGTAACTGATCTCCAGCTGACAGAGATCAGCTCCCCTGGAGAAAGTGGCTGCTTTGGAGGATGGACTCTATGGCATGGGACCATGCTGAGGCCTCTCCCCTCCCCAAACCCCGCCCTCTCCTGGCTCCACTCCCAAAGTCCCCAGGTATTTTCCAACCCAGACTTGGCAACCCTAGGGGCAATACCCTGACCAGGTGCTGCTCCCTGGTGACTGGTGTTCAGAAACATGCTCCCTTTGACCATGGAAGTTCCATTTAGCCATCCTGGCTAACAGCTATTAATAGGTCTGTGTTCCATGGATTGGTCAAATCTTCTTTTAAAGCCACCTGAATTGGGGGGTATCACTATATCTTACAACAGTAAACTTCATAACTTAAGTTATATGAATTGGTTTGTCCTGAATCTGCTGCCCAACAGCTTCATTAGATGACCCTGAATTCTAGCATTATGAAAGGAGAAGGAAATGCTTTCCCAGCTAGCTTACATCTGGAGAGGAATAGGTTCATCTGTATACCATGTGGAATTTGGCGGGGGGGGGGGTTCTCCAGGAAAGATATAATTGGTAAAATTCTTTCATGGGCCCTATAATTCTGCTACAGTCAATTGTAGTTTATTGTTAGATGTTGAGGTGGCCTGTTAAATGGAACTCTAGATGGCACACATTTGTTACTTTTACTGTGAGGTTGTTTCCTAAACTCAGTTAATGTCTTCTCATTTCCCTAAAAGCTTCATACCTAGCACAGTTAATTGTTTAAAATCATTTTTGGTTGTTTATTACATTTTGTATTGGACTTTATTTCTCCATGAGTGGAAAAGATGGGCTTAACTGTGGTTTTTACAAGGAGGCTGTAGCTGACAAATCATATTATCGGTCCTGGAAAAGAGTTCTGTTGAGAGGGTGTGTTTGTTCATTTTGTACACTTTCATGCAACAAAGGATATTACCTAGGGTTGCCAACCTCCAGATGGTAGCTGGAGATCTCTTGGGATTAAATCTGATTTCCACAAAACAAAGATCAATTCACTTGGAGAAAGTAGCTGCTTTGGACGGTCAGCTCTATGACATTACACCCCACTGGAGCCCCTCCCCATCTCTCCTCAGACTCCTCACCTAAAATCCCCATCTATTTCCCAACCTGGAACTGGCAACCCTTTGTACTACCTTACCCACATCTTTGTACTGAGGGGCTAACCTACGTATATCAACTATGCAAAGACCATTTTGCTTTGACTCCCTCTGTCAAATTCAGATAATTCAAAGGAACTCATTGGTTCCAGTCATGCAGGCTTCCTTACATGTAATCTTTTTTTTAAAAACCCAATTTTACATATTTACATATTGCCATTTGAATTAGAAATTAACTTATTGTAGGGCTGGCAATTTATCTTTGTTGGGATTTTTTCTCCTACAGAATCCTTGGAAATAATATCCACAGCAGCGAGTCACTCCAACAGTGCCATCCGAAAAATGGTGAGTGGCTTTTGTGGGGATTTTCTCCTTTGCATAATCTTCTTGTCAAATTATTGTTCATGTTTTAATTGGAATTCATAAAAAATTGACCACATATACCATCCAAAGTAGGAAAGATTTACATTTGTTAACCATGCTGTTTGCTGTCACTGAACTGTCTTGAAAGAATTAGAGACTCTAAATGGGAAAGCCATTTCAGGTGTCATGTAGAAGTGTAACCCAATTAAAGACAGTTCATTGATCATGCATTTAAATTAATACACATGCATACATTTGCATATGGATAGAACAGTGTAATTTTGTAGAAGGCACACTACTTTCTTTCTTTTTTTTGAAGATGATGAATATATGTGTGGTAGGCGATGCTCCCTCTAAGCTTTGGAGTCTTGTGAGCAAGAATTCTACTTTGTGAGGTACTGGCATTAAAGTTGTGAACAAGCAGTTTGTGTGTAAATTAGTTTGCTCTGGAGCCATCCCTTCCTGAACTAAGACAAAAATGTGTGAGCCGGAGGCTATAAAATGGTGAGCTAGCTCACACTAACTCAGCTTCGAGGGAACACTGGTGTAGGGTGGCCTGATTAGATGATTCCTCTCTGAAGGCCGGACTCTTCTAACTACCTGTCTCCCCCAGTGGAGGAATCCCCACAGTTTGTTTCCTCTCCTGACTTGGAGAGCAGGCTTCTAGTGAAGCTCTGTTTTTTTAGATAGTGCCCTCAAGCTAGATCCAGGTGGTCAGCCGTGTTGGTCTGAAGCAGTAGAACAAATTTAGAGTCCAGTGGCACCTTTAAGACCAACGAAGTTTTATCCAAGGTATGAGCTTTCGTGAGCAAGGCACACTTTTTCAAATACATTGGAATGGTAGGTAAGGTTCAGACTTGTAGACAGGGACTTAAGAGCAAATTAACATGTAACGTGATGATGTTTAAGTTATGCAAAGTCAGAGTTAAATAACAAGCTAAGGTTATAAGGTCAACGGTTGCAAAGCGATAAACATGTCAGAATAGCAGATAAATGCCAAAAGGTGTCTTTTCTAATTGTGGGATTTCATCCCTCATCTGTTGGGATGCAGCTGCTCTACAATTGGGGTTTGTTGATCCAAAGGTATGTAACCAATCTAATCAATTCAGTGTTGCAGCCAGACTGTCATGTGATTTAAATGTTCTGATAAGGAAGGTTTGTTGTCACAGACTGAATAAAATACATCAGTATCTCAGTACAAACGATTGTTTGAAAATATTTATTCATCTCTTTTTCTCCCAATACACACACACCTACTTACTAGCAAAGTCACCTTGCGTTAGCTGAACCAAATGCACAGTTGGTTTATGACAGTGCTGTCAGTGGTTTTCACAGTTATCTCATGATTTTTTTTAAAGCTGTTGCTTTATTCTTTATGGTTTGGTCACTTTGTAAAAATGATCATAAGTAAAAATGATCATCGATATATTTTGTTTTTGTTTTGATCAACCAGGAAAATTTAAAGAAGATGTGGGAAGTTTATGAAATGTTAGGAGAAGAGGAAGATATTGTCAATCCTTCAAACGAACTCATCAAGGAAGGACAGATCCTTAAGCTTGCTGCTCGTAATACATCTGCTCAAGAAAGATACCTCTTCTTAGTAAGTATTCTCTGATATCACTTATCCTTTCTGTAAACTTCTTACACAGTTCTGGTTCCTCGAAAACCAGGGTTTGAAGATCATCGATGCCTCCTCCACATGGCTGCAAATCTAGCGTACCCTTACTTAGGCATCACAAAACCAAGTTCAGTGTTACATTTGCATCACTGTAAAATCAAACTCCCTTTTAACCAGGGTTTCCAAATCCAAACTCTGATTGACTGAAACCTTGGTTAGTATTGACCAGTGTCAGTACAAACACAGCCCTCAATCACAGTATAAGCCCAGGGGTTCCTAACCTTTTTAAACCTGCAGGCACCTTTGGAATTCTAGCACAGTGTGGTGGGCACAGCAACAGAATGGATGCCATAAAATGGCTGCCACCTGGCCCTACCCACTTTTTAAAAAACACCTGGCAAGAACCGGGAAATATGTTTGCGGGTACCATTGTGCCCTCAGGTACCATGTTGGGGACCCCTGGTGTAAGCCAGTAAAGGAAAACAGGATGGGGTTCATGCCAGAGAGAGAGAGAGGAGGGAATGTTCACGTTTCTTTGGCTGGCTTCCAGTTTGGAAGCTGTGACTTGCAGATGCAAAACTGGCTTCTTTGAGAAGACCAGGGGGACAGGACTGACCCTGCTCAGCTGCCTGTGCCACAGCTGCGGGTGACCCTGTTATCACACTTTCCCCAATTGATCTTTCTTTCCTTTAAATGAAATGAGACTCAAAAGGACTGATTAAGTACCGTCTGGGTTGCTGAATAGATGCAGACTTCATTAGCAAAGCACAGGAATGAATTTTTAGTGAATGGTAGAACCTCCCCCCAGCCCAAATGAGCAGGGGAGTATATATTTACATTTCAGTCCTGCCCTTCCTCCTCTTCCCCCTCCCATTTAAAGTGGTAGAATTGTGCATATTTAAAACCGCAACAAGAAAAAAGTCACTTGTGCCCATATAAGCTTTAGATGACACAGATGTAGCTTAAACCATCAAACTGATCCTTTGAAATCCTTGTATGTACTTAATCTGCACTCTCAGCATAATCCATAATGATTTCTTCTTTGCAAGCCATTTTATAGTATACCCTAGAGATAAAAAGTAGAGCCACAGTCAATATGACTACTGAATTTCAGGACTCTTAAATAACCTTAATAGGTTAGTGAATGTAATAGCATTTAAATGAGTTGCTTTTGGTGTTAAGAATAACTTGAAGCTGTTAACAGTTTTAGTTCTGGTAAGAATTGGTGGAAAGCCGCTCTGTTTGTTAATCTGTACAAAATAAAGTTCTGAAAGATGGGTCATAGCCAGGGGTCATTTTATAAAAAAAAAGAGGTGCAGGAGCTCATTAGCAAAACTCATTAGCATAACTTATTTGCATATGCCACACCCCCTGACATCACCAGAAGTGTGTCAGAAGGCAACACCCACTACTCAGGCTCCACCCCAAAAATCTCCAGGTATTTCCCAACACAGAGCTGGCGAGCCAGCTTTACACTAACTAAATACACTTTAGGTTTCCTTTGCTCTTGCAGGGAAGCTACCCTAAAACAAGTATGTAAATACAGATCAAGTTAGTATGCTTTTGCTTTTTTCCACAGGGCATTACCATATGTGCCCGCTCCTGGGCTTGTTACTCCCGGAACAGCGTTCCTGTGCGTTCCTGCTCGAAATGACCCCTGGTCATAGCTGTCCCCCCCCCCCCCCCCCCATGATTTTATGGTGCTGTGTGTAAATATATACTGCAAAAATCCCTTTAGGAGACATCTGAGTGAAAAGGACAAATAATTCCCTTACACTAAATGACCACTTTATTAAAAAAATTAAGATACTATCATGTGTAGCAGCATGGAGTCCAAAGAACCCAACGCAACAGCCGGCTGCAGATGATTTAGCTTTGAGTTTTCTTTTGCATCCTTAGAAATAGGTAGACTTTGTTATCAAGCATTTCAATACAGTAAGGAAAACCTGGTGAAATTTAAACAGATTGGATCTGATTTTCAAGTCAGCATTTTTTCACAAGGATTTATTGCAGCTGCTGTTTATAAAAAAGCTTTGCTAGCTGTGGCTGCTCCCACTGTGTTCTTTTAACCATGGGTTGGTGTTTGCTGCCATTAAAAGGATACATATATGTACAAGACTACATATTTTAAATAAAACTGAGCAGATAAATAACTGATGCAGGGCACCATGTAGAACAGGGACTGATGGCGAAGCGGCAGTGATGGTAGCTGTGTGGCTTTTCATGTAGCTAGGGAAGTTGCCTAGAGTTACCTGTGCATATTTCTGTCTGGGTCATGCTACAAATTAAGTGCGGTAAGATTTTTTTAAAATGCAGTCCTCGGTAATGGTACTTGTGCAGTGAAATGACCGGGGGGGGCAGGGATGTATAGTAGAGCATGTGTTTTGCAGGCAGAATGTCCCAGGTTCAATACACGACATTTTCCATTAAACAGGTCAGGGAGTGGATAACTTGAAATGTGTACCTTGAGGTCCTGGATAACAGCTGCCAAGCAGAGTAACAGTCCTGACCTATAAAGACTGATGGTCTGACTTGTATAAGGCAGCTCCATGTGTTTATGTGCTCACCTATCTTTGTAATTCAAAGTATGTGCCTTTTTAAGGACCTTTCTGCATAAGGAGTTCTTTGTGCAAACTGCTCCCCTGTTCTTTGTAGCATTTTCCCTGCACTTAGAAATGATGCCTAATACGTTATGCACAAATGTGCAATTTTGATCTCCAGCATCTTTTTTTATATTACAAGAAGACAGTGAGAAACAATTTTGGGAAGGGTGATTGAAAAGAAAGGAAAGAATACTTCAACCATGGTTGGGTAAATGTTGTGGGATGTTTGTCTTATAAAGCACGCATTCTGTTTTATAAGATGATCATCAGTCATTCGTCAGCATATAACTCACTGGCCACCTTGCATTGTTTTTATGATAACTAATGTCAGTGGGTGTGTCTTGTGTTTTTGCAGTTCAACAACATTTTGCTATACTGTGTCCCCAAATTCAGTTTAGTGGGATCTAAGTTTGCAGTTCGGACCAGAGTTGGCATTGATGGCATGAAGATTGTGGAAACTCACAATGAAGAATATCCACATACATTTCAGGTGTCTGGGAAAGAACGAACTTTGGAATTGCAGGCCAGGTAAGAGACATGAGAGTTTGTGATTTAGGGCAGGGGTGGGCAAATTGCAGCCCGAGGGCCACATGCAGCCCAACACAGAGTTTTTTGCAGCCCGCCAAGGCCACGTGGTGTGATAGGGTACATTTGTCTCATTAAACTGATTCTAAAATTAAATGTGCTTGCAGCTATAGATGATATGAAATTAGCACAATAAATAAATTGAATAAAACTACCACTATTTTATTTAATTTATATTTATTGATTTTTATGATACAATTTATACCTTTTCTGAAATGCAGAGTTAACTAATGAATGCAATCATTTTAAAAGGTGCGGCCCTCCGCTAACCTCCGCTCCCACAAAGTGGCCCCCGAGCCAAAACAATTGCCCACCCCTCATTTAGGGTATTGTACTAGCAAAGTTACAGTAGGGATATATTGGTTTTGCACATGAAATGTATGGATTCTCTGCCTACTCAGTGCTGATTACAGGTGTAGATGTGAACACCATTGGACTGAACCTTGTGGTTGGATAAAGGGACAAAAAGCTGTTCCAAACTCTATTATCCCTCTAGCTATGGTGAACCTTGGGCAGACAGAAAAGTGCACTTGTATTAAGCTGCCATGTAGTAGCTCTTGACGATGCTTGCATGTTAGCTACATGGGGGAAGTCAGAATTCAGTCTTCTGGATGACTGTCAAATCTTACTTGTGGTTGTGTGTGTATTGGATTGGGGCAGTGACAATGATAGGAATTTTCTGGAGTTCCCAGCACTGAGAGAAGATCAAAGGCAGAGATCCTAGAATATCGTGATGCCTAGGAATAATGATCAGTGTAAGCATTCAAATAAAACCTTTTGACTTAGTTTTAATTGTGTCCGTGTTTTAATATGTCAGGTTTCTCATTGTTGTTTCACCTGCTTGTTTTGATTGTAACCCACTTTGAGTAATGGGTTCATGAGGCTATAGAAATGTAGCAAATAAAAAAAGTGTAGACTGAAGAATGATCTGGATTTTGGTAGTAAGCTGTTCCGTACAGTTTATGATGGCTGTAGTCTTCTGAAAATAACAGTTTTATAGTGATTACTAAATTCTTCTTAACATGGTAGACTGGTGGAAGTTAGTATTTTGTGAGCGGTATCTGTAGAGCATTCCTCTTTTTAGTGAGCATGCATTAAAGTTCAGCATTAGTGTTGCCACCTTTGCTAGCTGTATGGCCTGGGTGGCTATACCTTTGTTTCTTGCTGGTGCTTAGTTGCTCTGAGTCTTGTGTGAGGACAGCGTTAGCTGCTGTCAAGGGAATTTTCTCATGCTTGTTATCTTCAAAGCCTGGGTTGTTTCTTCCCCCCCACTGGAAGCTAAGTATGACATGGCCTGGCTCATCCAAGTGTTTGAGGTAGCTTAATCATTCTTTGACTTGCAGCCAGCATTTAGGGTATAAGATTTGTAGTTTTAGCCATGCCTGGGGTCTCAAGGTCTGGCTGTGCATGCTCAAGGCCATCTGATAGAAGCTTAACCTGCATCTTCTGTAACTTTGATGTGTTATTTGAAGATATCCTTGTAAGTAAACCTGGATCTCTCGTATCATTTCTTTGGGAACTTCTGAGAACCTATGGAGCCCCTGGCCAAGATCCATAACACTAGCCTAACCTACTACTCCCCAAAGCACCTAGCCATGATAGGCATACATATATGAAAGATATATCTTCCGCAGCCTATAAAAATTGCAATAGGTCTGATGTTAAAGTTTTGTTTGCCCAAAGGATTTCTTTTACCAGAAGAATGTGCATTTGTTTACTTCCCAATGACCACTAGAGTGCACATTAATGATTGTGGTTATTATGGTGCATTTCATTATACAGGCTTCTTCCTGTTGCTCTCATATAGGGGCTACTTCAGCTCTGTTGTCTGATTAGATCGATCAGATTAACCATTCCATCTTCCATACCTATCTGGAATACAGCCCTCAAAAGCTCCAGTAAAAGATATTACCCTACAGTATTTACTCATTTAGAAAAATTATGTGCTACCTCTACAGAGCCCTTAACATGGCATCTCACAAATAAAACAGTACAGTAAATCACTTCTGAATGTCAACTCTCCCTTTGTCAGTTATCTGATAAAGGGAGCTTTGATGCTTTAAACCTCGTAACTTGGAAATCTTGTTGGTGTCTGAAGAGCCACTGAATTAAAATCTTGACAAGTAACTTTAAATTGTCCATGGGAAGGAAAAGTGACAGGCACAATTCAGTAGCAAGTGTCCTACGTTCCTTGTTATAGCCAATAACCACCTGGAACTGCTATCCCTGTTGGAGGAAGGCTTAGCTAAGCTTTTCTGCCTCTGAGCCGTGCAAATCATCCCTCCCTCCGACTTGTGATTGGTTTTTAATGTTAAAGGGAAACATTGGCATATCCCACTGTGTATCTCCCACGTTTAATGTGTCATATTCTCTGTAGGAAAAAAGTGTAGAATATTGTGCGTCAACTAATGCATCTGACATTTGGGGAATATAGCTAGAGAACAAGGTTTTGGTAACCAGGACTAGGGGAGACTTGCTCATTCAGAGATAACCGGGGGGGGGGTGTCTCTTCAATATGGGCATTCTTCCAAGCAGGGAAAAAGTTAGGAAAGGAAGTGGATGACTCAAAGGCCTAGTATTACCAAGTGTCAGAATCTGCTGATTCAGACAAAGTATTTCTATTGCTTACAGCTATGTCTTCTGTTTTCTTGCTGTGCTTTTCACTATCATGTCTGTATGCCATACTATATTCATATTGCCATGTATGTATGTTAGCTGCTTATATGTTAGCTGCTTCCTTCCCACCTGCCATGCAATGACCCCCCCCCCTTAGGTAAACCCTCACTTTGGCCAATATGTATGTAGAATATGTGACTCCAGGTTTATGACCCTGACCAGGCCTGGTCTGTGTAACTGTCAGAGCGGGAGGATGACAACTTCAAAGTATGGGAACAATGGGCCTCTCACACTCCTGCCTCCGCATTCCATTCGTCCCGACTGGGACTCAAAGGGAGGACGAGTCTCATCTCTTATCAACATGCGAAAGCCTCGAGGCCATTGATTGTTATGTGAAATGGTAACATCTGAAGGGTCTGGTTTGGGAAGGGAAATTTACAACTTGACACCTCACTTTCTTTCCTGTGGGAAGCAAACGGCCAGAGCCCCTTTTTGCCCGCCGTTTTTCCCGTGTAGCGATTGGCTACCTATGGGTAATTCAAACTGCTTAGAAAGGTATAATAGACCTGCTTCGGTCATATGTGTTATCTCTGACAATAATCCGAGAAGCTGTACCAATGTAGAGATTGGAAATAAAGAACTGTGTTTCATCAACAAAGATCTGATCCTTGACTACTTTGAGCAGAAGTCTCACACCAAGGCCTGTAGAGGCGGCAGAAAATAGGGTGCAGACAGGCCCTTTGTACATATTTGTACAAGTGCACAGCTATTAAAAGTTATTGCATCCTTTTCCTGATACTACAAAAAAAAATTAAACATTATTTCTATCCAATATGCACTGTCTGGCTTTAGATATATACTAAATTATTTGTTCACATATCATATGCAGAAGTTTTGCTTTTCAGTGTTAGAACTGGTGGCAAATGGCTGTAATGGACAGGAAAGGGGGAACACGTTGTAAGACTGGAAAATTCAGTTCTGTTGCTTTTAGAACAGTCTATAAAAACTGCAAGTTGTGTTCTGGTGTGCAGTGTTGTAGAACTGTTCCAGATGTAACCATCGATATTTCTATATTCGTATATACTCGATGAACACAGTTATGGAAATACCATGTTGTTCTTTGTGAGTTTGTTTGAGATCATTTTTCAATGTAATCCTGACTTTGTGCACTTAAAGCTCATCAGTTTTTGAACACAGGTTCCCAGTTTCCTTTAATTGGACTCCCGTGTTTCACTATCCTCATTAAACTCTTTAGATTTTGTGTTGGAAGAATCCAAGCATCTCCAGTAAGTTAAAACTTAATGACTGTAGTTAATTAACCTGCTTTTAACTGTTATCTCCAACTGTGTCCTTCTTTTAGTTCTGAACAAGATAAAGAAGAATGGATAAAGGTAAATCTACCTGACTTATTAAGGCTTATGCAATATTAAACTTGGTAGTCTTTAAGGTGTCAAAGGACTCGGCACTAAATATCCTTCTGGAATTTGCCTCATATGGGATTGTTTCAAAGTAAACTTCAGGTGAAGAATGACATACATGAATCTGATGCAGATGCTCACTCACTTTTATTTAGACTGACATACAAGCTTCCTAGCTCAACAGAGCACAGGAACATCCTGTTCTTCCTATTTGTAGTAGAACCCTCCTATGCAGAGTGCTGATTGGCTGGCCCTTGTGGCAGTCATAAAAATGCCACCCCTTCCTCTGCCACTAGGTTTCAGGGGGTGTTATACAAGCTGAATTGGCTAAATATGCCAGGTGTATGGAAAAAGAGGTTTTTTAAAAAGCTAAGAGCCAGCCTGAGCATGGGGGGGAGGGGTGAAAATCTGTGCTGGAGTCACAGGGACATGTTTTAGTAGAGAAATGAAGCCGGAACAAGCAGATTTTTCCCATGAAGCAGTGTAATTTGTACGTGTTCCTGGAGGAGGCAGTGGGTGCTCAAGCTCTTTGGTGTAGTGGTTAAGAGCAGCGGACTTCAGTCTGGAGAACTGGGTTTGATTCCCTACTCCATCACATGCAGCCAGCTGGGTGACCTTGGGCCAGTCACAAGTTTTCTCAGAGCTGTTCTCTCAAGAGCAGTTGTCTCAGAGCTCTCTCAGCCCACAGAGTGCCTGTTGTGGGGAAAGGAAGGGAAAGAGATTTTAAGCCACTCTGGGACTCCGAGCAAAGGGTAGGGTATTAAAAAAAATAATATTATAGTGAAATCAGGCAAGCTTCTGCTTAACACTGATGACTTTCAGTTTATCTGTATTTGGTTCTGTCAAGTCCTAGGTTTGAGATTCCTCATCTGTTTAATGTGTTGCAGGCACTTCAGAGTACCATAGATGCTTTTCAGCAGAGGAATGAAACATTCAGAAATGCTATTGCAAAAGAGTATGATGACATGCCTATTGAAGTTTCTGTAAGTGAGAGGTGCTCTGAAACTTTTAAATGTGGTTGATAAGAATATGACTGCATCAGTTCAAGATCTTGGAATTTGATCCAGAAAATCCTGCCAGTAGTACATGCAAACCACATCTCATGCCATGACTTGTCCCAGTAGTCTTAGTGCCAGCTCACACAATGTGTTGTCATTAGCAGGAGCACAACCTTTCCCCCTTCATACATATCCATGAAATCAAATGTAGTGTGAGAGCCAGGAAATCCTGGAGCCAGAGGGGCCATGAATGCTCATGAAGTGTTCCTTGCACACATAGAGTGGCAGCAGATATATTTTTTACTCCATCTGGTGGAAGCCTCATGCATCTTCTCTGGATTTCTTCCCCATCTGAGTATATATTCTGCTAAAGTGGAGTCTGCTTGCAGGTACAGAGAAGGTGCCACGCTCCTTATCATGGGAATTGTTATCTTATCGTAGGTAGAATAAACATCTCATTCCAGCCATTGCTGGGTGATTCCTCTTCCAGGGGTACCACTATATTTCTCTCTTAAACTCTGTGTGTATACAGGAGCACTCAATATTTATTTATTTAAAACATTTTTAGTCTGTGTTTCCACCCTATCAGGGTCCACAAGGCAGCAGACATAAAAAACATTAAAACTTTTGAGCAATTAAAAATACTGTTAAATTATAAAATAATATCGTAAAAAACATAAACAAACAACACTAAAAGTGAGGCTGGTAACTGCTGTTTGGGGGTATGCCAGATGAAACAAAAAGGTCTTCATCTGGCTGGTGAAAGAACCCAGTAGAGGGAGACTGAAGAATCTCCTGGGGGGTTGGGTGGAGTTCCAAAGCTTTTGTGCCATGAGCAAGAGTGCCTTCTCCGGTTGCTGCCCATCTAGCTTCAGATGGCAGGGGCAACCAAAGCAAAGGCCTCTGAAGGTGACTGGAGTATAATAGGTAGGTTCGTAGGGGAGGAGGCAGCCCTTAAAGTATGTTGGTCCCACACAGGGCTTTAAAGGTCAATTCCAGCACCTTGAACTGAGCCCAGAAATGAACTGGAAGCCAGTGTTTGTGGAACAAGATGGGAGTGATATAGTCCCTATGACCCACTCCAATCAACACTCTGACCGCAGCATTCTTTACCAGCTATAGCTTCTGGACGGGCTTCAAGGGCAGCCCCACGTAGAGCGCACTGCAGTAATCTAATCTCGATGTTATCAGGGCATGCAGCACAGTGGCAAGAACTTTTTCTGCCCAGGAAGAGCCACAGCTGGCTCACTGACCAAAGCTAGTGAAAGGCATCCCTGGCTACCACTGCCACCCATTTGTCCAACATGAGGCCCAAGTCCAGGAGTACCCCCAAGCTACGAACCTGTTCCTTGAGTGGGGAGTGCAGTCCTTCCAGAACAGGGGTAGCCCATTTCCTGCGTCAAAGCAGTCCCCCACCAGTGGTGCCTCTGTTCTGTCGGGATTAAGTTTCAGCTTGTTAACCTTCATCCACTCCAAAACTGTCTCCAGGCACCTGTTCATAGCCACTATTTTTCTAGTTGAGATTTTAAGGAAATCTACCTGGAAGGAATAGCCTATAATATTAGGAAGCGGCAACATGTTTATACTGAATATTATCTGGTTTTTTAAGACTTCCGGTTAGTTCTACAACCCAAATCCTATTTCATTGTTTACTGAATGTCCCTTCCTGTTGATGGTGCTGACTTGCTCTCTGTGATCTGCCTTGAGTCCCAGCGAGAAAGGTGGACTATAAATAACGTAAGTAAATAAATACACAAAGAGCAGCACGCAGAGAGACTGCAAATCCAGCCTTATTGTTATTAACTATTAGCAATGGAGCATTTCTTGAGAGTAGAAAGCACTCACTTAACATTTCAAATCTTTTTTCCCCAATCGGTATAATATAGAACATTTTTTCCTCTTTCAACATGTCAAATCAGTCTTTCACTCTTTAATGGGATGATGCTATTGTCAGGCTCTGACTGGCCAGAGTCCAGGGCAGATGTACCCTCCAGCATCCTTTTTTCAGCGAGCCCAAGGGTTGAGCCTCAGTTTAGGGAGAGGAGAAGGGTTTAGCTGCACTCTGAGCCTCTCGCCAGTCTTGGCCCTTCCTCCTTAGCTCATCCAGGGCTGGCCCAATAAGGGACTGTCTGGAGGCAGGTTGACCCTGACTCAGTGCTGTCTCTTTAGGGGTGGGCAACAGGGAGTGAAGGGTATCTGAGCCAATGGCCTTGCTGGTTGGGCCCTCTCTTCCTTCACTGTCCTCCCCTGAGGCTTTAAGCGGCTGATACAGTCCCCAGCATCTGCTGGCCTCCTCTGGCCTGTTCTTGGGTGCAGGCTGCTGCCTGAGTCCAGCTTTCCTTCTGAGGCACATGCTGGGCCTGCTGCAGTCTGAGGCCACTGTTGGCACATTTTCAGGTGTGGCCTCAGCCTTGCTCCTTTCTCCACAGCCCCTGGTTGGGCTTCCTGACTCTGAGCCAGTTTGGTGTCGTGGTTAAGTGCGTGGACTCTAATCTGAGAGAACCAGGTTTGATTCCCCACTCCTCCACTTGCAACTGCTGGATGATCTTGGGAAAGCCATAGTTCTGTCACAGCTGTTCTTGAAGGAGCAGTTTCTGTCAGAGCTCTCTCAACCCCACCTACCTCACAGGGTGTCTGTTGTGGGGAGGGGAAGGGAAAGGAGTTTGTAAGCCGCTCTGAGACTCTGAGTGAAGGGCGGGGTATAAATCCAATCTCCTCTTCCTCCTCCTTCCAACCTCCAGATGGCACCTGGAGATCTCCATCTATTAAAATAGCCTCTAAATGACCAAGATCAATTTCCTTGGAGACAGTGGCTGCTTTGGAGGGTGGATTCTAGGGCACTATATCCTGCTGAGGTCCCTCCCTTCTCTAAATCCCATCCTCCCCAGGCTCCACCCCCCAAAATCTCCAGGTATTTCCCAACCCAGGGCTGGTAACCCTAGCTGCCGCCCTTAGACAGCTATTTCTGATCCCTCTGTTCTGGATGGAATTCAGTAAAATGCCCTTACTGCTTTGGGAGGCACTTATATTCTGGTGATTGGCAGTGTGTCATTGAGGTTTCAGAACAGCTTGTGTGTTGCTCTTTCTCTGCTGAAGTCATAGCGATTCACTTGCTCTACTTGCAGTTGATTCTCCCTCTCTCTCGCTCCCTCCCCTTCCAGAATGCTGAGCTTGGGAAGAGAGCACCAAGATGGATACGAGACAATGAAGTGACCATGTGTATGAAATGCAAGGAGCCCTTCAATGCGCTGACCAGGAGGAGACACCATTGCCGAGCATGTGGGCATGTAAGCACAAAGCCCCTTCTGCTAGTAGGTTAGCAGATGCTGAAACTGCCGAAGACTTGTTCAGAAGCTCCATTTAGCAGCTGTGTCCATATTGCAGCTTGCATACCACAAAAGGTCAAAATGTGGACAGAAGCTCCGCTGTGTGAACCCAAACAGAGCCACCTGTTGGGTGATACAGGAAATTGTTTGTGAACATCGTTCATTTAGCAAATGATTTCAATGCAATGCGACGTTTGTTAGCTGGTATTCTGGGCCAGTAGGATTGCCAGTTTATCAAATATGCTGGTTTCCTGTACTTTACCCCACGTGCATTTTGTTCTGACACTTCCTCCCAGCCACATTCCCATCCACCTTTCCCCTTCCTCCTCTTCATGTCTTCAGTGTCCTCCCAGGTGGCCATGAGTCATGTCTCTTCTCCCCACCCATTGACCTTGCAAGCCAAACTGCTAACACAGATGCTAGTTAACAAGAGTTTTCTGGATCTTAAAAGTGCTGGATGGCAAGGCTTGTACACAGGGGTGAACTGACCGTTAATCTCACCAAGAAAATTTCCAGTGGGCTTCTGTGCTTGAGCTCCACTGGTAAGGCTAAAGGGGTCATCAGAGGCATCTGCAACTGCAAGGAGAGAAAAAGATATCCCCCTAGGGATAGGGTTGCCATGCACCCAGCAGGAGGATTGGGGGCAGGGACATGGTGGGGGGGGACAGTGTCATGACATCCATGAAGTTTCTGATAATTCCTAGAGCTGCCTGCTGTCACATCCAGATTTCTCCTGGAAGTGACATCTGGGTGTGAACAATGTCATTGGCCTGTTTTAACTTTTCCTGTCCAGTTCCAAACGGTGGTGGGCGACGGGACCTCACAGCAAGGAATCCCTCGACCGGGGCAGGGGTGGTACCCTATCCAGGGGAGATGGCCCTGCCCTGGAAAGGAAGGACTGCTCCAGGAGCCCTTTCAACAGCAGATCCCTCCACTTCCCTCGGGCTTCCCTGACAGCTCGCGTCTAGCCCAGATTTTTGAGACAGAAACCCACTGTTTTTATGGCAGCCCCAAAGCTGCTTTTCCTATACTTTATTTATTTATTTATTTTTCATATTTGTATCCCGCAAGTGGGCTCAGGGCAGGTCACATCATATTTCAGCAGTTACAATAAAGTTTAAAAACACAATAGAAACATTTAAGATCAGTGGTTACAGCTACTGGTGAAAGTTCCAACCCATTAAGACAGATGAATATGGCTCTTGGGGCTGGGGGCAGATTGGAGCCCCCAAAAGTGGGTAAACCCCTGCCCGGACCTAGGGGCTGGCAACCCTAAGTAAAGGCCATTGAATTTCAATGGGCATTACTTCCAAACAAACAGGTATCAATCAAGTTCTGGCTGTAATCCTAAATGCAGCATACTCACTAGCCTCGACTAGGGCCTTTTTTGCCCTGGCTCCCACCTGGTGGAACATGCTTCCCATCAAGATCAGAGCCTTTACTTAGGGTTGCCAGCCCCCAGGTCTGGGCAGGGGTTCACCCACTTTTGGGGGCTCCAATCTGCCTCCAGCCCCAAGAGCGACCATTCCCGCCACCTGTCTCTCTCCCCTCCCCTCCTGTCCAGTTTAAAGATCTTCAGCTGATTGGCGGGGACCACCAGCTGGAGGGCCCTTTAAATCTAGCAGGAGGGAGGGAGAGGGGTGGTTGTGGACCACATGCTTGACTCACAAGAAGACCCTTTAAAGGGTCTTTTTGTGAGCGGGGTAGGGGTTGCAGTGCGTTGGGCTGGGGAAAATCAAGCTGAGCGTGTGGCCCATGACTGCCCCCTCATTCCCTCATGCTAGATTTAAAGGGCCCTCCAGCTGGTCAGTGGGCCACGTGGTCCCTGTTGAACAGCTGAAGCCCTTTAAATCAGGCAGGAGAGGAGTTAGAGGGGTGGCCACGTGATGGTGGTCAGTCTTGGAGATAGGGCTTGGGGGTGTTCCGCCTACCCCCGGAATGCCCCCCAAATCCTCCCACCGGAGCAATGAGGGGATCTGGCAGCCCTACCTCTGACCCATAAAAGCTCATGCTGGAATAAATATTGTTAGTCTTTAAGATACTGCTGGATTTCTGAAGTGTAGGGAAGACTCTGCATAGCAAAAATTCTGTTTTTGCTTCCCAGTCCGCCCCTGCTTGTAATGTTGTGTCTCCTAAAATAAAAAACCAAAACTGCATTGCTTTTCTTAGGCCTTAACTGAGCATTAAAAGGAACAGAATGTGGGACCATGTGCTGTCTTCCTGTTCTTAGGGAAGGCAGATTGATCCTCAAGAAAGGAAGGGCTGGCTTCATTGTACCTATAGTGTTTGGGTTTTTTAAGCCTAGTTAAAGGTGTACTAATTTTATATCTGTTCCTGTTCTCTGTGGCCTTGGTTTATGTGAGTTAATGATGGAGGCAGTTATGTGGCCTCACGCAGGAAGGCTAATGTATAGAAGTTCCTAGACTTGAAGTTCCATGAAATAGACATCCCCAATTTTAAACATCACCATATCAAACAGATGAATGGAAGCCTTAATGATTTCAGAATAATTCTCTTTATATTTCTTCTTCTTTAGGTGGTTTGTTGGAAATGCTCAGATTATAAAGCTCATCTTGATTATGATGGTGGTAAACAGAACAAGGTTTGTAAGGACTGCTACCACATTATAACAGGATGCACAGACAGTGAAGAAAAGAAAAAAAGAGGAATCTTGGAGGTGATAGCATTTAAATAATTGTTTTAGTGTGTTGTGTTTGAGTCCAGTGGTAGGTGTAATGAAATGGCAGTTACCTGTGTTTATAAGATGGCTGCTGTCTGTCGTTTGTTTAAAATGTTCCTCCATAAGGTTCAATTGAGCTGTAGCTCCAGAGAGGGGCCTGCAGGAGTATCACTCACTGGATTGAATGGGGCTTCCTCACTTGCTAGCCTACAATTCCCAGCTGCCACAAGGTCAAAAAGTGCAGGAAAAGAGGGAGCGCCTCAAGGGGCAGGGCAGCATCAATGTAGACTCCATCCCATCCAGGGAGGATTGTGTTTAACCTCTGATGATTTATGCCCTGTTGGTTCATAGCGTGTGCTTACTCCTACAGTTGCGCCTTATTCATTTAGGGTGTGTGCTTCATAATTGTGTAAATAGTTAAATACATTATTCTATTTGGGCTAATAATCTGTGTTGTGCTCTGACCCCATAGTCTCCCCCGCTCTGCACAGTACCAAGGGGAGGGGGTAGCCCAGGGAAGCAAGGAAAGGCCAGACCCTTGGATTGCCAACTTTCCAGGGATCCTTCAAAGATTGGGGATTCCATCTCCAAATAGGGAGAGTTGTCCGCAGGGGTCTCACCGTGCCACTAAAAAGGCAGTGACAATTCAGTGAGTGGTGGTAGGGAACTTAAGGAGTGAGATACGCCCACAGGACGAGGGTGGGAGGTGAACAGAAACTGGAGCCCGTTTCACCACAGTAGGCAACCAAGCTTGGTTCAGACAAAGGAAGGAAACCCTTCACAGGCCTTTGTGAGGAACTCATTGGGGCCAGTCCTGACTAGGGTTGCCAGCTCCAGGTAGGGAGATTCCTGGAGATTTTCTGGTAGAGTCTATGGAAGCCAGGGTTTGGGGAGGGGAGAGACCTCAGCTAAACAAAATGCCATAAAGTCCACCTTCCAAAGCAGTTATTTTCTCTGGGCGGGAGAGATCTGTTGTCTGGAGTTCAGATGTAATTCCTGGCGATCGTCAGGCTCCACCTGGAGGTTGGCTACCCTAGGCATAGGAATCAGTGCTTCAGAGCAGGGTCTGCTAGATCTAGGTTCTTGCTGTAGAAGCTGAGTGGGTGATTTTGGATCAGTCACAGACTTTTAGCCTAACCTACCTCACAGGATTGTTGTGCAAGTCAAAAGGGGGAGAGGAGAATGATGTAAGCTGCTTTGGTCCTCACTGCAGAAAAAGACTACTTTTCCTCCTGGGAAATTTATTTATTTAAATTTCTATCCCATCCTCCCGGCCAAGGAAACCATTGTTGCCAATCTCCAGGTGAGGGCTGGAGATCACACAGAATTACAACTGCTCTCCAGATGGCAGAGATCAGTTCCCCTAGAGAAAATGGTGGACTCTATGTCCTTATACCCTGCTGATGCCCCCCCCCAAATGACAGCCAATGTGACGTGGCAGTCAGGCCTTCAGAGCACAGTAGAGGCTGTGGGGGGGGGGGGGAGATGGAAAGCTGAACAGTGAGGGAGAAATAAAAGTAGGTTGATGATTGGCTGGGAAGTAGATTCAATTGCCAACTCCAGGTGGGAAATTCCTGGAGGTTTGAGGGATGGAACCTGGAGAGGGTGAGGTTTGAACAGGGGTGGGACCTCAAACAGGTACAGTGCCATAGACTCTACTCTCCCAACCAGCCATTCCCTCCTGGGGAACCACTGTTGCCAATCTCCAGGTGAGGAGTGAAGATCACTCAGAATTACAACTGATCTCCAGGAGGGAGGGGGGAGGAGATGGAAAGCTGAAATCAGAAGGGCAGATAATGGCAGGTTGATGCTTGGCTGGGAAGGAGATAGGGTTGCCAACTCCAGGTTGAGAAATTCTGGGAGATTTGAAGAGTAGAACCTGGAGAGGGTGGGGTTTGAGGAGGGATAGGACCTCAGACAGGTACAGTGCCATAGACTCCATCCTCTAAACCAGCCATTTTCTCCTGGGGAACCATTGTTGCCAATCTTCAGGTGAGAGATGGAGATCACTCAGAATTACAACTGATCTTTAGGAGAGAGTGCAGAAGTCAGCTGTAGTCAGAGGGGCAGATAATGGTAGGTTGATGGTTAGCTGGGAAGGACATGGGGTTGCCAACTCCAGGTTGGGAAATTTCGGGATTTGAGGGGTGGAACCTGGAGAGGGTGGGGTTTGAGGAGGGGTTGGACCTCAGACAGGTACCATGCCATAGACTCCATCCTCCAAACCAGCCATTTCCTCCTGGGTAACAATTGTTGCCAATCTCCAGGTGAGGGCTCCGTTAGATACAGCTAGAAGCCCAGTTCTGGTGGCTGGTTGAAATGGCACCCATATGGCATGTAGTGAGCCATTCATGAATCGTGGTTGCCACAGTGGCATTTGCCTCTATGTAGCCATGGCACATTTCTGTTGATGGCGCAAGGCAGTAAAGGAATAATTGAATGGTGACAAAAGTCCGCATGGCAACGCACCATGTGAAGCTGTCTCAACACAGATGCGGTTTTCAGTGACCTTTATCTGGCAGCCATTACCCATACAACAAGCCTAAGTGGGTAGGTGTGGTTAATTAATGATCCCTCACCCATCGCTCCTGATATATCAGGGTTACTGGGAACTTGCAGAAAGTGGAAAGAGATCAGGGGGCAAGGATTAGGTCGTCGTTGTCATCATCCCCCCGCCGCCTAATACTACTATAGCAGGGGTGGGCAAATGGCGGCCCGGGGGCCACATGCGGCCCGCCACAGAGTTTTTTGCGGCCCACCAAGAAGATTTCAGGACTTCAAGAAAATCGAGCCTAAATTCAATTCGCTCTCTTATCCCATCACTGCTGATATTGATACAGCACCTGAGGAGAGCTGCAGCTTGAACTTATTGACATGCAGTCAGATCACACTCTGAAAGAAATGTTTAATGCTGTGACATTAGTTGACTTTTACAAATCTTTGTCTGCTGAAAAAATTTCCATGTATGAAGAAATTTGCTGGGAAAATGTTCTCTATATTTGGGTCTACATATATTTGTGAGCAAAGTTTTTCTTGCATGAAGATCAACAAGAGTAAATATAGATGCTCTTTGACAGACATTAACTTGCAGGCTGTGATGAGAATCTCAACAAGCAATCTCACTACTGATAGGGTACATTTGTCTCATTAAACTGATTCTAAAATTAAATGTGCTTGCAGCTATAGACGATATGAAATTAGCACAATAAATAAATTGAATAAAACTACCACTATTTTATTTAATTTATATTTATTGATTTTTATGATACAATTTATACCTTTTCTGAAAGGCAAAGTTAACTAATGAATGCAATCATTTTGAAAGGTGCGGCCCTCCGCTAACCTCCGCTCCCACAAAGTGGCCCCCGAGCCAAAACAATTGCCCACCCCTGTACTATAGCATTGATTTAGAAATTTAACTATTGTCCTTGTATTCAGTTGAAGCTTCCAATGTTATGTTGTTATTGTCTTCCAGTTAGTTGTTCTGTTCTTCAGGCTGCTTCTGGTTTTTGCTAGCTAGCCCCTGCCATTATTTGTAGAAAACAGAAGAACGTTCCATGTCCAGTGTTTCATTGGGGTGGACCCACTTGAAGATTTCATGGAGGATAGTGGTGGGGTATTTTTGCTCTTCCTCAAGCAGCCTGCTGCTTCTCTCTGAGGCTTGGGAGAGCCTTGCAAGCAAAATGTACCACAGGATTGTAAGGGGAGGTAGGGTGCATAAAGGCTGTGGAAAATCTAGTAAAATCTCCTCTTCCATTCATGGCTTGTTTCAGTGGAAAGCAGGGAAATAAGTGGTTTTTGTTTGTTTGCACAGGGCAAAATTCAGAATATTCTACAACAATATTTAGAATATTGTACAAATTTCTACCTTTTTCCTGAAGGGTACAAAAACCACACCAAATGCACATGCTGACATGGCTAGGCTGTCCTGCTTTTTGTTGTGTTTTATATGATGCTTTTAATGGGTGGGTTTTTGGCTCTGTTGATTTTAGTGTTTTACTGATATTTGTACTTTGAGAGCTGATAAAGTTAGTGTCTTCAATAAATGCTTCAAGGGTCAAGACAAGCTTGATTCTGCTCAGTTCTTTTTCAGCTGTCACCTTTCTCTGATTTGGCTTAACCATTTGCTGTGATATGACTCTGAGCATGTTTGTACAATATAATCTGGCAATACTGATAATACTCTTAACATTTTTCTTGCACCCTTACAGATTGAATCAGCAGAAGTATCTGGGAACAGTGTGATATGTAGTTTTCTCCAATACATGGAAAAATCAAAGACTTGGCAAAAGGCTTGGTGTGTGATTCCTAAGCAGGAAGCCCTTGTATTGTACATGTATGGTGCACCACAGGTATGTAGGAAGGAGAAAATGAGAATATATGGAATTCTCAGGGGTGGTGATGCTATTTTTTGATATTTTTCATATGTGTATGTATGTGTGCTCCTGAAAGTTATGGCGACCTCTGGTGACTGACCCCTACTGGGGGCCTGGAGGGATATTCAGAGAGGTGGCTGAATAAGGCCTGCCCCCACCTCCCAACTGCTGGTATTCCAAGGAGGTCTCCCATCCAAGTACTTGCCAAAGTCAAACCTGCTTAGCTTCTGAGATCGGGTTTGCCTGGGCTATCCAGGTCAGGGCAAATTTTCAGGT
This sequence comes from Lepidodactylus listeri, assembly GCA_029233225.1. Lineage (NCBI taxonomy): Eukaryota > Metazoa > Chordata > Lepidosauria > Squamata > Gekkonidae > Lepidodactylus > Lepidodactylus listeri. Next base: position 26,109,097 of record JARCFY010000008.1, read on the forward strand.
TTATGAAGGATAATCCATTAACGCATATGAAAAAAAATTGTGAGCTACCATGCATCTCACTAAAAATGTTCATGGGCTTCCAGTTCCATTTCTTCTTCCTCCTCCTTCATTACCATCTCCCAAAATACAAGGAAGATTTTGGCTGATAATAGATCCTAAATGCAAGAATCTGTTATGGGAATATTAATAATCATTTTGCTTCCGCCTGGTCATCCTGTGCTTGTTTTCAGTGGAATGATGGAAGGGTCAGGTATGATAAGTGTTGATTGTTCAGATGACCTGGTAGGAGAAGGCCCTGTCTGCCTCTGCCACAATCTTCGACGTGGTCTCTGTGCTTCACACCGATGGGTGCCTGCGCTGAAATTCATCGGTATCTGGAAAGCTCAACAGATTTTCCCACCCAGAGCCTCTGGGCATGTGCGTGGCCCCACCGTGCATGCCCAGAGGAGCCGGGCGCGGACATCCTGCCAGTTCTCTTCTGATTACCACGCAGCTAACAGCTATTTCGTTGGTTCAGAACAGTACTTCGGAAAGCCTTTATCTCGATTTGACTTTACAGATTGGACTTGACTTCTCTTCGGATTGTGGACTTGATTTGACGATCGGACTTTTCAGCTTTCTGCTGAGGGAGGTAACAGGGGTGTCCGTGCCCTTGGATCCCTTACCCCCTCACACCCTTTCTTAGACAACTATAACCTGTCCTGCATGGCTCAGCGCTGGGGGTGCTTTAAACGCTGTAGCTCTTGTGGTAGCAAACTCGCGGCTCCGGATGGGCACTCTCTTTGCATCTTGTGCCTTGGGGAGCCTCATCGCCCTGAGTCTTGCACCCACTGCTCAAAGTTCTCAAATCAAACTCGGAAGAATCGAGCAGCCCGTCTTAAAGTTGCACTTCTCGAAGCAGCTCTTCGTCCTTGTGGCAACAATTCCGATGTTGGTCGGATGGAGTCCTCCAAGTTACTCTCCGTCTCGGTACCGAAGTCCACATCGGCATCGGCATCGAAGTCCACATCAACGGTGACATCGAGACCTCCGGTACCGAAGGCTGCATCTGACTTGGGCACTTCCACTAAGCGCTCAGCACCCCCCCTTCTTCTTCTACTCCAACGAAGAAAAAGAAGGAGAAGTCGGACAAACGTACAAAAAAGGCCACTGCTGAGGTGTGGGAATGGTTGAAAAAACTGTTATATATGGCTGAAATGGATAAGTGGACTAGAAAATTGAATAATCTCTACTCAGAGACCTTTCTGGAAGACTGGAAAGATTTGAAAGAATATGTTGAAAAGTATTGGGATATGAAAAACTATATCTATACATGGTTATAATAGCATAAAGGAATAGAAATATATTATATGAATGTTTTAGTTAAAATTAGACAATGAAACTGTTTTTATTTAGAAATACATAAGAGTATAGAAAATAAGAATTGGTGTATAAGTATAAGTATTTTAAAGCTATATAACCGTTACCAGAAACGAAACATAGATATAAGTATTACTATTTTGAATAAAATGGAAAATGTGTTATGCTTCAGATGTGGTGGGAAACCACCAAAACAAGATAAAAATAGAATGTACAAATAGAACAAAATGTTATCTAATATGGAAAAAGGGATTTGTATAAGGTTAAATGTATTATTTTCGATGTTTTTTTTTTTGAAAAATAAAAATTTCTTTACAAAAAAAAAAAAAAGGCCACTGCTGGTAAGTCCCACTCAAAGGGGTCGGAGTTGGCACGTTTATCAACGGAGACCTTGGCACCGACTCCGAGGGGAGCCACAGAGCAATCCGCGACTCAGCCGGGGATTATCCACCTACTTGACTCACCCATCCATGAGCTCGATACCGACCTCCCTGAAGCAATCCTGGTTACTCAGAGGTTTCCGGATACGGTTTATCCAGTAGACCCTCTTAGTTGGGACCATTCTCACCAAGATTCCTCTCCATCACCATCTCACTCCATCTCATTGGACAGGGATCCGGTGCAACTGGAGGTGGACAGCCGTCGACCAGCGGAAACAAGGTCTCCACGTCGACCACGTGTTGATTACAGACCAAGGGACTACTATGCAAGGTATCACCCTGCCTCTTATTCGCCGGCACATTGGGATCAATGCCAAGTGTATGCATATGGAGCGCACTCACTTCCTCCACTGTCCCTTGGCTCCCTCTGGCTTCACATGTGGTGGATCGTCCGCCTTCACGTCGATCTTGATCTCTGGGCTACTCTTGGCCAGCAGAGTCACTCTCTAAGCCTCCAGAAGAGGATACTCGATTATCGGGACTTTCGTCGACTGTGATCCCCATCGCCACCCTGGAAGCCACGTAAAGGGCATTCGTACCAGACACAAGGGGCCCCACCACTGCCTCCACCTAGACCAATATCGCCACCGTCACAACGTCCGGATGTAGACCTCACCACCTCCGAACTCCGAATCCACTGAAGGAGATTCGGATGCAGAAGCCTCTTCGACGCACAGTTCCCCGGAGATCCCATCACCAAAACCTGACGTTTCAGAAAACCTACCCATTTCACCATCAGAAGACGTCGCTACCTACGGGGAGCTGGTTAAGCATATGGCTCATTCCCTGGGAATTTCCATCGTGCAGCCAACACCGGTGTTGTCCGACCCAGTCTTCAACGTCGTCCAAAGGGACACATCGACATCGGTGGCACTACCTATGTTTTCGGTATTGTTTCAGGTCATAAAGTCCCAATGGGATAAACCTTCATCGGCACTGGTATCATCACGCAGACTGGACCATATGTACCGCTTGCAGGAATCAGGAGTGGAGTTTCTCCTCAACCACCCCAAACCAAACTCTATGGTGGTCACTTCATCAACTAGATCCAAGAAAACACACTCTACCCCCCCCCCCGACAGGGAGAGTAGGAAACTAGATGCCTTTGGCAGGAGATTCTACTTGACAGGCGCTCTAGGTCTGAAGACAACTAACTACTTAGCATGCATGGGGTGATACCAGTATGCTCTCTGGGAACAAATCTCCTACTGTTTAAGCTACCTTCCAGAGGAGAAACGACTGGCATTTAGACAAATACAAAAGGAGGGACTACTCCTGGCCAAACGGCAGGTAAATTCGGCCAAACATGCTCTGGACGCTGCCTCAAAGACTGTGTCCTCAGCTGTGGCTCGTAGATGACACTCCTTGCTGCGCACAACCACCCTGCAACAGGACACGAGGTCCCTCATAGAGGACCTACCCTTTGATGGCCTGGGATTATTTCATTTGGAAACAAGCACTGCACTCAAACGCAAACAAAACAAATATATAGATATAACTACTGGTATATTTTAACAATTCAATAGACCATTATCATAACTCATGTCATTATCACTCTATTTTACAGACATCAATGAAACTTATTAACAGCAGCTATTAAAGCCAAAAGTATGAATAACACAGCTGAATCCAGCTGAATCCAACAAAGACTCCGGATTGTGTTCTTCGTTTCGATAAATCTTTGTCAGAAGACTTATATTAGATTAATTGAATACTACATATTAATTTCACCAGTTTCACTGAGATGAGGAAACTCCATGTTTAAGTAATAAGCATAACTACTATTGAGCAGAAATTGCTTCATCCATTAACCAGAGAAAAAAAGTATAGATGGGCTACTGATCCTACAATGGAACTACTCTCATGTGGCCAGCATGCATTCACACCAACCGCCCGACCTTCCCCACTGCTGCCAGGCTGTCTGGTCTTATCCTGGTGGCGGCGGCCAGAAGAAACTGGCGGGATGTCTGCACCCGGCTCCTCTGGGCATGCGCAGTGGGGCCACGTGCATGCCTAGAGGCTCTGGGCAGGAAAATCCATTGAGCTTTCCAGATACCAATGAATTTTGGCACAGGTGCAGAAACCCATGGGTGTGAATGTACAGATCACCACTCGAAGATCATCAGTTACAGGTAAGCAACCTGTTTTTCCTTGTCCTGTATGTGTGTGTGGTTCTTCCAATGTGTGATTCTTCCAATTCACCCCCCCCCCCCCCAGTTCCTGCCTGCTGGGATGGGCAAATAATTGAAATCTTGCATTTTGATTTACTTCAAAACTTGCTTATTGACATTTAGATTAACGTAATACAGGAGCTTCTCTTTTACCTTGCATCAAAGCTCAGATTTTATTTCAAGATTTTTGTTTCTGTTCATTCAGGATGTAAAAGCACTGGCTACCATTCCATTGTTGGGCTATGTAGTAGATGATACTCCAAGAAGTGCTGACCTCCCTCACAGTTTCAAACTCACCCAGTCCAAATCTGTACACAGCTTCGCTGCAGACAATGAGGAATTGAAGCAGAAGTGGTTGAAAGTCATACATTTGGCTGTCAAGGGTGACACCCCAGGCTGCCCGAATGATTTGCGGCTGAGCTTGGGGGATCAGCACGAAAACTCTGTGAAATTGGATTCTGAGGCTTGAAACAGCAGAAAGTCTGTAAGGTGTACATATATATATATTTTTTCCCAGACTTGGGTTGACACTACTTCCGGAAATAACAGAAAGAAGCCTCCGGCCTTCTTTACCATGTTTCTTAGCACTTTATGTTGGAAAAGAGAGAAAGAAAATGCTAATTATTTTAGGGAACCTTTTTCTTATATTTATGTTATGTTGAAAAACTAATGAATAGTGCCATTCCACATTTCTTTTCTTAATCAAATGAATGTCTTTTATCAAAAAGTTACCAGCTTTTACTGTGCACAACTTCTCTCTCCCAGAAAAGTGCATCATATGAACTGAATGCTGTTGGTAGGAAGTGGCAGTATTGGTATAGCTTGGTTACTCTCTAGTACTCTTAGCTGTGTGTTCAAAGGATATACCCCTACATTGCCAAAATACGTGTGCTGTAGAATTTAAAGGCAGTTCGGTTTCTTGTATTGAAATTGAGGCTCTTGTTACACTGGCTTGTACATATGTTCTGTTTTGTGTTTTGCGAAAACCAACAATACCCAGAGAGAGCATTGGTGTTTAAAAATTACAAATAATTTCATTTTTAAAAAACCACATTCTCCTAGATTTTATTACACAATAAATACAATATATAAGAATAGCTGTGTATGCTATTAGAAAAAAAATGTACTATACTTAATTTTGAGTTGGCTTCATGATACATTCATGCTAACGTATGATTTATTTAAAATAAAGCATGTATCCTCTTGCAAACTTAAGCAGGGGATTCTGAATTTTTAAAAAACCCTATTGATTTGTTTTAATTCTATCTAATGGTGATAATATTTTTATACATTTAATATAGAGCTTAAAAATAGAATTAACATAAATGGCATGTAATGAATATGTGAACTCTGGTTGTGTTTTGGAAAAGCATAATAATTCTTCTCAGTCCTGTGCCTGTTTTACCTTTTGTAAGGTGCGGTGGTGCTACCTTTTTAAAATTACAGCAAGTGCTTCAGTAATTAATAGCCTGGTCTTAAATGATCACTTGTGATCGTGTACTTTGCCTTTATGGTCAGTCACTGTAACACCCAGACCTTAACAGTATGGCTTAAAGCAGACATCATGCCAAATCATGGTTAAGGAAGATTGGCTGTAGTTCAGTGGGACATCTGAGTTGACAAACCATGGTTTGTGAGTGACGGTCAAGCCAGAATCAGAACCCTTGGTTTGTGCAAACTATAGTTTGGTGCAGTGGCTAAAAATCGACACATCATAATTACAGCTAGTGTTCTGCCAACAAAGTCACTGCACCTAGAAACTAACAGTACTGAGCAGGCTAAGTCTTAAACCAGGCAAGTTGCTCTGTATAAACCATGGCTTCCCTGTTTGTTTTAGATTTTGAAGCCTGAGTTTGAATTCTGAGTTACAGTCAATGCTCCCTCTAAGCTGTGGAGTCTTGTGAGCAAAAATTCGAGTTTGTGAGCCACTGGCATTAAAGTTGTGAGTGAGCAATTTGGCAGCTGCATAAATTAGTTTGCTCTGGAGCCATCCTTCCTGAACTAAGACAAAAATGTGTGAGCCGGAGGCTAAAAAACTGAGCTACCTCACACTAGCTCAGCTTAGAGGGAACACTGGATACAGTTAGCCCAAACCAGGGTTTGGATTAATGTCTGATTTAAGCCTTTGTCAATGCTTTTCTGTGTTTTTTAAAAAAGTGCCAGTACTCATATATAAGGCTGCACCGATTTCTACCAGTTCTTCTCCTCAGGTCTTGGGAGAGCCCCCCAAAAGGTTGGTGGTACCCAGTACTGATGAGTACCATCACACAAAAAAGCCCTTTATAACCTCCACAAAACTATCCACGTTTCAGCAGTTAACAACACTACTGTATTATCTGGTCCACATCCATTGAATGGGTGGCAGTTTCGTATTAACGTCTGTGGTATACAACTGCACTCAGTATCTGCATGGATTATATACATCATAGTGTAATTTACAGAAACTCTTGGTGTCTGTGTGTATGTGTGTATGCAAGTGTCATTTCTTGCAAAACCTGTAAACTTAGCCCTTAATTATTTTACAAGGAGCCTTGGAAGTATGCATCCAAGTTTTGTAGTGTTGAGCAGATAATTAATAATAGTAGCAGTCTTACTGTAAATTGCTACTTATTCAAAGCATTTATCTTGCATCTTTGGGCTGGAGTGTGTGCAATAACTTAAACCTAAAACAATAGCTTTTGGCAAAGACAAATCCAAACTGAGTATATTGTAGCTGGCTTGTGCAATGGGGGGGGGAATAACTATCTGAAGTGTTTTCTGCTAAAGAGCTACAATTCAGAGGGACCAAGTGAGAGTTGTTTTCACAAGTTTATTTGGAGATGTGGCCCGAATCTGTAGGGTGCGCCACCCCCACCCCATTTTAAAGAGTAGAACAATTTCCCCATGCTTTAAGTTTAAGCTCGTTCTCATTTTGGCCAAGCATTCAACATGCAATATTCTCTTTACAAATTACTCATGGTATCTGCAAACTAGTAATTCTTCTGAATAGCTAAGTGAAACATAAGTAAGTAACATAAGTAAAATAGCACACAGCTAAACATAAGCAGGTTAAACATTTTGTCTTGCCTTATATTTTTGACATGGCCCTTCACACAGAGCTAACTTCTAAACCCATGATCATATGGATGGGCAACACTGCAAAAACCTGTGAATTAGTTTTGGCTGTAAATAAACTTGCCTTGTTCCTGTAAGGAAAACTGGAGGCTGACTCTTGAGCAGCTGAAGGTTTGGGCAGAGTATATAAAGCCATGCCTTCCTTTCCTGTTGAAGGGGAGTGGAATTTAAGGAGTTGTCAGTTTTTGGAACTTCCTTTGAAAGCACATTTTTTCCTGTCATGTTGATCTCATTGCTGCTACCTTGGTTGGTGTGGAATGGGCTATACCAGAGAGCAGGGGTAATTTTTTGGAAAAGAAGGAGCCGGAACACTCAAGAGGGAAATGAAGTTTTCAATCTGTATATACTGAAAACTCATGAATTTTTAAACATTTTTTAAAAGAATTTTGTTGAAGAGGTTCTGGAACTCTGTTCTGGCGCATCCCCCCCCCCCCCCCCAAAAAGAAAAACCCTGCCAGGAAGGACAAGCACAAAGGTAATTTCAGATTTTCTTCTTTTTGCCCCTTTCTTTTGTTTCTTTGTGTGAGCGAAGTAAATCCTAGTAAGTAATAGCACCTGTCTAGCACTTAATAATGTGATAGCACTTTCCTGTACTTTAGGTATCCTAAGCACATTTCTAGAATCTGCAGAAGCAAATTCCACAGATATTAATGAGACTTAGGCTGCATTTAACAAGGAGATTCTTCTTCATCTCAGCTTCTAAACTGCACAGTGGCATGTGTACGTGTTTGGAGCATGCACATGACATCTTCCTCTGAGCATCCACTGTCCAGGCTTTTCCTCTTCTTAGGATACAGTCCAAGAGCATGAAACAAGCGATCTGGATGGGAATGTGAGCATTTTTTACTGCCCCATCCACACTAGCCCCATTGGGAACTATTGGATTTTATTTTTTCTACTTTTTATGTTAAGGAAAACTGGAGGGTGATTCTCGAGCAGCTGAAATTTAGGATAAGGACTGGCCTTTCAGTGATAAATTATTCTGCTTCCTTTTAGTTGATCCCAGGACTTTTCTGTTTATTCTGGAGTTCACATGCAGGAAGACTCAATAATGCAAAAACTTCTGTAAGTGGTTTAGATTTTACAAATTGTTGTGGCATCTTTTCGGAATAAAATGATACCAATGTCCTTGCAAGTTTTTAAAGTTGGTACGTCAGCTTTAAATAAAGTTCCCTGTGAGCAGGAAAAAAATCTTTAGAAAGTGAAGATGTGATTATAAGCGATACATGTTGTTGTTAAAACTGTCTTGACTAAAAAGCACATGGATGACTGCCCCTTTTCCCACCCTTCTCTCTCCAACTTCCTCTAAAGCAGCGGTTCTCAACCTATGGGTCGCAACCCCTTTGGGGGTCGAACGACTTTTCCCCAGGGGTCGCCCAGGGCTATTTTTCGGCCGGCTGGCTTCTGAGCCCTCCCCGCCCCTCCCCTACTGGCCCCACCCACAGTGGAAGAAGAAGCAGCAGCCACAGCAAGCACTGGGAGCACATGCTGTTGCTGCCCGCTGCTGCTTCACTGTGCCTCCCCACCCAAAGGAGTCTCAAGGTCGGTTTCTCCTCCTCAGGCAAGGTAAGGTAACCGGCGTCGGAGGAGGCGGGCGGGCGGGGTGTGTGGGGGGAGGGAAGGCTCCAGGCCCTCCTTTCCCCCTTTAGCTGACCATGCAAGCCCTCAAGGGCTTGGGGCGGCTGGCGTCATTGAAGGAGGAGGTGGGGGGTGTTGGGGGAAGGCTCCAGGCCCGCCTTTCCCCTTTTAGCCGGCCATGCAAGCCCTCAGGGGCTCGGGGTGGCTGGCGTCGGCGGAGGTAGGGGGGTGTTGGGGGAAGGCTCCAGGCCCGCCTTTCCCCCTTTAGCTGGCTGCACGAGCCCTCAAGGGCAGCTGGCGTCGAAGGAGGTGGGGGGTGTTGGGGGAAGGCTCCAGGCCCGCCTTTCCCCCTTTAGCTTGCCGCACAAGGCCTCAAGGGCGGCTGGTGTCGGAGGAGGTGAGGGGCTGTTGGGGGAAGGCTCCAGGCCCACCTTTCCCCGGCCACGCAAGCCCTCAAGGGCTCGGGGCGGCTGGCGGCGGCGGCGAAGGAGGAGGTGGGGGGGTTTGGGGGGAAGGCTCCAGGCCTGCCTTTCCCCCTTTAGCTGGCCGCGCAAGCCCTCAAGGGCAGCTGGTGTCGGAGGCGGAGGAGGTGGGGGGGTGTTGGGGGAAGGCTCCAAGCCCGCCTTTCCCCCTTTAGCTGGCCATGCGAGCCCTCAAGGGCTCAGGGCAGCCAAGGGGTTGGCGCAGCCGGCGCAGTTGTAATAGGCAAGCTGAGCGGGGTGTGCTTGTGTGTGTGTGGGAAGGCCAAGGTGCCCTCCTTTCCCTCACCCGCCTCATCTTCCCCCTGGTCTCCCCTCCCCTTCATGCCACCTCTGCCCGCTTTGGCATGCCACCGATGCCGGACTCCTCCCCCCCCATGCATTTTACTGTATATCCAGGGTCTTCTGCTTACCCTCCCTGCAGCTTTTCCCCAACTATGCCTTTTATCTTCTTTTCATTCCCATTTCCGAGCTCTTTCTGTTCTCTTTCCTTCTCCCCCCCCCCTGCATTTCACTGTATTTCCAGGCTCTTCTCCTTACCCACCCCTCAGTTTTTATATTCCCCCCATAGGTGGGATATAGGAAGGATGGCTCCACAGCAAACTAATTTATGCAGCAGCCAAATCGCTCACTCACAGCTTTAATGCCAGTAGCTCAGAAAGTTTAGATTTTGGCTCACCAGACTCCACAGCTTAGGGAGCAGCCCCCAACTATGCCTTTTGATTTTCTGTTCTCTCCCAGTTCCAAGCCCTTTCTGTTCTTTTTCCTTCTCTTCTCCCCTCCCGTGCATTTCAGGCTCCTTTTCTGTATACTGTATATTCAGTATACTGTATTCTGTATATTGTATGTTCTGTATACTGTATATTCAGGCTCCTTTTCTTTCTGCACCCTAGCTTTTATACCCCCCCCCCAACTATGCCTTTTGGTCATCTAAAATAGCATTTGGCGAGGGGCTGGGGCATTCCCACTGTGCGGCTGCTCCTCTGTGCCTATTTGGTTTACTTGCTGCTGGGCAGTGCTGCGTTTTGGGCCATGGAGGGGCTGGTGGAACGTGACAAGGCGCTGAAGTAGCTGCAACAGAAGTGGGAGTTGTTGGGAAAATCCTGTATGTGCATTCTTGCCTTGTAAGCTTAAACCAGTTGTAGACCAGAGGGGTTGTAGTTGAAATGAAAGAGCAGGCCACCCCATTGCTGAAAGACCTGGTAACTGGAGCAGTTAGCCTGGGAGAGCATGAAGGATATTTTGAACTGGGATAGTTTGAACTGTTCAATTTGTAACAATGAAAATACATCCTGCATATCAGATATTTACATTACGATTCATAACAGTAGCAAAATTACAGTTATGAAGTAGCAACGAAAATAATTTTATGGTTGGGGGTCACCACAACATGAGGAACTGTATTAAAGGGTCGCGGCATTAGGAAGGTTGAGAACCACTGCAAAGGTTTGGAGACCTTATTAAAAACTGTTTTTTAGCAGCCTGCCTGAAGTTGCTATGAGATACTAAAAATAACTATTCAGTTTCTGGGAACCACATTTGGATGTTCAAATTTGAGTATGTACTACTTTTGTGCAATTCTCTCAGACTAATGCTTTGCAGTTTTGTGTGTGGTATTTAAGCCAGACCGCCACTGTTAAATCATATTGGGCTGGTACAAATGGAACATTAGCTGTGAACCATATGTAACCATATGAACCATATGTGATGCTCTGTACTCTTGGTGCTTGTGGGTGGGACAGTGGGAGGGCTTTTAGTGTCCTGCCCCCACTGCTGGACCTTCTGAGGGCACCTGGTGTTTTTGGCCACTGTGTGACAGAGTGTTGGACTGGATGGGCCACTGGCCTGATCCCATTGGCTTCTCTTATGTTCTTATGTAACAACCTGGGAGCAAAGCTCCCTCTAAGCTGTGGAGTCTTGTGAGATAAAAGTCTACTTTGTGAGCTACAGGCATTAAAGTTGTGAGTGGGCCATTTGGCTACTGCATCAATTAGTTTGCTCTGGAGCCATCCTTCCTGAGCTAAGACAAAAATGTGTGAGCCGGAGGCTAAAAAACTGAGCTCCTTCTCACTTTCCCTATCTTAACCCTGGTTAATGTTTTCATTGTTTGCAGCATTAACTTCAATTAAGATTAACAAGATTATCCCTTAACCCGGGATCTGAAACAGCACAAGGGCCTTTTAATCCATGGTGTGAAACCCACCTAATGCATGATACCACATTGTAAGTTAAGGGGAAACTTTGAGTAAAACTAGCAGTAGTAAGAATTTGCTCCCGAAAGTGTAGGAGCTGTGGAGAGGAGTCACACAATTACTACTTTGTGGTGCCTGTACATCTGTTGTGCCTCCGCAGAGCCTCAATTTTGAAAGATCTAGAGCTAGTTTTTAGATGTGTCTGAATCATGGTTCTGTGCAGGCATGAAGCCCATGAGAGTGAATGCATAGCTGTTTGTAAACAATCAGGGTTTTTTCTCCCTGAGGCTGGCTTTGGATTTCCTAAGTATGGTTAATAAGCAGCCACCTCTCCTGCATCAGAGCATTGAGTTCCCAAGATGTACTGTGCCAAGAAACCACAGTATGGCATTCAAACTGCCTAAGCAGTGTTGCAAACCATGAGGTTACTCTGATGTTGGCAGTAAGTGCTCCTCATGAATGAATGAAAAGCCTGCCACATGTTACTACTTCAGAGAATGAATACCACTGTGAACAATGCCAAAGCACTGAAGACTTGGGACATCTGAATTGCCAAGATTGGAAACTTAACTTTTAACCTGGAAAACAATGTGACGTGTATAAAAATAATAGTAATCTCATCAGAACATTTTTTTTTTGCATAAATAAATAAATTTTTAATTCATTGCTAAATGCAAGTAAGCAAAATAGCAAGTATATTTGGATACAGTATAGAATACTGTGATTCTAGTGTCTTGGCTGAGCTGCTTAACTGCGCTATTTGCATTCACCTTTTGAAATGTAGTAATATAATTTGGGGGAGGTTGTATTTTTCATGTGTGAGTGCGTGCGTGTGCACCTGGAAGTCATGGCGACCTCTGGTGACTGACCCCTAACTGCAGGCCTGGAGGATATTCAGAGAGGTGGTTGAATAAAGCCTCCCCCACCTCTGGTATTCCAAGTGCTTGCCAGAGCTGACCCTGCTTAGCTTCTGAGATCTGACAAAATCGGGCTCGTCTGGGCTATCCAGGTCAGGGATAGCAATATAGTTTTTATTGCTCAACTGTGAATGAATTGTAGAAATTAATAGTTAACTTTCTTCTTGTGTTAGGCCAGGGTTTATACCTGACAATCAGGTTAATTTGTCATTCTGGTTAAAAAAAAAAAAAATCCCAGGCAATGCTCAGCATGTTTTAACTCTCATTGTTTTCAATGAGAGATAACTATGGTTGGATTGTGCCCTTTGGAAAACACCTCCGGCTGAAGGTTTCGACTTGCAGTTCTATAAAGCACAGGGTTACCAAATGAAATTATTGTTTCTGTTTTAACCAAACGAACTGCTGTTAATTTCATTGTTACAGGATTAAATATACTTGAATGATGAAAGAAAAGTCTGTAGACCTCTGCCATCTTAATAGCTTTAGCTCCAATGACTTAGCACTTACCCTTTAAGGCATACATTTTAACTGCATTTGTTGTTGCAGTGATCAAAGCTTTTGTGCCAGTCCGATGCCTTTCAAGTGTCCTGGCTTTACAAAGCAATCATGTGTAGTGGCTTTAATTTTCACAACTTTTTGCTTTCGTGGTTCGAGAAAGCCAGTTTTATCATACAGCACTGAAGTCTGGAGGTGCATGCAGATGTAGATAAGCAAAGGAGTCCTCTGTTCTCCAGAAGCTCATTGGCCGCAGTCCTGTCAGTTCTTCTGCAGGACGGAGGCTGGTCAAATCGATTCTTCTAAGTCAGCTGGGCACAGTACTGGTATGCCGGCCCTTCTGTCTTTATAAAGCCTCCTCCCTCGTCTCTCTGGAAATTTTTGTCAAAATTCTAAAAAGTTTATTCCATTTGTTGGATAATGGAATGTCTCTATCTTGGTAAGGCAACGAATGGACTTGTTCCTTAAATGTAGAAATGGATATCCCACCCAATGTGTGTGTGTGTGTGTGGGGGGGGTGTTTGTGAGAAGACCAATCATGGAATCTGTGGTAGTGATGCTAAATGAATGGTGGTGGACTGATGCTAAGAGCCAGTTTGGTGTAGTGCTTAAGTGTGCAGACTCTAATCTGGGAGAACCGGGTTTGATTCCCTAAACCTCCACTTGCAGCTGCTGAATGACCTTGGCAAGCCATAGTTCTGTCAGAGCTATCCTTGAAAGAACAGTTTCTGTCAGAGCTCTCTCAGCCCCACTTACCTCACAGGGTGTCTGTTGTGGGGAGGGAAAGGGAAAGGAGTTTGTAAGCTGCTCTGAGACTCAGAGTGAAGGGCGGGGTATTAATTCAATCTCTTCTTCTTCTTCTGAATCTGTTGGGGGCAGGAGAAAAAGCTGTAGTGGCTCTTGCTTACATACATCTGCTTACATACATACAACCTACAACCAGAATCAAAGTAAAACCTCTCTGCCAGCTGCTTTGCCAAGGGCAGCAATCTGTTGAAAAGCCTGCATGAACAGGAACTTCATGTGTGTATTGCAACACATTATAGAGCTTCACATATAGCTTGGTGTGCATGAATGGAGCTCCCCATTGCTGGCAAATTAAGCGTCCTGTATGCATGCAGAATTCTATCTGCAGCACCCAGATATAGGAACTATATGAACCCATAGGGCCTCAGATCCTGAGCATTACTTAGAAAGTAATACATTATTTGTACAAATGCTGATGATCACTTCATGTGTAGTAGAAGCAGTGTGCATGCACATTCAGTATTTGCTCATTTTTATGCCATAGTTGTGTCAGAGCTGTTCTTGAAAGAGCAGTTCTCGAAGGGGCTCTCTCAGCCCCACCTGTCTCACAAGGTGTCTCTTGTGGGGAGGGGAAGGGAAAGGAGTTCGTAAGCCACTCTGAGACACCAAGTGAAGGGCAGGGTGTAAAGCCAGTCTTCTCCTTCTCCTTCTCCTCCTTTCCCCCTAACCCCTGCAACATGTATATAGTGTGGGAAATTATTGTGAGTGAGTCAAGGCCAACAGTGGCTCCTTGGAGCATGTTTCCATGGGCTGCAAGTGGGAGGCCATAATTTTTGTTTTGGTGGGAGGCCATAATTTTTGTTTTGACACATAGACATGAAGAGCAGAGGCTTTCTTCTTTGGAACACGCTTCTCAAAGCCTTTGCCTCAGTGTGACATATACCTTGATACTCCTCTTATGAATATGTGAAGCATCCCTTGGGAGACTTGAAATGTAAAGGTCTGATTCACTTTACAGTGACTACAGTAGGAAATAGATTCAGATGGGGTAGCCGTGTTGGTCTGAACCAGTAGAACAAAGTTTGAGTCTGGTGGCACCTTTAAGACCAACAAAGTTTTTATTTTATTGAATAGACCTTTGTTGGTCGTAAAGGTGCCACTGGACTCAGACTTTGTTCTACAGTAGAAAATGAGTAGCGTATCCAGGGGTCATTTCATAGAAAAAGAGGTGCAGGAGCTCATTAGCATGCTTATTAGCATAACTCATTAGCATATGCCACGCCCCCTGGCATCACTGGAAGGGTGTCAGAAAGGGAAGCAAAGGGGGGGCATCTTCAAAAGCCTCCCCTTCCCTTCCCCAGCTGGCCTGCCAAGGTGGTGGGGGGGAGCGAAGCAAGAAGGGCCCCATAGAATACAATGGAAAGATCGTGCCGCCGCTGCCGCGTTGACTCTAAACAGAAGGGGTTTAAACTTTAAACCCCTTCTCGCTTTGCTTCCTCCACAGGCCCGCTAGGAGCTGAGGGAGGGACTTGCCACCACTGCCATTTGTGTCCACTAGGGGTATGCAATTTTTTTTTAAAATGGCCCGATTCAGATCGGGCCAAATCAGGCAGCATCTGTTCCAGCTGCCGAATGACCCCCCACATGTCAATTTCGGCAATGCAAACTAATTCAGGAGTCATTCCACCGGCCGAATGTCAGTTTTAGCTCCATTATACCCTATGGGCCATTGAAGTCAATGGCAAAAACTCATAGGGTATGTGAGGGGCTGGAGGTTACTTTTTTCCCACCATAGAGAACAATGGAGAGAATGGGGGCAACCTGTTTGGGGGCCCGTAGAATTGGACCCCCTGGTCCAGTCTTCTTGAAACTTGGAGGGTATTTGGGGGAGAGGCTCCAGCAGCTACCCTGTAAGTTTGGAGCCTCTCCCTCAAACCCTTCCCCTCCAGCCACTTTTTAAGCCGCTGCTGCAATTCGGTGGCGGCGGAATCAGATCAGAGAATCTGATTCCGCCCATGGCTGCCCTAGTGCCCACTCTTAGGCTGGCGGAGCGCTGCTCCACCTTGCTCCGGCCCCAAATGACCACTGAGCATATCATCTTCTGGTTATAGATCCAGGTGGTCAGTCGTGTTGGTCTGAAGCAGTAGAACAAAGTTTGAGTCCAGTGGCACCTTTAAGACCCACCGAGTTTTATTGAAGGTATGAGCTTTCATGGGCACGCACACTTTTTCAAATACATTGGAAGGAAAGTAAGGTTCAAGTTTACTGGGGCTGAACAGCAAATGAATATGTAACATGATGATGTTTTATATTGTTTTATAATCTGAAATAGCTAAATGTGCTGTAACCAGCCCAGGTTACCTTTCTAAGGCAAGTTTTTGTGTGGGCGTGACAGAGAGAACAATATTGTGGTCTTTGGTAAGGGTAAACTGCAGACACATCAGTGACCAATGGCAAAATCGAATAGGAAAGCAGACAATCCATTTTCTTGAGCACAAATTATATAAATGAGATCTTTTTTCATACTAAATGAATTAGAAGAGATTGGATTTATATCCCGCCCTTCACTCACTTGTAGTCTCAAAGTGGCTTACCATCTCCTTTCCCTTCCCCTCCCCACAACAGTCACCCTGTGAGGTAGGTGGAGCTGAGAGAGCTCTTTCCCAAGCTGTCCTTGAGGGAACAGCTGGTACAGAGCTATGGCTTGCCCAGGGTCATCCATCAGGTGCAAGTGGAGGAGTGGGGAATCAAACCCGGTTCTCCCAGATTAGAGTCCATGCACTTAACCACTTCACCAAACTGGCTCTCTCCTCCTCCTCCTCCCCACCCCAATCTGAGCAGTGTATTCAAGAGAAGAAAATTCTTAGATTTCATCCTTTCTTTTTCCTTGTTTCTTGGCAGCACAACTAACAAAGCAGGCAGATTTTTAACAAAATCTCTAGTATGCACAGTAACACTTTTGATGGAAAATCTTGTCTACTCGCTGCTTCCTTCAGTCTCATCCATATGAAGTAAAAATGTATTCAGACTTATAAATATCCATTGTCTATTTCAGGAATGGTTTGGGGTGAATGGTATATTTGAGGTAATTGCAACCCTTTTGAAATAATTGCATCTCTTGGTTTGCAGTTCTTCTTAAGATTTTTTTTCCCCCTTCGGACTTTTGTATTGCAACAGTTTTCCTTCCTCAAATGAAAAAAAAGTCTTTCCCCCCTTCTGGTGAATTGCTGAATTAGAGGTTCTGTTTAAAATGAGGTTATTGGGGTGGGTAGGAATCAAATTCTTAATTCTAATGTAATCTTGATCCTTGCAAAATGCATAAAATGTTTATAGTGAAACAACTGAGGGAAAGGTGTGGATTTTGTCAGTCTCTTGAGAACATAACACGTTGTAGTTGGTGAGGTAGGAGGAATCCCCCCCCCCCCTTAAAGCACATGAAACATTCCGGCAGTGTTGTCCATAAATAAGTGCTCCTTCCCTTTGTCTTAACAAACTGAGGTGTTAAAAGCAGGCAGGATACGGAAAAGATAGATGAACTGCTTTAACAAAATACATTCCAAACGCCTTACGTCTTTCATCGACACATACTTCAGCGTTACAGGATGGGATGTTTAGATGATACTTGCGTTGAACCAGGGTAAAGCCTAACTGATAGTATCAAAGCCTTATACAGTGCTTTAGTCTATTATTTCCAATGTGTGTTTCATTTGACAATTGAATTAGATTTCTCGGTTGCATTTTCTAATAGTGGTAGGGTTTTTTTCCCCCTCAAAGCTGTAATTTTTTTGCCGTGCAACAAATTGAAAAAAAAAATGTAAAAAAGAAAAAGCAACATTTAGAGATTGTGAAAGCAGTTAGTTCCCCCCCCTTAATAATATGTACATGAATGTAAAATACTTGCAAATATTTGTATATATTTTCTGTAACATATGTATATTTGATCCATACAAGCGGGAGCTGGAATACTGTAAAATTACGCACTTTAATTATTATTGAAAACTTTAAAAATTTGTACCCTGTAAAATAAAAAATGTCATTAAATTGATGATTGTTCTCTGTGACCTTAGTACTGTTGTCCATTTCTCTTCTTTGTAACAGGTTTAAAGTGAGCCTGACCAAGATTTTAGATGCTGAATGACACTAAAATAAGGAAGATGGGTTGAGGAGGAAGCCCCCTGCTTGGTTTAATTCTCACCATACTGTGCCCTGGTTCAATCTCAGGGTAGCTTGTGTCCAATCTATTTTTCTACCTTAAAAGTGGCCAGGTCCAGCAGTGCTACCCTAGAGTCTAGAAAACTCCATAAAACTTGGGATTGATGGTATTCAGAAGCCATTGCAAACTTGGATCCACATTAAAGCAATGCTTCAGTTGTTTTCCTTGAATAAAAAGATCCCGAAGACTGTGAAAGACAACCCTGCTTTCTTTTCAGCACAAGCATCACATGGTGTCAAGATATTGGGAGTTTACAGAAGTTTACCAGTCTGGATCCTGCCTGTGAATGGCCAGCTGTTAGATCTACTTACGAATAAAGTGTAACTTTGAGAAAGAATGGTGCGGGGGAAGGGTGTGGAACAATGAGTAAGGTGAGCAAATGCAATGGGAAAAAGCTGGACCTCTGATAGTGTTTGTGGTAGAAAGCAATACTGCATTTTTCTTCTTCCCATTCTGGGAACTGGGTAATAACCAAGGGACAATCCTACTAAACTGGGTGATGTCAGAGCTCCCAATTTTCGGTGCATTCCCTCTGTCTGGGCTACTGGTAGTTAAGGGAAGCCCCTTAACTGTTATTCTGCATATTTTTAACTTTTGTGTTGTTGCAGTTTTTTTAATGGTATGCTTGTAAGGGAGGAGTCCTAAACAGGACTACTCAAAAGTAAGTTCTATGTTATTCAGTAGGTCTTACTCCCAGAAGAGTGTCCTCAGGATGGCGGCCTAAACCTCTGCATTTTTTAAAAAATGTGTTATTTTAATTGATCTGAGCATTTTTAAATCACGTTTGTTGGATCCTGATGTTTTCTGCACTTGCAACTGACGTTGCATTGTTTAGTCATTTTGATTCTGAGGTGAGATGGGATATGATTGTTTTAAATAAATAAAATTAAATAAGTGTATATCCGTCTGCACCACCAGATAACCTGGCTTCCTGCTTGTCTCTCTGCATCAGATGCTTGCCAATTTTCAGATCTGAGCACCTCGCAAAGCTTTTATACAGTGAGAATAACTAACGGTCTTGGGGAAAGCGATGTCTTCAAGCCAAGAATCACTCAAAGTTATCCTTTATGAACTTTATTTAAAATCAGTCTCTTTATTCTTCAGTTGATTAAGCAATCACAATTACACAGATAACACTGGCATATGTGAACGAGATTATACACGTCATCTAGGGTTACCATATTTTAAAAAGCAAAAAAGAGGACATAATTTCAAACTACTGATCACTACGACAAATCTCATTTTAAGTACCCCTACTATTTTAAGCTGAAGCTTGCCTCCACTGGGGGCTACAGGGCAAAACAGGCTCAGCCTCCCAACCCAAAAAGAGGACGTTTTCATCAGTTTTTTTAAAAAAAAGAGCTCAAAAGAGGACAAACGCCATAAAAAGAGGAAATCGTAACCCCATCTCCTACCTAGCTTGCATTTGAAAATAAAATGCAACTAGGACTCAAGAGTTTTTAACCAGATGTGATTTAAAAGTGAAGCATTTGGGGTTGCAGTTGCTCCCTCTGGCAACCTGAGTAAGGATCAGAGGTTGGTTTTGCCACTGCCCTCCTCCGCATAACAACCCAAGTCGTCTCCTTGGTGATCTCCCATCCAAGTACTGATTGTGGCCAACCCAGCTTAGCTCCCAGGCCAAGCTGCAAGGGGAGAAAAAGCCACGCACTGAACTCCATGGCTGAGCAAGTGCTTGAACCTCTTGCTTGAATCAGAAATGTGGCTGCTGCACCACACTTACACTCTGCTTGAAAGTATTTTTGGCTTCATCCCTTTTAAAGTGCCCTGATCTGGATAGCCCTATTTTGGAAGCTAAGCAGGGTTAGCCCTAGCTAGTATTTGGATGGGAGACCTCCAAAGAATACCGGGGTCTCTATGTGGAGGCAGGCGATGGCAAACCACCTCTGAACATCTCTTGCCTTGAGCGTCACCATAAGTCAGCTGCGACTTGACGGCACTTTCCTCCTCCTCCTCCACCACCACCACCCTTTTAAACTGCAGTTTTATTACTTGAATATTTTTCCCTAGTTAACATAGCCTTTTCAAGGTGCTTCACAGTCTTCTCTTGTATTCATCCTCTTGCTTTGTGGGTTGGGTCACTCTTAGAAGGATCCAGAAGCTGACAGCAAGTTTGATTCACACAAGACCAGGTAGTGAATCTATGGCAGAAGCAGGACCTGAACCCAGGTTTCCCAGATCCAAGGCTCAACTCATAGTCCAGACTGACTCCACAGTGCACATATAATGAGCTGAAAAGTCTCATGCCTAAACAACGCCAGCTAATGTAGGCGACCACTTTATCCAAAGGAGCAGACTTAATGTTTTCCTTTTCCTTCTCTAAGCTTTAAGGATCCAGGTCGTCCTGCTCAAAGTTGGTTTCACAATACTGAGTATAGTCAAACTCCTCAATGGCAAAAGTAACTTTGCTCCACTGCTTATAGGTCCTTCTGCCATCTGGGCTTTCCACCACAAAGTTTTTAACAGCAAGCATCGGCAGGGTGACCGATCGGTATATCATTTCTGTCCCCCAAGCCTGTGTGGATAAAGCCAGTGAGCTTAGATTATCAGAATTCGCCTTGATCTGAAAACAGCACCACATTTAGTCCATGCCAACAGTGGATAAGTCAACATTTCAAGGGTTTATGGAAGTGGGAAAAGACAACCCTCACGTGATGCAACTCTGTCTCTGGCAGAAAGTTAAATCTAATGGAACATCCATAAAGCACTGTCCAATGGCACAGAGGACCAGAAAAGGTTCTTCAGAAGAATATGACCCAGGATCTGTAAAGGTTTCCTTTCCTTGGTGATGATAACCCCACACTTTCCTGACATTACTAACCATTCTCCTGCAGGGACTTGCATCAGGTAAAAGAGGAAGGGGCAACACTTGATTTATCTGGCACACTTACAGGGCCATACTCCAAACACAAAAGTTAAATGTGTTTAAGGGACTTTACTGTACTTAACTACTGGATTGTAGCGCAGGAATGCAGAACGATGAATCTTTGTGCAAACCTCACACACAAAGGTCCTCGAGTACACAGCTGCATGTGGTCAATCTGACAAACGGCACCCTCCTCCAGTGCTATCAAGACATTTTCATCAATGCAGTCTAAATGACTGTGCTCTCTTGTCCTCACTTCCTGTTCTGTGCATGTTCTCCCTTATGTCATGACTCCAGGGACCCATGGTGAGATGCAGCGACACTCCTGGTTCCCCTTGGCTATGAGAATGAATGTCTCCCAGTCACAATGTAAAGTGTGGTAGAAGACTTCGCTTGAAAAGTTAAGACCATTCACTGGGGCTGAAGCTCATGATTCATGGTGTGGCACGTCTGTTAACGTGCCATCCTTCATATATGGTAGTGATTAACGCCACATACTCCATGTCCGCTCCTCCAAATCTACTGGCCCTTAGTTACATCAATGGGGGAAAAACCATGGAAAAGGTCTGCCATCAGGACCTACTTTACAAGGAGAAATCTCTATATCTATGCCTGCAATGCAAATATAGCTTCCATCTTGGAATCTGGTAATTTCTGGGAAATGCTGAGATGACCAAGTTTCTAGACTTTAGTCCCTGAAGTTATGAGGAATCACCACATGGTCAAGTGACTTTCTGTAGTAGAGTCTTGTTTGAGGATGAATACGAAATGCTTATTTGACCTAGGACTTGAAATCGTAATATCTTATTCCTGGCACCCTGGTAAATTGAGAACATAAAGGAAGTTTGTCCTAAACCAATAAGTGAAGACGTGAGGATAAGGCAACTGGTCGTAAAGCTGATTCCCCTTCTCCTTGACCCCGGATCTCATTGCCCCTGCCATTCCCAATCTGTTTGTCCTTTCCACCCAGTGATGTTTCTCTCTCAAATAAAGCAGGTGAATTAGAAAAATGTAGCCACCTTCATCTTCACAAGGAATTAATTATGCATTACTCCACCCCGTAAACCTTGAGGGTGCTTACCTGCCCACATATACTACAGCTAATGGAGCTGCCTGGCTTCCAGTCCTTGAAGGTACGAGGAATCACCACATGGTCAAGTGACTTTCTGTAGTACAGTCTGTTTGAGGATGAATAACGAATGCTTATTTGACACAGGACTTGAAATTATAATATCTCATTCCTGACACCCTGGTAAATCGAAATGAGCACACAAATCTACTTTGAGCCTAGATGTTCAATCCAGCTAGATTACCTTTTCAATTAGTTGGTGGAAATCTCAGTTGGAGGTGGCTATGTATGTGTAGGGGCTGTGGTGGCTCAGAGGTTAAGACTCTGAGCTGCAGACTGAAAGGTCTGTAGTTTGGCAGTTCAAGACCCGAGTGCCGCATGATGGAGTGAGCTCCTGTCTCTGGCCCCAGCTCCTGCCAACCAGCAGTTCGAAAGCAAGAAATTGCAAGAAGAGA
Organism: Lepidodactylus listeri; assembly: GCA_029233225.1. Lineage (NCBI taxonomy): Eukaryota > Metazoa > Chordata > Lepidosauria > Squamata > Gekkonidae > Lepidodactylus > Lepidodactylus listeri. The sequence continues at coordinate 26,131,210 of JARCFY010000008.1, forward strand.
AATAGGTACCGCTTTGGTAGGAAGGTAACAGTGTTCCATGCACCTTGGTGTTTAGTCATGCTGGCCACATGATCATGGAAACATCTTCAGACAGCACTGGCTCTTCAGCTTGGAAACTGAGATGAACACCACCCCCTAGAGTCAAATTCGACAGGCTTTCAGACAAGAGAAACCTCTACCTTTGTGTATGTGTATATGGAGAAAGGGGATATGTTACATGGTTCCAAAGTATTTTGGTGCAGGGGCTTGGCTTGGACCAAACTGGCAGCAGAGAAAATCCCAGCGGCCTCCCATGCTGCTAAGAGGTAGGCAGGAACGGATCCCTTGCCACGTAACAGCACCCTCCGTGATGAACTGTCCTAAGCAGTTGCTTGGATAGAAGAAGAGATTGGATCTATACCCCGCCCTTCACTATCCGAAGGAATCTCAGAGTGGCTTACAATCTCCTTTCCCTTCCCCTCTGCACCACAGACACCCTCTGAGGAAGGTAGGGCTGAGAGAGCTCTCCTGAGAACTGTCCTTGAGAGAACAGCTCAGAGGGTGGGGTATAAGCAAGCCTAATAAATAAATATGTCTCAGGACTCAAACTGCACTGAGACCAAGGCTGCAATCAGACATGCAGTTTGATCTGTGGCTGTTCCCTTCCCGATTTAAAATGCACAATCAGTCAGCAACATCTGTCTGTCATGCCCCAGTTGTCTGCATCCCATTCCCCCCCTTTACTGAATGTTTCTTTGATACCTGTGAAAGTCCAGTCCTTTTGGGCTGAGCTGGTTTCAAGCCGGATTTCCTTTTGTCTGATTGCTCTGTTGCTCACCCAAGCCGTCAGGCAGGTCTGACTGGTCTCCTGTTTTCCAGCCATCATTTTTTTAACTAATTAGTAATGTGCACATAACTGCATATTCACACCTCTCTCTCTCCCTCCCTCTCCCACAGGGGTTGCTCAAAACTGTGTTTTCTTTATAAAAACGTTCAAAGAAAGATGCCTCTGTACCTCAGCATTTTTCTGTGCTTTGGAAAAGGGGTTAACTGAAAATATTAGAGAGGGAGGATGACACTGAACTACATATCCCAGCAGGCTCATCAGCGCTTGTGCACATGCTCAAAGGACAAACTTTTTAAAAAATGGCTGATGGCTCCATGTACTACATATCCCAGCAGGTTCATCAGTGCTTGTGAGCATGCTCAAAGGACAAACTTTTTAAAAAATGGCCAACAGCCTGACTCCCTGGCTGCTGTGTCTGATCACTCAAGGACAGGGTGAAAACACTTTGAAGATGGCTAAGGGAGTGAGTCTGATAACAATTCTTCATTTCAAAAAAACCTGGATCAATTGGAGACAGGGCCACACTGGATCAAACTGTACATCTGACTGCAGCCCAAGTGAGCTACTGAGGTACTCCCTTTATTGAAAGGTGATGGAGAGAAGGCACCAAAGCAAAGTCCCTTTCCTTCTGTATTTTGCAGTACCTTGTGTATACTGGGAAGCAGTAACCTGTCAGGTGCATAGACCTCAGTCAGAGGGGCGTCCCACAAAGCCACCAGCACACACTTCATGCTATAGGATCTCCCCCTCTGCCTCTTCGCAGGCCAGGGAGAAGCAAACTGGAAAGCACAAAAACATGGTATTTCTGATCTTTTCACTCTGCCTCACCTGAAGTTGGGGTTGATGTTGATATGGTGAGTTTTCTCTACTGTGCGCAGGTCAGAGCCGTGGCAGATGGCCTCATTGCAGTTGATGCAGTAGAGACGCACAAGCTTGGGATCATGCAGCTGACGCCGCCTCTCACGTTCAGTATCTCGCATCTTGCTGCCAATCACAGAGTCATGCTGAAGCTTCGCAATCTGTTGGAAGGAAGGAAGATGTGGCAGAAAGTGCCGCCAAGTTGCAGACGACCAATGGTCACCCTGTAGGGTTTTCAAGGCAAGAGACGAACAGAGGTGGTTTGCCATTACCTGTCTCTGCGTAGCAACCCTAGGCTTCCTTGGTGATCTCCCATCCAAATACTAACCAGAACCGACCCTGCTTTGTTTCCAAGATCAGGCTAGCTTGGGCCATCTCTCATTAAGTATTTGCTCTCTTTAAGTATTTGAAAGGCTGTCACTCAGAGGAGGGCAGGGAGCTGTTCCTGTTGGCAGCAGAGGACTCACAATAATTGGTTTAAATCATGGGTGAAAAGATACTGGCTGGATAGTAGGATAACATTTTTACAGTAAGAGTAGTTCAGCAGTGGAATTGGCTGCCTAGGGAGGTGGTGAGCTCCCCCTCACTGGCTGTCTTCAAGCAACAGCTGGACGAACACTCATCAGGGATGCTGTAGTCTAGGCTGATCCTGCATTGAGCAGGGGGTTTAACTAGATGGCCTGTTATGGTCCCTTTCAACTCTGTGATTCTATGATCCAGGGCAGGGCAGGTAAAAGGTAAGTGTGTGTGTGTGTGTGTACGCGCATAGGGGGGTGAATTTTGCATTTCCAGGAGACACCACACTACACTTATAGCAGTTGCATTTCCCCCCTCTGTCATCAGTGCCCTTCCCAATACGGTCAGCAATATCCACTCAGTAATGACCTTTGCCACTCTTCTGTGAATTTTCTATCACCTCCTAAAATGTTCCTTTTCCAGGAGACCCTCTTACCGTCCGGTTGTATTCCCACGGAGGCATCTCTTGCACCCTCTTAATAGCTTTCTCCATCAGGACTTCCAGGGTCTCGTTGAGCCGTTCACGGGCCACCTCTTTACTGTTGGCCTTGGCCAAGACTGAGCAGATGCTGTTGGGGGCACGGGCACGACCTCTGGCCTGTGGAGATGCGAACAAGATCATCTGGGTCTATCTCTAGACATGCCAGCCCATCTTCCCTGGTCCCAAGGCACATCCACCCTGTTTACTCAACCCACCTTTCTCCTGGTGACCCAAAATCCCAATGGTATTTCCTCTGATGAACTACTGATTGCTACCTGACTTTCTGTGACAGCAGGCAAAGTGCCATCCAGAGGAGTCAGGCCCTCAAGAGGGTGGAGCTGACTGACCTGCATCATGCCAATCTCGTTGGTCATCAGCCCGTAGCGGACCACGATATTGCACTCAGGGATGTCCAGCCCCTCCTCAGCCACACTGGTGGAGAAGAGCAGATTGAGTGGCCCCTTGCGGAACTGTTGGATGACATCTTGCTGCTCATGCTGGAAGAAACACCCATTATGAGGTCAGGATCTAAAAGCTTACTTGGATCTTGGAGTGAAAGTACTTCCTTACCCCCAAACAAATAGATAAGTTGTCAGGTTTCTGAACCAGAATTCAAGGCTGTGACCCGAAAGGAAAGGGTCTTTTAAGGTGGCCTATTCCTATGGAATTCTCTCATCAGACAGGCCTACAAGATCAAATTCTGTTGAGACTTTCAGAGGGCAAAAGCCTGTTTTACCAAGCCCCGTCAGATCACCGTCCATACGGATTTGCAGTACCAATTATTTGGAAGGAACTGGGTTGTTCTTTTTATCCAATTATGTTACTTCAAGGTTTACTTCTCAATTTTAGTTATTTATCTTGAGACGCACCTTGAGAAGCTCCCCCCATAGTAGGGAAAAAGGCAGGATAGAAATATTAAAACAGACTGACTTTTACCCTCTTGTGACGTCTAAGGTCAACTGAGAATATCTTCTTGAAATGGGGTTTGAGCAACAAAGCCATGGAAAATGGGAGAACGCAAACATTTCTAGAGAGTTGGGGAGAAAGGTGGGTTGTGGCCTAATGGCCAGTCTTTCTCCACCCTGTGTTCACTCATACAGCAGAGAACTTTGCATTAGTTATCCTATTTATACTACCAGTTTTAATGGGCTACATTTCCTAATCTCTTGACCCCATGAAGCTGCCTCATACTGAATCAAACCACTGTTCCATCAGTCAGTAGAGCCAAAGTCAGACTGGCAGAGGCCCTCCGTGGTCATGCAGAGGTCTTTCCCATCACCTACTATCAGCTCTTTTTAGATGGAGTTGCTAGAGGTTGATGCTGGGGACCTTCGGCATGACAAGCAGAGGCTCTACCACTGAGCCATGGCCCCTCCCCAGAAAGCCAATTCAAATATACATATGGGTGACAACATCATGGTAGAGTGCCTGATATCAGTTCAAAGGCAATGGTTTTCACTGGAGCCTACATGCACCTGGGGTAGACCAGGAAGTTCAAACAACCCTTGAGCAAGTGAGCCAGGCAGTCTCTGCACTGCTGACCCAAGTTATCTCCAAGTCATCCTTCCTGTGGTGCCAGCCCCACAAGAGCCCCTTGGCTCAACTTGCACCCGGATGCCAGTGGCCCATCAGGTCAACAGCCCACTGGAGATTTTCCCAGTAAGATAACAGGTCAGTCCACTCATGTTCACACCATGGACTGTTACTTGTCATATGTTCAATATGCCAATGACACCAAGCTCTAGACTTCTTTGTCCAGAATGTCTTGTGTGGCTGCAGAGGTCTCGAACCAGTGCTCCGGCTGCTGTGGTTAAATAGCTGAAAGCAAATAAACTGAAACTGAACCCTAATAAGAAGAAGGTGATGCTGGTCAAGAAGACTGAGTTCCTGGAGGAGAACATGTTGCCCACATCTGATGGGGTTCACCTGACTCTCAAAGACTCAGGTAAGAGTCTGGGGGGGTTATACTGATTGCAGCATTATTGCTGGAAAAGAAAGTTAATGCAGTGGCAAAAAAAATGTTTCATATCTTCACCTAGCCTGTAGCATAGGTTGATTCACATGATCTGGCCACATTGATCAATGCCATGGGTAGACTACTGGCATGGCTAGACTACTGTAATGCACTCTACTTGGGTCTGCCATTGAATATTACTCAGAAACTCCAGGTGGTAACATCTGCTGTGGCTTGATTACTCTTGGGAACTAGGTGGAGTATGCATATTGCATCTATTCTGCAGTCACTACATTACTGATTAGTTTCCAGGTACAAGTCAAGGTACTGGTTGTCACCTAGAAAGCCCTTCAATGGCCTAGAACCTGCACATTTGTAATCCACCTTGTGCCTCAATGAGAAAGATAAACTATAAACGACATCAATGAATGAAACAAAATAGTGTCCATGAATGCAGCACATTCTCCCTGGCCATTAGTCCAACAGGAACCCAGTCCTAGGTCTTACCTGGGTCATGTGCTTTGTCTGGTTGCTGTACCCAGCCCCAGTTAGGACAGCAGCCTTGATACCTCGCAGTTGCAGGTCCACATTATCCTGTACCCACTGGTGTAGGGAGTGAGCGCCCTGGCGTGTCCGGACAAATACAATGCCCCGCGAGCCACTGTCTGCTCGGAAGTGGTCCTGGAGGACTTGCTGCAGTTTCTCCAGTTTGGGATTCTCATAGCGTGTATTTTTAGCTAGGGCCAAGAGGCCCTCCTTGTTCCCTGAAAGACAAGATGTAAAGGTGAACTGTGATAGAAGGAGATGCCACGGCCCCTTTCTTATGACTCCCCCCACCCCCAGTGCCTTGGGGTCTTTGGGAGCAAGCACAAGTGTGTAGAGAGTGGCTGACCTTCCAGGCATCCACACACAACTGTAAAGAGAGGACAATCAATTTAAGTTGTTCACAATAAATCCAAATGCTCCCAGTGCTGGTTTGTGCATGCATTTTCATTCATTCATTCATTCATTCATTCATTCATTCATTCAATTTGTACCCTGCCCTCCCCGCAAGCAGGCTCAGGGCGGCTCACAGCAGTCGGTACACAATATGGTAAAAATCACATAAAATCATATAAAACGAGTTAAATACAATAAAACATAAGATCATAAAGTGCTAGAAGTAATTCCTACATTAATAGAGATGGCATGCTAAAGATGTAAACAAGTAACGATTTCCAACTCAGTGCTCTTCTTGAGTTGGACAGTGATATGACTTGATCTCAGAGCTGGGGCTAGGACCCATACCACCATTGTTAGTAGTAGTGGTGAGGGCAGCTCCTTAATTGAAAGCCTGGTGGAAGAGCTCCGTCTTGCAGTCCCTGCAGAACTGTAAAAGATCCCGCAGGGCCCTGATCTCTTCCGGGAGCTCATTCCACCCGTACGGAGCTGCCACTGAGAAGGCCCCAGCCCTGGTAGCAGCAAGCCTGGCATCCTTAGGACCTGGGAGGGCCAGTCGGTTCTTATCGCTTGATGACTACAACATCAAGCAGTAATGCGCATGTGTAAACGGGCCATCGTTGACACAGCACCACAGATAGAACTTGCAGCACTTCAGATACATCGGGAACTAACAGATATTTGACTGCTCTTAATCAAGCACAGAGAAATGGAGTGATACAGAGGGGCTTCTCATTTGTTTCTGGGCACCATGGTTCTCATCTTTAAAGCCCTTTTACACCAGAGGACCACCTCCTTCCGTACTGTCTAGCCTGCCAGTTAAGATCTGCCTCCAAAGACCTGCATTCTGTGCCACCATCTTCAGAGGTGAGGCAGGTGGTAACCAGAAACAGGGCATTTTCTGTGGTGGCACGTTGTCTTTGGAATGCCCTCCGCCCTTGACACTTACCCTGGCACCTACCTTACTGTCTTTTCAGTGCCCAGGCCAAGACATTTCTTTTTTTACCCAGGCTTTTAATTAGGTATCTTATCATTCCAGCGGCTCTGTGTTCTGCTTCTGATCTGAAGTCTGTTTTATGGATAGTTATTTGCAGGGCTATTTTGGGGCAGGAATGCACAGGAATGGAGTTCCGGCTGGCTTCTGAGTTGGCCACGCCCACAGACTCCCCCACCCCCTCGGGTTCCCCATGCGCCTCGCATGCCTCAGGGTGCCTGGGGAAGCCAAGCCAATCCAGGGAGGGAAGGCAGTTTAAACTGCCTCCCCTCCTTGGGTGCCCTGCAGCTGCAGGGTGCCTGGGGAAGCCGATCCAGAAACTGCCTTCCTTCCCTTGGGTTCCCCATGCACCCTGCAAGCCACGGGGCACCTGGAGAAGCCAATCCTGGGAGTGAGCTATGCTGTCAGGGGTGTGGCCTAATATGCTAATGAGTTTCTGCTGTGGGGTGTGGCCTACTATGCTAATGAGTTCCTGCTGGGCTTTTTCTACAAAAAAGCTCTGGTTTTATGTCACTGGGCTTATTCTATTGGCTCGTTCATGTTTATACCGATATAATGTATTATTTTAATGGCAAGCTGCAGGAACCTGGAGAGGGGGGATGCAGAAATCTCCTCAATAAACAAATAAATATTGAAGCCATTGTGTATAGGAAGGGTCCCCAACCTTTTTGAGCCTGTGGGCACCTTTGGAATTCTCACACAGGGTGATGTGTGCAAGTACAAAATGGCTGACACAGGGTGCGGAGTCAGTCACATGGAGAAAGCCCCAAGTGCAGGGCAAAAGAAGTGTAATTTTAAAAAATACACTGGGGAAGAGGAGGGACAGAGAGCAAAACCAACACTGTGGTGGCTGCTGCAACTGAAATAAGGTTATTTTAATCTGCCCAGCCAGTCAAAAGATCTGCTGGGCAAAAGCCCCAACCACCTTCTAAAAACAGTTGGTGCCAGGAAAGATGCCCGTGGGTGCTGTGGTGCCCACTGGTACTGCATTGGGAGACCTCTGGTATAGAGTGTACCAGGAAGTAAGAAAGTCATCTCTTGAAGCACTCCATTTATCCACCAACCATAGCTGGAGACTTCCTCTCTCTTGCCAACATTCCCACCCTGGATCTCAACCAAAAAGCCAAGGAGCAACACTGCCACCATTCCCCATACAGTCCCACTCACGGTCAAAGATCTGAACCAAGGAGCGCTCAGTCACATCTGCCAGTTCCTTCATAGCTCTCTCCAGTAGGTAAAAATCATCCAGCATTTGGAAGGCATCGATCATACGCACGGTGTCATTGATCAGCAGGGCATCATTGTATTTACGCAGGTGCAAGGCACACACTCGGGTCTTTCGGCAGAACCCTTCTGCTCCTGACAACGTGGCAGAAAAGAGGGGTCATCGCTGCTATCAGACACATTACCTTTTTTCCCCTGTTGATTCTTTCACCCCTTAAAGATACTCTCTTGTACATTAAGAGAAGCCAATGCTGGATCAGGCCAGTGGCCCATCCAGTCCAACACTCTGACATACAGTAGCCAAAAATACCAGGTGCCCTCAGGAGGTCCACCAGTGGGGCCAGGACACTAGCCCTCCCACTGTTGCCCACCCCCCTCAAGCACCAAGAATACAGAGCATCACTTGCCCCAGACTGAGAGTTCCTATCTATACTTCGTGGCTAATAGCCACTGATGGACTTCTGCTCCATATGTTTATCTAATTCCCTCTTGAAGCCGCCCATGCTTGTAGCCACCACCACCTCCTGTGGCAGTGAATTCCATGTGTTAATCACTCTTTGAGTGAAGAAGTACTGCCTTTTATCTGTTCTAACCCGACTGCTCAGCAATTTCATGGAGTGCCCACGAGTTCTTGTATTGTGAGAGAGGGAGAAAAGTACTTCTTTCTCTACCTGCTCTATCCCATTGCCTTCCTGGGACAAGCTATGCAAACACAGGTAGAAGGTTCCTACTGATGGTTTGGAAATATGATCTGGAAATATGATCTGGTGCAGACAGTAGAGTTTTCAGGTAAAAATACACACCTCTTGGACTGGCTTTCACACAGCATGGGTCAGCAGCCAGTTCCCCTGGAGAGCACAATGGGGATGCAATCTCAAACTGACCCCGACTGATGGAGAAGCTGCCTGAGGAGGTGCATTTAGGGAGGGGCTGTGGCTCAACGACATCTGCTTTGCACGCCTAAAATCCCAAGTCTACACTCATCATCTCCAGTTAAAAGGATCAAATAGCAAGTGATACGAAAGACCTCTACTGGAATCCCTGGAGAGCTGTTATCAGAGAAACTAGTTGGCCTACATACACCAGTGGTCTCTTGTTTCCCCATAAGGCAGGTTTGTGCACTCAGGAGGATGCCTTAGCAGCTTCTTTTGACCACGTGGCACTTTTCTCCTTGCAATATTTTGCCTCTAAGGAAAACTGAGGGCCCAAGTGGCACTCCCCCAGGAATGGCATGTCAGCCCAGTTGCTCATCCCTACAGTAAGGCCACCTAATTAGATGCCTAACCTAGCTCCCAGAATGCTTTGCTCTTTTCTTTGACCAAGCACCTGAATTTCTAATATTTGCTTGGGGCGTGTGTGAGTGCTTGTTTGCCTGAAAGTCATGGTGACTTCTGGCAGTTCCTAGTGGGGCTTAGATGATTCGGAGAAGTGGCTTGATATTGCCTGCCCCCACATCCTGGCCCTGGTATTCCTTGGTGGTCTCCCTTCCAATTAGTTGCCTTTGATTCTTATCAGGAAGTAAGTTGCAGCAAGTAGGGTTTGCTTTTTAGAAACATCAGTTCATTATCACGCTATAAGTAGAAAAGCATATTGCCAAGTGATCCTTAGTCAACAATCAGAAGATGAGAAAAAATGCGAAAGGGATTCCTTAACCTAAAGGTTATGGGAACAGTGGGATTTTCTTCTTCTCTAAACTATAACATTGGTTGACTCATTAAAATCCATCTATGAAGAAATCCTCTGTATTTGATTTTACCGGTATTAGCAGTGAGTTTATATCCTGTTTCTTTTAGAACTATAGTATTGTTTCAGTTCGTAAAAAAATAAAATTGGAACTGCTTTTTTTGTTACCCCCAATGCAAAAAAAAAAAAATCCTAAAATCTTAGCTACATCTGCACATTATAGCCTATGCCCAGTTCACAGGATCAGATTCTAGACTAGAGTCCTGAATGGTGTGAGGCTAAATTTCCTCCTAAGTACCAGAGTTAACTAGCATGCCCTGGATAATATTCCTACAGTTTCCCCTTCACAAGAACAGGATATTTGTTCTTAAGAGCCCCTCTTCCTTGAATCTCCTTGCCTGGCCAGTTCTGATGACTACTGAGCTTCACAACAAGGTGCAAAACTGTCCTTTAAACAGATTTTCTGGTGTGTAGAGCATAGTTTATGATAGTAAAAATCCAAGAATCAGAAAAGATACCTATAGTTAAACAGTCTTACGCTGTGGGGTCGGAATACCGTTTAGCCAGGAAGATATTAAACTTGTCATTTGGAATGCTTCCTTTATCAATGCTCATTAATTTTAACAACACACAACACACTTCTAGTATACATGAAATTAAACATAAGCCCCTTGATTTCAATGTCCTGCAAAGCCTTTGTTGCATTATTACCTTCTTTCTGAAGCTCCACAATGCGTTGCTCATATATCTGAGTGCCAAAATCTGTGGGCAAGTCAGGATTGTTCAGGTAAGTATGGATCTGGGACATTATCTCCTTGATCTTTTCACCAAAGGGATCCTGGGAAGGAGAAATCAGGGCAAGGCCTTTTCTAATATGTCACATGGGCATGTGGTGCTTTGCTTATAGCTCCAAAGGCATTTTCCCACCATGACGCCTCCACTCTTCTAATCTCACTACACAATGATCCTTAAAATGGTGTCCATAGGTGCTAGAGAACCCACTAATGTGCTTCCTGGTGCTCACTTGTTCTTCCCCCTAATCAAAGAGGCTTGATTACTTCAGGGTACCTCAGAAGATCCAAGGAACCATCCGCATTGTGTCTGCAGGGAGCCCCTATTTGGAAACAGCTGCCTCCATCATAGAAGGATGCTTGGCTTGGAACTCCCCAACAGTGTGTAGAACCTCTCATCATGTTGTGATTGGACATAGTCCTCAGGGCAGGCCATTTTGTGATTGGTCCCACACCCATCTGCCATTTTGCTGTGGCTCCTTGTTGGGTTTATCAAGTTAAAAGACTTCAGTAATTATAGAGTTAACTTTGTTTGTTAGTCAACAGGAAGTCACATGTGTTTATTGTAACCAATCTGTTATCCTTATCAAGTGAGAAAAGCCTGCAGATCTTGGAGGAGGTCTTAATTAAATGGCCTGAACTTTAGCATTGTGATTGGAAATCAATGTTTTGGCTGTACTGGGGTCTCTTCCTCCCTTTGTTTGCTTGGAGAAGAGACGCCATTCCTTGTAGTAGTCTTCCAGCAGTAAACATGTAGGATTTAGACTCTGTTGTTTTAAGTCCCATTTCCCTTTTCCCTGTTAGTTCAAGTAAAGCTATTTTCTTTTTCAAACATGCACATGGACTCTGAATCTTTCTCATTGCTCTACTGATTTAATCTCTGCTAAATAGTATTTTTCTAAGAATACCTTTCAACTTCAGAAGACCCAAGAAACCATCCGCATTGTGGAGCACCCATTTGGAAACAGCTGCCAAATATGCTTGGCTTGGAACTTCCCAGCACTGTGTGGAACCTCCCTTCATGTTGTAATTGGACACAGTCCTCAGGGCAGCCATTTTGTGATTGGTCCCACCCCCATCTGCCATTTTGTTGTGAGTCCCACTACCTGTCCTCAAGATTCCAAACACACCCACAGGCTCAGCAAGGTTAGGGAGCACATTCAGCACACACTTTTAGGGAACACTTACCAGGGGCCGTTCTTCAGTCACATCATACTGCTTCTTAGGTTGTGGGACGTGAATGTTAAGGTAGAACTTGTATGTATCAGAGGACATGATTTTTGCAGCATCCAGGTTGGCACAAATCTGGAAAGAGTAATGCCAATTACATGAGATTTGAGACACAGGTCACAGCTAGTATTACACACCACATCCCCATATTGGTAGTAGGAGTTCCCTAAAAAGAGAAGAAGAGGAGAGAGAGAAGAGGAGATTGGATTTCAACCCGCTCTTCACTAACTGAAGGAGTCTCAGAGTGGCTTACAATCTCCTTCCCCTTTCCCTCCCCATAACAGACACCCTATAAGGTAGGTGGGGCTGAGGGAGTGCGTTTGAGAACTGTTCTTGAGAGAACTTGTGACTGACCCAAGGTCACACCAGCAGCTGCATGTGGAGGAGTGGGGAATCAAACCCAATTCTCCCAGATTAGAGTCCATGCTCCTAACTACTAAACCAAACTGGCTCTCTAAAAAGAGAGAGTGGTGATAAGAGGAATACATAAACATGCTGTGGCACTTCCAGGTGTGTCTGGAAACAGCTAAAATTCTTCTTCCTGACATTTTGTTTTCTATAGGCAACTAATGCGCCAACCTATCACAGAATTTCCCTACCTGCATTCTAAAAAACCTCAGGTTGGATCCAAAGTTCCATCTCCGCAGGCACAAGAGTTTTTTTCCCAGGAAGTGCAATTTCCTGACCTGCCTTCCCATGGCAGCCCAACATGACCCCTGAAAAGACTGTCCTTGGGGCAAGGGGCCTCCAGGACAAGATTTCTGGGGACATTTGGGGGTTCCAGAAGAGGAGGAGGGGAAAGTTAGTGCTCCTTGGTCAGAAATCCTTGCATCTGCATAAAAATGTCAAGTCTGGATCCAAGCCCTCATCTGCTGTTTGTGCAAAAAAGGACCAAACATGCAGACCAGGGCAGTCTCCAAAGATGCATGGAAAGACTTTTAAAAGGAGGTGTCTCCAATGCATAGGCCAAACATCTTCCATCAACCTCACCTGTAAAATATGGTCTTGGGCTCCGTTAATGGAGTTGGCCCCTCCCGTGCCCAGTGAGGCCGTGAGCCCCACGATTTGTGGCAGGTTCTGTTGGCCTTTCATCTTGCGCTCCAGGTAGTCCGCCATGATCTTGTTGTACGTGCTTTCCTTGTGGGTGTGATGGCACTCATCAATCACCAGCAAGGAGAAATCTGCAAGGTGATGACAGAAGGTAGAGACCAACAAGACAAATATTGACCGTCACAACCTTGTCTAAAAATAGGTACTGAGAAAACAGCCGTGAGAGTCTGATCCCACAACAAAGTAGTCAACAAGACTTACAAAGAATCGTTTTCTATATATTGTCACCAATAAACACTACATAACAACAATCTACAAATTCCAGTATAAGTATTCTAGCATAAGAATAAATCAATCTCATCTCCAGATTTTATAACAACATTTCAAACACCAGATCTTCCTCAGGAAATATTCTATAAGTGGTACAAGAGCTTTCATGCTCATACAGCGTTAACATAGAACTAGGAAAAACAGTAGTAGGACACTGATCTCAAAACTATTCAGGCTGTAAAGACTGCTGCTCAATTTCTAACAGATCCTACATGAGCACGAAAGCTCTTGTACCACTGTATAGAATATTTCCTGTGGAAGATCCGGTTTTCGAAACGTGGTTGTTATAAAATCTGGAGACGACGTTGATTTGATTTGATGGAATCTGTATATTGTTGTTATGTAGTGTTTATTGGTAACAATATATAGAAAATGATTTTTTGTAAATCTTGTTGACTACTTTGATTGGTAAGGTAGAGACCCACACATGCAACTGGAGAGCTTGTCTGTGCTTCGTCAAATAGCTGCCCCCAATAACTTTTGACCTTCTTATCAGTACAGAGCAAGGGTCTGATAAGGAGGAGCTCAAGGAAGTGGGGGCGGTCTGGGGAGGTGTGTGATAAACACTGCACGAGGCAGCTGGCACAAAATGCTGCATCGCTCAGAACCTGGAGAGTCTGATTAAAAACAAGCAACCAACACTCACCCTTCTGTTTCTTGGTTACAGAGGAAAACTGAAAGATCACGTAATGCCAAAAAAAGAAAAAAGAGCTGATGCAGAATAGAGGTTGGGAATGTTAGCCAAAAAAGTTCACTGTTTCAGGCACACCTTTCCGAAGAACAGATAGTAAGGCCTTCTTGTTCAGCCTCCCGTATGCAGAATAGGGCTAAAGACACTGGCCTGCCTTGCAAGGATTCCTGAGCTGACTTACGTGAGCCACTCTTTATCTCACTGCTTGGGGAGAGTTTTAAACCTGCCTCCCTTTTTGGCAGGATCCTCCTTAATTACTTGTTCTGAAATACTATCCCTCTGAAAAGAAACTCCTGGGGTGTACCTAGTCCTATTATAGGGTGGGTTTTTTTGGGGGGGGGGGGGTTAGATGAAATGAAATGTTTTTATTTTGTCTCGTTTCCCCCCCCCCCTTGAAAGAGTAACAGAACCAAAGTGGTAGAAAGGGAAAACTTTAAATATGCAATATATGCAAATGGGTTCCAGTGCTAGTGTACACACGGTGCTTTAATTCTTAAGGCTTTCCTCTCTTCGGCCCTACAGTCCCATAAAATTACCTTATACTGAGTCCAGTCACTGATCTTTCAAGGTCAGTACTGTCTACTGCTACAAATCTGTCAAGGTCAGTATTGTCTACTGTTACAAATAGGAACTCTCAGTCTGGGGCAAGTGATGCTCTGTATTCTTGGTACTTGGGGGGGGGCAACTATGAGAGGGCTTCCAGTGTCCTGGCCCCACCAGTGGACCTCCTGATGGCACCTGGTATTTTTGGCCACTGTGTGACAGAGTGTTGGACTGGATGGGCCACTGGCCTGATCCAACATTGGCTTCTCTTATGTTCTTATGTACTAGCCACAGCTTTCTAGGGTGTCTGTCACACCACTTTCACACCACACACACATACAACTGCGGACACCAGGGGGAACCTAGGACCTTCTGAATGCAAAGCAGATGCTCTACCACTGAGCCATGGCCCCTCCCCTGAAGGGACATGGTACAGGGGAGGGCCTGATGTTCAGTGGTACAGCATCTTCTTCGTCTGTGGAAGGCCCCAGATTCAACCCTTGGCACTTCTAGTTCAAAGGATCAGGTAGAAGGTGATGTGAAAGAACATCTTCCTGAGACCCTGGGAAGCCACTACCATTCAGAGTACACAGAAATGACATTAACAGACCAATGGTATGCATGACTTAATGATTGTATGGCATCGTGTGTAGTATAGCCAAGAGATCCTAAGACTTCTGGCAGCAAGAAGTTCTAGCTTTTTTAGCATTGTGTACCACTAGATGGTGAGCTAGACTTGTTTATTAGGCAAGAGACGTTTCAGAGGTGGTTTGCCATTGCCTGCCTCTGCGCCATGACCCTGGCATTCCTTGGCGGTCGCCCATCCAAATACTAGCCAGGGCTGAACGTGCGAAGATGCACACATACACACACCCCTGCTACCAGACACTCACCCGTCAGCTCCACGTGCATTTCCTCCTCTCGGCTCTGGAGGGCATTTTGTAGGATTTGGGCTGTGCAGATGATCAAATCATTGCGCTTCAGCTCTTCTGAGAAGAACGCCTTCACTTCGCTGTCCCCACTGATGGCGGCAATCTGGAAGTGTTTCTGCAGGAAGCTGAACTCATTCTTCAGGTGTTGGTCTACCAGAGGCACCTGTCAGGGCACAGAAGAGAAGTGAGACCCCGCCCAAGAGAAGGCCCTGAAGCTTTGGCTCTTGGGAAGGCATCTTGTCACCCCACCGTGGTCTCTTGCTTCTTCTTACCGTGTTGACCAACACAGCAACCTTGCTCTTATCTCGGCTCTCCAAATGCCTCTTACAGATGTAGGCAGCTGCCCTGGTCTTCCCGGCACCTGTCGGCAGCCAAATAATTATATTCTTGCCATCTAGGGCTGGCCCAATGACTTCCCACTGGTAATCCCGCAGATCCATCCTGCCAGCGTTCCAAGGGCCCCACTGATCCACAGGAAACTCCTGAAGGGGACCAAGAGACAAGTCAGCACCGCGCCTGCACGAGGCCACCTGGAGTTATTTCCCTGACAAGGCCTCTCTGGCTCACAAACTCTGTAATTGGGGACTCCACGGAGCACAGCAGCCCATACAGCAAAGCGATCCAGACCAAGTTTGAGGCAAGGGAGGAGTTAAAGACAAGGCATCACCTTGGAGAAATCCTGACTCACAAAGGAGGGCAGCCATGAGAAGATAAAATAAAATGGGGAAAAAAAGAATATGGAAACTAGGGGTCATCATGGCTGCACTGGCGATGGGCGGGTTGTCAACACCTAAGACAGCAGCTGGGATCCAAACCTAGTTGTGGAAAACTAGACAGAGTCACAGCCTTCCAAGCCAACTGAAGTCAATGGGTTTAGAAGGTATTAATTTGCTCAGGATTGCAACGTGGACATCGGAGTTGAGAAATAGATTGGAGGGGCCATGGCTCAGTGGCAGAGCACCTGCTTGGCATGCAGAAGGTCCCAGGTTCAATCATCGGTATCTCCAGTTAAAAGGAGCAGGCAGTAGGTGATGTGAGAGACCTCCGCCTGAGACTTTGGAGAGCCACTGCCCTGTCTGAGTTGACAATACTGACAGTGACGGACTGATGGTCTGATTCAGTTTGAGGCAACTTCATGTGAGCAGGAATTAAAGTAATGTGATTATGTATGCCATGCTCATTCTCATTGACCACAAAAAGGTGTTCCTCTGGGGGAATCAGTGGTGAAGCAGGTACAAAAACAACATCTAGGTTTGGTTCAGGGCTCTTAAAGAGACTACACAGACATTCCCAGCTTCGCCTGGCTCAGCATCACCTTGAAGAAACCCTGAAGAACAAAGGAGGGCAGCCATGAGAGAACACAATAAAATGGTGAAGAAAAGAACAAGGAAACCAGGGGTGATTGTGGCTGCATTGGTGATGGGCGGCTGTCAACACCTAAGACAGCAGCTGGGAGCCAAACTACTTGTGGAACCCTAGATAGAGTCACACCCTTCCAAGCAGTTTCCAATGCAAAAAACTCAACCCCATAATTTGTGGCACTGCCAACACTTAATTCTTTTTCACTTTCTATATTTCCTTGCGTCATTTGTGTGAGCCTTAGAAAAGAAGTCGCAGAGCCCAGTTCAGCCTGCAGCTTTTCGAGATGGACTGAGAAACGGTCCCCGTGCCAGGGGGGAAGGCCAGCGCAGGCACTCTGAAGATACTCCAAGGCACCCTAATTCTTCGTGTCTCCCAGAGATGCTGCTGCCAGTGAAGAAGGCTGGCTCTGAAGCCTCAAATTAAGCCTGGGGATGTAGGATCAGCATGAGGATGACAAGGTATTGACGGAAGAATGAAGCTGTACACAGATGAAGATGGGGCAGCCCAAAAAAACCAAGGAAGGGCAGGATCATCCCTAAGATGTGAGCACCCTAAGTACAGAGGGACAGTTCCCTGCTTAAATTCTGGGCTTGACCCCATTTGCGAAGGAAACACCTTTGTTTACTTATTTGTTCACTGACTCACTCTGTGCCATCTGCTTTGAGTCCCCGTGAGAAAGCTGGACTGTAAATAACATAAGTGAAAATAAAATATACATTTAGAATTCATAGGTCCCGACCTGAAAGGCCCAGGCTAGCCTGATCGTCTCCGATCTTAGAAGCTAAGCAGAGTTTATTGATTGATTGAATTTATATCCCGCCCTCCCCACAAAGGTGAGCTCAGGGCTGCTTACACAACATTTCATAAACAGAATTAAAACCTACATAAACATAGAACATAAATATCAATCAGCTAAAACACAGTTAAAAGCTGGAACATTATCAAATAAGATCAAAAATATTTCTAATATAGCTTAGGTGACCGTATGATTCCTGTAACTTTCATACCAGCTCAGTTTGCTCTCTGAGTTGGCCCTGGTCAGTATTCGGACTGGGAGACCACCAAGGAAATCCAGGGTCGCTACACAGAGGCAGGCAGCTGAAAACCACCCCAGTTCATCTCTTGCCTTGAAAACCCCACATGGTCTCATAGGGCTGCCAGCTTCCAGGTGGAGCCTGGAGATCTCCTGATATTACAACAGATAACCAGACAACCAAGATCAGTTCCCTGGAGAAAATGGCTGCTTTGGAAGGCGGACTCCAATGCAATTATACCCTCCTGATCTCCCGCCACTCCCCCAAACCCAGCCTCCCCCATGGTCTATCTACCTCTCAAATCTCCACGAATTTCCTCAGTCTGGAGTTGGCAACCCTACTAAGTTGGCTGTGACTTGATGGCAGATTCCACCACGTAATGCATGATGAGTAGAGGTGCTAGATCTGGTTCACATGGGGGGGGGGGGGGGGAACCAATGCTCCCTCTAAGCGGTGGAGTCTTGTGAGCAAAAATCCTACTTCCTGAGCTCCTGGCGTTAAAGCTGTGAGCGAGTCATTAGGCTGCTGCATCGATGAGTTTGCTCTGAAACCATTCTTCCTGAGCGAAGGCAAAAATGAGTGTGTCGGAGGCCAAAACACTGTGAGCTAGCTCACACTAGTTCAGTTTAGAGGGAAGATTGGTGGACACCGGCATCCACGGATGGTGCTCTGCGGAGGGTCTGAGCATCACGGCTCAGGCAAACCACCTCTGAACCCTCTCTTTCATAAAAAAAAACAAGCCTAGCTCGCCTAACGCTAAAACATTCTGCTAGACATTCTGGTTGCCAGATAACCCTAGGATCTCCTGGTTGTACCACACAGAATACCATACAATGAGGACGACAATAACAGCAGCAACAAAGTTCAGCAGATCATACATGCCAGTCTTGATAACACGCCCAGAGAGCATTCCGTCCCCGCCCAGGCGATCTTCGGACCTTACCGGCCCACACCCCACCGCACCCCCGTCACGACGGGTACCTGTCTCTCGCCAGACCCGGGAGCTCTTCCTTCCAGGCAAAGGCGCGGCTGCTCCTCTCCGACCCAGCCCGGGGAAGCGCCGAGTCCCCCGCGAGCGTCTGAGTTTCCTTTTGCCCAGAAAACGAAACCTAAGCGCGACTGCTGGGCTCCGCGCGGAGGAGCTCCGCCCCAGGGGAATTTCGAAAGGCATCCGAGTTGCCGGCAGGGGACCCAACCCGAGTTTAGCGGCCGCCGCCTGAATGCAGCAGGCACTGGTAGAGAAAATGCCTCAAATACCCCTGACGCGCTCCCCCCAACTTTCCCGGACAGACACAGTCTCCAAATATCTACTGGGGATGGCAGCCTTCAGGTGGTGGGCTCTGGGGATCCCCTGGGATCACAACTCATCTCCACACTGCAGAGATCAGTTCCCCTGGAGGAAATGGAAGATTGGGAGCGTAGGCTCGGTCTGGCATTGAACCTCACCGAGGTCCCTGTCCTTCCCTGGCGCCACCCCCAAATCTCCAGGAGTTTCCCAGCCTGGATCTGGCAGCCCTACCCTCCTCCCCATCTCCCGCAGGTAGCCAGGGGGAAACCTGGCAATCCCCCCCCCCTGCCCTCAGTGCAGTGACTGTAGCAAGGAGCAGGGGTCATTTTGAGCAGGAGCTTGGGGGAGCTCAGCTTCAGTAGTTGGTGCCAGCCCCCCCCCCCCCCCCCCCCCCCCCCGGCGGGGGAATGCCTGCTTGTGTCATGGCTGCAGCAAAATGACCCCGTCCCCTGGAAAGGTCCTTGTTCCTCCCACCAGCCTTCTGAAGGCTTCAGCCACCACTGAAGCTGTCCTCCCAGAATAGTCGTATTTCTGAGGCTTGGATTAGTAGCTTTCCCCTCTCTGCCAGCTCTTTCTTTCTTTCTTTCTCTCTCTCTCTCTCTCTCTCTTTCTCTCTTATTTCTTTCTTGCCTTCTGACATACTTCCAGTGATGTCAGGTGGTGTGGCATATGCAAATAAGTTATGCTAATTAGTTATGCTAATAAGCTCCTGCACCTCTTTTTCTACAAAATGACCCCTGGCAAGGAGTATTAATCCCAGAGCAAAACTGCTGAGTTATAATTCACCAGGGACCTGGACACGGGGGCCCATTCTGCATCTCGCATTCACTCCCTTGTTTTACCAAACCCACCCTACAACAGGAAAAGATGTGGCTCAAAACCACATGCAGATACCCGGGGCCAGTGCTGCTGTACTGACTGCAAAGTGACCCCTGAATGGCCATAAATCTATGCAGAGAGGGTTTCATAAAACCGAGAGATCAAAGGAAGTGAAACTGGCCTGCAGTGTGTGGAGGCTACCATAAAATCCGACAATCAAAGAAAGTAAAAGTGGCCTGCAACACGGAGGCGGATTTCTGTTCCAACGTTGATTTGGTAAAACAAGGGCGGGAATGCTAGATGCTGAATGGGCTACTATGTCCTTAAGCCTCAGCCAAGACAATGATTTCCCATGACACTAGAGTTCTTCAGTTAACACAGCAAATTTAGGAACAGGGCGCTTTTTTTAAAGCCCTGTTGAGGAAGGTTAGGTTATTATCACCTGTGACAAGGGCTTTTTTCCTGGGGGGAAGTGCCGGAATGGAGTTCCAAAACCTCTTTGATAAAATTCTTTTAAAAACTTTTAAGAGTTCATGAGTTTTCAGTATACAGATTGAAAACTTAATTTCCCTCTTGAGAGTTCTGGCACCTCTTTTTCCAGAACAAGAGCCCTTGCCTGTGACTGATGTTGCCAGGGGTCACTGTGCCTATCTTGCATTCAAAATGCACTAAAATGCCACAGACCTCAGCTCTTGTGGCTCTCTCTCCTTTGACCCAACTGTTTACAATTTTCCCACTCTGCCAATATATATGCAATCTGCATATATATGCCAAATTCACTGGCACAGGAGGTGGTGGCAGCTACAAGCATGGACAGCTTCAAGAGGGAATTAGATAAACATATGGAGCAGAGGTCCATCAGTGGCTGTTAGCCACAAAGTATAGATAGGAACTCTCAGTCTGGGGCAGTGATGCTCTGTATTCTTGGTGCTTGGGGAGGGGGCAACAGTGGGAGGGCTTCTGGTGTCCTGCCCCCACTGCTGGACCTCCGGAAGGCACCTGGTGTTTTTGGCCACTTTGAGACAGAGTGTTGGGCTGGATGGGCCACTGGCTTGATCCAACATTGGCTTCTCTTATGTTCTTATGCCAACAGATACACCATGCATCTGATGAAGTGGGTTCTAGTCCTCTAAGGCAGTGATGCCTATGAGTGCTGTGGTGCTACTGATATGTTCTCTGGACATGCATTTACTTTTTCAGCAAAATACAATTGGGGATCATGACTAGGTTATATAAAAAATGTGAGAACACCATGAAGCATCTGAATGGTGCACATTTGAATATATGTAGGAAGTCAAATGTATATATTTTTTGTATCTCACCACGTGTAAAATTTAATTGTTGTTACAGAAAAAATGGTTTAAAAATAAAAAATAAATATTGCACATGTTAAAATAAAGCAGCTAAATCCAGCACATTGTAAATTAATTCCTGGATTCAATAGAATTTATAAACATATAAGTTAGACGGTAGTTCTAATATCTTCTATCTTATATGTTTATAGTTAGTTTGATTAATGGTGTTCTTATATTTTCCCAAAAGCAAACAGCAATTCATAGCTTTCCTCTGCCTCACTGGAATAGGAAGCATTAAAGAAAAGCCCCCTTATCCCAAGGGAGAGGCAACACCTTTGTGTCTGCAGGGAGGAAGTTTGGGACAACAAATGCCTCCTTCTAAAGCATTGAAGTCTTGAAGGCTTAAACAGACATGACCCCGAAAGGCACTGTCAGACTCAAATCCCTGCTCAGCCAAAAAGTTTACTGTGTGACCTTGAGCCAGTCGCTTATCTCTCAGTCTGACTCACAGGGTTGCTGTGGGGCTAATACAGAGGGCAGAAAATGAATTTGCCATCTTGAGGATCTTGAAGGAAGGGGCCAGATAAAAATGCAATAGATGGATAATTTATTGCTTTAAAAAATCCTGCTGTATAGCAAAAGTTCCTTGGGGTATTAAAATACAAAAATTTAAGCACATGGTGACTAGAGGCGGGACTTATGCAGCGGCGGCAACTCACCTTTGGAATGCCTTCCCACCTTGAGGCTCACCTGGTTGACTATATTACTGTCCTTTAGTATCCGGCCAAAACATTTTTTTGGCCAAATGTTTAGCTCAGCGGTCACATCTTTTAATGCTGTTTCTGTGGTGTGGTTCTGGCCTCTGAGTGTTGTTTAATGCTGTTTTTATGCCTCACTTGTTTTGCTCTCAACAATTCTTATGCTGTCATTTTTATGGATTTATTGTACTATTTTTACTTTGTGGGGTACCTCGAGCTGGTTTCTCGAGAGGAAACAGCTAATTTCCTTTCCAAATAAAAATAAATGAAGCACACATTTCCAATTTTACAGATTTTTCTTAAAATAAAATCTATGTGAGTACAGTGTCCATGTCATTCATAAAATGCAGCACCAATGGAAAAAAATATTATTTGGCATCATATCTATTTTTTAAAAAGCTGTCTGGAATAAAATCTTTTTCATCAGGGAGGCGCCACTGGGGTGCGGCAACCAATAGTGGTGTTATAGCAACTCACCATACTGCAAACAGGAAAGGAACTCACAAAAGAGCCACCTCAGAAGACCTTCTTAATACACTGGAAAAAAGGATATATGGAAGGTATTTCTTTACATAAACAGGACCTGGAAACAAATTGGTAACCAATCTTGATCATTTAGTACTGGTGTTGAGCAGTGTTCCCTCTAAGCTGAGTTAGTGTGAGCTAGCCCACAGTTTTTTAGCCTCCAGCTCACACATTTTTGTCTTAGCTCAGGAAGGATGGCTCCAGAGCCATCTAATTGATGCAGTAGCCAAATAGCTCACTCACAACTTTAATGCCAGTAGCTCACAAAGTAGACTTTTTGCTCACAAGACTACACAATTTAGAGGGAACATTGATGTTGAGTGTTTCTGGCAGCCTGTGCTGGTCAAAATTCTGTGTGCTGCATTTTAGATCATGCTTCCAAAACGTCTTCAAGGACAGCTCCATGTACAGTATGTGCAGTAGTCCAGCTGAGAGGTTACCAAGGACTATGAAGGCAAAGTCCTGATCAATAAGAGGACTATGAAGGCAAAGTCCTGATCAATAAGAGGAAAAAAGGCATCCCTGCTCAGCAGGATTCCCAAAGTGTAGATCTGTTCCTTCAGGAGGAGTTCATACAGTCCGCTTAAGAGTATGCCATTCACACACTCAGGGCTATCATCTCTGTACCATCACTGCCCTTTGGTTCATTGGCCCCATCCATTCAAGGTGTTTCAAAATGTCTTATTTACTATTATTAGAATGTTTGTGACCTGTTTCTTTCTGCACGTTTCTTGGTCTTTCTGACCTGTTTCTCGGGTCCTATTCTGGAAACACTGCCCTCTAGAGGATGGGTACATGGTTGCCTGGCAACAGTTCAAAAAGAAGGAGAGTTATCCAAGAAAGAAGGAAGAAGGCGAGGTGTTTTTTCTCCAGAGGGAGTTCCAGAGGAGACAGCCTGCAGAGCAGTGAACAGGGCAATGGGAGAACAGTGGCCATCTTCTGGCATGAGGCTCTTGTCTTGCACTGTTTGTGGCATTTCTCCTGCTATTGTGAGGAAAACTTGCTTCTCTGAGTCTGTAAAAAAGAGAGAGGTTGCCAACACCCAAACCTTCCTTAATCCATGAGTCAGAGAGACTTTGGGACCACTCAGTATATTTTATTATTGACATTGTTTTGTTCAAAACTCCTAGAGGCCTTGTTTGTTCTGCTGTTTTTAAAAAGCAGTTTGTTTAAGTGCAGTTCCTGTTTTGAACAAGGCATTCACAACACTGTGGCCATTAACTGAGCCCCAGAGAATAACTACCAGAACAGGAGCCCCCCCCCTCTTCCCCCCAAACAGATAGGAAGGATCCATTACAAAGCAGTGCTGTGTTTTCCCAACTCTTCCCAACAGATTCCATGATTCAGGGCCTGTTGAAGGTATGTATCTCACCCCCAGCAAGATACATGTATTGAAGGGTGCTAGCCCTTGATTCAACTGGGCGGTGTGGGCGCTGGTGGCTCAGGGGTTAAGACACTGAGA
Source organism: Lepidodactylus listeri (assembly GCA_029233225.1). Classification (NCBI taxonomy): domain Eukaryota; kingdom Metazoa; phylum Chordata; class Lepidosauria; order Squamata; family Gekkonidae; genus Lepidodactylus; species Lepidodactylus listeri. Next base: position 26,154,795 of record JARCFY010000008.1, read on the forward strand.
TGTAGACTGGAAGGTCGGTAGCTTGGCAGTTTGAGACCTGAGTGCTGCATGACGGAGTGAACTCCCGTCTCTGGCCCCAGCTCCTGCCAACCTAGCAGTTCAAAAGCAAGAAACTGCAAGTAGATAAATAGGTACCACTTCGTTGGGAAGGTAAAAGTGTTCCGTGCGCCTCAGTATTTAATCATGCCTGCTATATGACCATGGAAACGTCTTTGGACAGCACTGGCTCTTTGGCTTGGAATCAGATTCAACTAGCTTTCGAGCAAGGGAAACCTTTACCTTTAAGCCCTTGGCTCACAATCAGTGGAAGCAATCTGGGGGGGCTAATCCTGCAAATGGGCCTTTTCCATGAAGGCAGTGACTTCCCTTCCAGTTGATGTTCTAGGACGTCCCAAAATCGTTATTTAAATACTATAGCCATTTGAGACATTTCTAGTGCATTGCTGATACTGTGATATCACTTCGACCAGCTTAACAGGAAGTGACATCACAGCATTATGCTACCCCTCCCTCCCTCCCGCTGTTTCACAAAGCAGTGTGTATGCAAAATATAATAACACTAAAAGTTAAATGTAGTATATGGAATAAATGAACAAAACTTAACAGATTCAATGTGTCTATAGCAGGGGTCATTTCGTACAAAAAGAGGTGCAGGAGCTCATTAGCATAACTCATTTGCATAACTTATTTGCATACGCTACACCACCTGACATCACTGGAAGTATGTCAGAAGGCAAGAAAGAAAGGAAAGAGAGAGAGAGAGAGAGAGAGAAAGAAAGAAGAGAGAAAGAGAGAGAAAGAAAAGAAAGAAAGCTGGCAGAGAGGGGACAGCTACTAATCCAAGCCTCAGAAATACGACTATTCTGGGAGGATAGCTTCAGTGGTGGCTGAAGCCTTCAGAAGGCTGGTCGGAGGAACAAGGACCTTTCCAGGGGACGGGGTCATTTTGCTGCAGCCATGACACAAGCAGGCATTCCCCCGCCGGGGGTGAGGGGCCCGGGCACCAGCTCCCTGAGCTGAGCTCCCCCGAGCTCCTGCTCGAAATGACCCCTGGTCTATAGTATTGAAAAGAGTTACAAAAGTAATAGTCAAAAATGTTGTAAATGACAGAAACATATCAACCACATACACATCAAACTGGAAAAACAAATCACAAGAAATCAACACCAAGTCAGAGAGATAAATACACAGCTCTCAAGGAGTCCAAGTGTTGTGTTTGTGTTTTGGATCTTTGAAGCAGCAATAGCTTGAAAAGGCTCTGGTATTCTAAAGCTCCATGTCCTATTGGCTGATGAATAAAGACTCCCATTGGTCCTAAAGCCAATCTAGATACCCAATCACTGAGCCTTGCTTGGGTCCAATAGTATTGCTTGTATATAGTTACTTTGTTAAAAGTTATGTGTTGGAACAGTATAAATTAAGGTTCCGCCCTCATAGAGCTGTCTTCGAGCTGAGCAATGTCACTGAATAAAAGCTTGATATTTTGAATTCATCACCTCCCGCTCAATACTTAAAACCAAGTCAGACCACAGACGCTGGATGCTGCAGTGCAAGAAGACTGTTGGATACTTGACAGCCATTCTGGTATAGACACATTGAATCCATTAATGTTATTATATTTTGTGTACACGGTGTTTATAGTCTTCGGCTTTCTGTTGTTTGTGCACTGTGGTCTCATTTGTTTTTGCCTGTTTCACAAAGCGGAGCAGGAGCCAAAGCACAAGGCTAATGTATCACCTCCTCCCACACTGCTGTTGACTTAATCTGAGCCAAGCCACTCAGTTTAGACCTGGCCCGTGGCAGCCATCCTTGCTGCCAGTGGCTGGGACTGAGCTGAACTCCTACAGTAGGTCAATGATCTCCTCATTGTGCAGCTCCAAGCTTGGGTGGTTTGGACGGAGAGCCAGCCCTTCCACACTTGTCGTTGTGCCTGTGCTGGGCTAATTTTGCCTGACATTGTGCCTGGGCTAATTTTAAATTTTGTTGGGCAAAGGGTACATTCTAGGATTGCCAACCTCCAGGTGGGGCCTGGAGATCAGTGTTCCCCCTAAGCTGAGTTAGTGTGAGGTAGCTCACAGTTTTTGAGCCTCCGGCTCACCCATTTTGGTCTTAGCTCAGGAAGGATGGCTCCAGAGCACACTAATTTATGCAGTAGCCAAATGGCCCGCTCACAACTTTAATGGCAGTAGCTCACAAAGCAGAATTTTTGCTCACAAGACTCCACAGCTTAGAGGGAGCATTGCTGGAGACCTCTAAACCACAGAGATCAGTTCCTCTGGAGAAAATGGGTACTCTGGGGAGTGGAGTCTATGGCATTATAGCCCACGGAGGTCCCTCCCTTCCCTGAGCTTCACCCCAATCTCCAGGAATTTCCCAACCTGGGATTGCAGCCCCAGTTTAAGATTTTTTCCATGCTATTTCCCAAACTGAAATTGCCCCGGGAAGGGGGGACAAGAACCTCAGTGGGGTACAATGCCTAGAGTCCAACCTCCAAAGTATCTGGGGAAACTGATCTCTGTAGTCTGGGGATGAGCTGTAATTCTGGAATCCCCAAATCCCATCCGGAGGCTGGCGTCCCTAGCTGGAAGCCATTATCCCAAATCAAATAATGCAGAATAGCACAACAGAACAACTGGAAGGCTTCCATCCTTAATTTTTAAAGGGCAGCAGTGACAGGTGTGGCTCCCCAGGTGGAGGGTATTGATGGGTTATAAGCAGTGGAATCCTACAAACACTTTCCTAGGAGTAAGCCCTGTTGAATAGACCTGAGCAGGTTTCTGAGTAGGCCTCCTTAGGCTTGCTCTCTAAATCTGCCTGCTTATTTTTTTTGTCTGCATGCATCCCACAGAGGATGTTTGCAAAATCAGAACATCATGTATGGTTGCTGGCTTTAAGTTGGGAAATATCTGGATATTTTGGGGGTGGGGTCTGAGGAGGGTGGGGTTTGGGGTGGGACTTCAATGGGGTATAATGCCACAGAGGCCACCTTCTAAAGCAGCCATTTTCTCCAGGTGAACTGATCTGTTGCCTGAAGATCAGTTGTAATTTCAAGAGGTCTCGAGTCATTGCCTGAAAACTGTCAGCCCTAGCATCATGGCCTGAAAAATCTGCTTCCCATCCCATCCCCTGTCTTTTTAACAGTGTGTTACATCAAGCCTGATAAAGAGGTAGGACTGCCAGCCTCTAGGTGGTGGCTGGGGATCTCCTGGGATTACAACTGATCTCCAGGCAGAGATCAGTTCACCTGGAGAAAATGGCTGCTTTGGAAGGTAGACTCTATGGCATTATACTACCCCATTAGGGTTGCCAGCTCTGGATTGGGAAGTAACTGGAGATTTTGGGGTGGAGCCTGGGAAGGAGGGATTTGGAGAGGGGAGGGGGTCTCAACAGAGTACAATGCCATAGCATCCAAGTTCCAAAGCAGCTATTTTTTCCACGGGGACTCGTCTTGGTCTTTTGGAGCTCAATTGTAATAGCGGGAGACCTCCAGGTACCACCTGGAGGATGGCAACCCTATACCCCATTGAAGTCCCTCCCCTCCCTAAACCCCGCCTTCCTCAGGCCCGTAGCTAGACTGGGGTATTTTGGCCCCAATTTCCATCTAGCCCAGGCCCGCTGCCACTGCTCTGGCCTGCTACAACTGGTGAGTTTTTAAAATCTTATTGAAATTCTATTTTTTTATTTTTGTGACGTCAGTGCCCCCTGATTTATTTGAAGCCCCTCCCCCAAATTACAAAATCCTGGCTACGGGCCTGCTCAAGCTCCACTACCCAAATCTCCAGGGGTTTCCCAACGTGGACCTGGCGACTCTATAAAGCACTTTGGTAACTGTGAAAGCTTGCAGGCAGTGTATTATTATGTGTCTGTCTGTCTGGTCCTATGAACAAATTTAGGGTGATCAGCGGCGCCAGCGGACTCTAAATTTCTTCTACAGCTTCAGACCGACACAGCTGACTACCTGGCTGGTAGGTCCCAGTGAAACGTACTCCACAGATTTTGGTTTTGTCATTCAAGGGCACTGACGCTCCTGAAGCATCCTCTAGGGGGAGCAGCCGAGCACCCATCCCTGCTCAGACGCCCCACCGTTGCACTACAACTCCCGCCGTGCCCCGCGGCGCCGGTCTCTCCGCCGCGGCGCGAGAGGAGTTGGCCGCGCGAAGCCTGCTGGGAACGAGCGGGCGGGCGGGTCAGCCGGCGGCGCGGTGGGGGAAGGTGGCCGAGTGGGCGCCCTTCCTTCCCGGCTGCCGCCGCCGCCGCCTCCATTCATTGCCGGCTCGGCCTTTCCACGGCCGCCGCCATGGAGGCGCTGATCCCGGTCATCAACAAGCTGCAGGACGTCTTCAACACAGTGGGCGCCGACATCATCCAGCTGCCCCAGATCGTGGTGGTCGGGACGCAGGTGAGGCGGGCGGGGCCTCCGCCGCCAGGGTGACCCTCAGGGAGGGGGCTGCTCTGGTTGGGGAGGGCGGGGGGAGGAGGAAAGGGAAGGGGACTCTCCCCCACCCAGCAGAGCCATGCTCACCCAATCCCCGCGGTTGCTTGCCACCCCTCCCCCCGGGTCACTGCTCGAGGGTCCCCCCCCCCCCCCCCAAATGTTATTACACCTTTCCTTGCCCTCTTCCCTCATTGCGTCTCTGCCTCCCGTTTCCATTTGTTCTGCACTCGCCTGTTGCGCCCCCCCCCCCAATTGGAAAAGGAAGGGTGTCTTTTTAAAAAGAAGGCTTCTTTAGGTGCTCGGAGGTGCATGCAGCATGAATTATCCTGCAAGGGGTTATCGGCAGTTCACGGTACACCCCCGCAGCCGCAGCGAGTGAGAGTGGCGGGATGTGCCCGGCGTGGTGGTGCTCTAATGTCTGGGCTCGTGCATTAATTAGCCTGTACCTCTGACCCATTTCCAAGAATTCAGTTCCTGGGAGGAGGTGAGGAAGAGCAAGTCTAGCAGCTCTGCGTTAAAAATGTCAACGGGCCTCAAGAGCACGAATAGCAAAAAAAAAAAGAGGGGGTGAGGTGGGAGGGACAGGTATTAAGAGAAAATGGGTGGGGCTGCCGGCAGGCACCGTGCTCCACCTCCCCCCCCCCAAGCTTCTCTCTGGGCCTGTCGTGCTGCCCAGCGAATTGTTTTCAAACAACTTGTGTGCCTTGCCCAGTCCCATGGGCCCCCTCCCCTCTCTTCCTCTTGGCAGCCATATAGAGACTGTGGTAAATGGGGACAGTTGGAATATATGGGGAAGAAGGTCTGTTTGTGTGTGTGTGGGAGGAATAGTAATGGTATGGGAAACAGAAATATAACAGGGGCAATATGAACTGGCTTTGTGAGGAGAGATGGATTTATGTGTCGTCTCTGGGTGGCTGGAAGTTAATAACTCTTATTGATAGTTGCAATTCATGTAATCTCTGTATAGTTTTTCATTGCGACAGGACAGGACAAGGGCAACTTAGAGACTGGACAGCTGAGGCTAAAATAGTACAACATCTAGATCCTAGCCTAATTTTATTACCTATTACTTATTACATTATATTTGTGGATCGTCTAATCACCACAGATGTGGGTCTCTAGGCAATGTACAGATTTAAAACCATAAAACTTATAACAATAGTTAAAAGCAAGTAGCAATATTTTTATTATCCCCTTCCGTTTCTGCTCAGACGCCCCACCGTTGCACTACAACTCCCGCCATGCCCTCCTTCATGAACATGGGAGAGGGAGTAAACTCCACAAGGGATGAGGGGTCCAGGTACGGTGCCAGCCATGATGTAAACCATCACTGTCCTCAACCAAATGCCTGGTGGAGCATCTCTGCCTTACAGGCGCTGCAGAAATGCATACGATCCCACAGGGCCCTGATGTTATTTGGCAGAGAGTTCCACCAGGTGGGGCCAGGGCCAAGAAGGCCCTGGCCCTGGTTGAGGCCAGCCAGATAACTCTGGAGCTGGAGACCACTAGCAAGTTGTTCTGTGAAGAGCATAATGCTCTCCCCGGGGGTGTAACGGAGGAGGCAGTACTGCAGATACGTTGCTCCCAGACCACTCAATGCCTTAAAGGTCAGAACTAGAACCCTGAATTTGACTCAGTGCTCCATTACAAAGGAATGACAAAAAGACGAAACAAACTGGGGAAAGTCCAAAAAAACAGGTGACCGACATTTTATCAAAAATGTGTCATGGATGGATGAAGCATTTCTAGTTAATAATAAGTCTGTTATTCTTTGGGGTGCCACAAGACTCTTTATTTTTAATGGAAAAGGCTGCCATGGCTACCCTTAGTATTTGATACTGGGGACTAACACAACAGGAGGATGGCTATCACGGGCCTATCTCAGTTGTGAGCCTTCACCAGGGCACTTGGCTGGCTGTTAAAAGGGATGCTAGACGTCATGACCTTGGGCCAAGGCTGATGTTCTCATAGATGTAAAGAAAGAGAAACCGAGTCAGTGTAAATCCTTCCATTTTGGAGTCAGTTTTGCTCTGTGTGCAGTGAACCTAAATAACGTGGGTGAAGCTTGTTCTCACAAAGCCCTTGTAGAAGTAGGTTACTGGGTTGCCGTTTTTACGAACTGGAGAAAGAAAGCTGAGCAAGCGGAACTCTACCTAGTATGTTCACAGCTGAGATAGTATTTGAACCCGACTTCCTGGGTCAAAGCCTTCTTGTGATACCTGTACTGAGTAAATGGGGAGGGAGGGAAGAATGAGAACATATGAAGCTGCCTAATACTAGATCAGATCATTGGTTCTTCTAGCCCAGAAATGTCTTCTTTGACTGACAGCCGCTCACAGAATTAGGTATATGGATAGCCAGAAGGAGGGGAAGAAACAAAAATGATGCAGAGGGAAATGGAATATTTATGCTTTTTGTATACAGCTTCATCGGGGGAATCTTTCAGATTCTTTTCCATTCTGATCCCATACGTATGCTTTGCTGCAGTCTAGGCATGGAAACATTCTGAAAGATTCTCCCTGACAAAGCTGTATGTGAAACACATAGGGACTGTATAACTATTAAATATTTCATTTCCCTCTGCATCATTGTGTTTCTTTTTCTTCATTTTGCCTTGGTGCATCCCCCCCCCCCCCTTTTTCTTCATTGCTTAGCGTGGCCAGCAAGGGAAAGGGCACATGGTAAGTTTCTCTACTAAATCGATGCAGGCCCTTGTTCTGTAAGCTGGCTAGTTAGGAGGTGCTCTGAGAGCCACACAGAAGCCTCCCTGACCTCTTCAGAGGACAAGGGCTTGGGATGATCAGTGACTACAGGTATGGGTACCTAAAGCAGTCAGGGAGAAGAGTTTCTGTTGAGAAAACAGCACAGAAGTGTGTAAGTTAACTGTGCCCCCCAGGACTGGGACTGATCCGTTTCAGGGGGCCCCATGGCTGCTTTTTAGAGCCACATAAACAGTATCACCTGGCATAAGGGAAGAAAATATGAAACCACTGAGTATTTGGGTGGGGAGGCAAAGGGGCCAAGTCTATGGGATAAGAGCTGAAGCAGAGTTACTAGAAGAGGAGATCAAATCCGTGGGGGAGAGTGTCCAAATGGTCGACGGAACGCAGCTTTAGCTGTAAGACCGGTCAAACTTGGAAATGGATTCCATGTTAAACTTTGTGCTGAATTTAACAGACCGCTTGTATGAATTCTGCAGCTTGTATGACTGAACAAATTTACGTATTTTCTTATTTTACATAATTCTGCTAATTTTAGTTGTTTTGCATAAGTTATTGAGGTTTTGCTCATCACAGCAGAAATAGTGAAGTGGCATTCAGAGCTATTGTGCGTCTCGTTCCACCGGTTTTCTGGCTGCTGAGATTGCTTCAGCTGTAACTGGGGCTAAAAAATTAAAAGATGGAAATCCAGGATTGTCAGGAAGCTGCAGTCTGAGTCTGCTGCACTCTCCTGCATATTCTTTCTGTGTTCCCACAGAATTGGCACACACAGAACCCTGGCTGCTGAGCATGTTCTCATGCATACCTGTTTTAGGGAGCTCTGTATGTTCAGCCACATGGAAATTTAACTGCTTCTTCAACTGAAGACATGGCATTCAACTCTTTATTAACAGGTCTGTGTTAAGCAAGTCTCCAAGAGGAATCCACTCAGTATAGTACCGTTTTCCATATCGTGGGAACCTGGCTCTTCAAACACCCAACAATCTGCCCAGAAGTTTTGGAGTTAAAATAACTTTATTGAAACCCTATTTATTATGCAAGAAATTAGTAAATGTGATAACGTGAAAATTAGGTGCACAAAACCAGTGACTACAAATGATAGAAGTAACAGCTAACATTTCATAATGTTATCTACCGCCAAAACATGTTAAGAAATCCCCTCAACAAATAAGCATTGCTAAAGACTTAGTCTCCTTTTTATTACCCAGTGTCCAGTACACAAGAGTCTTAGAAAGAAAGCCCCGTCCTGACATCCATTCCACAGGATTTTGATTAAAAAGCCCCAGTTAACTTTATTAATGGCTGGTACAGAGCCAGTTTGGTGTAGTGGTTAAGTGTGTGGACTCTAATCTGGGAGAACCGGGTTTGATTCCCCACTCTTCCACTTGCAGCTGCTGGATGACCTTGGGCAAGCCGTAGCTCTGTACCAGCTGTTCTCTCAAGGAGAGTTGTCTCAGAGCTCTCTCAGCCCCACTTACTTCACAGGGTGTCTGTTGTGGGGAGGGGAAGGGAAAGGAGTTTGTAAGGTGCTCTGAGACTCCCAAGTGAGTGAAGGGCGGGATATAAATCCAGTCTCCTCCTCCTCTTCTTCTCTTCTGTCTCTAGAGCAGAGCTAGCTGAACTTGAACCAGTTATTTATTTATTGGATTTTATTAATTGCCCCACCCTGGCTCGCACCAGGCTCTGGACAATGTACAAGACACAATGCCATAAAATACAAAACACAAAACATTAAATTTACATACAACATTAGTAAAATCTCAGTGTAGATAAAAATCCAAGATGGCGATTTCCCTATATTATTACGGGTCCTGGTTCCGGACTGCCGGTCTCATTTTCTTCTGGGTGGGGGGAAGAAGACTCAGAATATGAAGGAGAGCTTATTGTACCTATTGATGATAGATAGTGATCCCAATTACTTTGTTTACTCCGAAAGCTGGCGTTAAGTTATCAAGGCTACCCAAACCTTATCGATCCTTGCTAACAAGGTTGTGAAATGTAATGAGGGGTAAGACTTGGGGTTTGTCCAGGCATTGTATTCCTCTCTAGTACTGCGTCTAAAATTTAAGAACTGTATAAAAATACATAGAATCCTAGGATTAATATGTATTATGTCGATTACATAGCAAAATCATGCAACACGATAAGTGGAAAAGTAGTATGAATGGAGGAGTAGCATTTACCTTTCATGTCTGATTTGCCACACAGTTGGTGAATGCAACACTAGCCCTGCTAAGACTTATTTCGGAGTAATCATCTGCTGGATAATTTGAGCCACCCTTGACCTTCCAGTACTTGCTGTCCCACTGTTCTTCCTTGCAATGTATGCAGCCCCCTTACCCAACATCACTTTATGGCATAGGTGAGAGTAACACAGCTTCAGCCTTTCATAGTCTTGGCTTCTGTCACGTTGGGGGTGTGGACCTCTCATTCCTTTCCTCCTCTCCCTCCCAGCTGTTTGGGAAAGCCCTGTTATAAAGGGATAAGAGGCAGTAGTGCAATAAGCAGACTTATCATCTCACCCATGTTCTCCTGCTGCAAAATCACTCTTTGTCCTTTGGCTTTATTGACCTTCTCTGGTGAATCAGTGTACGTCTCAAATACTGCAAACCTCTTGGGCCCAAAATATCAGCTGGGTGATCCAAGCTGCACTCCCAGCAAGTAATCATGGAAATAGGTAAACTGATACTGTTTTATGGAGATCGCTTCAGTTAGTACTTGAGTGTGCATTTTTTAAAACATGAAGAAAGTCTTTGTAAGCTGTGTTTAAATTTGGTAAACTGAGATTGAAAAGTGAATTTGGCAGATTGCACTGATTTGGAATTTGAACAAGAAAACATAGCAAAGGTCATGACCCCTGCTGTAGAAGAGAAGAAGAGATTGGATTTATACCCCGCCCTTCATTACCCAAGGGAGTCTCAGAGCACCTTACAAACTCCTTTCCCTCCCCCTCCCCGCAACAGACTCCCTTTGAGGTAGGTGGGGCTGAGAGAGCTCTGACAGAAACTGCTCTTTTTCAAGAACAGCTGTGCCAGAACTATGGCTTGCCCAAGGTCATCCAGCAGCTGCAAGTGGAGGAGTGGGGAATCAAACCTGGTTCTCCTAGATTAGAGTCTGTGCACTTAACCACTATCCCACACTGGAATCTCCCGTCTCCTGGGCTCACAGTAGGATTATCACAAGAATCCTTTTTGTTTGATGCACCCATGAGAACAATGTTTGGTCCAAACCACAGACTAGTCTGATAAATTCTCTTTCTCTTTAAGAAATGCACCATTAATATGGTGAGAAGGCACAACATGCTTTCATGTGCCTGAAGCTAGGCTTTCCTTTCTTGAAGACAGTTTGCAGAGTGCCCTAATGCTCAATAACATGTTTGTGTTTTTCTTATTAGATTGACCTCAGCGTCTGTGGTTTATCAGGGATACAGATTTACAGTGAAGTCAGGCTTGGCCTCTTTGTCTCTAAAAGGATAACACAGAGCTGGAGAACATGCAGAAAAAATGCAGAAAGCCAAAACAGACAAGGTGTCGGAAGGTGTTCGAGTTTCTCAGTTCGGGGGGGGGGGGGGGGGGGAGATTATTAAAGGGGAATCTAGTAACAGTGCATGTAAATATGCATCATATGCAGAACTTTTCCTCCCTCTTCCAAAATTTGGGGGCAACCCAATGGATTCAGTACAGGAAAGAGAAAAGCAAGCACACCTGTACATGATGCAGAAATAAGGCTTGGAATTCATTGCCATGGGGTGTAGTGATGGCCATTAGCTTAGATGGCTTTACAAGGGGATTTAGACAGATTCATGGAGGAAAGGTTCATCAGTGGCTGTTAGCCATGATGGCTGATTGTGGCTGTGACGTTCTCACTTATTGGGAGACTGTTTCTCCTTTATAACACACTTTGTGTACCTGAACTTTGTAGATTTCTGCTGCCACCGGGAATTAAAAATTCCAGCTCTCTCTATTTTGGTAGAATGACCAAGTGTCTGGGCGCTTCAGAGGACTGTGGCTCTGAGGAAGGACTATTCTGATTGCTGGGATAAGTTTAAACAAATAAGGATTGATTTATAAAAGAATAGGTTTCTGGGTATTTTTGAACTGTTGTTGAAGAAAGAAAATATAACTGACAAAGCTTGGTGTCACACACAGTCTCTCAAACACCAAAACTCTACTCTGACAGGCTTCTCTCTCTCTCTCTCTCTCTCTCTCTCATATATATACAGCCACACAGGCTAAACTGTTTGTCTTATTCACACAGAATAGACTCAAACTCCCATAGTCACACAGACTATGCTGTCTCTCCAAACTTCACACACAGAATCTCCTCATAGACACCCTTCCTCCCACTCTCTGTCATTAGCCAATCACATCACACTTGTCTCCCTCTATCATTCTTCTTACATTATTGCAGTCACGGACCCTAATCTAGAAGAACTGGGTTTGATTCCCCACTCCTCCACTTGCAGCTGCTGGATGATCTTGGGCAAGCCATAGTTCTGTCAGAGCTGTTCTTAAAAAAGAGCAGTTTCTGTCAGAGCTCTCTCAGCCCCACCTACCTCACAGGGTGTCTGTTGTGGGGAGGGGAAGGGACAGGAGTTTGTAAGCCGCCCTGAGACTCCTTCAGGTAGTGAAGGGTGGGGTATAAATCCAGTCTCCTCCTCCTCTTCTTCTTGATGAGGACTTGGCTTTTGCTGCTTTGTGACAGCAGGGTGTTCTTATTCTTACGCATTTCTAGCATAAACTGGTGTGTTATCTTTGTATATTGCTTAAGTTTTAAGATTAACCCATGTTTCAGTTTTTCCTTCGGTGCCTTTCTTGTCCCTCTTTCTTGCTTCGCTGATGCAACTTTTCTTTGGAAATAGGCTCAGTTGAACTTGAGTGACCTGATTTTTGGTTCTCTGTGGACGTGGCTGGGTCCTGCTCAGAGAATGCTTCCCCAACCAGAATTGGAGCACAGTTACTCAGGGCGTCTCTTGAGCCATTTTCCGTACAGATGAAAATTAATGATCTTAAAAAAAAAAAAATATTGAGGGAATTGAGGGAATTCAGTTTAGGAGCCGAGTGCTGTAGTGCTGTAGTGCTCTTTCCAGAATATATTGAGAAACCTGAAGTCTCTTGTGGCTTTCGCATTTTTTAAAAATGAAAATGTAGCTGCTTTGATGGGAAACAGTTGAATATAATGTATCCGTGCAATTTTTATGGTCGATTCTAAAGGCGTCTTAATATTAACTGCTGCTGGCGTACTTTATAGGCCCTCAAATCATCAGCAGTTTGCGTAACCGCAGTGATGAGCAAATCTTGAAATAAAACTGCCTTGCAATGAAAGAAGCTTTTATTTTGCGGTGCATGATATATATATTGTTTAACTTTTTAAGTCTTTGAAATTACTTCAGAGAAAAATGGTAGGCTCTTAATAATGCAGATGATGTATTGTAGTTGAGAGTTTTGTGCTCAAATATTATCGCAAAGGTTCGTGGGAGGATCGTTCAGGATTAAGTACAAGCAAATTCATACTAGTATGGGAGTCATTGCGTTGTTCTGTATTGGGCAGATTAGTGACATGCTAAGATTGCTTCCACTCGCTGGGTATTTGGTCTGATTTACTGCTGATGGGAAGCGTGTTTGGCTTTCCCCCCTCTTCCATGCAACATTGTGGTGCTCTCATGCATCTTCTGGCTCTTCCCTGTCTTTCCTGTGATCTTGTCTAAACTTGTTCTACTGTGGACTTTTTGGAAAAATCAGAGGAAAGCCAGCCAGGCTGCCATGGTGACAGGAATGTTCAGATCTTTCCTAGTCCAGCCGATATTGGTGCCATTTTCCCTTCTCCAGTCCCCTTGTGATCACCATTCCCCTGTGCTACCAGGCTGCGGCTGGAAAAACTGGGGGAAACCTGCTATTTGGAAGCCCTGTTGGTATGGTTCTCAATTGGGCAGTTGCAGTGGCAATGAGGAAACCTGGGGGAACTTGTTGCCGTGTGGAAGTCAACTAATCCCGATTTGATACGTGAGTGTGACCGTGAGTAACACTATCTGGGACAAAATTGGATTGCATTATTCTGAGCGAAACAAGGCCGACTGAAAGATGCGTTAAAAAGCATATCCTGTGTTTTTGGTAGGTGATTGATTTGTTCCGGGCCGTACTGATTTATGCTTGCTTCAACCCAAGACCAAATTGGTTTCCACGAGTGATGTTCTGTTGTTAGGAAGGTCCTGTCTGTGTTTGTTTCTATGCAGATAGATAAACCAGATCTAATTACTGATTTTAATCTTCTAAAGGCTAATTAGAGTAAAGATTTGGAGGCACTGTGAGGCTTGACTTTTCTTGGGTGAGGCACCTGTAATCCTTTGTCTGTTTGCCAAGTATATTCTGAAATGGCCTCAGGCTTCCTTCTTGTCTGGCTTTTACTGTGTTTGGACCACTCATGTTGTCTAAATGCCTTGAAATGTTGTCATTTTGTACTCCCAAGAACAGAAATGTGGCCAGTGTCAGGCTTTGTATGTGTGCCTTGATATGAAAAATATGTGTGTATATTGGACTATTTCTCTCCTGAAATGGGTTTTAAAGAAATTAAATTTAATATATGTTGCATACTCAAAGTTTTGGCTTCCCAGTGTAGCATATGGTGAGCTTGTTTTCTTGGCAGATCTCAATGGCTAGACAAAAATTAGTTGCGGGTGCCCTGACCTGGATAGCCCAGGCAAAGCCTGATCTCATCAGATCTCAAAAGCTAAGCAGGGCCGACCCTGGCAAGTACTTGGAAGGGAGATCTCCAAGGAATACCAGGGCTGGGACACAGAGGCAGGCAATAATAAGCCACCTCTCTGAAACATCTGAGCCCCACTAGGGGTCGCCAGAAGTCATCTATGACTTCCAGGCATACACACATACAAAAAATACAAAAAACAGTTGTGGGCAAGTCTACTTGTGCTGGACGTGGTAAAGTGAAATTAAGCCCAATTGTGATTACAGTGCTAACAGTGGGGAAACTGCAGACTTGCTTGCTGGCACATATTCCATTCCTGAGATTTGTTTTGAAGGGGTTAAAACAGTATCTGGTTCCTTGTACTCCAAATTCTTAGAATTAGTAACTTTCTCACCTTCCCCTTTTCATCCAGGTCAGGAGGAGCTCAGTGGCAGAGCATCGGCTTTGCAAGTAGAAGGTCCCAGGTTCAGTCCCCAACATCTAGAGTTACCTTCACCTGAGACCCTGGAGAGCTGGTGCTGGTCAGGGTAGACAATACTGGCCTTGCTAGACCAATGGTTTGCTTTGGTGTAAGACAGCTTCATATGTCAGGTTTTTGTGTGTGCGAGATTAGTTTGATTTATTTTATATTTGTATTTAGGTTTATAGACTGCCTTTTAATATTATGGCTTATAATAAACCCCTAAAATCGTTGTGGCTCCTTAAAACTTAACGTATTTCCAGTGCAATCCTGTAGAGTTACTCCAGTCTGAACCCAACGAAATCAGTATAGACTGGAGTAACTCTGTAGAGGACTTCATCGGATACACCAGTTGGGTCATCAGTTAAGAACATAAGAAGAGCCCTGCTGGATCAGACCAGTGGTCTATCTAGTCCAGCCTCCTGTCTCACAGCGGCCAGACAGAGGGCCAACAGCAGAGCGTAGAGGCCAAGGCCTTCTGCTGGTGTTGCCTCCTGGCACTGGTATTCAGAAGTCTGCTGGTTCTTACCTTTAAAGCCCTATATGGTCAGGGTCCTACATACCTGAAGGACCACCTTTCCCCATATGTTCCCCAGAGAGTACTGCGGTTAGGGGTCCAGAATCGGCTGGCCCTCCCGGGCCTTAATTGGCTGGCCCTGACCAGGACCAGGGCTTTCTCGGTGGTGGCCCCGACCTGGTGGAATGAACTCCCAGAGGAGATCAGGGCCCCTGTGGGACCTTTTACAGTTCCACAGAGCCTGTAAAACGGAGCTCTTCCACCAGGCTTTTGGGATCTGCTGCCACCACCAATGGAGAACATCAGATGGTTGAATATGTGAGGGCCCTGGATGCTGGAAACCGCCACCTATAACCTATAGAACAGTAACCACTGCATGGACAATCAAGATGAACACCACAAGCTAACTGCAAGCTGAGAACTTTGAACAATGGCTGCTACCATTATATGGACAATGGTGAATAACAACCATTACTAGCACTTTATGGTTTTAGAATTGTTTTAATGTAACTTGTGTTTTAATGTGTCTTATCTGTTTTATGTAAACCACCCTGAGCCGGTTTTGGCTGGGAGGGCAGGGTAGAAATTTGAAAAATAAATACTGCCTCCTTTTAATCTCCGCGGCTAGTAGCCTCTCAGACCTATCCTCCATTAATCTGTCCAGTTCCCCTTCAAAGCTGCCTGTGCTCCCCTGCCCACCCCCCCGCAGTCGAACAAAAGGTTGTTACAGTTTATTGATTCAGGGGAGTGGGGCATCCTCAGTCTCCCCAGAATTGGTTTGGGAGAATCCCCCCCTTCCTGGGAAGAAGGTAATGCTTTTCCTGTTCTGCTCTGTATATTGAGGAAAATCAGCCAAGTGAAGCTGACACTAATTAGCTGCTCATACTGTACATTCTTGGCAGCAGGAAAAAGTCTGCTAGGCATCCAGTTGAGCAGTGTTCGATGAGATGCCATAGAGGTCAATTCCAGTTCCTTCCATTAGTCTCTCTCTTAAGGTACTGGGCATAGAGGTCTCTTTATTTGGAGTGTATGGCATTAAGAAGGGCAGGGGGGGCTTCTGCTGTTTGCCCTTTTCCTCCTGCCTTCATTCAGCAGGGGACAGCTGTGTTTCCTAGTAGAAGTGAGGTGGGAGGGCAGAATGGTCGTTTCTGTTTGAAAAACGTATGCCTAAAAGGCTTCTCCGGGTAGTGCTGATTGTGAGGTAGTCTTTGAAGAGCAGCCTGACAGTGTTAAAAATATTGAAATGAAACTCCACACCATTCATTTTTACTAGTGTGCAGTTAGCAAGGAGACTTCAAAAGTGAAGTGACTTTTTAGCTTTATGGTTCAAAGATCTGCAGGGGTTGAAAATTCATTTGGGTGGATGCTTGGGTCTTTTGATTTAGAGCAATTTAAAAATAGGGCCTGGCTGTAATGTGTTTCATGTTTGGAATACGTGCCGGTGATCCCTACAGAAATTCCCTTGATTTCATGTTTTGGGTGACTTTGAATAAAATGCACATAATGTAAAATATGTGTGATGGATTGTAGGCTCATTTGTGAATCTGCAATTGTATTTTCTTCCACTTTGTATTGAGCTCATGGGTTTGTTTAAAAGCCTTTGACTTGCAGACAGACAGCACACAAGTGGACGGAAGTATAATTCTTTGTTTTATAAGACCTGCTCTTAATAGCAAGCAGCAGAAAAAATAGCTTTCAATTACAGTTCTATTAAACCATCTTGATGCAATTCTTTTTTGCTTTATTGCTTCTTAAAATGATGGTCTGAAGTAGATGAGGTTTAGCTGAGGTTACTATAGTTTTTCAAGTAAACGTGTACTGGATTTCACTTTTCAGTTGGACGGGGATTCTTTCAGGATTTTTCCTTTCGTCCCATAATATTAGAAAGTTGGGATAATTCAGTGAAGATGATGGGTATTTGGTCTGGAGACAGAAAAATGCATAACTAACTTACGGAATTCACTGCCTTGACATGTGCTGAGGGCCGCTAGTTTATCTGGTTTTAAAAGGGGGTTGGATAATTTCTTGGAAGTCTGTGGATAGCAACTGAAATACCAGTCTTCCCAGAAATTATCCATCCCCCTTTGAAAACCAGTGAGCCCTGACTTGGATAGCACCCTGGTGGGGAGAGCCCAGGCTAGCTTGAGCTCAGAAACTAAACAGGGTCAGCCCTGGCTAACATTTGGATGGGAGGGCCACCAGAGAAGTCCAGGGTAGCTATGCAGAGGCAGGCAGCAGCAAACCACCTCTGAACGTGTCTTGTGTTAAAAACCTAACGGGGTCACTGTGATTTTCCTGTGACTTGATGGCAGAAAAATTCCAAACAAAATCCGCTGTGATGTTTGGAGGGAGTATCCCATGAACTCCTTCTGTTGGTGGTCAGCAGCTGTTTTCTTAGAATCACAGAGTTGGAAGGGGCCTAGGTCACCTAATCCCAACCCCCTGCTCTATGCAGGATCAGCCTAGAGCACTGGTTCCCAAAGTGGACAGTACCACCCCCTGGGGGGCGCTGGAACGATCCGGGTAGGCAGTAGGAGCCTTTTGGTGCAATTGGGGGGCATTGAATAAAAATAAGGGGGTGGTGGAAGCATAAAGAACCTATCCAGAACCTATCTAAAGCAGCTTTTCCCTGCCTTCTCCTGGTCTTCTCTGGGATCAGGGAGGAAGGTGAAGAGGGGTCCCCACAGCCAATCACAGCCATGCAATTGTGCACCCTTGTAAGGCTGGTGTTGCTGCTGGGCTCTTGTGTGGTGGCTGCTGCTGGCCTCTGGCTTCAGGTCTTCAGCTGCTGCTGCTCTGTGCCTGCCTTGGCCTGCCTGGCTGCGGGTATCGTGGTGGACTCTACCTGCATCTTTTTGTCCACTTCTTGAAGGTAGATTTCCAGGGGGAGCTGAGTAATTTTTTTTCTGAAAGGGGGGCGGTAGGCCAAAGAAGTTTGGGAACCTCTGGCCTAGAGCATCCCTGACAAGTGTTTGTCCCGCCACTGCTTAAAGACTGCCAGTGAGGGGGAGCTCACTGCCACCTTAGGCAGCTGATTCTACTGTTGAAGAACTCTTACTGTAAAAAAGTTTTTCCTAATATCCAGCCGGCACCTTCCTGCCCTTAATTTAAATGCATGATTGTGAGTCCTGGGTAATTTCTTCATTGCCTACTTGTGAGCTCCCAACAGACTAGAGAGGCCTGGTTGATACTAGTGGAGATCCCTCAGGCTGTGGATGCCCTGTTGTTGGATCTCCAGAGGAGCTGGTTGGCCACTGTGTGAGACAGGATGCTGGACTAGATGGACCGCTGGTTTGAGCCAGCTGGGCTCTTCTTGGGTTCTTAGGCAGTCATGTCTGCCTAGGACGTGTGAATTCTCTGATTTGTTGGTAACTTGTTCATGGCTGTTGGAACAATGCAAGACTAAGTCTCTGCCTTTGAATGAATATATAAGGAAATCATGGGTCTTTGTTTCAATTTTCAGAGCAGTGGGAAAAGTTCTGTTTTGGAAAGCCTGGTGGGAAGGGATCTGCTCCCAAGAGGAACGGGGATTGTCACCCGGCGACCCCTCATCCTGCAGCTGGTGCATGTATCGGCCGAGGATCGACGGAAAACGGCTGGGGAAGAGAACGGTGAGTGGGGACTGAGAGAATAAAGTGAAGGCTCTGTTTAAATTAAATAGGCTGACTGAATATCAAAGTGGAAACGTCAGAATCAATTAAATAGACTGACTGTGTATCATAGTGGAAATGATATATCAAATTTAGGAACCTTGATTATGAAGTTTAATTCTTCTGCAATCTTTGCTTATCTGAGAAGATATGCGGCCTGGGACCATCATACTTGTGGGACCATGAGCCCCGGAGAACTGTACGTTCTTCAGATCAACATCTCCTGGTGGTTCCCGGCCCGAGGGATGTCCACTTAAGCTTTGACCAGAGCGTGGAGCTTTTCGGCCCTCTCCCTGGCCTGGTGGAACATGCTCTCATTAGAGATCAGGGCCCTGCGGGACTCAGAACAGTTCCGCAGGGCTTGTAAAACTGAGCTATTCCACCAGGCCTTTGGTTGAGGAAGTGGGTGTTCATTCTGCCCATCCACCCCAGGCCATGGCACTGTTTGTGACCTTTTCCCAGTGCCCTGCTGTCCTGGATATTACTTGGGCACTGGAATTTCTTGGAGTAATTATTCCATGAGGTATGGGTTCCAGTTTTAACTGCTATTGCTAATTATTATTTTTATTGTTTGTTGGTTTTACATTGTGAGCTGCCCTGAGTCCATTTTTTGGGGTAGGGCAGGGTATAAATTTAATTTTTAAAAATTGTTTACGTTTTAATTAGCTTTATTTAAGTATTGGATTTGCAGATGTGTTTTTGCGTAATGTAATTCATCTGGCTTTGGTAGCTGGTTTTCTGTTTTTCATTGAAAAAACCTTGAAATCTGTAGCTAATTTTATAATAATAAGAAAGAAAATGGTAATGTTGTCGAATGTAATCCTTGAGGAAGTAACTGCTTGTGCATCGTTCTTGTCAAGTGAAGAAATGGCTGGTGTTAATTTTAAAAGTCACTGAATTCTGTCATGCCTGATGTCCCTTTTGCATTTTTCTGTCTGTACATCCTGGTGACAAAAGTGCAGCTCACATTCTCCTGCAAATCAAGACAGATTCTTCCCTGACCTTCATGGGGAGTATGGGGAGTGTTCTCACTATATTCAGCTGTCCTGAATGCTAGGGTACGTTTTGTATGTACAGCAAGCTTTTCGAGGGCTTCTTTTTTTTTTATCATGCAGTGCTGAGATTCGATTGCAGTTAATCTTAAGAATTTGAGTATACAGAGACCTGTACATTGAGTGTCTCAGTTCTTACAACAGTCTTGTGAGTTAGGTTAATATCACTCTACAGCAAATGATATGAGGATGAGGGCGAGAGAGGAGTGACAAGCCTTCGTTATCAGAGCTCCATCTCCTTGCTTTTACAAAGTTATCAGCTAATAAAGAAATAAGCCTAATGAATTCCAAAGGAATAAGGAGATTTACTGGCACCACCAGAAGTATACAGACTGTAGCCACCATTGTCCTTTGAGATCAGGAGAATGTTCTCTTTCCCCTTAGGGTAAACTCATGATTTACTTTCTTTAAAAAGGCTACAGCGAGCCTCTTTTAATTACAGTACCCGTCTTTTTGACCACAAAGTAGTGCCTGCTCTTGAGGCCTGTTACTGCTTTTGGTTCAAACAGATAAATATTTTTAAAGCTACAGTTGAGTGTTGAATTCTGAAAACAATGGATGGAGGAATCTTTGCCATCTCTGTATGTGATATTTGCGCTTGCTTGCAAGAGGAGCTGCTGAACAACGAAGTATCTGGAGCGGCTCACGTAAAATGGGGGATCCCTTTGTAGATCATGAGGCTCTCTGAACTGCTCCAGACTGCTTGTTGCATTTGCCTTGGATTGTTTGAAAAGAGATTTTTTTCACAGATAATCCAATAGGACGTGCCCTTTTAACAGGGAGCTGTGGGGAGGTCATTAAATATGCTGTGCTGGAACAGCTTTCAATAACAACTGGGACTTAGGGATTTGTCTGTTTTTGATAGTACTGCTTTCCTTGGGTGTGGGTTGGTCTCCCCCCCCCCCCCCCCTTTCCCTTTTTCAGGAATAATTATAGACGAAAATGCAGCTGAATGAAGTTCTTTCTCAGGCTGGCTGAATATCATGAACACACCTCTGCTCTGGGTTATTTTGTTTTATATCTTGGTGCAACACTTTTGGTTGTTAGCATGGCAAGAAAGAAGATGAAAGACTGAATATGAGTCTCCTTTTTTGCGAGTGAAGGAGAATTTTGGGTTTTATTAATGTATTTTTCACTCTTTCTGAACAGTCCTGATGTAAAATTAAGCCCATTTGAAGTCAGTGTGTGTGTACATAAAACACTGTGTATACATATACATACACCGTGAAGGAGGGATATATATCTTTCATAGTGGAAGTGAACAGTCATAAAACTCTATTAGGGTTACTTGTTGAAGTATCATAAAACATCAGGCAACTTTTCTGCTATGGGATCTTGTACTGGAACTCACATAATTCCACATGTAAAACTCTCTGCAGGGATGTCATGAACATATTTCTAGATTGTCAGAGAGACCCTGGATACTGCTGGTGCTGTGTAAACATTTGCTCAGTGTTCAGATCTGATTTCTGCCCTTCCTTTGTCTCTCTTTGGGAAGGAATCCTCTGTGGCTGTGAACCTTCCCCTTTCTGAAGCAGCCTGCCTCACCTCCCTGAACTCCTCTCTGATGATCAGGAAAGCACCTTTAACAGGAAGGAGACTCTGAGTGTATACTCTGATCCTGAATTCAGCCACACCCAAGAGATGAGAGGGCTAGTTACCCAAACACATCATGGTGTCAGGATGGCAGCAGCACAAGAATCGCAAATGTGGCTGCTAGGATTGCCCTTTTTGCTGTGGACTCTTCCCTTTTGGCAGGGAAGGCAGCGATTGGACAAGTACCCTGCACTACAGAGATTCTTTCTCCAGGCTCTGCAGTTCTTGCAGAGAAGCTGAAGGAACCTTATAAGGTACAGTGCCCACAGAGTTCCACTTCTTGTTTTTCAGGGGCTTTTCCAGAAGGACAGATGCCATAGATTGAGAGGAGGCAAAGTAGGGAAGGACATCTCTACTCATCAGAGACAGCCATGATCTAACCAAGGGCTGACTCTGCCTGTGGAGGTTAATGGTTTTAATTGATCAGTTAGTGATGGCAGATGAAAGGAAAAGGGTATTGATTCCATAACTGCAGCAATAAGAGAATAGCTTTCCCCCTCTCATTTGGTAGGAATTCCCAGCTGGATATATCCTCTACTTTTTAAAAAAAAGAAATTAAATGTCTGTGCCAAGATTGCCTAGAACCTGCCCCAAGAATTCTGCTTTTATACGTTTTATGCATATTTAATGTATTGCTTATAGATCTACTTTTGTACATGGTCGTGGGGAAGGATAAAGAAACTCTCACCACTGGAAAGCTTTCCCCCTTTCTAGCTTGAGAGCAGTCACTAGCCGTTGATCCCACACATTTCTCAAGGTCTTGGTGTTCGCGCGTTGGTCAAACTGATGCCCTTGTCCAGCCATCCCTGAGGCTTCTGCCAACCACGCAAACCTGCTGACATGACTCTTGGACTAGATTTGGACATCACTAAAACCCTGGCTGTTCACAACGTCCATCTGAAGGCAGGCTGAGACTCCCAGTTTGTTAAAGCACCCCAAATCTCAGCTTGAAATTAGAATGAAGATTCCCTGCAGTGGCAAGTCCTCAACATTGCTTCTGCGTCCAGAGTCAGGAAGGAGGGGGAGCGTAGACCAGGTTGATTCTTGTCACAACCTAGCAGGAGCTTGCTCATATTGTGTTGGATTCAGGTGGACGAGTTCTCAGGAGGATTTGGTGGAGCGGATCTTTCCCCACCTTCCCCTGTCTGAAGCAGCCTGCCTCACCTCCCCAAGGAGGAGAGAACCTTGCAGGCAAAACAGTCTGTGGGTCTGAGTACTGTAGCAATCACAGGGAATCGGGTAAACTTTCCTCTCTTTCCCTCCTCCACCAATGCAAGCAAAAGCTGGGGGAGAGGCGGGTTCCCCTCTCTGACCCCCTTGTCACAGCATCCTGGGCACACTTGGGGTGCAGGCGTTTCCCGATTTCCCAAGGGAGGAGTTTCAAGGGACACGGCAGGCTGCTTGAAGACAGCGAAGGTGGGGAAGATCTACTTTGCCAGTTAGTTCTTTGCATCCTTCCACTGGATCCAGCCTGTTGCCTGAACACTGCTTGGGAAAAGGCAGGGCTAGGGGCTGCTTGCTGGACAAAGATCATAGCTGCTGCTCCTGACCTGTGGTTTGAACACATGAAGCTGTTTTATACTGAATCAGGCCTTTGGTCCATCTCGGCTAGTATTGTCTGCTCAAGCTAGTAGCAGCTCTCCAGAGTCTTGGGCAGAGAGTTTGTCCTTTAAGACATGGCTTTAAGGGATGTGGTATGATTTTATTGTAAATAAAATCTCGTTTGGGGGCATTTCTCTTTCTCTTGAGTTCTGTATGTGTGCAAGCCCTGGGTGATTTTGTTCTGGCAACCGAACGGAGTGCGCTGGTTGTTTCTAAGTATACAGAGCTTCCTTGTCATACGCAGACTGGTTGAGCAAACTCTGTATTGCTACCCTTGTAAGGAGAATGACCCCCATTGAACAGAGAGGCCTGGAAAAGATAAAGCAGTGCCTGATTGGAGATGGAAACGTTGCCTAAAGTTGCAGTTGCACATCCTCTTTTTTTTTCTCTTGCTCTGGTTGGCTGTCTGCTAGTGGCTCTCTTTCAGCCTCAGCCTGGAAATCTGCCACTGGCCTGAGGGGTTTTCTGTGGGCTCATTTTTTTCTCCAGGCAGCGGGCGGCTGAGGCAGTTTAAGAGGGGAAAAAAACCCTCCCTGTTGACATGTTGGGCTGCGTTTCCCACACTGCCTGCTGTGGGCCGCTGGCCCTTGAAAGTTGTGTAAAGCTGTTGGTATTTTGGCCGTGTCATCTGCAACTGCTTCCTGTGGGCTCTGAGGTCAACAGGAAATAGCAGCTAGGAGTAAGCCTTGGTGCTCAGCCACTCTTTTCTTTGAAAGGTGGGATGAGGGAGTAGAGAAGAGGGAAACAAAAGTCAAGTATGGTGTCTGTGTGGGAGATACTTGTGAAAATGTGTTCCCAGTTCCTGACTCCCAAGTCAACATGTTTGGGCGGCCTCGTCCTTCTGTCTCCTCTCTGTGGAACTGTCTTGGGAGAGATTGAGAGCAAAGCCACTGTGTCCCCTGTATCTCTTCCATTCTCCATCCTCTGTTCTTGTAAGGAGAAGCAAACAAGCTTGGCTCATTTGTTCACAAGTGTGTGTGTGTGGGATTTTTGTGGGAAAGGAGCACATGAGCCCTGTGCTGCCTTCCAGCAAGAATCCTGAGGGATGGTGGGAAATGACATCCAAAACAACCCATAAAGCTCATAAGTGTCATTAAGGGCATCCAGTTTGTGGGAACCCCTTATGGGACTTTCAGAGCAGGAGATGAGCAGAAGTGGTTGCCATTGCCTTCCTCCGCATAGTAACCCCTGGTCTTTCTTGGTGGTCTCCCATCTAAGTACTAACCCTGGCTGACTCTGCTTAGCTTCCAAGCTCTGATGAGCTCAGGCTAGTCTGGGTTATTTAGGCTGAAGAATTTTACCACTTGTGATATCTGGTGGCTTAGATTTGGAGTTTTGATGGTTTGTTTCCCACCACTGTGTCGAGCAGAGTTGGAATCCTTTCCTCCAGAAGGTGTGTCTTCCTCTATCTCTAGCTGATGTTGGGCGGCCAGTTGGATTCCAGACAGGAAGATCTGGACTGGGCATTGCAAGCCATGGCTGGTTGGCTTCGACTGAGCCGGCTGAAGCTGAATCCGGCGAAGACGGAGGTCCTATGCTGGAGTTGGGATGGTTTGGAGGCAGGGATCCCATTGCTGTCAGCGCCGGAGGTTAGGAGCTTTGGAGTGCTCCTGGATACCTCCTTAACAATGGAGGCCCAGGTAGCAGCCACTACTAAGTTGGCCTTTTACCATCTTTGGCTGCTTTGGCAGCTGGTTCCCTTCCTTGACCACAATGACCTGGCTACAGTGATCCACGCAATAATCACCTCAAGACTAGACTACTGTAACGCTCTTTACATGTCGCTAATTCGGAAGCTGCAGCTAGTGCAGAATGCCGCGGCCAGGCTCTTGATGGGCCTCCCCAGACAGGAGCACATCCGGCCTGTGCTGAAGATACTGCATTGACTGCCAATAGCATACCGAATTTTCTTCAAGATGCTGGTACTCACCTTTAAAGCCCTATATGGCCAGGGTCCAACATACCTGAGGGACTGTCTTTCCCCCATATATACCCCAGAGAGCACTATGATCGGGGTCTCAGAATCAGCTGACCCTCCCGGGCCCTATGGATGCCAGGCTCGCTGCGGCCAGGGCCTTCTCAGTGGCGGCTCCATACTGGTGGAATGAGCTCCTGGATGAAATCAGGGCCCTGCGGGATCTTTTACAGTTCCGCAGTGCCTGTAAGACGGAGCTTTTCCACCAGGACTTCAACTAAAGAGCCACCCTCACCACTACCACCTACAACCGTGGTTATGGGCTCTGGTCCCAGCTCTGAGATTGAGCCATACCACAGTGCTACACTGTGGGAAACTGTTTGTTTACATCTTTTAGTACGCCATCTCAGTTACTGAATTGCTAGCACTTTATGATTTTGTTTTATTGTATTTAGCTTGTTTTTACTTGATTTTATGTAGATTTTATGGTATTTATGTACCGACTACTGTAAGCTGCCCTGAATTAATAATAATAATAATATAGTGGAAGAACCACTTAGGCTGAAAGATGGTACTGCTGGGCTGTAGGAACTTCCTACTTTCTAAAGCAGGATAATACCCAATGCTTTTTATGCAGACATACAATAGGAATGTATTTAAAAAGGGCTTGCCAAGTAAGAGTTGATCATGACAACATTGTGTTTGTCAGAAAAAGAAGCAACTGTGTGATGTGATAGCAAGCCCTGATGTGTGTGTGTGTTTTGCTACCTCTAACTTGTGCAGTCCATAATTTTTGGGGGGGGCTTTTGCTATCAAAGAGATGTATGCAGGTTACAGTGAACGCTTTGCAGGTTTCCCTGTCGATTTGGTTGCCCATGAGGAGCTGCTTCTCACTCTGTAGCAAAGAGCTCTGTGTTGTGCTTTTAGTGTCCTGCAGAAATGTTATGCCAAACATCTGTCGTTATCACTTTGGAAATGAGCCTGCCAGCCAAGAGTCCCTTCTTGCAGCTCCTCTTCTCGTGGGGAGGCTGAAAGCGGTGTCGGGAACACATTAGTATTCTTCCTGCCTCTTGCTCTTTGGAGTCAGAGCAAATGTGCTTTTTCTTAATGGGAAAAAAAATAACGTCAAAGCCAGATAGAAGACCAGCTAGTTCAGAACACAAGGTTAATTAAAGTAGTAACGGGAGAACTTCTTTTCGTTTGGTGGAGCTCTTTATATTCAGAACGTAATGCAAGCTAAAGCATCCTATGCATTTTTATTGTACTGCTGCTTGATGCGCTTAAGGGGACAAGCAGTCCAAAATGCCATGGCCATGTTCAGTATTTTCATACCATCTTTAAGCTGGGAATCTTTTTGGAAGCTCTGGCCAGAGTGTATATGCTGTCTGGGGACCACAGTCCCCAAAGTCTGTTTTGCAAAGAAAAGGAGAACAACGTACAGATAAGATATTTCACTTCAGTCTGTTGTCTACCCCCAAGTTCTTTTGACTCAGACACTTGCTTTGGATGAGCCACTCTGTGTCAGGGGCTATGTACAGTGGGAGAGCATTGTGGGTTAGTGGTTACTTTAGGCCATATATGCATGAAAGGGTAATTGATCAGTATGATTTTGAGGTTATATTTGGATCACGAGGAATGATGCTTTTTTGTGGTGCACTTTGTGTGTGCATGGTAAGTGTAAATGCAGCATCGTAGGGTTGCCAGCTCTGGGTTGGGAAATACTTGGAGATTTTGGGAGTGGAGCCTGGAGAGGGTGGGGTTTGGCGAGGGGACGGAGTTTAGCAGGGTATAATGCCATAGAACCCGTCCCCCAAAGCAGCTGTTTTGTCCAGGGATAGTGATCTTGGTTGTCTGGAGATCAGTTGTAATGGCGGGAGATCTCCAGGTGCCCCCTGGAGGTTAGCAACCTTAAGCCTCCACCACATGGATGTTTAGGCCTAGGGGCTGCACATGATGTGCACCTAAGGTATGCTTTCCCACTGCCCATAGCTTCTATGCATACAAAGGCTTTTCTGATTTTCCTATTTTCTGCGACTGATTCCTTTTTAATCTTTGCAGCCTTGAGATGACTGTTCTGATTTGCTCAGTTCCTTTATCGCGGTTCAGAGAAAATATTTGTCATCTGTTGCCTAACATAAATTCTTCTGCGTTGGTCTACGAGTACTGAAGCTCATTAGAAGAAGCTAAATTTGATAACAGTGATGGTGGCGTGAAGTAATTTATGTGGCTGAGTATGTTGTCTTTCTGTGCTGCACTCTGAACGATGGATTTCTGAGGTGGAATCTAATTGTTGGGCTTTATTGATAATCTGCTTTTCCCCTCATTTGACTAGCATGTATATCTTGATGCGTGTTGTAGATGTAGTAGCAAAACAGCAACAACTGAAAAATGATCTGGGACAAAAACAAATCCTGTATAGGTTAACAACCAGGCTTTAACGACTTTTGATGCTGTTTCTTTTTAACTGCAGACCCTGCAACCTGGAAACATTCAAGGCACCTTTCTAAAGGTTTCCCATTCACTTCCTTTCTCCCTGCACAGAATCTGCATGTTCATGGTATTTCTAAGCACTAGCATTTCATGCCACTTTTATTCCTGCCTGCTGGCTTATGCGCACATTTTACACGCTGGCTGCTGGGCTTTGGTGGACCTGCTGGCTTACGTTGCAGCTTCCTCCTCCTCACTTTTGTGTCAGATTAGAACTCAGTGCGGAGATTTACTTCTTCTTTTCCCCTCCTCCCTGTTATTGTGCTGTAGCTCTTTGTCATAGCTGTCCTTGCTCTTTTGTTACGCAATTCCACAATTTGTTATTACAATTCCATTTTTAAATCAGTGGCAGTGCATAACACAACAAGGAGAGTGATGGATTTCAGAGAAGCTGTCTTGCGTAAAAATAGTGATTTGAATTGTAGGACTGTGTTTAGTTTAGTCAGTTGCAGACTGGAAGGCCAGTAGCTCAGCAGTTCGAGACCTGAGTGCCACGTGATGGAGTGAGCTCCTGTCTCTGGCCCCAGCTCCTGCCAACCTAGCAGTTCGAAAGCAAGAAATTGCAAGTAGGTAAATAGGTACCGCTTTGGAGGGAAGGTAACAGTGGTCCGTGTGCCTTGGCATTTAGTCATGGCCACGGAGAAGTTTTCGGACAGCGATGGCTCTTTGGCTTGGAAACGGAGATGAGCATCACCCCCCTAGTGTTGGATTCAACTAGCTTTCGAGCAAGGAAAACCTTTACCTTTATTTAGTTTGTAGGACTGTCTTTAGTTAAAGCAAGGAATGTTTGAAGCCCTAGAGTTAGAAATATAACGTTTGCTAGCTCCCTGGCCTTGCAGTTCCACTAGCACTTGCAAAAAGGCTCCTGAGAGCCAGCTTGGTGTAGTGGTTAAGAGCACTGGACTCTTAATCTGGAGAACTGGGTTTGATTCTCCACTCCTCCACATGCAGCTGCTGGTGTGACCTTGGGTCAGTCACAAGCTCTCTCAGAAGTTCTTGAAAGAGCTCTCTCAGCCCCACCTACCTGACAGAGTGTCTATTGTGGGGAAAGGAAAGGAGTTTGTAAGCCGCTCTGAGACTCCCAAGTGAAGGGCGGGGTATAAATCCAATCTCTTCTTTTTTGTTGTAATAGCGCTGTGTTTCACAGTGGTTGTTTTTGCTGTTGTGTTGTCAGCTCTGCAATTCTTCTGGTAGTATCATTTATCTGACAGTGGCACTGTAAAAATGCTTGGTCTCAGAACCAGCTTACAGGCCTCCATATGCAACAGTTGTCCAGCTCCCTAAATGGATTGTGAAGTCGTAGTTTCAAAGCTGGAGATCCTCATAAGAACATAAGAGAAGCCAATGTTGGATCAGGCCAATGGCCCATGCAGGCCAACACTCTGTCACACAGTGGCCAAAAACACCAGGTGCCCTCAGGAGGTCCACCAGTGGGGGCAGGAAGCCCTCCCACTGTTGTCCCCCCAAACACCAAGAATACAGAGCATCACTTGCCCTAGACTGAGAGTTCCTATCTATACTTTGTGGCTAATAGCCACTGATGGACTTCTGCTCCATATGTTTATCTAATTCCCCCTTGAAACCGTCCATGCTTGTAGCTGCCACCACCTCCTGTGGCAGTGAATTCCTCCTTGCAGGTCTCTCCCCCCCCCCATCAGAGAATTGGCTCAAGGCATATTTACATCAGAACACCACTAGCACATCGGTTATCTCTAGAGAACACCTATTCTACATGCTTGCTTCTCCTGAAAGAGATCTCAAGCAGAGGGTGAACCTGTGAGTCAAACGTTCTAGGGGAGGGAGGGAGAGAGAGAGACCCGAATCCCCAAAAGTATGGTGCGGTGGGCAAAACTAAGTATACTTTGGAAGCTGGTTTGAAGGGCGTGAATTTCCTTCATATGGTAGACTTGGGTTTTCTCAGAAACCCACCCGGTATGTTCAGAGTCATCTTCACTCTTCAAAGACTTAGATCAGCACAACTTTTGGTGTATACATAATAATATTTGGCATTTGTAAAATGCAGTCATATATTCAGATCACCTGTCTGATGAAGGGAGCGTTGACTCTTGAAAGCTTATTACCCCCCACCCCAATCTCATTGGTCTCTAAGGTTCTACTGGGCTCGAATCTAGCTGTTCTTCTGCAGTCCAACATGGCTACCCTCTGAAACTATCTTCAGAGCACTTTGTGTAAGACAGGTGTGTTACTGTCCTCATATTTCAGGTGAGGGAGGGCTTGCTTAAGGTTGGCTAGTGAGTTTGTAGCTCAGTGTCTTAGCCATTGTGGTAGCCCAGAAGGATCTTGCTAAAAACCCATTATCTTTGACTCATGACAAGAGCAGAGCATTCTGGGAAACAAACGCACAATGCAGTTGCTCTTGTATTATGAAACCAGTAAGACACAATGCTCCTGATCTGGCTAAAATTAGCCATAGCTTAATCGGTTTTGAAAGCCTGAGTTAATCATGGTAAATGTGTTACCATTGGTTTCGGTAAGGCTTAATCATGACTAAATTGGGCTGGATTGGGGTCAGCATGTGTGCATTATATGCATACTGTAGACAGTGATCAAAATCAAGATTAAAATTAATAAGTGTAATAAATTTGTGAGCCGCAGTTTTAGAAGTCAGGAGGTCATTGCTGTGAGCAGACATAAACAGCAGAGCAACATTTTAAGATTGGGGAAAGGATAACAGGCTAATTTGACTAAAGTTGCGTAAACCCTTGTTTTCAGTTTTTCATCATGCAAGTTGAGCCAAGGGGTGGGAAGCTCAATCAGGAAATTGTATCTGAAACTGAGAATATTGGCTTTGTTTTCCTTACTTCTCCTGTCTCTTTCCAGGGGTCGATGCAGAAGAATGGGGGAAATTTCTCCACACCAAAAACAAGGTATGTTTTTGTTGTAGAACATGCAAAACCAAAGAGGTATGGCATTTCAAATGCTGATTGCAGGTCATATGACATGACATTGTCTTATACTGAATTGGACCCTTGGTCCATCAAAGTCATTGTTGTCTACTCAGACTGGCAGCGGCTCTCCAAGGTCTCGGGCCGAGTTCTTTCACATCACCTACTACCTCATCCTTTCAGTCGGAGATGCTGGGGGTTGAACCTGGGACGTTCTGCATGCCAAGTGGATGCTCTTCCAGTGAGCTACAGCCTAGGTCATAATTGGCAGAAACTGGGAAGTTCTCATTGTCATCTGCAGCTGCTCACAAACCCTGGTCAGGCTACTCGGATGTAATGCCTAACTTGATCGTAAAGGTTTCTGAACCCTGGTTTGTTGTTACTGTGGGACAGAGCCTGTAAATTTACAACCACTGGTCCTTCAGGTTCTCTGAACTCTTTACAATGAACCATGTAACGGAGAATGATTTCCGTTTTTAGAGCAACCTTTGGATAAAAGAGATCGGAAACTCCTTTTTGTTGCAGACTGTGTTGCCTGGCTCTTACGACAGGATCTTCAAAAGGGTCTCACAGTACAATATTTGGAAGGAGCACCCTTGACATGTTCCCATATTGCACCTCTATAGTCAACTGAGATGCTTAAAAAAGAGTAGAATTATGTATAGTTGACTCAGTAAGCACGTTATAGCAAATGAAAGCATGTGAACTTTTAACTTGCGTGCTTTTGTATGCATGAAATATTAAAAACTGGAGTTAATGTACACCTTCCCTCTGTACACATGTGCAATAAAGCCCCCATAATTCCAGCAGCCCCACAGCCAGGATTTTGTGGCTTGTGGAGCAAAAATTTTTCTGGTGGGGCTAAAGATCGGGCTATAGCAGCACTATAGGATACTGTGTCCTGAACCATTCCAAACCATATAGAGAGACAATTAACAATAATGTCTTAACAACTGGAGATGTTTAAAAAATAATTTTAAAAACATTTTCTGACAGAAAACTTGTGGGGCTGGCCCTTTAAGGAAGGCGGCAGAGCCCCCAATAGCCCCACTGTAGCTATGGGCTAGAATCCCAGTCAGCCTCCATCACAAGTTTCTATTACAAGAGTGCAGAAGCCACCAAGGTGTGCCTGGATCTGTGTGTCGAGCAGCCGTGCTCTGAGCCAAAGTGGCCTGGATGGAAGAGCACTTCCAGTGCAAAAAATCAAGATGCATCCAGGGAATCCCTTCAGCACATGGAAACCTTTGCCATGCTGCTAAAATGGGTGTGCAGAGCTTGGGCTTCTGGACTTACTTATTTGGCATATTTCCTCTTTTTTTAAATATTTTTTTATTTTATCACAAATTGTGTAAAGAAAAAAGCAGAAAACAAAGAAGTGCCCAAAACATCCTGGGCTGCATTGGTATTCATTGGGTTGGTCAACCGAGGGCAGAGGCTTCGAGCAACAAGCCAGGAGCCCTTGGCTCTTATACTTCTGTTTGTACCTCTGGCCTTGCCCATGGTTTAAATACCTGCAACAGGAAGGTGAGATAAACACCTAATTATCTTACAAGCAGCTGGCAGCCATCTTTCTACAATTCCCCTTTGTCCCATTCCCCACCCCTTTATGTGCAGCTTCCACAGGCACACAGCTGTTTGCTCTGCTCACCTGCCTCTTGGTGCTCAGCCCTAGAGGCCTGCAGATCTCAGACTGCTCAAGATGGCTTGGGCAAAGGCGGCCAAGCCATGCCACACCAAAGGTGTTCAGCCTTTTCTCTTTCAATTCCAGCTGTACACTGACTTTGATGAAATTAGGCAAGAAATAGAGAATGAAACCGAAAGGATTTCAGGAAACAATAAGGTGAGTGTCCATAATGCTGCTTGTTTGAAACAGGAATGGTTATTTCATCTAGGAAATCGTTCTTCTGTTGCCAGGTGTAAGTGAAATCACAACTGCCTGGTCCACACTTCCCCGCTTTGTGATGATTCTGCTTGTGATATCCAAGATTATGTCCCCAGGCTGGAAAGAATCTTCCACAACAGCTTTGTGTCCAAGAGTGTTGCTTTGTTCAATACAGTCTGGCTGGCCTCAATGAAAAAATTGGCTAGGATTGCCTGCCATATTTGGATAAAGTAGCTGAGATGGAGAGGATAAGCTCAGCTCTGGCTGCAAAATCTTGAACTAAACAAGAAGCTAGGTCACACTGGAACATTTAGATATTCGAGTGTCACAAGCTGCCTTTTTGGATGGGGTTGTCAAAAAAGGGCAGAGCTGGAAACCAGTGGCCAGGGTTTTTTTTAGATGTAATAGCACAATTATGGTGCAGTGGCTATACTTCTCCTGAAGGTTGCAGCTGAGCAAACAAGTTTAGTAGTAATGATGACTTTTTCCCTTCCATGAATTTCTAGGGGATCAGCCCTGAGCCTATCCATCTAAAGATTTTTTCGCCAAATGTCGTCAACTTGACTCTGGTAGATTTGCCAGGAATGACAAAGGTAAGAGAGAACTGATGTTGTCACGCAGTTATGAGAAAGTTCCGTTCTGTTATAGATCAAGACGTGCCCAAGATGGCAATTTGTGCCAAGTTGTCGAGGTTCCCAGATGTTTCTTGCCACGATTTTATATTGTCCTTCCCCAACTATTTGATGTATCCCGGTGCTCTCTGCCCCACCTGTGGGGTAATTTTGCTTTCTTGTTGCCACTTGTGTGTCCCGTGTGGGGTATAGCATCACCGACCTGGCTGGAGAGCTGAGCAGCTGCAGTTCTCTGCATGTCACCTCTGTCCGTCTGGTTTCTTTCTTGGCTTCCTGTTCTCCTCCTCCTTTTCCTCCTCCAGGGACAGACCTGTCAGATTGTGCTCCTAAGAAAAAAAATGGCCTTGTATAGATAGTTCTTAAAAGAAGCACTTAAAGAAGAACGTCATCAGATGCGTTCCACTCTACTTGTGACTGTTTTCTCTTAGGTACCGGTGGGTGATCAGCCAAAGGATATTGAGCTCCAGATCCGGGAACTAATCCTCCGATTCATTAGTAACCCCAATTCAATTATTTTAGCAGTCACTGCTGCCAACACAGACATGGCCACTTCTGAGGCTCTTAAAATAGCACGCGAGGTGGATCCAGATGGTAAGTGGAGGGGGGGGGGGGAAGGCTGATTCCAGATTGTCTGTCTTAACTGTTTGTTTGTTTTTTAAGGAGAGGATATCTTGCAGCAGTAGTTGATGTGTAAATATTGCCAGGAACATGCAGTCTAAGAAAATGCAGCTCTTGTCTTTGACAGAAGGATGTTTTGTTATTAAAATCAGAGGACATATTAGTTGGGTATCTTATTGAAGGCCTTCAGGCTAGAGTTGAGTTTCTGTTAAAGAACAGACATGTGCTGTTGAGAGCCAGTGTGGTGTCATGGTTAGAGGATGTACGTTCAAATCCCATTGCTGCTGTGGGAACTTGCTGGGTGACTTTCTCAGCTTAACCTACCTCATAGGGTTGTTGTGAGGATAAAATGGAGGAGAGAAGGATGTGAGCTTCTTTGGGTCCCCACAGGAGAGAAAGTTGAGGTATAGCTGGAAGTGAAATAAAATAGGAAAGGTCTGTCCATGGTTTCTCAGGCCATGATGCCTCTTAGAATGTGGTGTTTGTTCATTTGGCTGTACTAAGTTTACCATTGTTTTTCCTTATTGCGTTAGTAATGGGTTCTTGCAGCTACTAACTTTTGGCCTTGTGGACTAGCTTAGTTCAGAGCTTTGAAACTCAGCTTTTTAGTTCCCCCTGGCCTTAATCACTTGCATTTTTCTGGCCTTGTTATGAGACCTCTGAGAGAATAATGATTTTCTGATAGTGATGGTCCATAAAACTTCAAGTTGAATCCTTTGAACTGATTCCACTAGTACAGGGGAGCCTTTCTCTGGGGGAATATGTATTTACTCAAACACAAGGTTCCTTGCTCCAGAAGGTAGCCCTATGCCAGTGGAATTTATTCATTAGATTTTTAGTCACCACTCACCCAAAGGGTCTCACGGCAGCTTACAACACTAAAACCATATAAATAAAGTAAAAGCAACAGATAAAAATATAAAATATTAACATTAAAACATTAAGGTATTAAAATACATGATTAGAGTCTAATCTGGAGAACTGGATTTGATTCCCCACTCCTCCACATGCAGCCAGCTGGGTGACCTTGGCTCAGTCACAGCTCTCTGAGTTGTTCTCTCAAGAGCAATTCTCCTAGAGCTCTCTCAGCCCCACCTTATTCACATGGTGTCTGTTGTTGGAGAGGAAGGGAAGGAGATTGTAAGTCGCTCTGAGACTCTGAGTGAAGGGCGGGGTATAAATTCAACTCTTTTTCTAACAAAAAACAACCCGGACATGTGGATTACCCTCCAAAGGCCAATGCATGCTATGCAAAAACTAAACAAGTCCAGCAGGGCATGGGTGTCATCCGAGAGTGCATTCCACAGGATAGGGGCCACAGTGGAGAAGGCCCTTTCCCTGATGACAGCTGAGCCATCCTGGGAGCCCCTGCAAGAGGCCCCTAGAGGATGACTGAAGGGATCATGGGAGGTTGTAATGAGAGAGACAGTCCCATAGGTATGAGGGTACCAGACCTTTAAGGGCTTTAAAGGTTAACACCAACACCTTGAATTGGATCCAGAGACTAATTGGTAGCCAGTGCAGCTGCTGCAGAATTGGAGTAATATGAGCTGACCATAATGTTCCAGTCAGAACGTCATCAACAGCTGGAGGAACCAGAGTCAGCATATGTGTGGAGAGTTATAGAAAAAGTGACTGTGAAAGAAACTGTAAAAAACAACCCAAAAAAATCCTTCCAAATAAAGTGCAATTATTACCTACTTATTTCAATTTAAATGTGGTTATTTCTCAACAAAACTATTCATCCTATACAAAACATATTCCAAATAATCACAATCAAGCAGCAAAGTAAGCCATCCAAATCATAGGTTTACAAAAAGTAGTAAACCAGTTACTTGCAAATAGACAGCAAGGAAACAATTATGTTCAAATTCTGCAGGAGTTTTTTGCACTTTCTTTCACAGTCATGTTTTCTGTAATTCTCCACCCAACAACACGGCAGCCGCATTCTGGACCATCTGCAGTTTCTGAAGCATTTTCAAGGGCTGCCCTATGTAGAGTAGATTATGATAGTCCAGTCTGGAGGTGACCATTGCATGAATCATTGTGGCAAGGTCCAACCCAGACAAATAAGGATAGATTTACTGGATCAAAACCCTTTGTGCTTGTACATAGCCAGCCGCAGAAAAACATTAAAATATCCTGTTATGGAAGAAATGTGCCAACAACACATGTAAGCTGCTGTATACCTGACAGCGAGTAGAGTTGAAATGGCCAGTTGCCCTTTTCTCGCAAGGCCTAGTTCAGTGGGCAACTTTTCACCTTCTTCCTTCCCTCTTTTTTTTTTTTACTTTTTGGGTAGCTGCTTCTTAGGCTTGACAAGTTAATGCATGACCAGCTTAATGTAAAATGACAGTTTTCTTGCTGCTCTGATAGGGCGGCGCACCCTTGCGGTTATCACCAAGCTGGATCTGATGGATGCTGGTACTGATGCGATGGATGTACTTATGGGGAGAGTGATACCTGTTAAACTTGGCATCATTGGCGTGGTGAATAGGTGAGTAGGGGGGCAGCCAGAGATCGTGTGTGTTTTAAAACAAGGGTGTCAGACATAAGGCTCGGGGCCTGGAACCAGGCCATCCAGGGCTCTTATGCAGCCACGAGCAACTACTAGTGCAAGGGAGGAAACAGGAGGCTGCTCCGGGGGGGGGGGGTGGGGGTGGGCGGAGCCACTGCAATTCTGGCTTCAGCATGGCAGAACAACCTCATCTGCTGCAGTCAAGCAGCGTGGGAGCGTCTGCCCAATACTGCACTGCTGGCTCTCCAGTGTCCATCCACATGGCTTTTCCTTTGCACCCCCCTCCCACGGGGGCCTTGCAGTGAGGAAACGCCAACTCAGAACTTACTAGCTGCTGTCCTTCATACAGTTTATATCTCTGGTATCCGGCATTACATGGCCCGGCCCGACAAAGTGACATTTATGTCAGATCCGGCCATCGTAACAAATGAGTTCAACACCTCTGCTTTAAAACATTCCTTTTGCTGCAGGACAGCTGTTTGTTCATTCCCATTGTTCTGCAGAAGGGAACAAAACTGCTGCAGTTGCTATTAATAGGAGCTTTTGATTCTCCAACATTTGGGCCTATTCCTAGATAACTGGTATTATTTCATGGCTAGTACAGTTAGCTGACGGGCCACATCTGAGTGGTAGAGCATGTGCTTGATATGCAGAAGGTCTCAGGTTCAATCCCCAGTGTCTCCACTTAAATGGATCAGATAGATGGGACGTCCAGTTGAGTGGTTTATTCTGGCCTTAGTAGACGAGTGGTCTGACTCAGTAAAAGGCAGCTAGCACCATGTGTTCAGTTGAAAGATGTAGATGGATTGTGGCTACCCATGAAGGTGGCAGAAGGTAAGACTGGCAGGAGGAGTTGGAGGGGTTAATAGTTTCCTAAAGACAGAAGAGGAAGTAAAATAGAAAATGCTTAATTGTAATTGCACAATACTTAAGTAACTTTCTCTCTAATTTCAGGAGTCAATTAGATATTAACAATAAGAAGAGTGTGGCTGACTCGATTCGCGATGAATATGCTTTTCTCCAGAAGAAGTATCCCTCTTTAGCCAATCGGAATGGAACAAAGTATCTTGCAAGGACGCTCAATAGGTACAACGTATTGCTTTGATCCTGAACTTTCAAGTTCAAAGTTTTTTCCCAGCTGGGTCTGTCTGTCTTTTTCTGTCCCACCCCAATTGTATGCCATTCTCTGTCCCTGTTGGTGATGCAGGTATGTTTGGAAATAATCAGGGAAAATGGCCATCCCAATTGCTGGGGGGTTTTTTGGGGGGAGGGGCAAAATGCCCAGAGAAATGACTGTGTAAAGTGCTTTTAAAAAAAAGACGTTGTCCCTTGAACACAAATAAACAATGTCCCCCAAATACATCCAGTTTTCTTTCTGTAAATAGAAAAAGAACCTGGTGCAGAAAACAACCCTGAAATCATTATTTTTTTTAGTTTTTTACTGAGATGCCAAAGGGTTTTAAGGGACAGGTGAGCGGCCATCTCCCAACTGTGGCATTTATCGTTCATTGTTGAGTCTTATGTGGAAATTGCAGTGGGGTATCCATGTTCATCTGTCATAGTAAAATAAAACAAAAGACACTAACCTTGATTTCAGTATGAGCATTTCATGGGTCACACAGCCCACTTTCTCACACAGATGGAAAATCATGCTGGTGATTTTTTCTGAGGCAGGTCTGGGGCAAGGGAGTCCAGACTTGGTGTGAATTACACTATGAATCTTTCAAGTGTAAACCTCAGTGTATGGGGAAAAGGAAGAAGGGCAGTAAATTAGCGTTTCCAAACAGAGAGTCCTGTGGATCTATTAGAGATGGTAGTGGGCAAGGAAATCCAAGTCTCTAAGACAGGGTAACATATAATCTTTATTTTTTTGATGAGTCCTTAATTCATCTTTTTCAGGTTCTATATTCCTTTTGAAGGGTGTTTTTTTATGGTAGGACAGTGATTTTCAGATCTAGTTATGTCCAGCGAGATTAAAATGCCCCCACCAATGGTTTCTGAATATTGTCACAACATTCTGAACGTCGCAAATTACAGTGTTTTTGGTGTGCAAAACCTCAGTTGAATGCAACAATGGAAACTATTAGTAATGGGGAAGGAAGCGGTGTCTCCAAGCATAGTTATGTCACCAAGCATAATTGAGCATCAAGCGCCTAAAAAGTTCTCTGACTTTCCAGAACACCTGTATGTAAATGGTGTGTATTGTCAAGCAAACAGCAATAGCACAGAATCTTGCTGCTCTGAAAAGACACAACCTCTAAATCTGTAGTAAGGCACTTCTGAGTTTCAGTTGTTTAGGTGAAAATAAATGGTTGTTTAATAACTCGGCTTGTCCCTACTGGTCATACCGGCTGTCTGGATGAATTTTTTTTTTCTGCTTCTAGGCTACTCATGCATCACATTCGGGACTGTTTACCAGAACTGAAGACCAGAATCAACGTTTTAGCTGCTCAGTACCAGTCTCTCCTGAACAGCTACGGGGAGCCGGTTGATGACAAGAGTGCCACGTTATTGCAGCTTATTACCAAATTTGCCACCGAATATTGCAACACCATTGAAGGGACGGCAAAGTACATCGAGACTTCAGAACTGTGAGTGTGCATTCTGGTCTGGGGTTCAGTTGTTGGGAGGAGGTGCAAGTTTAATTTTATGCATGCTTTTGGAAGACATATATGCTGCCTCTGCGGAGCTCTTCTCGGGGCAGTTCACAAAATAAAGCTTAACGAAATCATAGAAATGTAAAAGTAATTGAAAGTAACTATGAAAAGCCCAGTTACAAAAAGTATTCGCAGAGTGTATTTTCAGAGTGAAATCTGCTATCTTCTATAAATCATAAGGACAAGAGCTGGTATGGCATAGTTATTAGAGGGCTGGACTAGCATGGGGGGGGGGGGACTCAGATGTGAATCCCTGCTCTGCCATGGAATCTTGCTGGGTGACCTTGGACCCATCATTCTCAGCCTAACCTACCTCAAAGGGTTGTTGTGAGGATAAGAGGGAGAAGGGGTCAATGTTGTAAACCACTCCCATGTCTCATTGGGGGAAAAGGGGGAGGATCAAGAAGTAAATGCATTTTCCTCTGTGTACTCCTCTAATCACATTCCCCCCCCCTTTCAGGTGCGGTGGTGCTAGAATTTGCTACATTTTCCATGAGACCTTTGGGCGCACCTTAGAATCGGTCGATCCACTTGGCGGCCTGAACACCATCGACATCCTGACGGCCATTAGAAATGCTACCGTAGGTATTATCCCTCTTTAGCTTAGCGTGCTGCATCCCTTCTTTAACCTGTTCTCTGTGGCGGGGTTGCATTACTTGTATCGTGTACGTGGACTGGTGAATGCTTGTGGCTTCTGCTTTAGTGAAATCAAACACTAAGCTGTTTCCTCTTGGCTTGGCCAGGGTCCCCGTCCTGCCTTGTTTGTGCCTGAAGTCTCATTCGAACTGCTGGTGAAAAGGCAAATCAAGCGCTTGGAAGAGCCCAGCTTGCGATGCGTGGAGCTTGTTCATGAAGAAATGCAGAGGATCATTCAGCACTGTAGCAATTACAGCACACAGGTAAGAGAAAGAACTCTTGCAGGTCTGTCAGAAGACAGGAAGACCAAGTTGGGATTGTTCACTTAGTGCATTCTCATATCTATCCCCTAATCCTTGGGATAAGAACCTCTTTTGTCTCTAGGCCAAACACGACAACTTCAGAACTGGCAGCCAGCTCACCACCAGCCACACCTTTGTGCGATGTTGCGGTGTGCGTGTGTGTACACATATGTGTGCATGCACAAGCTTGCTGGTACACATGCTGCTTGCTTTCTTCACTTTGTGGGTTTTTCAGAACAATAAAAGAAACAGATGTTTGAACAGCAAAGAAAGGGCAACATTCTCCACAGTCCTACACAAAATTCCATGTGGGTGTTTCTCTCTGGAACTGCGCACCTAGCGGTACACGTGGAAGTGGGAGGGGTGAAGAGGGCCATGTTGCAGTTGGGACAATACTTTGGATTTACTGTCACGTAGCTGGGGAGTGGGAGGCACCAGTATTATAAAAGTCTAGGCGACAAGACTCTCTTACAAGGGCTGTAGGTTGTTGCCATTTCAAACTCTTCTTGGTCCTGTAGTATACAACCAGACTTGTGGGTGAAGACAGTCTTGACAGTGATACTGTCACTGCTGATACGGAGGAGCCTTCCAGGACCTTTGAACAAAGATGTCCCCCTTCCTCTGGGCGGAGCTCCCAGCAGAACACCATCACCAAACCCACAAGTGAACCTCACTGAACCGTGTAGGTGTGATTGCTTGTAGGGACTCCAGCTTGCAGTCCAAGGGTGAGCAGTGGACACGATCTGCTCAGGTTCCCCAGCCAGTGAAATCCCCCTTCAGTTTCAGTTTGAACTGCTCGGAGGATGTAGCTCCATACAGACAAGGTACATTCTTGCACCACTGTATGTCAGATGTTGGGAAAGGAACTCTAGTACCAAATGATTCTCTAGGCAATCCTGACTTTGAGACAGACATTTAAAATCTCTGATGGATTAGGGTGATGTGTTTTTTTGTTACGCTTTTCCACCCAGAATTCTGGTAACAGGAGTGTCTCCAGAGCAAAGCTTTGTATAAGGACTCTGTGCTATTAAAATCTAAATCACGCAGCAACACCCTGCCGTGGGAGCCGGAAGGGCCAGGAGAGCTTTCCTTGCTGTCCGTGTTGCTTGCCTCTTGGTGTGATGCAAGTCTGTTTAATGTTCATTCAGTCTGACTGACTTATTTTGTTTTGTCTCAGTTTTAAGGGGAAAAAACCCTTCTTTGTTTATCTTGTTTGTATTCAGGAACTGCTGAGGTTTCCAAAGCTCCATGATGCCATTGTTGAGGTTGTGACCAGTCTCTTGCGTCGGAGGCTACCAGTAACCAATGAAATGGTAATGTTACTGGGCCAGGTGCCGCCTGCAGTTGTGCATTCCTTGTAATACAGCATAAAACTACCTAAAATCCAAGGACAATTGGAGTACCTTGCTGTAAAGCATTTATAGATATTTGGCAGCTCCTTTATACCCATCCTTCCCTCTTGAGCCCACCCTTTCCCCAAGAAGTTCAGGGTGCCATTCAGGTATGTTAGGCTGTATCAGAATGACTGCCCCAACATTGGAATGATTTTGTCTGTCTCGCAGGTTCACAATTTGGTAGCCATTGAGCTGGCCTATATCAACACTAAGCATCCCGACTTCGCTGATGCCTGCGGGCTAATGAACAACAACATAGAGGTAAGGAAGGTCTTAAGTGCTTTTTGGATTTACAGAAAATGGAATCTCTGTGACTTGCAAAAGGATCTCTCATCTCGTGCACAGACACATCCTATTTTGTAGTCTTTGACCGATTTTAACATTATAGAAAGCTTTTGGTTCAATAGTTTGGGGAAATATCAGCTCAAAAATCTGCGTGCTTTTATTGGATCAGGTCAAAAGTCCAGAGGCCTTTTCCCTCCTGCCATGCCACTCTGGCAGTGACCAGCCCTACAGCTTCTGGCGAGTAGAGCAAAATGGTGGTAGCTCTCCTTTGCTTGTCAAGAGAGCCATTTTGGTGTAGTGGTTAAGTGCGCAGACTCTAACCTGGGAGAACTGGGTTTGATTCCTCCACTTGCACCTGCTGGATGACCTTGGGCAAGCCATAGCTGTGTACCAGCTGTTCTCTCA
Organism: Lepidodactylus listeri; assembly: GCA_029233225.1. Lineage (NCBI taxonomy): Eukaryota > Metazoa > Chordata > Lepidosauria > Squamata > Gekkonidae > Lepidodactylus > Lepidodactylus listeri. The sequence goes on from JARCFY010000008.1 coordinate 26,196,166, forward strand.
AGGACGGCTGTCACAGAGCTCTCTCAGCCCCACTTACTTCACAGGGTGTCTGTTGTGGGGAGGGGAAGGGAAAGGAGTTTGTAAGCCGCTCTGAGACTCCAAGTGAGTGAAGGACGGGGTATAAAACCAAACTCTTCTTCTTGTCTCCAGTATCTTTTAAGTGCAGGTAGACTGCCTTTGAAAATGGGCTAGTTAGTTGTGTGTTTTCTGAGGACCAGACTGAATGTGTACAGCAAAAAGCTATCCTGGGCACGTAAGATTGTAGTGAGTCAGCGCAGGTTTCAGTGTTCAGATCGGGTACATACTTTGCAGGATCCCAGGAGTGTGGGTGTGATCTTGTTGCCCATATTCATCAGCGTGGTGGTGGCAGTTCTTGGGTGACAAACTGACTTCTCTTGAGGTCCAGAGTGCTCTTTTGATCATGAGGATTGAGAGGAGGGGTAGGTAGTACCTCGCACCGAGGTCGGTGCTAATCAAAGACCGGAAGTGGCCATATCTCTTGTTAGCCGACTTGGGATGGCTGCTGGATTGCTGTGTCATGCTTAAGAATTGGGTTCTGGTTGCCCATGAGCACTGCTCATCTTGGCTCCTTCTTCCAGGGTGACCCAAGTGAGCCACAAGTCTCCATGCTGTTGTGCGTGTCACAACTTCTTTGTTTTCAGGGTCAGGGCTGGGAGAAACGGATGTATTTCCTTGAGTGTTCAGTTAAACTAAGTAGAACCTAAACCATGCCACATCATACCATACCAGGATTATCTTAGGACACACGAGTGTCATTTTGGGGTAACAAGACCTGGCTCTTTTTTTTTTTTTAAACCCTTTTATAGAGCATAAATCCTCTGTAAAGCAAAGGTGTTGAGTCAGAGTGGAGCTGGATGAGTACTAGTGGCTTTGCCAACCTGCCGTGTTCCTTGCAATTTAGATCATTGTCTCCGAGGTGTTAAATCTCGTCACGAAGTGATTCACAATCAAGGCCATTGTTGCCTTCTTTTTTTGTTTGAAGGAGCAAAGGCGGAACAGGATGGCCAGAGAGGTGTCTTCTGCCACGTCTCGAGACAAGGTGAGTTATGTGCCAATAACTTGAGTCACTTTAAAACCCAAGCAAGGCTTAGTGTTAATTGCAGCAATTATTCCTTCAAACCCACTTCCTTGAACGGAGGAGTCTAAAGAGCAGTCTGCTTTGACGGGGGTCAGAGAGGATCTGGTTAAAAAAGAAACTGAAAACCAAGTCTGATGACCTTTTCTGCCCTTCTTGCCTTCTTTAGTCTACTAAGCCTCCTGGTGTTTTGGCACCACCCTCCCAGGAGACCTCTGCTGCCGGTCCTGCCGAGGTTGATGGCAAGGTCTGTCTCTGATTCTTCTATGTGCACGGCATGCCCCCCCCTTTCTCGTGGCAGCACACTGTGGCCACGACTGAAGATGGTTCTCCTAAGCGGTCTTTGTCAGTGGCTGTACTGTCTCTGTCTGTCCAGATCAAATGCCAGTTCATTTAATCAACCTAGCCCAGTGGTTTTCAAGTTGCATTCTGGGAAATGCTTAGGTGGGCAGGGGAGTGCTTTGAAACTTATCAAGTGATGATTGGCGACGTGAAAAGCTGGGGACTGCTCGACTGCTCTCCATAATCTCCTGCTGTACGTAGTTATGGGAGCAAATGCGTTCCAGGGTGTTCTTGGCTTGCATGGAACCTTGGTGAGGTCTGGTAGCACCATGACCAGTATTTTTTGTTCTGCGTGAACTGCTTGTGCACCCGCAGTATATCCCTGAATCCTCTGCTGCATGCAGGAGTTCTATGGCAGATGTTGCAGGATTCCACAGGCAAGGAAGTCCACGTGAAAAGGATTGCCTGGAAAAAAGGAGATTTGAAAACCATTGCTCTAGGAGGAAAAAAAGAGGAGAAATGAAGACACCTAAATAAGCGCACTATACTGACTATCCAAACATTTGCTGACAATAAACTAATCACCCAAAGCTTATTCAAAGCCTCTCACTCCCTCTGCTGGTTCAGTGCTCTATATAAACACGTTAAATGTTACCTTGCATGTTTGCAGGGGTGGGCATCTTGGAAGTTCCGTGGGGCCTAGAGGTTCCTTCTTTTTGTTGCACTTTCTCAAGAATCCTGACAGTCTAGCCTAGTTGTTTTCTCCGAAAAATATAAGCTACTAGTTCTTTTGAAGAAAAATTTAGTGAAAACTATTGCAGCTCTTTGAGGACTCTGCATGTTGGAAGGCAGGAATATTTAAGAAATGGGTTGCCCCACAGGCACTGGTTGTCTCGATTCTTTCTTTTAGAGTGCTCCTAGTGAGCCTACATTCTGCATGCCCATCCCCCGAATTACAATTTACATTACTAATGATGCATTAAAGATGTGCACTTATACATTAAGACAGTTTTCTTGTTAGCTGCCTTGAGAGACAAGTAGGCTAGAAATATTTTAAACAGCTAGATAAACATTTTATTACATTTAAAAACCACCTTCTTTACTTTGAGACCCAGAGCTCATAGGGTTCTCTGGAGGTCTCCAACTGAAGCACTAACCCAGGGGTGGCCAAACTGTGGCTTGGGAGCCACATGCGGCTCTTTCACACACATTGTGCGGCTCCTGGCAGGGTGGCTGGGGAAGTGAAGGGGAGGCAGTCTTCCCTTCCCCAGCCAGTGTTCCCCTCCCTGGGTAGGCTTGAGGTGGGCAGGGAGCAGAGAAAGAAAGCAACTAGGGTTGCCAGCCTCCAGGTGGGGCCTGGGGATCTCCCACTTTTACTACTGATCCCCAGTTGACAGAGATCAGCTCCCCTGGAGAAAATGGCTGCTTTGAAGGGTGGACTCTATGGCATTGTACCCTGCTGAGGCCTCTCCCCTCTCCAAACCCTGCCGTCTCCAGGATCCACCCCCAAAGTCTCCAGGTATTTCCCAACCCAGGCCTGGCAACCCTAAAAGCAACTTTAACTTTAAATGTATTCTCAAAGCCCCCACCCCCCTGGCCGGCTTGGAGAAAGCATTTCTCTCTTTAAATATCATTATCAATATCTGTTTTTACCCCCTTTTGTTTTTATTTCTGGCAGTCTTATTTAATGTTAATGTTAATTAAAAAAAAGCAAATATGCATATTTCCCAATAAAAAGTGCATAATATTTGTTCATGTCTTGTGGCTCTCAGACATCTGATGTTACTTCTATGTGGCTCTTACGTTAAGCAAGTTCAGCCACTCCTGCACTAACCTGACCTGGATCTGCTTTAGCAAGGTTGCTGTGTCATGTTTCTTCCGCTCTGGGCCCAAGGAAAGGCAAGCATTACAGAACTCGGGATCACATGCATCACAGGAGGTTTTTTTACTGAATAAATTGTGTGAATTAACACATGATGTGTTCACCTGTGTTTTTACTTTTTTTTTTTGCACAGGTGTTCTCAATTTATGTATTTTCCCCAAACTTCCTGATTTTTGTTCTTTAGCATTTGCAAATGGCAAAAATGAAACCCCCAAGGGCAAGAGGAGGTGCTGGAGCAGGTGGGAAAAGGGGAAGGTAGTAAAGCAGGGCAGAGAAGTTCCATTTCCCTGGAATCTGGAGCCCTTGAGAGAACCTGCCTGCAATTCTCTTCATGCATGGTATCTGCAGTCATAAATGCTGTAACAAAACTTGGGACTTTCAGGATTCTGTGGTGGTTGTGCATCAAACAAGGCACAGGAAACAATGATGCAAAAATCTTCCTCTGTTTAAGTGCAATAAAGACCTAGTTTTACCTGTGATCATTGTCATGGAGTACCTAGGAGTCTGTATGCTTCATCATGCAGGATTTTGGCACAAACTGTCACCAACCTTGTCACACCTGAATGGACCTTATGCTTCTGTGATTTGGGTCTGAATTTTGTATTATTTGCTTTTTTTTTATTAGATGCCCCCTGCTGTGGGAGATGGAAATCCAGAATCTGGAACAGGGAACTGGAGAGGAATGCTGAAAACTTCCAAGGCGGAGGAGATATTAGCTGAGGAGAAATCCAAACCCCTGGCAGTCCTACCAGCGAGCCCTCAAAAAGGGCATGCTGTCAATTTGCTGGATGTGGTGAGTTACCCACAGGAACGCTGCAGGTTATGCTTGCGTTTGTGACAGTGTTTCTTCTAGAGATCAGCTGTAGGAACTATGAGTCATCTCCAAGGGTACTGGCTGTAAAGACTTATGTTGCAACAACCTGTAAAAACATGTTAATATTTGCTAGGGTTCAGTGTTAGTTCGCCAGGCTCCAGCCATGTCTCAGATCACAGCTGCCTTTCCCACTTTCAGTCTCAACACAATTTGTTAAAGTTGGATAAAATGCTTACTCATGAATATTTTTTTAATAAAAACTCTTTCCTTACCTAGCCTGTTCCTGTTGCACGGAAACTTTCAGCCCGTGAGCAACGAGACTGTGAGGTGATTGAGCGCCTGATTAAATCCTACTTCCTAATTGTGAGGAAAAATATTCAAGACAGGTGAGCCACATTCAGTCTTTAAGAACATAAGAGAACATAAGAGAAGCCAATGTTGGATCAGGCCAGTGGCCCATCCAGTCCAACTCTCTGTTAGACAGTGGCCAAAAACACCAGGTGCCCTCAGGAGGTCCAGCAGTGGGGCCAGGACACTAGATTTAAAAAATCTTTACCAGTCTAAATTTTCCTCACAGATGCCCCTCTTGCTCTTTTTAATTAATTTTGATAGCTGTTTTTTACTATACAAAAATTGGTGAGACTCAGCCGCTCGGGGGGCACGTGTGGCTCTGACATGCCAGTTTAGTGTAGTGGTTAAGTAGGCAGACTCTAATCTGGGAGACTGCAGCTGCTGGATGACCTTGGGCAAGCCATAGTTCTGTCAGAGCTGTTCTCTCAAGGACAGTTCTGAAAAGAGCTCTCTCAGCCCCACCTACCTCGCAAGGGTGTCTGTTGCGGAGAGGGGAAGTGAAAAGAATTTGTAAGCTGCTCTGAGACTCCGAGTGAAGGGTGGGGTATAAATTCAGTTTCCAACCTCCCTCCTCCTCCTTCAGCTCTTCTGAGCACTGTTCCCCAATGCAACAGCCACCCCACATTCCAGGAAAATGGGCAAGGCCATTATCAGGTCACTCCCACCTTGAAACAGCTGCTGCAGATGAACTGGAGGATGAGCAAGCTGCAAGCACTCCTGAAGAGTACTTCCCTTGCCAGGGATGGAAGTAAAGGGCCCATCCTCTAAGAACCAGAGTAACAAACTATTTTTATTAAAGGGATTTAATAATAACTGTAATTCAATATGTAGGAAAACTGAGCACAGTAAAGGTAGGCAAACCAGCAAAATAAGAAACCCCAGTGTGCATCTGACTATACTGCCCCTAGCCATCTCTAGGTCTTTGGCCTCCAGCTGACTCATCCCCTTTGGATGAGGGATCCCTCCATTTGCAGCAGCTTCACACCAGCTCTGCTTTGCAGGAGTGAACCCCGTTCCACTTCGGGCAAGGCCTTTTATTCCTTCTTCCCAGGCACCACTCTCAACTCCTCTGCTGGTGTAAGTCTCCCCTCCAAATCCCCTGTTAGCCAATCACAGGGTCCAGAGGGTGACCTGGGAAGTGCACACCCTGTAGTGACTGTAATACAGGCTTCCCTGGAGCCATTAGGCCTCCCTAGAGCCTGTAGGCTGCACTACCATAGGCCTAGGATCATGACAAGGCCAGTGGCCCATTCAGTCCAACACTCTGTGCCACACAGTGGCCAAAATCCTGGTGACATCAGGAGGTCCACCAGCGGGACCAAGAGGGAAGGGCAAAGAGTTGATATTTCCTTGAACGTTTGTGTTATTTGTGAAAACTACCTTGCTCTTGTTTTTTTTAAAATTGATTTATTTATAAATGTTTAACATATAAGGCAAATGCTGACAACATGCATATAAGAGAAGCATCCAAAAAGAAAGCATTGTTCATACCATACATTGCTCATTTATAGACTTGATTTAACCAGGTGTACAACTTAGTCCAAGTTACATCCAACAACCCATCCTCTTTACCCTTTAACACTGTTGTCAATTTAACCATTTCAGCAACATCTAACAATTTTTGTAAAAATTCCTGTCTAACAGGCGTTTTATCTACTTTCCAATATTTCGCATATAGAATTCTGGCGGCCGTGATACCATGCAATATCAAATATTGGTCTGCTTTCTTGTAAACATCAGGGATTATATTAAGAAGGAATCATTCAGGTTCAAATGGTATTTTAGAATCAATTATTTCTTGGAGTATCCTCTGAATCATCAACAAATATTTACTTGCCTTCCCACAGACCCACCACATGTGTAAATACGTATGCGAATTTTGTTTACATTTCCAACATACGTTGGCTATAAATGAAGAGTATTTAGATAATCTGTCTGGAGTTAAATGCCATTTATAAAACATTTTATAGATGTTTTCCTTATATGATGTGGCTCTGGTAATTTTGATGTTTGTTTTCCAGACACTACTCTTGTTTTAACTTGGCAGCTACTGGACTGCACAAGTAATCTTTTCCCCCTTGCAAAGGGAAAATGAAACCCTTGCCACTCCCAAACATCATGTGTTTGCACAGCTGATCCCTGCTTGTTTTGCAGTGTGCCAAAGGCAGTGATGCACTTCCTGGTGAACCACGTGAAAGACACTCTCCAGAGCGAGCTAGTCGGACAGCTGTACAAGGCCTTATTGCTGGATGATCTTTTGACTGAATCGGAGGACATGGCTCAGCGTAGAAAGGAGGCCGCTGACATGTTACAGGTATTGTGGTCCAGTCTTCTTATGTGGTAAGAAGTTTGCAGGGTTAAAGTGTCACGTGCCACCTCTGTAACAAGCATTGGTCTAATGTACGAGATGTCCAAATTCTACCCTTTGTGAAACAAGATAAAGGTTACCAAGTATAACCAGAATATGATTTTTTAAATCTGCCTTTCTCCCATCAGGGACTTGCAGCAGATTGCAACGAAAGGTTTAAAATGCCACATGCAATACTCCCTAAAAGTAAGGTGACAAGATTGGCCAGCTAACAACACTGCCTCCACTAATGGAGTCCTGCCTTCAGTTAAAGGCCTTTATGTATCTACTTGAACGTTTTTATCCCACTTTTCTTCTGCAAAGCAGGACTCAAAGTGGCTCACAAAAACTAAAAAATGAACGAACTAAAAATCACAATGCGACCAAGACAGAAGCAGCAGCTGGGAAATGGGGCTGAGAAGCAGGAAGAACTCAGCCTTTGATGGGTTAGTCTCCCCTAGCAAGCATCAGCAGCTGCCAAAATAGCTGTCTTATCTGACTTGTGGAAGCACGAGAGAGATCCCCCCCCCCCGACATCAGACACATATACTGTGACTTAAAGTTTCGCCTCCCATTTGGGTTGTACTTACAAGGCCAGCCATACTGTGGCATGGGTGCTCTATAACCATGAATCTTTTGGCAGTGACTGTTAGAGAATCTGACTGTCCAGAAAAGGCAGTCATCTAATACAATATGAAGAGACCTCTGAATGATGATGTCAGTCCCTGAATTAGGAGCATGGGATCAACTGAGCCCCTGCTATCTCCCCTTTGACAGCCTTTGTTATATATTTATTTAGAACATCTTTATGCAGCCTCTTTGGGAACATGCTCAATGCGGCTTACAAAATAAAAATAATAAAAAGAAAACGGTAAAAAATATTAATTAAAATCCAGCATTAAAAAACCCAGCCTGGCATAAAAATTGACTGCAGACAGCTTAAAATAATAGGTGGAGGGGCTGAGGCTCAGTGGAAGAGCATCTGCTTGGCATGCAGGAGGTCCCAGGTTCAATCCCCAGCATCTCCAGTTAAATGACCAGGAAGTAGGTGATGTGAAAGACCTCTGCTCAAGACCTTAGAAAGCTGCTGCGAGTCTTGAGTAGGCAATACTGACTTGATTGACCAATGGTCTGATGAAGTATTTGTTTGCTTCCTGACTGTAATAGTATTAAAGGATCTAGGTGAGCAGAAAGTTTGGCCTGGTGCCTAAAAGAAAGGTATTCCAATCACAGGGGTAGATTACGCACACATTAATGTGTGGACTTGTCTGCAGTCCCCTCGTCACGTGGGCTTTTCTGAAGCTGGTCCACATGCAGAAACTTGTTGCCACATGTACATTATGTAGGTACTTTAGCTTTATTATGGTAATTATGGTACCTTAGCTTCAAGGTATTAAGGGAAAAGCCTCATTTTTGTTGTATACAGTGATGTACATGAGGAGCAGATTGTAGAAGATGAAATCTATTATGACTGTTAGGATGCTGCCTGTCTCTTAAAACAGACAACGTAACCACACGAACCAATTTCTCTGTTTCTTAATTGTCCTTCCCACAGGCCTTGCAACGAGCCAGCCAGATTATTGCTGAGATTCGGGAGACACACCTCTGGTGAAAGGCCAGCCCTCTCCGCCTGAGTGAAGAAACTGATGACTTGAACACTGCTAGGCATTACATTCTTATGAACTCCTACATCTACACTGCAGTATATATCAGTTTGCTCATGTAAGGACACCGTTTGGTTTGGCTTCCAATGGACAGAAAAGTGGGCTTTATGGTGCAAAACACGTCTTACGTGATCCACAGAAACATGTATTTCCCTTCCAGTTTCCTGGTGTCAGACACCTACCTAATCTGTTGTTCTGCAAGGGGATTAAACTGAACTTGGGCAAAGAACCATGTGAAAAATTCCAGTGCCTGGCTTATTAAATGAGTTGCCCACCAATAGGATGAACAGTGTAGTGTTGTGATGTAGTGTTTTTCAGCTGCTTCTGCAATATAGGCATTTGAACCATGAAGAAAGGACACCACAGCATTTTTTCTTGCAAGTAAATCTGCATGTCTCAGCCAGATTAAGTGGCACAGTAGAATCACTGCCTTGTATCTCTGTGTTGTATACCCATGTTTCAGAACAAAAATATTTGGCTAACGTCCAGACTGCATTAATGACATTTGAGTTAGATGAGCCTGGAACATTTCACAAGTTGAAATTTTGCCAACAGGTACTGCCAGCTAAGGAACTGGCATACTACTGGTAGGGTGAAGTGTAAAACCCCCTCATTTCGGCTGCCCTCCCTTTCACTGGGACCAAGACCTCTGGACTGCCCATTTAAAGAGTTCCAGAATTTAAAAAAGAACAGTTGTAGAAGCACTGGGGTTTATCATGGCTGTCGTATAATTGTGGGAAGAAGTTAAAGCATGTTAGAACAGAATGGAGTTAAAGCCAGCTGTCGTACCAGAGGTTACGTTAAATCTCAACACTTCAGTATGCTGTCAGGCTTGGGGAGGGGTGGGGGAGTCCTACTCAGCTAACTTCGTTGTAACTGTTGCATTTACATTGCTGGATTATTATGTACCCGACAGACAGGTCGCCACCTCGTCCTAAAATACAATAAGGGCTGTTCTCTTGCCTCGGAAGAAATACACGTACTGTCCTGTGCTTAGCTTGCCTTGAGCCAACACACATGGCCTTTCTCCATCTGTAATGCTGTGGGCAACTAAGCTCTCTTGCACTTTGGGCGTATCACGCATCCATGCAGCTCTCTCACAGGGAAGGCCCCAAGGGAGTGATCTGATGTCCCTTTTAAAATATTGGGGGGAGGGGGTGTGTGTGGAGTGTTTCTCTTGGTATTCGAGAAGAAAATTAACTCTGAAAACGTGTCATGCTAATTTTGTCTCTTCCTCATTGAAAGCTGTCTGCACTTAAATTTATTTTGCCTCCTCTTAAAAAATGCATTTTTAATGCTGCAGAGGCACCCTCAAAATAAATACCAAAAAAGGCCTATTTAATCATATATGGAAATAAAATCAACTGTTTAAAGACTTTCCGGGGTCTGGCAAATCTGTGGGGCAAGGTGGGTTATATGTACTGAACTTGGTAACCAGTGTCGTGCATTCTGAGGGGCACACAGTTCCTCCCACTGATGTGGTCCCATTAAGTTCAGTGACCCATTTTAGCGTTCATAGACTTGGAATCACCACTCGTGGGATTTTCTTCTTTGAACTCATCTTTTAGCTATCATGCTGTTCCTGACCTCTCCATCTTACCTGCTTTCCCCAATGAAATATTTAGTTCTCTAGGTGTCCAGAGCAGTTGTACGGGCTCATAAGTGAACCCATTCTTGTGGTACTAGTTTATGAACTGTTGAAAAAATTCATTTTCTTTACTTCCTGCACAAAAGGTTAATAAGCTTTTAAGACCTTCATGGAAGTATTGAGAAACTTTCCAAGCAATCTGTTAGAAATTCCACTTTTTTTTTTTTTGCTGCTGCTGTTGCTTAAAAAACTTTACTCTGTCCTTTAAGGGGTAACAATGGTAAATTTTGTGAAGTAAATGAGAACTCAGCAGGATCTATGCGGATGCCAAAATCCTGTAGGATGTTTTTAGGATTTTCATAACTGGCGTTGAATATAGAAATAATTAGAATTGCCTGATCAGTTCAAAAGGGTTCTTCATTCCCATCTACTAGCTGGTGCAGTCAGTCATATGAGCCTTGTGGAGGAGGTGGCTCACCTGTGTCTCTTTCCTTGTCTGCCTGGATGTTAGTCTCTTAATTCACTGACACCTGTGTTAACCATGAATCTAAAGTATATGCTTCATCTTCAGAGGGCAAACATTAGTAACACTGGTCACAGGACTAAATTGGACTTAAATTCATCTATTTGATCCTTTGGGTGTTAAAGGCAAGCCAGTTTTTACTACATTACCCAACTCTCACAGGCTGGAGTCAAAAATTCAAAATACTGCTTTGGGCCAGTAGCTCACTCAGTGTTCATCTAACTATTGTTACTTAGTCTTGGATAAATATCTAAAATAGTAGCAACTAACAGGCCACCTCTACTGCTTCTGTTATTGCTCATATGGTGTGAACAAAGCTCTCAATTTTTACAAGGCTGGCCTGCTGTGTATGGATTATGCACTTTTGGATCATCAGGGTCTGGACAGTTAGACTTCCATGTCTAAGGGAACAGAAGTCTAATCTCCCCTGTAGCTGTACTTTTTCCTTCCATATTTCATGTCATTCTGTATACAGTGCAATTTATAATAAGCAAATATTGGTTAAGGCAATTGAAGATCAACATACTGAAGATCAACAATCTGATGTATTTATGTAGTTACAATTGTAAATAAAACTGATTGTGTGAAAGCGGCACAGTTTTACATTAATAAACCACCTTTGAAAAAGACTGGTTGGTTTTAACTTTCAGTTGGGTAGGTGACTACTGAAGGGGATGCACAACAACTAGGCCACAGCATTTCAACCAATGTACTTTATCTACTATGAAAGGATATGCAGAGGGGCTTTCACATGTGACAAACATGGCAGGAGCTATTTAGAATCTGATAAAGCTTAGCAAGCACACCCTGCCCTTAAGGAGTCATTCCTTTGCTCCATCAGCCTTATTTTATTTACAAGAACCCTCCCACACATCATCTTTAAACCAAGAGAGATCACACATGCATTAAGGAACCAAAACAAAAGTAAAACATGAGGAAATCCAATTACTTTTATTATCTTAAGTTGCATTTATTACAGACAAACTTCCCACAAACTTGCTTTTTCTTTACTAGTATTTACAGTGAAACTTCCCACAAACTTGCTTTTTCTTTACTAGTATTTACAGTGAATTCTGTAATGACAAAAATCTTTCCTTAGCACATGGGTAGTTTACATGGCTGAATATAAAACAAGATCACCCATCTTAATGACAGAAGCAAGAGTCTCACACAGTGAGAAAGAGGAAACTCACACCACTGGTGTTCTGACGTTCCAGAGCCAGTTATGTGATGTGTTCATATTTCCAGGATGCGATGAAGCTGCAGTTTTCTTCAAGGGGTTAGCATGTCTCCTCTTGCAACAATTGAAGCCATTTTATAATATAGTAGTTTCTCTTCCCCACCCTAAGCAGCGATAAGCCGTTACTGAGAATATGTTGGCCGGCAATAAGAACAGCATCGGGATTAGTTACCTGAATGTGGTTTATACTAACTCCGCCACTTGTTATGTCTTGATGCCTTGAAAGAGAAAGTGTACAAATGAGACTTTTAGTGCTTCTAGAATTCAAAAGCAAAAGAGTTCAGAGCAATCAGCTCCCATCAGGAATGTCAACATTAGCTGTATAGTTTCTAATGGAGCACTGAACTGGCTCCAGCCAAGTACAGTTCTGACCAGAAAAGGTTTCCTGCCAAATTAGCCTGTGTGCCCAGGTCCTCCAGGAGTCTTGAAGCCACAACCATTAATCTAAAGAGGGCTATCTTAGGGCTTAAAACTGGTGGTTAGTTGCTCTACTTAGAAACAGGTGGTCACTGGTTATCTGTCTATACATTCAAGGCAAATGCATGCTGAGTCCCAGTTCATTTAACCATGGGTGCTGCAAGTATTTGGAAAAACTGCTAAAGTGTAACAAAAATGAGGGACTGCATGGAATGAACTCCAGCTTGACATCCCAACGGCTGTCTGGGAGCCAACTTTCGGTATATTCTCTCTCTCACTCTTTGTAGCCTCACCCTTTTTACCTAGCTTCCTGGTTCCGTGCCCCTGTCCTGCAAAGTTACAGTGATTCATAGCACAGATTTCAGTAGGAGGGTGAGAACATACAGATCCACATTTTTCTATGCAACTTTTAAAAAGTTAACTTGTACAAAGTACATACGGAAGTGTGAGCAAAACAAACTGGTGAGACAATTAACTGGTTTAGAAAAATAAAGGGTAACCTACCCCCTTGGCCCATCTGCCACAGCACCGGCTTTCCGACACAGATCAAGAACTGTGGTTCCAGGTTCATACAGAATTTCCAGATACGGTGCTTCTCTGAAGAGTTCCTGTAACTCCAGGTCAGACATAGACTCCAGTGCAGCTATATTGCTGTAATAAAGAGCCCTTGTACATCTAGTGGGAGGAGAAATGATTTGCATTACAACCGTGATATAAGAACTGATTAATTACTACTAAAGTGTGGGACAGTCTGTGTCGGGTTACTCAACAACATTCATCATTTGGCACTATGACAGATGCTCTATTTTCATAGGCAGAAAAACTTTTCTCATCATGCTGATGTTACTGTGTCTCTTACAAACCAGCTACAGCAGATATACTATATGGGCCACTCTTTCCTAAACAACCACAGAGACAGGCGATACAGACATCAGTGGGTGACTGTCTGCAACCTCCACCCTGCCAAGCAGGATTTTGTGCAGCTCACTCGAATTTTGTGCAGCTCACTCAAAAGAAACTTGCTTTCCCATGCAGATTATGGTGCCTTAAGCAGGACAATGTGTTAACCGACAATCTCCTTTTACCTCTTAGCAGACTCCAGACCTTCCTTGCCATGAACAAGCTTAGTTACTTCAGCAGCAAGACGCTTTTGGGGGCCCCACTTCTCAGGTTCTTGAGCATGCATTTCCATAATGTGATTGATTTCCGGAAGAGGAAGGAAAGTGAAAAGCTGCAGATACCTTAAATGAAAAACAGGAACTTTTTTTTATGGATGTGCTGGACAATACAAAATTTAATTTTTTTCTCTTTCAAATGATACATTATTAGTCATACACCTATATAAATAAAAATAAATAAATATAAAAATAAATGTGTATCTTTTACATTTTGCTGCAGATACTGAACTTAAGTCTTGCTACACTAGCAATACATTTTTAGGATGTGACATTGGACCAGCATAATGTGTGAAAAGAGAACCAGTGTGGTGTAATGGTTAGTATGTCAGACTATGATCTGGGAGACCCAGGTTTAAATCCCTACTCTGCCACGGAAGCCTGATGGGCAACCCTGGGTCAGTCACATACACAGTCAAACTTACCCCACAAGTTAGTTGTGAGGGTAAAATGTAGAAAGAGATATGGTTTAGATTTCTTGGGGTCCCCATTTCCCGCTGGGAAGAAAAGTGATGTATAAAATGAACAAAAAATAATAAATGTCACATATCTTCTCTGTAAAAAACTGAGGAGCAGCCAGGAATGCAAACAGACTTCTGAATACCTGGGTGATTACTAAACAACTGAAACCCTGAAAACACATTATGTGCAACTTCTGTAACATCCATAGAGCCAGTGAATTAAAAGCTATTATTTTACACACAAAACAAGACCCATTTAAGTGTTTCTCAGTTTAATGGGGATCCCCACCTGCTCTGCATTGGAGACAGCATAGTGCAATGGATAGATCCACGTTCAATCCAACTACAATTATTTTACTCTTAATGTACTTTTTTGAAGCAACAAATTTCATACAGGGCCTTTAAGAGAAGTACTTGCCTTTTTACAATGGAATCTGGTTGTCTGACAAAAAACTGATACAGTTCAAAGGGAGAGGTCCTATTTCTGTTAAGCCAAACTGCATTTCCAGCAGACTTCCCCAGTTTGTTTCCTGTAGTACTTGTAATAAGAGGCACAGTTATTCCAAATACATCTTCACCTGTCACCCTGCCAGAGAATAAACAGGAACAGATAAAAAGTTATACTCATGGAGGATGGATACACTTTGCATAAGGAGGCAGTAGCTCTCTGAACGCTAGTGCTGAGGGGGCAAGAACATGGGCAGACTTTGGCCTCTCTGCCCTACCTGTAGGCCATCTGGGTTTATCTGCTTGGCCCCAGTGTGAAACAGGATGCAACTCATTCACTGGTGTGCTCCACCAGGGCTGCTCTTATACATACCCCTTGCTGGGAGACCCCATGATGAATTCAGTAGAATCTCAAAACTACAAAACACTTCTGAGACAGAAAATGCAACCCCAAAAATATTTTAACTTCAACACACTCCTGCTTACTCCACAAACTCTGCCCGTTCTCTCATTTGTCTCTTACATTCTTGTCCCTTGCCCCATTCCTTAAAAGCATCCTGACAGTCTTCTTCAGACCCTGGCCCCACTGCTGGACCTCCTGATGGCACCTGGTATTTTTGGCCACTGTGTGACAGAGTGTTGGACTGGATGGGCCAACACTGGCTTCTCTTATGTTCTTACATTCTAAAACAGGGATGGCCAAACTGCGACTTGGGAGCCACATGCGGAAGCCTGATAGGTCTTCCTTCCCCCAGCCAGTGTTCCCCTCCCTGGGTAGGCTTGAGGTGGGGGGAACTGAGAAAGAAAGCAACTTTAATTTTAAATGAGTTCTCAAAGCCCCCCCCCTCCCGCTTGGAGAAGGCATTTGTCTCTTTAATTCCCTTCTCCAAGCCAAGCCAAGCCAGCCAGTGTGGGGTGGGGGGACATTTAAACTTAAAATTGCTTTCTTTCCACCTCTCCCTCCCTCCCTCCCTCATCTCCCTTCCTTCCTTTCTCCCCTCCCTCCCCATCTCAAGTTAAATGTGTTTTCCAAGCCCTGCTCCACCACCACACCAGCTGGCTGGCTTGTCTCAGAGAAGGCATTTATCTCTTTAAGATAGAATTATAAGAAAGCATTTATCTCCAAGATATTTATCAGATTCAGGAATACCAAGCTTAGTTTATATGGTTATCGTATAACATGAAGATGATTTGACAGATTCAAAGACCAAACAGAGATAATAAGCTAAGTCCACATGGTCACCATTTCCTTATATTCAATTCTGTGGGAAAACACAGAGGCAAATAAATATGTCAAACTTTTCCAAGTTCGACATCTTTATTTGCCTGTGTTTTCCCATGGAATGGAATCGAAACAAATGGTGACCATGTGGACTTAACTTGTTATCTGTTTGGTCTCTGCATTTGTCAAAACGTCTTCATGTTATATGATAACCATATTTCTTCCTGAATCATTCTACCCTCATCCTACCTGCTTCTTTCCCATCCAGTTCCCACTAATATCAACTGCCAATTTTACTTTACTTATTCTGGAAATGTATATGCTGCCATTCCAGAGATCTACTCAAGACTTTGGCACTTCTGTGTTCTCTACAGTACAGCACTCACTGATGATACTAGGTGAGCACTGCAACACTTAGTATTTGTATCCCATTTCCCCCAAATACATAAATATAAAACAGAAATATAACACAGAAAGAGCAGTACCAATACTCCCAATACTCCAACTTCTTTTTTCCCCAGTCAGTCTTTGCTACAAAACCTAAAGGGACCCCCCCCCTCAAAACCTGCACCAATCCTACATGCCCAGGTTTTTGGGTTCTGAATTGCTTCTAATTCCATGCCCTGCAATAAATAACTTTTGGAATGTATGGATCTTGGTACATTGCAAATCACTGTGATAAGAACAAGGGCGCTGGCCGCTCTTAAAGCAAAAATGCCCCAAATCTCTTAAGTAGCATGTCTGAAGTAGCTCTTTGGACACCAACCGATGTAAACAAGATGTAAAAACCTCAGCCTAAGCCACACACACTTCTTCCCCTTTTCCTGGCAAAAGGGGAACAGGTCGCCCCTGGGGAGCTCAGGGTAGAACAGATAAGCGAATTCTGTCCTTGCTCGTCTAACAGTCTAGCCTTAAAAAAAAGAAATACACCGAAACCTCCAAAGCCAAACTCAGCCGCCGCCCTCCCAGCCCGTACTTGGAGACGAGCTCGTAGCCGGACATGATGTTGCCCATCTGGTCGGCCCCTCCCAGCTGGACGCGGCAGCCGTGCCGGCGGTGCAGGTGCAGGAAGTCGTAGGCCTGCAGGGCCGGGTAGAGGAACTCGGCCAGGCCCATCCCCTCGGGGCTGCTGAGGCGGGCCCTGCAGCTCTGCCGGCTGAGCAAGGTGCCCATGCGCAGGTGGCCCCCCACCGCCCCCAGGAAGCCCAGCACGGGCTCGCGCTCCAGCCAGCCGGCGTTGTCCAGCAGCGTGACCTCGCCCAGGCGCGCCCCGCCGGCCCAGAAGAGCTCGCGGTGGTGGGCGAAGAGCCGCCGGAGCCCCTCGCGCAGCCCTTCCCCGTTCTCGCGGGCGCGCGCCTCCGGCAAGGGCTCGCGCTCCTTGGTGCGGCCGCTGGGGTCCCCCAGGCGCGCCGTGGCGCCCCCGACTAGCGCGATGACGTTGTGGCCCGCGCGCTGGAAGTGCAGCAGCCCCAGCACCGCCAGCAAGTGGCCGACGTGGAGGGAGTCGGCCGTCGGGTCGAAGCCGCAATAAACCGTCACCGGCGGGTGGCCCGGCTCCAGGAGCTCCACTAGCTGCTCCTCGGCGGTCTGCGGCGGGAAAATCTCCTGGAAAAGGCCCCGCTCGTGCTGCGCGGCCAGCAGCCCCATACGGGTGGCCGGCTTCGTTGCAGGCTCCCCCGTCTGGTCGTGGAGCTTCTGCTGCCGCCGCCCCTCGAAAGCCGCAGACCGGGCCAAGCGAGCGCCCAAGGCGACCACCCGGCGCTGCCCGGCTTGCAGGACGGGCGCCGCCATCTTGACTACGGAAAGGCGTGGGGACGCGGAGCGCAAAGCATCCCGGGATGGAGGCTGAGGTGGTCTCGCGAGGGTGGGGCGTAGTGGAGGCGCTGGCGCGGAGCCTTGAATGCGCAGGAAAACAGCGTCTCATCTGGGGTCCGGGCTGTAGTTTGGCGTTTATTTATTAAATTAGATTTGCTAGGCCGCCCTTCCCTACGTGTTGGGCTCAGGGCGGATTACAACAAAATAGTGTACAATAAATTATTTAAATTAAAACCGACATTAAAACTACATGAAACAGATAAGTAAATAAAAACCGTATACCTTACGACAGTAGACTGTATACCCTTGGAGTAATAGACAGTGCAGAGAAATTCAGGCACGAGTGCATTTAAAAGATGGATTTAAATTCGAGCATCTACTACGGCGGGTTTGTAGCCCAGCAGCTGCACTAATATTTCAGATCTGCTGTTCCATGTTGCACACTCTGGAAACCGTGAATATCAGCTGCACAACATAAGCATGTACATGTTACTTAGGGTTGCCATCCTTTTACAACTGATCTCTAGCTGACAGAGATCAGCTCCCCTGGAGAAAATGGCTGCTTTGAAGGGTGGACTCTGGCATTCTATCATGTGGAGGCCCCTCCCCTCCCCAAACCCCACTTTCTCCTGGCTCCACCCCCAAAGTCCCCAGGTATTTTCCAACCTGGACTTGGCAACCCTATCACAGCTTTCCGTCCCCTTTCATTTTCCCTTCCCTGTAAACACGCAGTGACCGTCACAAACAATTTGCATTCTAATCCCCACTCCAAACCTAGTTCATTGGATTTGTTCCCTTCCTTCCCACTCTTAGACCATTGATCAGAAGTCCCTCCTAGTTATTGGTTCCGTTCGTTTCTTTTGAGACTCCACCTGACAATATAGTAGCTTGAAGCTGTGGAACAAGGAAGGCTGCCAACAACTATGGCCATTCAAACTGTCTTTAATATGCTCGTCAAAGCATGCTTTTGGAAGTAAAATGTAGGAATTTAAAGTAATATCCTGTGGGAGACTAGAGTCATCTGTAGAAGACCTTATCCCAAGCACACAATTATCTCTTTTTGTAGATGGTACATTTCCTGTGGGAGTATGTTCCCCAAATCTGTCACCTTTCTACCTTCTGCTCTTTTAGCAGTCCTACACTTAAAAGTTGCAGGGGCAATCCCTCCTGCCTTTCAGGTAACTGGACCTTTCAGCTATTTACCTGGCGCTAGAATTTGCCGGCTTCTCCATTCAGGGGCAGACTGGATTGGGGAAATTTCTGGTGTGTCGGACCTTTCCTGCCTTCCCTGGGCACTGCAGGGCCACTGCTGGGTGAAGGGGAGCGGCACCTGTAGCACTGGGCAACAGGCGTGGGGCAAGGGAGCTGGCCAGGCCAGGAGGCCACTGTGGTGCCCACTGCGGGGCCAACTCTGGGCAAAGGGGCTGGCTGATCCAGGACCACAATAGGGAGGGGATGTGTAGGTTGGCTGGCTGGTCATTGGAGTCCTTTCTCCAGCAGTCTCAGTTGTGTAAAGCCCACCTCCCTGTTTGGAGTTTATAGCCTGTGCTGTTGTGAAGGTGGACCCTGCAAAGCAAGGCACTCCACATGCTTATCTGCAGCATCTGCTACAGCAGCATGAGGGGTACCTGTACAAGCCAAGTCATTCCTGGCTCATCTGTGGCAGCCCCTCAGTATGTCAAGTTCAACTGGCCTTCTAGGTAGGTGGCTGTTTGCAGCCTTGATTTACAATGGGTTGAAGCTTTTGTAAAATGTCCTTTATTTCCTATCCTGCCGCCATTTTCAGCAGCACTTCCAAACAGCCAAGTATGGCTCCATTAAAACTGTGGGCTGAGCAGTCAGTCATTCTCCCCCTTTATTTTTTAACTGTTAGAAAGACACTAAAAGCACAAATTGTAAATTGAAATAGTGTGCGTATAAAGTGCCATTAGGGTGACCCATAAGGCAAAAGACTAACAGAGGTGGTTTGCCATGGTCTGCCTCTGTGTAGAAACCCTGGACTTCCTTGTTTGTCTCCCATCTGAATACCAGGGCTGATCCTGCTTAGCTTCTGAGGTCCGATGAGATCAGGTCACCTTGGGCTATACAGGGTTCTGACTCCTTCATACAGTCCACAGCAAGGATATTTCCATTTAAATAGTGCCAAGCATAGGCGTCAACTTCAGGGGGGCTGGGGAGCTGGAGCCCCCTGAACTTTCCCAAGAGGTGCTGAGCCTCCCCCGGGATCAACCAGACTCCCTGCTGCTACCCTGCCCTCCACCCCATTTTGAAAGCGGAGGGTTTTCCCCCTCACTTTCTGGGACTTCGAGTGGTTTGGAACTGGGAGGGAAGTCAGGGCAGGGAAGCTAAGCCCCAGCAGCCCTCAGTTCAGTCTGGAGGAGATGGAGCCTGGAGGCTGCATGTGTAGTGGCTTCACAAACGGGGGGGGGGGGGGGGCGCCGGGGTAGTTTGCTTCCCAGGCCCCAGCGTATGCTGCGGAGACTTGGAGCCCTGGGATGGGGGGAGGTGCACCTCTTTGCTCTCTGGTGCCGCCGCTGGGCAGCTGGCATGGCCTGTTCCCGTTAAGGTGAGTCCCGTGTGCTACGTGTACTAATTTTTACTCCTAAGTGCACAGCTGTTTGGCTGAGCACAGGTGTTATGTCCTAGTGACAACTGCTCACATGGTCAGAGAAACACAGGTGGCTGCAAGGGGTTAGACTTTCTAATTTCCCGGGGGGGGGGGGGGGCTGGGTCAGAGACATTGCTATGCTAGGTCCTTAAAAGAACCGAGGCCTAGTGACATCATAGGGAGGAGCCAGTGACATGACAAGCCATTGTCACTATATGGAGGTGGGACCATGTGGGATTTAGGAAGGGGCTCCCGAGAAATTTAGGGGGGCCTGGGAACCCTTGGGAACCTCCCCTAGCCATGCTCCTAGGCTGGGCTAAACCCAGGAAAAGGTGGGAGTTGGCCAGTGGTTATAGTGGTACCTCAGTGGTCTCCTGCTATGTGCTTTATTTAAATTCATTTTTAGAATAGTCACTTTAAGATCTGCAGATATACATACCATGTGCATAAGACAAACAGATGGTCACAAATTTGAAAGTAAGGAGGGCAACACAGAAAAGTCTGTAGGGGTACATTTTACAAGTTTTCCTGGCCATTCATTTACAGGTGTCTTGTTTTTGCCTTATTCATAAGGGTGACTTTGTACTGAAATTTACTAAATTATGGCATCACAAATGCCTTCATTTGGTAAATGCAGGGCTGCAGTCTCTGAGCCAGAATACCAAACAGTTGCTGTGCACTCAATTTCTGAGCAATGTACAGAGTTCAGAGTAGCAGCAATCTTCTTCTGACTTCAAACTCCTATCCTACAAGTGAGTACAAGTACAAGTCCCAGAGCACTGAGCCGATTCCTAGGGTCTGTCCTGTCATTCCCAGAGGCAGTCCTGTCATTCCACTCTGTGACCTGTCATTTTAGTCCCACAGCATAGATTCTTGTTGAAGGCTTTTACAGCCAGAGTTCATTAGTTGTGAATTTTCCGGGCTGTATGTCCGTAGTCTTGGCATTGTAGGACCTGACGTTTTACCAGCAGCTGTGACTGGCATCCTAAGAGGTATAAGACAGAAAGATGAAGTACTCTCTGTGTCAAGGTGAGAAGGTGTGTCAAGGCCTTCTTTTCTTCTTCTCACCTTGACAACAAAAGCCTTTAAGCTGTTCTTTGCTCCAACTGCAGGGAAACCTCAACATCAAATCTCCAATGCAGAGGAAAGGGAGAAAGAAAATCAAATATCAAAAACTCAGAGAGAGAGAGAGAGACGCTTTGGCAAGTGTAAAATTAAATGAAGTGAAGGAGTCCACTCACACTATTCACAACTCAACGGCACCCAAAGAGGGCTGGGGGGTGGATTTGTATAACAGAAAAGGTAAAGAAATCAAACAGCTGAGTGCAATAAATCAGTAAAGCAAGGACAGGCAACAAAGAAATAAACTCTGCAAAAATAGAGCAAAAATTTAAAGGGCAAAGCAACAATGAGAGAAGAAACTGAGCCAAGCTATGGCATGAATGCACACAAATATATAGGGAAATTAATAAACAAATATGTAAACTTTAAAACAAATGGAAAACAACATAGTATCAACCCCCCAAGTCTTAATTACTGTAAAGAAAACCACAGGAAAGCTTGTACCCCTGGCGTGCTCTCTCTCCTTCCCCCTCCCTTCCACCCCCCAGGAGGAAGGGGGGAGTCTGCTTTGTAGCCGCCACCATTGAGCAAGCTGTGACCACCACCATTGAGCAAGTTGTGACTGCAGCAGCTCGGGAAGGAAGCAGCCAGAGAGAATTTCATCACCCTGCTATAAAGTACTGAGTCCAGAGATGCGATACAGTGAAATCATCTCATAAGTTTATTGACGGTATAATTCCAGGCTACTGAATGGGGCTCGGGCGTCTGCTTAAATACATGTCTAAACCGCACCCCTGGCCTTGCCCAAACTCCCTGATAGGATTACTCCCTGATAGGATTACCCTGATACAATTATGCCCACTCCATGATAGGATTACTGATAGGATTACCCTGATGGAACCTGGGTGGCCGCTTGGTCTAATTTACAATCTGGCCAGGCTATTGGCTCCCGAAGCGAAGCTCTGGTAAACCAATCCCTGTACTTTAATCAAAAACTGCCTTGTCATAAATAAGAAGGCTGTTCTGCTAAACAAATTGTAGGTGTGGTAAACTAGTGCTCTAGGTGGGGCAGTAGGCACACTGGTCACACCCTGGCAGTGTCCATGGTCATGGGTGCTTTCGTTTCATATAAAGCCCTTTGAGCTGGACACCAGCATCATTCAGCAAAGGTAAGTGAACTAGACTTATATTCTGATTGTTTCCAACAATTATATTCATTATGATAACTGTTAGCAAGGTTATGATACAAGTGGTTTTGTTTCATCTTAACAATGTATATAATTTTAAATAATTGCATGAATGCTTAAAATGCCAGACAGACTATTCTGCATGTCATACATCATTATTCTTCATGTCATATATGATATTGATCCTAAATAAAGAGTAACTCTTCTTCCTGACAGATTCTGGTTAACACTGCTACTGCAAGCAGCAAAAGGTTCATCTTTCCAGAATGGCACACAGTATGTTATCTTTACTTTTGTATTTTGTGAAACTTTATTTACAACTTACGTCTAAACAAATGGGGACCTGTAACAACATGCGGCAGATAGTTTTTATGTTTCTTCTCATCTATCCTTCCCGACAGCTCCACTCATCTGAGCAAGGTCTTCTGCAGCTACAAATCTGCAAACGGGAAAAATCAACAACTGCCTGTACATGTGCCTTCTCCATTGCGGATCGGCCTGCCTGCAGTGGTCAGGAGAACTCCCCCTCTCCTGGCTTTATGCAAACTAGGCAAAATTGAATTATTCATGAGGGCTTATCTACGCAGGCAATAGAGTTGCCCTGTAACAAAATGATTCACAAAGATGTTTAGATAAATTATTAGGGACTGTGGTCCATACTACTGTGTATAGCTTGCTGAGACTAGGATCCTACTTTGTAATTTTTGCATCATTGAATGGGCCATGTTAATACTTTTGCTTTGCTTCAGTTCAGTTTTTAGAATTCTGATTGGTTCTACAACCCTAATCCTATTGCATTATTTATTGAATGCCCCATCCTGTTGATTGTATTGACTCACTCTACTGTAAGCCACCTTCAATCCAAGTGAGAAAGGCACACTATAACTAACATAAAATAAATAAAAATAAATGTAAACCACAGTATGTGGTGTAAATTTAGGGCTGCCAAGTCCAACTTGGGAAATATCTGGGGACTTTGGGGGTGGAGCCAGGAGACTTTGGGGGTGGAGCCAGGAGAAAGGAAGTGACATCATTTTGTGATGTCACATCCTGTGATGTTGCTTCCATATGCTGACACATGAACTCATGAAGTTTCCTAATACTGAATCAGGCCATTGGTCCATCAAGGTCAGTATTGACTACTCAGACTGGTAGTGGCTCTCCAGGGTCTCAGGCTGAGATCTTTAATGTCACCTATTACCTGATCCTTTTTTAGCTGAAGAAGCTGATACCTCCTGCATGTCAAGCAGATCCTCTATCACTGAGCAACAGCCCTACTGAATCCTTCCTCATCTCAGCAGAATATGAAGCACTAAGTGCTACACAAGTGCTAAATATGATTTTCATATCATAAGAACAGGAGAGAAGCCACAGTGGATCGGCCCACCCAGTACAGCCCATCCAGTACAACACTCTGTGTCACAACAGTGGCCAAAAATACCAGGTGCCCTCAGGAGGTCCAGCAGCGGGGCCAGAACTCCAGAAGCCCTCCCACTGTTGCCCCCCAAGAATTCAGAGCATCACTGCCCCAGACAAAGTGTTCCATTTAGACCTTGTGGCTAATAATAGCCACTGATAGACCTCTGCTGGATGGGGACAGAGAGAGAGAGACACACACACACAGACAGACAGAAAAAAGAAAGAGGGAGAGAGAAGGAAAAGAGCTGGAAGAGAAACTTACTACAGCAACGTTGCCAGCCACATGCAAAAGCAGCTCCTTCAGTCCCTCCTTAATCTCTGGGCGGACCTCTCTTGCTGTGGAAGCTCTCTTGCTGACTTCTTAAAGGGGAAATGTCTGGTGAGGCTTTTTACTGCAGGGCAGGCTCTCTGCAGACATTTCCCTTTTAAGGCAGCCATTTTGTCCCCCCGGTGGCCAACTTTGAAAAAGCGGGAGTGAGCACTAAAAATCGGTGTTTCCCCTGCCCTACCGGGGGACTTGGCAGCCCTATGTAAATTATGGAGCTGAGGGAAGCAAGTTAAAACAGTTCTGTTTTGTGGCTTTAGAATTAAGCTTTCCCCTTGTCAGATTCTGCTTTGCATCTATGCTGAAATTAATGCTCATATCTTTAATCCCTATAATTGAATCTGACACTGGTTCAAATGTGTGCCTATATTCCCTGTTTCATGTGTTGCCTTTGTTTCTCCTTTTGATATGCCTGGTAGAATGTTTTATGGCCCCTTTGATGTAGAATTGCTTTTCCCTGCTCAATGTTACTTTTTGGAGTAGAAGGTTCCCACATTCCTGATTGTCACCAAGCACCGAGTTATCTCCCCGGTTCCCTCCCTTTCATGCCTTGCAGACTCTCAGGGTGCTATCTTTCGACTACAGCCTTGAGGGTTGTTTATGAGTGCCTGCCATGTCTGGGTTTCACAGGATGCCCTCACATCTGGGATTTTTCTTTTTTTTTTGTAAAGAAATTTTTATTTTTCAAAAAAAAAACATAAAAAATAATACATTTACCTTATACAAATCCCTTTTTCCATATTATATAACATTTTGTTCTATTTGTACATTCTATTTTTATCTTGTTTTGGTGGTTTCCCACCACCTCTGAAGCATAACACATTTTCCATTTTATTCAAAATAGTAATACTTATATCTAGGTTTCATTTCTGGTAACGGTTATATATCTTTAAAATACTTATACACCAATTCTTATTTTCTATACTCTTATGTATTTCTAAATAAAAACAGCTTCATTGTCTAATTTTAACTAAAACATTCATATAATATATTTCTATTCCTTTATGCTATTATAACCATGTATAAATGTAGTTTTTCATATCCCAGTATTTTTCAACATATTCTTTCAAATCTTTCCAGTCTTCTAGAAAGGTCTCTGAGTAGAGATTATTCAATTTTCTAGTCCATTTATCCATTTCAGCCATATATAACAGTTTTTTCAACCATTCCCACACCTCTGGTATTTTTTCATTTTTCCAATTTTGTGCATACACCGTTCTTGCTGTTGTAATTATATACCATATTATTGTCCTTTTCTTTACATTTATCTCTTCTAGTTTAAGTCCTAGCAATAACATTTCAGGCAACTTCTTAAATGTAGATTTCAAGATTTTTTCCATTTCTGCATGTATTTTTGACCAATAAATCTTTGCTTTATCACAAGTCCACCACATATGATAAAAAGAACCTTCTTTCTTTTTACACTTCCAACATTTGTTAGACATATTCTGACCAATATTTGCAATTTTTTTTGGTGTCATATACCATCTATACATCATTTTAAAACAATTTTCTTTTAAGTTATAACACGTAGATATACTCATAGCATTTTTCCATAAAAATTCCCAAGATTCCATTTCAATGTCTTTGTTAAAGTTTATCGCCCATTTTACCATTTGTTCTTTTACCATTTCATCTGCATTAAACCATTTTAGCAAGACTTTATACATTTTAGAAATCATTTTTTCCCCACCTTCCTCCCAAACTTGTTCTATTTCATTATTTTCCCCCTGAAACCGTGTTTTTTATCACTTCTATACAAATCATATATTTGTCTATATCTTAACCAACCATAATCAAAGTCAATCTGATGCTGCTCCTTCAGTTTGAAATTTTTGCCATGTCTTATTAATAAGTCTCTATACTTCAGCCAATCTTGTCCTTTATATCTTGATGTTGGATGTAAGACTTCTGCGGGTACAATCCACATGGGTATCTCTTCTGAAAAAAAGTTTTTATATCTTGTCCACGTATCCATTAGTGTTCTTCTCAAATAGTGATGTTTAAACATATTGTCCATTTTTGTTTTGCCATAATACAAATATGCATGCCACCCAAATCTACAATCATGACCTTCCAGGGACAATAACATTCTATCTTGTAACATAGTCCATGTCCCTACCCAGGTCAAACATATTGCATCATGGTATAACCTTAGATTTGGTAGTTGAAACCCTCCTCTTTCTTTGGCATCACACATTGTTTTCATCTTAATTCTTGGTTTTTTCCCTCCCCACACAAATTTAGACAGCTCCTTCTGCCAACATTTGAATGTTTTTACATCTTTCACAATTGGAATAGTTTGAAACAAAAACATTAATCGTGGTAACACATTCATCTTGACCACCGCAATTCTACCCAGCAATGACAAATTCAATACATTCCACTTTTTAATATCCTGCATAATTTGCAACCATAATTTTTCATAATTATTTTTATAAAGATCAATATTTTTCATAGTTAGGTTTACACCCAGATATTTTGTCTTTTTCACCACCTCACATTCTGTAAGTTTTTGTAACTCGTTTTGTTTCTTATTTGACATATTTTTGCACATTACTTTCGATTTGTTCTTATTTACATAAAATCCTGCTAAGTCACCAAACTCTTTTACTCTCTGTAACAAATGTGGTAATGTGGATAAGGGGTCTTCCACTATAAACATCACATCATCTGCAAAGGCCCTATATTTGAAAGAAAAACCTTTAGTTGTTAAGCCTTTAATATCTTTGTCTTCCTTCACATTTAACAGTAGAACTTCTAAAATCCAAATAAATAGCAGCGGCGAAAGTGGGCATCCTTGTCTTGTTCCTTTTTCAACTTTAAAATCATCTGACTTTTCGGTATTAATTATTAATGAGGATTTCTGTTCTTTATATATTGCTTTAATGAAGTTAAGCATATATTCACCAATCTCAAGATGTTCTAAAACTTCAAACATAAAATCCCAGTTTAAATTATCAAACGCTTTCTCCGCATCCAAAAAGAAAAAGCCCACTTCCTTTTCAGGATGTTTGTCGTAATATTCTATAGCATCCACTACTACTCTTAGATTGTCCCTTATTTGTCGATTAGGTAAGAACCCTGCTTGTTCTGTTTGTATAGTCTCTTTAAGGTGCTCTTTTAGTCTATCCGCTATAATCTTAGCAAAAATCTTATAATCATTATTCAGTAAAGAAATCGGTCTATAATTCTTAACATTGGTCAAATCTTGATTTTCTTTCGGGATCAGTGAGATGGATGCATCTTTCCAGGTTTCTGGTACCTCTTCAGTAACTCTTATATCGTTCATCAATAGCAGTAACACCGGTGAAACTGACTCCTGTAACGTTTTGTAGAACTTCGCTGTAAATCCATCCGGTCCAGGTGCTTTACCTAATTTTGAGTCATTTATTGCATTTTTGATCTCTTGTAATGATACTGGATTATTAAATAGTTCTTTAATTTTCTCTGTTGGTTTTGGTAACTTTAATGTTTGCAGGTATTCTTTAATCTTTCTTCTGTCTTTGTTTTCCTTCTTAAAAAGTTTTGCATAGTATTTAAAAAATTCTCTTTTTATTCCTTTGTTATCTATTATCTCAATATTATCTCTTATCACTTTAGTGATAAATTTATTTTCACGTTTTTTCTTTAATTGCCATGCTAAGTATTTTCCGGGTTTATTTGCACCTTCAAATGCTTTTTGCTGAAGTTTTTTTAAGTTCCAGTACATCTCTTGGTTCAAAATGGCTTTTGCTTGGTCTTGTAGCATCCAAATTTCCTTTTGCAGTTTCTTTTTCCCTGGTTTCTTCTTCAGTTCTTCTTCCTTTGTTTTAATGGCTTGTAGAATATTCTCATATTGCTCTTTTTTCTTTTTATTATCTTTAGCATTTAGCGATATCAATAGTCCTCTCATCACTGCTTTGTATGCATCCCATACGGTTTGAATTTTAACTTCTTTCTGCATGTTTACTTGGAAGTATAGGTCTGTTTCTTCAAGTAATTTTTTAATTATTTCTTGATTATCTAATAAGTCCTCGTTTATTCTCCATCTCTTTTGTTTTTTAACCTGCCCAGCTGTCCATAAACACGGATTGTGATCTGAGATTATTCTGGGTAAAATTTCCACTTTTCTTGTCTTAAAGGTTAGGTTAGTAGTCATCCAAATATCTCCAAAATCTTGAATGTGAGTCATGTCTGTTAGAGTAAAAGGTAAAATCTTTTCCTTGTGGGTTAGCTTTCCTCCAAATATCTTCCAACTTTTCTTGTTTTATCAGTTCAAAAAATTTTTTTGGAAGCTTCCCTAACGTCTCATCCTTTCTTTTAGAGCGCCTGTTTAGTTTATTATCTACAGTTCCATTGAAGTCCCCTAACATCATAATTTGATCATAGTTTACATTGTCCAATTCCATTTGAAGTTCTTTAAAAAAAATTTCTTTAGCTCCATTCGGAGCATAAATGTTCACAATCAAAGTTTTCAATCCTTGCAGTAAAATTTCAATAGCTAAATATCTTCCATCTTTGTCTTTAAATATTACTTTAGGTTCCAAATCTTTTTTGACATATGTTACAACACCATTTTTTTTGTTGCTTGCTAAAGAATAAAATTCTTCTCCCAGTTTTTTCCTTATTAAATATTTATGGTCTTGTTTTTTAAGATGAGCTTCTTGCAAGCAAATTATATTACATTTTTGTTTTTCCAACCAATGACCTACCATTCTACGTTTTTGGGGTGAATTTAGTCCATTTACATTCCATGTAAGTATTTTGTAATCCATTTTGATATATTCTTAAATATCTCCAAAATCATCTTTATTCTCTCCCAGGAATGCATACATTTCTTCTGTGCTTTTAATCACTACTCTGGAGTTGCCATAATAAAAGCTTAGTCCTTGAGGTATTTCCCAACGAAATCTGATTTTTTTCTCCTTCAGTTTATCCGTCAGACGCTTGAATTTTTTCCTTTCTTGCAGTATTGCTCTAGGCAATTCTTTCATTACTATGATTTTCTTTCCATCTATTACAAAAGGGTCAGTAAAGCACTTCCTGTAGATTTGTTCTTTTGTTCTTTTCATTGTAAATTGGACAACCACATCTCTTGGTATGTTTTTGTCTCTTGCATATGTAGAATTAACTCTATAAACAAGATCCATGTGTTCTTTAACAACTTCTTCCTGTTCTTGTAAAAAATCTGCTATTGCTTCTTGCATTCTTGTAAAAATGTCCTCATTCAATTTTTCCTCGATCCCTCGAAATCTCAAATGATTTTGCATATCTTTATAATGCATCATCTTTTCCATCCTCTCGTTCTCTCTCATTGTCTTATGGGTGCTTTCTTCCAGTTCTTTTACTTTAGTTTCTATATCTTGTGTTCTTGTGGATAATTTTTGAAATTCTGCTTTTAATTCCATGAAATTTTTATCTGCTTGAGCCGCTATATTATTCATTTTAACATTTACCTCTCCTATAGCGTCTAACATTTTCTTTTCCATTGCTTCCATAACGGCTAGTAGCTCTTTTTCTTTTTTTGCTGCCATTGTAGGAGAGGACCATGTAGCTGCTCTCGATCTTAGTCCGCGGTCCGTTTTGCCTCTTTAAAAAAGATCGATTTTATCTTGTTTTCCAAATCAAACACCAATTAGTGCATTCAAACAAGCTAATCTTGCCAAGTCAAATTATGTTGGTTTCAACCTTCTAAGTTATATAATCTTTGAGATATTGCAGTTTAAAAATTTTATAAATCCAAAATGGTGGGCGCGACTTCTCTATGGTTAATGTCAAAGGTTATAGTCTTTTTACCTTGCTTCTGGCTTGCCGTAGTTTCCTTTTGTCCCTTCCTTTTATTTACTTGTCTGCTCTCTGCACGTCACTTCCTGTTATGGTCTTTCTGGTCCGGCAGTATTAAGAGTCCCCTTTCTGGTTCGGCAGTATTTAGAGTCCCCTTTACCTTCTTCCGGTTCTTCTCCTTTTCCCTTCTTGTCTGCTCTTCTAGCCGTCACTTCCTGATTCAGTCCTCACATCTTAATCTCGCGATGCTTGGTTCCCTTCTCCCTCTTTGTCTCGCGATGCTTGGCTTCCCCTCCCGACTCTTCTTAACCGCAGGAATGTTAAACAACTTGTTTTTTTGGCTTTTTAAGTTCAAATTCGGTTTTTTAGCGCTTCAAAACTGCTCTCATCCAATCAACAACAGTCTATTGCTTCACCCGATCTGCTTTTCGTCTTTCAAAACGTGGCGGTGGTAAGGCAAAAAACTTTTTTCCGTTACCTTTTGTTGTTACTTCGCTTCAGATGTGGTCCCAACGTTTAAACTTTGTCTTCTTTGTTAAGGAATCAGGGGAATTGGAGGTTTTATGCTGAATTTTTCAGCTCAGCTCGGCTCCTTAGAGATACTCGCAAGAATCCTCTTCGGCTGCAGTGCTCAAGGTGTCGGAAAAGTCTCCTCCGAGACTTTTCCTTCACCGAGGTTGCTCAAACCTGGATTATATTGCTTGCTGGTCCTCACACTACCTGTGTGAGGTTGCGTCAGGTGGATTAATCCACCCAAGCTGTCAGGAAGAGCCGCTGTCCGCCTTGCGCATTTG
Source organism: Lepidodactylus listeri (assembly GCA_029233225.1). Lineage (NCBI taxonomy): Eukaryota > Metazoa > Chordata > Lepidosauria > Squamata > Gekkonidae > Lepidodactylus > Lepidodactylus listeri. The sequence continues at coordinate 26,226,651 of JARCFY010000008.1, forward strand.
CAAAGCGTGTCAGACCTCCATTCCTCCGACCGGAAACCACATCTGGGATTTTTCCATTGTCCCATTCTGGGGTGGCAAATGGTGACCCTAATGTTTCCCGCTAATTTTCCTGTATGCTGATTGGTGTCCCTGCGTGAGCTTTCATGTTTGAAGGTATAATACACCTCTGTTCTTCTTGCAATGTATCACTAACAAAAATCGAGACCTGTATCCAGTACTTGACAATAAAGGACTATATTTTAACCAACACGGACCTGATCATTTGCTGATAGTGCAGAAGCCTCACACCCCTTGGCCCATTTCTTAAAGATTTTATGTTGCCTTTTCCTTTCTCCTCATCTTCCTTTGCTTTGTCTTTCTTTTCCCTTTCATTCTGCTTTCTTCGCCGTCTGCCTCTGCTTTACCATTCCCACCACATCTTCCTGTTGTCCCCTAAACCTGCTTATCCACATGTTTGAGTCATTCTGATGGGTCCTAATAAAAAGCATTATGTGGTTTGTGCTTTTTGATTTTGTTTTGGACCAGTGCATCTACCAGCAATCTCATTCTTCTTCCTAGCTTCTTTCCTTTACATTGCAGCTTCTCTGGCACTGAGCTGATTGTGCGAAACAGAATAGCTCAGGAAAGGTGCTTTCATAAATGGAACAGGAGGACTGTGTGCTATGCCACTGTGTATAGTTTGTATTTTTGCTCAGGTCCTCTGAAACACCTTTCCTGATTCTCTCCTCCTACCCACCTCACCCATCTTGTTCCCCATTCCATCACCTCAGTGTCCTTTCTCACACAGCATTCCCTTTCCCCAGAATTTTCTCCCCCCCCATCCTCATCTCCCCATACTCACTTTATACACCTCACATTACTTCCTGGTTTTTCCCTCCTTTTTCTGTTGTACCCATCCAGCATAATTTCCCATCCTAATTTCCTCTCCCCATATCTGTGTATGTGTACACCCCCACCCCGTTTTCCAATCCAAAATGGCATCAAAAATTCAATCCAAATTGACATAGCAAATTTGAATGGTTGCATGCATTTCCCTCCCCTTAAATTTTACAATGTATACATACCAACAGGACCCACAGGGGCTTGTGGGGGCCATCTCATTTTCCCCTCCCCCACTATTTCCTCTTTGCTTTTCCTAAAATGCCTGATAGCATCTCCCTCTTTCCTGCTTCCCTCTCTCCTTTCCACCCAACAGCCAACCTACCTTTATTTATCCCCACATCTTCAGTTTACTTCCCTGCATACTCCTGGCACCCTCTATCCAGGAAAAACAATGTCCAGTTGTCAGGCCCAGTTGCCAGGCCCAGTTGCATGGTGGGGAACCTGTAAGGACTTGCAGGGACACCTCATTTTCTCCTTCCCCACACAATTTCCTCTTGCCTTTCTTCTGGTAACCACCATATCCTCACCTTTCCCTGCTTTCTTCTCACCTTCCTACCTACCAACCAACCTACCTTTTATCTGCCACCAATCTTCAGCTGTATTTATTATTTATTTATTTCATTTATATCCTACTTTTCTCCACAAAAGGAACCCAAAGCAACTTACATCATTCTCCTCCATTTTATCCTCCCAGCCCTTTGAGGTAAGAAATGCTGAGAGAATGTAGAACTGGCCCAAGTCACTCAGTGAGCTTCCGTGGCATAGTGGTGATCCAAACCAGAAATGCTAATGATTTGATCATACTGGCTTTTATGGGGTGGCTGCTGTTGAACAGTTGCAAGCAATGTTCCCTCCGTGGAGTCTTGTGAGCAAAATTTCTACTTGGTGAGCTGGTGGCATTAAAGTTGTGAGCCACCAGTTTGGCAGCTGCATAAATTAGTTAGCTCTAGAGCCATCTTTCCTGAGCTAAGGCAAAAATCTGTGAGCCGGAGACTTAAAAACTGTGAGCTAGCTCACACTAACTCAGCTTAGAGGGAACACTGGTTGCAAGCAGCTGGACCTGGGCAGATCATTCAAGTCGAATGGGAGCAAGTCACCGGGTGATTGCTTCTGGGTGTGGACTTGGTGAATTCTTCCTTAAGGATCAGAACAGCCCTGGAAAGGGCCCTACTCTCCCTCTGCCTTTTATTGACAGAAACCAAGGCCTGAAGGCTGGAAATATTGTGGTGGTAGCCTAGGAACAGCTCCTGAGGGCTTTCATTTCTTAAAGCTACATGTTCCACTTCTATATTCTGGAGGGTTTAACCCCTTAATGTAATTTTATTTCTAAAGATTTCAGATTTTTTTCCAGCAAATCTGGGTTATTTTTCAGGCTTGTAGAAAGATCCATCTTGTTTGGTAAAGGCTCCGGCCTCTGAATTTAAGTACCCACAGATTTGGCCCTGTTGAGAATTGAGTATATTGATTATCTGAATACTACAGTTTTTAAAAATCCTTCCTTTTAAATAAGTTTTGTTGTAGGATTGTTCTCCTACAACAAAGCTTGTTTGAAAGGAAGGATTTTTCAAAACTGTAGTATTCAGATAATCAGTCAGATTTTTGGGAGAGAAAAATACTTTGTAGGGAAGAGGAAAAACACTTGGGGGGGGAGGTGAAATTGCGTGGATTTGGCTTAAAGTTTGCATTTCAGTGTGAACATTGGTTGGTGCCAAATAGCATGTCAACAGCCTGGAAGGGAAAGTAATCCAGCATGTTCCGTAGGCTTAAGGAGAGCCAATTTGGTGTAGTGGCTAGGAGAGCAGACTCTAATCTGGGAGAACTGGGTTTGATTCCCCACTCCTCCACATGCAGCTGCTGGTGTGACCTTGGGTCAGTCATAAGTTCTTTCAGAGCTGTTCTCAAGGGCAGCTCTCTTAGCCCCACCTCCCTCACAGGGTGTCGGCTGTTGGTAGGGGAAGGGGATTGTAAACCACTCTGAGACTCCTTCAGGTAGTGAAGGGCGTGGTATAAATCCAATCTCTTCCTCTTCTCCTCTTCTGAGCTAAGTACAAGGGTGTTGGGGACCAAGACACTTTTCTCCCTATGTAATGATACCATTTATGATTTAGAGATATTTCATTATATTTTGCAGTGTCAAAGAAGTGATAATTTGTCAATTTGCCCTAAGATCATAAAGCCGTAGTTTGTTCTCGAATAAATCTTAGAGACTGCTGAGCTAGATATTTTATTTGCTGTTCGTATTAAAGTTGCTTTAAGACATTTCTCAATCTATCTGTGGGCCGAAAAATATTAGATGATGTCACGAATGGGGAATGTGCTAGATTAAACTGGAAACCATTTCCTTGCTCTAGAACGCCAAAATGAGGAAGTTGCGTTGGACATCGGCAAAAAAAGGAAGAAAGCCTTCGTAAGTACTGATTAGAAGGAACCTTAGTAACCATGGATGTATTACAGTTACTGTTGTCAGGCCTCTGCTAGGTGCAGGGAATCCTCTTCCTCTGGGTCACATTTCCCACCACTGAAAGGCTGTCAGCCTGAGCATGACATCACTTCTGGTGAAAACCCAGTAAGAGAGCAAGCGGGACAGGGACGTGAGGGGGTGGCAGTGGTGCAAAGTCACTTTTGTAAAAACATGGAAATGACCACAGTCTTCTCTAGAAATCACTGGAAACTCTATGGCAGGGGTGGCCAAACTTGCTTCATGTAAAAGCCACATAGACTAAATGTCAGATGCTTGAGAACTGCAAGGTAACTTCGGAGGAAGAGTTGGGTTTGGGGGAGTGGCTTGAAAGTGACATCACAGGAAAAGGAGTTTTGGTGCAGGATGTGACATTGTCAGAAGGGGTGAAGCTTAGGAAGTGACACAAAACACTAGAAAACTGACAGCAGCAGGGCTCTTTTTCTAGCAGGAACTCCTTTGCATATTAGGAGACACACTTCTAATCTAGCCAATCCTAGAGTTTACAGAGCTCTTCTTACAGTCTGGTGTAGTGGTTAAGTGCATGGACTCTAATCTGGGAGAACCGGGTTTGATTCCCCACTCCTCCACTTGCACCTGGCTGGATGACCTTGGGCAAACCATAGCTCTGTACCAGCTGTACCCTCAAGGACAGCTTGGGAAAGAGTTCTCTCAGCCCCACCTACCTCACAGGGTGTCTGTTGTGGGGAGCGGAGGGAAAAGGAGTTTGTAAGCCGCTCTGAGACTCTTAAGTGAGTGAAGGGCGGGATATAAATCCAATCTCTTCTTCTTCTTCTACAGGGGCTACTGTAAGCTCTTGAAGGATTTGCTACATTAGGGGTGTGTGGCCTAATATGCAGAGGAGTTCCTGCTAGAAAAAGAGCCCTGGACAGCAGTATGGACAGCTAGAAACATTCCATATGGCTAACAATGAAGTTCAGGGAGATAACATCAGACGGACATATAGTATGTGAGTACAGGGACAGAAATAGCACTGCAGCAGAATCCCATGCGAGAAACCAAAAATGTCATAGAAAGGTAAAATTTGTTCCATATGACCTACTACCAAGGTTGTTATCTTTGTAATATTTATTACACCGTATGGCGGGGAGGGCGGGATATAAATATCATAAATAAATAAATGCACCATAGAAAAGTTTGAATTTATTGTTTGGATACATTTCTTCTTGACTGAATGCATTTCTTGTTGACAGACTGTAAATTAGCCTTACAACTTGTTCCTTCCACAGATGTTCCACATATAAATGAGGCAACAATGCAATTTCAGATTTATTGTAGATGTTTGTTTATGGAAAGGGAAATAGAACTTCCTCATTCCTTGTTGTGCATACAAAGATTCTGTGTTCAAAACAAGCTTTTAAATTTTTTTACTTCACTTGAACCAGTAAGTTGAAAACAAGTTTCCAAACTCTGCAGTATATCTGTGCTCATTTCCTGGGGAACTGTTATGTCCTAATGGCATCTATGTGTGGTCAGAGAAATGCACGTGGCCGGGCTGGCTACCGGAGCTTCACTTTGGGAGGCAATAGCCCAGCCGAATTGTAAATTAGACTAACTTTAACTTCTTTTCCTTTGATCTTCAGAACCGCTTTATTTGTGGTCCTAAGCACCACATCTCTTGTTGACTTTTTGGAGAACCTTATCTGAATCTCACCAGGCAGGCTTTTCTTTTTAGTATAGTCTGGATAGGTTCTGTAAACCATATCCATATCACTTTTTATTTCCGCTGCTTTTAAGCCTGTCACTGGTTCAAGCGCTTCACTTAACAGATTTTTAAGGTCTTCTCCTTTATCCTCTGGTACATTCTGAAGTCTTAGGAAAAAAATCGATCTTTCCATCTGTAGTTTCAAAAGCTGATCAGAGTGGAAGGCCTTTTCGTTCTCCGCTTTTTGTAGCCTTGAATCATGATTTTTTACTGAAGTCTTAACTTCCAGAAGTTCTCACTGCAGCTTCTCTGTAGTTTTATTCGACTCCTTCAGGTCCAGCTGCATCTTGTCCATTTTGACGTTGAGAGCTGTCATTTGGTCCACTAGAGGTCACAATAACGAGGAGAACACAATGCTCATCTCTGTGGTATCAACCTTTGAACTCGGAGCTGTACTTCCTAGTTTGGGGGAAGGTTTCGGTTTCCCCGCCATTGTTGAGGCTGCGCTTCTTTGTTGATAGTTAGATAAGATGTACGAAAGAAGCAAATTCTACGACTGCGCTTATATCTTTTTAAAGTTCATATCCTCTAAAGAGCGATGCCGCCATCTAGCAAGCCGAACGTACGTTTTTTCATGCAGTAACGCCACGTAAAGAGTCCCGTAAGTACGCCAGTCTCGAGGGGGGGGGGGGGGTTTGCTCCACCCGCCTTTCCCGCTGTGTTCTGTTTATTTTTACTTCAGACTCACGTTTTCTCCGTGCGTAACTATAAGTTCCAGCTTCAAAGCTTCGCACTCTCTGCTGCTTCTCGGTTTTGTGCTTTTAGCCATACGGCTCCCACGGACGGGGGAACCTATGGGGGTGATGAAAGGGGACCTCGATCCCTCGATCGCCACCGTAGGGAAAGATCCCCTTCGTGCCACCCCAGGCAGAGCCCCTTCACTAGGGTCTCTGGGGGCTCGGCACCAGTCCGAAGCCCCTTCTTCCCGCCGGGTACGGATCACGCTCCCCGCAGATGCGGAGGAGCGCGTCCGCCATGGTCGCAAGTCTTGCCGGAAGTCAAAGACTTTGATGGACTATTAGACCTCCTGCTGGTTGAGGGCAGGCTTTCCAGCTTGCTGGGATTATTGTGGTTTGGGCCCCTGGGACTGGGAGTGATGGGGGTGAATCACCTCCATGGTACAGACTTCCAGTCAGTCTGTGATGAGTTCCCGACTGTTTTCAATGGCACACTGGGCAAGTATATGGGCCCCCCAGTGTCCCTGGACCTAGACCCAACGATCTGGCCTATCCACACAGCGGCCAGATGACCCCTCCTAGCGGTCCAGCCCAAAATTGACAAAGAACTGGACAGGCTGGTAGACCAAGAGGTCCTTGAACCGGTCCCACATGCTCGGTGGGAGACCCCCATTGTATCCCGATGAAGCCAAATGGGGTCCTGGCTTCACTGGCTGGGGTGAAGGTATTTGGGAAGCTGGATCTGGCACAGGCCTACCAACAGCTCCCGGTGGACGACGTCACCGCAGATGCCCAGACCATTGTGACACATAGGGAGGTGTTCAGGGTACAGCGCTTACAATTCGGGGTCAGCGTCACCCCGGGGATTTTCCAAAATCTCATGGACTCTTTGCTTAACCTCCAACCTTTTCCCAACAACTTTCTGATAGCAGCCCCAGATGTCGAGACCTTCATGGCCTGGCTACGCTCCATCCTGCAGCGCTTTAATGACGTGGGCCTAAAGGTAAAAAAAGATAAATGCCTGCTTGGAGTTGATTAAATTTCACAAAACAGGCAATCTCCAAAGTGCTGCTGACCATGCTCATTTTTAGTTACAACTCTGTTTCTCTGCAGATGTCCCCAAAAGTCCCCCATGCAACAGTCAAGTGTTCTGCCAACACACACAACAATGAAGCTACTTTTTCAGGTATTTTCTCTTGCATGGCGGTTAGCACCAAACGACTTTAATACATACTTTAGACACACATATATTTGCAAGCCATTCCCAACAAGACACAAAAAGAGCCCTGTATACAGCTTTTTGTGTTGTGCTTCATTTGGACTGCTTTGCTTTCTCAAGTCCTAGCCTCCTTCTTTTCTATAACCATGAATCTACATCCCCTTCCTCAAGCCTGGCTTCTTGTCCCAACTGTCTAAAGTCAGACCAATTTGGCCAGTGGCAACCCAAAATACATCTGCCTGTTCAGGGAGTTCAACTAAATATCACTAGAGGTTTTGTCATCACTGTTACATCACTTAATGCATTACAATATAGGTTCATGTTCAGGCTATAATTTATGATGTTTTAGTTTGGGAAGATCTGTTTTCTTGGTCACATCAGTTGGTGCTATTTTTTTCCTGTAAACTCCTCTTCCATCACAATGGACTCTGCTCACATGTTATCTGTCAATCCCCTCTCTATCCCACCCTTCCTCCAGTCTCCCTTCCCTTATATTGACATCACAACAATGGCAATATCACCCAGCCTGATGAAGGGAGCTTTGACTCTTGGAAGCTTATTCCCTGAAACTCTTGTTGGTCTCTAATCTGCTACTGGACTCAAATCTAACTGTCCCAGTATCACTGAGTAAGCGTCATGCAAAATGTAGATCTGAACATGGGTCTCCTCAATCCACACTGGTCTTCATGCCATTACTTCAGCATGGTCTGCTCTGATGCAGGTTAGCTCAGAGATTCAGATAGAGAAAGATCCTTTCCAACACCTGTTCTCTTAGGCCTCCTGGGTTTAAACCTTTATCCTTTGGCACACAAAGCATGGTCTCTCTACCATCAGTCCATCAGTGTCATCATTGTCTACTCAGACTGGCAGTGGTTCTCCAGGGTTTTATGTAGAGGATTTTGCCCATGCTGTGCTTTGTTTCTGAGCCATTGGGGTCTGGCTAGGGGGGTTCCCAAAGGTTCTCAGGCCTGCCTAAATTTCTGGAGAACTACTTCCTAAATCCTGCATGGCTCCGCCTCCATAAATAGTGACAATGGCCTATGATGTCACTGGCTCCTCCCTATGATGTCACTGGGCCTCAATTTTTTTAAGGACCTAGCACAGCAATGCCTCTGGCCCAGCCCCAGCCCCCTCCCCCGAAATTGGAAAGTCTACACCCTTGGCAGGGGAAATACTTTTGTTGTGTCACACGCCCTCAACAACTCAGAGTTCAGCACAGATATTTCTGCTTCATACTTGCGGAACCTGTTGCCTTTGCTTATCAAAGGGTTATATAATGTGACAATAATGTTTTGAGTATACTTCCCACAGCACAAGAGCTTCCCTTTTTGCCAGTTTGGTATAGTGGTTAAGTGCACGGACTCTAATCTGGGAGAACCGGGTTTGATTCCCCACTCCTTCACTTGCACCTGGCTGGATGACCTTGGGCAAGCCATAGCTCTGTACCAGCTGTTGTCTCAAGGACAGCTTGGGAAAGAGCTCTCTCAGCCCCACCTACCTCACAGGGTGTCTGTTGTGGGGAGGGGAAGGGAAAGGAGTTTGTAAGCCGCTCTGAGACTCCAAGTGAGTGAAGAGTGGGGTATAAATCCAATCCCTTCTTCTTCTTTTTAAATACCCCTATGCTCTCCCAAGGTCAACAAAACAGAGGTCCACTGGCAACTTAAAGACTTAACAACTTCTGCAGTTGAACATGGCAACCCACCTTATGCTAACTTTATTCTGCTACAATAGACAAACACAACTGGAATTATTTCCCTAGATCACCCTGAATGAACTGGTTTATTTCTCCAAAAATAAAGTCTCATAAAAATAGCAGTAAAAGTATATTAGATTAAAATCTTGAATATTTGCAAATACTGATACAAATGAATAACTTTTAAAGCAATTCTTTCAAAGCATATATAAAGGAAAACAAGTCAGCTGAATACGAAATATGTATTATTACAACTTAGCCCTTTAGGGAAATGTGAAAACATCCTTGGTGGAAGACATATTTGTTCTAGTAAGCAACATATGAACGAAGAATTTCTTCCTCCCATACAGCCCAGCCCATCAGTAAAGAGATCTTCCTTGCAAGCCCTGCTCTCTTTGCCAGTGCCGGCAGAGGTGAGGCATATGGCAACCAGAGACAGGTTTTTTTCAGTGGTGGTGCCTCACCTTTGGAATGTCCTCCCCCTTGAGGCTTTGCCTAGCATCTACCATACTGAAACATTTGGTGTAGTGGTTAAGTACGTAGACTCTAATCTGGGAGAACCAGGTTTGATTCCCCACTTCTCCACAGGCAGCTGCTGGTGTGACCTTGGGCAGTTACAAGTTCTTTCAGAGCTGTTCTCTCAAGAGCAGTTCTCAAAAGAGCTCTTTCAGCCCCCCCTACCTCACTGGGTGTCTATTGTGGGGAGGGAAAGGAAGAGGAGTTTGTAAGCTGCTCTGAGACTCCGAGTGAAGGGTGGGTATAAATCCAATCTCTTCTTCTTCTCTTCTTTGTACCCAAGCTTTAAAATAAACTGGTCTTTAAAAAAAATATTCTGTGATCTGCTGGAAGACATAATGATTTGAGGATTTTTATTAAATTCTTTTTGTTATTTGACAATTGGACAGCTGGAAGAACTGAAGCCTTCTCTGCGTTTAAGAAGCAAGAAAGACCTGCACATGTGCCTGGCTCTTCATATGGAAAGTTCTCCAATGTGCAAGGCAGGAGAAGATGTATGTAATGAATTTTCAAAACTGCTTAAGTTGACAGATGGGGTACCAAAGCCTCTTGCAACAGGCCTTGGTGGATGCAGCCTTGGACTCGTCTGACAGACTACCATGTGCCTGAGACCACCCAGCATGGGAGTTAGTAATCAGGGAAATGGGTTCTCCTCATCACTGACCATGTGTCTTGCTTCCTCTCTCAGTAATTACACTGTAACCTTCCTACATACTCCTGGCCCTGACCTGGATAGCCCAGGCTAGTCCAGTCGCATCAGATCTTAGAAGTTAAGCAGCGTTGACCCTGGCCAGCATTTGGATGGGAGACCACTAAGGCAGTCCAGGGTTGTGATGCAGAGGAAGGCAATGGCAACCACCTCAGAACATCTCTTGCCTTGAAAACCTCATGGGGTTGCCATAAGTTAGCTGCAACTTGATGGGGGGGAAGTCCTTCTGAGTTGCATCACTGAAGATCCTTTCCCAAAACAGAGTTCCCTTCCAAAAATGAGAATTGTGCTTGTGCTAACCTCCTCCAGGTCCCCTTCTAGCCATCATCCTCTGGCTAAGCTGTCAGTTCTTTCTTTCTCCTACATTTCTTCAGCCAGCATGTTTACTGAAGGAGGAGGGTAACTGTTGGGTAACTGGGTAGGGTAACTGGGACAGCTGGAGGCAACAACAGAGAGGGCTGTCACAGATAGCAGTGGCAATTAGGTGCTCCCCCACATGGGACCATGGCAGGGTGTTTGGGGGAGAGGCTCCAGCAGCTACCCTGTAAGTTTGGAGCCTCTCCCTCAAACCCCCTCCCCTCTAGCTGCTTTTAAGCCGCCGCCGAATTTTGGTGGCAATTCGGCGGCAGGCCAAATCAGATCAGAGAATCTGATTCGGCCTGTGGCTGCCCTAGTGCCCACTCCTGGGCTGGCCTTGCTCCGGCCCCAAATGACCCCTGCTAAAAGATTTCCCCCAAAAAATTATGTCCAAAAATTCCATAAGCACATAAGTTGGGGTAAATTTACCTGAACGTTTATCCAAAGTGTCTTCTAAAACCATCCTAGCTTCTTGATGTGGGACATCAGTATACAATGGAACAACGTCTAAAGATACCAGTGCTGCATCTTCTGGTATTATAATGCCCTCAACTATATTAATCAGATGTTTAATGTCTTTTATACATGATTGGCTTGCTGGCTGTGCCAGCAACTCCTGTCTGATCTGGCATGCCAATTATCTGACTGGGCTAGTTGGATCAAAGAGCCACTGGAAGGCCAGGAATATCTGACATAGTATCATATATTCTAATAGCCAACTATGCCCCAATCTGTAGATACTTAAATCCATGGATTGGGGCCAGATTGAGAGCTGATCTAATAAATACTAAAATTGGATAGAGGGGATTAATCCCCCCCCCCCCAACAAACCTCTACACCTGCATGTAACTGTAGCCAACTCCAGTCCCATGTCTCACAATTCAGTTCACAATTCACCGGCCTTTATTGGCATTACAGCACAAATCCAAATAAAATACACTGGAATTTGTGGTCAGAAAGAACATCTCCTCCTAGAGGCCTGGTAGAGGAATTTTGCTACAGATTCAATGATTTCGTTCTTATTTGAGGCTAGAAGTATAACGGTCTTACGATCCTTGAATCGACCTTCCAAAGGTAGCAGGAAAGGCTTTAAAAATACAGCACGAAGATCTTCATAAAATTTACAGTGCAAAATAACATGATTGTTATCTTCAATCTCACTCATCCCTCATGGACTCAACCTATCTGTATATGGAATTTTCTTAAATCTCTCATATAATACCATAGATAGGAGAATATTAAAACGGGCTAACATAAACGCCCTATGAAGATTAGTATCACACAAACAAGATTGGTATTCAGGAAGGGAAGGGCCAGATGAAACCTCCCAATGCACTGGGGAACAACATCCAGAAGCCAGGCTTTTCAGATCTTGTATCTCAATATCAATAAGACTGCTTAATCAAGGCAAAAGCCTGCTTCTCCAAGAGCAAAACCATGTCATTAATGTTAAGTGCAATTACTAAATTTTTCTCCTCAATATAGGTCAACCAACCAGATAGATGCGATTCAGAAAGCATATGAATAATGAGACTGTTAGGATCATGGGCGTCAACTACGGGGGGGCTCGAGGGCTCGAGCCTCCCCCGAAATTTCCCGGGGGGGGCTCAGCCACCCCCGGCAAAATGAACACCCGCCGGTGGCCAGTCAGCCGGCCGTCGCCGCCTCTCCTTCCCCCCCACCCCCGGCCTGCCCTCCTGCCTCCCTGGGGCGGGGTGGGGGGGAGAGAGAGGCGGTGATGGCCGGCTGACTGGCCACCGGCGGGTGTTCATTTTGCCCCCCCCGGGAAATGCGAGGCGGAGCGGGCGCCGGCCCCCGGCTGCAGGCAGCAGCGATCCTACCCCGCCGGCGCCCAAGGTGAGCGGGGGGAGGGAGGGGGGCGGGGAGCGCGGCGGGCGGGCACGGCCCGGGGGAGGGAAGCGGCGGCGGCGGCTCCCTGGGGCAGGGGGGGAGCAGCGGGACATGGTCCCGAGCGTGCGCGCGCGCAAAGCGCGCGCGCACGAAAGACAGCCCCCGCCCCCCCCAGGGATTGAGAAAGTCTACGCCCTTGGTTAGGATTGCCTCTAAAATAGAGGCATAGCCAAAATCTAATGGTTATAATCCAAGCCTTTGTAACTAGCCATCTCTGATGCAATTCCAAGCATATGGCAACATAAGATACGCACGCTGGAAGCCCTAAGATTTTCCTCAGGAACTTGGCTTGAACATGTTCCATCAATGCACTGAAGGCAGAAATCCAGACTGGAACACCATATAACAATTTGGCACACGTTTTATAGTTAAATACTTTGAAGGCTGCAGGAATATACTGATTTCCTTTGGTGAAGAAGAAATGAGAAATTGCAAGAACTGTACTATTAATAGATTTTTCCGTTTCCCTGGTGTGTATGGCCCAACTGGAGTTATAGTAAAAATGAATGCCAAGGTATTTAAAACATTTGACCTATTCAATGGATTTGCCTTGTATAATCCAATCTCTGGGCTTCCAGTTCTACCTTTGAGGAGGCAGTGCAGCAGGCAGGTGACAAGGACCACTGCAAGCCCTGCCATTGTTGCCTCTCTGGTTGTGAAGTGGCGGCAGGCAAGTGGGTTGGTGGGATAGGAGGAATCATCGCCATTACTGTGAGATCCAGGAGAGACAGCTAGGTGGCAAGGAGGAACCATCATTGCCCGGAAAGGGGGACACAATTCATGGGTGGAGAGGGGAGGAAGCAAAGGTGATAGAATGTGATTCCCTCTCCCTACAAGGTCCTTATGGATCCTTGCTTATATATTCTATATTCCAAATCTATTTTATTTCGGTCATCACACATATAGTATTTTTTAGCATACAGTATTGTTGAAGTTGTAGCCTGATCTCTTTCTTGTTCAAAGTATCCTTTCTTTCATTTTTTTTCCTCTTCAGTTTTACAAAACTGGGATTGTAGTATGTGAGTCAGACAAAGTACAAAAAGTGGTGGCAATGTGCTGCTCCACAAAAAGCTCACATGCTGTGCAACAAATCATGTTGAACACTTCCATCACTTTCCGCAATTGCATTATCTATTTGTCCAGAAAGCCTTGCTCTACCTGCACCAAATTTCTCATTCAAGGTAGGTCACTTATGGCATGAAGAGTCAAAGGTAAGGGATAATGAATAATTACCAAATAATAATGAAAAAGAGGTGGTGTGGGGACTGAGGCATATATTGTGTAGATATCTTCTGTTTTATCACTAAAGAATGAAAGGACAAGACAAATTTCTGGGTGGAAAATGAGGCTAGAGACTAAGATACTCTGTCTTGTTAGCTCTGCAGAGGCATTTCTTTTCAGCATTATGCTGAAAGTGGAATTAAAACCATGGTTCCACATAGCATTTAGTACGCTGATACATTCACCATAACCAAGTCCAGTTGTATATTCTTCTGGGAAGATTATGGCTGTGGTCACACGCACTAAATAATCCATTTTCAATCCACTTGCAGTGCATTGTCCAACTAGATATGACTGTGTGAACTGGCAAAATCCAGTTGGAAAGTGCATTGAAAGTGGATTATTTAGTGTGTGGTCCTTTCATATTTGCCTGCCACTCCGGATTTTCTCAGTGTTCAAGTTGAGGCAGTTTAAGTCCACGGCAAAACAGCATCCAGATAACCCAGGGCAACAGCAGGCTGAAACAGGGCTAACCACTGAAGGGAGGTAATGTAATGCAGAATCGGGGGGAAACCCAGAATAAAAAGAAGGTTGAACTCAATTTTAGTGTTTAGGGGCCAGGAGTATGGCAAACATTTAGGGGTACATGGTGTTGGATAAACAAGGCATGGAGATGAAAGGTGTTAATCAAAATAAAGTTATTTATCTAAGTCTATTAGGAAGAAGGGAAATGGGAAAGTTCTAATAAAATAACTAAGTCCTAAACTACATATTCATACAGCAAAGTAGGCTAATACATACCACAAGTCTTAAGAGGAAAAGGTAAAGGCCGGGGGGGGGGGGGGGGGGGCTACTGAGCAAGTAACCTCTCTTCTCGAACCTTATGAAGAGAAGATCAAGCTCATTAGCCAACCCAAACACTGGTAAATTAAAACCATCCAATCAATTTCTCAAACACACCAATTAATGTTTTTTAATATATATTTAAATAAAAATTTATTTCAAAATCAAACACACCAATTAACATATAGGATTGGCTCTGAGCTAGGTTGCACTTCCAGGTCAGGTCTCTGATAGAATCATAACAAATATGTTAACCCTATAATGACTGAAATATAGATTTTGCCATATCCCAACACACAGGTGGGTAGGATAAGGCTGAGGTTTTAAAAAATCTGCAGATATTCCTGGCCTTCCTTCTTCCACACTGCTATCTGCTGCAAGCAAGGCATTTGTTCATTCCTAACACCAGGCTAGTACCCAGCAATTGGAATGACCTTGGAAGGTGTGCCCCTAAATATATAGAATCAGTGTCCTTCCTCAGTCAGTGAGCTCGCAATGTGATTGAGGGGAAATGTGCAGCAATGCCTATCAGAGATGCTGCTGCTTGGTGTGACCATTGGCTAAATGCCCTAGCTGGCTGGTATACCTGTCAGGGCTGAGTTGCTCTTTCCCTTTACAACTGTTTCTCTCACCTTTGCCTCACAGGGAAAGGGAAACTTAAAAATAGCATCAGGACATTGTGACATTGGCAGGAAAATATCCAAAGGAAATGTTATTGGAGTGATTAATGAATAGAATATGTTCAACACAGTTTTTGATTAGTTATTATCTGCATGTTCAGTCTTGTCATTGAGGAAGGAGGCAAATTCCTGAGTGGAAAGTGAGGAGGTGAGAGATGATGGGACAGGCTTCAACAGAGTACCAAAGGTAGCAAAGAAGTATTGAGAACTGTTAAACTGGTTGTGAAGCTGGGTGTCCAAGATGGTGGCTGAGAAGGAACAAGACATTAATTCAAATATTATTATTTTATTTAAATTAGGTATATTCAGCTGCGTATCCAATTCCATGTTTTTCACATTTAGGGGAAGCTTTTGCAGTGTATTACTGGCCAAGACATCCAGAGCAAAATAATAAGACTGTCAAAGAAGATCTCCATGCAGTTGATGACTTGTTCCTAAGAAGTTCTACAATTAGCTCTGTTTTTGTACCATTAGAACATCTTGATAAAGGCACTGTATCGAAGCTTGCTGAAAGAACAAAGAGATTTCAATGTCCATTGTGTAAAAACAAATGTACAGAAACTCATAAAGAAGATTATGAAATAAACTGTGATCTGCTGAACTTGCTAGACAGCAAAGAGATTTGCAAAACAAAAATGGAGCATGCCTTGCAGCATCTCAATGACTTATTAAATTGTTTCCACTGGGAATGTATGGGGGAAGAGCCCGGTGTAATAGATCAGCACCGCCACGCCCTACAGCTTTGTTACCTTTTAGCAGCAAGATCTGGTAAGTTTGCTGAGAAGATAGGAAGCCTCAAACATAACCATTTCCCATTTTCCTTTCTCTTCCTATCTGCTGTTTGTATATTTATGATATGTGTGTGTGAAGAACAACAATACAGGAGTAATTAAAGAATGAGAGAAAGAGAACAAAAAGAAAGGAATGGATTGGGATGCTTTTTTCACAAATATGTGGTAGCTCGTATCTGAAATGAAACCATGTACAGAATATTTTCATAAGCAACTATATTGATTTTTTTCAGGCTCTTTCCTTTAAATTTTGGGGATATGATAGGAAAAAAAACCCAATCGTCTAGGGATTGTTTAGCTCTTTCTCATATATAGGGGTGCGTATTCAGCATAAACCAAGCTGTATTTTTCGGGTATTTTTAAAATTGGTTATAGAATGGGGCTGAATTTCAGCTATCTGAAATGGCCAACCCCCCCAAATCCCAACAATATTCAGAATTTTCAGGACTGCCAGATAGCCCAAATTAAAGGGTTTTTAAAGGGATCACAGTCTCTAAACACCTTCTAGATGAACTCATACCACTTTGAAAAGGTGTTTAAAGAGATCACAGTCCCTTTAAACACCTTCTAGATTAACTCATACCACTTTGAGAAGGTGTTTAAAGAGATCACAGTCCCTTTAAACACCTTCTAGATGAACTCATACCACTTTGAGAAGGTGTTTCAGAGTTCACCCGCAGAGTCACGGCTTGGCAAGGGCATTTAAAGGACTCACAATCTCTTTAAATGCCTTTTCCTCTCCATTGGAAACAATGTAGGATGGGGGTAACTTCTATGGGACCCTTAAAATTGGATCCCCTGGTCCAATCTTTTTGAAATGTTTTTTTTTTTAGGTGAAGCCCCAGCAGCTATGCTGCAAATTTAGTGCCTCTACCTCAAAAACAGCCCCCCAGAAACTCCCGGATTGATTATCCATTGTATTCTTTGGGGACCATAGACTATGGTCTCCATAGGGTGTAATGGACCCCAAAAAATTGGGGTTTCCCAAACATTTATTGAATCTGAATACCATACTGGTATTGGAATTCAGGAATATCGGGAAATACCAATATTTTTCGGGTTCAATATACCTGAATCTGAAAAATAACTGGGTTTCTTTTCACACAATCATATACCTAATTCTGAACCATGTCTGGGGTGGACTGGGAGGGGGAAAATGAGCCTGGAGAAGGGCCTTGCCCCCCAAAAGAGCACAGGAGAAAGAGCCTGCCCAGCCAGCACAATACAGTAATTGACTTCATTGGACTAACATTTATTGGTGAAAGAGTATATGGGGTTTAGGGGTTACAGGTTAGCTGTCATCAAATGGAATGGCAGCTTATTCTCAGCTATAGAAAACATAGTTAAATCTATTTGTTTTCAACAATTGGATGAGACTTTTGCTGTAAACGTAATAGCTAGCTTGATTTCTGTAGCCAGGCCAGTCAATATATACTGTGGTCGATATTGTGACTAAAGTGATATGTTGAGTTTGATGTTTGGCAGAACTGTGCAACCTTGGTCGCGGCCACATGAGCGAGATCAGCCAGACAGAAATCGACACAAATTTGCGCCGGAGCAATTTGCGCCGCAGCTGTGTGATCACACAGGTCCGTGGACCTGCGGGGGCAAACTGCCGTTGTGTGATCACACACAACTGTGGGCGAGTTGGTTCCCCCCCCGGCCGTTTTCGATGCGCTTATTTGCTTAAACATGGGATCAATGAATTGCCTCTCCACCCTTGGGGTCATCCGATGATGCCCATACTGGGACGGGGACCAAAAAAAAGCCTCATCCCTGATGCCACACATTTGTGCTGGCACGATCACACGGGGAAAGTCCAGCTCTGGGCTGCAGCAAACCATTTGAGACTGCCCTTTCACTGGTAGCTTTTTATGCCTATTCCCTGCCGGATCAAACCGGCTTGCGACAGTTTGACAACGGTTGTGGGATGCTTCCCAGCAGGGGTCCTTTAGTAGAAAAAGAGGTGCAGGAGCTCATTAGCATAACTCATTAGCATACCTCATTAGCATATGCCACATCCCCTGACATCACCAGAAGTGTGTCAGAAAGGGAATGTCAGTTTCAGCCCCATTATACCCTATGGGCCATTGAAATCAATGGCAAAAACTCATAGGGTATATGAGGGGCTGGAGAAAAGGGGGTTTGAGGGAGAGGCTCTAAACTTGCAGGGTAGATGCTGGGGCCTCTCCTCAAAATACCCACCAAGTTTCAAGAAGATTGGATCAGGAGGTCCAATTCTATGGGCCCCCAAACAGGTTGTCCCATCCCCTCCATTGTTCTCTATGGTGGGAAAAAATGTTAACTTTTTTCCTCCCATAGAGAACAATGGAGGGAATGGGAGCAACCTGTTTGGGGGCCTGTAGAATTGGACCCCCTGGTCCAATCTTCTTGAAACTTGGTGGGTATTTCGAGAAGAGGCCCCAGCAGCTACCCTGCAAGTTTGGAGCCTCTGCCTCAAACCCCCTCCCCTCCAGTCACTTTTAAAGTTGCCACGGAATTTCAGTGGCAATTCGGCAGCGGGCTGAATCAGATTAGAGAATTTGATTTGGCCCGTGGCTGCCCTACTGGCCACTCCTGAGCTGGCAGAGCTTCGCTCCACCTTGCTCCGGCCCCAACGGACTCCTGCTTCCCAGATGTGCTTGTGTGATCACGCTCATTTGATCTGTCCGTGAATCGTCTCCCTTCCGTGGTAAATGGGTGCGTATGATCACGCCCCTTGTAACATGTAATTTAATGGCCCATTGAATCATCCTTAATTGTATAAAAAATGTAGTATGGGCTCTAGAAGCACCCTTATATTCCTTTAGAATAGGCCATTGCTGTTCCTGGCCCTCATCTACCCCTCCCAGAACCTCAAAGGTCCTTAATACTAAAAAGCTTTATTATCCAAGGATAGAGAAAAGAACTTGGGCTGAGTGATATTTAGTCATAGAGAAGTACAAGGGAAACAATGCAGTCCACATTATTACTGGAACTCTGAGTTAGTTGCTCTGCCAGTGTAGAGGCTCACGGGCTATGTATTTAGTATGCTAGCTAACCTGGCTGACTACTAGTTAATTTTAATTAATAAGCACTTTTCTGTTTCTTTGCAAAGATGATCCAGACAGAGGAGTAGGATGTGTATTATATGATGAAAAGGGCTTTTTTGTAAGTATAATTTGTTTTATTATTATTTGTTTTATTTATTGTTGTATTTGTACCCCGTCCTCCCCACAAGGCAGGCTCAGGGTGGCTCACATTCTTAAAACACCTTTACAGAATACATATATAGTTAATACAGTTTAAAACCAATAAAACATAATAAAAATCCAAACATTAATAATAAGTGTGCCACTGATGTTCTTGTTTCAATATGGTCCAAAGTTTCATTGATCTCTACAGTCAAGCCAACCATCAGGCCACAGTTCGGTGATGGTACAGTGGGGGCAGCTCCTAATTGAAGGCCTGGTGGAAGAGCTCCGATTTACAGGCCCTGCGGAAATGTGATAGGTCCCACAGGGCCCTGATGTCCTCTGGGAGCTCATTCCACCAGTGTGGAGCTGCCACTGAGAATGCCCTGGCCCTGGTGGCAGTGAGCCTGGCGTCCTTAGGACCAGGGAAGGTCAACCGGTTACAAGACCCAGACCGTAGTGCTCTCTGGGGTATATGTGGGGAAAGGTGGTCCCCCAGGTATGCTGAATCCTGGCCATATAGGGCTTTAAAAGTAAGCACCAGCACCTTGAAGCGAATTTGGTATGCTATTGGCAGCCAGTGCAGTGTCCTCAGCCCAGGCTGGATGTGCTCCCTTCTAGGGAGAACCATCAGCAGCCTGGCTGCGGCATTCTGCACTAGCTGCAGCTTCCAGATTTGTGACAAGGGCAGCCCCACATAGACAGCATTACAGTAGTCTAGTCTCGAGGTGACCATTGCATGGATCACTGTGGCCAAGTCTTTGCAGTCCAGGTAGGGGGCCAACTGCCTGACCAGCTGCAGATGGTAGAAGGCTGACCTGGCAGTGGCTGCTACCTGGGCCTCCATTGTTAGGGAGGTATCCAGGAGCACTCCCAAACTCGTAACCTCCAGCACCAGCACCAATGGCGCCCCATCAAAGGCTGGGAGTGGGATCTCTGCCCTCGGGCCACCCTGGCTCAAGCACAGGACCTCAGTCTTCATTGGATTCAGCTCAGCTGGCTCAGCCTAAGCTAACCAGCTATGGCTTTTAATGCCCGGTCCAGGTCTTCTGGGCTGGGGTCCGATCAGCCGCACAACATCAGATAGAGCTGGGCTTACTTTGAAGTTAGACTCCTTTAGTCATGTAGAAGCCTGACAAACAGCTGAGAGTTGGGAACAATCTGATCCCACCTCTCAGCTGTTTTCTGATCTACCTGATAATTCCTGAATATTTTTTTGGTTTTCCCAAGAAAACCCAGATACATTTGGAATGCCAAAATATACCCTCAAAATACTGATAAGGTATTTTTCAGGTATATTTTTGGCTCAGGTTGATCCAAACACCATCCCCTAGTTGACATTTTCATTGAGCTATCCAATATGGCCCCAAGATCTTTTCCCCTCAGTTTCAGCATGTTCAGACCCCATTAGCCTATATTTGAAGTTGGGATTTTTTGTCCCTGTGTGCATCACCTTACTCTTACCAACATTAAACTTCATTTACCACATTGTTGCCTACTCACCCAGTTTGTGGAGGTCCTCTTGGAGCTCTTCACGTGCAGCTTTGGTTTTCACCATTCTGAGTAATTTTGTGTCATCTGAAAATTGGCCTTTATGCCCTGTTGTTTGCTGTCCAGAGGAACTAGTTGGCCACTGTATGAGGCTGTGGCCACACGGCATGGGATTCCCGGTTAAAATCCCACTTGGATTTTAACTGGGTTTTTTTCTTCTGGGTTGGGATGTTTACATCCCAACCCTGGTGGCGGCGGCAGCGGGGGCGGGGCACCCTTCCTGCTCACAGGAGAGTGCTGTATACCCCCTCCTCTGCCACCGCTGCCGCCAGCCGCTGCCGCTGCCAGCCGCTGGTGGATCCATCCTAGCTTCTTGGCTTGCCTTGCACTCTGCTCCGGGCTCCAAGCCCTACCAGTTGCCGCCTGCAAATTTTTGGGTAAGAGAATGTGAGAGGGGGGGACTAGGTGGTGGCAGCCAGCAGGGTTTGGGGTTGGGAGCGGCGCGTGGGGCAGTCTTTCCCCGTTTTTGCACTTGGGTGCTTGAGTGCCCAAGTGCTCAACTGCAAAAACAGGGGGGGGGGGGGAAACAGGGACGGACGATCTGAACAGCCCTCTCTCGCAAACATTGCGAGAGAGGGCTGTTCAGATTGGCTGACTTGTGCATCCCTTGCGCTGAGACCTGGAAAATACTAGTTTTTCCAGGGGTCCTTTAAAGCGGGAAAAAAGCGGAAGGGTTGTGCGAGTGAGCGAGCTTTGGAGAGGGATCCATATGAAAGGGCACGTAAAGAGCAAGAGGAAACAGCTCTAATTCCCACTCAAGTCCCGTGTGACCGCGGCCTGAGACAGGCTGCTGGACTAGATGGACAGTTGATCTGATACAGCAGGGCTCTTCTTACATTTTTATGTTAACTCAGTGTGGCATCTGGATTGCATTTATTCAAATATGATTTCCATTCATAATAATTTATTATTTAACAACTTGCTGTTGTGTTCTTTAAACTTGTAGTTTGGGACAGGTTATAATGGATATCCTATCGGTGCATTGTATGGAAATCTGCCTCGGAGTGGTAGAGCTATTAGAAGTTATCCTGCCAAAAAGTCAGCCCTTGTCCATGCTGAAGCAAATGCTCTGCTATTCAGGTTAATCAACTTATTTAGATTAATAAATATAAGTTATTCATTTTGTCTGAACCCAGTTTCCAAATCCCACAGCTGTGGCCATCAGAGGGAGGGGCAGCAGCAACCACCCTTCCTCTGTACCTAGACTAGGGGTCCCCAGAATGATGCCTGTGGGTGCCCTGGTGCCTGTTGATGCCTTTTTTGGTGCTTTCAAGTGTTTGCAGAAAGGGGGGACTGGTGAGGCTTTTGCCCAGTAAGTCTTCTGATTGGCCATTGGGGATATGATTGTCTGTGCAGATTTTTAAAAACATTGCTTTGTTAGCAGCTGTCACCACAGCACAAGGACCTTCCTTGTGTGATTGAAGGTAAGATGCAGCAGCCATTTTGTGTCTCGCTACACCTCCTTTGGCAGCCATTTTATGGCAGCCATTTTGTTGCTGCACCAACCATATTGTGTCAGAATTTCAAAAGTGCCCACAAAGGCTGGGGATCCTGGCCTAGCCTGAGCTCCTAGCTCTTTCCAGCTGAGACCAGTGGAGGGAGTAAGCAAGCCCTTCTCTTTTATGACTGGGCCCAACTCCAGCTGAGGAACCCTTTCCTGAATTTTTTTTAGTAATTTCACCTTTTTAAAAGTTAATTTGAGAACACTCATGTGAAGTGACAGTGTATAGATTTGATAAATTAAAAATTAAAAAATGGTGGTCAGTTTCTGTGTTTTTGGAGGCCAATCAGTTTTCCTACTGTGGTCTTGGGACCAGGCAGCCCAAAAATTTCAGTGACTTTCATGATCCATAATATAGCCATCTAATGGTGCCATCTAATAATAAAGGCATTGCAGTTATGGATCACTGTACCCTGCTGTAGTTGAGGCCCTGTATGCAGAAACAAAAGAGATGTAACATTTCAATTTATAAGACTATTCACAGTTTAATAATTTTTACCCTTCGTCTTCAAAGTAAAACTATGGAAAATCATATTATACCTTTGTTAACATTTGGTGTGGTGACCCAGGTTCTGATAAAATTTCTGGGGGAGGGGATTCTTTAGGAATAGTTTTCTGCCTTTCTAGAAGAAGAAGAGATTGTATTTATACCCCGCCCTTCACTACCCAAGGGAGTCTCAGAGTGGTTTACAAACTCCTTTCCCTTCTCCTCCTCACAACAGAAACCCTGTGAGGTAGGTGGGGCTGAGAGAGCTCTGACAGAAACTGCTCTTTTTCAAGAACAGCTGTGCCAGAACTATGGCTTGCCCAAGGTCACTCCAGCAGCTGCAAGTGGAGGAGTGGGGAATCAAACCCGGTTCTCCCAGATCAGAATCTTCACACTTAACGACTATACCAAACTGGCTAATTGGAACATTTAATGTAGCTTCCAAAAATAAGCCCCAAATACTAATAGCTTATAGATATAATAATTAATTATGTTAATCAATACCTGCCCATATTTTCCCTACAAGTTCTATATGATGTGTTTAAACACCAAGGAAAAAAGGACTAGATGCCAGGAACAAAAATAAATAATGCATAATAATGATTAATCAATTTTTATTCCCCCCTCCCTTAAAAGCCTGCTTTGGCGGGGAGGGTGGGGTATAAATCAAATAAATAAATAAATAAATAAAAATAAAAAACATACTGGTTAATTCTATGGCACCTTAGAGTAAGATTTATGCTATTCTTTCCACAGAGAATAAATTGTACTGCTGCCTTTCTTTCAGGAGTAAGAAGAACATAGAAAACCAAGATATTCTTTATTGCAGCAAAGTCCCCTGTGATGATTGTCAAAAATATATAGAGTTTGTAGGCATAAAGTGGATTTTTGCTGTAAAACAATCAGAACAGGTTTGTTTCACCACACTTTATAAACTGGTGTATTTTGAACTTGTATTTCATGGTGTATTTGACTTGTACCACCTCTTATGGTGATAGAAAACACAAATTTTAAAAAGTTCTGAAAAAAGTCTGGTGGCCTGGACCGTGGTAGCCATGAAAGGCTGATGGAAAGAAAATGGTATGTAGGGTGCCAGGGAGAGGGTGGGAGTCATGCTGGTTTACTATCCTCCAAGCTTGCCAGCTGGCTTCCTGCAGAGGTTGGCTGAGGTGGAGGCATTGTGGGCCTTGTGTTTTCCCAAACTGATAATTTGGGGGGGGACTTCAATGTCCATGCCAGTGCTGCCTTGTCTGGTGCCTCCTTGGATTTTGTGACTGCCATGGCATCATTCGAAATCTCCCAGGTTGTATTGGCCCCCATGCCCAAAACAGGCCACACGCTTGATCTGATCTTTTGTGCAGGAATGGATCTGGATTCAGTGGTGCTTTGTGAACTGGTGCCATGGACTTTACTTTCTGAAGGTCAGTTTGAGATTTGCCTCCTCCCTCTGCATGGGCAGCAATCTTATTTATGCCCACCTGAGGAGACTCATGGATCCAATTGGATTCTAGAATGGTTTGTGGGATTTATCTGGGTCTGCTGGCAGCTCCCTTGATGAGCTCACTGAGGCCTGGAATCTGGGTCTTCAGGAGGCCATTGAGTAAGCTGCCCCCGGTGCCTTCTTTGCCCCCGTACTACCTTGGCTCCTTGGTAGAAGGATGAGTTAAAGGTATAAAAGGGGGAGCTTAGATGGCTAGAATGGCTCTAGCGATGAACCTATAATAAAGCACTTTAACAGAGCCCGCCTGAAGGCCTACGAAGTGGCAGTGAAGGCGGCAAGAAGTGTTCCGACTTCTCTGCCTCCATTGCATCACCTGTGTTATGTTCAGCTCAGTTGTTTAGGTGTATTAGGCAATTGACCCAGCCCTTTGGCAGCTCCAAAAGTAGATAAAAAATTGACTATTAGCTGTGACACATTTGCAACATTCTTTTCGAATAAAGTCTTGCTCCTCTGCCAAGACTTGGCCACCAGATTTGGTGCCAGTAGGAATCTCAGGGCTCCATCTGCTCAATCAGGTCCATTTTTGGGTTCCTTCAGCACACTCTTCTAGGCAGATATCAACAGGGTCTTTTTGGTGTTCGGCCTACTACCTGCTCCTTGGATCCCTGCCCTTTCTGGTTGATGAAAGCCTCCAGGGAAGTGGTAGGAAAAACCTTGGGAGATATTATAAATTTTTAACTCTCCCAAGGCTGTTTCCCTAGTTCCTTCAAAGAGGCAGTGGTGATACCCCTCCTGAAAAGTCATTGTTAGGTGACAGGGACATAGCCAATTAGCAACCAGTATCAAATCTTCCATTTCTGGGAAAGGTGATTGAGCAAGTAGTGGCCGAACAGCTCCAGGAATTCCTGGATGAGACATCTGTCCTAGATCCCTTCCAATGTGGCTTCTGGCTGGGGTTCAGGACCGAGACAGTTCTAGTTGCTCTAGTTGACAATCTCCGGTTACATTGTGATACTAATCCTGTTGGATCTGACAGCTGCCTTTGACACAGTAGACCACTTGGTCCTTATCAACCACGTAGCCTCCCTGGGGGTGAGGCCTTGAGCTAGTTCTTCTCATTCTTCCAGGGTCAGTCCCATAGGGTAATTGTGGATATAGAGAGGTTATCACCGTGAGCCCTAGCTTTTGGAGTTCCACAGGGGTCAATTCTCTCCACAATTTAACATCTATATGTGCCCCCTGGTAGAGATCGACAGGAGGTGTGGAGTGAGGTGCCATCAAAGGCAGATGACACCCAGCTCTGCGTCTTATTTGAGGAGCGATGGCTGGAATTCTGGTCTTGGCCTCCTACCTCAATGCAGTGGTAGACTGGCTAGGTGAGAGTTGGTCAAAGCTAAATCCATCCAAGACAGAGATCATGCGGCTGGGGAAGCCCGGGCCACTGGGGTGGCCACTTCTACTGACCCTTGATGGGGTCTGACTTTCTGCAGTTAACTCCGTCAGGAGTCTGGGGGTGTAACTCAGTTATTTGCTTTCCATGAACAAATGTGTGTACTTGGTGACAAAGACTGCATTTTACAATCGATGCCTGGCCCTCCGACTGGCCCCCTATCTGTCTCAGGCATACCTTGCCACAGTAATTCACACAACAGTCACCTTAGCACTGGATAACTGTAACATGCTCTATGCAGGGCTACCTTTGAAAATGCTTTGGAAATTGCAAGTGGTTCAGAATACAGCTGTCAGATTGCTGATAGGAACATCCTGGTCAGTGCATATAACAACTCTCCTGCGGCAGCTGCACTAGCTCCCACTTAGTTTCTGGTGCCAATTCAAAGTGTTGGTACTTACCTTTAAAGCCCTAAACAGCTTGGAACCCTCATACCTTTGGGACCGTGTTTCCCAGCATGGTCCTTCCTGTCTTCTCCAATCACCATCTTGCAATTTATTAAAGGTCCCTGGTTCACGAATTGTCTGGCTTGTGTCAACAAAGGCAACGGCTTTCTTGGTAGTGGCCCCCGTCCTGTGGAACCAGTTCTCTGAAGTGGTGCGTGCCTTGTGGGAGGTGACCTTTGGGTGATTGTGATCCACCAGGCACCTGGTGCATTATACTCCAGCTGCATCTTCAGAACCTAGGCATCCTGCCCTGTTTGATAGTTGATAGATTTTAACTGTGGCAGATTTTTTAATCATTTTATATTTTAAAAGTTTGTTTATTGTATTTTTGTACCATTTTATCAGGTGCATTTTATATGTTGTTAGCAATGCCCCCTCTAAGCTGTGGAGTCTTGTGAGCAAAAATTCAACTTTGTGAGTTACTGTTGTGAGCAAGCGATTTGGCTACTGCATAAATTAGTTTGCTCTGGAGCCATCCTTCCTGAGCTATGACAAAAATGTGTGATCCAGAGGCTAAAAAACTGTGAGCTAGCTCACACTAACTCAGCTTAGAGGGAACACTGGTTGTTAGCTGCCTTGATTCCTCTTCAGGGGAGAGGGAGTGGGACATAAATGTGATAAATAAATAAATATTGCAGAAAAGAATTTTTAAATGTTTATATTTGTTGTTTTATTGTTTATTTCTATATCAAATTCTTTTATATGGTTATTTATCTTGTTATTACCCACTATGGATCTTGAAATGCTCAAGTGAAAGATGGCTATATAAATATTTTTAAAAATAAATGATTTGGGCAGGATGCCTGGGTTCTGAAGATGCAGCTGGAGCATAAAAAATAAAATAAATGAAATAAACATAAATGCTCCAAAGTAAGCACGTGTATTTTATATTGTGGATGTTTCTCTTTTTTAGGGATTTACTGTTGTAAAAAGGGATACAGAAAATAAACCGGTACGTATCTGTACTAAAAACCAGATTTTGGGAAAGACTGCAAAAAGTGCTGCTGATGTCTTAAAAATAAAAGCTGTATTGATATATGATAGGCTATTGTGGAAAAATTGATAACAATGGAAAAAAGTCTCAGGACAGAGCAGAATATAATATGCTCTCCTTAGGCGTAGTTGCTTTAGATATTGTAGCTTTAGATGTAACTGGTAAATGTACTAAATAGATATGAGAGAAGAAATATTGATGAGGAAAGAAAGTAATGGGATAGAAACATGAACTAAGCAAAGACACTGGTTACAAAAGGATTGGTTCCAACTGCACCTCTGTTGTAGGGCGTAGACATGATTGCATGTAGAAGCGAGCCTTGGTCTTGTACTGTGTGTTTACTACAATGTTTACTAAATGTACCTCATTTAGTATGAACTTCAATTTAAGCAGAGGAAGAGTGGCTTAAATTGAAGAAAGTCTCCTTAGGCTTCAAACTTTGCTGGACCGAGTAGTAGGATATCAGCCAATATACATATATTATGCTGACTTCTCCCCCTCAGTCAATTCTGTGGTCTTTTTGTTAATCAGAGTGCTTACTGTGCTGTGCCTCTCCCTCCCGCCCCCCATAACCTTCATCATCTGCAACTACTAATTTGTCATCCTTATTGTAGATCCACCCCCCGCTTATTAATATTTAGGTTTTATCATTTTTAAAATGTTTATATTTTTGCTAGTTTGTATTTAATTTCAACATGAAAAGTTTTAAACAATTATTTATAAAGTGCTTAGAGAATTATAAAGTGCTTAGAGAAAAGAGAGTTACGTGGTAGACTTTATATAGTCTCTAGGACAGTGTTACGCCACAGCTTTCAGAGAGCCACATTTGCAGTTATCATCATCCATGGAAAGATCCACATTTACTTCCATCCCTGGCATGAGGCAGCCAGTATCTCAGGGTGGCTTGCAACTTTCCTGTTCTTGCAATGACTGTTTCATTGGTGGGAACCACACATCAGCCATAAGTGCCGCTATGAAGCCCTTGGCCACTCTCCTGAAATACTGGGCAGGTACCATATTGGGGAACAGTGCTCAGAGGAACCACTAGGGACATGTCAAAGACCCACATGTGGCTCCCAGACCACTGAATATCATTGGTCTAGGGCACAGATTAGATTGAATCCATATCATGGGTGTATCATTTGCTTATATCAACTTCCCAAATAATCATGATGCATAAGAGTAGTTCCATGTCGAAAGAAAACTTAGGAATACTTATTTAACATAACACTATAACAATTGTTTGTTTGTGTGTGTGTTTCTTTCTGTAGTGGCACCCATTGTCAAAACACATTGCTTCGCAAGATGGATCCAGTGACCAGAAGGACAACAAATCAGATGAGCCAAAAGCAGGTGTAGAGGGAAAAGCAGGTAGGAATCAAGTCTCAGGTGTCAAACAGAATCCAGAAGTCAAAGGCAGAGTTGTCATCAGTTCAAGCAAAACAGCAAGCAAGATCTGACAGACCAGAGTGATCTGCATATGCGGATTAGCTAGGGGTCAAGTCCACATAGTGAGCTGGATTCAAGGGGCTGGTTCAAAACATGATAGTACCGTCTGGGACCTAGATACCTGCTGGACTATGTTCACTCAGAACTCAAGACAGATGAAATGAAGCTCACACATTTTGGTCAATCCATAAAATGTCCTAAGTACAAGTGAGGGGAAGTGAGAAGGTGTTTAACAATTCAACTTCTGCTCAGTTTCACTATTGGAGTGGTAAACGTTTCTGCACACAGGTGTGAAGCAAATCAAGATAGCATGATCCTGTAGTTTCCCCAGCCTTGCTGCCACTGCTGGGCTAGGCACACTGAGGTGTGTGTGTGTGTCTGGCATACTCAGGAGGTGGGGCAAGGCTTATGGATGGTGGGGCTCCATCCCCAAAGCCTCGCCATGGCTACGGGCCGGCCACGGTGTATGCCCTGATAACATCTAGCTCTGCACAGGGATGCCCTTGAAGAGTGTCTGGAAACTAAACTTGCTACAGAGTGCTACAGGAAGAAAGTTGGCTGGAGTGGGTCATACGCACCATAGCAATACAGTCTTGTTCCATCTACGGTGGCTTCCAAATTTCCAGGGGTCTGATTCAGTATATGGCGGCTTCATGAAGTCTATTAACTACCTATTTTTCCTTTTTCAGGCCCTCGCCCAGAAAAGAGAGATGTGTGTTTATTTTTAGCAATTCATATGGAAAATTCACCATCCTGTGAAACGCCACAGGGTACCGTCGGACCAGGATCAGATACATTTAAAGTGAGTCATGGGTATTCAATATTTATAGCAGGACACAGTAAACACAAATTATTAGTATTCATTAGAATAGGGGACTCTGCCTCTCAGGTTTTCTTCTGTCTCCAGTAAGCTTACAGGGCTCTTAGAAGCACATGCTTTAATGCTTTGCTTTTCTCTCCCTAGCTGGATGAGTGTAATAAGGCAAGAGAAGGGTTTTATTCTCAGTTCTCCCTATTGTGTTATTGCTACCTTAAAGAAAGCACAAAAGAGAAGTAAATGGAATCTTGTTAGGATATGGATTAATGCCCATCTAAGAGACAACACTTTGCCTTGATGTTTCAGGGCAAAGCAGCATCTACAAGTGTCAGCCAAATTGCTCTGAATTTAAGATTAGCAATTGGCAAATAACCGAGTTTTTAGCCAACTATACCAAGGTCCCGCCCCTTCCAGGAGTTCCCAGTAAATAGGCACTGAGGCAGAGGTCAGTTTAAATGATGTTTACTTGCAAAATGTTTTCAAGCATACAAAAACAGAATCACACACACAAACACACAAGTCCTAAGAAGTTTAAGATAGAAAAATAGCACTTTTGCATGAGCAGGAGATTCATTGGTTGGGAGATACGTTACCTGTCCTGGAGATGGGCTATCCATTCCAAAAGAAGATTTGTGGGGTTGAAAGGAAAAATGGGGAGTGGGTCCTGAACTGGCAGAAACACACTTCTCTCTGGCTGCAGACTCAGAGATCAAAGATGGAGGTAGAGTATTGGGATAGCAAGCTGGACTCAAGAAGGGTAAAAGCAGATAGGGGTTGTAGAGGCTCAAGAGAGCGATTGCATGGTATGCAAGATTTTTTATTAGGTGAGTTTTGGGACAGTCAGCGCTAACCACATCCCACTAACACACCTACCAGATAGTCCATTCCCAAAAACCCTACTATTGGTCAAAGTAAAAAGAGGAGGGGATGCAGAGGGGTGGTTAATATTGCAACACTAGAGGCTAAACCGGAACTGACACCTGGGCAAGTCTGCGATGAGTCACCGAGCCATTCCATTGTTCCTTAATGGCCCTAGCCTGGCCAGTTGATGGGCGAAGATTAGTTGCCAGGTAACTTCACTTAGCATAATCCGTGCAGGAATGTTGGAGGGGGCTGGGGGTTGCCTAGCGTGAGGTGAGAGGAGAACCCTTTTGCAATGAGGTCCTTGTCTCTTTGTGTGAACTATGTCGGGTGCCTGCTTCCCGGAATGGACTGGAGCCTCTCATAGCAACGAAGAGTGCATGTAGTCCTTTAAAGCATAACATCCCAAAGTTCAAAACTTATGAACATTAAAGTCCATAAGAGCACATGATGTGCCTTGCTAGGCAACACAAGCAACTCTTATTTTCTTCATTTATACCCCACCTTTCTCCCTAGTGATGTTCCAGAGCACCCTACATCAGTCTTCTCTCCTTCATTTTCTCTCTGGTCTAGGCAGTTTCCCTTACTCACTTCAAACAGTGATTTAACAGCACTGCATTTTAACAGCTTTAAGCAGTATGTTGGCAGCCATCATGTGTACAACTCAATTTTGCCATCTTCAGTGGTAGACACAACACTTGGAACAAAAACCTCCTCAGGACTCAACAGGGATATTGGTTTCTTATCTCATTACATGCGCTAACTCATTCAGTCCTCACATATGCATTCTCAGCAAGAAAGACTATACATCCTCTGTATTTTAGTGTATTTCTTTTTCAGAATAGTAGAATACTGAATGTAATGCAAGGAATATTGGATGTTTTGCTCACATACACTAAACTCATTTTAAAAAGGGCTGTTAAGTTACCTCCATACCTGAGAGGAGATGAATGGTGAGTCTCACTTTACTTACCCCAATTAGAAAAGATACCTTTACACACTTACCCCCTCTGTTTTGAGATATTTATTGCTTTGGTGTCCTTTCCTCCCCTTAATTAAATCAAAACTGTTGCCCTTACAACCTTAGTTTGTTATTTAGTTTTGGTTTTGCATAACTTAAAACATCTTCATCATGTTACATGTAAGTTTGCTGTTAAGCCTGTCTATAATTTTGAACTCTACCTTCCATATTTTACATGAATATTTTTAATGATCTTGGGATATTTGCAACCATTATTCCAGCAGTAATAGAGAGAATGTTAGCCTGCTTGGGCAAATTAATAGAGAGGGTGGTGGCGATACAGTTGCAGAGCTTCTTGGATGATGCCTCTGTATTAGATCCCTTCCAGCCAGGCTTCTGCCCGGGGTTCAGGACGGTGCTGGTCGCCCTTACTGATGACCTCTGGAGACATCTGGATCGGGGCGGTGCAGCAGTATTGCTGTTGTTAGACCTGTCGGCCACATTCGACATGGTCGATCACCGGCTGCTGACCCGCCGCCTTGCCGACGTGGGGATACAGGGACTTGCCTTACAGTGGCTTGCCTTTTTTCTCCAGGGTCGGGGACAAAGGGTGGTGGTAGGGGAACAGCAGTCCCAGATGCACCTGCTTGAATGCGGAGTGCCCCAGGGGGCTGTTCTGTCCCCGATGCTTTTCAACATCTTTATGCACCCCCTTGCCCAGATTGTCTGGAGGGCGGGGTTGAGGTGTCACCAGTATGCTGATGACACCCAGCTCTATCTGATTTTGGGCGGCCAGTCGGGCTCTGGACCAGACGATTTGGACCGGGCATTGCACGCTGTGACTGGATGGCTCAGGTTGAGTAGGCTGAAGCTGAATCCGGTGAAGACGGAGGTCCTGTGCTTGGGCCGGGGTGGCCCTTGGTCGGGGCTCCCCCTCCCAGCCTTCGACGTGGCACCATTGGTTCCTGCGCCGGTGGTTAGGAGTCTGGGAGTTCTCCTGGATCCCTCCCTGACGATGGAGGCCCAGGTAGCAGCCTCTGCCAAGTCAGCCTTTTATCATCTGCAGCTGGTGCAGCACTTGGTCCCCTTCCTGGACCACACTGACCTGGCTACAGTGATCCATGCAACGGTCACCGCGAGGTTAGACTATTGTAACGCTCTCTACATGGAGCTGCCCTTGTTGCAAATCTGGAGGCTGCAGCTAGTGCAGAATGCCGCGGCAAGGTTGCTGATGTGCCTCCCTCGACAGGAGCACATCCGACCGACGCTGGAGGCACTGCATTGGCTGCCTATAGTGTACCGGATTCGCTTCAAGGTGCTGGTGCTTACCTTTAAAGCCCTAAATGGCCTGGGTCCGACTTACCTGAGGGACCGCCTTTCCCCGTATAGACTCCAGAGAGCACTACGGTCTGGGGCCCAACACCGGCTGGCTATCCCAGGCCCCAGGGAAGCCAGGCTAACTGCTACTAGGGGGAGGGCTTTTTCTGTGGTGGCCCCTTTCTGGTGGAACGAGCTCCCGGAGGAGAGCTTATGCAGTTTTGCAGGGCCTGTAAGACAGAGCTCTTCCACCAGGCTTATAATTAGGGGCCGCCATCTCCCCTCATCTCCCCCCTCTATTTATGACCATCAACATCTGCAGCCCAGATGGGCAGCAACCGGCCGCGATTATCATCATCTGGAGTGGGGGACGACTGATACCGGAGCTAGAGAACATGGGGTCATATATTACGCCATCTGAAAATTACTGAGCACTTTGGTTTTATTGTTGAATGTTTCTGAATATTTATCATGTTTTAACGGATTTTAACTGTATTTATATATCTTGGCTTGCCAAGTCGTGTGCGCGGCTCTGAACCTGCGTTGCAGGGAGAGAGGCCTATAAGTCGAATGAATGAATGAATGAGAGACTCATCTTACTATTTCTGTCTTTGTCACCTAAACTGAAACTGAAACTGGAGGGCAGTTGTCAGGGTCAAATCAGTCCTAGGGTTGCCAAGTCTGGGTTGGGAAATACCTGGAGACTTTAGGGGTGGAGCTAGGAGAGGGTGGGGAGGGGAGGGGCCTCAGCATAGTACAATGCCATAGAGTCTACCCTTCAAAGCAGCCAGGGGAGCTGATCTCTGTCAGCTGGAGATCAGTTGTAAAAGTGGGAGATCCCCAGGCCCCACCTGGAGGCTGGCAACCCTACAGTCAACAAGTTTCTGTGGCCAAAGAAATTTAGAATGAGAAGTGTCCTGGGGGGTCATGCAGCCAGAGATTTTCCTCGCTTCTATGGTCATCGCTGGGCCTACTTACTGCCCATTTTCTCATTTCCCCACAAGAACTGATGATTGAGCAGGTCTGGAAAAGGGGTATACAAATTTTCTAAATACATAATTACCAATTGTAGGCAAAACAGGCCCTGCAGGTACCCTTGGGGAATGTGGCATTTACTCGACTAGCTCAGAACTCAAGCTGTTGAGAGGAGGAGTTACTGTCTCTAGCTGCATTTCAGCATTTGTTCAGTATTACTTTTCACTGTCTCCAACCAGTCAGTAGCTAGAGGTGCATTTGTCTGATGGCTGTAGCCAGAGCCTCTGTTTCAGTCACTTAAGAAATATTTTTCCAAATTAACAATCCCTTCTCCCACCCTATATCCAACCTGGGTGTAGGGAAACCTTGAAAATCTCACTCTAGAGATCATTCTTGGATCACTGTGTTGTCTATTGGGATCTGTAAGTATGTGCATGACTTTCTGAAGCTTTCCTTGATCTGCCCTTGAAAAGAATAATTTACAAGAATTGTACATTCCATACATTAAAATTTTACCTGTTTTGAAGTAAGTGTTTACTATAGACATGTCCCAAACTTGTGTTCGTAACTCATTTACTATTTTTATTTATTTCATCTTAAAATAAATACATTCAATAGAATATTGTGTGTCCCTGTCTATTTTACAAATGTCAGTAGTTATTTTTATTTGGTAATTGCTATAGTGAGGCCATGGGTCAGTGGCAAAACACATACCCTTCCTCACATTTAACTTTATTTTTTTAAAAATTATTTTATCGTGTTCAAATACAAAACATATACCCATAAGGCTGAATCAGAACAGTAGGAATACAGTAACAGTAAGTTATAGCTATTAATGTAACAGTTTGTAATTCCAAGACATAATACTGCAAAAAACTTTTAAACACAAGACATATATTAACTAGTACACTTCTTATCAACTCCTTAGAACAGTGAGGACTATAGTAACTGTTTGGGAGATTGTTTCGGATTAGCCATTAGATGTTGTAAGGGTGACATAGATAGTACGAACATAGTGCAATACAATATATGAGAACAGTAGAAGGCGATAGGTTACTCTGTGGTGTATATGGCCAGAGGGAGGCTCAGGTCCACAGGTTCTAGTGAAGAGGGGATGAGTGCTCATAACCATCTCTGAAAGTCTGCCCAACTTGGTGGTATTCTGCCTTCTGAGGTAAGAAACTCTAAGATTGGTTCCCATTTCTCTAAGAACCTGAAACTGATTGGGTTAACAGCAATAACATTTATTTTGTTAGTGACGCTTTCCATCAAAAATCGATTTCATAATTTGTTGTGCCACAATTGCAGCGAGGGAGGCTCAGGTAGCTATTGCTGTACGTGCAGCAACTCACATTTAATTTAAAGCATCTGGGGTTTCAGGGCTGGGAAAAATCTTTCTCTGCTTGAAGCCTTAGAGCAGAGGTTTCAAACTAATTTGTTATGAGGGCTGGATCTGACATAAATGTTACTTTGTGGGGCCAGGCCATGCCAGAGACAGTAACTCCTCCTCTCAACAGCTTGAGTTCTGGGCTAGTCGAGTAAATGCCACATTCCCCAAGGGTACCTGCAGGGCCTG
This sequence comes from Lepidodactylus listeri, assembly GCA_029233225.1. Classification (NCBI taxonomy): domain Eukaryota; kingdom Metazoa; phylum Chordata; class Lepidosauria; order Squamata; family Gekkonidae; genus Lepidodactylus; species Lepidodactylus listeri. The sequence continues at coordinate 26,261,333 of JARCFY010000008.1, forward strand.
TTTTGCCTACAATTGGTAATTATGTGTGCCATAAAATGTAATGCCAGGTACTGGAGATATAAACTTTATGAAGGACACAGGCAAACCCAATTAACAATATTGTTTTTTACTGAAAATACAAACATGCTTAAAACATTAACACCCTTACAGTATTTCCTCAAAGTAGCTCTCTGAAGCCCACCCTCCCGCTTCCACTGCCCAGTACTCATCAACACTGGGACAGTATACAGGGATATAATGCACAGCCTCTGTCATCTGGCAATAAAGGTAATGACCAGTTGCTCGTGGGATGGATAAAAGCCCTGGATGGGCCAGTTCCAGCTCACAGGCCGGATGTCTGACACCCCGCCTTACAGGATAGCTGCGGATGAGTTCCCAAGGATACTCTTCCTTATTTCAAACTGTAAGGATGAAAGGTATATCCAGTTCAAATGGCAATACAGATCTGGCTTTTGTACTTAATAATTAGAAAGTTTACAGATATTTTGATTAATCATTTATTTAAAAGAATCTTTGTGGGGGGCAGTTTTGTAAAACAGGCATTGTCATCTGTGAAGGAGACACATTCCAAAGGATTATTGCAATGGACTGCTCATCCAAAAGCCTGCATGCTGTGCAGAGAGTATTGTTAAAACGGCCTAATGAACTACGAGGATGTAACATTTACTTGTCACGGAAGCCTTGCCTAGACTGTGTGAAGTTTCTAGTTCAAGGTAAGTACAGAAGTTAAAGTACTGCAAAAAAATCTTCTGAGAAAAATGAAAACCTCATGTAATGGCACAGTACTAAGACCATAGGGCTATCCTCACTGGTACTTTATCTTCCTGCATAATTTGATTATTTTGCAATAACTTTCTGCAAATTCTTATACAGGCCTGTTATGTTCCATATGATGGCTGCTCGCTGTTTCCTCCCTCAGAGGCAACGGTCATTTTGAGCAGGAGCTTGGGGGAGCACAGCTCTGGGAGTTGGTGCCGGCCCCCCAGCTCCCGCGGGGGAATGCCTGCTTGTGTCATGGCTGCAGCAAAATGACCCCGTTCCCTGGAAAGGTCCTTGTTCCTCCGACCAGCCTTCTGAAGGCTTCAGCCACCACTGAATCTATCCTCCCAGAATAGTGGTATTTCTGAGGCTTGGATTAATAGCTGTCCCCTTTCTTTCTTTCTTTCTTTCTTTCTTTCTTTCTTTCTTTCTTTCTTTCTTTCTTTCTTTCTTTCTTTCTTTCTCTCTCTCTCTCTCTCTCTCTCTCTCTCTCTCTCTCTCTCTTCTTTCTTTCTTTCTTTCTTTCCCTCTCTCTCTCTCCCTTCTTTCTCTCTCTCTCTCTTCTTTCTTTCTTGTCTTCTGACATACTTCCAGTGATGTCAGGTGCTGTAGCATATGCAAATAAGTTATGCTAATGAGTTATGCTAATGAGCTCCTGCACCTCTTTTTCTATGAAATGACCCCTGCTCAGAGGTATATTTTCCCTCCAAAATTCTGTTCCCTTCTGTGACTGAGCCACAGCCACCCCAAGTAATGTGGTTTTCTTTGTTGTCTTTAAAAGACTGACTATCCCACCCAGTCACAGGGCTATTATTTGGCTTTTAGCCCAGCCCTGGAATGTGAGGGAAGAATCAGGAGTCCTCTTGGGATGAACCTCCTTCAAATGGCACTTGATACGATGTAAAAGTCAAACAGAACAAAAGATTTTATTTAACAGAAAGCAAAATGTCAGGCGTGATCAGGAGTTGTTATTCAGGTGTGTTGAAGGGTACCCTTGCTACTCAGTACAGGTAAACAGGCAGATAGCCTCATGACAAATTAGACAACATAAACAGAAAGAGAACTTCAAACAGTACCTGAGCATGAATTTTAATGTGCCCCCAACACAGTTTAAGATTTGTTCTTTTTGTTGGGGATGTTTATTATAAAAAGCTATGGAAAAAACTTCAACACTCTGCTAACTTTCTAATCAGAAATTTGTTGGGACACATTAAAATTCTGGGGGCAGAGGGTAAAGTTTTCCTCTTTCTACTATTTCTTGTGTTGGCCATCCTCCTTTCTTGTTAGATAGGCAAACATATTAACCATATCTGTTTGGGGCTACACTCTGTTTTGTGCCTATAGGAGGATAAAAGATTGTAAGTGAAGTAGCACTAAATGCCGTATTTTTCGCTCCATAAGATGCACCTGACCATAAGACGCACCTAGCTCTGCTCGGTGCCGTGGCTTGGGAAAAGTGAGGGGGGGTTTAAGACGCACTTCCCCCCCACTTTTTTTGGGAGAAAAAGTGAGTCTTATGGAGCAAAAAATACAGTAATGGGATTTTATCTTGTCCAGAAAAGATAATAGGAGGTCTTATATTCAGATAAATAAGGACACAATATAAAGTGAACAAATGGGGCCATTACACATCCATTGTACAGAAGAGTTAATTACTAGATATGGTGCAGATGCTCAGAATTGTTTTCTTAGAAAAAAGATTTAAGAAGTACAGTCTTGGGTGTAGTTCTTTCTTAGCTAAAATCCTGATGTATTTCAAAGTAGTTATCATGTTTCATGTGCAGTAACATACTTTGAATCCTAGTGAAAGTAAATGGACTTGTCATTATTGGTACATTCATAAGATTTTATTCCATGGTTTCTAACGTATTCTTTTATGAAAGGCATAATTTTATAATGATTAACTTAGTTTTTCAATTATTTCTACTGTTCTTTGTACAGCACAAGTGCATTCCATATTATTTTGGCCTAATTCAGAAATAGAAATAAGTGAATTAAATCAGAAGGAACTTTTGACATTTAAACAACAAGGTGAACTTATTAACAACATTTTAAAGGAAAGCTGTACTTATCATGCCATGTTCGTGCCACTGGTAGACACAGAAACAGAGAAGACTGGAGATGCAAAAATTTCTTCTATATTTGACTGTGCTAAATTAAACTCTGAAAAAATTGAAGTATTCAACGTGGCAGTTTTGGAAAAAGAGTATCAAAAGGCATATAAGGAAGAAATTGAAAAAGCACAGAAATATTTTCAGATGCTGACAGCTAATAATGCCAGAAAGTTATCAAAATATAAGTTCATTGAGACAGAGGAATGTCTAGAAGACAAGTATATTCAGCATGCTTTGCAGCTCTGCAATTTACTAGCTGCCAGAAGTGGTAAGTGAAGAAAAAAAAATCTGTCTGCCTCTGTCCATCCGTCTGTCTTCTATCTAATCTTGATCAGACTAATGTTATGATCAGTGTTCCATCTCCAGGGTATAGCCAATCACTGAATAGTCCCTTTCTGGAACTATGTCACTTAGTAGAATAGAATATTATGCATGCAGTGTAGGAGTTCTTCACTCTGCATTTGTGGATTATCCTAATGGCCATTACATTCTGTAGATACTGTGGAGCCAAATTTGAGCCAGTAAATGTAAAAAGTAAATGATGGGTTTCCTGAGCAACAAATCACAGTGGTTGTTAATTACCAGCTATTACTAGTGCTGTTGAAGTCGTGACCTTTTCTTGGTATTTATAATTGTTTTTTTTCTATTGTTTTTTATTTTATTTTTATTAATAATTTTATTTAAAGTGTAAGCTGCCTTGAGTTCCACAAGGGAAAAGGATGGCTAATAAATGTTTTACATAAATAAATAAATTCAGGTGGGTAGCTGTGTTGGTCAGAAGCAGCAGAACAAAGTTTGAGTCAAGTGGCACATCTGAGATCAACAAAGTTTTATTCAAAGTGTAAGCTTTCATGTGCAAAACACACTTCTTCAGACAAAACATAAATAAATAGTGCGATCCATAGGATCAGTATGCCTATTGGAAATTATGAACCTCTTTACATGCTTAATCTTCCAGAATCTTTTCATGTAAACATGTTTACGTATGCATGATTGTGTCCTTGTCAGTAATAGGGTATAGGATAAGAGGTCTTGGCTAGAAAGAGAGTTAGTGTTTCCATACTGTTTGGATATCTGGGAATTTCACGGACCCTTGATAACATACCTAGTCTAGCATTTACAGCATTAATTGGCATAGATTGTTAGCTTTTAATTTAAAAAAGCAACTCTCCAGACTAGGGATGGGCATGAACCCAGTTTGTGGTCTGTAGTGTACTCATGGACAAAAAACCTGTTCATATGAACTGAACTGGTTTGGGAAGTTTGTGATGTGATAGAATGCCCCCTGGTGTGCTAGAGACACCAAACTCACCATGCATCTCCAGCTGACTCTCCTCTATCTGCTCTCCAAGTTTGGTAAGGATTGGGTTTACGGGGTCCAAGTTATGCCCCCCCCCCCCCAGAAGGTGCCCCCAGGAAAGTGCTTTCTGGGGAAATGAAGTACAAGTTCAGGAAGTTCAGGAATGTATTGACCAGCCCCCCCAGTGTGCTCAAGACACCAAGCTTGCATCACATCTCCAACTGACTTTCCTCTACCTGCCCTCCCAGTTTGGTGAGGTTTGGTTTTATGGATCCGAGTTATGTCCCCCAAAGAAGGCGCCCCCATACTCCATTGTTTCCGGGGGTGGGGGGAGCAGCAAGAAAAGCAATGGCAGAAGCCAGCAGAACAGGAACAGAATCAAAGTCCCCACGAATCTCTCCAGTAGAAACTGAAGGTGGAGGGCATTTTTGCCTTAGTCCTAGTGGCTCAAAGCTGTGAGTTCACCCTTGACACACAAACCTGCATGCAACAATGTATGTAGACATGGTGGCTCCTGAGTCCACCTCACACCCAAGCCCTGAGTCCAGCCCTGACACCCAGCAACCAAAGTGTGCAATCACGTATGTAGATATGGTGGCTGGAAGCTCTGAGAAGGGAGTAGATGTGGTGGATCGAAGCTCTGAGAAGGAGGTAGACATGAAGGCTCGAAGCCCTGAGATGGAAGTTGACATGGTGGGTCAAAGCCGTGAGAAGAAAGTAGACGTGGTGGCTTGAAAGTCGAGTCCACCCCTGACACCCAAGCACAAACCAGTGTGCAATGATGCATGTTGATGTGGTGGTTTTAAGCCCTCAGGAGGAAGTGAATGTGGTGGACAGCTTGAAAACCCTCAGAAGGAAGTAGACATGATAGCTCAAAGCCAGTTTGGTGTAGTGGTTAAGAGCGCAGACTCTAATCTGGGAGAACTGGGTTTGATCCTCCACTCCTCCACATGCAGCTGCTGGTGTGACCTTGGTTCAGTCACAAGTTCTTTCAGAGCTGTTCTCTCAAGGGTAGTTCTCAAAAGAGCTCTCTCAGTCCCTCCAGCCTCACAGGGTGTCTGTTGTAGGGAAGGGAATGGAAAGGGATTGCAAACCGCTCTGAGACTCCTTCGGGTAGTGAAGTATAAATCCAATCTCCTCTTCTTCTGAAGTAGACATGGTGGTTCAAAGCCCTGAGATGGAAGTAGAAGTGGTGAGTCAAAGCCCTGAGTTCTCCCCTGCCATCCAAACCCCAAAGTGTGACCACCCCTACCTGGGGTTGGAACATGCACCTAGCATATGATGGACAGATGAAAAGGCGGGCACCCCCAGACTTTCTATGTGGCTCCTCAAAGTACCCGCATGGCAGCAGGGAGACTGTAATAACTGTGGGCACTCAGTCGAGGCATCTAGAAGCTAGGGTGGAAACAGACAGGTGAGAGCACACCCACTCACAGGGGTGTATTATTTGACTCTGCACTTGGGTCCAGAGTGCATCCATCTATTCACAGGCCCCTGGGCTGAAACATGCAGCCAGTATACAAAAGAGAGATAGAAAGGTGGGCACTCAAGACTTTCAATGGGGGCTCCCTAAAGTACCCCCACAGCAGCAAAGAGGGTGTAATTAATGTGGGTACTCAGCCAAGGCACCCACTAACTAGGGCAGAAATGGACAAGTGCAGAGCACACCCATCGACAGGGGTGTATTACTTGACTCTGCACCTGGGTCCAGAGCACGCCCATCTGCTCACAGCCCTCTCCATGGCAAAAACATGCAGCCAGTATCCATAGAACAGATTGAAAGTCGGGCAACCACAGACTTTAAGCGGGGGGCCCCTAAAGTACCCCCACAGCAGCTGGGAGGGTGTAATGAATGTGGTTACTTAGCCAAGGCACCTGCTAGCTAGGGTGGAAACAACTAGGGTGCAGAGCACTCCCATTGATTGGGGTGTATTATTCAACTCTGCACCTGGGTCTGGAGCATGCCATCCACTGCAGCAAATACTTCTACTCCACAGATAAATGAAAAATATGTGAAGCTGGCAGAACCATCCCTCAAGTCTAAAATGGCAGACCAGGCAATCCCTGAGTTTTGACAGGGGCTCCCCAAAGTACCCCCCTGGCAGCTCAGAGGGTATAATGGATGTGGATACTCAGCCAAGGCACCCATTAGCTAGGGTGGAAACAGATAGGTGCAAAGCACATCAACCTTACAGGGGTGTTTTAGTCAACGCTGCATCTGGATGCCCCCATCTGCTCACAGCCCCTGCCAGCCAAACCATGCAGCCAGTGTCCAAAGAACAGATGGAAAGCAGGCACCCCCAACCTTTCAACGGGGGCTCCCCAGAGTAACCCCATGGCAGCAAGAAAGGTGTAAGAGTACTCAGCCAAGGAACCCACTAGCTAGAGTGGAAACAGACAGAGCACACCCACCGATGGGGATGCATTATTTGACTCTGCACCTCAGTCTGGAGCACACCCATCTGCTCACAGCCCCCCCCCCCCCCCCCCGGCAAAAACATGAATACTTCTACTCTACAGATAAATGTAAAGACACCAAAAAGGCAGACCAGGCAACAATCCTCAGAGTTGGCGGCTTGGTGGGCACCTCAGCCAGACACCATGAGGAAAGAAGCATGCCTAGAGTGCTCCCAGGCCCCCTCAGGCCCAAACACAAAGATCTCCTGGTCACTGCCCATCCCTAGGTGAAATCTGTGGATGGTTCTTCACCATTAGTGGAACAAGGACTCTTTTTTTTTTTTTTGAAAAAAAGGTGCCGGAATTCTCAAGGGAGAAATGAAGTTTTCAGTATGTATACTGAAAACTCATGAACTTTTAAACATTTTAAAAAGAATTTTGTTGAAGAGGCTCTGAAACTCCGTTCTGGCATGTTCCCCCAGAAAAAAAGCCCTGAGCAGAACAAACACATTGTACAGATAAGAGATCATCTACTGTGATTGTGAATTGTACAAATGCAGTGGCAAGGGATAATCAAACAGGGATTTGCTTCTACAGGCAGATTTTTAGAGGTGGACGTTGTTCCATTATGTTGGTGTTGTGCAGTGAGGCAGATGTTGGTTGGTTCATGTGGCAGGTCTTTGCTTATGAGGTAGATGTTATTTGGGTTGGGCTGTGGGGCAAACCCCACCCTTCAGAAATGGCGATCTTCCCACTCACGTGCCAAGTGCACAACCTGTGGGCCTCATCTTGGATCATACACAGAGAAGGAGGAATGTGGAGAGAGACCTGGATCTTACTCCAGCAAGTCCGGGGGGGGGGGGGCAGCAGGAGGAAGCTGATTTTCAGGCCAACTTCTCCACCCTGTCTGGGTCCAAATGGGAGCAGTGGGGACTGAGAAGGTCTGCCAGGTGGGAGAACACCTGCTCATTTTGTGCGCTGTGGGCAGGTAGGAGATTCATGGCCATGCAAGAGAGGTCAGCCCAGATGACAGCCTTGCATGACCAGTACTCGAGAGGATTGGCTGAGGCAGGCTCAAAGGACTCTGCAAGGTACTCCCTCACCATCATCTCTGCTGAATCCTCTACCATGGCATGTCTGTCCTGTCTGCTGCTGACCTCCCACCTCACCAGCAACAACCAGTAATAGGTTTTCCATCTGGTTGGGCTTTTGGAGGTAGAGGTGCTGGTCTGCAGCTTTCCCTCAGCATCTTCCATCTGCTGTTTCTGCTGGCTTGAAGCCTCTGCACCTCTCTGCAGAGCTCATGCTTTCACTCCATGAGCTCAGCATTACGGAGAGCAATGCTGCCTTTGATGCATGGATTATACATGCAGGCCAGCTTGTACTCCTGTTCTTTGCAGAAAGGATGCAGCCTGGTAGAGGTGCCCACCTGCAACCTCTCTCCCAAGACCCAGACCCATGAGAACACAGCCATCCCTTTGGGGCCCGGCTGTAATGCGGAGGACAGCGTCTTATCCAGCCCTCAAATCAGGGGGATGACTTGCCCCATGCTGGCTGTGTGGGTGCAGAGCACGTCACTGGGGTCCTGGAAGGGCTTCAGGAAAAGTAGCATTTGGAAGAAGGTCAGCCAGTTGTTGGAGCTGATGCTGATCCCTGTGCAGGATGGTCATGGAGGAGGTTATATCCTGCACTGTGCTCTTCTGCTCCAAACACACAATTCTGGTGTACGTGGAGTTCCAGTGGGTGGGCATGTCTAGGTTGAGCTGGTCTTCGGGCTCATTCCCCTCCCCCTGCCTTTTACGCAGATTCTCACCCATGGACATGATGCTGACCAGTAACAGCTGCAAGCTAAATTAAATATCATATATACTGTGGCTTGCTTTGTAGACCGTTGTTTGTGTGGGTCTGTCAATGGATACCCAGATGTGATGCTAATCATGTTAAATTAGTCACAGGCTATTTACCAAAAAACTTCATTTCAGTAGTTTTAGTTTGACACTTACCTATGAAACAGTAACTGTTCATGTTTGCGGACATGGGAGAAACATGTCACTGGGAGTCATAATTTTAGATAAAGCTATTGTGTGTGTTTTAGCTACCTTCTGAGGTTACAAAACTGTTACATTAATGACTTTTAAAAAGTATTAAAATGAAAGAATTTAAACTATATGTGGCATATTTCATTATTTTGTTGGTAGGAGAGATCAGTCCAGTCCACATAAATAGTTTTATCAGCTAAAATAAAACATATTTGTTAAAGATGTTTACAAATGTTACATAGTGCATATTGCCGCTGCACTCATCACTAAAAGCACAAATAGGAAGGTTTCTATATACGTTTCAACACAATTTAAAATTGTAAATTTGGCCATCTTAAAAAAAAATAACAAATTCCAAACTGGGAGCAGTTTGAGATCTACATTTTTGCCATCTATATAAAGGATTAATAATCTCCAAAATTACATTATTTTTCTAGATGTTCCTAACAAAGTGGGGACTGTGATCTACAAAGAAAAAAATATTGTAAGTAAAAATATAAGATGCTAAAATGGCAGTGTCATTCTTTTGCCATTCTAAACTGGGCAAAACTACATAATCCATGCCAGCAATATATCAGCCTCCATGAGGACTTAGAGTCGAAGGGGGAACCCTTCCCTCCAACCCTCTTGGCGTGCTTTGCTCTCTTGGAGCATAATTTCCCCCCCCTCCCCCAATCCATACTTCTTTCTCCCCATATTTGTGTGCTGGTTTTATGTTTTTATGGTTTTATGTAACTGTCAGTTACTTGGTGTGTATGTGAGGGTTAACATTCTAATTTCTTTTTAACAATCCCCCCCTTGCAACCTAGAGGATTCCCCCCAATTTCTCAGAAACACATACTACATTCCCTTGCAGGTTTTTGATGTGTGTGGTTGAGCAATGTTGGGAATTGGATATGTGGTTTTGGTATGGTAATTTTTGTTGCATAGCATGTATTCTGCTGATATCCACCCAGGATCTGTAGCTTTTATTTAAAAGTCTGTCACAATACTGTCAGCATCTTCTCCTTGGGTTTGAATTTGTACCTCAGTAGTTGATGTGGGAATCAGAGATTAAAGCTATGGCTAAGATAGCTGATGTTTTGTTTTCAGTTTTAGTAATTAATTCTGGTGGGTAGCTATGTTGGTCTGAAGCAACAGAACAAAGTTTGAGTCCACTGGCACTTTTAAGACCAAAAAAACAGCAAAACAAACAATTTAAAATTGTATACACAGTAATCAAAGCACTATGGCCAAAAAGCTCTGTACAAACACACAGAAAATCACCAATACTAAGTGTGACAATTTCTGCTAAACGTAAAGTACACAACTTTTAATATGCTATTATTAATACATTCTAGGTTCAACAATAGGCAAATTGCCACACTATATATAATATTATGATGCATTGAGACATTGTCCCCACTGATCGGTAGCCCTCCTTGTAATGATAAACAGGTATTAGGAATATTTCCTGTTCCAATCTTTCTGCAGTTTCGCTTTATGAGAAATAATATTTAGTTCACTGAGGAAGTTTCACTGAAACGAAGGACTCCAGCTGGCAGCTTTGTCTTCGGTTTCACTGCTTTGACATTCTTACTCAGCTCAGGTCTTCTGACCGCTTTTGAAACTTCTGTATTAATTACCCTTTTGTGACTTACTGTTCTGTCACCATTTGATCTATATTTAGGTCTTTGGACCTTCATTTGTCATTATATTATACATAGTGTGGCAATTTGCGTATTGTTGAACCTAGAATGTATTAATAATAGCATATTAAAAATTGTGTACTTTACTTTTAGCAGAAATTGTCACACTTAGTATTGGTGATTTTCTGTGTGTTTGTACAGTGCTTTTTGGCCATTCCTTTAAGACCAACACAGTTTTATTCTGGGTATAAGTATCTGTGTGGTATCTGAAGAAGTGTGTGGGCACATGTAAGCTTATACCCAGAATAAAACTCTGTTGGTCTTAAAGGTGCCACTGGACTCAAACTTTGTTCAGTAATTAATTCTATTTCTCAGTAATTCATTTGCAAGAATTACTGCGAAATGATACTGGTATCGAGTCTTTCAATGAAAATGGCCTGAAGAGCCTTAATTGATTATTAAATTGAAGGACATTTACATTAACCTTTTGTATAAACTTTTGTTGCTGAATTAGGTTGCTGTTGGCTACAATGGATTTCCAAGGGGCACAATGAACCATTTATTTCTAAAGAAAGATGATGGTAGTTTGGATGAAGATAGAATCGTCTGTGCTGAAGCCAATGCACTCATATTTAGGTAGGACGCTGTAAAACACTTCAAGGCAAAGCCACTTCTGTGATTTCTTTAATTAAGTAATAAACTGTTCTAGCTGTTATTTTTCTCTGCAACATTCAGAGGTTTGCTTTTTTTGAAATAGAAAAACATCATAAAATAATGTCTTAAGTACTCTGCTGCTGTAAGGTTACATAGTTGGGTTTTCTTTGATTTTTTTTTTTTAGAGCTGAGAATGCCACCTCAGTGGCGAACAGAATGTCAGCCACTTATGATCTGACATAGAATCAGCCTTGTAAATCTCAATGGAGAGCTTTTTATCTAGACTAGTGACAGCCTGGGTAATTCTGGCTGGATTCTCTGTGCAGCATCAACTAAGCCCAGGGACCAGGGTAATGATGTTAAAGTGACATTCATCTGTAAAGACACTTCATCCTTGAAGAAGAAAATGCTTTTCTAGTGGCAGTGTCTTAGCATTGATATCTCAATGCTTTGCAGAATCCCTTCTGTAGTAATAAGTTATTCTAGATCTATTTTGTGGGCTCCCGAACATATTGCTCCCCAAAAGTTTAACCAGATCTTTGTGAAGGAACAGAGTATAAATTTAATTTGTGTATGTGTGTGTATAAGGAAATAAATAAATAAATGAATGAATAGGAAAATTAATTCTGTTCCTGGATATGATTACACTATAACATGATTAAAGTCAAAGCTTCATGCCTCACTCATTTCGTAGGAGCTCTCATTACATTATACAACAGTGTCAGTGTGCTGTAGGGAACAGCATAGGCCGAGGACAGACTGGCAATCTAAAGCGGGGCAGGCACGCTTCGCAAACGGAAGAAAGGAGCACGTTCAGACATGCGCATCTGTCCGTTGGCTCCGTTTCGTACTTACCCGTCTCCCAGTCGCTTTCCTTCCGCTTTAACAGGACACCGGTTTTACTCGGTGTTCAGGGGCCTTCCTCCGCATGCCTCCCGCTTCCAAACAGTGTGAACTGGAAGAAGCGGGAGGCATCCGGAGGAAGTGTGAAAAAAAGCGCGGCGGCACGCGCAAGCCGCGCGCGCTGGCTACGCGGCAGTCTGAACGCTCTGTGGCAGTCTGAACGCTCCGTATTGCTGCTGATACGCATTGCTCTGGCCAGTGTGAACGGCCAGCTCCGTGGGTTTTCCCCCCCGCTCCAGTTCCCTCCGCTTTGCCTCCGCTTTAGATTGGCTTTAGATTGGCAGTCTGTCCTCGGCCATAGTTTAGAAAAGGACAGTTCCTTCTTTTCCTAAGTTTGAGGTCACCAGATTCAGTTGGCTTGCTTAGACCCCGTCCTGGTGCTTGTGATTATACCCCTATATTTTCTCCCATGTGACTGCCATTCAGCCCTATAGGAAAAAGTAAAATGCTAAATATGGAGATACTTTTGTAAAACGGGGGTGGGGGGGGTGGGGGGCAGTCTTACTTATGGAGGTGATAGAAGATGGTCGTGGAGAATAGAATAACATAAAAACACAAACTGTGTTACATCTTGGAAGGGATGTGCATTGTGAAAATCAGGTGCTCTATTCTTGGGTTTATTCTTGTTGGGAATAATGGGTGTGTGCTGGGTCAGTAACCACCATGTAATACATAGGCCCTCCTCTCCCACCATACTGAGAGGCATGTTCCTAGTTGGGGCCTAAAGTGTTCCTAAATGATTCAGGAGGCAGTGCAGCTTTATGTATAGAGTGCACACTGCTGCATTGTTCTCCCCTCCTGAGAGGGAACTGGGGGACATCCAGGCCTAATAATGGAAGTTTGAGTGGCGGCCTGTAGTAGAAAGACCAGAACCTTGGCTACTATGAATGGTCTGGAGGTGGCTCAAATAGCAACAATGAGGGTACAGGTTCTGGTGTTGTGCCTGTCTCCCTCCCCATCCTACTGATAAGCACTTGCAGACAGTAAAAATAAGTTAAAGTGAGAACTGAAGACCAACCCATTGCTGTAGTGCTAGGTGATCAGTCTCTAAAGAGAAGGACAGGGAAGCTAATCCAGGCATTTTCTCCTTCTCACCTAATCCTTTGCTGCTCCACTCTGGTTTTAGTCCAGCCCCAGCATCAGAACCTTGCCAGCTATGGGTGGAACTACTAAGAAACGTGCAAGAGTATACATATTTCTGTGTGCATATCGGTATTTTATCTTTTTAGAGCGTTTTATTTATGCCAAATGCATCTCCAACTGTTTAAGAGTGTGAACATGCATGTGAGTGAGAGGGACAAAATAGTTATCAGGGGCTGTCCTGCAAAGAACATTCAAGGGAGCAATATTCATGCCTGTTGATACATGAAAATATGATGTGAGATCTGGAATATTTGGAACTAGGTCTGAGACACAAATCAAAATAAGGTGGCTCAGCTGCAAATGGCATGTGACCCCATCAAGTGTCAAGGCTGCTCACGTAGAATTTGTTGTCTGTGTACATGTAAAAATGGGAGGGTGTTAGTGTTCGTATGCTTGCAGTGTGACCACAGTGGAAATGTTTCTGCATACCTGTCATAAAGTATCATTTGGATCACTGAAACAAATCAGACTCATTGCATATCAAAATAACATTAAACAATGGCCTTCTGTTAAATTTTTTAGGCCTGAGGACGATCTGTCTGGTGCAGAATTGATTACCTTAGACAAACCTTGTCCTGACTGTATACGTCTAATTAAAGAAAAGGGGCTTAAGAGAATCATTTATCCAGAAAGGTAAGGGTCAAAAGGGAATTCTTTTATGAGCTGGTCTCCCACGAATGGAAGGGTGCTTTTGAATTAAATCTTTAAACCCCACCCCACAAATTTCCACCCCAATGTCTTGTCACAACTAGTACATGGCAAGTGCAATCCTAAACAGAGTTACATCCTTCTGAATCAATGGGCTTAGAAGGGTGTAGCTCTGCTTAAGATTGTCCTGGTAGTCATGTAGACACACAAATGAAGCACTGGACTTACCTGAAGGTTTCTTCTCTTTGGTGAGGTGAAGTCATCCACATTGGTTAGGTTACGCCCCCCTCTTGTTTCAGGCAGGGCTGTGCAAATTTTTGAATCCCTTCTAGGATCTAGAAGGGGTTGTCCTTCCAGACATTGAATAGCCCAGCTCCTAAAATCAAGTTCTGACCCAATAGGAAATTTAACCAAATAACACTTTATTAACAATCTCAGTAACCTTCTGTAATATGAGAATAAACATCCAATGGGAGGGAAATATTGGTGACTTTGCCCCAATGAAGAGAAGAATCCTTCAGGTAAGTCCAGTGTTTCGTTCTCCTTCAGTAGGGGAAGTCATCCCCACTGGTTATGCAACCAAGCTGGCTTGAAATCAGGAGGGAGTGCATGTTAGAAGGATCCATTTGTGTCGTTCCTTATATCTTTCTGATATGGAAGAAGCACCCACTGGAGAGGTCTGGCATGAAGTCTTGTCCATGGTACTAGGTCTATAGCAGAGATAACTAGACCCAGCATTTCTGCCAGCAACATGAGATCCGAGTATTTTTGTTTGCAGATGTCTTGCATAAGTTCTCAGATCTTTTCCTGTTTCTCTGCTGGCAGGGAGGCTTGTGCTTGTTGAGTGTTTATTGTGGCTCCCAGGTGAGTGAGGCATCTTGTAGGGTTCAGATGACTCTTCTGGGAGTTCAATACCGTGTTCCTGCAGAAAATGGATCATCAGGGCAGTGTTATCTGCTGCCAACTGCACTGTCCTTGCCCTGACAAGAATGTCATTGAGGTATGGATATGCATGGACTCCCCCTTACCTTCAGTGCAGCGACTAATGTTACCATTATCTTTGTAAAGGCCCGGGGGTAAGAGGACAGTCCAAATGGGAGTGCCTTGTACTGGAAATGAAAAGCCTTGAAGGCAAACCATTGGTCCTGGCAGTATGATGCGTGTATGGGGATGTGCAAATATGCTTCCTTCAAATCTAGAGAAGTCAGAAAGTCCCCCTGTTGTAGCATTTGGAGGATGGTTCTTAGATATTCCACCCAGAACTTTCACTTTCGGACCCAGATGTTGAGGTACCCGAGGTTCAAAATAGCTCTCCATTCTCTGGATTTTTTGGGTACTATGAACAGAACCGAGTACACCCCCTTGAACTGTTGTGAAGGGGGGGACAGGCTGTATTGCCTCAATTGATCGCTTGTTGATCAATTGCTGAATCGCTTGTTGGAACAGTCTTAGCTTCAGATGCCCCTGTGGGGCTGGTGATTATACAAAGCAGTGTGGAGGAAGGCTGGTGAAGTCTGTTCTGTCTCCAAACTGTACAATCAAAAGGATCCACTGGTCTGTTGTTGTTTGTTTCCAGACCTGGGCAAAATAGTGTAGCCTCCCCACAATTTTGGCATCATGTGGCAGGCTTCTTTACTGAGGCAGGGTGATCAGGCTTCCTGCCAGCACTGAAGTTTTGTCATTGAAACTTGTTGTAGCAGCTGGAAAAGCAGTTCCCCTTGAAATCCCTGTTGTCCCTGCTCCTACCTGAGGCTTTGTAGGAGCAAAAGGATTGATAAGGCTTCCCTTTAAAGTCCTTGTCTTTGCTTGACGCAGTAGAGGGCATCGCTTTCTTCTCCTCCTTAGTATCGATTAGTACCTTGTCTAAGGTATTCTCTCAAAATAAGAGTCTCCCTTTAAACTTCTCTGGTGAAAGGTTGGATTTGGTGAGTGGATCTACTTTCCATTGTTTCTGCCACAGGTTTTGCCTGACCGTGATATTGGCCTCCTGTGCCCTGGAGCCAAATTGAATGTTGTCAAGTGAAGCTTCCGATGCAAATTGGGCTGCCCTCTTAATCTTCAACAGGGATCTCCTGAGCACCAAGGCTCGGGGTCCTGCAATAGATTGTCTGCCCAGATTACTATAGCTCTTGTAAAGTTGGAGAGCACAACTGAAGCCCCAATCACTAATGAAGAGGCTTCATGAGATTTCTTTAGGACAGCTTTGTTTTTGCAATTGACTGGGTCCTTCAGGACATTCTCCCCATCTTTGGAGAGAACTGCCCCAGAGTGCAATGCCACCACTGGGGCATCCACTAGTGGTATCTTTACATCCTCCATACCTTCAGGTGGCAGAGTGTAAAATTTTCTGGCGGAGGTGTCCATAAAGGTGCCGCTGCCAGGAGCAGCCCACTCAGTCCAGAGAGCATTGTCAAAGGATTCTGGAAATGGACATACTATGGGTCATTTGGGACGCTTCTTGACTCCACGTGTGTCTAAGTTGGAGGAGGCTGAAGTCGCAGTGTTATCTGTTGCCTCAGAGGAGTAGTTCAGGGTAAAGATAACTTTTTGGGGGGAGTCTCTGAAAGTGTTCTGGCTGAAAGAATTTGGATAATGTGTCCTTTTCATCAGAGTCCTCCCCTGACCACTCTCCCTCTTTGTCTGAGTGGATGGGGATGGAGGTAATGCCCAGCTGTGCCTCCTCCCTGTCAGACTCCTGTTCTGAACATGGTTGTCTTTTCTTCTGTGGCTTTCTTAGGCACTTGCAGGGCTATTTTTGGGCAGGAACGCACAGGAACGGAGTTCTGGCTGTCTCCTGGGTTGGCCACACCTACAACCAAAACCTCTGGCATGTGTGGCTATAGAGCACGCTGCCCTCCCCACCTTACATACAAGAGGAAAAGGCGGCATGTTAAAATGTCTCTGGGGAGCCCTCTGGTATTTCCTTGTCAATTTCACTCCTGCCAGTCAGCTGAGAGTGAAATTGACAAGGAAAAGCCTCTCTCTGCCTTCCCTAGCTGACATGTGGCAGCTGGAAAAGGGCAGGCAGGGAACCCAGGCATGTTGAAAATGCCTTTCTTTCCCTCCCCTTTCAGATCCCAGGCACTTCAACAGCACCTTTCCCTGGCCATTTGGTTGGGGGGGGGGTAGACTAGAAAGGTGATGCTGAAGTGGGGCGGAGAAGCTCGGGGGGGGGGGGAAGAGGCAAGCTTCCATGCCTGCCCTGTGCTTTCCCAGCCCCCCTGCCTAATATGCTAATGAGCGGCACTGTCAGGAGTGTGGCATAATATGCTAATGAGTTTCTGCTGTTGGGTGTGGTCTATTATGCTAATTAGTTCCTGCTGGGCTTATTTTACAAAAAAAGCCCTGGGCGCTTGCTAGGGGGTTCTGCTGAGAGTGTGGACTCCCCGTCTGACTCTGCCCTCTCCTGGGGCTTCCTCTTAATTAATTTGGCTTTCTGTTTGCGGCTTGCTAGGGACCAGTTGGAGGCAGCCACAGAGGAGTCCGAAGAACAGGCAGAGGAAGAAAAGCTCCCCCATGAAACTGGAGAAAGGGATCTCCCATCCTCTGATCGCAGATTGGATGACAGTACCGCACCCCCTGCCTCTGAATGCTGGTAAGATCCCTGTCCTTGAGTCATGGTGGGTGGAGTAAACCAGCTTGCCCTCCAGGGCTGTGACACCCAATCTAAAGATGTCTGCCCAGAAAATGCAAGAAGAAGAAATATGGGCGCCATGTTGGGAACTCCTGCTGCCCCTGGGAGGCCTGAGGGTTGGAGGGGGTTTTGCATGAAGGGGAAGAGGGTTGGAGAGGGTTTTGCATGAAGGGTTATCTGTTGCCTCAGAAGAGTAGTTCAGGGTAAAGATAACTTTTTTGGGGGAGTCTCTGAAAGTGTTCTGGCTGAAAGAATTTGGATAATGTGTCCTTTTCATCAGAGTCCTCCCCTGACCACTCTCCCTCTTTGTCTGAGTGGATGGGGATAGAGGTAATGCCCAACTGTGCCTCCTCCCTGTCAGACTCCTGTTCTGAACATGGTTGTCTTTTCTTCTGTGGCTTTCTTAGGCGCTTGCAGGGCTATTTTTGGGCAGGAACGCACAGGAACGGCGTTCCGGCTGGCTCCTGGGTTGGCCACACCTACAACCAAAACCTCTGGCATGTGTGGCTATAGAGCACGCTGCCCTCCCCACCTTACATACAAGAGGAAAAGGCGGCATGTTAAAATGTCTCTGGGGAGCCCTCTGGTATTTCCTTGTCAATTTCACTCCTGCCAGTCAGCTGAGAGTGAAATTGACAAGGAAAAGCCTCTCTCTGCCTTCCCTAGCTGACATGTGGCAGCTGGAAAAGGGCAGGCAGGGAACCCAGGCATGTTGAAAATGCCTTTCTTTCCCTCCCCTTTCAGATCCCAGGCACTTCAACAGCACCTTTCCCTGGCCATTTGGTTGGGGGGGGGTAGACTAGAAAGGTGATGCTGAAGTGGGGCGGAGAAGCTCGGGGGGGGGGGGAAGAGGCAAGCTTCCATGCCTGCCCTGTGCTTTCCCAGCCCCCCTGCCTAATATGCTAATGAGCGGCACTGTCAGGAGTGTGGCATAATATGCTAATGAGTTTCTGCTGTTGGGTGTGGTCTATTATGCTAATTAGTTCCTGCTGGGCTTATTTTACAAAAAAAGCCCTGGGCGCTTGCTAGGGGGTTCTGCTGAGAGTGTGGACTCCCCGTCTGACTCTGCCCTCTCCTGGGGCTTCCTCTTAATTAATTTGGCTTTCTGTTTGCGGCTTGCTAGGGACCAGTTGGAGGCAGCCACAGAGGAGTCCGAAGAACAGGCAGAGGAAGAAAAGCTCCCCCATGAAACTGGAGAAAGGGATCTCCCATCCTCTGATCGCAGATTGGATGACAGTACCGCACCCCCTGCCTCTGAATGCTGGTAAGATCCCTGTCCTTGAGTCATGGTGGGTGGAGTAAACCAGCTTGCCCTCCAGGGCTGTGACACCCAATCTAAAGATGTCCGCCCAGAAAATGCAAGAAGAAGAAATATGGGCGCCATGTTGGGAACTCCTGCTGCCCCTGGGAGGCCTGAGGGTTGGAGGGGGTTTTGCATGAAGGGGAAGTAGAAACCCAGCCTCGGATTCTGAGAGAAGAAGGGACCCTCAAATGTTCCCATGGAACCCTGAGAGAGGGGGACCTCACTGCTCATGTTCTGGGCTTCTCCAGATTGTGGTGAGGTGGCTCATGCTTAACTTAGATCCGTGCAGCTCACCCCTCTCGAGTCACCCTGACCGTTCCTTTCGGTTACTGGAGGGGCTGGGACCATCTTCTGGCTCACTCCAGGAGCTCGGGGGAGGGGTTGTGTCATTCCTGCCTGCTCTGCCTGCTGTTCCCTTCGAGCATGAGGAGTCTTTGTCTGGGAGGGCAGGGCCACGACCAGTGGTGGTTGGTAGTCATTACCCGCAGCTTGCTGTCTGCTCCCTCCTAATTCATTATTTTCAACCCTTCTGAATTTATTTCAGATTCTGAAAACATGCCTCCAAGGCAGGATAAGAAGGGGAAGCAGAAGGCAAAGCAAAAAATGTATACTATATCTTCTTTGACAGAGTTTTTTGCTCAGGCTGAAGCCAACGCTGGAACCTCCTCCACAATGGAAATACTAATAAGGAAGGGACAATTCTCACAACAAATTTTCTTTTAGAAGCTTTGGCTAAATAACAACAAAAGTTAAGAATAAACATTGTGGAATTGCTAAAACCAGCATTCCAGCATATGGATGAATTAGAAGAACAGCTTAAGCAAACTAAGCAAACAGCTGATAATGCCTTAAACAAGGTATCTGCATTGCAAAAACAAACTGCTTGCAACTTCTCTGATTTATGGGCTAGAGAACGCATTCTTTCTTTTGATTATCGTTTGCATTTGAAGTTCAGAGGATTTAAGCCAAATGTTGAAGAAGATATGGAATTAAAAATTTTTATTGCTAATTGGCTGGTTGGCGTTTTAAATCTGGAAGAAGGAGTGGCTCCTTTAATTCAAAAGTCTTATTGGGTAGGCAGACAACGAGAAGAAACAGCGAATGCTTCAGTTTATTATTGAGACGTTGTTGTTTTCAAGGATTTCAGAACCAAACAACGGATATTAACACAGGCAAGAGAAAAAAATGGTTTGGAATATCAAGATAGAAAGATACAGGTGTTCCCTGATCTTCCACCAGAGTTCCTTAAGATATGAAGGGAGTTAAAGCCAATTACGACTAGGCTTCAGGAGTTAGACATCAGGTATCATTGGCTGAATACGGGCAAACTGTGTGTGGAATATAAGCAGATGACTTACACAGCTTCTGACCAGGCATCTGGAGAGCAGTTGCTGGCTGTTCTAAACAAATCACCAGAGGGACAACGGGAGAAGACAGAGAACAAAAGGAAAACAAGATCACCTCCCACTCCATTTAAGGCAACCAAAGTCTGTTGTTCTGAAGACCGAGAAGAGCTTGGATGAACATACAGACTCCTTTTAAACATCAGGCATTCATGTTTTTCTCTGAGGACTGCCCTTGCTATATCTGAAATAGGCGACCAGGTACCGGCGAGCAAATGTGGGTATGTGCCCTCCCTTTAACAGTCCTTGGGTGAAAGGTAAAGTCCTTTCAGCCCACGGGTCTTCTTCGGACTGAACTTAGGTTCAGAGAAGAATAGAGTAAGAAGTACTATGATTGGTTTTGAGCCTATGTATTTTGTTTTAATTATGTGCTTATGTTGAAAAGTTTTGCTTAAAATACTTAAAATGCAGTATAGGTTAATATTGAGAAGACAGAAGAACTGAAGAGAAAGAAGGAAAAAAAGCTTTTATTGTAGATTATTAAAGCAAATTAAAATTGTACATCTATCAAAAAAACAAAAGAAAAAATTGTGATGCAAGAAGTATATATATATTATTAGTTAAAATTGCAATCTTTATTTCTAATTCAGTTCTTAAATAATTTTTTTTAATTAAAAAAAAGGAATTTTTGTCCGGTGCCTTGGACTGGAGGGGTTTATATTTTTGATGGTCCTTCTTCCTTCCAGATCACGTGCCTGGGACCTTTTTAAGGCAAGAATCTTCCATGGATGGTAAATCATTTTGTTTTTCTTCTCACTGGGAATAGGAGCTAAGCTCAGATGACCTGCTGGAGTGGCAGGACTATTCACACTGGAAGGACAACCCCCTCTAGGTCCTAGAAGGCATACAAAAATTTGCATAGCCTCGCCTGGAGCGAGAGGGGGCGTGACCTAACTAATGTGGATGACTTCCCCCACTGAAGGAGAACAAAGCTTTTGAAACACTTTGCACATCTACAATAGTATCCACAATCACAGATTTCTGCCTTATGTATGTAATAGACAAGTTACTAGTGCTGAAATGTCAATCAGGTGCAGATTACTAAAATGCTTTACCTTAATTTAATGTGAATTACTTATTGGAACTCAGTTTTTAATAATTAAGGATTTTTATTGCACTATTTTTCATCTATCAGCTGCGATGGAAGTAAAATAATTACACTGAATGATGCTACTCATTTGTCAAGCAATGAACATGGAGATGTTCAGTTATGGAACAGTATAAGTTGAGGTGCCGCTCTCACCACCATGTGGCATACGACAAAGCCTCAGGAGAAAGACTTCTAGCAGAATGAATAAAGAAATAACAACAAACTACCCTACTGTTTTAGTTTATCAAGTGACAATTATTGGAGGACCTATAGGGACATGTGACTTTGAGAATATTGTTAGGAGCAATTCAAAGTTATAAGTGTTTGTTTTTTATTTTAGTTAGCAACATAGAAGAAAGAATGTTAACTATGATTTATGGTTTAGCTATATTAATGTAAGGCCTGTTGTTATAATGATATGTGATTGAGAGAGATTTTAAAAAAACAAACGAACAGGCAAGAAGGTAAACAAACAAAGTATTTCAATTCTAATTGGGGATGTTATAAGGAGGGAGAGGGAGGGAAGGGGAGGGGAGGGGAGGGGAGGGCCCCCCCAGGGGAGGCCCCCCCCCAAGACCTCTCACAAAAGGAGGGAAGGATGGAGAGGCATCTCCATTTGGGCTATTGTTTTCTGACAGAGGTGATGTAAATTTTGTTGAAGAACTAAGCTAACTAGAATTCAGGTTATAGTAGTAGTAAATAGAATAAGAACCTTAAAGTGTACAAGGGGAAAGATTTTTAGAAACCAAATGGAAACATATTTAGCGGGTGGTATAAGAAAATATGACTCGAAATAAAAAGTTATTCTCAGTTAGTTAGCGAGCAGTCTAGGTGTGGAGGGTTTATTGGGGAACACCTTTCTGTTAATAAATAATGTTAGAATGGTTTAATGTTGTATATTATTGTGGAATATAAAAACTAATAAATTATTAATTAATCCCCCCCCCCCCAGCACAATATTTTTGTTTTGTTTTTGGCTTTCTCATTTTGTAGGCCTGTACTTCAGAATTGTTTATTTACACTTTTAACAGTACCTCGCCAAGCAGAGTTATCACTTCTAAGTCCATGGAAGTCAATTTTAAAGTCACTGAAGTCAATTGACTTAGAAGGGTATAACATTCATTTGCATACCACTGTTAGTCCTCCAATTTAGCCATGGAATGTGATGTCTGCATCCATTAGCCACAGAACTATTTAATGTTGATTCTTAAAGAAAGATGGATTTCTCTGCTCACCCAAACTGCTTCAGCTGAAATTCTATGCAGAGTCTTTAGCTTGTATTGGGAATGATTATAGAATACTGTTGTACATAAGGTCAAAGCAAAAAGCTCATTCATTACACTACAGAAATATTCTCATTTTGAATCACCAGTTGGTGCCGCACCATTTCAGTTTCCCAGAAGGTGGCAGTATGATGCTTTTCCAATTCTATATGAGCTGGGATGTGAAATGGTATGGCACAGCCCAATCTCTTCAGCTCTTGGAAGCTAACCAGGGTTGGTATTTGGATGGGAGACGACCAAGCAAGACTCTGCTGAGGAATACAATGGCAAAACACCCCTGCTTCTCCCTTGCCTTTAAAGCCCCTTGCCAGGGTCACCAGAAATGACTTGCAACTTGATGGCCCTTCTATACATATGTCTCTATGTGTAACATAAAGACTACCTGGCACCTTCAAGTCCAGAGGCAGGAAACCATCAATATTAGGAAGCAACATCAGGGGAAGGCTTTGGTTTCTATGCCATTTGTTGGCCCTCCAGGGCAACTGGTTGGAAACTCTTTGAAACAGGATACTGGACTAGATGGACTACTTGTGTGATCCAGCAGAGGTTTTCTGTTCTTACGTTATCATTGGATTCATTACAAATGTTTGACAATCTTTTGCCAAATGCTGCAAGTGGTGTAATAGAAATATACTGAGATTCCTTTAATACTCTCTACATTTTTGAATGCACAATGGAGCTATTCCACAAAGGCATGGAAAACAGTGACTGAGGTTCCACACTTTGCAGAGCTTCTGAGAAAGTATGACACAAATAGAACTTTTTTCATTCACAGTGCAATGAAAACTGATGTGTCATTGTTTGATATCATCCTTCCCATGCACGCATTATAGCTGTTTTTGGAAGTTTTATTGTTTGCAATGCTAGGCTTCAGTTGAATTTTACCACCCTCGGTCTCCCGTTTCCCCCAGTTGTACTGCTCAGTTTCCCACTATTTGCTGCACAGCTGCATTTTGACACCCATCCCCCCCCCATTTCCCCTGCATCTTCTTGATCCTAAAAAATAAGGATTAAGAAGATGCAGGGGAAATTGAGGGAAAGTGCGTGTCAAAATGCAGCTGCGCAGCAAATAGTGGGAAACGGGAGACCGAGGGCAGAACAACTGATTTTGTGGATTCGGTCCTAGTGTCACCAAGAGATGGTACAGCTGCTCCTCTGACAACTGCCCATCTTGCTTGCACAGGCAGGGAAGGAAATGCACTGCTGTTCAATTGGGAGAAGGGGGAGGATAGAGCTGAAGCAACCCTCTCCTACTCTACCCCTTTCCCATCCATCTCAATGGACAACTGGTACACACACACACACACACACTTGTGTAACTGTGTAAGTGTTTACAGCCTGACCTTGATGGCCCAAGGTAGCCTGGTCTTGTCAGATCTTGGGAGCTAAAGCAGGATCAGTTCTGGTTGGCATTTGGATGGGAGACCACCAAGGAAGTCCAGGGTTGCTATGCAGAGGCAGCCCGTAGTGAACCACCTTTGCTTGTCTCTTGCCTTGAAAACCCTACAGGGTTGCCATAAGTGGGCTGTGACTTGAAGACAAAAAAAAAGTCCATGTGCATGTCATAAGGGTAGGCAATTCAAGGTTAGGCAACATTTTTGGTCCAAGTGCCCTCAAATGCGACTTCTATTGGTGTGGGTGGGGGAGACAATGGTTATAATTGGTTTGGCAACACACTGGGAGCAAGCAAGCTTGGACCTGGTTTGGCATTTGCATGGGTCCAGAGGGAGATGATGGGCATAAACCATGTCCATCCTGTTCTCTTATGTTGCTAGTCTACTAGCACTTCCAGCACCTCAGGGGAGCCAACCTAGGTGAAGAACTGACCATCTGGTAATTAATTTCATTAAGATATTAGTCACTTTCATAATTATGAGATCATTGACTAATTTAGCTTTGGACTTGACAAAAAGATAAATGATGGTGTTTGAGGCATCATAGAATCTGGGAAAATCTGAGATTATTGTGCTCAGAAATTGAAATCTGTGATCATTAAGAACCAAACTAAGACTTTATTTTCAGTTAAAGGCTAATTAAAAAGGAAAACAAAAGAACTGTCAATAGTAGCTTGTTAGAACTGAAGTTCCACTTGGTAACTTCTGGTCATTTTTTGAGGGTATTTTGTTAGCTGTAAACGATATCTTTTGGAACTAAAAGGATTAGATAAAAGGGATTCATAATTGATGTACGAGCACAGCTATGCCATTTAGAGCCTATAACGTCCCAGTGTACTCAAAGAAAGACCCCTAGTCCCGTAAGGGAGAGCTGTGCATGGAAGCAGGCACCTCTACAAAATTTCCTTGTTGATATGCATCTGGAAACATCTACATAGCAATGCACATCTGGGTATGAGGTCTCTGATGTGATCCACATTTACACTGCCAGATATGGATATGAATGCCATCCATCTTGCAAAGTAGGCAGGAATGGGAATGTGTATCTCCTACTATGCAATTCTATGCAGAGTTAATTTTTTTTAGAATTACATTTTTGTACTTTTTTAATTGTCAGGTCTCAGTTATCTGGGGGGGAAAAGAGCTTATAATGATGTAAATAAACAAATCAAACAATAAATTCTTTGTGCACTGCTGTACCTCAGTCATAACCATCTGATTAAAAATGATTTAACTGTATCAAAAATTAACGTGAGGTAGGCACATTATTCATGTCTGACCATTTTATGGAACACACTCATCTCTGCTGTGACCTGTTTTGGGGATCATAATGCCATGTTATTTGTTTTTTTAATCCTGGTACAGGCATTAAATTCTCATTTAGACAATGGATTTAAAATCTGTCAAAACAAACGGCAGTCTTCTTTTTGAGAAGAAAAAGAAAACTTTTCACAAACACTGTTCTGGCTCTTCTACTGACCTCACTGCCCTTCTCAAGTATGAATTAGTTTGGCTGGCGGCAACCAGACAAACTTCAGCCTGTGATTCTGGTGGATTTTGCAAGATAAGCATTAAGAAGCCTGGTTAGTGTTGAGGGGTTAAATTTCTGCAGACCCATTTGAGAAAGATAACACAATGCAATCAATCAGTAGCTTACAGCCTACTCGGTAAGCAGCTCCCACAAATAATGACAAGAAAAGAAGACCCTTGCATTAGCTCTTGGGAATGCCTTTTTCCAGTGTAGTTCCCAGTCTGTTCTCTGCTTGCTCTAGGTACATCTCCATCTCCTCCTCCTCCTCCTTATATGCTCCTCTTCTTGCCCCATGCCCTTCTTCCTCTCTCTCCGTGCTTGTTTCACCTCTTCAGCTTGCCCCTTCTGAAGACAGCACTACACTTTGCTCACACAGCAACTGGTCTACCCTCACACTTATATTGGAATTTAACCCTGGAATGAAGGAAGTCCCCCTTAATCAGCATAAAGGAGTGACCCAGATCTGGACCACATAAAGAGCAATAGAGGAATGCAGCCTCCACCAGGAAAAGAAAAGATAAAGAAGTGTTTATGATAAAACTGCAGAAGAGCTGACTAACCCAAGGCCTTGTAGTAAAGATAACTGAACAAGCGGGTGTCAAATATGCTCCCAGATTGTCTCACACTCTTTACTGAGCCAGGCTTGGCCATATCTACCGTTTACACTGACAGATTAGAACCAGTCACATTTGCAAGTGTTTACTTCTGGGTGGGACTTCAAGGCTGCTAAAATATTAGTCCAAGATACTGTTCATTATTGATTAGAAATATGTTGTTCACATCCAGAGGAGCACTAAAGCAGATATTTAAAATATGGTGGGAATTATGTGAACACTGAATGGAAGGACAGGATTGAAGGCAGGGCTGCCAAGCGCCACCAGGGGGCACCAGACAAAAATCCCATCTGCTCCCCCCCAAAACAAATATAACAAAAACAAATCACTTGGCTTTCTGTTATTATGAACAGAGTAATACTAGTTCAATAGGCACTTTAGAGATTTTTTTTGGTATCTTATGAATGGAATGTTGATTCTTGAAAGCTCATATCCAGAAAATCGTATTAATCTTTAAGGTGCTACTGGATTCAAATCTAGCTGCCATCAGAGAGGGATCAAATTCTGAAGAACAGCTTTGTTACAGTCCAGAGATCTATCCATATCTAACCATCCCTTTTTATCCTACCCTTCCCACCAAGTTGCTCAGAGCTACATGATTCACCCTTCCTAATTTTTTCCTCACAACACCACACTGGCTGGAAGGGTAAATGCCAAGCAAAATTGTTCTGCCCATTTCTAAGCTGGTCTGCAGTTGCACCCTAGGTCTGTGAAAACAGCTTGGCTTCCCTTTTTCCATTCATAGCTCAGCTCATTCTTCTCTCATCACACTCTTCACTTTTGTGCCTTTTCCTTCTCTGCATGCAAAAAGAATACACATATCCTAGAGCTGCCTAATGAGAGACCAGTGCCACAGTTCAGAGTGTACCTGGAGGGTTTATTTTGTGTGTGTGCAGAAGATGGCATCTTCAGTACAGGCTCTCTCTAGCTAAAAAGACATCAGTAGCAGGGAGATGAAAGACCTCTGCAGGAGGTCTGCCTGAGAACCTGGAGAGCTGTTCTCAGCCAGCAGTTTTCAGACTTGCTACCTTGAGAGTCTTTCCACATCAACTTATCTGCAGAAAGGCTTAAAACAAGCACTTCCAGTGTGAGATTCAGATTCTCTTTAGAATGTTCTCAGGTGATTTTTGGAGTTGTGAAATTGGATTTGTCAGAAACCTGAATTTGACGAGGATTCACTGACAACGCCTAAGCAAACTGGCCAGTCCACAATCTATATATCTAATAGCCAAGGCGCCCTCTGCGTGTGGATATCTAAAACTGTGCATCAGGGGCACCTGGGGGGGGGGGGGGGCAGAGAGATTTTCTTGCACACTTGGGGGACTCCCCAGGTGTGCAGAAAAATCTGAAAAGTAAAAAAAATTATTTGGGGGATACTTAAATCCCCCCCAAAAGTAAAAGAGCGTTCCCTGCGCATGTGCAGAGAATGCTCTGGGAAGTGTCTGTTGTCGCTGCCGCTGGGCGGGGGGAGAAGGCTTGGCGGGCCAGCCTCACCACCACCTTTGAGGGGAGGGAGAAGGCTTGGTGGGCTGGCCTTGCTGCTGCTGGGGGGGGAGAGAAGGCTTGGCGGGCTGGCTTCGCCACCGCCGCCACTGGGGGGGGCAGGAGAAGGACTCACCTGCTGCCTCTTCCTCCTCCTCCGGAGCTCCTCTGGCTTCAGCAGGCCCTAAGCTGTGGGGAACCCCCCCCCCCCGCCCCGCAAGTATCGTGGATCCCACTTCTTGTAATATATCTAATTCTGAACTTGGCTTCAGGGTGCAGATCAAACATACACAGACACAAGCAGATTTCATATAGGAATAGGGGAAATTCTGAAATATGCAGAACATTTTAAAAAATGCTACAGGGCTAAAAATAACCCAAAGGAGTAAAAAAGCCATATATGCATTCTCAGATGGCACAGAGGAAAAAACAACAACTCTGGGTAGCTTTTTGAGGGGTTATAGAGTGCATCACAGCTCCAGGGGATGTGAAAGACCTCTCCTAGAAACCTTTGAGAGGCATTGCTAGTCTGAGTGGCCAGTACTGACCTTGATGGACCAATGGTCTTGTAAACCCAGTTTCTTCCACCAACCCCAGTTTAGGGAAGAAATTATGGGGCCTAGGTTGTTAATTGTGTGTGTGACACAAAGGAAGCAGTGGCACCTCCAGCCCACTGCATTCCACTTTCTAACAGGAGGGATGGCCAGGGGGCAAAAAAGAAAAGAATTTCAAAGACAGCTCCCAGACCCTCCTATCAGGGCCGCATTATAACTTTCATGGGAACCTAGGCACTTTTGCCTTCATGGGCCCCTCCCACCATAATAATATCAATATTAAAAGTTATTTTAAATATAACTTTAAATACTACAACTTTTTTTTGTTTTAGGCAAAATCTAATAGATTTTTGTAGACCCCAAACACTTCATTTTTTTCTGATGCAAGAAAAAAAATTAAAACATTTTCTTCAACCCTAAATGTTTATCCCCCCCCCCCGCTGATTTTAAAAGAAATTAAAACATTTCCATGGGCCCGTGAAAGTATTGTAAGCCCTAGGTACTGTTTCTACTGTGCCTAATGGATAAGTCATCCCTGGCTCCTATCTAGGAGGCACCCCACCCCCGAAGTCATCCAGTCAGGATGACTTCCCCAGCGTAATGACGTCACCCGGAAGTGACGTCATCACGTTGGGGACGTTGCCGGGACGATGCTCTAGCAATCGCCCCCAAACTCTATGGTACTATAAAGTTTTGGGGCAATTGCCAGAGCGTCGCCCTGGCAACACCCCCAACGTGATGATGTCACTTCCGGTGATATTGTTGTGGCGTGCGCACAAGCGCGCACACCAGGGAGGCTTCCTGCATCAGGAGGACTCCCCCCCCACCGGTAAGTAAAAAGGACTTGGCAACCCTACTCCTATCACCTGTAAACATACACAACTGAAAACAGAAGTAGGGTTTAATTTAACAAGGAGGGATGGGAAATTAAAGCAGGACTTACAGCTGGAATTCAAACACGACTTACAGTTGGAACCAAAGAGGCGATTAGAGACTTTCCCTGACTCTCTGAGGCCTTCTGGAAATTTCTCACACAACGCCTGCTGTGGCTTGGCTGGCTGTGGTGCTGCTGCTCTTCAGGCTTTTTGTGCTGCAGCAGCTCTCTTGAGCATCCTTCTTGGATCTCTCTGTTCTCTGCCCTCAGAGCCAGTCTCCTCTCTCTCTCTCTCTCTCTCTCTTTCCCCCCCCCCCCCAGGGACTAAATACCTTCTCTCTCCAAATTCCAACAGAGGGTCAAAACCCACAGAGTTGTGGTTTGTTTCAATATAAGGCAGGTTCTCCTGTTTTCAAAGCAATCCAAAATGGTGCTTGACCAGAGAAGGGAAGAAGAAGGAGTGGGTACAGAGCCCCAAGAGAGGCTTATTAGGGGAAGGAAATGGGTAAACTAAGCAGCAGGAGGGAGGGCAGAGTAGGCCATTTGTTGGGGAGTCGGGTTACCAGCTCTGGACTCTGTCCTTGCTATCTAAAAGATATAGGGTCATTTTACACCTCCCCTCTAAAGTAGTTTGACTGCTGTCTTTTCCTGTGCTGATTTCACAGTGGTGTGAAATTTCACTCCAGGGGGTCTAAGTGCACTAATCAACAGCAATTGTTTAAAGCAGAATAAAGCCGGTTGGACACTAGCTTGACCACAGGAGGGCAATTAGTAGATGTGGACATTTCAGTAGCAGCACGGTTTCACACCGCACAGAGGTGTGGGCAGTTTTTTTTGGAACTAGAATGATTCCAGCGGGAAAGTCAGATGTAAAAACAGCCATAGAATCCACCACACACACCATTCTTCATTGCCCTTTATATTAGGACATTCGAGCCCATTTTATTACTCCATTTCTTGAGGGTAAGAGCTGGCATTCAGATGACACAATTGTTCACTTTCTTCTGTTTAATTCTAATTGCGAAATAATGGAGGCTGTTGCAGAATTTTTATATTATGCAATTAGAAGACGTGGCTTGAATAGCCAAGTGTATGTGTCAGATGCATCTTAGTATTTTGCTGGAATTCTTGATGTTTATTTATTTATTTATTTTTCAGATTTATATCCCCTCCTCCCCGCAAACAGACTCAGGGTGAAGAATTGTGTTGCCCAACTCCTGGTGCTTGAGAGCCTTAGACAGGAGATGCCATGGGACTTCCAGCATGTGAAGCAGATGCTCTGCCTATATTACTCAGGTAACCCTTTAGAATCAAGATTGCCACATTCAGTTATTAAATCAATCAAATAGAACACTTTGATCAACTTAAAATGTGCCTCAGTTAATCAAAGTGCCTTCCAGCAGCTGATTTTGTCAAAATTAATTATTCTTATAAAAGTATTTTAAAAGATACTGCAGAGGGAAAGTGTCATCTTAGAAGAGGTGAAAAAGAAGAGGGACTCTTCTAAGATGATCCCTACTGCAATGCTCTTGTAGATCATCTTCAAGGAAATTTCTCTCTCTATCTGTTTGCGTTCTTGTATCCAAATATATGCTGATTTAATCAATTCAATCAATTAATTGATTGAAAGAAGTAGTCTTTTATACTCCAGTTTCCCCTACCTTAAGGAGTCTCAAAGCTGCTTACCGTCACCTTTCCCTTCCTCTCCCCACAATAGGCGCCTTGTGAGGTAGGTGGGGCTGAGAAAGTCCTGAGAGAACTGTGATTGGCCCAAGGTCACCCAGCAGGCTTCATGTGGAGGAGTGGAGAACCAAACCCAGTTCTCCAAATTAGAGTCCATCACTCTTAACCACTACACCACATTGATTAATCAACTATAACTAGTAAGATTTTTTTTTAAATCAGGTGACAGCTCTATTTAGAATACAGTGATTATATATATACACAGATGTGTTTCCCAGCAATTTGGGGTGAATAAGTAGCAGGAGAAAATATAAAGCCTCTCAGAGTAACTTGATGTGTGCCAGCATGCACTCCCAATTGAGCACTCAACTGAAAACTTAACTCATTACAATCAAGCCTGTCTTTGAAGCTTTGCAACGGTACAGTAAGGAAGGTATAAATTTGGAGCTGTCATGTGGCTCTCTGCAGCCTGTATCACTGTGCTTGAGTTAGATCACATTGACCGATCCAGCAAACGTTTCTTTTTCAGACGCCACGTGGCCCGTGGCATCTGCTTATCACATCACATGGCAGAAGAAATCAAGTCTCCATTAGGTGTCACTCTGCACTAAGGAAAGCACTTTTTAGGCCCTCAAAAACTCAGAAAATAGCAAGTGTATGTGGGACTGTTTGTTCCGAATCAAGCAGAATGGAAGCCTCTTGCATATATCTGTCTAGCTCTACGGTTGCCAGACCTCCAGTCCAGCCAGGGGATCCCCTGGTCTTTGGGGCTCCAATCTGCTGGCGGCCAGTTGGTCGGTGGGGGAAGCCTCATCCCTGAACAGGGACGTTACCATGCAATGTTCCTGTCACAATGACGTCACCCAGAAGTGCCATCATCGTGTTGCTGACATCTGGCAATGACGTTCTAGTTTTTGGGGAAACTCTATAGTTTTGAGGGCAAAACTTCTGGGTCATGTCACAGTGGTGCATGCGTTAGAAGATCCTGACTGGCAGCCTGGAGCCCCCCGCCAACAGCCAGTTAAGACCTGGCAACCCTATCCAGTTCGTACCAGTTCAGGATTTCTACAGCCTTCCTCAGATCAACTGGAAGAGCAAGGTGGAGCTGACTGTTAGCTGTATATTGGTGACAACCCAGCCCGAATCCCTGAAGAAGAAGAGCTGGTTTTATGCCCCTCCCTTCACTACCTGAAGGACTCTCTTCCTCTTTTCACAAAAGACACCCTGTGAGGTAGGTGGAGCTGAGAGAGCTCTGAAAGAACTGTGACTGGCCCAAGGTCACCCAGCTGACTTTATGTGGAAGAGTGGGGGAATCAAACCTAATTCTGCAGACTGGAGTCTGCTGTTCTTAACCACTACACCAAGATGACCTCACCTAGCAATATAATGTAGATCAGGGGTGGCCAACCTGTGGCTCGGGAGCCACATGCGGCTCTTTCACACATATTGTGCGGCTCCTGGCAGGGCAGCTGGGGAAGCAAAGGGGAGGCATGCTTTTTCTCTCTTTCTCCCTTCCTTCCTTCCTTCCTTCTCTCCTCCCTCCCATCTATTTGCTTTCCTAGTTTCTCTCTCTCTTTCTTTCCACTTCTTTAATTCTTTCTTTCCATCTCTCTCTTTTTCTCTCTCTCTCTCAATATCATTAGCAAACAAGTAATATCATTATCAATAACCGGTTTTCCTCGTTTGTTTTTATTTTTGGCAGGCCCATTTAATGTTAATAAAAAGCAAATTTGCATATTTTAAAAAATAAAAACGTGTGTGTGGTATTTGTTCCTGTCTTGCGGCTCTCAGACATCTGACGTTTATTCTATGTGGCTCTTACGTTAAGCAAGGTTGGCCACCCCTGATGTAGATATTAAAGAACATAGGAGACCCCACCAGCCAAAGGCCAAAGGGGAAGAACAGGAATTCCCCCATACCATCTTCTTAAGCCACCATCTAGTCAGAACCAGCGTCTGCATCGCCTGAGGTGGGGACAGCTGCCAAAGCCGAGGGTCTCTGGCAGGGCCCACTTCTGTCGACTCCCCAACTCACTTATTTGCTATCACTCCACCATGGTCCCAGCTTCACGCAATGCCCTGTGCCACTGGAAAAAGGGCTGCAGGCAGTGTTCAGCATAGGCAGTGGGGGAGCTCAAAAATTGGCAGGGGAAGGACACATGGGAAGCATGTGGGTGGTTGGGAGGGTAGAGGAGCATGTGTGGGGGCCTAGTGGTGGGTAGAACTGGAGAGGGGGACCCTGGGAACTCTGCCCAGGATCCCGTTAAACCTAGAACTGGTCCTGCTCTAGGTAGGACTGGAACCGTCACATCTGTCTGTTGTTAATTATAATGATAGGAACTGTTTTAATTGTTAAATTATACTTATTGTTTTAGTATTGTTGTTTTAGTATTGTTGTTACCCATTGCATGTTCATGCAACAAACATGAAATTAAGCAAACTCTGGAGGATGGTGGAAGACAGGAGGGCCTGGCGTGATGTGGTCCATGGGGTCGCGAAGAGTCGGACTCGACTGTGCGACTGAACAACAGCAACTACCTGCCTTGAGCCCTGCTATGCAGAGGAGGGCAGGCTATAATCTAATAAATCAAATCGAAACAGTACCTTCCAGTCCCGTATTGGAAAAAACGGTTCAAAAGGATACAATGACTGATGGTGCTGAAAACTGCTGAGAGGTCAAAGAGAATCGACAGAGTTGCACTTCCTCTGTCCATCTCCTGTTACAAGTCATCCACCAGCATGACCAAGGCTGTTTCAGTCCCATAATCAGGCCTAGAACCAGACTGGAAATGACCTGCTTCATCTAGAACGGGTGGGCAAACTGTGGCTCGGGAGCCGCATGCGGCTCTTTCACATATATTATGTGGCTCCTGGCAGGGCGGCTGGGGAAGCTAAATATCATTATCAAACAAATATCATTGGACAAATTAATATCATTATCAATATCTGCTTTTACCCCTTTTGTTATTATTTTTGGCAGTCTCATTTAATGTTAATAAAAAGCAAATTTGCTTATTTTCCAATAAAAGCAGGTAATATTTGTTCATGTCTTGTGGCTCTCAAACATCTGATGTTTATTCTATGCAGCTCTTATGTTAAGCATGTTTAGCCACCCCTGTTCTAGGTGGCTCTTACGCTGAGCAAGTTTGCCCACCCTTGAGCTAGGAAAGCTTGAAGATGTCCATCCACTACCCGTTCAACACCTTGCTCAAGAATAAAACATTTGAGACTTGCTGATATTTATTTATTTATTATTTTATATCCTACCTTTCCTTGTGATTCAGTCTTTTCCAAAAGACTGTACCAAAGCAGGTTTGGGGAGGATTTCAGCAATGCAGAGAAATAACCAGAAAGTGGACGATATTGTGTTGATATTCCCCCCCCCCCCCCAAACTTTGCTCCAGTTTAGACACAAAACTGCAACAAATGGTTTATGTCAAAGCGGTATCATTTAACCACATTACTAGGGTTGCTAGGACTGCAACTGCAATCCCCAGGATATTTTAGGTTTTGGCTAACTTTGGAAGTGACATCACTTCTGGCCAGTGAACCCCACACTTCTGTATGGTAAACACCTCACAGATTTTTTTGGGGGGGGATTCCTAGAGCTTGCCCAAATGGACATCACCTCTAGGGTTGGACACCCTTCCCTGTCCCCTTTTCTCCTGCCATGACCATCAGTGGTGGTAGGTGGTGAACATGGTGGTGGGCAGCTGGCAAACCTACATATTACAGTGAACGGGAAAAATCCACATTTTGGGGAGTGGAGTATCAACTAATTACTTTTTCTTCCCCCGGAACCAGAATTTCCCCATTCTAAAAACAAGATCTCATGCTTGAAGTTGAATGCTGTCAAAATTTCCTATTCATACATTCATAGGCAGGGTGAATATTTGCTCTAGGTGGGACGCTGGTGCATCCACTGCCCCCATCCTGGCTATGGCTCCAATTCTCCACTCTCAGCTATTGAATTGGACTCTGTCCTATATTCTATATCCACTTTTCTTAATGGGACCTCTTAAACACACATAGATTTATATTCATCTCCTATTTATCTCCCTTAGCATAAATATAAATAGATTGCTATAAAGGAAACCATTTTTGGCTTCAACATGCAATTCTTTTGCTGTGTTTACACTGACATTCCTACAGGGTGGGAAAAAACAGCTTAATGTGTTGTTTCCCCAATAACAGAACTCCTACACACAAATGTTTGCAGTGGCCCCGATACAAAATGCAATTAAAAGCTTATCCATTCTGATTTTATTTCCCCAGTCTCCCAGTTAACCTTACCTACTACTAACTGAGCTGATAAGTAACCAAAACAAAAGCATTCTAGCTTGTTTGTGGGTGTCTAACAACAACCTGATCAGCAGAAACTAGAAAAAGAAAGCTTTCCCACACACAGAGAAATAAAGATTGTGGGCCCAGGGGCATAGAGGAGAGCACAGGTGAGGAATGATACAACCATATCACAGTGATCTGGAGAAATAAAAGGCCATAGCTTTACTGAATACACCACAGGAGCATTGGAGCAGCATGGGCATGGATCCTGAATGAGCCGCCCAGCTGACTGCCTGATTAACCTCACACTCCAGTCCTCCTGCTGGGGGTTCAACCAAGGATTGGCAAATGCCAGGAGCCACATGGGTGCTGGCCACTGCATGGTGACCTGGTGGTGAGAGCCCCACTGACAGCCCCCGAGCTGGGCATGCTGCTGAATTGGCTCTACCCCAAGACACCATAAGGGAGTCCCAAGAACGCAAGATGTGGGCATGCAGGCACTGCTTCCTTAGCCAAAGGATCTGTCCCAATGCCCAGACTGCCACAAGAGCTGGTGTGTGTGTGTGATTACTCCCTCTGCTCCTGCCAATACTGCC
The DNA here is from genome assembly GCA_029233225.1 of Lepidodactylus listeri. Taxonomy (NCBI): domain Eukaryota; kingdom Metazoa; phylum Chordata; class Lepidosauria; order Squamata; family Gekkonidae; genus Lepidodactylus; species Lepidodactylus listeri. Next base: position 26,296,642 of record JARCFY010000008.1, read on the forward strand.
ACATCTGTAGCCAGCAAAGCAGGCTGACCCTCATGCCATTCAGCCAGATATCTGTGCCCCATTCAGATAAGTGCACACCATCTGCCCTGTAGAGGGCAGGTTGCCTATAATAACTGATGTCTGGATAGCCAATGACACGTCCATCCAATGATTCAGCTGCTCATGCCACCACCTTGCATGTCTTTCTGATGGCTAGGTCTACTCTGTTAGGTGATATAGTACCGCACCACTTGCGGCACTTGAGGAAATGGGTTCCTTTGGAAGGTGGACTCTATGGCATTATACTTCATTGAAGTCCTTCCCTCCCTAAGCCCTGCCATCTTCAGGCTCCACCCCTGACAGTATTTCCTGACCTGGAGCTGGCAGCCCTGTTTGCAGCACATGTATGGTTTCAGTCCTATGCTTTCCAATGTTCTTGAATTGTCCTGTTTCCCAGAAACCAATGAAGATCCGTTTCTGAATGTATTAAGAGCAGAATGATGTTGCTCACAAGTTAATGAAGTAACTCCACAGGGTGTTTGTGACATCCTTCTGTTACAAACTAAAGTTAAGGTAGACCTAATCCATGCCTGTAATCTTTGGGTTACTCCGTTGATGCCCTTTCTAATTATCAAGATGACCAAAACACTAAAACACAGCGGAATGGACTATGTCACTAGAGACCTGACAGTGGGTGATTCTGCACTTGTCTTTCCTACCGTGGTATCACCAATCCCACATCGCAACACAAATTTCCCTCTGCATTGCATGCTGCTCCCGGTCTCCTTCTGTACCAGTTCAGTTTGGACCTTCTGCATCAATTTATTGCCATCTAATGCTGACTCCGAGGTCACCCTGGCATTTCCCCGGGTTTTCTGGATTTGGTTTTGCGCCAGACCATTTGCTCCTCCTCGCCACCAAACCACGGTGAACAATAAGCAGACAACTTGATGCGGATTCTTTTATGTTCCTCCTTCCCCCGCACCTCTTGTGATGTATGAATAGTCTAGACATCCACTAGGTGGCAGTCCTCTGTTCTTTTGTTTTTTAAAATTATTTTTATTCATTTATTTATTATTTGTCTTTATAGTTTGCCCATCCCGCAAGTGGGCTCAGGGCAGGTTACATCAGGTTAATGGCTGTGAATCCAAAACCCTCCCACTTGGCTGGGTATGCAGGATGCCCCCCCTCTTGCCTTTTGATGGGACCTGCATCGAGGGAATGGGGGGGGGGAACACTCCTGCTCACCTTCCCTTCAGGCTGCCAAGTCACAGCTGGGCACGCAGGATGCCCCTCCTCTTTTTTTCAAGTGTTGAAGTAATATGAAGGCAAACTGTGATGGTCTTAAGGGTGGCAATGCAGAGAAAACATTACAGGACTGTGGGTGTTCTTCTGCAGAATGCAAGCATATATCCCAAGCCAAAATGGAACTGGCTCCACAGCAGAGAGAGAGTGGATTTTAAACCAGATGCAGAATCACCCAGTATTTAGACATTCTGGAATGGGGCTAATTTGGTTGAGCAACTTTTCTGATGCATCTCTATGAGCAATGTAGATTTAATTACAATCCACTGAGCCAACACCTGAGAGTGTTCTGGTGAATCGGTTATCAGAGATGACCTGCTGGATGAAATTTTCAGAAATCCAGGATGCTGTGCAGCTCAGGAGTACATTCTGTAATGTGAGATCATCCTAATAAAAGTTCTGGTAGGGCATGAAGGTTATGAAATATTTGGCAGCATCAGGCTGAGGTAATAAATTACACCTAAATTTAAGCCAACTGTACACAGTCATCCAGATAATGTGGACTAGAGAGTTGCTGAGATTCTTTGGCACTGTGTTATGGTTCTGGTAATACCTTAGTTCCAAAGTGAAGTCTCAGACTCCCCTGTGATTGTTGACAACAGTTCACAGTAGAGTGTTGTGGTATGAAATATGTTTAATCAAACTCACTTTATGAAACAAAAACAAAAGCTACCGAAGATCTCCTTTAAGAAATTGGTTTTGTTTTATTTATTTATTTTTTAAATCTGGCTTTGTTTTTCAAGAGGCAAGCACCACACATTTTATTAACAGTTCAGCAGGTACAATCACAACATCGTATCAGACGCATTACAGTCAGAAGGCACACACAGCTTGCTTGCGTATGTTGTCTCATCAAGATTAAGAAGAAGAAGAGATTGGATTGATACCCCACCCTTCACTTGTAGTCTCAGAGTGGCTTACAAATTCCTTTCCCTTCTCCTCCCCACAACAGACACCCTGTGAGGTAGGTGGGGCTGAGAGAGCTCTGAGACAACTGTCCTTGAGAGAACAGCTGGTACAGAGCTATGGCTTGCCCAAGGTGATCCAGCAGGTGCAAGCGGAGGAGTGGGGAATCAAACCCAGTTCTCCCAGATTATAGAGTCCGCACATTTAACAACTACACCAAACTGGCTCTCAAACTGGCTCTACACCAGTGTTCCCTCTAAGCTGAGTTAGTGTGAGGTAGCTCACAGTTTTTTAGCCTCCGACTCATACACTTTTGTCTTAGCTCAGGAAGGATGGCTCCAAAGCAGACTAATTTATGTAGTAGCCAAATCGCTCGCTCACAACTTTAATGCCAGTAGCTCACAAAGTAGAATTTTTGCTCACAAGACTTCACAGCTTAGAGGGAGCATTGCTCTACACACAGAAAGGTTTCTTAATACACAGAAAGGTTCACAAAATGCCGATTATATGCTATGTGGCACATCGCCCCGTGGCAGCTGTGGGCAAGCAGCCCACAACTCACGGAGAAAGGAATGCAGCATTAAAGCTCAGGTACAGTCAGTCAAGGATCATTCCTCCCAGGTAAGCCAGGCTGACAAAATCACCTTAGAGGGCATGCATCGTAAGACTGTTCAAGAATATTTTGTCCTATACAGCAGGTTCCCCCCCCCCCCCAAAGAGCTAGTTGAAAGTTTAGCTAACCCTTGGCCTACTCACAGCTCAGAACAGACTCCACAGAACTGGGCCTTGAAAAAGAATTCCACGTGGAATTTACTGCCACATGAGGTGGTGGTGGCTACAAGCATGGACGGCTTCAAGAGGGAATTAGATAAACATATGGAGCAGGGGTCCATCAGTGGCTATTAGCCACAAAGTATAGATAGGAACTCTCAGTCTGGGGCAAGTGATGCTCTGTAGTCTTGGTGCTTGGGGGGCAACAGTGGGAGGGCTTCTGGTGTCCTGCCCCCACTGCTGGACCTCCGGAAGGCACCTGGTGTTTTTGGCCACTGTGTGACAGAGTGTTGGATTGGATGGGCCACTGGCCTGATCCAACATTGGCTTCTCTTATGTTCTTATGAAGCTCTGCCCATAAAGGGAAAGACTGTGATTTCAAAACAAAATACATTGCTGAAAATATCCTCCAATTCATTCTTTCTTCCCACCTCCCATGTTTGGGACACCAGTAACCCCATTGCCGTAAGATGTTCCCTTAGAGGCAGAGAAATCACTTCAGGTTCAGTTTAGAAACATTGATTTGTAACTTTAAGGCAAACCATTCCATTGTGCCCTATGCAGACCTGGGGCAAGAGTTAGACAGCTAAGGACAGCCAAGCCCAACTGATTTTCTTCCAGAAACCAAAGGAAATGGAAAGACTCCCCCCCCCCCCCCCAATTTCATATGCCTTTAATAAGGCTTCAGTGGGACAACAGAGTGTTTGCCTGCATGGAGAGTTCCTTTAAAGTATTGCATTGAATAGGGGAGAGCTTTCCTGTTATCCCAATGCACTATAAGGAAAAGAGAGCAAAGGATTTTTCGGACAGGCAAAGCCCCCATTTGAAAGGAATAAAAAATCATCTCAGTCCATACATGTCCTTGATAGCATAATAGTAACAGCTGAGTTCCCTTCATCCTAAAAGCACTGTTCTTTCTTCGTTTCCTTGATCCTTTTTTTTTTTTAAAGCTACATGACTCTATCCCATGCAGACAAGCACCACTGACACCCATTTCTTGGGGCTGGTTGTGTATTCTTCCGGTTCTGGGGTCCCGCCAGAAGCAGCCGTATCCAGAAGAGCTGCTGCAGGAGAGGAGACGGCCGCATTGTCCCCTGGCAGACCAGAGTCCCCTTGGCTAGACTAAGCAGGTGTATCTGTGCGTGAAGGAGGAGGATTTGTGGGTCGGATAGCTGTAAAGGCATGGTAAAGGGGAAGGGGGTTAGGGCCCTGAAGCCTTGAACCAAGACCGTAAGTGATGGTTGGAGAAGGGTCCTGGAAAGAAACCCTTGAAGGGGGCTGACAGACCTGGCGGCAAGCTCAAACATGGGCCCTCAGCAGCAGGCAGATTTTGAGGCAGATAAGGTAAGCCTTGCCCCAACAAGGCAGCTGCGGTTAGTCCAACACCAATTTAGAATGAATGGGAGTAATCTCACTCCTTGGGACACTGAAATCCACAAATAATCTTAGTTTAACCTACCTCTCATAACTGCTGTAAGTACAGAGATAATTCTTATCCAGTACCACCCTGGAGGTTTTAGCAGAACAGGAACCGGGATCTGGATTTCCCACTTCTTAACCCAATCACTGCTGAAGAACAAGGAATCCTGGGGACCAAACAGTACATGGACATACGAACTTTCCTTTGACTGCAGTATCAGCTGGTGGGCTGATGCTTCTAAAAATTTGTTCAGCAGCTTGACAGCTGAACATTATCACAGTGGCTGACTGGAAGAGAAAGCCGTATCTCCACCCACAGCAGGCAGTGCCCATTCATTGGCTTCCATTCACCATCCGCTCTCCCAACTGGAAACACAAGTGAACAGGAAGTGATGTGGGTCAGTCAACACCTGGAACAGCTAAATCTGGCATCAAATTTCGAGCCCCCCCCCCCAACAAAAAAAGACTGAGATGTGACCCTCAGGCTGAAAAGTTTGATCTCCCTTGCTGTAACTACTGCACTACACCAGCTTATTTCCTTCCAATATACAGATTGCTCCCATGGGTCACTTAAAACTTCAGCATGAAGATTAAGCACTTTGGGGCTTTAGTCTGGGAGGCGTGTTCTACCAAGGCATAACACCAGAGGGAAAAGATTTAAGAAATAATTTTACCTGCAGGAGTTCTTTCTTTCTACCTCTCTCTTTTCCCCTCCCTCTCTCACATTGAAAGAATCTATTCCATTTAATCTCATTAGACAGTTCCACTTTCTTTTGTTCTTATGAGTAAATAGAAGGCAACTGTGAATTTTGTGCAAACATTTCGATGCAAAACAGCTGGCTCCGGTGTAAGCCCAGTCTGAGCAGGGGTGTGGCTTTCCTTGTGTGAAATTCAGCCAGCCATCACAATGAAACCCCTTATGCAAGGGTTCACGCACAACCAGCTATTGTTCGTTAAGCACACATGGATTGTTCTTTACAATTGCACTTCCCAGCGCAAAGCTGCTGATCCAGTGGCCACGAAGGCACAGTGCAGAAAAGCCAGCATTTAACATGGAAAATGCTATCGGCACTGAGAGTAAATAAACCAATCATAGTTTCTAGAATTACCCTAGCTAGAATGAAGACTGATGTAATATTTTAAACCAAAGTTGGTTTGAATGCTCCCTGAAAAAAGTACTTGTTTTCCCCTGTCCGGGAATGAATTTTGAACACAAAGTAATAATTGTACAGTGTGGTAAATAAAAGCCAGATGGGAAGGGATCCCATTGGCTAATGCCAGTGAGGTCACCAGCTGATCTTCCACACCAGTTGCAAGATGTTTTTGCAACTGATAAAATGCTTTAAATGTTTTAACTTTTTAAAAATGTGTATAAATATATAAACCCATATACACTCTTTTGAAATTTGTTTTTAAAAAGGAAAGACAGCCTGCCTGAAGGTTGAGGGAAGTTGGAAGATTGAGAGCTAATTCAGCTTGCCTTACACACAGGCGTCTCTTGTAGGATCAAGGTGCTGGTGTGACCTTTAAATCTGTAAATGGTTCAGGTCTGAGGTACCTGAATGATGGTCTCTGTCAGTTTGGTGTACTGATTAAGTGCGTGGACTCTGATCTGGGAGAACCAGGTTTGATTCCCCACTCCTCCACCTGCAGCTACTGGATGATCTTGGGCAAGCCATAGTTCTATCAGAGCTGTTCTTGAAAGAGCAGTTCTGGAAAGAGCTCTCTCAGCCCCACCTTCCTCACAGGGTGTCTGTTGTGGGGAGGGGGAAGGGAAAGGAGTTTGTAAGCCGCTCTGAGACTCCGAGTGAAGGGTGGGGTATAAATCCAATCTCTTCCTCCTCCTCCTCCACCATCTGCCTAGTTTCAGAGGGTAGTTGTAGTAGAAGCCATAGCGGTAGTATGCAGTAGAAGAGCTAGACCTGAGTCCAGTAGCACCTTTGAGACCAACAAAATTTGGGTGATATGAGTTTTCAAGATTCAGAGCTCTCTGACGAAGTATCTGATGAAGGGTGCCTGGGCTCTTGAACACCTATCCTCTGAAAATCTTATTGGTCTCTAAGGTGCTACTAGACTCCAATCTATGATTCATTTAGCTATTTATACCTCACTTTTCTCTCCAATGGGGACCCAAAGCAGTTTACAACATTGTCCTACCCTCCTCCATTTTATCCTTACAAAAACCCTGTGAGGTAGATCCTTGGCCTGAAAGAGATCTGGCTGTCCTCAACCAGGACCAGGGCTTTCTCAGGCCTGGCCCCTACCTGGGAGAACTCTCTGCTGGAGACTATCCATGTCCTGTGAGATTTGCTACTTTTCCGCAGGGCATGTAAGGCAGGGATATTCTGCCAGGCATTTGGTTGAGGACAGTGGCGGTAAAGCATGTGGTCTGGCACACTCATACCCTCCATTTGCCACAGGCCTCCCCCACCCACGAGGCTTGTGAAATCTGAATTTTTTTCTTAACCATCTTGGAATGGATTATTTAGTGTTGCTGTATTACACATTTTATTGTAGGGTCTTAATCTAAGTTATTTATTGTATGTTTCCCCCTGTTGTGAGCTGCCCTGAGCCCGGCTTGTAGGAAAGGGTGGCCTAAAAATTGAATAAAATAAATAAATAAAATAGGTTAGGCTGAGAGAGAGGCCAGTGAGAATTTGAACCTGGCCCTTCCCGGTCTTCCCAATCCTAGTCTGATACAGTTTAACCTCTCTATTTTGTATACTGTTTCAAGCTGCCTTTTGTGTTGCCATTTTGTTTTTACCCTGCAGCTAAATAATTGTTCCTTTCTAATATTTTGATCTGATTGCACTTCATTAATTATAATGTTTCTTAATGTATTTGCTGCTTTTAACCTTTTAGGTATTAATAGCTATTCGATTTTACTATTGTTTTTATCAAAATTGCATTCTAGTTATTTATTATATACTGTACTGGATATTCCCGGAACAGGAGGACAAGACAAAAATCAGTTCACTAAACTGCAAACCTGATTCCTGGCTGCTTTGCAACCCAGGAGGGAGGCGGTATCTATAAAGTGTGCCAAGAAGCAGGATGGGCCAATACTGAAATCAAGACTGAAATCCTGCTTGCCTCAGGATGCTCTTGAGCACCTGACCGAATTTTTCAACCCTGTGGCGAAAATCTTTCTGTTGACAGAGCTTAAGGGAATTAAGTGCCTAGTGTCCCCCCTTGCAGTCTGCATGGCCTGGGAGCAGTGCTGTGTTGAAATTATCAGCAGCCAACTGATATCCTTTATGGTGACTTAACATCTCAGCCCCACTTCTTTATCTGCTGCCAGTCTTCCTCCAAACATAAGGATGACATTGCTGGATCCATCTGTAGAATACCTGCTTACCAATCTCTCTGCACAAACAGATTCAATCCTTTATTAGGAGCAGGCCCAGAGCCAGAATGTTGTGGCTTCCCCTGCCTAAAGCAATGAAATCGCTTACCATTTTCAAAAGAAACTCTTGTGGGGCTGACCCTTTAAGGAAGGGGGCAGAGCCCCCAATAGCCCTACTGTAGCTACGGGTCAGATTAGGAGGGTGTTACCCACCTCACAGGGATCTGTCAAGGCTGGGTGAGTGGATGTCAATGTGGCAAATTAGGTTCAATATAGGCTAGTGCAAAGTGATGCACACTGGAGCCAAAAATCCTAACTATACATAAACATTGATTGGATCTGAACTGGCAGTAAATGACCAGAGAGAGATCTTGGAGTCAAGGTATATAACTCACTGAAAATGTCGACTCTGTGTGTGACTGCAATAAAAAAAAGGCAAATGCTATGCTGGGGATTATTAGGATGGGGACTGAAAACAAATAAGCCAGTATCATAATGCCCCTGTATAATTCAATGATGCGGCCTCACTTGGAATACTGTGTACAGTTCTGGTCACTGCACCTCAAAAAAGATATTATAGCATTGGAAAAGGTGCATTAAAGAGTGACTTAAATGATTAAGGGGATGGAACACCTTCCCTATGAAGAAAGGTTAAAGAGGTTAGGGCTCTTTAGCTTGGAGAAACGATGACTGAGGGATATGATAAAGGTTTACAAAATTATGCACAGGATAGAGAAGGTAGAGAAAGAAGTACTTTTCTCCCTTTCTCACAATACAATAATTTGTAGGCATTCAAAGAAATTAATGAGCAGTAAGCTTAGAACAGATAAAAGGAAGTACTTCTTCACCCAATGAGTAATTAGCACATGGAATTCACTGCCACAAGAAGTGGTGGCGGCTACAAGCATAGACCACTTCAAGATCTAATTGGATTAACATAGGGAACAGAGGTCCATCAGTGGCTATTAGTCACAAGATATAGATGGAACACTATGTCTTGGGCAATGATGCTTTGTATTCTTGGTGCTTGGGGGCAATTGTGAGAGGGCTTCTGGTGTTCTGGCCCAACTGGTGGACCTCCTGATGGCACTTGGGTTTTAGCCACTGTGTGACACAGAGTGTTAAACTGGATGGGCCGTTGGCCTGATCCAACATGAGTTTTCTTATGTTCTTAAATACCATCACAGTTGACATGTATAACTTTTTAAATAAATACATTGATTATGTTTGCCATAACTAACGTATGGCGACCCCAACAAGGGGCTTTCAAGGCAAGTGAGAAGCAGAGATAGTGTACCATTGCCTTCCTCTGCAGAGCCTTCCACGGAGGTCTTCCATCCAAGTACTGACCCCACTTAGCATTCGAGATCTGATGTGATTATGCCATATCTTCCCTCCCTTACGTTGATTACGTTCTTATTAATATTACCCTAAATCCACTCCCACTGTTATTGTAGAATGGGAATCCTAAAAGAAAATGCATATGCAGCCATGGGTCTGAAAACGTGAGACTAAAGCAATTTTTGTGGGGAGCGGGAAATGATTTGCAGAAGGAAAGGAAACCAATAGGCTAAGTGCCCATCTCCTGTCCACACTGCACATTGTGCAGGATTCTCACTCACATCACCACCACCAAGATTCTGCAAATGCTCAAAGGCTTGAGCAGGCCAGTTTCACCATGTCTTCCTGATCCTTTTTCTTTAACTGGCTCTCAACATCCTATAACTCCTGGAGCATGCCTTAGGTATCATGGGAGATTTCCCCCCTAATTTACAAAGTTGGGGAGGGAAGGTGCCATCATATTGCCGGATTTTGTCAGATCTCAGAATCTAAGCAGGGCTAGTGCTTGGATGGGAGACCACCAAGGAAGACTCTGCAGAGGTAGGCAATGGCAAACCACCTCTGCTTTTCACTTGCTTTGAAAGCCCCCTGAGGTTGCCATAAGCTGGTTGTGATTTGACAGCCCATACATACATAACTTACAGAGCCACATTTGCCTGCATACCTGAAGATTCCTTTGAGAGTGCAGAAAGCCCTCATTGCTTCAGCCACCTACTTTATAATTATATATATCAAGGTTGATAAACATATTAATAATCACTAAAGTTTAATCACTTGAGAAGTACTTGGACGCAACAAGCAAATGATGACTTCTGTTATGTATTGCCTTCCAGTTCTTTGTAATCTGTTCGGTTTACTCTTTTAAGGGTTGTACATGTTCCAGTGTTGTCATCAAGTGATGGATAAGAATCACGCAATCAAATGAGGACAGGTATTCCTGAATATAATTTATGTGGCTTTGACAGACAGTGGATGAAAGGAATTTAAGTAGAACACAGCAATCAACTCACCCAGAGGGTGGAAAGCCTTCTCAAAAATGCTAGTCATATTTTGAATGTTAAAATATTTGGCCGCGGAAGAATGTTGTGAAACTTTTTATTGCTTAGACAGATCTTGGGAATTAGCCCTTAGGGTTTTTTCCCCCTACGGCACAGCAAGTGATAAGCAGTTGTCAAAATAAATTATAGGACTTCCCCTTTCTCCTGAAGAAAACTTCTGTGCTCCTGATTTCTAGCAACCATGGCAGTAGAGGACAAGGAGAGAGAAGTTTGTATTATTCTTTTGGAAGTGCAGCATGATGTCTTATTGTAAGTTTTCATGTGCAGATGACACTACATGTATCAGCAGAGAAATCTGCCCACATATATTTAAATAGTGTCTCATTTAGGATCTTTCCTGATTTCTCATATTTGCTGTCCTGTGCCCTCAGATCCAAGTTTCAGTTTTGCTTCTCCATTGTGAGAACATAATCCTGAAATCTTTATTTTTGCCTTTGTTTCCTTGTAACAAAATTTCCCCAGAAAATGTTTTAAATTTTAATTTTTTAAAACATATTTTTGTTTTTATAAATCAGAATTATATCCAGGGCTTTTTTTTTTTTTTTTGAAAAAGAGGTGCCAGAACTCGCAAGAGGGAAATGAACTTTTCAATCTGTATACTGAAAACTCATGAACTTTTAAAAAGCTCTCTCAGCCCAACCTTCCTCACAGGGAGTCTGTTGTGGAGAGGGGAAAGGAAAGGAGTTTGTAAGCTGCTCTGAGACTCCCTTGGGTAGTGAAGGGCCGGGTATATAATCCAATCTCTTCTCTTCTTCTTTTGTACTCTAGGACAACTCCCAAAGGGAAGAAAAAGCCTAAACACAGGAACCTCCAAGTTTCTTCCTTCTGCTGGGGGTTCTTGATCTTGTGAATCAGCAGTCAGTGCTTGTTTAGGACTCCCAGCCATAGCTTATTCACTGTTTTCCTCTCAAAGCCTCTTTCCTTTCTAGAAGGATGAGTAGTAGGTAGGGTTGCCAAGTCTTGCTTGGAAAATACCTGGGGACTTTGGGGGTGGAGCCGGGAGAGGGCGGGGTTTGGGGAGGGGCCTCAGCATGGTACGATGCGATAGAGTCCACCTCCAAAGCAGCCATTTTCTCCAGGGGAGCTGATCTCTGTCAGCTGGGGATCAGTTGTAAAAGCAGGAGATCCCCAGGCCCCACCTGGAGGCTGGCAACCCTAGTAGTAGGCCACTCACTAATTTTGCTTGATTCTCCTCACCATTGTAGTCTCCAATGACTTGCAGCACTTGGTCCATATAAGGGCCCACCGACCCCCATGTTGTATTAAGAAGAAGAAGAGTTGGTTTTTATACCCTACTTTTCTCAGCCCTAAGGAGTCTCAAAGTTGCTTACAGTTACCTTCCCTTCCCCTCCCCTCAACAGGCACCTTGTTAGCCAGGCGGGTCTGAGAGAGTTCTGAGACAACTGTGACTGACCCGTGGCTTCATGTCGAGGAGTTAGGGCTGCCAGCCTCCAGGTGGGGCCTTGTGGGGATCTCCTGCTTTTACAATTGATCTCCAGCTGACAGAGATCAATTCCCCTGGAGGAATTGGCTGCTTTAAAGGGTAGACTATGGCACTGTACCATGCTGAGGCCCCTCCCCTCCCCAAACCCCACCCTCTCCTGGATCCACCACCAAAGTCTCCAGGTATTTTCCAACCCAGACCTGGCAACCTTACAAGGAGTAGGGAATCAAACAGTCCACTGCTCTTAACCACTATACCTTAGTGGCTTTGATGGCAATTGGGTACAATTTAAGTTCCAAACAAGGTTTATTGTAGATTGTGAACAGGTATAAATTGCTGCATCACTCAGTAATTTAAGCCCAGGCAAAAATCTCATTCCTTCTACTTACTTGTTTCTTGCCCTACCATACTACATCTCCCAGCAGGTAGTGCTTCCAACTCTGTTGTTATGGGCAGTGCTACTTCTAAGGACACCACACATCTCAGCACAGGATTTTCAGTGTGCACAGGGAACTGAGCAGGTGGCGGGGGGTGGGTGGGGGGAATAACCTGCTATACAAGATGCTTTCACTTGTGCAACTATAGGAGGCAAAACATAATATATTTACTTGTGAATGTTAGGCTGATACCACAGTAGCAGAGGACTTTCATCTGTGTTTCACTTGACAATTATAACGAGATGGCTACGTTACCTGTTGGTGGTGATCATTTTCTGTAGTTATGATTGCCAGATAGGTATGTCAGTGCATGGATAGTCAAGCCATGACACAAGTAGGGAAGGAAAAACCACTGGCCCAGCATAGCGTTGCGGTGGACATTTGTGGCCACAAGTTTAATACAACTAATTATTACTGGATCTGACCTGGATGGCCCATGGCCAGGATTTTTTGTTTGGGGGGGCAGTTAAATTACAGTTAATTAAATATATCTGAATGCCTGTCTTTAAAGGGGTAGGCTCTAAGCCTGTTTCTAGCCCTTCCCTTCAAGGGACAGGGCAGCAAGTGTATCAGTTCCGAGGAGAAAACAGCTCAGAGGGCATTTAAGTGCCTTTTGAGTTCTCTTCCACAAGGCAAAAAAGCTTAGAAGAGCACGCAAGAGTGGCACCTTCAGTATTTCTCCAACAATCACCCTTCCTGCTAACCCAGTCCTACTGTATCCCACCTAGGTCATGGTCAGTCTTTCAAAAGCATTCCCATGAATCTTTGGGAAACATGCAAAGTAGGCAGCGGGGGAGGGTCTCTCCTCAAAAATAAGGTTTCTGGCATGGCTATTTGTGGGGCAGGGCTTTTAATTAAGGAAGTGGGGCTCCAAATGCCCCAATGTAGCTCTGGGCCTGTTTGTACTTGGATGGGAGACCACCAAGGCAGTCCAGGGCATCTATGGAGAGGCAGGCAATGGAAAACCACCTGTGAATGTCTTTTGCCTTGAAAACCACACATGGTTGCCATAAGTCAGTTGTGCCTGAACAGCAAAAAATAATAATAATTGTGCCATATTTTATTACGTTGAAATGAATTAGCGTATTTTACACTGCAATAGCCTCTGTCTCCCTTGTGAAGATGGATTCACTACCTTAGGCTAAATTTATATCTGACTTTGGCCAAAAAGCTCCTGACAACTTGAAAGCAGAGCCCTTTGAAAATGATTATTGTCGGGTGTGGGGAGATTAAAGGCATTGTTTGAAGACAGGAAAAACCTGTTGGTCTGTGCCTCCGGTTCAGACTGAAACACAACAGTATTATTAGGCAGAGGAATAGCAAACTCAGAGTTAGGACTTTCCCCAATAAAATAACTTACTCTTTCTTTAGGGCATACCTAGCCTTGACAAATTGACAGAACCAGTTCCCTGTAAAGGAAGGAGAATGGGGAGGTGGTGCGATTTAAGCTTTAGTGTGCGCAAGCACAAACTCTTCCCCATCCACCCTTTCACTCAAAATGATTTCTCTTTAAGGCTGTTTTCCCCCTCCTAGTGAGGACTCAGGATTGCTAATCTCCAGGTGGGGCCTGGAGGTCTCTTGGTATTACAACTGATCTTCAGACAATCGAGATCAGTTCCCCTGGAGAAATGGCTGCTTTGGAGGGTGGACTCTATGGTCCTATACCTTGCTGATAGGGTTGCCAGATCCAGGTTTGGAAACTCCTGGAGATTTGGGGGTGGAGCCTGGGGAGGACAGAGACCTCAGCAGAGTATAATGCTATAAAGTCCACCCTCCAAATCAGCCATTTTCTTCAAGGGAACTGACCTCCTTCATCTGGTGATGAGCTGTAATTCTAGGTGATCCCCAAATCCCACCTTGCAGCTGACATCCCTACACTGGGGTCCCTCCCCTCCCCAGACTCTGCCCTCCCAAATCTCCAGCCCCAAATCTCCAGGAATCATTCAATCTGGAGTTGACAACCCTACCTGACTAAAGCTTCACTTGGAATATCATGTGGAGAAAACTGACTACAGAATGGCTGTTGAGGAGGGATAGGAACGTGAATGGAGGGGTGTTATCCCTCCCAGTTTTCAAGGCTAGAGTTTAAAGTTTGGTGTAGTGGTTAAGCCAGTTTGGTGTAGTGGTGAAGTGCGCGGACTCTAATCTGGGAGAACAGAGTTTGATTCCCCACTTCTCCACTTGCACTGCTGGATGACCTTGGGCAAGCCATGGCTCTGGCACAGCTGTTCTCTCAGTTGTCTCAGAGCTCTCTCAGCCCCACCTACCTCACAGGGTGTCTGTTGCAGGGAGGGGAAGGGAAAGGAGTTTGTAAGCCGCTCTGAGACTCCAAGTGAATGAAGGGCGGGATATAAATCCAATCTCTTCCTCTTCTAAAGAGATCGGATCTATTTTGAAGGGGATGAATCTCCATCTCACCAATTCATTGGCTCATGCTAGGCTTGCCAACCTCCAGGTGAAGTCTGGAAATAGCCCAGAATTACAACTGATCTCCAGACTACAGAAATTAATCCCCCTGCAAATAATAATAATAATAATAATAATAATAATAATATGGCATTATACCTTGCAGTGTCCCTCTCCTCCTCAAATCCCATCATTCCCAAGCTATACTCCCAAAATCTCCAGGAATTTCCCAACCTAGAGTCGGCAACCCTACCTCATGCCTATTCCTCAGCTTGGGATGTTCCCAGTACTGGAGACATGCTGAGGAAAAAGGGCCTGCAGTGATGGAAGGTTAAGGGGGTTCCTAGAGAAGGAAAGGGAACTCATCATCGCTTGCCCTCATGCACATTTAGTGGCATGTGGCAAAAAAAATGAGATCCCATCCCCAACGTTCTTTGTGAATAGAACAGACAAGTGAACAACGGATAGGACTGCCAGCTGCCAAGGGGGGGGGGGGAATGGAGTTTCCCCAGAATTACAATTGATCTCCACACTACAGAAATCCATTTCCTAGGAGTAAATGTCAGACTCCATGGCTGTGATCACACAAGCAGTTTGATCCGACGCAGCCACCCCTCCCCTCCGGATCAAATGGGTGCAGTCAGACAGCCGTTCCCCTGGCATACTCATCCTGTCATAGGACGACTTGGAGCTTGGTTAAAAAGGCACCACATGACAAGTGGTGTTTTTGGTTCCCCGTGCGTTTATTGTGCATGGCCGGATGTCTGGACATGGGGGATCATGTGCAGAACGTATTTGGCAGCCTGAACCTGCAGATCTGTTCCCGCCAATAGGGAGGGTTTTTAAAAAAACATTTTTGCCTATGTGCGCATGTGTGTGCATGCATTTTGAAAAATTTCCAGGCAGTGTGCTCCATGGCTGAGGCTAGGGTTGCCAAGTCTTGAGCACTCACCGGCGGGGGGGAGTCCTCCTCCAGCCGGGAGCTTTCCCGGCGCCCGGTGACGTCACCGGAAGTGGAGGGAGGAGCCACGGCTCCCAGTCCCCCTCTTCTGCCGGCCCGAAAGTGAAACTGGCCCGAGCGGGGCTCCTGCAGAGGAGCTGCGGAGGCGGCGTTTCCTCCTCAGGCGGTGTTTCCTCTCAAGAGTGGGCCGAGGAGGAGGCACCGCCCTTGAGTCCTCCAGCTCCAGCCCTTTCAGAGCCCGCGCCCCAGAGGAATGTATTTCTCTTCTGGCCTCAGGGGGAAGGAGTCCAGCGGCCACACCTGCCTATACTGGCTTGAGGGGACCTGGCTGGGATTGGGGCCGTGGTCGCGTTTGGGGAGGGTGGTGGGCGGAGACCGCTCAGGCCAGACATTAAAACGAAGTCCTGACAACTCTCTCACTGTAATGATTAGATTTCTAAAAACGTGCAAAGGAGACTGTGTGTGTTGGAGCTTGGGAGTAGGGCGTGCTGACATCACTTCTGGGCGATGTCATTACATTGGAGAAAGTCATCCTGCTGGACAACTTTGGGGGTGGGGTAGCGGGGGATCCCCCGCCCCCCGGGCTGACTTGGCAGCCCTAGCTGAGGCACTGCAGTAATGTGGATGCTTGACCGTGGGATGTCTGCATGGGTAACCTGCAGCAGGGTGTGCTGTCTGGATGATATGCCTCACAGCACTCTAAACTGGTACAATTAGAGGCGGCACCATATCGCGCCAAGCCACTGGTGTGACCACAACCTATGATGTAACATAATATCTAGGAGAAACTGAAGTCCCAGGGTGACAAGACATCCCTGCTGAACTCGACAAACTCTGTCATCCCCAGTCACTGACCCCCAAATCTCCAGGATTTCCCCAAGAACAAATATGGCTGCTCCCTCTGGCATTGAACTGGGTCCTGTATTTCTCCCAGTTGTTCAATAAGTTGTAAAAATGCTCACAGTGTTCTAGCTAATGAATGCCTGAACGAGTGTAGGGAAGATCTGAGGCTGGTATGCTAGCCAGGTCAACGTCCATGCTTCTCCCCCCTCCTCACTTTACTCTGATGCAATCTGTACCCTGTAGCCTGATCTAAACAAATAAAAAAAGGGGAATTTTCCCCTCCTTACCAACAGGCTGTGGCCTGAGTTTTATTTACTGTTAATCAGCTTAATGTTACCTCTGGAGCTGATCATGCCTCACAAACTGCTTTTTGACCGACATTTTCGGTCTGGTCCACCTTTGCCCCATCCTCTGGCTGGGTCTGGTCCCTTTGCTAACCTGGGGGAGAGGGTATTCTGTTTTGTCTCCAACAGGTCCACTGTGGGTTCCTGCAAAGTGCGTTCGCCCCAGTCATGGCATGGCACAGCATCAACAGTTCCAACCCCCTGCCTGAGGTGACGAATATCAGCCTGTCAGAAGCACAGCGCCCATTCCGACAGCCCCGGCAGAGGGCACCTCCAATAACCTGGGGAGCTGTCAAGCAGACCACCAACAGAGCGCAGTGCCTCCTGACGGAGCAGGGAAAGGAACAGACCCCAGAGAATCTTTTTGCTGCAATTTGTGCGGTTATAACTGCAAATTCTACTCTCACCATTCTGTTTTGCCTTTGCTTGCCCTCCCTCCCGCTGGGGGGAGCTGTGAGCCTGCTGCCAACGAACCCCTTTTCTAGGTCACACAAAAATCTGTGGGAGGGTTTGGCAAGGAGTGCTAATTTAAGTTCTTTCTGTTTGAAGAATGGCCGGTCAGCCCAAGGTCTGTTGACCAGCTGTGCCATTCCTGTCTGTACCCTCTGGAGGTTTTAAAGAACCTTTCAGCCCTACCCCATGCCACTTATACCGGGTGTTTTCTGGCAGACACCTCAAACTGTGCCTTCGGGTCCACTTTTCACCAGTGGGGACCACAGTCTTCTTGGGTCCCAGCTGGTGGACTTGAACTCGCTACCCCTCGTGTGATTTCCCCAAATGGAACCATGTGTCTTCATGTCTCATCTGGTGATGCCTGTCGAGGCAAGCCAGAGTGTGTGGATTTGGGAAAAAACTATTCTGTCTGGGACCTTAACTGTGCAGCCAAGTTGGGATTCGGGAGGGACACTAGTCAACACAAGCACAGTTATACCATGCTCCCCGAAGGGTGGTTTTTCACCTGCGGATGGAAAACCTTCAACTACATCCCCGCAAATCTCCCAAGAACCTCTTGTTGCATTAGCCGCCTGGTTGTAGCCTTGCCTTCTCATGAGCAGCTTAATGGCACCTACCCTGTGCCTCCTAGCAGCCGGCGGCGACGGGAGGCCGCCCCCCTCAACGAACAGTGTAACCCTTCCATTGGGCTGTTAAGCCAAGCCTTGGCTGCCTCTCTTGTAGGGATGCCTGCTTTGACTGTTATTAACCACCGTGCCCTTACTGCCATAGCCTGCAACCTTGCCAAGACCATCAATGCTACCTCTCGGGCTCTGGCACTGTTAAATGAGGAACAAGCCGTACTGCGCCAGGCCACGTTGCAGAACCGCGCAGCAATTGACTATTTGCTCTTGTTACACCATCATGGTTGTGAGGAACTGGATGGTATGTGTTACTTCAATCTCACTGACAACTCCAAGGCGGTCCATCGTCAAATCCAGAATCTGCATGCCCTGGCAGAGTCCATCAAACAAGATATCCTGCCTGCCTGGTGGGCAGCTCTCTGGAGCTGGATCCCCACTGGGTGGTTGGGCCAGATTATTCAATATTGTGTGTTGTTTGCTGTATTGGGAATTGTATTTTGCTGTGGTTTACAATGTCCCTCTAGCCTGTGTCAACTTTGCCGGTTAGCTACCCCAAAGAACTTCGCCTACCCCATGATAACTTTCGGCGACCCACAGCCCAGGTTCTGGACAGATCTCTTTGACGACACATCGAATGAGAGATCTGATACAGAGACCTGGGCTGGACACCCCCCCTTGCATTAAAAAACAAAAAAGAGTGGGATGTAGGGAAGATCTGAGGCTGGTATGCTAGCCGGTCAAAGTCCATGCTTCTCCCCTCTCCCTGCTACACAATGAACAATGGCAAATCCCTTTGGCTACTGGCAAATCCCTTTGGCAAATAACAGACTATCTCCTCATGTTAAAATCCTTATAATGATTCTCTCACTGTACTGTGTATTGAATGCTGACGTAGCTGTCTGTAAGTGTGTTGCAAGAATGTTAGCAGGCTTGAAATAAACCACCACTGCTCATGTTGAGCAGACTTGGGTTGTTCTCCTTCCAACTCACTTGTCTCGTGTGCAAGTCCTTCAAACGAGCCAAAATCCTGACATCCTGATTACAATAAAATACAATTTCATTTCAATTATATTTTTAATCCTCTTCAACAATGTAAAGTTAAACATATTAACCAGTGTTTTTTCATTCTTTTGGGGAACATGGTCTGCACTGGCTTGCCTGCGACATGATATTCTCACAGTGCAGATTTTTCTGGGGCTTCTTCCAGGATGTGTCATTCAGGGCACGGCTTGCCCTCAGTGTAGCTCCAGGAGAACTGAGTGTCCTAACAATAAAATGCTCCTGGCACTCCTTTGTGATACCATTTTACAACCTATATATGGTATGCCTGATCTTTACCGTGTGCAATCCCCAAGCAGCATTCCAAGAAACCCCAGCATTCCTTATGATGTAGTTTGGAAACTGCTTTAGTACTTAACTATGTAAGGAATCACAGAATCATAGAGTTGGAAGGGACCTCCATGGTCATCCAGTCCAACCCCTGCACAATGCAGGAAATTCACAAAGGAGAAAGAGTGAGCTAAACTGGGTCTCTGGATTCCGTCAGACTCCCTGGGGGATGTGTCCAGATTGTGAATGTGTCCCCAGTGACCGCTGTTGCATGCCCAGAAGATGACAAAAAACCTCCAGGATTGCCAGCCAAATTGGCCTGGAGAAAAATTGTTTCTTGACCCCAAAGTGGCGATCAGTATTTCCCTGGGCATGCAAGAAAGGGCCACAAGAACTAAGCACTGAGGCAACCCTTCCTGCCCTCCCTCTCATGATATGCCTAAGTTCACAGAATCAGCATTGCTGTCAGATGGCCATCTAGCCTCTGTTTGAAAACCTCCAAAGAAGGAGAGCCCACCACTTCCTGAGAAAGCCTGTTCCACTGAGGAACCACTCTGTCAGGAAGTTCTTCCTAATGTTTAGCCAAAAGCTCTTCTGGTTTAATTTCAATCCATTGGTTCTGGTCTGACCTTCTGGGGCAACAGAAAACAACTCAATCCAATCCTCTATATGACAGCCCTTCACGTTCTTGCCCTCAGTGTAGCAGGATAAGACTGCTTTAAAAAGAGGCAGGACATGACTGTTTTAAATAAATTTTAAAATAAATGTTCCTATTTAGGTGTTGGCTGTTTTGTACTGCCTTAAGATATAGCCCTCTGTCACCCATGTGCTGCTAGAGTATGTGGGCATGGAACAGTTGCTCATCTGTGATGGCACAGGTACCAGTCAATAGCTAATAGTCAAAGTTAAATGAGCGCTTCTAAATCCAGTTTCCAGGACTTGCTTTTCAGACCCATGGGATCCTCAAAAGGCTACCTGTCGCATCTGCATTAGTTTGCACATTAGTCTGCCATGCTTTCATGGACTTTGAGATTACTTTGCCTGGTTCTTGGGTGTGGCTGTAGTGGGTGCAAGCAAGGTTCACTGACTCTGCAGCAAGCAGCACAGAATGACATCGTCCTTACAAATGGTCCGTGTGCCACTGGGGACCACTGAAGCTAAGTCAGCAAGGAGGGGGGAAGCAGTTCTTGCCATGTCACCTTTTTAATGTGATCTGCTTTGTATGAAGAAAAATATTATAACATTTGCAGCATAGATGTTTCTACAGCCTTTCCTCCCTATGGAGACATATGTATTTGAACTTGATAAATGTGTTCCATGCAAGCTGCAAAAAAAAAAAAAGCAAAAAAAAAAAAAAAAGCAACCTGTGGCCCTTTCTACAAGTGCAAACTGCACAATACTTGCTATAGCTATAGATGGGTGCACATTCTTATAGTATCAAAATATAGTGGGAAAAATCAGTAAGGTTTTGGAGGCTGTCTGATGTTAATGCATGTTTGGAACCCTCAAGGCTGCCAGAACATAGAATTAATTGACACTGGTACAAACAACACTTAGAAAACAGCTATGAATGTACAAACACCTCCAAGTCTCAAGCTGGCTTTTTTTTTTTTGGTGCTCAATTTTAAAATTTTACTTGATTGTTTAAAGGACAGGTCAAAACAGAGGACCAAATGATTTCATTACTCACAAGAAGCGTAATCAAGGCTCACAGAATCAAAGCTCACAGCCTAGTTACCTGTTAGATCAAATACAAAGCAGGATTTCTTTAGTATCGAAGCCAAACTTAGCTGAACACTTTTGATGTGGGTCTGTTAATCGGTACTTCAGTTCTTTTTGCTTAGAAAGTGCCTTTGAACCACCTGCACCAGGTTAGATGGATCTCTTGAAGGATTCCAAGTCATGTAAGAGAGTTGATTGGTTAATTGAAAAGTGTAACACAGCTGTGTTTGGGCTACAGAAACTGAAAGGGTGTTGTCCAAGGCTAGGCACAATCATGTCCGAGGTCAAGGAAGAAATCATGAATCCATGAGGCAACAGCAAAGTGTCGAGTGTTCAAAACAGGTAGGGGCCAAGTACTGATATCAGCAGAATCTTCTCATTACAGAGAAGCTGCTGAAACTAAAAGGCCCAGCATGGATGGAGGGCACCAGCTTTATACTTCTAGGTTAAGACTGGTTGGACCCTTCAGTCAACTGTTTCCTGAACCAGTGTTTCTTCTGGTTGGCTTCCTTGAGGAGGGTGCTGTGCTACAGAGTTCTCATGGGGCCACTTTGGGATTTCCCCCCTTTTTTGTCCTGCATGCATGGGGGGGGGAAGCCTACATTGGGGTTGGCCTCTTTCATTGCCCTTCTGGCAGGCATGCAATTTGGTTGGATGTACAGCTGCTTCCACATGGGGCTTTTACCCTGTGTGAACAGCTGAATGCAGGGCAGTTTCACACAACATAGTGCTCATTCTGAGTTGCTCCTTCAAGCTGACTTGCTCCTTCAAGCTGAAGCAAAAGAGAACCTTCCTTTGGACCAACTTAAAGGGGAAATATGGGGTGGCTGCAGGATGAACTTCTATCAGCTCTGCCCACAGCCAATCAAGGGGGATATGTGGAACTGAGCTGTGCCTTCCAAATGACAGACTTCAGCTTCACGTCCCTTTCTTTTAGAGTTGCCATGAGTGCCTTGTCAAATGCTGGGAGATTTTGAGGGCAGTGTCTGCAATAGTGGTTTTTGGGGAGGCTGTGACATTACTTCCTGGTGATGCTCAAGGAATTTTCCCTAATCTCTATGGCAAAGATTGTAGACACAAGGGGAAATTCCGAGAGTGTCACTATGGAGGCTATATTTCCAGCCTTTTTTTCTCCCAGTGCTCAGTTTCTTGAGGGTGGGAGCTGCAGGTGAGCAAATGGCAAGGTTACCTCTCTTTTCAGCCCCTTAATTGGGCTTCCCCTCCATTTACAGCTGTTCTGTGGTTCTTTGAGGTCCATGGTTCAGCTGAAATGGAAGAAAAGAGGAACTGCTGGGTCATGAGGGGTGCAGTGCGATCATAGGTGCATTAGTGCTTCTGCGCTGACTCAGTGGAGAGGCAGAGGGCAGAAAAACAACAGAACAAGGCTGTCTGTTTGCCCTGTTTACCAAAAAAAAAGTGTGGTGACCCATTCACCTCTATACACAATGTGTGTCTGCAAGCCAAAGTTTACTGGAATTTAATGTGTGGAAAGGCCTTGAGTAAAGCCTATTCATAATGCAAAAGCATCACGGGGACAGCAGACAATATTCTGGAAGTATTAGCAGCTATAAAAGTAGGCAATCGCTTTGAACCTATTTGACATTTGGCTCTGAAATGTGCTTTGCTCAGCATCGCAACAACACACAGAATTTCACAGTGTGATACAGAAGGTCCCACACCCTCTAGTGACTCTCCTTCCTGAAAGAATGCATTTTTAGGAAGGGTGTGAGGAAGGCTAAATAAATATCTCCCATGTACATATTTCTCAAAACGGCTATTTTTGATACTTGGAGTGGCTGGAAGTCAACCGAACTGCAGGGGAGAGACAAACCGCCCTCTCCCTTGACAGCTGCAAAATATCTTTGTTTTATAAAGGAGGGGAAAAGAAAGAAAATAACGCACCCACACTTGGGCCAGCTCTGCCCCACTAGAAGCAAATCCTAAGTCACCTACTAAGAGAGGAAGAAAGTATTTGCTGTGAAGCTAAAGCCTTAGACCTTAAAAGGTTGGATCCAGATGCAATCTTTCAATGGCAAAATAGAACTTTCCTGCCTCCCCACCCCTTGCAGTCCATTGATCTCCAGTAGATTGGGGGGGGGGGGACTCTAAAGAATGACATGGGGTTGGGACAGGAAACAAGAATCAGCTGAAATTGCAAATTTAGCCTGGATCCAACCCAATGTGTGGAAATGGGCAGTGGAAACTTTTCATGGCATCACCTGATAATGTCTCATTAAATCTCTATTAAAGAGACAGGACATATTCCCCAGGGCTGTCATACATTAAGTCCAGGAACTGGGGACTGACCTGTAACTTTCCACTTACAAAACATGCACAGCTTCTCCTATCTTTGCAGCTTCTGCCCAGTGCTCCAGGGAACTCTGTATTACTTGACCAGTGTCATTTTATGTTCTCTCATTTTGGTGCTGAACTACCTTCTCCATGTTTTGCATCAGAGCAAATTAAAAAAATCTCTAGCAGCTGCACAGAACAAAAGGCAGAAAGCCAATGAAACAAACAGGACTGTATTTGATTCTCTCACAGTAACTGGAACCAAACTGGCATCCCAGAGAGTCCCTTGGAAAAAGGCACCCAACACCTGGCATTCTGAGCATTAGATACGGACCCCCAGTAATTCAGCCATTAGCAAAACCTACTGCAATTATCATTGCCATTACATAAAGACATGATCCAGACCCATATCTGGAATAGGCTTTGTTTCATTCCCTGCCTCTGGATGATCTACCCAAATAGTTCCTTAGAACTGCCCACCCAACCCCATTTCTTTGGTCAGACCAAACACCACCTTCCCTCTTACCTTATTCAGAATTATTCCTGGGATCCTGAACCAGTCCCCCTCATTCTTTATGGTCATCCAGTCAGGATCAACACCTATACAATAATCTCTTGTTTGAATTTGTGCTGAGTTCCCTATAACTGGTGACAGAATCCTCAGAATCCCAAAGGGAACTTTGGCTGGCTTCAAACCATCTGTATTTGCATAGCTGCAGGGCTTTTCTTTGACACATGATGGAAATATTCATTCTCCTTGTTGCCTCTTTGGGTCTCCTACTCCCTATTGGACCTCGTATTGGACTTATTGGATTGGCAGGTACAAGTTTTGTCTTGCTTTCTTTACCTACCTGCCCTCTTACTGTCCTGCCTGAGTAGCACCTTCAATTTTGGATGCTGGTGTAAATTGCTTTTCTGTGGGTACTGAGTGTTGGGTATTTAGGGTTATTTGACTGCTTAAGATTTACTTGTCCTGACCTGGATGGCTCAGGCTAGCTTGATCTCATCAGAGCTTGAAAGCTAAGCAGGGTTGGTCCTACTTAGTACTTGGATGGGAGACCACCAAGGAAGTCCAGGGCGGATATGCAGGCAGGCAAGAGCAAACCACCTCTGTTCGCCTTTTGCCTTGAAAACTCTATGGGGTCCCCATGCGTCAGCTATGGCTTGACAGCACTTCTCACCACCAAGATTTGCTCATTCCCCTGCCCAGATATTTGCATTATTCTCCCCAATAAACTCTATTTCTGATTTGCACTGTGTGCAGGACTTGGTTCCTTCTGAACTCATAGTGGAATGATTCTCCACTTGGTCACAAATATCTTTTATAACTGGACTGTGAGCCATTTTTGTGGAATTATTTGTTTTGGCTAGAATTAAAAGACATGACAAACACATGAAGCTGACTTGTACTGAATAGGACCATTTGTCTATCAAGGTCAATGTTGCCTACTCTGGCTGGCAGCAGCTGTCCAAGGTATTCACATCACTCACTGCTTGATCCCTGGAGATGCTGAAAATTGGGACCTTCTGCATTGCGAAGCAGATGCTGGCCTCTCCTGGCAATGTTGCTTCCTTGTGTGTGTCTAAAGTGCAGTCAAGTTCCAGCTGACCTATGGTGACCCTGTAGGGTTTTCAAGGCAAGAGACATTCAGAGGTAGTTTACCATTGCCTGTCTCTGCACAGCAACCCTGGAGCTCCTTAGTGCTCTCCCATCCAAGTGCTGACCAGGGCTGACCCTGCTTAGCTTCTGAGATCTGATGAGATTGGGCTAGCCTGGGCTATCCAGGTCAGAGATTGTTTTCTTACATGGGGCTGCTTTGATGTGAAGTTGGGCTTTGACTGAAGAAAGGGACCAGACACATGGCTAGAGGACATGTGTGAATTCTGACCACACATGGTTAACTACTGTGGACAGAATTCTCACAGTCTTCTTACTCATGGTAACAGCCTAACAGGGCATAAACTAAAATCTTATGCTTTACATACTGAGCTGAACTTTTCCCTAGATCAGGAAATTATTGCAGCAGTGAAAGTGGAGTTGCCAGTTATTTCACTGGCCCTACTCCCATGCCCAATACACAATACTTTTTTTCTGGCAAGTAATTAAAATGATTGAGATTGCTTTCCTAGCTTAACATCTACTTGTTGAGTTTTGGTAGAGTTGCCAACTTAACAACTGTCTCAGCGGCTACCCTTTACATTGCAGTGTCAATTGCAATGATTGGCTGCTGAAGCTTTTCATGTCATGAAGACAAATGTTCTCATAGCTGATCAAGCTGATTAAAGGCACAGCAGCAAAATCTAGCTGAAAGACTGGCAAAGCCTGAGTGCTATTAAAGGTACAGGAGAAATCCTAAGGTTGTCAGCCTTTGTATTGGCTTCTGCTCCTATGCCTTTTTTAGCTATTTGCAGACATTAGTCATGCTAATGTCTAATCTATTCTTCACTTCCCAAGAAACTTTACAGACATATTGCTGCTGATCAGGCAGCTATGAAGCACACAGAAGCCTAACCAGCCTCTTTTTCCTGGTTAGCTAGCAAATATAAGTAAAAAGGTTGAAATAATGATAAGAAAATTTTTAATAGAGCAGTTTTGTACTGGTTGAGTCTTCAATCTAGAAAGAATTGTGATCTGGAGAAGACAAAGTATGGTGTCTACAACAAATACAGAAAGGCAATCTCAAATTTATATGCATTTTTTTTTTTTAAAAACCCATCTCATTCAATACCTTGTTTGGATTCCACATTCTTTTTTTAAAAAACCATAAAGTTTTGGTATACATACATGCATGAAGCAATAGCTGTTGCAGCAGTATAGCAGAAACTTACACCCAAGATAGTTTTATGTTTCAAAAATGGTCTATTGGCTTGCACTTTCAACAAGCTGCATTAGGGTTACCAACAACCAGGTGGGAGCTGGAGATCTCCTGGGATTACAACTGATCTCCAGACTACATAATTAATTAATTAAAGCATTTATTCCATTTTTCCTGGAGAAAATGGCTGCTTTAGAAGGTAGACTGCATGGCATCAACTCATACTTAGGTCCCTCCATCCCCAAACCCCACTCCCCCAGGCTCTGCCGTCAAATCTCCAGGTATTTCCAGACCTGGAGAAGGCAACCCTAAAATGCATAGATGCCTGCTAGACCAGAACCAGTTTTGTATAAAGCAATGATTAATAAAATATGCAGCAACCCCCTCCCCACAAACAAAAAAAGATGCACCAGAAATTCCCAAACCCGATTGTCCTTAGTTATTGGCTTGTTGTACAGTAGCGTATAAAAACTAATCTATTGATAGGCATCACTCTCTGAACTTGGGTGACTGGTATGAACATCAGGTTTTGTACTAAAAAATATTGACTAGGCTGCAACTGGGATTTACAAATGAGTCCTGAGTTGAAACTGGCTACGAAGCCAAGGTATAAGGCAGAAAACATTGGAGGGGACACACTTTCTTCTCATCATCCATTGAAAGTATACAATCAGCCTCCTCTGGAAGGTGCTCTGAAATTCTTGCTGGTGAGTAGATGCATAGGAGATGGCTGCCCAAGTTTCCAAATGGTCTCATCAGTCTCCTTGGGCTTCATTGCCTCTGTTTCAGTCCTTGAGTGAATTGTAGGCTCTCAATGTCCGGTTATTGATGAAATCGGTCTTTTTAAAGCCAGCCTTTTGAGGAAGAATAAAACAGATTAATTTATAGTGAACAGTGCTGTAAATAAAATAACAGAGATTAATTTATAGTGAAAAACAAATGCTAAATTGAGCCTGAAAGCACTGTGGTCTGTTACGAGGTATATATTAAGCTTGAAGTCCCCATCCTGCTCACAGATGTATGGTGGACATTTTCTCCTTGTGACACGGCCTTGATAGACGGACCTGGTGGGCACCAGCCCAGGATATGTTGTTCACGCTTCGTGTTTGTTTTGTTTTTATACTGTATTTTACTGAACTTTGTTTAAACTTTTTTTGGGGGGAAGAAAGCTGGATAAAAATACATTCAAACAACAACTACAACTAACTGCTAACTTACCTTTTTGTAGGCATTGTGGAGATCAACATGAGACCATAACGAGTATAGGAGGATGGAAGCAGCTCTGCCAGCTTTGCTGAGGATAGTAATAACATCATCATCATCATCATTTGGTTCAAATAGGGTTGTCAACTATGTAGTGGGAAATTCCTGGAGATTTGGGGATGGTGCCTGGGGAGGGGGGAATTTGTGGTGGGAGGGAGCTCACTGGATGTGTGATGCCTCAGAGTCCGCCCTCTAAAGCTACCATTTTTTTCCAGGGGGACTGATTTCTGTAGCCTGGAGATCAGTTACAATTCCAGGAGAACACCAGCCCCCCCCCCCCCGAAGCTGGCAACCCTAGATTCAAACATTAGTTACTGTACAATACTAAGTTTAAAAGAATAATTTCACCCACAGGTTTGTAATTTAAATGGACACAGCCTTTAGAAAATAAAGAGACACAACAGGAAGGGTAATGCAAGGGAAGTGGCAGAGGTTAGAGGCAAAAGAGACACATTTTCAGTGGGGGAAGAAGAGAAGGAGCGAAGTTCAAAGGAAAGAGACAGCAAAAGAGAATGGTTGGAGAGGAAGCAAGAGACAGAAGAAGTGACAGGCGTTTGGGTCAGGAGGAATATATCAGCAGAGCAGAGATGACAAGAAGGCCAAAAGAGAAAGAGGCAGATAGGAGGGAGCTCAACAGGTTGATAAAAAAGCAGAGCTATCCTAAGCAGATTTGCTCCCTTATAAATTCACTGAAATCAATGGACTTAGAAGGGTGTAAGAGAAGTCTGCTTAAAATGGCACCCATAAAGTAGTAACTGAAGCTGGGCGCAGTCAGGGCCCAGAAGTCAACAAAGGAGAAACATGGGCAAAGCAAAACTTGGGAAGAAACAACAACCCAGAAGCTGAATTGTGAATGGAAGAGAAAAAGTGGCAAATTAGAGCAAAGAGAATCACAATGGCAAAGTGAGAGAAAAAAGAACATTTCTGTAATACAGGTCATGATAAACAAAGTAATTAATTTTAGAAGTATTAAAAAGTTAGAAATGGCACTTTTTTGCTGCAGCTTGCGTAAAAGAAGAAAAAAAGAGAGGCATCAGAGAGGACACCCCTATTCCATGTTTGGGAGAAAAGAAAATGAAGCATTTACTGAGAGTAAGTCAAAAGGAAGAAGATACCATCACAGGAGAAAGAAGACAGAACAAACCACTGTTTTAGATGAGTAAAGCTTAAAGTATTGAGGACACCAAGTTAAAAAAATAGCAACAAAACAAAAGGGGATGCTAGAAAAAAAGAGACAAATACAGGACAGAAGAAGAAAAGAACTAGAAGTTGCTAGCACCAAAGTGATATTGAATATTAAAAGAACAATGAATAGGACTAAGAGAAAGGATAAGGAAAAAAGGAGAAGAGGATCTAGAACGGGGAACTCCAGGTCCAAAACAGGAAAAAAGATGAATTACTGTTAATGGGCACTGAAAAAGAACTCTGAGAAAGATGAAACCCCCCCCCCCCAATGGCAAAGAGATAACGGAATGATGAATGGTTCCAAAAGTTTAAGATAAGCAAAAGAAAAGAATGCTGACCATGTTACTTATGTATGAGGTTACTGAAAATGCAAGAAAGCAGATCCAGTGGAATTTCAAGAATGAAAACCAGACTGAAAGGACTCTTATGAATGAGGCAACTTGCTACACAATCCTAAACAGAGGCCCTTTCTGCACTGACAGCTTGCTCCAGAGTATCCGAGGAGTCAAGCCTTAAGGGATGACTTTGCAGTCGCACGCATTCCCTCTGCACTGGTTCCCCCCTCCCCCCTGGGTTTATTTATTTGTGTATTCTGTATGCATTCTGCATCTGCAAGCAAAACCCACATTTTTTGAGCTGACTGGCTGCTTTGCCTATGTTGAAGAGAAAGGCAAACATCTTTCTAAACTTTAACCGCAGACCCAAAAAGAAAGGGAAGGGAGGGGGAAATCCAGGCCAACATACGCAGGACTGACACATTTGGGAGCAGGGAATCCCCTAATCCTTTATATTTACTGATTCCTTCTTATGCTCTCTCTGGCTTTTTAAAAGTTTGCCTGAATGGGAGGACATGTCCTCTTTTGTCTTTGGAGAAGAAGAGAAAGAAAACAGAATGGGGAATGAGCATCAACCTAAAGAGAGAGAGGCGGGAACAGGGGAGGGCGGTGGGCAGCACTTAAATACCCACAGAAACAATGGATTGTACTTTAGAGAGAATTAGCAATTCAAAAGTGGATGAGAACAAAGAATCACAGCAAAAGGAGTTTTGGTAACTGTGGGGCAACAGTGTGAATGCAGATTCCTCTAAACCAATTGCAGAAACAAGAGAAAGCCCCGACACAAAGTGGAAGTGAAAGTGGGACGGAATGCAGACTGGAAGAATAGGATGTGCTCAGAAACCGAGGCAAAATATGGGTGCAGAAAGGGGCAGAGTTGCACCCTTCTAAGTCCACTGCAGTCAATGGGCTTAGAAGGGCATAACTTTGCTTAGGACTGCAGTCATGTAGAATTTTTAAGTGCATAAGAACATAAGAAAAGCCCATGTTGGATCAGGCCAATGGCCCATCCAGTCCAACACTCTGTCACACAGTGGCCAAAAATAGCAGGTGCCATCAGGAGGTCCACCAGTGGGGCCAGTATAAATGTTTTAAATAAATAAGAAAATTGTAAGAGGTTAAAATCATGTAGTAAAAAAGAGGTTAAAATCATGTAGTAAAAAAGGAAGCAAAGGAACAGCAAGACATTTTAAATAAAGTGATTGGAAGTGGATCCAGCATATAATTGGTTTTGAAAAATAGAAATGGAGAGCAACGTCATTAAACTGACAAAACCAATGAAAAGCAGGAAGGTGATTAAAACAAAAAACGACAGAAGGAGTTGGCAGAGAAGCATGAATGGTAGAAATGTTATCTACAAAAACCTGACCAGCAGCCTGAGAAGAAAGAGGGAAGACATGATCAAGAAAGAGTCGAAATGTGCCCTGACCTGGATAGCCCAGGCAAGCTCGATCTCGTCAGATCTTGGAAACTAAGCAGTATCGATTCTGGCAAGTACTGAGATGGGAGACCTCCTTGAAATACCAGAGGCAGGGCAGGCTTTATTCAGCCACCTCTCTGAATATCCTCCAGGCCCCCAGTAGGGGGTCAGTCACGAGAGGTCGCCATGACTTCCAGGTGCATGCACACACTCACATGCCCACATACATAGGCGTAGACTACCGGGGGGGGGGGGCTCGAGGGTTCGAGCCTCCCCCGAAGGGCCTGCCACCGTGCCTCCCGGGGCCCTTCCGAGGCTGGCAGCTGCTGCCGCCGGTGCCTCTCTCTCCCCCCTTCCATCCTTCCCTCTCCCTCCCTCTTTTCCCGGCGAAGGGAGAGGGAAGGAGTGGGGGGGGGGGGAGAGAGAGAGGCCCGAGAGCAGCGGCAGTGGGCCTCGGAAGGGCCCCGGGAAGCGCGGAGGTTTCCCGGCGGGGGGGGGGACATCGCCCCAGCGCACGCGCAAAGCGCACACGCTAAAAAGCCCCCCCGGATTTTACAAAAGTCTATGCCCCTGCCCACATATGCAGATATAAAAAATACTAAAAAAGAAAGAAAGAGTAGAAACATGAATTCAAACTGGAGAAACAGATGCAGAAGAAGAGACTGGATTTATACCCTGCTCTTCACTACCCGAAGGAGTCTCAGAGCGGCTTACCATCTTCTTTCCCTTCCCATAGCAGACACCTTGTGAGGTAGGTAGGGCTGAGACAGCTCTTCCAAGAACTGCCCTTGAGAGAACAGCTCTGAAAGAACTTATAACTGACACAAGGTCACACCAGTAGCTGCATGTGGAGGAGTGGGGAATCAAACCCAGTTTCCCCAAATTAGAGTCTGCGCTTTTAACCACTACACCAAACTGGCAAAAGGAAATAGTCTTGTTTCACAGAAGCAAAAGGAATAGGAATCAAAAGGAAATAGTCTTGTTTCACAGAAGATCAAATAAAAACTAACGAAAAATCTAAAATGTATAAGATCATAAACAATGCAGAACACATAAAACGCATGCTTAGCAGCATGAGAACAGGAGAAAGACTGGTGAGGAAATAGAACTAACCAGGGCTGAGAAAGGTAAGGCCAATAAGGACGCAGAAGAAGTGGAGCAAAATATGAAAGCTGCTGATAACGTAGCAGAAAGCAAAGCAAAAGCAGCTGGTGGGAGTTCACATGGTGGAATGGTGTCTTATCACCCCCCTCCTCACATTTCCATATATACAAAAGCAACATGTCATGAAAAATCTTCCTTGTTGTTTAACTTTCTGTGTGCAAGGATTTTTGTTTTGGTGCTGAGAAACAGCTTATCGTTTGGTATCCCGACTGCAATCTGGATACAGACCAGAAAACAATGCTCCCTCTAAGCTGTGTAGTCTTGTGAGCAAAAATTCTACTTTGTGAGCTACTGCCATTTAAGTTGTGAGTGAGCAACTTGGCTACTGCATAAATTAGTTTGCTCTGGAGCCATCCTTCCTGAGCTAAGACAAAAATCTGTGAGCCGGAGGCTAAAAAATGGTGAGCTAGCTCACATTAACTCAGCTTAGAGGGAACATGGACACAAGCTTACCCACACATGATGGAAGCAATTCTTTCAGTGAACTAGGAGAGATTCAGGTACAACCTTCCACCACATGACTGTAAGCAGCAGGAGGAATATATCACCACAGATTGGATTTGTATGTACTTACCAGGTACTGAAAAGTATCTAATCAGTCTTGAAACCTCTCACTAAACTGAACTACATGTGACTGCTGACCTAAGCAAATAATCACTTAAAATATGGCATGTCAGCTACTGTTCCATTATAAAATCATGGAACAAGGTATTTATTGTAGGGATCCTATTCTAGTACAAACCTATAGGATGCCTGCCTAGTTTTTTTAGGGGGTGAATGTCAAAGTGGCTTACCTCTCACTTGTGCTGATGTTCATAACCTTTGAGATGCCATCAGAGTTCAGGAGAAGGCGAGCATTCTGGGAGCTGCTCTGAGTTAGGTTGTACAAAGCATAACACACGGAAGCCGTGGTCTCGTTGGCAATGTCAGAATGTGAGACAAAATCTGGAAGTATGGCGACCAAATCGGACAAGACTTCCCTGGCTAGAAGATGAATGGGAAATGTCCTTATTCTAGTAATTACATTTGCAGTTCTCCTCATCTATACTAGTCCGCATTTATAGAAAACTTCTGATTTGCAAAGAGCTTTACAGTTTTTTGTGCATTTATAGTCATACCAACCCAATGAGGTATGTTACTATTATTTCCATTGCAGAGATTGGCAACTGTTTGAAAGACATGCTCAAGCTCACATTTATCCAAAGCTGCAGACTGAGTGCATGGCATGTCAGCTCCACATCCAACATTTTAACATCTGGATCAGTCCCTTCGGGAGAGCTCACAAATACACAATCATTATGCCATGCCTGAAAGAAGAAGTGTTCATTTTCAACATGTAGTCCTATCCTGATGTTCAAATCATTGTGTGGTGGAGGTTAAAGATCATGTTGTCACACCACATGACCATGGTGTATCCTGATATGGTGTGTCATAGAAAACATTTGAACAAAGGTCTAAAGTTGTAGAGCTCAATGAATATAGAGTTGATGTGTGCAGTCTCCTTGCTTTTGTGGCATATAGATCTCATGGACTAGGTCTAAGCACACTAGGCTCTCCATGGCATGGTAGATCTTCACTAACAGAAGGCATTTCCACCAGTCGAATGGGAATTCTTTGCCTTCCCCCCCTGCTGCAGTCTGAGATGATCCCCAAAATGGTGCTACTGGGTGGGTGGGACAGAGGATCCATGTGCACAGCTTGAAGGGATAGTTAGAGGTCTGCAGCAGAAGAAATTGAGAAAAATAATGTTTGTCCAAGCTTTTAGAACAAACTCACCATGAGATTCAAATTATAGTCCTCTATCTAAATGAGAAATGACAAATGAAGGTCAAGGGATGACAAGCATGAAAGGAGGACAGAGGGAAGAGTGTGTCCTGTCAGTGCATTCCTGATGCTCTCTACATGAACGATTAGAACATCAACACAGAATGAGCCAAAATGACCATCACAGATCAAACATCACTCAAAGAGCTTTCATATCACTTCATGCCATCTCAAATGTGAAACATTTCAATGGATGTAATCAACAGTGGAAGGCTGTTTCCTGAGGTAAAGGTTTTTATTATTAGAAGTTCAACGGCGTTTATTCCAGCTAAACATTCTTCCATTTGGCACTTAACATATTAGCATGCTCTTGACATCCCCTGACAGAACTGTTAGCCAGTTGTTGTATATTTACCTATCTCGTTCCGTAATGAGGCGTTACGAGACAAATTCCTGACCAGGGAGACTGCCGTTTTCCTGACGCTTGGATTGCTCACATGAAGCATGCTTCGAATACTTGGGAGGCCATTTGCCTTCTGGACAATGATCTGGGCTACCCCAAACGGCATCTGTCAGACAACACATATAATCGTCAGGCTTCATGAACCATCACCTCACAATAATTCATCCTTTTCTCTCAGATACATTATCAACAATACTGTCCT
Source organism: Lepidodactylus listeri (assembly GCA_029233225.1). NCBI lineage: Eukaryota > Metazoa > Chordata > Lepidosauria > Squamata > Gekkonidae > Lepidodactylus > Lepidodactylus listeri. The sequence goes on from JARCFY010000008.1 coordinate 26,330,233, forward strand.
TCAATAATTATTTTCAAGACTGTTGAGTAGGATATCCAACCTCCAGGTGGTTACAAAAGTAGAGATATCACGGGACAGGTTGTCAAACAAAATATATGTGAAAAATGACGAAAATTACAAATTATATAAACAATTGAATTTATGTAATGCAATTAATATCTCCATTTCTATGTACCAACAATTCAACAATCTTTTAGTGCCCTTTATAAACTGCTGATGCATTCACATTCATTTGTTCAACAGGCGAACTCCATATATTCCAACCATCAAATGTCTTTGCTATGATTTGACCTAGTTGAAAAATGGAAGAGATCTCCCTCCTTCCCTCCCTCCCTCCCGGGCATCCAATGAAACTGATGGGCAGTAGGTTCAGGATGGACAAAAGGAAATACTACATTACAAAGGGAGTGATTAAAATGTGGAATTCACTGCCAGAGGATGTAGGGATGGCCACAGGAATAAACAGCTCTAAAAGGGGATTAGATTAGTCTATCAATGGCTACTAGCCATGGCGACTAAGGGGAACCTCCACACTCAGAGGTACTAATCCTCTGAATCCCAGTGTCAGGAGGCAACATCAGGGGAAGCCCTTGGCCTCCATGCCCTGTTGTTGGCCATCCAGAGGAATTGGTTAGCCACTCTGTGAGACAGGATGCTGGACTAGATGGACCACTGGTCTGAGCCAGCAGGGCTCTTCTTATGTTCTTATATCTCCAGCCACCAACTGGAAATTGGCAACCCTACCCAAAGCATAGCTAAAGAAGTGATCCTACTCAAACTGTGAAAAAACCTAATACCTTATATTTATATAGTATTTTTAAAAGCACTTCACATACATTATTTAGTATTTCTCTCAACATCTTTTTTTAGTTAGGGTGGTATTACTATCCCCATATTGAGGATGAAGGGCTGTGACAACAAGAAAGCAAGTTCCTGAAGTCTACCTAGCATTTTTGTGGCAGAAAAAAGATCTGAACTGTGGGTTTCCCAGGTTGCAGCTCATTCTCTTAGCTAGTATTATGTGCAGCAGCAGTACAACAGTAGGGCACATAACTCCCTGCTCCCCAATCTTTTCTTTCCCCAGTAGCACACTTTATATTATTCATTCATTTATTTAGGCTACTTTTAACCCATTTTTCTCCACTCAATTGTGGACTGAAAGCAGTTGGCAATATTGCCTCCCCAAAACCGATAAATGTTTAAACCCAAGCATGCACCCCAAGATTGCAAGATTTTGAATCAACATTGAATAAAACTGGATCTGTAGATTCTTCTTCACTAAACAGTTTGAAGAATGTTCCTTTGGAATGGAAACGATGAAGCAGGAACACTTTAAGGCCCTCAATGTGGTTTTTGATGTCCTACAGAAACGGTGCTACTTACTGGTCCGTTGCCTGCTGTGAGGTTCTGGAGCGCTCCCAGTGATGCTTCCCAGGTAAAGTTCCTTGTGCTTTTTGCTATTAAGGACAGGTATATCCTTATCAGTGTGGAGTGCCAGAGTTTTTCGATGCCGTGGGGGTTGCTCTTTTCCTCTGGCAACGGCAGGTCCTGTTGGTTCTAAATATGCAAGCAGATTAAACAATCAGAAAAGCAGCATTACAGGAGGCCTTTTTTTGCCTCAAACCAAATGGCTGAACAGGAGGCCAAAAACATCTCTGGCATGGCAGTAGCTGCAAGTTGGGTAGCCACACCCTCTATTCTCATGCAACCTGCTGCTGCCGTTGCCCCTACCTCTGCTCCCCTACCTTCTTCCTCTGTCAAACCTATGCAAAAACACAGGCAAAATGGCAATGGTGCTCAGACACCTTGTTGCCCTGAAACCCCCTTTCCCTACAAAGCCATGCTGTAGTGTTACAACTGCCAGACTTTGACTGGCAACCAGCAGGAGTCTATGGGGTACAGGGAAATGGGGGTACCATCAGTGACAGTGTAACATCAGTCCTTTCTAGGAATTGATGGAAAATCTATGGTAAAACCACACTTTCCAGCAATTCCCAGAGAGGACTGACACCACTTCCAGTTTTTCCTGGAAGTGACATCACACCTCTCTAAGAAGTGCCAGAAACTCGCTTCAAGGCTTTTTCTAGAAGTGATGTCACACTATTAGGCAATGCTCCCTGGCCACTGGAGTGCTGCTGGGCAATGGCTGCTGGGTGTGGGAGATCTCTCTGAGGGTGATTCTGCACTAGACCTTAAATCCTGGTTCAACCCTGTTCCGAACTTACATTCTACACTACACTCGAGTTCATCCCTGTAATTATCTCAGGGTATTTTTTGTTTCCACATTACATTGAGGTCACCCTGGTTTCACCCCACACTTGTCCTGGAGTAAATGGATGCTGTTATAACACGGAATAAATGCAAGGTATTCTGTCATGAGTTGAACTCTGATAAAACCAGGGATGAGATCCAAGTGTGGAAAGGACCAAAGAGTATATGGCAACCCTATGTAATGCTATGGTGTGGTGAGGGGAAAATGCCCTCTACTGGGCTATAAGCAGGGGACAGAAGGTCAAGGGGCAGCAAGATGTCCCATGCCATTTTTAAAGCACAGCTTTATACCTAAAGCCAAACAGACACTTTTCTGCAGCCACTCCAGACTCCCATTTATTTTTTTCCTCCAGTTTAAATGGGGAAGCCTCCGGAATTCCACAAACTATGCTTGAATTGAGCATGGTGCCATGTGGACATTTCCTTTTAACACAGATGTCTCCTGCCTTCCATGTAGGGAAAAGTCCCCATTTAAATGCAGGCCTAGTCCATCACTGCCTGCAATGCAACAAACCTTCACAAAGGAGAAAGTGCGACTTAAAAGTTAACGAATTTATTGTGTCATAAAGTATCAGGAGCCAGAGACCACTTCAACTGTTGGCAGAGAGATTTTTACCTAAAAGTACAAACAACAGAAGGGTAGCAGGATTTGTTACTAAGGAAGGTCATTAGGACCAATTTCCCAGGACAAGTTCCATAACAGCACATTACAGAGTGCCAATAAAAACAAAATGCGGGGCAGAAGAGTAAACATTCCACTGGGAGTGGATGAGGACTGCTCCCAATTGCTGATGAACTGGCAAAGTAAGACGAATGTGAACAGTGCAGATAAACCTAACCCTAGCTGTCTCTAATGATGGCCAGCCCAGCTTAAAGCAAAGAACCCATATCAGATTGAATTGCTGGCTGTAAATCCCTGCAGACACTGACCTCTTCATAACCCTCACCACAGCAGCCACGCTAAGACCAACTGTCCTTAGCAACTCCATCCCCCCCAAAAAAAAACAGATAAGAGACCACCACTGGATTTTTTAGGAAACGTGATCACAGACATCTACTTCTCTTCTCCAGCTGAGAACTAATCTCTTTGTGTTCACACTTTACATTTTATTGCCCTTTGTGTTGCAAGCCTTTTATGATACCTGATATTGCTCACGGATCAGTACTTGAGAAGAAACAACTAACGCCTTTCAAACATTTTCTCTCTTTTTCACTTTTTCACCAGGCGTGCAGACTGTTGGGGGCAGGTAGGAACTGGCATGGGCCATGAGGGAGAAGAGAGGCATGGATTGGTGGGCAAGATAAGCTCTTGATTTTTAGAAAGCTCCTTAGGAAGAAACTCAAGGACTGCTATTCCACATGCACAGCACTGGTCATTTACTGAAAGATTTTTTTTGGTCAGTATGTATGTCTTTCATTCTGCAGGGAAATCAGGGCAAGCTCTGTGATGAGGTGAGGAGCAGCAATGGCTCTGCTGATGGACTGGAGGGAGCAATAGTCTCCACCACCACCTGGGGTGCCGAGCTCCTAGCCGGGGCAGGGAACCCCCACCCACTGTTTCCGTTGCTTACTGCTCTGAATGGTGGCAGAATAATAAAAAAATTCTAATGCCAGCTGTGGGATTGGGCACTTCTGATCAAGAACAAGGAAGTGACATAGGGTAGTTCTAGCAATTCCACGGTAAATTCTGTGCTGGCTAGGCGGGATATAAATACAAATAAATAAATAGATAGATAGATAGATAGATAGATAGATAGATAAATCCATAGCGTTATCAATTCTAGGAACCACCAGAATTGGCTTTCTTATAGAGATTCTAGCAATTCCAACTTTATGGTTTCCCCGTAGAGTTTCTGGCAATTCCTAGAGCTACCCTATGTCACTTCCATTTTTTTAAACCAGAAGTGATGTGTTGCCACAGCCAGCATTGGAGCCCCCCCTCTGTATTGCTGCCCATAGCCCCCTCACCAATTGCCAGGCACTGCCTGACAACCCTACCCCCACACCCACCTCAATGCTCCACAGAGTCACAGCCTCTCCCTCATCACCCAACCTAATGCTCTTTCCCTCCTTTAACAGCGTGTGGCAAACTATGCATACCCAGTAGGGCTTTGTGAACTTGGGAAGCCTTATAGGGTATGTAAAGCTAGCGATACACAGTTTATTGATGCCTGTGGGAAGGGAAGAAACATTTGCTGCTCCAGCCAGAGGCAGAATAGAATCAGAGAGCTGGAATCAGAGACCATGCAGGCCATCTCGTCCAACCCCCTACTCAATGCAGGATCAGCCTAAACCATCCCTGACAAGTGTTTGTCTAGCTGCTGCTTGACGACTGCCAGTAAGGGGAAGCGCACCATCTCCCTAGGCAGCCCATTACACTGCTGAACTACTCTAACTGTAAACAAATGTTTCCTAATATCCAGCTGCAACCTTTCTGCCTTTAATATAAATCTATTATTGTCCTATCCTCTGCTGCCAACAGGAGCAGCTCCCTGCCCTCCTCTAAGTGACAGACTTTCAACTACTTCTTTTTTTTAAAAAAAAATTAAATATTTTATTATAATTAGTTCAAACAAAAACATACATGTAATACTTCAAGACAGCAATCATGTCCCCACTCAACCTCCTCTTCTCCAGACTAAACATTCCCAAGTCCCTCAGCCTTTCCTCCTAGGGCTTGGTCTCCAGGCCCCCGATCATCCTTGTCACTCTCCTCTGCACCCGCTCCATTTGTCCACATCCTTTCTGAAGTGAGGCCTCCAGAACTGCACAAAATATTCCAGGTGCAGCCTGACCAATGTCATGAACAAGCCCTAGCATCTTAATGAATAGTATTTTTTACATTAATATTAATTTATGGAGGCCTCTGTTGTAATTTTGTCTGTGTCATCAGCACAGAATCACCATATCAGAAGGGACAAAAAAATGTCACCTAGATTAATCTTCCAGACAAAACACAGACCTGTCCACCCCCCCACTCCTGGTGCCACTCAACTGAAGAATCATTGGCTTGCGGTGCACTGATAAGTCACTATTACCTGCTTTGCTTTTCTACTCCTTGATCCAAAACATCCGACGCTATTGCTGTTGGGGGAAATGTCTCTTCTTTGTATATAGATATTCTGGGCGTAGCTACTTGGGAGCTCAGACTCTAATTGGTAGGAGAGATTATGAAGAATGCACACACAATTCTCTGTGGCCTGAAAAGAATGAACAAACATGAAGGGCTACGCAAGTAATCAGAGGAGACAAGAAAAAGACCTGACATGCACCTCAGTTTCAGACACTGAGCAATTTGGCCTTGGCTTAGAGCTCCTGGTTGATTATGGATTATTGACTATTGCCTTAATTTCCTTCTACAGGAAAGACTGTGCCTATCCTCATGATCAACTTTGACCAAGCAGAGAGTATTGAAATGAAAGGTCTTTGCAAGGTTTTCTCCCTGTAATCACACAGACTTTTCCCCCTCCCCCTCCCCAACCCACTGGAATTGATATTTTGGATCAAAAATTAAATTTCTGGAATTGAAAGAATTTTTATCATGTTTTTATTCCACCCTTCACCTCAAGGGGCTCAGGCCAATGTACATAGTTCTCCAGTACTAACTGCAACACCATAATGGCCACAAAAGACCACAGGAGTGTACCAAATGAACAATAGAGTTAGAGCATTACTTTGTAAAAATCTCTTCTGTATTTTCTCAGCTTGCTTTATTAGTGGTAGAAAGTGCCATAAAATTGCAGACGATTTATGGAGAACCTGAAGGGTTTTCAAGGCAAGAGACTTAGGCTGTTTTTACATCTGACTTTCCCACTGGAATCATTCTTGTTCCAAAAAAACCTGCCCACACCTCTGTGCGGTGTGAAACCGTGCTGCTACTGAAATGTCCACATCTACTAATTGCCCTCCTGTGGTCAAGCTAGTGTCCAACCAGCTTGATTCTGCTTTAAACAATTGCTGTTGATTAGTGCACTTAGACCCCCTGGAGTGAAATTTCACACCACTGTGAAATCAGCACAGGAAAAGACAGCAGTCAAACTACTTTAGAGGGGAGGTGTAAAATGGCCCTAAGGCTGATTCTGCATGGGCTCCCCCCCCCCCCCCCCGTTTGACCAAACCCATGCTGGAACAGAAAAGGCGCAACTCAAAACCTCATTCAGATACCCTGGGGCAATGCCGTATTAACTGCAAAGTCACCCCTGAACAGCCGTAAATCTATTCAGAAGGAACCATAAAATCCGATGATCAAAGAAAGTGACAGCAGCATGCAATGCAGAGGGGAATTTCTGTTCCAACAGTGCATTTGGTATAACAACGGAGGGAAAAGCTAATGCAGAATTGCCTTTACAGAGGTGGTTTTGCCACTGCCTGTCTCTGTACAATGACCCTGGACTTCCTTGGTGGGCTCCCATTCAAATACTAACCAGTGCTGACCCTGCTTAGCTTCCAAAAATCTTATGAGATTGGGCTAGCCTGAGCCATCCAGTCAGAGCAGTTTGCTTTAGGTTAACCATTTATCAGGCAAGGGGAATTTTTTAACAATGTTGTCAGTTCATTAACTGAATTCATGTGGTTGACTGAAATGTACCAGACTAAGTAACAAAGAAATTCACTTCTGGATTCTGAAATGCACAAAGAATAAACCAATGAAGGACCCAACGGAGAACAATTGACGAACCTTTCAAAAATAAAACACACACACACACGTCTACGTTAGGGTATTTTCTTCCTTGAAATCACTAGAAATACTCATATGAGGAATGTGACACGGCCAGTTTATTTTTATGATAAGAAAAACATAATGAAAAGGTGATGCAGATTTGAGATGCTGCATTTTTCCAACTCTGATATTGCTTACATATAATAATAATGTGGAAATATTGTCTGATTGACTGATTCGCAAAATCGGACAACGATAGGGATTCTGCATGACATGCTTCACTCAAAGAAAAAGACAAAGCCTTGATGTACATCCCGAGATATACATATGGGGCATTTCTGGATCCTGGCCAGAATACTGAGGTTGTCTGTAGGAAACCTGCATTCAGATCCCAATTCACTAGGTTCAGTTATGAACCTACTTTGGATGGTTGTGGGCTGGCTGCTGGCACCTGAATGTTTGGATACGTGAAGCCGCATATGAAATCAAACCCTTATCCATTTAGTCCAAGCACGGGCTCTCTAGGATCCCAGTTATGGGTCTTCCTCAGCACTGCTATCTTGAGATCACTTATTAAGTCAAGATGCCAGATTCTGAAGAGAGGACCTTAGAGATCTGAAATGCATGGTTCTCTAACCCACCCATCTTCTCTAGGGCTGAGGACAGACTGGCAATCTGGAGTGGGAGGAATCCGGAGGCAAAAGCTGCGGGGGGAAAATTCCCTGGGGCTGGCTGTTCACACTGGCCAGTGTATTGCGCAAGGATGCTGTTACGGTAGGGCTGCCAGCCCCCAGGTGGGGCCTGGAGATTCCCCACTTTTACAACTTATCTCCAGCTGACAGAGATCAGCTCCCCTGGAGAAAATGGCTGATTTGGAGGGTGGACTCTATGGCATTGTACCATGCTGAGGCCCCTCCCCTCCTCAAACCCTGCCCTCTGCTGGCTCCACCCCCTGAAGTCTCCAGGTATTTTCCAACCCAGACTTGGCAACCCTATGTTACGGAGCGTTCAGACTGCTGCGGAGCAGCCCCGGGTGGGCCAGCCTCCGCAGCTTGTGGCAGGGCTGTTTCGGCAATGTGCGTATGTGTGCATGTGCGCATGAGTGCTCATGCGCAAATTGCCGAAACGGCACGTTCACACAGCCGCCTCCGCTTGAATCCCGCCTTCTTCCGGTTCACACTGCCTGAAAGTGGGAGGCATGCGGAAGATGGCCCCTGGACACCGGTTTCTCCCGGTGTCCTTCTACAGCGAGAGGAAACCGGCTTCAAAGCGCGTAAGTGCGGAAGGGAGCCGAGGGAAAGCTGCGGATGTCTGAGCAGGCTCCCTTCCCCCGCTTCCCAAGCAGAGCTCTCCCGGGGGCAGATTGCCAGTCTGTCCTCGGCCTAGGAGAAACATCACAGGGTTGTTGTGTGGATGATGAAGCAGGATAATTAAAAACCCACTTTCTGGATAGGACAGTAAAGAAAGTTAAACAATCAGTGCAGCCCATCCTAGGCACAGATTTGGAAGATCTACCTTGTCATCAGGTTGATGGTCTGCAGTTGTTCCTTGTATGTAATACACCAGTGAATCAATCAGCCCATTACATTCTCTCATCCTTTTTCTTCCCTCAGGACCAGCAGAGCTCATGTTTCTGTTAAAATAACCAATTAAAACTGATTACAGGACTATCAAGCATCACTTTCTTATATCCATTTCTATCATGGGTTCTTGCTTCTGCAGCAGAGAATGCTGTGTGTGTGTGTAAAGTGCTGTCAAGCTGCAGTCGACTTATGGCGAGACTGTAGGGTTTTCAAGGCAAGAGACTGTTAGTGGTTTGCCATTGCCTTCCTCTGCATAGCAACCTTGGAATTTCTTGAAGGTCTCCCATCCAAATACCAACCAGGGCTGACGCTGCTTAACTTCCGGGATCTGATGAGATCACGCTCGCCTGGGCCATTCAGGACAGGGATACTTATTCCTGTGAAAACAGCCTCAGGGTATGGATCTTCCCCAGCCCTGCTGCCTGAGAATCAACCTTGTACACACAAAATATCTGCCCTCCTACTGGACTGTGAGCCCGACCCTGAGGCTGTTGTGCAGATAATGAGATGGGTTAAGTAATAGCCCAGTTTAGGGAAAATACAAGCAATATTTTAAAAATAATCACTGTGATTCATTTCAAAATAGAATATCCATTGTGACTTCACTCAAGCTATCTTCAGAATTTTAGAGACAGGAGTCTGAAGAGGCATGAAATATGTAATGACAGTTGCCAGTTTCTACTGCAAAGAGAAGAAATGAGTCAGGCAAGATTCTAGACGGAATTCTGCCTTTCTGTCCGAACTATACACATGGAACATTTTTCTGACATCATATTTTCACCAGTCTCCTGACAATGTCATGACTCATGAGTGTTGATGCATCTTTGAAAGCAGAGGTTTTTTTGGTAGAAAAAGCCCAGCAGAAACTCATTAGCATAATAGGCCACACCCAACAGCAGAAACGCATTAGCACATTAGGCCACACCCCTGACAGCACAGCTCCCTCCCAGGATCAGCTTCCCCAGGTGCCCCGCAGCTTGCGGGGTGCATGGGGAACCCGAGGGAAGGAAGGCAGTTTCTGGATCGGCTTCCCCAGGTGCCCCACAGCTGCAAGGCACCTAAGGAACCTGAGGAGGGGGGGCAGTTTAAACTGCCTTCCCTCCCTGGATCAGTTTGGCTTCCCCAGGCGCCCCGCAGCTTGTGAGGTGCCTGGAGAACTCAAGTGGGGGGGAGGTTGTAGGTGTGGCCAACTCAAAAGCCAGCCAGAACTCCATTCCTGTGCATTCCTGCCCCAAAATAGCCCTGTTTGAAAGTCATGCTGGAAACAGTCCGGAGCAGTATTGGGACAGGTCCTGAGAATCTATTGGTTCTGATCCTACACGTCCGCCCAATCACTTAAGACCTTCAAAAGACTTTTTCTGAGAATCTATTGTAGGTATTAGACAAAAGTTCATTTTTTAAGAATTCATTTGCTTTTGGTTAATTTTGATTCTTGGTCAGCAACAATCACATCTCCTTGGCTGGAATCTGGCTTACTGTGTGACTGGCCAGTTTGCGAAGCAATGTTTGTGAACTAAAGAACTGTCATGAACTTTCACAAATTTTGATGCAGTTCGTGGTGGTTCGTGAAGAGCAGAAAGCTGGGATTTAAAGCAAACTGCTCCATTCGGCTCAGGTGTTTCAAGGGGCTTTCGTGGGCAGGCGGCCCTTTGAAATAGCTGAGCCATGGGAGCAGTTTGCTCCACGCAGCTCAGCTGCTCAAAGGGACTTTCTCAGGCAGTGCTGGCTGCCTGAGAAAGTCTCTTTAAACATCTGAGCTGTGTAGAGCCAGCTGCCCATAAACCAAACTATATTTTTGTCGTACATGCCCATCCCCACACATAGATATATTGTTATATCTTTGTTGATTCATCTTCTTTTACCACACACTTCCTTGCTAACAATTTTTCAAACAGCTCAAAATAGCACTGGAGGGGGGGGGGAGGAGCGGTGGAGCTTACCACTGCTGCTTGCACCGGGGGGGGGGGAGGATTGGGATACTCCCCCCGTAAGTATCGTGGGTCCCCCTTCTTGTATGTACTAAATGTATTTGATTTGCAAACACTTTCAAATGTGGGTCCTTTTAAATCAAATACTAAAAGGCACCCAAACTTTAAAAAATGTGCCTCTATGTTGAAATGTGTCTTTTTAAAAAAAATATGGGATTTTAAAAAAATCTCCTGCCAGTTTAATTGCATTGAGGGCCTCAAATAACAGCAAGGTGCTTCTGTTTATCCCCCTCTTCCTTCAAGAAGCTTAGGATGGCTTGCCTAGTTCTCCTTTCCACCATTTTCTCCTCCAGCAATTGTAAGGTGGTTTAGGTTAAGAGAGAATGAGCTTTGCAGCACAACATGGCTCTGAATGAGGACTTCCCTTGTTTGGCATCCTACCTGTCACACTACACTGGTTCAAAGATGGAGAAGCTCTATGCAGTCAGTAAAAACAAGACCTGGGCTGATTTCGCACTGGCCAGTTGCCTCTTGTTCTCTCTGGAATTTCTCCCCCCAGTTTCCTCCAGAGTATTTTCTTCATTTTCCCACTTGGAACCTCAGCCCTTTCGATACAGAGAGATGAAAGGTTTTCTCCAAAAAAAAATTAGAAACTCCCACAATGGGGCGGACCTGATGAAAGGCGGGCGAGTGGGCGTGTTTTCATTTTGGGTTCTCCCCTGGAGCAAACAGGAAAATCCTCTAAAAACAGGATTTGTTTGCTCCAGGGAAACTCCGGTGCAGCAGGGTGTTACTTCAGAGCAAAACGTGAGCCTGGAGCAACTGGTGTGAAATCGACCAGAAGCTCCGGTGCAAGCATGAGGGCAAACCTGGGGCAAACACTAGTGCGAAATCAGCCCTGGAGCTAACTGCGGCTCAGATCATGAGATACTCATTGCAAAATTCAGACTTAAACTGAAGAAAGTTGGGAAAACCACTAGGCCATTCAGATTTGACCTAGATCACATCCCTGATGAATATACAGTGGAGGTGAAGAACAGGTTTAAGGGACTAGGTTTGATAGACAGAGTGCCTGAAGAACTATGGATGGAGGTTCATGACATTGTATAGGAGGCAGAAATCAGCACCATCCCAAAGAAAAAGAAATGCAAGAAAGCAAAATGGCTGTCTGATGAGGCTTTACAAATAGCAGAGGAAAGAAGGAAAGTGAAAGGCAAAGGTGAAAAGGAAAGATTTACTCAACTGAATGCAGATTCCCAGAGGGCAGCAAGGCGAGATAAGGAGGCTTTCCTAAATGAAAAATGTACAGTAATACAGGGAAACAATAGAATGGGAAGGACTAGAGATCTCTTCAAGAAAATTGGAGAAATCAAGGGAATGTTCCGTGCAAAGCTGGCTATGATAAAAGACAAAAACGGAAGGGACCTAACAGAAGCAGAAGAAATTAGGAGGAGATAGCAAGAATACACAGAAGAACTATACAAGAAGGACCTATGTCCTTGACAACCACGACGGTGTAATCACTGACTTCGACCCAGACATCCTGGAGTGTGAAGTCAAATGGGCCTTAGAAAGCATTACTAACAACAAAGCTAGTGGAGGTGACAGTATCCCAGCTGAACTATTAAAAGTCTTAAAAGATTATTCTGTTAAAGTGTTGCACTCTATATGCCCGCAAATTTGGAAAATGCAACAGTGGCTACAGGATTGGAAAAGGTCAGTTTATATTCCAATCCCAAAGAAGGGCAATGCCAAGGAATGTTCAAACTAACACACAATTGCACTCATTTCACATGCTAGCAAGGACATGCTCAAGATCCTACAAGCTAGGCTCCAGCAGTACGTGGATAGAGAACTGCCAGAAGTACAAGCTAGGTTTTGAAGAGGTAGAGGAACTAGAGATCAAATTGCCAACACTCGCTGAATTATGGAGAAAGCTAGGGAGTACCAGAAAAACATCTACTTCTGCTTCATTGACTATGCTAAAGCCTTTGATTGTGTGGATCACAACGAACTATGGCAACACCTTAAAGAGATGGGAGTACCAGACCACCTCACATGTCTCCTGAGAAACCTGTATCAGAGTCAAGAAGCGACAGTTAGAACGAGAAATGGAACAACTGATTGGTTTAGCATAGGAAAAGGAGTACGACAAGGATGTATATTGTCACCTTGCTTATTTAATTTATATGCAGAGTACATCATGCGAAATGCCGGCCTGGATGAATCACAAACCGGAATTAAGATTGCCAGGAAAAACATCAACAACCTCAGATATGTAGATGATATCACTCTAATGGCAGAAAGTGAAGAGGACCTAAAGAGCCTCTTGTTACGAGTGAAAGAGGAGAGTGCAAAACTTGGCTTGAAACTCAACATCAAAAAAACTGAGATCATGGCATCTGGCCCCATCACTCCTTGGCAAATAGAAGGGGAAGTCATGGAAGCAGTGACAGACTTTACCTTCCTGGGATCCAAGATCACTCTGGAGCACAACAGAAGACAGGAGGGCCTGGTGTGATGTGGTCCATGGGGTTGCAAAGAGTCAGACTTGACTGTGCGACTGAACAATAACAACAACAACACTGGCCCTCACACAGACTAAGCAAACAGACAAGACTAAACAAACCAAGTGTCCTTGCCATGGTTGTGATGGTCATCACATTTTTACCTCAATTTTTCCCCCCTGTATTTCTTTCTAAATTCTCTATAGCAAACTGGGCCAATTAAACATTTATCATGAAACTTCCAAGTTACTGCTGCGATATCCCAGAAGCCCAGGCAAGCACCCAAAGCTCAAATCCTATAAGATGGCACACCTTTTTGAAGCATCTACTAAGTGCACAAAACTGTACATTAAAGTTAGCAAGAAAGCTTTACATCATGCAGAACTATTTTTCATTTATCTTCTTGTTTGTAAATTAAATATTTGCTTTTTGGTTGCAGAGAAAAACTTCCACTGAAATGCATCCTGAAAAGACTGGCACATCTTAGACATACCCAAGGCACAGGACAAATTACATCATTTTACATAGCTTTAATTGATACAGGAGGGAATCAGCCTTTTCAGCTGCCTTCAGGGAAAAACAGATTCCATGCTCTGCTTGTATGGATGACAGCCCACAACATGGTTACTATTCCACGGGGGGGGGGGGGAGAGATCCCCCACTTTCATGGGCACCTGCCCGCTAGTGGCCAGCAGGTCGGTGGGAGACCCCCCCCCCCCCAACAGTGACACTGTGCATGATGCACTGATGTCACCCGGAAGTGATGTAGGTGCATCCGTGACATCGGGGCATGACACTCTGGTTTTTGGGCAAAACTCTATGGTTTGAGGGCATTGTCACCATAGAGTTTTGCTGAAAAACCAGAGCATTGCCCCTGATATCACTGGCGTGCCTACAGCACTTCTGAGTGATGTATGACCATTGCACAAAATCCCTGCTCACTTCCAGAAAGCCCCCCAATCCCTCCACTGGCATGACGACTGGACCTGGCAACCCTAGCCTACAAGGATGACAGAGGGATGCACTAGCCCTTCTGTTGTTTCTTATGTTTAATCAGGGATATGCTTGCTGCATCCCACTTCTCATCCCACTGCCTATGCTCTCCTTTGTTACAGCAGGCTGACAGTTCTATTCAATGATGCTACATTCCTTAATTGGAAACCTAGCTGATCGTCCACTGGTTTAAAAGCCAAGGAACAGATTTTTGTAAATGTCCAAGAAAAAAAATGTAATTCTATATGTGTTAAGTGCTGTCAAGTTGGCTGTGACTCAGGCAGACCCTACGAGTCAATGACTTCCGAAACGTCCTGTGGGCAACAGCCTGCAAACTGAGGGCCCTGGCTTTTTTGATTGAGCCAATCCATCTCATGCTGGGTCTTCCTCTTTTCCTGCTGCCTCCAACTTTTCCTTGCATGATTTGTCTCTTCCAGGGACTCTTGTCTTCTCATAATGTGACCGAAGTACAAGAGCCTCAGTTTAGTCATTGCAGCTTCTAGGGAGAGTTCAGGCTTGATTTGATCTAGAACCCACATTTGTCTTTTTGGAGGCCCATGGCATAACTCTCCTCCAGCACCCCTTATCAAATGAATCCACTTCCTTCCTGTGAGCTTTCTTCATTGCCTGACTTTGCCCTACAATAAATTATTAACAGTTCCAAATACACCACAGCAAGCACAGTGTTTGAAATGCTAGGCTATCCTCTACATGGCGCCTTGGTGTTCATGTGCCTATACACAGAGACATTTCCGGTGTGTGTGTGTTTGTGTGTGTGTGTGAGAGAGAGTACACAAGCATGTGTTTGTGCAAGGCCTGGAACAAACAACTCCTTTCTCCCCTTCCCAGTCTCAAACAAGGGCTATTATCTGGCCACCATAATGACATGATTCTATACAAATGCAAGAATTTGATCCTTCCTAAAGCTCAACTGTTATGTTCTATTCAATTATAGTGATCTGAAAATCACCTTCTTTTTTTACAGAAAACTTTGTTTCTGTCTGCTTTCTGCTATTCTTACAGAATATGTCTAGATTCACACAGCATGAAGACTTTTTGTCCTCGGGCTATACTAGATCATCATTTCCTTATGCTTTTAAAAGCACGGAAACGATCATGCTTGGTTTTTCCACGACATGAATGCACTCAAGAGGACATGTTCTCTCTTTCGCCAAACTGTGAGCTCTGTTGACAGGAACAGGTCTGGGATGGCCTTGCTTGTGCAATACAGAAGTAGACTTGAGAGTATGTGGGAGCTAAATAAAACAATGATGATAAGGATGGAATGTTTGACACCATTGACTGCACTGGAGGGTGCTGAATGGATTTTAAACGAGAATTAGCTGTGGCTGTAGCAAAATCCAGTGTTGTGTGATTGTGTGGATTGTTGCTTTCCTACTTTGGCTGCGACTAGAGAGCCCTGTGTCTTTTGGCCAGAAACAGAGTGTGCTGTGAATCACAATTATAATTGGAGTAGAGAATTTGCTTTTTTTTTTTTGGTGGGAAAACTGCATCTTAAGTATGTGCACCTGCCTGAACATGCCACTTCCTTTTCCCTTTCTTTACGCTGGCTTCCTCTTTTGTTTTGCAGCCAGTACAAAGTGTTTCTTTGGGTGGCAATACATTATCTTGGCAAACATGTTTCTCAGACCCATGTTTGATAAAGTAGGTGAATGTGCCCTGACCTGGATGGCCCAGGCTAGCTCAACCTCATCTGATCTCGGAAGCTAAGCAGGGTCAGCACTGGTTAGTATTTGGATGGGAGACCACCAAGGAATCCCTGGGTTGCTATGCAGAGGAAGGCAATGTCAAACCACCTCTGTAAGTCTCTTATTTTGAAAACCCGACAGGGTTGCCATAAGTTGGCTGTGGCTTGACCACATTTTACACACATAGAAGGTGAATGTGGGTGCGGCAACTATGGGAGAGATGCCCAAGAAAATGTTCACCATGGCTCTTGGCCCTCCAGACCTCACCTCAGTGAATTTTCATTTTGGGACCTAGCATAAAAAATGATTTAAAGCTACCTGGGGAAGGGATCATTGATAGTTTCTTCACACCATGGAATATCCCACCCTCCCCAAACCTTTCCCACCTCAGTCTCCATCCCCAGCATCTTCAGGTATTTCACAACCCAAAACTGGCAATCCTACCTCAGATCTAGAATGGCCACTTCTATCACTTGCTGTTGCCCTTTTCATCAGTCTCACCCCCATTCCAAATCTTCATGATATGTTTGGCCTTTTCCCTCACAGTGCTTGAGAAATGATGAAAGACCTATCATTTCCACTGCAATATCCTGGCCTGATCCTCCTCCATAAACAGTTCCTCTCTTACTTTTATTCCTCTCCCCCCCACCCCCTGGTTGTAAACCTGCAGGGAAGTGGTGCAGATAATGGTCCTGTTTTTGTGTGTTTGTATACGCGTGTGTGTATTTGAATACCAGCGCACCAATATGGCAGTGGCACATGTTCCGTTTCCCCATTCAGGCACCAGCAAGCAAAGATGGAGCCTGGGGAGGACAGGGACCCCAGTGGGGTACAATGCCAGAGTCCACCCTTCAAAGCATTTATTTTCTCCAGGGGAATGGATCTCTGTAGTCTGGAGATGAGCTGTAGTTCCAGGGGATCCCCAGGTCCCACCTGGAGGCTGGCATCCTTATCACTAGCATTGGTGCTTCCTGTTTCTAGCACCATCAGTTCTGGAAACAGGAGGAGAAACTCAGCACCTTCAAGAGCTGGAACCTCAACATGGCCCTCAGATGGAAAAATCTGCCCACTGTGGATCTAATAGGTATGCATGCTCAATGCCTACAACATCATAACAAAGATCATGTTTGTGTTTCTGTGTTTTATTAAATTGTTTACACAGAGAGAGAGAGAGAGAGAGAGAGAGAGAGAGAGAGAGAGAGAGAGAGAGAGAGAGAGAGAGAATGTTAAATGCTGTGTTAATAGTATGGGACATTGTAGAGTCAGACAAAATAGCAAACCAATTGCTAACGATGGAAACACCAATACGGGACAATAATGTTATGGAAAAGTGGTTTACATTTTTTGAGTATGCATCTTCAAATTCAATGCATACATATACTCTGCCTCAAAAATATATGGACTTCATGTTCTATTAATGTGATTTAGTATTTATTATATGTTGGTTAATGTCATTATTATTTGGTGAACTAAGTTACTGTTATAGTTGTTACATCTTTTGAAAGTTTAATGTTATTAATGTTATTAAGTTGTTTTGAATAATGTTTCTAGATAATATCATTGTTAACACTGTAATAGTCATGCTTACTGGATGTTTTTTTCCAGTAAAGTGTTGCATATGTTATTTATTTTCTATTTTTGAAATAAAAAAATTAATTATTAAATGCTGTTTTAATGTCTCATATGTTTTTATGTTGAAAGTAGGGCTGCCAAGTCCAACTTGGGAAATATCTGGGGACTTTGGGGGTGGAGCCAGGAGACTTTGGGGGTGGAGCCAGGAGAAAGGAAGTGACATCATTTTGTGAAGTCACATCCTGTGATGTTGCTTCCACATGCTTCCACATGAACTCATGAAGTTTCCTAATACTGAATCAGGCCATTGGTCCATCAAGGTCAGTACTGACTACTCAGACTGGTAGTGGCTCTCCAGGGTCTCAGGCTGAGATCTTTAATATCACCTATTACCTGATCCTTTTTTAGCTGAAGAGGCTGATACCTCCTGCATGTCAAGCAGATGCTCTATCACTGAGCAACGGCCCTACTGAATCCTTCCTCATCTCGGCAGAATATGATTTTCATATCATAAGAACAGGAGAGAAGCCACAGTGGATCGGCCCATCCAGTACAGCCCATCCAGTACAACACTCTGTGTCACAACAGTGGCCAAAAATACCAGGTGCCCTCAGGAGGTCCAGCAGCGGGGCCAGAACTCCAGAAGCCCTCCCACTGTTGCCCCCCCAAGCACCAAGAATGCAGAGCATCACTGCCCCAGACAAATTATTTATTTATTTATTTGTTCAATTTATACCCCGCCTAGCCAGCGAACCGGCTCTAGGCGGCTAACAAAAACCATTACCACGAAGGTTTACATATAAAACCATTAAAACATTTCAATAAATACAATAAAATCTCAATAAACTTTCAATAAACTAAACTTTCAAGAAACTAAACTTTCAAGATGGCGACCTCCGAGTTATCTGTTAAGCGGAGGCCGTAGGGGTACCTTCCCCAGGACCAAGGCGATGTTAACGGCCAGGGGTGCCCTTCCCAGGACCAGGACGATGTTAATTACCAGTTCTCCACCCGATGGCGGCTCCTATTTGAAAGCCTGGCGGAAGAGCTCCGTCTTACAGGCCCTGCGGAATTGCAATAAGTCCCGCAGGGCCCTGATGTCATCCGGGAGCTCATTCCACCAGTAAGGAGCCGCCACCGAAAAAGCCCTGGCCCTGGTACAGGTCAAGCGGGCTTCTTTTGGACCGGGGCAAGTCAGGCGATTCTGGGTGCCTGACCTCAGTAACCTCTGGGGCTGGTATGGGGAAAGTGTTCCATTTAGACCTTGTGGCTAATAATAGTGTTCCATTTAGACCTTGTGGCTAATAATAGCCACTGACAGACCTCTGCTGGATGGGGACAGAGAGAGAGAGAGACAGACAGACAGACAGAAAAAAGAAAGAAGGAGAGAGAGAGAAGGAAAAGAGCTGGCACAGGCACTTACTTCCATTTAGACCTTGTGGCTAATAATAGCCACTGATAGACCTCTGCTGGATGGAGACAGAGAGAGAGAGAGAGAGACAGACAGAAAAAAGAAAGAAGAGAGAGAGAGAGAGAAGGAAAAGAGCTGGCAGATGGACTTACCCCAGGCCCAGCAGCAGCAACCTTTCAATCTTACACCAGCCGCATGCAAAAGCAGGCCCTTCAGTAAGAGCTTAGTCCCTCGTTAATCTCTGGGCGGGGCTCTCTTGCTAACTCTTAAAGGGGAAATGTCTGGTGAGGCTTTTCACTGCAGGCTCTTCAGACATTTCCCTTTAAGAGGCCTGGAAGGGAGAGGGCCCGGCAGGCTCTGACGTTCCCCTCCTGTTGGCAGCCATTGCCTCCCCCCGGTGGCCAGTTTTGAAAAAGCGGGGGGGAAGCATGAAAAATCGGTGTTTCCCCCGCCCTACCGGGGGACTTGGCAGCCCTAGCTGAAAGGTTCAGGGCCTTGGGAAACCTATTTGGTGGAAAGGTGGAACTGAAATGTTTTAAGTAAATAAATATACAAAGCACCTGTGCTGAAGGTAATACTGAGTTCTTAAATTACATAATTGCAGAATAAAAAAATAATAATGGTTTAAGGCTAATACTGTGCAATTAACGTGGCAGGGTAGCTATTTATTTAGCAGGCTTATAATTTGCTACTGTGTAATAATAGTACTACCGTATCTCACAATAAAGTGAAGGCAAGCCTGTGGTCTGGCAACTCTTTTGAGAAAAAGTAGGGCTAGGCATATATTCCAGAACAAATGTAAGGAACTATCCAGCTCATGTGGAACACTTGCTAAGCGTTCAGCAATCACTGCCTCATTAGAGCCACAATTGTTAGAAACTAAGCATTTTTGCAACAGAAAATCACATCTGTATTGGTGCAGAGCACAGAATTCATAACGCCTCGTTTAACAAGTCCCTATCCTCACCCCGCCAACACTACACCTGCTCCCTTGTGTGCTGGGTTTAAATCCCAGATTTGGATTAATGATCAAAGTTATTGTTACCATACAAAATCTGGCTCAGTTTCATTTACAGTTTCATTTTACTATGGTTGTGGTCCCGGTTTAATGAAAGCTACAATATTCTAACTGTGACAGAGGCAATCTGATAGTGGAGTCACCAACTGGCAAAATATCTCTCTCTGGGAACAGCCTTTGGTGTATGTTTAGAGAGACTGAATAAGACAAACACATTTCTGAAGAACTCCTACTGTCTAGCATCTGTGACATCATTAAATGTTCTTCAGTTCCCCTTTCAGAAAATCAATTGGTATGTTAGGTGAAAAATAAATGTGTATTTGAGATGTGCAAACATGCATTACTTATAAAAATACAAAAAGACAAATAACCCTCCTGATGTGTGAGGGGAAGACCAATGGTTGAAACTGCTGACATGTCTGTCTCTCATACAAGTTCACAGAATCATAGAATCATAAGAGTTGGAAGGGACCTCCAGGGTCATCTAGTCCAACCCCCTGCACAATGTTACAAAGCTGGATTTCTTTTCTGGCAAAGAACTCACTATGAGTGCTCTTAAAACCTTATATCTGTCTTGACACATATCTTCAGCCCTCTCCTGGCCCAAAGGTTCTTTGATCACAAAGTATAGATAGGATCTCTCAGTCTGGGGCAAGTGATGCACTGTATTCTTGGTGCTTGGGGGACGGGGGCAACAGTACTGGACCTCCTGATGGCACCTGCTATTTTTGGCCACTGTGTGACAGAGTGTTTGACCATTGGCCTGATCCAACATTGGCTTCTCTTATGTTCTTATGTTCTTATCACAGAACATAGTGATAGATATCTGACATTTGGTTATGAGAGAAAAACCATGATGCACTTTGTTTAAATCTGTTGGTTTAACAACTAAGGCAGAATATTTAGAAAAGGAAAACACTGGGGAAAATATCCTTTTTTGAGCCAAAGAGAAGATTGTTCAGAGGCTGGTGCAGGAAGTCATGCCAATGATGCTGTAATACACACACAGTCCATACAAAGACCAAATGTCAACCAAGTACAGGGTACCAGAACATTTCAGGGAGTGAGATCACTTTGTAATATAATGTTCCATTCAGTGAAGAAGTGATGCAAACTGAAGAAGAAGAAGAGACTGGATTTATACCCCACACTTCACTTGGAGTCTCAACACAGCTTACAGTCTTCTTTCCTTCCTCTCCCTACAACCATACATAACAGGAATGCAATCCCCTCAATATGCATGGTTGATATTTTGTGTGGACAGGGCAATATACATATTTTCTAACTTTGGTATTAGGGTTGCCAGGGCCCCCCCTTGGTCACTGGCGGGGGATGGGGGGTAGGTTTGTTAGACCCTGGTTGGGAAACTCCTGGAGGTTTGGAGATGAAGCCTGGGGAGGACAGGGACCTCAGTGGGGTATCATGCCATAGAGTCCAACTTTCTGTAGTCTGGAGATAAGCTGTAATTCCAGGGGATCCCCAGGACCCACCTGGAGATGGCATCCCTATTTGGTATCCATGTACAAACAATGGATTTTAAAAGGATATGTATTCTCATTTACCAAAGCTGCACAGACATGGAAAAATACATGTGTTACCTTCTTCACACAAAATGTCAACCATGGGTATTGGGAGGATTGCAAGTGGACCGAGTAATGTTACAAGGGGTACAAACTTCTGGGAGCCTGGGTCTCCGTGGGGTCCTTGAGCACTGTTCTGATAAATATGAGGGAGACTCAAAAGCAGTCTGAAGGGGGATATTGTGTTTTTTTTAACCTGGGGAGCCTGGTGGCCTACAGCAGCCATGGGGGCAAACGGCGGTTTGTTTCATAGGAAGCAGCAGCAGCAGCATCACTGTTTGAATATCTCTAGGTATGAAGCCACCCAGACCAGAGTCACCTTCAGAAGCAGGTTTTATATACATTCTAGAAGAGCTCATTACAGGGAAGCCAATTTCAGCAGATAGTTAAGCAATAAGCCATGTCCCTTTTGACTCCTCCCCCTTCTCCCTGCCCAAGGCGCAATGCCAAGTTTTCTTCTCCTTCAGTTATAAAAAAGATTGAGTTTTTGAGGCCCTGCGCAGGACAGTTGCTGGAACATGGTGCTGTATACACAATACAATCCCCTTTAACACTGAAACTGGGAGGATGTTTGCCAAATTCCCTGACTTGCAATCAGTCATCACATAATTACTGCCACCTCCTACCCTGTTTGTCACAGTCATTAATTAGCGAAGCTCAGAATCTAAAACATGTCATATTTGCATTTTTTAAAAAAAAAGTCTATTAAAGATTTCTAACCCACCTTTAGCCCAAGGCACTAACAGTAACTCATAAAATATTATTAAACCACATAAAACAGAGCAAATGGATCACATGGTTGTGGTGACTGTGAATGGGTCTTTCCTGTGAGCTTGGCCTAAAATGAACGCATGAAGCTGCCTTATACGGAATCAGACCCTCGGTCCATTGTCTATTCAGACTGGCAGCAGCTCTCCAGGGTCTCAGGCAGAGGTCTTTCACATCACTTACTACAAGATTATTTCTACTGGAGATGCTGGGGATTGAACCTGGGACCTTCTGCATACAAAACAGATGTTCTACCCCTGAGCCACACCCCTCCTACTAAAGATGAGAGCAAAGGCAAAAGAATGTTGATATTCCTTAATGATGGCAGATGTGTCCTCCATAGCCCATGACTGTTAGGAAATAGTTCCCTTCAAGTACTCCTCAGAGCTTTGAGTATTCCCCTAACTGAAGACAAAGACAAAATGTGTGTGTGTGTGTGTGTGAAGAGGAGGAGGATTTCTCTTTGGAGCTTTGCTGTCCTATAGGAGTACCTCATTGCTTCCTCCTCTACACAGAGCAAATATTACTAAAAAAAAGAGAGTAGGATTTCACTGCTCTTTGCTCCAGAGGGAACGGTGGTATTATTGTACACATCACAACGGAATGGACTACTCCCCGCCCCCCTTCCATATTTGTGTGTGTTGGTTTAGTCTGTTGGGGTGGAGTGCCTGCCATGCTTTGTTCTGTTTGTTACCTAGGAATATAAACTGCATGAGCTCGCTTGTTCTGAAACCAGTTGCTCATGTCCCTGTATTGTCCTCTTAATAAATAGGTGCTGTTTTGTGCACACCTGTCTCTGCTAGGAACCTAAGGGCAGGAACCTAAGTGAGTCTCCTAATCCTGACTTAAAACTAAAAGGGAACATTACTAGAACAAAATAAGCTACCTCTGAAATGTTTTGCTTTTCATGGCATAGAGAAATGCATTTTGTTTGGTAGGTTGGGCTTGATGAAGCCTCTACATTTAGTTTTTAAAGTTTTTCTCTCTCTCAGATGGAGACAGGGAGGAAGGGGGAAGTCAATTGCTCCCAAACCTCAGTGCTAAGTACCAACCATCAAAGCTTTGGAAAGGAGCCAATGAGATGATCAGTTGATACCTTAATTGGGGATCTTACACCTATAAGGGACACAAGACTTGGGGGTGTGTGAGGGGCTACACTGTGACCGATTTCCCACAAGGCGCTGCCCCGGTGTCATTCCTCCGTTTGCCCCGATTGCGTGCTTGAATTTCCCACTATTTGCCACGGGGCACATTTTGACCCACGGCTTCACCCGATTTTCCCCGCGGTTTCAGGGAAGGATTCTTTGAACCATAAGGGGGTAGGCAAAGAGAGATAATAAAATCCCTTGGTACAGTTAAAACCCTTGATACAGAGGGAGAAGGATCCATTTTGGTGGTTTACTTTGTCAGGTTGATTTTGGTGGTTCGTGCTGAGAAATAGGGCTCTCACACCAGAGGTCCAGCAGAAGGCCACCATTGCCACATGGAACACACAAAAGGCTGCCTGCCTGAACAAAGCCTCCAAGGTAATGAGAAGCTTTTAGATATTCATATTTACCTAATTTATGGGCCTGTTGTAAGGTTTACATGGTTACAATTACAAGACCTTCGATGTGGTCTTAAAATTGCTCGCCTCCCTACACTTGGGGTAATTTCTCTTTTACTGCAATTCATCCGTTACCTCCCCAACATGTAACAACTGGATCAAGAACTACTCAGATAATTATGCATACAGCAGCACAAGTTTTCTTTCTGCAACCAAGGCTGCAGGCTATAGATTTTTACAACCCAAGCAATGAGCATGTCAGCTATTACAAAAGGAAGGACTAATTGGAGATTTGTAATCCGGCAGATGTGCAAGCATTTAGGCAAATTATTTGTCAGCACACATTTCCTCTTCCATGATTAGCTTTTCACCATGGGCCTCTGTAGCAAACAAGTCTATAGCAAAACAATCTAACTTTGTAGCAAAACAATCTAACTTTGGGTTGCCAGGTCTTACCTGTCTTCTGGTGGGAGGCTCCAGTCCAGCTTCCGGGATCTTCTGGTGTGCGTGCTTTGCATGTGTGCTGCAATGACATCACCTGGGAGTAATGTCATTGCGCCGGGCACATCATTCAGGAGCACTCTAGGATTTGAGTAAAAAAAACCCTTCTATGGTCACCATAGAGTTTTTACCCAAATGCTAGAGCTTCCCCCACATGATGTGCCCAGAGTGATGATATCATCTCTGGGTGACGTCATTGCACCAAGCATGCTGGGCACAATGGGGCTCTTTGGGGTCGGTCTTTGGCACATTGGGGGCTCTGAAAGTAGGGAAAACCCCACCCCCATTGGGGGAATGGCAACCCCAATCTAATTGTACAAAAATCTGCAAGACTTTGTAGATTTGGCATTGAAGAAAGATACCATTTATGGCTCCTGCAGTCACTGCACAACCAGAAATGTATGTTATTTAACTATCCTGTTTTCCTTCCCAAAGGGGCCCAAAGTGGCTCAACAACAACAACACAAATACAATATAAACAAACAAACAAAACAACAAAGTCTGTATTGGGCTGGTTTGGGGTTCAGGAGCCAGCTCATATAAAGACTGCCTGCAAATCACAGGCCTTTGGCCATGCACTTCTGGCCACACACAAGCTTCGTGATACCTAAAACAGGGAGGGAAAGCAAGATCTCAGCAATACTGTGGCTGGCCAAAACATTCTTCCCACTGTTTCTCTCCCTGCTAGAGAGCTCCAGCCATGTCCAGTTGGTTAGTTTACATATGGTGCAATCCTAAGCAGCATTGCCAACACGGGCCTGGAAAATTCCTGGAGATTTTGGGGTGGAGCCTGTGGAGGGGGGAATTTGGGGAGGGATATCACCTAGTATTTATGGTATACCACAGATTCTGCCCTCTGAAGCTAATGTCTCTTGTCTGGAGATCAGCTGTAATTCCAGCACAAATCCTGGCCCCATCTGGAAGTTGGCAACCCTAGTTGCACCCTTCTAAATTCACTGAAGTTAATGGGCTTAGAAGGTTGTAATTCTTCTGAAGATTATACTGTTAAATTCTATTTTTAAAACAGAAATATTAACCATATTGAAATGGACTCAGAAAACTAGCAGGGGCATCACAGAGTTTTTCGGTAATGTCCCCCAAAAATGCAGCTACCTTCCCTCCCACTTCAGAGATCTCTTTCAATACTGATTATATGGCTTAGATTGGTGTTCAGTTGTGGCTAAAGCACAATCATGCTCTATGCAAGACAATGGAACAACCCAGCACCTGTATCAAAAATCCGTTTGGGTTGTGTCTGACAAATGACAAGTTATGGTCAAAACATAGATGATGCTGTATATATGAGCTCCCAAGTGTTTTCCTCTTTTAAAACAGCTAATGTGCAGGGCCCAGATTTGGACAGGGACACACTGTTGCAGGAAGGATGGTATTAAGCCTTCCCTTACGCTGTTTTCCCAGCCTTATAACAGCTCCACAGAGCTACAATCTGCTCCAGAATGAAGACATGTGCATTTACCCAAATGGAGCAAACAACAGATCTGTAGGGCTCTTTCAGTCTGGAAAAAAGGCATGGTGGGGGAAAGGGTTAAACCTTCTCCCCTGCAGTCCTGATCTGAATTGGAGTCCTATGGGTTTTATGTTTTAAAGCAATAACATAAAACAAGGAGGGACCTCCCCTCCCAATGCTTCCATGTTCCATACTTGGAACTTCCAACACTGTGTCTGCTTTGACCCTGTAGATCCTAGATATCTGAAGGGCTGCTTCCTCCTCTATGTCTAGCTGTGGGCCTTGAGATGAGATCCTTGGGGGATCCTCTTCTCAAGGTCTCATCTGTGCAATATCAAAACATCAAAGGAAGATGAGAAGGCATTTTAAGTGGAAGCTCCCAGGTAGTGGAAAATCCTCCCCTTTGGCAGAATACATGCCGGAGCCTGGCTTTAGTCAAGAATCCATGCTTTGAGTGTTCAGAGATAAGGCTTCCCGCTCTCTTAAAGTGTAGCTAACAGGTACATGGCCTCTCCTGAGCAAGACAAAATCCACAGGTGTCACAACCAATTCACAGTGATCCAAGACATAGCAAGAACAACTTCCCAATGTTTATGACACTAAAAAGTCACCCATCAAACAACAAACCTCCCCTTGGTTTTATTTGCATTCATCAGTGCCAAGTCTCAATGTTCTCACTTTGCGTTGGTTAATTATTCTTTACTGAACTGACATCAGTGGCCTTGGAAGACTCCCACAGAACCTGTCTATGCTCTGGTGCCCTCATGTAGTGTGTGTATGTGTGTGTGTGTGGTGGGGAAGAAACCCTTTGTGCTTCTGCTTTAACCCCTCCAGGAAAAGAAATGCTGCCTACCCTCCACATCTGCCCCAGTTACCAACTTTCCATTGACAAGAGCTAATCGTTGCAGTTTCCCACCCCCTTTTGAAAAACTAGGAGTCAAGATTCTCTGCTTATATGATTAACTTATATGATTAACTCTCTGCTTATATGATTA
This sequence comes from Lepidodactylus listeri, assembly GCA_029233225.1. NCBI lineage: Eukaryota > Metazoa > Chordata > Lepidosauria > Squamata > Gekkonidae > Lepidodactylus > Lepidodactylus listeri. The sequence continues at coordinate 26,356,743 of JARCFY010000008.1, forward strand.
ACTCATGGGGAGGGCAGAATATAAACTTGAATAAATAAAATAAACTTCTGCATACACAAAATATTGCGCAGAGTTGTGGAGGCCGAGGGAGAGAGCTGTGGAGGCCAAGGGGGAGCCCCGCAGAAGAGACGCATGAGAAGACTGGCAGTGGCAGAGTTGGTATAGAGGGGGAGACACCTGAGGGGCCGCCACTGGGCTGGTCATCGCTGGGGCTGCGGAGTGACTGGGTGGAGGATGCGGGGGGGCCAGTTTGGCCTGTGGTTGCTAATTAAGGCTGCTGCTGATTTCGCTCCCCCCACTGCTGTGAATTGCTGCCACTGGTGCCTGCAACCTGCTGCTTGCTGCAGTTGGTCGCTGCCTATGGCCCGTCGCTTGCCCATTGCTCTGGGCCGCCGCCACCACCGCCAAATCTCCAGGTATTTCCCAACCCGGAGCTGGCAACCCTAGAGTTGACAGAACTATAGGATTCAGTGGGTGGTTAGCTATGTTTTGTTAATTAGCCAGATAAGTCTTTAACAATACACAGTTTTGACACCTGACCAAGGACTAACGTTGCTATACTCATCCATAGGCGTCAGCTTCAGGGGGGCTGGGGAGCTGGAGCCCTCCCGAACTTTTCCAGGAAGTGCTGAGCCTCCCCTGGAGACAATGGCCTTTGATGCCTCTGGCCCAGCCCCAGCCACCCCCCCCCCCCGGAAAATTGGAAAGTCCACACCCTTGTACTCATCTAAGCTCTGCAGGGCGAACAAAGCAGAGCTCTCCCGTTTAGCTTTTCATTAGTCAGGTCTGTTTATGTGGGCTGCCTTTTGTATTTGTACTGCATTATTAATTGATGTCTGTTAGTATTTTAGCCATTGTTAGGCAGTGAGCAGCGGCAAATAAATTTAATAATAATAATGACAGATGGCCAGAGCTTAAGTTTTTGAAATGGATGCCTTTCAACTGGGCTTCTGCCTGCCTCTTTAACAGCAGCCAAGTAAACTTTTCCTTTGCCACAGAGATAAGTAATGGAAAAGGTTTTGTCTGTGTGTCAGATTCTTATAAGGGCACAGGACGAAGGCCTTTGAAATCTGTGTTTTCATAACACACACAAAGAAGCCATTGAGCTCCATTACTTTGACCTTCGTATCTCAAGGATGCTGCTGGACAGCAACAACCGCCAGATACAGTCACTCTCCACACACATGACTTGGGTACAGCCTGAAAGAAAACATTTGTTTGTGCCATGGGAAGTTCAAAATCAGATTATATCCTCATCTTACCTCAGGCATCCTGTGGCATTGTAGAAAATATCAGGGTCAGGTGCAATGCTTGATTTGGGATAGTCTCTTTCTGGCCAGCCTGAGTGAGGGATGAGAACAATTTCGGTCAAAGGATGTAGGGCCTCTTGGATCAACAAGTTCTTCAGCTGGTCATTGGAGGACAGGTTCCATAACAAACCTTCAAGGAATAAAGAAATCAGAATGACAAAACTGCCTCTAGGTTTGCAGGGTCTTATCCAATAATCAATTAATTGATTACCCACAAGCCATGAACCCAACAGGGAAATCTTAAATGGAGTCATGTTTCTCTACGCCCACTGAAGTTAATATGTTCAGTCAAGGTTAACTCTGCGTCCTATGGCTTTGTTAATTCCATATTGCATTTGTTTCTTTCTCTTCCAATCAAGATTTGGGACAAAGTGTACTGTGTACTTAGAAGTCCACCTTTTCTGTGGAAGGATTTCTGTGACTATTTAGCAAACAGAAAAATAATAGCAGTAGCTTCCCTCATGGACTGCATCACAAGATTGCCAGACACAGGATCCCCTGCCCCCCCCCCCCCAACTGGCATTTCCAACCACTGCTCAGAGCAGTGGGAGAAAAATTAAATTAAAAAACAGTTGGCAGCTGCTGGTGTGACATCACTTCTTGGTAAACCTTGAAGTGATGTCATGCCTCTCTAGGAATTCGCTGAAACTCTATGGCAAAACCATTCACTTTTCAATAACTCCTAGCAGGACTGTTTTTTTTTCTCAGAAGAGATGTCAGTCCTCTCAAGGAATCACCATAAATTCTATGATTTTGGTGTGGCCATTTCTGAGATAGGCATGATGTCTCTTCTGGGTTTACGCAGAAATAATATTATGCCATCAGCTGACAGCTACCCCCATGTCCTTGCCTTTCCCAGTGCAGGCCCAGCCTGGCAACCATGTTGCATCATAAGGTTGCCATGTCTGCCACCATACAGGAGACCTCCACTAGCAGCCCCCCAATCTCCAGCACTGCTTGGTGGGCCAGCATGTAAAAAAATACAGAAAAAATTGCTGTCTCAACAATATTACATCATTTTCAGGGGGAAATTGAAAGTGATATCCTGCTGTTCCAGAATTTCCTAGAACAGTGTAACACCACTTCCAAGTTTGCCTTAGAAATGATGCCATGCCACTGAGTGATGACACCCCTCCATGTCTCTGCCCCCCCCCCCCAATTCCTGCCAGGTGTCAGCTACTGCATCAGCAAAATGGAAAGGGTTCATTTGTTGAACTTCTGTTACACAAATATCCAAGGTAAGGATATGTTTATTCCTTAATCTTTTGTACTACCCATTCTCCATACCATGTAATATTTCTGAGTCTACAGATAAAGACCACCAAACAGAGGAGTGGCTTAGAACCACTTTAATGTGAAGAGCAACTACAACACCTTGTGTAGCAATCTCTAAGACATGGTGTAGAGCGATGGTTGCCAGACTGCAGTGACAATCCCCTGGAAGGGCGGGGCTTGGCATGCTTATGTCACTTTTCATAAAAACTGGAAGTAACATGAGGAGGCTCTAGCTGTTCACAAAAACTCTATGGTTCTACTATGGAGTTTTTATGAAATGCTAGAGTCTCCTATGTCACATCTGGTTTTTATCAGAAGTGACATAAACATGCCAGCATGATATCAGTGCACATCAAATGGATCTGTAACTGGTTGACAGATCGCACCCAAGGAGTGCTTGTTAATGGTTCCTCATCCTCTTGGAGAGGAGAGACAAGTGGAGTGCCTCAAGGATTTGTCCAGGGACCTGTTTTGTTCAACATCTTAATAAATGATTTGGATGAAGGGATAGAGGGAATGCTTATTAAATCTGCAGATGATACTAAATTGGGAGAAGTAGCAAATAAAGTAGAAGACAGAGTCAGGATACAGGATGATCTTGACAGGCTGAAAAACTAGGCTAAAACAAATAAAATGAATGTTAACAGGGATAAATTTAAAGTTCTGCATTTAGGTAGGGGGGAAAAAATCCAGGGCTCATTTCGTAGCAGGAGCTCTTTTGCATATTAGGCCACACACCCTTAATGTAGCTAATCCTCCAAGAGCTTACAGAGCTCTTCTTACAGGGGCTACTCTAAGCTCTTGGAGGATTGGCTACAACAGGAGTGTGTGGCCTAATATGCAGAGGAGCTCCTGCTATGAAATGAGCCCTGAAAAAATCCAATGCATAATTATAGGATGGGGGGAGACTTGTCTTGGCAGTAGCATGTGCAAAAAGGATCTAGGGGTCTTAGTAGACCATACACTGAACATGAGTCAGCAGTGTGATGTGGTAGCTAAAAGGCAAATGCAATTTTGCGCTGTATCAAAAGAAGTATAGTGTCCAGATCATGTGAAGTGATGGTATTGCTTTACTCTGCTCTGGTTAGACCTCACCTAGAGTACTGTGTTCAGTTTGGGGCATCACAATTTAAGATGGATATAGATAAGCTAGAACATGTCCAGAGGAGGGCAATGAAGATGGTGAGGGGTCTGGAGACCAAGTCCTATTAGGAAAGGCTGAAGGAGCTGGTTATGTTTAGCCTGGAGAGGAGATGACTGAGGGGTGATATGATAACCGTCTTCAGTTACTTGAAGTGCTGTCATATAGAAGATGGTGCGGAGTTCTTTTCTGTTGCCCCAGAAGGTCAGACCAGAACCAATGGGTTGAAATTAAATCAAAAGAGTTTTCAGCTAAACATTAGGAAGAGCTTCCTGACAGTTACAGCAGTTCCTCAGTGGAACAGGCTTCCTCGGGAGGTGGTGGGCTCTCCTTCTTTGGAGGTTCTTAAACCGAGGCTAGATGGCCATCTGACAGCAGTGCTGATTCTGTAAACTTAGGCAGATCACAAGAAGGGTGGGCAGGAAGGGTTGCCTCAGTGCTTAGTTCTCGTGGCCCTTTCTTGCATGCTCAGGGAAATGCTGATCATCACTCTGGGATCAGAATGCAATTTTTCTCCAGGCCAATTTGGCCAGGGATCCTGGAGGGGTTTTTTTTGCCTTGTTCTGGGCATAGAACAACAGTCACTGGGGGTGTGTGGGGGGGGAGGTATTTGTGAATTTCCTGCATTGTGCAGGGCGTTGGACTAGAGGACCCTGGAACAATGCTCCCTTTAAACTGCGGAGTCTTGTAAGCCAAAAATTCTACTTTGTGAGCTACTGGCAATTAAAGTTGTGAGCAAGTGATTTGGCTACTGCATAAATTAGTTTGCTCTAGAGCCATCCTTTCTGAGCTAAGACAAAAATGTGTGAGCTGGAGGTTAAAAACTGTGAGCTAGCTCATACTAACTCAGCTTAGAGGGAACACTGCCCTAGAGGTCCCTTCCAACTCTATGATTCTATCAGTCTCTTTGTCCCCTCCCGCTGGTGCCCAAGTGTTGTTGGGCAAAAAGATGGAATGCTGGGAGATCTCCCACCATAGTGTGAGGCTTGGCATCCCTATGTAGAGCAAACTAAGGTCATATGACATAGGGCTTATCCTCAAACTATCAGTTCTCTAATACTGTCAAATATAAGGACACATCTCTAAATTATAATTACTTGCACTGCACAGAAGATAGTCACCATTAAATCCAAAGCAAACTAAAACAGCTAAAAGTGTGCCCTTAGATAATTACATGGGCATTCTCTCATTGGGATATTCTGTTGAATATAGAATTTGAATTTCATGTTGGGAAAGACAGTCATTGAGTAACATGTAAGTTCCCCTTGGTGAACTATGCAAAAAGTTTTGCTCCTATTTTTTTTCCAAGTGCTTATCTGAAAATCTGGTCATTGATCTATTTGATTCTCAGAACTTTTCTAACAATAACCTGACATTTAAACTTGCATGATTAATAGAGCTTTTGAGAGAGAAAAACTTTAATTTAGAAGCTGTAATTTAGAGACCTGTGCAAGTTAAAAAAACAAGAGATTAAATGCAGTGCTTTATTTTGTTTTTTTTTTGGGAAGGAGCTTTTGTACCATTTGGCATTATATCACATCCACAGTGGCCCTGCCTTACAAAGAGAACTATTGTTTCCACAGCTAACTGCTGTGAATTCCAAAACACATCCTTAGTTCATTACAGAAGGCATTTAAATCTTGGCACAAAACATCTTCTGGCCCTTGGCTCACACTTGGCTAACTGATATCCATCTTTTCATAACATGTAGTTACAGTCATTGCATGTTACTGAAGGTATTGGTTGAATTTATAATTTTGGCATTATTGCCTTACCTGGACAGCAAAATTTTAAATGGAAAAGAACTTTGCAAAAAAAAAAAGTAAGAGGAATGTGCCCATTTAGCCAAGTTTCAGGGCAGGGCATAAGAAAATGAGATTCAAATTGCTACTGAATCATAAATCTCTTCCAGCAGGTCATTATTAACTTAAATAATAAATATGTGTGGGGTAGCCAACAATTTTTCTAGTAGATCTCCTGTGTCTTTTAAAAAGCCATCTGAGAAGCAGAAATTTAGCAGGTGGCACCCTGATTTGTCACTTTATTTCCATGCAATTTCTGCACACATCAGGTAGCTGTTTAAAGGTGTGCAAGTCGTGCCAGGGAAGAACCTGGTAAATCTAAAGGAGACAAAGATGGTTAACCACTGACATGCAGAAAACTGCTATGGAGAAACTTGAGAACGATGAGTTTAAATATTCCATCAAGCCAAAATCTGCCCAGGGCATAGTGCAATAGCCAACCTGTTTCAAATCTCACCTCTGCCATAAAGGTGAGGTGCCCTACTATAGCTGGTAACTTTTCACATTGGTTTTGCAACCTGTGCCTTGAACACAGCTTGCTATGCTAAAAGGTGTATGAGGAAGCTTTTTAAAGCACGCACGCACACAAATACACACACATACACAGATACTATATCAGTTAGGGTTGTCAACAGGCTGGAGAAAAAGGGTCCTGGCCCTTTTATAGAAACTTAAATGGACAGCTGAAGTTTGCTTGGTATGGAGATGAACAACATCATCTGGTAAAGAATATCCCATGAACTCTCTACTAAAGGGACAGGACTTTTTTTCCTCCAGGCAATTGGCAACCCATACCACAACTATTTTTTTGCAACTCACGCTGTTGATGAGAGACCCAGTGGTGCTAGTGACTGGCTGAAAGGTGGGCAACCCTTCTAAGAGAAGGTGTCTCAGGTGCTTTGAACAGCCTAAATAATGATATCAGCACTACGTAATATTGTTATTACACAGAAAAAAGAGTCAACTGGATTAGACCACCACCTTTATTTTGCTGGCCTGCCCCTTGTTAATTCCCACAGGTCCATGGATTAAAGACCACTCCTCCCACTGAGAGATGCCAGGAAAATTGGGGACATGGACACAGTGCTGTTTTCACATGCATTATTTTCAGAGTAACAGACAGCTGTGACTTTGCATGGTAGACTTAGTACAGGAGGTGTGGTTCCCGTTCATATTTATGTTTCCTTTCGTGACAGGTCTCCTTGCCTGTTCTATAATCCTGCTTGCAGAAAGAATGTTCTTCCATCGCTCAGATATATGTTGCAGGAGACAAGAGGTTAGACCCTCCCTGAAGGCTTGGCTGACTCACCTACGAAAGCTTGTTTTGGCTGCCTCTGCCTTGCTATGTTCTCTCGCTACAGAGCTTACTATGTAATAAAGGAAAGCCTCAGTTCCTCTTAGGTCCACCATTCTCACTCTTTGAGCTTCTCTCCTTTCATGCCCCCCTAGAAAGCATTTGCTGCTAAGGGAACGGAAAACTCACCCAGTTGTTACAAAGTGAGCTACAAATGTTATGACCCCAAGAAAACCAACACAGGCTCCATCAGATATCCAAGAGAAAGCTACTTCCACTTTTTCTATATCTGAAAACATGTTCCCTTGGACTATACGATTGCTCTTTTCTTTTTAAAAAAGTCATAATTCTGAGACCAAAAAAAAGAGAAAAGGGCTATCAGAATCAGTCATAGCCAACAAATTGGCAAGTGTTTGCATATTTTGTAGAATTTATTCCTCTGCCAGTTATGGGAAAGAGCTAGAGAGAGCACTGAAATACCAACTCTTGACCACCAAATATTCTGCACTGCTGCTGCCCCCTCCATGTCACCCAAGCAGAGCCAAAATGCATGGTTTGGTTTTCCCACCCTTGATGGCTGCTCCCAACAGCATCAGTGTCCAGGAGAGGTAGGAGAAGACACAATACTGGACTTTTGTTTGCTGCTCTTAGGAGTTGTTGGATCTCCAGCTGCAATCTGGCAACCCTAGTTTCACTTCCCAGATTGCTAGGGTTGCCAGCTGTGGGTTGGGAAATCCCTGGAGATTTTGGGGGTGGAGCCTAGGAAGGGCAGGGGTTACGGGAGGAGAGGGACCTCCGTGGAGTATAATGCCACAGACTCCACCCTCCAAAGCAGCCATTTTCTCCAGGGGAACTGATCTCTGAAACCTGAAGACCAGTTGTAATCCTGGGATATCTCCAGCCACCACCTGGGGACTGGCAACACCACACCCAGAGTCACTGCATTTCTCTTAAAGGGACTATGAGAGAAGAAGAGACTGGATTTATACCCTACCCTTCACTATCCAAAGGAGTCTCAGAATGGCTTACAAACTCTTTTCCCTTCCCCTCCCCACAACAGACACCTTGTGAGGTGGGTGGGGCTGAGAGAGCTCTTTCCAGAACTGTCCTTGAAAGAACAGCTGGGACAGAACTATGGCTTGCCCAAGGTCAGCCAGCAGGTGCAAATGGAGGAGTGGGGAATCAAATCTGGTTCTCCCAGATTAGAGTCCGTGCTCCTAACCACTACACTCTCTTGCTTGGCCTTCTTGCCCATCTGTGCTGGGGCAGAATTAGAGAAGGCTCAGAACACCTAAAAAGAAATGCAACATTACTGGGCTGCAAGCCTGGCAACCACAGTGGACTTGGTCGCATGAAGCTGCCTTGAGAGCCAGTTTGGTATAGTGGTTAAGACCAGTGGACTCTAATCCGGAGAACAGGGTTTGATTCCCCACTCCTCCACATGCAGCCAGCTGGGTGACCTTGGGCAAGTCACAGTTCTCTCACAGCTGTTCTCTCAGAGCTTTCTCAGTCCCACCTGCCTCACAGGGTGTCTGTTGTGGGGAGAGGAAGGGAAGGAGACTGTAAGCTGCTCTGAGACTCCAAGTGAAGGGTGGGGTATACTATACTACAACTACTACTACTACTACCACCACCATCTCTTCCTCTTCTTAGTCAGATCATTCCTCAGCATTGTCTACTCTGACTGGCAGCAGCTCATCACGGTCTCACCCCAAGGTCTTTCAAAGCACATAGTCCCTTTCCACTGGAAATGCCAGGGACTGAGCTGCAATCCCATCCATAATTATTTATTACCTCTTCATACAATTAGTCACTAGGGCAGACATCCTGCAACACAAGCACCTGGTTTGCTTGGATGAAACAGGTGGCAAGGCACCCACAACTCTTCTGCAGCGTTGCCAACTGCCTGGAGTAAAAGTGTCCACTCCTTTAACAGACGCTTCATGGGATGTTCTTTACCAGGTGATGTTACTTACCTCCACGCCATGAGAGGCTTCAGCTGCCCATTTCCACACACTAAGCCTCTTTATTAAAGGGATGGGACATTTTTCTCCAGGCCTGGTGGCAAACCTGATCTTCTAACCTGTGCCCTGCTTCCTCCTTCACCTGGCACAACCAACAGTTTTCCAGGCGTGCCTTGCCTCCTAATTCCGTCAGACGTTTGAAGGCCCACATCTGGCAATGTGGCAACTCTATGGTTTCCCTTGCACAATCATTGCTGTTTGCCCGTTCAAGGGGGTCTGCAAACAGAAGGACGGCTGCTCCGCACGGTGGAGGAACAAGATTTCCATTTCTCCGTGTTCGGCAGGCAAATCAGGGGATGAAGCAAACTGTTAGACTGTAAAGAGTCTGTGATAAGATCCCAGGTCCTGTGCTGGCATGTTAGGGTAAGGGATCACAACAGTAAACATGAGACAGATTGATTGTCTCTGCTGAGTGGGGTTCCCAGGCTGGTGACGAAAAACAGACAGGATAACTTTGGGATAAACCATCCTTGGCATCTTGATAAGGGAAACAAACCTCAGCACTGCAAACCCCTGGGTGGCCAGAATGGAACACAGGATTGCAACCGAAATCTAACCCAGACCCGTTTCTGTCAGGAAAAGCAAACTTATGCAGACAGCCTGTAAGGTTTTCATTCTAGTTTTTTTTTTTAAAAAAAAACAAGCTTTTAGAATGTTAAGTCGCCTATCGAGTACTAAAGAGAAGCCCTCCCTCCCACCCCCTTTAATTTTGACATCGTTAAAGAAAAACCCAAGTAACAAGAATGCCAGATAGGATGTTCTCAGAGGAGTTATATCTGGCTCTGCCGGCCCCTGGCATTCCTGAACGGTGACATGTTTGCTACACTATCTGTTAAGGTGTTACCAGACGGTAATGTTATCAACCTCTGATATAAGTTCTCCCCCCCCCCCCCGCCCAATTTACAGTGATAAGGTTGGAGTGGGCCTGTCATCATTCTGGGGAGTGGGAGATTCCAGCTTGAACTTCTTCAGAGCCAAGCTCCTTCTCTCTGTTTGTTGCCACCGCATCACCATGCAATCACATTACATAGTCTTGGGACAGTTTATTGCATTTTCTGCAATACATGGTTTCATAGTTATGGTTTGTGGCTTATGCAATAACGCCATCGGTTGAGATTCAGAAGAAACGTCTCCAGAACCTGGTAGCCCTCATGCAAGGTTGTACAGAAAAAGCGAAGTTTGTACCCTTACCCTAACTTAAAAAGAACCACTTACAGAAACATATATAATAATTGGGTTGGGTCCGGCCAGCTTTTTCCTTCTGTCACCCAATTTCTTGCTATACTACAGCCGCTGTCCCACGTGTCTTCTGGCCATGGGGAGTTCTTTAGGTAGTCAAAGGGGATCCCCTCCTTTACCTTTTCATTGGTAGAAAAAGATGGCTGAATCCAACCCTTTGCACCCCCATAATATGAAGACTCCTCCTTTTTTCTATACAATAAGCGAGACTGAATGGCAGATCTCTTTCTGGATTGTACCATTTCTGGCCGAAGGTAGTGACTATGTATTGAATGTTCACCCATAAAACATTGATTGCATAGAAAAATGCATCATGTTGGGTAGCAGGCTATCATTCTCCCTGGCATGCACATTTCTTATTTCTTCCCCTCCAGGAAGAACAACCTCCCCACTCCCCATATGCCTGAAGACTAAGGTGGGGGAGTACAGGGATAGCTCTGACACTTCATTCTGAGGGCCAGTTTGGTGTAGTGGTTAAGAGCGACAAACTCTAATCTGGAGAACCGGGTTTGATTCCCCACTCCTCTGCATGCAGCCAGCTGGGTGACCTTGGGCAAGTCACAGTTCTCTCACAGCTGTTTTCTCAGAGCTCTCTCAGCCCTACCTACCTCACAGGATGTCTGTTGTGGGGAGAGGATCAGAAGGAGATTATAAACTGCTCTGAGACTCCGAATGAAGGGCAGGGCATAAATTCAAACCTTCTCTTCTATATAAATTGGCCCACCATCTTGAAACTAGTTTGAATTATGACCTCTGTAAGTTTGCCTCCACTTTACCCTCTACTTCTGAACAAACCCAGTGATCTACTTCATGGAAGTTTAATGAGAAATATTCCTCTATTTGATTTTTCATTAAAAATGAATTATTAATTTGGCCGCCTTGGAACTATAACACATTTCTCAAGCAATGCCCACCCTTCAATGTCATTCAGGAATATAAACCATTCTTCAAATGACTCTGACCCTATACATGGTTGTACGCTCTCTCAACCTTGTGCTAAAAAAGATACACAGCTAGAAAATCTGCAAACTAGTAGAAGAGAGGAATGGAATAACATGGCAACTTTTTTTTACTGTGTTATGTCACGATTAGAACATTTCAGTACAGTCATCGCTGGTGTTTTGGCAGCTGCCAGAGAATAAACTGAACCAGATTTGAACCAGACAAAAATATGTCAAAACGGGAAACAGAAGGACTTATATGATCATGGTCCACAGAATGGCTGACTTGTTCTGATGTCACAGTAGGTCTTGACGGGCAAAAATCTGCCTTCCATTGGATTAACTGCTTTGATGTCATAAAGGGCAAGTTTGTCTTGGGCTAAGTAGATGGGTAGCCATGTTAGTGTGTCTGTAGCAGTAGAAATGAGCAGGAGTCCAATAGCACCTTAAAGACTAACAACATTTGTGGCAGGGTATGAGCTTTCGTGACTCACAATCAGAGCTGAGACTCATGAAAGCTCAAACCCTGCCACAAATTTTCTTGAGCTAAGTAGGTGAATGCTAAGGAGAATAGCAGAAATTGGAATTTGCGAGCAGAATTTGTGAGCAGAATTTGTGAGCAATTTTTGTTCAATCATCAGCCTGATTTTAAAAACATTATCTTGGGAATGATAGTTTTACATTGAAGCTTTTTTCAAGCAGGTGTGGTTGAAGCATAGGAAGGATTACAGTGTACATATTAAGCCAGCAACAAGCAGAAAGTCTCTTTCATTAGAACAGCTCCAAAACCACTCAATGGACTTGTACTCAACAGATGCCATTTGAAAGCCTATGGAGTTATGCTTCAATCACCAACAAGAAAAACCGCTGTAATAAGAAACTAAATAAATCTAATAATTAAATAAAATTGTCTGTGATTGATTTTTATGTACCCTAATAGTGAATGATTTACATTTATGAACTACAAAAAGCGTATAATCCCTCTGAGGTATGTATACTCAATTTCAGAGCAGGCAAGTACAATTTTGTAAATTCATAAAAACGTCAACATCAAGAAGAATTCGTCAAAGGAAGAATCAACACACTAGGATCCCGCATATAGACTCCCTTGTTTCGCTAAACTTCTTCAGTGAGACCAGTATCAAAGTTACAACTTTTTACACAATGTTCTCTCCAACATTTATGTAAATACCAATAAAGGTGACAGTTATTCCAAGAGTAGTTCTTTATCTATTACTGAAGTCTTGTCTGTGGGGCACCATTCCTACTGAAAATTAAACTAGAAATGAATCAAAACTTTCTAGTACTGGTATAGCCTATAATTTCACCTGCTATTGAGTGTGCTTTTTGTAGTTCATAATTGTACATCATTCACTATTAAGGTATACGAAAATCAAATCACAGACAAGTTTATTTATTAGATTTAGTTAGTGCCTTGTGAAAGCAGTCTTTCTTGTTGTTGGTAGTCGAAGCATGAGCTGAGTAAGAACTACTGTAACTCCAAAGGCTTTCAAACGGCATCTGTTGAGTACAAGTCCACTGAGTGGTTTTGGAGCTGTTCCAATGAAAGAGACAACAAACATGTGATGCACATGGTATGGAAGGACGCCCTTGGAAAAATGCAAAAATACTGGAGAATGACCTAAACAAGCACAGCACCATGTGGAGCATTATAAAAAAAAAAATCTCTGAAGGAAGAAATGCATCAATTTTTAAGTACCTGTAATTTGCTTTTTTGTCTCCACGTCTCCTGTTTGCCGCAATAATCTCAGTAGGATCGAGATCCCTTTCTGCTCAGCCACTTCCAATTTGTTGTCATTGTCTTCGTATACCAGGTTCCTCAAAGCACCGCAGGCCACCCTTTGGATTTCCTCATTTTGCACTTTTAGGACTTCAAGGAGCTTGGGAATACCTTGCAGCAAATAGACCTGTTGAGGAAACACAGGCAGGTATGTTAAACAAAGCAAAACATTCTACAAAGGTAACGAATATGGAGGCACCAGGTAAGCCTGCTGAGGATTCTGTTTGGAAGTCAGTAGGAATGACAGTTGTTAAAGCCAGAACCATTATTTTTGATATGGAAATGCTTAAATTCAAGGGATTATCAGCATGTAAGTAAAAGCCAGTCTCCTGAAACAGGCAAAGTGTACAGTTCAGTTTAGAAAGCATCAGAACTGGAAATAAGGAGGAAGAAGAAGAAGAAGATGAGGAGAAGGAGGAGGTTGGATTTATATCCCACCCTTCACTTGGGAGTGTCTGAGTGGCTTACAAACTCCTTTCCCTTCCCCTCCCCACAACAGACACCCTGTGAGGCAGGTGGGGCTGAGAGAGCTCTTTTCAGAACTGTCCTTGAGAAAACAGCTCTGACAGAACTATGGCTTGCCCAAGGTCATCCAGCAGTTGCAAGTGGGGAATCAAACCCGGTTCTCCCAGATTAGAGTCCACACACTTAACCACTACTGCAAATTTAACCACTGCACCAAAGAAGGTGACTGTACAAGCTCTTGGCATGTATTCTACCACTCCTCTGAGCAAAGTCTGAAGCCTTCTCCAGCCTAAGGGGACTTCCTCCAAGTTACATGGTTCTTCACTGAATTGTATGCAGTCCATCAATGGACTGTATCCGGAAGTCACAAATTCATTCTGTTTTTTTGTGACAAGAACACATCGGCCTTATTCCTAGACTCATGAGCTCATTTCCCCTCTCTTCAAGACCATGCAGTAAAGATGGAGTTTGAGGAACCCTCCACTCTAACTACATTTGCTGCAACAGCTGAATTGTGGACATTTTAACTAAAGTGTGGTGTCTTCCTTATCTACAAACTGAGATTTGAAACCACAGTGAAGTCTGTTGTGTCAGGACATGTGAGAGGAAGTGGCCCTCAAGGCATGTTGGTCCCAAACCATTCAGGGCTTTCACTGTGAATGCCAATATACTTTCAACTGGACCCAGAAGTCACCTGGCAGTCAGTGAATTTGATATCGTATATGCTCCATTCTTCAAGTTCCACTTATAATGACCTGACAGCTACATTTTGGACCAAATGAAGCTTCTGGAAGGTCTTCAAAAACAATTTAAAAAATTAGGAGTATGTGTCTATTATTGTATTGCTTTCTAATGATTTTGTTTCTGTCTCTCCATGGCAGGGCTAAGTTGAGGCTACAAGCCTAGTTCGCATAAAATTACAAAGAAACCAAGATGGGATAGTGAAACTGCTGCTATTTTTTTTTAATGCTAAGCATTTTAAGTCCAGGGAAATTTGTCATAGAAGCCAACCAGTTTTGACAAATGGCGCCCTGAGCTTTGCAACTAGTTTTGACTCCAGTTGCTCCTTAGAGTCCTACCAGATTTGGAGGGTACGAGCTTTTGAGAGTCAAAGCTCCCTTCATCTGGTGAAAAGAGAGTTGACTCTCCAGAACTCTTACCCCCCCTAGATTGTGTTGGTCTGTAAGGTGCTACTGGACTCCAGCTGTTCCATTGCAGACCAACACAGCTGCCCTCTGAAATTTTGCTCTGCTTTTTAATGAAGCAAACAGTTTTGAGGTAAAGGAAAGCACAATAAGAGGTGTTTTAAAACGGGCTTACATAACGGAATGCTGATTCTCTAGTGGACAAACCTATCCTTGTATGACCAGAAGGCATGCATAAAAAAATGGAAATGCGATCTCTCCCGTAGGAGCAGTGAGGAGCTTTGAGAAAGAATGAGGCATTTAACTGGCAGGTGCTGAGAACAGGGAAAGGTGAGCTGTAACAAAGACTTCTCTTACTCCCCCCCCCCCCACAGGGTTCCAAGAGGCATGCTGAGAACACTAGCTTAAGGTTTTACTCAAATATTCTTATCCTTAGATTATGGCAGAATGAGTTGCAGATTTGCCCCTCTTATTCCAGAGAACTGAAGCACATTATGACCCAATCTGCGTTTGCTATGTAAAGCTGTTCCGTGCTGCTGTGGCGCCGGCTTCCCATTCAGCTCAGTATAAAGCTCTCCTCTGTCTGCATCAGGATGCAAGTGGCTTAGGGAGAATGTGTGTGAGAGAGGGGAGAAGCAGCGTCCGGGACCACCAGCAGGGCACTGTGCTGCACTGCAGGGAGGAAACAGCACTCGTGACTTCCTGCAGAAGGTAAAGGGGGGGTGGCCTGGTGGTGGGGGAGGTGGAGGGGGATCAGGAAAGATGGAACGAGCTGGGTAAAAAACGTGAAACACCCGGTGGTTGCCAGGCAGGGTGTGCTGGGGACTGCCCCAGGAAATAACAGATGTTTGAGGGGTGGGCCAACCCCCAGCCCCCACCAAATATGATTGCATAAAGATATTCCCTGGCTGCTTTTAAACACAGAGGATTGGATTTTCAGCTAACTTGTTTCCTTTCTGACAATTTGCGTATCTCCTTAGAAAAGATGGGGGTGGGGGAGAATTTGGCTCCAGTTGTCTGCTTTTGGCTCACAGCAGCTTGAGGGTGGGGAGGAGCAATTGTACCAACTTAAAATCGAATCCAGATAAGGCGGTGAGATGCTGCAGTGACCTCGGAGTCACCAATAAAATGATGCAGACAGCCGATGCTGAGATGAAATAATAGTAGAGTGGATGTGGCATGAGATGCAGACAGAAATTCGTGAGACGATGTGAGATCATTGGCACAACGGTGGGAAAGACCAATGCATAAGAACATAAAAGAAACCAATGTTGGATCAGGCCAGTGGCCCATCCAGTCCAACACTCTGTCACACAGTGGCCAAAAACACCAGGTGCCACCAGGAGGTCCAGCAGTGGGGGCAGGACACTAGAAGCCCTCCCACTGTTGCCCCCCCACCCCATCAAGCATCAAGAATACAGAGCATCACTTGCCCCAGACTGATAGTTCCTATCTATACTGTGTGGCTAATAGCCACTGATGGACCTCTGCTCCATAAGTTTATCTAACTCTTGTTTATCTATGTCCCTCTTGAATTTGAAGTGAATACTGAAAAATGTGTTTGGTGAAATGGCCCTTTGCTTAGAAGCAGGGCAGAGTGGGTGGCAGAACGCAGCAGAACTTTTTCAAACTAGGACAAAGTGTTCCCAGCTAAGGTGCTGATAAAAAAAGGGACAAGGATTGGTTTGGGAGAGCTTATTTTGAGAACGCTCAACAGGTCACTGTGGTCAGTGGTTTCCCCTCCCCTTGAGCAACATAATCAGCTCAGATATGGAAGTACCTTTTGCTCCTTTATGTTCTATGGATACTTGATACTGTTGTCTAAATAGTTTTAAGCCCTTGCATAAACAACTTCATAACATCTTATCACAGCTATTGGTGCACTAAATATAGAACTGGGACAGACACAACTGTGGGACTGGAAAGTGTCTCAAAGGTTGTCCAGTCTAAACAACTCCAACAAGGACATATTCTTTGATCTAGGAAGACCAAGAAATTCCATGTTTGGGGAAGAGCTCCCCAAACTTGGATCTGGCTGCATCTCCACTCTTATTAAGGTGCGGAACATAGAATCTTAGAGTTGGAAGGGACCTCCAGGGTCCAGGATCTCCAGCCAAACTGGCCTGGAGAAAAATTGCTTCCTGACCCCAAAGTGGCAATCAGCATTTCTCTGGGTGTGTAAGGAAGTGCCACAAGAACTAAGATCTGAGGCAACCCTTCCTGCCCTCCCTCTCTTGATCTCCCTAAGTTCACACAATCAGCATTGCTGTCAGATGGCCATCTAGCCTCTGTTTGAAAACCTCAAAAGAAGGAGAGCCCACCACCTCCTGAGGAAGCCTGTTCCACTGAGGAACCACTCTGTCAGGAAGTTTTTCCTAATGTTTAGCCAAAAACTTCTGATTTAATTTCAACCCATTGGTTCTGGCCTGACCTTCTGGGGCAACAGAAAACAACTCCATACCATCCTCCATATGACAGCCCCTCAAGTACTTGAAGATGGTTCTCCTCTCCAAGTTAAACATACCCAGTTACATAGGCGTCAACTACGGGGGGGCTCAAGGGCTCAAGCCACCCCCGAAATTTCCCGGGGGGGGGACTGAGCCCCCCCGGCAAAACAGAGCGCCTCGCCGCTGCGCCTCACCGCCACGCCTTCCTGGGCCCTTCCTAGGCCCACCTGCCACTGCCACTGCTGTTGCCTCTCCCCCCCCGCCTGGCCACTCCTGCCTCCTTCCTTCAGTCCCTCCCTCCCTCCGTCTCGGGGCCAGCTGGGCAAATGCCCAGTGTGATGGCATCACCCGGAAATGACGCCATCATGCTGGTCATGTTGCCGGGGCGACGCTCTGGCAGTTGCCCCGAAATTCTATGGCACCATAGCGTTTCAGGGCGATTGCCAGAGAATCACCCCGGCAATGTGCACAGCGTGATGGTGTCACTTCCAGGTGATGCCATCACACTGGGCATTTGCCCAGCTGGAGGGAAGGAGGGACAGAGGCAGGAGTGGCCAGGCAGCGGGTGGGGGCAGAGGCGCTTTGCACGCGCACACACAAGAGCCCTTGGCTCCCCCCCCCCGGGGGATTTTAAAACTCGACGCCCCTGCGCCAGTTGTCCTCTCCAGGTTAAACATACTCCAGTCATCTCCCCTCCAGGTTAAACATACCCAGCTCCTTCAACCTTTCCTCATAGGACTTGGTCTCCAGACCCCTTACCATCTTCACTGCCCTCTCCTCTGGACATGTTCCAGTTTGTCTATATCCTTAAATTGTGGTGCCCAAAACTGAACACAATACTCTACTTCTTTAAGAAGACCTGACATCTTGTAAGTTTTGGCAAACAGAAAAGTAATAAACCAGCTTTATAGCTTCTCCATTTTGTTTTCTTTTAATGTTAGGACTGGGATGTTTTCTTTTTAAAAATGCTTTTCTATATTATGTGTGATTTTAACTAAGCATACGATAGATGGTGCCAGCAATTTATGAAGAAAGACTGCACATTCTCTTAAAAAGGAAGCTTATGCTGGCCAGTCAAGGGGGAACCAAGAACTCAGGCTGGTACAAATGACATGCCTTGGGCCCTAAAAACAATTTTTTTGGATAGCTTAGAACTGGTTCTTTTAGGGGAAGAGAGGAAAAATCACAGCACCCTGTCCATGGCAGTTCTTATGTGCCAGATGCTGTTTCCAGTTTTACACACACAGACACACAAGACAACAGGTATCTCCCCCCCTTTCCAGGTCATCAGCAGCACACTTACGTATATACAGCAGACAAAATTCTTTGTGAAAATTTACTAGAAAACCAACTTCAGTGATGGAACTTCACAAAACTCATTTCACTTTCATCCCATTCTTCCAAGGAACTCATGGCAGATAGGGATGCTAGCCTTTCCCCGGAATTACAGCTCATCTCTAGATTAGAGATATCAACTTTCCTGAAAAAAATGGATGCTTTGGAGGGTGGACTGTATGGCATTGTACCCCACTGAGGTCCATGTCCACCCCAGGCTCCATCCCCAAATCTCCAGGAATTTCCCAATGTGGATCTGGCCACTCTACCCCCCCCATCCCTTGCTGGTGGCCAGGGGACAGCTGGCAACCCTAGGCAATATACATAGCTTCCCTGCTCCCCATTATACTCTCATCACAACTACCCTGTGAGGTAACTTAGGTGGAGATATAGCGACTAGTCCAAAATTAATCAATGAATTTCTGGCTATGCAGAGATCTGAACCCTACTTTCCCTGGTCCATATTAGGGTTGCCAAGTCTTCCTTACTCACCGGCGGGGGGGGGGGGGAAATCCTCTGTCATCTGGGAGCTTCCCCAGTGCGCGCACACCCGGTGACATCACCCGGAAGTGACGTCATTACGTTGGGCTGGCAGATTGGGAACCCCTGTAGCGGGGAATCCCCCGCCCCCTGGGCTGACTTGGCAGCCCTAGTCCATATGCAATATTTGGTACCCACCCCCTAGCTCTCTAACCTTAGCAAAGGTGCAGGACTTTATAGCCACAGAGAATATAAGGCAGAAGTTTATTTTAGTTCCCATATTCTCTTATGCAGACAACAAGCACGATAATTCTCATGTAGGAGTGCCCCCTGAAAGTCCATCAGGAGGTTAAAGGTTACTCACTTTTCTCCTGGCTTCTGCTCTCTGGAAGCTCTCGTGCTGTATAAAAATGATAGCTATGAGGAGCCGAGAGGACGAGGCCTGTTCGGTTTTCAGTATCTGCACTGCCCGCTCCAGAGTCATCTCTTCTTCTGTACTTCTGGGTGATTAAACACGGGAACTTAGTAAGTCACTTGACAGCAAAGATGTGCTACTGAGGTAATCCGCAAATAACTCTGCTGCCTCGGAGAACAACAGGAGAGTCTTGTGGCACCTCAGAGACAAACAGGCTCATTGGTGGCATAAGATTCCCTGATCTACAACCCAATTTATCAGATGCACAATGTGTCAAAGCTGGGCTGACAGATTTCACACACAAACACACAGGTACAGAGAAAAACAACAACAGTGGGGTCAAAAGGGCGATGAAATGAGATACAGCTGGTTTGGGACTCTGGTTTTCTTTCCCATTGGGGTGTTAAATTAGCATGATGTAGCTGGCACGGTTGTGTTATCACTAATGAGACCCCCTGGGTCACTGGTCTTTCCATCTGGAATATGTTCAATCTTTCCTGTGATACTGCACGTTCTGCATTTGTTAGGGTTACCAAGTCCTACCTTTATTGTAGCGGGGGGGGGGGGGGGGAGTCCCCACCCGGGAGTCTTCTTGCGTGCGCACCGCGATAACGTAACCCGGACGTGACGTCATTGTGTTGGGCACGTTGGGGTGGGACCTCTCTAATTCGAGGGAAAACCATAGAATTTTCCCTTGAATTATAGAGCGTCCCCCCTGAAACGTGCCTGACGTGATGACGTCACCTCTGGGTGACGTCATTGTGCCAGGCATGTCTTCGCAGCCCAGCAATTTGGAGGCGGGGTTCCCCCCAGCGACCCAATCCAGGCCGGTGGGGAGTGGGCTGCTGGAGCGGGGTTTTCCCCGCCCCTCTGGGGGACTTGGGAACCCTAGCACTTGTGGACAGAGACCAAAGCATGTGTGCGTGTGGGTGCTTCGGCCTTCCCCTTTGCTGTTTTTCCAATCTGAAAAGTTTCGGGGGGGGGGGGTTCTGTTTGCTCCAGTGTTGGCTTCGTGTGCACTGGTGGGGTACATTGAGGTTCCCCAAATAGGGCAAACAGATCGAGAAAACAAGAAGGGGTGGGATAGGTCCCCATTTCCTGTGTGACAGGGTCTCAGTCCAATTAGGCCTGTGCATGCCTGGGATCAAGTTTCTACCACAGAACTCACAAACCACATTTGATCCCACAGTTCTGGGGAAGGCCAGAGGAAAGCCTAATTTGTAGTTAGGCCACCAGCAAGGATTAGTATCAGCTGTCTCTGAGGACATGTCCACATATCACATGGTAATGTGTTCTACAAGTAAGCTGTGCACCCAGTGTTGTTTCTAACTTTTTTTTTTAGTTTAAACCTGAGTTTTTTATTTTGTTCAGTCCTAAGTGGAAAAGTGATCAACTGTTCCAAATTCACTTTTTTTCTAAAACATTCACAAAAATGTATAAAATATTACAATCTCTCCCACCCTAATTTCTCTCTTTTCACAGCCTTTTTAGATCTGCGGAACTTAGTGGTGAGCGCATAACTAAAATTTCCTGCCACAAAGGAGAGCTTAAGCACATGCATACCTGGAGATTTTGGGGTGGAGCCGGGTGAGGGGGAGGCTTGGGCAGGGGAGGAACCTCAGCTGGATACAATGTAGGGTTGCCAGCCCCCAGGTCCCAGCAGGGTTTCCCCCACTTTTGGGGAATTCTGCCCACCGCCATTGGAGGAAACCCTGCCCTCAAACAGCCACGTCTGGGTGCAATGTCCCCGACGTGGTGATGTCACCTGGAAGTGACATAATCACATTGCAGGCAATGCTCTGATTTGAGGGCAAAACTCCATGGTAAATTTGGCCTAAAACCATAGAGTTCTGCCTTTAAACCAGAGTGTCACCACGCGACATTGCCAATGCAGTGATGTAACTTTCAGGTGATGTCATTGTATTGGTGATGTCCCAGAACACCCCCAAGTCTTGGTGCAGCAAGGAGACTGGGCAACCCTAATACAATGCCATAGAGGTCACACTCCAAAGCAGCCTTTTTCTCCAGGTTGTAATACCAGATTTCCAGGCCCTACCTGGAGGTTGGCAATCTTATGCATGCAGAATTGGAGAAACAATTTACATGTCTGTAATACTTGTGTTTCTCATTCTTTTTGATGTTTCTAAGTCTACTGTTGGGCTGTGGATGAGCTCTAAACGCATACTATAGAGAAGCAAGAGGGTGGTTGCTGACCCGACCCCTAATGTCTGTGCATTCAGTAGAATATTGTAAAGAACCTCATGCATTTTTGTGCATTGGGCTTTCTGTGCTCCTGATCACAGGGAAGTATCTACCAAGTACCCTTGAAAGTCCATTGACTTAATGGACCTGGAAGGGTGTTCTCTACTTAGGATGGCACCAGGGGTCCTTTGGGGCCGGAGCTCAGGAGTGGCCACTAGGGCAGCCACCAGCCGAATCAGATTCTCTGATCTGATTCGGCCCACTGCCGAATTGCCGCTGAAATTCGGCGGCAACTTTAAAAGTGACTGGAGGGGAGGGGATTTGAGGGAGAGGCTCCAAACTTGCAGGGTAGCTGCTGGGGCCTCTCCTCGAAACACCCACCAAGTTTCAAGAAGATTGGACCAGGGGGTCCAATTCTACAGGCCCCCAAACAGGTTGCCCCCATTCCCTCCATTGTTCTTTATGGTAAGAAAAAAGTAACACTTTTTCCCACCATAAAGAACAATGGAGGGGATGGGACAACCTGTTTGGGGGCCCGTAGAATTGAACCCCATGGTCCAATCTTCTTGAAACTTGGTGGAGGTTTCGAGGAGAGGCCCCAGCAGCTACCCTGCAAGTTTGGAGCCTCTCCCTCAAACCCCCTTTCCTCCAGCCCCTCATATACCCTATGAGTTTTTGCCATTGATTTCAATGGCCCATAGGGTATAATGGGGCTGAAACTGACATTCCCTTTCTGACACACTTCCGGTGATATCAGGGGATGCGGCATATGCTAATGAGTTATGCTAATGAGCTCCTGCA
The DNA here is from genome assembly GCA_029233225.1 of Lepidodactylus listeri. Taxonomy (NCBI): domain Eukaryota; kingdom Metazoa; phylum Chordata; class Lepidosauria; order Squamata; family Gekkonidae; genus Lepidodactylus; species Lepidodactylus listeri. Next base: position 26,378,860 of record JARCFY010000008.1, read on the forward strand.
CCTCTTTTTCTACGAAAGGACCCCTGGATGGCGCTGTTTGTGAAGTAACTGATTTGACCGTACTGTGCTGCTAGGCAAGGTTACACATGCAGATTATTCTGTTTTTACATTTACATGTCAACAAGAAACTTCCTGTGCCTGTAGTTTACATAATCTACTATCTTCCAAGGGCTGGAAATTACTCTTATTCTCACAGCAGCATTGTGCAATGCTTCTTTTATTTGTGGAATTCCTGTACCATTCCATTGAGTCCAGGGGCATGGTTTTTCTTACCAGGACTTAAACTTGCAGCTGCAAAGGTATACCAATGGCAAGGGGAGGGGGGGTTATGCTTGTTATATTGTGAGAACAAGTCTGTGTATTCTGCTTAGAATAGCAGCTGCATTGAATGAAGCTGCTGAATTATCCAGAGGATGTCTGCTGAAGCAGAGCGAACTCTGTTTAGGACAGCAGCGTAACTTGCTGAGGGTGCTATTCAGCTACCATGGCAAGTAATAATACAACCACACCAGGCAAGGATTTGCCCCTTGTTCATCATGCTCATACACTCCCCTCACTCATCTTCCTTAAAGATTTTTTTTTAAAAAAGACAAAACAAATGAAACCTGTTTAGACTGGCAAAGAACTGCAGAAGGCCATGAACTTGTCTCTGTGTAGATACCAGCATTTGGCTGGGATGAACTGATACTGCGTAACCTATTGAACAAGGTTGTCTAGCTGGTCAGGAATGAGATTCTAGACCAAAACAACCCAGTCTTTATTTCTTTGACTCCATTTTTGCTGCTGGGAAATAAATGTAAATACAAAGAAATGATACTTTAGGATCTAGAATACTTTTTCATTCAGCAAGTAATTAGATTGTGGGATTCACTGCTACTAGCCTTCAAAGAGGAGTCCACAGATTCATGGAGGAGAGGACCATCAATGTCCGCTACCCATGATAAGTTCCAGGTGGTCAGCTGTGTTGGTCTTAAGCAGTTAATTTGCCGCTCAGCCTGTATCTATAAGTTTGAAATCTAGCTTCCTTTCCAATGTATTTGATAAAGTGTGCGTGCCCACGAAAGCTCATACCTTGAATAAACCTTTGTTGGCCTCAAAGGTGCCACTAGACTCTAGATTTGTTCCATTATCCACGATGTCAAAAGAACCTTCACATCCAGAGACCTTAACCCTCTGAATACCAGTTCTAAGAGGCAGTGTCAGGGAAAGGTCTTGGCTTCTGTGCCTTGTTAGTTGGCCCTTCAAGGGCAACTGGTTGGCCACTGTCTGAATTAGGATGCTGGAGGAGATGGCCCACGGTCTGATTCAGCAAAGGTCTTCTTACGTTTGTGCTTACAAGTATATGGTGTTTACAGTACAAGGTGCTCATAATGACTATATATATTGATAACGAGTAGCATGCAGCTAAAACTTACCCCAGCTGAGACTTGCCACTGGCTACTCTTTCTTGCTCTATGAGACCACTTCCTGCTGCTGCTGCTGCCATAGCTGCTGTCATCGCCATCTTCCTCCCACCTGTCTCAGCAGCAGCACTGGTGACTGAAGCCGGTTGAGAGGCCTCCCTCGTACTCTGTGTCCGGTAAGTATTCTGATGCCAGCTTGACCTCATTGACTGTCTGTATTGAGATCCCACTTGGGAAGCCATGGGTGACCTGACTTGACCCACAGCAGCATCAGAATTCTGGTAACTTTCTCTATCCAAAAGGTTGGTCATGCTCCGACTGCTCCTGACTGGTTGATAGATCGGCACTCCTGGGCTGGTAGGGACACTGTCAACCACCGTGTCATTGACAGGCCCCACGTAGAAATGCCTTTGAAAGGCGCTTGCTCTATTCAGAAGGCTGTGGCTACCATAGCCACCAGCCTCAGAGCGAGCGTATCTTGGTGGCACGATACCAGACCGCCTGCTGTCTCCAGGCCTTAGACTTAGACCTCTGTTGTACTGAAGGCCGTTCTGCAGATAAGCCAACTTGTCGGGAACATCAGGAGAAACCTCTAATCTCTTCAGGGGCTGTCTTTGAGACCTCTCTTCTATGGACTTGTATGAACTATATTGCACGCTTCGAGGACCCCAGCCATTTTCATAACTAACTGGGGAACTTTTCTGTAAAAACAAAAACAGAAAGAATACCAGTCAACAGGAAGGTCATAGAATGGAGGTAAACTCTGAAGAAAACCCCACCACTACCCTGTAATTCAGTTCGGTCCTGCGCACAGAAATCAGTACATGGAGTGGTACCACTGGATGTCACTACAGCTATCTTCTTCTTTGTCAGGTCACACCAGTGCCTATTAGTTAATGCTCTTTGTACATCCTATGTCAAAACCAGAGAATTCACTACAAGGTGAGATTGTAACAGTGAAGCATTGAACGATCCATGTAAGCACACACATCCACATAACCACACACACAACTGCAGAGGTAACAGCATCCCCACTGATGTAAATGGGAGTTCTAGTGGCTGTTGAGAATCTCCCCTGGAGATTCAAACTCAGAAAGCAAACTGAATTTGAGAAAAAGAGAGAAAATAATGCAATGTCCTTTAGCGTGAGCTAGCTTTCAGTGGCTCAGTTTGTTTCTTCACTTAGTTTAGTGCTACTTAAAATTCTTCTCCACTTTATGCCACAATGTAATGTGATTTGCAATATAATTAAAACATCCCATTATAAAAAACCCCACTATTTGAATTAAAATATTTGTATATAGATAAAATCAAAAGAAATAGAAATGCAAAAATAAATCTTTGGGGAAGCTTCCAAGAATGTTACCATTTATATCCCCCTCCAAAGTGAGAAAAGATGATGTTTTAAGAATTTTGTAGGGAATGCTTTAAGAATTTTTGTAGGGAAGCATAAAACCCCCTTGGGCTACTGCAAAAAAGGCCCTGCTCCTCTCCCCTAAATTCCACCCATTTTACTGAGAGTGTATTAAAAAGGGCCAGAAACTCTCAGCAGGTGGAAGGAATAATCCAGGATGATGGATGCATCTTATGCTGGTTTGGATCGCACCAACATTTTCACAGGTGCAAGGAGGGGGATGATTTTCACTGATCCCCTACCCACCCCCGCAGAAGAACCCCCAAGCTATTTCTGGGGGTTCCCTGTACCCCCAGGAGCAGCATTGGTGGGGTGTCTTGGGCTGCTGCAGGAGGGAGGAATTGGTAAAAACCACCCGTCTTTGTGTTGCAGAAATCCAGGTGGGTCTCAAGTAGGGCTGCCAAGTCTGCCCGGAGGGCAGGGGATCCCCCATTATATGGGTCCCCAATCTGCCAGCCCGGATTTGGCCGGCGGGGGGAACCCCACTTCCAAAGTCGTCCAGTCAGGACGACTTCCCCAGTGTGATGATGTTGCCGGAAGTGACAACATCACATTGTACACGTTACCGGGGCGACACTATAGCAATCACCCCAAAAACTCTATGGCACCATAGAGTTTTTGGGTGATTGCCAGAGCGTCACCCTGGCAACGTGCACAACATGATGATGTCACTTCTGGTGACATCATCACGGCACGTGCCCCCCCCCCCACGCTGGCCCGTGGTAAGTACTTGGCAACCCTAGTTTCAAGCCAATATATGCAGCAGAGAGCTTTGAAGCCTTGGTCAGTCATTTGAACTGAAAGGAAGCTAAAGGGGGACACAGAAGATGCAATACTGGTTAGACACGTTCCTACATCCTCAAAGCAGGTAGCACTTTGTACTAATTCCCAGTGTAGCCTTACCGTAAGCACCAGTTAAGCTGGTCTGTATCTGTGTGAGTTGGCTGCAGGGTTCTCTCCAAGCACTTGAGTGTCCTAAATAGGGGCCAGAGTCTCTTTCTTCTCCTAGCCTACCAGCCCTTGCTCTGGCACCACCAAAATTTTCTCCGGTCTTTCTGAGATCCGTGCCTTTGTACAGTTCCCTTCCCCTTTTTCTGATTATCAACAGTATTTGCATTTTGCCACTTGAACAAATGAAGGACAGAGGTGGGACTAATGGGCAGAATCCTGGCTGGTTCTAAAACAGCTTGAACAGGGCTGTGCGGCTGAAGCCAAGACTACCCAGTCGCCCCAGATCAATTTCGCTGAGTGACCAGAGATCTGAAATCCAGCACTGCTGACTGGCCAGCTGTCCTCTTCCATTTCAACTTGCTTTCTTCCCAGCTCTTAATGTTTTTACATCCCTTATTTATTATACTGTTGTCCCATACTTCCTCCAAGGAATTCAGGAGCCAAGGTTGGCAGAAATGGTCCTGTTAGGCAGAGTTAGGATGACAGAGAATGATGAGCCAAGGCCACTCACTGAGGTTCATGTTGAGCAGGGCTGCCAGCCTCCAGGTAGTGCCTGGAGACCCCACCCCCATTACAAATGATCTCCAGACAACAGTTCCCCTGGAGAAAATGATTGCTAAGGAGGGTGGACTCTATGGCATTATACCACACTGAGTTCCTGCCCTCCCCCCTCCCCAAATCCCACCCTTCCCAGGCTTCATCCTCAAAATCTCCAGGAATTTCCTACTGTGGAGCTGTCAATCCTAAGAGCGCACAGGCACTCTCCCATAGGCCCAGTCTGAAACTCCAACTACTATACCACGCTAGCTCCTCTGCAAAGGATTGCCAACTCCAAGTTAGGAAATTCTTGGAGATTTGGGAGTGGTGCCTGGGGTGGGCAGGGTTTGAGGAAGGGAGGGAACTCAGCTGGGGTGTAATGCCACAGAGTCCACCCTCCAAAGTAGCCATTTTCTCCAGGGGAACTGATCTCTGCCATCTGGCAATCAGGTGTAATTCCAGGAGATCTCCAGGCCTCACATGGAGATTGGCAACCCTACCTATGCATGGCCAATTTTGGGCACAAGTGTCCAACAGAAGGCCAGAATGTGACTAGTTCTCATAAAGCTGCATTTCTTTACAAGCAGCCAAACAGCTTGGCAGGCATTTCAGTTTCCTTAAACAAATGTTGTCGTGGGTTTTCCTCAGTAATTTGTATTAGTTTCCCATTCAAATGCTTTCCTGAAATACCTGTGCTTTGCTGTAACCTAGCATTACAATTTTACGAATCAGTTTTTTAAATTCTGTGGCAGTGAAACAACAGAGGGGCATTATTAGGCAGGTGCAGGATACTCCATTGATAGTGAAGAAAGAGGCAAAGCAAAGCAAGTAATTAGATAAATTCAGACACTGTAATTAAAATCTGGCCTGTACTTAACAACAAAACAAGATGGTTTCAGTCTTCAGGGCCCATAATGTGTCTGACGAATATAAACAAAGGCAGAATTCCTCTTGGCTCATGTAAAATCAAAAGCCCCGGGGTCTGAAATAAGGATTAGGTTCTTTCCTGGCACAGATGTCGTGTGTAACAATTGCTAGCTCTTTTACACAAATTTGGTTGCTAGTTGGAATTGTGTTACAAAGCAAAACAGTGATTACTTCGGTCCATGGTGTCCGAACACTGCACTGTGTAGGGTCATCAAACCCAAAATATGATAAAAACCCAGTAGACTTTCTCAGAACGGAACCTAATTAAATATCAGGGGTGTGCACTGGTTTCCTAAATCATTTTTTTCTTTTTAAAAACCCTCCACATGAAAATTGATTTCGTTAGCCTGAGGAATGTATGAATGAGGAAACAAGGAACAAATGAATGCCATTAATTTGTCAGTTGCCTTGTTCTGAAATTTCCATCTTCTTTTCCCTTCTTCTGTATTCTCTGTACTTTCCCTTACTGTGCTGTGGGCCGGGGTTGCTAGTTCTGGTGATGTGACCAGGAGCCGGGATGGAACCTGGGGATCCCTTGGAATTACAGCTCATCTCCAGACTTCAGAGATCAGCTCCCCAGGAGAAAATGGATGCTCTGGAAGATGTGCTCTATGGCACTGTACCCCACTGAGGACTCTGTCCTCAGGTTCTACCACAAATCTCCAGGGGCGTTTTCTCACTAGCTTTCCCCCGCGGTTTACACCGAAGCTAGCACCGGAGCTTCTGGTCAGTTTCCCACCATTTGCTCCGTGCTCACAATTTCCTCCAGAGTATCACTGCACTGCTCCGGAGCTTCCTTGGAGCAAGAAAATCCTGTTCCTAGCAGGATTTTCTTGCTCCAGGGAAGCTCCGGAGCAGTGCAGTGATACTCTGGAGGAAATTGTGAGCAAGGAGCAAATGGTGGGAAACTGACCAGAAGCTCCGGTGCTAGCTTCGGTATAAACCGCGGGGGAAAGCTAGTGAGAAAACGCCCCAGGAGTTTCCCAACCTGAAGCTGGCAACCCTACCCCCCCCCATCTGTGGCCAGGAAACACTTGGCAACCCTACAGGAAAGTGATAGATGGGTGGGAGACCTTCTCTGTTTTCTTGCCACCAGACTCCCCCTCTCATACACAATATGTTTGAGGCAACTTCACCTTTCTGCATACAACAGGATATAATCCTCAGAAGGCCTGCCTAATATCAAACTGGCTCCTTGAGAACTACATGCCCCAGGGCACACAGTGCCTCAGATGCCTCAGGAATTGCATCCTAGACAGAGGCAGAAGATGAAGAGAGAGATAGTCTCCCAGCTGTTCATTAACTGGTTGATTGGCAACCTTCCTGCTTGTCCAGCTGTGGTGCAGCAGCCCGGCCTAGGAAGAAGTGGGGGAGGAGAGTGGGGGAGGAGATGGAGGTGTTTCCATTTAAAACACAGGAGAACAAATTGCACAGAGACAAAAAATGGGCAAAATTTTTGAAAAAGAAATACTAAAACCTCTGTGAAACCTCAGACACAATAAACCCCTTCATCTGAGATCTCTCTCTCTCTCTGCTTGCATCTGTGCATCCTTTAGCATTCCTCACCTGATGAGACTGATAGTACGAAGTTCTCACAGCAGGTCGTGAAACAAAGTCCGTTTCAACTGAATCTAGATTATACACATATTCTGGAACGCTAGAGGTCCGGTGCAGGCTCCCTGTGCAAAGGGACAAGAAACGTAATTATAGCCAGATTTTAATTAGACGAAGGAGAAATGTTCAAACCATTGATTTGCAGAACAGGGAGAAGCAGGCATTCGAGGTAACTTTGCCACTGGGGTTATCATGTTTCTGTAGAAGCAAAGCTTTTGGATCAATATAGCACAAATATTGCTAAAGGTTTCACTTTTAAGGGGAACTGGGGAAAAAAATAACAAGAGTCATGTGCCAAGAAGAGAACACTTTTGGGTGGGGTTGCCTGCTCTGGGTTGGGAAATACCAGGAGAATTTGGGAATTGTGCGGGGGGAGGGGTTCTTTTTGGGAAGGGACCTCAGCAGGGTACAGTGCCATAGAGTCCACCCTCCAAAGTAGCCACTTTCTCCAGGGGAATGGATCTTTGTTGTCTGGAGATCAACTATAATAATGGGAGATCTCCAGAAGCCACCTGGAGGCTGGCAACCCTACTTTCAGGCTGCCAGCTCTGGGCTGGGAAATACCTGGAGATTTTTGAGGTGGAGCCTGAAGAGGGTGGGGTTTGGGGAGGGCCTTCAATGCAGTATAATGCTATAAATCCACCTTCCAAAGCGGCCTTCTTCTCCAGGTAAACGGATCTCTGTCACCTGGAGATCAGTTGTAATCAATGTTCCCCCTAAGCTGAGTTAGGGTGAGCTAGCACACAGTTTTTTAGCCTCCAGCTCACACATTCTTGTCTTAGTTCAGGAAGGATGGCTCCAGAGCAAACTGATTTATGCAGCAGCCAAATTGCTCGCTCACAACTTGAATGCCAGTAGCTCACAAAGTAGAATTTTTGCTCACAGGACTCCACAGCTTAGAGGGAGCATTGGTTGTAATCCCAGGACATCGCCAGCCACCACCTGGAGGTTGGCAGCTCTACGTAGTACACTCCATTCTATTAGTTTCCCAAACTTTTGATAATCAAGGTACACTTTTTTTCTGGAGGAGAACTGAAGCACACCACTTTACTCTTAAGACTCTACAGAGTGTATGAGAGTTAAGATCTCTCTGCATTAACTAACATATTGGGCTTCCTTCCAATAAGAAGCTTTTACTCAAACAGTGAATCAGGCAGAAAGTTCTATTTCCACCTGTTCCAGCTGCATGCTGTCAGTTCTCTGGAAAACACAGTGAATGGAATTGCTTATCTACCACCTGATAGTACAAGGCCTTCAAGATCCAGCTCGGCTGAGAGTTTGGGATACAAGTGCTTTCAATAAACACACAAATGCAAATAGCTAAAGCACCCCTCCCGCCAAATTAGAAAGAGGTGCTGGGTGGCGGGGGGGGGGGGGGATGCTATTAATATATATTCAAGAAAGCCCTTTCCAAAGTTTTGAAACCATGGTGGGAAGAAATACCTATTAAAAAATTCTGTTGCAAAATAGCTAGCTATCGAGCAAAGAGACAAGTGTAAAAACACACAAAAAAGATACACAGAAGGGGAAAATGTACAAACCATGTAGCTCAGTTTTTGTTTTCAGTGTTATTAGTTCCTTATATTATACAAGAGGGGGATCTGGAAGAGCTCAAGGAACAGGGGAAATCTCACCAGCTGGTCCCCATTTCCCCCTCTATTGCTTCAGCTCCACTTCCCCAGCCCCCCCCCCCTTTTCTCAGGTTCTTCTTCCCACCCACTTCCTCTTTTCTCCTCTATCTTGCTCACCTACCCAGCCTTTCCCTCATATTTGTTTCCTCCTGCCCTACTGGCTCTATGAATGTTTTCTCTCCTGCTCTGTCCTCCCACCCCACTAGTTTTCTTCCAGCTTCCTCTTGCCCCCCCCCCCCTTGCCTTCTCTCCCCTGCACTGTGGTTGTGTCTTACTGGGTTGGCGAGGCAGCCCTTCGAAATGGAGGATGCCCTGTGAGGTCTCACAACATATTCTGATAAGATTTTGGCTGTGATGGAACTAGGGTTGCCAAGTCTGGGTTGGAAAATACCTGGGGACTTTGGGGGTGGAGCCAGGAGAAGGTGGGGTTTGGGGAGGGGAGGGACCTCAGCATAGTACAATGCCATAGACTGTACCCTTAAAAGCAGCCATTTTCTCCAGGGGAGCTGATCTCTGTCAGCTGGAGATCAGTTGTAAAAGCGAGAGATCCCCAGGCCCCACTTGGAGGCTGGCAAACCTAGATGGAACTGCGTGGGCAAATATCATGGGTACATTTTGAATAGCAGGCTATCACCACAATGTTATTTCTAATTTTTCCTGCAAGTCATGGGGCCTAGATGTAGGGTTGCCAGCCCCCCCCAGTCTCCAATGGGGGGTGGGGTTGTAGGGTTTTCAGATCCAGATTGGGAAACTCTTGGGAGATTTGGGGACGGAGCCTGGGGAGGACAATGCCATAGAGACCATCTTCTTAAGTGTCCATTTTCTCCAGGGGAACTGATCTCTGTAGTCTGGAGATGAGCTGTAATTCTGGGGGATCCCCAGGTCCCACCTGGAAGCTGGCATCCCTACCTAGAAGTCCACAGTACTAGTTCTGGAAATAATAATACTGACGGAGAATATATGGGCAGTTTCTTCAGAGTTCAGCTAGCCAGGCTTGAGAGATCATGACTAGGATCTCCAGCCTAATGCAGCTACAGAGAGGGGACTGACCAGAAACCACAGCAGTGAATAAGGTTGCCAACTTTGCCTTGGAAAATTCCTGGAGATTGGGGGTTTGGATCTTGGCGATGGCAGAGACCTCAGGGGGGCATGATGTCACCCGTCCACCCTCCGAAGCTGACATTTTCTCCAGGAGAACTGATCTCTGGGGTGTGTAGATCAGTTATGATTCTAAGAAAACTTCAGGCCCCACCTGGAGGTAGGCAATCCTAGCCAGTGAAGGAAGGGGAACCAGGCTGGTGTAGTGTTTAAGAGAGGCAGACTCTAATCTGGAGAACCGGGTTCGATTCCCCACTCCTCCTGTACATGCAGCCAGCTGGGTGGTGACCTTGGGCCAGTCACAGGTTCTCTTGGAATTCTCTCAGCCCCACCTACCTCAGAAGGTGACCATTGTGGGGAGAGGTAGGGAAGGTGATTGTAATCCGCTTTGAGACTACTTAAGGTAGAGAAAAGTGGGGTATAAAAACTAACTCTTCTTCTACTTTCCCCCAGGCTGGGCTCCCAATGTGGAACACCCTCACTGCTGTTTGCCCAGTGAACAAAGATAACAATGAGCATTTTAAAAAAAATTGGATTTATTAGCAGCAGCAGAAGAGTTTATTTATTTGATTTATACCTCGCCCTCCCCGCTGAAGCAGGCTAGTTTTTATACACTTCAATACCCAAAGGAGTCTCAGAGCAGCTCACAGTCGCTTTCCCTTTCTCTCCCCACAACAGACACCCTGTGAGGTAGGTGGGGCTGAGAGAGCTCTGACAGAAACTGCTCATGACAGAACAGCTCTGAGAGAACTGTGACCTACCCAAAGTCACCCACCTAGTTTCATGTAGACATCAAACTCAGATCTCCAGATTAGAGTCTGCCGCTCTTAACCACTACACCAAACTGGTGAGTAAGGTGAGTAATAATAAAAGCTTCAATCCCGAGAACAGCTGCACGAAAATCCTAGAGGAAGTGGCAGGGTGTTCATTTAGATGTGTGTACCAGAATGCAAGATTATGCTAACCACAGGTGAGCTTTCTAAATTGTAGAAATTGTTCATGTAGGCGTACAATTGCCCACATTCATGTAGCTGGCACAGCAGGGCTGTGCTTGCCTTGATAAACTGCCACTTATCTGTCCATACCTTAGCAGCTGATTCTCCCCTCTCCTTTCCCAGGCTTTAATCTTTCAGGGAGAAATCAGAGCAAACAATACTTTGCTAATCCTGCTCCACCCTGCTACGAGGATGCCCACTTGAAAAGTCACCAGCCATCAAATTGTATAGATAAGGGGGACACAGCATGTGGAGGAAATCAAACGGCTCATCCATACTTGGAATGTTTAGTAACTCCATCAAACAGATTGAATCAGGAGGGGAGCCTTGTTGGTCTGAAGCAGCGGGACAAAGTTTGAGTCCAGTGAACTCAAACCTCTATCAAACAGGGAGAGGCAGGGAGCGCATTTTTTCAAACCACAGATGTTCTTGGAAGGTCAGGTTGTTAGAGCTGTTGTTTTATCTCCTTGGTTACAATCTTGTTTCCATTCTAATTTAAAAATTCTCCCAGGCTGTCTCTGGTTCCCTGCAAATCAGGTCCCCCACTGATTAAAATGGCTTATTGTCTATGTAGTAGTGTGTGAGACCCCCAAGCTGGGAGCAGCTGCCCTAGATAGAAGAGAAAGCCTTCAAGAGCTTAAGAGGTGACTTAGCAAAGTGGTTGTAATTTCCCCCTTTTTACTTATTTCTGGGGTAACCGGCTGTGCAATTCTATGGGCAGCTACAGCTTGTTACATCGGTCCTGCTGAAATACACAGTTACTACCCCCTGGCTGTTCCACAACCCCTGCCATGCTGCGCCTACATAAAGACCCATCACTGCCATCACCTGGGGGACTCTGATGCCGAACTGATGCAAAACCATTCAAATACCATTCACTTGAAATCACAAGCAAATAATGAATGTGATTGCATAGGAGTTTTGAAGCGACAGCGGGCAATCACTGTAAGCAAAGTCAGCTTGATTTTCCAAGGTCTTGAGTGCAAAAATTAAAATCATCCTTAGAAGAAGAAGAGGAGATTGGATTTATACACCGCCCTTCACTACCCAAGGGAGTCTCAGAGCAGCTTACAAACTCCTTCCCCTCCCCACATCAGACACCCTGTGAGGTAGGTGGGGCTGAGAGAGCTCTGACAGAAACTGCTCTTTTTCAAGAATATGGCTTACCCAAGGTCATCCAGCAGGTGCAAGTGGAAGAGTGGGGAATCAAACCTGTTCTCCCAGATTAGAGTCTGCGCACTTAACCACTACACCAAATTAGAGAGTGACAAAACAAGAAGGCAGGTTTGCTATCAGATAGGAACAGTTTTGCACATGAATGCACTGAAACCATACCTCTTGTAGTCCTGTCTAGCAAACGATTAGCATATGGAGTTTGCCTTGCAAACGCTGACAGAGAAGAGTGCTTTTGTGGCAAATACATTTGTGCCGTTGCCAGGGGTCAGATTAGAAAGCGATAACGCTTTGAATGTTTTGCAGAGGACCCGCTGTTAATTGAGATCTCAGGTTAAGCCTGTACAGCATAGAATTAAAAGTGTTCATTAACTTCATCACAGTGGAAAACTCACTTTCATATTGCAAGGACTCAGAGCTGTCCCTTGAGAAGCAATGCCCCCCCCCCATAGTAAATCACCTGTGATTGTCTTGTAAGGGGACTGCTTACTGTTCCAGAAGGGTAACTGTGGGTGATTCTGCACCTGGTATTCACTCCACATTTTCTCAACACTGAGGAAAAGGTACCGCTCAAAACCACATTCAAATACCCCAGGGCGACACCATACTGCCTGGCAGGGAGGGCGGGTTAAAAATTAAACTAATAAAATAAATAAATAAATAAATACTGACTGCGAAGTCACCCCTGAACGGCCACAAATCTATGCAGAAGGTACCATAAAATCTGACAATCAAAGAAAGTGAAAGCAGCATGCAATGCAGACGGGGATTTCTGTTCCAAGGTGGGCTTGGTAAGACAACGGAAGAAAAAGCCAATGCAGTCACCCTGTGTCAGTTAGGGCTGCTAGGTTCCCGGGGGGGGGGGGTGTTGTCCTGCCGAAACGGCCCCCAATCCGCCGGTCCGGATCAGGCTGGCAGGGGGGGAACCCCACCCCCAAAGTGTCCGGTTTGAGCTGATGTGCCCAGCACGATGACATCACCCACAGGTGATGTCATCGCGATGGCCATGTCGCCAGCTGACACTCCAGGCTGATTGCTAGAGTGTCAGTCGGCGACGTGCCCAGTGTGATGACATCACTTCCAGGTGATGTTATCGTTCTGCGCGTGTGCTTTGTGCAAATGTCCCGGAATGGGACCAACTCCCCCAATGCCACACCAGGTAAGTCATTTGGCAACCCTAGCGTCAGTCTGTAGTAGCTTAACAAAACAGCAGTCTAGGGGCACTTTCAAGACTTAACAACATTTATGTTAAGTCACAGCTCATTTCCTTAGATGCGACAATTTACTGCTCACCAGCCATATGCAGTTCCAATCAACATTTCTGAACCAGTTCTGAATCAGCTTGCAAGAGCCACAGTTTTCCTTGTCCTGGGACCATGAACCGGGCAGGCTGGTAATGCCCTGTCAGTTGCATCATTCTGTCTGCAAAGCTGTGTAAACCATCAAGATCAGCAGGAAAAGACGACCCTCATGACCGCAGTCATATTCTTCTGTTACGTAAAATGGTATTCCTCTTTGACATTGTTATGACTTGGCTGATAGGGCTAAACAAAGATAACTGGGCAACTTGGCTGCTGTCTGTGATCCACCTTGGAAAGTATCTAGAATGACTGTTTGGCCTAGGAGGTGCCTGAAAGAGAGTATACCCAAGCAAAAAGGGGGACAGGAGTTTGGTTTTGAGTCTGAAGAGCCTACAAAGGGATTTCTGGAGTGAGACCCCGCTTCAGAAGGCAGCATTGTTGTTGTTGGAACGCTAACCATACCTGCCTACCTGCTCGCTTCTTGTCCTACAATGCATGCTCAACCAGGACTTTTTAAAAGCACACAGACTACATCCATAATCTCCTTGGAAGGAAACTGGCTACCTGGACTCACTGCTTGGGCAAAAGGAGTGTGAAACAGGATATCGGCGTTTCCTCTTCTCATCTTGATCACTTAGGCCCAACAGGTTCCAAGCTTGCCATTCTCCCTTTCCTCCTTTGGCCATGCCTCTGCTAGATGACACATGGACTTGGGGACTCCTGTTCCCAGAAGAGAGCAGACTGATGTCACTGTCGGCCAAATCCTCCTGCTCCCTTCCCCCTCCCCTTACCAGGGGAGGGATTATGTTATTTCCATCAAGACATCAGAGAGACCCTCGTCCCAAGTCACTAGCTATGGACTGAGCACATAGATACTCTCTACATCTTCTCAGGGCATCCCTGCAACCTACAGGCCCTCCCTCCACTCACATAGAGAGGAGAGATTGGATTTATACCCTGTACTTCACTCGGAGTCTCAGAGTGGCTTACAGACTCCTTCCCCTCCCCACAACAGACACCCTGTGAAGTAGGTGGGGCTGAGAGAGCTCTTTTGAAGACTGCTCCTGAGAGAACAGCTCTGAGAGAACTATGGCTTGCCGAGGTAATCCAGCAGCTGCATGTGGAGGAGTGGGGAATCAAACCCGGTTCTTCCAGATTAGAGTCCACACACTTAACCACTACACCAAACTAACTCTCATTATGACAGCTATTTTGCTAATGCTACTAATACTATTCCCTGCCCTGGATGACCGTTCTGGTCCCACCTTGTCAGATCCTGATTAGTACTTGAATGGGAGACCTCCAAGGAAGTCCAGGGTTGCAATGCAGAGGAAGGCAATGGCATGCCACTGCTGTTTGCCTGTTGCCTTGAAAAATCTATGGGGTTGTCATAGGTCAGCTGACAGCACTTCCCACCACCACTAATACTATTCCACGCCTCATTCCCTGACCCACAAGGAAAGCAGAGGCAAGGAAATCAAGGTTAGATATTCATTCATTCTGATAACATTTCACTGTGTGTGCTGATAAGAGGAGTCTTGACTCTTGAAAGCTCATACGCCCCAAATTCTATTTTTTGGGTGGGTTTTTTTGTATTTTTCATGTGTGCGGGTGTGGGTGCGCATGCGCACCTGGAAGTCATGGCAACCCCTGGTGACTGACCCCTACTGGGGGCCTGGAGGATATTCAGAGAGGTGGCTGAATAAAGCCTGCCTCTGCCCTCTGGACTGCTGGTATTCCAAGGAGGTCTCCCATCCAAGTACTTGTCAGAGTTGACCCTGCTTAGCTTCTGAGATCTGATGAGAGCAGGCTTGCCTGGGCTATCCAGGTCAGGGCCTACCCCCCAAATTCTTGCTGGTCTCTGAGGTAGGGATGCCAGCCTCCAGGTGGGGCCTGGGGATCCCCTGGAATAACAGCTTATCTCCAGACTACAGAGATCAGTTCCTCTGGAACAAATATATTCTTTGGAGGCAGGACTCTATGACATGGTACCCCACTGAGGTCCCCGACCTTCCCAGGAACCATCCCCAAATCTTGGGGAGTTTCCCAGCCTGGATCTGGCAAGCTTAACTCTCATCAGTGGGGGGGGGGGGGTGTGGACAGACGGACCTGACAACCCTCCTCTGAGGTGCTGCCAGTCTCGAATCTAACCGTTGTCCTGGAGACCAATGCGGCTACCCACTGAAACTAATTTCCAAGAAATTATAGTAAATCAAAGCATGGAGGCAGGACAAAAGCGCAAACATTATACTACATGTGTATTAATTTACTTTTACTATCATTTCTTTAAAACAATACTGGCATCTCCTGATGAGTTTGTCCCGTTATGGATGTGGGCAGCTCAGGTCCAGCAAAACCTCTCTCATATAGTGTACAAATGAGCTGAAGGTGGGGTTTTTTGCAAGCCCTGCTTTCACAATATTGACTTTGGTGAGCTTAGCTTGCAAAAGGGGTGAGCTGCTGAGTAAACTATTCCACCTCCCGCCTAGCAAGCTGAGCTCCCAGACAACTTCCTTTCATTGATTAGCAAACATCTAGGAAATTTCAAAGGAGGAGAAACTGATCAACACAAAAGCAGAACCGGGGAGATTAGATTTCAAACTGAGAAAATCAGTTTTAAAGCTGACCGGCTCCTGTTCAAAGCCAGAGAGCCCTAAAGGTGCAAACACCACACAATGTAGTGTGTTGAGCTTGCACAAATAAGTTGCAACACATGACACAATCTTCCATTATGAAAGGATCTGGAGGAAATTAACACAGGGAGTTGGCATTAATCTTTAGATTCCGAAGGATACATTTATTTATTCTTCACTAAATGCAATAATTACATTTTAAAATGGACAGATCCACGATTTCCTTTCAGTCATAAATGGCTGGGGAAAGCTCTTCAACATCCCTTATTATCTTAGCCGGCTCTGACCTGGATAGCCCAGGCTAACGCAATCTCATCAGATCTCAGAACTGCCTCGATCAGTATTTGGAAGGGAGACCACCAAGGAAGTGCAGGGTCCCTATGCAGAGGCAAGCAATGGCAAACCACCTCTGAACATCTCTTAACTTGAAAACCCCACAGGGTCACCGTAAGTCGGCTGCAACTTGATGCCAAGGCCCCCCCCATCCTATCACTTTAAGATTTGCATCACAGATGTTGTTCCTTCATACGTTATTCCTACAGTCCTATACAGAAGAAACTATTTCATTCTTAAATTCTGTGCGTCCGTCGTAATTTGCTCCAATTTATTCAGGAGTATTGCTTAGCAAGGCTGGGTGGCTAAAGACCAGAATCTGGGACTTGGTGGGCCTGCCAAATGTCTCAAAAACCACAGGGTGTGAAAGGTGTATTCTGTAGTACTGGGGTCTCCAACATGCAACTCATGAGTTACAGATAGCTCACCAGCTACTGCAAGTCAGAAGTCCCCTCAAAGACCCACAAAAAGATCGTGAAAAGATCAACTGTAGAATTATTATTTTTTTAATTTAAAAAAACGCTTTTCTTGCATGGATTTCTTCTCTGAGTGGCTTAGCTCATCGTTTCATTTCTGGCATGCTTTCCAGTCCATGTTCTGATTCTAGAACTTGGCAACACTCATGGGGAGGAGTAAGCCTTTTTCCTTCATACCTCCACAACAACAAGGGCTAAATACTTTGTTTAAAAATGATAGCTAGGAATTCAGAGAACCCAATACACAGACTGTAGCAACATACCAACATCCCATTGCTGATGTAAAAGAACAAAAAGCTTTCCCCCACCAGGAAGGGGGAAGAAATGATGGTAACAAGGAGAGGGAAAATGGCTACAGTTATCAGCTACTATGTGGGAGATGACATGGAAATCCACCTCCCCAAGCCATCCATGCTTTGCTGTTATCTTTCCTAAAACTTTCCAGCAAAGCAGGTTTGGAAAGGATCGGAGAAAAGCTGGGGGACCCCTAGAGGGTGCATGAATGTACCACAATACTGCGGGGAAGCAGGGAGCGGGGCGGAATCCTCTTTCCAACAGCATCAAACTCAGGGCATATGGAAAGAGCAAAAGATTCCTAGCTTTCATTATTAATAGACATAGTGCAATAATGGGTGACCCAAGCATTTACATACCTTAGATCTATTAAACACAACTAGATGCCAACATGACCAGCAGTTTCTTGAAACTAAGCCCCATTAAATAATGTGGGACATACTTCTGAGAATACTTTGCATAGGATTGGTCTCCAAGTTCAAGTGTTAACATGAAGCATTGCTTCCAAGAGTTACCATGGGCCCTCCCTGATGTAGAGACCCTCTGAGCCCCTTCTCACACCATCTGGACCCCATGCAGTGTTGTGTAATAGTCAGAGTGTTGGACTAGGGTCTGGGAGACCCAGATTCGCATCCCTGCTCTGCCATGGAACCTCACTAGGTGACCTTGGGCAAGTCACATACTCGTGGCCTAACCTACCTCACAGGGTTGTCGTGGGAGTATGATGGAGGAGAGGAAAACATTGTAAGCTGCTTTAAGTTCCCAGTGGAAAGAAAGGCAGGGTATAAATAAATAATCAGACCCACACATCACATGAAAACAGGGCACATAACATGCCCATTTACACTGTGCCAGACTGGCACCCCCCCAAATACTACCCCCTCCCCCCAGTTACCCCCCTCACTGGCCCAGTACGGAGAAGAAACAAATGCCAAAATGGGCTCTTTCTTTGACTTCACAAGAAACAAAAGTACAGTTTACATCCACAAAGCGAAGCAGAGGAGGAACTTGTCAGGTTCAAAGTCCGTATTTGCCTAAGGGACTCATTGAACGCGACAATTCAGATCCATGCAGGAAAGCGCTCTATGTAGTCTGCGATTTAGACAGTCCCACGTGACGATGGCACACCCGTCCATTTCACTAAGTATACACAACCGTCTCCCACCATGTGTGGCTTCTTGACAGAGGCGTGTGAACAAAAACACACACACACCTGTACGGGCATCACATGTGACACGCAGAGAATTTCCTGCAAGGAAGTGTCCTTTCAGAGAGGACATCTGTCTCCTATTAAGAATCCCCTGATGAGGATACAGTTCCTGAAACCTGCCTTTGCATTCTTGCTTTAAGGACGCTCTTTTCTCCAAACGGCTGGCATCTTAGAAATGCAAAATGCCCCCAATACCAGAACAATTAAGCCAGCCAGAAGCAAGAAAACCAACCATCCCCTTCTGGAGCATCATCAAACCCTTGCCCCACTAGTCAGCTGCAAATATTTCTTACAGTATTTACTCCAACGCAAGAGTAGGGATATTTTGCCAGCATGCAATTTTTTTTTTTTAAAAGAAGACATTGTTTTACATTTGTATGCAAGTTTCAGTTAAGTCCAGTAAAATTGTTTTGGAGTATAATATTTTCGTCTTGACCTGGATAGCCCAGGCTAGCCCAATCTTGTCAGATCTCAGTAGTTAAGCAGTGTTGGCCCTGCTCAGTATTTGTATGGGAACCCTCCAAGGAATACTAGGGCTCCTGTGCAGAGGCAAGCAATAGCAAACCAGCTCTTAATGTCTCTTGCCTTGAAAACCCTACAGGGTCCATATATGCCAGTTGTTACTTCACAGCAAAAACAAATGTTTCTTTGGGGGAGTCCAGTTACATTCAGGGTCACCTTCCTTTAGAGTAAATATGATAAGTGAGAAAAATACTGGAGCATTCCCTTTCCTTGGTGTATTTCGGTAGGTGTGTTGTATAGGCATTGTTCCAGTCTGCCCTGCCATCTCATTGGTCAGCTTCAGATAAAGAAGCATTTTTTTTGGCAGTGATCTTTGCCACACTGTCAGCAAATAAACAGCCAGGCAACGTTTTCAGTAAAGCTGAAGCCATTGTCTAACCACATCCAGAAGTTCTCTCTCTCTCTCTCTTTCTTTTTCTACCTGGAAATCACTCACTGAAACTTGGATAGGCTCATCTCTGGACTATTTTTGCAAGGCGCGCACCTCTTGCACCAGAAGTAGGATGACACATGCGTGCAAATCCAGTGGAACATTTCCGAAAAGCATTAAGAATTCTTTATTCATCTCGCCGCCCCCCCCCCCCCCCGGACAAATGGTGCCTTCAGCAGTTGGGAGTCCATGTGAAGTTCACAGCCATTGTTTGTTGAAAAATTGCCCATCTTAGAAAAAAACCCCAGCATGCCCCACACCACGTGAGCACAAGCCCTGCCAAAGGCATACACGGCTAGAATGTATTAATCACAAAAGGAGCCAGTATATAATCTTCAGTGAGTACCACATGTCAGAACAACCTTCCCCATTAACAAAACCAGTCAAAACTATGCACCAGATCCAGAACAGCAATTTCTAACTTCCAGCGGATTAAGGAAAATAATTCAAGGACTTTCCCCTCTAAACTGTGGAGTCTTGTGAGCAAAACTTCTACTTTGTGAGGTACTGGCATTAAAGTCCTGAGCGAGTGATTTAGCTACTGCATAAATCAGTTTGCCCTGGAGCCATCCTTCCTGAGCGGAGACAAAAATGTGTGAGCCGAAGGCTGAAAAACTGCGAGCTAGCTCACACTATCTCAGCTTAGAGGGAACACTTTCAGGCAACTGCTACATAGGAATTGCCCCTTGGAGTCTCTCATTTCCACTGACTATAGCATGCAGCACCACATAGTGGGGCAAACAGACCCCCCACAACTGTTTTTGTTCAGGAGGGAAGGGTGAAGCCCCCCTCCCCTGGGCCATACTCATGAACTGAACCCAGTCCCACAGCATTTAGGAATGGGAGCCTCTGATGTTAAATGATCCACAACCTGATTTGTGTCACATGTACCAGCTCACTGACTCTCTCTCTCTCTCTCTCTCTCTCTCTCTCTGTGTGTGTGTGTGTGTGTGTGAAGTGCCATTAAGTCGCAGCTGACTTATGGCGACCCCATAGGGTTTTCAAGGCATGAGATTAAGCAGAAGTTGGTTTGCCATCCAAGTACTGACAGGTGGTCTCCCATCCAAGTACTGACACTGCTTAGCTTCTGAGATCCCACAAGATTGGGCTAGGCCAGGGGTGGCCAAACTGTGACTCAGGAGCCACATGCGGCTCTTTCACACATATTGTGCGGCTCCTGGGAGGCTCCCCATCTATTTGCTCTCTCTTTTTCTTTCTGTCTCTCTTCCTTCATCCCTCCCTCTCCCTTCCCCATCTATTTGCTTTCTTTGTTTCTCTCTCTCTCTTTCCACCTCTTTCATTCTTTCTTTCCACCTCTCTCTCTTCCCAAATCAGAACAAGGCCTCGCTGCCCTTCACCTCACCGGAGCAAAAGGAGCTCCAGAAGAGTCCAAGAGGCACCGCTTTTGCTGCACCCCGCTCAGAAAGCCCTGCTGGCATTAGAAGGGGACCCCTGGCTTAGACCCTCCTAACATGTTTTGATTGGCCCCAGTATCCTGTGGCAGCCAATATGTGGTGTACCCACTCCCTGAGAGTCAGTTTGGTGCAGTGGTTAAGAGCGACAGACTCTAAACTGGAGAATGGGGTTTGATTCCCCACTTCTCCATATGCAGCCCACTGTGTGACTTTGGGTCAGTCACAGTTCTCTCAGAGCTGTTTTCTCAAGAGCAGTTCCCTCAGAGCTCTCTCAGCCCCACCTGCCTCACAGGGTGTCTGTTGTGGGGAGAGGAAAGGAAGGAGATGGGTGACCCTGGGTCACTCATACTTCTCTCAGAGCTGTTCTCTCAAGAGCATTTCTCTCAGAGCTCTCTAAGCCCCATCTACTTCACAGAGTGTCTGTTGTGGGGAGAAGGAGATTGTAAGCTGCTCTGAGATTCCTTTGGGTAGTGAAGAGCGAGGTATAAAACCAACTTTTCTTTTTCTTATTCTTCTGTTGTCAAAAGTCCAGGACTGCCCATCTGCTTGACAATATTTGGGATCCCTGATCTAGACACGGTACATTATCTTACCCTCACAACATTCCAAAGCAAAATTCACCACACCTAAATAAGTCCTGAACAATTTATTCCATTCAATCCAAGAATGACCACTGATGATGGAATTACGACCTAGACAAACAGGCAGTGGGATAGACAGGCGGCATTCCCATTTAAGGAAAGTGCCTCAGAGGCAGAGAGTAAATATGTTAAGATCTCTATCGATGAGTCAAAGGGCAGCCTGTGTCATTCAGACACAGACACCTGGTGAGAGGATTCAGCTCCGAGTCACCCACCTGGGGCGGGGGATAGCATCTTATCTAGGAACAACATGTAGAAACAGCCCACAGCAAATCCTTCAGCAAAATGGCCAGATTTAAGAAGTCGGATTCAAACCTCTCGATAGGCAAAAGAATACAAATCTTCAGTGGATTGTTGGTGAATTAAACAGAGACGGGAAAGAGCTTTTCTCATACACAATCAAAGAGTCCACACACAACAAACAAACAAAAACAGGAACCAGTTTTCCTGCTAAGCTCTGGATCAACTGCTGTTCTTTATTTTTCATGCAGCAGCACACAAACCATGGCGTGGACATCACGGCATGGGAGTCAGGTTGCCTCAGCGCTCAAGGGTTAGTTATCCCATCGGTACAGGTGGAAGACATGGAACTTCCCCATGTGGCTGGATGGCTATACCAGATTGCACGTATGGTGCTGAGGAAGCAGGTACCTCTCACAGCAGTGTTGCCCCTTCTTGGGGCTGGGCAAGGGTGGGAGGAGCAGACAACCTGCTGTTCTCTTCAGAATGGCCTCAGTATCTCTCTCCCCTCCTCCTCATTAAATCTGCACAGAAGAGAGTTCAGGGAAGCAGCAACCATGCCAGCCCAGCCCCACCCACCCCCTTTTGAAAAGTCACTTTGCTAAGATGTTACTCTGTTCCATCCAACTGTATTTTTCAAAAGCAGTATATAACAACAAGAGACATGCAAAAGTCAATCAGTGCAGGCCTTTTGGTAATTTTTTTACCTGACGACAGATCAGAAGCATGGACTAGTAATGCAATGGTGAATTTGCTCTGGATTTGAATCTGGGACTCTCAGATTTTAGTCCAACACTTTAACCAGTATGCCACACAGGTTATTATTTTTTTTGCAAAAGATAAAATTAAAGTAGACTCCCCCCCCCCCCGGAAAAGAAACACAACAATTTGATACAGGAAGCAACAGTCAGAGATTAAAGCTAAAAGCAGAGAAGTGCTTGGGAGTGGAGGCAAAAGAAAAACAGACCCCTGGCTAAAACCCAAGAAAATGCTCTGAGGGGGGGGGGGTGGAGGGATGCCTGCAAATATCTTTGCTGGAGGGAAGGCAACACGGTATAGCCTGACCTCATGTCTGGGAAGGTAAGCAGGGTCCCTCCTTGGATGGGAGACCACCAAGGAAGACCCTGCAGGCAATGCTCCCTCTAAGCTGTGGAGTCTTTTGAGCAAAAACTCTACTTTGTGAGCTACTGGCATTAAAGCTGTGGGCGAGCGATTTGGCTACCGCGTTAATTAGTTTGGAGGCTAAAAAACTGTGAGCTAGCTCACACTTACTCAGCTTAGAGGGAACACTGCCCACAGGGGAAGGCCAGGGCAAACCGCCACCTCTCCTTCCCACTTGCCTTGAAAGCCCCTTCCCGAGGTTGCCGTAAATCAGCTGCGACTCGACGGCACTTTTTAGAAGTATCCTGGTTAAGGACGGGGCCAGCGGAGTGAAACCAAGTGAGACCTCTGAAGTCCCGCCGAGGCAGCGGCATTCTAACGCGATGCGCTTTGGCAAAAAAAAAGTCTGCAGGAGTTCCGCGGGACTTGCCGATGTGCTTCCGAGGACCCACTTTAAAGAAGGGCCGCTCCGCACTAGCACCCCCCCCCCCGGGGGGGCTGAAAAGCGCTTCCCCCCCGCTGCGCGCTATCAACAAGCCTCCTGTTGCGCAGGTGAGGCGGCTCTGGAATCGGGCCTTTCCAGCTACCTGTTTTGAAGCGGGGGGGGGGGGGGGGGGAGAAAACCCAAAGCGGACCCCAGGGCGCGGGAGGTGGGGGTGGTGGCCGTCCGTCCGTCGAAGGGTTGCCCTCCGCTCCCTCCCTCATCCACTCACCGTTGGCCAGGGCGCCCCTGCTTTTCCGGGCCAGGGTCTGCTGGACCTGCCGCTGGATGCGGAGCGACTTCTGCGCCTCGGCCCGCCCGCCGGACAGCGTGGAGGGCAACGCCAGGCTGGAGCTGTCCAGCTCGCCCAGGATCTGCTGGCCCAGGACGGTGCGGATGTAGCCGCCTTCCGGGGCGCCTAGCGTGGCTGCTGCGGCCATGGGGGCGAGCGGAGGGACCGGCGAGCGAGCGGAGCAAAGCCAACCGCCCGCCTGGTGCGCGCCGTCTGCCCAGCCTGGACGCGCCGCCGCGCCACCGCCAGGGGGAGGCAACAGCGCCGCCGCCAAGCCTCGCCCTCCGGCCGACCTCGGGAGGCTCCTCCGGGCGCCGCGGCCACGCCCTCCCCCCGCCCGGGGCCAAAAGGCGCGGCGGCTCCGCCCTCGCTTCCTACCTGTTGCCGGTCCCGGCCCGACGGCCTCGCCCCTCGCGGCGGCGGCTCAGAAGCGGAAGCAGGCGGCTTTTAGACGGCCCTTTCAGCCCCGGTTGGGGAAAGGCTGGCAGGCCGGCCTGACCCCTCGGGGGGGGGGGGGGGGGGGGACACGGGGCTGAACCTGGCGCAGGCTAGTGACATTGTTTCAACATGACATTATTTATGTTTCCAAAACCCATATGCCACTAACAATTAATCGTATATTTTTCGAATACGACCCCCCCCCCCGTAATATTCTGAATTTCAGAGAAAGAGGACTTCCTAAGAGGAGAGGAAATGCCATTAACTCCTTTACTGAGATCGATCCAGACGGCTAGCCCTGTCAGTCCGTCTGTAGCAGCAGGAAAGAGCAAGAGTCCAGGAGCACCTTAAAGACTAACAAAAAATGTGGCAGGGGAGGAGCTCTCGTGAGCCACGACTCATAGTTCTGAAGAAGTGAGCAGTGACGCACGAAGGCTCATCCCCTGCCACAAATTTTGTTAGTCTTTAAGGTGCTACCGGACTCTTGCTCTTTCCTTTACTGAGACTATTTGAGTAAATATACCATTTTCTGTACGAAACAAAATATTCCCCCCCTCCCTTTTCCTCACAATTTAGGCTGAGAGGGTGTGCCTGGCTCAAGGCCACCTCCTGTGCTTCCAGGCTAAGTGGGGACTTGAACTCTGGTCTCCCCAATCTTCGACCAACACTCTTAACAACTACACCACTCATGTATTGGATACTCAGTCCACTACCTGGTGAGGGGCATTGCCTTACTGGGAAATCCCAGAGGGCCTGATGCCCCCTCCAGGAAATCTGAGGGGTGGTGGTGGCTCAAGTCCCCTGTAGTTTATGCCCCTGGTCCTGTGGAACTCCTGGCAACAACAGAGCTGGAGGGGTTTTTTTGGGCCATCTTCTGGGCATGGGGCAGGGGTCACTGGGGGTGTGGGGAGAGGTATTTGTGAATCTCCTGCCTGGTGCAGAGGGTTGGACTAGATGACCCTGGAGGTCCCTTCCAACTCTGTGATCCTATGATTTAAGGTTGACAGCTCCAGGTCTGGAAACACCTGGAGATTTTGGGAGTGGAGCCTGGGGAGGGCAGGGTTTGGGGAGAAGAGGGACCTCAGTGGGGTACAATGGCACAGAACCTACCTTCTAAAGCAGCCATTTTCTCCAGGAGGGGGATCTCTGTATCTTGGAAACCAATTCTAATTCTGGGAGATCTCTGGCCGTCACCTGGAGAATGGCATCCCTGACATTAACCATGCTGTTCGGCACATTCTGCCCTCTTCCCCCCTCCCCCAGGGGGTTTAGGAAGAGACTGAGGCTGCAGCAGGTCTGGAATGAAACATTTCCTGATCTGAAACTCCTTCTCTTAACCTCTGTCCGTTGCCTGTGGCTCAAGACATTTTTCACCTGCGCACTTGATGGGTTGTTGGGAACTGGCGCTGGAACAGGTTACCAGGGCTGAAGATCACTTAGCCCCGGGCAGGTGCCCCCCTGCTCTTGCCTTCCCCCAAAAGTGTAGAATAGTCCCTGATTGTTAATCCAAAACAAATATCAGATTTCTGTGCTCAATTGGGAAGGGAGACTGTAATGTACCCATTCGTATAAAAGCCCTGGGAAAAGGCAGACTGTTCTTGGTTTTTCGGCTGCTCTAGCAATTAAAGGGTGCAATCCTGTGCAGAGCAACTGCACTCTGCCTGCATCAGTGCCAGTGGGGTTCTTTTGGAGTCTGCAGAGGTTTGTAGTGTTAAATGACAACGGATATTATTTGAGTGAACTTCTGCATGCAGCACTAGAATGGGTTTGGCATGGGGTGTGTGGATCTGTATGGCTTGTGTGTAACATCAGTGGCTATTAGCCACAGAGGTCTATGAGTGGCTATTAGCCACAAGGTATAGATAGGAACTCTCGGTCTGGGGCAAGTGATGCTCTGTATTCTTGGTGCTTGGGGGGCAGCAGTGGGAGGGCTTCTAGTGTCCTGCCCCCACTGCTGGACCTCCTGATGGCACCTGGTATTTTTGGCCACTGTATGACAGAGTGTTGGACTGGATGGGCCACTGGCCTGATCCAACACTGGCTTCTCTTATGTTCTTATGTGTGACTCCAGGTTTGTTACATGCTGGTGCTTAGTTGCCCAGAGTCTTGTGGGAGAACAGTGACTGGCTGCTCTCAAGAGAACTTTTCTTTCTCTCGTGCTTGTTAGCAGCTCTTATCTTCAAGGCCTAGGTTGTTTCTTCCCCCACACTGAATGCCAGGTGCAAGATGGCCTGCTCATCCAAGTGTTTGGGATGGCTTAATTAATGATTCTTTGACTGGTAGCCAGCATTTAGGGTATAAGATGTGCCATTTTATGTATGCCTGGCGTCTCGGATTCTGGCAAGCTTTGCAGTTTGTGTGTATACTCGAGGCCCAGCTGATGCAAGCTTAGCCTACATTTTCTGTAAGGGTTTTTTTTGCATTTGTGTGTGTGCATACCTGGAAGTCATGGTTGACTTCTGGCGATGCTCTCTCTAAGCTGTGGAGTCTTGTGAGCAAAAATTCTGCTTTGTGAGTTACTGGCATTAAAGTTGTGAGTGAGTGATCTGGCTACAGCACAAATTAGTTTGCTCTGGAGCCATCCTTCCTGAGCTAAGACAAAAATGTGTGAGCCAGAGGCTAAAAAACTGTGAGCTAGCTCACACCAACTCAGCTTAGGGAACCCTGGCGACCCCTAGTGGGTCTCAGATGTTTCAGAGAGGTGGCTTGTTATTGCCTGTTTCTGCCTCTTGGTCCGGCAGTCTCTCTTCCAAGATCTGACAAGATTGGGCTTGCTTGGGCTATCTACGTCAGAGCACTTTTCTGTAAGTTTGATGCGTTATTAAAAATCTCCTTGTAAGCAAACCTGGATCTCACGTATCGTTTCCTTGGGATTTCTTCGAACCTGGGACAGGATCTAGCAGCTAAATTATGCTATCGTTGTCCAACCTCCCCTTTCCAAATGGGGGCGGGGTTTAGGAAGCAGATTAAAACATCAGGTTTGCAGCTGGAGGGCACACCCCTTAGTTTAGTTTTCCCGTAACTCTCTCTCCGACAAAATGTGTACTTTGACCCCATGTCTGTGCATTTCCCATCCCAGTGGCCCGGAATCAGGCCCCTAGGAGTTCATGCCTGGCAGTGCTAAAAGGGGGGGTGGGGGCAGGTTTGCTGTTTCACTTCTGAGTGAAAACAAGCCAGTGTGCTGAGATGGCTGAAGGTGAAGCTCCTTGGGGTGCTGGGTCAGCAGATTTCCTGCCTGCTGTAGGAGTGCCTGTTGGCTGCCACTATATTCTGCAATTAGATTGAGGTAGGGTAGCCGTGTTGGTCTGAAACAGCAGTCCAGTGGCACCTTTAAGACCAACAAAGTTTAATTCTGAGTATAAGTTTTTGTGTGCATGGATACTTAATCAGATACCTGATGTCTGATGAAGTGTGCAAGGACATGAAAGTTTATACCTGGAATTAAAAGTTGTTGGTCTTAAAGGTGCCACTGGACTCAAACTTTGTTCTATACCGGGGGTGGCCAAACTGCCACTCGGGAGCCACATGTGGCTCTTTCACACATATTGTGTGGCTTCCGGCAGGGCAGCTGGGGAAGCAAAGGGGAGGCATACTTTTTCTCCCTCCCTCCCTCCCTCTCATCTATTTCCTTCCTTCCTTCCTTCCTTCCTTCCTCCCTCCCTCCCTCCCTCCCCTTCCCTTCCTCCCTCCCTCCCTCCCTCCCCTTCCCTTCCTCCCTCCCTCCCTCCCTCCCTCTCTCTTAGACAAATAAATATAATTAGCAAAGAAATATCACTGGACAAATAAATATCATTATCAATATCTGTTTTTACTACTTCTGTTTTTATATTTGGCAGTCTCATTTAATGTTAATAAAAAGTAAATTTGCATATTTAAACATAAAAAGTGTGTGTAATATTTTTGTCTTGCAGCTCTCAAATATCTGACATTTATTCAATGTCGTTTTTACACTGAGCAAGTTTGGCTACCCCTGTTCTATATTCTGCAGTGTATTTGTTGTCTTTAGCAATATACAAACAGAAACACACCCCAGGTTTCCAATAAGGTCTTCTTCAAAGGAAACTGAATTTTGTACCGTTTCACCACTTGTGAAAGTGGGGACCCACCTAATAATAATAATAATTCCAGAAGTCTTTGCTGTGTGTTTGTGATTTTTTTGTTCATTTTAGCAAACAATGTTTAAGCCGGGAAAAACCATATAATTCAGGGCAAAGAAAAGATGGGGTGGAAAAGTCATTTGCATACGCAAAGTTCAGAAATCTGTATTTCGCTTCTTTGCTGACAGAGCCCTTTTTATCATTCTGGGGTCGCCTTCCACTGAGTTCGTATAAATAAATAAAGGGATAACCTTGTAATTGCATAGTGCGAAAGCACCGTGGGACACAGGATAAACTCCAAAGGATGAACATTTTTCAAAAAATGCACGAGCGGCTGTCAAGAATGGACAGTCTTATGTAATCTGAATTCAGTTGCTGCCAGTTACTCCAACAAAGGTGGAACAGTTAGTGTTTCCTGTTAGCATTTCCGCTTAGGTTAATTAGCAGCTAGCCTATACATCCAGCATAACATGGTGATATATAAGTGGCTACCAGACATTTCACCAAAAAAGCATGTTGCTGTGCTCAACTACCTGTTAAGGTACTCCTCTCTCTTTTCATATTATACACACAGAATGAAATTGAGGCTTCCAGATTAGGAAACTCTGGAATCAAGTTCTGTGACTTCGGAACACAGGTGCCAGAGTGAATTGGACTTTATTTTCATTCAAACTCCCCAACTCAGAATTCTAAACTGAGATTAAATAGAGGTTTAGAATCCCATTTTGTGTCTTGTGTGCTTACCTGCCTACATTCTGGAAGTCATTGGTGCTTAAGACTTTAATTCATTTTCTTTTCCCCTTATATCTCTGTAACAAAAAGGGCAAGAGACTCACCCCCCCTTTAAAAAACGAAAGCTGAAATTAATAGATTATGACAATATATCATTATAGCATTGCAATGATCTAGCACAATACCAATTTAGAAAGTTTCCTTGGTGCGGTGACTCCGTGGTTTGGTGCTACCAAACAAGCTGGGATTACATCAGGGTTCCTGCTACAAGTGCAATGACTAACTAGAGTTAGTACAACCCAGGATTCACAAACCAGAATATAACTCTGGGTACGAGGCTGCGGTCACACTGGCGGCTTAGTGAGGTATGGTGGTGCCTCAAATTGTACCAGTTCAAAGTGTAGTGGAGCATTTCATCCAGACCACACACCCTGTGGCAGGTTAGCTATACAGCTTTCCCATGGGGGGGGACCACATTAGTGTTGTGCTTCAACCACGGGATGAGTTGTAAGGGTAGGTTTTATTTAAATGCAAGCGAATGGATGCGCATATGTGCTCATGTGCATATAGGCAGCAACTAAAAAAAAAACCAGAGGCAGAAACAGATCTGCAAGTTCAGATGTCCCTTCTAGGTTCCTTTGGCTGCAGGAGATTTGAGACGTCATAAGAACATAACAGAAGCCAATGTTGGATCAGGCCAATGGCCCATCCAGTCCAACATTCTGTCACACAGTGGCCAAAAACACCAGGTGCCCTCAGAAGGCCCAGCAGTGGGGGCAGGAAGCCCTCCCACTGTTGCCGCCCCCAACACCAAGACTACAGAGCATCACTTGCCCCAGACTGAGAGTTTCTATCTATGCCTTGTGGCTAATAGCCACTGACGGACTTCTGCTCCATATGTTTATCTAATTCCCTCTTGAAGCCGTTCATGCTTGTAGCCGCCACCACCTCCTGTGGCAGTGAATTCCACGTGTCAATCACTTTTTGGGTGACGAAGTACTTCCTTTTATCTGTTCTAACCCGACTGCTCAGCAATTTCATGGAGTGCCCACGCGTTCTTGTATTGTGAGAAAGGGAGAAAAGGACTTCTTTCTCTACCAGCTCTATCCAATGCATAATCTTATAAACCTCGATCATGTCACCCCTCAGGCGTCATTTCTCCAAGCTAAAGAGCCCTAAGCGCTTCAACCTTTCTTCATAGGAAAAGTGCTCCAACCCTTTTATCATTTTAGTTGCCCTTTTCTGCACTTTTTCCTATGCTATAATATCTTTTCTGAGGTGTGGCGACCAGATCTGTACACAGTACTCCAAATGAGGTCACACCATCGATTTATACAGGGGCATTATGATACTGGCTGATTTGTTATCTATTCCTTTCCTAATAACCCCCAGCATAGCATTGGCCTTTTTCATTGCAGTCGCACACTGTCTCGACATTTTCATTGAGTTATCTACTATGACTTCAAGATCTCTCTCTTGGTCAGTCTCCACCAGTTCGGACTTCATCAACGTGCATTTATAGTTAGGATTTTTGGCTCCAATGTGCATCACTTTGTACTTGGCCACATTAAACCCCATTTGCCACATTGATGCCCACTCGCCCATCCTCGACAGATCCCTTTGGAGTGCCTCACAATCCTCCCTGGTTCTCACCACACTGAACAACTTCGTGTCATCTGCAAATTTAGCCACTTCACTGCTTACTCCCAACTCCAAATCATTAATAAACAACTTAAAAAGCATCAGTCCGAGTACTGATCCCTGCGGTACCCCACTGCTTACCTCCCTCCACTGAGAAAATTGCCCATTAATACTCACTCTCTGTTTCCTTTTAATTAGCTAGTTTTTGATCCACAAAAGGACTTGTCCTTTTATCCCATGACTATTGAGCTTACTTAGGAGCCTTTGATGAGGAACTTTATCAAAATTTTTCTGGAAGTCAAGGTAAACAACATCTATTGGGTCCACATGTTTGTTTACTCCCTAACAGGTTAGTGAGACAAGATCTTCCCTTACAGAACCCATGCTGAGTCTTCCTCAATAGATTTTGTTAATCAATGTGCCTACTAATTTTTTCCTTAATAACAGTTTCCACCAACTTACCTGGTATCGATGTCAGACCGACTGGCCTGTAATTTCCCGGATCTCCACTGGAACCCTTTTTAAAGATGGGAGTGACATTCGCTACCTTCCAGTCCTCAGGAATGCAGGCAGATTTTAAGGAAAGATTACATATTTTTGTCAGGAGATCCACAAGTTCACATTTGAGTTCCTTCAGAACTCTCGGATGTATGCCATCTGAGCCCGGCGATTTATTTGTTTTTAAGTTGTCTATCAGATGTAGGACCTCCTCTCTTGTCACCTCAATCTGACTCAGGTCTTTCAACCCCCCTCTCGAAATCAGTGGTTCTGGAGTGGGCAGGCACTTCTCATCTTCCACAGTGAAGACAGAGGCAAAAAATGCATTTAGCTTCTCAGCCATTTCCCTATCATCCTTCACTACACCTTTTACCCCATGGTCATCCAAGGGCCCCACTGCTTCCCTGGCTGGTTTCCTACCTCTAATGTATTTGAAGAAAGTTTTATTGTTGGTCTTTATGTTTTTTGAAATATGCTCCTCATATTGCCTTTTTGCCTGCCTGATCACAGACTTGCATTTTATTTGCCACAGCCTGTGTTCCCTTTTATCAGCCTCACTGAGACTAGCTTTCCACCGCTTAAAGGAATCCTTCTTACCTTTTGCAGCTTCCATTACTTTGTTTGTTAACCATGCAAATTCAGAAAACTGAGCAGGAACCCTAAACAATCTGTTACTACTGGACTTTTCCCAGTATCTTTTTATTTCATGTCTATTGTGGAACAGCATGGGCTGCCGATGACTGTGCCATGGAAGGCAGATGTCCTCTTCTGGAGGGGCCCATTTATTCCGCTCAAGTAACGCTACTATAGCGCCACAAACTGCACGTTTGACTGCTGCCTGAATCCTGTTTTGTAACCCTCCAACTAACCAGAGTTAGTGAGTAGGCTGCATTCATACATCACATTAGAGTTTAGTGAAAGCATGATTTAGCATGGTGTCAGAATATGGGTTCCATGAACTCATCTCTCTAAACAGACTTCATGACATGCATATTTAGTGCTTGATACCAGGTCTCACGTGGCAGTAGAGGGAGATGAGATAGGGACCATGTTCCTGGGAAGGGGGTCTCAACTCTAGACTCCAACTTGTCTCCCAAGCTGTTATTACAGAATAAATTACAGACAGGCCTCTGGACTTTATCTGTCTTTTTTCCCCTAGCAAGGCTAATAGCAGCTCCAGGAACCAACAGCTACGGAGAAAATAGTGCAAGAGGGAAGTTTAAAAGGCCTGCTCCCGCAGTGCAATGGTCTGGCTTGAAATAACTCCCTCCCCATGGCTGCTTTTTAAGTTTAAAAAGTGTGTTGGGAGATGTGATCAAAGATTCTTCCAGCACCATATAGTCTGATGCTGACAGGCCTCAGCTGTTTCTGTAAGAGGCTTCTTTGCATTCGCCAGGAAAAGGGAAACCACAAGAAGTTTGCAGGGAAAGTACTTTGGTGTGGGTTTTGAAAAATCCCCGGCTGAGTCAGCTGATTGGCATTCCTGGCTAGGTGTCATAGGGACCTTTTGTGGATAAACTTTCCCTGGCATGTAGTCTTGAACAGCAACAATAGTGCCTTCTTCTCAGAAAACGGCTTTTCATGTTTTACCAGGAATGGGGTGGGGGAGAAGAGAGACGTACCTCTGCCGATGGAGCTTTGTCTGAATAGATTTTAAAGGAATTCAGTTCTCGCTAGGATCTTTTGGCAGCGGAAAGCAGCATGAGCTGCGCATAGCTGAAAGAAAACCGGTGGCAGCAGCATTTTCCTACCCAAACGAGAATACGTCAGAGAACGCACAGAAAAGCACTTTGCATGCATGCTGAACAGGCAATAGAAAGACAGAGGATTTGGATCCTGTTTTGTGATCAAGGTCCACAAAGACCCAGTTAGCATACTGTAGTAGAGAATACACAATATTTGTTCCCAAAGATGCCCCTCTCTCACTGCTCTAGTTGAATTAGATGCCGTTTCATCTGTTATTCATGTTATTGTTGTTCAGTTGCACAGTCAAGTCCGACTCTTTGCGACCCTATGGACCACATCACGCCAGGCCCTGTTGTCCTCCACCGCCTTCCGGAGTTTGCTCAACTCCATGCTCCTCGCATGGATAACACTGTCTAACCATCTCATTCTTTGCCGTCCTTTCTTCTTTTACCTTCAGTCATTCCCAGAATCAGGGTCTTCTCCAATGAATGCTCCCTACTCATTTGGTGGCCAAAGTATTTGAGCTTCAGCTTCAGTATCTGTCCTTCCAGGGAACAGACAGGTTTGATTTCCTTTAGGATTGACTGATTTGATCTCCTTCCTAATTTCTAATACTGCTTATCCCTGGCATTTACACCAAAAGGCTGACTTCATGATGACTTGATGGAGATTCTGACATGTGTATTGCAGGGTGGTCCACAAAGATTTCAGTTCCAGGGGTGGGCGCTTTCCTCAACAATTTCATATACTTTTGCAGGAAAGGAGGGTGACTGAAGAAATTTCTTTAGAGGGCTACATGACATTAATGGTTGTTGCCCAAAAGGGGGAGGGTAGTGGGTATCCTGAGGTAGGATTGGCCTGTTTAATATCTAATTCTATTAATCTTTGGAAATACAAACAAACAAACAAAGTATTTACACCAATATAGTAATACTGAAAGACGCTCCAGCAGAAAAGATCCCACTTTATTGTCTCCATTAAAAATAACTCACAGTTCAAAGCAGGAAAATATCATTTTGAGTCAGATCTGAAAACAACTACTTTCAAGTAACACAAGCTACTTTTTCTGAGAGGTGGGAAAGCATTTTGATATCTCTGCCCTTCTCTCCCTGTGCTCATAGAGTTCCTGCTGGTGGTATAGAGTGGCTTCAGGTTCAATAAAGGGGCAACCCTGAACGTTGAAAAGGATCTGGACATGGTGCTATCCACCCATTGAAGTGAATGGGGCATGAGTCATTGATGTATCCTAAGCTCCTACTAGGGTTGCCAACCTCCAGGTGGAGCCTGGAAACCTCCGGCTATTACAATTGATCTCTAGACAACAGAGTTCAGTTCCTCTGGAGAAAATGGCTGCTTTGGAGTGTGGATTCCACAGCATTATACCCTGCTGGAGTCCACCCCTTCCCTAAATCCTGCCCTCCCCAGGCTCTGCCCCCAAAATCTTCCAGGTACTTCCCTGCCCAGAGATGGCTGCCCTAGCTCCTACACTTGCAAGAAAATGGCTCAGTTAGGTTCCCAAGCAATAGAATAAATATGTATTCTTTCTGGCTTCCATAGTTTGCACTGAATGTATATGAATTTGCTTATACTAAGTCAGATCACTGGTTTATCTAGCTCAGTACTGTCTACTCCGACTGGCAGTGGCTGCTCAGGGTCTCAGGTGCAGAGGAGACTAGCCTTAAGTCAAAAATCTTCTTGGCAAGGAACATCTTTGATGCCTCACCTTCATTTGTGCATCTTTTGAATACCTTTATATTGCCTTCGTAGCTCATTTCATGATGTGGGGTCACAATTTGCATGCATGGAAGATCACAAACTATCACATGCTTGGATCTGTAAGCCTGTCAATTCATGCCATATATAAGCAAATACAGGTTTTTTTTTGGGGGGGGGTTCTTAACTAATGATATTTGATCTTTTAAAAATGACAATGTCGGTTTCCCCCTTTGTATTCACAGTCCCCACTGTGCCATTCAGTCAAAGAAAAAGAAAGGTTGTTAACAAATACCCGTGCAGTACAGAAGCAGCTCCGATATGCCTAAATCATTAGTCACTGTAAAGAAATGCAGATATCTGAAGAAGTGTGCTTGTACTCAAGAGCTATACCTTGAATACAACTTTGTGCTGCTGGACTCAAACTTTGTTCTAAAGAAATGCAGTATGAGAAAAAGCTATAGTGACACCGTGTGGCTAATCTGAGGAACAGCATTTCTTAAATTCTAGACAGTTTTCGAGTAACTGCTACATTTCTTAGGGAGAACTGCTGTATTCAGGGAGAATAGAAATCATAATCTTAAAAAATCTTTAATATCCTTTGCCCACTCCCCTGGATCAGATAGGACCTGAACCATGGACTGCCTCTCAGCCTCCAAATTGGAATGTGGGGATAGCAACACTGACTTTCCTTGTCAGGTTGTGGTAAGATAATGAGAAAATGGATACAAAGTATTTTGAACACTTGCAGTAATCTTGTGCATGTTTGCATGGAAGTAAATCCCTCATAATTAAACTCAGAGGTAAGTAAGTGTATATAACTTTGTCTCCTGACAAAGCAGTACTTCGAAATGTCATTAAAGGGACATCTGATGGTTGGCCTTCAAGATAGAGTTTGGGGCTCCCAACCTATAAATTTTAGGGTCAGTTAAAAATGATGCAGGATCTCTCAGCTTTTCCCCCACTGAAATGCAATCACTGGGGAGCAACAGCAAGAGGGAGAGAGTAATTCTTTTATTCCTAACATAATCTTTCCCTGTCAAAACAATCACAACAAAAAAATGTAGAAAACAGCACCTTAAAGACTAACAAAATCTGTGGCACGGTATGAGCTTCTGTGAGTCACTGCTCACTTCTTCTCACCTTCTTTCCCACATGGGACTCAAGGAAGCTTATGTGGGATTCTGAAGTGGAATCCATTCCAGGTCTTGACTAGGCCCAGGCCTGTTTAGCTTGGGCAAGGTATGTACGCAGGGCTATTTTTGGGCAGGAATGCACAGGAACGGAGTTCCAGCTGGCTTCCAAGCTGGCCACGCCTACAGCTTCCTCCCCCCCCACCCCAATTCCCCAGGCGCCTTGTAAGCCACTAGGCTCCTGGGGCAGCCAATCCAATCCAGGATGCCTGAGAAAGCCAATCCAGAATCTGCTTGCCTTCCCTTGGGTTCCCCATGCACTCCGCAAGCTGTGGGGCACCTTGGGAAGTCGATTGTGGGAGGGAGCTGCGCTGTCAGGGGTGTGGCCTAATATGCTGATATGTTTCTGCTGTTGGGTGTGGCCTATTATGTTAATGAGTTCCTGCTGGACTTTTTCTACAAAAAAAGCCCTGTATGTATGTATGTATGTATGTATGTTTATTTTAGTTCATTTATACCCTGTCTTTCTCTCCAGTGGGACAGAAGGCAGCATGGTGTAGCCCAGTCTCATTAGTTCCCAGAAGTTAAACAGGGTAGGTACACGGATGGGAGACCACTGAGGAAGACTCTGCAGAGGAAGACAATGGCTAACCACCCCTGCTTCTCACTGGCCTTGAAAGCCTTTTGCTGTGGTCACCATGAGCTGGTTGCAATTTTATGGCACTTATGAATGTTTCTCTCCAGTGGGGACCCGAAGCAGCTTACATCATTCTCATTTTATCCATTTTATCCACATAACTGTGAGGTGGATTAGGTGGAGAGTGTGTGACTGACCCAAGGTCACCCACCAAGCTTCCATGGCAGAGTGGGGATTTAACCCTGGCCTCCTAGATCCTAATCCAGTACTCTAACCACAACACCAAACTGGCTCTGTAGGAGCACGGGTACTAATCTGGGAGAACTGGGTTTGATTCCCCACTCTTCCACATGCAGCTGCTGGTGTGACTTTGGGTCAGTCACAAGTTCTCTCAGAGCTGTCCTCTCATGAGCAGTTCTCGAAAGAGCTCTCTCAGCCCCACCTACCTCACAGGGTGTCTGTTGTTGTGGGGAGGGGAAAGGAAAGGAGATTGTAAGCCGCTCTGAGACTTTGGGTAGTGAAGGGCGGGGTATAAATCCTATCTCCTCCTCCTCCCATAACCAGGGGGTGCCATTTATGACTGTCTTCATATTGCATGTTACCCTATAGCAATTATTCACTCCTGGAGTTTCCTATGAGGACTAGACTAGCAGTGAATGATTTCTCTAGTGCAATGATAGCATAAATATCCAATTATATGTGGACACAGTTTTATGTACCTTGACCTGCCTGACACAGCCAAGCGTGATCTCATCAGATCTCAAAAGCTAAGCTGGATCAGCCCTGGTTAGTTCTTGGATGGGAGAAGTCCAGGATTGCTAGGCAGAGGCAGGCAATAGGAAGCTACCTCTGAACACTTTTTGCCTTGAAAACCTTACAGGGTGCACTACAGCCATGATTTGAATGCCTCCTTTCCTACAAAAAGCTCCTTTAAAAAGCTAGCACAGCAGAGAATGACCAGGGTCAAACTTTTCTTTCTGACGTGTTACATTTTTTTAACTTGCAGATTTTTAAAAAAACAACAACATGGAAGTTTTGGAAAGCAGCATCCTTCACAAACGACTACACAGTCCACTCTAGCACCTCAAGATTCCATGGCACATAGATCTGTTAGTAAGTCGGCCTTCCAGGTAAACATGCTTGTGGGGCACACAGGTTTGCCATTTCTGATTGCCCTGGGGGATTTTAGAGAAGCCAAAAAGGAAGGAATGGGCTAGAGTCAATTGTAAATAACTTTTTGCTGGCTGTGGCTTCATCACTTATTTATCACTTATGTCACATCTTCCATCTGTCAGCTTGGGTGTTCAGGCCATCTACCTGAAACCCTTTGGTACCAGAGTTGCTTTGCTGACCAATTTCAAGCCAATTTTCTCTCATCTGTAGTCATGGAATGTCTTCTTTGTATTGCCAATTAGTAGTTATTTGAGATTTTTTTTAAAAAATGGTTTCTGTTTTTGTGTGTGATAACTTTCTTTTTAATACCATAGGTCATATATTTTTTTTTAAAAAACCCTTTTATTGCATTTCATATGCATCTGGACTCCACAATGTGACCCTTTCTCATCATCATCGCTTGACAATTGATGAAATTTTGTAAAGCAGTTCCTGGAACTGTGGATGTCTCAGCCCCCTTGTGTTGCACCGTGGATAATGGTGGTGATTCACTGGTCCCAAATGTGGACTGTGATGCCTATTGAATCTTATTTGCTTTGGCAGAGTGCATCCTTGTAGAATCTTTCCATGAGTTAGTGAAGCTGGCTGTGTACTGATTCATACCTGCCAGTTTTCATTTCTCAGTGTGGATTGCAGAATGTCTGTCACTGTTTGTGCATCTTGGTTAAATGGATTTTCAGATAAACATGTATACTTTGACCAAAATGAGGTTCATTAAAAAGAGGAAATGGAACACACACGTATGCAAACCCCCCCCCCCCCCAAATGACTAACACAATAATAAGGTCTTAAAAAGAAGATTTGAATGCTGCTGTTCTGTTCCTAGAGAAGGGATTTAACTGGATCATGATTTGACCATTTCTTTGTTTTATGAATTGTTGTTTTCAAGTTTATACATTGCAGTAAGTATTTCTAGATACAGAATGTGACTTATAAATAAAGGCCAGGATACAGACTAGGGATGCCAGCCTCCAGGTGGGACCAGGGGATTCCCTGGAATTACAGCTCATCCCCTGGAAAAAATGGAGGCTTTGGAGGCTGGACTCTATGGCATTGTACCCCACTGAGGTCCCTGTTCTCTCCAGGCTCCACCCCCAAATCTTCAGGAGTTTCCCAACCTGGATCTGACAACCCTAATACAGACAGCAACTTTAGGTAGACCCAAGAAGAATGTTTTTAAACTTTTCATACTGCTTTCAGAATTCTTCTTATTTTAAAGAGTGGCTTGGTACCTCATTGGGAGAGCCATTGGGGGAATGCATGCCCCCTTGGGCATATGGGATTACTTATGTAGTCTCAGTGGATCCTGGCTATCTCAGGGTATAGATGCCCAGAAATCATTTGACGTACATGATTACAGTAATGTTTCCCATACTTTTGATATGTAGGGCACTTTTTCCAGATTACAATTGGAAGCATATTGCTATTCCTGCGTATACAAATTTTGATCAGCACCCAAAACATCATCCTTGTACCTGCAGGATATCCCAATCAGTAGTGCCTTCAGAGCTGTGGCTCAGTGATAAAGCATCTGCTTTGCACAAGGAAGGTCACAGGTTCAATCCCAGGCGTTTCAAGTTAAAAGGATCTAGTATTAGATGATAGGAAAAACTTTAGTTCAAGACCCTGGAGAGCAGCTGCCAATCAGAGTAGAGAGTACTTACCTTGTTGGACCAAGGGTCTGATTCAGTCCAAGGTGTCCATGTGGTCTTGTATTTTCCTTTCTCCTGGGGGAGAGCTGTTTGCATATTCATGCACGTGTGGTCCCTAACAGGGCAAAATAATCACCCCATCCCGAATAATCAGGGCCAATTTGCATTGGGAAAAAAGATGTATGTAGGGGAAGGTGAAGCCCTTCTCCTGCACTGTGGTCCCAACCTGAATTGAGCCCCTGCAATGTTTGGATATTGAGTTCCCACAGGGAATGTGGCTGCTGTCTGACTGCTATTCCCTGTGGTGGTCACTTGTAAAATGTCGTGTCTAGGTCAACCCTTAGACCGAAATAACTGTGTGTGAGATTGTACTGTAATTCAGTTAGAAACAGGATGGGCATTTGGAAACTGAAGAGAGAGGCCAAGAAAGGAGATAGATAGGATATCAGCAATGAACGAAGTGGCTGGGTCACAACAACAGGACCTAAAGACTGAATCAATGTTTCCATACTGGTCAACTAATTATAGACAGCTATTATTACAGGTCTTCAGTTGCAGGGTCTCAGGTCTGGGAAAGAGAACCACTGCTGATCACAAAATTATACAAGGGTCTAGTAACACCTTACCAAAAAAAGTTTCAATGGAAGCCTTCCTAAGGCTGAGCTCACTTCGTCAGATGCATAAGAACATAACAGAAGCCATATTGGATCAGGCCAATGGCCCATCCAGTCCAACACTCTGTCACACAGTGGTCAAAAATACCAGGTGCCATCAGGAGATCCACCAGTGGGGCCAGGACACTGGAATCCCTCCCACTGTTGCCCCCCCCCAAGCACCAAGAATACAGAGCATCACTTGCCCCAGACTGAGAGTTCCTATCTATACCTTGTGGCTAACAGCCACTGATAGACCTCTGCTCCAGATGTTCATCCAATTCTCTTTTGAAGCCAGGATACTGGAATCCCTCCCACTGTTGCCCCCCTGCCCAAGCACCAAGAATACAGAACATCACTTGCCCCAGACTGAGAGATCCTATCTATACCTTGTGGCTAATAGCCACTGATGGACTTCTGCTCCAGATGTTCATCCAATTCTCTTTTGAAGCCAGGACACTGGAATCCCTCCCACTATCCCCCCCCCCCCCCAAGCACCAAGAATATAGAGCATCACTTGCCCCAGACTGAGAGATCCTGGATGAGCTGGCCGGGCCTTCTGCACCTAACTGCTAGCTGGCAGTTGAGCCTGCAAGCCCAGCCTGCTCTCCCTGGACGGGGCACGAGGGGCAGGGCTGGGGTAGGCAGGAGAACCATCTAGCCAAAAAGCCGCGGCCCAGGCCTCCCTTTGGTGGCACCAGGTAGCCATGGCCATGTTCAGAGCAGGCAGCCGGAGGACCTGGCACCTCACTCAGCCACTCTCTCTCTGCCCGGAGCCCCCCCGCTTTTCCCGGACAAGGGGGAAGAGACGCGCATCTGGGCTGGGAGCACCATCTGTCAGGTGCCCGGCTTGCTCTTACCTTTGCTCACCCTGGTCCTTGTGGTTGCTGTCGAAAAGCCTGCAGAAGCTGCAGCTGATGTTCAGGAGGCCATCGAAGGCAAGGCGCAGCTCAAGGGCACCAGTGCGCAGCTTCCCATGCAACTCCAGCACCATGCAAACTGGTGGCACTTGGCCAGCCACAGCTCAGCCAGGGGGATGTGGCTGGTGTTGGGGCAGCTGCAGGGTCCATACAGGTGGTGCAGCTGCGGGTCTCGGCCTGCACCTCCTGGCCTGACGTGCTGTGGAGGGGCAGGAGGTGGGGGCGGTGGGCTTGGCTCTTCCTGGCCTGGCTGGCAGGGGAGAGAGGAGAGGCCAAGGAGGGAGGGAAGGAGGCAGAGGCCTAGCCTTGCTCCACTCTTTCTGCCCCCGCGAGGAAGGTGCTCACCAGGCGTGGGGTGTGTGTGTGCAGCGGCAGGCCAGCAGTACTCCATGGACAGCAGCGCCCATAGGCAGCTGCCTTGTTTTGCCTATATGGACACACCGGCCGTGTGTGAGGGATGAAAAGCTAGCATGCTCAGGCACCCCAGAGACACATACTTTTGTGCTCAAAAATGTAATTGCGTTTCCCGCAGTGATTGTCATGCATGGAAGAGGCCCTATGCCCTGTGTTTAAAAAGAGCATCTGAAAGAAGCTCTGTTTCTTTTAAGAACACCAAGTTGCTCTGGAAAATTGCAAGCAGTTTTACCTTTAAAGTTAGCAATGTTCCATGATAATTTTTTAAGGAGAGTCATAGGAAGACATTGTATGTTCTTGGTTGTTCAAACTGCCATCATCAAGGTGGTTTGACAGAAAGGCTTAATTTTCTTTCTGCCCTCTATAAAGCAGCCGGTTGTCCTCAATAGCACCGCAGGAGTGATAAGCCCTTGCTGTAGACCCAGTGACACAGTATACAGCCTCATTAGTTGGTAGCAGAAGCATGGCTCCCTTCCTCTCGGCAGAGAGGTACGCTGCATCATACTCTTTAGAAGTCGAGATAATTAAATCCCAAAGTAAATCCTGCAAATTTGCCTTCATGACAGAATGAGCTCTTGGTTTATATTAAAGAAACTTGAGATGTGGAAATGAAACAGCAGCTCCTTTCCCTCAAAGCCAAAAAATATTTTCTTTGCCTCTAATTCGACCTCCCTGGGCAAGGACAACACCGATACTTTACATCTTACCTGCCAGAGTAAGAAATGAAGGCACGGCAAAGGCAGGAAGGAAGACATGGTGGCATTTCCTCACAAAACAAATTATACAAATTCAGTCTGAGCTAGGGTTGCCAGGTCAGGGTTGGGAAATACCTAGAGACTTTGGGGGTGGAGCTGGGAGAGGGTGGGGTTTGGGGAGAGGAGGGGCCTCAGCATTGAACAAAGCCATAGAGTCCACCCTTCAAAGCAGCCATTTTCTTCAGGGGAGCTGATCTCTGTCAGCTGGAGATCAGTTGTGAAAGCGGGGGATCTCCAGACCCCACCTGGAGGCTGGGAACCCTAGGCTGAGCCTTAAGTTCTGACACAACTACTCTCTCACCTCCCCTGTGGCTACCCTTTTCTTACCCAACTGTCCCATTGTGCCTCTCTCCTTTACATCCCTGCACCGCACACTTTCCAATGTATGACTCCAGTTCTTTCCCTCAGCTCCTTTTTAAACTGTTTCTTTGCACTGGTGACAAAACATACTTAAAGAACCAGGAGTACCTCTATGGAAATGGACAGGAAGATAGAAATATGGATACAAGAGCTGGATGGATGGACCCCTCCCTGCCCCTGCCCTCAATTTCTGCTC
Organism: Lepidodactylus listeri; assembly: GCA_029233225.1. NCBI lineage: Eukaryota > Metazoa > Chordata > Lepidosauria > Squamata > Gekkonidae > Lepidodactylus > Lepidodactylus listeri. The sequence continues at coordinate 26,420,670 of JARCFY010000008.1, forward strand.
AGTGTTGGCAGCTGGTCTGTGGAAGCAGCCTAAGCAAAGAGACAAGTGGTAGTGGTAGTGGAAAGTGCCGTCAAGTGTTCCCTCTAAGACGAGCTAGTGCGAGCTAGCTCACAGGTTTTTTTTAGCCCTGGCTCACACATTTTTGTCTTAGCTCAGGAAGGATGGCTCCAGAGCAAACTAATTTATGCAGTAGCCAAATCGCTCGCTCACAACTTGAATGCTAGTAGCTACAAAGTAGTACAAAGTAGAATTTTTGCTCACAAGACTCCACAGCTTAGAGGGAGCACTGGATCCAGTGGTGTTTTCAAGGCAACAGACTTTCAAAAGTGGTTTGCCATTGCCCGCCTCTTCGCAATATTGAATTTTAATATTGTATTTATGCTGATTGTTCTGTGATTGTTGAATTTTATCAACTGTAAGCTGCCCTTGGCTGGGAGGGCGGGATAAAAGTTTAAATAAATAAATGTATGTATACAAAGTGATTCGAAGAAAAGTTAACTCTACAAAATTGAAAATGTAAGAGGCTGCTCCTTGTCTTATCTTTGTTTGGTTTGGAATGGAAAGGCTGCAGGTCAAAAGGAGCTATAGAATTTAGGGGGAAGGTGTTTTATACGAAGAAGTGGTTCACAGGCATTAAAAGAAGAGCAGAAAGCCAAAAGGGGAGGCTAAGGGAACAAGGAAAACTGGCAGAGGAAATGGGACCAAGAGAAGAAAAGTACATGATCAAGAGACCTGAAATTCCCATATTTATTTGAAACACACCAGCCGGGACTCTACTTATTTTTAACTGGAGAATAATCCTGCTATTTTGCTTACATTCTCTATGATTATTCAGTAGCTATAATTCCTAGAAGCACAAGAAGCATTCTGAGAAAATGCTTCTGATACTTTAATCATGCCTTCTTCTCCGTGATGGGTTATCTGACTAGATCACAGAAGATCAGGAATTCGGTCACAGCAATATAGTCAAATTGCACTCACTCTTAAAAGACAGGCTTTAATGACCCCATTCTTAAGCTGTAGTTATGTTAATAGACCTTCAACACAGGCTGAATTCCAGCAATTTGAAGTAATGAGAAATACCGCCTTTTAAAAGAAACTATGGTCTCTGCATGACCACTTAGGAGCACCTTTTGGATTTTGCATGGATCATATACTGGAGATAGATGAAGGCTTTTGCATAAAGCATAGCATCCACGTTGACCCATTTGACCACTGAACTACACAGGGATGTGCCCCCAGTGTAGTGCAGTGGCCTGAAGTGTGACGTTATGCGTCCTATATTCCTTTCAGTCATTATTTTTGTCCTCCAATAAGCTGCATTGAAATTGCATTATTTTACAGGGTGTTTTTAGAAAAGCTAGTAATGGATAATCATAGTCACCTGTGATCAAAAAACCCAACACAGAAGTAAATGTACTCTCATCAGTTTATAAATCAGTTTGAAATTAGGGAACATTACCTATGAACCATCCCTAGCTGTGAGGTTATTGTGAAAGAAATTGGCATAGGCTCAACATTTTAGAGATGTGTGAGTCTTGTGTACTTTTTCAAAATCTGCACCACAGATATGTGTGATGATACTATCAGGACTGCATACGAGTCAAACACTTAAGCTGTGACATTTCTTCTGTTTGTAATGTGTTGATTGACAAGTCCTTGGGCAGTCTCACAGCTAGATGGGTTGCATCTGCAACTCCAGTTATGGAAGGAAAGTGTATGGCTGAGTAGAAAGCAGTCTTGGTTCTTGAAAGGGAGGTGGGATCATTGGGAAATGAGATAAACTTAATCATGTCTCTCATCAGGCATCCAGGAAAGAAAACATCTCCACGTTGCTGGAAGAGCAGAGAAACAGCTGGGAATGGTGAAGCAGCTCTCAGCTGCAGGCTGTGGCAGCTACAGCAGGAAAAGCCTTGGGAAGGGCAAGAAAAGGCTGCGCTGGTCACTGAAGGCGACAGGGTTCACCCAGTGAGGCAGGGACAGGCAGCTCTGGGGACTGAGGTGTAAGAGATGGCGCAGGTGAGGAAGCCCGGGAGGGGAGCCCAGTGGGAAGGCTGAGGAGGACATGCTGGGGAGCGGAGCCCAGGTTTAAAGGGCCAGCACGATTGTTACAACAGAAAAATGGTCCATCCATTATAATAGCTGCGATATGGCAATAACTTTTTCATTCAGTCCTAGGTAGGGCTATTTTTGGGCAGGAACGCACAGGAATGGAGTTCCGACTGGCTTCCGAGTTGGCCATGCCTACAGCCTCCCACCCCCCTTTGGGTTCCCCAGGTGCCCCGCAAGCCATGAGGTACCTGGGGAATCCAAGCTGATACAGGGAGGGAAGGCAGCTGTGGGGCGCCTGGGGAAGCCAATCCAGAAACTGCCTTCCTTCCCTCAGGTTCCCCATGCGCCCCACAAGCCGTGGGGCACCTGGAGAAGCCGATCCTGGGAGGGAGCTGTGCTGTCAGGGGTGTGGCCTAATATGCTAATGTGTTTCTGCTGTTGGGTGTGGTCTAATATGCTAATGAGTTCCTACTGGGCGTTTTTTGTCCCTGGTCCTAGGGATTCCACCTGTGGCACTGGATACAGAGGTACAATCAAGTGAAACCAATGAGGAACATTATGGTATATATTTACACACCAGCCTAATGGATTTATTAAGAGCTAGCCAAGTAGATCTGGTTAAACCACTACAATCAGAGACAAAGGGGTTGTCTCCCATTTGCTGCTGGGTGTTGGTGGCCAGCCCATAAATCTGTTTGTGCACAATGCAGTTTCAAGCCCACACTCTACTCGAAGCCTACAAAGAGCTTGTTTTTCACCCTGAGTAGCAAAACAACGTAGGACAGTGACCTCCAATGCGGTGCCCACCGTTATCTCGTCTGGCATCCTCTGCTTCCATCTCCAAAGCATCCTGACATTCCTCCAGCGCAACAGAGCAGGACATGTTTTAGAAAAGCCCAGAAGGGCTCATCTTTGCAGTTTTAAAATTGGAATCGTATATACAGACCACGTGATACCTTTCCAATTTTGGTACAGCAAACTAAGACTTAAATGTTAGAACTGCCAGCATATGCCACATCTCAAGTTCAAGGAGAACCAAACAATATTTGCTTTTGCTGGTGTTGTAAGTATTCACAGGTTTAACAGCATTGGGATGTTTCAGACTTTCCCCTTTATTTCGGTGTTGTGAGTCCAGAAAGAGTCTCTGCCGTTGCTGTAAGGAACGCCCTTGCAAATGACTATCCCAATGTATAATAGAGAACATGCAACTAATCAATAGAAGCATGAGGATCGATCAATTTCTTTCTTTGTGCACGGTTTCTAAATAAAGCTAGTGGTTGCATTAAATAAATCCCATTGGATAATTACAATGGCATCGGTTGGGCAGTACGTTCTTACAGACTTGAACCAGCACAAAGATATGTTGTTTGTGTTTGACTGTCTGAGCTAGCAGTTGAGACAGGCACGGTGTGCTGTTATCCTCTCACATTTTAAAAGCAATTTAAGACTGAGTCAGAGCAAGGAAAAGAAAGGGTGGTAATGGCTACCAGGGGGCTTATATGGCAGGCAAACAGGGTTGAGGCACTCAGGGCTAGTGCAGGCCTAATGTTGCTCATAGGTAATGATCAGCCATGTACTGGGTTGCACTGGTAAGTAAGTGGGAGCACAGGGAAGCCATAAAGTGCAGCTAGCATGTCTATTTCTTCAGCAATATGTCATATAGTGGGTAGAGCAGGCTGATATACCTTGCATTTTTTTCTACAAATAGCCAATTGTACATGTACAACTGTTATACTACCCGGGCTACTGAAAACAAAATGGGTTTTGAACCCAGCCAATGCCATTAAAACATTTTTAAAAAATCTTTGTAGCATTCTACAGAGCCAAGTGCAGAGATCTTGAGGTACATATTTAGGAGGAGGAAGCCAGTAGCGTACACTTGCAAACTATGGAAAGGAGTCCCGAGGGAACAACAAACAAAATCTTCAAGAGAAGAATGGCCGGGGTGATGATGCTGGAGCTGCTGATGTCCTGTCTAGCAAGCCCAGTCCTGGACTGCCTCTGCATCCATCTGTCCATTCTGAAGCCCCAGTATGTCTGCCGAGGGACTTGACGGGTCTATGCAGTGACCTCAGAGACAAAAGCAAGTGGTCAAAGAACTCCCATACAACAGGCCTCGAAATCTCAGGCAGACCATTCAGCTTGATATTTTGTCCTTTCTTTTTTTTCTGCAATCACCAACAATGAGGGGAATGCAGAGAAGCATATGTCTTCATAACCATTGGGTGACAAAAACAGAGAAGAACCTGCTCTACTATTAATCCTCCAAGGAGAAGAACACTTCAGCTGAGCAACTCTGTAAGAATGAGACAGAGTTGTTTAGAGATGATTAACCGTTTCTTAAATTATAGTTTTTCTTAAATATTGAACAGACTGTAAGACTTCTTTTGTTAACAAAAGGTTACTGCACACACAAGCACACATTTTACATTTTCAGTATAGAAGCGGTAGTCAGGGACGGCGGTTGTACAAACAAGCAGCAAGAAACAAAAGTTTTGGGCCATGGTCAGACGTGCCTAGATCTGACTCAGCTGCAAATGCCTGATGGATCTAAAGAGCACTATCAGACAGCAGCATCTGGGAAAGATCCTGCAGCTGTCAACACCCGTTGCTGCCCCGCCACAGAAGTGGTGTTAAATGACACTGGGGAACGTCCATTCATAATGCTTGCCGATGGGCCATGGACAGACTTTCCCATCTGATTGCTCAAGCATGCACTCAAGTTGTCAGGATGGTCTGCTCATTCCATCCCGACTAGGTTCATTTCCCCACTCACTTTAGCAGTATGTGCATAACTGCATACCCCATGGGGAACCCTCAGTGCGGAGGTAGGATTCCTCGTTTATGCTCATGGGAATCAAAAGGCACCCCCCCTCAGCTGCACGTACCGTCTGATCATGCAGTGATGGGCTGAGCCTGCAGCTACAAGGGATGTGTGCTCATGAAACCTGTGTCAGTTTCCATTGGGGTAAATAGGCTTGCTTCCTCTCTGCACCAAATGGCATGTCTGATCGCAGCCTTGGTGGGGCTATACCTTGCATTAGGGAAGAGGGCATAGGACACCAGAAAGGTTGCATGGGACCCACACCAAAATATAGTAAAACAGTTGATTGTACCATTTTGTCATCACGTTTCCTATAGCTCTTTTTTGGGAGTTAAAGATCTTTATACAGTTTCATGAAAATTAATAGTTGAATCAGAGTTGGAAAGGCTTATCTAGGACCTGGCTCAGTGGTAGAGTATCTGCTTGGTGTGCAGAAGGCCCCAGGTTCAATCTCTATCACCGCCAGTTAAAAGATCTGACAGTAGATGATGTGAAAGACCTCTGCCTGAAATCTTAGAGAGCTGCTGCCAGTTTGCCATAGATAATATTGACCTTGATGGACTGATGGTCTGTTTCACTACAAGGCACCTCTATGTGTGTTCACGTGTTCACCCCCTCTCTATGCAGGAAACCCAAGCTAGAGAGCCCTATCTAATTTTTATCCTACCCTTCCTCCAAGGAGCTCAGGACAACATACCTAGCTCTCTTACCCTCCAGCTGTCACCCAAACCAGCTGTCACCCAAATGGCTACTTGTGTTGCAGTTGGCACATGTGGGGCATCCTCTACTTGCGTAGAACTAGACACAGATTCTAAGGGAACTTTTGAACCTGTTGCATTTAAAGATCCAGGTTTAGCATAATAAGCCTCCCAGACAAGAGGAAGAGGGAGCAGATGTTTAACCCCAAAGTAATTTTATTGACCTAACCACAACACAAAATATCAAAGGAAAGCAAAACCAGGGGCAGATTGGCCATTAAGGCCGCCGGGAAAAATCCTGCTGGGCTGATGGCCTGAGGGTAGGGTTGTCAGGCAATTGCCAGCAACCCTTGGGAGTAATTAGAGGGTGGGGTCTGGAGTGCTGGTGCCACACTGGTAAGCTTTTACTGGAAGTGATATCATGGGACACTCTAGGATTTATTTTAAAACTCCATTGTAAAATCATACAGCAGGAGACCTGGCAACTCTACGAGAGGGGGCTGCCTGCCCTGGCCAGGGCAACCCCAGTCCCAAGTGAGGAGCAGCCTGCAGGAAAGCAGCTACTGCTGCAAGCAAATCAGCTGCCCAGCCCCATGCAGGGCAGGGAGGCAACTGCTGCTGTGAGTGGCCTGTCTTTTTCTCCTTTCTCCTCTTCAGTTGGGAGGGTGGGACTCAGAACTCTTTCCAGGGCCATTTTTGCTTCCCAGTCTGCCCCGAGCAAAACAACAAAATACAAGACAGTGAATTACTAATGGCAGCCAAACCTGGAGGGTTTTTTGCCATCTTCTGAGCATGGAGCAGGGGTCACAGGGTATATGTGTGAGGGGGAGGTATTTGTGAGTTTCCTGCATTGTGCAAGGGGTTGGACAAGATACCTCTGGAGGTCCCTTCCAACTCTATGATTCTACTCAATAGCAAAATAAATGTATGTATGTATTTATGTATGTATGTATGTATGTATGTATCTAGCAGCAACCTACTGGTGGTAATCCAACAAAACCATTCACTTTTGCATAATCCGAGCCCCACTTTAACCTGATACTCAGTTAAAGTTACTTTTGGCCCAAATTGTGTTCCTGCCATGTTGCTAGTTCAGAGAAATACCAACCCAGGGAGCAGAGAAAAATGCAAGTGTTGCACAAAAGGGGCCAGAAGATGCAAAGGGATGAGCAGGGAAGGGTTTTTAAGGATAGGAAGGCAGAGGATCCCTAGGAATGCTATGGGAGAAGACAGTTTGGGTGTAAGGCTGACCAACCAAAGCAAGGGAGTAAAGCTGAGAGACCGGAGTGGGTAGAAGGATATAAAGGATCAGTTTCAAGAACGGAAGCAGAATGGGAGAAGGAAAAGTCATAAGTGATATAATGGGAAGGGGAATGTGTTGCAAATGACTGAGTTTAACTGGACAGCAGGCATGACTCATAGCTGCTGCCAATGGTTAGGAGACGGGTAGATGGTCCTTCTGGAGTTAGATTAGATTAGATCTTGATTAGGTTTCTAGAGAGTCTGCATAGTGAAGGAGATTCTGAGATGGAGGATAATTGTCTTGCAAACATGGATTGCTACTTACTGCCTGGGTTTGAATAGTCTTGGAGGACCACACCAAAAAAACCTTGATTAATGTGCCTCTTTCTCATGGCCGCCAAGCTACGTCCTCTTGAAAGCATCTGGGAAATACAGGCTTTAATAGAGACAGATTGATACAATAGCAAAAAGATAGATTTACCCAAGCTTTTTAGTTTGCTAGGCCATAGGATCTTGGGGTGCAAAGAAGACACAGCTCTCAGAATAAGGAGCACTATGGGGAAAAGACAACCCTGTAGGTTAGATTAGGATGAGAAAGAGCATGTGGCTGGTCTAAGATCAACCAGTAAGCTTCAATGGTAGGGTGTGGATTTGAACTTGGGTCTCCTCAATCTAACCACTATACCATATTGATGCTGCTGACCAATGGTGTAAGGTTTTGCTGTTTTCTGAGACCCCTTATATGCAGCACCTGTAAAGGCAACTTCCTGTAGTATTCTGAGGTGATGTGTGTTATGCTGCCTTCTTGCCTTCCTTAGTACTTCCTACTTATTTTTGCTACCAAAGGCTGTTTCCTTCAAATTCTTAGTTGGGTCCAAAGAACAAGGATGGCTTAGTTATATTTGATATAATAACAGAATCGCCAGTGTGTGTAGGTGACCTGAGGTAAAAGGGGATCCTTTACTCTAAATAAAACAGCTGTTTTCTCTTAAAAACAAATAGAGCTTATTTAGAAGTACAACAGTGTAATCGTTTCAGTAAAGTTCATTGGCACAATGCTTTCAAATAAGTACAGTTTTCCTTAGGGTTACCAAGTTCTTCCAGCCACCAGTGGGGGATGGGGGTTCTCCTTTCTCTAAAGTTCCTTAAACAGAACTAGCAATAAAGGTCAGTTTTCCCAACTAGCCACTTAAGCCAATAACTTTCACAAAGGCCACAGATTTCTGTCACACTCCACACTCTTCATCCACTCAGCTCTCTTCTTCCCCCCCACACACACTTATCAAACTCGTTCTCCACAAACAAGTCAACTCCTTCCCCTAGGGTACAGCTACCATCCAATCATCACATACTTCGCCACTCACCCACCCAGCCCCCTATTTCTTACTCCACAGGCCTATATTTTAACCCACAGCAACATATATATATATAAAACCCTATATCATATCACAGAAATAGAATGCACATGAGATATTTACATAGTAAGACACCACAGATGGCTATAAAGCATACCTCCAGAGAAAGAGAAACCCTCTCCACATTAATTGATTCCATCATCGAATTCATGTTACCATTAGGAAGTTTATTCCAATAGTCAGCGCAAGTCTACTATCCTGTAACAATTAGATTAAGACCATTAGATCTAGTCTTGCCCTTTGAAGTGGCAGAGAACTCACCTTCTTCAATATGACAGCCCTTCAGGTATCTGGAAAGCACAATCATATCTCCCCTCCATCTTTTCATCTCTAGGCTAACAATACTCAGTTCCTTTTTGTCATGGGTCCTGTTTTCCAGACTCCAGTCATCTTTGTTACCCCTAAATAAATGAAATTGCAAGGTGAGGATGGTTCAATGTGACATAAATTCAAAATAGTCTATTTCCTGAGGTTTAAGAAACCAAGAACAAGACGATTGCCTTGTAGGCAATGCTCCCTCTAAGCTGTGGAGTCTTGTGAGCAAAAATTCTACTTTATGAGCTACTGGCATTAAAGTTGTGAGTGAGCGATTTGGCTACTGCATAAATTAGTTTGCTCTGGAGCCATCCTTTCCTGTGTGAAGACAAAAATCACTTGACTCTCCCTGGTCCGAAAAAAGCTCGGCTGGCCAGCACTAGAACCAGTGCTTTCTTGGTGGCAGCCCCATACTGGTGGAATGAGCTCCCAGAGGACATCAGGGCCCTGCGGGACTTACTACAGTTCCGCAGGTCTTGTAAGATGGAGCTCTTCCACCAGGCCTTCGATTAGGAGCCACCACCCGGGGACTAAGGACGACTATGCCCCTGGAACTTGCTGGCTGAGATCCTGCCAGAGGCGGCTTAATCGGATGCTGCCCCTTTCACCACTGTGACTCTGACTGTTGCCATTTTATCTGCTTGTTTTATTTGTAAATTACGTTGTGTTTTAAATCTTGTAAACTATTGTTTTATAGTATTTTAACTGTTGGAAGCCACCTTGAGCCAGCTTGTCCGGCTAGGCAGGGTAGAAATACAAGTAATAAATAAATAAATAATATGTGTGAGCTGGAGGCTAAAAAGCTGTAAGCTTGCTCACACTGACTCAGCTTAGAGGGAACACTGCTTGTAGGATATGACCAAGGTCTAACTAGTTCAGCATTCTGTTTACTGCAATGACCAGGAGGGATAATAACAAAAACTGTGTGCCATCAAGTCACAATCAAGTCACGGATACCCCAGGACCATGGGGTTTTCAAGGCAAGAGATGAGCAGCGTTGATTTGTCATTGCTTTTCTCTGCGTAATCACCCCAGTCTTCCTTGGTGGTCTCCCATCTAAGTACTAACCATAACCAACCCTGTTCCACGCTCTGATAAGTTTGGCCCAGGCTGCACAGGAGATAGATGACTCTGGCTATTCACAAGCAGGCTGCACAGGGGCTAGCCTCCCATGGTCTCTTGCTTCCAGAATATTCAGAGATATACTGCCATGTGTTATGGAGCTTCCATTTAGGCACAATGGCTACCTTGTATTTCAAATTTCAGTTTTTATTCCAAGAAAGGGAATTCAAATAATCCAAAATAACCATATTTTTCTTAATTCTCAATGTCTCGATTTGACGTTTGACTTAATTAAAAAAAACTGATAGGACTCTCCATTTCAGCACTTCCCTATCTATAACCTTTCTCATGGCTTTGTGTGTGTAAGTATGCATGAGCGTGTATACAAAGTACGGTATTTAGAGAACATTTCCTATCCTTCCAGACATCTGTAATATTTTATAAGGTCATATTTTACCTCCAATTGAAATCTAGTAGCCTACATAATCCTTAAAGGAAATACTTAAAATGTCTGACCGAAGCACAGAGCCATAGAGGTGAAAAACTGAAAGTTGATTATTGAAATGCCATGTCATTTACTGTGCCCATTTTTCATTATTTTCTTGAAATGCCAGGAACCCTTGAAATACTCAAGCCTTTGAAAAGATGCTAATATGACAGGCAAACTAGCTCCAGACAAAGCTGGGCAAACTTTCTGCCAGATTTTCATTAGAATCCAACACTGGATTTAAGAAAATGTGTTATGGTGTTTGTCACGGTAACATCAGATACTCTTCAAAACCAGGGCCAAGGTATCCTTGTTGGTCAATCAGCTACCATCTGACTTTTATGTACTCATCTAGAAAAAGTCTCAGAGCAATTTACAAACTCCTTCCCCTTCCCCTTCCACTGTGAGGTAGGTGGGGCTGAGAGAGCTCTTTCCAGAACTGTCCTTGAGAGAACAGCTGTGCCAGAACTACGGCTTGCCCAAGGTCATCCAGCAGCTGCAAGTGGAGGAGTGGGGAATCAAACCCAGCTCTTCCAGATTAGAGTCCACGCACTTAACCACTACACCAAACTGACTGTAGTGGGATATGCATGGGATAGAGCAGGTAGAGAAAGAGGTACTTTCCCCCCTTTCTCACAATACAAGAACTCAGGGGCACTCTATGAAATTTCTGAGCAGTCGGGTTAGAACAGATAAAAGGAAGTACTTCTTCACCCAAAGAGTGATTAACACATGGAATTCACTGCTACAGGGGGTGGTGGCGGCTACAAGCATGGATGGCTTCAAGACGGAATTAAATAAACATATGGAGCAGAGGTCCATCTGTGGCTATTAGCCACAAGGCATAGATAGGAAATCTCGGTCTGGGGCAAGTGATGCTCTGTATTCTTGGTGCTGGGGGGGGGGGGGGCAACAGTGGGAGGGCTTCTAGTGTCCTGGTCCCACTGTTGAACCTCTTGATGGCACTTGGTGTTTTTGGCCACTGTGTGACAGAGTGTTGGACTGGATGGGTCATTGGCCTGATCCAACATTGGCTTTTCTTATGTTCTTATTTGTAAGCTGCCTTGAGCCATGAAGAAAGGTGGGACATAAATATTTAAAGAACTGAATAAATAGAACTTTGGCCAGATACATCATAGTCAGTGGCTCAAACTAGGTGTTACATCTTACCCAGCTTGAGACACAGGTGCTCATTGTCACACAAGAAAAACTTACCTCAACAGTACTCCATTAGCTTTGAAGCACTGTGAGGGGCAAAGAGAGGATTCCAGTTTCCCTCTGTGAGGCAAAACACCTGAATTTCCCTCAAGAGAAATTATTAGAGGGCCTAATCTGGCTCCCAGGTGTTCATGATTTGAGCCTTACTGCAGTTACTATTAGGGTTGCCCAGTTCTGAGTTGGAAATTACTGGGAGATTTTAGGGGTGGAGCCTGAGGGGGTGGGGTTTGGGGCATAATACCACAGAGTCTGACATTTTCTCCAGGTCAACTGATCTCTCTTCCCTGGAGATCAGTTGTAATTCTGGGAGATCTCCAGGTCTCACCTGGAGCTTAGCAATCCTAGTTACCATCCTTATCTCTTTCAAGCCCTGACTCAAGAATGAGGTAACTGGTTAATCATGAGAACCTGTACTCAGCTGTATGACCAGATAAGAAGGGGGGATTAGGAGAGGACCGTAACGTCTTCTGGAAAGTTCGGTCAACAGAGATTCCTGATTGGAGCTAAGGGACCACTTCATGCCAGAGGGCAAAAAGCTATAATAAGGGTATAGGCCAAAAGGAAGCCATAATAACTTTATGTTCATGGTATGCTATGATATGTTTATCCTTCATGATGATGGACTGCAATGTATAGAATGCTTTAATGTTACTGCTTGGATTTTATGAGGTAAGAAGATTTGCCATCTAATATCAGGTATTCACCGTATTAGATAGAACAGTAAGCTTCTTTATTTTCTCAGTTGCTAAATTATGGAGATTGTACTGCAAGTTCATAGTGAAATCTTTTTAAAATTTTTAATACAAGGTCTGTCTTACTTATGTGCATTCAGCCTCTATGACCCACAGGGCTGCATATTGCTCAAGGGACAAGTAGTAATAACCTGGGGGGGGGGGCAGGCTTGGGTTTCTGAACACCCTCCCATTCCACTTTCAGCAATGGGAGGGAAAGCAGGAAGCGCCTCCTTCTCTCCCTCACAGCACTGCAGCCTGTATCTTTTGCATTTAGCTGCATGTTGATTTTACTATTTACTCCCCACCAGTGTTCCCTCTAAGCTGAGTTAGAGTGAGCTAGCTCACAGTTTTTTAGCCTCTGGCTCACACATTTTTGTTTTAGCTCAGGAAGGATGGCTCCAGAGCAAACTGATTTATGCAGTAGCCAAATCGCTTGCTCACAACTTTCATGCCAGCAGCTCACAAAGTAGAATTTTTGCTCACAAGACTCCACAGCTTTGAGGGAACATTGCTCCCCACCCCCTTGCTCTATGCATATACCTGCCAACTGAGGACATGCATCTGACTAAAAGGACTGCAGCAGTTAGAGTGTCACAGTAGGATTTGGGAGACCCAAGTCTGAATCCCCACTCTGCCATGGAGGATCGCTGGGCAACCTCAGGCCACTCACACCCTCTCAGCCTAACCTACCTCACAGGGTTGTTGTGAGGTTAAATGGCAGGAGAGAAGAATTAAGTAAACTGCTGATGCATGGATTTTAACATAATAAGAGAATCCCGAGGTCAAGTCTTTTACAGTGCCATCACGAGCAGAGTTACTCCTTTCTAGTCTACTGCAGGTAATGGGCTTAGAAGGGTGTAACTGTTCTTAGGATGGCATTAATTGTTACTCTGTTTAGCTAGGTTCCTGACATACTAAATCAAGCCAGAAAAAGAGCTGGACCAGCTGGACAGAATTTACTTTTCTCTGCACTGTTATAAAAGGCCAAAAGGAATGGATTCCGTTTTTCATTTTTTTCATTTGTTTTCCTGACTTAACAAGTGCCACTTTATACTTTTCAGACATTCTTTGCTCATTGTCATTAACCAAACACAGCTGATGTATTGAAAGCATTTAAACTACTTTTCTAGGCACTGACAACATAATGCTACAAAATTAGAGGCTTAGAGAGATGACTTATTTGGTTGAACATTTTTACATCTGTTGCCAAATAAATAAGTTTTATTCACACTATCAGTGGTATCTGTCATACATAAACATTATGTGTTTTTTTTTTTACTTTGGATTAACATAATGTTTAAAACATTCTGGTATTCTTATTATAAAATCCCTCACGTGCCAGCACTGGAAGCTCCTTCTTCTAGCAGCACATCTTCACTTAGCCTGACTCATGGGTGTCAACTACGGGGGGGCTCGAGGGCTCAAGCCCCCCCCAATTTTCCGGGGGGGGCTCAGCCACCCCCGGCAAAATGGAGCGCCCTGCCGGCCTGCCCTCCTGCCTCCCTGGGGCGGGGGGGGGGCGGGAGAGAGGCGGCGACGGCTGGCTGACTGGCCACCCTCATGCGCTCCATTTTGCCGGGGGAGGCTGAGCCCCCCCCAGGAAACTTAGGCACGAGGCGGAGCGGGAGCCCGGGGCCCGCAAGGGCGACGCGCCGGCCCCGGCTGCAGGCAGCAGCAGCCAGCTGCAATCCCCGAGGTGAGCTGGGAGAGGGAGGGAGGGAGGGGGGTGGGGAGCGCGGCGGGCGGGTGGCGGCGGCTCCCTGGGGGGGGGGGGAAGAGCGGCGGGGACATGGTCCCGAGCACAAGAGAGCCCCCCCCCGGGAATTTAAAAAGTCTATGCCCCTGGCCTGACTGTTGCCCAGATGGTGCTTCTGTATTCCCCTTTGCAAGGCAGCCAGGCATCAGAGCCTGCAATTCTGTTTGGCTTCTTCTACCACCCCAAGTCTGCACTCTCCACCTTCATAGTTCGCCTTTCTTGGTGACAGGAACGAACCCAGATTGTTTGCCTCCCTCTGGTTACAGTTCTTCAGTAGTCAACCCAGCATCAAAATGACCTCAAAAGTTTTGTAAAACATCTGTATATCTAATTCTCAACAGTCCCCTATGTGCAGATACTTATTTCCACAGATAGGGGGCATACTTACCCAATCAAGTTTTTCTGCAAACTTGGGTGACCCCCTAGGTTTGCAGAAAAATCTGAAAAGTTAAAAAAATACATTGGGGGGGAGTTTAAATTCCTTTAAAACAGGAGCGTTACCTGCACATGTGCAAGCAACACTTCTCCACTGGAGCAGTGGGAAGGATTGAGGCACTTCAGGCCGGTGACGGCTAGTGAGTGAAGTGAGGAGGGTGGGAGGGCAGAACACCAGCCAGGGAGAGCCACAGCCGTCCCATTACCTGGCTGGGAGAGGAGCCCTCAAATTCTGCCCCTTTCTTTCAGTGCTGCCACAGTAGGCAGTGCCCACCACAGGTCTCCACCTTGCAAGCACAGGCAATGCAGGAGCAGGGGAGGGCAGTTTAAACGGTGGTATGGTGGGAAAGCAGAACGACTGCCTACCATGCCACCAGAAGAGGAGCTGTACCCGCCATGGAGACAGGGCCGGTGCCTGACTTTTTTGTGCCCTAGGCAAGGCTACGCGAGAGCCTGCAGCCAGTTGGAGGGGCGCTGATTGTCCATTCTGTGCCTCTCAGGTCTGCACCCTAGGTGGTCGCCTAACTTGATCTAATGGTAGCACGGGCCCTGCATGGAGATTACCCCTTGCTCAGCCTAGCCTGTCTTCAAGGCCTCTTCCTCTTTCCTCAGCTGTTCAGTGATGAGAATGGGGGGGAGGGAGCATGTAAGCAGCAAGCTGACAGGGGAGAGGGGTACCACTGATGATGGGGGGAACCAGAACCAAGTGAGCACTGCACTGATGGGGGGGGGAGGCAGCAAACTGATGATGGGGGGGGGGAGAGGGCAGAGCTCCAACAGGTTGGGGGGGGAGTCAAGCAAGTGCTGCACTGACAATGGGAGGGGCAAACTAGGCAAGGAGTAAACTGAGGATGGAAGGGAGGCAAGCAGGCGGAGCTCCAGTGACAGGCACTGAGGATGGGGGGAGGTGTGTAGGCTGAGCAGCTCACTTTTCAGAGACCAGCGTCTTCAGAATTCCAAAGTCCAGAACACACAGTCAAGGGAACCAGATTCATGGGGTAGTAGAGGAAGAAAATGACCTCCTGTATTACATGCAAATTATTATTTTTAAATTATGTATACAGTGATATCAGTATGTACCTCACAGACATTTACATATAAAAATGAAAATAGAAGAGAAGAGCTTGGATTTATACCCTGCTCTTCACTAACCAAAGGAGTCTCACAGTGGCTTATGATTTCCTTTCTGTTCCCCTCCCCACAGCAGACACCCTGTGAGGTAGGTGAGGTGAGAGAGCTCTCTTGAGAACTGCCCTTGAGAGAACAGCTCTGAGAGACCTTATGACTGACCCAAGGTCACACCAGCAGCTGCATGTGGAGGAGTGTGGAATCAAACCCGGTTCTCCCGGGTTAGAGTCCCCGCTCCTAACAGCTACACCAAACTGGCTCTCATAGGCAGTCTCAGACTGCAAGGCACTTACAATTCAGCAATAGACAAGGAGGCAAAGAGCTAGTGACTAAGGAGAGAGATAAAGGTGAGTGTACAACAGATACACTTTTACAAGCTAAGGAGGGAAACAGAAGTGGCTGCTATACAATACGTGACAAGCATTCACTGTGCTTCAAGTGCTTTTCTGGGACATAGACTCAAACATAGAATTGGTGAGGGAATATTCCCATGAGTTTCTCACATGTCCCTGCTTGTTTTCCCCTAATCTCTTCGGAAGACTAAGTAAACCTTGCTGGGCTTTCCGGGGCAGGTGTTGAACAATTCGGGTGCTGCCAATGAAACCCATTCTTGTGGGGTTTCAGTGGTTGAAGGACTCCATAGCAAAGTGCACTGTGGCCATGACTTGTGGAATTCTTATTAAAAAAGTTTAATTACTGTATGTTCTACACTGACTGGACTTCAGGAGTTCCCTTATACTTATTCATGCTCCCACTGTTCACTCCAAAGGTGGCCCATTAAATTGTTCCTGCCTCCATTTTAACCTAACAGCCACCCTGCCCTCCTTGAGGTGCCTTCCTTCAGGACTCCCAACAGAGCCACAGCAAGATCACAGTCCTTTTCTGTGATGGGGCCAAGTCCATCGGCACAACCTGAGTGGGTGAGGAGGGCACCTTCCCTGGCTGCATTTAGGAGACATGTAAGGCAGCCTTCCAGAGAACAGCTGGTGGTGGGTAAACTTTTCCAGCAGATTTGGCTGTGAGTTTGTCAGTCCTGTGTGTTTTAACTCTTGGATGTGTTGTCTGAATACTTTTAAATTGGTAAATTGGGTATTTTAATCTGTTTCGGTTTTGCTAATTTCTGCCTTTGCAACTTGGTTGCTACATTGTGCACCAGGAAGATAAGGTAGGATAGAAATGTTTTAAACAAATAGGTTGGGCTGAAAGAGTGAGTGACTTGTCCAAGGTCACCCAGTGAACCTGGGAACTTGAAGAAGAAGAGAAGAAGAGATTGGATTTATATCCCGCCCTTCACTCACTTGGAGTCTCAGAGTGGTTTACAAACTCCTTTCCCTTCCCTTCCCCCAAAACAGACACCCTGTGAGGTAGGTGGGGCTGAGAGAGCTCTGAGACAACTGTCCTTGAGAGAACAGCTGGTACAGAGCTACGGCTTGCCCAAGGTAATCCAGCAGGTGCAAGTGGAGGAGTGGGGAATCAAACTCGGTTCTCCCAGATTAGAATCCACACACTTAACCAGTACACCAAACTGGCTACCCAGATCCTAGGCTGTTGCTATAACCACTACACAGAACTGGCTCCCATTTCATATATTAACCCTGATCTTTAGAAAAGTGGTAATTTGTGTGCTATCCTCACCTGGATAGCCCAGGCTAGCCAGGTCTCAGAAGCTAAGCAGGGTCAGCTCTGGCTAGAATTTCGATGGGAGACCTCCAAGGAATACCAGAGGTGCAACGTGGAGGCCAACCACCTCTGAATGCCTCTCGGCCTGAAATGCCCCCCCTCCAATTTTCAAGTCAGCTGTGACTTGACAGCAAAAAAAGTGTGCTACAATGATAAGTAACTTTAGTATTATAGTGCACAGTCTGATTAGCAGCTTACTTGTTTATGGTCATAAATTCAATTTAGAGTCAATTTAAATTTAGGGGACTGGCATAATGATTTTGCTCTTCTCATTCATATGTGCTTTTTAATTGCAAAAATTAGACCTGCACTTAAGGTCACAGAGAAAAGGGTGAGGGGCGATCGAATTCTAGGGCCTCTGGCCATTGGGGGGGGGGCTGTAGCGGTGGCAAAGTCACGTGACTTTCTTTCATATGATGGTTGGATTGGATCTGGATGCAGCAGGGAGGGGGCAGAATTCCACTCCCTGCTTTCTAAACAAATGGGCCACACCAGTGAACAAATGTGGCTACCTCCCCCACTCAATCACATTTCATCTAGCCCTGTTCAGTTCAGGTTTTATGTCTGGTGACTCAAACAGGGATGGGCATGAACTGGCTGATGAACTGAAATTCATCATGGATTTTGGCCTGTTCGGGGTTTGCAAACTGGGGTTTGTAACTGAAGAATTGTGATGAACTTCATGTAGGTCCGTGGTTCAGTTTGTGGTCCAGCCACGAACTGAAACGCAAAATATATGATTCATGCCCATCCCTAGAATCAAACAGGGGCTGTTTGAACAAAATTCATGACAGTTTCTCAAAAAGACAGTTGACGGATACCATCTTTATACTGACACATGATTTTGTCAGCTGAATCTTTTCTCTTGCCAATCAGAGCCCTGCCTCAGACTCATCCAAATGCCTCTCTGCTCAGGTAATTAAGCAAGGCATCACCTGGGGTTCCACACGGCACATTGGATTAATCCTTCATGCTTTTCTCATTATCAGGAAATAATTGAATTAGCATCGAAAGGGCCAAGATTTGTTTTACTTGCTCTCTGAAGTTCATTTATACATCTGCTATTAATATCCACTAATGAGACAGACAATAAAAAAAAACTGATTTGTTTTCCTTGTAGAAAGACAGGGAAATCTGTACCATTACAACAAACAAATGGCGAAAAAGGAGCAAAAAGATGTAAGAAATCGTCTCTTAATGAGACTGACCTTTTGCCATATGAACCCAACCACCGCCTTCCCCAAGTCTGGTTGCAAAAGCGCCCAGGATTTCATTCTCAAGGCTGCTATAATTTGGGATTATGCCCCTTGGCCTACATGTTTTGCAGATCTGATTCTGACACCAGATGTTTTTTCTAGTTCATATTTGCCAGCATTTCAAGATTTCAATGATTTAGCGCCAGGCTCCTCCCAACTGGTACAAGTTCCTCCTCCCAAACCCTGCTAAAAGTAGAACAGCTTACATTGCAGTATTTGGAATAATTCCTTTTATATTCTTCTGCTAAAAACAACAATTGAAGTGACTCATATGGCTATAAATGCAGAGTACAAAAGTAAAATGGAGAGGGGTTTTTTTGGGGGGGGGGGGCTACTTCATTTCCATTGCTCTTCTTGTTTGCTTTAACTAACTGACATCATGAACCTGCAGAGCAGCTGAGCTCTTGCAAAGGGTTTTCTATGTTCTTGCAGTTCACCTCTTGCAGAGCTCAGCTTGCATTTCCTAACTTTGAAGGCTGCTGTTTGTTTTGCCTACTTTAAATTAAATGTATCTGAATAGAAGCAATTGGGTAGTGGGGGGATTTAAGGCTCACTACATTCATGTCTTTGTCCTACTGACCCGAGTGTTCAGTTCTTGGCTAAATACCTTTTTGTATCCAAGCTTGAACTATGAACTGGTGACAGGATAGAATAGGGTTGCCAATCTCCAGGTGGCACCTGGAGATCTCCTGATATTATAGTAGATATCTAGATGACCAAGATCAGGTCCCTTGGAGAAAATGGCTGATTTGGTGGGTGGAATCTATGGCATTATATCCTGAGCCAGTTTGGTGTAGTGGTTAGGTGTGCGGACTCTAATCTGAGAGATCCGAGTTTGATTCCCCACTCCTCCATTTGCACCTGCTGGATGACCTTGGGCAAGCCATAGTTCTGGCACAGCTGCTTCTGAAAAAAGAGCAGTTTCTGTCAGAGCTCTCTCAGCCTCACCCACCTCACAGGGTGTCTGTTGTGGGGAGGGGAAGGGACAGGAGTTTGTAAACTGCTCTGAGACTCCCTTGGGTAGTGAAGGGCAGGGTATAAATCCAATCTCCTCCTCCTCTTCTTCTGCTAATGTCCCTCCACCCCCAAACCCTGCCCTCCATAGGCTGCAGCCCCAAAATCTTGAGGTATTTCCCAACCCAGAGCCGGCAACTTAGAAAGCTGAAGGGGCTGAAGGATGGCAATGACCAATCTGGGGAGAATTCATGGCTCCTCCCCCACAAAGTTCAGATCATGCAAAGGTACATGTTTACCCATAGGCATCAACTATGGGGGGGGGCTGGGGGGCTCGGGCCCCTGCCAAAAATTTTCAGGGGGGATTGAGCCTCTCCCGGGGCAACCAATGCAGGTAGGCTTTAAAGCGCGGGCAGTCAGTTCAGGGCGCCCTTTTACTCCCCCTGCCTAAGAATGGGAGGGAGCTAAGGGGAGGCTTGCAATGGCTGTATGTCCTTTAAAGTGAGCAGCCCAGCAGGTCTGCCTGCCAGCTGCTTGCTTTAAAGCACGGGCTCCCTTTTGCTCCCTCCACCTAAGAATGGGAGGGAGATCCAGAGTCCAACTTTCTGCATCAACCCTTTGCAGAAGCAGGAACATTTCAACACTAGCAAGCCTGGCAGGGATGTTGTCACTTGACTGAAATCTTCCTTCCTATCGTTTTTCTGCCTCTCTTTCTGTCTTTTTCCCTTCCTTTTGTTTTTCTTTCTCTCTTTCAGTCCTCTCTCCCCATCCTTTTTCTACCCCTCCCTCCCTCCCTTCCTCTCTTTGTGTTTCTCTCTCTTTGTCTTTCTCTCTGTTTTTTTCTTACTTTGTCTTCTCTCGCTCTCTCTTTCTGTCTTTCTTACTTTTTCTATCTCTTTGTCTTTGTGAGTCCATTTTTTTTTCTTTTGGTGCATAATGCCTTTAGCTCACACATATAATGCCACTTCTGTCACCTCTTCCAGATGTCTCCTTAAAGTCCACCTTTTCTATTAACTGTTTGGAACAACTGCCAAATCCCCTTCTTTCTTTCTTTCTTTCTTTCTTTCTCTCTCTCTCTCTCTCTCTCTCTCTCTCTCTCTCCCTTTCCTTCCTTCCTTCCTTCCTTCCTTCCTTCCTTCCTTCCTTCCTTCCTTCCTTCCTTCCTTCCTTCCTTCCTTCCTCCCTCCCTCCCTCCCTCCCTCTCTCTAGTAAAGTAAGTGAGATTATATTTGAATAGTTTCTATAATTATTTTTTTTAAAAGTCGGTCTGCTCAGAATTTTAAAACTAGCTCCATAGCCAACATGTGGTAACCCAATAGGGTTTTCAAAGCAAGAGACATTGAAAGGTGGTTTGCCATTGCCTGCCTCTGCATACCAACTCTGGGCTTCCTTTACGGTCTCCCATCCAGCTGCAGACCAGAGCTGTCTGTCAAAAAAGAAAGTATAGTCCTTAACCCTGGCTGTCTCCACCCGCTTTCAGTGTATCAGCAGTCAGACTGCAAAGCCTAAGGCACACAAAGCCTAAGGTTGAGCTCCAATTTACTGAGCCCTCAAGAGCTAGTTTCTGTTTCTTCCTCAAGGCCTGTATGGGAAGGGGGTGTGTGTCTCACTTAGGTCTTGTACCATGTCTGTGTAGGTTGCAGTCTTCCAGTGTGTGCCTTAGGGTTCTCTCCCGGTTAGAAGCAGTAACGAGACCTGTTTTTGAAGGTACCAGAACCTCCCATGTGCTGGCTGTCAAGCAGAACTGAAGGATGATCTGACAGATAAGCTCACCCCTATCCATCATGCCTCAGAGGATACCACAGACCCGGGAAGGAATCCATCCTCTGCCACCCCAGACAAGGGAAACAGATAACAGATTTCTGACATCAAATAACATCCACCAGAATCGCACTTCTTTCCCTGCCACCAACGCTTTACGTCAGGCACACAATTATAAAGCCCGCTAGGAGACAAACACCTGCTTGCTGTCGGTGGCAGACTCTCCCGATCAGCCTTCGGTTTGCCAAGGTAGGGCCGGGGGAAGAGGCAGTGCCATTTGCTGCTATAATGCATATTGTGCTCACGTTCCCTCCAGGGAGAGTAACCAAGCCAGGTAATTGGGCTCCTGCAAATTTGACAGCTGCAGGCAGTAATCACTCTCTTTGCTCTTCCTCCCCTGGCAACCGGCATGTTTACATTGGGGGCTAAAAACCCCCACACTCTTCCCCTCCCCCATCCTCCAACAGGAGAGGAGGAAGGAAGGGAGCACGGTAAAGTTAGAGGGAACAATAGAGGGGTTGTGATGGCAAACGCTTTGCTTCCGTTAGCGGAAAACAATGATGTTTACTTTGCACAATGGAAACTTGAAAGTTTAATAGACTGCCTTCAGAGAATGACTGACAGCCCGATTATCCTTTGGAAGTGTACACAGTTGTTATTAATCATGTCTATAGAATTTCTGGAGGCGCGAAACATTCCTTTTATTTACACTCAGAACTGGAGGAAGCCGTTGCGCTAACCTGCCAAGGGCTTCCTGAAAAAAACAGCACCTCATAGCTCTTTTATATCAAATTCTTGCAAGACAGCGAACAGCGGTAGAACTCTGCTTTCCACCACTAGGCAATACTACCCAATTTAACTTCTATCTGAGAGGATGCCATTTGGTTTCTTGCTCCAGTGCATCATGTAAAATGAATGGCCAGCTTGGCCAATGTGAGGGAAGAGGATTACCACCGGCCCGGCCAAGTGTAAAAACGGACCAGGCGGGGGCAGTGTGGACCTGCAGTGGGAGGAGTGGCCACTCTTCCCCAGGCTGGAATCTGATCAAGAGGTGGGCCTGGTTAGGAAAGGGAGGGAAGAATGGCAAGGAAAGGAGGCTACTGAGGGTGGGCCAAGGGAAGACTCCCAGATGGCTTGTTCTAGTGAGGAGCAGAGATGGCTCCCAATAAAGGAAGAAGCTTTGTGACTGGACATGGAGGACCAGGCAGCAGAGATCAGCACCAAGCAGGGTTTCTTCCTACATAAGGCAGGACCAGCAGAGAGGTCCAAACTTTTAAAGTACGCTTGTTGGATGCTGGGAAAAGTGCCAGGGATGCCATGGTGCCAAATGGGTACCATGTTGAGGACCCCTTGTTTAGGTCTTTAAAGGTGCCTCAAAACTGTCAGTCCTATGCTGCCCCCACAATACAGCATAGGACTGACAGTTTATCATATTTTTTGCTCCATAAGACGCACTTTTCCTCCCCATAAAAGTGGGGGGGAAAGTGTGTACGTCTTATGGAGCGAATATGGAGCTTTTCTTACCTGTAACAGGGCTCTTTCTTCAGCAGGAACGCAGGGGAACGCCATTCAGGCTGGCATCCCAGCCTTCCCCGCCCCTCCCTGCTGGGCCTGAGCTGTTAAGACTTAAAAGGGAAACGGCAGGAAAAACCCCACCAGGCTAAGTACTCTTTCCCTTTAAGTGCTTTTTTCCTTTAAAACAGCCAGCAGCAGAAAGCCCCGCCCACAGATTAAGCTCTGTGGCTACTTTGCACAGAAAGGCCTGGCTTTGCATGGCATGCCGACATCTCTCTTCTTTCCTTTCTCTATCTTCCTTCCTTCCCTTTTTTCTGTCTGTCTGTCTGTCTTTCTGTCTCTCTCTCTCTGTCCCCACCTTTCTTTCTTCTTTTCTCTTTCTCTCTCTCTCTCCTCCTCCTTCCTTCCTTTATCTCTCTCTCTCTCTTTCTTTCTGTTTCATTTTTTCCTGTTTTCCTCCTCTAAAAACAAGGTGCGTCTTATGATCAGGTGCGTCTAATGGAGCGAAAAATATGGTATATACAGTTCCTTTAAACATGTAGAAATGAGCCGTTCCCCATCCCTTTTATTTTAATGCCAGGAAATGCCTTGTCCGTGTAATTTCTGTATATCTTTTGGCTGTTCAAGACAGATCAATTAAAAAGTAACAGAAAATAAGAAGAGCCAATGGTCCATCGAATCTAGCATCCTTTTTCACACAATGGCCAACCAGTTGCCCTGGAGTGGCAACAAACAACGAACAGAGGCCAAGGCCTTCACTTAATGTTGCCTCCTACTGGTAGTCTGAGGTTTACTTCCTCTGAATGTGAAGCTCCCCTTTAGTCAACACGGCTAGAAGCTGCTGATAGACCTTTGGTCCGGGGGTTGCCACGGACCCGGCAGCACCCCCGACCTTGTCTCAGCCTCACTGAAACTGCAGAGTCCGAGGGGACACCCCCACTTACCTCCCAAGGCACAGAGTCAGAAGAAGTTGGAGACATCAAGGGCTGGGATGAGACATGCAACCACCATGGAGCCAGGGAAAGAAAGACTTGGAGGCTGCCATTGACTGAAGGGGCTGATCCAGGAGCAGAGGGCACCTGGAGGGTCAAGGGGTGGGAAAAGGGAGAGAGCAGCCGGCCCAGTATCCTCATGGACTGTCCTGAGACATCAGGGCAGGGAAGGGCGGTAGGTAGGGGTGGATGGGCTACTTACCCTGTCCAATGCTGAGATTGGAGGAGGTTGGAGGAGGAGCTGGGGGCAGGCTCTAGAATTAGGATCCAGGCTGGCCCTTTGGCTTCCCTCCTATGAGAAGCAGCATGGATTGGGTCAGGTGGTGGAAGCTGGGCTAGGGGCAATGGATTTAAAGGGAAGCAGATTGACTGGCCAGGGAGGAATTGCCGATGATGCTATTCATACCTGTAGGTTCCGGAGAGATGGGTCTCAAAGGATAGAATGAGAGTGTTCTGAGGCCGTGTCAGCTGTTTCTTGGAAGAAATCAAGCCCTGGAGCAACCCAATCCTCTGCCCTCAGACCTAGGGAAGCCGGGGCCTGACACCTTTTCTCCATGAACCCGTCTAATCCTCTGTTTAAGCTATCTATGCTTGTACTAGGGAACAATATATAAAGGGAACAATATTTGTACCCCAAACCTCATTGTAATACTGCAGCACCATAATAAAGGCAACATGTTACGCATAGAAAAATTCTTGGTTTTAAGGCTTTTATTTAGAAAAGCACTAATCATCGCAGAAAACATCACCAGCTGTTTTTGACAAAGTTTCACAGCACAGTTCTTTGGAGTGCTTGGCAATTAGCTTGCCTTTTAATTGTGATCCCAGAATCAATTGTAAACAAATGCATTAAACAAACATCTCAGATGTTGCATTCATTCCAAAGGAATAGCATTATTTTTCATGACAGTCAACAGATGGATAAATCAAGGACTGATGCCTCCTGTTGAGAAGATTCAACTTGAACGGAAGGATTATTTTTCTAAACAGACATTCAGAATTATTTGTTTAACAGAATCCCCAAGGCTCAAGCTAATCCAAGAAAGTGTTCAGTGAACTCAAGACAATAGGACCTCTCTCTCTATTAGGCCTGTAGCTACAGTGGGGCTCTTTGGGGCTCCGTCCCCTTACTTAAAGGTACAGCCCCACAGGAATTTGTTCTCAAAATGCTTACAAAACCTTTCTTTTTACAATTTTTAAAGGCATGTGCTCCCTTAAACCCCCTTAAATATTTAAATGCCCCCCTGTAGGAAAAAATCCTAGCTATGGGCCTGCTCTCTTTTTGAAGATCTAGATTAGAAGTCTTGCCTCAGGGCTCTGTTCTCCCATTTATTAGGAGATTTCTTCTGATTGATCTCCACATTAGAAGGGTGTTTACGCTGGCCCATTTCAACGTGCTCCCCTCAGCTGTGCTATATGGGAGATTTTAAAAAATACCATTTTCGGATAGGCTATGCCCCATGGGCTAAAGGAGATAGAAGGCACGGACCACGTACTTCCTCTTGTAGATTTTACCAGGATTTACGTGCTTATCACCTCGTTCCTATATTGTGATCCTTGGAGGGCAAATATGAGAAAACTAAGATAATGAACTTCCTAGCCTCAAATAGGGCTGATACCATCGAAGCGGTGGCAAACTTCCTGTATAGTGCGTAGTAGTAGGAGAAGTGAAGGCTGTTGTTATGCCAGTAAAGATCTAGATCCAGAAATGTGGAGCTGTTTTCCTCAAAAAAGGTGGATCACAACTAGGTCGAGCTTTTCAAAGTCAGTGAGAGGAGGAGACAAAAGTACAGCTTTATGAAAGTGGGCTGCTGAGACACACATGAAGCTGCCTTACACTGATTCAGACCATCAGTCCACCAAAGTCAGTATTGTCTACTCAGACTGGGCAGTGGCTTCCCCCAGATCTCAGGTTGAGGTCTTCCACATCCCTCCTGCCTGGTCCTATAGCTGGAGATGCCAGAGATTGAACCCGGAACCTTCTGCATGCAAAGCAGAGGCTCTTCCACAGACCCACAGCTGTGGGTGTGATATTTTTACTCCCAGCATCAGTTCTTCTGCTAGAAAAACAGGGATAGACGACTCCTATAGGGTGTCTGTATTGAATAACCAGGTAGAATTAATGTTTTAGCCTGATTCGAGGGGGGAGATCAGAAAAAAATTCACCCAAAGTAATGTTTACTTAGATTGGCATCTGCTGTCTGGGATCTTAGGTAGAGAGCTTTCATATCACCTCCTACTTGAATCTACTTGAGATGCCAGGGTTTCAGCCTCAGACCTTCCTCATGCAAAGGAAATGTTCTGGCACTGAGCCACAATGGTTGGGTTTGGTTTAAAATGAGCCTTACCAGCATATAAAATGCCGAGCTGTGTGCTATGTGCCTCAAACATCTGCATTTATTTTATTTTATTTTTTTAAAAAATTATATGTTGCTTTTCAGCTCAGTCAGGGTCACCAAGTCAGCTAGTTGTTAAAGCATTATTATTATTATTTTTTAAAAAATCATAGAACAATTGATAAAATAATTAAAGACAGAACTTCAGCATATCTTTAAAGCGCATAAACAGTAATTAAAACCTAGGGCAGGCAGGAAGGTGTACTTACGGAAAGCCAGAACAAAAGAAAGCAAAACGAAAGCTTCACCTGCCTGTGGAAGATGGCAACAGAAGGGGACTGGCAAGCTTCTCTGGGAAGAGAGTTCCAGAGTCTTGGTGCCACCTTGTTGGTGCCACCCTCCCTACTCTTAGAAGGTGGGGGGACATAAAGCAGGGCCTTGGAAGATTATTTATTTACAAGATTGATATCCCATTTTTCTGCCCTTACAAGGGCCACCAAGGCTGCTTAAGGCAGCTGTACATGACTACAGCAGTTGGATAGGTTCATACTGGAGCAGTAGGCAGTCCTTCAAGTATGCTGGTCCCTAGCCATATAGAACTTTGAAGGTCAACACCAGCACCTTGAAACAGACTGGGAGCCAGTGTAGAAAAGAAAAAAGGGAAAGGGGGAAAAAGAATGGAACATTTGGAGACTGGTCAATAATTATTCAGGTCTCCTGTATGGTGTAGTGGTTAAGTGCGCGGACTCTAATCTGGGAGAACTGGGTGTGTGTTGTGTTTTAGTTATACTGCAGTTGCTTGATGCAGACTTGGGTATCCTGATACTCAACGTCTCATTGGTTGGGAGTTAGAGATTTCTCACTGGACTTTAAGCCACTCTTGGGTCCAATGGAATTGCATGTTTATTGTTACTTTGTTCTTATTATGGTTGGAACAAGGTATAAATTCAGTGCTGCTCCCACAGGAGCTGTCTTGTGTTGAACTGAGTGTTGTCTTGAATAAAAGCCTGTTTTGATGATTCATCGCCTCCTGATCAATACTTAATAGTGTGATTCCCCACTCCTCCACTTGCAGCTGCTGGATGACCTCGGGCAAGCCATAGTTCTGTCAGAGCTGTTCTTGAAAGAGCAGTTTCTGTCAGAGCTCTCTCAGCCCCACCGACCTCACAGGGTGTCTGTTGTGGGGAGGGGAAGGGAAAGGAGTTTGTAAGCTTCTCTGAGACTCCTTCAGGTAGCAAAGGGCGGGGTATAAATCCAGTCCTCTTCTCTCCTCTCCTCTCCTCTTCTCTTCTTTGTGGGCACAGGTTACATTTCTTTAGTAGTGGATGTACCACAGCCTGCTTCAAATCTGTGGGGACCGCTCCCTCTCAAGAAGGGGTTACTACATCTCAGAGCATCAGCCAGCCCCTCCCCCCAGCAGAGCTAAGCAGCCAGGCACGGCAAGGGTCATGCAAGCAGGTGGTAGGCCTCAGACTTCCCAGAATCCTACACACCCTCAGACTGAATAAACTGAAAAGTATCTCTGGAACAACTGGAAGTCAGCACCCTGGCACCTCCTGACCCTGTCACTGCTTATATAGAGTCCAAGTTGGTATGGATGCGAGAGATTTTACCTTTCAAAGTATAGGGCAAAACAGTCACAGTGGGTTAGGGTTACCAGGTCTGGGTTGGAAAACACCCGGAGACTTTGGGGGGTGGAGCTAGGAGAGGGCGGGGTTTGGGGAGGGAAGGGGCCTCAGCATGGTACAATGCCATAGAGTCCACCCTTCAAAGCTGGAGATCAGTTGGAAAAGTGGGAGATCTCCAGGCCCCACCTGGAGGCTGGCAACCCTACAGTGAGTTAGGGTTTCCATTCCCCAGGCCCAGGCGGGGCATCCCCCACTCTTCAGGGCTTCTGTTTGTTGCCGGCCAGCTGAGCAAATGGTGATCTGTCCACCATGACAAAGGAATCATCGTCAACTGCTCTATTCTCTGATCACATTCTTCCTGCTCCGAACAAAATACCAGATTACAAGTGTGACCTGCACAGTGTAGAAAAACCTTCATTACCTGAGACAGGCCTATGGTTCTCATGGAGGCCATCAGCTCCATTAGATAGAAGAAATATCCACCCAGAGATTTAACTTCTTGGAGACTCTGGGGAGGGAGATGCATCCTGCAGAACAACAACTGCAGCACTCGCACGGAAAACTTTTTAATAAGGCATCTCCGAAAAAGGCAAAGATTTGTGATAGTGATTTCCCAGAGATGGGTAGCAGAAAAATGGCCGTGTCCCTGGCATATAGGGAGACCATGCTTGTAAGTCTTTGTCTGATTAACAAGTCAGTTTGGATCCCTGATTGGGTGTATCCAAAGAATGCACTTTATTAACACACATTAACAGTAACTTTTGCAGCTCCCACGTTCATGAAACTTGATTTATTTTCCTTGCCAGCAGAGGGCACCACTGAATACAAATATGTCCTGTCTCAATTGGTACGTGCACAGAAACTCCAAACTGAAAGTTTATTTGGGGTAAAGAGACTAATCATTTGATGTCGTCGCCACACGAGCTGTATCTTGGCATTTATTTATGCAGCCATACAGCTCCCAGAGAGAAGATATTGCAGAGCTGGAAGAAGTGCAGAAGAGGGCAGACCGGAATGATTAAGGGGTTGGAACAACTTTTCTATGAGGAAAGGCTAAAGAGTCTAGAGCTTTTCAGATTAGAAAAAAAGGCAACCGGGGGCGGGCGGGGGGATGAGATAGAGTCTAACATCCACTGTGATGCTCGGGCAGAATACTGGAGTACTTCTTCTATATGCAGTGTGGGTCATGGCAAGGGAAGCATGAGCAGAGGTATGAATGCCTAGTTTCAGTCAGCCTGGTAACTGGTTTTAATCCTCAACTGAAAACCACCTGCAAACCTTCAAACTTGCCTGTGTAAGGGAAAGTATTCTTCTGAGCATGTGCAGAATGCCTTTGCTCGCCAATGAATACCATTCTCAAGCTCCTGTCCTCACTTTCCCACACCAAAAAAGAAAAATTGAATTAGAGCTAAAGAAATGAAGAGGCATATTGTCCAGAACCTTTCACAAGACAAAGAAAGCACTCCTTTACTACGGAAGGCCAAAGGCCTGAAGGGGCATAATATCCAGACAGTCTTAAGCTCCGTTAACTCACACGACCGAAAGTACCTTGGAGAGGATCTAAATACACCTGGGACAGGAATAAACAGCTGTTTGAATGTCAAGACTACAAACACTGCACATGTGCAGAGTGCTTTTCCTGCATTAGACAGTATCCATGCACATCTGTCTACCTTTTATTAGGGGGTCATTATGTTGGGGGAAAGGGATTTGCAGGCAGGTAAAATTTAGGACTCTCCCATTAGTAATTAGGGCACTGATTAATTGCTGTCTCCTCACCCACCACTTTCCCAGCATGCTTCGCAGTCTTACACTCTCCAAAATCGCGAGAGAAAAATCTTGGTACGCCTGTCCACAAATAATCATAAGCAAACCACTTTTCCTTGAACAGCTGGTGATATATGACTTCCCCTAAGACCTCTGTGTGTGCCATCTGTCACATCATATGATAATTAATGCTCTCTACCATCAGGCCAGCAATTTATATGCTGAGGTGTTCAACAAGACCAACATATGCTGGTTGACCTAAATCTGGCAGGGCTTTCTGCCTCTCTGGCACCATCCAGGTGGGCCAGTTGCTGAAGGCAGGCTCACAAGATCCAATACAAGCTAGACTGTGGAGTAGGTTATGGAGGGAGGTACCTTCCACTCTTCACAGACAAAAGCCAAGGTATCTTGAAGGCACTATTTGAATGAAACTTTGAAGGGGGAAATCCCCAATGAATTCTGCAAAATCTTTTGGATTGCAAACATTAGGGTTTTAAAGGTACATACTCTGCTTTTCAATCAAATGATTCTCAAGATGGCTTACAAACAAAATATGTTTGCCCAAGAAATGCATGCCTCAACACACAATTGATGGGGTTCCTGCTGCATGAACTTCCTGAATGTTTGCTTCAGTACCCTATGAAGCTTCTCCAGCAGTCTGCTAGCCTGGGGTGGTGGTGAGTACCACCAATGAGAAATGCCTAGAAAGGCCTGGATGAGGGCAGGTTTTGTCTCATGAAGTTCATGCCTCGGTCAGTTAGGATGTCTTGGGGAAGCCTGACGATTGAGACACTGTGCAGAAATTACTTAGTCACCACTGTTCCAGAATGCAGAACTTCCTGGGCGTACTGAGAGGCATAGCTGAAGAAAACCATAATATGGGTGTGCCCCATTTACTTTTCTAGCGATCCCATGTCCATGGCTATCTGCTCAAAGGGAGTTTGCTCTCCCTGGGAAAGACACCAGTGGCTCAGTCTGCTGACTGTCTGGGGCTTGAGACAGATGACGCCCAGGACAGGACATACAACAATGGTGCACCTGCTTATGAATACTGCTGAGTCAGCAGGTCCATGGCCTTGTCAAAGGCCAGCTATCCAGCCGTGGGAAGATCATGAGCCAACTGCATTCAGACCTAATGGTAAGAACAGGGGCAGCCAGATGGTCCCTAAGCCCCCCCCCCATCAGGTTAGGGCACAGGCAGTCAACATGTGGTACAGGAAGTCATCCCACAATCCACGGGTTTGCCTTAGCCCTATCGCATTGGTCCTGTAAATATTGGTCTCCTCTTCAGGCTAAGGATGGCAACCTTCACCTGCCAGCTTCCTTGGGGCTCGCCATGCCAATGATCTCCTCTGGTGCTCCTCTCCAACGTGAAGCAAGAACATCAGCACACAGGGCCACTCTGCTGCTGTAGCCACCCTGTCGGAAGTATTAAGATATGCCTCCATTGCTATCCACATGGTGGTCAAATCCCAGGCCATTGTGCCCACTGAAGCTCTTGTGTCGAGGCTTTTACCTACCTCAGAGATGAGGCCGCCTGGCACTTACTCAAGTCCATATCTGCTTTTGGCCTTCACTAGGGTGATGCAGAGCTATTCAGTTAGTCGTCACTGCTGATTTACCATTTGATGAAGGAACTGCCTCTCCTTCTAAATTTGAGACTACAGCTGCAGCACAGCCAACCAGGTCAACAGGTCAGTATGTTCCCAAGAGCTCCATTAGAACTGTCTCTCAGTGCCCACAATATCCACCACTTTGATGCTCCCCTGGTGGCCCTGGGACAGTGTCCAGATTACTATCTGTAGTTGAAGCCAGTTTCCAGTATTATTATGCGTTCACCTAGTTATTTCACATACAGGATCCCTAATGTCACTTGTCACATTCCTACTCTGACCGGCATTGTATTTGACAAAGGGAACTTTGACCCTGGAAAACTTCTACCTTGGAAATCCTGTTGGTCTTTAAGGTGCTACTGGGTTTGAATCTGGCACAGTACCTTAACTCCTAGCTCCCAACCCCCGAGCACCTGTATGTCTACCTCCTACTCTACTTCCTCTGACGGGACTAAGTGCTTTTTGAACAGAGCACTGCCTGTTCACAGAGTACAAGCACATTGCCAGCGCTTCCAAATAAATGCAAAAAAATATATGTGCGGCGTCTGATTTCCCACAGGTTAAGTGCTTCAGGAACTGTCCACTTGATGGAATGTTTCTTTGAAACTTGCTCTCAAGCCATTAATGGGACTAGAGTGAGTGCAGCTGAAGCTACAAATTAATGAGGCATTGAATTGTGGTGGCTCCCCCCCCCCCCCCAAGGCCCAGGCTCTGGTCATTGCTTTGCGTTGAAGACAATCCCATTCAGAACAGAATGGTGCTGCCAGTGGGGAAGTTTGTTTTGTTCCAGTGTTTATTATAGTACCTCCATGGGTCCCTGGTGGTCTTGGCTTCAACAATGCACCATTATACTTTAAAGAAAGACTGTGCAACAGCTGCACATTTGACATCTAAGAGAATATAAATTTGGAAGAAAACTAGAGGAAGGGGTACAGGCAAACCTGAAACATTAGTTGTCGTAGATTTTCCGGGCTGTATGGCCGTGGTCTTGGCATTGTAGTACCTGACATTTCGCCAGCAGCTGTGACTGGCATCCTCAGAGGTATAGCACAGAAAGATGGAATACTCTCTGTGTGAAGGTGAGAAGAAAAATGGTAGTCAGGTAATTTATATCTACTCAGGAAGGTGGGGTAGGGGCTGAGTCATTATCTTGTAGGAGTTTCCCAGGCTGTGACATGCTAATAGAGGAGCTTTCCTGAGGAGGTTCTTTTGCATATGGATTGGCTGTTGAAATTCTAATCTTATCTGTAGTGCTGTTGTAAGATGTAGAACATTTTGTGTTTTTCAGAACTGGAAACCATGCCCTATTTATTTTTAAACTCTCTTCTTTCCTGTTGAAATTGAAACCTGAAACACTTTATGCAGGATTTGGGCGTGTCCCTCCCTCCACATTAAAAAACAACACCACTGATTTAAGATTTTCTGGATCAGTTCCCTGGGGAATAGAAAGCAATGCAGGGCATACAGTGGCCTCCCAATTCAGCTCACCTGAATGTGACGTGGGAGGCCAAAGTGTGCCTCCTCATGTTATTTTTGATTGCCAGTTAAAGTAATTGCTATTTTTTTAGCCTTGAGCTGGATGGCCCAGGCTAACCTGATCTTGTCAGATCTCAGAAGCTAAGCAGGGTCAGCCCTGCTTAGGACTTGGGTGGGAGACCACCAAGGAAGCCCAGGGTTGCTACACAGGGCCAGGCAATGGCAAACCACCTCTGAATAACTTTTGCCTTGAAAACTCTATGGGGTTGCCATAAGTTGGCTGCAACTTGATGGCATTTTCCATCACTAGCTGAGTCTTTACTCAGCAGCAGATACCTGAAATATACAGCTGCTGTTGACTAACTGGCTTCTGCATAGCCTGCCTTAATTTCTCCCTGTGCCCTAAGTCTCCCTTCTCATGGTCATGAATTAAGCAGTTAAGTTCAGGCACCTGAGCTGTGGGTTGTGTCTTGTATCGTGCAAGACTATTGCCCTTGCTTGCCATCAAAAGGAACAGTATTGGTATAAATTGCCAAATGCTGTGTCTCTTCCATGTCTGACAAGTTCTCACCTAAGTCTGGGCATGCAAATGTACCTCACACAAATGACAAAGTGAATTCAGCTAAACAAGCCCTTCTGAAACCGGTTTGGACAAGTGATCGATTCTATAGCCAAGGAGTCCAGCCTCAAGATACTTTCCTTGAACTAATACTGGCACACAGACAGGGTTTTTTTAAAATAGGTGTGAGGCTCTAGACCTGCTCTCACAGTCACCTAATGTGTAATCACAAACCTGCAGGTTAAACCTGGAGGTGGTGCTAATTAGAGGGGACGTGACGCAGAGAATGGTGGACCATCCAACCAGTCAAAAACGATTTGGACAATCAAACACATTGTAACAACAGCGACACCAACAAGAAAGATAAAATCTTTTCAAAGTAGTATTTTTGTTTAGGACAATGAAACAGGCTTAATTCATAGGTAAAATATTTATGCAAACTGTTTTGTTAACTCTTCTTGGGTTTTATGCCAATAAAAGGTATTTGTTGTTGTTGATTCCCTCAACTCTTCTTGGGAAAGACTGAATTGAACTTTTAAATAGTTGTGAACTGTTGTCACTTTTAAGAATACCAGGTATGGTTTGATACATGTGAACAATTCTCTGTATCTTTTCTTTGGCTTTTATCCTGGTGCCTGAAGGTCAGCTTTTAAAAATCAAAAATTAAACACAGAAACAGAGAACTCTTCCCCAATACTAGAACTCGGGGGGTACCCAATTAAGTTTTTGGCCAATAGATTAAGGACAGTGGTGAAATTCACTGCCAGTAGACTAGTGGTGGCCAGAGCCATAGAGGGTTCTAAAAGGTGATTAGAAAGATTTACAGAAGATAGGTCCATAAATGGTTACAGGTATGGAGATTTAAGGGGTCCTCCATATACAGAGGCTGTAAGCTTCTGAATACCAGTGCTAGAAAACATCAGGGGAAGGCCTTGGCCTCTATGACTTGTTTGTTGGTCCTCCAGGGCAACTGTGTGAAAAAGAATATTGGACTACATGGACCACTGGTCTGATCCAACATGGCTCTTCTTATGTTCTTATTTTCTAAAGTCTGTTTGAAGATGTCTGCAAATTATAGCAGGTAGCCAGTAGGAGAGCTCAGCCACACAATTTGGTCTACCTCTGTGTGCTGCAAAGTGATAGGACAAGCTGCTTTCTAAATTAATGGCACCCTCATGAAGTTGGAAAAGGGTGAAACTGCCACTCACACAGCAGCTTTCTTGCTTTTGCCCATTGTCAGATAACAGAAGCGTGAATCTGCAATGTTTGATTGGTCAGTTAGCATGCCAGCCTTGTCTCAGAAGGTATATGATTATGTGTTTGTGTGAAGGAACTTCAGTCAGAATGCTGGTCCACATATGTGAGGAAAGAAGTTTCTGGGTCCTAAAGCCAGGAATCAATGAGAAGAGATTGTGGCTTAGTGGCAGAGCATCTGCTTGGCATGCAGAAGGTCCTGGGTTCAATCCCTAACATCTCCAGCTAAAAGGACCAGGCATCAGGTGATGCAAAAGACCTGAGACCACAGAGAGCTGCTGCCAGTCCAAGCAGGCAATACTGACTGTGATGGACCAAGGGGATGATTCAGTATAAGGCAGCTTCATGTGAAGGAGTGGAGGAAAACTAACAATTAGGGATGGGCACAAACTGGATCACAAACAAGTTCATGATGAATTTTGGATGGTTCGTGGTTCATGAACTCAAGTTCAGGCACGAACTGTCTATGAATGTTTCTATGAATGGATACATTTCCAGACAGATTGTCCCTGCTCAATTACCAAACTTCAAAGCAATGGTGGTGGTGGGGAGAACTTGGAGGGCATGTACAGGAGCATCAGGGGAAGTCCCGTGTGATTTTGATGTCTTTAGCTTGTACAGGATCCATTCTATACACTCCTGAACCTCCTGAACCTGCAAAGGAGGGTAACAAATAAGGTTGGATTGAAGACAATAATCAAATAGAGCTAAACATGCAGTGCTAATATTAAAAAAATACAATAAATGTTAATTATGTATAGAAAATATTAAAATCACAGTAAAAACCACGCATCTACGGTTCCATATATAAGTACCTATACCTAATATCAGGACAAATGTCAGAATATATAAATATTGGTTAAAAGGTAAAAATGTGTGCAAATACAAGAACCAAATATGTTTCAGCTAAAAAGCCTTCCTCAGTAGTAAAGTACAAGCTGAGTGCTTCACAAATTAAACATCACGATGTTTCAAACTAATGATATACAGAATGGACCTAAAAAACAACAATGATCAAATACAGTGGAGACCTCACTCACACAGAGATATTCAGCCATGGAGTAAGTAGGAATAAATATTCTTAAGATGCAACACCCACCCAAGTGTGTTTTATTTCATATGCTTGTGGATCTGTTTAGGTCTGCAATATTCAGAATCCAGATAGAGTAGTCAAGCTACAATGTAAAAAAAAATAATTCAACCACCTTTCAGGCACCTTCTCTGGGGGGCTCTAAGTTGGACCCTGTAAATTCAATCCTCACCAAACTTGGAGGGCAGGTCGAGGAGAGTCAGCCTGAGATCCCCTGCAAGATTGGCAGGTAAAAGTTCATGACAGTTCATGGTTTGCAAACTGGGCATGACACGAACCAGAAACCAAACCGCATTTTTCCAGTTTGTGCCCATCCCTAGTAACAACTATGATTTTACATGGGATGTCAATTGTCTAAAACCCCATCCCATCTGTCAATTAGTTAGGTTAGGTACTCTCTACTCTTCCTCTGTGGAAAGAGGTTTTCCTCCAATAAACTCCTGCATTAAGGTTTTGCAGGTTCATTGTGTTCAGGTAGATCTTAAGAAACCTCCAAATGGGGGGGGGGAAGGGAAAGAGAGGGACCTAGAATACATGGCTATGAATATTTTATTACCTCATTTGCATTTCACAATCCTGGGTGGTTATCACCTGCTTACTGTTTTAGTGCCATTTCAGCTGCTGCAGAATAGGGTTGTCAGCTCCACTTTGGTAAATTACTGGAGATTTGGGGGCAGAGTCTGGAGAGAGGAAGGAGCTGAACAGGAATGAGATGCCATAGAGATTCTGCCCTCTGTGGTTCCTCAAGAGGAAACTAATCTCTGTCATCTGGAGATCAGTTTATTTATTTACTCCACGCTTTTCTCCTCAGCTAGGATCCAAACCAACTGAAATCATTCTCCTGTCCTCCATTTTATCCCCACTACATCTCTTTGAGATAGGTTTGGCTGAAAGTGTGCGGCTGGCCCTAGATCACCCAGCAAGCTTCCATGGCGGAGTGGAGATTCTAACCTGGATTGCCCAGATACTAGTCCGGTACTAGACAACACCACAGAGTTGTAATTCTGGGAGAACTCCAATGGGAGGTTAGTAGCCCTCCTGCAGAAACTGATCCCTGCTTGTCTTCCTGGCTGTGTTCAGCTTCACATGCCGAGTGGCATTTTCATCCGTTATAGCTGTTTGGATTTTTTTTAGCAAGCTTGGCCAGTGGAAGAATATTGTAAAGAAGACTTAGATAGCAAACACGTTTAGGGTACAATCATTAAATTCAGTAAACCAAAAACAGAAAAAAAACCCCAAGATGAGTATGGAAGAATCTGCATCTCCTTCTTGCCATTATCAATAGAGCTGGCATTGATTTTTTTTTTAATCCACTTGCAGTGGACTGTTGCTAAGGCACAAGGCATTTGCAGTTCTCTATTGAAGCCGGATTCATAAAGAAACAGGATCTGCAAACTGAGTGCTGTCAACAGAAATATTTCACCAGGGTTCTTTGAAGTGGGAACATATACACATAGAATGCATCTGCTAAGGCAGAACGGCACAGGGATTGGATATGGCTAAACTGGCATTTGTCTAGCTGGATGTTTCCTTGCTGTTATTTGCGTTCCCTATTTCTGTATCTGGTTGTCTCCAGTACATTTTTCCTAAGGAAAATGCAGAACTGTTAGCGTGTTTCATCGACCCTTCGTCAGAGGCTGAAAAGGCAACCCACTTTTTCAGCTTAACAATTCTACTTGAAAAGAGTCTTGCCACTTCAGCAGGGCAACTGGGAACACAGATGAAGAAACTCTAAGATGTATATGCCTGATTAGGGCCTGGTAGCTCTTTAGAAAACCAAGATTTGTGTAAGATAATAGAAACTTCAGAATCATGAGCATAGTTAGAAGTGATCCACTCACCAGGAGACTTCCAGTGTTTCATGCCTGGTGGACATATTCTGAGAGTCAGTTTAGTTGTAAAGTGTTTTTTCCTTCTCTGGACTACTTCTTAGCCTTGTTTTTATTAGGAAACCACATGTGTGACTGACTGAATTGTTTTCATCTCCTTTTTTAATGGTTCAACACCAATATAAGCATCCTACAAGAATGTGAAAAAAGATCTGCCATCTTGCAAAATGTCCACTGCAGGAAAAATGGCTATCTCTACAACTAATATAATAGTGTATTTGGCTTTATTGACCTCAAAAACATCTATTTTGAAACTTGGATGATCATCCTATGTGAATTTTAAACACTGAAATAACCATATCTGCCATCTTGGAAAATGATAGCTACAAGGAAAACTTTGCTACACTGGAGTGCCTACCCAAGAAAACTTTAAAGCAGTAGATGCCTGAAATAAACACAAACAATACAATTCATTGGACATGTATTTTTTTTGCAGGGGTCTGTTGTGAATCCAGGACTAGTTTGCAGGTGGTGCCGCTGCCTTTCTTAGAGACTGAGGGTTTGTCACCTCCCTTGTTAAGCTTTATGCATATCTGGTAATAGTTCGATAATGCAGCCAGATGGCTTCTTCCCTGTGTGCCACATGGGGATTAGTGGATGTCGGCAGAGTTGCTTTACTGCAATCACTACACTCTGTGCCTTGTGAAGGATATCTTTTTTCCACATCTATCCTTGAAGCAGAGTGGACATAGGATACCAACTAGTAGTGTTGGTGATGTGCTGGTGTCACAGTTTTAGGACTGGACTGTTTGTCATGTTCCCATATATCTCACAACTAAAACTTCCTAATGCGTATTCCAGATTCATTTTAGTTTTGGGTCAAAGATAAACAGTTAAATCAAAAGGCTACAGTGGAAGATGCAGGAGGATGAAAGATTAATCAGATAGTAATTTTGCACATTTGTGAATCCTAAATGGTTAGTCTGCGGAGTTGGATAAATCTTCTTGCAGTGACATTTACACCTCAGGTTTAATTACTTGTCATAGCCGATTCCTCTAAATACGTTCAAATCATATTCTGTATGAGATGGATGGCACCTTTCTTGCTTTGACATGGAATAGAAGAACTGAGTTCAATTAAAGTTTGAAAAAAAGCTTCATGTTGCAAAAGAGAAAATTAAACTGCCCCAAATTTATAACCAAGAATTTCTAGTTAAAAAAATTAACTCTTGGCTTACATATAAGAGTTTGGAATCATGAGTTCTGCAAAGTGCTCCTTCCTCTGGGCAACTTTTATGGCTTGTGAATACAAGTGGAATTAATTGAAAAGCCAATTTCCGTGACTACAGAGATAATATAAGCCTATCTTACATTCTTCTTCAAGATGGGACCTCTGAATAAATTCATCTGATTTCTGTACCAACCAGACCGTCTGTGTACAAGCTTGGGTTGCATGTATCTTTTCCTACCAGGAAATCATAGGAGAAGAAGAAGAAGAGATTGGATTTATAACCTGCCCTTCACTACTCAAGGGAGTCTTAGAGCAGCATACAATCTCCTTTCCCTTCCCCTCCCCACAACAGACACCCTGTGAAGTAAGTGGGGCTGGGAGAGCTCTTTCGAGAACTGCTCATGAGAGAATAGCTCTGAATGAGCTTCTAACTGACCCAAGGTCATACCAACAGCTGTATGTGGAAGAGTGAGGAATCAAACCCGGTTCTCCCAGATTAGAGTCCGCACTCCTAACCACTACACCAAACTGGTGAGAAGCAGAAGTGGTTTGCCATTGCCTTCCTCTGCAGAATCTTCCTTGCTAATAGCTGGTTGATGTCCAGGCCTTATTAATAGACATCCTGATTAACTGCGTGATCTCAGATCTAGGAGAAGAAGAAGACAAGAGGAAGAGATTGGATTTATACACCACCCTTCACTCCCCAAAGGAGTCTCAGAGCAGCTTACAATCGCCTTCCCCTTCCCCTCCCCACAACAAACACCCTGTGAGGTAGGTGGGGCTGAGAGACCTCTTTTGAGCACTGCCCTTGAGAGAACAGCTCTGAAAGAACTTGTAACTGACCCAAGGATACACCAGTAGCTGCATGTGGAGAAGTGGGGAATCAAACCCGGTTCTCCCAAATTAGAGTCCTCACTCCTGACCACTACACCAAACTGGAGCAGCGGCATGTAAAACCTAGAAACTGAGAACAAGCTAGCAAAAGAAAAATCTAGACAGCAACCACCTAACTGATGTGGAATGTAACACGCATATCCTTCAGGGATATATTTATATGTACATATGTTTATATACATATTTATATGAGAGTAAGGCACTTCTAAAAAGGGCTGCGGTGGCTCAGAGGTTAAGATGCTGAGCTGCAGACTGGAAGGTCGGTAGCTTGGCAGTTTGAGACCCGAGTGCCGCATGACGGAGTGAGCTCTCATCTCTGGCCCCAGCTCCTGCCAAGCTAGTAGTCTGAAAGCAAGAAATTGCAAGTAGATAAATAGGTACCGCTTCAGTGGGAAGGAAACAGCATTCCACGTTCCTCAGCGTTTAGTCATGCCGGCCACATGACCACAGAAAAAGTCTTTGGACAGTGGTGGCTCTTCTGCTTGAAAATGGAGATGAACACCACCCTCTGGAGTTGAATTCAACTGGCTTTCGAGCAAGGGAAACCTTTACCTTTTTAAGGCACTTCTACCTTTTCTCTTGCTGGGCAAGCAGTTCGGAGGGAGGGAACATTTCGAACAGGAAAACAGGGCGTATGGGGCAGGGGAGTGGTTACCTGTTCTTTCCTCCTGTGAACTGGTAGCCTCTCCTCCCTCCAGCAGCTGAATTAAACACAGGAAAACTAGGGAGACATGATCACTGAGCTCCACTATGATGGGCCACTTGGCCCAGAGAGACTGTGTTTTATTTGTTTCCCTGCATGATACTTGCTTCTGCCTGGAGAGTCTTACCATCGGCCTGCCCCTTGCATCAGATCACTAGTACATACATGTCCATCTCCAACAGCAGTGGCTGCAAGTCCTCCTTTGGCACCATATACCAGGATGCAAAGCATCGAACACAATCGGAAAGAAAGCCCAGGATGCTTGCCACAGTGGAGGGGCTTCCATGCAATTACTTTACTGCAGGAGTCGTGTGGCTGTCTGTTGTATCAGAACTGTTAATTCAGTTCTGAAATGAAGTTCAGCTTCTGGTCCGGACCACTGGCTGCACGTTCCCAGGAGCCTTGATGCTGAGCTGCAGGTATGCCTTTCACGGTTATTAGTGCAGCAAAGGCATTAGCCAAGTGGGTTAGGTAAGCAGATCCTATCAAGCTTATGCTTGCTAATAAGGTCAGGCCCAAACAGTCCCTTGCCCGGAACTAGGGGGAAAAAAACCTATTAAATGATTGAGTTTTCACCAAATCTACACATTAACAACTTCATTGGTTTAATTTAGGCTGTCAGCCATGTAAAGTTTATTTAGTTGTGATTCTTGATTAAAATCTGTATAAGTTTGCACATGAATAAATACAGTTCTGAAGAAACACCTGTTACAAGCTGAATGTGTTTTGGCAGATTTAAAAAGTTCTCTTTTTTGGTATGAATTGAAATAAACTTTTTTTGGGGGGGGGAAAGAGCACAAGCTGTTCCTTACCAAGGAAGGAGCTTATAATGTGAAAAGTTTTGGACTGCTTATTAATAACATTCAGGCACTGAGAACCTGACTGAGGAAGAGTAGAAAGCCACAGAATTTCACGTTTTGATATAATGTCATCATGAATGGAAAGATGGAAGCACAGATGAATGACAGAAAAGAGCAGAGGTCTAAAACATAAAGACTGCTAGACAGGATAATTTGATAGCGGGTGAAATCTGGCGTCAGGTATTTGGTCTTCAGGTACAACATTTTCACTTACTGTTCACTGGACAAAGAGTATTACACAGGCAGGTGCCCTACTGAATTGTAGAGAATTTATCAAACATATAAAATGGCCCAGAAGGTATTTTACACCTTTCATTTCCTCAAATGTCAGGGTACTTGAAGGACTGGCTCCTCCTCTATCATCCAGTCTGTCAGTTAAGATCTGCTTCCCAAGCTCTGTGTACCACCTGCAGAAGTACGATTGACAGCCAGAAACAGGGCTTTTTCAGTGGTGGCATGCAGTCTTTTAGGTGCCATACCAAAACATTTCTTGTTGCTCAGGCTTTTCACTAAAGTTTTTTTAAAAAAATCTTTTGAGCAGTTTTATGGTCTGCTTCTGTTCTGAGGTCTGTTCACAAATTTTGTTGGGGGGCTCAGGGGTTGTTTTTGTTAGGGTATACAAGATCTACTGTGTGCCTGAAGCAAGAAGGATAAGAAGAATATTCTATAGGGGGCATTGGAGGGGTTATGTAGCTATCATAGTAGTTAGATTAAGGACTTCCTGGTATTTTCAAATAATCTCTTCCTGTCTACTGATTGGCTCTGCTAAAAACTTCCTGCTCCTGCAGAGCTTCATTCTTGGTTTTTGTTCCTCCTTCAGCAGTTAGGTTAGACAGTTAAGCTTCTCTCTCTTCTGTGTTCTATAACATTTGTTCTTCTTTAAATAAACCTATTTTTCTCTAAATAGTCAGTGCTCCACTTCCTTTGCATATTTAAACTTTGCCAGCTGTTTTATGCTGTTTTTATACCCATGACTTATTTTTAATGGCTTGTTTTTATAATGATAATTATTATGGTTTTTTAAAAAATATTTTAAGGTATTGCTTTTTTTGTTAGCCGCCTCAAGCAGGACTCTGGAGAGATGACATATTTATTTAGGGAATTTATGAGTCTGAAAGTCAGCCTTTCAGAGGATCACTTCCTTTGAAAAACTGTGGGCAACTTAGGTCAAATTTACATTTGACTTTCCCGCTAGAATCATTCTAGTTTCAAAAAAAACTTTGTCTACACCTGTTTCTAGTTTCAAACCGTACTTGTTCTAGTTTATAAATTATTGTTTACATTTGTTAATTGCCCTCCTGTGGTCAAGCTAGCATTATACTGCTTTAAACAAATGCTGTTGCTTAGTACTCATCAGACCCCCTGGAGTGAAATTTGAAACCAGTGTGAAATGAGTTTGGGAAAAGACAGCAGTCAAACTACTTCAGAGGGGAGATGTAAATTGGGCCTAAAGCTGCATTGATCTAGTGCAGGGGTGGGCAAATTACGGCCTGGGGGCCACATGCGGCCCGCCACAGAGTTTTTTGTGGCCCGCCAAGACAGTCGGCCATGTGGTTTCAGTCAGGCCTCTGTCTGAGAAGGTCAGGAAGGCTCCTGCCCTCTCCTGGCTTACCACTATTTTACCACTAAATTACCACTATTTTATTTAATTTATATTTATTGATTTTTATGATACAATTTATACCTTTTCTGAAATGCAAAGTTAACTAATGAATGCAATCATTTTAAAAGGTGCGGCCCTCCGCTAACCTCCGCTCCTACAAAGTGGCCCCCGAGCCAAAACAATTGCCCACCCCTGATCTAGTGCAATCAACTGTAGTTTATAAGCAGTGGATTCACCAAACCTTAATTTGTGGTGACATTTCAGTGCATAGAAAACTGGACTGTATCATCCGATAGTGATTTTCAGTTCTAATTCATATTTCTGAGGTACAGGTGGACTGTCAGCTAAATATGAGCAGTCAATGTGATGCAGTGGCAAAAAGGTCTAATGTGGCCTTGGGGTGCATCAACAGAGGCATAGTGTTGTGTGCAGTCCTGGCGGCCTCTCTTCAAAAAGGATGTGGACAGAATGGGATGGGAGCAGAAGCAAGCGATGAGGATGGTCAGGGGCCTGGAGACTTGGGAATGTTCAGTCTGGAGAAGAGAAGGCTGAGGGGGGGCATGATTGCTCTCTTGAAGTATTTGAAAAGTTGTCACTTAGAGGAGGGCAGGAAGTTGTTACTGTTGGCAGCAGAGGACAGCACTCACAATAATGGGTTTAAATTACAGGTAGAAAGGTACAGCTGGATATTAGGAATTTTTTTTTTACACTAAGATATATGGTTACCAGAATCCCCTGAGGTGCTTCCCCACCACTGGCCAGCTAGCCAGTGGAGGAAAAATCCCACCTCCAACGTGATGTAGGCATGTTCAGGATGTCTGGGGGTAATGTGCTGGTCTTTGGGCAAACTCTATGGTAAATTCGGCCAAATTTACCATACAGTTTGCCCAAATACCAGAGCGTCGCACCCAGACATCCTCAACGTGCCCACGTCACTTCCAAGTGATGTCAGCACGTTGGAACGGGCAACTGTGGTTTTACCAGAAGTGGCCCGAAACCACTTCCAGTCTTCCAGAAGTGGGCCAGGAGCCCTCTATTGGCCAGGTAAGTCCACCTGGAAACCCTAGTAAGAATTGTTCAGCAATGGAATCGGCTGCTTAGGAAGGTGGTGAGCTCTGCCTCACTGGCTGTCTTCAAGCAGCAGCTGAACAAACACTTGTCAAGGATGCTCTAGGCTGATCCTGCATTGAGCAGGGGGTTGGACTAGATGGCTTGAATGGCCCCTTCCAACTCTGCGATTCTATGTTCATTGATGCCAATATATTAATTACCAGTTCTTCATACTTTTATTCATATGCATTTAAATTATTAATAATAAATTAATAATCTTAATTGGCAGTTAGTATT
Organism: Lepidodactylus listeri; assembly: GCA_029233225.1. NCBI lineage: Eukaryota > Metazoa > Chordata > Lepidosauria > Squamata > Gekkonidae > Lepidodactylus > Lepidodactylus listeri. Next base: position 26,464,384 of record JARCFY010000008.1, read on the forward strand.
ATTCTGTCCTGTGTAGACCATCAAAGCCACCAAACAGGACTTAAAAGAAGTATCTGCTTTGTAAACACAGGCTGATGTGACTCAAAAGATGTTTTGGAATTCTGTAAATATTTTAACATGAATTAAGATGCTAACTGACAATGGGAATAAAAATTTCTCAATAAAAAGTTGTTTTCTTAAAAAGTAGTAAACAGCTGTATTGGCCCATGCAAAAAGAAACAAAATCCTTGTCATATTTTTAATTGGGGCCAACCCAAATGACAGAAGACATGATGCAAACTTTCAAACTCATCAGAAGTTTTCATCAGGTAGGTGTTGCAATTTTTTTTTAAATGAAGGAGGTAATAACAGCCTTTAATGTGGTTCCTGATCAATGGAAGAAATTCAAAGATAAAATGAAGGAAAATGGAAATTTGATCTTTATTACGCCAGTTGCCTGACAGACATGGATGTGGTCGATTAAAGAAGAAGAAGAAGAGAAGAGATTGGATTTATGCCGTGCCTTTCACTACCCAAAGGAGTCTCAGAGTGGCTTACAGTCCCTTTCCCCTCCCCACAACAGACACCCTGTGAGGTAGGTGTGGCTGAGAGAGCTCTGTTAGAAACTGCTCTTTCAAGGACAGCTGTGCCAGAACTATGGCTTGCCCAAGGTCATCCAGCAGCTGCAAGCGGAGGAGTGGGGAATCAAATCCGGTTCTCTCAGATTAGAGTCCGTGCACTTAACCACTACACCAAACTGGCTCTGAGTATTTCTAATTCTTCTAAGTATTTCTAATTAATTGTAGTTAATTCTAAGAATGGTTGAATGGGAATAGCTGTGAGCTGTAGAGCTGCACTTGCATTGGGAGAAGCAAGTGCTTACCTTTAATGACTGTGCAGCAAATGGTGCTTATAAGAAAAATAGTTAATGGACTAAGAAATATCAGAAAACATTAGATCTCATGAAAACTCAAGACAGGTTTGTGCTGTCAGGTAGGGACATATAGTGGAGATAGTGTGGCTTACTGGATCGAGAGTTAACAATATATAATGCAGTCCAGTGCCAGAAAGATGTATCTATGAACTAGAAAAGCCCTAGTTCAAATCAGCCATCAGCCATCAGTCCACTTTTTGTTGTTCAGTCACACAGTTGAGTCGGACTCTTTGTGACCCCATGGACCACATCACGCCAGGCCCTCCTGTCCTCTGCTGTCCTCTGGAGTTCACCCAACTTCATGTCCGTTGCATCGATAACACTGTCTAACGATTTCATCCTTTGCTGTCCCCCTTTTCTTCTACCTTCGATCCTTCCCAGCATCAGGGTTCACTAGGGCAGCATTAATTTATCTGGATAACCTTTTGAATAACGATACTCAATTGCTTTTTTGCTTGCATTCAGGCTAGTTATTATTCAAGGCATCTTGTTAAAAGTCTTTCCCAGGTATTCTGTGGAATGACATAAAAAGGGCAGGCTTGACTAAAAATACACACATGTCCCATGCCAAATATTTTCATCTGGTGAGCTGTAACCAAATGGGTGCCCCACCCTGGCAGATTCAGAATAGATTGCTGTTTGGATTTGGCAGGCGGTATGGTAGGGATGAAAGCTGCATGTTCAGTTCAAATCTGCAATTAAGCACTAAACTGCACACATGTAGAATCTGGAACCCTGTGCTTATGTTGGTAAAGGTCATTTGTTCTTAATGCATGCCCATGATAGAGACTGACAATGAAGTAATCTTGAATCAACTATATTCATTGTGAAACTATTATTCTGCCACTTAACATATTCAACACAAAAGGAACACTCTGTTAATGCAACTAATTTGTCTGTTCTTATTATGACAATTTTCTCTCTGATTGAAAAATGGAATCCAAGTACATAAGCAAATACCCTTAATGAGGGTTCAGTTAAAAGTGTTGTTCCACAATACTGACTCTCAAATGAGTACCATCAACTTTGTAGGTTCATGGTGTGAACAGTGCCTGTTTCTTCTGGGCGGGATTTGTTCCTGATCTCTGAATATTTTGGAAGATGTTGGGAGCTAATGACTGCAAAATTGTATCAAAAGCAGCTGGACCACAAAAATTGCTGAGCCACTTAATTGCTTTGGAGGTACAGTTCTAAGTCTGCTCTTGTCCTGAGTTGCCTGAAAGTGTGCTCAATAATGGATCTGGTTATCTTGTGAGATCTTGTGTATGCAAATCTGGCAGGCAGCTGAAAAAGTAGCTATGGGTCACCACAATTGCCTAAAGTTTCAGTATGTACAAATCACAATTATTTCAGTTTTATTTTTCTTTTAAAATCTAAATTTTAAAAGAAAAACATATCGAAAGCCTTGGTTGAGTTTGATGTTGTCTCGCCATGAAGGAATAAATAGATTACATTATCAATATGTGAGCATCATGCTTACTGCCAGGGAATCCTGCACACACATTGATTATGAGTCCCAAAGCATTGCAAATAATTTGTGTTACTAAACACTACATTTATTGTCTGCATGTAGAATAATGTGGATGTGTATGGCATCAACAAGGGCAACAAGTCCTGGGAGACCAGCTACAGAGTAGAAGACTTCTTGACATCAGATATTTCTTCTTTATTTTTTGGAAGAGTGCCAGTCACATTGATTTCACATTGCTTTCAGGAACCTTAAAAGACATCTACTGATAGAAGACTGACTACTATGTAGTCCCCTCAGCAACACATCACTGGAATGAGCTGGATAAGAGAACACTTAGGTCGCGGTTCCCTGTTAGGGATTTCAGGAAAAAGCAGAGATAATAAATGCAGCAGAACACTTGTATTAGCTTTTATACAAGAAAGTACTTCACAAATGAGGGAAGGGTCACTGGGAAATACTACAAACAAAACAAAGGGTTAACATCATCTCTGACTATACTAATCGACATGTTGACTCACTAAAGTCTAAACCCCATGTGCTAGTCCCAGGTAAAGTTAGAGACAAAGAGCCATAAACTTTTTCTAAGTCTCCACCCGGGATGTCATCTGATCTATTGATCACCTAATTGAAGAAACCCCATCCTAGCTAATTATGCATTTTAACACCTTGCTCTGGTGGCAAATATGTGCATGGTCTGTTACTGGTCTCTCTCTCTAAATAGCTAGGATATCAGCATGCATAAACAAACATGTACATTCTTCCATGACTGCAGGGAGAGAACAGTCCCACACCACGCTGAAATGGTGGTCACTTGTGAAATGTTGAAAGCAGGTAGTGGGCATCGTATCAAAAGCTGGCTCCAACCACAAGCTGTCATGAAAGCTGGCTCCAACCACAAAACTCTGGGAAGTTCCACAAAAATTTAGGAAGTAATGATCCAGTGAGGTGGAGGAAAGCAAGGACGCAAGCTTTGTTATGGGGGGAAGCAATTGGATAACAGGAAACACTTAGGGAGGGGATCATGGCATTCATGGGAGGGAAGGTGGCATGATATAGCCTGATCTCATCAGATCCTGGAAGGTATGCAAGGTTGGTACCTTGATGGGAGCTCACTAAGGAAGACTGCAGAGTAAGTCAATGGCAAACCACCTCTTCTTCTCACTTGTCTTGAAAGACCCTTGCAGGGGTCATAATAAATCAGCTGCAATTTGAGGGCACTTTAGACACACACCTGGCATTCACAGGTGTCATTTTGGGAACCACTGACTTAGGCCAACTAGAATGATTTGGAGGAATGGAATACGTCTCCTATCTCTGCCTGGAGTTCTCACATCAAGTAAGGCTAGCAGATAGGGAACACACTTATAATCCAAGCAATACAGTAGATCTTCTATTGAGCCATGACTGATACCCAGGCAACCTTTGCTATTCATTAAAGCAGATGCAATTCTTCAATAACAACAATATATCCATGGCTATTTCCATAGCCATTGCAAGTCAGCACACACAGATTATTTTTTTCTCCTTTTACTAAAATTGAAAACACAAAACTGTTTTTCCCCACCTGGGTAGGTAGGTGTCACCTTCTTTACTAGCTCTAGGGTCATTGACCATCAGTGCCTGAGGGCAGATACCCCTAGGCTACACAAAAGTCTAAGAGAAATGGACATTGAAATCCTGAAAATAATCCTGTGACAAAGATTGTTAAGTGTGAATGTAAAGGGGATTCTTATATAATTAGCGGACCCACACAACCAATGCCAATTTTGGGCTATTGTTTGTGGATAATTTACCAGATCCTCTCATTTTTGCAATTAAGAACTTAAAAGTCTTTTCATCCGGATAATATGTCTGACAATCAGTCATAAATACTACTTGGCTACCTCCTTAATCAACTTTTCTCCTCTAAAACAAGAGGCCTAAATTAATATTTGTATCTGAAGAACCTAACATCCTTAGGTTTATGTATCCCCCAGTTAAAATAATCTAGATGCCCTTTTGATTCTGATTTCATATATATTCCCAAATGGCAAGTATGCCAATTGCACTAAGTCATTGTACCGAATTGCAATTTTAATATAATTGCAAATCTATACAGGTCTACTCTGAATCCTATTGAAGTCTGTTCAATGGAGATTACTTCCACAAAAGTGCTTTTAGGATTGTGCTGTTAACTCACTAAATCTTCAACTTTTTATTTAGGTTTATCTGGTTGTTTTAGTTTTGCCGGGGGAGAGGGGGGTCGGCTTTCAGTTGTCCACATTACATGTCTTTGTTCTGGTACCTTCTGTTTCATTTCCATGGTCACCTACTTTAGAGAACTGGAAAGAGAATGAAATTTAACTTCATAGTTTTCATTTACCACATTCATCTTATCTTTCTTTTTATTTTCAACTTTCATCTATTTTTTCCCAACATTTATCCCAACTCTGAAAGCTCTGTTGATTTCTTTGCAAAGATGAAACTTGTAAACCTCTCTTATTACTTCCAGCATTGGCATCTTTTGTCTTTCTCCTGTTCCTGATTTTTATTTCATTTCTTTCCGCCTTCTTTTCTAAATATATTCTCTTAAATTGGTTTTCCTGTCTCTTCATGAATCATCATCCTCTAGTTTTACAAGCTCAAATAAAATTAAACACAGCAAATTCACTACCAGTAACTGTTAGGATAATAACTCAGATTATGTCTCAGCTTGATATGTTATCTTTCTCTAAGTCATAAAATTACTCTATTAATTTGATTCCTTTGGTGTACAGTGATTCCTTAGTATATAAAAAACTGAGGATGAATGGCAAACTCAGTGATTCTGGCAGACATTAATTTTTCAATAGATACATTAAATATGCAATAAATCAAGTAATTAGCGAATAAGCAGATCATAAATTCATCAATGTTCATCAATGATATTATGTAATTTGACTCCGGCAAAGGATTCACTGTAGTCTTAACTAATTCATTTGAGAATTGGCTATAAACTGATCTATCGAAACTAAATGGCTGCACCAAGCACCAAATAACAGGAATGTGCTGACATATTTTAATCAGATAGGGATTCTAATGCACATCTACACCCAGTACATATTGATGGTTAAGGTAGCAGCAAGGGGAAGAAGTGGAAATGGTTAACACCTAGACCAACTGTAAGATCTGGTGGGACTGAATACCTTCCCTTTTAAAGAGGTACTTTTAAAACAAGCCAGCTTGCCAGAGATGCAAGCCAAAGAAATAATCATGCTGGGCTTGGCTGGTGGAGTAGATATAGGTAATAATAAATGCCAGTCTGGTGGAGGGTGCAGTTCCAGTTACCTTGAAACGGCTGGTCGTGATGGAAGTTTTGGAACTTCTCCCTGTTCAAGGGAATCCCCCCCAAATCATAAAAGAGACTGTGGTTCAACTATTATTGAGAAGCCTGCACTCAATTCTCCAGTGTTTCTAATTATAGACCGGTTTCCCATCTGCCCTTTTTGAACAAGATTATTGAACAGGTGGTAGCCAAGCAGCTACAGCAGTAACTGGATGACACATCCGCCCTTAACCCATTTGAATCTGTTTTTAGACTTGGTTTTGAAATGAAGACAGCTGTGCTGGCATACACTCTTTGCTTACAACTTGATAAGGGAAATGTCTTCCTGCTGGACTTTCTGGATCTGTCAGCCATGTCTGATAATGCAGCTGATCATTCATTGCTGTTGGAGTTTTTAAGGTCTGATATAGGAACTGGGGGTGTAGCTCTAGGGTTGCCAGGTCCCCCCGGCCATCAGCAGGGGATGGGGGGTACAGTTTTCATGTTGGAAAACTCCTGGAGATTTTGGGATGGAGCCTGGGGAGGACAGAGACCTCAGTGAGGTACAATGCCATAGACTCCACCCTCCAAAGCTTCCATTTTCTCCAGGGGAACTGATCTTTGCAGTTTGGAGATGAGCTGTAGTTCTAGGGGATCCCCAGGTCCCACCTGGAGGTTGGCATCACTACTCTGAAGTGGTTTGAATCTTTTTGCTTGATTGGAAGCAGAGGGTAATGGGAAGAGATGAAGTCAGTTCCATGGGATTTACTATGGGGAGTCCTACAAGGTTCTGTTCTCTCCCCAGTGTTATCTCACATACCCAAGACCCCTTAATGAGAGCATCCACAGTCTTGGAATTGTCCCTAGTATGTTGACGATACCCAGCTTTATGTATCACTAAATAAACCTCTAAATGCTGCTGTCTCTGTCCTGGGCCAATGGTAAAATGGCTAAGAGAGAATAAACTAAAATTGAATTCTGATATGAAGAGGAGGGCAATGCTGGTTGGTAAGGCATCTGCACTGTACAAATGTTTTACTTCCCCAAAACTGGTTGGGGTTCAGGATCCCCAATAATGTAAAAAGCTTAAGGTTCCTGTGGGAGCCAGCTCTGTCCTTAGAGAAACAGGTAGCTGCATGAGGCAACAGGGCTTTTTACCAAGTACACAAAGCTCACAAGCTCTCACTCCCCTTCCCGAAGACTGCTGATCTGACCATGCTGACCCATGAAGCATTTAGTACCTCGAGGCTCAATTATCGTAGCATGCTATATGTGGGGCTGCCCTAGGCAATTCGGAAACTGCAGTAAGTGTGATATGTGGCAGCCCACATGAAAGGCAAAAATTGTGGTCAGAAGCTGGCTGCAGGGACCACATTAATGTCTGTTTTACAGTGACTACATTGGCTGGTTATTGGATTCAGAGCTCAATACAAGATGCTGGTGCTTTCCTTTAAAGCCCTTCCAACCTGGGATCCACATATTTTAAGGACTGTCTCTCCTGGTATGGGCCTGTAAAGCAGTTCCACTTGGCACAGCTACGTCTTCTGGTGGTTCCAATCCCTGGGGGAGTACCATTAATGAATCCCTAATCATGAGATGGGTGGGTGGGTTGGTAGCTACCTAAATACTATGTAACAATCTTCCAGAAGACTTTTGACTTAATTACCTTTTGCTGTTTCAGAGGGGATTCAAGACTGACCTTTATAGAAGGGCTTTTGGCTCACTCAGACAAGTGTTCATAATTTAGGTTTAAAGGGCAACTGTTTGGACTTTTTAATGGCAGGTTATTCAAGTAGTTATTATTAAGGTTTCTAATGATGTATTAGTTCTGTTGTTATCTGACCTGGGTACCTGTTTTTTGGGAGAAGGTTTATAAATGACAGAAGATTCTGCATAGACTATTGTGAACTCAGTCATATGTATCAAAGTCTGATGTGTGTCCCATATCCAAAATGGATGAGTTGCTAGAGTGTTTTGGCCAAGCCCCATTCCACTTCACCCTCAATTTAACCAAAAGATATTGGCAGATTCCCCTGTGGGGCCTGGATAAGGAAAAGAGCACTTTCCCAGCTCCCACTGGCCTTTATCAGTTTGTCAGGATACCCATTTAGATTGTATGGGGTGGTGACTGCCTTTCAGCATCTTACAGATGAGTCTTGGGGAATCCTAGGGACTTTGCTGCAGTGTATGTATCATCACACTATCTAGTGATCTTGGTAGTAGCATCTGGAGCAAGTCATGGAGTCTTCAAGGGCCACCAGTCCTACTGCTAACCTTACCAAGTGCCAGATAATCCATGAAGAAGCTCAACACGGGCTTCATTGCATTTCCAGGGATAAATATGACCTATCCCCAGATTCAGTTATTAAATTGTGCTAAGCTGGATATTTTATATGCATCTTTTTTCTAATCAGAGATCAAATGGAATGGCCTTATATATTCAACACGCTCATTATGAGATCAAGGAAGTTAAGCAGGACAGCGAAGGGTGAAATATTTATTTATGAAAGGTATATTTAAAAGGAAAATAATAAATGTCTCAAGGTATAATTTACATACCAACTACTAATCAGCAACAGTTTCACCAGGAAATTACAAAGTTATTAATGCAGGTCTCAGGAGGAGAGTGGGTAACGGGAGGTGATTTCAGTGTGCTCTTTAATAATGATGATCACTCAGGAAGAATGCCGTAGCGATCTGTTTACAGCTTTTCAGAGTTTTCTGGAGTTATCATATGGACAGTGATTTTACATATTTCTCTCAAGTATATAAAATGAACTGCAGAGAGTGGTGAGGGAACCATCTCCAGTGTCCCTGCCCATTTCCATCAGGAGCAGTCCAACCTTGTTGTCAGCCTGCAGATGGATTGGGGTAAGATTCTCAGCAGCTTCCCTAGCTGGAAGATGCCATGTAGACTCCCTCCCAATGAACAACACTAAGCCTGCAGATCCAGACCAACTTCCAATGAGGTGCTGAAACCAGAATAAAACACTGTCAGCAGCCAGCCTCAAAATACAGACGACCGCATATAAGGAGGGATAGGCACGAACCAGAAAAATGTGGTTTGGTTCATGGTTTGTGGTGTGCCTGGTTTACGAACCATGAACCATCACAAACATTTAGGAGCCAAATGAACCAGTTAAGTTCATGAACTTCATAGCCCACTAGAAGGACCCCTAGGAAACCGAGGTCTCATTTCAGTCCCGGAGGATGCATTGTCATGAGCTTCATTATCAATTGCAATTCAGCAGTCTCTCTAATCTCCATTTCATTATCAGTGTTGATTTCTCCACGCCTACTACCCTTCTGCATATCACACCTAATCCAATCACACCTGCTATTGTCATTCACCTACTATTGTCATTCGGCATCTAAAATCACTCCACTTTCCAATACATAGGACAGATGGACTCTCATGCTAGCAGTATCTGAAACAGGGAGCAATGACTCATGAAAGCTCATACCCTGCCACAAATTTTCTTTGTCTTTAAGGTGCTACTGGAGTCTTGCTCTTTTCTATTTTTTCAATGTTATGCTATTTATCTTCAATCCTGACATTTTATTTCTATATCTTTCTCTACTTCCTCTGTTTTATTTGTAATGTCCTTTTAAAATTTCTTCAGAATTTTCAAAAGTTCTGCTAACATTACTTTCATGGTTCCTTTTTCTGAGCTGTTATTGTCCCTTTGTCTAGCTCATATTCATATTCAAATAACTTCTAATGTCCCCAGATTGTGCAGCCAGGGTTATATTTACTGGGAAACAGTACCCAACAAACAGAATTATGATGACATTCCTTTACTTTTGAAACACTATCACTGAATATTTGTTACCAAAAAGGTTGTGCGAATACTATCATGGCTGCACATCTGCTTTATGCCTGGCATTAGGGGGGCAAATGGGTTAGATCCAGCCAGGTTCATAATTAAATCTTCTCCCTACTACTGTTCCCATCCCACATTGTTTTTTTTAATATCTGCAGTTTTCTTGGTCCCTGGAACAGCCTTTTTTGGTGCTCAGAGCGGATCTTTCCTTATTTTTTCAGTGTTGGAAAAGCTATCTGGATCCAAACCCTTCAGTCTCATGTAAGAGAGAATGGACTGAATGAGTTAAAGATTTATTGGATTATGGATTATGCCATGTAATCACATGGATTATGCCATGTAATCTGAAAAAAAATGTTTGGAAAGTTATTATTTGAAAACCGGAAAATTCATGATATACTTGTTCTGTTTTGTAAATTCTAAAATGGATTGCATAATTAGTTGATGCTCTTCAGTCAACATTTATTTATTTGATTTTTTTTATGACTTTCATCTGTATTTGGTACAATACAGCCTAGTCTCACAATCACCCATAAGCAAAAAATGTGTTGTATTTCCACAGCCACTGTGCTTAACAACAGCATCTCTTGATGACAGAGTTAAAAAAGAACACTGTGGAGATGTTCCAACAGATTTATTTTTTCTGCTTTGGCCCCTCAGGCTTCCTCTTTGAATGAACCCTAGATTATTTCTCTCCAGGTAAATTGATTACTCTTCTCCAGATTTACCTTTGTAAAATAGCTCTGTGGAGAAATGTCACCAAGGTTGTAATAACTGTTGTTGACTGATTCAATGAAGAAAAAAAATATATAAATAAGTCCATGTCATACCAGAAGATCAGGAATGCTTGAATAGAAATGCTTTTTCTGCCTATATGAGGTTACTTCTTACCTCCAGGGGTCATTTCGAGCAGGAGCTCAGGGGAGTGCAGCTCCAGGAGTTGGTGCCACCTCCCCCCCTCACGGGGGAATGCCTGCTTATGTCATGGTTGCAGCAAAATGACTCCGTCCCCTGGAAAGGTCCTTGTTCCTCTGACCAGCCTTCTGAAGGCTTCAGCCACCTCTGAAGCTGTCCTCCCAGAACAGTGGTATTTCTGAGGCTTGGATTAGTAGCTGCCCCCTCTCTGCCAACTCTTTCTTTCTTTCTTTCTTTCTCTCTCTCTCTCTCTCTCTTGCCTTCTGACATACTTCTGGTGATGTCAGGTGGTTTCTGCAGTAGAAGAGATTCAGCTGTTAAAAGATGCTAGAACAGGTGGTTTAGCATATGCAAATAAGTTATGCTAATGAGTTATGCTAATGAGCTCCTGCACCTCTTTTTCTACAAAATGACCCCTGCTTACCTCCATTAGTAAATTCAAATTGCTTGCTTTAGTAGATAGCAGGTACCCAAGTGTTGATCTCACTTTCCCAGTCTTGGAAAGATCAAACTATTGAACTATATGGATAGTAAAAGCAGAAATAGTGATCTATGGACATTTCAGCCTATGCTTTACTAGGTAGGATAACAATGCCTGCTGGTTGTCTATGCTCTTATTTAGTGGACCCAGAAAATGAAAACAATATACCCAGCTGCTGAATTCCTCAGGCCAACCTAACAATTTCAGCAGATATTTTTTTCTTAATCCAGATTTTCCATAGCCAGAACCTTTTCAGTCCTGTCCTGTTTAGCCTTAACCTTCTGTTCCCAACAAACAGAGCTTTTTGTTCTACAGTTCACTCCATCTCCTTTGGAATGTTTCATTACCATTATACCATTTTTGAAGAGCTTCTTTGCTTTTAAACACCTGTAGATATTCTCTTTTTTGAACCAAGCATTTCTATTGTTGTTAATATGGTCTCTGTAACTCCCTTTGCCCCCACAACTACCAAGATACAAGAACTGTTAAAATCCGCAGGTCAGGCAGGGATAGCACTGTGAAAGCTGTGATAACAGCATTTCAGGCATTGTCTCAACACATAACTGGGGATAGTATTAGCTGTAGTACACCTCCACCATTTTGTTTGAAAACTAATAAGCCTCCGCAATGCCCCTTTGACTTAGTTACTGGTGACAAAGAACATGTTAACAAATTGCTTACAGGTTTTTAAAGAAACCCTCTGTTAGGATCAGCCTGCAGCTTAGCAGATATTCTCCCTTGGCTGGAAGTACACTTAAAGTCTTGGGACACTTTCTCACTGCCTTCTCTTCCAGGGCTAAATCCAGGCATATTTTCACAGAATTCCTATTTATAAATGCAGACTTCGCTGTATTTTTAATACTGTTAAGATGTTCACCAGATTAGTCTGTCCCAGCACATTTAAGCTAGATACAATGGTTTAACTTTTAAAAAAATAATGGGCATTGGCTCGCTAGTACAATTGATCGACACAGTGACTGGGAAGCCATGTAGTAACAGAGAGATGAGACAATACATGGAAGGTCTGGTTCCATGTGAAGAGAAATGGAATGGAAGGTAGGCAGCAGAGGGAGATAACAGTTGGCAGAGTTAGGTGAAGGAAAGGTATCAGTTGGATGGAGACATGGGGAGTAAGGGAACTGGAGAAAGAACAGAGGCCAAGGACAGAGGAAATAAGGGAGGAGAGGGAGGCAGAGCCTGGAGGGGCTACCTTCCTATCCCAGCAGGATAAGGTGCAGAAGATTATTGGGGCCATCCTGACAGAGGGAGAATTCCATGCCACACTCCAGAGGACTTTCTGACATTGTGATGGGCGCACCTGCTGTCCTTTGTGGCATGGATGGAGAGGCTTCAGCCCCCCCCCCCAGTTCTTCATCTTCTTCTCTTTTTTTTTTTTTTTACAAAATGTAAATATGAAAAGTATTATTTTACAAAATGGTGGACCATGAATCCCATCCCTAGGGAAGGATTCCTGATGCTTTGGGGGAGCTTTCTATAGATTGGGGGTTTAGGAGTGACTATGTGTGACACCACCAAAATGTCCACTGAGGTGGTACTGCACTCAAATGGTACTCAGAAGCTTGTGGTAAAATGGTGGTTTGAAGTGTTCAGTTGCTAGGGAAATCATATTTTCACATTCAGAACAGTCTTTACAATAGTGTGGCTCTGTGGAACAGAGGATACATGGCACTTGATGGGAAGCCTGTTGCCAGAGGCACTGCCTCTCAGGTAGCCCAAAGCAGGGGCACCCTCCTTTCTAACCTGAACCAGAGACACACAAAACTTCAGGCCAAGGAAGACCTGAAAAGACGGAAAACAAGCCATAGCTCTGGGAACAGGGTCTCCATTTTCAGGTTTCCAAAGGTAACTTCAGAGCAAGCCTCCAGTCTTCCCCCTCCACCCAGAAGATATATGCTTATGGAATAACAATGGGTTCCACCAGGTGAAGTATCTAAATTTCTAAAAGCTATTCAGAGGCCACCTGGTGAATAGCCCTGTCTCCAGAACCTCACCCAGCCCTTTGTGTCATCTCATGTCTATGTTCTTTGTCTTTCCTGCGCCACCCCTCAGGATACCATGATAAACCAATCAAACATTCAAATTATTAACGATCCTTCCTGACACTAATCAGGGACCCATCTCCCATCTTTTGTCTATATCTGGGAATCTATTCAACTGCCTTGGCAGAACCATCTATGGTCATAAAATCCATTCAGCTAGCCCCAGTACCGACACCCAACACCTGGCTTCTATTGTTAATCCAGACTCTGCTCCCTTTGAGATCTCATTGGTCACATTTAGACCTTGCCCATTCTGATGCCATGTACCCCTGGGACTCATAATTGGTCCAGGTAATCTATTGTTCTCACCTGAGACCAGCCCCCAAGACCTTCCATTGGACTGCATTGTTTTTCCATGTCTATATCTGTGAGCACATGGTCTTAGACCGTGTGCTTCCGCCTTGATGCCAACTGGCAGTCCACCCCTAAACCCTTTGGGTTTAGGCCGTAATCCTTAGGCCATAATCCTTTCTTCATGGACCTCTGCACATCTGGACAGGTAGTATCAGCCCATCACTGACCCCCTCTATTCTCTATCAATCACCTCTGCTTCCTTAGTTTTGTATTGCATGTATGAGTGCTCGATTTTGTGTTTGTATGTTTAAGAATCCTTCAGTAAAGAAATCATTATTTTAGCCGCCCAGTCTCTGTGTCTGTTCCTGGGTTCTTAGGAATTTTAACTCTGGTATACACAGGTCTGATCCGATAATTATGCCAATTGCTCATTAATATCATAATTCCCCTTCTTTATTGAAGAACAGAGCAATTTGGCTAACAAGCCATGCAGTACATCGTCACTTTTATTAATACTCTGCTTTGGAATGTTGAAAAAGCCTCACATCGCTTCTCTGTGTAAGTGTGTATTATCCCCACTGAGCATATTCGGGGCTCAGGGCTCAGCCGCCCTGAGCCCGTTTGCGGGGAGGGCGGGATATAAATGTGAAATAATAAATAAATAAATAAATTGTAGAGGTAGGGTTGCCAAGTCCGGGTTGGAAAATACCTGGGGACTTTGGGGGTAGAGCCAGGAGAAGGTGGGGTTTGGGGAGGGGAGGGGCCTCAGCATGGTCCAATGCCATAGAGTCCACCCTGCAAAGCAGCCATTTTCTCCAGGGGAGCTGATCTCTGTCAGCTGGAGATCAGTTGTAAAAGCGGGAGATCCCCAGGCCCCACCTGGAGGCTGGCAACCCTATGTAGAGGTAATGACCAAGGCCAGGACATGCTTAAGGCTACTAGGTGAGTTTATGGCAGTGGCTGTGGTAGAAACGGGATGTGGTTCCTCCAGCAGCACACAGAGTGCTTTTCCTGAACTCCCAGCCAGAACACCTTCCTTTCCCTAAAACCTTAAGAAAAACCTCTCACCACTGTATGCCACCAGCTGCTTTTTGAAGGTAAGTAGCTCATCACATTCTACCAGGCCTCTTCTATAAGGAGGAAAAGAAACACCACTATTATCAGTAAATAGAATTGGCTAATGTGACTAAGGCGGCCTTCTTGTGAGTAGGCATAAGGGTGAACCCAAAAGCACATCTTTATATTAAAAAAGGAAAAGATACTTAAAAAAAGAAACTTATTCAATTCATTTGTACCCTGCCTTTCTCCTTGATGGGGACCCAAGGCAGCTCACAGCATTCCCTTATGTGGCATCTGAAAAGTACAAAAAGGAAGAAACTTTGAAAAATTTAGTTCGAGACTTTCTTCCACTGGTCTGGTACCAAATCCAAATCCAGGAAAGGAGCTTATAAAAGCCTGAAATTTGTTCTTGCAACTTGGGTTTCCTCCAGCTCAGAGAAAAGCCAAAGATTCAGCCATGCTGTCTTCTTAAAGCTTCCCAAGATCACCCACTTGTCAACCAAAAACTCTCAAGCAAAATCCTCTCTTCTTTCACTGGCTCTCAATAGACCCCAAATTATACTGTTGGCCAGTGGATCTAAGTCCAACCCTGGAGTTTGAAACGTACATATGGGTCTTTTTTTAGATATATTTTTATTTTTTAGAAAGTAAAGTAAAGAAATAAAGGGGGTTCAGAAACAAAAAAGGAGTTGCATATCGGTTATATATATAAAAATAATTAGGTAACAGAAGGTGTGCAGAACAAAAAGTATTTCTCTCCACCACCCCTTCATTATAATTTTTAAAACACTATCTGTAAAATACAATGGTACTTCTGTTGGAGTATATTTATATTAAACATTTTGGATTTTAAATTTTATAACTAATGTTTTACATCTACATTATTGGTTTCATCTTTACTACATATTCAGTATTATATATTTTTGCCAGCTCTATGTACTCAGTGTAACTTTTAACAATAATTAATATATGAGTACAGAAAGAAAATCTGTTATATATCTCATAATAAGGTAGAAGACATTTCTGCTCAAGATCCACTTTTTTATACATTTGTATTCAAGATGTTAAATTTAAAACTTATTTTCATTCTGCTTTTACATTTCAATACATTTGTGTACATGTTTAACTACTCCTCTAAATTTGTCACCTGTTTGTATAATACATCTCTCCTCAAATTCCATGATTACTTTGTTTCTCAGATAAGTTGTTAATTTCATCATTACTGGTATTTGGCAAGTTTATTTTCCCATTCTTCTAGGCGGGGGCAGACATACTAGTTTCCATTTTGCTGCATAGATAATTCTAGCCGCCATCACCATGTATTTGAATATCTCTTCCAGAGTTTTTGGTAATTTATTAGGGAGTAATAGTACACCTAAAAACATAGCTTCTATTGAGAATTTAAATTTTAATATGTTCTGCATCTTTTCATGTATTTCCTTCCAATAATTTTTGTGCTTTTTTACAAGTTTATCACATATGAAAAACGTTCCATCTGTGTCTTGGCATTTTCCTTTGTAGGTTTTGTCTGCTTTCTCAATATCCTTTGGGGTTATATACCATCTAAAAACATTTTGTACCAATTTTCTCTTAAAGCCTGGCTGGCTGTAAACTTGATTTCTTTTTCCCCGTAAGCATCCCCAGTGATCCATAGATATCTGCTCTCTAAATTTCTGCATCCATTTAATCATCCATTTTTTTTCACTTTTCCTTCTTCTGTTTCTAGCTGGACTAACAACTCATATATCCATCGCAGTAAATGATGTTTTTCTTTTGTAATCAACTGTTCAAACTCAGTCACATCTCTTGGAGCTCCACCTTCCATGTTAGTTATCTTTTTTTAGTCTGGAAACTGATTGATAATATAGCAACCATTAAATATTTATTCCTTCATCTTTAATATCTTGCCAAGACTTGATTTTACTTTGAGCATTATGATGTTACCATACGTTAAAGTCATTTTTATTTCTTGTGTATTTATCTTGATAAGCTTCTATTGGGGCCATAAGTGGATAGTCTGAAGGACTCAATAGGTTCCAGCATGTAACCATATTCTCAAAAGTCCATCTCTGATTGTAGAGTTTCTTTCTTGTGTTATGATCATTTTGACTGATTACTTAGTCCATAAATAATTGTGTAAGCCTTCTTCCACATCTGCTGATGCAAGTTTTACTGTACTTTGTCTTGGGTTTTTAATCCAATCCATAATCCATACCAGGCCTGCTGCTTGAAAATACAATTTTACATTTGGAACTGTTAATCCTCCTCTCTTTTTCTCATCTTGCAAAATTTTAAAGCTTACTCTTAGTTTCTTACCATTCCAAATAGAAGTGTTTATCTGTCCCTGCCACTTTCCCAGTATTCTTTCTTCTATATGTATAGGTAACATTTGAAATAAGAAATTTAATCTTTGCAGTACATTCATTTTGATTGCAGAGATTCTTCCTAGCTATGAATTTTTAATTGTAGATAAGTCTGCTTGTATCGTTTCACAAATCTTCTGGTAATTATTTTGAAAAGCTTACAATTTTGCCTAACCACATTTATTCCCAAATATTTGACGAGGTTGTTGGTTACTGTGCATCCTGTACTCTTTTATAATATTATTATTGCATTTAAAATTCATTATTTTTTGTCATTTTTCTATTGATTTTGTATCCTGAAAATGATCCAAATTCTTTGATATGTTTCATTACATACTGTAGTGATTTTTGGGGATCATGACTGTTAGAATCACTTAATCTACATATCTTAAGGAATGTGCATATGGTCTTATTCTTTCTTTGAATCACATTTTTCTGGTTTTTGTAAGCTCTTTCGGGTCTATAGTGGGGAGAAATATGGCATATAAATGCCTTAAATATTTCAGGTGGTGTGAAATGTCACAGTCTGGATTGACTGGTAATAATGTCCTTTTATCCAATAAAAACAGGAGCAGCTAATCACAATAGGAGACTACAAACCAGTTTCTTGTTCATTGAACCTGATGCATATGGTAAACCACATGTCAAGAACACTTGAGACTCTTGGATTATATTAACACTTATACAACAAGTTATCTATTAAACTAGGGAAAATAATTAGACATGGGAAAAATTAAAATTCTACCAAGAAGCAAGTTTTGCTCAAGCAACAAGGCTTTGGTCCTGTTTTAAAATGGAATTTGAATAACTTGACCAAATTTAGAATGGCAGACAGTTAAGGAGAAGTTTCCTTCTACTGCAGCGCAGTAGGTATTTCCCATCCCAGTGAACATGTTTGCTACTTGTTAGACCAACTGTCTTTCTCAAAGAAAATATACAACTTGACACAGTGTGCAAGACAACATGAAATGAGAATTTAGCCCCACCATCAAATGTTTATAGCATCTTCTGTAACTCGCCACCCTGCCAAACATTCTGTTATTCCATTTCACTGCTATTGTTGAAGGAGAGAGCGTGCCAACATCCATAGAAATGAAATAAATTAAATTTGTGTTACACGCCATGCATTGTGATTGGTGTTATAAAGTCTTCTGCAACAGATTTTGCTTTGGAAACATTGCTTAGTGCCATTCTTTTAACTGTGATCAAGTTGAAAGATCCCATTAATATGTGTTCTTCCAAAGACATTACATGTTGGTTGTGTGTGAGGGTGAATTTCAATGAGCCGTTTCATCAAGGTGATGGATATTCTACATCTCCCTCTCCCTCATCTTTCAGCGAACAGGATCTCAGTGACCCTGCATGTACTTGTTTGTAATGAAGCTCTAGATAGCCAACCTTGAAAGTCTGGATATAATTAAAAGAAGAAGAATACTGAATAATTACTCACGGCACATGCCACACCACTGGCATTGACTAATAAAAGAGGAATTTTGTAGCTCAAGTAACAAAAAAATCTCACCTTGAACTACGAAATCTGTAGAGATAACAAATACTGACCACAGTTTTAGTTTCTCACCATTCCATGAAATCAAAAAGCAGTTTTAAAAGGTCCCTGTTTCAGGGTAGCTTCAGGCCCGCATGTTTCACTTTCAGTGACACTTTTTGGGGGGTATGTCTTGGTGTTCAGTCTCTGGCTTCTGTTTCAGGATCACATTAACTTTTGCAGCAGCACCGAAAGTGAGAACTGCCCTGCTTGTGGCCTTCCCCAGATGCAGTACAAGCAAGCATTCTAGATACTGGTATCTGACAAAGGGAACTTTGACTCTCAAAACCTCATACTCTGAAAATCTTGTCGGTCTCTAAGTTCTCTTGGACTTGTATCTAGATGTTCGAATGCAGGACAACATGGTTACCCTCTGAAACTATCTTCTAGATACTGGGGGTGACTGTCTCTGTCCTGCACTTTCCAGGAACCTGGCTACAGCATCAGCCTAGAAGTACCTGAGATCAGCACCTGGGTAGGCAGCTATGCAAGGTGCTAGGTAGAGGAGGAGGATACAGGTCGACCTGTTATAGTCCTGTCCTGTCCTTAGAGGTGGGAGATCTCAGAGAAATCATGTGGTTAGGTCACCATTCCAGAAAGAAATGGATACAAGAATTTATTTATTTACATTATTTATAGTCCTTCTTTCTCACAGGGATGCAAGGTGGATTACATATAGTGAGTCAGTACAATCAACAAAATGGGAACATCCAGTAACCAATGCACTGGGATTTTAGAAGTCTGGAACCACCAGAAAGAACGGAAGCATAGCATAAGTTCTAGCATGACACATAAAGCAGTACAAGATTTACATAACAGGATCCTACTTACAATAAGCTATATGCAGCCCTATAGACCACAATCCCTAATCATCTATCCAAGTTCGTTTGTGAACCATTTTGTGCAGTGCAGCCGTATTACCTGTGCAGAAAAGCCCTCTTGCATAGTTCAGTTTTGCATAATTTGCAGAAAGCCAGGAGAGTGGGAGCTTCTCTGATCTCCTTGGGCAGTCCATTCCATTAGGCAGGAGCCACAATGGAGAAAGCATATGTATGGGCCATTGCTGATATTGCCCACTTGTATGTTGGCACCTGCAGAAGGCACTGCTCAGATGAACAAGCTGTCATGGTGGAGTGTAGGGAGAGAGGTGTTCCTGCAAATAAGAAGGGCCAAGGCCATGATGGTCCTTGTATATGATAGCCAATACCTTAAACTGAGCTTGGTGACAAATGTAGGCTGAGGACAGACTGGCAATCTGGAGCGGAGGCAACTGCTGCGGGGGAAAACCCCCCCAGGGCTGGCCGTTCACACTGGCCAGTGTATTGCGCAAGGATGCCGTTACGGAGCATTCAAACTGCTGCGGAGTGGCCCCAGGCAGCTCATGATAGGGCTGTTTCGGCAATTTGCGCATATGCGCATGCACTCATTTGCGGATGAGCGCTCATGCACAAACTGGCAAAACGCCTCGTTCGCACTGCCGCCTCCGCTTGCCTCCCGCCTTCTTCTGGCTCACACTGCCTGGAAGCAGGAGGCAAGTGCAAGACGGCCTCCGGACACCGGTTTCTCCCGGTGTCCTTCTAAAGCGCAAGAAACCTGGCTTCAAAGCGAGTAAGTGCGGAAGGGAGCCGAGGGACAGCTGCGCATGTCTGAACGGGCTCCCTTCCCCTGCTTCCCAAGCGGAGCTGTCCCGGGGCAGATTGCCAGTCTGTCCTCAGCCGTAGTGTCTGCAGAATGGAAGCAATATGATTTTGATGGCAGACTAATGTATAAGAGCATTAAGGTAGTGCAGTCTCAATGTTACTGTGGTGTGGATCCAGATGGCCAAGTCAGGCATATCAGTACATATCCTATGTACTAGACTGAGATCGTAGAAAGCATTTTTTGCAGTTGCATAAACTTGCTTCTCCAGTAACAAAGCTGGATCCCGCATAACCCTGATACTCTTAACTGAGTCCGAAAGGGTCAGGTGAAGTCCATCAAAAGTGGGGAGAATAATATCCTTCAAGACCTCCACCTACTCAACCAGAATTAGGTCTATTTTAGTTTAGCTTCAATTTGTTTACTTTTAGCCTGTTAACCACCGCAAAGCTCTTTCCTGAAGCCAGACTGAAAAGGGTCTAGAGCAGGGGTGTCGAACTCATATGTTATGAGGACTGGATCTGACATAAATAAGACTTAGTTGGGCCGGGCCATGTGTGTCATAAAATATAATGCCAGGTAGTGCAGATATAAACTTTATAAAGGACACAAACACAAAGGGTTTTTTTTACTTAAAATAAAAACATGCTTAAAACATTAGCACACTTGCAATATTTGGTTTATTTAGCAGTGTCTGATAACTGACACCTCTTGCGCTGAATTATTGCATCAAAATGTGCTGTTGCAATCTTGAGTAATCTGTTCAGGTGTGTATCTGTAAGCTGCAAATCTATGATGATGCAGCAACAGCAGAACTGGAAGAAGAAACAGAAGACAGCCAGTTCTACTGCAGGCCTGACAGAAGCCCTCCTGGGGCCTGATCCAGCCCCCGGGCCTCATGTTTGACACCCCTGGTCTAGAGCAGTTGCGTTATCCAAGAAGACATGGAGTTGGTACACTACTGTTTACAGCCAGTTTGGTATAGTGGTTAGGAGTGTAGACTTGAATCTGGGAGAAGTGGGTTGAATTTCCAACTCCTCCATATGCAGCTGCTGGTGTGACCTTGGGTCTGTCACAGTTATTTCAGTGCTGTTCTCTCATGAGCAGTTCTCTCAGAGCTCTCTCAGCCCCACCTGCCTCACAGGATGTCTGTTGTAGGGAGGGAAAGGGGAAGGAGATTGTAAGCCACTCTGAAATTCCTTCGGGTAGTGAAGGGTGGGGTATACAATATCTTCTTTTCTTCTTTTACTACTGTCTCAATCACTTTTCTCAGAAAGGGCAGATTAGAGGCTGGGTGATAATTGGCCACATCATTTTTCTATAGGGATTTTTTTTTTAAAGTAGCAGATGGATAACTGCATCTTTGTGTGGCCGAGGGAATAATAATATAATAGATACTAAACGTCTGCTGATGTGGCCCTTACATGATTTTAGCAGCCAGGATGGACAAGGATGCAGAGTACAAGTAGTGGCCTTCACAGATCCCAGGATCCTGTCCACAGCCATCATGGAAACTGGGTAAAAATGGTCCATGAATAGAACAGATGGTATACTAGGCCTTTCTGCTGGTCTACCTATGTTACCACTAAATTCAAGATCAGAGCATTTTCTCGATATTTTATCAGCAAAATCTTTGCAAAAGTGTCACAGCTAATTGTCTGTTCCTGGGACGTTAGAGGCATCAGCAGATCTAGGCATCAGATCTAGGCATCAGCAGATGCTGAGCTACCTAGAACAACTAGCTGATGCTATAATAGTAGAGAAATGCAATAGTTATAACCAGGCCCAGAAGTTCCTGTCAGCAGCTCTTGGCCTGAGAAACAAAGAGCATGACATGCTTAAAATCCTGCAGCTTCAGGAGTGGTAATTACGTGTTAACCTGAAAACATTTTGAAAAAACAGGTAAGTTAGTTGGCACTCAATGAATCCGTAGCAGCAGAATGATGATATGGCTCTATGTGTGCATTAGCTTGCAGTAGCAAGCCTTGTTTCAGCCTTATTTGGAGTGAACTGAAGTTTTCTGGACTAACTAGGTTATGGATCCAAAGTTCCTGTTGTTGGAGGGAGAAGGGCAGAACCACCACAGACACTGGGGCTTAAATGGATCACTCTAAAATTAAACAACAGCATTACCCAGAAGGCAGTTCTGTGCCTGAACTGTTGAATCTCCAAGCTGTGTTCAAATATATGATCAATACCTAACCCCATCATTTATTCTTATATCCAAATCTTTTGATCCAGAAGAAGAACAAGAAGAGGAAGAGGAGGAGGAGGAGATTGGATTTATATCCCGCCCTTCACTATCTGAAGGAGTCCCAGAGTGGCTTACAGTCTCCAAGGTGGGGCTGAGAGAGCTCTTTCAAGAACTGCTTGTGAGAGAACAGCTCTGAGAGAGCATACAACTGACCCAAGGTCACACCAGCCGCTGCATGTGGAGGAGGAGTGGGGAATCAAACCCGGCTCTCCCAGATTAGAGTCCATGCTCCTAACCACTACACCAAACCAGAGGGTTCAAGTGCTGTCCTTCAGCCATGAACTCTATTGGCACCAGGATTCTCCATTAAGAGTTGTCCCCCCCCCCCACCCCAGCTACACTGTCGGGTTGTTTATAGGGTTGCACCTGCTCATTTGTTTACCTTCATTGATTTGCATTCATTGCATTCCTTCTCCTGTTCTGTTGCTGGTTTTATCCTTTTATCTCATAATTTTGTTATTATTATAAGCCATTTACATGGAGAGATGGGGTATAAATATGATAAATAAGTATGAATTTGTTTGAACAGAAAGGCATGGCAGTAATCTAGATAAGTCTTGGGATAGCATTGTGAACAAGGTAAGCTTTCAGAGCCATCGCTGGTGTTCAGAGGCACAGCAAAATCTTGTTCTTCCAGCACAGCAAGAGTCCACTTTACAGATGCCCTATAAATTCATGTTAATGTGCCTGGCAATGATAATGTAATCTCACAAAGGTAAAATCTTTATCTGTGAATGGATTGGGTCAATTGTGTTCCACTTTCCCCTTGGGAGTTTTGCCAGTTTTTTGAGGCATAGATTCTCTCATCACAATTGTTTTATGATTCTCTTTGGTATGGGCTTTGTTTCAATTTTCAGCACTAAAGGTTGCTTTTGAAATGAGAAATAAAATAAAGAGGAAATGGAAAGCTAGAATTTATTCCATGGAGGTGTTACAAGTTTTTTTTTTAAAGCTTATCTATTGCTCTTACTTGAATTTGTAAGAAAGAAATGCTTGAAAGATGTCCAGGCTTAGTTACAGTTTTTTCTTTACAGAGGAACTGAAATAAGGATCTGGTGGGAATGTATTGTTATTCAGTTCCACTAGAAGTAAAAAATACTGCTAAAGGAGAAGTGAAGCAGCCAAACTGGCCCAATTTTCAGATAACTGATTTAGAAAAAGTTATTATGCATACAGTTGTACAGTGCAAGGAATCTACTTTGAGCTCTCCATCTTTATTCTGGCCTTTCTCCAAGGTGCTCAGAGCAGCACAGATGACTCTTTCCTCCTCCACTTTACCCTCACAACAATCTGGTGAGGTAGGTTAGTCAAAGGTCACCTAGTGTCCTTCCTGGCTGAGTGGAGTTTTAAGCAATCACTCTGCTGTTAGGTTCACCAGTCTGCGAACCATTTAACTGGTTGGTTTCACTTCCCCCTGCTTCAAATCAGGGGGAAGCAAAACTGACTGGTGAAATGGCTACCACAATACAGGAACTCGTGGGCACTCAATGAAATTGCTGAGCAGTTGGGTTAGAATGGAAGTACTTCTTCACCCAAAGAGTGATTAATGCATGGAATTCACTGCCACAGGAGGTGATGGAAGCTATAAGCATGGACAGCTTCAAGAGGGAATTGGATAAACATATGGAGCAGAGGTCCACCAGTGGCTATTAGCCACAAGGTATAGATAGGAACTCTCAGTCTGGGGCAAGTGATGCTCTATATTCTTTGTGCTTGGGGGGGGGGGCAACAGTGGGAGGGCTTCTAGTGTCCTGCCCCCACTGGTGGACCTCCTGATGGCACCTGGTGTTTTTGGCCACAGTATGGCAGAGTGTTGGACTAGATGGGCCATTGGCCTGATCCAACATTGGCTTTTCTTATGGACTTATAGTCATTTAACCCTAAGGGGGGGGTTGCCCATCAGTTGTTAAGTTTAAAGGGCTGCAAGCCATTAAACCCATCTGTTTTGTTCCCCCCTGCTTCAAAGGGGGGGGGGGGAGTGAAATGGACAGGTTAGGGCCATCCCTCCCTTTCTCCTGGAGGTGGCGAGGCACATCTGGGAGAAAGGGGAAACCAACCCCCCCTTTTTTTCTAGGGTTTTTTGGCTTGTTTGGGGGTTCAGTTTGGGGCTACCCTGAGACTTGAACTGAACTGGATTTTTTAGGTTTGTGCCCATCCCTAGTAGAAAGTGTTGTCAAGTCGCAGCTAACTTATGATGACCCATTTCAAGGGCTTTCAAGGCAAGAGACAGTCAGAGGAGGATGGCCGTTGCCTACCTCTTTGTACTGTAATTTGTACTGTGGGGGCTAACTTTTTTGAGCATCTGGGCTTATGGGGTTTGTTATGTTTTTAATGCTAGGTCTCAAAATAAAGAGGCAGCATGGTTTCAAACAGGAGCACAGTTCAGTAAGTCCAGTTCTTTCTCTGTCTGGAGCTGCAGTGATTACAACTTCCTTTCTCCCTGTTCCTGCCCACACCAAGTCCTTGACTGGACTAGGGCAGTCCAAAACAGTGGGTTGAATAAATGGTTTGGTAGAGATGAGGAAGAGATAGAGAAACTAAAAAAAGGTGAACAGTATCAAGGCCCTTTCCCTGCTCCTTCCCATATCCTGTTGTCATTTTTCTTTCCTTCTCTCTTTTTGGTTAGAAGAAAAGGTTCTGTTGTGTGTGGAACAGTACCCTGGCTTCTTGTGTAGCTGGGTGTGTGTGTGTGTGTGGGAGTTTAACTCTGGGACATTTCCTTTGCAGAAGAGAAAGGAGTTAAAGAAGTACCATGTAGCCAAAAAGCAGGCTAGGAAAGCACAGGATAGCTGCAGGATGCCTCCCCCTCCCCGCAGGTTGCTCTCTCGCTGCTGCTGGAAAAGAAAAAGGCTTATGTGTGTGGGGGGGGGGGGTGCTACCCCTGTCATCAGGGCTCTTAAAAAAAAGAAAAGAGGTGCCGGAACTCTCAAGAGGTACATTAAGTTTTCAGTCTGTATACTGAAAACTCATAAACTTTTAAACATTTTAAAAAGAATTTTGTCCACGAGGTTCCAGAACTCGGTTCCGGCCCGTTCCTCCAGAAAAAAAAGCCCTGCCTGTTATCCAAGCGGATCCCAGTCTGGATCACTGTTGCCAGCTGAACTAGGAGATCCTCTCAGAGATTACTTGCCTGGGCCCTGAGGAGAGACACCAACACACAAAGTTAGCTGCCCACATAGCACTAAACATCAACCATCGAAGTACACTCAGTGTGGGCCTGTTACAGTTTCACCGGGCCTTTAGTTGAGGCAGTGGGCATCCAGCAGGTGGCCTCCCTGTTGCTCTTGCAGAATGCTGCTATTAATGAGACCTTTATGGCTTGCCTTCGGCCCATTCATTCCTGGCTGAAGGAACTGAAAACTGAAATTTGCTGCACTGCCCACTTTAACTGTTTTTAAGTGTTTTTTCTTGCATTAGTTTAATGTTTGATATTTATTAATGGAATCATTTTAAGATTGTATTGCTATTGTTGTGGCCCGCCCTGAGCCTGCTTGTGGGATGGGTGGGATATAAATCGAAATAAAATAATAATAAAAAATAATAGAGGAGACAAGTCATCATGACAGCAAATAGATGAAATAACAATAACTGTGAATTATGAAAGAACAACAACTGTGAATTACTAACTGGCGTGATGTGGTCCATGGTGTTGCTAAGAGGTGGACTCGACTGTGTGACTGAACAACAATAACAATGCAAACAACATATAACCCTCCCCATGGCAGAGATTTATGGCTTGTCACACTAGTTACAGTCTGAACCAGAACAAAGGTTGTAACAAGTAAAGCAGACCTGAACTTTGGAAAGGTTCATCTCTGCTTAAATGCATCCCCACAGCTATATTTAACATGCATTATTTCAGAGCTGAACTTCTGTATTATGCAAGCCAGTTAAATGTTCTTTTAACCAAGGGCTTGTTTCCACTGTGCATGTTTTTTTACAATTCAAAACAAAAACACTGTTGCTATATAATTAAAATGAGTGAATAGTGCATTTTATCTACTGCAAACACAGCCTCAGTTCTACTGTTAAGGGCTGAAATGCACCCAATTACTACAAAAATGGGTCAGAAACCAAAACTATGAACTCTATCCTGGGATGTGGGAAACAATTGGCAGCATGACCAGTACCCTTTGCAATTAATTAGCTCAGTAGCAAAACCCATTTATAAGCTGCAGTCTATGCCAAAAGAAAAGGGTGCCCAAAGGAGCACATGGTGAACCCATAATTCAGGAAGTGATCAATAAGTCATTATACAATCACACACAGGCAAAGCAGGAGATTAAGCTAAGGAAACATGCTGCCACAGAACTTCAGTTAGCCAGCACAGAATACCTTTTGGAAGAGTCAGGCCTCTTGGTACCATGCTAGGATGAGACCCTCTAAGGAAAGTGTTTCCTCGTATGAATGCCTTCACAGAGAAAGCCTGGATGTGCAGACATTAAAGGGATGTAGGGACTATGCACAAGAATGGGAGTGTAAATACAGGAAGAAGAAGAGTTGGATTTATACACCACTGTTCACTTGGAGTCTCAGAGCGGCTTACATTCACCTTCCCTTCCTCTCCCCACAACAGACACCCTGTGAGGAAGGTGGGGCTGAGAGAGCTCTGAGAGTACTGCTCTTGAGAGAACAGCTCTGAGAGAACTGTGGCTGACCCAAGGAATGCATTCAGACAAGCTGTTTGATCTGCTGTTGTTACTTCTCCCCGATGGATCTAACATGTGCATCCAGACAGCCACATCTGTCTCCTGTTCCCCAGTTGTCGGGCCCCTGTGCTCCCCAGCTTTCCTGACACCACAGAAAGTCCTGTTCAGGTCTGGTGGTGGGGTGGGCAGGATGGCAAAAAAAAAAAGGCTAGGCAGATGCATAGGGCTGGAGTGGGAGGCCAGCAAGAAGGCAGTGGTGGCAGCGGGCTCAATGCTGTAGATGGGGCCATGTCAAGAATTCAATATATCGATAGAATTTTATACAAAATGTTACTGTTAACTATGGCTCCTATGGGGTTGTGCTGAATTTTCACCCCTAAGAAGTTGTAGAGCGAGGAGAGCACATCAAAGGAAGTTCTCCAAGCTCCCATATATAAATGGCACTGCTTATTGTATGCATTATCTTGTTCTTACTTCATAGTTTTCTAAGGTCTGTAGTCCAGTTTTTGCACTGCTTGTGACATCCTATGTCTTATCCTTTTTAAATTGCACCACCTTCTACTTTTGTAATCTAATTTTATTGCATTGCATGACTTGTATTTTTCCTGTTGCATGGGCTTTAAGTTTTATCTCAGCAAGAAAGGCAGCCTAAAAGCACACCATACATTAAAACAAACCTTTTAATGTATTTCAGGCACATGATTCCCCCCTCCCTGCAGCTTCCTTTGTACTATTTTATTCTCCAGCATGCTCTTGCTCCCAGGGATCTCAAAGCGATGCTCCTGTGGCCATCAGAACAGACCCTTGAGGCCTGAGTAGTGTTGGGAAACTTCAAACAGCCCAACTGGAAGACAAGTCAGCTGAACAGCTACGGGTGAGGAATGATGGCAGGGGGTGTGAAACCTGCCAGCATGCGAGCCCCAATTTAAAAGGAGTCAATGCGCAGATGAGGCAGAGACAATAGCAGCTAGGGTTGCCAGGTCTGGATTGGAAAATCCCTGGAGACTTTGGGGGTGGATCCGGGAGAGGGTGGGGTTTGGGGAGGGGAGAGGCCTCAGCATGGTACAATGCCCTAGAGTCCACCCTTCAGAACAGCCATTTTCTCCAGGGGAGCTGATCTCTGTCAGCTGGAGATCAGTTGCAAAAGTGGGAGATCCCCAGGCCCCACCTGGAGGCTGGCAACCCTAATAGCAGCAGATGCTTTGGGAGCCAGCATGTGGCTGGGGGAAGCAGCGAAACAGCTGGGAATGGTGAAGCAGCTCTCAGCTGCAGGCTGTGGCAGCTACAGCAGGAAAAGCCTTGGGAAGGGCAAGAGAAAGCTGCGCTGGTCACTGAAGGTGACATGGTTCACCCAGAGAAGGTGAGACAGGGACAGGCAGCTCTGGGGACTGAGGTGTAAGAGATGGCGCAGGTGAGAAAGCCTGGGAGGGGAGCCCAGTGGGAAGGCTGAGGAGGACATGCTGGGGAGCGGAGCCCAGGTTTAAAGGGCCAGCTCCTGGTCTAGGGCCACAGCTCATTTGCCACAGATACAGAGCCTATTCTATCCATGCAGTATAATTGCTTGGGCAAAAAAAAAAGCATTACAGGTGTGTTATGAGGTGGATGTTATTTCATGAGGTAGTTATTGGGCGAGGGAGCCCATCTCTACTTGGCAGAGGCGGCCATCCTCCCACCCAAGCACCAAGGGCACATGCCGGATCACCCAGAGAGGAGTAGATATGGGGGACATTCAGGAGGACAACAGGAGGCCTGGATCTCATCCCATGAGGTGCAGAGAGGGGTAGCCCAGCAGGGAGAGGGTGGCCTTGATGAAGGCCAACTCGTCCACCTTGGCCGGGTCCAGGCGGGAATGGTGGCGGCTGAGAATGTCTTCCAGGTCAGAGAACACCCACTTTGGACACTGGTGGAAGGGCAGGAGAGGAGACTAATGGCCATGCAAGAGAGGTCGGGCCAGATGGCAGCCTTGTGTGGCCAATACTCCAGGGGATTGGCAGAGGTGGGATTTAGGGATTCTGGGAGGTACTTCCTCAACATCACCTCTGCCAGATCCTCTGCCGTCACGTGCCTGACTGCTGACCTCCCAGTTCATCACTGACAACCAGTGACAGCTGAAGCTGAATGGAGCCAACGTCACAATGATTAGTGCTATAGTTGAATGGAGCTTATGTTATAATGACTAGCACGTTATCATTTTACTTGTGGTTTTAATATTGAATTTTAATATTGTATGTATATTGATTGTTGCTGTGTTATATGCGTTGTTGAATTTTATCAACTGTAGGCCATCCTGAGCTGGCCTTGGCTGGGAGAGTGGGATAAAAAAATTAAATAAATAAATAAAATAAATAAATACTGAGGCTTCTCCCTGGTTGGGCTCTTTGAGGCCAAGGTGCCAGGCTGCAGTTCCTCCTCCTCCTCTTCTTCTTCTTCTTCCTCCTCCTCCCCCTCTGCGACCTCTTTCACCCACTGTTCCCTCTGACTACATCTGCTGGCCTGTAGCTTCTGCACTTCTTTGCAGAGCTCACACTTCCATTGCATGAGCTCTGTATTCCAGAGAGCAATGATGCCTTTTATCTGGGGGATCACAGATCCAGGCCAGCTTGTACTCCCCTTCCTTGCAGAAAGGATGCAGCCTGGTGGTGATGCCAATCTGCAACTGCTGTGCCAAGGCCCTGACCTGTGGGAGAACAGCCATCTCCTTGGGGCCCAGCTGCAGTGCAGAGGCCAGCACCTGGTCCAGCCCTCGAATCAGGGGGATGACTTGCCCCAGGCAGGCTGTATGGCTGCAGAGCATGTTGGTGGTGTCCTGGAAGGGCTTGAGGACATGTAGCATCTTGGGAGAGGGTCAGCCAGTCATTGGAGCTGATGCTGAGCTCCTCTTCCCTATGCTCAATAGTCATGGAGGAGATGACATCCTGCACCATGCTCTTCTGGTCCACCAAATGTGGAATCATGCTGTAGGTGGAGTTCTAGCAGTTGGGTAAATCCAGGATGAGCCAGTGTTTAGGCTCATCCCTCTCCACCAACTCTTGTGCATCAGTTGGGAAGACTTAATGCTGTGTGAGAAGTGGGAAGCCAGGCTCCATCAGGTCTTCAGCAAGGCCCGCATCTTGAGGGTGGCAGCGTCCCAAGTGGCCTTGACATTGCTCCCCAGCCCCAGAACATCCTTGGGATTTTGTAAAATGTTTGAGTGGAGACAGTCTGTCTGTAAATGTAATCATTCACAAACTGCCCCAAACAGCACCAAAGGTTGTAAAATGTTTGTACTGGGCACCCTACCATGAACTGGTAGGGTGCCCACGAACTGGTCAAAATTTATGATGAACTTTACTTCATGAGCCAGTTCGTGCCCATCTGTAGCAGTCAGTATAAGGCAAGTCTGACCTCAACACACCACTGCCAATGCCACTGCCAATGCCACTGCCACTGCCAATGTTGCATCTGTTGCTTATCTGCTGTCATGACATTTCCCTCCCAAAACATCCAAGATTCTGCATTTTTTGTCCTTTCCCCCATATAATCTCTTTTCTTGTGAACTTCCCCTAAACCTTGTGTTTTTTTCTGTTTTTGCTCAGTTATTTACCCCACCATGTTTAGTTTGAAACAACTTCTGAAAGTTAAGCCCACCATCCATCTTTTCCATGCAGGATTATCTATCTTGACTATTTCTTCTCCCTTATAAATTTATTTTGCATTATAAGCTTACAGTGGAATCAGTCTTCAATAATAATTTAACAATCACCAGTGACTGTGATAACCTTTGACCAGCTCTACTGAACAATTTTGTCATTTTTTTCTTTTTCAAAATTCCAGACACACAATGAATAGAAATTCAGGCTGCATGATGAAATGTAATTTGCCTCCAATCTGAAGCTCTCCTTGCCTGAAAGTCACAGACTAATCAAAGTGTGTTATGCTTTTATGGAACTCAAAGACCTCCCACCTCTCTTACCAATTTCCTTCACTCAGTCAAGTCCCAGAAAGTTTGTATTGTGGCAGTTCTAATTCATTATTAATCATTCTGGCAGTTCATGTTTTATAAGTACTACCTAGAGTTTTGTTTGTTATGCTGACACTTGGGATCTAAAATTGTTTAAGCCAGAATTATGTTTTTTGGAAAAGCCACTATATTACATGGAATGAATGGGAATTATGAACCCCTCATTGCAAATCTATGTCCCCTCCCCGAGTTTGAGGGCTTACCAGCAATGCAGTTTGCACTTGTGTTTTTCTTTGATTCTACTGGTTTCCCACACAATGGTATATTTCCCTTCCAGTTGGATCCTTGCAAGATAGGGGCATGAAGGGTCTCCCATAGGGAATTACTGCAAAGCAGGGGTGAACCTGCGGCCCCAGTGGTGGAAGTTAAGTTGATTTGATACCCTCGGAATGACTTTACAGAAAAAGAAATGTAGGAGATGGGAATATTTGTATCTTTAGCCATTTTAGTTTGTCTCTGTGCATCTGTACATGGGGGATATAAAAATGGTTCCTCAAGTATGGAAAGCAAGGTTATTCTATTATCCTGGACCCTACTTCAGTGAAACAAATTCTCCCATATTTTCAGGCCATGGTCTCTGGGAAGCCACTATTTACTCTTGATTCTGAGATTCCTGTGGAAATGCATACTGAGTGTTCAGTCTGTGAGTAGTGTGATTGTTCTAAGGTTGTGGAGTACAGAGTTCAAATCCCCACTTAGCCATTAAACTCAGTGTGTGATTTTGAGTCAGTAACACATTCTCAGCCTAACCTACCTTATAGGGAAGTTTTGAGGAAAACAGAGAGGGGGAATAAGTATGTCATTTCATACACAAATGAAATATTACTCTAATTGTTTCAGTCATGGAGTTCATGACATATTTACTCTCACCTTATAGACTTCTCTTTCTTTGCTATTCAGGCTCTTACGACCACTATGTAAAGGTCTGAAATTTAAAAAAGCAAATATGAGATGTGGTTTAGGCTGCTAATGCCACTGGTGAAAGTTCCACTGTCCATGCCACTGGATTTCCTGCAGAAAACCAGTCCCAGGCTTAAGAGTCACAGTCAGAGCTTTTCAAAGTTGGAATCAACTGCCTAGGGAGGTTGGTTAGCTCCCCTTCACAGGCAGCTTTCAAGAAGAGACTGGACAAATATTTGTCAGGGATGCTTTAGGCTGGTCCTGCATTGGGCAGGGGGTTGGACGAGATAGGCCCTTCCAACTCCATGATGAGTCTATGATAATTTGGGAGAATATTCCCTCAAAGAACAGTGCTACAGTTGTGAGAAGAAAACCACCAGGGCACCAATACAAGGACACTTGGAAGTAAACCTAAGGTTGTCTCTCAGTTATGAAGCAGACAAATCATTTTGCAGCATCTGTTGCACAGGCAATGAAATGAATACCCCTCTTCTAAAAAGCTCAAGAAATGGATGTATATGAAGATTTTATTAAGGCAGGTTTTTCTAATTGAAAAAAAAGCATTGGAAAGTTTTCAGAGCCATACAAAATTGAAATGTTCCCCAAGCAACTGTTCAGGCTATTGTTGTTCTTAAAGGTGAGGTGAATATGTGTGCCACTTGCTTAGAATAGAAAGAGAAGCAAATGCAAGAAGCTAGAAAAAGCACTGCTGACAATTTTATCCTCTTTGAGGTACCCAGCCTGTCAAGATTGGCAGTTCATGGTCATGCTGAGGAAGAATCAGATCTTTGTCATCTCTTGCTGCTTCATACTGATGATGTTCTGCAGATAGAACTGTGATTGAATAGTACAAATTACAACTGGATTTCACCTTCTGTTGTGAATGATATGTTTTCAAACATGGTTCACAAAGTTCCACAGACATTTAGCAAAAGAAGCTGAAGCAGCTCTACAGTATAATAGTGGATGAAACAATAGATACCAGCCCAAAGGAACAGGTTTTGT
The DNA here is from genome assembly GCA_029233225.1 of Lepidodactylus listeri. Classification (NCBI taxonomy): domain Eukaryota; kingdom Metazoa; phylum Chordata; class Lepidosauria; order Squamata; family Gekkonidae; genus Lepidodactylus; species Lepidodactylus listeri. The sequence goes on from JARCFY010000008.1 coordinate 26,497,039, forward strand.
TTTGCATTTGCATTGCTGCTGAGAATAAGTTTGTGAAAGAATTTTTTTTTTTTTACTTTTATGAAACCAGTGCCATAATGTCTAAAACTCTGTTCACTGTTTTGAAAGATATGCTCTGTCGCTTTAACCTTCCTCTTGATAGGCATCATGGCCAGTACTATGATGGAACCTCAAATATGGTTAGATGCATTAGTGGACTGCAGGCTGTTGTGGAGCAAGAGGGACCAAGAGCACTCTATGTGCATTGTGTAGCCCAAGCTGTGAACATGGTGGTTCGAGAGGTATCAGGAAATGTTCGTGTATGCAGACGTTTTTAAAAGTGAAACAGCTGGTTTTATCATATTTGTCAGAAGTTCACCCAAGTGTCTCATCCCGTTTAAATGCTTTCAACATATACACCTGAAACAATTCTGCTCCACAAGGTGTACTGTAAGCTTCTGGACAGTCAGCTGCTCGTTACTATAGAGAGTTTTTCGAAGATGTGTCAATGGAGGGGATTTTATTTATTTATTTATTTCATTGGACTTATGAATCACACACCCTGCAAGCAGGCTCTGAGTGATTTGCAACCCTGTAAAACATTTAAAAAATTGATACATGGCAAAAATACTTTCCCACACACTTCAAGCAAATGGCTACTCCAAGAATGAAACCGGAAGAGCGATTAAACCAAAGGTAAAACAAACAGCTGGGGAAAAGCAGTCTCCCACAGGTTTAAATTGGGACCACATAATGTAGCATCCAGACAAGAATAAAAGAACATGAAAGACACTGCTGACTTGGCCAACGTGAAAAACAGCAGTGGCTGAACATAGGCTAACTCAAACAGGACGCAGTATCTTATTCCAAGACACTGAAATGCTGGACAACACATCCAATTACCATGTCAGATTACACAGGGAAGTCATTGAAATACATAAATATAAACACAATTTCAACAGGAAAGAAGAGAGCTTAAGAATAAATAGGGCATGTTTTCCAGTCCTGAAAAATACAAAATGCTCTACATCTTACAACAGCACTACAGATAAGATTAGAATTTCAACAGCCAATCCATATGCAAAAGAACCTCCTCAGGAAAGCTCCTCCATTAGCATGTCACAGCCTGGGAAACTCCTACAAGATAATGACTCACCGCAGCTCCCACCTTTCTGAGTAGGTATAAATTACCTGCCTACCATTTTTCTTCTCACCTTGACACAGAGAGTACTCCGTCTTTCTGTGTTATACCTCTGAGGATGCCAGTCACAGCTGCTGGCGAAACGTCAGGTACTACAATGCCAAGACCAGGGCCATACAGCCCAGAAAATCTACAACAACTAATCACATGATTAATTGTTGATGGCGGATCGTTTTTGGAAATACAAATAATTTCATATTGCACTAATTTCCTGTAGATTGCTAAGTGCTGGTGCTGGGCTAGGTTCAGCTCTGTGGCCCCCAAAGGAACTGAGAAATCTGTGTCCCTGGCCTTCATGGCATCTTGTATAGACTAGATAGGATTATGTAGGCAATTGTTTTGCTTAGTGCGGAAGCCACGGAAATGGTGGTCATGGAAACTGTTTTTGAAGGGCACAGAAAATATATTCCCCAATGACTGGTCTCTGCTTCTGCAGTCAAAGGGTGATATTTGTTCCTCCTTACCAGCTCCTTCTACCTTTCCTCCAGCTGTCACAATGGGATACAGCATGGCCCTTGTTTCTAGCCATGGGGAGACACCTAGGCAAAGAAACTCCATTTAGTATGCTGCTTCTTTCCATGTGCACTCAAAACCTACTCATGCTCAGCAATATACCTGGCTACCCAGTTAAGTGAGAAAAACTCCCCTCCCAACAGTCCTTCCTGTTTTATGACTGAAGTATAAACCAATACAATAAACTAGATTTTTACCTCCTCAAGTCACTCCTTGGAAGTTTAGCCAGTAAAAAGTTCCTCGAGAGATAAGAATTTCTCTGCTGTGTTTTATAGTAACTGCAGAAAGCATGCCATCAAAATATGAACTATTGATGGGAAGAACTTTACCCAACCTCGTTTATTTGGAGAATAAACTTTCTCTTGTTATGGATTTTGCCATTCTAGCCTCTGCAAGAGAAGCAGCAGCTAACTATGGAAATAAATCCTTTTACTGGCAGCTGAAAAATAAGCTTGTGTAGAATGTTAGATTTAGACACATGGCTGAAGTTTAAAATTGGTGGCTGATCTATAACACAGTGGTAAGAGATTCTTCACAAGAAACATGCACTTCTTTAAAATCCCAGTAGAAAATGTTCTTATTTATGCTGGATTTATTGCTCTTTGCCACAGATTCCTGTCTAACCTACACAGGTCAAATAGAGGTATCATCTCCTTGTTGGTTCTCTTGGACCATTAGGTAGCTTTCAGTGTTGATGGTAGTATTCCTCTAGGATAGGATAGGCCTGGGAGATACTGTCTTAGTAGCGATGATCTTTCCAGCAGAGTAAATCTGCAGTAAGGTGGATGCAGGGGGCCAAAAGCTAGTGGTAGCACATGCACAAAGCTGGCTGAAGGATCAATCACTGAAGTCTATGGTGATCCCCATCAACACTGAAAGCTCCCTAATGGTCCAAGAGAACCAACAAGGAGATAATACCCCTGTTTGACCTATGTAGGTCTTCATGGTGATGAGACTGAGTGGTTCTTATGGTAGCATTTAGGCAAGGCTTTTTTTTGTAGAAAAAGCCCAGCAGGAACTCATTAGCATATTAGGCCACACCCTTGACAGCACAGCTCATTAGCATATTAGGCAGTGGGCTGGGAAAGCACAGGGCAGGCATGGAAGCTTGCCTTTTTCTCCCCCTGAGCTTCTCTGCCCCACTTCAGCAATGCCTTTCTAGTCTCCAACCCGCCCCCCCCCCAACCAGACAGCCGGGGAAAGGCAATGCTGAAGATCTGAAAGATCTGAAAGATCCCAGGCACTTCAGCAACACCTTTCTAGTCTTCTACCCCCCCTCCCCAAAAGATCAGGAAGGGAAGCAGGCATGTTTGCCTGGCTGCCCTCAGTCTCCCCAGCCAGCCTGCCAAGGCGCACAGGCTGGGGAGACTGAGGGCAGCCAGGCAAACATGCCCCATTCCAACCCTGAGCCTCTCCGCCTGGAGAAGATCAGGAGGGGAACCCAGGCATGTCTGCATGCCTACCCTCTTTCCCCAGCTTGCCTGCCATGGCAGACAGGCTGGGAAAAGGAAGGCAAGCATGCACACATGCCCCTTTCTTCCCTGAGCCTCTCTGCTATTGTGGAGAGACTTAGGGAAGTGTGGGGGGGATGGTTAAAGGCCTTTCTTGCCCTCCCCCAGATTGGGGAGGGAAAGAAAGGCATTTTCAACATGCCTGGGTTCCCTGCCTACCCTTTTCCAGCTGCCACATGTCAGCTAGAGAAGGGAAGGCAGAGAGAGGCTTTTCCTTGTCAATTTCAGTCTCAGCTGACTGTTGGGAAGTGAAATTTGACAAGGAAATCCCAAGGGGCTCCCCAGAGGGAAAGACCACATTTTAACATGTCGTCTTTCCCTCTTGTATGTAATGTGGGGAGGGCAGTGTGCTCTGTAGCCACGCATGCTCAGAGGTTTTGGTTGTAGGCGTGGCCAACTCAGGAGCCGGCCAGAACTCTGTTCCTGTGCGTTCCTGCCCCCAAATAGCCCTGCATTTAGAATTACTTTCCATGGAAAGCTTCACTGCAGCCATAATCTATCTGGTATTCACTGGAGCAGCTTCAACAACACCAGGCTACAAGTATTGCAAAGCAGTAATAGGATGCCTATCAGTGGAGCATATGCTTCTGGGAGATGCCATCCCACCAGATACTGGGAAAAAAGAGGTTTGTGTGGCCCTCCCAATATGCTGTGGCAGTGAGTTACCTGCCCTGCCCTCTGAGCAGTGTTTCCTTGAAGTGTGTTTTCAGTACCACTGGTTAACACAGTGGCAGAGCAATGAGCTGGACTGTCAGAAGACCATGTCAAAGAGCTCTGCTTCATCCATATGAACTGCCCTTGGCTGCCCAAGCCAGGCACTCTGCAGCCCATTTCCAACAGAATCTGTCAAGTGGCTGAGGAAAAATCCTGGAGGAAGGGGGCAGAAGGCCAGGGACAATGGAGGAGGAGGCCGGTGAGGAAGAGTCCCGGCTCAGGGGGAAGTAGTCATCTGAACAGAAGGACAGCTTCTACAAATGAGCACTTGGCAGGAGACCCACTGCCACAGAAGAGGACTCAGAGTGGCTGATTTGCAGATGGGGTGGGTGTTGGGCAGCACCATTCTTTGTACTTTTACACCCTAAAATGAGAAATGGATTCACTCAATGAATGATTCAATGGCTGGTTTCTCTGGATAACATTTTCCTAATGGTTTATAATTTGTTTTTTCCTTAATGCCTTTTGTTTTGGTTTGATTTTTTTCCACACATTTTAATCTATTAACAGTTTTTAGAACCAGTCAGGTGATCATGTGTTGGGGGAGAGGCCTAGCTTGCCAGGAGACAAATAATTCTTTAAGACCACAGCACCAAGAAGTTCTCCAGATGGCTAGAGTATCCTTCTGTATGATGCTTTTTCTTGGTGAAAAATGTGTTAACAAAAAGGAAGTGTGTGTATAAGAAAGGAGATGTAGAGGATAGCTGTTTTCTTGCTTCTGTTAGCCTGATTGCCTTTAGTTATTAATACTAAAATGGCAACAGGTAAGTATGGGAGCAAACACCTTTGTATACAGGGGTCCCGCTTTCTCCAGAAACACCAGAAATAGATGCAGAGACCAATTTCAGGTCGAAATGGTATCTTTACTGATTGAGTCTTCACAGGCAAACAATACACAAGTACACACACAAGTATACAGAGCTAAGAAACTTAGATAGAAAGGGACAGTGACGTTTGCTTTAGCAGGAGGTTCATTGAGGGGTAATAGTTACCTTTCTTGGTGAGATGATGGGCTCCAACTGGAAAATGAGGGGAGACTAAGAGGAGGGATCAGGGACCGTGGACTGAATCAGCAGATCACGTGAAGACTCCAGTCATGCTAACCAGGAGTTGTGAAGATAGGGTAGGGTTAGAGAGGGGGTAGAGTAGAGAGGGGTAAGGTGGGGTGACCCTTTTTATCAGGGGGGTTTGGAAGAGGGCTTGGCTAGTTGCCTCGTCCTGTTACGCCCTCCTTGTGGTCCATCCCCAAAAAGCATGTGACCGAAATGGGGTCTGGGGAGAGGAGGTTAAAGGGTTGGTCAATATTAAACTCTAGTTTCTGTGGCAGAGACACCTGAAGGGATTAGTAGGTCATCCTGCCGGCACCCATTGTTTGGCAGTTTCATCCTTGGTCTCAGATCGGGTGACTCCAGTTTCTCAGGGCAAAGTTCTCTATTAACTGGAGGTGGACAAAGCTGGCTTTTGTGCCTTTGTTGCAGAAACGCTTTTGGTGGGAAGGGGAGGGGTTTGCCTGCATGATGAAGAAGGACTTCCTTAATGGCATCTGGAATCCCCTGCTTGGCACAGCAATGGTGGGTGGCAGTGTGGGGTTTTTCATGTGTCTAGGGATATGTCTTAGAACAGGCAACCTCAGGAACCAATGGCACAACATCCCAGGGAAAAGCAGCATCTCCTGCTGGTGTGTGTTTATAGCTGGCATCACTTTGGGTCACCACACGGTTCAGTCCCTTTTCGCACATGTATTAACACAGTCTCTCTTTACCACTTATGAACTCCCCAGTCCATAAGAGTGCAATAAGCGCCTTGCAGGGCAACACTTCATCGGCTTCTTTTCCAATGGAAGGGTGGGGAGCAAGACTGTCATAATCTGTTGCCTCTATACTTGCATAGAGAAGGGCACAGTTTGGACCATTTCAGTTAGGCAAAATGCAAAAGTGACATTTTGACACGACACTCTGGACCACACCTATCCACACACACTTTGCCAATCTTGAAAGAACTGCATTGGCTGTATGTGTGAACATCTATTTATAATAAAGAGCAAGAACACAATCACTTTACAAATTAAACCAGGGGCCAGTAGCTGGATAAATGTGGGGTTTGTATCACATGATTAGTGGTACATATGTTGACTGTAACATGAGAATTTTTCAATGCACTTGCAAAGAACAATCAAGGGTGCACTGTACATGGATTGCATGTGTGTTCAATGTAACTTTTGAGCAGGGCTTAAGCTATTGGTCTATATTTCTATGTCAAAAACATTTCTTATTGGGGGGACAAAAAGAAGTATGCATTCTAAAACAAAAAGCTGTTTTTTCCCCATTTAGCAGAGAATGGAACATTTCTCTTCTGACATTTATTATGAGCATCTAAGCACCATGAATACACATACTTTTTGTGTCCCTGAATGTTAAGCACTGAAGACTGGGATGCTTAATAGCTTGCACAGGTAAACTGATGTACTTTTCAGAACACCCTATTGTCAGCTCCAAGCAATCTGCGCAACCCACCCAACCCAAAAAAACCCCTCAAACAACAATAACAAGGAGACACCCACTTCACAAACATAATGACAATGGAACATATATGCCTTTCCTTTCTACTTGCATAAGACAAGTCAGTGTTCAAAGAAACATTAACACCACTATGGATGTTCCCTGTTCAGTCCAGCTTGTTCTACTTCTGTGAACCACCACCATCTAGACTAATGAACTATTTTTACCTTTGCGTTGTGCTCCAAGCACATGCTTTTCCCTCCACCCCAGCTTTTCTGGCACAATGTGTTCCTTCAGTAGCACGCTGCTAATATTTACAAGCCATTATGTAGGATACACCCTCAGAGTTCTTCAGCTTTAGAGGGGGGCGGGGAAAGGATGAATAGCGGTATTTGTACTATTAAATGGTTTTCTCCCTATTCTCTCAAAACTGAAGTCTCCCTCCTCTTGAGTGGAAAGGACAGCTTTTTGCTTCAAGGAACAATAGCTTCTTACTGTTGATGTTATCGCCAAGAGTACTTCACATGTATTGTCTCTGTAATACCTATTTTACAGGGCTCCCTATTGCAGGTGGTGGGACTATGTGGCCGAATTAAAGGCCATAGCAGGCTGCTAGAGAATCCGTGGCCAGGCACATTGTCTATTGCAATTGTCTCCTACCTTGGCAAGGCCATTTTCTGCATTGTGGCATGCCATACTTTAGTTTGTTTGCATGGTTTACTAATTCTGTAATCTGAGACCAATTGCATTGTTTATTGGAAGTATTATGCTGCCTGATTGCAGTTTAAAAATATTTTGCAGCCCATCTTGCCCTAACCTGGACAGTCCAGGCAATGGCAAACTCTCTCTGTTTATGTCTTGCCTTGAAAACCCTACTATAAGTCAGCTGTGACTTGACAGGACTTCTCTCTCTCTCTCTCTCTCTCTCACACACACACACACACACAGAGCCCATCTTGAGTCTCAGTGAGGAAGATATGCTCTAAATGAAGTAAATAAAGTACAGTTTTGAACTGGGGACTTCCTCATTCACCAGCCTTTGTCACTATGTTTGTTTAGTTTCAAACAGAATGAGTTTTACATAGCAGTATCCATAGAAAAAGTAAGAGAAGATATGGTAATCTCCCATTCCTGTGCAGGAACACATATTAACTCAAGATGCAGTGAATACAGCCTGTTCCACTCTTATTTGGGCTCACCACCTGCTTCTTATTTTAAAGAACAGCACCTTATTTCTGAAATTCTTATGGAAGCCAAGAAACACACTGTAACTTCAGAAAGCAGTTTAAATTTAACATACTGCAAAGGCAATATATTCTAGTGAGGTCCCAGTAATGTTCTGGGTATGCATCTGTGATGGACTGCACTTTTTAAAAGCTTAGAAGTCCTATACGAACAAAGTAAAGGACTGTGAAGGGTTAATTCTTCAGAGAAACAGAGAACCTTGAGTGACAGGCAAGTAATCTGATTGGTTAGCATCAGCTAAGCAGAGAAAGACTTCTGAACTGGATGCTGAGGAGATAGACAGATTTCTGCCATGGCTGAGCTGAGTCTGATTTCAGCCTTAGCTGGAAGCAGTATTACACAGATGAATATCTGGGGGAAAGTTGGCAATAAAGTTCAGGAAGTTAGGTGAAGATTCCCATTTGAGCCAATGAAAGGGGATAGATGTTCTAGTGAAAGGAGAATTCCCTTACCCAGTCAAACATGGAGTTAGTTCTGAAAAGTGAAGGGATCCCTCGTCTGGTATGATTAGAAACTGCCTTTGGAGACCTTAAGATTCAGTTAAAAACTCAAGATGAGTTCTGGTGTTTCAAGGGAAGGGGTTTGGGTACTGGAAAGAGTGTACCAGCCTTCTGGAAACCATAATAGTTAGAGAATATTCAAAGAAACTATGCTGGAGTGTTTGGGAAAACACTGGAACAAAAGCCTCTCAACATAAAGATTTTAAGTAACTCTGAAAAGCTTAAGAAACTTTTATTAGCCTGAAATATAAGAACTAAAGTATGCATATATAGGTTTTATCTCAGAAATTTCAACCCCTGATTTCACCTGACCTTTCCCATCTATGTTAAAAAAATTTTTTTGAATTTTAAAATGCCTCGAGTGCCATTTAAGTTATTTAAGTTAAAGCAGGCTCCTGATCCTTTCCTCAGGTTCCTGGGCTGACCCACAATTGTACTGTGACAGGGTGGGACAGCAGCAAAGAAGATGACTAGGGAGGCTCAGTCAGTAAAGGGAAAGAAAAACAGAGGGAAAACCTTGCCTCTGAGGGAGGGAAGTGGATGGGGCCGTCATAGCATCACTTTCTTAACAGTCTCACTGTGGCTTTGTTACTTTGGATTCCCTTTTGTCGGCAATAGTTTAATGCGCCGCTGCATCCAGGCAGAATAAAAGATGCCCAGTTCACAGCAGCTAGTGGTTGCACTGCCTTTTCTCCAACCCCCCCCCCCCCAAACTTCAAGAACCAATGCTTTACCTACTTCACAAGAAGAAAGGGGGGGGTGTCATTTGCTTTGCTGGTGGGATAATGGCACTGATTTTGGTACACCTGAACATTCCAACACCTGCCGACAGATGTGCCGAAGACCCAAAGCCTTCTTATTGTTCATGTAAGCAAGCCAAACTGTTAACTCTTTGAACTTGCGTTCTAAGGATCCAGTCTGAGAACACCAATTTTGTTTCCTAGGTAACTAATTACCATTGCCTCCTAAGCTAGCTAGGATTTGGAAGAAAGCCCTTGTTCAGACAATGGGATATAGAGAAGACCCTGAGCTCTACGTGATCTATCAGTTCTCCCCCCAAAGAAACAAAGCCTGTCCAGAAATCTGCTTGAAACAGATTTGGTGGGGGAGGTAGAAATATCAAGAAGAAAATATTTCTCTGTTTCCCCCACAAGAATATGGCTTCAAAGATGCACTATTTCTGGGGCCACAGATAAGGATGATCACAATGAGGAATGTGTTAAAATAACTTTAATATAAAGAACTAAATCATCCTGCGCAACCTAAGTCTTGTTCCACATGCAACTATGGTCATGTTATCTTAGGGGAAGTCCACAAATTACCAGTTCCTTAATGCTATTAAATATTAGGAAATGTCTCCAAATTATGAATTCCACTACCACAGAAGATGTTACATGTTTCAGTATTTCAGCTTTAATAACCCAGTAAGCCTTGTGGCTTCATTATCCACGGACCCCCTTGTAATAACAAACTTTGTCTTGAAGTTGCAGCCTCCTTTTTCCAATTGAAAACTAAATGCTAACCATAACTAAAAAGGGGGACAAGATAGGGTTGCCAGACCCCCCCCGGTGGAGGCAGGGGTCCCCTGCTGCTAGGCTGCACTGCCCCACTGCTGATCAGCTGGCCAGCAGGGGGGAACTTATCCCAAAAAAGAGGGAGATCTATCTGATGTGCAGTGACATGTCTACATCACTGCCCATGTGATCCGGAAGTGACATCAGTGACATCACACCCAGGATGTCAGGGTGATGCTCCGGTATTTCGGCAAAAACACTATGATAGAAGCCAAATTTACCAGAGAGATTTTGCCTAAATACCAGAATGTTGCCCTGACATCCTGGATGTGATGACATCACTTCCAGTTCATGTGGCCAGTGATGTAGACATATTGCTGTACATTGAATGGGCCTCCCTGCTGCTCCCAGTAAGTCCCCCCATCCCCCCATACTTAAGAGATGAAAACTCTTAAGTAAATAATTGCTACCAAAAACGTTCTGTGGGACCCAGTCTTATAAAATAGCATCATTTCTTACCTTCTTTCTAGAATGGCAGGCTCCCCCCTTCAACTTTTGGTGAGATGGATGGGTTGATTAAAGCCACTTGATTCACCTGTCATAAACTATAATATGCTAGACCACATGTTTTTTTGAAGGTCACAGAGATTTTGATTGTAATAAGCAGTACTCAACAGAGCCCTTGTCCAGAAACCCATCCTAACCTCACAATACTCTTGTGTGGTGCAGAGTTGCCAACTCTTGATTGGGAAAATCCTGGAGATTTGGGGGCAGATCCCAGGGAGGGTTTCAGGAGAGGAGGAATCTAAGCAGGGTATCATGCCATAGACTGCACTCTCCAAAACAGCTGTTTCCTCCAGGAGAACGGATCTCTGTAAACTGGAGATCAGTTGTAGCTCTGGGAAACAGTGGTCATTTGGGGCCAGAGCGAGGCGGAGCAGCACTCTGCCCCTGAATTGCCACCAAAATTTGGTAGCAGCTTTAAAAGCGGCTTGAGGGGAGGAGGTTTGAAGGAGAGGCTCCAAACTTACAGGGTAGCTGTTGAAGCCTCTCCCCCAAATACCCACCAAGTTTCAAGAAGATTGGACCAGGGGGTCCAATTCTATGGGCCCCCAAACTTGTTGCCCCCACTCCCTCCATTGTTCTCTATGGTGGGAAAAAAGTAACATTTTCCCCCACCATATAGAACAATGGAGGGGATGGGGCAACCTGTTTGGGGGCCTGTAGAATTAGACCCTGTGGCCCAATCATCTTGAAACTTGGTCGATATTTGCAGCTACCCTGCAAGTTTGGAGCCTCTCCCTTAAATCCCCTCTCCTCCAGCCCCTCATATACCCTATGAGTTTTTGCCATTGACTTCAATGGCCCATAGGGTATAATGGGGCTGAAACTGACATTCAGCCAGCCCAATGGGCTTACATTGCCCAAACTGACATGTGGGGGTCATTCGGCAGCCAGAACAGATCGGGCCAAAAAAAATTTATTTGCACACCCCTAGTGGGCACAAATGGCAGTGGTGGCTAGCCCCTCCCCCAGCTCCTAGCGGGCCTGTGGAGGAAGCAAAGCAGCGGCAGCACGATCTTTCCACTGTATTCTATGGGGCCCTTCTCACTTCACTCCCCCCGCCCACCTTGGCAGGCCAGCTGGGGAAGGGGAAGGGAGGCTTTTGAAGATGCCCCCCTTGCTTCCCTTTCTGACTCACTTCTGGTGATATCAGGGGGCGTGGCATATGCTAATGAGTTATGCTATTAGGTATGCTAATGAGCTCCTGCACCTCTTTTTCTGCAAAATGACCCCTGCTGGGAAATATCCAGGTAAGTGAGGTTGAGAGCAAGTGACTATGCCAAGTTCCTTCAGCAAGATTTATGGAACTCACAGGGATGCCAGCTCAGGTTTAGGAAATTCCTGGAGATTTGGGGGTAGTGCCTAGGAAAGGTAGAGTTTGGGGAGAGGAGGAAGTGTATTGGGGATGTGATGCCATAAAGTTTGCCCTACAAAGTTGCCATTTCCTCTATGAGAACTGATCTCTGTAGACTGGAATTCAGGTGTAACTCTGGGAGAAATCCCCCCCCCCACCTGCTGACCTTAATGCTCTGACCACTACATCACAGCTTCTGTTATATATGACAAGCAAGCACATGCATTTCACTATGCATACTATGTACAATTACAAACGATCGATAGTTGTGCTTTCCCCTTTCATGTTGTGGAACAGACACATTTGTGTTAGAGGGGATGACACAGTGCTAGGGTTGCCAACCTCCCGGTGGGGCCTGGGATTCTCCCAGAATCACAACTCATCTCCAGACTACACATATTGGTTCCTCTGGATAAAAATGGCAGCTTCAGAGGGTGGTCTCTCTGGAACTGCATCCCTGTTGAGCTCAGTTCTCCCCCAAACCTCACCCTCCCTACACACTCCTCTAAAATATACAGGAATTTGCCAAGCAGGAGTTGGAAACCCCACACTGCATATGGGTTTATACCAAAATCATGAACTTCCATAAAGAAATTTAGGATGGAGAAGTCCTTACTTCTGGTCAAATGTGTACAGGATGACACAGCCATTGTGATGCTCCTAGGCAGTCTTTTCTACTTCCCAACAAATAAATTGTCTCATACGGGTCTTGGCATTCAGGGTCATGTTCCTAGTGAGTCATATACTTGCTTGTTGGCTTTAAGCAACACATTGTCTTTTCCAGCAAGCATTTCTCCTCTGTGTCACACTTATAATAATGACCTATCTCCCTGGGTTGTTGTATTAATGACAGATAATGAAGGTAAATTGCTGTATACACCAAATAACTATTTTATTAGAGTCCCTTTCTGAACACTTGTAGGCAATTGTTTGTTCTCGGAAGGCTGCTTATGTTGCTAAGCAGAGGCGAGTGTTAGTCTGGCACACTCAGGTGAGAGACCACGGGGCAGGACAGAGAAAATGTTGTCACAGTTGTCCTATAAATTATGCATAGACAGTGACTTGCTGAAAGCCATCTACTGAATTCATGGCATATTCTTCTTGCACAGGAGGCCTCAGCCTCGTAGAACCTGTGGATACTTTTGGAATTTGGAGAATGCAGAGTGGATGCCAGAACAACATGGCTGCCATGAGAAGAGGGGCCAATCACAGAGCAGCTGCCATGCTGTCTGGGTCGAATCACAAACATAGGGCTCAACAAAATATCAGGAGATTCCCTGCCACTCTTACCATGGAGCCTTGGGGATGGAGTAGGTGGATGCCTGGAAACACATTGGTTGATTCCTGTGGGCTCCCTGGCGAGGATTATTGGTCTAGTGAATTTATAGAGCTCAAAGTTAAGCAACCTTTGTCCCAGATTTTAAAAAGCTTAGTGGCTCTGCTCCAACTATGCAGCACTCAGCAGCCCTGACTGGGTGCATACAGTCCTATACACAAACTAGAACTTTGCCAAAGTTCACAGTTACTTGGCATGGACTGGAAAACAGGTGTAATTAAACAAGTGATTGGGACTATTGACTGATGTGTAATTATATGCAACAGCTAACCCAGCTGCTGGACTGGGCAGGGAAATTGCACATGTACCTTTTTTTTTGTTTGCATGCATGGTTTCTCACTTCAGCTAGAGATGTATATGTGGAAATTTGTTTTGGTGTGCATATAACCCCAGAGCGCCAGTATAATATTTTGATAAGACTGTCACACTAGGCCTGTGAAACCCATGGTCAAGTCTCCACATAGCCGTAATGTTCCCTGGGTGCCTGCAGATTAGTCACTTTTTCTAAGTCTAATTTACCTCACAGTTTTTTGTGGGGGGAACGGGAAGTAAGGGACAACCATACATGTGGCTCTGAGCTCCTTGAAGAAAAGGGTAGATTATATGGGATAATTTGTTGGTTACTTTAAAATTAGAGATGAGCACTAGTGCGGTGGATGGGTTAAAGTGATGGAGGAAGGGAGAAGCATGTTTTAAATATAGAAACAAATAATTATGTATCCAAATCCAGTTATTTATTTTTTTTAAATCCCAATAAAAATAGGACAAGTTACTATGTTAGTGGACATTTTTGGAGGGCATGAATGCTATATTTAATCCATTGAGGGCCTCCATTTCTGGTATTTAAATAGAAATACATTGAGCACACAGTCCATACTTGGCCTTTGCAATGGTATAATCTTATCAAAAGTCATTGGATGATAGGGACTTGTGACAGTGACTCAGGACAGCAAAGACCTTAGATTGCCTTTCTTATCAAGAAAGGGGTTTATTAGTTGGATAAATTTAGAATCAAGCCAGTATGCAATTATTCACAACTTCCTGGGGAGCTAGTTTACCAGCCCACTTGTGTGCCATGCCCCCTCTTTCATTTTCTCCTGCCTTTATTTCGAGGGAAAGAACCCGGTCTCCGAGCACTTTGATAACAGTGGGATCCATGACCAAATTACATTTCATTACAAACATCTCAGCAAACCACAGCCCAGTCCCCTTGGTGTGCAACCCAACCCAGCATCTCATCTCACAACACACAGTTAACTTACGGAATTCACGACTACAAGACTGGATGCTAGCAGCTACCTTAGATGACTTTTTAAAAGGCAGGCAAATTTAGAGGTCTGTCCAAGAGCCTCAAAAACTAAATGGGATGACCACATTGAGAAGAAGCAGATCTTTGAAGACTGGATGCCAGAAACAAGTAAATGTGGATGATGATCCCACTCAGGCTGAATTCAGGGCTCCAACAGTTGAGACACAGAATATGATGGTGTAGCCTCAATTTTCCTTGGGGGTCATAAAAGGGAGAAAAGGGGTTAACTCTTCAACCTCCATTTAGTTTTGCTTCTCAAAACAAGGCTACCTGCTTGGTGTTAAGATGAAGAGGCATGTCCGTTTCAAACACCCTTTTCTTTTAAAAGGCTATTAAGGAAGCATAGTAGAGCTCAGTTTACAATAATGAAATGAATAGGGTTGAAGGGTGAACTTCCCCTCACTTCCCTGCATGGCTCCAAGGCAAACTGGTGAGGAGGGCGGGATATAAATCTCAACAAACAAACAAACAAACAAACAAACAAACAAACAAATAAATTGTAAGGCCTGCAAAAGCCTACAATTTGCATTTTATGGATGGAACCAAGTGCCTTGTCTTTGTTTCATTTGTTTGAGCCCTCAGATTTCACCAAGGAATCTGACAAGGATGAGGTAGCTGTGCATGCTCCCTCTTACCTCACCTCACGTAGTGCACTAATATCAAAGGGTTCAGTCTAACTCTGATTAGTTATGGCATCTGAATGTTGGTGCTTTCTCTAACTGACATTTGGGGTTTTTGCCAGTCTGACATTCTTAATCCTGGTTCAATCTTGGTTAAGAACCCCATTCACTGGGACAGAAAGTAGTCTTGGGGTGTTCAGCGAGGGGAAGAGGGAGGCAGTGAGTGCTTGAGCCAGGAATAAATGGGGCCTTGAGGAACAAATGTAGGGCCAAACTAGATATGTGTGATCTGAATTGGGTTGCAGGTCACTTGATGTGACTTGTAGACATATGTGATGTTGGGAAACCAACATTCCAAAGTGTGCTGGACCCAAATTTGTCTGGAAAGCATGGCATGAGGACAGGAGGGGCTTTAGCTTTCTCTCCTGTACTATTTTCAGGAGCTGAAAAGGCTATGGGGGGCCCCTGTTTGCCTCACTGTGGGGTTCCATGCACTACAACCTGTATGCATGCAACCCCAACAATTGGACAAACAGGTCCTCCCCCCAGCCATTTCAGCTCAGGAAAATGCTGCAGGATGAAAGGCCATAGCCTGTTTTGCCCCTCCCCAAACTAAACTAAGTCCCTAGACCTCTTGGGAATACTAGTTCTCTAATGACACATGTGTATTGCACGTTATCATCTAGCTTGGCTGTTAGATGTGTTCATAACATCTAAATTGGACTTCAGGCTCTGTTTGTGGACTACCACAGGCTGCTTGCTGCCTGAATCAGACTGTTGAATGGTTTGATGAGGAGGGCCATACTGGTTAAAGTAAATAGTACCAAGTTAGATGGACCAATGATTGAACTTGGTATAGGGCAGTTAATAGCGCTGGTCTGATCCATCCAGACAGTTCTTATGTATAAACCTCTGCTTTACTGTTTGTATTTCCTGTTTTGTGTTAAACATGTCACGTGTCTGTGTACATAAGCATGTGAGGAATGTAGTCATGTAAACAGGCCTGAGGTTATCCTGCATCTCCGTGTGACTGATATTCCCATTTAAAGTGTTTTAAATTTGTTCTTGTAGAAGAAAAATATTGAGGCATTCTTTTTGTAGGAAGTTTCTTGTGCTCATAAGTCTTCAATGTGAAAATTCAATACCTCATAATTTTGCTTGATGCTTCCTGAAATTCTTATGATGGTCATCTTTCTTTTGGTCAGGAAAATGTCAAAGCCTGTAATGTCATTGTCAAAAGACCTCAGAATGAGGGGAAAAAAATAAAGTACTCTTTCAACAGTCTAATATACCATCAAGTAAGCCATTAAGGATGAGAGGTGATAATTTACACTATTGTTTGGAACTCCATGAAAGGGTTGAAAAACATCACAGCATAATCACTATTATTATGTAACATTTTAATGTACAAAAGGTTTTTTACAGTCTATTGTCTTTATTATGGAGAGAAATGTGCCTTGCTCAAGGCTGCCTACTGAGTCTATGGCTAAAGTGGAAATGTGAACCAATGCACAATACACTTTGCTATTTTGACTAAGTAATAACCTCTAATAACTCTCAAACAATCATTTTCAAGAACTGGTGACACCGAGACTACAGTCCGGTGTCCAGGCTGGAGATTTTGGTGTATTTAGGGAAACATTTCTGAGTTTCCAGAAGAAAAAGCTCTACCAAAATTATGGAATGCTTCTGGCCAGATTAGTTTTCTCCACTTATGTGCAGAGTGTGTTTGATGTACAAACAACCATTAACATGATAGAGCAGAAGCAACTGGGGGAACCACTTTGTGAGTAAAGAAGCTCCCTCCTTGCCCACATCACCTATTTGAGAGTGACTAGGGAAGAAGCTTTTCCCTGGTTCAACTGTATGTAATCTTTATTAGTTGTAGATTGTCTGGACTGTATGGTAGTGGTCTTGGCATTGTAGTACCTGACATTTTGCCAGCAGCTGTGACTGGCATCCTCAGAGGTATAACACAGAAAGATGGAGTACTCTCTGTGTCAATGTGAGAAGAAAAATGATAGGCAAGTAATTTATATCTACTCAGGAAGGTGGGGAAGGGTTTAGTCATTATCTTGTAGGAGTTTCCCAGGCTGTGACATGCTATTGGAGGAGCTTTCCTGAGGAGGTTCTTTTACATATGGATTGGCTGTTGATATTCTAATCTTATCTGTAGTGCTGATGTAGAGCATTTTGTGTTTTTCAGGACTGGAAACCATGCCTTATTTATTTTTAAACTCTCTTCTTTCCTGTTGAAATTGTGTTTATGTTTATGAATTTCAATGGCTTCCCTATGTAATCTGACATGGTAATTGGAAGTGTTGTCCAGCATTTCAGTGACTTGGAGTTGTTTAATTGATTCTGGATTCTGTCCCCACACTGTTTCAGTTTATCCTCGTGATTTCTGCATGCGTTTTTGTGCCTTTAGCTTTCAAACCCCCCCCCCCCCCCCCCCCCAATTTTCCCCAAGCTCTTTTAAGACCACTTTTACTCCAGTGTATTTCTGGAAGCTGATTTTCAGTCAGCTTTTTCCTAGAGTATAGAATTTCTATTGGTTTTCTTTGTCCCACTCACATCCAGCCTACTTTTCAATGACTGGACTGCTGTCATTTTTAAACCATTCCTCTCCCCACTGAAGACTAGTGATTTCAGATTTTTTAAACAGCCCTAAAATGTTGATATGATGCTGTAGCGTTCTAATGATAGTTAAAGCAGGTTCTCAGAATTCCCAGCTTTTTCTTTCTTTTTTAAAATATGTCTAGCTCCTTCCCTTGCAGAGATATAAGGAAAAACAGTTTTACTCCACAGTTTTACTCCACAACTGTAAAAATGCACTGGGAGGGCAGACATACAGAAGAGCCCTGCCCAATCCTAGTCTAATGCTTATGGGTTGACTCCCAAGATAATCAGGAGTAACTGGAGCCTGTGGAATTTTTTTTTTCTGCTCCTTTTCTATTTTTGGATTCCTACCTTGTATGTGACCTTTCCTGGTTTGACACCTTTGTCACTGCCCCCTAGATCACCCCTTAACATCTAGAACTTGACTTCTGCCTGTTTCCCCCCTTTACAGCTATGCTTAACACTCCTTGGTTTCCCAGAGCACATCCTGCACTGAAGTCCATCACTGTGCCCCCCTAGTATCAATGCAGACTTTAGGAATAATTGGCTTAAAGGGTTAAATACCATTACATGTGCAGGATGTGCTCATGATCCCAGCACAGGCCTAAACTTAAAAGAAATCAAGGGGGAAGCCAGTTTCTTCCGACTCGGTTGAAGTTGTTCAGCTTTGATATTTTTTTGATACTAGACTTTCTATAAAGAAGTAATTCTAGGAAAAAGTGAGCAATGGTAGGGCAACATGAAAAAAAAGAGAGCTTGGAGTGTGTACATATTATTTACCAGCAAAACACCAACAGATCAGTTTTGTCCCCTGTCTTTGTTAACAGCAGCAGCCTAAAAATCATTCATTGGTTATACATTGTGCCAAAGCCAGGTGCAGAAGAACAAAGAAGCCACATATGGGCTGAATCCATCACTTATTTGGCAGAAGATGGTGGTGGTGATGGAACTTTCCCACATTCTCCTTCTCCAGCAGTCTCTTCTGACACTGGACAACTTGATTCCCAAGATTATAGGACTCAGGTGGAGCCTATGAAATCCCCTCTCTGCATCTATTCACATAGCAACTACTCTTCTAAGGCTGCAGTCACACTGCAGGCTTGACACCTCTAATTACACCATTTTATCTTGTAATGGGACATTTTGATCAGATATCCCACCCTGAACCAGCTTCCCCGCTCACTCGCCCCATGGATTCAGATTGTTGCAGCCTTCATTTTTTTTTGTCTTTCACTCATGCACATAAGCGTGTATCCAGAGCTCTGGCTCCTTTTTGACAGCTCCATAATACTCCATCCCCTTTCAGCCTCCTTCCCTTTGCCTCTCTTCCTTGGAATACATGGGGAGTAAAGTGCAGATTTACATGGGAGTAGTCTTGACTTCAGTGCATTTACCCTTGTACTTCAGTGCATTTACCCTTGTGTTAATCATAGGATGCTCTCAAACAACAGCTCTGACGGAGAAACAGGAGAGAGGGGCTTGGGGATTTGTCACTCCCCTGGGGACTCTGAATCCAGAATGACTACTTGGCCATGGTGACTGACAACGCCACAGGCAATTATGCACTTATGTGCACATAGCTACCTGATTTAAAAAACCCCCCACCAAAGGAGGCGGAAATGGAAGGGAAGGTTCAGACTTCCCAAATGACTTGAATTTGGAATAGGGGAGTTCAGACAGCCAGAAATGTGGGGTCAAAGCCCTGGCATCTATAAAGACTGGACTTTCCCTGGTGTCTATTAACTCTGCTTCGAAGACGGGCAGAACGGGGTGGTGTTGACTGGGGCACAGAAGGCAGATGTCACTGTCTGGTTGTGCTCTTTAAATCTGCAAGGTTACTGCAACGGTATCAGATCAAACTGCTTGTTTGACCACAGCCTAAGTTTTAGGTGCCTGGTAAGGGTGTAAAAAAGTGTGTAAAATATTTAAAGTATGTCTTAAAATATACACCTTTAACACACACATGAACATATGAAGCTGTCTTATACTTTCTTGGACCATCAGGCCATCAAAGTCAGTCTACTGTCTACTCACACTGGCAGTGGCTCTCCAGGGTCTTGGGCTGAGATCTTTCACATCATCTACTACCAGATCCTTTAACTGGAGGAGCCTGGGATTGAGCCTGGGACCTTCTGCATGCCAAGCAGATGCTCTGCTACTGAGCCACAGCCTGTCCACATAGTTCTAGTCCATAGAATAATTTGGAAAATAAAGTGACCTTCCCAACAGACTTTGACAATTCCTGCTTTGGAATACACACTAGTGAAAAAATGTTATTGCTGAGGGGCTGTTAGATAGTAAGCAATGAACCCATTGCTTACTATCTAATGGCCCTTTAGCAATAGCATTTACAAAGGCCCCCTGCTAGATTGCCTGAGAATGTGCAGCTGCTAGTAGATTCACAGTGGGAAGCTCCACTGATAGGGAGCCATCAGTTTTGAGAATTGTTTCTGCTTATACCTACAGGGTTGCAATTTATGGAATCACAATAGTTTTAACACGGCCTGCCAGAATTGCACAAATCACAACAAAGTCAAATGGAGTGCCCACATGAAAATGTTGGCTCTCAGAACTGGTGCCACAGTATGAGTTCTTCTCATTTGTGAATCTTCCATTTTATCTGAAGTCATTCATGTCTTTATTTTTTTTGCAAGCCTAGGGTAATGACATTCTTTTCTCCTGTAAAGGATGAGCTTTATGGTAGCTATGCTGCAATCTTTGCTGCAAATGAGTTCACCAGGAAAATATACCATATTTGACAGGAGTGCTTCTGGCGAGCTGGTCCCAGCATTAGTTCAGTGGTGTGGCAAACATCCCAAACTACTTAGGAACTAGTAGGCAGCTGCTCAGTAGTTACTCGCCATAGCTGTCGGTTGATTTCTGGACCTTATTACCAGGTGAGCCTGGTATCCTGGTGAACTAATACATCAACACGAAGAGAATCCCTCAATACGTTTAGGATAAATGTATCGATGGAGGAAAAGGGGGAGGACAGAAAATGTATCTCTATCCTGCCAGACATGGTGTCTTGCATGTGAAATGAATGAGTGCAAGAATTCACTAACAAAACACACACATGTTCATTTTTATAATTTTTTAAAATCAAATACAAAACAGTCCTGTCATGGTCATGCCAGAGGCATGACTGATGTGGGGTGTGAGTGAGCGGGGGGGGGGGGGGGGATGCTGCCAGTATGAGTGAACAGGGGCAAGGGGGAAAATATAATTCCCACAGTCCTTTGCTGAACTGTGCATGCATTAAACAGTGCACGTGCATGAAAGGTGAAAGTGGGTTTTGCGTGTGTACCATTGTGCAAGATGTGCAGCTGTTCAATGAACTCTGATGAAAGGCTTGATGAGTATTCTTTCTAGCCATAAATAAATTGGGGGCCATAGTTGGAACTGTTGATTATGACACAATCTGAGCCCACAGAATTTCAGCTAACCTGGGGCCTTTTCTGTGGTGATATCCAAACCTTGGAACCGTCTCACCAGACACATTTGCTTGGTGCTACCTCTGTGGCTATATCTCTGCCAATCAAAATCTTTGGGTTCTTCCTTTATTAACAGATTTTTAAAATTTGTTATTGTTTATTTCTTAAAATATTTATACCCCTCCTTTCCTTGTGGTTCAAGGTGGCTTACAATAATACTTACAAGACATTTCCAATTAAAAACAAAATAACAAACCCCAAATCGGTTTCTGTTTTTCTTATCCTACTGCTTGCTAGTTTTGTTCACTTGTATGGAATTACTGTCTCCATTTGTTATACATTTTTATACATTTTGTTTCATAAACCATCCTCATGTCAAAAGAGGGGGATAGAATCATAGAGTTGGAAGGGATCTCCAGGGTCATCTAGTCCAACCCCCCGCACAATGCAGGAAACTCACAAATACCTCCCCACCATGCCTCCCTGCTCCATGCCCAGAAGATGACAAAAAAGCTCTCCAGGATCCCTGGCCAAACTGGTCTGGAGAACAATGGCTTCCTGACCCCAAAGTGGTGATCAGCATTTCCCTGGGAGTGTAAGAAAGGGCCACAAGAACTAAGCACTGTGGCAACCCTTCCTGCCCTCCCTCTCATGATATTAACTCTACAAATAAAATAAACTAGATTGACTCATATCCTAAAGAGACAACAGAGACTTGTGTGATTGGTGATCACAGGGCAACTGATTAGAACGCTTGTTTACATCTTCAGGTTATTCATTCAACAGTTATAATTACAATGTGAGTCAGAGTGGATTGGGCTTTTAGTTTACTGGGAATTTCCCTGTTGGGCTGCTTCCCTGGAAGGCTGCTAGAGGCAAAGTATACGTCAGTGACAAGGTGGCAGCACCACAGGGGCTTGTTGACCCTGACCCAGCAGGCAGTGGCATGGGAGGACATGATGGGCAGCCCTCTGCCTATTGTTGCTGTCCAAACTGAGAAACCTCCACTGGGGTCCCTTAGCTCAGCTTGCCCCTGGACCATTTTAATGACTCAGCTCAACACAATGTGAGTCATAGAATGTGTTAAGTCTGGGAAGCTACAGATGTCTGCATCGCAGTAGTGAGAAGAAGTGATTTTCATATCATCAGAACTTGTTCTGTCTTGGGAACTTTGGTATTGAGGCAGTCCAGAAATACTGCAAATAAATATCACTGAAATCCAACTAGGCCTGCTAAAGCCAGGAGCAGAGCCCTATGAGCGTATGAAGATTTATTAAAACAATTCCAAAGCTCCCAATGCACTTAGAGCAAAATGTCCCTTCATTGAGGGACTAACTAACAGAAATAAATGTTGGGCAAAGGAGCCTGCTCATGTCCATAGACCGATGAAATTCTCTTTAAAAAGCAGCAAACAGCTGGAAAAACAGGCGGTTGTTGGGCAAGGAATGATTCAAGCTGATAGTTGCTTGCATTTCATGTTTAGATTTCCATTTCTTTACCATTGCTGTAGTGTATATTCCCATGGCCGGGGCCAGCCTTTCTGTCTAAAAGAGAGATGCACTATTCTTTTATTATGTTTCTTGATCTAAATGTAAAACCAAGTCAGCTCTAAAAGAGTAGGCCCAGGAGACGCATCCATAACATCAAATGAACTTTTAAAAACAAGTCATCCCTGCCTCTCTTCGGCTGCCGTTTTCCTATCTTCAAATACAAGAAGGGCCCTGGGTAATACTAAAATCTCTTGGATTGGGGCAGTTGAATTTATCG
The DNA here is from genome assembly GCA_029233225.1 of Lepidodactylus listeri. Taxonomy (NCBI): domain Eukaryota; kingdom Metazoa; phylum Chordata; class Lepidosauria; order Squamata; family Gekkonidae; genus Lepidodactylus; species Lepidodactylus listeri. The sequence goes on from JARCFY010000008.1 coordinate 26,519,717, forward strand.
TTACTGCCTTTATGGTTTATTCCTCCTGGTATTTATGAGAATGGCTTTTATGGCATTAAGTAGACTTTTATGAAATTTCGCTTCTGTTCAATTGATTTCCTCAGCTGCACGGCGCATCGAGCGGTAATCAGGGACTATGGCAGAATCCTCGCATAACCTTGTTGGCCTGAACCACAGTTCGGACTGGAAATGCTCAACCAACCCAAATATACTGACTATTTCCTTGGGATTTTTAAAACTGATATTGTATTAATTTTAGGACAATTGTCAACCAATGAAATCGGTTTTGAGCCATTTATGAGATCATTTCTACCCCTACTTCATTCTTAAACCTCCCCTTCCGTTCCCTTTAACGTGGTCCTCTCTCGGTTTCACATCTCCGTTTTCGTGCTCACGGCTCCCCACTTCGTTCTACTTTTGCAACCGCAAACATTCTATAGAAAGACCAATTAAAGCACCATTGATGAGAGAGGAGAGGTGTTAGCTGTGATGTGGTTGACAGTGGTGCAATTAAACTGCCAGGGAAAGACAGCAGCAGTGCCAAGACCCCCCCCCCCCCCAAACTCTGCGTGTTGTTTGTTGGAACAAATGGTTTCAAGCCGAGCACATTTTGCACTGCACATCCCAGGAAATAATTACCCTAACAGGGTTCATAATAGCTCATGTGATGGGCAAGGTTATATTAGTCACCGTTGTGCAAATAGCTGGGGAGAGAAATGGGAGAACTGCACGAGGGGAGATTCCCCCATCTTCGTTTGCCTGAAATGCAAAAATAAATCAATAAATATCTAAAAAGTTTACAATTTGCTGGGGGGGGGGAGGAAGAGGTATTTGAAGTTCTTGAAATAGTTTTGCACAACTTCCAGTTATTACGTGCTCTTTGTAAAAGGTGAGGTTCCACGTGTCAACACCTGACTGAAGTGAATGGGGAGAAAGCCTCTTATAGTTGTTTACTAAAATATTTATATCCCACCTTTTGGCCCTGATGTATTCCCAAGGTGATTTATAACCAATGCTCCCTCTAAGCTGTGGAGTCTTGTGAGCAGGAATTGTTCTTGGTGAGCTACTGGCGTTAAAGTGTTGAGCAAGCGATTGGGCTGCTGCAGAAATAAGTTTGCTCCAGAGCCAGCCTTCCTGAGCTAAGACAAAAATGTGTGAGCCGGAGGCTAAAAAACTGTGAGCTGGCTCACATTAACTCAGCTTAGAGGGAACATTGCTTGTAACCTAGTAAATATTAATGCAGGCTGCAATAAAACATCCAAAATAGCATCTGATGTGCATTTATTTATTCAGACATGGACAGCCACTTTTCTCCCTAGTGGGGACCCAAACCTGCTTACTATGTCATTCTCATTTCATCCTTGGAACAACCTTGTGAGGTCGGTTAAGCTGAGAGAAGGTGACTGACCCGAGGCCACCCTACAAACATCCTAGGTAGAGTGGGGATTTGAACCCGGGCCTCCCAGATTCTATTCTGATCCTCTAATCACTATACCACTCTGTCTAGACCTCAAATCCCCCTTTCAGCCGTGAACTCCATGGTTGAAGCTGCCATGGGGCTTGAAAATGATGGGCTTCCTTGCATTTCCCTTCCCCTTGTATCTGGGGTGGCTATCCTCCATGTCAGCCCCCCCCCTCTTTCCTGAGGTGTTTTTTTTGGCCAGTAATTGATGTAATGATATACATTTTAAAAGAAGAATTGCAATTAATAACCCTCCCCAATCTCTCAGTGGTATGAAGGGGTGGCTGACACAATGGAACTGGGAAAATCTAGACTTTCCTATGCACATACCAGCTCTCTAGGTTTTGTTGTGATCTTTCCCATAACTTCACAGCAAAATGGGTTTGGGAAAGATCAGAGAAAATCCAGGGAGACCCTGGGAGGTGCCTGAATTCACCACAGTGCTGTGGGGAAGCAAGGAAAACGCCTACTTTGAATTGAATCTGGGGCAAACATTGAATCTGGGGCAAACAATCCATGTGGAAAAGGAGATCTTGGGGCCAGGCTCTCTCACTCTAATCTGCCTCATAGGGTAGCTGTGACAGTCGAACAGAAGAGAAGAGAATCATATTTACTGCTCTAAGCTCCGTAGAGAAAAAGCAGGGAAAAATGCAATAGATGAGTTACAGCACTAAAAATCATGGAGCAATCTGGGGGAAAAAGGCTTGGCAAAATGGATAGATATTTGATGCTTTCCTAAAAACTATCATATTAAATTGCTTTACAATGAACCAGACCAGTGGTCCATCTGCCTCAATATCACATAATATGGCAATGGATCTCTAGGGGCTTAGTCAAAGAAAGGTCTTTCCAGTTTGGTGTAGTGGTTAAGTGCACAGACTCTAATCTGGGAGAACCAGGTTTGATTCCCCACTCCTCCACTTGCACCTGCTGGATGACCTTGGGCAAGCCATAGCTCTGTACCAGCTGTTCCCTCAAGGACAGCTTGGGAAAAAGCTCTCTCAGCCCCACCTACCTCACAGGGTGTCTGTTGTGGGGAGGGGAAGGGAAAGGAGTTTGTAAGCCGCTCTGAGACTCCAAGTGAGTGAAAGGCGGGGTATAAATCTAATCTCTTCTCTTCTTCTTTGTCGTACCAGTGGGGTGATTGGGGGGGGGGAGTTTTGGAGATGGGCAAGGATGTTGAATAAGACACTGATGTCACCTGGAAGTGATGTCAGCATGTCAGTGATGTCGGGGGCAAAGCTCTGCTTTTTGGGCAAAACTCTATGGTAAAAACGGCCTCAAACCATAGAGTTTTTCTGAAAAAGCAGAGGGTCGCCCCCACCAATGTAACCAATGTGCTGACATAACTTCATCCCAAACCAGTGCTGCCCAAACTGTGATGCTTCACATACCCTTCACCACTTTCTGAATACAAACTGAACACTGCTGAAAAAAGAATGTAGCTTCACATTTACAGAGAAAATCTGAGTTTCTGTACCTTGTTTTGGGGAATCCAATAATCTGTGTCAAGTAAAACACCATTTGAATAATGTGACATTCTGCATTCAAGAAAAAAACCCCTCCAATATGGATGTTTTTAAAAAGCTGTGTTGCTTTATTAACTTTAAAAAATGTCAAGTGACACCGAAGAACAAAAGGAAATTATTCCAACTGCTGTTACCAAGCATTGCTGGATGACAAAATTCATTCGATTTCATCCTTCCTGGGTGAAGCAGCTGAAGAAAACGTATCTACGCTTTTGCATTCTTGCCCTGGGGCCTTTTGATTTATATTGGCCTTAGCAAAAACCCCTTGGGATCAGCCACAAGAGCAATGGTATGCATCTGGTAACTAACTGAATTCTGAAAAACCAGGTAGAACAGAGCAAAAAGACATTATTATAGCCCCCATTGGCCAGCACCAGTACTCAGTTAGTGATGTTATTTGACTTGGGATCAGCCGTTATGCAGAAAACATTTGCATGGATGAAATGATGGGTTCATTCCCTCTCAAAGCATGCCTGTTGCAGCTGCCTGTGGAGTCTGCTGGCTTTTACCCTCCCAGTGCCCCTTTGAAGATGCTCTTCATCAAGCCTCTGGCTGACCCCATGGGAAGAAACAAATTTAAGAAACAAACTGAACCTTTCCTTGATGTCAGCACCATCTCCTTTAGAGATGACAGAGCTCACTTTGCTCTTCTCCCCCCCTCCCCTATTCTTTATGTCTCTTCAGTTGGTACCTCTGGAGACTTCAAAGCATTTCATGAGACAAGCTACTCTGCAGGATTACCAAAACCGCAAGAGCAATTGTTTACATTTGTAAAGCTCACTGATGTTAATGAGAATAGGATGAGAGATTACCAAGGAAGTGCAAGGCTGCTGTGCAGAGGCAGGTGATAGCAAAGGACCTCTGTTCATCTCGTGCTTTGAAAACTCTTTGGGGTTTTCATAAGTTGGCTGTGACTTGATGGCAATTAATTAGACGCCCAGGCTAGCCCTCTCTTGCCAGCTCTTGGAAGCTAAGCAGGGTCAACCTTTGTTAACATTTGGATGGGAGACCACCAAGGAAGACTAGGGGTCCTATGCAGAGGCAGGCAATGGCGAACCACCTCTGTTCATCTCTTGTCTTGAAAACTCCATAAGGGGGTCACCATAAACTGGCTGCGACTTGACTCCACCATCACATTGCAGAAGCTAACCAGAGGTAGACTGCGTCAGTCTCTTGGACAGGCGATGACAAAAAGCTCTATATGAGTGGAACACATTTTTTTTTTTTTAAACTTAGGCCAAGGACAGGCTGGCATTTTGGCCCGATATAGGTCCACTTTTCAAGCGGATTAAGAGAGCCCATTCAGACAGCCGCAGCTGTCCAGTGTTGCCGTGCCACACTCACCCAGTCCTGAAGGGCTTTCTTCGCGCTTTAAAAAGGTACCTGGTGAAACTGGTATCAAGCCGTCTGGGTGCACGTTCATCCCGCTTCCTGGCAGTATAGATACAAATAAGCTGTGCATCAAGTGGCACCGGTAATGTGAACCCACTGATCTGGCTGCTGCGCCAATGTGCCTATACGCTCATGCGCCTATGCGCAGCTTGGTGAAAAAGACCAAAGTTGTGCGCCGCAGCACCACTGCCGCCAGGGGCCACCCCACAGTGTGAATGCTCCGTTCTGTCTCCTCCCCAGTATGGTCCCAAGTCAGTCTACGCACTGCGAATGGAAAGCCCCATGACAACTCGGCCCAGGTCTTTTTGTCCCGCTTCCCTTGCACTTCAATTTGCCAGTCTGTCCTCGGCCTTAGTGTTGTCCATTAATGCCTACCTGAATGATAGGAACCTTCCATGTGCAAAGAAGCATTTAGAGCTGGTTCACAAATTCATATGCATCATTTTAATTTAACCAACCACTCATCATTCAGCACCAGACTACTTTCAGCTTAATCTGTGAACTGTCACTACTGAAAGCCAGTTCAGTTGAAAGCTAAGGAAACAGTGGGTGATTCCACACTAGATCTTAAATCCTGGTTCAACCCTGTGCCCAAACTTACGTTACCCCTGTAATTATCTCGGGGTATTTTTTGTTTCCTCATTACATTGAGGTCACCCCGGTTTCACCCCACACTTATCCCTGGATAAACGGATGCTGTTATAACCAGGAATAAATGCAAGGTATTGTGTCGCAAGTTGAACTCTAATAAAACCAGGGATGAGATCCAAGTGCAGAAAGGACCAGTGGTGGGAGCAGAGATAATGCTGTCTCACAGTCGGAATTGGGGATTTTTTTTTTTACTGCTGACTGCTGCAATTACAGGGATACTTCTAGAATTATTATCTCTAGATTTCTCCCTGGATTTTGGTCCCAGTTACTTGGTCCTATTTCTGAATGGGAATGGATACATTTGGAATCTTCCATTGTTGCTCTAGCTCTTGTTTTGCTCATTCTGCCTGTGTCTTTTCCTCTGTCTCTATTACTATTGTTCACATGCACACTGACAAAATGCTGCAACAAACAAACCAAGCCATTGTCAATGTGTTTGTGCATATAGTCACGCACATAGATGAAAGACTGACCCAAAAGAATACTGATGCCACTGTATATGCAATCAAAACATAGACTGCTTTTTCTTCTGAAGTGTTTTTTTCAATGTATGCACATGCATTGGTCATGAGGTTGAGGAGAGGGAGGTAAAAAATGGGTTGAAGCAGCCAAATGCCACAGTTGTGCCTGTGGGTGTTGCAAGCTATCATTGGCTGAACTATAGTGTGAGTTGATTGGCACTTAAGGTCTAATTGACAGGAAGAATTTCTTTGCAGAGGTACCAAATAATTTGGTTTCCTATTTAGAACATTTGCATGTTTTGAGGTCCTCCCTGCTTCTATCCTCACAATAACTCAGAGTGATAGATAAGAACATAAGAACATAAGAGAAGCCAATGTTGGATCAGGTCAGTGGCTTATCCAGTCCAACACTCTGTCACACAGTAGCCAAAAATACCAGGTGCCATCAGGAGGTCCAGCAGTGGGGCTAGGATATTAGAAGAGAAGAAGAAGAGTTTGGATTTATATCCCACCCTTCACTCATGTGGAGTCTCAGAGCGGCTTACAAACTCCTTTCCCTTCCCCTCCCCACAGCAGACACCCTGTGAGGTAGGTGGGGCTGAGAGAGCTCTGAGACAACTGTCCTTGAGACAACAGCTGGTTCAGAGCTATGGCTTGCCCAAGGTCATCCAGCAGGTACAAGTGGAGGAGTGGGTAATCAAACCCGGTTCTCCCAGATTAGAGTCAGCGCATTTAACCACTACACCAAACTGGCTCTACTAAAAGCCCTCCCACCGTTGCCCCCCCAAGCACCAAGAATACAGAGCATCACTTGTCCCAGATCGAGGGTTCCTATCTATACTTTGTGGCTAATAACCACTGATGGATCTCTGCTCCATAGGTTTATCCAGTTCCCTCTTGAAGCTGTCTGTGCTTGTAGCCGCCACCACCTCCTGCGGCAATGAATTCCCTGTGTTTATCACTCTTTGGGTGAAGAAGTACTTCCTTTTATCTGTTTTAGCCCGACTGCTCAGAAATTTCATGGAGTTCCCATGAGTTCTTGTATTGTGAGAAAGGGAGAAAAGTACTTCTTTCTCTACCTGCTCTGTCCCATGCATAATCTTATAAACCTCGATCATGTCACCCCTCAGTTGTCGTTTCTCCAAGCTAAAGAGCCCCAAGCGCTTTAACCTTTCTTCATAGGGAAAGTGTTCCAACCCTTTTATCGTTCTAGTTGCCCTCTTCTGCACTCAAGATGGTTACACTGAGTGAGAGAGTAATTGGCCCAAGGTCACCCAGAAAACTTTATAGCTGAGTAGTGACTTGAACCTGGGTCTCCTAGATGCTAGCCCAAAATTTTTACCACTTTACCATGCTGGCTTGGTATTATTTTGAGAGAGTTCAATATTCAGCATTGTTTTGATCATGTGTGTGTTTCAGTTTAAGGACCCTTCTGTCTTGTAGAGGCCAAGCAAACTTTATTGTTATTGACTGAAGCATTTATATCCTGCTCTCTCCTGCAATTGGAACAGGTAACAATAAATGACACATTAATAACCACAAGATAATGATTAACAACTGCACAGTTAAAATAGCATACACAACAACCACACCCTACAGACAGAGTTGAAGCTCAGTAATCACTGAACGACTGTTGGAGTAGATGTCTTCCACGACAGTGAAAAACAGTCACAGAGGCCATCTTCCATATGCTTCTCCAAAAGATTATTCTATAGCATGGGTCTTATAGCTGATGCCCTAGGCCCCTAGCTGCAACAGAATGGACCTGCTGAGTAAGGGCCTCACCAAAAGGAACTTAGGGAAGGGACTGGCCACTACTCAGCAGCAAAGCATCTGCTTTCACATGCGGAAGATCTCGGGTTCTATCCCTGACATATACAGTTCAAACAATTAGGGAGTGGATGTTGTGAGAGACCGCAACCTGAAATCCTGGAGGGCTGCTGTTGACTAGACTATATAAATATATGTGTATGTGTATGTATGTATGTATTAGCTTTGACTATCTATCTAGGGAGTGAAGGGACGGTGGCATGGTAGAGCCCAGTCTGGTCAGATCTCAGAAGCTAAACAGGATTGGCACTTGGAAAGGAGAACTTCACGGAAGACTCTGCCAAGAAAGGCAATGGCAAACCATCTCTGTTTCTCACTTGCCTTGCTGGGGTCACCATAAGTCGGCTGCGACTTGATGGTGCTTTACTTACACACACCTACACACTTGCACACATCTGTCTAGGTTTTCATATGGTCCTCCAAGATGATAAAAGGTTTCAATTCAAGCATTTTTTCAATTGCTGAAGTCAAAACTCAAAAGGCTTGAAGACAATGTACATCAGTTTATATCACTTTTATTTCTTGTTCAAAATACATATGAAACAAATGGAATAAAATTATATCAAATATTTCTTGGTTTTGCCTTTTTATATATAAAATTATCACAAACTGTACACGTCGTAACATATCTTTGAGGTGTTGTCATTACATATTGGTTTGTTTCTTCTCAGCTGACAAATAGATTTTTCACACTTTCTAGATGATATATTGTAAAAATACAGAAACGTGTTATACATTTCTTAAAGGCTAGTGCAAAACAGAAACGGAAACATTTACTATATTGTCAATAACAATAATATATTCTCAAATTTCCACAAATTGCTGTTTAGCAGCACATACGGAAAGCCAGGGACAAGTCTTGGGAGGAAAAGTGTGTGCTTTCTGAAAATCTGTCTATCAAATGCAGAAGCTGAAGATACCAACATGAACAGTGGCTAAGTACCAGATCACAAACTGCCTTGAAAAGTCACAGAATTAACACTGATTATAGGGTACCCAAAGAGATCCCATTCAGCCAACATCAAATAGCACAGACTAGGAAGAAGGCTTGAAGAACAATACAGCTGGTCGGAGGCTACTTTGACTTGGCCTTGTGACTTAGGTTATTCCACAGATAGGCAGCTCAGTTAAGGTTTGACCATTTAGAGCCTGATAGCAAACTGCCCATACAAAACTTCTGGATGCTAAAACCACCATGGGTGTTCCCAAGTTCCATCCTGTATGGCACACACTGTTGTGCAAGTTCAAACCATGTGTTAACCTGTGGCCCTCCAAGGCAAACAGAAGGATTTCCACAAAGTGTTTGTGTACATGTGCATGCATGCAGGAGATGTATGCTAGCTTTCCTATTCCCACAAGGAATTTCCATTAGGCCACACATGGAGTTCCATGGGAAACATCTTAAAAACTGATCAATGACTTTAGCGGTAGAAAACGGCAGTCCACTGGAAAGATCTTTACTATTGACCGTGAGGACAACTCACCTACATAATCTACATAATTGTATCAGGCTCTAATTTGTAATGTGGTAATTCTAGTAACTCAATTTAAAAACTGTTTAAAAAGTGTATTAGTACATCTTTTGACCTTCAAGATTTTTCGCAGCCAGATATCCCTTCTTGGATTTTGCCTTTTCGTATTCTTAACTTTTACAAATCAATTTTCTAAAAAATAAGCATATATATATTCTATATATTTGTCTGTGCATTTAACCAAAATAGTTTTTGGTGAATATAATGTAATATCAAAAGCCAGACTCTGTCCACCTCATTCCCATGAGTAGATTCCCTGAATACGATTGCAGAAATAAGGAATAATGTAATAGGTATACTTAAAAATGGGTACTAAGCTACACTCACTGCCCCAAGTAACTGAGTTGAGTGGAAATCAGCTTGGCTGTTGCCAGTAGGTGCAAGCACTCTCCTCTAACCAGTTCTACAAAAGGCAGATTCACTAGGAAGCCTGATAGTCTTGTAGCTGATATATGACAATAGTATAACCTGTCTGGGCAATAAAATTTCATTATCTACTTGTCTGGCCTCCCCTTTGAAGAACACCATGATGGTTATGACACACTTACATGTGTGTGTGATGGCGTTTATGAACATAGACAGAACGTTTGTACTTTGGGTCACCTTCAAACTAATTGAGTAGATTGCTTGAGGGAGTGTGATTTCACTAGCACCATGTAGATGAACTCTGAAGAACACTGACCTGGGAGTAAGTGCCAATGAATAAAATGGGATCAGTGTCTTAAAAGACTTACTTAGGTTTGCTCCCTATGTCTGGTGTCCTTATATAAAAATAGAGGTAGATCAACAGAACAGGGATGAGCAAACTCCTCAAAGCCTTGATTCAGAATGGGGCTGGCAATTACAAGTGACATTGGAGAACGCTTGGGAAAAAAATGTTCTATTCCCCCCAACAATTCAGACCTTCTCATTGTCAGTTCCCCAGCCACCTTATCTTATGTGAGCTGCTGATGCCCCAGCAGTGGCAAGGGAAGGAGGTTGATCTCTCATCCTTTCTCCCTTAGCTGTCTTGAATGAGTAATACTATAGCAGAGTCATGCACTAGGGACTCTGGGAAATGTAGTTTCCTGGCAACTTTTGGTTTCGGTGTTTTCATGGCGTGCACCTTCCCAAAGCTCTGGGAGGTGTGACCCGGGCCTGGTAGCAAGAAGGGGGCTCGAACTGGATTCGGCCCCCCAGGAGCCCTTGTAGGGGGCTCCAGCTTGAGACATGAGGGATAGCCTCTCCCGGGGTGGTGACCCAGGGATCAAGGCTTCCCTTTGTCTCCAGAGGCTCTACTGCCATGGCGCCTTTGGGCATTCCAAAGCGCACACTGGACGGCTGCAGAAGATAAGATGACCTAAAAGAAAAGAACTTTTCACTTGAAACGCTTGGCGAAATTGTAAGTGACTGATTTATGTGAAGATTCTTTGATGGGATCTTAAAGCGCAGGCGGTTTAAAGTTTAAATCCCCCCCTTATTTTCTTCAGTTTAAAGAAACAGCACAACAGAGAATCTGTGTGCTTGCTGGATGGCTGGAAAATAAATGGGACTTTTTTACTTAACAGAAGCTGGAAAAGAGTGACTTTTAACTAACTTTTGAGAACTTTTCTAAACTGTAAACAAAAAACTATGACTGGACGGGGAGAAAAGACGGTGGGGAAATTTAAACCCTCTCCTAAAGCCACATCAGCACTTCCGGGTACAAAGCCTGAGTCCAGTACAGACCTGTCTGCAGTTCTAGCAGCAGCTTTGCACCCTCTGATGGACCAGATGACTGCTGTAAATTCTAAGCTGGACAATTGCAAAAACAAGTGACAGATGCAAATCTGATATCTGAACAGACTGCAAAAGTTTTGGCAGAGGTTAAAACCAAGGCTGAAAAGACTGATTTAAGATTGGACGTGATGGAAAAAGAGAAGACTTTTGATAAGGATAATTTGCTGAGACTTCAGATGGAAAGGTCTTTTTTTTGAGATTTCAGGGTATTGTTGAGCAAAAAGGTGAGAACCTTAAGAAGATTTTGAGTGATGCTTTGGCTCCTTTGACAGATTTACAAGTGGATCAGTTACAGAGCAATATGGATATGGTCTATAGGACCTATCCTGAATTTGTAAAGAAAAAAAAATCTGCCTGGAGAAGTGATGGTAAAGTTCTCAAAGAAGTCAACAAGAGATGTGGTGCTCTAGGCAACAAACAGAAATACCCTAAAGATTCATGAAGCAGATATCAAAGTCTTAAAGGACATTCCATTTGATGTTAGGAAGAAGAGGAAACCCTACATGAATTTGGCTACAAATAGAGAACATTGTGTACTGTTGGTTGACACCAGAGGGCTTGGTTTTCAGTTACAAAGATACGAAACAAAAGATCAACTCAGTTGCAAAAGCAAAGAAATTTTTGGACTATTGCAAAGAAAGAAAAGATAAAGCCACTTCAGAGGACTCTTTGGTACATCAAGACAGCATTTATGGCCTGGAAAGTTCAGATTCATCTGGAAGGAAAAGCTCTGAAGAGGAAGTGTTAGATGTTAGAGAAGTTAGAGAAGACTTGGGAGCAGCAGCGGAACCCCAGAGAGGAAAGAAGAAAAAGAAAGGACATAAGGAAAAATAAGCAGTGATGTGTTAAAAGTCATTTGTACTTAATGTATCCCATTTTGAATTTCAATCATTCATTTATTTTGTAAATGTCTGAGATAGGTAGTATACAGCATTTATAAGCCTGTAGATTTTAATATTTTCTGGAACTTTGAAGCAAATGTTTATTTCAGCATAGAAGTTTATCTTCTATATACCTTAGGATAGAATAGGTTTTTAGTTAGTGTAGTAGTTTTAGTAGATATGTAGTTGTAAAAAATCAATAAAAATATTTCAAAAAAAGAGGATATGTAGTTTTCTCAGTGTAACTGATGTCCTTAGTGTGGACTTCAGACACCCTGAGAAAACTATGACAGCAACCCTGAGCAGGTCTATTCAGAAGTGGGTCCCATTTTATTCAGTGGGTCTTACTCCATTGTACATGTGCATTTTAAATTGAAATGTGGTGAAAAATATGTGCATATCTGATGGACAGGATGTGCATTGTTTATTCTGGAGAACTATCTCCCCCCCCAAAAAAAAGGTGGAAAGGAAAGGAAAGGAACAGATGGTAATCAACTTATTTCTCGCCATCCACCAGTTTGGGTAGGCTAGTCAGGAGGATTTGTGAGACAGTAAAACACTGGGAGGTTGTCAATGAAGAGAGGCTGGAACAGGGCCTGTTCCAGGTTTTGTGGCCCTATCTAGCAGGTCCTTTTCCAGGCGTAGCCAGGACACTGACAGAGATGGAAGGGAAGTGAATGGTAAATGCTACACCCCCTTGCTCTTGCTTTACCTGCTTAGATGAACAAGCAGCCACCACCTCTAGAAAGCTTGTTCTTAGGGCTGCCAGCTCTGGATGGGGAAATCCCTAGAGATTTGGAGGGTGGAGCCTCGGGAGGACAGGGATGGGGAAGGGAGGGACTTCAGCAGGGTACAATCTCATAGAGTCCACCCTCCAAAGCAGCCATTTTCTCCAAGGGCACTGATCTCTGTTGCCTGGAGATCAATTGTAACAGCGAGGTATCTCCAGGACCCACCTGGAGGTTGGCAAACTTACTTGTTCTCCCAATCATTTTGTGATGGTGGCTGCTGTTGCTCCTAGCAGCCATTCTGGCAGATGGGTGAAGGTGTCCTGTGGAAGTCACTGCACTGTGGCTTTCATTTGGCAGAGGAGGACAATGAGAAACCTGGTACCTATACTTGTGGTGGAAGTTGTAGGGTGCCTGCCAAAGGAGAAGGGAAGGGTAGGCAGGGAGGCCCTATGCCACAGCCCAGAGAAGGGGAAGCTGTGGCACAGTGGCCTTGCCCTCCCCAAAACATGGGGCCCTGAAAATCAGAGCTGTCTGTGATACCAACCCTGGACCATACCAGCCTTTCCCGCATGTGCACTAGGAAATGGTTCCTGCATGTTCAGGTCCCCTGTGCTCTGTGGTGGCGACCCATTGCTATTTCTACTGGCATAGAAGTCTGAGGTGGACAAAGGATGGCAAGAATTCTGGAAGAAGAAAATAGTAGAATTTCTATGAAATAGCTCTCCTTTTTTTGTAAAATGAGAAATAAACTTTATTCTTTTGTCATTATCAAAAAATTATTTCTTCATTTCTTTGTATAAATATATAGATATTGAATATAAGTGCTTTCTACTTCATGTGCAAGGCAAGGCTCTGTCAGTGCTTACTTTTAGGACAGACACTCTCACAATCTGCAATACAAATAAGTCCCTGTATCAACAACCGCAGATTACAGGGACAACAACGTTTCATGTCTCGTAACATACAACACACCGGAGTTCAACATCGGGCTATGACAATCCCACACATTTCTCTATTGTTTTAGGCAATCAAGGTCAATGTTTCTGGTTGAGCACTTACCATCATAGCATAAATGATTAAAAAATATTACATGCGTTGGAGATCAGAGGCACAAATCTGATTAAGCCAATTCTTCCACAAGTGTGAAAGTACTGGTGCATGCACATGGTGGAACAATACTGATGATAGTGAACACGGGTAAGAGAACCTCTCCTTGTCACTTCTCTGTTACAAAAGGGCAAGATGGAATGACTATTTCAGTGGAGAAGAGAATGACGGGCAGGGGCGTGTGCATTTAACCTTTCCTTCGCCAGATACCTTTGCCTTGCACCTTCTCTACCCCAACTGCTAGCAAGGGTCCTAAGCTTTGTACATAAAGTGAAGACAGCAGTTGGAGGAAGAGTGGCAGGGGGAAAGATGTGTACAGGGGAAAAGGTAAGTATACCCTTCTACCAAGTGTTTGTCTGTAGAAAATCACAGACTCACATCCTGCCACTTTGCAACAGGGAAGCGACAATCAGGTTTCCCAGGCATATGCTGGCTGCCATCAGTATATTTCCACCCATAGAGTTCTCCTACCCTTTGTAGCTTCCCAGTCACTCACATGGAGATGGTCAGTCCAGATGCACATCTCATTGAGTTTGTAGAAGCACTTCCTGTATTAAAATGGTCGTGGGTCGCCAACTCTGTGCATGCCTGTGGGTCATCACTTTGGCCATATAATCTGCTGCCATCTTCTCCTCGGCAAACCTTTATTTTTCAGCAGTGCTTGCACAGGAGAGGGTCCTGAGCTCTGTTCAGTGAATGAGTGCTGCACAGGAGCAGCATCTGTAAATCGGGAACATCGATATTAAACATGCCTCCTACAGACGCTTTCAGACCCATGCTTCTTTGAGCATACTGCTTGTAAAACACACACACACAAACAATGCTAGCAAATTTTAACACTGTTTTGCCTCATCCTAGCAAATTGACGACACTCTTGCAACAGTCAGACTTGATCATGCTTTCTCAGCATTCTCATTAATGCAACAAGAGAACCAATGCATTTAAATAAATAAATAAATAAATAAATAAATAAATGCCCAGTATTTGGCCATTCGGGTCACATTCATTGTTTCCCTGGTTCCAAAGAAAGAGAGGTATGATAAGTGTCCATTTTTAAAATACCTTGTTCAAAAAAAATTGACTCATTTTAATTTAACACGAGACCAATTACTGCAAACAGAGAAAGCACAATTGCAAAGAGACATTAAAAGTTGTCATTTCAAAGCGATATTACAGGTTTTTTTACATAACAGAAAGACTGTTGGTATTGTAACAGTTCCTCACCACTGTGTGCACTGTGTAGTATTTTTGTGCTGTCCTTAAATTATTCTTTGAATTACAGTGTTTATCTGTGTGTTTTCTGTTATTTTACTATGAATAATTTATTATTGTTATTATTGTTTTGTTAGTAAAATCAGATGCAGTGAAGTTCCTTAGCAGGGAAAAGGCTTCCCAAACAGAAAGCGTTCCACTTCTTGCAGAATTTTGACACTATAACTCTTTTTGCAGCCTGATCCACTGAACATTATCATGGGACTCACTACACAGTAAGCGTGGATAGGATTGTTACACAGTACCAGCCTAAGCACAGCTATACCCTTCTAAGATGTCAATGAGCTTAGAAGGGCACAGATCTCTTCAGGATGGCACTGGTAGTTGCATAAGCAAGGTGAAAAAGTGGTAGGTAATGTAGCCTGGTAGGTAATGTAGCCTGGACTGGGGGAGGAATAAATCCAGGCTTCTCTTCCATTCCTTCTCTCCCAAATGGATGGTTGGTAGTACTGAAGACTATTTAATGGAGGGCTGTGCATAGCTAGTGTTCCTGCATCAAGCATCTGGAAATAGTCACACAGCATTCATTATTATTCCTTCTGGTTGGATTAGGGTTGTCAGCTCTGGGTTTGGAAATAGCTGGAGATTCGAGGGTGGAGCCTGGGTGTGTGTGGTTTAGGAAGAGGACAGAACTCAGTAGGATATAGCTCCATGCAGTCCACCTTCCAAAAGCAGCCATTTTCTCCAGGAGAACTGGAATAAACATTTTAAATAAATAAATAAAAACAAATAAGCAATATATGGAGATCAGTTGTAATTCTGGGAGATCTCCAGCCCCCACCTAGAGGATGGCAACCCTAAGCCAGATCCACATAAGGTTGTCTTTTTTATTTTGGTGGCCTTCAGACTTTGCATTCATATAGGCATTAACCCTGGATACATAATCTACACAGGTTTTTTTAATGGCACTCTGGGGATGAGACTGAATTTCAGAAGTTGGCTGGTGCAAGTTCATATTTCCCCATTTCAATTTAGTTTCTCCTCTAGAGAAACAAACCTGAGAATCCTTATTTTTGCACCCATTTCTTGGGTCAAATGTTTCCCATTCACATTCATTTATTTTTCAGCATTCATTCAGCATCAGTGGCATACAGATGGTGTAAAAATGGTTCATCCATGACAGTAATGAAAATCTGATGAACTGAAATGCGACAATGACAACATAGGGGACACAAAAGAAATTAATGTGGCTAGATCAGAAAATCAAATGTTCCTTCTGCTGTCTTCCACATGTACAACATCATGCCTCATCTGTGTATGAGCCAGCCCTCCAGTTATAGTTATCAAAATTTCAAACAAAAAGCAGGCATGGTGCAAAACAGATATTGGTTCTTGATTGTTGATAATTTAATCCTTTCCCACTATGGAACTGATCTTCTGTGTGTTTTCTTACATGTTAATGGGACCTGCCTTCTCCCAGATGTGATTAAGGCTAGTTTTCGATGTCACATGCCTTTTATACAGAGCATAGAAAACCCTTTACTCAAGTGAAGGCTGCTCTTAGTGGAAATGGTTTTTGAAAGCCCCTTATCCCATATTTAGCATGTATTGGCTGCATGGCAGTGGTAATTAAAATGTGGAATTCACTGCCAGAGGATGTAGTGATGGCCACAGGCATAGATGGCTTTAAAAGGAGATAAAGCTCATGGAGGATAGGCCTATCATTGGCTACTGGCCATAGTGACTAAAGGGAACCTCCACATTCAGAGGCAGTCAACCTCTGAATCCCAATGCCAGGAGGCAACATCAGAGGAAGTCCTTGGCCTCTATGCCCTGTTGTTGACCCTCCAGAGGAACTGGCTGGCCACTGTGTGAGAAAGGATGCTGGACGAGATAGACCACTGGCTCTTAATATAAGGAGCTTTTATTGATATCCCATGTGGTGTGGTGGACAGAGTATCACACTAGTTTCAGGAATACCCAAGTTCAAATTCTCACCCAAGGAGGAAACTAATTTTGGATTACTTGCCATAGGCCACACTGAAGATATAATTTAGATGCTGTAAAGCAGTTGCAAGTTGTTTGCTGATATGGTGCTGGGCAAAGAGAAGTTTAGCTCCTTCCCTGCACTGTTTTTCTGACTTGAAATGCTTGCTGTGGGCTGCTTTAAGCCCTGGTAGGGAAAAAAAAAATGGCAGGCAACTTCATTATGCATTCCTTCCCCTTCCTACTGGGGTTAAAAGCAACTGAGGGGAGCATTTTGATCAGGGAAACAGTTTAGAAGTACTTTGTGAACCTGACCCAGATCAGCCTCCCTAGCCATTTTTTTTCATGGCCAGATTAGACAATTGGAGTTACAGTCCAAGAACTCCAGCGTGGAAGAAGAAAAAGAAGAGTAGGTTTTTATAGCCCATTTTCCTCTGTCTTAAGGATTCTCAGCGTGGCTTACAATCACCTTTCCCTTCCTCTCCCCACAACAGTTGCCTAGTGAGGTAGGTGGGGCTGAGAGAATTCTGAAAAAACTATGACTGGTCACCACTGCTCAGCTCTTTCAGGCTGTCTTGTGCAGTCCTTTTAAAATTTAGGACCTTAAAATTTAAAAGGATTGCAGAAGACAGCCCAAAAAACAGCTGTGCAGTGGGGAGTGGCTCCCAACTGTGCAGCTCTTTTAGGCTGCCTTCTGCAGTCCTTTTAAAGTTTAAAGGGACTGCACAAGACAGCCTGAAACAGCTGAGCTCAGCTGTTTGTTAGGCTTTCTGTAAATTCCATTTAAAGAGACTGCGGACCCTGACAATGGGGTTTGCAGGGCCATGAACCACATACACCGGTTCGGCTGGTGAATGAGCCTCCCGGTTCAGTTTGTGGTTCAGCCGCATTGTCCCTGCATATTCTGTGCCCATCCCTAGAAAGAAAACACTACATTACTCTTGGAGCATGCTCTATCTATAAATGGGTAATTTTCTCAGTGGAGGGAGGTAAGCAGTGGGGTACCGCAGGGATCAGTACTCAGTCCAATGCTTTTTAACTTGTTTATTAATGATTTGGAGTTGGGAGTAAACAGTGAAGTGGCTAAATTTGCAGATGACATGAAGTTATTCAGTGTGGTGAGAACCAGGGAGGATTGTGAGACACTCCAAAGGGATCTTTCGAGGATGGGCGAGTGGCAACGTGGCAAATGGGGTTTAATGTGGCCAAGTGCAAAGTGATGCACATTGGAGCCAAAAATCCTAACTATAAATGCACATTGATGGGGTCTGAACTGGTGGAGACTGACCAAGACAGAGATCTTGGAGTTGTAGTAGGTAACTCAATGAAAATGTTGAAACAGTGTGCAACTGCAATGAAAAAGGCCAACGCTATGCTGGGGGTTATTAGGAAGGGAATTGAAAACAAATCAGTATCATAATGCCCCTGTATAAATCGATGGTGCAACCTCATTTGGAGTACTGTGTACAGTTCTGGTCACCACACCTCAAAAAAGATACTATAGTATTGGAAAAAGTGCAGAAAAGGGCAACTAGAATGATAAAAGGGTTGAAACACTTTCCCTATGAAGAAAGATTGAAGCGCTTGGGGCTCTTTGGCATGGAGAAACAATGGCTGAGGGGTCACATGATTGAGGTTTATAAGATGATGCTTGAGATAGAGCAGGAAGAGAAAGAAGTCCTTTTCTCCCTTTCTCACAATACAAGAACTCGTGGGCACTCCATGAAATTGCTGAGCAGTCAGGTTAGAACAGATAAAAGGAAGTACTTCTTCATCCAAAGAGTGATTAACACGTAGAATTCACTGCCACAGGAGGAGGTGGTGGCTACAAGCATGGACGGCTTCAAGAGGGAATCGGATAAACATATGGAGCAGAGGTCCACCAGTGGCTGTTAGCCACAAAGTATAGATAGGAACTCTCAGTCTGGGGCAAGTGATGCTCTGTATTCTTGGTGCTTGAGGGGGATGGGCAGCAGTGGGAGGGCTTCTAGTGTCCTGGCCCCACTGCTGGACCTCCTGATGGCACCTGGTATTTTTGGTCACTGTGTGACACAGAGTGTTGGACTGGATGGGCCACTGGCCTGATCCAGCATTAGCTTCTTTTATGTTCTTATCAATACGAATAAAGGGTTTTCCTGTTGCCTGTATGCAAGAAAATGGACCAAAATTGTTTCTAGCCATGACTAAAGAGCCACCTCTTCTGAAGTCCCCCCTCCTGTGATGGCAACACTAATATGAGCAAAACTTTGGCCTCCCTGCCAAAAGGTAAGAGCTGCCCATACCTGAGCACTCTCTGCTGCATCTTCCACCAAGGAAGGCTCCCACTGTTCTATCGTTCTGCAGAATGTGCAAAATGGAAACTTGGTGAGGTGGAGATTTTTATGAAGGGGAGAGGGATGTCATTGATTACACTGTTTAGTGGATTATCTTTTTATTCTACTGTTTTCTGATTTTTATCCAGTTTTTCCCCACTGTTTGTCTTGCACTCTTGTTTATTGCAATATTTTTAAATTTAAGTCTCAGAAAGAGAGGCAGATATTAATAAAGGGAATGAAGGAATGAATGAACAAATGAATGAAAATTATTTTAAAAAATTCAATGGAGCCAAGGCATCTCATCTGAAATGGAGGGGAATAACAGAAATGGCATGACATGTCAGAGATTCCAGCTCTGTGGTTTGGCAATACTTCTGTCTCTCAACATACCAGTAAATATATACACGAATAAAACTTCTGCAATCCAAAAATAAATGTAAACTTGGCACAGTGACAGGACACTGTTGGTCCAGATTCTTTCACACAGATTTTGCATCCCACTCCCCAAAATATTAATTTTGAGATAGTCAGCTGCTCTCTAAAATACTCTGATGAAAAACATATTGTCTATCAATCCTTTGGTCTGTTTGTAGGGTGCTTGAATAATTTCTGAGGCACCTTGTCCAATGCATACAGAAACATGCTGAATAGTTTCCCTTGATTTGTTTGCACTTCTCTATAGTAATCAGATCCCTGATTTGAAAACAAGGATACAAAAAACCCAAATAATTTACCCACTCAGCTTTGCAAAATTGCAGCACTGGGGAATACTTTTCTGGAAAACACCCACAATCACATTCTTGAAACACACCACTGACTGAATAGCAATGACAGTACAGGGGGATTTTCTTTCCAAAGCCGGAGAAAAAAAGAATAGGCATTTAGCAGAATAATCTTAAATAAAGTTGCACACATCTAAGCCCACTGACATCAATGGATTTAGAATTGTACAGCTCTGCCTTGGATTGTACTGCAAGATTGAAGACAGACACTAGTTTGTGAGAAAATGATTTGACAGAGGCATCCCTTCCCCACAGTGCAGACATTTTACTTTTGTTTCACCACAAATTCTGTTAAACAGGTCCTGCAGGCTTCTATTAAACCCTGCAAAAAACTACCAAGCCTGTTTTACCAGAAGAAAAAAAATTATCCAAAGGGAAATCCCACAGACAATAATCCCCTTTTCAATTGTCTTTAACTGTTTGGAAACAATCAAACAAGCAAACACAAAAGAACAAGAATCACTATAAATACCACAGATTGCAATCCTGTACATATTTATGTGTATAAAAATGCCAGTTCACACATAGCTTATTGGCTCCCTGTATGGTTGGGCACTGGAATGAAGGTGGCTTTGTGTACTCTCCCCACTGAGTGTATAACCTTGGATAAGAATTGGGAGTTTATGCAAAGAGGTCCTGTTTGTGTTGCTACATGTGGGCCTATTTTTTATATTACAAATTACATACAGTGAGAGAGGATGTATGAGCCCAAGGCCTGATTTTACACTGTATTACAAGAATCAACTATGCTACTTTGCTGTGTGTATACTGGCCTGCAGTCCCACTTAAATGGATGAGGATTATCCACATGCAATCATGAAAAAGGACTGTATCCTTCAGTTCCTTTCCAGAGCATTGTGGAATTCTGATGTGCCCATGCTCTGCTCTGCTCATTAAATGCTCCATACATGGAACATCCTATAGTAAAAGCGAATGGGGGAGACTCTGCTCATTCCAACGTCTCTGTGAGGATTTTAGTCATCCTACACATTCCTGAAATAATGGATCAGGGTTTTAGGCTGCAGTTCTGTACAATCCTACATATGGTTAAGAACCTGTTTTTCTATTGTAACTTAACCGCATGCAACTGTGCACATGATTACTATGTATATTTACAAAAGCACCTTTCCTGGGTGGTAATCCATTTGCATGGCTGAGGAGAAGATAGTGTACCCTTCTTCTCCACCCACATACCATGGTGACTGAGGGGAACCTTCACATTCAGAGGAACTAAGCCTCTGAATCCCAGTGCCAGCAGGCAACATCAGGGGAAGGCCTCAGCCTCCGTGCCCTGTTGTTGGCTATCCAAAGGAACTGGTTGGCCACTGTGTAAGACAGGATGCTGGACTAGATGGACCGCTGGTCTGATCCAGCAGGGATCCCTAAAACACATCCCTAAAACAACATGGGAACTTCATGTGGAGGGGTGTATGCATTATGATCTTTCTCCCTTTTTCTTTTGGAGGGAAGAATACACAAATTGGGTCAATGTACATATAGTCTCTGTCCTGGGTGTCCACCTAATATATTACTTTAAGAGATTGAACCAATGAAGTTACTGACACATGGTTCAACTAAATGAGCAACTGGAAGATGAATGGAGCTCCCAAATTTCCTCTCTCTAAAAATCATGCACATAGGGGCCCAACTCCAATCAGGATTGCAGCATGAAGGGAAAGGACACATTTCACCCTTCCCCAGAGCCATATTCATGACCTGAAATGATCGTGGGAAACCACTATTTATTCTTCAGGTGAACAGACCAACATCCATAGTCAAGGTTGCCAACATCCAGGTGAGGCCTAGAGATTGCCTGGAATTGCAATTGATCTCCAGACTACAGACATCAGTTCCCCTTGAGGAAACCGCAGCTTTGGAGGGTGGACTCTGGGTATAAATGTTTTAATACATAAATAAATAAAGTATACCCTGCTGAAGTCCCACCCCCTTTCCAACACCCACTATTAGGGTTGTCAGCCTTAAGACTGGAATTACAATTTATCTCCAGGCTACAGAATCTCCTGGAATTACAACTAATCTCGAGGCTATAGAGGTCCCTCCCTTCCCCTTCCCAACCCCTCTGTCCCCAAGCTCCACCCACAACATCTCCAGGAACTTCCCAACCCAGAGCTGGCAAACTTACACATATCAGTATCTGTATGTTTGCTTGAAAAGGCTGGGATAATTTCAGGTCAGAACAATTGCTCAAAGGTTTAAAGCCCTCCCCACCCCATGCTTTGGTTCAGATCAGAATAGGGCCACTGCTTGCCTGAACATTAGAGAAGAAAGCCAGCTGGAGCTCCTATCATGGAACTCCCAGAGTTTCATTTAGCTGAGCCCTGAGTCAGATCACTGATCCATCTAGTTCAGTCCTGCTTACTGGGCACTCAGAAAGATCTCAACTGCTGGCTTTTCCAAACCTGCTACTCAAGATCTTTTAAACTGGAGATGCCTAGAACTGACTGGAGGTTTTTGGGGTTTTTTTGCATATATAGTATGCCCTGATCTTGATAGCCCAAGCTAGCCCAATTTTGTCAGATCTTGGAAGCTAAGCAGGGTTGGCCCTGGTTAGTTCTTGGATGGGAGACCACCAAGGAAGGTCATGGTTGCTATGCAGAGCCACGTATTGGCAAAACCACCTCTGAACATCTCTTGCTTTGACAGCCCCCCAGCTTAATTTTAAGTCAGCTATTTCTTGGTGGAAGTCTACATATCTATCTCGAGCATGTTTTCTATCCATGAATGATGGCCCCAGATCTCTGTTATGCAAATTGATAGCCACCCATAGGTCTAAACTGGTATTTAGAAGTAAGTCTAAGTTCAAGGGGAGTGATGTTCAAAGACGTATGCATAGGACTACCTACAGCACTAAATGAAAAAAGCCAAGGCATAGGGCACACACTGAAACATTATTCCTTTGGTGCTGGATAATAACAATAATGTAGGTACAAAACCAGATACTTTAAACCTCTTCCTCGGTACAAGAAAATCGTTGCCTTATTTATAGACAACTATGAGACAATAAAAAACAGATGTTCTTTGCAGAACACAAATGCTACATTTTGTTTGTGACCTTGATAGGTATTGGGGGCATAAATAGGTGCAAAACAGTGCAAAGCATATGCAATTTGAATCTTACAGTATTTCACTACAAAAAATGTAGCGTCAAAAACACAGCCCCTTATCTTAGATATTATATATGAAGAGGCAAAACTCAAAAGATTGGAAATCTCCAGAGTGGCATATAGATATATGTTGTGGTTTTGAACAAACAAATCATGTGTCTTCATGATCTCAAAGAGGCAGATTTTAGGAATTCAGCACTGGAATGAAATCTGTGAAGTGAACAAGATGTTGCTTTAACCTCATAGGTGCTAACAGACTTGTATCACTGTAAACTGCTTGTGAATAATATTTAAAGGCTTATTCAATTTTTTAAATGGTACAGAATATTTTAAAAAATCCTTGGCGATATAGGGCAATATAGGGTTTTAGATTAGCTTATCCCCTGGCATATTAGCTTTCTCCATGTGGGGAGGCTTTATTTATATGGAGAAGTCTTCAGACCTGTTATCTCCCACCTGTAGGGTCAATCCAGGAAGAATGCCACCATGCTCTTTTTTGGCATGTTTAAAGCAGCTTTAGAGATTCCCTTTCCTGGCAAACCAAATCCTTTCCTTAAAGTGATACCATGAATATTCACTGGTGGCCCTGTGTATAGCCTATGAAGCTAGATGCAAATGTTGGAAATCAAATCTACTGGACAGATTTCATACAGAGGAGCTAATTTGGCAAATAAATGTGGTCAATCAATAAATCAGGATAGAAGGATTTCTGCAAGAAGAAATAAGCAGAAATCCTCCATGCATCAATATGCAGCTCTAGGCTTGAGATGAAGGACACCCTCTTCCTACATCTGATTTAAGGCTGCTGCCTCAGTGATATTTTGTCTGCTTGAATGCAATCTCCATTCACGTCATCACAAGTGAAGTGTCTGGTGTGACAGTTCACTTTGCCGCAAGCACAAATTTCATGGAGATTTCCCCCACAAAGGTGATGTAATGCTGAAGCTGGATCTTGTGATGCACAGTCCTCCTGATGACAAAGATCCTTGATCTTTCCATGCAACGATGGCCATAATTGCTTCTCTTGAGTAGTCACCATCTCATGATTAATGGAGCAATCAAGACAACAATATTTGAGGCGGTCCCACACCAATGCAGTGGACCACAAAGTTTGGCTGGATGTGGTAGACAGCCATTGTTTCTAGTAGTCAGTATGACATGCTTCACTCACTTCTATTCCACAGAACCACAGTTTTACTGTTTAGCTATATAGGCGAGGAGTGGCAGCTTTGTATGTGGTGGTAACTTACACTCCCCAACCCATGACACTGCTGCTGCAGCCCAGAACCAGCTGTAGCCTGGTGCCATTTTGAAAGAGGTACTCTAGTCTTCTTGCATTGCTGGCATAAAGATATGTGACTCCTGTGCTGGAGTACACCAAAGGTTCTCCCTGATGGCCATCAGAATCAAATTTCCAGTTGATAAAAAGGACTTGGCAACCACATCTATGGACTCTGCCATTCCATGTGCCCAGACTCTGCCGTTCATCTTGTTGAACATGTAAGTCAAATTCCTCTTTACCTAAATGTTTAATGGATGAGTCTTCCAGGAAAATCAGAAAAATGAAATTAGACTGAAGATTGATAGAGTTTCTCCTTTGGACACAATAAAGCCAGAACGACATATTTCAAAGGCTTTAGATGCTTATGTACCCAGCTGACAAGAACTCTTTCACACATTACTTCTGCAGGCATACTTAATACATTGATATGTAAGCTGTAGTAAGCTCCACCCCAGGAGAGATATGAGAGAGACCCTCCTGGGGCATGAAGAGTTGCCAGCTGGGCCATCAATAGCTGAACAATTATAATTTTACTTTGATGATTGGCCAGAAAGGAGCCAATCAGCTTTTGCAGCTGGGTGGCAACAGGGAGAGGACCAAATATCCAGCCCATCCCTTGCTGCTGTCTCTGCTCTGTGTGGCTGCTTTTCTTTGGCCCCCAAACGCCACGCCAATGCAAACAGCAGTGACCTATTCAGAGGCAACAGCTTTCACAATTTCTTGGAACAGCTTCTGGCTGGACCAAAGGAGATGCAGACGGTAGGAAGGTTCTTGGAGGTCTTAGCACGTGAGATGCAGTTCCATGGGCTGTTCTTTGAATCCCACCCTATATGGGAGTCCCAGAAACCAGATAACATTCAGAAACGGGTTGTGTGTGATCAGACAATTGTGAGAAAGACAGGTGTACTCCTAAAATGTAAAGTATGAATGAGACATTCACCAACATGCATTATACAGGAACTTGTATCAGGGAGCCATGACTGGCTGCAGTTCCCTACTGATTATTCACTCAGTGCATCATGTATTTAAGAAGCTGGACTGAATGTAAAAAGAAAATGACACAACTTGGTTCCAAGACCTTGTTCATACCAAGAACAAGTGATAACTAACTTCTGCTTTTTTCATGACATCCACATCTAAGTGCTCAAGTGAATGTCAGTGGGACATTAAAGACTTGAAACAATGGAATGATATAGTAGAGATATGACATGTTGTAATGTAGAAGTATGGACACCGTTCATTGGTTGGAGCCAAACCTTCAGTCATGATATAAGTATGAAGAGCTCCTTACGCTGGACATCTGGAACCCATTGTTCAGTCTAGGGCGTAAGTGGTGGTTTTGGTGAAGAGCAAGATCCTTGACTGTCAAAACTGGTTGCTCGGCCTGGCAACTGGAATGAATGATATCTTTTCACAAATGATATTCCCATGTATTTGTTTCATATTGAGAGACATACGATTCATTCATTGCCATGTGGAAAGACTTTATACCATCATTAACATGGAAAGTTATTTGCAATGAAGCTACCCAATCAGTAGATTGTAGGTGTTAAATTAAGTCACCCTTCATTTTTTCCTGATGGAACTTCATGCAAGTGCTTGTATATTTGGGCTGCACATGCAGTATTCAGCAGGGGTGGCTGACTGAGGTAACTTGCAGATTTCAATGTCTGATAGTGGACTTGGGGATTCCATCTTGATAACTGTTCTGTCTTGACTCAAGATTTTATCCAAAGCCAAAGTTTTACCCCAAACCCCAAAGCAGGGGCCCAAATCTCCCCCTCATGTGGCAGCAATAAGTAATCCAAATCCAACCCCAGTTCTAAGTATAGCATACCCACAGGAGGCCTCTATGGGCAGTCACCCACCAAGCAGAATGTATTCCACTATCCATTTGGCAGTCCCTCTATTTTTGAATCAAAAATGTTTTTGCTTTTTAAAAAAATTACCAGCTTGGTTTGGCTTCAGAGGTGGATTGGTCCTTATCAGTGTAATCCTAAATAGATGACAGTATGCAAAATCCATTTAATCAATGGGCTTTGAAAGGCATAACTCATTTTAGGATGACACTGTGAATTCCCAGTGGACTGCTGCCCAGGAAGACCACAAGCAGCTAGAAGAAACTGAGCCCCACTGGTGCTGGCATTGCTGTGGGGGCTGTTCATCTCTGACTGAACAAGGAGTGGCAACAACGGATATCCTTAGGGGTGCGCAAGGGGGGGGGGGAAATCATTTTTTTGGATTTCAGTATAAAAAAAGCCAAATTTATTTGGCAATCCCGAATATTCTCGAATACCAGTATTGGCATTGTATTCTGATTCCGGAACTATTTAATAGTATTGAATATATTCGGCCCCGTTATACTCAATGGCAAATCTCCTGGGGTATATTCAGTGGGTTGGTGGAGAGGGGATTTGAGGTAGAGGTACCAAATTTGCAGCATAGCTAATGGAACCTCTCCCCAAAAGAGCCTCCAAGTTTCAAAAATATTGAACCAGGGGGTCCAATTCTATGGGCACCCAAAGAGGAAATGGGGAAAAATAGCAAGGCAATCTCTGCAATAGAAAGTGTGGGGGGCATGTTTACAAGGCCAGCAGCAGAACCAGTGTAATGTGCCCAGCAGAAATACAGGTTGCTTACCTGTAATTGGAGATCTTCGAGTGGTCATCTGTGCATTCACACCTCTGGGATAATGTGTGCCTGCGCCGATCCCGATCGGTAACTTCAAAACCAACGGATTTTCGCGCCAACTCCCCGATCGCGCGCTGGCTCCACTGCGCATGACCAGGGAGGGGCATGAGGATCCCGCCAGTTCCTTCTGACTGCTGCAAGCAGCCTCCAAGAAAGTACAAGGGAGACCAAAAGCAGAGGGGAAGGAGGGCGGGTGGTGTGAATGCACAGATGACCACTCGAAGATCTCCAATTACAGGTAAGCAACCTGTATATCTTCTTTGTGGTCTCTGTGCATCACACCTCTGGGAGAATAGCGAGCAATAATTACACCACATACCTGGAGGTGGGTGCTGAAGGTCTCACATCTGAGCTGTCTGCAGAACTGCACGGCCCACCGCCGATCGCTGATGGGTACGGACGTCCAAGGCGTAGTGCCTCACAAACGTGTGAGGAGACGTTCATGTAGCAGCATTGCAGATATCTCCCAGGGGGATGCCCTTGAGAAAAGCTGTCGAGGCAGCCACTGCTTGAGTAGAGTGAGCCCGCAGGGATGCCGGTAATGGCCGCTTGGCCAGGAGGTAGGCGAGCTTTATCGTCTCAACAATCCATTTAGACAGTCTCTGAGACGACAGCTTCTGTCCCTGTCTGGGAAGGGCATGAGTGACAAAGAGAGCTGGAGACTTGCGAAAGGATTTAGTCCAATCCAAGTAAAATGACAGGGCCCTCTTAACGTCGAGGGAATGCAGGCAACATTGTGTCTGGTCCTTGGGTTCAGGATAAAACACCGGTAGGGTGATGTCCACTTTAATGTGGAAGTCCGAAACTATCTTCGGCAAAAAAGTAATATCAGGAGTCAGGGTCACTGCGTCCTGATGAAAGGTAAGGTATGGTGGGTCACATCGAAGAGCTGACAGCTCACTCACCCGTCGAACCGAAGTGAGAGCCACAAGAAACGCTACTTTCCACGAAAGAAGCTGCAGGCTACAAGAAGCCATAGGCTCAAATGGCTTGCCCATTAGCTTATGCAGCACTAGAGGCAGGTCCCATGCTGGAACAGGGGTTTTAACTGTTGGGAAGAGACGGCACATTCCCTTTAGGAATTGCTTCGTAGTGGGATGAGAGAAAACGGAATAGCCATCTATCGTTGGATGGTTAACCGAAACTGCTGAAAGGTAGACACGAAGGGATGCGTGGCACAATCCTCTGTCCTTTCAAGACAAGAGGAACTCAAAGATGTCATTCAGTGTAGATGGAATGGAAGGTCGTCCTATTGAAGCAAGGAAAGACAGGAACTTATTCCATTTTGCCTCGTAGGAACGACGGGTAGACGGTTTACGGGCATTGAGGAGGACATTCGCTATGCGAGGGTCCACTTCGGAGGACGAATTCGCCAAGCTGTCAGCTTCAGTCTGGGTATGTCGTGATGCAGCACCAGACCCTTGTACATCCATAGGAGGTCTGGGTTCATCGGAAGGTGAGTGTACACCCCGTCGGAGAGACGAAGGAGGGTGGGGAACCAAGGTTGCCTCGGCCACCAGGGTGTGATCAGGATTGCTAGTGGTTGTTCTGCAAGTAGCTTCTGTACTACCCTCAGTATCAGTGGAATTGGAGGGAACAGGTAAAGGTGTAATCCCGACCAGGAGAGGAGAAAGCCATCCCCCAGGGACGTCGGGTCTGTACCTGCCCTGGAGCAGAAGAGGGGACACTTCTTGTTGTCTCTGGAAGCAAAGACATCCACAGAAGGCTGACCCCAGAGGCTGAAGATTGGGGTCAAGTACCGCGGATTGAGCTCCCAATCGTGTAGGGATGCACCCCCTCTGCTCAAGAAGTCTGCTTGCGTATTGAGCTGACCGGGAAGATGATTCGCCACCAGATAGATATCCAGCGATTGGCATTCTGTCCAGAGTTCTATCGCTAACCGGCAAAGACTGCGGGAAACCGTACCACCCTGCCTGTTGATGTAGTACATCGTGGTCGTGTTGTCCGTGAGGACAGCCACCGTCTTTCCCGACAGAAGGTGTTGGAAGGACCGGATTGCGTAACGGACCGCTAGTAGCTCCAGAAAGTTGATGTGATTGGGGGCTACTGATGGATCCCACTTGTCACCTACGCACAGATCGCCGAGATGGGCTCCCCAGCCCCATAGGGATGCGTCCGTGGTAATAGTGACTGACGGGGGAGGGCGGCAAAAGGGGGCGCCCGTCTGGAGATTCTGTGGCACCTGCCACCCCTCCAGGGCTTGAACCACCGAGTCCGAGAGGTGGAATCTCTTGGACAGAAGGTGTAGGCTTGGCCTGAACCGACGGAGGAACCACAGCTGCAAGGGTCTCATGTGTAGCCGTGCGAAGGGAATGACCATGGTGGTTGCCGCCATGAGTCCCAGGAGTCGCAGTATCTGATGAGCTGTTGCCTCCCGGTTCCTTCTCAGATTTTTGAGGAGAGAAACGATGTCCGAGGCTCTGCTGGGAGGTAGGAACACCCTGCACTGTAGGGAGTCGAGAAGAGCTCCGATGAATTGCACCCGTCTGGAGGGGGTGAGCATGGACTTTTTTGTATTTATTGTCAACCCCAGAGTCTCCAGGGTGTGGAGCGTTAGGGAGACGTGGTCTTGCAGGTCTGATGCTGAGGGTGCGATCAGAAGCCAGTCGTCCAGGTAGGGGTATAGGTGGATGCCCTGCAGGCGGAGGTGGGCCGCTACTGTTGCCATTAGTTTTGTGAAGACACAGGGTGCCGTCAAGAGGCCGAATTGTAAGGTTTATGTTGATAGGTAGATGGCGGCGACCTCTGCCATTGGGGTTCAGAGGGAGGCCTTTGTGGCTGTTTCTTGGACCATGATCTCTGCCATGTTCTCTGTTTCTGTTGCTTAGGCTGAGATACTCCCAGATTGCGGGAAGTCTTCATGCTCTTATCAAGCTCGTGAAGCACTGTGTCCGTTGTTGAGCTGAAGAGCCCGTCTCCTTCAAACGGAAGATCTTCCACCAAGGTCTTGGTGTCCTGAGGAAGAGAAGTGGATCTCAACCAGGCATGTCATCTGATGGACACTGCTGAAGTGAGCGTCTTGGAGGTTACTTCTGCCGAATGCTTAGAGGCCGAGAGTTGAAGCTTGGCCAAAGACATGCCTTCTTTCTGGATCTTCCTGGCATTGCGTAGCTTGTCCTCTGGGAGATGGGCGATGAGGGCAGTCATCTGCTCCCAGAGCGAGTACTGGTATCTGCTCATGCAGGCGGTGTAATTTGCAATCTTTAGGCCCAATGCGCCCGCTGAATAAATACGTCTGCCAAAGGAATCTATTTTGCGTCCTTCTTTGTCCAATGGGGAGGCGTGACCACTACGACCCTTGGTGGAGGGTGTCACGACCACTGAATTGGGTTTGGGGTGGACAAACAAAAATTCTGCCCCAGGCTCCTGGATCCTATACATGTGGTCTAGGCGTTTGCTGGAGATGGGGGTAGATGAGGGATGAGGCCAGGATTCTTTGGCTGTAGTCATCAGGACCGATATGAGAGGGAGGGCCACCGGTGTGGACGTATCCATCTGTACTATGTTGAAGATGGAGTCTGTGGCCGTCGGAGTCGGTTGGGCCGTGGCCAAAGCCAGTGAATGTGCCATCCTCTTAATCAGTTCTCCGTAGGGTTTCACATCCTCGGAGGGGGGGATTGGGAGGTTTTCGGTGACCTGCGTGTCCGGAGACAGGTGCGGAAGTGATTCGTCTCCCGACATGGACGATGCCGGGGACCCCGGTGCCGAGTGCTCGGATGGTGAAAGGGGGGTCGGGCTTGACAGGTCTTGTGTTGTCGGCAACGGACGAGGATCGATGTTGGGCGTCCGTTTCGGAGGTACCGATGTAGGTGTCGGTGTCGGTACTGATGTAGGTTCTCGGTACCGAGACACTCTGGAAGAGGTGGATTGTCGATCCCATTTGGTGGGGTAACACTGGGGCGGAGGTGGGTAGGAGCCGTAGAGGTATCTCCACTGCTGGATGTCCCACGGCACCGGTGGAGCCGGAGAGCGGTAATCCTTATCCCTTCTCGGTGCCGACGGTGGTTTCGCCTCGGCGTCGGGGGTATCCCAAGGGACCTGTGTAAGGTCTATGTCGAGGTCGGAGTCCGTCAAGGTGATCGGTCACGGCATCGGGGAGATCGATCTACCCCTGGGTCGCTCGCGATCTTTCGGGTCAAGCTGGTCGAGCCCGGACTGGGCTGAGTTGAGCGCGCCGCGCGTCGATGAAGCACTCGAGGGTTTCTTGTGCTTCAGCTTGCCCTTCTCCTCCTTGCCCTCTCTGCGCTTTTTAGCAGGAGTATCGGGCAAGGGGAGTGATCTCTTCGGTGCCGGTCTGTCGGTACCGATGCTCCGGGATGGAGACGGCGTCGGTCCCGTCGGTCCCGTCGGTGAAGACGCTGGAATTTCGGAAGAAGACATCTTCGGGGACAATGCCGACTCGAGGAGGGCAACCCGGAGCCTCGCAGCTCGATTTTTACGAGTTTGCTTTGAGAAAGCCGCACAACTCGTGCAGGAGTCGACTCGGTGGGACTCGCCCAGACAAAGAAGGCACAAGGAGTGCTTGTCCGGTGGGGCTATTTTACTGCCGCACTGCAGGCACCTCTTAAAGAACCCCCACCGCTGGGCCATAGGCCGAACGGTGAAGTAAGGGGGGGGGATTTCCAAAATCAAGTCCAGTTAACAGTCCGAGTTCAAATAGGGGAGAAAAATCAGTCCGAAGGCTTTTTTTCAGATAGGAAAGTAAACTACCGACCGGAGCAGGAGAGAAAGGATCCTCACGATGTGGCGGTCAGAAGAGAACTGGCGGGATCCTCGTGCCCCTCCCCGGTCATGCGCAGTGGAGCCGGCGCGCGATCGGGGAGTTGGCACGAAAATCCGTTGGCTTTGAAGTTACCGATCGGGATCGGCGCAGGCGCACATTATCCCAGAGGTGTGATGCACAGAGACCACGAAGAAGATCCAGTGCCACTGTGGCAGTACCAAAATGCAACAGGACTAAGGTCAGATCTGAGAATCTGAGAAACTCTGAAGTAAGGGGGGGATTCTGCAAGGATAGCAGAACCAGTGCAATGTACTAGTGCCCAGCAGCAGAACCGAAGACCAACCTACTGGTGTCCAGCAGCAGAACCCAGTGGCAACCTAATAGAGCCCAGTAGCAGAACCCAGTGCCATTGTGGCAAATGCCTGGCCAGCTAAACAGGGCTGATGTCAAGCACAGAATCCAAGCAAGGAGGAGGGGATTGCAGGACAGCAGAAGCAGTGCAGTAGTGGCTGCCCAGCAGCAGAACCTAGTGCCAACTTACTAGTAGCCAACTCAGAATCCAGTGCTATAGTGGCAAATGGCAGTTCAACATTACTGGGCTTCTGTGTATTGGACTGGCTTTGGTTCAGGTGGATTAGCAAAAATGCCTGCCCACCCTGCACTTCTGAGTGTTCTGCTGGGCTTCTACTGCCTTGCTTCTGCCAAAGAAAAAAAATTTAAACCCTTGCTGGGATTCTCTGGTGTGACATTGGTTAGTTCTGTTGCTGCCACATTGGCACTGGGTTCTGCTACTGGACACTAGATGGTAGGTTGTGCACTACTACACTGCACTGGTTCTGCTGTCCTTGCAGAAATGCCCCCCTCAGTTTCTACTCCAGAGATTCTCAGATTTGACCTTAGTCCTTTTGGGTTTTGGCACTGCCACAATGGCACTCATTCTGCTGGGAATATTGCACTGGTTCTGCTTCTGGCCTTTGAACATGCCCCCCCCCTTCTACTGCAGAGATTCTCTGGAACTTTCTGCTGGGCTTGTATTGCTTTGCTATTTTTTTCCCATTGGAAACAATGGAGGATGGGGGCACCCTCTTTGGGTGTTCATAGAATTAGACCCCCTGGTCCAATATTTTTGAAACTGGGGGTACTTTTGGGGAGAGGCTTCAGCAGCTATGCTGCAAATTTGGTGCCTCTACCTCAAACCCTCTTCTCCCCAGCCCATTGAATATACCCTAGGAGATTTGCCATTGATTATAATGGCCCTGTAGAGTACAATGGAGCTAAATAATAGCTGAATGAAGCTGATTAGTATTCAGGAATTTCTATTTGGCTACTGAATAGATATTCTGGTATTTATTCAGCTTGGTAAATACTGAATGCATGCCTCTAGACATCATCTGATACCCATGGCTGCCTTCTGTGCTGCTAGTGACCAGGTCTCAGACTGAGAGACCAAGAGGTGATACAGAAAGAGGTGATGGGGAACCTGTGCCTGTCCACATTATTTCTGTGCCCTTTCTGGAGATGCCAATGCTACAAGAGCCATTCTGCCTGGTTGCCCCTGGGGCCTTTGAACATCCCAACCCAGCCCTACCTCTGTTTGATTTGGTGGTCAGAAGTTGTGAAGACCTGATTCATAGTACTGGAAAGCTAGAATCCATTCAGTGATTACATCTCACTGAGGACAGAGCAGATGCCTATTTCTTGACGTCCAAATTGTCTTTTCTTATTAGACTGTAATGGCTCTGCACTGATGCCATTTAAATCTAATGTTGTAATTCCCGTTTCTAATTGTCCTCTGGCAGAAACCAGAGG
Organism: Lepidodactylus listeri; assembly: GCA_029233225.1. NCBI lineage: Eukaryota > Metazoa > Chordata > Lepidosauria > Squamata > Gekkonidae > Lepidodactylus > Lepidodactylus listeri. Next base: position 26,552,997 of record JARCFY010000008.1, read on the forward strand.
GGGTTTAAACAGAATATTTTACTTTCTCATTGCAAGCTCACATCAGAGCAGCCTCAAAAATTCCCAGATTCCATTGTTCAATTATAAGAATGGCACATGCTCCAGAGTTCTTGATCTGTACACTTTAGTTTTTCCTCACCAGTGATGCTCATTGATCACCCCCTTCTTTCCTGTTTTCTTAAAAAACCTGTTTTACTGGTCTATGTTTGAAAAAATTAGGAATATGTTTGTTAATGTTGTGAGCTGCCTCTGAAGGATTTTTTTTTAAAGTGAAGAGGGCAGATTGTAAACATTTTAAAATAAAGAAATTACAAATGGGACTACTCTAAAAGGATATGATTTGAGAGTGGAAACCTTGCATTGCAATGCGGACTATATTCAAGGCAACGTTCTTTCTCTTATACATATTTTCCTTAATTAAAATTACAAAATTACACTGTTGTTAGTGTATCGTCTGGTGCCACACAAGGCTTGCTATTGTTAAAACTAAGCAGGTCTCAGCTCTGGTGAATGTCTAGATAGGCAAACTGCAAGACCCGCACAATCTGCTCTGAGATTCCAAAAAGATAAATGTCATATAACAGTGAAGTCCTAAGTAGAATCACATTCTTTTAATCCCAGTAACTCAAATAGATTTAGAAGGGTGTAACTCTTCTTAGGATGGCATCATAAAGTGATAAATGAATCTGACAGCTCCTGCACTTTGTAGAATGAAAGCCACATAAAATTGCAAGGCAATTCTGGTTAACAGGTGGAATAGAAAGCTATTTTAGAAATAGATGATGTAATCATTGTAGCATTTGCACCTGGAAATACAAAACCAACAGCAATTTCACACAAGCGAAATGATGCACCTCTAGTCCATCTTCAATGCACTTTTGCAACTGGATTTTACAGTGTGTTAAATGGCAACATCCATTGTACATGATTGCTAAAGTGCATTGAAAGTGGATTGAAAGTGCATTATTCATCATGTGCATAAGTGCAGCTGTAGAGTTTTATTTGGTGGGGGGACACACACCAGAGTTTAGGCTCTTCATTCCCATTGACTTTCATAGGGTGGTTTACTTTCTCTTTTCCTAATGTTTGTCTTACAAAAATGCTCTCCCATGAAGCAGAGGCCTCTTTGGTCAGAAGGTATTCAATACAGAAGGCTAGTAAAGGTGAGCAGGAGGCAATCCTCTTACCTCGACTAAGGGGTGCCAGTGAGTGATCGGTTTGCGGGGGTACGCCAGCATTTCATTCCAGTGGTCTCTTCCAAGTCCTTCTGCATCAAGTCCAACCCTACAGACCCCGATCACCTCATTGTGTCCTACTCTAGGATTAGAGAAGGAGAAAAGAAAGTCACAGTCTAACTCTTTACCCCAAGAGCCATACAAGACGTGTAACACAACAAATGCTGGCCAGACAACCAAATTCTATGACCAAAGGGTGGCTGTGCAGTTTGTATGGTTTTTGCAAATCCATTGAATTTGCATTATTCCTCTTTGCTTGCATGATTTAATTTAATTTTGCTAATCACAGGAAGGGGCAACGGGCTATGTGGGGCACAGAAGTCACACCTGTCAACTCATCTGGCTGAATTCTGCATCTGCTATCACATTTTGTGCTCCCCCCCCCTGTGTTTCCATGGAGTCTCAACACACACACACACACACACATATATACACACACATTTCTATCTGTCTGTTATGCCATGACAGCAGATTGGCAGCAGTGCTGTGTGTATAATTACCTTTAAACAAATTAAATCTTTCTCACACTTTCAAATGTGTGCTAGTATTGCAAAAATATTCTGAGATCCAAGCCAGTTGGGTTAGTGGTTAGCATGTCAGATTAGGATCTAGGAGATCCTGGTTCTACTCTGCTATGAGGCTTGCCAGGTGACCTTGGGCCCAGAGCTCAGTTCCTCTCAGACTAACCTGCATCAGAAAAGTCTATGCCATCCTGAGCTCCTTGGTGGAATGCCCTACTGGTGGAAAGTGCCATCAAGTCACAGGTCAGGGCCTGGCTGGACAAGGCTACCCCAATCTCATCAAATCTCAGAAGCTAAACTGTGTCATTCCTGTTTAGTATTTAGATGGGAGACCACCAAAGGAAACCCTATAGGATCGTTGTATGTTGACTGTGACTTAATGGCACTTTATACAAACAATGTATTAGACAGAACAAAGTTTGAGTCTGGTGGCAACAAAGACCAACAAAGTTTTATTTAAGGTGTAAGCTTTCGTGTGCAAGCACACTTCCACAGACACACTGAAACAAGGAAGTGTGCTTGCACACAAAAGCTTACACCTTAAATAAAACTTCATTGGTCTTAAGGATGCCACTGGACTCAAACTTTGTTTTGCTGCTTCAGATCAACACAGTTACCCACCTGAATGTATTAGATAAAAACGCATTAGATAGCTAGCTCTAGTTATATATTATTGTAAAAAAATACACACAAAACTCAAATATAAAACACATTAAATCCAACACCACATTGGCGGCTTGGTGCGCTATGGTGCCGCTTCTAATTGAACTGGTTGAAAGTATTGCAGGGCATATCAGCCACACCCTGCTGCAGGCTACTGATGGAGACATCCCATGGTAAAGCATCCACATTATTGTAGCACATCAGCCATAGAGCGCACTGCAAAAATTTTCCAAAATTCATGCACCCACATAGTGCGCATGCACATATAGACAATTTTTAACCCCCCCCCCCCCACGTCCCCATTGGCAGAACAGATCTGCAGGTTCAGACTGCCAAACCCGTTCTGTGCACGCTCGCCTGTGTTCAGACATCCGGCCATGTGCAATGAATGCGTGGGGAACAAAACCACCACTTTGGAGGTGGTGGCTTTTTAACCCGGCTCCAAGTCATCCTCTGATGGGGTGAGTACACCCAGGGAACTCCTGACAGATGTGGCTGTGTGACTGGACCATTTAATCCATTTGTGAAATGTGCCTATATCGGGCCAAACTGCCAGTCTGAACACAACCAATGATGAAGCCATTATCTTCTAAACTGTGGACAGGATCAAGGAAATGGATCTTTGCCACCTTTCCCTTCCCACCGTAGCTGCCTCTCCTGGGAGATGGGTCATTCCTGCTTTTCCCCATCAGTTTTCTGTCCCTACCATAGCCCCCTCCCCTGTCCACTTCCCATATAATTCCTGATGGTTCCCTATTACTCACTGGGGGTAGGGGTGGGGCCCAGGAGTCACTTTGATAAGGATAAAGTGGCAAAGACTGTAGATTCTGGTGTATGTATTCATAAATGGCAATGTTCAAATGAGAAAAAGCCTGCCAAAATGTAATATTAAGAAAAAAATAAAACGCTCCATACCGGTCATAGTCCATAACAGCGATGGAGAGGCTGACCTGGTCCACGTTCTCTGGAGGGATGTCAAAGATAATGGCCTCACTGTATACTGGATTGAGAGTGTTTTTCTTTATTGTTGTTTTCCTCTTTTTCAATCGCCGGCCATCACACATCAGGGATACTTTGACATATGGATCTGAGGGAACAGGCAGGGGCCTTTATCCACTACCTTCCCTTCTACTAGAGTGCACCAGGTGGCTAACAAAATCATGACTGCATCTAGCAATTATAACAATGATCCTCAAAAGGATTACAGTCAAGATATTTCAATGACAAGCTGACATTTCCTTGAACTATCCACTACAGTTTAAACAAAAAACTCTTATAAAACAGATGCCCTTTGGTCCCCATCAGTGACTCAGTACCATCTCTGAAGTTTTGGAATGCTGTGCCACAGTTTGACATGTTTACACTCTCATTAAAGTTCCTTTGCCACTTTGCTGCCCATTCACCCAGTCTGCGAGACTGGAAACATTTCACCATCCAGTAACCTTCTTGTTTACCTACCATCCACTCCTCATTTAAACAATTGCCTTCCATTGACCATCTTTACTGAGCAGCACATTAACAGCCACAGCAGAGGGAGGGGCTGAAAATTGTCTGAAGTCCTTTGTTTAATTTTTGCTCATAAGTTAGATTGTACCTGCTAGATGGCAATTCTCTGTAAAGAAGTCAGGTTTCTTCAGAGGCCTAGGGCTACTGGTGATTTGCTAACCTGTCTCTGACCTCAGCCTCAAGTGCCTTGAATTCCTGGATATAGAATTATTCCACACAGAAACAGAATCTGGCTGCAAAGTGAAAAAGTGTAGCCTTACCTGACGAACCTGTGATGTCCATGGCTTTGAGATTTCTGCATTTGATGACGGTGAGTGTCATCCTTCCCGCAGTAGGCAAATAACAAAGAGAGAACATGATCTCCCCCAAATCTATGCTTTCCTGAAAAGCAAAAAGGTGGCAGAAGGTATAGTACTGCAGGACTGCACTTGAAACCACCTTGATTTTACAAACATTTCAAGATGTTTTTTTTTGTTTGCAGAATTACTGGCCTCCTGAAAGTCCTTTTGTAACCTGTGTCATTTCCATTTTAACGTTTTATTTCTATTAAACTGTTTAGAATTAGGGCCTAGGGAGCAAAAGGTCACAGAGCATGGGTAAAGTTGCTCACATATTACTAGCCGCAAGGGCCCCATCCCATCAGTCAGTCTGGCCTGCAGCAGGAGGGAGAAGGCTAGAGCTTAACTGAGGGAAATTGCTAATTTCTTTGCAGGTATGTGATGAGCCCAACCAGGGCTTTTTTTGTAGAAAAAGCCCAGCAGGAACTCATTAGCATAATAAGCCACCCCCAACATCAGAAACACATTAGCATATTAGGCCACACCCGACAGCGCAGATCCCTCCCGGGATCGGCTTCCCCAGTTGCCCTGTGGCTTGCGGGGTGCATGGGGAACCTGAGGGAAGGAAGGCAGTTTCTGGATCAGCTTCCCCAGGCACCCTGCACCTGTGGGGCACCTGGGGAACCCGAGGAGGGGAGGCAGTTTAAACTGTCTTCCCTCCCTGGATCAGCTTGGCTTCCCCAGGTGTACCATGGCTTGCAAGGAACCTGGGGAACCTGAGGGGGGGGGGGGGAGGCTGTAGGCGTGGTCAACTCAGAAGCCAGCTGGAACTCCGTTTCTGTGCGTTCCTGAATAAAAATAGCCCTGAGACCAACAATAAGGGGAAAATTGCATCCTCGAATGTCCCCTTTAATGAGTTGTTATAAAGAAAGGGTTTTTCAAGCTGAGTTAGGGCTGCCAAGTCAGCCCAGGGGGCGGGGGATCCCCCGCTATAGGGGTTCCCAATCTGCCGGCCAGCATTTGGCCGATGGGGGGAAACCCCACCCCCGAAGTTGTCCAGTCAGGATGACTTCCCCAGCGTAATGACATCACCCGGAAGTGACGTCATCACGTTGGGGACGTTGCTGGGATGACGCTCTAGCAATCGCCCCAAAACTCTATGGTACCATAGAGTTTTTGGGTGATTGCCAGAGTGTCGCCCTGGCAACGCCCCCAATGTGATGATGTAACTTCTGGGTGACATCATCGCAGCGCGCGTGCCAGGGAAGCTCCCGGACCCAGGAGGACTTCCCCCCGCCAGTAAGTCACAAGGACTTGGCAACCCTAAGCTGAGTTATGATTAAAGATATGGCTGAAACTCTTTCCCGCTGACTGAGTCAGTCTGGGCTGTAGCAGGAGAGAGGAGGTCAGAGCTTAACTGAGGGAAACTGCCAATTTCTGTGCAGGCCCAAGCCAGAGAAAGGATTCCAGAGCAGCAAGCACTACTGAAGAGCATATGGGGAGGAAGCAGCCCCCTCCACTTCTTTAAGTGAACATTTTGGGCTCTGTCTTGTTCCTTGTGTTAACGGACACTGTTTGCTAAGATTTGCCTTTGTTCTGAGTGCTCTTTCTGAAGCGCACTGAAGATCCTGTCTCTTCAAATGTCGATAATGTTCATCGATATTATCATTCAGTTTTATCTGTAAAGTTGCTGCAACTTGCTAGGTTTATGATAAATGTTTGTAATATTGAAAACCATTTAACACTGTGAATGCTTTTTTCCCCTCTGTACCCATAAGGGTGCAGTCATTTATTGATTTGGGGACCCCCCCCCCCTCGCCTGGCCCATTAGAAAGGGTTATACTTTGACAACAACAGCCTTTTCCCTACTGGAGACCAAACCCTATGAGGAAAGGCTGAGGGACGTGGGAATGTTAAGTCTGGAGAAGAGGAGGTGGAGGGGGGACACAATGGCTCTCTTGAAGTATATGAAGGGCTGTCACTTAGGGAAGGGCAGGGAGCTGTTCCTGTTGGCAGCAGAGGATAGGTCTAGCAACAATGGGTTTAAATTAAGGGTGGGAAGGCACCATCTGGATATTAGGATAAACTTTTTGACAGAGTTGTGCGACAGTGGAATCAGCTGCCTAGGGGGTGGTGAGCTCCCCCTCCCTGGCAGTCTTTAAGCAGCATCTCTGGACCAACACTTGTCAGGGATGCTCGAGGCTGATCTTGCATTGAGCAGGAGGTTGGACTAGATGACCTGTATGGCCCCTTCCAACGCTGTGATTCTATGATTCTGCTGCCTGGAATGAGCTCTGTTTTCTGCACTTGGTTAAACGGCTATTGGGTTTTCTTTCTTTCTTTTTTAAAAAAACACTCTTTTTAATTTTTATTCTGAAATATTGCTAGTCTTCCCAAACAGACAAAAGAAAAACTACAACATACCTCAATGGATCCGTCTTTCGCTTCTGCTGCTTCCCTACACAGCACCCTGCCATTACGCTGCACAGCAGGGCCATCATTGCCGGGCCTGCTGCCCTGTTGCTCCACATTTTGGATATGAGTTTACCGAACCACGTTTCTGCTCAAACAGTGGCAGGGATGGTTTTGCACACATCCCCCTCAGAGGAGGGTAGGCACCCTTCCTCTCACCTGGTTATTCCCTGCAAGTATCTCCTAGCTCCTGCCTGCAATTTGAATTTTCTCGGCAAATGTGGATTTGGGAGAGAATGCATTTTGCCAAGACGACGTCGTATCACTCTCACTCTCTGCCAGAATGTCATCCAGCAATGGTACTTCAAATGACACATAAGAGGCATGATTAAAACAACTCCCATTCAGAAGAGAAATTAACCCCTAAGACAATAATCAAATCACACATGGGTGTTAAAATGTAATATCCAACAGCAGCTGATTTAAAACTGGCATTGCAGTGCCAGTAAAATTTCCACCAATTCAGTGGTCAGGGAACTTCTTCTAAAGAAAGGGTTTAATGCCGGAAAGAGGTCAAGGGAGTAAGTGGCCAGATGGAAAGCATGCCCAGAGAAGTTTGTGCAGAAAAGGGCCTTCTCCAGTCCTAATAAACCAAATGCCTCTTCAAAGGAACACAGATCAAGGCCTCACCCTCCACTAGATGGGAATGGGGAGAAATTTACAGGTGAATAACAGTGGAACGAGATAAATCAGCAGCAAGAAGATTTAGGATGTAGCAAGTAAGTAAATTGGCTGAAAATAATTAATTGTCCAGTTAACATGGTCAGTGATGGTGAGCAAGTACTTACTAGGGTTACCAGGCTTGGCTTGGCAACTGGTGAAAGATGAGAGCAGCAGGGACATGGGGGTTAGCAATGTCCCCTTTAAGCTAAGTTAGTGTGAACTAACCCACAGTTTTTTAGCCTCTGGCTCACATGTATTTGTCATAGCTCAGGAAGGATGGCTCCAGAGCACACTAATTTATGCAGTAGCCAGATTGCTCGCTCACAACTTTAATGCCAGTAGCTCACAAAATAGATTTTTTGCTCACAAGACTCCACAGCTTAGAGGGAGCATTGGTTGCCTGTCAGTGATGCTGTGATGTCACTTTTTGGAAAACCCAGAAGTGACATCACAGCTCTCTGGGACTCGCCAGAAACTTTACGGTGATTCCTAGCCAGGACTGATATCACATTTGGGCTTTACCCAGAGACCCCTGTCTTCTCTAGGAATCACTGAAAACTCTATAGTTTTAATAGCATTGACACCAGTGTTCTGAAAACTCCTGAAAACTCCAGCGTTCTGAAAATTTCTGAAAACTCTATGGTTTTACTAGAGAGTTTCTGGTGAGTCCTAGAAAGTCATAATGTCTCTTCTGGGGAAAACCAGACAGTAAAAAGTGAAATCTTTATTTGATTTGAAGAGCAACAAGAAAGTGACATCACCCCTCGGCACACTAGCCATGTTATTATTTTTCTCTCACCACTCCTCCAAACTGGAGCAGGAAACAAGAGGACTGGGGACTGGTAACCATAGCAGGTGCTGCATCAGCAAACGGTACACAACGGCATGAAATTATCACCAGTAAGTTGAAAACTGTGAGAAAAAGTGTCAAGAAAGGACAGGGCAGTGCTTTTTTGCTTTTTTTAAAAAAATAGAAATGCCAAGGCTCCGGTTCGGATGGGGCCCCTGTTCTTTAATTGAACCCTGTTCTTTAATTGTATGAAGACAGGCTGTGGTTCCTCAGTGGGGAAAAGTATTCTCTACATGCACAGGCTCAAAAGAGAAGACATGCTAGGAGAGCTGCTGCCTGACTGCGCCAAGCCTCCATAGCCACTGAGTGGCTGTTCTTGTTTTCCTTTAAAGAGCTAATAACAGTTCAGCTGCTTCCACAAGTGAAGTGTACTGGACTCGGGAGACCAGGAACAGTGAAATCATGAAGCCTTTATTGAGTGATTCAGCATGCCCAGTAGATGGTCAGATCAAGCATGCTTCCAGGGCTCCAGGGCCCTCATTATATGCTGGCTGGAGCCACACCTCTGGCCGCACCCAAAAGACCTGATAGGGGCTTTACATATGCGCATGTTTGTCATAGGTTCCCTGGAGGAGTCTTTGATCGCATTGGCTCCCCAGGGAGAACCTAGGTCCCACAATGATGGGGGCTTAGAATCCGGACGTCTATTGTTCCTCCAGATTCAAGCTCCCCTCTCTGCCTGGCCATGTGCTCTGGCCATGCGGTGGGCACCATTACCTGGGAGCACATGGCAGGCTGGTTGCTACACAGAACATACTACATTACAACAAGCTAGTGATTTGTGGGGAGGGGAAGAGTTAAATGCTCTCTGCCCTCTCTGTGTGTGGTGGAACCTGATTTTTAAAGATGCAGTGAAACTCATCCTCCCTCCTGCCCTCCCTTCCCCCCCCCCCCCCCATATCTAGATCTGCACTTTTCAAACTTTCCAGACTCAGAACCCTGACAGCAGTGTCATATGCTGGGAAGTAGAGGGCAGAGTTATGTCCTCACGAGCATCAAAACCAGGATGGTGCAGTTGATTCTGAGAACTAGGGCCAGGAAACACAAGCAGAACTCCAAGATAGGGTTGCCAACCTCCAGGTGGTGTAGAAACAAAGGCAAGTTTGTTATAAACGTTCTCTTTAAATTTGCGATCTCTGTTTTGCCACCTGTTAGTAATTAAGATAGTGCTTCTATGTAAAGGGAGTAACTAGTCTGGATAACATGTACACTGAGAGAATTTGTCTCAATGAAGCGGTAAGAATGTTATGCGTTAACTCAGGGATAAGTATTGTGTAATTATTAACGGTAGGCATTATAGAGTATTTAATGCAAGACTGAGTGTTAAAACAAATTGGTAATTTTACTGTTTATTGTTTCCCTCTCTTTCTAGTGATATGTAAACAAGTGTCATTCATGCAGCACACACTGAAAAAGATGTTATGTGAAATTGTTTATATGCATTTTCTGTCGTGTGTGTGTGTGTGTGTGTGTATGTGTATGTTTTCATAATGTGATAAAGAAATATATATACTGCAGAACTGAAGCCTAAATATATTTTCATAATACATCACGGTTGTTTTTGTTATTGACAATAACCTCCAGATGGTGGCTGTAGATCTATTAGGATTACAACTGATCTCCAGGCAACAGAAATCAGTTCCCTGGAGAAAATGGCCATTTTGGAAGGTGGACTATATGGCATTATTCCGCATGGAAGTCCCTCCTCTGCATTCCTCAGGCTCCACCCCCAAAATCTCCAGGTATTTTCAACCTAGGGTTGGCAACCCTACTCCCAGAAGAGTACGGTACTGAGGAATAAGCCGAGGATCAAAGCCAAGGAGACATTCTCTCTACCACTGAGGGACCTCACCTCACTGATCACCTGCTCCTTTCAGTAAGTATGCAAAGAGGCAGGAAGTATGACACGCTGTTTATGCAAGCATACTAACAGCAAGTCTTTCCTAAAAGCTACACAAATCATGGCTGCTGAGGTAGGCCTCTAGCCACAGGGAGCATTTGGGGGCCCTGCCCCCTTAATCAAAACCCCTGCCCCACAAATAGCCATGGCTTCCCTCTCCCTTCCACTGTGGAGTTTTTTTTGGAGAGGTCATCATGGGACCCAGGAAAAGACAGCTCAGAGGGCATTTAATTGCATTCAGAAGGCATTTAAATTAATTTGCATGTTTCTCAAAGGCTCCTGAGAATTTTTTTGAAAGACTCACCATTACCTAGGTAGTATATGGCAAGACTGGGCTAGCAGAAAGGGGAGTTGTTGGAAATGTACTGAAGGCACCATTCCTTAGTGCTGTTCTAAGCTGCCTTGCCCTGTGGAAGGGAACTCAAAAGGCATTTAAATGCCTTCTGAAAGCAATTAAATGTCCTCTGAGCTGTTTTTTCCCTAGGAACTGGCACCTTCACTGCCCTGTTCCTTGAAAGGAAGGGCTAGAAACAGGCACAGAGCCTCCCCCTTTCAAGACAGGCATTCAGATCAATTTAATTAACTGTAATTTAACTGCTCCTTAAAAAATTTAAATGCCCCCGCACGAAAAAATCTTGGCTACGGGCCGGCACTGAGGTGCTCATAACCATAAGGGTGGCAATCCATTGTTTGAAGACCATGAACCTAGACTAATCCTTAGAAGTTTACTTTTTTATCTAGGCACTTATGCCCCACTTTTCTCCCCAATGGGGACCAAAAGCCACTTACAACGTCATTCTTCCTGCTCTGTTTTATCATCACAGCAACAATTCTGTGGGGTAGGTTAGGCAAGAGATAGTGACTGGCCCAGGATCAGCCATCCAGTGGCCATAGTGGGGAGTCCAGACTGGTTCTCCCAGATTCTAGTTCAGCGCTCCAGCCACTACGACCCCCCGTCAGCTCTGCTCTTGTCTTAAATAATGTTACTTTATGTTCTTGTCTTATGTATTGTTTTATGTAAAATAATGTTAGTTAGAGGGGGACAGAACCCAGCAATACCTGCTGAACATGTTTTCTAACTTCTAACACTAAAAACATCATCCATTTAGAGCAACAGGCACGGAAACCATTTGACAACATGAAGTTTTGTGACCGTAGCAAACAAAAGCATGCTTTTGGCATGAAACTGCTGATTTGTTAGGCTGGGGTTTTTTTGCAGGGGGGGGGGGAGGGAGAAATATCCTGCCTGTGGTTTAATGTTTGGAAGCTGTTGTACATGATGTCAGGCTGTTATTCATGTGGCTGGAGTTTACAGGAAGCCTTTCAGAGCAGCTTTGTTTGCACTATGTAAGAGTCACATGAAACACACACAAAACCTGTTGGGAAAAGAAGTCTGTGCCCGAAAAGTGGCTGCAAAACAACTGCCAACTGGGAGAACTGCTGTGAAACGGACAGAACAGGCTCAAAATGTGTACCAGAGAAACTGGAAGCAACAAAGGCACTTTTCATGTGGTAAAGCAGCACAGAGATCCCAGTGATTCATACCGGAACAAAAAGATACAAGAAGGCTCATGTTGGCCCACAAGAGAATTTGATTCTTAGAGGAGTGCATCTGCATGGCTGTTTGAAACTGATGCATTGCAGATAAGAAAGTGCTGCATTTGCATATATAGTGCTGTCTATATGCAAATAGTGTCACATGTCAGAACAGCATCTTGGAGACCCAAGTTCCAGTGTGCCAAGGAAGCTTGCTGCATGACCTTAGGCCAATCACACACTCTCAACCTAAGCTACCTCACAAGGCTGTGAAGATGAAATGGAGATATGGAGAATGTTGTAAGTCACATTGGGGACCCATTGGAGAGACGAGTGGGATATAAGAAAGGTATATAAACATGGATATGTGATGTGCTGAATACATAGATAGCAACTTCTCCTATTAGGATGCTTAGAGTATCATTGTGATTTTTAAGGGTGCACATGAACATGTTAAGTGTCAGTGTGCCAAAATACAAGTGTGAAATGCATGCTGCACTTATCAGGACATTGAGTGCATCTCCCTGCAGAGTGTGAATAGTTTGTGGCAAACCCAAGTTTGTTGTTCTGTAACATGGGGAATGGTCCTAAGAGGCTCCAGGGCTCCTATAAATTTGCTAAAAAAAATTACCATTGATGTAGAAAATTTAACCATTGATGTGGAAGTCCAGTTTCCTGATCCCAGGTGTACAGGAGTGGCACTCATTGTGCGGTGGAGAGGAAAATACACACTTGCACATGCTTAGAGGAACTTTCCTTATAGAGAGATCTGAATTTTCTTGGCACTGAAAGGAGTTTCCAAGACTGAGATCAAGTAAACCATAAGTGTCTGGGCATGGGGAAGGATCTAGAGGAGTAAATGGAGGCTCATTTGGCTATGGGTACCTGAGACTGTCCTGCAACTGGGATGGGTTACAGATTGTAGTTATGACCAAGAGCAATCAACCATGTGGAAGCCAATGTGGTGAAGTGGCCCAAGCACTGGATGAGGATACAAGAGGTTCACATCCCACTTGACCATTAAATTCACTGTGACTTTGGGCTAGGTGACTTTGACACAGGAATGTGATTTTTTGCTTTCTCTGTTGCTGGTGTGGCATTCTCCAGGTCCACTCCCTCAGGTTACTCTGTATCACATCAGCAATGTTTTGTGCTGTGTGGTCTATATGCATCTCCTGTGCATGGAGCAGAACCACTTTGTAGCCCAGTGATACGACTGTCCCCTCCTGGGGCCTGGGTCATGCTCCATGAGTCCAAACAGAGAGGTCCTCTGGTTGCCACCAGTGGGCAATGAGGGAGAGGTCACTGAGCTGCTGTCTGCTCCAGAGGTCTGTTGTGAAGGTCATGGTTTTGCCTTGTGCTCTGGAGAGCTCACCCTTGACCATTGCCACTGGGAAGCAGTGCCTGGCAAGCAAGACTCATTGGCGCATGGTCCTCCGTGAGTATATGGAATACCAGGGAGCCAGGTGTTGCACCAGCTGGCGGAAGGCTACGTCCTCCATGAGGGAGTAGGGTTGGCCATCCACAGCAATCATCTCACTGACAAGGTGAGTGACTGCTTCCTGGGTCGTCCACTTAGCCCTTTCAGATGGCACTGTTGGCATCCCAGTGGGAATGACCTTTTGGAGGGTGGCCTGCCTTGATGTCTCACCACCCACAGAACCCTGAGTGCAGGGAGCCTTTCTTGGAGGGGCCTCCTGCTCCCCCTTCACTTCTCCCTGCTGAGAGGGAGCAGGCCTCTTCTTCCTCCCACTAGCCACCACTCTTTCTTGTGGTGGCAGCACCCTTTGCAGGTGACTGTGGAGAATGGAGGATGATAGGTTTTGGGAGGTTGTGCCCCTCTGAACATGGAACACTTGGCACTCTGCCACACAGGGGTCACTGGGGATGGTGCAGAAATGGTGCCAAAATGTGGGCTGGAAACGATGCCCTAGGGTTGAAGAAGGTGGGAGGTGGGACAGCTGCTTTCTGGTACTGGACTGGAAGGGGCTATATGGAGGAGTGTACAGGAGAAAGAGGAAAAGCAACAGGGAGCTGTGTGGAAGGGGAGGATGCTCCCTCCCCATTGAATCATCGCTGTCAGTGACTTCTCCAAAGAGTGTTATCAACTGTGGTCTTTGGGTAGTGCTATGCTAACAACTCTTTGTCCTCTGTGGAGAGCCTCAGGAACATATCAGGGAAATTAGGCTCCAAGACCTCTGGTGATTCCCTGCTAGGTAGGGTTGCCAGCCTCCAGGTAGGGCCTGGGGATCTCCCATTTTTACAACTGATCTCCAGCTATCAGAGATCAGCTCCCCTGGAGAAAATGGCTGCTTTGAAGGGTGGACTCTATGGCATTGTACCATGCTGAGGCCCCTCCCCTCCCCAAACCCCACCTTCTCCTGGCTCCACCCCCAAAGTCCCCAGGTATTTTCCAACCTGGACTTGGCAACCCTACTGCTAGGGGTGGGCTCCAGTAGGCTGGCAGGATGGGTTTGGTGCATGGGAATGGGGGCCTGTGGTAAGTGGAGGATAGAGAATGACTTCCACCCATGGCAAGCACCCTTTGCTCCTAATTTCATACTCATGGCACAGATGAGTTGATTCACAACTGGGAGATGGGTGGGAGGGTATATGTGGGTTCTCAGCCAAGGAACCCAGTAGCTAAACCCCTCTGCTCAGTGTGAGCAGGACAGGGTGGCTTAGAGCCCTGAGTCCATCTAACATCCCCAAACCCCAGCAGGGAGAAGAGTTCTCAATCAAAAAGTGGGTCCTCAGCTGAGGAACCCACTAGCTAAGCCCCCCTGCTCGGCATGAGCAGAGAGATGGGTGGCTCAGATCCTTGAGTCTACCTAAGACTCCTAAACTGCAGCAGGGGAGAGGAATCGCAGTGAAAATGTGGGTCCTCAGCCAAGGAATTGACTAGCTAAGCTCCTCTGCTCCATGTGAGCAGAGAGACAGATGGCTCAGAGCCCTGAGTCCACCTAACATCAAAACCCCAGTAGGGGAGAGGTGTTCCCAATCATGAAGTTACGTGCTCTCCAACTCCACTTTTAACAAGTTCTCTGCCTGTCTGTGTAACTGTCGACCGCTGAGGGAAGAGAGGCTGCGATGCTGAACTGAGTGTATATATAGCATTCTGATCCCATAGAGCAGAATGGGAACTCTGTTATTGGCAGCCAGCAGTGCCTGTTAAGCTTTGGAGGTCTTCTGTTGGTGTTTCCAAGGCTGGAGAATTCTGCCCCCCATTAATTGAGTGGATACAATCCATCTGGAAATGTAATCACTCACAAACTGCCATGAACTACCACAAACAGCACCCAAGTTCATGAAATATTTGTGTCGGACACCCTTCCACAAAGCACCCTTCGCTTTGTGAGCCACAAACTGCCCAAAATTCGTTATGAACTTTAGTTCATGAGCTAGTTTATGCCACTCCCTGCACAGGAGCACGGTCTCATCCTGTACCAAAGAATGGAACAAACAGGTGCTTTGATGGCATTAAAAGTCCCTGGTGGCCTAGCTGGCCTAAAATATTTGCCACTTAGGAAAGGGAGTATGGCTAGACTAGACATTGTCTAGGATGCAATTTTTTTTGCAAAAATTTCATTGCCCTCACAGTTCTTTACATAACGAGGTACTGGTTCAGTTTAGACAAGATATGTCAGCATGATTTATTAAGTGTGGTTAGTTTGGGAAACCAAAGTTTGGCTTGCAGACAATAATTCAGACCCTGGTTTGCCTCATAATATGCTGACACCATCAGTTTGGTCTTCCCTCTGCTTACCCTGCAGTAACTCAGCTTGTATCCTTCTTGCATTGAACACACATAAAGCTGCTATACTGAGATATACCACTGGTCATATACTGTAACTGGCAGAAGCTCTCTAGGATTTCAGGTTCTTTCACATCATCTGCTGCCTGATCCTTTTAACTGGAGATGCTGTTGATTGAACCTGAGAGCTTCTGCATGCATAGCAGATGCTTTTCCACTGAGCCATGTCCCCGTCCCATTGTAGAATGGGTGGTGGTGGGGAACAAGCCAGGATATCCATGTTTATTTATTATGCACAGTTAAGAGTTAGTGTTAATAAACCAATTTTGGCTGCGATCACATGCACAATTAGCCCCAACGTAGGTGCGAATGCCGGGCAGATTTAAGGTGCATGATCAGACACGCATATCTGGGAAGTGTCCCGCAGCCAGCAGCAACCTGTGTTCCTCCACTGCAGAAGCGGAGTAAACAGGCACTGGGGAAAGTCCGGTAGCAAATGGGTTGCTACAGGCCACGGGCGGACTTTTCCCTGTCTGATCGCTCCAGTGTGCTCTCATGGTGTCAGGATGGTCTGATCAGGCTATCCTGACCCTGTGCCGATGTTTTGTTCCCTTCTCAGTATGCACATCATCACACACTCCATAGGGAGCCCTCAGGGCTGAGGTGTGAATCATCGATCCCTTGTTTAAGTGCATTGGAAACAAACGGCAAAAATCCCCCCCAACTCACCCGCGATTGCATCCAATCACACAGTGGTGGGCTGTGCCCACAGCTTAAAAAGACTGTGTGATCGTGCAACTGCAGGTCAACTTCTGCCAGAGGAAATAGCCGTTCTTCCCCCCTGCTTTATCTCATGTGTGTGACCGCAACCTTCTACTGGTTTGATAGGTCCTAATGATCCTGGTTTGATAGGCCCCAATGAGCCATAGTTATTGGAGTTGCCTGCATTCAGGCAGTCATGCTAACCACGGCTTTGTACGATGTTCAAAATGAGCCAGTGAGGGAAAATGCTCAGTGTGTATGCTTCCAATTTAAGGAGACCCTAGCCAGAATTTGCCAATTTAAGATGCCTAGCCAGAGTTTGCCAAAATCCCAGAGCGACCAATGCATGGAGATGTCTGTTCTGAAATAATCAAAACTACAGTTTAATCTTTGCTTTACTGCATGAAGAACTTTTCCAGCCAAATGACGATCTCTCCAGTCTCTGTGTTTTGTTTTGTTTTTTAAAAAATAACTGGCAGGGTTAAGTTTTAAAATTCTAAAACAGTTCATTAACACCGAATCAAAATACTGCCACAATAAGCCGCATGACGTAATTGGCTTTGTGCGCCTCAGAGTGCTGAAGGGACTTGTACTAATGTCAGGAGCTAAAGAGGGCAACAGTGTTTGGTTGCATGCAGATTAGCAAAGCTCAGCCAGTGGCATCCTACAGTATCAGACTCTTGCTCAAGAAAACAGTGCTTGCCAGCCCACAAGTCTGCCTTGAGACTTTGGGACCATTCTGTGTAGTAAGGTAAAATAGTCCTCCTTTCTCTGCATCCTAGTGGACCTTTATTATATATTTCAGCTACCCTTGGGTGGCACACTAAAGGCTTGTGTGTGTTAAATGCTGTCAAGTATCTTCTGAGTTATGGCAACCCTATGAATCAGTGACGTTCAAAACATCCTATTGCCAACAGCCTTTGCTCAGGTCTTGCAAACTGAGCCATGGCTTCCTTGATTGAGTCAATCCATCTCATCTTGGGTCTTCCTCTTTTCCTGCTGCCTTCAACTTTTCCTAGCATTATTGTCTTTTCCAGTGACTCTTGTCTTCGCATAATGTGACCAAAGTATGATAGCCTTTAGCCTTTAGTCATTGCAGCTTCTAGGGAGAGTTAAAGGTAAAGGCTTATGTGTCTTCATGTCACAAGTCACATGAAAGTCCATGGATTTTGAAAATGTTGCAAACTCTTGTATTTTTTCGGGCATAGTTTAACGATGGTGCATTATACAATGCCTTATACAATATTGCATAGTTTAAAACAGGGGTATGTACACAAATGCATGAAGCTGCCTTCACACTAGCAGCTCTTTTTGGGGATCTCACATAGCTATCTTTGTACATGATCATTTTGGCTGGAGATGCGGGAGACTGAGTAGGGCTTTGAACCCCCTGGGACCTTCTGCATGCAATCAGATGCTCTACTACTGAGCCAGTGCCTCTCCTCCGGCCAGCATTTTTATTATCACTTTATTGTTTGGACAGCGATCAAGGACCAGATACGTATTTTGCCACCAAACTGACCCCTGCACAAATTCTTAAGTTCCATCACCGTGCTGGCAGCCGCTAGCAAATAGTGTAATGGCTCTGGTGTCAGATTGGGGAGACCTGGTTTCAAGTCCCTTCTAGCCATGAACTTCACTTTCTCTGACCTGGAACTATTTACCAAAGGCCACCAGAGACCTGTTGGAACTTGTGAAGATGGGATTACACCTAGATTTAACCGAATCAAATCCTCTGCAGGAACCCTGCTAGTAACCCTGTTGTCAAGAATAGCTCATTGCAGCCTTAGGCTCTAACTACTGCCAGTGTTTTTCTTGCTCATATCAAGTCAGACCATTAGTCTCTAAAGGTGAGTATTACCTATTCTGGTTGGCAGCTGCTCTCCAGCATCTTAGGCTGAGGTATTCCATATTGCCTTATCCCTTATCCACTTAAATGGAGACACCAGGAGCTGTATCTTATCTATCTATCTATTTATTTATTTATTTAATTCAATTTATACCCCATCCTCCCTGCCAAGGACCTCCTGCATGCCAAGTAGATGCTTTACTGCTGAGCGATGACCTGTCACCATGATTTCTTATAGGGAGACAGCTTAAAGTGCAAATCAGAGACGGGCAAATTCCTTTTGTCTTGCTCTCTGATGGACCTTAGCAAATCAAATTTCCTCCTTGCCAACCCCCCCCCCCCAGAAAATATCTTGGTCTTTTCTGAACCCAGACTAAAATCCAGACCTTGTGATGCTCCCAGTGACATAATCAGAAGTGCGAAAGGGTCTGAATACCCTTCCCAAGCATCCCTCTCTGAAGCCTCTCAACGCATCTGAGCCCTTATCACTGAATGAGACGCCTTGATAATTAGATATGCCAGGCTTCCTCATACCTGGGACATTGTTGAGCATGCACGTAACAGCTTCCCAAGTGCAAAAAAAGCCCTGGGACACGTAGTTTCCAGAGTGCATCATGTCCATGAAGGACTCAAGTCACCCCAGAACATTTCATTTTCCATGCTCCTGTGGTACTGCTGTTGTGGAGCACCTGAGACTCAGTGGGTTGATATTCCTAGAACTAATGCTCAATTCATAATGCAGCCAAACATTTCAGTCTGGCAAGCTGAAATCCAGAGTTAGGTAAATGCAAAGTTTGATTATATAACTTGGCAGAAGGGGCAGCGGAGAGAAAGACATTCCAGGGAAGATAGGTGGAACCGGGAGCTTCAAATCTCCCCTCGCCTAAGCTTTCTCTTCTGAAATTACTTTCCACTCTGTCATTCTTCTAAAAGGGCTTACTTCTGATCTTGGAGTCCCAACATTTGGGGAAAATGGCTAGGCGGAAGTGGTTTGGGGGAAAAAACTCAAGCAGGGAAAGAGTTCAGCAACCTCCTCCTTTTAGAGAAGCCATGACTCGATGGGAGAGCATCTGCTTGGCATGCAGAGGATCCCAGGTTCAATCCCTATCATCTCCAGTTAAAAACAACTATGCAGTAGGTCAGGGGTGGGCAATTGTTTTGGCTCGGGGGCCACTTTGTGGGAGCAGAGGTTAGCGGAGGGCTGCACCTTTTAAAATGATTGCATTCATTACTTAACTTTGCATTTTAGAAAAGGTATAAATTGTATCATAAAAATCAATAAATATAAATTAAATAAAATAGTGGTAGTTTTATTCAATTTATTTATTGTGCTAATTTCATATCATCTATAGCTGCAAGCACAATTTAATTTTAGAATCAGTTTAATGAGACAAATGTACCCTATCACACTTTTCTACAATTTTTTTGAAATCAGGAGTGAGATTGCTTGTTGAGATTCTCATCACAGCCTGCAAGTTAATGTCTGTCAAAGAGCATCTATATTTACTCTTGTTAATTTTCATCTCTTGGCGGGCCGCAAAAAACTCTGTGGCGGGCTGCATGTGGCCCGCGGGCCGCCATTTGCCCACCCCTGCAGTAGGTGATATGGAGGACCTCTACCTGCAGCCCTGGAGAGTATACAGTACTGACCTTGGTGGACTGAGGGTTTGATTTCAGTATAAGGCAGCTTCATGTGTGTTCATGGGTCCTTTGTATCTCCCACCTCTGGCCCACCTTTCATAGAAATCCAGTGGTGACCCAGTTCTAGCATACAGATCAGCCGCCTTCGGATCTTGTAATTTCTGTGTTTTGTGTATCTTTCTTAAAATTGTTCTTTCCTTGAACTTTGAAATTACTTGTTAGTGTGCGGATCCCTCTGTAACTTTAACGTAACATTAGATATTCTCCAGACATTCCATGGGTAACCAGGGATATTAAAAACCACTGATAACATACTTCCTATTACAGGGTTTACCTCTACTAATATTTTCTGAATAAGATTATTGTCCTCTCCAATTTTGATTGCAGTAAGAATGTTAAAAGTTTTTTTCCTGCACCTTCCAAGTATGTATTCCTGTAATTCCATACCCCCCTACTCTCATTTGACAATGTCCTTCACTCCTTGCTTGTGGGCAGCCATGAGTTAAACGACATGTCATTTTTTGGGGTGGGGAAGACAGGGATTAAATGGTAGGAATAAACTGACAATTTTTGAGTGAGGAAGAGAGAGCCAGGTGTCCCATGTGGATCTCTGTTGGGAAGGGCACATTTTCACAAGATTTGGGATAGGGTGAAGTGGAAGAAGCTCAGTTTCCATCCATTGTAATGGTGGAAAATACTGTCAAGTCACAGCTGACTTACGACAACCCCGTAGGGTTTTCAAGGCAAGGGACATTCAGAGGTGTTTTGCCATTGCCTGCCTCCATGGTACAACCCTGGTAATCCTTGGTAGCCTCCCATCCAAATGCTAGCCAGGGCCTATCCTGCTTAGCTTCCAACATCTGATGAGATTGTGCTAGCCTGGGCTATCCAGGTTAGGGCTCCACCCATTATTTCTCATTTGTCTACAGGGACATTATAGGGGGGGGGGAAATAAAATCTGTAGTCAGGTGTATGCTGATGAACTGCATACGTTTGTTTATTTTGATATTCATACCCTGCTTTTATCGCCAACAGAGACCCCAAATAGCTTACAATGTCATTTCCCCTATTCCATTTTATCCATACAACAACCCTGTGAGGTAGGTTTGTCTGAGAGAGAGAGAATGACTGGCCAAAAATCACCAAGCGATCTTCCATGGATGACTGAGGATTAACTGGGTGTCCCAGATCCTGTTCCAACACTTGCATCACTATAGCACCAAGGCTGCGAGCACACGGCCCCTTAATGCGGGAGGAAGGGCTGCTTCCTCCCGCATTTAAAGGGGCCGTCCACAACGGCCCACAGCGAGTCCCGCGGCGAAGCGGGCTCCAATGCGGGTTGCTCCCGCATTTACCGACCCCGGGAAAAACTAGTGTTTTCCCGGGAGTCGCGGGAGGAACCTGCATTCAAGCCTTCTGGACAGCCCTCTCTCGCAAGCCTTGCGAGAGCAGGGCTGTCCAGATGGCCCCCCCCAACTCACCAGGCGATGGCGGCTGGCCGCCACCGCCGCTTCTCCTGCTGCTGCGGCTGCCTCTGCGAGCCGCCGCCTCTTCAGCGGCAGCTGCCGCAGCCGCCACAGCCGCTGTTGCTGCGGTCGCCGCCGTTCCCGCCGCCGCTTCTGCGTGGCCGTTCCCGCCGCCGCTTCCGCGTGGCCGTTCCTGCCGCCGCCGTTTCTGTGCGGCCATTCTCGCCACGGCCGCCTCTTCAGCGGCTGCGGCCGACGATCCCGTTCCCCTGCCAGAGTCTGGAGCCGGGCAGGAACAAATAATCTCGGAGGGGCCGCGTCCCTCCTGTCCCTGCCGATGCCGCAGGGGTTGGGATGTGTAAACATCCCAACCCGCGGTAGATAAAAGCGGCCCCTTTAGATCCGGGAGCCCTCCCGGATTTAAAGGGGCCGTGTGACCGCAGCCCAAGTGTAGTGGTGGTCCCACCAAGTACAGAGGAGACATGAACATATAATAATGTGACATTTTAAAGACCCAGTACTACTTACTGTAGTGGCACAGTGGATGTCTTTCCATACTGTGGCTTCTCTGGAGAGATCAGAGACTTCAAAAAAATTATCCAGAATAACTTCCCCTATCATATCGTGCCTAGAAAATCTGTCAAAATCATACACACTGAAATGCAGTTTCCTGTTGCAAAGCTGATTGTAGGCTACAGGAAATTGAAAGGTTTCATCAAAGACAGGATTCAAGGTCTTTCTGTGCACCCGTGTCTGATACTTCTTTTTCCTGTCTGGAAGAAGGTAAATTTTCACATAGGGATCTGAAGTACCTGTAAAGTCTTTAGCAGGTAGATCCAAGGCTTTGACAATGGTAACAACCAGCAGTTCATTCTCGTAGTCATATTTAAGGGTGAAATTAAGTTTCCCGCAGATTTTCACATCTTCTTTCTTGCCTTCTGAATCCACAGACTTCTGTTTGTAAAGTTCAGGTTTTATCCTCCCAATGCTGGTGGTTGTCTCCCCCCGCTGTAAAACTGGATCCATCCCCATGTTAAAATCAACGCTGGACACTTGCATTTGCCTTGGCAAGTGTCTCCGGAAAGAATTGTGCCTGCCACACAAAGAAATGAATGTGGATTAGGGAAAATAGGGCTAAATATTTTCATAGGGAAAATACGGCTAAAATGGAAGGGGGGAAAACGTAAATTACAGTTCATATTCAACAATTTTTCATTATAATTTTCTGGAATGAGAAATAACTAGATAATGATTCAAGATAAAAGGAAATAAACAATCTGGAAGAAACATCAGAGCAGTTTTACAAGAAATTATAAAAGGTTTAGAAGGCAAATCTGGTAAAGACAGGGTGAGGGGAATGGGAGCAACTAACCTGTGGAAAAGCTAGATTTGAGTACAGTCGCTCCTTAGAGACCAATAAGATTTTGGGGGTAAAAGCTTTTGGAAGTCAAAGCTCCCTTCATCAAATGGTATCTCCCCAAAAACCTTGTTGGTCTCTAAGGTGCTATTGCACTCAAATCTAGCTGTTCTACTTCAGACCAACATGATTACCATCTGAGGGTGTGGTCACACATGCCAGATACAGCACGGGAGGGGGGGAAACGAGGCTATTTCCTCTGTAGGAATTTGACCTGCAGAGATCACACCTTCCTTTGAAGCTGTGGGTGCAGCCCATCAGTGTGTGATCAGACACAACTGCAGGTGAGGTTTTTTTTGCAGTTTTTTCCCCATGCGCTTAACTGAGGAATCAATGAATCACACCTCCACAATGAAGGCTCCTTATGGAGTTTGCGATTATGCTCATACTGAGAAGGGGGAAGAAAACAATGGCACAGAGTCGGGATAGCCTGATCAGACCATCCCGACACCATGAGAGTGCACTAGAGTGATCAGACAGGGAAAAGTCCATCCATGGCCCGTCGCAACCTGTTTACTACCAGATCTTCCCTGGTGTTTTTTTTAACTCTGCTTCTGTGGTGGAACAGCACGGGTTGCTGACGGCTGCAGGACGCTTCCCAGATGTTGTTGTCTGATCGCTCCCTTTAAATCCACCCAGAATTTGCGCCTATGTCCGGTCTAATTGTGTGTATGATTGCAGCCTGAAACTCTCTGCAGGAATGAGAATGCCCATGAACGCACTAAGGTGTTTTCTACTGAGTCAAGCTACTGGGCTATCAAGGTCAGTACTGTCTGCTCTGACCAGCAAAAACTCTCTTGGGTCTATGGTAGAGGTCTTTCAGACTGTGATATTGGAGATGCCAGAATATGAAGCCTGGACCATTTCCTTGCAAAGCAGATACTCTGCTGTTGAGCCATAGCCTCCTAGACTGTTTTCAAAGTAAGGTGGCCAAAAAAAGAATAGAAATGGTACAATGCAGCAAAGAGTCATATGACCTCTAGAATCTGGGGGGTATTCTAATCTGGAAGAGTCAATCCACCACCTGAAGATGCTAAAATGTAGGACAATTATTTTCACCAGAAACTCTATGGTAAACGTGAAAGCAGGGGCGTAGACTTTTAAAATCCCTGGGGGGGGGGCGGGGGCTCTCTTGTGTGCACGCGCTTTGCGCGCGCGCACGCTTGGGACCATGTCCCCACCGCTCTCCCCCCCCGCCCTAGGGAGCCGCTGCCGCCGCTTCCCTCCCCCGGGCCGTACGCCCGGCGGGGGATGAGGGCTGGGAGGCCCGTCTGGCCGAGCGCCCATCGACGGCGAGCCCGCGAGGCTGTGGCCTCCGCCTCACGAAGAGGGAGGGAGGGAGGGAGGCCGCGCCTGGGACAGCCCGTCCCCAGCGGAGAGAAGCCCTCGCGGGGGCCCGAGGGGGAGGAGGAGGCGGCCAAGCTGCTGCTGCTGGTCGCGCCTGTCCTCTGGCCAGGGCCTCCCGAGCCAGTCAGCCCGCTCGCCCTCCTCCTCCTGGCGCCGTCTGCAGGCTGAGCGGTGGCGGGTCTGGGGAGCGAGCGGGCCGGGGAGGAAGGGAGGAATTGGCCAGCCTGGCTGGGGGGTGGGCGAAGGGAACCCTCCCCCAGGCGCGTCTCCGTCCTGGGGAGCCCCTCGGCGGTGTTCTCTCCCCCTGGGGAGCCAGCGCGGCAGACGATGGGCCTGCTCGGGGCCTCCCCGGCTAGCTTGCGGCGGGCGGCAGCCCGAGTCGGCTCCTCGTAGGAAGGAACCGGAGGCGGGCTGGGAGGGGGTGTGTGGCTCGTACGCTGAAATTTCCCGGGGGGGGCTCAGCCGCCCCCGGCAAAATGGAGCGCCCACCGGTGGCCAGTCAGCAGGCTGTCGCCGCCTCTCTCCCCCCCCCCCGCCCCAGGGAGGCAGGAGGGCAGGCCGGGGGTGGGGGGGAAGGAGAGGCGGCGACGGCCGGCTGACTGGCCACCGGGCGCTCCATTTTGCCGGGGGTGACTGAGCCCCCCCCGGGAAATTTGGGGGGGGGGGCTCGAGCCCTCGAGCCCCCCCGTAGTTGACGCCCATGCCTGAAAGTGATGTCACAGTAGCCACGATGCTGGTATTTTAAACATTTTTCTTCTGTCACCACTCAGGCCAGCAGTGGGCAACCTAGCTTCATGTGATTCATTTCATTGTTTAATACCAATTTAATTTTATATAAAACATTTCAGTCCTCTACCCTTTGGATCATAATTCTTAAGACAGTTTACACATTTTCACTAAAAACTGATATCACCTACTAAAGTCAACTGAGAGTGGCTTTGACCACTAACTAAGCAGCAACAAAGAACTAGAGAACAGATGATGAAGGGGAGAGCAGATTATTGTTTCCAAAGGCCAATGAAAACAAAAGCCTTTTCACCTGGCACCTAACCTTCAAAAGAATAGGTGCCAAATGAACAGATGCAGGATGGGAATTCCACAGGCAAAGGATCACAATAGAATCTGCGCAGTCTCTGGTAGCCACCATTCTTATCTCCAAAGGACGAGAGTACACAGTGCAGGGCATCTGCTGAAGATCTGAATAAGTAGCCAGGTTTCATGTGCCTATTTAAAACAGTATGAAGCTGCCTTTCCATCCAATTTAGGGTTCCCAAGGTGGCAAAGAATAAAAACAGTTAAATAAGATTAAAAGCACGTGTAAATATATAAAAATGATTTAAAGGCAATAAAACTATACACATAAATGCATGGATGAGAGGAAGGGTCAATGAGAATCAGTGAGGAAATGCAAAGCAAAACAAGAAAGTCTTCACCTACTGGTGGAAGACATTGATAGAAGAGGATATTAGACAAATCTCCCTGGTGAGGGAATTCCATAATTTTGGTGCCACAACCAAGAAGGTTCACACTAGGGTTCCCAATCCATGCCATGCCTGGCAACCAGTGGGAGGGAGCTGGGGGGGGGGTACTCTGTGTGCACAGTAACTTCACATCCAAGGAAAACCCAGAAGTGATGTTGGGTAGCTCTAGGAATTGTTGGAATCTGGTGATTTCTACAGGGGCGTAGAGTTTGGTACTTACTGGGGGGGCGGGGGCTCTTGCACATGCGTGCGCGCGAAGCGTGTGTGCACGCTGTGATGGTGTCCCTGCCGCCACCTCCTCCCACCCTGGCCCGACCGGCCAGCCAGCCGGCTGGCTCCCCTCCTCCCTCCTGGGCCCCAGCGTGATGATGTCACCCAGAAGTGCCATATGGTGCCATAGAGTTCCCAGGTGATTGCTAGAGCATTGCCCTGGCAACGTGCTTGGTGTGATGATGTCACTTCCGGGTGACATCATCATGCTGGGAGGGAGGGAGCCAGTGGGTTCAGGGGAGGGGAGCCGGGTGGGAAGGTGCCGCAGCGGTGATGGTGGCACCCAGTTTCCTTGGGGAGGGGGCTCAGACCCCCCTGGGAAACTTCGGGGGTAGCCTGAACCCCCGAGCCCCCCCGTAGTTGACGCCTATGGACTTCTAGAGCTATCTGACATAATTCCTGAGTTTCCCCCAATTGTGACATCACTGCGCATGCAATGCCAATGGCTTTTTGTTTTCCCCACTGGTGGGAGAGATTGCTGGCAACTCCAGTTCACACATACAAGCCGGTAGTTCTTCAGATAATCCATGCAAGGCTATTCAGAGCTTTAAAGGCCACAAATGGATTGTACTTCACTATGCCAGGGCTTGGACTGTGTGCCACATGAATAGAGCTGAGCTGTGTTGCATAAAAATTAACTTTTCTGCCTTCATCCTCCAACTGCAGTCATCTGTGCCTCCTGAAATTGTGTCCCAGTGGGTCAGCAGCTCCTCAGAAACATCATAGGAGTCAAAGTTGGGAGGCTTCAGTGAAAGTGGGGGAACAGTAAAAATTTCCCGCTTCTGTGAATGAAAGTCCATACTGTGAGAAGAAAAGGGTGCTTAGGATCCCAGCCCATATGGGAGATATCAGTGCCATTTCATTGTTGTTTCATTCCCACTAGCAATTTTCTTGCCTTCATAAAAAAAAATTAAAAGACGTTCTCTACCAGCTTTTGTCAGTGTATATATAATGTACTGCTGCTAAAGGTAAGTCGATTTTCTTGGCTGTCTTCTGCTTCCTCATGGTTCAGAGAGGCCTGAGCACATGGCCCACACTCCTCAGCTCCATTCAAGAGGGGGGCTGAAACACAGAGGGACTCAGCTACAACGTCAGCTCTTTCATACTGGGAGAACAAATTGTCCATGTGGAAACGGTTGCATTTTCTGTCATGAAGAGCCCAGTTTCTATTTACACCTCAAGTGCCTGCTAAATGGAAAACAAAGGTTTCCTCCTTTTTTGTCACACAAGAATGCTAGACTGAACAGTGTGTGATATCTGAAAGTACGTGTGTGCGTGTGCATCAGGTTTCTGTTCACTTACAATTCCTTACAAGTCACCCATGTCACTGGTTTCAATCCTCTTCATTCTTTTTTTTTTTGTATTGTGTGTATGTGTGTGTGTGTGTATGCCTGGAAGTCATGGTTGATTTCTGACAACCCCTAGTGGGGCTTGGGCATTTCAGAGAGGTGGCTTACTATTTCCTGCCTATGTGTTCCAGCCCTGGTATTCCTTGGAGATCTCCCTTCCAAGTGCTTGCCAGAGTTGGCCCTGCTTAGCTTCTGAGATCTGACAAGATCGGGCTTGCCTATCCTAGATCGGGCTTGCCTTGCCTATCCAGGCTATCCTCTTCATTCTTGTTCTCATTAATTTTTTAGGGGTAGTGGTGGTAGATTTTATTGCTGACTGGGTTAATTTTTGTTGGATTTGTTGTCTTTGGCTTGGATTCTAGACGTCTGTTTTACTCACAGAAGGGTACTTACACTCCTGAAAGAGGGGGGAGCACTTTCTGATGCTCCTGGGCAGGGTTCCCTCTAAGCTGAGTTAGGGTGAGCTAGTCCACAGTTTTTTAGCCTCTGACTCACACATTTTTGTCTTAGCTCAGGAAGGATGGCTCCAGAGCAAACTTATGCAGGAGCCAAGTCGCTCGCTCACAACTTTAGTGCCAGTAGCTCACAAAGTAGAATTTTTGCTCACAAGACTCCACAGCTCAGAGGGAGCATTGCTCCTGGGGATCCACTGATCCATGGGGGCACAATTTTTGGTAGCTGAGAATATTGTAGCAGAAGGGTGGGAAAGGGACCAGTTATATTGATCCAAGCTTTTAATTTTAATTGTATTTGTGCTGTGAACCACTTTATCTAGAGCAGGGGTCCCCAGTCTTTTTCAGTCTACAGGCACCTTTGGAATTCTGACACACCATAGTGGTCACAGCTACAAAATGACTTCCACAAAATGGCTGCCAGAGAAGGCAGAGCCAGCTACAAAATGGTTACTACAGCTTACCTTCAGTCACACAGTGAAGATCCTTGTGCTGTAGTGAGACCTGCTGCCAAACCAATGTTTTTAAAAATCTGTACAGGCCATGAAATCTCCAACAGCCAATCTGAAGCCTTGCTGGGCAAAACCTCCACCTGGATCCACCCACTTTGTAAAAGCCGTGGGGCTATGGGTGCCACACTGGGGACCCCTGGTCTAGAGAAATGCATGTGCCAGATTTACATAATGTCTTAGTTCAGCACAAGGTACGAATGGTGATGTCATTGCTTTCGGTGTGCAATTATATCACACTCTCCTTGACAGAGCCAAGTACCTCCACTTCCAGCTGAATGAAGTGATATAGTCCTGAGGTGGTAGAACAGTTTGAACCAATTCAGGTTATGTGTGAAAATGCTCATTTCTTTCTAAAAAAAAAAAAGCTTCCTGAACATAAAAAACACATACAAAACCCAAGCATATTGTTGTGAAAAGGTCTTTTCCAACCCCACTCCCTGTTGTGATAGTTTTCTAACTCGCAGGGTTTTTCATGAGGGGGGAAAAGTCATCTGTTACCAGTGATCTGAGGTCTCTAGAGACATTCTGCTCCCTCAGGACTCTACCAACCAGTCCCCATCTCATTCTGTTATTATTTAATTATACCATATACAGGACACCTTTCTTTCAAAACAGGACTCAGAGCAACTCACAGCAATATATAAAACAGGATGCAATATTTTAAAACAAGAAAGTCACCTCACAACATATTAAAATGACCCAAGAAAATAAAACCTACATCAAAAACATTAGCTGCTCACCCTTCTGGAAAGATTAGCCTTGTGTCACTTTCTAATAATCAGCAACTTGTGGTTCTTCCTGATAAATGCAGGAAGGCCCGTTTCACCATACAGGTGGCACCATAGGAAAAAACACAGGCTTGAGCAAGCAGCCAACCTCGCCAACCTTGGTTTTATTGTATCCCATATAGAGAGATAAGGAGGGAGGGGCAGCATGGTACAGCCCAGTATTGTCAAATCTCAGAAGCCAAGCAAGGTCAGTATTTGGACAGGAGATCACCAAGGAAGACTCTGCCAAAGAAGGGGATGGCAAACCGCCTCTGCTTCTCACTTGCCTTGAAAGCCCCTGGGCTGGGTTTGCTATAAACTGGTTGCAAATGAACAGCTTTTTTGTACATATGTAGAGATAGGTTGTAGGAAGCATATCTGTCACTTCAACAGAAGGAAACTTTCTTACACACAGGAAGTGAGGACAGCCTTGCAGTTCTCCTTATGGGGTGAGGGAATTGGCATGATGGCCAGACTGAAATGTGTTAAATATGTCACTGGATTATGAAAGCAGAAGAATGGTTTTACTTGGTAGGTATACCTCTTCTACTGCTATGCCATTCTCTTTCACTTAGCTTGTTCACAGGCTTTATGCACTCCCCCCCCCCAAACAGAGAACTGAGTCTAGTGGGTTTTCCAGCCACTTCTAGCTGAGCTCTACTTAGACTGGGGCTGCGGTCACATGAGCAGTTTGATCCGATATTGTTGCTGTTCTCTTCTGGATTTAAAGAGCATGATCAGACAGTGACATCTGCCTCCCATTCCCCAGTTGTCACCACCCTGTTCTGTCTTCAAAGTGGAGTTAATGGACACTGGAGAAAGTCCGGTCTTTACGGATGCCAGTGCTTTCACCCCGCATTTCTGGCTGTCTGAACTCCTCTGTTGCGAAGTCAAGCCAATTGGGAAGTCTGAACCTTCCCTTCCATTTCCACCTCTTTTTTTTTTTTAAACCCAGGTAGCAATGTGCACATAAGTGCATAATTGTCCCTGGCGTTGTCAATCACCGCTTGTACATCCAAGCAGTCACATAGTTATTCTGGATCGGGAGCCCCAGGGGAGTTGTTTTTGAGCAATAGATCTCCCCAACCCCTCTCCTGTTTCTGTAGCAGAGTTGCTGTTTCAGAGCATCCCACAATTGAAATGTCCTGAAGTCAAGGGGACTTCCATGTAAATCTGCACTTCACTCTCCATGTATTCCAAGGAAGAGAGGCAAAGGGAAGGAGGCTGAAAGGGGCTGGAGTACTTGGCAGAGGAGTTGTGGAGCTGTCAAAAAGGAGCCGGAGCTTCGGATACACGCTTATGCGCATGGGTGAAAGACACAAAAAAAGGATGCCACAACAATCTGAACTATTGACTATGGG
This sequence comes from Lepidodactylus listeri, assembly GCA_029233225.1. Taxonomy (NCBI): domain Eukaryota; kingdom Metazoa; phylum Chordata; class Lepidosauria; order Squamata; family Gekkonidae; genus Lepidodactylus; species Lepidodactylus listeri. Next base: position 26,583,049 of record JARCFY010000008.1, read on the forward strand.
GCAAATGCACACTGAAGCTGGTTTATGGTGGAATATCTGATCAAAACTTCCTGTTACAAAATAAAACAGTGTAATGAGAGGTACGGCCAGATCACACCAAGCCTGTAGTGTGACCACAGCCTAAATGTGTGCTCCTCCCTTTGCAAGTATTTAGTCTGGCTCAGGCAGAGGCATTCTTGGCAGTGGAGGAGGATTCTGCTGGCTTGCTGGCAGGAAGCTAGCAGCAGCTGAGTTTCATTGCAAGTACTTAGTCTGGGTGGGGCCATAGGGGCAAGCCAGAGAGCAAAACTAGAGCAGAAATGTTTATGCTTTATTTATTTAAATGGCTTGGTTATGTGGGAATTTTCTGTAAGACATTTTGGGTGTCTTGGAGAGAAAAGTGGCATAGAGTTGCTCCAATAAATAAATATGTCTGTTCCTAGCCTACAGTTTTGTGCTTACTAACTTCTCTGCCTATCCCCATCCAGTTTAAGACAGTGAGGAAGTCTTCGCTGTTGTTAAATCAGAAGACCTTTGCTAACCAGGTAGCAGTAACATGTACACATATATCTCCAGTTAGTATTTTGTACCAGTGAAGAGTAGCGATTGGTGGTGGAAAGTGCAGTCAAGTCACGGCTGACTTGTGGTGACCCTGTAGGCTTTTCAAAGCAAGAGACTTTAGAGGTCACATGTCATTGACTTCTTCTGCGTCACGACCCTGGTATTCGGTGGCCTCCCATCCAAATACTAGCCAAGGCCAACTCTGCTTAGCTTCTGAGATCTGATGAGACTGGGCTAGCCTGGGTTCTTCAGGTCAGGGAGTAATGATTAGAGAGCATCAAAGTAGGACCGGGGAGACTTGGGTTCAAATACCCACTTAGTAATGAAGCATGAAGTCTCTTGGGTTCCCTTAGCCTGAGTAATCTCTCTGTCAGCCTAGCTTACCTCATAGCTAATCCATGCCCTGAGCAGAAGGACAAGGTAAAAATATAATAGATTCTCAGTGTGTTATTTCCTTTAAGCAGTAATCACACTGAGCATTTGGAATGAAACAAGTTTTAAAAGTTGTCTGGTTTCCTGTCCTTAATAATGTATACTTTACAGTCCTTTGTACTTGTCTTACTCTGAAGAAACTGTAGATGTAGGAAATCTGTCCTTAAGGGGAGTATCCTTTTCCAAGTTGCCAAGTTCCATTGGAAAGTCAAAGCACACTTTCCAGAGACCTAACGTAATCACTACCTTATAATTTTTCTGAATGAAGTTTGAGTCCAGTGGCATCTTTAAGACCAACAAAGTTTTGGTCTTAAAGCTGCCACTGGACTCGAACTGTGTTCTGCTGCTTCAGACCAACATGGCTACCCACCTGAATCTCTTATAACCTTTCTCTCATTCTATATTGTTACCTGTCTCATTTCCTCCCCATCAGTATAACCACTGTAGTAGAAGCCACTAATAGGTTACTCCCAGCGGGAATTAATACAGACAGTGTTACTTTGCTTTACTAAGCCAGTGCCCTAATGACATGCTAGTGTGCGTAGGCTCTGAGTCACAGCGTTTCAGCTAGACAGCTAATTGATGTGTTAATTATTTAAATGCTTTAAAGTTCCCATAGCAACACAGACATCCTTTCTGGTTTGCAGGAACAATGGGATTAGGATGATCGCCCTGCTGAAGTACCAGGAGCTCAACCAATTTGGTTGCAGGGATGCTGCACAGTTGATTGTTCACACCTGCAGCACGGCATTGTTGAGTCCCTGCACTCCAATTCACTATATTGCCCAGGGTTTGGCTTCGTTCTGTTAGATCCTTGGGTGAAATAAAAATAGCACCCTTTGCCAGTGCTAGAACCTGCAGTACAAAAAAACCCTCCTGACAAATGATGAAGCGGTAAAGGCTGCAATCTGATATAGGAAAAAAAAAAGAAGAGGCGAATTTCAGTATAGGCAATGGGATTTCTGTGGAAATTGCAGCTAGAGCCCCCCTTCGCAGCTAGAGTGGAACAGGAGAATTTAGGACTAGGTGTAATTTCAGTAGTTGGACTACTGCACCATGTGTACTGGGCCATGAAGCCATTGACCTCAGCAGATGGAACTGCCCTTCTTTCTTCAGTCTGGTCTGCAAACTGAACCCACGTACGTCACATCAGCTTTTTTCCTGCTTTGCTCCCTCACACACTCGGGAAGACCAACAGTTCACTGTTGCAAGGAACAGAAAGGAATATTTGTGTCTCAACTCAAGTCCCTAGTCATTATGTGGTAACAGAAAAAACTTTAATCTAGAACCAGATTCTGGGACTTTGAGCTCAAGCAGACTAAATGGACAGAGGGAATCAAGCTGACATGGCGAGAGACTCAGGGTCTCTGCCACTTGTCCCTGACATGATGGGAACAGAATGTTCAAATCACTAGCTTAATTAGAATGGCAGCGACTCCATTTGAGATGTTTCTGCAGAAGAATAAGTATTTTATAATTTGCACAAGCATGAAAACCAAAGCCTTAAGTGAAGGTTCGTTTATGTGAATTGTCGTGGAATTAGGGCCTGGATTGAGGCTCAGTCCTCTGTTAAATCTATGTTACTTTAATTTCTATAGCAATTAGCCTCTATAGTTGAATCTTTGATTCTGTTTCCCAGGTGGCTTCAGTACTCTGCTAAGTGCTGTGGCCTTCGGGTACAGATGACCCTGTACATGATTTTTGCCTAATGACTTTTGCCTTCTGGGAATGTTTATACATTGCAGAGGTCAGGAGTCACTATCAAATTCTAAACAGATAAAGTATCTGAAGCTAGCTTCCTGGGATTCTCTTAGCCAATCTTGACCCTCTGAATCAACCTAGCTTAACCCAGCTTTCCTTGACCTTCCTGGCCCCAGATATAGAAAGAATGGGCTGAGCTTTGTCGTGCACATCAGTAATGTATGTCAAATGCTCGTCACAGGCTTGACTGACAGTTATATTAACTCCTATGGTTGCTCAGGGTGAAAGAGGAGAGCGCAAAAGTTGGCTTGAAACTCAACATCAAAAAAACTAAGGCCATGGCATCCGGCCCTATCACTCCTTGGAAAATAGAAGGGGAAGTCGTGGAAACAGTGACCGACTTCACGTTCCTGGGATCCAAGATCTCTGCAGACGGTGACTGCATTCATGAAATTAAAAGACGCCTGCTCCTTGGGAGGAAAGCGATGGCAAACCTAGACAGCATAATAAAAAGTAGAGGCATCATCCTGCCAACAAAAGTCTGTATGGTTAAAGCAATGGTATTCCCAGTAATAATGTAGGGCTGCGAGAGTTGGACCATGAGGAAGGCTAAGCACTGAAGAACAGATGCTTTTGAATTATGGTGCTGGAGAAGACCCTTGGACTGATAGGAGATCACATCAGTCAATCCTAAAAGAAACCAACCCTGACTGTTCCCAGGAAGGCCAGATACTGAAGCTGAAGCTCAAATACTTTGGCCACCAAATGAGAAGGGGGCACTCACTGGAGAAGACCCTGATGCGGGGAAAGACTGAAGGTCAAAGAAGAAGGGGACGGCAAAGGATGAGATGGTTAGACAGTGTCATCGATGCAACGAACATAAAATTAAGCAAACTCTGGAGCACAACGGAAGACAGGAGGGCCTGGCATGATGTGAGGTCATGAAGAGTCAGACTCGACTGTGCGACTGAAGAACAACAATGGTTGGAAAAGGGTATGTAATGTCTGAATTTAGTTTTGTTCCTGGTTGTTCTGGCCAACCACCCTCTGTTATGGGTCTTGACAGAGCAACCAAGGTTATCCTTTATAGAACTTCAAGTGCACTATTTATGTATTGGGGTTGTGTTGAAATATTCTATGTTGAATATTGAAATGCTACAAAAGTATTTTCTGAATTAGGAGTGTGTAATAGAATAAACTGAGTTCTGGCTTAGAACAAGTCTCTCTCTCTTTCTCTCTCTCTCGCTGCAATTTGGAAGCTAGCTTCTCTCCCTCCCCAAATGAACACAGTGGAGATGAGAGTGCATGAAAAACTTCATGCACTCCCAATTTCCCCAACACGAATGAGCCATTGTAGATGCAATGCCAAAGATAAAAAATTCATATTATCTCAAATATAATGCTTTCCAGCAGAGCCAATTCAAGAGTTCAGCTACAAGTCACCTAGGGTTAAGTAACCAAGAGAGGAGAAATCAACGGATGATCATGCTTGTCTGAACTAGCCCATAGTTTATGGAGATTTCTATTTAGGAAGAGATTGTCAACACATGCAGAAATACTTTAATAAGTGATAAATGTGAATGAAGGCTTAATTGATGAGTTGAACTGGGATGTTTCTTCTCAACCTTCCATGTCTCTTCCCTATCTGTAAAATAAACAAAATACGTCGACAGGGTTTTTAAAAAAATCTATGGAGATTGTAAATTCTCTAACAGAAAGTTCTGATGCAATCACTTTGATTGGATGTAATATGCAGAACATATTCAGTTTAGATTGCTGAGCCCCCGGCAAATATCCTCCTTCCCCTGAGAAATTGCACTGTTTGTGTCATTTATTCTTAATCTTGCTTTTGTATTTGTCGCTTGCTATCCATTTGATTTTTTAATATCAATTTATTAAAAGGAGCGTGAAGTTCAGCCAATCTGCCATTAATTATGAGTGCCATGTTTCCCAGTTTTCGATACTACAAAGGATGAAGAGTTTAAAGAAATGTAAAATTCAGAGTACAACAACTAAGCAACTCGGTTAGGAAATCTGTCTTCTATAAGGACCAGGCTGGGGTCACAGGTGGCAGAGTCCTGGAGAGTTGTTGAAGTCAGCATCAAGAGTCAAAATTCAGTATGCAAAGTATATTTCTCTGTTGGCTGGGCGAAGGAGATTGTACTGAATCAGACCATCGGTCCATCAAGGTCAGCATTGTTTACCCAGACTGGCAGCAGTCCTCCAGGGTCTCAGGCTGAGGTCTTTCACATCACCTTCTACCAGATCCTGTAACTAGAGATGCCGGGGTTTGAACCTGGGACCTTCTGCATTCCAAGCAGATGCTCTACCACTGAGTCATGGCCCCTCCATAAAGTTGTTTAAACTGGACCTATAGTATAAGGCAACCCAACACACACTTTATGGATCAATCCGTTCAACATGAAAACAGTGTGTGAGCAAATCTACTTAGAATGCTTCAGGAGAAAACCAGCAACTGTAACAAACTTACTCGATCTTGTCTTGATGCAGTGGACAGAACCAGGTGGCAGAAAAAGCCCTTTTCAGTCATAAATGTTGCTTATTCTCTGATTTCCCCCCCCCCCCATAAGGATATTCTTTTGCTTGTCATACATTTTCAACTGAAGCCAAATTACACTCTGAAGGTGTACATCAGTGACACTGACATCCTTATCCGGGTGTCATTTATAGCTTGTTTGGGATCAGGAGGCTTGAAAAACGACTTCTGTTTCATAAGCCAAGCTCTTCCATAATCATGCAAAATGAAAAAAGAGCATATAAAATATTCCAATTAAGACGGCTCATATTCATTTCCCTCCACACCAATGAGCCTTCCATATTGAAAAATGAATCTGAAAACCGTGATCAGAGCTTTCTTAGCTGCTTTTCTGTTCCAGCTGGAGTCCCTCCGCATGGCTCTGGCTTACCATTAAATTAGGAGGCAAAAGATACAGCTTCATCGTAGGCACGTGGATACCAGTGGGTGCAGAAGGGTGAGAATTTGGCTGGTTTGCAGGGAAAAGGCCAGGGCATAGCTCTCAGGCCATTACATATTGGCAGTCTTAACAGACTGGCGGCACACTTACTTCTGTTCAGCATGCAGCGCTTTTAAGCAGGATTCCAAGGATAAATTTCACCTTCTCAAGATACGTTTATTGCTTTTGGCAGGCGAGAGGAGGAAAATAAACAAAGGCACCTGCCACAAGGGAGTGCCCTTGGAATGTTCTCTAGGATGCAGTGGAGACTGGAAGTGCCAGTGCCAAAAGGGAGATGCCATGTCGGCACACTGAAAGACTGTAAAAAGAGAAGTCAAAGACTATACATGGGTTGAAGAGGTTGTAGGGTCCAGGGGAAGGGACTGCAGCACAGAGGCAGAGCACCTGCTTTCCTTGCAGAAGGTCCAAGGTTCAATCCACAGCATCTTCAGTCTTTAAAAAAAAGGGATCAGGTTGTAGGCAACGGGAAAGGGACCCTGGCAAGGTGCTGCCAGTCATGGAAGACAGTAATGGCCTTGATAGACCAATGGTCTCACTCAGCTTCATCTATTCATGTGTGAGACCAGCCAGAAGGAAGGAGACATCCAGAGCAGAGGATGTCCTTGCAGAAGACAACTGGGAGGAATCACAGTTTGGGTAAGTGCTAGAGCACCTGCTTTGACTGTAGAAGGAGCGTCTCCAAGAGAAGGGCTTTAGGCAAAGTGCTATCAGTCACAAAGTGCTATCAGTCACAACAAATGATACTGAGCTAAATGAACGAATGGTCTCACTTCATATATGTTTTCTAAACTAGTTTCCCCCCACTCCAAGATCATTGTGCGATTTTCAGTTTTTGCTGTGCAGTGATTAGTAGCTTTAAAAGATGACGTTTATGGAGACATTAACGACAGTGAGCAATTCCATGCAGGTCTACTTGGAAGTCCTATTATATTCAGTGGCATTTGCTCACTAGGAAGGTGTTCTTAGGATTGCAACCCTGTTCTCCCTGGGGCAACATGCAGGGGTGTCTGGTACAGGAGTGTCTGGTGGGAATGAAGCTTCAGAAAAGGGGAGGTGACCATTGCAGAGGGCAATGGCAGTTTTGGGGGCTGTGGGCTTTGTGGCACATGTTGGACTACTGCACATGAATGTTCTGCCATGTGGCGTGACCAACATGACGGCGCAATGAGAAGCATTTTGTTTGATGTGGACTTGATTTAAATGCTCAGAAAGTCAGTCAGAGGGGGACTGTTGTCTAGCTAGAGTTTATGTTCCCTTGACTGATGTAGATTTCCCAGGGAGCTCTGGCCTTCAAGAAAGGGGATGTAGAAGAAGAAGAAGAAGAGATTGAATTTATACCCCGCCCTCCACTCCCCAAGGGAGTCTCAGAGCGGCTTACAAACTCCTTTTCCCTTCCCCTCCCCACAACAGACACCCTGTGAGGTGGGTGGGGCTGAGAGAGCTCTTTCCCAAGCTGTCCTTGAGGGAACAGCTGGTACAGAGCTATGGCTTGCCCAAGGTCATCCAGCCAGGTGCAAGTGGAGGAGTGGGGAATCAAACCCGGTTCTCCCAGATTAGAGTCCGTGCACTTAACCACTACACCAAACTGGCTCTTGATGTATCCAGTCCCACAGGAAATATGAATGAAATGTACAGGGGAAGAAAAGATATTGTGATAACCTAAGGAAGCATCTGCATGGGGTGTTGTCTCCTGGTCTTTATTTGCCAAATCAGCAGAGCCCTGTGCTGATTAAGAAAAGACAAACTCAGCAGAGAAACTAGAAAAATAAATGTTCCTTGTTTACATTTTCATTTCTTACTGTCATGACTCCAAGATCCTTTATAGATATGAACGAGATTTCCTTCCTTCCTTCCTTCCTTCCTTCCTTCCTTCCTTCCTTCCTTCCTTCCTTCCTTCCTTCCTTCCTTCCTTCCTTCCGCAAGATGCCAGAGTTCTGTCCTCCAAAAATTGAAAATCCTGTGGAGCCTCCCCTCAAAGTTTGGTAATTTCACTAGACATCTCCTTCTCATGCAGAAGCCTATATTTGTGTACAAGAGGACTAGAAGTTGGTGTTTTTTTTAAACACACACCCCAATGTTTCACTTTAGGAAATGAATATGGAAGAAGAAGAAGAGAAGAGATTGGATTTATACCCCACCCTTCACTACTCGAAGGCGTCTCAGAGCAGCTTACAATCTCCTTTCCCTTCCGCTCCCCACAACAGACACCCTGTGAGGTAGGTGGGGCTGAGAGAGCTCTTCCGAGAACACCTCTGAAAGAACTTATGACTGACCCAAGGTCACACTAGCAGCTGCAAGTGGAGAAGTGAGGAATCAAACCCAGTTCTTTCCAATTAGAGTCTGCACTCCTAACCACTACACCAAACATTTGTAGCTCATTTATTCATTCCAGCTGCAACCTTTCCCCCCATTATTCCAATTCGGGTGCAGGTCTCAAGTGTCCTTTACCCAAGTAACCTTCCCTGTCAAATTTCAGGGAGAGAAGAAAAAGCATCCTCATTTATAGGCAATTAAAATCCTGCATTGCAAAGACACAGGGATGTGCTTGACAATCTGGCAGTGGGCACAACATATATATACTAATCACTAGGGGAATCCTCATTTTTTTATATGAGTTCACATGTTCACATGTAAAATGTGTGGGGTTGGGGGATATTTAAAAATCCAGTAGGACTAGCATTATAGAAATGGAAAACAGCACACACACACACATGGACACAAACCCTGTCCAAGGCATGACATACCATAATGCAGAAAGTGTATATACAGGCAGAAGACAAAAGTATAAGATAAATTACATGCTTTTCCTGTGCCCATATAAACCACTCTATGGTTGTGGTCACACACACCAGAAAAAATTGGGGGGGGGGGAGCGAGGCTATTTCTTCTGGAGGAATTTGACCTGCAGTTGCACAATCACACCTCCTTTTGAAGCTGTGGGTGCAGTCCGTCAGTATGTGATCAGACGCAACTGCGGGTAAGTTGGGGTTTTTTGGTGCTGTTTTCCCCCCATGCACTTGATTGATGAATTGCACCTCGACACCGAGGGCTCCCTATGGAGTTTGCGATGATGTGCATACTGCGAAGGGGGAAAAAACAATGGCATGGAGTCGAGATGGCCTGATCAGACCATCTTGATGCCATGAGAGCATGCTGGTGCGATCAGACACGGGAAAGTCCATCTGTGGCCTGTCGCAACCCATTTTCTACCGGATTTTCCCTGGTGTCTTGTAACTCCGCTTCTGCAGTGGAGCAGAATGGGTTGCTGACAGCTGCAGGGTGCTTCCCAGATGTTGTTGTCTGATCACACCCTTTAAATCTGCCCAGCATTTACACCTATTTCTGGTCTAATTTTGCATATGATTGCAGCCTATTGGTCCCTTCTAGGGATGGGCATGAACCAGTTCAGGAATGTAAGTTCAAGACAAATTTTGACTGGTTCTTGGTTTGTGAACAGAAGAGCTGCCACAAACTTCCACACATTTTAAGACAGTTTGTGGTGGTTCATATGTGGCTCAGAATCATTTAAACCCGTGCTTTCTGCTCTTTATGGAGCAACAGGGAGCAGAAAGCAGGGGTCACAAACTGCTACACACCAGTTCAGTTTGCAAACCAACCTCCCGGTTCATATCAGTTTGTGCCCATCCCTCATCCCTTCAGGCATTCACTTTCTCTTTTAGGGCCAAACCACACCAATTTATGTTCTCTGCACTTTATTTTCAATAGGTGCATGTATAATGGACAAGTGCTTATGATTAAAGGGACTTCAACCCATATATAGTATTTCCATTGAAAATGAGCATCAAATTACCCTAAGATTTATGGTGCCAACTTCTTAGATACATTTGTATCAGTACTTTCTAGTGAAATATAAAAGGTGCAAATGGAAAGATCTGTACATATGCATTCCTTGTTGCCCTCTTCCCTCAGTGTTGTTGCCTCCCTTACATCATGTTTTACATAGAGAGCTTCTGAGAGCAGGGACCCATCATTTTTTCCTCTGTAAAGGGTCATGCATACTAATAATGAAATCAGTAATATCAAAAAACAGCAATGAGAACAATTTGCCAAACAGAAGTGCAGAATATTTCTTATGTTATGTACGTGTAATAATTTGTGACCCTTGTGACTTTCTACTTAACATTTTTCTTTACTGTGTCTTCAAAGGCACTACTTATTTCAAGTGCAAGGGAGGACATATGGATTTCACTCCTTAATGTTCTTTACACATTAAAATTAGATGTTTCTGTTATTGTGTTCATAAAATCATCTCTTGATTGATGCTACATGTAGTGCTAAGCGCCCTCGTATTGTTCTTAGGTTACGTCTTGTTGCCGTCTGGAGGCTCACATGGGGGAGGAACTGTTATGAGTTGCTGTTTCTCAAACAGACTTTGCTAGCCAACTGTTGTTGATTCCAAAGCTGCCCTAATATAATGCCTCACCTCACATATTTTGTGACTTTGTAATTATGGAGCCAAGGGGCCCCCCCATATACTGTAACACAATAACAATTTTTGCCTTTTGATCGGTGTTTCCTGGTAATGAGAAGTTCCTGGGGGAGTGCTAAAAAGTTTAGTCTCCCTTGGATGGGAGTGTCATGACAAACAGTGACCAAGACAAGGGCTGCCTTTTTCTATTGGTGTAAGGACTTTACTCACAGAGCACAACATTCACAGCTCCCCCCTTCAGCAGCAGCCCCAAATTTCCCCAGAATCCTGTTTCTGGGGAGAGGGGACCATGCGAGCAAGATTTCAGGGTTCTTTGGGGCCACTGTGGGAGGGGAAAGCCAAGAAGTACTGTTCCACAGACGAAAGTACTTGTGCCCTTGGAAATGCAGCATTGGCTTCACTCAAGTATGTTATAGCCCTGTCTAAAACACATGCTGACTTGGAGTCAAACAAACATAACTCTGGAATATCTGTGAATGGATAGGCTTAGCATTTTAAAAGGGAAATAGCCATTTGGGGTCCTGATTCAGATTAGGGTCATGATGCTGATGAAAAGGGGCTTTAACCCTCCCCATGGGATTTTGTTGACCTCTCTTGGTCAGTCTTTTCTCTTTTCTGGGGTGTGTGTATCAGTTTGGACCCACTAGAGCTCTGTGCCAAGGGTTTGCACTAAAAGATTTTCCATTTTAATATTGGGTTCAGGTTTTCTATAGGGCATGTCTTTTGTTATGCTGGAATTTTTTGGGGGGTGGGTTGTTTTTATTTTCAGGTATTTATTTTATTTGTATTCTGGAATTATGGCACCTGAAAATCATGCCTTGTATAAAAACCTAACCTGAACGTTTTAAAACTTTAAAGTTCTAAAACTGAAAAGGAAAGGAAGGTGTGACTTAGAGCCAATTTGGTGTAGTGGTTAAGAGTGGCGGACTCTAATCTGGAGAATTGGGTTTGATTCCCCACTCCTCCACATGAAGCCAGCTGGGTAACCTTGGGTCAGTCACAGTTCTCTCAGAGCTGTTCTCTCAAGAACAGTTCCCTCAGAGCTCTCTCAGCCCCACCTATCTCACAGTGCGTCTTTTGGTGGGGGGGGGGGGGGAGAAAGGAAGGAGATTATAAGCCACTCTGAGATTCCAAGTGAAGGGCAGGGTATAAATCCAATCTCCTCTTCCTCTCTGAGGCTGCATTACAGCCACTGGCCCTTCCTTCCATGGGAGGTGGAGCCTGTCTGGGGCACTGGACCAATGTGTGGCCTTCTGCATGCAAATTAGGGTTGGCCAGGGCTTTATGAAGTTCTGGAAGCCTTCATGACTCTCTGACTATCCTGCTTCCCTAGATTTCTGAACCACTGTGGAGCGGGGAGGTAAAATCCCCTCAAATGTAAAAGGACCTATGGTCACCAAGTGTGGGTTAGAAAATTCCTGGAGATCTGGGGTGGAGCCTAGGAAGGGATGGACCTTACCATACAGCCCACCCTTGAAAGCAGCCATTTTCTCCAGACGAACTTATCTCTGTAGTCTGGAGATTAATTGGAATCCCAGGAGATCTCCAGGCCCCACCTGGAGGTTGACAACCCTAATAGGATCACAGGTTTAACAAAACATCCTGCTGGCCAAATCATGACCTGTGGTCACAGTACTGAGCAAATTGTGATCTATGCAAATTGTAGAGTTTGGGATCACAGTGAAAGATTTTTTTTTTGGTCTCCCTTTGTAACAACCTTTTTAAAGCCAAGTCTAGCGCTACCTCTCCTTCTTTAATAACAATGAGCACCTGTAGAGTAAGAGATGCATGCCTGGGGGGGACAGTTGTTTAAATGTAAAACAATGTATCTAGCAAACATCTCACATCTCTCTCTCTCTCTCTCTTGTATACATGAGTATATTGCTGAAATCTTCAGACAACATGTCCCGCTGTGATTGTTCTTCCTTTAACAGTTCTCTAGTTTGTTATGCCAAGAATCTGCAGATGCCGCTCATCCATTTTCATTTTTTTAAAAAAAATTCTCATCTAAATGATTGGCCTTGGGCTTCTGTTCCCGCTTACCTTGACGAGGACGTGGGCTCTGTGATCTGCCTTTGCATACGGGCATGTTTTATTAGATGCTCTTTCAAGGCGTTCTGGACTTCAGCTGGAATATCTGGGGACGTGTGGCTAATTTTCATCGCCGCCTCTACCATCTTGGTCGGGGTTTTTTCATTTTCTTTAATCATTTCCTTTTTCTCTTTCTCGTTTGTTTCCAAAACCTCGGTGGGAGCACTGGAGGTGCTTTGGGGGATGCTTGTGGGGTTCGAACTCATTGGCTTGCTCCTCCAGCACGGCCAGCACAGCTTCCAGAAGACGAACAGGGAGACTAGCAGCAAGGCCAGCCCACAGAAACTGACAACAACGGCAAGCAGGCTGACGGAGATGTCTGCAAATAACAAGAAGGCAAAAGGGATCATCAAGACAGCGTTAATTGGTTTAATTGGTGGATTAATCCAAACTGCAATTGGGGTAATCGGTAAATTAATCGCTTTACGGTTTGGTCCCTAGGCCTGTTTACTGAAAAATCAGTTCCATTGAATTTAGCGGAACATAATTCTGTGTAGGTGTGCACAGATGCAGCTTTTCTGGGGAGGAATCTTACCCAGTAGAACAGCGAATTAAGGGCACCTGTGATTATTGTTTGAGCTGTTTTGATTTCAGGATGTTACTGTAATAAGAAATAAATTCAACACTGTTCATGAGAGGATCATAGTAATAGAGCAAATATTCGCATGGGGGATGTCCCAGGTTTAATCCACGGCATCTCCAGTTAAAGGACTGTAGGGAACAGAAGTTGGGAAAGACCTTTTTTTTCTGCCTGAGACCCTGGAGAGAAGCTGGTGGTCTAAGTAGTCTCAGTACAATGCAGCCTTTCCCACTAACCATGATGGTTTTGATTTTGAATGCTGCATAGTACCTAATCTTATAAATGCATAACAAATAAAAATAGTTTTGAAAGAAATCATATCTCTAGGCCACGAAACAGGGTGTGAGGAGGTTGCAGACAGGAATATAAATGATTAAACACATTAAATAAATTAAATCCTCATGGTCACATCTCCAAGGCCTGATTGATTCGTGTATATTTTTCATGTGATGAATGCAATTTAACTTGCATATCTGTATGCACTACCACAACTGGAACTTTGTATCTCCTCTTATGCCTCAACGATAAATGCAATCAATTCATCCATTCAGCTACCAGTTATCCAAATTACAGTACTCAAGTGTAGAAAATCAGTGGCCATACTTGGAAAGGGACTATGGCTCATTGATAGGGGTCTGCTTTGCATGCAGAAGGTCCCATGTTCAATCCCCAGCTTCTCCAGTTAGAAGGATTGGGCAGGAGATGATATGAATGACTTCTCCCTGAAACTCTGGAGGGCTGCTGCCAGTCTGAGTAGACAATACTGACCTTGATAGACCAACTCAGTAAGGCAGCTTCCATCCTGTGTTTGAGTACACTTCCATTCACACACCACGATGTAAACAATCTTTGGAGAACTGACTACCCCATTAAGTGCCCATTTTCCTGCAATTTTATCCTGTGGCTTCACTGATTGCTGTAGCCACTAGACACCACATTAGCTGACCCACTTTTGTAACACTCTTTCTATTCATGTTGAACTGGGCTGATTAATAGAAAAACTACTTTCACATTTTTCATATCCTTCCCCTGGGCTGTTTCAAATGGTGTTTGACACTAATATTTTTATACTCCAGACTTCATATTCTGGTGTTCCGCCCATCTGTAATAATGTGTTGAATTATGCATTTTGAATACTTATGTTCTGTCCTTCTTTCTCCAAAGAACACCCCAAGGTGAGCATGATGAGTATAAAAATGTAATTATTTCCAGTGCCCATTAGAAGGTTTTATGATACAGGTTTAGGGAGAACTTTGTTGAGCAGACAATGACAAAATCCTGCCTCTCCTTCTATCTACTGTAGAAAGGGTCCCCAAGCTTGTTGAGTGTTTGGGCACATTTGAATTTTGAGAACAGTTAGGGGGTACAACCACAAAATGGCTGCCATGGGATGCTGAGGTCAACCATGTTACAAGATACACCTCCTCCTATAACTGAGACAGATATTTCTGAATGGGTGCTCCTCAGAGACACAAAGGTGATGCTTCCTGCATTCTTCTGAAGCACCTGGTGTTCCAAAAGAGGTGGAGGAAAGCAAGGACTGGCTCTTTGATTTTAGGGAAGAGATATTTTGGACAGTAAGTTCAATAGACACCAAGAAACCCATTGCTGGGTGCAGGGCTGGTGCCAGGCTTTTTTGCGCCCTAAGCAAGGCTTGCACCCCCCCGGTAACCAATTATCAAAAACAGATGAATTCTAGGGAAAATTAAAAGTACAAAACTTGACCCTGCTAATTTTTTAAAAAACTTGTGCAGGCTTGGGCAGGCAGGGTGTGAGGCAAAGCTGAAGGGAGCTGCTGCTGCTGCAGTTGCCGTGACTTTCTGGAGGAGGAAAAGCATGGGAGAGCTGGGGCTGGTGAGTGAGTGAGTGTGGGAGCTGTGGCCAGTTGGAGGGGCGCTGATTATCCGTTTCTGTACTCCTCTGAGGTCTGCGCCCTAGGTGGTCACCTAACTTGGCCTAATGGTAGCACCGACCCTGGCTGAGTGACATGCTGTCCATGAGCACATGGAGGATCACTGGGCTACTAGGTGGTCTGGTCACGAATGATTTGTGCTCAGAGAAGGGAGAAAGCCAACTGACAGCTGATCCCAGACAAGCCAACAGAAGTGGCTTTTGCTTCTCCTCCATTCCTTCTGCCAGATGTTTGATGGCTTGCTAGTGGATTATACTCTGAGATTGCACTGTGAGAAGAGAAAGCCAGGTTCAAGGGTACAATCTAGAAAATGTTTCCCCATTTCTGGAAGAAGAAGAAGAGTTGGATATATACCCTGCCATTCACTCAGTGTCTCAGAGCTGCTTACAATCTTCTTCCCTTCATCTCCCCACAACAGAAACCCCGTGAGGTAAGCGGGGCTGAGAGAGCTCTGAGAGAACTGCTCTTGAGAGAACAGCTCTGAAAGAACTTATGACTGACCCAAGGTCACCCAGCTGGCTGCATGTGGAGAAGTGGGTAATCAAACCCAGTTCTCCAGATTAGAGTCTGCCACTCTTAACCACTACACCAAACATTTCAAGAACACCCTGTAATGATTTCATGTTTTGGTGGGTGTGTTCCTTTAAATGTTGAGTGTGACTGCAGTACTGTAGGGGGGTGATAGGGGGAGACAAGTGTGATTTGATTGGCTGATGACTGAGAGTGTGGGAAGAGATGTTCTGAGAGGAATCTGTGAGTGGTTATCTGGAGAATTTCTGTGTGTGAAATATGAAGAGTGTACATAGTCTGCGTTACTAAGAGATTTGTGAGAGTTTATATGGCAAAGAAACAAGTTGTGTCTAAACTGTGTGGTTAGACGAATGTTTTATCTTGCGGCCAAAGACAAAGAGTTTAGCCTGTGTGGCTACTTATATGAGAGAGAGAGAAATATAAGCCTATCAGAGTGGAAACTGTTGTTTCAGAGACTGTTTGTAGCACCAGGCATTTCCAGTTATATTTGCAAGTTCCTTTCTTCAGCAACTGTTCAAAATAACCAGAAACCTATTTTGTTCTTTATTAAATAAATCAATTTTTGTTTAAACTTATCCCAGAAATCAGTACAGTACTTCCTCAGGGCCACATAGACCTCTGAAGTGCCCAGACCCTGGGTCATACTACCAAAAGAGAGAGATTTGGAATTTTAAATTCCTGGTGGCAGCAAGAAACTACCTATATACAAAGAGAGTGTTTAAAAGTAAAAACGTTTTCCCCAATAGCAAGAACGTCACACACCCCATTTCAAGAACACTCATGTCTCTAGCTATTATGTATACACAGGTAGTCTTAAACATGCTCTTAAAATGCCCCTTTTGGCAATTTAATGTGGAATATAGCTAAGAATCCACTTTTAACCATTGCTGTAAATCTTTGCTCCCCATACATGGGCAATTTGTGATTGGTTCTATAATTTCAAGTTGGAAACACAGAAAACAGTTGCATCAGCATTTGTCCTTAGTGTGATCCAGAAATACAACCCAAAACTCAGTCTGTTGCAGTATTACATATGTAAATGCCATTAAGTCATAGTTGACTTATGGCAACCTCAACAAGGAGCTTTCAAGGCAAGTGAGAAACAGAGATGGCTTGCCAGGACCTTCCTCCTCAGAGTCTTCCTTGGTGGTCTCTCATGCAAGTACTGACCCTGCTTAACTTCCAAGATATGACAAGATCGGGCTATACCATGCTGCCTTTCCTCCCATGTTGCAATATTACAATGGTCTTTATAAAGATCGGTATCATGCAGGGATTAATGTAAGAGACAGCATGATGTTATTTCCTCATTTCTGACTGTCAGTTACAAACAGCAGTACAGACATGACAATAATCTAGGTCTTTCTGTAAAACGGTACCAAACTGAGATTTCTGATTCTTTCTGCATTGAGCTTGGAAATGTCAGCTTTATTTATTTGTGTATTTACAACACTTATTAGCCACCTTTCTCCCCTGCAGAACTCAAGGCTTCTTACAATATAAATAAAATATTATAAAAAGCACAATAAAAACAACAATTATAAAACCCATAAAAGTCACTGTTTAAAAAATCCAATCAGGACTCCCTATAATAAAAAGCTAAAACAATCAAAATGCAGTCCTATATAAAACTGTCTTCAACTGTCTCCTGAAGATCGACAATGCGGGGGTTAGGCGCACGTCCCTGGGAGCTTTTTCCATAATTGTGGGGCTGCCACAGAAAAGTCTTGTACCCACCAAATGAATTTCTTTGATCAGTGGGATGGTTAAAAGGGCATCTCCCTGTGATCTTAATTCCTAGGCAGGAACATATGGGAGAAGACTGTCTTTCAGATATCCTGGTCTCAAACCCTGTAGAGCTTTAAAGTACAAAACCAATATTTTTAATTGGGATTGGGAGTGGATTGGTAGCTAGTGCGATTGCTGTAGCACCAGGGATATATACTCCCGATAGCTGGCCCTGACCACCAGTTTAACCATAGCATTCTACACTAGATGTGGCTTCTGAACACTCTTCAAGGGTACCCCCAAGTAGAGTGCATTGCAATAGACCAGTCTAGATGTAATGAAGGTATGGGTCAGTGTGGCTAGATCTGACTGACCCAGGAATGGATGCAGTTGATGCACCAGCCAGAGCTGGGCAGTTGTACTCTGGGCCACAGGTTTTCTAAAGTGACTGCTGTGTCAAGCAGCAGCCCCAAGTGGTGAACCTGGCTTTTCAAAGGGAGTATAACCCCACCCAAGACAGGAGAGATATTACATCCCTGGTCTCCCATTCTCTACTAACACAGAGAATCTCTGTTTCATAAGGATTAATTTACAACTTGTACACCCGCATCCAGCCCATTACTGACTCCAAGCACCAGTTCAGAACATTAACAGCATCCTTGGAATTAGGTGGAAATGTAAAGTAGAGCTGAATATCTTATGTATATTGGTGACCCTGCAGCCATACCTCTTGATAACCTTTCCCAATGGATTCATACGTATTTTAAATATCACCCTACAGGTCAATGGCTATAGGGCATAGCAGGAATCCTCCAACACTATCTTCTGAGATCAACCCCCCCCCCCAAAAGGACATGAACTACTGTAATATGATGCCCCTTAGTTCCAGTACTGAGAGGTGGCTCAGTAGGATACTATGGTTGATAATATCAAAGGCTGCCAAGAGATTCAGCAGAACTAGCCAGGGTCACATTCCCCATGGAATTCTCGACAGAGGTCATCAACCAAAGTGACCAAAGCCTTCTCTCTTTTTTAATTTTTTTAATTTTTGTCATTTTTTTTAACATCAAACAACTATAACATGTGGTGAAAAAGGTATACATTGTTCTTCCAAGGTATCATAAAATAATGTCAAATCAAACAACAATTAACAGTTAACCTATTGTTCGTGAGTCAATGACAATGTTTTCAAATGAATAACCTATTACAACTATCTATATGTTTACCAAAGCCTTCTCTGATGCTCTGTATTCTTGCTGCTTGGGAGGCAACAGTGGGAGGGCTTCTGGAATTCTGGCCCTTCTGGTGGACCGCCTGATGGCACCTGGGTTTTGGCCACTGTGTGACACAGAGTGTTGGACTGGATGGGCCATTGGCCTGATCCAATATGGTGTCTCGTGTCTTTATGTTCAAATTCTGGCCTGAAGCCAGATTGAAATGGGTGCAGAAAATCAATCTCTTCCACCCCTGGAGCTGAGAGAGCACAAGCCACGCTAGCGCCTTGCCCAAGAATGGAAGACAGGAGACCAGCTGAAAACTTTCTATCATAGTAGGCTCAGATATCCCCCCCCCCCCCCCCCCGGTCTAATCACTGCTTCCTTGAGCATGGGCAGAACAACTCCTGCTCTCTCAAGGAAACATTTATCACTTCCCTTACCCACTCAGCTAGTCCTTCTGGCAGCCAGGGCTGCCAACAGAGGGGGACTGAGAGTACAAAATTCCCAGGGCCCAAGTAAGTTTGAAGGCCCAGTAAAGCTAGAATCATTTCAAGACTTTTTTAAAAAACCCTTTTAGTGCACTTCACCACCACAGCCACTAGGGGTGCAGGATTGACAGATAAAAGCAGACAGCTGCTATTCCTAATTGGTGCTGTTTGCTGCCTTTTTAAAAATAGTGATTTTTTTTTTTAAAAAAAGCTCTTCATGGCTGGAAACTTTTTAAACTACGAGGCTGAGGAAAACACTTTCCTGGTTTGGATTTTAGCATCAGGGGACTAGAACCACTTTCTAAAGTTAGAGTAAATGCAGGAAAACAACATCCTTTGGGACATGGTTTACCTGCCTTCACTCCCTGGATGAGGAAACGGACCTCTCACATGCCCTCTTTTTTTCCTTCTCCCATTAAGCATCCTGTAACTCTGCTTTCTAATTTTTTTTGGAATAGTAGAAATATCTTTAAAAGGCTTTTTGCAGTTTGTTACTCTTTGAGAGAGAATGGTGTCTCACTTAATTTAATGGGTCTTGTTCCCAGGTAACAATTATTATTCTGTTCAGAGTAACACAAAGCCAAGTGATTTGTTTTGTTTAGGGTCATGGTTTTGGGGGAGGATCAGGTGGAATTCCACCCGCGGGGGGGGGGGGGGGCAATGGTGGCTCTCGGCAGCCCTGCTGACAGTTTTTATCAGGCAGGAAGAGCAAGGACAAGAACACAGGTGTTAGGTGTCACCTGTTCAAGGATCTTCTCTACATCCTCGGGATCCACATCAGACAAGGAGAGATCATGCCTAAAGTACATGATCTGGACATGCATCCATGACAGCTTCTAAACCAGGGTGGATCTGAGGAATTCTGTCTGCAAAGTAAGTGGCAAATTGATCCCAGAGTGCCATTGTGTCCAAAACCTTGGGTTTATGATGTAAAAGTCCCAAAATGTATTTCCCTTAACAAAAGTTTGATTTGATGGTACAAAGTATTAAGAGGTATCCGGAAATCTCTCCAAATACCCAGCAGGGACATTTCTGTTAGGAAAGGCTGTCAAAAGAAAGAGATTCAGTTTCCTAGGTGAGCATGTATTGTGAATAATGCTTTCAGAGGCTGGGCTTCTTTCTTGGTTGTTCAAGCCTGCCCCAG
The DNA here is from genome assembly GCA_029233225.1 of Lepidodactylus listeri. Classification (NCBI taxonomy): domain Eukaryota; kingdom Metazoa; phylum Chordata; class Lepidosauria; order Squamata; family Gekkonidae; genus Lepidodactylus; species Lepidodactylus listeri. Next base: position 26,602,859 of record JARCFY010000008.1, read on the forward strand.
AAAAAAACAAACTAGCTCCATTAGAACATAAGAGAAGCCAATGTTGGATCGGGCCAATGGCCCATCCAGTCCTACACTCTATCACACAGTGGCCAAAAATACTAGGTGCCATCAGGAGGTCCAGCAATGGGGGCAGGACACCAGAAGCCCTCCCACTGTGCCCCCCCAAAGCACCAAGAATACAGAGCATTATTTGCCCCAGACTGAGAGGTCCTATCTATACCTTGTGGCTAATAGCCACTGATGGACCTCTGCTCCATATGTTTATCCAATCCCTCTTGAAGCCATCCATGCTTGTAGCCACCACCACCTCCTGTGGCAGTGAATTCCACGTGTTAATCACTCTATGGGTGAAGAAGTACTTCCTTTTATCTGTTCTAACTCGACTGCTCTGCAATTTCATTGAGTGCCCACAAGTTCTTGTATTGTGAGAAAGGAAGAAAAGTACTTCTTTCTCTACCTGCTCTATCCCATGCATAATCTTGTAAACCTCGATCATGTCACCCCATAGCCGTGGTTTCTCCAAGCTAAAGAGCTCCTTAATAAAGAAGCTGTAATGTACAGAGCTAGTATCAAGGTTTGGTATCCTCAGGGCCCTTCACTACCAACCCCTAACTTACAGCAATAGGCTATAAGCATTGTCACCTTGCCCCCTCTCTCTGTTCAATATTACTTGTGGTTCTGGACCAATCTCCCATTTTTTTGTGGGAAGGAAGCAGCCGAACTTAGTTCTTTCATGCTTTTAGCCCTGCTAGCACCAACTAAGTTGAGGGCTAAAGAGTCCCAGTCATCTCACTCTGTCCAGGAAGAGAGGGTGTGTGCACACCCAAGCTTATGGAGGGACCAGCATCTTGCTCAACCCCTCCCCAAACATGTTTCACTTTCAGTGGGCTCCAATTCTTTGTAGAGCTTCCAAACAAATTTTCCTCAAGGGCATCTAATGAAACTGATGGGCAGTACATTCAAGACAGACAAAAGGAAATAAGTTTTCACACAGTAAGTGATTAAAGTGTGGAATTTGCTGCCAGAAGATGTAGTGATGATCATGGGCACAGTCAGCTTCATGGAGGATAGGTCTATCAGTGGCTACTAGCCATGGTCACTAAAGGGAATCTCTATGTTCAGAGGTAGTCAACTCTAAATCCCAGCATCAGGAGGCAGCATTAGGGGAAGGCCTCTGTGCCCTGTTGTTGGCCCTCCAGAGGAACTGGTTGGCCACTGTGTGAGACAGGGTGATGGTCAGGGGCTCTTCTTATGTTCTTATGTTTTTATTACACTCCACTGATTAATTTTTCTATCAGGTAGGTTCTGGGGCAAAGATGCATTCTATATGCACATTATGCAACAACTGCATTCCAAGGTGGCAGTAATTTCCCAGGCTCTTGGATCTGACCTCCAATAGTGGTATTTTTTCCTCTGTCACTCCCTGTCTGTGGCCCAGCATGCTTGAATCTACCTGTTGCTATGAATGTAGCATTGCTCCACTTATTTGCTCATAACCAGTTCATACAGAACAATAAGATATGGAGTAGGAATCTGGCTATATGTGATAGGCTAAATAAGAACTTTTTTTTTCTTGAAATAGTCAGGAAGTATTTCTTGACTACTTCCCTACTACTTCCTGCCTGGTGGAACTCTCTGCCTAGGGACCTAATACAATTCAGCAGGGCATGCAAGACCGATGTTCTGCCAGGCCTATGGTTGAGGACAGCTACAGTTTTCCATCACATCTAGCCCATGACCAGCCCCTTGGAGGAAGAAACCACATATTGAGCGCCTTCAAGGAGAGACTTATTATTGGTTTATATTCAGGGGTCATTTCAAGCAGGAGCTCAGGGGAGCACAGCTCCGGGAGTTGGTGCCAGCCCCCCTCAACGGGGGAATGCCTGCTTGTGTCATGGCTGCAGCAAAGTGACCCTGTCCCCTGGAGAGGTCCTTGTTCCTCCAACCAGCCTTCTGAAGGCTTCAGCCACCACTGAAGCTGTCCTCCCAGAATAGTGGTATTTCTGAGGCTTGGATTAGTAGCTGTCTCCTCTCTGCCAGCTCTCTCTCTCTCTTTCTTTCCCTCCCTCCCCCTTCTTTCTTTCTTTCTTTCTTTCTTTCTTCCTTCCTTCCTTCCTTCCTTCCTTCCTTCCTTCCTTCCTTCCTTCCTTCCTTTCTTTCTTGCCTTCTGACATACTTCTGGTGATATCAGGGGATGTAGCATATGCAAATAAGTTATGCGAATGAGTTATGCTAATGAGCTCCTGCACCTCTTTTTCTACAAAATGACCCGTTTATATTTCTGATTAATCACTGGTTGTTTGAAGTCTGATGCTGTTGATGTTTTTTTAATTAAGTATTGAATGTTTTTATGCATGGTGCACACCACCCTGAGCCCTTCAGGGGAGAGCAGTATAGAAATTAAATTAGTAGTAGTAGTAATTTGAAAAACCATAAAAATTCAGGAAATCAAAAGCTGAATTTAAAATCAACAAACCAGGATGTTCCTTCCTATGAATTCTAAGAAGCTTGCAAATACCACAACTAAACTTGTCTTCCAAGGGCAGAGCCCTGAGGAGGAAGCCCAAGATTAATGATCTCAAGTCTGCAATGTCTCAACTTTGCAGTTATCAAGAACGAGGATTGCTGTCTCACTCATCCAACCCATGACAGAGCATCAATCTAGCATTCCAGTGATCTTCAGCATGGGGCACTTGATGACAGGAAGAAATGCTCAGCAGAATTACAGCATTCTCAGTCACTCCATCTACCTCACTATCCAGTGGGGAATGGTGACATTTGAATGGCTGAAGTTCCACAGATAAAGTGTTTAACTGATCAGTGTTCTTTGAATAGGGAAATATTTTTCCCCAGGTCTAATGAAATGCTCCCCCCCAACCCAAATATTTTTCTGTAGCATTTCCAAAAGTTGTTTGAACCAAGGAAGCGTGTTTTTCTAATCATATCCCCTGTCATATTAACTAGTATTCAGTCTTACTTTTCTCTGCCATACAGCCTATAACTTGAATGATGCATGGTGAACAAATTTGTGCAATGTATGTAGAGTATGGTGGATAATGTTTTGGCAATCCAGTCTTCAGACCTACCAGAATTGTATAGATAATGTTTTTCATTTTCTTTTCAGCATCTAATTGGGTCTAATGCTAGTCGCTCCTGACCAAAACACAGCAGCTGGGATCCTATGGCCCGTTTCCAATGGAAGGGGGTACTTCACCACTTTTATCCCTATGCCGTTCATGAAGTTCAGAAACAGAAATTTGAATGGGTTCATTGGAGCTACAGTTAGGGTTGCCAACCTCCAGGTGGGACCTGTAGATCTTCTGCTATTACAATTAATCTCCAGATGACCAAGATCAGTTCCCCTGAAGAAAAGGACTGCTTTGAAGGGTGGACTCTATGACATCGAACTCTGCAGAGGTCCCTCCCCTCCCCTCCCCAAACCCCACCTTTCCAAGGGTCCACATCCAAATCTCTAGGTATTTCCCAACCCAGTGCTGGCAACCTTAGCTGCAGTGGGACAGGGAGGAAGGAAAGTCCTGTTCCATGAGCTCTTTCCCATTCCCAGTTTGCATAGAATCCAAGCTAATGTAACATTAGTCATTCCTGCAGCAGAAATCTCATAATTTGCTGACTTTCCACCACTCCAGTCCCCTTAATGTGCACATTTGGAGGTAATGACTGTTCTTCCACTTGATTCCTTTCTAAATTGTTCTTTACATTGTTTGCCCAGCTGAAGCATTTGTTTATCCCTGTGTTTAGGCTTACATACAACTAGCTAGATTGGGTCAGGTTGACTTTCATTTCCGATCGCATCACTCAATGCATTTTGAAAGCACAGCTATTTCTCATTCTTTTGTAAGGACTTGGTGGACCACAGTACAAGGGTTTCCACAACATGAACTCAAACTTTTTTGGCTGACTTTTTTTTTTTTAAAAGTGGGCCAATTTCAGCCCACCAGGCAGCAGCTCCCAGGTGAACATAGCAGCCAACAGTGCCCATTTAACCTCAGTACAATCATGCAGTGCTTGAGAAAATATTCCACAGGACCATTATCTGGAAGAAGGGTTGCAAAGCCACTTGTACTTATGAGTGGTTCTATAATGAAGCAAGATGAAGCAGTGCCATCAGGTGGCACATTGGGAGAAAGGAGTAGCCGTTACTGCCATTGCCTTTCTCCCTCACCACTCCCCCTCCATTCAGGGCCCAGAACACCTAACAATTCATCCTCCCCTCCTTGTTCCCCTGGCATCTTTAATCAAATGGGGAAGTAGGGGTTTCCCAAAGGCTTCTGAGGTGTGGGGCCTACACGTGAGGAAAGCGGAGGGAAAGAGAATTAACCGCTCCAGCTCTTGGGAAAGGGTGGTGAGGGAGACAGTGGCCTCAAGCACCCCCATTTTCTTGAACTGAAGAAAATGTTTTTATACCTTGCTTTTCTCTACCTTAAGGAGTCACAAAGCAGCTTACACCAGGGGTGTTGAATTCATTTCTTATGAGGGCCAGATTTGACATAAATTGGACTTTGTCAGACTTGGCCATGATTGAGAGTTTATATCTCTGCTACCAGGCATTACATTTTATGACACACATGACCCAGCCCAACAAAGTCCAATTTATGTCAAATCTGGCCCTCATGAGAAATGAGTTCAATACCCCTAGCTTGCACTCACCTTTCTCTTCCTCTTCGCACAACAGTCACCTTGTGAGGGACTCTGTGAGAGAGTTCTGAGAGAACTGTGACAGGCCCAAGGTCACCCAGCAGGCTTCATGTGGAAGAAAGGGGGAATCAGACTTGGTTCTCCGGATTAGAGTCTGCTGCTCTTAACCACACCACCACACTGGCTCTCACGCTGCTACTACTTGTGCTTATAATAAAATATCTCAAAAAATGTGTTGCTGACATTGCCTAGATTTTGAATGCTTAAGACATTCTCTTCATCTTACTCCATTGTCATGTTAAAGTTTCCCCATGTTTCCCTCATTGGCTTCCAGCTTGCCTAGAAGCCAATGAGATATTAATCAATTGGCCGAAATGGTGAATTGAAACAGAATTTCGGCCAATGGGTCAATGTCTTCTCAATATCTTTTTGCACTGAACATGTCACACCAACAGGGCTCTCACACAAGCTCCCTCAGTTGTTGGTCCACCTCTCAGCTTGTGTGAAGAAATGCAGAGGGCTCCTAAACTTTTAAGTTTTACAAGGGCATGTAAGAAAAACTGTTTCCCAAGACCTTTTTTTTTTTTTTTTTAAATAGTGTAAAAATGGCTTGGGCTATGTCTTTTCTATGGTTGATAAATATAATATAGATACTGAGTGCACTTTTTTGGGTTTTTATGTTCTTATATGATGTGTTTTTTGTGTGCTTTTATGAATTTGCATATTGTAAACTACCTTAAAATCAGGAGGAATAGCATAGCAATGCCTTTAATGCCTTTCAGGCCAGACTGGGGCCTTGTGGAGGCTGGATCCAGCCTGCAGGCCATGTGTTTGACACCCCTGCTTTAAAAGGACTGCAGAGGACAGCCCAAAAAACAGCTGAGTGGTGGGAAGGCGCTCCCAGCCACTCACCTGTTTTTTCAGGCTTTCTGCAAACCCCGTTTAAAGGGACTGTGGTCCTTTTCAACTGGGTTTGCAGGGCCATGAACCACAAACTGGTTCATGAACAAACCTCCTGATTCAATTTGTGGTTCGGTCACAAACCGCAAATCAACACAAACTGCATTTTTTCAGTTTTTGTCGGACTTTCGATAGTGAACTCTGTCAGGAATTTGGGAGTACAGCTCTATTCTTTGCTCTCCGTGGATAAAATATGCATCCTCAGTGACAAAGACTGTGTTTTACCATTTACGCCAGACTCACCAACTGGCTCCCTATCTGTCTCGGGAGGACACTGCTACAGTAATTTATGCAATGGTCACCTCAAGACTAGACTACTGTAATGCACTTTACCCAGGGGTACCTTTGAAGACATTTCAGAAACTGCAAGTGGTCCAGAGCACAGCTGCCAGACTGCTGACAGGACTGTCCTGGTTACTGCATATAACACCTATCCTACAGCAGCTGCACTGGCTCCCAAATAGTTTCCAGTGCCAATTCAAAGTGTTGGTACTTACCTTTAAGGCCCTAAACAGCCTGGGACCCTCATACCTTCAGGACTACCTTTCCCAGCATGATCCCTCTTGTTTTCCCTGAACTTCATCTTGGCATATACTGATGGTCAAGACATAGTGATTGGAATTTGAAACTAGCACTGAGAAGACCAGGGCTCACATCCCTACTCAGCCCCAAAGCTCACTGGGCAACCCTGAACTGGTTATTCTCTCTCAGCCTACCCTACCTCACAGGGTCAGTGTGAAGTGAAAATAGAGAAGGAAAGACTCGTATCTGGTGCAGTAAGGATAAGAGGCAAAAATCTGATAATTAAGAATGGAGCAAAATGATCATCCTGTTTTTTCTTCCCCTTCACAAACCAAAAGAAACTTTAGTATAATTCATCTGCATTTAAGCCATTTTAAAACAACAAAAGTTTCAGGGTTAGCTTTTTAGCATATTTAGTACTATCATTGAACTGAATGAGACCTATGGCTATTCCCGTTCTTCTGACAGGCAGGCCATTACCCTTAGAAAGGAGTCGTGTAATCATCAGGACAAGAAAAGTGTAAATGTACTTTGGTGTTAAGGACGACTCCTTCTGACTAAGCACTATAATTACTGCTGTTCAATGAGCATTAGTCAGGAGCTCTGAGGACACCTTTTGCATCTCAGCCTTTTGGATTTACAAGTGCTTTTAGCAAGTGAGATCTACTTGACTGCTTTATATTTGCCTTCCTTACTTCATGTCATTTAACTGTGGAAAACCATTTTGAGAGGTGGGTTTTAATTAGCAGGATTTGGCTTTTGACGCCTCTGAAACATGGTTGATAACTATCATTGGGTAGCTCTGCCCTGAAGTGGAGAAAAACATGTGTGTGTAAATGAACACAATTTCTCCCCCTCATGAATGGTTAAAAATCAGTTTTGTCAGTAAAGGGGAAACTTAACCGTTCAGCTTTAGAAGAGGACTACACAATGGATAAAACTGAATGGTGAGGTGTCCTGAGTGATGGTGGACTTGTCGCTAATGAGATCATGTAACAGACTATGTAGCAGATGGTAATATCAGAAGGATGGACATCTTATAGGAAAGTGTCACCCAATTATCATTGGTTTCATTACCCGAGCAAAATAAACATTAAAAATCTGCAAGTAACATTCAGTATCTCAAACAATGCCTCACATACTTGGGAAATCTATTCTGCTTGCAGAGATGTGTGTCCCCCCCCAAAAAAATACTAATAAAAATGGCTTTGCTGAACTTTAACTAGCATTGATTTGCAGGAGTGTGGCTGCTTGTACAGAAATGCATACCATTTCAAGAAAGATGCTAAAAGTTTCTTGGTTTTGCACCAGGAATGGCTAATCTATGACTCAAGATTCACATATGGCTCCCATCTGTTTAGCTGCAATTCATAAAGAAGGCCAATAGGACAGAGAACCAACCTTCCCACCTTATGCATTCCTTGAAGGGCTGTGAAGGGCATGCAAGAAAGGCAGTGGGGAAGCAGACAGCTTACAAAAAAGTCACTGGGGTAATCATCTGTGTTCCAAAGGGGGAGCAAAATCTGACCCCTGTCTGTCATGAATGAATTTGGCACTTAACCTGTTGACTAAGGATTGCTCATCAATAAGGTACTGACCCACACAGGTTTCTTCAAGCCTTTTTGCTCTCTTTCCCATTTTCTAGTCTGAGAAATGCCACACAGAGGCAGCAAGAGGTTTATAATATTAGAGGTTAACTCTCAAGGACTTGCAGGGGACATATCATTCCCCCCATTTCTTCTTTCATTTCCCTGAAAGCCCTTATAACAGGGGGGTTGAAATCATTTCTTATGAAGGCCGGATTTGACATAATTTGGGCTGGGCCATGTGTGTCATAAAATGTAATGCCAGGTAGCAGAAATATTTATTTTATAAAGGACAGAGAAAACCACAATTAAAGATATTATATCAGCTATTCCATTGGAGCCCCGCATTAGGGGCTAATATTTCTCTGCAAAACTGAAGTTCCTTGAGTTTGTTGAACTCTATATTTTAACTGTGGTTAGTCTCAAACCTCCCCCCCCCCCCGGAAATATAAACTACAAATATAAATGGCCTGAGCCTAGGACCCAGGGGAACAACATGAAACAGCTGAGCTTTGCAAGTTTCTTCCCCACCCCCTACCCCTGGTCTACTCAGAGTGGCAGTGGCTCTCCAGAGTCCTGGGGGTGGGTGGGTTATAGGATGGTTTGAGATAATAATTTTGTGTGTCCTCTTTATATTTATTTATATGTACATTTATATCCCGCCCTTCCTGCCATTCGGTGGGCTCAGGGCGGCTAACAACATAATAAATATACATTAAAATTCCAGATAAAACTAGATAAAACAGTATAAAATTATACTATATAAACATAATATACAATAAAAGATGGCGATCTTCAAGCATCACTTTAGCACGTGTTCTGCTATTATTCCACTGGCGCTCCACATTAGGAGGGTGTGTGTGTTAAAACTAGTATTTCCCTGCAAAACTGGAATCTCTTGAATTTGCAGAACTCTGTATTTTAACCCTGGCTGGTCCCAAACCTCCCCCCCTTAAAATGTGCCTGCCTAAACTGTAAATGTGGGGGATTACAAGATTTTGCAAAGCCTGTTTTAAAATAAAAAAGCACAAGGATCACAGCAGAAGGAAGACCACCCCCCCCCCCCACCTCCTACTTGTGATGAGGATTACGGAGGCTTGGAGCAGTGGCTGGGAAGTTTGGCAGCCCCACCCTCTGCATCCTGCTCTTAGAGGCAGCCCTGGCTCTTTATACTCCCTACAGCTCAAACTAAGAACAGCAAGGCTGGGCAGAGGAGGAAAGAGAGAAGAGAGCCCCACTCCGAGGCTGGATTAAAGTTCTGGGTGGGCCAGTTCCAGCCTGCAGGCTGCAGGTTTGACACCCCTGCCCTATAACTTCTTTCCTTTTCCTGCTTCTTTTTGTCCTTCCCTGCAAAAGCCGTAAAACAGCTTAGTGGCATGGAGGCACTCCCTGCTGCTCAGCTGTTTTGGACTGTCTTCTGCAATCCTTTTAAACTTGGGCTGTCTTCTGCAGTCCCTTTAAAGCAGAGGTATCAAACTCATTTTAGTAGGAGGACCGGATCTGACATAAATGTCACTTTGTTGGGCCAGACCATGTGTACCATAAAATGTAACATAAAGTGCCAGAGATATAAACTTTATAAAGATGATTCCAGATGCCGAATGGCAATAGCAGGTGTGGTTGGATTAGGTGTGATGTGCAGAGTGGTGGAGATTTCAGCATTGGTGTGATATACAGAGGCATGGAGATATCAGCATTGGTAATGAGACAGAAAACCTAGGTCTCAATTTGTTACAGGAGGATTCAATCCAGGAGGATGCAAAGAATAAATAAAAATAAGTCTGAAGAAGTGAGCAGTGACTCACAAAACCACATACCCTACCACAATTTTGTTAGTTTTTAAAGGTGCTACTGGACTCTTGCTGTTTCAACTACCATTAGAAACCACAACATTCAATAACCAATGGGGGAACATTTAAATTTTCTAGGGCATTCAGTTGCTGACCTAAGAGTAGCAGTTCTCATACAAAGGAATTTCAAAGGGAGATCAGAGAGACTGCTGAATTGCAATTGATCATGAAGCTCAAGACAGTACAAACTCCTGGACTGAATTGAAACCTAGGTTTCTTCTCTCATTATCAGTGCATGCTATTGTGTTTAGGCATCTGAAATCACTTTACACTCCAAGATATAAGGGCAGATGGACTCACATTCCAGCTGTATCTGAATAAGTGAGCAGTGATTCATAAAAGTTCATGCCCTGCCACAAATTTTGTAAGTCATTAAGGTGCTGCTGTACTCTTGCTCCCTTTCACTAATAAGGAATGCAAGCTATGCTATTAAGTCCCCCCATCTGTTAGAAAGGGGGATCTTTCCAAGTGCCACTGGACTCTCCCTCATCTCTCTGGTATGCTCTTTCCCTCTCTCCCTCTCTCCCTCTCTCCCTCTCTCCCTCCCTCCCTCCCTCCCTGAAGAAGTGTGCTTGCCCACAAAAGCTTATACCTGGAATAAAACATTTTTGGTCTTAAACACAGGACTGTCTCTCATACCTGGAATAAAATGTTCTTTGGTCTTAAACACAGGACTCGCTCTCTTTTTTCCTGGTGTGCTCCCTCAGGCTCCCTCCCTCCCTCTGAAAAAAAGTGTACTTATACCTGCAATAAAACATTGCTGGTCTTCCTAAAAGTCACATGAGACGCCATTCCCCCCCAGCTCTTTTCCTTCCCCTCCCTCCCCAGAGGAGGAGGAGGGGAGGAGGAGCTTTCAGCCAGTCAGGGGAAGGTATTCTTTCTCTCCTCTGAAGCAGGAAATAGGAGAGACTGGCAAAAAGGAGCTGTGATGTAAGGAATGGGCAGAAGGAAGCAGCACACAGCCAGTTGCTCTCAAGCCAGATTGGGGCCTTGCGGGGGCCGGATCCAGTCTGCAGAGCATATGTTTGACACCAGTGCTTTAAAAGGACTGCAAAGGATGGCCCAAAAAACAGCTGAGGGGTGGGGAGGCGCTCCCAGCCACTCACCTGTTTTTTCAGGCTTTCTGCAAACCCCGTTTAAAGGGACTGTGGTCCTTTTCAACTGGGTTTGCAGGACCACGAACCACAAACTGGTTTGTGAACAAACCTCCTGATTCAATTTGTGGTTCTGCCACAAATTGTGAATCAACACAAACCGCATTTTCCCAGTTTGTGCCCATACCTGTTTGCTACTTTCCAGTCTTCTGGTGCAGTGGCTGATTTTAGTGACAAGTGATATATGGGGTTAGTAGATCAACAATCTCACATTTTTTGTTCCCTAAGAACTCTCAGTTGTATGCCATCAGGACTTACTGCTTTTTTCATTTTCCCCATAGGTCTAGAACAGGGGTCTCCAAACTTCTTGAGCCTGAGGGCACCTTTGGAATTCTGACAACTGATTGTGGGCACAACCATAAAATGGCCACTGCAGGAGATGGAGCCAACCACCAAATGGCCACCACAGGAGGCATAACCAAAAACAAAATATCATGAAGTGAGGTTATACATAACTCTAATAGTAGCTCTTTAACATTTAAGGCAGAAGCTCTGCTTAGCAGGATTTGAAATGAACATACTGTCTTAAAATATTTCCTTGCATATGCAAACTTGCCTTCAATCATGCAGTGATCATCCTTGTGCTGTGGTGGCAGCTGCTGCCAAAGCATTGTTTTAAAAAAGTCTGCACAGCTATTCAGGTCTCCACTGTCCAACCAGAAGCCCTGCTGAGCAAAAGCCCCATCTGAGTCCCACCCACTTTCAAAAAGCACTTGACAGCTACTAGGAAAGGTGTCAGCAGGTACCAGGGCATCCACGGTTACCACACTGGGAACCTCTGACCTAGATTATGACATTGCCTGTCTGTTTTTTTTTGTATTCTCATCCTTTAAAAAAGAAAAATATTTCAGACACACCTGTCTCTGTTCAGGCAAGTCTGTTGACATACCAGCTCCTTGACAACCCAGGATTAGGTCTGAGAGAGAAGTGAGCGTCTGAAGGAATATCTTCTATAACAAGAAGGAAGCTGTGCTTCTCAGGCCTGTATTTTTGTTACGCACATTTGTAGACAAGATCCTGTGGGTTAAAAGGAGTAGAACTAGGGTATGGATAGGGTTGCCAAGTCTGGGTTGGAAAATACCTGGAGACTTTGGGGGTAGATCCAGGAGAGGGCGAGGCTTGTGGAGGGGAGGGGCCTCAGCATGGTACAATGCCATAGAGTCCACCCTTCAAAGCAGACATTTTCTCAGGCCAGTAGCCAGGACTTTTTAATTCTGAGGGCCTTTAAATAAGTTGGGGGGCACCCCCTCCAAGGGAGTGCCACACAAAAAATAAAAAATTGGAAGTCAGGGGGCCTGGGCTGGATGGGAAGTTGGGGGGGCCTTGGCAGTAAGTTAGGGGGCCAGGCCCTGAGATGCCCCACTGTAGATACGGGCCTGCATTTTCTCCAGGGGAGCTGATTTCTGTCAGCTGGAGATCAGTTGTAAAAGCGGGAGATCCCCAGGCCCCACCTGGAGGCTGGCAACCCTATGTATGGAAAACCTGTATTCACAAAGCTTGGGCCTGTCATTCTCTTTCAGCCTAAGCCTCTTTCACAGGGCTGTTGTGAGGAAAATGAAGATGGAAAGAAACACACATGCTGCTTGTATGTAAAGAACTTGGTGTCCTATAGAAAGCATATTGTTTGTTTCTGTCCTCGAGGCCTGAGCTAGAACCATCATGTGTTATACAGGGGCATTATCACTTCAGACTATGGTTGCCAACCACCAGATGGGGCCTGGAGATCTGGAATTACAAGTGATCTCCAGATGACAGAGATCAGTTCCCCTGGAGAAAATGGCTGCTTTGGAGGGTTGACTTTATGACACTATATCCATTGAGGTCCCTCCCTTCCCCAAACCTCACCCTCCAAAGGCTCCAGGAATTTGCTATCTGACAGCTGGCTAACCTACTTCAGACCTATTCTGTAGGTTGGTCCAGAAACAGTTTTACCAAATGGAGCTGTTTGTCTTCTCCTCCACTTGCACCTGCTGGATGACCTTGGGCAAGCCATAGTTCTGGCACAGCTGTTCTTGAAAAAGAGCAGTATCTGTCAGAGCTCTCTCAGCCCCACCTACCTCACAGGGTGTCTGTTGTGGGGAAGGGAAAGGAGTTTGTAAGCTGCTCTGAGACTCCCTTGGGTAGTGAAGGGTGGGGTATAAATCTGATCTCTTCTTCTTCTTCTCAGTGGTAGTGTCCATTGTTTTTACATGTCTTAGTGTTAGAATATAGACTCTGAATGCATAAAATCCAAGGTTCTATACCTAGTATCACTGGCTAAAAGAATCTCAAGCAGAGGAGCTGAGAAAGATGAGAATTTGGAGAACAGATAGACTACATATTAAGGGTGAATCATTTATCACTATAATACCTTTTTATCCTGCCCTTCTTCTGAGCCCTGAGTGCCATACTTGGCTATGCTCTCCATTTTGTCCTCTTTCTGTCAGGTAGGTTCATCTGAGAGAGAGTAGTTGGCCTAAAGTCACCCAGTGAGCTTCATGGTAGGGTGAAGATCTGAACCTGGGTCTCACAGATCCTAATCTGATGTCCTAATCACTGTATCATACTGGCTTTATACTTTGTGGAGGAAATGTTAATCTCAGAAGGTGGGGGCACTCAGAGCAGGGCCTCTAAAGTTTACTATAGTGGTCGGGTATGTTTAGAATGGAGTAGGCAGTCCTTATTGTCTATTTTTGCATTTGTAGTACAGTACATTTGTAGCATATTATGTTTGTAATTTTTGCATATCTTCACAATGAGAATGCATAGTAGACCAAGAGAGAGAATTAGCAGCTGAAATGGACCAGAAGATGGGTCCACAACCAAGCTCAGTTGTCCAACCCCTACTATAGCCCTCGACCTGATGCTCGGGATACAATGGGAGAAATATTTTTCATGGATAAGATTTCTTTTCCCAGTAGGTCTCTGATAATGAAACACTAAATAGACCCAGAAAAATAGATTTAGGATTGCAACCTGTATTGTTTACACATCATTAGTAATTTATCTGTTGCCACAATTCCTCCTTAAATAGTATTGATTTGAATTCCCTCCCCTCCCCAAAACAATCATTAATTGGTACCTCCATGTTCAGAGACAGTCAGTCTTGGAATGTCAGGTGCTGCGGGCCAAACTTTGAAGAAGGCCATCCCTTTCATGCCCTACCTGTGAGAGCCCAAAAGCACCCAAGGAAGGTAAGATCTTCACAATGACAAAGATGAATCATAGTTTGAGCCACCTCAAAGACTAATAAAATGCTATTCTAGCAGAAGCTTAGAACATAAGAACATAAGAGAAGCCATGTTGGACCAAGCCAATGGCCAATCCAGTTCAACACTCTTTGTCACACAGTGCCCAAAATCCAGGTATCATCAGGAGTTCCACCAGTGGGGCCAGAGCTCCTGAAGCACTCCCACTCTTGCCCCCCAAGAACCAAGAATACAGAGCATCACTGCCCCAAACACAGTGTTCCACCTGTACATTGTAGCTAATAACCACTGATAGACCTCTGCTCTATATGTTTATCCAATCCCCTCTTGAAGCTGTCTATGCTTGTAGCTGCTACCACTTCCTGTGGCAGTGAATTCCATGTGTTAATCACCCTTTGGGTGAAGAAGTACTTCCTTTTATCCATTCTAATCTGACTGCTCAACAATTTCATTGAGTGCCCACGAGTTCTTGTATTGAGAGAAAGGGAGGATTGTACTTCTTTCTCTTATCTTCTCCATCTCATGCATAAGCAAACCTCTATCATGTCACTGATTTGTTTTCAATTCCCTTCCTAATATTCCCCAGCATAGCATTTGCCTTTTTCTTATTGCAGTTGCACACTGAGCTAACATTTCCAGTGAGTTATCTACCATGACTTCAAGATCTTTCTCCTGGTCAGTTACTGCCAGTTCAGACCCCATCAACATGCTTTTACAGTTGGGATTTTTGGCTCCAATGTACATTACTTTGCACTTGCCCACATTGAACCTCATTTGCCACGCTGATGCCCACTTGCCAAGCCTTGACCGATCCCTCAGGAGCGCCTCACAGTCCTCTCTGGTTCTCACCACCCTGAACAACTTAGTGTCTTCTGCAAACTTAGCCACTTCGCTGCTTACTCCCAATTCCAAATAATTAATGATGAACAAGTTAAATAGCACCGGACCTAGTGCTTATCACCTTCCACTGTGAAAAATGCCCATTTGTACTCACTCTCTGTTTCCTGTTAATTAACCAGTTTTTAATCCACAAAAGGACTTGTCCTCTCATCCCATGACTGCTGAGTTTACTTAGGAGCCTTTGTGGCCTACAGCCCGCTTTGTCGGATGCAGGATCCATCAAAGCCAATCTTATGAATTGGTATTCAGCCTCCATCCCTTTCCCACTCACAGGAACATTTATTTCTCTCCTGCAGCAACAGGTACTTGAAGCTTTTCTCATTCCACCTGTCGCTTCCTTTGCAAGCATGCAGTCATTTCCAGCTATTCACAAGATGTCCGGATCAAAGGGCAGAGATAGAGAGAGATGTACAAAGGTGTTTTTTAAAATGGTAATTGCAATGCCATTACAAACATTCCAGACTTTACAATGCACAAGATCATATTAGCAAGGAGTTTTTTTTAACAATAGAAACCTCCCTCCCCTAGGCAACTGGAGAAGGATCTACTACCCTTCCATCATTTTTTCTTCCTTTGAGAAAAAACAAAAATATCAGTGAAGAAAACACAAATTGATTCTCTTTCAAAACAGACAGCAAGTCTTGGTTTAGAGGCCATTAATACGGGGTTGCTGGAAAAGCGGAAGAAGAGCTTGAGGAGACAACGAATGCCTCTTGCTCTTAAATGCTTCAGACAATATGCCACTTGCATTAGTGCATTTAAAGGAAGGGGGGGAGGCAGACCCTATTTTAAGACACAAAGCAGTCCCAGAGAGGGCCTTGTGTCCCAAGGTTAAGTTCTGCACTGGAGGAAAGCAGCATCAAAGAGAGCCTCCCAGGACATTTAGAAATGCAGTTCTCTCATCACAGCACCTAACTTTTTAGCATCTCTCCTTTTGACAGAGGTAGAGGCAGTGGGATGGAAATTTAACTTCCCTCAGCGCCAAGCTCCACCTGTTGCATTTCCTCCTGCTGCACTGCCGTTACAATCAAGGACAGAGCCACAGTCCAGAAAAAGTCAGTTGCCCAGCTCACACAAGCCCCAGCACCTCTTAGGAAAGAAATTAGCCACTGGTTATCGGAATATCAGCCCCCTTTTCTTTGATTCTTTAATAGAAAGTGATCTTTCTCCCAGAGGCAGCACCAATGGAAAGCGTCGACAAAAACAAATGTGGAGGTGGAAGATTTTTTAAAAAGTGTATTAGTGCCGGGAGTTTGTTTGTATGAGAATGGGGACTAGCATCCTCAGACCCAAACGCTGAATGCCTGCTTCTCCCCACTGCCCCCCCTTCACCCAACCTAATCCCCCCCTACAGGAGTAAAGAGAGTCAAAGTCCACTGCGCTCAGCCCTGCCTGTCCTTAAGTCGCCCCCACACGCGCTTCTCCCCCCCCCCCCCCCCGCCCGAGGTCTCCCTCCTGACTGTGGCTCCCCGAGGGTTTCCCCTCCTATTCCCAAACAGCCACAACAAAACCCATTGTTTAGTCTGGCCACTTTCGCCTTTTCCCGGGCAAAAGCGTGAGGGCCAAGAAGCGGCTGCCTGGGACGCCTGCTACCGTCCGGAACGACTGGTCTGGTTTCCCCCAGCTTCGCAAGCCCAGAAAAAGCGAGCGAGCGAGAAAGTTCAACTTTCCAGCCGCCCACTCACAGGCTGCTGCCGCGGCGGCTGCTATTAGGGGAAGGAAGCGTCTTTCTTGGCCCCCCACGCTTCTCTTTCTGGTCCTCCCTCGCCTCTTGGGGAGCCCGGCGAGGGCGGCAGGGATCGACAGGAGACGGACTTCGGGCAGGAGACACGAGGGAGGGAAGAGGAGAGCCGGGCGGAGGACGCCGCGCCGGCGGCGGACAGGACTACCTGCGCTGGCTATACCTTGGTTGGTGGTCTCCAGCGGGAAGATGCCAGAACATTTCTCCAACTCCACTTGGCCGCCCAGGCACAGCTCGGAGATGATCTGCAGCGCCTTGTGGCACAAGCTGCCCATCCCGTTCTCCTTGTGGAAACTCATTCTGTCCCCCCTCCTGCGCACCGCCTGGATTTATTTATCTTTGGTTTCCTCTTATCCTTCTTGCCACCGCCACCGCCACCCCTTCCTTGAACTAAGTCATCGCTTCCTTGGGGGGGAAAGGGTGCCTCATTCCCCACCGTCTTCCTCCTGGATGGTCATCAGAGGCATGATGGAGAAGCATCCAAAAAGAGAGAGAGAGAGAAAAGAAAAAAAAGAAGGGAAAAGACACCGGCTTTTAAGTCGTCGGCAGCCAAAGGAAGGAGGGGGGAAGAGCCGCTCGCAAAGCTGGAGAGGAAAGAACAGTCCAACTGACACGTTGCAAGTGAGCCAAGATGCACATCCGAAGAACCAGGATGGATGATCGGGAAGGGGGAGGGCGGCAGGGGGAAAAAAGCCTCCCCCCAACAAAATTGCACTTAGCAACGCCTTTTGTGCCCAGTAGGCATCGGTAGGCACTCTGTCAAATGGCAGCAGAGCGCCGGTGTTTGGGAGGGATACAGGTGGATCAGGCGCATGGTGGGGCTGGGGGAGTGAAGGTTCCGCTCACGCTTTCGGGGACAGAGGGACGAGCTCCAGCTGGGATTCTGGGGAGCGGGAGGGGGTCTGTAGGGAAGTTCTTTTGCAGGCAGGCACAGATGGCAAAGGCGACCAGGTCTTGCAATTCAGGACGGATGGCGGGTAAAGGCTGCAGTGCACTCCCGGGGAGGGAGATTGCTGTCTGTGTCTGGACTCGGGGCCTGTCCCTTTAAGAGTTGCCAACAGGGGGAAAAACTCAACAGGTTCTTCCTATCTTCTGCCACAGGGAACACTAGGTGCCAGACTGTGAAAAGGAAGTACACACAGCCCAACCGGATTAATCGGCTTCTGTCATTCACTGCCACAAGTTCAGGTGGGGTCCCCCCAATTTAGGGGGTTTCAAAAGGTCTAGGCAACTTTGTGGACGTCTATTAGCCAGGATCAGTGTTCCCTCTAAGCTGAGTTAGTGTGAGCTAGCTCATAGTTTTTTAGCCTCCGGCTCATGTTTTTTCTTAGCTCAGGAAGGATGGCTCCATAGCAAACTAATTGATGCAGCAGCCAAATCGCTCGCTCACAACTTTAATGCCAGTAGCTCACAAAGTAGAATTTTTTCCCACAAGACTCCACAGCTTAGAAGGAGCATTGGCCAGGATAGCTACAGAGAAGTTCCATGTATAGCAGCAGCATTTCTTGCTGCTGGGATTCAGGCCAGCTGCAAACAGAATATGGATTCAAGCAAGGTACTTTTTATGCACCTGTTGGAATTTTACTGGCTATACAACTACAAAGGTGCATCATAGCTCAGCCATTGTTGAATGTTGAGCTCTTTGCTGGACTGTCAAGAGTGTCTCTGAACATGTGCAATGTGCATCCTCTCTTACCATCAAACAACCACAGGCTAGCCATCTACATGAGAAGAAAGGAATGGTTTAAGAGCAACTTTGAGCCCCGGCTCCTTTTAAAGGAGGGTGATGGTGTTTAATGACCAGAATCATGCATGCATGGGGTCACTTTAATTCCAGATACCATTTAATGTTTCATGCTTTCACTAGGCTATTGTTTTTACCATTGCTAACCCATGCCATCCTGAGGTTTCCGGCAGGCATTAACCTAGCTTGAAAAGCACATCATTTGAGATTGACAGTGCTATCTCATTCAGAGTTTCTCCAGTCAAAACCCAGTGATTAAACTGGAGTAACTCTGCACAGGATTGCATTGGGAGTTTACTGAATTTCAACTTCTGCCCTGGTTTTGAACATCACAACTCTGCCACTTGAATTTTTTTTTATTCCACTTGAAGGCGTTCAGTACACAGCTTCTTTCTTCAGATTTTATTATTGCAACAGACCTGTAAGATATTTGTGGCCAACTGTACTGACTGGTCCAAGGTCAGCAAGTAAGTTTATGGCACAGCGAGGATTGAATCCAAGTCTCTCCCGGCCTAGTGCAGCACATAACCATGATACCACACTTGTTCTTTAGGGGAGAATGCCTAAGCAAATCTGCCTGGAATTAAATCCCAGTAAATTTGATAGAATTTACTCCCAGGTAATTGGGCATAGAATTATAGCCTACATTAATTTTAATTTTATTTATTTATCTATGTATATTATTTATAGTCCACCTTTCTCACATGGACTCAAGGAGGATTACACATAGTGCTTTGGGACATGTGCTGTTGGTTGCATTTTCCTTGACAATGCTAGGTGTAGTGGTTAAGTGCGCAGATTCTAATCTGGGAGAACCGGGTTTGATTCCCCACTCCTCCACTTGCACCTGGCTGGATGACCTTGGGCAAGCCATAGTTCTGGCACAGCTGTTCTTGAAAAAGAGCAGTTTCTGTCAGAGCTCTCTCAGCCCCACCTACCCCAGAGGATGTCTGTTGTGGGGAGGGAAAGGAGTTTGTAAGCTGCTCTGAGACTCCCTTGGGTAGTGAAGGGTGGGGTATAAATCCAATCTCTTCTCTTCTTCTCCCTTCTTCTCCACTGAAGGCAGTGCTCCCCAGCCTTTTCATAACTGACCAAATGTGCAGTTTTGGATATGGAAAAAAAGGTCTAAAATTTTGCTTATACCGTACTCATTCTGCAGCCTGGTATGGATTTCCACACAGCACTGAATGAAAAATCAAAGCTCTGAAGGTTTTTAGAGTGATTCTGAGCTGTGCCTACTGCTGCTGATTTCATGACCATTCCACAGTTTAAAACAACTTAAAACAATGCAGAACAGTTTGTTGAATGAATCACAGCAAACAGCTCTGGGGCATCCTTACACATACTGCCACTCAAGAATTTCACTTACCTACTAATTCTACATCCCTGCTGTAGATGGTTGCAAAAGATTGGGATGTCAGAGGAAAGTATCTCTACTTGCCGTGAAAGTTGACAGTTTTCTGCAAGATGGGTATTCAGTCGGACTGAAAAAACTAGACAGAGCCAGAGAAGAAGAAGAAGAAGAAGAAGAGGAGGAGGAGGAGGAGATTGGATTTATATCCTGCCCTTCACTCACTTGGAGTCTCAGAGCAGTTTACAAACTCCTTTCCCTTCCCCTCCCCACAACAGACACCCTGTGAGGTGGGTGGGGCTGAGAGAGCTCTGAGACAACTGTCCTTGAGAGAACAGCTGGTACAGAGCTATGACTTGCCCAAGGTCATCCAGCAGGTGCAAGTGGAGGAGTGGGGAATCAAACCTGGTTCTCCCAGATTAGAGTCTGCGCAATTAACCACCACACCAAACTGCCCAAACTCGGCAGAGATGAACATATGAAACTGTCTTGCACTTATTCAGGGGTTGGTGATTGTGTGTGGGTATGTGCCTGGCTTGGGAAACGCTGACCTTGTGGGGCAGGCTTGCCATGGGCTATGTACTCAACTTTCTACTCCACAGCGAATACAGATTTTGCCAATGGTTCATCTTCACTTGCAAAGCTTCCAGCACAGGCCTGTGTGACCAGTGTTGTGTTAACCTTGTTCTTTTTTTAATTCCTGGGAAAAATGATCACACATCATGAGATTAGCATTGAACTTGCATTAACAGAATGTTTGTTTGTCATTTTCTATGACAGAGATAAAGCAGGCACACAAATTGTGCATCAAAGAGGTGAAACAGGAGATTGATACAATAAAGAAGAAATAGAAGCTGGGGAGGGGAGGGTTGCCAAAAGGCTCTTTAGTGGGGTGCCATTCAGTCTACAGTGGATGCTGCTAATACAGAGTTGATCCATTGGTCCATCTCTTCTAGTATTGTCTACTGGCAGCAATTCTCCGGATTTCAGTCCTGTGTGTATAGTTACTTGGACAGAAGTTCCCTTGTGTTCAATAGGGATTTTGTTTTATTTCTTTAGTTACTGCTATTACTTCCGAAAGTCACTGTGTTCTTACTGGATTGTCTGATATGGTTTTGTTTCATTATTGTTTCTTTCATTATTGTTGTTTCATTTTCATAACTCAATTTTGTTACTGTTTAGTATCACTTTCAATGGAAGCCCCCCCCCCAGATCTACACCTTTATGGTTTTCCATCCAACCCCCCCCCCCCATCTATATCTTCATGGTTTTCCATCCAAACTGGACAAAATTCTGGGAGGACACCCCTCCAAGGACACCCATGTTGACACATTTCAGACAGAATAAAGGGGCCCCTATTTTGAGGTAATGAGAGACACCCATATTTAACATTAAAATCTTCAGGAGAATTGATAGGAAATGTTCCAAACAGTAACACATACAGTACTGCTGCCAATTAGTTTGAAGAACAGGAGCACAAGAAGAGACAGACTGACAATGCTCGGACATTTGGTGGCTGGTTCCTGGGAAGGTTTACTCAAAAGTAAGTCATTGGCACACACACCCCAGCATGCAGGAAAAATAGGTCTCTCTCTATGTGGGGTGCAAAGCTCAGTTGCTAATCTAATTAGTGGTGATCTAATTAAGCTCCCTGCTCCCCCTGCCGAAAACTTGCCCCCCATTTTCTGGCTATGGGCCTGCTGGTAGGCCACCTACCAGCATTCTGGTTGTTGGCTCTCTGGCAAAGAAGGTTGGCTTATACAGACAGTGGTCTGATCCAGCAGAACAGGTCATACTCAAGATAGCTTTACCTAGATTAGACATGCCTTAACTGTGAATGGATCCAAATTTTAAAATCCTTGTTTTCTAAATGCCACACATAGTGGTGGGCAAAATGCCATAAAGCTCCAGTGGTCTCTTCTCTTCTCTTCTTCTCTCGCCAGTGGAACTTCTCACCATGAAGTGGGGACTGTGTGACATTTGCGCAGGTGTTACAAAGGGTGGCCTCAGCAACAGCTCCAGAGTTCCCTTGTTTCCATTCAGCTGTCTTATTGCCTAATAGGCAAGAATCTGTAGGATGAAAAGGTGTTGACATTGTGAACCAACTCTTTTTCGCCAGCTTCACAAAACCGTGGATTGGCTCAAATCTTGAACCTTGTGATGTTCTGCACCATCTCAAGTTTGCCATGTTGTTTGCCATTCCAAAAAACGAAAGAGACACGCATCTGATGAGGCTGAGTTTTGACTCTCTCGATCTGTAGTCTTTTTTCCCCCTTTCCAGAGAAAACTGAAGCTCGCTAGCTTACATCGTGCTCTGCTCTCAGTAGGCCAAATGAAATTTGTTCACAAATCGGCATCGCCTTGCCTTCCTTATCACATGGGTACAGCAGCACGTTCAAAAGGGCTGCAAATAAGAGATCACCCAATAATTCACCATGAAGTTAATATCCTCAGGAGTCGGCTGTGAAAATCAGGGTCCTTTATCATCTCAGCGGGTACCGCTTAACCAGCAAGAACACACAGGCTCAATAGTCGGAATGAAACAAGTTACTGGCTTATTAAAGCCCAATGTAGGTAATACGTGTATGAAAAGACTAAGGAAATAAAAGAGACATATAAAATATAACGCATGAAGATACGGTCTGTTGCTAACAAATATCGGTTGTGATTGGTTGCAATTAGCCGCAACATAGGAGCGAATGCTGGGCAGATTAAAGGAGCGCAATCAAACAACAACATCTGGGAAGTGCTCTGCAGCCATTGGCAACCTGTTTTGTTCTGCTGCACGAGCGGATTTAAAAGACACCTCGGAAAGTCCTGTAGCAAATGGGTTGCTATGGGCCACAGATGGACTATCCCATGTCTGATTACTCCAGCATGCTCTCATGGGGTCGGGATGGTCTGATCAGGTCATCCCGACTCCGTGCCATTGTTTTTTTGCCCCTCTCAGTATGCGCATCATCGCACACTCCATAGGGAGCCCTTAGGGCTGAGGTGCAAACCATCGATCCCTTGTTTAAGTGCATCAGAGACAAACGGCAAACAAACAAACCCTGACTCACCTGCCGTTGTGTCTGATCATGCAGTGGTGGGCTGTGCCCACAGCTTCAAAGGACTGGGCTCAAGTTTTAGGCTTTCCTTCAGTCCAGGGGTGTAGACTTTTTAATTTCCTGGGAGGGGCTCTTGTGTGCACGCCAAGCGCACACGCGCCAGGACAATGTTGCCGCCGCCGCACACCCAGGCGCTCCTCTGCTGTCTCTCCGCCATCTCCCACACAAGCAGGCCAACTGTGCAGCCCCAGTCCTGGGGAGGGCCGCCCCCAGAGCCCCTGGGTGAAGAAGGTGGCACTGAAGGGCTGGAGGAGTGCGGCCTGGGTCGCCCCCCTCCCGTCGGAAGCCGGGCAAGGAGAGCAGGGAGCCGCCACCACTGGCAGACCTCTCCTGCGCTCCGGAGACCTGGGCGGGACCCACCACCACCACCAGCAGCAGCCGCTCGGCTGAGGCCACCCCGGAGGCAAGGCAAAGCAGGCGAGATCTGGGCCGGGCACCTACCTGGCTGCCGTGGGCTCCCCACACTGGGCACGCTCCAGCCCAGGGGCTGGCACAGCAAGTCCCAGCAGCCCCCAGGAGGCACCACCCCTGCGCCCTCCCCTTCCCTGGGGGGGAGAGGAAGCCCTGCCTGCCCTCCTGAGGCTCCTGGATGCCCCCCTCTCTGGCGGCTGAGCCACAGTCCCGCCCCCTCACTCCCAGGGGGATTCTTTGCAAAGCCCCCCCCCGGCCATGCTTGGGATCCGCGGAACCCACCTGCCCAGTTGGAACAGCTCCCTGGGAACTCGCCCACTGCCACCGCCTCCAGGGAGGGGAGCCCAGAGGGAGGGAGAGAGGGTGCAGGGGAGCCGGGGGGAGAGGCTCTTGTGGCAGCGGGAGGGCCTAGGAAGGGGCCCTGGAAAGCGGGGAGGTGCGGCAGCGGGCAGGCGTGCCTTTTCGCCAGGGGGGGCTCAGTCCCCGCTGGGAAATTTCAGGGCTGGCCCGAGCCCTCAAGCCTCCCTGTAGTTGACGCCTATGCTCCAGTCTAAGGAACTTAACTGCAATTAGTTGGAGGACAACTCCTGAGATTGGAGGAAAGCTACTTGAAGAATGACTGTGTCCACCCCACTGTTTAGTGCACATTGCATTCAATTGCTGATTATACGCATACTGCTCTGATTGCATTGCTTTTTATTGTGCAATGCGCCTTCAGTCTCAATGAGAAAGGTCTATAAATGAAGTAAGAATAATAATTGTTCCACAGGGAGAGTAGAAGGTGCAGGATTCCAAGAGATAAGTGTGTTACTTTATATTATGTATTATTCTAATAAAACCAAAATCCAGTCAAAAGCATTGAACAATTCCTTCAGTGTAGGTATAGGGACCACTCCAATCTGTTGATGATGGCTAAGTAAGATGTTCCTACTGCAATCCTGTGGGTACTTTCCTGGTAGTAAACCCCATTGAATAGACCTTAGTAGGATTTGGAGTAGACCTGCTCAGGATTGCTCTCTGAATGTGCGCAGGCAGAAACTGGTGACACACTGAACATAGTTCCTGGTAAAAACTTGTGACTCATAATAAGGCCATAGATCATAGTTCCCGATAACAATATATGACTCATAAAGGCATGATAAAGGCAGACAGCCTAGAGTCTGTAGACTAGAATGCTACAGACTAGACTCTTCTCCAAGACAAACCATTCATGACTCTAACTTGGCCAAGTATCTCTTTGATAAGAATGCTTCTGAATTTTTTTTTTTATATGACAAACCCTAGAAATGATTCTAGGGTCCTATCACCCACCCCTCTCCCAGATCTGCTTTGATTTCAATAGAGCGTCTTTGGGATGATGAAGCTTGTGTGTGCTTCTATATGAGTGTAACATTATGGGGTTGGAATAAAAAAGAAACCACAACTCACAAATGAATGTTATGTTGAAAATGATATATTGAAAAAACATCTGCCTGAAATTGGACCCGGTGAAGACGGAGGTCCTGTGTCTGGGTCGTTGCAACTATATGCTCTATATGGCCAGGGTCCAACATACCTAAGGGACCGCCTTTCTCCGTATATACCCCAGTGGGCACTTCGGTCGGGGTCAGGTCATCAACTCTGTGTCCCGGGTCCCAGGCTCACTGGAACTAGGGCCAGGGCTTTTTCGGTGGAGGCTCCTGTCTGGTGGAATGAGCTCCCGGAGGAGATCAGGGCCCTGTGGGACTTAATGCAGTTCCACAGGGCCTGTAAGACGGAGCTCTTCGGCCAGGCCTTCGAATAGGAGCCACCACCAGCAACACCATCCATCACAAATGACATCTGTGATGGCAGCTGGCCCTAGAGCAACCCAGGCCTGGTGGCAAGCGGGCTCAAACCTAACCATTGGGTAGCCATCTGAGGAAATGATAAATGGAAGCTTTTACTGTAAATTATGTTATTTATTGGAATTGTTTTATGCTGATTTTATCTGTTTTATAATGTATTGAATTGGCCGTGTGCCCTTGTAAGCCGCCCTGAGTCCGTTTGCGGGGAGGGCGGGGTATAAATACGAAAAACAAACAAACAAATAAATAATAATAAATCAGTGGAATGAAATCATTAAGCCTCTTTCTCCATTTTTGCATGATAGAAATGTAGATGATGAACATAGACCGTTGTCGAAAAGGAAGGATTAAAATGGCATGTTTAAAAAACCCATTCTTTTTGCCTTGACATTTCTTCTTGATAAATGAACTGCACTTCAACATTTATGGAGCACCAGGAGACCATTATTCTATGACATTATTCTGGTCCACTGACGTTATTTCTTAATTATCTCCACAACCACAGAGTCGGGCATTCTGCATATGGCAGTGGCCAGATATAGCTTGATTTCATCGAGTAAAACCACGGCAGTGTCAGTGGGAGTTAAACCTGCCTATGTCAGGCTTGGTTTTAAGATGGGAATTTGAAAAGGTTTCATCTTTTCTCATTTACTGCAGTCTGGAAATGCACTTGTGCATCAGCTATATAAAGATATATATGTCATGGGAGCACCAACTTATGGGGTATTTTGATAATGGGCGGAAAGCTAAACCTTTGAGCACGGGTAGGTCAAGGATGCTTTACTCAGGAGGTATAATCTGGTTTGGCATCCACAATGAAAGGTTTCAGCACAGAATATCCACATGAAGTAAGCCCCTAATCAGGTCTGTAGCTACAGTGGGGCATCTTGGGGCTGGGCCCCCTAACTTATTGCCCAGGCCTCCCCACTTCCCATCCAGCCAGTTTTTTATTTTTTCGTACGCATCACAGCCACACTGAGCCATTGCCCTGCCCTGCCTCTCACCCCCCCATCGCTTTTTTAAAATGTTTACTCTCATCACTCCTGACACAGCCTAGGGGTGTGTGTGTGTGTGTGTGTGTGTGTTTGAGGGGTACCCCTGACATATTTATTTTCTGGGTCTCCCTCTGTATTGATACAATCTTCTCCAAACCTGGTTTGATAGATTTTTTCTGAAAATATCAAAATACCTCTGCATGCCATGTGGATGGGAAGGTACAGATTTTTGAAGGAGCAGTCCCGCACTGGCACCATTTCCCTTGCCTCAGCTTCCTACAGCCACCATTTTCTACTGAACCGCTGGACAGCTTTTTGAAAGAAAGAAAGGGAGAGAGAGAGAGAGAAAGAAAGAAAGAAAGAAAGAAGACAATAGTTAGATCACTATAGCACAATTAAGTCTATAGCCCTTTTTGTTATCTTATAGTGCATTACAAATGCTTGTAATGCTTATTCTTGTTGTTGTTTTAAATGGACAGCTATTGTGAAAATGGTGATATAGAGAAGTTGTAAGGGAGGGGTAGGGATAAGCCTTTGTCCACATACCACTTCTGAATTCTAAAGTATTTTTCCAAGCTATTTTTTTCTCTCAGTGAATTTTATGCGTAGCTAGGGCTTCTAATCTCCAGGTGGAGGCTGAAGATCTCCTGGAATTACAACTGATCTCCAGTTCTCCTGGAGAAAATGGCTGCTTTTGAAGGTAGGCTGTATGGCATTATACCTTGGTGAGTTTCTCTCCTCCCCAGACCCTGCCCATCCTAGACTCCACCCACAAAATCTCCATGATTTTCCCAACCCGGAGCTGGAAACTATGTGTAGCTTGTTGCATGGACACAATGCAAACCTCTTGTTTCTGCATGTCAATGTTGGGTTTGAAGAGGATTTTGGAACCTGTCATGGGCTGGGTGCCAGTAGGTCAGGAGCCAAGCCGAAGTCCAAGAAAGTCCGAGGTCAAGCCAAATCAGGAACGAGTTACCAAGTCCAAAACACAAGCCGAAAGCAGAGTCAGTTTTGATACTCCACAAACAAACTGGAATCGTAACCAATTTCATTCAAGAAGACTGCCTGTTCCATGAGATGTATGAGGTAGGTCACCAAAGGGCAGATCTATATATGAAAATTTCAAGCCTGCAGCTTTAAGTCTCCGTTGAAGTTCATGAAAGAATGATGGATCTCCCACTGGTTTGAACACTGCCTATTTTTGTCAGTTTTGCCATAAACACACACCAAAATCTGCAGTATTCAGAAACTCAAGAAGATTTCAGTTCCCCAGGCTGCTATATTGCTGGCCTAAAAGTCACCATTCCTCAGCAAAAGAACTTCAGAAAGGAAGACTCCAGTGGGACTCTGCTGAATCAGAATTAATCAAGAAATCTGATTGCATTGCCCAAGACTTGAACAAGGCTTGAGGCATTTTGCAGTCACTACTGGTGTTAATGAGCTTAGCAAAACTAGGAAGAGTATAATCGGGGGAGTGCTTAAGTCCTTGCCACCACTTGGTGAATGCTCTAAATCGCCAGCAACACACCAGACTGCCAAGACTACATTGTTACCCCTTGGTGGTAACATTAAAGTTGCCCACTTAAATTAGATTTTTCATACATTACCATGGTGGCAAGGAAGTCCTTTCCTTGTGGATTCTCCCCATGTAAAAACAGATATTTTGGAAGTGTAGAAAGAAGTGGATGGGCCTGATGCCATAGGTTCTTCCTTTCTCCTTTCCAGGGCTGCTGAGACTCACCAGACAAACTGCCTTTGGTGACCCTATCAGATTTAGAATAATATATGCAAGATAATGGTTAGAAGAGCCATGCTGGTATTTTCCCTGGGGGCATCTTAGCAAGCTTCCCAGGCTCTCACAGCAATATGGACCCCTGCAATTTTGCAGATCTAGCCATCTTGCTCTTAAAGTTCCTGTCCATATCATTTACTTAGGAAAAAGGTAGTGACAGGAGAAGAAAGACCAGTTTGGTTGGGCCCATCTACATAGTTCTGGTCATCCAAATTTCATTGCACTGGTTTTGGAAGAACAATAAGAAAAAGCCTTCAGCATGTTAAAATTAGGGTGTTAGTTTTACATAAATGCAACACAACTTCAGAAGAAGAAGGAGAAGAAGAGGAGGAGTTGGTTTTATAGCCCACCCTTCACTACCCAAAGGAGTCTCAGAGTGGCTTACAATTGTCTTTCATTCCTCTCCCCACAACAGACACCCAGTGAGGTAGGTGGGGGCTAAGAGAGCTATGACTGACCCAAGGTCACCCAGCTGGCTTCATGTGGAGGAGTGGAGAATCAAACCCGGTTCTCCAGATTAGAGTCCTGCAGCTCTTAACCACTACACCAAACTGAATACATGTCATTGGGGTTGAAAAATAAATCTTAACCATTTCATGTCAAATATAGGCTATGATTTGAAAGCATTAGCATCCTGCTTCAAACATTGCACGTTTTATCAGCAAATCATCCCCCCCCCAATCTTCTAATGATGATCAGCTTTCAAACATCAACTCTAATATATTTTGTAAAGATTGCACTTTTGAGTACTAAATAATTAACAGCTTCATCATACATTTCAGCAGAGGGCACTTGGAACAAAGTCTAGATCAAAACAACATGAGAGAAGAAAGTGTATTAAATGACATTATAGTGTACAAGCTTCTCCCTGAAGATCTGTTCAGTGTAACAGGGCTCATTTCATAGCAGGAGCTCCTTTGCATATTAGGCCACACACCACTAATGTAGCCAATCCTCCAAGAGCTTACAGAGCTCTTCTTACAGGGGCTACTGTAAGCTCTGGGAGTATTGGCTACATCAGGGGTGTGTGGCCTAATATGCAGAGGAGCTCCTGCTACGAAATGAGCCCTAAGTGTACAGATGTACATACCCCCTTTGAACAACCAGTTCAAAGTATAAAACTTTCCACATGGACTTAGAGGAACTATACTGATCCATCTGCTGGGGAACTACCAAATTGGACTAACAGATATACTTTCTCTCTAGCATTTTGCTTGTTTTCTTTTGTACCTTCCTCTTCATATTTAGAACATTCATGATAACCTGTCAACTAAGAATGTGCAGATGGAAATGTACTTATGGAAGTCTGGCCTGACCCACAGCCCATTTACAAATATCTGAGAGATTTCTAATCTAATCAAAATTATTTTTGACATTCTGGAGGAGGTGGGAGCCTTCTGATTTGATAGTCATTCTGCTGTCTTGCTGCCTGCTTTCAGTTTCCCTGGCAGGAAGAGAGGTTGGGAAAGCGAGGGAAAGAGTGATTCAGAATTGGCATCATCAGATGTGTTATTGTCTGGTTTTGTCTTCCCAGGTAGTGAGCTGGAGTGGCTGGAGGAGACGCTGCCCAACCGGAAGACTTCCTGCCAGCTGGGATCATCTCAATTAGTATCTCAGTATTTGGTGCTTCTTATTTCTTTTTTTCTTGGTGCTTCCCTCCCTAAAGATATAACAGGCTTCTTTATGGCACCATTTCACTGGCCCATTGCAGGCTTCCTGACTCAGTGTAGCTATGAACAAAGGTTGAGTCCAGTGGCACCTTTTAAGACCAACAAAGTTTTATTCAAAGTGTAAGCTTTCATGTGCAAGCACACTTCCTCAGACAAAAGTGCGTGCACACTGAAGCTTTTGATCTAGGGTTGCCAGCTTTGCATTGGGAATTACCTGGAGATTTGGTGGTGGACCCTGAGGATGGTAGGGTTGGGGCTGGGGAGGGACTTCAGTATGGTATAATGCCATAGAGACCACCTTCCAAAGCAGCCATTTTCTCCAAGTGAACTGATCTCTGTCTCTTGGGGATCAGTTGTAATAGCAGGAGATCTCCAGCTACCACCTGGGGGTTGGCAATCCTTTCTTGACCTGAAGCAGCTTCATGAAGACATTTATTTCCCCTTTTAGGGCAAACTCACAGGTATTTGCATCAGTAAGCAAGGGTGTAAACGGGGGTGGGCGGGTGGGGAAGGAAAGCATATGCCTTTACTATGAGCTTTCTGCTGGCCCTCTAGGCAAACTGAGAAGTATTATGATTCATTCATATATTGACTTACCCATATACCACATGGATAGAGTCAGAGCTAAGGTTTTGTGGTATCTAGGTAGGATTGTTTTACTGGGCAACTCCCAGAGGTTCTCTCAAAAGGAGAGGCTCAAGTTGTGTGGCCATAACTGGAGGAGGAGTTAGAGTCACTCTAAGTCCTAGTTCTGGCCTGTTCTGTTAGTTGTCTGTTGTGTTTAGGAATGCCAGCTTCCTGGTGGGACCTGTGGATCCACCAGAATTACCGCTGACCTCCAGACTAAGGAGATCAGTTTCCCTGGAGAAAATGGATGCTCTGGAGGGTAGACTCTAGGGCAATGTAACCCACGAATCTCCATCCCCAAATCTTCAGGAGTTTCCTAACCTGACTAAGTAAAGACAGTTTTTGTGATAATTACTGCCTCCAGTACTGATTCTTCCACCCCAAAGATATAACAGGATTCACATACTTGGTGGTAAAAAGGCACTTATGAAACAAGAGCAGATGTGAGAGATGAGTGACCAGATTATTGATTTGTGACAGAACAACTGATTCAGGATCTGTGATCTTTCCATGTCTGTAATTTCAGGTAAAAACAGAAAGCACCTGCTCCTTTTCCTGATATAAGTACCCCTACCCAACAGCCCCTTATTCCTGACAGCAGGGGGGGGTGGGGAAAGTCAGGCAACTCTTCCCATTCAAGAGAAAAGAAAGGGCGGTATGATGGTCTAGTTTTACCTTGCAATCCAAAATGGATTTAAAAGGGTGTAACTCTATTTAGAATTGCACCAGAATACACAGATCCAAGTCTGAGTTTTAAAATTTTAAAGCAAGTTTTTTGGAAGTGGGAGTGGGGTCTCATTGACATCTTTACACAACACAGAACTACAAATACTGTGCTCAAGTTTCTTGTTGATCAACACTAAGGGTAACAATATTTATATTTATTTTTTCTTAATACTTTATTATAAATATTTCAGTACAACTTCCCAATATTACAACAAACCAATTATAAAAAGAAACCAAGTAACTTAGGTTAATACATAAAACAAGAATACATTATCATCAAAAACATTACAAGAATTCTAAAGCAATACTTATATTTATTATGATTTTAATGCATTGTGTGTCAAGATGAACCTCTTCTATCTCTAAGGCTGTGGTCACACAAACTGAATAATGTACTTTCAATCTACTTTCAGTGCACTTTCCAACTGGATTTTCACTGCGTGAACTGGCAAAATCCAGTTGGAAAGTGGATTGAAAGTGGATTATTTAGCACTGAAGCTAAAGCTCAAATACTTTGGCCACCAAAGGAGAAGGGAGTACTCACTGGAGAAGACCCTGATGCTGGGAATGATTGAAGATAAAAGAAGAAGGGGATGGCAAGGGATGAGATGGTTAGACAGTGTTATCGATCAATGAACATGAAATTGAGCAAACTCTGGAGGACGGCAGAAGACAGGAGGGCCTGGTGTGATGTGGTCCATGAGGTTGCAAAGAGTTGGACTCGATTGTGCAACTAAACAAAAGACCACAGCCTACCTATAGAGAGGAATCAGTGACTGAAATAGCATCATTTCCAACCTTGCTATATATGGAACAACTTACCTGATTGTCAGTTCTTGCAGCTGAGAAAGAATTGTTCTGAGACTCATGGTTTTCACGTACAAGTGAATAGCTTCCTTAGTAGTTGAAGGATATTCAGAAGATATCATTACTGCTAAGAATAGAGCACTGAGTCAAAAGCGACATCATTTGTTAAAACCCAAAGTAAGAGCTCTCACAGAAAAAAAAAAAGAATTACTTGTAGCTTTACCTTTGATCATATCAATTGGGGTTTGAAAGAATATTTTTTCAACATTGGCATTGAGGGCCTTGCACAGCTACTACTGTCCATATTCAAAATACTTGAAAGATCCACTCACAGATCTCCTGGCACTAACTGCAGCACTCAAAGTGGCACATTTAACTTTTCAAATCACCTTAGTCCAGGTTTTCTCCTCTTCTGTGACACTTTCTATGTTGTAAGGTCATCCAAGGAAGCGCTGCTGAAGGTTCCATCATAATATGAGGACTAGGGTTGCCAGGTCTGGAAAATACCTGGAGACTTTGGGGATGAAACCAGGAGAGGGTGGGTTTGGGGAGGGGAGGGGCCTCAGCATGGTCCAATGCCATAGAGTCCACCCTTCAAAGCAGCCATTTTCTCCAGGGGAGCAGATCTCCATCAGCTGGAGGTCAGTTGTAAAAGCAAAAGATCTCCAGGCCCCACCTGGAAGCTGGTGACCCTAATGAGGGTGTTAGAAGTGGAGTCTGGGGCTTGACCTTCCTCAGTAGGGCTTATTTCGTAGCAGGAGGTCCTTAGCATATTAGGCCACACACCCCTGATGTATAGCCAATCCTCCAGGAGCTTATAGTAGCCCCTGTAAGAAGAGCTCTGTAAGCTCTTGGAGGATTGGCTACATTAGGGGTGTGTGGCCTAATATGCAAAGGAGCTCCTGCTACGAAATGAGCCCTGTTCCTCAGTGACAGTACTACACTTATGACATTCCTTCTTAAGAGAAGGTAGGTAGCTAATTGCCTTCATTTAAGATGATAATGAAACCTGATCTCTCTAGGAGGGCGTATTTTCGTTTATAAGTTACCTGGTACTGGTAAACTGTTCTGGATTGTTAGATGTTTTTATTTATTATTTATTTATTTCCAACATTTATATCCGACCAGTCTGCCCATTCAGGACTGCCAGAACAGCTGACAATTAAAAAAAGCATAATACAATACTTTATAAAACCCAATTAAAAACATTTCAATACAAATAATTAAAATACATAATGAAACCCAATTAAAAATGGGGATAAAATGCATACATAAAACAGAAAGCCACAAATTAAAACACTAAGCAGGAAGGAGGCATCACTGAGGGAATGCCAGATTCTCTCCACAGAAGACTGGCAGAACACAGCAAGACCTCGAGGAGTCGCTGCCACTCAGGGTATACAGTTGGGACCTTGATAGACGAAGGATCTGACTCAGTATAAGGCATAGGATTGCCATGGGGGGGAATCCAGGTTGCCAGATCCAGGTTGGGGAAGATTTGGGGATGGAGACTGGGGCGGACAAGGACCTCAGTGGGGTACAGTGCCACAGGGGTGTAGAGTTTTGTAAATTCCGGGGTGGGGGGCGGGGGCTCTTTAGTGTGCGCGCTTTGCGCGCACGCTTGCTGGGACGATGTCCCCCCCTGCCAGGAAACCTCTGCGCCTCCCCGGGCCCTTCCGAGGCCCACCAGCCGCTGCTGCCGGGGCCACTCTCCCCCCCACTTCTTCCCTCTTCCTTCGCTGGGAAAAGGGAGGGAGAGGGAAGGATGGAAGAGTGGCCAGGTGGGGGGGGGGGGGAGAGGCACTGCCAGCAGCAGCTGCCGGCCTCGGAAGGGCCCCGGGAGGCACGGTCAGGTGCTACGTTTCCTGGGGGGGGGATTCAGTCCCCCCGGGAAATTTCGGGGGAGGCTTGAGCCCTCGAGCCCCCCATAGTCTACGCCTATGCAGTGCCATAGAGTCCATGCTCCAAAGCATCTATTTTCTTCAGGGGAGGTGATCTCTGTAGTCTGGAGATGAGCTGTAATTCTAGGGGACCCGGAGACTTGAGGTCCCACCTGGAGGCTGGCATCCCTAATAAGGCAACTTAAAGAAGAAGAAGAAGAGATTGGATTTATACCCTGCCCTTCACTACCCAAGGGAGTCTCAGAGCGGCTTACAAACTCCTTTCCCTTCCCCTCCCCACAACAGACACCCTGTGAGGTGGATGGGGCTGAGAGAACTTTGAGATAACTGTCCTTGAGAGAACAGCTGGTACAGAGCTATGGCCTGTCCAAGGTCATCTAGCAGGTGCAAGTGGAGGAGTGGGGAATCAAATGCGGGTCTCCCAGATTAGAGTCTGCGCACTTAACCACTACACCAAACTGGCTCTCAATATGTTCATGTTTCAGATATGGTCAGAATGAATTCATTGGCCAGGATTCATGCTGCTCTAGAAATGAAGACTTGTCTTAAAGTTGATGCTAGTGGGAGAGAAGAAATCTGTGTGATGCTGTACACATCCAGCATCTTGTCTGAATGGGGCCCCCAGCCTTTATGTATGAGACGATAGCATGTCAGAGATCCATAGCCTGAGTGGGCATATAATGTTGGTACATTCAAGGCAAAAACAGACATGACAGTCATTCACCTCCATCTGTCCATAAAAGGCAAATTGCAGGCTTGTGTGTGCCTTGGAATTGTGCAGGGAAGGAAGAAGGGGTTTCTAACCTTTCAATTCTCACTTGGTTTCACTAATCAAAACTGGGATCTGTGCTTCATTGTTAGCATTTTAAAGAGAAAATGACATGCTTTCAAAGGAAATTTCCCCCCTTTAAAATGCCAGTAATACAAATAGAAGCTGCACAGCCCTGCAATCTGAATTGTATAGATGGAGGGAGGCACATCATATTAGTGTTTGCCATAACATTACATATGGAGCAGAAACCCCATGCATATCAGTTGTGGTGGAAAGTGCTGTCAAGTCACAGCTGATTTGTGGCGACCCCGTGGGGTTTTCAAGGCAAGAGACGTTTGGAGACATTTGCCATTGCCTGCCTCCTAGGATGCTCTTTTAGACAAAAGGTTAACATTCCAGTCAAAATCTGCACCATGGTATCATAGGATTAAAAAAGATCACTCAAGAACCCCCTATTTGCCAGTCCACAGTAAGAGTGGCATTTACCACCCTTTGCTTCCAATCCATGCCGACTGAAGTACTGCTTGGAAGGTATACCAAAAAACCACAGGAACAATGTGTATGCATATGTGGTACTACAGTGGAAGATCTATTCCATTAGTTCAGACCTAAGAAGCAGATTTCTGTCTGGAAATCTATCTATCCATCCATCAGTTTGGTGTAGTAGAGCCAGTTTGGTGTAGTGGTTAAGTGTGCGGACTCTAATCTGGGAGAACCGGGTTTGATTCCCCACTCCTCCACTTGCACCTGGCTGGATGACCTTGGGCAAGCCATAGCTCTGTACCAGCTGTTCCCTCAAGGACAGCTTGGGAAAGAGCTCTCTCAGCCCCACCTACCTCGCAGGGTGCCTGTTGTGGGGAGGGGATGGGAAAGGAGTTTGTAAGCCGCTCTGAGACTCCCTTGGGGAGTGGAGGGCGGGGTGTAAATCCAATCTCTTCTTCTATCTATCTATCTGTCTGTCTGTCTGTCTGTCTGTCTGTCTGTCATTGCCTGCCTCCGTGTCATGCCCCTGAAATTCCTTGAAGCTCTCCCATCTAAATACTAGCCAGGGCAGACCCTGCTTAGCTTCTGAGATCTGATGAGATCAGGCTAGGCTGGGCTATCTAGGTGAGGGATCATGCACAGTAGCACAATGCAAATGAAACACTAAACATGTGCAAAGTTCCTTGTGTAAGTTATTCTTTCTCAATAGCATCCACTTTAAATCAGGATTAACATGGCAATCCTGGGCAATTACACCATTCTAGATAACACTGAAACTGACGGGCCAAGACTGGAGTAATTCTGCACAGGATGGCACTGTAACAGTGCAATACTTAATAGAGTATGCAACGGCCACTGAAGTCAGTGGGCTTAGAACGGTGTAACTCTGCTTAGATTTCATCGCAAATCTCTTGAGCAGGAAGGTAAAGGAGACGCATCTCATCTCTAGTGCATTAATACATACATTAATATGTATGGGACATGAACAGAAATGTAAGGTGATAGTGTAAAAATGACTAAAGGTAAAGGTTTCTCTTGCTCGAAAGCCAGTTGAATCTGACTCTGGGGGTGGTGCTCATCTCTGTTTCAAAACCAAAGAGCCAGCGCTGTCCAAAGATGTTTCTGGGGTCATGTGGCCGGCATGACTAAACACCGAGGTGCACAGAACACTGTTACCTTCCCACCAAAGTGGTACCTATTTATCTACTTTCAATTTCTTGCTTTCGAACCACTACATTGGCAGCTGGGTCCAGAGATGGGAGCTCGTTCCATCATACTCGGGAGCCCATTCCATTGACACTCGGGTGTCAAACTGCTGAGCTACCGTCCTTCCAGTCTGCAGCTCAGTGTCTTAACCTCTGCAGGGGTCATTTTGAGCAGGAGCTTGGGGGAGCTCAGCTCCAGGAGTTGGTGCCAGCCCCCCTCCCCACGGGGAATGCCTGCTTGTCTCATGGCTGCAGCAAAATGACCCCATCCCCTGGAAAGGTCCTTGTTCCTCCGACCAGCCTTCTGAAGGCTTCAGCCACCGCTGAAGCTATCCTCCCAGAATAGCGCTATTTCTGAGACTTGGATTAGTAGCTGTCCCCCCCCCCCTTTATTTCTTGCCTTCTGACATACTTCTAGTGATGTCAGGTGGTGTAGCATATGCAAATAAGCTATGCTAATGAGCTATGCTAATGAGCTCCTGCACCTCTTTTTCTACAAAATGACCCCTGAACTTCTGAGCCATCATATTTCTAAGGGCAGACTGAATATGACATTTCACAGAATTGCCCATCATCATTCTCCAGCACCACTTTTAAAAAAATTAGAACATAATTGCTTTGTTAACAGTTCACAATCACAATAGGAAATAATCATTCACTTTGAAACTGAGTAGGTGATAATGTAGTTTTCTGCAATCTTCCTTTTCCCATTCATAATGGATCTTTGAAGTGGTCCTCTTTGGATAGGAAAAGCCATGCAGTAGCTGCTTAGGAAAAACACATGGTTCAATACAATTCATTGCCATTTTTGAATTATATGTTTGTGTCTCAGATTTGTAGCTTTGTGCTATTACATAGCACAGCCAAGAAGGTTAATACAAAGCACAACGATTGCTTAACATTGTGAGCAATTAATTGGTTATGGATCTTTCCCCACATACACGGAAAATGATTTATTAATGCGTATGTATCATCAGGTCGCATTTCTATCCTTTTTTATCTAACAAAGGCAGTAGGCAGTGAACTGACAAAATGTGCAAAATGAAATATATGCAAACAGAGTGATACCCAAACCTCACTAGGAAGATTTTAAGATGAGTCTCGGAAGGGAAGTAATAGGGCAATAAAATGTCAAGTGGAGTGGTGGTGCGCAGTGAGTCGACATGTGGATGGGCTGTCTATAAAGGGCTTTTGTGATGGGCCATAACTAAGGTCCGGTTCAGACAGCCTATGTATTCTGTTTCAGGAACTGGTCACTAACAGGTTTTTTTCTGTCATTTCAGACAGACCCATTTTAGTAACTGGTCCCTGACAGAATATATTTATCTGTTCAGACAAACACACTTCTGTCCTGTTCGGGAAGCATTCTTTAAGTGCTGTTGACTCAAACTGCTTTCCTCCAGTCTTCAATCCTTCCTATCGCTTCTGAAGTGCTATGGGGTGCTCCATTTAGATACACTGAGGCCATGGTTACATGGCACCCGAAGCCCAGATAAAGTCCCATTGGGACTTTATCTGGGTTATTTTCTTTTGGATTGGGACATCCCAACCTTGGCTGCGGTGGCAGCTGGTGGGGGCGGCGGGGGCGGCACCCTTCCTGCTCACAGGAGAGCGCTCTACACCCCTCTGCTGCTGCCACCGCCACCAGCTGCTGCCGCCAGCTGCTGCCCCCGCCAGCTGCCGGCGCTGCCAGCGGACCTGTCCTGGCTGGCTGGCTTGCCCTGCACGCCGCTCTGGGCTTCGAGCCCCACTGGTCGCTGCCTGGTAAGTTTGGGGAGAAGCATGCGGGGGGGGGCAGGCAGTGGTGGCTGGTGGGGCTCGGGGCCCGGAGCAGAGTGTGGGGTGGTTTCCCCCCTTTTTGCACTTGGGCGCTTGAGTGCCCAAGTGCCCAAGTGCAAAAAAGGAAAGAAAACCCCCCAGGAGGGATGATCAGACAGCCCTCTCTCACAATCATTGCGAGAGAGGGCTGTCCAGATCAGCTCAATCAAGGGTTCCTTGTGCGACCTCCAGGGAAATACTTGATTTCCCCGGGGGTCGGGAAACATGGGAGGAATCCGTGATTGAGCCCAGTTCAGCATGGGAGTTGTCCCAGCCGGTCTGAATGGTCCCTTTAAATGTGGGAGGAAACAGCATTTCCTCCCGCTTTAAAGGGCTGTGTGACCACGGCCTGACATTCATTACTGTTGTCACCTGGAAACAAGGAGCTCACTGGATACAGAGTTCAAGCGTGGGGAGGGGGACTGGACAGTTTTGAAACCCAGGAAGCTTTCCCTCCTTCCTTAACTCCCACTAACCATAGAGTGTGTGTGCCTGAGTCTATACTTCCTCTAAAGTCTAAACCAAACTTCTTAAAAACTGACTAAACATCTGTCTCATCATTTACTTATGCCCCTTATTTCCCACTTAAACACGATGTCCAATCAGGTACTTGTTCCAAGTGACAGCAGTAGCGAATGTTGGTGTATCTAAATAGAATCGAGGAATGTCAGTGGGGTCACTATGGTGCTGATTTGTAGTCCTGCTTCAGCACCATAGCGCTCCCAATATAATGTTGTTGTTTTTTTTAAAAAAACCCTGTCAGGGAGATTGTGTGTGGGGCGGGGGGGGGGGGATGGTGGGAAAAGAAAGTGGCACAGTTTGAAATGACACACCACTTCAGAAATGGCTCCTTACTGGAAGGGAAAGGCTGTGTGAAACAGCCATCCCTGTACTGGTTTATTCCATGATGGTACTATAATGGTTTAAAAAGGATAATGTGAAATTCCACGAAGTATAGCAGGAGTAGCTTTACTGGTGGCTACATCATAAGTAGGTCTGATTGGTGAGTGCCCTGAGACATCTATGGACAAAGGACCATTCTCATGAAGCTGCCTTATACTGAATCAGACCATTGGTCCATCAAAGTCCGTATTGTCTACTCAGACGGGCAGTGGCTCTCCAGGGTCTCAGGAGGAGGTGTCTCACATTGCCTACCACTAGCACTTTCCACTGGAGATATTGGGGATTGAACCTGGAAGCTTCTGGACACCAAACAGATGCCCATTCTGCACCTAGCATTCGCTCAGCTGTTTTACTAAACCCACCTTGGACAAGAAATTCCCCTCTGCATTGCATGCCACTTTCACTTTCTTTGACTGACGGATTTTATTGTAGCCTCCACACTGCATGCCGGTTTCACTTCCTGTGGTTTTGAGCTGCCTCTTTTTCTGTTTTAGTGTGGGTTTGGTAAAACAACAGAGCAAATGCTAGATGCAGAATGGGCCAGAGGCTCTTCCGCTGAGCCACAGCACTTCTCAAGCCAGTTCATCGTTGGCTGAAGAAGCTGTTGGGTTGGGCAGCTGAAGGGTGCTGCTGATGGTGAGCAACATCAACCAATCCTTTAGATTCTTGGGGGAAGGGAAGGGAAGGCTTTATACCTCTCAGCACAGTTTTGATGTGCTGGCAAGGATAAACAAAGCTATAGGTAACACTGCCAAAGTTCAGAGCCACAGTAGACTTACCCACAACATTGGTACCCATTAGAGGCTGCCTGTTAGCAGCAACCCATGCTAAAAATTTAGGATAGTGCTTTGATGATACAGTTCAACCATACATTGGTCTCTTCCACATGCACCTATTTGCCATGCTAGAGGGACACTTCACTGACGGATCAAACTGGCGCGATCACACCAGCACATCTGGGAAGCGTCCCGCAACTGTCATCAAGCCGTTGCAAACCATTTTGATCCAGTGGGGAATCGTAGTAAAAAACTACTAGTGAAACTCCAGTAGCAAATGGTTTGTTGCGGCTCACAGCCGGAGTTTTCCTGTGTGATTGTGCCAGCGCGGAAGTATGGTGTCGCGGATAGCGTGATCACATGCTATCCCAACGCGACACTGTTTTTTCCCCCCTTCTCCATGTGCGCATCATTGAAAGCCCTTGGGGGGGGGGGAGAAGCAAAGCATCGATTCCGCCTTCCCCCTTGCAGCGATTCATCGATTCCCCATTTAAGCACCTTGGAAACCCACCACAAAAAAAAAAAATGACTCGCCCATGGTTACGTCTGATCACACAGTGGCGGTTTGCCCCGGCAGGTCCATGGAGCTGTGTGATCATGCAGCTGCGGGGCAAATTGCTCCAGAGCAAAAAAGCCTCAATTCCCCTCTGGATTATCTCACTCGTGTGGAAGGGACCATTTTATTTTATTTACTTCATTCATACAGTCCATGAGGACTAGGGTTGCCAGGTCTGTCAGACCAGTCGGGGAGGGATGGCGGTGATTTTACGGAGAGCAGGGAGGGAAGAAGCTGGAAATAAATGCAATGTGCCTATGTCACACGGAAGTGACAGGCATGTTGGGGACATTGGGAGAGACACTCTGGTTTGTAGGCAAAAGTTCTATGGAAGAATTAGCTTCTAATGTAGAGTTTTGCCCCAAAACCTGAGCGTCACCCCCCACATGCTTACATCACTTTTGGGTGATGTAGGCATGTCACATTTATTTCTGGCTTCTAGCCTGTTTGGGGAGTGGGGTAATTCCCCCCTCTGGCCAGAGAGGAGTGCCTAAAACCAGGGAACCCTCCACCCACACCAGGGGGTCTGGGCTCCCTAATGAGGACCCAAAGTGGTTTACATTGTTCTCCTTTCCT
The DNA here is from genome assembly GCA_029233225.1 of Lepidodactylus listeri. NCBI lineage: Eukaryota > Metazoa > Chordata > Lepidosauria > Squamata > Gekkonidae > Lepidodactylus > Lepidodactylus listeri. The sequence goes on from JARCFY010000008.1 coordinate 26,643,468, forward strand.
CCATTCTATCCTCACAACAACTCTGTGAGACAGGCTAGGCTGAGAGTGTGAGACTGGCCCGAGGTCACTGCTATGTACTAAGGATAAGTCAACCCTAAACTAGCCCTGGGGTCAGGTTGAGCTTGCGTCCACAAACAATAGTTGGCTAGGACCCTAGAATGGACCAACAGAGAAACAATGTTGTATAAATAGCCCATTGTTGGGAAAAGGGTGTGTTCAGGGTGTGGTCTGTGCATGCTTAAAAACCAGGCTTCTGCCTAGGATTTTTGTCTTTCTTCTCCCAGCTGAAATCACTAATAAAGTAGAGTTGATCACTAGATGTGGGGTCTGTTCATCCATGGAACCCACTATTTAACTGTCACTCAACAAGATTCCATGGCAGAAAGGGGATTCAAACTTGGGCCTTCCATATCTTTCTCTAACACTCGCTACACCACACTGGCATTTAATCCAGTTGCTTGCTGTCCCCTGTCTTCCTTTGGGGATACAAATCAGTGTCATTTCCTGAAGGCAGATAAATTTGAAAGCCTTTGCATAAAGGAGCTGAGATGCATGAAGCCACGCAGTAGCTCTTTGATCCTGGTTGATAAGGAACAGGAGACTGTCAAGCCTACTCTGATTCGTGACCAAACCTAGCAACTGAATATGAAGCTTTGGTGAGAGAACAGGCCAGCCAGCAGCTCTCAGCACTCAAAACTCTTGTGCATTGTCCACTGAAGACTTTCCCTGGTGCTCTATCAGTTAGTGACAAATGCTTGAGGCTCTTTTCAATTACATTCTCATGCTGATTGAGGGGTTTGTCTCTTAAAGACGCTACAGTCTTTGAGTCAAGGGGAAAAAAACCTTATTATGTTATCTATGTGCCACATCTGAAAAGTACACACTTGGAAAGAGCACAACATTTCTCAAGGGAATAACACTATGTTTGCGCTTCTGTCTTACTGAAGAAAATATTTCTGTTTTCTTTTTTAAAAATCTCTTAGAATTAAAGTGTGGCAATGGAGATAATTCTAGTAATACATTATGCATGGAATGGAGGGGGGGGAAATTCAGTTGGAGGGTCAAACAAAGCCCTTCTTCTTTTTTTAAAAAAAGTATCATAATTGCAGGTAAGCAGCACTTGAGAGGGACATTTAACAATTTCTCCTGATCTACCCCCCCCACTTCTGTTTATCCTGTACAGAAAATATATAGAACCCATATCAGTACCTATGTACCATGGGGGTACATGTGTGGCTTGGTTGTTTCGGGTGTAGATTCAGGTGGGTAGCTGTGTTGGTCTGAAGCAATAGAACAAAGTTTGAGTCTAGTGGCACCTTTAAGACCAACAAAGTTTAATTCTGGGTATAAACTTTTGTGTGCATGCACAAAAAGTGATGAAGTGTGAAGTGATGAAGAATTATTTGGGTGTTAAAGATTAAACTGTAAATTTGTACTAAAGTGGTTTCCTGTATTAGGTTATTTGGCTTCTCATAATGTGGTTTCTAAAAAATTGGTTTATATGAACTTACTTCATATCCAACATTAAAAAGTTTGTATGTTATGTTTGGTAGTTGGTTGATTTAAATTTGGTGTTATGATCCACTTCTCTAATGCAACATAATTGAGAAGTATTTTTGTATGACGCTCTATGCAACTTACATGTTCAATATTTCACTTATCACAAGGCTGTAGGATACTGATGTGTTCTTGTTTTGTATGTATATTGTGATACACAATAAAATTTTAAAAAGATTAAACTGTATACATTTGTAACCATGTGAGAGATGTAGCTTAGAGGAATAGTTTCACTTCAGAATAGGGGTCCACAACCTTTTTGAGCCTGCAGGTGTATTTGGAAGTCTGACAAAAGATGGTGGGTACAACCACGAAATGGCTGCTGCTCAAAACTACATTCAACTACCCCGGGGCAAACTGCGCGTAGGTGCATAGGTGCATAGGTGCAGCAGCAATTGGGGCATGACTGGGAGCTTTAACTCTGTGAGCCGGAAGTGTCCCTGTGGGCAGTTGTGCGCTCAAGCGCACAGCACGCATGAACGGTTATGCCAGATCAGTGGGTTCACATTACCGGCGCTGCTTGATTGCGGCTTATTTGCATCCACACTTCCAGGAAGCGGGATCAACGTGCACGCAAATGGCTTGCCACGGCTTTTACCTGGTACTTTTAAAAAGCGGGTTCCAAACGCTTCAGGATGGGGTGAGTACGGCATGGGAACACCACACAGCTGTGACTGTGTGAACCGGCCCACTTAATCCGCTTGAGAAATGTGCCTATATTGCGCCAAACTGCCAGTCTGAACTCAGCCATTGAGATACAGCTATTCCTAACCACTCTATAGAAGAAGAAAAGATTGGATTTATACCCCGCCCTTCACTCACTTGGAGTCTCATAGCGGCTTACAAACTCCTTTCCCTTCCCCTCCCCACAACAGAAACCCTGTGAGGTAGGTGGGGCTGAGAGAGCTCTGAGACAACTGTCCTTGAGAGAACAGCTGGTACAGAGCTATGGCTTGCCCAAGGTCATCCAGCAGGTGAAAGAGGAGGAGTGGGAATCAAACCCAGTTCTCCTAGATTAGAGTCTGCTCACTTAACCACTACACCAAACTGGCTCTCTATAGGACTTCTAAAACCTTTCTGAAGAAGTGGTTAACTCCTTCTCCCATCTCCTTCTGAGGGTTTCCAGAGTCCTGATTGGCTGCTTCTGGCTTCTCCTGTGTACAAACAGGGTAAATACAGGACTGGTGGATAAAGGACAAAGGGTGACAGACTTCTGTCACATACATGCATGTTTTTTTCCTATAGGAAAAGTACAGTCTGAAGTAGGGGTGCTCAGACACCTGCCAGCTCAGCTCCCATCACCAGTGCAACCATTTTTTTCAGCGACTGTTTGTCTGTTTGTTGACCTGTTCATGGCTCATTTGCTGTGTTCCTTCCTAACAGTGCCACACGGTGCAATCAGCTTTTCAAGCCTGAACATTCTCACACACTCCAATTGTATTCTGCTTCTCCTCTTCGATGTGCTGCTGCTCTGCTTGGCAGACAGTTGTTTAAACAGACCATTAAACCAGTCATAGATTGTACAGAGTAATCATAAATAAAAGCTGTGTTCAAAAGAATCCTACCATTGTGCACTTGTTGAAGTAGTCCTTAGCAAGGTCAATTGCTGCTGATGGGACTGGATCACAGTTTTGAAAAGCCCTGACACAAACCTACTGCCCTGACCTGGATAGCCCAGGCTAGCCTGATTCTGTCAGATCATAGAAGCTAAGCAGGATCAGCCCTGGCTAGTATTTGGAGGGAATACCAGGGCTGTGATGCAGAGGCAGGCAATGGCAAACCACCTCTGAAATGCCTCTTGCCTTAAAAACAAGTCTACCTCACCACCTAGTGGTGTATAACACTAAAAGAGCTAGAACTGCTGGCTGCCAGATAATCTTAGGATCTCTTGGCAATTCTACACACAATGCCATGTGACAATTAATTAACATACCTACTTGACAGGCGTTCAAGGCATTCAGTGCCAATCTGAACAGACGATTTGTTCTCAACACCCATTGAATAATGTACTTTTGATCCACTTTCTATGCACTTTGCAAATGGATTTTACTGTGGGAAATAGCAAAATCCAGTTACAAACAATAGCTAAAGTTGATTGAAAGTGCATTATTCAGTAAGTATGAAAGTCCCACTGTTACAGTCAAACAAAATAATTTTGACTGCTGAACACTGTTAAGTTTGCAGCATGTGTAGTTAAAGGACTGGACTGGGAAATGAGATCAGCAGGGAAAATTTAAACATCCCCTTAGTGCTTGTCTGACGTGATTGCTGCTCCTTGCAACTGCTTTTAACTTTTAAAAAGTTGACATACTAAGTCAAAACAGCAGGAGATTGATTTAAGAAAACAAAATTCCTGGTCTTTGATTCCCCTGGTTAAGCCTGAGAGAAAATTTACCAGGGATTTCCAAGCTTCAGCTATGTAACATTTTATTCTTATACGATTCTCCAAAATAAGGCACATAATGCTATTTATATACTAAGTTATTAGCATGTGCACTTATCAAGTGTTATGTATATTTTGTTGCACAGAGAGCCCCTCTTTTTTCTTCCCTTCTGCCTTTCCCCTTTCTTCATTCTTCTGTCTTCTTTTTTTGTAGATTTGATCTATGCCTTGAAAATGTAAACTGAAAAGTGGTGAATGTATTCTGTCTTTTTTTTAAAAAACCCTGTTAATCTAATTAAAATAAAGTTGAAAATAAGGAAACACAGTCACAGATCTACCACCAACTCATCTAATGTCTACGAGAGACAGCGAAGACTGTCTGCCTGTGTTAGTATGTTGTGTACTCCAGAATGCAGTAAAAGTGCAAGGCAATTGGTCTGGAAAACAAGTGTCTGGTTTCTCAAAACATAGCACCTCTCATATATGTATACTTAGTTTATCTCACCATGTTAGCAATGTGCCATACATTGGCCAGTCATTCACAGATTGGTGGAATCAGGGTTTACTGTTTGTCCACCTGCTGAAGATAACCGCCCTCCCCCAGCTCCAATCCCTTGTCCTTGAGACACTGAGGAGTAGGAGAAAAAAATGTCCAGAAAATGGCCTCCATAGTGACATTCTAGGAATTTCCTAATGCCTCTACAGCCTTTACCATGGAGTTTAGGAGAAATTCCTAGAACATGGCCCAATAGTGAAGTCACATCCTTCTCAAACTTCATCCCCTCTAGGCATCAGCCTCAAAATCTGTCAATTTGCCAAGGCAGTGCTGGCAACCCTACTAGAATCATTTCAGTAGTTCATGTGAGAAGATAACTCATTCTGTGCTCAGAGTATTATATTCCAATTGTGCCTGCCTCTCTTTGTGACTGGGAACATGCAGCTCCTATAGGATCAGGGTTGGGCCACCTGAGTTGTACATTCCAGCCAATGAGAAGGGGCAGGCAACTTTATAGGTTAGCTCTGCCTTCTCCTTGTAGACATTTCCACAAACTGACCTGTTCATCCTAGCTTTTTGAATAAGTGGGATTAGCTGGTTGTCTTATCTAAGGCAAGACATCCTCTATCGAAGAAAATTCTGTTCCATTGGAGGAAGATTCCACAGCACAATGGAATCTTATAGGACCAAATTTTATCAGGAAATGAATAACGAATAATTTTCTTTCATCTGTTCCTAAACAGAATACTAATTGGCATGAACTAAGACCAGTCTGAAGCTGTTTTCACAAGCAATGCTTATACTTCCTGCCTAGTTTTCTGGATTGGGATTTTGTGTGTGTGTGTGTGTGTGTGTTAATTATTAAGGTGATATACAATGGCAACAACAGACATTTTATATATAAAAAGTAGTCTGAACAAATGTGTTAAATAAATCTAAATGATCTGTTGAAGCAAAACGATTATTTTCCTAGACAGATACAGGTGCTTTCTTTTTAAAAATAATGCCATGTTTTCTGTTCATACGCAGTAGTGTTTTCCATGCAGGAGCATTGGGTTCAGGCTTGCCTCTTGAAAATGGTCAAGGGGTATTTGAAGAGCGCTTGATTTGAACAAATGTATTGGGTGTCAGCATGATATCATTATGCAAATGTGAGAAATTAGAGATGTAAATGGCTTTTTGTCAAAAATGGTTATAGCTTTTCATAGACAGAGCAAATGTATTGTTATGTTTCCTATATAATGCTGGCTTTGTATTGTTTAATGACGTTGTCAGGACAGTGCTTTGAGCCTTGGAAAGCCACGGTACAAATGTTGCATATATATAGCTGCTGAAGCACATGTCTGTGGCACATTTTGTAAAGCCTGGCCAGCCTGATCGTCTTGCCAATCCATTTAGAGGAAAGCCAATTCTGTTTGGATGAGAGATGCAGAGATTCAAAAGGTCATTGGTATTTCCATGGATTCGAACTAACACAATACACTCCACAGTTTACTGATGGAAACAGGGACACGCTTGATAACAGCCCAAGGATCATTGCCTGAATGCCATTGTGCCCCATAATACATTGCTAAAAGCATGCCTCTGCCATCTGAATATTCATGTACTCAGCATTAGGTTGCCTGGCATGGCCTAGCAACCAGCGGGAGATTGGGGTCAAAGCTGGGGGCTGGGCATGTTATATCACTTCTGGCATAGGCGTCAACTACGGGGGGCTCGAGGGCACAAGCCACCCCTGAAATTTCCCAGGGGGGGACTGAGCCTTCCCGGGAAAACAGAGCACCCTCCGCCGTGCCTCCTTGGGCTCTTCCTAGGGCCGCCGCCTCTCTCCCCCTCCCCGCCTGGCCACTCCGTCCCTCCCTCCGTCCGTCCAGGGGCCAGCTAAGTAAATGCCCAGCTGGCCCCTGGATGGACAGAGGAAGGGACAGAAGCAGGTGTGGTCAGGCGGGGGGGGGGGCGGCAGCGGGGACATGGTCCCGGTGGGCGTGTGCGCTTTGCACACGCACACAGAAGAACCCCCATCCCCCCCCCCGGATTTTTAAAACTCGACGCCCCTAACTACTGGAGAAAAGTCAAAGTGATGTCAGTCCTCTCTATAACACCATAGAGGTTCTGGAGATTTCTAGAGAGGGTTGACTTTACTTCTGGTTTTCCCCTGGAAGTGATGTAAAGCCACCAGGCCAACACTCGTTGTTTGTTTATTTCTCTTACCAGGTCTTCTCAGTCCTAACTTTGCAATAGTTTCCTATGTCTTTGTCTAGCAGCTGAAGCAATGTGTCCCCATTTCCTTAAAAACAACTCCAAACTTGCAATGTTTTGGACTTGCTAACTGCCACCAGAAGGTGTTGCCAGTTGCCAGTCTCCCTGGCTTTCCCCTCCTCCCAACAACCAGTTTCAGTCCCAGGTAAGTTTATTCCCAGAGTCAGGGTCCAAGCATTATTTTTTCAGGCCTGGTACAAATTTGTAACATGCACTCCCCCCTACACACAAGTAATCACAGTCCTTCATCCCATACGTACAATCTCATGAGCCATGAAAACAAAATTAATTCTGAAATTACTGTTTTGGCCTAACCCTTGTTTCCAGGCAGGAAATGCCAAAAACCCTTTCTTCATTTTTGTCTGTGGTCTTAGCTACTTTTAGAAGTTGCTAGAATCCAGGAACAGCTATGTGAAGTATTGCTCTTTTCTGAGACCCATTATATGTAACACCTGTAAAGGCACCTCTCTGTAGTGTTCAGTTACAGTTAATTTTAATGTAAACAATATGCAACAAGAGCTTCCTGCTGGTATGGAACACAGTTGGGCGTAGTGTTAGCCTTTACATGAACATGCTGTCCCTTCTCTGACTAAGTAGGTCTCTGGTGTTTGGTTTCCAGTTTGGTGTAGTGGTTAAGTGCGCGTACTCTAATCTGGGAGAACCGGGTTTGATTCCCTACTCCTCCACTTGCACCTGGCTGGATGACCTTGGGCAAGCCATAGCTCTGTAACAGCTGTTCCCTCAAGGACAGCTTGGGAAAGAGTTCTCTCAGCTTCACCTACCTCACAGGGTGTCTGTTGTGGGGAAGGGAAGGGAAAAGAGTTTGTAAGCCGCTCTGAGACTCCCTTGGGGAGTGGAGGGCGGGGTAAAAATCCAATATCTTCTTCTTCTTCTTCTTCTTCCTGTTTGGTGAGAGCCCATTTGGTGCAGTGGTTAAGTGCATGGACTCTAATCTGGGAGAACCAGGTTCAGGCCTGTAGCCAGGATTTTTTAATTTGAGGGGCCTCTAAATAAACTGTGCCCCCCCCCAAGGGAGCGCTACAAATAAAATAAAAAATTGTAAGTCGGGGTGGGGAGGTCCTGGGCTGGATGGGAAGTCAGGGGGTCTTGGCAGTAAGTCAGGGGGAGGGGAGCCCTGAGATGCCCCACTGTAGCTACGGGCCTCACCGGGTTTGATTCCCCACTCCTCCACTTGCAGCTGCTGGATGACCTTGGTCAAGCCATAGTTCTGTCATAGTTCTTTCTCTCAGAACTCTCTCAGCCCCACCTACCTCACAGGGTGTCTGTTGTGGGGAGGAGAAGGGAAAGGAGTTTGTAAGCTGCTCTGAGACTCTGAGTGAAAGATGGGATATAAATCCAATCTCTTCCTCCTCCTCCTCCTCCTCCTTCTCTTCTTCTTTTTCTTCCCTTCCTTAAAACAACAAAAGTCCAGCATTTGAGTACTGTGCTTAAAAAAAAAGCGATGTTTGTCACTTTCCCAAAACAAATAGGGCTATTTGGTTGCTGTTTTTTTTAAATTACCAAAAATCTCGAAGGACTGAGTGAAAGAAATAATCATGGTAATTACATGATTGTGTATGCAAATCAATTAGTTTTGTAGAATTTTTTTTAACAAATTTGCATTAGTAATGAGTGTGGGAAGGAGGAGTAAAACTTGGCTGCTGATTTGCTTAACTGTATCAAATATATAGTTGTTACTTAACAATAAAATATTCAAAAGAAAAAAAATTATCTGGCTGGCTAGAAGTGGTCAAGTCAGTTTTAAAATCGATCATGGCCATTTCCACATGGAAAGTTTGCCCCGAGTTTGATACCGTTGGAAAGTGTTTTTCTCTCTCTCCTGCTTCCACACAGCATCCTGGTGAATTCCTGCATCTGCCAATGTTTCCCTGGTTTCCCCCCCAATCTTTTCCAAACCTGCTTTCCTCTATAGATTTGTAAAGATCACAGAACAACCAGGATAGCAGCTGCGTAGGAGGGAAATTTTTCCTGACCTGATGCACACTGCAGCCATTGCCCCCCCCAGCGGTTACTTCCTCTCTCAACTTTTAAAAAATGAAATTGGCAACTGAATATTATTATAGTGATATAATGGTCCCTTCTACACGAGCGAGATAAGCCAGAGGGGAATCGAGGCTTTTTGCTCCGGAGCAAATTGCCCCGCAGTTGCGCGATCACACAGCTGATCACACAATTGAACAAACTACTCAACAGAAATCCCAGGAAAGCAAATGTCTTCATTGATCATGCACAAGTGATCATCTGGGAAGAGGGCATTCCAAGACTGGAGTGCCAATACTGAAAAGGCCATGCTTATCATTATGGTCTGCCACTGTAATGGGTGGCAGGGGCATGATATTGTAGCTCTCCCAACACTAACCGTGATTGGAGAACTTCTTGGAAATCTAGTTCCTCCTTACCAAACAAACAAGAGCTAACTGGTTATGATTTGGAACAACTACAACTACCACATAAAAAGTCTGAAAGAAATAATAATAAAAGAAGACAAAGTTTGCTTCAATTTGGTTGGTCTGGTCTACCTCACAGCAACCAAGGAGAGTTTCCTGAACAGTATGAACTTTTCTGCGTAGACTTACAGAGCAGCTTGCAGAGTGTGATTGCATTCAAAGCTGGAGAAGAATTTGGAAAGAAATGGAGCTCATTTCATGTTGAATACACTTATGGGGCCTTTTCTCACTAGCTTTCCCCCGCGGTTTACACCGAAGCTAGCACCGGAGCTTCTGGTCAGTTTCCCACCATTTGCTCCGTGCTCACAATTTCCTCCAGAGTATCACTGCACTGCTGGAACAGGATTTTCTTGCTCCAGGGAAGCTCCGGAGCAGTGCAGTGATACTCTGGAGGAAATTGTGAGCACGGAGCAAATGGTGGGAAACTGACCAGAAGCTCCGGTGCTAGCTTCGGTGTAAACCGCGGGGGAAAGCTAGTGAGAAAACGCCCCTTATCTTGACCAGGTCATTACAAGTGTTGGCCCTGCTTAAGTTAACCAGTGGTAATCCCTTCCTTGCAACAGGCTTAGACTGGCACAACTCTGTAAAGGATTGCAGTCGTACACTAGTGAACTTTCTTGCTGAACAGGGATTTGAGTCCAGTACTTTCCTTCTTGGTACATTAAGAAACAACAATTATTCTCAGACTTCCTTGTTTGAGGAAGTAATAAAAACAGGATTGAACAATTTGGCATCAGCACATTTTTGTGACCTCTCTTTACGATACTTGGTGTTGTTTTTTTTAAAATCTCAGGCCCATGTCAGCTGTATAGCGTTGTCCAAAAGGTTTTCTAGTCAGTAATGAAATATTCTTTCTAATCCTTTTTCAAATGGCTGAACAAGGGTGATTTTTTTTTTTTTAAAAAAAATCCTTTCTGTTCCATGTTTATTTTCAGCCTCAGAGTCAATGCTAGCTAGGGAGTGAGACTAAATATTATGACAAGATTGGAACTACGGTTTCTTCCTCCCTCTTGTCATCTATCTCTCTGAGGTTGTACTCGCTTGCCACAAAACTTGTTTCATGGCAGCGAAAGAAAACCCTTTACACTTGCTACCGTAAGAACATCTTGTAACTGAGGGGAAGGTTTACAGTTCAAAATAAACCTGTTCCCTCAAAATCATAAGGGGCTCTGTGGGTCCCGTCAGTTGGCAGAAAAAGTCTATCACAAATCCTCCTATCTTTTAAAAATTAATAGGAGTTATTCAAGGGCCTATCTCAAATAGGGGATAGGGGATGAAGCTGGGTGTTTTCCTCCCGTATGCTGCTGCTAACTGAAACTATCACACACACACTCAAAAAACAGCAACGGGATATCCATCTTTTTTTTCTGGGAACAAACAACAGTGTAGATGTGTTTTTGGTTTTGATTAGAATGCTTGGTGTACTGAAGGCCTCTAGTTCTATCCCTGGTGTATTCAGCTAAAGAAAGGACCAGGGTGTAGGTGATATGAAAGACCTCAGTTTGAGAACCTGGAGGGCCATTGCCAGTCTCTGGAGACAAGAAAGAACTTGATGGTCTGATTCAATATAAACGAACTTCATGTGTTCATAAGAAGATAAGAAGAGCGCTGCTGGATCATACCAGTGGCCAATCTACTCCACCATTCTGTCTCACACAGTGGCCAATCAGTTCCTCTGGAGGACCAACAACTGGGCATAGAAGCCAAGGCCTTCCCTTGATGTTGCCTCCTGGTGCTGGTATTCAGAGGTTGACTGCCCCTAAATGTGGAGGTTCCCTTTAGTCTCTGTGGCTGGCAGCCACTGAAAGACCCCCTCCTCCATAAATCTGTCTAATCCCCCTTTAAAGCTATTTATGCCTGTGACCATCAATATGATCCTGTGTGGTTTGCCCCACAAACTAAGAAGATTGGTGTTCAAATTATGCTCCCATCCACAAAACTTCTGGGTGAGTTTGGGCCAACCAGAATCCCTCCAGACACAGGAGACAGGATAGGCCATGTGCTGTTCTGAGCTCTTAAGATGGAAAATAGGATGAACAACATGGCACAAACAGACTGATGGTCTTACAGGGGGATGGAGGGAATGTGACATGTATGTTCCATTTTCTGCCACAATCCTGTGGGTGTTGTAACATTTAGTTGTCTTCTCAGTGGGTAATTTAAATGTGCAGATGTTGAAATGAACGAACATGTAAATGAGCAGTTGTTGTTATTTCCCCCCCAGGAGTGGGCATAGCATCAAGCCTTAGTTTAACACCATCTTTCTCTCTGACCTCATCCCTGCCTTTCCTTTTCAAAGGAGCACAACACACACAGAAGTCTGACGCAACCCTTTATATTGTTACCGGGCAACCAGCCCCATTGCGCTATGCCAGATCTCCTAAGTTCTTCAGCAGCTAACCTTTCAAATGACTAAATCAAGATATATGTGGACAGGTATGAAATAACATTAATCTCAATGGAGCAGATGCAAAAAATGATGCAGAAAAGCTATAAATCAGCCATTTAGAGCCTGAAAGTTAGAAGGAATTTTGCACATCCTGCCTTTGGAGCCTTTGGTGCAAGCAAGATACTTGCTTAGTTGCCTTAACCTTTGGTCGTTTTTCCCTTAATGATTTGCTGATGTCTCAAGACTCAAGACAGATCCCCTGTTATTTTCAGCCAAAGGTTTCCCCTTCCGTTTTACTCTGTCACTGTTAGAGACCCTCTCATCCTCTTGTTATAAAGCTGGGAGCCATGCAAGAGAATTAATATTCATCCCCCTAAATTTCTACACTGTATAAAAAGTGAGGGGGGTCTAATGAAGTGCTACCACTCCAGAAAGCTATATATATATATATATATATATATATATATATATATATATATATATATACATACACACATATGTATATATATACATAATATATATGTATATATATTATATACACACATACACACACACACAATATATATATATATAATGCCAGCCTTTCCTTTTCAATGGAGACTCAGTGCCACTTACAACTTCATTCTCCCTTACTCTGATTTATCTTCAGAACATCAATCCAGTGTAAGTTAGTGTTGTGTATTGAGTCTGAATCATCCCTGAACTAGTACCTGGAACTGGTTGAGCTTGTTACCCCTGAACAATAGTTTACCAGGACTCTGGAGTGGACCAATAGAGAAGTAGTATCATGTAGATAGCCTATCATTGGGAGTGGGGTGTGTTAGGGTGTGGTCTTTGCATTCTTTATAACAGGGCATATGCCCTGGAGTTTGTCCTTGTAGTGTTCCTGAAATCACAATAAAGTAGAGTTGTTTCACTGCAATGCGCCCAGAGCCCAGTATTTAACAGTTGGGCTGAGAGAAGTCACCCAGCAAGTTTTCGTGACAGAGTAGGGATCTGAACCTAGCCTTGACCATGATCTTATGTTCAGATGCATCCACTAGGAAAGGCCCAGCTAGGAACAGCCTCTCGGTAAACATAAGACAAGAGAGGCTTTGTCCTTTTTAACTGACTTACTAAATCGAATATTTCTGATAATAACAGAACTCTTGGTTTGGCAAAAAGTAGATTAATTTATAGAATTTACAGCCCCAAGATAATAAAGTTTAAGACAAATTCCTAGAAGATACATTTACCAATGGGTATTTCCTATGATAACAATATAGAGTATCTATGTTCAGAGGCACTGTGTCCCTGAATATCAGATTAGAAGGAGAAAAAATAGGAACAGGCTGTAACTTTCGTGACCTTCTTGCAAACTGCTGTAGACATCTGCAGTTGTACAGAATGTTGGACTAGATGAATCTCAGCCTCAAGTATTTATATTTAAACTTTTAAATCAGATAGCTTACTAAAGCAGTTTTATTTATTTATTTATTTATTTATTTGATGGGGATGCTAGCAAGCAGAATAGCCAGGTGCCAGTCCACTAATGTAATTTCATGATGGATTTTGGCTGGCTTGTGGGGAGCAGAAAATGGGGGTTTAAATGGCTCAGAGTCATTTAACTCCCTGCTGTCTGCTCCCTGCCACTTTTCGTGGGGGGAATCCCTGCTTTCTGCTCCCCGTGAAAAGTAGTAAAAAGAAAGCAGGTGTTTAAATGACTCCAAGCCATTTAACCCTCTGCTTTCTCCTCCCTGTCAAAAGCAGTGGGAAGCAGAAAGCGGGAGTCATAAACTGCTACAAACTGGTTTGGTTTGTAAACCAATCTCCTGGTTCATATTGGTTCGTGGTTCAATGCATGGTTTGGCCATGAAGCTCAAAAAGACAGTTTGTGCCCAATAGCTGGGTCTCACAGTGTCTCTACCTGATGACAAGGGCTTCCTTCTTGGAATTGCACCCCAACAGAAAAAAATATTGCATAGAACATATGACTTCCCTCAGGAAAGCTCTGGCAGCTGTTATGTTCTAATAATCTCTCCTGTTCAGTTCCTAGCACCTCCAGTTTAAAGGTATCTGAGACAGATTTTAGAGACCTAGTGTGAGTGAGACCTTTGCTATATGGTCTAATGCAGGATGCAGAGCTGTCTGTCTGAGGGGAATGAGAAAGTCACCTCAGGTGGGAGAAGTTGAGGGGCGGCAACCCCTTAACCTGAACACCTACTCATAGCCCTCCTGGTCTTGTTCCTTCCCCAGGCCTCTTTAAAAGCAGCATGGCAAGCCATGTGTGCCACTTCGCAGACTCTTGCAAGGTGCCTTGCTCTTTCTCACTGGAGTTTGACCATAGTTTCTGGTTGTCTGTTGCCCAAACAACCAGAATGGTGACCAAAATTTCACAGAAAGGGAATCTCATGAGAAATTCAGGAAATGTAGTAGAGCCTGTGTGGTTTGCTGTGCTATTTGTAAAGAGAGATGATGGACCAGTGAAGGGGTAAGGAAGATTATCACTTCTGGTTATTATGAGGGATAGTGGAAGGATGGGAATAGTGGGATGAGGGATGAGGCACACATCTTGAGCTGCCTGCCCTTGAGCCAATAGCCTGATTCAGTATAAAACTGCTTCATCTATAAATTACCGGAGAAAATGTTGGAGTGAAAAGTAAGTATGGAGGCTGATTTTAGTACTGTCCAGCTGAAAACCATAAAATGGTGGGCTCCTAATATTTTATCTGTGCTGTAGAATATTTTACTATCTCAGCTTTATGTCTTTTGATAATGAAGGTGAACAAAACAGAATGTGCTGGTTAGTTAGCATCCTTGTGACCATTAATCATATTTGAAAAGAAGCCAGAGGAAAAAAATAAACTGCTCAGGGATTCTCTTTTAAACAATGCTTTCTGTCAATTGAAAAAAACTGAAGAAAATAATAGATGAAAGCCTTTCTACGTTAGAAAAACAACAGAGCTATTCTAAATCTCAAGTTTATATTCCCAGCAACTTTTAATTTCAACATCAGCGAGATACTCTTTATTGTAATGAAAATCAGCTACATTGACTTTTAACGTGGTCAGAGAAAGACATAGAGACCTGCTCATTCATCATTCATAATACCTACTTAAGGAATACTTAAAAACTAATACAACAATAGAACAAATAGGGATAAAAATCCATTTTTGACCAGGGCTATCAATTGAAAAATATCAAATGAAGTGCTAGGCAGGTATTATCTTCAATTAAAATGTATCCTCACGCAGAATTGGTATAGTCAAAATAACAGCTATGCCACAGTAAAAAGAGAACAGACAAGTGGTCCCAACTAGTATATAATGTTTCCCCTTAGAATAGCCCTACATATTTTATGGCTAATTTTAAATGGAAGAGACAATGGAGACTCAGAAAGTATATCATCCACCTATGCCAAGTTCTTGGCTGAGTGAGTGGATTGTCCATTTGATTTTTATCTCGCCCTTCCTGCAAGGAACTTAGGACACATCATATGTTTTATTGCCCTTTTCCCTATAACAGCCCTCAGGATCACCCCTCTCCAGTTTGGTGTAGTGGTTAAGTGTGCGGACTCTAATCTGGGAGAACCGGGTTTGATTCCCCACTCCTCCACTTGCACCTGGCTGGATGACCTTGGGCAAGCCATAGCTCTGTACCAGCTGTTCCCTCAAGGACAGCTTGGGAAAGAGCTCTCTCAGCCCCAGCTACCTCACAGGGTGTCTGTTGTGGGGAGGGGAAGGGAAAAGGAGTTTGTAAGCTGCTCTGAGACTCCTTTGGGGAGTGGAGGGCGGGGTATAAATCCAATCTCTTCTTCTTCTTCTTCCAGTCCTGGATCCTTGAACAGACTCCTTGTACAAAGAGAGCAGGAGGACCTAGGAACAGACTTCCTTTGACAAAGGTTTAAGGGCTCAGGAGACTCCAGTCACACTCTAGTTTCTGAGCCTCTAGAGGAAACTGCTGTTGTGACCAATGCTCCCTCTAAGCTGTGGTATCTTGTGAGCAAAAATTCTACTTTGTGAGCTGCTGGCATTAAAGTTGTGCGTGAGTGATTTGACTACTGCATCAGTTAGTTTGCTCTGGAGCCCTCCTTCCTGAGCGAAGACAAAAATGTGTGAGCTGGAGGCTAAAAAACTGTGAACTAGCTCACACTAACACAGCTTAGAGGGAACAGTGGTTGTGACAGAGACAGTAGGTCCAGAGGACCTTCCAGTACCTGGGTAAGGCACCCCTTGGCCATTTATGGTAAAGCCTGGAAGCATCCTCCCCCCCAATTCTTCACCTGACTACCATGATCATATCACAGAGGGCAGGCTTGTGAGTAAGTGGCCCCCAGCATAGGAGGAGCTTGTGCAAGTGCTACTGAGCAATATAACTGCCCCGGCATCCATAGCTACTAGAGCTACTGCTATTAGCCTTAATCCTAGTTAGGATCATTGCCGGATAATCTGCTTTAATGGATCACCTCCTAAACACTGATCCAGCGACCTGTTAAACATCCAAACTGTGTCCTGGGGGCAGTTCAGCTGCTGAGCACCAAGCCATGTGTGGTCTCAGCTGCTTCCTGGTTGCTGCTCATGAGGAGCCCATTCCCTTGACCAGCTACATTAAAACAGAACCAAAACCATGGGAGGAAAGTTATTTAGTAATTTATTTTTCATATTCATAGCCCATCCTTCCTGAAAGTGGGCTCAGGGTGGGTAACAACATATCAGCAATACAATATATATAATTAAAAAGTAAAACACAATAGTATACATTAAAATCGTGGTCACAACCCCAGAACAGGAATTGGCTGGCTGCAAGAGGTTCCCTGGCCCATTGGTAACAGATGGATAATAGCCAGCTATTATTGGGTGGGTGACAAAAACCTCAGGGAGGCCATAATTGGACACCATCTGCCTCAGCCGAAGGCCTGGTGGAACAGCTCCATCTTACAGGCCCTGCAGAATTGAAGAAGATCCTGCAGGGCCCTGATCTCAAAAGAAGAAGAGGAGGAGGAGGAGGAGATTGGATTTATACCCTGCCATCCTCTACCCAAAGAAGTCTCAGAGCAGCTTACAATCACTTTCCCCTCCCCTTCCCATGACAGACACCTTGTGAGGTAGGAGGGGCTGAGAAAGCTCTCTCAAGAACTGCACTTGAGAGAACAGCTCTGAAAGAACTTATGACTGACCCAAGGTAGCACCAGCAGCTGCATATGGAGGAATGGGGAATCAAACCTGGTTCTCCCAGATCAGAGTCCACGCTCTTAACCACGACTCCAAACAAGGGAACATGTTCTACCAGGCAGGGGCCAGGGCAGTTCGGCTGAAAGATAGTGATTAGCTCAAGATTATGTAAGGCTGGGCAGCATCCTTATGGACTTTTCTGATTTATAGGGGCAGCGTATGGACTATGATATCAGTTATGTGGGACATGAAAGTACACTAGGTGACCAGTGGGAAGATGGGAATAGATACCTACCCTACAGGATCAGAGTACCATTTTCTGAGGTTGCCACCTCCAGGCAGGAGGTTGACACAGAGAACAAAGACACTCTCTCACACAAAGCCATGAGGTTACAGACTTACACCAGCAACTCCATACAGATATACACTCCTTGCACGTATGCCTGCTTGTGCCCCCTCCTGCCAGCCTTCATCTCCATTTGTCACATCAAAGGACTTCACACCTGGGTGCGAAGACACCGAGATGCTTCCTGAAGATCGTTTCCCATGGCCAGCAATCCTGTGATCCAGAAGATCGGCACCAGATCCCACTGACAGCAACATCCTGCCCTGGCCATCAGATAGATTTGAATATTGACCACTCCTTTAACACCTCCTTAATGGCTAGAGATCGCAAACGGACCTTCTATAGGTTTTCTAGGGATGGCATCATATCTGGCCATCCTCCTAGGTACCACCTCCCAATAAAAGCTGTTCCCCAAGAGTTACAAGTCTAGCCTAGTTTCTATTCTAGTTCCTTCCTTGTCTCCCATCCGCCCTCACGAACCCCTGGGTGCACCACTGGGGTCTGCCACATGGTCTTCTGCTGGTTCAGAGCCACGATCCTTTATCCTCTTCCTAAGGATTTCTCATCCTCATTTTCCAGCTGGATTCCACTGCTTCTATAGAGGTAAATATCACCCTTGACGGAAACCATCAATAACCTGCTCATGCACACGTCTCTGTAACTTCTATCTAATTTCCCAGTGCTGCATGCTTGTATGAATGACAGAACAACATTGTTTTGTACAACCTTTTATTATATTTCAGTAAACAAGCTATCTTATACTTTTAAATTGAGTCTGTGTCAGTTTCTCAGAAGCATCGGTTAGTGCCACCTCTGTATACACTGGTGAAGGTCCTGTAAGCCTACTGCATATTGATAAGGGCTGATATTCCCCCATAAAATTGATAAATAAGAGAGCGGTCAAGCTAACAATTACCCCATTGTGGTTTAGGACAGAATAGTGATTTGAAGTCAGCTCTCCCCACCCGACACCCTAACCACTACACATCATAGCTCACTGACCACAAATCAAGTTGGCCATATCCCTTTTCATAACTTCAAATCCCTGATACCATCAAATCACAGCAGGGATCATGATGTCCAGACTCAAACTGAGCCTTCACATGTTGACTGTCTATTTATGTAAACTCAGCTCATCTAGGCTTTGGGTATGGAGAGCCTGTTCAATTGTACATGTCAGGGTTGGCACAACAGGTGCAAACTCACTTCCCCAACATATGGTGATGCTATCTGGATATGAAAAGAGGTAATCAGACTGGGTGGATTTAGGCTGGAGAAGGAGGCTGCCACCATTCTCTGTTTAGTTGAGAGGTACTTCAGGGTCCCAAAGAACAGCTTTGAGCAAGATGAGCTGTAGGAGAAACTGTGCTATAAAAGTCCAGGTGCATAAGTGTACATCTGGCACTTCTCATCTATGCAGGAATAACTTAGTAGGACACATTTAGGTGGGTAACCATGTTAGTCTGAAGCAGCAGAACAAAGTTAGAGTCTAGTGGCACCTTTAAGACCAACAACATTTTATCCTGGGTATAAGCTTCAGCTTCAGCAGAAGGCACGGAAGTTCACTCATCTTCCTAGCTTTCCTACTCCAACAGCCATTTCCAGGAAAGTTTATAGAACTGCAGGATGAACAAAGCAGAAGGGGATATAATTGATTAAATGCAAATGAAGTATTTGAATACCAAGGGGATATAGAAAAATATGAAGTTATTATTTGATTCCCCCCCCTTGAGATGAAAGAACCAGAGATTTGGAGTGACCAATAATTTAATGTAAATGGGCTTCTGTTGGCTTTAGATTTAATAAGAGCAAGGTGTATGCTATTTTCCTTCCTTCCTACCTTCTGAATTTCTTAACCTATAGTCCAGAATATAGAAGGCTTCACCTGAGAAGCACCCTCCAACTGCATCTCAGATTTCATTTTAGGTGAATTTCAGTGGTGGCTGTTCTACAGGCGAGCACATTAAAGAACGTGTGGGGACACTGTCAAATAGTATTTTACAGCTGTTTGAGGTGAATTAAACATCTGGTGGCAAATAAAAGGCTGGAGTACCTGGTCAACACTGAACAACTGCAGCTTGGAGGGCAGAAGAAGAAAATTAAATGGTAATGGGTGTGTTAACACTTATGCTACACACTGTATTTCCCCAGCTCCCCCACTCTTGGCAGCTTGGCAGTGACTGGGGTTTCCCTCTCCATTCCTCCATCAAATGTTCTATTCACTCCTTCTTCTGGGCCAATGGCAGAGCCAACTGAGATCTATTCAACTGGGAATTGCTGAGTGTCCTATCCTTTGGGGTATTTGATCCATGGAGGTTTGAAAGTGGACTGCTTTTTTTCCAATTCCCAAAAGGCCTTCTCCCTTTGGGAATTTCCTACCAGAAGAGGTAAGGAAAGCCACTTCCCCCGTTATGTTTAAGAAACATCCTGTAACATGAGGAAAACAATGTTGTGGTTCTTTCTTCATCTTTTAGCTCCTAAGAGCAGCTTCACAACAGGCAAAATAGCATGTTGGAAACATTGCTCCACTTAAACCTAGCAAAAAGAGACAAGAGGAGGATGCGGCTGCATGTCCCAACATATCAGCAGTGCCAGCAGAAAAACTTAGATGAGAGGAAAAGAGGATGAGAATAGAGTAGGTTGGAAAATACCTGGAGATTTTGGGGGTGGAGCCTGAGGAGGGCAGGGTTTGGGGAGAAGAGGGACTTCACTGGGGTATAATGCTATGGAACCCGCCTTCCAAATCAGGCATTTTCTCCAGGTGAACAGCTCTCTGTCCCCTGGAGATCAACTGTAATCCTGGGAGATTTCCAGCTACCACCTGGAGGTTGGCAAACCTTTTTATCTGGCATATACCCATCTTTAATAACATTCTCTTGCTTCTAGAAAGCATAAAATAAAAAGGTGTATGGAATCAATTTTTTTAAAAAAAGCAAGAAAGTTGCTGGCTTAACCTAGGCTGTGGACACACTGGCAGTCTGCCGCGCCTCTGCGGCGTGGCAGACTAAGGCGGGGGGAATTTCCCCCGCGGCGTGGCGTTCGCACGCTGCCGGAAGGAAGCCGCCCACAGCGTTCAGACTGCAGGCGGCTTCCTACGGCGGGGGGCGGACGCCGCGCAGCTCCCCCTCCCGGCGCACGTTCACACCCACTCCAGCGGGTAGAACGCGCGCCGCAGCAGCCAAGCACCACTTTGAAGTGGTGCTCGGCTGCTGCAGGAGGAGCGCGGCGCCGGACGCAATGTGTCCAGGCCGCCTCCTCCGGGCAGATGCAGCCGTCTGAACGGCCGCTCTACCTCCGCTTTTGAAGGTAGTCTGTTTAAAGGTAGTCTGCCAGTCTGTCCTCAGCCCTAGTAGGTGTAATTCTGAGCAAAGGTGAAGTCTTGAGAAACCAGTCAAACTCAGAATTCCAGGGGGTTCCATAGCTGAAAAGCTACATCTGAGAAGGTCAATGGCTTTTCCTTTGTGCATCATGAAGGGAGAGAGTGAAGGAAACAGTCACCTCTACTGTTTTGGTAATAAAGTCAATTTAACCAGTTGACATCTGCCTGGAAAACTACAGAACTCTGGCTCAGGGAAGAATAACTCATCCCTACACCACTGGCTGCTCAACCCTGAAAAGGAGGTCCTACCTGTTATTGTAGCCCTGCAACGCATAAAAACATTGTAAATAAATTTTGATGTTTTCTTCAGTGAACCCTTTAGCTTGTTCTGCTGAGGGACTTCTCTTTGTTGCAGAAGATTGAGCATGATCTGCAGTGCTCATCAGTCCACACAGTCAGTCTCAGGGGTCGTCACTGTCCCATGAAAATAGGGAGTGTACTCTAGAATACTCCCAAACACTTTCCTGTAGCTGCACACTGCAGGATATGATCACTTTTAAAGCCACTTTGGATGGGAGACCACCAAAGAAGTCCATGGTCCTGATGCAGAGGCAGGCAATGACAAACCAACTCTGAATGTCTCTTGCCTTGAAAACCCTATAGTGGTCCCTCAAGTCTGACCCAGCACATGGCCCCAGATCTTTTGCAATAGTGAGAAACACCCGTCAGCATTAGGAAGTTTGAAATAACCCTTTTGTTTGCCTCTGAGCAGCCTTCCAGGGCAGTGATACTGGCAAGTTCTGCTGTTTTGCTAGAAGTTCTATTTGTAGATTGTGCTGGAAGATTAAAATGAAGAATCACATTGCAGCTATAGATGAGACTTGGTCTACATGTCCAGCAGAGTGAATTGATAGAATGGACTGTGGAGGAGGTGGAGGAAGAGACAGTTTTTGAATGTTTCTTTCTGTATAAAATCTTATAAGAAAAATAAAATAAAATATTGGCATATCAAGTAGTTGCAGGGAAGTTTTGCACTCTCAAAAGCATGATTTCCCGCTGGCTGTCCATTTTACAGCCTTGTTTCCATCTCACCTTGCTGAATGTGTAGATCAAGGTTTTGATCTCTCTTTGTGTGCTGCTCTGTGAACTCCATTAGTAGCCTATTCAAAAACTATGGACTGGCTAATCAGAGTGGCATTTACAAACACTACATTATAATCAGTGAAGGAAAGTAGGAACCTTGCCTTTTTCTTCCCAGTTAACAATCTTAACATAAGAACAGTGGTTCTGGATCAGATCCAATGATCTATCTAATTCAGCAACCTGTTTCCCATGTTGGCTGCCAGATGCCCCAAATGGTCATAAGCAGGATACAAAAGAATAAAGCCTCACCCTCTTGTTGCCCCATGGCAACAATGTTCAAAAATAGAGTTGCTTAGCTCTAGGCTGGGAAATATCTGGAGATTTTGGGAGTTCAACCTGGGGAAGGCAAGTTCAGTGAGAGGAAGGACCTCCTCAGGGTGCAGTGCCATAGAATTCATCCCCCAAAACAGCCACTTTCTCCAGGGGGACTGATCTCTGTCCTCTGGAGATCAGTCGTAATAGCTGGAGAACTCCAGGTGCTATCTGGAGGTTGGCAACCCAATTAAAAGATACACTGGAAAGAAGAAGCTCCATGTAGCTTTCACAGCTAATTACCATTGATGGTCTTGTCTTCCATGGTCTTGTTTATTCCATTTTTTTAAAACCACCTATGCTATGGTGCCATGACCTGGTTAACCCAGGCTAGTCTGATCTCATCAGATCTCGGAAGCTAAGCAGGGTTGGCTCTGGATAGCACTTGGATAGGAGATCACCAAGAAAGTACAGGGTTGCTACACAGAGGCAAGCAATGGCAAATCACCTTTTATTGAGTATCTAAAGAAGAGTATTTGCGGGTTGCTAGGCACTACAGGTCAGCCATCGGAGTGGCCAAAGCTCACAGTGAGCTAAAGCTGGCCAGGGAGGCTTGCTACAACAAGGAAATCTTCCTCAGATATGTCAGGATCAAGCACAAGATAAGAACGTAAGAACATAAGAGAAGCCAATGTTGGATCAGGCCAATGGCCCATCCAGTCCAACACTCTGTCACACAGTGGCCAAAAATACCAGGTGGCATCAGGAGGTCCACCAGTGGGGCCAGGACACTAGAAGCCCTCCCACTGTTGCCCCCCCCCCCAAGCACCAAGAATACAGAGCATTACTTGCCCCAGACTGAGAGATCATATCTATACCTTGTGGCTAATAGCCATTGATGAACCGCTGCTCCATATGTTTATCTAATTCCCTCTTGAAACTGTCCATGCTTGTAGCCACCATAACCTCCTGTGGCAGTGAATTTTATGTTAATCACTCTTTGGGTGAAGAAGTATTTCCTTTTATCTGTTCTAACTCGACTGCTCAGCAATTTCATGGAGTGCCCACAAGTTCTTGTATTGTGAGAAAGGGAGAAAAGTACTTCTTTCTCTACCTGCTCTATCCCATCCGTAATCTTGTAAACCTCAATCATGTCACCCCATAGCCAGTGTTTCTCTAAGCTAAAGCCCCCCCTAGCGCTTTAACCTTTCTTCACAGGGAAATTGTTCCAACACTTTTATCATTCTAGTTGCCCTTTTCTGCCCTTTTTCTAATGCTATAATATCTTTTTTGAGGTGTGGTGACCAGAACTGTATACAGTGTTCCAAATGAGGTCGCACCATCAATTTATACAGGGGCATTATGATACTGGCTGATTTGTGTTCAATTCCCTTCCTAATAACCCCCAGCACAGAGGCAATGGGCCCAATGTTGGGAGAAACTCTGAGGGAGTACAGGAAGAATGCAGAAAGGCTTAATGTCTATTTTGCCTCAGTTTTTCCCCTGAAGAAGAGAACATGCTCATCTAGGGATGGTAGCAGGCAAGGCATGGTGTCTGGGTTGCTGGTTGACATGGACAGAGAGGTAGTTGAGAAGCACCTGGCTGCACTGCATGAGTAAAAATCTCCCAGGCCAGATGATATGCACTCAAGAGTGCTCAAAGAACTTTCTAGAGAGCTTGCAGAGCCTTTGTCCATCATCTTCCAGACCTCTTGGAGGATGGGAGATATGCCACGAGACTGGAGGAGGGCAGATGTTATCCCAATTTTCAAAAAATGGAGGAGGGATGACCCAGGACACTACAGGCCAGTCAGTCTGACCTCTGTCCCAGGGAAAATACTGGAGCAGATTTTAAAGGGATCAGTCTGTGAGCATCTAAAGGACAACTTAGTGATCCAGGGAAGTCAGCACGGAATTGCTCCCAACAAGTCCTGCCAGACCAGCATCATTCCCTTCTTTGATCAAGTGATGAGCTTACTAGATCGAGGGAGTGCTGTTGATGTAGCTTACCTGGATTTCAGTAAAGCTTCTGACAGGGTTCCACATGATGCTCTGATGGGTAAACTAGAGGACTATGGACTGGACTCTAGGATAGTTAGGTGGATAGGGAACTGGTTGGAGAACCACACTCAAAGAGTAGTTGTCTATGGCATTTCTTCTGAATGGAGGGAAGTGTCCAGTGGGGTGCCACAGGGCTTGGTTCTGGGCTCAGTACTTTTCAATATTTTTATGAACAATCTGGATGAGGGTGTGGAGGGGCTACTCATTAAATTTGCAGATGACACTAAACTGGGAGGAGCAGCGAACACACCAGAAGATAAAGATAGAATTCAACAAGATCCAAACACTCTGGAAGAGTGGGCGGATGTGAACAAGATGCAATTTAATGAGAATAAGTGTGAAGTTCTACATCTGGGTAACAAAAATGAGGAACACACATACTGGATGGGGGATACACTTCTGGGTAGCAGTGTGTGCAAACAAGATCTTGGGGTATGGGTGGACCATAAGTTAAATATAAGCAGCCAGTGTGATGCAGTGACAAAAAAGGCTAATGTGATCTTGGCGTGTAGCAACAGAGGCATAACATCCAAATAACAAGATGCCATAGTCCTGCTGTATACTGCATTGGTTAGGCCACACCTGGAATATTGTGTGCAGTTCTGGAGGCCTCACTTTAAAAAGGATGTGGACAGAATGGAGTGGGTGCAGAGGAGAGCATCGAGGATGATTGGGGGCCTGGAGGCCAAGCCCTATGAGGAAAGGCTGAGAGACTTGGGAATGTTCAGTCTGGAGAAGAGGAGACTGAGGGGGAACATGATTGCTCTCTTGGAGTATTCGAAGGGCTGTCACTTAGAGGAGGGCAGGAAGCTATTCCGGTTGGCAGCAGAGGATAGGACTCACAATCATCGGTTTAAATTAAGGGTGGAAAGGTATAAGATCGGACTTGCAATCATGGTTTAAATTAAGGGCAGGAAGGTACCGGCTGGATATTAGGAAAAACTTTTTTACAGTAAGAGTTGTTCAACAGTAGGATCAGCTGCCTAGGGAGGTGGTGAGCCTCCCCCTCCCTGGCAGTCTTTAAGCAGTGGCTGGACAAACACCTGTCAAGGATGCTCTAGGCTGATCCTTCATTGAGCAGGGAGTTGGACTAGATTTCCTTTATGGCCCCTTCCAACTCTGTGATTCTATGATACCATGATTATTCCTTTGCCTTGAAAACTCTTAAGATTTTTTTTAATATATAGGTGTTTGATAGTTGGCCATACCACATTGGACAGCTGTAATCACACATAAGCTGAATGTTTGTTCTGTTCATTTGTCCACCATGCCCTTTGAATAGCCATTGAACAGTTTTGTAGCTGTAGTAGTAGAGTTTTGCTTGGGAGTTTCCTCCCAATGAACAGGCTCAAACTGTTCATAAAAAACCATACTCAAAAACTGCAAAAATATATATTGCCACATAAGTAACCTGATTGGTGCAATGGAGCTTATTGTGGCTGTACAGGGCAATTTCAGGGAGTAAAAACAGTGCCAGTTGGGAGGCTGGAGCCGCTTCTTCCTACTTGCTAAGGGCTGGCAAGCAGAAAGGGCCAGGGAGGCACAATATTCTTGTCACTGGGGTTGCCAAGGCGCAATCTTACAACCCCCAGGAGAAATTGTGGGATGGGCTCTGGTGTGCCAGCACATTTGCTTTACTTCTGGTTTCAATAGGAGATGACACTGGGGACGCACTAACATTCTACAAAAATTCTCAAATGATAGAGTCTTTGCAAAACGCCAGAGCATCCTATGTCACTTCCGCTTTAAACTGGATGTTACGGAGGCACGCTGGTGCAATGGTGGCACACCAGGCCTTTCCTCCCCTCCCCCAATTTCTCCTGTGGGTGGCTGAGGCACCAACAGGCATCAAAGGGAATGGCTGGAAGGCCTCCTTACTTGTCATGCCTCTGGTACAAAATCCTAGTGTCATCTCTCAACAAACATGAGAGCTCTGTAATGTGCAGAGGAGCCCTCGGTTGCCCCTCAGCTTTTCACTTGAATGTGCTCTGTGTTTAGTGGTATATATAAAATCACCCTTTGAGGTGAGGAGATGGCAGGCATCTAATAAAAAAAAGGCCAAAAAGGGGAGAATTTGAACATGATGGTACTGAGAAATACATTTTTCTTTCACCGAAATAGTATTAAAGGTAGCTCTTGGGCTTCGCTGTAACTCTAAAATATTGCCTGTGCAAAATATTCACCGATATGTCAGCTTTTTATCTTCCAACAAAGCCATTGCTTTTGTCTAGAATTCAATCAACTTTCTTCTCTTTTTATCTCCCAAAGAATACCTAAAATAACCTTTTTCTCATGTTGTCTTGGACAAAAACAAAACTGAGTTTCAGTGTTCATCAGCCCAGCCATGCTTTACAGTTCCATGAAGCTGTGGGAACAAATGAGGGTATCAGGGAAATGCCCTGATGAAAATTACACCATTAAATTACTGGATCCAGATAAGACTACAAAGGATATTTAATCAGCGCTTACTCAAGGCTGCTGAGTAAGGAAATGCCAGCGTCTGTTGGAACTAGTCATTCTTGTGGTGAGATTTGCTCTCTTATGGAGTAAGAAGACATTAATGAAAGGGACTGAACCAGAAGCCAGGCTTTAGAACTGGGGGGGGTGGCAGCAATATGTAATCCAAACAAGCTGGTACATTTTGAGCACGTACCAACAGCAACTTTCTGGCCAGTGGCCATGTGGAATGTCACCAACTACACAGATGCAAAAATAATCGCTCAAAATATTGCTCATTCTGAAGTGCAAACAAATTATCAGTGAGATCACACGGAGTGCTTAACTCAACAGAAAACAAACATTGTGAACAGGGTGAGCTTGGAGTGTCTTATTAGCAAAAAATGGAGTGTCACTAATAGAAAACCAATGGAATAAAAAATTGAATGACAAATAAATTGTCATAATAAGTAATGTAATGAAATTAAACTGATTTGTTTTTGAAACCAAAGTCAATGAACATTTGTGCATACTCATAGGACACATATAGCTTATGCTTTTTTCCCTTTTCTAGGTGAGAGAATGGCAATTCCAGAGGAAGCAGAAGAAGAGCAGGGGACAACTGTAAATGAGAATGAGACTGGGAGAGACAATTATCTGATTCCCATGACATTTGAAGCAATACTCAGAAGGCTCAGTCAGGGTAATTATAAGAGTTAGTAGCAGGCCCATAGCTACAGGTACATTTGAGGGCATTGCTCTCTTAGAAATAGATCATGACCCTCTGAGTATCCTCCATTCATTAAAAAAAAAACAACCCTAGCAAGTTTCTAGCTCTTTTCCTTAAAGAGATGTAAAGGGAAATGTTTAAGCAATATTTGGCTTATTTGCCTCACCATGGATGGGGGAAGGATAGCTTCAAGAAGAGCTCTTGTCCTGAGTCAATTAACTGGTGGGGACTGGTGCAATTACTTCGTGATAGCCATAGGCTTAAAAATATCAAGAGTTCATCTAAATTGCAAACAATGAATGTGATTCTTTGTTTTTGTACAATGTGATAAACATGTTGGATTATATAGATAATACTTGGAAGTGCAGCCATGAATAGGGTTCCCAAGCCCCCCTGGGGGCCGGGGAAACCCTTGCTCCAGCGGCCCGCTCCCCATCAGCCTGGATTGGGCCACTGGGGGAACCCTGCCCCCAAATTGCCGGGTTGCAAAGACGTGCCCAGCACGATGACATCACCCAGAGGTGACATCATCGTGTCGGGCATGTTTTTTTGGGGGGGGAACGCTCTATAATTTGAGGGAAAACTCTATGGTTTTCCATTGAATTAAAGAGGTCCTGCCCCAACGTGTCCAAAATGATGATGTCCCTTCCAGGTGATGTCATCGCGACGCACGCGCTTCGCGCATGCACAAGAAGACTCCCGGGCAGCAACGGACCTCCCCCCACTACAGTAAAGGTAGGACTTGGCAACCCTAGCCATGAAGGAACTAGAAAAGATCCTTAAATGGAAGGAAGTGATGCTGGAGACCAAGATCAGGATCATCAAAAAGTCACATAAGTGGTTTCTAGAACAAATCAGGCCTGAATTCTCCCTGGAAGCTGAAATTACTAAACTGAGGCTATTGTACTTTGGACTCATCATGAGAAGACTAGAGTTGCTGGGAAAGACAATAATGCTAGGAAAAGTTAAAGGCAGTAGGAAAACAGGAAGACCCAAAATAAGATGGATTGACTCAATAAAGGAAGGCATAACCTTTCGTTTGCAAGAACTGAATAAGGCTTATAATGAAGATGTTTTGGAGGTCATTAATTCATGGGGTTGCCATAAATTAGAAATGATTTGATGGCTCATAACACACACACTAATTCGGGAGGGGTAGGTTGCTGGTCCCCATCCCATATACCTATGTTCACTTTTGCTAATGTGTGAAGTGGGTCCATATGAAATTGGGATCCAAAGGTAGGCCCCTGGTCTTGCTGACTTTGAAGTTCTTGGAACCTGACTTTTAAAGAAAAGACTTGACAAGGCTCTCGAAACAGGCCTGTGTTGGACTCAAGTTTTGTGATGTGGCTCATGCACATTAACAGCTGAAGTCTCCCTTTACCACGAGGTTATGCCATCTGCATTGCCCTCATTTTACACATGGATACAGCTGTAGAGTTGCCCCAAGACTTCATATCAATGCATTCAGACCAATAACAAATAATAATGCACCATGAAGGGCTGGAACTTTCTCTCTGGTGTACCTCATTTTGTTTCCTGAGGGGAATCTTGGAATTCTAAGATACAATTAATGGCAAAGCTGGCTTCAAATCCCATAAACATCACTGCATGAAAATATACATTTGTATCTCAAAGGAGGCATGTCAGTATACTCCTAAATCACTATTGAAGACAATAGGAATTTGAACCACTTTGCATCCTGAAAATGTAAGGGAATCTAGGAAGTTGTCTTACACAGAATCAGACAATGGCTTGTTTGGGCCAGTAGCGTCAGCCTTGAATGGCAGCAGGTGTTGAACCAGCTCACCAGTCCAGATTTCAGGCAAAGTCCTTTTACCTGATTCCTTTAACTGGAGATGTTGGAGGGAATCAGACCTCAGAGTCTACCTTGCATGCACAAGTACCAAGCTGGCGTCTGAGCTGTGACACATTTATAGATATGTATTCTGTTTTTAAAAGGTCACTATGCAATTTCACTTTACTTGAGAACATAAAACGTTAATCAGTACATCCTGCAGGAATGGCTATCGAAAGAAGCATAGATATTCATTTATGGTAATTAATGCATCTCTACAAGTCGTATTCTTTTGTTGTTTGATGCGGAAGGAGCTGAGAGGGCTTCTTATAATCAATGATGGATTCCGGAACTGTTTAACCACTGGAATAGGGGCACTTATTGCTAAACTTTTTAATTTCAATCCAATTGTTTTGCTGGTCGCTGGCTTTTGCATTTCTTAACCAAACTGTACTGCTGGTCACTGACTGTTGTAATAAGATGATGATGATATGGTGCTGAAGATTCATGATTAGATCTCCCATTGCTTTCTATTAAAAGCAGTTGTTAAACCTGCTAGTATGACTAGAGGAGCAGTTTTTAATCCTTGCCTCCTATGCCATTTCCCAAAACTATGTGCTTTCCCAAAGTTAGTGTGAGCTCAAGAACCCCCCCCCCCCCCAAACAAGTACAGGTGTTGTGCCTGCCGTTTTTTGCTCTTGCATCCCAGAGAGGGTCAGCAACCTCCAGGTGGAGGCTGGAATTACAACTGACCTTCAGATTACATAAACCATGTATTCATTCATTCATTCAGTTAAAACATTTACTCCACTTCTCCTGGAGGCTACTTTGGAAAGTGGGCTGCATGGCATTATACCCTACCAAGATCCCTCCCCTCCTACACCCCCCTCTCCCCAAGCTCCCCTCTCAAATCTCCAGGCATCTCTGTACCCAAAGTTCTTGCCCTCCCAGAGTGAAGACACAAGACCAGAATATGGGCTCAAATAGGTTTTATTAATGGGGCATGGAATAGTTGAAACTATTCCCCTCTCCCTTTACCCCATGGTTTGTCAGATGGTGCCCTTTTACTCTCTGTGGTGTTAATAATGCTTTGCAATGATTAAGCCTTCACAAGAATAGATTTTTAGAAACCATCGTGGTCAATATAACCAACTGCCTTTCTGTTTATCATGGACTTGGGGACTGGAACATAATTTGCTCCCTTATTATTTTTTTGTTTACTCACATTATATAGATTTTCTACAGTTGAAAGCCATTTTGGGTTCCTTTAGGGATTTAAAAAAAAGGAAAAAGCCCTGACCTGGATAGCCCAGGCAAGCCCAATCTCATCAGCTCTTCAAAGCTAAGCAGAGTCAACTGGGGTTAGTACTTGGGTGGGAGACCTCCTTGGAATACCAGCAGTCGGGAGGACAGAGGAAGGCTTCTTCAGCTACCTCTCTGAATATTCTCCAAGCCCCCAGTAGGGGTCAGTCACCAGAGATCAATGTGACTTCCAGGTACACACACACACACACACTCATAAATACAAAAAAGTACACAAATAATTATAAAATATATTTTATATTTATTGATATCAATATATCAATATAAATGTATTTATACAGATATAAAATATTGTTTGTTTGTTTATTTAATTTATACCCTCCCCTATCCTGCAAGTGGGCTCAGGGCTGGTAACACTATATAGATTAACAACCATAAAAGCGTTAAGCATAACACTAAGATGTTTAAAATAAACAAGTAATAGCAGCAACGGCAACAAGATGAAACATTCAAATGCCTCAAGCAGTTGGCGATCTTCTAGCAGGGTCAGTATGGGCAAAACACAGTGGGCATACTTTGACCTTGGGCAAGCCATAGCTCTGTACCAGCTGTTCTCTCAAGGACAGTTGTCTCAGAGTTCTCTCAGCCCCACCTACCTCACAGGGTGTCCATTGTGGGGAGGGGAAGGGAAAGGAGTTTGTAAGCCACTCTGAGACTCCAAGTGAGTGAAGGGCGGGATATAAATCCAATCTCTTCTCTTCTTCTTCTTCTTCTATGTGCAGGGGAGGCTGGAATGGATTGGATGTCTGCTGCCTCAACTGAAGACCTGTTGAAATAGCTCTGTTTTGCAGGTTCTACAGAACTGTAGTAGATCCTGTGGGGCCCTGATTTCAGGTGGGAGCATATTCCACCAGGTTGAGGCCAAGGAGAAAAGGCCCTGGCTTTGGTTGAGGCTACGTGGATGTCTTTTGGGCCAGGGACTGCCAGAAGATTTTGGTCTGCTAAGTACAAGGCTCTACGGGGCACATACAGGGAGAGATGGTCCTGCAGATATGCTGGTCCCTGGCCACTTTGGACTTTGAAGGTTAATATCATAACCTTGAACTGGATCCAGTATTCAACTGGAAGCCAGTGCAAATGGTGCAGTACTGGTCGAATGCGTGCCTGCACAGATGGCACTGTCAGCACACACACTGTGGTATTTTGCACTAGCCGCAGTTTCCGGGTCAAAGGCAGTCCCATGTAAAGTGAGTTATAGTAATCCAGTCTGAAAGTGACCACTGCATGGTCTAGGTCATGGGAGGAGAGATAGGGAGCCACTTGCCTGACCTGGCAACGGTGGTGAGCTGAGCCTCCATGGAAAGTGAGGCATCCAGGATTACCCCCAGATTTCTCACCCTCACTGCTGGTGCCAATGGCGCCCCACCAAGGGTTTGGGGTATCAAATAAACATCAAATAAAGGGGATCTGTAAATATGTTCTAAAATATGGAGGCATTCTTCTATTCCTTAATTTCCTTAATTTCACTGACTTGGATTATACTTTGTCTGAACTGTAAATTAACTAGGATAATGTCTCAATTCTGCAACTGGAGCAGGACAGTTAGTGCTCTTAGGTTATTTGTGTCCATGTTATTGATGCAGATATGACAACTAATATAATGCTCAGTTCCCTTGAGCCAGTCACTCTGTCTTTTTCCTATCTTTGCTGGAAGTAACAACTCTGTACTCAGAGGAGGGTTGAGATAATGATGATGATGATTGCCATATAATATCGTATATCCATATAACCACAATGTTAATAATCAAGTGATATGATCATATGATTGCATCAAAATTCTTTTGTGTGTTGCTTTCTTCCGGCGTACTGTGGTGATCCTTTGAATTGCTAACTGCCCAAAGAGAATCTTGATAAAACCCACTTGTATAATATCATTAAAATGGTGTTTTTGTAGTGGCCTGCCAGTCACACATATGTACTGGTAAAGCAGAGGAAGAGAAAAGATACAAAGGTAGGGAAACTGTTGTTCAGCCTTCTGTATAAAATTCAGAAATATTAAATAGTACAGCAGAGAATTCCTGATGCCTCTCTTCTTCTGTGGCAACCAGTTATTTGGAACACCCCAAAAAGAGAATGTTGGATATAGAGCATTTTAGAAACATTGCTACCTATGATTACAGCTAGATCCAAAAATAAACTCAGTGGGTTGCACTTACAGCTCTGTTCCAGCAAGGGCACAACTTTCCCCTGAAAGAAGAAGCTTTCTGCTGATGAAAGAGGCTCCTCACAATGGTAAAGAAAAGGTGCAGCTCCTGGAGCCATAGGACACAGCACAATAGTTCTGTGCATGGGCGCCAGCTCTAGGTTGGGCAATAACTGGAGATTTGGGGGGAGGGGGGAGCCTGAGGAAGGTGAGCTTTGAGGAAGGGGTTCACAAGACAGTGGGCCATAATGCCATAGAGTCCACCTTCCAAAGTGGCTATTTTTCCCAAGTGCACTGACCTCTGTTGCCTGGAGATCAGTTGTAGTCCCTGGAGATCTCCAGCCACCACCTGAAGGTTAACAAAACCAAAGCACCACAGTATGTAAGAATATCAGGAACAACTAAAGCACCATGTATAATCCACTTCAAAAATCTTGTAGTTATATACAGACATTTTTCAATAATACAGGATGCTAGTACTTCCAGAAACTATAATGGTGTATTATTTTTTTTTAAATTAACAAACTCAATCTGAGGCTTACACAAAGGCTGTAAGAGCCTAACACACTTTGCACAATATAACTGGTGTGCAAGGAACACAATATACAACATACATACAAGTCCAACTCATGGGCTACACCAATTCATATGTTAAAGTACACAGGATTTTTTGTCCAAAACCCCCATTCTTAGGAATGGGCTGTTCCTAGGGTTGCCAGCCTCCAGGTGGGGCCTGGGGATCTCCTGCTTTTACAACTGATCTCCAGCTGACAGAGATCAGCTCCCCTGGAGAAAATGGCTGCTTGGAAGGGTGGACTCTATGGCATTGTACCATGCTGAGGCCTCTCCCCTCCCCAAACCCCACCTTCTCCTGGCTCCACCCCCAAAGTCTCCAGGTATTTTCCAACCTGGACTTGACAACCCTAGCTGTTCCTTTTGTGTTGTAATGTTTTTTATTTGTCACGATGTTAACTTCATGATAAGTATTAGAGTCGGGAGTCCATGGAGTAGTGAAACAGCTAGATCTTTATTGCTGGTCTGGATGAAGCATACAACCCAGGGCTCCAAGCCCTCCTTTTATGCTGGTCAGGGACAATCCCCTGACCTCACCCAACTGGCCTGATAGGCTATTAGAAGTCTATTTACATTTCATAGGTTCCCTGGGAGAAACCTAGGTACAGGATTGGTGGCCGGTTTGAATCCACCTGGCCTTTGTTCTACCTGGCTGAAGCTCAGGTAGTTTCTTGGCCATGTGCTCTGGCCATGCTCTGGCCATGTGCTCTGGCCATGCGGTCGCAATGAAGAGAGCACATGGCGACCGCATGGTCAATACATAACACCCCTCCCCCCATAGTCCAGAACCCCTCTGCACACATAGTCTTTGAGATAGTCCGGGCGTCTGCGCTCACGTCCAGAGCGCCGGGGGGTTGTAAGGCGGGGTGTGTTGCTAGTGTCGGCAGGTTGCGGTGTGGGTAGTTGTTCTGCTGGCGGGGCCTGTCTGCTCGGGGGCTGTTCAGGTGTGGATGGTGCGACTGCTTCGTCTGCGGGCAGGAGCGGCATCTCCGCAGTCTCCGGATCAGGGTCTGGCGCTGCTTCTGGAGTCGTGTCGATGTCACGGTCTGTTGGTGCAGGGAGTTCGGGGGCCTGGGTATCATCGTGGTTCTGGGTACGGCGTCGAATCTGGTCAATGTGCCGTTTCCAGACTACGCCATCTTCCGTAAGGACCTCATAGGAATAAGGCCCTGTGACTCGGACGATCCTCGCGGGGAGCCATGTTGGACCCCGCGCGAAGTTCTTTGCGTATACGGGGTCTTCGGGAGCAAATCCTCGGGCAGCTGGCCGGTCCTCCATTGTCGGGTTCCCCTCGATTGCTCGGTCGGGATGTAGGCGGTCCAAGACGGTTCCCAGTCGTCTTCCCATCAGAAGTTTGGCTGGCCGGCGCCCGGTCCCTGAGTGGGGTGTGTTCCGTTGGCAGAACAGGAACTTGTACAGCTGCTCTTCCCAGTCGCCATGCTCCATCTTCTTTAACGCGTCCTTCGTTGTCCTCACCATGCGCTCGGCCTGGCCATTGGTTGCGGGGTGGAACGGAGCGGAGCGGATGTGGCGCAGACCGCAGGCTTCCACAAACCGTTGAAACTCGCCGGAGGTGAAGGCGGTCCCGTTGTCGGTCACGAGAGTTTCTGGCATTCCGTGTGTTGCGAAGATCGGCCAGAGACTTCTTAAGGCAGCGTTGGTGGAGGTCGAAGCTACCGGCACTACCTCAAGCCACTTGCTGTAGCTGTCAACAACGATAAGAAACAACCGGCCCTGGACTGGTCCCGCGAAGTCTAGGTGCAGGCGGGACCAGGGCTTGTTAGTAGATTCCCAGGATCGGACAGGAGCGTGTGGCGGATCTGGCCGTGACTCCTGGCATTTGGTACACTTCTGGACCCGCCCCTCAATGTCTTTGTCCAGGCCTGGCCACCATACGTAACTCCGGGCCAGAGCTTTCATGCGCACAATTCCCGGGTGAGCCTCGTGGAGGGCCTCTAGCACTCGGGGCCGCAGGGGCCCGGGGATCACCACTCGAGATCCCCATAGCAGGCATCCCTTGTGGGCCGATAGTTCGTGCCTGCGTGCCGTGAAAGCGGCAAAATCGGGTCCCGGTTTTTCCGGCCACCCCCTTCCCACCCAGTCCGAGACACGGGAAAGGATGCGGTCCCGCCGCGTGCGACGGGCCACATCTGATACCTGTACGGGGCGCTCCGGTAGATCCTCTAGG
Organism: Lepidodactylus listeri; assembly: GCA_029233225.1. Taxonomy (NCBI): domain Eukaryota; kingdom Metazoa; phylum Chordata; class Lepidosauria; order Squamata; family Gekkonidae; genus Lepidodactylus; species Lepidodactylus listeri. The sequence continues at coordinate 26,678,482 of JARCFY010000008.1, forward strand.
AGCGCGACGTGGAAAGCGGGAGCCGGATCAGGGTCGCAGGACGGGAGGGGAAGACGGCTGAGGGCGTCTGCATGACCCATCGCCTTCCCCGGGCGATGTACCAATTCGTAGGAGTAGCCTGACAAAAAAATTGACCACCGCAGGACCCGCGGGGACAGCATGTGAGGGGTCTGCCTGTGGGGGGCAAGGAGACCCAGCAGCGGCTTGTGATCTGTGGCCACGGTGAACGACCGTCCGTAGAGATAGTCGTGAAATTTCCTGACGCCAGCTACGATTGCTAGGGCCTCCTTGTCGATCTGGGCGTAGTTCCGTTCTGCCGACGACAGGGTCCTGGAGTAGTAGGCAACCGGTACCTCCTTTCCGTTGGGTAGCCGGTGTCCCAAGACCGCCCCAACGCCGTAGGGGGATGCGTCGCAGGCCAGGATGACAGGGAGCCTCTCATCAAAATGCGCTAAGACCGCATTTGAAATTAATAAGTCTTTGACGGCCCGGAAGGCTGCATCATGCTTGGGACCCCAGGCCCAAGCCGCTCCCTTGTCCAGGAGACGATGCAGGGGTTCAGCGACCGCCGCCTTGTGCGGAAGGAAGGCGTGGTAGAAGTTCACAAGTCCCAAGAACGCCTGGAGTTCCGCCTTTGAGGACGGGCGGGGTGCACCTGTAATTGCCACTACCTTCTCCTTTGTAGGGTGAATGCCGTCTGCGGTGACTTGGAACCCCAAGAAGGTCACCGAGGAGACTCCCAGGGTGCACTTGTCTTTTCGAACCTTGAGACCCGCGTCCTGGAACCTTTGCAGCACCATCCGGAGGCGAGCTGCGAACGTGTTGGCGTCCGGGGCGGCGATGAGGACGTCGTCGAAGAACGGCTTCACTCCTGGAACATCTTTTAGGAGAGAATCCATTAGATTTTGAAAGATTCCGGGTGCTACGCTGACCCCAAATTGGAGGCGTTTTACCTTGAACGCTCCCTTGTGAGTCACAATCGTTTGTGCCTCGGCCGTTGCTTCGTCTACGGGAAGCTGCTGATAGGCTTGGGCCAAGTCTAATTTTCCAAATATTTTGGCACCCGCGAGGGAGGCCAGAACATGGCTGACCACCGGTACCGGGTACGCGTGGTCCTGTAATGCCTTATTAATTGTACATTTGTAATCCGCGCAGATGCGGACTTCCCCGTTAGCTTTGAGGGGGGTCACAATGGGAGTCTCCCACTTGGCGTGGGGGACCGGCTCGAGCACCCCTTGTGCCACGAGCTTTTCCAACTCTGCCTCCACTTTGGGCTGGAAGGCGAGTGGTGGCCGGCGGACGGCCACGCGGATGGGCCGGACTGCCGGGTCCAGGTCGAAGGAAACCGGGGGTCCTTTGTAGCAGCCCAATGAGCCATCGAAAACGGCGGGAAATTCCTCGCAGATGGATGAGAAGTCAGTAGAGCCCATGCGGTGTATTCCGGTCCACTGCACTCCGAGCGGCTTGAACCAGGCGCGACCTAGGAGACTGGTTAGATTGCGCTCCACCACGAGAAGGTCCAGCAGGCCATTAAAGGCATGGTACTGGACCCGGACCCTGGCTAGCCCCTTAATAGCCACTGGGTTTTTCTGGAAGTCCCGGAGGACCAACCCAGCCGGCAGCCGCAGCCAGCGTGCCCCCTTCGGGCAGAGGCGGCGGAATGTAGCTGCGGACACAATTGAATATGCTGACCCTGAGTCCAGTTCCATGGAGCAAGGAACTCCCTCTATTCGGAGAGACACGGAAATTGCGCCCGGGATGGGCTGAGGCAAGTTCATTACCGTGGCCGTGGGAACGACACTACCCACTTCTTCGAAGTTCACTGCTGGGGCACGGTGGCTGTTCCTCAGGCGGCAGGCCCGGGCGAGATGTCCTGCTTTCCTGCAGGCGCGGCAGATGGCATCACGGAAGCGGCATGTCCGTCTGTCGTGGGGGTCCCCACAGCTGGCGCACGTTGGGGCCTGCCTGTTGAGGGAAGCAGGAGAGGGAACAGAGACAGATGCTGGGCGCCGGCCCTTGGGCCTGGGGACGCCGGGCTCACCCTTCTTCGAGCGTGGTTGCATCCGGTGGACGTCCTCTTCTTCGCTTGAGTCGGGTTCGGGAGGAGCCGCCTGGTGGACTTTGGTGGCTGCCTTGTCCTTTTGCGTTGTCTCGAAGGCTGCCGCAGTTTCGAGCATCTTCTCCAAGGTTGGCTCCGGCATTGCAATGAGGCGCCGGCGGAGCTTGGCTTCCCGGACACCTCCCATGAAGGCGGTCTCCACGTGGTCATCCATGTGGCGGAATTCGCAGCCCACGGCTAGTCGACGGAGTTCAGCCAGGAAAGTGGCGGCTGACTCCCCCGGCTGCTGCTGGCGCTGTATGAACTCCCAGCGCCTGGCCAGTTTTGATGGCTTCGGGGCGAAGTAATCGCCGAGGGTCTTGGTGAGCACGTCGTAAGACACCTCGGTGGGGTCTTGCGGGGCTAGTAGGTTCTGGGCCACCCGCATGACCTCCACCCCTCCGGAACTCAAGAGCCAGGCACTCTTCAGGTCCGCATCTGTGATTCCGCGGACCTTAAAGGCACAACCCAGCGTCTTGAGCCAGGACTCCCACGTCTCGGGGCGAGACGTATTGAAAGGGGTAATTGGTCCCGGAGCGTTTGCCATATTTACCAGAGCAGGAGCGGCGGCGGCTGTTTGAGCGATGTCCTCGTGTCTTGCGGCGGTGCCGGGGAGCGCTGAGGCTTGGCGCTGGCTAGTGCCGGAGGATTGGGCTCAGAGCGGCTTGCGGCGAGGCGTTGGAGCGCTGGAGCTCGGAGATGCCTGCGGCCGGCGGGACGGAGCTCGCTGTGCTGCTGTGGTCTGCTGGAGAGTCGCTCATCGGGATCCCATCCTCGTCGCCACTGATAAGTATTAGAGTCGGGAGTCCATGGAGTAGTGAAACAGCTAGATCTTTATTGCTGGTCTGGATGAAGCATACAACCCAGGGCTCCAAGCCCTCCTTTTATGCTGGTCAGGGACAATCCCCTGACCTCACCCAACTGGCCTGATAGGCTATTAGAAGTCTATTTACATTTCATAGGTTCCCTGGGAGAAACCTAGGTACAGGATTGGTGGCCGGTTTGAATCCACCTGGCCTTTGTTCTACCTGGCTGAAGCTCAGGTAGTTTCTTGGCCATGTGCTCTGGCCATGCTCTGGCCATGTGCTCTGGCCATGCGGTCGCAATGAAGAGAGCACATGGCGACCGCATGGTCAATACATAACACTTCATGACATTTGTTGTACATCTTTCTGTAATAGTTCAAGGATTTGGCAGGCAAATTGTGTTTGTGGTATGTATTGTGTTTAATTGTTCTGTGGTTTTTCAAATGGTTTGGTCTCATGCATTATGTTCATTATAGACTTCTACATTTGAAATTTTTGATGTCTGTAGCTGTAAGATCTGAAGAAGTCATGTGAAAATGGGATTCCCCCCCCCCAGTCCCTGTAGTCTTTCAAGCCTCAGTGTGTCTTAGCGTCTTGTGAAGACCTATGTACTTTAACATATAAATTGGTGTAGCCCATGAGTTGAGCTTGTATATATGTTCTATACTGTGTTCCTTGCACACCAATTATATTGTGCAAAGTGTGTCAGGCTCTTACAGCCTTTGTTTAAGCCTCAGATTGAGTTTGTTAATTATTTCGTTTAAATAATACACCATTTCAATTCCTGGAAGTACTAGCATCCTTTATTGTCGAAAAGTGTCTGTATATAATTACAAGATTTTTGAAGTGGATTATACATGGTGCCTAAGTTGTTCCCAACCACCTGGAGGTTGGCAACCCCAGAAATGCCTTGCTCCCAAAATTTGCATCCTGGTTCATTATTGTCTTGGAATTCTACCTGAAAAGACTAAATGCAGATCATGCCAACTATTCTAATGTAATTAACATATAACACAAGGATGTCCACAAAGAGCACATCTGATGCAATTAGGATTGTCTCTCCTTAGCTGGCAAAACAAATGCTTGTTTACCAGGAAAGGCTCACGTACCATTGCTCATAGACGGATTCTGCAATTCCCTGCTGCTTTTTGATCTAATTACTAAGTTTACACAAGTGAAATCCAAGAAGGCTTGGACTGCTATGGATTTTCTTAAAAAATCACAAGCATTTAATCAAATATCTGAACTAAGTGGGCAGGATCCAGAGAAATGTTTGGTGAATACGAGTTTGGGGAGAACATAAGAAGAGCCCTGCTGGATCAGACCAATGGTCCATATAGTCCAGCATCCTTTCTCACACAGTGGCCAACCAGTTCCTCTGGACTGTCTCAATCTGTGTCACAGATTACTTCAGAGTAACCTTCCCATTTCTGACCATTAACCACCCTGTACCTGATTATATACATTATCTGAATTCTGCTCATTTCAGAATTTATTTGCGGGTGTGGCAGTTCTAGCCTGCACATTAACACCTACCTCCCCTTTTCTCCATTCAGTTCAGGGGAAAGTCCAACTTCCAATTTATGACTTGGATGTTTCATGGATGTTCAATCTGTTTTGTAGTTTTTACTATATTTGTATTGTTTTATGCATGCTGTACTGTTTTTATATATAATGTATATGGTATGTATAATGTGCCCTGACCAGAATAGCCTAGGCTATCCTTATCTTGTCAACTCTCAGAATCTAAGCAGTGGTCAGTACTTGAATGGGAGACCACCAAGGAGGTTCAGAGTCACTATGCAGAGACAGGCAATGGCAAACCACCTCTGAATGTCTCTTGCCTTGAAAACCCTATGGCGTTGCTGTAGGTTGGCTGCGACTTGACAGCAAAACAACAAAAGATGCAAGGTAGATCATTTATATGATATGTATAATTGTTCTGGATGCCTCTGGTCAGACTTGGTTCATGTGGGTGTGCACTTAAGAAGATTTAGGCTTCTTAATGCCCTTCCACCATCTACATTGGACAAACAGGCCAGTTGCTATGACAAAGAACAAATGGATGTAAGTCTGACATTAGAAACCACAACATTAAAAAAACAGCAGGGGAACATTTTAACCTTCCAGGACATTCAGTTGTTGACCTAAGAATAGCAGTTCTCTTAGAAAGGAATTTCAAAGGGAGATTAGAGAGCCTGCTGAATTGCAAGTGATAATGACGCTCAAAACAATGCATCCTCCTGGACTGAATCAAGACCTAGGTTTCCTGTCTCATTACCAGTGCTGATTTCTCCACACTTACTACCCCCTGTATATCACACCTGCTATAGTGAAGCCTGCTATTGGCATTTGCCTGCTATTATTCTTTGGCATCTGAAATCAACCCACTCTCCAAGATATAAGGACAAAAGGACTCACATTCTAGCTGTATCTGAAGAAGTGAGTTGCGACTCACAGAAGCTTATGCCCTGCCACAGTTTTTTTTAGTCTTTAAGGTGCTACTGGACTCTACTGCTTAGGCAATGTTAGCTTCCCTATATCACATCTTTAGCTCTTGGCAAGAGGTGAATCTCACAACCTATATGGTTCATTATAGATAGGCATTGTACACAAAAGGAAAATATTACTTGAGAATCTTTGCTTCTATACCTTTACCATTAACTAACTGAAAATAATATAATGCCATCCATCGATTTGACATAGATGACGAAAGGAGAGCAATTACATGGGTCCATTACATATTTCTTACCAAAAGTAATCAGGCAATGAGGCAAAACCCCTTTTTAAGAAGAAGCTGATAATCAGTGTAGACACCCATACTGATAGGTTTTAAAATAATCTAACAAAATCATCTTCTAACTGAAGGGGAAGAAAAACAAAAGGAATGTACCAATAAAAAATGGTTGGCAAAGAGCCAATGGTGCAATAAAAGAGAGTAGATATTTATTAAACTGATAATCCGTATGAGTTTGTGTTAGCTTCATCAGGGGTTCTATTAGAAAATTATCTATAGTCATGTATCTTTTAAAATATAAAGGCTGGGTCAGTACATTCTTGCTACTTTTATGCATAACAGACAACATTAAAAATAGGGAGTAGAAGTTTCCTACGCATATGGTGGATTATCTGTTGGTTCTCAACCAAAGCAGCCCATCTGCAGAAGCCAGAACATCACAGCACCTTTCCCATGATCTTTTTTAGTCATTACCCACAAGTGCTCTCCTGTATTTCTGGCCATAGCCAAGACATACAGTTGAAAAATGCACATGTATTATTGGGGGGGGGGGGGGGAATCAGTACAAAGAAAATGATGCAAAAATAGAGAAATGCAAGTTTGAGTCATGCAAAGAAGAAGCAAAATGGAAGTGGAGATTTTGAGACAAAAGAGAAGGGACGAGAAATTTGAAACTGCTTTTAAAACATTGAACATACCAGCACTAACTTTTGTGAGTCAGAACTGACTTCTTCAGATGCAGGTCCTCCAAACCTAGAGGAATTGCTGCCAGTTAGAGTAGACAGTATTAGATTGGCCTAACTCAGTAACAGGATGATTCAGTACAAACACCATGTGGCTACTGGTGACGAACATGGCACTGATGAGAAAGTAGCTGCATAGGAGTTACATGTGCCAGCAAAAACTGGCAGCCAGTACTTCAGCTTCCCCCGCGAGCCAATCCACAGGCATTAGCCCTCCAGGTTTTGAAAAGGAAGTAGGCATTTTCTGGGCTCTATAAATCTGTAACTGCAGAAAAAAAATGAGCTGTTAATTAATAATTGTTCTAATCATTTGTGTAATCAAGGAAATCCTCTTTACACAGTACAGAGATAAATGAATACAGTCGTTGTGGAATTATCAGAAATCAAATGCTGAATAAACACAAGTGCAACAATTTAAAGAAATCAGGTTGCCTTTGTAGTTAATTTGCTTTCAGTTGTTCAGAAACATTAAAGATCCATGAAAGGAAATGACTCATCATCACCAGTTAATTTGGGGGAAGGGGAAAGTCAAGAACAAATTTTCAAAGTTGGCTTCCTAATCACCTACTAATCTCAGCTCTTTAATTATAAGGAAGATTGGCAACTTTGAATAGAGAAATTCCTGGATATTTGGGAGGTGGAGACAGTGGAAGGCCAAGTCTGGGAAGTGAAGGGACCTCAGCAGGGTAGAAGGCCACACAGTCCATGCACCAGAGTAGCTATTTTCTCCAGGGGAACTAATCTCTATTGTCTGGAGATCAATTGTAATTACTGGAGATCTCCAGGCTACACCAGGAGGTTAACAACCCTAAATAAAGCCAAAATCAGATAAGTTTTCCTGTTAACTAGGCCTTTGAATTTCATTTTGAGAGTAGAAACTAGGAAGCATGTGGTATGGAATCAACTAAAGACAGCAGATATCCATGAACATTCTTTAACATTCCATCAATTTCTGTCCAGCATTTCAGTGTCTGCTGCATACCCTGCAGTTGTGGACAGGCTTACGTTGGGACCACACCACGTAGCATCCAGACAAGAATAAAAGAACATGAAAGACACTGCAGGCTTGGCCAGCCTGAAAAATCAGCAGTGGCTGAACATAGCCTAATTCAAACTGGACACAGTATCTTATTCCAAGACACTGAAATGCTGGACAACACCTCCAGTTACCATGTCAGATTACACAGGGAAGCCTTCATAAACATAAACACATTTTCAACAGGAAAGAAGAGAGTTTAAAAATAAATAGGGCATGGTCCTGAAAAACACAAAATGCTCTACATCTTACAACAGCACTACAGATAAGATTAGAATGTCAACAGCCAATCCATATGTAAAAGAACCTCCTCAGGAAAGCTCCTCCATTAGCATGTCACAGCCTGGGAAACTCCTACAAGATAATGACTCAGCCCTACCCCACCTTCCTGAGTAGATACAAATTACCTATCTACCATTTTTCTTCTCACCTTGACACAGAGAGTGCTCCATCTTTCTGTGTTATACCTCTGAGGATGCCAGTCACAGCTCCTGGTGAAATGTCAGGTACTACAATGCCAAGACCACGGCCATACAGCCCGGAAAATCTACAGCTAATGAACTCTGGCCATGAAAGCCTTCGAGAACAGATCTAAAATTGTGTGTGTGTGCGTTTAAACAGAAAGGGCTGTTGATCAGTTCTTTAAGGCTGATGGTAAAGTGTGTTTTAAGACAGAAGAATTTACTATTAGTTAAACTGACTCAAATGTCTGATTTATTACCATTAGATGTCACTTGCCATGACTGGCATAGAGGGAGATAGCAAGTGAAGGTATGGAGCTGCTGTCCAAACATCTTGTCTGCATCCACAGGTAAACTATTTTTTTAAATATATATTTTTATTTGCTAGATTAGATACACAATAACATCATTTCATTATTGCGTTTTAAGTGTTTTAACATTTTCTCCCCAATCCCTCCCCCTTCAGTCTAATCTTCGTCTTTCAGCCAGGAACACAGGGCTTGTAGCTTCCACTGAACGTCTTCTTTCTGTATCCACAGGTAAACTAGACCCCAGATCATTGAGGCAATTGCAATAAACCACAGCCCTAGGGATCATAGCTAGAGAACTAATAACCAATGCAGCATCTAAACTGGAATGGATATGGGCGATTTTTTCTGCAAAACTGTTTTGCATAAGAGTTACCATGAACTACTATTGGTTCAGTGGGGCAATTTAATGAAGGTTAAGTTAGATTCGTGACTGCTCAGAAAAAAGATCTGTTGGATGACTGCCTGCAGATGCGATATCGGTAGAAAAGGAAGATTTGTTTGCTGCTAGCACTGCCATGGTGTGTGCCTTAAAAAAGGCTCCATGACCTGCTTGATCAGATTTGAGACTTTCACCTGCCATCACCCTGTTTATTTTTTATCAACTCCTAGCAAAAATAAGAGGTCACTTTACACAAAAGGACTTGAAAAGGGTATCTACAGGAGACGGTGTTGGTAACTCTGGTCAACTCCTCATTCTACAGTTTGATCAGAGAGTGAGACTCAACAGGAGAGCCTTTCAGATTGAGTTGTTATGGGGAGGGGAATTCTTTTTTCCAAAATTCATTTTTTTATATATAACCACTGAGTCCTTTTATTCTCTTTTCCCTCTTTTAAGAGAGGGCTTTCTCTTGTAACTGCAGCCCTTTTCACTTGTTTTTGTTACATACCACAGGGTGGTGCTCTCATAGGATTATCCAATAGACATTGCCTGTTGTTGCTCTTTTCAAGGCACTTCTCTCTGCCATTGCCAATAGATCGGCTTTCTGTATTGTCACTTCCACCAAGTGGAATGACTTCTGGAAGAAGTTAGGAGGGCTCCTTCCTTGCAAGGTTTTTGAAAGAACTATAAAGTGATTCTTTTCCATTGGGCATTTGGAGATTCTTTTATGGAAGCATAATCAAGTGTGAGGCCTCTTGTGGATTTATTTGCCACTGGGGTTCCATTTTAGTTGTTTTCATTAGATCGTTGTGGTTGTCTTTTTTTTTTTTTTACTTTGTCTTCTGCCTTTGGGAGCACTGTTGTAAGCCAACTTGAATTCTAAAGAGGAAGGCAGTGTAGAAATATTGTAATAAACACATGGCAGTTGTTGGCTAATTTTCCTCTTCATTTTCTTTTTGTATTCTTCATTTTATTTATGTTTCACATTTATATCGCACTTATCCCATAGACAGGCTCAGGGTGGGTTACAACTAGGGTTGCCAAGTCCGGGTTGGAAAATACCTGGGGACTTTGGGGGGTGGAGCTAGGAGAAGGTGGGGTTTGGGGAGGGGAGAGGCCTCAGCATGGTACAATGCCATAGAGTCCACCTCCAAAGCAGCCATTTTCTCCAGGGGAACTGATCTCTGTCAGCTGGGGATCAGTTGTAAAAGCGGGAGATCCCCAGGCCCCAACTGGAAGCTGGCAACCCTAGTTACAACAATTCAATAAACACAATAAAATTTAAAACACTGTAAACTGCTTGCGGGGAGGGCAGGATATAAATATAATAAATAAATAAATAAAATCAATAATCACATCTTGCCGTAGGGAGAAACCAGTCCATTGATGTAGATAAATATGGCCGGTTATTAGTGGGTGGGAGATAGCAACCTCTGGGGGGGGGGGGGGGGAGAGTGTGGACGCCCACTGCCTCAGCCAAAGGCCTGGAGGAATAGCTCTGTCTTGCAGGCCCTGCAGAATTGAATAAGATCCCACAGGGCCCTGATTTCAATAGGGAGCATGTTCCACATTGTGGAGGCCAGGGCAGAAAAAGTCCTGGTCCTGGTTGAGGCTAGGTGGACGTCCTTTGGGCCAGGGTTCACCAGGAGGTGCTGACTATCAGAGCATAATGCTCTTTGAGGCATATATGGATAGAGGTGTTCCCTTAGGTATGTTGGTCCCAGGCCATATAAGGCTTTGAAGGTGATTACCAACATCTTGAAGCAGATCCGGTACTGACCCGGCAACCAGTGCAGCTGGCAAAGCACATGCCAAATGTGAGCCCTCACAGGCGTCGATGTCAGCCGGTGTGCCACCACATTTTGTACCAGCTGTAATTTCCAGATCAGCTTCAGGGGTAAGCCTGTGTAGAGCGAGTTGCAGTAATCAAGCCTGGAAGTGACCATTGCATGGATCACCGTAGCTAAGCCATGGGCGGAGAGATAGGGCTTCAGTAGCCTGATCTGCCTAAGATGGGAAAATGCAGGTGACTGCAGCAACCTAGGTCTCCACAGATAAGGAGCCATCCAGTGTCACTCCCAAGCTCCTCACTGACTGGGCTGGCACCAAAGGTGTCCCTTCTGGTGTGGAAGCCTGGTGCCCACCTCCATACCTCCACATGTATATGTGTATGCGTGTGTGTGTGTGCGTGCACCTGGAAGTCATGGCGACCTCTGGTGACTGACCCTTACTGGGGGCCTGGAGGATATTCAGAGAGGTGGCTGAATAGGGCCTGCCCCCACCTCCCAACTGCTGGTACTTGCCAGAGTTGACCCTGTTTAGCTTCCAAGATCTGATGAGACTGGGCGTGCCTGGGCTACCCATGCTGGGGCCCTTCATTTTCCATTGTAGAAAGACATCAATGGCTACTAGCCATGGTGAGTATGAAACCTCCATACTTAAGAGACAGTAAACCACTGAAATATAGAGAGGTAATATCAAGGGAAACCTCTATGCCTTGTTTGTTGGACTTCTAGAGCAAGAGGGTGGTCACTGTGTAATACATGTTGCTTGACTATATGGCCCGCTAATTTGATCCAGCAGGGCTTTTATGTTCTAATGACATTAATGGAAGGGAGAGATTGGATCCAAGGGCTTTTCTGCATTCTCAATTTGCTCCAGATTTTCTTGGCAGTTGATCTACAACCATTGGAATCAAGTTGAGCATGGATCTTCTGCGTGTTTCCCTCTCTGCATTTTCACAGTTAGGAGTCAGTTTATTTTCTTCCAGACATGCCTTAAATAGCCAGGATTTTCAAGGGAGCGTGCTGTCATGATCAGTGTTGTCCTTGGCATCACAGCAACTCCCCCCCTTTAAAAAAAGGCACTACAGCACTTATATACCATTGTAATAATAGGTCAAATAGGTTCTCTGAGTTCCCTGCTTTTTAAAAAAAAGTCTCTGGCTCCTTCCTTTGCAAATATATGCCTCCCCCACTTATAACTCCGCAAGGAAACAGCTAAAGACTTACCTAAAAAATATAATAAAGCTGGGAATTTAAGATCCAAATCACAAGATGTCAGTCTGTTGTACACTTCATTGGTCAGGCCGCACCTGGAGTATTGTGTGCAGTTCTGGAGGCCTCACTTCAAAAAGGATGTGGACAAAATGGAGTGGGTGCAGAGGAGAGTGACGAGGATGATTGGAGCCTGGAGGCCAAGTCCTATGAGGAAAGACTGAGGGACTTGGGAATGTTCAGTCTGAAGAAGAGGAGGTTGGGGGGGCATGATTGCTCTCTTTAAGTATTTGAAGGGCTGTCACTTTGAGGAGGGCAGGGAGTTGTCCCTGTTGGCAGCAGAGAATAGGACTTGCAAGAATGGGAGTAAATTAAGGGCGGAAAGGTACCAACTGGATATCAGGAAAAACTTTTTGACAGTAAGAGTTGTGCAATGGTGGAATCAGCTGCCAAGGGAGGTGGTGAGCATTCCCTCACTGGCAGTCTTTAAGCAGCAGCTGGACAAACACTTGTCAGGGATGCTCTAGGCTGACCCTGTATTGAGCAGGGGGTTGGACTAGATGGCCTGTATGGCCCCTTCCAACTCTGTGATTCTATGATTCTATGATATTGATAAATCAATATTTTAGAGTCTTTCTTATAAATTAAAAACAACACAGGGGAGAAGAGAGAGTGATTGGACAATGACTACTTTCCAGTAATTGAAAAGTGGGCTGGAGGTGAGGGGAGTTGGCTGGATAAACTGACAGAAACATTATGCATGAAAACAGGTGACTCAAAATCAGCTTCCAGAAAAAGATTTAGATAAAAAGTAGTTAAAAAAAAACTAGGGGGGGGGGGGGGGACTGGAAAAAAAAAGTGAAAAAGGCACAAAAATGTGTGTGGAAACCAGGGGGTAAATCAATGCACTATAGGGCTAGAACCATCAAAAAAAATCCCCATGTGGAAAAGCCCCAACTAATTCTTCCGTATTAATTTCAAAAGAACTGGCAGCTTTCTACATTCAAAGGTACTTGTGTGCCTTAATTTAGGGTAACTTTCCCTGAAAACACTATAAAGCAATGATTATTGAACAGGTACTAGCTGAGTAATACCACTCATAAATAGAAAATGTGTCGGTCTGCTGGAAAGTGTGAGGCATGCTGCATATATTAAGTTTTAATGCGGCACATTTATCAAAATAATCTGTATCCCTCTGCCCCATGCCAGGATTTTCAACCAAATGCCAGATATTTCATAGGCAAGGCAGAACTGACCAGACAGCTGGTTGAACATTTTATGGAACTTTATGGAAACTCTTATTTGAGGCTGCCATTTTTAACACTACGGAAGGAGCAAAGCTATATGTCTGTAGATACCTGAATTATTTATCCATTTCCTTGTAATATTCTCAAATAGTGTGCTTAAAATTTAAATGTTTAAAGATCAACTTTTAAAATTTAACTACAACAATAATCTCTCTCTCTCTCTCTCTCTCACACACACACACACTACAACAACTCTATAAGATCACCACAGAACTGGAGGGTTGAGCTAAAACCACTGCTAGGCTGAGAATCCTGTGGTGCTCTTTAAGTCTAGCCAAAAGCCCTTTAGGGCCCTCAACCAGGCATTTCCCCTTTTGCACAATAAATGGGGGTTAATTGCTTAGCTCGTGGTGCCCTGTGTATTATTCGGAGTTGTAGGAGTGCTTTTGGACTTGGAGGATGAGTTCCACAAGTTAATTACATACTTATGAGCAAGTACAGCTTACTGGTTTCATTTGGGAGCAAATGGAGGGCCCACAAAAGGAAGTACTTCTTCATACCACCTGTAATTAACTTGTGGAGCACACTGGTTTTTACCTATTTCCTGATGGTCAAATGAGGGTGACCTTCTTAGTCCATGGTGCTCTCATTTATTATTATTTATTATTATTTAATATTTGTATTTATATCTCACTAGGGCTGCCAAGTCAGCCCGGGGGGCGGGGCATCCCCCGCTACAGGGGTTCCCTAATCCGCTGGCCAGCATTTGGCCGGCGGGGGGAACCCCACCCTCCTTCCCCAACGTAATGACGTCACCCGGAGGTGACGTCATCACGTTGGGGGCGTTGCCAGGGCGACGCTCTGGCAATCGCCCCAAAACTATGATACCATAGAGTTTTGGGGCGATTGCCAGAGCATCGCCCTGGCAACGCCCCCACTGTGATGACATCACTTCCGGGCAACGTTGCCGGGCGCACGCGCTTTGCGTGCACGCCCGGGAAACTCCCAGACGATGGAGGACTCCCCCCCATTGGTAAGTAAGGGACACTTGGCAACCCTATATCTCACCCATCCCACAAACAGGCTCAGGGTGGGTAACATCATTTATAATAAATACAATCAGAATTTAAAATTTAAGAGCACAGAGCAATATAAAACATTATAATTGGTACTTACAATGAAACAGAGATTCAGCTGGCTATTAAGGATTCTGGCCCATTGATATGGATGGAATAATGGTCATCTGTCAGTGGGTAGATGACAGCAACCTCAGGGAGGCCATGTATGGGCACCCTCTGCCTCAGCCAAAAGCCTGGCAGAACAGCTCTGTCTTGCAAACCCTGCAGAACTGAAAAAGATCCCGCAGGGTCCTGATCTCAGTAGAAAGCATGTTCCACCAGGCAAGAGCCAGGGCAGAAAAAGCCCTGGCCCTGGTCAAGGCAAGACAGACATCCCTTGGGCCAGGGACTACCAGGAGGTGTTGGTCTTTAGAGCATAATGCTCTCTGGGGCATATACAGGAAAAGTTGGTCCTTTAGATATGTTGGTCCCAGGCCGTGTAAGGCTCTGAAGGTCATTACCAACACCTTGAAGCGAATCCAGTACTCAACTGGCAGCCAACCCCATTGGCGAAACACAGACCAAACATGAGCCCACACAGGCATCAACATCAGCAAGCAAGCCACTGCATTTTGTGTTTGGAGTTATGGAGTGACAACACAAAACTAGGCATGAGGTATAGCACTAGGACCAAATGGAGGGGCAGTGACTGCCTGGAGCTTGAGCCTCAGGGGATACCATGCTCAGAAGGACTATTTATTCAGATAGTCATAACAGCTAAAACGAGTAGTACAGCCACTCATCTTCACAAAAATATTTGCACAAACAGATATTACCTCAAATAAAAGAGCAATAAATCAGACCAACTGCTATAAAGCTGATATTTCCTACCAGTCAGGGAAGAAATAGTTTCTTTATTCAGCCTCACTGCAGATCTGCAACTTTCTACAAAATCTTCTACAAAATCTTCATTGGCTAGCAGTGCAGCAGGTGTCCTCTTCTCAGAACCCTACTGCCACTCCCAGCAGTGGAAGAAAATTTAAAACAAACAACCAAAAAACCAGCAATGTCATCTGCACCACTACATCACTTTCAAGGAAAGCCAAAAGTGGCATAGGGTAGATTTAGGACTCACTGAAAGCTCTGGTTCTACCATAGAGTTTCTAGTGATTCCTAGAGCCACCCTACATATCTTCTAGGTTTTCCCTGGAAGTGACAGTGGCATAGATGACTCTGTGCCCCAATGTCCCCACCTCCCAACCTTCCCACCATTTTCCAGGCACAGCTTGGCAACTCTACCACTGGCAGTGTTCATTATTTTGTATCCCAGCAGTTTAATCCAGTTTGATTTTATCTTTCTATCTTCTACCTGCAGTAAACTTCTGAAAGAGGTTACAAACGTTCACCTTGATCTAATCTGATCAGGAACTCAAGTGTTTTAAAAACTCTTTCCTGCTATTGCACATTCTACAGCTATGTTTTTACATTATGTTAAGACAGACTTCTGTTTTGTGTGGAGAACACTAGAAGGGTATGTCTGCCAGATCTTCGTACACTCTGATTCTGGTCTTGTAGTTCTTTTCTCCCCCGTAATGTCCAGCCCTGGTTCTTATTCTTTAGGCAGACCAGCTGGAGTCTATAGGACCAGCATGGGCAGTGTTGCCTGGTACAAGCCCAGAAACTGTGTTGGATTCCTTGCTGCTATTTTATGACATTGTGAATAAAGGTTAGCATGAATCAGAATGTCCCTGCATAGAGCAGGAGCTAGTTTCCATTTATGGAACTGCATTTTTGCTTTTTCTAGCATTTACCTGTGCAGATGTGTACCATGGTAAACAGTCACATGGAGGGTTGTGGTAGTGTGAACCAGGCCACAGTCTACCAGCTTAAGAGTCTGGAGAGATGGTATTCAGCAGCAGTAGGATGGGTGATGGACTATTGAAGCAATGGGTGGAACCACTGCTGTGGGCTACCTTTTTGCCCCCAGAGTAGGGGTGGGCATGAACTAGGGACATGTGGTTCAGTTCATGGCTGAACCACAAACTGAACCACAAACCAAACCAGGAGGTTTGTTTGTGAACCAAACTGGTTCGTGGTTTGTGGCCCCACAGAATGCAAGGGTTTAAAGAGACTCAGAGTCCCTTTAAATCCCTGCTTTCTGCTCTACCCATGAATTGCTATAACCCATTATGAACTTCTGTTCACAAACCACAAACAGGGCAAAATTCATGATGAATTTTGCTTCATGGTTCGGTCTGTGCCCATCTCTACCCCAGAGTATTGCTAGACACATGAGGCCTTGGTATGATCTAAGGATCTCTCATAGGTATTTATTTATTTTAAACATTTATAGACTTACCTTTCTTCAAGAAACTGAGGCCCAAGCAGGTACTACTAATAAAACCAATACATCACAAAACCATTAAAAAAAACTATCAAAATAGCAAGCAATATTTAATTTAGAATGCTAAAATTCTCATCCAGATAAGCCAAACCCCCCTTTTAAAAGTTAGCTCTTGTGCCCCCTCTGAAATTGCAGATGTGGATCTTTAGATATCCTGTGGAAGACTGTTCCTTAACATCAGTCATCCACCCCCTGCCTCCCATTCATTGTCCATAGTCTTGCAGGATTTGGAACCAGTAAAGAAGGCAATGCTGTGCCAAGTGGACAACTGGCCCAGTAGCATTTAATGAATTTCATGGCAATTGGGAACGCAAGAACTTGCCTTATGCTGAGTCAGACCACTGGACTATCAAGGTCAGTATAGTCCACTTTGACTGGTAGTAGCTCTCCCATGTTTCAGGCAGAAGTTGTTCACATCACCTACTACTCGGTCCTTTTAAATGGAGATGGCAGGGAGTGAACATGGGATCTTCTGCATGCCAGACAGATGCTCTACCATTAAGCCGGCCCCTCCCCAGATTCAGGGTATTTGAACCTGGGTGTAGTCCTACACTCTTATCTTCATACTGGTTCTGTAAAGTATGCTGGAAGATAGCCCTCCTCTCTTACTGTTGTCCCAGCCAGAGTCAAAGGAGAGTTCTGGTTATGAATCCCCTAAGCAGTATCATGTGTAGATGGGTCTTCCTTCCTTCTCCAGCCTCACATTTGTTTGCATAGTTTGCAGACAGCCACAGGGGTGGCGGGGTGTGTGTGTTACACTGGAAAAGGTGGCATCTTTTGTCCAGATAGTAAATGGGGAATAGGGAGCATTGCTGTGTCTCTGCCTTTAATCCCCAGTAGCTCTGGGAGGTGGGGCACATGGAGAAGGAAACGTTGATCAATGCCATGATATCCCTTCTGGGTTCTACCTGTTAAGTGACATCAGAATACTTTAGGACAGGGATGTCAAACATAAGCCCATCCAGGGTTCTTATGTGGGCCATGAGCAACTAGTGCAGGGGAGGGAACAGGAGACTGCTTGGGTGGGGGGAGCGGGCCGAACCACTCTGATTGTGGCTTCAGCATGGCGGAACAACCTCATCCACAGCAGTCAAGCCACGTGGGAGTGCCTGCCCAGTGCTGCACCACTGGCTCTCCAGTCCACATGGGTTTTCCTTTGCACCACCCTCCCAGCACATGGGGCCTTGCAGTGTGGATACACCAACTCGGAGCTTATCAGCTGCTGCCCTTTATACAGTTTATACCTCCAGTACCTAGCATTATGTTTTATGGCACACATGGCCCGGCCCGACAAAGTGACATTTATGTCAGTTCCGGCACTCGTAACAAATGAGTTTGACACTTCTGCTCTAGGAATTTTCCCAAACTCTGTGGTTGATTGCTGTCATCCCACCACCCCACCCCCACCCCTGCTCTATTGAACAAACATGGGAGACACAAGAGCATTGGCAAGAAGACTACAGCCACAAACTGATAATCCTAAAAATAGGGGAAACCCTATGTTTGTCTAAACTTCCTTCAGTGTGATAGCATCTGATAGGCCTGGGTTTCTACTGCCCGAGAACCATACCAGACACCTGAGACATGAGACTGAAAGATCTATGAGTAGATCCTTTCAATGTTTTTCAGACAAAAATTGTAGCTGAGAAGGGTCAGTTTTGACCTGCAATACCATGGGGAGAGGCTATGACCAATGCTTTCTCTAAGATGTGGAGTCTTGTGAGCAAAAATTTTTTAACTTGAAATGTTGGATTTTTAAATTTAATATGTTATTTTTTATTGTACATAATGCTCCCTCTAAGCTGTGGGGTCTTGTGAGCAAAAATTCTACTTTGTGAGCTACTGGCATTAAAGTTGTGAGCAAGCGATTTGGCTGCTGCATAAATTAGTTTGCTCTGGAGCCATCCTTCCGGAGCTAAGACAAAAATGTGTGAGCTGGAGGCTAAAAAACTGTGAGCTAGCTCACACTAACTCAGCTTAGAGGGAACACTGGCTATGACTCAGTGGTAGAGCACATGGTTTACGTACATAAGGTCCCATATCAGATGTTCAGCATCTCCAGTTAAAAAGATCAGGTTAACAGGTGATATAAAAAACCTTCCCTTGAGATTCTGATAGCCACTGCCAGTCAGAGTAGCTAATATTATGCTTGATAGACTAATGGTCTGACTCTGTATAAGGCAGCTTTATAAGTTCAACCACCAGCCCCAGTCTGGACTGGGACCCTGAATAGACCCTACTTTCCTACTGTGGATACCCATCCACAGATCTCCTAGCATCTCAATTAGTTTGTCCCTTGTGGTATATTTATTATATATATGTATATATGTAATGGAACAGTCTGCTCCTCCCCCCCGATATTTGTGTGATTTAGTTTGGACCTATTGGCTCTTGCTTCATTTTCCAGTTTTGTATGTCAGCTATAGTTGTTGGCTATGGGAGTTGTCCCCTTGCAAATAAATGGTTAATGTTTTGAGCCAGGTTGTCTCTGCTGAATGGACCTGAGAATGGGTGCCAGAGTGAGAACACTAACCTGGGAACCCATAGCCAAAGGGAGTCATTACATCCCTAAAATAAAAGGGTAAGATGCAGGAGATATTAAAGGTTGGAGCTACCCCCTACAAAAATTCTGAACAAAAAACCCTAGAAGGATGAAGCTTCTATGTGCTGGTGTGACCTTGGGTCAGTCACAAGTTCTCTCAGAGCTGGTCTCTCAAGAGCAGTCCTCCAAAGAGCTCTCTCAGCCCCACCTACTTCACAGGGCGTCTGTTCTGGGGAAGAAAAGGGAAAGGAGATTTTAAGCCACTCAGAGACTCCTTCGGGTAGTGAAGGGTGGGGAATAAATCCAATCTCCTCTTCTCATCTATGTGGTTTATCTGGTAACAAAACCTCACAGTACAGTCATTCCCTTGGTTTATCCTAGCAACCCTAAGCATGGGTAGTTCAGTCTTCACAGGGAAGCTAGGTATCTTCTGGGGGGGGGGGGGAGCAAGGCATTGTTTCTCAGGTTCTGCAAAAAGATAAATCAAGAAACTCCTGTGCAGAAGTCCCCTAATGCACCATCTTGTGGCCTTTCGAATTGGCTTCAACCATTAGCCTGGAATTACAATTTGGTCTAAGAAGCTGCAGGCAGCCAGGAGGATTTAGCCAGTCCCAACTTGTTCACAAGCTAAGACTTCGAAAAGGCAGATGGATATGTCACTCGGGAAAGAGTTAATTTGCAAACGCTACTTCTGAGCAGTTGCTTGGTAACAGAATCCTGCACACACAGGCCCGCCAGAATAGCAGTTATAGTTGTTGGTTGTGATCTATTTCTTATGACTTAATACATATTCTCAAAAAGCTTAGGCTGGATTTAACTGGTGCGAGAGCTGTTTGGGGGCAATTTTTGTAAAAGCTTTTTTCCAAGGTAAAATAGTGCTTTCAGTGATTTGTTGGAGAATATATATATATATATGGTCTCTCTCTCTCTCTCTCTCTCTTATTCTCTCCTTGCTTGAACTCTTGACATTTCCAGCAAGAAAGCTTCACTTGACCTGGCTTTTGTGTGCATTGGCCAGAGTTATAAAACCATAATAAATTACTTTGTTTTTTGAGCTAGCTCCACAGATGCCACTAACTTCATCACAAGGAGAGCATATTTCCTAAGAACTGTCATGATAAATGAAACCTTTTGGACAGTGCACTGCCAAGTCGGAAAAGTCCTGAGTGGAGTTCTGTTCTTCTAAATACAGTGAAGTCAGTGGTCCTAGAAAGGGTTACTTTCATTAAGGATTGCATTGTAAAGCTGTTAGCAAAGTGTCTGATTGCCATACTAATCACAGAAGCAGCAAAAGCAGATGACCCCATGGACAGTGTAAGAGTCTGTGCATAACTAGGGAGCTCCCCAGGAAGACTGCTATCTGTGGTCTGGGAAATTCCTAGGGGTTTGGGGATGGAGCCTGGGAGTTTGGGGAAGAGCGTTTGGGGAAGGGAGGGAGCTCAGTGGGATATTAGGCCCCAGAGTCTATTTTCCAAAGCAGCCCTTTTCTACAACCTCAGGTGTCTGAGTCTACTGCCTCATTTAGATTTTATTCTTCTGCACATACTGAGTGGACCATAAGGAGGGCTTGCTTTGATTTATAGCAGAGGCACTTTTCCAAGTGCCAACTGGTTTGGTGTAGCCAGTTTGGTGTAGTGGTTAAGTGCATGGACTCTAATCTGGGAGAACTGGGTTTGATTCCCCACTCCTCCACTTGCAGCTGCTGGATAACCTTGAGCAAGCCATAGTTCTGTCAGAGCTGTTCTCTCAAGGGCAGTTCTGTCAGAGCTCCACAGGGTATCTGTTGTGGGGAGGAAAATAGGAGTTTCTAAGCCTCTCTGAGACTCCTTCAGGTAGTGAAGAGTTGGGTATAAATCCAACCTCTTCCCTTCTTCTTCCTTCTGAAGTAAGAAGGTTACTGGACATATAAGGTTGCCATTTGCCCACTGGCATTCTAGCAAACAGAGAGAGAGAGAGAGAAATTAAAAATGCTGTTGATGGCATTTCCAAACCTGGAAGTGATATAAGTCATCTCTAGGCATTGCCAATTCTTAGAGAGGTGTGATGTCACTTCCAGGTTGTTCTTGGACATGGCATCACACCATTACTGTCAGCTGCCGCCCATGTCCCTGCCACCTCCAATCTCCCACTGGTGGCCAGCCTAGGCCTTGCAACCTTTCTGGGGACAGAATGTTTTTATTTGGTTCCACTCTTGATTACAGAATGCCCTCTCCAGTCATATTTGCCTGATTTAGATGGAAGGTGGATAGGTCTGCCAACTCCAGGTTCAGAAATTCCTGGAGATCTGGGGGGAGCAGCCTGGGAAGGGCAGAGTTTGGGGAGGGGAGCAACCTTAGCAGGGTATTGTGCCATAGAGTCCACCCTCCAAAGCAGCCATTTTCTCCAGGAGAACGGATCCCTTTAATCCAGATACCAGTTGTAATTCTGGGAGAGCTCCAGGCCCCACCTTGAGGTTGGCAACCCAACTACCAGCAATGGCTTTGTAGGTGAACCAAAGGGGAGTGAGGCTTTCAAAACACTGCAAGATGATAACTGAATATGGTCCATGAGGCACAAGATGTTGAGATCACAGGATCAGATGAAAGTCAAGGGCATGGGGCAAAGCAAGAAACTCAAAAGAGCTCTGAAAATCTGTGTAAGAAGTAGATGTACAATAACAAATGTGTGCAGGTGTTTTCCCATCACAAGGAGTACACAGATTGGATTCTGGGCACTCTTGGCAGGTAAGGAACAAGAGTCATCCCTTCGGTTGCAATTAACATTTGTCCCCTTTTATTCTTTTCCTACATGGAATTCTATGGTAAGTATGGACCCCTGATCCCCTCCTGCTACTGTAGACTGTATGTTCATCCCGTCCTCAGCATCCCTTTCTGTCCACCTCTCTAAGCAACTGGCTGAATGAATGGAAAGGTCAAGAGGGGAGAAGTCCAGATGCAGCAGTTCATCAGTGGGCAACAAGAAGATTTGCTGGGAATTTTGTTTGGTACAAAATCACAGCACTGAGGCTGTAGCACTGTGTAAAGAAATACAAATGGACATGTAAAGTCCTAAAGATAATCTTATTCAAAGTTTGTAGTATAAACAGCTAACATCTAATATATTCATACATGTTCAGTAGGGTCCACACAGGACTCCTTAAATGAGTTCCAACTTCCAGATGAAAACTTCAAATAAAATACAATTCAATACATTACAATACAGCCAAGCTCTCTTCCTGTACAGCCAAGGTCTTTCTAAAGTGGTCGGTGGCGACGAATGCCTAGGTTCTCTTGGTTTCAGTTTTTCCTTTCTTCAGGCCACTTTCCAGAAGAACCTGCCAAATTCACAAAACCTCCTATTTACTATGCACAGCAGTCTACAAACTTCTAGTTGACTTGAAATGCAGGCTTGGGCAGAAAGGTGGGGTAGAAACAATGGCTGTATCTTGTTTTCATCCCCGTTCTGTATGTACTCCTCACTAATCTTTTGTTTGTAGCTTTGAATATATCTTTTTGTCTAGGCCTCTAAGTGGGCTACAGATTACAAAAGTGGGCAGCAGCTTGCATAAAGTTATGCCAAAATAAAGGCCTCAGGCTTTAAGCCGATGTTTTGGCTGCAGCAGGCTATCACAGCTACTACCCTAGAATTTTGTACAACTGTATAAATTTAACAGCACACAGAAACAGAAAATGGCAAGAAAAGAAACACTTAAGAGTTCCATTGATATAAGAGAGAAATGAGCTCTAAATGGAAAAATTAGAATTGAAACAAGGTTTTTTGCACTATATGCTAGCCCCCCTCTGTAGTGTCACATACATTCATCAAAAGCTACAAGAACAACCATATATGAACCCCAATATAGCATGGAGTGATATAAAACTATCTAGCATATGAACCTGTGTAGCAGAATATCAGATCAAGGCCGATACAACCGAGGGTCAAATTACTGCTCAGCCCTGAATCTCCTAGGGTTGCCAGCCTCCAGGTGGGGCCTGGGGATTTCCTGGAATTTAAACAGAGATCACTTCCCTTAAAGAACATGGCTGCTTTGGAGGGTGGACTTTATGGCATCACATCCCTGCTGAAGTCCCTCCCTTCCCCAAAATACACCCTCCCCAGGCTCAACTCCCAAATCACAAGGAATTTCACAACCCAGAGTTGGCAACTCTACAGTAATCTTGGGCCTCTCACTCTCAGACTTGCCTCACATGGGTGTTGTGAGGACAAAATGGTGGGGGGGACCACAAATGTGCTGAGCTCCTTGGAAGGAAGGCAGGATAAAGATAGATGGATTGATGACAGATAGATAGATGATAGACATATGATGTAGTACCACAGCCTCTACAATTTGTGTTCCTTTGCAGAGTTTTTACAGCTTTATGTAACGCTGTTGATTTCATCTGTCAGTTCTGAATTATTTTTCCAAGATCAATAAAATAGTCTATGGATCCAAATTAGGAAAGGCAACAATTTCTATTGGATCCATCTTGTGCCTTAAGGGGCCGGGCAGGCTTGGTAAACACATTCCCAATCAAACCTCCTTTTGTTGGATGCTTTGAATTATTGAATTTATATCTATGAAAACTGATGCAAAATACTGAAAGATGAAGTCCAGTTTAGGTTGCCTGCTGTGTCTTTCTCTATGAGTAAGACACATAACCTCAAAGGGGGCTAAAATTAAAATATTTAAGCAACATGCCTTTGAGACTGAGTAAGCATCATCCTAAAGAGACAAATTAGTGACTGTAACAGTTCTTAGACTTTAAAAAGAATACAGATCTAAGCTTAATGCTGCGTAATTCTCAAATTAATGCATTATGGCTTCATAGTCCCTTAATTGCCTTAATCTGGATAGCCCAGGCTAGCCGGATCTCATCAGGCTGTGGAAGCTAAGCAGGATCAGCGCTGGTTAATATTTAGTTGGGAAACCACTGGGGTGTGCATTTGGGTTTACCTGAACCAAAAATATGCTAAAATAAAATGCCTTATCAGTTAAAGGGACCACCCAAAGAAGCCGCACCTGAGCCGCCTGTCAGCTGTTTTTATCAGCTTCCCCACTGCTCCCCCCCCTTTGTTTTTTGGTTTGGGTCTATTGGACTTGGATAAAAATGGGATTTCTGAAAAATCCTGGAGCAGAATACTTTAAAGGTATTGGGATCCAGGTTTTTTGGAATCCTGATTCCCCCCCCCCCCCGGGTCTAATAGGCTCGAACTGAAAAATACAGAGGGGAAAAATTGTACACCCTTAGAGACTACCAAGGAAGTGCAGGGTTGCTATTCAGAGTCATGCAATAGCAAACCATTTCTTGAGCACCTTTTGCCCTGAAAACCCTACAGGGTTGCCATAAGTCAGCTGTGACTTGATGGCCCTTTACTCTAATTAAATGGCAGTACACAAACCTTTAATCATAGCTGAACTTGACTAAAAAGACCTGTTGGTGGGGGGACTAGGTGGGACAGGAGAATGCATAGCAGATAGAGATGGGTGAGGAAATGAAGAGTCTTGGCCTTGGATGACAGTGTATGATTGACAAGTAACTTAGAGAAAGGCACATAAGAATATAAGATTAGCCATGCTGGATCAGACCAATGTCCAGCTAGTCCAGCACCTTGTTTCCAATAGCACTCAGTCAGATGCCACAGAAAAAGCAGGGCCCACAATCAGCAGGTCCTACCAACTGGTTGCTCCACACTATTGACATTCTTCCTCTGAACTCAGAGGTCCCATTTGGTTATCATGAGAAAAAGAAGAAGAAGAAGAAGAAGAAGAAGAAGAAAAGTTTTTATACACCACTTGTCTCTCCCTTAAGGAGCCTCAAAGCAGATTACAACCACCTTTCCCCTCAACAGGCACCTTTTGCGGTAGGTGGGGTTGAGAGAACTCCAAGAGAAAAGAGAACTGTGACTGGCCCAAGGTCACCCAGCAGGTTTCATGCAGAGGAGTGGGGAATCAAACCAATGCTCCCTCTAAGCTGTGGAGTCCTGTGAGCAAAAATTCTACTTTGTGAGCCACTGGCATTAAAGTTGTGAGCAAGAGCTACTGCATGAATTAGTTTGCTCTGGAGCCATCCTTCCTGAGCTGAGACAAAAATGTGTGAGCTGGAGGCTGAAAAACGGAGCTAGCTCACACTAAGTCACCTTAGAGGGAACACCGAAACCCGTTCTCTGAATTAGAGCCTGTGGCTCTTAACCACTCCACCATGCTGGCTCTCAGATAGTGACAGCCAAGGACAGACCGAAACGTCATAAATTTGGACCAGCACTGCCCTTTTAAAACCCATTCATCTTTCCGTTTTAGAAGTGGAAGAGCCCTCCTGAGGTAATTTCTTACTAGAGGAAGTGGCTTTATGGAAGTACAATTGGATTCAGAGATTCCTAAAGACAACTAATATAATTTCCAGGCTTTCCCTGGAAGTGATGTCATGCCATCATCAACAGTGTTTTTAATTTTTTCCCCCTCTTGCTTGCCACTGGAATGCTAGTGGGCTTATGGCAGCCCTACATCTCCAGTGACCTTCCTACTTCTGAAGACTGGAGTCCTTGGAAAAGAGGCTCTGATATAAATCAAAGCAACCCCTCCTTAGGATTCACTCTCTTGGGCCGCAGAATAAAATCAAAATGAGGCAGTAGAGTGCCAAAGTGGTAGATTGGATTATAGCCATTTAGACAGCAAGTGAGGGAATCAAAAATTTATTTATTTAATTGATGTAATTATTTCACATATATCCAGATTAGATAACTCTCCAGATTAGAGTCCGCTGCTCTTAACCACTACACCAAACTTGTACTACACCATGAGTCAGTTGTGACTTGATGACTCTTTCGTACATAGACATTCCAAGTGAATGAATCTAGAATTAAAAACAAAAACAAAACAGAGAGAACATGCACGTTCTTTCCTCAGCTTTCTAGCAATGTACTGATCATAATTTTGAAAACAAGCGTGCCAGGGACGCCAGTGCTGGTTGACGAGCTCTCCAGTGAGCCTTGAAAATGTGACTCGTGTTCTGTGGGAAGCATCAGATTGTTTGTTGATGTCTGTTGTGAGGCAACAGCTTGACTTCTTTATGCCGGAGCAGCAGGAGCCAGGTTAGTTAACACTTGTGCAGCGGAACAAGACAAAACAAAATCCTCCCAGGGCTTCCGGCTGGCTCGAACCGAAATAAATCACAAAATTATGTTTCTTCTGCAGTCCCTCTTCTCTATAAGCATTTCTGAGGCAGCAGCTGGAGCTGCCCCCAGAACACTTGTGGAAATCACATTCGAAGACTCTTGTGAATTTAACAGCTACCCATTAGCTGCAAGGTCTGTGAGCGGCATAATCAGAAGGAAATGGAGCTCTTTTTTTACGTGAAGAAGGAGAAACATCCAGTGTAGCAGCACCGTAAATATTAGTTATGCACCAATGAAATAATCACTGAAAAGATAATTAATTTAGTGGTAATAGGAGACAATCTAATCATAGTTAAGTGCTCATATTCGAGCACATTGTCTACAAGAGTTTCTGTTTACGTTCTCTTCTCAAAAAATCTCTCCCAAGCAAACTATGCATGCATGACATCCCCCAGTGCTAATGCAATTGTTGGAGGAAGAATTTTAAGTGGAAGTACTTCAGTGAAAGTTGTCTCCTAGTTTTTAAATTCAGATCCCCCCCCAATTTCAGTTGTGCAATATGAATGTTTACAAATGGTTCAGAAAGTGGATGGATGTGCGAACAAGTGAACTGCTGAATGAATATTTTCAGTTCAGTCAGAGCTAGGCACACAAAAAGACTCTTTAAAAGCCAAAAACCTTGCTCGTCAGTGGCTTGGATTCAATCCCCCTTGTGGCCTCTTATTTGCCAAAAGCTAACAGTGAGATTTGGGCTTTACAAAGACATAGAAACATGGAGCTGGAAGGGACCTCAAGAGGCATCTAGTCCAACCCCCTGTACAATGCAGGAAATTCACAACTACCTCCTCCCTGACTGCTCCAGTGACCCTTGCTCTATGCCCAGAGGAAGGCAAAAAGATATAAAAAAAAACCCATCCAGGATCCCTGGGCCAATCTAGCTTGGAGGAAAATTCCTTCCTGACCTCAGAGTGGCAATTGGCATGCTCATTACCATAGGCATGTAAGAAAGGGCCACAAGGGCCGAGCACTGACTCATCCCTTCCTGCCCTCCCTCTCATGAGCTGCCCTAAGTTCCCAGAACCAGCTCTGCTGTCATATGGCCATCTAGTCTCTGCTTAAAAGCCTTCCAAGAAGTAATGCCCACCAATGTCCCCTCTAAGCTCCACAGTGTTGTGAGCAGAAATTCTACCTTGTGAGTGAAAAAAACTAGTAGCATTACGGTTGTGAGTGGGTCTACATTTGACTATCATGTAAATTAGTTTATTAGAAGATTACTTCCATAACCTTGTAAAAATCTCAGGATAAATTCCTTTAAGTTACATTTAAACTATATTTTAAGACTAATGTAAGCATTATAAGAGAAAACAGAATCAAGTCAACTCTTACCCACCCCTTTCTACTATATTGGTAGACTGGTCCTCTGGAGAACAGGTCTACCCACCCCTTTCCACTGTATTGGTAGACCTGGCTTCAGACTGTCACCAGCAATAGTCCAGTAGCACCTTAAAGACTAACAAAATATGTGGCAGGGTATGAGCTTTCATGAGGCACTGCTCACTTCTTCAGGAACAATTGTAGGCAGAACCCTGCCTAATCTAAAAAAACAAGAAGTTGCTTAAACGTTATCAACCCACCCAAACTACTTATTTATTCAAATATTTATTTCCCACTTTTCCCTGTGACTCAAGGCAGCTTAAAGATCATACTGAAAAGCGTAATAGGGGTGTGCAAAAATATATATCATTTTTTCAAGCTTCATTGTAGCCTATGAGGGCCATTATAGTCAATGGGCCCCATAGGCTATAATGGAGAACTGATTTGGGGGTATCTGGGGCTCAGGGGGGGCTTTTTGAGGTAGAGGCACCAAATTTTCAGCATAGTTGCTGGTGCCTCTCCTCAAAAACCTCCCCAAGATTGGACCAGGAGGTCCTGGTTACTACAGAGACCAATTACAACTTTGGGGCTCTCCTGGAGAAACAGCCATGTGCCCACTGATAGTTTTCCTCCCAACTAGAGGGCCCCTCTTGCACTAGCATGTCCAAGATGGTGGGGGAATCTAGGTGGTACAGAAACTGAGAACCAAACTCCAAAGTAAAAAAAAGATTTATTGAAAAGAAAATATTGACAAGCATCCTTAAGCACAGCACTAGATCAGCAAACAGATTTCAAAAGAAACATGTGTTGCCTGAAACGTGTTCACAATGAACAACTTGTTGTCTTCACAAAATTCTATGAGTTGCTCTCATGCTTTGTTTTGTGCTCCTAGACCAAACTTTCAACAATATTTGATTCTATTTTGTTCCCCACCTTTGCATTCCAGTCACCTATGATTATAAGCACATTTTGTTGAGGTGTGTGATCACTTTCTTCCCGGACACTTACATAAAAGCCTTCAATTTCTTCCTCATCAGACTCTGTAGTTGGAGCGTAAACTTGAATGACAGTTATATTGATAGTCTTTCTATGAAGACTGTTTGATATTATTTGGCCAGACTTTGCATTATTGCTCCTGATTGCTTGTGCAATCTCACAATTGCTACATCTCACCTAACGATTAGAGCAATTCTGCTTCCTCTGTGTTTGTCATTTCCTGAGTAAAAACACTTTGTGATTTTCTGACTGAGAATGTCCTAATCCGATCCACTTTAGTTCACTCATGCCCAGGATTGCAATGTTTAAAGGTTCTATTTCTTGTTTTGCGATTTTGAGTTTATGTTGATTCATACTTTTCACGTTCCATGTTCTTATTATATGCGTTCAAAAGCTTTGGACTTTTTTTTACATCTGTTCACATCAGCAACTAAACATCTCAGCTTTAATCCAGTCATCGAGCATTCAGAATCCAGCCATTAAGAGCTGTGCTGTTTGTGCTTGTCCTCTGCTCTTCCCTAGTAGCTGACTGCATTCCATCTGACCTGGGGGACCTGCCTTCAAGCACTATATATATATTTTTCATTTTGGATTTTCTCATCATAGGGATTTCAAGGTATGAAGTAGTTTACCATTTCCTTCTTCTGCGCAGTACGAACCAGGGTTAGCAAAAGTGTTGTTGTCTCTGATAGATCCTCCATCAGTGTCACCTTCCAGTACTGCTGCTGCTCAGGAGCTACACTTCAAGGGTTCCTCTGCCCCTATCACATTTGGAATTGCCCATTCTCTTCTGTTGTTGTGGCCATTGATTCCTGAAGGGGGTGGGCACATGTTGTTCTGGTGTCTCAGCTGTGACTATTTTGCTTTGAGTGACTCTGTGTGAGACTTCTCCTGCTCACTCTGGCACCTCCCCCCTCTGCCGTTGTGGATGCTGAGGTCTTAGAATTAGGTGGGCTGGGGTTACTTCACTCCTTTTAGCCTGTGCCCGGTCACCGTCACTCCTCTGTCTCTGGTGCAGACCTCCAACCAATCCTCCTTGACCTCAGCTGTCTGTCCCTTTTTATCCTCCCCCCACCCGTTTGTGGCTCCCCCTTTCCCTGACTGAGTGGTGGCTTCCACAGTCTGTTTTCTCCCTCCCCCCTTTCTACTGGTCTTGCCCAGTTCCCTCTTAAAACTTTCTCTCCTTGCTCCTCCCCTGTGTCTCTTGTGCTTGTCTGTCTTCTCTGTTGTAAGTGGGTGTGGCTGTACTCGGCATCCTTTCCACCCTTCCCTCAGGTTCTGGTTCCTGCAGTGGGTAAGTAGCTCATCTAGCTCCATCAACACCTTCCTCTCCTCTATCCCTCTTCCCTTGTTCCCTCATTCTGGCCTAGCCCGGCATTTGTGCGAGGGGCTCCTGCTTCGGGGCCTTGGGAGTTCTGCCCTGTATCCCTCGCTGCAACCAGGGCAGGCTCTGTGGGTCCCTGTGAGGTGGGGTGTTGTTTTGCATTGGGGCTGGGGGTTGTGTCTTCTCTGCTGGTGGGGCTGGCTTCAGCATTCTTCCTCGGGTCAGTGGCATTCGCTCCAGCTGGTGGGAATTTAGGGGCTTTGCAGGGTGCTGTGCCAGCTTGTGCAAGTCTGAATCTAGATTAGGACTTTAGCCTCTTGACAGAGTCTAAACTTGTTATGGAATTGCTCTCAGCTTCACTGGCACACATAAACCTCCTCACTATGTTAAGGTGTGCATCCTTGAATCTGTTAAACATCTTCATTATGCTGTGTGCTAATTTACTGTGCACCCTCTGCCTATACACATGAAATTCCATTTCATTGTATCTGAGGAAGTTTGCGTGCGCACGAAAGCTTGTACCTTAAATAAAACTTTGTTGATCTTAAAGGTGCTACTGGACTCAAACTTTGTTGTCCAAGAGGGAGTACATTTTTATACATGGCATAAAAATTACATAGAGTTAGACCCAGCAGTAATTTCTGCTGATGGACTGAACTTCCTTACTTAACTAATGTTCATTCCGTGGTACCCAAGCAATTTGAAATGGTTTTATTTTTAAACACTAGAAGCATTTGGTGTATCCTGCCAAAGGTCATTGTATTTAGGTCCCATTGATTTCAAGAAGAGAGTTAAGCACATGCTTACATTTCTCTCTTGTAAAAAGCTTTGATGGGATTGTACCCTTTGGAACAGATCAAGCCTGAAAAGATCATGAGTTCACAGAAGGAACCTTTTACTGCCTTCCTCCTCCTACACTCATGAAAAGCCTCTTCTGAGGGCTGGGGGGTCCTTCAGAACAATATGCCATTTGGGAAAGGCTAAAGGAAGGAGAGGGGATATCATCCAAAATAGTGTTCCATTCTCTTGTGCTCGCTGGAAGTCCTAGTTGTCCACCACTGCTCAGAGTGGTGGCAGGATAATTTTTTTTTTTAAAGTGACAATGTTGGCTATGCTGCTACATCACTTTTTGGGAGAAACAGAAGTGATGTAGGAAAGCTCTAGAAATCTCCAGAAACTCTAGAAATCTCCAGAAGCTCTACCACTACATCACTTCTGGGGGAAAACAGAAGTGATATAGGGAAGCTCTAGAAATCTATAGAAACTCTAGAAATCTCCAGAAGCTCTAGAAATCTCCAGAAACATAGAGCTTGTGGTGATTCCTAGAGCTACCATATGTCGCTTCTGGGATTTCTCTGGAAGAGATGTAATGACATAGCCACCCCCCCATCTCCCCCATTCAACGCCCACCCTCCTGCCAGTCGCTGGGTACATACTGACAACAGTTTTGCAAGCAGACTTTGCTCAAGAAGTGTGAGTTCTGCTTGTAAAAAAGTGTGGGGAGGGGCTGATTTTAGGAAAATTACCCCTTTGCTACAGCCCCCTATGCCACATGTGACATTGCTCTGGAGGGTACCCCAATACTCAGAATTGAGTTTTCATAGTTCAGGGGACTGCTGGAGGGAAAGGAAAGATGGGACAGACCTTCTGTCCTGAACATGTTCTATATGCAGAAGCTTGGTCCAACCTAGGGCTGCCAGCCTCCAGGTGGGGCCTGGGGATCTCCTGCTTTTACAACTGATCTCCATCTGATGGAGATCAACTCCCCTGGAGAAAATGGCTGCTTTGAAGGGTGGACTCTATGACATTGTACCATGGTGAGACTCCTCCCCTCCCCAAAACCTGCCCTCTCCTGGATCCACCTCCAAAGTCTCCAAGTATTTTCCTACTCAGACCTGGCAACCCTAGTCCAACCAACAGTTCTGAGTTTCATATTCTTACCATAAACATGTTCCTAGCATTGATAAATGATACGGCAATATTTTTTGTATAAGAGGCTTACAGATCATTCGTAATAATTATTAGTAAATGGAAATATTAGTCATATAAATACATAAAATACAGATCCAGAACACAGTAGCTCACAATTTAATTGAAAGTGCCCACATATTGTTATAAGTTGTATTGAGTACAGATTACCCAAGGAAAGGCAGATAATACATTTAAAATAAGCATAATAAATCACACTTATTCATCTTTTTCCTTCCATTCATATTGGCTACCCAAGGCTGATATGGACAATTTTTCTGGCGCTGCTTTTGTATTTTGAGGCTGGCAATTGCCCATGTTTGGCATTTGCAAAATTTCCCTGTAAGAACAGAAGGCTTTCTGTGTCGCCAATGAAGGTCCTATTATAATAGCTTGAGATCCTGTTAGCAAACTGTCATATTATATTTGGCATTATGATGTGTCCATACATCGTAATTATATTCCCAAAGAGAAAACATTTAGTTCAGGGTTTGGTAAGAGCCTCCAATTTTCACTTCTTTGTGGAAGACACAGAGAGAAAAACCATAGTCATTGGATTGGTTTAATTAAGCTTTGTACTGTGGTTCAGAATGAATGCATTGCAAAGTATAACAGCAATTACAGAAAATTATGTTTGCTAGCCATTCAGCGGGACAATAACACATATGCCATAAAAGAGCTAACTGGCTAGTGACTGGGCAGCCACTACAAGGGGTCTAATTCACAGCGAGTTGCTAATAGATGTCGGGAACCAAAACTGCTGCCATGGTTGCAAAAATGGAAGATGCAAGTTAAGCATGCACCAAGCTCAATAATCTTGCATAAGTTTACTCAAAAGTAAATCTGAGTTCACTGAGGGCGTTTTCGCACTGGCTTTTTTCTGGGGCGAGCACCGGAGTGAGCACCGGAGTTTCTGGTCAGTTTCACATCAGTTGCTCCGTGCTCACAAACTCCTCCGGAGTTTCACCGCACTGCTCAGGAGTATCCCTGGAGCAAGAAAATCCTGTTCCTGGCGGTGTTTCCTGTTTACTCCATTGGAGAAACCTAGATGAGAACACACCCACTCGCCCGCCCTCCATCTGGCCCGCCCCGCGGTGGGCGTTTCTTGAATTTTTTTTTTTGAAACGAGGCCTCCTAACGTTATATCAAAATAAGGAGGCAGGGAGGCAAGATCGCACCACAGGGACTGCGTTGGCGAGGTGGATTTGCCGTTTCTTGGGAGCAGGAGCCGGGCGCCATTGGCCCGAGAGCTCCATGTGCTTGCTCCCCGGTAACTGCTGCCCTTTGTTTGGGCTTCCCCGGCAACAGCCCGTGCAGAGCTGGTGGTGGGTGCTTTCCTCTAGAAATCCGTGGAGAAGCCGCGGCAAGCGGGCGGACGGGCTGGGGAAACTTGCCTTCCTTTCCGCTCCCTGTGTGCGGTCCCACGATCCTGAAGCAACACTTCCCCCCCTCCTTTTTTTTTTTTTTTTAAAAAGGCCCTTATAACGTTATAACATCATAATGAAATTTTGATGCAGCAAGGGAAGACGGCACAATTGTTGTCTTTATATAATAAACACACGTTCACATCTACTATGGGGGGGGGGGGTTAATTTGCTGTTTATTGGCAGCCCCTGCAGAGCAGGCTGGGCGCGCTTCTTTGCAGAAAAGTCACAGAAATGGATTGAACTGTTTTCAAGGGGCTATAACTATTCCTGCGGAGCGGGGAGACTGCTCTGTGTGTCATGCTGCTCCTCCTCAGCTGCCGCCACCACCACCACCACCACCACCACCACCATTTATGTAATTTTTTTTTTTACTTTACACGGGCCAGCTGACACCATGTTGCCCATCCTCCATTTTGTTGCCTTGATCGGGTTAAGCACACGACATTTCAGTTCACATTGGAGAATCCACCCATGGGGCGGGGTTCCTCCTTGTAGCCCGCCAATCGTTTTGCACCAACCCAGAACGGCGGGAAAATTTGAATACTGAGGAGGGACTTGATGAATTCTGGGAAGAGGAAGGCGGGTGATGCACTGTCGTCATTCCACTATGACGTTATAACGTTACCACGCATGCGTTTAAAAAAAAAAAGGAAAAACGGGGGAACGAGGGAGGAGCTGGGGGGGAGGAAGGGGAGGGAAGGGGAGGGGAAATGCAAGGGGCGGGCACAGAGAGCATCGAAGCAACCCAAATGGGAACAGAAAACTTCGGGGGGGGGGGAGAGGAGCAGATTGCTATAGTGCGAAAACGGCAGGTTTGCTCAGGAGGAGTCGCAGAGGGGGAAATGAGGAGGAAGTGAGAGGCAACTGGCCAGTCTGAAAAGGCCCTGAGTATTATTACTACTGAGGGCATATAGGACCATACCCTTTGTTCCAACACCCTGCAGCAGATAAAGGTTTGGTTGGGAGACGATGCATATTTCTGGAAGATATAATGTAGGTCCAAAGTACAAATTTAATATTGTCTTTATGAGTATCTTGTTTTCCTTTTAAAAAAATCTTATTTAGTTGCTGGATTTTAAGTCCCCTCCTTTGTTCTGTTTTTCTTTTTAAAACAAACAAATATATAATGAACCTGAGTTGCCACAGGGCCAGCAGCCGGAGATCTCCTGGCCTTGAGCCCTGTTCCCTGCCACCATTCGACTGGGCAGTGGGGGGAAAAGGAAGTCAGCATCGAGTTGATGTGCAGTGTTACTTACAGCACAAAACCAGAAGTGACTACATTGGAATGAAGTTCTAGGACGTTGCCCTGACACAACAATGTTACTTCCAGTTTCATGGTGGAAGTGATATGGTGTGTTGGCACCATGCTGACACCTAGGCTTGCCAAGTTCCCCCGAGGGGTGGGGAAACCCCCACTCCAGCAGCCCGCTGCCCACTGCCCGGGATCAGGCCACCGGGGGGAACCCTGCCCCCAAATTGCCGGGCTGCAGTGACGTGCCTGGTGCGATGACGTCACCCAGAGGTGACGTTATCACATCGGCACGTTTTTTGGGGGGGACGCTCTGTAATTCGAGGGAAAACTCTATGGTTTTCCCTTGAATTACAGAAGTCCCGCCCCCCCCAACGTGCCCGATGCAATGACGTCACTTCCGGGTGATGTCATCGCAGTGCCTGAAGCCTTCCGAAAAGAAAGGACTCCCCCCTGCCGCAAAGAGGTAACTACTTGGCAACCCTACTGACACCAGAAGTGATGTCTTTAATCATAGAGTTTGGGGTGAGTCCTAAAGGTAAAGGTTTCCCTTGCTCGAAAGCCAGTCGAATCCAACTCTAGGGGGCTGTACTCATCTCTGTTTCCAAGCCAAAGAGCCAGCGCTGTCCGAAGACTTCTCCATGGTCATGTGGCCGGCATGACTACATGCCGAGGTGCACAGAACGCTGTTACCTTCTCACCGAAGTGGTACCTATTTATCTACTTGCAGTTTCTTGCTTTCGAACTGCTAGGTTGGCAGGAGCTGGGGCCAGAGATGGGAGCTCACTCCGTCACATGGCATTCGGGTCTCGAACTGCCGAACTACCGACTTTTCAATCTGTAGTTCAGTGTCTTAACCTCTAAGACACTGTGGCCTCTGGGGTGAGTCCTTGAGCACTGTAAAACTGAGATGTTCCACCAGGCGTATGGTTGAGGACAGTGATGGTTAGAGAGATCAGCTGGCCTACTTTTTACCTCCCCTCTTCTCCCCCCTTTTCTTGTTTTTCAGGTCCCTTCATCTACCTTGTTTGTCTTATTTCTTTTATTCTGCTCCTTCCTGTCTTGATCTTACCCTCCTCCTTTCCCCTTCCTTTCCCCCCTTCCTTGCCCTTTTTCTAGGGCTTGGTTTTTTCATCTACTGTTGGCCTGTGAAGTTCTCTGTGCTGGCTGCTTCCCCCAGTTGCCCACCTGTGATGAATTGTTTGGGCACCATCTGATATAGCAGACCGATTATTAGGTTTTTAACTTGAAATGTTGGATTTTTAAATTTAATATGTTGGTTTTTATTGTACATAATGCTCCCTCTAAGCTGTGGGGTCTTGTGAGCAAAAATTCTACTTTGTGAGCTACTGGCATTAAAGTTGTGAGTGAGCGATTTGGCTGCTGCATAAATTAGTTTGCTCTGGAGCCATCCTTCCTGAGCCAAGACAAAAATGTGTGAGCCGGAGGCTAAAAAACTGTGAGCTAGCTCACACTAACTCAGCTTAGAGGGAACACTTGGAATCCACCCTGAGCCCTGCTTGGCGGGGAAAGGAGTGGGATATAAGCCAGACAAACACGATGATGTCATTTCCAGTTTAGTTTCAGAAGTGCCAAATAGTTTGTCCCCATCCCATAATTCTTTCTCCAGGCAGTCAGCATCAGTTGATGATGCTACCCCATGGAGATGGATGTGAGTTAGGCCTAAGTTAGGAGGGTGCTGTACAAACACTCGAGAGGTGATGAGAGGGAAGAAGGATGGAAACAAGATATAAAGGGAGGGGAAGCTAGGATAGGTTGGGGAAAGAGGGAGTGCTGTATAAATAAGAAATGGGGATTGTTAGGAAGGGATGTGAAGGTAAGGGGAGATGAGATGGTATAAATGAATGGAAAGCTCTGGTGGAAGGGGGAGAATGCTGTGGGGAAGGATAATGGGGTTCTGGCATGATGAAGTTTGGGGTGAAGGCAAGAAACAAGAAAGTTGCAGGGGGCTGTCGCAGTGAGTGGGGAGAGGAATTATCTGGGTTGATGGGCGGGATGTGGGGAGGGTCCGTGGCTCAGTGCCAGAGCATCTGCTTGGCGTGCAGAAAGTCCCAGGTTCAATTCCCAGCACCTCCAGTTAAAAGGAGTAGCTGTTGTGAAAAACTTTGCTTGAGACCCTGGAATGCTGCTGCCAGTCTGAGTAGACAGAACTGACATTAATGGACCAGTAGTCTGGTTCAGTATAAGGTAGCTTCCTGTGTCCATGTGTCAATAGGGAGGTGTAATGGGGTTTGCCAAATGACCACGCACAAGGTGAAGGAAGCCAACTGAGAGGGAACTGAAAGACAAAGCAGGGAGAGATTCAGAGGGAGGGTGAGAGAAAAGAGGGGGCTAAGTGGCCTAGACGTTATTCCACTGATAAAGAATTCTGGCTGTGCTTCAGTATCCCACGCTGTTTTGACAGGCTTCCAAGTGTATGTTTCAATAACGTCCAGTTATTTTTAATAAAGGCAATCATTACAGTCCTTCTTAACCACTGCTAGAGTGAAACACAAGGCTACCAGCTCTCGCACTGAAAGGTTAATAAGCCCCTTGTGGGCATGCATTTTTCATAATGTTTGGTGCTTTGGAAGCCAGCCTCTTGCGTAAAATATTTTATTCATTAATTATCAGATGCTTGCACATATTAAATATTGATAGTGTTCGATGCCCCGAGTAGCTTTTACCTCTGCAGCCCCATGTGGATATTTAACGAGATAAATGAACAACGATCAGTGTGATTATGTAAGAATTATTATTATTTATTCTGCCTTTTACTCTGCAAATGAAGCAGCTTTATAGCTATTCACGAATGCAGATGCAGTTATCTTCTCCCAGATTGCTCTTCCCCCTAACTTTACTTCTTTCCTTTCCTGAGATCATCGTCTCTTTTAACTTTCCTTCTCAGATTTTTTTTGCACTTTTTTGAGCAACTTGCTCTAATTCTTGTTTTATTTCCTTCCCCCTCTTCACTCTGCATAGGGTTGCCAGCTCTGGGAAATAGCTGGAGATTTATGGAGTGGAGCCTGGGGAGGGCGAGGTTTGGAGAGGGACCTCAGCAGGGTACAATGCCATCAAGTCCACCCTCCAAAGCAGCCATTTTCTCCAGGGGAATGACTTTTTGTTGGCAACCCTAACTTTGCACCTTTCCAACGTTTCCTATCTGTATCTTGTCCCCCCCCTTTCTCCCCTTCCCCGGCTTCCTAATTCACTGTACTCATTGCCATGTGGAACCTGTTCCCTCCTCCTTTCTGAAATCAACATCTTCTGGTTTCTTATATCTTTGGTTCACATTTTTAACTTAGCTCTACTCAGGTTCTTTCTCTTTCCACTTTGTGTCTGCCAGGGACTCTAATTCCCTCGGCTCTATTTTCTCTGCAGTGTGGGCCCAAAGCAGCTTACGGCATCATTCTTCCCTCAGTCACACCAACCCTGTGAGGTAGATTAGGCTGAGAGAGAAAGTGACTGGCTCCAGGTCACCTAGGCAACTTCCGTGATATTGGAACATAGGTCTCCGGAATCCTATTCTAACACTCTAAACTTGCTCTGTGCCATAGTGGCCCTCCATTTGAACTCAGGTCTTCTATGTGCTAAAGGCATTTTCCCCCTGTGTGCCACCTCATTTTGGCTCTGTCTTCTGTTGTTTATTTTTTAAAAATATATTGGTTATGCACTTTCAGGGTTGCTTAACAACCAGGACAGTGTCCCACCCCTTTAAGATAGGCTTAATGTCTGGAAATGGGCAAGTGAAGCTTTTCACAGCATGAAGATGAAATAACATCACCTGGTAAGAGCCATGCTGAATCATGACAATGGATCATTTAGTCCAGCATCCTATTTCACACAGTGGCAAACCAGATGCTCAAGAAGACCCACCAGCACCGATATTTAGAGAGCTCCACAACCTCTTAACATGGAGGTTCCATTTAGTCATTGTGACTAATAGCCACTGATGCCTGTCTTCCATGAGAAAAGAGCAAGAGTCCAGTAGCACCTTAAAGACAAACAGAATTTGTGGCAGGGGATGAGCTTTTGTGAGTTACTGCTCACTTCCTTGTGAAAGCTCCTCCCCTGCCACAAATTTTGTTAGCCTTTAAGGTGCTACTGGACTCTTGCTCTTTCCTTCTGCTGCAGACAGACTAACATGCCTACCCATCGGCGGTCACACACATTAAATGATCCACTTCCAATCCACTTTCAATGCACTTTCCAACTGGATTTTGCCAGTTCACACAGTAAAATCCTGTTGGGAAGTGCACTGGAAGTGGATTGAAAATGGATTATTTAGTGTGTGTGATAGGGTTGCCAAGTCTCTTCACCTTACCAGCAGGGGGGAGTCCTCTGCTGGCCGGGAGCTTCCCTGGCGCGCGCGCAAAGCGTATCATAGAGTTTTGGGGCGATTGCCAGAGCATCGCCCTGGCAACGCCCCCGACTTGATGGCGTCACTTCCGGTGACGTCGCCCGGCGCGGGGGAAGTCGTCCAGGCTGGACGACTTCGGGGGTGGGGTTTCCCCCGCAGGCCAAATGCTGGCCGGCGGATCGGGAACCCCCGTAGTGGGGGATCCCCCGCCTTCCAGGCTGACTTGGCAGCCCTAGTGTGTGACCATGATCTGTCTTCCATTAACTTTTTAAATCCCTGTTTAAAACTGCTTAAACTATTAGCCATCGCTTGGCAGCGAATTAAACCAGCCAGTTACTTCCTTTTGTCTGTTTACTGACCATTACTTTTTCTGGATACCCACAAGGAAGTGGGGGAAATCCTCTCTGTCTCTCTATCCCATATAAATCTTGATCATGTCTCCCTCTCAGTCACCTTTTTCTCAAAGTGAAAAAAAAAAAGACTCAGACCCCTCAACCTTTTCTAATAGGGATGATACTCCATCCCCTTGATCACATTTGGGTTATCTCTTTCCCCCCACCTCTACCAGGCCTATAATATTTTTACTGAGGTATGGAGACCAGAACTGTATGCAGTACTCAATGTTCTTTCATCATAGATTTATTAAAGTTTTCCTTCCTCCCCCATAATGTCTGCTACAATTTACCCTCATCATAATAGTCTGCATCTCTTCTTCTTCCCTGCACATCTTTGGCAGACAATGAAGCAAAGCAGGGCAAGACCATTCAGAACTGTATGAAGGCTGTCCATGAGTGTAGCACTGGCAAGTTGACTTCTTGGCAGGAACTTGACTTATTGACCTTAACGTTTAGTTCACTTCTCGTCCTGCCACCATAAGATCTAGAGCGCTGGTCTAAATTATTTTTTTTTAATGAAGAGCACTCACAGGGCTTCGTTGGGGCCGGGGCGTGCCGGAGCGCAGCTCCGGGAAAGAAAGGGCCGGGGGGGCGGGCACATAACAAAGCCCCGCCCCCCGGAAGAAAGCCTCCCCCCTCCCTCCCCCACTGAGCATTCCCGGGGCCGCGGCAAGCGCCGCCAGCCCCGGGAGGATCCCCCCTCCCTCCCCCATTGAGCATTCCCAGGGCCGCGCTTGCCCGGGAGGATCCCTCCTCCCTCCCCCACTTAGCTCGGAGGGAGGGGGGCAGAGGCGGAGCCTGAGCGCACCTTCGTGACGACAGACTTTCCAGCCCTGCCCCTGCATCGGTCCTGTCCGATTCCCCAGGAGGGAACGGGGGCGGGGCTAGCTGTGACGGCAGCCGTCTGGAACGTGGGGTGCCGTGGGTGGACTTTCTCCCTGCCGGGGAAGGGGGAGGGAGGCTGGGAGACGTGTGCAGACAGAGCTTTGACGACAGCTGCACAGATGCGGCGCCATAAACTTCTAGCCCTCCGGGGAGTGTTGGGTTGCGGTTGGGGAAACCAGGCTTCAAGAGCCCACTCGGTCTGAAACTCAGTTTGCTCCAGGCAGGTTTCTTTTTTTCTTAATTATGCCTACCTCGCAGGGTTGACGTGAAGATACAGTGGGAGGGGAAGAACCGTTCAGCGCGCCCAACCACCCCCCTTCTGTACCACTCCACTAAAGGCCAGAGTGGCAGCAGCAGTATTGGTGGAGAAGGGGGTGCATTCTCCCATGTTCCCCCCTGTGAACTCCAGGCTAGCTTATGGAGGCAGCACCTTTGCAGCCAACTCTGGACCCAGATATTGGCAGTACAGGTCCATATGCTTGTATTCCAAGGAGCTCAGGGTAGGGTACACCCCCCCCAGTATTTTGTCCTCACAACAACCCTGCAAGACAGCTGGCTGAAGCCTAAAGTCACTTCATGGCTTAGTGGGCATTTGAACCCAAGTGCTCATCTGATGGGTATAGGGCACTGACTGTCCATCACCTGCTCCTCTCATGTTCCTGCCCTCTGCTGATTTGGCACCTCAAACAGCTGCTTGGGTTGTTTGGGTATTGCAGTGGTGCTGTGTGAGAACCATGTATGGCACCCTAAGCATATGATAAAAATGTAATAGCTCAGGCACTCTAGACCTGGCCAGTGCCTACATGGAAGTAATCCTGTGATTAACACATGGAATTCACTGCCACAGGAGGTGGTGGCAGCTAGGAGCATGGATGACTTCAAGAGGAATAAACATATGTGTAAGCTGCCCTGAGCTGGCTTGCTGGAGGGCGGTGTAAAAATCTAATTAATTAATTAAATAATAAATAAATATGGAGCAGAGGTCCATCAGTAGCTATTAGCCACAAGGTATAGGTAGGAACTCTCGGTCAAGTGATGCTCTGTATTCTTGGTGCTTGGGGCAACACTGGGAGGGCTTCTAGTGTCCTGGTCCCACTGCTGGACCTTCTGAGGGCACCTGGTATTTTTGGCCACTGTGTGACACAGAGTGTTGGACTGGATGGGCCACTGGCCTGATCCAGCATTTGCTTCTCTTATGTTCTTATGCCAGGCATAAGCTTCTCAGAGCTGCTTAAAGAAAGCAGTGTGGTGCAGTGGTTACTGTTTTCAACTAGGACCTGGGAGACCCAGGTTCAGGGGATGCCACCCTCCAGGTGGGACCTGGGGGATCCCCCAGAATTACAACAACATCCATTCCCCTGAGGAAAATGGATGCTTTGGAGGGTGGACTCTATGGCACTGTATCCCACTGAGGTCTGTATCCTCCCCAGGTCCCATCCCCAAATCTCCAGGAGTTTCCCAACCTGGATCTGGCAATTCTACCAGATGGCTGGGGGGTGGGGCAGGACCTGGCAACCCTAGCCGATGAATTGCTCCCTGTTGCCTGGAGATCAGTTGTGTAATGTATGCAGGGCTCCGTTGGGGCCGGGGCGCGCCGGAGCGCCACTCCGGGAGAGAAGGGGCCAGGGGGCGGGCACATAACAAAGCCCTGGCCCCTGGAAGAAAGCCTCCCCCCTCCCTCCCCCACTGAGCATTCCCGGGGCTGCGGCAAGTGCCGCCGGCCCCAGGAAGAAGCCCCCTCCCCCCCACTCACCTGTTCCCAGGATGCAAGGGAGGGAGAAGCCGGGCCTGAGTGGCTTAATGCCACTCAGGCCCAAGCAAGGGGGGGGAGGGAGGGAAACCCCAGCTCCAGTGGGGGGAGAAGCGCCTTCCTTCCTTCCTTCCTTCCTTCCTTCCTGCCTGCCTGCCTGCCTGCCTGCCTGCCTGCCTGCCTTCCTTCCTGCCTTCCTTCCGTCCGTCCTTCTGTCCTTCCGTCCTTCCTTCCTTCTCTCTCTCCCCCCACCTACCAACCTATCTTCCTGTTCCTTCCTTTCCCCCTTCCTTCCCCTCTCCCTTCCTCCCTCCTTCCTTCTCTCTCTCTCCCCCCACCTACCTACCTACCTTACTGTTCCTTTCTTTCTTCCTTCCTTCCCCGCTTTCTTCCTCCTTCCTTCCTTCCTTCCTTCCTTCCTTCCTTCCTTCCTTCCTTCCTTCCCCCCTCCCTCCCTCCCTCCCTCCCTTTCTTTCTTTCTTTCTTTCTTTCTTTCTTTCTTTCTTTCTTTCTTTCTTTCTTTCTTTCTTTCTTTCTTTCCTCTCTCTCTCTCTCCCCCACCTACCTACCTACCTTCCTTCCTGTTCCTTTCCTTCCTTCCTTCCTTCCCCCTCCCTCACTCCCTCCCTTCTTGCCTTCTGACACACTGCCCATGACGTCAGGGATGTGTGGCCTTTTGACACTTCCGGTGACATCAGGGGGTGTGGCATATGCAAATAAGTTATGCTAATGAGCTCCTGCACCTCTTTTTTTACGAAAGGACCCCTGAGCACTCACATAAATAAGAGTTTGCTCTTGAGTCGCTTTTAATGCAGTGATTGCTGTAACGCAGTTGTAAAACATTCCTAACCTTCACTTATGTTAGTATGAGTTAAGAGTCATGATAGAAGGTCAGTGCCATACAGGAAGAAGAGTACTCCGTGACCTTTTCTATATACATATGGTTTTGCTGTTTCTGGGAGATGCATGCAGTCGTAAACAGCAGACACAAACTAACTGCAGTAAAAGATTTAAGAAAGCCAGTGCCTCACAGAAACATTGGTTTGATTAACCTTTGATCCAGTGGCAGATTTCCTGGGCCAAGCTTTGCTACTAAACAATAGACAAGTGTCAGCTATAGGGCATTACTTCTGTTTCCAGCAGTTGATTGACAAAGACATCAAAATCTTCACAAATTAACTCTCACTTATATCTGCCCATGTTTTGGAGGCTAACCAATGGTTAACAAAAATGGACCTAGGGTTGCCAACCTCCAGACGGGGCCTGGGGATCTCCTGCTTTTACAACTGATCCCCAGCTGACAGAGATCAGCTCCCCTGGAGATAATGGCTGCTTTGGAGGGTGGACTCTACAGCATTGTACCATGCTGAGGCTCCTCCCCTCCCCTCCCCAAACCCTGCCCTCTCCTGGATCCACCCCCAAAGTCTCCAGGTGTTTTCCAACCCAGACCTGGCAACCCTAAATGGACCCTCTGTTCCTTTACTACAGCTAAAAGAGTGGTACTACAACACTGGAAAGATAAATGCCCAACTGTGGTAAATCAGTGGATCGAGGACCTTAGAACGCTATCTGTATTTGAACACATGGAATATAGACAACAATTGTGTATGGACTTATTTTTAGATATTTGGAAACCTTTTATAGAAACTTATGTGTAGGTCTGCTGCCACTGTTGTTATATTTTAATCACTGCATTACTTTTTTAATTTTCCCCTTGTCCTTTAAAATGTTTTTTTTTAAAGAAAGATATAAAAAAATTCTCACTTATATGGAACACCCCAGGTTGCCAAACTCTAGGTGAGGTTTAGAGATCTCCGGGAATTACAACTGATCCCTAGACTATGGAGTTCAGTCTCTCTGGCTGCTTTTCAGGGTGGACTCTTTGGCATTATACCATGCTGAAATCCTCTCCCATCCCCAAACCCCATCCTCCTCAGGCTCCACCTCCAAAATCTCCAGGTATTTTCCAACTCAGATTTGGCAACCTTATACCAGTTATCTGAATTTACTGTATTAAACAGCTTTGGGAATAGCTGTACAGTTAAGCTGTCCCCAAGTATGCATCCCCCCCCCCTCGAATGATTTCAGGGAGCACACCAGACCACACCTAGAGCTGCCTAATAGTAAGTCAGATTATTGGTCTATCAAGGTCCATATTGTCTGTTCAACTGACAATGACTTTCCAGAGTCTCAAGGCTTTCCCATGACCAGCTACCAAATCCTTTTAACTAGGGATTGAACCTGCGACCTTCTGGATGCAAAGTAGATGCTCTGCCTCTCAGCCATGCCCTCCTTCTGAGATATCAGCAGGCAGAGGGGTCAGAAATTTCTCTTCTGCTCAGCCCATTCTGCTCACACAAAATGGGACCATGCCTTTCAGACTGTAAAACATTCGTTCAGGCAAGCCAACGTGTACTGAGTTAAATACAATGATGAGTCCAGCCCATTTTAGTTCTCTGATTACCTTTGTTCAAGGTTTCCTCTTCCCCTGAGATCAAGCACATGATTGGTTTTAGAGATAATAGAATTTCACAACTGAGGATCAAGCCAACACTTCATATTTTCTTTTGTGCAGCAAAAATGCCAGAAATATCTAGTAGTCTCTTCTCAGTATTTCCAGTGCAAGGGTAACTTGTGAGGAGGTCTATGCTATAGGACTGGAATGTGTATCTACTATGACTTAACTATACTAAGATTTTCTGAATGCTAGTAATGGCCATAATTTTTCATGAGGCGTTTTAAGTATTGAGCAGGAGGCGATGAATTCAAACAAACAGGCTTTTATTCAGTGACATTGTTCAGCTCAAAAGACAGCTCTATGAGAGCAGCACTTTCATTTATACTGTTCCAACACATAACTTTCAACAATGTAACTATATACAAGCAATACTATTGGACCCAAGCAAGGCTCAGTGATTGGGTATCT
Source organism: Lepidodactylus listeri (assembly GCA_029233225.1). NCBI lineage: Eukaryota > Metazoa > Chordata > Lepidosauria > Squamata > Gekkonidae > Lepidodactylus > Lepidodactylus listeri. The sequence continues at coordinate 26,723,046 of JARCFY010000008.1, forward strand.
AGATTGGCTTCAGGACCAATGGGAGTCTTTTATTAATCAGCCAATAGGAACTGGAGCTTTAGGATACCAGAGCCCTTTTCAAGCTATTACTGCTTCATTTTCTAAACAAACACAACAAGGCGAAAATTCGCGAGACTTGTTTTCTTTTTTTAAATAATAGATTTATTTAGGAGGGGAGGGGGATTTCTGAGGAGAAAGAATGTCTCTGAACAAGTTCATTAATTGGATTACAATTCATGTGATTTCACCCAGTGAAGAGGTGCTTTACAATTTAGGTCACAAATGGAGCGCTTTTTATTTTGCCTTATCTGTTCTTAAACCTTGCAGGGGGTTTGTTGTGTTTGAAAGGAACCAGAAAGAGAGGAGGAGGGGAAAAAAGAGGAGGCCTTCAAGTTACTCAATTTATTTATTTATTTATTCAGTTTATACCCCTCTTTCCCCACAGATTTACTTTGGATAGTGGAAAGAAAAGATCTTGCCACTGTGGTGCAAGCCCTGGTAACATCTCAGTTAGATTACTGCAATGTGTTATACATGGGGCTGCCCTTGAAGATTGTCCAGGAGCTGCGGTTGGTACAGAATCCTGTGGCCAAAGTGTTGTCGTAGGGACCATATCACTCCAGTCTCATTCCATCTTTGTTCCATCTATTTCCAATTTACTTGTGGGTTCAGTTCAAGGTGCCAGTATCAACCTTTAAAACCCTGTATGGCCTGGGACCAACAGAGCTAAAAGACCACCTTCTCTCGTATGAACCTACGTATGAATTCAGTCATTTTTGGAGGCCCTGCTTCAGTTTCCCCCACCATCTGAAGGTAGACAAGTACCAATCTGAGAAAGGGCTTTCTTGTTTGTGGCTCCAACACTTTGGAGCTCCCTCCCCAGGGAGATTTGTCTGTCTCCCTCTATTGGTGTATTCCACCAATAGGTGAAGATTTTTATTTTTGTTTTATTTTGGCATACCCCCAATTTTTTTTTTTGGCCCTCCTCCCTGGTTCTGGTGTTGTTTGTTAATGCGCTTTTATTAAATTATTTTATAATTTTAAATGTTTTCAATTGTTCAAATGTTTTAATGTTTTGTGTGTGACATCTTGGGGGCTGTGATCAAGTGCAAAGGTGGCATAAAAATGTTTTAAATAAAAATAAAATAAACATTTGTATCTATAAGACATGGTGGTAAATGAGAAGGCTGCTTCAAGGAAGAGGAATTGCCAGGCTGGGGTGGGGGGCTCTGGAACTGGTCCTGGAATGAAAAAAAACTGCTGTACGATTCCTGAGATGAGCAATATATCTCTGGTCCCAGTTGAAGAAGATGAGTCGTATTTATACCCCACGCTTCACTCAGAGCAGCTTACAATCTTCTTCCCTTCCTCTCCCCACAACAGATACCCTGTGAGGTAGGTGGGGCTGAGAGAGCTCTGAGAGAACTGTATCTTGGTATTTTGCATTATTCCCATAATGTTTTGTGCTCTCAATGCCAATGAAGGTTTGTGTGTGTGTGTGTGAGAGAGAGAACAGCTCTGAGAGAACTATGACTGACCCAAGGTCACCCAGCTGGCTGCATGTAGAGGAGTTGGGGACAATGTGCATTACGAATATCACCTTTCTAGCCAACAACGGTGTTCAGTGCCAAGAGTGCATGCAGTCCAGCACATAAAGAGATGTGCTGAAGTTTCATTAGTTTCATGAATGAAAGTGAATAAAACTGTGTAGTTCAATGCCAGTGTCCCCATTTGATTTTGTTTCTCTTTTTTTGTACCTGCTTCTTTACATAATAATTATTCTTTACATAATAAATGGTTTTTAATTATTATTTTGATGGTTAAAACATAATCCTAAAGCCTATCTGTTCCCACATCACTTCCATGAGATTTCACACTGAGGTGTTAATCTCTGAGGCTCTGTCAGGGCACCTTTCAATATTTACCTTCCAATTAACATTAGTAGGAGTGGTAAGGATGTTGAGCTGAATTTACAGTAAGTGAAAAGTACTGAGGTTGGAGATGTGTCGAGTGAAAACAGCTCATAGTTTATTAAGAGGTCAGAACAAGACTGGTTTACAGGACCCGAAGGTCTGCTTAAATCCCATTCCAAACCACACCCACACCCAACACCTGTGATTGGCTATCTACATGGTTATCTTTAACCATTGGTTACTCTTAGGATCTGGTGCCCACTATTGGCCCGCACTAGGATCCTGGCTGGCTATTGTCTTTTGGGATGAAGCTCGGTAGCTTTGCCCAGCCACGTGCCTATCTGAACATGTGCGCAGTCTCTTGTGAGGACATAACAGTAAGAGTTGTGCAACAATGGAATCAGCTGCCTAGGGAAGTGGTGAGCTCCCCCTCACTGGCAGTCTTTAAGTTGGACAAACTCTTGTCAGGGATGATGTAGGCTGATCCTGCACTGAGCAGGGGATTGAACTAGATGTCCTATATGGCCCCTTCTAACTCTGAATATATGGTTCTATGATTCTAATTCATCTCAGTAGAGTTTTCAGGGTTAAAACCAGAGTGGGAGTCCATACATGTTCCACAGGACTTCCCTTCCTCTTGAGAGAGCTCAGCCATCATTTTGGTTTCCCTGGCAGGCCTCATGATTGCAATGATTGATTAAGCAAACAGAATGATGGAAGATCTCTTACAAGATGAAAGATGAGATCTGAGGGTTCTCATGAATTCAGAAGACCAATAGGGGCACATCTGGTAGACCTCAAAATGCAGGGGAGAGGAGGGCAAGGAGGATCATCAGTATTTGTTCATGGGCAATGGTGGCAGAGGAGGAAGGACACTGGTGAAGATGTGTACGACAGAGATTGATGAAAAGTGGATGGGACAGTTACTGCTGTTAGTCTGGTGCATTTTTGGTTCTGCACTGGCTCAGTTAAAGTCTCCATCCTTGAACAAGATGGATTTTCAGGCCCTGACTCTTGTTTGGCATCCAAAATTATGACTTATGCTGAGGCTGCAGCGATATAGCACTGGGTGATTGTTGTTCATTCCAATATATACATCAAAATGCACATAGCTGTGAACACTTGAAAAGCACCTCTTAATATTGAGGAAAAAATGCTTGTTCACAATGGGGCAGCTTGTTCAGATGGATTTTTACAACAGAAAACCCCCTTTCTCCAGATAAACTGACTTCTGTTTGCCCTTAGATGATATCATGGAGTGAGGAGAAGTATGGATTGCTGGGCTTTTGATCTTGTTTTGAGTTATTATTTCAATGGCTTTAGGAAAATTCATGGACTCACTAAAGCATTAAAGGGGAAAATGTTTTCAAAGCTTTAGGCTTCCCATCTGTGTCTCTCTCTCTCTTTACATCTCATGTCAATTTCATTCCATGCTGATGATTCCCCTCCTTATTTTGTTTGCATGCAGCTCTGAAATCGGGGGTTTTTTTTTTGCACTGGGGATGCTGCAATTTGTCTCTTCTCCAATCCCCCTTTCAAGTCAATACCAGCAGGGGACTAAACCTTGCCCAGCTCCTTTTACACTCTCCCCTCCCCATTTTATTTTTTTTATTCAGCAGAGACTAGCAATAGTCTATATCGCTAAATTCATGCCACTTTTTTTAAAAAAATTAAAATTTAAAGCAACAATTGAAAAAGGGAGCTTGTACACTGATAAAGGGGAAGGGTGGTAGAAGGTGCAGAGTGGGCAGAATGACCTCTGTGTGGGCAGAAAGTGACCTTCGAGGGGCGGCACAAAGGTGTGTGTGGGAAATCCAAAGAAATCTGTATGCATCTGAATTACTTTCAGCTTGGAAACAAAACAAGAGGAAAATTGGCACAAAAACACTTTCAGAAAACCCAAGGAAACAGCAACCAAAAAGCGAACTGAGCACTGAAGGGAGGAAAATCAATGCAGAACGACAAAGAAAACCTGACAGACATGCACAGTGAAAGTAAGAGGAAGCACCTGTACATAATAGGCCAGAGAGGAGCAGGAGTTTACAGTGCTAGAAAGGCGAGCAAGAGGGTGAAAGCTAGAAGCTCTGGAGAGGAAGAAGGGGAGAGAGATAGGAGGTGGAGAAGGAAGGAATGGAGGGAGGGAGGGAGGGAGGGAGACAAAAGGCTGTCAAGCTCCACAGTGAGAGACTTCCAAAGAGTGAAAAAAAAATTGTCGGGAAGAGAAAGAGAGGGAACTTTAAGGGGAAAGGTAAGTGGAATGAGAGGGAAATGGACTGGAAGCAAGCCAGAAGTCATTAACCACAAGACTGCTTGCTTGTACCCAACTATAAAATAAAAGTCTCTTTGAAGCTGTTCCCTGGTGAGTTTGTGTATTATCTGGAAGGGGGATTTAGCCTACTCTGCTCCAAAGGGGGTGACATGCATATTTAAATTAGATACATTGTATTTATAAATATTGTGGAAAATGTCTTATTAATGCATTGTGCATGCCTAGGAATCTTTTCTTCATTTTTATTACCTGTACGTTCCAAAGATAAGGCAAGGGTTGGATCCAATTTTCGAGTAGCAGAATGGGTGTTTCCCTCATTGAAGCCCACTGATTTTCAAAATATGCTGACCCTGAGGAGTAACATGCAGGGAGTGTCTGGAACTAGAAGGGAGGATTGGAAGAAATTTCCAGTTTAGTCTGGATCCCATCCATAGCAGCTTCATGTTCCAGTGCTGAGTGTAGGCTGGGCTGGGTTCAGATTTCACCTGGCCCTTAATAGATAGGTAGATCATTCCCAAAACAGAGCAATAATCTACTTTGTAAGAAAGTAAAATGCCAGATCTATTTTATATCACCCTTTGAAAGGGAGGAAGATGAACTCCAAGTAGAGGCCCTTTTTCATTATTCAGCAACAACAAAAAATCTGTGACACACAAACCCACAACGCAAGCTTGTCATTGTTCTCTGTTATTATCTGTTTAATTAGGCCTCATCTGAGTCCGCTGTTGCTGAATGAAAATGAGGCAGGGAAGCGGATTTCTTTTTAAGCATCGTAATAAATGGGCTGTCATCAATTTTTTGTCTTTTCATCAAAGAAAAAAAAGCCAACAATAACAAACAGCTCACTTTTTCATTGTTACCATCCAGGTAGGCACAATTGCTTGATATATGTGGTTAGCTTAGAGTCACATAAACGCTGCCTTTAGTTCTCCTTTTTTTGATGCTTAATTTTAGGTTTCACAGGCTATACCTGTAAGAAGAGTGGCCTTTGAGAAAAGTGCTCCAAGTGAAACTAACATTTTCCAGAGAATCTAGGGCATGTAATGGTCCCACAGAACATCATGTTGAAAATCATTTCCTTCCAAACCATGGCTTAAACCTTTCAGCAATCCTTACCACAACTCTTATTGCTAGTAAGAAAATGGCCAAAATGGTGCTTCCCATCATCTGCTTGGAGCACCCCCCTCCCCCTGCAAGAGAGACAACACTGGTGGAAATGTAAGTTACTTTCACCCCTGAGGCCTGTATGATTAACACCACAGTTTATATGTGTCAGTTGACAGAGTTTCAGGAATAACTGTTGATAGAGTCTGAGGCAATAACAGCTTCCTAGAGAAGCTGAGGAAGCTTTATGGCTGAGGAGGCTTTATGGCCCCTGAGGAATTCTACTGTGAAAATCCAAATGATAGACATTGTTTGGGTTATTAGGGTGCCAACATAAAGCTGAGGGGCTGAAATACCCATAGAAGAAAACAGGGCTTTTTTGGTAGAAAAAGTCCAGCAGGATCTCATTAGCATAATAGGCCACACCCAACAGGAGAAACTCATTAGCATATTAGTCCACACCACAGCTTATTAGCATATTAAGCCTCACCCCCATGTTACCAGAAGAGTGGTCATCCAGCCACACCCACCTTTTGCTTCTTATTATGTTTACCTTGTTTGTTGTCAAAACCCAGGGCTATTTTGGTAGCAGGAATTAATCTGCATGTTAGGCCACATACCTCTAATGTAGCCAGTCCTAAAGAGTTTCTGCTGTTGGGTGTGGCCTATTATGCTAATGAGTTCCTTCTGGGTGTGGCCAACTCAGGAGCCAGCCGGAACTCTGTTCCTGTGCGTTCCTGCCCAAAAATAGCCCTGGAAGAAAACTTACAAACCATCTGGGAACTTGATGTCATTAACACTGTACTTCTGAGACTAAATCCATTGCACAGTGGAGCAAGCACAAACACTGAGGTTCCTTAACTGAATGGCTTATTGCACAGGTGTATGTTTATAAATGAGCATGATGAGCTGACACTTGCAATTCTGAAATCAAGGACATCTCAAGGAAGTGAATCACCTGGTAACAGAGCTAGTTCTAGGTTCTGAGGGACCCTGGGTTAAGAGTGCTCAGAGGACCCCCCCTCCCCTCCTATGCTCACTACCATGACCCCTGCTCACACTTTCATTCTTGCCCCCCCCTCACACACCTGTGCATTCTTCCCCTGCCTGTACTCAACCCTTCCCACTGCCTGTGCTCGCAGCTACCCACATGGCCTTTCCTCAGAGGCACTTTGTGTTATGTGTGGCCGGGTGTGTTGCTGCTGGAGCACCAACTGCACCACCCGCACACTAGACAACCAGGAGCATAGGAGGTGGAGTGCTAACAAGCAAGTAGATGAGGGAAAGGTGTACAGGCAGGTAGCAGAAGAGGTACATGGCAGAAGCCCTGGGCCCTGGCAGATGCCCCACCTCGGGGTATGCTGATGCCAGCCTGCCAGGTAATGGACAATTTGGTTGGTATTTTGGTTTGAAAGCTAGGGATATGCCTCCCTACTCCAAAAAGTGTGGGAAATTTATGTCCACACCTCTGATCCTACCACTGAGAAGCAGCGTGCCACCAGGGATGCTAACCTCCAGGTGGGTCCTGGGGATCCCCTGGAACTACAGCTTATCTCCAGACTACAGAGATCAGTTCCCCTGGAGAAAAAAAAAAGATGCTTTGGAGAGTCCTATGGCACTGTACTCTGCTGAGGTCCCTGTCCTTCCCAGGCTCCATCCCCCCAAAAGCTCTGCAATCTAGATCTGGTAACCCTGTTCCCTCATCCCCTGCTGATGGCCAGTGGAGTCCTGGCAACCTTAGTGCCACCTTGGTTCCCTCTCTAATCAAGGGAAAGGTGTCCAGGAGAGAGGTGGGCTTAGTTCAATCAAGATTGGCCTGCCCTGAGTAACCAGTACTGCTGATAACTGAAAATGCTTCATAATACATGGCATTTTAGGGCCTAGTGTTAACTCAGGAGGGCTGGAGGGTATTAGCAGGGTTGCCAGCCTTTGGCTTTCAACCCATGGGAGTAATTTGGCGGGCTGAACCTGGGGAGAAGCTGTGTCACTAATGCCATGATCAATTTTCCAGTCAACATCAGCAACAGCTTTCCATAATATTCAATAGGGCGCCCTGTCAAAACCTCATAGGGGAAACCTCCACAACCAGCACTTTACTGAAAAACTGATGCGTCTAGACAGAAGTTTCTTGTCAGGCTCTACTGAGGAAGAATGATCAAAACGAAGTCCTAATATCTGGATTCTTCGTCTCGTCAAGTCATCTGGACCTGCTTGTTCCATTTATTGGACTTCCCAGCTCCTTCTTCTGGACTTACCTATTCCATTCAATTGGACTTATTTGTTTTTCAGACACACTGCTTCTGTAGACCTTTTGGTCCTTTGGAATTATTCTTGTAGCATTAGTGTCTTCCTTAGACCATTGGTATCATAGTAAAGTTATATATTGATATTAATACCTTACTGGTTACTTACCTGTTTATGTACATTGTTTTAAATTGTTTATATTTAGCATTTTTCATAAGTTTCCTTTAACTGTATACTGCTTATGCAGTTCTGGATTTTGCATACTATACTGTCGTAAATTATGCTTATAGCGTCTTGCTGCACAGTTCTTTTGGCATTGTTTATGATCACTTCTGACCACTCATCTGCAAGTGGCATCAAAGTATTACTCTGATGTAATACCCCATTTTTTTCTACCCTTCATCTACAAATCAGGCCAGGAGCTATAGTAGGCAACCTGCTAACACTAGGTATTAGGGAGGCAAAAGTTCTTTGCAGTGAGGAACACTTCAGCATCAGCTTCAAGTGTTCACTCTTATTTTTAAGCTGCTTGAAGTATTTTGCAGGGTGTTGTTATTGTCTTTGTGATGTGTAATGGTTCATGTTCTTCTCTTCACTGCCCACCAGCTCCTCTACTAAAGAGTAGTAAGAGGGACTAAATACAGGTTCATGTACTTTCTGTTCATTGATTTCCAATTTTGTCTGCCATATTATTTTCCCTTGTAGGCAAAAAAACCCCAACAGTTCATATACAGTTACACTCTGTGTGTGTGTGTGTGTGTGTGTGTGTGTGTGTGTATTACATTACTCTGGAGTAAAAATTACTCTCCCAATAAAGTTGCTTATACAAGGCTTACAAAAATTATTTGGTTTGTGAACAATAATACATTTATATTAAAGCAACACATTAAAGCAACACATTAATATACATTCCCACAACGACAGACCCTGGTTGGTACTCGTTTCCCTCAGCTTCATCAGGTCGCAATCTGTCAGGTGCTGCAAATAAAGTCACATCTTGTTACAAACATATATTTCAAAATGATTTTCTAATTTTGAAAAGAGAGACCTGGGTATGTTATAAACTTACCCCTGAAGCTCATCCAACTATCTATCCCACTGATTCTGGTATATTCCAAATGGATTCTAGACCGGTTCCCACTGTTATGGACGGTCTCCTCAGGTACAGGAGCTGCCAATTTATTCTACATGTGAGTAGACAAGAATGCTCCATTTATCATTCAAAAAGCAGGAGAAAAAGAGAGTCACTCACCCCAACAGCTCAACAATTTTCAAAGCTGACCGTAAGGTCTAAGACTTAATTCAACTTTTGTATAGGCTTCCTGCATTCAGTTGTGCTGGGCTAAAATGTCTGCATAAAGAACCACATTTGGGTAAGAAAGGGTAAGAAAGAAGTCTAATATAGGGCCAATATTAAAAACCTATTTAAAACTTAAACAAAAATACGTGTATTTATTACAAAGGTAGTTAAAAACAAATAAGGGCCCAATGAAAGCCTTGTAGGAAAGTTCAAGTGGCCTGAACACAAGGGCCAATACACATGACCTGACGCATTTCAGCCCTGTTGGGAGCCTTCTTCAGAGGTCAAACAGTTTGAGGTATGCATGTTACCATATAACATATTACAGTAAGATAACCAATAAATAAATACAGGACCAAGAAAAGGAAAGTTAAGCAGCAAGAGCAATAGACACAAGACAAAGATGTGTGTGAGGCCTCTAAAGATGAAAGTTATGTGCCTGGTGCCAAATGCACAGCTGCTGAATTAGAACATCTTCCAATTTTGGTCCAAAAAGCACCTGTGTGGCTATCTTAGTCAAAGCTAGAGTGTCCTCAAGCAAATGGCAGTGCTGCAGCCACACCTGTATGTCTTGATTACCTACCCAGTCTCTCCCTTTATTTACAAAGAGCTATTCTGACAGATTGCGACCTGATGAAGCTGAGGGAAATGAGCACCAACCAGTGTCCATTGTCACAGGACTGTATAGTAATGTGTTGCTTTAATGTGTTGCTTTAATATGAATGTATTATTGTCCACAAATAGGGTTGTCAAGTCCACCCAAAGAAACCCCTGCTCGATGGGTCCATGTTTTTTTTTGGGGGGGGCGCTCTATAATTTGAGGGAAAACTCTATGGTTTTCCCTCGAATTACACAGGTCCCGCCCCTAACATGCCCAACACAATGATGTCACTTCCGGGTGATGTCATTGCAGGGCACACACAAAGCGTGCACACAAGTACGCTCCCGGACTTGAAAGGACTCCCCCCCACTAATTTACAAGTAAGACTATCCACAAACCAAATAATTTTTGTAAGCCTTGTATAAACAACTTTATTGGGAGAATAATTTTTACTCCAGAGTAAAAAAAATATATACAGTGTAGCAGTCTATTAGCTGTTGGATTTTTTTGCTAGTTAATAAATCACTGTATTTCCATTGCTGCTATGTATTATTTTCTCTGGCTACATACACCCTTTTAAGAACATAAAAAACATAAGAGAAGCCAGTGTTGGATCAGGTCAATGGCCCATCCAGTCCAACATCCTGTCACACAGTGGCCAAAAATACCAGGTGCCATCAGGAGGTCCACCAGTGGGGCCAAGACACTAGAAGCCCTCCCACTGTTCCCCTCCCCAAAACACCAAGATTACAGAGCATCACTTGCCCCAGACTGAGAGTTTCTATCTATACCTTGTGGCTAATAGCCACTGATGGACCTCTGTTCCATATTAATTTTCTTATATATACAGAGATTTAGTTTATCATGATAGGTAGTATTTATACATAGGGCCTCAACAAACTGTTTAATATCAGTTCAATCCTGGAGCTTGTGTCTTCCTAGGGGTGTGATTCTGAACCATAACTAACTTGAAGGTTTGGACTTTCTGGCTCACTGCTCAAGTGTTGAGGCCAGTCTGGCCCTACTGACTGATTTAACTCTAACAATGTCCAGGTGTGCATTGTTGATGGGGTCCTGTCTTCTGTATGCAACAATTATTTCATTAAACAATTGGCCTTAACAGGGGACTGTGACTATCCTCCCCTACAACATATTTTAAGTAGATGACAACTGGTGTTACACCCCATTACACATTGCTGAAGACTCCACTCCTCCAGCTGACTGTCAGTCGTTTATTTTGCATCAGCTTGCCTTTATAAACCAAGAAGGTTTTTGTTCTTTAGGTTAAATATGGACTTAGGCAACCTAATTGGCCAGCAATCCATGATGAACAATTCCAAATGATCATTAGTAGTATGTGAAATGTCAACCTGTGCTGTACATAGCATCTTCAGGTTCAAAAATATGTATGAACATTCATAGCTTCTAGAGACCCCTGGGGAAGAAGATTAATCTTGAAGAATGTCTAGATATCTAACAATTTTTTCAATTATTGGGTTGCTAGCTGTCTGCTGGCAACCCTGGGAACTTGGTGGGGGCATGGCGAGCATTGCACCAATGATACCATGACATCATTTCCTGTTATTGGCCCAGAAATGAAGGCATGGCATTACAACAAAACTCTGGGAATTTGCCAAAAGGCAAAAATATGGCTTGTGATTTACACAGGACAGGGATCAGAAAAATGAAATTGTCCCTGGTCAGTAAGACATATGGAATATTGTGGCCTCACGACCAAAAAACACCCACTTATCAGCAGTGATTGGTGTGACACGAACATATCCTGCATGGGGTTGAAATGTTCTTCAACTTAATCCTCTCCATGTGAAATATGCTGTCTCTAAATGAATGTCGCTATATTGATTCTATTTCCAATCTACCACCAGGTTCCAGCCAGATAGACATATTTTCAGGATTGTTATTATTTCACTGTCTAAATTTAATCTTTGCTTTTCCTATCCTTTATTGCTTTTTTTAAAGATGCAACAAATGAATGGCAAGAGGCATTTTAATATTCTTCTGGACCAAACACATTTATTTCCAAGAATCCTTCTCCTCATCCTATAACTTTGTTTTGAGGCCAGTGCAGTTAAGTAATGTTTCCACAGAGACATCAGCAAAGTCAGTGAAACAATATTTCTTCTCTTTTTTTGGTTGTTAATATCAAAATACTAATTAGTTTGCAAAGATGATTGTTGCTCTGCTAGGGAAATTTGATATGGCTACTGGTTTTCCAGGAAAGATGACAAAGAATGGAAGCCAATATCAAATGGCAACATAAAGAGTGCCAGATACTTTAATTAGAAATTAGAACTTGCCAGTGAGGGGGTGGAAAACTTAATAAAGCTTTTTTCTTTTAGTAATTAGGGTTACTGATTTCTGAACTGGTCACAAAGAGTTTTGCATGTGTGATCTGCTATTGTTGGCCTTGGATTTCAAGAGAGCAATTGTTTTTACGGCAAGTCATTTCCCCAAGTGGTGAGCATGAATACATCTCTGGGAATCATGCAGAATTCTACATAGGGCACTATCGAGATGATGAAAGGATCTCTCACCATTTGTTGAGGATACTTGGTGGAGCTTCACTGCTGGTGAGCAGAAGGAGAATGACTTGAACTTCTGAAGCATTTGAGACATCTGCCAGAGAGATCCTCACAGAAGAAGCTCATCTGGCACGGACCACATGTCTGCTGCTAGCGCAAATGGCTTCTTTCCTCAATCACATCCTCCTGGATGAGTCCCAGGCCATTAGCAATTGGCCAGGGATGATGGGGCATGTTGCTAGAGGGGTCACATGGCCACACTTGTTCCCACTGGTGGCTGCCCCATTTCCAGGGTGGGCTGCAGCAGGCAGAAGTTCAATTACACTACAGTGGGTGATGCTGGACAAGGGGGTAGGGCTGGTGGTGGTCAGGTGATACCTGGTGATGGGGTCAGGGGTCACTTCCGCTGCTGGTGGTCAGGTGATATCTGGTGATGGGGTCGAGGTCACTTCCGCTGGGGGGGGGGGTCAGGTGATATCCAGTGATGTGGTCAGGGGTCACTTCTGGTGGGGTGGTCAGGTGATATCCGCTGATGGGGTCAGGGGTCACTTCTGGTGAAGTGGCAAGGGGGTGGGGAGGCTGACAACATGCCTGGTAATGTCACTTCCGTCACACCCACTTCATTAAGTATGCAAGGTGATGTCACTGCCGCCACACCCCCATTAATATGCAAGGTAACACCACTTCCACCATGACCCATTAATATGCAAGGTGATGTCACTTCCACCATGCCCCCTCATTAATATGCAAATTGATGTCACTTCCGCCACGCCCCTCATCGATATGCAAGGTGACATCACTTCCGTCACGCCCCTATTAACATGCAAGGCGACGTCACTTCTGCCATGCCCCCTCATTAATATGCAAGGTGACATCACTTCTGCCACGCCCCCTCATTAATTAAGGTAGGTCCTTTTACTACTCATGTCTATGCCCATATGTGTGCATGAGGAATCCTGGGTACCTACCTCCCTTCTTATTCTGCTTCTTCTCATGCATCCCATTTGGCATCTGAAAGAATGTGATCAGCTACTGGCTGTTATATTTTCAACTGGACAGCTTCCATTTACACTTCTTCCCAGCATGTTACCTACAGACTGTGCCCATCAAAGTTAGCTAAGTATCCTACCCAAAATACAGAAAGAAGCCTTAATTTAACCTGGAGTTTTCCTGGAATGATACCTTAACTATAGAGATATAACTATAGAGATCAGTTGCCCTCAAGGAAAACACAAGTTTGGAAAGTAGACTCATGGAGTCTAGGAGAAACTGAAGTCCTAGAGTAACACTACATCCTTCCTAAGCTTCCTCCCTTCCTCACACTCCACTTTCCTGAAACATAGCCCCAAACTACTAGTAGTAGTAGTACCACCACCAACAACAACAACACCTCCTCCTCCTGAAGTGTTCTGAAGAACCTGGAATGCTTGTATAATGTTTTGTATTATTTTGGTTCGTCTTAATAAAAGGCATTATATGGATTTTGCTATGACTATTTCATGGATACCAACTTTTCAGATGTCAACTTTTGGAATACTGACTGACAATTCATACCAGTCTATCCCTAGTAAAAACATTATGCTATTTCTCTTTTCTCTGATGTTGATCACTTTCATGAGCTGGCAAAGTACATGACTCCTTACTATTATTAAACATCTTTTTCTGGAAATACTCCGAAAGTCTTCCTGTTCCTCCTTTTTTAAATCACAGGAGAAGCGTGCTTGTATAGGTTCCTAATAATCTATTGTATCCATCCTGATCTTTCTCTACATAGAAATTGTGTGTGTGTGTGTGTGGGGGGGGCATTCTGCCAATACAAGAAACAAAATACATGGAATTTGTTTTTTGGACAATGGCTTTGTCTTAATTGCAGGGCTTTAGTTTTACTCTTTCGGAAAAGGATGAGTTCACTGCTCTGCTAACAGAAGGAGATATAGCCATTTTTTTAAACTCTGCCATTACTGAAGTGTATGGTTTTAACTAAAAATAAACAGCCCCGGTGACTACACAAGGCTTGTGCTAAAATAAAACAATGAGGTTTTTTTTCTCAGTTGAAGAGACCATTTTTAATCCTGAGTCACACAGAGAATGAATGGTTCGACTTTTATAAGGAAAAGGACAAATTTGGAACCGGGGGGGGGGGGGATTAAATAGACTACTCTTTCCCAATATGCTTGAATATAAATAATGACTTTATAATGACACAAAGTTGGGGCAGGGGTGGGAGGCTATACAACGACAGCCACATTGTATGTAGGGACAATTGAAATGCATGTAGGGACAGTTCAAATATAAGTAGGATGATTGCCAGCCTCCAGGAGGGGCCTGGAAATTTCCCAGGATAACAACTAATCTTGAGACTACAGAGATCAGTTCCCTTGGAGAAAACGTAGGGTTGCCAGCCTCCAGGTGGGGCCTGGGGATTCCCCGCTTTTACAGCTGATCTCCAGCTGAGAGAAATCCGCTCCCCTGGAGAAAATGGCTGCTTTGAAGGGTAGACTCTATGGCATTGTACCATGCTGAGGCTTTTCTCCTCCCCAAACCCCACCCTCTCCTGGATCCGCCCCCAAAATCTCCAGGTATTTTCCAACCCAGACTTGGCAACCCTAAGAAAATGGCTGCTTTGGCATTATACCCTGCCCTCCCCAAGCTCTGCCCACAATCTCTCCAAGAATTTCCTAACTGGGAGTTGGCACTCCTAGGTGCGTCTATCCATAGCAGCACAATTCATGGTATTGCATGAAGATCCAAGCCCCAGCATGGTAGTGGTGGAAAGTGCCATCAAATTGCAGCTAATTCATTGCAGCCCCACAGGGTTTTCAAGACAAGACACATTCAGAGATGGTTTGCCATTGCCTGTCTCTGCATAGTGACCCTGGACTTTCTTGGTGGTCTCCTGTCCAAGTACTAACCAGGGCCAAACCTGCTTAGCTTCCAAAATCTGCCAAAATCAGGCTAGCCTGGGTTATCCTCTGCTTGCTCACCCTAATCAAGGGCATCCAGTCCAAGATGCAAAACAACTGGCCATTGGCAGAGCAGCTGATGATAAAGCTGGAGCAGCTGCCAACCCAGATCAGTGTGTGCCCAGTGCCACAACACAGACCGTGTAGGCGGGCCTGGTTAGAGATATGACCTTTCTATGGAACAGTCTCATCTGACACAGGTAGCCAGATTCTATATCAAGCAAACCAGCCAGAAAACAAACAAGCAAACAAACATCATCTGTACAAAATCTGAAAGCCATGAAAACCTTATTTGCCTACTCTGTTTCACAGCTGGTTGATTCTTTTCAATCTTATCCCTCATTGGCTAAAGAGTTCTTTCCACCAATCTTGACTTATTACACTTTCAAAACCAGTATATTACTCCCCCTCCAATCTCACCTGTTCTATACTCATCTTCCTGGTCTTTTTAATTTCTTTTACACCATTTTATGCCTGTTCAATGCTGTTTTTATAACACAGTATATATTTTTTACATTATATGTCATTGTTATGTCATTTAAAGACAAAAACCAGAATCAATTTTAATGTCTAGTTTACTATTAAATTTTATTATTTTCATTGAAGAAAGAAGATGAGTCAAGGCTCACACAAATGTTGAGCTATCATACAAGAAGCTCCAACTTTTGAAGAGATCCAGAATACTCACAAAATTTGGTAATATCTTTAATTTTCAGAAGAAATGGTTAAAAAGAAGAAGAAAATTCCTCATCAAAACCAATGGAAATGAAACAGATATATCATTAAAAATGTTTGGTAATAAACATAAAAACACAATAGTGTTTTATAAAACAAATCAGACCAAAGACAGATATGAATAAACCTTTGGCACATACCTTTAACAGGAGAAGTCATGGGAAATGTAAAGATACACAGTGGATCTCTAGATTAGATCTTGGAAACTCAGATGGGGAGATATATAGATAATGGTTTCACTGCACAACTATTTATTTTGGGGTAACATTTTTAATATGCCACCCAAGTGGCAACCAGCTGCTTGAGAACCACATGTGGAAATCTATACAGGGGCCTAGAATAGCAATCACATCCATTGGTGAATATATAGGCCGAGGACAGACTGGCAATGTAAAGCGGGGCAGGCACGCTTCGCAAACGGAAGAAAGGAGCACGTTCAGACATGCGCATCTGTCCGTCGGCTCCGTTTCGTACTCACCCGTCTCCCAGTCGCTTTCCTTCCGCTTTACCAGGACACCGGTTTTACCCGGTGTTCAGGGGCCTTCCTCCGCATGCCTCCCGCTTCCAAACAGTGTGAACTGGAAGAAGCGGGAGGCATCCGGAGGAAGTGTGAACGCGCCGGCAAAAAGTTTTGCGCATATGCGCACATGCGCATGTGCGCATACTAGCAGCGCGACGAAGCCGCGGAAGCCGCGCGGGCTGGCTACGCGGCAGTGTGAACCCTCCGTGGTAGTCTGAACGCTCCGTTTCGCCGCTGATCCGCATTGCTCTGGCCAGTGTGAACGGCCAGCTCCGTGGGTTTTTCCCCCCGCTCCACTTCCCTCCGCTTTGCCTCCGCTTTAGATTGCCAGTCTGTCCTCGGCCATACTGAGGACAATCTAAATTTTCATTTGGGAAGTCTGAGTTTCAATTCCAGTAGCCGTCAAAATGGCAACTCTTATGCGTACGTGATTCCAGTACTGCCTTTTCTTCTTACAGTGATTCACTGCCTGTTCTCGCTTGCTTTTGAATATTTCATTATCAGCTTCCCCATACATTTACTTTAGCTTTTTAAAGTCATCATCGTAGCTGTCCTCCCGTTTCCATAACATGTTCCCATTCTTCTAAAAATGAGGTGACAAGTACCTGGGACCAAATAGGTAAGAAGGACAAAAGTGACAGGCTCTAAGGCAATTTTAAGAATGTCCTGCAGTGTTGCTGTCATATTTCAGTGTAATAAATTTTGAAGGCTACTCTCAGGTGCTTGCCAGGACCCCAGGCCTTCTCTAGAAAGCTCAAAAAGCTAGAGCTTTTTAGTTTAGGTGGGAAAAAATGAGTAATGCAGGGAAAGGCTAGAGGTTTATAAAATTATTCATGGTGTGGAGAGCGGATAGAGAGAACTTTTTCTCACTCTCCCCAAACACTAGAACTCGAGTATGCCACAACTTAGGGCAGAGCAAAGAACGTAATTAATTACAAAATGCAAAATTAACTTATAGAATTCAGTAGCACACTATATAGTGAGGGCCACTAGCATGGATGGCTTTAAGAGGGAATAACAACCAATGCTGGTCATTGAGTAGAGCTGCCAACCTTCAGGTGGTAGCTGGAGATCATCTGTGATTACAACTGATCTCCAGGATACAAAGATTAGTTTACCGGGAGAAAATATCCACTTTGGGGGATGGACTCTATGGCATTATACATTGTTGAGACCCACCCCCTCTCCAAACCTGACCCTCCTCAGGCTCTATTCCCGGAATCTCCAGATGTTTCCCAACCTGGAGCTGGCAACCCCAGTATTGTGTCATCACAATTGACACAATTAACACAGTATTGTGTTAGCTAAGTGAACTTCCATCACCATCCATTTATTACCATTTGTAACTGTCATTTTTCCTATAGAAGGTGTCATACACAAGATTAATCAGGCTACTATGGATGTGGCAGTCAAAGCAGGTATAAGCAAGATAGCTAGTGTGGTGTGCAATGCTGATGACGAGGCTGATCATTTCTCTTTCTCCAAGGAAGTCCTTTCCATCCCCCACTGGTCGCCAGGAGGGACCAAGCAACCCTACTCATAGAGGAGGACTTTTTCACCTCCCCCACCTGGTGAGACCCAAGATGCCCCCTAAATACTTATCCCAAAGGACAGGGGACCCCCCCGGAAGTAGCATTTTAGGGATCTTTTTGGACTGAAGGTGGATTCAATTTATTATGCAGAAATTTTTGCCCTTACTTACAGAGTTAGTTCTAGAATCTAAAGGATTAGAAGGCTAGTGATGGGTGGACACTCATCGGTTTTAGTTACAAATCATAAATCACAAGCAGCACCAACACAAACAAAAAAAATGTTTACTTTTTAACAAACTTCCCAAATTGTTCTAGGGGGTGGAGCGTCGCTGAGTAATGGTGGACACAAAACTGTAGAGCTCCCTATACCCATCCTCCAAATTAACGAAAAGAACAACGTAAAGCCGACTAATAGCTACCTGAAATTCTGGGACAAACCGGCACACAAAAGGCAAAACAACAGTAGAAAGAAAATTTTACAGTAAAAGCTTACTTTCCCCAGGACGACTCGAAGAAGTCTGCAGAGAGCAATGAGGCCACCGGCTCCAAAATGGCAACCAACACTGAACCCGCTGAGCCAGAGGGAACTACAGCAAGGTACTTAACTAGAGAAGACGTTTCAACTTAAATTTAATCTTACAAAAACCATTCGAGAAACTATGGAAGAAATGCTAAACCCTATAAACAATAAACTAACAGAGCTCGCCAAAGACTTAAAAGAAACATCGAAAACGGCTGAAATGGCAATGTCAACCGGAGAAACACTCCAAACTGAAGTCAAAGCTCTGCAAGACAGAGAGCAGCTTTTAACAACACAAATTATAAACCTTGAACAAAAATGGAGACAACGGAACCTTAAATTTAGGGGTCTGGCAGAGAACGTGGAGGAGAGCACAGACCTAGCTATTTTTTTATCCACATGGCTTGCAAAAATGCTTCTCCTAGAAGACGGTTTGGCTCCTGCAATTGTTCAATCCTATCGGTTAGGACCTGTGACTATGGCACAAAGAGGGCAACCCTGAGACATCATAGCTCAATTCGTCTACCCGAGAATGAGGAATAAAATTCTACAGGAATCACGGAAACTTGGCATGCTAACCCACAATGGAGAGAAAGTAAGAGTTAGATAAACGTCGGCTCCTTAAGGTCTTTGCAACAAAATCTACAATGCTAATCTCAAATTTCGTTGGAGCCAGTCTTCAGACGTCCTGATTTTTTGAGATGGCTCCCTCCTACAAGCATTGGATATTGAAACAGGGAAGAAACTCTTGCTGGCAATGAATCTCAGCCTCACCACAGAAGAAGAAGACGACCTATACTCCCTGAACTCTAAGCTAAAATATCCAGTTACTTGGGCTGAGGACAGACTGGCAATGTAAAGTGGGACAGCCCCGCGTTGGAAGTGGAAGAAGGGAGTGCATTCAGACATGCGCATCTGTCCGTCGGCTCCATTTCACACTTACCCGTCTCCCACTCGCTTTCCATCCGCTTTAACAGGACACCGGGAGAAACCGGTGTCCAGGGGCCATCTTGCGCTTGCCTCCCGCTTCCAGGCAGTGTGAACCGGAAGAAGGCAGGAGGCAAGCGGAGGCGGCAGTGTGAACGCGGCATTTTGCCAGTTTGTGCATGAGTGCGCATGCGCAAATTGCCAAAACAGCCCTATCACGAGCTGCGGAGGCCGGCCCATGTGGGGCCACTCCGCAGCAGTCTGAACGCTCCATATCGGCACCATTGCGCAATACACCGGCCGGTGTGAACGGCCAGCCCCGGGGAGTTTTTCCCCCGCAGCAGTTTCCTCCGCATTCATCTCGCTCCAGATTGCCAGTCTGTCCTCAGCCTTGATCTTTACATCGTGGTTATACAGTGAGATTTCAAATACTTCTAGGAATATATTTTTATTGACTTTTGTAACTATATTTGTGGCTGCAATAACTTTTTGAAAAGTTCTTTTAGACTTTTAAAACAGTTAAACTGTTGAAACTAAGGGGGGGGGGAATTAGAAAACCACAATACGTACACATAGAGTTGACTAAACATTGACTAAAATACAACAGCTTGTTAAGTAGTTGCTAAATGTCTATGATAATAGCCCACCTTAGAATAAAATTGCCTAAGACTTTAATAATAGCTAAGTTGTGATAGAGTTGTGTTGATATTGTTTTAACATTTAAGGCTTTATAAATAGTAGATTACTAATTTTATAATATTAATCTTAGCTTGGAAGGAGGCTTGAAATGGATGTTTAAAGTTTTACTGTGTGGACAATAGTGATATTGAAAATAAGTTAATAACACCTTAAGTAAAAAAAAATAATATTTAGCTTTGTAAGGAAAATTGTAACAACTCACTGGAATTTTTTAAAGACATTTCAATAGTATTAATGGTTAAGTTTCCTTTGAAGTGAGTAACCCCCTAAATAAAGAGAAAATGGAGTAGTAATATAGTTATATAACTTTTAAGTTAATATATAATTTAGATAGCTAAACTAACCTTAAAACAATTGTTTTGAAATGAGCCACTCTATGAGACAAATTGGAAATTACCAGTAAAGAGTAGAGTAAATAATCGGTTAGGTGTTTGTATAAAGGTATTTTTAAAAAACAAACAAACGTTGTTTAAGAAAATGTAGTTATCATAGTGGAGGATGGGAGGGAACAAGAAAACTAAAGCATAACCCTATCTTAGATTTCTCCCCATAGTTTGTTTTGTGTTTAGTTAACTTTGGGATAGGGAGTTTTTTGGATATCTCCCTTTTCCTCCAGATTGGAAGGCTCTGAAGTGTCGGCCTTTAGTAGGCCTTTTGATTTTAATTTTTATTAATAGCTGTTCTATAAAAGTAAAATAGACTGTTTTATTGATATTCTACGATTTTTAAAGCATTTATAGGATAAAAGTGTTTTTACAGTCTTAGAAACTATGCAGCAAAGCTATGAGCACATTATAAGGAATGGTAGAGAAATAGTCTTCCCTTTTTTCACGTTATAGAAAAGAAAGTAAATGAAACAGTAAAACGTTTATTTAACTATATAAGCATTCATCCTGTAATACTCCTTGGTAATAGGGATAGACTGTAATTGTCTGTGCCGGTTTGAACAGTTATTATGTTGATTTGATTTTATAATTTCGTTGTAGTTATAGTTTGTATGTTTGTTGTAAAAATTTTTTGAAAAATTAATAAAAAATAGAATTGTAAAAAAAAAACTTCCCAAATTGTTCTAAATAATTAACCAAGAAAGTATATTGCTTTTCAGTTTTAAAAGTTAGTTAACTTGATTAGCAAACAGTATTCTCTGTATAGAGTAATATAGTGTAGTTATTAGCGATGTAGCTGTAGAAATAGTAAAAAATCAATATATATATATATATATTTTAAAATAGTATTGCAAATATTCTCCATCTATGTTCTATTGCTCTGCTTTTCCACAGCTGTCTCTGGCCCTCCTCCTGGTCTTCCTTCCTTGCACTGCTGCTTGGGAAATAGGCATCCAGACTTGCCCGTGATGTCCCTGGGCCCCCCATAATCCAAGCCAGTCAGTAAACTGTGAATGCGTTCGGCCAGCAGGTCACCAGCCAGCTGCCACGGTGAACACTGCCAACTGCGCAGGCACAAACCTATACCAAATACTGCTCATGGTATATTGCAAAAATTGCACCACCAGTGCGACTGTGCAGGGTGCTCACACTAAGAGAAAAATTAATGTTAAGAGTTCATTTAATGTAGAGAAGCTACACTAATGCAAATCTGGTGAGATGGAAAATTATCACATACTCATGTGCTGAGTTGGCAGGGCTGGGTGTTTGTGTCTTTGAGCACTCATTTGAGCCTCACTACGATAAGGGGGGGGGGGCTTAATTTGGCCCAGTGCCCCTTCTCTCTCCTGGCTCCTCTTCCTCCTCTCTCCAGATGCATTCATGGAACCCTGAATTCATTGTTGTTGTTCACCAGGAATTGCTGCTGACCTGCCTGCCCATGTGCCTCCCCTGTTTCTGCCTCACTCACTTCCAAGCGCTCTTCTGTCCATGTATCTAGCAATATGGATTACCCAGAATCACCAGGGAAAAACATCTTGGTAGGCTTGCCAGTCACCTGGTCAGGCCAGTGGACCCTCTACCCACCCCTGTTGAAAGTAGTGGGGGAAGAAAAAACTTCAAAAAACCCAATGGTGTCGTATGCACCATTACATCACTTCTGGTGAAAACCCAGAAGTGACAGAGGGAGCCCCGTAGCCAGGAAATGTTCACCTGGTGGCGGGGGGGGGGGGGGGCATCATGCCCTTGACACTAGTGACATCACCCAGCAGTGACTGGAGAGTTGAGGAGGAGGCAGGCAGCAGGGCAGTGGGCAGTGAGCAGAAAGAGGCATCATGACACCTCTTTCTACTGGCTGCCCACTGTCCTGCCTTCCTGCCTGCCTTCTTGGCTCTCCCAGCAGCAGTGAGGTGGCTGGGCTGGCTGGAAGAGGCACAATGAGGTGCCGGGGTGAGCCATTCTCTAATGGCCCACCCTGGCACCTCACTGCGCTTCTGCCAGCCAGCCCAGTTGCCACGCTGGCTCTTCTTGCTGCTTCCTTCTGCGGCCAAGCAGGAAGCACCAGGAAGAGCTGCTGAGGCAGGCAACAGTGTACTAAGGGTGGGTGGGGGTTGGTCTGGCATCCTTGGGGGATGGCTGGGGGATCCTCTGGAGGGGCATTGCCTCTCAAAGCACACACAACCCTGGCTACGGTTTGGGACAAAGGGTAGCTCTGAAAATCACCAGAAGCTCTGGTTTTACCATAGATTCTTCAAACTATCCTATGTCACTTTCAGGTTTTCACTGGAATCAGTGTCATGGTGCATGCAACATCACACCCCCACCAATTTGGGGGGTGGGAAGGGATGCAGAAGAGGAGGGGCAGGTGGTAAGCAGAGGACAGAAGGGGGCCCAGAACACTCTCTGCCAGGGCCTCCCCAAAATGTGGAAGTGGCCCTGCTACTAGCCACTGATGGATCCCTATTTTCCATGAGTAATCCCCCTTTAAAGCCATCTAAATTAACACTCATCACTCCATCCAGTGGCAGTAAGTTCCCCTGCCATCCTGTACTCCAACAGTATCCTGGAGTTAACCTTTGTCACCTTATGACTGACACGTATGGAATAACATCTCCTCAGAGCCAATCAGATCACCAAAAGTAAGAATTTTAATAAGACAGGCTTGCCCAGTGGATGCTGAGGATACTTTCTATCAAGAACATCTTGCTTTGTCTTTCGTTTGTGCTGCCGTCTAATAGCACTACAGAACTTCTCATCGATAAAGTGTTTAATAACTGTCACTAACAGCCGGGAGCAGCCATGTCACTTAGCTAAACGCAGGCTAACTTAATCTCTTGCTGATTGCTCAAACAACAGTGCTCCTCATTTTGTCCTCTTGCCACTTTCTGACAGCACACTGCAGTGTAGGAAACAGTGCAACTGGCTGTTCTTTAGGACTCCACCCAGACAGTATTGAGGAGGAAAATGCCATCTATTTTTCTTCCACTTACTTTCTTGTCAAAACAGGAGAAAGATTGTCCCACCGGGTCCAGAAGAATTATTGCAGGCTCTCTGCTTAAGCCCAGCTTTCCAGAAGACCTGTCAATGACATCTCCCCAGCCATCTCTGCATAGCTCTCCATGTGTCTATGGTTCCCACGAGGAAACCGATCTGATAAATGGCTTCTGTTGCCCCCCTTGAACAGAACAATTCTCCCTTGTTTAGTGCAAGCAACTAACGATGCAGGCATTTTTATATCCCTCGCAGTTACAAGCTGGAAATTTTCATCGATGTGAATTAAAACATCCACTTTGTGCATAGGAAGTTCTTTTTAAGAAATCTGTCGTAACAACAAAATGCAAATTACTAAAAAAAAATTTAAGTGATAATTATCGGGTGTTGCATTATGCATGGCAATTGTGATTGCAGACCTAGTACCACAGCCAAAAGTGGGGAACATGTTTCATTGCCTATTTTTTATTCTTAGCCAATGAAGGTTTTTAAAGCAGGACTCTAATCATTGCTTCCGCCAAATGTCTAGGAAGAACTCAGTCAGTAGAAAACAGCAAGAGTCCAGTAGCATCTTAAAGACTAACAAAATATGTGGCAGGGGATGAGCTTTCATGAGTCGCTGTTCACTTCTTTAGGTAGATCAAGAATGTGCTGGTGAACGGTCTGGGGACACACGCTCAGTCTAATCCACCTCACTGGCTAGTTGTTATTCCTCCTCTAAAATAGTTCACATTGCTTTCTTACTGAGAAAGACTGGATCATGAGGGCATGAACACAGTGAAAAGGGGGAGGGAACCCGGTTGCATTCAGGAGAGCCCTGGCATAAAGAGCCCAACAAAACACACACGCACTGTAGCAAGGCACAGAAAAGCTCAAACCTTGAACAAAACTTTGTTGGTGTTACAGGTGCTTGGTATTTCTCCCGTGTGACTGAGGCAGCCCAGCAATCTCTCCCTCATTCCCTCCCTCCCTCCCTTCAGGGAGGAGCCTCAGCCAGTGGAAGAAAAGAAAGGCTGCCCTTTGTCTCCTTCAGCCTGGCTAGGAAGTGAGCTCTGGCTGTTCCCTCCCTCCCCCTGGGAGGAGGAGGGGAGAAGCCTCAGCCATTTCTTTGCCAGACTCTCTCAGTCACACAGGGGAGCCTTGCCTATCTATCTCTCCTGTGCAATTGAGAGAGATTGGTAAAGCAAGCTGTGACATGGCAGCAGCAGCAGAACTGCAAATGGAAGTAGGAAACAGCCACGGCCTTGCAGGCCGGATTGGGGCCCTCCAAGGGCCTGATCTGGTCCGTGGGCTGCATGTTTAACACCCCTGGCCTAAAGCATCCTTGACAAGTGTTGATCCAGCTGCTGCTTAAAGACTGCCAGGGAGTCCCACTCATAAAACTCAAATATTAGTTGTGATTTTGCCCGCTGGTGGATAGACAATTTTTGTTGCATTTGGGCTCAGTTCCTAGAGTGACCCCAAAGTTCTAGGGTCTACTGTACTCCAAATCTTCTGTATCTTCTGCTCTTTGACCTAGTGGCCTCCACGCCTAAGCTCCACCAGCATTTTCTTAATTAAAAACAAAACAAAACTGGAAATCCAATTCAGTGTGTGCAGTTTGTTTGTGACAATCCTGCCCAAACTGTGGTCCTTTCTGCTGATCCCTCTGTAGTCTCCATTCCTTGGCTTACCCTTTGATGCTGGTTACCGTATTTTTTGCTCCATAAGACTCACTTTTTCTCCCAAAAAAAGTGGGGGGGAAGTGTGTGCGTCTTAAACCCCCTTCACCTTTCCCAAGCCATGGCACCGAGCGGAGCTGGGTGCGTCTTATGGTCAGGTGCGCCTTATGGAGTGAAAAATACAGTACCTTATTTAAAAAACAATGGGCTTGATATACATATGTATACAGTCTTTTTCTTGGCATTTATATGGATAATATTAGGAGTTGGTTTTTGAAAAATTGCATTAGGTTCTAAAAAGCATAAGTATGCTGCTTTACTCTGGGAGGTGGGAAAATAAGGATAAAAATACATTAAATATTTATCCCACTAAAGTGGAGCATTTAAAAAAAAATATTGGGGCAGTGGATGGTTCATTCTTTTAGGTAAAAAGTTTTTAATCAGTATTTGGTTATTTTTTTATTACTATCTAGGTGTGCTAGTGGCTTTCTTTGAAATAGGTTTTTTTTTTTAATTTAAAAGATCAAACGAACAGCCATGTAGCTTCTGGTTAATAAAGCAACCATGTATCATTTAAATATGTAAAAGTTAATAATCTAACCAGCCTACATACAATGTTTTTATATATTATCAGCTCTGCTACTGATATTTGTTAAGAAAAAAAATAGCATATTAATGTGTTTCTGTGTCAGTCTTGTGTACAGACGGCTAACAGTAAGGTCTGCATTGCAAAACATGTTCCAGGGGCACAGGGGATCCTAGAATGCACAGGTTAGGGGCAGATTTTCAAATCTTGGAAAATGTATAATGGTTTACAGCAATATATAAATAGTAAGCAAATCCTTTTTTAAAATAATCATTTAAATTTAGAAGGGTGTTTAGGATTGCTCTGTTAACATTTTACACCTCTAGATTAAAGTGTCAGTTAAGGGTGTTTTTAAATTTCTTATGATTATTATGGATACAAACCATTAAAATGGACAATTTTGAACTCTCAAGCTGTGTGTGTGTATGTTCAATAGATGCAACTTTTAGCTGGAGCTCCATTTGCACTGCTGTTACAGAAAGGGAGTTTTCCCATCTCTGAAACAAGATTGCTGAAATCCACTTTCATGCAGGGGAGGACAAAAGTCTGTTTTGAAAGGAACCAAAAACACAAGGGGATGAATTTCTGCTCTACTTGTCTGGCTCCATCAGCCTTTCTATCCAACCAATTTTGTTGTTTGTATTTAGGTACCTGATATGCTGCCTTTCCTCATCTCTCACATCATTGGTTTCACTGCAGAAACTAGCGACTTGCCTTGCTCTGCACCTTTGCTTCTGGGATTGGACAGATTAAAAAACTTAATGAAACCAATCAATGAATCACATTGTTTTAGGAGCTGACTGGAACACTCTGGTATAGAATATTGGTGTATTGGTTTCCCATAGCAATACCATCTGAAGTTATGAGCGTAGAAGAATAGCATTGCTACCGTTATTGTCAAAGTTTGGGATTTCCCAAATCTCTTGCAACTGTTTCTAGTAGAAGTAGTTGGTATTTAGAAAATATATGTGCTGCATCTCCAGAGACCTGCTTAAGTTGACTCGCAAAGTAAGAACAATGCAACCAAAGGATTAAAAAAAAATCAATAATACACAAACCATTAAAAACAAGACAGGGCATAAAAACAGCATAAAGCAACCATTGAGCATCTTTTAAAAAGTTAAACAGTCCTCAGACTAGAAGCAAACTATAAAGCAGGTAAAATGATAAAGACCCTTAATTAAAAGCCCGAGTAATAGGAAATATTTTGGCCCACTGCCTAAGGAGCAGTAAGGTGGAACATTCTAAAGGTGAGGTGCCACCACTAAAAAAGCCATGTCTATAATCTGTACCCAAGAAAGAATATAAACTCACAGGACTTGGGAAGAGGGTCTTAACTGAAAGTCTTGACAGGAAGGGATATAAAATAGGACTTGGGGAAAGGATCTTAACTGAAAGTCTTGACAGTATAGGAGGAAGTGGTCCTTGAAATCATTTTGAGCCTCATAGGGAAGACCCAGCATTTTGAACTGTGCTCAGAAACAGGTATCTAGTGCAGATCCTTTAGTATGGGTGTGATATAAGCCCTATATCAAGTGTCAGACAACAGCCTAGCCACCTCTGTTTGGACAACTAGAAGTTTCTGGGCAAGTTTCAAATAAAGCACCAAAATAATCTAACCCAGATGTGATCACAGTATGGATCTCCATGGCCTTTTCTCATTTCAATTGCTCCCAATTTATCTTGATCAGAAAGAGTTCACCCTTGTGCCTTTTTGCACAGCCCCATGGAAGACAGTTTTTTTTTACCCACCTGGCATCATTTACGTACATGCCTCAGCCACCTATAAACCTTGGGGAAAGTTTTTTAATTTTTTAAATTATAATTATACAGTTGGATGAATTACAGTATGTAGACATCAACTACAGCATTATAAAATTCAAAATAGTATTAACAGTTTAAAAATAAGAACTTTAAAAAAACTAAGGCTAAGACTATGACATACTTAATATAAACCCTGGGGAAAGTTGATTTCATGTATTGCACAGGTGCAAAGGTGGCCTCAAGGTAGAAGGAAATCAACCTCTACAACCACAAGTACTGTGCAGCTGCCAAACGATTCAGCTCAGTGTTGGAATTAGGTGCCAAAAAGCAAAGGTGACCTGATACATCTAAGGCTTGGTTCAAGGGTGATCTTGGCTCATCTAGGCTCTGATCAGACATGTAGTTCACTCCATTGTTGTTGCTGTACCCTTCTGGATTTAAAATGCATGATAAGACAGCAACATTTGTTGTGCCCCAGTTGTCTGTGTCCCTCCCCCCCACTGTGTGTTTCTTTGATGCCTGTGAAAGTCTGGTCCTTTTGGGCTGAACTGGTTTCAAACTGGATTTCCTGTTGTCTGATTGCTCTGTTGCACACCCAAACCGTCAGGCAGGTCTGACTGGTCTCTTGTTTTCCAGCCATTTTTTTTTTTACTAGTTAGCAATGTGTACATAACTGCATATTCACCTCTCTCTCTCTACCCCCAACAGGGACTTCTCAAAACTGTTTTCTTTATAAAAACTTGCAAAGAAAGATGCCTCAGTACTTCAGCTTTTTTCTGTGCTTTAGGGAAGTGGCTAATTGAAAAGATTAGAGAGGGAGGACAGCAGTGAACTTCATATTCCAGCAGGCTCATCAGTGCTTGTGTGCAGGCTCAAAGGACAAACTTTTTTTAAAAAATGGTCCCATGAACTACATATTGTATGCTCATATTGTGCATGCTCAAAGGACAAACTAAAAAAAAAAGTTGATGGCTCCACTCCCTGGCTGCTGCGTCTTATTGCTCAAGGACAGGGTGAAAGCACTTTGAAGAGTGTTGAGAGGGGTGAGTCTGATTAAAATTCTCTGTTACAAAAAAACCCTGGGTCAATTAGAGGTGGGGCTGCACTGGGTCAAACTGCATGTCTGACTGCAGCCCAAAAATGTGTGCTCACCCACTGAACCTGTTCACTCCAAAGTTCTCAGCATTCCTAATAATGTAAACATGGACATATCATAGAATCGTACAATAATTACTACCAGCCATTTATGTGGTGAGGGTGTGGAAGTTTCAATATACACAGAGAACTATTCTGCAGTGACTTCTCTGTTTAATTCAGTTGAAACAGCAGCTCCTTAGGTTATGAAATATATGCATGTTTAATTAGTACATCCTAGAAATCAAGCAATGGATTTTCTTCATTCATGCTCATTAATTTTCACCTTGCTCTCCCATGCACCTCATTCATCTTCATTTTCCTAGTCACTAGATTGTCCTAATCTCTTGTATAACTTCGATGAATTACTATTCGGTCTACACAGCCAAATAAAGCAGTTGGTCTTCAGGGCTGTGGTAGTCCTATGAAGGACTATGCAGTTATTGGAGGGTACCTCAGTTTCAAGTCAAGTCTGGATATTTCTAAAAATCTTTCCCCTGAGTTTATCCCTGGATTTTGGAGTTACCCTTTCTTCTTTCCAAAATGGAGTTCATGAACTAGGAATTCTCGATTTGGTTTAATTTTCAAATTTTATGCAGAGAGTAGTGCCTAGTCTGTTTGTGGCAGCTTTCAATTCCTTCATGTCTTTCTCACTTTTTGGCAATCCTGATGCACTGATGAAGCTGATGTGATTCTGCTTATGGCTTAGGGAGGATGCGAACTCCACAGTGAACATGTTCTTCAGGCAAATGTATCACTTGTGAGCCAAGTCTCAGATTTCCTCACCTCACTGCTGTCGGCCTCAAGCAGACACTGGACAGCTTTGTGGCTATGCCACAGTTGTGGTGGTGGAGTTTCATTTATTTCTTGGAGCTACTTTTGCATCTGTGCAGTAAGTGAACTGGTGGTAGGAAGTGTCTCAAGTCACAGCAAATTTATGGCAACCCTGTAGGGTTTTCAAGGCAAGAGACTAACAGAGGTTGTTTGCCCTTTCTTTGCCTCTACATAGCAACCCTGGGCTTTCTTACAAGTCTTCCATCCAAGTACTAACCAGGACAGGCCCCGCTTAGCTTCTGAGATCTGATGAGATCAGGGTCATCTGGGCAATCCAGGTCATGGGCA
The DNA here is from genome assembly GCA_029233225.1 of Lepidodactylus listeri. Lineage (NCBI taxonomy): Eukaryota > Metazoa > Chordata > Lepidosauria > Squamata > Gekkonidae > Lepidodactylus > Lepidodactylus listeri. The sequence continues at coordinate 26,752,557 of JARCFY010000008.1, forward strand.
TGGATAGTAGAGTCAGATTATTAAAGGAGGTGGGGAGGGAGGCTCCCATATGGCTGTGTGAAAGTGCCAATGTATGACAAAACTTCACCAACATGGACTTGAGTATCAAACAGTAAGACATCAAAAACGACAACCCATATTTATAATTGCTTAGTCTTTATTTTATATTTCATTTAAATGAGCAGCATGCAGCAGCAGGAGGTCTGTGTGCAGGGGGAAACTCGGACTTCCATTATGCTGTGTGAGAATGTGAGTGTGTGAAGTACAGCTGACTATCCTGGCCTGTTCGAAAACACAGAAGGCAACCTGCTAAACTGGCTCAAGCTGATTGTGAGCAACTAAACTGCTTAACAAAAAACAATTAAACAAAAGAAACCCTCTCCCTGTTTCTTCCCAAGCAAACATAATGTAAGCCAAACCAGCAAGTATTGAAGCTTCCCTAATGAGGCTGCATAAAGATGATTTGTGTGCAGTGTTTTTCCTGAGGCACAGGAGTTCAGTAACACCCTGCACAAAAAAAGGATCTCAGTGCAGTCCAACGTACAATCACACCTGTGCACACTGGCAATACAGAGAGGGAAACAAAGATGCCAATGAACTGAAGAAACTGAAAACAGAAACAAACTGCATACCTCCCTGATCTGGAATTAGTATTTTCCTGGTCAAGCCAGAATTGAGAAGGAGAGGCAGTGCCAGTTTCTAGAACAAAAGAGGTGCAGAAGCAGAAGATACACATCCCTAAAGCAGACATAAGAGAGGTCTGTTAAGAGCTTTTTAAAATGTGTTTTTCCCCCCCATTTGTATCTCCCTAGACGCTAAAACTGAGGCTATTGTATTTTGGTCATATTATGAGACAACACACAAGAGTCAATAATGCCAGGAAAAATTGAGGGCAGCAGGAAAGAGGAAGATCAATTTACTCAATCAAGAGTCCTTTCTGCATTTGCCTGCCACTCTGGGTTTTCTCAGCGTTTGAGTCAAGGCAATTTAAGGTAAAGGTAAAGGTTTCCCTTGCTTGAAAGCCAGTCAGATCAGACTCTAGGGGGTGGTGCTCATCTTCGTTTCCAAGCTGAAGAGCCAGTGCTGTCCAAAGACATATCCCTGGTCATGTGGCCAGCATGACTAGACACCAAGGCACACGGAATGCTGTAACCTTTCCACCAAAGCAGTACCTATTTATCTACTTGCAATTTCTTGCTTTCGAACTGCTAGGTTGGCACAAAGTCTGCAGTTCAGCGTCTTAACCACCAAGCCACCATGGCCCCACTAAGGCAATTTAAGTCCAGGGCAAAACAGCATCCAAATAACCCAGGACAACAGCAGGCTGAAACCCAGCTGACCACTGAAGCGAGGTAATGTAATGCACAATGGGAGAAAAAAAATGGAATAAAAAGAAGGCTGAACTCAATTTTAGTGCAGAATGGTGGGGGAAGTGGATTAAAAAGAAGGTTGAATTAGATTTTAGTGCAGAATTGCTTGGAGGACACCGTGGTGAACATGGAGCAAAAGAAAAGTGCAGAAAGTGCCAAGGAAGCCATGGCCCTCCATTTGCAAGACCTGAGCAAGGCTGTTAATGAGAGGATGATTTAGAGGTCATTAATTCATAGGGTCACCGTTGAGTCAGAAGCTACTTGATAGCACTTAACATACTCACATCTCAAGATCAAAGGAGATGAGATGCTGCAAGATCCATGACTGGATTGTCCCAGCGATCTGGGGAAAGTGCGGCAGCAGAGAGATCTATTCTGAACTGGGGCCATGTCGTGGTAGGGGAGGGGGAGGCTTTGCATGCCACTTAGCAAAGTGTGGTGCCTTCCTCCAGCCTAATGAGCCTTTCTCCAGCAGGGGTGGCTCTTGAGAGGTTCATTAGACTGGACGAAAGTTTCACACTTTTTTGAGAGGATACCACCCAGCTACTTTTGCTAAGCAAACTCCACTCCATGTGCTGCTAATAGCACAGGCAGGCAACTGGTCCCCCTCCCCCCCAAAACTCCTATTGCCAGTCCCGGGATGGGGCTGTGTGTGTGTGTCTGTGTGCACGCGCCCCAGTCTAGATTAAGAAAAACAGCCATGCTGAACTGGAAGGGTTAAATTTCACCCACTCTGTGGCCCTGGGAAGGGGGCTTTGTTGCAGCCACTGCCCTTTAAAAATCACTGGGAGAACCCAATCTTGGATCTCATAAGAACATAAGCAAAGCCAATGTTGGATCAGGCCAGTGGTCCATCCAGTCCAACACTCTGTCACACAATGGCCAAAAACACCAGGTGCCATCAGGAGGTCCAGCAGTGGGGCCAGGACACTAGAAGCCCTCCCACTGTTGCCCCCCCCCAAGCACCAAGAATGCAGAGCATCACTTGCCCCAGACCAAGAGTTCCTGTCTGTACCTTGTGGCTAATAGCCATATGTTTATCTAATTCCCTCTTGAAGCCGTCCATGCTTATAGCCACCACCTCCTGTGGCAGTGAATTCCATGTGTTATTCACTCTTTGGGTGAAGAAGTACCTCCTTTTATCTGTTCTAAGCCGACTGCTCAGCAATTTCATGGAGTGCCCACGAGTTCTTGTATTCTGAGAAAGGGAGAAAAGTACCTCTTTCTCTACTTGCTCTATCCCATGCATAATCTTATAAACCTCAAGCATGTCACCCTTCAGCCATCATTTCTCCAAGCTAAAGAGCCCCAAGTGCTTCAACTTTTCTTCATAGAGAAAGTGTTTCAACCCTTTTATCATTCTGGTTGCCCTTTTCTGCATTTTTCCCAATGCTATAATATCCTTTTCGAGGTATGGTGACTGGAACGGTACACAGTACTCCAAATGAGGTCGCACCATCGATTTATACAGGGGCATTATGATACTGGCTGATCTGCTATCAATTCCCTTACTAATAACCCCCAGCATAGCGTTGGCCTTTTTCATTGCAGTCGCACACTGTCTTGACATTTTCTCCCAATATCTTATCTCTTTTGAACCTCCCCAAGGACCACAGCTTTCTAACAGTCCCATGCACAGGTTTGCCAGATAGGTAGTTACTTGCCCAAGAAGAGCAGTTGGACATTTCTACCTGCCCACAGCATCAGTGGCAGTCTGAAAAACAATGACAACCACAAAACCTCAATGGTAGCCCCAATTTGACTCCAGGTTTAAAGAGTCTGTGGAATCCACAGAGCTTTGGTGGTTTTTGGACTGCTACCAAAGACTGAATCAATACAGACCTCTGACTCCATTTGAACCAATTACATGGCCCTTTGCCTTTGTTCCTACAAATTGCGAAACAATAGAAGACAGCCTGGGAAAAGATCTGAGTGGGAACGAGGGTTCTCCGCCTTCAATAGCTGCAATCCAGCTGAGCGTTCCAGAACCGCTTCAGGGTGATTGCTGCAGAACGGCCTCCTCCCACTGTGTTTTTGCTGCTCTCCAGCATTTGCTGTGTTTTGAAATTACTGGGTCTCAGCAGGCAGCCTGATCAGGGGCAGTAGATGGAGTTCTGCTGCTTCACATCCACTGTTGCTTTTACTTCCACAAAAGGCACTCTGACAAATTGGGGGTGGGGATAGAGGGGACAGGACAAAAGGATAAACTAGGCCGAGGGAAACTTTTGTGATCTGACTTCCTGTAAAGGAAGAATGGAAGCTAAAATGTTTTTTTTAAGAGACATTTTGCAGCGAAAGTTGTCAAGGAAGTTTTTTATAGTATTGGATAGACCCTTTTCCTCTTGCATCTCTCCTCACCCATATCTTGATTTTGAATGGGTTCAAGAAAAGCCATTTCTTTCTCAAACTATAAAAAAATCTTTGTTTTCCCATCCCATCCCCTTTCTGAAGTTCAGCCCCACTGTGTTCTATTTAATGTCACTGGGAACCCCATGAGACCTGTGACATTCTCAAACTCTGAGCCCCCCCCCTTGGCCCCCTACATTTACCTGGCAGCATCAGTGAGGTCTCATTGGTAGGCTTTTCACAACACCTATCCTGGGCCTAATAGCCATGGGACGCATAGTGGCCATGGTTCCTGATATCCCATATTAGAGATGGGCATGAATCGAACCACGAAGTAAAATTCATGGTGAATTTTGCTCTGTTTGTGGTTTGTGAACAGAAGTTAGTGATTGGTTCACCATCACAGACTTTCATGAGCTTTTAGAGTGGTTCATGCAATTTGTGGATGGAGCAGAAAGCAGGGGTTTAAAGGGACTCTGAGTCCCTTTAAACCCATGCTTTCTGTTCTCCGTTAAAACTGTAAAAACAGCTGAGTGGTGGGGAGCCTCCCAACCACTCAGCTGTTTTGGGTTGTCTTGTGCAGTCCCTTTAAACATTAAACATAAAGTTTAAAGGGACTGCACAAGACAGCCCATAACAGCTGAGCAGTGGGTCCCCACTGCTGCTCAGCTGTTTTTTGAGCTGTCTGCAAACCCTGTTTAAAGGGAGCGTGGTCCCTTTCAATGCTGTTTTCAGGGCCACAAACCGCATGGACCAGTTTAGTTCATAAATTAGCCTCCCAGTTTAGTTTGTGGTTCAGCCACAAACCTCAAACCAAACTACATTTTCCCATTTCATACCCATCCCTATCCCATATACAGATGAATCACAGGAACAACATTTAGTATAGGATGTATGGATTATGGGAACTGCATCTGGGGCACAGCCATGGTGGGAACAAGATCTCAGTGGAGACTACCACTGTGGTTCTTACCATTTTTGCTGTTGCCAGGGAAAGTTAGATGGTCAAGATATGTTGCCAAGTAAATTTAGATGATAAAGGGCTGTAATGGACAGACTTGGCACTAGGGTAAACTACAACTGGTACCTTGTTTTTCATGGAGTTTTCACCTTATGGATACTAGACTGGCAGAGCTCAATCCTAGAACTCACTTTCCTCATCCCTCCCTTCCAAGTTTTAACCAAGGATACTCAATCACTCACTGGTTTGGCTTGTGACCTGCTTGCACAGAGCAATCAACTGAGTAGAACATTCCATACACTTGCAGAAAACAGACATCTGAACATGTATGGTCATATACTGCTTAGCCCCAGCTGCCTCCCACCACCACCTCCAGTTGTTAAAGGACATATTGTTAACACCCCCCCCCCCAATAACTTTGGTGGCATTTTGGGTTGCTGTCAAAACCCATGATGGTGATCAACAGTAGAAGGAATGGAATTTGGAGCAGGAAGCTTTGGGCACTATAAGGTGGGAAAAGGCAGGTGAGGCAAAAGGCTTGGGAAACAAAGCCTGGGCAGGTTCTTGGACAAAGGCAGAAGAACGATCAGGAGCATGAATGACTGGACTGGGGAGGTGGAGGGGAAGAAAAACCCAAACGAGGTTGGTGGTGTAGTTTACCACACCCCACCTGTTAAATAGTGGGTTCCAAGGATGAACAGACCCCAAGTCTAGTGATCAGCTCCACTTTATTACTGATTTCAGCAAGGAGCAGAAAGACAAAAAAATCCCAGGCAGAAGCCTGGTTTTTAAGCATGCACAAACCACACTCCGAACACACCCCACTCCCAACAACAGGCTATTTACATAACATTGTTTCTCTATTGGTCCATTCTAGGATCTTGGCCAACTACTGTCTGTGGATGCAAGCTCAGGGCTAGTTTAGGGTTGACTCATCCTTAGTACACAACACCCCCCTGTGTTAATTAGGATCAGTGGCAGTGTAAGGACCCTGCCCCCTGCTCCAGCCAAGACCCCCTTAGTTAGTGGGATCCCCTTTTTATTTTGGACTGAGTTGTTTTAATAGGCACTCCCTTTTAGAACCTAAGTGCCAGGATATCTGGAATGCAGGGAGTCTTATAAAGGCACCTGGGTACAGCCATGAAAGCCCAGGAGAGACAGGGTGTGCTGGCATTACAAACTGGTGAAGTGCATTCTCCCCCAGCTCAGGGTTCTCAATAAGAAAAGAATTTTCAACACTGGAATATCCTGCCATATCTCAGAGGTGTCTGCCCAGCCCAAGGAAGTTGCGATTTCATTAACCAATGCCCAGTTCCTCTTTTTCCTTTACTCAATCAAGAAGGGGACTCAAGTCATTACTTTACGCTCCATCCCGTTTCAGGAGCTATCTTGACTCACCCAAGCTTTTGTGACAATGCAGATCTGGCTCACTTCAACTGAACAGAAGTCTGTTCATCATGTTGTCTCACCTAGGCTCTTGGTGCCCAGGCAGATTTGGCTCAAAGTTGCCCAATCAAGGTATTTCCCCCACTTTCCCCTGCCAAAGTTTGACATCAGTTAATTTTAAACCAGCCAGTAAGATTTAAATGTTTTATCTTGGAGTTGGACTCATCATGTTCCTGGGAGAGTGGATTCCCATGTCCAGCTATGGGACTCTTCCCCATAAAAAGGACATCCCAGGTCAGTGAAATGTGCGCCAGGCTTGCCCACTAACGGACCACCCCTGCCACTGTGTTGCGGCCTCCTTTTTTCTTTTTTGCCTCACTCTGCTCATTGGACCTCTCTAGATCTCCAGTCCAGGATTTCAGGGTATATGTCCCTTCCCCCCAAACTTCCCAATTTCCTCCCTTTTCCTTTTTGTAAGTGCACCCTCTCGCTGGTGTGTGTGTATGTTTGTATTATTGCTTAGGAGATTAGTTCTCAAGTGCTCAGTGTAGGTTCTTCACATTTTTATTTTGTATGCAGTGAAATCATGTTTACAATCACTCTCTTAATTTTATTTTGGGTAGCAATTTAATAGTTGGAGGAATGGTGGAAAGACAATCACTCATGCTCTTTCTTCCTAATTTTATTTTGGGGTATCTACACGGAGATCATCTCTGGTATAAACAAACTTACAAGGTCCTGTGTTATTCCTCCCTGTAACCATTCTCTGGGTCCAGTTTGGGTAACAGCAGGGGACAGAGGAGGTGAGGTGATATGGGTTAGCCTTTTTGGCTAATCTCCTCTCCGTCATAGGCCCATCCTGCATCTAGCATTTGCTCCATTGCCACACTGGAACAGAAAAAGATGCGGCTCAAAACCACATTCAGATACCCCAGGGCAACTCCGTATTGACTGCAAAGTCACGCCTGAATGGCCCTAAAATGGCCATAAATCTATGCAGATGGCTACCATAAAACAGAGAGATCAAAGGAAGCAAAACTGGCATGCAGTCTGGACACTGCCATAAAATCCTACAGTCAATCAAAGTGAAAGTGGCATGCAATGCAGACGGGAATTTCTGTTCCAACGTGGGTTTGGTAAAACAGCAGAGCAAATGCTAGATGCAGAATGGGCCAGAGTGCCCCTGCATTGAGAAGGTGGGAAAGTGGAGCTGGAACAAGAGGAAGAGAGGTGAGGACTATCAAGAAAGGGAATAGATGTCCCCTCCCCCGCAAGTTCTTTGTGGGTTCCTCTCTTGTTGTCTACACTCTTTATTTCTTCTTAATATTCACTATTTATTTTCTTCAGACCTTCTGATGACTTGTAATACAACACTTCGATTGTTTTAGAAAGGTTTCTGCCTCGACTCCAAGTTCTTTTCCCCAGGTGCTAAGAGCTACTGTTTGATACAGCAAGGTGTAAGTAAAATTAGGATTCATCCCCCCCGGTGTGTATATCACTTTGCACATTGTCACATTGTTGCTATTACACTGTCCATTTTGTGCGAGTGTGGGAATGACTCACAATCTCCTATAGACTGAAATGTCTGGAATAATTTTGTGTCATCTGCAATTTTTTTTAATCATTGTGCGCATTTACGTCAGTGGAAAGGCTCCTGTTGACTGCAGTGGCAGTCAGTTCAGTCATTAGTAATCATTTCTATTCTGCGCACTTTTCTGCCTTTCTCAATCAGCACCGAAAACAAAGCCTTTGAGATGCTGATTCATGCAGGGTGGCTAGGACTATCATTAACCCTGGAGTAAGCCTCAATGGGATTTATCTTTTGTTCAAAGTTTCACTTTTTATCTTGTAATTTATCCTTGAAAGTCAAGACACAGCCAGACTCTTGGGTGACAGAACAAGTTCTGAGAACACACACTAACAGGCACCAATCAATCCTGGAACACATGGGCAATAATGTGGAAGGCAGAAGTCAAGCAGGCTGATGATGTATGGACTCTTCTCTTTCTCCATTGTAATTTGAGCACAAATTTGGAGTACCACCTTCGAACTCTCAGAAAAGATCCATTTTCTGTGGATTGCTTAGAATGGTTCTAAATTATGTTGTAAATGTCCCATGCTGGCATATTTTCACACCGCTCTTCTGCAACTATCCCTGGATGTCAAAATTACTTCAAATGCTGCTCATTTTAAATACATGGAATGCTTAATTCAAGAAAAGAAGTGGCACTGTGAGCAAGGTTATGTTTGATTCTTGGATGTTTTATTGATGAAAATGGACTTTTCATGACAGATGACTGGCAGTCTGGCAACTCAGAGGGATGCTGGTGAGCTCTATCCCCCAGCAGACCCCGGAACATGAAATGACAAAGGTGACACATGATTCCCTAGCCACAATCATTTGGGACTTCTCTGTGTGGGTCCCAGTATAAATTAACTGCCGTTTGCTTAACAAGCAAAATGGAACCAGTGCCCTTAGACACAAACCTTTGACTAGCACTTCAATTTTCCCTTTGCTGGGAGCGATTTTGTGAGGCAATGCTACCCAGGTAGAAGGAAATACAAAAGATTTCTGAAATAGTTCATATTCTCTTAATATATGTGCCCTGTTTCACAAGGCAGCTTCCCTTATGTGATTTTCCCTGGGTATTTGTTCCAGGGCTATGCCTCGTCTTTCAAATTGAGCACGCTCACTTAAAAATCTGTATCTGGGTGTGAACTCTGTCTATGAGATTTGGCTTCTTTAAAGCTTCTATTCATCCTTCTGCAAGAGTTTGAACTAGAAGTACATCAGAACTTATTTTGCTATTGATCTCTCTTTCCCCCCAAATAAAAAAATAAAAATTGCCACATGTTGGGACCTTTGGGGCTAGATACTTTGAAATAGCAGTTTTCTTTAACCACCTTTTGAAGCATGTAGCTTTTAAGTTACGGATCTACTGGGGCTTTACAGCTTTTATCACCTGGCGAAAAGGCAGTCAAGTTGGAACTGTTGGCAGTTATGAGGAGCCTGGCAAGGCACTAAAATGGGACTTGGTAATGGGGTTTTCCTATAAAAGGGGGCTCTACTGCAGGTCTGATGGTAATCCAGGGCATTTTATCCTCACAATAACTCCATGGCACAGTTAAGGCAAAGACAGAGGGACTGGATAAAGTCAATCCACAAGCTTTAAGACTGATGGGGTATCTGAACCCAGATATCTCTTGTTTAGGATTGCCAGCTCTGGCTTTGGAAATTCCTGGAGATTTTTTTTGGGGGGGGGGGGGAGCCAGAGGAGGGTGGGTATGGGGGAAGGAAAGGACTTCAGTGGGGTATAATGCCATAGAATCCACCTTCCAAAATGGCTATTCCCCCTCCCCCCAAGTGAACTGACCTTTGTTGCTTGGTGGATATAAATAAAATCTTCAAGATGAGACCAAATTAATTTATAGATTCAACACATTGTCACCCTTTGGTTTGAATCAGAACATTGACTATAGCTGTTTTTTGTAATGTGTACCTTTTTAAGAGACAAATCTTCATCATTTGTTAAACTGTGGAACAATTTTGAAATTAGTGAGAGTTATGGTAGTTTGAAATTGTTGGAAGTTGTGGTTTGAAATGTTTGATAGGCATATTGAATTCAAATTTATATGGTTTATATGTATTTTGTGAATATATGTTCAGGAGGGTGTATGTAGATATGTTTAAGTTTATGTAATTTTTAGATTGATTTGGTTCTGCTTTTGAGGAAGCTGCAGGGCAGAACACGATTTGTTTGCAGCTAGCTATTGTGTGGCAGCGTCTTTAATCAGTTTCACATTTGGTTTTGTACTTTCTGGTCATATGCACTTTAATATTGGATAGAGTTTTGCAGATTTGTAAGAACATATTCACTTGGTGTGATTTGTGAATATTTTGAATGTACTAATTAGTGATTATTTTCATACACAGTTTCTGCTTTGTGGATCACCTGAAGGTCGGCAACCCTAGGAAGTTTATATATTTTTTAATTTTCAAAATTGTATTGTAATATTATTAAAGTACATATATAAATGACAGTGGCATAACTAAATGAAACCATAAAGGCATTAGGTTACAATATAATGCCTAGTACAGCAAGTGAATATCAGAACATAAGAGAAGCCAATGTTGGATCAGGCCAATGGCCCATCCAGTCCAACACTCTGTGTCACACAGTGGCCAAAAATATCAGGTGCCATCAAGAGGTCCACCAGGACCAGGACACTAGAAGCCCTCCTACTTTTCCTCCCCCAGCACCAAGAATACAGAGCATCACTTGCCCCAGACCAAGAGTTCCTATCTGAAGTGAACTCTTTGAAGTGGACTGTCAACAGATAAACATAAGGGACACGGAGCTACAACATCTGTAAGATAAGAATCATACTGTGCATTGTATCTTAAAGGCACATCAGACTAATCACTGCCCTCAGAAGAGTGCATGTACAATGAAAACAAAAACTAAACATTGAAATTAAAGGTAGGAAGGGAATACCAGCAACTTATAGAGGTCTCAACAGCTGGCAGTTTCAGAGGGTGCTTTAAAAGTGAAGCCACACAAGCAAGCTTGAGTTGGCAGAAATGGACAAGTTGAATATGAGATTGTCAAACCGAAATGAAGAGTTATTTTACCAACGATGGAATAGCGTATATAAATGGATGGAATTGAAAATGTAAAGTAAGACTCATACCAGAAAAGGGTTTGTTATTAACAGTACAATTTGATTTGTGGATAATTGATGTTACATTGTCGTTAATGAAGGAATGATGTAAATGTTAACTTTGAAAAAATTCAATAAAATATATATTAAAAGTGAAGCCACACATGAGGAAGTTTGTATGAGGATCATTTTAGGCTGCTAAGTGTTTTCTGTTGCTTTTATGCTCTGAGTTTTTAGCAGCTTGTTAATGATCTGTATGCTTTTTATTCCACCATGTTTTTGTGGGCTCTCTTGAGCAGACCCATCATGAGAGATAGCATGTACATTTTCTTAATGAAGTAAAATTCTGCTCTTATATTGAATTGGGTATTCTGCTTATGGGTTTTACCATGCTTAGCCTCCCATAAAGAAAGAAGACCAGAAATCCAGATAACTAACACCAACTGTCCATTTATAAAGCTGTACTGATTGCAGGACAGCAGTATCCAGAGTCAGAAAAAAATGCCCATGCTTCTTGTCTTACATTCTGTTCTTCCTTTATAAAGCCATTCACTCCAATCACTTCCCATTCAGGTCCCAATCAGGTTCCCATATGCTTCATTTAACAAGCCTCACATGTTCCTTGACCACTGTGCCTAATTCTAAGATATATTTTGGACGTCCATCAAGTTCTTCAGCAATGCTGAATGCTGGTTTTCAATCAGCATGCTTGAGGTTTTGGCAAAGGTGGTGTTCTACATCTCAGAGGTACCATAGAATAAGAGACAGAATTCCTGATGTGGCAGTTTCTATAGCAACTTGGCATGTTTACATAGACAGCTAAATGAAGAGTTTGGAGAGGCAGTGGGCCCATGCATTGTCTCTGCACCATCCTGACTTTTTGTTGTTATTCTCTGGGAAATGTTAAGCAGTATAGTCAGTCATATGCATGAACAACAGAATATTATCTAATGTACAATTCATGGTGAAGCGTAATTACAGCTACTGTAGCTCAAGAAATGTTCTGCCGTTTGCAAGATCAGACAAACCGGCAGTTAAATCACTTCTTTAATTACAGGGCCTTTCAGAAATACTACATTTTTCTTTGCTGCTACTACCTCAATCCAAGGGCGTGTGGAGTGCTAGATGTACAATTCCATAGCATGCCAGGGCTTTTCACTTTACATATTGCGTGCCAGTGAAAAGTGCGGCATGCATTTACTATTGCTTTGTGAAGATTTCTCCTCAATGGACTGATTTTGATGCGAATTTTAAAATTGGATGTTTTAGAACTGATCCACAAACTAGCAAAGCTGTAAAACATCGTCTGGGCATGTCCACCCTCATTCCACCATGACTTGTACAATCAGCCGTGAATGGGCTCTAATCATGTCACACAGAGAAGTGTTCTTGGTGGCTGCTTGTGGTGGAGCAAAATGGGTTGCCGACAGCTGCAGTGCACTTCCCAGATGTTGTCATCTGATTGTGCTCCTTTAATCCGCTCTGCATTTGCACCTATGTTGGGGCGAATTGACCATGTGATCGTGATCTTAGGATGTCTTTCTAATATTTGCTTTATAAACGGAGCCTGGCAGAGAAGGAACATATGCTCCTAAAAGCAAATAGCATTCCCATTAATCCTGCATCTGATAGTCAGGAAGAGCCCTATAGCCCAAAATGTTTCACCTTCAGCCACATCTCTGTATGCCTTTCTGTCAAAATTCAAACAGCAAAGCTCTCACTGTTTCTCTGCCCCTTCCCACTAACTCTGTTACCTTCTGAAGGATGGATTCCAGGCTGCCAAGAGGGGTGGGAAATCACCCTGGCTATTAAGGTTCTTTTGTTAACTTCCTGAATACCGATTAAGAATCTAACCGCCAATCATTTCTGATCATTAGGAAGCAATCAGCTTAACAAAAGATGCTCAGCCAGCATCTGTAACAGCTCTTCTACCCAGCCAGCTCACTTCAAATAGAAAACTACAGTTCTGAAATGCTGGATATTTCTTCTGTCATCACAGGGCCATTCCTTCCCTGCTCAATATCCTTTAGAGGGATGGGACAAAAAACAGGAAAACACCAGAAACTGATGTTATTCATCAACATATCATAGTTGAGGCATTTGTTCTCCCTTCATTACAAGACTCGTTTCCTGCAGCTCTAGTACTTGCAACCACAATTTAAAAAAAAACACTTTGTGTTAGAATAGGAGTCTTTGTAGAACTGAAATTAATTTCAGAGGATAAATTTGGCTAGCTTGAATTTTCTTCTCTGTTCTCTCGATCCATCTTCCCCACCTCAAGTATTCCCAGTTATGGAAGATGTTGCATTTGGGGATTATTGGCAAATTATATATCCATAACTGGAATGCCCCGTGTGTTGTTTGGCCTTAAAAGGTAACTATGTGGGGCTGTCTTAACCAGGAGCGCAGCACTGGGGAAGAGGAGCTAACTCTTCCCATGCTATTTCCCATACTGAATATGCTCTTCTCTGGCTGCTTTAAACCCTGGTAGGAAAAAAAAAGGTATGCGTAGTATAGGTACCTGCCTTTTGCCCACAATAGGCCATGAATCAACCCAGAGAGACCTTTTGGATCATGTAGCATACAGGAATGATTAACTTCCCTTTTTTCAGTAGCAAACCTACAATGCATATTCACACACACCCCTTTAGTAGAGCAGAGCTGCCTATTTCCAGGTGGTAGCTCGAGATTTCCTGGGATTATAAATGATCTCCAGGCAACAGAGAGCAGTTCACCTGGAGAAAATGGCTGCTTTGAAAGGTGGACTCTGGGCATTATACCCAATTAAAGTCCCTGCCTTCCCCAAACCCAACACTCCTCAGGCTACACCCCCTAGATCTCTAGATATTTCCCAACCCGGAGCTGGCAACCCTACCCTTTAGGTCCAAAAGACACATTGAGAGTAGGGTCACTTATCTACCACTTTGAAATGGTATGAGTCCTTTGCATGATTAGAATGCTTTCTTGAATGATCATACGTATTTTGAAAGATCATACTCATTTCTTGCAGCAACTGCTTTTCCCTTAGCCATCTTTCACTGCTGCTGCTACCTGTCACTGTTAAAAGGCACATAGTTAGAAAGGGGGGAAAATGAGATTTTTGAATTAAGGCTTACTACTGACATGCCTCTGTATGCATTTAGTTTCTGCCTTAGCTTACCTTGCAGTGAGTTCTTCCAATTACTTTGCAAATAAATGGAGCTAATTGCATAGTCATAAAAAGCAGGCAATGTCAGGCATTTAAAGAATGCATCTGACTGTGCTGGCTCAAAGTGGGGAGGATTTCTCAGCAATTTTGTTCTTGATAAATAGGTCTCTTTAATATCCCACCATGACCCCAGAAAATATTATCCTTTTCTCTGGTAATGGGTTCAGTTCATACAATGAAGAATCTTCTCTTGGATGTCCTTGACTCAAGGAAACGGAAAACAAAAACAAGTGTAGTTAACAGACTCACCAATAACAAATTGCCAAAAGGCTAAAGAACATGTAATAGAAAGTAATACCGACAAAGTGGTAACAATAGAAAATGCAGACCATAGACAACGTGTGCATCAATACACAAGTAGTGTATTGATGCACAAGTTGTCTATGTTTTCATTTTGTACTTTTCTATTGTAGTGTAGTGTACAAGTAGTGTATTGATGCACAAGTTGTCTATGTTTTCATTTTGTACTTTTCTATTGTTACCACTTTCTCTATGTTACTTTCTATTACATGTTCTTTAGCCTTTTGGCAATTTGTTATCGGTGAGTCTGTTAACTGTACTTGTTTTTGTTTTCCATTACTATTTGATTATATAATAGTGTAGTTAACGTCATTGAATCTTGACTCAAGGAATTCACAGCAATCTTTTAAAGGATTCCTAGAAATCAAGGTATAACCTTGAATGGTATCCCATTTTGTTTACCATTTCTATTATTAGTAAGGTGCTTTTTTCACATTGCCTTTCAAAGACTTCAAAGCCAGAGGAAGGTTGCTCTGTGGGGAAACTCTTGCTTTTGTCTTTGAGGACTACAGAGGCAGTGGAGGCCTTCTTTAAATGATTTACCCAGGGGTCATTTGGGGCCAGAGCGAGGCAGAGCAGCACTTCACCAGCCCAGGAGTGGGCACTAGGGCAGCCATGGGCCAAATCAGATTATCTGATCTAATTTGGCCCACCACCAAATTGCTGCTGAAATTTGGCAGTGAGTTAAAAAGTGGCTGGAGAAGAGGGGGTTTCAGGGAGAGGCTCCAAACTTACAGGATAGCTACTGGAGCCTCTCCCCCAAATACCCACCAGGTTTCAAGAAGATTGGACCAGGGGGTCCAATTCTATAGGCCCCCAAAAGGGTTGCCCCCATTCCCTCAATTGTTCTCTATGGTGGGACATTGAGAATGCCCCTTAAGACTGGGGAGATTAAATATCCTAGACCATAAATGGTATTATATAACTTCTACTTTAGCCCAATTAGTGAAAATGCTTAAACCTAAACCAGTAGTGGAGTGGATTTTTATTGAAGATTTGTACTGTGCCCCTTTGTCAATTAAAGAAATGATCTGGCTTAAGCCGAAAGATAGACCCAAATCTATCTCCAACAATCCATTTTTAAGTAATACACTCAAAAGCATATTCAGGTCAGCATATTCGTGTAGCACTGACATTATAAAGGGTAGGAGTATTGCAGAATCCAGTGATTATCTCATTTTAGTTAGATGGTTTTCTGATGAAACTGTTTTTAATCTAAATTGTATTTTGATGTTATGATATGTACTTTTTACTTAGAAATTATATATATATGTAAAATCTGTGTTTGTGTCTGTGGAGGAGTTCACAAGTCGGAAACTGCTCAGCTCATATTGCAACAGAACAAGAGTACTGAAGTCTAGTCCGGTGTTAAATGATTAGCTTCCTGTTTATCTCATCCTGGACATCAGAAATTTCATGAATTGCCCAACAGTGCTAAATGCTAAGATTGCTAGTTGAGCAGGCTCAAACATTAAATCTGAGCAGTACATAGGGTTCCCAACCTCCAGGTGGGACCTGGAGACCTCTCACTTTTAGAAATGATCTCCAGATCACAGAGATCAGTTCCCCTGGAGAACATCAATATCATACTTGGAACTGGATGGAAAAGAAAGGTAGCGCTTACTGTCAGCCATGTACGGATAACAGCACAGCCTATATCTCCTGATGACCTCTCTCAGTGGCTTGAAGAAACATGTACACCACCCTGAGCATCTCAGAAGAAGGGTGGGATAAAATATAATTGACAAATTGAAGTTTCATTCCCCTTTGTTCTATAAAGTATGTATTTAATATATATATAATAGTCCCCACTCCCGAAATTGTGTTTTGTCACCCCTTTGCTCTTTAAAATGACATTTTTTTCTAGAATCTTTGCTGGAAATCTAAACTAAGTATATTTATTTGTAACCCTGAGATCACAAACAGCTAAACATGTAGTATTTTGATGACAAGCCACAGATTTAAAGTGTGAAGGAAAAAATGTAAACATCCAATGTCTGTCTCTGCAGGCAAAATCCAAAAAGGTCCAGGGCACATCTGAGCACTCCATCAACTGACAACCCACTTTTTGTAGCCTGGCCTGCCAAATCACCTACAGTGCCCTTGACAATACATCAAAAAGTTTGAGCAAAAACACACTCCCATTGCAATTCTAAACAGCATTTCCCCTTCTATGTTCATTGAAGTCACTGGGCTTACAAGGGTGAACCTATGCTTAGGAAGCTAATGTTGCCCTGCAAGTGTTAATAATAGATTGTGTTGCTGAATGTGTAAGAGGGACTGAGATGCATTGTGACCACATCACGATGCCAGCTGTGCACACGTGCCAGCCAATGCCTGAGACGATGTGCCAGTGGTTCCCGAGGTCACCAGCTCCCAGAGACATCCCTTAACACAGATACTCACACAGAAACAGCCACTCGCCATTGTGGTTTGAACATGTGCTTCCAGACACCATTAGCGAAACTCTTCATCATGCAGGCAACCCCCCCCCCAACCTTCTTTGCTACAAAGGGACAAAATATTCTTTTCCCGCCTTCCATAGACAATGGACTTGGCCAGCCAGAAACCAGTTCTGCAGCCCTAAGAGCAATAAGCTCATATACACCACAAAAGAGCTAGCCGATGAGTCATTCCAACCCTCCAGGTATCTCTGTCACAATTCAGGTAGAATGTAACATTGCCCAACTCCTTAAGCCCCCCTCCCTCTTGCAGACAGAACTTCCATGACAGAGTGAGGACTTGAACCTGAGTCTGGCAGGTAGTATTCAGAGGGGTTATTGCTTTTTCTCCAATGTGCTGTGCCCTTCAATCATGGCAGTAGTGTTGAGGTTCCAAAGTAACCTTTCCCCTCTGTGTATCAGTGTTCACAACCATGATCCTGCACAATACTGCTGGGTAGCATTCTACAGAGCATAAGGAATCTATAGCGCCTATGATCGTAATTTGTATACGATGCCATGTTCCCTCTAAGTTGTGGAGTCTTGTGAGCAAAACTGGGCTCCCGGGCACCCGGCAATGCTGTGGCGCCCGGGGGCTGCTTTGCCTCTGTGCTGAAAGGGAGGCAGCAACACCCGACGCGCTCCCGCACATCTCAGAGCTGGCGGGGGCGGGGCCTGCCTTTTAAGGGCAGGTGCCCTGCTCCCGCCGTTGCAGTTGCTCTGCGTGCTCCCTGGAGTGAGAGCACACATCTTGGAGCTCCTGTTGGGCCTACCTCGAGTTGGGAGGCCTTGGTGATCCGGTGGCGGTGGCTTGAGTTGGGCCCCCCTCCTTTTTTCTTTGGTTGATGGGACGGCGGTGGCGGTGCGTGGATTCGCAGCGGTGGGTGAGGCTGCGGCAGTTTCTGTGGCCTTGGCGGCCTCGGTGGCTTGGGTGGTTGCCGGCTTGAGGTTTTGGCGGTGGCGAGGTCTCGCTGTGGCGTCTCAGCAGCGGTGACGTTCCCGAAGGGTTTGCAGGGGTTCTTGATACGGGTGATGGGTGTGGAGCGGTAGCCCCCCTTTTGAGCCTTCCTGACTTTTTAAGTTGCCTTGGGGGCCTCGTGAGTCACTTCGCCACCACCCCACTTTTCTACAGTCCCAGGGAGGAAGGAGCGAAGTTTTGGTGCCCCCTTGGTTGGGCCGGGGGCCTTAGATTGCTCTGGGGACTGTCCCCTCCCCCACACCTGGGAGGTTGTGGTGGTTCTTGAAGAGTCCCGGGTGGCTGGGCCAGCGATTTAGCACGGTTTGGAAGGTGGCACTTTTTGAGGCAGCGTGGCGGAAGCCACAGGGCCCTAGGGCAGGTTTGGTACTGTTACCCGGTTTAGGGACACCGTAGGGTCTTTCGTTCACCCCCCCGTTGGGTTGGCTTTGCCCCCCCCCTCTTTTTTGAGGGCTGCTTTGCCCCCTCTTTATTTCTATTCAGGAGGGAGGCGGATTCAGGGTGCCCCACCCTTCGGGTTGGGTTTGTTGCCCCTGCTGATGCAGGATTAACTCCCCCAGCTGCATATTGGAGGGGTTGCAGTTTTGCAGTGCCCCCCAGCTCCTGTCTGCAGTGGCCATTTTATTAAGGGCACAAGTTTCTGGCCCAGCGGCCATTTTGGGTGGGTCGGTGCATTTGGGGCTTGGTGGCCATTTGAGTGAGGTCCTAGGCCTTTGGCCTGGCAGCCATTTTGTTAGGGCTGCAGGCCCATTTGGGGGTGCTGTTCCAAGTGGGGCATCCATCTTGGGGAGGTCGCATCCCTCCTGTGGGCCAGCCATTTTGTTGACTACCCAAAGGCAGCCATTTTAGATAGGTAGTTATTTCAGGTGGCCCCTTTTGGGGCATTTATTAGAGGGGTTTGTTACTGAGGACTGTTGTTTATCCTATATTGACTATATTGATGACTGTTGTTATCCTATATTGGCTAAGGTTAATAATCCCTTGTTGTTTCTTTGCCTGTTTTAAGTACTCTTGCTATGGCTTCAGGGAAAGGAAAAGGGAAAAGGAAAGGGTAAACAACCGGCCCCCAAGAGGCCCCCGGCATGGCATCCATCTGTGACCCATTCAGATGATGAGGAAGAAGATCTGGTCAATGCTGCCATTTTGCAGCGGCTGGCAGCGCTGGAGAAAGACCGGGGTTTGCCACCTATGGGCACTAAGGCAAGTGGGGAGTCTCATTTGTCTTTTCAGGCCCAGGTTTTGGTGCGTCTGGCATTCCTTGAAGATAAAAGGGAAGCTGACGCTCTGGAACAAGCTGCTGGATCGTCTTCCGGACAGCCAGGGCAGAGCATGGGGAACCAGCAGATGGCACTCTATTTCCCACCTCAGGAGCAGGGAGGTAAGGACATTGGTATAACCGGTGAAGGGGCAGGATGGCCATGGGGCCCCGCTTGCCAGGGCGCGGCCGCCTTGCACATGTTTCCAGCTGGTTGGCCACCCTACCTGCCACTGTGTGCTCCGCCCTCTTCCCCAGTTTCTTGGCCGTCTTGGGGTTATGTCCACCCTGGCATGGGCTACACAGGCCCTGTTGGGGCATCATATGATACTGTCCCTCCTGGGGCTTTGCCCAGTGGGGACACGGATTTGCCCTTGGGCGATCATTTGTCCATAGCCCCTAAAGATAAAATCCTCAAGGGCGAATTTGTGGATGTTTTCAGTCTTCTCTATTGGGAGATGGAGAAGAAGGATAGAGACAATTTGGATGAGCGCGGAAAAGAGCATCTAAAACACCGGGTAGTTGACAGGACTTGGACCAATTGATACCCGGGATTCCTTATATATGCCACAGTCATTGTACGGCACCAGCCTTGGAAGGCTTTGGTGATGATCCAATATATGGACATCATTTATAAAGCCTTCACGGACTTCCCGAGTCCAGCCTGGTTGCTATATGATGATGAGTTTAGGATGCGGGCAGCCATGAATCCATCCATGCATTGGGACAGAATTAATCTTAACCTATGGCTTCAGATCATGTCACCTAACAGGTTGTCAGGGGGCGAGAGGTTGCATAGTGGCCACTCAGTGAAGAGGGCACATATGCAGTCAGGTTCCCGCACCCAAGCAGGGCAGGCGGTTCAGCGATGCCCGCTTTGCTGGGAGTTTTCCTCCCAAGGAACCTGTGGCCGCAAGACCTGTTTGTTTTGCCATGAGTGCCCACTGTGTGCAGGGCCTCATGCCTTCGCCAACTGTCCCAGGCCCAAAGGCTGGGGAGGCAGTAATGGAGGCAGGCGTGCAGGAGGAGGGGGGAATTACAACCCCCCCCCCCCGATAAAGGTGCCCAGCCCAATTAAATTGGGTGTTTTGAGGGTCTGGTTACATTCAAGGTACATCCATACCTTGAAATTGGTTTGGGGTATGGAACAGGTAGTTTGGGAGAAGATTGCCAAGGAGTGTAGGGAAGGTAGGGTTCTAGGACCCTTCATTCCCCTCCAGTTAGTAATTTGCGAGTTTCTCCATTGGGAGTTGTGCCCAAGAAGGCACCAGGTGAATACTGCCTCATTCATCACCTCTCCTACCCTTGGGGGGAGTCAGTGAATGATGCGATACCTGAGGAGTTATGTTCTGTTAGATATACTTCTTTTGATCAGGCTATGTGGGTGGTCCGTTTTTGTGGCAGGGGGGCGGAGTTGGCGAAGTGCGACATTAAGTCAGCCTTCCGGCATCTCCCTGTTCACCCGGAGGACTTTGAGCTCCTCGGATTCACCTTTGAGGGCAAGTTTTACATGGACTGGGCCCTTCCTATGGGTTGCTCAGTGTCCTGTGCTGCTTTCAAGAGGTTCAGCTCCTTTTTGGAGTGGGCTTTGAGATTCTGTAGCACTGCTCATTATCTAGATGATTTCCTTTTAGTGGGCAGGATGGGCTCTGATCAGTGCGAATTTTTGCTGTCCAGCTTTGTTGTCCTAGCTGAGGAACTTGGTGTTCCTCTTGCTCAGGAAAAGACGGAGGGTCTGGCATCCACGTTAATTTTCTTGGGGATAGAGATTGACACTATCAGTCAGTGCTGTAGATTGCCTAGGGACAAATTGGATGCCTTGCGAATATGTGTGGCCTCAGTTGGGTCCCTCTCTAAGATTACCCTGCTGGAGTTGCAGCCGCTGGTTGGCCACCTCAACTTTCCATGCAAGGTAGTTGCACCTGGCAGGGCTTTTGTTAGGAGGCTCTGTGAGTCAATGAAGGGCCTCCATCTTCCACACCATAGGACCAGAGTCACCAGGGGGATGAGGGAAGACCTCCTTGTGTGGGAACAGTTTTTGGATTCATACAACAGGGTTTCGCTTTGGCGGGAGGAACTCCTGCTCGAGGCAGAGCTGCAGATTACTTCAGATGCTGCGGGCTCCTCTGGCTATGGAGTGTACTTTAGGGGACATTGGTGTGCCAGGGACTGGCCTGCGGATTGGTTTCGGGCCGGTTGGGTCACAGACCTCACCTTCCTGGAATTTTTTCCGATCGTCGCGGCGGTGTGGATTTGGTCCACTGATTTAGCTAACCAGACGGTCCATTTCTGGTGCGACAACTAGTCCACTGTACACGTAATTAACTCTCTGACATCAAAGCCCCCCAGGGTCATGGCTTTGGTCTGGGCTTTCATGTTGCAGTGTCTATGGCATAATGTCATCTTTAAGGCCAGGCACGTCCCGGGGGTCAATAATGGGGTCACTGATGCTCTCTCTCGCAAACAGATGATGAGATTTTGTCAGCTGGCTCCAGAAGCCGACCTGCTACCGGTGCGGATGCCCGAAGAGGTGTGGGAGATTGGAGGGCTGAGGCTGACAGGGCAATGAGTATGGCCCTCGCCCCTTCCACCCGAATCGCTTACATGAAGGCGGGTAAGCAATTCCTGTCCTATTTTCCTGTCCTAATTTTTCACTACTGAACGCTGCAAAAAGTCTCTCATAGTGAGCTCAAGGCACATGCTTTTTACTTTGGATGAAGCCTTGAGCTCACTATGAGAGACTTTTTGCAGTGTTCAGTAGTGAAAAATTGGAATAAATATTTGGGTATTTAGCAACCCTGAGCTTGAAAGAATTTTTAGAACTCCCTGAAGAAGACCTGGAAACAGAAGGATATCTGGACTTCTGTTGGAGGAGGAAGAATAACAAATACATTTTTGGACTTAAATGTGTCCTCCTTCAAAAACACCTTTGTACTGTTTAGGAGGACTAGAACTTATAGAGGGGTTGTGCAATATCTGCTGTTATATGTTATATTTTTGGATGGTATTTTGGGATTTATACTTTTTGGGTGTGATAATTAATGTGATAGTGAATTATTTAAAAAGAGTAAATTATTTATATATATATATATATATATATATATATATATGTGTGTGTGTGTGTGTGTGTGTGATATTTTGTTAATTGTCTTTAGCACGGTAGTTTTTGATTTTTGGTTTCGCTGGCCTACCGTGAGTCCTATTTTGGTTTTGTGAAGGGCTCATTTCATAGCAGGAGCTCCTTTGCATATTAGGCCACCCCCCCCCCAATATAGCCAATCCTCCAAGAGCTTACAGAGCTCTTCTTACAGGGACTACTATAAGTTCTGGGAGGATTGGCTACATCAGGGGTGTGTGGCCTAATATGCAGAGGAGCTCCTGCTATGAAATGAACCCTGCTGCTTGGCATTATAATTCTTGGTAATGTTGATCACTTTCACCTATGAGAGAAAGGCTAGAAAACAGCATTGGTGTGCTAGAAGGTCTCCCATCCAGGTCCTGGCTAGATCCAGGTCTGTATTAACGTAAGTAAAGTTGCTGTAGAATATGAACACAATAAGCTGCCTTATACTGAATCAGACCCTTGGTCCATCAGCGTCAGTATTGTCTACTTAGACTGGCAGCGACTCTCCAAGGCCTCAGTCTTTCACATCACTTGTTGCCAGATCTTTTAACTGGAGATACCGGGGATTAAACCTGGGACCTTCTGCATACCAAGCAGATGCTCTACCACTGAGCCAAAGCCCATCCCTGAATGTACCTTCAGACTGTATCCTGGGACAATAAATGAACCCATATACAGCATTCTTTGATATTACAATGCAGCCCAGTAAGCGTTAATGAAATATGTTGCCATGCAAAAAATTAGACATAAGTAGTTATAATGAATATAGACTCTAACCTCCCCTCAGGTAACCTGAAGGCAAACTTGTGTCTGCAGTTGAATTATTGCCACCCCATCTGGGTAAACACAATATGGGTTTTATACTCAAATGTTTTGGTTCTATGAAATCTAAATTCAGTATTTCTGTGTGTTTAATATAATACCCCTCCCCATATGTGAGTTGGTGATAAGCTGTGTGTCATTTTACCTCATTAAATGTCACAAAATGTGGCTCCTAACCTGTGACATTACTTGGTCTTACTCATAATTAGTCCCCAAAAAAAGAAAAGGAAGGAAAAGCTGGCATTTCAGTCCTGAATGTCTTCTTCTGGAATTCACCTCCCCCTACCCCCAAATCTCTAAATCACTAATTAGCTTCAAAAGTTGGGTCAGGGTGTTAGTAAGTGTGAACTGAATCAGTGAAATAGATTACCATTTTACAGAGAGTAGTAGAAGCAAAATGGGGGAACTTGAAGCATTTGCAGCATTTATAACTAAGAATACATAGATAAGTTAAAGAAGCAACAGCAGCTTTAATAACTATTGAAGAATGGAGATCACATCAATATTTTATTGTTCATTTCCTACTACAAACATTTAGAGTCACAAAGTTCGAAGGGATCTTGGAGGTCATTTAGCCCAACTCTCTATTTAGTGCCATAACAGGAAACTATAGTATCCACAATAGGTGGTTATCTAGCCTCTGCTTAAAGCACTCCAGTAAAGGAGAGTTCACCACTTCCACAAGCAATCTGTTTCACTCTTGAGGAGCAAGAAGTAGCATCAAGAAGTTTCCTGTTATTTATCCCAAATCTATTTCCTTCTTAGTTTATGGGGCCAGAAAGAACAAGTCTGCTCCATCTTCTACATAACAGCCTTCCGATATGTATTATTTATTTATTTACATTATTTAGAGTCTGCCTTTCTCACAGAAACTCAAGGCGGATGACACACAGTAAGTCAGAACAATCAACAAACTGTGTAATTCACTTTCCAAATGCATTAGAATTTTGAAGGCTGGAACCACCAGAAAGAACTGAAGTGTAGCACAGTTATTCACATTAAGTAGTACAGAAATCACATAAATAGGATCCTACTTACAATAAGCTATACACAGCTGTATAGACCACCGCCCCTAATCATTTATCCAAATTGATTGTGAACCGTTTTGTTAGTGCAACCCTATTACTTCCTCATAATTCAGTTTTGCTTGGTTTGAGGAAAGCCAGGAGACTGGGAGTTTCCTGACCTCTTTGGGCAGGTCATTCCACAAACCTGGAGCCACAATGTGTACCTTTTGAAGACTGGCACCTGCAGAAGGCCCTGCTGACATGAATGCAGTTGTCATGGTGGAGTACAGGAGGAGAGGCAATCTTGCAAATAAGAGGGGACAAGGCCATGAAGGGCCTTGTATGTGATGGCCAATACCTTAAACTTGGTCCAGTAACAGTCAGCTAATGGATTGTCTGCAGGATGGCATTCTAGACCAGTTTGCGTTTCAAAGATGCTGTCTCAGGGTTGTCTTCTTCAGAATAAACATGCTCAGCTGCCATTCACTGGAAGCACAAATACCTTCCCTTCTGTGGTGGTATGATAGGTTTAATAGCCCATAGAAAACTTCCTCTAAGTAAACTTTGAACTTTGAAATACCTTCCCAACATGGTCTGCGTATGGCAATACTACTGTGACAGACTCTGCTTTAAAACCTTCTAAGTTCTGTGTAAATAGATAATGGACTGTTAAGAATTAATTCCTCACAGGGCCAGAGTGAGTGAGTGATAGGCTGCTTCAAAGAATTTGATTGGTTAGTGTGAGTTGAGCCGATAAAAAGACTTGAGAGCTGAGTGCTGAGGAGAAGGCAGTCTGAATTCAGCCCTGACTGAGAAGAGTCCAGTACTGACGAGTCTGTGTCCACACCTGATGGATAGAGGTGTGTACATGCAACAATGATATTTTTCGGATTCTGGTGTACCAAACCTGAAAAATATTGGTTTTCCCCATTATTCCAGAATTTCAATATCGATATGAAATTGGGATTCAGAAAATAATCAGAACTGCTGAATTTATTCCTCCACCTCCTCCTTTTCCTCCTCCTCATCCATTTTCTTCCTATATCATTCAATCCCTAGGCGATATACAACAATATATATAGCATAGAAACAGTAGAATAAAAATATACACAACAATAAATTACAAACACACTTAAAAGAATCCAACATGGCATGACTATATAAATTCTTCCCATTCTGGACTGCACCACTGTCCCCATAGGGTATAATGGAGAATTGATTCCCAAACTGTGCTGTGCACCAGTGAATGCCAAGCAGCTGGCAGGCTCACCCACTTCTGGACATTCCAGACATTTCGGACATTCCCTTTAAATGTTTTTTTGCAAAGACAAGCCATGTGCCAGTGAACTCTGAAGCGCCTAGTGAGCTCACCCGGAAGTAGGTGAGCTTGCTGCCTGCTTGGAATTTACTGGTGTGCTTTTTCAAAGACAAGCCACCTACCAGTGAACTCCAAAACAGCTGGTGAGCTCACCTGGAAGTGGGTGAGCTCACTGGCCAATTGGAGTTTACTGGCAAGTGGTGTGGGACTCACAAAAGTTATTTAAAAAGATGTTCCCTTTAAACAGCTTTTGCAAAGACTCCAAAGTGGCTGACAAGCTCGCCCTGACATGAGCCATTTTAGGGTGAGCTCGCCACTTTGATAACCTGCTCAGTCTATTACTTATCAGCAGGGCTTTTTTCGTACCTGCACCACTTTCAGCCATCTGGGCTTAGGCTTGCCAGCCTCCATGCTGGGCCTGGAGATCTCCCAGAATTACAACTGATCTTTTGAAGACAGAGCTCAGTTCCTCTGGAGAAGATGGCTGCCTTGGAGGGTGGACCCCATGCCATTATACCCCACTGAGGCCCCTTCTCTCCTGAAACCCCACCTTCCCCAGGCTCCACCCAAAAGCTCCAGGAATTTCCCAACTCAGAGTTCACAGTCTTAGAGTCAGTCCAGGCCAGCTGAGAAGCTGTGGCTTGATCCATCCTGCAGCTGAAGTTTTGCCCACTGATGATATCGGCTGGCTTTCCACCTTGTTTTCTGGCTGCCTTTTTTCCCTTCACCAATAAACCTGCCCTGCTTTCTCCACCTGCCTGCCTGCCCAGCCTTCTCCTCTGGCCCATGTGCCACCTTTTCTGCTATAACTCAAGATGGTGTTTCTGACCCTCATCGTTGTACAGAGTCTTGGATGTGGCAAGTCATTTCAAGAAGTTTCTGTACTGTATGAGGAAATCACTGACTATCCATTAATTTCTTTGAGGTCTCTTCTTGAACTATGGCAGCCCCGATATATAAAAAAAATCAGAAATAGCTATGTTTCAATTCTTTATACGTTCTTAATATATTATTACTTATATATTATTTTTGTGCTGCCTATCTTCCCAAATAGGGTTCTCAAGGTGGAGAACTTCATGAGTATTGACACTTATTTATTTATTTTAACCCCCCTCCCAAAAAAACCCACTTGTCATCAGAGTACTGAAATTATAGATAACAACATAAACAAAATTTTTAAAAGCAAAATAAAATAGGCAACATTTGCTTCTCTCTACTTGGGGTCTTGTGCTTTAACATCTTCTCATACTACACACACAATACAGAACAATGGATGGCTTTGGGACAAAGCATGGGAGCCCCCGGATGTGGTGTGTAATATTTGTATTCACTCAGAAAGCTGATTTGAAAGCTCTGATTTGAAACTACAACAAGGTGACCTGCCTTGATTCAAGCTAATTTGGAAGCCGCCTCCCCGCCTGCCCCATCAATGTTGGCTGTCATCCTGAGTGCGCTTTCTAGGAAGCAAGTCTCATGAAATCGCTTGAACATTTGAGCAAACATGTCTAAGCTGATGATTTTTGTGAAGAGAATGACAGCAACAACAAGAAAAGATTAATCACTTCAGTGGCATCCAGTGTTATATGGAATCCTAAATTTTATTAATGGGAATTATGATCACTATTTCCTCTAAAAAAAAATGCTTCCACCCCTTTCAAGCTCATGAACAGTACTCTTCCTCCCTCAATAGCAAGAAAGAAGCATAAAAAGATAGACTACCGCAGCCTGGATTTGCTAGGTCTCAATTCACCAGAGAAATCAAAGTGTCTGCTACCATCTGGGCCCATTCACTTGTATATTGCCAATGTAATCACTTAAAACCCTTATCAGTCAACAATATAATGTCACAGTGACAAGGCAACAAGGGGAAGAAAGTTCAACAAATTTATCTCAGTCTGAATTGCATCTATTTTACAGACCTTTTCCCTCTAGGCTATTCAAAAAAGAAAAGAAAAGAAAGGAGGCTACTGGCTCACCGGACAGAGAGATTAGAAAGAAATTTGTTCCCGTTTTAATTTTTTTGTCAAATCAGAAATATGGGATGTACATATTTAATACAGCAGCTGGGCTCTTTCACGATGAGCAAGAATTTAATGACTGGATGTTAACTTTTCTTTCATCTGAGCAGGTTACTTGGAGTCAGCACAGGTGTTAATTTCCAGAATTTACCTGCACAAATAACTTCTGGAAGTCAGCATATGGGAACAATGGTAGGAGCTGTTCCTGGAAGACTGCAGGGATATCTGGAGCGGATATATCTGTGACTTACAGTGATATTCTATGCCGTCACTCCAGTAGGATTGGAGTATGGAGCACTTGGAAGAAGCAGATTTCTCTCTCACACAAAAGTACCTACTGTTTATGTGAATTAATTAGTACAGTAAATCCTGAAAGGTAACACTGCACTTGTGCAAAGGAGGGAAAGCAGAGGCACAGCAAGTGAACAAGAGACATGTCGAGCAATATTACTTGAAGCAGCTTTGGTTTACCTAAAGCCCTTTTGGTATTTGATATTCTGCTTCCCAACACCAATGTCAGCCCACTGATCTCCACAACATGCTGTTCTTGGGGACTAGGGGATCTTGAGGAATGACATGAAAGGAATCAGCAGCAGCTGGAAGGAGGAAATGGTGGAAAATGCCAGTATAGTTTGGATCCAACACAATGTCTTTTCCAGAATATTTTGGTTCCAGATTACATCTTTTTTGTCTTGGGATTTACCTCAGGGTTTTCCAGATCACATCACTTAGACCGATTTCTCAGAAGGAGCTGTGGTGCTGTCACTCCTCCCTTTCCCCCAGTTCCATTGGTCAATTTCCCACTAATTGCCGTGCGGCTCCATTTTGATCCATGGGAGATTTTCCCCGTGGGTTCTCAGTCCTGTTTTTTGTGTCACGTACCTCTGGAAATACTCATGAGGCACATCCCATCTCCTTCCATGATTTGATAGTGATCAGTTGTTCCATTTACTATTTCCTATTAGACCCACAGTTGGAATTCTCCTTACTGTTATAGGTTTTGTGCTTGATCCATGTTAGTTGAGTGTTGACAAGGTTACTTCTTGATCAAAGTGTCCATTTTGTTGAGTTTCTATTTTTTTAATAAAGACTAGGCTGGAAAGCTTCAAATACCAAAGCTCAAATATATTCCCCCATCACATAGTTCTCTCTGTCTGGTTTGTTTTGTCCAGTACATGTCCCAGTTTCCTGTTACTGCTCATTGTTATTTCTGAGCATCAATGTACTTTTTGTGCTTTGTTTTCTTTGTTTTGCTTCTCTTACCTTTCATGGTCTGTCAAAGATTATACAATACATTTGCACAGGGGTCCTTTCGTAAAAAAAGAGGTGCAGGAGCTCATTAGCATAACTCATTTGCATATGCCACACCCCCTGACGTCATGGGCAGTGTGTCAGAAGGCAAGAAGGGAGGGAGGGAGGGAGGGGGAAGGAAGGAAGGAAAGGAACAGGAAGGAAGGGAGGTAGGTAGGTGGGGGAGAGAAAAGAAAGAAAGAAAGAAAGAAAGAAAGAAAGAAAGAAAAGGAGGGAGGGAGGGAGGGGGGAAGGAAGAAAGAAAGGAAGGAAGGAGGGAGGGAGGAAGAAAGGGGAAGGAAGAAAGGAAGAAAGGAACAGTAAGGTAGGTAGGTAGTTGTGAGAGAGAGAGAAGGAAGGAAGGAAGGAAGGAAGGGGGGAGAGAGGGAGGAAGGGGGGAAGGAAGGAACAGGAAGGTAGGTAGGTAGTTGGGGGGAGAGAGAGAGAAGAAAGAAAGGAAGGAAAGGGGGAGAGAGGGGGGAAGGAAGGAACAGGAAGGTAGGTAGGTAGTTGGGGGGAGAGAGAAGAAAGGAAGGAAGGAAGGGGGGAGAGAGGGAGGAAGGGGGGAAGGAAGGAACAGGAAGGTAGGTAGGTAGTTGGGGGGACAGAGAGAGAAGAAAGGAAGGAAGGAAGGAAGGGGAGAGGGAGGGAGGAAGGGAGAGGGGAAGGAAGGAACAGGTAGGTAGGTAGGTAGGTGGGGGGAGAGAGGGAAGGAAGGGAGGGGCGCTTCTCCCCCCACTGGGGCTGGTGTTTCCCTCCCCCTCTTGCTTGGGCCTGAGTGGCGTTAAGCCACTCAGGCCCGGCTTCTCCCTCTCTTGGGCCCGGGGAACTTTTGAGTGGGGGAGGGAGGGGGGGTCTTCCCGGGGCTGGCAGCCAGCCGCGGCCCCAGGAAGGAGACTGGGGGCGGGATGGGGGCTGTTTGCGGGGCCGGCGGCCAGCTGCGGCCCCGGGAAGGAGACGGGGGGGCAGGAGGGGGCTCTTTGGCGGGGCCGGCGGCCAGCCGCGGCCCCAGGGAAGGAGACTGGGGGCGGGATGGGGGCTCTAGCCTGGCTCCTCGAAGCTTTCCGCAGAGCGGCTCAGATAGTCTTCTTCCCCCCCCCCCCCGCCGCCGCCGCTCACTCACCGCACATGGCTGGTGCCAGCCGCGGCCCCGGGAAGGAGACTGGGGGTGGAACGGGGCTCTTTGGCGGGGCTGGTGGCCAGCCGCGGCCCCGGGGAAGGCGACTGGGGGCGGGAGGGGGTGAACGGGGGAGGCTTTCTGCCGGGGGGTAGGGCTTTATGTGCCCGCCCCCCGGGCCCTTCTCTCCCGGAGCGGCGCTCCGGCGCGCTCCGGCCCCAACGGAGCCCTGCATTTGCATTTCCTGCAGGTACCTCTAGCAGCAACTTGGATTAACAAGATGGGTTTACACATGATCTTATTACCTGGCCAGATGCAGACATGCTGAGATGATTCATTTGCTCAAAGGCATTTGTTTGAATTATTTGAGTAAACAACGCTGTAATGTGGTCCCAAGGACAATCAGTAAATCAATACTAATAAAACAAGATTTACCTTGGTATTTTCTTTCATATATCTTTTGTGGAGGGGATGACAATTACAGAAAATATTACAAAATAATGCATCTTGCTACCCTGACCTGGATGGCCCAAGCCAGCCCAATATCATCAGATCTTGGAAGCTAAGCCAGGCTGGCCCAGGTTAGTATTTGGATGGGAGACCACCAAGGAAGTCAAGGGTTGCTATGCAAAGGCAAGCCATGGCAAATCACCTCTGAATATCTCTTGCCTTGAAAACCCTATGGGGTTGCCATAACTTGGCTGAGAATACATACATCAAATGAGCAGTAACACAGCAAATTGTCATCTTACTTTGCCCAAATTCTAAACCAATTTCCCAGCCAAACCCAAATGACTGCCTTTGCAGCTCCTTACATACATCCTTGGGATTCGGACTGGACAAACCAGATTCAGTTCAGATCAATTAGATTGTTATCTCTTTAATTAGTGTCATTATTGTTGACCAATAATTTCTTTATCACCAGATACAAATGAAATTCCAGTATTTAGGATGATCTAATTCATAGATTTGTATTGCAGCTTATATAGATGAAAGTTCTCTTCCAGCATTATTCATAATAGCTTGAATCAATGGTCTCTAACCTTCCCAAATATGGGACCCACTGAACTGCAAGCATTTAACATCAGAGTCACATGATAGGAAAAGGGAGATTTAGAGTTATGACATCATGACTGTTACATCAAGGACCGTGGAGAGCAGACAAAGGAAACATAAGCTGAGCGGCAAGGTGAAAAACAACTCAAAAGTCAGAGACATGGAGGAACTGCAGCTCTAAAGGGGCTCATGACCCAGAAGGTGGGTCTCTGTGACCCACTTGAGAGTTCCATGCCAATGTGTTGAAGACCATAAGTTCTGACAAATCCAGTACTATTAGCCCCTAGAACTGCATAACCCAGATCCTTCTGCAGTTTACTTTGAACTGAATAGATTCCCAAATCTTCTAATTTCAAGCTTGTAATATGTATGATTTCAACCACTCCTCTAATGCCTGCTCAAATCAAAAGATCCTTTCACTAAATATCTCTTTATAAAATCTATCTAGATGAACTAAATGACATGTTCAGTAGGATCAAACTGATGGCTTATTTTAAAAGTATATCTTTCCAAAACGTTGATATCTGAAGACAAATGGTGAATCAGATGAAAAACTCATCAGAGTTTATATGTATCAATCTTTCATTTCCTTCTGCATCTCCTGTAATTTTATAGATAAAAATAAGACAAAAACAAATAAATAAATACTTAGTTCTATTTTTGTCATGCTATAGAATAAAAGAGGAAATACTCATATAGTCCACTTGAATGTACTGTGAAAAGCCAACTCATGTACCCTTGTTTCAGGTGGAGAAGAAGGAGGATGCTGTCTGCTTCCCTATAGTCATATTAGGGGCTATTCTGAGGTGGAGGAAGATGAGAAAAACTGGCCTTTCTCATGCTTCCTTGAGTCAAGTGTGCTATACTTGTGCAAGAGCAAAGGGATGCATTTCTGCTGGATTTGCTTTCTTCACTGTCATCCCCAATGCTATGTTGTCCATGAGGGTCCTCCAACACTCAGCAGAAGGGTGTTAGGGTGTACCAGGGGGCTCCTGGGAGAAGGGTGAACTCTGTCTGCTTATACAACTGTGAGATCTAACTCTCATTTTAATCAGAACATCTTGACATAAAATGAAATGTTTGTCAATATGTTAATTTTCTGCAAAAACATGTTACCATTTTAAAGAACATAAAATAAACCCTTTGGAATATTAGATTGGGTGCGGAAGATCAGTAGTTCAGCAGTTTGAGACCTGAGTGCTGCATGACAGAGTGAGCTCCCATCTCTGGCCCCAGCTCCTGCCAATCTAGCAGTCCAAAAGCAGGAAATTGTATGTAGATAAATAGGTACTGCTTCCGTGGGAAGGTAACAGCATTCTGTGCACCTCAGTGTTTAGTCATGCCGGCCACATGACCATGGAGAAGTCTTTGGACAGTGTTGGCTCTTTGGCTTGGAAACGGAGATGAGCAGCACCCTCTAGAGTCAGATTCGACTAGATAACATGTTCTCAGAGTTTTAATTTGATTCTGGGCAAACCAGCTTCCTGCCTAAAAATAACATTAGGAGTACATCTGGGTGCATTAAATAGCGATCTAAGAAATTTTGATTGGACTGTTTCTAGAATCTTAACATTAGGAGTTAGTCCCATTTGCGATCCATATAAGAGTTGAGCTAAAGATTTTGTTTGAAATAGTTTCAGGGCTGCAGGTATAAAGCCCACACTTTCTCTTCTAAAGAATTTAAGGATGGCATTTAGACACTTTTCTGCAGCGTTTGCTGATGCGATTGTATGGGCTTTGAAATTAGCATTAAATGTAAAGATGACTCTCAGATATTGAAAATTTTTAACTTGGTCTATAGCGTTCCTATTTATTTCCCAGGTTTTTTTAAGTGTCTACTAAAATTAATAATTTTAGATTTTGAGTAATTAATTGTCAAAAGCTCTGTATTACACTGATCTCTAAAAAAAATATTGCGTGATTTAGACCAATTTTTGTTTGTGACAGGAGAACTGCATCATCTGCATATATGAGAATTGGTACCTTTCTTCCTGGAAGACTCGGGGCATGGACATCTAATGTGCACACTGAATCAGCGTGTTTACATAGATATTGAATAAAAAGGGTGTGAATAAGCAGCCTTGTCTAATGCCCTTTTGAACTGGCTTGCTCCCAACATAACATTGAACTATATCAAGAGGCTGACACCTTTGAAGAAACTAGGATTACTCCTGAAGAAGATTGGGATGAAATGAGTCTGTATCCGCGTGCTCATTGGAGAGATGGATGGACTTTTTCTTGTAATAGTATAAAGATTCATTTTTTCTATAAATGTAATACAATGTTTAATATGCAAAAAAAATCACTAAATGTTATAGTCATTATATCACAATGATTGTTTGGTTGTATTTCCTATATGGATAACTGTGATCCCTCCTGTGTGTTTTGTGTATTTTCTCCAGGGGAGCTGATCTCTGTCAGCTGGAGATCAGTTGTAAAAGTGAGAGATCCCCAGGCCCCACCTGGAGGCTGGCAACCCTAGCAGTGAGGAACACAGTTGTCAGCAGCTACAACATCTTAGCTGTGCTGCCTCCCCCCTGCTCTTCCTGCCTAGGGCATGGCCAAGAAGAGCCAGACCTTGGGCATATGCCAAAGGGCAATAGCCAAAGAGTTCTTAGTCCTTGACTGTTAGCCTGCAGCTCATACCCTGTGGCCTGGACAACTGGATTGTTGGATTGTTGGATTCCTGACTGACCCAAGGATACAATTTGTTCTTGATGTTTCTTTTCGTATATTTAAATTCTGTTTTCCTGTACTTATTTTATTTGTACTTGTTGTAACTTGCTTTGTATCTTATTAAGAGCAAACTAACTCACTCCTAATATTTAGTCAGAATCTATGTCCTTGTAATTTCCACCCTTAATTCTAAATCCTGCCTTCTGGCACTAGTCTGCTCCATATTCAATATGACAGACTCTTTGGATCTTTCAAGACAATGATAATGAGATCTCCCTTGAAAGTATTAGCCAGATAGCCATAATCATAAGAAGAGCCCTGTTGGATCAGACCAGTGGCCCATCTAGTCCAGCATCCTGTTTCACACATTAGCAAACCAGTTCCTTTGGAGGGCCAACAACAGGGCAGAGGCAGAGGCCTTCTTTTGATGTTGCCTCCTGGCATTGTTATTCAGAAGGTTACTGCCTCTGAATGTGGATGTTCTCTTTAGTTACCATGACTAGTAGACACTGATGGATCTATCCTCCATGAATCTGTCCAATCCCCATTTAAAGCTGTTTATGCTTCCAGTCATCAGTGTATCTTCTGGTAGTGAATGTCACAATTTAATTACCCACTGACTACAGAAGTATTTCCTTTTATCATCCGTCCTAAATCTACTGCCCATCAGCTTCACTGGATGCCCTTGATTGCTAGTATTTTGGGAGAAGGAGAAACAGTTCTTTCTGCCCACCCTTTCCACCACATGCACAGTTTTGTAAACCTCTGACATGTCCCCTCTCAGTTGTCTGTTTTTTGAACAGTCCCAGACTCTTCAGTCTTTCCTCATAGGAAAGGCACTCCAACCACTTAATCTTCCTGGTTGCCCTTCCTGGTTGTTCAGAAGTTTTAAATAGTTGCTTAATAGTATATCATGAAATGCAAGAAGGGGAGGGGTTATTTCTGGTGATCCTCCTCAAGCTGCAGTTCCCCATGCTGAATTTGATTTGTCCTTCAGGATCAGCTTTTCAGAAGGTATGGGATGTTGCAGGGGGAAGGGAGCTGGAGGAGAGATCCATTGCATGAATACTTTCTACTGGAAGTATTAGAAGTATGGTTCATATAGCTTAACTCATTACATATCAGTTGATTAAAATTATGCCTCTATGATGGCCCGGTGCATTTCACCCCTCCAGAATGATCTTATGTGTTTTGCTAATGAGCAGGACGACTTGTCCCTTTCCGACTCCACACTGCTACCGTTTTAAGAAATTCTGATGAATATATTCATTGTTAACATTCACTCCCAATTATATATTTCTTCTCCCATTGACTCTGCCTGCTGTCATTATTCCTCTAAAAATAAACAAGCCCACCAGCAATACTTTTCTAGCTGTCAGTCATCGTGGCTACCCGGAGGCAAGACAAACCCATCAGTGAC
Source organism: Lepidodactylus listeri (assembly GCA_029233225.1). Lineage (NCBI taxonomy): Eukaryota > Metazoa > Chordata > Lepidosauria > Squamata > Gekkonidae > Lepidodactylus > Lepidodactylus listeri. Next base: position 26,787,310 of record JARCFY010000008.1, read on the forward strand.
AGACATGGTTTAAAAAAGGAGATGATTCCCCCCCCCCCACTCATCCAAGAGGACTTGACTTTTCTTAACAGTGACACCTATGATTCATTTCCTTATAAGGAGCCACTATGAGATGGACTTCCAAGGGCTTCAGGCAATAGTCTTATTTGGGGGTCTGAGTACAAAACGAATGAATAAAACATTAATTTGCATTGCAATGAACATGAGGCTACACCAAGAAGTTGCAATGAATATATATCAATAGGTGAAGTGTCTTAGCATGAATGCAAGATCCCAAAGGAGACCATCCTATTGAGCTTTGTTCCTGACACTCAATAGGACCTGTTCACACTGTCTAAAATCTTCCACATTGTCTGTTGCTGGAGGAAAGAAGTAGTGGGGGGAAGAGAAAAGGGGAGAGCCTTAGAGGGCAATTCTTTATGAGTAGGGTTGCCAGCCTCCAGGTGGTGACTGGAGATCTCCCGCTTTTACAACTGATCTCCAGGAGAGAGAGAGATCAGTTCACCTGGAGAAAATGGCTGCCTTGGAAGGTGGACTCTATGGCATTTATACCCCATTGAAGTCCCCCCTCCCCAAACCCTGCCCTCCTCAGGCTCCACCCCCCCCCCAATCTCCAGGTATTTCCCAACCCGGAGCTGGCAACCCTATGCATGGAGTTACTTGTGCATGCAAGAGAAAGGGTCAAGGAGCATTTTTTTGTCCTTCTCCACAAGATTGCCCTTCTTCTCCCAAAGTCTGGCCTTATTCTCTTTCCACCTGCATTCAGACATCATAGTAAATCATGGTTTGAAAAATTCTGAATTAGATACCACAAAGGCTAAGCAGAAACAATATAAAATTAATTAAACAAAATAAATCAATGTATTATACAGTGTGCTTAAAATACAACTTTAAAAACATAGGCTTTGAATTTAGCCTCTAGGCTGAAAGCTACCAGACAAAGTAGTCCTTGTTGTACAATATATAATGCATATGAATATCCCAAAGTTGATGATGTACAAACAAGACCTCAATCACAATGAACAAGACCAAATGTGTTTTGGCCCTATGGGCTTTCTTCCTTCTTCATTTTGAAACAGGTGTCTCCATCACAGGAGGATGCTTTGCTTGGAACCTTTTGTAATTTTTTGAGTGGAGACAGACTGTCTGGAAATGTATCAATTCATGAACCGCCAGGAACCATCATAAACTGCTTGGAAGTTGACCTTCCATGAATTTCAGTTTGTGAACCATGAACTGGCCAAAATTCATCATGAACTTTAGTTCGTGAACTGGTTTATGTCCATCCCTATTCCTGGACGACCTGCGCCTATCACTCTGTTTTCTGGATAAAATGGAGGTAAAGAGAAAAGCAGGGTAAAATATCTAAACAAATAATTCCAACATAACAAAGAAAATATTACAGAGTTAGTGCAAACTGCAACTTTTTAAAATTCCTCTGCTTCAGAAATTTAAGGCATCACTCCCTATGTCTTTTAATTAGGTCTCTTCAGTTTTATTTTATTTTAGACTCTTAAGACTATTTTGTGATAAGAGACAGCTAATCAAATTCAGAGATGCAATTTGATTCTTTTTTTCCCCTTCCGGTGTTTGCATATGAGATTGGTAAAAAGTGTTTCATAATTGCACCCAATTGTTATTTTGTGGCAGCTGGGTCATTTAATTATTTAGCAACCAAGCTTATAAACCTGTAATTTAATGACAGTGTGTTCTGGAGATTTCCTGAAGGGCTATTACCTTAGCGAGTAGAGCTGAAATGATGACTGGAGTGTTCTCAAACTGGATCTTCTCATCGAAGTTTCATGTAAATATCAGGGTACAGATTTCATTTGCAACTTCTGTGAAATTATGGCCATATTTGAAATAGCCTCCATTCAGGATGATGTCACCAATCCATTTTCATGGCTGAAAGACTTTGGCCTTGGGCAGAGTCCGTGGTAGATACAGTATCACACTAAGACTGTGGAAGCCATGATTCAGATCCCTACACTTCTGTGACATTTACTGCAGGGTTGCCATTCCCCCCGATGGGGATGGGTTTTCCCCCAATTTTGGGCCCCCTGATCCACCTGCTGGCCAGCTAGCTAGCAGGGGAGCCCTGCCCCCAAAGTGCTCCATGGTGTGTAATGTGCCCGGTGCAATGACATCACTTGGAGGTGATGTCATTGCACTAGGCATGTTGGGTGGGGGATGCTCTAGTGTTCGACCAAAAACTCTATAGTTACCATAGAGTTTTAGCTGAATGCTAGAGTGTCCCCCACAACGTGCCCAGCGTGATGACATTATCTTTGGGTAACATCATCGTGGCTTTGTATGTGCTTGAAGATCCTGGAGAGGAGCCAGGAGCCCCCTGCTGCCAAAAGGTTAGGACCTGGCAACCCTAATCTACTGACAGTGCAATAAAAAAAGAAAGAAAGAAAAGAAAAAAGGAGAAGGGAATGAAAAAGGATAAGATGGTTAGACAGTGTTATCAATGCAATGGCATGGAGTTGGGCAAGCTCTGGGAGATGGTGGAGGATAGGAGGGCCTGGAGTGATGGGGTCGCGAAGAGTCAGACTCGACTGTGCAACTGAACAAGAAGAAGAGGTACCACTGAATAACATACTCAGTAGACCTGTTTGGCCTTGCTCCCTATGGGCATAATGAGGGTTGCCAACACCAAATTGGGACACATGTGGAGATTTAGGAATAAAGCCTAGGGAGTTGGGGTTGGGAATGGGAGGGAACTCAGTGTGGTATACCATAGAGTTCACCCTCCAAAAACAGTCATTTTTTCCAGGGGAACTGATCTCTATGGTCTGGAGATCAGTTATAAAAGCGATTAATTCTAGCTGGATCATGCCCAAGAATTTCTACAGTGTCACCCGTTTCAAATTAGACATCTCTACTAGCTGGCACCTCAGTGAGGAAGACTATGTAAAGCCTTCAGTTGACCCATGATGCCTGGTTTTAAACCAGCCCAGCAACAGGGCTGACCTATCATCAGCTTCAGCATTTAAAAATAGGAAGACCAGCAAGTAATTGATCCTGGGAGCCTTCTCTTTTCTTCAAAATACCAATAACAGTATAAGATGCCAGTTTTTGATAAATCCCATCTTGATACAAATTGTGGCTAGGGTTGCCAAGTCCCCCCCGGCCACTGGCATGGGATGGGGGTGGGCTTGCTAGATTCAGATTGGGAAACTCCTGGAGAAAATGTGGACCTTAATGGGGGTACAATGCTATAGAATCCACCCTTCAAAGTATCTATTTTCCTCCAGGGGAACTGATCTCTGTAGTCTAGAGATGAGCTGGAATTCCAGGAGATCCCCAGGTCCCACCTGGAGGCTGGCATCCCTACGTGAGCATGCAATTTACCTTTTACAGATGGATGGAGATACATGATCATTGCTTCATCTGCTGTGGCTCTTAATTGTGGTAGAGAAGCTATAAGTCTATAAGTTACCTTCTTGAATTAATCATATATTTAAGTACTCTAGAGATTTCTTGGATCAAGATATTCTTGGATATGGGCTATTAATCCGAAAAGATGACAAAGCATATTGATACAATCAAGGGGAGGTGGCTGTAGAAGGAAATCAGCATAAGTATATCCAGCTATGGCATGTGGTAACATCATATCAGTCTTATTTTTCTACTTAGTGAAATGAAAGATCCCACAAACCTTACATCAGAGCTGGTTTTCTGTGTGGCATTTTGTAATATCCATATGACCACTATATGTGAGCCAGTGTCCTGACCTGCATGACCCAGGCTCACCTGATCTTGTCAGATCCTGGAAGCTAAGTAGGGTCAGCTCTGGTTAGTACTTGGATGAGGAGACCACAAGGAAGGCAGGCAATGGCAAACCCACCTCTGTTCTTCTCTTAACTTGAAAACCCTACAGAATTGCTATGAGTCACTTGCAACTTGACAGCAATTTATAGAAACATTTGTGAGCCACTGATCCTCAAAACATTTGCACACTCATATCTTGTAACCAGGGTCTGTTTCTGAGTGGCATTTTATTATCGGATTTTCTGTCATGCAGTGAATATTTCCATTGGGAATTAAAGATCACAGAAATCTGGCTTAGATGACTTTAAGAAAAAATAATTACATAAGAATGAGTAGGAACCTGCAAGGAACTTGTGGGGAGAGTGCATCCCAACACTCTGCCTTTGCTTCCTTCTTTGCCCCCCTTTCTCTAACAATCTTCTCCCTCTCTTTCTTCCCCTACCCCTTCCATCCCTCCCCTCCCCACCAATATTGCTCCCATTTCTCTATCCCCCCTCCTTACCTTGACCTGCACTTGGGTTGCTGGGACTGCTCTTGCCCTTTGTAGGCAGCAGGGCCCCTAGCAGCTGGCAGGGCCCCTGAAAGCCAGTGTTGGTGGCAGAGTCTCTGGGTGCCACTGCTTCAGTGGCAGGGCCTCCAGCAGCTGGTAGGGTCTCTGGGAGTTGCTGCATTGGTGGCAGGGCCTTTGGGAGCTGCCTTGTCAGCAGCAGGGCCCTCAGGAGCTGTTGTGTTGCGGCCAATTGCAGTAGGGTTGCCAGGTCCCTCCTGACATCCAGTAGGGGATGGAGGGGACTTACCAGGAGAAAGAGAAAAGCCCAGGCCACATTGCTGGCTTCATACAGGAAGTGACATCAGTTAGGGTTGCCAGTCCCCAGGACCTGGCAGCAGTTCCCCCAGTTTTGGGGGCTTTGGGGGAAACCACACCCCTAACAATGATATTGCTGTGCGACATCCCTGACTCAGTGACATCACCTGAAAGTGATGCCATCACATCAGGGGCATTGTGCAGTGACGCTCCGGTTTGAGGGGAAAACACTACGGTTTGAAGCCAGTTTTACCATAGAGTTTTGACTGAAACCCAGAGTGTTGCTGCATGATGTCCCTGACATGATGATGAGCCTCTGAGCCTGCCTTTGGTGGAGAGAGCGGGATATAAATTTAAGAAATAAATAAATAAAATAAATGTCACTTCCAGATGATGTCATTGTGTTGGGGACATCCTGGAACACTCCTCCCCCCAAATCTTCCCGTTGGTGCGATGAGGGGACCTGGCAACCCTAGACATCGTCATGTCAGTGACATCTGGGCAACACTCTAGTATTTGGGCAAAAACACTGTAGTAAAACTGGCATGATGACATCACTTCCTGTGTGATGCTGGCAATGTGGCCTAGGCCAAAGTTACTGATACTCTTTCTACTGGTAAGTCCCCTTGCCAGCCAGTTGATTGGTGACTGGGGAGTATGGCCTGGCAGCGGGGAACCCCTACCCCACTGGGGGATCTGGCATCACTAAACTGCCGTGAAGATCCAGGAGTCTGCTCAGGTAAGTTATCTGCACATGTGTGGACCACTTTATTGTTTCAGGGATATTTAATCTTCCAAAATAATTTGTTAAGGTTTTCAGATTTTTCTGCAAACCTGAGGGGGTACCCCAAATCTAGGGAAAATCTGCTTTCTGTTAATAGGCCTGATCCAACACACTGGCTTTTGTGGACTGGCTGCTGCTGAACAGTAGCAAGCATCCTGGCTTAGGTGAGTTGTTAGCTGAATTGCTTTAATTTACGTTTAGCAATCAGCAAAATACACGGGTTCTTGCCAACTATACTAGGGTCCCACCCCTCCCGGGAGTTCTCAAGGAAAGAGGCACGTGAGGCAGATGGCAAATTCCATGCTGTTTACTTAATGGTGTAGTTCAAGCACACAAAACAGATTCACACACACATACACACAGGTCTAGGGAAATAAAGATAGAAAATAGCACTGTTGCAATTTGCAGGAGTTCATTGGTGGGGAAGCAATACGTTACCTATCCTGGAGATGGATCCTTGTTCCAACAGAAGATTAGAGGGACTGGAAAGGCAAGCTGGACATGGGGGGGGGGGTAAAGCAGGGGACGATGGCTCAAGAGAAGCACATGGCTCAGGAGGAGGATGGCTCAGGAGAGAGAATGCCTCTGCTCAGGCTCTTTTATTAGGTGGTCTTGGGGAGGGCTGCACAGACCACATCCCACTAACACCTACTGGGCGGTCCGTCCCTTCTGGATCTTGGGGCAGGTAAAAGGTGGACAAAAGGTGAGGTCCAGGGGATGGTCAGTGCTGAAAGAGTATAATTTCATCAAGAAACAGGTTTTGGACCTGGAGTTCGATGACTCACCCGGCCACATCTATTGTAAGTCAATGACTCTGGCTGACTGGGTGGTGGCCTGAACAATAGTGGCTAAGCAACTGCGTTAGCATAATCCATTTAGCTGTGTTGGAGGGGGCAGGGGAAGGCCAGCGTGTGGAAACAGAAAGAAACCTCATGGCAAGAGGAGTCCTTTGTCTCTGGTGAACTCATTTAGGGTGACAGCCTCCTGGCGTGGGCTGGAGCTGGCTCCTATTATGAAGAAAGCACATGGCCCTTCCATTTAAGGCAGCCCAAAGTTCAGGGTTATGAATATCACAATTCATAAGAGCACTAGCAGTGCCTTGCTGGCCAACAGAGTCACACAAGTAACATGGTAGAGGGTGATCCGATGGTTGCTGCCAGACTTGGCCATGGTGAGTCCTCCCTCAAAGACCAAACAGCTCTGGAAAGGGCTCTGCACGTCCCCCACATTTTACTGACAGAAACCAAAACTTTAACTGGCAATACTGTTGTGGTTGCTTAGCAATAGCTAGCTACTGAGGGCATTTGTTTCTTAAAACTACATCTGCCACCTTTATTATTGGGGTTTTTTTTAGTCCCCCCCATTTTAGATTTTTCTGCAAATATGGGACTTTTCTGAAGTTTATAGAAAGATCTGTCTTGTCTGTCCACAGCTCCAGTGTCTGGATTTAAGTATCCACAGATTTCATAAGAAAAAGACATAAGAGAAGCCAGTGTTGGATCAGGCCAGTGGCCAAAAATACCAGGTGCCATCAGGAGGTCCACCAGTGGGGCCAGGACACTAGAATTTCTCCCATTGTTGCCTCCCCCAAGCACCAAGACTATAGAGCATCACTTGCCCCATAGTCCCTATCTATACCTTGTGGCCAACAGCCACTGATGGATCTTCAACACAATGAGCATTAGATATATTGATAGGTTATTGGTCTGGTCCACTGTGGGCTGTCCTTGTGATTTTAGGACTATTTAAACCTGTCTATATGAAAGAGAAGGGGCATAAAATGTCTAGAATTGTTTCATCTGATTCTGTGTTCATGTGGTCACAAATATTGTCTACATTTAGAGAGAAAAACTCTGTGTGGGCATTTTCTAATATTGCCCCATCAATGGTATTGCAAATGCATGCCCTGCATTTTTTAAATGCAAGTTATATGTGTCTGTCTATCTATCTATCATCTATTTACCTATCAAGAGAAAGAGACGGATGGACAGATGGACAGACAGACAGAAAGAAAGGAGAGTCGGGGAGGGGGAGAGATAGAGATAGAGATGATGCACAAATAATGCTGGAAAATGTCTATATTTTATGGGTAAAATTTGGTGCAAGGAAGCAGAAAACTGCATAAAATAAGGAATCGTGGTTTTCTTTGCACAAGGCAAAGAGGAAATTGAAATGGGATTTTGAAGGCCAACAAGGATAAGCCATTTTAAACCATCTCAGAGTCCTTTGTCTGAAGCAGGCGCTCTGAAGTGGGAGCCAGCCTATACTTGACTTCCCAGCTCATTTCTTGCAGCTGGGTTGGTGAGCGGAGCCAGAACTGCTGGCTAGATGGTCCTCCTTCCCAGCTGCATTGTTAATGCGACGGTTTGTTTCCTGGAGGTATGCCAAGTACAGAAAGGTTAACCAGTCCGATTATCAAGGCTTATTAAATATCTTGTTCATGTCCACATTACCAAAAGGAGGATGAAAAATGTTAGGGGCAAGCTTTTCACGCTTATCCTACGGGAGCTTTTGGTCTGCATTATAACCTCCCTCTCGCAGGTGCATGTTTATGTACAGAGAAACATGTCTGTCATTTTCTGTTGCCCCCTTTTGTTTACTGGTTGGGAGAGCAGACCAGCCCTCAACGAAGAAACGGAGCCAGAGGATACATTCTGTGAAACACGATAATATGATTTTTCTGTTTTACTTAATTTAATGGCTAATTGAACTGCTGTTATTATTGTAATTAGATCTTAATTTGAGAGAGATGTTTGCTTTGGAGCCTTGGATTCTTGACTGCTACTGTGTGTGTGTGCTCTAATTTGTCTGGCTCATAAAATGTATGGTGCAAACAAGGATGGATTTTTTTAAAAAAATAATCCCATTTAAAAATTATGGCTTTAACATTTACCTGTGCTGCTTGAAGACAAATGTGTATGTAGGTATAAAAAATATTGATGAAAACATCAGGAAGGAAGGAAGGAAGGAAGGAAGGAAGGAAGGAAGGAAGGAAGGAAGGAAGGGAAGAGAGAGAGAAGGAAGGAGAAAAAGAGGGAAAAAGAGACAGGGAGGGAGGGAGGGAGGAAGGGAGGAAGGAAGGGAGGGAGGGAGCGAGGGAGGGAGGGAGGGAGGAAGAAAGGAAGGAAGGAAGGAAGGGAAGAGAGAGAGAAGGAAGGAAGGAGAAAAAGAGGGAAAAAGAGACAGGGAGGGAGGGAGGGAGCGAGGGAGGGAGGGAGGGAGGAAGGAAGGAAGGAAGGGAAGAGAGAGAGAAGGAAGAAAGGAGAAAAAGAGGGGAAAAGAGACAGAGAGGGAGGGAGGGAGGGAGTGAGGGAGGAAGGAAGGAAGGAAGGAAGGAAGGAAGGAAGGAAGGAAGGACCAGAATGATAAAGTAGACAGTATGCTGAACATGAACAAGACCTGGGGTCTTCAGTGCTTATTGGCTACTGCAGAGTGGCATGTGTCCCCCCCAGGAGATCCAAGAAACGATCACAAAAAAAATCCATTCTAGGTGTTTTTGTTTTTTAAAAACCTTTCCTTTCATAGGATTTCCCCCTGTGTAGCGTGACTGATAGGTTAATCACTGGTGTTCTTCCTAGCCCATGTTATGTTCCTACGACAGAACAAAACTTGGCAGCATCTCTGAGTACTCAATACTCAGAAGTCGCTCTCATTGAAGAAAAGGTTACTGACCCCTAAACTAGAGGGACCCAAGCTGAGCCTTGTACAGCAATAGGCTTTGTATGCAGAGCTCATGTAGAGATTCAGAGCAAGGCAGAGTCCCAGTCCCCAGGACGGGTGAGAGCCACCGTGTGTCCTCCCCCCCCCCCCCGGTTCCTCTGGGCTTGCTCTCACCTTACCTTTCCTGACAATGTAAACATAACATGAAAACAAATCACGTGACTTCTCTCGCTTCCATGGATCACCCAAGTTTTGTCCTCATATTTTCCCCCCAGCAGCCCCATCCTCCCTTTCCAGTCCATGAGTCCCTGCAGCTGAAAAGAAATCCTGCTCCCTCCCCCTTTGATATGAGATGTAAAAACATCTATAGAATAAAGGAATGTAGGGTTGCCAGGTCTAGGTTGGAAAATACCTGGAGACTTTGGGGGTGGATCCAGGAGAGGGTGGGGGTTAGGGGAGGGGCCTCCGCAGGGTACAATGAAACAGAGTCCACACTTCAGAGCAGCCATTTTCTCCAGGGGAGCTGATCTCTGTCAGCTGGAGATCAGTTGTAAAAGTGGGAGATCCCCAGGCCCCACCTGGAGGCTGGGAACCCTAAAAGGAAGGCATGTCCAGGGATTGCCCAAGGGTGTGGCATGATTTCTTTGGCAGGTCCGCACCTATATATCTGGCTTCATTGACTTTAGAAAGCAGGGTAAAGCTAATGGGTTTGGTGAGGCTTTAGCGCTGGGAGTGAGGATAAGCAATAATTCCTCAAGGGGCTTCTAACTAAAGAATTCTCTATATTTATTTAAAAAACAACAACAAAGGGAAATACAAAGATACATAAAATACATTACCAGCCCATTTCCCTTACAGCCAACCACCACACACACAGAGACATCCTTTATCAGCACAGGACAATTATGGTATTGATTCAGTCTATTATGTTGCCAGTTCCATCCTCCGTAGGGTAGGGGCCACTAACTTTTTATTGACCGTGAACATTTTAAGGCGGCATAGTTGTAGTGGTGTAGTTTTCCATAGCTTGGTTTGTGGCTTTTATCTCCTTCCGCTTTTTGCATAAGTTTTTCAGTGATATTTTGTAAACTTCAAGGCTATGGAGAAGTGGGATGCTTAGTAATATCTGCAACAATTCTCCCTCACTCTCTCCTTTGGGACTGATTATCCAGTGATCTTTGGATGCTGGTATTTGTACTGGCCTTTTCCTAGAGCGGATGAATGTCTTATCTGCATTATGCAAAGCCAGTGTTTGGTTGCATCATTAAGGGGCCGCGGTGGCTCAGAGGTTAAGACGCTGAGCTGCAGACCGGAAGGTCAGTAGCTCAGCAGTTCGAGACCCTACTGCCACATGTCGGAGTGAGCTCCCATCTCTGACCTCAGCCCCTGCCAGCCTAGTTGTTTGAAAGCAAGAACTTGCAAGTAGATAAATAGATACCGCTTCAGTGGGTTGGTAACAGCCTTCCGTGTGCCTCGGTGTTTAGTCATGCTTGCCACATGACCACGGAGAAGTCTTTGGACAGGACAGCGCTGGCTCTTCTGCTTGGAAATGGAGATGAGCACTGCCCCCTAGAGTCAGATTTGACTGGCTTTCAAGTAAGGGAAACGTTTACCTTGTTTGTACTTGTTTTTTTCCTATGGTGGATGGATGTCTTATCTTCACTATGCAAAGCTAACATTTGGTTGCATCATTAGCAGGTATACCTGCTTGCAGCTCATGACAGACTGTGATCTGGATCACACAGGGTTTTGGTGGAGATGTGGCATGAATGATCTTCCTTTGGTGACACGGAGAGGAAAGGAAGAAATTGGGTCTTACAACCTGTTGGTCTCTTGTTATTATTTATTATTATTTATTATTTATTAACTTCGATTTATATCCGGCCTTACCAAAGCTGGCTCTAGGCGGCTAACAACATAATAAAATATACAATTAAATACATAAAATTTCCATAAATCACCATACGTACGTTAAAACACATTAAAAGCTAAGCAATCTTAATAAAGGCTAAGATGGTAGTAAATACAAAACCAATATCCAGTGCAGTGTCTACTTTATTTCCCGTCAGGAGGCTCCCACCTCAGGTGTTCTAGCAGCGATGCTGCCTACTAAGGGCCATTCCCTCTGGCGGCGGCCCCAAAAGCCTGGTGGAAGAGCTCCGCTTTGCAGGCCCTGTGGAACTGCAAAAGATCCCGCAGGGCCCTGGTGTTCTCTGGGAGCTCGTTCCACCAGTGGGGGGCCGCCACCGAGAAGGCCCTACTTCTGGTAGCTGTCAACCTGGCCTCCCTCAGGCCCGGAAGGGTCAGGCGATTTTGGGTGCCTGACCGCAGCACTGTCTGGGGTATATACGGGGAAAGGCGGTCCCTTAGGTAGGCAGGCCCCAGGCCATATAGGGCTTTAAAAGTTAACACAAGCACCTTGAACCGGATCTGGTACGCTATAGGCAGCCAGTGCAGCGCCCTCAGCACAGGCCTGATGTGGTCCCTCTTGTAGTCTTGCAATGTGGTGAATTCCCAGAAGCTGTGCCCTGGCTCCTATTTCCCTCTGTAAAAAGCAGCAATTGGCAAAAAAAAAAAAAACCCCAATTTTTATCCAGACTAAAGCACTAGCATCCCCGATCAGAAGCACTCTTGAAGTGCCATGAGCAAAACACCTACAGATGTAATACGAAGCTCACCAACTCCTCTTCCATTGTCTGATGGGATAAAGTCATATCACCGCAAAAAGGATGCCGTATGTAACAATGTGACAGATCAGGTCAAACATTTAGAGACTGTCAGTTCGAATGATGTCTCGTGGCAGAAGGCTTTGGAGCTGGTCGCATTCTGAGATTGGTGGGGGTCGCTTTGCATTTTGTTCTTTTGTCACTTCTAAGACAGTGAGAACAGACCCACTTTCACAAAGAGGCTGTGGCATTCCCGTGGCTGCCTGGGATTAGGGAGCCCCACTTGTATTTGCTGATCTTTGTGCTAAGGTGTGGAACAAGGTGGAGCCACTGTGGCTCAGAGGTTAAGATACTGAGCTGCAGATTTTGGAAGGTCTGTAGCTTGGCAGTTCAAGACCCGAGTGCCACGTGATGGAGTAAGCTCTCGTCTCTGGCCCCAGCTCCTGCCAACCTAGCAATTCGAAAGCAAGAAATTGCAAGTAGATAAATAGGTACCACTTTGGTGGGAAGGCAACAGTGTTCCGTGCGCCTCGGCGTTTAGTCATGCCGGCCACATGACTACGGAAAAGTCTTTGGACAGTGCTGGCTGTTTGGCTTAGAAATGGAGATGAGCACTGACCCCTAGAGTCAGATTCAAATAGCTTTCGAGCAAGGGGAACCTTTACCTTTGCCTTTTATGAAACAAGGCATGGAGGGAAATAAGTTCGATAGCATTCTAGAACTGCAATACGCAATGACTTGTTGGAATGGAATGCCAGAAGATTACACAGGGGCTTAGATTCCAGGTGAATTTTTGTGAATACTAGGAGGAATGCATTTTTGACAGTCTCCTCATGGAAGACCTACACACACACACCCGGGGGGGCATTTTTCTTTTTGAAAAAGAGGTGCTGGAACTCTCAAGAGGGAAAGGAAGTTTCCAGTCTGTATACTGGCAACTCCTAAACTTTAAACATTTTTAAAAGAATTCTTTTGAAGAGGTTCTGGAACTCTTTTCTGGCGCATTCCCCCAGAAAAAAAGCACTGGTTCTTCAAAGCTATTCCTGGGGAGGAGGCTCTGTCACCCAGGAACAGCATTTAGGGGTGATTTTGGCTGCCACAGGAAGGGGGAGAATCAGCAGAAATCACCCCCTCCTTGCCTCTGTAGAAATCTACGTGGAATCCAACCCAGAGTAATTTCATACATTTCATAAAGTAAACATTCACAAAAGAGGGGCAGCCAATCTTGGCTCCCTGAATGATACACATGCTTCCTAACACATTTGTTGAATTTATATTATACTAGCAGTAAAGCCCTATTATATATGTCTTAGATGAATACTATGAACATTTTATAGGTACCCTTAATAATGGAAGTGGCTTTTTTGTGGCACCTGATATAACAGTAACTGAAAAAGTACACCTGTTACAAATATATATATTGATTGGTTGGGAATGAGTTGACTAGATGCTCCAAGATTCTATTATGAGTAGACTCAGTGGGCTGGATCCAACAGATTTCTTCTGCTATCTGGGGCACTTCCTTCCAGTACAAGGTTCCTTTCACTAGAAACAGAACAGCCTCTTGGGTTGATGGAAATCTCTTTGCTCTGGAGGAAAGCTGCACATTTAACTAGAGTGAGCCAGTGGTATCCAATCCATGAGTCTTAAGCCAAACTACATGTGCTGTTGAGGCTCCATGACTGGCTGCCCTGGTGTGTCATTTAATGGTGGAAGGAAGGAAGGAAGGAAGGAAGGAAGGAAGGAAGGAAGGAAGGAAGGAAGGAAGGACAGAGCAACACCAGTTTTCTATGTCTTATGGAACCGTCCCATTTATTTCAATGAACTTGGAAGGGTGTGGCTCCCCTTAGCATGGCATTCTTAATTGATAAGACTGCCCAGCATATATTTTCTTTGAGACCAAATGGACTTGCAGGTGAGCAAGCACATGAGGATCCTCCCAAAATCCCTTTAAGCCCAAGGGATAAATGGCTTTCTTTCCTCCCCACATCTGCTGTTGTTACCCTTGCCAGATCATGAAAGGAGATGTCTCCGTATGTGGTAGAGACAAACGGACACACCAGTTCCCAAGCACTCTGCTGGGAACTTAGCTTGAAAATGTTTCAAGAGTGTTTCTTTTTGAGACTGGGGAATGTGCAGCTGTGGACTTGCAAAGAAAGAAACAAATAAAAGGCATAATGCGATAATGGCTGAGTGTTATACCTAAAAAGAAAAATGGATCCCCCAGCCATTCCCCCGTCCAAATGAGATGTATATTTAGACCAGCCCATTTCCTCAGTTCAGCACTAAAGTGCCCAAATAGGAACATAATAAAGCACAGAATATCTTTGTTATGCTCTCCCCAGATGTTCTTTCACTTGCCAGGGTTTACGGTCTAAAATTTCAAGAGATATTAGAGTCAGGGAAGAAGCAAAAGCAACAAAGGTTAGATGGGATGTGGACAGACTTTGAGTCATATTGATAGTTATGTTGGGAAAGATTGAGATATATGTGATCACAACTGTGTTCATGTCACATTGGATATTTTTATGTTTCACTGGGAGCCCATTAAAAAGGTGTACACCCCACAGGCTCATTGATGTCAGTATGAGATCTAGCCTATGCGTTCCTGCCTGCTGTTTTGTTGGAGATGTTGCTGAAAACTCTTTCTGTGTTACAAACAGGAAAGCTTCCTAGCCAGTCAATTACACTTCTCTCCTCTCCGGCCCTGTGTCCTTACTGTGCACTCTATAGGCTGTCCCAGCCAATTTTTTTTTTTTGCTATCAAGTCACAGCTGACTTATGGTGATCCCATGGGATTTTCAAGGCAAGAGACATTCAGAGGTGGTTTGTCATTGCCTGCCTCTGCATCTTGACCCTGGTATTCCCTGGTGGTCTCTCTTCCAAATACTGACCAGGGCCTACACGGCTTAGCTTCCAAGAAGTGACAAGATTGGACCATTCCATTCCATTTTTTTATTAGCAATCTTAGACCAATGGGTCATAAGTGAAACAGAGAAAAAGAGTGGGGGATACAGTAATATACTGGCAAGCAAGGGGAAACACAAAGGTACAGAATTAGGGGTAAAAGATTTACATTAAAAAGTAATACCATTAAATGCCATAAACAGAAAATTTGCCCCTGTGAGAGTCACATTTGGGTCAGCGTCAGCTAACAGCGTATCTACAATCTCCTGCTTTACAGGAGGGCTCCATTTTAGGATGTAATTTGTAATCCACTTGTCACAGGCAGGTATTTGTTGCAATCACAGGTATTTGTTGCAATCAATGAAAAAATGCCAAATGGTATCTAAATTCCCAGAATTCCAGTCACAAAGCCACTCAGAGAATGGAATCCCTGTGAACCTATCTGCTAGTTCCCTTAGTGGCAAGAATCATAGAATCATAGATTTGGAAGGGACCTCCAGGATTATCTGGTCCAACCCCCTGCACAATACAGGATTTTCACAAATACCTCTCCGCCCCACACCCCCAGTGACCCCTGTTCCATGCCCAAGAGATGACAAAAAAACCCTCCAGCTAATAGATTAGCCTTAGAGAATAGTATTCTGTATTTGGGAACTGTTAAAGACTTACAGTAAGCAAGTAGAGTCTTTGGTATAGAGCAGGGGTGGCCAAACTTGGTCAGCGTAAGAGCCACCTAGAACAGGGGTGGCCAAACTTGCTTAATGTAAGAGCCGCATAGAATAAACATCAGATGTTTGAGAGCCCCAAGACATGAACAAATATTAACTGCTTTTATTGGAAAATAAATAAATTTGCTTTTTCTTAACATTAATGGGGACTGCCAGAAATAATAACAAAAGGGGTAAAAGCAGATATTGATAATGATATTAATTTGTCCAATGATATTTGTTTGCTAATGATATTTAGCTTCCCCAGCCGCCCTGCCGGGAGCCACATAATATATGTGAAAGAGCCGCATGCGGCTCCCGAGCCACAGTTTGCCCACGCCTGGTATAGAGAGACCCAAATTTTATAGGGAGCTTCAAAATCCACCATTAGCAAGATGGTGCTGATAACACCTCTTTGAAGAATAATAAAAAAAATCAGTCTGAAGAAGAATGCTGCTATTTAGGCTTTGGCCTCTGGGGATGGTTCAGAAAATTCCTAATGAATGGCTGGACCAGTGACACACATTGGCAAATTGAACAATGAGCATATAAAGGAAGTTAAACAAGAGTCATACTCATGAATAACCTTGGTAATGGTCAATGGTACTGCATAGAGTAATGAAGGAAGGAATTATCTTAGCCTGAGAAGCCCAGATAGTGACAGGTTCATAATTACTTCTTGAGGTACCCCTCCCATCCTCCATTTTAGAAGGTATAGGGGATAGAACTTTGGAGGATTTATTTGATAGTCTTTTAATAATAGGGTTTCTCTTCAGTTTATGAATTTGTAAAATGTTTGGATGTTTATCTGATATTTGTTTCTGTAAAAACTAATGAGACAAATGGGGCATGTTCCTTTCATTTTCCATATATATATTTAAACAAATGCACACATCTAGGTGTCATTGTGAGGAAAGGAAAGGAGGTACATACTTCTGTTTAAGCAAACCCACAACATTCCTCCTTGTCTTGCTAGATCCTGGTCTCCCATTGGAGAAACAGATGTCTACGGTGGTGAAAATTTCTTGGTTTCCCCAGCTAAATCTGCTTAGGAAGCTGGTTCCCTTATTTCAGATGCCTGATTGATTGATTGATTCAATGTATGCCTCGCCCTCCCCGCTGAGGCAGGCTGAGGACAGCTTCCATAAAATGCATATATATAAATACAATTAAAATCGATCATAAAAACATAAGCATCTGGCCACACTGATCCATGAGGCTAGACTACTGTAACATACTCTGCAAGGGGCTGCCACCCTTGAAGACAATCTAGAAACTGATTTTGACACAAATGGTAGCAGCCCATTTGTTATCTGGGGCTGGCTGGCAGAATCATGCCAGTCCAATTCTGAGGTCCATTTACTGGTTGCTGATTAGTTTCCGGGTCTAACCGAAAGTGGGGGTGCTACCTTTAAAGCCTTCCATGACCTGCCCCCCCCATATTTGAAAAGCCGTCTCTCCCTGCATGTTCCTGTGTGGTAGCTTTGCTCTTCCCAGCACAGTCTAAGGCACAGTTGGCAACAATCTGAGCTCAAGCCTTTTCCGTGACTTCCCCAAGTCCCAGGAACAACATCCTGGGAGAGGTCAAGGGGGCTTCTACCTTGTTGGACTTAGACTAGAGTAACTCCAGTAACTGGATTGCACTGGGTGTCTCCTTTCTCAGGGAGCATTTGTACAAATGATCCACTGACCTTCAAGCAGGGTTGTCAGGTCTGGGTTGGAAAATACCTGGAGACTTTGGCTGCGGTCACACGGGCCTTAAATGCGGGAGGAAGGGCTATTTCCTCCCGCATTTAAAGGGGCCGACCACACGGCCCGGCCCAAGTCACGTGCTGAAGCGGGCTCAAATGCGGGTTCCTCCCGCATTTTCCAACCCCGGGAAAGTCAACTGTTTCCCCGGGTGTTGCGGGAGGAACCCGCGTTTGAGGTATCTGGACAGCCCTCTCTCACAAGCATTGCGAGAGCAGGGCTGTCCAGATGGCCCCCCCGCCATTTCCCCCCCTTTTTACACTTGGGCGCATGGCCACTCATGCGCCCAAGTGTAAAAGGGGGGGGGGGAACCCAACTCACCAGGCCACCGCCGCTTCTGCCGCTGCTGCGGCCGCCTCCACCGCTGTTCCCGGCAGCCTTTCCCGCCGCCACGGCCACCTCTTCAGCAGCCACCGTTGCCGCTGCTGCCGCCGCTGCCATTGCCACCGCCGCCGTTGCCACCGCCGCCGCCGTTGCCACTGCCGCCACTGCCGCCGGGGTTTACACATCCCAACCCGCAGGAAGAAAAATGCGGCCCCTTTACATCCGGGATCCCTCCCAGATTAAAGGGGCCGTGTGGCCGCAGCCTTTGGGAGTGGATTTGGGAGAGGGTGGGGTTTGGGGAGGGGAGGGGCCTCAGCAGGATACAATGCCATAGAGTCCACCCTTCAAAGCAGCCATTTTATCCAGGGGAGCTGATCTCTGTCAGCTGGAGACCAGTTGTAAGAGTGGGAGATCCCCTGGCCCCCACCCACCTGGAGGCTGGTAACCATACCTTCAAGTTTTTCACTCAGAAGAACATATTATAATTATGAATTAGTGGTACAAGTCATTTTTGTTGCATAGACATAATAGCTGGGCGGCTTAAAAAATGTAAAGAGTTTAAAGATTTCATAAATATTAGAATGTGTATATTTAAATATCTTATAAAAGATTCATCAACGCTGCTTGCCTTTTGCCAGCCTACGTGCATCTTCCTGCTTTGCTGCTGGAACAGTACAAGTCCAGTGAGCGTGCCAAATGCCTGGCTTCGTGGTCATGAGGAAGGACCTTGATGTCTCTGTCAAGTGTAATGACTGGTTTCATTTAATTGTGTGTGGTTGGGGTTGGGGGGTAATTGTTTCTTAAAGTCATCATTGCCATTCATCCAATGAAAATGTTGTTCATTTTAGTTGATCTAGTGCTGCAGTATTTTTAGAACTGTCAGTTCAGAACACTGTCTTTGGAACTGTCAATTGTAGTGGCATGGATCCAGCCTTATAGTTCCACCAGTGGAAGGACAAGTCCATTATTAATTAATTTATCATTTATTGAATTTATTTATATCCCAATTCTCTCCCTAATGGGGACCCCAAAGTGGCTTACATTGTTTCCCTCTCCTCCATTTTATCCCCACAACAACCCTATATAGGGTTGCCAGGTCTAACTCAGGAAATACCTGGGGACTTTGGGGGTGGAGCTTGGAGGCTTTCCCATTCCTTAAAAAATAAAAATAAAAATACAGCAGTGCAGTTCCCCTGAATATAGTCTTCATTTCTTCATCTTCTTTTTTGCCTTTAAAGCATTCGCCAACAGCTGCACTTCCACTAAATGTAAGTGTAATTTGTCGTACCCCCACAAGTCCCCTGTCAGGCTTTGGTAGCATTTCTAAGCATGGCTTTATTAAGGGACACACACACACACACACACACACACACAGCCGCCAAAATAAACAAAGAATCCTTTCCCAAACAGAAGCAGTTTGCAAGTCCACACTTCTGTGATCTCTCATGGACAATGGTAGAAAAGGCTTTACTCAACGGGAGTTTCTGAATGTAACAATCTGCTTTATTTCAACCAACTTCTTCAGACTAACACAGACAAACAAAAGTAAGCGAGAGAGCAGTCTAGACGGTGGAGTTTTCCTCCACCCCATAACCAGGTTCTTGTTCACTCTTTGCTGTCCATTTTACTGTACACACGTCTTCTGAAACAAATCCAAAACAAATGGAGGGTCTGTGCTCTCTTCCTCTCTCACACACTTCACACGCTCACTGGGAAGAGCCACTAGGCTCGTGCCTGCTTGCCCTCCCCATGCAGCTTTCGTCCTGCTGAGATTTAAAGGCACACACATATTCCCAAACACAAACAGTTTGCAAGCTTCTTCTAAAATGCCCTGCTGAGATTTAAAGGTACATCATGGCTGTTGGGGTGGGGCTTCCCCCCGCTGGCTAGCTGGCTGGCAGCAGGGAGAAGCCTGCAAAATCAGAGGATCCCCCCAGATCTGGGGGCTGGCAAGCCTACCTGTGAGGTAGGTTAGGCTGAAAGTGTGTGACTGGCCCAAGGTCACCCAGCAAGCTTTTATGATAGAGCACCCAGATCCTAGTCCAACATTTTAACCACTACACCATGCTGGCTCTCAGATGCCATTTGTTGAAGAGGGGGGCAAGAATTTCTACCAGTTCCCCTCTCCCATTGTAGACCCCCCCCCCACTTTACCCCCTATGCTATTCCTCAGGGACTTCTGACCTCCCAGGAACAATTTTTCAGGGGACCCCGTGAGCTGCAACAGGAGGGGTGAGTGGGAATGTCCCACTCAGTGGCTGCTGCTGCTGGATACACACCAGTTTATGGTTGACCACAATTGTTTCATTTCTGTTGTTTTATATTAGTAATATGTGCTGTCTTGATTACCCGGGTAGAAAGGTGGGATCGAAATATTTTGAAGAAATATGTGCATTATGTATTTTAAGTGGGACTTCGCGATAATAAAAAAAATGCTCTCCAAATCCCGTTCTTCAGTTTCATTTCCTCTCAAACGACACCTCCTCGCTTTTTACAAGTTCCACAGCTTTAATTTTCAGACCCACATGCTGGGGAGGACGCTGTAGGAGACATTTTCAAAGGAAAGCACAGGATATTTTTGTTACATCCCCTCCCCGAATCAGGTGGAATTATCCCTTCTATTGCTTGAAAAATGTTTCTCCCTCCAAGAGAACTGAATGGGATGTTCATCCAGGGGTTCCATTCTTGAAATATGTTCTGCCCATTCATACTCAAGTACAAAAGCTTTGGAGGAATATGTTATAAATGCTCAAAGCCAGTACTTCTTTCATGGGATTGGTACCCGTAGACCTTTTCAAATCATGCCTGGATTTAGCTTTCCTGCCTCCCCCTGTCCACTTTAGTGTAATCACATTCTGCCACCCGTTATCAATGCTCCCCCCTCCCCCCCCAACGTGCACGCACACACATACATAACTGGGAAGAAAGGTGTTTGATGTTACAGAAATAATGAAATGTCACTCTCATTACAGAACAATGCAGCATTAAATGATTTAATGGGGCTACGAGGTTTATCTGCAGTATTATCCTTGCCTAATGATTTTGCCAACTGTCTGAGCTGCAAAAAAAAAAAAAAAAAGAAATAACTGAATGCTAATTTTAATGAACTCTAAAGGCAGACACATGGGGAGTGACCTGAAATCAAAGCTTTTCTGGCTTATGCCTTCAAAGGAGATAGCTCCACTAGTTGTCATGGCCTTCGAATTCAGAGAAAGGGCAAAAAAGAAAAAAAAGGAAAAAGAAGATAACTCACATGGTTATGAAATGCCGGGTGTTATGTCCTAACCTTAAGGGGTCGAGGGGAAAAAAGGCCAGGGCTTTGGTCACGATTTGGAAAATCACCTTCCTGAACTATGAATAAATACAGGGATGAAAATCTAGGCACAAAAATATTGAATGAGAATGAAGGAACACTCCGTTAAATCAGGTTGGTTCCCCCCCTCTCAATGAGAAAGCTCAATTATATTGTTGCCAGCAGTCTCAGACAGAATAAATTAAATCAATGCTAAGGTTACATATTAGAGATGTATGTAAATTTTAAAAGTAAGAAACCTGCCTTACTTGAGGGCTGCTGTATCGTTAAAAAACAGTCTGTCAGGCAGTCACTTTTAGGTAGTTGATCCCAGCTTGTCAGGTGGTTTGATAAGAACACAGATCTCAGGAGAACCATCCTGTTATTTCTTTCTTGCAAAGTTTTTATTGAGTCCTGCTGAAATCGAAGTCTGCTGAAAGAACGACAGCTTGTTTTTAGAAAAGGAATATTTCTAGTGTACAAAAAACAATGGTTGGTGCCCTCTCAAGTGATATTACTCCAAATTCTACCCCTCTGCCCTTTCTCGAGCTCTGCGCCCCTCAAGATTTCTCTTGAGTCAGGATGGATTTAAGTGTGCTGACTCTAATCTGGGAGAACCAGGTTTGATTCCCCATTCCTCCACTTGCAGCTACTGGATGACCTTGGGCAAGCCATAGTTCTGGCACAGCTGTTCTTGAAAAAGAGCAGTTCTTGAAAGAGCTCTTTCAGCCCCACGTACCTCACAGGGTGTCTGTTGTGGGGAGGGGAAGGAAAAGTAGTTTGTAAACTGCTCTGAGACTCCTTCAGGTAGTGAAAGGCAGGGCATAAATCCAATCTCTTCTTATTATTATTTGAATATTTATAGCCCACATTTCTCCACACTGAGGACCTAAAGTGGCTTCCAACATCATTCTTCTTGTCTCCATTTTATCCTCACATAATCAAGCCTGTGTGTTAGGTTAGGCTGAGAGAGCGTGATGGACCCAAGGTCGCCCAGGGAGTTCCTATGGCAGAGCGGGGATTCAACTGTTGACTGACATTGAATTACACATGGATACTCAGACTCAGTGAAAGGATTCTAAAGGCTTCTGTTTATTCTGAAGAAGTCCCTGGTCTTCTGTGCATTTCTCTGGTAATGTGGCAGTCCCGCCTGGTGAGAAAGGTTGGCTGGCTATGGCCCTGTGCTTGCCTCTGATGGTTCTTACCAGTGGTCCATCCCTACTTCAGTGCTGGCTTGAAGAGCCTGTCTTTCATTCTTAGTTCTGACTTACTGTCCTAGTGGGATTATGAACTGGGAGATCCAGTCTCTAAGGCTCCTGGTTTGAGCCTTATGGCACCGGACTACACTGCAGGTGTAAGATGGTGAGCACCATTAAGGACCTGGCTATTTTCATCTGCCTTGCCCCACCCCCAACCCCAGAAGCCCTAATAGGAACCCTTGAAGGTGACTGGCAGCAGCCCTCCAGGGTCTTATGTCTCTCTGTGTGTATTAAGTGCCATCAAGTCACTTATGGTAACGCTACAAATTAACTACCTTCAAAACATCCCATTGTTGACAGCCTTGCTCAGGTCATGCAAACTGAGGGCCTTGACTTCCTTGACTGAATCAATTCATCTCATGTTCGGGCTTCCTCTTTTCCTTCTGCCTCTTAGTAACTGAGAGCCTCAGTTTTATCATTTTAGCCTGTAGAGAGAGTGGTCTTTCAAATCACCTACCACCCGATCCTTTGAAGTGGAGATGCCAAGGACTGAACCGGGGACATTCTGCATGGCAAGCAGATGCTCCACTATGGAGCCACAGCCCTTCCCAGAAGAGCAGTGTGAGAGAGAATAGTGAAGCCATCAAGGGTATCCTGCCCCTTGGTCTGCAAATGGGCTCAAAACTTTTTTCCAGCTACTGAGATGTCATTCACTGGCCATTTCTCAGGATGGGGTATTTTCATCTGTGCCTTCCAGCACTCACAGAAGATGACAGTGGAGAAGAGACAATCAGGAAGCACTGAAGGACTGGAAAGACTTTCCATATTTTTCATCCACCTCTACGTTCACTACCTCTGAAGAATAGAGAGAGGCCAGAAGCCAGCAAGGAAATCTCACCCTCTATCCCCTCCCCATTAGAAGGTTAGGGAGACAGAACTTTGGAGGATTTATCTGATAGTCTTTTGATCATAGCATTTCTCTTCGGTTTATGAATTTGTAAAATGTTTGGAAGTTTAGTTGATATTTTAGGGAAAGTTTTTAAATTTGTTTTTTAGGTAAGCTCTGTTTTATAAATATTTGCTTTTAGGACATTCAGTTTGTGGCTGGTCATTTAGTCTTATTTTGTATAGTATTGCTACTTTCTTGTCGAGAGTGCAGTGTGTTGAGGAAGCGGGGCAAGCTGCTAGGGGTGGCTTTGAAATGGCATTGGTTAGAGGGCATTTGGTAAATCAGCTAAGAACTAGATGAATTACATTGCAATCCTAAGCTGGTCTGCTCAGAATCCTTCTGAAGGCTACTCATTGGGACTTACTGCCAGGAAAGTGTTCTTGGGACTGCCCAGTAAGACACTCCCCTCTTCTGAGCTTCTTCCCAACCCCTAGATCTCTGCCTGGGAGCCATATTAGCAAATCATTGGATTGGTTGTTATATGCTAGGTCAGTCAACACATGACTGGATGGTGGGTGACCTTGACAACCTGGCATGTGCTAAAGAAATCTGAATTGAAAATGGGGGAAGACACTGAGTTTTTGCATTGATTCATGCTTCATGGTAGAGTGCAAATTTGAACCTATGTCTCCTTATTTCGACAGGTCAAAAGACATAAACCTTGGTAGTAGTCTTCAGAGAGAAAATTAAAATCATGGTAGAAATGAATACATGGAACAGCGGTGAAAAATATTTCACACAACAGATGCCGAATATATATAACACATTAACTTTTTTTTTAATAAAAGAAGAGACTTGAAAACTCCTGGAAAAACTGATTAACTTAACAGCAGGATTCAAGTTATAATCAAGTCTCACCTGCTGCTACCATTACACTTGTAAGTTCCCTTGGGTACTGCAGACAGTGTCCTGCCAGTGACAAAGAAAGGACAAAGAGGAAAATGTAATATATCATAAAGCAGAATGTATAGTAGAATGGAGAAGAACAGGGTAGGGTTAACCCACATGTTACGTACGCTAAAGAACAAGGCCTCTGAATCAGTGCAATTTTTCTAAAAGCTCCTGTATATAGACAAAATTAGCAATTTGTAAAATGAGCTGTGCTCCAGTATGCTGGCAGATAACGTATTCTGACCTGGAAGTCTTGCTTCCCAACCTCAGATGTATCATGGAGTGTGTGGCTAAGGATATATGATGGGAAGGGCTCAGTGGTGGGAAGCGTTCAGTGATCAGTGGAATTGTCCTTTCTGTCTGGTCTATAAGAATGGGGTGGGGGGTGGTTCAGCTATAGAATTACACTGGGATGCTTAACAGGCTTGAAAGTGTCTTCTTGCCATTATTTGATGTCAGTCCAGATTATACCTTCCATTTGCTCATGCTGAAATTTGCTCATGCATACCATAGGTGTGACTTTTCTCATAGTGGAAAGGTGAAAGTGGGATCATTTCCTACTAAACGACTGGATAGAAGATTGAGTCAGATCTCTGGACAGCAATAATACAGGTCAGCAAATGGGCACTGGATAGCATGCCCATAATTGGGAGGGGGGTTGACAACCTTTTGCCCAAACTTTCTGCAAGTTGTATTCAAATTCTGAGGCTGGGACATGGATCAAGACTAAACTGGCAATTTCAGCCAATTCCCCTTTTCCACTGCATATCCTGATGCTGTTGCTTGGGGTCCCCTATTCCCCTAAAACAGCATTTTGTGGAGATCTGTGGCAGGCAGTGGAGGCAGGACAGTTACATTTTGACACTGGGAAATTTTGTGGGGATTCAACCCAGACTGCCGCAAATAATGATCATTATTACTCTGCCATAAATTCCAGTGCATAAGCAGCTCTTCCATACCTTGGGCTTATTTGGTCTCCTCTCTTCTGAGCCAGGGATCAAGGCCACAATGAAGTGCTAGACATGGAGTTGCCAACTACAGGTTGGGAAATTCCTGGAGATTTAGAGGTACAGCCTTGGAAAGGCAGGGATTGGGGAAGGGAGGGTCCTCAGTGGGGTATAATGCCATAGAGTCCCCCTTCCAACACAGCCATTTCCTCCAGGGGAACTGATCTCTGTATTCTGGCGATCACTTGCAACCCAGGAAAATCTCCAAGCCCCATGTGGAAGTTGGTAACTCTGGCTAAAGAAGCAGGCTGAAAAATAGGCCTATGGGGTTGCCAGCTCCACCCACCAGCCACTGGAGAGGGGGTGGGAGGGTAAGGTTACCAGGTCCAGGCTGGGAAACTCCTAGACAATTAGGGATGGAGCCTGGGGAGGGCAAGAACCTCAGTGGGGTACAGTTCCATGGAATCTACCCTCCAAAGCATCCATCTTGGTAGTCTGGAGATGAGCTGTAATTCCAAGGGACCCCCAGGTCTCACCTGGAGGTTGGCACCCCTAGTCCATGGAGGCATACAGCAGCTGTCAGGGCATGTCCCAGGCTCCATAGTGTTGGGGTTCCATAGTGTTATCTCCTTCTATAGAACTGATCCCAGAGATCTTTTCCAGTAAGTTCCATGAAAATGTTGATCATAAAAAGTCTTAGTATTTCATTCATCTCTGCACCTTCAGAGTCACATTTATACCTACGCAGACCAGTGTTCCCAATGTACTTCTGTCAACGTGGCATGCTAAGTTAGCTAGAATGCATCTGATGGTACGTTTTCCTGATATCAGAATCCTGGGAGAGACAGCTGTCAAGCAGCTGCAGGCTTTCCTTGTTGTCCCCAAATAACAGGGACACATCAAGGCAGTAATTCATAGAAGGTGAAAAATATTTCTCTGCTGAGTGGAGGATAAAGTGCTACTTCAGTCCCACTTATCCCCTGTTTTTGAGGACTGAACTGGTTTGCCTTGGCCTTCAGCGCAGGAGTAGGAGTGTTATGGTATGCTGGAAGAGTATGGATTTTTCTTTGAGCTTGCTTTTCAAAGAGAGGAATACTTAAAATGTCTTTCCTAACAGAAATTTGGACTGCTGTAGAAAAACCAGAAAAGTCTGACTGGGATCAAGGTCATCATTGAGGGAAGGCAATGCCAGTTTCTTCCCATTGCTCTAGACTTCAATAGTTATCTATTCACGTGTATATTACACAGACTATATTGGGGTGTGCAATTGAATATTGCTGACCCAAAAGTTGTCCAACTTTCCTGTCATCAGATTGCACAGGCAATATCTGACACAGTGAAAACTTTCTGGATTTTTTGAACCCCAATCGTTTCATCTGATAATTATCGGAAAGACACCAAATTGGATTGGGAGGATTATTTTTTAGCTTCCTGCCTGCAGTTTACTCAGTTTTCTTCTGCAAAAGGGAGGGGGGGAAGAAAGGCAGGTCTCTCAGCCAGTCTGATTGCTGGGAAAGATTAGCTGAGCTGGCCTTGGCCAATTATGTTTTCCTGTGCAGAAATTCCCCCTCCCTATCCCATTGCTCCTTGTGTGCTGCCACGGATTAATTGGGAGCCCCTGCCCTTGGACCTTCCTTTGAGTATGCAGGCCCTGGACTGGACCTTGACTAGGGTTGCCAGGTCCTCCCTAGCCACTGATGGGGTGCAGTGGGGGGGAAGTAGGGTTGCCAGCTCCAGATTGGGACACTTCTGGAGATCTGGGGGTGGAGCCTGGGGAGGACAGGGACCTCAGTGGGGTACAACGCCATAAAGTCCACCCTCCAAAAGCATCCATTTTCTCCAGAGGAACTGTTCTCTGTAGTCTGGAAATGAGCTCTTTCTCCAGGGGATTCCCAGCTCCCACCAGGAGGCTGGCTTCCCTATCCCTAGTTTTGAGTGACCCTGTGTGGCCTAATACCTTGCCCAAGGGGAGGACATGGGATTCAGAGGGGTGTTAAACTGAAGATCCTGGGTTGTTGGGGTTTTTTTCAGTCCTCCTTGTTCTAGGCGTCCTCCTTGTTTTGTGGCCAGCTCTGTTTTGAAATGTCTCACACAAAGAAAAACAACACATCCAGGTAAGTTTTGAGTAGGGTTTCCAGCACCCCCCCCCCCCAGACCCCAGTAGGGAATGGTTTTGTTTTTTTTGCCAGCTCCAGGTTGGAAAACTCCTGGAGATTTGGGGATGGAGCCTGGGGAGGACACAGACCTTAGTGGGGTGCAATGCCATACAGTCCACCCTCCAAAGCATCCATTTTCTCCAGGGGATCTGATCTCTGTAGTCTGGAGATGAGCTCTAATTCCAGGGGATTCCCAGCTCTCACCAGGAGGCTGGCTTCCCTATCCTTAGTTTTGGGTGACCCTGTGTGGCCTAATACCCCAGCAGTACAATGAAGGCTTCTGATTCTGTATGTTATTTTTAGCTCTTTTGCCACTTTCTGAAAATGTCTAGCTTTTAATTTTTTTTTTTAAATCTGATTTTTTTAAAAATAAATTACTGTTAAAGTTTACAGAACCCTTAAGTAATGTCTCGTTTTGGGATTTTTGGAACTTCCATACTCTGCCTTCCATGCCCTTCTTGAATTCTGTGAGCCAGCTGAGGTTCTTCAGTCTGCCTCATGCACCAGAGAAGTTCAAAACTCAAGATCGGCCCTTGTTGATTTTGGAGGGGAAAAGGGTAACCAGTCCGGAGTAAGGGGCAGAGATTGGTGAGGTGTTTATAAAACACTCCCTCTGCGAGGCTCTGTATGCATTCTTCTGGGATGAATTAGCAATAGGGGTGCCTGGCCTGTTACTGCTAATTTTTTGTACTTTTTGACTTTCTATTTGGAATATGACCTTTTAAAAAATTAGAATTGCAATGCTTTTTTAACTGTGTCTCAGACTTGGTGGCTGACCTAGGCAGCAACCCACTGTGACAAAAGGGATACTGCCTGAGGAATAGAAGGGGGAAAGGGGTAATCCGGACCCCTCTTAAGTAAAGATAACTCTACAAAAGCCAGATTGGTGGCAGTCATTTATCAAATCCCCCTCTTGCCCAGCAGTTAAATGGGGCCTGTGGGAAGGAAGCAGAAAGGGCAGTCTACAGTCCTGCAAAGGGGTGCTGTGGTTGATCCTCCCCCTCCAGTGTCCCACTTTCAGTGACACAAGAGACAACAGCTGTAAACAGATTTTTATTTTCAGAACATTTATTTTTAGGCTACTAAGGAGCTGGAAAAAAATCGATTTTTTTTTTGCAGATCCCTATTATGTTTTTCAGTATGATCGAAACGTTGCCTGGAGACACAGGAAAAGTAGGATATAAATATTTGAATAAAGAAGTTTGGGCAGCCTGATAACATTTAGGCAACTTCCTGTTTGTTAAGGTACTCAGGGTTCTGAGTGATTGTTCCACCTCTGTTATATTTGGCCTGTAAATTTGTCATATTTCACTAAAAAAAAAAAAATCCAAGTAGACTGCAAGAGTCATCTCGTCATTTCTCCCCCCCCCCCCCCCCAGTGCTGGTATGTTTTCTAAGACTCAGTGCTGGGCAACAGTCTGAGGCCAGGTCTACCAATACAGTGGAAAGGATGGGTAGACCTGTTCTCTGGAGGCCAGGTCTACCAATATAGTGGACTGGGGTGGATAGACCTGTTCTCCAGAGACCAAGTGGACCGATATGGTGGAAAGGGGCAGGTATACTTATTCTCCAGAGGCCTGATGTACCCCCATAGAGGACGACATTTTCTGTAATGAAATTTGGCTTGATTCTGTGTTCTCTTAAAATGTTTAAATCATTCTTAAAATATAGTTTAAAAGAATTCATTCTGAGATTTTTACAAGGTTATAGAAATAACCTTCTAAAAAACTAATTCATGTGATAGTCGACTGTGGACTTGCTCCCAACTTTAATGCTACTTTTTTTGCTCATGAGGTAGAATTTTTGCTCACAATTCTGTGGAGCTTAGAGGGAACATTGATTGGGAAGGGATGCTGTCAAAATAAAGTGATACGACGTGATAATATTTTTGTTGGGTTACCAATGTACAGGTGTGCCTCAATCATTAAAATTTGTATTGTATGTTTTATACTATGGTTGTTTTTATGGAATTTTATAGGAACTGTGTTGTTAGCCACCCTGAGCCTGCTGAGAGGTGGGGAGGGCGGGATAGAAATCTAAATAATAAATAAATAAATAAATAAAACCTGCACAAAAGGAATTTTGATGCAATCCCATGTATTTTTGGAGCACAATAGCTTTTCTGGCGGCAGGTGGGTAAAGATTTATAATGTGATGTGAGGGGGGAAGATGCAAAGGAACTAAACCCTGCCCCACCCTCCCCAGGCTCCACCACCAAAATCCCCAGATATTTCCCAACCTGGAGATGGCAACCCTACTGGGGTTCCGCTTGAAAAAATAAACAACACGTCCTATTACAGCTGAGATACCTACACACCCATCCTTCTGTACAAAACCTTTTCATTTCATTTATTTATTTTTATGATTCTTCATTGATTTTTCACAAAATTAGAGAATGGCAGTGGTGATTACCCAGCATTTGTGCTTGTCAACAGCTACCTGCATGCTATGTTTATGTTCAATTGCACATTCTAAAGAGTAAAGAAAACCTGCTGAGCTTCAAATAAAGAATACAGCAGGTGATCATTTTCTGTCGTGCCGCTGTACAAACCTCAGGAGTAAATAACTTAGCTTGAAGAGAAGTTGCAGTGATTAGTTTCCCAATAATGTGTGTGAAGACAAACCCTTTTGTTTTCAGTATATCCCTTCATCTGAAGAAGTGAGCAGTGGCTCACGAAAGCTCGCATCCTGCCACAAATTTGGTTAGCCTTTAAGGTGCTACTGGGCACTTGCTCTTTTTTACTTCATCTTTTTTAATTCATTACAGAAAGGTCTTCTTGGAGATGGCAATGACAGCTAGCATTTAATGTTATTTGAATCATAGTGTCGGTATCCAGTGAAGGATGTAATAGAAAGCCCTTGCTCAGGAAACAATAAAGAATAGCCTTAAAGGTGCCACTGGATTTTCTTGATATTTTCAATAAAAGACTAACATTTGAGTGGAAGTCATTCCGGGAGCAACAGAGGAATAGCAGGCTTAACACCACAGAAGGTGACCTCTGGAGCTCATCACCACTGGTGTTGCAAAAACACACACATGTCCTCATACAAATGGAGTTTTATGCCATTATCCAGTAATTTTTAACAACCAATGGCAGCTTTTTGTGGTATTTATCAACTTGTTTGCATGCTTTGATAGGGAGTCAGCAGGGAGCAGCTGATGAAAAAACTATTTAATGCAAATATCACTAAAAGACTTCTTTTGATTAAAACTCTGCACCCAAATACAGATCTGTGTGTCAGTGCTGGTATTAGCAGTCAATTGTCTGCAAACATTCTAATGGCTTCTGGCATCTGTCGGGGATGTTCATTACCCTTCATCTTGTTCAGCTTTTATGTTAATATTGTAGAACAATTGCCTTTGGAATGCCCTTCCCCTTGAGGCTTGCCTGATGCCTACTTTACTTGGGAGACAGCCCAAAATGTTTCTTTTTATCCATGCTTTTAATTGAATTGTTCCCTTTTTTTTAGCAGTTGGTAAGGTCCACTTCTAGATGAGTTATAGATGTCATTTCAGACTTGTGGATGTTGTTTTTATGGTTTATTTTACCACTGATAATTTTGTGGTTGGTGAGTTTGGTGCATTTGTTTTTACTTTGTGGACCACCTCAAGCAGGTCTGTGGAGAGATGGCATGTCTATTTTCTAAACAGAATAATAAAGAAACTAAACAACCAACAGTGTACTCTTAAGCAGATAGACACCCTTCTTTGACCACTGATTTTTTTGTTGTTTCAGTTATAAGAGGAAAGATGCAGGCACAATTCATAGCGCCACAAGAAAAAGAACTAGAGACTGACAGTGTAATCCTAAACAGAATTACTTCCTTTGAAGTCCATTAAAGTTAATGAGAGAGAGGGGCTTCCCCATGGCAGCCCCACAATAATTGAACAACCTCTCCAGGATGGTGTGCCTGCCCTCTCATTGCCCATCTTCAGCAGGCAGCTGAAAACAGTTTTATTTAGGACAGCATTTGATTGATTGAGTTTTTATTATTGGCTGTCCTAAGTGGAGTTTTTAAATTGTAAATTTGTAAGCTGCTTTGAGTTCCGCAAGAGATAAAGTTGGGTTAATAACTTTTTACATAAATAAACAGGATGTGAGCCAAACCTGTGGGTGTTAGAACATCCCTAGGCCCCACTGGGATTGCCCACCAGCTTCTGTCTTACTGGGTCTGTTGCTTTTTGGTGGTAACTTTTGCTTTTTGATAAAGACATGTGAAATGGGATTTTAAGAATGCTATAATAAATGAGGCAATGGAGAACAGTAACTCCTAAACTGTGCACCAGGGTACTCTAGTATGCCACAGTGGAACTGCTGCTATGTCAAGAGAAATGTTAATTAAATCATTTACATTCTGTGAGCCCGGTGTACCTACTGAAAAAGGATGCTGTTTGTGGTTTTACGTGTTGTTCTGGTTTTGCTCTCTTCCAATCAACCACCATTGGATAAGCAATTATTTGTATCTTTGGAATGGGTGTGATAGGATCGTTTAATCATTCCCAATGCAGAACTGCAGCTGAAGAATCTAACAGTGGAGGAGGTTGCATCTCTGCATGTTTTACTGCTCTGGACTTTTTCAAAACATCAGGTACACCCCGATCAGTGTTTCATGGAGGAGCACAGAGGATAGGGTGGCATGCTTTGATGATGCATAAGTCTTACTTCTAGTGTTTAAACAGGTGGAATGCTGGGAGTCATGTGTCTAGATCATTCAAGCATTTCCAAGTAGAAATATCAGCTGAGAAGGGCTGCAAATCAGATTGGGGTTGTGTAGGAGAGAAGGGGTATAGCTGTGTGTGTTATAAACTGTACCCAATTTCCTATCTTAATTAGCCATGGAAGTAGAAAAATATAGCTGTTCTGTGTATGGGAAAGGGACGATCAATTTCTGCTGGCAAAATTGTATGTGATGGAAGACATACAATCCATAGCTCCAATCCAAAACAGACAATAAGTGGCCGTATAAGCTTTAAATTAAAAATAAATAATGAGGGGGCCATAAGAGTGCACAGTGACCCCAGTTTTTATTCAAAGAAAGTGCTCTACAGTCAGTAGACAACTTGAAGCCTATGGACACATTCTCTGACTTCAGTGGTTCTTCCTTTGGTGGAAGAGCCACTTACGTTGGAGGAAGGCTCCATAGGTTGGAGGAAGTCATCAGAGTTTGCCGGATGGAGTGGTGGAAATCCCACTGTGGGATGCAAGCCACTGGATATTTTAGGCTTGAGGGATGATACCTTTGATAAGGACTCCTCCATTGAAAAAGAAATTAAGACTAGATGAGATCAATAGTCTATTCTGCATGTATGGCTGTGTATCCAGATACACATGAGCTGAAAATATACCCCAAAAATTAACCACTTTGGTGTGGCTCCAAACAATAACAACAGGAACCCCCCCCCCCCAAATTCTGGGAGTAACAGAGTTATTTTCTGAAATTTCAGGAGTATTTTGGGTTTAGAGAAAGGAAAGGGATGGCTAAGTTTCCCCCATTCCATGGCCCTTTAAGTTTTTAAAAGAGAAGAAAGGGAAAGAAGGCATGGTTGACCAGAAGAGTTGCCAGCTTAGACATGGAAAATTCCTGGAGATTTTAGGGGTGGAGCCTGAGGATGGTGGGGTTTGGGGAGGGGAAGGACTTCAATGGGGAATAATGCAATAGAGGCCAACTTCTAGAAGGGCCATTTCTGCAGGTGAACTGATCTCTGTTCCCTGGAGGTCAATTATAATCCCAAGCAGTGGCAGACCTCCATTTTTGGGACCCTAAAGCTTGAACTGTTACAGGGGGCTCTTTTCAACCAGCAACAAGAGGGCTACATCCAACACGGTCCAAAGGGCCTTTCTGCCCTTGCAAGGACCTTGAGGCTCAAATGGTGGCAAATGGAGAGGTGGGGTGGAGCCCTTGAAAAGGGCCCAAAATGTAGGCTATGAATAGATTCTGGTGAGCTCAGTGAGCCCAGACAGCTGGGCATTCAGGTGCTGCAAGCCCCCAAGAAAATTTTGACCAATTACAGGGACATTTTGAGGTCATATGAAACAGATATTAGATGATATTTTAAGGTCAGTATTAACTACTTAAACCAATTGGCTTATAATTCTGTCACTAAAATATCCTTTTTTTAAATAACAAATACTTTAAAATCTCCATCAATTTCATTGAAAAATTCACTCATATGAAAAAGTTGTTTTGAGGGCCCTCCAGGATTAGGGGCCCTGAAGCTCAAGCTTCATTTGTTTCATAGTAGATCCGCCCCTGATCCCAAGAGACCTCCAGCCACCACCTGGAGATTGGTAACCCTACTTACCAGACTGACCAGCACTGACCACTGGGTGGCTCTTTGGGGTAATATCATAGCCACCTTCTGGCTCTTCCTTTGGTCAGTGGAAGTAGTTGAGCCTACCGAGTCCCTGGCAGCTGCATAATAGCTGCCAGGCCAGCATACAGGCTCCTGGCCACAAATTGCAGCAAGTCAGAGATTTGCAGGGCTCTGGAAGCCTTTGCAAGACTTCCGGAGCCTAACAAAGTGGTTTGCAGCCAGGACCCCACACACCAGCCTGGCAGCCTTCCTCCAGTTGCCAGGGCCTGGGTGGATGGGACTGCTGCCATCTTCAGAGGGAAGAGCCAGCAGGTGGCTGAGATGCAAGCCTGGAGAGCCACCAGTGGGTTGATGCTGGCTGGCATAGTTAGCCATGCCTCCCTTCACTTCTAAGAAGTGAAAGGGTCATGTGGGGAGGTATTTCCTAGTTTAAGTTCAGGGTGGATTTTTCTAGAGGGCTTGCTTTTCAGGTGACAGGATTCCAGAATCTGAAAGTTGTGCCTGAAAAAAAAACAAAAAACGACTAAAATGGAAGGACACCTCCCACCCCGAAATTCTGGCATAAGGAAAAGCATAGAATATCCTTGTACTTTCACCCCAAATCCAACTGAATTTTTTTTTTACAGGGCACATCCTACTGCCATGTTCTTGAGAAGCTCAAGAGCAGAAGTATGGTGAAGGGAACCCTTCCAAGTTGTCTCTCCCAACATTAGAGTAATTGGCAGTCAACTGCCTGTGGACATGGAGTTAGGAATCCAGTTGCCTGAACATATTTCAGAATGTTAACAATAACAGATAGTGCAGCATAGGGCTCTTCGCCTTTAGCCAAAAGCCCTCAGTTTGCAGCATAGGATTAATGCTATCACCACAATGGATGGGGAGATAACACACCCTCGGGAAGATAAATCCTTTTTCCGCCTTCAGATGCCTTATTAATTCTGGTACCCAAATGCAACTTCCATAGCTCAGCCATTCATTCCACAGCTCAGCCATTCCATAGCTCAGCCATTCATAGCTGAGAGGGTTCTTCTCGAGTTACTCTTCATCCCGCCTATTTACAAACCACTAACGAGCCATTTTATCATCATGAGGGAAAACAGATTGGTGCCCTCCTCCCCCCTTTTAAACTGAGAGATCAAATTAGCTTCTGGAAAATGTAACATAGTTACAGGAGCATGTAAATAAGCTTATGCATTAAAAGACAAGCCATTAAAAAAAAAAGAATTCCAGAATATAACTCCTGTGAATAAATGAAGATCAACGTGGAAAAACCATAGCACTGACTTTTCTAGCGCCCATTCTTGACAATGCTTTTGACTCGGTATCCGTAACGATTTCCACATAGATTTATCAGCACCATGGACAGTTCTCTGGATTCTTTATTGCATAACCCTCAGCAGGCTGGCTGGAAACCAGATCTCATTTGAAAGTCTCATGGCATGTTGCTTCGGTCATTTACTCTCTTCATTTTGGACGTTAATCATTGGCCTGATTTTGTAGGAAGCAGAGGGCAAGCCCAATTAAATTACCAGGCTATTCAAATTAAAATTCAGTATATAAATACTGAGCTATGCTGGCAACATCCGCTTGTCCTTCAGAGAAAGAAAGAGAGTTGGATCTTAATTGTCTTCTTCCCATTACGTTTCAAGCACACTCTTCAGTTATGTGAATGCAAAACAGCCTGAAGTTTGGCATCGTTCAAGAAAAAACTGGTTAAAGGGATAATCAGCTGGACGTACAATCTTAGAAGAAGAAGAAGAGAAGAGGAGATTGGATTTATACCCGGCCCTTCACTTGGAGTCTCGGAGTGGCTTACAATCTCCTTTCCCTCCCCCTCCCCACAATAGACACCCTGTGAAGTAGGTGGGGCTGAGAGAGCTCTTTCGAGGACTGGTCTTTTAGCCAGGCTTCCTATCCAGCCACCAGAGAGTCAGTATGGTGTAGTGGTTAGGATCTTGGGAGACCTGGATTCAAATCCCCGGTCTGCCATAAATGCTTATTGAGTGACTTTGGGCCAATCTCGCTCTCTTAGCCTAATCTACCTCACGGGGTTTGTTGTGGAAAGATAGATGAGAGAACAGTGTTGTAATCTGATTTGGGCCCCAGTGGGGAGAAAAGCAACATATAAATAAAGAAATATAAATCAATCCAGGTTCCAAAGATCAGTGCAAGGCTTGCTTCTTGGCAAATGCAGAAAAGAGAAGGATGTTTTACTGGGTAGTGGAACTGAAGGACAGAAGTGAGAGTGGAGGCCAGACCAATTCCCCCCGGGTGGCTTGACAGGGAGGCAGTGTGAGATTGTGCCAATAGATGTGATCCACAACAGGTCTTCTTAAACAGAAAGTCCTTTATTTGCAGAAAAGATCTTGTGGGTCAAATACACTTCTTCTGTTAGTAATGCCCAAGCATAGACATACAACTACAATTATACTTGATATGAAATATGGCCCCCATAACCTCCACCAATCAGCAGTGACACACACTCTATTTCCCCCAGAATTTTTTCCCTCACCACCCAACTGACTGGCAGCAGGCAGAGCCTGGGGATGGAGAACATAAGAACATAAGAAGATCCCAGATGGATCAGACCAGTAGTCCATCTAGTCCAGCATTCTGTTTTGCACTGTGGCCAACCAGTTCCTCTGGACAGCCAGCAACAGGGCATAGAGGCTGAGGCCTTCCACAGTGGATTCCCCCCATGCTATCTCCACTTTCCCTCCACCCCTGTCCCTCACAGCACCCAGCTCCATTCCTTTCCCTGCTCCAGTTCTTCCTTCCTTCCCATCTACCTGTCTTAGGTTGTATCCAGACTGGCAGTTTGGCCCGATATAGGCACATTCCACAAACAGGTTAATTGGGCCTGGTCACACAGCCACATCTGTCAGGCATTCCCTGGGAGTACTCACCCCATCAGAGGATGATTTGGAGCTGGGTTAAAAAGCCACCACCTCCGAAGTGGTGTTTTTGTTTTCCTGCACATTCATTGCACATGGCCGGATGCCTGAACATGGGGGAGCGGGTGCAGTATGGATTTGGCAGTCTAAACCTGCAGATCTGTTCTGCCACTGGGGACACATTTTTAATTGCCTATATGTGCATGCATGTGCAGGAATGCATGTGCGCATGTGCACTGTGTGTATGCATGGATTTTGAATGTTTTTTGGAAGTGCACTCCGTGGCTGATGCACTGCAATGATGTGGATGCTTTGCCACGGGATGTCTCCATAGGTAGCCTGCAGCAGGGTGTCCTGTGTGGCTGATATGCCTCGCAATACTTTCAACCAGTTCAATTAGAGGCGGAACGTATCATGCCAAGCCACCAGTGTGATCACAGCCATAGTGCCCCTGTCCACCACCTTCCCTCCACAGCCTTCCTTTTCTCCCTTCAGCTGCCTTTGGTCAATTTTTTTCTTTCCTTCTTCTCTCCAGCTTCCTTCCCTTCTTGACTGCCCGCTGTTTCCTTCCCAATTCATCTCCAGTTTCAAAGGCTGTGGTCACACACACTAAATAATCCACTTTCAATCCACTTTCAATGCACTTTCCAGCTGGATTTTCCCAGTTCACACAAGCCCTTTCTGCACTCTCCTTTTAATCCATGTTCACTGTGGTGTCCTCCAAGCAATTCTGCGCTAAAATCGAATTTAACCTTCTTTTTATTCTGTTCCCCCCCTTCTGCATTATATTACCTGCCTTCAGTGGTCAGATAGGTTTCAGCCTACTGTTCCCCCAGGTTATTTGGATGCTGTTTTGCCATGGACTTAAATTGCCTCAACTCGAACACTGAGAAAATCTGGCGTGGCAGGCAAATGTGGAAAGGACTTCAGTAAAATCCAGTTGTTAAGTGCACAGAAGGTGGATTATTTAGTGTGTGTGACCACAGCCAAAGTGAAGCTGTTCCAGTCATTTTGGATTACCAGATCCCATGAGGAAATCCAGCAAAAGCTCAGCATTATAAAACTTTTTGAATTTTCTTTAAATTTTATTTTTTTATCCTTCCTTTTTAAAGTTAGGATTTTTTTTTTTTGCAAACCTGGGGGCCCTCCCTGGTCTGCAGAAACATCTCCCTTGTTTGCACCTGGCCCTACTGTGCAGATTTTTAAAATCTGCCTTCTAGGGACAGGTTTAGAATTAGATAGATAGAAAGATGATATCAAGTACATTATCTTAGAGGCAGCAATGTGCTCACTGATAAAAAAAAAATCACTTTGCTATTGTCATGTCCTTGCCCTGTCCATCTCTAAACTGCAGTTAAGTAACCTAAAAAATGAATGGCAGCTGACTCTATTGCATTCGCTGAGGGTTAAAAAAAAAAAAAGGCACCAGGCTCCTGGTATCCATCTGACTGAGGTCTGTTGAGATGTAAAATTATCCCAGCCCTCTGCTTAGCATTATTGTCTGGCCCTGAGATGAGGAGGAAGGCAGAGATCAAAGTACGTTGCCTTGACAAAGCCCAGCTGTCATAACACATCAGCCATATCGAGCATCTGAATGCTGTCATGGTTTCCTATCTCCAATGCTGGCAAGTCAGACTAACTGCTAGGAAATCTGGCACTTTGACAATGGAACAATATTTTTGTAGCTGTGCGGAAGAGCCTGACAGTGACTTAAAGCCTAAGTAGTGTTTCTAAATATAGTTGCTGCTGCTCTTTTTTCATTTGCATGGGAAATTTCAGATTCGAGACAGCTGGGAATAGCTGCCTTGGGTTTGAAATCTCCCAAGCAAACCAAAGGGGATGAGCAGCCGCTGTATTTGGAAACACTACAGATCATAAAGATACCTTTATTTTTGTTAATTTAGATACTTATATCCCACTTTCCTCTTCAGTGAGGAGCCACAGCAGCTTACAACCACATACCCCACTCCTCCACTGTGTCCTCACAACAAGCCTATGAGTTAAGCTGAGGGTGAGAGTGGGTGGCTGGCTGAAGGAAGTAGGGTACTCCTCATCTGGCACTCTAACCACTACACCATTCTAGCCAAAAGGACTATGGAGGGTGCTTGTACATGCCCTGTGGAGCTTCTTCACAAACCACCCAACACAATCCTTCCCCAAGTAGCATCCCCAGAAATGGCAGAAGTAATTTAGAAACCGCAGAGGATCAAGAGGTATCAACTATCATTGCACTTCTAACTGGTTTCCTTTTCATCAGGAGCTATTAGAATCCATTTGGCATAGTACTTTAATGCAGTGGTCTAATATGGTGTCTTCATGTCTCAGGCTTCATTTCTTGCTCAAAATGCATCTATATTTTTTAACCCCTTTATTAAACTTTGTTTGGCAGGCACTTAATGAACTCCTTTTGTTGTTTACTACACATGGGTGGATTTTTTTCTTATTCCCGGGGGAATCAGAGTGGTGGTGTCCAGCACACCATGTATAGAAGCTCTATAGAGCCAGTGTGGTGTGGCGGTTAAGGGCAGTGGCCTCTTGAGAACCAGGTTTGATTCCCCACTCCTCCTCCACATGAAGCCTGCTGGATGACCTTGGGCCAGTCATAGCTCTTTCAGGACTCTCTCAGCCCCACCTACCTCACAGGGTGTCTGTTGTGGGGAGAGGAAGGGAAGGAGATTGTAAACTGCTTTGAGACTCCTTAAGGTAGAGAAAAGTGGGGTACTAGGGTTGCCAAGTCTGGATTGGAAACTTTGGAGACTTTGGGGGTGGATCCAGGAGAGGGTGGGGTTTGGGGAAGGGAAGGGCCTCCGCATGGTACAATGCCATAGAGTCTACCCTTCAAAGCAGCCATTTCCTCTAGGAGAGCTGATCTCTATCAGCTGGAGATCAGTTGTGAAAACAGGAGATCTCCAGGCCCCACCTGGAGGCTGGCAATCCCATGGGGTATAAAAACCTTCTCAGTGTTTGCTTCTACCAAGTGTACACATGCTACGTTTGGTTTTATCCTATCCTTTCTTTTAGGCACAGGGAAGTATATATGGGTTTCCATTCTGGCTTCACAACCATCCTGTGAGGTAAGCGAGAGAGAGAGAGAGAGAGAGAGAGACTGGCCTAAGGTCACCCCATGGGCTTCAAGGCACAGTGGCTGCACACAGGAGGGAGCAAAGCCAGCTGAATTCTGCTCTATATACATGAGCATTTACCACATACACATGTAACTAGTAGAGTCCTAAAAATAGGGAGACACAATTGTACCATCCCTCAGTGGTTTCACCAAGAACTTAAGAGAAATGTGTGTAGATGTTTCCACATGTACACACCCTTTCTCTAGAATGTGTGTGTGTGTGTGTATAATTACCTCACCTTGAAAAAGCCAGAAGAGTCGTAGTCTGCTACAGACAGACTAACACAGCTACCTATCTTGAAAAAGCCAGGATTTAATTGGTATTTTATTTCCTGTTCAGACACTGCAGCTGATTAAACTTGGATCCTTCCTCTTTCCTCGTTGTCATCTGAACTTTAGGTTTTCTGTAAAGGAACCATAAATGAGAAGGGAGGTCTCTTTGTGTTTCCTGTGGCATCCTAAGGTGCAAGAAGCCTCTTGGGGTTCTTCTGAGGTTATAGATGGGCAATGTGTGAGTCCCTAATTGAATGTTTATACTGTATGTGATTGTGGGAAATGTGACCTATGCTTTTTCTATGTGAACACAAGACAATCTGCCTTGCTGCTCCCTCATATATGACATTCTTCCTTCTAGGATAGTCATGAAGATTCACGTTTTTTAAAACTGCATTTTTTTTTTTTGCTTAAGAAACTTCTGTGTAACCTGGGAAAACAACATGTGACATGTTCTTAAGGTCGGGTACATTTAATTTTAGTTGCATCCTTCTTTCATTAAAAAGAATCCCTATAAAAACAATTCTGTTTTAAAAGAACAGCTAAACCTAGCATGATGGCACAACCTGTGTCAAATTAATAGGCAATCTCTGTCAGTTTGGTGCTGAATAACTGGGGAAAGGGGGTGAATGAACAAACTATTCTGTTAGAAGTATAGACGTGTGCTTATCCAGCCTTTGGAAATATGCCAGTAACCCATTTATCATCTCAGCACGGCTTCCTCACTACTTTTCCTCGGGATAATGAAAGCCATTTCTAAAGGACCAAACTGGATCAGGGATGAGACACGATGGCCATTTAAAAAATTATTTTCCCTTCTGAATGTTGTCAATCTCATTGGTTTGATCTGCCCCCTTTCCATTGCTGTGGTTGATTCCTTGGTATGTTTTTTACGCTATTAAAATGCCATTTAGGTGTCAATGCCATTGTATGCAATTGGTGCACAAGTATAATTGAAAACGTTGACATTTCTGAGGGAGGAAATCAGTGTGAAAAAACAAACAAATGTAGTACCCAAATACAGACTTATTTATATATTTATTTTTCAAACTTACATTCCGCCCTCCCCACAAGTGGGCCCAGGGTGGATGACAAAGCCATTTGGCATCATAATATAAATACATTAATAAATAATTTAAAAACAGTCAAGAACAACAAGTTATAAACAATGATTTTAAAAACAGGTTGCACTATTTGTGTAGACACACCATTTCCAGAGCTGGTACTGTTAAGGACTCTAAGATCTACTTGCTTGGGGCCACGTTGAGCTGGTGAGCTTCAGCAGGGGCGGTCAACTTTTTCACTGGACGCCCCCCACCTCAGCCAAAGGCCTGGCAGAACAGCTCTGTTTTACAGGCACCGCGGAATGGCAAGAAGTCCTGCAGGGCCCTGATCTCGCACAGGAGCATGTCCCACCAAGCCGGGGCCAAGGCAGAAAAGTCCTGGCCTTGGTCGAGGCTAAGCAGACATCCCTTGGGCCGGGGACAACCAGCAGGTCTTGGTCGGCAGAGGGCAAGGGTCTCCAGGGCACATATAAGTACATTTATTGTAATTTATTGTAAGTTCATTTATTGCAAGATAAATGCCAAATCAAAATGAGGATACTTGAATAAACTAATGGTTTTCTGAAATCTAATCTCTTCCCTAATGTAGATGCTTTGTGAATATCTAGGCCTTGAAATCCAGGTCTCTGCTGAACATTTTTTTAAAAAATGTATGTTCATACTGATGGCTTATTTTAAAAACAAATCTTTAAAAATGATGATATTTGAAAACAAATAGGTGAACTAGATGGAAAATTAAGGTTTATATGTATTGTTGATATTTTCATTTCTCTGCATTTTCTGTAACTTCATAGATAAAAATAATTAAAAATAAAAGGAGTAGGGAAAGGCATGGTTTGAAATTGAGAAATGATGGACAAAAGAAGAGCGCTGAATTTTTATTTTCAGTCACCAACTGGTTTGGATCACAACCTGCCCACTGGTCATGAGCTGATCATTTGGTGAACTATTTAGATGCATCTGAGCAAATATGGATACACCCAGTTACTACAATTACACTGTTTTCTTCCATAATTATATTATATTCTTGCAGCCTACAAGATCTGCTCTGCCTTTAGTGCCTTCAGTTATACAAGGCATACAGAAGGAACACAAAAGTTCAGTTTTTTTTTTAGCTGAGGCTTACTATTTAGGTTTCTCAGTGCACCTTTGGTGGTTGTCCAAATTATAAACTAAACAGATGGCATGGCTTCTTGTGACTAGCTGTTGCAGTCACTTTTCAGATAGATGCCACTGACCGTATAAAAAGCAGGCAATGAGTTTTACCTGATGTTGGTCATTAAATGGATGCATCTAAATGCATAAGTGCGAGGAAATGAACAGTGAGGATTTCCATACTTTATTTAAGTTGGTTAACGTAATGGCCCAAACGACCATAACCAGGATACTGCCTCTTCTTCAGTAAATGTTCTTGGACTGGGGCAAAGCAGCCATAAGCTGCAACAAGTAAGCACCTACTCTACATGTGCAAAACAGCTGGGCACAGCACTATGCTCAAGATGACCTTCCTGATGGAATGCTGAAGCCATCTGATGAGGTGTTTGCTTTGCAAGTAATCTAGGGAACTCGAAAAAAGTTATATTGGTGAGTATGTTCTCTGCAAAGCTCTAATTGTGCCTGATGCTTAGCCACTCTTCTGCCTTCTGTTTGTCTTCTATATTCCCTTTCCATGACCATTTTATTCCTAGCTGTGGCACTCAGACATCTGGGAGCTGCATCTGAGAGAAACAGCAGATACAAATAAATTAAGCACATTCCCATCTCTACTGTCCCTTCAATCCAAAGTCCGTACCTCACAGGGTGTCTATTGTGGGGAGAGGAAGGGAAGGAGATTGTAAGCTGCTTTGACACGCTGAGTGAAGGGTGGGGTATAAATCCAACCCTTCTTCATTATAAGTTCCAGAATCTGGAGTTACTCCAAGTCAGGTTTATTGATGGCTCTTTCCCTGTAGAGGCTGGATCTAGGGACCTAGCAGGCCTCATTCAATGGGTTGGATCCAGCCACCTTTTTCTTCTCAGTTTTGCTCAGTTCCCCTTCTTATTAGAGCACCTGTCCTACATGGCTTTTGTCCATGCAGATCCCATGGTTCTCAAAGGGGATCCATTCTTCCTTTTTCACTGGTGAAAAAGCTGGCTTGATCCAACCCAGTTTCTGAGTGATATACTCTGCTTACTTGAGAAGATCCTCATTGTATTCCTGAGGATATACAGCATCTTACATTTCTGAGGCCTAGGTAAGCTGAAGGACATCTAAAGGTGAAGGTAAAGGTTTCCCTTGCTCAAAAGCCAGTCGAATCTGACTCTAGGGGGCGATGTTCATTTCCATTTCCAAGCTGAAGAGCCAGCGCTGTCCAAAGATGTTTCTGTGGTCATGTGGCCGGCACGACTAAAGGCCGAGGCACATGGAACGCTGTTACCTTCCCACTGAAGCGCTACCTATTTATCTACCTACAATGCCTTGCTTTCGAACTGCTAGGCTGGCAGGAGCTGGGGCCAGAGATGTTGACCCAAATTCCAAATCTTACCTGCACATGTTATGGGTCCAATTTATTTGCTATAAAACAAACGAACTGGGAAGCAGATGAAAGACAAGGATAAAGTGGAGAATTTACGTTTTTGGTGATCCCATCTTGCTTGCAGTGAAATGAGTATGTAATTGATCACCTTTTCCTAAGATGCTGTGGATGTCACTAGGTTTAGGATAGCCAGGAGGGCTTTCTACAGCTGTCTGTTTTCCATTTCAGTTTATTAACAGTGCAGTCCTAAAATTACTTACACCGTTCTAAGCTCATTAGCATCAATGGGCTTAGAAGAATGCCCCTCTGTTTAGGATAGCATTGTAGAGGACACTTCTGGCTATTAAGGGCGCGATCATACGCACCCATTTATGACGAAAGCGGTGTGATGAAGCGACGGCGCAAACCAGCGGGATCAGATGAGCACATCTGCGAAGCGCCGTGTACCCGGCATAACAACGTCGCGAACGCCCGTTGATGCACTTCAAAAAGAGACCACTAAAACAGAAGTCTTTTCCGGAAAAGCCAGAAGCAGGCGTGCGTGGGATCGCAGCAGCGCACCTACGCCGCTGTGTGATCGCGCACCGACGTTTGCCGTCCGATTCTGTGATGTACTGTGGGATCGCATTAATGCGCCTTTTTATGCAGCGACGCAACGCAGGTACGCTCCCCGTCTGCTTTATCGCACTCGTGTG
This sequence comes from Lepidodactylus listeri, assembly GCA_029233225.1. Taxonomy (NCBI): domain Eukaryota; kingdom Metazoa; phylum Chordata; class Lepidosauria; order Squamata; family Gekkonidae; genus Lepidodactylus; species Lepidodactylus listeri. Next base: position 26,831,005 of record JARCFY010000008.1, read on the forward strand.
GACGGGCCCTAAGAGAAACAAGGAAAGTGGCAACAACCAGATAGTATTATTTATTGCTCTGCACAGAGGTGTGTATGAGAAAAATCACTGCAAAATTCAGTGAGGATTTGTCAAGGGTAGCAAGCCATCCATCACACTTGCCACTGAGTCCCCACATTCGCTACAACAATGCCTGTGTTTGTGGGGAGATTTTGAACAGGGCAGACAAGAGGGGAAAATAGGCATCACACCTGGGCTATTTTTGTGACTTGAAATGCACCTGTGGTGCTTGGCAGAATTTTCAATCAGTGCAGAACGAAACATTCATCTAGATCTACACTGCAACCATTTTGCATGACCAAAGAAGTGTCTTAAGGCTCGTTCCAATGTTATCTTTAGTGGCATGACCACGTTATGACGTTTCCCAGGGCCTCTCAATAGTGCCGGAAGGCCTGCAGGGGGGAGTCTGTACTGTGCCTCCTCCTCCTAAAAACAGAAGGAATCCTGTTTTCCATGGTGCTCCTTACCACTGAGGTCCCAGGGAAGGGCTCCACCTTTTCTGTGCCACTGAAAGTCACTTTCAAGGTAGCCTTTGCATGTTTGACAGTGCCATGAAAAAAACAGCAGTGCTGGTTTATGACGGCTTTGTTCAGCACTGTCTGAGGATTCTATCGGAAGAAGCAATTTCCAAAGAAACCAGTGATTTCTGCCAGTAAGAAAAATTATTAGGATTAAGGAGAACATAAAGGGGAATGATTTTTTTAAAAAAACACATACTATTGGCAAAGACTGTCATTTTTAATAAATTAAAACATAAAAATTCCTTCGTTTCCTTTTTCCTTTTTGGTATATATTTTTTCTTTTTTAATGTTTTCATTCTTTTCTTTCTTTTGTTCCTTTTATTTTTGTTTCCCCCTGCCTTACTTTTTTTAGTTAAAATCATAACAATGTGAATTTTGAACAAGATCACTTGTCCCTTATATTGAAGTTAAATTCTGATGTATATGGCATTAAAAAAAAAATTCCTTAGAGCCAAACTAGATGTTACTTTTTGGTATTTTCATACAAGGGCATTCAAGTGTGCCCTGAAGCCACATAGTGGCTGTGTGAAACTGCTTCTTAAAAAGAGGGTGAGAGAGAACCAATGCTCCCTCAAAACTGTGGAGTCTTGTGAGCAGTAATTCCGCTTTGTGAGCTGCTGGCATTAAAGCTATGAGCGAGCGATTTGGCTGCTGCATAAATTAGTTTGCTCTGGAGCCATCTTTCCTGAGCGAAGACAAAAATGTGTGAGCTGGAGGCTAAAAAACTGTGAGCTAGCTCACACTAACTCAGCTTAGAGGAAACACCGGAATGAATAGGAATGAGCTCCTGCCTCCCCTCCCAGCAGTTTTCTTGAGCGAAAACCATGCAGCAGTGGGGGAGTTGTGTCATCGATTTTTTTCTGCTCCACATGCACAGATACTCCACATGGAGCAGAAGCAATTCAGAGAAATAACTCTGCCTCCCCCCCCCCCCCCCGTGTGTGGTTTTGCTGGAGAAAACTGCTTGGGGGGAGGCCAGAGCCCTTTCGTTCCCCTGCAGTGCCATTCTGAGCTCATGTGGACTCTCCTGTCTTTTTTTTAGAAGCAGTTCCATGCAGTTGCAATGTGGCTGCTGGGAGCACTTGAAAAGTGATGTCTAGTTTGGCTCTAGTTACTCCTGTTCACTGGAGGCATCAGATAGTGGCAGAGCTGTCAGGAGCTAATGATTGGGAAGATGCCTTATCACCTGCAGAAGGATCCAGGTTCTCTGCACCTGTGGTTTACAAGAAAGAACTATAAGAGGCATTGAGGAAGGCCTTTCTCTGCCTGAGGCCCTAATGATACTCTGCTGCTGGTCAGAGTTAGGCTTGCCAACCCCACAATGGGGGTGGGAGTTCCCCTGATTTCAGGCCCCCAAATCCGCCACCGGCTAGCTGGCCGGTGCATGAGCCCTGCCCCAAAATAGTTCCAGCATGCCTGACATGCCCAGAGGTGATGTCATCACGCTGGGCACATTGCGCGGGGACACTCTAGCATTCAGGTAAAAACTCTATGGTGACCATAGAGTTTTTACCTGAATTCTAGAGCATCCCCTAAATGACGTGCCCAGCACGATGACGTCACTGCAGGTAGGATGGGTACTATTATGTGTTGTTACTGTAACTGAGCTTCGTGCCATGCTTCGTAGACTGCAAGGATCCTGAGAGTCTTCTTGTGAGCCAATCAGAAGAGGGCATATTTTTGAGGGAATCGTTGCTGTTGGCTCTTACCTTAAAGAGGTGATTATACTGAAGCAGCTAATGCCTGAGCCTTGTGTTAGATAGCATTGCTTGCCAGCATGATTGAGCACTTGCTCTGATTGGCTGCCCAAATACAGACCAATCAGGGAAGTCTAGAATGAAACAGGAAAAGCAAATAAGGTATGCTGTAGTGTTCACTATGATTGGTTATTACTGTGTCAGGAGGTGTGGTTTTGACTGCTCTTGACAGTAATAAGTGGGGATTGTTGCTGAGTTATTTTGTGTGTTGTGTTCTGAGCTGAATAAAAGGAATCACTGTTTGATAAGAACTGCCTCAAGGTACCATTATACAATAGTGGTGCGCGCACTCCACGCACGCACCAGAAGACTCCAGGAGCCAGGCTGGAGCCCCCCACCAGGACTGAAGTCAGACCTTGCAGCCCTAGTCAGAGTAGACAGTGGTGAGGTAGATGGAATATTGATCTGACTTGGTATATAGCAGATTCAGTTGTTCATAAGAACTTCATAGGAAGATAGTGTAGAGAACAACCTATTCAGTTTGCATACTTGGAGATTAACAGGTGCAGAGTAGCGTTTCTCATTTTTTTAAAAAAAATTTTTTCCCATGACTGCTTCGGAAAGACTCTCTTTCCCATAGGGTCATCAACCGGCCTGGCTAAAAATGTCCTTTTTTTTAGTAGAGACTTAATGTGTGGAAATAGGCAGCTGAAACTTTTCTTGGTATGAAAGTAAAATAACATCCCCCAAAGGTGTATATTAAAGGGAAAGGGCTTTTTTTTCTCCAGGCGTCTGGCAACCCTACTTTCCCACAAAGGACGCTTGAAAACAACAGCATAAGGAAAAGTTCTTTCTCCAAGTCCCCTTTATCATTTGCTTTGTGAAATGTTCTGCTTCCACAGAGAACACTTGTCTACCCCGCTGAATCTCAAAAGCTGGCTAAATGGTGATGCTGCCTGGAAGAAAGAGAAATAACAAGACCACGATAACTGTAAACATCTGTTAAGTTGTCATGACAACCTCTGTTTCTGAAGTACCAAAAAGCTGAAGGAGAAAAGGGAAGTGTGGAGAAGAAAACTTTCAGTACTTAAATGGCCAGGTGTCCTCCCTTTACTTCTACTTAATCTTTCACTTCTGCTTACTTATAGAGGTTTTTCCCATGTCCATGGATGCTCTTATTATGAATTTCACCCTCCCCCAATCACACAACAATCCAAGATAGGCAAGGTTGCCAACAGACCTGGAGAAAAATGTCTGGTCCCTTTAGTGTGTGGAAATGGGCACCAGAAGCTTATCATAGCACAGAGGTAAGTAATATCACCTGATAAACAACATCCAATTAAGCCTCTACTACAAAGATGGGACATTTTCCCTCCAGACAGATGGCAACTCTAGGAATATGTCTGCATTTATTTATTTAGATGGCTTACACGTAACATTGCCAACTTCAAAGCTGGCCCATCTAGCTGTTCCTTTAATATCAGTTTGATGCGAGCAATTATCAGGTAATGTTAGTTAGCCCCATTTCATGAGAGGCTTCAAGCGCTATTGCGGATTCTTGCACCAGAGCTCTCTTGAATAATCCTCAGAGCACAGTGTGGAATGTGGCTGGGTGCTGAGAGTGTGTATACCTTTTCATATCACAGCATACTGAACTTGCCTCATAAGAATGGTCTTTCAGCCTCTGGGTGCTTTGGATGTAAGATGCTGAGGGGTTTAAAGGTCAAAACTCATCATTTTCAATGGGGGTCAGAAACACCTGGTTAGCCCAGGCAAGCCCAATCTCATCAAATCTTGGAAGCTAAGCTGGGTCGACTCTGGCAAGGACTTGGACAGGAGACCTCCTTGGAATACCAGCAGTGGGGAGGCAGGGGCAGGCCCTGTTCAGCCACCTCTCTGAATATCGTCCAGGCTCCCAGTAGGGGTCAGTCACCAGGGGTCGCCATGACTTCCAGGTGCACTCACAAGAACACACACACATGCACATATAAAAACACACATACAAAAAAGCGCTAGGGGTCAGAAACACACCAGCAGCCAAACTTGCTGGTATTTTAAAATGTCTGTCTGTCTATCATAGGTTTGTATACTGCCCTCTTCATGAGCAGGCTCAGGGCAGTTCACATCAAAGTCATATAAAACACTTAAAAATCTATTAATTTAAAATGCAATTCTAAAGCCCAATAACTATAAGGGAATTAGATAAACATATGGAACAGAGGTCCATCAGTGGCTATTAGCCACAAGGTATAGATAGGATGGTTAGACAGGGTCATCAATGCAACAAACATGAAATTAAGCAAACTCCGGAACATGACAGAAGGGCTTGGCATGATGTGGTCCATGGGGTCGCAAAAAGTTGGACTTGTCTGTGCGACTGAACAACAACAACATAGATAGGAACTCTCAGTCTGGGGCAAGTGATGCTCTGTATTCTTGGTGCTTGGGGGGGCAACAGTGGGAGAAGAGAGAAGAAGAAGAGATTGGATTTATACCCTGCCCTTCACTCCCCAAGGGAGTCTCAGAGCAACTTACAAACTCCTTTCCCTTCCCCTCCCCACAACAGACACCCTGTGAGGTAGGTGGGGCTAAGAGAGCTCTTTCCCAAGCTGTCCTTGAGGGAACAGCTGGTACAGAGCTATGGCTTGCCCAAGGTCATCCAGCCAGGTGCAAGTGGAGGAGTGGGGAATCAAACCCGGTTCTACCAGATTAGAGTCCGCGCACTTAACCACTACACCAAACTGGCTCTCAGGGAGGGCTTCTAGTGTCCTAGCCCCACTGGTGGACCTCCTGATGGCACCTTTTGGCCACTGTGTGACAGAGTGTTGGACTGTATGGGCCACTGGCCTGATCCAACATTGGCTTCTCTGATGTTCTTATGTTCCTATGACTGAAATTTAGATCTTGCCATATGCCAACAGGACTGCTGCTCTTAAACCGGCCCTGCTAGGAACTGGCTCTGCATCCTTGCCGCAGCTTCCAGTCCTGAGCAACCAGGATGAGAAGGTCTTCATTCTTACTCCCAGTTGCCAGACAGCAATCTGATTAAAGTAATTACATTTAAAGCAGGAAACAGGATGATTACAGTTACTCCCACCTGCTTCTCACTTAGTCCTTTTAGGGTGGCCAGCTCTGGGTTGGGAAATACCTGGAGATTTGTGGCGTGAAGCCTGAAGAGGGCAAGGTTTGGGACATAATGCCATAAAGTCCAACATCCAAAGCAGCCATTTTCTCCAGGTGAACTGATCTCTGTCCCCTGGAGAGCAGTTGTAATAACAGGAGATCTCTAGCCACCACCTGGAGGGTGGCAACCCTAGTCCTTTTGAAAACCCCCCCCCCCCCACACCCCCCCCCCCTTTACTATGAAAACAAGAGTGGAGGGTTTGGAAAAGACCAGAGGAGGCAAGGATGGGAACATCCATAGCTACTTCTTCTCCTGCTTTTGACATAAATGCTCCTTCTCTAGGTTACAGCCTGCCAATACAGTTCTTATGCTACCCTATACAATAACTCCTGTGCCATCCAGGCAGATATACATAGGTAGACATACCGTATTTTTCGCTCCATAAGACGCACCTGATCATAAGACACACCTTGTTTTTAGAGGAGGAAAACAGGAAAAAATGAAACAGAAAGAAAGAGAGAGAGAGATAAAGGAAGGAGGAGGAGGAGAGAGAGAGAGAAAGAGAAAGGAAGAAAGAAAGGTGGGGACACAGAGAGAGAGACAGACAGACAGACAGAAAAAAGGAAAGGAAGGAAGGAAGGAAGATAGAGAAAGGAAAGAAGAGAGACGTCAGCATGCCATGCAAAGCCAGGCCTTTCTGTGCAAAGTAGCCAGGGAGCTTAATCTGTGGGTGGGGCTTTCTGCTGCTGGCTGTCTTAAAGGGGAAAAGCACTTAAAGGGAAAGAGTACTTAGCCTGGTGGGGTTTTTCCTGCCGTTTCCCTTTTAAGTCTTAACAGCTCAGGCCCAGTAGGGAGGGGCGGGGAAGGCTGGGATGCCAGCCTGAATGGCGTTCCCCTGCATTCCTGCTGAAGAAAGAGCCCTGTTACAGGTAAGAAAAGCTCCATATTCGCTCCATAAGTTGCACACACTTTCCCCCCCACTTTTTTGGGGAGGAAAAGTGCATCTTATGGAGCGAAAAATACAGTAACCATCAGACTGGCTTCCTGTAATCCCCTTACTTTGATTTGACAAACTAATAAGAATGATCTGGTTTATTCTAAGTATGGGGGAACATTCATACAAGTGAGGCACATCCAGAGTGGTGGAGTTCATTCACTCAAGAGGAGGAGGAGAAGGAGAAGAGAAGAGATTGGATTTATACCCCATCCTTCGCTCACTTGGAGTCTCAGAGCGGCTTACAAACGCCTTTCCCTTCCCCTCCCCACAACAGACACCCTGTGAGGTAGGTGGGGCTGAGAGAGCTTTTTCCCAAGCTGTCCTTGAGGGAACAGCTGGTACAGAGCTATGGCTTGCCCAAGGTCATCCAGCCAGGTGCAAGTGGAGGAGTGGGGAATCAAACCCGGTTCTCCCAGTTTATTGTCCGCGCACTTAACCACTACACCAAGAGCCAACATGATGTAGTTGTTACAGTGTTGGACTGCGATCTGGGAGATCTGGGTCTGAATTGCCACGTGTAGGTTTGCCAACTCCAGATGGGAAAAATCCTGGAGATTTGGAGGGTGGAGCCTGGGGATATTTGGAGAGGGGAGGGACCTCAGCAGGGTATAATGCCATGCAATCCACCCTTCAAAGCAGGCCATTTTCTCTAGGGGAACTGATGTCTGCAGTCTGGAGATCAGTTATAATTTGGGGAGATCTCCAGCCACCCTCCTACTATTCTACCATGGAAGCTCACTGTGTGACCTTGGGGTAAGGTCACATTCAAAGCCTGACTTAACCTCCCAGGGTTGTTTTTGTGAGGACAAATGGAGACAGGGAAGAGGTATGTTGTAAGCCAATTTGGGTCCTTGTTGGAGAGAAAAGTGGGCTATAAATATATCATTACGGAGATTAAAGTATTACTACCTCATTCTGCTGTATGTAACCTTAAACCCAAATTAAGGCAGATCCTTGAAATCCATTATTCCTTTGTGAAATTATCCCCTTGCATGCAAATCTTTGGGGGGGGGGGGTTAGCATTTGTTTGTACCATCTCTTACAAAGCGTACTGAAGGTTGCTAGGCTACAGAAGGGAAAGCAAAACAAAACCACATTAATGGCAAGGGTGAAGAGCAACCTTTTCTGTTAGAATGGTGTCTGCATGGTTAGCTAACCTCTTAGGGTTTGGTCTGCGTTGAAACTCTACGAACTGCCTGGCTCTAAGAAGGCACAATGTGTATTCTGCATGTTATGTAAACAGAAAAGGTGCAGTATGAGTAGGAATGGGAAGCTAGTAACATTTTGCATTTATATACACTCCTTGGAGCATTGAGTGCACATCATATGCATTATCTCAGTAATAAAACTGATTTCAGATTTCTCTTCCCTGCTGTTTCAATCTCAGAATTATTTGTTTCTATTTGTGCAAACTGTGCTGGCAAGTCTTCCATTTTGTGCCATTTTCTGCTTCCTTGCACCATTCCCCCTCCCCTTAAAATGCATGCATTATTCTATGCTGCTTGGGTGTAAACAAAAGTTGTGTGATACATTATACATATATTGTATGTGCAAATTAGGAATGTTGTACATATCACTACCATATAAAGTAAATTGCATATAAAACCCCCACATAGCATGCATACATAATACAAACAGCAGGAGGGAGAGAGGGAGAGAGGAGGAGGGGGGAGATTGGATTTATACCCCACCCTTCACTATCTGAAGGAGTCTCAGAGTGGCCTACAATCTCCTTTCCCTTTCCCTCCCCACAACAGACAGCCTGTGAGGTAGGTGGACCTGAGACAGCTCTTTCGAGAACTGCTCTTTCCAGAACAGCTCTGAGAGAACTTGTGACTGACCCAAGGTCACAATAGCAGCTGCATGTGGAAAAGTGGGGAATCAAACCCGGTTCTCTCAGATTAGAATTCACACTCCTAAAAAGTACACCAGACTGGCTCTACAAAACCAACAATGAAGAAAGTCAAAACCATTGACAAAAATATTAAAAGATGCAAAATAGTGAACATTAATAGTGAACATTAATATCATCTTCCATTATTATTGATGGGGGATGAGGTTGTATCTGTTTGAGACACTTATGTTCTGCTCACTTTGCACTCAAAGCATCATACAAAAATATTTATAATTAGGAAACAATTGATTTAACAATTTCAAATAGCAGACTAGACCAATTGTTTGAACAGGGTTCAGAAAAGTAGACATTTAGGGGGGGAAAAAGACAGAAACCAAAGTCTCCTTTTTAGCTCACACCAAGTGCAAGCCAAAAATATGCAAAGCTCACAGAATGGGAGAGAAGACCTTGCGTGAAACCATCTTGCAAATTTATGGCAGAAGTAAGAGTTGAATTACAGAATTCCTGGCTCACAGTTTGAGCTCTTAACCACTTCCACTAGGTGTTGGGTTGGCAGGGTTGCCAGCTCCAGGTTGGAATATACCTGGAGATTTGGGGGTGGAGCTGAGGAGAGTGGGGTTTAGGGAAGTGAGAGCCTTCAATTGCATATAATGCCATAGAGTCCACCTTCCAAAGTGGCCATTTTCTCTAGGTGAACTGATCTCTGTCACCTGGAGATCCGTTGTAATCCCAGAAGATCTCCAACTACTACCTGGAGGTTGGCAAACCTATGTATTGGACATGATGCTTAATTGCCGCTGAGATATCCTGGCCACCTTCCTTACTAGGCCTTAAAATCTTCCATCGGAAGTGTGACAGCCTACTTCAGCTAAGATACCACTTCATGAGAGGAAAGGAAGCTGAAGGTACAAAATTCCTGGGTCCGAAGCCAGATTGAGGGCCTAGTGAGGCTAGAATCATGACTGCACTCGAGGGTTTCTTTTCCTTTAGTGCAGTTCTCCACTGCATCCACTAGGGGACAGGCAAGGCAGAGCAGAGTAAACCCTTCTGACCTCCTGATGCTGTATGCTGCCTATGATGGACCCTCACACTTCCCTCCCTCAAAGGTAGATTTTCCCTCCAAAACTTTGTTCCCTTCCGTGACTGTGGTTTTTTCAACCCAGAGCTGGCAACCCTATCTCCCACACACATACCTTGTTCCTTCTAGGTTTGCCATTTCCCCCAGGGGGCAGGGGTTAGCCTCCTTTAGGGCCCCCTGATCCGCTGGCCCGAATCTGGCTAGTGGGGGGAACCTCACCCCCCAAATGCCAGGATCACGGTGATGTGCCCAGCGCGATGATGTCACTTGGAGGTGACATCATCACTCTGGGCACGTTGCTGGGGGACACTCCAGCACTCGGCCTAAAAACTCTATGGTACCATAGAGTTTCTGGCTGAATGTTAGAGTGTCCCCCTGGTGATGTGCCTAGTGTGATGATTTCACTTCTGTGTGACATCATCACAGCATGCGTACATAGCGTGCACGCCAGAAGATCCCAGTAAAGAAGCCCCCCCCCCCCCCGCTGATAGCAGGGACCTGGCAACCCTAGTTCCTTCTCATCCCTACCCTAGCTGGGGAATTAAAGCATGCTTAGTAGTAGAACAGAAAAGCTCTGTGTCATTGATATTTCCCAAGAATCTATCAAAGTAGTGAAAGGGTGAACCCCCCCCCCCCAGTTTACACGCATTGTTATCTGTATTAATCTGTATTAGAAGTTATAACTATGGAATAGTGAATGCGTTAGCTGAATGCCGTAGTTTCAGTTTCTATCACATGCTGTGTAATTAATCTGTTGAATGAACTACTATGAGGTGACATCCGTTTCTTTAGCAGACTGTAAAAGAGAATTAGATTCTTGGAGGTGGAAGGATCCATGAGTGGCCTCTAGCTATGATGAACAAATAGAATCTCCATGTTCAGGGGCAGTATACTCTTAGTACCAGTTGTGGGGGGGGGGACTTTGGGGCTGGCTTTTGCCTCTATTTCCTGCTGGTGGGATTCTCAGAAGCATCTGGCTGGCTAGCATGGGAAACAGAACACTGGTCTAGAGAAACCTCCAGTGTGATCCAACAAGCCTCGAATTTTATTCTTACGAAAGGCACAGGACATGTTGTTATTCTGTCCCCATTTTGACAGAGGGTTTAAAAAATATTATTCAGTGATCCCACCACGTTCTCTGCATCTTTAAGAATGCTACTGAATTATTAAGGTGTGTGGGAAAAAAGGAGACTGCAGTTTTTTAATGTTGAAAACAAACTCTTAGGCTAAGTCCTAGGGCTGCCAAGTCAGCCCGGGGGGCGGGGGATCCCCCGCTATAGGGGTTCCCGATCCGCTGGCCGGCATTCGGCCGGTGGGGGGAACCCTGCCCCAGAAGTCGTCCAGTGAGGACGACTTCCCCCGTGTAATGACGTCACCTCCGGGTGATGTCATTACATCGCTGGCGCATGCGCAAAAGCGCACGTGCCAGAAGAGCTCCCGGGGGGAGAACAACTCCCCCCCGCCGGTAAGTTGCCAGCACTTGGCAGCCCTGCTAAGTCCTAGTGAGCTCTTAGCACTACTGAGTAACTAGAAAAGACAAATTCTAGAGGATAGCCATGTTAGTCTGTTGTGGCAAAACCAAAAAGGAATCTTAACATGTATTGTAGTTCCAGCTTTCATGGTTAGAATCTACAAGAAATGGGGACCTGCGATACTTGCAGGGGGGGGGAGTATTCCCTGCGGCTCCCCCACTGAAGCAGCAGGAACTCCATGTGGAGGAGGAGGAAGCACCCACAGGTGAGCCCAGCAGGCAGGACCGCTGGGCCCATCAGGCCTGCCAAATCTTCTTTCCTTTGGCACCAGCAGTGAGACCTGTGTGGCTCCCAGCTGCCAGGCCCACCAAGCCTTCTCCCCCCAGCACTGGCGGCAAGGCCTGCACAGCTCCCAGCCACTGGGCCTGCCATGCCTTCTCCCCTCCCCACGGCAACGGCAGCAAGGCAAGTTCCCAGTGCATTCTCTGCACATGCACAGGGAATGCTCTTTTACTTTTGGGGGGATTTAAGTATCCCCCGTATAGTTTTTTCAACATTTCAGATTTTTCTGCACATCTGGGGATTGCCCCTAGCATGGAGGGAAATCTTTTTTGCCCCCTGTGTGCCCCTAATGTGCGGATTTAGATATCTGCACAGAGGGGGCATCTTGGTTATTAGATATATAGATTTTATCAGATGCATGAAGTGAATTCTCAGTCTGAAGATATTGCTACACACATGGAAAAATGTTTGTTAGTGAGGAAGAAAAGCAATTGTAATTCCCATTTAAAACATGGTATGGAGCTATGATGCCTTGTAATTAATTAATATTATATGTTACATTTTAAAAAGGCTATATACAAGGGAAACAGAAAACTGGGAATAAGTCCCATTGAGTAAAATTGGAGTTACTTTTAAGGATGCCTGCTTAGGATTCCTCCCCAAAGACCTAGTCAGTTCTGTACCCTTTGATCTACTGAAGAACTGTACCTTCAACCTGATTAAGGAGCATAGATCAGGCCACTCTAAAAATTATTTCCAAAGTAATTTCAGACACATTCTGCTCACATATCTTACTGCAGGTTTTCAGAGCAATAAGCCATGATGGACCCCTTGCTTATTCAGTTTTGTGAGGCAGATTTCCCCCCACCAAAACTGCTGTTCCCCACTCTGACTGAGCAATTCCCTTGTAGTGTGTGTTAATATACGAACTATAACTTTTTGCATGACCCACCTTGTTATAGTGGAGTTAATTGGCTTCTGCCAAAGCCAGAGATTTATTGTAGAAAAGCAGGAGTCCCCTTGATATTCCCTTTTGTAAATGGCACTTGACACGAAGTAAAGATCAAACAGGAATGTTGGTTTTATTAAACAGGCACAGTTGGCTAGGAATAGGCAGGGGATGAGAAAACAGAAGTAAATTTTGAAGTATATACAGGATATAATATTTTGAACTCCTGACAGTGTATTGTTGAAGATTATTTTCTAAGAGACTCAGTTCCTAACATTGAGATGTTTGTTTGTCTTGGAGATTCCTTAACAGTGATAATGTGTCTTGATAAAGATTCATATATCTATCTTGGTTTCCTGGAGGCTAGTACTTTCTTCCTGTACTTTAATCCCTCTCTTGTGGAATTATAGAGTTCCCCCTTGACTACAGAGGAGTCTAAGACCATTTCCTTTTTCACACCGACCAGGGGTCACTTCTGAGTTGGACCCTCTGAATAACTCACATGGAAAAATTCTCCATTTCCTAGAAGCAATATTCCATTTCTATTTGGCTAGACTGATAGTTTCAATCTACTGACCAATCTCTTCTGCCAAATCTGATCCTCAGTTCTTAACACTGTTATTAAGTGGTTTTCAGCCTGGCTGATGCTTAGACTAAAGTTCCCCTTTTGAACTTTCCCTCAGATTCTGGTGGTATTCAATAAGGGCAAGGAGTTGTGTCCTTTCACTTTAAAAGTGTGTTTGTCTGATTCCCTCTGACAGACACCAACTCCAACTGCCTGGCTACTGACTCAACAGAGATGACAAACCGCAAGAAAAGAATCCTTTCCTCAGTACTGAGCTGCTCTTGAAGTTCTCAGCTGGCGTGGACCAATCAGAGAGAGGGGGGTGCATGCAGGCAGTAGCCTGTCAATCAAACTAAAATTCACCAGGAGGAATTATCCCTTTATCCTCCAGTTCTCTAAATTCAATATACTACTCATCCTGGGGTATTTTGGGGGGGGGGGGGGGATTGGGGAGATCAGTTTGTTACATAAGCCTTTAAGCTTGTCTTTGGATTCTGTGCCTGCCTTATACACCATTCTTTTTTCTCTAGTGTCTTTATTCTGCACTTTTTAAAATCAGGGTGGAATGTCACTTATGACGTGTGGGGGGGTAACATCTAAAGTTAGGGGTTTTTTTTAAAAAAAAAACTAATTGCCCTATTGCAGTTGCACAGTAGCATCCAGCAAACACCTTCCATTCAAATCCTCATGGTTCAGTTTTTGTTCTTGCAATTTAGTGTTTGTTCCTTGAATGAAAGGGAACAAAAAGAAAGGCAGGCAAAGGGGGGAAACCCACTGTTGAAACCCATCCATCCATCCACCCATCCATCCATCTGTGTGTGTGTGTTTATAAAATAGATTAACTAAATGCATATAGGTAAGGCACAGAGCTTGCTGTGCCACAGTCCTCTTCTACATGAGTTCATTTTACATGCTCCAAATGTGTGAAAAGGCTCTGTGCCCACATGCTACAGATGCAATTTCATTTTTCAGATTCAAGCGCTGCTGAAAAAATGCCAAACACAATATGACATCTCCCTCAAAGACAGAGATAATGTAATGAAAGCTGATGTACTTGTTCAGAATGCATTTCAGGCTCATCAGGGAGAAAGGGTCTACCTAGCCCACTTCTTGCTGTGTGCTGAATTTTCTATTAGCAGGAAGTTTTTCACATCAGGGGACATGGCAAAATGTGACCCTCTCCACCAGCGATCTGAAGAGATACAATCCATTCCAGGACCTTGCTCTGCTGCATGCATACATCTGATTTAGTTGTTTGGTTTTTCAATTCGTTTGGATGTTTTGTTTGATAACAGCCTGTGCAGTTGCACTGAGGGACAGTTTAAGGTAGTATTTTTTCATTTTTTTAAAAAAAATATTATAGACAGCAGTAGATACTTAAATGGAAGTCCTTAGGTATCCCTCTTGATAGATTTCTTGCCTGCATGGGTTTGTTGCCTTTGGCCATTATCGCCATATAGAATACCACTTAAAGCACACGGAGAAGAGCTTCCCTGTGGTGAAATTAACTGTGCTAAGAGTGTGTGACTGACAAGCACGTCCTGTATAGTTTAATGGATCGTTGCTACATTCTTCAAGGTTACTAACTTATTTATTTATTTATTTATTTATTATTTCAGCTCATATCCCGCCCTCCCCTCCTTCCAGAGGGCTCAGGGCGGCTAACAACATACATTAAAATACAGTGTCATTAAAACATATAAAATACAAAACAGACAAATAACATACCCTACTACAGGATGGCGTTTCTTCTTTTATCGGGGTAGCGTCTTAGGTATTAAACAATATAACCAGTAAGGCAACATTCATGCTGGCGGGTTCTCAATCGGGCCAGGGCCAGGATGTAACTATTGGGCGGCCCCAAAAGCCTGGCAGAAGAGCTCCGTCTTGCAGGCCCTGTGGAACTGTAATAAGTCCTGCAGGGCCCTGATGTTATCCGGGAACTCATTCCACCAGTATGGGGCCACCACTGAAAAAGCCCTGGCCCTTGTAGCCGCCAGCCGGGTCTCTTTCAGCCCTGGGAGAGCCAGGTAATTTTGGGATCCTGATCGAAGCACTCACTGGGGAATATATGGGGAGAGGTGGTCCCTCAGGTAGATAGGTCCCAGACCATATAGGGCTTTATAGGTAAGCACCGGCATCTTGAACCTTATCTGGTATGCTATAGGCAGCCAGTGCAGTGCTTTTAAGGTGGGCTGGATGTGCTCCCATACAGGGAGACACAGCAACAGCCGCGCCGCTGCATTCTGCACCAGCTGCAGCTTTCGGATTTGGGACAAGGGCAGCCCCATGTAGAGAGCATTACAGTAGTCCAATCTTGAGGTGACCAAAGCATGGATCACCGTAGCCAGTTTGTTGCGTTCAAGGAAAGGTACCAACTGCCTGATCAGCCGAAGATGATAAAAGGCCGACCTTGCAGTGGCTGCTACCTGGGCCTCCATCATTAACGAGGGGTCCAGGAGCACTCCCAAACTCCTCACCTCTGATGCTGGTACCAATGGCACCCCATCGAAGGCCGGGAGAGGAATCCCTACCCCTGGTCCACTCTGACTCAGGCACAGGACCTCCGTCTTCATCCGATTCAATTTCAGTCGGCTCTGCCTAAGCCAACCAGTCACGACTTGCAACGCCAGGTCCAGATCACCCGGACTAGAGTCTGACTGGCCACCCAACAAGAGATAGAGCTGGGTATCATCAGCGTACTGATGATGGCAACCCAGCCCATGCCTCCGGGCAATCTGGGTGAGGGGGCACATGTAGATATTAAACAACATTGGGGACAATACTGCTCCCTGTGGCACTCCGCAGACCAGCGGGTGCCTTTGGGAAAGTTGTTCCCCAACCGCCACCCTCTGTCCCCGATCTTGGAGAAATGAGGAAAGCCACTGTAAGGCTAACCCTGAATCCCCATGTTGGCGAGGCGGTGGGCAAGTAGCTGATGGTTAACCGTGTCAAATGTGGCCGACAGGTTTAATAACAGCACCGCCATGCCGCCTCAATTCAGATGCCTCCGGAAGTCGTCTGTGAGGGCGACCAGCACCGTCTCTGTCCCATGGCCGGGTTGGAAACCGGACTGGAATGGATCTAATACAGAGGTGTCATCCAAGAAGCTCTGCAACTGGTCCGCCACCGCCTTCTCGATTAACTTACCCAAATAGGGTAAGTTAGATACTGGCCGATAGTTGGCCAATTCAGCCAGATCTAATGTTGGCTTTTTTAGAAGGGGACGTACTCCCTCCACCCACGCAACTTTGGATCCAATCCATGGTTTATATATACTGCTCTCTGGTATAAGTCTAAGCATGCTGGGGCACTGCTGGACTGTGAGTGGGAGGACCTCATATGGAAGCATTGCTTGTATGAATAGGCTTACTGGTTACCCGTTCCAGTCACCATGGCTTGCACGACTGGGAAAGCCTTACCTTGGACTGCCACACCAAAGCAAATTACAGCGTGTGCATGAACTGTCCCCGTGCAGAGGAAATAATTCATACAAATGGCATCTCTGCATGTACACCTCCCCGATGTGAGTGTAGCAGAGGCCCTGAACACTCCTGGAGACATATGCATGAGGACTGCAAGGTGAGTAAAGCAGCCAATAATGTGTGATACTTTGTGTCCTTTGTTACTTTTATTATTTCTATACCACCAAATGTGTGCATTACACTATTCAAAGTTACAGACAGGTCACTGCCCCTGACAAGCTTACAAAGTGAAACAGGCAATTAAAAGAACAATGGGAGAGTGGGAGAGTCAAAGAGGTGGGCAAGGGCAGAGTGTGTGCAAAGGCATAATGCTTGGATGAAACTGGATCAGGGATGGTCAAACTCCACCACCAGGTTCAGTTTAGAAAGGAACTGACAATTTATGAGCAACATTTGGGACTGCTTCAGCATTGTTCAAGGCACTCTTGTATTAGGCTTGCCAACCCTTTGCTGGCAACCATTGGGAGCATCTGGGGGCAGATCATGGAGAGGGCAAGTGTCGCTAACTAGGGATGGGCATGAACTGAGGAAATGCAGTTCATGGTTTGTGGCATGCCCAGTTCATGAACCATGAACCATCATGAACCTTTAGGGGCTAAATGAACTGGTTTGGTTCATGAGTTTTGTGACATGGTAGAATGCTAGAGACACCAAATTCACAGGGGATCACCGGTTGACTCTCTTCTACCTTCTCCTAATTTTGGTGAGGATTGGATTTATGGGGTCCGACTTATGCCCTCCCCCTACAGGTAACAGAAGCCCAGCAGGACAGAATCAAAGTCCCTGAGATTCTCTGTAGTAGAAACTGAAGATGGGGAAAAATTTTGTTAGCCCAGTAGAACTAGTGCCACTGTGGCAATGCAAACTCAACAGGACTAAGTTCAAGCTAGAGAATCTGCAGAAGAAACTGAAGGGCGGGGGGGATTTTTGCACTCCCAGCAGAAACCAGTGCAGTGTACAGAGTGCTCAGCAGTACTGGTGTAATCAAAGAGTGCCTAGCAAAATGCCAGCTAGAAGACCACTTGATTCTTTTTTTTTTTTTAATCCTTTTCCCAGCTTCTTGATGCATGGAAGTTAACCCCCCCCTTAAAGATTATATATATATTTCATAGGCTCATAATGCCTACTCAGGGATCAATTTATTCTTGGTTTCTAAAACATTAGTGAATAAAAGAGAAGAAACAGCAATAAAAAAAATTATTTATGTGGACCATGCCTCAATTTATTTAGTTATATGTAACCAAAATCCTTATTAAAAAACCCTATGACATTTAAATAATGAAGTACTGAATAATGCAGAAATAAGGGAGAAGCTTTATTAAGACTTAGAATCCTTCTTTAAAATAAACACTCAACCTGAAAGTTCCCCAATTATTATTTAGGAAGCAGCTAATGCATGCTTTAAAGGCATGACTATAAACCCTGCTTCGTATCTCAGTAAAATTAGAGAGAAAGAGAGGAAGAATTGTCTCCCCGCAAAAAATTTCTCTCTAGAAAATCAGTATAAAGGAAATCAATAAGAAAGGCTTTTTGAAGGAAATTAGGATAGAGAAGAATAAACTTGACCAAATTGATATGATGTCTCTCCATAAAAAGATGCTTTATACAAAACAAAGATTCTTTGAAAATGGTGATAAGGCTAGAAAATTATTAGCAGCAAGGTTAAAAAAAGAAGCAAGCTAAAGAAACAGTTGCTGGAATAAAGCTGAGAGATGTAATAAAGCTGAGAGATGGCACAATTACATCAAGCAGTAGCTTAATTGTGGCTGTGATCATACACACAATTAGACCCAACATAGGCACAAATGCCGGGTGGATTTAAAGGGCGCGATCAGACAACAACATCTGGGAAGTGCCCCGCAGCCATCAGCAACTTGTTCTGCTCTACCACAGAAGCAGAGTTAAAAGATGCTGGGGAAAATCTGGTAGGAAACGGGTTGTGATGGGCCATGGACAGACTTTTCCCTGTCTGATCGGTGCAGTGTGCTCTCATGGCATTTGGATGGTCTGATCAGGCCATCCCGACTCCGTGCCATTGTTTTTTTTCCCCCTTCATAGTATGTGCATCATTGCAAACTCCATAGGGAGCCCTCAGTGTGGAGGTGCGATTCATTGATCCCTCTTTAAGCGCATGGAAAACAAGCAACACAACCCCTCCCCTGACTCACCCACAATTGTGTGTGATCACACACTGATGGACTGCGCCTGCAGCTTCAAAGGGAGGTGTGATCATGCAACTGTGGGTCAAATTCTTCTGGAGGAAATAGCCTTGCTTCCACCCCGTTTTATCTGGCACATGTGACTGCACCCTATTAAAGCCTTTACTGAATACTATCAAAATGTATCTAAAGCAAATCCTCCAAAAGTGGATATATTTTTTAAAAAATTAAATAAACTTAAGATACCTGAATTAGCAGAGGAAGACAGAATGTTAATGGAGAAAAAATCTGCAGGAAGTTGTTAATGCAATTTAAAATTTTAAAACAAATAAAGGTCTTGGACCAGATGGTCCAACTTTAGAGTTCTGTAAATAAAATCTTCCAAATAATAACGTTATCTTTGTTACAAACCATCAATAATATCTTTTGAGTCTGCCTGTTTACCTAAAACATGGACTGAAAGTAAAATTATTGTGATTCCAAAACCAGTAAAAGAGCCTACTCTTATTAGATCCTATCAACTGATCAGTCTCCTAAACTTAGACTATAAAATGTTTGCATTTATCTTAGCAAATAGACTGAAGGGCATAATAAGTAAGTACATATCACCTGACCAAACTGGCTTCATCTGTGGACACCACATAGCCACCAATATACAAAAAATAATAAATTTATTGGATGTTGTTAAGAAGGGAAGGATTAGGTCAGCTTTCTTGTTTCTTGATGCTGAAAAGGCATTTGATAGGGTGGAATATAGCTTCCTGTTAGAATCTCTAGATGCATTTGGTTTTAGAAACAGCCTTAAGAAATGTGTAAACTTGATCTTTTCACAGCGCTGGGCTAGAATGAGTATAAACAGGTGCTTGTCATCACAAATTGATATTACTAGAGGTGTACATCAAGCGTCAAGGGTGTCCTCTGTCTGCTCTTCTATTTATTTTTTTCCATAGAACCACTAGCTGTTGCAGTAAGAGAAGAATCAAAAATTCATGGCTTCAAAACAGAGCAGCTCATAAAATTGGTCTTTATGTGAATGATATTGTAATTTTCTTAACAAATATTGAACAATCTAGGAGAGTATTAGAAAACCTTATTACTCGATATGGGAGTGTTTCTGGGTATAAATTGAATTCAGATAAATCAGACATTGTATGTCTTAATACAAATATAAGTAAATGTAAAAAAGATCATTGGATTTGGGATTTGAAGTTGGAGGACCAAATTAAGTATTTTGGTATTCAGTTAAATAAAATAAACAATTGTCTTTTAAAAATTAATTGTGATCCAGTGATAATCGAAATTAAAAAGCAGTTTCAAATTTGGCAGGCTTTAAATTTATCTCTCCTTGGACGTGTCAATGTGATAAAAATCATAATTCTTCCAAAATTAATTTTTGAATTTAGTAACTTCCCAGTGGAATTCCCAGTAAAAATGTTAAGAGAGTGGCAATCATTATTAAATACTTTTTTCTGGAATAAAAGGTAGCCTTGGATACAATGCAGTAATATATATGATAAACAATTAAATGTTGGCTTAGAGATATCCAACCTTTGATTATATTACCAAGCCACCAGATTAAATTGGTTGAAAGATTGGTTATCAAATGCTATCAAAAACTCTCTGACCTTTATAGAACAATCTTTGTAAGGTACTTATGAAGAGTTGGCCTTGGGTAAGAAAAGAAAACAGGAAGAAGTATTATAATAAAACCATCATAAATGCTGTAATAAGTGTTTGGGATCAAGTTAAAAATAAATTGTCACCAAGACTCACTCCTTTGGCTTCTGCTGTTAGGGATATGATTGATGAGTTAGGTTCTAAATTTTCCCATTTAAGAAGATGGGAATTTTCAGGGTACAGTACTTATAGAAATTTGATCATTGATAACCATATAGTGATACAAAAGATATGAAGGGGCCCAATATTTCAGTATTTTAATATCTTTAAATTTTTTAGTAATAAAAAAGTCAGAGGTTACCTTTGCAAATTAATACAAAAAATGCTATCTTGAGGCCTACAACAAAGTTTGAGGAATTACTTTTAGCTGATGGTAAAAGTTTTACTTCAAGGATGTATTCCTGGTTATTGAAAAATTTACTCAAACATGATTAAGATTTTCACTGTAGGTGGCAAAAAAGTGTATTCTTGATGAGTCAGCATGGAAATTTATGTTTACTCATGGCACTAATTTTACAGTTTGCCTCGCTTTTAGAGAAAACTTGTTGAAAATGATTCATAGATGGCATTTATTCCCTATAAGACTGGCAAAGATTTATAAGTTTGATTCCAGCAAATGCTGGTGCTGTAAAGAAGACAAAGCAGATTTCTTTCACATGTCGTGTGGTCCTGTATTTGTGCCTCCAGCTTCTGGAAACTAGTGGCAAAATTACTATCAATAGGGTTGGGTATACAAATCCCTTATAAGCCAGAGACATTATTGCTAATTTATCTTCCTGATGTTCCCAGAGATCAGCAAGTAGCCACCTTGCATATGATTACTACTGCTAGATTGATCTTTGCCAGGTATTGGAAACAAAATAATATCCCTAATCTACAAGAATGGTTACTGAAAGTAAAGGAAATTTATACCCTGGTGAAATTAACCACTTACCAGAGTAATAGGTATATATATAAATTAGAAAATTTATGGTCAAAAGCAACACAAAAAAATAGAGCCGTTAATTGCATAATAATATTTAACAGAAATGTTAAACTGCTGGAATAGGATTTGCTATGTTCACAAGACAGGGTGGATCATGATTTTGTATGGTGATGTATTTTATGCATATTCTGTATAATTTTTTTTGTATTTTTTATAATTGTGTTTTGTTTGTTTTTTTAAAAAAAGGTATTGCTTGCAAGTTGGAAGATCTGAAAGATGTCCTGAAGTGTCCTGGATATCTGTTTTAGATTATGGAAGACAAATTTTCAGATGAGCTGACTACTCCTAAATCGTGCTACATATTGCTGGCCAGCTTATACTGATAGAAAAATCTTATCTCTGTTTAGGGATGGGCACAAACTGTGATGCATTTTGGCTGATTCATGGTTTGCAAACTGAAGTTTGTGGCAGGTCAACCAGCACAAACTTTCCACAAACTTGGTGGTTTGGGGTTGTTTGTGAATGGACACATTTCCAGATAGACTGTCTCTGCTTAATCTAAATGTTTACAAAACTACAAAGGCAGGATGAGGTTCTCTGTGCATTTGGTGAGTATAGTTTGTGGGGGGTCCATTCTATGCACTTTTGAACCTGTGCCCAAAGTTTTCCCCAAAAGCACTTTCCTAAGGCATCTTCTTTTGGGGGTGATAACTCAGACTTCCTAAGTGCAATTTGCACATAAATTAGAGGACACATGGAGGAGAGTCAGCCAGAGATAGCCTGGTGAGTTTGATGTCTCTAGCTGGTACAGGGTTCATTCTATAGACACCTGGACCTGTCATTTCCCCAGAAAGCACTTTCCTGGGGGCATCTTCTTTGAGGGTCGTTTCTTGGACCCTATGAATACAATCCTCATCAAACTTGGAGGGCAGGTAGAGGAGTGTCATCCTGAGATCCTCTGTGAGTTTGGTGTCTCTAGCACACCAAGGGGGCCTTTGTACCACATCATGAACCTCACAAACCAAACCAGCTCATTTGGCACCTAAAGATTTTTGATGGTTCATGGTTCACGAACTCGGCACACCACAAACCATCGCATTTTCCCAGTTTGTGCCCATCCTTATTCGTGTTACCAAAGGATTATTGCCTTGTGAAAACAACCTGAGAATCCAGATTGAGTGAACTAGACTTTTGAAAATCCTCACATGAATTAATCTAATGGTGTCTCTTGCCAAATATCCCCGTACAGAGTCATTCAGTTTTATTTTTGGCAGGAATGACATTGACATGCAGTAATACGATTTGCAGATATTTTATTGAAGGTCTGGAGAAGCTTATTGTTGATTAATTGAGAACTGGAGCAGTGGTTTGACGTCATTAAACGGCAATGTAGAATGCCTCAGTTTAAGGAGAGGCGACTTTGGAATCGTGAGGATTTCTTTTCCTTTTATCGAGCTATACCAGAATTGTAACTTTCAAGACCTGAATGTGGCCACCTGGGCAAGCCCCACGGAGCCCAAATGGCATTGAGGCACTAGTCAGGCCTGCTTGAAGAGAAGACAGCTGGACTGGGGGGAGCTCTAGCATGCCACTGGGTGGGCTGGGCCTGCTCTGGCAAGCCACAGCATCAAAAGAAGAAGGGAGCACAGCTGCAGAACAGGTGGCAGCAGCAGGGAGGAAAGCTCCAAGGCCAGAGAGGCTGGGTGCCACCAGTGAAGGAAGCAGGCGGAGGGAGGCCACTGAGGACAGCCAGGTTGCCCCCGTGATAGCCTGGCTGCTCTTTTATTTAGTATTTGGGGGAATATTAGCTCTTAACAGTATGCAGCAGGCGTTGCGGATCTCCACCTATGTCTACAGAGGCTGCGCTTCATCGAGACTTCCCAGGAACTGATACAAGACTCAGGTTAAGAGTTATAAAAATAAGGTGTTTACTATAAAAATGATAAAAAGATTCATAGGCAATATTACACAATCATACACACAATTACACAGATCTAAGAAATTAGGTAGAATTACAGAGACGTTTGCATGAGCAGGAGAATTGATGGTATCCGTCGAGGGTGATATTTACCTATATAGGAATCTAGCGGAGTCCGTCTGGAAAAAGTGGGGAAAGTATCTTCAGACAAAGGACAAAGGATCGTGGTTCTGAACCAGCAGAGGCCACGTGGCGGAGCCAAGTGGTGCACCCAAGGATCCGTGAGGGAGGGAGGAAGAACAAGCAGGAGCGGGAAGGGAAATCTAATCTGTGACTCTTGGGGAGCAGTATTTATTGGGGGGTGTTCCCAGGAGGTTGGCAAGGTATGAGACCTTCCCAGGAACGCCTATAGATGGTCCGTTCTCTGTTCCTAGCCACTAAGAGGGTCCTATGGGAGTGGTCAATATTTAGATCTACCTAATAGTCAGGACAGGATGTTGACGTCAGCTGCATCTGGCATGGTCTTCTAGATGAAAGGGGTCCCGGGCGGCAGGACTGGTCCATCAGGAAGTGTCCCGCTGCTTTCGCACCCGCTGCTTTCACACCTTTGATGTGCCAAATGGAGGGGGGAAGTTGCAGGAGGGGGTTCAAGCCTGCGTATGTGTATGGAGTTTGTTCTTTCATGGAGTTAGTGGCATGTGTCTCTGGACAAACAGCTTCACATGGCTTTGTGTGTGTGTGAGTGTCTTTGTGCTTTGTGACAACCTCCAGGGTGGAGGTGGTAACCTCAGAAAATGGCGCTTTAAACCTTCGTTGAAAGCATCTGCTATAATTTTCCCACTGGTCACCTCGTGCACTATTTTAACTCACATAACTGGCAGCATAGTCCATTCACTGCTCTCATGAATCAGCAGAAAAGTCCAAAAGTATGTAGCTCTGGCTTACAATTAGGCACTGGCAGGTCAGTCCAGGGCTGCAGCAGCTGGAAGGACCCAGGGAGAGCCCAGCGTTGGAGGCAGTGGGTGACAAGCATGCTGGAGCTCACAGAGAGGAAGAAGCAGCTGAGGGAGGCTGGAGAGGAGGAAGTATCAAGGGGGGGGCATCCAGCTCCCAGGAGGTGGCAGTCATGGGGATGGAACACTGGAGGGGGTGTCTAGTCAAGGGTAATTCAGTGGCAGAGGGCCAGTTCCCAGTCTGAGGCCACAGGGGGTCAAGACACTGGATAGAAAGCTTGGAGATGAGGCAAAATATACTTGTAGAAAAACTTGGAACTATCTTACAGTAAGTGTACATGTGTTTTGTTTATAAAGTAGGTATTTGTAGACACTGGAGAATACAGAGACAGGATGCAGCCACTATAGACTCTGACCCCTTGTTCCCTTGGTCTTTCCCACTCACCATCCTGTTCTCTGTTTGTTGTGCATAGAAGTACCTAATTCAAACCATCTCTTACTGCCTTGGAGCGTTTCTAGGAAGACAAGGTCCTGTACCCTACAAATCCACTGAGCAGAGCTTGAGCTTCTTCTAGCCTAAGAAGTTTCCTGTGATTTAAGTGGCGCTTCTGTTGGTAGAAGTGCCTCTTAAGATGCAGGAAGAATCACTTAAGTTAGAGGAAGTCTTCAAACTTTCCTGAGGGCAGTACCAGGATACAGGCCAAGGTCCTGGAAATGTTATGCTAAGAGGACCAAGATAATTCTTGTGGTTCTGCTCCTGTCATCTGTCTTCAATACCTTCAATACCAGGGAAAGAGAGGCAGGAATAACAAGCTGTTGCAACCAACAGGCTAGAGATGCCACCTCGGAAGTGGACCTGATAGGGCCTATCTGGATAGAAGACCTTAGAACCCTATTTTTGCTGCTCTGAGCTCTCTAGATGGAGAGAAACATACATAAGGAAAGACATGTATAATTGAATATAATTTGTGGTCTTTTTAAAATTTAGCAACATCTTTATATGTAAACAAGCTGATAAGACCCTGCAACACATTTCTTTGTGGAAGAAGCTGGAATAGTTCACTACAGGAGCGGTTCACAGTGCAATCATAAGCGTTTACTTCAGTGAGACTTACTCCTGAGTAAGTGTGTTTAGGGTGTTAGTTTTAATCTGCAGCATCAGAAATGGAGAGAATTTCATGGGGAGGGGGGGAAGCGGCCTTATTGCTGAACAAATGTGATCGGGCTTATGGCTGAAAAAAACCAGAGCCATGTAAATAGGTAGTGCATACTGTCATAGCAACAGCTCTCTGGCTTGCCTTTCCATTCTGTTCCTCAGCTGGCTAAGTACTTTCCCAAACAAAAGAGCTGTTGAGCAGCAAAGCTCAACTTCTGTAAGTATCTGATGGGCACAATGCACCAAAAACCCCTGATCTATCAGATTTGCTGTTCTGCAGGAGCTCCAAAGAAAGCACAGAATATGAAGCACATGCTTCAACTTCGAGAGACTCTCAATTTTTCTTTAAAAAAATACATTTCTAGCCTTCA
Organism: Lepidodactylus listeri; assembly: GCA_029233225.1. Classification (NCBI taxonomy): domain Eukaryota; kingdom Metazoa; phylum Chordata; class Lepidosauria; order Squamata; family Gekkonidae; genus Lepidodactylus; species Lepidodactylus listeri. The sequence goes on from JARCFY010000008.1 coordinate 26,856,228, forward strand.
TGGCTGCAAAAAAGCAAAAAGTGGGTGAAAATATATTTCTGGGGGTTGGGCTGAAGGGGCTGTACGTTGTGTAACTTCCTGTCCTTGAGAAACAACGCCCAAAATAAATTAGGCAAAACTGTACAATTAAGTGTGCAGGATAGAAGAAATCAGGCAGGGAAAGTGTTGGAGTGAGTGACTCAGCATGCCTGGATGTGGGAGTGGGATGCTACATCACTCTTTGTATGTATAAGGGTGTCAAGGACCCAACCCTTGGTCCCTCTGAGTCACTACCTCTTGGACAAGTGAGCAAGGCTCAGACCTGTGGGTCTGCACACAAGACACCACACCTTGGTTTGCCACTGCTCTCCTCTGTGGAGTTTTCCTTGGTAGTCTCCCTTCACAGTACCGACCCTGCTTAGCTTCTAAGGTCTCATGAGGTCGGGCTATTCCATGCCACCTTCCCTCCCAGGATCTATTGAATGAATTACAAATTATCTCAGACTGTACCTTTCCTTCAGTATCCCAGACAGATGCATTAAGGTTTGGATATCATTCATATAGAATGTATGTATATTTATTGGTTGGCTACCATGCTATTTACAAATAATACGCACTCTGGTGTCAACTTCAGAATGTTATTCCTCATTAATATTTCAGCCTTTTGTGCTGAATGCTGATTTATTTATAGCTTCTTCAAAAGCTGTTCTGAGAATAAATTACATGAATGAATTGGGATCCTTCTGAGAAAACAGCAACATGTTTATGGCTAGCATCTGCTCCTTCCAGGAAATAAACAAATGTACACATGTCTAATAATTGGTCTGTTTTCTCCTGTTTACCCAGCTTGAAGGCAATGTACAGGATGGATCAGTAAATTAATTATGTGTAGCTATCCTTTGCTCTCCTTGTGGTTCAAGCAAGCATACGTAGCACTTCATTAAATTTCAGGCATCAAGAAGGGGTTTCCATGGATGTGAAATGTCCACCCCTCCACAACCTCTTTTACCAGGCCATTCTTGGGCTGCTGCTGTACACCTGTTACTTGCCCTCTCAGCTTCTGTTTTGATATTTTTCACCTTTCATTTTTCTCCTTTCCTGAGGAGAGGAGTAGTCTCAGAGCAGCTTACAAATTCCTTCCCCTTCCCCTTCCCACCACAGACACTTTGTGAGGTAGGAAGGGCTGAGAGAGCTCTTTCTAGAACAGCTCTGACAGAACTACGGCTTGCCCAAGGTCATCCAGCAGCTGCAAGTGGAAGAGTGGGGAATCAAACCCGGTTCTTTCAGGTTAGAATCCACTACACCAAACTGGCTCTGAGAGGTTTGAGCCAATCAGGGATCACATAGTGAATGAGATGACATCATGAGCCTATATAGCCAATCAGATGTGGTTCCTTGATAATCAACCATGCTTCTGAATTTCTCTCCCTCTGATTTACCTTATCCTTATCATGAAACTTGTCCAAGGGAAGGGTGGGCTGCATTATGAAGTGAGTGCTGTGTAGTGGAGAGGTGCCTAATTCCACTGAGGGAGCACAAATTGAAATGTGACAAAAAAACCCTTTCAAAATGCTGTGAAACCACATTAGCTTGATTGGATGGTGACATTTGAAGAGACTGAGATCCATTCTCTCCTCTACCTTGGCACTCCTATAGTGACATATCCTCTCCCCCCCTTCCCTGTATAATGTAGAGCTGAACCATGGGGAGTAAAAAATTTCCTGCTTAAACAGCACAGCGGTATTTCTCTAAGCAGCATGGGGGAGCTAAGTGAAGTCAGGATAGGGCTGCCAACTTCCAGGTGGAGCCTGGAGATCTCCTGAAATTACAACGGATCTCCAGACCACAAAGAAAATGGTTGCTTTGGAGGGGGGAGGGCAGGCGCTCTGGCATTACCCCTTGCTGAGGTCCCTCCCCTTGCAACGATCCGCCCTCCTTAGGATCCACCCCCAAATCTCCAAGAATTTCCCAGTCCAGAATTGGCAACTCTAAATCAGAGAGGCAAATTTGGAACTAGAAGAACACGGGCAATCTCATCAGCCTTTAAATGGAGGGCATGCATAATTACGCGATTTCCTCCAGTACCCCAAACTGTATTCTGGTGTGTGGGGGGGGTGTTTTTCAGCCTTTCTCACAGAGACAGATTAGGAGAATTAAACAACAACAACAAAAACAACAATCCATTAAAAGCAATAGAAGCTACCAGGGCTCATTTCGTAGCAGGAGCTCCTCTGCATAATAGGCCACACACCCCTGATGTAGCCAGTCCTCCAAGAGCTTATAGTAGCCCCTGTAAGAAGAGCTCTGTAAGCTCTTGGAGGATTGGCTACATTAGGGGGGGTGTGGCCTAATGTGCAAAGGAGCTCCTGCTACGAAATGAGCCCTGGAAGCTGCCTCAATGTTTTCCTCAAACATAAAAAAACTATTCAACATTCCCTTCATAAAATGCCCTCCTAAACAATTCCACTTTACATCAGGAAGGATAGTATTGGAGAGCCTTCCTGATCTTATCAAGGCAGGCCATTCCTCTACAATAGAAAGATGCTGAGGCATGGACAGTGTTTGATTGTACACATTTGCTGGGCAGCACCTTCCAAAGGCCTTGCTCTGAGGAACAAAGCTATCCCAGCTGAACATCTCAGGAGAGGCCCTTTTTGCTGTCCCTTTCCCCTGCACTTTCAAAAGGATGGGTGCCTTTCACAGCAGGAAAAAGCTTTGACAATGAGTCTCCACTCAGCCATAGTCTTGTATGAATCTCATGGGCTGCCTGACTGTACTCCCCTTAGGACACATATAGAAGAAGAAGAGAAGAAGAGATTGGATTTATACCCCGCCCTCCACTCCCCAAGGGAGTCTCAGTGCGGCTTACAAACTCCTTTTCCCTTCCCCTTCCCACAACAGACACCCTGTGAGGTAGGTGGGGCTGAGAGAGCTCTTTCCCAAGCTGTCCTTGAGGGAACAGCTGGTACAGAGCTATGGCTTGCCCAAGGTCATCCAGCCAGGTGCAAGTGGAGGAGTGGGGAATCAAACCTGGTTCTCCCAGATTAGAGTCCACGCATTTAACCACTACACCAAACTGGCTCTTTGAGTTTGAGTGCTGTGCTTTTCCCCATCTTCATCTCTTTTTAATTTGATTTTCAGCTATCCTTTCAACTATCTCCTGCTCTTGGAACTCATAGCTGAAAGCTGCTTCTTTTGACCCAGGCAAACAGCAACCAAAGGAAGTGGCAACAGGGTCTTGCAGAAACAACTATTGCCTGCCAATGTGAAACTCCGGAAACTGAAAGACTCACAGCAGTTCATCTCGCCTCCTAGGGAGATTAAATACTCATGTAAGTTATTTATAAAGTACAAATGCACGATAGAACAGCTGGAGGACAAGCAGTAGGCATTCCAGAGGTGGACGTGCAGAAAACTTCATAAGTTTTGGGTGCCATGGCACCCGCCAACACCTTTTCTGGCGCTTGCCAAGTGTTTTTAGGAAATGGGTGGGACCAGTAGGGGCTTTTGCCCAGCAAGGCTTCTGATTGACTACTGGAGATTTGATTGGCTGTGCAGATTTTTAAAAATGTTGCTTTGGCAGCAGCTGCCACCACACAAGGATCTGTGCTGTATTTTGTGGCTGTTTCCACTTCCTGCAGCAGCTGTTTTGCGTCAGCTGTTTTTTTGCTGAACCCATTGTGCTGTGTAGAGTTGCCAGACCCCTGGTCGGGGTAGGGTTTCCCCCGATTTTGTGGGTTTCAATGTGCTACTGTTAGCCAGCAAGGCACTTTTCTGTGCTCTTATGGATTTTTATCCATAAGTTTGAACTCTGTGTCGCCAGCAGTGGAAGGGACTTGCGCTTTCTTCTTCACATAGGAGCCAGCTCCAGCCCAAGCCAGGAGGCTGACACCCCAAGCAGTTCACCCAAGGCAAAGACAAAGGATTCCTCTTGCCATGAGGCCTCCTTCTGTCAGACATCCGCTGGCTGACCCCCACTCCCCCACTGAATAGTTATGCTAACGAGACTGCCTAGCAACTAAGGTGCCAGCCATCAGATACTTGGCTAAAACCATCAACTGACAATAGGTATGGCCAGGTGAGTCATCGGACCCCAGACTCAGTGTCTGTTTCCGGGTGAAGTCATACTTTTGCAACACTGACCAAACCCCTGGACCTCCTCCCTTTGTTCACCTTTAACCTATAGCAAGGTTCAACAGGGACGGACCGCCTAGTAGGAGTGTTAGTGGGTTGTGGTCTGCAAAGCCCGCCCCAAGACCCCCAATAAAAGCCCAAACCGAGAGTCACTCGGCCTCTTGAGCCATCGCCCTCTATCTTACCTATTGACCCTTCAGTCCAGCTTTCTGTCCCCAACCCTTGCCTCCATCTTTAAACCCTTTTTCTCTCTCTGGACTCGCGAGCCAGGAGAACCACGTGGTCTTGCCGGTTCAAGCCTCGTGGCCCCATAGCTTTTATACCTTTCTCCCCAAATCCAATTCATCTCGACATCGGACAACGCATCTAAGGTAACGTGCTTTCCCCACCAACGAAACCTGCTCATGCAAAAGTGCTATTTTCTCTCTTTATTTTATTAGACCTGTAAGATTGTGTGTGTGATTACGATTTTTGTATGCTTGATTACATGATCCAGTAAACAACATTGAACTTGGAACTCGCCTCACGATCCTCCTTCCTTGAGATCTCCCGGGAGGGGTGGGACCCTGGTATAGTTGGCAAGAACCCGTGTATTTTGCTGATTGCTAAACGTAAATTAAAGCAATTCGGCTAACACTACCAGACAGCTGGCTAGTGGGGGAAGTCCCACCCTGAACAGCCCTCTCCTGCGCTGATGTGGTTGGTGCTATGACATCACCCAGAAGTGACGTCATCATGCCAGGCAATTTGACATGTTGATGCTCTAGCATTTTGGTCAAAACTCTATGGTTGCCATAGAATTTTTGGCCCAAATGCTAGAATATCGACACATCAACGCACCCGGCATGATGACTTCACTTCCGGGTGATGTCATCACACTGCACGCACTTCACAGGCATGAACAAGACTCCAGGACAGACCCGGAAGCCTCCTGCTAAAAGCGAGGTAAGACCTGACAACCAGTGTTCCCTCTAAGCTGAGTTAGTGTGAGCTAGCTCACAGTTTTTTAGCCTCCTGCTCACACATTTTTGTCCTTAGCTCAGGAAGGATGGCTCCAAAGCAAACCACTTACTCACAACTTTAATGCCAGTAGCTCACAAAGTAGAATTTTTGCTTACAAGACTCCACAGCTTAGAGGGAGCATTGCTGGCAACCTTAGTGCTGTGCCAAAATTCCAGATATGCCCACAGGCTCAAAAGGATTGGAGGCCCCTGGCTTAAAGAGTTCCATTAAGGCTTGCTAGATGTCTTGTGTTGTTGTTTTCAGTTATCTGTGCATTTCACTATCTGTACGTAGTTATAGAAGACTGTGCTTTTATTCCAGTGGGGGAGGGGAACTCTGGGAAAGGACTATCACAGTCCAGTCTCTGGACCCACCTGATAGTAACCTTGAAAGGGACTCATTTGGGAAATTCTGTGGCATCTGAACACACCTGAATAGGTGAACTCCAACTTGCTGTGAACCTCAACAGGAACCAGGATGGGATTTCCCATATACTGGCAAACTTATTGGGTAGCTGCTTAAAGTGCCTGCAGTACTTGGGTTGCCAAAGATGTTACCAGTTGCAGCTCAGGTACTAAAATTCAATTTTGAATTAATGCTGCCCTCAACCTTCAGCCATTCTTATTATTTGGTACATGAAGAGATCCTGCAGAACCAGGACACCATCTTCTCAACCACAGTAGCTTCATGTTCAGTAACCAAAATAATGATAGTGAAGTAAGTACTGTATTGCCTTTTCCCACCCTCTGCCGTGCACTTTTCCAGGAAATACAGATAATTTTCAAGCCACAAGATTGTTGTGTTGTTAAGGTATTGCTATAGTAGATGTTACATTTTATTATCAGAATTGTCCATACGAAGGAAAAAAATCGGTGCCTGAAACCCAAGTACTGTGAACAAAAAGGCAATTTTCTACCTGTGTAACAGAGTGAATTAATGCCAAGCCAGTTTCTTCTAGTGCACTTAAAATAGGAAAACCGGTAATGAGAAAACGGTGGCAAAACAATTCAGTCTTCTTGTTAGACAGTTTGTATTAGTGGACAAGCTTATCCTAACAAAAGATTATTGGCAAATAAACAACAGACTCCACTCGCTGCAAAGGTCACTGACAAATGAAAGGATTATGCAATTCTTTGTATGGGGTTTAATACCAATTTAGCGAGTGCAGCCTCAAGCCTTTAGATGACTTGAGACTGGATTGGAGAGACAGCAAAGGACAACGAGAGATCGGCACTACATCCATAGTCCACCACTGCTGCTGGTAGAAGGCAAGGGTGGGAGTGACATGGAATTAGCATACCTGAGACACCGCTCCTGCGAGCCAGCTGTCTTGCAAAAGGAACACAAGAGATCAACCATCAGGTTGATGAAATTCTGATTGTTCTCCCATGGAATAATAATAATAATAATAATAATAATATCTTCATCATTATTTAGATCTCTGAACTGTCCATCCCTGCTACCACAGGGCTCTGGGCAAAATAAAACATCACTATAAAAATAAAACACATTAATACCAGTAGGTAAATTAAAACTCTAGATGGTGAACCCCCTTTCCGGGCTGCCTGGCCAACTCATGGGGGACAAAACAATCTAGAATTGGCCTTTTCCATTCCTTGGGAGGAAGTTGTGCTATTTCGTTATTCGAAAAGTGTTGGCATCCCTGGTACCGGCCTGACTTCTGCTCCACTTGAAAGCGAACAGGGATTCTTAAGAACAAGCTTCATCATCACCCACCCAGCATTTACTGCACAGAGATAAGTATGAAATTATACCTTTGATGAGTCTCGGGCTGCGAGGCTTAAGCGACTGCACAGGAACCTGGCAGTTTAAATGGCAGAACAGGACATTCAGCCTTTCAGGAACTTTCCTTTGTATTGAGTTAGAAATAAAAGAACAGGTCCTTGAATGGTATTGACTTGGCTGTTTTCTGAGAACAAGCTCCCATGGAAAAGGTAGCGACAAAGTTCAGCAGTGAGTCATTCCAGCTCAGAAGTATTGTGGCCCAGGTAAACAGCTTGACAACCAGACCCCATCCAGCTATGGTCTTTGGAAACTGCAGAGGCCTTTTCTTCTGGCCTGTGCCAACAGCCAGAGGTCCAAGATCGATAGGGAAGTTACACACCCCTTCCTCTCAGGTTAAAAAAGAAGTCCCTTTCTCTCAAAAGAAGCCACAGCTGATTAGAAATGCTCGCTTTATTCTGATATACATCAAACTGATCCCCATCCTCAACTTTCCCCCTTTGTCCCCCTTTCCTTGTATTTTTAGTTTGTAAGCCTTTGAGCAGGCGTTATTGATGCCATTAAGATGTATGTGCACAATGTATTATTATACAAACAATGTATTATGGTTATTAAAATGTAATAGCCAGTTTGGTGTAGTGGTTAAGTGTGCAGACTCTAATCTGGGAGAACCGGGTTTGATTCCCCACTCCTCCACTTGCACCTGCTGGGTGACCTTGGGCAAGCCATAGTTCTGGCACAGCTGTTCTTGAAAAAGAGCAGTTTCTGCCAGAGCTCTCTCAGCCCCACCTACCTCACAGAGTGTCCATTGTAGGGAGGAGAAGGGAAAGGAGTTTGTAAGCCGCTCTGAGACTCCTTCTGGTACTGAAGGGCGGGGTATAAATCCAATCTCCTCCTCCTCCTCTTCTCCTCATTCTCCTTCTCCTTCTTCATGTTATTAAGGTTTATGTGCACAGTGACAAAATGATATGAAAAGCAATTTTGATGCATGGTTATACCATTGCACAGGAGCACATGTGCACATCAGTAGAAAACAATAAGAAGAATTGTGAACCAATGACAGCATGGTTGCTTTTTTGTCATAATTTATCAACGTCTGATGCTCGTCTGATGGTGTCTCCCCAACTCCGTTTGGGTAGCGAGCGTATTTTAGCTCGCCCGCGTATTTTAGCTCGCCCGCGAAGCCTGATGGACCCTCAGCGGTTCCTGACAGCTTTGCGGGATCCCATGCCTTCCAGCGACTCATTAGATGGGTTGGTCGAGGACTGGAATAACCGGCTCTCGGCGGCCATCGATGAGATCGCTCCCCGACGCCCTCTGCGCCCCCGCTCTAAGCTGGCCCCCTGGTTTACCGGGGAGCTGAGGCTGATGAAGCGGGAACTCAGACGGCTAGAGAGACGGTGGCGGCGATCTCGCGACGAAGTATCAAGAGCATCTTATAGGACGTTTATGAGATCCTATGAGATGGCAATCAAGGCCGCTAAGAGGAGATTCTTTGCGGCTGAGGTTGCATCTGCTAGCTCTCGCCCGGCCCAATTATTTAGAACTATTAGGTCTCTAACTAAAGTGCCTCAGTGCACACTAAATGATAGGGAATTGGAAATTGGCAGTGAGGCATTTGCGAGCTATTTTGCAGATAAAATCTTGCGGCTCCGCCACGATCTCCCAGCCACAGTTGAAACAGTGCGTGAACTTGAGGCTCCATGCACGTCTTCTGGTTCCATCTTGGATCATTTCAGCCCCCTCAGTTTGGAGGAGGTTGACAGGTTGCTCTTGACTGTACGTCCAACCTCGTGCAGCCTTGATCCCTGCCCCTCGTGGCTTATAAAATCCTGTCGCGAGGGGTTGTGTGGTGCGCTTCGGGAGATTATTAACAAGTCCTTCTTGGAAGGGCTTTTCCCGGAGGCGCTCAAGGTTGCGATGGTCCGTCCCCTCCTCAAAAAACCATCCTTGGACCCGGCTGTATTGGCCAACTATCGGCCGGTGTCTAACCTGCCCTATTTGGGCAAGGTATTGGAGAGGGCGGTGGCGATCCAGTTGCAGAGCTTCATGGATGACACCTCCATGCTAGACCCGTTTCAATCTGGCTTCCGACCGGGTCATGGGACGGAGTCGGTTCTGGTCGCCCTCACGGATGACCTCCGAAGACATCTGGATCGAGGCGGTACGGCGGCACTGGTGTTGTTAGATCTGTCGGCGGCTTTTGATGTGGTCGACCACCAGTTGCTGACCCACCGCCTTGCCGATGCGGGGATACGGGGGCTTGCTTTACAATGGCTTGCCTCCTTTCTCCAAGATCGGGGACAGAGGGTTGCGCTCGGGGAACAGACCTCCCAGAGGCACCCACTGGTGTGTGGTGTTCCTCAAGGGGTGGTTCTGTCCCCGATGTTGTTTAACATCTATATGCGCTCCCTCGCCCAGATTGTCAGGAGGCATGGGCTGGGGTGTCATCAATATGCGGATGACACCCAGCTCTATCTGCTGTTGGGCGGCCGGTCTGGCTCTACCCCAGAGGACCTGGAGCGGGCGTTGCAGGAGGTTGCGGGCTGGCTCCAACTGAGCCGACTGAAATTGAATCCTCTGAAGACGGAGGTCCTGTGCCTGAGTCGGACCGGATCGGGGTTGGGGCATCCACTCCCATCCTTCGGTGGGGCGCCATTGGTGCCAGCTCCGAGGGTCAGGAGTTTGGGTGTGCTCCTGGACTCTGCCTTGACGATGGAGGCCCAGGTAGCAGCCACTGCCAAAGCAGCCTTTTTCCATCTACGGCTGACTAGGCAGTTGGCCCCCTTCCTCGAACACGAAGACCTAGCCACAGTGATCCATGCTATGGTCACCTCACGCCTTGACCACTGTAACGCTCTCTACTTAGGGCTGCCCTTGTTCCAGATCCGGAGGCTGCAGCTGGTGCAGAATGCTGCGGCCAGGTTGTTGACAGGTCTCTCTCTGAGGGACCGTGTCCAGCCTGTGCTGAGAGTGCTGCACTGGCTGCCTATAGCATACCGGGTCAGGTTCAAGGTGCTGGTGTTAACCTTTAAAGCCCTTTATGGTCAGGGGCCTGCCTACTTGAGGGACCGCCTTTCCCCATACCAGCCCCAGAGGTTACTGAGGTCAGGCACCCAGAATCGCCTGACTTGCCCCGGTCCAAAAGAAGCCCGCTTGACCTGTACCAGGGCCAGGGCTTTTTCGGTGGCGGCTCCTTACTGGTGGAATGAGCTCCCGGATGACATCAGGGCCCTGCGGGACTTATTGCAATTCCGCAGGGCCTGTAAGACGGAGCTCTTCCGCCAGGCTTTCAAATAGGAGCCGCCATCGGGTGGAGAACTGGTAATTAACATCGTCCTGGTCCTGGGGAGGGCACCCCTGGCCGTTAATATCGCCTTGGTCCTGGGGAAGGTACCCCTACGGCCTCCGCTTAACAGATAACTCAGAGGTCGCCATCTTGAAAGTTTAGTTTCTTGAAAGTTTAGTTTATTGAAAGTTTATTGAGATTTTACTGTAATTTATTGAAATGTTTTAACGGTTTTATATGTAAACGTTCGTGGTAATGGTTTTTGTTAGCCGCCTAGAGCCGGTTCGCTGGCTAGGCGGGGTATAAATTGAACAAATAAATAAATAAATAAATAAATAACGTGCTCATGTCCATTAGAGACAAAGGAAGGGAGAAGAAATGCAAATGAACTGTAAGCCATGGCACACCGTATAAACTCTGAAATTGAAACTGAGGAGTAGAGTGCAAGGTAGAGTGAAAAGAATTAAATGGGCAGTCCACTCACTCGTAATCCTTATTGTGCAGGGTCTGTTGGCTTCCCAGAACACCCCTTATCCCATTTTGCCTCTCCCCATTTTTCTGGGCTCAGTCCTGAGAGGGTTTGATCAAACAACATGTGTGCTCATGTTTCCTTTCTTACAATCAACAGTGCTATCAAGAAAGGACCTTACAATTCAGAAAGAATGAATCAAAGCATAAAAAGTGATCCTGCAATCAAACAATAGAGTTCTCTAATAGAGAAAATAATATTTTGGAATTAACCATGTCATCATAATAATGAAAAGAATTTTTAAAAGAATGGAAGATGATTATCAGTGTTCCATTCCTCCTTGTGGTAGACTACATGGCAATAAAAATACCATCATAGAGGAACATATAGGAGGATCTGTACATATCTTCTTTACATACCTAAAGGCTAGGAGATCATGCAGAAATTTACCACTGTGGTCCCAAATCAGCTAAAATTACATGTCTTCAAAGGTTCCACTAGATGTGACCATAAAAGCCCCACCAGATGTAAACTTGGACCAACCAGGTATGAAAGGAGCACTCATCTTCTCCCTACAAATAGCACACCCTCCACTTTATCCTCTGCCCCAAACATTTTTTCCAGCTAGACTCACTCCCTGCATTTCATTTATATATTATTTGGGCAAGTGTATATTAAATGAACCCTCCTCAGAAGCTAAAATGACTAAATTGAGGCTATTGTACTTGGGTCTCATTATGAGAAGACAAGAGTCACTGGAAAGGACAGTCATGGTAGGAAAAGTTGGAGGCAGCAGGAAAAGGGGGAGACCCAACATGAGATGGATTGACTCAGTAAAGGAAGCCAGGGCCCTCAGTTGTCAAGACCTGAGTAAGGCTGTTGACCATAGGACATTTTGGAGGACATTAATTCATAGGGTTGCCATAAGTAGGATGCTACTTAACAGTTGGACGCACTTAGATCAGTCATCCTTAAAAGGTGCTTGGCTTTTTGTGTCTCATTTATTTCAACTGCATGTGCTTACCTCTCTCCATATAGATATTGAGCCCATTCGCGGGGAGGGCGGAATATAAATCCAAAATAAATAAATAAATAAATATAAATAAATATTGGTGAATGAAGGAACTGTTTATTACAGTCATAGACCAGCACTATAATACATGCTATACCGAAAATATTAACCTAGAGCACTGATTATATAAAAATAGCAGTATAATTCAATAACTCAACACAAAACTACAGCTCGATCATAACTCCAGATTACTTGCCAAGCAAATGGGGATACACATTGGGCTAGTGAAATGGAACAGCTAAAATCCTTAGCTTGTATGTCAAGTGCTTTAGCCCTGTGAAAGTGTCCCACAATTCCTGTTTCTTTGTGAGTATTCCCAACTCAGTGATGGAAACAGGTGGTTCAAAGATCTCTATACTTTCCCCATTTCACCACTGCTCCAGTCAGGAATATTGGTGCCCTTTATCTGATGACTCTCAAAAGTTCATACCCTGAAACTGTAGATGAGCCCTTTTGGCAGCTGTGTCACCGCTATTCCATGGCTTTGTCTTGTGGCACTATAAAGACCAGGCACCATGTGGGTTGGATCAATTGTACAGGTCCTTACTCCCCAATGGCCATTTCTCAGTCCAAGCTGGATGATGGTGGCATGGAGATGTCTCATGTGATTAGACTGATCTGGAGAAAAAAAATCCCATCAGTTCTGTGGGATGAAGCCATGGCATTCTAGATCCTACAGCCTTTGTCTAAAGGGCACCTCAGTAGGAAGCAGCCGCATTGGTTCTGCTCTTAAGCCTTGCAGTACCTACGGACAGAGTTGGAAAACCTAGCTGGTTCTTTTGATGGGCTGCTCTGACTCAGAACCGCTTTCCATGAGCACTTTGGCCTAGATGAAATCATTGGTGACTGGCATTTAAAAATAGCAACTGATCTCGTCAGTGCTGTGTGACACATCGCTGCCACTTGTGTAGAGTGCAGCTTATTGCCTCCCCCTCCCGGTGCATATCAAGCAAAGAGTTTTTGCACTGTGTCCATGATACATATGTTACATATGCTGGCACATTCACCATACCAATCTAGTCGCTGGATCAGAGCATCAAAAGCAATTTCTCTTGATTCAAAATAGGGAGGTCCAAATGTGTGTCTTTCTGTTTCATTGTTGTTCTTGCATGGGCTGCAACCATACACACGAAACAATCCACTTTCAGTGCACTTTCCAACTGGATTTTACTGTGTGAACTGGCAAAATCCAGTTGGAAAGTGCATTGAACGTGGATTGAAAGTGGATTATTTTGTGTGTGTGACAGCAGCATATTGTGAATGTTATTGTTTTGTCCATTTTCATTGCTGGGATTCCCAATTCTGTTGTCCATATTAAGCCACTAATACAACAGTGGTGTGCTATTTATACCTAGTTCAAAGATAATATTTGCTTTAATTTAATGGGAATAATTTGCCACAAGGAAACAGAAAAATTGCCCCTCCATCAAAATGGCCATGTACTGGATAGAGCCAGTTCCTGGATGGGTTTTAAATATTGAGTGGGAGGCGATGAATTCAAACAACAGGCTTTTATTCAGTGACATTGTTCGGCTCCAAAGACAGCTCTATGAGAGCGGCACCTTAATTTATACTGTTCCAACACATAACTTTCAACAATGTAACTATATACAAGCAATACTATTGGACCCAAGCAGGGCTCAGTGATTGGGTATCTAGATTGGCTTCAGGACCAATGGGAGTCTTTATTCATCAGCCAATAAGAAATGGAGCTTCAGGATACCAGAGCCCTATCAAGCTATTGCTGCTGCAATACTCCAAAACACAAACACAACAATGGGAGTGCTGGAAACTCTGTGAAAGCCACCTTGAGCTACCTGGGAAGAAAGTCAGGACACACATGCCATAAGCTAAGGGTCCCATATTTGGGTACTTCTGCAAGTTTGATGGAGGTAGCTATTTACCAAATAGGTACTCTATGTGGACACAAAAGATTATGTCCCTTGGGTTCTTATGAAGCATCTCCTACTCCAATGTTGTGGGTGAAAGCCAGGATTGTTTTGGGAAAGATACGCTACGGGAAACAAAAAACCAGGAGCTAGGAAGCACATCGACAGGTGCCATGGTATCCAATGGCACCACTGTGGGGATCATTCCTATAAACAGTCTGCAGCCACTGACTTACTGGTGGCTACTTTGCAGCTGCAGGTCTGGGAGATGCCAGCAGGAAGAATCCATGTGCTTCTGCCATGGCACAGGTGGGCAGCACTGGCCTTGGGAGCTCCATTCTTCTGGGGTGTGTAGGTCTTATGGAGCCCTCTCTCTCGAGGCTGGGCAGGGGGGCAGGTCTGGGGAGAAGTGTCAGCTTTGCCCCGCCTGCTCCCATGCTATTTAAAGTCCAGCTTGCTGCTCTCTCAGCCCTGGTCTGTTGGGACACCAAAGAGATTGGCACAGCTGGTGCTTGCTGCGAGCATGTGGCTTTTCAGCCTGTGTGGAGCAGTGGGTGGCCACTGGTTTATGCAGAAGTGGAAACAATCTGGCTTTGGTGGAGAGGAGCTGCTGCAGATTGGCGGCTTTGGGCACGCAGATGGGTGGTGGCAGGGGAAGTCTACTGCTGGAGCCCTTGTGTGGTAAACTTGTAGCCTTTGTGGCCATTGTGGGAGCTCCCTTTGGATAAGGGCTGTGGCTGTGATTGGGTCTTTAGGGCTTGGCTTGGGTTCTCTGCTTACCTCTCCTGCTTGGAAGTTTGGGTGCAATACCACCTCCCCTCCATCTATGTGGTTCAGCCTTCCACATTGCCTTCACTTGTGCATCCCTGCAAGGTGGTAGTGGTTCACTGAGGCAGGTTTGCACATGGGCTGCTAACAAGTTGGGATCTGTGGAGGCATTAACTCAAGAGCCAGGCTAGGCTTGCTCCCCCCTCCCCTCCTGGTTTTAGTGCTCTTTGCTTCACCTGTTTTCTGAATAGCTAGGCTGCTCATTACTGTATTGGGTATTGGGACTCTATTTCTAGCACTCCAGGCTATATCTTTGGTTAGTACTGCAGTGTTTTTATCTCTGGTAGCAGCACGTAAATACATTTGTATACATAGATCTATCTATCATCTATCCGTACTACAGTAGTAAACAATTAATTGCATCATTTTTTAAAAGGGAATAGTATTAGGTTACACCTATATACTTGTCTACGGCCACAGTGGTTCAGTGGTTAAGACACTGAACTGCAGACCGGAAGGTCGGTAGTTTGGCAGTTTGAGACCCGAGTGCTGCATGATGGAGTGAGCTCCCATCCCTGGTCCCAGCTCCTGCCAACCTAGCAGTTCGAAAGCAAGAAATTGCAAGTAGATAAATAGGTACTGCTTTGGTGGGAAGGTAACAGCGTTCCATGCACCTTGGTGTCTATTCATGCTGGCCACATGACCACAGAGAAATCTTTGGACAGTGCTGGCTTTTTGGCTTGGAAATGGAGATGAGCACCGCCCCCTAGAGTTGGATTCAACTGGCTTTTGAGCAAGGGAAACCTTTACCTTTACCTATATAGTTGTCTCCTCTGGTTGCTATATAGTGCAGTTGGTTAGGTAGCAGCTGGCAAGGAAGCTATCGGTGTCATCGTAAAGTTATATATAAGGATTTCTTCTGTATTTGTTGCAGAAGTAATTAAACTGTGTTGTCTTTCACAGATAGTCACTGGTGGTTCCATTGGCATTCCTTTAAGAGAGCTTCATAGGCATATTGAAACTTTGGCCCTGATTAATTTTCAAGAGCATCTGCTTCATTGAGGTTTTTGTACCTTTTCTTGGATTGTAATCTTCAGGGGTCTTAGGGGTCAAGTCTTGTCATGGCATGCCTGGCTCAGGGGTGGTTGCCCAGCTCCACTCCCAGGTGGCAAGGGTTCCATGTAGAAGGTTGTGCATATGTGAGACCACTGGCTTGCTACTCCAGGTTCCCCCAGCAGGTGGGCTGGGGCTGGGGCTCTTCGGCTGACAGATGGATCGCCTAGTGTGTTGGATCCTGCCTGCCCTATACTGCAGCAATGCTCCATCTGCTGTAATCAACAAAGCTGTAGCCTGTTTTGTGTATTTATTGTTGTAGTTCCCCTTCCTGTTCTTCCACTTCAGGGGCCCCTATCTGCCCCTAAGACCACAATAACATGAGCCAGAAATGAGGCAATGACCAAACTGTACAACAAACAGCTTGCATTGTCTCCTTGGGTTTGTTTTTTTTAAAAAAATTGAGGTTAGCAAGAGCCATGCTGGTTGCCTAAATCTTTGGATGATACCCCGCACAATTCATAGTGTTCTGGGATGGGGGGAAATATCAGAGAAGCCGTGCAGAGACTTCATTTCACTGCTACCTGGTACCTGTGCCATCTTGCCCTCTGGTGGTGATAATAATAATGCTAGCAACCACAGCCAGCTCTTCTGGTGCACCTTTAACCATCCATTCACATATAGTAAATGGACGGGTCAGTTTTCTCACACCTCAGTTTTCTGGTTGTCTTTACATGAGCAAAGTCAAAGAGTATGTAGGGAGGAGTTCCAGTTATGTCCAGTTATGCTCCCTCTAAGTAGTGGAGTCTTGTGAGCAAAAAATCTACTTTGTAAGCTACTGGCAAAATTGTGAGCAAGCAATTTGGCTGCCAGTTTGGTGTAGTGGTTAAGTGTGCGGACTCTAATCTGGGAGAACCAGGTTTGATTCTCCACTTGCACCTGCTGGATGACCTTGGGCAAACCATAGTTC
This sequence comes from Lepidodactylus listeri, assembly GCA_029233225.1. NCBI lineage: Eukaryota > Metazoa > Chordata > Lepidosauria > Squamata > Gekkonidae > Lepidodactylus > Lepidodactylus listeri. The sequence goes on from JARCFY010000008.1 coordinate 26,872,596, forward strand.
TGGCACAGCTGTTCTTGAAAAAGAGCAGTTTCTGTCAGAGTTCTTTCAGCCCCACCAACCTCACAGGGTGTCTGTTGTGGGGAGGAGGAGGGAAAGGAGTTTGTAAACTGCTCTGAGACTCCTTTGGGTAGTGAAGGGCAAGGTATAAATCCAATCTCTGCTGCTGCTACATAAATTAGTTTGCTCTGGAGCCATCCTTCCTGAGTTAAGATAAAAATGGCTGAGCCAGAGGCTAAAAAACTGTGAGCTAGCTCACACTAACTCATCTTAGAGGGAACATTGGTTGTGTTACTGGAATCCAGATTACTGCAGCAGCATAATGGAAAGAAGCATTTTTTTACTTCTTATGACAACACTTTTTTTTTTTTTGCATGATTGCTTCCCCATGGTGGCTGATGGGATTTTTTAAAATGCTTGTGCCATTTCTGTCAATATTACTAATGAAATACAAGGGAACTAACTTGTTCAAATGTAATTTCTGATAGAGCTCAACCTTTATAGAGAAATTACATCAGAGCCAATGTGATAGGAACATAATTCACAAGCTGCAGACTCCACATTGCTTTTGTACCTTCTGTTTAACTATCCTATCTCCCTAATAGCCAGATTGGTCAAAAGTATGTACTACATGTTCTCTAAAGGCAAATGGAAGTGGGGTGCACAGACCACTTAAACATGTGGTATTCCACACAGCAGGATTTACCTTTAAAAAGGGGCCACAAACTACCATCCTAGGTGAGCATCCCTGTGCAGTATCCTCCCAGCCATGGATGCCTGATGTGCTAACCACATGCATAGGTGAGGCGGCCCATTTTCAGTGAAATGCTGGGCACAAGCCACATTGAGATTTCTTGTGTGCATATCCTCACATTCAAATGGGGCCTGGACTTCATAACCCCTACTGTATGAACTGACAAACGAAACCAGGAAAAGACTCTTAAGGTCATGAGGATACAGGTAAGGAGCAGAATCCTAAGTATGTGTATGACCTCTGCTTTAGCCAGATACCATAAGGATTCTACAAGTTTGTCTGGAGAAAATGAAATGCTTCACACCATTCAATAAGATTCTCAGGGCTTAGGTTTGCCATTTGCTCACTATCATTGGGCAAAGTACTGCCAATACTCCCCTGACCCTGTCAACTGAGCAGCAGGAGAGAAATGTGTGTGTGTGGGGGGGGGGGTAGAGAGTGACATCTATGTCACTTCCAGCTGGAACCCAGATGTGACATCAGCAATGCTCTAGGAATCTTTCTAATCTCTATGGTTTTCACCATAGAAATCAGGTGAAATCCTAAAGCATCGGTGACATTGCTTATGGGTTCCATCTGGAACTGACATTGATGTGTTGCCAGTTTCCTTTTTCCTGTACCCCATCCCTAAAAGTCTCCTGGGGGGGTTCTAGGCACGTGCTTGACAACATGATCAGGGCCTCAGGTTTGAAGTTCTCTGATCAGATAAACAACAGAGAGCTCCTGGTCTGCCTAGACACTCAAGAAGATTTGATGTCCTGGGACTTCTTGGAGGCTCCAAATGATGCTTCTGTTCCCCTTCCTTTCTGTCTGACCTTGTCTTCTTCCACCTTCTCACTCCAGGTTTCCTGATGCTGATCACTCATCTGAGCCTCCTTATGAGGCTCCCTTTTTTGACCTTCTCTGGGCTGCCACACATGGTAGCATCAGAAAGCAGTAGCACCCCTATCCTGTGAATGTTTTGCCCATCCTAGATGGGTAGGAAAGTTGTCACTGGCACCACACATGGAGGTGCAGCCTTCCTTCTGGTGGCCAGTTTGCCTTTCTTCTGGTTGTGCCAGGTTGCCCTCTGGGGCTGTGATGGCTTGGCTGCCCTGCAAGGGTCTCCCTGACAACAGGCCTGCTTACCATTCAAGTGCATTTGGGTGACCTGGGCAGGCTTTGCAGCCACAGGGCTACTTTGGTGGCTCAGGTCAAAACCAGGACACAAACCCAATAGAAAAGTGAATGCCTGAATTAACAGTTTAGTCTACCAGAACTGTTAATTGTATAACGCTCCTGTGACAGATGAGAAGTTGAAGAAGAAGACTCCAGTTGAGGTACAAAACAAATGTGTGCCTCATCAAATGTGGAGGCTCTTTGCCTCTTTAAACATACTCAAGCACCAACTAAGCCCATACTGGAAGCAGTGAGTGTCAATTATTGAGGTTAACTGGTGTGGTTAGTCCAGTTACCACTAGTTACCAGAGTGCTTAAATAAACTACAAGCTTTCTAAGCTTCACCAGGTTACCCAGCTTACAAAGCTACACAGAACCACACTGCAAGTTTAGAAGAGAAATACCTGTCTCTTTATTTGAGAAGTACACTTTTGGGTAGGAAAGCGAAGGGACAGGATAGAGTACTAACTTACTAGCTGAAGGGTGGAAGCAGATGGAGAGAGGGTTGTCTTCCTCATGGTGCCAAGAGAGGGCAGCATGTCGTCCCTCTTGGTGTGTGCAAGGAGAGAGTTTGTCTTCATCTGAGAGTGAACTGAAGGAAGGAAATTGATCCCTGAGGACACAATCTACATTTCAAAGGGGACAGTGGCAGAACTGTAAAGACAGGAAGAAAGGTAAGTGTGCCTGTCTAGCCTCTCTTGCCATGAAGTCTGGAGGTCTGAGACAGGGGACATCACACCTGGAACTTCCAGTATTAATTGCCCCTAAGCTTTTTGTATTCTGTTGAGCTAGTGCTCTTAGAAATAAAGTTCTTTCTACTTTTCACAACACTGAGGTGTAACAGACAGGTCAGAGTACAACCTGTGAGAGCTGGCGGAATATTGATGGGAGGCTGACAGTTAGCAGTTCAGAGATTGAGTCTGGGAGTGAAGGCGGCTGAGTTGGAAGCTGTGAAAAATATATAGTTTGTAACTGAGATGTTTGGAAGGATGAGGACAGTTAGGAATCAAGAGTTCAAGTACTGAGAAAAATTGTATTCATGCACGTAGATCATTCCAATGTTATTTAAAAGTTCAGATAAAAGTTCCCTCTTGTTCATCCTTGTAGACTTAAGAGTTAACTGTCTCAGTGAAGAAAACTACACACACACACACAAATCAGTTGGGCTTCAGCCTGTATACCTAACCGTGAGGTGGCAGGGTGAAAGGGGAAGTGGTATTTAGTTCCTCAGCCCAGTAGCTCAGAGAAATATTTGGGTGAAGGGTGCTTGGTAAGGGAACTGGACTACCCTATCTAGTGGTGTTTCAGAGAAAGAGAGTGGAGACCTGGTGTTTAAACCATCCCATCGATGGGGATGGGGGTTCCTCTGATTTCAGAGGCCCCAATCCGCTGCCGGCAACCTGGCCAGTGGGGGGAGCCCCACCCCTGAAGAGTCCCGTCCTGCCTGACATGCTCAGTGCGATGATATCACCTGCAGATTATGTCATCGTGCCACGCATGTTGTGCCGGGGACACTCTAGCATTTGGGCAAAAACTCTATGATGACCATAGAGCTTTTTGCCCAAATGCTAGAGTGTCCTGCTCAACATGCCTGGTACACATCTGAAGACTCTCAGAGTGAGATTGGACATCCCCCCCCCACACCAGCAGTCAGGTAAGTCATGGCAACCCTATGTTTAAAAGGGTCAATCCCCCCCATTAAAATAGACATGATGGGTGGCAAATCTTTGCCTATACCAGGGGTCCCCAATGTGGAGTCCCCGGGCACTCTGGCACCCACTGAAACATTTCCTGGCACCTGCCAAGTGTTTTTAGAAAGTGGGTGGAGCCAGTTGGGACTTTGTCCAGCAAGGCTTTTGATTACCCATTGGAAATTTTATTGGCTCTGCAGATTTTTTAAAATGCAGCATTGGAAGCAACTGCCATCATAGCACTGTGTGACAGAAGGTAAGCTGCCGCAGCAATTTTATGGACGGCTCCACCTCCTGTGGCAGCCATTTTGTGGCTGCACCCACCATGCTGTGGCCACCAGATCAAAAAGGTTGGGAACCCCTTTCCTGACCTATCTAAGCACTGTATAGGGAGGGGAAAGGGTGTTCTGGGTGGGAATGGTAGAGAAAAGGGGCTCACATGAGATTACATACAGATCTCATTCAGTAATCCAGTGGACGGGGATTCTAAACACTGGCAAAGAACTTTTCAGCAGCTCCTAATAAATTATTAACTGACATAAAAGCCAAAGGAATTGCTGTCAAAAGAAACAGGCAGCACAATGTAATAATCAAGGGCTTAACTGTAGGTTTCTAGGGAAGGGCTTCTAATTCTCTATAAACTCTCCTTATATGCCATTTAATACAGCCAGAGTCACTTACAGAGGAGAAAGCAAGGCAACAATGCTGAAGATGCTTTATAATCTTAACCTCTGAAGAGGTCTGCACCGCTTAGTTAAGCCCCCCTTTGGTTCTTAACGGAGTTTGTTGAAGGACCGAAGACCCTGGCTTTACAGGAGGCGAGTCTTAACAAGTAAATCCAATATTAGCTCATCTCCTTGTGAAACCTTTGAGGAATGTACTCTCAAAGGGCTTAGCGTCCTAGAAATGTGTTGTACTACAACAGAGCCACGTAGCCCTGATTTCTAGTCAAAGTACAGAATGTAGAGACTCACAAAGAAGCAAAGGTCTACTTCTAATATTACTGGAGAGGCAGGATTGCTACTCCCCAGTGCCACATCCCATGTCACTCCCATCACATTAGAACAGTAAGAGCTTGTGTGCTTGGACAGTGAAGAAGAGTGTAAGCTGTGAGCCAAGAAGCCCTTGGTTCCAATCCCACCCCAGCACAAACTCACTAAGAAGACTTCACATGTCAATAATAATAATATCGAGCTGAACTGCAGACTGGAAGGTTGGCAGCTCAGCAGTTTGAGACCTGAGTGCCGCATGACGGAGTGAGCTCCCTTCTCTGGCCCCAGCTCCTGCCAACCTAGCAGTTCGAAAGCAAGAAATTGCAAGTAGATAAATAGGTACTGCTTTGGTGGGAAGGTAACAGCGTTCCATGCACCTTGGTGTCTATTCATGCTGGCCACATGACCACAGAGAAATCTTTGGACAGTGCTGGCTTTTTGGCTTGGAAATGGAGATGAGCACCGCCCCCTAGAGTTGGATTCAACTGGCTTTTGAGCAAGGGAAACCTTTACCTTTACCTATATAGTTGTCTCCTCTGGTTGCTATATAGTGCAGTTGGTTAGGTAGCAGCTGGCAAGGAAGCTATCGGTGTCATCGTAAAGTTATATATAAGGATTTCTTCTGTATTTGTTGCAGAAGTAATTAAACTGTGTTGTCTTTCACAGATAGTCACTGGTGGTTCCATTGGCATTCCTTTAAGAGAGCTTCATAGGCATATTGAAACTTTGGCCCTGATTAATTTTCAAGAGCATCTGCTTCATTGAGGTTTTTGTACCTTTTCTTGGATTGTAATCTTCAGGGGTCTTAGGGGTCAAGTCTTGTCATGGCATGCCTGGCTCAGGGGTGGTTGCCCAGCTCCACTCCCAGGTGGCAAGGGTTCCATGTGGGAAGGTAACAGTGTTCCATGCGTCTCGGTGGTTAGTCATGCTGGCCACATGACCATGGAAAAGTCTTCAGACCGCAGTGGCTCTAATCTGGGAGAACCAGGTTTGATTACCCGCTCCTCCACAAGCAGCTGCTGGTGTGACCTTGGGTCAATTACAAGTTCTGTCAGTGGTGTGCTCTCAGGAGCAGCCCTTGAAAGAGCTCTCTCAGCCCCACCCACCTCACAGGGTGTCTATTGTGAGGAGGGAAAGGGGAAAGAGTTTGGGGAATCAAACCCAGTTTTCCCAGATTAGAGTCTGCCACTCTTAACCACTACACTACACTAGCTCTCTCTCTCTCTCTCTGTTGGAACACTTTCCCTATGAAGAAAGGCTGAAGTGCTTGGGGCTCTTTAGCTTGGAGAAATGACAGCTGAGAGGTGATCAAGGGTTATAAAATTATGCATGGGATACAACAGGTAGAGAAAGAAGTACTTTTCTCCCTTTCTCACAAGACAAGAACCCGTGGGCACTCCATGAAATTGCTGAGCAGTCGGGTTAGAACAGATAAAAGGAAGTACTTCTTTACCCAAAGAGTGATTAACATGTGGAATTCACTGCCACAGGAGGTGGTGGCAGCTACAAGTGTGGACAGCTTCAAGAGGGAATTTGATAAATATATGGAGTAGAGGTCCATCAGTGGCTATTAGCCACAAGGTATATATAGGAACTCTCTGTCTAGGGCAAGTGATGCTCTGTATTCTTGGTGCTTGGGGGGGGGACAGTGGGAGGGCTTCTAGTGTCCTGGCCCCACTAGTGGATCTCCTGATGGCACCTTTTGGCCACAGTGTGACAGAGTGTTGGACTGGATGCGCCATTGACCTGATCCAACACTGGCTTCTCTTATGTTCTTATATATCATTTGGAGGAAGCTGCACTTGTCCACCTTGAGAGAACACTATGCTTAGAAGTAAGCCCAGTTTTATTTAAAGGGACTCACATTAAAGTGTCCTTAGGATGGCCACCATAGTCCTGCAGGTTCAGGAATCACTTCCTCCGTGTAGCCATGTCTATTTTACAGGGATGCTTGCCCTGACAACTTTTACAAAGTCTGAGCTTGGCCTCTGCTTGGACTTCGATACATATACCCGAAACTGCCAGCACTATAATAGCCTCTGCTGGATCTCTGTTATCTTCCTTGTCCCATGGGAGACAGAGAGGCTCCCCTGATTGACAAGCTTAATTTAGAGCAATAAGCGCCTAGCGGGGTCAGGGACACCAAGGGGAGGAAGAGAAATGAGATGCTCAGGGACTGGGACATGAATCTGCCATCCTCCCAGGTTTCTGGAAGAATCAAATTGAGAAACTGACACAATTACTGTGAGTGCCAGGAAGAGTATTTTGGAGGTGAGGGTCAGATGGCTTGCAACATAGGAATAAATACCTGAAAGGAACAAGCCTGTAATTCCTCTTTCTCCAGAGAAATCACTCTCTTTTGAAGCAGACGTTGGCATTGTACATTTCGAAGCCAGTCAATCAAATACCAACTCTTAACTGCATTTATTGTCCATCACGATTCCCCTGCACATTTGGGTTGCAAACACTCACAGCTACTTTTCCTTTTCTGTCTGATACTTCCTCACATCTGTATAATGGAAGTTTTCTGCTACTGTTTTAAAACATTGTCCCGCCAGGCCTACACTGCTGTGATATGCAGAAGGTGTAGGACAGGGGTGGCCAACCTTGCTTAACGTAAGAGCCACATAGAATAAACGTAAGAGCCACATAGAGACGTCTGAGAGCCGCAAGACAGGAACAAATATCACACACACGTTTTTATTTTTTAAAATATGCAAATTTGCTTTTTATTAACGTTAAATGGGACTGCCAAAAATAAAAACAAACGAGGAAAACCAGTTATAAGAAAGAGAGAGAGAGAAACTAGGAAAGCAAATAGATGGGAGGAAGGAAGGAAGGAAGGAAGGAAGGAAGGAAGGAAGGAAGGAAGGAAGGAAGGAAAAGCATGCCTCCCCTTTGCTTCCCCAGCCGCCCTGCCAGGAGCCGCACAATATGTGTGAAAGAGCCACATGTGGCTCCCGAGCTACAGGTTGGCCACCCCTGGTGTAGGATCTCTCCTTGCTGCTCGTACTTATGAACCAGAGACTTGTCGTGGTGACTGCTGCAAAGCTGCCTGCTTTTCCTGAAACCTTTGTTCTTCCTCTCATACTTTCTTCATTAGACATGTGCAGGGACCCAGCATGGGGAAGAGAGGGGCAGCCCTTCCTCCAGGCAATGTTGCTGACCGAAACTGCTCCTGATGGTCTCTCTTTGCCAGTTTCCTTCCATTGTTCTGGATGTCACAGGTCAGGTCTGATTTAGATATAGGTGTGCACTGAAGAAGCCCTAGGTATCTAGTTAAGCTTTCCTTTATCAGATCATGTAAATCCCGGACAGAGGTACAGCTCAGTAATGCTTTAAGTTCATTCTGGTATACTGTACAAGTAATATTATTGGAGAATCTCTGGTTCCATTGTAAGCTTTTTATTAAAGCTCTTGCATTCTTAGCATTGACCAGATCAACAAAACATTATACCATTCATCACTGATAATTAAAGGAGAGCAATTGCATGGGTCCATAAAAGTTTCTTAATCCAAAATAAGCATGTCACAGACAAGGAGCACCTTCTGAGAAGCAGCTCTTTATCAATGTAATTCCCATATTTATAGGATTTTAACACCATCTAACAATGGCTAGCTGTCTCACTTGATAAGGGCCCACATTCGTAGCTAAGGGATTATCTTATAACTTCAAATACCATACAATGTTATCTATACTTGAAACGTCTTCTTAAAATATATAAAAACTATTGGCTCATTCTTTGCCACTTTTTATCTTAACAAAGTCTATTCAGAAACAGATTTTCTCATACATATGGATATCTTCTGGACCTCAACCAATACACTCATTTTTTGACTCATTGCTTCTGTGAAGTTGGACATTCCAGTGGTTCTCAGATGCCTCTGTATTTGGGCCTCAACAGATTATATTTATTGATAATGGGTGGGGGTGAGTGGGGTTTGGAAAGTACTGTGAAGTCGTAACCAACTTATTCGTTGGTTCGTGACCCTGTGGGGTTTTCAAGTTAAGAGACATTCAGATGTTGTTTGCCATTGCCTGCCTCTGTTGATCATGGGCTAGACAGCTTCTAATCACACAAGGCCATACAATTATTTTACTACTTTATTTTCTTGCTATTCTTTTCTGGGTCTCTGAACTCCCTTCTTGGCATGCTTGGTTGAGAGGCCAGGCTAGCTCTGTTTCTGTGCACAGTGACATCTATCTTTTTTTTTTTGTCAAGTCCAGCAACTATTCCCCTGTATTTCTGGCCATCTGTAGCATTACGGATAACAACAGTGATCACATTTCATTAGCAAAATTATACCAGGGGGATGCTTAAACTTCATTCTTTCTACTTTGGGCTACAGCCCTAAATCAAATTGGGTACCCATGCAGCTGCGATTACCCTTTTAAAAACAGCAACAATTACTGGGAAGATCATTTTTTTCTATCTTGTAGAACCATCACAGAAGAAATGTGGGTTGGTGATGTATACTGACTTTGACATCCACAGATGTCTCTTCTTGCAGAGAACCTAGATTGGAGTCTTTTAGAGCATTTGGACACCTTTGCAATTCTGACACAGCTTGGCTGTAGCTGACCTTCACTCACACAGTCCTTGAGTTGTGGTGGCAGTTGCTATCAAATCAACATTTTTTTAAAATCTACACAGCCAATCAAATCTCCAGTGGCCAATCAAAAGCCTTGCTGGGCAAAAGCCCCACCTGACCCCGCCCAATTTCTAAAAGTATCTGGTGAGCACCAGAAAAAGTGTCAGCGGGCACCAGTGCAGCCATTGCCACCATGGGGGGGGACCCCTGACCTAAATGAAGGAACCATCCATTTGCCAAACATGCACAAAGATTAGCATGAAATGATCTTCCATAAAGATCTCCTTACGTATTGCTTTACAAAATGGGTTTTGGCTGAGAAAGACTCACTTGTTTGAGTGTGCTTGCAAGAATGCGTCACTGTACATCATCACTATCCAGGAGGATACAGGAAGTGGCTATTATTTGTACTCTTTCAATATATTTTGGCTGCTCTTTTTCAGATAGAGAAGAAAAGGAGGAACACATTGGTATGGGCAGAATTTGTAATTTAGAGACATTCCCTTATTTTTAACAGGGTTGGGGAAATGGTAGTTCAGGGACTTACTCTAAGATCACATAATCTTAGTTTGTTTTAGGCCACGGCTGAGACTGCTGTACAAGTTATTTTAGCTGCTTTTATATTAAGTCATTCTTCATTCTGTTAATCTATCTGTGCAGGCAGAAATATTACAGCATCTACTGAGAATGGAAAGGATCAGAACTGTTTCCAGTGGGGATTTTTAAATTGTGTCCACAATAGGGATGATTCTGAGTTTCTCATTCCTGCGATCCTGACTCAGAAAATCCTATTTTGATTTTGCTTCTCCCTTGTGCAAATCAAACCTGTGATTTATTTTTTTGCAGTATTTTCTGTTTCTTTGCAACCAAAATTCCCCTGTAAAATATTGCCTGCAGTTTTCATTGCTGAATCAGCATTATTAACAATTGAGACATTAAACAAATCACATGTGTGTGTACATAAAACAAATCACATGTGTGTACACTGCAAACAAATCTACACCACTGGCGATACAAAGCAGAGAGCTGAAACCACAGACAAATTATACAGAAATAAAATTGATTAAGGAGCTTTTACTCATCTGTAGTCTTGGAGGAGTTATAAACAGCTTGCTGATACGTTGGTTCTAAAATTAGACTCCATATTCCACATTCTTCAATATAAAAAGTCGCCAGCCTTTTTCCTGGCAAGGCTCACGTGTCAGCTAATGCTGCCATCTCCTGCCCAGGAGGTGGGATGTGTCGCCCTGTGACGTCGGGTGTGTGGAATGTTATGTTATACTTCTCATAGGGTGCTTATCACCTTGGGAGACTGCTGGTGCCTGCCTATGTTTCTTTTCTTGTGTCTGGCTTTGTTTCTTCCTGCTTTTTCCATGAGAACCTTGGGCCGGTATTTAGGCACTTTTTACGTGATATTATGATTGGTTACATTCCTTTGCCAGACCCTTTTTGAATTCTGCATAATTACACTGCTTGGGGATCATAATAGCCATTACTGACACAGAACGTGTAGATGACCACAGCAGACCTTTCTCAATAAAGACTTCCTTTCCTTAAGGACACTTGTTGGTGACTGACTCTGTAGGACTCTCACATCATGTGTCTTCATGACAGCTGCGTGGCAGGCACAGATTCAACATTTGAAGCTTCTTCTTTTTCTGGAATGCAGAGGCAGTGGTAGGAAATGCCACACTGGAAAAATGTTCACTTGCTATTAAAGGCACAGAAACCTTCCAATAATCACCTGGAGACTACATGGAATGGATGATGGTTTAGACAGGAATTAAACAGATTCATGAAATAGTGATCCAGCAATGGCTTTTGGTTCTGTTGGCAGATTGGAACCTCCCCTGAATGCTAGTTGCTGGAGAGTAGAAAAAGGCTGGAAGCTCATTACCTGGGATCCACATACCTGAAGGGCTGTCTCTTCCTATATGAGCCCTCTGCACTGCATTCCTCTTGCAAACACCTCCTGTGCCCTCCCAAAGGGTTGGGGGTTCATTCTGTGACAAGGAATTCTATTCCAGGGCTTTCTCAACTGTTCCTCCAATGCTGTGAAAGGGCCTACCAGTACAAGTGAGAACTATCAGCAGAGAACTATCAGTGGTGGAAAGTTGCTGTCAAGCAGCAGGCAACTTATGGCAACCCCTTCAAAGCAAAAGATAAACATAGGTGGTTTGCCATTGCCTGTCTCTGCATCACAACGTGGACTTCTTTGGTGGTCTACCCATCCCAGTACTAACCAGGGCTGCCCCAGCTTGGCTTCCAAGATATGAGATCAGGCTACCCTGGACTATCCAGTTCAGGGCCAAAGAGCTATTAGTCTCATGCTTTCAGAAGGCATAGAATGCAGAAGGTATAGAATTTTGAAGGGCTCTGGCTGAATTTCAGTTGATTTTATAGCTGCCTGTCTAGAATATGGATGAAGGGGGCGTGGGCTGCTATTTCTCTGTTAGAATGATTGCAATTTTCATTTTTTAAAGCTGTTATATATGCCAAGCACATTATTGTGAATGGCCTTGGCCCAACTATTTTAATTAAATAGATAGAAACCTAAGTAGAAAGATTATTCGCTTGTTATTAAAGGCACAAAAGCCTTCCAATAATCACATGGAGACCACAGGAAATGGCCTCTGTACAATGGTTTAGACAGGGATGCCCGACAGCCTGCTAAGCTAGATGGACAATGGGTGTCCCTGTTCCATGAAGTTCATGGAAAAGTTCATGGAAAACAGGGACGCCCAACAGCCTGCTGGACTAGACGGACAATGGGTCCATGAAGTTCATGGAAAAGTTCAAGCTAGCTTTCAAATTTCCCTTCATCAGAAAATTGTGTTAAATTCAAATTGTTTAATACTAGGAAACTGGAGCATTTTTTTTCGTTAGTAGGGCTCATTTAACTACAAACCATATCAAAATTGGTGACCATGTCATGAGATTTTTTCTAGTAAAGGTAAATTTTTTTTCTAAATTATTCTTTTTTTCTAAATTCTTTTCTAAATTATTCCCAAAGGTTTCCCTTGCTCAAAAGCCAGTCAAATCTGACTCTAGGGGACAATGCTCATATCAGTTTCCAAGCCGAAGAGCCAGCACTGTCCGAAGATGTTTCTGTGGTCATGTGGCCGGCATGACTAAACACCAAGGTGCACGGAACACAGTTACCTTCCCACCAAAGTGGTACCTATTTATCTACTTGCAATTTCTTGCTTTCAGACTACTAGCTTGGCAGGAGCTGGGGCCAGAGATGGGAGCTCACTTCGTCATGCAGCACTCGGGTTTCAAACTGCCAAGCTACTGACCTTCCAGTCTGCAGCTCAGCGTCTTTGTGTGACAGATGGATGTAACCACTACGAGAATTCTGCTGAGGTTGGGACTTGTCCGCAAACAAGGGAGGCCTTTTCTGCAACATTCGAATGATTTAATTTAATGCAAATAAGCAACTTAACCCAATTAAAATTTTATATCAAAATTCTAAATCCCAATTTAATTCCAAAGTAAAAACATTTAAAAATAAAATAAAAACATTAAAATATTTGGAGTAGGTAATATAAAAATAAAAATATTTATTTAAATAACTAAACTTATACTGCCAGGAGACAGTTTAAAATATCCAGCTCCCTAACCAGAGTCGGGAATCCAAACTCCAACCTCTTGCCCAAACTTCACAAAGGAACTTACCAACTTTGTCAGAAAAGTGTGTTAAATTTACAAAATGTTGCCTGATGTACGCAAATTCTTAACTGTTTTATAGATTTCCCCCAAAGCTTCAAACACAATGGGTTTCCCTCCCTGCTTTTCCCCTGGCACTGTGCTTTTAATTCTGAGTCCCAGTGAATCCCATATATGTTAAGATTTGTTCTAAACAGAGGCTAAATTATTCCCAAAGCAGGCATTTAGAGATCTTTGTTACCATTCTCTGAACTGATTGTTCTTGCTTACTAAATTCAGTTAAACAGACTTAAAGAACATTTTTCAGAGTTTTGCATATCCTTCCCCTCCGATCAGATATTTTGTGTGTTCCTTCTCTGGAAATTGCAGACTGGGGGGAGAATGTAATGTTGGTTTGAGATTTATGTGTCTGATGGACAAATTGTCCTAATCTTGCAGTGGTCCTGCTGGGTTTGTAATTATTATTTTTAAGTGTAATTTTTTAAAAATACCTTTTCATCACAATATCAGTATTATGGAAAGACAGTTAGTTTGTGCTCTGCAAGATATGCCTGTTTTAGGTTTGCCCCAGTATTTGGGGGGGGGGGGGGTAGAAACCAGTTACGCTGCTGCCAGCTTCACAACAAAGCTCTGCCTGACTTAAATGTCACCTTTGGATATTGGAAAGGTAGCAGATTGTGATGATAATGAAAAGCTGCAGCCTGTTGCTATGTTACCCTGGGCTCAGAACTGATGCATCAGAATGAACAGCAATAAAATTAACTCTTACTTACTTAAATGACCCTTCCATTGCGCTCCTCCCCAGCCCCTATCACTTATGCTGAAGAGGCCTATAAAATAGATGGCCAGATGGGTTCTTTTCCTGTGCTTGAGTTGGGGCGGTCCGGGGGTGGGGATCCCCAGGGGTCCTTTCGTAAAAAAAGAGGTGCAGGAGCTCATTAGCATAACTCATTTGCATATACCACACCCCCTGACGTCACCGGAAGGTGTCACAAGGCCACACGTCCCTGACGTCATGGGCAGTGTGTCAGAAGGCAAGACGGGAGGGAGGGAGGGAGGGGGAAGGAAGGAAGGAAGGAAGGGGGGAGAGAAGGAGGAAGGGGGGAAGGAAGGAACAGGAAGGTAGGTAGGTAGTTGGGGGGGAGAGAGAGAAGAAAGGAAGGTAGGAAGGAAGGAAGGGGGGAGAGAGGGAGGAAGGGGGGGAAGGAAGGAACAGGAAGGTAGGTAGGTAGTTGGGGGGAGAGACAGAAGGAAGGAAGGAAGGAAGGGAGGAAGGGGAGGAAGGAAGGAAGGGAGGGGGGAAGGAAGGAACAGGTAGGTAGGTGGGGGGAGAGAGGGAAGGAAGGGAGGGGCGCTTCTCCCCCCCACTGGGGCTGGCATTTCCCCCCCCCTTGCTTGGGCCTGTGTGGCGTTAAGCCACGCAGGCCCGGCTTCTCCCTCCCTTGGGCTGTTGAGTGGGGGAGGGAGGGGGGGTTCTGGGGGTGACTGGGGGAGGGAGGGTTTTTTTCCTGGGGCCAGCGGCCAGCCGCGGCCCCTGGGAAGGCAACTGGGGGAGGGAGGGTTTTTTCCCCGGGGCCGGCGGCCTGCCACGGCCCCTGGGAAGGCGACTGGGGGAGGGAGGTTTTTTTTCCCGGGGCCGGCGGCCAGCCGCGGCGTCTGGGGGCGGGACGGTGCTCCTCAGCGGGGCCGGCGGCGGCCAGCCGGGGCCCCGCGGAAGGCGTCTGGGGGCGGGATGGGGCTCCTCGGCGGGGCCGGCGGCAGCCAGCCGCGGCCCCAGAGAAGGCGACTGGGGGCGGGACGGGGCCTGCCCGCCCCCGCCCCCCAGGCCCTTCTCTCCCGGAGCAGCGCTCCGGCTCGCTCCGGCCCCAACGGAGCCCTGGGGATCCCACTCCTGACCTTCGATGGGGCACCATTGGTGCCAGCACCGGAGGTTAGGCATTTGGGAATGCTCCTGTATACCTCCTTAACAATGGAGGCCCAGGTAGCAGCCACTGCCAGGTCGGCCTTTTACCACCTGCGGCTGGTCAGGGAGTTGGCTCCCTTCCTGTACTATAATGACTTAGCCACAGTGATCCATGTGATGGTCACCTCAAGACTAGCCTACTCTAACGCTCTTACATGGGGCTGCCCATGTCACAAATTTGGAAGCTGAAGCTAGTGCAGAATGCAGTGGCCAGGCTGCTGATGGGTCTACCTAGATGGGAGCACATCCACTGAGGACACTGCACTGGCTGCCAATAGCATACTGAATTCACTTCAAGGTGCTGGTAATTACCTTTAAAGCCCTATATGGCCAGGGTCCGGCATACCTGAGGGACTGCTTTTCCCCATATATACCCCAGAGATAGGGTTGCCAAGTCCAGGTTGGAAAATACCTGGGGACTTTGGGGGTGGAGCCAGGAGAAGGTGGGGTTTGGGGAGGGGAGGGGCCTCAGCATGGTACAATGCCATAGAGTCCACCCTTCAAAGCAGCCATTTCCTCCAGGGGAACTGATTTCTGTCAGCTGGAGATCAGTTGCAAAAGTGGGAGATCCCCAGGCCCCACCTGGAGGATGGCAACCCTACCCAGAGAGCACTATGGTTGGGATCTCAACATTGGTTGACCCTCCCTGGTCCTAAGGCTGCCAGGCTTGCTGTCACCAGGGCAGCTCCATACTGGTGGCATGAGCTCCCAGAGGAGATCAGGACCCTGCGGATCTATCGCAGTTCTGCAGGGCCTGCAAGATGGAGCTCTTCCACCAGGTCCTTCAACTAGAGGTCCTTCAACTAGGAGCCGCCCCACTATTACCATCATTGAACCCTGGCTTAGATAGTCGTCCCAAGCGCAGAACATCATGAGGTTGAGGAAATTTATAACATCACATGCCATCTCTAAAATTTGTGAAACATCAACAGCACTATAATTATTATTTGTATGTATTGAATTTTAGGATGCCTTTATTGGGTTTTAAATCATTATTTAAGTGCATTTATGTACTCTGCAATATGTTTTATGACTGTGAGCCACCCTGAGCCTGCTTTGTGGGGAGGGTGAAATATAAGTGCAACAATAAGTAAATAAATAAATAAATTTGTGGAATATAAATATTAAGACGCAGATTACAGAGGTGGTCTTAATGCAGGGGTCATCATGACCTCATATAGGGTTGCCAGCTGTAGGCTGGGAACTTCCTGAAAATTGGGAGGGGGACTCTGGGGAGGTCAGGGTTTGGGCAGGCAAGGGACCTCAGTAGGGTATAGTGCCATAGAGTCCACTATCCAAAGCAGCCATTTTCTCCAGGGGAACAGAACTATAGGATCTGTTATTTCTCAAGGCACACTTGCAGATTGGTCATGACACTAGAGTATGCTGCCATGCAACTGGGTCCAGCTGTGTGGAGAGTAGATTGCACCCCCACTGCAACTGTATTCTTGTGGTGCTGTCCCCCCCCCCCCAGTGAATTGCAGTGGTTCATGCATGGGTGAAATTAAAGATTTATACTCGGGCACTAGACAAGGGAAGTTTAAACCAGTTCTGGACTCTGTGACCCCAGCCATGGAGGGTCAAATCTGCTACATGAACTGACTCATACACTGCTTAGGTTCTTGCCATAGTCACTCTTAGTGGTGCTTTCTTTCTATTCAGGAAGTGATTGTCACTACACTGTGGACTGATCTCCTAGAGGTCCATATAGTGTCCTTTAAATCCTCCCAGAAATCAAGCTCTTATTCTCTGAATAAGACTGGACAGAGGAAACTCTTGGATTACTGGCTATTATTTATTCAGTTTTTTAATTATTATTATTGGGCTTTTAAAAAATCCTTATTTTGAGAAATAAAGGTAAAAGAAAGATTTATAGAATCACAGAATTACAGAATAGGAAGGGGTCATACAGGCCATCTAGTCTAACCCCCTGCTCAACACAGGATCAGCCTAGACTAGCATCCCTGACAAGTGTTTGTCCAGCCACTGCTTCAAGACTGCCAGTGAGGGGAAGCTCACCACCTCTCTAGGCAGCTGATTCCACTGTGGCACAACTCTTACTGTAAAAAAAAATTGTCTGAAAATCCAGCCAGCACTTACTTGCCCTTAATTTAACCCATGATGGCGAGTCCTATCCTCTGCTGCCAACAGGAACAGCTCCCTGCCCTCCTCTAAGTAACAGTCCTTCACGTATTTCAAGAGAGCAATCATGTCCCCGCTCAACCTCCTCTTCTCCAGACTGAACATTCCTAGGTCCCTCAGCGTTTCCTCACAGGGCTTGGTCTCCAGTCCCCCCCCCCGCCCCCGATCATCCTCGTCACTCTCCTCTGCACCCACTCCATTCTGTCCACATCCTTTTTGAAGTGAGGCCTCCAAAACTGCACACGATACTCCAGGTGCAGCCTGACCAATGCAGTGTACAGCAGGATGATGACATCTTGTGATCTGGATGTTATGCCTCTGTTGCTACACCCCAAGATCACATTAGCCTTTTTTGTTGCTGCATCACACTGCCTGCTCATATTTAACTTTCGGTCCACCCTTACAGCAAGATCTGGTTCACACACACTGTTTCCCAGAAGTGTATCCCCCATCCTGTATGTGGGTTCTTCATCTTTGTTACCCAGATGTAGAACTCGGCACTAATCCTTGTTAAATTGCATCTTGTTCATATCCACCCACTTTTCCAGCATGTTCGGATCTCGTTGAATTCTATCTCTATTTTCTGGTGTGTTGACTGCTCCTCCAAATTTAGTGTCACCTGCAAATTTAATGAGTAGCCCCTCCACACCGTCATCCAGATTGTTCATAAAAATATTGAAAAGTACTGAGCTCAGAACCAAGCCCTGTGGACACCCCCCTCCATTCAGATGAAATGCCATTGATAACTACTCTCTGAGTGTGGTTCTCCACCCAGTTCCCTATCCACCTAACTATCCTAGAGTCCAGTCCACAGTCCTTGAGTTTACCCATCAGAACATCATGGGGAACCCTGTCAAAAACATTACTGAAATCCAGGTAAACAACATCAACAGCATTTCCTCAATCCAGTGAGCTCATCACTTGATCAAAGAAGGAAATGAAGTTGGTCTGGCAGGACCTGTTGGGGATAAATCTGTGCTAACTTCCTTGGATCACCAAGTTGTCCTTTAGATGCTCGCAGATCGATCCCTTTAAAATCTGCTCCAGTATCTTCCCTGGGACAGAGGTCAAACTGACTGGCCTGTAGTGTCCTGGGTCATCCCTCCTCCCTTTTTTGAAAATTGGGATAACATCTGCCCTCCTCCAGTCTTGTGGCATGTCTCCCATCCTCCAAGAGGTCTGGAAGATGGTGGACAAAGGCTCTGCAAGCTCCCTAGAAAGTTCTTTGAGCACACTTGGGTGCATACCATCTGGCCCGGGGAATTTGTACTTATTCAGTGATGACAGGTGCTTCTCAACTACCTCTCTGTTCATGTCAACCAGCAGCCCAGATGCTTGGATTCTATATCTAACTCTTGTTTTATAGGGAGGGCTTTTAAAATATTTATACTGTAAACCACTTCAAACAATATGCGCAGGCTGAACTAAATGTTTAAATGTATAAATAATGCTCTGCGCATGTCATTGGAGGGTGCACATACACTGCTGGGGTGGGGGAGAAAGACACCAACTGACTGCACATAGATGCTCCAGAGCCATGCAAATACAACAGAGGAACCAGCCCAAGGAATAACCAACTTGCTCCTTGACAAAAACTTTACGGTAATGCCAAAGTACTTGTTTTCAAAGACATTGTCACTTCACTTGCCTACCACTGATTTTTTTTTAATTTTATTATTGACACGGAGATTCCTTGTTGTTTTTACCTTCCTGTGATTCATAGTCTGTTTGCAGACAGTAGGATCAAATCCTGTGTATCATTAAAATGCATCTTGTCCTATGATTTCATCCGGCAAACTGCCCTAGAAGCAGCTAGCACTATTCTCTTGAGAGACACATATGTATTGCTGCTATGTTCTGCACAGCTTGGAATGGTAATAAGGTGTCATTAAGCCACAATTTGATATAATCCAACAGTTATGTATGATATAATCAACCCACTCAGTTTTGGTTTCAGGTGGGGAAGGGATTACGAGAACTGCAACTGGTTTGAAAAACAACTAATTTTACATGGGGGTTGTGCAAAATATGACTTGGAAAATGTTTTGCTATTATTAGTATTCCTTGAACTTCCCTTGAAATTCTTGAGGCATTTGCTGCATTGTTGAAAGGATGCCTTGGATCAGTTCCCAAGGAATCTGTTAGATCCTTCAAGATCTGAGAAACCTGACTAGTTTTACGGAACTCTACTGCCTTCCCTTGACATTTTTGGGGGGTGTTTTGTCCCAGCAAAATTACCAAATCCTCCCCAAATTTCATTATAAGCACAAGTCCATGGCAACTCTTGTCTGCATACCAGGCATAGCATCGCGAACACAATCCTGCCTTGTCCAAAAGTGAATCACAGAATTTACATCAAAAATCAGGCTTGCTTTGTGGGGCCCTGAGCAAGATGTCCTCTGGAAGCTGCAAACTAAGGGCATGGATAACACTACCACCTGATCTTTCTGCACCCCCCAGAAAGAGGACAACAGTCCCTGTTATTACGGCTTGACCACCAAGAAAAGGAATGTTGGTGGATGGCGATTAGGAGCAACAGCAGCCACACACAGAGAGGAACCGAGGACATTTATCCGGCCCGCCGGGTGTTTTTGCCGCCGCTGCCTGTCCTCCGATTCCAGGGCCAGTTCATTCGCTAGATGAGGATAGGCGATCGCCTATGAGCGTGTGGGCCTGAGGGTGCAGATTAGGCCTTCAGCCCCGCCCCCTCTCCCTCGCCAAAAGCCCACCCTCTTGAAGCCTCTCAGGAGCACTCAGGAGTCGAGGGAGCAGTCCAGTCCTTCTGCTGCCTATTTCCGGCTGCCCTGTCCCCTCTCTCCTTCCCTCCCTCTCCAAAAGCCCACCCTCTTGCAACCGTGTGCATCGGAGCACTCTGGAGTTTGTAAGGGAGTACGTGCAGTGCTCGTGCGCCTACCTCGACGCTGTTTCCCACAACAAAAGCCTGTACTGTGCACTGCACACACACACAGAGCCGGATTCCAGCTGCAACTGCAAGGCGAGTGGGGCCAGCCCAGGGGTGGTCGGTTGGTTGCCGTCTTGCCAGGGAGCAATGGGGTTGGGGCGGCTACAGCATGCAAGTCAAAGGGTGGTGGGACGGGAGGTTGGCTACTGGTGGTGGTGGTGAGCTATCTTGTTTTTTCTCCTCCCCAGCCTTAGCCATGCCCACTGGGGGGGGAGGAGAGCCTCTATCTGGTCCAGAGAGGCCCCTGGTCTCAAAGGAGAGGGGAAAGGGGCACATTGGTGCTTCCTCCCCCCCCCCCCCCGCCCCCGCGTGCCTGACTTTGGTGTGCCGCCGGCGGAGCCTCTCTGAGACAGGGAACCGTGCCTTCTGCTGCTTCTTTGCTGTGTGCCCGACTGTCCTGCCTGTCTAGCGGGGGCTCAGAGCAGTTGGGGGGGGAGCAATTTTCAGAGCCTTTGGAGTTCTTTTTGGGTTAGCAACCGCTGCTTAGAAGTTGCCTGGGGGGGGGGGAGGAGAATTCCGAGCGCGAAAAGAGCTGCCTGGAACCTCCAGGCTCCAAAGGAACTTTTATTTTCTTTTGGGGGGGGTGTTGGCTGGCCGGCCGGCCGGCCAAAAGAAGTGACATCGCCACCTGACGCCTGATGCAATGGGGGAGGGGAGAGGAGAGAGAGACTCCTTGCAATGTGTGTGTGTGTCCAGCCAAAGGAGTCAAGAGGAAGGCTCCAAGCCAGTCTGATAGGGTTGCCAGACCCCAGTGGGGAAATTCCTGGAGATCTGCAAGTGGAGCCTGGGGAGGACAGGGACCCCAGTGGGGTCCAGTGCCACCGAGTCCACCCTCCAAAGCAGCCATTTCATCCGGGGGAACTGGTCTCTATAGTCTGGAGATGAGCTGTAATTCTGGGGGATCCACAGGTCCCACCTGGAGGTTGGCACCCTCAAAGCCAGATCCAGCAGCTGGGGTTAGCAGAGCAGAGTGGGGGGTGGGAGAGCCATACCAAGAGAGAGAGAGGGAAATAAGAAAAAGTGGAGGGTGTATCTTACTTTTCCTGGTGTCCTGTGTACTCTGCATGCTGATGGGGAAAGGGCCAAGAAATGGAACAGGGACTCTCAGTCTGGGGCAAGTGGTGCTCTGTATTCTTGGTGCTTGGGGGGGGGGGGGGGGAGGCAACAGTGGGAGGGCTTCCTGCCCCCACTGCTTGACCTTCTGAGGGCACCTGGTGGTTTTGGCCACTGTGTGACAGAGGGTTGGGCTGGATGGGCCACTGGCCTGATCCAACATTGGCCTCTCTTATGTTCTTATGGGTGCTTTTCCTTGGCAACCCTTTTTTGGACCTGGCTCTGGCCCTCCCTCCACCACCCCCCTCCTCGGTGGCTGCCTTCTGCCGCGCCCGGCACCCCC
Organism: Lepidodactylus listeri; assembly: GCA_029233225.1. Taxonomy (NCBI): domain Eukaryota; kingdom Metazoa; phylum Chordata; class Lepidosauria; order Squamata; family Gekkonidae; genus Lepidodactylus; species Lepidodactylus listeri. The sequence continues at coordinate 26,893,913 of JARCFY010000008.1, forward strand.
CGGGCTCCCGGCGGCCCTCCCCGCCTCCCCCACTGGCGGGCGCTCCATTTTGCCGGGGGTGGCTGAGCCCCCCCCCCCCCGGGAAATTTCAGGGGAGGCTCGAGCCCTCGAGCCCCCCCGTAGTTGACGCCTATGATCCCGCCCTTCATTCACTTAGAGTCTCAGAGTGGCTTACAAACTCCTTTCCCTCCCCCTCCCCACAACAGACACCCTGTGATGTAGGTGGGGCTGAGAGAGCTCTGAGACAACTGTCCTTGAGAGAACAGCTGGTACAGAGCTGGTACAGATTTTTCCAGGTATTACACAGGATTGCCCAAGGTCATCCAGCAGATGCAAGTGGATGAATCAAACATGGGGAATCAAACCCTGTTCTCCCAGATTAGAGTCTCTGCACACTTAACCACTTGTTCCTGTTTTGTTTTTTTACTTCAAAATAGCATAGGAATGTGTTCATAGGTTGTTTTTTTTTAACTATAGTCCGGCCCGCCAGCAGTCTCAGGGACAGTGAACTGGCCCCCTGTTTAAAAAGTTTGAGGACCCCTGCTCTAGGGGAACTGACCTCTTTAGTCCAGAGATGAGCTGTAATTCCGGGAGATCCCCAGATCCCACCTGGAGGCTGGCATCCCTAACTCAAAGTTCAGTTGCCAAACAGGGAACCTCAGCAACATTATGGCTGGATGAAAAGGAGCACAGGCAGAATGACAAGGGGAAAACTGTATGGAGAAATCTTTAGCTATGTCAGTGCTAAATTGATATTACCCCATTGATATTACTTTCAGATGAGACATTTGGTTTCAGTGGTTTTTCAGATGTGATTTTATGATGTATATTTTTAATTTGCTAGCCGCCTTCATGGCTCTTATGAGGGCAGAAAGGCGGAGTATAAATTTTGCAAAATAAAATACAATAAATAAAAATAATAATAATAAGAAGAGATTGGATTTATACCCCACCCTTCACTACCCAAAGGAGTCTCAGAGTGGCTTACAATCCCCTTCCCTTCTCCTACCCACAACAGACACCCTGTGAAGGAGGTGGAACTGAGAGAGCTCTGAGAGAACTGCCCTTGAGAGAACAGCTCTGAGAGAACTTGTGACTGACCCAAGGTCACACCTGCAGATGCATGTGAAGGCGTGGGGAATCAAACCTGGTTCTCCCAGATTAGAGTCCACGCTCCTAACCACTACACCAAACTGGAGACTGGCAAGTGGCTCTTTCAAGCATTTGTCCCTGTAAGAGAGCAGCTGTGAAGGCTTTTGATTCAGATCTGGGCCTTTGTACCACATTTAACACACACACACACCCCCTACACAATTTTTCTGTCTTCAAATTACACTGCAAAGGTTGGATAAATATAGGATCTACTGTAAATGTTGCCTCTATTTTTCTCCCAACAAGGCAAGCAGCAGCTCTAGAGAGTGATTTGAAGTTGGGAAAATGGGGGCTGGAAGGGTACTAGCCATGACCATCATATCGTGGATCTGAATTAGACCTTTTGGCAGCTGTTGTCCAGTAAATCATCTACTTTGTATAAAGTATATCATCTCCTTTGGCTCTCACAGTCCAACTCTTTTAAGGCAATGATTGTCTTATACAGAAAAATTCCTAGGGCTTTGCATTCAGTGATTCCTAAAGCATTACTCTTTGCAGCACAATGGGGAGGACTGGTCATCTTACAATAACAGAAATGTACCTTGTGAACAACTGAACTGCATCACACTTCTGGGGGAATTTTAGAAAGCCTAATTACCTAACACGTCCATGGGAAATGACATTTCTTGAAGTTGTCAGTATATCCTCGGGCAGGTGTTACCCTTTGCTGCATTATACTGGCTTCTCCAGAAGTGATCAGAGCCAAGAAAATATTTGCGTAAAACTGCACATTGAGCAGGTGGATTTATGTAAGGAAGCTATTTTGGCGCCTGGATTGGAGCTTTGACAGAAAGCTAGTGTTAGATGCTTCAGAACTTGTATCCTGAGTGGGGGACTAGATTAACTAACAAGTAGAAAGAGCCAGCTGCTATCACTATATGCCAGATGGGTGGGGTTTCCTTAAAACATAAGTCATGAGAAGATACTCAGATGTGAAGTGCAGAGACAAAAACTAACTTGGAAACAGTTTGTTCCTAACATCTTCTGCAATGCAATATGGTAACTGCACCGGTGCGATTAGTGAGAGAACATATGCACCAAAAAGGCATAAAGGCCATGTGGTAGAGTGGTTAGAGAGCTGGACAAAAACCTGGGAGACCCTGCTCTGCCATGAAACTCTCTGTGTGACCTTGGGTCAGTCAGTCTCTCATGACCTAACCTACCCCATAGTGTTGTTGTGATGACAGTGTGTAGAAAATCCATGTATCTCATCCTGAGATTTTTGAACAAAAAGTGGGATTAAAAAATGTCATCCTTCCCTGCCCCCCCTTTTGTTTGCATAACAATACTATACTTTCTTTTGGCATTATTTACTAATTTATTGTCACCAATTACCATAAAAATCAAAAACAATATTCGCATAGCATATGCTGCCAATATTATACCAGCTTTGGGGGCTGCCACTTTCCAGCACAATGTTAAATGCTGTTTTTCACCTTTAAAACCTTAAACTGGGATTCCCCAATCCTGTTGAGCCTGTGAGCACTTTTGAATTTTGAGAAGAGATAGAAGGCACCATAACAAAATGGTTGCCAAAGCGGAGGCTGGGGCAAGTCACAAAATGTTAGGATTCACGTGTCCTCCTGTAAGGCTGACACAGTAATGTCACTTCTGGCACAACCCAGAAGTGACATCATCACACTGGGTGATGCTCTAGCATTCACCACAAACTCTTGTGGTTAAACCATAGGGTTCTGGGTAAGTGCTAGAGTGGCACCCCTGTGTGATGACCTCACTTCCAGATCATGTTGGAAGTGATGCCATTGAATTACCAGCAATGTTATGATGTAGCTGGCATGGCATACCCCCAGGTAAGCCTCCTGCAGGGTCTAGCAACCCTACTACAAGGGTTTACAAGTTACCCTGTGTGACACCCCTTTTCTTTCACACAGAGTGCCTACCACCCTCTTAAAACTTTCTCTCACAGGTTATGGATTATGGACCAGAAGTTACCCTTCTTGTCTCTTTTAAAATATAGAGAGAGCCATGACCATTTCATACCTCAGGTCATCTCCCTCACTCCCAAAGACATCCATAAACAGGGTAGCCCAAACCCTTTTAACAATAAGTCCTCACTCCCACAGAGTTATTGGGGTTGGGGCTCAAACACTCTTCCAATCACTTGCTGCCACTATTTATTCATATCCTATACTATATGTATATAGACTGAAATCTTAAATCGTGTGTGTTCCTTTCCCTTAGACAAGCAACCCACAGGGTTAATCAAAACAAGAACACATTTATGATATGGACAAAACACTGAGGAAAATAAGGTATAAGTAACAGCGTTTCACTTCCATTGAACTTTTGAACCGAAGTCGTATTTCTACAAATGGATCCTTCAGTTGCGAATTTGCTATTTTCAGCTTGCTCTAAGCAGCTGTTCTGCACAGTTCTACTCTGTCAGACATCCTCCTTTTCCCTGCTCAAATCCTAAATTGTTAACTCTTTTGCTGCTAATTTCCTGTCGTTTTCAACTGCTGTTCTTGTTCTCTCAACATTCCATCAGCTCTCATTGGTTGCTCTTGGAGAGAGGCGGAACTTATCCTGACCATCAAACCCTGCTACAGTTTGCAAAGGATTCACTAACTGGACAGTTATTGGATGTAGGTTTTTAGCATCCTCAGTTCTTTTATTTTACTTACTGTTTTATCCCAAGTATAGAGAAACAAGAAAAGAAATTCAAATGTTCAAACTGAACCAGAACTGTCACGAAATGCAGTAACATTCAGCACTTGTAGTTCAGCTTTTCACAGCTGGTTGGGGGTAAAAATAAGGAAGAGGCACATCTGTGATATCCTACTTCTTTGCCTTGAAGGTTTTTTTAAAAAAGAAATGGACACCATCTCTGAGTTGACAGCAACTCTCTCCATTAGCACATCTGGAAATGACGACTTTGAAATTGTGAGCCCTTCAGTCATCCTAGCTAACCAAACCTGATAGGGAAAACAACTGTTGAATGAAATAATCTGTTGCCCTTTTACAAAACAATTATGCCAGCCTGCTCACTACGAAATCTCTTTTGCTCCATTGATGAACCTTTATTTAGACAGTTCAAAGAACTTACACATCCACATATTTGGGTGAACATTTCACTAAGAAGGGAAATATGTGAAAAAAAATCATACTGGAGGAAGAACTTGAGAAACTTAACTCATACTCTACAATACAATAAGACTCATTATATGTGAGGACTTGAATTGTATACTCTTCCTTCAAAGCTGCTAGGTTGGGTTGGGTGCATTTAGAAAAAGAGTTCAGTGTATCATGCTATTCTCCAAGTACACAAGGTGTTGAGCTTCGGGGGGAAACCTCCATTCCTTTCTTCTTAGGGAGCAAAGGGAACAAAGAAACAAGATGGAGTAGATCAGAACTAGAAAGATGAGTTAGTTAGACTGTTTTTGTTTTTTTCCCAATGTAATCCTTTCCCTAATTCTGAAGTAAACTTTTCTCTTAGAAGTTAAACACACACGTGTCTGTGCTGAATTATTCTGCTGTACTTCATTTACTCTATTAAATGTCCAACACTTACATAATTTTCTTCTCCTCCATTTTATCCTCACAACAACAGCCGTGTGAGGTAGGTTAGGCAGAGACTGTGACTGGCCGAAGGTCACCCAGTGAGCTTCCATGACAGAGAGGGGATTCAAACTTGGTTCTCCCAAATCCTAGTCTGACACACTAACCACTGCACCACACTGGCTCTCTTCTTTCTATGGAATTTTGAGGGACACCCAAAGAGTTTGGATAAGACTCAGGAGGATTCTGCACATCCATAGATGCTTTTGCATATCTATTCTGGGGTGGTTATCGTCATGATCTGTTAAATACAGTGGACATTTGGAAAAGTGTTTCATGGTCCGAAATAAAATGGAAAAAATGGTATGTTCTTTTTTGGGGGGGGAGGGGGAAGAATGCATACAATGACACATTTCAGCTTTGATTAAACTCTATCTACCATGTTATAAAATTGATAAGAAAAAAAGAAAACAAATCTATGAAAAGGATGGGGGGGGGGGGGGGGAGAGACCAAACCATTTGGAAAGGCAGACACTGCCATCTAGTCTCTGTGACCTGTAATTTCCATGAGCGGAGTTTATTCCTGAGTCTATTCTAGTGCAGGCTAGATCTCAGTCAGATCTCAGAAGCTAAGCAGGGTCAGCCCTGGCTAGTATTTGGAAGGGAGACCACCAAGGAATACTAGGGTTGCAATGAGAAACAGACAGCAGCAAACCACCTCTGAATGTCCCTTGCCTTAAAAACCCTATGGGATCACCATAAGTCAGCTGTGACTTAATGGCCAAAAAAACCTATCACAAAAAAGGAACATATCTGTAAACCAGGATATGTGATGATACAAAAATCTGTCCATTATGATAGCCTCGTTCATCAAGGACCAGTTTAAACCTTAACAATATTCAAACATTACAGGATACTGGGTGGGCTCAGGTGTAGAACAGTCATGAGGGACTTGCAGGTTCTTCTCAATTTCCATGGAGGCAGCATAGGAATATAAAAGGTCTATAGCAGGGGTGTCAAACATGCGGCCTGGGGGCCGGATCAGGCCCCTGGAGGGCTTCTATCAGGCCCGCACTGGAACTGGCCATCTCCTGCTTCCAGTTCTGTTGCTGCTGCTGCATCATAGCTTGCTTCACCAGACTCTCTCACTTGCTCAGCCATTTCACGTTTTCCCCTGGGTCCTACTCAGAACTCTGAACATGAGATTTCTGTGGTGAATGTCAATAAATCAAAACTAGGTTTGCAGCTTACAGATACACAGCATACTCAAGACTGCAACAGCACAGACATTTTGATGCAATAATTCAGAGCAAGAGGTGTCAGTTACCTAGGGTTGCCTAGGGTTGTCTCCTGTCCCCAGTCTGGGGCTTCAGCTCTATGGTACCATAGAGTTTTTGGGGTGATTGCTAGAATGTCACCCCGGCAACGTGCCCAGTGTGATGATGTCACTTCCGGCTGACATCATCATGCTGGGGCAGTCATCCTGATTGGACAACTTCGGGGGTGGGGTTCCCCCCGCTGGCTGAATGTGGGCTGGCGGATTGGGGACCCCTGTAGCAGGGGATTCCCTGCCCCCTGGCGCAACTTGGCAGCCCTACTGTTACCAGACACTGTTAAATAAACAAAATATTGCAAGAGTCCTAATGTTTTAAGCATGTTTTTATTTTAAGTAAAAAAATCTTTGCGTCCTTTATAAAGTTTATATCTCCGCTTCCTGGCATTACATTTTATGACACACATGGCCCGGCCCAACAAGGTATTTTTTTATGCCAGATCCGGCCCTCATAACAAATGAGTTCAACACCCCTGGTCTATAGTGCACCTACTTGAAGAACATCAGAAGAACAGCCTATAGGGGACAGTGGAAGGACTGCTAGTTAGCATGGCTAGATTAGGGACTGCCCACAATTTCAAAGTATGTCCTTCCTGTCTCCTGATTGGCTCTCTGGAGACTTCCTGCTCCAACCATGCCCTCCCCCTTCATTCCTGTCTCTCACAGCAGTTAGTTAGTTAAGCCTCTCTCCCGCTCCTCTTTCAGAGTTTATTTCTTCTTTAATAAACCAAGTCATTTTCTTTAAATGGTGCTCCATTCCTCTGCATGTTTAAATTCTGCCAACAGGCAGCACCTGATTTGGACGGGGACTGTGGCATGTGTGGAGAAGGAACTTCAGTCCCCTCCCCTATGAGCGTACATGCAGCTTTCTCTGTGGTGAGAAATTTTGTGCATTCTCACAATATATGTAAAGTTGCCTTCTGAATGAGTCAAACCAGAAATTTATGCCTGGGCCAAACTAGTAATGTTCTTTCTCTATTAGAGCAAGACTCCCAGAAAGCCTTGCAGTAGTAACCTGCCTGCAAGCCCTTGAGAAACCAGAGCTCCATAAATCTTTGAAGCTTTTGAATAGACAACTGAAGAGCCATAAAGTTAAAACCCCCTAGACATATGGTTTGCGTCTGGAAAGACCCTAATCAGAAAGCCCCTAGACTAATTGAGCCATGGAAGGAAAGGGCAGTCACCCTTAGCACCCTCCTTCACACTTTAGAGATAACATTGGAGGAGAATGTGTTATCTCAATGTCAAAGAACACTGGGAAACTGTTTGACCCCAGAATCTCAATGTCATAACTTAGAAAGCAAATTGTTTTTATAACGTGTTCCCTAAACAATCTTCTAGCAATTCCTGTCAGCAAGAAATGAGCCTGTCTTGCGCATCAAACATTTGATTGAAGTCAGAATGATGTAATGATTCAATGCGTCAATCTTCAGCAAATCCTTTGATCTTCAGGTATAAAAGTTGCCTGTTTCCAATGTTTCTTTGTCACACTTCAGAATGGCACATGGTGCTGTTTCTTGGTGTGTCCCAGATCCCCTTTGCTCTGTATTTTGGCCAAGCTAGTCCGGGGGAAATGGGGGAGGCTCACGCCTTCCGCATTCCACCAGGATGGTGAAGGTCCTTTTGCTTCTATGCTCTGCTTTGTTTTCTTGCTATGAGCTGTTTTAGTGTGTTACTGTTATCTTTGGGGAATGTAACTTTTGCAAGGACTATTCTTGTTACTAATAAAAGTTTCTATCGTGCTTAGGAATTCTGTGTGAGTGTCTCTGGGTCAAACATCTGAAAAGGAAGGGCCCTGTCTATTGTTTCCTTTCCTTGCCGAGGCCCTTGGTGAGTAACGAGGCCAGGCACTGTGACTGTAAAGAGCCCGGTTGTGGTTGAAGTGGGTCTAGGAGGAGACCCCAGGACGATGCCTGGACAATTTCATTCAAGATTCCCCGAGATATCAAATGGTGCCCTCAGGACCACTGCAGGTCAGGAAAATGGCAGAGGGGGAAGCCTGAAGCCTTCACACCCCCCCCCCCCAACTGAACAGCATACCACATACATGGGAGTTGGAGAACTGGCGAGTCACATGCGGCTATGACACAGGTTGGAGACCTTGAGCATGTGAAGAGATAGCACTGATACATCTAACCCAGACCTGTCTCCTCCAACAGCAATTTTTAAGGACTCAAGATCAAGCAAAATGTGATTCCACAGATGAACACTTCTAATTTTTAAAAAACTAATTAGCAACTCCACAAGCTTTTGGGGAAAGTAAGGAATGCCAAGGAAAGAGGTGTTTGACTCTTCTTCCTGCCCCTTATCCATAATTTCAATCCCCCCATTTGCTCTGAAGAGGGGGAAAGGACTGACCCTTGTACTTGTTCTTCCTCCCCCACCCGCGCTGAACTAACTGCCACTTGAGAGGGGTAATTGAAATCATGGAAGAGGCAAAGAAAGGGTTAATGTCCCTTCCTCGGCACTCCTTTCCAAACATTCAAAGCAGCTGGATCCAGTGATGCCAGAAAACATGACTTTATACATTAACTGAAATGAAATGGGGAAGGTGGTGGATCCAAAATGTCCTAATGCAGACTGAGGGTGCTCCAGGAGGTAACAAATGTTAAAAATGGTTGAGAGGAATAAAATAAATAATTATTAATAATAATTAGAGAGAAAAAGCAAGTGAGAGAGGTTTATATTAACTTGTTCAAGGCAAGCTCCTGAGAATGGATTGAGTCCTGAAGGGGGAAATTTGGGTGAGAGGCACGGAAAGTGTCTCAGCCATTGACCCCCTCTTCCCATGATTCCTTGCAGGCACCCAGCTTGTTCTTATTATATTTGGTATTAAAGGCTGTGACTTGGTTGGCCTGAATCTGACCTGAAGCGGGACGTTTCTAGTTTTCCCTGTCTGAAACACTTGCAGGAAGATGGAGCTTCTGTCAGGACACAAGATCCTATTAATCAAAGTTTACTTTAGCTGAGGATACTGTCTGCTAGAAAGAGATTATACTCACCGCTCTTGCAGAAGCTATTATCAAGAAATCAAAAGGTTTCCCTGGGCCATGAACTGATCTAAGATATATTAGACAATATGAAACTGGACTACTCCTCCAGAAAAAAAAAGCTGTTCTTTCAGCTAGTTAAAGAGTATCCCACTATATCATTGTTCATACTTCTTCCTTAAACCTACACATCTGATTTTTTTTTTCTAATTATTGTTCCCTGAGTTCACTGATTGTTCCTGTAAGCTCTTTATTTATTTACTGAGCATTTATAATGCTTCCTCTCCTGAGGCTGGTTCAAGGCAGCTCATGAGTAAAAACAATACCATAATGTGAAGCTGAACTTGATTTAATTATCCATGTTAAAAAAAACAAGCCATTAAAAACAAGCCGGGGGCAAAAAACAACAAAACAACAACAAAACAAAAACTGCATTACATGAACACTGAGCAGCCTAAAAAAACCCCAAACAACTCACAAAAAAGTTCTCAAGCCAGAGGAAAACCATCCAAGAACTACAAGAAACAAAACACCTTAGTCAAAACCCTGGGAAAAACAAATGTTTTGGCCTGGCGCCTAAAAGATAATATGGTTGGCAGCAGGTGAGCCTCAAGGGGGAGGATATTCCAGAGGTGAGGTGTCACCACTGAAAAAACCCTGTCTCTGGTTGCCACCTGCCTCTACTCTGCAAGTGGCAGCACAGAGAGGTCAGAGTGTGGGAGGCAGATCTTGACTGGTAGACTGAACAGGATGGGAGGAAAGGATGCCCTTAAAGGATGTGGGGCATATTAGTATGTACATAACACCTAAAGAAACAGCTTCACCTTGATTCTGACATGTTTCTCTGAATACATTAACATATTTTTCTGAATCTTTTGTAGCCTCTATGCCAGCTTGCATGTCATAAGGGTGGAATCCAATGACTGTAAGTGGGCAGCCATGAGGATGCTGGATTTCTAGAAGACGTCAGGCTTCTGACGGTACATACTTAGGATTACACTGTAAATTAGACCCAACGGTGCACTATGCCTAGTTGAATTTAGCCAGCCTAACTAGGTGAGAGTAGCTTTCCTAGGTAAGCCAGTTTCCCTAGCTGGCTGGTAGGTTCTGAGCTCAATTCAATGGGCTGCCAGGGATGCCAGCCTCTAGGTGGGGCCTGGAGATCCCCCAGATTTTCAACTCATCTCCAGAATACAGAGATCAATTCCTCTGGAGAACATGGGTGCTTTGAAGGGTGGATTCTATGGCACTGTCTCCCACTGTCCTCCCCAGGCTCCACACCCAAATCTCCAGGATTCTCCCAACCTGGATCTGGCAACCCTACCCCTGAACCCCCAACTGGTGGCCCGGGGTTGGGGGGGTGGGGCTGGCAACGCTGACACTTGCCGATTGAAGCTGCTTTATACTGAATCAGACAACTGGTCCACCAAGGTCGGTATTGTCTACTCCGACTGGCAGCAGCTCTCCAGGGTCTCACACAGAGGTCTTTCACATCACCTCCTACCTGATCCTTTTAACTGGGATGTTGGGGATTGAACCCAGGTAGCTTCTGCCTGCAAAGCAGAGGATCTTCCACTGAGCCACAGCCCCACCCTCCTAGACTGCTAGTTTCAGTAGATGTGCAGCCTCGTAATTGTCACTCCGTTTGTGTGATTAGCAAAGCAGTGCAGAAAGTGCCTGAGAAAAGCTGCACGTATATGATGAAGGAAAACAATTAAATGGGAGAGAAGAGACCCCAAAAAGACAGCATGAGAACGCTGCTATATCCCCTGCGGCAGGAGACAGAGCAGGAGCTGGACAACAGAGGTTGCCATACCAGAATAAAGTGGACTCAGCCACCCGGGTGGACGAGTTATGGCAGATAATTTCTCCAGGGCAGGAGAGGGATTCGTTTTGAGGGCAATGTAAAGCATATGTGAGACCAAGATAACCCCCAAAGCAGTCCCAAAGGGCTTGACAAGGCTGATTTTTTTCCTTTAAAAATATTTATTTATTTATTTATTTATTATTTGTTTAATAATTTAATGCACCCAACTTAGGGTCCCCAAAGTGGCTCACAATCAAAAATGTTACAAAGAGCTTAAAAAAGATATACATATCCAGCAATTATAATGCAACAATTAAAACACATAAACAGGAGGGAGGATCAGGGAGGGAACACCAAACAACAAAAAAATCTCCACTGGCTGGCAGAAGATAAGGATTACAGAAATAAAGAAACAGGGCCTCGTGGTATTTAAATGGTATTTAAATTGATGACTATTAAAAAGCATCACTCATAAAGTACGGGAAAAAGGAGTTTTTAAAAATTGGTCGCTTTTTCACTTTTAACAAATATGCAACACTTTAAAAAAACCATTGTGCAGAAATCATTGTCATAGGCGTCAACTTCAGGGGGGCTGGGGAGCTGGAGCCCCCCCCCCCAACTTTTCCAGGAGGTGCTGAGTCTCCACCAGAGACAATGGACTGTGATGTCTCTGGCCCAGCCCCAGCCCTCCCCCCCCCCCTGGGAAATTGGAAAGTCTACGCCCTTGAATTTGCGTTTCCCCATCTCAACTGAGTCCAACTCTACTCGCCTCATCCCCTTTCATTAAATACACGTCCTTCCGAAAAATAATTCTAGTGAGCTCTTGGCTCCATCTAGTGTTCATTTGATATAATTTTATTCATATTTGAATGCCATTGGCGTCGCCCAGTTAGAAAGTTGCTACAGAAGAAACACTCGCTGTAGTGGAATCAGAAATGTACAGGGGCTAAATCCCATTTCGTCAGAAGCATCAAATGGATGCTCTGTCCCAAGAATATTCACGCACAGGAAGAGAGAAAGAAACAAAACTCGCAGTTAAGACTGTGGCCGCGGTCCCGGATTTAAAGGGGCCGCATTTTTAAACAGCGGGTTGGGATGTCTATACATCCCAACCCCTGTGGCCTCGGGATCGTCGGCCGCGGCCGCTGAAGAGGCGGCGGTGGCGGGAAGAGCGGCGGCGGCCGCATCAGCAGCAGAAGCGGGGGCAGCCGAGGCGGAAGCGGCGGCGGCGGAAACGGTGGCGGCGGCGGCTGCCGAAGAGCCAGCTTCAGAGGTTGGTGGAGGCGGCGGAGGCGGCCCCAGGAGCACTTAAAGCGGCAGTGGCGGCCTCCGACCCGCCATCCGCCCGGGTAAGTTGGGGTTTGTTTGTTTTTTCACCCTTTTACACTTGGGTGCATGGATAGCCATGCGCCCAAGTGTAAAAGGGGGGGGGGGAATGGCTGGCGGGGCTATGTGGACAGCCCTGCTGTCGCAATGCATGCGAGAGAGGGCTGTCCAGATAGCTCCCAATGCGGTTTCCTCCCGCAACACCCGGGAAAATACTTGATTTTCCCCGGGTCTTGAAAATGCGGGAGGAACCCGCATTGGAGCCCGCTTCGGCTGGGGACGAGGGGCTGGCCGTCTGGTCGGCCCCTTTAAATGCGGGAGGAAATTGCCCTTCCTCCCGCATTTAAGTCCCGTGTGGCCGCAGCCTGTGAGACATCCGTAGGAGAGTCAAGAAGAAAATACAAGATAAGCATAGCGACCGTCCACGCTGACTCTAGTTGAAGATAACTAGCTTAACTTTGTGATGTTAAGTAGATTACCGTCCTTAAGGAGCCAGAAGACTGCTTCTGTGAGTACACAAATTCCAAGATTGCATCTTCTGCCTGACGGCACGCAAACTGTCCAATGTTTCTTGACTGCATCTGTTCAAATAAAGTTCACTAAAAGCAGCTTGTACTAAACCTGTTACGGGGAGAAAAGGCAGCAACCCGTGGGAGCGTATTTTTTTACGAATAGAGCTGCGATTTCTCCTCTTTTTAATGGCTGCGCGGGTTCCTTTTGTTTCAGGCGACGTCTGGGATTCAGGCACCGCATCTCAGAATCCCACTCGCAGATGTGACTTTTTAATTATTAGGTTTTTAAAAACAATTGTATCTAAAATGTAGCAAGCTGAGTTCCAAACGTACCTAACGGAATCGTGGAAACAATATTGTAACAGCAATCACAACAGAACAAAGTCTGAGTCCCGGGGCACCTTTTTTAAGACCAGCAAAGTTTCATTCTGGGTATAAACTTTCGCGCGCCAGCACACTTCTTCAGGTACTTCTACAGCAAGCGGTTAACGATCCAGCCAAATTGAAGGCTACTTTTCGGCTACAATCCTAGTCTTATTATTACCCCTGAATAAATACCTTCCTTTTGTGTAAACGCGCACACGCTTTGCATTTGCGCAAACCCTACAGATTGCAAAGGCGGAGTTCAGCCTGCGTTTACCACGCGGCCAGCTTCACCCGGGACAACTCCCCGCCTACGTCGGGCAAGGGAGGAAATAGGGAAGCCTGGGTTTGTGGCGGAGCGGAGCCGAGGAAGCAGGGATAGGGCTACGGAGACGTCGGTCACGGCAGCCAGCCAGTCAGCGGGAAGCGGGGACCCGGAAGGGAGGTGGTCCTGGGTTCCGTGCGAGTCTCGCTGGAAGAGAAGGGAGAGGCGGCTGCCATCATGTTTCAGTTTTTGGTGAGTGCTGGCGACTGGGGAGCCCGTGGCCGGGGAACCGGGGGCCTAGCCAGTCTCGCCCTGGCTGTTCCTGTCTTCTCCTGTTCGCTCCAGAGCTGTACCTGCAATTCAGTCCCCAAGCACGCTGGATAATGCAGCCAGCCGCCTGGACTTCAGTGGGCTTACTTTGGTGTCAGCTTGCCCTGTGTGGCGTGTGCAGAGGGGGTGAAGTGGTCACGGGGGCTTTCGAGAGAAGGGCTGGGAGTGAAATAATAATGCCTGCTCTCTCCGATAAATGACGGGGAAGCCTGGAAGGATAAAGTATCTCTCCCTCCAAGTCCCAGCCGTCTCCGCCCATTTTCTTTTTTGCCCAAAGAGTGAACAAGCACTAGGGCTTGCAAAGTGAGTCCTATTTGCAAGCCCGGCTTGTGTTTGTGCCCTGCACCCCGTTGTGGTTTAACAAGCGTCTCACTTCCCTGTCCTTTGGAAATCTGCTGCCTACTTTTAACCCACCAGTATACACTGGGGTTTGCAATCTTGGGATGCTTTGAATTGGTATCATGTTTAGAAATGAATGTCCTAGGGATGCTGGCCTCCAGCTGTGACCCAGGGATCCCTTAGCGTTACAACTCATCTCCAGATTACAGAGATCAGTTCCCCTGGAGAAAATGGTTGCTTTGGAGGGTGGACTCTATGGCCACTGAGGTCCCTGCCCTCCCCAGGCTCCGTCCCCCAAAATCCAGGAGTTTCCCGACCTGGATCTGGCAACCCTGCTCCCCCATGCCCTGCTGGTAGCCAGTGAGGATTTGGCAACCCTAAAATACCCTCTTTTGGGTCACCTGTCTTTTGTAGCAGTTGTATCTGGGTGCCTCTTGGATGGGGGACTTTACTCTCTCCATATTTGTGTGTCTTGTGTACCCAGAGTAGCGGCCATGATTCAGATTTTTTAAAGGGTAGTGGTTTGCTCCATGATGGCAATATCATATACCTGGTCACCACCTTTTGTAAGAGACATAGCCCCCTGATATAAGGAAGGCATGGAGGTGGTGGTAGAAAGTGTTGTCAGGTCACAGCCAGCTTATTTGAGAAATGTTCAGAGGTGGTTTGACATTGCCACCATCTGTGCAGCAACCTTGGACTTCCTTGGTGATCCCAGTCCAAGTGCTAACCAGGTCTGACACCCCCCAGCTTCTGAGATCCACTGATATTAGGCTAGACTTGGCCGTTGAGGCCAGGATAAGGAAAAACATAGCTTGTTTTATTTCCTAAAACTATTTAAAAATAAACTGTTGGATCCCAGTTGGCAATGCAGAAGGTAGAATAAGTGCTTTCTCCTTCTGCCTTTAAGTTCGGTATTTTTTTGCCCTCCCTGTATGCATTTGTTTGTTTGTTTCTGTATTTTCAAAGCTGCTCTATGAAGGATCCAAAGCAGTTCAGCTTCCTGAATATAAATCAGTGTAATTGGTTTCTCCCTCCCCAATAAATAAGGTTGTTGTGAATATTAAACAAATTGGTAGGGAACATCTGCATACCTTGGGAACCCATGAGTGTTTTCCTTATGCTTTAAGAACTATGCTGTCATTCTAAGAAAGAGGATAAGGGCCAAAACAGATGATACGGAACCCATGCAGGACACAGGTTCCCAATCCAACTCACGGATACACAACCTGGTGGCGGACTTGCCTTGAATAAACTCTTATTCTCAACATTCCTCTGCAAATGAGGAACAGAGAAGAGAGGGGCTTCAGGCTTCCCTGCTGTAGCATTTTTGCCACAGAAACTGCTCTGTGGGGACCCTATTTACCCCTTCCTCTGACACCATGCATTAAATTGAGTGACATGTTGAAACTAATTTGATCAGAATTGGAACAATATTTCAGATTTTGAATTTTTAGGAGCCAGTTTCATAATTGTATTTGTGTCTGTGTCTGACTAGTAGAAGGAACAGACGTTTCCAATTCCTGGATGCCAGTATGGCATTTCTTGGGACCTAACTGAACAAATAAGAGTAGTTCCTTGGGAGGTGGTGAGCTCCCCTCACTGGCAGTTTTCAAACAGTAGCTGGACAAACACTTGTCAGGGATGCTCTAGGCTAGGGGTGTCAAACATGCGGCCTGGGGGCCAAATCAGGCCCCGGGAGTGCTTCTATCAGGCCCACACTGGAACTGGCCATCTCCTGCTTCCAGTTCTGTTGCTGCTGCTGCATCATAGCTTGCTTCACCAGATTCAATTGCTCAGCTATTTCATGTTTTTCCCTGGGTCCTACACTCAGAACTTTGAGCATGAGATTTCTGTGGTGAATGGCAATAAATCAAAACTAGGTTTGCAGCTTACAGACATGCACCTAAACAGCATACTCCGGTTTGCAACAGCACAGACATTTTGATGCAATAATTCAGAGCAAGAGGTGTCAGTTATCAGATGCTGTTTAATAAACAAAATATTGCAAGAGTCCTAATGTTTTAAGCATGTTTTTATTTTAAGTAAAAAAAATCTCTGTGTTTGTGCCCTTTATAAAGTTTATATCTCCGCTACCTGGCATTACATTTTATGACACATATGGTCCCGCCCAACAAGGTCTCATTTATGTCAGATCCGGCCCTCATAACCAATGAGTTTAATACCTCTGCTCTAGGCTGATCCTGCATTGAGCAGGAGGTTGGACTAGATGGCCTGTGTAGCCCCTTCCAACTCTATGATTCTAAGTGCTGTGGACTTTTTCTGCTGCCTCTTCTTTTGTTCTGCAGACTTGGTTTGATAGCCAGGGACCTGGCTATACTCCATCTCTTCCTCTCCCCTCCAAGTCATATGCCCAAGGAAGGGATTCTGAGTAACTGATAGAGTTGCTTCTGGTTGCATATTCATTTATTTAGAGGAGTTATATTTCTCTTTTCCAGAAAACTGTAAAGTCCACAGGAAAATGCTAAAATGCCCACTTCAGCTCAGCTGAAATCTTGGGTCACATAGAAATGCTTTGACCTGGCACTTGAACTTTAAAAGAGCTGGCCAAGATGGACCTCCAGGGGGAGAGTGTGCCTTAAGTACAGATACTGCTTGGTTCTGCACTGGGCAGAATCTCATGCATTTTGTGTTTCTCATTATATGGGACCAATGTGAGGACTAATTTGTTGGCTAATCTCTTTGTGATGTTTCTTGAACTTTGATCCACTTGGGACTCTTGTGAGACACAGGGAGTGCTTGTGCAATTTGTTTTAAGCCTCTGAAGTCTTCCATTGCCTGCAGGCATTTTAACAATTTTTTTTGAATCCCTCTGAATGTTCACCCACATAGTTGTTTGGTGGGGCAATATCTTTCAACCTGGTTGATAGTGGCTGTGATATATCTGAGTTGCTTTTGTTAAGTCCCCCACCCCGGAAAGTAAAGTTAAAAAAACACCTGGGTTTCCACCCAAAGTTCAGCTTGTTGTTGTCCACGTACTCCTCTCCTAACTTTGCCTCAGACACCCACCGGAAGGTTTAAAGGTCTTGGAAATTGTTTACACATGGGTCTTGGAGATAATGTCTGTACTTCTTGGGGAGGGGCTGTGGCTTAGCGGTAGAGCATCTGCTTGGCATTCAAAAGGTCCCAGATTCAATCCCTGACATCTCCAGGTAAAAGGATCAGGTAGTTGGTGATGTGGTGTGAAAGACCTCTGCCTGAGACTCTGGAGAGGCACTGCCGGCTGAGTAGACAATATTGACTTTGATGGTCCAAGGGTCTGATTCAGTATAAGGAAGCTCCATGTATTCATGTAGTCTTAAGAGGTAATATGGAAATGTAGTACTTGTCTTATATACAAAGATCCAGGTTAGATCACTGTAATGCACCTTTCAAAATAGTCCAGAAACTTCCAAAATGCAGCAGTCAGGCTATTGCCAGGGGCTGGGTTCAGGTTCTGTACACTGAGAGAGATCTGCACTGAATGCCCATCTGTTTCCAGGAGAGCTGATTATAAACAGCTTGGGGCTGGGTACTTGAAGGACTGCTTCCTCCAGTATTTTCCAGCCTGCCAGCTAAGATCTTCCTCACAAGCCCTGGCTGCCCAGGCGAAGCTGGTGGCAACCAGAAGTGAGCCTTTTCAGTGGTGGTTCGTGGCCTTTGGAATTCCTTCTCCCTTGAGGCTCACCCAGCGCCTCCTTACTTCCTGCTAGGGGCCAGACCAAAACATCTCCTTATCCAGGCTTTAACTAAGAGGTTGCATCTTTTTTAGCTGTTTCCTGGTATGCTCCTAGCCTGATGGCTTTTATTGATCGCATCGTAGACTGCTGTGTTGGTTTTATGTGCTTTTATGCCCTGGTTTGTTTTTACTGACGTTTTATTTTATTGATTTGTTTTTATTCGTTTAAGTTTGAGCTGCCTTGAGCAGGTATGCAGATTTTCTAAATAAATAGATATTTTTGAGGTTGAGAAGCTCATTATGGTTCCCTCCTACCTCCACTCCCATTTTGTTCTCGCAAGCAATATGTGTTAAGTTAGGCTGTGACAGTGCAGGACTAGATCAGGGTCACTTAATGAACTTCTGGTTAGAGTGGAAGTCTGGCTTTTAAGTGGCAATACAGAAAGATATGGATCATTGTTACATGGGCCTTTCTGCCTTGACATAGGTACCACCACCATGAACCTAAGAGGCATCCTGCTGGATTAGACCAGTGGTTCGTGTTGTCAACAGTCTGGTGTTATAGAGAATTGAATATAAGAACATAAGAGAAGCCAGTGTTGGATCAGGCCAGTGGCCCATCCTGTCCAACACTCTACCACACAGTGGCCAAAAACACCAGGTGCCCTCAGAAGGTCCAGCAGTGGGGCCAGGACACTAGAAGCCCTCCCACTGTTTCCCCCCCCCCCCCCCAAAGCACCAAGAGCACAGAGCATCACTTGCCCCTGACTGAGAGTTCCTATCTATACTTTCTGACTAATAGCCACTGATGGACCTCTGCTCCATATGTTTATCTAATTCTCTTTTGAAGTTGTCCATGCTTGTAGCCACCACCACCTCCTCTGGCAGTGAATTCCATGTGTTAATCACTCTTTGGGTGAACAGGTACTTCCTTTTATCTGTTCTAACCTGACTGCTCAGCAATTTCATTGAGTGCCCCCGAGTTCTCGTATTGTGAGAAAGGGAGAAAAGCACTTCTTTCCCTGCCTGCTCTATCCCATGCATAATCTTATAAACCTCGATCATGTCACCGCTCAGCCGTCATTTCTCCAAGCTAAAGAGCCCCAAATGCTTCAAACTTTCTTCATAGGGAAAGTGTTCCAACCCTTTTATCATTCTAGTTGCCCTTTTCTGCACTTTTAATGGTGTGTTGACTAAGCGAATGTGCTACATCCCAGGAGACTCCCAGTTTAAATCTTGCCTCTGCCACAGTTACCAACCAGATGTTCTGCTTACGAGTGGGGCAAGGAGGCAAAGGCCCCTACCCCCCCTCCGTTGCCCCTCCAGCAGCTGGTATTCACAGGCACGCCCCCTCTGGACATGAGGTTCCATTTAGTCATTGTGCCAAATAGCCGTGGTCTATACTCCATGAATCTGTCTGCTGTCAGCCTTGTAAAAGCAATCAGACTCTTTCCATGCTCCTAATTTGTTATTTTACCATTGTATATATAGGCTTATAGCTCAGATTTGGTCTGTGTTGAGAGCCAGTGTTTGTGGTGTTATCAGTTGTTTTACACTTGTTGCAGTCCAAAAACAAAATGAGAGAGGGTTTTTTTAAAAACAGGATGTTGGCCTTTCCTTAGGATCAGTCCTTCAAGAGTCCTCTTTATTCTTCTGAGACAACCATGAATAACATGTAAGGCCCTTCCACAGAGGGTGCAGTCTTCAGTGCTTTCAGGCTCTGAAGTTTCCTGCAACTCTCAAGTAGCAAATCTACGATAGAAATCACTTCTAATTAAGACTTTCTGATGAATGTTTAAGAACTGGGAGAAGGGGGGGAAGGAAACACTTTCTGTATGCTGTCTTGTCTTTCTTGTTAGGTAGATGCAGAGGCTGGCTCAACTTCTCTGTGGCTGCTGCTGGGAGATAAAGGGATAATCTTCTAAACGTGTTTTTGTTTTCATATTTCAAAAGGCGGCAGTAGCTGTGTGCTTCTTTTTTAAAAGACTGTGCGTGAAATTAGGGGAACTGTCGGAAGCCCCATAAATTCTCACTTGTCTTTTCTTTCTGGTTGCTAAATGCACCAACAGCTTTCCCCCCTCCTCTTACAAAGGGTATGAATTCAGCTGCAGAAGATGTAAGGCACTTGAAGCATTTCACAGAGTTTTCTTGCAAGAGAGATCCGGCTTCGAGAGTTGGCTTTTCCCCAACACTTCAAAATAAGGTCACAACTATTACATTACATTGGGTTAGATCCACGGGAGAGCCAGCAGAAGACGCTTGCTGATGCAGATCTTTCCCTTCTCCCCCTCCAAGAGGCTGATCCTGGACATCACCAGCAATGCCTGAGAGGTCTGAAAGGCTGAAACTGGTGGTCCCACACTGTGAAAAAGCCATATGGCTAGGAGAGCTATGGTGAAGGGTGAGAACGGGGCAGAATCATCCTCACCTCAGTTTTGCATCTCAATGTGGTACTTTTGGAAGTATTGTGATGTCCAGCATCACCTTATTGGAAATCTAGCATGGGCTAAGAGTTTCTAGACGTATCAGGGCAGAAAAAGTCTAGGAGCATCCTTGATTATATGCTGCCTGTTGGATGCTCACCATGACAGGTGTCATTGTAGATAGCACAAGAGTGTTGGAATTGCACAAACAAGTTTCCCAGAGGCATGGAAAAGCTTGGTGCTGTTGAACTGACTTTTGCAGTAAGCACTATTCATGTGCTGGAACATGAAAACATAATCTTGTGGCAGCATTTTCCACAAGCCAGGATTGTATGAAGCAGACTCTGCGTTCATTTTTTTTCTACTAGTGTTGCGTATTTTAAAACAAGTAACTGTAAAATTGTGATGGAGCGTTAGTACTTTTGAACAGTGTTGAGGGCAAATGTGAATGATTGATTGGAGAGCTCTTCTGTGATTCCAAAATACCAGGATCAGCCAATAGCTGATCAGACTGTTAAACTAGAAATAATAGAAACATGACAGCACTGATTCAAAACAAACATTTTCGTCCAGCAGGAGTCCTGTGTTGTTACTAGGCTTGACATTACTCCTGCCTTTGGTTATAAATGGCACCATAATGATTTGGAAAAGATGATCTGCGCGCTACACATTGGCTCTCCTACTTCAGTAATAGGTTGTAAATCAACAATATTTGTTCAGTCAGTTGGCCAGCTTATTCATTCTGTTCTTGAGACAGTATAAGATCCTTGCATGGGGAGCTTTCCAAATCATTGTCCTATAAAAATAACTTGAAACTGTTCCACTTCAGAGAAAACACTTGTTTGAACGAGTTCTCCCTGAGGTGGTAGCTGTGGTGATGTTCACAGCCTGCTGATTTCGTACAAACGGTTCCTTCACATGAGTGCTGGGGATAGTAAAATCGCTGCCTGAAGACTGCCTAAACTCAGAAGTATGAACAAACTATCAGTTCATTTTGAGCATGTAAAAATTCAGATAGTGTACACTGGCTAGACGGTTGAACCAAGGGGAACTTATGTGCCACCCACCTCTGAGGAATGACAGGAGGCAAAGTTTCTAGCTGCTCCCCTATCTATGGGCCTGCTTTATCCCCCAGATGTGGATAATAGATATGGATTCTCAGCTGTCTTGTTAGCAGTCAGAATGGTTTGCTTTTCTTCCTTTTATCCAGAAACCAGCAAAACAGGCTTCACAGCCAAAATGTGGGTAGCCACAAAGCCACTGGCAGGCTCATTCAGAAATTAGTGAAGGAGAAGGGAGGTATGTGGCACAGAAGGGGACATGGTACGGGGGGAGATACAGACTGAAGACTGGGCATGTGTGTAGCTTTGGCAAGGCAAGGGATGGGCATGTGTGTGTCCAGCTGTATAGAAGGCCAAGTTTCCCCCCTGCTCATTTGTGGCTTGGCTTACACTCGCCTGTAAACATTAGTCAATTTTTCCATCCACTGGTCTGTGGAATAATGCCGGTATGTGTATTATGCTTCTTTGGTGTGCAGCAAAGAATCCAGCTTTGCTCTTGTAGGGATGAGCTGGAGTTGATCCTCTTTACTTGCTGATGAAGGTTATAGATGCTGTTCCTTTTTCCCCAGATACACCCAGGGGGATGAAGACACTGGTCTCAAAAGTCGTTTCTCAACATAGGAGGGTGCAGGGTTGGTAGGAAGGCTGTCCTGGAACCACAGAACTTTCAAGACAGAGTTAACAAAAGACAAAAAGCATAGGTGGTGATGGAGAGCGATATGGTATGCAGCAATCAATGGAGCAAGCTTGGTCAGGATTAAGGGTTTTCTTTGGCATGAAGCTGGATCTTAAGAGTGGAATTCTGTTGTGTGTGTGGATTAACACCAAGTTGATCTAAAGTGTTTGATTTTGGGGGGGATAGGGAGATGGAAGCTGAGGTTCCCTAGTTGTCATTTAAGCAAAAGGGCTCCCGGCCATGTCTGAGCGCAAGAACTGTTTCTGATCGTTGGCTGAAGACAGACTGGCAATCTGGAGCGGGATGAATGCGGAGGCAACTGCTGCGGGGGGAAAACTCCCCGGGGCTGGCCGTTCACACTGGCCAGTGTATTGCGCAAGGATGCTGTTACGGAGCGTTCAGACTGCTGCGGAGTGGCCCCAGGTGGGCCGGCCTCCGCAGCTCGTGATAGGGCTGTTTTGGCAATTTGCGCATGCGCTTATGTGCGCATGAGCGCTCATGCGCAAACTGGCAAAACACCGCGTTCGCACTGCCGCCTCCGCTTGCCTCCCGCCTTCTTCCGGTTCACACTGCCTGGAAGCGGGAGGCAAGCGCAAGACGGCCCCTGAACACCGGTTTCTCCCGGTGTCCTGGTAAAGCGAAAGGAAAACGTCTTCAAGACGCGTAAGTATGGAAGGGAGCCGAGGGACAGCTGCGCATGTCTGGACCGGCTCCCTTTCCCCGTTTCCCATGTGGACCTCTCCCGGGGCAGATTGCCAGTCTGTCCTCAGCCATAAAATGTAGCAAAAAACTTTTGGTATACCATGTTCATGTATGTACGTTGATGTGTGCCCAAATCCTACCAAATCTAGATAGAACTATCAAAAACCATGACAGAATCCATAAAACAGCATTTTAGTTGGTTTTTAACAAATCAGACCCAATAGTAGTATCACCTTTGTATCCCAAATCAAACCCAATTTGTATCACTTTTCTTCAATCTTTATCTATAATAAACATAATAAGCTTCCCACTGAAAACTGTCTGGAAACTTCTGCTGGTGCAAAATATGCAGCCAAGCTATGCCGTGGGTGGGAAACAGGGAGTGTATCACTGAGAGTGCTGAACTGTCTGCACTGGCTGACCATTTGTTGCTGGACACAATTTTAAGTGCTTTTTCTTTAAGGCCCTAAGTGATTTGAGGCTGGGGGATGACTTTGTTAGTGTGTCAACAGTTTTCAGTGCTTATTTCCTCCTTTAAATGTGAGCTGTATAAGGGAAGTACATTAAATGTTTTTAACAGTTATTCTTCCAATGAAATCATTTCCATGTAAAGCTTAGAATTTGAACGTTATAACATTTAGACTTCACTCGACTTATTTCCCCCTTTGAATATTTCAGTTCAAGTATTAGTTAGTAATAGATGTAGCATTGATATGAGGCACTCCTTAAATCTTGTCGACCAACAGCAGTTGAAATAAGCATGCTGAATCAAATCATGCTCTACTTAGGACATTGGAATGTTTCTCTTTTAGATCTAGCTCTGGTTTTGGTGGATGTGATGCAATTTAGGAGAGCCGATGAGAAAACATCACTTCTATAGCAGTGCAAGCTGTACTCACAGCTTTGTTGCATCTATCTGCAGTAACCAGATATTGATTAAGAGCATGAGACACAAGAAACATGGAAGCTGGATGTGCCTTGGGATGAGTCCAACATGGATCTAATCTAACCTTGGGCTTTTGCCAGTGCAGACATGCTGATCTTTAATTAAGGGTTTAAACTAACTGTGTTTGGCAGTAAGTCCCATTGAGTTATATGGACATTTTCAAGTAAGCGTGCATTAGAAGGAGGAGCTGTGACTCAGTAGCAGAGCATGTCCTTTGCATGCAGAAGGCTGCATGTTCAAGTTGAAAGGATCAGGTAAAAGGTGATGTGAAAAGCATTGATCTGAGCAGCTGACAGTCAAGAGTAGACAATACTGATGTTGGCAAGCCAGTGGTCTCAGTGCAGAGCAGTTTCATGTGTTCCGATTGGGCTGTATGTTGGGTTTAATGCCTCAACGTGAACTGAGCTGATCTAGTTCAATTGTTAACGTTGAGCAATGCCCAGATGGGGGTCTCCCTGGGAGCCACACTGAGCTCCTTGGAGTAGGAGCAGAGTAGGAATGGAACAAACAAATATATACAATGACATAGATTTAGTGTATTATTTTGAAGAGGCATATTTTCATCAATCAGTGGGAAGGTGCAGTGAAAGAGCTACCCCCTCCTTGCATGTCCAGTCTCTGACTTTCAGCATTGGAATGAAGCTTAAATCCTCCTTATCTTAGTGTAGCATGCATTAATTACCTCTCCCCTCTGCATAATTGGGGGGGGGGGAGGTTTCATTAGCTTGTTCAATACAATGTAACCCTTACACAAACAAACAAAAAATGTTTTAAAATGTTGCCAGTTACTGGATGGGATGAGTGGAGGAATTAAATGCCATGTCATTATTCTGACAGGTCATCTATCCATGTGGAAAAATGAGCAACCAGTTTTAGTTTCCCCCAAAAAACCTTTTAGACAGTGTTTTCCAGCTGGAACATGTGTTAGTGGCGGTGAGAGTCCCATAAGCTGTATCTATTATTCAGTGTTATGCCTTCTTTCTAGATGGGTATTGATTGGAAGAATCAAGTGCATCTGTTAGTAAGCGTATACATTTGTTCATGTTCTCCTTTCGCTTCAACCCCCAAACATCTTCATGAGAACAAGTTGTGATCTAACAGCATAAGGGTTTAAGGACTGCACTTGCTGTCTGCTAACCTTTTGACAGTTTTAAAGTATTTAGTATGACCCACTGAATGGAAACAAAATTTTTGTGGGGGAAAGGATGTGGTTTTCTGCTGAGTGTTCAGCTGCCATCCTAACATCATATGATTCCCCAATGGGGAAGAGGGGCTTTGAACCCACCTTGCTTAATTAATCGTATAAAGCCAGGCATTGCCGATTGCTATTCTACCCTATGTGCTGGACAGTTTGGAAGGCCCCCTTCCTGGCTTCTCCTGGCTTTCAAGTGATTGGGGTTTCCAGGTGTTGTGCTGTGTGACACCCACTCCTTCTTCTCAACACTTTGCTGTTGTCTCTGCTATTCCCAGAACATCCCAGGTCAGGCATGCATTTGGGGAGGGGCTGTGGCTCAGTGGATGAGCATCTGCTTTGCTTGAAGACGATCCCAAGTTCAATCCCCAGCATCTTCAGTTAAAAGGACCAGGCAGTATGTGATGTGAGAAACCTTGGAGAGCTGCTGCCAGTTTGAGTAGGCAGCACTGATTTTGATGAACCAGTGGTCTGCTCCAGTATTCAGTAGCTTAATGTGTGTTCATGTGTTGGGTAGCTTCAATTAGCTCATGAGTTGTGGTCCATCCGTTACATGGTCCCCGGGTCATGAAGGGCTTTGCAGGTAAGCATCAGCACTTTAAGCAAGATTTGGAAACCAATGCTAAAACACCCACTGCAAAGATCATAAAACAGGTATAATAGGATATGTACAGCCCCTTGCTGGTAACAGATGGGCTTCTCCAGTTTGCCCCAGTTGCAGTTTTCAATTTGGCTTTAAGGGCAGCTCCATGTAGAATGACAATTGTCAGACCTCAAGGTTACTGTTGCATGGATCAGCATGGCCAGATCAGCAGTCTCTAGTGTGTGTGTGTGTGTGTGGGGGGGGAACTTATTGGACAAATGTAGTTGTCAGTATTCACTTTTGTTCACTGTGGACACCTTGTGCTCAAACAGCAGAGCAGGGTGTAGAGCAGCAGGGGAGTTGCTGAGCAGAAGAGGTTGCTGCTGCCGCTTGGTTTGGCTCCTTTGAGGCTGCTCCAGTTTTGTAAATAGAATAATGGCTTTGTTTTCCTTCAGTTTTCAGCCTTTCAAGGGACCCATGCATTCCTTTCGGTGCCAGGGAGAAATTTGATCAGCTTCTGTTTTTCAGATTCTTGTCTGAAGGCTGCCATTTCCCATATTTTATCCTGGAAGGCTAAAGTTGCAACTATTCAAATATGCATAGTGTTCTGAACGGAATGCAGACAATAGGTCTTAATATCGGTTCTGGACACCTCTTCTCCCCCACCCCCTACTTTTATGGGATTTTTGAACACCCAGTGTGATGAGGAGTTCCAGAGAATGCAAAAGTTTTCATGCTGTATTGTGTTATTTTTGCTGGTCCTAAACCCCCCCCCCCCCCAAAAAAAATAGGACACGTGTTTTTGGATGTTTTCTTTGTACCAGCATAGTGACTGCACTTTGGTTTCATCCTTGTATGTGCTTGAACAGGACAGAGTGTTCAAAATGGCACGCTTCCTCTGTTTTTGCGCAGTGTATTGACTTGAAGGAATTAGTCGTTTATGGCTCACGTGGAAGCAAGCATTCTAAAAAGTGGAAACTGTTTGGCAGAAATGTTGGCTAAGAAAATGACAAATACTTTAATCAGAAGCAGGTTTTGTTTTGAAGCTGGTAAAAAGCAGCTTTAAAAAAAAATTCAGCAACTGGAAAAATAAAGTTCTGTTTTCTCATTCTGGAGAAAAGTATAATCCTCCTTGTCTTGTTTCTTCTTTAGGTTGGCTTTGCGCTTGGCAACGTAGTTGGGATGTATCTAGCCCAGAACTATGATGTAAGTACGCTACAACCTTGTATGTCAACTGTGGGCTTGTGTTTGTGGTCACAGCCTAAAGCTGTGTTAAAAACTCTGTAGAGTACTTATTTTCGGACCCATCATTCATGTTTGATCCCCAGAGACAACATGGGGCTCATACTTAATTTACTTTATTTACTCCCCTTGAAATGGTTAACAAAACACTACAGCTTGAAAATGTTTTTAAATGTTTCTGCACAAGACATAAGAATCAATTACTAATAACACAACTTTTTGTAAGGGTAGTGAAGAAATAACAGCCAGTTTGCACTCTGAGAAGAAACAGTGAGTGACTGGACCATAGCAGGGTCGCCAGCTCTAGGTGAGGAAAATCCTGGAGCCTGGGGGTGGAATTTCAGTGAGTTATAATATATTTAAAATATTACAATACACAATTCAAAGCAACCATTTTCAGAGGAACGGACCTCTGTAGTCCAGAGATCAGTTGCAATTCCGGCCAATCTCCGTGCCCCACCTGGAGGTTGACAGCCCTAGACCTTACGTTATTGAATCACAGATGCAAACTACTGGAGTACTTCAAAATAAAACCACAGTCTTGCTCTTTAACTTCCCTCAACCTTGGAAGACTAACAAGGGATAATTGAACATAATGTGTAAGTCTCATCTGGAGACCATACCTTTACCAGCCTGCTTCCCAGGAGTCAGACTGTGAGACAAACACCGTCTCCTAAGACAGAATTCCCTAGCCTACCTCACTGGCTGTGAAACCTGATCGGAAGGAAAAACAGCAATTTAGCTATTCTTTGCTTCAACTCACTCTTCCCATTTGCTCTCAAGGTTCTCAGGGCCCTGGTATGGCTTTGATTAGCTCACAGAACATTCCAGCCAGATTTAAAGGGGATTGGTAGGGCTCATGAAATGGGCAGGGCTTTGACCTGTCTGTCACAAGCCTCTGGGCCTGATTCATTTCCAGAGTAGTTGTCCATACTTGTCCCATCTGTTAAGGAGGAGCTGTGGTCATTTCTCACTTGGTCTCCCTTAAAACCAACTAGGCTTGTTCAGTAAAAGTCATTGCTTTTGTCAATGGGAGTGTGCCCTGACCTAGATAGCCCAGGCTAGCCTGATCTTGTCAGATCTTGCAAGCTAAGCAGAGTCAGCCCTGGCGAGTACTTGGATTGGGGACCACTAAAGAAGTCCAGGATCACTCTGCAGAGGCAGGCAATGGCGGATCACCTCTGAAAGTCTCTTGCCTTGAAAACCCTGTAGGTTCGCTATAATTTGGCTGGTACTTGATGGTACTTTCCACCAACCTGGGAGTATAGAGAGAGAAAAAATAGGTAATTTTGTAGCTTCTGTTTTGTATGAAAAAGTTCCAAGTTCAGTCACTAACTTATCCTGTTAAAGGACATTGGATGGTAATGATGGAAAAGACTCCTGCTTGAAGCTGGGAAGACCTACTCCCAGGACAGGGGGCTAGGCTGGCGGGAAGAAAACGTCCTGCACTTGATAGAAATCAGAAGGCCTTGAAAAGAGTTCACAGAAGGAGAAGGTGAACTGTGGTCTTTTTGATTATACTCAACTGAGACAATCTCGTCACAATTCCTGAAATACTAAAGAAAGAAACTAAAAATAAGGTTTTAAAAATGCTTATGTCAGTTGATTTGGCATGTGTGTCCATTTTTGTAGTTTTTAGTTTCTCTTAAGGTAGAATATTTTGACATTTGTTTGGCTTGAATAAAAGTTTAGACTTTATTGGGAGAAAGATTGGGCCAGATCTCAGAAAACTAGAATTGTGTTAATTACCCAATTGAAATAATCAGGTGAGATTGCAACCAGGTGTGTGTGTATGGTGTCTCGGGGAGGGGGGTATTGGATGTTGGTGTTACAGGACACCAATAGAAGATATGTCTTATAAAGGTAAGGTGTTGTTGGAAATATCTCAATGTATGGTGATAATTTCAGATTACTGGTAGAATAATTACTGCATTTGAGTTCTTTCACATTTCAGTCTCTTGCGGAACAGTATGAGAGCCAGTTTGGTGTAGTGGTTAAGTGCGCGGACTCTAACCTGGGAGAACCGGGTTTGATTCCCCACTCCTCCACTTGCACTTGGCTGGATGACCCTGGGCAAGCCATAGCTCTGTACCAGCTGTTCTCTCAAGGACAGCTTGGGAAAGAGCTCTCTCAGCCCCACCTACCTCACAGGGTGTCTGTTGTGGGGAGGGGAAGGGAAATGAGTTTGTAAGCCGCTCTGAGACTCCAAGTGAGTGAAGGGCGGGGTATAAATCCAACCTCCTCCTCCTCTTCTTCTATTTAACACTATTGAGAATGTTTTTTTTTTTTTTCTTCCACTCTTCTTTGACTGAGTTTAGGATGGTGCCCACCCTCCTTATTTTGACAGCACCCTTGCAAGGTAGACTGGCCTAAAGTCACCCTGTGAGTTTGATTAAAGAATGGGTATTTGAATCCTCCTCTTCCACTAATGCAGCTCTGTAACTGCTATATCACACTGACAGATATGATAGATTCTACCCTTGTAATACTGCTGGATTATCTAAACAAGTAACTTGTTTCAGTTACTGCCAGAATGGCAATTAATTATGTTTATGCCAAAAACTGGATAAGGAGAATCCAGAATATTTTTGCTTTGGTAAAATTGATACAGTCAGAATCACAGTTGGTTCACTTGTAATGGCCAGCCATACTTTGACACTCTCCTCTCTCTCTCACACTCCAATTTATTAGTTGTTTTCTGTTTAGTGGATCTAGAAACCATAGTTTGCTGCTGTTACATCGAAAACAAATTATGGTTTGCAGATGCCCTTCAAGCCCTGACCTGGATGGCCCAGGCTAGGCCAATCTCGTGAGATCTCAGAAGCTAAGTAGGATTGGCCTTCACTAGTATTTGGATGGGAGATCACCAGGGAGTACCACTGTCGTGACATGGAGCCAGGCAGTGGCAAACCACCTCTGAAAGTTCCTTGCCCTGAAAATCCTATGGGGTCAACATAAGTCAGCTGAGACTTGATGGCAAAAACAGCAACAGCTTTCCCTTCAAACCAGGATTGCAAACTGACTTCAAACCATAATTTACAGTTCTGGTTTGGAGAATGAGCACGAACTATAACTTGCCAGAGCATATATAAAACTAGGGAGAGCTGGAAGCTGGAGATCCCCCGGAATTACAGCTCATCTCCAGACTGCAGAGATCAGTTCCCCTGGAGAAAATGGATGCTTTGGCCGGTGGACTCTGTGGCATTCTACCCCACTAAGGTCTCTGTCCTCCCCAAGCTCCATCCCCAAATCTTCAGCTTCTCAACCTGGATCTGGCAACCTTACTCCTCCATCCTCCACCAGTGGCGAGGGAGCACCTGGCAACCCTATGTAAAACAGGAAGTTACTAATGGAAATTTGCATTAAACAGGAATTAATGAAAGGAATTGGTGCATGTCAACGTGAGGCTTGTTCCCATAGCTTCAAAAAAATAGTTTGCATGTTAACCAGGTGATAGAGGGAGACAATGACCTTAAACGTTTTGAATAAGAGAAATGGCATGATGTATACTAGTTGTGCTAAGGACATAGGAAGGATTTTATGGAAGACTGAATGTACTGTAAACTCAATTTTCTTTCATGTAGTAGTTCTGTAATGTTCTACCCCAAAATACATTTTTAAACACTTATTTTGCACCTATTGCTTTTTCATCTTCATTGTTCTGCCGCCTTCTTGTTGTTAATGGATTTCCTGGAAGTGGGTTGTGAAAGCATGTCTTCCCTGATCATCCTTTGATTTACTGAGTTTAAAAACTCTGAACAATTTTGACACAATTCATGTGGGTCTTTCCCTTCCATAGGTTCCCAACCTTACAAAGAAGATTGAAGACATCAAACGAGATGTGGAAGCTAGGAAGAAGCCTCCAAGCGACAAATGATGATGATTTTGGCCGTCTCTGTATAAGGATAGATGATGTAGTTATGCCAGTGGGTGGAGACCTTAATGTGGCTGTGGAGGATGGCCTGGAATTGGAGGACCTGACTGCCCTTCATCTGGCTGCTGAAGTCACCACTTTACCATGGGACCTTCTAGCAGTTTCTGGATATTTGACTTTTTTTAGGTCTTGCGTGATAGGGGAAAGAAACCCCCCAGAGTATTTAGATTATTGTTGTGTGTGTAGTAATGTTTTACATTAAGTATTAATGTGGTTTGGGTACGGAGAAATGAAATTCCTATGACTGTTCCAGCTCAACAATTTGTAAAATTATGGACTGTTACAGACTCATGAATCAAATTAAAACAAATACATTAGGAAGGATCGTCCGCAGATGATTTTTCCCCCCTTGATGCATTTTGTAGCACAGTGTTAAAGTGTTTTTGTATACAACTTGTTTGTAAATTACCAAACCGCTGCTGATAAAACTTCATCTTTGTTCCCAAAATGAACCTGCTGGCTTTAAAGTTGTTGGGTTTTGTGCCTTGCTGAGGAAGGGCATCACGAGAAGACCTAACCAAGAAGTCCTTTGGCTCGTGTAGTTTGTTCAGGTTCATTTCAGCCTGCAAACCTACAGAATTAAATGGTAGTTTAGAGTCTTGGGGTGTAGGTAAGATAACAAAGCCCAGTTTTTAATTTTGCTTGATTCAAACATTGCAACATACTGCCAGTCTGCTTAGACCAAAAGGAGGGACCAGTAGGTCTTGAAATTTGAAGTATTCCCTGGCTTGTTCTTGTTCATTACATGTGAATCCTGCTGTAGTGGCTTGCCCAAGGGCACATGATGACTTTTTGCCAAATAAGATTTAAGTCTAGGTTTCCCGGTTCCATGTATGGCATGCTTACCACTCACCAGTTGACGTTCTGTTGGGGCATAAAGTAATGGGAACTTCTTGTATTCCTCCTAGTTTGGTTTCCTTAGTAAACCCCAAGAGACAGTATTGGGAGGTGGAAGTCTCCCATGGAGGAGGACTTTATGGATCTTTCCATTTCCTAAACTAGGGATGGTGAACCATTGGTGCTTAAAACATATCTGTTGCTTCCATCCAGTTTTAATAAAAGTGGATGTGTGTGAGAGAGACTGTGCTTCAGTACTGCATTTTTGTCACTGGGCACTGAACGTAATGCTCCTGCAGATGAACTCTTAGAGAATAGAGATGAACTCTATTCAAAAGGTTATTTTTCTGTACTCTTTCAATGTACGGTATATTGACCTTCAAAACAACTTGCAAAATCCATAAAACAGTATGACAAATTTAGCAAAACAGAGCAGCCTTACGTGCTCTGAAACAATTATCAGGGTGACTTACATTTTGCAATGAGACTTCCTAATTAGGATCCTCTGTGTGTCTTTCAACAGTGGCATGTGGTGTTCATTAATTGCTTCCGACCAGTCCAAATCTTGATAAATTAGCCCATGTGCCTTATCGTACTGCCTCATGGGAATTTTAGTCCCCTCTACCCGCATCTGCAAAAATCTTGTTTTTAAAACTTGGATACAAATAAAAACAGATGCGTCTTGATACTTATTATTACCACAGTGTTCTAGGCATGCAAAAAGCAGCCTAACTGCCCTGTTTGGGATGAATTTGTGAAGGTTTGTTTTTGCAGTGTTGCAATTGCAGGTCATGGCATGCCACTTCATTTGCAAAATGGTCTGACCCTCCTGCATGAAGGCGAGTGAAATGGATGTTGTATGTTGTTGCTGGCTAACCCAGTACCTATCTCTGCAACTATCCAGACATTTGCATTGTCTTGATGAGCACATAAACTCAAGAAGAGCACAACAGTCAGTAAATACTGAAATATGGTAACAAGTAAAAGACGTCTACTTCATAGTGAAATAATCAGGGGACCCTGTCTTTTGACTAGTCCTTGTGTTATGCAGAAAGACTGCAGTTCAGCACAGAGTGAAGCGGTGTGGCCTACCCTGAGACCTAACTGTATTTAGCTCTGGCATGATTTAGACATAATGGCAAGCCTTGGTTTGGGTCCAGGATGTGCACGTGACAAACACGTGGGTTGTTCTGGACAATGTCCTTGGGTAATAACCCAAAATACTCAGTGTTGCCCTCCCCACTGCCCTCCCCACTACTGGGGCAGTGTTGCCCTCCCCACTTCCCATAACAAAGCATCATAATAAAAGCCTAAGGGGAAGATTTTTTAAAAAACTGGATGGGTGAATGTGGTTGCCATCCTGTAGATGGGGCTTGGAGATCCCTTGGAATTGCAAATGTTTTCCAGGTGACAGAAATTGGGGAAATTTTCCCTTGGGGAAAATGGCTGCTTTGGAAGTTGAACTGCATGGCATTACACTCTGCAGAGCTCCTGCCTGTTTCCAAACCACACCCTCCAGAGGCTCTACCCTCTAAATCTCCAGGAATTCCCCACATAACCTCAAGTCACTTCAAAAGGCCACTTTCTGTTTATGGAAATGCTACCCACACCCTGGTTTTTGAACAGCAAATATGTGGGGACAACAAATAATGTCAAAGAATAGGTAATTTTTTGGTTACAACCAGTTGAGTTCTTTTAAATTCCTGACAGCCATAACTCCAAATCTTAGTGCCCCTTCCCCCCCCCCCACGCCTTTTGTAAGAGTCTGATGCTCTCCAGAAAAGGTATTTGCATTTTTACATTACAGCTTGAGATAACGAATAAACTGACTTGCAGATAACAAAGCTT
This sequence comes from Lepidodactylus listeri, assembly GCA_029233225.1. Classification (NCBI taxonomy): domain Eukaryota; kingdom Metazoa; phylum Chordata; class Lepidosauria; order Squamata; family Gekkonidae; genus Lepidodactylus; species Lepidodactylus listeri. The sequence goes on from JARCFY010000008.1 coordinate 26,926,972, forward strand.
ATTTTTATGTATTTATAACAAAGCTAATTTGTTTTGTTTAAAGCATAATATATACAAAACAAGATCCATCTCAAAACAGAGTCAGTACCAAATAAAAGCATTCCAGTGTCAACTGTTTCATACACCCTTTTAAGCAACTCTTGTTTCTGGAGACTTTAGGGGATGGCTGCAGGGAGACTGTTCCATAAACCGCTCTCATTCTAACTCACAGGAGGGGACAGAGGTGAGTAGCAGCCACAAAGGATCATCCAGAGAGTCAGTCCTTCAAGAACGTGGAAAATATGGAGTGTACCCCCTCCCCGAAGAATTTTTGTGAACATAACTGTTTTAATTCAAAACTTCCGGTTTATACTAGCCTTCTCTCCATTTGGAACAAAACAGCAGTTGTCCCCTGCCCCATCATATGAAATTTAATAGAAGAATAGAATAGAAATTTATCATTGAAATTCATGCCTGCCTGTTGCATGTCATGCTGATGCCCTAAATTTTATGCCTATCAATTGTGCAGTGTAATGGTGACTGGGTGATTTTAAGTCCATTACTCTTTCTCAGCCTAACCTACCCCATAGAGTTGTTGTGAGGATAAAATAGAGGGAGGAATAACATGTATACTGGTCTGAGTTTCTGAGAGGAAGGAAGGGAAGGATAAAAATGTAACAGGGAGAATGAAAATGGCACAAAAATGGTGGGAAATGATCTAAGAAACAAATCAATTGGGAATATCAGTAATGAAAAATGACAAACCAGAAAGGCTCAGTGACAACAAATGAAAACTTAAAATAATGATAATTTCATATGTCCCAAATAACCTCCCGCCCAGTTTGCTGCCAAAAATGTTACTGTTTTAAAACACCGGAAGTAAAGCATTCAATTTCGGCTCCTATGTTACAGATCACAAGAATGTCACAAAGCTGAATTATTTTGTCAGCAAGTGGAATTTTTTTTTTTTTACTAGAAGCAGAAGAGTATTCTGGTTACAGGAATGGCCTAGGGCAGGGGCGGGCAAACTGTGGCTCGCATGCGGCTCTTTCACATATATTATGTGGCTCCCGGCAGGGCAGCTGGGGAAGCTAAATATCATTAGCAAACAAATATCATTGGACAAATTAATATTATCAATATCTGCTTTTACCTTTTTTGTTATTATTTTTGGCAGTCTCATTTAATTTTATTTTCCAATAAAAGCAGGTAATATTTGTTCATGTCTTGCGGCTCCCAAACATCTGATGTTTCTTCTATGTGGCTCTTACATTAAGCAAGTTTGGCCACCCCTGTTCTAGGTGGCTCTTACGCTGAGCAAGTTTGCCCACCTCTGGCCTAGGGGGAAAGCAAAATAAGGTTCATAGTGCGATTAGATGGATTAATGTGGGGTTCTACTCTACCTTTTGCTGTTCAGTCCCAAGATTTTCAGAATAATCCATTTATTAAAAAGGCAGGAAAATTTGCCAGTCCAGAAGCTTAATGTGGCCAGGGTCAGGGCTGGATAAAACCATACAAGGGCCCTAAACTGTGTGAAGGTTATGAGGCCCCACACAGCATTGCCCAAATGCTGACTTAGCCATTTTTTTACTTTTAATATTTAGAGGCCCCTTATAAGAGGAAGGCCAAACTTTGGCTTGTGCATAAATCCAGCCTAGGCCAGGTTGCTTTTGAGTGAAAAGATGCCTCTGAACAAGCTGCAGCTAGCCCCGTAGCTAGGGATTTTGGGGGGAGGGGGGCTGGAGGGGCGCAGGTAATTACATCAAAGTTAATGACATTTATTCAATTTGGGGCCAGCCCAGGAGGAAGGGGGCCCGGAAGAAACTGGGAGGGGGTGGCCCTGTGTTAGCTACGGGTCTGGCTGCAGCAACTCTGAAACTGGAAGCAGTGATTCACTAACTGCCACCATGCAGTCATGAGACATGAATTTTGTTTTTTTACTGAATTGTATTAATGTCAGTATTGTCTCCAGGGTCTTAGGGAGATGTCTTCTGTATCACCTACTACTGGATCCTTTACACAGGAGATGCTAGGGATTGAAACTAGGACCTCCTGCATGCCAAACAGATGCTCTACCACTGAGCCATGGTTGCCCCTTCTAAATTGCACTTAACCTAGGTTCAGCTTTCACATATTCTTGTTTTTAAATGTCTGTTTCCTCTTAGGGCATATCCAGCAGCTTTCCCTGCTATATCTGCCTGAAGTATCTGGAGGAAATCTGGAATCTTTTCTGGTCCATTCCTTCCATACTCAAGAAACTATCTGTGTGAATAGCAAGTGGTTTTGTAATGACTCTAATCTTCTGTGTGGCTTAGCATGAACTGAAACCTCCACTAATGCAAGGCTCAGATGCACAATGGATTTACACATGACACCCTTATTGGAGCCTAAAGTATGTTGGAATCTTAAATAAATCTCAAAAATTCTTCAAAACCACAGCTAATAGAAAGGAGAGAGAGTAGGTTTGAAAACCACAGGCATAATGATAGTGTTTATCAGTAGTTGTCCACCTTGAAAACTGAGAAACTGGTCTTCTAGAGCAGGATTGTTGAGTGTCATGCCCAAGCCACACCCCTAGGGCAAGCCCCCTTCCACCGTTGAGTCAGTCCTGTCAAGGGGATGCTCTGCAAGCCTCAGAATGGGAGGGGAGGGGGTTCTGCCCATCTGGTTCTTCCTCCTCCCAGCTGGAGGACTCTCTCATGCAGCCTTGAGCCTCCGAGTCACTCCTCCCTGGTTTGCTGTCAGGAGCCTCTTTTTAAATTCACCACCACCCCCTAGCACCCACCTCCCTCTTCTCCATATAGGCCAGACGCTTGTTCATCAGGCTGGGAATGTGACCATTAGTTCCGGTCTGGCACAGCCCTTCCAGAAGCCCCACTCAGCCATGCGGAATGTGGGGGAGGGGCCTTATCCATTGCTCTTGGGAGGGAGCACCATCTTCCCAGTGCGGGCAGATGTGTCTGGGCTTGTCCCGGACTGGGGAAACACACTGATTGCTCAGGGCTTCAGTGGCACTCTCAGGCACTCCCCACCCTTGTCTTTGCTATCAGCCCCACTTGCTGCGTGGGCTTCCCACTGCCCTTGTTGTTCTCCCAGGCCCTTCCTGCTCCAGCTACCCATTTCCCAGGCAACTGGGTGTTGGGGCTGGCCCATCAGGAGCCTGTGCTGGGATGGCACCTTGTCAACCAGGCTAGCACATGGCTGCAGTGCCAGCCCTGACCCCAGACAGTTAAGGAAATGCACTTAAGGTCACTGTCAATCCTCTTCAACCAAATCCCTTCTATTTTTCATTAAAGCTGAAAGAGACCAACCTCCCCCAACAAAGTATTGTAGTGTATGTGTATTTATACCATATGTCTCAAATTTTGTCTCCAAAACATTCTCTAGTCCCAGACAGCTCTCATTTGGGAGATGAGAAATAGCTAACTTTAACAATATGATTCAGTCCCTACTGGTCTTGCTGGTCCAGAGAGCTAACAGTGAATGGCAGGAACCATTAAGTCTATGCAGATACCCTTCTGCACCCATCAAGGGATTGACTCAAAGAGCGAAAGATACCTACCTTTCCCAAAGGCTCTTTCTGTGCTTCCAGATGCAGAACTTAATGCCAGACCAGGAAGAGAGAAAACCACTGTCTGGAGGAGCATGTAGAAAGAGCCACACTAATTCGATACCATAAAGCAACTAGATGATCAAACAGTCCCACTTCCTTATCTAGTAAACTATATATCAATTTCTGCTTTTTTTTTTTTAAAAAAATGTATAAATACATATAAACATATTCTTTAGAACCAAGTTGATAAATATAGAATGGCAGCCATCTTTAGCTACATGAAATTTGAGAGCTGAACTAGAGTGGCTTCTATTACATATACCCCAATAAGTAAAGCACAGTGTTGGCAGAGCAAAAGAAAGGTTTCTGTTGAAATCAAAGGGACTGGGAAAGCCAAAGCAAGTTAATTCCATTATAGTTCCGAGAGCTAGGAATGAATGAAGTTCAGCACTAGGTGATGAAGGTATGATCCTTTGGAGAACCTCCAGTCGAATTGCTGCTTGGTTAGTTTTGGTTATTGGAACTATGTACTCTCAAGTTTCTTTATGTATGTGCAATTTAAATAAAATGCGTTGCTCCAGTTTGCTGGTGGTTGAGCGAGTGTTGTCACCGTTGACTATGATGGGCCGGTGACATTGCCGACTATCGCCCAGTCTGGAAACGTATTCAGTTGAAAAAGGCTAATTCCCCAAGTATTTATTGCCACCATAACAACCACTAGGCCAATCAGGTTGACACCAAAGCCAGCTTTGACCTACAATAAAAAAAGAAAGAACACCACATAAAGTTTCAACAAATCAATTGCAATCATTTAGGGCAGGGGTGGGCAAATGGTGGCCCGCGGGCCACATGCAGCCCGCCACAGAGTTTTTTTCGGCCCGCCAAGACATGAAGATTAACAAGAGTAAATATAGATGCTCTTTGACAGACATTAACTTGCAGGCTGTGATGAGAATCTCAACAAGCAATCTCACTCCTGATTTCAAAAAAATTGTAGAAAAGTGTGATAGTTTAATGAGACAAACGTACCCTGATTCTAAAATTAAATGTGCTTGCAGCTATAGATGATATGAAATTAGCACAATAAATAAATTGAATAAAACTACCACTATTTTATTTAATTTATATTTATTGATTTTTATGATACAATTTATACCTTTTCTGAAATGCAAAGTTAAGTAATGAATGCAATAATTTTAAAAGGTGCGGCCCTCCGCTAACCTCCATTTCCACAAAGTGGCCCCTGAGCCAAAACAATTGCCCACCCCTGATTTAGGGCAAAGGTTGTCCAGTCAAGGAAACAGGCTGTGTTGAGGGACAGGTGTGTTATGCCTGGAGATATTGGGCCCTTTGAATTGCACCAGTGAGTCCTTGGTGTTTGTGTCTCCAGGGAAGAGAGCCATAAAATGTACCAAGGGGGCACAGAGCAGAGATGATTTCTGCTGAGAGAGAGAGAGAACCATTTTTCTACCAGCCAGGGAGGATAAGATGGATAGCTATTGTAAAACATGATCTGGGTAGTGAGATGTGTGGGATGTGAACCCTGGGTTGACTGGTAGATTGGTGTGCACCTTCCCACATGAGTATAAATTCCCTAAATCTGGCTTGGCAGAGGCTTTCCCACCCACAAGGGCAGGAAGGGTTAGAAGGCTGGCAATGTCCATGAGTCTTTGTCCAAATGCTTTGTCCAAATATTAGGAGCTGGATTTATCTGCACAGATGAGGTGGAGGTCTGGAGGTGAATTTGTGGCATCCCAGGGGGGTGTTGGAGGTAACTCTTCTGTATTGTTGAGTTTACCTTAGTGCTACACTTTCTATTCTTTTCCTTAGATCTGTAACCAGTAGGCTAGATAGTATTTCCCGTCTTGTGCTCATAGCTTAATCCGTAGCAATAGTCTTTTTCCTGTTTAAGACAGCAGATTGTGATTCCAGTCCTACTTGTGTGCCTCAGATCACTCGCTCATGATTAGACACACACATGCAGGAGAAGGGCTGGAATAGTTGGGAGACTCTGCCCTTTGTACTTGCCCAAAGACAGCTTTTACCAGTGTCTTCCCAAGTCATTGGTAGCATGAGAGGCTGGATTTCTTAACTTGGGGTGGTGGCATAATGAAGAGGACCGTACTTTACTTGCCCACAAACACGCAACATGCACATGTAAGCATACATAGACCCTGAGCAGGTTCATGACAAGGTGGATATGTTTTCCAGATCCCAGGCAAAATGCTTAGACAGTAGAGGTGTGGGTCTTTTGGTGCCAGTTGAAGTGCAATAGACAAAGGCAGCTTGCTTTTTAAATGGCCAACAGTCTTATGCAAATATGCATGGGATACAGTCCAATCCTACTTATGTTTGCTTGGAAGTAAATCCCACTGGGTTTATGGCTGCTACTCTTGTGCAAGGGATACAGTCAAATCCTACTCATTGAGGGGGGGTGATAAATCCCACTTGTTTTAATTATTATTATACTTTTCACTATCCAGATATGTAAGGAACTTAGAAGCTTACCAGTGGGTTCCAAGGGCTCTGGGATCATCTCCAAATACGAGAGATCTCAACAAACTACAGATGCATTTTGGCAAAGAGATAGCCATTTGATCTAATGGCCAAGATGGGCAAAATGGACAGCTGTTGCTAAAACAGGAGCTGGGCATTAAGGTGTGTGGGACATGCACTCTTTAATGACTGGGGGAGTTAGGGGTTCACAATCCCACCAGGGAGAAGACTCCCTAACTCCAGATTGGCCAAAGAACTTCCAGCCACCTAGGGCTGGAAGGGTTAAAAGGTCTGAACAACCTCTTTATGTGGTTCAAATGCCAGGGATCATGTCCTGTGCACAAAGCAGGTGAGGAGACAGAATCAGTGTTTCGTCCACAAGCATCCAGTGAGGGTGATGCTGTGGTAACATCTGTAACATTAAGATTAGAGAGATGATTTTTCCTTTTCTTTTCCTAGATCTGCTATAGTTATTTTCCCTTGTCTTGTGCTCTGGTTCAGTGCCCCAGTTCAGTTGGGACCCAAAAGAAGGTTGTGAAGCCTGTGAAAATGGGTCGTGGGCCAACCCTTCCAAATGGCTGCCCCTGACCTTTCCATTGTTCTCTTTTGTCTTTTGGAACCCAAGCTCTGGCCCTGGAAACAGTATCTTCCATGCACTACATTAGTTGGTACTTTTCCTTCAATTCATATACATGTTGATCAAGTAAAACAAGTACTGATAGTTACTAGAAATAATTTCTTAGAATCTTAGGGAGGGATTCTAAGGAAGTAATGGAGAAGGAGAGAGTGGCCAAAAGCTAGAATGTAACTTCCATATGAAAGGCTAGGTATGCTGGAATGCCACTTGTTGGGGTTCATAGTGGGGGCAGCTGCACCCTTCGTGGTTTGTTGGTTTTTTAAAATAATGTTTGGTTAGCCAGTGTAGAAAATGGAATGCTGAAGGAAATGGGTGCCAAGGTCATAGATTGCCTAGGATGCCACCCCCCCCCCCAAAAAATCCCACCTTGGGCAAGCTTTGAATGGGTCACCATACCAAGTAAATTTGGACCTGTGGGTCACCATATTGAAAAAGTTGGGAATCACTGCTCTACTTTGTAAAACTGTAGTTTCGTTTATTTATTAATTATTTTGACTTTTTCTCCCCCCCCCCCCTCCGCCGAAGCAGGCTTATAATAGTCTTTCCTGTTTAACTGTGTTTCAAATACCTTCCCTTGCACCTAGCCCTTGATCACAAACACAAAGGGAAAGGCATGAAGTGGCTGGTAAACTTTGTCTTTTGTACATGCTCACAGACAGTCTTTACTGGCACTTCTCAGACCATGAGTAAATGGAAAAGGCTGGGGTTTCAGTCTAAGATGCTGGCATCAGAGAAACATGCATTTCGACACACGAACCCAGGGTGGGTTGTGACAACTCTTATGTGAGTATGCATGGGATACATCCTCTCTCATCCTCTAGTTAATATACTTTTGTACTTCTGATATTCACATAATTTTTGGCTTTAAACTCTGACCACACAATTACAAAACATTATTCACTTTCAAACCCGAGTGAGAAGGGGAAATAATTTTAAATGTACCACAAAACAGCCACATTGTAAAAACAGTTGTTGTTGTTAAGAAATGGGATACTCCGTTCTTTCTGAACTGGCCTGATCAGATCATGGGTTCCAGTGGCATCACTCATGGTACTTACCATGTCCTTGATCTGACAGTGCCCATAATTGAAGACAATGGCATTTGGAGGATTGCCCACTGGTAGCATCACCGCAAAAGAGATACACATTGCAACTGGGATCAGGGTGTACAGAGGGTTGATTTGCAGGGTTTCTGACTGGGGAAAGAAAGAGATTGTGTGTGCATACCTGATGAAAGAAATGTTGGTTTTCAAGGCAATAGACATTCAGAGATGATTTGTCATTGGTTGCTTCTGCATAGTGACCCTGGACTTCCTTGATAGTCTCTCATCCAAGAACTCACCAGGGTCAACCCTGCTTAGCTTCTGAGATCTGACAAGAACAGGCTAGCCTGGGCCACCCTGGTCAGAGTAATGAAACAAATATCCTAACAAAATTGCAATTCTTGTTGCAGTTCCACAGGGCCTGCAAGACGGAGCTCTTCCGCCAGGCCTTTAACTAGGAGCCGCCACCAATAACAACATCAATAACAACAGCAGCAACACCCATTGTGTGAACCGGCCCTGGACGCAGCCCAGACCTGATGGGCATGGTTGGGGGGTCCCTAACCTGATAGGACGCCATCGGATCAATAAGACTGGAAGCATTTTATTGAAATTAGCAGGCACTTTTCTGGTAACTTACTGTAATATATTGGTAATCTGGAATTTTATTGTTATTTATTGTTATTGTTGATTTTAAAATGTTTATGATGTGTTAACCGGCGTTATGCCCTTGTAAGCCTCCCTGAGCCCACTTGCGGGGAGGGCGGGGTATAAAAACAAATATAAATAAATAAATAAATAAATAAATAAATTCCCAAGATTTCTTGAAGGAAACCTCAACATTTAACCCTTCTCCACTAACTGCCATCCCTCACACTTCCACCAGCGGAAGTCACCTGAAAAATCTCTCATTTTTCCCAGGGGAGCTGAAGTGGCAGGAAGGCTGAGAAAGCTTTAATCAAAGCACCACGAAGAGGTCTGCCATGGGTGGTGGAGGGGAATCAGCAAAAACCTCTCCCTTGCTGTGAGCAGATTTTTGTTTCTTTGGGAACCAACCCACTGCTCCTTGTATCTAGCAAATTTGTACCAAATGCACACCAGCCCCAAATATACACTCACCATGCTGCATAAAATAGGCAGGAAGATAGTTATGGTTGCTGGGTTACTAACAAACTCCGTCACTATGGACACCAGGATGCAGGCTAGCAGAGTGACAGCCCAAAAGGGAAGGCTACTCAGGGACAACATCTGCCGTCCGATCCATGTGGAAAGGCCAGATGTCTGAAAGAAAAGACCTTGGTTTAAAATAGGTGTCATGAAACACAGAACTGACTTTCCTCTTCTCCCCAGCCTGGTCACTGCCCAAAGCATACATGGGCATAACATTAAGTTTCTAACTGCGACCAGGTCAATAGGGCTGCCAAGTCAGCCTGGGGAGCAGGGGATCCCCCGCTAAAGGGGTTCCTGATCCGCCGGCCAGCATTTGGCCGGCGGGGGGAACCCCACCCCCGACGTCGTCCCGCGAGGACGACATAATGACGTCACCGGAAGTGATGTCAGCACGTTGGGGTCGTTACCAGAGCGTCACCCTGGCAATGCCCCAACGTGCTGACGTCACTTCCGGTGACATCGCTGGGCGCGCGCGCCAGGAGAAACTCCCGGCCAGAGGAGGACTCCCCCCCCCGCCGGTGAGTTTTGAAGACTTGGCAACCCTACAGGTCAATATTACAGCTAGAGCCTGGGCTGGTTCCATGGGGGGGGGAGGGGCGGTCCTGGCCAGAAAGTTCCTAGGGTCCCCCCCATCCTCTGCCCATCACCAGTCTCGCTGCTCATGCCCTCCTTGCCTCCCACCCGCCCACTTGCCTCCCACCCGCTTGTGTGTCCTTCCACTGTCTGCTCCAAGCTGTCCCACTGCACTGACCATTCTCCCAGCTGCCTGCAGCCCTTTCCCCAGTGCCACTTGAAAATGCTTACAACAGGGTGCATAAGTGGTGGAGCACAAACGAGTGAGTGTGCAGGGGACATCGGCAACACTGGACCCTATCAGAGACTGTGGGTCCCGGGCAGCTGCCCTGCCACAGGGTATGCTGACACTGGCCATGGTTGGAACCATCAAAGGCCCCGTTTCAGAGCATAATTTCAATCAGCATTTGCTGAGACATTTGGAGACAAGAAGGAAGAAAGGAGAGACGGAAGTTGCTTGGAACAGAATAGCTTCGGTTGGCACCAGAGGGCAGGAGAGGACATGATCTGAGTGAAATGAGTGTTCCTTTATGAAGCAAGGCACTGCTCGTAGGAAGAGAGGCATGTTCTGTTTCACCATGGAGAGTCTCCTCGCACCTGGAAGCATCTATTGTTACCTTGCATCCTGCTGCTAAAGCGTATCCTCCTCCAACCAGCACTACAATCTCCCAGGGCATTGTCTTCTGGAAGTCCTTCCAGGTGATGATTGGTTCTGCTGAGTTATCGTCTGCAGAATCTGTAACGTCTTCTGTGTGAATATAAAATACAGGTGGAAAGATAGCATACAAATGCAAAGGCTCTTAAGTAGCAACTGACTTATGGCAACCCCAGCAAGGGGCTTTCAAGGCAAGTGAGAAGCAGAGGCAGTTTAACAATGCCTTCCTCTGCAGAGCCTTCCTTGGTGGTCCCCCATTCAAGTAACCACCTTCCTTGGTGTTATGTATTGGGATCAAATCATCCCTGATTGAATCACCCTAGAGTCTGGCTGAGCTTGGAGCACAAGAAGAATAGCCAACCAGGACTCTGGAGTATACCAATCAAGTAGTAATATTTTGTAAATAGCCTATCACGGGGAGTGTGTACGTGGGGGGTGGAGTGTTTTGCATGCATATAATAAGCAGGGTTTCGGCCCTGCTAGTGTTATCTTTGACACAATAAACTATGAGCTGATCACTCTGCACATCTGAACCCAGTATATTTCACTTTGCTTCTGTGCTTTGATGAGATTGGACTGTACTATGCCATCATCCCTCCTGTGGAAAGAAAAACTTGCCATTTATTCTGCATGTCTTAGCAAACCATTTACAACAAACTTAGGCTGTTGGGAATCACATAGCCAACAATGTTCACAAAGACATATACGAGTATATACCGTTCTTAAACAGGCACAAAACAGCTGAGATCATCATGCCTGATCCATATTTGTTTTAAATTGTTATCAAAACTTTCCAGTTGTACCAATGAATTGTTAAGAAGAGAAGAAGAGAAGAAGAGATTGGATTTATATCCCGCCCTTCACTCACTTAAGAGTCTCAGAGCGGCTTACAAACTCCTTTCCCTTCCCCTCCCCACAACAGACACCCTGTGAGGTAGGTGGGGCTGAGAGAACTCTTTCCCAAGCTGTCCTTGAGGGAACAGCTGGTACAGAGCTATGGCTTGCCCAAGGTCATCCAGCCAGGTGCAAGTGGAGGAGTGGGGAATCAAACCCGGTTCTCCCAGATTAGAGTCCGCACACTTAACCACTACACCAAACTGGTTAAGGTTTAAGTAAAAGTAACAGAGCTGGGATAAAACTTGTTTCCACACTATGGCAAAATACCAGCACTTCGAGGAAACAACTACCATGGCTCTGGCCTCAGTTCACTGAAAGGAATTCACTGTACATCTGCCATGGAATTGGGTATCAATCATGTGTGCCAGCATTTCCTGACCTGTGGGTCCTTACCCAAAAGTGGATCATGAGACCTGTGAAAGCGGGTCCTAGGCATTTGACATTCCACTGCTCTGGCCATGCTCTATTTTTTTCAATGGGTCACCATACCAAGTAATTTGGACTTGTGGGTCACCAGATTGTACTGGCTGCCTATAGCATACCGGATTCATTTCAAGGTGCTGGTTCTTATCTTTAAAGCCCTATACGGTCAGGGGCCTACATACCTAAGGGACCGCCTTTCCCCACATGTTCCCCAGAGAGCACTATGATTGGGGTCCCAAAACTGCCTGGCCCTACCGGGCCCCAGAGAAGCCAGTCTGGCTGTGACAAGGGCCAGGGCCTTTTCAGCGGTGGCTCCGCACTGGTGGAATGAGCTCCCAGAGGACATCAGGGCCCTAAGGGACCTTTTACAGTTCCACAGGGCCTGCAAGACGGAGCTCTTCCACCAGGCCTTCGATTAGGGAGCCGCACCCAAGAAACTCTAGCTCTGGCCCAACACTAGCATCATTGCTAACAGCCAATCAACCCACACTATGATGTCAGCCAGCTGTTGCCTGAGGATGCTGCTATGCCTGCCATCTGATACATACTTGCACTTTTTATATTAATACTTATAACTGTACTGTTCTGATTTTATTTAATTCTTGTTTTAATTGTCTTATGTCTTTATGTAAGCTGCCCTGAGTCTGCCTTGTTGGGGAGGGTGGGGGTATAAATCAAATCAATAAATAAACACTAACAAGGCTGGGAACCACTGACATATGCTACACAGAATGACTCTGCAGTTTTTATAGGTTTTATTTTATCTGTTTATGCAACTCTCACTGTCCCAGCACACAGTTATTGCTTGATGCACAGTGAGTTTGCAAGATAAACTTGAGTACCCCTGATACTCTAGGGCTGCCAGTTTTCCTGCCGAAACAGCCTCCAATCTGCTGGTCTGGATCAGGCCAGCAGGGGGAACCCTGCCTCCAAAGTGCCCAGTGTGACGACATCACCTGGAAGTGATGTCATCACGTCAGGCACGTAGCCGGCTGATGCTCTAGCAATCAGCCTGAAAACTCTATGGTACCATAGATTTTCCAGGCTGATTGCTAGAGCATCAGCTGGCAATGTCCCCAACGTGATGCGCTTTGCGCATGCACGAATCTCCCAGAACAGGACCAGCTTTCCCCTGCTGCGGAAGGTAAGTCACTTGGCAACCCTATGATTCTCTGAATGGCCGGAGCGTCTACCATGTGGTCTACCATGACAGATCATTGCTTCTCACTCACCAGAAGCAGATGCCACAAATAGGAACCAATATGGGAAGTGAGAAGAGTTTGTGATGTGAAGCTCATCACGTTACAACTAATTCTAGTCACATGCAGTTATGAACTTACCGTGAAAGGCTTGGTTGGTTGAAGACCCCTAGGACTCTCTTAAGGAAGAGAGATGCATGAAGCTTAGTTAAATATTGAATACCTCTTACCTGTCCCTTTCTTTCCAAAGCAAGGTTTCTTTGCAGGAATCAAGAAAAGGAGAAAGCCAAGGAAGACAGAGACTGTAGCATCAGTCCGGTAGCCTTTCCTAGGCAAGATACATGGAATTATTTTAAAAGAGGAAAGAGTATCAGGAAGCTACTCTGTTTCATCTCACTACAAGGGCAACTATTTTTCTTCAGTGCTGTGCCTTCCAGGGGATCTGTATGTTCCCGTCAGTGCTAGGGAGAGATCAATAGCTAGCTTTTATATTTCCAAAGGGAGAGTGGCTATTTTAAATTGTATGCTTCTCTGTTCCCATGACCTCCAGTAATTCTTGAAATGTGCTCTGAGCCCGGCTCAACAGAATTAAGTCTGCAATTCTTGCTGGCATCTATCACAAGAAGGCTATAAACTGTAGACCTTGGGCTTTTCCATCATGTCCTAAAACATGTCACCACCCCCCTTTTGGGTGCTGAACATGTAGCCAGCGGGGAGCACAAGTGACCGGGAGCCCAGAAGCTGGCCGTGGAAGGGTGTGAATGCAGGCATCAGAGGAGATGCACAAATAGGGAGTCAGCAGCAGCGTGCTTCATCAGGAGACATGACCTCTGGCAGCTGCCTTGCCATTTAGTCTACAGCACGTATGAGGAGTTATAGGAATGCTAAAGTTTGTGACAATTTGATTGGTCCTAATAAAAAAAGGATTGAACAGTTGTTATAGTTCTGTAAAGGAGCAGAGAATTCACTAGGAAAAAAGCAAGAAGTGGCAGTCAGAGGAACAGTGCTCTAGAAAAATGGCAAGGCAGCTGCCAGAGCTCATGGAACCAGCTCTGCTAAATGGTCAAAAGAATTTTACATACCTTCTCTCAGTAAAACTTACAACCCCTTTGTAAGCTATCACAGGTTTTAAAAAAATATTTCTAGAAGTAGCTTCCACTCAGTATACTTAAATATCACTGATCAACAATGTGAACATTGGAAGCAGTCTTGAGCTGAGTCAGATTGCTAATGCAATAAACCCATATATGTATATTTTTTGTATTTGTGTGTGTGTCCGTGTGTGTGCGCACCTGGAAGTCATGGTGACTTCTGGTGACTGACCCCTACTGGGGGCCTGGAGGATATTCAGAGAGGTGGCTGAATAAAGCCTGCCCCCGCCTCCCAGTTCTGGTATTCCAAGGAGGTCTCCCATCCAAATACTTGCCAGGGTCATCCTTGCTTAATTTCCCAGATCTGATGAGACTGGGCTTGCCTGGGGTATTTTGGTCAGGGCTCAGTTAACCCAGTATTGTCTGCTGTGACTGGCAGAACCTCTCTGAGGATTCAGGAAGAGAAGTCTTCCCAGGTCTCCTACATGAGATCCCTTTTATTGGAGAAGCTCTCTGTGATTGATTAATTAATTAATTTGTTTTATGGGTGTGTTCAGACGGGCAGCTAATCCCGCCATTGGCCTGGCTGTAATTTGAGCTAGATCTTTTTGATCCAGCGTTGCATGACGAGACAGATTGCCCATGAAGCGCTTTACCAGGTGTAACTCCCTTGGTGGATTGTCTAGATGGGATCCACCATAAGGAGCCATGTGGTCCTTAAAAAATATCCTGTTTGCGCATGTGCATATGTGCCTCACCATATACTTGTTTATCCGTGAATGCATGGACTAAAATTGTAAAAGTACCGCCAACGGTACCTTCCTCTAGGTACCCTTTCAATTTATAAAGTTAATAAAGTTCAGGGGACCGTCAGAAACATTAAATTATTCGGATCGTTTGAGCGAAGGTCTGGGGACATCGCTTGTTTAAGTGGTTATGCGCATATTGCTAAGAGTTTTTTTTTAAAATGGCGGCCATTTGGGATGGTCTGGAGACCATCCCTATGGGCTGATTGCACGCTGAAGTTATGACCTGATGGTGGAAAGTCTGGCACTGGCCTGTTGGCCAGCTTTAGACCGGACTTTCACTATTATCTTTTAAGTATGGATTCCCGACAGGAATCAACGGGCTACTCATGGAAGTGGCACGATTCCCACATTTTGTGATCTGGACGTGCACTTTAAATCCACCAGGCACTCGTGCTTGGTGCGGCTCAAAAGAGCCATATGAACGCATCATTTATTTATTATATTTTTTTAGGGCCTAGCACCACAAAGGTGCGGTTGGTTACATGTGTCCTCCCTACCCACTTCTCACTCTCAGTCCCAGTTGGAAATTTATTGCCAGAAAACCTAGTCCGAGCAAGTCCACTCATACGCCACGAAGTAGGAGCTTACTTTTCGAATAAAGATGACCATCCTGGTACAAACCCTGGCTCCCTTGTAAACCAGAGCAATGTCATCAGGATGAAGAAGAATGCAGTCACCATCTCAGGATAACTGGAAAGGATTTAAAAAAAAAAAGAAAACCAGGAAAATATTGAGTACTGGAGTACAACATCTATAGCTTTTACTAATTCATTCTATGAGAGATACATACTGTCCTGGAGACTTTTGACATTAACGTAAGATGCCTGGTGATGTTTGCCTTTGATAGTTCTCACTTTGTGACAAACTTAATGGCTCAGTTCAGACATGGTGCAAAACCATAGTTTCATTCATTATGGTTAGTGCAGGTTTCTGAATACAAGCCATCCCCCTAGCCGCGGTTGGTTAGAGTCTGGATCTGAAGCTGATTTATTAACTATAGTTAGTCTTATGTACGGTATGGTGTTTGAATACAGATATTCTGGCTCAATCCTGGGTTGTCTTTTGGTGGTGCCCTCTGAGACGACAGAGAAAAAATTAAATGAAACCAGCACTGTTTGAGGCAAACCAGGATTTGACTGCCTGTGAGACAAATCCTGATTTCAGAAACCAACCAGTTAAGATTAACCAAGGTTTTACCTTGTGTCTGAACTGAGCCATTTACTGCATTGTTTTCATTGTCTCTTTGGGACACCCAGAAGCTTTTTAACGTTTGACTGTTCATTCTCTGTTGATAGTCAAGTGACATAGGGATGCCAGCCTCCAGGTGAGACCTGGGGATCCCCCAGAATTAAGGCGCATCTCCAGACTACAGAGATCCATTCTACTGGGAAAAAATGGATGCTTTGGAGGGTGGAGTCTATGGCATTGTACCTCACTGAGACCCCTGTCCTCCCCAGGCTCCATCCCCAATTCTCCAGGAGTTCCTCAATCTGGATCTGGCAACCGTAGCAATCTGCAAGCATCTGGTTGCTATGGGACACCACCATAAAACTGCAATAGGTTACCATGTGAAGACTGTATATGAGGGTGGGTGGATTTGAAATAGAAGAGTATTGTGGGTTTGGAGGGAAAGGGAGAGAGAACACAAAATCTGAATTACACACTCAAATCTATACATACATGATCACATTTTTCTAACTACATAATGCAGACATGCCTATTTTGGAACCCAAAATGTTTATGTCTGAAAGCATTTGAAATCAAACAGTTCTCCTTCTGCCTGTGAGGTTTATATCAGTTCAGCCAAAATAATTGGGCATCTGTTTGGTGCAGTGGTTAAGAGCACCGACTCTAATTTGGGAGAACCAGGTTTGTTTCCCCACTCCTCCACATGCAGCAGCTGGTGTGACCTTGAATCAGTCATAAATTGTTTCAGAGCTGTTCTCTCAAGGGCAGCTCTCAAGAGAGCTCTCTCAGCCCCACCTACCTCACAGGTGTCTGTTGTGGGGAGGGGAAGGGTAAGGGGTTTGTAAGCCTGTCTGAGACTCCTTTGGGTAGTGAAGGGTGAGGTATAAATCCAATCTCCTCCTCCTCCTCCTTCCATAGAACAGCTTTGGCTGTCCTAACTATCTTCAGAAGGGCTATATGTGACTTTTCCTGTCCAAGGGTGAAAGTTGACTCCTTTGGGATTTTTTTGGCCCTGCTGGCCTCTTGGGTCCCTGGTCCATAGTCTCATACACAATCTTTACATTTGTTTTACCTGATACTTCCCAGTTTCTCATACTCTTCCTGGATTCTCTTCTCTGACATCTCCTCCCGCTTGGTCTTCTTCTTCTTGCTCACGGAACAAGTCTCTTTGAAACTGAAGATAATTTGGAACATTGAGAGAGAAGGCAATTAGTTTAGTAGTCTGAAGATCCCTGCTACCTAATTTCAGGATCTGCCTTGAAATTTACATATTGGACCCAGGTGAATTCTTGACAGCATACTCACTAAGCATTTGTGACATTTTGTGTTGTTCTGAGTGCCTTTGTATTCACCCTGCTGGCAACTGTTTCTGGGTGCCCTTTCCCCTCCTTTTCTATCACTGCCCTTAGCATCATTGGTCCCCACTGGCATTTCAGACCAACAGAGGCGGCATGGTTACTTACATTGCCATGCATAATATATCACAGGTGCCAGTTAACAAAATAAGTGGACTGTGGATTGCAACAGTCCTAAATATCTATAAGGACAAGTGAACCCAAGGACAGTGAAGCTGAAAGAAAAGCAGAAACGATGGCACCAAGGAACAGTGGTAGCCAGGGGAAACAAGGGCCAAAAAGCGTCAGAGCATGTCAGAACTGCCCTACTGCTGCTGCACGCTACATCGGATGTAAACTCTGTAAATAAGATGATATAAGATTTATCAAGTGAAACAGTTTACTTAACAGCTCTTTTGTTGATTGCGCCACACTATTGTTTCTGAGGTTTACAGATCTTTTGTCCTGCTTTGTTAAAACTGCCATGTTGAGAGCCAGTTTGGTGTAGTGGTTAAGTGCACGGACTCTAATCTGGGAGAACCGGGTTTGATTCCCCACTCCTCCACTTGCACCTGGCTGGATGACCTTGGGCAAGCCATAGCTCTGTACCAGCTGTTCTCTCAAGGACAGTTGTCTCAGAGCTCTCTCAGCCCCACCCACCTCACAGGGTGTCTGTTGTGGAGAGGGGAAGGGAAAGGGGTTTGTAAGCCGCTCTGAGACTCCAAGTGAGTGAAGGGTGGGGTATAAATCCAATCTCCTCTCCTCCTCTCCATGTGGTTGTATAATATGCAGTTTATTATTATCCCTCCATTGGGTATATTAGCTGTTACTGTGGTTTTTAGTGCTGATCGTCTGTGTAAAGTGTCGGCAAATCGTAGCTGACTCATGGCGAAAGCAAGGGGCTCTCAAGGCAAATGAGATGCAGAGATGCTTTGCCATTGCCTTCCTCTGCAGAGTCTTCCTTGGTAGTCTTCCTTCCAAGTACCGACCTTGCTTAGCTTCCGAGATCTGATGAGACTGGGCCATACCATGCTGATTTCCCTCCCTGTACTGATTATTATTATTTTATTGCTGCTCGTGTAGTCTTCGTAAATGCGGCTTTACTGATTTTATCGAGGTATGATTAACGCATGATTATAATTTGAATACAGGCTTTTAATGCATTGTTATTTATAAAAAATTACGCTGGAAGATTATTAAAAGCTGCTGTGCATGCACAGAGCAGAGAGGTGAAGGTAAAGTTATTTGATACGGTCAATAAATATTTGGCAGCTAGGGTTGACAGATCCAGGTTGGGGAACTCCTGGAGATTTGGGGGTGGAGTCTGGAGAAGGCAGGGACCTCAGTGGGGTACAATGCCACAGATTCCACCCTCCAAAGCAGCTGTTTTCTCCAGGGGGACTGATCTCTGGAATCTGGAGATGGCTTGCAATTCTGGGGGATCCCCAGGTCCCACCTGGAGCCTAGCATCCCTAGCTGAATCCTACCACATTCGTTAGCTGAGTGTGAAGCCTTCTGATAGGAGAAGAACCTCTTGCACTTTTTGGCAAGAGAAAGTCTCCTTCTACCACAAGAAGTTTCAGGGAGGGGTTAAGATTCAACCCATTATTTGATTATCTTAATAACATAAGCTATTGGTATCCAGACCATAATGCCCTTGTAAAGAGTAAGGTGTTTTTATGGCTACCAATTTCTGCTCTGAGCCAATGATAAGTTGTTATGCCACAGTAGGGGGCAGCCAATGCTAGGTGGGAAATTCCTGGAGATTTGGGGGTGGAGCTTGAGGAGGGGAGGAAACTCCTCAGGGATGTGATGCCACAGATTCCACCCTTCAAAGCTGCCATTTCCTCCAGGGAAGCTGATCTCTGTAGTCTGGAGATCAGCTGTAGTTCCAGGAGAACTCCAGGCCCCACTGGGAGGTTGGCAGCCCTAGCTACATACTCCTTGAGAGTCAATTTCATTGAGTGGTTTTAGTTGCCCCTCAAGCATGCAGTCCAGTAGGAATCTTGATTGCACAGGCTCATAGAAATGAGTGGGGCCTGTACAAGAACAGGAATTGGCCTGTTACATCTTGCAAGAGTCTTATAAGGTAGGCCAGTACTGTTATCCTCATGTAACTGGCGTACACTGGCTAGGCGGGGTATAAATCCAAATAAATAAATAAATAAATATCGCAGATGGAGGAAAAGGGGGTGTTGTCTAAGGCCACTCAACAACTTTGTAGATGAGATGAGAAATGAACCAGTGAAATCCTACTTCACAGCTTAGCCGCTATGCTGTGTTTATGGGCATCAAACTGAGTGATTTGCCCAAGGATTTGCCAAGAAGTTTGAAGCTGTGTCTTCCAAGGCTAGCCACGTAACCACAGCACTACACTGTTTCCCAATTAAATCTCCAGATAAACACATCAAACAATAATCAAGGACTGAGAGTACAGTAAATTATCTGGAGGAGCAGTCAGCCAATGCCATTGGGAAGGTCTCCACGCACTAAATAATTGTGTTGTTCGACAAGAAGGTTATCAGAGGTGGCCTGGTCTGACCTAGACTATTTACAGACATGAACAAGTGAGCTGTGAGTAATTGAAAAATCCACTTCATTGTAACTGAAGGGTAAATGTCACAACCAAGCAGCTTCTGCCTTTTCCGTACCAGTGAATAAATTTTATGCTTCTATTTAAGAAAGGCAATAACAAGCGCATTATACGGTTGGGTGGTCTGAAATCTCATCTACATATATATGCAAATCAGGAGCATCCCTTGAGATCAAGGAGATCATCGTGGTGGTATTGTGGAGACTGGACATCCTAATATAACAAGCGGCCACAAACTTTTTTCTGTCTTCATCTTTCTTTGCCCTTGTGTTGCTTGTGACTGTGCCACTGAACACCACCGTGCTCTTCTCATGTCAGTTTGCTTGAGATGAAGACCAATTTGGTTTTCTTTTCTTCTTTTAGAACCATTTGCATCTGTGTTACTTTCTCCATCGGCTTTTGTTTGACTGCAGTCTTGCTCTATGGCAGCACTTCCCGACCTGTGGGTCAGGACCCAAAAATGGGTCACAAAGCCTCTGAAAGTGGGTCATGGGCCAGCCCACCATGTCCTTTCCATTGCTCTCTTGAATTTTGGAAACTGAGATGTGACCCTGGAAACATTATCTTCCATGTCATACATTAGTTGGTACCTTTTCTTCTGTACATATATGTGTTGATCATGTAAAATATGTTCTGAGAGTTACTAGATTGAGTTTCTTAGGGGAGATTAGAGGGAGTAATGGAGGAGGAGAGAGTGGTCAGAAGCTGGAATGTAACCTCCATATGCAAACCTCCATGTGCATGTCAGAATGCTGTTTGCTTGGGGTCCACAGTGGGGGCAGCTGCACCCACTGTGGTTTGTTGATTTCTCAAAAACATCTGGTTAGCCACTGTAGAAAATGGAATGCTGAACTAGATGGGTGCCAAGGTCATATTTTGCCTAGGGCACCAAAAAACTTGGGTCACCATACCCATCTAGATCATACCATACCATACCATACCATACCAAAAAAATTGGGAACCACTGATCTATGGGATATTTAGCAATGGACAGCTTAGCCCCCTCCCCACACTTGCTTTCTCACTTGGGCTGCTTCTATCCACAGTCACAGTTCTCCATGAGGAGGTTTTTTGGCTCAGGTAGTTTCCCCAATTAAGTTAGTAAGAAGTGTTCCTGCTATCTCTATGGCAGGCTCCTACTTTCTCTCTGGCAGCACCTCTGCTGTGGAAAAGGCTACCCAAGGACTGGAGGAAAGCCCCAATTTTGCACAGTTTCAGAAGCTGTGATGGATGAGAGGCAGAGGGGCAAGAGAGGCTGTGACAGATTGGGCAGGAAAACAGGTAGTTTTTTTTAAAAAAAATGTTGCTTGTTTCAGAGAATCTGGGAGATCAGGAGAATCTTCCCTGGAGTGGAGAGCTTATTTGATTGGCTGCTCTACAAGTTCTCTGATCGGTCAGCATCAGCTGAAAGCAAGAATAACATCAGCTGTTCTGGATGGAAAAGGGTCTTTTATCTTCTGACAGAGGAAGGGTTAGTCAGAAAGTCAGAAAAGAAGAGACTTCTTTGCCCTAATAGTATTAGAACTGCTCTGTGGGAGAATTGTGATTATGAATCTAGAAAACTAACAACAACAACAGAAAGGACTGCTTTACACTAGGGTTTGCCAGGTCTGTCGGAGATGCCGGTGGGGGCACGGGGAGGGGAGACATTCTGGGAGCTGGAGGCATCACCCCCCATGTGCTGATGTCACCGGAAGTGACATCACATGTCATGCCTAGGAAGTGAAATAGACATATTGGGGGTGATGCTCTGGTTTTGGGCAAAACTCTATGGTAAAATTGCCCTCAAACCACAGAGTTTTGCCCAGAACCAGAGTATCGCCCCCAGCATCACTGAAGTGCCTGTCACTCCTGGATGACGTAGACATGTTGCATGATGTTGCTGTTTGGGGGGGGGATTTCCTCTAGGCAGGGGGCAGGAATCCATAAAACCAGGCAATCCCCCAGCCCTAACTGGGGAATGCCAGCTCTGCTTTACACAGACAACAGCTACTGGAAGAGAGATTTGACAAGGGTGACTTGGTTGCTAGGCTGTAACTTCCAGTCAAGCCCAGCAGAAAAAGGTTATTGCTTCTTAGGGAAAAGAAGAAGAATTCCTGCCAGTAAAAGGGGTTGTGTTCTGAGGAGAACTTGGGTCTGTGGTAAAGGGAATACATTTTAGACACCTCAGGAGCTGGTAAAAAGCTACAATCTTCTGAAGAGAGAAACTAGATTTTCTGAGGGGAGAAATCTAGAAACTCAATGAAAGAGCTATTCTCCAGGGACTTCTGTTAAGATTCTGTGTAATTGCTGAAATATACTAAGTAAAGTACCTCTCACGGAAAAGAACTAGAAATTTCTGAAAAGAAGCTACAACAACAGTCTCTTGTAGGTTCAGTTCTGTACATATTATTTTATTTATTTATTTTATTAATTTAGGCTCAGGGCGGTATTATAAAGTTTTACCTCAGCACTTCTAAAACTTGGCATCTGATAGATAGATAGATAGACAGACAGACAGACAGACAGACAGACAGAGATATTCCCTCCCTGTTAAATAAAATCTCTGTTCTGTTTTGAAAGTTGTTCTGCCTCAAGTGCCATTTTAAAAGGGCTCAAAAAAACAAGACAGCTCCAGTATTTCCCTCAAGTTCCTGTGCTGGGTCAGAAGCCTAAACAAATATCTGGAACAGGGTGGGACAGTTCAGTCTTTTAAGACAAAGAAGAAATAAACTCAACTTGGGGGCAACTCAGTCACTGAGCGGAACTAAAATTTTGGCAGGAAAAATCTGCCTGAGAGTTGGGAAATGACAAGCTAGCCTCTGATGTCCAGGTCTGGAAGGCTTGAGTCCCAAGACCTAAGGACTCTGGAGCACCTGTGGGGTGGGGTTTGTAAAGGGAAGCATTACATTTGGGAGCGCCTTTGGAGTTTGTTTTGGAGTGTGTTAGCTGAGCTGTCTCCCCTGTGTATTTTGCTATGAAGGACGACAGAGGGGAATGATGCTAAAGAGAGTTGCAGGTGCACCAGGGATATGGTCTTGAGTTCTCCTGGAATTGCAACTGATCACCAGACTACAGAGATCAGTTCCCCTGGAGAAAATGGATGCTTTAGAGGGTGGACTCTATGGTATCACATCCCTGCTGATTCCCCTCCTCTTCTCAAGCCCCTCTATCCCCAGGTTCTACCTTCAAATATCCAGGAATCTCCTAACCCAGAATTGGAAACATTATTTGTAAAAAAAAAAAAGGGGGGGGACTCTTTTGTTATGCTATCGGTAGGCTGTAAAAATGAAGTTTTTGACTGGTTTCCTTGCACCTGTTTTCTGTCAGTGTGATATTGTACTTTTTAAATTTATGTATGCCCCTTTGAGTCCTGTTCATTGGGAGAAAAGCGGAGTATAAAGATTTGAAATAAAGAAAAACAAATTAATGAAATAATTTTTGTACATCCCTCATCTTAACCCTCATCCCCAAATGAAGATAAGTCTATGAGACTGTGACTATATTTAACCACATTCATCTCTTGTCTGATGCTTATGTCTCCCCCCCCCCCCCCCGTTCTCCCTGTCTGCCTCATTCACAGTCTAAATTTAGACTGTAAACTTATCAGGAAAGGAACCTGTGTCTTCCTTACTTTGCTCTGAAAAGTACCAGGTATGCTTATGATCCTGTCCAAGGAAATAAATAACCATTTCTTGCAATCTTCCAGTTTATGGGAAGGATCATGTAGTCCGGTGGACGGACTTGAACCTAGTGATCCTGACCTTACCGGGACACCTTTAAGTCCCTTCAAGCTTCATTTTCCCTGCTTTCCAACTTGCCAGTAATACTGGAGCTTTCTCAAAGGGCTGAGAGGCAGAATGCAAGTACCAAAATGAAACTTTAGAAACTGATAAGATTCTACTGACTAGAGTAAGGTGAATCCTGGGTTAAAGAAAATACTTTTCATCTCCTTTGTGTCTCTTCCAATCACTGGCTATAAAGAGGTTTCAGTGCTAACTTTCTAGCTGAATACATTCTTGCATGAACCGCTCAAAACAGGAACCGGAGATTAAGAAGCCTCAGAATCTGCTAATGTTTCATAATAAGTTGCTTGCACTTTAATTCTTGTATGGATTAAAAAAAAGTGAGGCTGAATTCTTGGAACTGCAATGTAGAATTTAAATACTCTTTGAGAAAGAGCTGAAAGAATTGTGACTCATGTTGGAACTTGCAGGAGGATTATAAATTATTTCTGATTTATTACAGCTCATTTTTTATTGGGAAACAGAAGACTCAGGAGACTACAGTAAAAGCCCCTGGTGCAGTTCAAAGCCAGGTAAAGCTAGCTGTAACTGGAGGTCATTACCATTTTCCAGCTATTCGTGCACTAACTAGCATAAAAACAATTTAATACAATTTTAATGGTTGGTTTTCCATTTTAAAAGCTCTCAGTGTGAGGTACGGCTTTTATAAAAATCGCTAAAAATAATGTATACACAATACACTACTAAAATTAATATACTAGCTAAGATCAAGCTTAATATTTAAAAAATTGCAAAAGTATCAACACTGGCAGCCTGGGAAAGTATCTGAAAACAGTTCATAACCTGTCGGTGGTAGGAGAGGAAAGAATTTGCAAGGTAAATCTCTTTGGGCAACAAGTTGTGAAGAATGGATGCCCCACTCTTCATCACAACCAATCTTGGACCTGAAAAGGGACTATTATGAAATAACCTCTCCTCCATTAACTTCAGGAGGCAGAGAAGAAAGTTTGGAGAAAAGCTTTTCTTATGTCACTGTGGATTTAGGTCATGTAAGGTCATGTTATGCCTATCACTTGTGTAAGTTCTATCTAATACCTGTGGTTCCTCTACATGTAAAGCAGTGGTCACAAGTCGTTATTTTGTGATGGTGTGAGGAAATGAAAACACTCCTTCATTCCCTCAGGTTACATTTGAAGCCACCTGCTCTGTAGGTCCCTTTCTTTCTTTCTTTTTTTTATAATTAAATTTTATTGAAAGATCCAAAGTGAACAATATCTTTCTGAAGATAAACAATGATTACATAAACTTAAAGAATGTATAAGCAAATAAAACAACAATAAACATTTGTAAACAATGATGGAATTGAACTTTTTCTCTGTTTGTTCATGTTTCTCTGTTAACCTAGACAGTTTAAATGACTGATCCTATTTGTCATTATTAGTAAGTAAGTGATCTCACAATGAGGAAAAGAGAGAAGAGAAGATGAAGAGAGAGAAACAGTGAAGTGAGAGAAACACCTGGAGGATGAAATTCGATTAGGACTAGGTCTCTACAGAGGCAAGATGTTGTTCGACGTGGTGAATTCATAAAATGGATACCACTTTTCTTCAAAATTGGTAGTTTTCAGGAAGATTTCTGTCTGATATAGTTTATGAGTGATCTCCATCAGGAACTGATCCCACATCTTATTAAGCCACAAAGATTTGGTGAGTGGGTGCTGCGATTTCCAATTTTGCGCAATTGTTGTCTTAGCCGCAGTCAGCAAACTAAAAATGAGGTCTCTGTGAGATCGGTAAATCGTGCTGTCATCCCACAAACTTAAAAAAATAACCTCAGGGTCCAAAGGGATATCGTAACCCATCATTAGTTTGATTTGAATGAGTATGTCCTTCCAGAATTTATTTGATAATATCACACTCCCACCAGCAGTGGATATATGAGCCCATTTCTCCATAACCCCTCCAGCACAGTGACGAGTGTGAGGATGAGATGTGTGCCAATTTGTGAGGCGTTAGATACCACCTGGTCAAGATTTTAAAATTTTGTAGTTTAGTTGTCATCAAATTTACATTGGAGAAAGAGGATAACCAGATTGTAGTCTTGATCTTCTGTGAATACCTTGGCACAGTCACGATGCCAAGAGTGTTGGTAAGGCAATATTTTAGGATTGTTGATCCATAGTAGAATATCATATATTTTAGTGATCAGTCCCCTTTTCCCAGATGACGACATATCCAATAGAATAGATGTTCAAATCCCATGCAAGGAGCAGTCAAGCTATCTAGGAGATGAAGTTGCGAAGCCATGTGGTTAAGCTGCAGTTAAAAGAACCATGGGATTGGATTTTTCAATTTCTGTTCAAGAGCCGTTTTAGAAAGAATGTCTGTTTTGGATGAAATGTCTATTAGTCTTGTGATTTTGGCTTTCCTCCAAATAGACTGTATAACCACATCTTGTCCAGGTAAGAACCACGATTGGTTTAAGAAGGTCGAGTAACGAAATAGTGGTGGTACTAGAGTATGCCTGTATGTGTCCCGTGTCTTAAGAATATCCGTGAGGAACATCTGTTTGCTGATTGCCACTGGACGATTGCAAGGTTTGTCCCAGATCAGCTCTGAAACAGATGGATATAGAGTTGAAGGGAGAAGAATCTTGTTCCAGGCTATGTTGTTGTCCTTACTTATTAGCTTGACGACAGTGGCTAACAAAGAAGCATTGTGGTACATTGTGATGTCTGGATAACTTAAGCCCCCTATTCTGTTGCTTCTTCGTAATGTGGAAAAGCCAATCCTAGGATTCTTGTATTGCCATAAGAACTTGTTGAATGAAGATTGCCACAAATGAAGTGTATCCCTTGGAATTCTTAAAGGAATGGTACGAAACAAAAAGATCAGTTTAGGCAGGATGAATGATTTGATCAAGTGGAATTGGTCATACCACATCAGATGTAGTTTCTTCCATCTCAATAAGACTTTCTGAATATCTCTAAATTTCTGATGGTGGTTAAATTTCAGTAGATCTTTCAGATTTGTTGTGATATTAATTCCAAGATATAGAAGAGAGGTATCAGACCAATGGTAAGAGTAGTTCCTGATTAGTGTAGCTTTCAGTTCTTGTGAGATATTGATAGGTAGAATTGAGGATTTAGATGTGTTTACTTTCAAGCCGGAAATCATTCCAAATGAATGTAACAAGTTTTGGAGATGAGAAAGCGATTCTTCTGGTTCTGTTATATAGATAAAAATGTCGTCTGCGAACATACACATTTTGTAAATGTGATCGACAATTCTAGATCCATGTATTTGTGGATGTAGCCATATCTGGGAGGCCAGTGGTTCCAGTGCTATAGCAAATAAAATGGATGAAAGCGGGCATCCTTGCTTGTGCCTCTACTAATCAGGTAAGAACCAGAAAATGTGCCATTAACACATACTCTTGCTGATGGAGAAAGATACATAGTGTGAATCAAATGATAAAACTTATCACTGAAGCCCATCTTTTGGAGTAATGATTGCAAATAAGGTAGTTCTAATGAATCAAATGCTTTTTGAATATCGAGAGAGAGCAACAAGGTAGATATTTTAGATTTATTGCTTGCGTCAGTGATGTTTAAGATTTTGATGGTGTTATCTGTTAAATCTCTGCCTGGCAAGAATCCTACTTGATCTGAATGAATATATTGTGTAATAAATTTATTTAGCCGTTTGGGCACTATAGATGTCAAGATTTTGTAATCTGAATTCAACAGAGCTATAGGATGGTAAGAAGCTGGTGATGATAAGGTCTTTGCCTTATTTTGGGATGACACTTATAGTAGCTGATTCCCACGAGGGAGGTAGGCTGCCAAAATCAAGAAGAGCACTGCAGGCCACTAGAAGGGGTGGAGCTACCATAGAGGCAAATTTTTTATAAAATTCCGACGGGAATCCATTGGGGCCAGGTGCTTTGTTGTTCTTCAAATTTTGTACGGTGTCAAGCAGTTCTTGCAATTCAATTGGCTTGTCCAAAGCATCCCTGTGAGCTTCCTTAAGAATGGCAATATTCGCATGAGATTGAAGATAATCTGAGATTGACCCACACATTTGTAGTTTAGATGAGTAAAGATCAGTATAAAAATCTGCAAAACCTTTGGTGATCTCCTGTGATTTTCTAAGCTGAGTACCCATTTTGCTAGTTAATGAGGAGACTGTTGTTGATGATTTTTTCTTTCTTTTACTCTCCAGGATAGGATTCAAAGAGATTTGGGGGACTTAGTCTAAGTCCATTGACATTGTTTCAGATAGAGAAGATTTTGCTGCACTTGAGTACATTCGAAGGTCTCTAAAAGTTTGCATTCTGCCGACAATGTCTGATAAACTTTTGGACTTCCCTTGTCTTTGTGTAGTCTTTCCAAATGATTAATACGGTTCATGATGTCTTGTCTGGCATCTATTTGTTGTTTCTTCAGTTGGGAGGACACTGAAATCAGGTGTCCCCTCATTACTGCTTTAAGGGCATCCCATGTAGTTGCTGGAGAAGTGTCTCCCGTGTCATTTTCTTTCAAGTATTCTTGTATATTCAGATTTATTTCAGTGGAGCATTGTTCATAATATAGAAGACTTTTGTTTAGAGACCACTGTTTGATACTGCTCATGACATCATTAAAGATAAAGGAAGCTGAAACCCAAGCATGGTCCGACCAGCTTGGACTCCCAATTTCCGTTTTTGTTGTCCTATTCCACAATGCATCTGAAACTAAGATGTAGTTGGTTCTAGTGTGTACATTATGGCGTGATGAAAAGTAAGTGAAGTCTCTCTCAGTGTCATGCATATGGCGCCAGACATCTATGAGGCCAAAGTTTTTAATGGGTTGAACTAATGGTGTATCATTTTTCTTCTTTTTTTGGTGTTTTTTCCATTCTGAAATCCAGCTAAGTCCAAGCCCAATATCTTGCCCTGGGTTCCTCGAAAGCCAAGGGAGTGGCAATTCTACTTTCAAAGATGGCCTCCTTTCAACACAAAGCTACTAAACGCGACCCTAATGGGAGATATATCTTTGTTAAGCTACTTCTGGAAGAGAAAATGACCACTCTGGTCTCATTATATGTGCCTAATTCTAATCAACTGAAATTCATAGAAGAATTTCCTATGATCCTTCCAAGAAGGAGAAGTAATCTTAGGTGGGGATCTATGTTCTGTGGACTGGAATAAGGTTGCTAGGCGATCTTTGGTCTGTGAGGGATTTAGATCACTCTGAGAGTCTGCCTCAGCTGCCATTTTGTTGGTCACAGCTATATCTTGGGCCGCTGTAGTTTTCTTTAAAAAATAGCTCAGATAGTGGGTATTAATTGGACAAGATTCTAGCTTTATGTTTGAATCTTTTCTTCCCATACTAGTTATGATTAAAAAGTGGGTAGAGATGCTGTTTTATGCTGTTCTAAGGGGAGGGAGGGACGGAGCTCACCCTTTAGATGTCCATCTTCTCAGAGACCAATGCCACACACCCCTAGGTCCCTTTCTTGAAGCTCTTTGCTTATGGTGCTTGTATTGGGCTGGCTTTGCCATTTGACACATGGGATAACTGCAGGAAAAGAGCATTATAATACCCTCAGCTTTCCTCCCTGACTACTTAGTCCTCTACAGGGTAAGGAAGGGTTCCCCAATGCGGTGCCCATGGGCTGCATGTTGCACCCACCATGCTTGTCAGAAAGATGGTTTGGCCATTGTAAGGCAGAGCTTGCTATTGGCTGACCTAGGAAGCTGCTGCGTTATCTGCCATTCTGGATCAGGGACTCTTGTACATCCCTTGCACAACTTACTTGCAACCCAGGAACAGCCAGTGCATCCAGAACCAGGTCAGCACCAACATGATGAGAGAGATGGGGAAGCTGAATAAGAACCAGGTTCCAAAATTCACCACATCAGCATTGGGATAATGGCTGTAAAGCAAAGGACCTCATAAGTGATCAAGGAAATGCATCTTATGACCACATCTCAACAATGTTTTTCATGCCTTCCAAAGTGGCCATTTTCTCCAGCTGAACTGTTCTGTGTTTCCTGGAGATCAGTTGTAGTAGCAGGAGATTGCCACCCACCAACTAGACCAGGGGTGGCCAAACTGTGGCTTGGGAGCCACATGTGGCTCTTTCACACATATTATGCGGCTTCCAGCAGGGCGGCTGGGGAAGTGAAGGGGAGGCATGCCGATTGGTCTTCCCTTGCCCAGCCAGTGTTCCCCTCCCTGGGTAGGCTTGAAGTGAGGGAAAGCAGAGAAAGAAAGCAACTTTAACTTTAAATGCATTCTCAACCCCATCCTCTCCCGGTCGGCCAGCTTGGAGGAGGCATTTGTCTCTTTAAATCCCTTCTCAAAGCCAAGCCAGCTGGCATGGGGCGCTTGGAGGACATATTTAAAGTTAAAGTTGTTTTCTTTCTACTTCTCCCTCCCTCCTTCACTCTCTCCCTCCCCCATCTATTTGTTTTCTTTCCACTTTCTTTTCCCCCACCTTTCTGTCTTTCTCCCCTGCCTCCCTAACTAAAGTTAAATGTATTCTCCAAGCCCTGCCACACCCGCAGACTGCTTGGCTCAGAGATGGCATTGTCTCTTTAATTTAATATGCAAATTCATATATTTATCAATAAAAATGTGTGTGTTCATGTCTTGTTGCTCTCAGACATCTGATGTTTATTCTACGTGGCTCTTGTGTTAAGCAAGTTTGGCCACCCCTGACCTAGACATTGGCAACCCCTTAGAACTGGTTAGATGAAATATCAAAAGTTGGATTCAGTACAGGTAACGGCTACCAGTATTGGTGGGGGAGATGGGGGGAGAACTGGATTTCCTATCCCACAGAAATCTTCCTGGGTCTCCCCTCACTTCTAATAAGAATAAGAAGGTCAAATTACCTATATGGAACATGTGATTTAAAACCCCTGCTTGCCATACTTTATATATTTTATACTTTATATATACTTTATATCTTATGTGTACATTAAAAAAAATCTTGAGCATAGCTCTGTGTGAATTGGCCTTCAGGATAGCCAGAGAGACAACATTCCTTTTGTCTACATAAATATGCACTAAAAATCTAGACTGGGTTGTATTTTGTGGAGCTCTTGGTAATATTTTTCAAAGCATCTTACTGAAATTCTATTGCCCTTCCAAAGCTTTCCATTAAAAAAAAATCCTTAAAAGTAAATTTGCACAAAAATGTTCATAAAACCTGATCGTTTTTCTTGTGAAGTCATTTAGGCATGCCTTTGGCTTCATTAAGTTCCATTTAATTTTCTTCGTATTGTTTGCTACATTAAAAAAAATAATGATGTTGCACTTTAAAGATTATTACTTTGCAGGGGGAACAAATTACTTGAACAGATGGAGCTATCTAAGAAACAAAAGAAGCTCCCCCCCCTTCTTTCCAGAGTCTGTAAAGATAAAGAACTGGATGAAAGTGTAAATAAATCCCCCCCCCCCCCAGATAGATGAAGCAGCATATTGTTAAGAATAGTGAACTAGGATAGGACATCAGCCTGTTCAAGATTCCATTTAGCCATGAACTCACTGGGGAAGCCACTGTGGGAGCAATTCTAAGCAGATCTACTCAGAAACAAGTCTCATGTTATTCGATGGAAATTATTCCCAGGGAAGTGATTTAGGATTGCAGCTAGGGTTGCCAGCCTCCAGACTGTGGGTGGAGATCCTGTAGGTTTACAGCTGATCTCCAGGCAACAGAGCAGTTCATCTGGAGAAAATGTCTACTTTGAAAGCTGGACTCTATAGCATTATACCCCACTGAAGTCCCTCCCCTCCCCAAATCCAGCTGTCCTCAGGCTCCGCCACCAAAATCTCCTGGTATTTCCCAATCTGGAGCCGGCAACCCTAATTGCAGCCCATGTCTTGGCCCCAGTTCCCCATCAGTAATTCAGGGCTAGTGGTAGTGTCCCTGCAGCCTGGTTATAAAGTTCTCTAAGAGAATTCACATGAAGCTGTTTGCGCATTCAATCTGAAATCAGTGGAATTTAGTTGTGTGTCAATACGAGTTGAAGCTGGCTGTCAGGGAAAAAGCTTATAAAATACTGAGTTGGATTCAGACTACGTGTTTCCATGTGCAAAGGATTTCCGCCCACAGAGTACAATTTCCCTGCCTTCTCCCTCATGTGGCAGTCCTGCCCCTGAGCCAGCCACTTCTTTCCAAGCTGCATACTGGGAGTCTCCATTGTGCAGGCCTCCGGCAGACCAAGCACTGCCTTCCTTGGCCATTAAGGCTATGGACATGCCAGGAGCCACCTCCCACAGCCTGGCCACATGGGCTTTGGGCGGGCCAGGGGCTGTGTGGCCCCAGGTGTGCCAGGCACCTCCATGCATGGATGGGCCAGGTGCTGCCTTGACCACACGGGCCCTTCTTACCACTGGGCTGCCTTGACCATTGGCCCATAGGGAGAAGTCCTGGCAGCCATAATGGCCAACTTGGTTCTGACATCCAGGCAGGGTTGCCAATCTCCAGGTGGTGGCTGGAGTTCTCCTGGTTTTACAGCTGATCTCCAAGCAAGAGAAATCTGTCCACTTGGAGAAAATGGCCACTTCGGAAGGTATACTCTATGGCATTATATTCCACTGAAGTCCCTCTTTTCTCCAAACACCACCCTCCTCAGGCTCCACCCCTCAAATCTGTGGTGTAGGAGTGGTGTTGTGGTTAAGAGTGGCAGACTCTAATCTGGAGAACTGGGTTTGATTCCCCACTCCTTCCCATACAGCCAGCTGGGTGACCTTGAGTCAGTCACAACTCTTTCAGAGCTCTCTCTCAGCCCCACCTACCTCTTAGGGTGTCTGTTGTGGGGAGAGGAAGGGATGGTGATTGTAAGCCACTCCTTCAGGCAGTGAAGAACAGAATATTAACCTAACTCCTCCCCTCCCCCCCCTTCTCCTCCTTCTCCACCCTGGAATTGGCAACCCTAAGTCCATGTTACCTATTAGTCTTAAAATGCCATTCCTTTTCTTATTCCCAGTCTGACTAATCCTTTGGCTCCACACCACTTTTGGTAAATGACTGTATGCTAAGTGTACTTCACTTACTTGTTAAAATACTCTAGGAAGATGAGGTTAGTGGACGTGCCGATGATGGTGGTGAGTCCCCCAATGGTCGCTGCATAGGAAATGCTCAGGGACAGGCATTTGCAGACCATCTGATCGTGTTGGGACTGATAGCAGCGTTCACTGCAGAGGTCCACATTTTGAGGTTTGGTGGGGAGAACAAGGATCTGAGCCTGTAAAGAAACCCCATACTGTGAGTACAAACCACCTAACACTCTGGTATCTCTTCAGATTGCATAAATCTTTTGCCTTTTTCACAGACTCTCAGATCTGTGAGTACATCTCTCTCAAAATAAATCAGCTGCCCATTGCTAATTTGTCCATGCTAATACGTGCTTCTTAAAAAATAGTTCTTGAATTGCCAAGGGTTATAATGTCATTAAAGACCAGCTCCCCCAGTCTAGCTATTTAAATCGATATTTTCAAGCCATCCATCCTCCCCTCTCCACATCCCTTTTCAACAACAATGTTCTCAGTTTCACCTCTAGACACAGTGTGAGGCCCCCCCCCATCTCCTTGGCCCTTGTTGTTCTGCAAATCCCCAGCCATCAGCATAATAGGTTGACTCTGTGCTTGGAAGCACAATTCCTCTAACTGCCTCCTTTCGAAGCAGTCTCAAGTGCCCCCATGAAATGCTGCTTCTGGGGGATGGGGGACCACCAAGAGCAACATGAAGGGAAAGGTTGAGGTAGGGTTGTCAGCCTCCAGGAGGTGGCTGGAGATCTCCTGGGATTACAACTGATCTCCAGCCAACAGAGATCACTTCCCCTGGAGAAAATGGCTTCTTTGGAAGGTGGACTCTATGGTATTATACCCCACTGAAGTTTTTCCACAAACCCCACTTTCCCCAGACACAACCCCCCAAAATCTCCAGGTATTTCCCAATGCAGAGCTGGCAACCCTAGTTGGAGGGCTGCTACAAGAAAGGAGAATGTTGGAGGGCTGCTACAAGAAAGGAGAAGGCCCTCCCTCTTTTTGATGTGACCAGTATCCCTCAAGTTCTCTCTACCTCCCCAGTTCTGACAGGACATGAGCTCTTCTATCCCCAAGGCTTATGTGAGCTTTTAACTTTCTGCCAGATTTTTAAATAATCGGCTCATATCTCTCAGTAGTCCTGACCTGGATAACCCCAGCTAAACTGATCTCATCAGATCATGGAAGCTAAGCAGAGTCAGCACTGGTCAGTACTTGGATGGGAGACCCCCAAGGAAATCCAGGGTCACTATGCAGAAACAGGCAATGGCCCTGAGCCTGCGTGCGGGGAGGGCAGGGTATAAACAAACAGACAAATAAATAAAATAAACCACCTCTGAACATCTCTTGCTGAGGAAACCCTTATGGGGTCACAATAAGTCACTTCCCACCCCTCAGTAAGCGAATATCTGTGAACAGTCCGCAACATTACAGCAGATAAGCCAGAGTCTAGGGGGGTATTCATAGACAATCGGCAGACAACAGCAAGTATATCAGAAATTATATATTTTATCAACTTGGGATGGAGGAAATGCTGTCAAATTCAATTCGACCCCACTCCATTGTGTGGCAGAATCATTAATACATCAAATATATAAAATCTGTATAATGCAGACCATGATATGCCACAGCTGCAGAATACCACAGATAATTCCAGTTGACTCAGAACATCCTGAAACCGA
Organism: Lepidodactylus listeri; assembly: GCA_029233225.1. Lineage (NCBI taxonomy): Eukaryota > Metazoa > Chordata > Lepidosauria > Squamata > Gekkonidae > Lepidodactylus > Lepidodactylus listeri. The sequence goes on from JARCFY010000008.1 coordinate 26,961,059, forward strand.
GGACTGTTAGTCACTGAGGAAAAATAAATAAGGGGTGGCTGCCCAAAGCTGGTTCTTTAAAACAGGGTTGTTACTGTGCTGCTGACCTTAGGATGGCCAGGTCAGGTGGCTTATTAGGTATTACAAAAGTTAAGCCTGTCTAGTTAAGACTCCCTAGGTAGGAGGGGACTGGGGGATATGCTTAGGACACTGGATCATGACCATTCTCAAGCTACAAGCCAATGATCATGATAGGGTCTATTTCTGTCCTTTCTGAAATAAAATAGAAATTGTTCTTTCATGACTCAGGGAATCACGTCTGGGCCTTGCTGAAGCCTCTGAATGCCTGCAGAGTACAAACAAAGTATAAGAACAGGCAGCTTCTTTTCTATGGCGATGGAAAATCTCAGTCAGGACTTTAAGTCTTTTTGACCCAGCTAGCTTCAACACTAAACCACATCCAAGGAGACCACCGATGGTCATGGGACAAGGCAAATTAACCACAGTTGTCTCAAACCGCACTGGCAGAGGTTTGATTTCAACAAACAAACAAACAAACAAACATATTCTGTATCAGAAAATGTTGGGCAGCTCATGAACAGCCATCCTGTTTCCTACAATGGCAAACCACATGTCCATGGACCTGAGCAGAAACACTAGCGGCCGGTCACTATTACTGGGCATTGTGGCAGAAACTGGAGTGTGAGCATAAGATAGGGGTGCCAGCTCTGGGTTGAGAAATACCTGGAAGATTTTGGGAGTGAACCTGGAGAGGGCAGGGTTTGTGGGGGGGAGGGAACTCAGTAGAATACAATGCCATGGTGTCCACCCTCCAAAGCAGCTATTTTCTTCTGGAGATCAGTTATAATAACAGGACTCAAGAGGTCTCCAGGTGCCACCTGGAGGTTGGCAGCCTGAGCATAAGAACATCAGGAGAGCACTGCTAGATCAGATCAATGCTCCAAGTATTCCAGCCCTCCTGTTTTCTACAGTGGCAAACCACATGCCCATGGACAATCCACAAGCAGAGTACAGAAGCCTCTCCCTACCTCGTGCTGATTTCTATCTCTGCACAGGGAGAGAATTTCTGTTCTTACCTGAGGTAGATGCTGCCCGTTGGTTTTGGAGCTCACTGTTCCAATTGTGTTGGCTATCATGTGTACACCATTCATGTTCTAGGGGAAGACAAATGGCCCTTCATTAGCGGTGCACTTGCTTATATACCACACACAAAAGAATCTTGAGACAACCATATGTACAATCATATAAAGATTTTATTTTGGCTGTGTTTTGTCAGTGAACACCTGTGTATCAGTGAACAGGGGGAATGGCAAACTGTGCACACTTTCTGCACAGAGTTTGAAGAGAAGGAAGGTGGGGGACGTCTTTCTGGTCGCTGGGTGAGATCTGGCCTTTCCTCCTCTATTGGTGCACACTGAGCCTGGGTGTTGTCAAATGAACAAGTTTTCAGTGAGAGCCAGATGCATGGATTTCTAGTGTGAGCCAAAGAGCAAGAGCCAAAAAGGCCCACGGCTTGTTGCCTGAGTCCCTAAGGGCCAAACTATACAGTATATTTTTTGGTGAGCTGGGTCCATATCCCACTTACTTTCCCTGCAGCTGTACAGCAGCTGCAGCAATATCATTTTGAAAATTGGTGGAAGCCGGATATGGCTTGGAACTCCAGTGGGGTGAATGTAGGAAGGGCACCTGCCTTCCCCTTGTGCCACTTTGGCTCAGGAAAACATTGCCATGGGTTAGGCAGGAGCCCCTTCTCTCCCCATACCACACTTCTGAGCTGAGCTGGGCTTCCACTGATTTTTCAAATGACATTGGCTGCAGCTGCTATGTGGCTGCAGGGGAACTGAACTGGGTCAGATCCAACTTGGCAAAAAAAGAAGAAGTGTAGTTTGGCCCTAAGTAAGACAGGGCATTGGATTTAGGACTGACCCAAGATTTGATGTACTATATTTTTGGCTTGCACTGCCCCCGCCCCCAAATTGGCTTATTTAAATTGTCATATTTTGTAGGTCGCTTTGGGTCTCTGCTGGGAAGAAAAGTGTGCAAAAACAGAAAATAGAACAATGAAGCATCTGTATCACACTGATTCCACCTTAGAGCCCAGACCAGGTCATTTGACTTCAGTGGACTTTGAAGGGTGTAACTCTGCTTAGGACTGCACTGCAACAGAGAGCAAGGGGGAATCAGGTTAGGTGGGTCAGGTAAAGCAAGCCACGCACTAAGACACAGTGCTGAATCCAAGGCTCTTTGCAATGAAAGCACAGGAGTCGATAAAAGGCATCCCTTTGAAGTGACAGCAGCTCCAGCTTCCCTAATAACAGTGGCTGTCTGGCTTGCTTTCCTTCGGAGCCTTGTAAAAATGAAATTTTACATCTTCTCAAACATAACGCTTGTCAGTCGGGACAGGTGGCACACTAAGCCGTGAGTCAGCAAGCACAGAAAGACCGAGTTAGGAATGAAGAGTTTATAGACCAGCTATCCCATATCCCAAGACCAAAAACGGGACCAATATCCCTTCAGTCCTTTAATGCTATTAAAGCAAAGCTTACAACACCAGCCCTTGAGAAGCATTAAAGACACATCAAACACTCTCATAAAGCATGACGTTCCTTTAAACACTGAATGTGGCACTCCTTCAACCAGGATAAAAAGAGGGAGAAAACAGTGCAATCATTACTGTAGTACTTTAAAGCTGTTTTCTTTCATGGATTTGAGTGCCATTTTACAAAGGACTCCCACAGCCTCTCAAACTACCTTGGAATGCATCAGGGAGCTGAAGTTGGCAGCTGTGGTACTAAAAAAGAGAGAGAGAAAAATAAAGCAGATGTTGAATCACAACCCTCTCACTGGAACACAGCTTTGGGAGATGGAAATTTAGAATGTGGGAGGGGGGGAATGGTGGGAGGGAAGGAGGAGCTTCATCCTTTTCCCCTCCACTTCATTTGTGATTCTAAGTGGATTTCCTCCCAACACGGTTCTTTAATGAGATCAAACATGTGCTGGAACTTTGCGGGGGGGGGGGGGGGATGGCAGGCGGGACAGGAGGAAGACACTGCAGCAGAGAAATTATGGGCAAGGAAAGGATGAAGCCACGACAGGAGTTTTTAACTCAGACCAGCTAAATATATTTTCAGAAATGTAAAATAAAGACCTGTCAAATAAGTACACTCTGCCACTTCTCCAAATCGCACTCTCCCATGTCTGATTTTATTTTTTTTTAAAATGGCAAGAACATAAGAAGAGTCCTGCTGGATCACTGCTGGACCTCCTGATGGCACCTGGTGTTTTTGGCCACTGTGTGACATAGTGTTGGACTTGGATGGGCCGTTGGCCTGATCCAACATTGGCTTCTCTTATGTTCTTATCAAAGCAGTGGCCCCTCTAGTCCAGCATCCTGTTTCACACAATGGCCAACCAGTTCCTCTGGAGGTCCAACAACGGGACAAAGAGGCTGAGGTCTTCCTGGGATGTTGCCTCCTGACACTGGTATTCACAGGTTGACTGCCTCTGAATGTGGAGGTTCTCAGATATTGGGGCTCTCTTATGTATACTTACAAACATTTCTTCTTCTTTCCCACATGTTGTCATTGCAAATTCCCTCATTTTGATCATTTTTGTTGCTGGTATCCCCAATTCCTTTGTTTCTTTTACAGAATTTTATGTCATTATTATACCATTGATATGATACTGACATAAAATAACAACAGCAATAGTAATGATAATAGGGTAAATTTTATGGGCAGAAAATCGACAGAAGGAAACAGAAAACAGGCAAAAATGAAGTCTCATGGGTTCAGTTTACACAAGGAGAAATCAAAATTAAACAGGAACTAGATCAATGGGGCTATGAAATTTGGGAGCCTCCTGAATAGTTGTGAGGATCCCAAAATTTGGGAGCATCCTGAATAGTTAGCTCCTATGCAACCCCCCCCCCCAGAAAATAAAAGTTCTTACTTAAATGTAAGTTTCTTCTTACCAAAGCCCTTCCAGTTGTTTTGATTTCACCACTCCAATCTTGCATACCAGGAAAGCACACTATGTGTCATCCTCTCAATACATATAACCACAGTTTTTATAAATAAGGTAACACATATATTTCTAGCTTTGTTGCAAGTACATGCTGAAAAAATATGCATTGCCCTTTTCACACAAAATTGCAACCACACATATTGGGATGATTGTAACTGCTCCCATTAACTGCCCTATTTAAGCAAGGTAGAGACGACCAAAAACATAACCATTGAAAAGGATCTGAGAAACCCCCAATTTCCTTTCTACATTTGGAAAGAGGCATTCCTTCCTCTACAATGGTAACCATTAATCACCTGCTGATCCCATGGTCACCTGCATGCAAGAAGTCACCTTTTGCATTTTGACACCAATGAACATAATGATAATGAAGCCCCGGCCTTCCCTGCCTCACGTCACCCATCTCATTATCCTCCCCATCAACTGATCTGATATTTGCTTCTCCTGAGGTTACATTTAATCTCATTGTGACCTGTAAGGGTTCAAATGTCCATTAGAGCTGGACGGGCTTCGTTCTTACTCCTCGTTGATGAAAATAAGCTCCAAGGATGGTGGCCCATGTTTTTCCTCAATACCTGCAGAAGAAGAAAAAAAGGTGGGTGAGAGATGCTTTGCACACCATCATTTCATAATTTTGCACACAACATACCGAGGGCAGGAAAGATCAATGTAAAAAAAATTAACTCACGTATCTCAGACAACCCCAATGATGTGACATAGCACAAGGTGCCAGAAACAAAAATCTCATGGGGATTTTAAGTTTGGAGAAATGGCAGCACTGCAAAGTGTTGGAACTGATGTTGAATCACTGGAGATTTCCTAGAACTCAGATTTAGAGCATGAAGTCTAGATTTTCACATACAAACATAGCATGGACAGAAATCTACTTTCCCCTGCAAGATGTGAAGATAGTGAATTTCGTAGGTACGGCATTTGCAGATAGGTTCTTCAATTCTAAGAATTTAAATTCAATTTTAACATAAAATTCCTTTAACCTTGAATTATTGTGGAATATAGAGTGCATAGATTGCTGTATATAGAGTGCACAGATTGCCGTATATAGAGTGCAAATAGCATGTATTTTATGTGGACTGAAACACGGATTTGAAACAACAGAGTCCATTGATCACACCGCTGATCTTTGCAGGTTATGAAGAGACACGATCTTTGCAACATGGATGCGTGTTAGAGACTTCCATGATGCTTTAACTCCCTCTGTTTCCTTTTGAACATGCCATAGGTGACCAAACTGAATAGCTAAGTTTGACCAAAAAAGGGGAGAAAAACACAGCCCTACGCAAGAAAGGTTACCAAAAAGGTTGAGACAAAGAAAAAGAAACTAAAATATAGCTACGCACGTAGTGCTAATGTACAAAATATCACATATAATTTAATTATACTTTCAAAAGTGCTAAAATACCATTTAAAAACCACAGTCCTATGGTTCTACATATGAGTACCTAATCCTAATATAAACTCAAAAATCCAATCATATAAATACAGGTTAAAAGGAACAAACTATATCCATATACAAGAACCAATACCAAATGTGTTTTGGCTAAAAGCCTTCCTCAGTGGTAAAATTCAAACTGAGCATTCCATAAACTTGACAAAAATATACATAAACTCATTATACACACACACATATATTAGGATTAGGTACTCATATGCAGAACCATAGGCTGGTGGTTTTTAAATGATATTTTAGCACTTTTCAATGTATAATTAAATTATATATGATATTTTCTATATTAGCACTACATGCATAGCTATATTTTAGTTTCTTTTTCTTTGTCTCAACCTTTTTGGTTACCATACTGAGTAGCTGCCTTTTGGATCAGACCCAGGGCTCTTTTTGGGCAGGAATGCACAGGAATGGAGTTCTGGCTGGCTTCTGAGTTGGCCACACCTACAGCCTCGGGTTCCCCAGGTGCCTCGCAAGCCGTGGGGCGTCTGGGGAAGCCAAGCCAATCCAGGGAGGGAAGGCAGTTTAAACTGCCTCCCTTCTCATGTTCCCCAGGTGCCCCGCAGCTGCCAATCCAGAAACTGCTCTCCTTTCCTTGGGTTCCCCATGCACCCCGCACCCGGGGAAGCCAATCCTAGGAGGGAGCTGCACTGTCAGGGGTGTGGCCTATTATGCTAATGAGTTTCTGCTGTTGGGTGTGGGCTATTATGCTAATGAGTTCCTGCTGGGCTTTTTCTACAAAAAAAAGGCCTGATCAGACCCAAGGCCCATTTAGCTTTCTCTAACAGAGCATAGCCAGAAACCGCAGGACATGAAAGTGGAAAAGATGGACATGGCTCTGGATGTAGAGCATCTGCTCTGTATGCAGAAAGTCCCAGGTTCATTCCCCAGTGATTCCAGTTAAAGGATCTCCGAGAGAAGGTGTTGGAGAACCTAGAGAGACACTGTGAGTCAGAGTGGACAGCACTTCATTTGACTTATCTAAGAATTTTATTCCACCTTTCTCCTTAAGGGGGAATCAAAAGAGGCTTACAAAAACACCAAAATACAATTTTAAAAAGGAAATAATTCAAACAAACAAAATACAATATAAATAAACAAACCCACATGCACGAAACCACATCCAGGGCTGGGTTTGGATACAGTGGGCTGGTTCATGCAAGGCCACAGGCTATTAGCCATGGGTTAAGAGCAAAGGGCCAAGATCCATTTGGTACTTGTCCTTTGGCTCATATGATGATAGAAAGACTGGTTTTCATCAAAACAGAAGTGACAGCTCCCCCTCATGCCTCCCCTCTCCCTCCTCCTCCCTGTGGATGCCCTCAACCCCCTTCCCTCGCCTCCCCATTAACAGGGACCGCCCACTCCCATGGAAAAGTCTGTGCTAGGGTTGTAAGGAGCGTGGTGCCTCCCACCCACATCCGTCCTCTACTCTTCCCTTGCCTACAGCGGGAAGCCGATTGGCTAATGTTCCCTGCCCCTCCTTCCTCTACTTCGCCCCTTGTTTCACACAGGGATCTGATTGGCTGACGTTGGCCACACCCACTCTCTCCCTGCAGGCAGAACTGCACAGTCTAAGCCTTGCAATCAGTCTCTCTCTGTCTTGCTCAGAGCAGACCTGCTTTTTGGGCTCTCTGTGTTTTATTCTCTAAAAAAGGTTTCTTTGGAAAGGCATGGGGAGTCCTGGAGATTTCCACACAGGGGAGAATGCTTCTGGGAGGTAGGGAAGGATTTGAGAGAAGGGGACTTTGAGAAAAAAAATGCCTCTGTGTCTCTCTCTGGCTTGAAGCTGCACACTTTCCCAATATACTTTTAAAATAAAAACAATAAAATACACACCCTTTAACTCTCCCAACAATACAAAAGCCCTGTGGTGCATCAAGGAAAAAGCACATTTTCCCCAAGACAAAAAAGACACAAAGGCTTTTCCTCAACACCCACTTCCTCAACCAACCCCGAGGGGTGGGGTGGGGTGGGAACCATACTTCTGACAATCCTAGCACAGACTCCTCCATGGGAGTGGGTGGTTCCTGTCAATGGGGAGGTGAGGGAGGGGGCTGAGGGCATCCACAGGGAGGGAGAGAGGGGAGGCATGGGGGGCTTCTACTCCAGAAGGCGGGGGGACATGTCACTTCTGTTTTAATGAAAGACAGTCCTTCTGTCCTCCTGCTCATGACAAAATGTTCACACCTCTAGCCATGCCCAGGCTGAATACCTAAAATTGATGGCTGAAGGACTGACTTGACATAAGATAGCTTCATATTTTATACAGCAACGAAGTCTGTGATCATAAGCGTCTTAAAAAGTTACAACGGTATTCATCATGTACCTATGTTTTCTCGGTCTTCCTGGACAGTGTTGCCCATGGTGCCATTCACCTCATGGTCCTCCTCAACCTTTACTAGCTCCTGTAGCACTGCTTCTACGATAGGCATCACCATGGCTGTGGTGGATGTGTTGGAAAGCCACATGGACAAGATAGTTGTACAGCACATAAAGCAAAGGAGAAGCCTGAAGTACACCAAAGAGAAGTCATTTTGGAGTACACTATTACCATTTTCCCCTCCTCTTTCCAACATCTTGACAGATTTTTAGAATTTTTCTCATTGATACTAAAATACCACAATACAAAATTCATTCTGTGTCCCCTAAAACAACCTGTTAAGTATGGAAGCACTGTTTAAATGCTCTGTTTTAATAAAATAAGAACTTTCAGAACAATTTCGTTTCCATCATGAGCTGTGAAATTTATCGTACAAAATCAGAAGTGCAGAAGAGACAAGAATCAAAGTGGACTGAGAACAGAAGGAAAAACAAAGAGAATAGGGTTAAAAAATGAAATATCAACAAGAGAAGCAGCAGAATATTGTTTGGAAGGACTGGAAAGGAACAGAGATACCACTGAGAAATGGTAACAAAATACCAGAAATAGCAGAACTTGATAAATTGTCTTTATTTTTGAAAAACCAAACCGAGGACTCATTCAAGAAGACATGGTCAAACTTTTACACTTGGATTGAAAATTGTGACAAGCTGTAAATCAGACCTAATTAAAACTTGAGGAAATATAGTTATAAAATATCTCAAGAAAGAAAAAAAGTGATATTTGCAAAATGGTTTAATCGGTATTGCTGCCATCTTTTGCCTGTTTTATTGTATTTTATAAGTTATCTGGTAATTTTATGGATTTTGTATTTGCTTTTAATTGAATGCTATTGTATATGGTTTTAGTTGTTGGTAGCCGCCTTGAGCTGGTCTGGTGGCTAGGCGGGATATAAATATACAATAAATAAATAAATAAATAATACCATGTAATTAACAATAAGGCAAACAATTCTTAAAATATGATATTCCCCTTGATTATGTTTATGTTTGTATGTCTTATGTTTGAAATAAAGAAACATTAATAAAAAAGAGAAGCAGCAGTAAGGGAAGGGGAGGTAAATTCTTCATACTTGAATTATAGTGGTGGTAGTGTCAAGTCACCACCAACTTACATGGTTTTTCATGGTTGTGGAAATCAGCCAAGTTGTGGCAACCAACCTGGTTTTCAAGGCAAGAGACATTCAGAGGTGGTTTGGCATTGCCTGCATCTACATAGCAACCCTGGACTTCCTTGGTGGTCTCCCATCCAAATATTAACCAGGGATGACCCTGCTTAGATTCTGAGATCTGAAAAGACCAGGCTAGCCTGGGCCATCCAGGTCAGGTCTCTTGATTTTTACTTCCAGGTGGTCAGCCGTGTTGGTCTGAAGCAGTAGAACAAATTTAGAGTCCAGTGGCACCTTTAAGACCAGCAAAGGTTTATTTAAGGTATGAGCTTTCGTATGCATGCACACTTTTTCAAATGCACTGGAATTTATATTGCATACTTATCTTAGGGGAGTTCTTTTCAGATGTTACAATTCACACATACTGGGTGTATGCTGACTATGTGCAAAACTGGAGATCTTCCAGATACGCATAGTTGCAATGTTGTCTGAAAAGGGCAATGTATAGCTTTTGAACTTTGGAACAAGTGAACCAAAAAGCTGAAAATTCAATATTTTGAGCAGCATGTACCCATTCATTGCTCCTTTCAGACTACATGCCAACCAGGAGTTTGCGCTCCCAATTCTTGCAGTTAGCAGGCTCGTAGTATGCAAGACTGTGACAACTGAAAAAGGGCTGGGATGTGTCTGAAAACTTGCTTTATCATTTGTTCATAAAAGTTTACCCTGCCTCCTTAGTTCAACGGGCTTCTGAAGCAGGTTCTAAAAAGTGCTGCAGTGAATAAGCACCACAGGCTAATCTTATCGATGGTTTGTGCCCTCATTTTTAATAACTCCATCCTTGCTGCATGCTGTGAAAGAGCAGATTCACTCACATGCCCGGCTTTGCTCCAGCCATCATGACCATGCGCAAGGCGATCCGTTTGTGCAGGTTCCACTTCTCGACAGAGGCTGCCACACAAATGACGCCCATGAGAAGCAAAGTGGTGTTCTTGATGTATTCTGCAGCCACCTGCAGGGAAGCCAAGTTGGAGGAAATCAAACACCAGGGAGAGATGGGGAAGGAAGAGACAAAACTATTACCGACAGAGAACCATTTTGGAAGCGGTAGGATCTACCAGCAGGAAAACTGATCCATCATTTTTTCATCTTTTTGTTTTACCTCTGCTTTTCTTTGTGGAGGAACTCTGCAGGAAGGCAGGCCCCCTACCTTACAACAAATCCCCAGAGAGAAAGAAAGAAACCTGTAGCTCAAAGTGCTTCACCTATTAGACAATGCACAGCTCAGTGAAGAGTAAAGCATCAACATTTCCAAGCTTTGATAGGTACTTTAACAGAGCTATCACAAGTCGGTCAGCTAAAACTGGGCTGTCATTGAGGAAAACGTCTACCGCCAATAAGGAATGTGAACATAATTTTGTTACAAACTTTGGCCAGTGCATCACTCCAGGCCAAACTATGGGTCCTTTTCACATTACTGTTCTAAACCGGATTTTATTCGTTGTTGGCCTGGTTTCGAGTAAAGCAATACAGGGACAGGGGTTTCGTACAGCAAATTTCCTTCTTTTAACAAGCCGTTGCTGAAGTGCCATGGTCATTTCAAACAGTGCCAATTTTTCCCCGCCCTTTTCCATCTCTGGATCTTTGTCAGACTTTTTTTTTTTAATGTTCTAAGGTGAGAACTATAGAGCTAAAATGCTATAGCACTGAAGTACTATAGCAGCACCATTGAGATGCATTGACTCAGTTGAGTTAATGCATCTCAATGGTGCCTGCTATGGTGGTTTAGCACCTCTTAGCAACATCTTAGAATGTTTTTTAAAAGTCCGAGGGAGATCGCATGACAAAAAAGAGTGGGGGGAAAGCGGCATTGTAGGAAACGCTATGGACATTTTAAACAGCACACCACAGCAATTCAGAAGCACAACGTAGGGATTGAGAATGGGAAAATAGCAGTTTCCCTCAAAAGCAGCTCAACCACACTTTGCTAACCTGACACATGCGGGTTTGTATGAACAGGTAAATAAATTCTGCTAGCAGCCGGCTACTAAAACAGGTCTGTCTGAAATGACCCGGGGGGGGGGGGGGATCCATTAACAACCAGTTACTAAAATGGAATACAAAGGCAGTTTGAAAAGGCTCATAATGCTCCATTCAGAGCTATCAGAGAGCAAAGTGAGAGCAATGTTAACCAACTTGGCTGTTGCACAGACTTTCTAGAGACTCACTGTCCAAGAAAATCATGTGAACACTGAAGTAGCCATTGTAAGAAAAATAAATTCCCATGTTTGGAGATAGGGCAGTTTCTTAAGACAGCTGGTTTGACTTAGGCTGGTCTTGGATAATGTAGCTGTTACCTAATATCACTATCTATAACTAAAGTCCTGGTCACACGAGTAAGATAATCCAGGAAGGAGGTGAGGTTATTTGCTCCAGAATAATTTGACCTGCAGTTGCGCGATCACACAGTTCTGTGAAGCTGCGGGCACAGCCTGCCATTGCGTGATCAGATGCAATCACAGGTGAGTCGGGGGGGGGGGGTTCTTCATTTTTTCCCGATGAACTTAAACAGGGGATCGATGAATCACATCTCCACCCTGAGGTCTTCCTATGGCAGTATGCGATGATGCGCATACTGAGAAGGGGAGGGGGGGGAACAATGGCATGGCCTGATCAGACTATCTCTGATGCCATGAGCGTGCTCTGGAGCGATCACACAGGAAAGTCCGTCTGTGGCCCGTAGCAAACCCATTTGATACTGGACTTTCCCTAGTATCTTTTAACTCCGCTTCTTCGATGGAGAGAAACGGTTGCGACGGGTGTGGGATGCTTGCCGGATGTTCTGGTGTGATTGCGCCCTAAGACTTGCAAGTGTGTGCTGGATCTACCAGCATGTCCAAAGGCTTTTGATTGATTCCAGGCAAGGCTAACTTTCCCCACGCATTATATTGTAAATCAAACTACTGCTTCAGTATGTAAAGGAGCAACTAGACATGCCCTTTGCTCCATAGTTAGCCATTACAAGCACTGAGTTGTAGGATGTTAACAGCAGAACAGCAGCAAGCTGAGCCAACAGTGCTAGCAGCAGTATTGGGCCAACTTGGCTTGGATATGGGTCCCAGTGATCATGGCAGCAGGTGATTCCAGGAATGAATGGCCCAGGTCTGAGCCAAGCAGACCCTACAGAAATGACATCACCAGAGGTGATGCTTGAGTCAGCTTGTTGCTTGCCACCAGATAACACACATATATACACACACAAACACAGAATTTTTTCCTCCATCATTTTATCCTCACAAAAGCCTTGGCCCAAGGACACCCAGAGAGCTTCACGGCCAAGTAGGGTTGCCAACTCTGGGTTCAGAAATACCTGGAGATTTGAGGGTAGAGCCTCAGAGAGTTGAGTTTAGGGAAAGGAGGGACTTTGGTAGGTTAGAATGCCATGCAGTCCACCTTCCAGAGTAGCCATTTTCCCAGCAGAAGTGGAACAAAAAACCCAAATAAATAAGTGGTCTATATAGTCTGGAGATCAGTTGTAATTCTAAAATATCTCCAGCTCCCACCAGGAGGTTGGAAATCCTATGGCCAAGTGGGAAGTAGACCCCCCCCCCCCAACACAGATCTCTCCAGTCCATCGCTTTAAGTATTATACAATACTGCTTTGGGGGTTAGCTTCCAGGCTTATACTGAGGGGACCTGAATGCCTGTTGTCCATCTCATGGAGACTTCATTAGAATCATAAGTAAAGAAGCAGGTGGTGGTGGTGAGATGAAATTTCCAAGGCTACAAAGCAGCAAGGCACATTGCTCTCGAATCCACTTCACAGAACCATTCCAGAGAGGGAAAGTTATTCCAGCTCTTCTCTATTAACCATCTTTAGCAATCATCTTCCTTGAGCTCCACTGATGACAATTCTCACACCAAATGCTACCAAGACGGAGATGTTACTGTTGGCAATATTTCTTCTCTTGTTCTGAGACAAGGTTGCATTCTACCTGAAAGGAAAGGTGTAACTTTTGGAGGCACTCCTGAAACACTAGGGGGTGACCAAGGCCAGGAAAGCATTTACTTGTACCACCCCATTCTTATAAGAAGATGATCCAGCCACCATGATACGTGCTTGGTAGCCTCCAAGCTCAAGTACAGAAATGCATTCCATGTGAGATTGCCTATTGGTGCAGCAGATAGCTTTGCAGAACAAGTGACCCAATAAGAGTATTTACTAAAAAACCCAGTCCAGTGGATCCCACTTTGTTTCTGGGCACAGTTTAGGATGCTGGCATTGACCCTGGAAGCCCTAAACTGAACAAGGTTACCTTCAGACGACTCTTCTTCTCTGTCTGGAGACTTGGAAGAGGTCTTTCTCCAAATCTCACATTTGGGTGAATTTAGACTCGGTGGGAGTGCCTGTGACTGTTATTGAACTGCAGCGTTTTTTGCAGAGCCAAATCTATTCCAGTTTTTAAGGGGGGGGGGGACCTGACTTTTTTGTATTCCTACGGGGGTCTGGTAAAAAGATTTCAAACCTGTTGGAATGAATACTGCTCTGTGGTTTTCTGCTGAATCAGTTCATGCTATTTTAAGACTGAGAGCCAGTTTGGTGCAGTGGTTAAGAGTGGCAGACTTTAATCTAGAGAATCAGGTTTGATTTCCCACTCCTTCGCATGAAGCCAGCTGGGTGACCTTGGGTCAGTCACAGTTCTCTCAGAGCTCTCTCAGCCCCACCTACCTCACAGGGTGTCTGTTGTGAGGAGAGGAAGGGAAGGCAATTGTAAGCCATGCTGAGATTCCTTCAGGTAGTGAAAAGCAGGGTATAAAAACCAACTTTTTTTGTTTTTCGGTTCTGCATTTTAATGTTTTTGACTGACTGTGGTTTCCATTGTGTTGTCAGTTGTTTCAAGGCCTACTTCAAAGTATAAAATAGTATGCATGGAGGGGTGGGGACAAAATCCTAAAATAAACAAACAATCAGCATTTGTTCATATTTACCAAATGAGTCCCCATGGGGATATTTTAAAAAGTATGTTTGATTGTCACAGTTAAAATGTTGGTCCAGAATGCTAAAATGTTTGTTTCCTGGCTTGCTTCCACTAATTCTTGTCTCATTAACTTTCTTTACCCCACCCCCTTCAGGTTAGCCTGTGCAAAAAAATTTAATGAAACATGAGTGAAAAGCAAAGAATTTGAGACTGGCAGCAAAAAAGCCTTTATTGTTTCTCTTTATCCCTTTCACACTTTTGGGGGTCTAGACACAAATACTAATGTTCTTATAAGTACAAGGCTCTTAGTCATAGGCTCTAGATAGCTTGGGGACAGAACCTTCATAAAGCACTCAAATGTACCTGATCTAAAACTTCATGTGCTGATGCTACTCCATTTGATGGGCAGACTTACAGCCCAGTTCTCAGCATGCTTACTTGAAAGGAAGGGCCAATTCATTTGTTACCAGTTACCAATTCATTTGTTGTGGCATCCAGACAATGGATAATGTGAAAACGCTCTCCATCAGATACCAAAATGGATTAAGGGGTCATCTGAAAATGATTTACTCAGTAGAACAAATTTACTCAGTAGAACAAATAATGGCTCCCTGGGGCTGTTGCAGGTCAGGAAAATGAGATGGGGCATGTGGGAAGCTTAAGTTGCCTGTCCTCGTACACCATCATCCTGATCCAAATTTGGCCTGCTTGTGCCACAGAATTCCCAAGCTACATCTGTCCACCCAACCTGGGGATGGACCTAGGAAAAGTATAACACGTATTTAGCCTGTCAGCCTAACCTACCTCACAGGTTTGTTGTGAAGATCATAGGACAACAATACCAAATAATGAATTGGATGCATGAATCAGCCATCACAGACAAGACTTCCACATTAATCTCATACTACAGTCAATGTAATACATTTTCACGGAGTCAGTTCCCACACTCATTAGAGAGCCCTCTTGTGAAATCAATCAGCAGGTGATAACAGTATCACACAGTGTGTGTGCACGTGTGAATCAATATGACCAATTATAAAAGGACACAGATCTGACCTCACTGGACTTCATGACTCCAAAGAGCGGGTAGAGGAAAGCAGGAACCAGGGCTGCTGCCCCAAGTGGCACGGCTTCTGAAACCCAGTACACTGCTGTCACTATCAGCACATAGGCGCATGAGGCTTCCTGAAGGAAGGAAGGAAGAAAGGGGTTAAATGTCACCAGAGCATTCTGGGATACAGCAATATTCACAGATCTGCTGTAACTCGCACCTGTTATCAAAGCTAAGGTAAATTAATTGTTGAACCACTAGTGGGTTTTTAATTGACTGATGCTGCTGTCTTGTATATATTTTTTACCTTCTTCATTCAAAATATTATTGTAGTTATTAATGCCTCATGAGGCATCTTTAAAACTAAAATTAGTGGAATACATATTTTCCAGCATTAAAGGCATTACTGAGGAATTGCTTAAATTCTTTTAGCGTTTCTCAGTTCTGTCAGTTCTTCCTTCGGTATTAAAGAGTTCTGCAGTAGGTTTTCTAATGGCTTTTAGGGAAAGATTGCCAATGATAAAAGGGTATGAAGGATGTGAACGGAATGGAGCGGGTGCAGAGAAGAGCGACGAGGATGATCAGGGGCCTGGAGACCAAGCCCTAGGAGGAAAAGCTTCTGAAGGACCTGGGAATGTTCAGTCTGGAGAGGAGGAGGTTGAGGGGGGACAGGATTGCTCTCTTGAAGTCTTTGAAGGGCTGTCACTTAGAGGAGGGTAGGAAACTGTTCCTGCTGGCAGCAGAGGCTAGGACTCACAATCATGGGTTTAAATTAAGGGCGGGAAGGTACCATCTGGATATTAAGACAAACTTTTTTACAGTCAGAGTTGTGCCACAGTGGAATCAGCTGCCTAGGGAGGTGGTGAGCTCCCCCTCACTGGCAGTCTTTAAGCAGCAGCAGGACAAACACTTCTCAGGGATGCTCTAGACTGATTCTGCATTGAGCAGGGGGGTTAGACTAGATGGCCCTTATGGCTGTTCATAATTCTTTTGATAACCTCCTTTGGTACCTGGGTGATACCCTATCATTTTGAATCCTAGATAAAGTTACATACTACTAAATTCATTGTTCAGTGGGCAGAGAAAGGCATTGCTAGTTGATCTGAAGGTGAATACTGTAGATAACGTCCCATCAAATTAATATTTCAAACAAACAGGAATATATTTCAACAAATATGTGGTTTTTCATAACACGCATGTGGAATTCAACAATACTTTATTGGTTCTTAGCTATTTTGACAAGGCTTAAAATCACAACAATATTAATTCGTTTTAGCCTGGTGACAGGCATCCTTTTGATTTTTAAAAGTGAAGACAATGCATTTTGGCACAATTCCTGTTTCTGTGGAGATGCTTCACTGCATCTACGTTTCACGATTAAAAGTTTCTAGAAATTAGTGTGGAAAGATTTTGTATTCACCACACTGAAAAGTTACCGTTGCCACAAGGTATAAATCAGATTTCATTATACAAGAAACAAATTCAATAGAAATATTCACCAAGATTGGCAAGGGGGCAGGCACACTTCCCTGGGGAGGTGGTTCCTTAATGGTGGGGCTGCCACTGAAAAGGCCCTCTCTTGTGTACCCACCTAATGAACTTCTTTGACAGATGGGAAAGTCAGGAAGGCCTCTCTTTGTGATCCTAATTCCAGTGAAGGAACATATTTTATTTGCTGCATGACAGAGTGAGCTCCCATCTCTGGCCCCAGCTCCTGCCAACCTAGCAGTTCAAAAGCAAGAAATTGCAAGTGGATAAATAGGTACCACTTTGGTGGGAAGGCAACTTTTCTTCTTCTTCCTCTCCTCCTCTTCTTCTCAAGGAATTTGACTAGGGACTGGGTTTTTCCACAAGCAGAAACCTCTGGATAAAATTCTATGGTCACTCTACTTCACAAGGACATAGTGTTTTCATTCATTATTATACCCCCATCAGTTGGACACTATTGATAAGCTGATATAGACATTTTTACATGTCATAAATTGTCACTGTCATTCACCAGTTTCAGGCTGTCTCATGTTTGTTGCTATCAGAGTTGGTTCTTCTATTTGTTTCTGTATACCACTTTTATGTGTAGCCATCTATATGCTCTTTAAATACCAAGCTTTGCAAATGTATAATTTTTTTTACAAGAAAAACTTGGCATGAGAAAACTCCACGAATGGTGCAAAAATTAAAATTCATAGATTTATTTCTCACATGGGAGAAGCAAAATCAGAATGCATATATTGGAACTGAACCAGCAAGCTTGCAACATTCCAGGCACACAGGGATTTTCGCAGACATATAAAAACAAGAGTCCTGAAGCATCTTAAATTCAAATAAGTTTTTATTCTAACTTTCGGAGATTATGGCCCACTTGATCACATGCATCTAATGAACTGGGCTCCAGTCCAGAAAAACTGCTGCTACCAGATTCCTATATATTTGTGATACAACATAACACTGCTACATCTCTCTCCATTATTATTTATAAAGAGAATGGCCTATATCCTACATAACAAAGCTTAAAATCTCCTCCAACCTAAGGATCCTTCCCCAAAATTCTGGCTCTTCCTTTGTTTTTGGAGGACGGGTCTTTAGGCTGGATGAACTTCCTCCATTCAAAGGCAGTATACACTGTAAGCAAAAGACAGACCTGTGCCTTAAGGAGCAATTCTAAGTAGGCCTGTTTAGAAGTAAGTCTCACACTCATAAGGTCTTACTTTCAGGAAACTGTTCTTAAGACTGCAGATTTAAAGAGTCTGACTAAATCTAAACAAGGAGAGGGGTGAGATTGCTGTCCTCCAGGTGGGGCCTGGAGATCTCCAGGAATTACAGCTAATCTCCAGATGACAGAGATTAGTTCTCCTGGAGAAAATGGCTTCTTTGGAGGTGGACTCCACTATATCATACCTTGCTAGGTACCCACCCCCCAAATTGCAGCCTACCCAGGTTCCACCCCCAAGTATCTAGGAATTTCTCAGTCCTGGGAGGGAGGCATAGGGGTAATAAGGAGTGAATGCTCTTTGAAAAGACATCTCTGCCCAAGTCACCTTATTTGACACCCACATTTTCAAGTGGTCCCAAATCACTCTATTTTCATGATACTTTTGTTTTGCCATAAAATCACAGTTGTCATATGACAATAGGGCTGCCAGGTTCCCCGGGAAGGCGGACGTTCCCCTGCTAAAAGGGTCCCCAATCCACCGGTCCAGATCCGGCCAGTAGGGGGAACCCCACCCCGAAGTGGCCAGATCGGGCCAATGTGCCTGGCATGATGACGTCACCTGGAAGTGACATCATCACGCTGCACACGTCACCAGGTGATGCTCTAGCAATCACCCTGAAAACTCTATGGTACCATAGAGTTTTCAGAGTGATTGCTAGAGCGTCACCCAGATACGGCCCAGAGATGGCCAGGAGGTAGGGTTGCCAAGTCTGGGTTGGAAAATACCTAGGGACTTCGGGGGTGGAGCCAGGAGAGGGCAGGATTTGGGGAAGGGCCTCAGCATGGTACAATGCCATGGAGTCCACCCTCCAAAGCAGCCATTTTCTCCAGTGGAGCTGATCTCTGTCAGCTGGAGATCAGTTGTAAAAGTGGGAGATCCCCAGGCCCCATCTGGAGGCTGGCAACCCTACCAGGAGGCCACCCGCAGCTATGCTAGTAGGACTTGGGCAACCCTGTGGGGTTTGCAAGGCAAGAGACATTCAGAGGTAGTTTGCCATTGCCTACCTTGGCATCATGACCCTGAATATTCCTCTGTGGTCTCCCATCCAAATACTGTCCTGGGCTGACCCTGCTTAGCTACTGAGATCTGACAAGATTGTCTTAGCCTGGACCGTTCAGGTCAGGGCTCTCATGATATTAAAGGACCATTACTGAGGTTGTCTAACAACACAATTACCTTCTGCAATATTTCATTTTCTTATATAATTGTTCTGCGTTTTATTTCCCCAACACACAAAGTGTGAAGTAGAAATTGTCTATTTGCAGACTTTTATTACTTTGGAGCTGTTGGACTCCTTCTTGGAGTGCATGATCTGGATACTGTGACTGGATATTTGTATTGGACGGGAGTCAGCCAAGTGCGTGGCCTGGCCGGGGCACATGCCACAGCCTCTAGTGCTTGTTCTCCAAACAGCAGCCACCCTGCTGCTCTGAATCACAAGCAAATTCTTGAAAGCTGGACGAGTCTCTAACGCAGTTGGTGATGCGGTGATGACGAGGGGGTAGGGGATGGGGTGCAATGCAGAGTAAAAAACACCCACTAATGCCCTTTCAGCTAAAGAGAGACTGGCTTTTAAGGGGTGAAAGAGAGTGGTGATCACTCTCTGAAATTTTCTGCTGTGTCTTCAGAAGTCAGTCATAACTTGGGTTGCCAGCCTCCAGAATACAGAGCAACAGAGAATGGCTGGTTTAGAGGGTGGCCTCTATGGTGTACCATCGATTCTAGGTGGGATCTCTTCCTAGATTTCCCCCTCCACAGACACCGCCCCTAGATCACCAGGAATTTCTCAGAGTACAGTTGGTAATCCTAGATAGCTCTCATATGTGCTTTACTTGTTTATCTTTCTTTTTTTCTTCTTTGTTCTATCTTAAATAGCAAGACATATACAATGCACCTGTACTGGCAATTGCTCCTATGCCCAAACTGATTTTTGTTCTTTGCTTACCAACCTGTTGTGCATGGCAGTTTTTGAACATTAGTGTGAGCTATGTGGGTTGTTTAGACATACAAATAGATCAGAGAGGAAGAGGGGGATGGTATAATGGCTGCTGGTGTCACAAAGGAACTGGCGGCTCCTAGAGCTAAAACAAGCAGCGATACTTCTCGATGGACCTAGGAGAAAAGGCTTCCACGATGGCAGGATCCCGACATGTACTATGTGCTACCTTTCCCTCCCTCTCAGCTTTTTGATAATGTCTCTCCTAGAGCAATGAAACAGAGAGACGTGGTGGGTATTATTATAAAGTATAGGGTTGGCATTTGTACTAATTTGTTTCCCTTGGTATTGTATTATTAATTTTAATCTCAATTTTGCAAAAGACAAAGGCATTAATATAGCAAAAGTTACTTTTATTGCATAAATACTAATGGAATAAATGAATCAGGATTACATTTAGCTGCATCTGAGCTCAAAGCTTCTGTGTATGCAAGAAAGACTTTCTCCATGCCTAAAGAGTAGGGTTGGCAACTCTTGGTTGGGAAATTCTTGGAGACTTTAGGGGTGGAGCCTGGGGAAAGCAGGGTTTGGGGAGGGGAGGGATGTCAGTGGGGTATAATGCCATATAGAGACTACCTTCCAAAGCATCCATTTTCTCCAGTGGAATTAATCTCTGTAACTTGGAGACCAGTTGTAATTCCGGGAGATCTCCAGCCACCACCTGGAGAGTGGCAACCCTACTAAAGAGGCATACAGAATTATAACCACTGCAGTTAGATTTAATCAGAACAAGTCTCTTTAGGCTGTGCGGCCAACCTCCAAGTGGATCCCAGAGTTCTCCATAGATTACAAATAATCTCCAAACTTCAAAGTTCAATTTCCCAGGAGAAAATGGCAGCTTCAGAGGACAACTCTATGGTACACTATAAATTCTACATGACCCCCCCCCCCCAAATTCCTTCTTCTACCCTTGCCCCCAAATCACCAGGAATTTCCCAAGCCAGAGTTGGCAACCCTGCTCTTCACAGCCCTGATTAGTTGTCACTTTGCTGCCCCCCCCCAATTGGGTCTTTTTTATCTTATTAAAAATAACGTCATCACACAGCCACATCTGATTGGCTACATGACAACATCACCCTTGTTAGGAGGAAGAGGAGCTCTTTAAAAGCACCAGCCAAACAGGGCAGACAACTGGTTAAATAAGAAGAAGAGAAGAAGAAGAGAAGAGATTGGATTTATATCCTGCCCTTCACTCACTTGGAGTCTCAGAGCAGCTTACAAACTCCTTTCCCTTCCCCTCCCCACAACAGGCACCCTGTGAGGTAGGTGGGGCTGAGAGAGCTCTGAGACAACTGTCCTTGAGAGAACAGCTGGTACAGAGCTATGGCTTGCCCAAGGTCATCCAGCAAGTACAAGTGGAGGAGTGGGGAATCAAACCCGGTTCTCCCAGACTAGAGTCCGTGCACTTAACCACTACACCAAACTGGCTCTCAAATAAGAAAAAGCTAACCATGGGAAACTATTGTTGAGAACATTTCATACCCTCTTGTCAAAGGAGCTGCACAGGCTTACCCCATGAGTTCCCAGGGTGAGAGCACACAAGTAACCAGTTTGATATTATTATAAGGAATATTTATGTAATATATTACAAGAATAGACCAATTACTAAGATCTTAGTCAACAGATTATCAAAAGACATACAGAACACAAAACAACAAAGCTAGCTTTCAACTACCTAACACTTCCAAAAGGCTTGTCAGGTAGTGCAAAGTTTACATCCAAGAGCAGGCCTCAAATTAGCATAGACTAAGATTTCAGCGATTTGCCAAGCACAGACCTAGGCCTGTACTCATGAGGTCTCATGGGGATATTACTCTGATTACTCCTCTAGGGGATATTACTCTGATAGTTTTTGACCCCTGAAGTCAGTACACTTTATGGTCCAATCCCAGTACACTTTAGGGCTGCTAGGTCCCCCGGAGGGCGAGGGTTTGCCTGTTCAAGGGGCCCTGACCTGCCGGCCCAGATCTGGCCGGGGGAACCCCGCCCCCAAAGTGCCCAGATCAGGCCAACATGCCCAGCACAATGACGTCACCCAGAGGTGACGTCATCGTGCTGGCACATTGCCAGGGGAACACTTTTGCATTTGGCCTGAAAACTCTATGGTATCGTAGAGTTTTCAGGCCGAATGTTAGAGCATCCACTGGCGACGTGCCTAGCACAATGACATCACTTCCGGGTGATGATATTGCACACGCAAATGTCCCCGACCGATACTGGCAGCCGGTAATGAAAAAGAAGAAGTTCAAGCAACATGGGAACAAAAAACACCGCCTTTGCGGATGTGGAGTTTAAGGCGAGGTTTAGGGGAGGTAGAATGTATCGATCTTTCATATGTAGAAAAAAATAAGTTAACCGAAAGTTGTGGCAGAAGTCTGCCTGGAAAGCAATAATTCACTATATTGCTGTATTAATCTCAAGTAAAGCTTAGCTGTATGAGACTATTTAGGCTACATAATAGCCAAGTGCTTTAAAAACCACCCTGTCAGCAGTGCTAATCTATGTTGATTACATTTAATTTGTTGTTATGGGAGCCAAGGCTGGAAAAGAGGGTTTTTTCTTTAGTTACACAGTAGCTCAGTGACTGCCAGCCTTCCCATTCTTCCACAAAAAACCCAAAAGGATTAGCTAGATTTTTTTTTGCTGCCAAATTACAGTTGACTTACGGTGACCCTGTGGGTTCGTCAAGGCAGGAGATGGTCAGAGCTGGTTTGCTATTGCCTGCCTTCACGTCATCCCACTGGTCACTGGTATTCCTTGGCAGTCTCCCATCCAAATACTAGCCAGGGCCAACCCTGCTTAGCAGCCCAGAGCTGACAAGAGTGAGCCAGCATGAGCTATCCAGGTCATCTAGATTAATGATTCTTAATTGGTGACCTGAGTTTCTCCATGGGGGTGGGGATGGCAGCCTGGCAGTTCAGTTGCTATTTTGGAGAAGGAGGAGGAGAAGAAGAAGAGAAGGTTTTTATATCCGGCTTTCCTCTACCCTAAGGAGTCTCTCAAAGCAGCTTACAATCTCCTTCTCCTCCTCTCCTCACAGCAGTCACCTTGTGAGGTGGGTGGGGCTGAGAGAATTCTGAGAGGACCTGTGACTGGCCCAAGGTCACCCAGCAGGCTTCATGTGGAGGTGTGGGGAATCGAACCAAGTTCTCCAGATTAGAGTCCACCGCTCTTAACTACTACACCATGCTGGTGGTGACACAAGCCTCTCCTAGAGACAAAAACATCAGGTGCCATCTGGCTCAAGTTGCCTGGTTGCGACTTCAGCTTTTGTTAATGCTTTGTTTTTTTTAAAAAAAAAATATCTTTTTTTACCTCAGTTCTCTCTTGTTGTGAGCTGTTTTCAAGGCCAGCTGTCAGGCAGAAAAGCAGAATGTAAATACTTCAAATAAATAAACATAATAGTGCTTCAGTTCCAGGGTCAAGTGAAACTAAGAAACTCTGAACAGCAAGAATGGTTCTCCATTTTATCCTCACAGCAAGCCTGTGGGAGAGGCTAAGCCAGGTGTGGCCAAACTGTGGCTTGGGAGCCACATGAAGCTCTTTCACACATATTATGTGGCTTCCAGCAGGGCGGCTGGGGAATTGAAAGGCCTCCCCAATCGGTCTTCCCTTCCCCAGCCAGTGTTCCCCTCCCTGGGTAGGCTTGAGGTGAGGGGAAGCAGAGAAAAAAAATCAATTTTAAATGCATTCTCAAAGCCCCCTCGCCCCCAGTTGGCTGGTTTGGAGAAGGTATCTTTTCGCCAAGCCAGCCAGCGTGGGGGACTTGGAGGACATATTTAAAGTTAAAGTTGTTTTCTTTCTATCTCTCCCTCCCTCCTTCCCTCCCCCCATCTATCTGCTTTCTTTCCACTCCCTCCCCTTTCTGTCTTTCTCCCCTCCCTCCCCATCCAAAGTTAAATGTGTTCTCCAAGCCCCACCACACCGGCAGACTGGTTTGGCTTGGAGAAGGCATTGTCTCTTTAATTTAATACACAAATTCGTGTATTTATCAATAAAAAAATGCATGTTCATGTCTTGTGGCTCTCAAACATCTGATGTTTATTCTATGTGGCTCTTACATTAAGCAAGTTTGGCCACCCCTGGGCTAGACTGAGGGACTCCTCCAAGGAACTGAGGATGGCATATAAAGTTGCCAACTGGCCAGGAGAGAAATGTTCTCTCCCTTTAACATGCAAATTTAACATGCAGAAACCTGCAGGAACTAAGTAGCATCAGGATTGTGACTGGCCCAAGTTGCAACTGCATCACAGATGGACAGGACTTTGAACATAGGCCTGTCTGGTCCCAGCCTGGTACACTAATCACACTGCTGCCCACATTTGTCCCCTCAAAATCTGAGGGCCAGTTAGTGTTGCCACCCGGCCTGGAGAAAAAAAAAAGAAACACGCTGTCCTTTTAATAGAAGCTTAATAGGATGGGGTTTTTTTCCCAGGTGGTGTCATTTGACCTCTATGCTATGAAGAGTTTCAGCTGCCCATTTCCACACATCCGGCCTCTGTTTAAGGGGCAGAACATTTTTTTCTGCAGGTTTATTGGCAACCCTACGTGGCCAGTGTGTTAGTGCCCATACAGACAGATAGGGCCTCTATTGTTGTTGGTTTAGTGCTTTAGCATTGCTAGGAAACAGTATCTCTGAGGGAAAAAAGAGTTCTCTGTGTAGTTTATGTTCTGAACACTATGTTCTTTTGCTCAAGAATAGCCCTTTTTGAGTCAATTTCAGACATTTGACTGTACTGAGCCAGAGCGGGAGAAGATACAGTGTTTAATATTTATCTGTGCCTTAGTTCTATTGATTATTCTACGGACAAGGTTCAAAATCATTTTCTTCAGGGACGGAGACCCTGAAGACCAAACTCATCTATCTGTGCCTGGACTGTGTTATGATGAATGAAAATACCTATTATGCTTCTATCACATTTTTATCCCGCCCTTCCTTGAAGGAGCCTCAGGCTGCAGACCTCAGGACCCTTTTCTAAAAGTAAGTCCCACTGAATAACATGGGACTGATCTCTGAGTAGACCTGCAGAGGGTTCCTCCTAGGGCTGCCAAGTCCCCCCAGGAGGGCAGGGATTCCCTCGCTAAATGGGTCCCCAATCCGCCAGTCCAGATCCGGCTGGCGGGGGGAACCCCACTCCCAAAGTGGCCTGATCAGGCTGACATGCCCGGGGTGATGATGTCACCCAGAAGTGACATTATCACAGTGGGCACGTTGCTGGGGTGATGCTCTAGTTTTAGTTTTAGTTTTAGGGCGATTACCAGAGCGTCACCCCAGCAACGTGCCCAGTGTGATGACATCACTTCTGGGTGATGTCATTGCAGCATGCATGCACAAAGCACATGCACTGGACTCCTGGAGGGGGACCAGGACTCCCCCGCTTTTTTAAAGGTAAGACTTGGCAACCCTAGTTCCTCCCCAAGTGAGCATACACATGAGAATCCATAAGAAGAGCCCTGCAGGATCAGATCGGTGTTCCGTCTAGGTCAGGGGTGACCAAGCTGTGGCCCGGGAGCCACATGCGGCTCTTTCACACATATTGTGTGGCTCCTAGTAAGGTGGCTGGGGAAGTAATAGGAAGCCATGCCTATCTGATTGTTCTTCCCTTCCCCAGCCAGTGTTCCCCTCTTTTGGTAGGCCTGAGGTGGGAGGGAGCAGAGAAAGAAAGCAAATTTAACTTTAAATGCAGTCTCAAAGCTCCCCCCCCCCCCATCACAGGATAAATTATCAATATCTGTTTTTAACCCCTTTTGTTTTTATTTTGGCAGTTAATAACAAGCAAATTTACATATTTTTCAATAAAAATGTGTGCAGTATTTGCGGCTGTCGAACATCTGACGTTTATTCTATGTTGCTCTTATGTTAAGCAGTTTTGGCCACCCCTGGTCTAGGTCAACATGTTGTTTTACACAGTGGCCTTGGAGGGCCAAACAACTTGAGGGCCAAGGCCTTCCCTGGATATCCAATGCAATCCTAAGCACTATTACACACTTCTAAGTCCACAGAAGTTGGAGGCTGCTTGCTTCTGAATGGGGAGGTTTCCTTTAGTCCCCATGGTTAGTAGCCACTAACTGTTTGCCATGAATCTGTCTAAGCTCCTTTTAAAGTCCTCTGTGCTAGCAACCATCACTGCACTCTGTGGCACTGAATTTTATAATTCAATCATGTGTTAAGCAAATCACGGTTTTCTTTCATCCATTCTTAGGGTTGCCAACCTCCAGGTGGTGGCTGGAGATCTGGGATTACAACTGATCTCCAGGAGACAAAGATTAGTTCTCCAGGAGAAAATGGCCACTTTTAAAGGTGGACTCTATGGCATTATACCACATTGAAGTCCCTCCCCTCCCCAAACCGCACCCTCCCCATGCTCCACGCCCCAAAATCTCCAGGTATTTCCCAACCCGGAGCTGGCAACTTTAGCCGATCTGAATTTATTGCCCATCAACTACATTCAGTGCCCTGAGTTCTAGTATTTGGGTTAGGGAGGTAGTAACAACCAACTCTACGTTGTGTAGGTTTTTGTGCAACATTCTTCAGTGTGAGCTATATCATTTACCCTTGTGACTTTTGCTATCTAATTAATACTCACTGGCAGTCTTGAAGCAGCGGCTGGACAAACACTTGTCAGGGATGCTCTAGGCTGATCCTGCATTGAGCAGGGGATTGGATTAGATGGCCTGTATAGCCCCTTCCAGCTCTGTGATTCTATGATTCTATGAGAATAGGGTTGGGTGGGCAACTGAATTAATTCATGACATTCCTAGACCTGTCTGTCCCAGTACGGGTAACTTGAACTAGAGGCAGGCTGTAGAGAACCAAGGTGCTGCTGCAGTTATTGCTGGACTAAGGTCGAGGAAGCCCAAGTGCCTATGGAATCCACTGGCTGTCCTTGGGCCAGTCCTTCTCTCTCACCCTAACCCACACCTTACAGGGCTGCTGCAAGGAGGTTGCGATAGCCATGTATGCCACCCAGAACACTATGGAGAAAGGATGGGATTACAAATTAAATGAATTCATTCATGCTGAGCAGAGAAGCGATAGTAGGTTTGGCTTCCAATGAACAGCCTCCGTTTAAGTGACTGACCAGACTGACTCCAAGCTTGACTGGAAGGTCCCACTTCCAACAAACTGTTTTGTTCCCAGTTGGTCTTGGGCACAAAATACTTCATTTATAGTTTGGCCCTATCTGAGACAATGCCCTATTGAGGGTATCATGGTAGCATCAAGGGTCCGACGGAAGTCTCTACCTCAAGCCTGCAAAGGACAGTCTTGGACCTGAGGCAGCTGCTGATCCCCTATGGGATTAAAGCCCTCTGTGCCAGCAACCATCACTGCACCCTTTGGCATCGAATTCAACAATTTAATCACTTGTTGATTAGGGAGCAGATGGTGATCATCATAAGGTGATGGGGGCCCTGACTGCCATACAACTGATAACTCTCCTCTATCTCAGTTGCTCCCACTCAATGCGAGGAAGGGAAGACTATGACCGATTTCCCACAAGGCGCTGCCCCGGCGTCATTCTTCTCTTTGCCTGGATTGCCTGCTTGAATTTCCCACATTTTGACCCATGGCTCCACATGATTCCTCTGATTTCCTCCACGGCTTCAGTGATCTTCAAAACCGAGGATCACTGAAGCCGCGGGGGGAATTGCGCAAAGCCGCGGGTCAAAATGCACCTCGTGGCAAATAGTGGGAAATTCAAGCAGGCAATCGGGGAAACTGGAAGAACGATGTCGGGGCAGTGCCTTGTGGGAAATCGGTCTCTGAGAAGCGTGTCTATTTTGTTATGTAATGCAAACATTCCATCATTTTTTGTGCTATTTCTTTAAAGATGTGAGAGACTTGCTCCCAGGTCAGTTCTGACTTCAGCTGTCCGACAGGAGCCGGTTTTTGTGTGCCTGATCAAAGGAGGATACACACATCTGTCTTCTGGTTTGTGCTCTGCAAGAGAGGCTCTTTGCCAAAAGAAACAGGAAAAACTAGAGAGGGATTAATTCAAGTTTTTTAAAGCTTTTACAAGGGAATTACAAGAAGCAGGGAGTGAAAAGAATACGTAAAACTGATCGAATTGCATGTTGTCAAGAATATTGAACAGGCTGTGATTTCTGGCTTACATTCATGCCTAATTTTTGTTGTTGCGCCCCCCCCCCCCCGGCTGTATATCCCTATCTACTGTTCCCAGTCCCTGTCCAATCCTGATCCCTACTTTTGCCTGTTAGGAATGTGAGAGTTCTAGACTTGTACCTCCCTTCCTGAAGTCTCTAGACATGGAACAGAATGTGGAGTGAAGGCACCTTGTCTCCAGCATCAATGCATGCCAATCAGTGTGCGTGAACACTAAGTACCAAGCAATGCATCATCTACAGCTGCTTCCATTGCCACATCTGAAATTTATTATGTAGTGTTGGCGATATAGTGTAGAACATTTTTTCCCTTTAATCTAAAGAACGAACAGTTTATTGTGGGGGTGTGCAGTTAGATATACCCAAGTCAAAATTATATTATGGCTTAGGGACACCTGAAATTTCACAAAATACTCCCAAAATTCTGAGAGTAATAAAAATTTGTTTCCTAGAATTTCAGAAGTGTTTCCAGGAGGCACAGGACTGAGGAGGGAAAGGAAGGAAGCTGGACTGAGAAATAGCTATTCATCTGTATTGTACTTCCTTTGGGAGATATGCCTATTTATGCAATGGAAAGAGGATTTTCTAAAAATCTGGCAATGAAGATAACCTAGTACAGAAATTGTTCTCTCTCCCTCTCTCTGTAATCAATACTGTTATATCAATATAATACTATTAATTTGCTATCTGACTGCCAATTAACCCCCCCCCCTAGTGGTGAGGGAGGAAACAACCACAGCAACAGCCAAGACTCATGGCAGTCCAGGAGTCCTCCAGCCCACCCACCATTTTCCAGCTGAGGGGCAGGCTCTGACACCTCCAATGCCAGGGGCAGGAAGCATCCTCCAATAGGTACAATGCTGGCATGGTAAATCTGGGACTAGCTCCCCTCTCTTTCCCTCCTTCCTCACTCCTGCTGCTTGGGGGAAACGGGGATGGCAAGAACAGTGGTCCCACATTTTGGGGATCTGAAAGAAATACCTGGGAAAAAATCCCTAACCACTAACAACACTTCTGCATAATTAGGCTAACGAAAGCAGTACACTACCTGAACCCTGGATCTGAAATTACTATGAGAATTTTTGAATGCCCACCCTTAATTTATTGACTTTTAAAGCAGTGCAATAGACACTATTGCAGAATATAGGATGAATGTAGCAGAGAAGAGAATTTATCATAGAATACTCGGTATGCATGTAAGAGATGGGTGTGTGTGTGTGTGTGAGGCAGTCCCCCCTTGGGAATAGGGGTGCTACAGGAAAATGTTAGCAGTTGCATAAGGCTGCGTTCCTAGAATTTGTTTTTGTATGAAAAAGCTGAAATTGGAAGAGACACCACAGTACACGAAAAACCAACATCACTGTTGTACGTGATGGCTCACCACTCTGAACACGGTGCAGACTTTAGAATAATGAAAGCACAATGACTGCATCAAGCAGCAACATTGGTGCAGATGCCTTTAAAAATGTAAGCAAAATTCTGAATCGATTGTTATCACACTTTCTTCAGAAAGCTCACAATGGCATATATGGAGCTTCTACTAGTTGGGCAACAAACAGGTTCACACTAGGTTTGCTTCATCCATTCCCAGACCATTCCAGGAATCCACATATTCATGGACAACAAGTTTATCACTTGCCTTTAAACTATGATAACTAAATGGAGCCTCCATGTTCAGTAGCAGTATACCAGATGGTAGTTTAAAAAGGAGAAGAACATCACCCTCCTGATTTGCTTAGCAGCTTCCAGAGACACCTGGCTGGCCATGGATGGAAACAAAATGCTGTGTTAGATGGGTCTCTGTTATCGTTCTCATGGATCTGCAATCCCGTCATGAGACAGCACTAAGGTGCATTACAGAATGGAGGATAGAGGTGATTGCCCGACAGTACAGAGACAGATACATCTCCAAGGAACAGGCACTATATTCCAAGGGCTAAAGAGGGGGCTGTAGGTGGCTCCTTGAATTCAATCATTTACTGAAGATAGCAGAAAAGCAGGACCTCCCTACTCCATTCCAACAACCATCTGTTGTAATAATCACTACTTACCAATCACCAAAATATTAAAACCAGACCATCCACAGACAACACAGGTCTTTCTACATATTTTGGGGACTTCCTGGATATATAGAAAAAGGCTATTTTGTAAATCAATCAAAAGAGAAAGGAGATAAAATGGCTTGATAAGGACATTATTCTCAAGGAAGCATGTAATTTTGAGAACAATGAAAAACCAATTCAAGGAAAAATACAGGAAGCTAAAGAAACTAGATTACTTTACTCAAGTCTCCAAGAACTTGTTGAATCCTGGCAGAGGCAATTTGAGTGTAGGAAGGAAATTGTCCCTTTCTATTTATTGTAGCCCTCCAGCTTGTGAATGTTAATTGTACATTTTCCTACTACATAAATTGCTCTGAGAATTTTTAAAAGTTGAACTGCAATTAATAAATGTATATATGGGGTACAATTAATTGCTGGTACAAAATCCAGGGCCCAAACATGCCCTAAGGTTGCGACTTGGAGGTCCAGGGGCCACCAAACTTAGCTGCAAGCCTATTACTATATGCTCTATTTGTTTAATATCAGATATATGTCAGTTAACTGCCATAAGCCTGGGTGACTGTCGTGCCATGATCAATGAAGTTGCTGTGTTACATGTTACTATACTTCCTGAGTTGCCTTACTGCTTAGTTCACAATGCTTTTTGTTCCAAGGTTTCATTTAACCTCTGTAGGTCCTGCCCGGGAGATAACATCGGGAACCCAACTCCCACCTTTGGAAAGCACGCCTCGCTCGCTTTGCTTTGCTTTGTGCATGCTCATTGCTCATTTGCTTTCTTTCCCCTTTTATCTCTAACCTCCTTAGCAAACGACCTTGAACAAAAAGTGCCTCCTGTTATATGTTACAACAAGAATCACAGGTATTATATATTCCTGTTGCTTAATTTCTCTGAGAACTTTCCCCCCGAAAATGTTCAACAGTATTTCTCCCTGAGAACTCATTTTGCCGTGCTTTCCATGGGAATATTGGGCCACTATATTTGGGCGCCAAGAATTCTCCCTATTGATTGGTAGAGGGTAGTTAGGCCATATTTCATACTAAGTATAATTGTAATTGCAATACCAAGCTTGAGCATTACTAACAGGAAAAGTGTTTGACCAACATGATCTTTTCTACAAATAAAGGACTTTCGTCTTATTTATAGCCCACCTATCTCACTGTGACTCAAGGCAGATTAAAAAGGAGAGAGAGAGAGAGAGAGAGAGAGAGAGAGAGAGAGAGCATTAATTATAAAATAAAGGGTCTCAGATAACACAGTCGGAATACAATACTGAACAAAGTAAGCAACAGTGTGACTATACAAGTATGACATAATAATTCTACAGGTATTACAACAGATCTCCAAGCTACAAAGATCAGTTCTCCTAGAGGATGTAGTCACTTGGGAGGGCAGACTCTATGGTGTCATATCCCAGCTGAGTCCTCTTTCGTTACCAAACTCTTCACTCCCCGGACACTGCCCCCAAATCTCCAGGAATTTTCCAAGCTAGAGTTAGCAATCCTATATGATAGTTGTTGTACATTTTCGAGGATGTATGGCTCTGGTCTTGGCATTGTAGTACCTGATATTTCGTCAGCAGCTGTGACTGGCATCCCCAGTGGTATGACACAGAAAGATGGAGTACTCTCTGAGTCAATGTAATACCTCTGAGGATGCCAGTAAAACACATTATAAACACATTATAAACATATAAAATCATATATAAACATATAAACATATAAAATCAGTAGTCGTAGCTTGCCATGGGGAGAGTCTGGCCCATTGATGTTAGTAGGTATGGCCGGTTATCAGTAGGTGGGAGACAGAGGTGAAAGTACAGAGCTGGGCATCATCAGCATGTCGACAACAGCCTACACTAACACTGCAAATGATTTCTCCTAAAGGTTTTATATAGTGATTGAATAACATGGAGGATAAGCCTGAGCCTTGTGGAAGCCTGCACAGCAAGTCCCACACTGGTGATAGTTGGCATTCAGTAGCCACCCTCTGAGTTCAACCTGTAAGGAATGATATAAGCCAGTCCAAGGTGCATTCCTTAATCCCAGCTTCTTTCAGCAGCTCAAAAAAATGGCACGATCCACTGAACCAAAGGCTGCTGATAAATCCAGTAAGAGCAATACAGAGGCACAGCCTTTATCGGCACTCAAACAGAGATGATCAACTAAAGCCACCATCTCCATTCCACAGCTTGGTCTGAAGCCAGACTCAAAGGGGTCTGGAGCAGGTGAGTTATCTAAGAAGGTTCAGCGTTGTTCTGCCCCTGCTCTCTCAATCACTGTGCCCAGGAAGGGTATGTTGGAAAATGGGTGATAACTGGCCAAATAATTCTTCTCTAGTGATTCTTTTTTCAGGAGATGAATGACCACCTGTTTTAATGACCTGGGGAATGATCTCTGAGTCAGTGACTGATTTATGATGTATCTCAAGGCTTCATTGATATGGTCCTTACATCTTTTCAGCAATGAAGAAGGGCATGGAACCAGCATGCAGCAGATGGTCTTCACAGATCCTATGATTCTGTCAACATCCATTATAGGTAATGGATCAAAGTGATCCATAGATGGATCAGATGATGTAATGAGTGATTCCCCCCTCCAAGTGTTGCTACTGGATTGCAAGCAGCATCCTAATCAGAATGTATTTGAGAGATTTTGCCAGTAAAGAACTTTGCAAAGGCATCTCAACCTGTGAATTCAAAGGTTCAAACTTCCGGGTCAGCAAAGAATAGTCCCAGCCAGCAGTCCATCCTGCCACAATCCTTTGTCCTACAACTGTTTTTCCCAGGGTACTCCAAGGTATAAAAGGACCATGTTGCTCTCCTCATGTTTTATTATCGTAATTGAATAGTAAATATTTATTATCTCATGGTATGTTAATTGGCTGTATACTAGTTGTTTGATATTTTTGTCTTCAGTCTCCCTTAATTCCATCTTCATTATCCTACTAGGTTTGTAACTTGTAATTGGATAACTCTTGTCACCTCAAGAGAAGGGATCTCATCCCTCTTCCTTTCCTTTGCTCTCAGTTTACTTGTTTAATGAGCTTGAAATTAGTTTTAGCTGACTTCTACGTTGTCTAATTTGCCCGATTTGTTCATTTGTTCTTTTGAACACTGATAAGCAAATGAATGCCATTCATTAAACAAGTTCCAAACAAATTAATCACAAGATAGATCTCAACTTCATTAAAAACGAATGACATGGAGTAAACAAAGCCAGATTGCGTGAGAATATTTGTAATAGCAGAAACGCAAACTGGGAAGAAAATTAATCTGCAAAAGCGATTTGCAAATTTTGTTCCTCTCATTCAATTCAAAACATAAACGTAACTCAAGCCACCAATGTAATTCAGCCCTGTTTCTTGATGAAAGCATTTCACAGCAGGAGACACTCAGGGAGAACTACTCTTTTCTCCCCGTACAGAAAAAAACAGGGCACTCACAGCTGCATACTTAAATCTAGAACAAAAGATGGCAAGTAGGAGGTAATTTGAGTTGGGCTCAGCAGCCTTGGAAGCAATCACAGTGTGTTCCTGGACATGGGCAGAGTGAATGGCTGAGTAATATGATCCAGGCATTAAACATCTGAGATTCAAAGGATGGCCTTAAAACCTGGGAAGCTTTTTTTAAAAAATGACCTGGAAGCTAATTTTTTCCCCTAGCCTACTAATGCACTAATAAGTAAAGCTTTCCCTTCAAATTTTTGCCTGTCATTGCCTTTGGCCACAAGAACCTTGTCAGCCAAAGGGCAACACCTTTTGCGGGGGACTGAAACAGCTATTTTCTTGCTGGTAGGGAGTGGATTCCATAAACAAAGACGAGAGGTTCACAATCATTAGTGCAGTGCTTTGCTGCAGCGATGTATGTCTGCTTAATTACTAAGTGGGTTTCCCTGAAAAGCTCGCAAAATGCATTGAGAATTCTAGGGTTGCCAACTCTGGCTTGGGAAATTCCTGGAGTTTTGGGGGAGGTGCCTGTGGAGGGAAGAATATGGGAAGGGATTTTGCCATAAAGTTTGCCCTCTGAAGCTGTCACTTCCCCCAGGGGAACTGGTCTCTGTACCCTAGAGTTCAGTTCTAATTCTGGGTAGGGTTGCCAGATCCTTACCTGCTGCCAGCGGGGGGATTAGGGGGGTGTTCTGGGGGTGAGCAAGGATGTAATTGACGCAATGACATTACTTCTGGAAGTGATGTCATTGCATTGGTGACATCGCATTGGCAACAGTCAACATGGCTAGAAACCATAGAGTTTTGCCCAAAAAGTAGAGTGTCACCCCCAGAAGTGACTTCATGTTGACAACATGGCTGAGGGACATCTTCTGTGGGGTGGAGTTTCCCCCGACAGCCAGGTGGCTGGTGGCAGGACCAAGCACGCAAAAGTGGGGGATCCCCTCACCCCCACCTGGGGGCTGGCAAGCCTAATTCTGGGAGATCTCCAGGCCCCACATGGAGGTTGGCAACCCTAGGCATTCCACTCTTGCCCATCTGCATAGAGCACAGGAGGAAAGCAGATGGGCCAGCTCAAGAGGTGCCTCCTGGTTCAGAGTTCACCGGGACCTTAACTAAGAAACTGTTCTGCTAGGAAAGGATATAATTGGCACCATACAGGGCTGGTTCAAGGTATTTTATCATCCCAAGGGAGCTACATCCATTCCTCGTTCTCATGTCACCAGTGACCAGTGGTGGCACAGATCCAGAAAGGTGATATCCCTTGCCTGCATGCCACTGTGGGCCACAAGGGAGCCAAGCCCCTGTGGTTTGTCATGACCCTCCTCACAGTGCCACCCCAAGCAGCTGCTTAGCTGGCTTGGCCACAGAACAAGTCCTGGCATCATATATAAGAGCATCTTGAGTGAAAATGAAGTATAGTGGTGGGCATTTCAGAAGGAATATTCTCCTAGGGGAAGAGATATATGAGATGGAGTGGGCCAAAGCTTGTGTGGAGGCAGCAGAAGAGGGCAAATTTCATTTCCTATTCTCAGGCTGATTCTGCAACTTTGAGCAAAACACATTTAAGTCTCATAATTGTGTGGTATAGTGGTTAGAGTATCAGACTGGGGTCTGGGAGACCCAAGTTTGAATCCTGCCTCTGCCATGGATCCTTGCTGGCTGATCAGGGGCCTGTCACATACTCCCATCTTAACCTACCTCACAGGGCTGTCATGAGGATAAAATGGAAGAGAGGGGAATGATGTAAGCCGTTTTGGGTCCCCACTGACTAGAAAGGTACAGTATAAACAAAAAAAAAAAAAAAGAGAAGAGATTGGATTTATACCCCGCCCTTCACTACCCAAGGGAGTCTCAGAGTGGCTTACAGTCTCCTTTCCCTTCCCCTCCCCACAACAGACACCCTGTGAGGTAGGTGGGGCTGAGAGAGCTCTGACAGAAACTGCTCTTTTTTCAAGAACAGGTGTGCCAGAACTATGGCTTGCCCAAGGTCATCCCGCATGTGCAAATGGAGGAGTGGGGAATCAAGCCTGGTTCTCCCAGATTAGAGTCCATGCACTTAACCATGACACCAAACAGACTGAGTAGGGCAGGTTTTCCTCTCACACAACTCCATGCTGGGAAATGCTTCCCCTGCTCCAGGTCTGCATGTGAAAAGCCCTTAAACTGATATTTATTTATTCGGTCCTCCTGCCTTTCTAACCAACAGGCACCTATCGGTGTTGTCACCAATTCGGGGTTGCCAAAAGCAAACGTACACAGAGAGGCACAGGAGGACTGGTTTCAAAGGTGGCAGCTCTGCCTCCTGTGTCCCCCGGCTGACCGCTTGTCTTGTCTCGCTCACCCTGGTAGCTGGCCAGCCAGTTCCTTCTTTGCTGACCCAATCAGTTACAGTTACAATGAAGAAAACACAAAGTACTTACGCTACTGGAGTATAAGAGTGGCAAAGGAAGCAGAAGGAGCGGGATCAGGATCACCAGCAGCAGGTTTCTCGCTCGGAGGAGCTCCCTGACCACAGTCATCCTGCCGCACCTGCAGCTTCTCCTCTTCTAGCCCCGGATCTCCTCCGCCGAGCTTCTTCAGCCCTTGGGCAGCTGTTCCCTTCTGCCACCTCCTGGGTCCTTTGTGGCTCTTGTTTGTTCCTCTTCTAAGAAATTCTGTTGAACGTTTCCAAGTGCCTGTGCCTTTATGTGGGGCTGACTAATGCGTCCTCCTGGCCATCCCACCATGAACACCTGAGGAGCATAATGCTCTTTTCATGAGTTGTCACCAGAAAAATCACTAGGCTGCTCCCTCGGTGCCAGTCTTTCTTCCTTCCTCCATCATTGTTTCCTTTTTATGATTTAAGTCATACACGCAGGAACCCAAATGTAACATTCATTTTAGGTCTGTCCCATGATCTCAGCTGCCTTCCTGCCCTTTCCCACTTTCAGGTATGGCCCAGTTTGTTCCAACTGAGCACAAACTAAACCCCTGGAGAAAATATTTAGCTTTTACAAAGTTTTATTTTCCTTCCTTTGATGCTTTCTTGCATTCCTGGCTGTATTTTTTCCCCTTAACTGCTTAGAGATTATCTCTCCCCTACTTATTTTTCTCCCTTCTCTGCTGGGAAATCCACAGAGCAGCAATTCTTGCAAAGATTACCTTGAGCTCAAAATAAAAACTTCCGAGCGAGTCTCGGCCTTCTACAGTTCACCAATGAGAAGGAGGGAAGGTGGTAGAGACTCCACCCAGTCTCCTAAAGACAACAAAACCAATGTTAATCTACAAGAAATACTGTTCTTTCTCCCCCACTCTTGGTTGCTGTGATTGTTTCGAGGCCAAATAGTTCCGGTGACATGAATCTTAATCAGCAATAGAAAGTTTTCACATTCTTCTCAGTTGCATCAAGAAAGCATGTTTCTTGCATTTTAAGTTCAGTTGAAACCAGCACAGCACAGACCTGCACAGATTGTGAGCCAAAAGCTTCTGTGTAGACCTAGGGTGGTTAACTCTAGGTTTGTGAAATTCCTGGAGGTTTGGGGGTGGAGCCCGGGGAGGGGGAGGGGGGCTTGGGAACAGGCAGGACCTAATACCATAGAGTCCACCCTCAAAAGCAGCCATTTTCTTCAGGGGGACTGATCACTGTAGTCCTGAGATTCTGAGAACTCTCTGGGCCCACTTTGATAGGGTTGTCAGCTCTGGATTAGGAACTACCTGGAGATTTTGTGGGTGGAGCCTGAGGATGGCAGAATTTGGAGAGGGGAGGGACTTCAATGGGGGATAATGCCATGGAGTCCACCTTGCAAAGCACCCATTTTCTCGGGGGGGGGGCTGATCTCTGTTGACTGGAGACCAGTTGTAATGGTGGGAGATCTCTGCCTACCACCTAAAGGCTGACAATCCTATTCTTGGAGGCTGGCAACCCTAACCATTAGCCAAGTATGGTGGCTCGCCAGGGCCTCAGTTTTCTTCCTCTCTGTGTGTGCTGCTGGCTTGCAATTGTGAAAATAGGGCTGGAAAGGAGCTGAGGTTGAAAACTTCAGTTAATATTTGTAACATGTCTGCCTTGCACTTCTTCCAAAGAATTCAGGGTGGCTGATACAATATTTCTCAAAAGAAATATTAATTTTGTGGTAATCAAAAAAAAATTAATCCAGCAATGTGGGAAAGAAAGAGTTTGATACAAGCCAATTGCAGGTTCATCAGTCAGTCTCCCCTCCCAGCCCTGCAGGGCTTGGCCGCAATATCGTCCCAGCTGGGAACTAGGTGGACAGAGAGGAGTGGGAGGGGTACAACAACCCACCTCTCCCC
Organism: Lepidodactylus listeri; assembly: GCA_029233225.1. Taxonomy (NCBI): domain Eukaryota; kingdom Metazoa; phylum Chordata; class Lepidosauria; order Squamata; family Gekkonidae; genus Lepidodactylus; species Lepidodactylus listeri. The sequence goes on from JARCFY010000008.1 coordinate 26,998,703, forward strand.
CCACACCCACCATCCTGTCACTTTGCATCCCTCTCCAAAGACCTTCTGACTGCCAGGTAACAACAACTTTGTGAGGCAGGTTAGCCTGAGAGGGGGTGACTGGCTCAATGTTACCCAGCAATCTTCCATGGCTGAGGAAGGATTCAAACCTGGATCTCCTAGATCCTAATCTGTCTGCCAATCTAAACATCACTTCACACTGGATCGCACACCTGAAACCTTCCTCATGTTAAAATTTCCCTGCATGTTGGAAGCTAGCAAAGATTAAGGAGAAGAAGGAGAGATTGGATGTATACCCCTGCCCTTCACTCAGAGTCTCAGAGCAACTAAAATAATTTTCCCTTCCTCTCCCAGCAAAAGACACCTGTTTGAAAATTGGTGGGGGTGGGGGGGGCGCCAGAAGGTATCCTCGCCTAGTGTGCAAAAAAACCTGGCGCCGGCCCTGCTGGGGAAGCAAAGGGGAGGCATGCCTCCTTGATCAGTCTTCCCTTCCCCAGCCAGTGCTCCCCTCACTGGGTAGGCTTAAGGTGGGGGGGGGGGACAGCAGAGAAAAAGCAATTTTAAATGCATTCTCAAAGTCCCCCCCCCCAGCCTACAGATATCATTGGACAAATAAATATCATTATCAATATCTATTTTTACCCCTTTTGTTTTTATTTTTGGCAGTCTGATTTAATGTTAATAAAAAGCGAATTTGCATATTTTCCAATAAAAACGTGTGTAATATTGCTTCATGTCTTGCAGCTCTTAAACATCTGTCGTTTATTCTGTGTGGCTCTTATGTTAAGCAAGTCTGGCCACCCCTGGACTAGAAAATACTGCTTTGGATACAACCATTTTATGTAAGGTTATTAAAAAAAGAACCATCAGGCTCCAGGGGCCATTTGAAGCAGGAAGTGTAGGGTGAAATGCAATTATGTAAAATTCAAATTAAATCAAGAGACTACCGAGCCTATTAACTAGTGATACTAAGCTAGTATTTCTAATGATAATAATAATTCTGCATAAAGAGAACAACATTCTTAAAGCTAACAAATACATTTGTCGGAAGTGCAGATCAAAGCAAGTGGATTTCAGACATACGTGGTAGATGTGAGGACCTCTCATCCTGAACCCCTGGCTGTTCACCACCGCTCAGTAAAGCAGTGGGGTGGGGGTGGGGGAGAATGAGGCATCGTGACAATGTTGAGCTGTTACATCTGGCATGAACCCAGAGGTGATAATGGTGTCACCATTATGTGGTAGAATTCCAGTAAAACTGTGATAAAGCCATGTTTTGGTGGAATCAGAGAATTACGTGGTGATGTCCCTTCTGGATTTAAGCCAGAAGTGACATGACAGCATTGCCACAAAGTATATTCCCTCCCACACCAGTTTATGTATCTAATTTCCCATTTTTCTGTAACCTCAGGCTTTTTCAGGTTTGTAAAAAAGAACTGCCCGGTCTATTCATGGCTCCAGTCTCCGCATCTTCAGATGAGGCCGTGCTGAGAATTAGATCCACAAGGACTTGCATGAGGAGTCTCATTTTCCTTTCCTCTTTCCCTTCCCTGACAGTCTGCATAGCCTCTCCCTTTTTCCTGCTCCCTTCTCTCATTCCAGCTCACTAGCCTACCTTCCTTTGCCTACCTCTCAGTCTTTAGCATTGTCTCCTTCCTTCCTCCTGGCAGCCTCTACCTGGGAAAACTATGGGCCAGTTGTGTGATGCCAGCTGGGCCAAGTTTGTTTGTTTGTTTTGTGGGATGGCTGGTGTTGTAAAGTAGCAAGCAGCCAGTCGCAAGTGAGTCATGCAAGTTGCATTGTTTCAAGTCACCTCATGGCTGCTGCCAACCTATCCCTGATGAGTCCTTCCTGAAAAGTCAAAAGAGACCTGAACCTCCTCTGATTGCATAGTTATTTCAGATGGCATGCTGGAACTTCCCCGATACCAACCCATCTGCCATTCAGTGCTCTTCCTGGGCATAGTGCTAAAGGCCAAGCATTAAACCACTGGCCAGGCTTGTTGGTAATAGTGGGACAGTGGCTTCTAGGTGAAAGCCTGGTGGAAGAGCTCCATCTTTCAGGCCCCGTGGAACCGTAAGAGGTCCCACAGGGCCCTGATCTCTTCTGGGAGCTCATTCTACCAGTGTGGAGCCGCCACTGAAAAAGCCCTGGCCCTGGTAGTGGCGAGTCTGGCGTCCTTGGGGCCTGGGAGGGTCAGTCGGTTCTGGGATCCCGACCTCAGTGCTCTCTTGAGTTGTATATGGGGAAAGGCGGTCCCTCAGGTATGCTGGACCCTGGCCATAAAGAGCATTAAAGGTAAGTACCAGCACCTTGAAGCAAATTCGGTATGCTATTGGCAGCGAGTGCAGTGCCTTCAGCACAGGCTAGATGTGCCCCTACCTAGGAAGGCCCATCAAAAGCCTGGCTGTGGCATTCTGCACTAGCTGCAGCTTCTGAATTTGCTGCAAGGGCAGCCCCATGTAGAGAGCGTTACAGTAGTCCAGTCTCGAGGTGACTGTTGTGTGGATCACTGTAGCTAGGTTGTCACAGCTGAGGAAGGGTACCAACTGCCTAATCAGCCGGAGGTGGTAAAAGGCTGACTTGGCAGTGGCTGCTACCTGGGCCTTCATTGTCAAGGAGGGATCCAGAAGCACTCCCAAGCCCCTAACCTCCGTCACTGGCACCAATGGTGCCCCGCCGAAGGTTGGGAGTGGGGACCCTCCACCCAAGCCAGTCCAACCCAAACTCAGGACCTCCATCTTTGTTGGATTCAGCTTCAGCCTGCTCAGCCTGAACCAGCCAACCACAGCTTGTAATGCCCAGTCCAGATCTTCCGGTCTGGAGTCCGACCAGCCACCCAACATCAGGTGGAACTGGGTGTCATCGGCGTACTGGTGACACCCCAGCCCATACCTCCAGACAATCTAGGCAAGGGGGCGCATAAAGATGTTAAACAGCATCGGGGACAGCACATAGCCCCCCAATCTCAAACAACTCCTCACCCACAGTAATGTAACTTCTAATCTGAGCATGGACACTGGTACCGGAGCTTGCAGTAAACCCAGATGCCAACTTTGCTGCCACATACACCCAGACAACATGATCACTAGACCTAACAACATCAACTTCACCAGGTTTATTCACACATTCATCTTCTAATGCTGTATATGCCATTAAATGCCACCAATGCCCTTCGGTTCTCTACATAGGGCAAACAGGTCAAAACATATGCCAAAAGATAAATGCACACAAATCTGACATCAAGAATCACAGGACTGAGAAACCTGTAGGAGAACACTTCAGCCTTTCAAGATATTTAGTCGGCAGCTGTTTCAAAGTACCTGTTTTATTGCAAAGTAAGTTCAGGAACAGACTGGAAAGGGAAATTGCTGAATTACAAGTTGTTACAACACTTGGAACAACCTCCCCAGGACATAACAGGGATATTGGTTTCTAATTTCTTATCTCCCTACATATGCTAAATCCATTCAGTCCTTACATCTGTATTCTCACCAAGAAGGGCTATACATCCTCTTTATTTTAGTGTATTTCTTATTTGGAATAGTAGATTAGAATAGTGGTTGTAATGTAATGCAATGAATATTAGAATAGTATATTGGAATGCATTTCTGTGGTCTGGTAACAGAGGAGACACAACATTGTACTTCAAATCATCCCACCTCAAAGAAAAAGATGCTATTAGTTACCTCCATACTTGAGAGAAGACAGATGAAACATAACAACAAGGACTCTTAGCACTCCACAATTAAGAATGACACATTTAACACATCTCCAATTTATTTGTTTGCTTCACTGTTTCCGCCCAGAATGAAATCCAAACAACTGTGATCATATAAACGTAGCTTGTTATTTCTGTTTGCATCTGTTAAAACATCTTCATTATGCTGTATGCTAATTTGCTGTTTAACCTCTGCCTTATATGTATGGACTGGTAAATTCAATTTCATGGTATCTGAGGAAGTGTGTGGGTTGAATAAAACTTTGTTGGACTTAAAGGTGCCACTAGACTCAAACTGGGTCTTCCAGATAGTAGCCTAATACTCTTATCCACAATACCACACTGGCCCTTCTGACCACTAAAAAGGCTATGCAGCAGGTTATGAGACCTGCATGGACAAAAGTCAAGTAGGATGGAGGCTATAGTGAGGGTTGGGTGAGATTGAATGCAAAAGCTGTTTGGATCCAAGCCATTAATTGTGCAGGCCCACATTTAAAGACTCAGCCCTGCTGCCATCACATGCCATTTTTGGTAACTCTTTATTTATCTATTTCCCCCCATTTTATAAAGAACATAAATCAAGTAACTTTGGTAACTTTAACAATAAACAATAAACAAGTATCAATGATTACATAGGAACCTTTGGCTGAGGACAGACTGGCAATCTGAAGTGGAGGCAAAGCGGAGGGAACTGGAGCGGGGGGAAAAACCCACGGAGCTGGCTGTTCACACTGGCCAGAGCAATGCGGATCAGCGGCGATACGGAGCGTTCAGACTGCCACGGAGCGTTCAGACTGCCGCATAGCCAGCGCGCGCGGCTTGCGCGCGCGGCTGCACTTTTTTTGTTTTCCTTTGATGTTTTTCGCATGTGCGCACATGCGCACATGCGCAAAACTTTTTGCCGGTGCGTTCACACTTCCTCCGGATGCCTCCCGCTTCTTCCAGTTCACACTGTTTGGAAGCGGGAGGCATGCGGAGGAAGGCCTCTGAACACCGGGAAAAACCGGTGTCCAGGTAAAGTGGAAGGAAAGCGACTGGGAGACGGGTAAGTACGCAACGGAGCCGACGGGCAGATGCGCATGTCTGAACGTGCTCCTTTCCTCCGTTTGCGAAGCGTGCCTGCCCCGCTTTAGATTGCCAGTCTGTCCTCAGCCTTTGTTTCAATTCAGTGTTAAGTCTCCAAGTCACCATTTATACAGTCAATAAAAAGCAAAATCTGTATACTTTTAAGGTATAGCATTATGTATTATTTTGTTTGTTGAGATACAGTGAAAGAATGAATACTATTTTCCCATAAAGTTAAGTTGCCTTGTAGATTACCTATCATTAATAATTGCATTGCCAGTTTATCCATTACTATGATATCCCAAACTTTTAGAAACCATTGCCTTACAGTTGGGATTTGAGGCGTTTTTCAGTTTTGAGCTATTAGGATTTTAGCTGCTATTAATAAAAGAGTCGCCATCTCAGCTTTTATTTTAGTTAGCGTGGAGTTTTCCCAATGGTTTAAAAGAAGGGATTGTGGAATGTTTGGGATGGTATGATGTAAACTCTTTTCTGTAATCGGCAAAAGAGACTTCCAGAAAATGTTTATTTGTGGACATTCCCACTAACAATGTAAAAAAGTGCCCAGTAGTCTGCATTCTTTCCAACGTTTGGGATTTTTTAAGGCCTTACAATAAAACAATCTTAGTGGGGTTATATACCTCCTAGAAAATAGTTTTTAGTTTTGCAACTTAAGGTTTAAAGAGTATGTGTTATATAAAGCAAATGGCCAAATTTTGTGTCATTGGTTGTCAGTGAATGGGATATTGCAGTTTTTATGCCACATGTGTTATTTTGATGAGGTAATATTCCACAATTTTTGATGTAACATTTGATATAGTATTTTAATGAGACCTTTAGTTTTTTGTATTCCCTTTTCAATCATCACATCTCATTTGACCTTCAGCCTACTGGTTTTGCCAGCACTGGCCACAGGTTTTTCTTTCAACTCCATCTTTGTCTTGAGACCCACTTATTCTGCCCTGCCCATACCATTTTAAAGCCCCACCCTTCAGTATTGTTTCAACCCAAAGTTGACTCTAGGAGCTTCCTAAAACTCTATGGTGGGGGTCCCCAATGTCGTGTCCAGGGTTTCCATGGTGCCCGTCGGTACCTTTCCTGGTACCCATCAAGTGCTTTTAGAAAGTGGGTTAAATGGGTTGTTTGCCCTGCAAGGTTTCTGATTGATTGTGTAGATTAAAAGGCATCTTGTTGAACATAGCTTCTAGTTGAAATGATGAGGAATTACTATTAAAGTAACAGGGCTTTTTTTTCTAGGGGGATGCACCGGAATAGAGTTCTGGAACCTCTTCAACAAAATTATTTTTAAAATGTTTAAACGTTCTTGAAAACTTCATTTCTCTCTTGAGAGTTCTGGCATCTCTCTTTTGTAAAGTCCTGGTTATATGTAACATTGCCCCATGACATTTTGTGGTTGGCTCCACTTCCTGCGGCAGCCATTTTGTAATTGGGCCCATTGCCCTCTGTCAGAAATCCAAAGGCACGCACAAGCTCAGAAAGACTGGGGACTGCTGCTCTATTGTAAAGCACTAGAGATTTAGAAGTATGAGGAGAGGAGCATTTGGGGGGAAGAGAGTGGGAGCAATAGTGTTGCATGGCACTCTAGGAATCCCCTAAAACTCTATGATGCTGCCCCCTGTTTTGCTCCCACTGCTCACGTGCATAAGGGTGGGACCCAGGGCAGTGGGGTCAGAAGGTTGCTGTGGTGGGCAGCCTGGTAAGGCTATATAGATCATGGTTTTACAAATCAAAGAATTTTATTTTTCATAATGAGGTTTAGAGTGACAGCAAAATATGTAATTTCAGAAAGGAAATTATGCAGTCTTTTTTTTTACAAATGAAGTGGTAGTGGCAATGACAGATGGCATCTGTTTACTTACACATCCTTACTAGTTCCAAAACACAAAATTTGGAACACAAAGGTCCCTACTTTCTTTGTCTGAGTTGTCATTCTGCTGTTAGCCTAACTGCTCTTTTATGTTATCAATATTTTGGGGAATATTAGCTATTATCAATATGCAGCAGGTTTACGGGACCTTTCACCAATGTATACAGAGGATGCGCTAACCGATGCTTCTGAGAAACTGACATGGACTCAATTTAAGGATGTAAAATTGTTTGTTTACTAGAGTATAATAAAAAGGTTATACAAGACTATGCTGTTCTGTCATTCATACATACATACAGTACTAAGAGATTAGATAGAAATTACAGGGACTTGTGCATGAGCAGGTAATTGATGGTTTCTGTCGAGGGTGATATTTACCTATATAGATGCGATGGAATCTGGCTGGAAAATGGGGATGAGGAGACCTTAGGAAGATGATAAGGGTCGTGGCTCTGAACCGGCAGAGAACCATGAGGCGGATCCCAGTGGTGCACCCAGGAATCCGTGAGAGAGGAAGGATTGGATATGGGAGCAGGAGGTAGGAAGGTGATCAGTAGGAAGGTGATCAGTAGGACTCGAACTCAAGAGAGCTCTCTCTTGTAACCTTGGGGAGCATCTTTTATTGAGAGGTGATACCTGGGAGGATGGCATGATATGATGTCATCCCTAAAAAACCTATAGAGGGTCCATTTGCTATCTCTAGCTATCTCTAACCACTAAGGGGGTGTTAAAGGAGGGGACAATATTCAGATCTGTCTGATGGTCAGGGCAGGATGTTGCTGCCAGCGGGATCTGGCGCCGATCTTCTGGATCACAGGAATGCCGACCATGGGAACCGGTCCTCAGGAAGCATCCCAGTATCTTCATGCCCAGGTGTGATGCTCTTTGAAGTATCATATGGAAATGAAGGCTGGCAGGAAGGGGCACCAGGATGTATACATGAAAGGAGTATGTGTCCTATAGAGTTGCAGATGTAAGCTTGCAACTTCCTGTCTTTGTAGGAGAGTGTTCTTGGTTTCTGATATCAATCCTCCTGCCTGGAGGTGGTAACCTCAGAAAATGGTATTCTGTTCCTATAGTGTATCTCTTCCCATCTTCCCACTGGTCACCTAGTGTACTCTCATGTCCCACATAACTAATGGCATAGTTCATGTGTGGTTTTCATCACTTAGCAAAAGTCCATAAAATGTTGCGCAGCCTTACACTACATAGCAGATTTTTTTTGGAGAATTGTACCTTCCTACTGATCACTGAGGACTGCAGTGGCTCAAGTGGTTAAGACACTGAACTGCAGACCAGAAGGTTGGTAGTTCAGCAGTTCGAGACCCAAGTGCTGCATGATGGAGTGAGCTTGTGTCTCTGATCCCAGCTCCTGCCAACCTAGCAGTTTGAAAGCAAGAAAGTACAAGTAGATAAATAAGGACCACTTCGGTGGGAAGGTAACAGCATTCTGTGCATCTCGGCATCTAGTCATGCCAGCAACATGACCACAGAAACATCTTTGGACAGCGCTGGCTCTTTGGCTTGGAAACGGCGATGAGCACCACATCCCTAGAGTTGTATTCAACTGGCTTTTGAGCAAAGGAAACCTTTACCTTTACCTTATGGATCACTGACAAAACACAGATTCCACTGGCACAGGCCAAATCTCCCCTTAATGTGTGTAGTAACATTTAAAAACTGATATATATTACTCTTTCACAGGATAGACTTTGGGTTAGATCCTGACTAAATTTTCCAGTGACAGAATGGAACTTTCCTGCCTGCCCCCTCCCACAGCAGCCTCCATGAAATGCTACTCCAGGGGGATAGGGGACCCCGAGGAAAGGAGGGTCTGGAGCAGGAAGGGGGCATCACGGGAAATTACCAGTTTAGTTTGGGTCCAACCCAACAGTTACACAAAGCAAATGATTTTATTTTCACCCAAAATATTGTCAACAAGCAAGCACCATTCATTCTAGGTAGGGAGGGGGAAAGACTCCATTTCCATGACAAAATTAAACCCTGTTGACACTGAGAGGAGGTTTAGGGGTGCCAGGTCGAGCTTTTTCAAAATTACCTGGAGATTTTGGGGGTGGAACCAAAGGAAGGGAAACCTAAAGGATAATGCCAGCCAGCCCATTTATATCTCTGGGAAGGGGTCCAGTTACGCAAAGGGAAATAAGTCAAACAACAGAGCACATTTGAACTGAACATAGATGTCTTAAACCTTACACCTACAACAATGATGTTACAAGCAAGTGAAAAACAGACACTTTAAGTCAGATTTCGGTTTTTTGGGAAAGAACTCAGGGAGGGACAAAACAGGGCTCCTTGAACATTAAAGGATTTCCAAAGGAACTGCAAGTCTATTTGTTTGCGCACCCCTTCTTGGGAGGAGCTGGTTTGTTGGTTTGTTTGTTTTAAATATCAGACCTCAAGCTAGAAATAAAGCCTTGCCTATATGTGTATTTCTGTGAGTCTCATTACTTATGATCATTGATAAATGTACCACAAATGAAAAGCATAGCTTAAAATCCCGCTGTTTTATGTCTTTGTTACAGATTCTTTAGTAAATAAAATAGAACTCTTGTGGTAGCACAGCCATAGTTTGTAAGCCTGACATTAGCCACAGTGAAAGGCTGGGTGGCAAAAACAAATCTGGGAAGACCTCATTTTACAAGCTGGAAGTGGAGAGTTAAATGAGTTATTTCTAAGCGTCACTGATCCACAGGGAGCCCCAGGGTGTTTTATGCTTTGTTTGTCTATGTATTATTCAGAAAGCAAGCAAAGCTCAGTGTTAAATCAACAGCATTCTGTCTTGACTGTAAGAGAGATCTCTCACTGTGTGGCAAATTGTGCTAAAAAACTAAGGTCTTGCTTGCCATGGAGCTGCTGGTCTATTAAATACTCCAATGGACAGATGGCCACCAGCTCAATCCCATCCAACAAGGCAGGATCATCAGCCTACCTTCACCACCATTCTGATCAACCCAGCAGGGCTTTCAGAGACAGCATCTCCAGAGGACACCAGCAATAGAGTTGCCAGCTTTGGGTTGGGAAATGCCAGGGGTCATTTTGAGCAGGAGCTCGGGGGAGCTCAGCTCCGGAAGTTGGTGCCAGCCCCCCTGCGGGGGAATGCCTGCTTGTGCCATGGCTGCAGCAAAATGACCCCGTCCCTTGGAAAGGTCCTTGTTCCTCTGACCAGCCTTCTGTAAGGCTTCAGCCACCACTGAAGCTATCCTCCCAGAATAGTCGTATTTCTGAGGCTTGGATTAGTAGCTGTCCTCTCTCTGCCAGTTCTGTCTTTCTCTCTCTCTCTCCCTCCCTCCCTCCTCTCTCTCCTTTCTTGCCTTCTGACATACTTCTGGTGATGTCAGGTGGTGTAGCATATGCAAATCAGTTATGCTAAGGAGTTACGCTAATGAGCTCCTGCACCTCTTTTTCTACGAAATGACCCCTGGGAAATGCCACAAATGGCAAGAAGGACCAGAGTCTGGGCTGATTTGACTCCTGTTGCCATATTCCTGAAATACTTGATAGGGTTGCCAGCTCCCAGTTGGGAAATACCTGGAGAATTTGGGGGTAGATCATGAGGAAGGTGCTGTTTGGGGATGGGAGGGACTTCAAGGGGGTATAATCTACTTTCCAAAGCAGCCATTTTCTCTAGGTGAGCTGATCTCTGTCACCTAGATATCAGTTGTAATCCCAGGAGAACTCCAGATACCACCTGGAGGTACCTGGAGGTACCAGATACCACCAGGAGAACTCCAGATACCACTTGGTCCAGCAAGGGTGTTGATGTATGTCTTACAAACAGCACACTGTAGAAGTTCACAGTGAGGGGTGCTATGAAAATTTTTAGCTCCCCCATCTCAAATTGAAAATCCTCATTTTTTTTCCTGGTCTCCTCCACAAAAATTGAACCCATCATGCCATTTTGTGTTTTTTCAAACTGAATTATGTCCATCCAGCTCATGCAGTTTCAAACACAATGCCTTGTGTCAATCGCTGGCAGAAGAATGGCTCCAAGGTGCCATCAAAAGGAAACAAATGGATTGGGAAGACCGGTGAAGAAAATGGACAAAATGGAAAACCCCACTGCAATAACCTTCAAAAACAAAAAGATGGTTAGACCTGCACTGGGCAGGCAGTCAAACTAGATGAGACCTTTTTGTCCCTTCAAAACTCTGCAATTCTACAGCCTCAATGTCTCCCATGGCTAGGGTTGCCAGCCTCCAGGTGGTAGAAGCCAAAAATGAGAGATCACGGGAGGAAGTAGAAATCTAAAAAATGACATGAAAAAAAATCCATGACAAAAATAACAAAAAGTCAATAAAGATGTATTTGCAAACACATTTACTGTAGCAATACTGTAGAAAATTCTCTTCTATCATCACTCACACGTTGTCATGGATATTGTTTTTTTAAAATCTTTTCAGCCTCCAGGTGATGCCTGGAGACCTCCTGGGATTACAACTGCTCTCTGAGTGACAGAGATAAATTCACTTGGAGAAAATTGCCACTTTGGAAGGTGGACTCTATGGCATTACACCCCATTGAAGTCCCTCCCCTACCTAAAGCCAGCACTCCTTGGTTTCCATCTCCAAAATCTCCAAGTATTTCCCAATCCAGAGCTGGCAGCCCTACCCACAGCTCTGGAAATGGTTTGGACAGCAGCTTCATATCTTTAATATAAGACTCCTTTAATTAGAACAACCCTCCCTGGTCTATCTAATGATGATTATTCCTGTTTATGGAAAGATAAATGACAACAACCATTCTGCTTCATTGATATATACTACATGATGGCAGATATGATTGTAGCTGAGTCATCTCTCCAACAATATTATCCCCTTGTGTCACCCACAGCGAATCTGGCCCTACTCCCATTGTAGTTCATGCCCCTCTCTCTTTTTGAACAGGTTAAACAAGGTCAGCTGCCTATAGCTGGTTCCCTGACTGGCTGATCTGATGTGACCTAAATCAACCTATCCACTCTCTAGGAGATCCATCTGGCCCATGATACAATGTCAGTCCAGCACTAGATGGAAGCAGCCAGGGAATGTATAATTACACAGCTAGCAGGGGCTTTGATCTGTTGTTTCTGACTACACTGGAACAGATGTCCGAGCGCACACAGAGTCAGTTCTAGGCTCAGAGCCATGCAAGGGCATTGACACTACTTGGGCCTTTTGGACTGGTGGTGAGTCCACTGTTTTTCGAAATATGCATAAATATTAGTGTTACTAGACCTTCTGCGTAATGTTGAGAGGGTAAATGCTGACTCCCCATCATCTGTGTGCGAAAGAGTTCACTTAAAATTGCTGTTACAAAGGTGCCTTTTTAATTTACCAGCATACCGGTGATAATTTTTCTTTTAATCCCATGTCTCATTCATAATTCATTGTGTTTGTGTCTCGCATAGAACCATTTTAACACTATATCTTTTACTGCAGTCTATCACCTTCACTGGAACCAAAGGTAATTGGGCTGTAAAAACATTCCCTTTAAGACTTACACCAGACAGTAACTTGTTCCATTTTGAACGCTGACCAAATTTCAGATTGAAATGCCTCTACCCCAGGATGTGTCTGCATGCTCACATTCTTTCTCAGGCCTTTTAATGGCTGCTTGACTTGTAGTGGAGAAACTTTGCAGACATTCAAGCTGCAAACCAAGCTGGAGCTAAGCGACACCTGACAGGGCTGCTGAGAGCCACCAGGGCCCGCCGACAAAGATTCCATCTGATTCCGCCCCCTCATGACCTTGATCCCAACCAAATATCGTATCAAAACAAATTACTTGGCGAGCTGTTAGCATGCATCTATAATAATAAAAGGATCCACGTGTCAGTCTGTCTGTTACTTTGTAGCAGGCATAACTCATTAGAAAGTAAAACTTGATCAGCCAAATTGGGCCCCCAGCTTCAGGATGATCGTGGGAATTCCAGGGGCAAAATGGAAGGAACTGGAATATCTTGGCGTAGGTTATCTCAAGACTCCCCCATGCAATTTGCAGTAGAAACTAAGGTTGTGTAGTGGTTGAAGTGTCGGACTAGGATCTGGGAAATCCAGGTTCAAATCCCCTCTCATGCCATGGAAGCTTGCTGGGTGAACTTGGGCCCATCATACCCTATCAGCCTAACCTTCCTCGCAGGGCTGTTGTGAAAATAAAACAGAGGAGTGGAGAACAATGAGAGTTGCTTTAGTTCCCCCTTGGGATAAAGGTGGGATATCAAGTAAGTAAATAAATAAATTCTAACATCTGTTTCTCATTTGTTACCACAGAGGCAGATTAACATTTATTATCATACATGTTAATGGTGGGGAGCATGAGGAAATAGTAACTCCCCCTTCTGTCCATAATATTAACAGAGGTTTGTTTCTGTATTACCATTAAAAACATTCTAAGTTTCCAACCAGGATGGGACTGAGGAGGCTTTATGATGGAAAAATAAAGGGGGGAGGAAGAAAAATTCGAACTGGGGCTGGATGAATGGCAGATCATAAAAGGAAGAGAACAAAATGAAGGAGGAGATGTGGGAAAGAGTTAGAGAAATGTAGGAAAAGACCACAAAAGGTTCTTTTTCTAGGTGGAACTCAAGAAAAAAGCAAACCATATAGATCTTTTTAGGAGGCTGCATCCTGTCCTGGCTGGTCTCCCCTTGCTCCTGTGCAGGTTTGGCTGATAGGTTTAGCAAAATCTTATCAGCATACAGTTCCCCTCAGCCTTGTAGTAAACTTTGCAGAAAGGCTGAGCTCTTTGCTGTGTTCTGCCTTCCCTTTGCCCCCGTTGCAGTTAGAACTGCATTAGAATAAATTTTTAAACACATTCCATGAAAACCGCATGAGGCTGGCTCTAGGGTCCTGAAGCTGACTCCCCCCCACCAAATTTTTGTCCCCTCCAATCCCCCTCTGTCAGTGGCCCTGACTGCTAGATGACAGTTATCACAAACACATTTTCTCCCAGAGGGAGCTATCTAACAACTTTTTAAAGTATATACAAATGCCTTAGAACAAGAGTCTTGAACCAGAGAAATATGTTAAGAACAGCTTAATCAGAAAACAGTGATGCCCGATGCATGTAGAATATAGAAACACCTTCGCCAGTTCTTCAGGTGTTGGGAGATCCTTTAGTCTTGGTTCCTTCTATTGGAACAACCCTTCATTCTATCTGAGAGCGTAGGCAGCAGGTAGCATGACAGTTGCTGGTGGTATAAGAACGTAAGGAGAACCCTGCTGGATCAGAGCAGTGGTTCATCTAACTCAAGCATTTCGTTTCATAAAGTGGCTGACCAGTTAGTTGCTTTGGAAGGCCAACTGGAGGGCATATAAGCCAAGGCTTTCCCTTGATGTTCCCTCCTAGCACTGAAAGTGAAGGTTCTCTTTAGCTAGTAGCAACTGATGGACCTGTCCTCCATGGATCTATCTAATCCTCTTTTCAAGTCAAAGGTAGAACACACTCTTCATTTGGTTCACAGTTATCTCTGGTCTATCAGTATCCCCAGCCTTTTGAAACAGTACAAAACCAGTGAACCTCGTTTGACCGGGAATGGTAACAGACAGAAAATATGAGTTTATTCAGGATTGTTGGCTTACTGAATAAAACATTTCCTGCAGGAAAAAGCAACCACTCCCCTCTAATGGGGGTAATAAACATGAAAGAGGGGGAGAAGGAGGGACACCCCATGCAACGGAACCGGTCTTCAGGCTTCTTGATTTGGGGCCTTGCTTCATTACTCTTCTCTAAGTGGCCCACTGGCAAAACTTAGATGCTGACCAGGAGAGTCTTGTCTGTCTTTAGCTTTGGTAGGAACGAACACAACCAGTTTTTCTTATAGAAAAGATCTTACTACAGGTATCCTCTAGGAGGAGCTAGAGAATAAAGAAAGTCTCTCTGCCTGTAGGGTCTTTAAAAAAAACACTTTCTTTTTTTACACCGCAAAGAGACTGATGTGTACTGCTATGAGAATGAAGTTCCGATCTATAAAGTCCTTTGAGAGGATGGCGTTTGGCTAGATGGGAACATCAAGTCATGCTTCAGGACCCTGTAGAGACCGACAAAGGATTCAGCCCACGTGTCTTTCTGGTGTCCTTGGGACTGAGCAGCCTGATATGCTGTGTAGACCATAGTTAGCATCGTCCTTTCAAAATCTTCTTTTTTAAGCATCCCAGGGTAGCCCAAAAGCCTGGCATTCAGCCTGCGAATGTCTGTGATGCTTTTGGGGATAACGTCATTGCACAGGGTGTCAAATGCCTCAGCCACCCTCATGGAAGCCAGTTCCTGGTCTCTGACAGAGATCTTCAGATCTTTGTTGATTTCCAGCTCCGTTAGAAACTAGCACAAAAACAGAGAGAAAGGGATTTATGCTTAGAACTGAAAGTTACACACACACACACACACACACACCATGGGGATTAACTATGTGCTAAATGCAAAAGACTGTTGAGCTGTCAGGGCCAGATTATCGATTCCCATCTTTAACCTGTATGTGCAGTAGTTTCTGCCAGCAGGCATATCCTGGAGCCATCAAATGCAGAGGCTACCCTGAGGTTTCAACCTGCCACTTGGCCATTGCCCCCGAAGCTGAGTCTCAGGAACCAGGGCCTGAGATGCTGGCAACCCCAGTGGAAAGTCACAAGTACATAAAACACTTCTCTGCACTGTCAACAGTCAACGGCAGCAAGGCCGGCCCCAGGGTTTTTTGCGCACTAGGCGAGGTTACCTTGTGGCGCCCCCCCCCCCCAGGCGAGGCTGCCTTGTAGCACCCTCCCACGGCAGAGACCCACCCACAAGGGACACCCCCCCTGGCCCCAGCACCTGCCCAGGCTCATGAGCTCTCCAGCCCCACTGGCAGCCACCTGCACCGGCTGGCTGCAGCGCCTACAAGTCTATCTGCATTGGTCCAAGGCTAAGTTTGGTTCTTAGCCTGAATTGAAAGCTGCATTCAGACATTTAAAATATTGAGCGGGAGGCGATGAATCAATCAAACAGGCTTTTATTCAAACACATTGCTTCAGCTCAAAAGACAGCTCTCTGAGAGCGGCACCTTAATTTATACTGTCCCAACTCATAACTTCAAACAATGTAACTATATATACAAACAATCCTATTGGACCTAAGCGAGGCTCAGCAATTGGCTACCAAGATTTGCTTAAGGACCAATGAGAGTCTTTATTCGTTAGCCAATAAGAATGAACCTTTTGCATACCAGAGTCTTTTCAAGCTGTGGCTATTTAATAATACGAACACAACAAGACATAATGGTAAATCATGGTTACATAAAGCACACTATCTCCTGGTTTGAGTCTCTCTTACTCTCTTCGCTACCCTGTTTGCCAGCTGCACCCCTAGGCGGCCACCTAGTTGGCCTACTGATAGAGCCGGCCCTGAACGGCAGCCAGCAGGGGTTAGGAGCCTAGCCTAGCCTTCTTCCAAACATGATAGTTCTCTGTGTTCACAGGGAAATATCCCATGGTGTAAGTTTACACCTGTGACTTGAAACAGTACAGTTTAGACACAGCTTTGTCACCTCATTTTATTTTTGTGAAAACGAGGGCCTCAGAGTCAGGTGACGGATTGCTGGAACTCCCCCCCCCCCCACCAACTTATGCAGTTTCAGTTGGTAGCGGTGGCGTTCTACAGTCGAAGGACTAGATTTGGTTCAGTAGCACCTTAGAGACCAGCAGGATTTTGAGAGCCAAAGCTCTCTTTTGTCAGAGACCTAACAGAGGAGTATCTGATGAAAGCTGCTCTGACTGTCAAAAGCTGATCCCCTGAAAATCTTGTTGGCCTCTTAAGGTGCCGCTGGATTGAAATCTGGCTCATCACCTTGTACAGTTTTACTGGTTTTTAGTCCATTGTTACTGAGGGGCACTTGGCACCCTTAGATCCCCTTTCACTTAAAAATCATGATCTTCCAGTGCCGAAAGGGCCCCTCCCCACTTGCTTAGTTAGGACATCGCTCTGTGATAAAAATGGTTATGGTTATTCTGGAGTGAGGATTGCACTGAGCCTGTCAATATACAGTGAGTCACAGAGCTCACTTGCTGTTCTTGTCGGAGAGCTGCTATTCAGTGGCTGGTCCATCAGGCAGAGGCAAAGGGGAGTTTCTCTGTAGGGCAGCTTCTCCATGCCTGTTGTTTGTTGCCACCAAAACGGGTGTTTTGGGTTGAGAACAAAAACTAGGGGTGCCAGCCTCCAGGTGGGACCTAGGGATCCCCCGGAATTACAGCTCATTTCCAGAGTACAGAGATCAGTTCCTCTGGAGAAAATGGATGATTTGGAGGGTCAACTCTTGACATTGTATCCCACTGAGGTCCCTCTCCTCCCCGGGCTTCATCCCCAGATCTCCAGGAGTTTCCCAAACTGGATTTTGCAACCATACCCCACTAGGGTTGCCAAGTCTTATGGACTCACTGGCGGGGGGGAGTCCTCCTGTGTCCGGGAATTTCTTCTGGCGCGCGCAAAGCGTGCGCACCTGGCAGCATCACCAGAAGTGACATTAGCACATTGGGGGCGTTGCCAGGGCATTGCCCTGCCGACGCCCCAACATGCCGACATCACTTCCGGTGATGTCATTACATCGTCCTCACCGGACGACTTCGGGGGTGGGGTTCCCCCCGCCGGCCGAATGCTGGCCGGTGGATCGGGAACCCCTTTAGCGGGGGATCCCCCGCCCCCCGGGCTGATTTGGCAGCCCTATACCCCACCCCCACCCCACCCCCAGCCTTGAACCAGTGAAGACCTGGAAGCCCCGGAATACACAGTTCCATTTCTTTGCACATACACCGTGGTTATGGTCAATGACTAAAACCATAACACTCTTATTACTTTGTCGGGAGGGAGGGGAAGCTGGATTTTGAATCCATCACTTTCCCCCTTGTCCTTCCTCCAAGGAGCTCTGGGCCATGTGCATGGCTTTCCCAGCTGTTTTAGCCTCACCAGAGCCCTGTGAGGTGGAGTAGATGGATAGAGTGGGACTGGCCCAAAGTCAGCCCATGAGAACTATGGTTGAATAGGAATTTGAACCCAAGTCTCGCGAGTCATAGTTCAAGATTCTGTATTGTATTGGATGTTATTGTATTTTGTGACAATGCTGGTTTAATTGGAAAGCTAGAGGGTTTTTTTTTTAAAAAAAAATGCCTCCTCGATTCTCAGGATGAAACTGCAGGGTTTTTTTCCCTGGCCAAAATAACAAAATTCAATTACACGCCTGTTTTTGCATAGAAATAGTGTACAAATGGCATATAGCATCCAAATGGAATACACATGGTGTTAAGAAATGTAAAAGAAATTAACTAAATGGAAGCCAGCCAGTAAAAATGACGGGGTAAAAACACTCAGGAACAAATATGTGTGAAATCTAAAATAAGCGAAAGAAAGCAAGTGAGCAAGCAAGCAAGAATATTTGTACGTCTCTAATTTGGTAGGATAGTCTTGCTTTAATGGTTCTGCTTCCAGGGTGGGTGACAGTCATGCACACTCATAGATTACATGAAGCTTGTAAGTGGGAGGGCTGTGGCACAGTTGGTAGAGCACCTGCTTAGTATGCAGAAGGTCCCAGGTTCAGTCCTCAGAATCTCTAATCAAAAAGACCTGGTAGTGAGGATGTGAAAGACCTCTGCCTGAGGCCCTCGGGAGCTGCTATCTATCTGAGTAGATCAGGCCAGCCCTGATGGTCCTAGGGTCTGATTCAGTATAAGGTGGCTGGCTTCATGTATTTTCATGTATTCTTATTTTTACTCAGAAATCCCACTGATAACAGTGGGATTTCTGTCAAAGCAACTTTGGACCACTTTCAGAAGTTGCTCCACGTGTGCACATTATTCTGAAATTCTGTGGGAGAGACCCACCGAAGGTGCTATCAGCTGCAAAATATAGTGCCTACTGCGCAGGCCATGCTTCTATAAAGTGAAAAGGAGATTTTTGCGCCAAATCAAATAGTTAAGAAGTAGTTTGCAGCTGGGGGGGGGGCTGAGCCAGTGTGCATAGGGTTGCCAGGTTGCCAGCGGGGGATGGGGGTAGGTATGCCAGATCCATGTTGGGAAAGTCCTGGAGATTTGGGGATGGAGCCTGGGGAGGACAGAAACCTCACTGGGGTACAATGCCATAGAGCCCACCCTCTAAAACATCCATTTTTTCCCCAGAGGATCTGATCTCTGTCATCTGGAAATGAGCTGTAATTCCAGGGAACCCCCGGTCCCACCTAGAGGCTGGCATCCCTATGCTACAACATTGGACTAGTATCTGGGAGAGCCAGGTCATGTCATGGAAGCTTACTGGGTGACCTTGGGCCAGTCACTATCAGCTCAGGCTGGTCACTATCTCTCAACTATCTCTCTCAACCTACCTCACAGAGTGGTGTGAGGATAACATGCAGGCAGAGTGAACAATGTTTGAAGCTGTTTTGTCTCTCCATTGGGGCGAAAAGTATGGTACAAATAAATAAATATTGACATAAAATAGGAAGCACACGCATTGGGCTAAAGATAGACATACAACTGAACAGGAACAAATGCATGTTTTTCACACTGTGGAGTAAGTTCACTTCCCTGCCCCTGAAGGACCCATACAGTCTGTGGATCAACACCTGACTGGCCCTTCCTGTTTGCTTCCCGCCCATTTTCAAGTGCGTTGTTCATTTCAGTCTTCCATGTTTCCCTGAGAGAATGTTTGTTCCATGCTTGAAAAACATTTCTGAGTGCTCATCCAGATTTGCTGGTATTATTTTTACAGAGAAGTTCTCACACATACTGAACCTCGAACAGAAGGTTCACGTCTTCCTGAGATTTCTGAAGGACGGGGTTGAGAAGGGTGGCGGAGGACCTCTTCACTCGCTGAGCAGATGGGAAAAGCATTGCTGAGAAGGAAACATGGGAGAAAGACATTGTCAAAATCAAATGAGCTCTTGGTTTTTTTCCACCAAAGGGCTCCTCTGCTTTCCAGAGTTTCCCAGCATGCAGAAATTAAGCTGGAAATCCAAACTACCCTTGTTGAGTTTCTGCCTAGTGTAGAAAACAAGGTCTAAGTCTGAGCCCTATTTTAGGCCAAGGACAGACTGGCAGTCTGGCCTGCTCTGCCTCCGCTTTAAAAGTGGAGGCAGAGTGGCCGTTCAGACTGCCACATCTGCCCGAAGGAGGCGGCCCGGACACAACGCGTCCGGCGCCGTGCTCCTCCCGCAGCAGCCGGGCACCACTTAAAAGTGGTGTCCCAGCTGCAGCGCGCACGTTCCACCCGCTTCCGGCAGGTGTGAGTGCACGCCGGGCCGGGGGAGCCGCGCAGCGTTCGGATGCTGCCTCCGGAAGCCGCCCGCAGTCTGGACGCTGTGGGTGGCTTCCTTGTGGCGGCGTGTGAACGCCGTGCGGCGGGGGCGATTCCCCCCGCCTTGTTCTGCCGTGCCTCTCTTCGCCGCTAGTAAAGCCTAGCCATTACTGAAAGAAATGTATTTGTATTTAGCCATAGGCTGTTACAAACCAAGGATAACAACAGAGAGGGTTGCTAAAAATATAAGTATTCATATGAAATGGAGTAAAATTTAAGATATAATAAAACTATAAAATCAGAATAAGATAAACTGTAAAATATAGGCTATTAATTAAATCAAAAGGTGTCTGCTAAGGCCAATATTAATTAGTTCCCATAAGAGCAGGATTGGCCCGTATTTTCTTTGCAGCCAAGGCATATAATGCCATTCTGTAAGATATGTTGGCATCGGAATCAGCTAACAAGAATACAGTCTTCTCAGAGTCTGAGTAAAAACGTAAGTCCAATAAAAATCCCAGAGAGGAATTCTAACCTAGGTTGGATATACATCGAACATTCAAGAATATAATGGGGAAGATCCTCAATAACAGATGAGCCACAAATACAAAAGTGCTGTTCCTTAGATGTTCTACCATAGTGGCCATCTAATTGGAGTAAAGCCTAGCCAGTCTTTCAAAACCAGTTTCTACCAATGCTGTTCCCTGGTCCCAGCAAAATGTCCTGATATCCATCCAGTTTGGTGTAGTGGTTAAGTGTGCGGACTCTAATGTGGGAGAGCCGAGTTTGATTCCCCACTTTTCCACTTGCAGCTGCTGGATGACCTTGGGCAAGCCATAGTTCTAGCACAGCTGTTCTTGAAAAAGAGCAGTTTCTGTCAGAGCTCTCCCAGCCCCACCTACCTCCCAGGGTGTCAGTTGTGGGAAGGGGAAGGGAAAGGAGATTGTAAGCCATTCTGAGACTCCCTTAGTTAATGAAGGTAAGGGTATAAATCCAATCTCCTCCTCCTCCTCCTCCTCCATCTCTATCCTACTTTTTTGCTTAATTTTACAGCCTTAGAGGCTGAGAAGCCCATAACTTCTGCTACACTCAAAACATTACTTAGGTCCTGTTTACCCACACCCCATGTTATCAAGCTGTCTTCTGTCACCCCATGTCTGATTTTTGTCCCCGTAAGATACGTGGAAGGTCAGTCATGTTTCCTTTTACACCCTGAACTCCTGTATCAGCATGAGCCATTTTAGCTCTGTAGTATGATCTCTAACCACAAGGTGGTGTAGGATTGCAGTAACAGCAATCAGGGTTGCTGGAACTAGGGTTGCCAAAGGGTGAAAATAAGTTAGGTGAAGACAGGGCCAAATGTGTCATAATGGGGGTGGAGCTTGGAGGAATCTGACTGGGCAGCACAGACACAGTTGCAGCTAGGGTTACCAGCCTCCAGCCTAGGGACTGGAGTTCTCCCAGGCTGTTCCCTGAAACTAGGAATTTCAGCTTGGTTGATTCTTGGAGATTTGAGTGTGAAACCTGGGAAGAACAGAGTCTAGAGAAAGGAGGGAACTGAGCAGATAGGTAATGCAATGAACTCTACCCTCCGAAGCAGCCATTTCTTCCAGGGGGGTTGATATCTGTAGTCTGGAATTCAGTTGTAATTCCAGGAGACCTCCAGGCCTCACCTGGCGGTTTGTAACCCTAGCTGCAACTGTGTGTATTTTTGTGCTGACTTGTCAGGCTCCTCCAAGCTTGAGGCCCTTTATGACATATTTGCTCCTGTTCTCGTCTAACTTATTTTAGGCAATCGCTCCTAACTAGAAAAGTCATTTATTCCATTGATTTATTACACCTGCATCCCACCATTCCTCCAGAAAGCTCACAGTGGCCATCGGTAAGGCGTTATTCATCACAACAGCCCTGCAAGGTAGTCTGGCATTCCAACCTCTGCCTCCTCCTATGTCCCCCCTTCATTCAGATTCCGCTCTTTGTGTATGTTCTGCTTCTCCTGCCTAACAGAGACACCTTTTGCTCCTGAAAAGAAAGAGTAATGTTCACCATTAAAAACTTGAAGTGCTAATTGCTGAGTAATTAAAACTTCACTCACCCTGCAATCACTCTGTTTATTTGCCAAAACAACTGCTGGCCGGGATCCCAGCTGACAGCTCGAAAACGAGTAACTGTTCAAGCACCCTTCCTTGGAAAACTGCCCCATGTATTCAGCAGAGCTTGGGGAGTGGGGAGAAGAGAGATCAGAGTCTTCCACGTTCCCTTCTACTGCGAAGGTGGCAACTGGAGCAAATGGAAGCAAATGCTTCTCGGTGTCTGTAGGCTTAGAAAGAGTCAGAGGGTCCAGATTTTGCCGTGGGAGGGCATTGTCAGGCACCCCTCCTGTAAAAACTGTGGCCCTGTTCGTAAGCTACAGTGAACTCATGTGGAATCCATGTACAGTATGCACTTTATTGTTCTTTGTATGTGTCTCGAGAAATTCTCATGTTACAGTCAATATGTCTACAGCAGAACGTGTGATACAACCCCCAGGTTTATCCAGGTACTAGTCCCTGGTTCATTCATAAAGTAAAGCATACATTGACTGTTTCTTACAAAGAGTTGTGCATGTGTTAGGGTTGCCATCCCCCTGATGGGGGTGGGGTTCCCCCGATTTTGCCCCCCCTGAAGCACCCCATCCTGCCCTACATAGCTGGTGTGATTATGGAACAGAGGTCCATCAGTGGCTATTAGCCACAAGGTATAGATAGGAACTCTCAGTCTGGGGCAAGTGATGCTCTGCATTCTTGGTGCTTGGGGGTGGGGCACCAGTGAGGGGGCTTCTAGTGTCCTGGCCCCACTGGTGGGGCAAAAGCGAAGAAAAAAAAGGGGGGGACTCAACCCTAAAAATAGCTGCAATCTGAGTGGGTGAAGCTAACAAGTACATAATTACAAAAAATTACAAATATTTATTAGAGTGAATAAGGTTAATAGTAAGGTTAAAAGAAGCAGTCTAAATATTGGGCTTTTAAAGCTTATTTCATTCAGAACTGTTTGTAATGCGTATCAAATTGATAGATAAAACTTTTGACCTAAGGACCATATGTGTTTCAGCCCCTATGGGCCTCCCTCATTGGTCAATATTCCTTATTTTAACAATGACACACATCCATAAATACATGCATAAAGAATATTGTATATACACATATGTGACCAGGTGTTTTTTTTCCATAAATGCTATGCAGTTGCTACAAATTTGTATGATGGACCTGAATAGTAGCTGTACAAATTCTCCAACTTAATCTGGTACCAAATGTCCCATTTGTCAGCATGTGTCTCACTTCCATTGGCCTGATCCAACATTGACTTCTCTGATGTTCTTATGTTCATCACCTAGAGATGATGTCATTGCACTGGGCACATCATATGGGGGATGCTCTAGCATTTGGGCAAAAACTCTATGGTCCTTTCCTCAAATGCTACAGCGTTTTGCCTGATGTGCCCTGCGTGATGATGTCACCTCTGGGTGACATTATTGCAGTGCACACATGCAAGAAGACTCCCAGGAGAAGACTACACCTCCTCTCTGCCAGCAGCCAGGGAAGACCTGGCAACCCTATCACACGTACATGTACAGGCAGGAGGTACATGCATTCACTTTACCATGTGAACAGAGCTATGGTACAGTGAAAGCCCAGGATAACATGTGATCCACTGCATCTCTCCTGTGACTTGCTGTATACTTCTGAGCCATTGCTTTGACCACACCACCTCTCTTGTCTTTTACAGGATCACAAAATTTTTGCTGTCCATGCTCTGTTGCAGAGAGGGGGCAAGGGCTGATGGCATCCAATGTGTAGTTTTCCCAGGGCACGAAAGCCCTTGAACCAGCCCTGAGGTTCGGCAGTGAGAAAGTGACTGACCAAAAGCCACCCTGTGAATGTTGAATGCCTGCCCTTTCATCCCAGGCCATGTGCCTCCGCTTCCTCATTGACTTCTCTCAATGCACATCTGCTGACTTCCAGACCACAGACATTCCTGTACATGTACGATTTAGTATATAAACTGAGATGCAGAAAGAAATGCAGGCTGAATTCAGCACAGTGATTAGAAATGCATGTCAGAACTTTTCTGCTGGTTCAGCTTCCTCCTACGCTGACTCAAAGCGAGCAACATGAGGGACTTGCTCAGTATCAAAGAGTAGCATGGAACATTAATGTGACTCGCCATCACCTTCTCCCCTGGAAGAGTTTCTATAAAACTATCCTGTCATTACAATATGCACTAATTTACTTAATGAGTCATCCATCTCACGTCACAAACAGTCATTATGACTTCTTCGAGACAGGAGGTTTCTGATCCATAACGGGCTCTGGATTTCACATTCTTCTGGTTCCAATCCACTGAACTGTGCTCCGAGGTAAATCTCTCTTCACCCTCCCTCAGATTTATAATTCTGTCCTTCTAATGACCTCGGGGCTACACACTTCCTCTCTTTCTTGCTTTCATCCTCGCAACAACGCTGTCAGGTAAGAATAGTAATTAAAGGGATGGAGACGCCAAGGGAGTTTATCCCCTCTCTAAATTATGCATAGCTGCAATTTAGAGGGAGGAAAGGAGACTGACGCCACAGATAAGCCTCAATAACTCTAGTATGATGCCTCTCGACCCAGTGCTTTGAGGCAGTTCAGTAGGACACCATGGTCAACAGGGGTTCTTTGGGGCTGGAGCAAAGCTCCGCCAGCTCAGGACTGGCCAGTAGGGCAGCCATGAGCTGAATCAGATTCTCTAATCTGATTCAGCTCGCTGCCGAATTGCCGCCGAAATTCGGTGGCAACTTTAAAAGCCACTGGAGGGGAGGGGGTTTAAGGGAGAGGCTCCAAACTTGCAGGGTAGCTGCTGGGGCCTCTCCTCGAAATGCCCACCAAGTTTCAAGAAGATTGGACCAGGGGGTCCAATTCTACAGGCCTCCAAACAGGTTGCCCCCATTCCCTCCATTGTTCTCTATGGTAGGAAAAAAACATTTTTTCCCTCCATAGAGAACAATGGAGGGGATGGGACAATCTGTTTTGGGGCCCATAGAATTGGACCCCGTGGTCCAATCTTCTTGAAACTTAGTGGGTATTTCGAGGAGAGGCCCCAGCAGCTACTCTGCAAGTTTGAAGCCTCTCCCTCAAACCCCCTTTCCTCCAGCCCCTCATATACCCTATGAGTTTTTGCCATTGATTTCAATGGCCCATAGGATATAATGGGGCTGAAACTGACATTCCGTTTCTGACACACTTCTGGCGATGTCAGGGGACGTGGCATATGCTAATGAGTTATGCTAATGAGTTATGCTAATGAGCTCCTGCACCTCTTTTTCTACGAAAGGACCCCTGATGGTCAATAGTATCAAATGTTGGAAATGTATGTGTTTGCAGGATCTCACATTCCAGTCATTATAGGGTTAACTTGTTTACCTTCAGTGCTATTGTTTAGACTGACCTGGAAGGGAAACCTGGCACAGAGCCAATGTAAGAAAAGCCCGAGAATGTAAAGGAGTATTGATGTATAGATTGGTTACTGTATTCAGGTGACTTCCTTCTAGGGGTCAAGAAGAAGGAGGAATCTCCATTGTCGCCTGACCATGCTTTGCAAAGAGTAGGATGCAAAATGTAGCTCTTAGATATGTTGTTATTTTGTAGGTCTCCTGTGAACCCTTACCCTTAGAAATAAAGCATTTTTAAACAGAAAGAAATGTCTCCTCTCCAGTGAAGCAAAGATCCATTGAAACCTCTGAATATATAAGTATTTTGATTATTTTTCTCCAACATCAAAGACCACTGGTAGATCCAGTAGAGCTAGCTGTCTAGTTCATGATAGAGGTCATCAACTAAGGTGACCAAAACTCCCTTTTCCAAGCCCTGGCCTGAAGCCAGATTGAAATGGGTCCAGAAAACCAGCAGTGTTCTCTCTAAGCTGAGTTAGTGTGAGCTAGCTCATGGTTTTTTAGCTCACACATTCTGGCTCACACATTTTTGTCTTAGCTTGAGAAGGAGAGCTCCAGAGCAAACTAATTTATACAGCAGCCAAATGGCTCACTCACAACTTTAATGCCAGTAGCTCACAGCATAGAATTTTTGCTTACAAGATGCCACAGCTTAGAGACAGCATTGAAAACCAGTCCCTTCTGAGAATCCCAGCACCTGCTCAACCGCCTTGGCTAAGAAAGGAAGATTGGAGACTGGCTGGAAATTTTCTAACATAGAAGGGTTCAGGGACATTCCCCCCCCCTCAACAGGTCTAATCACTATGTCCTTGAGCATTTACCACACCCCTTACTCATCCAGCCAGTCCCCTTCTGCCAGGTTTCACTGACCAAAGATCTTGTCCACATCCTTGGGATCCACAAACTGAAAAGTATCCATAAAAATCAGACAAGCAGATGCCGAAGGTACATCATCTGGACATGCATCCACGCTAGCATCTTATCCAGGGTGGATCTGAGCAATTTTGCCTACAAACTAAGTGGCGAGTTGGTCACAGCGGGCCACTGAACGGTCATAGCCCAAATCCTTGGGGCTACAATATAAAAGTCCTCAAATCACAAGAAACAGTTCAGCTGAATGATTATGTCCAGATGCAATGGTGGTGGAGAAACATTGCCTTTGCTGTCACCACTGCCGCATAAGAGGCTCTAATATGAGCTCTATACCATGTTTAATCAGCCTTGTTCTGAGTTTTCCACCAGCAGTGATCTAGCTGTCATCCCTCCTGTTTCATCACCATCAGCTCACCAGCGAACCAAGGAGATTGCTTGGCACTCTTTATCTTTGTTTATCTTTATCTTTGTTTATCTTTACAACATACCCTATGAGGTATGTTAGACTGGGAGTTTGTGAGTGGCCCAAGTTCACCCAGCAAGTTTCCATGGCAGAACGTTGATTCAGACCTGAGTTTCCTAGAACCTAGTCTGAAACTCTACCTACTACACCACTGTGGCTTCCAAGTGGTGGCTTCTGTTGATCAGTAGCAAGCAGCTGGGCCTGGCTGAGTCATGCAGTTCACATGGTATCTAATTGCTTGGTGGCTGCTGCCAGGCTTGGCCCTGATGGATCCTCCCTCAAAGGCCAAAGCAGCCCTTGAAAGGGCCTTGCCCCTCTCCCTGCCTTTTGCTGACAAAAACCAAGGCTTGAATCATAGCAATATTGATGTTGTTGCCTAACAGCAACTACAGAGGGAGTTTGTTTCTTGAAGATACAGGCACTTTCTATTATATAGAGGGGGATAACTCCTCAGTGGTTTTTTTTTTATAATTAAGATTTCAGATTTTTCTGCAAATCTGGGGTTTTCCTCAGGACTGTAGAAAGATCTGTGTGGCCTGTTCATGGCTCCAGTCTCTGGATTTAAGTATCCACAGATTTGGCAACACTGAGAATTTGATAAACTGATGAGAACATCCACGCCCTATGGGACTTACTGCAAGGCAGAGATGATCCACCAGGCATTTGATTGAGGGCAGTGACAGTCTGGCACTCTCATATCCCTACTCCCCCCCCCCCCACATCCCTTCCACCCAAAGGGGCTGGTGAGTTCTGAATTTTTTCCCACCATCTTGGATAATATGCTGATATGTTGTTGATGCATTTAAGTATTTTAAAGTTGTTCTTAATTTTATTACTTATTGTATTTGTCTTCTGATGTAAGGGACCCTGAACTCTGCTTGCAGGGCAGTGTTGCCTAATAAATAAAATCTAATAAATAAATATTAACAATTGTATAGAAGGATAGAAACTGTATTATCTAAAACATAATCCACTTGAAAGCCTTGATTTCAGATGTGGAGCAGCTCAACAGAATCTAGGCCTAATCTCTCTCTCTCTCTCTCTCATGCACACACACATACACATCTGCTTTCAGGTTTTCTTGATCTAGTTCAGCTGCCTTACCAGATGTTAGTCGATCTACTAACCCTCTGGGCACCTGGCCCTTGTTTCATTAATAACTTGAAGATGTGTGAAGGCAAGAGCACGTCCTGGAAAAGTATCTCCAGACATCAAAGACTGTACTAGAAAACTACAGAGGAGATATCCAGCTGTACTTAGTGGAAAAACAGTTCAGATCCAGAAGACAGAGACTAATGTCATCTCCATAAGCAGGGATGAAAACAACTTTAAAAGGATTACTTTCTGGAATGTACTTGCGTGAAGAATGTTGTGGAGGACCAAGCTGCCATGTGGAGCCAGTTTGGTGTAGTGGTTAGGAGCACAGACTCTAATCTGGGAGAAGCGGGTTTGATTCCCCACTCCTCCACTTGCAGCTGCTAGGTGACCTTGGGCAAGCCACAGTTCTCTCAGAGCTCTTCTCTCAAGGGCAGTTCTCAGAGAGCTCTCTCAGCCCCAACTACTTCACAGGGTGTCTGTTGTGGGGAGAGGAAAGGAAGGAGACTGTAAACTGCTCTGAGACTCTGGGTGAAGGGCAGGGTAGAAATCCGATCATCATCATCATTTCTTCCTCTCCTCCTCCACTGCAAGGCTGTCTCCTCCAGTATCTCATGGCTATTGATAGCAACAACTTTGGATCTCAGAAATTAAAGCCCCAGGTTACCTCTTTCACCAGGGGTCATTTCGTAGAAAAAGAGGTGCAGGAGCTCATTAGCATAACTCATTAGCATAACTTATTTGCATATGCCACACCCCCTGATGAAGGGCAGGCATGCAAGCATGCCTGGGTTCCCTACTCCTGGGCTTGTTCTTCCCAAAATGCCGTTCCTGTTTGTTCCCCCTCAAAACGACCCCTGCTCTTTCCGCTCCCAAATCTTGTTTTTTAACAGTGTCTGTTGGCAGATTTTAAACATGCAGAGGAACAGAGCAGTAGCTGCTGAAAGAAAATAACTTGATTTATTAAAGAAGAAATAAACTCTGATAGAACAGAGTAGAAGCAGAGAGGCTTAACTAACTGACCAACTGCTGTGAGAGGAACTACAACAAGAAGGAAGGTCTGCAGGAGCAGGAAGTCTCCAGAGAGGCCAATCAGGAAAAAGCAAGGGGATAATTTGAAACTGTGGGCAGTCCCTAATCTAACTGTGTTAACTACCAGTCCATCCCTGCAGGGTGATCTTCAGATCTTCTTCATATAGACCTTGCATATTCCAGCAATGTCATCAGGTCTTATTTGTAGCCTGAATGGATTCTGCTGAGCTTCTCAATGTTTATATCTTTTGTCAGCACTAAAATCATACATAAACACACCCTTTGGAGATCTTAAACCATGTTCTGGGGTTTGGCTGTTTGGAAAACAGTGTAAAGACTTGGAAGGAAAAGAATGTCATGGAAATAGAGGAAACTTATCCTATTTCTCTTTGATGAATCAATTCCATCGTTTTGGGGTACTCTTTAGGGTATAACTAACTGAATACAGCATGGTTTAATCTGTGCAGAGGGGGTGGGATTGTTGTGAGGCATCCAGTATGGGCTATGAAGGAAAGCCCTTAAAACAGGCAGATTCTTATACACACACAGTGAGCCACAGACCTGCTATTAACTTTTTGGGATCTTTTGTATCCCACATAAAGTCCCCTCCCCTTGAACTAGTAGGATTAAGTTCTGATTCATATATTCAAATATCTCCTCTATTACTTAAAGGACTCTCTGGGTATGTTGGCAGACTCATGGAATCCCATGGAAGTGCCGGTTATATGAGTTAGCACTTCTACTTGAAGATTGCTGGTGTGGATCCATGTAGGGCAACCAACCTCCAGGTGGTGGCCAGTGTTCCCTCTAAACTGAGTTAGTGTGAGCTAGCTCAGTTTTTAACCTCTGGCTCACAGATTTTTGTCTTAGCTCAAGAAGAAGGATGGCTCCAGAGCAAACTGATTTATGCAGTAGCCAAATTGCTTGTTCACAACTTTAATGCCAGTAGCTCACAAAGTAGAATTTTTGCTCACAAGGGAGCATTGGTGGTGGCTGGAGATCTCACACTATTACAACTGATCTCCAGGCAACAGAGATCATTTGACCTGGAGTAAATGGCTACTTTGGAAGGTGGACTCTATGGCATTATACCCAAAGAAGTCCCTTCCCTCACCAAACCTTGCCCTCCTCAGGCCCCACCCCCAAAATCTCCAGGTATTTCTCAACGCAGAGCTGGCAACTCTAGATTCATGCCACTGTGAGTCACTTTAGTTGGGTGTATTTTGTAGATGCTTTCAATTTATCATGGGCAATGGTGGGGTCCAACATTGCTAATGAGGAGTGAATGAACACTTTAGACTGTGACCCAGAATATACTGAGATATACTGGCATTCTATGATAGAGGGCCAGAGGTTCCTGGAAAGCAGTTTACCAACGGGCCTGAAGACAAAAAATGTCCTGCTTCTTTAATAGAAGCTTAATATGTGGAAATGGGCAGTTGAACATCACCTGGCAAGTAGCATTTAATTAAGCCTCTGTTAAACAGACAGGATATTTTTCTTCAGGCATGTTGGCAACCCAGCTGGACAGACAAGTTGATGTAGAAAATCTTTAGAAATCTGGCTTTTAATTATATCAGTACTGTCAAAAATTATGTGAAATACAACACACCACTGTACATCAGCTCAGCTGTCACGTTCTGTAAGGTATAACCTGCCAGATATTAAACAGGGAAATCAAATATCATTGGGTATACAATGCAGCCATCAATTTTTCTCTAGCAAACAAACATTTAACTATTCAAATATGGAGAACATATTCAAAGCCAAATTTGTAGAGGATAACCTTTGGAAGTATACTTGGTCTGCTCTAAAGCATGTTTCTTTCTCAGTGGCCAGGGCCCGTAAGAGCATGGAGTAGATTTTACACCCCTCTTAATTGTATCCCATTGTGGGAGGGGCCATGACTCAGTGATAGAGCATTATCTTGGCATGCAGAAGGTCCCAAGTTCAGTCCCCAGCATCTCCAGATAAAGGATTTGACAGTAGGTGTCCTGAAAGGCCTCTGCCTTGAAGAGCAGCTGCCAGTCTGACTAGACAATACTGACTTTTGTGGATGGACCGCTGGTCTGATTCAGCATAGGGCAGCTTCAGATATACTCAAATTATGGTTGGTGATCACTCATGAGGAGGGGAATAAAATATGGCACTTTAGAAATGTTGCTGTTGTAAAGCCAAAACTTGATCCCTCCACCACTCCTCAAGCACTGGGAAGCTTGGTCTTCTCTAGCATGGATCTCAGCAGGAGGTGTATATTAGGGATGGGCACGAACCAGCTCATGAACCTGATTTCATGACAAAATCACCCGGTTCATGGTTTGTGAGCTCAGGGTCATGCAATCGCACCCACAATGAACCTCCAAGTTTTTCACAGAGGTTCGTGCAGTTCGTGTTAGTGGTTCGTGTGCAAGTGAAGGCCATGTTCTAGAATTTCCCAGAAAGTGAGTGCAAGAACTAGATTTTCAGTGGTTTACCATTATTATTGTTGTTGTTTGAAACATTTTCTAGGTGTTTCTGTATGTCGGGGAGAGCACAAAAAAATAATAATCAATGATGCTGACTGAATGCATTCCTCCACCCCCTGATTATGTACCTCTACACTGCTCCAACTGTGAAGAAATGGACTTCCTCTGTAGTATGGCACAATGAATGCCTTACAAGATCAGACTGAAAGACCATGGCCTGAGAATTCTGCCCACTATTCTTACATCTTTTAAAATGTTTAACATTTAATGTGGCTGGCCCCAATTAAAGGTTTTACAGGCATTTTGTTCTTGTTTTCAGATCAATCACTATCTGCCAGGATTCTTCACAATCAGCAAGAAGAAGGGCTTTAGAGCAAACTGGGGCATATCCCTGACCTGGATAGTCCAGACTAGCCTGACATTGTCAGATTTTGGAAGTTAAGCAGAGTCAGCAGTGGTCAGTATTTGGATGGGAGACTGCCAAGGAATAATAGGGTTGCTATGCAGAGGCAGGCAATGGCAAATCATCTCTGAATGTCTCTTGCCTTGAAAACCCTACAAGAGTTGACAGCAAAAGGGGGGTGGTGGTGGACATGACTATTTAAGAATGTTACCACCCCTTAAAAAGCCAGGCAGGGTTCATTCCAAATGTCACATTCTTAAAAGAATTAAAGGGATGGGAAAGCCAGGAGAGATTTTTTTTACGCGTACTATCTCACCAGCTTTCCAAATTATGCATAGCTGCAATTTGGAGGGGGAAATATAAAATATTAAATTTTGAAACCTTTTATACTGCTAACACTGATATATAAGAAACTGTTTAGTTGCATTGCCCCTCCCCCTGCAATTAAGATGTTTAATAATGGCTGATAGGCACAGTGTATTAAACACTCACTTACCTCCTTAGGATTGGCTATCTTATTTACTGGGCTGTTCAAAGAGATGCCAGCATTATGGACAACCCCACCCTGGCTCAAAGGTTTCCTTTCACAACTTCCTTTTCCTAATGTGCACATCAAATTATGGGTCAATAGGAGCTGAGCCCCCCCCCCCACACACTTCCCACATGATGGACAGCAATAGGATTCAGCTGGTTTTAGCCCCAAGACTGGGGTGTTCCTTCCCCAACCCCTCTTTCTCAGCCATGGGGAAGTGGATTAGGAAACCTCCACTATTAAGAGGTGCTTCAGGGGGCTTGCCAGATTTCCTTACCATAAACACGTAACCTGCACTCTTCCTGCATACTCAAGTTACAACCATGCCAAATTAATGACCCAGCCTATTTAACCATGTTCAGCTCCTTTCCGGAAAATGCAAAGTAACTTAAAAGGTACTCCTTTCAGCCAGTCAGAGCATTAAATGAAGATAGAGAAGAGACTGGATTTATACCCTGCCCTTCACTACCTAAAGGCGTCTCAGAGCAGTTTACAATCTCCCCACAACAGATACCCTGTGAGGTAGGTGGGGCTGAGAGAGCTTTTTTGAGAGAGACTGCTCTTGAGAGAACAGCTCTGAGAGAACTTGTGACTGATTCAAAGTCACACCAGCAGCTGCATGTGGAGGAGTGGGAAATCAAACTCGGTTCCTCCAGATTAGAGTCCACTCTCCTAACCACTACAACAAACTGGTGTAGAAATGCAAAATTTCTGCTCGGTCATGATGTAACCAGCTAGTCCCCATGTTGCCCAGCTAAGTGGTGGGTGGGCAGGTGGGCAACTAAGAAAATGAGTGCTATCCTTGAGAAGCAGGGCACTTTTAAGTACTCCTGGATCTACCACTGCCTATTAGGCAGGGCACATGACTCTCCATGAACTGCTCCTTTCCCCAGCATCTTGTTTCCTTGGAAAGAAAGGGTGTGAAAATAACAGATTCTGTACAGTATGAGGGTGGAAACCAATGGAAAGTTTGGCTCACTACAACCACACCATCGCAGAAATAGGAGCT
The DNA here is from genome assembly GCA_029233225.1 of Lepidodactylus listeri. NCBI lineage: Eukaryota > Metazoa > Chordata > Lepidosauria > Squamata > Gekkonidae > Lepidodactylus > Lepidodactylus listeri. The sequence continues at coordinate 27,031,961 of JARCFY010000008.1, forward strand.
GGTTGTTTTCTAGGCAGTCCTTCAGGAAAGAAAAACCTGCTGCTGAGTCTTAAAAGGCAGAGCAAATGTTATGCTGCATAAATACCAGTGACTTTTGTAAAAATTGAACTCCGTAGCTTTATAAGGCACCACACTTTTTAATGTATCAGGATAATAGCTAGTCTGTGAAAGTCTGCTGAGTGCCAAGTCTAGTTGGGTGTGATCTGGGTTTTTGCTCTCATTCATTTGGCGAGCCAAAAGTGTGCGTCGCTTGACAAAAAGCTTCTGTGTGTGTTTGTGTGTGTGTGGTAATATAAAGTAGTTTTCCAAGGAGGGGTGCTTTCGAATTTCTCATGCCTGCTAGTTCGACTCAGAAATCCTCATATCAGTTGTGTCACTCTGCTTGTGTGAATAATCAGACTTGCAAAGCTTTTATTTATTTTTTGTGTGTGTGTATCTGTCATTTTCCATTTCCTCATGTTGACTTTTCCCCATTCATTTCACACATTTTAAAGTTTATATGTATGCTATTTTAGAACAGAAATAGCAACAGGATGCATAGATAGTATAAAAAACAGCAGGAAAGAGACAAATTGGAACAACAGTAACACAAATGAGAGGAATGAGAAGTTTCAAGATGACAACACAGATAAACAAAAACAAACAAAAGTGGACTGGTGCATCATCATTGAATAGAAAGGATGCTACACCTGACTTTTGCTAAAGCTGTTCCTGGGATGCATATGCCCTTGTGAGTATTGTTAAAACATAGCCAAAAATATAAAAAAGATATCTTGATACAATCATATGTTGAACCTGATCCATAGACTGAAGCTAGTGCAAAATGCAGTGGCGCGCTTGCGGGCACACATTCAGCCAGTGCTACGCCAACTGCACGGACTGCCAATTGAGTACTGGATCAGTTTCAAGGTTATGGTAGTGACCTTCAAAGTCCTATGCAGCCAGCGCCCAGCATACCTATGGCACCACCTCTCCCTGTATGCACCCCAGAGAGCCTTGCACTCTGTAGACTAACATCTCCTGGTAGTCCCCAGCCCGAAAGTTATCCACTTAGCCTCGACCAGGATCAGGGCTTTTTCTGGTCTGGCCCCAGCCTGGTGGAATGCACTCCCAGTTGAGATCAGGGCTCTGTGAGACTTGTTACAGTTCCACAAGGCCTGTAAAATGAAAGTGTTCTGCCAGGCCTTCGGTTGAGATGGCAGACATCCTACCTTCCCAGCCTCCCTATCCACAGCATCAGCCTTCAAGCTGAATTCAGCATCTTGCAGGAGGAATCATGGATGTCTAAATCTTATTGGTCTGATCTGTACTGGTCTTTTCGGCCACTGTGCTGCCGATCCCACATTGTTCCACAAATGTTCTTTCTGCATTTCATCTTGCATCTGTTCTCCTATTGTTTCGTCTCAGCATCGGCTGTCTGCATCATTTTATTGCCCTCTAGTGGCAACTCTGAGGTCACTATGGCATCTCACCACGTTATCTGGATTTGGTTTTAAGCTGGTCCAATTGCTCCTCCCTGCCCTTGAGCCGCTGTGAGCAATAAGCAGACAACTGGAGCTCAGTTCCCATCCCCCAGTCATAAAAGCAGCCAGGGAACATTTTTCTGCAATCATATTTTTTTGCTGGTGGGTTAGAAGCATACCCACTGCAGAACCATGGGGCAGTCCCCAGAATGCCCTGCCTGGCAACCACTGGGTGTTTCATGTTTTTTACCCAGCTTGTTCACTTTCCAGCTCCCCTCTGCTCCCTCTTCTCCCCCTCTGCCAGGTCACCCCCCCTTTACTTTCGGGGGGGGGTTGTGGGTGCAATTTCCTCCCTGCAGCACAGTTCCATGTCAGCACCCCAGGAGGCCTCCCCCCTCTCTCACACGGTCTCCCTCCCGAGCCCCCACAGTTGCCATGTTGAGGTCTGATGCAGACAGCTGGCTTTTCTCTTGAACCAAAATGGTAGGTAAAGGGGGAACCATATACAACGGCACCACAACAGACCAAAACTACTACACAGCAGATGCAGATTCAACCGTTGTTAACTTCCATCTTGTTTGTACTGTTTTAAATTGGGTTTTAGATTATGTTTTTAACAATTATTGTGTTTTATCTGTTGTGACCGACCTGAGCCCACTCAAGGGTTTTCTGTTGGCTGTACCTCCTTGCCAATCAGACTCTAGTCTGGCATTGACTAGAGCCCAGGCCTTTTCCAGCACGCCTCCTACTCTGTGGAATGGTGTCCCTAAAGAGATGAGGGGGGCCCTCCCTGGAGACCTTCAGGAAGTTCTGCAAAGCCTGCCTGTTTGCCAGGACTTTGGAGGGGATTTATATCAGCAGGGATCTTTTAAGGAGTGGAGAAGAGAGATTTGGGGTTTGTTACTTTACTTTTGGTTTCTAAACTGAAAATGTTTTAAATGGAGTATTGTGTGCAGTTCTGGAGGCCTTACTTCAAAAAGGATGTGGACAGAATGGAGCGGGTGCAGAGGAGAGCGATGAAGATGATTGGGGGCCTGGAGACCAAGCCCTAGGAGGAAAGGCTTCTGAGGGACCTGGGAATGTTCATTCTGGAGAAGGGGAGGTTGAGGGGGGGCATGATTGCTCTCTTGAAGTATTTGAAGGGCTGTCACCTAGAGGAGGGCAGGGAGCTGATCCTGTTGGCAACAGAGGATAGGACTCGCAAGAATGGGTTTAAATTAAGGGCGGGAAGGTACCGGCTGGATATTAGGAAAACCTTTTTGACAGTCAGAGTCATTCAGCAGTGGAATCAGCTGCCTAGGGAGGTGCTTACACTAAGGACTGGCAGTCTTGAAGCAGCATCTGGACAAACACTTGTCAGGGACGCTCTAGGCTGATCCTGCATTGAGCAGGGAGTTGGACTAGATGGCCTGTATGGCCCCTTCCAACTTTATGATTCTATGATTCTGTGATGCAATGATTATTGTAAACTTCCTTGAATTACAAGGAAAGATGAGATATAGCTGTTTTAATCAGGGCTTTTTTGTAGAAAAAGCCCAGCAGGAACTCATTAGCATAATAGGCCACACCCCTGACAGCGCAGCTCCCTCCCAGGATTGGCTTCCCTAGGTGCTCCGCGGCTTGCAGGGCACATGGGGAACCTGAGGGAAGGAAAGCAGGTTCTGGATTGGCTTTCCCAGGTGCCCCGCAGCTCCCTGGATTTGCTTGGCTTCCCCAGGTGCCTTGCAGCTTGCAAGGCACCTGGAGAACCTGGGGGAGGGGGGAAGCTGTAGATGTGGCCAACTCAGAAGCCAGCTGGAACTCTGTTCCTGCGCATTCCTGCCCAAAAATAGCCCTGGTTTTAATTAAATAAATAAATAAATCCTGCAACTCTTTGTCCTTACACTAGTGAGGAAAGGGCCCTGAAGGAAAACAACCCCCCCCTCCATACATCTGGCCCCCTTTCCTGAGTCTTTACTTCTTTACCCAGAGATTTTGAGGAGGCTGAAACATCTGGGGGGAAGGACTATGTGATCTGGTAAACTTAGTGAGGATAAACAAGTAAAAAATGTGAAAAATGTTTGCTACATTCCTGATTTTTTTCCTGTATTTTATTAATTACGATGTCAGAATTTTAGCAACTAACTGCCTTTAGCTCTTTGTACATGTTCCCGTTTCTAAAATGTCACTGACCATAGACTCATAAGGACACACAAATTGCTGGTGTTGATTGTCCTTTGCATTTACAGACAGCTGTGCTGAAGATACCCAGCCCTGATTTTCCCAAGTCAACAGATTAAGATTAAGTGCTGACAGATCATGATTATTCCCTTTTGCTGCTTATAAACAGAGCCACATGGTAGAATAAAGGCATCCAAATAAAAAAAACAAAATTTGAATGTGTTGCACCACACTTTAACTAACAAATATTTGGGAAAAGACAAGCTTTCAGGATATTCAAAGAACTTTGCCTTGTCAAAAGAACCAATCGTACTGTTTTAATTTTTTTGTTTGTATTTTTGCATTTGTGTGAGTGTGCTTGGATGTCATGGGAACCTCTGACAACTCCTACTGGGGCACAGAGGATGTTCAGAGAGGTGGCTTGCTATTGCCTGCCGCTGGCCCTCAGGCCCTAGTATTCTCTGGAGGTCTCCCATCCAAATACTTGCCAGGGTTGGCCCTGCTTAGCATCCGAAATCTGACAAGATTGGGCTTGCCTGGGCTATCTATGTCAGGGTGCAAACTATTTGAATTTTTGTTCCTCTTTTTAACCATTTTGTAACTCCTGCCTGTAGTTTCAGGCACCACTATTTGCCATCTTTATACCATCATCCCAGCCAACCACATCACAAATATGATGACATTCGTGGTGCCACATAGCCAATCAAATATGCCTGTGTAATGTCATCAGTTAGGACTAACAAAATCAGTCACTATCCTCACTCTGAATGGGTTGAGGAGGGCAGGAACACAACAGTGTGCTTCCCAGGCAAGGGACTGAACACTTCTTTTTCCATGCTGTGTCATGACATAAGCAGTGCAGTATGTCTAAGTAGGGAGTGTCAACCCCATTGCTTTTGGTCATGGGCTAATACTTCTGCCCTCACTCAAAGTGAGGGCAAATGTTGGTTCCATTGGCTGTGACATCATTACATTGGTACATTATCCCTGACTGGCTGGGATCACATTGTGAAGAACAAAAAATAAGTAAATGGAGCAACAAAAAGAGACATCATTGTCCCTGGAAACGTTTGCCCATTCTTTGTTCCTGGTCACTTAAAGGGGCAACAAGAATATTTGGAAATGTGGTCCCCTGTTTTCACCTCAGAAGTTCAGATTTCACATGCCATAAATGTTTGGTGTAGTGGTTAAGTGCACGGACTCTAATCTGGGAGAACCAGGTTTGATTCCCCGCTGCTCCTCCACGTGCACCTGCTGCATGACCTTGGGCAAGCCATAGTTCTGTCAAAAGCTGTTCTCTCAAGGACAGTTCTCTCAGAGCACTCTCAGCCCTGCCTAACTCGCAGGGTATCTGTTGTGGGGAGGGGAAAGGAAAGGATTTTGTAAGGTGCTCTGAGACTCCGAGTGAAGGGCAGGGTATAAATCCAATCTCCTCCTCCTCCTCCTCCTCTTCAACAACCAAGCTCGCTTTAGCAGAACAGACTGGTTTCAAAATACCAAAGCCAATCAAATGATATATATTTTTCTCCCCACACTGATAAATATAGCTTGAACTCAGTTTTTGCCAATGTTCCCTTGAAGGCTTCTGACTGTAGAGCCAGTCTCAAAAACTCTGCTAAGAGGAATTTTCCTTTTCCAGTCAAGTCAGTTCTACCAAAGGAGGCCCAGAGGGAGAGAGGGATTCAGTGAGACAGGGCATTATTAACCGAAAGGTTTGGGGTTTCAACCAAAGTAACCTCAAAGTAACCAAGCCCTCATGACTGAAAACACACCCACACCCACATATCTCCAGTATAAACCACCAGGAAAAATGAATCGTCCTACTGAATAGCACATTGTAAAGAACCTCCAAGAAGTCCTCCCCCCCCCCCAACACTGTGGCATTTTTAAAAATCACTAGAAACAAGAAGGGAAACTCCTGCTAGTTAAATATTCTCATCCCAAACCAGTAAGGGAAATACAAGAACATGGAGCTGCCTTCTGCACAGTGACATTCAGCTGGTCCTCACTGATCAGGCTGCATGAGTCTTTCAGTGTGGATGTGCAACCGTCTAGTTGTTGCACACAAATAAAGATGGATCATATATGGATTGTTTTTGTAACCTGTAGTGCTGTATACTTTTTAAAACTGTGCACTCCCTAGGGCATACCTTTATTCAGTACTTATCAAATCCTCTGTAATCCCAGTGACCTCCCAGACAGGTCATCATGGGATACTTGATTCTCTTTCCCTATTTTATCCTTACAACAACTCTGTTAGGTGGGATAGGCCAAGAAAGACTGATCCAAAGGCTGCGGTCACATGCGGCAGTTGAAGTGGAGGGGAAGATAGGCTATTTCCTCCAGGGGAATTTGACACACAGTTGTGAGGTCACACAGCCCTTTGAAGCTGTGGGCACAGCCTGCCACAGTGTGATCAGACACAACTGTGGGTGAGTTGGTTTTTTTTTTTTGCCATTTTTTCCCCTTGTGCATAAATGAGGAATTGAGGAATAACACCTCCACACTCAGGGCCCCCTATGGAGTATGCGATGATAAGCAAACTGCTGGGGGGGGGGACACAGCATGGCATCAGGATGGCATGATCAGACCATCTTGATGGCATGAGAGTGTGTTTGAGCAATCAGACAGGGGGAAGTGTAGCCCATCAGCAAGCATTAGGACTGGACTTTCGTCAGTGCCTTTTAACTCTGCTTCCATGGTGGAGCAGCATGAGTTACCGATGACTGTGGGAAGCTTTCCAGATGTTGCTGTCTGATTGCTCCCTTTAGATCTGTCAGGCATTCATACCTATGTTGGATCTAAAGGAGCGTGTCACCACAGCCAAAGTCATTTAGTAAGGTTCATGGCTAAGTGAGGAATTGAACTTGGGAATACTAAAAATTCACCACGGTTTGATTATGGTGAGGCTGCTGGACTGGGTTCAGGCAGAGCCAGCTTCAAGTCCCCACTTGGACATGAAGTTCACTGGGTGATCTTGGGCCAATTATGGGCCAATTATTATATCACAGAGTTGTTGTGAAGATAAAATGGAGATAGGGAGGACAATATATACTGGCCTGAGCTCTTGCTCAGATATATTTTTGGCTCGCACAGAAAGTGGTATAGATCTTGTGAGAGCTCAATCCAGGCTAAATCAGGACTAAACAAAAACACAACACCTAAGGTATTTTGTGGTCTGTAGCCTTGCATATTAACTTCTAACGGTAAAAGTATTGTCCAGCTTAAGTTGGAGGAAGGCTCCTTAGTAGGGATGGGCATGAACTGAACCATGAAGCAAAATTCATCATGAAGTTTGCCTTGTTTGTGGTTCATAAACCAAAGCTCATGATGCTCGACCCCTCACAAACTTCGGTTTGTGAACCATGAGCAGGGAAAATTTTAAATTTAAAGTAGTTCGTGGGGGTTGATGACATTTCATGGATAGAGCAGAAATCAGGGGTTTACAGGGACTTGGAGTTACATGATTGTCCCTCCTGGTTTGGTTCATGGTTTGGCTCCAAACCACCAACTGACACAAACCCCATTTTTCCAGTTTGTGCTCATCCCCATGGGCGTCAACTACGGGGGGGCTCGAGGGATCGAGCCTCCCCCGAAATTTCCCGGGGGGGGCTCAGCCACCCCCGGCAAAAGGGAGCGCCTGCCGGTGGCCAGTCAGCTGGCCAGCTGGCTGTCGCCGCCTCTCCTTCCCCCCCACCCCCGGCCTGCCCTCCTGCCTCCCTGGGACGGGGGGGGGAGAGAAAGGTGGTGGGGACATCCCTTTGCGCAAGCCAAGAGCAGGTCCCCTTTGCGCAGAAGCGCGGCCAGCACTCAGCTCACAGCACCCGCCCCGCCGAGGCCGCCGTCCAGGAGCCTCGACAAGGTGAACCAGGGCAGGAAACACAGCTTGTTGCCGAGTGGGGACCTGGCCTTTTCCTCCCGGGCCGCCTCCTCCCCCTCCTCTTCCCCCCCGAAGCACCACTGACCCGAGGCCCCAAAGACCTTGGCGAAGGTGCTCTGGAAGGGGCGGCAGGGGACCAGCGCCAGGAGTTCCACATCGTGGCACTCCAGGCTGCCGGGGGCCTCCTCCGGGTCTGCCTCCCTGGGGCGGGGGTGAGGAGCGGCGGGTCTGCCTCCCTGGGGCCGGGGGGGAGGAGTGACGGGGACATGGTCCCGTGCGCGCGTGCAAAGCACGCGCGCACGAGAGAGCCCCCACCCCCCCCGGGGATTTTCAAAGTCTACGCCCCTGCTCATCCCTACTCCTTAGCCAGGTTGAAGGCTTCAGATTTTGCTCAGTGAAATGGTAGGATAGGGGAAGGATCCACTTCAGTATGAGCCAATTCAGAATACCACTGTGGTGCTGCCAAAGGGGATCATGTTCTAGTGTCATTAGCTACCATAGCCAGGCATGATGTAGTAGTGCCATGCAGTTATTTAAGAAACCATAACCACAACTTTCCATATAAATATCTATGAGTTGACTTTCAGCAACAGATTGACAAGTAGCAATATAATAAAAATGCAATAAAACCTGCAAAATGCAAGGCAAAATGCCTGGATCCATGTGCACTGCTGAAACAGGATTTAAAAATGTCTCATGTAACAGCCAAGAAGCATTTTGTCCACCCTAGAAAAATCTTGTTTGGCACAACTCTACATGGCTTACATTTTGTAGCAAGTACTAACCTGTTTTTCCCACTCAAACTGCTACTGGCTAGCAATATAGTAATGTGAACTTTCCCCATCTGAAATGTAGGATTCTGGGGCAAGGAGATTGGCCCTTGTCACGTTATGTGCCATCAAAACTATGCTTTGATACAACCATAACATCATCTCCTCTTAAGTTAGAAATACTTAGTCCCTATAGTATAACCACACACAGAAAACCACACACATAACCACACACAGAAAAATCACTGTGATTAATGCATTCCCAAAGGCACTAATCTTAGACTGCAAGGAAGGACTGGCTGTTATTTATTTGTTACCTATGATTTATTTAGCTAGCTCAGGCTAGCCCAATCTTGTCAGATCTCAGAAGCTAAGCAGGATCAGCCCTGGTCAGTATCTGGATGGGAGACCACCAAGGAAGTCCAGGGTTGTGATATGGAGGCAGGCAGTGGCAAACCACCTCTGAACATCTCTTGCCTTGAAAACCCTACAGGACTGCCATAAGTTGGCAGCATCTGACAGCACTTTCCATCACCATTTAAAGATTTACAGTGGCCCTCTTCACATTACTATTCTAAACCAGATGTTATTCAGTGCTGCCCAACTTTTGAGTAAAGCGATACAGGGACAGGAGTTTCATACAGCAAATTTCCTTCTGTTATTGAGCTGTCTCTAAAGCACTATGGTTATTTCAAACAGTGTGGCTTCCCCCCGACCATTTTTCTCTGTGAGATATTCCTCAGACTTTTTTTTTAACATTCTAAGGTGAGCGCTATAGCACTTCAATGCAGTCAACACATTCAATGCATCTCAATGGTACTGCTATTTAGTGCTATAGTGCTCAACTTAGAATGTTGGGGAAAAAAGCCTGAGGAAGATCATGAGATGAAAAAGGGTGTGTGGGGGAAAGCGGCACTGTAGGAAGTGCTATGGACTTTTTCGACAGCACACTACAGTGATTTAGAAGCGCAATGAAGGGGTTGAAAACAGAAAAAAGCAGTTTTCCTCAAAAGCAGCTCAACCATGCTTTGCTAACCCGGTGCAAGCAGGTTTGTATGAACAGCTAAATAAATCCTGCTAGCAGCTGGTTAATAAAACAGGTCTGTCCGAAATGACAGGAAAAAAACCATTAGCAGCCAGTTACTAAAAAGGAATACAAAGGCAGTTCGAAAAGAGACTATGAGTTTGCATTAAAAATATACTCATGGCTTGGTACAGTTCAAGCCCTGTCACATCATCCTAACAAAGCTGACAGGTGAATCCAACCTTGTTGCAAATATATAACCCCTCCCATCCATCCTGCTTTAAGGGTTATCCTAGCCGCGTGGGAACTGTTTGTCTGTGAGTAGCACAGCTGGAATAATATTTAAATAACTCAGCCACGTAGGCAAAAGCTAACAGCATGGGTCTTTCCTGAGGAACCTGCACCCTGCTGAACATGGTTGGTTTATTTAATGTTACCCGGAGGCAGCCAGATATGGCTCCTGTGTGGCTAGGTTAATTTTTAAAGGGACTCATAGACGATTGTTAAGTAGGTGTTTACCTGTCACAGTGTGCAGCTGTTAAGATGTGTCAGACCTGCAAGGAAAAATCATTATCCAGGAAAGCAGGGGAATGGCACAGGTCTCTTTAACATCTGGCAGAATGTGAAGTGACAATATGCACGTTTGGAAGACTGCCCATTGCCTATATCCTGAGGCACTGCCTTCTAAGCAAACCGTGCACCCTTACATTACACAATATGTCTATGTCCTTTCCATATCAGTCAGCTCCAAAGCACATAACTGTATGTGAATTAAAAATCTTCAGCCTGCAGTGTTTCAGTTTGTGTGAACCCAGCCCGAGTGTCCATGTGAAACACTCATGATAAATTAGCAGTCCTCATTTATGGAGCTTCATTCCAGATAAGACCTCAACAGTTTGAATCTCCAGCTGGGAAAGAATCAGTTTTAATTTTCTTTTGCCCACAGTAAATAAATGAGAAAGGATTTTTTTTAAAAAAAAATACCCATGTACCCAAGGTCTTTTAGAAGTGAATGGAAACACTTATTTGATAAAATCTCTCTTCTGCAAATCTCTCTTCTGTACTTCTGTTTTCTCTGCCATAAACAATTCAGATTTGTAACTCTTACCTCGGTTCCACCTGGGAGGTACAGTGGCGTGAGCATTGTAATATAACAAGAGCATCAACACAGTCTTCCAGTGCATCCTTGATTTTCCAAAAGAGATGCAGATCTTTCCTATTGGATAAATCTTTTCTTTCCAACCGCCTTGTGTTGTCTGGAACAGCTGACTAATTTTTATCCTCTTTTTCCCCCTCCACTGGTATAGGAGATCTTGCTGGATTTCCTGGGGGCAATTTTTTTTAATGAAAGCAGCGGCACCTCACTCAAAACCAATTCTCTTTTGGGATCAGGAATTCATTTGCTCAGACGAGCTCAGCTTTATATCCCACATCTGGAATGACTCATGACGCATGTGAGTTTGCTGGCAGCTGTGGAAATAAATATCATTACATTTTTGCAGCTTTGTCCCATTCAGCATTTGGGCCAGTTGGAATTTCCCTCTGTCAACAGACACAAGTAGCTGTAGTTAAAGAACACTGTTAAACCCTTGATCTTTTGGGCTGTGCTCTATTATGCACGCATTTGAGCATGTCTTCATGGTAAAGGCTACGCTTTGGAATGACATATTAACATTTCTTGGATGCGTACACAAGGGAGTAAAGCACGCTTGCTGAGAGAGTGTTCCATGCTTTAAGGTGGCTGTTTGTTTTACAGAGAACACTGAATGAGGCATTTGCCAATCAGGTCACAACTGGGTGGAAGGTGTGCCGATGGAAATCCTTCACTAGGATGTACATTCTTGTAAAACAAAGATTTAATTACAAAGCAGGCACACTGGAAAAGACTGTCAGCCAAGATCACTTGGAAATTCATCTATATTCACAGAGCAGGCGGTCCAAAGTATCAGCATGATCCAGCCAAAGTTAAACACATCTTAATTTCAGTTATTTCAGTGGGACAGAAATAGTTCGATGCTCAATTCTTCCCTGTGAAATTCAGGGAGACTGAAATTATTTACTTCATTTTACCCCAGCTTTCTCATTGATGGGGACCCCTCCCAGAGTGGTTTATGCCATTCTCACCTCCATTTTACCCTCACAACAGCCCTAAGAGGTAGGTTAGGCTAAGAGTGTGTGACTGGCCCAGGGTCACTCAGCGAGCTTCTATGGCTGAGTGGGGTTTCAACACTGTAACCACCACACTGGCTATGCATAACTTTGGCTGGATTGTGTCTATTTTGGGGGCAGATGATGTTTCACACATTTTAGGCCCCATTGGAAGGTATGCTTTTAAATCCTGAGGTTTATGGTGAATTCCACTGAAAATAATTTGCAGGTGTATCTAACTCCAACGATTTTTGATCATATCTGTGCCTTCCTCACTACTGCTGAAGTATGCAAGAATTTTTCAGCATTGTGGCGTATTAATTCTCACAACACTTAACCCCTTAGTATTAAACTATCTCCTGCAGTTTCTTTCAGACCTGCAGGATATCTCCCAGTTTATACTGCTTTGTCCTAAAAACCATGATGTTGTGTATTTGCCAAAATATAAATTTCCTGTACTAGAAGGAATGCAACTGGACAGGTGAATTATCAACAGAAATATGTTGAATGGGGTCACTTTTGCATGGATACTGGCTCTAATTTTTTTTAAAAATCTAGATTGCTTCTTTATGCTTTGCATGCCCTTGAAATGAAACTCGCATAACTTCATCTATTCTTTCTAAAATAAGATTTCTTCAGAGAAGCTGTGAGATGGACTGTTCTTAGAGGCAGCCAGAGCTGATGGAAGCAGAATTTAGGCCAGAACCAAAGATGGAACTGAGGCAGATCTGGTCTGTCAGTCTGGCACTTTCTCAGATAGTGGGATAGCCCATCTTTCAAAGAGGGCCTTTCTCCAAAGAGCTGACCTGAAAAGAGAAGCCCTGTCTTGTCTGGCTTTGGATGTGAAATGCTGTCAAACAGGGCATCTGGAGATATCACACTCCTCCACACTTTTAAAAGATACTCTTTGGGGCTGAAACCCCCCCTTCCAAGAAAAACAAAAATGATCTAAAGACTAAAATTCTTCTTCAAATTTCTCCTCAGGAGGGGGGAAAACATGTCAATACCATTGTTCCCTCTAAGCTGAGTTAGCGTGAGCTAGCTCACAGTTTGTTAGCCTCTGGCTCACACATTTTTGTCTTAGCTCAGGAAGGATGGCTCCAGAGCAAACTAAATTATGTAGTAGCCAAACCGCTTGCTCACAACTTTAATGCCAGTAGCTCACAAAGTAGAATTTTTGCACACAAGACTCCGCAGCTTAGAGGGAGCCAGAGCTCTCAAACAAGCGACCTCTCTGCAGGGTGACAGAGAAAGAACTGAGAGAGAATTCCCGCTCTTTTCAGAAAAGGACAGGAAGACTGGTGTGAGGGAGAAGGGGAATGTCTTTATGTTCCTTCAAATGCTTTTAGAATCCCTCATGGCAGGTCTGCCCATGCATGTGTGACTTCTCAGCGGTCACAATGATGAATGTGTACTGCTACAGCAGTGACAGGACCAAAGCTAGCTGTTCTACATTTGCCATCCCTTCAATGGCCACTTGACCTTAGTTTCAGTGGCAGAGGGAAAGGAGAGGTCTTAGTAATTCTGGGGATCATGGCAGAAACCAGGATGGGCCTTTCAAATCACTGCTACCCCCATGGGGTACACTCCCATGCCACCCCAAGGTCACACTAGGGTGGAAATGAGTGGCTACATTCAAGCCAGCTTCCTGAGCCCCAGACAGGGCAGGTGTAAATGCTGGCAGGAGCCTAGTTTCCTTTTGCCCCCTCCATTTGGAGATGAAGCCATGGGTGGTCATCCCCCCCTTTCGGCATGAAGACCAGGCCAGCTGCCCTGATTGCCCACTGGCTAAGACTGCCCATGCAGAGGAAGATGCAAGCAATTTTGTATTGATTCTGTAATTCCTTTATGTGACTTTGATTTTTCTATAGCCACATTGATCATGCCAATGGAAGAGCAGGATGAAAAACTAATTAATAAGTTAGTACTTAGGGTTCAAATGGGAGATCCAAGATCAGGATGCCCTACTGATTTCATAAATGCAAATAATTAAGGTTCAGCTAGATAGGTGGGATTGGATCCTGTCTCACATTTCTGCTGATGGAAGGGGTGATGGTGATTTTTTCCCCTAATTTCTTACTCCTGCTACAGACCCATGCTCTAGAATCACAGAACAGAATCACAGAGTTGGAAGGGACCTCCAGGGGCCTCATCTAGTCCAACCCCCTGCACAATGCAGGAAATTCACAAATACCTTCCCACCCCACCCTCAGTGACTCCTATTGTATGCCCAGAAGAGGGCAAAAAACACCCCAAACCCTCCAGGATCCCTGGTCAAACTGTCCTGGAGAACAATAGCTTCCTGACTCCCAAAGTGGTGATCAGCATTTCCCTGGGCATATCAGAAAGGGCCACAAGAACCAAGCACTGATGCAATCCTTCCTGCCCTCCTTTCTTGTGATCTGCCTAAGTTCAGAGATCAGCAGTGCTGTCAGATGGCCATCTAGCCTCTATTTGAAAACCTCCAAAGAAGGAGGTTTTCCTGGGGCTCCTTTTCCCCTCAGGAGCACCATTTCAGAGACTTTTTTGACTGCATCAGAAAGGGAGGAGATGAGAAATTCATGCTCAGTTGATAGAAGTCCTTCCATCAGAGTCGGGTGATGGTGGCGGCTAATTGTAACAGAACCTTGGGAGAGACTTGAGGAGGGTTTTAAAAAAAACCCCTCTTTCCCTCATGGTACTTTCACAGTTCTTGCCCTCAACTTTCTCCCCAGAGGCAAATGTACAGATAGCAAGCAGTCTTGCAGACCACTATAAGGATTTCTAATGTCATTTACATGAAGCCCGGTGAGGAGGGACTACCAAAATGTGAATTATGATGACCAAAAATGGAGAAATCCCTGCCTACTTGTGTTCAGGTCCTTGAACACAAGAAAGCGACAGTGGAATCCAAAGTAGATGCACACCCTTCTAAGTCCCACTAAGCAGACTAAATAGCCCCAAGTTGCGCTTTCTCATCAGAACTTGGAGCCTAAACCAAGTTGGCCATAGTTAGTGCTTGGATAGGAGACCACCAAGGAAGACTAGTGCTGCTCTGTGGAGGAAGGCAATGGCAAACCACCTCTGCTCATCTCTTGCCTAGAAAATCCCATGGTCCTGGGATGGCCATGAGCTGCTTTTGCCTTGATGGCACCCAATTATTACATTAAGCCCCATGGACTCCAGTGTACTGAGAAGGGTGTCACTCTGCTTAAGCTTGCACTGCCAATACTGTTAATGTGGGTTAGGTTGGACTCTTGCCTTCATGAACCTGCCAGCACATGCTGTGCACGTCGCTCGGTCAGCCTTGGCAATGTCACATAAACAGGCAAGAAGGATCCTGGGCCAAGAGCTACTTTGGAAACACCCTCCATGAATGAGCCTTCAGTTTCTCAGTTCGGCTGCTGCTTGACTACTCCCCTGAGTCATGCAGCGTGCAGTTCCCTTTGGGGGATCCTGAATGAGGCGTGCACATTTCAGTGAAAGGAAACGCTGTATGAGGTTATGATTTCTAAAAATATAATGAAGGAAACACTTCCCCCTTTACATGCTACTAGTGGAAATACAGTGATGGGGATATGTCAGTGTCCTCAACAAGCCGTGTAATGTTAATTCAGGGTACTCCATATCACATCCATAAGGCGTACCTGTGAAGAAACATTAGGTTAAAAAACTAGGGATGCTACTGGAAATTGCAACCCCCATTGTTCAGTGCAGAAATCCCCACCTGGAATTTGTTTCTCCCTGTTGCAAGTCTTATCTGAAAGTCTTTATTTTCATGTCACACTTTCCTCATGCTGAATTTCCCACAGTAAAATTTACTCAGTTTTTAATGGTGTGCTGCATTAGTTTGCATATAAACGGTCTATGGGGTGCGTGACTTATACAAGTTGTCAAAAAGAATGTAAAAAAGAGCATAAAAACGAGCACATTGGAAATACTAGAAGCAAGAACGGGTGAAACTAAGCAAGAACACAGGAAGATGAAAATATTGTTTTCATATTTTGTAATCTGCTTCAAGATCTCAGCAAGAAAGGCCAGCTATTAATGAAGTAAGTAAATAGTTCACTTTGCAAGATTTGCTAATCTCTTTAAATTTCATTGGGTTATAACCTGCATATGTTCTGGCACATTTTCACTCACAAACACAAATGCAGAGCATTTTCACAGGTGGAAGGTTTGTTTGTTTTTACTGGTTCCTTCCTCCCCTGTCCCCCAGAAGCAGCATGGGGGTGGGCAATTTGGGCTGCATTTGGGGATCTCTTTTTTGTCTACCAAAATCCTCCATGGGATCTAAGGGAATGCATCATGAAGGTTATTACTTTAAAGCTACATAAACACATCTCTCATTCCCAAGCAAATATTTTAATTCATGGTCACACTGCACTATGGGCATTGTGGTCTTAAGAATTCATAAACAGTAAGTAATAGATTCTTAGAAAGAAGTCTTGAATACTTCAGTTCCTCTGTTGCCATTTAGTATAGCTAAATATGGGCAATTTGGGGAGCGCTGGCATAGATGGAAAACACTGAATAGCTCTGGCAATTGTATAGAAGAGTATTTCATAAATCAAGACTAATAATTTCTTAGAAGCCTGTGATTTCTCAGATTTTCTCCAGGAAATTTTTCTTTAGTATTTTGATGTTACCTACTGAAGATAGAACCTTGGCATTCTGTCCCTAAGCACAAACTTTTTGCCAGATTTTCAGGAATGGAGGTCCATGCTGTGATCTGTCCTGCACATAGACACATAAGCACAGCCATCTTTCAGTAGTTTGGAAAGCCTGATGAAGAAATTTATCAGGGATGTTTTGACAGATTTCAGCGGCCTTAAAAAAAATCAAAAGGTCAAAAAGCTTTTTCTTTCAAAATGCTTGGGAGGACATTAAAAAAATTAACTCTGGAATCAGAGCATGCAAGGTTTGGCTGTGACATTCAGTACATGTGCACGTTCCCTCCTCCTGTCTTGCTGGCGCATCTGTGCACATGCCTAAATCTCTGCCAAAAAAAAGTAGTCTTTTCTGTTAGCCCATCTGATGGCATCAAGAGTCTGTTTGAGCAATGATTTATCAATGCACAAATGAGCATCAATTCTGGTAAAACACCACACACAAAATTTATTTTGATCCAGCAGTATGCTTATATTGAGACTGCTTTTTTTGCAATATTTTATCCACACTCATATGCATTGGCCCTGAGGAGGAAGAAGGCGGCCCAGGGGAATTAAAGCAACAACGTATTGCCCACATCCAACCTTCTGTAAAAAATTCAGACTTTTTTCCTTTCTTTTAAATAATGGGACAAAGTACATCAGTTCTACAAGATTGGAAGATCTGGAACTCTGAGATCCAGGGAGAATTTGAATAACAAACATTTTGTTGTTGTTGTTCAGTCGCACAGTTGAGTCCGACTCTTTGCGACCCCATGGACCACATCACACCAGGCCCTCCTGTCTTCTGTCATGCTCTGGAGTTTGCTCAATTTCATGTTTGTTGCACCAATAACACAGTCTAACCATCTCATCCTTTGCCGTCCCCTTCTTTGACCTTCAGTCTTTCCCAGCATCAGGGTCTTCTCCAGTGAGTGCTCCCTTCTCATTTGGTGGCCAAAGTATTTGAGCTTCAGCTTCAGTATCTGGCCTTCCAGGGAACAATCAGGGTTGGTTTCTTTTAGGATTGACTGATTTGATCTCCTTGCAGTCCATGGGACTCTCAGGAGTCTTCTCCAGCACCATACTACTGTTGCTATATTTTATAATGTTTTATTTTATTTATTTGTTTATTTTATTTATACCCCGCCCTCCCCATGAACAGGCTCAGGGTGGCTAAACTGTTTTATACTGATTAGGCACTGTGTGCCATATTGTAAGCCGCCCTGAGGCCATTTGTGGGGAGAGCGGGGTAAAAGTGTGAAAAATAAATAAATAAATAATTTAAAAGCATCTATTCTTTGGCGCTCGGCTTTCCTTATACTCCAACTCTTGCAGCCATACATTACTACTGGGAACACCATCACTTTGACAATACGGACTTTTGTTGGCAGGGTGATGTCTCTACTTTTGGAACAAACATTTTAGAATTCCTCTAATCAGATTCACTTTGTTGTGTTTGTGTACTGTATCGTATTTGCTTCTGTTCACATCGTAGGCTGAAACTCTGCAAAGAAATAGAGTTGCTTTGATCAAATTTCCCCTAAACAAGCCACCCATACTGGAACCAATGGGATACAGATCAGCAAGGAGAAGAAAGAGATTTCCCAAGTTAACCCAGCCATGTTATGACTTCCTATTCACCATGTGCTAGTTTCTTGTGGAATGTTGGATGCAACACCGCAGCTGAAGCTAACTGATCACAGGCCAGTGTGGGTTTACTCCCCTTATGTCAGGCAGACCTTCTTGGAAGATCTCAGATCCTGTGCAATTAAGTCAAGCCCAGATTATTCATTTCACTGCATCTATGTACCTTTTCACCAGAAGGTCCTCAAGGTGGGCAGACTTCACAGAACAGGATAACAAAGCTCTAAATCTATTCTTCTTCAGACTGAAAGCATGGAAATGAAAAAGCTTAAAGATGCGTTAAGAAAAATCTTAAGGATCAAGATAATTCATGCTGTAGTATTCTCCATTACTATATATGGGTATGAAAACTGGCCAATGAAAAAACCTGGCACAAAGGAAATTGATTAGTTTGAAATGTGGTTTGGGAGGAAAGTTTTACAGATACTGTGGACTGCCAAAAAGACAAATAAGAGGGTTCTAGATCAAACCAATCCTGAACTCTTCATAGAAGCTAAAATGACTAAATTGAGGCTATCGTAGTTCGGTCACATCATGAGAAGACAAAAGTCACTTGAAAAGACAGTAACGCTAGGAAAAGCTGAAGGCAGCAGGAAAGAAGAAGAAGAAGAAGAAGTTGGATTTGTACCCTGCCCTCCACTCTCCAAGGGAGTCTCAGAGCGGTTTACAAACGCCTTTTCCCTTCCCCTCCCCACCACAGACACCCTGTGAGGTAGGTGGGGCTAAGAGAGCTCTTTCCCAAGCTGTCCTTGAGGGAACAGCTGGTACAGAGCTATGGCTTGCCCAAGGTCATCCAGCCAGGTGCAAGTGGAGGAGTGGGGAATCAAACCCGGTTCTCCCAGATTAGAGTCCGCGCACTTAACCACTACATCAAACTGGCTCTGGAAAAGAGGAAGACCCAGCATGAGATGGATTGGCTCAATCATATTCCACCTCTGACGGAGCCTGCTGGCCTGTTATCAATCCGTTTCCAAAAAGTTTTTTTCAAAGAGGGGATAGGACGTTGTCCACACATGCAATACTATCACTCCAATATAAATACTCAATGTTCTCACAAGCACAATTTTCAGGAGAGTAATATCTCAGTTCACATTATGACAGGCCAGCAGGTTCCATCAGAGGTGGAATGGAAGGGTCCTCTCAACACTCTTCATGTATGCACTTTTGAAACTGAACTGAATTTTCATCTGCTATGTTTTGAAATTGTTGAACTGGAAACATGTATATGATACAGACACTTGGCTCTTTGAGACACTGAATGAGAATGGAATATAGATATGGACTGATTTTTGTATGAACTGTTTTGTATGAGTTACATTGGCATAGGTTGTATGAAAGTATCTCTATTAATTGCAAAATACAAGACACATATGGATTCATAGTAATTTGCTCATGTTTTTTCCCATTTGTGTCAACACATCAGGAGGTTGGCAGTCCTCAGCCACCTTGAGTCTGAGGCAATAAGGCGGGATAGAAATGTTTTATGTAACTTAATCAGGTAAAGTTTGAGAGCTCATTCTATAGCCAGTCAAAATGAAACCCAACCCAAGATAACTGACTCCTCACTCCTAACCTCTGCTATCAGCCACACTTTCCATATTTCTTCCAATACCAACAGCTCTGTCACATCAGCAGAGAAAAGGGGATTAGAAAAATAACATTGCCCCCCTTAGATACTTTCACTCAGACGTCTTAACCAAAAGGCAACTGTTCACCCCTTAGAAAAATGACTCACAGCCAGCCAGGGAACAGACGTTATTTGAAAAATGGATTATTGGCTGTTGAATCTCATTATCAGGAATGGCTCTTGCTTAGCCTTTTGTACCAGCATACAGCTGCTTGCAATAAGGGTTTATGTCTGAGGCAGGCTCTCAAGTCACCGTGCACCAGAACCACAAAGAAGCCTACGGGCATGAAATACCCTTCTGTGTCCCTGTAGTCTGTCTGTCAGTAAGGCTGAGAAAACATTGGCTGTGAGCAGGAGCTGGAGGGGACTGTCAAACATTGAGAGTGGAGGACAAAGGAGGGAGTGTCAGAAAGCAGCAAGTCAATGCCATGTCCTTCGCTTTGCTGACAGGGGAATGAAACTCCTAAGGCTTATCTGCCCTTTTCTCTCTGAAGTAATCTCCTATTCCTCTCTATTTTGAGGCTGAGGTTGGCTATTCCCTCAGTTCCCAATGGAATAAATTCTAAGAATGTTACCCTTTGCCATCTGGCCATGCATCCTGATGTTTCCTCACCATTTCTTCTAATCTCTGGGATCACTTGGCCCATCATTTTTTTTTTGGGGGGGGGAGTATTTTTGTCTCTCTGTCTCTCTATGTGTGCATGCCTGAAAGTCATGGCTGACTTCTGAGGACCTCTAGTGGGGCTTGGAGGCAAGGGACATTTCAGAGAAGTGACTTGCTATTGCCTGCCTCTGCGTCCCGGCCCTGGTATTCCTTGGAGGTCTCCCATCCAAGTTCTTGCCAGGGTCAGCCCTCCTTAACTTCCAAGATCTGACAAGTCGCCCATCCTTGACCCTTCAGCAAGTTCCTCTTTCTCTATACCCCAGCTACATCCTGTCAGTAAGGCTCTTTTGGGGTCCCAGTTCGAAGCTTCAGATTTGTCTTTGGGGCAGGCCAGCATAAGCATATTGCAGTGATCGAACTTCAAGGCCACAGTTACATTAATTAGTATGACCATGTGGGCTGAGTGTAGAAAAGAAGACAATCTTACTCAGATGTAACTGAAAAAGGCACTCTTTGCTACTGCTTGAACTGGTTTCTGAGAGAGTAATGGAAGATCAAAGAGTACTTCAAGACCTTTTGAAATATTATATTCCATTTATGTGCAATTTATTAAATGGCTGATACAGAAATAAAAATGAAAAAAGTATTAAGTTTCATATGAGACATTTGATGCGAGGAAACAGGAAATGGTGAGAACATGAAATCTGATGGATTTATTTTGCAGAAGGGCGAACAGAAATCAAAATGGAGATCCTTGAGCTGAACCAGGGAAATTCAGTTGCATCCCTAGGTGTGACATGCCTTTTCTTCTGCCAAGGAGATTTACAGTACTCTTGTTTGGATGAGGAAACCTTCTGCGTTTTGAAGCTCAGATTCATTAGTTTGGATCCTCAGGAGCCCTCCAGCAAGAATCCCCTGGCAGGAATCCAATCTAAACATCGAGGCTGCAACCGAAAAAGAGCAAAAATGCTGCTATCTGGTGTCATTATGGAGGGAAACATGTTTCCAAATGAAGCAGACAGCAGCTCCAGGCCTCCAGTGGCTGCTAAAACCGTAAAGGAAGGTCAACGATGCAAAGAATTTCCTGCCTTCTGCAAAGTCAACGAAGGCTGTGCTGAAATTTTCACAGCAGAGGAGAGTGACTGCAAATACTTCAGAATGGCATCCAAGTATCTCTTCAATAGATACTACCATACAGGGTGTTTTGAGTTTTGTGATCAGAAGAAAAGAAGGCAGTGGGGGAGAGATCTACAAGAAAACAGGGTTTGACAATGCAAAGCCAGTCTAAGCTGTGTCACTTGGGGAGCAGAGAAAAAGATAGCCTACAGACAGCCGGCAGCCGAATTAGCCACCACTGGGGCTGTTAGTTTGATTTTATTTAATTATTTATTTATGCAGCTTAATTCAGGGTTCATTTTGTAGCAGGAGCTCCTTTGCATATTAGGTCACACACCCCTGATGTAGCCAATCCTCTAAGAGCTTACAGTAGCCCCTGTAAGAAGAGCTCTATAAGCTCTTGGAGGATTGGTTACATTAGGGGTGTGTGGCCTAATATGCAAAGGAGCTTCTGCTACGAAATGAGCCCTGCAGCTTATAGCCCACTCCTTTCCCCACCAAGCAGGGCTCAGGGTGGCCCAACATGGCTCACTGAAAGAGCTGGAGATGCTGAGGGTGAAAAGTGGAGGCGCTGAAGAGCTGCTGCACTGAAGAGCTACTGCAGTCATGAGTTAAACATTTAAGTAGCGCCAACAGCACACAAGGTACTGCACAGAAACCAGAAGCAGCACAATCCCCTCCCTGAGGTCTTTACAGTCAAAATGAGACCCAAATGTTCTGCAACAAGCCAAAACATAAAGAAGTTAAGCTGTCAGGGTTGAGCAGTAATTCCCTTATGTGTTTGTTGGGTTCTGTTAGCATGCTGTGAGAGAATTGCTGGAGTGTCCTAAGAAATTAAATGAATACTGAAAGATTCCTGCTGGTCCCTAAATACCCACCCACACCTGGAACTTAGGGTTCCCAACACTGCCTCAGAAAATGTTGGGAGATTTTTTTGGGGGGGTTGTGTCTGAGAAGGGCGGAGTTTGGGGAGGATGTGACGTCACTTCTGGATAATACTTGAGGCTGCCTGCCCTAATCTCTGTGGCTTTTACCACAGAGACTATGGGAAATCCGTAGACTGTCCACGAGACCATTTTTTCTCCTGCTCATCAGTTCTACACTCAAAGAGTTAGTTCACATGGCACACAGAGGGGAACTGTGGCTCAAATGGGAAATAAAGTATGACTATGAACCCATCTTGTTCTCACAGAAGTGCTCGGGCATCTAGTCACCACTTTTCCAATCAGGACAGAATTACAGACATGCATGCAAAATGACAATTTGGATCTACCAGGACACTGAAATGGACTGCAGACCGGTGCTGAAGCCAGAAATGTGGAAAGGTGAAAAGAGTCACACAGAATGTTCACAGTCACACTTCTTGTGTATTCCAGTGTTACATCTGCTTGCACAAGTACAAAGTGTGCAGACTAGAATACAAACACTAAGCCCTCCTAAGCAGTACCTCTTCTGTGGAGCATGAATTACGTGACTGACTGTGCACGCTCAAAGGTGACTACCATGTGCTTTCAGGGACTGCTCATTTTAACTAGCTCTCAATGAAAGTCTGTTCTTTGTGGTCCTGTTGGACAGTTTGGCGTTGCTATGTACGAATGGCAGAGCACTGAAAAATCCTTTCACATTGCTGGGGTGGGTGTGGGCTGAGATTTTCCTTAATGCCTATGCTGTCTTCATTTCCCCAGTCTCCTTCTGCCTGACCTTCAAGTCTGAGAGCAAATGTAATGGAAACATGGCAAATGCTCACCTGTTTTTCCTTCATTTATATATATGTATGTAGTTGGATATATATAGAACACTGCTAATAGCTACACCCTCAGGAAGAGTAAAAGGCATCTTTGTATATGTCAAGCATGGGATGGGATATCTTCTCTATTGCTTCGATTAGTTTCTCATCTTTCTTTTGGATTCTTTCAGCTTCTTGCTCATACCAGACCTTCTGTAAAAAGATTTCTGGGCAGTGTTTTAGTATATAAGCAGAACTGTGTGCAATCCATATACCTCATGACCAATGCTCCCTCTAAGCTGTGAAGTCTTGTGAGCAAAAATTCTACTTTGTGAGCTTCTGGCATTAAAGTTGTGAGTGAGTGATTTGGCTACTGCATAAATTCATTTGCTCTGGAGCCATCCTTCACGAGCTAAGACAAAAACATGGGAGCAGGAGGCTAAAAAATTGTGTGCTAGCTCACATTAACTCATCTTAGAAGGAACACTGCTCACAACCAATGCCCCCTCTAAGCTGTGGAGTCTTGTGAGCAAAAGTTCTACTTGGTGAGCTACTGGCATTAAAGATGTGAGTGAGTGATTTGGCTACTGCATAAGTTAGTTTACTCTGGAGCCATCCTTCCTGAGCAAAGATAAAAATGTATGAGCCGGAGGCTAAAAAACTGTGAGACTGATTTCCCACAATCACTGCTCTGCCCCACTCCTCCCTTTGCCCCGATCATAAGTGTCCATTTCCCACTATTTGCTGTGCGGCCGCATTTTGCCCCAGAGCTTCGCCCGATTTCTGCCGCATCTACTTGATCCTGTTTTTTGAGGATCTAGAAGACGCGGAGGAGTTCAGGCGAAGCTGCAGATCAAAATGTGGCCCTTAATGGGAGATTGACACGTGCAATCAGGGGGAAGGGAAGAGTAGGGGTGGAGCAGCGACTTGTGTGAAATCAGTCTGAGCTAGCTCACATTAACTCAACTTAGAGGAAACACTGCTCACAACTGCCCCATGTAAGCATCAAACTCCCCCCCCCCAGCATTTCCCCTCTGTTCTAATTAAGCTGATAATATGCACTGTACCTTTGTATCCTGACTTCCTTCTTTACAATACCCCTCCTACCTTCTGACTGGGATATAAAGATGCAGAGATCTCCATTCCTATTTGTATATGATGAAGATAACTTTGTCTCTTGAAAATCTATACCCTGAAAATCTTGTTGATCGGAGTGGACCAGGGGTAGGGATCCTCTCCCGACCTTTGATGGGGTGCTGTTGGTACCAGCGTCGGAGGTGAGGAGTTTGGGAGTGCTCCTGGACCCCTCGTTAATGATGGAGGCCCATGTAGCAGCCACTGCAAGGTCGGCCTTTTATCATCTTCAGCTGATCAGGCAGCTGGTTCCCTTCCTTGAACGCAACGAACTGGCTATGGTGATCCATGCTTTGGTCACCTCAAGATTGGACTACCGTAACACTCTCTACATGGGGCTGCCCTTGTCCCAAATCCGGAAGCTGCAGCTGGTGCAGAATGCGGCGGTGTGGCTGTTGCTGGGTCTCCCTGTACGGGGGCGCATCCAGCCCACCTTAAAAGCACTGCACTGGCTGCCTATAGCATACCGGATAAAGTTCAAGGTGCTGGTGCTTACCTGTAAAGCCCTATATGGCCGGGGACCTATCTGCCTGAGGGACTGCCTTTCCCCATATGTTCCCCAGAGAGTGCTTCGATCGGGATCCCAAAACTACCTGGCTCTCCCAGGGCTGAAGGAGGCCCGGCTGGCGGTTACAAGGGCCAGGGCTTTCTCAGTGGCGGCCCCACACTGGTGGAATGAGCTCCCAGATAACATCAGGGCTCTGCGGGACTTATTACAGTTCCGCAGGGCCTGTAAGACGGAGCTCTTCCACCAGGCTTTTGGAGCCACCCAATAGTTACATCTTGGCCCTGGCCCAATTGAGAACCTGCCAGCTCGAACGTTGTCTTACCATCTATATTGGTTAATATCTGAGACACTACCCCGATAAAAGAAGAAGCCCCATGTTATTTGTATGTTATGTTATTTGTATGTTATTTGTTTGCTTTTGTATTTTATACGTTTTAATGATACTGCATTTTAATGTATGTTGGTAGCCGCCCTGAGCCCTCCAGAAGGAGGGGAAGGCGGGATATAAATTGAAATAAAATAAATAAATAAACAAAGCTGTTGATGATAGGACATTTGGTGGGGGTCATTCATAGGTAGGGTTGCCAACTCTAGGTTGGAAAATTCCTGAAGATTTGGGGGTGGAGCCTGAGGAGGTTGGGGTTTGGGGCAGGGAGTGACTTCAATGGGGTATAATGCCATTGTTCCAAAGTGGCCATTTTCTCCAGGTGAACTGATCTCTGCTGCCTGGAGATTAGTCCTGGGAGATCGCCAGCCACCACCTGGAGGTTGGCAACCCTAACACCATTTTTGGAAGAAGTTAAGAAGAATTAACTGGAAGAATTCTACCTTTCAAAGATGGATGTTTGTATTTTATCTTAAACAAGAGAGGGAGGGAGGGGGAGAGATTATGCCAAAGCATATGTTGGTCCATCTGAAAGTAAGATTAACTGTAAACATTAGCAAAAGAAAATGAAAAGGAATTTAACCGTAATCCTTTTTTTAAATTAAAAATTAGAAATGGGCAATCCTTCTTTGCTCCCTTACTTTCCTTTCATCTGCTATCTTGCCTTATTTTTATGTCGACAATAGAAAACACGCAGGAGTTGCGCTGTTTCTCCCGGGCAGACGACAGAGAAACTGAGAGGAGAAGGACATTTTGTGGGGTGAATGGGCAAGGCATCATCTGTAACAATCCATTCTTTTGTCTGTCTTTGCAGACTGAGTGTGTGCATGCCTACGTTTTCATAGAAACAGAATGCAACTTGAGAGATAAAGTGGGTACAAACACGTGTTTTGGCAAGATAATACTTCTGAAGTTCTGGTATTATCCTGGGGCGGGGGGACAGATGGCTTTTCAACTTATATTTTCCAAAGAGCTCTCCTGATGGATCTACTAGAAAAAATTGAAAACATCCAAATGACCCCTATGAACACAGAGAGCTGCCTTGTGCCTAGTGAGACCACTGGTCCTTCTTAGGGTTGCCGACACTGAGTTGGGAAATTCCCGGAGATTTGGGAAACAAGCCTGGGGAGGGTGAGGGACTTCAGCAGGGCATAGTGCCATAGAGTCTACCTCCCAAGCAGCCATTCCCCCCACACAAGGAATGGATCTCTGTAGTCTGGAGATCAGTTGTAATTCTGGGAGATCTCCAGGCCCCACCTGCAGGGTAGCAACCCTAGACCTTCTATATCAGCACTGTCTACCCTGCCTGGCAGCAACTCTCCAGGGACTCAGCCAGAGAAAGGTTCTTCCTCACACTTTGTTATGTGTAATCCTGGAGAAGCCAAAGACTGGACCAGCAATCTTTAGTGCACCGAGCATATGGTCCTCTATTGAGCTAGGGCTGCTTCCAGATTTATCTTTGGAGAAAGCCATTCACACATTTGTTTATTGCATAAATAGCCCATTTTTTGACACTAAAGTCCTGTTTTTAAAAAGAGCATTCCTTTCCAGGAAACTGGAAAGAACACAATAAACAAAATAGAAAATAGAACAAAACAGAAACAAAAATAGAAGATAGAAACAAAATAGAAAAAGAACAAAATAAACAGAAAGGCTATGAACTGGATCCAACCAACTTTCCTGCTGGTGAGAAAGATAGGAAAGATAGGAAAGTGCTGTGAATTGTGGGACCTGTATGGTATGGTTTACAACTAGGGTTGCCATCCCCCCAGTTGGGGTGGGGTTCCCTCCAATTTTGGGGGTGCCAATCCACCGATGGCCAGCTGGTCAGTGAGGGAAGCCCCACCCCCAAACAGCCCCCCCATTAGTGTTGCTGATGCAATGACATTGCCTGGTAGTGACATCATTGTGTTGCTGACGTTGGGGGTGATGCTCTAGTTTTTGGGCA
The DNA here is from genome assembly GCA_029233225.1 of Lepidodactylus listeri. Lineage (NCBI taxonomy): Eukaryota > Metazoa > Chordata > Lepidosauria > Squamata > Gekkonidae > Lepidodactylus > Lepidodactylus listeri. Next base: position 27,058,729 of record JARCFY010000008.1, read on the forward strand.
AACTCTATAGTTTTGAGGGCGAAAACCACAGAGTTTTGCCCCCCCCCAATGGCAGCAATGCAATGACGTCACTTCCAGGTGATGTCATTGTGCAGTGCAGGCAAAGTGCATGCAGCAGAAGATCCCAACAAGGACCTGGGAGCCCCTCCCCTGCATTGGAGGTAGGACCTGGCAACCCTATTTGCAACACACGGACAAAAACCAGGCAAGTCAGAGGCTGTAGTAAACAGGGGGATTTGGTGGGACTGAGGGGAAAAGCTCAGTTGAGTCAACCACAATCTTCCCTCACCCCATCCCTATTTTTAATATATTAGGCCCATTGCTGAATCAATGTTTTAATTCCTCCTCCCAGACTAGGAGGTCTATAATGACCTGAGGATCAAGCAGGGTGGAGCCAGGTGTTGCTCTGCTCCTGAAGGTTGTGAAGATATAAAAGTGTTAGGAACACTGGCGGAATAAGAGAAGGGCTCTGGGGCCGTGGCTTAATGACAGAGCAGCTGTTTTGCATTCTCTGGCATCGTCAGTTCAAAAAAGAAGAACAGATAATGTGAAAGACCTGCGCCTGAGATCTTGGAGACCCACTGCCAGCCCAAGTAGACAATACTGACCTTGATGGACCCAGTGGTCTGATTCAGTATAAGGCAGGGACATGTGTTCAAGCCAAGGGCATGGCTCTAGTTCAGTCGAATGTTGCATGCAGGAATGTTGCATGCAGGAAGTTCCAAATTAAATTCCCAGCATCTCTGGCAAAAATCGCTCCAGCAGTAGGGCTGCAGAAAACCCAGAGAACCACTGCTGGCCACAGCAAACAGTTAAAGGCTGAAAAGCCGAATAGCCTGACTCAGCTTGCACTCTCCAGCTAACAGTTTGATCCTAAACGGAGTCATACCCTGTTAAAACCATTGATTTGCATGGGACCTAGGGATCCCCTGGGATTACAGCTCATCTCCAGACTACAGAGATCAGTTCCCCTGGAGAAAATGGATGCTTTGGAGAGTGGACTGTATGGCATTGTACCCCACTGAGGTCCTTGTCCTCCCCTGGCTCCACCCCCAAATCTCCAGGAGTTTCCCAAGCTGGAGCTGGCAACCCTATAAGATGCCACACTCAAGATCTATTCCGATAAACAAGTTTTTCCTAAATAATGATCAGCTATTGTGGGATAGCAGGCCCTTTCAGAGATTATGTTTCTAGCACTGCTACCCCGCATACTGGGAGAGCACCCTATATGTGATCCTCTCGGTATATGGGGTTGCCATTTTTGCAGCACATATCTTTCGCAGCTTCAGTGCACACTCCCTGGAAACTGGATTGGGGGGGGGGGGTATGCATTAATGCATGCTGAAACTGAAACCCTTTTCAGGCAAAGTGGCGATCCCATGTATGGAGTTGTTACACTTAGCACACTCTTCCATTACAAAGGAGAGCAGTGCCAGAAAAATAATGTCTGAAAAGAGCTAATGAATATGATACCGTTTTTTTTTTTAAAAAAATATTATTTTAATGATGTGACCAAGGAGGATATCATTTAAAAACAACAATCCGGTTTCCCGGCAGGCAATTGTTTAAGCTACTACTAGGGAGTGTGGGAGGGGAATATGTTTCATTAGCTGTGATATCACAACCACCCCATTCAGGAGCACCATACAGATGAGGAAACAAACAAACAAACATAAATGAGCCAAGAGGGAGCTGGGCTGGGACCGTGCTAGGGACCACTAGATGCATATAAATTGAGTATAGGAGGGTCTTGTTTTATCATGAACAGCTGAGGTTATTACAATTTGTCAGGCAACGAATGAACTGGCACAAGATCAGCATCAGAAGAGTAGGATATGGTTATCATACATCCTATAAATTGCTTCCTTATATTCTGGGGAGGTGTTATGCACAAAGGGATGGATGGTTTGTGCGCAACAATTGTTCATGCTGTACAATTAACACTGTGACCGATTCCCCACAAGCAGCTGTGCCGCCTTCGCTCTTCCATTTCTCCCAGTTGCATTGGTCAATTTCACAGTCTTTGCTGCGCGGCCGCATTTTGACCCACATCCCCCCCATTTCCTCTCTTCTCAATCCTTTTTTTTTTGAGATTGAGAAAGATGCGGAGGAAATTGCAGGGAGATGTGGGTCAAAGTGCAGCTGCACAGTGAAGAGTGTGAAAGACCAGTGCAACTGGGGGAAACGGAAGAGCGAGGGTTGTGGGGAATGTGCAACCAGTGCAACTGGGGGAAACTGCTTGTGGGGAATTGGTCTGTGTTTTAAGAACCGCTTTGAGAAAGAAACCCTGGCATTCAGGTTGACCCACAGTCAAAACTCCCAAGCAAAAATTCTCAGAATGGGCTGAAATCCTGGTTCTTTGGGTGTGGTGGACTACCTGTGCTCGTAGGGGGATTAGAACCAACCTTTAAGTGGCAGCCTGAATCACCAGTCTTCCATGAAGTCTCCCTACCTCTCCCAGTCTTCCATAGAGGACTGCAGCCTATGACTCCTGAAAAGTAAAATTTGGAATAATAAAATAAGCAAAGATACGGAAACATTGCTCATGGCTGAGAGTTATGCATAGCTTGACCTTATGAACCAGTGCAATCCATTGATCAAATTCATGATCCCAATGTTTGTAGAATTCTAATGACCTTTAAAACTTGTGGCCTGAACTCATTTTGAGAAAGTTTCATGGGGTGTGGGAATCCTGTAAACTACTGCTGAGGCCACAGCGAGTACAATTAACAATTTACTGAAGCAGAATGAACACTTAGATTCCGAGGACCTGCTCTAATTTATAATAAACACCTCAGCATTTCTTGAACAGCAACATTTTTTTAGTCAGAAAACACAATCTGCCCTTCATCGTTAAGGATGCTCAGGAACAAATTACTGCTGCAAAATGTATCTTATTCTTTTGACAATACTCGAATGGACACAAGAAGTCACCTTAAAAGTGCCAAGAGGTCAGATAAGCCCACGGTGAAGATAATTAATTATTTGCCTGTTGCCTGGGCATTATTAAACTTCCTCAGTGTTCTTTGAAATAATGAAGGAAAACAATGTACTTGCTTGAAAACTAAATAAGAAGCCAGTCTAAGGGAGGCTTGGTTCATTTATATGTGTTTTTCCCTCCTCTGATGGTGCTCCTGAACTGGGCGGTTATGATAGCACAAGCTATGAAACATATTTTCCTCCCACACTGCCTAGGAGTTGCTTAAACAGCTATAAAAATATTCCCTACCACGAATACCAAGCAGGAGCAGAGCCTGGGCTGATTTGGCTACTGTTGCCATATTCCCAAAATTGGGTTCCCAGCTCCCAGTTGGGAAATACCTGGAGAATTTGGGGGTGGAGCCTGAAGAGGGTGGGGTTTGGGGAGGGGAGGGACTTCAAGGGATATAATGCCTTACAATTTATTTTCCAAAGTAGCCATTTCTCCAGGTGAGCAGATCTCTGTTGCCTGGAGATCAGTTGTAATCTGAGGAGATCTCCAGCCACCACCTGGAAGCTGATGATGCTAACAGTACAAGCATGACTATGGTAAGTGTTCTTTGCCTGTATGGTGGGGAAATGGCCAGTCTCCCAGAAACAGCAAAACTTAACTTTTGTTATTCCTTAATATAAAGAAATATTTCAGTCTGGTAGCAAATGTTGTGGATGGCTTCTGGTTGCCAGTCACCAGGTGTGGCCTCCAGGATCTCCTAGAATTATAACTATATTATCTCCAGGAATTATAACTGATCTCCAGACTACAAAGATCAGTTCTCCTGGAATCAATGGCTAGTTTGGAGGGTGGACTCTTGCTCTGTTCCCTTCTGAGAGCCAGTTTGGTGTAGTGGTTAAGTGCGTGGACTCAAATCTGGGAGAACCGGGTTTGATTCCCCCATTCCTCCACTTGCACCTCCTGGATGACCTTGGGCAAGCCATAGCTCTGACACAGCTGTTCTTGGAAAAGGAGCCGTTTCTGTCAAGAGCTCTTTCAGCCCCACCTACCTCACGGGGTATCTGTTGTGGGGAGGGGAAGGGAAAGGAGTTTGTAAGCCGCTCTGAGATTCCCTTGGGCAGTGAAAGGCGGAGTATAAATCCAATCTCCTCCTCCTCCTCCTCCTCCTCTTCTCTCCAAACCCCACCCTCCTCAAAGCCCACCTCCAAATCTTCAGGAATTTCCCAAACCAGATTTGGCAACCCTAATCCTAATTTAAATATAATTCTGGATGACATGTCATGTTCATGTAGGGTATCATGCTCAAAGTGGGGCCTGGAGTTCTCCCAGAATTACAATGGATCTCCATATTACAGAGATCAGTTCCCCCAGAGAAAATGGCTGCTTTCAAGGGCTTAACTCTATGGCATCCCCTCCCTGCTGAGCTCCCTCCCTTTCCCTCCCCAAACTCCACCCTCCTCAGACACCACTTCCAAATCTCCAGAAATTTATCAAGCTGAAATTGGCAACCCTGAGCTGACAGCACACACAATGATAGTACACCAAGTCAGTGGCTCCTTGGGTGATTGATGTCAGGTGTACTAATGTAGCACATGCACAGACTGAAGGTGGTAGATGTCTCCTTCCATGTCATACAGCTAACTTCTTCTGGTACTCCGTCGTCATCACCTTTAAATCAGACCTTGATTGAATGAATGAAATGGACTTATTAGCTCACAGTTGTTGGAATATACAAGGTCTATAGTACACCTATTTGAAGAAGATCTGAAGAACAACCTATAGGGGACAGCTGAAGTCAGTTGGCTCGATTAGGTTCCCACAATTTCAAATTACATCCTTCCTTTCTCCTGATTGGCTCTTTGGAGACTTCTTGCTCTAACTGAGCCCTCTCCCTTCCTTCCTGCCTCTTATCATAGATAGTCAGTTAGTTATGACTGTCTCCCTCTCCTCTGTTGAATCAAAATTTATTCTTCTTTAATTAACCAACTTATTTTCCTCAAACAGTTGGCACTCCACTTCTCTGCATATTTAAACTCTGCCAACAAAAATATCACCTCACTATGCACAGAAACTAAAATTGCAGCCCTAAATCAATCAACCATTAGATGGCTTGAATTATAAATCTTTGGGTAAATTTAAATGTGCACTCCCTGTTAGACAAAATTGTTCAGTATTTTCTGTTCCTTGGCTCCATTGTTGACCAAAAGGGAGACTGCAAGCAAGAAATCAGGAGACTGAGACTGGGAAGGGCAGCCATGATGGAGCTAGAAAAGATCCTTCAGTGTAAGGCTGTGTCGCTGGCGACCAAGGTAAAGTTAATTCTTGCCACAGTGTTCTCCATTACTATGTATGGGTGTGAAAGTTGGATAATGAAGAAAGCTGGCAGGAAGAAAGTTGATTTATTTGAAATGCGGTGGCAGCTACAAGCATGGACAGCTTCAAGAGGGAATTGGATAAACATATGGAGCAAAGGTCTATCAGTGGCTATTAGACACAAGGTATAGATAGGAACTCTGTCTGGGGCAAGTGATGCTCTGTATTCTTGGTGCTTGGTGGGGGGCAACAGTGGGAGGGTTTCTAGTGTCCTGGCCCCACTGGTGGACCTCCTTTTTTTTTTTTTTTTTTTTTTGTAAAGAAATTTTTATTTTTCAAAAAAAACATTGAAAATAATACATTTAACCTTATACAAATCCCTTTTTCCATATTAAATAGCATTTTGTTCTATTTGTACATTCTATTTTTATCTTGTTTTGGTGGTTTCCCACCACATCTGAAGCATAACACATTTTCCATTTTATTCAAAATAGTAATACTTATATCTATGTTTCATTTCTGGTAATGGTTATATAGCTTTAAAATACTTATACACCAATTCTTATTTTCTATACTCTTATGTATTTCTAAATAAAAACAGTTTCATTGTCTAATTTTAACTAAAACATTCATATAATATATTTCTATTCCTTTATGCTATTATAACCATGTGTAAATATAGTTTTTCATATCCCAATATTTTTCAACATATTCTTTCAAATCTTTCCAGTCTTCCAGAAAGGTCTCTGAGTAAAGATTATTCAATTTTCTAGTCCATTTATCCATTTCAGCCATATATAACAGTTTTTTCAACCATTCCCACACCTCTGGTATTTTTCCATTTTTCCAGTTTTGTGCATACATCATTCTTGCTGTTGTAATCATATACCATATTATTGTCCTTTTCTTTACATTTATCTCTTCTAGTTTAAGTCCTAGCAATAACATTTCAGGCAACTTCTTAAATGTACATTTCAAGATTTTTTCCATTTCTGCATGTATTTTTGACCAATAAGTCTTTGCTTTATCACAAGTCCACCACATATGATAAAAAGAACCTTCTTTCTTTTTACACTTCCAACATTTGTTAGACATATTTTGACCAATTTTTGCAATTTTTTTTGGTGTCATATACCATCTATACATCATTTTAAAACAATTTTCTTTTAAGTTATAACACGTAGATATACTCATAGCATTTTTCCATAAAAATTCCCAAGATTCCATTTCAATGTCTTTGTTAAAGTTTATCGCCCATTTTACCATTTGTTCTTTTACCATTTCATCCGCATTAAACCATTTTAGCAAGACTTTATACATTTTAGAAATCATTTTTTCCCACCTTCCTCCCAAACTTGTTCTATTTCATTATTTTTTCCCCTGAAACCGTGTTTTTTATCACTTCTATACAAGTCATATATTTGTCTATATCTTAACCAACCATAATCAAAGTCAATCTGATGCTGCTCCTTCAGTTTGAAATCCTTGCCATGTCTTATTAATAAGTCTCTATACTTCAGCCAATCTTGTCCTTTATATCTTGATGTTGGATGTAAGACTTCTGCAGGTACAATCCACATGGGTATCTCTTCTGAAAAAAAGTTTTTATATCTAGTCCACGTATCCATTAGTGTTCTTCTCAAATAATGATGTTTAAACATATTGTCCATTTTTGTTTTGCCATAATACAAATATGCATGCCACCCAAATCTACAATCATGACCTTCCAGGGACAATAACATTCTATCTTGTAACATAGTCCATGTCCCTACCCAGGTCAAACATATTGCATCATGGTATAACCTTAGATTTGGTAGTTGAAACCCTCCTCTTTCTTTGGCATCACACATTATTTTCATCTTAATTCTTGGTTTTTTCCCTCCCCACACAAATTTAGACAGCTCCTTCTGCCAACATTTGAATGTTTTTACATCTTTCACAATTGGGATAGTTTGAAACAAAAACATTAATCGTGGTAACACATTCATCTTGACCACCGCAATTCTACCCAGCAATGACAAATTCAATACATTCCACTTTTTAATATCCTGCATAATTTGCAACCATAATTTTTCATAATTATTTTTATAAAGATCAATATTTTTCATAGTTAGGTTTACACCCAGATATTTTGTCTTTTTCACCACCTCACATTCTGTAAGTTTTTGTAACTCGTTTTGTTTCTTATTTGACATATTTTTGCACATTACTTTCGATTTGTTTTTATTTACATAAAATCCTGCTAAGTCACCAAACTCTTTTACTCTCTGTAACAAATATGGTAATGTGGATAAGGGGTCTTCCACTATAAACATCACATCATCTGCAAAGGCCCTATATTTGAAAGAAAAACCTTTAGTTGTTAAGCCTTTAATATCTTTGTCTTCCTTCACATTTAACAGTAGAACTTCTAAAATCCAAATAAATAGCAGCGGCGAAAGTGGGCATCCTTGTCTTGTTCCTTTTTCAACTTTAAAATCGTCTGTCTTTTCGGTATTAATTATTATTGAGGATTTCTGTTCTTTATATATTGCTTTAATGAAGTTAAGCATATATTCACCGATCTCAAGATGTTCTAAAACTTCAAACATAAAATCCCAGTTTAAATTATCAAACGCTTTCTCCGCATCTAAAAAGAAAAAGCCCACTTCCTTTTCAGGATGTTTGTCATAGTATTCTATAGCGTCCACTACTACTCTTAGATTGTCCCTTATTTGTCGATTAGGTAAGAACCCTGCTTGTTCTGTTTGTATAGTCTCTTTAAGGTGCTCTTTTAGTCTATCCGCTATAATCTTAGCAAAAATCTTATAATCATTATTCAGTAAAGAGATCGGTCTATAATTCTTAACATTGGTCAAATCCTGATTTTCTTTCGGGATCAGTGAGATGGATGCATCTTTCCAGGTTTCTGGTACCTCTCCAGTAACTCTTATATCGTTCATCAATAGCAGTAACACCGGTGAAACTGACTCCTGTAACGTTTTGTAGAACTTCGCTGTAAATCCATCCGGTCCAGGTGCTTTACCTAATTTTGAGTCATTTATTGCATTTTTGATCTCTTGTAATGATACTGGATTATTAAATAATTCTTTAATTTTCTCTGTTGGTTTTGGTAACTTTAATGTTTGCAGGTATTCTTTAATCTTTCTTCTATCTTTGTTTTCCTTCTTAAAAAGTTTTGCGTAGTATTTAAAAAATTCTCTTTTTATTCCTTTGTTATCTATTATCTCAATATTATCTCTTATCACTTTAGTGATAAATTTATTTTCACATTTTTTCTTTAATTGCCATGCTAAGTATTTTCCGGGTTTATTTGCACCTTCAAATGCTTTTTGTTGAAGTTTTTTTAAGTTCCAGTACATCTCTTGGTTCAAAATGGCTTTTGCTTGGTCTTGTAGCATCCAAATTTCCTTTTGCAGTTTCTTTTTCCCTGGTTTCTTCTTCAGTTCTTCTTCCTTTGTTTTAATGGCTTGTAAAATATTTTCATATTGCTCTTTTTTCTTTTTATTATCTTTAGCATTTAACGATATCAATAGTCCTCTCATCACTGCTTTATATGCATCCCATACGGTTTGGATTTTGACTTTTTTCTGCATGTTTACTTGGAAGTATAGGTCTGTTTCTTCAAGTAATTTTTTAATTATTTCTTGATTATCGAATAAGTCCTCGTTTATTCTCCATCTCTTTTGTTTTTTAATCTGCCCAGCTGTCCATAAACATGGACTGTGATCTGAGATTATTCTGGGTAAAATTTCCACTTTTCTTGTCTTGAAGGTTAGGTTAGTAGTCATCCAAATCATGTCAATTCTTGAATGTGAGTCATGTCTGTTAGAGTAAAAGGTAAAATCTTTTCCTTGTGGGTTAGCTTTCCTCCAAATATCTTCCAACTTTTCTTGTTTTATCAGTTCAAAAAAGTTTTTTGGAAGCTTCCCTAACGTCTCATCCTTTCTTTTAGAGCGCCTGTCTAGTTTATTATCTACAGTTCCGTTGAAGTCACCTAACATCATAATTTGATCATAGTTTACATTGTCCAATTCCATTTGAAGTTCTTTAAAAAAAATTTCTTTAGCTCCATTCGGAGCATAAATGTTTACAATCAAAGTTTTCAATCCTTGCAGTAAAATTTCAATAGCTAAATATCTTCCATCTTTATCTTTGAATATTACTTTGGGTTCCAAATCTTTTTTGACATATGTTACAACACCATTTTTTTTGTTGCTTGCTAAAGAATAAAATTCTTCTCCCAGTTTTTTCCTTATTAAATATTTATGGTCTTGATTTTTAAGATGAGCTTCTTGCAAACAAATTATATTACATTTTTGTTTTTCCAACCAATGACCTACCATTCTACGTTTTTGGGGTGAATTTAGTCCATTTACATTCCATGTAAGTATTTTGTAATCCATTTTGATATATTCTTAAATATCTCCAAAATCATCTTTATTCTCTCCCAGGAATGTATACATTTCTTCTGTGCTTTTAATCACTACTCTGGAGTTGCCATAATAAAAACTTAGTCCTTGAGGTATTTCCCAACAAAATCTGATTTTTTTCTCCTTCAGTTTATCCGTCAGACGCTTGAATTTTTTCTTTCTTGCAGTATTTCTTTCTTGCAGTATTGCTCTAGGCAATTCTTTCATTACTATGATTTTCTTTCCATCTATTACAAAGGGGTCAGTAAAGCACTTCCTGTAGATTTGTTCTTTTGTTCTTTTCATTGTAAATTGGACAACCACGTCTCTTAGTATGTTTTTGTCTCTTGCATATGTAGAGTTAACTCTATAAACAAGATCCATGTGTTCTTTAACAACTTCTTCCTGTTCTTGTAAAAAATCTGCTATTGCTTCTTGCATTCTTGTAAAGATGTCCTCATTCAATTTTTCCTCAATCCCTCGAAATCTCAAATGGTTTTGCATATCTTTATAATGCATCATCTTTTCCATCCTCTCGTTCTCTCTCATTGTCTTATGGGTGTTTTCTTCCAGTTCTTTTACTTTAGTTTCTATATCTTGTGTTCTTGTAGATAATTTTTGAAATTCTGCTTTTAATTCCATGAAATTTTTATCTGCTTGAGCCGCTATATTATTCATTTTAACATTTACCTCTCCTATAGCGTCTAACATTTTCTTTTCCATTGCTTCCATAACGGCTAGTAGCTCTTTTTCTTTTTTTGCTGCCATTGTAGGAGAGGACCATGTAGCTGCTCTCGATCTTAGTCCGCGGTCCGTTTTGCCTCTTTAAAAAGATCGATTTTATCTTGTCTTCCAAATCAAACACCAATTAGTGCATTCAAACAAGCTAATCTTGCCAAGTCAAATTATGTTGGTTTCAGCCTTCTAAGTTATATAATCTTTGAGATATTGCAGTTTAAAAATTTTATAAATCCAAAATGGCGGGCGCGACTTCTCTATGGTTAATGTCAAAGGTTATAGTCTTTTTACCTTGCTTCTGGCTTGCCGTAGTTTCCTTTTGTCCCTTCCTTTTCTTTACTTGTCTGCTCTCTGCACGTCACTTCCGGTTATGGTCTTTCTGGTCCGGCAGTATTTAGCGTCCCCTTTCTGGTCCGGCAGTATTTAGAGTCCCCTTTCTGGTCCGGCGGTATTTAGAGTCCCCTTTACCTTCTTCCGGTTCTTCTCCTTTTTCCTTCTTGTCTACTCTTCTAGCCGTCACTTCCTGATTCAATCCTCACGTCTTAATCTCGCGATGCTTGGTTCCCTTCTCCCTCTTTGTCTCACGATGCTTGGCTTCCCCTCCCGACTCCTCTTAACCGCAGGAATGTTAAACAACTTGTTTTTTTGGCTTTTTAAGTTCAAATTCGGTTTTTCAGCGCTTCAAAACTGCTCTCATCCAATCAACAGCAGTCTATTGCTTCACCCGATCTGTTTTTCGTCTTTCAAAATGCGGCAATGGTAAGGCAAAAAACTTTTTTCCGTTACCTTTTGTTGTTACTTCGCTTCAGATGTGGTCCCAACATTTAAACTTTGTCTTCTTTGTTAAGGAATCAGGGGAATTGGAGGTTTTATGCTGAATTTTTCAGCTCAGCTCGGCTCCTTAGAGATACTCGCAAGAATCCTCTTCGGCTGCAGTGCTCAAGGTGTCGGAAAAGTCTCCTCCGAGACTTTCCCTTCACCGAGGTTCCTCAAACCTGGATTATATTGCTTGCTAGTCCTCACACTACCTGTGTGAGGTTGCGTCGGGTGGATTAACCCACCCAAGCTGTCAGGAAGAGCCGCTGTCCGCCTTGCGCATTTGCAAAGCGTGTCAGACCTCCATTCTCCCAACTGGAAACCCAACCACTGGTGGACCTCCTGATGGCACCTGGTGTTTTTGGCCACTGGGTGACAAAGTGTTGGACTGGATGGGCCATTGGCTTGATCCAACATTGGCTTCTCTTATGTTCTTATGACAAATAAGTGAGTTCAAGATCAAATCAAGAAAGACCTCTCCCTAGAAGCTAAATAAGCTGAGACTATGGTACTTTTGGTCACATTATGAGAAGACAACAACTACTGGAAAAGACAAGAAGGCTAGGCTAAGTTGAAGGTAGGAAAAGAGGAAGCCCCAGCAAGAGATGGATTGATGCAGTCAAGGAAGCCAGGGCCCTCAGTCTGTAAGACCTGAGCAAGGCTGTTAACAAGAGGACGTTTTGGAGGTCATTAATTCATTGGTTTGCCATTAAGTCAGAAGTGACCTGATGGCACTTAACCCATAAACACACCCTGTCAGGCAACATATTTTGAATCCACTTATATTTATTATAAGTATAAAACCTACTTTTTATAGATTTTATAATTTATTGTATACAATTATGATTTATTATAAATTATTATAATTATAAAATCTATAGATAGCTGGTTAGAAGTCCACTTCATGCCTTTTGTGCCTTGGGAACTGCCTTTGCCTGCCCTCTCTCTTGAAAAAGAGGACCTGCTAATTAATAAAGAAATCCCAGTTGAGCTAATTTGCTTGCTTTTGAGGTGATAGGGGCAAGGGCGAGAGACCTTCCTCTCTTTATTCTGACCATAGGAGTGAATCCTCTTGGGTTGCATACATAATAATGAAAACCATTTGCATGCATCCTATGAAATCAGCGGAAGAATGCATTTTTCTTTAAAATGATTGCTAATAAAATAAAATTTCTTTAACTAGGAAACAATCTCACAGAAACATATCTAGGGTTAAGAAACAGGATTCCAAGCCAAAGATGGAATAGCTTTCTATTTTTAGAGTTTGAATAAATGGTATTTTAAAACATAGACCACCGAGAACAACAGCTGCATCGTTAGTTCTCCTTCTTGCAGTTGTAATTTTTACAAACAGATACCACCCGATGATTTTGTTCCATTAGGTACATCTGCTCCAAAGGTATTTTCCATTTTTTCAGTACCATTGCCTATTAATTTGCTACTTTTGTTTTATCCACCCAAGATAAAACAAAAGCGGTGACTTCATAGGGACTGGTCCTAAAAATAGAGGCTGTTTTTCAGGGTGCCTTGTAACATCTTTTCAGTGTGATCTGGGGGAGTTACTGGTACTCAGGTCTCAGCTTCCTTCCCAGAATCTGCATATTAGAGGGTTGGATTGAGGGTTGCCAACTCTGGTTTGGGAAATTCCTGGAGACAGAGGGGGCAGTGCCTGGAGAGGGAGGAGTTTGGGGAAGGAAGAGAGTTCAGTGGGGGTGTGAGAGCATACCATTAACGCTCCAAAGTTGCCACTTTCTTCAGGGGAAGTTACCAACCCTAGTTGGATCCAGTGCAGCATTTCTGCTAAAGCAAGGACTTCTGCCCAGAGAGAGTGATTTTCATGGGCACCTCTTCCCATGGCAGCCCATGGAATGGGGGATTAGCACAAATCCCACTCTGTGGGCAGAAATCCTTGCCCCCACAGAAACACTGCTGGGTCCAACCCAGAGAGGGAGTACATCCATGTAAGTACGTGTGCCAAAATGCTGTGAATCTCTGAGTCAGCCATTTTTGCATACTGCAGCTGGTGAGTGTCAATTTGATCGACTCTTGATATCACATTCCAGGACAACTGTGGGTGTTTAACTAAGCCTTTAACCAAAAGTGCAAACACCCTCTGCTCTTGAATAAGCGCTAGCTAGTCTATTTTAGAGAAAAATAAATGCAGTAGGTGGGCAAGAGCCTTCGGCAATATATAATAGTGGAGAAGAGAAGAAATAAATGGATTTTTCCTGTCTTTTATTCTTCCAGAATGTTAAGCTCTCCTAATAATTAGGGAATTTCTATAAATAGTCCTGGTGTTTAACATTTTTTACAAAACCCAAATACTGAAGCATTTTTATGCTATTTTCATTTTTTTTAATTGTTAAAAGAAACAATTTTTGAAAACATCACTGCAACAGGCCTGACCTGGATAGCCCAGGCTAGCCTGATCTTGTCAGATCTTGGAGGCTAAGCAGAGTCAGCCCTGGCGAGTACTTGAATGGGAAACCTCCAAAGAATACCAGGGTTATGATGCAGAGGCAGGCAGTGGCAAACCACCTCTGGATGTCTCTTGCCCTAAAAACCCTATGGGGGTCTCCATAAGTCAGCTGTGACTTGATGGCGCTTTCCACCACACTGCAACAGGCTCATTACAGCACAAAACTGTAACTCTATTAACATAATAATTAGGGTTACCACCAGCTTCAGGGTGGGAAATACCTGGAGATTTGGGGGGTGGAATTTAGGGAGGGGAGGGTTTGGCGAGGGGAGGGACCTCAGTAGGGTACAGTGACATAGATTCTCCTTCCAAAGTAGCCATTTTTCCCCAGAGGAACTGATCTCTGCCTTCTGGAGATGAAGAGTAACAGCAGGAGATTTCCAGGCCCCACCTGGAAGTTGAAAAAACCAAGAGCGGGTCACAGGTATCCATGTAGAAAATACAACAAACAAACACTGTGATATGAATGGCTAGGACATTTAGTAAGGATCATATTATATTATAAATCAAACTTTACAAGATTACAAGGAAAGGTTCAGCATACTCTCAATAAAACTTTACAAAATTACAAGGAAAGTACATCCAACTCAATGAGCACCCAGATATAAACTCATTTCATCCCAGTCTTCCTCAGGAGTAATACTATTGTTTTGAAAAGTGTCAGCCTCTTGATACAGTTCAATGTGTGTTAGGAGCAAACCCATGCTTAACTTCTTTATTTTCTGCATTTTATCTTCTGGTTCCATTTCAAGTGTTTGTATTGGGAACAAGCCAGTCTTGTCTCTTTAACTAGGTGCAAAAGCCTCTTATATTATGCTGGCTAAAATGGTCTCCATGAAACACTGTAAAAATATTTATAGTAGTAGTAAACCAGTCCTCTTTTCCGCCCGGCTGGAAGCCTTCAATTTTGAATGTGTCTGGCAAAATGCTCTCTACAACAAGCTTACTCCTGAGGAAGATTGGGATGAATATCCAGGTATTCATTGAGTAGGATGGACTTTCCTTGAAATTTTGTAAAGATTTATTGAGAGTATGATGAACCTTTTCTTGTAATCTTGTAAAGTTTGATTTATAATATAATATAATCCTTACTAAATATCCTAGTCATTCATATCACAGTGTTTGTTGTATTTCCCACCTGGAAGTTGGCAACCCTGATAATAATGCATTAGTTCATAATTCATAACCCTAATAAATATTACTGTGGAATCCTTTAGTCCTTCATCCACAATCCTACCTTAAACAAATATATTAACATCCTGTAATGTAAGACACCACACAAAAAGAATTTAGATAGAGCCATACATATCAAGATAGTTTAGGTAGGCTAAACATGTTTAAATCAACATGCTTTTTCACATTGTCAACATATAGGAAAAATACAAACCAATGGACTTAACTGAAACTGAGTCACCTGGGGGTTCACATCTGTGTACAGCATTCAGAAGCTGAGGACAGCGCATGCTTTAGTTCCATTTCAGAGACAACACTGGGTAACTTGGAATTTCAGAATTCAAGGAGAAATTTGGATATGTAGAATTTAAGAACCAGATAGGCCTCAGGCACTACTCCTTTGAGTGACAATAAGAATGTTAGAAGCACACGACAGCATACCTATGAAATGTTGGGTAGTCTCACCAGCAATCACCTCCTTAGGGATGAACACAAACCAGCTTATGAACTCAAGTTATGAATTTTGGCCAGTTTGTGGTTCCTGAAGTGAAGTTCATGGCAGGTCAACTGGCACAAACTTTCCAACTGTTTGTGGTGGTCGTGAACAGATACATTTCCAGACAGTCTCTGTTCAATCTAAATGTTTGCTAAACTGCAAAGCAACCTGGGGGGGGGGGGAGTTGGAAGGCATGCGGAGGAGCATTTGGGGGAGGTTCCCTGTGGCTTTGATGTCTCTAGCTTGCACGAGATTCGATCTATACACTCCTGAACCTCTTGAACCTGTGCCTGTTAAAATGACCACCTGTCATTGACAGGAGGTCATTTTGACAGGCACGGAGTCAGGAGGGTATAGGATGGATCCTGTGCTAGCTAGAGAAACCAAACGCACAGGGGATCTCTGGCTGACTCTCCTCTACCTTCCCCCCCAAGTTTGGTTTGGATTAGGTTTACGGGCTCCAAGTTACAAATTAAAACAGCATTGAAAAAAACTGTAACAAACACTGGCCAGGTGAACCCAAACTACCAATTAAGCATCAAAATTAAATGCACAAATGCCTGAATAAATAAAAAAATGTGCCCATCTGCTTCCTAAATTCTTACAAAGAAGGTATCAGTGACCAGGCAGATAATGGCAGTGAGAGAATTTGAGATGCCACCACAGGAAAGGACCTGCCCCTTGCAGCCACCTGTATGACCTCACTAAATAAAGGACCCTGGCAAGAAGACTTTCAGGGCCCCCACTTTCTGGCATGCACACCCTCTTTTTTTCCCGCAGAAGGATTGTACAGCTCCTTCATACTCCTTTTAACCCCACTGGTAACAGGAGTAAAAAAGAATGCGAAAGAGATTGACTCTGCTGCATTCCTAGGCACCTAGGGTTGCCAGCTCTGTGTTGGGAAATACCTGGAGATTTCGGAGGAGCCTGGGAAAGGCAAGGTTGGGGGACAGAAGGAACCTCCAGCAGGGTATGACACCATAGAGTCCACCCTCAAAAGCTGCCATTTTCTCCGGGGGAACTGATTTTGGTCACCTGGAGATTAACTGTAATAGCATGAGATCTCCAGGTGCCACCTGGAAGTTGGCAAACCTATAGGCACCTGTGTTATAGGAGAATGGGAGACAGCCCCAGAGGTACGGTTGCCAACCTCCATGTGGGGCCTGGAGATCTCCCATTATTACTATTACAAAGATCTGTTCCCCTGGAGAAAATTGCTGCCTAGGAAGGTGGACTCCATGGCATTGTTGGATCCTGCTGAGGCCCCTCCCCTTCTCAAACCCCGCCCTCCCCAGGCTCCACCCCCAGAGTCCCCAAGTATTTCCCCACCCAGGGCTGGCAATCCTAGATGCCACTGCAACGCAGAGAAAGATGGACAGATGAGTTAGTGAGCCATTCCTAGGGATGTCAGGCCTCCCTCTATCACAGGAGATCTCCTGGCACCCCTCCTCTCTGGAGGAAATGGGGCGGGTGGGTAGATGATTGCATCACATAACAAGCAAGCAGTATTTGGAAGTTTAGTGAATATTTTATTCTATTGATTTGGTTTGGTTTTAAATATTATTGCCCTCCCAATTGGATAATGGGGTGCATGGATTATATTTACTTTAAAATTCATAGACAAAAGTTCAAAAACAGCTCACAAAAGCATTACAGGACACAGCAGAATGTATAAAACTGCTGTAAAAGAATCAGCATTACACGCCAATTAGATTGTCTCAAATGTCAAAGCACATGTTGCAGCTGCACAACACAATATCCAGGACTTCCTTTAACTCAGAATTTCTGCATGTCAAAAACATTTCAGAGGCAACCCCCCCCCCCGAACCCACAGACATCCATTAATCCAGACATACTCAGCAAAACGGCACAGCCTTGAGGAGTGCTGCCTGGAATGGTGCCTATGGGCCTCCCCTGAGAGACTGTCCTGAAGGAGGAGGAGGAGGAGGAGGAGATTGGATTTATAACCTTCCCTTTACTCGGAGTCTCAGAGTGGTTTACAAACTCCTTTCCCTTCCCGTCCTCACAACAGATACCCTGTGAGGTATGTGGGGCTGAGAGAGCTCTGACAGAACTACGCTTTCAAGGACAGCTCTGACAGAACTATGGCTTGCCCAAGGTCATCCAGCAGGTGCAAGTGGAAGAGTGGGGAATCAAACCCAGTTCTCCCAGATTAGAGTCTGCACACTTAACCACTACACCAAACTGGAGCAGAGTAGGTGCTACCAGTACACAAAAAGATGACAAGAAGCCAAGGGGGAACCAAACACTGTGACAAAACAACACTATTGTGTCAATGATGTGGGGTTTCTTGGGGGCGGGTTTAATGCTTTTAAAATGCAATTTTACTGTGCACGTTTTAATTTGTGGGCTGCCTTGAGGGTAGAAAGGTGGGATATAAAGTCTGCAAAACAAATAAATAATAAAAATACAAATTGCAATGAGGGCCAGTCTTAACTGATATAGGGGGGGAAGTGGTCCTTCAGGTATGTGAGATTCTGGCCAACAACGAGGGCTTTTAAAACACTGCTTCTTTCTTTGACATATACCTGTACAGACACGACTTCTTGAGCTAAACACGGCAGCAGGTTTCAAAGCAACCCCTGGAAAAGTCTGACAACTCCCCCGCCCCCGCAATCTTTTATCTTTCTGGCAACTGAAGCTCTACGTAGGATGGCTGAGGTAGTGTCCCCTCAAGCATCCCCTTTAATTTTTTGTATCTTAAACTGAAGCCACAGAGACTCTCTGGGCTTCTGCCTCTGTGTTTGATAATGGCAGAACGAGGGACCACACATCCAAACAGAACTCTTTTTCTGGTAAATCCCAGCCACATCCCACAGCCTTTTCTATTCCCACATCACAAAGCTGAATGGAAGTGGCTCTTTAGCAGAATAATGAAAGGATGCCAGTGGGAACATCAGAGAAAAGCGAATAAACATGGAAAAAGGCACCTAGGCTTCTGTTTTCATATTGCTTACTTCTTTTTAGATACACAAGACAAGTTTGGGGAAAATGCTCCAGTTATGGGTAGGCAGACAATGGCATTAATGTGGCAGGGTTACCATGCTCCATACATTGCAGGGGCTGGAGACCCCTAGAATTACAGGCCAGTCTGATGTAGTTGTTAAGTGTGGGGACTCTAATCTGGGAGAAATGGGTTTGATTCCCCACTCCTCCACTTGCAGCTGCTGGATGACCTTGGGCAAGCCATAGCTCTGACACAGCTGTTCTTAAAAGAACAGTTCTGGAAAGAGCTCTCTCAGCCCCAGCTACCTCACAGGGTGTCTATTGTGGGGACAGGAAGGGAAAGGAGTTTGTAAACCACTCTGAGACTCCGAGTAAAGTGAAGGTTATAAATATAATCTCTCCTCCTCCTCCTCCTCCAAACATGCATTCCTCTGGGGGAAATGGCTGCTTGGGAGGGTGGGTTCTAGAGCTTTATACTCAGATGAGGTCCCTCCCCAAAATCTGCTCTCACCCAAAATCTCCAGGAATTGCCCAACCTGAAGATGGCAATCCCAACTGAAGCTTGGAGTACAGATTTCATCGCCAGCTTTCCCCCCTGGCTCTGTTCCTGTGCCTTGCATGACACATGAGGTCTGGTGAGAATCACCACATCTCCTAAGACAGGAAGAACTCAGAGGGGAGGGAGGACCTAGCTAGGGCTGCCAACCTCCAGGTGAGGCTGGATATCTCCCAGAATTACACAGACTACAGAGTTCAATTCCCCTGGAGAAAATGGCTGCTTTGGAGAGCGGATCATATGGCATTATACCGTGCTAAAGTCCCTCCCCTCCTCAAAGCCCACTTTCCCTAGTCTTTACTCTCCAAATCTCCAGGAGTTGACAGTCATATGAAACTGGGCCTCTCTTGTTGCTGCATAACAAGAAATGCTCTTCTGAGGGAGGCCTGCCTACACTTTTCATGACTCCCTCCCCCCTACCTAGTTGTTTTAGACGCTTTTGGGAGCAGAGGAGGTGCTCTTCTGTCCTGGGCTGCTGCTTCCTCATGCCTAGGCTCTTTTGCTGACTGGCTTATTTTCAGTAGCGAGCCAGCCCAGCCCTCCAGTCTCTCCAGTGAGCCCAGGGATCTGGAGGGGTGGGAAGGGTAGGACCAAGAGGAGGAAAGGATAGAGCTTCTCCTAATCTCCTGTTCTTTCGTTTGCCTCTGGAGTGATGGGGAGAGCAACAGCAGAAGTAGCCCAGTTCCTCTGCCAGTCACCAAAGCTGCTCCTTGTCAAGGTCAAGACCACTCCGTCTGGTACCAGCCTCTGCAGCTGTGAATATGGTTGCCAACCTCCAGGTGGTGTCTGGAGATCTTCAGGGACTACAAATGATCTCCAGGTGGCAGAGACTCTATGGCATCATACCCCATTGAAGTCCCTTCCCTCCCCCGAAATCCACCCTCCTCAGGCTAAACACCCCCAAATCTCCAGGGAATCTCCAACCTGGATCTGGAAACCCTAGATGTGACAGGATGCAGAACCACAACCCCAGGCAAACTAGAAGAAGAAGAGTAGGTTTTTATACCCCACTTTCCTCTACCTTAAGGAGTTGCAGAGTGGCTTACACTTGCCTTCCCTTCCTCTCCCCACATCAGGAACCTTGTGATCAATGCTCCCTCTAAGCTGTGAAGTCTTGTGAGCAAAAATTCTGCCTTGTGAGCTACTGGCATTAAAGTTGTGAGTGAGTGATTTTGCTACTGCATAAATTAGTTTGCTCAGGAGCCATCCTTCCTGCGCTAAGACAAAAATGTGTGAGCCAGAGGCTAAAAAACGGTGAGCTAGCTCACACTAACTCAGCTTAGAAGGAACACTGCTTGTGAGGTAGGTGGGGCTGAGAGAGCTCTGAGAGAACTGTGACTGACCCAGGGTCACCCAGCTGGCCCCCCACGGAGGAGTGGGGAATCAAACCCAGTTCTTCAGATTAGAGTCCACCAATCTTAACCACTACACCACACTGGCTCTCAATTAACTCCTCCGCTCTCCTCTTGAAATGACGGACTCTCCTCTTGAATCTCTATGGACAAAGCTGTCCATCCCAGTCATTGGCCCAATCTGCATCTAGCATTTGCTCCTCTGTTTTACCAAACCCATACTGGAACAGGAAAAGGTATGGCTCAAAACCACATTCAAATACCCCGGGCCAACGCTGTACTGACTGCAGAGTCACCCCTGAATGGCCATAAAATGGCCAGAAATCTATGCAGACAGTTTCATAAAACCGAGAGATCAAAGATAGTGAAAGAGGCATGCGGTCTGGACACTGCCATAAAAGCTGACAACCAATCAAAGGGAAAGTGGCATGCAATGCAGAGGGGAATTTCCAATTGAATGTGAGTTTGGTAAGACAGCAGAGCAAATGCTAGGTGCAGATTGGGCCATGGTAATCAGGGACAAGGGATGAACAACTCTTTGGCAGTGTCCCACCTAAGGTCAGCTATCGAAGACCTCCAGGGTAGAGTAAGTCAAGAGTCCTCATTCAGGACATATGAATTGGGACGGGACCCCCCTCACTCCTGTTTTGAGTTCCTCCCTAGAGATTTCCCTTGCTGTTTTCCATTAGTACACATGACCTTTGGCCTCATGTCCAGCAGCAAGGAGAAGGCAAAACAGGCTACAACCTGGTATCCAAGCAGAGCCCCGAAGTACCTCCACCTCAACAATATTCAGTCCGGGCACGGCTGTTCTGTCTCCTTCTCCCTTCTCTGATTCGAGCTGCAGCTGCTCTGCGGTAGCTGATACTGAATCACGGTCCAAGATCCACTGACTGTAATTAAGGACGAAGCTGTTGTGATGTTTTCTGCTGTGACGGGATTTTTTCTTTCCTGCCAGGGTTTGTTTTATTATATGAGTTTGGGGTTGTTACATTTTTTAAATATATGGGTTGCTGTGTAGTGCCTTGAAGGTTTCTTAGATGAAAAAAAAAGTTTGAATTAAATGAACAAATTAAACTTCCAGCTCTACTTTGTCCTACTTTGGGTGCACCGTTGACCCAGCAAAAGTCCAAAATGGTGGCCCTTAAGACTAGATCATGGAAGTCTTGGCATTATGGTTGCCAGGTTAAGCCTGGCAACCAGCAGCAGGGTTGGGGGGGGGGGGGACATTGGGGCATGTGATGTTGGCAATGTCACCACGTCACTTACAGGGAACACTCAGAAGTGACATAGGGTAGCTCTAGGAACTGCCAGAAATAGGGTTGTCAAGTCCCAATTATGCGCTGGTGAAGGGTGGGAGGGAGCTTTCCAGGACTGGGGTGGAGCGCAGCAATGTGCTCACAGCACCTGGAAGTGATGTTGGCATGCTGGGGACAATGGGCAGCAATGCTCTGTTTTTGGGGCAAAACTTTATGGTAAAATTAGCTATAAATCATAGAGTTTTGCCCTCAAACCAGAGTGTTGTCACCTGACATCTCCAAGATGCTCACATCACTTCCAGGTGATGTGGGCACATCGTGTTTACTTCCAGCTTCCTGGAGGAAAGAGTGGGTAATTTGGGGGGGGGGGACATCCAAAAGCAAGAGACCCCTGCCTGGACCAGGGAACCTGGCAACCCTAGCCAGAAACCATATGATAAAACCACAGAGTTTCCAGTGAGTCCTAGAGTTCCCTGATGTCACTTCCAGGTTTCCCCCAGAAGTAAAATGGCTACATTAGTGATGTCCCTTCAAAAAATTCTCCTGCCACTGGTCCAAGTGACATAAGGAACAGAGTGCTGAAAGCAGGAGACCTACCATTTGCAGGAGGCCTGGTAGCCCTACCCGGCATGTTGTCAGAAACCCATGTTGTCAGAAACCGAGTTTGACGGATTCTAATCTGGAGAACTGGCATTGATTCCCCACTCCTCCACATGCAGCCATCTGGGTGACCTTGGGCCAGTCCCTGGACTCTCTTAGTCCCACCTGCCTCACATGTTGTCTGTTGTGGAGAAAGGAAGAGAAGACAATTGTAAGCTGCTCTGAGACTTTGGGTAGTGAAGAGCAGGGTATAAAACTGCTGAAATCTGAACAGATATGAAAACTGCAGTAGTGTCTAGCAGGATTGGCTGGAACTAGTCCACTGTGCACAGCCACCCTAGTCTGTGCTAAGGATCTGAGGCTGGTAATGGCAGCAGTTGCTCCTTTGGCTGGGTAAGCTGCCTGCAGTAAGTGACTGCAAGCATCTTTGCCTGGAACAAACGGCCTCCTTCAGGGGTTAATGGACTGACATTTCTAAGGGGAGATCTGAGCCCCATTAACTGCTAATTATGAGCCACCCAAGGAATGTCAATACATTAGGATGGAGAGGAGGTGTCAGCGCACTGATTAATGAAGTGGCACATAGATTCATTCTCCTCCTGTCTCTGACCACAAGTCATTAGCTTGACTTCTCCAGTACTTGGGAGGGAACGGTCGGCTGCTTTCCAGGGCATCCTTCCTTAACCATGTGGCTTAACAGAAGGAAAGTTTTTGTGTGTGGACCATGTGCGTATTCTGTAAAGAACAATCCAAGCTAAAATTAAACTGCATAAATATAAGCAATATGTTTACGCAATGCATTGCTGTTAACAATGGGTTTATGTTGTGATGTCATTGTGGCTTGGTAGATGGTTTCTTTACAGGCACCCCCTCACTCTGAATATGAAAGTTCCCCTTTTGTTTACTGTTCTGGGGTGCAAGGGCGTAGACTTTCCAATTTCCTGGGGGAGGCTGGGGCTGGGCCAGAGACATCACAGGCCATTGTCTCCAGGGGAGGCTCAGCACTTCTTGGAAAAATTTTTTTTTTGGGGGGGGGCTCCAACTCTCCAGCCCCCCTGAAGTTGATGCCTATGCTGGGGTGGAGGGAACACTGTGTCTAATTCATTTACTGAAATCTTCTATGCTCAATTTATTTTATGACTGCTTTGCTAAGGTATGTTACTCAGCAACCGCTGCTACCTGTGAAGGCGGCTCAGTACTATCTAATGTCTGTGTGCATTGATTTTGAGCCTACTGTTGAAAACAGGCTTTGCCATTGGATCTCAGAAGCGCATGAGTTGATGCACGAAAAGGTGATGTGTGACAAAATCTGTACATGAAACTTCCACATACTGCACCAGACCATTAGACTATTCTGACTGGCGGTGGCTTTCCAAGAAGGGGACTGTCACATCATCTACTACCTGATCTTTTCAACTGAAGATGCCAAGGATTGAACTCAGGACCACTTGCATGCAAAGCAGATGCTCCACCATTGAGCCAAGGTCCCTTCGTTCTGCAGAGCACAGCACCAGTGGGGAAAATTCACATGAACAGCAACTGCCACACCAAGAGTGGTCATCACAAACAGCCTATGATAAATCCTATGGCAGCCGACTGGCCGTTTTATTTCTTTCTTCCCTCTTGCACGGCTGTCAACTAATTAAAGAACTGAATTGATTCAATGACATTTAAGCCAATTAATTAATTTAATTTAAACTAAACATACTTGAGTGGTATGAAATAGATAACTTTTAAAGCTATTGAAAGATGTGTGGAATTTATTTACAGTTAACTGAACAAAACTTCTGCAAATTGTAAGGGGGGGGATGTCAACTTCACTGTTTTCATTCCTATTACACTCACATACCAGAATCAGAAATCTTCATTTCGAATTGCAGTCAGATCACCACTTGAAGGCAACACCCTTTTAACTCTTGCCAAAGCTTGCTTTTTATCAAATGCTGAGGCTGCGATCACACACACTAAAAAAACCACTTTCAATGCCCTTTTGGATTGGATTTTGCCAGTGCACACAGTGAAATCCAGTTGGAAAGTGCACTGGAAGTAGATTGAAAGTGGACTATTTTGTGTGTGTGATCACAGCTTGAGAGTGTTCTAAACTGGGTTGCAAATGCTCTCTGTTGTGTCCCACCCTGCTGCCTGGGAACTGCTGTTCAATCCTTCCCCTGCTGATAATAAATGGTCTCAACCAATGCTCCCTCTAAGCTGTGGAGTCTTGTGAGCAGGAACTCTACTTGGTGAGCTACTGGCATTAAAGTTGTCAGCGAGTGATTTGGCTACTGCATAAATGAGTTCCATGGTGCCCACTGACACCACTGACACCTTCCCTGGCACCCAGCAAGGGTTTTCAGAAACTGGGCAGGGCCTGGTGGATTCTGATTGGCCACCGGAGATTTGATTGGCTCTACAGATTTTTTTTTTAAAAAAACATGTTGCTTTGGCAGCAGCTGCCACTACAGCACAAAGATCTTCATTGTGTGACTGAAGGGAAGCTGGGGCAACCATTTTATAGCTGGCTCCATTGCCTGCAGCAGCCCTTTTACGGCAGCCATTTTGTGGCTGCGTCTACCACACTCTGCCAGAATTCCAAAGGTGCCGACAGGATCAGAAAGGTTGGGGACCCCCTGGAGTAAGCCAACCATCAGGCGCTTCCACCAACAGCAGTTCGCTGGCCAGCCACGACGACGCTGCTGCTACACAGATACAAAAGCACTTGAAATAGTGCTTGTAGGCAAATTATTGAGACAGCCATATGGGATGCACCGGCAGCCACGGAGGTTCATTTGTGAACAGCTTGTTTGCAAAAACTGAAGCATCACTAAGCAAAACAAGTGTGGACTTTTATCTCCAGTGTCTAAGATTTGTCCCCGATGATCGGTCTATCGGAGCTTTAGTAGATAGCATTTGCAGTCCTGTCCCCCATCCCTGAGAAACTGCGAAGGACAAAAAATAAAATATACGTGCCATTAACTATGGGAATAGCTATTGTCTTGATAGCTGTTTGCATATATGAGCAACAGCAGCTGCAAATATTTTAATTTTAGAAAATGAATGGAACAAAAATCATAATCTACATTTAGAGGGAGATGCCATTATGCCAGGAAAGGCATGGAGCTTTATGATCCTCTAAAACATTTATATAAACAGTGTAGTTAGAGAGTTTTAAAACACATTCTCTGTTAAGGATGTGACATTAGCAAGCAATCTTCTGGTTTGTATTCCAGTGTTCATCTGGGTCGCCACAGTATCATTGTCTCCAGCTGTTAACGCATATTTTGATGGCAAAAGAAATGGGCACTTAAAATGTGTCTTTAAAAGTTCTGCCACAAAACAAACATATGTTCCCAGTCCTTTAACTCCTGAAGAGGTTCACAGTCATGCTGAAGAAAAGAAGGCCAGCTGATCAGTAGGTCCAAAAGGTATCCTTGTGTTTGTGTGTGTTAAGTGCTGTCAAGTTGTTTCCAACCCTATGAATTAACAACCTCCAAAACATCCTCTTGTTAACAGCTTTGCTTAGGTCTTACAAACAGAGGGCTGTGGCTTCCTTTATGGAACCAATGCATCTCATGTTTGTTCTTCCTCTTTTCCAGCTGCCTTCAACTTTTCCTAGCATTATTGTCTTTTCCGGTGACCCTTGTCTTCTCAGAATGTGACCAAAGAATGATAGCCTCAGTTTAGTCAATTTAGCTTCGAGGAGGAGAAGAAGAGGAGAAGGAGGAAGAGATTGGATTTATACCCCACCCTTCACTACCCAAAGAAGTCTCAGAGTAGTTTACAATCTCCTTTCCCTTCTCCTCCCCACAACAGACACCCTGTGAGGTAGGTGGAGCTGAGAGAGCTCTCTGAGAACTGCTCTTGAGAGCTCTAAAATAACTTATGTCTGACCCAAGGTCACACCAGCTGCTGCATGTGGAGAAAGGGGGATTTGAACCTGGTGCTCCCACATTAGAGTCTGCACTCCTAACCACTACACCAAATGCAAGAGTTCAGGCTTGTGTTTACCCAGTAAAAAAAGGAGTCATGCCTCCAGAACTGGTTTTGAACTTGTGATGGAATCTGTTCCTTCACAGTATACATGGGAATCACTGTTTTAAGTGAGTAAGTTTTCCCCAGAATGTGAACAGTGGGTAATTTTAAGCTGGGGGTAAAATCCCAAATAAATACTGCAATCACTTGATTGGGATAGCTAATTTGGGATGAAGTTCTTTCCTTCCACTTCCGCAGTGCTGCCCTTGGTTGTGGAGTGTGTTCCTCTGGCACAAGGTGTATTTTACTACTGCAGTTTGGATGCTGGTCAGCATGGAGGAATGTCCTCATCGGCAGAGGATGCTGCTGCAGAAACAAAAGAAATGTATGGGATCCAAGCCATAGTTTTGTACATATGGGGCTTCCACCAAAGTTAAGAACATAAGAACATCCCTGCTGGCCCATCTAGCCCAGCATCCTGTCTCGCATGGTGGCCAATCAGTTCCTCAGGAGGTCTAACAACAGGGAATAGAGGATGAGGCCTTACCCTGATGTTGCCTCCTGACAATGGTTTACAGAGGCTAACTGCCTCTGAATGTGAAGGTTCTTCTTAGTTACTGTGGCTAGTAGCCACGGATAGACCGATCTATTAATTCCCTTTTAAAGCTATCTATGCCCGTGGCCATCACTACATCCTCTGGCAGTGAGTTCCACATTGTAATCACTCACTTTGTAAAGAAGTTATTTTCTTTTGACTGGCCTGCATCTGCTGCCCATCAGTTTCACTGGATGCCTTCGAGTTTTAGTGCTTTGGAAGAGGGAGAAAAAGTTCTCTTTGTCAGCTCTCTCCATCGCAGGCCCTGTGTCACAAAGGTGATGTTGGCATTTTGGTGACAAGGGCATAATGTTAAAAAAGAAAATCGATGTGAACTTTATTTTCTTTCATCAACAGATCAACTAAAATGTAAGGATCTGAAAATTAATTTGGCAGCACACAGTCCAGGGCCACAGTAATAATTCTTGTTCCATTTAATTAGACATTTTGATGATAGTTGAGGAAGCTAGTTGATGATAAGGAGGAAGCTTTATTTGCTTGTAACTGGGACTGATGAGCACATTTATCCAATATCTCATTTGTTTTTGTTACGTTAAGCGGGGTGCATGCCCTCCTTTTCTTCACAAGGTGCATCTAGGGTGGACTCTCCTTTCGATTCTAGAAATGAAACCGACTGGAGAGTAAGAGTGTCTGTTTTAAACGCCACAAAAATTTCACAGCAAGTTCTAAAGTCTGCTTTGTCAGGTATTTCATTGTGATTGTGCATTTTGCATCAGTGAAGCTGCTGTTTTTGTGGTGACACCTAGATTCCGGTTTAGCAGTTCTGCCATGTAAATCTTGCAGGGTTTGGAACTTACCTTGCACCACCATTCCTACTGAGGCACCTTAGTTCCTCAACGACTCCCATCTGTGTGGTCCTCTGCTGAAGAAGTGGTGAAGTGGCTAGTACCAGGCAGCAGAAGAAAATATCCTGGAAGCTCTAGGTTCTAGAAAAATAGTCATGTTCCTGCTTTCAGCATACCCATCTGCTGCTGCGTTGATGTCTCCTCTAATGGGCAATGAGTGAATGGAACTGAATGCTCTCAGTCACCAACCCTTCCCCCTTTCATGTATTCAAGATAACAATAAAAAGAAGAGTGCTTGTTTTGGCTACTTTTTATTTTTCAGAATAATTATCTATGTGTCAATCACATTACCTTAGTAAGCTCAGGCTGGAAAATTGCTCTTCCCTCCAATTTATCATCACCACAGCCCTGTGAGATAAGTTAAGCTGAGAGAAGACTGGCTGGCCCAAGGTCACTGAATGAACTTCATGCTGGAGAGGAGAGAGGGCCAGTTCTAGGTTTTGGTGGGACCTGACAGAGTGAGCCTGCCCCCTCCCCTTCTTACTACTGTGCCTTCCCCACCCATAAGTCTCTCCCACCTGCCTGTGTTCTCCTCCCCCACTTCCTATGCACCCATACTCCCCCCCCCCATACTCTCAGTGCTTTCACACTGTGCTGGGCAGTGCATACAGCTGGAATTATGGGTGGTGGGAGGGCTCACAACAAGCAGATGAGGCAGCCAGGGAGATGTGGGGGGTGGCAGCAGTGGGCCCCACTGGAAGATGTAGGCCTGAGTAGCTGCCCCACCTCAGGGTACGCTGATACCCAATATGTTGAATACCAACCTGAAGCCCTCAAAAGTGGGCAAAGACCTGCTGTGGATGAAAAACCTGTCCACTCCTGGAAAAGGGAAAAGACCAAACAGGAATGACTGGGCATGTTGATGAGGAGGAGCAGGATGGCTTTGTGCTGAACAGCTAATGTCTGGTTATCTGGATCACTGCAATGTTTTACAGGAGTAGAGAGCAGAGCTGGATAGAATTAGATCACTGTCCTAATGTTTGGGAGAGGGCTAGCTCTTTTGAGAGGAAGTTGTTGACATTCTTATAGTCAAGAAGAGCTGATTTCAGTGAAGAAGTTGCTGCTTACATCTTGCTTGTACCACCACTTTGCTGAAATCATCACTCTGGTAAAGGACCTCCCTCCCCACCATCGCTGTTGAGGTTATTTACTGGGTGGGGAATGGCTGACTCATCCAGAGAGCATCCAATTATCCTTGAGGAGAAAGCAATATGCCTCTAACTAGCTGTATCCTTTCAAGAGCAATGCTCTCAGGTGGGAGATTGACCCATATGTGGGGTGCATCAGCCACTGCATGCATGGTGAGAACATAGAAGCCTTTGTGAAAGAACATAGCCTTTGGGTTGACTTATGTAAAGGTTTCCCTTGCTTGAAAGTTGGTCGAATTCGACTCTAGGGGGCAGTGCTCATCTCCGTTTCCAAGCCAAAGAACCAGCGCTGTCTGAAGACTTTTCCGGGTCATGTGGCCAGCATGACTAAATGCTGAGGCGCATGGAATGCTGTTACCTTCCCACCAAAGCAGTACTTATTTATCTACTTGCAATTTCTTGCTAACTGCTAGGTTGGCGGAAGCTGGGGCCAGAGACAGGAGCTGACTCCGTCATGCGGCACTAGGGTCTCAAACTGCTGAACTACTGACCTTCCAGTCTGCTGCTCAGTGGCTTAACCTCTGAGCCACCGCATCCCCTATGTGTCTTTGTTTAAATAAAAGATATGTTTTTAATAGGGACCTATCTCAATATTGGTAGTGTGGAAGTTGCTACAGTAAGGGTAGGAGGGAAAGGAAAATGTATTTAGTACATATCCTCAAACTGGAGAGCCAGTTTGGTGTAGTGGTTAAGTGTGTGGACTCTAATCTGGGAGAACCAGGTTTGATTCTCCACTCCTCCACTTGCACCTGGCTGGATGACCTTGGGCAAGCCATAGCTCTGTACCAGCTATTCTCTCAAGGACAACTTGGGAAAGAGCTCTCTAAGCCCCACCTACCTCACAGGGTGTCTGTTGTGGGGAGGGGAAGGGAAAGGAGTTTGTAAGCTGCTCTGAGACTCCAAGTGAGTGAGTCTTCTTCTTCTTCTTCTTCTTCTTACACAAGCAATAGCACAAGGGCTGCAGCAACACATAGTGCTTCAATATAGTTTTACCAAAATAACAATGAGCCTATGGAGCAATGTACAATAGATGGTTCACATCATTTCAATTCATTTAGCTTTGAAATTGTGTCAGACAAAATGCCTTGGTCTGTCTTGTGCACACAGAGAACATAGTGCTTTCCCTTACCACAAGCAGGCAGTAAGAAAGGAGCCATTTTAGGACTTCTGCTTGTGCAAAGACTGTTGTGAGCATGGAAATCTTTGTTTCCATCTCCGTGCTCTGTTAACATGGGATCCTCAAGGTCATGGAGGAACTGACAGTGCAATCTCCTTGCTCACATTGCATTAGGTTTCATATATTACTGGAGTGGCAGAATAAACAGCCAAACTGCATCCATACCATTGAGGTAAAAGTGGAATAGGCCCTTAGGCATCAGTGGAGATTAATAACATTAGGACTGGTAACATCACTCACAAAATGTATTGTAAATCCAATCAAGGTAATTAGGGTTGCCATATACCCAGTTCCAGCAGGGGACCTCCTAGCAATGGTCCCCCTCCTCATCCCTTGCTTAACACTCTAGGAACGTCCAAATCTCCATGGTAAAAACCATAGAGATTTGGAAATTCCTTGAGAGTTGCAACATCACTCCCAGTTTGGGGACTGGAAATGACATCAGAACCCTCCAGGAATCTCCAGATCTCTATAATTTTTACCATAGAGATTTTAAAATGCTTAGCATGTCATGACATCATTTCCTGTTCTGAAACAGGAAGTGACACCCCAGCAGTCTCCACTACCTCCAATGGTCCCAGGGATTGTCAGCCTACAAGGTGTACCCATTTCAGCCTCTCATGGGACCACTGGCTGGGTTTGAATTAAGTCCCTGCAGTGTTGCTGCAGACGCTCAAGTCAGACTTTGCAAAGAATGGTGCAGATCAAGAAGGGAATGTTTGTTCTCTCTTGCACCATCAATGGCTGAGAGCAGGCTGAGACCATGCAGTGTGTCATTACCCTCCGCATTGTGCTATGCCAAGCAGTACGTTGGGTGGCTTGGCCAGAGAGCTTGCCCTGGCTACATCTGGTTGAAGCTTGAACCTTCTAAATATGGAGCTCTCCCCAATTTGCACAGGGATTTATTTATTCATTAAATTTTTATCCCGCCCCTCCCAGCCGAGGCTGGCTCAGGGTGACTTACAAGCAAGGTTAAAATCCAGTGACAAAAAATCACAACAGCAGTTAAAATAGATACAGTGTTAAAACCAAACAATCATAAATGTCTAGCACAGTTTCTTCACTTTTTGGCATCAGCTCAATTGGTCTGCTTATTTTAGAGGTTTGGCTTGGGCAATAATTAAGGGACTAGCGGATCAGGGCACTTCCCCCAAAAGTTGTTAGTGGTGGTACTGATAATCATGGTGGTAGTGGTAGTGGTGGCGTCCCCAAAAGCCTGGTGGAAGAGCTCCATTTTACAGGCCATGCAGGACTGTAAGAGGTCCCACAGGACCCTGATCTCCTCTGGGAGCTCATTCCACCAGAAGGGGGCTACCACTGAAAAAGCCCTGTTCCTAGTTACCACCAGTCTGGCCTCCTTAATACTCAGGAGGCCCAGACAATTCTGAGTCCCTGAATGCAATGCTCTGTGGGGCACATATGGGGAAAAGTGGTCCTGCAGGTAGGTAGGACCCTGGCCATAAAAGGCTTTAAGGGTCAAGACCAGCACCTTGAAATGATTCTGGTATGCTATAGGTAGCCAGTGCAATACCTCTAGCACAGGCCAGATGTGCTCCTGAATAGGGAGCCTCATCAGCAGCCTGGCTGTGGCATTTTGCACCAGCTGCAGCTTCCAGATTTGCGACAAGGGCAGCCCCATGTAGAGGGCATTACAGTAATCCAGTCTCAAGGTGACCATTGCATGGATCATTGTTGCCAAGTCACTGCATTCGAGGAAGGGAACCAGCTGCCTAATCAGTCAGAGACAGGATGTATGGCATCTTCACAATATATTTGGACTGACTTATAAGACAAATCAGGAAATAACAACATAAGAAGACACCCTGCAGGCCCCACAGCTCATTTGAATACTCTGTCAGTCAGAAGTACAACTGTGCCACTCACAACATGTATCTTCTCTGCTGTCTACATTGTCCCTAACAACTGCATGATAAATGGAGCTGACCAGATTACAGATGCACATTCATTTCCAAATAAATGAAACAGACAAGGCGAGGTCTGGTGTGTTGAGGGTGGTATGGCTGTAGGCATAAATGAAAGAGACAAAAATATTACTTGTATCCAGCTTATGAAAATGATTGGGAATCTGCCATTCATTTCCCTGGCCCTGGTAGTCTGATGAGAGAATTCCAGGAGGTCAGAGAGAGGCAGAACAGAAGACATGAAACTGATGAAAAGATTTCCTCGTTGAAGCCAACGGAAACAAAAATGGAGAGGGGGACTGCACGTACAGTAGATGCAGCTATCCCCATTCCATGATGGCTAGACCTCTGTCTGTTCAGGAGCTCTATACACTTTGATTGGTGACTCCAGGTCAGTCATTTTTGGTCAGTCCAAACAACCTCATAAGGGCATTGTGGAGATAAAATGTAGGAGGGGAGAATCATGTACCCAACCTTGAGCTCCTTGGAGCTAGAGCCAGGAGACCGTATTAGATTGTTGATTGATATAAACATTAACTTAAAGAAAAGCCTTAGAGTCCTGATAGTGAAAAGACTACATGACTATCAGGTGTTTATCTGGAAATACACCCATGTAAAGAACACCTCTATAATGTCCAAATTTTCCACCTCATCCTAAACTTATGAAATAAGTCTTAATACTTTGGTCACAGGTGCTCCGGATGGCTTTGATGGACTTGGGAGTTGTTTTGAACTAACATCTTGATAAAGTCTCAGGCTCTTCATAGACTGCCAAGCGGTTACGAAATGAGTTCAGCTATTCCAGACAGAGTTCAGCAGGTATTCAAAACAAGGCTTTGTTTTGCTAACTATGAAGATCTGGGAAAAAGAAACTATTGCAACAGTCCAGATCGCTGGAAGCCAAAATAAAGATACAGACAAGGATGAAAGAAGAAAGCATTGAAGGGTTTATGTCTCACCAGGGAGCCATACTTAGGTTCTCAGCCGTCTATCCAGATATGATGAATGTTGCTGGAAGCAGAAAGAAGGGACAGAGATGCAGGGGCCTTCCAGTCCATATCTTCTCTAACCAACCCTGATCCAATACACAGAACTGCAACTTTGTGAGGGGAAAGACAGTGGGGTGGAGGATCAATGAAGTGGTGGGATGTCTGACAAGGGGTTGTCAGTATTCTGCTTGTTTAAAACTTGCTCCACTGCTTTCTCTGGGGCAACCATCCCATCAGGAAACGGCTGATCATCCCAGATGTCCCTGTGATATCACATGACATCTCTCATTTCCTGGAGGACATAGACTGGCCATGAAACTTGGCAGCAGCCCCACCATACCAGACTCTGATGGTGATTATGATGATGACGACAACTCTATTCTTTGTTTTGTGTCACCTTTTATGAGATGGTGATCAACAACACAGATTCCCCAGGTCTTCTCCTGTTCTTTCCATACATACACAAAAGGCTTTCCCTACCAAATGGGGCAGTCACACACACACACACACACAATCAATGCTGTCAACGCTCTCACTTCTCCTGGGGAGAAAATAAATGGCTGCTGTTAAAATGTGGGCTATCAAGTAGAGTCCTGAAGCCCACCAGGTATCACTTGGAGATTCTTCCTCATTCAAAGGTCATTTCTGCAGTTGATTCCATGACGATGGCACCAAATGATGCAGCAATTTGTCTCTTTTTACCTTGTAAACTTTAAATTGTTTTTTATATGGGCTGAAGACAAGATGGAGAAAACACTGACTGTCTGTAGCCTTGGTGCATATCTTATTATAAACTTACATCAAGTCCTATTTCATAACTTCCCCCAAAGGCTCCTGGTGAGGATTCTGCAGAGTCTGTCAATCCCGTGCCTTCATGTAAAAGCACCACACACTTTCCTGGGAGTAAGACTCATCGAATAAAATGAGTCTTACTGCTAAATAGACCTGCTTTGGAATGCTCCCTAAGTAAAAGGCTTTAACATTTGCTAATCAGACTCCTACCAACCTAGCAGTTTGAAAGCAAGAAATTGCAAGTAGATAAATAGGTACCACTTCAGTGGGAAGGAGACAGCATTTCGTGAGCCTCGGCGTTTAGTCGTGCTGGCCACATGACCACGGAGAAGTCTTCGGACAGCGCTGGCTCTTCATCTTGGAAACGGAGATAAGCACTGCCCCCTAGAGTTGGATTCGACTGGCTTTTGAGCAAGGGAAACCTTTACCTTACCTTTAACCTTGAGGTTTCAGAAAACTAGATGTTGCTCCCAGCTTTTCTAGCCTTTAGAGTCACACACAGTTCCTTATACAAATTATATAGAAAAATCTGGGTTTTTTTAATTATTTGATGACTTGGACAAGAAATTTGGCACATGCTCTATGATAGATAGATGTCTTTTAAGTCTCCACCAAAATTCTGTAAAATAATGCAACTCTTTGATATGAATCATACGTTTATGTTAGTCAGTTCTTGCTACAGTTGACTGACCTGCTGAAATTCTTAATATCATGCTATGTCATAAAATCCTGTATTGTGACTCAGGGATGTAATTGCTTTTTGTCACCCTACACTGAAGAATTTGAAAGAGTTCCAAATCAAGAAGAAGATACCCCACCCAAAATGTAGACAAGATGTAGACATTTGGAAGGCTTTCACTTTTTTGTCAGTAGGAAATCTTCTGCAGAAATTAATCTCTGTAGATCTCCTCTTCCACACAGGACACAAGAGCTCACTGTCAGGGAAGATGCATCATTATCAGGGCTGCGCTCTGAAGCATGTCTAGGCCTCCTACAGTGTGGCACTGGCATGCGAAAACCCTTTGGGAACTAAAAAAAAAAGGCTGCCTTCTTTTTCTTACACTGAACTCAAACCCACATCATATATCTGCCAGCCAAAACATCTGCATTTCTATTGGAAACGTGCAAGGGTTCTGAATAACATAACCAGACCATATTTGCTTTTATCCTTCTGGACTTCTAACTATCCCTTGTTAATGCTATGCAGCCAAATATGTGAGTTTCTAGTTAGAAATGTTGTTAGAAGTTACTTTGCTGATGTATGTGGCATTGTGCATGCAGTAGGTCAAACTGGTGACAATCTACATTGTGGATGAAGTACAGCCACATGATTAGGTTGTTACGATCAGCACCGATTCCAGGTTTTGAAGGGCCCTGGGCAGACAGTGTATATATTCATACTTTCTTACTCTAAAGATAGCAGCATTTTATTTGGCAGGAGCTGGCTGTCAGCAAGTTGATATTTCAAAAAAACAACAACAAACCCTGTGTGTCCCGTCCCCCCCCGCCCCCCGTTTCCTCCATAATTATTTAATTTCAGGGCTCTTGTTGTTTATTGACTGACTAAAAAGCTGATTCTGTGGATCTCCATTGATTGATTCTTTCTCCAGACCAAATGACTTCATGTTCTGCAAAGCTCTGTACAAATGCTACCATCTCTTCTGTCGATTCTGTTGTCTGACTTGATTTGTTACAATTAACACCTTGCAACTTCAACAATAAAAAGCGCAATCCTTAGCAGCTGGCAAATGATGAGTGATATTAATGATCTTTAATTACAATGAAATCTAGGGGGATTACAATGGGTAAGACTAATGAGAGGCAGATTACACTAACCAAAAAAGTAGCAACAGATGTAGAAACACTTAGGAAGGAAAGATCTGAGCCTAGCTGGGATCGTTCAGGATTAAAGGGTAAAGGCTGGCCTTAGGGGAGATGCCTTTGAGGGAAGATGTTCTGAAACAAGAGGAATAAGTAGAAATAACACGAAATGGGCAGAACTGTTTAAAAACAAGAGTGACTTCCAGCCAGCCATGAGTCATGGAGTTGGAGGACCATTGATTACAAGCAGAGACACACTGGGAGATATGGGAAAGATGGTGAACCAGAGTTGTACCTAGCCTTTCCTACAATATGGGGCAGTAACAGTTCTAGGGAATGATTGGGGAGAATCTAGCCCAGAGGCTGGAGAAGTTGACTGCCCCTGCTTAAAGTTATCTTTTGCTTCCTTAACCACCTTAACATGCATATGATCATTAGGGAAACATGTTTTGGTAAATGATAAATCTTCATGTTCCAAAGCCAGGTTCCCATTCCTACAATATAAATTGCCATGCCACTGCATGGGGATGATCACCAGAGTAATGGGGACTAAGCAAGGTGAGCCGGTCTTGCAAAAACCAGATTTGGGGGAATTCAAGCTTAGAAAGGGCCATGGAAGTATTTATAAAAGCCCACAGCCCTGGGCCAAGGAGAACTCCCTAACCAATACCAGCAGAACCCAGTAAGTTGGAGCAAATAGGAGGGAAGAGGAAGAGCTACCAAATATCTCTTTTTTCTTCCCCAGTTGAAACTCAGTTGAAATTTCTTGATGGTGAGCCATAGGCATCAGATCACCAGATATCTCACAACCATTTAGTGTTCAAAATGGCATTCAATGTCATTTCAGCCTAATACAAATATAAAATTATGTGAATACGGTACCATCTAGAGAGCCAGTTTGGTGTAGTGGTTAGGACCGCGGACTCTAATCTGGGAGAACCGGGTTTAATTCCCCACTCCTCCACATGCAGTTGCTAGTGTGATCTTGGGTCAGTTATGGCTCTCAGAGCTGCTCTTTCATGAGCAGTCCTTGAAAGAGCTCTCTCAGCCCTACCTATCCAATGTGCCCTCTAAGCTGTAGAGTCTTGTGAGCAAAAGTTCTACTTTGTGAGCTACTGGCGTTAAAGTTGTGAGTGAGCAATTTGGCTGCTGTATAGATTAGTTTGCTTTGGAGCCATCCTTCCTGAGCTATGATAAAAATGTGTGAGCCGGAGGTTAAAAAAGAATGAGCTAGCTCACACTAACTCAGCTTAGAGGGAACAGAGTATCTGTTGTGGGGAGGGGAAGGGAAAGGAGATTGTAACCTGCTCTAGAGTTGCCAGGTCTGGGTTGGAAAATACCTGGAGACTTTGGGGGATGGATCTGGGAGAGGGTGGGGTTTGGGGAGGTAAGGGGTCTCAGCATGGTACAGTGCCATACAGTCCATCCTTTAAAGCAGCCATTTTCTCTCAGGGAGCTGATCTCTGTCAGCTGGAGATCAATTGTAAATACAGGCTATCTCCAGGCCCCACCTGGAGGATGGCAACCCTAACCTGCTCTGAGACCCCTTCGGGTAGTGAAGGGTAGGGCATAAATCCAACCTCTTCCTCTTCCTCCTCCTCTTCTTCTTCTTCATAACCCACCCCTCCCCCCAAAACCCCCAGCAGCAGGCAACAGACAGCAGTAACTAAGACCTCTTTAATCTGGAAATGCATTTTGAATTCACTGTAAAACCTGGGAGTGAAAGGGCTTTCTATATTTCCTTGGGAAGGATGTTCGGGAGAACAGATTTTTTTTTGTGTTGACAAGTCACAGCTGACATATAGTGACCCTGTAGGGTTTTCAAGGCAAGAGACATTCAGACCTGGTTTGCCATTGCCTGCCTTTGTGTTAGCAACCCTGGACTTCCTTGGTGATCTCTCATCCAAGTACTAACCAGGGCCGACCCTGCTCAGCTTCCAAGATCTGGTCAGGTTAGGCTAGCCTGGGCTGTTCAGGTCAGGGTGGAGAAGAGATGCTGCGAACAAAAAAAGAGTGGGACCTGGAGGAATAATGGCACCTAGGGATGGGCATGAACTGGCTGATGAACTAAAGTTTGTCATAAATTTTGGCTGGTTTGTGGTTTGTTTGCAAACTGATGTCATGAACTTCCACACATTTTGATGCAGTTTATGG
The DNA here is from genome assembly GCA_029233225.1 of Lepidodactylus listeri. Classification (NCBI taxonomy): domain Eukaryota; kingdom Metazoa; phylum Chordata; class Lepidosauria; order Squamata; family Gekkonidae; genus Lepidodactylus; species Lepidodactylus listeri. Next base: position 27,096,255 of record JARCFY010000008.1, read on the forward strand.
CAGTTCATGAAGAGCAGAAAACAATGGTTTAAATGGCTCTGAGACACTTAAACTTCTGTTTTCTGCTCTTCATGAAAAACAGCTGTTTGGTTTAAATGGCTTAGAGCCATATAAACCACTACTTTCTGCTCCCTGTGAAAAGCCCCCAGCTTTCTGCTTACCACAGCTTTTGGTAGTGAGCGAAAAGTAGGGGGCAAAATGGCTGGGAGGCATTTCACCTCCTGCTTTTTGCTCACTGTAAAAAGCCATGGCAAGCAGAAAGCAGGGAGTGAAATGCCTTCTTTTCACAGCCAGCAGAAAGCAGGGGGTGAAATGCCGCCCAGCCATTTGACCCCCTGCTTTTTGCTTACCACCAGCCACAGCGAGCAGAAAGCAGGGGGTCAAATAGCTCCCAGCCATTTCATCCCCTGCTGTTGTTTGCCTCCAAAAGCCACAGTGAGCAGAAAGTTGTGGGTGAAATGGCTCCCTCCTGGCTGCGGTTTTTCATGGGGAGCAGAAAGCAGGGCTTTAAACTTTAAATGGCTAATGAACCGATACAAACCAGTTCAGTTTGTGAACTGGCCTATCAGTTTGTGATTCAGTTTGTGGTTCAGCCACAAACCAAATTGCAAAAAGGCAGTTTGTGCCCATCCCTCACAGCACCTCGATCAGCATTTGTTGAGAGAACTTCAGCTGATGCATGGGATGATCCAGGAAGAGGGACTCCTTCAGGTATGAAGGTCCCAGGTTGACAAGGGCTGTAAAGGTAATCTGCTGCAACTTAGAATGAACCTAGAAACAAAGGAGGAACAGCTGAAGCTATTTCAAAATGGGTGTCATATGTGTTGCGGCATGTCAAATAGTGAGTTGCTGCATTTTGGACCAGCTGAAGTTTCTGGAGCCTTCCTAAATAGATATTCTGTCAAAAATCCCAGTGGGAAGGAAGTGGAATCTTGACTACTTCACCTCTACTTATCTTAGTCTTGCAGAAGCTGAGTCTTCACTTTAAGAGCCCTATGCTCAGGTCCTGTCACTTTTCATAATGATGGTATACAAATAAATTCCCCGGAGAGGTTTTAATGTTGACTGATATCCGCAACCTGCAATTATTCTCTGCAATATTTTTTTTGCAGTGTAATTAAATGGTAACCTGAGGTCAAGCTGATGAAGTCATGTGTGGCATGGAATAAATAAGAAGACTGACAGTTTTTGGATTTCCACAAGATGGCACACTTTTCTTACGTTAACAGAATGGTGCAGCCTAGAAACTGGTCACTTGCTGATTTAGAAACGGTGCGTGCTTCAGCCTCTGCCACTGGGCAATTATGCAGCTGCAGGGGATAGCCTCATCCTCTGAATATGCCATAGCTGGGGATGTCCATGTGCTGAAAGATGCATTCACAAAGCATGTGAGGGGAAATTGCTAAGGCCCTCTTTGACTTTGACCGAGTGATTCTTTGCTGTGAGCGTGACACACTCACAAAGAGGCTGGCCGTGAAAGCATCTAGATATGCAGGAGGAATACGCTTCAGTGGGTTCATTGTTCCCTTTCCTTCAAAGACTTGTTTTCTGCAGTGATGAGGCAAGCAAGTGGAAGGCAGCTGGCACAAGTGGCCTTAACTTCTCTTTCCAGTAGGGTAATGTGCACAATGTCTTCCACCTTCATCATGCTATGAGCCATAAGACTCAAGGACATGCATGGGTACACCAGCACACATCATTGCATAGCTCACTGTCCATATATTGCAAACCAAATGAGGGCATGAATAGTGCCTTGTTACATCAGCAGCAGTTACTGATTCCAAATGCTTCCTTGAAGTTGTATGCAATATCAGAAATAGGCTGAGCAAGAAGGCATGGAAACATTTTTTTTTTTTGTCATCAAGTTGCAGCCAACTTATAGTGACCCAGTAGGATTTACAAGGCATTGCCTGCCTCTGCGTAGCAATCCTGGACTTCCTTGGTGGTCTCCCACCCAAGTACTAAGTAGGGCTGACCCTGCTTAGCTTCTGAGATCTGACAAACCCAGGCTATCCAGATCAGGGTACATGGGAGAAGATATGGGGCAATACTAGAGAGTGTTCTCTGATTTGTTATCGGGGGTGATCTGGGTGCCTAGGCCAATTCGAGGGTGAGATTCCAGAATCACTCGATGAGGTCAGGAGATGCTGCAGCCCCTGCACCCCGCTCAGTGCCAGCACTACCACACAGCCAGGCAGCAAGCTAGCATGAGCTAGGCACTGGGGGATGTGTCTGCTCCCACTGCCCTAAAGCTGATTGCCCACCACTGTGAACCCCCCCATCCTTGCCTGCAGGGTGGGGAGGGGGCTCCCAAACCAGGCAATTGTTGTCAGCACCCCCAATTCGGGGGACAGGAAAGCTTCCCCAGGTACCCTATGGCTAAAATGGCCCCTATTTGTTATTCCAAGGGTGGGATCATGAATCACTGGCAGAGCATCTGCTGTGTATACAGAAGGTCCCAGGTTCAGTCTCTGACACCTGCAGATAAAAGATTTAGAGAACAGAAGATGAGAAAGACCTTTGCCCAGGACCCCGGATTGCTGCTGCCAGTCAGAGTAGACAATACCCATCATGATTGACCAAAGGTTGTATTTGCATTGTATTTTACTGCATTTATTGTATTTATTTAAATTGTATGCTGTTTTAGAGGTTTTAAAATTGCATTTTATGGTTTGATGTTCCCTGCTTTGAGCCGGCTTCAGGGAGAGTGGGTTATAAAATAAATAAATAAAATTAAATAAGTATAGGGCAACTTCATGTGTTCACATAGACCACCATGGGAACTGACGTGCAGGTACCAGAAGGACTAAGACTAGAGTTCAATGGAACTAAAGGCTCACAGAAAGGGTTGATAAGGAGGCAGTCAGCCACAAGTCAGGGCATGGGGGAACACAAGAACCTGTTGTATCAGACCATAAGAACATAACATAAGAACATAAGAGAAGCCAATGTTGGATCAGGCCAATGGCCCATCCAGTCCAACACTCTGTCCCACAGTGGCCAAAAATACCAGGTATTATCAGGTCCACCAGTGGGGCCAGGACACTAGAAGGACTCCTACTGTTGCCCCCCCCCCCAAGCACCAAGAGTACAGTGCATCACTTGTCCCAGACTGAGAGTTCCTATCTATACCTTGTGGCTAATAGCCACTGATGGACCTCTGCTCCACTATGCTGAGATTTGGGAGAACAATCCATGAGAAGGTGATACTGGAGAAGACTTCATCTCTGAAGTTATGCCAAGCTATAACTAGTAACGTGGAACTGTTCAGTAATGTTAAAAAAATCCTGACATCCTAAATAAAGATTTGAAGTTCTCAGTTGTTCAGGAACTATGGGTGGAAAGGCGCATTCCAGCCTTGTCTTAGATAACAATTTTCTAATTTTTCTGAACTGCATGCCAATGCAAATTGTTTTTTTATTAATCTGTTGTGACAGTACAAGTTTGCACTTAAAGATAAGCTCTTGCAATGAGTCTCTTTAAATATTTTTGCAAGGAGGGGGGATGTTTGCTTTCCCCCCAAATTGATTTCTGTGTACCAAATTATTTATTGTTACTTGCTTCATTTATGTCATGCCTTTCCTCCTCATAGGTACGCAAAGCAGGTTTTCATTCTAGGTTTGGGAAAGGTTTCTTTTTATTATGGGCATAGGTGGGGAGAAACCTGTTGCAGGCCCAAACTGTATCAGTAAGATTTGGTCCTAGAAGAGGAGAAGGCCAAAGTTCAAATTGTACAGAAGGAAGAGAATGGAGCTTGGAGCACAGGGTCCCCAAATATGGGAAAGGACTTCTGGGTGAGGATATGCCAGTGATATATAGGGTTGTCAGGTCTGGGTTGGAAAATATCTGGAGACTTTGGGGGTGGATCTGGGAGAGGGTGGAGTTTGGGGAGGGGAGGGGCCTCAGCATGGTACAATGCCATAGAGTCCACCCTTCAAAGCAGCCATTTTCTTCAGGGGAACGGATCTCTGTCAGCTGGAGATCAGTTGTAAAAGTGGGAGATTCCCACCTGGAAGCTGGCAACCCTAGTGACATAACTAAGTGGTAATCAAAAGAATACACTAACAATGAAAGGGTGAATCTTTTGCGGCAAAAAGCCCATGATGAGATGGGTGGCAGATCCTAATGGTGGTCTATTCACCCCCCAGTGGGCTGGTCTTCAGATCAAGCAAAGCCTTAGATTTTTCTTGCTTTCAGCCCCTTCCTCCTTTTCTCTCTGCCTTATTGCTGGTCGTACCTTCCTTGCATTGCCTGTTGTTGTTGTTTTTTTAGATGCAATGGGCATCTGGGAAGGGGGAAGCCAAACTGGGAGTTTGGTATAACAAATGGACTGAGGGTGAGGTAAATTCAGGAGATGTGAATCTTTGCAGTGGATAAAGCAGAGCCTCAGTACAAAATTCAGGCCTATAACAGCTTTACAGCCCCCTTCATCTCTCAGTAGAAAAGAGGACAGTCACTCTTTCCCACAGGCGCTGCATCTTCCGGGGGCGTTCTTCGGCCTATTTATTTGAGTCATTCATATCCTACTGCTCTTACGCAGAACGGCTCCCAAAGCAGCTCCCAATATTAAATAAAGTTAAAGTATGATCATACTAAACTCCCCTAATAACCTATAGATGTTAAAAAAATAGCAGCCCAAAGCAGTAATGAAAAAATCACAATAAAACCAGAAGGAAGTAAAAAATACTACAGTTAAAACCTGGTGGGAAAGGCAATTCTCCCTGGCATGTGAAACTAAACTGACTGGGCACTGGGCAAAGTTACCGTATGTGCAGAGTTCCAGAGAGAAGGCACGCCCACAAAGGAGGCTATGGTAACTACTGACCTTATAGAGTCAGCCACAGTCAATACATGTGGAGCCCCAAAACTAGGGTTGCCATATGCCTGTGGAAATGAGAGTTCTCACACCTGCAATGGGCAAAGGGTTGTCAGCCTCCAGGTGGGACCTGGGGATTCCCTGAAATTACACTTCATCTCCTGACTACAGAGATCAGTTCCCATGGAGTAAACAGATGTTATAAAGGGTGGCATTATGGCATTATACCCCAATGAGGTCCCCGTCCTCCCCAGACTCCTTACCCATATCTCCATGAGTTCCCAACCTGGGTTTGGCAACCCTACCCTCCCATCCTCCACTGGTGGCTGGGGAGACCTGGCAACTCTAGTGGGCACTGCCCACTGGCACTCCAGCAGCCAGTAGAAAAAAAAACTTTTTAAAAATGCCTTCAGTGATGGCATGACATCACTTCTGGGGAAAACTTGGAAGTGATGTCACACCTCTCCAGGAATGACCAGAAACTCTACAGTAAAAAGGGAGCATTTTCAGGAATTCATAGGGAGAACTGATGCCTCCACTTCCAGGGATAACTGCAAAGTGATGTCAGTCCTCTCTAGAAATTGCCAAAAAATGCTGTGGTTTTACTATAGAGTTTCTAGCGATTCCTAGAGAGGAGTGATGTTACTTCACAGTTTTCCTGGAAGAGAAATAGTTCCATCAATGACATCTTCACCCCCATGTCTTCAACCCCTGGTCTCCTGCTGGTTGGCCTAGCAGCCCTTCCAATAGTAAGACAAAGAATTAGGGTTGCCTGGTCCTTCCTGACAACAGGCAGGGGATGGGGGGACTTACTGGGAGTGGGAGGGAGACCTGGCCCACCTTGAAGTGACATGTCTACATCACTTCTGACATGAACCGGTAGACATGCAGTGACATGTCTACATCACTTCTGACGTGAATGTCATCACACAGCAATGTTGGGGTGACGCTCTGGTATTTGGGTAAAAAAACTTATGGTAAATTTGGCTTTTACGATAGAGTTTTTGCCCAAGTTCCAGAGTGTCACCCTGACATCACTGATATGATGACACCACTTCTGGGTCACGTCAGAAGTGACATAGACATGTCACTGCAACGCTGACTGGGCCTCGCTCTTTTTCAGGGTAAGTCTTCCCCTGCTGATCAGCTGATTGGTGGCAGGGCAGTGGGGCCTGGTGACAGGGGGCCCCTACCTCCACTAGGGGATTTAGTGGTCCTACAAAGAGTCCCCCCCAGCCATTTTGGCATGGGCCGCTCAGGAAGGAAGGTTGAAGCCCATCCTCCCCCCTTGCTGTGCTCCAGAGCTGAATAAGACCCCAGAGTATTTGTTACCATTGTTCACTAGTTAGGTCATGACCGGTGGCACATGTAGTGTTTAGTTGGCATCACCAGAACATCTTCTGTCCTCTAAGAGCCCCTACAGCTGGCTAATGCAAGGGGAATTTCATCCCCCCAGGATCGTACCCCCAGCATATAATCCCCCTACATTCCCCAATAACAAAGGTGGTTTTCACATGTGGGCTGACTGCCTCCCCCTCCCCACTGAATATAAACAACCAGCCTCCAATGCATCTGGGTTTACAAAGCAGATCATATGATTTCTAGTCAGCCAGCCTTGAGGGACACTCAGCAACTCTGGGTCTGTAAGTAAAACAGTCTGGCTGAAATTGTCCTTGCTGTCATGCATCTATCTGCATAATGAGGAAGCAGAAAAAGACTCAGCCCCTGAAACCGCTAGCACACCTAGCTCCTGATACCTGACAAGAGTCATTTATAATAATATTAGAATATGCTGGAGAAAGCAGAGTTTCCAGTCATTCCTACTGCAATTTCTGAACCTGCTTACAGAAATTGTTTTACTCAGTGGCTGAAAAGGATCCCCACCCTCCCCAGCTCCTTCTCATTGTTATGCTGGGTCTTCTCCCCATTTCTTTGATGATTCTTCCTTTAACAGCCACATTTATGCATTTAAGGTAATAGCCAAACATTTCAGAATGCTAAAGCTCTGCTGATGTGACTGATGTCCGCTGCCACCCCCTTCACCTTGCCAGAGATTAGAGTTCTTTTTTAAATGCAACACCAGTGGAACAGCAGCATTTGAAAACCTGAACAACAGGGGATAGAAAATTCTAGCATGATTCATAGAGTCTTCACTTCCCATTCTCTCTGCCATTGCAAATGCTAAGGAATTTTTTTTTTTGAAGAAGTGTCAGTTTGTATAGGTTCTTAACCCATGTTTAAATTAACAATAAAAAGGAGCGATATCAGAGCTCAGGCTTCTCTGCTTGAAAGCCGTTTCCCGTCATCCCAGGTAGTTTAGGCAGTAGTGAAAGAAAGACACTCTGCACATGCTCCACAGTACTCTAAATTTAGGACTGACAGCTCTCAAGTACCGCCTCTGAAGCTCAGATTTGGGGACATTTATGGAGTCTCAGGTGAGATCTTTAGGGCCATCAGCTAGGCCTAGGGTAGGGTTGCCAACCCCCTGATGGGGGCAGGGGCTCCCTTGCTTTCTGCCCCCCAATCTACTGCCAGACAGGTGGCTGGTGGGGGGAGCCCCACCCTGACACACCCAATGTGCCAAATATGATAACATCACCTGAAGGTGACAGCATTGAGCCAGGCACGTCATGTGGGGGCACTTTAGCATTTGGGTAAAAACTCTATGATGACCATAGAGTTTTTAATTCAAATGCTACAGTGTCCCTTGCATGATGCCCCCAATGTGATTAAATCACTTCTGGGTGATGTCATTGTGGCGTGCACACTTTGCATGTGTGCCAGAAAACTCCAGTAGCTAGGCTGGAGCCCCCTGTAGGAACCCAGGTAAGACCTGGCAACCCTAGCCTAGGGTTATCAGCCTCCAGCCAGTGGCTAGAGATCTCCCAGAATTCTAACTGATCTCCAGGCAACAGAAATCATCTCCTTTGGAGAAAATGGATGCTTCTGAGGGGGAACTCAATGGCATTATACCCTGCTGTTGTCCTCCTCCCCAAATACTGCCCTCCTCAGGCTCTGTCCCCCCCAGGGTTGCCAGCTATTGGTTGGGAAATACCTGGAGATTTGGGGGGGAGGGGCTAAGGGGCTAAGGAGGATGGGGTTTTGGGGAGGGGATGAACCTCAGTGCCATAGAATCCATAGAATTCTACAGCAGCCCTAGGTGAACTGCTCTCTGTTGTCTAAAGATCAGTTGTAATAGTGGGAGATCTCTAGTCATCACTTGGAAGCTGGCAACCCTAGCCCTCCAAATCTCTAGGCATTTTCTAACCCAGGGCTGGCAATCCTAGCTAGGTCATACATTTGATGGCTTCTTTTAAATCTTGAATACAGGCCTGCTTGAAGATGTTAGGTAAGAATCTGTCATTAACAATTCAACTATGTTTTGTTTACTGATTGATTGATTTCCTGCTTCCCTCCCTAGTGGGAACTTAAAACATCTTACAAGATCATTCTCCTCCATTTTATCCACAGAATGACAGCCCTGTGTGGCAGGCTAGGGTGAGAAGGACTGGCCCAAGGTCACCTAGTGAGCTTCCATGGGCAGAGTTGGGGATTCAGACCCAGATCTGAAGAATACCCAGCCCTAAGGATATCTGGCTGTACTCGGCCAGGGTCTTTTTGGTCCCGGCCCCACCCTGGTGGAACTCTCTGCCAAATTCTGCAGGGCCTGTAAGGCAGAGATGTTCCGCCAAGCTTGTGGTTGAGGACAGTGACGGTTTCCCTTTGGCTGGCACCCTTTCTCATTTCGCCTACAGTTTACCTTTATTTTGCCCTCTTTCCCCTCCCCACCTGAGAAGTAGCCGGCTGTCTGAAATCAGATTGATTAGCATTCACTATCTCTTTTTTTCGAATATGTGCTTTTAATGTTTTAATGATTTTATCTGGCTGTGTTTTATGGACACTGCACATCGCCCAGAGCCCAGCAATGGTAGGGATTGGGCAATTAATAAATCCAATAAATAAATAAATAAAATCCTAGCTTTTTTCTTTAACCACGGTACTATAGATTTGCTAACTCCAACCCAGGAAAGTCCTCGAGATTTTGAACTCCAGCAACCCTACTTGTGCTAATTCTCCCAATATCTAGTAGGGTTGGTTGCTGCCTGGCCTGGAGAAAAAATATTCTCCCCCTTTAATAGAGGTGGAATGGGATGTTATTTACCCTCTGTGCCATGGAATGCTCAAACTGCCCCTTTCCACATATTAAGCCCCTATTAAAGGGACAAGACATTTTTTTCTTCAGGCCCATTTGCAGCCCTAATGTCTAGTGCAAAATAAGGACATCATACTCATTTTGTTATCATGCAAAGGTTATACAGCTTGCAGAATCCAGCTTTTCTTTTTTTCTTTCCCCCCCCAATTCAACCTTTTTTATTGAGTGAATCCAGCTTTTCTTGTAGCAGAATTTGGGTTACCTTCAGTGCATCTTTTTGAGACTAGTCAGGCTACAGACGTTTGGAAAATAATGTGACCAGTGGGCTTACACTGCCGGAACAGCCCTTGGAAAAACTTCACAGCTCCACTTTAAGTGTTTCTCTGTGTGTGGCATTTATGATAAAGAGCCATCGCTGAATGCCTTCTAGGTCCCAGTGCAGAAATGAAAAATCACTTCGTATATTTGAAGAGAGAGAAAGTTCAACTTCCTCTTCGGGCCCTTGTTCATCATTTCTTAGAGCTGAACGCTGGCTGAAATATTTAAAATGAGATGAGCCCCCCCAAAAAGAAAAACAATCCAGAGAAGGGCAAGCAGCTGTCCGGGGAAAGTGAAGCATAATCTCAAGAGATTAGGAGAACGCAAATGATGACAACTTTAGCAAGAAGGTGGAATAGAAATCACAGCCAATTCAGAGACCTGCTGCCATTTCTCTTTCCTGAAGAGGTGCAAGAGTTGAATTACTAGAAGTTTGTCAGAAGACACCGAGCAAAGAATATTCAGCCATGCTAATGGAAAGGGATGGGGAATGGGGTTGCCAGCTCCAGGTTGGGGAATACCTTAAGAGTTTGGGGGTGGAGCCTGAGGAGGGCAGGGTTTGAGAAAAGAGTGACTTCGGTGGGATACCAACCTTCCAAAGTGGCCATTTTCTCCAGGTGAACTGACCTCTGTCACCTGGAGCTCAGTTGCGATCCCAGGAGAACTCTAGCCAAGCCAAGACTTGGAAGTTAGCAACCCTAGTGGGGAGGGAACTCCGGATTCCATTCCTGTATAAACTGCAAGATCATATCAAAGATGTCTTTTCTAAAAATTAAGAATTGATATTTTGTAGGAGTGCGAATAGGTATAGAGGACAAACAGAGGCCTGGCCATGAAAAATCCTTTGGACCCTAATTATATATGGCAGCAGCAGACCTGAGTGTTAGAATCCAGGCCATCTGCTCTGCTATAAATTGGGAGGAGCAGAAAGGAAAGATGGTTTTGGGAATAACAATCCTGGGTGGATGTAAAGACCTGGGGTGGGACCCTCCAGCCTCCCAGTAGAATTTTCCCAGAATCACAGCCAATCTCCAAATGACAGAGATCACTTTCCTTGGAGGAAATAGCAGCTTTGGAGGGTGCACTTTATGCCATCACATCCAAACTGACCTCTTCCCTATCCTCAGACTCCACCCACCCTAGGAACGTCCCCCCAAATAGTCAGGAATTTCCCAAGCCAGAGTTGATATGCCTCATTTAAACCCAGCACATTACAACTTGTGCTACAGGGTTAACTCTGTAACCTGCATAATGCAGCAGCTGGGGTGCTATCTGCCTTCTGGTGTGAGATCACCTGACTGGGTTTCTGACAGATAACTCAAGGAGCTAGGGTTGCCAGGTCCCTTGGACCTGCTGGCAGGGGATGGGGGGTGGATTTACCAGGAGTGGGGAGGAATGCTGAAAATGAATGTGACATGCCTATGTGACCCAGAAGTGACATGGGAACGTTGGAGATGTCAGGGGGTCTGGCATCCCTACAAGAAGCTAATCATATCGCTTCAGGCCCAATAAAGCAGGGATGCCCACTGTCTTGGTTTTCATCCTGTTTGCTAGCTGCAAACAGAGACCTGATTTTTCTTCGATCAGTTTCGTAGTTTACTGACCTGTTTGGCAGATTGTTTCATTGTAGCCAGTTTGGTGTAGCGGTTAAGTGCATGGACTCTAATCTGGGAGAACCAGGTCTGATTCCCCACTCCTCCACCTGCAGCTGCTGGATGACCTTGAGCAAGCCATAGTTCTGCACCAGCTGTTCTCTCAGGGACAGTTGTCTCAGAGCTCTCTCAGCCCCACCTACCTCACAGGGTGTCTGTTGTGGGGAGGGGGAGGGAAAGGAGTTTGTAAGCCGCTCTGAGACTACAAGTGAAGGGTGGGGTATAGATCCAATCTCCTCCTCCTCCTCTTCTTCTTTCTTCTTTCTCCTTCTTCTCCCTCTCCTCCTTCTCCTTGTCCTTCCCATGCAGTACAGTGCAATTGGCCTTCTGTGCTTCCTCATTGAGTTCTCCTCCCCCTCCCCCTCCATCCTTGATGCCTAACTGCTCTTCAGAGCTGGCAGCTGCTGAAACTGACAACTGAATATCTCACAGATCATATAAAACAGTCATCAAAAATGCTGTGGTTCAGTAAACTTCTACCTTTTGGTGTCCATCTACATGGAGCTATTGGCCGCCGATCAATTGGAATTGGCTGCTCACATATAGTTTGGGAAAACCCAATGCAAACCATTTAGGCAGATGCTGGCAGGTGCTAGGCTTGAACCAAACAGACTGAATGACTGGCTCACATCTGGTATGTTTCATCTGCCTTCAGGGTGGTTCATCTGTCCCCTTCTCTTGCCATCTTCCGCCAATGGGTGAAGACTCCTTTGTTTCATTTGGCATTCCCACAATGATCCCTCCTTCCTAACCAATATTCAAATTGCGCTTTTAGGTTATAGATGTATTTGACTGGTTTTTTTTTAAAGCATTGTTTTACTGATGTAGTTTTTTGCAGGGTGATTTTAAAATGTAATTTTATTGCGTAGGTTTTAAATTGCTAGCTGCCTTGGTGGCCTTTGTGTGGGGAGAAAGGTAAGTTACACATTTTGTAAGTCAGTAAATAAGTTCAACAGTTGACCATGTTCATGGCAAAATTTGCAGCATCCCTGCTATAAATTCTGGGCCTTCAGTAGGGTTGCCAATATCCAGGTGGTGGCTGGAGATCTCCTGAAATTACAGCTGTTTTCCAGGTAAGAGTTCAGTTCCCCTGGAGAAAATGGCCACTTTGGAAGATGGACTCTATGGTATTATACCCCACTGAGGCCATGCCCCTCCCCAAACTCCTCCCTCCCCAGGCTCCACCCCCCCCAAACCTCCAGGAATTTCACAGTCCAGAGCTGGCAATCCTAACCTTCAGGCCTGTAGGTTCTGGTTAACACTTACAGTGCTTGAAATGTAATCCTCTGGCAAGTTAGCCTAATCAAAAGGTTTTCTGACTAGAAAATGGTGAAAATGGCTGGGCTCTTTGGTGCTACACCTTGCCAAGACCCCTCCCCTCACCAAACCCTGCCCTCGCCAGTCTCCACCCTCCCCCAAATCTCCAGGTATTTCCCAACTCAGCACTGGCAACCCTAGGCCTGAGCCTTGAACTGACAGTGAGAGGTGATGCTAGATGATCCCTCACAATACCACTAATTCCAGTCAGAAGAAATGTGGCATGGGAAAGTGTTCCAGAGTTTTTTTTAAAAAAAATGAAAAGCAAATGGAGGATTCAGCATCTGACACCCTTCTGCTTCAAATTTGGCCAGGAACAGACTAGGGGAGAAGGATCCTGTAGGGATCTGGGACCCACATGTTATTTGTCTTCACATGGATTACGGGCAATGCTCCCTCCAAGCTGTGGAGTCTTGTGAGCAAACATTCTCCTTTGTGAGCTACTGGCAGTTGTGAGTGAGCAGTTTGGCTACTGCATACATGAGTTTGCTCTGGTGCCATCCTTCCTGAGCTAAGACAAAAATCTGTGAGTCGGAGGCTAAAAAAAACTGAGCTAGCTCACACTAACTCAGCTTAGAGAGAACACTGATTATGGGTGGTGTGAGGGGCACCCAAAGGGATTTTTTTGTTTGGAGGCCCATGGTGGCGTTCGACATCCTTGCCCCTTGTGCTCTGTGCCCATGTACTGCCTCTGCCTTCCCCTCCCAGTCCTTTATTCATTTCAATTGATATCTGGTGGTAATCAGTTTTCTTTTTTTCCTGCAACTATTTCTCATTTTCATCCAATTGGAATGAATTTGTCAAGCACCCAAGGGACCTTCCGTAGGAAATTTCAGCCAGATAAAAGAAAGGAGACTCATTTTATGAGGAGTTATTCTTATTTGCACATCTGGCAAATTGGAAAGAGGGGAAGAAGGTATAGGTAGAAAAGAGTTCCTCTCCATTGAAATTTATGGGAACAGAGAATAGAGAAAAGAAGCCAAGTAATTATAATAAGGAATTATTAAAAATTAAACTAAAACTAATCATTTCCCCCCCACACACACATTCTGACTGTAGATCCTAGTTTTCAGATTTATTTAGAGCAACTGTTTTCCTAAAAAAACAACTTCCGAGTTTTGGCATGACAGATCATGTTGAAGATGCTGGGGAAATGATTTTCTGAAGAATGGGACATGAGAAGGCAATTCCTTTTAATTCCTCTTGATTATAGAATGTCACTGGAACAACACAGTTTGAAATGACTTGGGATTTTTCACAATTGACGTTTAATTCAGGAATGAATGGGCAGTCAAAAAATGTAGCCTTTGCTCTAGAACCAAGATTGGGGACAATGAATATTTTGAACCACAATCTGAGGCAGTGGTTGCTGCTCCATAGCTGATTTTAAAAATTACACAATTGCTCTTGCTTGTTAAGAGCATTAGATTTATTTGTGGCTTAATTTTTTCCTGGTAAAAATTGCCAACAGAGCAAATCCATTTGTTCAGTGGATGGTGGCCACATGCAAAGACCTAGAGGTACATGGTGATGTTATTTTAGCAAGTCAGAACATACAATGACATACTTTTAACTAGGAGCCACTTTGGAGTAGTGGTTAAGAGCATGGACTTTAATCTGGGAGAATCGGGTTTGATTCCCCATGCCTCCACAAGCAACTGCTGGTGTGACCTTGGGTCAGTTACAAGTTCTTTCAGAGCTGTTCTTTCATGAGGAGAACTCAAAAGAGCTCTCTCAGCCCCACCTACCACACAGGGTGTCTGTTGTGGGGAGGGGAAGGGGAAGGGAAAGGGATTATAAGATTCTCTGAGACCCCATTGGGTAGTGAAGGGCAGGGTATAAATCCAACCTCCTCCTCCTCCTTCTTGGTATACTGTTTGGATAAGACTATAGGAATAGGTAGAGAAAGGCACCTGGCTGCAGGAAGAAGGCAAACGATGCCACCCAATGGTCAGCAGCTTGCATTTGGCACCCCAGAAAGCAGGCAACAGGAGACAGTGGGAGAGATTGGCATGTGGCCCCTCAGAAAGACAGGCAGGAGCACAATGGGACATATGGAAATGGGACAGGAAGGTTGTTCCAGGAAGACAGGCAGTAAGCAATACTGGGCAGCTGCTGGGTTCGGGATCCTTCCCTCAAACCCAGGCAGCAGTAATATGGAGGCATGTTTTTGGCATAGTGGAGAAAGACTTCCATTTGGCTTTGGCCATAAGACAAGCCCACGGTCACACAGTGATCTTCATGGCAGAACTGGAATCTGAGGCTGCTCTCCATTGCATCTCCCTGCTGGGCCTAGTGACTATCCATTCTCTAAAATCTCCAGGTCCATGCCCTTCTGTGTCCCTTGCTCTTCAAAGCCTGTCTTTCTCTAATAAGCCATCAGGTGTGACAAAAGATTAAACAGCCTAGGACTTTTCAATTTAGAAAAAAAGCAATTTATGAAATTATGCATCAGGCAGAGAAAGTAGATAGAACTTTTTCTCTTCTTCCCATAATACTAGATCTCAGGGGTACTCAATGAAGTTGATTGGCAATAGATTCAGGACAGGGGAAAAGAATTACTTCTTTATTCAATGAGTGATTAAATTGTGGAGTTCACTTTCATGAGGACCTAGCAATGGCCACAAATGTGGACGATTTTAACATGGAATTAGACAGATTCATGGAGGGGAAGCCCGTCGATGGCTACTAGCCATGGCTACTAGAGGGAACTTCTATCTTCAGAGGTAGCAGACTTCTAAAGACTAGTGACTGGAGGAAACATAAGGGGAACATCTTGTTCTCTGATGAGCTTGCGAGTTGCTGTGGCCCTGTTTTGCATAACATACCATTTTGAAAGAAGCCAATGCTAAGGGGACGCAGTAAAGCTATTGTATGCTTTCTTGTTTGTTCTTTCTCTCTTTTTGGACAAAATCGGGTGTACGGCACTGCATAGCCCTGACACTTAACCCTGGCTCAGATGAACAGGCTCGATCAGGATGTGTCAGGGCTCATTAAAAATAATTTGATTCCAGCCCTCGTTGCTTCTCTTTCTGCCAGCGAGTGAGTGACAGCCTGACTGACAGCCGAGAAAGAACAGAAGCTGGAAGTGCAGCTATTCAATCCTCTTTCAGAATTAATTGAAGAGGAAACTACAACTCGGTTGAGGACAGAGGTAGCCCAGGATAGGTGGCAGTCAGGTTATGGCTTTGTAGCTCCTTTGGTTGCCCTTCCAATTAGAAAGCTCCGCAACCATGACTGCAGCTAGTAATGAAAGGAATGGGTCCATCTTCCATGACCCAGATCAGGCTTCATATCCAGAAATGGAGCTTGATCACCCAGACGGATTTCAGAGAAATGATACAGGAATTACTCAGAGCGGAAACCAAAGCCTATGCCCTTTGCATGGTGCAAGACATTTTAAAGTCTCATGCACCATCTTCTAGTGGTATTTTCACAGGGCCTGTCATTTCAAAGACACAAAAAGGGAAAAATCTGTGTGCCCAGCAAACAGAGTTCTAAACAACTGTACAGTGGAGCAAATAGAGATTTGCTACCCAAATTTGGGGTTCACTAAAGGCCAAGTTACACATACTGGAAATGTGATATCAAGTCTAGAGATGCTAGCAGGGGGTCATTGTGTAGAAAAAGAGCTCATTAGCATAACTCATTCGTATAACTTAACTCATTCGTATAACTTATTTGCATATGCCACACACCCCTGACATCACCAGAAGTATGTCAGAAGGCAACACCCACTGCTCAGGCTCCACCTCAGAAATCTCCAGGTATTTCCCAACTCAGAGCTGGCGAGTCCGCTTTACACTTTGACTAAAGACATTTTAGGTTTCCTTTGCTCTGCAGAGAAGCTACCCTACAACAAGCATGAAAATACAGAGCAAGTTAGTATGCTTTTGCTTTTTGCCACACCTCATCACCATATATACCCGCTCCTAGGCTTGTTACTCCTGGAATGGCATTCCCGCTCGAAATGACCCCTGGATGCCAGCCTCCAGGTGGGATTTAGGGAACCCCCAGAATTACAGCTCATCTTCAGATTACAGCAATCAGCTTCCCTGGAGAAAATGGATGCTTTAGAGGAATGGACTCTATGGCATTGTTCCCTACTGTGGTCCCTGTCATCCTCAGGCTCCACCCCCAAATCTCCAGGAGTTTCCTAATCTGAAGCTGGCAATCCCCCTCCAGTTGCCAGGAGGGACCTGGCAACCCTATCTGATGTATAACCCAGTTGCAAAGCAACAACACTGGGGAATAAGGCTGACATGGTTTGGCAAGTCAATTTTTTTTTTTTTGCTGCCAGAGGCAGTGACAATAACCATACCTGCCAGCACCCCCCTCACCTGGTCTTCAATGACCATGTTTTTGTTTTAAATAGCATGGCAAGCTTTGCATGCTTTAAGAGACTTTGTGAACTGAACAGTTGAAAAGTAGAGTAGAATAGCCACAAACTGAAGCCAAAATCTGGATAGCTGTTACCAGGGCTTTTTTTGTAGAAAAAGCCCAGCAGGAACTCATTGGCATAATAGGCCACAACCAACAGCAGAAACTTATTAGCATAATAGGCCACACCTCTGACAGTGCAGCTCCCTTCCAGGATTGGCTTCCCCAGGTGCCCCACGGCTTGTGGGGTGCATGGGGAACCTGAGAGAAGGAAGGCAGTTTCTGGATTGGCTTCTCCAGGTGCCCAGTGGCTTGCAAGGCGCCTGGGGAACCCGGGGGGGGGGGGAGGCTGTAGGCATGGCCAACTCAGAAGCCAGCTGGAACTCCATTCCTGTGCGTTCCTGCCCCAAAATAGTCCTGGCTGTTACAGTTTCTCTACGACATGGGGGAAGAGGAAAAGAAAAGAACAGACTTTTGATTTCCTCAACCCTGCACTTTAATTTGGTTGCTATTGGGAATGGGCACAAACTGGGGAAATGGTGGTTCATGGCGGTTCATGGTTTGTTTGATTACGTGAACCATGAACCACTATTTCTTATAGTTTAAATTTCTTTTAATAAACATTTAACTAAAATAAAAAAGGAACCATGAACCAGCCTGTTTAATGCTCGAACCATGGTTCATTTCTCAGTTTGTGCCCATCGCTAGTTCACACAATTAGAAGGATGCAGTTAAATGCAACGACACATAATCTGTGAATGGACGAATCACTGATCTCCAATGATCATCTATGCAGTAAAACTGAACTTTAGCAAAACAAGAGTTCAGTAGCACTTTCCCTGGGGCTATGGATTGCCTCTCTGGATCATGAGCCTAGCCCAGCTGTCTGGTTACAGCTCAGGGTTTGCTTAGATGCAAATTACAGAACTGAACTGGCCAAACACAACCTGAAGTTTCAGTTCTGAATCTGTACTTTTGTGCCTGCCAGACACATCTCTTCCCTTTATGGGTAATATTCGACATGCATAAAAATCTGGCCTGGTTTCATCCAGATTCTGCACCATTTTTAAAAAAAGAAATGATCCTTCAAAGGAGCAGGAAAGGCAAGCAACTACGTGGGTCATTCAGCCTTCTGCTTCTGCACTTAATATGGACACTCAAGGGGTAGAACTCGACTTCGGCCAAAAAGAAAAAAATATCTTGAATACGTTTCACATTTGAAGAGTCAGGCCTTTCCATGAAGCCAAGTAACTTTTTTCAGTTCCATGTCCAATTCTCATTTCCCCTAGGATGCAGTGACTGGCCTCAATAGTTAAAATGAGGTCAAAAGGAAATTTCCGTCTCTCTATCTCTCCCTCTAGCTAAAAACAGCAAGCAGACATAATGCAAGACACTTCAGGAGGCAAACCTTCCACCACTCCTAGCCTACGTGGCTGGGCTGGCATTTTGCCCGGGATGGTCACATGGGCAGTGGTTCTGTCTGGAGCAAAGTCCTCGGTTTTCCTTGGAAGTGCTCTGCAAACCACAAGCTGGAATGAAAACAAGAGAAATATCAAACAGCCAGGAAACTTGAGACTCTCTGCTCAGGCTCCTAGAAAGCTTTAGGGGGAAGTGCGGGGTGGTAAAACGCTTCAGATGCCGCTTTGTGCCGACTCCCAGGAGAGGTGGCATAAAAATTATTTCAATAAATAAGTGATCTACTTTGTAGCTCACTCAAATGTTTATCATACCTTTAGAGGGATAAAAATAGTACTATTGTCTCAAGAACAGGGATTTGTGTGTGCATGAGAGAGATCCATTTGTTTTTCAGTATAATGTGCAATACAGTCAGGCTTGCAGTTTTTCCTCCCCTGGCAGGTAACCCCCACCCCCCACTCTTGTCCTCCACTACCCATCCACAAGAAACTGAGGAGTGTGATTTTAAAAATGGCCAATAAAGGTCTCCATAGTGATGCTTTAGGAATTTCCCCATATCTCTTTACCATAAAAGATCAAGGGAAATCCCTAGAGCATCACACTGTAGAACTCAGGGCTCCACTGCCCCCCAGAGGAATGGTAGGCCATCTGTGAAGGACAGGTTTAGAAATGATATCACATCCTCCCCAAACGCGATCCTACCCTGATACGACCCTCAAAATATCCCAGCATTTGCTGAGGCAGTGTTGGTAACCCCAAATACAGGAATAGCCAGTCTTGCAGTCTGTTAATTATATCTGGTCCCTACCATCATTGTGTATGGTTGCTTTCATACAAACAACTGAGACTTGAAAGATCGAGTTCCCATTTGGCAAGCACTCTTCTGAGTGGAATACAGTACCCTAACTATATCCAAGTTTCATTTTTTTAGTCCAGTGGCACCTTTAAGAACAACAATGTTTTATTCAAGGTATGAGCTTTCATGTGCACGCATACTTGCCCAGATACAATGAAATGGAATTTATCAGTCCATACGTATAAGGCAGAGGTTGAACAGCAAATTAACATACTACATAATGAAGATGTTTTAACAGATGCAAACAGGAATAACAAGCTAAGTTTATATGCTCATCACTGTTTAGATTTAATTCCCAGGAAAAAAACAGTGAGGCAAATAAATATCTCAGGATTGGAGACAGATGTATAAATGTGTACCCTTAATTATGGAGTGCTAAGTGTAATTAACTGTGACCATATTGGTATGCTCAGGGGTCATTTGGGGCTGGAGCGAGGCAGAGCAGAGCTCCGCCAGCCCAGGAGTGGGCACTAGGGCAGCCACGGGCCGAATCAGATTCTCTGATCTGATTTGGCCCACCGCCGAATTGCCGCTGAAATTTGGTGGCGGCTTTAAAAGCAGCTGGAGGGGAGGCGGTTTGAGGGAGAGACTCCAAACTTACAGGGTAGCTGCTGGAGCCTCTCCCCCAAATACCCACCAAAGTTCAAGAAGATTGGATAAGGGGGTCCAATTCTACGGGTCCCCAAACAGGTTGCCTTCATTCCCTCCATTGTTCTCTATTGTGGGAAAAAGTAACATTTTCCCCCACCATAAAGAACAATGGAGGGAATGGGGCAACCTATTTGGGGACCCGTAGAATTAGACCCCCATGGTCCAATCTTCTTGAAACTTGGTGGGTATTTCGAGGAGAGACCCCAGCAGCTACCCTGCAAGTTTGGAGCCTCTCCCTCAAACCCCCTCTTCTCCAGTCCCTCATATACCCTATGAGTTTTTGCCATTGACTTCAATGGCCCATAGGGTATAATGGGGCTGAAACTGACATTCCCTTTCTGACACACTTTGGATAATGTCAGTGGGCGTGGCATATGCTAATGAGTTATGCTAATAGGTATGCTAATGAGCTCCTGCACCTCTTTTTCTATGAAATGACTCCTAGGTACGTTCCATCTGTCTCTTCTCAAGCATGGAGGTAACTAATAACATCTTTTTCTTTGAGGTGGGGTGATTTGTAGTACAGTGTTATGTCTCCTCTGTTACCAGACCAGAGAAATGCATTCCAATATACCATTCTACGAGGCTGTCTTGCCTCATTCTGCCCCCATGGAATGAATACACGTAGCTGCCTTATACTAAGTCAGTCCATTCATCTGTCAAGGTCAGCATTGTCTATTGTGATTGGCAGCAGCTATCTGGAGGTATCAGGCAGAGGTCTTTCGCATTAGTAGCCCTGACTACTGTCTTGATGCAGCATATGACTCTGCCTTCCTGTTCTGGGGTTAGGAAGGGCACCAGGACTGCTGCCAGCTCTGACAGATAAGCTGATTGCTTCAGAGTTTCTGCAGCCC
The DNA here is from genome assembly GCA_029233225.1 of Lepidodactylus listeri. Taxonomy (NCBI): domain Eukaryota; kingdom Metazoa; phylum Chordata; class Lepidosauria; order Squamata; family Gekkonidae; genus Lepidodactylus; species Lepidodactylus listeri. Next base: position 27,116,668 of record JARCFY010000008.1, read on the forward strand.
CTCTGTTTTCCCTGCCCCCCTGCCCGATGAATGGTAGGCCAGCTGTGAAGGATAGGTTTGGAGCAGCCCCAGTCCTTGGCTCCAGACAAATATCTCTTTTCCATTTATCATGATAAAGGTTGCAGACAGTACTGAGTCCTAGCTGGTCTGAAGCAACAGAACAAAGTATGAGTCCAGTAGCACCTTTACGACCAACAAAGTTTCATGTCGGGTATAAGCTTTCTGTTTTTTAACCCTTGTATTTGTATGCTAATCTGCTACCATTCACAGGTCTTACTGACTGCTTCAATCCAATCTCAGCTATAATTATTGCCCAGTTACTTATACACCTAGCCCTTCTTGGCAAATAACACCCCCCACACAATATGTAAGGCTTGAGAAAAACTGTTTCAGTGTATCTGATGAAGTGTGTGTGCACATGGAAGCTTATACCCAGAATTAACTTTTGTTGGTCTGAAAGGTGCCACTGGAGTCAACCTTTGTTCTAGTACTGAGTCCGGTAATGACAATCTTGCCCATGTTTCACAGTGGTCTTTTGAAATTGAGCCAGCTATGCTGGCTAGGCGGGTTATAAATCTAAATTAATAAATAATAAATAAATTGCTGGGAACATGATGCATTTTCTGATGGTCATGGAAGTGAGCAAGATGCAACAGGGCAAAAGAGCTAGAGTAGGGCTGTCAAACTCATTTTTACGGAGGGCTGGATTTGACTTTGCCAGGCCAGGCCATGTGAATCATAAAATGTAATGCCAGGTAGCAGAGATATAAACTTTATAAAGGACACAAACACAAAGATTTTGTTTAACTTAAAAACATGTCTGAAACATTAGCATTCTTGCAATGTTTTGTTTATTTAACAGTCTCTGTGATAACTGACACTTCTTGCTCTGAATTATTGCATCAAAATGTCTCTGCTGTAGCATAGGCGTCAGCTAAGGGGGGGCTTGGGGGCTCGGGCCTCCCCTGAAATTTCCCGGGGGGGACTAAGCCCCCCTGGCAAAACAGAGCACCCGATGTTGCCACCGCGCCTTTCAGGCCCCTTTCAGGCCCCCTTCCTTCCCAGGCTGGCAGGCCCACTCGCCCGCCACCGCCCCTCCCGCTGCTGCACCTGCCGCCACCTCTCCCTGTCGCCTGGTCACTCCTCCCTCCCCCTCCCTCCTGGGCAAATGCCCAGCATGATAGCATCACCCAGAAGTGACACCATCACACTGGGCATGTTGCCGGGGCAACACTCTGGCAACTGCCCCGAAACTCTATGGCACCATAGAGTTCCAGGGCAATTGCCAGAGCGTCACCCTGGCAATGTCCCCAGCATGATGGCATCACTTCTGGGTGACGCTATCACACTGGGCATTCACCCAGGAGGGAGGGGGAGGGAGGAGTGACCAGGTGGCGGGGAGAGGCAGCGGCGGCGGCAGCAGAGACATTGTCCCTGGGTGCACATGCGCTTTGCGTGCGTACAGGAGCCCCCGCCCCCGGGAAATGGACAACTGGATGCCTCTGTGCTGTAGCAATCTGGGAGGGGGAGGGGCCTCAGCCCACTGCAGGGAGCAGAAGCTTGCCTATCTATCTCTTCTAGGTGATTGAGAGAGTCTAGGAAGGCAAGCTATAACACAACAGCAGCAGCAGAACTGGAGGAAGAAGCAGGAGACAGCCAGTCCCTTGAGGGCCTGATAGAAGCTCTCTGGGGGCCTTATCCACCCCCCCCCCAGGCTACATGTTTGATACCCCTGAGCTAGAGGGATCATGGCAGTCATACCAGGAGGACCATGCAGCATCAGTGGTAATGAAGAAACATCTAGCAGGCTCTGGGAATGAGATCTTCATTACTCTGGCAATGGAAATGCAACAGCTGCATAAGTGGGAAGGGATGAATTAAACATCAGGGTCTGCCACATTTAAATAGGGAACCCTTAGCATATGAGTACAGCCCCCACTAAATAACACCCCCTAAGGGAAGACCATCATCAATTCACAGCTATACATGATCAAAACTGTATATTACATTCATTAAAGTACTAAGCTGGGTGAGTGGTCATAACCCAATGAAAGGTATAAACATCAGATGAATGTATATCCAACAGATTGCTCATACCAATTATGCATTATTGGCAAAAAGAATGTGTTCAAATCCAACATATTAGTAGTCCTCCATATTAATAGTGTTCATAGACCTCCAAATAGAAAATGATTGCAGCAGAGGACGTTCATTGTGGAGAGAACAACAGTCATACATCTCTCCCAGGTATAAATCGAAATGTTTCAATCCCCTTCAACAGCGGCTGGTTAAACGGAACCCGATTTCCAAAATAACATGGGCACAGTTCAATGATTTCAGTGGAGCCCTAGGGTTCCTGGCAGGAGAGGGCTCACTCCTCCCATGCTCTTTTATACCCAACAGACTGAGAGAACACAGAAAGGAGAAGGCTGCAAAGGGACTTGGCCCTCTTGACTGAAACCACTGAAAGAAGTTGAACATAGTTATTTTCAATCAATTAACTACATCTATTTGTTACACTTATTCCAAGACGTTTTTTTTTTAATCTCCAGGCCTGATATTTGCTGGAGTTGTAAGTTTTGTTCTGTAGTCATATTTTTTGTTATTTTTTTTTTCTTCGTAAGATTGATTTTCAATCCAGCTACCTGACCATATTGCTGCAGTGGATTTAAGAGATGGCTAATAGATTCCATTGGGTTTTCCAGTATAAAGACTAACTCATCTGCAAAGGCTTGTAGTTTGTATTCCTCTCCTCTGATTTTAAGGCCAGTAATGCTAGTATCATTTCTAATGATGTCATTTAATGTTTTAAGTGTAAAAATGAATAAGAGAGGGGAAAGTGGACAACCTTGTTTGGTTCCTTTTTGTATATGAATGTGTCTTGTCAATTCTCCGTTAACCAGGATCTTCGCTTGTTGTGTAGTATAGATTGCCTTTACCATTGTAAAAAATCCAGCACCACATTGCAAAATCTTTAGTTCCTCAAGCATGAAATTCCAATTAAGATTGTCAAAGGCCTTTTCAGCGTCTAAAAAGACAAACGCCAGCTGCTTTTATGGGTGTGCTTCATAGTATTCAATTGTATTTAATATTGTTCGTACATTGTTTCTGAGTTGTCTTTTAGGTAAAAAGACCTGCTTGGTCCTGGTGTATGACTTTTATTAAAACTTTTTTCAATCTTTTAGCTAAAATATTTCAAAAGGTATATTTCAAAGCAGCCATATTCTCCAGGGGAACTGATCTCTGTTGCCTGGAGATCTTATTCCAGGAGATCTCCAGGCCCCACCCAAAGGCTGGCAACCCTAACCCAATGAGATAGGTTAGGCTGAGAAGATATGATAGGCTCAAGGTCACTCAACAAACTTTGATGGCAGAATCAAATCATTTTGTCCTACCCCCAAGGCCAGGACTCTAACCATTCTGCCATGCCAGTTTTCCACTACTCTCTGGATGTGTATTTTCCAAAAGAGCTCTTCCTGATGGAACACATCCAAATGACTCATATGAACACATGAAGCTGCCTTATGCCAAGTCAGACTGTTGGTTTATCGATGTCAGTATTGTCCAGTCTGACTAGCAGCAGCTTTCTAAGCTCTCAGGCTTTTACAATCACCTGTGCCTAATCCTTTAACTTGAGATGCTGGGGATTTATTCATTCATTCATTTTTGGCATTCATATCCCTCCCATCCTGTAAACGGACTCAGGGTGGGTCACAACATTTTGATAAGTACAATAGAGTTTAAAACACATTAAAACATATAAATTCAATAGACATGCTTGCCGTAGGGAGAATCCAGCCCACTGATATAACTAGGTATATCAGTGGGTGGGAGACTGCAACTTTGGGATGGGGCATACGTGGACACCCACTGCCTCAGCAGAAGGCCTGGCGGAACAGCTCCATCTTGCAGGCCCTGCAGAATTGAATAAGATCTCACAGGACCCTGATCTCGGTAGGGAGCATGTTCCACTAGGCTGGGGCCAGGGCAGAAAAAGCCCTGACCCTGGTCGAGGCTAGGCGGATGTCCTCTGGGCCAGGTATCACCAGGAGATGTTGATGATCAGAGTGTAATGCTCTCCAAGACAAATATGGGAAGAGGCGTATATGAAAAGAACATCCTGTAAGGTCAGTGTTATTGTCCTTCTCCTTGCAGATGAGGAACTGAAGGTGAGAGAACAAATCACTCAGGAGCCTACAGCTGCTGGGTTAGCTAAGGGACTTGCTGCCATATAGCTCGCCTTCCCAGCTCAAGAGCCTTGGTGGTTGGCCATTCATCTTGCATTTCAGAAGACTTATTTCATAGCAGCATCTGCTGGCAAACTTGTATTCACAGTCCTTAACTTTGAGTGAGTACCTGAATGTACCATTTCGGCTACGTATTCAGTTAAACAGGCGGGCCCATTCTGCATCTAGCATTTGCTCCATTGTTTTACCAAATCCACACTGGAACAGAAAGAGCTGCGGCTCAAAACCACATTCAAATAACCCAGGCCAATGCCGTACTAACAGCAGTCACCCCTGAATGGCCATAGAACAGCCATAAATCTAGGCAGACGGCCACCATAAAACCGAGAGATCAAAAGAAGTGAAAGTGGCATGCAATCTGGACACTGTTATAAAATCCGACAATCAAAGTGGCATGCAAAGTAGAAGGGAATTTCTGTTCCATCATGGGTTTGGTAAAACAGCAGAGTTAATGCTAGATGCAGAAGAAGAAAAGAAGAGAAGAGAAGAGATTGGATTTCTATCCCGCCCTTCACTCACTTGGAGTCTCAGAGCGGTTTACAAACTCCTTTTCCTTCCCCTCCCCACAACAGACACCCTGTGAGGTAGGTGGGGCTGAGAGAGCTCTGAGACAACTGTCCTTGAGAGAACAGCTGGTACAGAGCTATGGCTTGCCCAAGGTCACACCAGCAGGTGCAAGTGGAGGGGTGGGGAATCAAACCCGGTTCTCCCAGATTAGAGTCCGCATGCTTAACCACTACACCAAACAGAATGGGCCAGGTGGTCTGTACTTAAAACTTGCCATCAGTGAAGCCAGCCCTGCACACGAGTCTTCAAGTGAACAGCACACCCCATGTAAGGGATTACTTTGACCTTTCAAATACATTGTACTTGTTGAGCAATGGCCCTTGGGAGTCCTCCAATTAAACATAAATGGTATTTTGGAAACAGAGCCATTTCCCTTCATTTTGTTCAACTTCCTCCAGAAAAAAAAAAAGTTTTCCCTTTTAAAACAATTGCACTTTTAAAGTTCCTCTGGCCAGACTCCATATAATTATGGTGCAGGTTATTTGAGATGCGAAGTCTTATATTAGAGGGAAAACTCTGTTCTCTGTTACTGACAGCTTGGATATTTGCTTTGTCTTTTTTGACTAAGCGCAAGGCAATTTGCTGGGACACAGCAAAGAGAGCAAGTGAACCCAAGATTTGACATTCCATATCAGCCACTAATATGCTCTCTGCTCCATCCTACAAATTCTGTAGACAACAATTCTTAGGATACTTTTAATGTGTTCCTCTGCCCCCACTCCTAACTCTCATCATGTCTCAGGAACATGAGATCTAAGCATATTGTTCAAAAGAAGAAAAGAAAAATCCACCAAACAATGAATTTTCCTAACAATTTATCCGACTCCTTCTTGAACAGAAAACCAGGCATGGAGTAAAACTACTGATCCACAGTCCCACCAATCCATCATCAGTGTTGAAGCATCAGTGGTACCAGGCCTTCCAGCCAATATCTGCCTTAACTCTAGATACCAAAATCAACTCCCTGGCTTCTCCATGAACTGGAGAGGATATGGAAAAGACTTTTATACTGTGTGCCCCAAGTAGCCCCCCCTCCCCAAATTTCTGTAATACATGGGGAACTTGGAGGAAGGTACATTTACTTTTCTACTTTGCATGGACCAGGGCACACATGATAGTGATGCTCCAACTTTGCATTGTGCAACTGAGCTGCAGAAAGCAGCCACAGGGCAGAGCAAGGGAAATAGAAATCATGGATATGGCAAAGGGAAAGGGAAGTTAACTCTTCTACCCATTTGTCCGATCAGAAAGTATTTTACCTGGACTACTTTAAGCTGTCAAGTCGCAGCTGCCTTATGGCAACCCCAGCATTGGGGTTCAAGGCAAGTGAGAAGCATTGCTTTCCTCTACAATTTTTCTTGGAGGTCTCTCATCCAACTACTAACCAGGGCTGACCCTGCTTAGCTTCCAAGATCTGGTGACATAAGGCTGTACCGCATTCCTTCCCTGCATTAAGGCACACTAAACAGATGATGGGTTCCCCCCCCCCCCCGGGGCCATATGGTGGCTATGAGCCTGCTGGAGGCAAGAGATCTCCCACTCTAAGAACACCTTGCCCTCTTTTTATTGTTTTCCCCCCAAAATTGCTGATTGCAAAAGTATGATGTCACTTCCAGGTAAACTAAGAGGTGATGTTACACCTCTCTAAGAGTACCAGGTTTTTTCTGGAAATGGTGTCAGTCCTCTCTAGGAATTGCCCAGAATTCTGGTGATTCTTAAAGAGGCGTTATACCACTTCTGGATTTTCCCAGAAGTGACATCACACCATTACTGATGACCACCCCCTATTTCCCCACTCTCCCACTCGGTTTCCAGTCCAGTACTGGCAACCTTGAGGAGACACTTCCAATCCGAGAACTTTTGCCTGTAGAAGAGGTAATCCCTCCTTCCCCAAAGAACTTGTGCAAGACCTAAATCCCTGCTTCCCCAGTGCTGTGTCCGCAATCCATATCCCCTTCCCAACAACTGCTTTCTACAGCTTTGTTTTGTGTCTGGAGATTTCACCATATCCCCAGTATCAAATGGTCTTTAGTGAGATGCAAAATGGAGCAGTGCCTCCTCCAAAGAAATGCAATGAGAGACAAGGTCTCATAGGTGGACGCTATTAGGGCTTGGATTGCAAATTCTGGCCTGGGAATTTCCTGAATATTTGGGGGCGGGGGGCAGGTTCTGCGAAGGAAGCTCCACAGGGATGTGATGCCATAGAGTCTGCCCTATGAAGCTGCCATTTTTCCCAGGGGAACTGATCTCTGTAATCTGGAGATCAGTTGTAATTTCAGAAATCCAGGCCCCTGAAGGTTGTCATCCCAAATTGGGGCATGCTCAAAACTTGCTGGCTTTCTTATTTACCCTCACAGAAGTGGGAAGATATGGATGGCGAAGGGATGTCTGAGACATTCTTTTCTGGGTGGCAGATGAATCTGTACCCTCTCACCTCCTGTCGTGGGTCAACCAGGGGTCAGCACTAGTGAGGACTCCTTGGGAGAAGAGGACTTCTCAAGAGAAGAGGAACCTCATTTAGCCAGCCCTGAATTAAGAGAAGCTGACCAGCAAGAGAATGAGATGCTGGCTGATCATGATACACAGTCAATACCTGGTACAGAGCCACCAACACCTTTGAGACCTAATTCAGAAGGTGAACCTCAGTTAGCCTCAGTGTTTCTATCCTGATCCTAACTGAACCCTCACATCCCTGAGAATCCAGTTCTAATTACGGAACACCCAGAGCATTAGGGTTGCCAGACAATGGCTGGCAAACTGTGGGAGTCTGGGGAGGTGGAGACTTGGGGGGGAGCACGATTGTGTAACATTGTGATGTCACTTCTGGGAAAACCTGGGAAAGCCTCACACACTCAATAATCCACTTTCAATCCATTTCCAGTGCACTTTCCAACTGGATTTTTACTCTGAATCCAGTTGGAAAGTGCACTGAAAGTGGATTATTTAGTGTGTGTGACTGCAGCCATAGTTTGCTGGAAAGTTCATGGTAAAACCATAGCATTTCTGGTGATTTGTATGAGTAGAGTGATGTCAGTTGCAGGTATTCCCTGAAATTGATATCACAGCATTGCCTTATGTGAAGATATGCATTTTTCTTTGGAAGTTTGAACAGAGCAAAACCTTCACCTTGATTTTTAACAAGTTTTTCTTTCTCTTGGCAGACAACAGGACAGAGAAATTGTGTTTTATCTTTTTCTTTCAAATCCCTTGCTAAGTCTGGTGCTGTGCTGAGAGTATGCATGTGGACCTTTCCTTTTAAATTAATGCTTTACAACTTTTGATGCTGGGGGTAGTTTTCTGTACCTGAGGTTGCCAAGTCTTACCCAGCTTGTGGTGGTGGTGGTGGGGTCCCGGACCCAAGGGAGTTCGTCATCACGTCAGGGACATTGGGGGCGGGGCACTGCCATTTGAGGGGGAAACCATAGAGTTTTCCCTCGAATGCTAGAGCACCCCCCACATCATACCATGGTGTAATGATGTCACTTCTGGGTGACGTCGTCATGCCGGGGCACATTGCCATGATGCCAGCACTTTGGGGGTGGGCCCTGGCGGCAGGTTCTGGGCCGGTGGGTAAACAGCCTATTGGGTGGGCAAACCCCCACCCACCCAGGGGACCTGGCAACCCTATCTGTACCACATTAGACCTCCATTGCTCCAGGCACAGTATTTTAAATAGGAGTGCCAGGAGAAGGGGAGGCAGTCAGTTGGCAAGTGGTGACTCCCACAGTGGCCCACATGGTAGTAAGCTGTCCCTGTGATAACCAGGTGCTGGATAGTGGGAGACACAGAGATGAGGCCTCAAAACTGGGGAAGAGAAGCTGGGAGTCCTGGCCCCCACAGTGGGCAATTCCTATAAAGGCCAAGTGGTGGCAGCAGTTGCACAGGGAGAGAGAGAGATAGACGTCCCTCCAGGTGCTGGACAGACCAGGTGGGCAGCCCCTGGGGCCCAGATGCCTTGAAAGGCATAGTGGAATAGGGCCTGCAGGTCACAGCAGGACTGTTCTGCCACATCTGACAATGATTTTTAGATACCACCCCACCCCCCAGCTGGCTACTGGAGTGGTGGTAGGAAACAGAAGTCAGGCACGGGATGCCCCGCCTCAACAGGAAGCTGGTAACCCCAGATAACAAATAGGTATTGCAGACAAGGTAAGTTCAACTTTTGAATGTTTGTGTTGAGACATTTTAAAAAATCCTTACCTTTAAGTATTAGTCTTTTTTTCAGCGCAGGTGAGGAGACCCCACAGTGAGCTGTCAACGCTCAGTGAAGGGAGAGAGAGCAAAGGACCCGTTACAATAGCAGATTTCAGCTATGCAGACACTTAAGTGTGCAGTTGTTGAAGATGGTGTTGTTGGTAAAACGTGTCTTCTAATTTCCTACACAACAAACAAATTCCCGTTGGAATATGTACCAGCAGTATTTGATAATTATGCTGTAACGGTGATGATGGTTGGTGAGCCATATTACTTTAGGCCTGTTTGATGCCGCAGAGTAGGAAAATTATGACAGATTACGGCCCCTCAGCTATCCACAGACAGATGTGTTTCTGTTCTGTTTCTCAGTGGTCTCGCCACCTTCATTTGAAAATGTGAAAGAAAAGTGGGTACCTGAAATCCCTCACCATTGTCTGAAGATAGATCCAGATGGACAGCCATGTTGGTCTGAAGCAGGAGAACAAATTTAGAGTCCGGTGGCACCTTTAAGACCAATAAAGGTTTATTTAAAGTATGAGCTTTCATGTGCGGGACTCCTTTTTTGCCTGTTGAAACCCAAACTGATCTCAGAGATGACCCTTCAACAATTGAGAAACTTGCTAAGAATAAGCAGCAGGCTATTACTCCTGAGACTGCTGAACAGCTGGCATGGGACCTGAAGGCTGTCAAATATGTGGAATGCTCTGCACAAAAAGGCCTAAAGAATATAATTGACAAGGCGATATTGGCTACCGTGGAGCCCCGGAGTCGAAGAAGAGCCTCAGGTGTGTGCTGCTATGAACATCCCTTCACAGCTCCTCCTGCAAAGCTGGTGTTGATGTCATACTAAAAGCAATGTTGAAATCGAATTAAAGATTCAGATTTTGAAAAAAAAAAACTATTAGTCTGCTATTTCATTGAGAATCAAGAAATTTGGTCTACATCTGCTCTGTTTGTGTGCAAAATGGGCAACAGAACATTTTGATCAAGTTTGGGGCAGACTTTTCTGCCTTCTAGCACAGGGAGGAATGTATTGGAAGAAGTGAGGCTGAGCTTACTAGAAAGGGTTAACTTGGATTTAAGCTAGAAACTCCCTAAAATTTGCTCTGCCCAACAATTTGATCTTGCAGGCTAAACTGAGTACTGTAAAGGATTGATTGAGATGTCTTGCATTTCATTAAAGATTGTCCTGGACTTGTTATGTTCCAGATCTGAGACTCTTCATTATCAGCCTTCCGGCTCATGTATGGAATGGTATCTTTCACAGAGTGGTGGAAGCGGGAGTTGTCATTCAGTTGCCAAGATAAGGTATGTGATGTATAGTCATACGGCGAGTGAATGTTGATTGGATGTACACCCAAACACAACATCAATGGGCATTTCCATATGGTTGGTCCTGACAGAGGAAATGAAAAAAAACAAAACGAATTACTTGTACACAGACACCAGCTGACTACATTGACAGCCAAGTGCAGGCAACCAGCGGCAGTAATTTGGGAGCAGGGAGCAAAGTTGTGCAACGTGGCAGATGGCTTCATTATTTCTGAGTCCGATTCTGAGTTTTCAAAATCCCCTGGGTTCCCAGTGATGCCGTTAGGAGCTCTATAGTCTTTCTGCAACCCTCATGTCCAGCAGCAGGAAATCCAGCCTTTCCAGCTGCAGCAATGGAAGCCCCTCCTTTCTTCTCCAAGATGACAACAGACAACCACAACACCCTCTTGCACCACTGGCCAGGCCACGCTGCACTGAGATGGCACTGGCATGTCCTCATTTGGTCAGGAGTAGGGGTGGGGATGACCCAGGAAAATGGAGGTTTGTCTGAGTCCATGGGGCCACATGAACCATGAACTTTCATGAGCCTTCCTGTTCACTGAACCTGTTCGTTTTGTGAGGTTCATGAAGCTGCCTCCAGGATCGGTATGCAGTGGGAGATGTCTTACCGCCATATGAAGACCGGGCTGGGAGGCTTCTTCTGCCTGGCCCTTTAAAGCACTGGGCAGGAGAAGCTGCCTGCCCCCTGGATATGTGTATGGCAGAGAGGTCTCTTGCTACTGCACGTAGACCTGGCTGGGAGGCTTCTGCCCAGTGCTTTAAAAAACCAGGCAGGAAAAGTTTTCCCCCACCCCAGGTCAGCATGCAGCGGCAAACTCTTCCAAGTTTGCGGGACACACACACACACACATTTGCAGGCAATCCAAGAGGAGAGCAAAGACAGGAACGTCCTCTTGCACCACCTGAAGCAGCTCAGGCATTACAATTACACTGGCAGCAAGCCAACTGAGGGCTGAGATGTGTTTCCCCTCCCCTGCAGGCACTTCACAGAGAGGGGGAAGGGGGGAGGCATGGCTGTTTGTGGAGGGCGCCAGGCACTCATAGGCACCCCCATGCATACAGGCCTCCTTGCATATATTTCAGCCTAACAGGAGATGGGAGCACCAGCTCCACTCTTAGACTGAAATAGATGCAAGGCATTTCAGCAATCCCTCTCGCTCCTCCCCCCGCTTCCCACCACGAGCCCCATGAACCTCTGAAAACCAAGTGGGGGGTTGTGAGAGGGTCACGGGCATGAACCACCACCTGGTGATTTTTGTCACAAATTTAGGTTTATTACCTGGAAGTGATGTCATCATGCAGTGACATTGGGCTGATGCTCTGGTATTTGGGGAAAAAAAACTATGGTAAATTTAGCTTCTATCATAGAGTTTTTGCCCAAACACCAGAGCATCACCCCAACATTGCTAGTGTGATGATGTCACTTCTGTGTTATGTTGGAAGTGACTTAGACACATCACTGCAATGTTGACTGGGCCTCGCTGTTTTTCCAGGTAAGTCTCCCTGCTGGCCAGATGATCAGTGGTGGAGTGGCGGGGCCTAGTGATGGGGTACCCCACCTCCAACAGGGGGTTTGGCAGCCCTAGCTGGAGGCAGGGTTACCGACCTCCAGGTTGGGCTTGGAGACTTCCTAGTATTGCAGTTGATCTCTAGACTACAGACATCAGTTCCCCTGGAGAAAATGGCTGTACTGGAGAGTAGACTATGGCAGTATGCCCTCCTGGGGTGCCTGCCTTCTCCAAATCCTGCCCTGTCTGGCTCCACCCCCAAATCTCAGAGGATTTTTTAACCCTAGCCAGCGATGAGCTTATGGTCATTGGGTGTTCAGCTGCAAAGCTGAACATTTCAAACTAGGAAACTATAAAATTTAGTGAAATCATTGTTCACTATGAGGGTTGCAAGGTCCCCCCCGCCAGTCACCAATGGGGGATGGGAGGTAGGGTTGTCAGTTCCAGGATAGAAAACTCCTGGAGATTTGGGGATGGAGCCTGGGAAGGACAGGGACCTCAGTGGGGTACTATGCCATTTAGTCCACCCTCTAAAGTGTCCATTTTCTCCAAGGGAACTGAGAGTCTGGAGATGAACCGTAATTCCAGGGGATCCTCAGGTCCCACCTGCAGGCTGGCATCTCTGGTTGACTTATATGACTGCAGTTATCCTTACATCAATCCTGTAAGATCAGTACTATGTCTCCTCCTACCTTACTGGGGAAGGGTTGTGAGGGAATAATGGCTTATTGGACATTAAAACAAAGTAATCCTTGATTGATAGCTCCGTCTCTTAGTCACTATGCCGCACCAGCATTGCTTAGTCTCCCCATCAGCCCCATGGGCCTCTGGCAGACCAGTTCTTACAGCACAAGCGGAAAATCAATATATAAAAGAGTGGAGCATGTAGCCAAATCTCTCACGGCCTCCGCTCCCTGTTTTATCTTGCCCTCCACACTGAGCTCTTTTGGAGAACAAGCACCACTAGACTTCTGGGGATTGTGCATTTCCCTCCCCTTCTTGTTTCCTTCTCTTATTAAATAAGTTTAGAACTTCACTTTTGGAGCTAGCAAAGTTTTTTTTTTCTTCTTCTCTGTGTTTTAGACATTTGAGTCAAAGGGAGGCAGGCAAGGGAAGTCCAGGGAGAGCCTTGCCCCGTTTGGTGCTTGTGAGGGGTAGCAATGCAATTAAGTGTGGCTGACTGAGAAGGGCTTCTTTCCAGTTTGCTATGGCCTCCTGCAATTAAAAAAAGCCAGCAGAGAACCCAAGGGAGGTGTGAAGCAGCACGGAACCGGAGACTGGAAGATGTCAATGGGAAATAAATTGGTCGGTTCTACCCAATTGTTGAAACCTCTCAAGTTCCTGAAGCCAGTGGTGTAGTCTGCTGGAAAACAATGTCCTAGGGACCTCTTGTTTTTTCCTCATCAAATCACTTAATCTTCGCAACTGCAAGTGTTCAAAGACAAGAAAGTTAACAATGAGCTTCCTGGATGCAATGGGCACTGTGGAAATGAAAAGCCTTTCCTACAGTGGAGAGCAAATGATGCCTGTCACACTCTCTTTTCTTGCCCCTTTTGGCCTAGTCCAAACTATGCACTTACCTGAGCGTGTTTGCAGTTTTCATGTAATATATTTATTCATTTGTAAGGATTACTATGTTTATTTGGTGTGTTGTGTTGGAAGCTTGCCACCTCAAGAAGACCCTTTAGGAAATCCATGATGATTTCATTTTAATTTTTTTTTAGCCCTTGACATTTTAAACATTTGCATTATGTTTTTCATAACTCTTGGCCATTGAGTTCTGATTCCATTCTGTTTGAAAGATGGTCTACCCATCTGTGTCTATGATTCTCCTTCAAGATACTGGCTTCAAAAACAGCTTCTACAACTTCCTTTAGAAAGCTGGCAATGACTCATGTGATATAGAAACTCCAGAGTTCAAAAGAAAGGAGAGGGGAAATATATCACAGTGGAAAACTTATTTAAAAAATATCTCTAAACAACACAATGCATGTTATCATTTGCAACAATCAACACTTCTGCCATGTACACATAACAGGCATTGCATCATCAATGAGGAATGTAGTAAGAGCATCATTTAAACCAGACCTTAGATACTGACAAGTATCAAACCTACACAGAGCCAATATAAGGTAGAATGTTGGACTAGGACCTGGGAGAGTCAGGTTCAAATCCCCAGTTGACTGAGTGATCTTGGGCCAGTCACCATCTTTGAGCGATCTTGGGCCAGTCACTATCTTTGAGCATCACACAGGCCGATTCTGCACCAATGGTTTGCTCTCCATTCCCCCCAGGTCTAATTGGCCTGATTCTGTTGAGGGAGTTTTGCATCTGTTGCCTTGCCCCAAATCTATTGTCCCCTTCCCTCTCTTCCCCCTCCTTTTTTTTTTGATCGGGGGTGTGGTTGTGTTACAACACAACCACCCATTTTGGGAAACAGGAGTGCTTTCCCCTCCCTTTCCTGCCCTGGTGTGAGTGGGTTTTTTTGGTCCCCCCCATCATTGTGTTACGACATCATGACACAACACTGATCCATTGTTGTTGTGTCATGGTGTTGTAATGCAACGATGGGGGGGACAAAACCCCCCACTCATGCCAGGGTGGAAAGGGGGGGGAAAGAAGCAGAGGGGCATTAAAGGGGTGGAGCAAGAAACCCTGATTTGCGAGTTCCCCACTAGAATGCCCCGACTTCAACCCCGTGGCAAAAAAACCCCACCTGAAAATCCCTGAAATGGAAGATCCGGGGGAAACGAGGATTAGATTTGGGCCAACTGCTGACCCAGGGCAACAAGTGGGGAACTGTTGCTCTGCCATGGATTTTATCGGGGGATGACACCGAGGCAACCACTGGTGCAGAATCGGCCCTATAGAATCATAGAGTTGGAAGGAACCTCCAGGGTCACCTAGTCCAACCCCCTGCACAATGCAGGAAATTCACAAATACCTCCCCACCCCACTCCACCCCCAGTGACCTCTGTTCCATGCCCAGAAGATGACAAAAAACCTCCAGGATCACTGGCCAAACTGGCCTGGAGAAAAATTGCTTCCTGACCCTGTCTCACAGGGGTCCTCTCATTGAAGAAGGCTAGATGTATAATAAGAAAAGGCTATAACTTTAAATGAAACAGGGTTTAGCACCAGAACATGTGTCCAGTTCAGAGCAGAAACGTCATATGAAGTCTGGGGATAATACAATTGAGCTCTGAGGACAGATTTAAGGCTCAGCATTGATTATGGACCCAACAAGGAAGACATATCTCCTGTTGCATGGTTGGCAAATGATACGAACCATTCATACTTCGGTATCACAGTCCATAGTAGTAGAAAAGAGCAAAAGTCCAGTAGCACCTTAAAAACTGATAAAAATTAGTGGCAGGGTATGAAGTTTCATGAGTCACTGCTCACTTCATAGTAAATATATTCATTATGAATAGAATTTGTCCGGATTTCCCAGTATGTCTGAAAATGCATTACTCATTGTCATCTGTTTAGAATTCATGCAGACTTTTGTGAAATTGAGATTGTTGTGTAGGGTAATGGGCAGTAATTCAATTTAGGAGTTTATTATTTTTCTGGACAGTTAGCAATAAATATCTGTGAATATGTTTGGTTGTAATGGTTCCCTTGCTTTTGTCCTGCTGTGGAGATTAAAGAGCAGCTGTGCAAGTAGTCACAACAGTGATGGAAGACATTAGAAAGAGTGGGTTTTTTTTTTTTTTGCTTCTGTAGAACCTCTAAAGAGGCCCATGAGACCGTATCATGCCTCAGAATGGTGGGTCTGATTAAGTTATCTTCCACTGGTGTGCAATTTGGAGTTTAAGAAAAAAGGCAGTCGAGTCTAATTCAAATCTGCTAGTTATTGCATTGAAAAAATGGAGGAACTCAACAAAAAAGAACATGCCGTATAAACAGAAGGTTCAATATACACTTCTATAAATTTCCAGTTAAAAGGATCTCAGGGTGCAGAACCAGGGAAGATAAGGTTACCTGAAATGTTGACGAGTTACCACTTTAGATATGTATGATGTCTCTGTTTGACACTTTGGAGTTGGTGCCACCTCCTGTGGCAGCCATTTTATATCTGTGCCCACCACCCTGTATCAGAATTCCAAAGGTGCTCACAGATTCAAAATGTTTGGGGACCCCTGATCTAGGTAATGAGGCTGCTTAGCCACCACTTGCTCAAGCTGTTTGTCCAAGAATGGAATTTTGGCTACTGGGCCAACCCTGGACACAAATACAAATATAAATATAAATAAAAAAATAATTTGTAGTCCTACTTACTTGACTTTGTGTCAGTGTACAGAAAAGAGGTGGGACCAAGTGAAGTACTTTCCCCCCACCTGTTCACCCCAATAATGGTACAACATATTTGTGCATATAAACTATATGTATACAAGGTTCATCCCTGTGATTGGGAACATTTGAAAAGCAAAACTTCCAAACCCAGGGATGGAGTTCATGTGCATCTAGAATCCATGAACATTAACCCTACACCCACAGGCCAGGGTTAGAGTAAGGCAGTTCCATGGTCCCAGTTTATGGTTGGAAGGTGCAGTTTCTTAGTTCTGGTATAGAAACTGGAAAGATCCAGGCTGCAAGTAGCTGCCAAATATTATTGGAAGTTAACTTTTCAGGTTACTGGTTGGATTCACATGCCCAGACAGGAAAATCAAGGAAGCATGTTGTTGTTATTTCAAACACCATGTGGGCGCAGCCCTTGACTGCAGCTCTACCAGTGACACAGCTCTTGCCATCATCACATCACCAGCATCATGCTGACACTCTGGTATTTGGGTAAAAACTCTATGGTAAAAATGGCTTCTACCATAGAGTTTTTGCCCAGACCATTACTGTGATGCCAGCAATGCAATGACATCACTTCTGATACACACCAGAAGTGATTTTGCCAGGTTGCCAGCAACAGTGGCCTAGACCTCCTACCCACTGCTGGTAAGTCCCCCTACCAGCCAGCTGATCTGTGGGGGGCAAGGCCCGGGGACAGGGCACTGGTATCTCTACCATCACCAGTCTCCCAGGGGTTGCCAGAAGAAAGCTGATAACTGAGTTCTCTATATGGTGCAGTCTAGAGATGGTGGGTTTGGGGAGAGGAAGGACTCCAGCAGGGTATAATGCTATATAGAGCCCACACTCCAAAGCAGCTATTTTCTCCAAGGGAACTAAACTCTGTTGTCTAGAGAGCAGATGAAATTCCAGGAGCTTTTTTTTTTTTTTTTTTAAAAACAGTTTTATTGATGAATTCAAAATGAACTTACAAAGAAGGTAAATAGCATAAACTGACATTTCAACTTTGATCCGACAAGCATAACAAACAGCTGAGCATAATAATTATGTTTATCAGGTAAATGATGTATATATTAATCTAGTTCCCCCTTATTTATCTAACTTTTACAAATTGTTACTCATCACTAATACATATATATATAGTAACTGCTACATATTGACAGCCCAAAGACATAGTAGACATAGGATTAATAAGAAAACTAGAAAAAGAGCGAAAGCTCTACCTGCTGGTTGGTGATCCTAGCCCAGCCCAGCCCCCTGAACTAGCACCATATATATGTAGGGTTGCCAGGTCTGGGTTGGAAAATACCTGGAGACTTTGGGGGTGGATCCAGGAGAGGGCGGGGTTCGGGAGGGAAGGGCCCTCAGCAGGGTACAATGCCATAGAGGCCACCCTTCAAAACAGCCATTTTCTCCTGGGGAGCTGATCTTTGTCAGCTGGAGATCAGTTGTAAAAGTGGGAGATCTCCAGGCCCCGCCTGGAGGCTGGCAACCCTATATGTATGTATCTGCATGTCTGTATGTATATTCTGCTTTCAGCTGGGATTAGTAAGGGAGGGAGGGAAGAAGAAGAAGAGTTGGTTTTATATCCCACCCTTCACTACCAGAAGTGGCTTACAATCACTTTCCCTTCCTCTCCCCACAACTGATACCCTGTGAGGCAGGTGGGGCTCTGAGAGAGTTCTGAGAGAACTGTGACTCACCCAAAGTCACCCAGCTGGCTTCATGTGGAGGAGTGGGGAATCAAACCCAGTTCTCCAGATTAGAGACTGCTGCTCTTAACCACTACACTAAACTGGCTCTGATCTCCAAGGCCTGGCTTCCAAACTGCCAGTTGCCTCCTCCCTCTTCTTTATTTTTGAAGCCTCTTTTTGTTATGTTTATTGCACTAGCAGACCAAAATGCTCCCCGATGTGATCAGGCAGACTGCTTTCCCAAGCAAGCAGATGCCAAATCTATCATCATCATCAGAAATAAAAGAAGAACGAATAATCTCTCAGAAGCAAATTTCTTAGATGAGGGGAAATTTGTACGTGCTTCTTCCCCAATCCTTGCCTTGGCTTTCCAGTGTTCTCTAAAAGGCTCCTGAATACTGAATTTGTCCTGCCTGACCTTCCCTCTGTGGCTCTGACGAACAACAAGATGAATGATCCTGTCAAATTTGGCAGCTGCAAATATATTCAGATAGTGCTTCCTTCAGCCTCCAGGCAGCAGAGTTCCCCTCTTCTGCAGACTCAAAAAATACATCACAAGCAAGACCACTGGAAAGTAAAAACTTCCTTTGCCCTAAATCCAGGGGGACAGAGACTACAGCTGTCTTTACTGGACAGATTTGCCGTTGTCCGTAGCTTCTGAAATGGCCATGGGGAAGGGAAGCCTTCAGTTAAAGCAAGCAGACTGAGAGGAAGTTCAGAATCAGCACTGGTGGTGGAAAGTGCCATAAAGCCACAGTCAACGTAGGGTGACTTCACAGGGTTTTCAAGGCAAGAGACATTCAGAGGTGATTTGCCATTGTCCGTCTCTGTGTTGCAACCTTGGATTTCCTTGCAGCTCTTCCATCCAAATACTAATCAGGGCCGACCTTGATTACCTTCCAAGATCTGATGAGATCAGGCTAGCCTGGTCTGTCCAGGTCCAGGCCATGACATCATTACTGTGGACAAAACCTCACTATGTATTGACAGCAATCCCTGTAATGTTTTCTAGTCTCCTTCATATTTCATCATCTCCATTTGCCCTGTCATGACTGATCAGAAATTCATCATCACATCATAGAATTGCCAGCCTCCAGGTGGGGTCTGGAGATCTCCAGGAATTACAATAGAGCTCCAGACGACAGAGTTCAGTTCCCCTGAAGAAAATGGCATCATACCCCACTAAAGTCCCTCCCTTCCACAAGCTCTGCCTTTCCTTCCCTGGCTCTACCTCCGAATCTCCAGAGTTGACAGCCCTACCACATCCCAGTTGGCGATGTCCTTGGGCATTATCAAGGGAGGGGAAGTGCCAAGGATTTCTTTGTCTCTGACTTTAGATCCTTAAGTACATTTGGTGGAGGGGGGAGTCTTATTTTTCTCCTTCGCTAAGAATCATAAGAAGGGAGATCAGCTTAAGTAGTAGGAGTGCTTATTTTCTGTCTGAGAAACAGCAAGATGCAGGAGCGTAGACTTTCTAAATCCCCGGGGGGGGGGCAGGGGCTCTCTCGTGTGTGCGCGCACATGGGACCATGTCCCCACCGCTCCTCCCCCCCTGGCCCCAGGGAGGCAGACCCGCGCAGTTGCAGCGGCGGCGGCAGCCAGCTGGCCGGCTGACTGCCACCCGCACAAAGCGCGGGCGAGACCATGTCCCCGCAGCCTCTCTCTCTCTCCCCCCCCGCCCCAGGGAGGCAGGAGGGCAGGCCGGGGGTGGGGGGGAAAGAGAGGCGGCGACGGCCAGCTGGCCGGCTGACTGGCCACTGGCGAGATCTCCATTTTGCCGGGGGTGGCTGAGCCCCCCCCGGAAATTTCGGGGGAGGCTCGAGCCCTCGAGCCCCCCCATAGTTGACGCCCATTGCAAGATGTCAATGTTATATTCTTCATTCTTTTGCAGGTTCCATGGCTCTTGTTTCTTGCATGCAGACAGTCTCAGATGCCCTCCTTAGTATTCATCTACAGCTGCCAGGATTTCTGATAACAGCTAGGTGAAAACTTCTCCCTGGAACCTCGCAGAGCGATGGGTAATCAGGGTGGACAATGATGAACTAGATCGATAGATGATCAGAGCAACATCATGTGTTCAAAAGCTCTTATGGAATGCCTAGAACTGATCTTATACAAAGGTGGAAAATCAGAGGGAGAGGCATAACACACTTGTGAGAGACAGAAGGAAAAGGGTAACAAGCGGGAGAGAAGGAAGGAGCTGAAGGAAGACCTGAAGCATAAGGAAGGACAAAAAGAAAAGCAGAGAGAAAAGAAATTGGAAAGGAAGAAGAGAGCAGGCATGAAACAATGGATGTGGAATTTATTCTCAAGCCACTAGTTCTCAATGAAGATTTTGCCTCACTGGCTTTGTTACACCACACTCAGCACATCTCAGATTCCTTCTTCTTGCCACCACCAAGTAATGACTTACAGGTACGTTTGTGAAGTAGCCTGGCCTCCAGACCCTCTACATTTGTTTCTTAAGAACCGCAAGGCCCCATGAACCTGCCTTGTACTGAATCAAACCATCGGTCCATCAAAGTCAATACTGTCTACTCAGAATGGTAGCAGCTCTGCAGGGTCTCAGGTGGAGGCCTTTCACATCACCTCCTACCTGATCCTTTTTAGCTGGAGAAGCCAGGGACTGAAATTAGGATCTTCTGCATGCCAAGCAGATGCTCTTCTACTGAGCCATGGCCCCTCCCCTGAATCAGTCTCTGCTATGACAAACCACCATGGAAATTGTTATGTATTGACCATGCGGTCGCCATGTGCTCTCTTCATTGCGACCGCATGGCCAGAGCACATGGCCAGAGCATGGCCAGAGCACATGGCCAAGAAACTACCTGAGCTTCAGCCAGGTAGAACAAAGGCCAGGTGGATTCAAACCGGCCACCAATCCTGTACCTAGGCTTCTCCCAGGGAACCTATGAAATGTAAATAGACTTCTAATAGCCTATCAGGCCAGTTGGGTGAGGTCAGGGGATTGTCCCTGACCAGCATAAAAGGAGGGCTTGGAGCCCTGGGTTGTATGCTTCATCCGGACCAGCAATAAAGATCTAGCTGTTTCACTATTCCATGGACTCCCGACTCCAATACTTATCAGTGGCGACGAGGATGGGATCCCGATGAGCGACTCTCCAGCAGACCACAGCAGCACAGCGAGCTCCGTCCCGCCGGCCGCAGGCATCTCCGAGCTCCAGCGCTCCAACGCCTCGCCGCAAGCCGCTCTGAGCCCAATCCTCCGGCACTAGCCAGCGCCAAGCCTCAGCGCTCCCCGGCACCGCCGCAAGACACGAGGACATCGCTCAAACAGCCGCCGCCGCTCCTGCTCTGGTAAATATGGCAAATGCTCCGGGACCAATTACCCCTTTCAATACGTCTCGGCCCGAGACGTGGGAGTCCTGGCTCAAGACGCTGGGTTGTGCCTTTAAGGTCCGCGGAATCACAGATGCGGACCTGAAGAGTGCCTGGCTCTTGAGTTCCGGAGGGGTGGAGGTCATGCGGGTGGCCCAGAACCTACTAGCCCCGCAAGACCCCACCGAGGTGTCTTACGACGTGCTCACCAAGACCCTCGGCGATTACTTCGCCCCGAAGCCATCAAAACTGGCCAGGCGCTGGGAGTTCATACAGCGCCAGCAGCAGCCGGGGGAGTCAGCCGCCACTTTCCTGGCTGAACTCCGTCGACTAGCCGTGGGCTGCGAATTCCGCCACATGGATGACCACGTGGAGACCGCCTTCATGGGAGGGGTCCGGGAAGCCAAGCTCCGCCGGCGCCTCATTGCAATGCCGGAGCCAACCTTGGAGAAGATGCTCGAAACTGCGGCAGCCTTCGAGACAACGCAAAAGGACAAGGCAGCCACCAAAGTCCACCAGGCGGCTCCTCCCGAACCCGACTCAAGCGAAGAAGAGGACGTCCACCGGATGCAACCACGCTCGAAGAAGGGTGAGCCCGGCGTCCCCAGGCCCAAGGGCCGGCGCCCAGCATCTGTCTCTGTTCCCTCTCCTGCTTCCCTCAACAGGCAGGCCCCAACGTGCGCCAGCTGTGGGGACCCCCACGACAGACGGACATGCCGCTTCCGTGATGCCATCTGCCGCGCCTGCGGGAAAGCAGGACATCTCGCCCGGGCCTGCCGCCTGAGGAACAGCCACCGTGCCCCAGCAGCGAACTTCGAAGAAGTGGGTAGTGTCGTTCCCACGGCCACGGTAATGAACTTGCCTCAGCCCATCCCGGGCGCAATTTCCGTGTCTCTCCGAATAGAGGGAGTTCCTTGCTCCATGGAACTGGACTCAGGGTCAGCATATTCAATTGTGTCCGCAGCTACGTTCCGCCGCCTCTGCCCGAAGGGGGCACGCTGGCTGCGGCTGCCGGCTGGGTTGGTCCTCCGGGACTTCCAGAAAAACCCAGTGGCTATTAAGGGGCTAGCCAGGGTCCGGGTCCAGTACCATGCCTTTAATGGCCTGCTGGACCTTCTCGTGGTGGAGCGCAATCTAACCAGTCTCCTAGGTCGCACCTGGTTCAAGCCGCTCGGAGTGCAGTGGACCGGAATACACCGCATGGGCTCTACTGACTTCTCATCCATCTGCGAGGAATTTCCCGCCGTTTTCGATGGCTCATTGGGCTGCTACAAAGGACCCCCGGTTTCCTTCGACCTGGACCCGGCAGTCCGGCCCATCCGCGTGGCCGTCCGCCGGCCACCACTCGCCTTCCAGCCCAAAGTGGAGGCAGAGTTGGAAAAGCTCGTGGCACAAGGGGTGCTCGAGCCGGTCTCCCACGCCAAGTGGGAGACTCCCATTGTGACCCCCCTCAAAGCTAACGGGGAAGTCCGCATCTGCGCGGATTACAAATGTACAATTAATATGGCATTACAGGACCACGCGTACCCGGTACCGGTGGTCAGCCATGTTCTGGCCTCCCTCGCGGGTGCCAAAATATTTGGAAAATTAGACTTGGCCCAAGCCTATCAGCAGCTTCCCGTAGACGAAGCAACGGCCGAGGCACAAACGATTGTGACTCACAAGGGAGCGTTCAAGGTAAAACGCCTCCAATTTGGGGTCAGCGTAGCACCCGGAATCTTTCAAAATCTAATGGATTCTCTCCTAAAAGATGTTCCAGGAGTGAAGCCGTTCTTCGACGACGTCCTCATCGCCGCCCCGGACGCCGACACGTTCGCAGCTCGCCTCCGGATGGTGCTGCAAAGGTTCCAGGACGCGGGTCTCAAGGTTCGAAAAGACAAGTGCACCCTGGGAGTCTCCTCGGTGACCTTCTTGGGGTTTCAAGTCACCGCAGACGGCATTCACCCTACAAAGGAGAAGGTAGTGGCAATTACAGGTGCACCCCGCCCGTCCTCAAAGGCGGAACTCCAGGCGTTCTTGGGACTTGTGAACTTCTACCACGCCGTCCTTCCGCACAAGGCGGCGGTCGCTGAACCCCTGCATCGTCTCCTGGACAAGGGAGCGGCTTGGGCCTGGGGTCCCAAGCATGATGCAGCCTTCCGGGCCGTCAAAGACTTATTAATTTCAAATGCGGTCTTAGCGCATTTCGATGAGAGACTCCCTGTCATCCTGGCCTGCGACGCATCCCCCTACGGTGTTGGGGCGGTCTTGGGACACCGGCTACCCAACGGAAAGGAGGTACCGGTTGCCTACTACTCCAGGACCCTGTCGTCGGCAGAACGGAACTACGCCCAGATCGACAAGGAGGCCCTAGCAATCGTAGCTGGCGTCAGGAAATTTCACGACTATCTCTACGGACGGTCGTTCACCGTGGCCACAGATCACAAGCCGCTGCTGGGTCTCCTTGCCCCCCACAGGCAGACCCCTCACATGCTGTCCCCGCGGGTCCTGCGGTGGTCAATTTTTTTGTCAGGCTACTCCTACGAATTGGTACATCGCCCGGGGAAGGCGATGGGTCATGCAGACGCCCTCAGCCGTCTTCCCCTCCCGTCCTGCGACCCTGATCCGGCTCCCGCTTTCCACGTCGCGCTCCTAGAGGATCTACCGGAGCGCCCCGTACAGGTATCAGATGTGGCCCGTCGCACGCGGCGGGACCGCATCCTTTCCCGTGTCTCAGACTGGGTGGGAAGGGGGTGGCCGGAAAAACCGGGACCAGATTTTGCCGCTTTCACGGCACGCAGGCACGAACTATCGGCCCACAAGGGATGCCTGCTATGGGGATCTCGAGTGGTGATCCCCGGGCCCCTGCGGCCCCGAGTGCTAGAGGCCCTCCACGAGGCTCACCCGGGAATTGTGCGCATGAAAGCTCTGGCCCGGAGTTACGTATGGTGGCCAGGCCTGGACAAAGACATTGAGGGGCGGGTCCAGAAGTGTACCAAATGCCAGGAGTCACGGCCAGATCCGCCACACGCTCCTGTCCGATCCTGGGAATCTACTAACAAGCCCTGGTCCCGCCTGCACCTAGACTTCGCGGGACCGGTCCAGGGCCGGTTGTTTCTTATCGTTGTTGACAGCTACAGCAAGTGGCTTGAGGTAGTGCCGGTAGCTTCGACCTCCACCAATGCTGCCTTAAGAAGTCTCTGGCCGATCTTCGCGACACATGGAATGCCAGAAACTCTCGTGACCGACAACGGGACCGCCTTCACCTCCGGCGAGTTTCAACGGTTTGTGGAAGCCTGCGGTCTGCGCCACATCCGCTCCGCTCCGTTCCACCCCGCAACCAATGGCCAGGCCGAGCGCATGGTGAGGACAACGAAGGACGCGTTAAAGAAGATGGAGCATGGCGACTGGGAAGAGCAGCTGTACAAGTTCCTGTTCTGCCAACGGAACACACCCCACTCAGGGACCGGGCGCCGGCCAGCCGAACTTCTGATGGGAAGACGACTGGGAACCGTCTTGGACCGCCTACATCCCGACCGAGCAATCGAGGGGAACCCGACAATGGAGGACCGGCCAGCTGCCCGAGGATTTGCTCCCGAAGACCCCGTATACGCAAAGAACTTCGCGCGGGGTCCAACATGGCTCCCCGCGAGGATCGTCCGAGTCACAGGGCCTTATTCCTATGAGGTCCTTACGGAAGATGGCGTAGTCTGGAAACGGCACATTGACCAGATTCGACGCCGTACCCAGAACCACGATGATACCCAGGCCCCCGAACTCCCTGCACCAACAGACCGTGACATCGACACGACTCCAGAAGCAGCGCCAGACCCTGATCCGGAGACTGCGGAGATGCCGCTCCTGCCCGCGGACGAAGCAGTCGCACCATCCACACCTGAACAACCCCCGAGCAGACAGGCCCCGCCAGCAGAACAACTACCCACACCGCAACCTGCCGACACTAGCAACACGCCCCGCCTTACAACCCCCCAGCGCTCTGGACGTGAGCGCAGACGCCCGGACTATCTCAAAGACTATGTGTGCAGAGGGGTTCTGGACTATGGGGGGAGGGGTGTTATGTATTGACCATGCGGTCGCCATGTGCTCTCTTCATTGCGACCGCATGGCCAGAGCACATGGCCAGAGCATGGCCAGAGCACATGGCCAAGAAACTACCTGAGCTTCAGCCAGGTAGAACAAAGGCCAGGTGGATTCAAACCGGCCACCAATCCTGTACCTAGGCTTCTCCCAGGGAACCTATGAAATGTAAATAGACTTCTAATAGCCTATCAGGCCAGTTGGGTGAGGTCAGGGGATTGTCCCTGACCAGCATAAAAGGAGGGCTTGGAGCCCTGGGTTGTATGCTTCATCCGGACCAGCAATAAAGATCTAGCTGTTTCACTATTCCATGGACTCCCGACTCCAATACTTATCAGAAATACTTTAGTTTATCTGATTTATAGCCCTCCCTCCCCTGCAAGCAGGCTCAGGGCAGGTAACAACAATAACAATAAAAACACTTAAAACAATAAATATGGATCAACAATTAAAACTATATCAGATGGCGGCCAAATCATTAGAACAAGTTAATACAACCAAAGTGGGTTTTGCATCAGGCACAACAGTATACGTTAAAGTAATACAGAGAAACAATGCGAGCGCACAGGAAGAGGGAAGACAGGGGAAGGCCAGGCTAGATAGTTACCACTGCTTCAACCATAGGCCGGGAGGAACAGCTCCATTTTACAGGTCCCGCTGAATTGCTTTAAGTATCGTAGGGCCTGGATCTCACTTGGGAGAGCATTCCACCAGGCTGGTGCCACAGCCGAAAAGGCTCCAGCTCTGGTTGAGGCTAAGCAGATATCTTTGGGGCCGGGGATCACCAGGTTTTGATCTACTGAGCATAGAGCTCTCTGGAGAATGTACCAGCAGAGACAGTCCCTTAGATATGTTGGTCACAGACTGAGTAGGGCTTTGAAGGTCAAAACCAATACCTTGAACTTGATTCGGTACTCCAGCTGAAGCCAGTACAGCTGGCAGAGCACTGGTATAATGTGGACTCTCAGTGATGTTCCAGTGAGGACACGAGCCGCTGCATCTGAACCAGCAGGAGTTTCTGGGCCAGTCTCAAGGGTAGCCCTGAATAAAGCAGGTTACAGTAATCTAGCCTGGAGGTGACCGTTGCATGGGTCACTGTAGCTAAGTCCCAAATCTGGAAGCTGCAGCTGGTGCACAATGCAGCGGCAAGGCTGTTGTTGTGTCTTCCCATGCAGGAACACATCCAGCCTGCCCTAAAAGCACTGCAGTGGCTGCCTATAGCATACCGGATACGATTCAAGGTGCTGGTTCTTACCTATAAAGCCCTATATGGCCAGGGACCTACCTACCTAAGGGACTGTCTCTCCTCGTATGTACCTCAGCGAGCACTGCGATTGGGTTCCCAAAACTGCCTGGTTCTTCCAGGGCCTAAAGAGGTCCAGTTGGCAGCAACAAGGGCCAGGGCCTTTTCGGTGGCAGCCCCATACTGGTGGAATGAGCTCCCGGATAACATCAGGGCCCTGTGGGACCTCTTACAGTTCCGCAGGACCTGTAAGACAGAGCTCTTCCACCAGGCTTTCAAGTAGGGGCCACCTCGACTTTATAGCCCTGGCTCTATCATCGAAGGCCATCAGTCAGGACCATCTGCACCATAAATTGGAAGCTCAGAAGCTCAAAGAAGCCTGCTGATGCCGTTTGGATAAGGACACTGAAGTTTGCCATCTTGTATTATAATTTTAAAATCTGTATTGTATGTTTTTATATAGCAGTTGTTTTTATGGAATTTTATTGTATAGGAACTATGTTGTTAACTGCCCTGAGCCTGCTGAGAGGCGGGGAGGGTGGGATAGAAATCTAAATAATAAATAAATAATAAATAAATACGTCTGGGGGAGAGAGGAAAGGATCCAGTTGCCTGACCTGGCATAGGGGAAAAAAAGCCAGCTGTACAATTTGTGATTTGGGCCTCCGTAGAAAGGGAGGCATCCAAAATCACACCCAGACTCTTCGCTGTTGGTACATTATCAATATTCACAGTAACATTATCAAGAGATTGGGAGTTGGAACCCCACCCACACATTCCCCTGGATCAGGTACAGGACCTCCATCTTTGGTGGACTTACTTTCAGGCAGCTCTGCTTCAAGCAACCAACCACAGCCTACAGACCCCTGGCTAAACCATTTGGGGCAGTATCTAGCCATCCATCGATCAACAGATATAGCTGGGTGTCATCAGCATACTGATGGGCACATGTAGATGTTAAATAACATTTGAGGAGAGGATTGCCCTGGAGGTCTGTTGTTTGGATTACTCCCAGAGAGGCATCCCCCTACCAGAGAGCCAGCATGGTGTGGGGGTTAAGAGCGGAGGACTCTAATCTGGAGAACTGGGTTTGATTCCCCACTCCTCCACATGAAGCCAGCTGGGTGACCTTGGGCGAGTCACAGTTCTCTCAGAACTTTCTCAGCACCACCTACCTCACAAGGCGCCTGTTTGGGGGAGAGGAAGGGTATGCCACTTTGAGACTCCTTGGGGCAGAGAAAAGCGGGGTATAAAAACCAACTCTTCTTCTTTTCTACCTTCTCTTTGTATGGAGACAAGTATGAGCTGAGTTTCATTTGTGGGTGTCTGGACCAAGGACAATCCCTGTCCCATTCTCAGGTGCTGAGCTCACAGCCACCTGGGGGTCTTGAGGTTCTCACCGGGTACTAGTACTTTGTTGAGGCCTTTTTACTTCTGGGTTCCCTTTGAGGATACAAATGGACATTCAGCAGATACTCCTAACACAGCAGATTAAAAAAATACCTCTGCATTTATTCGAATCTTTCAGATAACGAAGAGTGTTTGCTTGGCAGAAATCACTCACAAATTACAGCACTGGCAAAAAACCCAACAACACTGTACTTGCGCTGGGCAGAGGTGGCGCCTGAAACATTAACTTCTCGCTGGCTTCCTTCTGTGGGGTAATCTTGTGATGTGGCTTTCTCACCCGAAGGCTTACAAAAGAGAGTCTGCTCCAACTGGAATAGTCCTCGACATTCCGGCCTGAAGTCCTAGAGGCCTTAACCGCTGTCCTCCCTGGTGTGTCTGCCACCCCTGTTAGGTAGCCCCCTTCAGCCAATCAGGGCGTAGTTAGACTAATCTCCATTGTTAGCTGGCAACCAGATAAAAGCATTTTATGCCAGCTGGTCAAGGCCACCAAGTGGTTTTAATTAATGCTCTGCCCAAACAGGCTGCAACTAACCTGTGAAAACTTGCAGCTTGATCACACTTAATGAAAGCCTCAAGATCTGTATGTTCGGATCCTTACAGTGGGTCTGTGGGATTTCACTCACCCCCCCCCCCCCGTCTTCTTGTGCTCTCCCCACCCCAATCCAAAGTGGTACCCTTAGGTGGAAGTTTTATTAAGTTTATAGTCTCATGGCTCAAGTCTGAGAAACTGCATTTCGTAGAAGGTTGCTGATTTCCGAGGTTTCTTTTGCCTTTGCATTTAATTAGGGCAAATTAGCAAGCCGTTCCCTGGACAGCCCAACTCAGGGCCTGATGGTTGCCTGCCGATCACTACTTGCCACGGTAAGGTCAGGTCGCTTTGGTCCATGGGAGACTGCCTTCCTGGAAAAAGATGCATTCTTCACCATCCGTACTGCTCGGCCTGAATGTATTCCTGTAGGACGCAGCCGCTTCTCCTTATTGAAATGCACATTAAGAAGCCAACTTACAGCATCCTTGCTAGAAATACTAGCTCTCTAAATAAAAGGCACCCATGATAAGTAACAGCATTGAGTTTCCATTTGTGGACGACTTTTCTTTAGGCTGCTATCATGTCTGGAGCAGTTATCGGAGGCTGGTTAATCGCCAGTGATTTCAGGAGGCAGCCCCTAAGTCTCCAAATCATGCCTCTCCGAAGTAGCCCTGATCTCCACAAATTGCAGTCAACTACTGCTGGTACCCATCCTGTTGTCTATTTTTCATGCTTTCCTACAACAGCTGAGACAAACAGATATTTGGCAATGCAGAAGCATCGTGAAGGAATACTAGGATCTATTTGAAAATGAGAGACCTGTGGCTCAGAACATAATCCAGGGCCATAGACAGGGTGGTGGGGCAAGAAACTGCCCCCTCCGCAGAAGCACTGATTTTCTCCACATGAATGAAATTTAGACATTTCCAGTTAAAGAATGAGAGCTTCTTTTTAGAACAGGAACATTTCTAGTTCAAGAGACAGGGGTGCTCCCTCCAGAGCAGAAATGCATCAAAATTAGGGTTGCCAACCTGGAGTTGGGGTAGGGGATCCCCCAGTTTGGAGCCCCTCTCCCTGCTTCAGAGCTATCAGAAAGTGGGGGAAATGCCCGTGGGGCACTCCTCTCCATGGTGGGAATTACCACCCCCCCACACACACACACAACAGGCAAAAAGCAGGAAATAAACGTGATGGACCTACGTAACCAGGAAGTGATGTAGCACATCAGTGATGTCAGGGGTGATGCTCTGGTTCGGGGGCAAAATTCTATGGTGGAATTAGCTTCAAACCATAGAGTTTTGTCCCCAAACCAGAGTGTCTCCCCCCCCCCCCCAAGTCAGTGATGTGCCTGTGTCATTTCCTGGTGACGTAAGTCATGTTTATGTCCTTCTTCTTCCTCCTCGCTCCAGAAAAGGTAAGCCTCCTCATCCCCTGCCTGTTGATCCGATTGACCTGGCAACGGTACTCAAAATTCAGCTTCATGATCCTGAAAAATTCCCCTTTTAGAACTGTGAGCATGGCAAGTCCTTAAATGGCAACTTAAGGAAGTTGTTATTTCAAAAAAGTGACACAATGAGTGAGTAGAAGCTTCTGAACTTAAAAATGACTACTGTATTCTTATTCATGCTAGGACTTGGAGCAATTAGAAGACATGGGGTTTGGAAAGAGTGGCCTAGAAGATTCTTTGGTCAATTGTTTGGCAGTACCTCCTGGAAGTATGGCAGCCCTATTTCAGGAGTGAGGCTGGCTACATCCCTGATGTGAGCCATAATGAGCCAGGAAATTCAAGTCTTGCCTGGGCTATGAACTCCCTAGGTGGTCTTCAGCCAAACACTGTCTTTCAGCCTCAGCCCCTCCCATCTGCACCAGGGATGCCCCCCCCCCCCGGACTCTCTAACCTCAAAACAAACAATGGTCAATTGTCTGAAATGGAATTGAAAACTTTTCCAGGCATTCTCAGAGTTCTTTCCCCATCCTTCTCCCTTCTCCCTCATTCTTGTTATATATTTTAATTTTTTTTCTTAAGAAAAAATGTTTTTCAGGATTGCTTGGGGGTGTCTTGCCACTCTATTCTTTTCTATTTCCCATTTTTCATGGAAGGCTCAACATGCACTGTGTCTGGATTGCAAACATGTTCTTCAAGTACATTGGCTAATTTGGTTTGTGAAGGCTGGATTGCAGATATTTGAACACAGCATTCGTTATGGTGGTAAATACCTTGAGGGCTGATTCAGATGATCCACGTGGCACATTCGGAAAAAAACAGCCCTTTGGCATTCAGAAGCACAAAATATTTTAACCACGAGCAGAGATCACCAGGAAGCCTGTTCTAAGTTGCAGGCCAGAATGGACTTCACCTTAGGCAAAATGGTCTTCTGGATCTCTTGGGCACACCTTCTGGCATGCTGGAAATTGAAGGGGGGAGAGCTCAGTGGCTTATGCAGATGATGGCAGGTTTAACCCCGCTTGGGGGGGGGGGGATCTTTTTCTCTTTCAGGAACTACTGCTGGTCAGAGTAGGCAGTGTTGAGCTAGGTAGACCATTGATCTCATTTAGCATAAGAAGGCTTCATATGTTCATAGCATCTCTGTTGGAACATTGTCTTTCTGTACTGAAAGCAGGCACCTAAACCTCACCAGGCACATTTTGCTTCCCATTACTTACAAGCACAACTCACTAGACCATATCCAGTAAAAGAAAAACCTCTTCTTGCGCCTCCCGGGTGAGCACCGAGGACTCGAGAACCTCTTAATATTCTGTGTTGGCACGAGGACGCTGTTTGGATGTCTAGAGAGAAAGATCTTGTCCTTCCTCTGTCTGGGGCAGCAAACTTTCCAGCAGGAATACGCCTCTTGATGAATTACCTAATCTTGTCGCCCAGACCTTCCGGATACACTCCCCCCCCGTTTAGGATTCCTCCTCTCCTATAAAATTTATCGGGCCTCTCCGAGTCAGGGCAAAAGGGGCTGATGAAATGATCAGGTTGCTGCAGGGAGTGGGTGAGCAGAGGGAATGTTAAGCAGGCGGGAAGGGGGCAGTTCACAGGCTTCTGTTCCAAATGGATGGCAGTGTCAGGCTCTCTGGAGCACAGCCTGAAATTACAAGCGGAGATGGAGTGGATAGCAGGGCCTCGATTCTTCCTACAAAGGGAGGGAAAAGGGGGTTCAGCAGCCCCATCACCGGCAAACCCTCCTCTGAGTGAACAGAGGTCAAGCAGGCAGTGACAGATTTCTGCTGCTGATTAGAATGTAGAACACATCAGACGAGCCAGGCATGAAAAGCTAAGTTGTGGGAAGCTTTGCTGGATTATGAAAAGTGGAGATGCCGGAGTGACCTCTCTTGAACTGAGGAAAAGACAAACTCCCAGGGGTCTCGTTTCTCCATATTTGGGCTTTGCTGTTTCTCTGTTATTTGCAGCAAATGCTCATGTTTGCGTGATAGGTGCATACGGTGGATAATTGACATGTAGTGTAATCTGTTTTTCCACATGGATGGCAAAAAGGCAAAAATGATCCCTTCAGGGTGGCCAGGTCTGCCCTAGAGTTTCAGGGAACCCTAGAGCAGTATGCCGACACAATGAGGTCACATCCAGGTTCATGCTGGAAGTTACCTTTCAACCCTAGATCCCTTGTAAATTTTCTCCACCCTCTTTTTTTTTTTTACCTCAGCCTCCATTTTATCCTCACAATAACCCTGTAAGGTAGACTAGGCAGAGGGAAAGTATCTGGCCCCAGGTCAGCTCATGAGGTTTGCAGGGGAATCTAATACGCTAACCACGGCACCATGCAAGCAAAATCTGTTAATTAGTAGAAACAAAATAGGCAATCAAGACATTACTACTGCTATTGTCCAATACATTCCTTGAACCAAGCTTAACTGAATATAATAGACGTTGCCATTGAGTAAACACACACAGAACCAGGATGCAGGGGTGATTTTTTCCAAGCATTTATTATCTACAGTGAGCAGCTTCATTGTTGGCATTGACTATTCGTTGGCTGCTGTTTGACTCAAAGTGTAGCGTTCTTGTGAGTCTTTCCCCATGGGCACAGATTAGGGATGAGTCTTTTGATAGTAAATCTGATCCAAACAGATATTATTCATTAACATAGTTATTATGCCTAATGGGAACAGAACTCAATGACATTTGGAAATAATGAAGAAGGCCATTAATTCTCTGTGTGTTTTCTGGTGCCTCAGTGACACTACTTTTGCTTCACAAGTCATGAAAGGGGAGAAAGTATAGGGGAGAGAGTGACTTGAATCATTGCCCAGCAGTGATTTGGTCCAGCCAAAAGCATTGTCTGATGTTTACACAAAACAGGATCACTTTGGTTCTTCTGGGTATGATGTTTCCACTTTCCACCAATCATTGCAGCATCTCAATGGTTTTAAGGTAGGTTTTTTTTTTTAATTCTATATAATCATAGTCCCAGACTATACAAGCTATCTGCGGGTGCATCTACTAGAGAAGGGCAAAGCTTAGCTTTATTCTCACTGGCAGACAACCAGGGCTGTGGTGACTGGGTGGGGTGAGAATAGCAGAGGTCTGGATAGGCAAACTATGCAGGTGATGAGAGAGGTAAATGCTTTGCTTGTACTAGCTTTCAGGGCAACAGGAACTACCTGTCCAAACATTTTATCTTACCCTTCTTCCAAACACTTAAAGTGGTATATATGACTTTTCCACCCCATTTATCCCCACAAAACCCCTCTGTTTCAGATGCAAATTGGAACATTTCACACCTTTCCATTTGTTGCTCTTCACACTGCAGATTTCAGCAATACTTTTTTTTAAAGCTACAGAACCATCTCTCTAAAGTGGAATCCCCAGCGAGAGAGTTAAGCTAACAGAACAGAAATGTTTCACTTTAGTTGGATCATGTCCCCTTAAGTCTTTCAAGTTATGCTGGACCCTCCATTGTTACTGGAGATAGAAGTGAACTTTGTGATGCCTTTTATCATCTTCATTTATCTTGCAAGTCTTTGTTTAACCCTGCATGGAACTTGTATTCACACCGCAGAGAGGTTGTGGCTAGCATACTTGGATAGGAGATCATGAAGGAATTCCAGGGTGACTATGCAGAGGCAGGCAGCGGCAAACTGCATCTAAACATCTCTTGCATTGAAAACCCTATGGGGTCACCATAAGTAGGCTGCAACTTGACAGCAATAAAGAAAACAAAAGAAGAGCTGCGCTGTGCATATTTAACAATTTCAAAAACTCTTCATTAGCTGCTTGTTGGTTTCCAAGTTTAGTTCAAGGTGCTCGTTGGCTACCTTCCTGGCCTAGGGCCCACACACCTCCAGGATGACCTCACCTGTTATGATCATTTGCAGTAGTTCCTGCAGTGACTGTTGTACTTTAGAGACGCTTCCTTATAAAATAACAAAAAGCCCAGTACTACCTTTAAGACTAACAAACTTTATTTAGTCTTAAAGGGCTTTTTACTATTTTGCAGCAACAGACGAACACAGCTAACGCCTCTGGATCTATGATCTCCTTATAAGGAATATGGGTGTGGGAGACTTTACTGTGTCCTTCATATGACTGAACCCTTAACTTGTCACAACTGATGGCACCATCTTGTAGACAACTGAAGTCAACAGCCTCCCGTGCCAGAACATCTTCAGGAACGGCCCCCGTTTTGGGTAGTGGCCTTTCTGAGACCACCAGGAAAGCCTTCACAATATTGTTTGGAAGCTGTGCAAGGCTGGATGGTTTAGGTGTCCTTTTTTTTTAAGGGATTGTGCACTTTGACAGATTAGGGTTTCGGTCTTAGGGATCTGTTGTGTAGCAAGATAAGGTAGTTTTATGTGTTAGATGTCACCCGCTGTGAGTCCTTGACAGGAAGAAAGGTGAGTTTTAAAAAATCAGAAGGCCCTAAATAAATCATAGTTTTTCCAACCCCTCACCCAAGGCATTGACAGCTGTTATGAGGCCAGGGCTGCTTCTGCTGCACAGTTCTTACCTGGACAACTGGCCAGAGGGGAGACTCTTCAGAGGATGTGGCTTAAATATTTTAGGGGATGTTTCATGAACATACTTGCTTTGGTCCAAAAGCTTCAGTTTCTGTCATGGAGCCTTACTATGTTTTCTTAGTTTTCTCCCAGCATTACTCATGAAATTCAGTAGAAATACTGCTGTTAGAATGCAATCTATTGCAAGCAAATTTGAGCTAGGAAAATTTGCTTGTGATTTTTATCTCACATTCATTAATCTCAGGGTATGTTCAGATGGGCAGCTAATCCTGCCATTGGCCGGGCTCTAACTTGATCCCGATCTTTTTCATTCAGTGTTGTATAACTGGAAAGCTCCCCCATGAATCTCTTATGGCTTGCGGACTCCACGGTGGATTGTCTAGACAGTGTCCACCTAAAGGACCCATGCAATCTGTTTTTAATAAACAAACAAACAAATAAATAAATAAATAAAATCTGTTTGCGCATGTGCATATGTGCCTCACCGTGTACTTGTTTTTCCGTGCATGTGCAGACTTGAATGTTAGAAGTATTGCCAGTGGTACCTTCCTCTAGGTACCATTTCAATTAACAAAGTTCATAAATTTCACGGGCCCTTCAGAAACATGAAATTGTTTGGAACATTTGTGTGGAGCTCTGCAGCCATCACACGTTTGTGTACATATTGCTAAAAAAAAAATAAAATGGCATCCTGATGGGCTGATTGCGCGCTGGAACAACCAGACGGGGGAAAGTCTGCCATTGGCCCGTCAGCATGCTTTAGACTGGACTTTCAGTAGTATTTTTAAAGTATGGCTCCCTGGGAGGAATTGATGGGCTGATCATGGAGGCAGCACAATTCCCAGATGTCACTGTTTAGATATTCCCTTTAAATCCGCCAAGCCTGGGTTGGCTGTAAAGAGCGGTCTGATCACAACCTCAGATTACCAAAACATCAGGAAGCTTCCTCAAAGGTGTAGACTCAGGGAGCAATCCTAAATAGGTCTACTCAGAAATACGTCTTTTGTTAGTCAGTGGAGCTTAATCCTAGAGAGCGCCTTTAAGACTGCAGCCTGTCACTCAAGGCAGGGATCTTCCAATCACAGACGGATGTTCTGGGAAGGACTCTTTCAATAGGCAGAAGATTCTTTTGGCGAGCAGATCCAACTCCTTGTTATTTTATATCTTTCTACCACCATGCAAAGTGCTCACGTTCTGAGTGGTCAAGGAATACGATAAGGACATGTGGTCCTTTCATTTGGCAGGACCATGTTGCATAATTAGGAAACTCATTTGGCAGGACCATGTTGCATAATTAGGAAACTCCTGGAAAGTTTGGGATGGAGCCTGAGGAGGATGGGGACTTCAGTGGGGTACAATTCCATAGAGTCCGCTCTCCAAAGTATCCATTTTCTCCAGGGGAACTCATCTCTGTACCTGGAGATGAGCTGTAATTCTGGGGGACCCTAAGTCCCACCTGGAGGCTGATATCCTTGCCTTATTGAGACTCATGGGATCCTCTCTCTTGGTGGGTGCTGTGTCCATTCCCTGCTGGTACCAGCACCATGTGTCTTTGTAAGTTCCACATAAGTCGTCCTGTTATTCCAAATCATCATTCATCTGCAGCTCCACAAATATCTGTGTTCGTATTTCAAATAATATATGTGAGTCTGTTAACATTAGCAAAATCCACTTAACCTTGACTGGGTACGTCCCAGACCTTTTGACGGTTGTCAGTCCTTTACCCTGATTAATCAGAGGTCAGTTTTAATTTACAATTATAGTTTTAGTGGATGACTCACACTAATTGGAGCCTGCTGCCCTAATCTGAAGAGAGGAGAGGGAGAGGGAGAGAAACCCAGTGTTCCATATGCGCCTGCTTTTCATGTTACACAATAGGCGTGTATTTTATAGTGGGGACCAAAGTGAAAATGTCATGTAAGAACCAGACCTGAGACGTACTAGCCAGGTAACCAGCAGTCTCCCTTCCATTTCTCAGTGTTAAGAGATAAAAGGATATATAGAATTTGCCACAGCCCCTGGGAATAAAGTGAACATAACTATGCTTCGAAGTGCTGACCTTGGCTGCCCCAAGCAATCCCAGGTGTGCTTCATGGCTTGTATACAAGATCAAAACCAGAGGTTTGAAATTTGCACTGACTCTTACCTTGTGCTGATGGGTAATAAGATCATAAGAGCTGTCTTGCTGGATTAGACCAAAGTCCATCTAGCCTGGCATTCTCTTTCCAGCAGCACCTACTCACATGTCTACGGGCACGGTGTACAAACTATATAAAAATGATAGCACTACCTGACTGTTCGCCTCTAGCATGTGGTAATCATGTAGTAACTATGGTGAGTCTACCTGTCATGCATTTCTCTAATCCTTTTTACAGACTACGTAAACTAATGCCCATTGTCAGATTTTGTGACAACTCTGGTAGTAAATTCTGTAAGTTATTTTGGTATTGTTTGGAGAAAAATAAATATGTTGATAGTTTCAGAGAGCAGCCATGTTGGTCTCCAGTAGAACACCTAGGTTCAAGTTCAGTAGCACCTTAAAGACCAGTGAAATTTGGGGGGTATAAACTTTTGAGACTCAAAGCTCCCTTCGTCCGATATCTCTCGAAATGTATACCCTGAAAATATTGCTGGTGTCTAAGGTACTATTGGACTCGAATCTACAAATATTGGTATGGCAACAGCCAGATGTGGTGGGTCCAGTCCTTTTGAATGGTCTCCTGGAGCATCTCTGTGTGTGTGTGGTGGGGGGTCCTTCACTTGCAACATTTTACACTGGTATGTAAGACTTTTCATAGAGTTGCCAGCTTTGAGTTTAAAATATCTGGAGATTTGGAGAGTGGAACCTGGAGACGGGAGGGACCTGAGCAGGGTATAATGCCATAGGGTCTATCCTCCAAAGTAGCCATTTTCTCCAGGAGAACTGATCTCTAGTCTGGAGATCAACTTGCAACAGCAAGAGATCTCCAGGTAGCACCTGGAGGTTGGCAGCACTACATGTTATGACAGTTTTATTTCAGAGAATGTTTGGGGAAAGGGTGAACTGGTTTAGTGGATTCAGCTGCATTCTTTTTAAGCCTGTGTGTTCCCCCCCCCCCCCTTTCGGTTCAGTGCAGAGAAATAGGAAGACATCGCCCATCTTCCTCATCCCCCCTCCATTTAGAGGCAGGAAGGTAACACCAGTCCTCCTCCCTCTGGGCCGTGGAAGACGGAAGGTGGAAGAGGGCTTGCCAGGATGCCTCTCTGGATTGCCACTTGCTGTGGCAAACCTCAGCACAATGTGGGCGGATGGGGCTGGGCAGCACCAGGGCTGATGAGCACCCTTTCACCTCTGGATCCCTCGGCAATCACCTAGGTGCACCTAGTGAGCGAACCGGCCTGCCTGAGACTAGCTCCACTACAAGGCTAAGAAAGAATCGGTTGGATCTTCTATGACTGGCTTATTAGGGAACCTTTTAAAAAAATCATCTGCTCCATCTTGCCATGGGAGAGGAAGAGGAAAATGGGCCAGGGCTTTGTACTGTTTAAGCTGTAAAGAGTGACATGTTGCTCATCGAGGAAATTGGGGAGCACCCTGAGGCATCATGCATGGATGAAGGGCCATCCTGTGTGCCAGGGTGGGCTGGGGTGAGAAGGTACTGAACAGCATCAGCTGAATCCTCAGTTGTCTGTGCGCAGATTGGGGTGGGGGGTGGGGGATGAAGCCTGGCACTTCTGGGCACATATCATGTGCAGGAGAGGAGAAACAAAGCTGGCAGTGAATTGCTAGCCAAGGTTGGAGCCAGGGGAAAGCTGACCAAATATTGATAGCCATGGGCTACACAGCAGAGCTAGCCCTCCCTTAAAATGGGCTAATAGTTTATGATGTAGAGCAGCCATTTAAAAAAAACAAAACGACTCATCACTCCCCTCCCCTATGTTTGTTCTGTGTCATTATTTGGGGATGGGGTTGGGAACAACAGCAGCATAAGAATAAATCAACATTAAAACAAGCCTTAAAAATACCACCCCCCAGGCTTAAAAAAGGCACAGCTCTCTTCCAGCATCTCATGGAGGGATGGCGCTGAATTTGGAGGGTTCCAAGCTGCTTCCCACAACATGAGAACCTTCAGTAGTCCACAAACAGCCAATCATCTTGCACTCTCTCCTGCTCTTGCTCTTACTCAGTGGAGATCTTCCACCAGGCTTTTAATTAGGAGCCGCCACTGGGGGAAGGGGCCGATGGTGTGCCGGGTTAAGTCCCGGGCTGGACAGTCAACTGGTGAAACTGCCTGGCCTCGGGTTTGGTATTGCTGTACTGGGTGTCGGGAGTAATGAGGGCCGCCAACTCCTGTGGGTTCTTCTGCTGTTTTATGTCTATTTTAAGTTAACTTAATAGAAATTATACTGTGATGTTTAATTTTCTGTAAGCTGCCTTGAGCCGGCTACGGCTGGCTAGGTGGGATATAAATCCAAATGATGAATAATAAATAAATAAATCACAATTGGCTGCTATAAACAGAGGTGGGGACATCATGACTATGTGCAAAGATTTCATTTGAAATGGTGGCTCTGTTTCTCCTATAAATGTGGGGGTGAGTTTGGTGTAATGGTTAGGAGTGTGGGTTCTAGTCTGGGAGAATCCAAATTTGATTCCCCACTCTTCCACTTGAGCTGCTAGCGTGACCTGGGGTCAACCACAGTTCTGCCAGAGCTCTCTCAGCCCCACCTGCCTCACAGGGTGCCTGTTGTGGGGAGAGGAAGAGAGGGAGATTGTAAGCAGCTCTGAGACTTCCGAGTGAAGTAAATGCTTTTGAGTAGAAGCGAGGGATGGCACGCACCCCTCTCCCTCCCCTCCTGCAAGATTTTAAGAGCCCTCCAGCTGTCTGGTGGGCCATGTGCTCCCCACTGAACAGCTGAAGGGCTCCTTAAATTTTGCAGGAGGGAAGGGAGAGGGGTGGCTGCTGGTGGTTGGGCTTGGGGAAAAGGTTGGAGCAGACATAAAAAAATTTGCCCCACAAGCCACAAAATCCTGCCTATGGGCCTGCAATGAAATAACCATATGCCGCTCCTGGAGAAACACGGCTCCCTTTTCTCCCTGTGATGGCGCCTCTAGACTGAGGCAAACAGGAACACCAATAATGGAGTCACCCTTTTTGCTTTGCGCCTGGGAGGGCTGCAACCACCACCCCTCAGGCTGCACCACCCCTCAAGATGACATCTCTGGCCGCAAAGTTCGGCTAGGAAACTTGCCATGAAAAGCTCCCCATTTGCAAGGCAGGGAGTTCAAGCAGGACTTTCCGAACTGCATCCATAGCTTGCCCATCCCAAGCCCCCGCCCACTCCACGGCTCCAACTTTGTTTCTGTTTATGTGACTCTTTAATTGGTATGTTTCAAAACTGCAAAGCGGGGAGGGGGTGAGGTAGGGGGAATAAAGTAATACATTCAAGCCAAATGTCAAATACTGTTCACTTCAATGATAACAGGAAACAGGATTTTTTTCCCTAATTAAAGTCCTCAAGCTTATTTGCGTGTCTGTCTCTCCTGAGTAACAGCACAAATAAAGCACAGGGAGTTTCTTGAGTACTGTTGTCACATTATGGGAAACTAGTTAACATTCTCTGGAGCAGAGCCCATCCTGCCGTGTAAACCCCGAAGTTCATTAGCAAGTGCACTGTACTGGAGCGCAAGGAGGGAAGGCTCTGCCATTTCCATACAGTTCCCATTGGCTGCTACATACAAATTGCTGAAGTTTTTCCTATGAATATAACGGCAAGCCAAGATCTGTTCGACGTGATGGAACTGCAGAGATTTCTTTAACTGTGCCTTATTTGTTATTTAATGGATATCCCTAGAGTTTTCTTCCCCACCACCACCCACACGCACAATTTCCCCCTCTAGTATTAATGTTGTTGCCATGGATCATGCTACCGTGTTTTGATCATTTTGCTTATAGGCCGTAGTCACACAGCCCTTTAATGCGGGATGAAGTGCTGTTTCCTCCCGCATTTAAAGGGACTGTTCACACCGGCCGCAGCTAGTCCCACGACGAAGCGGGCTCAATTGTGGGTTCCTCCCATGTTTTCCGACCCAGGGAAAATCAACTATTTTCCTGGTAGCTGTGCGAGGAACCTGCAATTAAGCCTATCTGGACAGCCCTCTCTCACAATGTGAGAGAGGGCTGTCCAGATCACGTCTCTCCATTCCCCCCCCCCCTTTTTGCACTTGGGTGCTTGGGCACTCAAGCACCCAAGTGCAAGAGAGGAAAAAAAACCCCAAACTTACCAGGTGGTTGGCGGGGCTCGGGGAAGGGTGTCCCCGGCCGCTGCCTCCACTTGCCTTGTCCGCTGCTACCCACCTTTTCTGCTGCCGCCGCCACTCACCTCCTCTGCTGCTTCCACTTGCCTCCGCCACCTCTGCTGCCGCCTCCGCTGCCACCGCTCACCTCCTCATCCGATGCCATCGCTGCTGCTCACCTCTGCCAGCTGCCGCCTCTGCCCGTGCCGGGGTTGGGATGTGTAAAAACCCCCCGTCCCTTTAAATCCAGGAGCCCTCCCAGATTTAAAGGCCGGTGTGACCACGGCCATAATAAACATCTTTGTTTATACGGAAGGCCAGTTGGGAGGTTCTGTGAGCAAAGTCTGGCTTTATTGGTGGTAAGCAGAAAGTCTTATGAAAATGGAATTCAAATTAGATCTCTGTTTAAAAAGTGCTAATTGGTATGATCCAATCAATGTAAAGGTCTTAGTCCCACTACGGATATCTCGGCATACATACCTATCAAGCACAGGGAATTGTGTGTGAAATCAAGGAAGCTTCCATCGCAGAGTGGGGACTCAAAGTCAGTTATCCTGGGTTGAAGTTGGAAACTCTAACCACTGTATCACGGTTTTCCCAGGTGGCTGTATGCAGATATTAAATAGCATGGGAGAGAGAGTATAAACATAGGGTATTCCATGTGTCACAACCAAGGTTTTCTCTACACTTCTCCAGTCATGCCTTTCAGCACCTGATTGCATAAGGAAAAAAAATGAAGGGCCTCTCTTTGCATATCTAGTTCATACTCTGGATGCATTAACAAAATTAAGTGATCCATGGTATCAGTTTTGCTTAGGTACTAATTTTGCTTAGGTACTAACTGGCTTTGCACAGGTTTTGTTTTGTTTTTAAGTTGAGATGGCATTTCATGGGCACAGTGGTAGTGAAGCTGAAAATATTTTTCAGCATGGTCAACACCATCTCACAGACGTTCACGTTATGGCATGCTCTGTTTTTACAATATATTTATTTAGGTCATTTATAGCCTACCTTTCTCACTGAGACCCAAGTCAGATAACAGTAATGAAAGAGAAAAGAAATATAGTCTTATAGCACAAGACAAGGCAACAGGACTAGGAATACAACATTCAGTGAAAATGCCCAGAACAATAAGAACAGCAAGCAGTGCTTATGCAGGCTATCATGTGAGCAATACAGAATGTGGAATTACAAGGTGTAAGACAAAGCACTGGAAGCCAGATAATACAATAACAAATGATGCCAGCCAGGGCTCATTTCATAGCAGGAGCTCCTTTGCATATTAGGCCACACCCCCTAATATAGCCAATCCTCCAAGAGTTTACAGGGGCTACTGTAAGCTCTTGGAGGATTGGCTACATCAGGGGTGTGCGGCCTAATATGCAGAGGAGCTCCTGCTATGAAATGAGCCCTGATTTATTGCCAGCAATAATCATTGTTTTTTTTTTAAAAAAAAATTATTGATTTTTTACTATTTCTACATCTATATCGCTAATAACTACACTATATTACCCTATACAGAGAATATTGTTTGCAATAATCAAGTTAACTAACTTTTAAAGCTGAAAAGCAATATACTTTCTTGGTTAAACAATTTAAGCTCATGTTTCTGCTTCTACACATAACAAAGCTGATTGACCGGCACATATAGCGACGAAGAAAATGTCTACTATTCCGTTTACATTTAGACATAGTGTACCATCATTACATATAGTTTATAACATTATTTCTTCTTCGTTCCTCTTCTTGTCTTTTTAGTCTCTTTGCTGGGCTTGGGAGCAGCAGCTCCCTTTTCCGAGTCCGATGCTTCTTCTCCACTTTCTGAGCCATTGAAGCCATACATACTTTCCTGTGATTCCAGTGAGTCATCTGACTCTCTCTCCGCTTTCTTTTTCTTGCATTTTTCCAAAAATGTTTTGGCTTGTTCTACAGAGTCAATTTTGTAATTCTTGCTTTTATAGCTGAAAGACAGTCCCTCTGGAATATTCCAACGATACGTGATTGACTCAGACTGTAACCATGTAGTTATGTTCCTGTAGGCTTTTCTTCTTTTTCGAATTTCAAATGGAATGTCTTTTAGAACCTTGATTTCCTCTTCTTGGATCTTCAGCGTTGCTCTGTTTGTGGCTTTTAACACCACATCCCTTGTTGATATTTTGGAGAACCTTATCATGATCTCACCTGGCAGGTTTTTCTTTTTCACAAAATC
Organism: Lepidodactylus listeri; assembly: GCA_029233225.1. Lineage (NCBI taxonomy): Eukaryota > Metazoa > Chordata > Lepidosauria > Squamata > Gekkonidae > Lepidodactylus > Lepidodactylus listeri. The sequence goes on from JARCFY010000008.1 coordinate 27,159,581, forward strand.
TGGATAGGTCCTGTAAACCAAATCCATGTTGCTTTGTAGTTGCTCCGCTTCAGTACCTGCCAGCGGTGCTAATGCATCACTCAACAATTTTTTAAGATCCTCCCCTTTTTTTTCAGGAACATTCTGCATTCTCAGGAAAAAATTAGAATGTTCCATCTGAAGTTTTAAGACGTTGTCGCTTTGAAAAGCCTTTTCTTTCTCGATTTTTTGTAGTCTTGAGTCATGCTTGCTTGTTGTTGCTTTTACTTCCAAGAGTTCCTGTTGCAGCTTCTCAGTTCTTTCTCCCAACTCTTTCATTACTTCTGCATTATGTCCATCTTAGCATTGAGAGCTGTCATCTGATCCACTAGAGGTCGCAGCATCGATGAGAGCATTGTGCTCATTTCTGTGGTATCGCCCTTTGCACTTGGAACTCCGCTTCCTGGCTTAGGGGAGGGTCTTTGTCTCCCCCCTCATTGTTGCTGTTTCATTTTGTTTATAGTTAGATAAGAAGATCTGAAGAAGAAAGTCTCTTTTTCACACTAATGCCTTTTAAAAGCTCATTTCTTCGCGCATGCGATCCAGCCCTCCAGCATTTCAGGGCTGCTTTCAGTACTGCAGAAACGCCGTGGGAAAGTCTCGGTAAGCTCCGTTCGGAGGGGGGGGGAAGCACTCCACCCAACCCTTCCCAGCCGCTTTATTATGCAAACTGTGTTTGAGACTCACGATTCACCATTGCGTATCAGGAAGTTTCATTGCTTCTCTGATTGGTATTCTCTGCTGCTTTACGGTTACGCTTGAGTAGCCCGGAGGCTTCTGCGGTGGGGGGAACCTACGGGGGTGAAGGAGGGTGCCTCGATCCCGCAGTCGCCACTGCAAGGAGAGATGTCCCTCAAGCCACCCCAGGCAGAGCCCCTTTACTAGGGTCTCTGGGGGTTCGGCACCTGTCCGAAACACCCTTCTACCCCGTCGAGAGCGGATTGCCTCTCCCGCAGAGGCGGTGAGAGGCGTCCGCCATTGAGCGTGTCTCTTCCGGAAGTTCGCCAGCAATAATCATTGTAATAGACTACAGACTTATTCCTATATGGAGATGTCCTTCTGGGCTGTTCCATCTTACTATAGTTTTCTTTTAGCATTGCTTTTGATATCACCTAATCCTCCTAACAAGGTGATCCAAAGCAAACTTGCAGCCTTCTAAGTCCCTAGAATCATAGAATCACAGAGTTGGAAGGGGCCATACAGGCCATCTTCTAGTCCAACCTCCTGCTCAATGCAGGATCAGCCTAGAGCATCCCTGACAAGTGTTTGTCCAGCCGCTGCTTGAAGACCGCCAGTGAAGGGGAGCTCACCACCTCCCTAGGCTGCTGATTCCACTGTTGCACAACTCTGACGTTCAAAAAGTTTTCCCTAAGATCCAGCTGGTAGTTCCCTGCCCTTATTTTAAGCCCATTCTTGTGAGTACTATTGCTGGGTTTAGATATGTGTGAATCTGCTTAGGACTGCACTGTATGTTTCCTAAGATCCTTGATAAACAGGAGAGGAAGGTTCTCTTTGAGGGAGGGAATGACCATGTCAATGGCTCTTGGAAGCCTATCCTTCTGGGCACGCATAAGGGCCTCCACAAAGCTGCCGTTAAGTTCTCATAGTTCCCAGATTTTGGAAACCAGTTGAATCCATTAGTCTCTGAGAGCAGACCATCCTTTTTCAAGGTATGCAGAGAGGCTGCTCCTCTGTTGCACCCTCAATGGGATTGTAGCCAGGTACTTTTAAACCCTATATTTTTTGACAGATGCAAATTAAACACAGGAAACAAGCAACGTATTAACTGACTGAAGCAATGGTCATCTTTTCAGACAGTGTGCCATATGATGCACACACACAAAAAGTGAGATCCAAGAAAAAAAAATCCATCCCAAACTATATTAGCTGCAGAACACCACTCGTTGGAAGTCTGGAACAATTAAAAAGAGTGGCTGTAGAGGCTGTGAGAGGTTCGACAACAAATCTAATAAGCCTTCACAGAAGGACTGCAGAGGACGGCATCTTCAACTGCAACTTTCAGCATCTGATTGCCTAAGAGAAAGTGAACCCCTTGAGTCTTTTGAACTCTTCGTCACTTTGAGGGTCCTAATTGGGTAGAGAGATAGAATAAAAATGTTTTGAATAAATAGCCAAATATATGTTTGGGGGTGAAACAAAGCAAAATTTAAAGGGGCCTGAGTGGCTGTGGGAGCAGAGCGCAACATACAAATAGTCGAAGAAACCTATTCCTGCATGAAACAGCTGGACAAAATTGAGATCCAACAATCATGATAGTTAACCATTTGAAAAACATTTTTTTAAAAAATGCACAGAGGAAAAGCAAGATCGTAACATAGAGAAAGAGCTGTAGAGCTCTGTGATCCATTGCACATAACCTTGTGGTGCTGGGAGAATTCCCTTGAAAGAAGCCTGAGCATTGTTTCCTCTGCACAGTCTATTTCAAGCTTAGCTGAATTCTTTCTCGGTGATATTTGCTCACCCTGTAAGCCACAATTCTCTGAAGTTAAGAACAATCGAGTTAGAATCCTTTTAAAAAGGTGATGGTTTTCTGCCTAAATGGCCATGAAATTATTAATTGGTTCTCACTACCACTGCTGGGAAAAATGCCATCTGGAAATTTACATTTTGTCACAGCTGCCCTCTGCAGTGGGACCTCTCTGGGCATACAGCAGCTAGCTAGGAATTTATATGGGCTTTCCAATTTGGCATCCAGGCTCCGTTCTTCAGAGAGATTAAGATCAAACAAAAAGTGGCACACAGATATTGTGTAATCGGCACAAAACACAATACCATTAGTTTGAAACAGTAATTTGGATTCATGTGCAAAGTCGCCCTATCCATTTCACAATCCATCCCCCTCCCACACCCATTCCCAGGCCAATCTGGGAATCCCAAACATTTTTCTCTTTAATTGCAGCTGTGTTAGAGGCCCTATTCAGATCAAGAAAGCGCTGCAAATGTGTCTTTGGAGGAATCCCGACCAGGACTTTGACAGTCCTGACCTAGATGGCCCAGGCTCACCCAGTCTCAGCAGATCTCAGAAGCTAAGTAGGGTTGGCCTGGTTAGTACTTGGATGGGAGACCACCAAGGAAGTCCAGAGGCAGGTAAGGACAAGCCACCTCTGAATGTCTCTTGCCTGAGGTCGAGGGCCTGGATGCCCCGGCCCCTGTCAGGTGCATTTCCACTGCCGGCAGTGCACTGCAACCAGCTCTGGGTCAGCTGGGAAGGCCAGTGCCAGGCAGGTGGCCCGCCCATCCCCTCCTGCCTGGGAGAGACTGTGCAGCGGGTGTTAGAGCCCGCAGGCAGCAGGTTTCCTGCTGCATCCCGGGGTCAAAGGAGATGACTGCTGCTGCACCCACCCCCTGCCCATCTTCCCATTCCTCCCTCCACGTGGAGGCAGCGCAGGAGCCTGTGTGGGCTGGCCAGCCCCCCACCCCCCGGTGTGATTGTCCACCAGGGCGGACTGTCCTCAGTGTGCCCCAACCACATAGCACCACCGGGGGGAGGCCGCCTCACCAGGCACCTGGGATCTGCGCCATGTTGGCCACCCACCCAACCCCTCTTGAAACACGGACCAAGCTGTCGCCATAGATTGTCTACAACTTGACAGCACTTTCCTCTCCCAGTGTATTCCCTGGTGCCCATTTCCCAGCCTGAAATGACGCCTCAGAGTTGCTATTTGTCTTGTGAAGACCAGACATACAAGTTCTTTTCAGTGATTATCATTTTGGTATGCAGGATCCTCTCAATACTCACATTCACCATTGTGTGTGTGTGTGTGTGTGTGGGGGGGATCGGCTCAGTTAATGGCAGACACCAGATGAGTGAGCTCTGACCCTGACTTCCAAACCCAAGCGAAATAAGCTAAGTCTGAAGAACAGTTAAGCAACCAAAGTATGGGCAAGACTGGCAGGAGCCTAACGAAATTGAATGACCTAGAAAAAAACTGCCCTAAAAATCTTTTTTGCCACAGAATTCACTCGTGGGCCTGTGAAAGGAGGATGGCAAGTGGAGAACAAAATGGCCGCCAAGAGCAGGAGCCAGCATAATGAAGCAAGACCTAAGAGATCTTTTCAGTTTGTTTAAAACTGAGATGCTGGAAAACATCAACGACATGCTTTGCCCTATGGAGGAAAAGCTTGAATCTTTGCAAGGGTCGATGCAAAAAGTTTCTCAGTGGTATAAAAGTGGTATAAAAATTTAAATAAATAAAAATAACTTTTAAAAAAAGGAATCTACTGAAATAACACTGGGATGTGAGAACTGAGCTTTAAAAAAAAAAATTCTGCCCTTAAAGTTATTTGGGAAGTTTTCTTATTTCTTGCAATAAAATTGACAACTGCCCACAGAGGCTGTGATGTTTAAATTCAAATTTTCTGTCACACTTGTGCTGGGATTCAGTACAGGATGTCAGTTACAAAAAAAGATGATGATGATGATGATGCAGGATATGGTTTCCAGTTAGGCTTGCCACTCCCCAGGTCAAGGCAGGGGTTTCCCCAGTTTCTAGGATTTCCCCCTGCCCCTAAACAGACACATCCCCATGTGACTTCCCTGATGTGATGACATCACCCAGAAGTGATGTCATCACACCGGGGACATTGCATGGGGACACTCTGGTTTAAGGACAAAATTCTATGGTTTTAAGCCAGTTTTACCATACAGTTTTGCCCTTAAACCAAACTGTCCCTGCACAATGTCCCTGGTGTAATGTCATCACACTGGGATGTCCCAGAATGCCCCCCAATCCCCCCTCCAGAGCAATGAAGGGACCTGGCAACCCTATTTCCAGGGGAGCCCATCTGTTTTCTTACAACGTTAGAGTTTATTTCGTGGAAGCAACTGACAAGTGACAGCACCATTGCTGCCAGAAGAATGGCAGTCTCTTTTGTACACAGGAAGACCAGGAAGAAGATACACCACTCTCCGGGCCTTTGTTAAATCTTCACAGTGGAAGGTATTTTTCCACACCACTCTGACCTAGCCAGCTCAGTTTATTCATCCCAAATCTGCTGGTTTGGGTCAGAGTTTGTAGCCATAAATACCGAAAGCTTGACTTAAGATCTTACTACAATTGAGCTTGAGACAGACACAGGCAGCTTCCCTTTCAAGCTTCCCAAGAACCAAGCAGGCAGAAAGGAGGTGATACTTTATGGGGCAAAATATCCATGGGGTCATGCCTGACCCAGGCTCCAGCTCCATTACCATGAAGCAAAAGATGAGGCTAAACTGTAGGTCATGCTTAAGGATATCTGTAAAAAAAAATTGCTTGTATTTATGACATGTACCCATGTAGGAAGTCCAGGATTTGTGAAATGTGGTACAAAGTATGGTAAGAACAGAACAAACCATGGTGAGCCCAGGTCTGTCTCTAGAGCAGTGGTTCTTAACCTTGTTGGAGGTACCGAACCCCACCAGTTTCATATGCGCATTCACCGAACCCTTCTTTAGTGAAAAAATAAGTCTTAGTACTTAGTAATAGTACTAAGTTGGAGGCCCCACCGAACCCCTGAGACTGACTCACCGAACCCCTAGGGTTCGATCGAACCCAGTGTGCTTGTATACTTAGACTATGACTTGTAGTCTGAGAGACAGAGTGGTTTGTGCTTCCCAGTTTGGTGTAGTGGTTAAGTGCATGGACTCTAATCTGGGAGAACCGGGTTTGATTCCTCACTCCTCCACTTGCACCTGCTGGATGACCTTGGGCAAGCCATAGCTCTGTACCAGGCCAGTCTCTACAATAAAGAATAAATGGGCATAAATCTGACATTAGAAACCACAACATTCAAAAATCAGGGGGGGGGGGCATTTTAAGACATTCAGTGCTGACTTAAGAGTAGCAGTTCTCTTAGAAAGGCATTTCAAAGGGAGACTGCTGAATTACAATTGAGAATGAAGCTCAAGACAATGCACCCCCCTGGACTGAATTGAGACCTAGGTTTCCTGTCTCACTACCAGTGCTGGTTTCTCCACGCCTACTACCACTCTGCATATTATACCTAATCCAATCAAACCTGCTATTGTTATTTCCATCATTCAGTATCTGAAATCATTCCACTTTTTGAGATATAAGGCCAGGTGGACTCAAATTCTAGCTGTATCTGAAGAAATGAGCAGTGACTCATGAAAGATCCTACCCTGCCACTAATTTTGTAAGTCTGTAAGGTGCTGCTGGACTCTTGCTCTTTTCTATGGCTACAGACAGACTAACACCCATCTTGATCTCTTAATTTATAGCGTCACCATAAGTCGGAAGTAACTACTTGATGGCACTTAACACACAGTCAGCTGTGTCAGTAAAATCAATGTTTAAACTGAGTGAAAGAACAGCATGAAAAGAATGGCACTGAAGAAGAAATCAAAGTGCATTTTAAATACCCTGCAAATGCAGGATGCAAAAAGAATACGGAAATAACAGCCTCCCTTCTCTTTCTCTGGCAGCTTTGATTTTATAACTGTTCCTTTGACTTTGTTATATAATGAACATTGGAAATGACTACATCAGGACAAGAAGTGGTTCCTGTACTCCAAGATAGGGACCAGGCATGTATGTGTCAAATGTAGATCCTTTTGTTCTCATTTTTCTCCTCTTTTAAGTTGAGGAAAGTTCCTGCATGGTTCCAGGCGAGTGGCAGATTGAAGAGGAATTCTCACGCACAGTAGGCCCTCTCCTATAGCTTTGCATATGAACCATCACTTCCACAGGTAGCTGTTTTCAATCTCTCTAGAAAGGGGGAGAGAAGGGGATCCAGATGCTCTGAAGCAACATTTTAAATGCTGCAGAGACTGGAAAGAGAAAGGAGGAGGAAAGTTGAGACAAAACCAAGCACTCCAGGTCAGCCCAGAGAAGCTGAGGAAGAAGGTGGTTGACAGGAACACGTCTTCTGAAGGCAGTCTGGGAAATCTTTGACATTAATTTACAGTGCGTCAGGCTCTCTCCACCCCTTTCAGAATAGCACCTCTGACAGAAAAACCTTTCTGAGCTCTATAAAGGGGGAAGGTGAGCATTCCCATTCCCCAGGCTGCCGTCTGTTAAGCGAGTGCAGAATTTTCTTAATAGACAAGAGAGTGCAACCAATTTGCCAGCCAACTGTTTGTGCTGTTCAGCAAATCCGTAGAAGGCCCTGCAAGTTGATAGGGGCCAGGCAGCTGGAGAGTTGTCAGCAGGCTGACTCCTCATCTCAGAAAGGTTGCATAATACAGATAAAGCCATGTGGAGCGAAGAGGGCTGCTACCCAGGAGCAGAACTGAATTACAGAGCATTGTAGGGAACCATGACTGTTCAGTTTCCCCCTAGCTGCCATCATGGGTCAGGCAGGACCCCTAGGCCAGCAAACGGCTCAGATGCAGAGTAGGAAGGGAGATAACTATATCTTCTTCCTCCTCTGCCACCACCATCACAGCCTGGAAAACACTTGAAGGCTGCAGTTACATGCGCCAGTTGGAGTGAAGGGGAAGCAAGGCTATTTTCTCCAGAGGAATTTGACATGCAGTTGTGAGATCACACATCCCTTTGAAGCTGTGGGCCCAGCACATCACTGTATGATCAGACACAACTGTGGTTGAGTCAATTTTTTTACCGTTTGTTTCCCATATGCTTAAATGAGGAATCACACCTCTGCACTGAGGGCTCCCTATGGAGTTTGCAATTATGTGCATACTGCGAAGGGTGGAGGGGAACAATGGCATGGAGTCAGGATTGAATGTTCAGACCATCCTGATGGCATCAGAGCATGCTTGAGAGATCAGACAGGGGAAAGTCCATCCGTGGCCCATCACAACCAGTTAGAGCTGGACTTTCCCCAGTGTCTTTTAACTCTGCTTCTGTGGCAGAGCAGCTGACAACTGTGGGACATTTCCCAGATGTTACTGTCTGATCATCTCCTTTAGATCCGTCAGGCATTCGCAGCTATGTTGGATCTAAAAGTACATGGGATTGCTGCTGAAGACTCCTTCCTGGCTTGCTGTTTGGTCCCTTATATAGGCCAGGCTGAATTGCAGGAATGCCCAACAGCCTTCCCTGACCTCCAACACATGTATCATGTTTGCCTGATGCCCTGGCCTGTCTTTAAAGGGGGCATTTGGTGCTGTATAGGAGTTATGCATTGCCTGGCTCAGTGATGCTGGCCTGGTTGCCACTGAGGCAGCCATGGGAGGTGTTGGCAGCTTAAAGTCTGGGACTAGTAGAGCTGCCAGCTCTGTGTTGTGAAACACCTAGAGATTTTGGGGGTGGAGCCTGGGGAGGGTGGGGTTTGGGGAGGGGAGGGGAGAGACTTCAGCGGGGTATAGTGTCATTGAGTCCACTCTCCAAAGCAGCCATTTCCTCCAGGAGAGACTGATCTTGGTCATCTGGAGATCAATTGTAATAACAGGAGATCTTCAGGTGCCTGGAGGTTGGCAGGCCCACAGGCAGGCCCATAGCCAGGAATTTTTCAGAAGGGGGTGCTGGGGCACTCATTTAATTTAATTTAACGAGGCCTGCTGGATAGCAGGGAGCCCGGCAACTCCGGGGCAGCCATGGTGAGGGGAAGGGGAAGAGAAGGAGGGAGGTGGTGGCAGCAGTGAGCTCTCTGGGGCTGACTCTGGCAGACTGCTAGCAGTGCACATAGAGCAGTCTGACATCAGCAGCTCTACCTTGTGGCCAGCCCAGCCCAGCGTCACCGCACAGGCTGATGAATTGCTCCCTGCCAGCATAGGCACACCCTTGGTCCAGCGGCAACTGCTGGAGCTGGGTAAGGGCATGCCTAGGAAGGCTCCACTGCTGGCCCTGCCTCTGCCAGGTGGAGGAGAAGGGGGAGAGAAAGAGGAGAGGGCTCTCTCTCACCCGTGGTGGCTGGAGAGGCACAGCACAGCTCCTCATGGGTCCTTTCTTCCTGGGTCCACTCGACTCAGTCTGCTGCAGTCTGTGGGGGGGCATTGCAGATTTGATAGGGAGTACAACCCCCAATGCCCCCTCACTAGCTATGGCCCTGCCGAGGGTCATGGCCTCACGCTGCAGCCTTGGTAAGCCCAGGAAAAGGTCCAGCCTCAAAAAACCATTTTTTGATATTTCCCTATAGGACGGGAACACCTGATAGCCTTCCTCATTCTGTAATTCTCCTTCCTCAGGGAGCCCTCTGCATTGAATATATGGGTTTTAATTGATGGCTCTGCTTTGAAAAGGAATCCCATAGACGAGGGATGGGGTTGGCACCTATAGATCCATTCTGCACCAGGAAATGGCTCCTTCCACTAAACGAAAACATCACTGTTAGCAGAATGGATCTGCAAATGGAGGGATCCCTGTAAAATCTTCCCAATCTTGGGGAACTTTGCATATAATGACTAGCATTATTTCCCTCTACCTCTGCTCCCTGCCTTACAAACTAGCATTTAAGTAACCCAACTTGCACCTGGCCTTTCTTCTACAGAGATGAATGGAGCATGCCCTTGAGGCAGCCTGAAGAGGCAGCTCTGGAGAGTTTTGGTTGGTCCTATTAAAAGGTGCTGCATGACTTAATGGGGGGTGGGGGTAGGCGGGTCCCACCACTTAGTATGCTAATTATAAGCCTATTATTGATCGTTGGTCATTTTTGCACTTTTTGGGAAAAGGAGGGAGGAGGAGCAATGTGGGCAGTAATGAGTTAAAGAATGGCTTGCTGTCTCCAAAGGCTCAGGGCCTTAATGGATGAACAGAAGACATGGCTGCTATTGTTCCTCTGTATGCTTGAGGGTGAATTAGGTTAATTGCCAGTGAACTCATCAGGATGTTACAAAATAAAGTAATGACATTCCTTCTTTCCCCCCTCGTCAAGGAACAGGTAGGGAAAAGACATTGTGCAGTGGCGTATCTTCGTTTTAGGAATTAAGCGTGAACTGTCTTTTCTTCTGTAAGGGCAGGTGTATTAAATGAACGATAAGAAATGAGGCATGGGAAAGTTTCTTTCCTCTCCTTAAATGTAATTAAAACTCAAAAAGAGCTCTAACGTTGGAAGCTTAAATGCAATATAAGCTATCTTGTGCTGACCTATTATGAATCATTTCCTCCTACCTAAATCTCTCTGCAACCATCGCGCAAGCATTCGACAAAGTTTTCTCTTTAGAAAGTTCTGCCTTTGCCTTCATGGCACAGGGCTGCCCTGTTCCAAAGGGATTCTGTTGCACAGCCAGTCTATTCAGAAACCTACTCAGGTGTATTTAGTGGCACTTACTCTTAGGAAAGTGTTCTTAGGACTGTGATGTGCATCTGCTGCAGAAACACACACACACACACACACAAAGAGGGTCTTGTGGCTCTTTAGAGACTCACAGATTTATTGTGGGAGGACCTGGAACTTACTTTTTTACATATTTATTTATGACTTACTTTTTCAAATGCATAAAGTGTTGTCTGCTGTCGGGCACAAATTCAAGTTCGTGGAACATAAGAGGCAGCCTGTACTTTTTTTTTTTACTCTGGTGGTGATAGAAAGTGCCATCCAGTCGCAGCCAACTCGTGACAAGCCATGGGGTTTTCAAGGCAAGAGATGTTCAGAGGTGGGTTTGGCACTGCCTTCCTCTGCACAGCAACCCTGGACTTCCTTGGCAGTCTTCCATCCAAATACTATTCAGGGCCAACCCTGCTTAGCTTTCAAAATCTGATAAAATTCTGACTGTACTTACTACATTTTTAAAATAATATTTTTATTGAGTATATATTCATATTTCATAAACATAATTCATATCCTTGTATATTATACTCCTTTTCATGAATTAAACAAGAAAACAACAACAACCAAAAATGAGGTTTCATTCCATCTGTATAACTAACAAATTAAACTTAACCCAAATCCAATTTGTAACCTCTTCTTTTTCTATTCCCTTATCCTACCCACATATGAAACCACCATACAACTCCCTCTAAATCACATTATATCCCTTAATACATCCTTTAGATGTACCAATAAATTATTACTCATTCTTCTAACTTCTTTCCTGTTCGTTGAGTCTTTATTGTTCTATCTACTACTATACCTAAAAAAGAAAGCTGGACGGGGTTGCCTTTGATACTGGGAGCTGAAGAGGAAACCCCTTCAGCAGGAAGGTGACCCTCCTCCCTGCTACCAGAGGTCTGGGGGGGGGGCACACCCTCCACCTCCTTGCCATGCCCTCTAACTATAACGCTTCTACTTCTATATTATTATTCCCTTTGTGTACTATTACTAAATAGTTATCGCTTAAGATATAATTTTAAATATCTTACTTATTTATTTGATTACTCTCAACATAAACTATTATATTTTTAGACAAAATTTACTGCATTTCATGATTTATATAATTGTTCACAATTTACATCATGCATCTGATGCAGAGTTTTCCTAGTACACAAACTCTTTTTACTATAACAAATCTACCGAAGGTTCCATTAAACACTGTTCTTGTTCCACTTATGATCTTCACCAACATGGGGCTCTAGGTCCTTGTAGTGGACCAGTCCTGCTCTGGCCTGCAGGGCCTGTTCTACTCTGCCCCCCTGGGTTTTCCCAACAACTGGGCTGAACTTCATCCTGAAGTTCTTCTAGTATTTACTACCTCCCAAACTCTGTTCCCTGCTTGGGGGGTGGGGTTGGCCATCCTACTATCTCTTGCTAGACTTTTTTGCATTTCTAAAAACGATGGCCGAGGCTTGAGGCTGGAAAGCAATTGAACTATCTCTCCTCCCCCTCCTGCCTGTTCCCTGCCAGAGAGAAAAGCTTTAAAAAAAACTCCTGGTGAAGGTTTTACTCAGTTCAGACCTCTGCCCTAAAATGCATTTCTTCACAGTCCACAACAGTAAGAATCAGGACATAAAAGACTCATATCCAAGCAATCCAAACTGTGGGCCAAACTAGATGTGACAACACTGTCTGCAGGTTTGGACACCTCTGCTACTTAAAAGGGCTTTAAAAATGCTCTGAGGGCCCAGTCCTGATTGGTCCTACAGTGCAGCAGGTGAGGCATTTTGATCCCCCCCCCCCCCGTGGCTTTTTAAGTACCCAAAGATCTGCTTGGGTAAGGGGAACAATAGCACCTCAGCTGGCCATGCTGCAGGCCCACCCAGGATTGGGTTTTCACAGCATTTTTAAAGCCTTCTACAATGGCAGGGGCATCCATGTGTCAGACCTGTGAGGATGGCTACATCTACACTGGCCCTCAGTTCCCCCCCCCAAAACCCCCCTGCTAAATGCTACCTTATACATAAAGCTATAATTACCAGTGAACATTTTTTCCCTCCATAGAGAACAATGGAGGAAATGGGACAATCTGTTTGGGGGCCCATAGAATTGGACCCCGTGGTCCAATCTTCTTGAAACTTAGTGGGTATTTCGAGGAGAGGCCCCAGCAGCTACCCTACAAGTTTGGAGCCTCTCCCTTAAACCCCCTTTCCTCCAGCCCCTCATATACCCTATGAGTTTTTGCCATTGATTTCAATGGCCCATAGGATATAATGGGGCTGAAACTGACATTCCCTTTCTGACACACTTCTGGTGATGTCAGGGGATGTGACATATGCTAATGAGTTATGCTAATGAGTTATGCTAATGAGCTCCTGCACCTCTTTTTCCACGAAAGGACCCCTGGTAATATCTAGCCAGAGCCTGGCTGAACAGGGGCAGAAAGAGTACTGGAGAGACTTTCAGAGCTGTTCACAGAACTGGGGAAAGGGACAGATTCACACAAAACATGAACTTCTGGTACTCAGTTGGCTATTATCGTCTATTGATGTAAAGTGGGGCATCTTTATTACTGTGGCAAAATAGTTTGCTTTGAAAACACAGTGAGGATCAGGTAATTTACACTGGATATATACCTGTGATGTTTTTATTAGAACTGTACCCTCTGGGAGCCCCTTGGCCAAGCAGAGGTCCTGTGCTACAAAAGGGCTTCCCATACTGAAGAGTACTGGACTCAGGAGACCAGGAACGGTGAAATCATGAAGCCTTTATTGAGTGATTCAGCATGCCCAGTAGATGGTCAGAACAAGCATGCTTACAGGGCTCCAGGGCCCTCATTATATGCTGGCCGGAGCCACACCTCCGGCCGCACCCAAAAGACCTGATAGGGGCTTAACATATGTGCATGTTTGTCATAGGTTCCCTGGAGGAGCCTTTGATTGCATTGGCTTCCCAGGGAGAACCTAGGTCCCACATTGGTGGAGGCTTTGAATCCAGATGTCTATTGTTCCTCCAGATTCAAGCTCCCCTCTCTACCTGACCATGTGCTCTGGCCATGCAGCGGGCACCATTACCTGGGAGCACATGGCAGGCTGGTTGCTACACAGAGCATACTACATTACACATACTAAGAAAATCACAATTCTGAAGGCTGGATTTTGGAGCCTGTAGAAATAATCTTTTCTCTTACTTTGTATAATATATACTACTTCACAAACCACGGATAACAGAAGGAAGCTATAGAGGGCAACAATGTTCTGTCCCTGACCACAAAATTTTATGGTACAACATCCTAAATTTGAAAGTTTGGGGACAGAAGCCAAGGATAGAAACCAGGAATCTTCCTTTTTTTTAAAAAAGAGCACAGCCCGGGACTCTCTGAAAAATGAATTCCATATCCAAAATTCCACACTCCATGGTTTTCTGAGGCTCCATGGAACGGCAGCACATGCAACTGCATACTGCATAAGCTGTGTCTCCTAGCACCAGCTGCCACATTACCCTCTGGCCTTATATTTGTGGTGTGATTAGCTGGCAAAGTTGACCAGGGTTCATTTTTTCTAAAATGTGCCCAGGACTTAGAAACACGAAGAATAGCCAGGCCTCAGAGCCCCCTGTCTATTAAGGATAACCAGAAAGCCACAGTGGCTGCCTTTGATCTGTGAATTAGAATTACGAGAATAGCTTCCTCACATCGTTCCTCCTGTTAACCCGCCATCGCCTCAATCTCTGTGGTATATAATGACTCACAGCAGGGTCGTTTAAGACATTCTGTACTGTATCCAGTTTTTCTTCCAAATGATCTCACTGACAGCACAGCGATTCTTTCAATTTCCTGACTATTTAGAACGGAACGCTTTTGCACTGATCATGTTTGGAAAGCATTATGGATTTATGATGCCTTCTCCCAGTAATAGCTGGAAGCTCTCCCTTCAGCACAGTAGGAGATTCACCGTTTGCAGTTCTGTGAAGGATTGTGCCATTTTAAAATGGCATCTTTCTCCACAACTTTGAAGGGACTAGGGAAAGAGGCCCGCTTTCTCAAAGTTTGGTAATGTATAAGCATGGTAACAGAGACATCCTATGCTCTTCTAAACCCATGGATAAAGCCTGATGAGCCAGACAAAAATTAACCATATCTAGATAATGTTAACTTAAATGGAAAAGCTAAGAATCTTTGTACCATTAAAAAGCAATGCTCAGATGTGCTGGATTGCAATCACCAAGTGCGACACTTTTGTAAATCCATTTGTATTATTCACATATGCTAAATAATCCTCTTTCATTCTGCTTTCAGTCCACTTTCCAACTGGATTTTGCCAGTTCACACAGTAAAAATCCAGGTGGAAAGTGCAGTGAAAGTGGATTGAAAGTGGATTATTTAGTGTGTGTGACCACAGCCATTATAAGGAATACTAAGGTAAAGTAAGGGGCAAGCAAATAAGGACTGGCTCAGATATTTGGCTAGCAAATTTATGTGCTGTAAGGCACAAGGTAAAGGATGCAGGCCACAGAATGGGTGACACTGTGTGTGAGCTGAGCATCAGCACACAGGAAAATACATGCAATTTATCCCATGCTTTCAGGGATCATTTTGTAAAAAAAGAGGTGCATGATCTTATTAGTATAACTCATTAGCATAACTTATTTGCATATGCCACAACCCCTGACATCACCGGAAGTGTGTAAGAAGACAACACCCACCACTCAGGCTCCACCTCAAAAATATCCAGTTATTTCCCAACTCAGAGCTGGCGAGCCAGCTTTACACTTTACCCTACAACAAGCATAAAAATACAGATCAAGTTAGTATGCTTTTGCTTTTTTCCACAGCACATCGCTTTATGTGCCTGCTCCTGGGCTTGTTACTCCCAGAGCTGCGTTCCTGCGTGTTCCTGCTCAAAATGACCCCGCTCTCCCCTCACTATATTTCTTTTCTAGGGGCAATGGGCAGGGGGGAGGCTGACTTTTACCATATCATTTCCCCCAATGAAAACCTCTCCCCCAGTGCAAGTCACAGTTCAATCGCCTTCCCGCCATGGACACCTTTAAGAGAAATCTAAACTTTAAAAAATTGTACACCACCCTGGCGGGTCTCAGGCTCAACAAATATTTAAAATTTCAGTTCTTTGGAAAGGCAAAAACTGTAATCAAGAATTATCAGCGTCCTAAAAAAATGGTTTTGATCTTGAGAAACAAAAAGGAAGCTCTGCTCATATTTGGAGCATTCTAACCTCCCTCCAAGTACATTCATGACTTACCCCTAAAAGATGAACCTGGAATCCAGTTATTAAGTACTGGGCATTTTGAACAAACTTCATAGCCTTTCATTATTGCAAAATCTACTTAAGGCTCAGAGATACATCTAACAGAGAAGCTACTCCACTGCCTTCACTGGCAGATGAAAGGTGTAAGGTGCACCTGCCCTGACCTGAATAGCCCTGGTTAGTTGGATCTCGGAAGTTAAACAGAGTCAGCCCTGGCTAATATTTGGATGGGAGACCTCCAAGGAATACCAGGGTTGATACACAGAGTCAGGCAATGGCAAACCACCACATCTTGAAAACCCAATGGAGTTAAGTCAGCTGTGATGTGATAGCACTTTCCAACACCAAGGTGCACCAGCCTGCCATTGCCTTTATGAAAATGAGAAGCTGCAGAATGGAGCTTCCATTTCAAAACTTTCATCAAATCCTAGTGGAATTAGAAAAAGCCTATGGTGCACATTTTAGACCATATAGTGGTGTGGTGGTTACGAGCGGTGGACTCTAATCTGGAGAACCGGGTTTGATTCCCCACTCCTCCACATGCAGTAGCTGGGTGACCTTGGGTCGGTCACAGTTCTCTCAGAGCTATTCTCTCAAGAGTAGTTCTTGAAAGAGCTCTGTCAGTCCCACCTGCCTCATGGGATGTCTGTTGTGGGGAGAGGAAGGGAAGGAGATTGTAAGCCGCTCTGAGACTCCGAGTGAAGGGCGGGGTATACATCCAAACCTTCTTCTTCTCCTTTTCCCCAGCAAATGTTCAGTCTCTCTAGAAATGGAGAAAAGATTAGGCTGTGGGGGGGGGGGGATGTCCTAAGGAGATGCCAATTATATGGGTTTCTACTCTCCCCAGTTTTGATTTTTGATAGAGGCATCTAACAAGTCAGATTTGCTGCGATTTCTACCCCCTCCACTATTTAGCTGAAGAAGCTAGAAGATGCAAAGAGTGACAGGCAGGCAGCCCTGTGAGACCACAGGAGAAATATTAGATCTTCGTCCATCCATCACTGGAGAAGAGCTTTGATTGCCTGAATGTCAGCGGCTTCAAAGGCAGTTTGTCCATCTGGACCTCTCCCAGCCTTATTGGCACTCTGTAGAAAGATGAGAAGAGCTGTCACTTCAGAGAACAAACTGAATTCTGTGTACCCTCAGCAGTTTCTCATGAGAAGAACTATATCCGCCATTGCTTAGACATGTAGTTTAAATCATTCATAATAATCTTCATACCTGATGCTTTATGTAATTTCTCAGCTGCCAGTCCCTCTGGTTTATGAGTTGGCATATATAAACAACAACAAAAAGACCATTCCCAAACCACTGATCTTTGAAAGACAGGTTTTAAGGGCCTATCTATCCATTACAATAAACATGAATTGTGCTGGGGCTCGATATGTAAAGGGGGGCCTAGCATAAAGGGGGACTTGCCATTAACTAATAGGGATGGGCAGGAACCTAAAAAAGGCAGTTCAGTTCGGTTTGGGGTCTAGGGCAGCCCATGGATGAAACACCGGACTAAACCCTGAACCAAACTGGCCCAACATGAACAGAACCAGTCTGGCAAGTTTGGTCCCCCCCCCCCCCTTTCTTCTTGCTGGGAACAAAGGGGATGGAGATCACCCAAGAAAGGACTTCCTTTCCCCCCTTTCTCCTTGCCATGGTTCAGCAGGGATTGCCCTGGAAGAGGCTTCATTTAACCCTTTGGTTTTGCTCTCCACCCCTTCAAAGCAAAACTAAAGAGTTACATGGCTGGCAGCCATTTAAACCTAACAGCTGAGTGGCTGACCCCTCACTGGTTTAAATGTGCATGTAGTACATGTTCCCATTACACATGGTTGGTGGGCTTTTGGCATGCATCTCTGAAACATACGAAAAGTGCTTGTATACAGAACACAACCTTACAAATGCAGTCTTTTAGCAGCTCTGTCTTTCTGGAAGATCTGTAGGCACACGTTGGCAACAGCTATAATCAAGAGGTCTGGTCTAAAACGCATGGCTCTTTTTTCTGAGACACCAGGTCCTCCCCAGAGGCTGGCATCTCTAATTTTCTTCCTTAGCAATTGAGACTGCATTGATTACAAACAGTGATGTCCTAAGCAAAGTTACACTCTTCTAAGCCTGTTGACTTCATAACTGCTCTTAGGCTGGCACTGCAATTTACATACAGTTATAGTTACAATTCAGGTTTCAGATGCTAACTCAGACTGGAGGGCTAGCAGTAGGCTAGTCTGGAGTTTTCATCATTCTCAGCCACTGGGGGGGGGGGTATTAGAACACAGAAGTGCAATGCAAGTTGATCCCAGCAGTTTCCTTATGATTGCCTAACGCCCCCACTGCATTCTTCTCTGCAAAGGAAATGTTAAAGTACACAAATGTGAGCATCAACAAAAAATCCTATTTTTTCAGATTCTGACCTCAGAACCTTCTAAACAAGTTGTTCTGACCCGTGTCCGTTCAGAAATTGCTAGCTGGACAGGCACTTTACAAAGTTATGGCCCTAACAACACAGTCCAGCAGGATTTTGAAAGGGAAGTTGATTTTGTCCTTCATGTTCAGATCGTCAGCTTTCCATTGGTTAACTCATGTTTCAAAGGGGAAGTCAGGAAGGTCTTAGATACCCCAAACACACAAGTGTTGGCAAAAGATACTTAATGACTCCCATTTGTCAAAATAATCGCAGTAATTGACCACAGCCTATCACTAGATGAGTGTGTCAACAATGCCTGCGAACACTCTGTCACTTGCAATCTCAACGTTTGCAGTTTTCCAGATATACCTTCTTTTGTTGCAAAGTAATAAATCAGTCTGAGCCTGTCAGTTTCCACATTTTGGCCCACAAAGTTGTCTGAGGAAAGTACCATGAGAAGAGAACACAAAGGGGAGACAGAATCAAAGTCTGGCTTTAGAGGTGCCCATAAGGTGATCCCAAACCACACGCAGAAGGACACAGAGTAGAAAGGAACATATATTTTTTTTGGCCACAGCTAGTGCAAGAGGGTCCATGTTTACCAGCATTCCATTAAAAAGTTTATACAGTAAAGCCAATACAGATTTTATTTCACCACTCCATAAATTTGAAATCACATGGGCAGATGGTTATTTAAATACAATCAAGCAGCACCCTCTTAGTGGCTAATGGCACAGAATGGACCATCCATAGGTGTTCCCGGGGAAGGTTTTAGACCTTGCCAACCCCTCGGTAACACCCCCCAATAAATACAGCTTCCCAAGAGTTACACGCTCTTCTTGCCTCTTGCTTCTCCCTCCCTCCCAGATCTTGGGTGCACCACTGGGATCCGACACATGTTTTCTGCAGGTTCAGAACTCATGCTTTTCTCTCCCTTTTGTCCTGAAATATCCTTCCGTTTTCCAGCAAAACTTCGCCAGACTCCTGTATAGTTAAATATCACCCTGATGGATACCATCGATATACCTGCTAATGCAAACATCTCTTTAACTCTACCTAACTTCCTAGATCTGTATAGTTGTGTGTATGATTGTGTAGCATTTGTGTGAAACATTTTATTCTTACAAAGTAAACAACAACTTTTTTAACTTGGCCTTGGGGTTTTGTGTCAGTTTCTTGGGAGTTCAGGAGAAGCCCAGCCTCTGTATACACAGGTGAAGATCCGTAATGCCTACTGCTGATTGTTAAGAGCTAATATTTCCCCAATATTGATAATAGAACAAAGCAGTCAGGCTAACAGTTGGGCATGTCCACATGAGCTGACTGGTGGCCAGTGGCATGCATGCAACTGGCTGTTGGGGTGGAGGCATCCTGACCAGCTGGCAAAGGAAGGAAAGCTAAGACAAGCCAACTTCCAGTATCCAAAGTGTGGCCCCTTGAAATATTTTCATCTTGTTTCTTCAGTGAGTTTGCGCAGTTCTCTTGCTGCGGGATGGGCCCATTGCTAAACCATGGCTACAGGTAAAACACAGGTACCATGTTTATTTATTTTTTGCTTGAGATATTTATATACTGCCATTCCAATTGAAGATGCTAAGGCAGCATCCCATGCAGTGGTTTCAGCATCCCATGCAGTGGACTAGGATCTAGAATACCCTCATCTGAATCCCCTCGCTGGATGACCTTGAGCCCATCATGCAGTCTCAGCCTAACTTACCTCACCAGGTTGTTGTGAGGATAGAGTGGAGGCGGGAAGAATAATGTAAGTTCTGAAACTTCAGAAACCTCAAAGATTGGACTACATCCAAAGTTAAAAGGTTCTTTTGCATCCTCCACTGATAGACCGCTGGTTCCAAGACTGCAGTGGTTTTGTCCTACCACTATATATATATATATATATATATATATATATATATATATATGTGTGTGTGTGTGTGTGTGTGTGTGTGTGTGTGTGTGTGTGTGTATATATATATACACACATATATACATATATATATATATATATACATTCATTTATCCCATGTCTTCCAACAAGAGAGAAAAGAACAAACTTACTAAAATAGCAGGGATGGTGTTCCTCTTTCTTGACTAGGAATTCTAGAAGTCACAAACACATATTTCATTTAGTAGGACTCCAAAAATTACTGAGACAGAGCGGGCACTGTGCTTTCAAGTCTTGAATACCACTGGTGATAAAGTCTAATCATTTAATTCCCCCATTTGTTTGCATCTCATATTATAAGAATGAATTAAATTGTATTGTCTTTATCCTTTCAGTGCACTATGGCATCGGCCCATTTTTTAAAAAAAGAGCAATGAAAAAGTTTGGTGATAAATCATTTAACTATGCAATTCTCAATTTATAATTTAAAACGCTCATTACATTTTTTCCTTCTGATTACTAAGCCAGCCAACTATCTTTGTTTTCAAGCCTGCCTTTTGCATTTCCACATTGTTCTACTTAGAGATTATTTCTTTGGAAACTGAACTGGGGGAAAAATTAGTTACTGAATGCTCATCAGTATTAATGCTTAATCCCCTGAGGCCACTGAATGAGCACCTCTTGATCTGATGAGACTTAATGTCTGTCCTGAACAGCAATATATAAATCCACCTTCATGTACCTTCCCCTCAGCTTATGATTAATCACCTCTTACTGGTTCATTTGAGTCCAGCATTAAAACCCCACTCCTCATATAGTTAATGCAGAACCTGTTAGGAGATGTGTGTGTTGTTATCGGAAAACCTAACAAACTAGAATGAGTGCACTCATTATAAGAACAGCTTCTTAGTCTGCCACTTCAGGAAGAAGTCAGAATGGTGGAAGTGTGGGTCCTGATTAAAATTTCCGGAGTCTGAGACCATTCCCACAAGAATAAGCCACCAGATAAGGGTAAACCACCAGAGAGTGGAATAAATTCCATACTCACTAATAGGGTTCTGAGGTGGCTGTAATTACTCTGGGAAAAGATCCTGTAGATTGAAGCAACAGGCTCACTGAAGTCAGGAACTCAGTATACTGTGGTATTCAGCTGGCCATTTATTTTATTTTTTCTGCCTTTCCCCCCCAAGGAGTTTGAGCTGGCAAACATTGTTCTCACCTTGTGAGGTGGGTTAATATGAAAGAATGACTGGTCCATAGATCCTGCCCTTTAGATCATAGTCTAACTACTATACTATGCCAATTGTCATGGAAAGAAAGTGTGCTGAATTTTAATTATGCTGAATTTTAAATCAGGCACTTAGTACAAGGCTTTAAGTTAAATGGCATTGTGAAATCAGAAAAGGTACATGACGAAGGACAAAACTGATCCTAGGGGAAGCACAGCTTTTCTTTCAGAGAAAGGTTCAGCGAGGGTTTAGATCTCTGAGTAGGGATTTGTTTCGTGAAGTCATGTTTGTGGAAGGTCATCCAGCACAAACTTTCCATGAACTTTCAAGCTGTTTGTGGAGGTTCCCGTCTGTTCATGAGTGGAGACATTTCCAGACAGGTTAGAGACAACACCCATATAAAAGGCTTGAAAATACAGGAAGAAGAGTATAAATTATTAGCCTTTGCTGATGATCTTGTGTTTATTGTTGAAGATCCAGTGAATACTTCTTCATATTTGATAGAATCAATACATGAATATGGTCAAATGGCAGGCCTGAAGGTGAATTTCCTAAAGACACATATGATTGCCAAAAACTGTATGCCACAACAGACAGAAAATATTCAAAAAAAATTGGGTATAGAGATAGTAAAGAAAGTTAAATACTTGGGAATAATAATCTCTGACAGAAATACGACACTTGTAGAAAATAATTATAGTAAATTAATTAAAGATATCCAAAAAGATATAACAAGATGGAATAATCTGAAACTTTCCTTTATGGGTAAAATATTGATGATTAAAATGAACATTTTACCTAGATTTCTTTTTTTTTTAATACAAAATTTACCAATATTAAGAAGTATGAAATATTTGGAAGAATTGACAAGAATATGTAGTAAATTTATTTAGAATAACAAAAGGCCCAGAATCAGACTGAAAATAATACAAGAGAAAAAAGAAAGAGGAGAATTTAGTCTTCCTAACTGAGAGCTGTACTGTAGAGCTGCAGCTTTGGTATGGATATGAGACTGGATCACTCTGGAAGATACACAACTTTTGAAATTGGAGGGGCATAATTTACCGATGGGGTGGCATTCATATATTTATTATGAGAAGGAAAAAGTGCACTCTGTATTCAATCAGTACATTGTAAAGGGAGCCCTAATGAAGATATGGAGATTGATTAAAACGAGATACTATGGCCGAGGACAGACTGGCAGTCTGGCCCACTTTGCCTCCGCTTTAAAAGCGGAGGCAGAGCGGCATTTCAGACTGCTGCATCTGCCTGGAGGAGGTGGCCCGGATGCATCGCGTCTGGCACCGCGCTCCTCCCGCAGCAGTCGGGCACCACTTCAAAGTGGTGTCCCGGCTGCTGTGGCACGCATTTCACCCGCTTCCGGTGGGTGTGAATAAGTGCCGGGCGGGGGAGCCACACGGCGTTTGGCCGCCGCTGCCAGAAGCCGCCCACAGTCTGGATGCTACAGGCAGCTTCCTTGCAGCAGTGTGCGAACGCCGCATGGCGGGGGCAATTCCCCCCGCCTTGTTCTGCCATACTGCGGAGGTGCGGCAGAATACCAATCTGTCCACGGCCTCTGATAAAACTCCAAAATGGGTCTCTCCCTTAGAGGCATTGATTAAACCTTCATTAATAACTGATATGAAAAAAGTAACGTATGATATATTGTTAAATAAAAATATTGTTAAAAAATAACGAACTAAAAACAGAAGAAAACAATATATGGGAAAATCTAAATCTGACATACTGGGAAAGAATACAAATTAAATCTTGGTTTAATAAAGATCGTAAGAGTGGGTTTCAGAGAACAATGATTTAGATAAAATATGGCTTTCTTCAAGTGACAAACTGATACAAAAACTGTATAATTTATTATTAGAGGACTATATGTTGGATGAACAGGTTAAAACAACTATGATTCTATGGATGAAAGATTTTGGTTACAATATTGAGCTGGATCATGTAAAGACATGTAAAGACAGGGGCTGAGGACAGACTGGCAATCTAAAGCGGAGGCAAAGTGGAGGGAACTGGTGCGGGGGAAAAACCCCATGGAGCTGGCCGTTCACACTGGCCAGAGCAATGCGGACTAGCGGCGATACGGAGCGTTCAGACTGCCACGGAGCGTTCAGACTGCTGCGGAGCCGGCTCGCGCGCGCCGCTGCACTTTTTTTTGTTTTCCTTTGATGTGTTTCGCATGTTCACACTGCCGCCTCCGGATGCCTCCCGCTTCTTCCAGTTCACACTGTTTGGAAGCGGGAGGCATGCGGAGGACGGCCCCTGAACACCGGTTTTACCCGGTGTCCTGGTAAAGCGGAAGGAAAGCGACTGGGAGATGGGTAAGTACGAAACGGAGCCGACGGACAAATGCGCATGTCTGAACGTGCTCCTTTCTTCCGTCTCCGAAGCGTGCCTGCCCCGCTTTAGATTGCCAGTCTGTCCTCGGCCAGGGTATAGAATATATGTAACGTTTTTGACCTCCTCAGTTGTAAGTGAAATATGGATGTCTTGTGAGTTGATAACTGTAATACATGAAAAATGAATATATATATATATATATATTTAAAAAAAGAAAAGAAACAGCAGCACATGGGGCCCTGAGAGTGGCATACCAAGCCTCTTCAGCTTCTGGAAGTCAGGATCACACCTCATGCAGAGGCTGTAGGACTAATATTCAGTTCAGAATTCATTGCTGCCCACAACCCATTAAATTTAGTGTTGAAGGGATCTCAACAGCCGGATGGATCCTCCAGTTAATCTAGTGTACACTGTAAAAGCTGATGTAGCCTCCTCAAGTGGAGGTTGTGAGGCATGAAAAAAAGTTAATTCACATTATCAAAGCTAGGATTTGGCTTTCATCAATGGCTTTGCAGTTCTCATAAGCTTTACACACTTTGTTTCTCATCCACATAGTCAACTATGCCAGAAAAGTTGGAAGGTAGGAGGGAGGTGTTAGGAAGAGAATATCACGATTTGTGGTATATGATAAGGTGCAGATGTGATCAGCAGACACAGATATTATGACACCTTACTGAGATTACTAAAGGTCTCTTAAGGGGTAGTTCCAGCACCAGAGTACACATCTCACAGAGAACAGTGGACATGATGCATCACCATTACTAGATCAGACTGTGTGTGTTTCTCACTAAGGGAGTCAGGAGGAGTACGCCCTTCCCATATTTCAGCATATTTGTGATTGTTTCTGAGAAATACCTACATTTCTGACCACCTGACGAATACTGTTGGCTGTTCTACACTGAATAATTATTGTTCTAAACAGCTGAATGTGTCATCCAAAATACAAATACCTGTTTGGATAATGTTGATTACATTGCTGGTAATGATGATAACATTGCTCTCAGCCCCACCTACCTCACAGGGTGTCTGCTGTGCAGAGAGAAAGGGAATGAGGTTGTAAGCCAGTATGAGACTCCAAGTGAAGGGTGGGGTATAAATCCTCCTCCTTCTCCTCCTCGTCTTCCTCCTCCTCCTCTTCTTCTTCTTCAGAGTAAACCTCTGAATATTAGTGCTGGGAGGCCACAAAAAGGAAAGGCCTCAGCCTCTTTGCCCAGTTTGTTGGCCCTCCTGGGCAATTGATTGGCCACTGTGTGAAAAAAGATGCTGGATTAGATGGACCACTGGTCTGATACAGCAGGACTCTTCTTATATTCTTGTCCTTGACAAAAAAAAATCCTTGCCTCCTTCCAAGGAAAATAAAATACAAGTATTAATTATTAGATACAGATGATGTTGTGACCTGGATAAATTATAAATAGTAAATCAGTACATTGAAAAACAACAGCATGATTAGAAGTTTCCATTAATGTAGAGACCTGTCAGCCATGCCTCATTAATGGGACATAAGTGCAAAGAGTCCATTAGTTTTCAGCTTATTTTTCAGTCCCTCTTTGTACAATACAGATTGCTTTGGGAGATTCTGAAACAAACAAACAAAAACTCCCAGTAGAGGTTAAGTGCCAATTAAAAATAATAGGAATAGCTAAGGAGTTTCTTGAGAGAAAACAAAAATCTTGACTCATTTTCAGGCAGAACAATGGTTGGTTTCATGAGTAAGGTAAGCAGTGTGTGTGTATGTTAAGTGCCATCAAATAGCTTCTGACTTATGGTGACCCTATGAATTAGTTCTCCGAAATGTCCTAACAGTCTTGCTCAGGCCTTGCAAACTGGAGACTGTGGCTCCCTTGATTGAGTCAGTCCATCTCATGTTGGGTCTTCCTCTTGTCCTGCTGCCTTCAGCTTTTCCTAGCATGATTGTCTTTTCCAGTGACTCTTGTCTTCCCATAATGTCACCAAAGTATGATAGCCTCAGTTCTGTCATTATAGCTTCTAGGGAGAATCCAGGTAAGCAATATAATAGGTTTAATCTCACTTGGCTTTTGCTTAGTTTATTTTTTTTTAAAGCCCAAGAACTGTGTTGTAAAGTTATGAGGCGTGACCAGTCAAGTGTGGTTCTTGTTTGTGTCTGGCACCCTCAGTCATTCTATATGTTTGCGCAGACACAGCAAGATCCTTGCAGCACCCACCTAATAGTGTGGCAAAGCAAAGGTCCCCAGCATTGTTCAGCTTTGTTTTTTTGTTTTTTTTAACTTTATTTTTAAAGTAGTTTTTTATACATTATAAGTTAAACACTTATAACAAAAAGAGAAACATATACATAATTTTTGGAGCCACACATCTTAGTTTAACCAAGCATAAAATTTGGACCATATCTTCATCGGATTTGTCCTGTCATTCATATTCAAAAGAAAACCTAGTTTGCTCATCTCTGCCCAATCCAGAAGTTTAGCAATCACAGCATCTTCACCCGGAAGCGTTGCAGATTTCCACGCGCTAGCCCGAACTATCCGGGCTGCTGTCAGTATAAAAGCCAATAATCTTTGTTCATGGCTAAGCAGACCTTCAGGAAGTATATTTAGCAGAAAGATTTCTGGAGCTAATGATATTTCCGATCCCATTATCTCCTTAATCATATTATGCACCATTAACCAATATCTTTGCATTTTTTTACATTTCCACCACATATGATAGTATGTTCCTATTTCCACCTCACACATCCAACATCTATTTGTTACATTTTTGTAGCATTTATGAAGCCTATCAGGGGACCAGTGCCACCGGTAGAAGAGTTTATAGATATTTTCTTTATAATTTATCACACCCAAAAATTTAATTGTTTTCCAGATTTTTGTCCACTGATCAACCTGAATATTATAGCCAAAGTCTTGCATCCATTTCACCATTGAGGGTTTTATCTTTTCATCCTGCATTTCATAAGCTAGGATTATTTTATAAATTTTATTAAGTTTGTTTTTATTCATCCAATTTAGATCTAATCCATTCGGAACATCATAAAAATCAACCATTTTATCTAGATGATACCTAGAATTTAATTGATTACATTCCCACCACGATAATTGCAAATTTAGTTCACTTTTTAGCTGATCATTGCACTTTAATTTCCCCTTATTATCCAACAATTTATCATAACTCACTAAATGTTTTGAGTTTATCAGCGATGGCTTAATAAAGGCCTCCAGCGGGGAGACCCATCTGGGCATTTTTAAATAAATTTTTTCTTTTATACTTAGCCAATTTTTCATGAGTGCTGCTCTTAGAGTATGAGTACTAAAATTTGCATGGATTTTGTGCTTATTATACCATACATAGGCATGCCATCCCATGTAAAGGTCATGCCCTTCTAATGCCAGAATTCTGGCGTTGTCTAACAGTACCCATTCTCTCAACCAAACTAGGGCTGCGGCTTTCCCATAGATTTCCCAATTTGGTATGGCAATCCCTCCTTCCTCCTTCTGATCTTGTAAAATTTTCCACTTTACTCTAGGTTTTTTGGGGAACCAGATGAATTTTTTTGTTAATTCATTAATATTCTTATAGAATTTAGCACTTTCTGCCAACAGTGGAATTGTTTGTGCCAAGAATAGGAATTTTGGGAGGATATTCATTTTAATCGCCGCTACCCTGCCTAGCCAAGACAGCTTTAGATTTTTCCAGATATCCAATTCTTTTTTAATCTTTTTTAATAATGTGTCATAGTTATCCTCTATCAAAGAGCTAGTCTTACTGGTACATATTACTCCCAGGTATTTCACTCTTTTCACTACCTCCATTCCAAATTTATTCTGTATTTTTATCTGTTCCTGAGTAGGGTAATTTTTAACAAGAATCTTTGTTTTATGTATATTAATCTTTAATCCCGAAACCTCGCCATAGTCTTTGATCTTTTCTAATAGTCTACCTAGAGATATTTCTGGATCTTCTAAAATAAACATTACATCGTCGGCATATGCGCATAACTTATATTCTTGCCCCTTACATTTAAGGCCTTTAATAGTTTTATCCTCCCTAACTTGATCGCATAGGGTTTCCAGAGCAAATATGAACAATAATGGAGATAAGGGACACCCCTGCCTAGAACCCTTTTCAATTTTAATCTCTTGTGTAGTGTCTGAGTTAATTCTTACTCTAGCCGTTTGTTTATTATATATTGCTTTGATCATGGATTCGAATTTTTCTCCCGCCTCATATTCCTTTAATTTATTCATTATGAATTCCCATGCTAGGCTATCAAAAGCTTTTTCCGCATCCATGAACATTAATATCGCTGATCTCTCCGGATGTATGTCATAGAATTCTAAAGCATTAATTAATATTCTCCAATTCTCTCTTAGATGTCTATTCGGCAAGAATCCTACTTGGTCTTTATTAATTATCTGAGACAGGACCCATTTAAACCTTTCCGCTAGTATATTGGTGTAGATTTTATAATCAGTGTTTAGTAAAGATATTGGCCTATAATTACCAATATTATCTAAGTCATCTTTGGCTTTGGGTATTAATGTTATCAGGGCTTCATTCCAGGACTCTGGTACTGAGCTCGTAATTCCTATGTTCTTGACTAGGTCTTTAAATACCAGAGATATTTGGCTCTCAAAAATCCTATAGAACTCACCTGGAATGCCGTCCGGACCCGGAGCTTTGTTCATTTTCTGTCTTTTAATAGCCTCCACAACTTCACATATTGTGATTGGTTCATTTAATTTTCTCTTTTGATCTATCGTGAATTTATTTAATTTGGTTTTCTCCCTGAGGTATTCCCTTACCAGATTTTCATCCTTATTCTCTTGTTTATATACTTTAGAGAAGTAATCTTCCACTATCTTTTTTAAATCTTTTAATAAGTATTTGTTTTCACCTACGGGGTCCTTTAATGTAATTATTGATTTTTTACCCTCTTCCCTTTTTAGCCTATATGCCAGCCATCTTGATGGCTTATTAGCATTTTCAAAAAAAAAATAATTTATTATATTCAATCTTTTTCCCTATCTCTTTACTTAATAATAAATTTAATTTATGTTGTTTATATAGTAATCGTTGTTTACTGTCTTGTTCCCCTTTGGTTTTCAACATATTCATTTCTTCCACTTTTATTTGCTCAACTAGAAGTTTATATTCTCTATTTTCTTGTTTTCTTTTCCACAGGGTGTAACTAATCATTTTTCCTCTTATGTATGCCTTAAAGGTATCCCATATAATATTAATAGAAATTTGGGGCTGAATATTTAATTTAAAAAATTCTTTAATGTTATCTTTCAAGGATTCGACAAAGGCTTGATCTTTTAGGATATATCTATTCATGGTCCATCTGGGCGCTCTCCTAACCTCGTTAAGTGTTAATAAGATTGGGTTGTGATCCGCAAAGGTTAAGGGGCAGATCTCAATATCTAACATCTCCATTATTATAGATCTGGATACCCAGGCCATATCTATCCTTGACCATGACTTATGCCTACCTGAATAGAATGTAAATGCCTGCTTGTTCTTATTTTTTGTTCTCCATGCATCTAAGAGGTCTTGCTCTTCTACTAATTGATAGAATATCTCCGGTAGTGTTTGGCCTTTATTTTTTTTCCCCATCTTGGTTTGCGTTTTCCTATCTAGTTTTCTCTCTACTACAGCATTGTTCAGCTTTGGACACTATTGGAATTTTGAGAACACATTGTGGGTGCCACCACCAATTGCTGCTGCTGTGGGAGTAGGGTTGTCATTTTGGGGATCTTTGTGGGGGGGTGGAACTAGGTATCACGCCATGTTGTAGGATGCCACAGCATCAATTCTGACCATGTAACTGGAAGTGACACCACATGCTGCAGCAGTGCTGTCACAGTCCCCCAAATCTCTATGGTAAAACCATTGCTAGAACATCATGATGATGTGTCACATCACTTCTGGTTATGCAACTGGAGTTACCTCCATGGTGTTTTCCTTCTCCCATTTTCTACTAGCAGAGGGCAGCCAGCACTTGCAGCCCCAGATTCCTCCCAAGGCTATCTGAGAGTTGCTCCAAGATCAATCATGTTTTGGGCAGCTGACTGGCCCCCATGTCTTCCAAGGTGCAGTTGTGGCAGTAGGCTGTAGCATGCAGCTGTGTGGGGTGTCTTCCCAGGCCTCCCATCTTGCCAAGGGAGGGGAACCTTAATCCCCACAAATGCAGATCCAGATTCCCTTAGCACCTGCTCTTGGGAGGCTTTTCCCCATCACAGTGTACTGCTGCCTGAGCATTCTCTGCATGGAACAGCTGTGGTAATGGAAATGGGCAACTGGTGTCCAGGATGACCCATCCCATGTAGCTGTCTGGGGCCACACAGAAGTGCTGAGTGGGTCTGATCTTTCTTCCCCTTCCAGAGGCCACAGCAGCACAGAGTGGAGACTGTGCTTCCCACCCACCCAACTGTCTGGGTCCCCCTATGTGGGAGGGGGCCCAGCTACAAAATGGCTGGCATTTGGGAAAGGCTCAGAACCAAAATGTCATGACATTCTATGGTCTCCTTGACTCTTCTGCTTCAGTGAGGCAGCAGATGGTTAGGACTGGCCCTTTACTTTGGGGAAGAAGAACTGGGCACTGCGTTGAGGATCACGTTGAGGATATATATGACATTTTGGCACATGGCAAAGTGAACACAGATTGATGACTTTCCTGTCATTCTCATGAATGGGACTTGTCTTCTGAATGTAAAATATGTATTTTCTTTGCAATTCACAATTTCTGGGGTGGTGCAGATATCAAATTCTGGAGCCATCTTAGCCTAGGTGATTTTCTTGATAAGGAATGGTTTTAAATACAAAGAATGGAATTTGACACCATTGCTGGCTGTACTACACTGAGTGTAGCAGAATCCTTTACAAGTGTACAACAGACACTGTACTCTCACAGAATTGAAACATGAAAGGCTTTTCTGTGCTTTTCAGTATTGACTTCATCCTAACCAAAACCAACATCAGTGTCTGTTGAAGCCCCACTGGAATCTGGTCTCTACATCCCTCTTGGTTTTTTAAAAAAATTATTTCAGGATAAATTAGAATGTAAGTCCCTCGGGAAAGATGTGTCAAATTAAGGATTGTTTATCTTATCCCAGGTGGGTATTTGAAAGATCAGCCACTTGCACTTTTGGCAAGTTTTATACAAGCATGTCTATGCTCAGGGCTTTTTTTGTAGAAAAAGCCCAGCAGGAACTCATTAGCATAATAGGCCACACCCAACATCAGAAATGCATTTGCATATTAGACCACACCCCTGACAGCACAGCTCCCTCCCAGAATCAGCTTCCCTAGGTGCCCTGTGGCTTGCGGGAACCTGAGGAGGGGAGGCAGTTTAAACTGCCTTCCCTCCCTGGATTGGCTTGGCTTGGCTTCCCCAGGCTCCCCGCAGCTTGCGAGTCACCTGGGGAACCAGGGGGGAGGAGGCTGTGGGCGTGGCCAACTCAGAAGCCAGTCGGAAATCCATTCCTGTGCATTCCTACCCAAAAATAGCCCTGTCTATGCTATAGGCCAGGAGTTCCTATCCTTTTTGGTATGGTGATCCACAAGACCAAATTTACTAAGTATGGTGACTCATCCAAGACTGACCTGAGGTCTTTTAGTCCCCTAGGAAAATTATGACATTGGCACCCATCTAGTTCAGCTTTCCATTTTCTGCAGTGGCTAACCAGATATTTTTGAGAAATTAAGAAAAATCACACAAAGAGCACAACGGTTCCCACTATGAACCCCAAGCAAGTGGCATTCTGACATACACAGCCTTTGCATATGGAGGTTACATTCCAGCCTTTGACTCCCCTCTCCTTTTCCATTATGTCCTCTAATTCCCCTTGAGATTTTAAGAAACTCACTCTAGTAACTATCAGGACATATTCTCCTTCATCAGTATTTATATGCAGTGAAGACCCCCCCCCCCCCGCAGCTGATATATGACATGGAAGATAACTGTTTCCAGGGTCAGATCTTGCTTTGCAAAATACAAAAGAGGGCAATGGAAAGGGACCCTCTTTTGGGTCCCTGCCCACAGGCTGGGAAACACTGCTATAGACATCAGTTGATTTAACAGTCATTCCATCTTCCAACAGAATCTGGGAATTATAGCTCAGGTAGGTTGGGTGAGGCTTTTTAATGTCCACCAAACTACAGTTCTCAAGATTCTTTGGAGATGTTGTGACAGTGAATGTGACTGCAACCTCCAAGAGTGTTGCATTCCAGAGACCTCACCCTCAGAAGGCACAGCCCCAACCTGTGATATCATGACTTACTGAACCCCAAGCTTTTCCTCTCAAGGCAAAATGAAATTCAGTTTTGTATGTCCACAGGATTAAAGTTTCCTCCACAAAATGGCATTTTATGTCACCCCATATTGCCTTAAACTGTGGTTCCAGCTGGAATGTCACTTCCTTACTCTTTTGAGGGCCACTCTTTGGGTCCCTCTAACCCTTTCCTAGCCAACTACTAAGGGTGGGGACTATCTATCAGCCACCAGGCTTTTTCCATATCAGAGCCCAGGAATTACACTTATGCAGTTGCTAGGCAGTGCCTGGCAACCAGACGGAGGGTTGGGGGGGGGCACAGTGTCATAGGAGAACATTTTTAAAAATGCAGCCTTGTGTACTTACCAGAGGTACTTTATGGGAAGTGACAAAGGAAGCTCCATGATTCCTAGAGCTACCTCAGAAGTTAGTTGTAGCAGTTGTTAGAAATTCTATAGTAAAACTGTAGAGTTTCCAGAAATTCCTAGAACTACCTTTGTTGTTTCATGTAAAGAACCTCTGATACACAAAACTACATTTTTTCTTTAATTTTCTCCTGCTGCCACTCCGTGCAGTGGGTGAAAGGACCTGGAGGTAGATGATCCCCTGCCCCTGTTAGAGCGTAGAGACTTACCATTTATGTGTGACATTTCTTGCTCCTGCTTTCAGTTCTCTACCCTCAATAATTTGAGGGGTGGTAGAAGGATATGAGGGCAAGTTGGCTGTGACATCGAATTGCCAGAGCTGATTTGACTGATCTGGCCAGCTAGGCAATTCTCTCCTTTTGACCGCACCACTGCTTGTGTATGCTCTCACAGATGCATGTGTGGTGGAAGAGGATGACCATCCCAGATAACAGGAGGTGTAGGGGGAGAGGTGGCATCAATGGAGAAGCTCTAGGAATTTCCTCCAATCTCTGTGGTAAAGACTATAGAGATTGTGGGCTGGAATTCCTAGACCATTATGTAAATGCTGATTCCCCGCTCTCTCATAGAGGAGTATCAGAATTACCTCAGTGAATCATACCAAAGGCCCATTGACTCTGAATGTGGCAGTCCAATCATCATGGCCACTAGCTAGATGGACCCATTCCACATGAATTCCCTTTGGGCCTGTAACCATCACTGTGTTCTGTTTAATAAATTACATAAGTTAATTAGTCACTGAGAGAAGAAATGCTGCCTTTTGTTTGTCCTCAAATTGTTGCAAATCAATTTCACAGGAAGGACTGCCTCAACCTGATTTTTTGTGCAAGTGGAATTGCTTTCTCTCTGTCTCCACAGTGTTCATAATGTCGAAACCGTTCGTGCCCTTCCTAGTCATCTGCCTTGTTTGTTTATTAATTCATTTGTCACATTAAACTGTCATGGCTAATAGTGCTTGATAGACCTCTCCTCTTTGAATTATTCTGCTTATATCCCGCTCCTTTCCTCACCAAGCGGGGCTCAGGGCAGCGGAGCTTTTAAAGGGTGAAAACAGACATATTGTTTAAATGGTAGTCACAGTGGGTTATTTACCCCCAGCATGAGACCATCTTTGTCATTTGCATGACAAATATACACGCCAACAAGGCAAACACTGGTTCAGCCATTAAGTTTGCCCCATTACCCCACACTCCAGGCAGGCATTCTTCACTTAATTGTTTTAAAGTTGTAAAACTGGTCTAGATATTGGTGGGAGATGGGTCATTGGTAATAGCCAGTGATGTCATTGGTAATAGCCAGTCAGTGTCCCCTATAGCCTTTCTGACTCACAATAACCTTGCTGCAGCCTTTCAGAACTGGTTTTTCAGTCCTGTCTGAGATAGAAATGGTTCCATTTGTACTGGATGGGCCAAGGACACTTCCAGATCAGCCCCGCTTCTTTAGAAATGTCTTGTCTGTTTATACACTAAATCCACCTGAGCTACTGGTCATCACAACTGGTTGCAGTAAATTCCAAAACTTCTACACCTTAGGTAGTGTTGCCAGCTCCAGGCAGAGCCTGAGGAGGGTGGGGCTTGGGGATGGGAGGGACTTCAGTGGGTATAATGCCATAGAGTCCAGCTTCCAAAGTGGCCATTTTGTTCAAGTCGACCAATCTCTGTTACCTGGAAATCAACTGTAATAGTGGGAGATCTCCAGCCACCACATGGAGGTTGGCAACCCTAACTTCAGGTGTAATGATAGTAGGGTGCAAAGTTCCATGTAGGGCTGTACTAGAAACAGAGCCTGTTAAGGTATGTGTCACCTGCTCCCCCAGCAAGGCACATGTAGCTGGCTCCAGGGTTGCTTCTGGCTGGTTCTGAGCTAAGTCAGAGCTTGGACCCAGCTGGTGGCAGTGTGAATTCATGAGGCTGTGCCTGGGGCAAGCTGAATCCTGTGGTATATTGATAGGCACCCCCTCCCCCACTGTGCCACCTTGGATGTCTTTGTTGGGAACGGATCCTGATTAGAAAGCTAGCATGGTGTAGTGGTTAGGACTAGGATCTGGCAGAGCAAGGTTCAAATCACCACTCTGCCATGGAAACTCACTGGGTGACCTTGGGCCAGTCACTCTCAGCCTAACTTCTCTCACAGGGTGGTGGTTGTGAAGATAACATGGATGGGAGAAAAATTATGCAAGCTGCTTTGGGTACCCCAGTAGGGATGGGCACAAACCTAAAACATCCAGTTCATGGTAGGTCCCGAATGGAACCCTGAATGGAACCAAGCCAAAAGGCTCCCACCTAAACCGAGCCAGTCCAGTGAGTTCAGTTCACTGTGGCCAGGAGAAAGGGGGGGTCACCTGGGAAGGGTTAAATAGCTGCCAGTCATTTAACCCATCTGTTTCACTTCCCACACTTTGAAGTGGGGGTGGTGAAACCAATAGGTTTCATGGCTTACAGCCATTTAATAAATAATAAATTTATGTTAAATAAATACATAAAAATAAATAAATATAAGCCTAATAGCTAACAGGTGGACCCACCCTGCTGTTACATTTAAATGGCTGGCAGACATTTCATTGGTCAGTTTTACTTCCCCCTACTTGCAGCCAATTTAGCCCAGCAGCTGGGCTGGTCTGCCCATCAGCTGTTAGGTTTAAATGGCTCGCAGTTAAACAAACAAACACACTGTGAAACCAAATTGTCAGCTATATTGACAAACCAAATTCAAAAGATTAATGACCTAAATATCATAGTATTATACACCATAAACACTAAGAAACCCTCATCAACAATTGATAATAAAGCCAAATAATGATTCTTAAATGTTAACTACCTAAGACAATTCTCAAATTGCTTAATGCTTAAGCAAATGATGTTCAAGAGTAAGCTCTAAAGTCCAATAGTAGAATTTCAATGATTTTTCAATACTTGCAACTTGCACTTGAGAAAATGTCTGCTGAAAGAGTTCTGCAGATTGCCCAAATACAATAGTAACTGGCGGCAGGGGTGTGTAAATGGATAGGCATCTTGAAACTTAAGAATGTTGAAAGAGTCTAGAATGGCTGATGGCCATTTCAGCCTAACAATGGATTGGGTCCACACAGCAGCAGTTAAGTTTAAATGGCTAGCAGCCATGATACCAGTCCATTTCACTTCCCCCCACTTCAAAGCAGGGAGGAAGCGAAACCGACCAGTGAAATGGCTAGCAGCCATTTCAGCCTAACAGCTCAGTTGTGGACCCTTCACTGCTCAGGTGTTAGGTTTAAATGGCCCTGAACAGCTGAACTGGACAAAAGTCCGATAAATGTTCAGGGAAGGTGCCTTCCCTCAGCATCAGTTCAGGTGCTCTGAACCGGCCCAAGTTTGTGCTGAATTTTGGCTTGTGAGCCGGTTCATGCCCATCCTTATCCCCCAAGAGGGGGGGCAGTAAATAAAAAAGAGAGCTGTCCTTTTCGTCCTCCTGCAACACCTGCTTTTAATAGCAGTCTGTGCTTGAGACCCTAGAGGAGGAACAAGCCGCAGAATGAGATATGAGATGGCCTTCCCTTCCACTAGAAGTGATCTACTGTTTTTCTGCACACATGGAATAGCAATAATGTACCAGATGTGGAGGAGGCTTCCTAGGAAAGAAGAAATTACTAGAGCTTTACAAGGAGAAGGAATAAGTAAATGTTCTCTGTTTTTTTTTCTTTATTATATTTGTTTACAATATTTTTATATACATTTTTTTGTGCTTGCTTTTGTTAGGTTTCTTTGTTTTGTGCACTCATATTGTCTGGTGTTAGACCCACAGTGTATAGCAATTATACCTACAGGGTATGTAATTTATACAGCTAATATGCCTATCATGTATAATACTGATTTTTTTAAAAAAATTACAAATAACGTTAGGGGAAAATGTATGCATTTTACGGGGGCGGCAAACAGCCTGAGGAAACAGAAAATGCCATGAAAGAATCAGCAATTTTGTTTAGAGAAGTAAAATTGAATGGAGATTTCAGGTTGAAACAAAATGGATGAGAAATGAAAAATTATCGCCAATAAGGCACCGACTATAGCCAGCTTTCCACATATGTAGGACATACAATTGCAGCCTAAATTTGCCCCCTAATCATAGGTTGGCTAGGAAAAGTTGAAGGCAGCATGAAAAGAGGAAGACCCAACATGAGATTAGCACGTGGAATTCACAGGAGGTGGTGGCGGCTACAAGCATGGGCGGCTTCAAGAGGGAATTGGATAAACATATGGAGCAGAGGTCCATCAGTGGCTATTAGCCACAAGGTATAGATAGGAACTCTTGGTCTGGGGCAAGTGATACTCTGTATTCTTAGTGCTTGGGGGAGGGGGACAACCGTGGGAGGGCTTCTAGTGTCTTGGCCTCACTGGTGGACCTCCTGAGGGCACCTGGTATTTTTGGCCACTGTGTGACAGAGTGTTATCCTGGTTGGGCCATTGGCCTGATCCAATATTGGCTTCTCTTATGTTCTTATGAGATGGATGGACTCAGTCAAGGAAGCCACGACCCTTAGTTTGTGGGACCTGAGCAAGGCTGTCAATGATAGGATGTTTTGGAGGTCATTAATTCATAGGGTCACCATAAGTTGGAAGAGACTTGCCAGCACTTAACATACACACACACAGGGAGTCATACGTTTCATTCTGTGGAGGCTGCTGCTTGCTGAATGACGATTAGCATAGGATGGAGTGGCCCAAAATCTGGACTTTTGATTTCAAAGCAACATTTCCCCCAGATCTCCACCCCCCCAATCAGATCATATTTGTCTTGTACAATGCAGCTAAAAGGGGGGGAGCAAACCCAGGGTAGTGACGTTTCTGACTCTGAGCACAAGGCTTCTATTCTGGTTGCTCTCAATACCAGGTGCCACTCTAGGTGGCAGGTGGTAGGTTTTAATCAGCAGCTTTGCCTTGCTTCGTATGTTAGCCTTGTTATTTTTATCCTGGTATGTTTTGCTCCCCTTCTTACTTGAGCAGCTTCTAAATTACTTGATAATTAATGCGGCAACTCTCTGCTTTCCTGAATGTAGAGACGGAGTCGCTGCAATCCTTTCTCTGACGGCTATTTATATCTGTGGCAGGGGCTGTGCTTCCCTCCTCCATGTTCCAAAGTGGGTAACAGCTCCTCCATCGAGTGTGTGCATTGTTGCATCAGCTTGGTACTGTGTCTTGTGCTGTGCATTGTTTTCTCCTTGCTTCAGATCCAGAAGGAAGGAAGGTTACATGGCTCTGTTATCATTCCCTTTCTTTTAATGGTAGGCTGAATATTCTAGTATGAATAGGGCTGCCAGATCCCTGGGGGGGGGGTTGCCCACTTTTGGGCCTCCATATTCACCATCCTGGATTTGGCCAGTGGGGGGAACCCCACCCCCAAAGTGCCCAGTGTGTGGCAATGCACCTGATGTAATGACATCACCCGGAGGTGACATCATTGCACAGGGCACGTTGCAGTGTAGAAAGTCAATAATTTAAGGAAAAACCATAGAGTTTTTCCTTAAATGGGAGCGCATCCCCTGCAATGTGTCATGTGTAAGGTCACTTCCGAGTGATGTCATCGCGGTGCACGTGCAAAGCTCACATGCCAAAGAGAACCCGAAGAAGGACGGGACCCCCGCACACACACACACCAGCATGATGGCAAGACCTGGCAACCCTAAGTATGAATGACACCTGTGGCTTGTCAAAAGATGCGAACAGATGTGGGGAAGCACTGCAACAGCTTGATGACCACTTTAAACTGTTGGTCAGGTTCATAGTAGCAATTCCCCATTTCTGATCATGTTTACCTGTTGCTCAGCTGGCGTTCAGGTTCCCACTTCTGGGTACAGCTACCCTTGTCACTTCCAGGTAGCTCTAGGAATCACCAGGAACCCGATGGTCAAGACTTCTGGTAAGTAGCACAGGCCTTATTTTCATTTCCAATTTTTCTCCCAGAACGCTGCCCCTCCGCAACTCACAGGTTCATAGTTGCAATTCCTCCCTTTCTGATCATATTTGGCTGTAGTTCAGCTGGCATTAGGGTTTCCATTACTTTGCTTATGGCTGGAGACTTCCAGCCAATTGCACCCCTTGTCTGCTGATTTTCAGCTGATCAGCAGGCAGAAGCTGGGGCCAAAGGAGAGGGTAATTGTCCTAGGGAGAATAATTAAAAAGAAAAACAAGGCCTTGGCCACATACTGGAAGTTTTGACCATAGATTTCCTGATGATTCCTTGAGTACTGAGAAGTGACAAGGGTAGCTCTAGCAATTACCAGAAATTCTATGGCAAACTTACCATAGAACAGCAGTTCCCAGCCTTTTTGCTATGGTGACCCATTTAAGGTTTTTGGGGGCCCTAGGCAAACTATGGCCTTGACATCCCTCTAGTTCAGCATTCCATTTTCTACAGTGGCTAGCTACATGTTTTTGGGAAACCAACAAACATCAAACAACGGGTGCAGCTGCCGCCCTCTTTGAGTCCAAAGCCAGAGGCATTCCGACATACGCAGCCTTTGCATGTGGAGGTGACATCCCAGTCTTTGACCACTCTCTCCTTCTCCACCCCCTCTAAGAGTCTGAGAAACTCACTCTAGTAACCATCAAGACATATTTCCCAGATCAACATATATGTGCAGTGAAGGGGGAAAAAATAATGTATCACGTGGAAAATACTGTTTCCAGGGTCAGATCTCGGTTTCCAAAATACAAGAGAAATGGAAAGGGCAGAGTGGCCATTAGGGAGGGCTGGCCTGTGATCCACTTGAAGAGGCTTCACGGCCCACTTTTGATTCCTGAACTTCACTTTTGTTTTATTTATTTTTATTTGTTTTGTTTGATTTATATCCTACCCGCCCCACAAGTGGGCTCAGGGCAGGTCACAACATTTCATTAAACATTTCATTAAGAAAACATAATAGCATTAAAACATAAGATATAAATAGGGCTGCCAGACCCCTGGGCCGGACGGGGGTTTACCCGCTATTTTTGGGCTTCAACCCACTACCACCCAGCTGGTGGGCCCTTTAAATATTGCAGAGGGGAGGGAGAGGGGAGCGTGGGCCCCACCAGCTGGAAGCACTTAAAGGGTCCCTTTAAGTGCTCCTAGCTGGCGGGGACTGGCCCTGCATGCCTGAACTCCAAGCAGCATTACTTGGAGATCAAGTGCACAGCCAGCAGCCACCACTCTCCCTCCCCCTCTTGCAGGAGTTAAAAGGCCCTCCACCTTATTGGTGGGTCCTTTAAATCATGTGGGAGGTTAGGGAGGGGGCGGCCACGAGCAATTGTTCTTGGAGGCAGATGTTTTTATTTCAAATGCAAAGGAATGCTCAGAGTTGCAGTGTGAAGTGGTCAGCCCCTTTGAACATCTCTGGGCTCACTACCACATCATTCTCCTGCATGTGTGAACAAGGCTTCAGATGGGCAAAATGAGTGGGCCAGGCAGAAGAGGCTTCGAGAGTCAAATGATGCTGCTTGCATGGCTGGAACAAACCAAGCAACCACTGCAAAAAGATCAAAACACTCTTTTGTTAGGCTTCTCCCCCCCCCCCCCACAAGGCTGTCCTGGGTGGATTGAGTAGGAAAAGGGAAGGGTGTAGCAAGTGATTCAGTCCCCATGTAACTGAAGTTTCTGGTTGTCCAGACTCAATGAAATGGCATGCCCCCACTGCACAAGCTCTGTGCATGTTATTACAGCTGGCTGCATGGTGATTAAATTGTCATTACATCCTTCTGCTAGGCAATTCCATTTTGAACATGGGGTGAGGTGAGTAATTGACTTCCCCGTTCACCTAATTGCCACACGATGGCCAGAAGATTCAAGGCTGCTTGCGCAAAGCTGGAGGGCATGAGGAGAGAGACCAGACTGATGGTTCCACATTTCCTGGAAGTGACAGGCAGCAGAGACTTATTTCATACAAGGGCTTCAAATACAAAAAAAAGGGAGCCAAGAGTCAGGAGAAAGTTGTGTTCACAAAACTTTATGTATCCATAATTATACTCAGAAAAGCGCCAGGGGCCACCTATCTCCCCAGGAGCAATGATTTGCCCCCACCTTGGACTTTTCTTTTGGAAAATAAAATCACCATTGAAGCTTTTAGAACAACAACAACAGCAGGAATATTAAAATAGCAGCTGTTCCGATTCATGCTGCCTCGGATGGCAAATCTCCAGACTTGTCTACCTGATCAGCCAGTTCTGCCCACTCAAGATCTGAGAACGTGGCACAACCAGGTTGCTCTTGGGGATGCCCACACTTTATGTTGCACACATTGGGAATCGTTAAGCCAACAGCTGACCATCCTTTGTAAGGACTTGCAGTGGTACTGTCTCTGCAGCTTCTGTTTGGGCTACTCCAGGGTGCCCCAATCCTGCAAGACAACCCCCCTCCCTGGATACATGGCTACTTGACCAACAGTGGCGGTGGAAAGTGCTGTGAAATTGTAGGCAACTTATGGTGACCCTGTAGGGTTTCCAAGGCAGGAGACAAAGAGAGGTGGTTTGGCATTGTCTGCCTCTGCAGAGCAACCCTTGACTTCCTTGCTAGTCTCCTATCCAAGTACTAACCAGGGCTGGCCCTGCTTAGCTTTTGAGATCTGAAGAGATCAGGCTAGCCTGGGTCATTCAGGTCAGGACAAGCCCTGTTTAGGTGAGCTGTGATTGCAGGCCCATAGCCAGGATTTTTTTAAATTTGGGGGGCCTTTAAATAAGTCAGGGTGCACCCTGCACTCACCCCCAAGGGAGTGCCACAAATAAAATAAAAAATTGAAAGTTGAGGGGGGGCTGTGCTGGATGGGAAGTCATTTGGCAGTAAGCTGGATGGGAAGTCATTTGGCCAGGCCTCAGGGTGTTCCATTATAGCTAGGGTTGCCAAGTAGGGTCTACTTACCGGCAGGGGAGAGTTGTTCTCCCCCCGGGAAGTCTTCTGGTGTGTGCGCTTTGTGCGTGCACCACGGCGATGTGATGACATCACCTGGAGGTGATGTCATCACGTTGGGGGCATTGCCAGGGCAACGCTCTGGCAATCGCCCCAAAAACTCTATGGTATCATAGAGTTTTGGGGCGATTGCCAGAGTGTCGCCCTGGCAACGCCCCCAACGTAATGATGTCACCTCCTGGTGACGTCATTACACGGGGGAAGTCATCCTCACCGGATGACTTCTGGGGTGGGGTTCCCCCCGCTGGCCGAATGCCGGCCGGCGGATCAGGAACCCATATATCGGGGGATCCCCCGCCCCCTGGGCTGACTTGGCAGCCCTAATTATAGCTATGGGCCTGTGTGATTGGCTACAGACTTAAACTGCACTTGTGTGGCACAGCAAACAACAAGCAGTGGGTCTTTGTTACCCATTGGGATTCAATGGGAGTATTTATATTTTTGCTCACATCTTCACCACTGTAATGTTGAGCGCCTGCTGGGAACAGGAAAGGAGGTTTCAAAACACAGGTTTCCTGTGTCTGCATACTGATCTTCCCGATCAGGCTGATAACCCTTGATAAGTAGGCCGGGCACTGCCAAATCTGGGGTGCCTCTTTTGATCAGGGCCCATCAAGAGTTACATGTGCAACACATAGTTATTTTTAATCATTGCTTTTCCTCCCTCTCCCCCACCCCACCCGCTTCGCAATTGGTATCCATTGCTCCTTTCGAATATGCCTGTAATGATTTATTCATGATTTATTTTAATTTCTCAGCAGAGCCCTGGATATTGATTGCTCACCATGGAGATGAGGGGGAGGAATCCATATTCATTCTACAGGGAGAAGTATTTAAAGAATCAACGGTGGGTTTTTCCCCCCACCAGGAAATGCTCCCAGCTTCTTCGAGATTCACTCCTGAAGAAAAATTGTGAACGTTTTTTGAAATGAACAACATTTTTATCCAAATTTGAGAGGTCTCCTGTGTCTTAATATTCCCATGCTTTCTATAATAGTATACTATGAATACACTAAAAATGATTCTGATGTCCCATGTGCATAAATATCATCACTGAACTGGGATCAGGTACATGTTGCAGATGTATCCACCTTATGGGCTGGGGTTTGGACTGGGTCACCTGGTGAGTGTAAGGAGCATCCATGAACCACATGTCAAGGTTTGGCAGTGCTTTGGAGCACATCCATAGAGTAAACCGGAGGGGATTCTATTTAGACCTCCAATGCAATGAGCAGTTATAATAATTCAGGCTCTAATGATACTGAAGCTGAAGCTCAAATACTTTGGCCACCAAATGAGAAGGGAGCACTCACTGGAGAAGACCCTGGTGCTGGGAAAGATTGAAGGTCAAAGAAGAAGGGGATGGCAAAGGATGAGATGGTTAGACAGCGTTATTGATGCAACAAACATGAAGTTGAGCAAACTCTGGAGCATGACGGAGGACAAGAGGGCCTGGTATGATGTGGTCCATGGGGTCGCGAACAGTTGGACTCGACTGTGTGACTGAACAACAACAATGAGCCTGGGCTAAGCTGGGCCATTCAGGCTGCTAGTGTGATGAGTACATTTATTTGTTTGTATATATTTGACTCCACTTTCCTTCTTCTCTGGGGCCTTAAAGCGCTTACAAAATATAGTACACAAAAATACTATTTGAATAATGATATACAGCCCAACATGTGAGCAGCACAAGGTTTTTCTCTTCTTGGCTTGTGAGACATCAGAAGATCTCTGGGAGAAGGGTGGATTCCCTCCATGGATTCTCAACCACGGCGCCAAACAACACCTTTCCTGGTGCCTCCCAAGCATTTTTAGAAAGTGGAAGAGCCCAGGTAGAGCTTTTGCACAGCAGGGCTTCTGATTGGCTTTTTAAAAATACTTCAGTGTAGGGTTGCCATCCCCCCAGTTGGGGTGGGGGATCCCCTGATTTTGGGGGCCCCAATCCACAGCCGGCCAGCTGACTGACAGGGGAAACCCCACCCCTGAACAGCAGCATCCTGTGAGGGCACCGCCAATGCAATGGTGTTCCTGGTAGTGACATCATCATGTTGGGGCCATTGCACAGCAACACTCTAGCATTCGGGGGCAATCAGAGACATCCCAGCCAGGAGTCCCCTGCCATGGGAAAGGTAAGACCTGGCGACCCTATTTCAGTGATAGCTGCTACCACAGGACAAGGATTTTCACTATGTGACAGAAGGTAAGCTGCTGGTATGCAAGAAAACATTTTTAAGCAACATTTTCATTTTGAAAGGCATGCTGGAGAGTTACTGTTAGAGTTATGCCGGATCTCCCTGCCTGACGTTTTGTGGTTGGCTCTGCCTCCTGTGGCAGCCATTTTGTGGTTGCACCCACCAACCTGAGTCAGAAATCCAAAGGCTCGCACAGGCTCAAAAAGGTTGAGGACCCCTGAGTCTGCCTTGGCAGGGAGGGCAGGGTATAAATTGAATTAATTATTTCATGGTCTCTTTTATTAACAAGCCAGTACATTTTTTTTCTGCACGTCTTAATGCTAGCGTCCTCTGAGATACCTCGCTACAAAATCTCTGTTGCCTGAACAGGCTGGTATTTGTCCTGATTAATTTTTAAAGAGCTGATTTCGGAATACTGCAGGCAGAGATTGCTTGGAGTTAAGGATGGCTCACTCTTGATCCCCCCCCCCCGATAATGGTACAACACATTGTCTTGCGCCCAGTTTTTCTAGCATTTGATTTGCTCTGTAGTCACCAGATAGCACCTGTTCGACTGGGGGCGACTGTGCAATTTCAGACTCAATGCTGGCTGACAGTAGAGACAAAGGTAAATGTCAACTTCCTCTTGTCACAATGGCTTGACGCCTGCCTCTGTCTCAGCAAGGGAAGTGCCAATCACTTGCCCCTACCTGCTGGTTTCCTTGGAAGGCACAATCCTGGCCAGCCTTTTGACTGTACATACAACCAGATTCCATGCAACTCAGCTGTAGTGTATTTTTAATGGGGATGCCATTATATTGTGACAAGTAAGGAGGTGACCTCTTCTCCAAGAAAACAGTTTTGACGAACAGCGAGAGATGTTTCTTGAATAGGTCCTGAGGGCTAGAAGATATTTGCTGGATGAGTTTTGAGAACTGGAGGCTGCCAGGAACCACCCAGGATGGTGTCTGGAAAAGGTTTTGCAATTACAATGTAACAAAGAAACAGAGAACTGAAGTTTTGAGAGCTGGCAGGGGTTTGCTGTTTGCCTAAGGGAAATGGTGTCGTTTTAAAGAATATTAATTTATATACAAATGCACAACCTTTCTATTTAACCTGGAAGTAGTTCAGTGGTTCAGTAGCAAGATTACTGAGTTATTTTTTTATTATTCTAATGTTGTCTATAAACTGATAACTGAGTACACAAACACATAACACAATGGGAGGGCAGAAATCATGCTCCATGGGTGGAAATCCTTGTGTCTGTGGAAACATTAGCTTGGATTCAACCCTTGATCTCTTGTCAAAATGAGATGCCTTCTACATTTCTCTTTTTAATTATAGGCTA
Organism: Lepidodactylus listeri; assembly: GCA_029233225.1. NCBI lineage: Eukaryota > Metazoa > Chordata > Lepidosauria > Squamata > Gekkonidae > Lepidodactylus > Lepidodactylus listeri. Next base: position 27,204,021 of record JARCFY010000008.1, read on the forward strand.
TATCTTTAAAAACTAGAGAAGATAAGTAAATATGTTATGCTTTAAAATATACCCATTTAATGCTATAAACTTTGTTATTGCAAGTTTAACGTTTGAAATTTTCCCACAAACTCTCCATCAGGGATTTAGGGTCATTTTGGTGGGTTTCCAGTTTCTGTGGAGGAGCCAAAGTATTCTGTTGCAGCAAAAAAAAAAAAACCAGTACTTTATTGTGGTACCTGAAAGGCTAGCACAGAGGAGGAAAAGGAGGAGGAGGAAGAGGAGGAAGAGTAAGAAGAGTAATGCCCAAGACCTGGTGAGATATGTTAAAGTGATTGCACCACTTGGGAACAGTGACCATAATGTTATTGAGTTCAACATTTGTATTAATAGGGAGTTGCCCAAGACTGACTCAACCACTTTTAACTTTAAAAGGGGTAATTTCTCTGATATGAGGGGATATGTGAAGAGAAAACGGAAAGGAAAAGTAGAAAGGGTCAAAACCATTGGGGAAGCTTGGAGACTATTTAAAATTACAATCCTAGAGGCTCAGAGAAAATATATACCATGGGTTAGGAAAGGCACAAATAGGTATAGAAAAAAGCCTGCATGGTTAACAAACAAAGTAATGGAAGCTGTAAAAGGTAAGAAGGATTCCTTTAAGCAGTGGAAAGCTAGTCTCAGTGAGGCTGATAAAAGGGAACACAGGCTGTGGCAAATAAAATGCAAGTCTGTGATCAGGCAGGCAAAAAAGGAGTATGAGGAACATATCGCAAAAAACATAAAGACCAGTAATAAAACTTTCTTGAAATACATTAAAAGTAGGAAAGCAGCCAGGGAAGCAGTGGGCAATTTTCTCAGTGGAGGGAGGTAAGCAGTGGGATCAGTAGAAGAAGAAGAAGAAAAAGAAGAAGAGATTGGATTTATACCCTGCCCTTCACTCCCCAAGGGAGTCTCAGAGTGGTTTACAAACTCCTTTCCCTTCCCTTCCCCACAACAGACACCCTGTGAGGTAGGTGGGGCTGAGAGAGCTCTGAGACAATTGTCCTTGAGAGAACATCTGGTACAGAGCTATGGCTTGTCCAAGGTCATCCAGCCAGGTACAAGTGGAGGATTGGGGAATCAAACCCAGTTCTCCCAGATTAGAGTCCGCGCACTTAACCACTACACCAAACTGGCTCTCAGTACTCAGTACTTTTAACTTGTTTATTGTTGTTTGCATTAGTGATGGAACCTCTTGCCAATGCTCTACGAAACCACTCTCAAATAATGGGCATCAAGGTGAAAGGCAAAGAGTTTAGAGTCAGCTTCTTTGCCAATGGTTTGGTTGTATATCTAACCAACCCCATATCCTCTCTTGCAACAGTACAACAAGCTCTACATAAATTTGGCCTTGTCTCGGGACTAAAGGTTAATCAATCAAAATTGACTCTATATCCCATAAATCTATCTTCGAGCACAATAGCGCATATAAAATCCAACTTTACGTTCCAGTGGACAAAGACCTACTGGCAATACCTCGGGGTCAAAATCCCGCTAAATCTAGGTGATACACTCAAACTAAACCACATGGCTATTGATAAGGAAGTTCAATTTATGCTTAAAAGTTGGGACACCAAAAAACTTTCTTGGTTTGAAAGGATACAAACCGTTAAATCTTTTGTTCTTCCTAAATTTTTGTTTACTTTTAGGGCTCTTCCTCTACCCATACAATGATCCACCATCGAGAAATGGCAAAACAATATTAATAACTTTTTGTGGAACTACAAAAGTCCCCGAATCAGCTTTGCTGTGGTACGCCACCCATCTAAATCTGGTGGGCTCTCTATTTCCAGTTTAATGGTTTACTACAATGCCATCATTTTATCCAATACGATTAGACAATATCACAGGCTGAGGACAGACTGGCAATCTGAAGCAGAGGCAAAGCGGAGGGAACTGGAGCGGGGGAAAAAACCCACGGAGCTGGCCGTTCACACTGGCCAGAGCAATGCGGATCAGCGGCGATACGGAGCGTTCAGACTGCCACGGAGCGTTCAGACTGCCGCATAGCCAGCACACTGTTTGGAAGCGGGAGGCATGCGGAGGAAGGCCCCTGAACACTGGGAAAAACCGGTGTCCGGGTAAAGCGGAAGGAAAGCGACTGGGAGACGGGTAAGTACGCAACGGAGCCAACGGACAGATGTGCATGTCTGAACGTGCTCCTTTCCTCCGTTTGCGCAGCGTGCTTGCCCCGCTTTAGATTGCCAGTCTGTCCTCAGCCACAATGAAGACAGAATTGACTGGGCCTATATAGAAGCTACATCTCTCTGCTACCAATCCTTTAAGGAAATTTTATGGTCCACCAATCTTTGTAGACACTGCATGAACTTTACCAATCCTTTTCTTCAAGCCACACTAAAAACATGGCTTTACTTCCATACTAAGCTAAAAGTCACATCTTTGTTACTATCCACATCTTCGTTACTGGACAAGAGTGGTTGCCACCTGCCAAAGACTCAGCATCCTTCTTGACATGGAAACAAGCTGGGATCACCAGACTCATAGATATTCTTTCTAAAAACAAGCAACCTGCTACAAAAAAGGAACTAGAAACAAAATATAAAGTGTACTTACCTTGGTTCGAATACCTCCAAATCCAACACTTGCTGGATTGTCCAAACCTGAAAGACAAAATCAAAAAACCATTGTCGGCTTTTGAACACTTTCTGCATACGAATACCGAAAAAAAGGCCTTATAGCACAAATCTACAAACTACTACTAACGACAGAAAATAGCCAACAGCTAAGCTATCAGAGAGCATGGCATACAGACCTAAAATGCTCAGTCACAGAAGACCAATGGATAGAAATTTGGGCCTCACATGCCAAACTATCCTCTTCATTCATGATCCAAGCTGCGGCTTCCAAGGTTCTATTTAGATGGTATCTACCCCCAGCCAAGCTGGCACATATCATCCCACAAACCTCACCACATTGCTGGAAACGCTGTGGCAATAAAGCCACCTTTTTTCACAGTTGGTGGGAATGTGAACACATTAGACAATTTTGGTCCGATGTAGCCAAATACATTGAAAACCTGACAAGTTACATGCTATCTCTTGATCCTAAGATTTTTTTGCTTCACCTACGGCCACAGCTTTGCCCTCCTGCTATTACTAGAGAGCTAATAAATGTTTTAATAGTAGCGGCTAAAACAGTTACAGCTCAAAACTGGTGAGATCCCTACCCACCAACCATTAAACAATGGGTGAACAAAATATGGGAGTTCTTTTTACTTGAAAAATGCCTTACCTATTTTGATTCTGGCCACAAAGAAAGGGAACTATTCAGCCCACTTGAAAAATGGCACCCCTTCCTAAAAAAAACTAGACATAGACAAAATTACAATAAGCTCGTTAAAAACTTTTTTAATGTAAAACCTACATAACAAATTAAGTCACTGTTTTAACTGATGCAACTATACTGAATTACCATTTTAAGATGTTTTACACGTACTAATGGTTAATTTCCTTTGGTTACTGTTTTGTAAGTTCGCTTGTGAAGTCAGTATTTGTATTTTTTCCCCATAGCTTTGATAGTTGAGATGTGGTAATATTTTTTGTCCTTTGTTTTTTATATAATTACATTTAATTAAAAATTATTAAATAAATAAAAGGTGGTGGCTAGGTGCTGGAATAGGCTCCTGGTCCCACCAATTAAGGAAGGGGAAAAAAACTTGTTTATTAATGATTTGGAGTTGGGAGTAAGCAGTGAAGTGGCTAAATTTGCAGATGACACGAAATTGTTCAGGGTGGTGAGAACCAGGGAGGATTCTGAGGCACTCCAAAGTGATCTGTTGAGGACGGGCGAGTGGGCATCAACATGGCAAATGGGGTTTAATGTGGCCAAATGCAAAGTGATAACTCAATGAAAATGTCAAGACAGTGTGCAACTGCAATGGAAAAGGCCAACACTATGCTGGGGGTTGTTAGAAAGGGAATAGAAAACAAATCAGCCAGTATCATAATGCCCCTGTATAAATCAATGGTGCAACCTCATTTGGAGTACTGTGTACAGTTCTGGTTGCCACACCTCAAAAAAGATATTATAGCATTGGAGAAAGTGCAGAAAAAGGCAACTAGAATGACAAAAGGGATGGAACACTTTCCCTATGAAGAAAGGTTGAAGCGCTTGGGGCTCTTTAGCTTGGAGAAACGATGGCTGTGGGGTGACATGATCGAGGTTTATAAAATTATGCATGGGATAGAGCAGGTAGAGAAAGAAGTACTTTTATCTCTTTCTCACAATACAAGAACTCATGGGCACTCCATGAAATTGCTGAGCAGTCGGGTTAGAACAGATAAAAGGAAGTACTTCTTCACCCAAAGAGTGATCAACATGTGGAATTCACTGCCAGAGGAGGTGGCGGCGGCTACAATCATGGACAGCTTCAAGAGGGAATTAGATAAACATATGGACCAGAAGTCCATCAGTGGCTATTAGCCACAAAATATAGATAGGAACTCTCAGTATGGGGCAAGTGATGCTCTCGATTCTTGGTGCTTGATGGGGGGGGGGGGGGGGGTAACAGTGGGAGGGCTTCTAGTGTCCTGCCCCAGAACTGCTGGACGTTCTGAGGGCACTTGGTGTTTTTGGCCACTGTGTGACAGAGTGTTGGACTGGATGGGCCACTGGCCTGATCCAACATTGGCTTCTCTTATGTTCTTAAGAGAAGGACGAAGAGTAAGAAGAGGAGGAGGAGGAGGAGGAGGAAAAGAAGAGGAGGAGGCAGAGGAGGATTTATACCCCACCCTTCACTTGGAATCTCAGAGTGGCTTACAATTTCCTTCCCTTCCTCTCCCCACAACAGACACCCTGTGAGGTAGGTGGGGCTGAGAGAGGCCTGAGAACTGCTCTTGAGAGAACAGCTCTAAGAGAACTGTGACAGACCAAAGGTCACCCAGCTGGCTGCATGTGGAGATGTGGGGAATCAAACCCAGTTCTCCAGATCAGAGTCCACCGCTCTTGGTCACTACCCCAAACTGTCGTGAAATTAAGTCCCCTTGGTCAGATGCAGTCAGATTCATCCTATGATATGACAGTTTCGGAAAGCAGCTGTGTTAGTCTGCAGTAGAACAGCTAAATTTGAGTCCAGGAGCAACTTAGAGACCAACAAGATCTGACAAATGGAGGCTTGACGCTTAAAAATCTTGTTGGGCTCTGAGGTTCGACTGGACTCCTGTCTAGCTATCCTATTGGACAGTGGCCCAAGCTCTTCAAAGTTGCTACAATTGATGTGTTATTATTTAATGTGCCACAGAACATTTTGGGGGCTTTTTGTTGCTTTGCAATCCAAGTCCTGCAATATCAGGAACTGAGTTTCATGCTTTAAAACCTAATTTCTGCTGCCCTAAACAGTTGAAGCATCATCATATAACATCACCTGAGCCTCAACAAAGGGTTCCAGGAGGTAACATAATCACCATGTATCCAGTCTTAGAAGTCAGTAGCGTGCACTCTATCTTTTTCTTAGAAGCTAACTTACAAAACGCCATTCCACTTGAACAAAGTTACATTTTGGTTCATTTGGGAGGCACAATTCCTTCTCCTGCTAAAGACCCCGAGCTTGTACCCCACACAATCCCTGTGGGTCTACTGACTCCCCCCCAAGAGTTGCATTTCTGGAAGCTGCTGCAGGAAGCGGAGGGGCTGCTGTGCTCATGGTCCTTAGGACCCAACATCAGGCCCACAGCCAGGGTTTTTTTTTTAATCTTGGGGAGGGCTCTGGGGTTCTGGGTGGGCTGCTGATGCCAGGGGAGGGGCTTAATTTAAAATAAAAAATTAAACCCTGGGTGAGTCTTCTCCCTGCTTGCTAGAAGGAAGAAGACTCGGGGGACTGGCAACTGCGGCTGCTCCCTCTCTTCCCCCAGCTGGCAGGTGGGGGGAAGAGAGGAGAGGTGGAGCCAGCAGAGTCTTCTCCCTGCTTCTCCATGAGGTTGCCCCTACCTCACATCTCCTCCCACGCCAGCCAGTGGAGAAACTGTGCCACCACTGTGGCACAGCTCCAGAGAGGGGTTTCAAAGTTTAAAACCCCTCTCTGCTGAGCTGGCTGGTGGAAAAGGGTGTGTGTGACTGCATGGCCTCCGTTGCCGGCCGTGGAGATTTCTCCCTGCTAGCAAGCAGGGAGAAGACTCCGCCAGCAAGGGAGGAGGGAAATCTTGTGGGGCTGCCCCTTTAAGTGACGGGGCTTAGCCCCCAATAGCCCCACCATAGCTTCGGGCCAGCCCAACATTGTGGTTACTTTCCTGTGTATATTTATCTCTGAGTAAGCCTGGCTGATCACAGACTTATGGTGAACAAAATGAGAGAAAGATCACAGGTCTCCCTGAGTCTTTGGGGGAAAAAAACACAATTTCAGCTGTGCACAGCTCCGATCTGAATGAGGGCCACACTTGGAGGGGTGTGGGGTTTGAACTCTCTCTTCCCTGCTTTACCAGTCAAGATTGGACTCCGGTACTTCTAATCATTTAGAGAAGAAGAGACGGGAGGCATTCTTTTGTCCATCTTTTGTCTTTAAAAGTTTAACATTAGCACAGGAGCACCAGTTAGAGGAACTGCGAGTGGATGGAAGGGTTAGACCTCTTCTCCCCACCCAGTGTGACCCTGAGGTGAACTGGAGTCCCATACAACTAAAATTGCTTGTTAACAATTGCTGGAGGAGCCAGTTTTGGATTTCCCTGTTTGGACCCTTAGTTCTGAGTAAAAAAAAGGCCTAGGAGTGGGTTATGAGACTTATGCCTTTATTTTCTTTGGGGAAAAAATATTTACCCATTTGTTTTTGTGAAAGTTAAAACAAATCAATATCACTCAGTAGACACATGTTCATAGAATAGCTATTTTCCTTAACAGTTGTGTGTGTGATTTGTCTTCAAATGTTATGACAGATTTTAAGAACATGCTTTTGGGTCGGTGAAATAGAAAAAGCATTCTTATGTAACACTCTTTTCTAATTATTTGCTTTCTCAGACAGTGAGTTTGCCAATCCATGCTCCGTACTTGGAGGAATCTTGTCTGACCTCTAGTGGCCATTTCAAGGCAATACTGACACTTGACCATTTTCAAGCCTCTGTCATTGGAAGAGTGATTTCCCCCTAGTCATAAGGAACAGTACAATTCAGTGAGAAAGCAAGATCTGGAAGATTTTTCATCCCTAAGGATAAAGAACACTTGCAGCATACTCTGATTAGGGGTCATTTAATAGATTATGTAGAGGCATTGGAGGACATTGGAAAGCTTATGTTAGCTCACTAGCAGCAGCTGAGTACTATCTGGGCTTTTGCTTTCTCCTCTTGCCTGCAGGTACTTAATGTTCAATGTGGCCAAGTGCAAAGTGATGCACATTGGAGCCAAAAATCCTAATTATAAATACATGTTGATGGGGTCTGAACTGGCAGAGACTGACCAAGAGAGAGATCTTGGAGTCATAGTAGATAACTCAATGAAAATGTCAAGACAATGTGTGACTGCAATGAAAAAGGTCAGTGCTATGCTGGGGGTTATTAGGAAGGGAACTGAAAACAAATCAGCCAGTATCATAATGCCCCTGTATAAATTGATGGTGTGACCTCATTTGGAGTACTGTGTACAGTTCTGCTCGCCACACCTCAAAAAAGATATTATAGCATTGGAAAAAGTGCAGAAAAGGGCAATTAGAATGATAAAAGGGTTGGAACACTTTCCCTATGAAGAAAGGTTGAAGCGCTTGGGGCTCTTTAGCTTGGAGAAACGACGGCTGAGGGGTGACATGATCGAGGTTTATAAGATTATGCATGGGATAGAGCAGGTAGAGAAAGAAGTCCTTTTCTCTCTTTCTCACAATACAAGAACTCGTGGGCACTCCATGAAATGCTGAGCAGTCGGGTTAGGACAGATAAAAGGAAGTACTTCTTCACCCAAAGAGTGATTAAAATGTGGAATTCACTGCCACAAGAGGTGGCGGCTGCTACAAGCATGGGCAGCTTCAAGAGGGAATTAGATAAACATATGGAGCAGAGGTCCATCAGTGGCTATTAGCCACAAGGTATAGACAGGGACTCTCAGTCTGGGGCAAGTGATGTTCTGTATTCTTGGTGTTGGGGGGGGGCAACAGTGGGAGGGCTTCTAGTGTCCTGGCCCCACTGATGGACCTCCTAAGGGCACCTGGTATTTTTGGCCACTGTGTGACAGAGTGTTGGACTGGATGGGCCACTGGCCTGATCCAACATTGGCTTCTCTTACGTTCTTACTCTTCTGCCACTATCATCTTTGAAAAGCAGATTGTGTTCTCAGGGATCAATTTCCCCTTCTTCTTTCTCTCTCTGAATGAAGATGTTGTCTGTACCTGCACACATCAAGAGAGGGACATGCAGCCCTCTCTTAGTACCATGAGGCAGATGGGCCTCTCATCATTCGCCTCCATCCTTTAGCTAGTAAGTTAGTAATCTATCAATCTCTGCTCTTTCCTATCTTGCAATGTGGCTCTGTGTAGCTTTGTTAGCTAAGTAACCTGGTAAAGTGACACTCCTGTGTTTGTAGCTTTATTTAAGCACTCTGCTAACTAATGATGACTGAACTAACCACACCAGTTAACCTCAATAGATACAATACTTACTGACCAGAAAACAGCAAAAGATAAGATTCCTGATACTTTAGCTTAGTTTGGCTGATCCAAAGGGTATTCTTACTACTTGTAAATGTTAGGAATCTTTGTTCCCTGATGAGCCAGAAGAAAGTTATGAATTCTGCAGTTCACCTGGCTCAATTCCAGTCTCCTATTAATTAGATTAAGAACACCCAGTGCAATTCATGGCAGAGCAGGGCTGAGAGTTCAGATCTCCCAAGTCACAGTAGGATACTCTACTCAGTGCACCATAGTAGCTTAAACAATGTTTTATTTTATAATTTCGTCTAAAGTAAAATTTGAAGTGAATGTGGGGTTTCCTCCTCAGGGAAAAACAACAAGAATTTTGAGGAGTCAACATTAATTTTGATTAGCCTAGGCGGAACTGCTTAAGAGGAGTTCCATCAGCCCATCCTTAAGTTACCACCAGAAGGTGCAGCGTTCAAATCTGAAATAACTTTGGAGGTTCTACTTTATGTAAAAGTCTGAGGAATTTCAAAGGAAGCCAAGACCTTCAGTGGGATGGGTGAAGAGCTTTGAGAGGAAGATGAAGCTTCTCAGACATTTCACACAACTCTAATTTTCATTTCTATTTTTTGTCAGCTAAATGGCCTTAAACTAAGCATGTCACACCCATACTTCAGTTTCCCTGTCATGACATGTGGGTGATATCTGCCAGAATTAAGATGCCAAAATTAAGAGCCTTAGAGAAAACCAAGTATGCTTCTCAGCCTTGCCAATAGAAATAAGTATTGAGCTACATTCTCTTCCTCATTAAAATCCACCAAATGCTGGGTAAAGAACAAAAATGTGCACTATTGCTCGACGGATCAGGGGATATCTTTTCAAATGACCAACTTGCTCTCAGAAAAGCTGTGCCACAGGCCCTTAAATGAGGATTGCTATTATTATCTCCTTCTCAGTTTCCCAGGTAACTCTTCATAGTGGGCTAATAAGTAGCCAAAATCTTGAACTATCAAGGAGTGTAAATTAGACCACACTTAGTTTCTTCCATGGGTTTTTGCACATATTTGATAAGCTTCCATAATCTGGATGCCAGCTTGTTAGAAAATGAAAAGTTCTAGCTATTTGACCCAATATTACATATTATATAATCCATATTACTACGAGGGAGGAGGAAACTATTTTCTGATCATTTGTGTAGGCTTCTTGTTTTGTTTCACAGTTGGACATGCTTAAAACCTGCTAGCTTTTCATGCTGTTTTGAGACCAGTGGTCCCCAACTAGGCTGAACCTGTGAACATTTTTGGAATGTAGAAAAGGGGAGAGCGGATGACACTGTTAAATGGCCACTAAGGGTGCTGGAGCCAGTCACTGAATGCCTACTCTAGGGAACTGGGGCCAAGGGTTGGGAAGTGGCAAACCCAAGCATCCTCCTCCGAGAGAGGCAGCAGTTCCTGAATAGGTGGTCTCTGAAGATGCAGAAGTGATTCCTCCCAGGTTCTTCTGAAGAGAAAAAAAGAGAAGAGATTGGATTTATACCCTGTTCTTACTTGAAGTCTCAGAGCGGTTTACAATCTCCTTTCCTTCCTCTCTCCATAAGAGGCAGCATGTGAGATAGGAGGGACTGAGAGAGCTCTGAAGAACTGTGACTGACCCAAGGTCACACCAGCAGCTGCATGTGGAGAAGTGGGGAATCAAACCCAGTTCTCCCCGATTAGAGTCTACGCTCCTAAGGCCTACACCAAACTGGCTTCTGAAGCTCCTTTCTGATCCAAAGTGGTGGAGAAAACCCAAGGACAGGTTTGGGAAAGAGAACTTTTTTGGGGAAAGCAAATGGGTGCCAAGAAACCCATCAACCAGTCCTATGGCACCCCGGGAACTACACTGGAGATCATTGCCTTCAGTTATATTTAGGGGAGAAAGTATGGAATAATTTTAAGAAAAGGGATATGGGGTTTTCAGCTCTTTCTGATGGAGAATAGGAGGCTAAAAAACAGTTCTTCAATAATCTGCATTGTTCCATGAGAAAAAGATGCAGGAAGATGCAAATGTATAAATGTACAGACCCAGTTTACAATCAGATAAAATGACAAACTGAAATGTCTGTTAGGGTGGTTAGCATGGTTAGCATTTCTGTACTGCTAATCTGAAACCGATTACAAAAACAAATAGAAATTTGTTTGCTTGTTTTACCTATCTAAACTTTTCTCCTGTGCGAAAAGGATTACTAGGAAGTTTCTAAACAATAAAATTCAGGTTACAAAATCGATAAAACAAAACCCTAAAGTAGCTGGTCCCCCCCCCCCCCCCAAGCAAACAAAATTTTAAAAGGTTTACCCAAAAACAATTTTAACAGATAGTACAACAGCGTAGAATGTATCAATACAGCAAGATATACAGGGACAAGGTCAGCAAGTAATTATCTTTAAATCAGTAGGCTGTAAAATAACTGAATGCAGGAATTACAGCTAAACTCTAGACAACAGAGATCAGTTTCCCTGGAGAAAATGGCTGCTCTGGAGGGTGGACTCTGGGGTATTATACTCCACTGAGGTCCCCTTTCCTCAAACCCTGCTGTTGGGAGAGAGAATTTTTTTTTAAATGGTCTCTCTAGGAATGGCAGAAAACTCTATGGTTTTACTCTGGCATTCTCAGTGATTCCTAGAGAGTTGTGAAATCACTTTGCGTTTTCCCCCAGAAGTAATATCATGCCACCACTGAACCTTCCCCAGCTTCCCACTGGTTGCCAGGCTGGGAAAGAACCTAAGAGAACCCTAGCCCACCCCCAAATCTCCTGGAATTTTCCAACTCAGAACTGACAAACCTAGATAAGAGGTAGCTCACTTTTGATGTTAGCAAGCTAAGCACTGTGCATACCCACTCTCCCAAGACTTTCTCAAGATTGGGGGCCATTTGGGGTTAGAAACCTCATCTGCCTCACATTCTGTTTATTCCTGATAGAATCTTGGCAGAGAGAAAGGGTTGCCAAGTCCCTCCAGCTACCAGCAAGGAATGGGGGGGGGGGGGGTTTACTGTTGCCAGATCTAGGCTGGAAAACTCCTGGACATGTAGGGAGGGAGCCTTGGGAGGACAGGGATCTCAATGGAGTGAAATGCTATAGAATCCACCTTCCAAAACATCCATTCTTTTTAGGGAACTGAGCTCTGTAGTCTGGAGATGAGCTGCAATTCCAGGGGATCCCCAGGCCCCAACAGGAGGTTGGCATCCCTACAAGGAGGTTAGTTCCTCCTGTTTTCTTCTTCTTCCTATAAACTTACTTTTGAGTAGTATTGCATGGAAATTGTTTTATAAATGAGGTTCAGTACAGCAAACAGTCCATTTTGTGGCTACCAGCTTTTAAACAAACCATAACTGCTAAGCCACAATTTAAAAAGTCCACTTCCTAGAAGTCTATGAAGGTTTCCTTCCCTTCCCAAGTTCCTTTTCTAAATGCAATACAATGTTACAGATACGGACTAACTTCCTTCGATCAATATTTATTAGCTTGTCATCTGCCTTGATATGAAAAATGCAACTGCCTTGGGAAATGGATTTGAAAGGTTATTTGCTTTCACAGGAGTTTCTGCAAGTTGCTTCTGTATATATTCCATTGAAATGTTATTTTGCAGTTTCTTCCAGCAATGCTTCTGGAAGGGAGAGGAGAGAAATAGATACTTAATGGCAGAAAGGGTGGGGGAAGAGTTTTGAAACATTCATTTCACCTCCCCCCTCTCCACCGATGATTCAAACGGGAACTATTGTACTCATGCAGAAATAGAAATCAACGTACACCCCAAAACAAGATTAACTGGCCAGTTTTGCACTGGCATGGCAGCCTATATATAGGCTGCTATTCTACTGCTCAAAATGCCTCTTAACAACAATGTGCTGTACTGCGCCATTAAGACACTGCAGTACTAGGCCTGCAGCCACTTTAAACTCTGATTTTCAGCCAAGGCTTTTTTTGTGCTTAAGAAGTGGCTTCTCTAAATGCTGCACTATTCTTTGGCTGCCTTTTTACCTCCCTTTCCCTTGTGTTAAGCCACAGCTTTAGTGAACACCAAGGGGATGTCGAATGGGATGCAGAGCTGCCACATAAGAACAGAAGAGCAGTCTTCCTGGATCAGGCCAATGGTCCTTCTAATTCAGCACCATGTTTCTCATAGCAGCTGACTCAGGAGGACCACAGAAAGGGCCCAGAGGCCCAAACCTTCTCTCTGCACACCCCCCCCCCCCAATCACACAACTGTCATTCTGTGAAGTGCTGTCAAGTCACAGCCAATTTATGGAGACCCTGTAGGGTTTTCAAGGCAAGCGATGTACAGAGGTGGTTTGCCATTGCCTGCCTCTGCACAGCAACCCTGGACTTTGGTGGTCTCCCATCCAAATACCAACCAGGGCTGACCCTGCTTAGCTTCGAGGATCTGACAAGATCAGGCTAGCCTGGGCTATCCAGACCATGGCTTTAAAGGTATACTACCAAAAAAAAAAAAAAGCTGGAGATTTATTTCAGCAACAATGGGTCTTAATAAATTTTCAAAAAACTATCTTAGCTCCCTGGAAAGTTAGTATTTTCCTACTGTATGTAAATACTTCCCTTGTGGGATTATAATTTTCCTTTTTTTTTTTTACTCTTGAGGAGTCTAAGACCATTTCATTTTACCCACAAACCAGTGATCCTTTCTGAGTTGAACACTCTGAATAACTGGGTAAGAAATATTCTCCTCTCTCTAGGAGCAATAATCCTTTCTGTTTGGCTAGACTGGCAGTTTTCAATCTTCTGTCCAGTCTCTTCTGTCAAACCTCAACCCCAGTTCTGGAGACTGTGAGTAAATGGAATTCAGCTAGGGCTGACACTTAGACTTCTAAGTTCTAATTTATGAACTTCTCCTCAAATGTGTTGGTACACAGCAAGGGCAAGGAGTTGTATCCCTTCACTACTCAAGTGATTTGTCTGTTTCCCTCAAACTGACACACTCCTTCTGACTGGCTATTGCCAAGCTGTCCCAACAAGGACTGACTCCCTCTGATAAGACTGACTAGACTTTTGAAAGGTCTCCTCAGCTGGCACTGACCAATCAGAGAGAAGGGGGTGTATGCAGGCAGCAGCCTGTCAATTAAACTGTGCTTTACAGTGAGGCATTAACCCCTAATTTCCTAGCTCCCTGAATCTGATGCACTAGGCATCCTGCATTTGGAGGTCAGTTTGTCATAGTGGGCTGCCTCAAACAAGAAACATTCTAAGTCAAATTGTAATTGGTTATGCCAGGGGTATGCATCTGTTAGGGGCTTTTAAGACCCATTTTATACATGCGGTTAACTAAGCAGAGTTCCTGCAGACTCTAATTGGTAGGAGAGATTATGAAGAATGCTCACACAATTCTCTGTGGCCTGAAAGAATGAACAAACATGAAGGGCTACGCAAGTAATCAGAGGAGACAAGAAAAAGACCTGACATGCACCTCAGTTTCAGACACTGAGCAATTTGGCCTTGGCTTAGAGCTCCTGGTTGGTTGTGGATTATTATCTATTGCCTTAATTTCCTTCTACAGGAAAGACTGTGCCTATTCTCATGATCAGCTTTGAGTTCCTGAAGTTAGCTAAGCAGAGTTCCTGGAACCATACCATTTCATACTGCAAGTTTGGATGTGGAATGCATATTTAAAGGGCTCCCTCCTATAATATACCATTCAGGGAAAACTGGCAAACCAGCCTACAATCTTCTCCCAGTCTTGCTACTTTTTGATAGATAGGGAGTTTGACACCATCTAAAATCCAGGCCCCAACTACAGTCTGAAATTGTACAGTTCCACAAACTCTATAATCATAGGACTTATTTGCAAGTGTAGGTAGGTTCTTAATATAATTAATTTCCAGCATGTGGTTGTTAGTGAGCAGTAGGGTTGTCAGGTCCTCCCTGGCCACTGGCGGGGATGGAGAGATAGGGTTGCCAGATCCAGATGGGAAACCCTGGGATATTTGGGGTAGAGCCTGAGGAAAACAGGGGCCTCGGTGGACTACAGCACAATGGAGTCTACTCTCCAAAGCAGCCATTTTCTCCAAGGGAACTGATCTCTGTAGTCTAGAGATGAGCTGTAATTCCAGGGGATCCTCAGGTCCGACCAAGAGGCTGGCATCCCTAGTGAGCAGGAACTGTTGAGGACTTCAGTTCTTGAGGATTTATTATCTTTGGCTCAGAGTTCACTATGAACAAAGAATTTCAAAGGGAAGCAGAAAGGGAAATGAGCATACTAGAACAGAGCATTTTCTAGTTGCAATGTTCAATCTACCATACTTCCTCAACTAACTCAACACTTGAGTTTAGAGATTGGAAAAGGCAGACTTTTCATCCTTGGGAAGCAAGTCAGCTTTGAAAAATGAAGCCCAAGGAAGTTGCTTGAAGGGCAACATTTCCCCCACAGGCATGGGAAACAGTAAACCAGCATAGCATGTGTGCTCTGTTTGTGTGACACAAGTTGCAATTGGGTGCCAGGGTGGGAGAATCAGGTTTGCTTAGATTTGAAACAATATCTGTTTATTTGCTGGACAAGCTTAAAACTCCAGTGGCACTACAGAAGAACGAGGAATGGAGAGCTGTTGAACAGAGAGGACAGGAGGAGGCTGGCTTATCTAAAGCTGTGCATAAAATGTTATTTCAGGGCAGCTCCAGCAAGTTCCTATTATATTTTTTCCCTGTCAGCTAATCCTTGGAGATAGAATGATGAAGCTGCTGTAGTGAAGGGAGACATCTCCAATTAGAGGTGGAAACAAGAAAAGGCCAAAAGGGGAGGAAGGAAAACAGGAAGATTATTTTGGAAGTAAGGTACTGAGCTGTGGCTTATTATATAGACTGTCATTTTTATCTATCTTATTAATGCATTCCATTGGGCATGGATCTGTCTGCCACAGTATCTTTTAGAGCTTTTCATGAAGGTGCCTAGTGTTTTTTTTCCCCCTTGCTAAAACCGCACTGCCCCAGAGGCCATTAGGAATATGTTTTCCCAGGATGGTGCCATGCCCTCCATTGTGGGACTCAGTCTAACATCTGTGGAGGGGCTGGGGTTCAGTGGTAGAGCATCTACTTTGCATGCAGAAGGTTCAGTCTTTAGCCACTCCTTTTATCTGGTGGTGGTAGGTGATGGGAAAGACCTCTGACCTGAAACCTTGAGAGAGCAATTGACAAACTGAGGATAAGGCAGCTTTGTGTGCTCAAAAAAAAAAAAAGACCATTTACTTCTTTTGCTCAGAATGTTATGCTTTTATTTATGCTTTTTAATTGATTACTTTCATTTATCTCCTTCCCATCCTTCAAAAGCCATCAACAACAATATTCTCTGGTGGCATACTGTGTGCAACTTGACACTTGCTGGAATAGGTGAGCATGGTGCCTTCTGTTTTACTTTGTCATTAGCATTCATCAATGGAGGCTATTTTGAGAA
The DNA here is from genome assembly GCA_029233225.1 of Lepidodactylus listeri. NCBI lineage: Eukaryota > Metazoa > Chordata > Lepidosauria > Squamata > Gekkonidae > Lepidodactylus > Lepidodactylus listeri. The sequence continues at coordinate 27,220,044 of JARCFY010000008.1, forward strand.
TCAGCCATGCCTGGGCATTGTGTGTGTGTGTGTGTGTGTGTGTGTGTGTGTGTGTGAACAATCTATCAAGATATTTTATGACCAAATCAATACTGTGGCCTGATCAAGTGGACACCATAGCTTCCATGCTCTGCCATTACAAATGTAGAAGATACATTTAGAGAAACTTCCCTGTCATTTCAATAGACAGTATAGAGTAGGGTTGCCAGACTTGGTTTGGTTTGGAAACCAGTGGGAGACTGGGGGGGTAGGGGGATGGCCATCAGTGACAGCATGATGTCACTTCAGGGGTGGAAACATGGAGGTGATATCATGCTGCTCTAAGAATTGCTGGAAACTCTATGGTAAAACCACAGAGTTTCCAGCAACTCCCGGAGAGGTATGACATTGCTTTTTGGTTTTGCCTAGAAGTGATGTCATGCAGTTGGCCCAACAGCCATTTTTAATTTTTTTGGGTGAGAAATGTGGGGTGGGGATTCCTCACCTCCACCAGGGAACTAGCAGCCCTAATAGGGAGTTTCTCTTTTTCCAGTGGAGATGACATGTACAGTTCTGACCCTAACAATTTGTACTGCACTGGCAAATCTTTGCTATAACAATTCCAAGTTAATTTGTAAATGCTTTTGCCTCTCTGCTCACACAACCTAGTGTATAAACCGTGTCATCTGATGATTTCTGATGAAGGTGGATGAAATTATCAAGCATCTTTCAGGTTGGGGGAAGAAGCAACTGGGCATCTTATTCTAATTACTTGTGACCATATTTATACAACAGAATATAAAATGTGCACTGCAGAGAAACACCCACCACCATTCACCCTAACATTTCAATTACTCTGAACCCTCTGTGCATGGACAGGAACCCTGCTGCATAATGATAGCTGAAAGAAGGGAGGGGGTGGAGACAGTGGAAACCAGGCTCCCAGCAGAGACCACTCATAAGAACATAAGAGAAGCCAGTGTTGGATCAGGCCAGTGGCCCATCCAGTCCAACACTCTGTCACACAGTGGCCCAAAATACCAGGTGTCCTCAGGAGGTCCACCAGTGGGGCCAGGACACTAGAAGCTTTTCCACAGCTGTCCCCACCCCCACCCCCCGGACCAAGAATATAGAGCATCACTTGCCCCAGACCGAGAGTTCCTACCTATACCTTGTGGCTAATAGCCACCAATGGACCTCTTCTCCATATGTTTATCCAATTCCCTCTTGAAGCTGTCCATACTTGTAGCCACCACCACCACCGTCTGTGGCAGTGAATTCCATGTGTTAATCACTCTTTGGGTGAAGAAGTACTTCCTTTTATCCATCCTAACCTGTCTGCTTAGCAATTTCATTGAGTGTCCACGAGTTCTTGTGTTGTGAGAAAGGGGGAAAAGTACTTCTTTCTCTACCTGCTCTATCCCAAGCATAATCTTATAAACCTCGATCATGTCACCCCTCAGTCGTCGTTTCTCCAAGCTTAAGAGTTCCAAGCGCTTCAATCTTTCTTCATAGGTAAAGTGTTCCAACCCTTTTATCATTCTAGTTGCCCCTGTCTGAACTTTTTCCAATGCTATAATATCCTTTCTGAGGTGTGGTGACCAGAATTGCACACAGTATTCCAAATGAAATTGCACCATCGATTTATTCAGGGGCATTATGATACTAGCTGATTTGTTTTCAATTCCTTTTCTAATAATCCCCAGCGTAGTGTTGGCCTTTTTTAAATTGCAGTCGCACACTGTCTTGACATTTTCATTGAGTTATCTACTACGACTCCAAGATCTCTCTCTTGGTCAGCCTCTGCCAGTTCAGACTCCATCAACTTTTACAGTTCCATAGGGCCTGCAAGACGGAGCTCTTCTACCAGGTGTTCGAATAGGAACCGCCCTACCATTGCTACCATCACACCAACAAGCCCTGGCCCTTAACCTCAACAGTGGCTTTATTCTATCAGGACTCAGGAAGTAATCAAGTTGGGCATTGTGGGTCTGCCTGTTATGTTTACAGAATATCATCTGATGCACTTTAACCCCGTCTTAAGGATATCAACAGAATTAGCACCTTATGATTTTATGATTTTAATGAATGAATTTTTTGATTGATTTTATGTAATTTATGTGTTTAATGGTATTATACCAATTGTGTAAGCCACCCTGAGCCTGCTTGCGGGGAGGGCGGAGTATAAATTAAATTAATTTAAATTTTTTAAAAATAAACGTGTATTTATAGAATTTTTGGCCCCAGTGTGCATCACTTTGCACTTGGCCACACTGAACCCCATTTGCCATGTTGACGCCCACTTGCCCATCCTCGACAGGTCCCTTTGGAGTGCCTCAAGCTTTTTGTTAGTCTAATGCAGGGGTGGCCAAACTTCCTCAATGAAAGAGCCACATAGAATAAACATCAGATGTTTGAGAGCCGCAAGACATGAACAAATATTACACGTTTTTACCAGGAAATATGCAAATGTGCTTTTTATTACATTAAATGGGACTGCCAAAAATAATATCAAAAGCAGTAAAAGAAGATATTGATAATGATATTTATTTGTTCAATTATATTTGTTTGCTAATAATATTTAGTTTCCCTAGCTGCCCTGCTGGGAGCCGCACAATATGTGTGAAAGAGCCGCATGCAGCTCCCGAGCCAGTTTGGCCAACTCTGGTCTAATGACTGCCCCATCCCCTGCTAGTAAGTCATCACACACCATGTGTCAGGAGGACCTAGAGGCTCAAAGGGTTCCAGACAGGAGGACCCAGATACTGGGGTGCGATTTGAAATGAATCTGCCTTGGAGAAGGAGGCAAACTTCCATAATTCATGCAAAAAAAATAAATTTAGTAGAGGTTGCCATGAATCTTTGTTCCTAACATTTCTAAATTCAGGTACCCATAAGAGCTGTGATGTATGCCATCTGTGATGTATGCCAAAAGAACGGCAGTTTATTAAAAAGAGAGAGAGAGGTTGCACTTGATATGATGATGTTGAATGTTTATGTCAGTGTATCACCACAAAAACTTATTGCCATCTTAATCCTATAGGCCAGGTTTAATGAAAGAGGCAAAAGATGTGACTAGTTGATTCAGCTCCATTTTTCAAGGAAAGATTGATCTCTTTGCGTACTAGGGGGTGTCAAGGTGATACCTTCTCTCCTAGCTCCACCCGCTGTCCCTGACCATGGAGAAATGAGGTAAGCCACTTCAAGGCCACCCCAAAACTCCTACATTGGCAAGGTGGTGGGTCAACAGGTCATGATCGACCATGTCGAACACTGATGTCAGATCTAATAATAACAGCAGCGCCAACCCACCTCAATCCAGCTGCCTGTGAAGAATGTCCATTTGTGGAGTTTGTTTCTTGTTTACATTCTAGGTATTTTTTCTGCATTTCTTGGCTTTTCTAGTTGCCTTCAATTAATGAGTTACCTTTTCCCCACCTTTTTGCAGATTAATTTGTCATTTGGGTAACATCACATTTTTGATTGCTTAGATTTGGAAAATCCCCCTTTCTATCACAGCACAATCAGTTGGGAGTGTAGGAGCCTCACTGAACATACCCTCTGGAAGGACTACTTTTACTCAAATTTACTAAGTTTGGATAAAAACACTGGCAGCCATTTTTGCCCCTTTTCCCATGATGCAGAGAGGATGGCTGGAGCGCCTTCTTTAAGGGACTGTAAAATCAGATTGCATTGTCTGATTCAGTTGTAACTGGGCAAGTCTATGTGGGGCTGACCTTGAGACTGACCCAGAAATTACAGCTTGTTGAGAATGCAGTGGCACGGGTCTTTACGGAGACCCCATTGACAGTACATATCCAACTACTGCTTTGCCAGCTGCACTGGCTCCAAGTTGAGTACCAGATCAGGTTTCAGGTTTTGGTTTTGGTGCTGAACTTTAAGGCCCTAAATGGTTTGTGACCAGTGTATTTACAGGGCTGCTTCTCCTGGTACACCCCCCAAAGAGCAATACGCTCTGTAGATAAGAACCTCCTGAAGATCCCTGGAGTTAAAGCTCTCTCAGCCCTGGCACCGGCCTGATGGAACTCTCTGGTTAATGACATCCATGCCCTGTGAGACCTAATGCAGTTCCACAGGGCCTGTAAGACAGAGATTTTCCACCAGGACTATGGATGAGGACAGCAATGGTCCACCATCAAGCCTGATCCCCCCATCTCCTCCCCCCCCCCCCCGTGGAGAAGGATTCATAAAGCTCAGATGCCATCTGATTAGATTTAATTATTGCTATTTATTGTTTTAAATGTTTAACTTGAATATATATATTTATTGTATTTGTTGGACTCTATTTGTAAATAGTTGTTAACCACACTGAGCCCCACACTGAGGAGGGCAGTCTATAAATCAAATTAAAAAAATTAAAAAATGATAAAAAGGAAGGGTAAAAGACTGAAACAAACCAAATGTCAAACTGCACAGAACTCAAAATAACTATGAAAATAATACCTCTTCCCAAACTCATCTCCTGGAGACCAAATGTGGCCCCCACTTACTAACCCTCTCCCAGGGTTAGTAAGGATTATCCCCCAAAATAGAAGAAAGGCTGGCTAGTAAAAAGAATAGATTAATTAGTCCAGTTTATTGAGAAGTGCCATACAAGCAGACTCCATCCAGTTGAGGTCTAGCATAATCCAAGCAAGGTGACGCTTGCAAGATGTGAGAAGCAGGAGGCGGAGCCCACAAGCAGTCCATTTGTGGCACAAAATGGCCAATGATAAAGATTTCTCTCCCTTCCAAGAAAGGCTGTGTGACTGGCCAAGGCAACTTTCCTGATAGGTTCCAGGGCTAAGATTTGCTGGGAGAAATACTGTTTCCCAGGGAATGGGGAGAAACATCCTTTTTAAAAGAGAGGTGGTTGGGCTCTGTTACATTGTTAAGAAATCCAGGAGTTACTCTGGGAAGCCTTCGACTGCTTCAGGTATAGGCTACCCAATCTGATGTTGGGTAAATTGGACGACTTTTAGTTCTGGCAGTGTCCAACTGTACAGCCTCTTGAGTGTCCATCACATCTGCCACATGCTGAGTGTGGGTGCACAGAGATCAAGGCCAGGTAAGTTCTTCCAGTTACTACATCTCTTGGAGGGCTCAGTGCATAACACAGAAGGTACCATATTGGCCACTTATTCCATACAGGACCATACCATCTTACTTTTACCCCTCACCAAATTTCCATCCACTGATTTAGCTCACTAGAAGACTCGGGGTCTTACTATAACTTCCTCTGAGAGTTAGGCCTATAATGGATAGGTATTTTGCCTTGCTTTTACCGTTTTTGTTCTGCATTGATTTCCCCCCTTCAGTGCTCAGTTTGCTTTCTGGTCACTGTTTTCCTGGGTTTTCTGAAAGTGCTTTTGTGCTGACTTTCCCCTTCTTTCACTTCTTGGCCAAAGTTAATTCAAAAGCATACAGATTCCCTCAGATTTCCCTCCTGCCCCTTTGCTGCCACTCGAATGTCACTCCCTGTCTGCATTGAGGTCATTCTACCCACTATGTGAGGATATGGCTGGGATAATTCATGTATGACCGCTTTAACAGAGAAGTGAAGTCCATATATGATGAATAATTAGTGATGATTAAAAAAAACCCATACAAGAAACATAAGACAAAGAACAAAAAGACAACATCCTACCACCTATGTGAGGAAGGCACAAAGCATTTCCCCATGTTCCTTTTCAATGAAAAGCTTGTTCTGACCCCCGAAAGGGTCATTTCTGGGGCCAGAGGATCTATGTGGAGGAGCAACCCTGCAGGTCAGCTGGCCGGGTTGAGGAGAGGGAGAAGGGAATAAATGTGCCTCCTCATCTCAGCTCAGAAGCACTTGCAGAAGGAGGACGAGGAGGAAGGATTTCAGCCCATACAGGTTTTCCTCAATACAGGTCCAGTGAACTTTTCAGTTTTGGAAAGAGTTGCATCAACGCAAAGGAATGTGGAAAGAAACTAATATGTTTTGCATTAGGTTCTGAGATAGGGAACATTTTCACCATGTTCCTGCAGGATTTTCTTTCTGCAAGAAACGGTAAGGAAAGTTTCTAATGATGGCTTGATTGAGGCCTAGGGGCTTGCATGTCCTACCTATCCTGGCTTACAGAATTTATTATGGTAGTTCCCGCACAATTATTTTCAATCAACTGCATTTTGGTGAAATCCTGTAATTGTACATTTATCCAGGATAAGGGGGTATTATCTCCAGAGCTGCCTGAAACATACTGTTCACACTTACAGCCCTTCATGAACAATGAATAGTAACGATTATCATTGCTCTCCCCAATGCTTTGCTTACAAGCAACAAAGTTTTTGAACTGTGGAAAACAGGAGCACAATGTGTGATTACGACAATCAGGGGTCCTTTCGTAAAAAAAGAGGTGCAGGAGCTCATTAGCATAACTTATTTGCATATGCCACACCCCCTGACGTCACCGGAAGTGTTAAAAGGCCACACATCCCTGACGTCATGGGCAGTGTGTCAGAAGGCAAGAAGGGAGGGAGTGAGGGAGGGAGAAGGAAGGAAGGAAAGGAACAGGAAGGTAGGTAGGTAGGTGGGGGAGACAGAAGAAAGAAAGAAAGAAAGAAAGAAAGAAAGAAAGAAAGAAAGAGAGGGGGGAAGGAAGGAAGGGGGGAAGGAAGGAAGGGGGGAAGGAAGGGGGGAAGGAAGGAAGGAGGGAGGAAGGAAGGGGGGAAGGAAGGGGGGAAGGAAGAAAGAAAGGAACAGTAAGGTAGGTAGGTAGTTGGGGGGAGAGAGAGAAGAAAGGAAGGAAGGAAGGGGGGAGAGAGGGAGGAAGGGGGGAAGGAAGGAACAGGAAGGTAGGTAGGTGGGGGGAGAGAGGGAAGGAAGGGAGGGGCGCTTCTCCCCCCACTGGGGCTGGCGTTTCCCTCCCCCCCTTGCTTGGGCCTGAGTGGCGTTAAGCCACTCAGGCCCGGCTTCTCCCTCCTTTGCGCCCCGAGGATGGTGACTGGGGGCGGGAGGGGGTTTTCGCCGGGGCTGGGGCCGGCGGCCAGCCGTGGCCCCGAGGATGGTGGCTAAGGGCGGGAGGGGGTCTTCACCGGGGCCGGCGGCCAGCCAGGGCCTCGAGAACGGTGGCTAAGGGCGGGAGGGGGTCTTCGCCGGGGCCAGCGGCCAGGCGCAGCCCCGAGGACGGTGGCTGGGGGCGGGAGCGGGCTCTTCGCCGGGAGCTGGGTAATGAGATGCGCTCCGCCTCGGAGCCTGGCCAGGCCGTGCCGGCTCTCCTGCGCGCCGCCGACCTCCTGGCTGCCGCCCACCTGCCCCTCGAAGCCGTGCGCTGCCTCCGTGACGTCGCCTCTTGCCTGCTGCTCTGCAGAGACCACGACGGCGCCCTGGCGGTGCTCACGCAGGCCCAGCTGCTCGTCCAAGGCGGCTTGGGTCCTCCCGGACCCGCAGCAGCTCCAGCCGTCTCCTCTTCCTCCTCTCCCGCTAGCCTTCCGCCTGGCGCCTTTCTTGACGAGCTGCTCCACTGCAAGGCTTTCTGCCTGGGGGGCAGGGCTTTGTTATGTGCCTGCCCCCTGGCCCCTTCTCTCCCGGAGCGGCGCTCCGGCGTGCTCCGGCCCCAACGGAGCCCTGACGACAATACATTAACATGAACGACTGTCAGCCCCAATCTGCTCAGAAAGAAAATCCAGTGTTTAGATTCTTCCAATAGGACCTGGCAATTATTGAATTTTTAATATTGGAATCCCCCATCTTTGTCCTTAATAGGCATCCAGACCATAGCAGAGCTGAGAATAGTTTTTCTGTGCTGTAATAATTCTTCCAGGACAATAAAGATTGCCAGGAAATGGATAAGTGTTTTTGAGTTTTGAAGACAGCATAGTCCATTCATTCCAGTTAGAATGCCGTTAAAGAGATTCATATTTATCCATCTGTCTGTTTAGAGAATTTATACTCCACTTTTCACAATCAGAGGTTCAGTTTGGTGAGGAAGTGGGATTAAGGAGCTAGATTCAACTCCAACGTTCAATTTTAAGAACAGTTAACTTGCAGTTGGATCCAATCTAAATTTTAGAATGGTAGAATGGAACTTTCCTGCCTTCTCTCTCCCTACAGTCCTCTGGTTTACACAAAATGCTGCTCCTGGGGGGATAGGGGACCCTAAGGAATGATATGGGGAGGGGAGGATTGGCCAGAATTTCCAATTTAATCTGGATCCAACCCACAATTTCTCCAGTGATCCTGTCCCCATCCTGTCCTCTCTCAATCATGATGGGAAAACATGGGGGAAGGACAGTATTTCATTTTTGGGTACCGAATGATTATGTTTTATCTGATGTCTGAGCTAGAATGCTATTTTATGATGATAATTTAATGCTTTATCTTTATTTATAGATTGTTTTATTGGATGTTGTGAGCTGCCCTGAGCCCTGTGACCCAGTGGAGGGGCAGGGCATTAGTCTAAAAACAAACAAATAAAAAAAATTATTCTCACAAGCACCCTGTGAGGGAGAGTTATCCTGAACATTTTTCAGTCCAAAAGATTTTCCTCATGGCCAGACTAGCGACTGGGATGGAGCTTGGCTGAATGTACCTACCAATGTAATTGCTTAAAACAAGTAGCAGGATTTGGTATAGATAGGGCAAGGAAGCTGATAGGGTATAGGTCATAGGCGTCAACTACGGGGGGGCTCGAGGGCTCGAGCCTCCCCCGAAATTTCCCGGGGGGGGCTCAGCCTCCCCCGAGAAAATGGAGCACCTGCCGGTGGGGGAGGCGGGGAGGGCCGCCGGGAGCCCGGCAGAAGGCAGCTGCGGAGGAGGGGGGTGGAGGGAAGGCAAGAGCCGGTGCGATGGGCGGGCCCAGGATCCTGTACCCAGCACGCAGCGGCTGCGTCCTTCGCTCGAAGCCAGGCGCCCTCTGGGGGAATGTCCGGCACACGTCACACCTGCCTGGGCGCAGTGGGGGCCCTCCGGGGTGCACGGTTCAGGGAAGCTAGAAGTGGAAGCAAGCCCGAGCCTCCCCGACCCCATCCCAGCACCCACGTGGGAAGCTGGGTCAGCGCTGCTCTCCCCGCCCACTCCCCCGCGGCCAGCATTACACACGGAGCGCGCATGGAGAGCTAGGTCCCCTCTGCGCCCTCGGGGGGAATCTTCCTTCCCAGCCGGGCTCCCCTCCTTACTTCCAGCGCGGGCTCTGGGGCTGGGGCAGCAGCCGGGCAGCCTGGCGTTGGGGGGAAGCGCGCTGCCATGGCCCGCTGGCTCAGCGACCGCCCCAAGCAGTCAGTAAGTAACCGGGCCTGCCGGCCAGGGGGCAGAAAAAAAGCGGCCGGGACATGGTCCCGTGCGCGCATGCGCACACGAAAGAGCCCCCGCCCCCCCCGGGGATTTAAAAACTCAACGCCCCTGGTATAGGTAGGGCAAGGAAAAGTCCTTGCTTTGACTTTTGTCTTTGCTATTTGCTAGGTAGTCTTAGGCAACCACTCTCAGCTCCCCCCCCACACAATCTGTGATATGCCAAAAGTAATACTGACCATTGTTACAGGCAGGTTATTTTGGGGCAGGAACACACAGGAACAGAGTTCTGGCTGGCTTTCGAGTTGGCCACGCCTACAGCCTTCCCCCCCCCCCCCCGGGTTCCCCAGGTGCCTTGCAAGCCGTGGGGTGCCTGGGGCAGCCAATCCCATCCAGGGAGGGAAGGCAGTTTAAACTGCTTCCCCTCCTCGGGTTCCCCAGGCACCCCACAGGCTGTGGGGCATCTGGGGAAGCCGATCCTGGGAGCTGTTGAGTGTGGCCTAATATGCTAATGAGTTTCTGCCATTGAGTGTGGCCTATTATGCTAATGAGTTGTTTATTTATTTATTTAGATTTATATCCCGCCTAGCCAGCACAAAGTGGCTCTAGGCGGCTCCTGCTGGGCTTACAGGTTACAGGGTTGTTGAAAGACTGCACATATAAAGCCTCTGTATAATGAGTCTCTTCATCTCAGGGCTGGTTCCAAGTATTTTTTGGGGGGGCGGCTGGGTGTAGTGTGTCCAGGAGCTCCCTCCCTTCCTCTGCCCGCCATCCCCCTCCTGCTTGTGCCTTCTTTCCAGCCCACCCACTTATGTGCCCCCCCATCTGTGACTCCTTCCCACATCCACTTGCAGGCTCTCCTACTGCCCATTCTCACACATCTTCTATGCCATTTCTCCAGCCATCCTTGGCAGTCCGTGAAGCTGAGGGTGCCACAATAGCCAATGCTGGGCAGCACATGCAGCTAGGGATGTTGGTGGCAAAGCACTCACAAATGAGTGGACTGTGGAACGGCAGGGGTGGTGAGGTCAGTGGCAGTGGGCCCTACCTGGAGCCAGGGGCGTAGACTTTTTAAATCCCCGGGGGGGCGGGGGCTCTCTTGGGGGGGGACCATGTCCCCGCCACTCTCCCCCCTGCCGCCCCAGGGAGCCACCGCCGCCACTTCCCTCCCCCGGGCCATGCCCGCCCACCCACCGTGCTCCCCGCCTCCCTCCCTCCCTCTCCCCGCTCACCTCGGGCAGCGGCGGCAGCGTAGGATTGCTGCTGCTGCTGCTGCCTGCAGCCGGGGGCCGGCGCGTCACCCTTGCGGGCCCCCGGCTCCCGCTCCGCCTCGCGCTCGGGGCGTGCGGGGGTGGCGCAGATGAGCACCGCCTCTCTCCCCCCCCCGCCCCAGGGAGGCAGGAGGGCAGGCTGGGGGTGGGGGGGAAGGAGAGGCGGCGACGGCCGGCTGACTGGCCACCGGCGGGCGCTCCATTTTGCCGGGGGTGGCTGAGCCCCCCCCAGGAAATTTCGGGGGGGGGGCTCGAGCCCTCGAGCCCCCCTGTAGTTGATGCCCATGCCTGGAGCCCTGGGCCTCAGCAGCTGCCCCACCTCAAGGAATGCCAATGCTGCCCTTCTTCAACTGTCATCTGATTCGGATGGCTGTGTGTTTCCAAGGGCTCAGACAAAGAAGGGTCTTTCTGAACACCTGCTAAGTGTGATCCTTAAATGAATGATTCCAGGCACTGAATCCAGGACCTTCTGCATGCAAAGCATGCAGTCAGCCCCTGAGTCCTAGCAACGACGGCAACACAACGCCTGTGGAATGTGCTGATCTTTCAAAAAAAAACTATATGTATGTAATTTGTCATTATTAAAATTAGTCCTGAAAAAAAAAGAAGAAGCATATTGGAGTTTAGGGCTCTAGTCGGTTGGTAGTCCAAGCTGAATTATGGCAGAGCAAAGGCAAGCTGATATAAACTACATGCAACTGTGTACAGATTCCCCAGGCTAGATTCTAGAATGACAACAGAAACCTCGGCAAGGTTTTCAGTTGGGCTTCCAGTTCTCCCTTTCTTTACTTCCAAGTTAATAAACCTTGCATGCGCTAAATGTCACATCTCGATAACATCAGGCATGGTTAATGAAAGCCGACCATCTTCTTTACTGCTGGTTTTAGCCCTGCTTGGCACCAACCTATTTCCCTGGGACCCTTTAGAAGAAGAAAATGTGTCTGAGCCAGTAGCTTGGCTATTTGTGCTTAACAATAGTGAATCCCATGGTGGGTCTTCAGTCCAATGCTTCCTGTCCCTTCTGTATTTAAAAGGGAGGGACAGATTACATAAATGTGTTAGAACAGGGTTCAGATGCATTGGAAACAGTGATGCAAGATTAATAGGTTAGTTAGAACCTGTTACTCATCTACAATGCAGAACTTTAAAATCTATTTCCATATATTCCTTGAAAAGGGAAATCATACCAGTCATTTTTAAAGCCAGTCAAATATCCCATTGTATAGCGCTCATCATGGATTTATTAATTTAATATAGGCCACCTAAAGCTCTTTGTTTTTAAAAGCAGAAGAGGGAAGTTGGGAACCATGCAAAACTTCTGCTCCTCCTTTGTTACAGGTATTGAACGAGCGGGAAAGGTGCAAGCGAAAGGGGTGCTTGTCCTGGACGCTGCCCCTGAATTGTGGCCCAGAAGAGATCCAGACCAGTGGATTCAGGACCAGTCCAAGAAGGGGACTATTGCCTTTTGTGTGTTTGTTTTCCATTGGTTTATTTAACCCCATTGGTTTATTTATTTATTAAATTTATTTATTTATTTAAATTCCATTGGTTTATTTAAATTGTATTTTCCTTTTTTTTGAAAGTTGGAACTCACTCATGGCAGCCCCATGAAGTTCCACCTCACGGGGTTTTCGAGGCAAGAGATGAGCAGAGGTGGTGGGCTGTTGCCTTCCTCTGTGCAGCCTCTCTGGTCTCCCAACCAAGTACTGACCCTGCTGAATTTCTGAGCTCTGATGAGACCAGGCTAGTCTGAGTGAATAGGGTTGCTACACATTTAAACTAGTACGAAATAATTAATACCAGTATACTATGAATGGAACCAAGAGAACTAGAGCGGTGTTTATGTGTGGGCTCTGCTGATCCCCCCCCCCCCCCGAGGCCTTCTTGTGGATGCCCAACTGAAACCCCATCTTCGCTGCATTATGATCCACACTTTGTGAAGTGGGCTTGAAGAAAAATGACCAGGCACCGGCATAGACTACGGGGGATCTCGAGCCCCCCCCCCGGGGAAATGTCGCGCCTGCCGCCAGCGCCTTGCCACCGCGCCTCCCGGGCCCTTCCGAGGCTCGCCAGCTGGTGCCTCTCCCCCCCCCACCGGCCTGGTCATTCCTCCCTCCTTATCTCTCCCTCTTCCTCTTTTAGGGGTGAGGGAGGGAGTGGCCAGGGCGAAGGGGGAGGGAAAGGCACCAGCAGCACCGGCTGGTGAGCCTCGGAAGGACTGGGGAGGCGCGGCGGCTGGCGGTAGGTTTTCCAGGGGGGGCGCGGAAACATCGCCCCAGTGAGCGTGCATGCAAAGCGCGCACGCTAAAGAGCCCCCACCCACCCCAGACTTCAGAAAAGTCTACGCCCCTGTGACCAGGGGGATGTATAACAAAATTACTGATCCAAAAAAATTGGAATATATAAGGTCTATAGTGCACCTACTTGAAGAAGATCAGAAGCACAGCCTATAGGGGGCAGCTGAAGGACTGCTAGTCAGCATAGCTAGATTAGGTACTTCCCACAATTTCAAATTTTGTCCTTCCTGTCCCCTGATTGGCTCTTTGGAGATTTCCTGCTCCAGTCAAGCCCTCTCCCTTCATTCTTGTCTCCCACAGCAGTTAGTCAGTTAGTTAAGCCTCTCTCCCTCTCCTCTGTTCCATCAGAGTTTATTTCTTCTTTAATAAAGTGAGTTATTTTCTTTAAACAGTTGGTGCTTCGTTCCTCTGCATGTTTAAACTCTGCCAACAAAATGAACATGGAAATGAATAGTTCTGGTTGGCACAGTGATTTCACAGAATTATAATACATAGCCAGGGTCATCAGTATAATGGAATCCCCCTCTCCCCACAACAATGCATTTTTTAAAGTGTACATGTTTACCAGCTTGTCTTGTCTTTTTCTCTGAGTCCACTGATTTCATGGTAAGGTTGCCAGCTCTGAGTTGGGAAATATCTGGTGATTTGGGGACTGGAGCCTCAGGACAGCAGGGTTTGGGGAGGGGGAGGACTTCAGAGCCAGTTTGGTGTAGTGGTTAAGTGCACGGACTCTAATCTGGGAGAACCGGGTTTGATTCCTCACTCCTCCACTTGCACCTGGCTGGATGACCTTGGGCAAGCCATAGCTCTGTACCAGCTGTTCTCTCAAGGACAGCTTGGGAAAAAGCTCTCTCAGCCCCACCTACCTCACAGGGTGTCTGTTGTGGGGAGGGGAAGGGAAAGGAGTTTGTAAGCCGCTCTGAGACTCCAAGTGAGTGAAGGGCGGGGTATAAATCTAATCTCTTCTTCTTCTTCTTCTCAGTGGGATATAATGCCACAGAGTCCACCTTCCACAGCAGCCATTTTCTCCAGGGGAGCTGATCTCTGTCACCTGGAGATCAATTGTAATAGTGGGAGGTCTCCAGACACCATCTGGAAGTTGTAGGGTTTTCAGGTCCCTCCCGGCAGGGTACCGGGGGGGGGGGTAGGGTTGCCTGGACCAGGCTGGGAAACTTCTGGAGGTTTGGAGATGGAACCTGGGGAAGACAGCAACCTCAATGGGGTACAATGCCATAGAGTCCACCCTCCAAAGTATCCATTTTCTCCAGGGGAACTGATCTCTGTAGTCTGGAAATGAACTGTAATTTTGGGGGGTTCCCAGTTCCCACCTGGAGGCTGGCATCCCTAGAAGGCTGGCTACCCTATTTCATGGGCAATGGCATTTCTCCCTTCTAATCAGAACCTTGCAAGGGAGGAGCACAGAGTCCTCTTAGCCAATCACCTTTGAAGAGGAGCTGCAGTGAGGAGTAGCTATTCTCCCTCAGTCGCTGCTTTGTAGGAGGCCGGGGAAATAGAGACCTGGGGCAGGGAGTACCCACTCTGCTGTGACTGGGCTGAAAGACAACCACTTCAGCCTCCCTGAACGTCCCAGGCATGCCACCTGAAGGCCCACTGGATAGAATGGGAGCCAGGAATGCTAATTAACTTGCATGGGCTCCATTGTGATACATGACAACACAGAAAGTTGCAAAGAAAATGTGGAAACAGGAATTCCAGCCTCCAGGTGGGACATGGAGATCCCCCAGAATTACAGCTCATCTGACTCCAGATTACAGAGATCAGTTTCCCTGGATAAAATGTATGCATTGAAGGGTGGACTGTATGTCATTGCACCCCACTGAGGTCCCTGTCCTCCCCTAATCTACTGGAGTTTCCCAACCTGGATCTGGCAACCCTACCCCCCCCATTCCCAGCTGGAGGCCGGGGGGGGGGGGGGCTGGCAACCCTATTGTATCAAACCAGGAAGTAGGTGGCACCTGGAGATCTCCTGCTATTACTATTGATCTCCAGATGTTCAAGATCATCCCTCCTGGGAATAATGGTTGCTTTGGAGGGTAGACTCTGTGGCGTTATATCCTGCTGAGATCCCTCCCCTCCTCAAATGCCACCCTCCCCAGGCTCCATCCCCCAAATTACCAGGCATTTCTCAACCCAGAGCTGGCAATCCTACAAGGAAGTTATCAATCTGTGCCTGGTGAGAACAGGCAGGCAGGAGGGAAGGGGAGAAAGCATGTAAGCCCAAGGACTCACCATCTTGAACAAACCTTGGTTTGTTCACGGTGTTAGAAAGCAATCTTAGCATTCTCCAAAGCTTTTTAAAAAGACTTGGCTCTTTCTTTGCAAACTATTTGCCTTGTGTTTCATTTTGTGGACAATTTAAAGAACACACATACATTTTTGCCCAAAAGACAGAGGTAAAATTCCACTCACTGATACTTTTGGCGCTCTCCTCCTCTCTAAAGAAAGGGAAACAAAAGCTTCCCTTTGGTAACATGAACACACAGCAGGCGAACTTGAAAAACAAAGGTTCAAAGTGCCTGCCTGATGGATTGTCCCCCAGGAGAGGAGCAAACTTGAAGGACGGAATTCTTTCTTTCTTGTCACTACATTTCCTCTGTGCGTCTCCTTCTCCAAGTGGGCAGAGAGACAGGGCTTAAACAAAAGCAAAGAAGAAATTTGGTACCATAAAGACTAATAGATTTATCAGGGCGTAAACTTTTGTGGATTCAAATGCTTCTCATTGAATCCACCAAGTGCTATCCTCCAAGTCTGTGTGTACACACAGTGCAAAAAAAAAAAAAAAAAAGACAGAGAAAGAGAGAACAGCTGTGAACAATAGAACCAAGCAGCTACGAGGCACAGTCTTTGGCGTTTCCATGCATAAACTTGTGTATGCAATAGCTGCAACAGGCTAACTTGGTGACACCTTTGGAATTCTGGGATGGTGGGAAGAGAAGTGGAAAGCCGCCGTCAAGCTTCCCATCCTCCCTGTGGTGACAGACTTTATAATTTTGAAACATTGCTTTATATTTAACAAGTGACACAGAGCTGGTAGTTAATGGGGTTGCCCTAACATCACATGACTTTAATTAGTTCTAGAATAAGGTTTAGATTTGACCTAGATGATGCGGACAGAAAAATTTGTCTTTCCACATCACATGTTAGTTAGAGCCAGACTAGATGTTACTTTTTCACAAGTTTGCCACGGGGACTTGCCACCAGAGTTTTACTGCAACTCTCTGTGGCAACTCATGTGTTCAAAACAAACACAGGCCCAATACAGATCAAGACAGTGATGTGTATGTGGGGGGAGAGGATGTGCTCCTGCCTCCGCCCTGTGCCATTCTCAGCAGCATAAATGATCCAGGGGCCATGAGGGCAGGCATTAATTACCTAGTCAAGGGGCTGCAAGTCACATCCAGCCTCCCAGTGGGGCAAATAACGCATGTCTCCACAGCCCTTGGGTCATTTCTGGCAGGATGAGGTTTTGCCAGAAATGCTGGCCAATCTCAATAAATTTCACACCCTTCTGCTCTCATCCACGGTACAGATATGTTTCTTACAAATATTAGGGCTGATCTTTCAACTTTTCATCCCTGCCATTTTGATCTGGAAATGTCCATTGCCGTGTTTCTTCTTCCAAAGGCAAACCCTGATTACATTTGCTGTTTCCATGCTCCTAACTTTCCCTGTAAAATGTCTGTATCTGTTATGTCTGCTGACCACCACTAGGCACCAGTGATGGTAGCCCTAAGCTTGGCTCCGGGAAACAATAGGGACCAAGGATCTTGGACCACCTAAAGTCCACCAATAGGAACTCTGGAGGGAGATTCAAATCCCCCAATAGGACTGTGGGTGTGTCATTGGTGGGTGTATATAGTTGGCCACCTCAGCCAGTAGGCTTGTTGTGTTGTGCACCAATAAATGAGAGCTGTTCAATAATGCTGTCGTCTGGACTCTCCATGCTTCCACAGCATTTGTGCATCAGGTACTGATGTATATTTATGCATAGAAATGGTATACCCTGTACATACAAATCGTATGTGACAACCCAAACACATGAATCCACAGTATAAACGTGTCTACAAAATGAACAATGAAAAGCGGAGAATGGAAACTGCTGACCAAAACATACGCAGACATAAAAAAAGAAATTTAACAGAGAAATCTATTTATCCGTAGCCAGTAGCACAGGGTTACTGAAAACTCTTAACAAGGTAAGACATAGCGTATTTCCAGGCAACAGCAAAATTATGAAATGGTTTGGCTGGAACAAAATCTGGAGCAGAAAGTACAAACTATGTATTAGTTCAGAAATCATGCATTTCGTTTATGTGAGCATAAAACATTTCAGCAAGGCTTACCCTTTATCATACGTATTGAACTAGAAGTGATAAGAGCCCTTTACATATTCTTTTAAAGTAGCTGCAATTAAGAAAAACAACAACTATAGAACTCACAAAGCTCCAGGAGAAACCAACAGAGTAGAAGAATCACCCCTAATTTATTTAAACAATACATTTATGCCTGTCTGCTGTTCAATGTGCTGTGGAATAAAACATTTCTCGGCAATGTACTTTAAAAAGGCCTACCTTTGGGGTCTCTTTGGGGAAGGGTGTTCTTTGCAATTGTGCAGCTATACGGAGCGTCGGGCATGCTTTCAAGAGAGATTAAGGTGCTGCATCATGAAGACTCCATTTCTCATCAACCAAATCCATTGTAGCTGGAGATTTCAATTTAAATATCATTACTTTGTTTCAGAGGATGTGGAGGACAAAAAAAAATGGAGAGAGAAAATAAGGAGGATTAAAAAGCAGCTGAAATGGACAGCATCAGTGGAAACGTATTGTGAATGGTGATATCTCGGAGAGGAATGGGCCCAGAGCTTTCTCCAATAAAGCAAAGCTTTTACATTGTGTGGTTCTGCCTGGAATTTGGCACAAGGATGAAATGGAATGCCCCCAACATTTGAACTTCGAGAGAATTGCCAAGTGCAAACCTCTGAGGTCTGATACGAAAATTCCACAATTTGGAAACTTTCAGTGACATTTTGCATGGATGGTTTAATGCCATTCTTTTCAGCAGGTTGGAAGGCCAAATTTGGCTGGATTTTGTTGCATCAGGAATCATCAGGATAATGTTTCCATTATCTGCCATCCTCAGCCACAGAACATTTAAAATGCTCTAAATGGTCCTAGGCGCAGTGCATAAAAGACCACATGGTTGCATATAAGCCTGCCTGACAATGAAGGTCAGCATGGGAGGTCCTGATTTTGACTTCCTTGCCTCTGAGGGCAGGATAGAATTGCCACCAAAGACAGAGCCTTGTCAACTGTGGCCCTTTATTTGTGGAATGCCCTCCCAATAATCTTTCACGGAATCTGATGCTTTTCATTTTTACCCAAGGCTTGATTTGAGAAGTGGTAGTTGCTGATTTTTAAAAACTTTTTCCTTTATGTTCATTTGTTTGTTCTACTTTTTGTTGTCTTTTTTATATGACTTTTCTCATTGCATCATTTTTTTTAAAAAAAACCTTGTGTTTTTTAAAGCTTTTATGTTTAATGCTGATATTCTTAGATCTTATTGTATTTTATCCCTTTCACACAGTTTAATTTGCTCATTGCTGTCAACACTTGTTGAGAGGCAAGATATGAATATATTTAAGTGCAGAATTTATGTGCTGTGTTTAACAGATACATGGTACTTTCCCTATGCACTCAGATATTGTCCCAGTAATTCTTACAATAACCCTAGAAGTTTAGCTGTTATTATCAGAAAAAGGGTGATTTTCATTGATGATATTTTTGTTTTAGAACATCAGATATGTAGAAACTACTGTCCACCCTTGCAAAAGATCTTTCTGGAGGGCCGTTTCCCCATATCAAACCCATGAGGTGTCTGGTCGGTCTGTAAGGAAGATCCACAGGACGATCCACAGCAGATAAATCTGTCCGGTCCCGGTGAGGAACCTAAATAATGGAGGTTGCAAAGCTCTCTGAGGTTACCCATTCACCTATGTCATCCTTTGAAGGCACAGTCCCCATCTTCTAGTCTATCCCTAGGCCTCTGATGCCTGAGATCCTTTTCAGAAAGCAAAAAAAGGGGACTTACAAAAAAGGACTTACCTCATTATCTACCAAGACCTACTCATGTTGTTGTGTCCCTTTTCCATGACTCTGCTACTGGAACAGGTCCTGTTCCCCTGGGAGTTCCATCACAAAGAGGTTTTTCTGCCACGAGGAGGTTTTTCAAGCAGCTTCCTCATAACCTTCCTGCCTCCTGCGGCTGTGGGAACTACGCAGTTACCCTACAGTCCTCTGCTATCTTTTGGACCACTGTATTTGTCTAGTGGATCTAAAATGAGGACTTACCCTACATGATAGTCACAAACTCATTCTCTTGATGTTGCCTCACTTCTGGCCTGGTCATGTTTACTTCTAGTTAAGCTGATTACATAGTAAAAGAGGTGGGAAGCACTCATGTCATGGAACCAATGGATACTCTAGGGAGATCTACACAGCCTTAGTTGGGAAAGGCAGTCCATACTCAGGCATCCATAAAAGAACACTGCTTGTTAGAATTCTTAGTGGAATGGGTAAAACTTGGGATGTAGGAGTACATAGCTTGGATCTGGAGTCAGCCACACAGCCACCCATTAGTTGTGGGTTCTCCTCAGTTCCTGCATGTGTAGTGCCTGACTAGGAGTAAGACCATAGTGCATATGGAGAAGGAAGAAGAAAAGCGATTGTATTTAAACCTTGTCTTCCACTCAGTTTCAGAGCAGCTTACATTCTCCTTTCCCTTCCCCTCCCCACAACAGACACCCTGTGAGGTAGGTGGGGCTGAAAGAGTTCTTTTGAGGACTGCTGTTGAGAGATCAGCTCTGAGAGAACTGTGACTGACCCAAGGTCACACCAGCAGCTGCATGTGGAGGAGTGGGGAATCAAACCTGATTCTCCCAAATTAGAGTCCATGCACTTAACCACTACACCAAACTGGCTCTGGAGTTTCAACCTTACCTCCAAGTCCTGCACCATTTTCCCAACCTGAAATAGTCTTGTGGAAGTTACTGGGCCTGTTGGGAACACCAATATGTAACCCAAGGAACATGTGGATCCCCCAAAATAGCACCCTTAAGACTGCTTCAGGTTGAGAGAATGGGTGTAGGGTGGAAATCTGAAGCTCCTTCTCCATGTGTGCCATGGTCTTGATTCTAATTAGGCACTGCATAAATGGGAATCAAGGAGAACCACAAATTAGATTGTACACATCTAATACAGGGCAGAGTCCTAGGGTTGCCAGCTCTGGTTTGAGAAATTCCTGGATATTTGAGGGGTGGAGCCTGGGAAGGGCAAGGTTTGGGAAGGGGACACCATAGAGTCCACCTTCCAAAGCATCCATTTTCTCCAGGAGAACTGGTTTCTGTAACCTGGAGACCAGATGTAATTCTGAGAGATCTCCAGCTACCACCTGGAGACTGACAATCCTACAACAGATCCTTAGCCCAACCCCTGTACTCCATAATGTGTGAACAGAACTTTCTGTTTGCTTTAAACAAAACAACATTGACACGGTGCAAATGATATTAGCTTAGCCCCAGTTGCTACCAAGCTGTGGTGGAGGGGAGCTTCATCAGTTCAGTTTCTGCCTGTCGCATGGCTGCCAGCAGCACATAACTCTGCCTGCTTAAAACAAAATAGCAACTGTGCTAAAAATATGCTTAATAAACCCAACAGTGCAATAACACAGTCATAAAAGTGACAATTGTATGCCATCCAAAATGACTGTCTGAGAGATATAAAAGTCAACTTGCCTCATTACATTTTGCAACAGCAGAGTGTGCGGAATCAGAAGCAACGCCTTAGAAAACAGGAGCGGGGAGGGAGGGGAGTTGGACTGAAGGGAGTTCAGACTGTCAAGAAAGTGCTGCTTCGGCAGCATCTGCCGGTTTGCGAAGTAGATCGAACTGATTTGTTGCATTTCCCAATTTGTCTGGCAGCCTAAGCCTTGCATGGGACACAATCTCAATGGGCATGAGATTACAGTAAAGCACACAGATGTCTCCCTTGTCAGGGCTGGTAAGCATCACAAGCCCAAAAAGAAGGATCTAAAAACACAGTTGAATGTAGGCGGCTCATTGTAAGCGATAATTGCCCTGCATTGTTGCCATCCCTGGGGTGTAACCTCAAGCAGACATCAGGCTGTAAGTGATCATTAAAATGCAAGAGGGAAAACAATGCAGATATGGGGAAGGGGGGAAGGCTAAAAGGAATCCATTTTGCTCCTATTTACATATTGTTGTTGCTTTCCTGCTAAATAAGCCTCCATTACTATTCAGAGCCTTCAAAAGAATGGTGCCCAAAGAGCCAGGTTGCAGATAAGTGAGTCTTCAGGCATTTTCTAGTGAATGTATAGTTATCTCTACTCAGAGTCCTATGGGAAGAAGAGGGAAGACATGTTTGACCCCACCCCTCATTTACAGCTTGTTCTCCAGCATCCTAAATTTGAAACATGGACAGAATAGACATTTGTTGGTTAATAATTACTAATAAACAGGGTTTGTTTTTTTTTCTGGGGAACGCACCAGAATAGAGTTCTGGAGCCTCTTCAAAAAAATTCTTTTTAAAATGTTTAACAGTTCATGAGTTTTCAGTAAACAGACTGAAAGCTTCATTCCCTCTTGAGAGTTCAGGCACCTCTCCCCCCCCCCCCCAAAAAAAAACCCTTGCAAAATATGATTGTGTAGTCACCTGAAACATAAGGATGGATTACAATTTGAGGAGCCAATGGTGAAAAGGCAGGACATAATAAACAATCATAAAGTATTATAGCAAATTAGAAGAGGACAGGAGGGCCTGGCATGATGTGGTCCATGGGGTCGCAAACAGTCAGACTCAACTGTGTGACTGAACAACAGCATTGCACTATTCCAAATGCAGAGAATCAAGATCAGACCAAGCAAGATTTCGGTAGCAGGCACTTTAATGGCGGGCATTTCTCTCTGCTGCTGCGGGAGAGACGACCCGCTCTCGGCAGGATAGAAGGGGTCCTGGACTGGAGCCAGACCCCCAGGGACCCTAGAGAAGAGACCCTGTCTGGGGTGCTTGAAGGTAGCTTCTCCCGGCGGTGGCAACCGTAGGATCGAGGCTCCTTCTTACCCCTATAAGTTCGCCTGCCGCAGAAGCCTTCGGGCTACTCAAAGCGTAGCCATGAAGCTGCAGAAAATGCAGAGCGGAGAAGCGATGGGCTCTCAGATACGCCATGGCTAAATCGTGAGTCTCAAATGAACTTTTGAAACTGAAGCAGAGGAGTGGGTTGGAGGATCAGGTTTCCCCCCTCCGTTTAACTCACGGCCGGAGACTTTCCCACGCTCTTGCTGTTATTCTGGAAGCGTTGCATTGATGCTGGAGTGCTGATTGCGCAGAAGGAGAAGAAAGCTCCTTAAAGGCATTAGTGTGATAAATCGATACTATTTTCTTTGGGATCTCTTATCTAACTGTAAACAACTGAGAAAAGAAAGAAAAAATGGCGGGGAGAAAAATCTCTCCAAAAGTTGGAAGTTCTGTTCCTAGTTCAAAGGGTGAAATTACTGAGCTGAATGTAGCTTTGTCAACAGCTCTGCAACCCCTGGTGGAACAACTGGCTTCAGTCAATATTAAATTAGATGCTATGCAAAAGGAAATTACAGAGTCTGGTAGAAGAGCAGAGAGGCTGCAACAAGAACTCCTGGAAGTGAAAACTGCAGTAGATAAAAATGATTCAAGACTGCAGAAAATGGAAAAAGAAAAAGCTCTTCAAAAAGACAATGTCTTAAAACTTCAGATGAATCGCTCAAATTTCTTCTTGAGATTTCAGAACATTCCTCATTATATAATTTTTATTATTATAGCAAATCAAAGCAGGATACAACAATGTCAACATTTTCCATGCCAAAAAAACAAAAAACAAAACAAAACAAAAACCCAAAGTCATCATATCAAGCAGTGTACAATCACAAGTAAGTATCTTTGAAAGAGTCAAGTTAGTGTCTGGTGGTTTGCTAAATCTGTTTTAACCTGAGTGTAGCTGTCTTAACCATTAAGTCTAGTGGGGTGTGTGGGGTGAGCAGGGGAAAAGAGTCATGAAAGAGACAGAGTGGTAGGTTTCAGAGACGGAGCCAGGAGGAGTAGCCAGGATCCTGGGGAAGTAAGTTCTGGGCAGTCATGTATGTTAGGAATGGGTACCAGGTGCACACAAATCGGGAGGAGGTCGCATCAATGGAGGGGTTGGGCGGGCTGAGGCTATTCGTGATTTTGTCCATGAGAAATTGTTCCCAGACCTTCTTTCGCCATGAGTCTAGAGATGGAGCGGTATTGAGTTTCCAAGATGCCGCTATGGATGTTTTGGCCGCCGTGAGGAGGAGGGTGGTCAGAGGGAGAAGTGGCTCTTCTCCTAGAGAGGGGTCCCTAAGGTGCAGTAGAAGGACTGTTGGGTCTAGAGGTAGAGATTGAGATGTGATGGTTGCTATCTCCTTAGTTACTGAAGACCAGAACTGTTGGATTTGAGGGCACGACCACCAGCAGTGCAAATAGTCACCTCGCCCTCCGCAGGCTTTCCAACATAGGGGTGAGTGGTTCTTGTTGAAGTGATGTAGGCGGGTTGGCGTGTAGTACCATCTGGAGGTCAGTTTGAAGAATTGATATCTAACGTTGAAAATCCCAGATTTGTTTGCTGTCGAGGACCAGATCAAGGACCATTGTTGTTCAGTTAGCGTTCGGCCAAGGTCCTTGTCCCAAGCCCTCTGGTAGTGAAGTTGATGGGGGCCAAAGGAGTCTGAGAGTATTCTGTAGATGTTTGAGAGAAGGCTCTTGGAGTGTTCCGAGTAGGTTGATAGTAGTACCTCGAATGGTGTCTTGGCCCTGTGGAGGCTCTTTTTGTTTAGTACAAAGGAGAACAAGCTGCCTAGTTGGTAGTATGTGAGCCAGGGGATTTGGTGATTGACCAGTTCTTCAAGCTTCGCTTTCTGTAAGATTTTACCGTTCCTGGTAAGGTCTTGGAGTCTCGTGAGTCCCGCTTTGGATTTCAGAACATTCCTGAACAAAAGGGAGAGAATCTTAAGAAAGTGTTAAGTGAAGCACTGGCACCTGTGACAGGTTGGGAAGCAGAGAAACTACAAAGCAATATGGATATGACCTATAGGACATATCTAGAATTTGTCAAGAAGAAAAATCTGCCAGGTGAGATCATGCTAAGATTCTCTAAGAGAGCAACCAGAGATATGCTGTTAAAAGCCACAAACAGAAAGGTTCTGAAGATCCAAGAAGAGGAAATTAAATTTTTAAAGGATATACCATTTGAAATCAGGAAGAAAAGCTTACAAGAGCTTGACTTCATGGTTGCAGTCAGAGACTATTTCTATCATTGGGACATCCCAGAGGGCTTGATGTTCAGCTACAAAGACAAGAAATATAAAATTGACTCTATTGAAAAGGCAAAAATATTTCTGGAAAAACATAATAATAAGAAGGCAGAGACTGATTCGGAAGACTCCCTAGCACAGCAGGAGAGTATGTATGGATTTGATGGCTCAGAAAGTGGAGAAGCTGAAAGAGAGGACTCAGACTCAGAGAAAGGGGCGGCTGCCCCTAAGTATCAGAAAGAAGGCAAGAAGAAAAGAAGAGAACCAAAGAAAAAATAAAGCTATAAATGTTTATGTTGTTATAACACACTATATCCTATAGAGTTCAAGTTTATGTTTTAAATTGCTTCATCTTCTGTATGTGACTCAGTTATCTAGCTTTTAAAATTAATTGTAAACAGCAGGAAGGATTTAACAGTTAATACCAAGAAATAATATTGCTTTTCAGTTATTATAATGTTGGCTTTTTTAATATCTATGACCGCATTTTCTGTATACCTTAGGGTAGTTTAGTTTGTAGCTTTTAGTTTAGGTGTAGGGTAAAAAATCAATAAAATCTTAAAAAAAAAAAAAAGATCAGACCAAGCAAACATTCCGATAGAGTTCCGCAACTGTGATGTCACTACAGAAGAGGTCCTGCTGTTTGTAGCTACGAAACTAACGTCCAAAGGTATCATATGGAGAAGAGCTTCCCTAGAAGATCTCAGAATGCAGGAAGATTGAAAGGGTTGTGGCCACTGCTATATGTTGAGGGTTCCCAAATTTAATAGGGTCTTGCACTAGGATCAGGGAAACCCAGGTCCAAATCCCTGTGGAAGTTTGCTGGGTGACCTTGGGCCAGTCACACACTCTCAGCCTAACCTATCTCACAAAGTTTCTGTGAGGATAAAATGGAGGAGAGGAGAATGATGCAAGCCGCTTTGGGTTCACCTCAGGGATAAAGTAAATAAAAGAATACAGGAGTGTCCATTTCTTTAATATAATTAGCACTTTGAATTGAGCCTGAAAACAAAATGGCAACCAATGAAGATCTTTTCAAATAATAAAAAAAAATATGCTACAAGCCCCAAGCAGCACTGAGCAGGATGGGGAGAAAGAGACTGAGTCAGCAGATAGTGTAAATGATAAGCACTTTAGCCAGCCAGATGAGTTAGTAAATATCCCCACCAAAGCTGACTGCTGTGAGAGATCAGTCTGTGCATAGACTTCTGCCAATCATTTTGATGACCTAGTTACCTGGATGGCCCAGGCTAGCCTGATTTCATCAGAACTTGAAAGCTAAGTAGGGATGGCCCTGGCTAGTATTTGAATGGGAGACCTCTAAGGAATACCAGGGTCATGATGCAGAGGCAGGCAATGACAAAGCACCTCCAAATGCCTCTTGCTTTGAAAACCCCATGGGGTTGCCATAAGTCATGTTTGACTTGACAGCACTTTTCACCACCACCAGGTGGCTTCAGGAAAGGCTCTGGTTTCTGTATTAGCTAACATAATGGAGCCATTTCCCTGCTTCTATGACTATGCTTCTATTATTGAGCCCATGTATTTATAAGCTCCCATTTTATATCTTGTGTGATAGACTGCACTTTTAAAAGCTTAGAAGACCATGTTTGTTGGGCATCCTCTGGTGGTGGAAAGCCAGGCCTAACAGAAAGTGGGTTGGTTATGGGTGATACCTCCACTCGCCTCATGGGTGACTTCCCAGTGTGAGATCCAGGGGGCATCTTCAGGTGATGGGTTAAGCTCTCAGGCTCTCCCAGATCACCAGGCAATGGACAGGGGCTTCCTCTGAGCCCATAAAGCATGAACCGAACCACTTCATCAGAGACCAAACTGGTTTGTTTCATGGTTCGGTTCATGGTTTGACCATGAACCACGAACTGAACAGAAGCACATTTTTGCAGTTCTTGCCCATTTCTTGGGAGAGCTATTTTCTTCACCCTGAGCTCCTTGGAGAAAGACATGATCAAACAGGATGGATGGATGGATAGGTGGACAGACGGACGGTCTGACTGACTGACTGTTGAATTTACTGTTTAAAAGCAAAATAATGGAAATTGTCGGAATGTGCTGTGATAAAAAAAAAAAAAGACTGGAAATAAAATGTTGCCAAGAGCATATGCTGATGTCCTGCTCAGTGAACGGAAGGTGATTTGGTTGCACCACTGCATTTTTATAATGAACTAGATATTAACAATGACACAGCAATCGTGCCTTCTAAACATAAACATCAGTAATATTATTTCTTCCCCTGTCAGCCTAACATTTTCAGTTTTGCTAATCGCTTATTAATTATGGGGCTTGCAACCCAACCAGCAGTTCAATGATTTATACAACCTAGATCCTCATTAAAGAATAATTACCCATATACTAATTATTCATGGCAGCTTTATAACTCTTGGTTTCCTAGGAACACACTGATGCTGAGATCTCGGGGATGGATTAAGGCTTTTCAAAGCACTATAATTGTGCTGATCTCTCTCCTCTCCCACCCCCCAGCCATGCCTCTCCCCAGCTAGAGGTGTTTCTGAGGGCGAATGAAGAATCAGAGTACATAAGAATCCTGACCAGAAGGAGGTGCATATGTCTGGAAACAGTATACAAAACAGATCAGCCAGTATCATAATACCCCTGTATAAATCGATGGTGCAGCCTCATTTGGAGTACTGTGTACAGTTCTGGTCACCACACCTCAAAAAGGATATTATAGCATTGGAAAAAGTGCAGAAAAGGGCAACTAGAATGATAAAAAGGTTGGAACACTTTCTCTATGAAGAAAGGTTAAAGTGCTTGGGTCTCTAGCTTGGAGAAATGACGGCTGAGAGGTGACATGATTGAGGTTTATAAGATTATGCATGGGATATAGCAGGTACAGAAAGTGGTACTTACAATTCAAGAACTCATGGGCACTCAATGAAATTGCTGAGCAGTTGGGTTAGAACAGATAAAAGGAAGTACTTCTTCACCAAAAGAGTGATTAACACACAGAATTCACTGCCACAGGAGGTAGTGGCGGCTACAAACATGGACGGCTTCACGAGGGAATTGAATAGACATATAGAGCCATAGGCATCAACTATGCGGGGCTCGGAGGCTCAGGCCACTCCTGGAATTTTCCAGGGGGGACTGAGCCCCTCCGGGCAAAATGGAGCACCCGCCATCCGTCACACCTCCCCGCCTCTCGGCTGCTGCGGCTTCAAGACGCTGCTGCCGCAAGAGCCGGAGCGCCCCCCCCCCGCCCGGCTCCCCCGCACTCACTCCTCCCTCTCTGGGGGCTCTGGGCGACTGCCCAGGGTGATGACATCACCCAGAAGTGATGTCATCACACTGGGCACATTGTCAGGGTGACGCTCTAGGAATCGCCCTGGAAACTCTATGGCAGCCCCCGGAGTGAGCGAGGTAGGAGTGGGTGGGGAGAGGGGTGTGGGGGAGCCAGGTGGGGAGGAGAGGCTCTTGCGGTGGCATCATCCCAGCATGCACATTCTTTGTGTGTGCGCAGGACTCCTGTTTCCCTCCCCCCCTCTGTTCCAGCCCCCCCCCCCCGGGAAATTAGAAATTCTACGCCCTTGTATGGAGCAGAGGTCCCTCAGTGGCTATTAGCCACAAGGTATAGATAAGAAATCTCGGTCTGGGTCAAGTGATGCTCTGTATTCTTGGTGCCAGGGGGAGGGGGCTACAGTGGGAGGGCTTCTAGTCTCCTGGCCCCACTGATGGACCTCCTGAAAGCACCCGGTACTTTTGGCCACTGTGTGACAGAGTGTTGGACTGGATGGGCCACTGGCCTGATCCAACATTGGCTTCTCTTATGTTTGTAGGTTCTCTTAAGGCTGGGGTGGATAGGACTGTATTCCCCACAAATACTGTGTGCAGTTTGTTTCTGTTTTGCTCCTTGAAGTTCAAGTTGTCCATGAGTGCCACCAGCACAGGCTGATATACCAGTTGCAGTTGTTCTTGGAGAAGCTGGACATGGCCAGAGTTAACACTCTTTGGAGCAGTGCCCAGATTTGTTTTCACTCCAAAGGAAACACAGAACCTTGCCTAAGCCAGCTAGATTTGAGTCCAATAGCACCCATCTTTTCTGCAGACCAACACGGTTGCCCTCTAAAATTCACCTAATCCTGCGAATCAGCAAATCCTGCAAATGTATGATTTGGAGCCATTTTCTGTTTCATCATATCATTCCCCCCCACAAATTAAATTTAGGCATATGAAATGGCATCAGAATGATGTAGAAAGGGGAAATAATCAGGCACGGTAGTGACAAAACTTAGCAAAACAAAAAGGGGTCCACAATAAGAAAAAGAAAGGGGGAAGTGTGTTGAGTTTGGGGTTCTGGGCTTTCTATGAACCTTTAATTATTTAATTAGACACACACACCCTTCTTATCACACATTTGTGATAATCTAAAAGTAAGCCTGGATAACTTAAGGGAAAGGCAATGAATGGCTCAGTGGTAGAAGATTTGCTTTGAATGAAAAAGACCCCAAATTTAGTTCCCAATGTCTCCTGTTAAAAAGATCATGTACTAGGTGATGTGAAAGACCTCTGTCTGACACCCTAGAGAGCTGCTGCCAGTCAGGGTTGACAATACCGCCCTTCATCGACCAATGATCTGGCTCAGTACAGGTCAGCTTCAGTTTGGCTAACTTCATGCTGCTGTACAGCATATGCATCACGCATAGTCCAGACTAGCCACAGGACTCAGCAAGTAGATATACCTCAGCAGTCTCACAACTTCTCAAATTTTGAGTCAGCTTAATGGAACTTTTAAAAAGAATGGCTTATCTTTCCTCCCGAGACAACTGGCATTTTAAAAAGTTGCTTTTGACACTAAGAACATAAAGCTTCTTTCATGGTCATCAGAGCGCAGAAATTGAGCTAGAATCCTCAGGAGTCCCAAATCTCAGATTTGCCGTCATTACTCCCGCTGGGTTATTGCAAATACATTATGGTTTGTTCATTATCTGTTGTTACAATAACCTTCTTGTGTTCCCTTGGGGAGAGCATGGGTGCGTTTGGTAGGAGGAGGGGCAAAGTTCGGTGTTGAAACCCCCACGCTCTCCTCTTTTTTCTCTCACCAAGGCGGAGTAAACCTGATTTATTTGTGATGGGATTATTTTCACTCTTGACTGCTCCACTGCTAATTCCACACTGCAAGATCCTTGGTCAGAAGATGAGCAGCCAGGTGGGAAAGGCTTAATTCTTTTTTAATTCATCAAGAATCCTTTTTAAAAGAGAGAGAGAGAGAGAGAGAGAAAGTGTTCCAAATTAGCAGTTTCAGATGGAAGGAAGGCTACCTTATCCTGAAGCAGGTCAGTGGTCCATTTATCTGAGTACTGAACACGCCATCTGACAGCAGTGCTCCAAAGCCCCTTTCTACTCCGACAATCTGATGTGTTTTTTTTTAAGTGGGTGCCAAGGGCTGAATCCAGATGATGTTGAATGTCTCATCCCTGCTTCCAGGCGCAGAAGTCCACGGCAAAGGCCCCATGCCTTCCAGTGGCAGTACTCAGGATCAGTGTTCCCTCTAAGCAGAGTTAGCATGAGCTAGCTCACAGTTTCTTAGCCTCCGGTTCACAGATTTTTGTCTTAGCTCAGGAAGGATAGCTCTACTTTACGCAGTAGCCAAATTGTTTGCTCACAACTTTAATGGCAGTAGCTCACAAAGTAGAATTTTTGCTCCCATGACTCCACCGCTTAGAGAGAGCATTGCTCAGGATCCAACCCTGTATGTCTAAATATCGCATAAATTGTGTACAACATATGCACACAACACAAACAGAGCTGTATAATCAACAGTGAAAAGTGGGAAAATGAAACTTGACAATGTGTTCATGAATATAGAAAGGAGCTAAATAAGCAATGTTCCCTCATCCCTAGTACTGAAACGGTGGCCTCCTGCATATTAAAACCCATGCTTTGCCACTGAGCTATGGGGCCCTCCCTGATGGATCAAAAAAGAAGAAATACAATAGATCACAGTGTGTGTGTGTGTGTGTGTAAAACTTCCAAAGATATCATAGCCCAGGGCCCAAGTATGGATGGGGGCAGAGGACACTCTATCAGGGTCAGGAACCCTCAAAGGGGGGAGGAAGCTGGCCCAGGAAACAATAATCCCAATCAGTGTTCCCTCTAAGCTGAGTTAGTGTGAGCTAGCTCACAGTTTTTTCGCCTCCAGCTCACAGATTTTTGTCTTCGCTCAGGAAGGATGGCTCCAGAGCAAACTAATTCATGCAGTAGCCAAACTGCTCACTCACCACTTTAATGCCAGTAGCTCACAAAGTAGGATTTTTGCTCATAAAACTCCACAGCTTAGAGGGAGTATTGATCCCAATACCATGATATGCTTTATTTGTGCCATATGAGAAATAGATTTTTACAAGCAGGAGGACCTGTGAGACTCACATGGGGGGGGGGGGAGGAGAAGGAGCTCCACATCAAGGAGGAGGAAGCACCCACAGGTGAGGCTTCTCCCCCGCCCCCTGGCACCAACGGCAAGGCCCAGGCCCGCTGATCCCCCCCCCCCATGGGCACCGGTGGCAAGGCCTCAGAGGCTCCCAGCCACCAGGACACCGCAGTTCCCAGAGCATTCTGTGCACATGCGCAGGCAATGCTCTTTTACTTTTTTGGGGGGATTTAAATATACCCCATATAGTTTTTTAAAGTTTTCAGATTTTTCTGCACACCTGGATCTCTCTGCCCCCCAGGTGCTCCCAATGTGCGGATTTAGATATCCACACACACAGGGGACACTTGGGTATTAGTATATTGATGCATTCATAAATTATGATTGAGCATGCATGTATGAGACATATCAGAGGGATGGGGAAAACCAGAGGTAGGGAGATGCTGAACTGCAGACCAGAAGGTCGGTAGTTCAGCAGTTCGAGACCTGAGTGCTGCATGACAGAGTGAGCTCCCATCTCTGGTCCCAGCTCCTGCCAACCTAGCAGTTCGAAAGCAAGAAATTGCAAGTAGATAAAGAGGTACCACTATGGTGGGAAGGTAACAGCATTCCATAAGCCTCAGCATCTAGTCATGCCGACCACATGACCACGTCTTTGGACAGCACTGGCTCTTTGGCTTGGAAACAGATGAGTACCGCATCCCTAGAGTTGGATTTGACTGGCTTTCAAGCAAGGGAAACTTTTACCTTTACCTATTAGGTCCAGAGACAAGTTGAGCAGCCAGAACTGTGTAGTGGTTGGCAGTGGTCATTTCATAGAAAAAGAGATGCAGGAGCTCATTAGTATAACTCATTAGCATAACTTATTTGCATATGTTACACCTCCTGACATCACTGAAAGTATGTCAGAAGGCAAGAAAGGAAGAAGAGAGATAGGAAGGAAGGAAGGAAGGAAGGAAGGAAGGAAGGAAGGAAGGAAGGGGACAGCTACTAATCCAAGCCTCAGAAATACCACTATTCTGGGAGGATAGCTTAAGTGGTGACTGAAGCCTTCAGAAGGCTGGTCGGAGGAACAAGGCCCTTTCCAGGGGACGGGGTCATTTTGCTGCAGGCATGACACAAGCAGGCATTCCCCCGCGTGGGGGGGGGGCTGGCACCAACTCCCAGAGCTGCGCTCCCCCGAGCTCCTGCTCAAAAGGACCCCTGGTGGTTGGAGTGTTGGACTAGAACTGGGGAGATCCAGGTTCAAATCCACACTCATCTGTGCAGCTCAGTGGGTGACCTTGGGCTAATCACTTGTCCATCTTGCTAGCCTGTCTCTTGAGCTGTAAGGCAAAGGACAAAAGCAAATGTTTACACAAGAGATGTATGTTAAAAAAAAAATTGAAGCATTTAGCAAGGGGAAATTCCTCCCCCCCCCCCAGACACTGAGTTTATTTTTGCAAAGAGCACAATGGGGAGGGTGGGTTTCTCAGCACACCAAAAAGACTAGAGCTATAGTGTTATGTAAACCCACAATGTCAAGGTGCAAAACCTAACCCTGGAATAGGACTGCCATGCCGAGCTGGGCAACCAGTAGGAAAGTTGAGGTTAGGGATATGGGGGGAGTTGTATGATATTTATTACATCACTAGTAAAACCCAGAAGTGACAAAGGGTAGCTCTAGGAATTGCCAGAGGTTTTTACCCAGAACTGATGTAGTGATATTGGTAATGTCACTGAGGCCATGTTGCTGTGTAGCAAGCAAAGACTCCCCCCCCCAAGGACACTGTTTATTTTTACAAAGATCACTATAGGGGGCTTTCCATAGCTGCATGTGTTGAGGAATATGCGTTTTTCAACACATCACAAGACATCTACAGTGCTATGTAAACTGATAGCATCAGGGCACAAAACCTAACCCTTGAACAGGATTGTCATGCTGAGCTGGGCAACCAGCGGTAGGACTGAGGATGGAGACATGGGGAGTGGGGGGGACATCAGCATGTGATTTCCAGATTTTACTAGGAAGCCATTGGTAAAACCTGGAAGTGACAAAGGGTAGCTCTAGGGATCATGGGAAACTCTTTGATAAAACCACAGAGTTTCCAGCAATTCCTAGAGCCACTCTGTGTCACTTCCAGGTTCTACCCAGAAGTGACATAGTGAAATCAGAAATGTTGCTGTTTCTTTATTTTATTTTTTTACCTCTGCCTCTTCAAGCAGGAGACCTGGTAAATCCAGTGAGAGCCCTGGGCCCAGAATCTTGAGCTGCCTGACGAATCATCCTGCAGTCCCTTCCACCTTATGACTCTTCATGATTTTGGGTTGCTGACTCCAGGCTGGGGAATTCCTGGAGAGCTGGGAGAGGAGCCTGGGGAGGGTGGGGTTTGGGGGAGAAAGGGACCTCAGCAGGGTATAATACCCTAGAGCCCACCCTCCAAAGCAGTCATTCTCTCCAGGGGGACTGATCTATGTAGTTAGAGCTGCCAAGTCAGCCCGGGGGGTGGGGGATCCCCCACTACAAGGGTTCCCAATCCGCCAGTTAGCATTCGGCCGGCGGGGGGAACCCCGCCCCCGAAGTCGTCCAGCCAGGACGACTTCTCAAACGTAATGACATCACCCGGAAGTGACGTCATCACGTTGGGGGCGTTGCCAGGGCGACGCTCTGGCAATTGCCCCAAAACTCTATGATACCATAGAGTTTTGGGGCGATTGTCAGAGCGTCGCCCTGACAATGCCCCCAACGTGGTGACGTCACTTCTGGTGATGTCGCCGGGCGCACGCGTCGAGGAAGCTCCCGGCGGATGGGGGACTCCCCCCGTTGGTGAGTATTACACACTTGGCAACCCTATATGTAGTCTAGAGATCATTTATAATTCTGGGAGATCTCCAGGCCCCATCTAGAGGCTGGCAACCCTACCTTGGAATAATTCTGGTTTTAGTGACAGCAGGGCGGTCTTCTTGGAGGCCTTCTGTCCAAATTGCTTTGCCAGTGGAAAGCAGGTGAGGGCCTCTTAAGAAAAGAGGAGGCTAAGGAAAGAAGGAACTGAGGAGAAAGAAGGAGTGGGTGAAAGCACTTGGGACCTACAGTAGAAAAGGCTGTGAGTAGGCAAAAGGAAAAGCTAGGGGGAATTTGTTCGTTCAGTAGTCTTTTGTCTCCGACCACAGAATTTCGCCTGCAGTGGCTTCCTCCAGCACTGCAATTTGGTGACTGAGCAATTGTACAAGACATCCAGTACTAAAAGCAGTAGAGGGAGGAATGGGGAATGGTAGGGTTGAATTTCACATGTTGACTTGAACTAACATACCAGTTCATTGGCTCAGGCTTCTAGCATACGGTTCACTCCATAAACCATCACAGGTGTCTCTGAAACCTCATTCTGCTTCCCACTATCACAGCCCCCCCCCCCCCCCCCCCGCTATAGCACTTTTAAAATTCTCTCCATTTCCTGCATCAAGACCTCACATGTGAGTTGATAAAATACTGCCCCTTACTCTGAGCATGACAGTGCTATTCCATCCTGATGTGCAATTGTACACATTGGTAAAACACAGCAAAGAAGCAAGCATGATATAATGCCGTGCACAATTAAAGATGCTTGTTTGCAATGTTTCATTAATGTGTAAATTGATGACATATGTAGTGAGGGGGGGGGGGGAGAAGAGATCCAAATGAAGAAAGGAACTAAAAACCGAAGCATGTTCTAATTCTGAAATTAATTTTAGAACATTCTTTTAATTCAGACGGAATTAAGGAGGAGTGGAAATCCATACAGACAAAAAAAATAAAATAAAATCCTGGAACCAGAAAGGAACAGAACTGGGGAAATCTTCTCATCTCTGGCCACTGTTCAATTTTCTTTCTGATGAGACTTCTGCAGATCTTTAGACAACATGCCGTGTTACCTAGCCACTCAGGGATTCAGAAATCTCCTTTCCTTAAGATATATAACTTAAGCCATCTGTCTAAAATTGTCTTTCAGCAATTTAAATGAGATATAGCTTTGGAATAAATGGTGGATTCGCACAATTTATGCTTTTCATATAAAGATTGCAGCTATTGTGTGATAATCGTGTTATTTGAAACATCCATCATATCAGCCATTATCACGGATACCGGCTTCCTGCGTCATGCACAAGGTATGCCTGTCAATGGGAAAGGATTTACTGTTTGCTGCTGACAAACCTTTGTGGCACAATGAAATTAGAGGGAGGGGAGGGGGCTAAGCAAAAGCCAAAGCCTAAGAAGTCAGAAAGGTTAGGCCTGCTGGCACAAATATCAGTATGATACAGAGAGGAATAAATTGGATGGTGCTTTAACCATTGTGACACTGAACTGCAGGCCGGAAGGTCAGTAGTTCAGCAGTTCAAGACCTGAGTGCTGCATGACAGAGTGAGTTCCCGTCTCTGGTCCCAGCTCCTGCCAACCTAGCAGTTCAAAAGCAAAAAATTGCAAGTAGATAAATAGGTACCACTTCGGTGGGAAGGTAACAGCGTTCCATGCGCCTCAGCATCTAGTCATGCCAGCCACATGACCACAGAAATGTCTTTGGACAGCACTGGCTCTTTGGCTTGGAAACGGAGATGAACACCGGATCCCTAGGGTCGGATTCGTCTGGCGTTTGAGCAAGGGAAACCTTTACCTTTACCTTAACCACTGTGACATGGAGGCATCATCCTATGGGAAGAGGAGAGGCTGGATGATGAGGGGGCTGGCAGGAAAAACATTTGGGTCTCAAGGAACAAGACCTAGTGACGATACTAGATGGAAATGGGGCAATGCTCCCTCTAAGCTGTGGAATCTTGTGAGCAGAAATTCAACTTTTTGAGCTATTGGCATTAAAGTTGTGAGCAAGTGATTTGGCTGCTGCATAAAATAGTTTTCTCTGGAGCCATCCTTCCTGAGCTAAGATAAAAATGTGTGAGCTGGAGGTTGAAAAACTGTGAGCTAGCTCACACTAACTCAGCTTAGAGGGAACACCGAAATGGGGTAAGGGTTACTATGGATGGATCCCAACAGAAATGTCTTTTTTTGTGTTCTCAGTTGCCTTTACTACTGCTAGGGTTGCTATCTGCAGGTAGTGGCTGACGATCTCCCAGAATTATAACGGGCCTCTAAACAATACAGACCAGTTCATCCAGAGAAAATGACCAGTTTGGAAGGTGGACTACATGGCATTATTCTCTGATGAGGACTTTCTCTTCTCTATACCCCGCCCCCAGGTTCCATCCCCCAAAATCTACAGGTAGTTCCCAACCCAGACCTGGCAACCCTAATTACTGCAGAGATGGGCCCAGCATGGAAGTAGCTCAGACTGGGGGGTGAGGGGGAGGCAGAATCTGTATACAGATGTCACACATGATTTGTCAACTATTTACTAGTGGGAGAGGGGGAATCTCTGTAGAATTTCGCTGCTCTGACACCTGTTCCTTCCTGTCTACACCTCACGTTCTTTTGGGACGCTGTACCCTTTTCACGCCACATGCAAAACACTTTAGAGTGGTAAGGAAAACCTTTATTGGTTAGATCTTTCTTTGGCAGGAGTTCTAGCTTGACACCTGGCTTTCTGTTTGTTCTGACAAAGAATCCGTTGCCCAGACACCCTTTGGAATAGGAATCTCAAAGAAGCAAGCATTTGTCACGTTTCGCCAAATGCAATCAAGGAAAATACAGAGCCCATTCACAGTAATAGGATTTGTGTCTACTGCAACGATTATTGTAGGTTACATTGTGCTTTTACTGCATTGTCTTCTACCATTACAATTCCACCCTTTGCAATGTTTATAATGTACCTGCCTTAGACAGTTTGCTGTTCACATCTATATACTATTTCTCAAGTGTGGCTCACATCTGCAGATACCCAGATATGTGGACTGGGGCCACACTTACACTAAACAGATTTTTTGGCAAACTTGGGTGACTCTCCAAAGTTTGCAGAAAAACTTGAAACCTTCACATCACAAATGGTAGACATTTCTCTCACTATGTCTCCAGATTTTTTTATTTTTTATTTATGGCCAGATTATTCCATGGAAAAGAATCAATGTCCCTTGGTCTTGATACTGATTGCAGTTGCCTGACAGGTGATTGCAGTCAATTGGAAAAACCCAAATGGCCTTCCATAGATGCCTGGTTTGACAAACTTTGGGATGTCTATATCATGGGGGAAACAGTAAACAATTCTTTCTTTGTTGGTTCCCAGTTGTCTTTTTCACCCTGTGATTATGGTGAAATCTGGAAGCCAGTTCTTGGGTTTCTGAGACACAATGAAGTTCTTCCATGTAGAAATGATTATAGAATCTGGTCAACATTGTATGATTATTGTAAACATGTACCAATATGAGTTGTTAGGTGGGTGTACGAAAATTGTACAAAAATCTTGGTTTAACCTAGGTTTTCTGGGAGTATCTACCTGTTGATAATGTTATAATAGTTTTACTTTTGGGTTGCTCTTTTTTGTGAACTTAATAATTAATAAAGAATTTAATTTAAAAAACATTCTTCCAAAAATACATGGGGGGTTTAATCCCCCAAAAGTAAAATAGCATTCTCTATGCAACTGCAGAGGATGCACCTTATCTCTGGAGGGAGTCACACTGGACATGCCACTGATGGCGGTGCAGCTAGGGATTCATGCTAGGCTCACTGATGGCTCACTAGGCTCACTAGGCTCAACAACTCAACCTCGGAGAATCACAGGCCTATACTTGTTATTTTCTAATTCTGTAGTCTTCGTCTTATTGCATCAGTCACTGATGGCTTTTATGGTGTCTGATCCCATTCTTTTGTATTTGGTAATCTGCTTTGAGTCTCAGCGAGTAAGGTAGGCTATCAATCAATCAATCAATCAGTAATCTTCCCATGTTTTTTTTCCCCATCTGGTTGATTTTTCTGTAGTGGTTAAGAAATTCTAGATCCTTAATAAACCCCTGGGAGAGGGTTTCAAATGTTCTTGATTAATCTAATTGGGTTCATGTCATAAACTCCCTGTGAAGCTCTCCACACCTCACCCTATACTTCTTGCATTTTTATGCCCCTTTGACCATGTTTACAATCCCCCCCTTTCACATTTCAGATATGTACCTTCCCAGTGAGGGCCTTCTACATACGTCTGATGAATTGCTGCACAAAACCTTATCCTAGAATAAAAACTTGTTAAGGTGCCATAAGATGGCTAATATGGCTACCATTCTTGGAACTGTTGCCATGGAAAGTCCCTCTGTTAGCTGGATGTCAAAGAAGGTGGAAAGGGGGCTGTAGATTTGTCTCCCCTTTAATGCCTCTGCCTTCCTGGGGCTAGTCCTCCTGTTCTCTTACCATATGGGCTGTGTATTGTGTCCTTTTGTCCTGTCTCTTTCCATGGGAGGCTGCACTGGATGAATGATTATGTCATAAGTAGACTTCTGGTGGGTTCAGCAAAGGAGCAATTAAATGAATGGCAATTGTTGCCTATAAATTGTTAAGACCGTGGACTCTCAGTGATCTCCATATATCAGCCAGTCATTTCTCCTTTTACAATCTCGGTGTTTTGCTTCTTGATAAGCAGCCTTGTTATGAGAAATAAGATTTAAGCAAAAGCATCATGCTCTTTCTAGGTGGAAGAATGGAGGTGAGACATTGGTAAACTCCAGGGCTACATATTTGCAAATCTCAATTTAAATGCAGATTTTCAAGTCCCAAGTTAAGCATACCCGGTATTCGTCTCTTACTTGATTAGAATGCCAACAGCACAAAAATATTTCCGACTTAGCTTTCTTCTTGTACAGAATGAACTTAGCTAATATCACTCCCATAAATGGCAAAGTTTAATGGCTGACTCTGAAGTAATGCAATAAGGCTTATTTTGGCATATCAGATTTCCACTTGGCTTACCTGTAAAGAAACTAATATATTTCAGTCAACGTGTAAATAAAAAAGTTTTTTTTTCTGTTCTGCTAAATTAATATTGGTCAGCAGAGCTAACAATACAATACGATAGAGATTAATACTTAACTATTGAATGAATGCTGTGTAGTCATCTGAATTTAATGGTAGCGTCTGCAAAGAAAAGAAGTTTTCCATATTTTATCTATGTAGGTCAAAGAAAGATCAACATAAATCCCCAAGAGGCTTAATGATGCAATCAAGTTCTCATACATGCACCAATAAGTCAACTGAAGCACAGCACTGATTCACACATACATGTTCATCACTGGATTGATGCTACATGGGGACGATCTCCATTGTAAAGCACTGGATTTCAGTTGACTTGAAGTCAGTGATTGGCATTCACTAGTGACTGGCACTGCTGTTTTATTTTTCACTGAGTTCTAGAGTTAGCCCCTTATAGTCCATCTAGTGGAAGGGGCGTGGCTCAGTGGAAGAGCATCTGATTGGCATGTAGAAGATCTCAGGTTCAATCCTTGGCATTTCCACTTAAAGGATCAGGTAGGGAGTGATGTGATAAACCTCTGCTTGAGACCCTGGAGAACTGCTGTCAATTTGAGCAGACAATACTGACCTTGATGGATGGGTACTCTAATTCAGTAAAAGGCAGCTTCATGTGTCCAACCCTAGAGCATCACCAACAGAGAATTGTCTGGTCTCTGGTTGGAAAACTCCAGCAAGGGAGAACCATAGAGTTGGAAGAAGCCATGGAAGCCATCTAGTCTAACCCTCTGCTCAATGCAGAATCAGCCTAAAGCATCCCTGACAAGAGTCCATGACTTGTCTAAGTAACATGTTCCATTTTTAAAGTGCTCTAATGATTTTGGGAAGTATCTCCTACTATGGCTGCTTTGGAAGATGGACTCAATGGCATTATACCCTGCTGCGGTCCTTCCCCTCTTCAAACCATGCTCTCCCCAGACTCTGCCCCCCAAATCTCCAGGAATTTCCCAACCCAGAAGTGGCAACCCTAACCAATGAATGGATGATGAACCAAATTTGTGGGTGTTTAAGCAGCCCTAACTCAAATATACTCTGAGGAGAAGGAGATTGGATTTATACCCTACCCTTCACTACCTGAAGGAGTCTCAGAGCGGCTTACAATCGCCTTCCCCTCCCCTCCCTACAACAAACACCCTGTGAAGTAGGTGGGGCTGAGAGAGCTCTCCTGAGAACAACTTGGAAAGAACTTATGACCGACCCAAGGTCACACCAGCAGCTGCAATTGGAGGAGTGGGGAATCAAAGCCGGTTCTCCCAGATCAGAGTCTGTGCTTCTAACCACTACACCAAACTGTATGGCCCAGGCTAGCCTGGTCCCATCAGATCTCAGAAGCTAAGCAGGGTCTACTCTGGTTAATACTTGAATGGGAGACCATGATGGAAGTCCAGGGTTGCTATGCAGAGCCAGGCAATGGAAAATTACCTCTGAATGTCTCTTACCCTGAAAAACCTACAAGATTGCCAGAAGCTGGCTACAACTTGATGGCATTTCACACATCCACTTTGCCAGTTCAAATATGTGAGCTCCTACCTGCAGTTTGATACAGTTCAGTCCATTCCACTATCTGTATCCGTATGTGCCCCAGAGGGAACTGAGGTCAAACTCACAACATCGCTTGACTCTCCCTGGTCCGAAAGAAGTTCAGCTGGCCAGTACTAGAACCAGGGCTTTTTTGGTGGCGGCCCCATACTGGTGGAATGAGCTCCCAGAGGATATCAGGGCCCTGCGGGAGCTATTACAGTTCCACAGGGCCTGTAAGATGGAGCTCTTCTGCCAGGCTTATAACTAGGAGCCACCACCGGGGGATTAAGGACAACTTCGCCCCTGGAACTTGCTGGCTGAGCCCCTGCCAGAGATGGCTTAATTTGGATGCTGCCCTTTTCACTGTGAGATTCTGATTGCTGCCATTTTTATCTGTTGTTTTATTTGTAAATCATGTTATGCTTTTTAAACTTGTAAACCATTGGTTTATGGTATTTTAACTGCTGGAAGCCGCCTTGAGCCAGCTTGTCCAGCAAGGCGGGGTAGAAATACAAATAATAAATAAATAATAAATAAATATCTCAGTCGTCTAATGCCTCATGCTTCTGTGTACTGCATAAAAGAAGAAGAGATTGGATTTATACCCCACACTTCATTCAGGGTCTCAGAGCAGTTTACAAACTCCTTTCCCTTCCCCTCCCCACAACAGACACCCTGTGAGGTAGGTGGGGCTGAGAGAGCTCTTTCGAGAACTTCTCTTTCAAGAACAGCTCTGACAGAACTGTGACTGACCCAGGGTTACACCAGCAGCTGCATATGGAGGAGTGGGGAATCAAACATGGTTCTCCCAGATGAGAGTCTGTGTTCCTAACCACTACACCAAATGTATCTCTTTCTCTTGTTCATACACACACAGACAAACATAGTAGCTATGTTTAGGGGTTTGTGTAAAGTCATTGGTGTAAGAGATCAGTCTAGATGGAAACAATTGTTTACTGATCAGCTGTATCTCCAGAAGCAGGTGGTAAAGAACAGATTTGTATCCAAAGCTTAATGCATGGAGATGTTCAGTGATAACAATTCAATTAATTCCTCTTCTCTCCTCCAAGAATGTTAATCTCACAGTGACCTCTGTGGAGTGTTTACCTGCAAAGCGAAACACTTCTTCAGATGCTGGAGAAAGTAGAAAACTTATGTTAGATGGAGAGCTGTTGGTTAACTTTATGGCAATGAATTGTAGAGTTCCTTCGCCTGGCCAAGTTTGTGAGGAGAGTGGCTCTCCCAGAGTGACATATTTCACATTTTTAGACTTACGTATGTCAATAGTCCTTTTGAGAGACAGGAGTCTTGTGGGGCCTTAATGACTAACAAACATTTATTGTAACATAGATTCAAGCCCACTTCATTTTGAATGCCACAAGACTCCTGTTTGTTTTTGTTGCAACAGACTTAATGAATACCCCACTGGAAAGACATGTGTTGACATCTGTATAGGATCTTACAATTTTCCCTCCCCTCCCATGTGTTTCTGTAGCTCAAATATATCTGACATTTTATACCTGCATGGGGAGAATGTGTGATAAAACCCCAAGTTTCACTTGTTTTACACTGGTTCAGTCTCAAATATTGTGTGAACAACAAGATTGTGGATTTCCTTCCTAGGAAGGATGATAAGTTTTACAGAGAAAATGATCAATCTGTATGAAAATTCATGACAAATCATTATAATGTGGGCAAAAGAGTACCTGCATTTACTTTGACTTAAGGTAGTGATCCCTGACATGGCACCAGATGTGCCATGACACTCACTGATGTGTTTCCTGATACCCACTTATTTCTTGATTCTTAGAGATAAAAGACAAACAAACAAAACCCCATTTCAGAATTAATTAGAGTAGTGCTCCCTTGGACCATTTCTGGCTGGGAAAAATTCACTGTGGGGGACTGAAACCCTTTTCCCATGAACACCACAAACACAATCCAAATTGGCCACTGCACATTGAAGAATATGAGAATCTTCAACTGACTTGATCTGAACTGGATGGCCCAGGCTAGCCTGATGTCATCAGATCTTGGAAGCTAACCAGGGTTGGCCCTGGCTAGTATTTGGATGGGAGACCACCAAGGAAGTCTTGGGTTGCTACACAGAGGCAGGCAATGGCAAACCACCTCAGAATGTCTAATGCCTTGAAAACCCTATGGGGCTGCCATAAGTTGGTGTTGCTATTTTGGTGGCGCAGTATATTCCTCCAAGATTATTTGTTGTTCTTTTTTCCCAGTTGTTAAAACCAGCCTTTGAGGGGTGAGTGACAGTGGCATACCATGGGTGGAGCAGGGCAGGGGGTGCACCCCACCCTGGGTGCAGCTTGAGGAAGGCTTGAACATCTTTCATTTTTAAAATGCAGTTTTCGCTGCAGCCACTAGGGGTGCAGGGAAGTCTGGGCATAGCAAAAAGTATGCTAAGATCAGCTAGATGTCTCTTTCTCCAAGGCTGAAGCAAACTTGTTTAACAGATGGTACAACCAAGCCAGCATGCTGATAGTTGCTACAGTAATTGCCAGCCTGCAGGTCATTTTCTCCAATAGTCTAGCCTTTCTCTCTTTCTTTCCTTGTATCTAGCGCAGCCAGATCTTGCACAGCAGTAGTTAGGGTGTGGCAGCAAGACAAAAGAACCTTTCCCTCTCTTAATTTTTCTCCCTCTTTTCCACATGTTTCTCATTCATTTCTATCTCCCTTCACCTAATTTTTCCATGTCCCCCCTTTTATTTTCACTTCTTGGTCTCAAGACCTTCTCATCCCTATCCTGCTTGATAACAGACTGTATTTAAGAATAGTATAGTAACAACCCTTTTTTAATATTATGAACAGAAGGCACTGGTTCTGCTGGGCTTCCAATTTCCCTTTGCTTGGACTGTGATTCTATGACTGACATCAGCTGGCATTGCCACCATGGCACTGGGTTTGCTGGGCACTGTACATTGCACTGGTTCTGCTGGGCTTCCAACTCCCCCTCCCACTTAGACCATGATTCTGTGCCTGACATCAGCTGTCATTACCACAGTGTCACTGGGTTCTGCTGGGCACTCTATGATTGCACTGGTACTCAGGGCTCATTTTGTAGCAGAAGCTCCTTTGCATATTAGG
This sequence comes from Lepidodactylus listeri, assembly GCA_029233225.1. Taxonomy (NCBI): domain Eukaryota; kingdom Metazoa; phylum Chordata; class Lepidosauria; order Squamata; family Gekkonidae; genus Lepidodactylus; species Lepidodactylus listeri. The sequence continues at coordinate 27,263,186 of JARCFY010000008.1, forward strand.
CCACACACCCCTAATGTAGCCAATCCTCCAAGAGCTTACAGAGCTCTTCTTACAGGGGCTACTGTAAGCTCTTGGAGGATTGGCTACATCAGGGGGGTGTTGCCTAATATGCAAAGGAGCTCCTGTTACAAAATTATCCCTGCTGGTACTACTGGGTACTCTGAACATTGCACTGGTTCTGCTGGGCTTGCAAATATGTTCCCCATCTTCAGTTTTTACTGCAGAAATTCTGTGGTTTGAATTTATTCCTTTGGAAAAATGGAGAATGGGGGCATTTTCTTAGGGGGAGGGGAAGTATGTTTCTTAACATCCAGTCTGATGATGCTTGTGGTCACTATTTTGGATGCTTTGGCTAGTGTTAGTAAAAGTTAGTATGAAGTCAGACTCCTACCTCTCAAAAATACCTTGTAGATGTTTTGGTTACTTGTACACATCAGCCCTGGGAGCCCATGGGGTTCAGCCTTGGACTTCTTGACACTACCCTATGGCACTTCCATTTTTGTCCCAGAAGCAATGTAATGATGTAGCTGACATTACCTTTAAAAAAATGTCTCCCACCACCACTCCAAGCAGGAGCAGGCAATTGGAGCTGCTGGTGGGAGGCCTCCCATCATAGCTGAGGCCTGGCAGTAAAAGTAAATAGTTCTCCACCTGAGCCAGTCTGCTGCCTGCCTCACTAGGGCAAATATAGGGTTGCCAGGTCCCCCTGGCTACTGATGGTGGGGCATCTGAAGGGGAAAGATAGCTGGTTCCAGGCTGGGAAACTCCTAGAGATTTTGGTATTAATTCTGGAGGAGACAGGGACCTCAGTGGGGTACAATGCCATGCAGTGAGGGTTGCCATTCTCCAGGCAGTGGCTAGAAATCTGGAATTACAACTAGTCTCCATTCTCCTCTCCAGGTTACAGAGATCAATTCCCCTGGCGAAAATGGCAGCTGTGGCAGGTGGACTTTATGGAATTGTACCCCATTAAGGTCCTTGCCCTCCCCAGGCTCCATGCCAAAAATCTCCAGGAATTTCCCAACCAAGAGCAACATCACTACAGTCCACCCTCTAAAGCATCAATTTCCTCCAGGAAAACTGATCTCTGTAGTCTAGAAATGAGCTGTAATTCTGGAGGAGCCCCAGGTCCCACCTGGAGGCCGGCATCCCTAGGCAAATCCCATCAAGCTAATATCCACCTTTTCCTCATAGTAATCCAATGGTTTCCTCATAGTAATCCAACGGGAGCTGTTTCAATCTACCCCTGCACACAAGCCCCCTTCCCTGCAGTTTCTTCTCTGTATAACGCCTCCCCCACCCTACCTACCATCTGTCATCCTAATGAGTCTTTTCCAAATACATATGTGTGAGTATGCCTTATCAGTTTAGTGGCTAGAAAACTAACTCAGATAATTTTAAGCTGCTTGCATTTCCAGCAGTGCGCTCTTAAGCAGAGTTATACCCTTCTAAGTCTATTGAAGGCAACAGGCTTCAAAAGGGGGCAACTCTGTTTAGGATTGCCTGGTAAATGTTCTTGCTAGGAAAGCTGCGATGACAAATGGCCTCTCCTGATTGATTTCGGTAGTGGAGAATAATGAAGTTCCATTTAGGACTAGGCCGAGGGAAACACTTACTTTTTAATAGCCCACAAAAAAGGAAAGAAAAGACAGGAAGGCTTTAAAAAAACTGCACAGCAGCTACTGCAAGAGAAAAATGGGAAATAGAAAAGGCCTCTTATTCTTCCAGAAACAGTGAGAACAAAATTTACTATCCCACAAAAAGCGCAACAAAGAAAAAGTTAAATGTTTGCCTGGAAGAAGGCCAAGAAACCTGAATGCAAATGAAGACCTGCTCTGAAAGGAACTGTCTCTTCAGTCTCTCCCCCTTTGGTAAATAGAGGGCTCAAGCTTCATGGCTTTGTTCTGTAGCTACTGGGATAATCAGGAGGAAAGCCACAAGGGAGGGGGGATGGCATTGTTGGCTTCTTCTTCTTCTCTCTTGACTAGCTTTGTGGGTTTTCTACATGCAGGGAACACCTGCAGTCCATTTTAACACCTTGGCATTCTACCGCTTCCTTCCCCGTCATTCTCCTGCAAATGGCAGCTGAGCCTACTAGTCCTGCAAAGCTAGATTTATACACAAGCTAAGTAAAGTATGGGTTAAAAGCTCAGATGATAAGCGCCCCCTAAATTAGGGTTGCCAGCCTCCAAGTAGGGCCTGCAGTTCTCACAGAATTAGAACTGATCTCCAGACTACAGAGATGAGTTCCTGTGGAGGAAATGGCAGCTTTGGGGGCTGGACTCTGTGGCATCACACATCCCTGCTGAGCTCCCTCCCCTTTCCATCCTCCACCCTCCCCTGGCTCCACCCCCATGTATCCAGGAATTCTCCAATCCTGAGCTGGAAACCCTACTCTAAATACAAAATAATTACCAAAAATTACTACATTACTTTTGTGGTTAATGCTAGGGGACTTCTTACATTTGACAGAGTGGCTTCAGTTATGGTTGCCAGTCAGGTTTGCCAATCTCCTGGTGGCGTCTGGTGATCTCTCAGAATTACAACTGATGTCCAGACTACAGAGATCAGTTTCCCTCACAAAAAAATGGCTGTCTTGGGGTGTGGACTCTATGGCTTTACACCCAGCTGAGTTCCCTCTACTCCCAGTCTTTGCCCTCCACAAAAACACCCAAAAAACCTCCAGAGGTTTCCCAGCCTGGAGTTAGCGACCTCCATGTGAGGCCTAGGCTCTCTCAGAATTACAATTGGTCTTCGGACTATGGACATCAGTTCCCCTCACAAAAAAGACAGCTATGGAGAATGGACCCTATGGTTTCATATCTCCACTGGATTCCCTCCCTTCTTTAAGCCCTGTCCTTCCCAGACTCTGCCCTCAAATTTCCAGAAATTTCCCAGCATTCAAGTCTTAATCTTAAATTGAAATAATCTATCTGTCTATCTGTCTATCTGTCTATCTATCTATCTATCTATCTATCTATCTATCTATCTATCTATCTATCTATCATCTTGTCCTGGTCAAACTGCACCTCTGCCATGAACTTCCTGGTTACCCTTAAAGACTCCACTCTCAATCTGATCTGTAAAATGGGATTAACAACCTTCATAATGACTTTATGGAGTGGCTACAAGGATTTTTTTTCATTCAAAACATGGCTTCCTCACTTTCCCATTATTTGAAGCCCTCAATGTGGCTCAGTATATTTTACCCTGCAATCTGTATGTGGTAGGGTTGTTGAGGTCCGGGTAGAGAAATATCTGGAGATTTGGAGGGTGGAGCCTGTGGAGGGTGGGGTTTGAAGAGGGTGGGGTTTGCAAAGGGATCTCAGCAGGGTACAATGCCAAAAGAGTCCAACTTCCAAAGCAGCCATTTTCTCCAGGGGAACTGATCTCTATTGTCTGGAGATCCATGGTAATAGCAGGAAATCTCCAGGCCCCATTTGGAGGTTGACAGCCCTATGATCTGTGGAGCTGCACTGATGAAAGATGGAGGCAAGGTTAATTTTCTTCCCTTCTCTCTCCCCTGTATAGCTTCCCAACCCAAGTTGCTATTAGTTCACATGGTTCCAACCCAAGGGAATCACGTCTGCTGAGGTCAGAAGAGATATCTAGGGGCAGAGGAACATGGGAACAACCTCAGTGCTCTTTCTCTGATTCAGACAAACATCCAAAGCAGATTATTGTTTTATCCCTTTCCCTCCGATTTTCTCCTGGAAGACGCTCGGGGCTTCTGTCCTCACAATCAGCATGTGAGGCAGGTTACAGAAAGTGGTTTTCAAGGAGCAAGGATTCAAACCGTGGCGTAACTTCCATTGCTGTAGTACACTGCTGGGAGCAATCTTTTGCAGGTATATTTTACTCAGTCCTAGGATAGGTTCTTAGGACTGCAGTTTATGCCACATTGATTTTTCAGGGTGATGTGGACTGCAATGCATTTCTTGATTGCAATACTTTTAGGAGCCAGTTTGGTGTAGTGGGCAGGGGTCATTTCGAGCAGGAGCTTGGGGGAGCTCAGCTCCGGGAGTTGGTGCCAGCCCCTCCCCCCGCAGGGTTGCAGCAAAATGACCCCGCCCTCTTGAAAGGTCCTTGTTCCTCCAACCAGCCTTCTGAAGGCTTCAGCTACCACTGAAGCTATCCTCCCAGAATAGTGGCATTTCTGATGCTTGGATTAGTAGCTGTCCCCTCTCTGCCAGCTCTTTCTCTCTCTCTCTCTCTCTCTTCTTTCTTGCCTTCTGACATACTTTTGGTGATGTCAGGTGGCGTAACATATGCAAATCAGTTATGCTAATGAGTTATGCTAATGAGCTCCTGCACCTCTTTTTCTACGAAATGACCCCTGGTAGTGGTTAGGAGTAAGGATGTGCATTTGATTCAGACAAACCAAAAACCAAACCAAATAATGCCTATTATTCGGGCCTGCCAAAAGCCGAATCAGGTTCCCTAATCTGATTCAGCTAGCCGAACAGGGATTCCCTGAACGGAAGCCGCATGCTCCCTTCATTTTGCCTTCCCTTCAGTGATAGGAAACCCCCCTTCAAGGGGGGATTATTATACCCTATGGGGACAGCCCCCATTGGGTATAATTGATCTGAATAAATTCAGCTAGTCTGATCATTCCCGAACCGTAGTATCATATCGATACTAGGATTCGGAAATATTGACAAATACCAAAAAATTTCGGGTTTGGTAGATCCAAACCAAAACATTTTTGAATTTTTTTTGGGTACACACCCCTAGTTAGGAGTGCAGACTCTAATCTGGGAGAACCGGATTTGAGTCCCCACTCCTCCACATGCAGCTCCTGGTGTGACCTTAGGTCAGTCACAGTTCTCTCAGAACTATTCTCTCACGAGCAGTCCTCAAAAGAGCTCTCTCAGCTCCACCTGCCTCACAGGGTGTCTGTTGTGGGGAGAGGAAGGGAAGGAGATTGTAAGACACTCTGAGTGAAGGGCAGGATATAAATCTGATCTCTTCTTCTCCTCTTTGTTTTTTGTTTTTTGTAATCTTCTTCTCTTTGTTATTTTTTCCAGTGAAGCTCTTTAACAATGACCACTTAATGGCAGACCTCACAGCCTGTTAGACTGACAGGAAAGATAGCACCCAGGACCCTTAATTTTGTTCATTCAGAAATACCACCCTCAGACTGAAGCCTGTAGTGGGTCTGGAACTAGTAACCTGATGAATGTCAGGTGACGATTCATCCTGTGCGCCCCTACCCCATTCTGGCTGAAGGAGGGAATGGCAGAAAGCCTAGCCAAGAAAACCTCCCTGTTAAATTGGTGGTCAATCCTGTCAATTTCAATAGGACTGACTGCCAAGTAATTTGCATAGATTTTAGCCTTTTAAAATGTTTTAATTGTAGTTGGTTCTTGCTTAACTGTGTTCTTAAATTTGGATTTCAATGGGACGTGCAATCCAGTACTGTGGTCACACTGAAGTCAGTCCCACTGAGTTCAATGGGTCATGGCTAAATTTTATCAGAATGGGCTTCATGACAAGGTTATCTCAGAGAGTATACCAATGTAGGAGATCAGCAAATTGGTATTAAAAGCAAAGAACCTGTGACTTACATTGTAAAAGCTTTGTAAGGAGCTTATTTTAATAAAATAGAAATTAAACAAAGGTACTAGCATACCTCAACTGCATCCTCATTGTTGTCGTCGTCATCATCATCATCATCATTAGTCACAGTCAGATATGTGACTGGTAGATGGTGTTCTGCAGTTCAAGATCTAGCCCAGTCCTTAAGAATTGCAGATGTATCTTTGCTTGCTGTCACAAGCAACATTTCACAAGCAACAATTTCTTGCTGTCACAAGCAACATTGTCTTCTAGAGCTGAACTCAATGCCCAGAATGTCCAGGTGTTTCTTGAGACTTCTAGGCACTGCTTCAAGGGCTCCAGGGACAAGTGGCATGATGGTAACCTTCTTCTCCCAGAGGCACTCTAACTCTATTCATAGGTCTTGGCATTTTGTGATCTTCTCCTGTTCCTTCTTTTCTATTTTGATGTCTCCTGTAATTGCAATGTCAATGAACTGAACCATATTTCTCATTTCTTTTACAATTGTGATATCAGGGGCGTTACACTCCAGATGCTTATCTGTTGGTAATCGGAAGTCCCAAAGAATCTTTGTTTCATCATTCTCCAAGCTCTTGTCTGGTTTGTGCTTCCATGAATTTCTGGCTGATGGTAAGCCACGCTTCTTTGCAAAGATTCCAATGTAACATAGCTCAAACTCTGTTGTGAAGTTTTTTATAGTCAGTTTGAACAATTTTACTGCAGGCACTGACCAGGTGGTCGACTGTTTCATCCCTTGTCTTGCAAAGCCAATATTTGATGTTATTTCTGGTCTCCTGAATCTTGGCTTTCATACTATTCATTTCGATTGCCTGCTCTTGTGCTGCTAGAATGAGTCCTTCCATTTCTTTCTTCAAGTGCCTGTTTTGTAGCCACTGCCGGGTATTTTCACTATCAACTTTATTCTCCATGTTTTTTTTTTCAAATATTGCCCATGAAATTGTTTTTCCTTTCAGCTGTCAAAGTGAATTTTGATTTCAGTCTTTTTGTAATCTTCTTTGTTTTCTGTAACCTTAAATCAGTCTGCCTTGTACACTCCAACTGGAAGTTTCTCTTTGTATTTATTATTATTATTATTATTATTATTATTATTATTATTATTATTATTATTATTATTATTATTCCTGACAGCTTTAAAATGCTTCATTTTCCTTTGTTAATTCTGCTCACGAATACCAATCTTCTCCTGCACAGAGTTATTTTAATGAGTTTTTCAATGACTGTTCCCTCCTTTTTCCTAATATCACCACTTAGGTCACCAAATTAGATGGAAGCTGTATAGCAGATGTGTGAATAAAATGAAGTAGTTCATTAGCAGGCTTAATGCTGAAGTCACAGCTTTTAGAAACGTGAAAATATCTCTAAGTGTCATACGAAAAAAGAAGGGCCACATATAGATTAAGGGGTTAATTACTTGGTGAGACTTCAGAGGAATTTGGAGTAACAGGGTTTTTTGGGGGGGGAGGGGTTAAACTCTTTCTGTTCCTGTGGATTGCAGGAGGAGGGGGGATTCAATCTGAGCTACTGGCAAAACTGCTTGAGATATATCCTGGCTAGTTTGCAAGTGAGAAGGCAGTTTAGCTAAGACCAGGGCTATTTTTGGGCAGGAACGCACAGGAACAGAGTTCCGGCTGGTTTCTGAGTTGGCCACGCCTACAGCCTTCCCTTCCTTGGGTTCTCCAGGTGCCTCACAAGCTGCGGGGCACCTGAGGAAGCCAAGCCGATCCAGGGAGGGAAGGCCCCTCCTCGGGTTCCCCAGGTGCCCCCACAGCTGCGGGGCACCTGGGGAAGCTGATCCAGAAACTGCCCTCCTTCCCTCAGGTTCCCCATGTGCCCCGCACCTGGGGAAGCATATCCTGGGAGGGAGCTGCGCTGTCAGGGGTGTGGCCTAATATGCTAATGAGTTTCTGCTGTTGGGCATGGCCTTTTATGATAATGAGTTCCTGCTGGGCTTTTTCTACAGAAAAAGCCTTGGCTAAGACTAAGGTTTGAAATATGGTGGGGATTCCTTACTGGTGGCCCACTACAATGAATGTCTGTGCAAGAAAGGTTGCAAAGGTATGGCCATGTTAGTCTGCCCTAGCAAAATGAAACAAAGGTCCAGTGGCACCATAATGACTAACATTCATTTCAGTGTGAGCTTTCGCCTAGCAGAAAAGAAAACAAATGGAAGAGGCCTGATGTCTCTTGAGCCAAACGGAAAATAAATAACAATAATACAGTAGACACCCTGCCCCCAACTGCCTCCTATCCCTTCAGTCTGAAGCAGTAGCTCCCCCTGCTGGTTCTGCCTTGGTTACGTTTAGAAAGATGGGCTAAAACAGTGGCCCCTTTGAGACTAACAACAATTATTCCAGCATGAGCTTTGAAGAAGTGGCTTCCAGCTCACGGAAGCTCATGCTGTAAAAAAAGTGTTGTTAGTTTCTAAGATGCCACTAGATTTCTGTTTTAGTTTGCTAGGACTAACTTAAAATGTCCAAGTATTGTAGAACTATGGAAGGGTGGGGTCCCCACTCCCAATATCATTTGACACCCCCCCACACACACACCCAGGAAAATCTCCCTCCACTGTAGTACTTCCTGGCAAATGGTGGTAGCAGCCTTGGGTGATGGCAATTCTCTAAAATAAAGCCCCCATTATTTTCATAAACCTGTCTGGATGAGGTAGAATTACTGCCCTTCTATAGTAAACTTGGAGATTAAAGCCCATTTGGATCTTTTCCCAGTGTGAGAAAATGTACATTCTAGCATCCACAAGGATGTTTAAACTATGCATGAGAACTTCACTCCAATTGTGTTCACCAGCTGATCATACCATTTTGGGAAGCCATGATCAGAAATGGGCCAAGCCCCAGATCTCTTTACCTGGGCACTACACAACTCGAGAAACTGCCTAACATGTTTGCAGCTGTCCCATCACGTTTCCCAGTGTATGAAGATGGTCAGAATCTGACTCACAGCTGATTGGGGGATTCTCAGCTGAGAATCAGCTTCTGATTTTTCCTGCCTCACTTTTCCCTGCATCCCTTCCAAGTGTTGGAGTGGGCCACTCAGTCAGCATGCCTAAACATGGGGGGGGGGGGGTACATCACTCTAAGCGTGTATAAGTGCTATCTCCTTGAATAGGATGTCTTTCCTTTTGTCTTAATTTGGTTGCTGCCCTCTGACCCTTCTTTCTATGTGTTCTTTGTTCTGTCCCATTCTCCTCATGGCTCTTCATGGAGTCATACATCTCTACAGGTTTCTTCTGTAGAAATAATGCCCTCATACTTCCACACACACATGATGCCGGATTATCTGGCTTCTTGTGATAGGGATGGTACTCTCTTTAGATGAGGCTTCTTTCTCTCCTTTCAGCTGTACCCTGAATGTGAACTGAATCAACTTGAATAAATGTCAGTTTTATTTTTGCAATATATTTCTTGGAAGATTTTACTGCAGTTATATCACACTTCTATGACTGAGCAAACTCTGCTACATTACCCAAATATCCCAATACAGTGTAAAAAGTTACTATGATCTGGGAGAATCAGGTCTGATTCCCCACTCCTCCACACGCAGTTGCTGGTGTGACCTTGGGTCAGTCATAAATTCTTTCAGAGCTGTTCTCTCAAGGGCAGTTCTCGAAAAAGCTCTCTCAGCCCCACCTACTTCACAGGGTATCTGTTGTGGGGAGAGGAAGGGAAAGGGACTGTAAACTGCTCTAAGACTCCTTCAGGTAGTGAATCTCTTCTCTTCTTTAAAATGGCTCGCTGATCATGACCGGCAGTCAGGATGCGAGGTGAACCAATAAGCACTCGAGCATCCATAATTTAAAATCTTCTTTCTTGTTATTGCAGCCAATGATGCTTTCATGTAAGGAGCTGTCAGAATCTGCTAATTCAGACATCATAGTAATCATGCCTGTACCCTCTCTGTTACTCTATGTTTTATTCTGTGTTTGTAACTGCCATGTTCTACTGCTTGACCAGGCCTGGAGTTTGTAGCAATTGAAGCGGGAGGGTGACATCTGTAATGTATGAGAACAAGGAGGCCTCTCACATCCCTGCCTCCGCATTCCAGCTGCTCCGGCTGGGACTTCAAGGGAGGATACCTCTCATCTCTTATCACATGCAAAAGCCTTGAGGCCATTGATTGTTATGTGAACTGGTAACATCTGAGGGGTCTGGTTTGGGAAAGGAAATTTACAGCTTGACACCTCACTTTCTTTCCTGTGAGAACCAAACGGTCAGAATCCCTTTTTGCCTGCCAATTTTCCCCTATAGTGATTGGCTACCTATGGGTAATTCAAACTCCTTGGAATGGTATAATAGACCTGCTTGTATTATCTGTCTCATCTCTGACAATAATCCGAGAAGCTGTACTAATGTAGAAATTGGAAATAAAGAACTTTGGTTAACCAACCAAGATCTGATCCTTGACTACTTTGAGCAGAACTCTCACAGATTGTCAGAGATCTGTGACTGGGACTTAGCCGTTCCTGACCATGTCAGACGACGACACGGTCCCCATCCCTACTACCCCCGAAGATACCCCCACCACCCCGGTGGATCAGGGGAACGGTGGTGGAGGCGGCGGAGGGGAGCCCGAAGTACCGGTGACTACAATTCAGGGGGCTCACTACATCCCGCGCCTACCTCCTCTTCTGAGTGTGACCCTGAAGTACGCCTGGAGCTAGTTCGGTCGTGGGACCGTGGATTCTTGGGTGCACGACCGGAAAGGGGCACGGGTTTCGTTCCCCGGCGACCAACTCGATCGAGGGAGGCCGAGCTACCTGGGAGAAGACTGCGAGCAGATCTACGGAGGAGATCCGCGTCGCCCGCCCATGGAAGGAGAGAGGACCGGCCCGTATGGGCCCGATCCGTACCGGGGAGACCAGATGCCATCCCTAGACCGGATGATGGGAGATTTACGGCTCCAACTCACCGCCGAACTACGAGAATTGGCCCTTGATCTCCAGTACCAATTTTGAGACGCCATGAGGGTCATGCAAGAGGCCCTTCCAGCCCCCGCGACGGGAGTCCAGCAGCCGCCGCCGGCTCCGGGAGGAGTTCCAGCTCAACCACAGGTGCCCGTGCAGCCGAGGCCGCCGCCACCGCCGGCTCCACCAGTCATCCCTCCACCGGTGCCTGGTCCTGCCCCGGTGCCGGCAGGGCCGATCGTTCGCCCGGCCCCCTCCGACCCTCTGATGGCTACTTTCGATGGGGACCCCGAGAAGCTGCGTTTCTTCCTGTTGGAGATCGAGCGGTTCCTGGACAGCTGGGGCCACCTCTATCCCACCGAGAGGGAGCGGATTGGCTACATAGGGTCCAAGCTGAAAGACACCGCCAGCTATTGGTATGTGAGCCTGCACGATGCCCCCGGTCCTGAGTTACGCTCGCTGAACAACTTCATGTGGGCCCTCCGACACCAATACGAGGACCCCCTGGGGGAAGAAAAGGCCCGGAACCAACTGCGGAAGCTGTTCCAGGGGAGGTCCACGGTGAGGGACTACACTGATAAGTTCCGGCGCATCGCTGCCAAGATTCACGGCTGGCCCGAGGAACTTTTCATAGAAAAGTACCGAGAGGGTCTCAATCCTGAAATATACGAAACCGTCCTACTGGGGGGTCGCCCGGGGACATTGGCCACCTGGATGCGGGCGGCGGCAGACGTGGAGGAAAGATTCACCCTCATCAAGATGGGGAGTCGGCTGCAGCTGCCAGCAAAGGCGTGCCGAGAGCGAAGCCAAAGCCCAGTGTGCAAGACATCAGAGATGCCCGCTTCCGACAAGGGTTGTGCATGAAATGCGGGGAGAGTGGCCACTTCACCTCAGCGTGCCCCAGGGGGGGAGGAAAGGGACCGAAGACTTCTACCCCGGTGGCTGGGAGCACTCCTAGCAGAGGGAAAACCCCACTCAAGCCCCGGGCACTGCAACTGGAAGGATCCACGAGCGAACAAGGGGAGCTGGAGCTGATGGAAACGCAGATGTCGGGAAACTCCAACGGCCTGCAGTGAGCGGCGCAGAACTGCAGGTCCCCAGCCAAGAAGCGCCATGTCCGGTGAGCATCCCTGGCCCCCTGTTATATATGGTAGTGACTGTAATGACCCCGGGAACGGGCACTCACATGAGGGTCCGCGCCCTAATTGACTCTGGGTGTGCTTGGGACTTAATTAGCCCTTTAGTGGTGGAAGGGTTGGGGCCAAAAGTCACCCCGCTGGCCGAGCCCCTAAAATTCACGCAAATGGATGGGTCAGAAATGAAAGAAGAGTGTGTAGCTGAAACTGAGGGCCTGATTTTGGGAACCGGGGAGCATTGGGAGAAACGAGCTTTTGTCATCACCCCAAATGCCCAGTTCCCCATGGTACTGGGAAGCCCCTGGCTGAGCTCGCACGACCCCTACATCAAATGGAGTGAAGGGAAAATCTCCTGGGTGGACGAACGGTGCCTGACGCACAAATGGGACTCTGAGTGGGGACCGGAACCACCAAACCCTCCTCCCCGACCGGCTGCCCTCGCCCTCGCCCCCTCCACGGTCCCCCGGGAGTATAGAGACCTGATGGAGGTCTTCAGTGAGACCGAGGCGGATGAGCTACCCCCCCACAGACTGTCAGACTGTGCCATAGAGCTGCTCCCGGGCGAGAAACTCCCCAAAGGAAAACTTTACTCCATGAGCCCTTTAGAGCGGGAGGAGCTACGAAAGTTTCTAGACAAGAATTTGGAGCGAGGCTTCATCCGCCCAGTGAAATCCCCCTTCGCCGCCCCCGTTTTGTTCCGGAAAAAGAAAGACGGGGGGCTGCGCTTGTGCACGGACTACAGGGGACTGAATGCGGTCTCCACTTCTAATGCCTACCCCCTCCCATTAATAAAAGACTTATTGACTGAAGCGGCCAAGGGAAAAATATTCACTAAGCTAGATCTCCGGGATGCTTATTTCCGGGTGCGCATAAGGGAGGGGGACGAGTTCAAGACTGCATTCAATACTCCATTGGGACAGTTTGAATACCTGGTGATGCCGTTCGGCTTAAGTGGCGCTCCTGGGGTCTTTATGAGTTTGATAAATGAAGTGTTACACAAGCATTTATTCAAGGGGGTGTTATGTTACATAGATGATATCTTGATTTACTCTACTGATAAGAAAGAGCACGTGAAATTAGTCCAGGAAGTCCTTTCCACCTTGCTGAAAAACCAACTGTATGTTAAGTTGTCAAAGTGCGAGTTCCACCGTGAGTCAGTAGACTTCCTAGGGTATCGCATTTCACAGAGGGGATTAGAAATGGACCCAGCAAAAGTGGAAGCGGTGGTCCAGTGGGAAGCCCCCCGAACAAGAAAACAATTGCAGAGCCTATTAGGATTTTGTAACTTTTATCGAACTTTCATAAAAGACTTTGCAACAGTTACTCTCCCCCTGACGGATTTGCTGAAAACCAAGGGTAGGGGTTCACAAGCCGGGAAACCTGGGGAGAGGATCGCCTGGAATGGGGAGTGCCAAAGAGCGTTCGAGACACTAAAAATCCTTTTTACTTCTGAACCCATCTTAGCCCATCCAGACGAAACCAAAGAGTTCATAATCCATGTAGACGCTTCCGATGTGGCAATGGGGGGGGGCGTTCTACAACAAGGGCCGGATGGGAAGCTACACCCCCTAGCCTACATTTCCAAAAAGTTTAATGACACGGAAAGAAACTGGTCAGTGTGGGACAAAGAAGCCGCGGCTATCCGGCTAGCTCTCACTACGTGGCGGCATTGGCTAGAGGGGGCGCAAACCCCATTTGAAATTTGGACTGATCATAAAAACCTAGAAGCGCTGCGCACGCAGAGATCACTAAATGCGAAGCAGCTTCGGTGGGCTGATTTCTTTTCGAAATTTAATTTTGTGTTAAAACACTTCCCTGGAAAGGCCAACTCCTTAGCAGACGCACTCTCCAGGTTGCCCCAACATGAGAGCTTGAAAGAAGAGGTGTTCGACTCCATGTTCTCCCCCCAGCAGCTGGGAGGGGCAGTCACTACCAGAAGTCAGCACAAACGAACTCCAGTAAACACTGAGGCGTGCGATTGGGGGGGGGGAGTATTCTCCCGAGGAAGTTGAGGAACTGGAGACACTAGCTGAATGTTCGAGGAGGGAAAATCAGTGTTGGTACCATGGGGACAAATTGGTGGTGCCTCAAAGCAAGCGTAAAGACGTTTTATTGGCATGCCATTCTTCCAAACTGGCTGGACACTTTGGGTTTCTAAAAATGCTTAACTTAATTCAACGTCAGTTTTGGTGGCCGCGCATGCGCCGGGATGTTTCCGACTTCGTCTCGGCCTGCCAAACTTGCTTAATGTGCAAAAAGAGGGGAGGAAAGGTTCCGGGACTCTTGCATTCTTTGCCTACCCCTTCCCGCCCTTGGGAGGTGATAGCTATGGACTTCATTACTAATCTACCACCCTCGAAAGGGAAAACTGTAATTTGGGTGGTGGTAGACACATTTTCGAAGCAAGCCCATTTCACCCCCTTCAAACAGCTACCCACGGCAAAGGGAATGGCTAAAGCTTTTTTCAACCAGGTGATTAAATTACACGCTTTTCCTAAGAGGGTGGTATCCGACAGGGGCAGTCAATTCGTTGCCAACTTCTGGCAGGAGCTTCTAAAACTAATGGACATAGAGCCGGCACTAAGCTCGGGTTACCATCCAGAAACCGATGGACAGTCCGAGTGAACTAATCAAATCCTGGAACAGTTCTTAAGGTGCTACACCAACTACCACCAAGACAATTGGGTGGATTTATTGCCATTTGCAGAATACAGCTATAATAATGCAGTGCATTCTTCCACGGGCGTCTCCCCCTTCATGGCCGTGGGAGGTTTTGAGGGAAAGCCGTTGCCCACCATTGAAAATGTGCCCAATTCATCCCCAACGGACTTCAGGAGTTGGTGGGCGACATTACAAGACTCATGGCCTCTAATAGCCAAGGCACTGGACCAAGCGAAAGAGGACTACAAAAAATATGCGGATCGGGGCCGAGCGGTGGGCTGGGATCTCCAGCCTGGGGACTCTGTCTATCTTTCAACAAAAAATATACATGGCTTGCAACCCAGTCGAAAACTGGGATGGAAATATGTGGGACCCTACAAAGTGTTGCGAAAAATTTCAGATGTGTCTTTTGAATTAGAGCTGCCTAAATCACTGAGTTCTGTGCATCCTGTTTTTCATTTCAGCTTGCTGAAGAAAGATCCTGGGCCGAATGCATGGCATCCAGTTCCTCCAGTTCCTCCTCCTCTGATGAAGGGGGGGGGGCCCTCATTTCGAGATAACTGAGATTCTTGATTCTAAGATGCATAGGGGCCGATTGTATTATTTAGTTAGATGGCTTGATTTTGGTCCCGAACACAATGAGTGGATTCGCTCTGAAAATGTGCATGCTCCCAAACTAGTTAGAGTTTTTCATAAAATGTTTCCTGATAAGCCCAGGTGAAGGTAATTATGGGGAGGCCAGTGTGTCAGAATCTGCTAATTCAGACATCATAGTAATCATGCCTGTACCCTCTCTGTTACTCTATGTTTTATTCTGTGTTTGTAACTGCCATGTTCTACTGCTTGACCAGGCCTGGAGTTTGTAGCAATTGAAGCGGGAGGGTGACATCTGTAATGTATGAGAACAAGGAGGCCTCTCACATCCCTGCCTCCGCATTCCAGCTGCTCCGGCTGGGACTTCAAGGGAGGATACCTCTCATCTCTTATCACATGCAAAAGCCTTGAGGCCATTGATTGTTATGTGAACTGGTAACATCTGAGGGGTCTGGTTTGGGAAAGGAAATTTACAGCTTGACACCTCACTTTCTTTCCTGTGAGAACCAAACGGTCAGAATCCCTTTTTGCCCGCCAATTTTCCCCTATAGTGATTGGCTACCTATGGGTAATTCAAACTCCTTGGAATGGTATAATAGACCTGCTTGTATTATCTGTCTCATCTCTGACAATAATCCGAGAAGCTGTACTAATGTAGAAATTGGAAATAAAGAACTTTGGTTAACCAACCAAGATCTGATCCTTGACTACTTTGAGCAGAACTCTCACAGATTGTCAGAGATCTGTGACTGGGACTTAGCCGTTCCTGACCATGTCAGACGACGACACGGTCCCCATCCCTACTACCCCCGAAGATACCCCCACCACCCCGGTGGATCAGGGGAACGGTGGTGGAGGCGGCGGAGGGGAGCCCGAAGTACCGGTGACTACAATTCAGGGGGCTCACTACATCCCGCGCCTACCTCCTCTTCTGAGTGTGACCCCGAAGTACGCCTGGAGCCAGTTCGGTCGTGGGACCGTGGATTCTTGGGTGCACGACCGGAAAGGGGCACGGGTTTCGTTCCCCGGCGACCAACTCGATCGAGGGAGGCCGAGCTACCTGGGAGAAGACTGCGAGCAGATCTACGGAGGAGATCCGCGTCGCCCGCCCATGGAAGGAGAGAGGACCGGCCCGTATGGGCCCGATCCGTACCGGGGAGACCAGATGCCATCCCTAGACCGGATGATGGGAGATTTACGGCTCCAACTCACCGCTGAACTACGAGAATTGGCCCTTGATCTCCAGTACCAATTTTGAGACGCCATGAGGGTCATGCAAGAGGCCCTTCCAGCCCCCGCGACGGGAGTCCAGCAGCCCCCGGCGGCTCCGGGAGGAGTTCCAGCTCAACCACAGGTGCCCGTGCAGCTGAGGCCGCCGCCACCGCCGGCTCCACCAGTCATCCCTCCGCCGGTGCCTGGTCCTGCCCCGGTGCCGGCAGGGCCGATCGTTCGCCCGGCCCCCTCCGACCCTCTGACGGCTACTTTCGATGGGGACCCCGAGAAGCTGCGTTTCTTCCTGACACCAATACGAGGACCCCCTGGGGGAAGAAAAGGCCCGGAACCAACTGCGGAAGCTGTTCCAGGGGAGGTCCACGGTGAGGGACTACACTGATAAGTTCCGGCGCATCGCTGCCAAGATTCACGGCTGGCCCGAGGAACTTTTCATAGAAAAGTACCGAGAGGGTCTCAATCCTGAAATATACGAAACCGTCCTACTGGGGGGTCGCCCGGGGACATTGGCCACCTGGATGCGGGCGGCGGCAGACGTGGAGGAAAGATTCACCCTCATCAAGATGGGGACGTCGGCTGCAGCTGCCAGCAAAGGCGTGCCGAGAGCGAAGCCGAAGCCCAGTGTGCAAGACATCAGAGATGCCCGCTTCCGACAAGGGTTGTGCATGAAATGCGGGGAGAGTGGCCACTTCACCTCAGCGTGCCCCAGGGGGGGAGAGCAGAACTCTCACAGGAGCAAGATTTGGCTGTGCGCTGATGACAGATGCTGCAGTCTAAAGAATGAGACCGGGCTGAAGATTCTTGCAAGAAGTAAAACCTTCACTCTCAGCTACACACTCTCAGCTACACAGAACAGATAACTAACCTGTACAGTGCAGACCTCATTCCTGGTCTGCAGCAGATCCAGCAAACATCAAAGGAAGGAACAAGCAAACCAGAAACTAGAAGAAACTTCTAGGTCCAATTAGTTACTAGGCAACCTCAGCCCCCCTCTATGTACTGGATAACTTTTCAATTAAATTAACCCTTAAATGCCCCTCTATTTCTGTAGTGTGTGATCTGTTGCTATTGCTGTCTTGATGCTGATGGCGATGAGGGCAAATATTTAACTTCATTTCCCCTCAGTGACATCAGCACATCATCAGATTTTAATGGCTACATGACATCATTTGCAGCAACAAAAGGGGTGATTTAGAAATGGCATTAGTGCAGCAGCTGGGTGATTCGGAGAATATTGCCCCCACCTCAAAACACTTTTGCAGCAAAAAGCCTTAAATGATTAATATTTAGCGGTGCCCTAATTATGCAGTCTATATGCACACGGTGGTTAACAAAAAGATATACATTTTGTGCGAAGTAAAACTGAATTCTGTGATACAAAAATAAATAAATAAATCACATATTTTAGAGTGTAGTTCTTGTTGGCAAAGCTAAGCTTTGGAGAGAACTGCTGTGTGAGCTAGGTTTAATCAAGTAGAACAAACTGTTTCTTTTAGGGAGATTACACTAGTAGATAGATGGAACCATTTAAGCTGCTGGCTGCGTGGCTGACAGGAAGAACAAAGTGTGAAGAAGCAGGAAGCAAGCTTGTGAGTTGCATTGGGGGATCAAATAGGGTGGCCAACCTCCAGGATGTAGCTGGAGATCTCCTGGGATTACAAACAGATCTGCAGGGGACAGAGATCAGCTCCTCTGGAGAAAAGGACCACTTTGGAAGGTGGACTCTAGGGCATTATACCCCATGACAGTCCTCCCCCTCCCCCAAATCCCACTGTCCCCAGGCTCCACCCCCAAAATCTTCAGGTATTTCCCAGTCCAGAGCTGGCAACCCTAGGACCAAACAAGGAAGCAACATTCAGTTGAATAGGGATGGATAGCACCCATCTCCTATTCTGACTAGCTTTCCTTTTTTGCTGCTATCTACAAGGGCTTTTTTTGCACATTTCCTTGCAAGGGACCAGGGCCAGCATCAGCACACCCTCAGGTGGGGCTGCTGCCAGGGCCCATTTGCTGTCAAACCACTCCCCCCACTCACTCATTTGCAAGCACTCTGTCACACTCCCAGCAGCACTGGGGGAAAGGCTTCAGGCACTGGTGAGTACAGGCAGTGGGAGAGCTAACAAGTGGGCAAGGGAAGGACTCACAGGCAGGTGAGAGGCATGCAGCTCAGGGGAAGGGAAGGAGGTAAGTTTGCCAGCTCGATCTTGAGAAATACCTGGAGACTTTGGGGGTGGAGCCCAAGGAGAGCAGGATTTGGGAAAATAAGACTTCAGAGGGGTATAATGCCATAGAGTCCAGTTTCCAAAAACCCATATCATAGGTGTCAACTATGGGGGGGCTCGAGGGCTCAAGCCCCCCCCCCGAAATTTCCGGGGAGGGGCTCAGCCTCCCCCGGCAAAATGGAGCGTCCACCAGGCCCGCCCACTCGCTTGCCTGCCCACCTGCCCGCTGGCCGGTCGGCTGGCTGGCTGCTGCTGCCGCCGCTGCTTCTCCCCCCCCCCCCCGGGCCTGGCCTGGCCTGGCCTGGCCACTCCTGCCTCCATGGGGCCAGCTGGGCAAATGCCCAGCGAGCTGGCATCACCTGGAAGTGATGCCAGCACGCTGGGCACAGTGCCAGGGCGATTGCTAGAGCGTCGCCCCGGCAACGTGCCCAGCATGCTGGCGTCACTTCTGGGTGATGCCCAGCTCACTGGGCATTTGCCCAGCTGGCCCCACGGAGGCAGGAGTGGCCAGGCCAGGCCAGGCCTGGGGGGGAGAGGCAATGGGGACATGGGTGGGGTAGAAGAGAGAAAGGGAGCCCTGTAAACTCCCTGCCCAGGGCTCCTCAAAACCTGGAACTGGCTCTGAAAGGGACTAAATAATTCTTGAGAAACTGCCTGCTTGGTTTTCACCTAAAACTCTGCTCAGTCCTATCTCCCTTCTTGGCCTGCTCTCCAAAAATTTCGCTAGGTATTATTGCCCACAAATTACCAACTGCTCTTCACAGCCATAAACATACACTTCTTCCAGTAGAAGGATCCGTCCCCTGGTACAAGGGAGTCTTTTCTGGGATCTAGCCCTTAAGGTCTCTAGTGGGGAATGCTTTCATGTCTCAGAATGCAATGTGGTGCCACAGCATAATAAATGGTGAAACCACCTGTGTCAGAAATGAAATACACTGTTACAGTTATTTAAAATGATGTGTGGCTTTAATTCTATGTGGAAGAGTCACTCATTTGTTTTATGTATGAACAAGCTTCCTAGGAAATAAAATACTTGGCTGTTCCTTCTTGAGAACTGGGCAGAACTCCCATCAGGGGTGGAAGTCAATGTATAACACTTTTTGCCTGCAAACCACACACTAAAGACATCGAGGAAAAATACAAACGTGACACTAAATGAAATATAGATTTTTTTTCCCCCTTCAGCCTCCATTTGTTCCATTGGACTTAAGTTTAAATATAGGGTTGCCAGGATCCCCCTGGCATCCCAGGGGGACGGAGGGGACCTTCCAGGAGTGGGAGAGAGGCCCAGGCAATGTTGCCAGAGACATGGCTGCATCACTTCCAGCATGCACCAGAAGTGACGTCACCACACTGTGACATCATGGTGATGCTCTGATTTGGGCAAAAGCTCTATGGTGAAAATGGCTTCTACCACAGAGTTTTTGTCCAAATACCAGAGTGCCATCACAACATTGCCAATATGATGACATCACTTCCGGTGCAGCCTGGAAGTGACATCACCACATTGCTGGTGATATAGCTTAGGCCTCTCTCCCTCTCCTGGTAAGTTTCCTCCACCGGCTAGCTGATCCCGGGGGGGGGGGGGAGGTGTCAGCTTGGTGGCAGGGGATCTCTCACCTCCAGCCAAGGGGCTGGCAACTCTAGATCTCAGACCTGATTTGGATGCTTAAAGGAAGAGTGACTTGTAGACAGTTGAATTATTTGAGTTTATAGTTATTATTTGAGTTTATTGTGCAACACTCCTCCATTCAAAAGTCCAACCTCTTGAGGCTACATTTCAGTACCCCGGTTTCAAATACACAATCCAGTTTTGTAAATGTTTTAGGGATTACATTATGGTTAACACTTCTACCCTGCATTGATTTCAAATACAGGATTGCTGGGGCTTAGATAAAAGTGATGTGATGATTGCCAACTGGTCATCCTTGGCAGATGGCAAGGTTTCATCCATACATCCGTAGTTCAGTAGAAGAGCCTCTGCTTTGAGTGCAGAAAGTCCCAGGCTCAATCCCTGGCATCTCCAGCTAAAAGGACCAGGCAACAGCTGATGTAAAAGACCTCAGCCTGAGACTCTGGAGAGCCACTGCCCATCTGAGTAGGAAATACTGATCTTGAATGGACCAATGGTCTGATTCAGGGTAAAGCAGCTTCATGGGTACATTTCATTTTTTTTAAAAAAAATTCAGGGCTTTATTATGCACGTTTCTGTGCCACTTGCTCCATAGGTAGACCCAATCCATTGATTAGTTTGCTTTGTGATTTCTTTCCTAAAACTGACATCAAACATGTGCAATAACGAGATAGTGTGAGTTATACACTGTGTGTAGCATTACATGTTGGATCCAAACTTTCCTTTTGTTTCTTTTTTCTTGCTTTCTGGGCAGTCCCTACATTTACTTTCTTCTTATTTGTTGGTCTGTGGCTGTCCCACCCCATCATGTTATTATATATTTTGATGCTGGTCCAGCCCAGGGACTTTAGGAAAGAAACAAAATCACTGCTAATATTCTACTTCTGTAATGGCACCCAAGAGGCTTTTGAAAGTTCAAAATTAATCAAAATATATTATTAAACTTGGAGTGGAAAAGGTCAGGTGGAATCAGGGGTAGGATGTATGAGGTGAACCAATAATAGAAAAGGAGGTAACTTTGCAGTCCCACAATCCAGCTACTATGTTGCCAAAAACTGAGTGTTTTTGCTTTTCAGCAAGGTTTTTGATACTCTGAGGAGACAGGCTTTTTTCAGTTTCTGCTTTAACTTGTAAGCCTAGGTTTCTGAGTTTCACTGACTGACATTTCATGTTTAGAAGGCAGGAACGTACAATGAAATTCCCCAAATCCTTCTCTCTACACAGATCAGGGACCACTCCTCTTTTAAGAGTTATATCTCTTTTCAATGGGCAGGGGTTACTTCTCTTCACTAGAAGCTCTTTCCCTTTTTTGTCTTGAATGGGGATCTTCTGTGATCCACTCACTCTTCTAAACTGTCTCTTCTTCAACTGTCAGTTCCAACTGTCATCTCTTAACTGATGCTCTCCACAGAAGTGTTTGAACAGCCTATCATTCAGAGGTTCTCAGACTGTGTGAGGTATTAACCCTTGATAGTCGATTAAAGTTGGAATTTGGTTTTTATTATGGCATCAAAGTCCCTGAACTTATTAAGAGGAACATTGCCAGAATGGTTGCCAAGGTTTGATTTAGTATTAATGGTCCCTGGGTTTGGCCAGGAAGTGGAACCAGGGAAGGAAGATGAAGGATAGACTTTTCTGAATCAGGAAAAGCCCGCAGAAATCTAGGCAGTCTGGGGATATTAAGATGGCTCAGGAGCAGAGCCAGGATGGAACTTGGGAAGTTATTGACAGTGTGCCAGAACAATTCTTCTCATGAATACATAAAGCTGCTTTACACTGAGTCAGACAATTGGTCTATCAAGGACATTATTGTCTACTCTGACAAGCAGCAGTTCTCCAGGGTCTTGGGTTGAGGTCTTTCACATCATCTACTACCTGATTCTCTTAACTGGCGATGCCGGGGATTGAACTTGGGACCTTCTACATGTGAAGCAGATGCTGTAGCAGTGAATCAAGCCCCCTTCTCTTTTCCTCCATCATCACTAGGGTTCAACTAAAGAGGCATTTGGAGGAGATTTCAAGATTCCTTCTTAGTTGAGGCATCTCAGAAATAGGGACAAAACCAAAAATATTTTGATACAATAGAGTGTTTCCTCAAGGGAATCCACACATGATGAAGCTCAGATCTCCTCTGCCTGTACTTGTGCTTTGAGATACATATATGCTCAAGTCCTTGTTATCTATCATATAGATAAGTACTTTTAGGATACTCCTATGCAAAACTTATCAAATGCAATTCTGCGTGCTACCTTAAATACTCGTGATTTCTAGTATCCCATGCAAAACTATGACAATGAACAGCTGCATTGCAAAACTACTGAGAAAAGGTTGGATTAATGGGTTATACAGTACTGGGCACTTTAAGCAATTGTGTTTTAATGCACCTTACAATAGTTTGCATATATTTCCTGCCCATGTGCCCTCTCCTGTATAGGAGAGTGCATTTTATAATATATGGAACGAAGACTTTTAGAGGCTGCAATATAATACACTGTACCAAGTATCTCCTGCTGAGGACAAACCTTGAACATTTATTCACATTAAAGCATAGCACACTGAAGCGTGACTGGTGCAAGTGGTTTCAAAATGATGTTTGAAATTCCTGTGCTTCTTAGAACTCCACATTATGGGTCCCAGCAGGTTTACATGCTAACTCAACCTTTTCTTCCTTTGAAATAGATAAACGGAGTTCCACGCAGTTTGCTCTTCTGCTTTCCAGAACGGATGAACAAATGTCTTACTCTGTTCTTTTGGAATCTATAAGAGTTTGCCTGGGAAGGGGAAAAAAAGAACTCTTTGAAATGGTTCTCCTTCATCCACTGCTGCTGTGGTCTAGAGTGTCACATCAGAGTTCTATGTATTTACACACAGAGAAGCACACATATCCAAAGACTGCACAGACAGTATTGTCAATTTATAACCTGGGTTTCTCAGCAGCATCACTCCAAAAGTAAAGGGCAGTGAGTATTCCTTTCCCATTTTTTGAAAATATGTCTCTCACATGGGAAGGGGGGGGTGGTTTGAGGACAACTTTGTGCCAGCTGTACGAGATCAGGGCAGAGCATCTGTTACTGGGGGCATAGCCAGGATCTTTTTTTTCCTTTGGGGGCATTTAAATAATTGGGGGGCACCACCTCACCCACACACAGACTGTCTCAGAAAAAGTAGGAGATGCTGCAGGGGATTGAGACCCTTGTGCACTCCACATCCAACCCCCAAGGGTCACACCTTGCTTTACCTGTGGTGCCTTTCTTCTCTCAGGAGGTTGGAAATGGCATGGCTAGCCTCTGCTGTCAGCACTGCCTGCCTGGGCCAGCATGCCCTGGCTCTTTACAGCAGTGGGCAGACCCAAAGTCAGGCATCCCTTTCTTTAAAGGTGCCCTTCCTTTGGGGAAAGGCTCCCTGAAAGTGAAAGAGCTTCAACGGTGGTGTGTTATAAAATAGGATGCAGCCCTCACAGTGGCCAAGTCATTGTGAGCTCCAAGCTGACTACTGCGCTGTAAGAAAGATAGAAGAGGTGTCCCAGTGCCAGGCTCTGGAGGTAAAGGGCTGCAGCGACAGCTTGGCGTGGCACAGCTGCAGCGCAAAACATAAAATAATAAAAAAGTGTTTTCCATGAACAGGCTGGATGGAATGTTGGGAGGCCTGGGCAATAAGTTGAAGGGCCAGGCCATGAGATGCCCCACTGTAGCTACAAGCCTGTCGGTTACTCAGGCATTTAGCCTAGGCATATCAAAAAGTCGGACTCGGCTGTGTGAC
Source organism: Lepidodactylus listeri (assembly GCA_029233225.1). Classification (NCBI taxonomy): domain Eukaryota; kingdom Metazoa; phylum Chordata; class Lepidosauria; order Squamata; family Gekkonidae; genus Lepidodactylus; species Lepidodactylus listeri. The sequence continues at coordinate 27,286,922 of JARCFY010000008.1, forward strand.
TGAACAACAATAGGGCTGCCAAGTCCACTGGGGGGCAGGAACCCCACCGCCAAAGTCGTCCAGTCAGGATGACTGCCCCAGCATGATGATGTAACCAGAAGTGACGTCATCACGTTGGGGACGTTGCTGGGGCAATGCTCTAGCAATCACCCCAAAACTCTATGGTAGTGCGCCGGGAAGCTCCCAGACCGAGGAGGACTCCCCCCCTTCTGTCACCCGGTGAGTACTTGGCAACCCTAAACATCAACAACAGCAAATCAGTGGCAAGGGACTTTGGCAGAAACAAAGGGCTTTTGGCCCTTTGCTCTTAGTCTACAGCACTGAGTAGCTGTTCCAGTGGATCCAGGGACAGTCCATGAGTGGGAGTTCTGTTGTATATATCTGTTTTTCTTTGTCTAAGTTATACATATTTTTTGTCCTTTTTGTAAGCTGCCTTGTGTTTCTGGTGGGGAGAAAAGGCAGATATCTGTCTATCTTCCATCCATCCATCCATCCATCCATCCACCCACCCACCCACCCATCCATCCATATTTTTGTCAGTGGTTTCCATTCCATTTTCCAGTTTTCACAGTTGGTTTCAGTGGTGTTGTGTACACATATTGTACACTTTTTAATACATAATTTGTATGGTGACAAACAATGTATGATGTTTATATATCTGGGGTCAGATGTGAAGTGCTGTGAGCAAAGCAAAGTTCACGGATCAGAATTTACCCACTTTGTGTTTCTGCTGCACCCCACTCTGCTCCCCAGTTCTGCTTCTGTGGGTCAGAGGACCCTCATAAACAATGTACTTGAAAAGTAGGCGGGAGCACTGGCAAAAATCATCTCCCCTTTCCCTCAACAGAGTGCTGTTTCACCAGCAGTAGAGCACTTTTGGATCTAACCCATAATATAAGTATATTGCTGATTTTTTTTGAAATACAAATAATGATGGAAAATGTGTGAATTATAAGAAAATCAAAAAGTGAGGAAAACAGGAAATGACACCCCCCCATGAACTTTATTAATGACTAGCCTGATACCTGTGCTTCACTACAGTATTTAAGTTCCGTAAATCCAGTTGTAATACTGATGATGTTGTAGGAGACATTCAAAGTTTCAAGTGATTTTCTATTGGGTGAAAATCCTTTGGGGCTTTCCTGGAGAATTAACAACCTGTTAGCCCTTCAGCAGAAGTTGTGGACATGGCTGGTTTAAATCAGATTTAATTGACATGTTCCAGCCCTTGCTTCAAAGAAAAGGCAAAGTAGTTTCTGCCCAGTTAACTCAGCCAACTTTCAATTAGGACATAAGATTTATGGGAATCTCTCTACTGCAAGAGTGAGGTCAGAACTTTATTCCAGCCTTTAATTTTTAGTACAATAAAATAAGAGAAAATCATAGTGTTGCTCTTTCATGTTTTGACATATCCATATTGAATTTATAATCTATAAGCAATATCTGTATGTATCCCTTCACCTTTTTGCAGATTATCCTTTTATATAGAAAATACTTTCTTGGCTTGAGAAAGCTTTACTTAAGTGAACAGAAACACTATGAAGTATTGTCAGCATTAAGATTGATATTGGGACTTTGTAAGATGGTTTCAGGGAAGCTAAATTGGGATAAACAAGAGGACATTATAAAAAAGAACAATTTTTTGAAGGGTATTTTTAAAACTTTATGTACTAAGATCATGATATAAGATTTTGTAACACTTTATTAATCTTAAGCTTTGCTAAAGAAATAGCAGGCTTATGCTTGCTTTAAAAGGAAATATATATATTTAAAATTAACCTGGTAAAGATCTATACTTACTAACAAGCAAAGAAAATAATGACCAAGAACTAAAACCAGGGGCAGGTCATCAGTCATGGATCTGTCAGGTAAAGAAGCTCATTAAAAGGAGTTCATTAAAAATGCAGAGCTTGTATTATAAAACAGGGCCCTCTGCTGCCTAAAATAAGATGGTGTATTTTACAAATTAAAAATTCAATTTAGACCCCAAAAAAGGGTTTAAATATTTTTGGAAAAAATATTCTTATGGGCTAAAATAAAAACTGATAGATAGATAGATAGATAGATAGATAGATAGATAGATAGATTCAGAGTATCTACAAAAGCTTTATGTCATAGATCACTTTGCAATATTAAAAGGTGCTTATTGAAAGTTAAATATATGAAAAGTGCTATTTTCCATAATCCAATGTAATATATATATTTTCAGTAGAAATAACCTGTATTTAGAATGCTGTTATACTTTTATATATGCTGAATTAATGTAAAAGAACCAATTTTGTAACAGAACTGAAAATGAACTAAGCCCCTCTGTGTGTATAAAGTTCATTTAAAGGTGAAGTCTGAGAAAAAGTTAATGAGAAGACATCCATCATTCTAATAGACATAGTACCTGCATTGTAGGAGTTGAAATGTGGCCAAGTAACATCCTGTGTGTCAAATATGTAATTGATGGACTTTTAGCAAAGAAATCTAAACTAAGCATGCCTGTGTGATGTCAGTGATGATGTAAAGAGAGGAGGAGCAAGAAGAGCATATAAGCAAGCTCCTGGCTGTAACAAATTGAACACCCACACTGGTTTCATAGCTGTGAGTTGTTCCTTATTTGAATAAATACCTTTGTTACTGCCTGGAAAATTTATTTCACTGTGTGGTTCATCAGCTAGCCACACAAGTCAAAGAACCTCAGTGCCCCATGGGTGTTGGTAACAATGTGAAGTTTGAAATGCAACATTCGTTGAATGAATTCTAATAGAGAAGACTGTAGTGTAAAAAATGAAGTGAGACATACATACTGTTTCCCCCCCTCTTCCGAAGGACCTCTCTGTAGACCACATTGGTGGTTCTGCCCTCAGGTGTTAGGATCACCAGGCTGCTTGGTGAGCTCACTCTGGAGCAGGCCACATAAAACATTCCATGTGAGAAGCCATCCTCTGTTAAGGCCAGTTACTGACAGTGGCAGGAATTGACTTAAGATTTGATGGTTGTAGCAAAGCAGACCTTGAGGGGGAACTGCAGCCTCTTGAACTTTGCTGAATTCCTAAGTTGCCTCCTCCTGGTAGCATTGGTATGTCTAGCTCAACAACCGGAGCTTACTTGGGGGCAGTGAGAGGTGTGAGGGGGAGTTGGTCTGAGGGAATGGTGATGTGGTGGACATTTCTTTTGGTTTATGAGGGAGGCATGCAGCAAAATGGCTTCTAGAAAGGTCCTTTACTATCTCCCCATGAACATTCATAAACTCAATTGCCATGCTGGCTGTTATGAGAAATGTCTATTCAGGAGTCTTGAATCGCTGATTTCTGTAACTGTACTCAACTGGCTGCAGTCTCTTTTAACTGTGTTTTTACCACAGAACACTGAGATCCACAGCTGAGCAATCAAAGGTAGGTAGGGTGCAAACAGGCAGGTTTTACCTCAGAACTCTGAGCTTCAAAGTTGACTAATCAGAAGGGGGAGGCAGCAGGAGGGGTCATGCTTCTCAGAAATCTCTTTGGGGAGGGTTGACATCATGGTAGGAATGCACTCCCCTTATTTTGGGTTTCTTGGTGCAGGGGTTTGGCCTGGACATTGAATGGGGGGCATACCCCCCACTTTTACAAAATTGCCTCTAATTTATGTTACATTTAAGAAGTGGGACATAACTACATATTCAAAACACCATCTGAGCAATCAGATATTAAGCAAGTGCATATGAACCAGTTTTCTAGAACTGACATTGTGAGAAGTTAAATAACATAATAAAGGAAATGAGTTTTCTACAAATTTGGGGTATATTTCCATTGTGGGTGGGAGTGTGACTAAGCTGGGCCAGCAGCACTGCTAAGGTGATCCTGCTGGGGCGGTGTCCCTGATGGATTAAAGTACCCTTGCCCTGTTCCTACACCTGACAGATACACGCCTGTCTGGTTTTTTTTTTGGGGGGGTTATGTTAAAAGGCATCAGGGAGGCTGGGCCAGCTTCAGGGCTAAAGCAATCCTGCTGATTGCTCAGCTGTGGATCTCAGTGTTCTGTTCTCATGGCTGAGCAAACCTCCACAGCAACTGCCTGTCCAGGTTAGGAGGGGGAGGAGTATTAGAAGCTACTGTGGAGGTGGGGCCAGCAGGATCACTAAAGCATTACTGCTGGGGCAGGCTCCCTCATGGCTTTAAGCACCCTGCAACCACTGCTGCACCTGACAGACAACCGCCTGTTAGGTGTAGGAGGTGGGGGGAGTGTGTTGGAAGCCATCAGAGAGGCTGGGCCAGCAGCATCACTAAGGTGATCCTGCTGGGGCAGTGTCCCTGATGGATTAAAGTACCCTCACTCTGCTCCTACACCTGACAGACACCAGCCTGTCTAGTGTTGAGGGAATTGTATTTAAAGGTGTCAGGGAGGCTAGGCCAGCAGCAGGGCTAAGGCAATCCTGCTGAGCAAACCTCTCTGGCAGCTGTAAGCAACTCACCTCCTCTCCTACACCTGACAGGCAGTATTAGAAGCCACTGTGGAGGTGGGGCCAGCAGGATCACTAAGGCATTACTGCTGGGGTGGGCTCCCTCATGGCTTTAAGCACCCTGCAACTGCTGCTGCACCTGACAGACAACCACCTGTCAGGTGTAGGAGGTGCGGGGAGTGTGTTGGAAGCCATCAGAGAGGCTGGGCCAGCAGCATTATTACATCTCACAAGTGGCTGCTGGCCATTCCTGTGCAGTCTCCTGTAACTTTTTTTTAAAAAAAATCTCAGAACGCTGAGCTCTGCAGCTGACCAATCAGAGAGTGGGGGGTGCAAGGCGGCAGCAGCCTGGCAGCCACATAAGAATCAATGAAGGAGCCCATTTTACTCCTTTTGACCCACTTAGGAGTTGGATTTCTAAAAATCCCTTCTTAAGGAGTACCTACGGAGGAGCGCTCTCCCCGAATTTGATGTTTCTAGGTCCAGCAGTTTGGCCTGTGCATTGATTTTACGGCGAGGGGACTTTCTTTTATATATATAGATGTGGACGGTGACTCATTTTACTAACCGGAGTCATTTTAATTCATGCTACTAATTGCAAAAATTACTATTAACGCTGGTGTGATGAGCGAGTTGCCATCTCTAATTATTGCCTTTTTATGGCTCACTGTCCTTTTCATGTTTAGAAAAAATAAATAAATGTGGGTCTGACAGAGACAAGGGAGAAGGCGAAGCTAAATCAAAATGGGGCCTTTTCAGGTCACAACAACAGGGATGAAAAATTCAAAATCATCCCTGCTCAGACGTAATGCGCTTCAGGCCTGTGATATGAAACTGCTAGCTAGGCATATTTGGACTATCTGATGTGCTAATATATACTTAGCTAGCAGCAAACTGAGCTGATGGCTCTTGTCACTGAAGTGTCTGACAGCTGTTGCCAGCAGATTTGAGCAAGTAAGTTGCTGTTTTAAAAGTGTATTCCTTTGAAAGGAATGGAAATGGGTTGCAAGCAGACTGTTTTGTTGTGATATGGTAAGCTCAGCCCATTCATCCTTTTTATAAGCACTGAGGCCATCTTTCCACTACAAAGGGCTCAAAGCAGGTTGGTCATTTTAAAATATTTATCTGCTTCATATATAGCCCACCTTGGTCCCCAAAGCAACTTACATCATTGGTCTTTCCTCCATTTGATCCTCACAACAACCCAGTGTGGTAGGTTAGGTTAAGAGCATGTGACTGGCCCAAGGCCACCCAGCAAGCTTCCATGGCAGAGTAGGGATTTGAACTCAGATCTCCATCTCCTACTCTGACCACCACACCACACTGCCTTTTCCTCAGTTGTTTTGCAAATATGTCTCCTGAAGCAGGACTTCCCCACTTCCCCCCCCCGCCCCGCTGCTGCTACCCACTATGCTTCCCCCCATTTTGATTTAAGGAGTCAGCAGACTAGAAAGTACCAAGTAAATAAAAGTTACACTCTGGATGTTAATCTTCAAGGCAAAGCCATGTAAACACAAAGAATGAATGTAAATGTTAAAATGTTGTGTCTGAATGAATGCAGATATTAACATGTACGCTTTGTAACTCTTTCAGCTTTATTATCATCAGATGCCTAAGGGCCCAAACAGATGTAGTGAAGATCTCAGATGTCTGTCATTCTCTTAAAGTTAAATGATCCAAGCAGCCACAATTTGGATAGGGAACACGTGGGAAAGGAGGAAGTGCCTCTTTAATTCGACCTTGCTTTCACTTACTGAGACTCAGATTCCACCATCGCTATTAACATTTTAATGACATGTCCTTTAAAAGCCCATTTCCCCCCTTTCAAAATGTAGTGGTTAGAAGTGCAGACTCTAATCTGGGAGAACTGGGTTTGAGTCCCCACTCCTCCACATGCAGCTGCTGGGGTGACCTTGGGCCAATCATGGTTGTCTCAGAGCTTTTCTCTCATGAACAATCCTCTCTGAGCTCTCTCAGGCCCACCTACCTCACAGGGCATCTGTTGTGGGGAGGGGAAGGGAAAGGAGATTGTAAGCCGCTCTTAGACTCCTTTGGGTAATGAAGGGCGAGGTATAAATCCAATTTCTTCTCTTCTTCCCCTTCTTATAAAAGCATGGACAGTCCAGTGTGAGCTAGCAAAACCAAGTGGAGGCTGAAGAATTAACTCCCCTCACCCTTCGTGTTCTGGATGTACTTGCCTTACTCTGGTTCAGTTCATTTCTCTACTGAACACATATCTCTACTGGATAGTAGGGGTGTGTATAACACAACTCCCAAGCCAAAAATATATATGAAAGTTGCTGTCCCTGCCAGGATTCTTTTGTTCGGGGAGCACTTAAATTTTAAGTGGGGAGTTAAAGTAAAAGTTAATTAAATTAATCTGAATGCCTGTTTTTAAAGGAGGAGGCTCCAAGCCTGTTTCTACCCCTTCCTTTCAAGAGACAGGGCAGTGAGCAAAACAGTTCAGAGGGCATTTAGAGTTCCCTTCCACAGGGCAAGAAAGCTTAGAAGGGCACTCAAGAGTGGTGCCTTCAGCACTTCTCCAAGCATTCTCCTTTCGGCTAGCCCAGTCCTGCTGTACACCACCTAGGGCATGGTGAGTCTTTCAAATTAATTTGCATGTTTCCCAAAGATTCATGAGGATGCTTTCAAAAGACTCACCATGACCTAGTGGTATATAGCAGGACCGGGCTAGCAGAAAGGGGGATGATTGGAGAAGTGCTGACGGTACCACTCTTGAGTGCCTTTCTAAGCTGTCTTGCCCTGTGGAAGGGAACTCAAAAGGCAATTAAATGCCCTGTCTTTTTCCAGGTCTCATGATGCCCCAAAATTCCACTGTGGGAGAGAGAGGGAAGCCTGAGAGCAAGCAAAGCCATGGCCACTAGCAGCAGGCAGCAGGGGGTCTCTCCTCAAACATAAGGTTTCTGGCATGGTTATTTGTGGAGCGAGGCTTTTAGTTAAGGGGGTGGGCCCCCAAAATGCCCCACCATAGCTATGGGCCCCGAAAATCCAAGTCATTTTGAGTTTGGGTGCTTACCAAGCCAGCCAGAGCATGCACATATGCTTGCTGTATTGTTCTTTGATTCCGCTTGTTTTCTCCAGCAATGGCATTCTTCCAATCGAATGGATACTGGCAAGCCAGTCACAAGTTGTAGAGAGGGAATCCATGAGTATCTGCAGAAATGATCTACTTTGGAGGGGGCAGTAAAATGGAGCTGGTCTGCTACATGTGGCTAAGATTTGGAGGGTCTGGAGAGGAAAGGGAGGACTGCATTCTGTTCAAATTTGGCAGTGTTACGTGCTATGGCTGCTGTGCAGGAGACCCTTGAGTTGGCTGTGCATTGAAAAGAAGGGTGTCTGCATTGTGCATGTGCAGAAGATGGTCCCAGAAATCCAGAATACCAAAACACAGCATGGAGTTCAACCTAAACCAGTAACGTCTTACCCAAAACAAAACAATCACAGTAATTTTTCATCTCTTGAAGCCTGGATCCAAAACTGTAACAATTTTTTTCTTAGTGCACACCCCTACCGGATTGTCTCCATGCTCGACAAATTTGCATTCTGAACTTATTCAACTATGCATGTGTTTTTGTGTGCGGACAGCATCTCAAAAGTAAGGCTGAAATGAATAATTCTCTTCAATCCATATTCATCACATAGAAGAACATATTGACTGGTGCATATTAAAGGACAGCTATGTCAGAGTACTGAGTTGCACATGGTGTAGTTTAGCCTTTTATTTGAGTAACAGAACAAAAGCAGGGAAAGATGTTCTCTGGCTGAGCAAAGTCAGGTTGATTTTGATGGAATGGCTTCAGCTGAGTGGGAGGATTTGACTGTGATTCTCAAGATCTCCGGGGTCTGAGAAAATTCTTTGTTATTAAGACGTTAAATAAAGGCAAGAGTTTGTGCCCTGCTAAAAGCAGATTAAATGGATCAGCAAACAAGGTTGTTTTCCCACCTCTGCTTCTGCAGTGTGTAGTCCCCAAACAATATGTTCTTGATATGAAATGAAATACACTTTCCAGAATAATAGGAAAAGGCTAATATATAACCTGAGAAGAAGGGACCAGAGGAGACTGCAATTGCTGCTTCAGAAATTAAATGTGCAGTGCAAGGAATGCATTAGCTACCCAGATGCTCTCTTAATTACATCCTCATTAGCCCCTAATACCTGGAAAGGAAATGGAAACAAAGAGATCAGCGTGATGTAACAGGGTGCAAAGTCAGGGTATATCTAGTGTATCTGAAAAGGCACAAGTTCTCAAAGTAGCACAAGGGATTTCCAGTGAAAAAGAGTCATTGGCATGTTTTCGACCATATTATGGAAAAGATTAGTAATTGAGAAGAAGTGGTGAGTTGATTGAAAGAAAACAGAGTTTTTCAGAGAGAGAGAGAAAAAAATCAGATTTCAGCTCTCAAGTGAACCCGTAATCAGTAGAGTCAGTGCTTGGATGGGAGACCACCAAGGAAGGCTGGGGTGGTATGCAAAGGAAGGCAATGACACCTCCCATCTCTTGTCTTGAGAACCCCATGAGGTGGAACTTCATGTACTAACCATGAGTTGGTTGTGACTCAATGGCATACTTTACTTTAGCCTGTTTAACTGATTACTGTCTTCTCCAGTTGGCAGTCAATCATCAGGGCCTGAGGTTATTGGTAGTCCATGTTAGGTGACAAACTTTATTTGATGGAGACACCAAATTATTCAGGTGGATGGGAATGATAGTGACTCTAATGGCACTTTAAACAGCATAATGTCTGTGGACTAGAACCAGTTTTTTCAGATGGTAGGAAGAATTTTATGATACAAAGAATCTTCTTAGTCTCTAAAGAACTGGATTGTAACCCATGAACAAATATGCTGAAACAAAACTGTGTTGGTCTTTAAGACATTGTTGGATTCATGTTTATTTTGCTGAAATGGATTAACATAGCTACCCCTCTGGGTATTTAAATAGATTATAAGGAGATTCAAAAGGATCAGTCTAGATGGGTTGAATGGGCAGCAGTGTGGCAAATGGGGTATATCATAAGCCTAAAACAATACATGTGGGGGGGGATCTAACTTTAGATATAATTTGCTGGGATCTAAAATGGCAGTGACTGACCAAGAAAGAGATTTTGGTGTCAGAATTCAATGAAAATGTTGACTCAGTATACAGTAATGGTGAAAAAAGGCAAATTCTATGCTAGGGATTATGAGGAAAGAGATTGAAGATATGGTGACTAGCCCTGTAATTTTGTGGTGCAGAGGCATTTGGAATATTGTGTATAGTTCCAGTTGTTTGCCTTCAAAAAAGATGTTGTAGTACTGGAAAAGCCCCCCCCCCCCGACAAACAAAACGATAAAAGGGCTGGAATGCCACCCTTATCAGGCTAGGCCTATCTTGTCAGATCTTGGAAGGTAAGCAAGGTCAGGCGTGGATAGTTTGATGGGACACTTGGATGGGAAACCGCCAAGGAGTTCCAGGGTCACTACACAGAGGCAAGCAAGGGCAAACCACCTCTGAATGTCTCTTGTCTTGAAAACCCTAGGGGGGGTCGCCATAAGTCAGCTGCACTTGACAGTGCTTTGCACACGTGTCCCATCCTTATGAGGGGAAGGCTCCAGAGATTTAGAGAAGAGAAGGCTAAAGAGGAATATGATTGAAGCTTCCTAAATGATGTTAGAATAATATCTCGCATAATACTAAGATTTGTAGACGCCCAATGAAAGTTGATGAGTAGTAGATCCAGAGCCTCCTGGCAGCATGCAGGGTGGTGGTGGCTGCGGCTGAAGCAGGGACAGGGGCATAAGCAATGGTTGAGGTGGGGGGACTCTTTCCCAAAACATCACAGCAAAGTAGGTTTGCAAAAGACAGCAGAAAAGTCAAGTAAAACCTGGGTGGTGCTTGGTAGCACCTTGATGCTATGGGGAAGCAGAAAACACAAACAGAGAGAGGCATACTTCCCAACAGCACTGAAGCCTGGGCAAACCGACACTATGGAAACAAGTTAATTAAAACAAGGACAAACGCAATACAAATGAAAGCAATGGAAATTCTTTTAATGCAATTTAATGGGTACTGGATGAGGCCGTTCAGCACTGACACTAATAAATTGTCTTCTCTTATCACTTTATAAAGCTATTCTTTCTGGTTTCAGTGATAATGCTGCTGGTCAGTCAAACTGGGCAGGTTTATTAATTATATTTCCCTATATCTTTTGTTACTGATGCTGTGATCAGTCCAATGGGCATGGGGGTTAGAGTTCCATCTTTTTTTTTAGTGATTGTCCCTTACTCCAGAACACCACCAGATGCTCCTACTCCACAGGAGAAATGCCAGTATGCCCTTGCTGTTTGATCATCATGGCTCTCATGGTTGCTGGAAAGATATGAGAAAAGTACCAATACTGTGTATCCATGATAAGGATGAAACAGTTTCAGAGGGTGGCTGCATTGGTCTCCTTCTCCATTACTGCCTTTAATACCACCACCACCACCACCCCCCGCCCCAAGATTCTAAGAAACTGACTCTAGTAACCAACAGGACATGTTCTACCTGATCAACATGTATATGCAGTAAAATAAAAATACCAACTAATGTATGATATGGAAGATACTGTTTCCAGAGTCAGATCTTGGCTTCCAAAATACAAAAGAGAGAAATGAAAAGAGCAGGGGTGGCTATTAGGGAGGGGTGGCCCATGACCAACTTTCAGGGGCTTTACAACCCACTTTTGGGTCCCAGCACACAGGATGGGAAACACGGTACTAGATTGGGTGCTTCTATTTGCTTAGTATTTTCAACAGCATGGAAAGAAGAAGAAGAAGAGATTGGATTTATACCCCGCCCTTCACTACCCAAGGGAGTCTCAGAGCAGCTTACAAACTCCTTTCCCTTCCCCTCCCCACAACAGACACCCTGTGAGGTAGGTGGGGCTGAGAGAGCTCTGAGACAACTGTCCTTGAGAGAACAGCTGATACAGAGCTATGGCTTGCCCAAGGTGATCCAGCAGGTGCAAATGGAGGAGTGGGGAATCAAACCCAGTTCTCCCAGATTAGAGTCTGTGCACTTAACCACAACACCAAACTGGAGGGTTATATACAGGGATGTGGTATATGTTATCTCTCTCTCTCTCTCTCTCTTTTCCTTCCTTCCTTCCTTCCTTCCTTCCTTCCTTTTCTCTGGTGGGGACTTCCTACCTTCTTTGCTGCAATGGAGACACAAAAAATATCAGAAAGGCTAGTCTGTGCTATTGCTTTTAAAATCTCTAGGTGAGCTGTATCCCTTTACTAATTCAGACTATTTTCAGAAGTGGCATTATGAGTTAGATTTCTCTCTAGGTTATGTTTATATAACACAGAGAGATGTTGTTGTGTCACCCTGAAAAGGGCTCTGGCCATAGCTGCCAGCTGAAACCCCAAAGGCACATAGGCAAAAGACTGCATGGCATTCACTGCCCCAATTCACAAGCCAATTGCTTATGTGGAGGACTGATGGAAAGACAGCTAAGAGTACAAGGTCTGCTTTAAAAAGCAAATGTGCCTTACTAGAAAAAACTGCTGCTTTTCTTCCTAGCAAGGAGAAGACCTTGAAATAGGGATGCCAGGTCCCCTCTGGCCACCAGCGAGGGATGGAGGGATAGAGTTGCCAGATCCAGGCTGGGAAACTCCTGGAGATTTGGGGATGGAGCCAGGGGAGGACTGGGACCTCAGTGGGGTACAATGCCATAGACTCCACCCTCCAAAGCAAACATTTTCTCTGTAGTCTGGAGATGAGCTGGAATTCCAAGAGATCCCCTAGTCCCACCTGGAGGCTGGCATCCCTAAGTCCTGGAATCATAAGAATATCACAGTTGTGATAAAATTGATGTATTTTCTGGATTGAAAATTATTACAGAAGTATCTGGATCAGCATTGCCCCCAACCCATTTTAGTCTGTCGCTACCAAAACAAACAACAACTAGTTCGGGTGATCTGGACCTGGCGTTGATAGCTGTGGCTGGTTGGCTTAGGCAGAGTCGATTGAAATTGAATCCGATGAAGACAGAGGTCCTGTGCCTGAGCCGGAGTGGACCAAGGGTAGGGATCCCTCTCCCGACCTTCGACAGGGTGCCGTTGGTGCCAGCGCCGGAGATTAGGAGCCTGGGAGTGCTCCTGGACCCCTCGTTAACGATGGAGGCCCAGGTAGCAGCCACTGCAAGATCGGCCTTCTACCAACTACAGCTGATCAAGCAGTTGGTTCCCTTCCTTGAATGCAACGACCTGGCTACGGTGATCCATGCTTTGGTCACCTCAAGGTTGGATTACTGTAACGCTCTCTACATGGGGCTGCCCTTGTGCCAAATCCGGAAGCTGCAGCTGGTGCAGAATGCAGCGGTGAGGCTGTTGATGGGTCTCCCCATGCAGGAACACATCCAGCCTGCCTTAAAGGCACTGCACTGGCTGCCTATAGCATACCGGATAAGGTTCAAGGAGCTGGTGCTTACCTATAAAGCCCTATATGGCCAGGGACCTACCTACCTGAAGGACCATCTCTCCCCATATGTACCCCAGCGAACGCTATGATCGGGATCCCAAAATCGCCTGGTCCTTCCAGGGCCGAGGGAGGCCCGATTGATGGCTACAAGGGCCAGGGCTTTTTCGGTGGCAGCCCCGCACTGGTGGAATGGGCTTCCAGATGACACCAGGGCCCTGCGGGACCTTTTGCAGTTATGCAGGGCCTGCAAGATGGAGCTCTTCTGCCAGGCTTTCAAGCCAGGCTTCTGCCAGGCTTGTGTTGGTCAGGCGGGATATAAATCTAAATAAATAAATAAAAAATAAGTAGAGGCTGCCTTGATTCTTCATAGCCCTGGCCCCACCATTGGCAGTCGCCAATCTGAACCAACCTGCGCCAACTGAAATTGGATACCATCTCGGACACTGCCCAGACAAGGGGGACAAAGGTGTGCCATCTTGTGGCAGCTGGATATGACCTTTTACTGTGCATTGTATACTGTGTATTGTATATTTTATGGATAATGTTTTAGTGTTTTTATTGTATAACAAATTTTGCTGTTAGTCACCCTGAGCCGACCGTAAGGCGGGGAGGGCGGGATAGAAATCCCAAAAATAAATAAACAAATAAACAATCTTGTGTCACTTTAAAGTCTAACACAATAAGTTTTGGGGGACTAGACCAGTCAGCTGTATTTTATTGTCCTTTCCATGTCTCTTTTTGTAGAAAAAGCCCAGCAGGAACTCATTAGCATACCAGGCCACACCCAATATCAGAAACTCATTGGCTTATTAGGCCACACCCCTGACAGCACAGCTCATTAGCATATTAGGCCACATTCATAAGCAACAGACAACCCAGAAGACTAAAGAGTCCTCAACATGATGCTTAGGCAATGGGGAGAGGGGGGAGAGAATGAGAAGGCACTTATGTAAACCAAAAACACTGGGACACACTTCAGCTTAGCAAGCTGCCAAGCACATAAAAGATCAGACAGGTCATTTCACGCGGTCATTATTGGAAAAAGATGGTTTATCTACAGCATTTATGACCCCCATATGCATCCACACACACCCTGCCTTCCTCCCCCGACAGCGCCAGCCACACAGACCCCTGTGCCCAGGGCCTTCCTGCCCCCCCACCCTGCATGCACACCCCAACCCCACCTTTAAAAGAAGGAGAAAAAGAAAGAGGGAGAGAAGAAAAGAAGGAGGGAAAGAAAGAAAGAAAGAAAGAAAGAAAGAAGGAAAAGAGGCAAAGAAAGAGCAGAGGAAAGAAGGAGGGAAAGAGAGAAAGAAAGAAAGTGTGAGAAAAAAGGAAAAAAGGAGGGAAAGAAAGAAAGAGAGAGAGAAGGAAAGAAGGAAGGAAAGGGACAGAAGGAGAGGAGGAAAGGAGGAGGATAGAAGGAAAGAAAGAGAAGGAAAGAAGGAGAGAAGGAAAGGAGAAGGAAAGAGGGACAGAAAGAGAAGGAAAGAAGGAGGGAAAGAGGGAAAGAAATAGAGAAAGAGAAGGAAATAAGGGAGGTAAGAGGGAAAGAGAGAAGGAAAGGAGGAGGAAAGAGGGAAAGAAAGAGAAGGAAAGAGGGAAAGAAAAAAAGAGGTTGAAGAGATGGGGGAGAGAAGGAGGCTCTGCCACTTCCGATCAAGGCTCTGCCACTCCCTACAGCCCACCTCCTACACCCACTCCTGATCAAGCCCCCGCTGCCACTCCACACCAGTCAGGCCACAGGCGCCCCTCTGGAACACCCCACCAGCTGCACTGCCTTTGCCAGCTCCTTGTGCCAGCCAGAAAGTTGCTGCTGCACTCGAGACTTGTGGGGCTTTTCATGCTCGGGGGGGCATGGGGTGTTCCCAACTCTTCCCAGCCGGGGGAGGCTGAGCCACCATCCACTCTGGCCAGGGGGGCCCACCCCCAAGGTGCCTTCTACTTCTGAGTGAGGCTCGCTGCTGTGCAGCACCAGGGGAAGGACTGCCTCATCTGTGCACAATGCCTTTGGGAAGCCTCCCTTGCCAAACTCCCAGCCACCTTGGTGCACACCCATCCACCTGCCTCTGGGCCCCACCACAGGTCAGGCATCACTTCCTGGCAGTGTCCCCTTTACCCCCTGCTTCCCAGAACTTTTGTTCAGCTCTGCCTGGGACTTGGTGCCGAGTTCTTTTGTGCCTGTTCCTATTGCATGAATGTGTGCATGCACAGCACACCAGTGCACATGGCCCGGCCTTCCACCAGTGGTGGTACACTGCTGGTGTGGCTGGAGTATGAGAGGAGGAGCATGCCACAAAGGAGCTATTGGGGCAGTCCAGAGCAGAGTGGCACCCTTCTGCTTTGTCCCCTGGAGTCTGTGGCCAGGCATGGCGGCTTCAGGCTAGAGCAGGGTGCTGCTTCACCTGGCTGTGGCTTCTGCTCCCCTCCCCCTTTTAGCCACAGCTCCCTCACCCCCCCAATCAAGCCCCCACCTCACCACTCCAACTTACCCTGGCTGGTGGTGGTAGTGGCAGCCAGCACATGCTGCTTCTTGCTCCCCGGCCCAACTGAGGGATGCTGGGAGTTGGGGGTGGGGCCAACTTGGCTGGAAGCCAGCCGGAATGCTGTTCCAGGGCATTCCTGCCCCAAAATAGGCCTAGTCCTTTTCATTGCTGATGGCATCATTCTTATGCTGCTGCATCCACACTGGCAGGAAAAGGAAGTAGAAATGAACATTAGAACACAAGAAGAGCCCTGCTAGAGCAGACTAGCAGCCCATCTAACCCATCATGCTGTTTCACAGTGACCACCCACATGCCCTGGAGGGTTGACAAAGAGGGCATAGAGTTCAAGGCCTTCCCCTAATATTCTCACTTAAAAGTTAAACCTTCAGAGTTTTACTGAATCTGGATGGGGTGGTTCCCTTTAATCATCTTTGTTAGCAGTCATTGAAGACGTGATCAAGTTCCGCAGGTCACATTGCAGGTTAGGGATTACAATTTTGAAATGCCCCTCAATGAAAAACAAATTCCCCACGAGTACAAAAATAGCCCTGAAGGCTGGACTAGGATCTTTTAGTCAGGGAGGGGCTGTGGCTCAGTGGTAGAGCATCTGCTTTGCATGCAGTAGATCACAGGTTCAGTCCCCAGCATCTCCAGTTTGAAAAGGAACAGGCAGAAGTTGAAGAGAAAGACCTCAGCCTGAAACCTCGGAGAGCTGCTGCTAGTCTGAGTAGACAATACTGACTTTGATGGACCAAGGGTCTGATTCAGTAGAAGGCAGCTTCATGTATTCATGCATTCTCTATGTAGTAAAATTTAAAACAAAAGCAGGGTTTGGGTTTAACAAATTTAGAGTCACCTTAAATGGCACCTTTAAGACCAACAAAGGTTTATTCAAGGTATGAGCTGTCAAGTCACAGCAGACCCCATGGGATTTTCAAGGGACGAGTTCAGAGATATTGCCTGCCTCTGTGCCTCTTCCCTGGTATTCCTTGGAGGTCTCCCATTCCAATACTATCCAAGGCTGACCCTGCTTAGTTTGTGAGATATGATGAGATTGGGCTAGACTGAACACAGAGTAACATTCCTAAAATGATGTTCCCCACTTGCAATCTGGAATGGAATGGTCCACTCAACTCCCTCAGAACCTGATAAATGCATCTGAAGATCTTTGTGTCTTTTTCTATGTGTTTGAGAGTCAATATGATATAGCAGTTAGACTTATTGGACAAGGCTCTGGGAGACCCACATTAGAACCCCAGTCTGCCATGGAAGCTGACTGATTGGCCTGCACTGGGGCACTCTGTCTCTTAGCCTAAACTACTTCAGAGGACTGTTCTTGTGAGGATAAAATGGAGGAGGGGGCAACAATGTTGAAAGCCACTTTGAGTCCCTTTGTATAACTAAATAAACACATTGCTGTTTTATTACCATGACCATAAAATTGTGTATAGGCTTTACGGACATCTGTAGCACTGTTTGCCATTTCTTGCCCACAGTCAACAGAATCAGCATCAGAAATGTCACTTATGGGACAATATTGTTTACCATATGGCAGTCTTCAAGGAAAATGGAGAGATATTTATTTAGGGCGACAGAATTGCCAACAGCTTGCCCTGGCAGAATATTGCTTCTTTGAGCTGCCACTCCATCTCATTCTTCAGCTTAAGTGGCATCCTTCGCCACCTCTGAAGAGAAGCAGAAACCCCAAACAACCCCCAGGCTTATTATTATTATCTTTCATCTTCTTCTTTGAGGATTTTTGGCTTGGATGTAATGTTTTCTTCACTCATCTCCCCTTTCACCATTTTGAAATACACATCACGATATTCAAGACAGAAGTCTTAGAAAGATTGTGTGAAATATCGTCTTGCCAGAATGAATGGATCATAAGAATACAAGAGAAGCAGCCATTTTCTCTGATCTTGGCCATACGGAGATAATTTTTAATAGCAGGAGATCTCCATGTGCCACCTGGAGGATGGCAACCCTGCTTCTAAGCCCACTGACGTCAATAAGCTTAGAAGGCTGTAACTCTGATTATAGGATGGCCCTGTTAGGTGTCTGTTGCTCTCTGACTGTTATGCATCTTTACATGTTTTACTCCTGCCCTGTGCTCTGTTACATGATTGGCGGTGGCCTGACCTCACTGTTGGTACTGCATAGGGTCATCAGCTCCGTTTTGGGAAATCCCTGGTGAATTGGGGGGTGGTGACTGGGGAGGGTTGAGTTTGGCAAGGGAGGGAGATCAGCAAGGATGTGATGCCCGTAGAGTTCACTCTCTAAAGCTGAGGACTTTGTTATTGCATTGGTATATCGGTTGACGTGTGAAGCTAAGCAGGGTGACATGATAAAGGTTTACAAAATTATGCATGGGATAGAGCAGGTAGAGAAAGAAGTACTTTTCTCCCTTTCTCACAATACAAAGAACTCCTGGGCAATGTTCCCTCTAAACTGTGGCGTCTTTTGAGCAAAAATTCTACTTTGTGAGCTTCTGGCATTAAAGTTGTGAGTGAATGCTTTTGCTACTGCATAAATTAGCTTGCTCTGGAGCCATCCTTCCTGAGCTAAGACAAAAATGTGTGAGCTGGAGGCTAAAAAACGGTGAGTTAGCTCACACTAACTCAGCTTAGAGGGAACACTGCTCCTGGGCACTCAAGAAACTAACAAACAGTAGGCTTAGAACAGATAAAAGGAAGTACAGATAAAAGGAAGACCTTATTCACCCAAAGTGTAATTAATACATGGAATTCACTGCCACAGAAAGTGGTGGCGGCTACAAGCATAGACAGCTTCAAGATGGGATCAGATAAACATACAGAGCAGAAGACCATCAGTGGCTATTCACTACAAGGTACAAATGAAACACTAAACACACACAAGAATCCACTTTCAATCCACTATCAGTGCACTTACCAACTGGATTTTTACTGTGTGAGCTAGCAAAATCCAGTTGGAAAATGCATTGAAAGTTGATTGAAAGTGGATTATTTAGTGTGTGTGATCACAGCCTATGTCTGGGGCAGTGATGCTTTGTATTTTTGGTGCTTGGGGCACCAGTGAGAGGATTTTTAGAGTTCTGGCACCACTGGTGGACCTCTCGATGGCATCTGGGTTTTGGCTACTGTGTGATACAGAGTGCTGGACTGGATGGACCATTGGCCTGATCCAAAATGGCTTCTCTTATGTTCTTAGTACTTGGGTGGCAGGCCACTAATGTAGACCAAGGTAGGTATGCAGAGGAAAGCAATGTCAAACCACCTCTGCACATCTTTTACCTTGAAAATTGGTGGACCTCTTGATGGCACCTGGTATTTTTGGCCACTATGTGACAGGGTGTTAGACTGGATGGGCCATTGGCCTGATCCAACATTGGCTTTTCTTATGTTCTTATGTTCTTAAAAGTCCAGGAGCAGTTGCCATAAATTGATTGTGACTTGATAGCACTTAATTATTATTAATTATAGTGGCTGGTGTATCATTTCTAAAGGCTAGGATCTTAGTAGTAATGTGTGATGGAGTTACTGGAGACTGAAATTTTAGGTCTGAGGACACTCTTTGTTGCCCCCATAATGGTTACTTTGTATGAAACGTAGTTTGAGAAATCTCATATGAAAAAAAAATGTTTCTCTGCATATGCTGTGGAATGAGTTAATCATTGTGGGAAGCACATTACATTACAATCCCCCCCCCCTTTTTTTTTAGTTCTAAGAAGTAACTCAATGTTCTTTGTACAATCTGCCTGCCAACTATAATTCCAGATAATTTTGTTTTATTATTGCTGTAGTCATTTATTTATATAAAAGCATATGGATTGTGTGGGTAGGTAAATCTGAATATCATTTAAAAATACCTCACACACATTAACATGTCTCTATTATGGGCTACCTAACCAGAGAAGCAGAGGGCTGCGATGGCTCAGAGGTTAAGATGCAGAGCTGTAGACCGAAAAGTTGGTAGTTCAGCAGTTCGAGACCTGAGTGCCAATGTGATGGAGTGAGAGCCCGTCTCTGGCCCCAGCTCCTACCAACCTAGCAGTTTGAAAGCAAGAAAATGCAAGTAGATAAATAGGTACCACTTCAGTGGGAAGGTAACAGCATTCCGTGCACCTCGGTGTCTAGTCATGCTGGCCACATGACCACGGAAAATGTCTTTGGACAGTGCTGGCTCTTTGGCTTGGAAACAGAGATGAGCACCACCCCCTAGAGTCAGATTCAACTGGCTTTCGAGCAAGGGAAACCTTTGCCTTTACCTAACCAGAGAAGCAAGAGAACTACTTAGGAGCCCAGTTAAGGGAATATTTCTTGGGTTCAATAGCTATTTGGAAAGGGGAACCAGTACAAAAGGACATTACACTCCAGAAATTTTATAATAATTATGTATTTGCTAATCTGTCCTACCTAGCTTTACACCTTCCATGTGCATAATAGAAAATTCTCCAAGAAGCTCATTGCATTTGTAGTTGCTGTCAGTGGGAGGCAGATTATTAACCAATAAGGAACAACCAGAGAACTGTGGGCAGGAAAAATCCAGGAAAAAATATAATATGCACAAACAAATATATAAAAAGAGCATTCACACTGGGTCCACTGCATATGATGCTAGTTCACTATCCTTTGCAACTGAATACTGAAATGCAACTAAGGTTCAGTAATCAGCCTCCCCCTGTTCCTATCTTACAGAATTTTTTTTAAAACATCACGTTTTAAAACATAATTTTTTAAAAATCACATGTGTGTTTATTCATTTTTCATTCACCCACTGCTTTCTTAAAAAAAAAAGTTTTAGGAAAGATTTGTTGGTGACATCATGGACACCAACCAATCAGTACTGTGCACAGCCAGCTTCTTCAGATGTTGGAAACTGCTTTCTAAATATTTCACTCATTCACTAGACAAGTAGGCCCCAAACCCACATGTTTCCAAACTTTGGAACAGATCCAAAGGGCCAAAAGTCAGGTGCCTGCCCAAACAGTTGAGTTGCCAGCTCTGGGTTGGGAAATACTGGGGGATTTTGTGGGTGGAGCCTGGGGAGGGTGAAGTTTAAGGGGAGGAGGGACCTCAGTGGGGTATAATGCCATAGAGTCCACCCTCTAAAGCAGCCATTTTCTCCAGGGGAACTGATCTTGGTTGTCTATAGATCAATTGTAATAGCAAGAGATCTCCGGATGCCACCTGGATATTGGTAACCTTACCAAACACTATTGCTCATATATTAGGATTGTCCAGATTTTCTAGTGCTGTACTGGAAACATCTTTTCCTCAGATCTTTCAGAGTATCTTTTCAAGAGGCAAAAGAGTCATAAGAGGAAAGGGTAGGGTAGCTTGGGAACTATCTGGAGTTATGGGGGTAGTACTTGGGGAATGTGGTGTCTGGAGAGGAGGGAGCTCATCATGGATGTAACGCTATAGAGTCTGCCCTCTAAAACTGCCATTTCCTCCAGGGGAATGGATCTCTGTAGTTTTTTTAAAAAAAATAAACAAGTTTATTATAAGTTAGTTCAATAGTACAGTGAAAATTGAAAAAGAGTAAAATACAGTGTAAGTCATTCAATATCATAACAATCCATAATGATCATAGTAACACAGCATAATAGGTAAACATATATACACCAGAGAAAAGGAATGTATATGCAGAGTTAATAATTAGAAAAAAGGCTGAGAATGCTCAGACTAAGGGGACATAGTTCAAAAGTGTAGCCATTCGATGTAGCTAGGGTTAGAAGGAAGAATGCCATTTTTCATCACATATTGTAGCAAATATGTGCGTACAAATTTGGAATGAGAGCTGGTAGAATCAGATGAGGGGCTTTTAGAAGTTCAGCAATCTATTCCATTACAAATTGATCTTAAATGTTATCTCTCCGTATCTGGATAATTGGGGGGTTAGAAGACTTCCAAGATGTAGCTATTGTCAGTCTGGCCATTGCCAACAGAATAGAAGCAAGGTCCGATATATGTTGATGTTGCATATTTGTCAAGTTCAGGAGGATAGTAGCCGGATCCAATGGAATGTTCTGAAATGTTATTTTGTTGACTTCCTCCAGCCCTTGTTTCCAAAATGATTGTATGGCTGGACAGGACCACCAACAATGGGGGGGGGGGAAGCTAGATTTCTGTAGTTTAGTGGTCAGTTATACTGGGAGAACGCAAGGCCCTACCCAGAGGTTGACAAACCCCAGAAGCAAGCTCAGATACCAAGGACTATAGACAGGTGTTCTTCCCATGCTCCTCAGCTCCTGCTTGTAATATTTTTGTTCTGAGAATGATGATTTAAAAAGTGTGCTTGGTGATGAGACATGCAGAATGATGCCCATTTATGAGACAACCTTCTCCCGTCGAAGGCAGTGACTAAAGAACCAGTGAATTCAGTTGTCCATCTGCAACACATGCAATTCCCTTTTGCACTGTATTGCTAGCACTTCTCAGATGGAGCCCAAACAACACATTTTGATAGCATGATACTGATTATGCCACTTTGTCTTTAAAATGCTTTATAGAATATTATGAACCAAACAGAGGTGGCTGAAAGAAAATCTATTTACTGCGGAGGCATCCGAATGGGATAGGTTTCTATTTTAAAAACTTATCTGGGGAGAAAGATGCAGGCTGTGAAAGGGTAACTCCACGCTACCTTGCCTGAACTAAAGCTGTTTCCATCAATGTGAAATATAGACTTGCACGTTAATTTTATGTATTGGTTTTTATCTTCCCTTCCTCTAAGAGAAATTGAATACTGACACCTATCTGACAAGACGATATCTTTGATACATAATAAAAGGTTTGGAGCAGCAGAAGTTTTTCTAAACTCTGATAATTGCTGCCATAAATTGACTTTGCCCTAGATGTGTTTTTTGACTTTGTACGGAATATGTGAAAACCATCCTCTGTGCCTCGCCCCACTTTGTTTTTGGTTTTGCAGTCTGTTTTCTAATGCTGATGCCTTGGAGATCTCAGTCCTCTGCAGGCTAACCTCTCTTCCCTCCAAAAAAGCTTAGACCCCCCCCCCCCCTTTTGTGGTTTGCTGTTCCCCTGAGAAAATGCAGCTACTGGCCAGACAAAGTTTGTCAGCACTGCTCTTCATCCTAAATGGTGAGGGTTTATTGGAACCTCTAAGAACCTACGCAAGTCCCCAGACTAAGATTTTCCTTCAACTCTTCTTCAAGCAACCTAGACCAGACTCAAACATTATATGAAAATAAATGTCCAGATGTGCCCAGTTCTACGAATTCCAAAGATAACTGGGGGGTCCATCAGAATTTGGCCCCCTAGTTATTCCCCTTGGCAATTCTGGGAGATTCATGTGGTGACCTGGGTGTACATGAGAATAATTAAGGAGTCAGATAGCCAGCAGGATAAACTGTCAGAAATGTCTTAGACCAGGAACTCCAGAAGCAGAGTGCAGGTCACTTCCCTCTGCTTTGCTGTGGCAGTTTTCCCAGCAGAGGGAGCTCTGCTGCAGCACTGCCACTGCAAATAGCCAGAGGGGAGTATGCAGTTACCAACTTGGCAGAGATCAGGTGATCCGAGGACCCAGTGGGGTCATTCATATAAAACCAGAGTTGCCATGTGCCTCCTGAGGACAGGGGAACTCCCACTGTCTGTTGCCCACCCTCACTCTGGTGAACAGCCGACAGAAAATGGGGAGAGGTTTGCTGCTGATGTTTTGATGGCCCCACCCTGCAGCACTCTAGGAATTGACCAAATCTCTATGGTATTCATCACAGAGTTTGCAGGATTTCTAGACCATCACAGGGAGGGGGAAGTGATGTCACTTCTGAGTCTTCACTCGGAAGTGATTTCCAAGTGCGGGTGATGCTTTCCTCTTCCAGGCCCCACCCCAAATAGCTCTTGGGGAGGTCAGGCATGGGTCTGGCATCCCTATATAAAACTGTTGATTGTGACCTAGCTCTTAGATTAACCCTGCTACTGGCTTGTCTGCTTGCATGATGAGAAAAATGGGGGAGGGGGGAGTGCCATCATGGCAATGTCATGACATCACTTCTGTGATGAAACTGGAAGTAATGTCATACGTCACACCACAGGGCTCTAGCCACCTCTAGCTGCAAGTGAGAGATAACTTCTAGTTAGGCAACCAGAAGTGATGTTGCAGCACTGGGTGACACCTAGCTCTGCCCCATGAAGCTCCCAGGGACTGCTTGTTTAACTCATGCTGTACAGCATGGGAAACTAAGTGCAGTTGGGAGTCCCCCTACTGACACCAACAAACTGTCATAAAGAACTAGGCACCCCAGGAGCAGGTCACTCAATTTAGTTGAGGTGACTTGTGGGGGAATTTTAGGGGTCCAGGCCTCTGCCATTAGGGTTCTTTTTTATGGATGGGTGGAGACTGGCTAGGGAACTCAGGCCGCCAGAGGGAGAGAAACACAGAGGGAGAGAAACCCTTTTAGTCTTCAACCAAAAATATTTACTAACTCTAAAACCATATACAAGCAAAACCTAACAGCATATATTCAGTATCAATATCCAATAGCATATAGAAAACCCCAGTACCTGATATAGGTCCTTTCTGCACTAGATCTTAAATCCTGGTTCAAACCTGTCCCCGAACTTACATTCTACACTACAAACGAGTTCACCCCTGTAATTATCTCGGGGTATTTTTTGTTTCCACATTACATTGAGGTCACCCTGGTTTCAAACCACCCTTGTCCTGGGATAAACAGATGGTGTTATAACCAGGGATAAATGCAAGGTATTGTGTCACAAGCTGAACTCTGATAAAACCAGGGATGAGATCCAAGAGTGGAAAGGACTATAGTGTGCTCTTCAGAAAGAACACAGAATATTCCTGGACTGTGGACCAAGACCTCACTCAAACCTAGGTGGGGTATTGGCCAAATAGCCTTGAACAAAGTCCAAAGCCTCATTTTTATACTCTTTTCAGCCAACAGGAATCAAGGGAGGAGTCAATTAAAAATGTACCAGACTTGCCAAATACCAGCCTGATAAGTATTGGAGTCGGGAGTCCATGGAATAGTGAAACAGCTAGATCTTTATTGCTGGTCCGGATGAAGCATACAACCCAGGGCTCCAAGCCCTCCTTTTATGCTGGTCAGGGACAATCCCCTGACCTCACCCAACTGGCCTGATAGGCTATTAGAAGTCTATTTACATTTCATAGGTTCCCTGGGAGAAACCTAGGTACAGGATTGGTGGCCGGTTTGAATCCACCTGGCCTTTGTTCTACCTGGCTGAAGCTCAGGTAGTTTCTTGGCCATGTGCTCTGGCCATGCTCTGGCCATGTGCTCTGGCCATGCGGTCGCAATGAAGAGAGCACATGGCGACCGCATGGTCAATACATAACACCCCTCCCCCCATAGTCCAGAACCCCTCTGCACACATAGTCTTTGAGATAGTCCGGGCGTCTGCGCTCACGTCCAGAGCGCCGGGGGGTTGTAAGGCGGGGTGTGTTGCTAGTGTCGGCAGGTTGCGGTGTGGGTAGTTGTTCTGCTGGCGGGGCCTGTCTGCTCGGGGGTTGTTCAGGTGTGGATGGTGCGACTGCTTCGTCCGCGGGCAGGAGCGGCATCTCCGCAGTCTCTGGATCAGGGTCTGGCGCTGCTTCTGGAGTCGTGTCGATGTCACGGTCTGTTGGTGCAGGGAGTTCGGGGGCCTGGGTATCATCGTGGTTCTGGGTACGGCGTCGAATCTGGTCAATGTGCCGTTTCCAGACTACGCCATCTTCCGTAAGGACCTCATAGGAATAAGGCCCTGTGACTCGGACGATCCTCGCGGGGAGCCATGTTGGACCCCGCGCGAAGTTCTTTGCGTATACGGGGTCTTCGGGAGCAAATCCTCGGGCAGCTGGCCGGTCCTCCATTGTCGGGTTCCCCTCGATTGCTCGGTCGGGATGTAGGCGGTCCAAGACGGTTCCCAGTCGTCTTCCCATCAGAAGTTCGGCTGGCCGGC
The DNA here is from genome assembly GCA_029233225.1 of Lepidodactylus listeri. Taxonomy (NCBI): domain Eukaryota; kingdom Metazoa; phylum Chordata; class Lepidosauria; order Squamata; family Gekkonidae; genus Lepidodactylus; species Lepidodactylus listeri. Next base: position 27,312,231 of record JARCFY010000008.1, read on the forward strand.
GCCCGGTCCCTGAGTGGGGTGTGTTCCGTTGGCAGAACAGGAACTTGTACAGCTGCTCTTCCCAGTCGCCATGCTCCATCTTCTTTAACGCGTCCTTCGTTGTCCTCACCATGCGCTCGGCCTGGCCATTGGTTGCGGGGTGGAACGGAGCGGAGCGGATGTGGCGCAGACCGCAGGCTTCCACAAACCGTTGAAACTCGCCGGAGGTGAAGGCGGTCCCGTTGTCGGTCACGAGAGTTTCTGGCATTCCGTGTGTCGCGAAGATCGGCCAGAGACTTCTTAAGGCAGCGTTGGTGGAGGTCGAAGCTACCGGCACTACCTCAAGCCACTTGCTGTAGCTGTCAACAACGATAAGAAACAACCGGCCCTGGACCGGTCCCGCGAAGTCTAGGTGCAGGCGGGACCAGGGCTTGTTAGTAGATTCCCAGGATCGGACAGGAGCGTGTGGCGGATCTGGCCGTGACTCCTGGCATTTGGTACACTTCTGGACCCGCCCCTCAATGTCTTTGTCCAGGCCTGGCCACCATACGTAACTCCGGGCCAGAGCTTTCATGCGCACAATTCCCGGGTGAGCCTCGTGGAGGGCCTCTAGCACTCGGGGCCGCAGGGGCCCGGGGATCACCACTCGAGATCCCCATAGCAGGCATCCCTTGTGGGCCGATAGTTCGTGCCTGCGTGCCGTGAAAGCGGCAAAATCTGGTCCCGGTTTTTCCGGCCACCCCCTTCCCACCCAGTCTGAGACACGGGAAAGGATGCGGTCCCGCCGCGTGCGACGGGCCACATCTGATACCTGTACGGGGCGCTCCGGTAGATCCTCTAGGAGCGCGACGTGGAAAGCGGGAGCCGGATCAGGGTCGCAGGACGGGAGGGGAAGACGGCTGAGGGCGTCTGCATGACCCATCGCCTTCCCCGGGCGATGTACCAATTCGTAGGAGTAGCCTGACAAAAAAATTGACCACCGCAGGACCCGCGGGGACAGCATGTGAGGGGTCTGCCTGTGGGGGGCAAGGAGACCCAGCAGCGGCTTGTGATCTGTGGCCACGGTGAATGACCGTCCGTAGAGATAGTCGTGAAATTTCCTGACGCCAGCTACGATTGCTAGGGCCTCCTTGTCGATCTGGGCGTAGTTCCGTTCTGCCGACGACAGGGTCCTGGAGTAGTAGGCAACTGGTACCTCCTTTCCGTTGGGTAGCCGGTGTCCCAAGACCGCCCCAACGCCGTAGGGGGATGCGTCGCAGGCCAGGATGACAGGGAGCCTCTCATCGAAATGCGCTAAGACCGCATTTGAAATTAATAAGTCTTTGACGGCCCGGAAGGCTGCATCATGCTTGGGACCCCAGGCCCAAGCCGCTCCCTTGTCCAGGAGACGATGCAGGGGTTCAGCGACCGCCGCCTTGTGCGGAAGGAAGGCGTGGTAGAAGTTCACAAGTCCCAAGAACGCCTGGAGTTCCGCCTTTGAGGACGGGCGGGGTGCACCTGTAATTGCCACTACCTTCTCCTTTGTAGGGTGAATGCCGTCTGCGGTGACTTGGAACCCCAAGAAGGTCACCGAGGAGACTCCCAGGGTGCACTTGTCTTTTCGAACCTTGAGACCCGCGTCCTGGAACCTTTGCAGCACCATCCGGAGGCGAGCTGCGAACGTGTCGGCGTCCGGGGCGGCGATGAGGACGTCGTCGAAGAACGGCTTCACTCCTGGAACATCTTTTAGGAGAGAATCCATTAGATTTTGAAAGATTCCAGGTGCTACGCTGACCCCAAATTGGAGGCGTTTTACCTTGAACGCTCCCTTGTGAGTCACAATCGTTTGTGCCTCGGCCGTTGCTTCGTCTACGGGAAGCTGCTGATAGGCTTGGGCCAAGTCTAATTTTCCAAATATTTTGGCACCCGCGAGGGAGGCCAGAACATGGCTGACCACCGGTACCGGGTACGCGTGGTCCTGTAATGCCTTATTAATTGTACATTTGTAATCCGCGCAGATGCGGACTTCCCCGTTAGCTTTGAGGGGGGTCACAATGGGAGTCTCCCACTTGGCGTGGGAGACCGGCTCGAGCACCCCTTGTGCCACGAGCTTTTCCAACTCTGCCTCTACTTTGGGCTGGAAGGCGAGTGGTGGCCGGCGGACGGCCACGCGGATGGGCCGGACTGCCGGGTCCAGGTCGAAGGAAACCGGGGGTCCTTTGTAGCAGCCCAATGAGCCATCGAAAACGGCAGGAAATTCCTCGCAGATGGATGAGAAGTCAGTAGAGCCCATGCGGTGTATTCCGGTCCACTGCACTCCGAGCGGCTTGAACCAGGCGCGACCTAGGAGACTGGTTAGATTGCGCTCCACCACGAGAAGGTCCAGCAGGCCATTAAAGGCATGGTACTGGACCCGGACCCTGGCTAGCCCCTTAATAGCCACTGGGTTTTTCTGGAAGTCCCGGAGGACCAACCCAGCCGGCAGCCGCAGCCAGCGTGCCCCCTTCGGGCAGAGGCGGCGGAACGTAGCTGCGGACACAATTGAATATGCTGACCCTGAGTCCAGTTCCATGGAGCAAGGAACTCCCTCTATTCGGAGAGACACGGAAATTGCGCCTGGGATGGGCTGAGGCAAGTTCATTACCGTGGCCGTGGGAACGACACTACCCACTTCTTCGAAGTTCGCTGCTGGGGCACGGTGGCTGTTCCTCAGGCAGCTGGCCCGGGCGAGATGTCCTGCTTTCCCGCAGGCGCGGCAGATGGCATCACGGAAGCGGCATGTCCGTCTGTCGTGGGGGTCCCCACAGCTGGCGCACGTTGGGGCCTGCCTGTTGAGGGAAGCAGGAGAGGGAACAGAGACAGATGCTGGGCGCCGGCCCTTGGGCCTGGGGACGCCGGGCTCACCCTTCTTCGAGCGTGGTTGCATCCGGTGGACGTCCTCTTCTTCGCTTGAGTCGGGTTCGGGAGGAGCCGCCTGGTGGACTTTGGTGGCTGCCTTGTCCTTTTGCGTTGTCTCGAAGGCTGCCGCAGTTTCGAGCATCTTCTCCAAGGTTGGCTCCGGCATTGCAATGAGGCGCCGGCGGAGCTTGGCTTCCCGGACCCCTCCCATGAAGGCGGTCTCCACGTGGTCATCCATGTGGCGGAATTCGCAGCCCACGGCTAGTCGACGGAGTTCAGCCAGGAAAGTGGCGGCTGACTCCCCCGGCTGCTGCTGGCGCTGTATGAACTCCCAGCGCCTGGCCAGTTTTGATGGCTTCGGGGCGAAGTAATCGCCGAGGGTCTTGGTGAGCACGTCGTAAGACACCTCGGTGGGGTCTTGCGGGGCTAGTAGGTTCTGGGCCACCCGCATGACCTCCACCCCTCCGGAACTCAAGAGCCAGGCACTCTTCAGGTCCGCATCTGTGATTCCGCGGACCTTAAAGGCACAACCCAGCGTCTTGAGCCAGGACTCCCACGTCTCGGGGCGAGACGTATTGAAAGGGGTAATTGGTCCCGGAGCGTTTGCCATATTTACCAGAGCAGGAGTGGCGGCGGCTGTTTGAGCGATGTCCTCGTGTCTTGCGGCGGTGCCGGGGAGCGCTGAGGCTTGGCGCTGGCTAGTGCCGGAGGATTGGGCTCAGAGCGGCTTGCGGCGAGGCGTTGGAGCGCTGGAGCTCGGAGATGCCTGCGGCCGGCGGGACGGAGCTCGCTGTGCTGCTGTGGTCTGCTGGAGAGTCGCTCATCGGGATCCCACCTTCGTCGCCACTGATAAGTATTGGAGTCGGGAGTCCATGGAATAGTGAAACAGCTAGATCTTTATTGCTGGTCCGGATGAAGCATACAACCCAGGGCTCCAAGCCCTCCTTTTATGCTGGTCAGGGACAATCCCCTGACCTCACCCAACTGGCCTGATAGGCTATTAGAAGTCTATTTACATTTCATAGGTTCCCTGGGAGAAACCTAGGTACAGGATTGGTGGCCGGTTTGAATCCACCTGGCCTTTGTTCTACCTGGCTGAAGCTCAGGTAGTTTCTTGGCCATGTGCTCTGGCCATGCTCTGGCCATGTGCTCTGGCCATGCGGTCGCAATGAAGAGAGCACATGGCGACCGCATGGTCAATACATAACACAGCCCATCCTAAGTTGATAAGATGACCCTTTGCTAGTATGATCTTTAGCCCAGATATATCTTATTAACTGTGATGTCAAAAAGACCTAGACAGATATGCTTAGGCTTTGGAGCCTGGCACTTGGAAGGCTGGGGAATGTGAACTCAGGCAAAGGTACAACTACAGGGCAAGGCTTTACTTTGTATACCTAGGCTGCCAGCAAAAGAGCAAAGGCTTGTGGGACTTCTGAACCAAGAAACAGAAGTCAGCTATAGCAAAATCTATGTAGCATAGAAAAACAGAAAGGCCCAGGCTCTTTGAACCACAAATTCTGCCACATGACTACACCAGTTGGCAGAATCCATGCTAGTTGGGCTCTCTAGAGATGTTGCTAAGGAGAACCCAAGTCTGAGATTTGCAGGCTTTCAGCATTCCTTGATGACATGAAACACACGGCTCGAGGGCTGTCTCTGGGAGTGGGTGAACCCTTCCCCCTTCCCTTCCAGCCCGTGGCTATTAGGGATGCAACAAAAGTGTTTCCTAATGTAGGGGAAAGATGCCTTTTCCTCTACTGTGGAGAAGCTGCATTAAGTCAAAGAGCCTCCTCCTCCTCCAAAAGGTTTTCTCCCCATGACCTCACTCCTTGATTGCACGAGACCAATCATGCACTCCAGAGACTCTAGTGGATGGACTTTCGCCAATGCATCATCACAGCAGGGGAGGACAAATCTAATCAGTTCTTCATAGGCTTTGGAAATATTTTGAGATCTAGCACCAAAGTGGGACCAATATGGAAATGACAAATATCCTTCCTTTTATAAGCTCTACTTTGGGAGTGCAGCCCGGCTGGTAGCCCACAGATCCTCAGAAGCATGCTAGAATAGCATGCAAGTGCAGGAGTAGTCAATGTAGCCCTCCACATCCCTGCTACGTCAGTGACACACCAGCCATACCATTTATTTGGTATGTTTTAGTGTTATTTACGGCCAAAGCCAGCAATTAACAGATAGTTAAGAACCCCTGTAAGTAAATGTAAAAGAAGTTTAAAACAGCAATAAAATGCATTTAAAAATTCCTAAGAAACAGACAGTGAACAGTACGGTGATTGGCAATTAACTGCTGCATTATTATAGATTTTCTAATTCTTACAGCTAGCCATCCATATCTAGCCACTTGATATGTTCCCTCTGAGTGCCTATCCACAAGGAGATTTTTCATAATACAAACTCTTTGCCTTCTAGTGAAAGGTAAGGACTTGGGGAGCGGAATATTTGGTATATATTGATTTACTATTACTATTTTTACAATGTTTCCCCCCCTTTTTTGGAAAGACAAATCCCAAAGGCAGTTCCAAAGAACTCTCAAAGAAATGTGAATACCACCCCAAGCTCCTTGGAGGACAGATGAGATGAAAAATTATTTGATAGAAAAGGAAAGGGGAAAGAACGTCCTCAGTCTTCTGATTAGGTAGCCTAGTAAAAGGGGAGGGGAAGCGTTGTAATGCACACATTAATGTTTATCAGCAGAAATACTGTCCACAGGCCTCTATGATGTGTCTGTGCATGCATGCACATGTTTCTTTCCCAAAATCTTGGATACATTCAATAGAATCATAGCCAGGAATTGTTCTGCAACATTCTTTACCACAACCGCAGCATATTTTTGTCTTGACAGGAATAAGACTGTTTTGTGTTGACTAGATAACTCTGTAACTATGATTTATAGAGGACACAGCATGCGATGTCAGTTCAGCTTGGCTGGAAAGGGTTTGCCTGGATCCTTTCCTTGCTTTTTCTATACCTATTCAATTTTCTTTTGCCCTTTCCATTTGTTTTGGCCGCTTTTAATGGACATCAGCGAAGACAGACAAAACTGGATATGGCCAGTGATCCCATTTTCAGCTACATGTGCTGAATCTTAATGCATGATTCACAATTCTTGTTACTACTCGAATTAAATTGTTCTATTTGGTTGTGGTCTGAAAATATGGAAGAGAAGAAGAGTTGGTTTCTTTACACCCCACTTTTCTCTACCCCCAGGAGTCTCAAAGTGGCTTACAATCACCTTCCCTTCCTCTCCCCACAACAGACACCCTGGGAGGAAGATGAGGCTGAGAGGGTTCTGAAAGAACTGTGATTGGCCCAAGGTCACCCAGCAAACTTCAGGTGGAAGAGGGGGGAACCAAACCCGGCTCTCCTCCACTTAACCACAATTGCCATGCTGGCTCTCAGAATACCAAAGCAACAACAAACCTAAATGTGATTTTAAAGGTGGCGGCGGCGGTACTTTCTCATGACATGATTCTCACAAGCTACCAGAATAAAGTTCCACTTGATATCCCACATACTTCAAGAAAATCTCATCTGGGGCAGTTTGTGTCCCCATGAAGATTAAGCAGCAAAGCAGCTCTCTGTTTCTTTTTAAAAAGAAATCCATATGTGAGGATTTGAAGAAGAATTCACGAGGGCAGCATTTCTCTTGCCAAAAGTACTGGCCCTGCACATCACACAAAGCCAGCAAATGAGTCTGCAAACTCTTCTGAGGGAAAAACAAAACATACATGCTCAAGGCCTTAAAAAAACCTGAGCAACTATTGCCATACTTGGACTGCCAATACACAGATGGAGAAGGCATTTGAAGCAGGAAACCACAGTTTCACAGAATGTCCATTAAAGCCAACGGAATTAGCCCAGCTAAATACCAGGAATTTGGCTCTTTAAGAAGCAGATCAATCACTAAGTAGCAATGTTGTTACTTTCCTTGTGTTTATAGGAGGCAGAGGTCGAGTCCATCCTTTTCCTCCCATAACTGGACAGCCAGCATGGTGTCGTGGTTAGCGTGTCAGAGGTTAAGGCTGCCAACTTCTAGGTGGCATCTGGAGATCTCCTGCTATTACAATTGTTCTCCAGACAATCCAGACCAGTTCCCTTGGAGAAAATGGCTGCTTTGGAAGGTGGAGTGTCCCTCCCCCTTCTCTCTTCTTGAAAAAGAGTCATGTCTGTGTAAATTTCTTATTTTTTATTTTGGTTTGAAATGCTATAAATGTTGAAAGGCTGTCAGGAATTACATGAGTTGCCTACCAGGCTGTCTTGATGAATTTTAGGATTTCAGGTGTTGTGCGAGGCTTGGAGAAGATCAAGCAACAAGCTTGTCAAATTTGCTTGTTTGTTTTTTCTTGCAACAGCATCTCCCCCCCCCCCCCCCCCCCCGGTGCTCATAGAAGTAGCCTGGCTACGGAAAGCAGAGCACCATTTCTTGTGTTATGCAATTTGAATTTGCTGCCCAGGTTCTTGGATTCTTCTGGACTTTTCTTTGACCCAGATGATCTGAAGGATAGCCCATGGTCTAGTATGTGCATCAGTTGGTAGCCTTAAAATGAAACAACACATTGGATAATCTTCTGCAACAGCTGTGGTTAATCCTTGTTGTAGGGTTGCCAACTCCAGGTTGTGAAATACTTGGTGATTTGGGGGGTGAAGTCTGAGGAGGGCAGAGTTTGGAGAAGGGAGGGGCTTCAATGAGGTATAATACCATATGCCTTCCAAAGTGGCCATTTTCTCCAGGTGAACTCTGTTGCCTGAAAATCTGTTGTAATCGCAGGATATCTCCAGCTACCACCTGGAAGTTAGCAACCCTGTCTTGCTGTCATTAATAATCCCCATTGGAGCCTTTTTTTAAAAAAATAATACTTGGAATAGCCAACAAACTATACCAAGTATATAAAAAAGCTCCAGCAGAGATCATTAATGACAAAAATGATTATTTATTTATTTATCATATGGCAGAGTTGCACACCGGAAGCATATAATATCATAAAATATGTATCAAAGTTGATACAATAGGTGTGTATATAGGTTGGGCAATACCTCTAAATAGGTAAAGGTAAAGGTTTCCCTTGCTGGAAAGCCAGGCTCTAGAAGGCAGTGCTCATCTCCATTTCCGATAAATATGTCAAAATAGCAGAAGCAGATAAACCGTTACTTCCTTTAGACATTTATCTGCTTTTTGACATATTTATTGCTTTACAACTGCTGCTCTTATCACCTTAAATTGTTATTTAGTTTTTCACTTTGCATAACTTAAACATCATTATGTTACATGTTAATTTGCTATTAAATCCCTGTCTATAAATTTAGAACCTCATCTACCATTCCAATGTATTTGAAAAAGTGTGCCTTGCACATGAAAGCTCATGCCTTGAATAAACCTTTGTTGGTTTTAAAGGTGCCACTGGCCTCTAAATTTGTTCTCCTGCTTCAGATCAACATCGCTGACCATCTGGATCTATCTTGTATGATGAGACAGGCCTGCCTAGGAAAGCTAAAGGCTCAGATGGAATGGATTCATGTTGATTAGGCTAAGCATCAGGCTGCCGATCCTTGTTTCCATTGTTAATGCTGCAGATCAATGGGGGAGCCAATATTTCTTCGAACAGCATCTTGTTTTGCCTCCTCCATATATTCCTAGCATTTCATAGTGCTGTTGGAAATGAGGAGTTTAGGCTAGTGGGAAAATTCAGTCTTATCCTGGGAACATGTCAGCTTGCTTCCACCCATCTCTGCTGACATATTTGCCTCAAGCCTAGAACAAAAATAAAGGCTATGATCTTGCACACAGTCAGGGTTCTTAACACATATGGAAGGCAGTAAGATTTAAACAAGTTTCACTGAGTGCTGGATCACAGTTCAGCTGTTCAGAAGCAATCTTCTGCCTATTTTTTCTTATGCCTGGGGAGGTTTGGACAAGCAGCAGTCAGATTACCAGTGCAATATCTTTGGTGAGTTCATACAATCAAAGACCAAGGTGTTAAAATTCAGCTCCTTCTGTACTCCATTGCTGCATGGAAGGAAAACATGACTCTGGCATACTGCGATACCTCCGCTTTTGCTTCATCCCATATGTTTATGTCAGCTGTATTAGCATGGAGTTGCCAGCCTCTAGATAGGGGCTGGCATTCTCCTGCAATTACAAATGCTCTCCAGATTATAGATGCCACTTCCCCTGGAGGAAATGGCAGTTCTCGGAGGCTGAACTCTATGGCATCGCACCCTGGGTGAGCTCCCCCCACTCCCCAAACTCCATCCCAACCCAAGACCTCCAGGAATTTCCCAGCCCAAAGTTGGCCAGCCCTTCATTTGGTGCCTGAAAGTAATAGCATTCTATGGGCTGCAGTTCTCTTAGCGGTGAGAAGTATGAGGGACTAGCACCTACCTAGCTCGAGTCCCTTTGGATGAGAAAGCACTGGAGGAATACAACATTTTGGTAATATTTGCTTTATTTCCAACTAATACAGGGAGAGCACAAGTGGAGGCACACAGGCACTCCTTCAGAGCAGCAGATCCACTATACTGCATCAGGCCCCCAAATGAAGAGTTATTGAACTCCTTGAGTATTGGGGATACGTATTCATTAATATAGCAGAGTTTGCCCAGTCATAGAAGCGTGGTAGTGCATGCAGGAAATAAATTCCCAAGAAGTATATTGCAAAAAGTAAAACTTACATTTATTCAGGTAGATTCAGTTCACATCCACACTGAAGTGGAAAGGAGAGAAAGAAATCCTAATCTTAAGAATATTATTCCCAGCACAAATGGCCAGCTGACCTGGCATCACGTCTGTGGGAGTTAGAACATGGAGAGAGCCGAAGTTGCATCTGACTCCATGAAGAGCCACATGGAAAGTGGACTAGAACAAAGCACACAAGATGAGAGCAGGGGTCAGAGAGCAGCTGGCAGATTAAGAACAAAGAGAGGCATCCCATGAAGGAGGTAACATTTAACCCCACTCAGAGTTGTATTGCCACCCAATGTCCAGGCATGCTGAGTCAGCTACACCAGCAGCAAGATGCTGCAGCCATTCCAAGGAAAGTCTGTCTACTTCTCCCTCTTTCCTTCCAGCCTCTGTAGTTGCACTTTCTTTTTATACAGGAAGCCTTCTGTGCTCTCCCTCTAGCTGGGCACTTCGCTTAGAAGGGCACTTGAACAAAATTGGCCCCTGACACTTAAGACTCATCCAAAAAGTCAAAAACACAATTCATGGAATACTTTTTATTAGGACTAATATAATGACATAAAATGTTTGAACATTCAGATTTCCCAGAACTCTTCATCAGGCCTGATGTTACCCAACAACAACAAAAAAAGGAGAAAGTAAATTTTAGGCATATTTTTGAAATCCTGATGTAAAGGCATCATTATGCCAGCGCATGGTGGATATTCTGGAAGGTAACAAAGATTATGGTGTTGAGTTACCTAAATTCAAGTTACCATCTGTAAGACACATCTCCACTCCTTTTGCCATTGTCCAAGGCCAAGCCCATTGCACATGGAGTCTATAGTGTGAAAATATGTGAGGGTCCGTGGACTACAAGTAAACCAGAAGAGCAGCCCATAATATAACAAAGCAGCCCATAATATAACAATGTTATACAAAAGAGACTACTAAGAAAGGGGACATGATAGGGGATTATAAAAGGTCCCCCTCCCTGCAGCCTCTACCTAGGGAGAGTACAGTCTTTCTCTGCAGTGGGGACCAAAACAGCTCACATCATTCTCCTCTCCCCCTTTTGATCTGCACAATGACCCTGTAAGGTAGGTTAGCCTGAAAGTCTGTGAGTGGTCTGAAATCACCCATTCAGCTTCCACGGGAAGAACTTGGGTCTGGCAGACCCTGCTCTGAAGCGTTAACTGCTATGTCACACTGACTGTCATGAAGGACACCTCAGCAGGGTATAATGGCACAGAGTCCACCATTGTTTCTCCAGGGAAACTGATCTCTGCCATCTGGAGAGCAGTTGTAATTCTGAGTGATCTCCAGCCATCATGTGGAGATTGCCGACAATGATTGCCCAGGAGGACAAGTACAGTCTTTCTCTGCAATGGGGACCAAAGCAGCTTGCATCATTCCCCCTTTTGATCTGCACAACAACCCTATGAGGTTGGTTAGGTCAAAAGTCTGTGACTTGTCCGAAATCATCCACTCAGCTTCCACAGCAAGAACCTAGGTCTGGCAGACCCTGCTGTGAAGCGCTAACTGCTACACCACACTGGCTGTGGTATCACCTGGTATCACAACTAAACTTCAGACAACAGATCTCTCTCCCCCTGGAGAAAATAACTGCCTTGGAGGGTGGACTCTATGGCATTCTGTTCAGCTGAGGCCTCTCCCCTTCCCAAACTCTGGTTTCCATAGACTCTACCCCCTCAGTAGCCAGCCAGTCACAGAGGAGCCAAGCAGCAGGAGAAGTGTCTTTATCAGGAGAGACAGCTGTTTTGGCAGTTTATTCTGAGAGGGAACAGTGGCCAGGCTGGCAGTGGGCAGGAGAGACGAGTGGACTCAGCACCCAGCCAATGGCATGCAAGTATTCTTGAGTGGCGGTTGATGGGCCAGTGGCTGATGGTGCATACAGCACAGCCAACGGGAGAGTTGGAAAGTGCCAATGTGTTAGGGCTTTTACATCTATCAGATGCATAGAGTGGAGAGAGCTGACAAAGATAAATTGTTCTCCCTTTCCCAAAATACTAGAACTCGAGAGCATCCAATGAGGCTGATGTGCGGTAGGTTCAGGAAATACTGCTTTACACAGAGAGTGATTAAAATGTGGAATTCTCTGCCAGAGGATGTAGTGATGGCCACCGGAATAAACAGCTTTAAAAGGGGATTAGATAGATTCATGGAGGATAAGACTATCAATGGCTAGTAGCCGTGGTGACTGAAGGGAACCTCCACATTCAGAGGAACTAAACCAGAGCCAGGAGGCAACAGAAGGGGAAGGCCTCAGCCTCTATGCCCTGTTGTTGTCCATCCAGAGGAAATGGTTGGCCACTATGCAAGACAGGATGCTGGACGAGGTGGACTACTGGTCTGATCCAGCTGGGCTCTTCTATTGTTCCTTTGATCTTGTGTTTAATCATTCCTTCCATAGATTATAGTGATTTTTTGATTATAATGAATTTTCTTTGCATTCATATTTACACACACTGATTGCTTTGGCCCCCAGCTGAATCACCTGTGGGTCAGATGTTTGCAAACTCATGAAGTGTGCTGTTTTCATAATGTAAACCAGTGGCCTTTAAATCCTCCTCTAAACTGAGCTATTAAAATAACATGCTTGACAAATGAGCGTGGAGCTGAGTGGGTGGAATTCTATTTCAGAAGGTATGAAATCAAAAAAATCTAGCAGCTAATGTTTCAAGTCATCCACAACCTCTGAACCTCCACAAGCAGTGCCCTCATAAAGCCAGGCTTGGCTTAAACAGTGGCTTTTGCTGGGAGGATAGGAGAACCACATCTTGGCTGGGGAAACTCAGGCCAATGAAGATTCTCCAGGCTGACTGCACTGCCAAACACCCTCCATGCAAGCAACCCCGCCCCTCCTTCTCTCCTGTCAGCTCAGTCCAAAAGGACTAGAATGGGCAAGTCTCTGTTCTCGCCTCAGACATCTTCTTCTGACCAAATGGCTAGTCTTTTGTCTATCAAATGCAGAGGCAGGCAGGGAAAAAGAGCCTCTGGGCTATGCTGTTTTCATGAATGAAGTATGTTGCATGTTTCCAGCCCCAACTTCTGTTTCACTTGTATGTCAGGAAATACCTTTGGAATAATCATCTTATTCCTGTCTCCATGTATTTGTCTAAACTGTCTACACTCTTACACTTATGCCAGACCTACCAAGGTAAACGTTAACTCTCCATGTCTAGTGACTGATCTCCCATTCAGGTTCATCCTGCCACACATTAAGAAACATCATCTCTTTTGTCTGGCACCAGAGAAACACTAGGCCACTCTATTGTTCCACAATGGACCCTTCCAGCCCAATCACTCCACTCCTGGCTAATCCCACCATAGCTCTTGTTAATTCAGACTCTGCCCCTCTGAGACCTCATTAGTCACACCTAGGTCTTGCCCATCGTGATGCCACACACCCCTGGGACCCCTGACTGGTCCAGGTAATATTTTGTCTTCATGTGGGGCAAGCCCCTTAAGATCTCCCATTGGTCAGCATTGCTCTCTAATGTCTATATCCATCCACGCACATGGCCTCAGAGTGTGCCTCTGCCCTGATGCCGGCAGTCCACCCCCCAACTTTTGTTTGGGTCACAATCCATGGACTTCTGCAAAATTTGGACAGGTTGTATCCAATGTTCCCTCTAAGTTGTAGAGTCTTGTGAGCAAAAATTCTACTTTGTGAGCTGCTGGCATTAAAGTTGCGAGCGAGCTTCCTGAGCTGAGACAAAAATGTGTGAGCCGGAGGCTAAAAAACTGTGAGCTAGCTCACACTAACTCAGCTTAGAGGGAACACTGGTCGTATCACCCCATAACTGACCTATCTATTCACTATCAATCACCTCTGCTTTCTTAGTTTTTTTGCTTCCTCTTTTTGAATGCTTAGTGCGCTTGTAATTAGGGACATTCTTTAATAAAATCGATTTAATTTACTCTTCAAATCCAGAGTCTTCCTGCTGTATCAGTAGTGGTTAAGTGCGTGGACTCTAATCTGGGAGAACTGGGTTTGATTCCCCACTCCTCCACTTGCACCTGCTGGATGACCTTGGGCATGCTATAGTTCTGGCACAGCTGTTCTTGAAAAAGAGCAGTTTCTGTCAGAGCTCTCTCAGCCCCACCTTACTTCACCAGGTGTCTGTTGTGGGGAGGGGAAGGGGAAGGAGTTTGTAAACTGCTCTGAGACTCTCTTGGGTAGTGAAGAGCGGGGTATAAATCCAATCTCCTCCTCCTCCTCCTCCTCCTCTTCTTCTTCCTCTTGGTATACAATTGGTGTATAATCCTTGTACCCCTCTGGTCCCCCCTGCCACATAGCTAATTTCCCCAAACAATGGGACAGGCCATTGGTGGTAACAACTAGGGCCTTTCCAGTGCATGGCTACTGTTCAGAAAGCAACACAATATAAAAAACTAGCATATGCCAAAAGTATTTTAAGAACAAGTTGAAAATTGAAATGAGCATTGTCTCCAGAAGCTCTGGAGAGTGAAATGAGACTGTCTCCAGAAGCTCTGGACAAGAGCTTGAAGAAGGTTTTAAAAGATTCAAATGCATTGCTTGAATTTTTTTTTGCTCCTCAAGCTTTTTATTTAATGGAAATAAAATCAAAGACTTCCATAATGGTTGCTCCCTAACTGTGGGGCTGCCACTAAAAAGGCCCTCTTTCACATACCCATCAAATGATCTTCTTTGATTGATGGGGCAGTCAGGAGGGCCTCTCCCTGTGATAGATCAAGATGGGTAGCCATGTTAGTCTGTCTGTAGCAGAAAAAAATGAGTAAGAGTCCAGTAGCACCTTAAAAACCAACAACATTTGTGGGAGGGTAAGAAGTTTCATGAGTCACTGCTCATTACTGAAGAAGTGAGCAGTGACTCATGAAAGCTCATACCCTAACATGAATTTTATTAGGCTTTAAGGTGCTACTGGACTCTTACTTGGTTCTCCCTGTGATATTAATCCCTGGGAAGGAACATAGGGAAGAAGACGGTTGAATCGGCGAAGGGTGTGGCTGTCATAGTAGGAGTCTCAGGGACAATTTGTTTAAAGCTGGCATTGGCAAAACTTGGTGGTTATCATGAACTCAAATGGTTGTGTGACTTATCTTGTGTCTCTCTTGTTGCAGAGTGCAATGGCTCCATACAACACCCTCAGCTCCAGACTTTAGTCGGTTTCCCCCTTTGTTCATGATAGTTAGAGGGACAGCCTGGTCCAGTGTCTGGGAACCAATTTGTTCCTCTTCATCTATCACTTATCCACTTGTTCCATACGGATGTTCACTGCTCTGAGTTAATTTACAAACTCAGTGGAAGTTCATGCAGACGAATCCCACCAAAATCCCAGTGGTTGGCACATCATTAAAGTCCATCAATTGACTGCCCATCACTTCCTCCTCTTTAGCAGGAAAGAGTGTTACACTCTCCCTTTGTGGGAGTCAAAGTTTCTGGCAGATTTTTAGACTGATTCTCTTTTTGGGAGCATTGGAGGCAGCACAAAATAACCTCTGGGATTGTCTGATTGTCCAAGGAGGCCTGCCCAAGTAGTCATAGAACTAAACACTTTTTGGAAATGGAATAAAGTATAAGACCACAGTTCGGCCCCATTAAAACCACTTGGAGTTTTGTTGTTGGCTTCCAAATCTACTAAACCGTAAACACTGCAATGATGAAGGAGTAGCGATGCATGGTACCAGTGATGGACTTGTAATTAGGATCCCTCCCCCCCTGCCGCCATGGCTGCATTAGGTGAGGGAGCCACTACAGTGCATGTTGACTCACCATATTGGAAGGGAGGGTGACAGGGCTGCTAGTTATCCATCTTCCACCCCTGCCAGCTCTTGCCCATACATAGGCAACTGAGGCATGGCGGAAACAGCATCACACATGTGGCAATGTCATTTCTGGTCACCATATCCATGATACTCAAAACATCTCCCCCCTCCCAATCTCTATAGTCATTACAATAGAAACTGAGGAAATTCCTAGAGCACTGCTAACATGGTGACATCACTTTTGACTGATCACTTTGCTATGTCAGTGATGCTCCCCCTTCCCACACTCTATTCAGGGCTGGCAATCCTAGAAAATGAGCATGAGTGTGCTGATCCTGCTCCTGCCTCCATCCAATCACAAGGTTGTCTGCACAAAGGGAACACAAAGGGCTGTCTGCACAAAGGGAGAAAATGCCTGCATGTCTGTGACTAGCAATGTTTGGAAAGCAGTGTGACTGATCACAGGGAGGAGGTGTACATGTTGGCATTGTTGGAATATGTGAGGTCTATTGTGCATAGATAAAGAAAATGACAAGAACATCCTGCAGGGGGCAGCAGAGGGGACAACTTGTGAAATTTGGGACTTCCTACTGTTCTTCAATAGTTTTCTTCCTGTCTCCTGATTGGCTCAGTTAGGGTTTTTCCCTCTTCTGCTGAATTCTTCTCTGCTGCTGACTCTCTCCTAGCTAGTTAGATAGTTTGACTTCTGTGTCTCTGTCCTCTTTCATACAAAGTTTGTTCTGTTCTTAATAAACCAACTTTATTCTTTAAACAGCTTCTGCTGTGCTTTACTGCACAGCTACACTCTGCCAACAGGCATTCCGCCACATGTTTATGCAGCTCAGATGACTCTGCAATCACATGGAGGTGGGAGGCAGAACCATCATGTTCATGCCTGCTTTCTCTCCTTGAGAGGTGAGTCAATGAGCAGATAGGTTTTCTCCACAGGGCTTCTTTGCTGAAGGAGAGGAGAGGAGGACGAGGGACCTCAGGCCAGTGCTGTTATCTCCACCTAACCTATGTCATTGTATTTTTGTGATGATTGGATAGGAGCTGAGAACAGTGCCCCAAGCATCTTGGAGGAAGGGTAGAATATAGATGTGAAAAATGGAATAGGAAACAATGAACGGTATAAATAGAAAGAAGAGGACATTAGCATATTCATGCTAAGAGCAGCAGGGCACATGTCTTCTTAAGATGTTTGGGCTGAGTTTGGATAACGTGTGAATCTTTGTCTGGGGTCCTGTAGCATCTAATGATGTCTGTCTAAGCCCCAGTTAATACAATTAAACTATTGCTAATTTTTGATTCAGCAATTCTTTATGCTACTCTGAATCTAGCTGTCTTGGCGTCCCATAAAACTCTTTCTCATTTAAAAATGAGTGCCATTGTAATACCTTTGGAAAATGTGTTCGGCCATGGAACTACGATCCCTTGCCGTGAAAGAATGCATTCACTACAATATTCATTCACTGCAATATTGTATACTACATGCTAAACGAACTTAAAAGAAAATAAAATTATATGTTTGAGAACTAAATTATTTCCCCATGAACTCCTACTGTTCTGTTTAGGAATGAATAGGGGCAGCAAAAATTGTACTTTGGTTGAGATGACAAAATATCTTGCATTGGCACAGCTCTGAATTGCAGGCTTCCAGGGCCACTTTTTAATTAAAACATGAAGTTTGAAACTTTAAACTTAAATGATGAATATAATTGTACTCGAACAGAAATAAATACCATTGTATAATACCTTCAAATTATAATGAAGGGAATGGAAGGAAAAATATTCTCTGTCCTATACATTATGTACTACATCTACTGCATGATAGTTTTTGACAAATGAAGTTATGTTATATACCCCTTTTTTCTCTTTACCCCCTTTTCTGTACCCCTACTGTTTTCCTAATTTTTTTTTTAAAAAAAAACATGTGGAGGGAGGGCAGGAAAGATGTAAATGCTGTGTAACGTATGCTTGATTTGGCTCTAAGAGAGCCATTTTGGTGTAGTAGTTAGGAGTGCGGACTCTATTCTGGGAGAATTGAGTTTGATTCCCCATGCCTCTACATGCAGCCAGCTAGGTGACCTTGGATCAGTCACAGTTCTCTCAAAGCTGTTCTCTCAGGAGCAGTTCTCTCAGAGTTCTCTCAGCCCCACCTACCTCACAGGGTGTCTGTTGTGGGGAGGGGAAGGGAAGGAGGTTGTAAACCGCTCTGAGACTCTGAGTGAAGGGTGGGGAATAAATCCAATATTTTCTTCTTCTTCTAATGCAGGGCCCCCCAACCTTTTTGTGCCTCTGGGCACCTTTGGAGCTCTGCCACAGGGTAGTGGGCGCAGCCTCAAAATGGCTGTTGCAGGAGCTCAAGCCAGTCATTCAGTAGCTACCACAATAGCTTACCTTCAGTCCCACAGTGTAGATCCTTGTGCTTTGGTGGCAGCTTCTGTGGAAGCAAGATTTTTTTAAAAAAAATTAGTCCAGCCTATCAGAAGCCTTGCTGGACACCACATGGGGGACCCCCTGCTCTAAGTGTATCACAAGTAGGGTGACTTCAGGCAAAAGGGAGTCAGGGCTCTGAAGCTTCATTTCTTAGACGGAAGAGGGAATTCCACTGGGTCCAGATTTTCATCCATGCCTGAGGAACTATTCTCTGCCAGCTTCCCATTTTTGCTGAAAGCATTAATAGTATGAAAGTATTTGCCTCAGGTCCACCAACCCTGTGTTGTGGTCTGTTTGATGCACCACTGGTGCACCTCCCATTATTAAAATCTCAAGCAGGCAGGAAAAAATATCCCAGAAGGTTGACTGAGGGGCTGTTGGGCTTTCCAGCCCATGGAAGGCAGGGCTGTAGTGTTCTGCACAGTGGGGAGTAAATCCTACCAACGTGAGGTGGGTGGTAGCCTGAGAATGGGCTGTTTCAAAAATGACACCTCTTCTACTCATACTACTCATTCAGCACCAGGCCAAAATATTTATTTTTACCCAGGCTTTTAATCAAAGGAGTTTCTCTTTTTAAGGCTATTTTTATGGTCTGCCTCTAACCTGAGAACTATTTTATTAATATCCTTTTAATACCGTTTTTTATTCTTTTTCATGACTTGGCTTGTTTTTAATGCTTTGCTTTTTAAAAATAATTTTTATTATTTTTCTTCTATTGTTTTCCTTTGTGAGCCTCCTCTGGAAGACCCTTGGAGAGGTGGCAGAGAAGAACCCCATAAATGTTGACTCAAGTGGGATTTGCTTTTGTGGTGGCTCAGAGGTTAAGACGCTGAGCTGCAGACCAGAAGGTCTATAGTTCAGCCATTTGAGACCCGACTGCCGTGTGACGGAGTGAGTTCCCCAGCTCTGGCCCCAGCTCCTGCCAACCTTGCATTCAAAAGCCAGAAATAGCAAGTGGATAAATAGGTACCACTTCAGTGGGAAGGTAACAGCATTCCGTGCACCTTGGCGTTTAGTCATGCCAGCCACATGACCGTTGAAATGTCTTCGGACAGCGTTGGCTCTTCGGCTTGGAAATGGAGATGAGCACCGCCCCCTAGAGTTGGAGTAGACTGGCCTCTGAGCAAAGGAAACCTTTACCTTTACAAAACCACAGTTCAACTGGGACACAGCAGCTGTGACTTCTGAGCTGCTCCTTCCAGCGCTTCCTGCTCTGATCCTGGAGACCACCCCCTAGGTCACCTCTGGCAGGGAGCAGATCTCCGGGAACAACTGCAGGAGAGAAAGGGAGGGTAGCAAAGTAATCCAGGAGCAAGAAGGAGCACTGCATCTCTCTTCCAAAGTGGATTTTTTTAAAATGTTCAGAATGCAAGATGGCAACATAGTCATCTCATATGGCATCGCCGTAGGGTAGCCAGATGAGGTCTGGCAGTGCCCAGGAGCTTTGTGGTGGTGGTGTTCTACATTGTGTGGCTTTTGCTAAACTGGAAGTGATTTCAGGATCTGCTAGAGTGTTACGGGAAGACGTGATATCACTTCTGGTTACACTTCTGGTTGCCATGATGGCACTCCCCTCCTCCCATATTTCTCCTTGTGTTGCACTGCTGTCTTGTCCCTTTACTAGAGGCTTACTTGGATGTTATTTACTGGGGATGTCAATTACCTCCATGTCATGAAAAGCTTCACCTGCCACACATTAAATCTTTACAAAAGGGACATGACATATTTTCTCCAGGCCTGTTGGCAACTGTAGGGAAGGTCTGCAGTTGGCTTGAATGAAGGTGTTTCAGGCCAATCCTATCCTTGTTCAGAAAAGTTCCACTTAGTAAAATGGAACTTGCTTCTTTATGCCTAGGACTGAAGTCTTTCCTTAAATAAGTGGAAGCTGGTGATGATTGACCAAGGACAAGCTCGGATAATGCCCGATAGAACCTTTCCCAAAGTTTAGATAAGTTTAATGTGGAGACACTCCACTACAAAATTATGATGCAGAATGTCTTTGACTATGGAGGTTCTGGAGATATGCATTAAACCAGCTGACTGGCTGCAATCTGATAAGGATGATTTATACCGTTTAAGATGCCCTCTGGTGGAGAAGGTCAAATTTGCTAGACATTTTTTTCCCCCTAGACTCAGTGTCCTGTGATCAATGAGAACTCCAAAAGCTTTAAGTCTTTGGCTCTAAAGAATCATGGAGATTAATTGTGTCACTAAGTCCACAACCCATTCAAAGGTTCTGTTTATATTAAGGGGGGAGAGAAGCCTGTAATGATTCTTCAGAGAGATGTTTCCAAGATAGATCAGGGATCTTGCAGACAATTGCTAGACTATCACAATGGCACCTTAGAAATTTATTTCTCCCTTATACCCAAGAATCCATCTTGCACTCGGAAAATAAGAGGCAGTGTTCCATTTAACTGCTACTTCTGTTCTGCTCCGAGATCTCAAGAGCCATTACAAAAGGACTTTTTTATTATTTACTTCACACACTTTTTGCCGAGCCGTTTGCCCTTTCATATGAAAAGATGCAGAGAGCTCAATCTCATGAATTCTTATTAGGAAGTAATTCCCACTGGGACTATTCGCACTGAACCCAGGGGAGCTTATTTTGTTCAGTGGGGCTTAATCCTAAATAAGTGTGCAGGGGACTGGAACCTTGTTGGCCATACGCTTGCCTTCTAGGTAAGAAGTCCCTTAAAAGTGTAGGGGGAGCCTACTCCCGAATAACTGTGCATACAGTTGCAAAATTCCAGCAAAGTTCCATGCATTTACTTGAGTTTAAATCCCATCTTGTTGGCAGCACTTACTCCTGAGTAAATGGGTTTATGTAGTCATGCAGCCTTCCTGAGTGCTGGATTTCTGTTCAGTGGCCTTAGCAGCAGTCCCAGCCACACTTAGCTGGGAGTAAGAATGCAATCTGTATGAGTCTGGGAGTATCCCCATTGATCACAGGGGCACATTTGATGAGCATTGAGACTGCACTGCTGCATGGTCCCTGTTCCATGCGAATTGATTTGTAAGTATTCCATTGAATAAATTGCAATTGCACACTCACTGCATGAAGGTGAGGGTTGCTGGCTTTGGGTTGGGGAAATTCCTGGAGATGGGGTGGGGAACCTAGGGAGGGTGGGGTTTGGGGAGGGGTTTAGCACATGAGCCAGTTCACACTCATCCCTATTCCTGGTTAAAGCACAGGGCTGTTTTAGGTGGTATGTGCTGCTCCTCCAACCCAATAGCCATCACGGAGTGAAGAGAGCTGGCCCCATCAAACTTCTGTATGTAGAAAGGATGTTCATGTCCCCAACCAACATGGCACTCCCTCCATGTGATTCCTATTACAGGAAGGAACCTATTTGAAGTGTGTCCTAAGATGTCCCTGTGTTATTTCAGAGCTCCCCGTAGCTGCATGATATTATGTATCTTTGATTAAAAGAGAATATTTGGTTCCAACTATGGAGTCCTTCCATGGCATGGAGCACCACACAGTGCTGAGACACCTTTGGCACAAGGCTAACTTCATCAGCCAGGAGAGAGACTTTGATGCCATCTAAAGAATCACACTTGATGCCTCATCCTGTGTTCTGTGCTATTTCCATGATTGTTTCCTGTTTTAAAACACACACAGTCCCCAAAGGCTGCTGATGGGCTATGATTTTAACGGCAAACTGTTGTGGGTATGAGATTAACTCAGGCTGAGTTAATTTTTTTTTAAAAAAACTATATCCCCCTCCCCCCGAAAATACTTAGTCAGGAAAAAAAGGATTTTGTAAGCATTCTGAGCTACTCCTTCCCCTTGTGTCCCCCCCCCGCGCCCCCGCTAAATATCACCTCACTCGTGGATTTTACCACCACTGGGGAAAACCTATCGGTATCATGTTGTAGTTTTATATTTTTGTCCCCACTGTGAATTTAAAGAGCTTGGGGTTAGCAGCAGTTCTTAAAGGAGGGAAAAGATGTGTGAAAAAGAGATAGATGACTCCTCTCCCCCCATGCTGTCTTTCCCTTTAAATCAGTAGCTTCCCCTGCCTGCAGGTTGCCTCAAACGAACAAACAAACAAAAACGTGGGGGGGAGGAGATAATCAGGGAACTACCTGTAATGTATAATTCCACCTTTACAGTGTTTCTTCTGCCTTTTCAACATTTTTTTAAACACCTGACCTGCTGTCCAGTTCTATGTAACTCGAAAGTTCATGAGCGAAAATGTGAATATCCCCTTGGTTTTAGCAGGCTATTATATTCCTCATCTTTTCTGTTCTAGTGGGCCAGCATGGTTGAAGATAAACCCAGAATGCTTATATAATACTATTTTTTTTCTCTTCCTGTTTATTTTAAAATTCTTGGGGAGATTAAAAAAAAAAACAGCTCGGCATTTGCAACTGAATGCATCTTCTAAAAGAGACAGGTGCCTATGCTTACAGAATGAACAATACTCCTTGTTGCTTCTCTCCCTTGCTCTATCATGCTTGTTATTTTCATGTAATACCACTGCTGTCCCCATTTAAAGATTAGTTCCCACAAATGCATATTGTTAGCAAGGCAGGGAAGGGGACAGGTGAATACAGACTAAATTCCATCCACCGGTGTTGGTCTTTGATAATAACGGCATGGCCAGGGCTGTCAGGAAACATTTCCTTTTTTTCATTTCAGACCCCCTGCTGATCCCTGCTTTCCATTCTGCGTGCTGTGAAAACATGCCTGTGTATCTTTGATGCAGGTGGTACATTTGGGAGCAGGGAGATCTTATGGAAATGTAAAGCGGATTTAACGCAACCCCCTAAAAATAGAAATGTCTACACTGCTACAAAATGGAATTCAGGGGAGACTTTCAGGAGTCTGCAGTTTCCCACGGCTTTGATTCTCCAGGGTTTCAGTCCCAGGCTTGGTACTGCATATAGCTTTCATTATGGGGATAACCTGGTTTGTGCAGCCACATTAAATCTGAGCAAATACATCCTTTCATGTAAGTACCTTCCCAAAGGCTGTGTGAGATGCTGTCATTCAAGAATATGCTAAGGGTCTTCTTCTGTAAACACAGTATAACTGTATTTCATAATAAAAAATTATGGTTGCCAGCTCAGTTCTGGCAATTGGTGGGAGGTTTGGGGGAAGGGGTCTAAAATCCAGTGTCATTGTGTGGTGCCACAACATCACTTCTGGCAGTGTAACTGGAGGCAATGTCACCATGTCATACAACTCTCTAGGGTTTCTCTGAAGCTCTGTGGTAAAAAACATAGCAATGAGGGAGATTCCTAGAGCACCATATGATCATGCGGTGTCATTCCTGGGTTCTTAGCTAGAAGTGATGTCACAGCATTATGATGTCACAGTGCCCCCCATTTGTCCCCCTGAAGCCCCACTGAGCACTGATGAGGGATCCACTGATTCTAGCGGGTGTCTGGCAACCTCAGTAAAGTATGAAACAAAGAAAGGAGCACAAAGTCTAGAGTCCTTCATGGCAGTTTGGATGCAAAATGCCTAAAAGAGGGTTCTTTTTTTAATGCATTAACTTACTTACTTCACTTATCATCCACTTTTCTCCCTGCAACTCAAGGCAGATTCCAAAAAAAACAAAAAACAAATTATGCTTTAAAGGCTAGTCTAATACCTGCAATAAACAAGGCAATAAAACTGGATTACACAGTGAAATAGGCCCAGTTCAATGTATCCAATATACTGGGTTATTCTGTGAGAAGACAATGAAACCAATGCATATACATTCAGTGAGAGGGGAAGGTGTCTAAAATTCTAAGTACAAAACTTACAACTTTATTACTGATATAAAAATAGAACTAGCGCCAATGAGTTTTCCAGGGAAGCACTAAAATCCAGACCCAGTTCCAATCCTATATGGGTGATCCATATTGTTGCTGGTTTGATTTACTGGGTTTGCACATGTACAGCCCTGCCAGCTGGATGATGGGATGAACCAAGCATACTCCCTTGGTGCCCAGAGGTCCTGGGGACACCCATGTGGAAGTTTCCTTCCTTGTGCTTCTGCCCCCCCCCCCCCCAGGATGATTGGTACGTTCACGAAACCTGGTATACCTAAACCTTTAATTAAAGTGGCTGATAAATAAGGTTATAGAGATGCAAGCCAAGATTACAGCTTGCTATTATCTGAGATATGTGTTTAGAATATGAATCGAGCGAATGCAGTGATCCTAGCATGACTGAATGAACAAGACTTTCCATTGCTGAAGAATATTGTTTTAATTGAGGGTCAATCATTCTTATGCTTTTGCCTTCACTTTTTTTGGTGACCAAAGAGCATGTGCTAATGTAAAGAAATAACAGCTTATGGTGTCTCGGAACTATTTAAGTCACCAGTGTTATTACTTGTGTTCAGAAGGAGGCTAATTTTAATGCGAGGAAGTGATGATGGTAGCTTTGCTGTCCCTGTTTGATGCAGTGAGAACGGTGAGTTCCTCACATTTACCACAGGAGGAAGAAGGCAGATGGGTCACCCAGTGGGGTCTGTGACTGATATTTCCTTGGAAATGACTAGCTGTTAGTCCTCCCATCTCAGAGACCAGGTCTTATAGAAAATAATGGCTCTTTAAATTTTAAAGGAACTGGAGACACTGACTAATAGCTGATTGGGGTAGACCTAGATTTGGAAGCTAGGTCTGCCATCCAGAGAAATTAATGGAGCCATTATTTACTATGGGTGATAGAGAGGCCAGATCTACACTTAAGAAATAATGACCCTTTAAAATTTAAAGGAAGGAAGAAGCTACCGAACAGCCATTTGGAAGACTAGCTTCCTCTCTCTCCCCCTCTTGACTCCTAGTGCCCCAAACACTCCTGAAATTATGGGAGATCAATTTTTGTCACTCCCAGAATCTTGGAGGGGTTGGGGTCATTCCAGTTACCCTGGAGCCCACTCAAAACAGCTGATTTCCAGCTGATTTTCAGACTGGGTATACCCAAGTTACACACCCATAGCTTAAACCTTCTTGATCACTGGTGAAGAAGATACAAATCCTTTAGAGTCATGTGGAGGCAGCCAGACAGAGCAGTTCTTTATCTTGATACAGGACTGCCTAGGGGATTATAGACCCATCAATGATAAGTAGAACTACAGTGATCAGATAGGTTGGGAACAAACCATTGTTGGGACATGTCAGTCTGTGAGGGGAAGTGAACTGGACAAAAAACGCAAAAGCTATCCGTGGTGAGTTTGGTCTTTAGACAATCAACAGCTCAACTGACCAGAGAGACCAAGATTTATTGTTATGGGCAGAACTGTAAGTAGTGAGGGGCACACTGGAATTTTGTGTCATCTGGGAGACACTGAAGTTCCGAGCAAGACTCAACAAATACAGAGAATGAAATTGTCAGTATATCAAGGGGGATGCAGGGACTCTTACATTTTTCAGGCATCATTTGGTGAAGGACAGTTACGTTATCTTTTATACGGTTTTTGTGTTAACTTCAAGTGTTTGAGTTTTCAGACTCTGATCCCAGGTTCTTATGGAATCAGACTTGTGCTTGTCACAGAAAGAGAGAGCGTGGTGTTCCAGCATGGTCTTGTCATCATACTTACCATGAGGGTTAGTATCACTCTGTCTCATTCTAAGTAATTCATAGAAACGTGCTGAACCCCATGCAGATTTTTTTGGGGGGTGGGAATACGAAACAGACAGAACATCAGTGTTAAATAGAGCCATGCTCTGGGCTTGGCCCAAGAAGGCCTGGGCTGACATCCTAACTTTTGAACTTGGGCCAGTCATTTCGTTTACTCTTACACTGTAGGCATATTTTCAGGATGCTGGCTCAAGCTTCTAAACTGCTCCCTGCCGCCCTCTACATTCCCAATATAAATTATCGCTTTGCTATATAACTCAGGGGGATGAAACAGGAACTTAGATGGCTAGAGCAAGTTTGGCGGCATACTCATGATGAAGCTGCAAGAACATCTTATAGGACACTTATGTCATTGTCTTCTCACAGAATTTTTTTACAGCCTCCATCACATCCACTAACTTGCACCCAGCACAATTGTTTAAGGTAATTGGATCTCTAATTCTTCTCACCAAGAGAATGAAAAATGTTAGGGATTCGGCTATCAGCTGTGAGGCTTTTGTGAGCTTCTTTGTGGCTAAAGTCTTGTTGCTCCACCACAACCGCCTGGCCAATATTGGTACAGTATGTAAACTGGAGGCCCTTTGGCCATCTCTGGATTCCAGTCCTGAAAAAACACAAAATGCCCTACATCTTACAACAGTACTACAGATAATATTAGAATTTCAACAGCCGATCCATATGTAAAAGAACCTCCTCAGGAAAGCTCCTCCATTAGCATGTCAAGCCTGGGAAGCTCCTACAAGATAATGACTCACCCCTACCTCACCTTCCTGAGTAGATACAAATTACCTGCCTACCATTTTTCTTCTCACATTGACACAGAGAGTACTCCATCTTTCTGTGTTATACCTCTGAGAATGCCAATCACAGCTGCTGGCGAAACATTGGGTACTACAATGCCAAGACCATGGCCATACTGCCCAGAAAATCTATCACAACGAATGAACTCTGGCCATGAAAGCCTTCAACAACATAGTGTATGATGTTTGTTTTATTGAAGTCATTGTACAGCATCCTGAGCCCTGCCTCAGGGAATGGACAGTATAAACATTGAATTTAATAAACAAACAAACAAATGATGGGGTAGAATAAAAATGGGGCAAGTAATTACATTCTTTCTAAGGACCAAACTGTGTAAACTCTTAAAAATTAATCAGGCTGGCCAACAGAGTTTCCCTGCAGCCACCCAGCAGCTGAGGGGAATGTCATTTTGCAGGGGCCTGATTCAGCTCAGGACTGGGGGGGGGGGGGGGGCAATGGTCCTGAACTGAGTTGAGCTCCCACAGTCTTAAAGATTACATTATCTGCAGCTGCTGTGTGGCTGCAGGGAAAATGAGCTGGGTCTGGGGAAGCCAGACACAACTCATTACAAAACATAACATGGAGTTAGACCCTACGCTGGGTGGGCAAGTGGAAGAGGACTCCTCCAGGATCCCCATATGGATTGGGTCCCTGTTACCTCTTTTTCCTCTGAACTGCTTGCTGTGGGGTTAAGGGCAAGTAAGTGCTGCTGTGTGAGCTTTAGAATTCATCTAAGTGGCTCAAGGACTGAAAGTACTTATACAGTCCTTCCTGATTGCCACTGTACAGATACATGGTTGTTTCAGCCTTGCTGTTCCCTTTCATCCCCACATGGCCACCAGCCAGTGTGGTGTAGTGGTTAAGAGCGGCAGACTCTAATCTGGAGAACTGGGTCTGATTCCCCACTCCTTCACATGACGCCTGCTGGGTAACCTTGTTCACAGTTCTCTCAGAATTCTCTCAACCCCATCTACCTCACAAGGGGATTGATGTGGGGAGAGGAAGGGAAGGTGATTGTAAGCTACTATGAGACTCATTAGGGTAAAGAAAAGCAGGGTATAAAAACCAACTCCTCCTCCTCTTCCTCCTTTTCTGCTTCTTCACCGTGTAGGCGCAGAATCCCACTACAAAACCTCATGCATTCTACTGAAATTCCTTTTACTTATGAAGAAATCCCTCAGATATTTCTTGCAAGCAGGAGCTCAATAGTTATAGGATATAATTATCTACTCTTTAATAGTAAACAGGGTTCCTAGTAGAGATAATATTTGAACCTGGTTTGGAAAGGAACCTGGTCAGCCTTAATCATGGTTAAGGTTAGTGCTATGGCTAAAAGGTGATGGGGTAAGTCCTAATGGAGAATTTGTTCACAAAAAGGAGAAGGGAAATGGAGAGGGATCAGGTAATCCTGTATTCTGCTTGTGATCTCTTAATCAGGGGTAGAGTTTGGGAACGTTATTTTTACCCTGAACAAAGATCTTGCTTGGGTCAGCTAGAGCTCCTTTGTTGCAAACTGTACCTTGACTTTGTTAATTCCTTCACTTTGCTTACTGTGAACTCTGATCTGGTTTTCCGTCATATGACCTGGGATGACCTAATTTTTGTGAAACCAGCTCATAGAGTTAACCTTTTGCTCTTCTCCAGATTTGGTTATAAGGGAAAATTGCAACTGTGGCTTCATTGAAACAGGACTTATAGGTGGGTACAGATTACTTTAAGTATATTTGATTGTTACAACATGGCTGCCGTGGGGATATCCACCCTAGCTGCGACCTGTAAAATCCTTTCCTAGTTAAATTTCATAGCTTCATGGACCAAATAAAGCAGTAATAACAGCAAGCATTTTAAGCAAAGAGTGTGAAGATAACTCTTGTTTCGGTACACTTGGAGTATATTCCTTTAGAAGAGACCGCTATCATTCCAGGCAGATGAACCGAAGATACAAGAAGAAATTAACCAGCACAGAATTCCATCTTTGTCTCCTGCAGCTCATTAGCTTGGAACTGTTTGGAGCCATCTAGCAATCTGTCTCCTTTGTCCAATATATAAAAACAGAAAGAGAACTTGAGAAGCCTGTGTATAAAACAGTCAGCTGTGACTCTAAAAGTCCCCAGAACAAATCTTGCCTCTGAAATGTTGACTGTGGCAGTAGAGCCACTGAGAGGGGAGGACTAGGGGAACAAAATTCTAAGGGCCCTGTCACCCAGGAGCCCATGGAGTAGGGCCATTCATGTGAGTAGGGTATGAGTGTGAATATAGGGGCAGAGGGAACCCTTGTCTTTGGGCCCAAGGGACTCAGCAGCCCTACTGGCAGACAGGGGGACTAGACATTATTCTCCATAGTGGTGCTCTTGATATTTATTCTGAACAGTGGACAAATATTATGAAAAAGTTATATTCATTTATCCATCTGTTTTTCTTCTGCCCACACTCCAAGGAGCTCTGGGCAGCTTTTATCTTTCTTCCTCTGCTATTGTATTTTATGACAATTTAGTAAGACAGGTTAGGCTGTGAGAGAATAATATGCTCAAGGTTTCCAAATGAGTTGCATGGAAGAGAGGGGATTTGATCCCTGGCCTCCTCAGTGGAAGGGCTTCTGGTGTCCTGGCCCCACTGGTGGACCTCCTGATGGTACCTGGTATTTTTGGCCACTGTGTGACAGTGTTGGACGGAATGGGCCATTGGCCTGATCCAACATTGGCTTCTCTTATGTTCTTGACACACTAAGGATTACACAACACTCTCTTCCATCTCATTCAGACAATTGCCATAGTGATAGAGATTAAGTTACCTCTTTTAAAGATTTATTTCTAAATAAGTTTCCCATGGAAGTGGTGTAATGAAATGCTGCACTGTGTTTGTTTTTGTCAGTTGTATTCTGCTTTTCTTACTGAAGGGACCCAGAGCAGCTCACAAAAAAGTACTCCCCCCCCCCAAATCCATAAATTTAATCAGATAATACAATTAAACAAACAAAACAAACATATATTGGGCTGATTTTGATTGATGAGGTTACATGGGCCCCTGCTTATGAGACAATTGTTGTTCCACTCTGCCTTTCAGCTTGTGTCTGTAGCCATGCAATGGGCTTTTAATACCTATAATGAGAAGAAAACAGACTTAGGCCAGTGAGGAACTCAGCTGTTGCTCGCTTCCTGCTTCCAAGATCTTCTCTTCCCCTCTTCTTTAGGTTTGTAATGATTTGGTAAGCCACAAAGCTGCTATGGGAGAGTTACTTCAAATGTCAGGAGGACAGTTCTGATTGGAGGATCTGAAACTTTCTGTAGACTTAATTGCTGGATATTGATTGTTGAAGATCTGGGGCAGATGGGCTGGAGTGATGGCTGACACTTGGCAACGTGCTTAAAGGGAGATATGACACCATAGCATAGATTAATGTTATGTTTAGATTCTATCTGCCGCTAGTGTAAGGTGGAAATCTAATTTTTCATGGATTTTCCCATTTGAGATGAAGCCCCCATTTGATGCATCCCATACTGTTCTCAAATATCCCCTGACCCTCAAGATGATCCTTGTGGATGGTGGAGAGGGTTACAGCAGACAGAGGGAGGGAGGAAAGATCCTTCCAGCAGCAGAACGGAGCAGGCAGATCTTGAGATCAAACCTGGCATGTCTTTTGGTAAAGTTCATTTAATTTAAGGACAAATATTGTTCTTAAGGTTCAGCTGGCTTAGTTTATTAGTTCTTGGTGTGATTGGTTTATTGGAGGATCCGTTGCTCTCACATCTACTCAGTAAGGTTTGCTGGAAAATTAGGCGGTAGACTGAGGAAGTGGTAGAATGGAATGTGCCACCTTGAACTACAGGTTATGGGATTCCAGACCTGAATGTTCATTTACATAAAGTCCATGCAAGTAGAAAAGTAGTACAGGAGGGGGGAAACATTCTATCCTTTCTTTGTGTTTCGGATTTCTATTTGCAAGGAATTTTTTGGCATTGTGGAAGCCTGTAATCCTCCAGGATCCTCCGCCAGCATCCTGAAGTACAGCGCATTCTGCCTCTCATTATCTGACTACCTCATTCTCACCTATTGCATGTGTAAATCAGTCCTTATAAATGAATGTGATATGTCCTCATTATACAAAATTGACTTGGTTGGTGGCAGCATATATGCAATGTAACCAAGTGGATGGGAATGATTGCATTATGTTATAAACTGAAAGAAGGCTTTCAGGTGGGTGCATAATCGAGTTCACATATGTCAAGATCCTCTTCCCTTCCCCATGTCGTCTTACCTGTCATTTTCAGTTCCAGCAATTTACAGAAGCCACCTCCTGACTCTGAGAGTGGTGAAGTCTAAACTCCGCTTTCCCAGGCACATACTCCCTTTAGTTTTCAAGCACTTCTTAACTTGATAAGGATTTTCCAATCAGCCTCTTTCATTATCTGCTGGCAATATTAATTCAGGATGTATTCATGTTGAACAGTTCTATCTTATCGGGTGAAGGAGTGGGGAACACAATAGAAGTGGTAATATTCTTGGGCTATAATTATATTCACACTTGATGTGCTACTGGAATTACTGGCAAGTTTAAAATAGGGAGTTTGGGAGTTGTTGTATCTATGGATTAGTGATGAAAGGGCACTTAATATCAGCTTTAGCAGATGGGAATCTCCCCAGTGAAGAGTTTACGTTATTATCATTACTGTAGAGTTGCTCATGTAAAGCAAAATGAGTTAACTTCTCAGCCAGTTTCTCTGGAAATTGTTGGCTATAGGGAGTTTCAATGAAAAGGTCTGTTATGGGACCCTGCCCAAAAGACCACAGTTAAACAGTGGAGTCAACTGAGCCTGAGTCGGTGTGTGTGTGTGTGTAATTTAAAAAAAAAAATCAGCTCTGAAAATTGCATTCCCCATTTTGGTCAGAACTGACAAGACTGCAAAACAGGGGGCATAGATCTTCAGTGTTAGGACTACTGGAATGCCCATCAGTTTGGCTCACATTCTGCTCACCAGTCACAATCAGGAAGCCAGTTTTTCATAAGAACATAAGAGAAGCCAATGTTGGATCAGGCCAATGGCCCATCCAGTCCAACACTCTGTCATACAGTGGCCAAAAACACCAGGTGCCCGCAGAAGGTCCAG
Organism: Lepidodactylus listeri; assembly: GCA_029233225.1. Lineage (NCBI taxonomy): Eukaryota > Metazoa > Chordata > Lepidosauria > Squamata > Gekkonidae > Lepidodactylus > Lepidodactylus listeri. Next base: position 27,343,474 of record JARCFY010000008.1, read on the forward strand.
CAGTGGGGGCAGGAAGCCATCCCACTGTTGCCCCCCCAAACACTAAGAATACAGAGCATCATTTGCCCCAGACTGAGAGTTCCTATCTATACTTTGTGGCTAATAGCCACTGATGGACTTCTGCTCCATATGTTTATCTAATTCCCTCTTGAAACCATCCATGCTTGTAGCCGCCACCACCTCCTGTGGCAGTGAATTCCACGTGTTAATCACTCTTTTGGTGAAGAAGTACTTCCTTTTATCTGTTCTAACCCAACTGTTCAGCAATTTCATGGAGTGCCCACGAGTTTTTGTATTGTGAGAAAGGAAGAAAACGACTTCTTTCTCCACCTGCTCTATCCCATGCATAATCTTATAAACCTCAATCATGTCACCCCTCAGCCGTCGTCTCCCTAAACGCTTCAACCTTTTTTCATAGGAAAAGTGTTCCAACCCTTTTATCATTTTAGTTGCCCTTTTCTGCACTTTTTCTAATGCTATAATATCTTTTCTGAGGTGTGGCGATCAGAACTGTACACAGTACTCCAAATGAGGTTGCACCATCGATTTATACAGGGGCATTATGATACTGGCTGATTTGTTATCTATTCCCTTCCTAATAACCCCCAGCATAGCACTGGCCTTTTTCATTGCAGTCACACACTGTCTCGACATTTTCATTGAGTTATCTACTACAACTCCAAGATCTCTCTCTTGGTCAGTCTCCGCCAGTTCGGACCCCATCAACTTGTATTTATAGTTAGGATTTTTGGCCCCAATGTGCATCACTTTGCACTTGGCCACATTAAACCCCATTTACCACGTTGATGCCCACTCATCCATCCTGGACAGATCCCTTTGGAGTGCCTCACAATCCTCCCTGGTTCTCACCACCCTGAACAATTTCATGTCATCTGCAAATTTAGCCACTTCACTGCTTACTCCCAACTCCAGATCATTAATAAACAAGTTAAAAAGCATCGGACTGAATACTGACCCCTGCGGTACACCACTGCTTACCTCCCTCCACTGAGAAAATTGCCCATTAATATTCACTCTCTGTTTCTTTTTAATTAGACAGTTTTTGATCCACAAAAGGACTTGTCCTTTTATCCCATGACTATTGAGCTTACTTAGGAGCCTTTGATGCTTTTTAACTTGTTTATCAAAAGCTTTCTGGAAGTCAAGGTAAACAACATCTATTGGTCCCCCTTGTCCACATGTTTGTTTACTTCCTCAAAGAACACTAACAGGTTAGTGAGACAAGATCTTCTCTTACAGAACCCATGCTGAGTCTTCCTCAATAGATTTTGTTCATCAATGTGCCTACTAATTTTTTTCCTTAATAACAGTTTCCACCAACTTACCCGGTATTGATGCCTGGTTTGGCTGTTCATCAACATGTACATGGCTGTTTGGCAGGTGGTTTCACTGTATTTCTTCCTAAGCATGCAGTGTAGTGCAATCAGCAGTGGGGTACCACAAGCTATCTGATTTGTTCATAAATGATTTGGAATTGGGGGTGAGCAGTATAATACTCAAATTTGCTGATGATATAAAATTATTCAGGATGCTGAAAACTAAGGTGGATTGTGAAGAGCTACAGGAGGATTTCTCTAAATTGGATGAGTGGCAACAATGTGGCAAATGAAGCTCAATGTGGGTAAAGTGATGCATATTGGAATGGGGGGGGGGGAATCCTGATTTTAAATAAATGCTGATGGGGTCTGAACTGGGCAAAACTGAGACTGAAAGAGATCTTGGGCGTGTAGTGAAAAGTTCAATGAAAATGATTACCCAGTGTGTGGTGGCAGTAAAAAAGGCATTCAATGCTAGGAATCATTAGGAAAGGGACTGAAAATAAAATATCCAGTATTGTAATGCCATTGTGTAAAGCTGTGGTGTGGCCTCGTTTGGAATACTGTATCATTTTGGGTTGCTGTATCTCAAAAAATGACACTGCAGAGCTGGAAAAAGTACAAAGAAGGGCAACCAAAATGATTTAGGGACTGCAGTATTTTTCCTGTGAGGAAAAGTGGAAGAGTCTGGGCTTTTTCAGTCTAGATAAAAGATGACTAAGAGGGGACATGGTAGAGATTTATAACATGTTGCATGAGGTGGAAAAAGAGGATAGAGTGAGTTTTTTTTTTCTCCCTGCCCCATAATACTAGAAGTTGTGGGCATCCAGTGAAATTGTTGGGAAAAACAAAAGGAAACAGTTCTTTGCTCAAAAAGTAATTAAACTGTGAATTTCACTGTGAGAGGAGGCAATGATGGCCACAAGCACGGATAGACTTAAAAGGGAATTAGATCCATGGAGGAAAGGTCCAACAATGGCTACTAGCTATGGTGACTGAAGAGAGCCTCCATCTATAGAGACAGCAATCCTCTGAAGACCAGTGCTGGGAGGCAGTAGCAGCAGGAGAGAGCACTGGTCTCTACACGCTGTATATAGCCCTCCAAGGTAATAGGATGGCTGCTGAGTGAAACAGAGAACTGGACTCGATGGACCACTGGTCTGAACCGGCTGGCTGTTCTTATGTTCTTAAAACTAATTTGCAGCACCCCTACTACTCAACAGGAATTATTCTGATCTGACTGTCTCCACGGTGTTTATCACATAGCCAGACCTGATCATAGTGCCAGGACACGGTACTGTCAGCGGAACAGAATATCCCCTTCATCCCTCCCAGTGCAGCCCATTAGTCTCCCTGAAATGCTGCTCCTGGGGCACAGGGGACCTTCAGGAATGGCACAAAATCAGGGGTCTGTAGAATGAAGAGGAAGCAATTACACTTTGCCTTCTGTTCGCAGAAAATTTAATCCAGATCCAACCCAATGGAAAATTGTGACAAATTCCAGCAGCCCAGATCTTCACATGACTTTTAGAGGGTCTGCTAGATGATCCAGAATTAAGCCGTGAAACACACAGTGCAGAGCAACACAATCACAAGTCATAAATGCTCATCTCTCGTATTAGCTGGCAACCTTGGCAGTGGCTGGACATTCATCACTGGAGTACCCTCACTCCTTCGGCTTGATACCGTGTACAACCAGGAGGTGGCATTATGATTCATGCTTATCCACAGGTCAGACCTGCAGACCACAAGAAAGTGATGCCGCTGACTTTTACTGCAAAAAATGATGCCGACCATTCCAAAACTCTGGCTTTTGCACAAACAGTTCTCACAAATTCCTAAATTACCATCCATGTTGCTTTATCTCTAGTTGGTTGGCCAGCTTGGTAGTGGTAAGATCAAAAGGGGAAAGAGTGGAAATTCATGGTGGAGATGAGGAGAAAGAGAAGACGGGAGTACGTTTGGACCCAAAGAAAACTGGGATTACAATAATCCTTTGAAACCAAACACTAGCATGCCTATTTTACAGACTCTGTAACCGAAGGTGAGATATTTATCTGTGGTCCTCCAAGGAAACCATGTCTGAGCTGGGATTATAGTGAGCCTTCTATGCTAAAAAACTGACTGGTTCTCTCTGGGCAGTTTTTCTTTTAATATAAATTCCTGTCATCTGTAGCAGAAAACAGATGGTGGAAGGCCAACCTCCTGGTCCTTGGCAAATACATTTATGTCAAAATCAATGCCTCTGTTTTATGAACCTTTTAAATGAAAGCAACAAGATTTTTTTAACCCTCTTTCAACTTAGCAAAGTTACAGGGAAGAAGCAAACCGCTTGATGTCTAAGACTAAGTGAACCCAGGTGCTGGATATGTCAAAGGTAATCCGAAAGCTTTTGATCCTGTGGGTGACACATAGAACAGCACTCAGCAATGGCTGGAGACTGCCCCGGCAACAAGCAACATTCCGTATCTGGGTTAAAAGGAACAAAAAAAGAGGGGAAATGCCACTACATATATTAGGTGAAAACAGGCCTGTTTGAAAAATAGCAAGCAAGACATGGTGGGGTTGGGTGGGGTGGGGTTGGGTGGGGTGGGGTGGGGTGAGGGAGATACAGTGATCAATAAAAGCCTCACATAGATGGAGAGCTTGACACAGGTCTAGTCTCAGATGATATGTTGCAGCCCCAGTTGGTGAAGCCTATTCTCATTTACACTGTTGAAAAGTATAAGCCACAGTGAAACCCACACAAGTGCCGTAATAACCTTCTAAAGACGACACTATGTACATTGAAATCAACATGCATAGAGAGAGGTGGAGTGGGCATGAGCATGCTAGCCTAGATGTGATTGCTGACTTGTGAGTAGGGAGTCTAGGTACATACTTCCCCTGACCATGTGTTGGTTCCATCCCCATGACTGGGGATGCCGCTTTTCCAAATGTACGCAATCATGGGGAAGAAACTTTCAGGTACAGGTGGTCACACCTAGGTGAAGGGTGGGACTAATAAGTATCAACATCAGATCAATTTTCTTTTCAGATGGGAATTATTCTCCCTCTTCCTCCTTTAGGGTCCCAAAAGAACTTCTAGTTGATAATTCCCATCCCCCCCTTCCAGCTGCCACCGATGAAGTCCCCAGAAGGAAGGCAAGAAGCCCCCAAGTACCCCTCAGTGATTCAGCTCAGCTCTGTTTATTGTATTACACTGTCGGTTTTGTGTTTTCTAATTTTGTAGTTCAGTTTTAATGAGTGTATGCTTCATCGGGGTTCACTTAGCCAATGGGCATCAAGGGCAGTTGCCCTGTGTCCTGTGATGGAGGGGCAAGCAACTGCAGCTCCAGTTTGGTGGAGTGGTTAGGAGCGCAGACTCTAATCTGGCAGAACTGGGTTTGATTCCCCACTCCTCCACAAGCAGCTGCTGGTGTGACCTTGGGTCAGTTACAAGTTCTTTCAGAGCTGTTCTCTCACGAGAAGTTCTTGAAAGAGCTCTCTGAGCCCCACCTACCTCACAAGGTGTCTGTTGTGGGGAAGGGAAGGGAAAGGAGATTGCAAGCTGCTCTGAGACTCCTTTGGGTAGTGAAGGGTGTGGTATACATCCAATCTCCTCCTCTTCCTCCTCTTCCTTTTCCTTTTCTTCTCCTTCTTTCACCCCTGGCCAAGAAGGTGGGGAGAAAAAGATCAGCACGTTCCTGCTGCTGCTTTCCTCTGTCCCATCTGTGACTTGAACAGCCAGCTTCCAAAGGCAGCTTCTGTGCATCGCTTTTGGCCCTGGTGTAGGCCCAGCAGTGAGGAGGAAGTGATTCCATGAACCCATCCTGGACTTCCACCAAGGGCCACAGAATTACTTGAGACTACCCCTGTGTTTGTTATTTTCTCTTAAAAAAAAAAAGTAACTTGTCTTCTTATGTGACTTATCTTCTTGAGAAAGGCAGACTATAGATGAAGTAAATAAATAAGTCTACTTCCACAGGGATATTTAACCTTAGTAGTTGTTGTTGTTGTTTCCATTTTTTAAAATGTTTTCATTTCAAGCTTATCAAAAGTAGTTTGGTCCCTGCCCTCGCCAGGTGTAGGGGACATTTTTTTTTTTGCCTATTTATATGGTAAGACGAAGGTTAAGGTATTCTAGACATAGCCGCAGGGTTCTTCATGCATTCTGGCCAATTGAGGTGAGGTTATGCAGCAGCTATTTAAGAATGCTATGCTTCTTGCATGCAGGCTTTCACCGAACTGGGGAGGGGGTGCGGAATAGGCTTCTCTGTTTTCTTCTTTCTTTATAGCGGTGGAAAGTGCCGTCGAGTCACAGCAGACTTATGGCGACCCCATGGGGCTTTCAAGGCAAGAGATGTTCAAAAGTGGTTTGCCATTGCCTGCCTCCATGTCATGATCCTGGTATTCCTTGGAGGTCTCCCATCCAAATACTAGCCAGGGCCGACTCTGCTTAGCTTCCGAGATCTGACAAGATCTGGCTAGCCTGGGCCATCCGGGTCAGGGCCCTTCTCTCTTTAGTTTCCACCTATTCTTTAACTTTAGATGCTTCTGTTGCTTTCAGGGTATGTCAAAGCCATCTCTTTCCAGAAAGAGGAGATAAAGAGCAACATTTTTTGAACTGATCTGAACTCTTGAAGCTGACAACAAATACCATCTTTGAGCTTTCTTGCTTATTAAGGCATCCCACGACCCTAATTTTATTTATTTATTTATTACTGGGATTTATATCCCACCTAGCTGGTGTGGCTCAAGGCGGCTCATAAAAGTTACACAGAACAATATAATTTATCATAAAATGACAGCTTAAAATACACACAATCCACAAAGGATCACCAGATTTCACAGAATTACACAGAATTTGGTGGCCAACATTACTTCCAAGGCGGAATACAGCAATTTCCAGGCCCCCGGCCAGGAGCTTACAACAGTTGATTTGTCTCGGCGCTTTCCAGAGGCCCCCTTCCCCCAGTGGCAGCTCCTAATCAAAAGCCTGGCAGAAGAGCTCCACTTTGCCAGCCCTGCAGAACTGCAAAAGGTCCCGCAGGGCCCTGATGTCATCTGGGAGCTCATTCCACCAGTAAGGAGCTGCCACTGAGAAGGCCCTGGTCCTGATGGTTGTCGACCTGGCCTCTCTTAGGCCGAGGAGGACCAGACAATGTTGGGTGCCTGATCGCAGTTCTCTTTGGGGTATATATGGGGAAAGGTGGTCCCTTAGGTAGGCAGGTACACCCAGGGTTGTATTTTGGATTTTTTTTGTGTGTAAGTGAGGACATTAATTTAATTGTATGTAATATTTTATTCCAAAAAATCTGATTTGGGATCTGCTCCCCATTACTGTAAATAATTTGCTGAATATTTTCCCCACCAACAGCAGTTATTGCCACTTACATTTTGATAAAGGTCCCCTAGCTTAGGAGATGCTAGATAACAACAGTACATAATTTTCTCAAGATTATCTTTAAAACTGGCACAAGGTGAAGCTGTAGAACATTATGTAAAAATATGAAGCCAAATATCCAAAGGCCATTATCCACTCTGTCCCACTGCTCTTTACAATTGTTCCCTCTGTGATCTTCCAATTCAATTAGTACACCATTTACATTAGACAGCAAGCCTTTAATAGTCTTGTATTAAAGAAAGCATTTTTAACTTGGTCCAGGCTTGGCATCCTGCTATTTTTATATTTATCACAGTGTAATTCCTTAATTGAAAGTGCTGAAATCAAGATCACTGAAATCATGTTTTTTTTCTTTTAAGATATCTAATGGGAATGCTTCTTGCATCTAGAGTTCTTATATGAAATCTATCAGAAGTGTTCCCCAAGCAGAGAAAAAAAGATCATAAATAAAAGAACTTGACAAAGACCACTCTTAACTCTCTGAAGGGGAGGGAAGGTGACATGGTCAAGCCCAATCTCATCAGATCTCAGAAGCCAAGCAGGGTTAGTTCTTGGAAGAGAGACCATCAAGGAAGGCTCTGCAGAGGAAGGCAATGGCAACCCACCTCTGCTTCTCACGTGCCTTGGAAGCCCCTTGCTGGGGTCTCCATAAATCAGCTGCAACATGACAGCACATAATGCACATAAGCTTCTGAGACTTGAAGTTTTGTAAGATGTGTCCAGGGTTTTTTTTTTTCCCCTGGGGGAACATGTCGAGACAGAGTTCCAGAACCTCTTTGTTAAAATTCTTTTTTAAATGTTTTAAATTTCATGAGTTTTTAGTATACAGACTGAAAGCTTCATTTCCCTCTTGAGAATTCCGGCACATCTTTTTCAACCCCCCCCCCCCCCAAACCTCTGGTCATGTCCCAGACTATCAAAACTGCATCATTTCAGATAGTTCTTTGCTTGTACCCTTTAGAATAATAGCAATGGAATCGCTGATAAATTGTTGCTCTATGATTCCACACGGGACATCTTTTTCCAACAAAACCCCAAGAATTAATAAAATTTCAAACATGCTTTATTGATAGACGTTGGATTAGGCATCCATAATACATTTTTTCTCATTTGTGCTGTTTTTTATTCTCTAAAGCATTTTGGGATCCAACTTGTGGTTGGGAAATGGGACTAAAATAAAAACAAATAATGACTGCTACCTCGCTGTAAAAACCAGGGGAAATAAGCCAAACAATATTGCAAAGCATTCCTAAGCAGAATGATTTTTAATGGGCTCTGAAGGTTAGAACGGATAAAATGAAGTACTTCTTCACCCAAAGAGTGATTAACATGTGGAATTCACTGCCACAGGAGGTGGTGGTGGCTACAAGCATGGATGGCTTCAAGAGGGAATTGGATAACATATGGAACAGAGGTCCATCAGTGGCTATTAGCCACAAGGTATAGATAGGAACTCTTGGTCTGGGGCAAGTGATGTTCTGTATTCTTGGTGCTGGGGGGGCTACAGTGGGAGAGCTTCTAGTCTCCTGGCCCCTCTGCTGATGGTACATGGTATTTTTGGCCACTGTGTGATGGAGTGTTGGACTGGATGGGCCATTGGCCTGATCCAACATTGGCTTTTCTTACGTTCTTATGTTCTTATAACTCTATTTAAGATTGTACTTCTGGATTGCTAGCTTGCTGTTCTAGTGACTATCATGATTGCATAGTATGTTATGATTGATAATGGAGTCCTAAATAGAGTTATATCACTCTACATCAATTGACATCAGTGGTCTTAGAAGGACTGAACTGCTTCATATTGCACTGCAAGTAGACTTCTGTCAAAATGTTTGCTACTTGTGTGATGTCAGAGAGCCCAAGCCATCAGTTTCCATCAGCTGCAGTCTCAGTAGAGAGCACAATCCAGCTGAAGGATGCTTAAAATCTGACTGATCTAAATGGGAGAGCTGGTATATGTACACCCAGCCCTCCACATATTTATTCAGGAGCAAGTCCAATTGATTTTCAATGGGAATTAATTCCAGGAAAGTACTCTCGATGCCTTAAAAAGTGTTTGACTCTAGTTGGATTGTGCACCAAAAGGCAATTAATATCAAAATTGATATTTCAGTGTCAAACAAGCATTATTACCTTGACTGGGTCCAGTAATGGAATCCATCTAATTTAGAAAATAGAAGCAGAATCTCCAGCAGGATTAAGCTAAAATATTCTTGGTTTTCCGCTAAGGCTGATTTGAACTTTTGTTGTATTAAAGGATTGTTTCATTAAAGGATTGATTGAAATTTGAGGTTTTAGAATAGAATAAGGCTTTGTTCTAATGAAAGTTTGAATCCCACCCCACTTGTCTCTTCTATGAATTTAAGCTACTGAATGGGCACAAGTTTTCGAAGTTCCAAGGGCCCCCTTGTTCCCTCTTATTTTGCCTAATCATTTTTGCTGTTTTCCATAGTTTATTCTCATTTTTGTGTTCATGAGGAGAGGCAAGGATGTTGAACCCAGCCTGCAAAAACAGAAAGCCTCTCCGCTACTTTTCTAATATCTGAAATTCCAGTAGACATTGTACTTTCTTTATATCCTGAGGGACAAGAAACTTACATAAAAAGATAATAAGCGGGGGGGGGGGGGGGGAGAGTGACGGCAAGTTGCGCAGTCGCACCCAATACAGCCTCCGCATCAGGCTCCTACAAAAGAAATAAATTTAAAAAATGGGCTGCAATTTAAATGTCACAGATTTACTAAAACAATGGGGAAGAATAGAAGAGCAAAAAATGCCAAGAATCCTTCCAAAACAATGCCTAGAGCAATGCAAGAAAGCCAAAACTCTTTGGATGAAGACTCTCCTCCCCCATTGGAAATGGGGGGATTCTGTAAGTAAAAGGCAGAAGATTCTGTAAGTAAAAGGAAAAGAGAAAACTCTTTAACCAAAAAGCATTTACAGGAGATGCTGACAGATTTAAAACAAGACTTAGGCCGAGGACAGATTGGCAGTCTCGGCCGCTCTGCCTCCACTTCAAAAGCGGAGGCAGAGCGGCCATTCAGACGGCCGCATCTGCCCTGAGGAGGTGGCCCAGACGCATTGCATCCGGCACCATGCTCCTCCCGCAGCAGCCGAGCACCACTTCAAAGTGGTGCTCGGCTGCTGCGGCGCGCGTTCCACCCACCGGAGCAGGTGTGAACGCGCGCGGGCAGGGGGAGCCACGCGGTATCCGCCCACCACCATAGGAAGCCGCCCGCAGTCTGAACGCTGCAGGCAGCTTCCTTCTGGCGGCGTGAAGACGCCATGTGGGAAATTCCCCCCACCTTAGTCTGCCATGCCGCAGACTGCCAGTATGTCCGCAGCCTTAAAAGAAGAGATAAGAAACAGCATTACTCCTGTTATAAATAAGTTGGATGAAGTCAATAAAAAGCTACAGGATGTACAGGAGAAGGCGGAGTTAGCAGCTGCCAGCAACCAAAAGAACTCTAAAGAAATAGCTGAACTGAAAACTTTTGAAGGATGGGAAAAAAGTAAGCTAATGTTGTTGGAAAGCAAATCACGGGAAACCAAAGTAAAATTTTGTGGAATTTCTTTGAAATTTGAGCTAAGCAAGGACCTTACTGTTGCTTTAAATGAATGTTTAGAAGGAATTATACAGCTTCCGGGACCAGTGGTCCCGCTTTCCGCTTAACCCTCTCCCTCCTGAATGGACTCACCAGTGTTAATACCTGACATTGTGGCAGATCTTAAGGGTGTAAAGACTAAGCGGAATTTCTTGGATATTGCCAGGAAGAACAGCGGTTTGAACCTTGAAGACACTTTGGTCCAGCTGTACCTTGATATTCCCTTTGAAATAGTAAATGCTAGGAAAAATATGCACCCAATTGCACAAAAGCTTGCAGAGAAGAACTACAGGTACCATTGGCTTGCCCTCAGACATATATCAGTCACACACCAAGGACGTGTATTCACAGTCATGATTTAGCACCTGGTGAAGAACTTCTGAAGATGTTGGACTTGGATTCGGGCTAGGAAATCAAGAACTGGTAACCAAAGAAGAGGAACATACTATAAGACTGCAAAGAACTATATTGGAGGAGATAGTAGCTATAGAGTTATCATTTTTGTTCTTTTGTTTTTCATATTTTCCCCAAGTGAAGTAGCCTGGAATATAAAGCATAGGGGAGCACGCGGGAAGGGGCATTGGGATTCCCACCCCCCACATCTCCCCAGTGGGCAAGATTCACATTTTGTGAGACTGCTTCAGAACTTCTCTGGAGTCCCGAGGGGAGGGAACGCTGATTAGAAGAGCTCCAGTTAAAGAGGAAGAACAAAATTTGGTAAAAAAAAACCCTTAAGCGAGCAGAGTAATGAAATGGAGTATTATTTTGTTTCTATCTTACTTTACTGTGAATCATCTTAGTATATTAGTTTTGAAATGAAAATGAAATGTATATAGAACATATGGTTATAAACATAAGAATATCTAATGGGAAACTATGGGAAACAGAGTTTATAATTGCAGTTATACTGGAGTAATTTTGAGAGGCAGAAATATTTATTTAGGCATGCCAACATCTATCTGACTTAAATAATGATTATAATTTACAAATGAAATAGTAGCAGAATAGAGTTGGCAACTTGTAGTAGAAAATGTTTAAAGAATGTTAATTTCATTTCCTGCTGTAAAAAATTGTAATTAATTTGTAAGATTTTAAAATTAATAAAAAAATTAATTGCAAAAAAATAATAAAGGCTATGATTTTTAGAGAATTGATTTCTGTGTCCATTAACACATATATATGCCTTGACCAGGATAGCCCAGGCAAGTCTGATCTTGGAAGCTAAGCAGGGTTGACTTTGGCAAGTGCTTGGATGGGAGACCTCCTTGGAATACCAGAGCTGGGAGGCAGAGGCAGGCTTTATTCAGCCACCTCTCTGAATATCCTCCATATTCCCAGTAGGGATCAGTCATGAGAAGTCACCATGACTTCCAGGTGCATGCACAGACACACACATATTATGTCTTTTTGGCACTCCTGGAGAGTTGCAGCTTATGCAGTTTATACCCTGACTCCTGGAGATTTCCCAGAATGCCTGCAGGGTGGGCTCCCAGGATGCACCTGGGTATCCCAGGGTCCACCAAGTCAAAGGGGATGGACAGTGTGATGTAGAATGGGTGGAGCCAGAGGTTTAATAAAAGTGCTTGCTCCCAGGAGGGAGGGTCTCTTGGTGCTGACTTCAGGAAGAGGACAGGCTGCTGAGCTCTGTTCAGCAGGTCTGTGGCCATCTTGAACATGCTGCTGAGCCTGGCTGAAGGCAAAGAACCTTAAGTAATGAGACACCTTTAAAACCTTTAGTAACTTTCTAAGGTTGAAACTGCCTACTCTATTTCAATATCTAGTAGAGTAAATTTAGAACCAGGGAAAGAAGGATGCAGTTATGACTATCTTTTATTTTTCCTTCTGGTTGCAGATCTGGTGCTGCGCTAAACATATGCTTGTAACCTTTTCCTCTTTTTAATAAATATTTTACTTTTTGAAGCTGGTAGTGTTCTCTGGACCACATAGTTCCCCAACCACTTTAGACCACACTACTGTAAGAGGGGAGTACCGGGAAGGGAGAAGGCAAGCAGTCAAGGCATGTGTTGCCAGTCCTCCAGGGGGTCTCCAAAGAAGGAATTTGATCCCTGTGGTAAACAGGAGCTGGGTAGCAGGAGACCAGAGGCAGGGCCTTAGTTTGAGAAGGGGTATCAGGAATCAGTCCCTCCTGGCAGGAAGACCCCAACAGGACAGTGGTGGCAGCAGTACTCTATTGGAAGGAAGTGAAATAGCACACACCAGGAAATAGCGCCATTCAAGGAGGAGGCTGGCAGGACAGGGTCTGTAAATCAGAGCAGGCCTGTGCCATCACATGGCTCTTAAACCAGTTTATACAAGTGATCCAGTGTGCAGCCCTTTCTTTGGCACTTTACAAGGAAAGGTAGGACAAACAACTCTGGACTGTGCTTTAGGTGTCCTGTATTTTGCCTTGATGCTTCCTGATAATGGTACTCCATTAGCACACCCCACTGATAATCGCCTTTCTTAGTAGTAAATCACCTGACATGCCTGCCAAGTTTATTTGCTCTTTGCAGTGTATCCTGGGATAGCTTTCTGGACATGAAACTTCATCGCCAAACTGTTTGCATGAAAAACCACCATGAAAACTTGGATTGCAAGTTTAATCTATTGTATTCCCCCCCCTCCCCCAAAATCGTATTATCATAGTTTGCTAAGCGGGGGATGCAAAGTGAGACATGGTACTGCTGGAATTATATAGATGTTGCAGTCAAAGTGAAATGCTATGCACAAGTCAAGAAGCAGGATATAAACTTGCTGGCAGTCAGCAGAAGGGGAAAAATTGTTCTGTCCTGAATAGCTCTGCTTTTCCCTATCTCTTCTTCTGAGTTAATAAGCATTACCATTTTCATGTAAATAACCCTATTTACACTAAGTAAGAGCACTAAAAAAGGACATGAACCAGACAAATACCGGCTGGGTTTTCTGCCCTATATTCAATGGCTGGTGAAGGTTTTCACAATGCTTCGGAAAATTAGGGGAAGTCATGGTCTGGTTCTTGCAAATGTCATTGTCCCAGAGAAAAACCTGTCAGCTTCAGATAAGAGTGAAATGGCAAAAAGACGCAGGCAAAAAATGGACTTTATTTTTTTAAAAAACTGTCTACCACTCAGGATGGAAATGTGCAGGAAGTCAGCCTCCTATGCCTTTTCCATGTATGCCACCGGCTCTGAGAAAAACCAAGGTCTTTAACAACTGAAGCCAATGCCCTGATGGACCACAACAGGGAAATATTGTCATAAATATCTGTATCCCACCTCAACCAGCTCATAGGTTGGTTCCATCTGTTTAGGCAATGAATAATTGAATGAAAGGAAGCAAAACAAAAGGCATATGTCTTTCTTGATCCACCCATTCTTAAAGGTTTCCGGGCCAAGACGGGACAAAAGTCCCAGCTCTCTTGGACTGGGAACACTTCCATAAATGCTCCTCAGGCTTCGCGCTTGGCTGAGTAGCGCAAAACTCCTCTTTGTACAGCCAGTGTTGTGTGAGTAGGAGTTTAGACTTAGAATGGGCCTTTGTGACATTGACAGAGAAACTTAGCCACACTGGTTCACAGTGTCTGTTTTTGACCCCAAAGTTGATAGATGCTTCCTCAAGAAATGCCAGGGGGAAATGACCCAAATAGGGTGTGTGAAGAAGCAGGAAGGGCAATATCCTTCAGCCACAAACCTCTTCCCCCCCAGAGCATTTTTTTAGCACAATCTTCGTGAATGGAGATAAATCAAATAAAGCACATTTCCCTATTTTCTCCGAGACAGTGTCTGACAGCACTGGGGATTGGTTTGGAGCTGGTTGAGATGTGTACCACTGACATGCAGTTTGGATTTTTTTTCAAGAGTGGCTGAGGTTTCCATCAAACACAGGCCTATGGGACAACCACAGATTATTTTTCGATGCCTCTGTATGGCGCCTATTTATTAATTCACTCTGTGCATTCTGCTGATATCTTCAAGCCCCTAACAGGATTCAAAGCTTATTGTGCTAGCAACTATGTAGACACTCATCTAGTCATCAGGGCCCTCTTGCTTTCTTTATATGTATTTAATGGCAGCCCAGACTCACAATTAATGTGAATTTATGTTCCTAGAGTCTAGTTCCGTCTTTATAGAGGACAGCAGGACTTTTCAGAAGCATGAATCAACATTCAGTCATAAAGCTTCAAGGCCGAACTGAATGTTAAACACAAAGGGTGTATTTAAACCCTGATAACTATGTTTTTTTAAAAGGAAAAGCAGTTTAAGGATGCAGCAAGGATCCATAAGCACCCTTCCTAAAATATAATCTCAAATATCATAAGTGCAATACACTGCCTGGCCCAAAATGATGCAAAATGGATGGCGGCCAGAGACAAGCCTGGACATGTAGTTTAGAAATGTGAGTAAGGCTGCAGTCACACGGCCCCTTTAAATCCGGGAGGGCTCCTGGATCTAAAGGGGCCGCATTTATCTACTGCGGCATCAGCGGCGGCCACGGCGGTGGCGGGATCGGCTGCCATGGCCGCTGAAGAGGCGGCGGCGGGAAAGGTGGCTGCGGCGGAAGCGGCGGCAGCTGAAACGGTGGCCGTGGCCGCGGCCGCAGCGGCTGCCACTGAAGAGGTGGCGGTGGCGGCGGCTGCTGCTGAAGAGGTGGCGGCGGCGGCGAGAAAGGCTCGCGGGAAAGGCGGTGGAGGTGGCCGCAGCAGCGGGAGAAGAGGCGGTGGCAGCCAAGGACCTGCCATCGCCTGGTGAGTTGGGTTTTTCCCCCCCTTTTACACTTGGGCGCATGAGTGGCCATGCGCCCAAGTGTAAAAGGGGGGGAAATGGCGGGGGGGCATCTGGACAGCCCTGCTCTCGCAATGCTTGCGAGAGAGGGCTGTCCAGATACCTCCAATGCGGGTTCCTCCCGCAACACCCGGGAAAACACTTGATTTTCCCGGGGTCGGAAAATGCGGGAGGAACCCGCATTGGAGCCCGCTTCAGCGCGGGAGTTGGGCTGGGCCGTGTGGTCGGCCCCTTTAAATGCGGGAGGAAATAGCCCTTCCTCCCGCATTTAAGGCCCGTGTGGCCGCAGCCTAAGAGTGACTGGCTAGCTATTGACCTCCACACCGTGGAGAGACACATAATTTAGGACAATGGGTGAAGACAAGAATAGGACAATAGGTCAAGACAATATTGACTTGCCTTAAACTAACCTCATCAACAGCTAGCCTCATTTCCCTGCTCCCATTTACCCTAATTGTTGTTGTTGTTGTTGTTCAGTCGCACAGTTGAGTCCGACTCTTTGCAACCCCATGGACCACATCACACCAGGCCCTCCTGTCTTCTGTCATGCTCCGGAGTTTGCTTAATTTCATGTTTGTTGCACTGATAACACTGTCTAGCCATCTCATCCTTTGCCATCTCCTTCTTCTTTGACCTTCAATCTTTCCTAGCATTAGGGTCTTCTCCAGTGAGTGCTCCCTTCTCATTTGGTGGCTAAAGTCTTTGAGCTTCAGCTTCAGTATCTGGCCTTCCAGGGAACCGTCAGGGTTGATTTCTTTTAGGATTGACTGATTTGATCTTCTTGCCATCCAAGGAACTCTCAGGAGTCTTCTCCAGCACCATAATTCAAAAGAATCTATTCTTTGGCACTTGGCCTTCCTTATAGTCTCACAGCCATACATTATTACTGGGAATACCATTGCTTTGACCATTAAGCAACACTTAATTCTGTTCACCATAACTGGTAGCTTTTCACATCTGGTACTTACAGAGTCATCAAGTCTTATTTACACATATATTCCACCTCAGGAAATCCCATCAAACATCTCCCAAATCATTGTCCACCTCCAAAAAAATTATCAAGTTATTGTTTGAGGGCAAATACATCAGCTTGCCCCAGGGAGCATTTTGCCCTATAGCTAGAGTCCCTAGCCACCAGTGCAGTGTGTGTGTTCTCAAATCCATACATGTACCCCCAATCTGTTGGGTCTTCTCTCCTTCTCTCTGTGAAATGCTGGTTGTTTTTCTGCTGCCTCTCTGGGCCTCTTTGAGACTGGTAATTATAGCCTTCCTCAAAATTCCTTTCCCCCCCTTTCTTCCTGATTTCCACTTAGCTAGCCTTGTATGTGTTTTCAGTATGTTTGTATGCATGTTCTATTCTTTTATTCTCTTTTAATAAATATTATCTGGCTAAACATCAGCATGGTTTATTTCAAGAGTTCTCTTATGGGAAAAAATCTCCATAAACATAGGAGGAGAATCCCAGTTACCACCTCTCACTTTGTCTCCTTTTAAGCTCATTTCTCCCTGCTAATTAGGAGACCAGCTTTTTGGGTGACAGTTTCATTGTCTGGAAGGCCAAATGGTATCAAGAGCCTTTTCTGTATGATGTGTGTAAAGAAGTCTAGGATTCTTAGCCTCCAGTTGGTGGCTGGAGATACCCCAGAATTAGAACTGGTCTCTGGCTGACAGATACCCATCCCCCTGGAGAAAATGACTGCATAGGAAGTTGGCCTCTATGGCATTATAACCCTTCTCTCCAGAACCCCCACCCTCCCCAGGCTCCACCCCCCCAAAATATCCAGAAATTTCCCAAGCCAGAGCTGGCAACCCTACTCTGAAATGAGTCCATGCTCTACTAAACCAGTACAAACTATATTATTGGCTGTTTTATGCACATCTTTCCTCTAAACAATCCAAATGATCTCTAGACTCAGAACAAAGGAGAGAGAGTCATAGAGGGGAAGGGAACTGTTAGGGGCAATCATGGTAGTGGGGAACGGAACTGAATTTCAGGGTGCAAGACATTAGAGAATTGTGGATTTTAGCTTTCATAATTGTCATGCTTGGCTGAATTGTCCAATTCCAAAGAAGTGTGGCAGCAGAAGAAAGAGAAAGTCTTAGAAAGTGGAAAACCTCACAGCCTACATAAATTATACAGTGAAAGAAAAATGGACTGACTTCTAGTGTTCAGAATACGCTCAAGGAAACAGAAGCAGACTTTTTCTTCAGCCCAATTGGTTTGCAAATGTTCCACTCCCACTGGAATAAAAGAACTCACCAAAGGGTACAGCCCCTCCACGCTCAGGGTCCGGGGCTTCTTTTTGAGTCCCTGTTAAATTTGTTCTGGTACTCAGGATGAATAATTTATGACAATTCATTCCATGATATTTCCCCCTCTCTTCTTTTTTGACATTGCCCATCTCATTTGCCCCTGACAAGCACTCCTTTTAATTTATTCATCAAAAAATGGCTGTGAATATTTCCAAGCAGATCATTTCTGAGCAATCTCAAGGGGCTCTTTGAAAAGCTCAAAAAAAAACCCCAAACACCCCAACCCCTATGCTGAAGCTGTTGGTCAGATTGGATTAGACACTCCAATGGCATGAATTTAGTCTCTGGCTTAGTTCTGGAAGATAGAAAAAAGGGAGGGGGGGAACTTAACCCAACAAAATTGAATCAAGTACCTGAAAGATAAGTTCGAAAGCAAAACAGGGCCAAAATCTAAGACAAAATATGAACTAGTTGTACATAAAAATACATGTATTTATGACAAAGACATTTAAAATCATATTGGGGCCCAACACAAACCTCATAATATAATAAAAAGTAATGTGTCCAAGAGAAAACAATAGTGACCAAACACGTTTTGATCCAATTGGGCCTTCTTCAGAAGTCAAACAATAGAAGGTACAAATAGGCTCTTATTACAATCAAAAGACAATACACTAGTTTTAAAATAAATTTGCCTTAATAAATTCAGTTTTTTAAATAATGTATACCATTATTAGATGTAGCATTTTAAATTGTTACTGAAATATTATTCTTTTCTTCCTTAACAGCACTCCTGTTTTGATCCTATATCCACAGCTAGTTCATATTTCATTTTAGATTTTGGACCTGCTTTTGTTCTGAAAGAGCAGCCTCCCCAGTTTGGTGTAGTGGTTAAGTGTGCGGACTCCAATCTGGGAGAACCGGGTTTGATTCCCCACTCCTCCACTTGCACCTGGCTGAATGACCTTGGGCAAGCCATAGCTCTGTACCAGCTGTTCTCTCAAGGACAGCTTGGGAAAGAGCTCTCTCAGCCCCACCTACCTCACAGGGTGTCTGTTGTGGGGAGGGGAAGGGAAAAGGAGTTTGTAAACCGCTCTGAGACTCCAAGTAAGTGAAGGACAGGGTATAAATCTAATCTCTTCTTCTTCTTCTTCTTCCCCCCCCCCCAAAAAACCCCCCCTGCTATGCTGGTGTTGTCCAGAGCCAATTATTCATTTTCAACCCAATATTTTACCAAGGACCTTTATGGCAGTCCCAGTTCAGCTGGCAATAATGGCACATGAGTCCCAAAAACAGCACCACTTTTCCTCTTGTTTTTATTCCCTGAAATGTCTGCACCCACACATTTATTGCCTGATAGTTAAAGGGCAAGGGAGGCTTGTTATTTATTAATTGACTTCATTATACCCCCACCTTTCCCCTCAAAGTACCTGTTCTCCTCTGCAACATTTGTTCTGCTCTCCTTCATTTTTACCCTCACAACCCTATGAGGTAGGCACTAGACGTTATGGGGTGAGAGGGAGGAGGTGGAGGCTTGGATGGCTACACTGCTTATTATTTTTATTTATATCATGCTTTCTTCCCTGATCAGCACTCTAAGCAGCTTATCACTTTGTTCTTATCTCTCCTCCACTCTACCCTCACAAGAACCTTGTGAATTAGACTGAGCAAAGAGATTGTGATGGGCCCAGGGGTTTCCAGCGAGCTTGCATGGCTGAGCAGGAATTCAAAACCAGTTATCCCAGATCAACACAATAAACCATGGGGGCTCAGTGGATGGCAGCCATCCCTGTCTTAGTCCTAAGCATGGGCAAATAGTCTCAGCTTCATTTATTTCTAAAACATCCATTAATATTTTCTCAGCGGTTTCAGTGATCGTCTCTTTGCTCTCGTTCGTATGGATCTGCTTGTTTCGTGCATGCATGCTGTTTGTACTGGGATATTTGGTTAATACAGCAGAGTTTTGCCCAGTCATAGAAGCATGATACTGAGTGCGGAAATAAATCTCCCTGGAAATGTACTGCAGAAAAGGGCAAACATTCATTTATTCAAGTGGATCCAGTTCACATTCAGGTTGCAGTCAAAAGGAGAGAGAGAAGCCAAGTCTAAAGATTACTTTCCCTATCACAAATGGCCAGCTTGTCCAGGAGTATGAGGGCATTGTATCTACAGGAAAGACCTGTAGAGATGCATATCTCCATGGAAGGTCATGGGCAGAGAGTGAGAGGATAAAGTGAGAGAGAGGAGGGGTCAGAGGGCAGCTCCCAGGTTAAGACACAGAGAAGCATCCCAATCAAGGAGATGATACCTATACATGCTTAGAGCAATGTAGCAAAACAACAACAACAACCCAATGTCCAGGCATGTTGAACTGTTCACTCCAACCCTCTTCTAAGTCTACCGGAAGTCAGTGTGCTTAGACCAAAGAACCTCTAGTTAGGATGGCACTGTTAATGATGCCCAGATATTGCTGATGAATGCAGATGTTTAATGGGGGGGGGGGAATCAGCATAAGGTGGCAGAAAATGGTGTGAAAAACAAGAGCCATGGGTTTGAGTCACACAAGGAGGAACTGAAATGTATATATTGGGATTGTAATGGCAAGAATTTTTAAAAAAAACCCTAGCATCCCTATTTCATTACGAATTTTGTGTATGAGAAGGACCTTCAAGAGAAGCCTCAGATATTGCTCTTTTTGGAATGCAGTGACAAGACCAGGACATAACCTTTGACTGACAAGTCCAAGAAATTGACTCTATCTGAGCCATGACTGCAGTCAAACATGAAGATAGATTCAAGTGGGTAGCCATGTTGGTCAGAAGCAGCAGAACAAAGTTTGAGTCAAGTGGCACCTTTTGAGCTTATACTTTGAATAAAACTTGGTTGGTCTCAAAGGTGCCTCTAAACTCAAACAGTCAAACAGTCCATTCTTAACAGAAAAAACAACAGAACTACATGGGGGCCCTCACTGGCTACTCTTAGATGCTCAGAAGGTAGCTGCAGTTAGTAATAAAATGCCAGTCTATACTTTTCAGACACACCTCTCCAGTTGACCTGTGGGTATACAGATAAAGTCCCATCATGCACCAAGTACAGGAGATTCAGATCCTGGAGCTTCATATCGCCTTCTGAAAGAACTTCCACACACCGAACTGGCAAGCTGTGCCTGAAGTTAAGCACCATTTGTGGTTCTTGCATGGCCCTTGTTCCTTGAGGCTCTTGTCACAATTACTGTCTCACAACATGTTTTTCACTCCCCGGGCTTGGCTGTTTTAAAACTTTGCCATGCTCCAACCTAGTTGGGCTGCAGGCTGTCTGTGGTGATAGGGGGGACATATTTGAGATTGAACTCAAGGAACAGGGTCCCCCCCTAGGGTGTTCCCGTTTTTTCCTTATTTTATTTTCATCTCCTACTGAAAGAGAGAGAAAAGAAAATCAAATGTAGGAAAGAAATTGTCCCTTGTCCCTTTCTCCAGGCTGGAGTAGAACAGATATTATTTATAGTCTGTCAGTGAAATCCTATACAACCAGTCTGAGCTGGTTGGGTTTGACTAATTTAGACTGGAGTAGCCCTGCATAGGACTGCACTTTTACAACACAATGAAGTCAATGGGTGAGAAGGGTGTAACTCTGATAATGCATGCACAGACTTCAATGCACAGAGAGCCAGTCTGGTGTAGTGGTTAAGTGCGCGGACTCTAATCTGGGAGAACCGGGTTTGATTCCCCACTCCTCCACTTGCACCTGGCTGGATGACCTTGGGCAAGCCATAGCTCTGTACCAGCTGTCCCCTCAAGGACAGCTTGGGAAAGAGCTCTCTCAGCCCCATCTACCTCACAGGGTGTCTGTTGTGGGGAGGGGAAGGGAAAGGAGTTTGTAAGCCGCTCTGAGACTCTTAAGTGAGTGAAGGGCAGGATATAAATCCAATCTCTTCTCTTCTTCTCTTCTTCTTCAATCTGCTAGAAATTAATGTACCACATACTGGCTACGATCACACATTAAATAATCCACTTTCAACCCACTTTTGAATTGGATTTTGCCAGTTCACACAATAAAAACCCAGTTGGAAAGTGAACTGAAAGTGGACTAAAAGTAGATTATTTAGTGTGTGTGATTGCAGCCATAGAATGGACCTTGTTATAGTGGCAGCTACAAATATGCAGAAAGAGGTAGTATCTTTGCCCAGGCAATTGTCAGATCCCATGTTGTATTGACTATTGCATCTGCTAATTTTCCTGCCACTGCCAAAGGAGATGGGTATTGTGTGTTGTAAGCGTGTGTGGCTAAATACACTAAAAGTGCCTTGTCCTATCTTCATCCATTTTTTTTCCATTGTTGAAAAATTCAGGAGCCATCATAAGTTATTCCATGTTGCCTTTATGTGATGATGTCATAATGCTAGCTGGATTTGATTGGCTGACCTGGTGTGAGAAGTTGCAGACTGAAAGGACAAGGGAGTAAGGGAGGGTGAAGGGAGGAAGAACACTCAGACCATGTTGACTTGGAGAAAGATTAGCCACAGCCTTTTATTGGGTACAATTGTAGGGGCCCTGATGCATCCAGCATCTGGCAACCCATCAGTTGGCCAATGACACACCCTCTTCCCGGCCCTCCTGCTGAGGAAGCACCACCAGATGGCAAGTCCATGGATTCTGCATGGACATATACCATTCCCTTACCACCCAAGCATTACAGCCATACTCTGCCCCCCCGCCCTGAGCTGGGCATAACATGGATTGGCTTCCACTCAAGTGGCTGCTCCTAGATGAGGGTCCCTGAACAAAGAAGGGAGAGGCCAGCACAAAACATTGGCTTTTGCTCGATCTGGAAGCACTGTCCCCCACCACAGGCCCAGGCAACTGAATGGCTGCCCAAGCCATGGTCAGGACCAGCTGCCGCGGCCCTCTACCACATCAAGGAGCCCCCAGGGAATCCTTTCCCTTCTGCTCACTCCATCAGCCCTGTGGCCCCCAAAGTGGCACTAAATTAAGTCTGGGGGGCACTGCTTCCTGGAGGTTTGGGTAGAAGAAGAACCTCATCAGGGCATAATGTCACAGTGTCCACCTTCCAAAGCAGCCATGATTGATTGATTGATTGATTGCAGGGGAACTTATTTTGTAGTCTGGAGAGCAATCGTTATTTTGGGAGATCCCCAGGCCTCACCTGGAAGTTGGCAGCCCTAACAAATACTCATAGAACAGTAGTCCACTCCAGTCTCTCTTATAATTTGAACTGGTTATCCTATGTCATGATCCACCTATAGGAGTGTCACAGGCCGCATATGAAGATGGTGGATTCAGTATTTCAACTCACAAGCTCTCAAAGCTTTTCGTTTAAGAGGAAGGGATGACAACACTACAGCTATCACATTTTTATCTTACCCTTCTTCCAAGGTGGATGGCAAGATTTTCCATGGCATTTCATCATTTCAGCAACCCTGTGGTGTAGGTTAGACTGAGAGAGAAGGTGAGATCCATGGCTAAGGGCCAGACCAGGTATGCCCTGGGAATGCCACATCTGGAGTGCCCAGTGATTTTCTTAAAAAAAAAAACAGTTCTCAGACTATTTCTTGTCAACCACCTCCCAAAGCTCACCTGTTTTGTCTCTCTTTCCCCTTTTTTAGAAATTTAGTTTTTAAAGAGTAGGTTATAAAACAAAACAACCTTTTAGAGAATGAAGAAGAAAATTTGGTGGAAAACAGAAGCCTGGCAGCCAACAGACTGTATCCCATTAATAAATTAGACAGTTTTTTGGGAAAGAAAGGGAGGGAGTGATACATGTTGGGCGCGATCATACGCACCCATTTACGACGCAAGCGGTGCGATGAAGCGACGGCGCAAACCGACGGGATCAGACGAGCACATCTGCAAAGCGTCGTGCTACCGGCATAACAACGTCGCGAGCGCCCGTTGATGCGCTTCAAAAAGAGACCGCTAAAACAGAAGTCTTTTCCAGAAAAGCCGGAAGCAGGCGTGCGTGGGATCGCAGCAGCGCACCGATGCTGCTGTGTGATCGTGCACCGACGTTTGCCGTCCAATTCTGTGACGTACCGTGGGATCGCATTAACGCGCCTTTTTATGCAGCGACGCAACGCAGGTACGATTCCCGTCCGCTTTATCGCACTTGTGTGGACGGGCCCGTTAATAGCCAAATAAATCCTCAAATTCAGACCCAATGGCAAGCTAATCCACAGTTGTTTCTTGTCTATTAAAGACAAATCTTTCTTTGACTGCTGGATCTAACACTATTTCAGTCCCTATTGCTAGAAGGAGGAGGAGGAGGAGGAGGAGGAAGAGGAGGAGATTGGATTTATACCCCACCCTTCACTATCTGAAGGAGTCTCAGAGTGGCTTAAAATCTAATTTCCCTTCCCCTCCCCACAACAGGCACCCTGTGAGGTAGGTGGGGCTGAGAGAGCTCTTTCAAGAACTTCTTGTGAGAGAACAGCTCTGAAAGAACTTGTAACTGACCCAAGGTCGCACCAGCAGTTGCATGTGGAGGAGTGGGGAATCAAACCCAGTTTTCCCAGATTAGACTCCCATACAAATGGCTGCACACTTTCTGTATTTTATGTAAACTAGTTTGCTTCAATCTATGCTGGCCATGGGCCATAATAATAATAAACTATGGAAACTATGGATTAGAGTCTGTGCTCCTAACCACTATACCAAACTGGTTCTTATAATAGATGTTGTGACATAAATGATGCTTTTTTTTTTGCACTGGTTCAAAGCATCTGTTATCACCATTGACCTCATCTGCAATATTCAGATGTCCATTTCATGTTTTAGATTCATTTCAGGGTACCAGAGTCCTCAACAGAATATCTTCAAATGTAATAAAAGTAGTTCTACTATATCTTGCTGATTCAACAAAGCCAATTTTTCAACTCACAGCATGTCTGGAATACTCCTAAGTTAATGCATGTCACTCAAAGGCTTTACAGACGGAAGATATTCTAATTGTTGGTCCACACCTGATGAAGACTTTTGGAAACGAATGTATCTACCGGATGTTTCGTTGTTGATGACTTTGGACCCCCATCACCTATTATATTAAACTAATTACATTTTGCAATATTTTTGTATGTTTTTGAAATTGCTGATGCATATGCTTTAATAGGAGAGTGTGTTGTCACAGCTATATGATTCTCTGCTCTTAACTTGTATTGAATCAGACCATTCGTCTGTCAAAGTCAGGATTATCTATTCTGACTGCCCGCAGCTGTCCAGGATCTTGGGTAGGGGTATTTGTTTGTTTGTTTATTATATTAGGTTTTTATAATGCCCTCTCCACAAGTGGGCTCAGGACAGTGTACAACAGATTCCTACAAGAATACATAAAATTATAAATGGTCTAAAAATACAATTCTATAAATATCTAATACTCACATGGCACCGTAATACAATTCTAACCCCCAATTCACTTTACTTCACCGGCAGTGGTGTGTGTGTGTGTGTTTGTGTGAAAACAGTTAGGGAACCAAAGGTCTATTGGCATTAGACCGTTGATGTTAAGCCATTGGTGTTAACAGCGTTGCTGTCCTCACATCACCTACTACCTGCTCCTGTTAACTGGAGATGCCAGGGACTGAACCTGGGACCTTCTGCATGCAAAGCGAATGTTAACTACCACTGAGCCATGGACCTCACTCGCCTATTTTACGCAAAAGGTTGTTTCGCACTTTATAGCCCATCACAAACCAGACCTTACCAAGGACTATGCCAAGAGACACAAGTTCCATAATCCAAAGGGGTGCTTACAAGCCCGTTAACTTTCAGCACATGACACTGCAGCTTCTACCATGCAATTGTGTTAGATAAAATACAAAAACACACTGATTTGCAAGAAGTTGTCAGGGCCCCCAAACTCCTACCTGCACTGCAAGATGTGGCTTGACATGGGACACATCTTATTAACCTGGGGGAGAGGTTGCTGTTGAAGTGAATTTCCTCAGACCCTTCCGTTTTGTGTCATCATTAACTTTCCTGATGCCAGCAGGGGAGCAAGGTGGATGAAAAGCCTAGTCTGCATGCCAGCCGTGTCTTGCCAAGCGATTGTTATAATTACACCTGTGCAAAGCAGCATTTGTTTGAATCCAATTACTGTCCATGGTGGGCCGAAAGGGACTTCAGAGGGGTGCTCTGGCCTTTCGGTACGTTCCTTGTGGCTGGAGCACATTTTTATTATGCACTAAGTCAAATGACCAGATCAACATTTCAGTATTGCTTGCACACTTGGTGTTTGCTCCCCATAGATCTTTGTGATCTGTGCCTGAGGAAAGAAAGGTCTGTAATGCTATGTGCTTGAGGAAGGAAGGACTCACTTTCAGAATATGAAAAAATGTGCAGCCTTGGCGTAATTTAATAATATTTGTTCCAAAACTTTGTGGAAAAGGTAAGAAGGAAATGAAAGACTTTGTTCATAAACAAATCTAGTCATAACTGTGAGCAATGGGGAAGGAGAAGACCCAGTCCCCCTGACTTCTGCCAGAGAGAATGGTTTGATTCCCACAGGGCAACCATATGCAGAGTCATGTCTTTCAAAGCCCATTGACTCTAGTGGCCTTAAAAAGATGCAACTCTTCTTAGGACTGCACTGTAGCCCTCTGCTTCCTCCCTGAAGAGCCCTGGTGCCATACCCATGATGAGATCAAAACAGACAACAGCTCCTTTAGCCTCAGTTGCCCTCTTCCTCTGCATTTTATATGCATCTCTCCAACCACAAATGCTTCTTGACTGTCTTGCCTTGCTTGTGACTGGGTAAGGAGGAAGCTGAGAAACTGCTAATCCCTGGACTGGTGGTGAGGAAAGAGGGGGCTAGGGACAGTGCCCCATTCGCCCTCAAGAGCCAACATTCCCTGTTTTATATTCTGCTGTTCTTTCACGGTGGAATTCAAGATAGCTCACAAAGGGTTCCCTGAAGATCTCCCAGCCAAGCACCAATGTTCCCTCTAAGCTGAGTTGGTGTGAGCTAGCTCACAGTTTTTTAGCCTCCAGCTCACACATTTTTGTCACAGCTCGGGAAGGAGGGCTCCAGAGCACACTAACTTATGCAGTAGCCAAATCGTTTGCTCACAACTTTAATGCTAGTAGCTCGCAAAGTAGAATTTTTGCTCACAAGCCTCCACAGCCTAGAGGGAGCATTGCCAAGCACCAACCAGATGCATGGCTACTTGGGTTTCTGTAAGGTTTCTCTATCAGGTGTCCTCCGTGACCAGATAATTCCACCGGCAAGAGAATGACATGAGATTCTTACTCTGCATCTCAGTCTGGTGCCCTCTTGTGAGGATCTTGTGGTGTACATAATATCCAGCAGTTTAAGAAATGCTGGCCTTCGGGGTGAAGGGTGCCATAGACCATGTACAAAGGACCTGCCTCTTTGCTGGTTAGCTGGTCAAGAGTGACGAAGAGTTATTTTTATGTGGCATGTCAGTAATGAGTGTCTTCCCAGTGTGTGTAGCTCCAATTATGTTTGCATAATTGGGAATCTGGAGGACTGAGAATCAATAGAAGGAGTAGCTGCAGTGGCAGTTCATTAGAAAGGG
Source organism: Lepidodactylus listeri (assembly GCA_029233225.1). Classification (NCBI taxonomy): domain Eukaryota; kingdom Metazoa; phylum Chordata; class Lepidosauria; order Squamata; family Gekkonidae; genus Lepidodactylus; species Lepidodactylus listeri. Next base: position 27,370,360 of record JARCFY010000008.1, read on the forward strand.
AGGATCTCATAGCAGGGGTCCAGGTAATTGGGATTTGACTGCATTCAGAATGCAAAAGGGTAGCCCAGATTAATCTAAAAACACAGCATTTCTTCGTCTGTCTGACATTTGAAACTGGAAGCCTGAGCACAGTTTTAGGCTCCAACAAAAACAACAAGCACAAAACCGAAGGACCTTCGAAAAGCTACAGAATAGCCAATTAAGTCTGAATAATTTAGAATGAAGGAATCCGGCCCCTTCTTGGCCGAGCAGCCCTTCCAGCAGTTATGGCCAGGTGGGGGTTGCCTTTGCCCCCTTTGGGAGGAGGAGGAGGCAGCGAGGAAATTTCCCTCCCATATGGATCCCTGCCTGGGGGGGGGGAGGGGAGCCAGGGCCTTATAAGGCAGCTCCACCCCATCCACACAGTGTTTACCACATTCTCAGCCCACCTGCCAGCTCTGCTGCAGTGCAGGCTTTGGCTGATTGCCCTAGTTCAGGGGACGGGTTGGAATTTTTTGCTTCTCCCCAGATTGGTCGTGTGTGTGTGTTTTGCCTACCCTGCACTGTAGGCAGTGGGTGTGGTAATTGGATTTGGTGGAGCCTATTAAGTAGGTTGGTCACATGGTGGGAGAGAGTTGGGGCAACTGAAAGCGGACTGGTGTGCACCTTTGGCACCCCCTACTTTTTAGGACAAGGGGTCTGGCAGGATCGAGTAGTGGGTTGTGCGGTTCACAGCTGTGAATGCAGACTGCCTGTGGGACCCTCACGCTCTGAGACTTGGGGGGTTGGAGCTTCAGGGTGGCAACCTGCTTGCCTGGCTGGCCAGGTTCAAGCTGTGCATTGGATGGCTCACACCAGTGGCAAGGTGGCTCACCCAGTGCATGGCAAGGAGGGGCCCTGGGGTCCTGTTCCTCTGCCTTGGCCCTTGCTGCTTCCAGTTTGCTAAATAAATAAAAGTAGCCTTTTATTTACCCAACCTATGTGTCTGCCTCTTTCTTCTAACTGGGGTGAGGCGATAGGCTTATAGGAATTTTCATGTGAATGCAAACTTGCTACCTTCTGGTTAGGTACCCTCTCTCCCAAAGTGGTTTGTGCTACATGTCTTAAAAGGAGGCAGAGGGTTTCCACTAAATTACAACAGAATTACATCCAACATTCAGGAGTTTTGGGAACCTTCCAAGTGGATAATTATTCTGATCTGAGTCAGTTTGGTGTAGTGGTTAAGTGCGCGGACTCTAATCTGGGAGATCCGGGTTTGATTCCCCACTCCTCCACTTGCACCTGGCTGGATGACCTTGGGCAAGCCATAGCTCTGTACCAGCTGTTCGCTCAAGGACAGCTTGGGAAAGAGCTCTCTCAGCCCCACCTACCTCACAGAGTGTCTGTTGTGGGGAGGGGAAGGGAAAGGAGTTTGTAAGCCGCTCTGAGACTCTTAAGTGAGTGAAGGGCGGGATATAAATCCAATCTCTTCTCTTCTTCTTCTTCTTTCACTATCAGTTTCCACTCCCTTGGGCAGTAGGGGACAACAAGGGAACCATGAGGAGGAAGTGACTCAGCAGACATGTGAAATGACAGGAATGTCATCCAGTCTAAACAATTAGCCGATCTTCATACCCAACAGGACCATCTTATGTATGCTGTCTTGAGTTCTTTGTAGAATCATAGAATCATAGAGTTGGAAGGGACTTCCAGGGCCATCTATTCCAACTCCCTGTACAATGCAGGAAATTGACAAACACTTCCCCCCAAACACCCCAATGACCCCTGCTCTGTGCCCAGAAGAGGGGGGAAAACACCTCCAGGATCCCTGGCCAAACTGGCCTGGAGAACAATTGCTTCCTGACTCCAAAGTGGTGATCTGTATTTCCCTGGGCCTGTAAGAAAGGGCTACGAGAACTAAGCACTGTTGCAACCCTTCCTGCCCTCCCTTCTCATGATCTGCCTAAGTTCACAGAATCAGCATTGCTGTCAGATGGCCATCTAGCCTCTGTTTGAAAAATCTCCAAAGAAGGAGAGCCCACCACTTCTCGAGGAAGCCTGTTCCACTGAGGAACTGCTCTGTCAGGAAGTTCTTCCCATGTTTAGCCGAAAACTCTTCTGATTGAATTTCAACCCATTGGTTCTGGTCCAATCTTCTAGGGCAACAGAAAACAACTCTGCACCATCCTCTATATGACAGCCCTCCAAGTCCTTGTGGAAACAACAGGGTAAAAAAAATAGAGGACTAGCAAAGGTTTTATTCATGGTGGCATCTGATTAGTTTTAGTTCTTCTGCCTACTGGCAATTTTAAATTATTGATTTTGAATTGGTGGTTACGAGCCCAGCTCTCAGGAGAGAGGCAGGAGATGGCCAGGCAAAACTTCACAAGCACAACATTGAGACAGACAAGTTTTGTTGGGTCAATACTGGCCACAACTTTATTGTTGTCAGCTGAAAGACACTTGGCACAGCATGGGGCAAATGGATCCAGGGCATCAGCTGACCCACCTGCCTGCTGATGAGCATACCACCCCCTAGCCCACTTGCTGGGGTATACTGTGGGATGGCAGGTTTGAGGGATACCACATGGATAGAAGCGACTGAGTGGTCACCCCTGCCACTTGAAGTGGGGTCACTTTGATGACCCTCAAGCTGGGCATGTCTCCTGAAAGCCCTCACCCCAAAATCCCTTAAAAGATCCCCAAACTTCAGGGAAATGGGCATGCAGGGCAAATTTTCCCCAAATGGACACCACCTTATGTATTTTATTGTGTTTTGTTGCTCTTTGCATTGTAAACCACCTTGAGTTCCTGTAAGGTAAAAAGGCAGCTAATAAATGTTTTAAACAAACAAATTTTAAAAAACCACTAACAAGTATGTAAATGAAAATAAATTTTAAAATGGCATATTTGTACATCCCTAAAATACAGTCCAGTTGCTGTTCTTTCCTGCTTCAAAACAGTTCTTGTAATGTGACAGGCCTCGCAGAGGCATTTTGCTTGTGCAAACCAGCTCTGTGCCATAGTCTTGTAGATCACAGATTGCTACCCGATCGACTAATTCACAGTAAAAAAACATCATTTGTATCTTTTGAATAAATTCCCTCCGATATATGTAACTACAATTCATAAAATCGTGAATTCTGTAGCTGAACATCAATGGCTGAAGCAAGGTTACATTCTAAGTCTGGCTCAGCTCGAATGCACCCGTAACTTAGCAATATCTTTGTAATTAATGGGGCAATCTTTGTTCATATCCCATCCTTTGAACGCCTCCTGGAGCTCATCAATTTCATCTGCTGTTCCAGTTCCTCTTCCAGGGTTCATGCTATGTGTAGATAACACAGTGCAAAAGATGAAATCTGAATTGGCAGCCAGAGTCCAGCGCTGCTCTCCCAAATGCATGCCGTCCTCTTGATCAAAGAGAGTGTAATAAGTTCGTGAGGAATCAAACTGATACGTGACCTCCTGCACTTCTAAGGCTATTGCTGAATATCATTAAGAGTTTTCCCCCAGTACTTCCTTCTGTAAAATAGAGAATTCTGTTTCTATATACCTATAAGTAGCATTCTAGGCAAGCAGATGAAGGTTGGAGAGGTGATTATTATTATTTTAAGGTGAAGAAGAAACACTGCAATGAACTAAGATCTTACCTATGGATTCAGTACAGAAAAACAGATCCGAAGGGCAAAAATATATGACAAAATCCTCTGCAAGGAGGAGGAAGATGTGTTACCATGTTCTGAAACTAGGCCTGACAGCGAAGGCATTTCAGCTGAGAAGGCTGAATTGGCGACAAACCACCCAAAGCTTTTTTCTTCCCTTGAGGCAGAGAAGGAAAAATGCAAAATTCAGTCCCAGGGGTGCTACAGTGAATGATTTCAGTCCCAGTCACTAAATCCCTTGCACTTTCACTTAGGGGTAAGGCACTACCAGCTATCAGACTGAGTTTGGTCTCTGGGCTGAAGCGCCTCCTGTGATTCCCAGGAGCTGTCTCAGGTCCTGAAAGTCTTGTTTTTGACCAACTTCCACTAATCAGCTCGCTACTTTGTAAGACCTGAGCTCTGTTTCTACAGTGTGCCACTGAAACTCTCTGGTTCAGGGTGGCACCCCCCCCCCCCAAAAAAATGCCATGTCTGGTACCTTGTAGGACAAATCAGGACATCACCTAAGAGAAAATGAAACAACAGTAGAAAATCAGACTGGTTGAGAAATACAAATCCCAGAATGAGTTTGATCAGTCTATCCTTTAAACATACTTTAACTTCTTGGTATTTCTTTTTCCAAATCAGAATTGGACTGGGAATCTTATACTGATAGACAGTGTTGTGCAGTAGTTAGGGTGTTAGATTATGCCTGGAGGAGGGCCAGACACACACTCTCTCTCTCTCCCCTCCAACCTACATTACAGGGTTGTTGTGAAGATAAAATAGAGAAGGGAGAATCTACTGCCCATGTACATGACTACCCTGAACTAACCTGGTAGTGATGGTAGAATACAAATGCCCTGATACTATTTATAGAATGCTATTTACAATTATGAAAGCAGAAAATAACTATTATCATGTACTTCAGTTATGTCAGTTTATCGGAGACAACTGTTTTCCTCACTCTTGTCGCTATTTTGCCTTCTGGGGTGAGTTAGGGCTACCTTTAAAAAATGTTTCTGCCCAGTTCCCAATCCAGATAGCAAATGTTGTTGAATGTGTACTTATAGTTCTTTTGTGATGAGCACAATCAGATCTCTTGTGTGATTAATTGTTTGGCTAAATAGTTGCAAGATTGGGGTTTGTTTGTTTTTAAAAAGAAAGAAAGTGTTATGGTCAGTTTACTGACACAAACCAAGATAGGCTGTTACAAAATACTTCAACTGAAGCTGCAGAGAAGATGGTTCAGCAATGGGCAAATATTCAGCAAAAAAAGGCAGCTCTGTTGGGACTGAGGAGTGTTGCAAGCAACCCTGTTTCCATCAGTGACTTGTTGAAGGGAATGATAATTCTGCATATTGCTACAAAGGGGTTCACAAATTGCTTTCCCACAAATATTCTAGAAAGTTTCATGTTTATAATACATCATCTTATATTCACAGCTAGATTTGAGTCCAGTAGCACTTTAGAGAGCAACAAGATTTTCAGGATATGAGGTTTCAAGAGTCAAAGCTCCCTTTGCCAAATACAAGTAGGAATGGAGAACCCTGAATCCTTAGATCCCAGTCAGAAGGTGGGAGGGCGTGTGTGTTGCAGAGAAAGAACTCAGGATGCAAAGGTACAATGCACATTCTAATCAGCTTGATTAGAACAGAGGGGGAATGCTTGGGGCGGAAAATCCACATCTGTAGTGAGATAAGAATCCTTTGTCCCTATTCAGCCTTGGGGGTGGGGTCCATTGTTCTGAATTTGTGAATGAACTCAAGCTCAGGAGTCTCACACTGTAGTCTCCCCTTGAAGCTCCTCTGTTTGAGGACTGCCACCCTTAGGTCAGCAATGGAATGACCTGGAAGATTAAAATCTTCTCCCACTGGCTTCTTAGCTGGATTAGGCAAGACTCTTTCATATAGCCACACAGGCTAAACTATTTGTGTTAGCCACATGGGCTGAACTGTTTGTGTTAGCCACACAGGCCAAACTCTTTCCACAACTCTCCACACTCGTCTCTTCAGGAACACAGAATCACCTCGGAGACATCTCTCCTCCCACACTCTCCATCATCAGCCAATCACATCACATTTGTCTCCCCCTATCATTCTCCTGACATTACTGCAGTCACACTAAACATTTAAAGAAACACACACACCAAAACATGAAATCATTACAAGGACTATGAGGAACATATTGCAAAAAACATAAAGACTAATTTAAAAATTTCTTCAAATACATTAGTAGCAGAAAACCAGCCAGGGAGGCAGTGGGACCCTTGGATGACCAGGGAGTAAAAGGATACTAAAGTATGACAGGGAAATGGCAGAGAAGCTGAATGCATTTTTTGCCTCAGTCTTCACTGTCGAAGATGGGAGGTGTTTGCCCACTCCAGAACTTCCAGTTTTGGGAGGAGTGTTGAAAGACCTGAGTCGAATTGAGGTGACAAGAAAAGAGGTCATATGACTAATGGACAAATTGAAAACTGAGAGATCAGCAGGCCCAGATGGCATACATCCAAGAATTCTGAAAAAAACCCTCAAATGTGAACTTGTGGATCTCCTGACAAAAATATGCAATCTATCTCTAAAATCTGCCTCCATTTCTGAAGACTGGAAGGTAGCTAATGTAACCACCATTTTTTAAAAAGGTTCCAAAGGAGATCCAGGAAATTACAGGCCAGTCAGTCTGGCATCGATACTGGGTAGGTTTGTGGAATCCGTTATTAAAGACAGAATTAGTAAACACATTGATGAACAAAAACTGTTGAAGAGGAATCAGCATGGATTCTGTAAGGGAAGATCTTGTCTCACTAACCTTTTAGAGTTATTTGAAGGGGTAAACAAGCATGTGAACAAGGGTGACCCAAAAAATGTTTTGAATTTATTTCACTTTGTGTTCCCAGTGTGTGGGATAAAGACATTCTAAATAAATTAATGTGCCCCTCAGTTTGGGCTCCAACAACTGTATATTTTATATTTGCCAAACAATGGACGGTCTTAATTTTTCAGATATGTGTGGAATGGTGAACACTGTGGGATTGGGGGTGGCTGGAAGAAATCATCCCATTTCAAAAATATTTCAGATCCCAAACAAAAGATTTAATGATTAATCTTGTCAAAAAGGGGCATGCATCTGTTTTTGCTCCCCTTGATCTTGTGGATTAATCTTCCGAAATGGCCAACATTCCAATCAAACTTCTGATTAAAACACAGCAGCATGATGCATATTTAAAATGATCAAAGAACAGAGCATTGAATCCATTTCTTCACCCCTTTTTGGAAACAGTTTTCAAACGCAAAGGGATAAGTTGTCAGTCCTTTAAATGAAAACAGAAAAAATCCCTGCTGTTTGGCAGGGAACTAATCAGTCTTGTACACACAGTTGAAAAACATTTCTTAATATATTCTAAGCATACAATTAAATATGTTCTTTTCTGGCTAGCTATGTATTCAAATTTCCAATGTTTGAGAGCCAAAGTAATCAGAAGTACAAGGCTCTTCCATTAGCCAGTAGGTGGGCAAAACCAATATGTCCTTGATGAGAAATATAGGCCCTGGACAGACTTAAAGTCTGCCGTGCTCTTCCGCGGCGCGGCAGACTGGGGCGGGGGGAATTCCCCCCGCAGCGCGGCGTTCGCACGCTGCCGGAAGGAAGCCACCCGCAGCGTTCAGACTGTGGGAGGCTTCCTGCAGTGGCGGGTGGATGCCGCGCGGCTGCCCCTGCCCGTGCGCGTTCACACCCGCTCTGGTGGGTGGAACGCGCACGCAGCGCGCTGCAGCAGCCAAGCACCACTTTGAAGTGGTGCTCGGCTGGTGCGGGAGGAGCATGGCGCCAGACGCGATGCGTCCGGGCCGCCTCCTCCGGGCAGATGTGGCCATCTGAACCGCTGCTCTGCCTCCGCTTTTGAAGCGAAGGCAGAGCGGCGGAGACTGCCAGTCTGTTCTAAGCCATAGTTGCTGCAGTGCATTCGATCTACAGAACTTCTTTATACTGGGTTCACCATTGATCCATTTAGCTTAACACTGTCTGCTCTGCTGACAGCAGGGTCTCAGGTAGGGAAAGGTGTTTTTTTTTTCCTAAATCCATCTATCTGAGATTCTTTTATAAGTAGAAATGACTGGAGTGAACTAGAGAGCATCTGCAAGGCAAAGCTACTGACCTATGTGCCCTCTACAATTCTCTTTGGTGTGTCCATCAGCTCTGTTGCTGAATGACAGATTTGTACTGCTTTTCTTCTAATTCCTCTAACTAGAGTCATCCTCCATGGATTAGTGAACAGGACTGGAGAAGGAATTTAGGAGTCTCTAGTCCATAATGTTATTGGGGGTTGATCAGAGAGCAACAAGAGTTCTTTGCTTTGCTGTTAAAAAACAACAACAACAGCTCTTTGGGAAAGGGATAATCTAGATTGGGTTGCAGCACTAGGGGTTATGACTTCTGTGTCTCAGAACTGAAAACGTTCTCCTTCAGCTGATTTAAATTGTGGGAGGAGTTTAAACATGGGCATTTGTCTTTTTTTCCTACTGAAGTTGGAAGCTGGTGGCAACAGTGGGAGGAGGTCCAGTTGAGGAAACTGTGCATAGGGAAAAAGGTGTTGTTTTTGTTTGTTTTTAAGCTACCCTTCCCCAGTATCCTGGAGCCAATGCAGAATGGGCTGCTTTTAAAAGCCAAATTCTGCACCATGAATTCCAGCATAATGGCTGCAGTCACACACACTAAATAATCCACTTTCAATTCACTTTCAATGCACTTTTGCATTGGATTTTGCCAGTTCACACAGTAAAATCTAGTTGGAAAGTGCACTGAAAATGGATTATTTAGTGTGTGTGACTGCAGCCAATGTGTAGTTGGGTTTTAATGCGAGAGCACATTCTCAATTGGGGAAGAAGCCAAATAGGAGAGTTCTACCTCCAAATAGCTGTTCGTCCAAAGGGAAGAATAACTACCTTATTTTTTATCCCACCCTTTCTCCCAGGGGACTTAGGGCAGTGCACACGGTTACTCCCCCCCATTTTGTTCTTGTAACAGCTTTGTGGGGTACGTTAGGCTTAGGACCAGCACATGGGTGCCCAGTAAGCTTCATCATGGCTGAAGTCACCTAACTGCACCCTTACTTGGTTAAATCAGGCAATCTCATCAGATCTCAGAAGTTAAGCAAGGTTGGCCCTGATTAGTATGTGGATGGGAGACTTCCAAGGAAGCTCAGGGTTGCTACCCAGAGGCAGGCAATGGCAAACCACCTCTGTTCATCTCTTACCTTGAAAATCCTACCAACTTGCCATAAATTGGCTGTGACTTGACAGCACTTTTCATCATCACCTTCTGTTTTGCAATATGACACTTCAACCAATACACCAAACTTATGAGATAGATTTATGAGCATGGATAATTAACTCAGGCATTGTCTGTGCAGGCCCAACTCCACCTACTATACATTTTAGGAGGCCTGAAGTCTTTTAAAACTACTTTCCTTTACCAAGTATGCAAAATGCCACTTGCCAATAAAACCTTGACAATCCTGCCTCACCTTTTCTTTGCTTTCTTTCTCAGCATCGTAATAGTATTAGTATTGGAAATCTGTTAACTGCTTCTATACAAGAAGTGCATCTCTGAACCAGCCCTGTTGCCAAACTGCTATTAAAGGCACTCTCAAAATGTTAATGGACAAGTAATATGTGCAAAGAGAGCCCATTTTGTAGATTAGATTCCTTAATGGACTTTTGGGAAGTGGAGGAAGTAATTAATTTCCACAGTCACACACTGATGCCCGCAGCAGCCACAGACTGGGGAATGTCTTGTACCAAAATGGCATTTTTTATTTGTGTGGACATGGGGTCAACATGCTTTGCAGGCAGTGCATTGTTGGGTATATCTGATTTTCCACACTGGTGGTTTTGTTTGGTAGGACAAGAGAGGGCCTGAGCATTACACAACTATCTGACAAACTGTCTTGAGATTTGGAAGAATTAGGCCTTCAGGGAGTGATGCTCTTAGGGGCAAGTTAGCTGTTGTAAAGATAGCAGTCCAAGCTCTAGGAAATGAGCCTCAGCTGAGAGACAAAGTGAATGGATCTAGAGAACAGAACAGGAGTGGATGGAATTCTCAGGAGGGGGAAGCAAGAGATTGATTTCATTTATATGGGAGGCTGAAATAGTCTTTGCACCTTTCTGTCTGATTATTGCAAATGCAAATGAAAAAGCAGAGGGTGTTCTCTCCGATATATTTTTCCATTCAGAGATATTTTTTTTTTAAAAACCCGGAGTTTAAGGACCTTTTTTTGGTTATGAGGTTATTTAGAACACCTAGATTTGAGCCTGCTCTGCCCTGGATAGCCCAGGCTGGCCTGACTGTGTCAGATCTCAGAAGCTAAGGAAGGTCAGCCCTAGTTAGTACTTGGATGGAAGCCCACCAAAGAAGTCCAAGGTCACAAAGCAGAGACAGGTGATGGCAAACCACCTCTGAATGTCTCTTTACTTGAAATCCCTAGTCAAGTCAAGTCATCTGCAACTTGATGTTTTTCCACTACCAGATTTGAGTCCAGTATGACATTTTGAGACCAACAAGATTTTTACTTTGTTGCATACTCTCAACAGCTGATACCCTGAAAATGCTGATGGTTTGTAAGGTGCTACTGGACTCAAATCTAGCTGTTCTACTACAGACTAACACAACTATCCTCTGAAATGATCTTCACGTGAGGTTTTTAGGATTTTTAAAATTTAGGATATATATTTGTATGAGGGGGAAGGGCTGTGGTTCAGTAGAAGAGTCTCTGATTTGCATGTAGAAAGTCCCAGGTTCAGTTCACAGCATCTCCAGTTAAAAGAACCAAACATTAGGTGATGTGAAAGACTGTTGCCTAAGACCCTGGAGAGCTACTGCCAGTCTTAGGCCTAATATGCACAAGTGTTGGCTTCAAGAGGGAATTAGATAAACATATAGAGCAGAGATCCATCAGTGGCTATTAGCCACAAGTTATAGATAGGATCTCTCAGTCTGGGGCAAGTAATGCACTGTATTCTTGATGCTTGGGGGGGCAACAGTGGGAGGGCTTCTAGTGTCCTGGCCCCACTGGTGGACCTCCTGATGGTACCTGCTATTTTTGGCCACTGTATGACAGAGTGTTTGGATGGGCCATTGGCCTGATCCACCATTGGCTTCTCTTATGTTCTTATGTTTTCCCTCACTTTCACCGTGCATGTCCATTGGGTTTTCTTTGTTGTTCTGCACTGATTTCCCTCCCTTCGGCACTCAGTATGCTTTCTAGTTGCTGTTTCTCTGGGTTTCCTGAGAGTGCTTCTGTACTGAATTTTCCAGTGTTTTGCTTCCAAGCTAAAGGTAATTCAGAAGCATACAGATTCCCTTGGATTTCCCCACACCCTTTTGCTGCTCCTTAAAGGTCACTCCTCACCCACATTAAGGTTGTTCTGCTCACTCTGCACCATCTGCCATCCCCCCCCCCCTCATCAGTGCACAAGCTCCATTTCCCCCTCATTTTTACATTTTTTTTTAACAAGAGGCATGAATCTAGGGATATGAGACTATGGCTACTCTCAGATCGCTGAATTAAAAATAAAATAAAATGATGGGGGGAATTTAAAAAGAGCTACACAGGGTTTAGTTTCCTGCTGATATTGATTTAAAAGGGGGATTGGAAAGGAGGCAAATGGCAGCATCCCCAGTGCAAAGAAAAAGAAAAAAGATTTCAGTGCTGCATGCTAACAAAATAAAGGGGGTGGATCATCAGTGTGGAATGAAATTGACATAAGATGTAAAGAGAGAGAGAGAAACTGGGATGGGAAGCCTAAAGCTTTGAAAACATTTTCCTTTTTAATGTTGTAGTGAAAAAAATTTTTTTTGGGGAAGAACAATTTTGGCAGCTTGTGGAAGCCTAATATTAAAATGGCAGCTGAGCCACATGGTTCTCCAAACCACCAAACTTAAAAATTGCTTGGGATCGATCCATTTGGAGGACAGAGTACAATTGGCACAGGACAGGCTTTAAAAAACTGCCAATATGACCAGTGTGCAGGATCAAATAAGAAAATCACAAAGAGAAAAACATGCAAATTTGCAAGGAAGGGCAGGAAATTAGGGATGCTATTCAGCTATGCTAGGGCATTAGCAAAAATACCCCCCCCTTTCAATTTAGTGGCACAAGACTAAAAAAGTTCTTCAGAGCTTCTGCCAGAGGACTCCTTCTCCATACAAATTGCAGCCCTGTGCAAAGCAAGGTGGAGTTGCAGATGACTTTGCACAGGTGCATGCGCACACACATTGCCAATAATCACAGCTTGCAATGCCAGTGTCAGCAAGTTCTACTGTGCATTCTGTAAACTCAACATGTTCTCCAATATTATGAGATCATGTGACTCTTTCCCATTTTTTACAGTGGCCGATAACACAGCAGTAAATCTCATAGAGCTTGGCAATATGGAAAACCTCAACTTCAGAAAAAGTCTGGTCAGTTTCAGCAGTGAGTTTCTCCTTTTGCCTGCATTTCTTTCTGTTCCCTTTCATTCAACAAACTAAAGCTAAAATGCATGCACAAAATCTGAACCACAAGAATTTAAATGGAAGATGCTTGCTGGATTCTACTGTGCGGAGGAGAGATCACAGGACAGACTGTAGCTTGTTAGGAAAACAACCATGATGTGATAACGAAGTCATGGTTCAAACCATTAGAAAAAATATATTTTTTAATTTGTCCACTGTATAACAAATATTAAAGTTGTTTCCTTTGAAGCAAAATAATAATGCAAAATGGCATGAGCTAGTCCGAAAGAGGGAGCATTAAGTTGCAGTGAAAATACGAAGGGTGAAAGGTCTCATCTGATGAAACTTTAAGTGAAACGGTCCAATGAGTGCTGCACTGTTATAAGATAGATTTGAGACCATTTTGCTTCAAAGGAAACAACTTTAATGACTTGTTATACCCTGGACACATTAGAATATTTTTTTCTAATTATTTAAACCATGACTTTGTTATCACATCACAGTTGTTTTCCTAACAAGCTATGGATTCTACTGTGCAGCTGCAATAGCACAATTGTGTAATTAAAAAAAAAAAAAACTGGACACCACTCCCACACATCACAGGTGATGGTCCACCCTCATCTAGAAAAGTGTTGTTGTTGTTTTTAATTGTAGTTGCACAATAAATATACCAGATGAAAAAGAAGAAGAGATTGGATTTATACCCTGCCCTTCACTACCCAAAGGAGTCTCAGAGTGGCTTACAAACTCCTTCCCCATCCCCTCCCCACAACAGACACCCTGTGAGGTAGGTGGGGCTGAGAGAGCTCTGACAGAAACTGCTCTTTTTCAAGAACAGCTGTGCCGAAGCTATGGCTTGCCCAAGGTCATCCAGCAAGTGCAAGTGGAGGAGTGGGGAATCAAACCCGGTTCTCCCAGATTAGAGTCCGCGTACTTAACCGCTACACCAAACTGGCATGCAGAAGGCAGACACAGAATCTGAAGTCAAGATTAAAGGTTTACTGCTCTGAAAAGTAAGATGTGTGTGCATAATGGGTTTTAGACAATACTGATCTTGATGTACTGATGGTCTGATTCAGAGTAAGGCAGCATCATGAGTTCATGTGATTTAATTCATTTTTTATTCATCACATCTACTCTTACAATTGCCATTGTAAGTAGAATTAATATTATACTCAATGGGCTTAGAATGGTGTAACTGTCCATAGGATTGCACCATTAGTTTTTGTGAGCCACCTTAGTTTAAATATAGAAATATATACAACTGATGAGTGATGTGGCCCTTATGTCATCCTCAGCCTTGTTGTGCCTGTTATGGCATAATCAAGTGTCATCTCGACACCTTCCTTGATGGGCTCATTACTTGGTCAGGATTCCAAGCACCAATACACAAGCTGGAAGTCACAGTCTAGAAAATGCTGAAGAGCCCGGACCCCCAATACTAACAGTGTGATATTAAATATGATAAATCATAGGTTTACCACCTTTTAATTTGGTTATTACCGTTGATAAAGTCCAGCCATTTATCATCTCACTGGGGTAAATCACATGGACATCGAGGGTTTTATTTCAGTCACAGTAGATCACAGTGTTCATTAATTTAAATAAACATATAATGAGGGAAATTTTCTATATATAGCAATATTGCATCAAAGTGGCATGAGGTTGGTAATGATATTGATTTCACCATATGAATGAAAGACTCACTGAGTTGTTCTGTCTATGGAAACAGCAAATACATCCCTGATTATTCATGCAATATTTATTATTATAAATTGGGATTTTATTTCTACTGAAAAATGATTGACATAAAAATGGACAAAGTCCACCCACACCAAACAAAATCAAATTAAGATCTGTAAACATTTAGCTTTAGGTGCTGTTTTCAAGTTTGACAACATGTGAATGACATATCTTGAAGCAGAATTCAAATTCATATTACAATGTAAAATTTTATCCCAGAGTTCTTTGAACTTGTTGGCAGGTCTTAATTATTTGATCCTGGGAGGTTTTAGATGTGAAATCTTGGGAGCCATGTACTGTCAAATACTAATTGCCACTGTGTGTCATCAGCCAATTGCTTCATATCACAATTCATGACATCAAATCAGTGTGATATAGTGGCTAGAGTGCCGAAATATCAGTGCAGTCCTTAGCAGAGCTACACTGTTTTAAATCCATTGGAATCAATGGGCTTAGAAGAGTGTAACTTGGTTGGATTGGGGAGACTGAAGTAAATCCCTACTGTGTCCTAGAGCTCACTGGGTAAGCTTGAGCAAGTCACACATTCTCAACCTGATCTGTCTCACAGAGTTGCAATGAGAAAAAAAAATGGGAGAGGAAAGCCATCTATGCTATCCTGAGGCTCCTGGAGACAGGTGGACTAAAAATATGCAATAAAAACATGTCTGCTATGAAAAACTATGTAAAATGGAATGCTACGGCTCACCAACCTTCAAATACTTTCACAAATGTTACAACAGCGATTCACATCTTGTGGGAGCTCGGCCTTCTGACAGTTTCCTCATGCAGTTTCACAGACAGTTCTGGGAAAGAACCTCCCTCTGTACTGTATAGGAGCATAGGGATGTAAGGTGGGTTTTAAGCCTCACTCTCAGTTCACAATAGGCAATAATGAGATCCTACAATGGCTCATTTGGAATGACTGCACACCTTAGAACATATTTCAAGAATATACACAATTTTCATGGGTTTTGTAGCAAAGAAGTCAATGTGGTAGCATGTTACCTAGATGGAGAAAGTTTGAAAATCATCATGATCTATTAGTACACATCCACTATAAATAATGTCATAAATATCACCTACGTGTCCCCTACCAACAGCGAGAAATCAAATGTTTACTTCAAATTATCTTTAGTTGTCAAAAAGAACTACCCAATCTTCTTTAGGAAATATCTGGAGAATATTCAAAATGGATTGAAATCTGCAAATGAAATTTCTGAGGAGCATTTTTGAAAGTCAGTTTTGTTTCAGGTTTACTGACTCGTCAAGAGATTGTGGGAAGAGCTCTAGAAAGATGAATAAAAAAGTGGGAATGGTTCAACCAGCCCAGTCCACCCAGGTAGAAGAATGAGATGATAAAAATGCTGAGGTGGTAAAACAGACTGCACCGCTTCATGCTGGAGGTGAAGCATCATGAAGAATCACATTTTGGAATGATCTTCTGTGTGAAAATCTCCCCACAAAGAAAAAGCTAGCACAGCTAGTCTCCAGGGAGATTTTTATGCAAATGCACACTCAGCGCATCCGTCACCCACCTTTTTGAGCATGTTCTACTACATCATCCATATGCATGTGTGAACTGAGCTTCATTACTTCTAAATCAAATTACATTTTCTAATAAATTCACCTATTTAACACAACAGGCAGAGCAACTCTGTGTGGTGCCTACGCGGTTGTGCTAGCTGCCTTCCTGTGTTGTGCTAGTTGCCTTCCTGAGGGGATTGTTACATGGCAGTCAAATAGGAAAACGTACCCCAACAGTATTGCCAGCTATGGCCATAGCATCCATCCATCTGTCCATTTGTTTGTTTGTTTTATTCCACAAGTGGGCTCAAGGCAGCTCACAACTCATAGTAAAACAATAAATAGTGATTCATAAAAACACCACAGAGACATCAGTTAACATCACAGACACATCCATGGTGATTCTGCCATAGCGTTCTGTCCCAACATTGTTGCAAGGCAGGGGTGGTGTGATAGGCAGGGCAGGCAGGACCAGTGGGAGTCATGAGTCAAGGAGGCCAAGCTAAGTATTCATCACTAGCAGGGGGCAGAAAGGGGAAGGCCACAGGAGTGATGCTCCTCCTGTCCCGCCAATACTTCCTTCAAGAGACCAGCTCCCATCACAAGCCCCAGCCGCCTGTTAGTGGGGAGGGGAGTGTCACCTGTCACTCTGTGGGCACCCAGAGTGGCACTCTGCATACAGAGTGTACCCAGAGGGTGACAACAGACAAAAACGTGGATGTGAGGGTGCCCACTCAAACTGCCAGGCACAGTAGCCAGATGGTCAGCCACATCATTGAGGTTGTCCCTGTGCCAACTGACATGTCACCCCCGCTGGAGGCGCAGCAGTAGGAGGGGTGCCCTTATCATGGGTGAATAAGGATTTGAACTTGGGTCTTTGTAGTCTGGCACTTTAACTGCTTCTCCTTGCTGCTTTACTACATTAGCAAAATTCCAGGACTGACTGCAGAGACACACGAAGAGGCAAAGGTTTTACCATTTCTACATTTTCCTTTGAACACTAATCCTTGGGGGAAAGAAGCCGTGTGTGTGTGTGTGTGTGTATGTGTAATTTCCTCTTTAGCTCAGTGAAATAAAGAAGGACAAATAAATCAGTATATGTGAGCAGAACGCCATACCCTCTGGGATGGCTTTAGGACTCCCCCATTACTAAATTGCTCTTTTATAGAATGATTGCCTGTATAATTTAGAGCTTTTTTGCATAAAGCTGTTGTTATAAGGAAGAACAATGCAAGCTCTTTCACAAATCCTGACAGTTTTAAATCGAGATATATTAGTTTTTATACACAGTATGAAGTCGGCTATTTAAACTCTGCGTGAAATCATGTTTACACGCTGGTGAATTGATTTCCAAGCTGTTAATGTAGCTTGACTTCCTAAATGCTGCATCTCAGCAGCTGCTTCCTTTTTCAACACAGGCATTTTCTAGATCCCAGTGACTGGACTAGATCCCAGTGACTGGACATGCACCAGAAAGAGAATGACTTTATTAAGGCAATGAATTTGGGGCTCCTGATATATGGCTTTCAACCTCCTGTCAATCAAGTGGGGGCCATGGTAAGACCATTTAAGGGCTGGGATAAGGACTTCTGGTATGGTTACCCCTACCCCTAGTGGCACTGCACAAGGGAGAGGAGCAGTGGAAGACCCAAAGCAGCTTACAACATCATTCTCTCCTCCTTTTAATCCTCACAACAACCCTATAAAGTAAATGGGGCTGATGGTATGTGGCTGGGGCCCAAGGTCCCCAGTGAGCTTCCATTCAAACTTGGGTTTCCTCAGATCCTGGTCCAGGGGTCCTTAACTTTTTTGAGCCTGTGAGTGCATTTGGAATTCTGCCATGGAATGGTGGGCACAGCAACAAAATGGCTGCCACAAAATGGCTCCTGCAGGAGGCAGAGCCAGCTACAAAAGGATTGCCACAGCTTAACTTCAGTAGTACAGGGCAGATCCTTGTGCTGTGGTGGCAGCTGCTGCCAAAATAACCTTTTAAAAAATCTGCACAGCCAATCACACTTCCAATAGTCAATCAGAAGCCTTGCGAGGCAAAAGCCCTACATGGCCACAATCACCTCTGGAAAACACTAGGCAGGCACCAGAAAAGGCACCCACGGCCACCATTTTGGGGACCTCTGTCCTAGTCTGGAACCTTGACCATTATGCCATGCTGACTCTCACAATTTAACACAGTTCTCTGTTGTTAAATGGTTTGTTCTAGCTTTCTAAGCCACCTCAGGTGCCAATACTGGCTGAAATGTGAAGAATATATCCTGAAGAACTGGAGGCTGGGTGTGAGGGGGGCACCCCCTCCCTGTAATTACTGACAACTTTTGGAGATTGCTCTGCAGCTACTTTTGGGAGAGGGGACATATTGGGGAGGATACTATATATTCTATCCTGAGCTCCTTGTAGGAAAGGGGAGATAAAAATGTATACCTACAGGGCTATTTTTGGGCAGGAACGCACAGGAACGGAGTTCTGGCTGGCTTCTGAGTTGACCATGCCTACAGCCTCCCCCCTTGGGTTCCCCAGGTGCCTCACAAGCCGCGGGGTGCCTGGGGAAGCCAAACCGATCCAGGGAGGGAAAGCAGTTTAAACTGCCTCCCCTCCTCGGGTTCCCTCCTCTGGGGAAGCCGATCCAGAAACTTATTCACTTCCCTTGAGTTCCCCATGTACTCTGCAAGCCACGGGGCACCTGGGGAAGCCAATTCTGGGAGGGAGCTGCACTGTCAGGAGTGTGGCCTAATATGCTAATGATTTCTGCTGTTGGATGTGGCCTATTATTCTAATGAGTTCTTGCTGGGCTTTTTCTACAAAAAAAAGCCCTGTGTATAGATGTGTGAGGGGTGGGGTCAGTAACAAATGGTTAGATGTGAACTGTTAGGATGGTGTTTCGTTTGGGCCTGATCTTGCCAGATCTCAGAAGCTAAGCAGGGCTGGCCCCTGGTTAGTACTTGGATGGGTGAACATCAAGGAACACCAGGGTCGCTACACAGAGGCGGGCAGTGGCAAACCACTTTTGAAGAAGAAGAAGAGAAGAGATTGGATTTATACCCCACCCTTCACTACCCGAAGGACTCTCAGAGCAGCTTACAAACTCCTTTAAGTTCCCCTCCCCACAACAGACACCCTGTGAGATAGGTGGGGCTGAGAGAGCTCTGACAGAAATTGCTCTTTTTCAACAACAGCTGTGCCAGAACTATGGCTTGCCCAAGGTCATCCAGCAGGTGCAAGTGGAGGAGTAGGGAATCAACCCCAGTTCTCCCAGATTAGAGTCCACACACTTAACCACAACACCAAACTCATCTTTTGCCTTGCTCATCTCTTGCCTTGAAAACTCTGCAGGGTCACCATAAGTCAGCTGCAGCTTAATGGAACTTCCTCATGTGTGCATGTGCACACACACATACACACAAGCAAACACACACAACAACAATGTAATGAAGCAAGTATAATGCCTCCAAAGTGTGCTTGCAATGAACCGTCAAACTCTGTTGTGAATTGTGACCCAAACCCTCAGTAAAATATGAAATGGTACACTTGGCCAGAATGAATATAAATCTCAAGAGAATTCACCTTCTTTTTTTGAGTCACTAGTTAATCCAGATGAATTTCACATCCTTCAAGCCTTTCATCTGAGTCACTGTGCAACTTCTAGACTTGGGGTTGATTCATAAAAACATGGCAAAGCTGCTAGAAAGCATCATGCTTGTAAATGCTCCAACAGCACACGTATTTGCTCAATCTTTATCCTTTGAATTTCCCAGATGCATTGATTTATTTGTTAAATAAAAATTCATGTTTGCTCAAGGAAGATAACAGAATAATTAAAGAAGTGCACAAACTCAATACAAAATTGTAGCAAATATAAAAATCATCACTGAGTATAATCTCTAATGCTAGATCATTTCCTTCAGTCCACATAAGTTTCGGAGAGCTCTGCTGAGTGGGATAAAATGTTTTAAAGGTTGAATGCTGAAAGAGTCAATGAGACCATGCAGAAATCTATCCCATGGGGTAGAAATCCCTAGCTATTTTAATATATTGGTTGCAATTTCTTGAAGGCTTTTACCAGCTGACCAGTTCTGGCTTCGAAGCGGAACTTTTGGTTCTGCTGCAGAATAAGTGGCAGAATGAAGATGAAAGGGGGAAAAAACTGGTAAAACTTTCAGAGAAACTTTTGATGGCAGTGAAAGGTGTTTCTGCTCAGTGCCTGAATCTTGCAGTGATAATTCCTGCAATCAGATAGACACCCCCTAAGGCTCTAAATCTGGCTGATACAGATAAATTAATTTGATAGGGTTCATGCAAGAAATTGGATAGCTCCCTCTGTAAACTTAGAAAAGATACTGGAATACACGTGGTAGTTATGGTGAGCTGAAAATAGGCACATTAATGTCCAAATAGAAGGATATATTTCTATTATGTTACAAAATTTTATGTAATTTTGTAGTAGCCATGATTACAGCTTGTGGACATGCACATAATGTTACATTTATCTGTATGGATGGATGGGTGGGTGGGTGGATGGGTGGGTGGAGAGAGAGACAGAGACAGACAGACAGACAGACAGACGGATGGAAGGATGGATGGATGGACGGATGGAATTCTAATAATCAGTATCCTTGGTTTATAAAATACCAAGAACTGGATTTCTTTTCAACATATGGAAAATGATATGCTTATGGACATTTGGAGGGACAGATTTGGTCCCTCCCTTAGTTGATGGCAGTTTGATAGCCTTTCAGGGGAAGCAGCAATGATGGCAAAGTGAGGGCAGATCAACCTTAACCCCTCCTTCTGCTGCTGACAATTGACAAACTGCTGTACCACCAGCAGCTATTGCAAATGTGGTGAGCCTAGAGTGCAATTTGCATGAAGCATGGCCAAGACTAAACCACATTCCAGCCCCTCCCCAAGAAGTCACTGTAGTGTGGCTGCAGGCAACATCAACCCCAAACAGTGGCTCTATGAAGAAGCCAACTTCACGTTTGCTCAGGGCTCATTCCGTAGCAGGAGCTCCTTTGCATATTAGGCCACACACCCCTAATGTAGCCAATCCTCCAAGAGCTTACAGAGCTCTTCTTACAGGGGCTACTCGAAGCTCTTGGAGTATTGGCTACATCAGGGCTGTGTGGCCTAATATGCAAAGGAGCTCCTGCTACGAAATGAGCCCTGCATTTGCTATAGAATTCACATACACTTGAATGGATGAAGCTGCATTATGCAGAATCAGACCCTTGGTCCATCAAATCCAGTACTGTCTACTCAAACTGGCAGTGGCTGTCCAGAATCTCAGGCAGAGGACTTTCACATCACCTGCTGTCAGATACTTTAACTGGAGATGCTGGGGATTGAACCTGGGACCTTCTGCATGCCAAGGAGATCTCTGCTACTGAGCCATAGCCCTTCCAACTCATTTTAGCACATATACCAATTTTAAAGCAGTAGTTTCCAAGTTCTTGCCTTTTGCTGAAAACATCTCCACAAATATCCCAGGGAGCCCATATGTTTTTAGATGACAGGTAATCAAAGCTTAGTTATGCTTGGATATGTACTCTTATAAAAAAATAAAATAAAAAGTAAGACCCAGAATGGTAAATAATTGCTTTAAAGTACCCACTTGTGAGAATAACACTCCTCATCAGTTTAATTGCCAGCAGCCCATATCTTTTCCCCACAATAACTTTGCAATGATTCATTAGCTTCTATTGGGAGGGGGGATGAAATGGATCATCTCATTAGCATTAAGACTGATTTAAACGGTTGATTTCTCTAGATGCTAGGGGTTTGTTTTAAAAACAGTCCCCCCCACACACACGCATAAGCCCCAAATAAGATTAATGTGTTTGAAATTGTGACAAGGGAACTTTCAGATGTCGCAAATCAGAGGGGGGATGCAGAACAATAGAATTTGATGACTTTAATAAGACTGAAAGATTGTGAGTTTCCTGCAGGATAGAAGGAGACTGAGGAGGTTTAGTTATATATCAGCCTAAAGCAACTGGCTACATTTTGCTAAGTGAGATACTGAGGTTAGGAGATGTGGGCTGGAACCCCAAGTTATTTCAGGTGTGCCCCATGAAATTTCTGGTCTGGGCAGACCTGTGGAATTTTTGCTGTCCTGTCTTATCACAAATGATTTTTTTTAAAAACATCCATGCCATTTCAAGAGTGGTTCTTCTTGGAGTAGTATGATGCTATTTCAGAAGCACAAGCCCAGACCTCCTTCGATGGACAGGAGTTACCAGTTCCACAACATCCATGGGCACAGTTTCTATAGCTTGCCCACAACAGAGGGTTTCTGGGACAATCTTGGATTGTAGACACCTAAAGAGGTACATTCAGATTCTAAAAGAAGTCTGATCAACCCAAATAGTATATCAGATAGTAAAGCTGATCCTAGGAGACTTCAGGTTTGATTTGATCTAGAACCCATCTATTTGTCTTTTGGGCAGTCTATACATTTTTTAAAAAAATTGCTTATCTTGCCATGGAGTAGGGTAGACTAGCACTCTTCCCCCAGATCACACGTTTATATTTTTAGAGATTCTGGACAGACTGTCATGTTAAATGTATTTCAGCTAAACAAAGAGGCTGAAGGCATCTTATGAACATCACAGATTTATTACGGCATAAGTTTCCATTGACTTGACTATGCATCTGATGAAACAAGTTCCATTTCACAAAAGTTTTATACCACAATATGTTTATCTTTATAATGCCACAAAACCCACTTTTTGTTATACTTAAGGAGGATCTGTCCCTCTTGGAGCTTTGTAGTAAAGGAATACTTTTTGTGTACCAAAGATCCCAGAGTTAAGCTCTGACACTCCCAGTTAAAGGATCTCAGGATATTGGGAAATACCTTCCACAGCAGAATCCTTGGAAAGCTGTTCCTAGTTAGACAATAATGGTTTGGATGGACAGAAACGTTGCCTCCTGAAGGTCCTAGATTAAGTCCCAGTGTCACTAGTTAAAGGATCTCAGGTAGAAGATATTAGGAAATTGCCTCTTCCTGCTAGAGGTCCCAGAAGAGTGGGGCTTCAGCAGGATATAAAGCCATAGATTCCACCCTCCAAAGAAGCCATTTTCAGTTAGGGTTGCCAGAACCCTGGACTGGGTAGGGTCTCCTCCAATTTTTCAGGTTTCTGTCCACCAGTGGCCAGCCCACGCCCAAACAGGGACATCACACGGTGACATCTCTGACATGATGACATCATGTGGAAGTGACATCATCATGTCAGGAACGTCACAGTGTGACGCTCTGGTATGAGGGCAAAACTCTATGGTAAAACCATAGAGTTTTGCCAGAGCATTGCTGAACAATGTCACCCTGCTCCCTCACTCCTAGAGAGCTCCTTCCTACCTCTGCTAGTGGGAGGTAAGGACCTGGCAACCCTAAGATCAGTTGTGATTATGTGAGATCTCCAGGCCCCACTGGGAGGTTGGCAACCATAGTTGCCTTTCTGTATATAACTGCAGCAGCTGGAAAAGTTTCATCAGATATTTTATTTTCTCTGTTCTGCAATTTGGATTAGTTATGGTATTCCACAATGTATCAATCTCCTTCGTCCATAGAGGCTGGCTTCAGAATCCTGTATGAATCAAGGCAGGGTTTTGGTAAGAAGCTGGTTTTTCCTGTAATTAGATCTAGTCACAGTGAGAGAAGAACAGATTAAGTGAAAATGGAATGACAAGTAAAAGAAAGAGTAGGACTGAATCTCTTCATTTGCATCAAAGAAAACTGATTAGTGTTGATGAATTCAGTATTGATCTGTCCATGTACAAGATCGACCTTCCGAATTGCTTTAACAAGATTTTGGTGTGGACTCCTTTTCCTCTTGGTGTGACAGCTCTCTTTTTCTGGCCATATTTATTTACATTTTTATACCCCACCTTCCTCCCCGGTGGAGACCCAAAGCAGCTTACAATGTTCTCCTCTTCTCCATTGTATCCTCACAAAAGCCCTGCAAGGTAGGTTAGGTTGAATGATAAGGACATTTGCTTTACTGTGCTGAGGATATAAATGTGGGGTGGGTTGTTGTTTAGCAAAGAAAAATAATTCGGTGAAATTAGAATATCTGTCTTAGGATGTGTGACAAATGTAAGCAACAGTTAGAACCTCCTTTAGGGTTCTGCTAGAACTGTCTTCTAGTTTTTAATTTGAAGAATTTAAAAAAAATTAAGTTCAGAATTGACACATGCTCAGATTGCTGCATGTTTTCAATTCATGTCTCCCCCTCCCCTTACACCTAACTGCTGAGCAATTGCATTAGAACACTTTGCACAAAAGAATGTTGATTCAGCAACAGCATCAGTTTCCCTTATGGCACAGTGCTTGCATCTATGCAGTGACAGCACCAACATTCCTTTTGGGTCCAGTGGTATAATCAGTGCCCATATATAGTAAAAGTAACAGTTTCCCTTGCCCAAAAGCCAGTCAAATATGACTCTTGGGATGCGGCACTCATCTCCGTTTCCAAGCCAAAGAGCCAGCACTGTCCAAAGACATTTCTGTGGTCATGTGCCTGGCATGACTAGACACCGAGGCACATGGAATGCCATTACCTTCCCACTGAAGTGGTACCTATTTATCTACTTGCAATTTCTTGCTTTTGAACTGCTAGGTTGGCAGGAGCTGGGACCAGAGACGGGAGCTCACTCTGTCAGGCAGCACTCGGGTCTCGAACTGCTGAACTACCAACCTTCCAGTCTGCAGTTCAGCATCTTACCCACTTGAGCCAAGTGGTCCATATATACTGGGACACAAAACTGTAAATGCACAAGAAATACTGGTATTGAAACCTTTGGCTAACTGAATATTCAGCACTCTACACAAAATATATTTGTTAAAGAAATAGAAGAATCGGCAGATGGCTATCTCATTGGTGCTATCAACAAACAAGATCAAGTAATAACCCCCCCTCCCCAGCTTAGGGATAAACCCCTACTTTAAAGTTATCTCTCTCTTTTTTTGTCATTTCTTGGGATGCATAGCAATAGCCTACTTTCTGTTCTGATTACAGGGAAGAAAAGGACTGTTTTTCAAAGTGATATAATTTCTTAATTTTTTATAAAGGAATCCTTTCAACGTTGCACATGGCAAACGAAAGCAGTTGTGACGAACAACCTTATCAGCAATTAACTTAAGCCATGCAAATCCGTTTGCTAAGACACTGAAATGAATTGTGATGCTAAATTAATTGGGAAAGTCTAGAGCAAGAACTTTGGAAAGTTTTTTTTTTGGGGGGGGGAATTCGATGTTTTTATTACAGATGTGTCAGCATGGGCATCAGTGCACCAATCATCTCAATGTAATTAACTGCTTGGCGAAATGTCTCATTAGCATGGGGTGTTAACAATGAACAACTTGTCACAGCCCCATTACACTTACTTTCACCCCTTTAAAAATGGAATACCTATGAATCTCAGAAAATATACATATATATCTGTCACCAGTATATCTGTTACTTTTATCATTTGCATCCATTCAAAGAGGATTTCAAACCAGATTTTATCTGAACATTTATATAAAAGTGGCACCATTTGTTCTCTGTTTGCTTGGTTAAGCCAACACTCCCATGGCTTTCTGCAAACTATGCAAAACTGAATTATTTAAAATGGCTTTTCAGTGCAGGCAATAGAGTTGCACAGTACTAAATGGTTCACAAACTTACTTAGGCAAATTATTAGGGACTGTGGTCTATTGTACTCCATATAGCTTGCTGAAACTAGGATCCTACTATGGAATTTTGCATCCTTTAATACGCTGTGTTAAAACTTCTGTTTTAGACTTCTGGTTGGTTCTACAACCCTAATCCTATTACATTGTTTACTGAATGTCCTATCCATCCATAGGATTGACTCGCTCTCTGTAAGCCACCTTGAGTCCTGGTGAGGTATAAATAATGTCAGTAAAAATACATAAAATAAAACACAGGGATGCTTGAATGTGGGACTGGGCATTTCCGAGGCCTGCTTCTTCTCACTGAAGTTTATGCCATGCTTTTTTAAATGTGCACATAAGGAGGAATGCAGAGGAAGAAGCCTGGTCTGAGATCACAAAGGTCTTCCTTCTGAGATCACGAAGGTCTTCCTTCTGAGATCACGAAGGTCTTCCAACTGCACAGTGAGAAGCTCTATTCGAAGGGAAGGCAGCAGGGTCTAGCCCAGTCTCGTCAGATCTCATAAGTTAAGCAGGGTCAGTACTTGGCAGAGAGACCACCAAGGAAGACTCTGCGGAAGAAGGCAGTGGCAAGCCACCTCTGCTTCTCACTTGCCTTGAAAGCCCCTTACTGGGGTCACCATAAGTCATCTGTGATCTGATTGCACTTTACACACATACACCTGAGGCTATATGACTGCACATTTATGATCTTTAAGTAACTCTGGGCAAGACTCTTCCCTTCCCAGTTTATTCTCACAACATTCCTGTAAGGAATGATAAGCTAAGAGAAAGTGACTGGCCCAAAGTCACCCAGGGAGTTTCGTGGGAAGTGGGGATTTGAACATGGGGCTCCCAGATCTTCGTACAACCATCTGCATCTACTCAAAGGCACTCTGTTCTGTTGTATTATCTTTCCCATCCCAGATCTGGTTCACACATATATGGACAGTGTTCCCTCTAAGCTGAGTGAGTGTGCGCTAGCTCAGAGCTTTTTAGCCTTCAGCTCACAGATTTTTGTCTTAGCTCAGGAAGGAGGGCTCCAGATCAAACTACTTTATGCAGCGGCCAAATTGCTCACTTACAACTTTAATGCCAGTAGTTCACAAAGTAGAATTTTTGCTCACAAGACTCCACAGCTTAGAGGGATAATTGGACATCACTTGCTCTGTGATTATTGTAATTGATTGCATCTGATTACTCTTAATCAAATGCATATAACTCCCTCCATTACTTAAAATGTTGTTGATGATGAGTGATATTAATTTTACCTTTGGTGGGTAATTTTGAGCCCTGGCTCAATCACATACACAGGTCACTCAATGATACAACAAGTAATGGACTTGCATGTATGCACAATAACTTAATCTGAGTGTTCTCAGTCACAAATGTAGACTGGACTGGATTCCGTGCTCTTTAAAGGCAATTTCAGTGAGTACGACTCAGTCACTTCCATGGGGAGCAATCTCGGTGGTAATTCATAGAACCATGGGACTGCAGTGCATCAAAATCACCTTAACTGTAAGGTAGGATTTAAAGGACCAAACTACCCATTAATCCTAGCTGGATCTCCTGATGGTTGTTTAGAAGACTCTAAAGCATCCACCACATAGATCAAGGCCACAGTGCTGGGGACAAGAGTGTTTGTTAGCAGAGCTGGGGAAATAAATCAGTCCCACACATACAGAGTTGCCAAAACAAGAACAACCACAACATCCCACTAAATAACAATAGGCCATCCCTCAGCAAAGAGATCGTAGGATATAACACTTTTAGGTAGAGGGAGGAAGGAACAGGAGAAACACTCCACCAGCTCTGAACACCACAAAAATACATTATATTTCCTCTTAGAGTTGGAATTAGGGTTGGAATTAAAGTTGCCAGCTCCTTCTTGGCAACCAGCAGGGGATGGGCGGGGGGGGGGGACTTACCAGGCACAGGAGGGAGGCCCAGGCCCAGGCTATGTCACCAGCGACATGGCAGTGTCACTGCCAGCATGTCATCATCACATTGTGATGCTGTAGCAGCACTCTGGTGTCAGGACAAAACTCTATAGTAAAAATGGTTTCTTTGGTACATGCTGGAACTGATGTAGACTGAGCCTCTCTCCTGTTCCTGGTAAGTTCCTCCCCCTCCCCAGCCAGGCCAGAAGACCAGCAATGGGAGGCGGGGCCCAGTGGCAGGGGATCCTGTATTAGCATATACATTAATCCAGTGATTCCCCAATGTGGTGCCCATAAATGTGTTTCCTGGGGCTAACTTCCCTTTTCTCCAAATCACCTCTTTCCCAAAGCAGAGCTACCATGGTTTTTCTTCACCTCAGTAGAGCAGGAGGTATTTCGGAAGATTCCAGAAGGCATCACCTTCATGATGAACCACCACTGGAAAAATCTGCCTCCATCATAGGGCAATGCTTGTCTTGCGATCACCGAACATTTTGTGATTGGCTCCAGCTTCCTCAATGGCCATTTTGTGATTGGCTATGATTCTCCACCCCCAATTATAGCCACTAACTGTTCTCAACATTCCAAAAGTGCCCACAAGCTCAGTGCTGGAGAATCCTGCATTAATGAAAGTGCTCAATGTTGTCACCTTTTCAACAGTGTTTAAACCTTCCCCTCTGCACCATTTTTGCACTTGAAGTCCCCTACTTCTCAAGCACTGTGAGCTGCGGCAAGGGGGAAAGACACATGCAAAATATGTTTTAGTCTTTTTTTTTCTCTTGCTGGAATTAATAGCAGAAATAGGGAGTTAAAAATATCAGGAAAACATGCAAGTGAAAAGATTAATTCCTTCCGCCAGCATTGTGATCCCAATGCAATTCAGGAAGCCCCCAATACATTTTCTCTGGAATAATCTCACACATTTCAATGGAACAAAGTTTGAGTCCAGTGGCACTTTTAAGACCAACTAAGGTTTATTCAAGGTATAAGCTGTATGCTTGTGTAACCTCAGCTGGCAATAATTGAAAAGAAATAAAACTGTTTTTTTACTTTTCACTTAACATCATGTAACAAAAACATTGATCTTAGTAACACAGTAGAATAGTGATTTTTTAAAGTCCAAACAATTAACTTTTCCCTCCTTTACAGCTTGTCACTCCCAAAGTCCATCTCTTTCCTCTTGTTGGTGGCCCAAGACACTCTGTGCCTCGTCTTCCAAGATGAAGGTCTCAAATGAACTCCCCATTAGATAACACAGCCCTGAAACCAAGTATTACTTAAGAGCCTCTGGTTAAGGCTCAAGCTCCCCAGCAGGGCAGTCTTGCTTCCCTCCTTTGCTTTCCCTCCTTCTGCATCTAGAGGCTCCTCCCCTTCCTGGCTCATTCCATTCCTAGCTAGGGGTTACACTTACACATAAAAGCTCATACCCAGAATTAAACACTGTTGGTCTCAAAGGTGCCACTGGACTCAAACTTTGTTCTGCTGCTTCAGACCAACAAGGCTACTCCCCTGAATCTATCTACATTTCAGTGGAAATACTCAAGGATAAACAAGTGTGATGAACACAGATGGAGTGGAAATATCTGAATTTGAATTCCTGCTCAGCCGTGATGACCTTGGGCCAGTCACTATCTCTTCGCCGGCCCTACCTTACAGGGCTGTTCTTAAATGGATAAAATGGGATAACCAGTGTTTTTGCAGCAGTACACTCTCTGGAGAAAGGACAGGTCAGAAATATGATGAAGAAAAACAAGCAAGTCATCTGAGGACTAGTAATAATAAAGGCATGCATGAATTTATCTAGCATTGGATTCCCCTGACCTGGATAGCCCACAGTAGCTTGATATTGTCAGATCTCAGAAGCTAAGCAGGGTCGGTCCTGGCCAGTATTTATATGGGAGACCTCCAAGAAATACTAGGGTCATGATGTGGAGGCAGGCAATGGAAAACCACATCTGAACAACACTTGCCTTGAAAACCCTACAGGGTCACTGTAAGTCAGTTGTGACTTGATGGGGGGGGGGGGAGCGCTAGAGTAGGCCAGGGAAGATCTGAATTCAAATTCCCATGCAGATGTGAAGGTCACTGTGTGAATTTGGACCAATCACTCTACCTCAACCTAATGCACCTCATATTGTCATTATTTATTTATTTATTTATTGTGATTTATATCCCGCCCTCCCCGCCATACAGCAAGCTCAGGGCGACTAACAACAAACCAGCAGTAACAAATACAATATCTTAAAACAATAAAACATCTAAAACCACATAAACATCATGCAGATGGCGTATCTTCAGCTTGGTATATCAAAGCAGTGCCCAGATGTAATCATTCTAAATGGTCACACAAACTGGCGGATAAAATTGGGCCAGGGCCAAGATATATATATTAGGCAGCCCCTACTTAAACGCCTGGTGGAAGAGCTCCATCTTACAGGCCCTGCGGAATTGTAAAAGATCCCGCAGGGCCCTGATGTTGTCCAGGAGCTCATTCCACCAGTTTGGGGCCGCCACCGAGAAAGCCCTGGCCCTCGTGACTGCCAGCTGAGCCTCCTTCAGCCCTGGGAGGACCAGACGGCTTTGGGATCCAGACCAGAGTGCTCGCTGGGGAACATATGGAGAGAGGCGGTCCTTCAAGTAGGTAGGCCCCAGGCCATATAGGGCTTTATAGGTAAGCACCAGCACCTTGAACCTTATCCGATATGCGATAGGCAGCCAGTGCAGTGCTTTTAAGGTGGGCTGGATGTGCTCCCGTACGGGAAGACCCATCAACAGCCGCGCCGCTGCATTCTACACTAGCTGCAGCTTTTGGATTTGGCACAAGGGCAGCCCCACGTAGAGAGCGTTACAGTAGTCCAATCTTGAGGTGACCAAAGCATGGATCACTGTAGCCAGTTCGTCACCTTCAAGGAAGGGAACCAGCTGCTTGGTCAGCCGAACATGATAGAAGGCTGATCTCGCAGCGGCTGCTACCTGGGCCTCCATTGTTAACGAGGGGTCCAGGAGCACTCCCAAACTCCTAACCTCCGACGCTGGCACCAATGGTGCCCCCTCGAAGGTCGGGAGAGGGATCCCTACCCCTGGTCCACTCTGACTCAGGCATAGGATCTCCATCGGATTCAATTTCAGTCGACTCTGCCTGAGCCAACCAGCCACGGTCTGCAATGCCAGGTCCAGATCTCCTGGACTGCAGTCTAACTGTCTGCCCAACAGCAGATAGAGCTGGGTATCATCCACATACTGATGACACCCCAGCCCATGCCTCCGGGCAATCTGGGCGAGGGGGCGCATATAGATGTTAAACAACATAGGGGAAAGTACTGCTCCCTGTGGGACACCACAGATCAGCGGATGTCTTTGGGAGAGTTGTTCCCCTATCGCCACCGTCTGTCCCCAATCTTGGAGAAACGAGGAAAGCCACTGTAAAGCGAACCCCTGGATCCCAATATCGGCGAGGCAGTGGCCCAGTAGCTGGGGGTTGACCATGTCAAATGCCGCCGACAGGTCCAACAACACCAGTATCGCCATACCGCCTTGATCCAGATGCTTCCAGAGGTCGTCTGTGAGGGCGACCAGCACCGTCTCCGTCCCATGGCCTGGTCCGAAACCGGACTGGAAGGGATCTAACACAGAGGTGTCTTCCAAAAAGCCCTGCAACTAGTCCACCACCACCTTCTCAATTAACTTACCCAAATAGGGTAAGTTAGATACCAGTCGGTAGTTGCCTAATTCGGCCGGATCTAATGCTGGTTTTTTAAGGAGGGGACATACCACAGCCTCCTTTAGGGCACTAGGGAACATCCCCTTTGCAAGGGATATGCTGATAATTTCCCTAAGTGCCCCTCGTACCCCCTCATGGCTTGCTTTAATTAGCCGTGATGGGCACAGATTGAGCCTATAGGTGGTTGGACAGACCAGAGAGAGCAGATTGTCAACCTCTTCCAGACAGAGTGGACTGAAATAATCCAAAATATGACCAGAAGACGTGCTTGGAGCCTCAAGTTCTGTTATGAGAAGAAAATGGTGGTGAGAACTACCTTGAGCAGCCTAGGGTAACGCAAAATAAAAATGTGGTAGATAACTAGAGCTTGCTTTTCCCTCAGTGTCTCATGACAAATACCTGATTTTTAAAAAAAGATTTATGAATGATGGGCTCCAGTGACTCTTCTGCCATTGACCTGGTGGCATGCAATATGACCTCCAGGCCAGGCATTTTTATTACCTCAGGTAAGTCTGGAATTTCATCTTGCCTGCAGAAGAAGATAAAGCTTTTGATTTCCAGAGGCCAATTTGCTCACCTTGATTGACCCAAGAGTCTGAATGTTGTCCTCAGAGTACTTTTACTATTACCTGTAGATTTTCATTTGTAGTCTGTCACAGCCATGGAGCTCGGTAAGAAATCATATTTCCTATCTTCAGACCTTTGAAGCGGACAGTGTCTTGATTGAGCTCCACGAGTTCCAATACTCTTCAACGGCTTATCATGAGCCCGCACAGACAGGGTCTTAAGTGTTTTTCAATACCTCCTCCCATGCAATCAATCTGGAACAGTGATGAGGGTGCACTCGGGAGGACTAAGGAAGAATGGCTGCCCAACCCACTCCACAATTACTCAGAAGCAAGACACACTGGGATGCCCTTTCTTCATGCACCAAGCAGCGTGGAAACTTCTTCAGCATGGGGTGATCACTACAGCAGGAAAAGGTATGTGAATCTCCTGTGGACAGATTAGTTTTTCCCATGGAAAAGCTTTCCTTTTTGCATGGATGAACAGGTACATATTCACCTGTTGTCCAAAGCGCTATAGCCCTGCACAAGGTTACCACCTCATTGAGAACTAAATCACTGTTAGAACTAAATCGGGTTAGAATGAATAAAAAGAACTACTTCTTCACCCAAAGTGTGATTAACACATGGAATTCACGGCCACAGGAGGTGGTGGCAGCTACAAGTATGGACAGCTTCAAGAGGGAATTGGATAAACATATGGAGCAGAAGTCCATCAGTGGCTGTTAGCCACAAGGTATAGATAGGAAGTCTTGATCTGGGGCAAGTGATGCTCTGTATTCTTGGTGCTGGGGGGGGCAACAGTGGGAGGGCTTCTAGTTTCCTAGCCCCACTGATGGACCTCCTGATGGCATCTGGTATTTTTTGCCACTGTGTGACAGAATGCTGGACTGGATGGGTCATTGGCCTGATCCAACATTGGCTTTGCTTATTTTCTTATGACACCTTGCTGAGGATACTAGGAATCTTGACTCCCTGAGAGACTGACTTGAAAATCCCTGTTTTAGTTTTGCTTCTCTGTAGGGTGAATCCCCAAAGTCCTTAATAGTTCCCACAGCAAGAAACGTGTTTTCCTTTCTTATTTTCTGTTTCTGTTATGTGCAAATGGCATCAAAGAAAGAAACAAATTTGGACACCCCCCCCCCCCCCAATGACAGTGAACGGAATAGAGAAGTTCACAGGACGACATATGAAAACCAAGAGAAATGAAAAGGGACACATTCACATATCCATACAAGCAACTGCTAACTCTTGAGCTGTGAACATTAGGACACTTTAGTGCTTAAACTCTGGCTATATTATGCCCATAATTTCTACTGGCCATTCTGGAAGCATCACAATTTTGGATTTTTTTTTTTTTGTTCCCCAAGAATTACCTTCACGCTTCAAGGGGAAAAGATATTGTCAGCAACTTGGGTAGTCTGTTTACTGTGGATGTTCCATATCCTAGAGGAAGCTGTCATGCATTTATTTATGGCTTGCACATCAAAGTCCCTCCTCAGGTAACAGAATAACCTTTAATAACATAATAGCAGAGCAATAAACACTTGAGAAGTGTGCTTTTTTAATCTTTAGAGGTGCTTTGAATTCTATCCTGTACTTGGCAATTTGGTGGATGCTTTGCAGAGGGAAGAATTCAATTTAATTTGCAGCCTCTTTTGTATTGTGATTTGCGGGTGAGAGTTGCATGCCACTCTTCGGTAGAGAGAATTAAGCAGCGCAAACTGTTTGGAGTCACTCAGCTGCCTTGGGGAAAACCCTTTAAGAAAACATTCCATTTGGAAACAACTCAGGCATCTGTGTTGATGTGTCTCATGGCTCTTTCCTTAGCTGGTTGCTGGGGAAACAGATGGCTCCTGCCTTTCATTCAAATACAAAGTGTAGGCTAATTAGGTAAGGGAAAGGACCATCATGGGCTGTCCCCAGAACTTGACCTCTCTTTCTGACCACATGGAGTCCCAAGGGGAACTTCCCAAGTAACCTATCATATGCACACACACATACATGCAAACACGCACGCACATGTAAATAGATGCAGTGGTTGTAAATTTACTTATTACAGATTCCACTTGGTAGACATTTGTCTCCCCAAGGTGACCTAGATTAATACAAAAAGAAAGGTCCTGCCATCCAGAATTATAGTCTAGAAAGATGATACACAAGGGAAGGGGAGTGGTGGGGAAAGTTAGGAGAAGAGGGAGAGCAGTTAGACTTTATGCCCCATTGGACCAGTCTGAGCTGCCCTTGCTGGTAGTCTTGCTTGGAAGTGGATGGTGGACCTATCTTATGGCCTTGTTCCTCTAGCTAGTAACAGAAACCAAAGTATCTTTTGCCTCTTTGCTGCAGTTTCATGGCGACTGGCAGGGAGTCTGGGAGAGGAACAAGCAAGGTTCCTGCATCAGCTTCTTCTCTGGTCAAGGGTTGGGGGGAGACTGGTCTTCCCCTTGCCATGGGGTGCTTCCTAGAGGAAAGAGGGTACAGCCTCTCAGTGGCCCTTTTCTCTCCAGCCAGTGACAGGAGCCAGAGTGTCCTCTACTCTCAACATATGAAGAAAGCATGTGTGACAGTGTCTAGATCAGCATTATTTGTGTGTGGAGGTAGGCTGTATATTGGGAGGGGTGGTCATTTAAGTTGAGAAGCCTCCTTAGGCTAGAGGAATGCTTCAGAGTTTAGAGGGGGGGAATGCATGCCAATGTTAGATAAATATCTGAAAAGGGTTCAGGATTGGGAGGCATTCTTTTCTCTTTGGTCTGTGTTGATTCTGACGGGACCAGAAGGGGAACTTGCATTCAGTTTGATAACTGCATGGCACACATATGAATAACTGTCTACATACCAGCAGGCAGTATTTAGATTTGAACTACTTATACCTGTTGTGTTGGAAGAGAGTTTTACGGACACTGTGGGCTGCCAAAAAGGCAAATAAGTGGGTTCAAGATCAAATCAAGTCTTAACTCACCCTAGAAGCTAAAATGTCTAAACTGAGGCTAGATCAAGGTGGGTAGCTGTGCATTCTCCTGGACTGAATTGAAAACTAGATATCCTGTCTCATTACCAATGCTGATTTCTCCATGCCTACTACCCCTCTGCATTTCACACCTAGTCCAGTCATACCTGCTATTTTCATTTACCTGCTATTGTTATTTGGCATCTGAAATTACTCTGCTCTCCAGTTATAAGGACAGATAGACTCACATTCTAGCTGTATCTGAAGAAGTGAGCAGTGACTCACGAAAGCTCATACCCTGCCACAAATCTTGTTAGTCTTTAAGGTGCTACCGGACTCTTGCTCTTTTCTAAGATAAGGCTATTGTACTTTGGTCATATTAAGACGAGTCACTGGAAAAAAACAATAATGCTAGGGAAAGTTGAAGGTAGCAGGAAAAGAGGAAGAGCCAGCGTGAGAGGGAATGACTCAATAAAAGAAGCCACGGCTTTCAGTTTGCAAGACCTGAACAAGGCTATTAACAATAGGACATTTTGGAGGACATTAATTCATAGGGTTGTCATAAGCTGGAAGCAACCTGAAGACACATAACACACACACACACACCTGTTGCTGATATGCAACAAGTGTGCATAAGAGCCCTGCTGGATCAGACCAGTGGTCCATCTAGCCAGCATCCTATCTCACACAATGGCCAACCAGTTCCTCTGGACACTGGCACCCAACAACAGGGCATGGAGGCCAAAACCCTCTCCTGATGTTGCCTCCTGGCTCTAGATTGAAAGCTTCAGTGCTTCTCAGTGTGGAGGTTTCCCTTAGTCCTCATGGCTAGTAGCCACTGATAGACTTATTTTCCATGAACCTAACTAATCCCCTTTTAAAGCTGTGTGTGTACTGACCCTACTTAGCTTCCACAATTTGATGCCTTCCCTCCCCAGTATGAAATTAAGTATGTAGAAATATGTCATTCTCTATTCCTTCCTTCCTTCCTTCCTTCCTTCCTTCCTTCCTTCCTTCCTTCCTTCCTTCCTTCCTTCCTTCCTTCCTTTCATTTTCTGCTAACAGAAAGGTTTTCTGCTAGCAGAGTGAAACTTTCCTGGTTCTGCCCTTCCACTGCACCCCCTGATCTCCCTGAAATACTGTTCCGGGTGGAGAGGGAATCCCCAGAAGCAGTGAGAGAGGCCAATCACAGGTCTGCAGCAGGAAAGGGGAAAGTGATCAGTGGAATGTCCTCTCTTCCTTTTATGGAAATGGTCAATGGGGTCCAAGCCAGATTCACAGGATAAATCTGAAGGCCTGAGA
This sequence comes from Lepidodactylus listeri, assembly GCA_029233225.1. Classification (NCBI taxonomy): domain Eukaryota; kingdom Metazoa; phylum Chordata; class Lepidosauria; order Squamata; family Gekkonidae; genus Lepidodactylus; species Lepidodactylus listeri. The sequence goes on from JARCFY010000008.1 coordinate 27,405,865, forward strand.
AATTTGGTAGCATCCCTACGTGATTAAATTACATTCCAAAAAAAGCCAGCAGTAAATAAAAACATGCTTTGTTCAGCTGACACACAACTGCCACACTGCTGCTTCTGAGGGCCACTCGCAGTTTGTTATGTTGGAACGCTTGCCTAGCTCAGCTCTCATTTTTAATGATCAATTGTAGAAATAAATGATCCAACATTTGTGTACACCTAAAGGTGACACACGGTGATTCATGGCATAGCGCTGCAGCTGAGTAACCCAATACGCCAGGGAATAGGCTGTCAATTTCTTTGTAATTACTTCAGAGCCGGCTGATTGTGTGCCGGTGTGTGTTTGTGTGTGCGTGCCCCTTCAGCACATTGTTAGCGCATAACAAATGCGAATCAAGCCAGGCAATTAATATTCCTTGCCAGGCCATTGTTATATTGCTGTGGAGTTATGAGTATCTTATTCTTTCTGATCCTTCCATTTGTGTTTGTTTAATTAATCAAGGCTGCCTTGCATTGCCATTCAGAACATAAAACACTGCGGCACAGATTGGACCATTATCTGGTGGTGTGTTTGGCATCTCATCTGGCCTGCTCGTCTCCTTCATATTTCCTGCAAACAGTTTGGGAAGGAAAGCTTCAGCAAAGAGAATCGTTTACTCCGTGTCCCGAAGCACGTTGCCAGAGATGTTGTCGCCTTCTTATTTATGCAGGTGGTCCCGATCTGCTTGAGTTATTACATTTCTTTTCTTTTTTCCTGAAGAACAGGTGTGATTAATGGGTACAAACAGAGCATCACAAGAGAACTTTCACCCGAAGCGTACAGAAAAATTGAATGAAAGTCCAATTATACTGTGCTTGTTTTATTCAAGGATGAAACGTGTACCCCCACCGGTGCGTGCACACACGCACCCAGAGATCTGAGTCCAATTTCTATATTTTTTTGAGAGCTGCATTTGTCTCAGCTTTGGAGATCAGAGAGTTTTTTCCCTCCCTCCCTCCAACAAAGCAATGCAATTTTACTTTGCAGGTTAAAATGCTTGGGGAAAAAGGCTGCCAGATTAGACTCTTGCTCATTTTTGGCTTTTGCAAGCTGGAGGGTGTCATTGCTTGGTGATTCCAAGTAGTTCACACAACCCCACAAGTTCCCAAGCTCAGTGTAAAGAGTCGGATGGACAAAAAGATCCCAAGAGGAAACTGCAAAGTTCAAGTGCATCCAAATCACGTTGTTCAGAAGGGGGCCGACACCCGCAGAGAGGAACTGAAATATATAGAACATGCACAGTGCTCGATGAAATGACCCTCCACAGGAAACTTAATCCAGCAATTGGTGTTTTCACTTCATACAGTTTACGCCATGCAATTTACATCTCCCTTTCCCTCTGCCCGTAGGAATTTGTTAGGGATCACTTTTATTTTCTCATCCTTTCTTTTCAGCTTGAAATTTCTTTGTCACTCTTGTGAGATTATTTTCACACCATTTTCTGTTTCTTTGGATCATTTTTTCCTGTAAAAACTATGCATTTTTTCTACATTATCTATGGATCAGTACATTGACATTGCACATATACTGTGGTTATAAATGACATGTACTGAATGTATAAATACTGGGAGGGGAGGGGGCATGGCTCAATGGTAGAATATCTTTTTATGCATAAGGTTCCAGGTTCAGTCCCTGGCATCTCCAGTTAAAAGGGTCAGGTAATGTGAAAGACCTCTGCTTGTAGAACTTGCAAATAGGGTTGCCAGTCTCCAGGTGGTGGCTGGAGATCTCCTGGAATTATAGCTGGTCTTCAGGTAAAAGATATTAGTTCCCCTGGAGAAAAATTGCAGCTTTGGAAGGTGGACTCTGTGACATTCTAACCTGCTGAGGTCTCTCCCCTCGCCAAACCCTGCCTTCCCCAGGTTCCACCCCCAAAAACTCCAGGAATTTCCCAATCCAGACCTGGCAACCCTGCTTGGAAAAGCTGCAGCTTGTCAAAATAGACAATATTGACTGTGATAGACCAAAGATCTGCTCAGTAGAAAGCAGCCTTAGGTGTTCATGTGTATAAACTGCATGCAACACCCCCACCCCCAACCCTACTACAAACATATGCAAAGCAGCTTAATTTGCAAAACGCACAGCAAAAAAGCAGAGAACTGAAACAGCTGACAACATATAAAATGTATCAATTGTATATGCAAGTATTCTTTAAAAAAAAAGAAATGGAATGGGAGACATTCATTAATCGCTCGAGTTTCCTTTCCCTAAGAAACAGTGAGTTAAAGAACGGACAGATCATCCACTCCGTCTAATCTTGCATTTTCAGAGTTGCTAAGCAGGTTATCCAACTGGTTCTTAGGAAGTGACCAGAACTGCTTTCCCAGTAAACAGTCTATTTTGAGAAATGCATCTGGGTATCTTGTATTGTCAGTAAGATGGCCGTATTATTTTGAAAAGATTCCTTAACTTGCTTACCGAAACGAGTTACAAAATTATATCCTGGGTTTACCAAACTACCCCTGCAAACCGTCCTTTGAACTGTAAAATCACATGATGACACCCCCCCCCCACACACACACCTGAGTTATAGAGATGCTTAAGACATAACTGTTTCTGTTCAGCTCCCCTAAGGGCTCAGCACTAATCCTCTCTTGACTTCACTCAATACTCTGAAAAAATGCAATCATTCCTTAATCTGTGCAGCTGCTGTGATAACCTTGCTTCCTGTCACTTCTGAGTTATAGTAACATCCAAAAAAAAACTGGGGTAGGAATTGAGAAAGGCCAGATTGTTGAGTCATCCCCATGAGCCCCTAAATTATCATGTGAGCCCCTTAACACATCTCATGCTTCCTATTCCATCCGTATATTATATTTCCCAAAGTAGTTATGTTACAGTGCCATTCCAGCTCCGTACAAGATCACAAGCATTTTGCAACAGAGAAATCTTGTCTTCTATAGCAGAGGATCCCATGTGGTCTAAACAGATTACTTAGCATACTGTTGAACATTTCCGCCAGCTGCATTTTTTAAAGCCCCCTGTATATTTCAAAATGCGCATTCAAAGAATTTAAATGGAAACTGATTCCCGGGAGGATTTCGTAAGAGACCCTTGTCTTTGAATATGTTTTAAGATGTTTTGGCTGTTAGGTTATGGTTTTTATTTTTGTTTATAAAATTAATAAAATTGTTCATTAAGAGGCACCAAGAGAACGTTGCAGCTACCAGGGAGTTTTGTGGCCTACCCAAACGTTTATATCACTTTTATACCAGTTTAACTGCCACGACTTCAGAAATCATTTTGAAACAGAGGTAATAAGGGGTGAGCTCCTCATGGGCTCGCCTCATAATAAGCTCTTTCTTTTTTCAAGCTTCAAAAATCTCAAAAAAACCCCTCCTGAAAACTGTCCTGGATTGTGTAACCTTGTGGCTCTTGAAATGCTTGGGACAAAGATTGAAGGAAGATTGTTTTATTGAAAAATACTGGTTAAATGTAAATCATACACAGCAAAGCAATCAGTTAACACACACAAACAAGGCTACAGAGGAACAAAGGTGCTTAGAGACATAGAAGGAGTCATGAGGTGATAGTTACCATCCAGATGTGCAGAAGTCTGCGGAAGGGAGATTGTGAATGACCAGTGCATCACAAACAGAAGGGGACCCATACTGTCAGTTTGGGGGTGCTATTCTGTTAGGTGCCCTAGAGTGACACACAGAGCTGTGGCTGAGCAACTATTTGTCACTGAGCCAGAAAGGGAGGGTCTAGTGGTAAGGAATGGTGGTGCTGTACCAAACTGGTTACAAATTATGGCTTTAACATGGAGGCATTTGGAGGCCGCTATTTGGGTTGTTCTCAGTATTTGAGAAGTTTGTTTCTCAATCCTCCCAACTTTGATTTTTAGAGCCATCACTAGTTACAGATCCTTAGCTTCCATCACAGGGGACAGCCATTCCTAGGGCTCCCTGAGGAGCGAAAATGACTCTTAAACTAGCTTGCATTTGTAATGTAGATAAGCTTCCTCTCTCTGTTTAGGGCAGACAATACTTTTAAAGAGAGATGAAGGTAGCATGATTGAGGTTCATTTCTCAAGATTGGTCCTACTGTCATCTATATTCAAACAGGTTTTGATCAGGGACAATGGAAGCATAAGTGCACACACAATAGGGAAATGATGGCTTTATCATACCATACCCCTTTTCAGCCCTGAACAAGTCACCGATTGTCTACCTGTTGTGTGTATAAGAACCAGCTGATTGGAAGTTTACAATGGCTGGAAATTCTTAGGCGACAGTGTACAACCCATTTACTTCAGTGTAATTGTGTTCACATTGATAAAGCCTATTCAGGATTAAGTGGGTCATGGTTGCAGTTCTGCATACATTTGTGACTAATACCCATCAAACTCAGTGGAATGCATTTGTAGAGTATTTTCAGTGGTCAAATTCTTTATGTATAGTACAGTATATGTATAGTTTCCATCTCTGTATGATAGCTCAGTATTATTCCCATACTGCAGCCTGGGAGACTAACTGAGCCATCATACACAGCGTTATACCCTTCTTTGAACACAATGGGCTTAGAAGGGTGTAACTTTGCTTAGGATGACACTGTGACACACTGGTTGCTGTCAAGTGCTGTCAAGTTGCCTATGAATTAATGTCCTCAAAACATCCTATTGTTAACAGCCTTGCTCAGGTCTTGCAAACTAGCTTCTTTTACTGAGTCAGTCCATCTCCTGTTGGGTCATCCTCTTTTCCTTTCCTCCTGCCTTCCACTTTTTCTACTATTATTGTCTTTTCCAATGATAAACTGGCTTGCCTAAACTACCAAATGAAGGCCAAAGTATGTGTTACCTTTTATTTTTCTTTGGCAAGTTTTGTCTGGGTTCCCAAGACCCAACTCATGTTCCTTGCAGTCACACAGCAGCGGCAGGGTATGTCATTTTAAAGATCGGAGGGAGCCATTTTCAACTAGGAACTGTGGCATGGGAGGAGGAGGGATTCCCGCCACTTTCAGAAACTGAAATGGCCTCAGCAGGGAGATGTTTACATAACTTTTTAGAGGTATATGTTCAAAATCCCATGAGCTGCTCCAAAGCTATGTAAATAGCTCCCTTCAGAGGGCTGTTTCACCTTCTGAAAATGGCTCATGAGGGAGGCCCCTCCTCCTCCTCACATCATTATTCCTAGTTGAAAATGGCTCGCTCTGATCTTTAAAATGACATTCCCTGTAGCTGTAGTGTGATTGCAGGGAACACAAGTTGAGTCAGGGGAACTGAGACACAACTTGCCAAAAAAAGAGTAACATATTGCTTGGTGTTGAGTTTGGAGCTGAGATTTGAAGATCTGGACTGGCAATATTCTGGACTGCATAACTTCCAGCTGCTTGCACAAAGTTTAGGCTAACAGGGTATGATTAGCCCAAGGTCACCCAGTAAGCTTCCATGGCATAAGTGGGGATTCAAACCTGAATTTCCCATATCCTAGTCTGATACTTTATTCACTACACTGGCTCTCTTTTTGAAGGATGAACATGGCTTAGAGAGCAAATCCAAATGGCTTCCAAAAGAGCCAGTTTGGTGTAGTGGTTAAGTGCGCAGACTCTAATCTGGGAGAATCAGGTTTGATTCCCCACTCCTTCACTTGCACCTGGCTGGATGACCTTGGGCAAGCCATAGCTCTGTGCCAGCTGTTCTCTCAAGGACAATTGTCTCAGAGCTCTCTCAGTCCCACCCACCTCACAGGGTGTCTGTTGTGGGGAGGGGAAGGGAAAGGAGTTTGTAAGCTGCTCTGAGACTACAAGTGAAGGGCAGGGTATAAATCCAATCTCTTCTTCTTCCTCTTCTTCTTCTTCTTCTTACTTTATCCATGGCTCACTTTTTCTCCACAGTAGGAACAGCTTGTCAGCCCTGGTTAGTGTTTGAATGGGAGGGTTGCAACGCAGAGGCAGGCAATGGCAAACCACCTCTGAATGTCTCTAGCCTTGAAAACCCTACAGGGTCCACTATAAGTCAGCTGCAACTTGATGGCACTTCCCAACACCACCACCAGGGGCAGCTTATTATCTCATTCTACCTTCTTCCACTATCCTCACAGCCTTCAGCTGTGAAAGTCACCCAATGCTCTTCCATGGGAAAACAAGAATTTGAACCCAGTTTCCCCAGGGCCTAGTCCAGTACAACACTCCAGCTCCCTTGTCGCAGCTGATCTCAATCTACATGGCATGCACTGCAACAGAAAACAAACCCTCTCTTAATTTAGAAATTTCTCAGCCCATTTTTTGGTAAAATCCATTTTTAATTCCATTCTAAATTCCGGTTTTCCAGTGTCTGTTATGTCTGTTGTTGTTCTTACAAGCAGTTTACAAGAAGCCCTTTGGTGCCCAAAAGTTTTCAATCCATGCAGGGCACTTAAATGAAATCACTTCTTCGCCATAAAGCAAACACATCCAGCTCCTTAAGTCTCTTGCTGCAAATTTGTTTTCCGGCTCTTGAATAATTTATTGTAATTCATATTAATGCCAAGATTAGTGCTCCAAGCTGACAAATGAAAGCACCGTAAGTGGAGGGATGTCAGGCAAAATAATTTTCACACAGAGGCAGAGAAACAAGGACATGTGCATAATCAGGGCTGGAGTGTGGATTTGAGACCATAGTCTAATAAGTAGGTTAGCATTTTTGCTGCTTTTCCTCTGTTTACCCCGGTTTGCTCCTTGCCTTACATTTCAAAGACAAGCCTTTGAATGAAAATTAATCAACATTCTTATTTATTTACATATCTAAACAGTGGTTAGCAAAGTGGAGACCCGTTCCAGGACAGCTGTTCCTAGGCGTTATGAAAACGTACTATGCATTGGTGATGAGTAGGTATGGGCACGAACCAGGAAAATTCAGTTTGGTTCGGTTTGTGGCTCCTGATGTGTCCCATTTGTGAACCATGGACCATCACAAAATTTTAGCTGCCTCACAAATTGCTGAAGTCATTTTGACAGATACAGGTTCAAGAGTTTATAAAAAACAAGCTAGAGACCCTAACTTGAAGGGCAAGTAGAGGAGCATCCAGGGGAGGTCTTCTGCAAGTTTGGAGTCTGTAGCTTGCACAGGACCTATCTGGTACACTCCTGAACTTGCACCTGTCAAAATGACCAATGTTCAGGAGTATATAGAATGGATCCTATGCAAGCTAGAAACATCAAAGTTGCAGGGGGTCTCCCCTGGATGCTCCTCTACATGTCCTCCAAGTTGTTGCTTTGAAGTTTTGTAAGCATTTTGATTGAACAGAGACAGTCTGTCTGGAAGTGTTTCCACTCATGAACTGGCATGAACCTCCACAAACAGCTTGAAAGTTCGTGGAAAGTTTGTGCTGGGTGGCCTGACACAAACTTGAACATGCGAAGCACGAACTGGTCAAAATTCAGCACAAACTTTAGTCTGTGAGCTGGTTCATGCCCACTAGTGATGAGCAAATGAAAACTGAATGAGTAAACGAAAAAGAAAGAGAAAGGTATGTGAAAACTTGAGCTCTGATTCACAAATGCTTGCACTGGAATTTTGTTTGCTTTTGGGTGCATACCAGATAAAATGGGGGGGGGAGGGGAGCAAGGCAATTTCCTCTGGAGCAATTTGACCTGCAGTTGCATGATCACATCTCCCTTTGAAGCTGTGGGCACAGTCCATCAGTGTGTGATCAAATGTAACTGTAGGTGAGTCATGTTTTTTTTTGTGCTGTTTGTTTTCCATGCACTTAAACGAGGAATTGATGAATTGCACCTTCACACTGAGGGCTCGCTATGGAGTTTGCGATGATGCGCGTACTGGGAAGGGGAGGGGAACAATGGCATGGAGTCGGGATGGCCTGATCAGACCACCCCAATGCCATGAGAGCGTGCTGGAGTGATCAGACAGGGGAAAGTCCATCTATGACCCATCGTAACCTGTTTCCTACTGCATTTTCCCCAGTATCTTTTGACTCCACTTCTGCAGCAGAGCAGAATGGGTTTCTGATGGCTGTGGGGTGCTTCCCAGATGTTGTTGTCTGATTGTGCCCTTTAAATCCACCTGGTATTTGCGCCTATGTCAGGTCTAATTGTGCATATGATCACAGCCTTTCAGGTTCTAATTTACTCTTGTGTAAATTTGCTTAGACTAGTCTGATTTTGTCAGGGCTTGGAAGCTAAGCTGGGTTGTCTGCAGTTAGTACTTGGATGGTAGACCACCAAGGAAGACTGGGGTTGCTGTTCAGAGGAAGGCAATGGCAGACCAACTCTTTTCATCTCTTACCTTAAAAATTCCATGGTCCTGGGGTTGCCATGACTCAGTTGTGACTTGACAGCATGCAGTTATTATTACATTAAACTCATGACAGACAAATACAGCTACTCAGCTGGATTTTTTTAAAAAAAGAGGTAATGGGTATTAGAAAGGCAGGATATGATGCCTCAGAATGAAGCTAGCACCCTGATGTGGAGGGCTCAAACAGCAACAATCATTATAATAGTGCTAGCTTCAGGTCACATAGCACCTTAGAGACCAACAAGATTATCAGAGTATAAAATTTCCAGAGTCAAAGTTCCTTGAGAAAAGGAACTTTGACCCTTGAAAACTTATTATGGATATGCTCTGGGCCTTAATGGGGACAGATTATCAGGATATGTTATCCTGATAATGTTTGGATTGAAGCACCTTGGAAAAGGTGCTGGTGAAAAGGTGGAGGCACCAGCATGGTGTCGTGGTTGCAGTGTTGGACTAGGGTCTGGGAGACCCAGGTTCAAATCCGCACCCTGCCATGGAATCTGTGGGACAGTCTCAGCCCAACCTACATCACAAGTTTGTTGTGAAGATAAAATAGAGGTGTGCTCTGCATGCATAAAGTGTCGTCAAGTCACAGCCAACTTATGGCGACCCCAGCAAGGGGTGTCCAAGGCAAGTGAGAAGCAGAGGTGGTTGACTATTGCCTTCCTCTGCAGAATCTTAATTGATAGTCTCCCTTCTGAGTACCAAGCCTGCTTAGCTTCCAAGATCTTATGAGATTGGGCTATAGCACGCCGCTTCCCCTCCTTAAAAAAAGAGAGGAGGGGAGAACAATATTATAAGCATCTTTGGTTCTCATTGGAGAGAACAGCAAGGCATCTCTCCTTATATATAACTGAGTAGTAGGGTGGCACTTTCTGAACATTCCACACACTCCTAAATCAGTTGGCTCCATGATGTGTCACTCAGAAGCTTTCCCTACCCACTGGCTGCATTGCCTGAGTCTCACCTCCAACATTCTAAACAGTTGGCTGTTCCTCCCCCCCCCCCCGAAAAAAAATAGCCAGTCAGAACACAGAGGTCATTTGCATATGCAGCCTGCTTGGCCTTTGCCTCCAACATTCTAAACAATTTGCTGTTGAGAGTCATTGAATGTGTCCTGAGGTAAAATACATCTCCCAATCTTCCCTTAAATGGTCAATGGAGTTGCCAGTCTTCCTGTGGAGCCTGGAGATCTCTCAGAAATCACCATGTTCCCCAGCCACAGCACATAATTTACCCTATAGAAAATTTCCCAGCTATTACAACTGATCATCAGATGACCAAGATCAGTACTCTTGGAGACAATGGCTGCTTTGGGCAGTGGACTCCATGGCATTATACCCTGTGGGTCCCTTCGCACCCCCAAACCCTGCCCTCCCCAGGCTCTACCCCTCAAATCTACAGGTATTTCCCAACCCAGAGTTGGCAACCCTTTAACTGGCTACAGAACTGCTTTCCAGACCCTTGGAACCCTACAGACATGGCATTGGAGGAGGTGCTTTTCTACCTTAGCTGCCAGTGCATAATCCCAAATCAACATAAGTCAGGGGTGGAGGGAACCATACCTGTTACCATGAGGTTGTCCTCCCATACTCCGGGCAGCAAAATGACTTAAGACAGTTCTGCCTTATAGCTAAGCAGAAGGAAGTAGACATGGCTTGCCTCCCTCTATTTTCCCCTTCCCTCTGCCACCCCACCAGCCATAGCCGGGACACTCACCTGGAGCTTCTTTCTAGAGCCCGTTGCATTTCTTCCCGCAACTGGCCTTACTCCTAGTAATAAATAAATAGATTGATGTTTGTATATCATTACAGATGGAAGGCTGAAGCTAAGAGACAGGGCTTATATGGAGCCATATAGGAATGGGCAGAACTTTTCTGATATTTTCTGTGAATATTTTCATCCTGCTGAAAAATGTCATTGTGTATTCAAGATACTTAAGCATTGCCTTGAGCCTCAGTGAGAATGGCAGGCTATAAATCAAGCTAGTGAATAAATAAAGCCAATATGTAATTTCTATTGAACTGAGGACATTATCAATAGTTAGAGCATATGTCACATCTGATCCTAGTTTGTATGCAATAGCTCATAACTGTTTGCCATTCATATAGTTTATAGACTTGCTGTGGCACTCAGTGGTGGAGCACTGCACATCCTTCATCTTTCCTCTTCTTGCAGGTTCTTAGCCTGGGGTTGGCCAGAGGCAAGATCTTCCCAGTTCCTCCCTGGGTCATGCACAGGCTAAGTACCAGCAAGAGGAAAGAGAAAACAAACTCAGCTCAGATGGTATTCAGCTGCCTGTACTTTTCTATGATGGGAAATGCTCCATGCAGACCATGCAGAGCTTTGGGCATTCATTGGGTTCCTTTGATGTACATCGTCTGACTATTCCAGCTTGGAAAAATCCTGGAGATTTGGGGGCAGTAACTGGAGAGGGTACAGGCTGAGGAGCTCAGTGGAGGTGGGATGCCAAAGAACCTGTCTTTTGACGCTGCATTTTTCTCCACAGAAATTGATCTCTGTAGTCTGGAGATCAGTTGTAATTCCAGGAGAGGTCCAGGCCCCACCTGGAAGGTGATGTTCCTACCATCTCGATCAGGTCCCATGTTGTACCCAAAGGTTAGACAGGGATGCAACAACCTTTGACTTGTGCAAAACAAAGATAAAACAACAAAACTCTTATTTTTTCAGCTGCACTGGTAGAATTGCTCTCTCCACTCCCCCCCCCCCAAGCTAAGTCATTGCCATCAATATTTTCCACAGGATCACTGCTATTTACTCACATTTCAGCTCCAGAAAAGGTCATCTTCAGTAAACAACTGTTCTGCTTGATAATTGAAGATTATTAGAGCTTAGCAATATCTCATGAGCAGCTGGGATCCTGCTCTAAAAAGCCTCCTTTAAAAAAAGATTCTCTTTCTCTGGAGTATGCCTTCTGGGGGAAAAATTACATTGATGCACTTGGTTGTGTGTGTGTGTGTGTGTGTGTGTGTGTGTGTGTGTGTGCGCGTGCATTAAACTGTACTTCATGGCACATAAGCACTTGCTGTACTGAGTAATGGGGCATTGTACGGGCAATTGCAATTTGTAGTGGCAACCCCCAGCAGAATAAACTCTGAAGAGGTTAATGAATGCAGAAGTTAAGGGAAACCAACTGTCTGAAAGCATCTCAGGTTGATCCTGACCTGCTGCCTTTTTCACTTGCAAAGAATGTCCCTCTTTTCATGGAAGAAGATAGTCCCTCACCTAGGGTTGCCTATCTCCAGGTGGACTTGGAGATCTCCCAGAATTACAATTGATTTCCGGATGACAGAGATCAGTTCCCCCGAAGAAATTGGCTAATTTGGATGGTGGACCATAGGCGTCAACTACAGGGGGGGGATCGAGGGCTTGAGCCCCCCCATTTCCCGGAGGGGCTCAGCCTCCCCGGGCAAAACGGAGCGTCCACCAGGCGCACTCGCTTGCTTGCCTCCCTGCCTGCCCGCTCACCCGCCGGCCCACCGGCTGGCAGCCGCCGCCTCTACCCCCTGGGCTTGGCCTGGCCACTCCTACCTCCGTGGAGCCAGCTGGGCAAATGCCCAGCGTGCTGGCGTCACCCGGAAGTGACACCAACATGCTGGGCACGTTGCCGGGGCGACACTCTAGCAATCGCCCTGAAACTCTATGGCCCCACGGAGGCAGGAGTGGCCAGGCCAGGCCAAGCCAAGACTGGGGGGGGGAGAGGCGGTGGGGACATGGTCCCGGCGTGCGCGCTTCGCACGTGCGCACATCAGAGCCCCCCCCCCCCCGATTTCTAAAAGTCAACGCCTCTGTGGTGGACTTTAGGCTGTTATACCCCACTGAGGTCCTTCCCCTCCCCAAATCCTAACCTCACGAAGTTCCATCCCCAAATCTCCAGGAATTTACCAAACCAGAATTAGCAACTTGCAGAAAGTTCTCAGTGGTCTGTTGCCCCTGGAGAGCCACTGGCAGCCAGGAAGAAGCTGAGTCAAGGTGCCCCTGAGGGGCTGGCAGTGGCACAAGGGCCACTCATCTTAGACTTGTGCTGCAACAACAATGATATTGGGTATAGGCCCATACCTCCAAGGCTGTTTAAAAACACTGCCTGCAAGTTCGTGCTTCACAGAGGCCTGTTTGGTGTAGTGGTTAGGAGCTAGGGTTGCCAGCCTCCAGGTGGGGCCTGGGGATCTCCCACTTTTACAACTGATCCTCAGCTGACAGAGATCAGCTCCCCTGGAGAAAATGGCTGCTTTGAAGGGTGGACTCTATGGCATTATACCATGCTGAGGCCCCTCCCCTCCCCAAACCTCACCCTCTCCTGGTTCCACCCCCAAAGTCTCCAGGTATTTTCCAACCCAGACTTGGTAACCCTAGTAGGAGCATGGATTCTAATCTGGGAGAAGCGAGTTTGATTCCCCACCGCTCTACATGCAGCTGCTGATATGACCTTGGGTCATCAGTAACAGCTCTCTCAGAGCTGTTCTCTCACAAGCAGTTCTCAAAAGAGGTCTCTCAGCCCCACCTACCTCACAGGGTGTCTGTTGTGGGGAAAGGAAGGGGAAGGAGATTGTAAACCACTCTGAGACTCCTTCGGGTAGTGAAGGGTGGGATATAAATCCAATCTCTTCTTGTTGTTGTTGTTTATCACCCACAAGTGCTGACCATGACCTAGGAGGTCCACAGCTTTTATTAGTGACTAGTACCTATTCTAGTCACAAAATACAGATGTAAGGTTGCTAACTGCCTGGTGGAGCCTGGAGATCTGAAATTACAACTGATCTCCAGACCACAGAGTCAACATGTTGTAGTGGTTCAAAGCAGCAGACTCTAATATGGAGAACCTGATTTGATTCCCCCCTCCTCCACATGAAGCTTTCTCGGTGACCTTGAGGCAATGACAGTTCTCTCCGGACTTTTCCAGCCCCACCTACCTCACAAGGTGCCTGTTGTGGGGATGAGAAGGGAATGTACACTGCTTCGAAACTCCTCAAGAGAGAGAAAAGAGAGGAATAAAAACCTTCTCTTCTTCTTTTGAAGAAAATGGGTGCTTTGAAGGGTGGATTCTATGATATTATACCCTGCTGAGCCCCCCATCCCCAAAACCTGTCCTCCCCAAACTCTACCCCCAAATCTCCCAGAGTTTCTAAGCCTGGGGTTGGCAAACTTATGACGTGTGTAGAAGTAATCCCCTCCTGAGCTTTGTCATTTAATTCTTTAAAATATCTTCTCACATATGGTGGCATTGTCTTGGTTGTGAAAATGGGCCACAGCAAATCCTTCAACAATTGGGATGAAGTAATATCATTTGAGTCCTGAAAGAACTCTGTAATAAAATGCCAGAGTTTGCACATCATGAGAATGTTCACATACATGACTTGTAAAAAATGGGCCATTCCTTGTTCAGTGCAGTTCCATGGGGAGCCCTCAGTGTGGAGGTGCATTTCCTCATTTATGCACATGAGAAACAAATTTCTCTGGAGGAAATAGCCTTGCTTCCCCTCCTCTCTAACTGGTGTTTGTGACCACAGCCTTTATGGCCTAGTTCAGACTCACAGTGGACCACATGCAAGGGCCTTGGAGACACAGTGTATAAGACTCAGTACTTCCACATGAAGGGTGTTTACTGCTGCTAGGGATGCATGAACCTGCTGGGTTTGTGTTATATTTGAGGGGCCTATGTTCTAGTTCTATGTGTATAAACCAGCTCATGAATGGGAGTTCATGACAAATTTTGGCTGGTTCATGAACCGAAGTTTGCAAACTGAAGAGTTACCACAAACTTCCATGAATTTTAAGGCAGTTCATGGCAGTTTCTGAAGAGCAGAAAGCAGGGACCTCATTTTCTGTTCTTCACTAAAATCAGCTGAGTGGTGAGGAGCAGAAAGCAGAAGTTTAAATAGCTTTAAGCCCTGCTTTCTGCTCCCCATGAAAAGCAGCAAGGAGCAGAAAGCAGGGGCCATGAACCACTATGAACTGGTTTGGTTCATGAATCAATCTCCGGGAATCAAACCACGAACTAAAACAGCCTGCACTCTCAAGTATGTTTCCCAAATATATTTCAGCTTTTCTGCTAGTTTTCAGTTGATGGTTCTTACACCTTTTTTCATGCCTGTTATTTTTAGTGTTTAATTAAAAAATCCAAATCAGCCCTGTGGATGGGCAAAAATATTTTACATCCCTAATAACTGTTGTACTTTGTAGGGTCAAGAGACCAAAAAAAACAAGTGTCATTATAAAATGGCTATGATCCTCTTCAGTACTCAACAGTGATGTGTTACCAATCTCCAGGTGGGGTCTGGAGTTCTCTTGGAGTTACAACTGATCAGGACTCCACAGAGATTGCTGCCAAACTTCCTTCCCAAATTCTAACCCCAAATCCCCTGGAATTTCTCAAATCAGAACCGTAGCACAGCCAAATTGGATGCCGAGAACCAACACTCCCAAAGCATTTATGTGAAGGCCATCATTAGCCTGAACTGAGCACAACTTCTACAATAATTTACTGACAGTGAAGCCCTAAACAGAGTTACAACCTTCTAAGCCCATTAATTTCAATGAATTTAGAAGAGTGCAACTCTGTATAGGATTGCTCTGTAAATACCCAGAAGCGGGCCCATGCCGGTTACAAATGTCTCATTTAATGGGTAGGCTGATTCTGAGGTTAAAGTATACAAATCATTATCTATTGGCTAAGCTTAGTATTGTTTTCCATCCTGTGTTCCAAAATTACTGATAGATTGCCTGAGGGAGATAGTAGTTTGTGAGTGATTACAGCATCCCCTGAGTAGCTAAAGACATTTGAGCACAGCTTTATGTCCCTCAGCAAGAGGCCAGCTTGTACTCTTAATTGGCTGACAACATGTTTTCTGTCGTGCTGTATTACTTCAGTGGGACTGCAGATTCAGCTCTTGGGGGGCAGAGAGAAGAGGAACACAACACAGTTATTTCATTTGGCCACATTTACTGGTATTATGACGCAAGGCATGGTCAAGTAAATGGGATTACATCTCAACCAATGCAAGAATATTGACCAGAACTGTTCTAAGTTCATTATATACTTAGGATACAGGATAAAAACGGAAGTAAAGCCACAGAGCTCACTTTTTCTTGGAGATTGTTTTTGGGAAAGACTAAGCAAACACATAATGAGGGCTTGGTTCGATATTTAAAACATCTTTATGCCACCTCTTCACCCAGTCACAGTCCACAAGGTGGCCAACTTTTTAAAAATGTAAACAATTAAAAATACAGTTAAAATTAGAAAATAATTCAATTCAAGAATAGCTAGTCATCTTCAGGAAAGCAATCCTAAACTCTTTCCCTGAGAAGTTTAGGATTCGAAATCCTTTACATTTGTCCTAATGGCAAGATACAGAGGCATAATTTCAAAGTATCCACCACTATACTCCCAACTCCAACACAGAATTGGGTGACATCCAGACTCACCAAATGCCAGCCAAGTACTTTCTGACCACTGCTCAGCTGGCCAGTGGGGAAAATGGGGGGAATGTCCCTAAATGCTTACAGTACTCACTGTGAGGCTGGAAGTCACATCAGTGCATTCTGGTCTCCCCTAGTGACATGCAGATGTCATTTCTGGGTGCACAGGAAGTGACATCAGCACATCAAAGGCAACATCAGTGTGTCACCAGTGAGGGCTCCTCCAGAAGCTAAATCCCCCATCAGGCACTAGAGGGGACCTGGAAACCCTGGTGACATCAGGGGTGACTTGGAAGACAAATTGGGTTTAGGTGATATCCTAAGCCTCTACATTTGGTTCTCCCCCACCACAAAATAGACATGAAAGTTCACCAGTGACAACCCTGCTGTAAACATTAAAAAATCCCATAGCAGTAATAGGCACAAGAGGAAAGGAAGGGAGGGGGGAGAGAAGGAGAGAGAGGAACCCACACACACATTGCCTCCCAGTATACTCGCAAACCATTGCCCACAGTTTACAGCACAATCCTGAGGGTGACTAAGGTGCAGGCAGCCAGCACAACAGCAATACTGCTAGTCTGGTCCAAAGGAAACCCTCAGAGACCAGAGAGACTACCCAGTAAGGGGGCAGGATGCATCGGCCACAACTGCTCAGGCCTCCCTAGCAAGTACCGTCCCATCCACAAGTTGTCACCAGGCCTACTCAGCATACTTCCAGGTCAGAGGCAAGTTCTAGGCCACAACAAGTCTGCCCATAAGGGTTTTATGATTCTAGTCCAAAGACAAAGCCCAGGGTCTAGTAGCACAATCCAGACTCACAGTCCAAGGTTGAGTAGCAAGTTTCCAAGAGGTAAGCAAGCCTGGCAACTGGTAGATTATCAACATGCATGACTTCACTTCTGGGGAAAAACTCAGACAAGACATCACACCTCTCTAAGATATGGGGGATGGGGACAGGTGTGCTGACATTCTCGTGAAAACCTGTTTAACTATGGCTATAAGTGAGGTTATATTTATTTATTTAATCAAATGCACAATTTTCACCTTTGATTTGTGATGGGACCAAAAGTGATTCATGGGAGACACCAATTACCTCCGTTACTTTATCTGAAATGATGTGAATTTCTCTTTGCAAACCAACATCTTCACAAACCCCCCCCCCCACACACACACACACAAGGGCAGCCCTTGTTCTCCCTTTGCACACAAGCTTTAATGTGGGGAGAACATACCAGTGTAGCCCTATTGTATAAGCAGATATATTTGTCACTATTGCCAGCAGTGCATTTCAGTATTACAGCTGTACATTTCTTGAACTCCGGAACCAAATAATATCTCTGATAAGTCCATTCAAGCAATCGTGCATTATAATATTTTGACTTTATTCATTTTTTCCCCTTATGCATCCTTTTATTAGTGTAAGCAAATGTCTGTTTTTGGTGCTGTGTCCTGAAGGGTGGGGTTTGGGAGCACTGTTGCTAAACTCTTCCTTTCCTATAAGGTTAGAATTAATTTAAAACCCAACTACATGTACGAGTAGCTCCAATTATTCTTCCCCAAGTTCCCCGTATAAAATACCTTGAATTTGTCAACAGTGAATTTCATGGCTGAATTGTTTTCTGTAAATAATGCATGCAAAGAAGTTCATATTCATTGTGAATGAACAACACACCGCTTTGGGTTTTTTATGAATGCATTTGTCATTGGGTAATTGTTTGACTTATAGTTTATGCAAACAAATTTCTGTCTGCAGGCTTCCTGCTTCCAAATGGGGTGTGCGGATTGGCAACTCACTATTCATCGTCTATTATTTATAGCATGGGATTGGACGTGGCGGGGAATTCACCAGGTATCGTTTCTTCTCCTGGATGGGCAATGAAGCAAATAATAGCCACTTTTGAGTGGTAAACAGCAAAACTAAATAAATAAGTGCCCTTGTTCCTCTTTGTGAATCAGGAGAATTGTATGGAGTACTGGTATCCGCCAGACGTTTCTGTGAACAAAGACTCCATGGAAGGATTGTGAAATAATTTGAGGCAGTTATCTTTTGGAGCAAGAATCAGCCGGTGGCCTGGTTTGCATAGGAAAATAAGAATCTCTGTGTTAAGGGCCAGTGAATAGGTCCCTAGCAAATGCTCCATGTGAACTGCAACTTCTGGCCTGAGAAGAAGAAGAGAAGAGATTGGATTTATACCCTGACCTTCACTACCCAAAGGAGTCTCGGAGCAGCTTACAAACTCTTTTCCCTTCCCCTCCCCACAACAGACACCCTGTGAGGTAGGTGGGGCTGAGAGAGCTCTTTCCAGAACTGTCCTTTAGAGAACAGCTCTGACAGAACTATGGCTTGCCCAAGGTCATCCAGCAGTTGCAAGTGGAGGAGGAGTGGGGAATCAAACTGGTTCTCCCAGACTGATGGGCATCTGCAGTGGGATGACAGGGCTGAGAGCCAAGAGAGGGTGAGAAGAATGGTGGTTTGGTGCAGAATAGCCTAGTATTGTTACATCTTATTATATTACCAAGTTGTACATTTTATGGCTGCTTTAGATAAGGATGCCAGGCCTATCTAAACCTCTGGGAAGATATGGGGGATGGGGACAGGTGTGCTGACATTCTAGTGAAAACCTGTAAGTAAAGTTATATCTATCTATCTATCTATCTATCTATCTATCTATCTATCTATCTATCTATCTATCTATCTATCTATCTATCTATCTATCTATCTGTTGCATTTATAGCCCGCCCTATCCCATGATGGACTCAGGGTGGCTCACAACAAGGATAAAATGATAAATATACAATTAAAACCAATTGAATAAAGACAAGATGGTAGCATCAAATAACATCAGTCCAGAGCAGCCGAATACACTTCTTGTTAGATGCTAGTAGGATAGTAGGCATCTGTAGGCCTACTATGGGCAGGGAAGGCCAAGATGGTAAAAAAAAAAATCTGCTGCCTCAACCAAAGGCCTGGTGGAAAAGCTCCATTCTACAGGCCCTGCAGAACTGTAGCAAGTCCCGCAGGGCCCTGATCTCAATCAAGAGTGTGTTCCACCAGGCAGGGGCCGAGGCAGAAAAGGCCCTGGTTGAGGCTAAGTGGATGTTCTGTGGGCCAGGGACTACCAGAAGGAGTTGTTCAGCAGAGCGCAAGGTTCTCCAGGGCATATACGAGGAGAGATGGTCCCGAAGGTATGCTGGTCCCAGGCTGCATAGGGCTTTAAAGGTCAGCACCATAACCTTGAAACAGATCCGGTACTCAACTGGTAGCCAGTGCAGTTGGTGTAGCACTGGCTGGATGTGTGTCTCCACAGGCAACACCATCAGCAAGTGCACCACTGCATTCTGCACCAGCTGGAATTTCCGGGTCAGGTTCAAGGGCAGCCCTGCATAGAGTGAGTTACAGTAATCCAGCCTGAAAGTGACCGTTGCGTGGATCACTGCAGCTAAATCCTGAAAAAATAGCTAGGGAACAAGTTGCCTGACCTGCCACAGATGATAAAAGGCAGACCTAGCAACAGTGGCAGCCTGTGCCTCCATTGAAAGTGAGGCATCCAGAATTACCCCAAGGCTCCTCGCTCTCAGCACTGGCACCAAAGGTGCCCCACCAAGTGTTGGGAGCTGAATTCCCAATCCCAAACTCCCACAACTCAGATACAGGACCTCCATCTGTTGGATTTAATCTCAGCCTGCTCTGCTGTAACCAACCAGCCACAACTAATGCCCTGTCCAAATTATCTGGGGCAGAATCCAACTGGCTATCCATCAATAGATAGAGTTGGGTGTCATCAGCATACTGATGACCCCCCGACTGGCCATTGAATTGCTGGTGGGGAACAGGGGAAATTTCTGGGAGTCCTGGCTCCTCTAGCTTTGCAAGGGTTTGGAACATCATGATTCAGCAAGCGACACACTGCTTTTCACCCCTTGCTATTAACAGGTGTGACTTGAAAAGACAAAGCTTGGAATGTGAAAGTATTTTGCAATTCTAAGTTTTCATTCTCCCAGATTTTAAGTGCCTGGATTTTAAATAAATAGTATTAGATCTTCTGACTCCCTTTTATGAAGGGCCGAGCTACACAATATTGCCAATGCACGTTGCATCATGGCTGCATGACTAGACTCACGGCAGATATACATCAGGGTAGCTCACTTTCAAAAGCACTCATTACCTTGGAGCTCTGAGGGAATGCAGCGAGGGGGGGAAAGGAACTTCTGGCTTCCTTCCCATGCCATTTTTGCCTGCAGAAAGAACAGTGGGCGGGGGAGCTTCTCACTCCATTGCTCTACCCTAGGAAGAACATGTGGAGCCTGAGAAAAGGGGCAAAAGTCCCCCACCATTTCTAATGGTGAAAGTGGGGAAAGGGAGGAAACCTGAACTTCCTTCTCCTTCTTCCAGCTCTTGCAGTGCCAAACAGGGTTGCCAATTTCCAAGTCCAGCCTGGAGATCTCCCACTATTAAAACTGATCTCCAGACAATAGAAATCAGTTCCCCTGGAGAAAATGGCTGTTTTGAGAGGTGGACTCTATGACAATCATACCATGCTGAGGTCCCTCCCCTCCCCAAACTCTCCCCTCCCCAGGGCTCCACCACCCAAATATCCAGGCATGTTCCATCTGTCAGGTGTGTCATATAGTTATGCCCTATGTGAGGAGCTGAGTTTTGGTGGAAAGACTCTTGTTCCAACTGAGGGAGGCTTGCTTGGAGAGAAGATGCCTTTCTGTGTTGGAGCAAAGCTCCATTCCTGAGCCTGCAGCTGCCCTGAGCCTGCTTTGGTGGGGTAGGGCAGGATATAAATTTGAATATAAATAAATATAAATAAATTCCTGCCCCAAAGAAGTCATATGCAAGAACCAGTTTACAAATGAAAGTTCATGATGAATTTGGGTGGTTCATGAACTGAAGTTCATGGCCAGTGAACCACAACTTTCAAGCAGTTTGTGAAGGTTCAGGCTGGTTCATGAATAGATACTATCTCTGCTCATTCAAAATGTTTACCAAATGTCAAAGCAACAGGGAGGGTAGATTTCTCCAGACTTGGAAATACTGATGTCAGTTTCAAACTAGTCCTGTCAGTTTCAAGAGCCCCCCCCCCCCCTTGCCTGTGCTCATTTGTGTTCACTTCCCATTTTCTTGTACAGAACCTGAAAAATCCACTCCCCCTTGCTTGGATTTGTGACTGTGCTTTGAGATGAGCTTGCAATGACAGTGGCACTGAGGTCTGCTGGGCACTCTGTTCATTGTACTGGTTCTACTGGTTTTGCAACAATACCCCCTTTGCTTGGATTGTGATTGAGCTGGCATTGCCACATTGGCACTAATACATTGGCACAGGGTTCTGCTGGGCACTAGTACATTGCACTAATTCTGCTGGGTTTCCAAATACCCCTTGCTTGTGTTTTGATTTTGTGCTTGATGTTAGTCCCGTGGAGCTGGCATTGCTACATTGGCACTGGGTTCTACTAGACACTAGAACACTGCACTGGTTCTGCTGGGCTTCAGTTTCTACTGTAGATATTCTCTGGTTTGACCTTAGTCCTGTTGGGTTTGCACTGCCATGGTATCACTAGTTCTTCCGGGCACATTGCACTGGTTCTGCTGGGCTTGCAAAAATGCTTCCCCCCCACCCATTTTCAGTTTCTACTGCAGAGTTTTGTGGGGACTTTGATTCTGTTCTCCTGGTCTTGCCCTTGCTTTTTTGCTGTTTTTTTCCCCTCCATTGGAAACAATGGAGGATTGGGCCATCTTCTTGGGGGGTGGTGTAACTGGAACTCTGTATATCTAATCCTCACCAGACTTGGAGGACAGGTAGAGAAGAGTCAGTCAGAGACCCCTGTTGAGTTTGGTGTCTCTAGCTTGCACAGGATCCATTCTATACACTTGTAAACCTCCTGAATCTGCACCTGTCAAAATGACTGACTGTCAGCTGCCATTTCCTCAGAAAGCAATTTCCTAGGGACACCTTCTCTGGGAAGCTGTAACTCAGACCTCGTAAACCCTATCCTTACCAAACATGGAGGGCAGATAGAGGAGAGTCAGCCAGAGATCCCTGTTGAATTTGATCCCTCTAGCACACCAGGGGGTGCTCTACTGCATCATGAACCTCTTGAACTGAACTGGTTTGTTTGTCCCCTAAAAATTCATGATAGTTTGTGGTTCACAATCTGGGCATGCCACGAACCACAAACCAAACTGAACTGCCTTTTCCTGGTTTTTGCCCATCCCCACTTACAACACAGTAGTATCTGCTCTGTGGAGTAGTTACTTCATTCCTGAACCTCACGTGGAATCATTATGCATTGCACTGAAATTTTGCCCACAAAAATGTAATGAAAAGAGGATTTTCTCCCCAAATTGTCCCATAAAGATAAAAGCCAAATATGCATACTGTGCCCCCCTGTTCCTCCTCCACTAGTTCTATTTTTCTTTCTTTTCTGTGCCCTCACTGAAAATGAGTGGGTGGAAGGAACACATCAGCCTGTTGCTGAGGCAACCTGGCCACTGGCCAACACTTCCCATTTTGCTGTGCTACATTAGAGTAGCTTGGATGCTGTAGTGCAGCTCCATCGAACAGGAAGTGTCAGATCTGTTCCTCCAGCAATGGGGTAATGGATGAGTATTTCCTCCCCTTCTGAGTCCTTTTCTGAAAAATCAGCAGAAGGGAGGGGTGGTTTTTGGGGGTATAAAATGTTCATTACCCCTCAGCAGTCCTCCAGGCCAAGGGAAAGGAGGAGACATGATGTATCAGGGGAAACCCAAATGTCTATGTTTACTTTTGTCATTGGCAAGGTTGCCAATTGCCAAGTGGTAACTGGAGATCTCCTGGGATTACAATTGATCTCCAGGTGACAGAGATCAGTTCATCTGAAGCAAATGGCCACTTTAGAATGTGGACTCTGTGGCATTATACCCCACTGAAGTCCCCACTGAAGTCTTGGTAGTTGGTGATTCGATCCTTAGGCAGGTAGACAGCTGGGTGGCAAAACCACATATTGACTGTATGGTGACTTGCCTGCCTGGTGCGAAGGTAGCGGACATTATGTGTGTTTTAGATAGGCTGGTAGATAGTGCTGGGGAGGAGCCAGTGGTCATGGTACATGTCGGCACCAACGATGTAGGGAAATGTAGTCATGAGGTCCTGGAGGAAAAATTTAGGCTGCTAGGAAGGAGACTCAAGGCCAGGACCTCCAAGGTAGCCTTCTCGGAAGTGTTACCTGTTCCACACGCAGATCAGGACTCTCAATGCGTGGATGAGGCGATGGGGAAGCTTGGAGACTATTTAAAATTACAATCCTAGAGGCTCAGAGAAAATATATACCACGGTTTGGGAAAAGCATAAATAGGTATAGAAAAAAGCCTGCATGGTTAACAAACAAAGTAATGGAAGCTGTAAAAGGTAAGAAGGATTCCTTTAAGTGGTGGAAAGCTAGTCTCAGTGAGGTTGATAAAAGGGAACACAGGCTGTAGCAAATAAAATGTAAGTCTGTGATCAGGCAGGCAAAAAGGGAATACGAGGAGCATATCGCAAAAAAAACATGAAGACCAACAATAAAACTTTCTTCAAATACATTAGAAATAGGAAACCAGCCAGGGAAGCAGTGGGGCCCTCGGATGACCAAAGGGTAAAAGGTGTAGTGAAGAATAATAGGGAAATGGCTGAGAACCTAAATGCATTTTTTGCCTCTGTCTTCACTGTGGAAGTTGAGAAGTGCCTGCCCACTCCAGAACCACTGATTTCGGGAGGGGAGTTGAAAGACCTGAGTCAGATTGAGGTGACAAGAGAGGAGGTCCTACGTCTGATAGACAACTTAAAAACAAATAAATCACCGGGCTCAGATGGCATACATCCAAGAGTTCTGAAAGAACTCAAATGTGAACTTGTGGATCTCCTGACAAAAATATGCAATCTTTCCTTAAAATCTGCCTTTATTCCTGAGGACTGAAAGGTAGCGAATGTCACTCCTATCTTTAAAAAGTGTTCCAGATGAGATCTGGAAAATTACAGGCCAGTCAGTCTGACTTCGATACCAGGTAAGTTGGTGGAAACTGTTATTAAGGAAAAAAATAGTAGGCACATTGATGAACGAAATCTATTGAGGAAGACTCAGCATGGGTTCTGTAAGGGAAGATCTTGTCTCACTAACCTGTTCGTGTTCTTTGAGGGAGTAAACAAGGGGGACCCAATAGATGTTGTTTACCTTGACTTCCAGAAAGCTTTTGATAAAGTTCCTCATAAAAGGCTCCTAAGTATGCTCAATAGTCATGGGATAAAAGGACAAGTCCTTTTGTGGATCAAAAACTGACTAATTAAAAGGAAACAGAGAGTGAGTATAAATGGGAAATTTTCTCAGTGGAGGGAGATAAGCAGTGGGGTATCGCAGGGATCAGTACTTAGTCCGATGCTTTTTAACTTGTTTATTAATGATTTGGAGTTGGGAGTAAGCAGTGAAATGGCTAAATATGCAGATGACACAAAGTTGTTCAGGGTGGTGAGAACCAGGAAGGATTGTGAGGCACTCCAAAGGGATCTGTCCAGGATGGGTGAGTGGGTATCAACGTGGCAAATGGGGTTTAATGTGGCCAAGTGAAGAGTGATGCACATTGGAGTCAAAAATCCTAACTATACATACACGTTGATAGGGTCCAAACTGGCGGAGACTGACCAAGAGAGAGATCTTGGAGTCATAGTAGATAACTCAATGAAAATGTCGAGACAGTGTGCGACTGCAATGAAAAAGGCCAACATTATGCTGGGGGTTATTAGGAAGGGAATAGATAACAAATCAGCCAGTATCATAATGCCCCTGTATAAATCGATGGTGCGACCTCATTTGGAGTACTGTGTACAGTTCTGGTCGCCACACCTCAAGAAAGATATTATAGCATTGGAAAAAGTGCAGAAAAGGGCAACTAGAATGATAAAAGGGTTGAAACACTTTTCCTGTGAAGAAAGGTTGAAGTGCTTGGGGCTCTTTAGCTTGGAGAAACAACGGTTGAGGGGTGACATGATTGAGGTTTATAAGATTATGCATGGGATAGAGCAGGTAGAGAAAGAAGTCCTTTTCTCCCTTTCTCATAATACAAGAACTTGTGGGCACTCCATGAAATTGCTGAGCAGTTGGGTTAGAACAGATAAAAGGAAGTACTTCTTCACCCAAAGAGTGATTAACATGTGGAATTCACTGCCACAGGAAGTGGTGGCGGCTACAAGCATGGATGGCTTCAAGAGGGAATTAGATAAACATATGGAGCAAAAGTCCATCAGTGGCTATTAGCCACAAAGTATAGATAGGAACTCTCAATCTGGGGCAAGTGATGCTCTGTATTCTTGGTGTTGGGGGGGGGGGGGCAACAGTGGGATGGCTTCCTGCCCCCACTGCTGGACCGTCTGAGGGCACCTGGTGTTTTTGGTCACTGTGTGACAGAGTGTTGGACTGTATGGGCCATTGGCCTGATCCAACATTGGCTTTTCTTGTGTTCTTATGTCTACCTGCCTAGCATCTTTCATCTTTGTGCAGCCTCTGCAGACATGGCATGTTTCTTGCTCCACCCTATCTGCTTCTTTGTAGTCATCCTGGTCCCCTACTCCTACCTCAGCTCCAAGCTATGCCTAAAACTCAGGGGAACTTCTGAGCCAGCTGACCCAGTCTGCAGCCTGACTAGGCTGACCCAGAATCCAGGAACATGGAAAATGCAGCAGAACATCAATGGAGTGTGGTGGTGACTCCAAGGCTGAGGACAGACTGGCAATCTAAAGCGGAGACAAAGCGGAGGGAACTGGTGTGGGGGAAAAACCCCACGGAGCTGGCCGTTCACACTGGCCAGAGCAATGCGGACCAGCGGCGATAAGGAGCGTTCAGACTGCCACGGAGTGTTCAGACTGCTGCCTCCGGATGCCTCCCGCTTCTTCCGGTTCACACTGTTTGGAAGCGGGAGGCATGCGGAGGACGGCCCCTGAACACCGGTTTTACCTGGTGTCCTGGTAAAGCGGAAGGAAAGCGACTGGGAGACGGGTAAGTACAAAACGGAGCCGACGAACAGATGTGCATGTCTGAACGTGCTCCTTTCTTCCGTCTCCGAAGCGTGCCTGTCCTGCTTTAGATTGCCAGTCTGTCCTCGGCCCAAGTCTCAGCGAAGCAGGGCATCAGTGATTGTGCTCCCAAGTTGGGAAGTTCTATGGCACAGGTTTCTGAGGCCAGGTTATGTGCTAACAGAGGCCACAGTTAGACCACTAACTAGTATAAGCTGGTATCCTATTGTAATTAAACATACTAACCACAAATCTGGCCATTTACTTATACAGGTGAATGTTCAAGTATGCTTCCAGTGTGCTAATGTTGCATACAACTGGACCAATGTATGGAACATGTAAGCCCATGTACCTGTCCCAGGGTGCATGTGGACTCCAAGTCTCACTTTATATGTGGCCTGCATTACATATCAATCAAGCCGCAGCCAAAAGTCATGAAAACCTTTCTTGAGGGTTAGAGGACAGGACTGTCTGCCTTTGGGGAGAGGATAGTTAATATTGA
Organism: Lepidodactylus listeri; assembly: GCA_029233225.1. NCBI lineage: Eukaryota > Metazoa > Chordata > Lepidosauria > Squamata > Gekkonidae > Lepidodactylus > Lepidodactylus listeri. The sequence goes on from JARCFY010000008.1 coordinate 27,432,095, forward strand.
ATTTAGATGTTGGGACAATACATGAGAATTTCTTCAAAGAAATAGGTAAATTAAAAGCCTTTCTATTCCAAATGCATTTAAAATTGGGCAATAAACTGAGGGCAGAGAGATTATTGCTCAGGGTGAGCTAGGCAGCAGTAAAGAAAGGGAAAATGATCTGGAAAAATTAGAAGTGATTGTACAAGTGCAGAGGGAAGTGGGCTCATGAGTTTTAAGTTTCAAGGTTTTAAATCTTAATATTAAGATGAGTCTCGGTGAAGTGAAGCAATTGGCAGGGGGCTAAGATGATGGAAGCCAGTCCGTTTCTTCTGAGCAAATGAAAAAAATGACATGTAGTCAAAATGAATCTTTAGTTGGCTAGTTTGGGAAATTAAAGAATCGAGAGAGAATGTATCATCTGTGATCTATTAGGGACTTCTAGTGGAATGCAAATAGCCACTCAAGCAAAACCTTGGGGTAAAGTCCCAAGGGTAGACATCTTGGCTCTGCTATTCAGTTGGGCAATGGACATGGGACATTCATTCCTGCAGTCACTTGGGGGAACATAAGAGAAGCCAATGTTGGATCAGGCCAGTGGCCCATCCAGTCCAACACTCTGTCACACAGTGGCCAAAAACACCAGGTGCCCGCAGAAGGTCCAGCAATGGGGGCAGGAAGCCCTCCCACTATTTCCCCCCAAAAAACACCAAGAATATAGAGCATCACTGAGATGTTCCTATCTATACTTTGTGGCTAATAGCCACTGATGGACTTCTGTTCCATATGTTTATCTAATTCCCTCTTGAAGCCATCCATGCTTGTAGCCACCACCGCCTCCTGTGGCAGTGAATTCCTTGTGTCAATCACTCTTTGGGTGAAGAAGTACTTCCTTTTATCTGTTCTAACCCGACTGCTCAGCAGTTTCATGGAGTGCCCACGAGTTCTTGTATTGTGAGACAGGGAGAAAAGGACTTCTTTCTCTACCTGCTCTATCCCATGCATAATCTTATCATTTTTGAGGTGTGGCAATCAGAACTGTACACAGTACTCCAAATGAGGTCACACCATTGATTTATACAGGGGCATTATGATACTGGCTGATTTGTTATCTATTCCCTTCCTAATAACCCCCAGCATAATGTTGGCCTTTTTCACTGCAGTCACGCATTTTCATTGAGTTGTCTACTACAACTCCAAGATCTCTCTCTTGGTCAGTCTCCGCCAGTTCAGACCCCATCAACGTGTATTTATAGTTAGGATTTTTGGCTCTAATGTGCATCACTTTGCACTTGGCCACATTAAACCCATTTGCCAGATTCACACACAGCTTGGGAGTGCTGTGTAACCCAGTGGTCAGCTTAAAAAACTAGGTGGCTGCCATGGCTTGGAGAGTTTTTCCTCAGCTTTGGCTGATGTGTCAGCAGTGCCCATTCCTGGTTCAGTCAGATCGAGCCACAGTGATCCATGCCTTACTCACATCTAGACTGGACTAGTGCAATGTACTCAGCTTGAGGCTACCCTTGTAGACTGGAAGCTGCAGCTAATGTGGAATGCTATAGCCAGACTGATGATCTGGGGCCAGTTAATGGGAGCATGTCCCTGATAGTACAATTACACTGGCTACCAGTCCACTCCAGAGCCCAATTCAAAGTGTTGTTTTTGTACTTTAAAGCCATACATGGCTTGGGATTGGGTTGTCTGAAGGACTGTCTTCTTCATATGATTCTACCTGGGAATTAAGATCTCAGGGAGAAGCTCCCTTGACTTTCCCATTAATCAAAGAAGCTCATCTGCTGGGAGCATGAGAGAAGGCCATTACAACTCAGGAGCAACCTCCCCAGGAGGTTTGCCTGGCCCTCTTACCATCTATCTTCAGAAGGCATTTGAAGGCAGTTTTAGTCAGGTCTGCATTTGAAAGGTTTAGTTTTATTTATTGGCTGTGCTAACAGGAGACTTTAAACTGTGATAATAACCGTGGTTATTTATAACTGTGGTTTTAATAATATTTTCTCAATATTGGAAGCCACCTTGAGTTCCACTAGGGAGAAAGGTGGCTAATAAATATTTTAAATAAATAGATAACAAAAAAGCTATATTTATTTTAAAAATATATGTCGCCCCCTTTCTGTCGGTCATCCAAGGACCCAACAAGTAACCCAAGTTATTCTTCAGGAACACCATACGTAAACGGAAGTACATTTGAGAAGCAGTTGCATTTTATACCTCATAATGAAAAGTGTAACTATACATCATAATTTTAATTTTCAGTATATTAGAGCAAGCCTTTGAACCTTACTACTTTTTACACCTCAACAGAAATTGCCCCTTTGCCTTTTTTGAAATTGTTCTTCTTTAGGGAATTTCCTTCTTCCAGCATCCCAGGTTATTTAGTATTTCTGTGTGTAGTGTGGCCTTGCAAATAAGTCACAGGAGTTACTAGCCTGCTTGTCTGGCCACCACACAAAGCAATGTCAGTCACGGTGGAGGCTTTCCCCTTGTTCCTTTCCATCAGTCTACTATATATTTGAAATGCCAAGTGTTTCTTGTATCATTTGGAGAAAGAACAAGGGTGGGGAGATATTGAATCACCAGTATCCTCACACAACATAAACATGAGGGATTTCTGAAAACAGATGTGGTTATGAAAAATTTTTAGGGTGCAGTCAGTGAATGCAGGGAAGCAATGCAAATAAAAAGGAAAATCATTGTGGTACATGGAATGATTGGAAGCCTATGGTGAGATGGATGGGTGAGTGGGTGGATGGATGGATGGCTGGATCATTTGCTTTTCATAGCGCTTAACATGATGTGTTGACACTCCCATCCGCACAGAAACTTACATGGTTGATCGGCTAGTCTTGCCATAGTCCTTGTGGCAAGAAGGAGGAAAGACCCAAAGCAAATCAAGGAAAGTATGTGTCTGAGGCTTAAAGATAGCGAGTTTTCAAAAATGCTGATAAGAATTGCTTTGGACAGACAATGCTTATGGAGACAAAGAATATGTATGAGGGAATGGTCCCCTAAGGGACATTTGAAATGATCAGCATATACAGCAGACTGGGAGGGTGAAGGATAAATAGGTGTATCTCAGCTGTTTGCTTTCCAATAACATTTCCATTACATACCAAAAGCACAGGGAAGCAATGAATTGCTCATGCTCAGCCAACATTATGTTTAAAACATGAGTGGCAATATGTAGTTTGATACATATTTAGGACCTCTAACTCCCTAACCTACCCGTGCAATAAAGCTGGTGTTGTTTTTATGTTTTTAACAAGAAGGATCCAAACAAACAGCACATTTTGTGGAGAATTTTTTTCCAAGAGAAATTCAAATGCAGTGCAAGTCATTAGTGGATTTTTGGGGGGAGGCCTCAATTCACAGCCAACATGTCCTTCTAGAATTTTCAAGGAAAGAGACCAGCCTCATAGCCAGAAAATTTTCAGTGGGGCCAAACAGCAGCTATGCACCCTTGGGTCAAGCAAGGAGAGTCAAGGGGCGCCCTGGGGTCAAGCAAGCCGGGCCCCTGACTCTGTCCCTGCCTCGGACTGTGTGGTGGTGGGGGCCTGGAGTGCACTGCTGGGCAAGGCTGCCTCCCAGGCAGCAAGCTAGCTAGGTCTGCTGTTGTGCTTGCCATAGCTCTGATTTCTGCTGCCAGGTTGCTGCAACCGCATCCCTGTTTCAGAAAAAAAAAGAAAAAAAAAAGCACACACCAAACAAACCCCGAGTGAGCAGCTCGCTCTGGAGGAGTTGGGGCAGCAGTAGGGAGATGATGATGGGGCAGCCAACAGGTGAAGAAGGAAGGTGAGCTAGCCACGCCACCGGCAGGTAAGCTCTGTATTTGATACCCCCTTTGCTCTCCAATTTGGCTCATGGCTCTTGGAGTTCACAACTGCAGGTGGAGGCTCTCTCTCTCTCCCTTCTCCCTCTCCCTCTCCCCCTCTCTCTCCTTCCCCCCCCCCCCACAAGTTTTGTTTTGGTCTGCACTCCTCAGGGTTCTTGGCTGGCTGCAGCCACCTCAGGTTAGGGACTTACAAACTTTTTTTTGGTCTCATTGGCATAGTTTGTCAGGGTGGAATTGGCATGGTGCCTGACCTCCTGCTTAAGGTGCTAAGCCTCCGAGCAGCCCCATGAGGGGTTTTTTGGCAGCCTCCAGTTTCCTTTTGCCGTGGTCACTGCCTCTCACCCCAGGATCCCTCTGCCTTTTGGGGGTGGGGAACCAAGAGAGGAGGGGGCAGGGCACATTTTAGAGGGGCCTTCACCCCAAGCACCCCCATGCCTATGAGCCTGCAAGAGACATCCAGAGTTGGTTTTCCATTGCCTGCCTCTGGATAGTGACCATAGTATTCCTTGATAGTCTCCCATCCAAATGCTGACCAGGGGCCACCTTACTTAGCTTCTGAGATCTGGTGAGAACAGGCTAGCCTGGGCTATCCAGATTAGGGCTTGTGAGATGTAAACCACCTGGGGTTCCTCAAGCAACCTAAAACCAAGGAATTTTATACCCCTGCTCTTTGGTTGCCCTATGTCTGGAGACAGTTCTTGCTTACCGCCACCAAGTAGGCTTGGTAAAGTAGCTTTCTTATAAGAGCACACCGATTCTTGTTAGCCCTATTGTTGTGAATGCTATGGAATCCCATCGAATTTTTAAAAATGGAACCTCATGCTATACATGGCACAAAGTACGCGACTGAAATAAATATTGTTTCCCTGTTATAATTAATTGTGCGGATAGATGGTAGAGTATAGATGTAATTAAAATTCAGCAAAATCATCCTGATCTGGCAAAGGAAATAAATATCCTTCCCAGGTGACTTATCTATGAAAGATTTGCTGACACATAAGTCCCTGAAGTTTATAGAGATTCCCTTAAACGTCAAGGACAGGAGTTGGCAATTAATTCACAGATGACTGCCTGAAGTTTATCTCCTTAGGAAATTTAAGCAATTCTGCCATGAATTACATATTTTTCCTGTGTGACTGGAGGTATTAAGCAGCAATCGGGGAAATGTTTGCAATTATCTATGGAGCAAAAAATGTCATGTTAAAAAAAAACTTTCTTAACAATGCATGTTGTAAACAAAATGAAGTAGCCCATCAGCACAGGTTGTGGTGGGGTTTCATAGTTTCTGAAGGAATTTGTTACTAGCAGCAAAGCCTGTAGAACATACAGGAGTGCTACACAGGTTTGTCTCAGCTTATCACAGTGCTGTGCTTTGAACAACATGCAGAATTCTTGGTGCTTTAGGAGCAAAGGCTAATGACAATAAGAGTGAAAACTAATTATGAAGCATGAGGAAGGATGAGAGAAGAGAAAGAGAAGGAGAGAGAAAGATTGGAGGAGAAAGGGGACAACAGAAAACAAATCAGTGGTCTGGGAATATTTGGGGAACAGGATGTCTGTTTCTGAAATTCACTTGAGGGGGGGTATAGTCATTGATTCCTCTTATTCTCTTTCCTCCTCCTTTAAAAGAAGAATTTCTATTTAATCTCTCTTTCATTTCTCGTCAATGATAACTCGATGTACTCTTTTGCAACTTCAGCTCTGGCAGTTGTTTTATGTTATACACCACAGGATGGTGCTCTAACAGGACTATAGAAAGGTTTGGGAAGACATTGCCTGTCTCTGAACATCTAATGAGTGAAATTCTGAAATTTGGCACCCCCTGCCTTCCCACCCCTCCTCTCTTCAAATTTCTCTTTGATCCAAGTGGAATTGATTAGACACTGATTCTAAATTCTTAAAATGAGGAAACTAAAAGGATTTGGGGGTTTCAGGGTAAAGGGGAATTAAGATATTTTTTCTTAATGCTATAATAAAATGAAAGTGCAGGTACAGTTGAAAGCATAAAGTGTGGGGGGTTATGATTAAATGTTATGAAGTGTTTTGCAGTACAAAAGATGCTACTCAAATGTCATCATTAAGATTAGAGGAAGGACTGTGTTCTGTGCTAATTTGGTGCCTTTATTTTTATGAAACAGCTGCCCCAGACCATCATATATATTCTCCACTGCAAATAAGACCCCTGAACTCCAGAAACCAAGAAACCACCCAGATTTGAATACTGGACTGGTAGGGTCCTCCCCCAAAATAAACAAGCACTGTAAAAATCCCCCCCTCATCAGAAAGCCTAGATTTGAAATTACAACATTTTTCTCAACATATGCCCCTAGGCAGTTTCCTGCTTTTGATAAATTAGGAAAAATGGTTGTTTATCTTAGGTCAAATCTACATCTGACATTCCCGCTGGAATCATTCTAGTTTCAAAAAAAAACCCCATCTATACCTGTTTCTAGTTTCAAGCCATACTTGTTCTAGTTTAAAAATTACCGTTTACATTCATTAATTGCCCTCCTGTGGTCAAGCCAGCATTATACTGCTGTAAACAGATCCTGTTGCTTTGTACTCTTCAGACTCAGGGAGTGAAATTTGAAACCAGCGTGAAATAAGTGTAGGAAAAGACAGCAGTCAAACTACTTCAGAGGGGAGGTATAAATTGGGCCTTAGTGGTTTTGGCCATCTGCTTGCCTTATTGGCTACTTACTTTGTTTTGCCAGAACTTTTTTAAAAACACTCTTCAAAAAACCCCTTTTGTCTTTTATGGTTTTCTTGACTTTCATCATGAACAATGCAGGCATCCATTTAGACTTGTTGCTAGTTTTCCTGATTTGAGGTATGCATTCTATGTGAGCTTCGAACAGCATAGTTTTAAATAGTTTCCAGGCTCTCTTAATTCCCTGTTTTAACTGTCTTCTGACTAGTCCCCTTATTTTAAAAAAAGTTCTTTCGGTTGAAATCAAAAGTGTTTCAGACTTTGGGGGCAAATTTCTGTTGATACTAATGCTGAACTCAACAGTGTTGTGATCACTGATCTGAACTGGTGCAACAACATTTACATCTCACACCATGTCTCAAGCATCTCTTAGTACCAAGTTTAGAGTTCTAAATATATCTAGTTGGTTCTATATATATCTAGTTGGTTCCAGTGCCCAGACATTTATGATGTCTAGAAAACGTCTTATGGCATCACTTGAATGCTACCCAGTCAACGTGAGGTTAGTCAAAATCACCCAGTATTAAAATATTTATTATTTATTTTATTTTATTTTATTTCTTAAATTTATATCCCGCTCTCTCCATCAAAAGGCAGGCTCAGAGCGGCTCACAACATTTTTAAAATAACATATCAATATTAAAACCATACATTAAACATTAAAATACTATTTCATACAAGCTTGGCGGCATTCCCATTCACTCACCACCCTTGTTTCCCTCTCTGTCTTGAGGTCTGCTTCCTGGTTTTGGTCAGGGGGATGATGGTACACAACCACACTTTTAAGTAAATCTTATGGTTTAAAGAAGGAACCTTAGGGTCTAGTATCTCCTCTCATAGCGATTCTGTGGGGGAGTTTCCCCCCTAATGTTTTCTAGCTTACTTGACTCTATGACATCTTTGATCTATAGAGCAACAGTGCCCCCAACTTGTCCCTTCCTGTCCTCTCTATAGAGTTTACATCCAGGGTTAATAGTGTGCCATACGTTTCCCCATTTCACCAGGTTTCTGAAATGTGCACTATATCTATGTTGTCAGTCAGCATCAAGCACTCTATCTCCCCAACCTTGGCTCAGAGACTTCAAATGCTGGCATACATGTACCTGAACCTTGTTTCCCCTTTCTAAGGATCCCTGCTTCCCTTGGCCCTGTGGTTTCCTCCTATGGCCCTCCTTTACTACCTTACTCTCTTCACAAGTTCTAGTATCCTCCCACCAATATTTTCCAACAATTTACCACACAATTCCTCTCAGAGGCTCTCCAGCTCCTGTCAGCTTTCTCTCAGAAGTTAGTGCAAAAGGTACCATCAGTGTGGTTCCTTTATGGTTCAAGTGAAGCCTGTCTCTTTTGTATAAGTTTGGCTTGTCCCATAGAGTTCCCCAGTGCCTAACAAATCTAAACTCTTTCTCCTGGTGCCACTTTTTCATCCATGCTTTAAGACCCCTAATCTATGCTTGTCTAGTTGGCCCTGCATGTGGAACAGATAGCAGTTCTGAGAATGCTACCTTGGAGGTCCTGGCCTTCAGCCTATCAACCCCCTCCCCCAATCAGGTAGCAGCCGACTTATGGTGACCCCATAGAGTTTTCAAGGCAAGAGGCATTTAGAGGTGGACATTGCCTGACTCTGCATAGCAATCCTACTATTCTTTGGTGGCCTCCCATCCAAAGTCTTACCCGAGCTGACACTGCTTACCTTACTAGATCTGGTGAGATCGGGTTAGCTATCCAGGTCAGTAACCTAAATTTATTCTCCAGCACTGCATCACTGCACTTCCCAGTGTCATTGGTGCCAATGTGCACCATGACTGCTGACTGCTCCCCTACACTTTGCAGCCTTCACACCTGGCCATCAAAAAGCCTGTTATAGACCCCACCCTCTATATTCATAGTGATCTTATCTCCCACTACCAAAACTCCACCAGCCTCCAATCTGAGAGGTGTATTGTTGATACAAGAGGATATAGGTTCATTGTGCAAGGAGAAGGGTTCTTCTAAGGGACTCTTTCTGCCCTCCTCAGCCTGATGCTGTCCAACCTCAGGACCCTCATTCTTCTGGCTTAGTTTCCTCTAGCTGTTTTTATATATATATATATCTGCATGAGCTTCATTGTATTTTAAGGCTTCCGATCGTTTCTTGCTAAGGGCAGGCTAGAAATGTTTTAAATAAATAAAGTTCCTGGTTTGGTCTCCCCAGTGTTTCAAAGTATGTTCTTTCTTTCCTTATAAACAAACTTCTTTGTCTTTTAACAGACTTCCAACTTTATTTGAATAAGCTATTTACAAAGCTCTCTCAGTCTATGCTGGGGATGGCAACCACGGGATGACTTACCAAAGTATGCGGGGGACCCCTGCAATGAAGTCACTTCCTGATCATACCAGAAGTGATGTCACTGCTTTGCCATGAACAGTGCTGCCCACTGAGTGGCAGCAGTGAGAGAGGGCTGCCAGCAGGGGACCTAGCAGATGTGCATCACTCTTAGGGGATTCCAGGCTTCTCCCAGAAACAATGTAACTGGTATTTCCCCCCATATTGCTGTACACAAGATTTCATGTAGGAGAGCTTTTGCCTGAGGCCCTGGAGAGCTGCTATCTATTGATGAAGAAGTTGGGCTTCATAGAACAATGGTCTTCCCCAACATAAAGCTGCTTCATTGACAGTCTCTTGTCCATACTTTCCTAATCACTACTAATATGCCAGTGCCTGTCCACAGCATCATAAGAACATAAGAGAAGCCAATGTTGGATCAGGCCAGTGGCCCATCCAGTCCAACACTCTGTCACACAGTGGCCAAAAACACCAGGTGGCCTCAGGAGGCCAGCAATGTACCAGTTATCAATACTGAGACGATTTAGGTTTCTTTGTAGCTTTAGGTTTCTTTGTAGCTTATCTTTCATTATAAACATTAATGTTCATGTTGTTATTCTACTGTGTTTTAGACTTTTCCATCCATCTTTTGTTATAGGAACATAGGGGGAAAGACCTTGATTTTGATTAGATCTGAAATCATGCTTTGGGCTGTCATTCAAGTATATTTAAATAATTTCAGGCAGGCAAAATAAAGTATGAAGTGTCCATCTTAATCTAATTGATACTGCTTTGGGTTATGATTAACTATAATTCAGAATATTCCAAAATTATAAAAAATAATAATACTAGATCTGTTTTCTTTTCATCTCTCAAAATGACAACACCTAGGAAGAGAATGTCTGCCAAGGGATTATATAAATATTGTCTTTTCTCCCCCTTTCACACTTCCACTTATTTTGCAGGCATGTCTGCTGGAGATACGTCTATTCCTCGGGAACCAGAAACTTAAATATAGAATTGGAACCTCAAATGAGTCATTGTGAAATTTGGCAGTCAGGCAAAAAGTAATGGGAAAGGAATTGAGCAAATTATTCATAAGGAGCTATTTATTAAACAATTTTTGTTTTTCTTTTTTTCTAATCAGAATTACTCAGAGGTTTCATTTGACCAGCAGTCCTACTCTGGCATCTTTCAGAACTCGTTCAGTGTTTTTATTTGGCACAGCCCAGCAAATGACAGGCAATCTTAAACTGCATTGAAATAAGTTGCATGAATATATAATGGCTCAATAAACCAAATGCATCAATGGGCCCAGTCCTGATTTCCACATTACTCTGGGAAATGGTTCAGTGGTAGAGGATCTGCTTTGCATGTCAAAGGTCCCAGGTGAAATCCTAAACATCTCCAGTCAAAAGGATTAGGTAGAAGGTGACATGAAAAACCTCTCCCTGGAGAACTGCTACCCATCAGAGTAGATCAGAGCTGCCAACAGGGGGGGACTGGGGGAACAACATTCAGAAGGGGCAAGTCAGCTGGAGCACCAGTCACACACTGTCAGACTAACCCACCTCACAAGGTTATTGTGAGGATAAAATGGAGGAGAGCCACATAAGCAAATTTGGGCCACATAAGCAACTTTGGGTTCCCATTTGGGAGAAATATGGAATATAAATAAATGAATAAAAGGTGGACAGACTGGCTGATTTTTAATTGCCATAGATTCACTGCAACAGCGAGCCAAGTGATTTGTTTTATTGTGATATTTGGTTTGAATCAGGATCGGGGGGCAGGTGGAATTATTGTCCAAAGGCCCATGGTGATTCTCAGCAGCCCTGGAGTACTGACCTTATTATATCAATGGTCTGACTCACTATAAGGAAGTTTCAAGGATGAATTCAACATTCTTTCCCCCAACTTTGAAGGGTTTTTGTGGGAATAATAATGATGATGATGATGATAAGGCAGCATTGTGTGCAGTATAGCCAGGATATCCAAGATTGTCTGGCAGCCTGAAGGTCTAGCTCTCTAAGCATTATGCACCACTAGGTGGTGATCTACACTTATTTGGGGAGGCTGAGGGAGCTCTGAAAGAGCTGTGACTGACCTAAGGCCACATAGCTGGCTTCATGTGGAGTTGAGTGAAACCAAACCCAGTTCTCCAGTTTAGAATCCATCACTCTTAACCGCTACGCCACCCTGGCTCCTGTTTTGTGGGAGGTCAGCTACCAGCCAGCACAGCTTATAGCAGCTACAATCACTGTTAAGCTGCAGCCTCCTGACAGGGTTTTTTTTTCCCAGCAGTCTTTTTCCCTCTTCCTTTTCTTCCACCCAACTCCATAGTTTTGTCTGCTCATCCAAGATCTTCCCCTGTCAGTGTGTTGTAGTGTTCATGTTTTCTTAATTTTTCCTCCTTCATTTTGCTCTCTTCCTTTCATGATCTGTCTTAATTTCTTTCTTCCCTCTTTCTAATTCCCATCCTCTTATTTGTCTTGGCCTCAACTCCTTCTCATTTCTGGTTGGCCCTTTGGAATATACTTAACAGTAGTATAGCAGCAAACCCTTGTTAATATTATGAACAGGAGCTGGGCTGGTGGGACTTAATATTTTCCCATGATCTACCAAAGTTTTAAAAGGATGCTCCTCCCTCCCTTTACATGCATGATAATGGAATGTTAATGTTAGTGGATACACTCATGGAACAGAAGTTAGAACCCTTTCTCCCCACCCCCACCAATTAGATTTAACTGCATTTTAACACTGTTCAGGCAGTGGGATGTTGTATTGGTGGGACATCTAATATCCCTTTATAAATGCTACTTTGCTACTGTAGACATTATGCTTCATATTACATGACAAATGACGTCATCTTTTTAGAAAATAGTGATCCCAGTATTTCTCATCCAGCACCACTACATAATCAATTTCCCCCAGCTTTTATGCTAGGTAAATGTACAAGGGTAAACCAAAATAGATCATACATCATATGTAAGAAGTGTGTCCTATATTGGTACATGTATGAATGTGTATACAAATTTAAATTTACAAAATCAGACACTTGTGTAATGATACTGGTCTCACTTGTTCAGTGGGAGTGGATTTTACTTGTGACAATTTCTCCTATGGCTCTAGGCGGGGCCACGGCTCAGTAGTAGAACATCTGCTTGGCACACAGAAGGTCCGAAGATCAGTCCCCAGCATCTCCATTTGAAAGGACCAGGTAATAGATGATGTAAAAGATCTCTGTCAGGGACCCTGGAGAGCCACTGCCATTCCGATCAGACAACAGTGACCTTGATGGGCTAATTCAGTGTGAGGCAGCTTCATGTCTCATAAAGAACATAAGAGAAGCCATGTTGGATCAGGCAAATCAGGCCAATGGCCCATCCAGTCCAACACTCTGTGCCACATGGTGGTCAAAAACCATCAGAAGATCCACCAGTGGGGCCAGACTCCAGAAGCCTTCCCACTGTTGCCCCCCCCCCCCCAAACACCAAGAATACATGCCCATGTGTCTAGAGGTCCTGTTGTTGAAAGGACTCGTACTGCTGCATTCTGGAAAACAGTGCAGATTGTTTACTCCAGGCTGGGTGCCCCACAAGTTCACCTTCCATTTCCTGCAAAGTTACTAGCGTTCCCAGAGTTAAGAGCACTTAACAGATGTCTTTGTTTCCTCCAGAACTTAATAACAGGTTCTGGCTAGTTATAACAGGGCTACTGCACAGCAGAGCTAGGCACAGTTATACCCTTCAAAGCCCCATTGACTTTAGTGGAGCAGAAGGGCGTAACTTGGCTTAGTATTGCACAGTTAGTGAGGTGCAAATCCTGCTGCTGACTTATTTCATAGGATTGGTGTAAGGACTGGCAAGAATCACTATGAACACTATAATTGCTCCAAATTGGGTTGTGGCCATGACCTCCCTCACAGAATTCCAGTCCTTCAGCAATGACCTGTCAGGTGATCTTGGAGCAGTTACACATGACCTGCACATGAAACTACCTTATACTGAGTCAGACCATGGGTCTATTGAAGTAAGTGCAGGGACAGAGGGCCTGTGGGGCCATGGTCGGCTCTGTGTCCTGATTGGCTTGGCCGGTTGTAAACATGGCCGGGTCAAAGTGGCATGGGGCTACTGAGAGGGGGGGCAGCATCTCCTTTCTTGCACCAAAAGCCAGTAAGAGTTGGGATCAGAGTTGGGGAAAGAGCAAGAAGATGGAGGTGATGAGTAGGGGCATGCACTGGAAAAAATGGTAAAAATTAGGATTTGGCTTTCCAGTAAAGGACTAATTCTATAATCCTGAATTTTTGGATATCCCACTACCAGTTTGAGTTTATTTTCATTTTGGGGAAACCTTTCTGTAGTGAACCAGGGAGGCTGGGATGCCAAAATTGGCTGAACAGCTCAAGATGACATCACAGCTGGAAGTTTCTGTAAAGACGATGATGACCTGTTTTGCTAAATTTGCTGACAGGAACAATTAGCAACAAATCACACAGAGAAATGGGAACCTGTAACATCTGATGGGCACTTATGGGGAGGGGATTTTCTTCCCTTTTGCTCACATCACTCTCCAATTCCATCAACACTTCCCAGAGCTATGAAGCCAGTTTTGGGGATAGCTGCTGAAGCCTGGCTCGAACAAGGCGGTGACAGTAGGTCACCCTTTGGAGGGTGAGGTTTGGGGAGGGGAGGGACCTCAGCAAGGTATAATGCCATACAATCCACCCTCCAAAGCAGCCATTTTCTCCAGGGGAACTGATCTTGGTTGTCTGGGGGTCGATTGTAATAGTGGGAGATCTTCAGGTGCCACCTGGAGGGTGGCAGCCCTACAGGAACCCATCAGCTGGCGTCATGGTACTCACAAGTGCCACTCTGAGGACCACTGCACTAGAGGTTCCTTCTGACACCAGGGCGTCATAAGGGAGCTATGAAATTCTCCTGAGAGCCAGTTTGGTGTAGTGGTTAAGTGCGCGGACTCTAATCTGGGGGAACCGGGTTTGATTCCCCACTCCTCCACTTGCACCTGGCTGGATGACCTTGGGCAAGCCATAGCTCTGTACCAGCTGTTCTCTCAAGGACAGCTTGGGAAAGAGCTCTCTCAGCTCCGCCTACCTCACAAGGTGTCTGTTGTGGGGAATGGAAGGGAAAGGAGTTTGTAAGCCGCTCTGAGACTCCAAGTGAGAGAAGGGCAGGATATAAATCCAATCTCTTCTCTCTCTTCTCTTCCTCTGCATATTCCTATCCACCTCCCTTTAAATTATGCACACTGCAATGACTCTTAAGATCAGTTGCTTCTTTTCCCACTTCATGCCGATCAACAGAGAGGCTTCTTGTTTCATTTAAAGGACAAATCAAAGCAGGAGTCTTGCTTTGGTGTGTGGCAGCTTATTGAAAAGAACTAAAGGCTGAGGTTACTTTATCAAGCTCTTCAGGGATGATCAAAGAAGGGATCCTCTTCTGTGGTGCCTCTTCAGCCATTTCTGACTTGGCTGTCTAGAGAGAGGAAGTCCAGGACAGAACGGTACCTTGGGAAACAGCAAAAACAGAGGCCCTTAATCTGATTAAGGGGACACTTGCTCAAAAATTCTCTAGCCACAGCTCAGTCACGATGAATTCTCCTCTGGCTGGATGTAGCTCTTTCAAGATTTTTTTTTAATTTTAGCTTCTCCATAATCCCCGGGATGTGATCTGCACAGTAATAGGGAGAATGAGGAAGTCGGAAGAGGCTGTAAATGCTCCCTGGATTTGCATCAGTTTGTTGTTGGGCCTCTTACACTTGTTTCGAAGCGATGGTGCTAAAGCGGGACTTGCGGTCCTTAGAACAAGCACTAAATTGGTGCTCCCCTCTCTGTTGACTGCCTGCCTCAACACATGACAGCAAGCAAAACATTTTAAACACTCTTTCCAGAAAGACCTCTGGATGTGAAAAGGTCACAGGGATTCTGTGATGGTGGGAAAGCCAGCAGCAATGCCTTTTGCGTTGGGCGAGGATTGACCTAACCCTAGGAGTTGCCATCATGCCAGTGAAAGTTCTACTAAGAATTATCCCCTGGATGGGTAGCTTCCATGTGAGAAAAGTGCACGATCAGGGTCTTGAGGCATAGCTTCGGATGCGCAATACTGGGAATACCATCACTTTGACTATACGGACTTTTGTTAGCAGGGCTTTCTCAAAGGTAAGTGTGAACAGGATTGCAACCTTTTTGGGTGCACAGGTGAATTTCTATGAACTCCTGAAGAATAAATTAGGCCACATAATCAGATTCTAAGGTAGCCTGGTTTGAAATGGAATGTCCTGAAATGCCCTGAGCAACGTGGATATGAGTGTAATAGTACAAGTATATTTGGAATAAAATAAATATGGCCTAGAGTGATGGTACCTTTGAATATATCTGGGGGAGTGATTTCTTCAGGGTCTCTTTTCACACAGCATTGGATAGCTTTAGAATATGTATTTTGAGACAGTTCTCAGAACATATTAATGCCATTCATTTGCCATCACCTTCTTGGTACCTTGCCTTGGATACCCAGTTCTTTCTTTTCTTTCCCTTCCAACCCAGCTATCCCTGTGCCATAAAGATGTCTACACATTAATCTGCCCGCTGATTGAGCTGTCACCGGCAAGATAGACCTGTTTACTTTCTTGCACCTGCATTGTAATAAATTGATTTTTAAGAGATGGCTAAAATCAGGCGCTACTAGTCAGAAATCCAGAGCTGATGGCAGCAGTTCTAGAAAACTCGCTTATTGTCTCACCTCCGCTGATAACAGGTTTCAGCATCTTGCTGAAAGCACTCTTTTGTCCTGTTTCAATAGACAGCAGCTGTTCCAGCAAATGTCAGTGTGGAACCGCCAACAGGCACCATGAAAGAAATTGGGGGAATATACATAAATAATCCTTCATCTTGAGATAACAAAATAATCAGCGTATGACAGAGAGATAGAAAGAAAAGAGAGGATGGGTTCATTTCTACAGACATTTGCATCCCAGGTGAGAGAAGGCGAAGCCATAAATTAGTTTTTCAAAGTGGAGCTGGAACAAAATCCATCTGCGTCCCTCAAAGGAATGCAGAGGAAATGCTGTCTGTTGAAAAATGGAGAAAAGACTTCAATTCATGCACTGGGGAAGGAGGTTTATGGGAAGGTCCCCTTCTCATTGGAGCTCAAAAATTAAAACTTGTGTCATTTGCTGAGACCCTTCAGAGGTACAGTGATCACCAGGAAGAGAGAGAGTCACGTGGCTAGGTAAGTCACATGATACATCTGGATTCAATGCTTCTTTTAGAATCCTGGTGTGGTGGTGGGAACAAATTCTGGTTAACTTGCAGGCCATCCAGAGTTAGTTCTTAACTACTATTTTATGTGCAAGCATGGGGTGGGTGGGAAGGAAAGAGCAAAGCATAAGCATTGCAGCAAACTGGGTTCGTGCATATCTCTTCCCAATGTTGGTTAAAAGAAGTTCTTGAAAGCGGCCTTCAAAGGGAGAATCCAACATGAAAATTCTGGATTCAAATTAATCATTCATTTGTCAGCGTGTCCCAAGGATTTAAGAAAGAACAAGGAATCCTTATCTATCAGCTTTACAAACCAAGGAGAACTGTATGGTCCTCATACTCCAGAATGAAAGCGCAATATACTGAGAGATTTAAACTATATTTCTTAGTGTGAGTTATGATTGTGGGAATTCAGCTGGCTTTTAGCATTTCTGGCTAGGGATGCCAGCCTCCAGATGGGACATGGGGATCCCCGGGAATTATAGTTCAACTCCTGACTACAGAGATCAATTCCATTGGAGAAACTGGATGCGTTGGAGGGTGGACTCTATGTCATTGTACCCCGTTGTGGTCCCTATCCTCCACAGACTCCATCCCCAAATCTCCTGGAGTTTCCCAGCCTGGAGCTTGCAACTCCCCCCCCCCCCACCAAATCCCCAAAACCCTAACTCCAAACTCAACCAGCATCGCTTCTGGCTTTGGCACAGAGAACTGTTCCAAGAGGCACCAGACCTCTCCACAAGCCATAAAGAAACTAAGAATCGGGCTGATGCTGCTCAGCTCCAAGACGGTGCCCAGCCTCCTGGGCATACAATGAATGATTGGCTGGTTTGGGAAAACCTGCCTGCATCAACAGAAGCCTCAGGGTGCTCACTAGTTATCCTAATCTATGTGCTACCAACCGATACTATTCTTGCTAACCCAGTTAGAGCCAAACTAGTTGAGAGACCTGGCCTCTGTTTTATAACCCAGCCTGAACTCACAATGCAAAGTGAACAAAAAAAAAGGACTCTTTTCCAACCATTTTGAAAGCAATCTTGAAAATTCCTGCTCAGTTCCTAAGAAGAGAAGAGAAGAGATTGGATTTATACCCTGCCCTTCACTTGAAGTCTCAGAGCAGCTTACAAACTCCTTCCCCTCCCCCTCCCCACAACAGACACCCTGTGAGGTAGGCGGGGCTGAGAGAGCTCTGAGACAACTGTCCTTGAGAGAACAGCTGTCACAGAGCTATGGCTTGCCCAAGGTCATCCAGCAGGTGCAAGTGGAGGAGTGGGGAATCAAACCCGGTTCTCCCAGATTAGAGTCTGCACACTTAACCACTACACCAAACTGGCTCTCAGAACAGCCAATTAATCCTGTGTTATAATGATAGGGGGCGGGACAACAAAATGGCTCCCAGTGGTGGAAATGACTTAAGTAGTCAATCTGCTTACCTACAGTTTTTTTTTTATGCAAGGTGTAAGTTTTCATGTGTATGCACACTTCGGCTGCAGTCGGATGGGCAATCTGGCCCAATATAATTGTTTTTACCTAATGGATTGAACCGGCTGGTTCACACCACCACATCTGGCAGTCGTTCCTCAGTCGTATTCACCCCGCCATAAGACAAGTTGGAGACAAAGGAAATAGACAGTAGTTGAATTCTGGTGCTAACAGATCCCCACACATTCATCCTGCATTTCCAGATGTTTGAGTTCCCCCGGTGCATGTTCAAACCAGTTTGGAAGTGTTAACTTTTAGTTCTGGTTTTGCCATTCTGTTTTTTTTTTAAAAAAATGGTAGCACATATGTGCATGGGCACTCATGTGCACCCAAGAAATGTTTTCCAAAAAAAAGTCAAAGTTGTGTTGTTGTTTTTGTAAAAAAGAAAGAAAAAAGACCAGACTGGAAGCTCCGTGGTTGATGCATAGCATTAATCTCAATGGTCAACTGTAGAAGAAGCGTACGGTGTGGCCAGATTAGGGTGGGAATCTGACCGAAAATCCCCATCACAAAATGCAATGGCATAATTAGGGGCACACCCATACCACGCCGACCTGCCAGTGTGTCCACAGCCTTCATCAAACACACTGGACTCAAACTTTGTTCTGATGCTTCAGACCAACATGGCTATCCACCAGGTACAATCTGTTTCCCTGTAGGTTTTGGCTGAGCTGCACAGAGCTTTAATCCAAACCCCGAGGACCCTCACCCTCTATTTTTGAATAGGGGTGTAGACAACCATGCCCCCTGGCTTAACTATCATGGAATGACACTGGCACAGATTGCAGCAATTGTGAATGGTCCCTATGCGCTGCTCAATTAAATTTGATTGCATGTAATTTCATATCAGTTTGTAATTATTGCATTGTGTGGCCTTTTGACTCTGCTGTTTACAACTTCATCATAACTCTTTCTCTGTCTGTGTGTGTGTGTGTGTGTGTGTATGGCTTCCAAGTGTGGCCTCTCATCATGTATATGATGAAGAGGTCTCTGCTCCACAAAAGCTTATGCTAGAAAGCCAGTTTGCTGTAGTGGTTAGGAGAGCGGACTCTAATCTGGCAAAACCGGGTTTGGTTTCCCACTCCTCCACATGCAGCTGCCAGTGTGACCTTGGGTCAGTCACAAGTTCTTTCAGAGCAGTTCTTGAAAGAGCTTTCTCAGTCCCACCTACCTCACAGGGTTTTTGTTATTGGGAGGGAAAGGGATTGTAAGCCACTCTGAGACTCCTTTGGGTAGTGAAGGGTGGGGTATAAATCCAATCTCTTCTTCTCTTCTAAAATAAAGCTTCTTAGCCTCGACACTGCCACATGATTTCTCTTTATTTTCACTGCAGTAGACTGTCACAGCTACCTTTTCAAAGCTATTATAAGCAGAAGAATACAAACCTGACACACAAGAGGGACTGCAACACTTCCCTGCTCTAATCTTATCTCCATCTGATGCCTTGCTTGGTTATAAACACGCTCCTAAAGAATAGATAAGCAATCTACACATTACTTGTACTTGGAGCTATTTATCCATCCTCTCTTGAAAAATGAAAAGAATTAAAATTATACGAATATTCTCAGGCAGCACAAATAGTATCTCTGATTCTCAGGTTCACTGAAAGGCAGGGGTGTTAGGTAACGGAAAGTCAAGAAGTAAATAACAAGTAATATCTCCACATTTCATATTGGAAATGATGCCTTCTGTTGCTACAGAACAGGAAGAAGAGCTAGCCCAAACAGTAGCTTAAAAACAAAAATAACAGAGTGCCAGTTTCTTTTTAGAGTAAAAATATGCCCTTAGATGATTCTGGCATTAGTTTCCCTACTCTTTCTTGACTGTATTCTTTGGAGCTGAGAATTAATGTGGGGACGATACAGTCTGGGAGCAATGGAGAGTTCCTCCTGTTTCTTTAAAAGTCAATTTTATGGGGAAAAGAATTAATGCCGATTGTCATGGGGAGGGAGAGCCAGCCGAGGTAATTGTGGCAAGAGCCGAAATCGTGTCTTTCTCATCTGAAGAGTTCTGATTAATGGAGGGGACGAGCCGGAGAGGCATCAAAATAATGACACGGTACACTCGGCATCCACCCATATCAATTGAACAGCAAAAGCACCAGCCAAACAGCCCATCTTTCCATTTGTGGAGAGACTATAAAGAAGTGGCAGGATGGTCCTGGGCTATTTCCTTTTGGAGTCTGCCGGGTTATCTGTTTCGATTTGATTAAAAGTGGACCCAGGGATTGTTTACACATAATTTTATGGTTTGCGTGTGTTTTTTTGGTCATTTATATAGCATTGTAATGCTGCAGTCTTATGTTCCTGTAAATCATATGGAATGAAGTATAAATATTGCGATGCCCTGCAGTTGTCTTCCAAGCCAATCCCCAGTGCTGTACCTAGGTAAGTCATTTGGGCAGTCTGTGTTCCATTTTTCCTGTGCCAATTTCTTAGCCCAACCAGACTGCCTCTGGGCAAATGAAACAGTCTGTCTTTATGGTAGTGGATGTTCTGCTGCTCCTCCTCAATAGCATCCCTTTTTTCATTTGAGTCCCTTCAGTTAGACACTGTGTGTTTTTATGTTTCTGTGCTGCAGATACTCAGAGCCAAGGGCTTTGTGGTAGGGATGGAAATGAACCAGCTTATGGACAAAAGTTCATGATGATGTTTGGCCAGTACATTGTTCACAAAGGGATGTTTGCAAACTGAAGAGCCGCCACAAGCTTCCACACATTTTAAGGCAGTTTGTGGTGGTTCATGGTGGTTCGTGAAGAGCAGAAAGCAGCTGTTGAAATGGCTCTTAGCCATTTAAACCCCTGCTTTCTGCTCTCCATGAAAAACCACTGAGCAGTGGGGAGCAGAAAGCATGGATTTAAATGGCTCAGAGCCATTTAACCCCCTGCTTTCTGCTTCCTGTTGCTTTTCACAGGGAAACCCCTGCTTTCTGCTCCCTGCAAAAAGTGGCCTGGAAGCAGAAAGCAGGAGTCACAAACTGATACGAACCGGTTCAGTTTGAGAATCAACCTCCCGGTTCATATCAGTTTGTGGTTTGGGTCGTGGTTGGGCCATGAACCATGAACCGAACTGAAAAATGTGGTCTGTGCCCATCCCTACACTGAAGTCTTAAAGAAGGAGTAGACTGAATTCCAAAAGGTGTCCAGTTTGAGCTGAATGTCTCCATCTTGGTTTTTTCCCTCCTTGTGATGGTACCTTTGATGCAGTTACATCACTTCCAGTATGAAGCTGGAAGTGACATCAGCATATTGGCATATCACTCTAGGATTCCACCAAAACGCTATGGTAAAACCATAGCGTTTTGGTGGAATCCTAAAGCATCAAGCGGATGCCTTGATCACTTATGGATTCATACTACAGTGACGTCTCAGCACTGGTTGCATCCATTTGAATGTCCCCACCCCCTAAAATTCCCACTGGTTGCCCATGCTGAGCTGGCAGCCCTAACTGTACCATCCCTGTGTTGGTGTTATCAGCGTAGATCTTCACAAAACTCATGATTTTCTTTTTCTTCTGTGACCAAGTTAGCTAGCATTTATGTTACTCCTGCCTCTGTTTTGTCCTTACAACAACCCTGCAAGAAAGGTTAACCTGTTAGAGCAGGGGTGGCCAACCTGTGGCTCGGGAGCCACATGCGGCTCTTTCACACATATTGTGCGGCTCCTGGCAGGGCGGCTGGGGAAGCAAAGGGGAGGCATGCTTTTTCTCTCTTTCTCCCTTCCTTCCTTCCTTCCTTCCCTCCTCCCTCCCATCTATTTGCTTTCCTAGTTTCTCTCTCTCTCTTTCTTTCCACTTCTTTAATTCTTTCTTTCCATCTCTCTCTTTTTCTCTCTCTCTCTCAAAATCATTAGCAAACAAGTAATATCATTATCAATAACCGGTTTTCCTCGTTTGTTTTTATTTTTGGCAGTCCCATTTAACATTAATAAAAAGCAAATTTGCATATTTTTAAAAATAAAAACGTGTGTGTGATATTTGTTCCTGTCTTGCGGCTCTCAGACATCTCTATGTGGCTCTTACGTTTATTCTGTGTGGCTCTTACGTTAAGCAAGGTTGACCACCCCTGTGTTAGAGTATGACTGGACTGAACTCATACACTGAGTTTCATGGAGAGATCGATCTCTCCCCCCGCAATTCTAGTTAGGCTCATTAACTAGCACAATGTACTGGCTCTTGATCTTCTCCCCAACTGTGTTCTCTAGGAGTACCTCACCCTTATAACCCATCTTGCTCTTGATCCTGCTAGCTACTATGGCTGGTGACTCATATGTCCACCCTTATGACCAACCTGGGGATCTTGTCTGTTTTATCATCCCGCACCCTCCCAGGACCCATCACAGGAAGTTGTTGGGTGTTCCTCCTGGAATTATTTTGAGCCGAGCTCTGTTGCAACTTATTGTTGATCCCATCTGTTGTGTATGAGGTCAAGGAAGTGGCTTAAAAAATTCCCATGGCTGTGCTAAAAATACTCAAACATTTTCTTTTTTTTAAATCATATTTTTATTGAGTATACAATATAACCAAAAAAAATGAGGTTACATTCCATCCATACAACCAACAAAATAAACTTAATCCAAATCTAGTTTGTATCCTCTTATTTTTCTTATTCTCTTATTTTACCCGTGTATAAAACCACCATTCAACTCTCTCTAAATCACATTCTAATCATTAATAAACCTTCCTTTAGTCTTCTTCATAATATGTTACCCTTCATAATATGTTACCCTTTAGTCTTCTTCATAATATGTTTACCCATTAGTCTTCTAACTTCTGTTTAATGCATCTCTATATTTCTGTACTCTTCTATACCAAAAAAGAAAGCTGGACAGGGATACCTCTGATACTGGGGGCTGAAGAGGAAACCCCTTCAGCAGGAAGGTGACCCTCCTCCCTACTACCAGAGGTCTTGAGGGAAGCAGACCCTCCCCCTCCTTACCATGCCCTTTAATTATAACACCTATACTCAAACATTTCTGAGGGAAAGCAGAGGGAAAGAAGGAGCCACGGAAAACAAAATCCCCCCAGCTACCAAAATGAGTGTGCAAACAAGTCCACTCCTTTTAAAAAATAATGCAAGGAGGATCTCAGTTCTTTGCTTACTGAGACATGGAGACTTTGGAGGGGAGCAAGCAACAGGATTAAACAACGGAATTGTCATCTGTGCAAGACAGTGAATTCTAATGCATCCTGTTAGTTGTTTTCTTCACGCGGGGAGTCTGTAGCGCAGTCTGCCTCCCCTTTACAATATCCTTTCCAATCCATCACAAGTCAACATTTAATTCTCACTCTGGAACTCAAAAATTGATGGAAGCAGCAAACTTGCCTTCATTAGAAACCAAACTCGATGCCAGTCAAAGGGCAACAGAGACATAGTTCAGTCATGCATGGTGGGGAGCCATGAAAGCAAATACCAGCACGGCTACATTAACAGTTTGCTGTCTCTGCACAGTGTACTGGGGGTAACTTTCATCAAATGTTCAGTCGACAGACACAGAACGGGGAGCTTTGATTAACAAGATCTCTTTGGTGACTGTAACTGTACAAGCTGCTGCCCATCAAGACAAAACCCAGCCCACCCGCTACATTCTGCCCCCTGCCAGGTGCTTTGGTAAACAGCATTTTGTCCCTGAGATGCCCATTTTGCAGACCAACTTTTCAGTGCAACAGTAAGCAGAGTTACATCCTTTAAAGTCCTTTAGCTTCAAAGGGTGTAACTCTACCTAGGATGTAGAAATTCATCTGCATAATGAAAAACAGAAGAGTTTAACCAGGACTCTTTTTGTAGAGGGGGGCTTCAGGCTTCTCTCCTGCACCATTTTTACCAGTGGCAATGGCCATGGGGGTCATATTTGCCCCTGCTTAAGACTTCATGGGTCCATCCCAGGGCATGTGGAGCCTGAGGAAGAGGCAATGCGCCCTCCCCCATGGTTCAGGAAGGAAGCCTGGATATCTTCTTTTCCCCTCTCTCAGTGTTTAGAGCACCATGGAATGGTGGAGAGGTTTTAAACAGTCTGCTTTTGCAATTTCAACCCCTAAGTCCACCCTCTCTACACATTCAAGTGCCCAAGATAGTCCTGGAATCACTCCCGCCTGTTCTGTGCTCATGCTTAGCTAAAGCACACCATAGGCGTCAACTACAGGGGGGCTCGAGGGCTTGAGCCACCCCCGAAATTTCCCAGGGGGGGAAACAGTGCACCCTCCGCCGTGCCTCCCCAGGCTCTTCCTAGGGCCACCGCCGCCGCCTCTCTCTCTCCCCCCCCCCCGCCTGGCCACTCCGTCCCTCCCTCCATCCATCCAGGGGCCAGCTAAGCAAATGCCCAGCTGGCCCCTGGATAGACGGAGGGAGGGACGGAAGCAGGAGAGGTCGGGGAGGCGGCGGCAGGAACATGGTCCCAGCAGGCACGCATGCTTCACACACGCATGTACGGAAGAGCTCCCCCCCCCCCGGATTTTGAAAACTTGACGCCCCTGAAGCACACACTTTCTTGATTGCCTATTAAATGCCGACTTAAAATGTTCTTCAGCAATGGTACACAGGCAAAGGTGTGAATAATAAACCTGCAAAGTGAACAGGCTGGTTGCTTAAAATATATGTGACATAAGGAGCAGCTCCATAGAAACAAACAAAAACAACAACAGTAAAAATAATGCTGCATGAAGGGGGGGGGGTCCTGTCGTGCATCAATTCAATGGTTTATATAAAAAATAAATCTGTACCATGGGAAAGGAGAGTCACTGACTAAAATATTCAAAGAGGGCTGTGAAACCCCTTCCCTCCCTCGCTCCCTCCCTCGCTCCCTCCCTCCCTTCCTTCCTTCCTTCCTTCCTTCCTTCCTTCCTTCCTTCCTCCCTCCCTCCCTCCCTCCCTCCCTCCCTCCCTTCCTCCCTTCCTCCCTTCCTTCCTTCCTTCCTTCCTTCTTGCATGACATTATTGGCTAGAGCACACGTGCACAACTGGCCTGTTGTTAACCAGCTGCCATGTCTGAGAAAAGGCTGGCACAGAGTTCTTGATCACATTCTGCTGCAGATCTGGTCCACTAGCAGGGGCACTTTCAAATTCTCTTGCATCCAAGGAAGGCTTCTGGTCCTAAAAGAAATGAACCACTGCTAGCCAAACAGATCTCCCAGATCCAATCCAATGTAGCTGCTCCATTTATCTTCACATTTTGGAAAATGGCAGAGGGGACCATCAAAAGTTATGGGCCAAATTCAATAAAAGGTATTTGTGATTGCGGCTTCAAGCAGGGGAAAAGGGTGAGGCATTGGAAGGAATAACACACACACATACACACAGAGCATCTTCTGGTGTAAAAACATGGCCACAGCTTATTTATTTGACTGCAGACAAAAGGAGCAATGGCACAGCATCCAAGCATTGGGCAACACACCTGCTGACCCAATGACACCCCTTCCCCAGCTCGCCTGCTGGGGATAAAACCGTAGAGTGGCAAGATAATGGGACACATGTGGGTACCCACCTCTACCTGTTCCCCTTGCCACCTGGTGGTGTAAGCCAGCCAGCAGCCCCTGCCTAAGAATGCCGCTGAGTGGCTCCACACTGCAAAGCCCCTTATGGGAGCCCCCAAAATGGAGGAGGCAGGCACACAGGAACAGCCTCCTCCCCAAACAGATCCATCCCAATGCCCAAACTACTAAGCTGTGACAGTAAAAACAGAGTCAAGTGATGAATGAATCATAACCAACATACGAGGGTGGGTGGGTGGGTGGGTGGGTAAGCTGTGAAAAAAGAGGCCAAGGGTCATGTGTGGGCTTGCTTAAGTAGCCCCTGTGCTCCCGCTGCCTGGGTCCATCCTCTGACATCCTGCCTGACATGGCACACTGTGGGGAGAACCGGCTTGCACTTTCTGCCGAGCCAGAGGGTGCCATGCAGCCAATCAAGTCTCCTTCCAGCCTCCCCCACCGCAAACAATGGTGGAAGTGAGGGTTGTTTTTTTTGGCGGGGGGCTGTGCTTGAAATTAATGGGACTCAAGTGCATGTTGAGACTGCAATCCTATGCACACATGCTTGGGAGAAGTCCCACTGAACTTTGGGGGACGTGCTTTTGAGTTAATGTGCTCAGGGTTGTACAGTGTAACATTCAAGTTCTCAATCTCAGGCACATGTATTTACATCCAACCCCTACTGTCAATATTACAAAGGGTTTACTTAGGATTTACTTTTCTTGGACTGGGTTCACAGTTCTATTTCCCCACTGGTTTTGCTGCTTCGGTTGTCCTCCTCGTTTTTGCTGTTAGAGGAATGCTTGTCCTTTATCAAATTTTATCCTTACAGGCAACAGATTAAGCTAAGAGAGAGTGACTGTCCCCAGGTCCCTCAAAGATCTTCATGGCCAGATGGAGACTTGAACCCAGCTTGACTTAATTTGAAATCCAAAGCATACATTGCAGAGTCCATACTCACTATGGGCTCAGGGTCCCCCAGTTATCAGGGTAAGCCATATGATATTTTTTTTACCCTAAACTTCCTTTAAATAACTCGGCAAGGCTTACATGAGCTCTTCTCCCCACCACCACCTTATCCTTACAATAACTCTGTGAGCTAAGTTAGGCTGGAAATATCATGAATGCCCCAAATATCATCCCAAACAAACAGAGATTTAAGTCTGTGTCTCACTGGTCCCAATCGAACACTCTAACCATTACACCACACCAACTTTCACTTTTCATCCATTGCAATATTGTAACTGGCCCTTTCTGCACTAGACCCTTAATCCTGGTTCAACGCTGTCTCCTACTAGCTATTATGTACTAGTTCGCCCCTCTTTTTATCCTGTGGTGTGTGTTTTTTTTGTCAGTTCTGCATTACATTGTGGTCACCCCAGAGTTAGACCAGTGTTGCTCTAGGGTATATGGATCCTGTTTTGCTGCAATCTTTCCTTTGATCCAGAGTGGCCCCGGTGCTGATTTAAGTGTAGAATTTGCGATCCTCCTCACCCCTTTCCCACCATATCTGTTCACAATGTAGAATTTATAACCCAGGGCAGGCAAGCAAATTGGAGTAGGACAAAATTAGTGCTGAAAACAACAGATAAACCGAGATAACTGCAAAATAAATGGCTACAAGTCGAACACAGAGAAAACCCAGGGTGAGGACCAAGTGTGGAAAGGGCCATTGAGTACAGCAGGAGACTCTCCTCCCACACAAAGAAGGAATGAATGGAGTCTGAATGAAGTTTTGCCACTTACACAGTAGAAAGTAATGGTCTAACCTAGACAGTACTGTAGTGGATGCCAAACTTCTCTACTAGAATCATTAAGAGCTGGGTCTGCTCTAATCTGTAGAACCTACTTCTGAGCATGTTTCTTAGTGATACTGGAGTGTGACAGAATATGGCTGTTAGATATGGAGAGATCTGTGACTGAAACATTTGCTGCCCTATGGACATTGAACTGCAAAAATTCCAGGGATTTCCAGTAGATTCCAGCCAGATATCTTTAATCCTACTGAAACTGATAATATACTTTAATGTGAGTTGCGGTAGAATCTTATTCCCTTCCCCATTCCTGAGAAAAATTACAAGGTAGCTGAGGAGCCAGCCTGGTAAGACTCATCTCAGGCTGATCTTTCTGCTTCCTGCAGAGCAGCCAATAGGAGAGCATGTTAGGGTTGACTAAGGAAGCAACAGGGCACACCTTTCAGAGCATCTTTTGCCTGAAGCGTAGCACCCTTTCTCCAAGGCACTGCAGTATGGAAATACCTGGCTGACTTGTAGGACTTAGTCAGAACTGTTAGAAACAAATCAGCCATGAGATTTTTTAAAAATCTGAGTCTATACTGCAATGTTGAGAGGTCAGTTACAATGATTTAAATACCAAAGCTGGGAGAGTCACAAAAGATGAAAGGAAATAAGGCAGGGGGTATCAGTAAGCTCACATGGGGTAGAGCTCTGGTTCACTGACACAGATGGTCCCAGGTTCAACTCCTGGCATTACCCATGTTGTGTTCCTACTGGGAATCCAACCACGCAGTCAAAACAGACACATGGCCGGGCAAAGCGCCTGAGCTTCGTGCACAAGAACAATAGACGGCATGGATCCAGACTGGGACCAATCAAGGGGACTGGATCCTGAAAAGGACCTATGGAAAAGGTTCCTACTGTAAATAGCCTATCACAGGAGTGGGGTGTGACATGGGTGTGGTTCAGGATGGGAATATAAGTGGACCCTTGGGTCCAGCTCTGTATCCTTATCTCAACCTCTCAATAAACTATGAGCTTTAATCACTCAACGCGTCTCAGAACCCAGTACTTTACAGCCAATTAAAAGGATCAGCTAGTAGGGGGTGGGAAAGATCCTCATCTGAAACCCTGGAGAGCTGCTGCCAGTCAGAGTAGACAATACTAACTTGGGTAGACGCATGGTCTGACTAAGGGCTCTTCCACATTTTGATCTGCATCACTTGTGTGTTCCTACTGCTTAGGTCCTCCCCCCAAAAATGTGTTTTGCTCTCTCTAGTAGTCCCAGAGGGAACAAAACACATGTGGAAAGGGGGGGGGGCAAAGCAATAAGAACAAATTAGTGACAAAAATGAGAATGCAGAAGAGCCTTACGTATAAGGCCAATCCACATGTGTTCATGTGAGGTAATGTTCAGACACAATTGGGGAATATGGGGGGGGGACCAGGGCACCCTGGTCACCATGGGAACCACCAGAGCAATGGAAGTTTGCTTTCATGTGACATTTGGGATGAACCTGGGTAATGTGAGGAGGGGCCAGAGGGGATGTTTGCTTGGGGGTCCCTTCAAGAGACTCAACAGAGAAAGCAAAGGGAGAGTTCTTCAAACCAGTCTTTCCTGGCTTCTTCAGATAGGGAACTGGAACAGAAAGCACTAGGTATTATGTCCTCTTTAGTCTATCCCTGACTCATGCAACTCAGCCAGGTTTCCCTCAACTCAACTGACAATGTGTAGATTTGAAGGAGGCCAGAATAAGGGTTGACAGCTCCAAGTTGGGAGATGCCTGGAAATTTGGGGGGTGGAGCCTGAGAGGAACTGGGATTGGGGAGGGGAAGGACTTCAATGGGGTATAATACCATAGACTCCACTTCCAAGGTGGCCATTTTCTTCAGGTGAACTGACGTCTGTTGCCTGGAGATCAGTTATAACCCCAGGAGATTTCCAACCACCACCTGGAGGCTAGCAACCCTAGCAAGAAAGTACAACCATCAGGTGACTCCAACTCAATATGGTGCTGCTGAGTCATGGAAACCAGTTGATGAAGGCGGCTAAGGATTACTTCACTGTCAATAGGACAAGTATCTGTATAGGATGTGGAGCTGGGAAGTGGATTGAAATAGAGTCCAAGATTTCCCATGGCAGATTTTGTTTTCTCATCAAGTTGGGTCTAATATCTAGAAGTTTCTGCCGGTCTCTTCATTCCTACCAATGGGCAATGCAATATTATCTTGTTTGCTTCAGCCATTTTAAAATGAAGAGGGGAGGGAAATGAAAAGCTTTAATGAATTCTTTCACATGGCTCTTTGAAATGTACACTATCTTCCTCTCTCTCTTTAAAAGAGGTTATTTTGAAGAGAGAGAAAAAATTAACCACTGAGCGTGTTATTATATTACATTAACATGAAAAGCCATAATGAAACTAGGTCTTTACACTGGAACGAGTGATCACGTAAAGTGCTTGATTTCATATCACATCAGCCTCTTAATCCTATTAGACATACCATAGCAAATGGAGAGTGTAAATGTTCACGGCATTCTTGGGTATTAAAATCTAATGGGGATTTTTGATGAACATCACTTGGCAAGCTGTCCCTTTGCTACAGCTGAGCTTGCCATCCCTACAGAGTCGTTCTTCTGTTTTTCTTTCGAATTAAAAATGAATCACGTACGGAAGTCATACACTGGCATCGGAGCTCCAGAAGTTCAGCACATACACTTATCTTCAGATCACAGCCAGTGGAAAGGGAAACACTTACTGACAATGGGAGGTGGCACTTCACAGTGTCAAAAACAACGGACTACTTTCAAAACTAGCAAGACCCTGTCTAGTTTTGTTCTTCTCATGAAACTGTCATAATTATTTTGCAAATCTAAGCACCATAGATATGGGGTGGTGATGGTATGGAGACAATATCCCTTAGAAATGCACCATTCCCATTTCCTGAAGTTTTATGACTTTCATATTTTTCTCAAAAGAAATCTAGTCCTTGTGTGTGTGTGTGTGTGTGATGCTATAACACCAACAACCTCTCCCGGCCTTTGGCTGTGACCAAGCAGTAATGTCCTTGCCTATTTGTATATTTCTTTATACTGGATTCAGTTATTGTGTTATGAGGTAACTGATCAGTCCCACTTTTTTATGTCTGACCTATTTCAGTAGTCTCTTTGGGGTTTGCTTTATAAGTAATCTCTTTGGGGGTTTTCTATATATGGTCTAGATATACTGAGGGCCACTGTCCAGTATACTCTTTACCACAGACTTTAGGCACCAGTGCTTGCAAATGTCAAACAGCACAGATCTTTATTATACAGAAAACTCAGCAGGGGGATGGGATTTATATAC
Source organism: Lepidodactylus listeri (assembly GCA_029233225.1). Taxonomy (NCBI): domain Eukaryota; kingdom Metazoa; phylum Chordata; class Lepidosauria; order Squamata; family Gekkonidae; genus Lepidodactylus; species Lepidodactylus listeri. The sequence goes on from JARCFY010000008.1 coordinate 27,462,231, forward strand.
AGAGGATAGTTTGTTTCCTTGGTCACTAAACAAGTTACTTTGCTTTAACTTTCACAAAGGCTGTATGCTTGTCACTTTCAGTTAATTCAGATGTTACTTGGTTCACAAAACCCTTCTACTGACTTCACTCTCCAGTCACTTTTTTAGTGGTTAACCTTTGGGGCTTTATCTGGTCTCCTTAGTCTACTGGTTTGACATCCCAGCTCTTCCAGACTCCTTTAGACCCTCTTGCCCTTCTTTAGCCACCCTTTTAAGTTCCCTTGGAGTAGTGTGTTTGGTGTTTGTGACCCTTGAGGTCTTAAACTTGCCCATTCTCTGGTAACTTTCCTCTCACTGTTTTGAGAATACCAGTTAAGAGTGTTATTCAGCCACAGTTCTTTCACATGAACTGTTCCCTGGCTGTTTTCACTGAGCTAAGAGGTTTCACTTTTTCCTCAGAGCTCTCTCATCAGTTAACTCTCTGTGCTTCAGTTAATGCTCTTCCAACTGCTTCTTTCAACTCCCTCACTCAACTGTCTGTTCTCAACTATTAAGCAGGGGCAGGGGAACAGGTGAGCATACATGCAACTGGGTAGGAATGTTCCCTCTAAGCTCCACAGTGTTGTGAGCAGAAATTCTATCTCGTGAGTGAAAAATGCTAGTAGCATTGAAGTTGTGAGTCTACATTTAACTATTGCATAAATTAGGTTTTTAGAAGATCACTTCCATAACCTTGTAAAAATCTCAAAATAAATTATTTTAAATTATATTTAAACTATATTTTAACAATAATTTAAACATTATAAGAGAAAACAGAATAAAGTCAAATTCCATGCACCCTTTTCCACTATATTGGTAGACCTGTACTCCGTAAGACAGGTCTACCCACCCCTTCCACTATACTGGTAGACCTGTCCTCTGGAGAACAGATCTACCATACCTTTCCACTATATTGGTAGACCTGACCTCCCAAGAACAGATCTACACTCCCCTTTCCACTGTATTAGTAGACTTGGCCTTGGACCATCGCCTTGTGCTGAGCCTTAGAAAACACATAGTGGGGGGATACTCTTGCAGTCTACTTTAGGGGGGTGGGTTCAGTGAAATATGGCAACCAGCATTACAGGTCAAGTATAACAGGGGAGGAGCATAGATCCAGAGGAGTTAGCCATGTTAGTCTGTTGCTGCAAAATGGTAAAAAGCCTAGTAGCACCTTGAAGACTAAAAAACTTTATTGTAGCATACGCATTTGAGAAACACAGCATCTGACAAAGAGAGCTATGTTTCTCGAAAGCTTATGCTACAATAGAGGAGGAAAAATCAATGTCAGAACCCTGCCCAACCTAACAAGCCGGAAGTTGCTTAAATGTTATCAGCCTGCTCAAACTACTTATCTATTCAAAGATTTATATCCCCCTTTTCCCTGTGACTCAAGGCAGCTTACAAATCATACTGAAAAGCATAATAGGGGGTGTGCAGAAAAAAAACTGCTTTCCCCCTGGTTCCATTGTAGGCAATGGGGGACCAATCTAGTCAAAGGGCTCCATAGGCTATATTGGAGAATTGGTCTGGGGTTCTGAGGGGGTTGTTTTTTGAGGTAGAGGCGCTAGACTCCTTCTGGGGCACCTCAACCCTCTCCCCATGCTTCACAACTACTGGACCGGGGGTCCAGTTCTATGGATCCCAGAAAGAGGTGCCCCCATCTTCCATTGTTTCCAATTGAGGTGAAAATCCTTTGTGAGCTGAAACAGAAATCCCTGCACTGCCTGTTAAATTTTTGTAGAGGGAACTATGCTGGGTAGTGGCACTGGAGTCAGTGGAGCTATCCAGGGATGCCACTTGTTTCATGGCTGATCTAGATTTACTCAGGATCTTGCTCTTTTGGTGACCCCCCTTATTGCACCCTGACACCCTAGGCAACACCTAAGCCTTCCTAGTGCTTGCTACCAATAGTTCTCTGCTTGCTACAAAAAAAATGAGATATTTGGACAGGCTTTAAGTAAATTTGAGCCAAAGATACTCTTTGCTCTGAATGCCTAAATTGGAAACAGGTGAAGAGAATACTCTTGACAGGTGCAGAATGCTTTTGTGTCACTACACAGTAACCACACACACATGACACATCTACCTACTTGGCATTAGATGTGTTTCTTGGCTAGGAGTGATCTGGAATCTCCCTTTTTAGTGACTGAAGCACTGATTTATAGTAAGATCCCCACCTTTTCCCCAAATGGTTTTGAATCTTACCCCTTAGTCTCTGCAACATCTCTTTGGAGACAACAAAAATAGAGGTACATAAGTTAAACTGACAAAGAGCTCATAGCAAGGTCATCATCAATGCCTTTTTCCCTGGACAGATGGCATGCCGTGGTGCAGGCAGATTAGCTTCCAGCCCAAAGCACTTTTTAATAACACTGTTAGGTGTCTTGTTTTGATCTATACTTTGGGACTTCATAACTCTACACTCCTATGCAAATGGTAAACTTTTCTCAAAGAGATAAAGTTCCCAGCAGGTATAACATCATTACTGAGGCTGACAGTTCCCATCCTAAGCAGAGAGCCCATGTGGTGTAGCAGTTAGGGGTGGTGACCTCTAATCTGGAGAACCGACTTTGATTCTCCACTCCTCCATATGAAGCCATCTGGGTGACCTTGGGTCTGTCACAGCTTTCTCAGAACTCTCTCAGCACCACCTATCTCAGAAGGTGACTACTGTGAGGAGAGGAAGGTGATTGCAAACCACTTTGAAACTCCTTAAGGCAGATAAAAGTGGGGTATAAAAACCAACTCTTGTTCTTCTTCTCAAGTCAATCCATTAAAGTTAGTGGGCTTAGAGGGGTGTAACTCTTCTTAGGACTGCTATGTGAATAAAATACTGCTGGAAGTTCTTTTCTAGGACTGTGCTAAATCTCTGGCTTTGCCATTATCCTCCTGCCCCCACCCTATTAACCAAAATCCTCTTTTCAGAGGCTCCATTTGCAGAGGAACTCCATATTACACACTGCCATCTTTATAGTAACCATTCCTCCAGCTGTTTAGGGGCCTCTCAGTTACCTTCCACATTCCTGGATCATTACCGCCACTAATTAGGTTGTGATTTTATGCTTGCTAACTGCAAACATCATCCACAGGGCATCCTTAAGCGGAGTTATACCCTTATAGGGCCATTGACCTCAATGGAGATAGAAGGTTATAATTCTCCTTTGGATTGCATTGTTAAGCATTTATTTTATTTTTATTTCACTGGGTTTATATTCCGCTCTATCCCAAAATGGGCTCAGGGTGGCTTACAACAGAATTAGATACAAATAAACATAATAACCATATGGTGGTCCACTGGACAGAAGAAACCTTTCTGTTGCAAAAGGAATACCAGTCAGTGATTGCTGTAAAATGTAGGATCTACCTCGATAGCTGGCACTTAAAATCCAATCCAATTAACTAATACATTAAGTAAGTTTAAACTGCTTGTAAACTTCATTTAGTCCAGAACATAGCAGCCAGGTTGTATTTGGGACTGGACACAGGGGTCATAGGAATCCCTTACAGAAAGATCTGAACTGCCTGCCCATCTGCTTCCAGGCACATTTCAAAGTGCTGGATCTTACATTTAAGGCCTTGAATAACTTCCAGGTGGGATACTTTTAAGGGCTGCTTCTCCTGGAATTCTTTTCTATGGGAAGAGATGATGGTAGAAACATAGAATCATAGAGTTGGAAGGGACTTCCAGGGTAATCTAGTCCAACCCCCTGCACAATGCGAGAAATTCACAAATACTTCCTCCCACTGCTCAGTGACCCAGAAGATGGCAAAAAAAAACCCACTAAAAACAAAGCCCAGCTGCTCCATATGGTAAATTATTCAGTGAATAGCAGCTCATAGCCCCAGATATATCACTACAGATTTTCAAAGAGTGCTTTATATCAGTATGGTTACAAACATCATGATAGTGGCTATCTCATGCACTGCTAACTGGGTCTACTTTGTGGAACAGCTGCCATGCAGTGGCCATTTCAAGATGCCTTCCCATGGTGGTCCATCCTTAAACAGATTTCTGGAAAGTCCACTAAACCCAGCCACTTCTTCATAGATCTGTAGCTTTGTGGCCTTTGTATTAGTCATAGGTGTGGTCCTGGTGTTGCAACCTTCCTGTACCCATTGAAAGCAAGTGGTAGATATCATGGGGACAGTAAGTATTTGCTTCCTGTGCTGTCCCTTATTATGTTTGTTGTTGTTGTTGTTAATTTACTAATTTAGATTTAGATTCTATGTCATGAAATTATGAAATTGCTGAGTAGTTGGGTTAGAACAGGTAAAAGGAAGTACTTCTTCACCCAAAGGGCGATTAACACATGGAATTCACTGCCACAGGAGGTGGTGGCAGCTACAAGCATGGACGTCTTCAAGAGGGAATTAGATAAACATATGGAGCAGAGGTCCATCAGTGGCTATTAACCACAGGGTATAGATAGGAACTCTCAGTCTGGGGCAAGTGATGCTCTGTATTCTTGGTGCTTGAGGGGGGGCAGTGGGAGGGCTTCTAGTGTCCTGGCCCCACTGCTGGACCTCCTGAGGGCACCTGGTGTTTTTGGCCTCTGTGTGACAGAGCGTTGGACTGGATGGGCCACTGGCCTGATCCAACATTGGCTTCTCTTATGTTCTTATGTTCTTATGTCATGGTTCCCTGAGTACATCACCCCCCTTAACTGAGCAGATGCTTGGAACTCTCTTCTATGGGAATTGCAGCTGACAGGCTGCACAACAACATCTGCCGAAGAGTCTTCAGAAGTAGAAGGCCATCAAGCTGAACTTAATGACAATGAAAGGATTCTCTCCAGCTCCTGAGATTTATCTCGGAAAAATATTGTTCACCAGCCTCTAGGAGGCTCGAATCCCTTCAGATGCTTTGGTTTTACATAACACCAGGATTATTCTGACATTCTTTGCCTTCTCATTTACAAATATGCTTCTTGGTGCCTTGCTATTTTGCAGCTGCCCGATGGAAGAAAGGCAAACATCAAGAATCCCTCCACACAGGAAAAGAATGGCCCAATCTGCATTTGCTATGTAAAGCTGCTCCGTGCTGCTGTGGTGCCGGCTTCCCATTTGGTTCAATATAAAGCTCTTCTCTGTCTACATCAGGACACAAGTTCTTTAGGGACAGCACAAAAGAGAGGGACTGCCCCAGGAAATAACAAATGGTTCAGGGATGGGCATGCTTCCAAACCCTCCCCCTGCCCCCAAATATGATTGCAGAAAAATGTTCCCTGGCTGCTGGATTTTCAGCTAACTTGTTTCCTTTGTGACAATTTACATGTCTCCTTAGAAAAGATGGAGTGGGGAGAATTCAACTCCAGTTGTCTGCTTTTTTCTCACAGCGGCTTAAGGGTGGGGAGGAGCAATTGAAGCACCTTAAAACCAAATCCAGATAAGGCGATGAGACACCGTAGTGACCTCGGAGTCACCACTAAATGGCAATAAAATGATAGGGACAGCTGATGCTGAGATGAAACAATAGGAGAGTGGATGTGGCATGAGATGCGGACAGAAATTTGTGAGACGATGTGTGATTGTTGGCACAATGGTGTGAAATATCAATGCAGATTGGACCAGAGAGTCCTATTAAATCTAGCAGCAAATAGAATAGCAGAGCCAGACAGGAAACATTGGTTTAGTTTAAACAGTACATAAATGGCACAAAATTGTATCAGTCTGAATTTGCTTTTGGGGTTGTTTTATATGTGTCTTCATATACTACGTATGCTGTCAAGTCATAGCAGCCAACTCATGGCGACACCATGAAGTTTCAACTTATGGGCTTTTTAAGGCAAGAGTGCAGCAGAGGTGGTTTGCCACAGACTCCCTCTGCAGAGCAGGCCAAGTCTTCCTTGGTGGTCTCCCATCCAAGTACTTACCCTGCTTAGTTTTCAAGTTCTCACAAGATCGGGCTACTCGGGCCTGCTACCAGATACTACATACTGCTAGCCTTAGCAGTTGGGAGTAAGAATTCAAGACATTCCAGAAAGCAAACATCAGCCCTTTCACATGCTCAGGATACATGCATTTTTCTGAACAGTATCTATATGTTGTATTGCGAGTTTTCATAAGTCTTCCTCATGCATTCAACTATGCATTTTCTCAGCATGCTTGAAGAGGATCATGCTCCCTGGTATGCCCATAACATGCCCAATTCTAAACTGTCTCTCGGTCATGTTGCCTTCTCTCTGTTCGCCTTCTGGAGACCTCTGCTCTTTGTTGACAGCAGAGAAAGAAGGTGTCACCAGGTAAATGGGAATCGTGGTTTGCTATGACCCGCAGAACCCTAAACTGTCACTTTTCTGTGAGATCCTCCATGGTTAGGCAATCATATTATGTCCAATGAGCACACAAAAAATAATATCACTGTAATGTGCCACATATTCTAAGACAGGATTTGTCAAGGGGTGGTGGGGGGGACTATTAAGGAATAAGCTAGGGAAGGGGGAAGAGATGGTTGGAGTCAGAGCTAAAGATGAAATTGAGCCTTATGCAAAGATGGGTATGACCATGGGCGTCAACTACGGGGGGGCTCGAGGGCTCGAGCCCCCCCCCCCGAAATTTCCCGGGGGGGGCTCAGCCACCCCCGGCAAAATGAACGCCCGCCGGTGGCCAGTCAGCCGGCCGTCGCCGCCTCTCCTTCCCCCCCACCCCCGGCCTGCCCTCCTGCCTCCCTGGGGTGGGGCGGGGGGGAGAGAGGCTGCGACGGCCAGCTGACTGGCCACCGGCGGGCGTTCATTTTGCCGGGGGTGGCTGAGCCCCCCCCCGGGAAATGCGAGGCGGAGCGGGAGCCGGGGGCCCGCAAGGGCGACGCACCGGCCCCCGGCTGCAGGCAGCAGCAGCAGCAGCAATCCTACTCCGCCTGAGGTGAGCGGGGAGAGGGAGGGAGGGAGGGAGGGAGGGGGGCGGGGAGCGCGGCGGGCGGGCGGGCACGGCCCAGGGGAGGGAAGCGGTGGCGGCGGCTCCCTGGGGCAGGGGGGGAGAGCAGCGCACGAGAGAGCCCCCGCCCCCCCCGGGGATTGAAAAAGTCTACGCCCTTGGGTATGACCTTACTGTAAAATGCTGCATCAATGGTGACTCTCACAATGGTGACTCTCTCAGCCTCATTTCTAAAATTTTGTCAGTTCCTATTATAGAAATCTAGTTGCTATATCATAATGTTTAGGGGCAGCTGGGAGCACAGTGTCAGGACCAATCAGGCTCGATTGCCTCGATGGCTTACAATACATAGCTGAAGCAAAACAACAACAAGGAATCCCTCCTCTGCTCACAGAAAAGCGTCTCTAGACCTGCTTTATTTCATTATACTTTCATTATTGCCCTGATGGTGGAAACTTTGCATGGGTTTAATGAACTAGCAATTGTTCATGTAGGAAATGTTTAAACACTCCCAGCATATTTTAATAGCCCGTGGTGTAATTGTGGGGGTATTTTTACATCTGACAGTATTTTTAGCAGTGTTATCAGCAGGGGTCATTTCGTAGAAAAAGAGGTGCAGGAGCTCATTAGCATAATTCATTAGCATGACTTATATGCATATGCTAAACCACCTGACATCACCGGAAGTATGTCAGAAGGCAGAGAGAGAGAGAGAGAGAGAGAGAGAGAGAGAGAGAGAGAGAGAGAAAGAAAGAAAGAAAGAAAGAAAGAAAGAAAGAAAGAAAGAAAGAAAGAAAGAAAGAAAGAAAGAAAGAAAGAAAGAAAGAACTGGCAGAGAGGGGACAGTTACTAATCCAAGACTCAGAAATGCCACTATTCTGGGAGGATAGCTTCAGTAGTGGCTGAAGCCGTCAGAAGGCTGGTCGGAGGAACAAGGACCTTTCCAGGGGATGGGGTCATCTTGCTGCAGCCATGACACAAGCAGGCATTCCCCCGCGGGGGGGAAAGGGCTGGCACCAACTCCCGGAGCTGAGCTCCCCCAAGCTCCTGCTCAAAATGACCCCTGGTTATCAGCACAGGACAAATAGTCTGCCGCCCACACATCCTTTGAAAAAAACCAACAACAACTGACAGAATTGGTGTGTTTGAAAACCTGCCTAGGGTATCATTCTTCTTAGTTAAGGATGTAAGGTCTTGCATGGAGGGCTCTGCATAGGGTTCAACAGAGTCCAGCTCTGCACACTAAGTTGACATCAGTTTGTGCTTCAAAGGCAGTCTGTGAGAAGTATGTCTTTTTTCAACCCCCTAATGGATGAAGGAACTTGTCACAATTAGGCTCTGCAAAGCTTTTGGAAGGTCGTGTTCTGCAAACACTCACTGTAGAGGTTCTTTCAGTTACATGCAAATAGAATTCACAATTTAGGCTGCTATCACAGGCACCTTTAGATCTGCCATAGGTGCAAATGCCTGATGGATCTAAAGGGAGCGATCAGACAGCAATATCTGGGATGTGTCCTGCAGTTGTCAGCAACCTGGGCTGCTCCACCATGGAAGTGGAGTTAAAAGGCACCAGAGAAAGTCCAGCTCTAATTGGTTGCAACGGGCCATGGACGAACTTTCCCGTCTGATCACTCAAGCACGCTCTCATGCCATCAGGATGGTTTAATCATGCCATCCTGACTCCATGCCATCCCCCCCCCCTTTGCAGTATGCACATCACCGCATACTCCATAGGGGCCCCTCAGTGCAGAGGTGCAATTCCTCAATCCCTTGTTTATGCACAAAGGAAGTGAATGGCAAAAAAAAGAACTGACTCACCTGCAGTTGTGTCTGATCACACACTGACAGGATCACATACTGATGGACTGAGCCCGCAGCTTCTAAGGGATGTGTGATCTCACAACTGTGTGTCAAATTCCTCCGGAGGAAATAGCCTCACTTCCCCTCTACTCCAACTGGCATGTGTGACCACAGCCTTAGTTGATTCACACATGAGTTCATTATGGAGTATACAGTTTGGCAACAGAGGACCTATCCTGTGCCCTGTATTAGAGTTACTTGTGGGTTCTCCTCCATTCCCCTGCATGGGGCACCTGATTCAGATAATGACTGCAGCACATGGGGAAAGGAGGCTTCACTCTCCTCCCCTGCACCATTTTCTGAACTGCAATGGTCCAGGCTTTCTTTCTTTTTTTACACATGTTGGGGAAATGTATAACTGTACCACTCATGTGCAGGAATTGAGGGGGACCCATAACTCATTGGTGGCTATTACACAGAACAAAGGGTGGGAACCCCAGACCCATCCCATGTACCCCCCCTAGTGTATGAATTGGCAAGTTGCCTATTATGCCAGTGTAATGCCACAAATTTCAAGAAAGAAAGCAGATTTTGTATGTGAGGATATTAACCAGAAAAACAGTAGTTTCCCCTTTGAGGCCTGGCCTCAGTGTCAGAAAGGAGTCAGGTGTGTACTTCATTGTGTTTTTATCTTTCTCTCAAAATAGAGGCTTGAGCTAAACAAAGCTGGGCCAGCATAGGGCTAAGAGGAGCTGCTGGAACACTTTGATAAACTCTGCAGCTCTACTCTTTCTGAATCCTTGTTTGACCACATGAAAGGGCTTATGGTAACCTGAGAGGGGAGGGGAAAGCCTCTGTCGGGGTTTTTGTTTTGTTTTGTTTTCTATCATGAATTGTCCGCTGAGGTCTGAGAAGATTATGACTGTGCAAATCCAAAGCTGTTGTTTAACCAGTTGGATATGATCCCATTTGATAGGAAACAACTGGGGAGCCCAACTGTCAAAATTATCAGCATCAATTGAAACCTCTGCCAGGTTCTTACCTATGCCAGGGATTATCTCCAGCTGCTGCTTAGACTCCTGTCTTGCCTGCAGGCTCTTCCCATCTGTGCCAACCGTATCTCACATCCCAGTAGCTGGATAACATCCATGGCCTGACTTCTGCCCATCTCCACCCTCCCTACTGCCTGGCAGTGAGAAGCCCAGCACATGGGAATCATTGGGGTCCATCTGTTGTATCTGTAAGACCATTCTGTCACAACAGGGATTCATTAAGAGAAAGGTGGTTTATGTAATCTCAAGTGGAAGTACAAAACATAAGCACACAAGGTCTGATCAGATGGAATGGTCTTCTTGGAATGGTCTTTGACTCTGGCACTTCAACAGCTAGGAAGGATGCCTTTGAATTCTTTCCCAATAGGAATTCTTTCCATTGATGCGGCCATAGTTTTGGGTAGGTAAACTTGAAGAAGAAGAAGAAGAGATTGGATTTATACCCCACCCTTCACTCTCCAAGGGAGTCTCAGAGTGGCTTACAAACTCCTTTCCCTTCCCCTCCCCACAACAGACACCCTGTGAGGTAGGTGGGGCTGAGAGAGCTCTTTCCCAAGCTGTCCTTGAGGGAACAGCTGGTACAGAGCTATGGTTTGCCCAAGGTCATCCAGCCAGGTGCAAGTGGAGGAGTGGGGAATCAAACCCGGTTCTCCCATATTAGAGTCCGCGCACTTAACCACTACACCAAACTTGCACAGCACTTGCACAGCAATCACTTGCACAGCAATCCTAAACAGAGTTACACCTTTCTAAACACATAGACTTAGGAGGGTGCAATTCTGTTTAGGATTGCACAGCCAGATACTTGACTATCCTTGTTATTATCCTTGACTATGGAGGCCCAGGTAGCAGCCACTGCCAAAGCAGCCTTTTATCATCTACGGCTGATTAGGCAGCTGGTTCCCTTCCTCGAACGCAATGACCTGGCAACTGTGATCCATGCTATGGTCATCTCAAGGCTAGACTACTGCAACGCTCTCTACATGGGGCTGCCCTTGACTCAGCTCTGGAGGCTGCAGCTAGTGCAGAATGCCGCAGCCAGGCTGCTGATGGGACTCTCAGTGAGGGACCACATCCAGCCTGTGCTGAGGGCGCTGCACTGGCTGCCTATAGCATACCGGATCCGGTTCAAGGTGCTGGTTTTAACCTTTAAAGCCCTATATGGCCTGGGGCCTGCCTACCTAAGGGACCGCCTTTCCCCATATATACCCCAAAGAGCACTGCAGTCGGGCAGCCAACATCGCCTGACCCTTCCGGGCCTGAAGGAGGCGAGGCTAGCAGCCACCAGAAACAGGGCCTTCTCGGTGGCGGCTCCCCACTGGTGGAATGAGCTCCCAGAGAACATCAGAGCCCTACGGGACCTTTTACAGTTCCGCAGGGCCTGCAAAGCGGAGCTCTTCCGCCAGGCGTTTGGGGCCGCCACTGGGGGGAATGGCCCTCAGGAGATGGCACGAGGGCCATCTCTAAAACACCATGGTGGCAGCCTCCTGGGTGGTGTAAGCTAGAGGCAGGTATTGGTGCTGGTATGATGCTGCTATTGTGATGAAAGTTCCGTTGTGATTTTAAAGTGTATTTATTTTATGTTATGTTTTAACTTTGTAATTGACTGATTTTATGCTGTAAGCTGCCTAGAGCCGGTCTGCTGGCTAGGCGGGATATAAATTGAAACAAACAAACAAACAAATAAATAAATAAATACACATTATCATCACTTATGCCCTACACCCTAAATTACGCCCAAGTTGTGATGATTGGGTCAGCAGCCTGTACATGCTGAAATTGCTTTTTCTGCAAGCTAACAACTACCAATAAGAAAGCTTTAGGCTGTGGTCAGACGTGCCATTTGGTGCGGAGGGAAAGCGAGCCTATTTCCCCCAGTGGAAATTGGCATCCTTTGTAGCTGCAGGCTCAGCCCGCAACTGCCCAATCAGATGGCATGTTCTGTGAAACTGGGGGGGGGGGTTCCTTTTGTGTCCCATGCACATAAATGAGGAATCACACCTCTGCACTGAAGATTCCCCATAGAGTTATGCGTATACTGATAAGCAAGATAAAAAAAATGGCAGGATGGAATGAGCAGACCATCCTGATGGCATGAGAGCATGCTTGAGACAGGGAAAAGTCCATTCATAGCTTGTCAGCAAGCATTAGGACTCGATTTTCCCTGGTGTCTTTTAACTCTGCTTCTGTGGCAGAACAGCATGGGTTGCCGACAACTGCGGGACCTTTCCCAGATGTTGCTGTCTGATTGTGCCCTTTAGATCTGTCAGGCATCCGCAGCTGAGTCAGATCTAAAGACACGTCTGACCACAGCCTTGGTGGAATATGTCAGCTTCCCCAGACACAAAGTAATTCAATGTCATGAATATGCAAATAGATCTGGTCAGAGGAAGACAAACGGTTACCAGACAAAGACTAAGCAAGAAGGTCACAGCTGGAGCCCAACAGCTAGACTGTATCTCTTCATTTTAGAAAGCAAGAGATGGACTGACCAACAAGGGAAGGATCAGGGGAGAGGTTATAAATCTCTGGACACAGAGAAAGAGCTCTCTTAAGCTTTTCTCTTCTGTTGCTCAGATGTCCAGGCCTTCTTGCCATGACGGCTTAAGCCATGGACTCCATCTTGAGCACATGTTGCTGAACAAGGGGGAAGAATCCTCATGGAGGGAAGATTTGTTTCATGGCTTCTCCCAGATGTAGGCTGTACAGTTTTGGATTGAGGAGATATGTGTCTTGTGATGGGTACAGTGTATCTTGTGTTATTTGACATTCATGCACATATACTGATGCTTTTCATTGGACCAGGTGAGGTAAGTATGTAGGTGTGTATGTATATCTCTGTAACTGTATATGCAAATATGTCTATTTGTAGTTGTGCTTTTCTTTATTCATTTTTAGAAACACCCAGATATAGGAATATTTGAAGCCTGATTTTACATAAGGAGTATATAATACACTCCAAATATGTATAAGTGGTTTTTTTTCCAGATATGATGGTTTTTAATTTATGGTTTAAATATTCTTTTTTTGGCAGGAAATTAATTGATTTGATTTATTTATCTTGCTGGTTCTTGTGATTTGTTATGTCCTTTACAGTGTGACATAGATATGATTGTGCTGATTACAGTCCTTAACTACTAATGAAGGCTTTGTGCCAAAAAGCATTTGGCATTTTGTGTTATTTTATTTGGCATATGTTCCCCATATGGTGTAATCCTGTGCAGCTCACAGCCAGAGACAGGAACTCTTTCAAGCCCCACCCTCATGTGCTGTTTAATCTCTATACTTTATTATTATTTTAAAACCTTTCCATGTGTCTTTCCACCCAAATAGGGTCCTCAAGAGGGTGAACATCAAAGCATTAAAACATTTCAACATTAGGTAAAGGTTTCCCTTGCTCGAAAGCCAGTCGAATATGACTCTAGGGATGTGGTGCTCATCTCTGTTTCCAAGCCGAAGAGCCAGCACTGTTGAAGTATATAGAAAACACTTAAATGAAAACACATGAACACACATAACACCCAAAACAGAGAGGAGGACTGGGGGTGGGGGCAACAGTGGGAGGGCTTCTAGTGTCCTGGCCCCAATGGTGGACCTCCTGATGGCACCTGGTATTTTTGGCCACTGTGTGACAGTGTTGGGCTGGATGGGCCATTGGCCTGATGATCCAACATTGGCTTCTCGTATGTTCTTATGACCAATAGCAATTATTGGGGGTATGCCAAATGAAACAAAAAAGTCTTTACCGACTGGCGGAAGACAACAATAGAGGGAGAGAGATGACTCTCCCTGGAAAGGGCATTCCATAGATTTGCCACCACAGCCATCACCATAGTCTCAAAGCTGAAGGAATAGCCCAAAGCTCTTTCTATTTCACTGATGGAATGGCTCACCTGTAGGTCTTTAAAGGAGAGCAGACATAGCATTTATATTCATTTCCTCGGGGGGGGGGGGATTCTTCAAAACATGACGACAGGGAAGATGAGGTAATTTGTCTTGACATTTGACAGACTCTGATAAGTCCATAAATGGCAGAAGCAAAAGGGAAGCCCCATTTAATTTGTGTGATGAGGAACAAGGCTTCTCGGGCTTTAAAATGCATCTCAGTGGAAATGCTCCAAGTGGAACAATGCATTTATTAAAGCAGTTCCCTGATTAGGCATGGGAGGAAGTTGCTCCATTCACCCATCTCTTTATTAGAGCTTCTTTACATAAGCAATAATCCAGGGACGGGCACTGACTGCTGCTACTAAGGCACACTGCGGGTGTGTGATGAGAGAATTTTCAGCACCTGAGAGGCAGATGGAAGGAAAAAAACAGTCATGATCTTGTTGGCATTCTGAGCTCTCAAAGAGGTGTGATCACTGGGATATACAATAAATTCTGTACATATTTATTTATTTATTTATTTATTATTTGTATTTATATCCCGCCTCTCCAGACGAACTGGCTCAAGGCGGCTACCAACAATTAAAATACCATAAAATAATGGTTTACAGTTTTAAAATTTTTAAAACATAACAAAGTTACAAATAAAACAATGAATACTGGTGGCAAACATAGTCACACGGTAAGAGTGGTGGCAGAGGCTTGGCCAGCAGGTTCCAGGGTGATGGTGAACGTAACTCCCCCCCCCCCGGTGGCGGCTCCAAAAGCCAATTGGAAAAGCTCCATCTTGCAGGCCCTGCAGAACTGTAAAGGTCCTGCAAGGCCCTGATGTTGTCCAGGAGCTCGTTCCACCAGTATGGGACTGCCACCGAGAAAGCCCTGGTCCTGGTGCTAGCCAGCCGAACATCTCTCAGACCCCTAGCCAGGGGTTACAGGAGCAGAGTAATTTCTTTGTCTCAGAGGCCCTGGAGGCTCTCAGCAGTTCACTTCCTTGTCCACTGTGTCCCTTGGCCACTCTCTCACTGCTTCTTGCTGGGCAAACATTCACTGATGGCTGCTGTAAGCAGTGAATGTCACCTCAGAGAGAGCAGGCAGGTGAGAACTGGTAGAATGAACCCACTTCTGGCCAAGCTGCAGACAGACAAGGAGAAGAGTTGCATTTGCAATAGTTGGCAGTGTTGATCATGGCTCAGTGGTAGAACATCAGGTTGGTGTAGGGTTGCCAGCCTCCAGGTGGGGCCTGGAAATCTCCTGCTTTTATGACTGATCCCCAGCTGACAGAGATCAGCTCCCCTGGAGAAAATGGCTGCTTTAAAAGGTGGACTATGGCATTGGACCATGCTGAGGCTCCTCTCCTCCCCAAACCCCACCCTCTCCTGGCTCCACCCCCAAAGTCTCCAGGTATTTTCCAACCCAGACCTGGCAACTCTAGGTTGGTGTGCAGAAGGTTCCAGCTTCCATCCCCAGCATCTCCACTTAAAAAGATTGGGTAGCAGATGCTGCAAAAGACCTCCACCTGAAACCCTGGAGAGCTTCCACCTGCCAGAGAAGACAACACTGACTTTATTAAACCAATGACCTGACTTGGTTCAAAGAACCTTCATGTGTTTCTATATTTAGTCCTGCTGATGCCAGCCAGAGAAACACAGTCTGCTGCCACAGCCCAGGGGTTCAAGTGGCCCTTGGAAAAATGATGCTGTCCACAGATTCAGTAACTTGCAGTTGTGGGGAAACCATATGGAAGGAAGCAGTCTTTTATGTGGTTCTGGTTTTTCCTCAAAATGTTTATCTAGATCCATGAGTGATTAGCCCTGAGCCTGTATATTTATTTGAACACTTCTTTTGCAGTGTGGACTTTCCCAGGTTTGTGTGTGTGTGTGTGTGTGAGAGAGAGATCTTGCATCCCTTACTGATCCCATGTAACCATCTATTTTGCATACTGGAGCTTCTTTCTTTGTCGCTGCGACAGTAGCAAGATTTGCTCTGTTATTCCTACCTATTCAGCTGTCTGTGGCTTTGTATTTCAGGAGGTAGCTGTCTCTCTTTTTTCACAAAAGCATTGTTTTGCACAGTATACTGATGCAAGGTGGAGAGATGTGCCACATCCACGACTACAGAGGGAATTTGGGATGCAGAGAATATTTTATGCTGTATGCAAAATACTATTTTTTATCAGTATAGATACAAATATAGTTGGGTTCTTTGAAGTTCATGTTCTCAGAGTTCTGCCACGGCTATTTGTGACTTGGAATCCTTTCTTCTTTGGAAAAAAAATCACCAGTAGAATTGTTTCCCCTAGGAAAAGCTCTGTGAAATTTACTGCCTCATTTTTGCAGAGAAGATACATCATGAAAATACGTTCTACATTGTTTCAAATAATGAGGTTCTATAGAAAGGCAAATGTACCTTCCAGGAACTACCGTTGAGGCCCTGCTAGGAGGAACTCTAAACTGCACTATCATTGCATAACTTGTTGCTTTTGTGTTTTTGAAAAATGAGAAATTTGAAGGTTTAATGGTGAGTACAGAAGAAACTTTGCAAAAAATAGCATAAATTATAATTAATTTATGGAATTCACAACCATGCGATATGGTGACTACTTTAATGGCTTTAGAGTCTAAACAAATTCTATGGTGCAGCCTTACTGGAATATATACTGCAGGGGTCCTCAGTCTTTTAAAGCCTGCAAGCACCTTTGGAATTCTGACACTGGGTGGTGGGCACAACCACAAAATGGCTGCTGCAGGAGGTGAAGCCAAACACAAAATGTTGGAGGGCAAGATTATATACAAATCCAATAGCATTCCAGGAAGAAGTTCTGTTTAACATGATGCCTTTCAATCTACACAGCCAATCAGAAGCCCTGCAGTGCAAAGTTCCCACCTAGTCTCACCTACTTTCTCAAAGCATTTGGTGGGCACCAGTAAAGTTGTTGGCAGGTTCAATGGTGGCCAGAAGCACCACCTTAAGGATCCCTGATGTACGGTATCTAATTTTCAACATGGAAAAAAGGTGGATAGTTAAAGCCAGAGATTGCTAAACATATTGGTATTGCCCAGGGCTCATTTTGTAGCAGGAGCTCCTTTGCATATTAGGCCACACACCCCTGATGTAGCCAATCCTCCAGGAGCTTACAGTAGCCCCTGTAAGAAGAGCTCTGTAAGCTCTTGTAGGATTGGCTACATTAGGGGTGTGTGGCCTAATATGCAAAGGAGCTCCTGCTACAAAATGAGCCCTGGTATTGCCAGCCTTCAAGCCTCAGTTTCTTTCAGTAAAAGACATGAAGAGAGGGCAAGGCCCTTTCCAGGGCTGTTGTGGCCTTTTGAGGGAGGACTCATCAGGGCCACTGAAGGACTTGCTAACACACAATTTGTATGGCTGGCCCAGGACCAGCTGCTTGCTGATGTTCAACAGCAGCCACCCCGCAAAAGCCAGTGTGGTATAGTGGTTAAGAGTTTCAGACTAGGAGCTAGGAGACTCAGGTTTGCATCACCACTCTGCCATGGAAGTTCACTGGATGACCTTGGGCCATTCCCACATTCTCACCCTAACTTACATCATAGTTGGGTTCATTTATTTATACAATTTATAGCCTGCCCCCCCCTACTGAGGCAGGCTCAGGGCAGCTTGCATAAAAATGCATATATAAATACAATTAAAATCATTCATAAAAACACCATAACAATAAAATTATTAGTTGTCCTAACATGCTGGAACAATACTGGGTTGCCAGTCCTGGGTTGGAAAATACCTGGAGACTTTGGGGGTGGATCCAGGAGAGGGCAGGGTTTGGGGAGGGAAGGGACCTCAGCATGCCATAGAGTTCACCCTTCAAAGCAGCCATTTTATCCAGGGGAGCCGATCTCTGTCAACTGCAGATCAGTTGTAAAAGTGGGAGATCTCCAGGCCCCACCTGCAGGCTGGCAACTGTACATCATAAGGTTGTTCTGAAGATAAAATGGAGTAAAGAAAATGAAGTAAGCTGGTTTGGATGCTCAGTGTGGCAAAAGGTGGGGCATAAATGAAGTAAATACATAATACATAAAACCAGGGGTCCTTTCATAAAAAAAGAGGTGCAGGAGCTCATTAGCATAACTTATTTGCATATGCCACACCCCCTGATGTCACCGGAAGTGTCAAAAGGCCACACATCCCTGACGTCATGGGCAGTGTGTCAGAAGGCAAGGAGGGAGGGAGGGGGAAGGAAGGAAGGTAGGTAGGTAGGTAGGTGGGGGAGAGAGACAGAAGAAAGAAAGAGAAAGAAAGAAAGAAAGGAGGGAGGGAGGAAGAAAGGAGGGAGGAAGAGGGGAAGGAAGAAAGAAAGGAACAGTAAGGTAGGTAGGTGGGGGGAGAGAGAGGGACCCAGGGACCATCGATCCAAAATGGGAGCTGTCATTCCAGGCTCAGAGCAGGTTTCTCTAAATCTGGTCTGCATTCAGGTGGGTAGCCATGTTGATCTTACACAGCAGAACAAAGTTTGAGTCCAGTGGCACCTTTCAAGACCAACAACGTTTTATTCTGTGTATAAGCTTTTGTGTGCACGCTTATACCCAGAATAAAACTTTGTTGGTCTTAAAGATGCCACTGGACTCAAACTTTGTTCGGCATTTTCACTGGAACTTTTCTCTAAATTGTATTTAAATAGAGCCCATGCAGTTGGTATTTGGCTCTCATTATATCCAATGTTCCTTTATGCATATTTATTGTTCTCAGTGTGCATTCTTGTCATTCGTTTTAGTGCATCCCCTCAATAGACAATGAAAAACAAAAGGAACATCCACCCGCAAAGTGCAATATTTCACATTTTCATACAATTTTTTTTCTCTAAGGAGCTCAGGTCAACATATATGGTTCCCACCTCCCCCATTTTATCCTCATAACAGCCTTGAGATTGACTGATCCAAGGGCATCTGGAGAAAACCACTACACCATGCTAATATCAAAAATGAACATTTAATTTAAAAAACGAATACCGTGCCTCCACATCTCTGACGTTGCTTTTATATTAATGAGGGATGGCTATGGCCCAACTGTCAGCATGGCTCATCACCTCCAGCTCCAAAAGCAGTGAATCTCTGAATACACTGTTGCTGGACAATCTCTGTTGCTGGACAGCACAGGCAGGACCTACTCTGCTTGTGGGATTCCTGGAAACGTATGCTCGAGATCTGTGGAAAACAGGAGGCACCGCTCGATAGACCTTTGGCCTAATCCAGCGTGGCCGGCGGCTTTCCTGATGCCCACAAGAGAAAGAAATAACCTCCGCGTTTGCTCAGCGCCCTCGCACACACCCGCATCCCTCCGATAAGCCCACAGTTCCTGCTTTTTCCCCAGCGGCTCCCACAACGTCCCTCCCCGGCGGCAAGCTCCGTGACTGAGCCCTCGTGACTCCTCCTCCCTTGGATGGTCACATGGACGCGAAGTCCCAGCCCAGGCCCGGCGTTGAAGAGACGCCGCTGCCACCATGGGTGGTGCTTTTGATCTGTATGGTTTGAGAACTCCACCTTGGCGGATTTGGGGCTGCTGCTGAGGAGGCGTCTTGAAAGCTCCGGGCAAAGCGACGGAGACCAGCCAGATAAGAGCTGCGGGCATCTGCTGTGGCTGGTGGGGAGCGAAAAAGAGCCGTCTGGCATCTCCGTTTCTCTCCCCCCCTCCCGGCGGCTTCAGTTTCTATGGGGATGGCTTCTCGTGCTGCATCCCCCACCCTTGTGGGGCAAGCGCCGCCGGCCCCGGGAGCAGAGGGAGGGAGGGGGCTTCTTCCCACTGCCCTGGGAGTAGTGAGTGGGGGAGGGAGGGAGGGAGGGGGCTTCTTCCTGGGGCTGGCGGCGGCCTGCCGCAGCCAGGATGGGTGAGTGAGGGGTGGGGCTTTGTTATGTGCCCGCCCCCCGGCCTCCTCTCTCCTGGAGCGGTACCCCGGCGCGCCCCGGCCCCAATGGAGCCCTGCATAAAACTGAAGATGATAGCAGATAAAAGGTGATTAGTTGATGGGTGTGAAAGAGAGTAGGAAGCAGAGAAAGGTGTAGATATGGGGGTGGCCTGGAGGAAGAAAAAATAGTGCGGGGAAGGAGATACAGAAGAAAATGAGGTAGCCCCTGCAAGTCCTTCTCCACTGTACAACTGGTGCTGGACCAGCAGCCAACACCTAGATTTGCCAGTTCTGGCCTGGGAAATACCTGGAGGTTTGGGGGGTGGCGCCTGGGGAAAGTGGGGTTTAAGGAGAAGAGGGATCACTGCAGGGTATAATGCAATAATGCAAGTCCACCTACCAAAGCAACCATTTTCTCCAGGGAAACTGATCTTTGCTGTGTGGAGATCAACTGCAATTCCGAGATATTTCCAGCCACCACAGTTTCCCTGGAGAAGCTGCCAGGAGGAGGGAAGGCTGAAGATGCAGGGTCATATAAAGGAAGGCTGGCTTGTGGACAGGAAGGAGAAAAGGAAGAAGGAAAGGGGGCTGGGCTATGGCAGCTTTCAAAAAAGAGAAAGAGGAAATAGTGAGGGAGGGGGAAATGAGATCCCTCCCCCCGCTAGTCCTTGCAGTCCCCCACTTTTATGTATGTCATCTTTTTATGTAAGCTGCCCTGAGCCTGCTCCGGCAGGGAGGGCGGGATATAAATCAATCAATCAGACAAACAAGCAAATAAATGTCTGAAAAAAGATGCTGTAGAGCTGGGGGAAGTGCAGAAGAGGGCAAGCAAGATGAGTAAGGGACTGGAACAGTTTTCTTGGGCTGTGGTCACACTGGATGCTTGGCGCAATCTGGGAGTGCCTCTATTTAAAGCAGTTTAAACTGTCACAGGAAGGGGTGACCAGACAGCACATCCTGAAGTGGCCTCACTGTGCTTTCCCCATGGCTGTCCATTTAGATTATTGCTGCGGGGCAACCACAGAGTGTGTGGTCAGTTGCCTTCTCTTTTTTTGTCTATTACATATGTGCATAACCACTTATTTGAAGTACTGCTCCATTTTGACAGCTGGAGGAGGCTGCCTCCCCCTCTGAAAAAAACTCATCTCAATTTACCCCTTCCCCACCCTGTGTGCTGCAAAGCTGTAGGCAGAGGAACCAGCATGAGAAAAGACAAAGGAGGCTTCTCAGCCTCCCCTGCCCTGCCCTCCTCCCCCTTATTGCCTCAGAGGACAGCTGTAAGCTTGCTGGTGTGCACAAAGGTGTGGTTATGTGCCCATCGCTAACTGACTAAAAAAGAAAAAAAAGGAGTGAAAACAGAACAGAGTGATCAGACTTCCTAACCAGGTTGAGCTCACACCAGGGGAGTTTAGACATCTGCTAATGTGGGGTGAAACCTGTAAACATTGGACTTTCCCCGGTGCCTGATTACTCTGCTTCCAAAGTAGACAGAATGGGGTGGCGATGTCTGGGGCACGGAAGGCACATGTTGCTGTCTGATCATGCTCTTTAAATCTGCAAAAATACCACAACAATATTGGCTCAAACTACTTGTGTGACTGCAGCTCAAGATTCCACCTGTGGCTCCCTCTTTTCAGATGCACACACACACACAGACACAGACACACACAAAGTAAGCTGCTACTATCCCCCAACCACACCTTGCCTGGGTCTCTAGGTCTCAGGGACTACCTGAACCCACAGAATTATGGATCCTAAGTTCTCCCCTTTTTGGCAGCCTTGACTTTTCATGCTGAAGGTCCCTTGGTCCTTGTTATCTGCAGTTGGCAAAAAGGTAGATAGATGGATTAGGGGTGCACCTGACTCAGTATCTGGTAGCATCATGTGTTCATAGGCCTGACTTTCTGATTTCAAAGTGGGGGGTGCAGAGGCTTCTCATTAGTTTTCTCCTTATTTGCTCCACAGCGTTACAGTACAAAACTGATTTTGTGTTTGTGAAGGTATCTTGTCTTTATGCACTTCTTTCAGAAATGATACGGAATCAGACAACAGCAAAAATTTTAAAAATCCAATTACAGTTTGAAGAAGCAATAAGTGAATGATGGACAACAGCAATTCCCTGTGGCCAGAAAAAGCAGGCCATTCAATGATGTGTGCAAACTGTTAGGAGGTAAATTAGATGATAAAATCTGGAATATAAATTTAATTACAGGCCATTTTTCTCCTTGTACAGGGGCAGTAGAACACAGGTGCTCAGTTGTAGCTGGAGGCCTCCTTCTAGCTGTCATTTGCCCCTCTCTCCGCCAAGCTGTCATTTGCCCCTCTCTCCGCTGTCCTCACTATTACAAGTGCCTTGCTAAAGGGAACAAGAAAATCACTTCCCCAGCTGTTCTGTCTTCTGCTCCCCAGTGGTAGCTCCCTTTTCCTCCCCTCCCTTTCCAGGTACAATCAACAGTACCAAAGTTATGGAACTTCCCTTACTAGAGAAACCTTCCAGGTTATGTCCGTTTATAGTTGTAGGCATGCTATAGCAACCATAGGTCCTCTGAAAGCCCATGCTGCAATTTTTATTGTTGTTTGCAACTTTTCATTGCCATGGTGGATTTTCATTTTGTATCATTCTTTTGCAAGGAGCCTTAATGCCCCTGCCTCCCATTTTTGGTTGAAATGCAATAAAATATATAACTAACAAGTATCACAGAAGTAAATTCTAAAAAGGCAGATTTGTCAGGCTCTGTCAAGTTTTTCCAACTTCGTGAGTCAAACGCCTGTCAATCAACATCTTGAGCTACAAGGAAAGAATCTGGAAATCTTGCCAAGGTGGTAGTTGAAGAAGAAGGTGTCATCAGGTTGATCCGAAGTGCTATAAATAACCTCTTCATATGCTGCCACATCATTCATCTACAGATACCATAACAATAGGACGTGGGAGAACTTCTCTTCACCACCTTAGTTATAATAATTTGTTCACACAATACCACAATTATGGAAGGGGCTCCTGAGGAATCTGTTAATTCCTTTGGAGTTCAAGAGTGAGATGTCTTCCAGGTCTTTACCACTTCTGTAGGTACTATTGCATTCTGAACTTGAATATGTACCATTGTCTATGGACCATAGGCCTTTTACGATGTTCGAAGAGAAGCGGACTGTCAAAAAGACAAATAAGTGGGTTCTTGATCAAATTAAGCCTGAACTCCAAATGGAAGCTAAATGACTAAACTGAGGCTATAATGTTTTGGTCAAATTATGATGAGACAAGAGTCACTGGAAAAGATGATCATGCTAAGAAAAGTTGTAGGCAGGAGGAAAAAGAGGATGACCCAACATGAGATAGATTGACTCAGTCAAGGAAGCCATGGCCCTCCATTTGCAAGTCCTGAGCAAGGCTGTTAATGATTTAATGTTTTGGAGGTCATTAATTCATAGGGTTGCCATAAGTCAGAAGCGACTTGATGGCTCTGAACACACATACACACACACAAAAAGAGAAATTAACGAATGCACATGGTGGAGAGAAGGGAAAGATTACGGAAGCAAAGTTTGCTTCCAACCTATGTCTGTCCATGTGACAGCATATATAGACCTCAGTATAGTGCAGTAAAGTGTACAAAAATGAACAAAACCACAGGATCATTTCTGTACATCTGGGAACCATGAAAAGTAAGGTTCCCAATCATGGAGAGAAAGCCATGTACTTGTAGGCTCTGTCCAAATCTGCCAGTGAACACACATAGGTGAGAAGCAAGGGCCACCATCCTGACCTATCTCATTTTTTAAATCCAGGGTGGTATACAGTATTTTTCCTTCACCTACATTATCCTTACACTAATCTCCTAGCTGAAAAATTCAGGTGGGTAGCCGTCTTGGTCTGAAGCAGCAGAACAAAGTTTGAGTTCAGTGGCACCTTTAGGACCAACAAAGTTTTATTCAGAGTGGAAGCTTTCGTGTGCAAAGCACACTTCTTCAGACAAATGGAATAAAATCTCCTCAAGGGTCATTTAAAGGGAAAGAAAGTCACTGGACTCAAACTTTGTTCTGCTCCTTAGCTGAGTGAAACTGAGAGAGAGTGGCTCACCCAAGGTCACCTAGTGAGTTTCATGGGGGGTTGACTCCAGATCTTTCAGATTCTATTGCAAATCTGCACCACACTGGTACTCACCCCATCCCTCAGCACATATATATTATGCTCCCTTAGAGTTTATTTATAAATTACCTTGCTTTTGTGTCTGTTCCAATTTTTGCCTGGTGCCTGTCTAGCAGAAGCCTTCTACAAGTATGCTAATGGACAAACTACATGTTACCTTCTTTCTGGCTGCCAGGGATCAGATATCTGTCTGTCAAGGCTGACCTTGCCTTGGTGCGGTAATGTAAACAAGCTTAACCTGGGTTTGACTCAGCTCACTCCCAAGTAACACAAACCAGCTTTATTGAAGGCAATATTGAAGAAAGTCAAGAAAAGTTTTTAAAACATTACTTATAGTTCAGTCACAGTCAAAATGCCCAGAAAAATAACAAAGCTGAACTAGCTAACTACTTACTCAACTCTTATAGCAGAGATGTTGGTTCGTAGAGCTAAAGTAAGGTACCACAAATGATCTTAGTCAAAAGGCCGAGAAGCAAGCTAAAGTGTGGTATTCCAGAGCATACAACGAGTATCTTCAGGCAGCAGGGGTTGGGTGAGTGGAGGAAAGTAAGAAATGCAAAGGGTAAAGGGGGGTTTCTCCCATCGTAGGCTATACTTTACCAAAAAAGGTGGCCATAACCTCTTGACTTTTCCCAACCAATTACAGGGCTGTCTCCATGGTATATTCTGGATGGGAGCACACTCCCTCCTCCCTTACCAGATTCACAGCTGAACTGTATGAGCTAATTAACAAGTTTGGGAAATGACCCTGCTATTAACTGTTGATCTGGGGAGGACTGGCTGACAACTGCAGACTCACGTACAGTCAAATGAAAGCCGCTGGAATTTTCCTCCAAGATGGCCTCTCTCTTGACACTGTTTGTTAGACAGACACCAGCTCATCTGCAAACAGTTCTCGTTTATGGATTGCTGGGCTGCTTCCATGTGGTGAGATTTCTCCTCATTGCTTTCCTCGTGGCTGCAAATGTGCATTGGCAACAGCACTCCCTTGGGAGTGTTGTGCGCACTTTCCTCTGTCTTCTTTCTGATGCACCCTTTCCAGATGTGTTCCTCAGCAACTCTGCTCTTGGCTCTTGGCAGTATGGTCATCACGGCTACTGTGGCGGATCACAGCCTCCTTTCACAAATGCATAAGCTGGAAAAATGGATCTAATGTGGGCAGGATTTGTGCAGCGCAGGTAAATTTGCACCATCCTTTTCAGATAGTGTGTGAATTTGGTTATGGATTCTTTCATAAAAGATCAGAGTAAAGCAGGCATTGGGAGGAACATACCAAGGACAAGGAAAACCTGGGAATAAAATGATTATGGACTGACGTTTTGTAGATGCTCAAACAAACAAAAAAAAACATTCCAGATTTGGGAAACCAAGGCAGAGAAAAATCTCCATGGGGAAGCAGCCTAGGGTGCTTGGATAAAGCCAGTTAGTTATCAACAGAGGCTGTCACAGGTCAAGTGGCATACCTGTGGCCGCTATTGAGAATCACTCTCTACTAGCTGCAGATCACTTCATTAGGGATGCGACCAAATTTTAAAAGCTATCTGGCTTGATTTGAATGATCCCATTAAGGTTTTGTTTCTCCCTTGAGAGCAGTGAGCCTATGAGTCTTTATTTAGCACCCGTTTCAATTTCCTCACACTGAACTTTCCCCACCAAAATTACCTGGGTTTTTTTTTTCTACATGACTGTTGCCTCAATTGGGTATGCTTGGCATAAAACCTAACATCAAAACAGCACATAAGGGATGTACATGTGGCAAAAAAGAAAGGAGATTAACCAAATGCTTATCAAAGATAGACAGAAATAATGAGGCACAGCCTCACCAATGGCATCATATAGATCCAAAAGGCAATAATAGCCTTGTTGGACCATCGCTGGACTTGCACAAGAAAGCTCATACCTTGAGTAAACCTTTGTTGGTCTTAAAGGTGCCAGTGGACTCTAAATTTGTTCTTCACTTCCCTTAGAAAGAGATTTTATGCATAAAGTGCTGTCAAGTCACAGCTGATTTATGATGACCCCAGCAAGGGGCTTTCAAGGCCAGCGGGAAGCAGAGGTGGTTTGCCATTGCCTCCCTCTGCAGAGTCTTCCTTGGTGGTCTCCTATATGAGTACTGCCCCTGCTTAGCTTCTGAGATCTGATGAGATTGAGCTATGCCCATATCCCCTTCCCTAGAAAGAGACTATCAGGTGGGGGGGGCGGGGGAGTTGATGACCCCAACACAATGTCAAGTGATAACTGTGGCTTATCAGTTCTGTGCTCCTGTGAAAAACCAGAGCCTCATTCAGCGGCCAGTGGGGCAGACCTCTGACACTCAAGTGTAAGGTTTAATGCTTAACCCAGCTGGATAATGAACAGAGCCGCCTGAGATGTTATCTCCAGCATGAAAGGAGGGAAACAAGAGCCCTCCCTTTCCTCGAGTCCTAATTGCCATGTATTTTACCTGGCTTACTGGCTCTACTTGGATCTTCTAATTACCAGGAACATCTTAATCACCGGGTAATGGTGAAGCTCACATAATATTGTGACAACACCTTCTGATACAATGAATAGCAGATGAGCCGCACAGCCAACTAACTCAGGAACAAACTTTTGTGCTTTAACTCACTTTCCCTCTCAGAAGCTTCAGGTTCCCAGCTGCAATTCTTCTCCTCAAACAATCCCTGTGGTGGGTCTAGGGGGCATTAAAGGAGCTCATTAATTTTTGTCTGCTGCAGCTCTGAGCCACATTCAAGAAGCAAGCAAGAGGCCATGTAGGCCAATGGTAATTTTGAATGGGTTTTCTTCTCTCAAAATGTGTGTTTAAATACCCTTCCATAAATCCTTAGGTAAATAAATCAAGACACAGAGAGCTGAATTTAATAGGGGCAGGGAGGGGAGAAAAAGGAAAACAACTTGTAACATCAAATGGGAACATTGTTTTGCTCTGCATGAAAGTATTCAAAGACAAGAGGAAGCCCTTTGCCCCTTGGGAGCTCTGTGTCCAGTTCTCAGCAGGTTCTGTCCTATGACCAGCCAAGGCCTCAGAGCTAGGTGATGGTACCAAAAATCCCTTCATTTAAAAGTTTTCTCTGAATTTTGAAGTTCTGGGTTCCAGGGACTTATTCTCAATGGAATGGATGTATTTGGAATTCTCCACAGTGCCCTATTTTACTTCTGAATCTTGTACAAAGTGTGGAATGCAGTGCCAGTGGATATAGTGAGGGTAGGCTGCCAAATCTGGGTTGGGGAATTCCTGGAGATTTGGGAATGAACCTGGTAGGATGGGGTTTAAGGAAGGGAGAGACCTCAGTAGGCTATAATGCCATAGAGTCCACCCTTCTAAGCAGCCATTTTCTCTATGGGAACTGACCTCTGTAGTGTTGAGATCAGTTGTAATTCTGGGAGATGATCATAAACATTGATGGCTTTAAAAGGAGGTTCATGGAGGAATAGGTCCATCAATGGCTACTAGCCATAATGACTAAAGTGAATCTCTGAATTTAGAGGCAGCAAACCTCTCCATACCAGTGCTAAAAGGGAAAATCAGGAGGCCTTGGCTTCCATGTCCTGTTTCTTGGCCTTCTGTGGCAATAAGTTGGCTGCTGTGTGAAAAAAAGGGAGGTTGATGGACTAGATGGACCACTGGTCTTATCCAGTAGGACTCTTCTTATGTTCTTTTGCTGTGGTGGCATTGGTGCCACCACCAGTGAAGGGAGGTTCTACTGCTGCTTTTGCTGTTGGGGTGAACACATGCTTGTTATCCACCACCAGTGAACAGCAGCTCTCTTGTCCTACAAACAGGGGTGAGAGAAGGAATTCCAGAAAGTGGTGGTGGGATTTCCCAGAAGGTGTATAGCCAGGGGCTTCCAACACCTGAAAGTGGCCCTGTGAACTGGGCTCCCTTCTCATCAATGTTGGTAGTATTCCAGTGGGATGTACTGGTTAGAATGCTGGACTAGGACTTGGGAAACCCAGGTTCAGATATTCACTCAGCCATGAAGCTTCCTGGGTGACCTTCAGCCACTTTCTCTCTCTCAGTCTCACCTGCCTGACAGAATTTTTGTGAAGACAAAAATGGAAAGGAGAGAACCATGTAAGCCAGTTTGCATCTTCACTGAGAAGAAAAATGGGATAAATACCAAAATATTTTTAAAGCCACTGATTTGCACACAATTTTCAATTCGGCGAAGGATGTACAGGCAAATATTTGATTGCTCACAAATATGGTCCCTAGGCACAAGAGTTTAGGTGTCTCCCCCTGCCCCCAACACACAGAAAAGTAGCCAGTGGTCCAGTGACAGTTCAAAAACTGTCAAAATTTTGGTCCAGTGACAGTTCAAAAACTGTCAAAATTTGTTTTAGCACTAGGTAGTCAGAGCTCCCTTTATCAGATGCATCAAAGTTATACATTTCACCCATCGCAGGAAGTGAGCTCTGACTCACACAAGCGAATGCTGGAATAAATTTTGTTCATTTTGAAGGTTTTGGAGAACTGCTGTTCTATTGCGCTGCAACACTTGAGAAATTTAGCCTCTTAAACTTCTTCCATCATTTTTCTCCATGCTAAGAAACACTTCACTTGCTCAATTTGGATTAAGGCCAAAGAAGCCTATTGGAAAGAAAAACAGCAGCTGTATGCGTATATGAGAGCTGAGCTCTCCTTCTGAAATTGTGGCTCTACTTTGGATATTTCAAATTGGGGAGTGTGTAATTCATTCTTCTAAAAAGAAAGAGACTGTTCTCTGGTGCTGAATATTGAATAATTCAGCTCTCTTGAGACTTAGCCTCTTTATCTGGCAGGGAAAGAGTTGGGGTAGACCTTGGTAGCTGTCTACCAGCAACTACAGATCAGGCTGAGTTTGTTCCTCCTCTGCCTTAAGGTACTTCGGGCCTAGGCATTGCCAGGGGCATAAGCCCTTGGGCAAGAGCTAAAGGGCTGTTGGCTTTCAGCTCTTAGCTTAAGAATTGTAGCCTGGCAAGAAGATCTTCCTGCAACTGAGCATGAAAGAGACCTCCATTTAGAAGCCTCCGCACATTCCCTGATTTGACAGTTTCTATTATGGTTTTGTATTTTATTCTGTGTTGTAAGACACTTTGGATCCACACTGGGGAGGAAAATGGGGTATAAATGAATGACTGAATCGATAAATATCTGTGCATCCCAGCCCCAAGAGACTGTATTTGTGCGAAAGAGGTAGTGTTGATGAATTTTCCAGTTTCCACTAGATGGGGCTAACTTTGTGCAACTTATCTCTTGCTGCAGCAATAAAGCCCAGTTTTGCCTGCACTGGAAATAATTATTTTTTCAAATCCTGCAGAACTAGCCATTGCTCCATAATTCATGCTCAGCATATGGCTATGACAGAATTAAAGGCATCCTAGCTTAGATTCCCTCCCCCACCCCACCCTTTAATTAGGGGCTAGGGAAATTTAGTCATAGATAATCTGCATGCCGTCAGCCACCCATGGGCACAACAAGAAGAAAGGCCACGCACTTTATAGAAGACTGATCTCTTAATTAGATACAAAGTGGGATGACTTCTTAGTACAAACTAGAGAGCTGGAAGCGCTGGGTCTAATAAATGCTTCCTACGGAATAGAAGATCCATACATGGATCTCTGGCTGCAAACAAGACGGCAGAGTTAGCAGCAACAACCAAAAACACTCTAAGGTCTTTAATACTGATTATGCTCCATGGAATCCTGGAGTTGTTTGAAGTGTTCATTTAGTCCGTTCGCATACTGGCTATGTTCTCCACTGCAAAGCATGTGAAATACAGCTCTGACAATGTAACCAAAAAAACCTATTAGTAAAAATAAATAATTATCATAAATTCCAAGGGAATTCCAAGGGACATGGGTATTCACAGAACTGCAAAAAAGCAGTAAAGTATCAGCCAGAGAATAATTTTACTAATTCGAAAACATGATTTTAATTGCTGGTAAAATGAAGACAACATATCAAGCTGCCCTGTATTGAGTCAGATCATTGTTCATCTCTTTATTTATGTATTTACTTACTACATTTATACTTTGCCTTTCTCTCAAAGACTCAGTGTGGATTACATTTTTTTAAAAAAAGAGAATACAATAAATCTAATATTTCCACAAAGATTTAAACTACAGAAAATAAAATGCCATCCTGATATTCCATTTAGACATTCTGCAGAATGATAACTGAGCAGCAGCCTTCCAGACCCCATCAGACTAACTGTTCTGTCAGGGGGGCAGATGTTGATCTTGCCCATCTAGCAGTCCATTAGGGATAGGCATGATGAGTTTTGGCCAGTTCGTAGTTTGCAAACCGAACTGAAGTGCTTCAATCAACTTCCATGAATTTTAAGGCAGTTTGTGGCGATTTGTGGCAGTTTATGAAGAGCTTGTGAATTAAAGTGCTTCAATCACTTCCATGAATTTTAAGGCAGTTTGTGGCGATTTGTGGCAGTTTATGAAGAGCAAAAAACAGGGGTTTAAATAGCTCTGAGCCATTTAAACCCCTGCTTTCTGCTCCTCACAAAAAATGGCTGAGCAGTGGAGAATAGAAAGCAGGGGTTTAAGCGGCTCGCAGCCATTTAAATCCCTGCTTTCTGCTCCCTGCTGCTTTTTTGCAGGGAGAACCCCAGCTTTCTGTTTCCTGCCAAAAGTAGTGGGAGACAGAAAGCAGGGGTCACAAACTGCTATGAACCAGTTCGGTTTGCAGACCAACCTCCTGCTTCATATCGATTTGTGGTTCAATTCATGGTTTGGCCACGAATCACAAACCAAAACGAACTGCAAAAATGCAGTTCATGCCCATCTTTATGCCTCATTGTCCACGCTGATGGACAGCAGCTCTCCTTGGTCTTAGGTAGAGAACAGTCTTTCCCAACACCTGCTACCTGAGATGGAGCCTGGGGTCTTGCGCAAACAAAGCATGAACTACAGCCTTTATCATTTAAGTAAAACTAAGAGGCTCAAATATGTTGCAAATTTAAGTTTAATCAAAACTCCAAGCCTGTGGAATGTTCTATCAGTTTAGGTTTAGACTGCTCTATTTATTTTTTGCTGCTTTTGTGATCTGGCCGGGTTTCAGTGACCTGCTTGCCTTGTTTTCATTTTTCATGGACTTGATTTTTATTGCTTTACTAAATTGTTTGTTTGCATTGTTTTAATTACTTGTTGATATTATTTGTATCGTTTTGTTGGAAGCCGCCTCAAGCAGGTTCTGAAAAGTTGGCATACATTTTTTTTAATAATAATTTTTGGGCCATTTGAATTCCAAGTTAAAGTATGGAGTAATAGCCAAGGATTCTAGTCATTATGTTAATTCATTTGCAAAATTCTCATCATCATAATGAATGGGTCCATCCAAAAGAAGGGCTTGTATATTTCAAAATCTCATAGGGATATTTCCCAGTGCAGATCAGTAGGAAGCCAACAAACAGTTATCAGAACTGGACCACACATTTTTTTTCCCATAGGGCAACATTGGCCCCCAGTGCAAGGAGGAGAAATCCTCAGTAGCTGTACCACTCACCTAAAAGGACATCACTTCCAAATTACAGGCAGCTAGGAGAAAGTGTGCCTACTTTTAAATAATTGTTCACTACTGCCAAGCAGGCAAGGAGTGATCCTATATCTTCCCTTTCTTTCCCTTGTCTTTGCAGCCCAACATGTTCAAGCAAAGCCTTTGCTTCTTTCCCATGTTGTATGTGGGCTTCCTATCACAGGGATGCAAACAGAGCTGAGGCCAAGATTCTGCCTCTATCCCTCTTTCTCCCCTGCCTTAAATTGATACCTTTTCCCCTACACAGCAGGCAGTAGTCTGTTCTCTCTGTGTGTGTGTGTTTGTGTGTGCATGTTTGTAAAAGGAGAATACATTCCAGATGCATTGACAGGCCCCAAAAGGAGAAGGTCATAGTAGGAGAAAGGTCCTACTAGTTGTAGAGAATCCCCACCTTTGCAAGAAAATATTGATCTCCCTCTCCCTACAAATTCACTCCAAAACTGTCTCCAGTAGAAGGAAGGTGTTAGACCTTAGCAGAGATGGACATTTCATTAAGTTTCTTCATGCTGTAAATAAAGGTAGACAACACAAGAACGTCACAGCATCGTACATACATAAACTTCATTGCATTAGCTCATAGCATTAGCAAGTAACACCAAAACTACCAAAAACAGCATCAAAACTATAATACAACAATCCCAATAACAATCAAAACTCTTAATATCCATTACAATTTTATAAACAATTATTAAAACCATAACAACAGCAGCAATTTAAGTTCAAAACAGCAGCAATTCAATTGGTCAGCTAGCATAATACAGAAGAGTATCCATCAGCCGCATTAACAGTGGATGATTCTGGCAAAGCCTTTATCACCTGAGCAACATACTTTGCCGTTTGCAGCATTACCCAATTACTATTGTTGACAAGTGATATAATTAATCTATCATTCTCCGCTCTCCCTGGATATTGTAATAAAATATTCCCAAGATATCATTTACATTCTAATGCAAATCTAGGGCAGTGAAAGACCGCATGGCCTAGATCCTCAATAGAGAGCCAGATTGGTGTAGTGGTTAAATGCACGGACTCTAATCTGGGAGAACCGGGTTTGATTCCCCACTCCTCCACTTGCACCTGGCTGGATGACCTTGGGCAAGCCATAGCTCTGTACCAGCTGTTCCCTCAAGGACAGCTTGGGAAAGGGCTCTCTCAGCCCCACCTACCTCACAGGGTGTCTGTTGTGGGGAGGGGAAGGGAAAAGGAGTTTGTAAGCCGCTCTGAGACTCCCTTGAGGAGTGGAGGGCGGGGTATAAATCCAATCTCTTCTCTTCTTCTTCTTCCTAGATTTCTAATCGCAAATAGAGATATGTTTTTTATATGGAATTCCGTTATATCAGCCTCTTAACATTGCCAGTTGCAAAGTATCCAACTGTGCTTTGGTAAATGCATTCCTATGCTCAGAATTCCTATACTCCTATACCAGCATCACGGGTCTGGGTTGGAATAAGTTCCTGCTTCCTTCTGTACGGCAAGAGGAAACCTCTATGCCCAGGCATGGATGGGAAGCCCAAAGACAACAGTGCAAGCCTACACGGCAAGACTTCTCTCTGCTACTCATTGTCCCTTCCCCCTTCTCCTCCAGCCTAGGACTGTCATGGAAATGACAAGAAATAGTAAGAAGTGGTGGGCAAGATTTGGGAAGTTTTGCAGAGGGAAGGAGAGCAAAGAAGCATCTCTGTCCCATGGTCCCGTCTTATCCCCAAAGGGCAGAAAAGAAGATAAAAGAATGAAAGAAGAGACGTTTTCCCCACTTCTGTCCCCCACCTTAGTTCACTACCAAGTATGAATTTCTTGGGGTGGGGCGTCATATAGAATAAAGACAAGGCCTTATCAGCATGTACACACTATGTCTTCTTTACAACTAAGCAGCTGCAGCCTGTCCCCACCTACTTAACATTCAGGAGCTGTACTTTCTTCCAGGAAATTAGATGAAAGGAAGGATCTTCTCATCAGCCTGAGCCTTAACACCTCTCTCGAGTATGAATCCTTGTTTCTTCTGTTGGCAACATTTTGAAAACAGTGTCCATTTAAACACAAAAACAAAACAAAAAAACACCTTACAAGTTTCTAGCCATGCTCCATTTATGTTCCCACTGCTGGAACTTATGCCAGGATGCCGTAATTGATTGTATTTTCACTCCTAAACTTTATCCACCTTTGGGATTCGTTAGTTCTTGCTGCACAAAGATATAAAGAACAAAGATATTAAAAAAAAACTACAGCTTATGTGGATTTCAGGAGAGCCCATCTCCCACTCGATGTTTCATACAGAAGAACCCAGGTTCAATTTAGAGGTGAGAAAATATGGTCTATTTTTATATCGTTCTGAATTTGTACATTGTCCTTCTCATTGGGTTCAGTTCACCTCTGAACACTACACATGACAGGCTCTTCGTGTTTTACAACCACAGCACTTTGTAGAGCAGACAGCAGGGTTACTGGCTTTGGGTTGGGAAATATGAGGAGATTTGGGGGCTGGAGCCTGGGTTGGGAAATACCTGGAGATTTGGGGGGTGGAGCCTGGGGGGAACAGAGTTTGGATAGGGACAGACCTCAGCATGGTACAGTGCTATAAAGTCCGCCCTCCAAAGCAGCCATTTCCCCCAGGGAACCTGATTTGGTCATCTGGAGATCAATTGTAATAGCAGGAGATTTCCAGGTCCCACCTGGAAGTTAGCAGCCCTACATACATGCTGCCTTTTACCCAAGATGCAGCTGACGCAGAAAGGCCTGCTGCCAAAACAGACTGATCATTGTCATTCAGGATTTCATATACAAGTCGAGTTGCCAGGCCCCCTTGTCACTTTGGTGTTTGGGATTTGGGGGGGGGGGCGGGGACCCTTTAAATGGTCATTTTGTGAACCAAGCATGAAAAATGCAAGCACCACTCTTCCTCCCACCTGCTAGATTTAAAGGACCCTGCAGCTGGTTGGTGGCCCATGTAGTCTCCGCCAGTCAGCTGAAGCCCTTTAAACTGGGCTAAAGGGGAGGGAAAGGGGTGGCTGGGTGCGTGGTTTCTCTTGGGGGCAGGCCTTGGGGCCGGCAACCCTATATACAGGATCCAGAATAAAAATGGAACCATTCAAATCAGACCAGTCTCATCGAGGCAGGTCTCTGGAGAGGCAGCATATACATTTTCTAAATAAATAACTAAATAAAGGATGCAGATCAGAATAACCTGATTTCCTTCTGGCATCTCCTCTCAGTTCACAAAATGGTGTTCTGGAAAAGCAAATGAGTTTGGGGATAGGTATAGCCAGAGCGGCTTTCACTTTGCAGTGTTTTAGTTATTTGGGTGTTTCATTGCCTGCTATAATTTATTTGCTTTATAATGCCTTTTTTTTGGGGGGGGGGGGTTAAGTTTTATTCAGCAACTCCATCCAACACCTAAAACACCATAGAAAGAAACCCAGCAAAGTGTTTAATGGGAGGTTATTTTAAAAACCCGTAAATCAAGAATAGCTGTAAACTGATTCAGAAGTTAACACAGTGGGAAACCGCTGAAAGGGTTGGGGGGGGGGGAGTATTTTTACAATGTAATTAGAAGGTAGAATTAGAAGAAAATACACATATTGCACTCGATTCCTAGTTCTGGGACTAAAAATATAATACTAACTGTGAAAAGATCTGCCCCTTTTACAGTCAGTTTACATTTTACGCCAATGCTCAGCAAGCATTTCTGAAGCAGGCTTCCATTTTGCAGACCTGAGTGACCCTGTTCCAAACAGCTTGGCTTTGAATTCAGACGGTGAGAGTCATTAGTATCGGTAACTAGAATATCTGTCCCTGCTGAAGGGAGCTCCCCCCCCCCGATGAAGTTGACCATCTTTATGGGGCATTTCACACAGCACCCCGTAGCGTAGCGCTTCAGGACTGGTACAAGAACTGAAGAATGCTTGGGAGGAGGTTTCCAGCTAAATCGGCTCAGGAATGCTTCCCCAACGGGAGAGGCAGGTTTCTGTATGAAAGGGCCAATATGTTCCATTAGGGAACTGGTACTAATACAGTTCTGTGTGAAATGTCAGACAGAAACCATTACTGAAGAGTTCTTGAAAAGGAACATATTGGCTGTGTGAAATTCCTCTATGTGGCCCAGATTAAGAAGAAGAAAATGGCACCAGCTTGAAATCTATGCACATGAATAGTGTGACCTGTTTTAATACATGTTGTTTCATACTGTTTCAACTGTGTGTTTTTTTAAAAAAATATTTAATCAAGTGTTGTAATATTATAATGTCTTGATTTGTTCTGTGATCCACCCTGAACCCACTTGCAGGGAGGGCAGAATATAAATTGAAACAAACAAACAAACAAATAAAAAGCTCAGACCCCCAAACCCTGTTGTTCATTAAGGCGCTATTGGACTCCAGTCAAGCTCTTCTACAGCAGACCAAAAATTGCTACCCTCTGAAACTAACCCGGTTATATATCTTATTTGTGGGTAATACACGGCATGTTTTTGACCTGCCCAATCAACCTGCATTTTCATATTTAGTCTAACCTTTATTTTAAGAGCCAGTGTAGTGTAGTGGTTAGAGTGTTGGACTGGGAGCTGGGTGACCCAGGTTCAAATCCCCACTCTGCCATGCAGACTTGCTGGGTGACTCTAGGCCAGTCACTCTCTCACCCAGACCTACCTCACAGAGTTGTTGTGAAGGTGATAATGGGAAAAGAATGATGTAAGCCACTTTGGTTCCCCATTGAGGAGAAAGGTGGGGCTTAAAACAAACAAACAAATAAATAACTACGATGTGTGCTACCATTTCTAGACTTGCTGAAAAGGGCTTATAGGATCTTATCCTGATCCTTCAAAATCTATACATAAAATCCTATCTCCATATATTTGTTCATTCATGGGAAAAAAGAAGAAAGCTGTGACTCACCTATTGGGGTCATGCAGTGTTCCTTCCAGGATGGGCCAGGTCTGTGGAAATACTTCTGTGCTCATCACAAATTGCAAGCAGGTCCCTGAACGCTTGAACAAAAAAAAAGTTCACTTTTTATTTGCTCTAAATTGTTGTGCAAGTGCACCTTCTGGATCCTGCATCCACAGGATGACAGCTGCCAGTTGCACAGATGCAAAGGCAGCCCATCGGCTTGAAATGCAGCTGATTTTAAAGTAAGCACATCTTACCCATCATATAATCTGAGTCAGCCAGCAAACTGTGAGCACGCATCAACAGCCACTGCTGGACCAGTTGCCCTCCTGAATCCCGCAAACTGAGCAGATGCAAATGCACTTGAAAAAACGCTCATGTTAAATTGTGAACAAATCACCAGCGTGATCATCTGGAGTGCTCAACTGGAGAGAAAACAGTTATTAGGAGCAAGGTAAATTCATTTTTTCTAACATCTGATCTGCAGAAATCAAATCACTGCTAGTCAGGAAACATGATGAGATGGAAATGTTTGCATATTTAAAAATAAAGTTGAAGGGGAGGGAGCCCCTGGCCTCAGCTTTCCTAAAAAAGGAGAATAGAAGAATCCAAGCATGAAAATTCTGCAGGAGGGGTGCAGCCCTGTGCTGTGTACCCTACTCAATAAGGCTCCAATAAAATTAAGTCAAGGCAAATATAAAGGAAGGAAATATCACTCCAGAAGACAACAGTGAGTGAAATAACACCCAGACTTACCACTCTCTAGAGCACACACTTATTAGAAACTCTGAGATGTTCAGTTCAGTCACAGAAATCAGGACTTGGAAGATTATTCCCTGGAAGCATAGACTTCTCTGAGTATATAACTACAAACCAGTGCTGATTATCAGTACAATCATTCTTGTCTCAAGAAGCCAAAGCAATCTTTAGACCTTAGAACTGTAGTGGTGACATCTGAACAAGCTGGCCAAGCATCCTGGGAGTTCCCAGGCACAGACATTTTCAAGTTTTTTTGACTTGTCTCTGATTAATAGCTGAACGTTGCACCTTCAGCAGATGGCTGAAGCCCAGACCTGAGATGTTGAGAGAAGGAAGACCAGAATAAGATGGAACCACAGCAAGCTGCCCCTGTCAAATCAAAGAACTTAGGGCTGAGGACAGACTGGCAGTCTGACCCGCTCTGCCTCCACTTTAAAAGCGGAGGCAGAGCAGCAGTCCAGACTGCCACATCTGCCTGGAGGAGGTGGGCCGGATGCAACGCGTCTGGTGCCGTGCTCCTCCCACAGCAGCCGGGCACCACTTAAAAGTGGTGTCCCGGCTGCTGCGGCGCGCGTTCCACCCGCTTCCGGCAGGTGTGTGAACACGCGCCAGCCAGGGGAGCCGCACGGCGTTTGCACGCCACTGCCGGAAGCTGCCCGCAGTCTGGACGCTGCAGGCGGCTTCCTTGCAGCAGCATGCAAACGCCACGCAGCGGGGGCAATTCCCCCCGCCGTGTTCTGCCATGCTGCGGAAGCGCAGCAGAACACCAATCTGTCCTCGGCCTAGGTAAGTACTCAGTGAGAGCTGAGACCCAATCAGGAAGGACTTGTTTGAGGGCTGCCATTCAACTGAGAAGAGACTTTCTATTGGCAGTTTCCACAAAAGATTTGCCCCATTAGGCCCAGCCATGTTAAGCCATATCAAACAACCTTGATTTCAGATTCTGTGCGGCTGGTTTAATGATCCAGCACTTTCTTCACCCATGAGTATATAAATAGATCACGGGCTCCTATTTAATCAGCCCATCTCCTGATTAATCCATTGATGTCATCATAGTCCAGCAGGTGACATCACAGCTTATCATTATCACCCTTGGTGTTCCCTGGTGTACTGATTCCTTCAGGAAAAAGGAGGAAAGCAATTAGAATCAGCTACGTCTTTGCAGAAATGAGGAGGGGGAGGTAAGCTATTAAAAAAAACCATGCACATCAACTGCCAAATTGTTTCTTCCAAAGGAGCCAATGGGTGAAGTTCTGTCAATTCAGTTCAGAATTAGGCATAGCTATTTTCTTAAACTTGGGAAATGGCTCATCCCACTCCCACCTCCCGCCGCCTTGATTCCAGTTCTTGAAATTTTAAAACATCATTTTTTTCCCAACCTTAGACAAGCCT
Organism: Lepidodactylus listeri; assembly: GCA_029233225.1. Classification (NCBI taxonomy): domain Eukaryota; kingdom Metazoa; phylum Chordata; class Lepidosauria; order Squamata; family Gekkonidae; genus Lepidodactylus; species Lepidodactylus listeri. Next base: position 27,500,434 of record JARCFY010000008.1, read on the forward strand.
TTATTGGCATATACATATAGATACAATAGAAAGTCCACTTGATTACAGATTAGGAAAATACAAAATCCATGCAGAGTAAAATTAGAATTACAGAATTAAAAAAAAAAAACAACTAACAGAATAATGCTTATCAGGACGTGTAACCATAGCACTGAAAAGAAACTTTGCTACTATTTCAGTTATTTCCGTTTCTGGATTATCAAGCAAGAAAAGGACCTTAAATCATCAAAGGTAGGGTACCACATCATGGGGGGGGGGGGGCCAGACCATATGTGTTTGGATTTATCCCATTATCCATGTTGTTGTGTTCAGTACACAGAGGAAAGGTGAAAGTAAGACCAGCAGACATGATCTCTCCATCAGCCCTACAACACAATCCTAGAGTTAGACCCAGCTAAACCCATTGAATTTGGACTAGGGTTGCCCGCCTCCAGGTAGGGTCTGGAATCACAACTGATCTCCAGATTACAGAGATCAGTTCCCCTGGAGAACATGGCTGCTTTGGAGGATAGACTTCATTGTATTGTACCCTGCTGAGGTCCCTCCCCTCCCCAACCCCTGCTCTCCACAGGTTCCACCCTCAAGTCTCCAAGAATTTCCAAACTGGAGCTGGTAACCTTATGACCCACAGATAGCCAGAATTAGTGGATGCCTGGATGGTAGTGGCAGTGGTAAGCAGCCATGGTAAGCAGCTCATTAAACTGAGGATAGGCTCCAAACTAACTTTCCTTACAAACTACTCTTTCCGAACTTCTCCAATATGATCTCCTGCCAGAGTTCATGGGAACTGTAATTTTCTTCAGCCTTCTGGCTGATTGCAACTACTCATAGACCTCATTTTGGGCCTGCCCTTTGTTTAAAGAGCCATTTCCTGAGTGACCCACTTCTCCCTTCTTCCTTGGGAAACAGGCGTTTTATGTGCACACAAGCGTATTTTACAAGCATCCCTGTCAAAACACTTTCAAACACCTGATAATCTTTTCTTGCCAGATGCACTAACAAAAATAAGAGAGGCTTGTGGACAAGCATAGGGATTTTCACCTCAGCACTTCTCCATACCAGTAGTATACTACATAACTTGTAGTTCACCCCGTCTTCATAGTTCATGCCTTAGTCAGATTAGTTGTTTGAATGATGTCCAGTAGATACATTGTCTCTGTGTGCCTTTATTCTGATCGGGCCAGTTAATCTGCCTGTCCTCTTAATTTTCAGTGCCTGGATTGTATAATGCAGGATTATTGCAACGTCTGGTTTTGGGGGAAGATGGTAGAATCTATGCTCCCAGACTCCCTTTCTTTGGCCTGGTCAGTGGTTATCTGACTGGTACCCCTCTGAGTATCAGTGCAAGCCCGGTTATGGGCTTGTCAAGGAAGACCACAATACGGGCTGTATTTGGCTAGGGGAATCACCCAGCTGTTCAGGTCTATGGTAAGCCCTCTCAGCAGAGTAGAAGAACATGATTTGACTAGAGATGGATTTGGAGATGACCTCAACATAGAGAGGATCATGTTTCTGCACCTTAAACTGTGAGATACCCAAAAGATGAAATGCAGATTTTCACACAACATTGGCTTTAGAAGAAGCCAGGGCACTGTGGTGCTAATTACCATCATGTGCTAATATGAATAAAGCGTTATGAGCGCCAATGTTACCATATAAATGATAACGTAATTTGAGATTAAATCTCGCTGGACTTGGTGATCATTCAGGCAGCCACTGATATGCCTGCCAACGAGGGATGAGTGCTTCTCACTGGGTCTCTTGCCCATGGCTCCCATCTAGGACTCTGGGACTTTGACCAAGTTATTATGATATATAATTAATGGGGCTGGGGGGGAGGGGGGAAATTTACTTACAGAACATCCAAGATGCTCTTCTTCTTTTTTTTAGTGAGGATGCAAATGTTCCCCTGAGAGAAAGGAAAGAGGAGTAATTTCAAGTTTAACGTTTTCTTTTGATATGTATATTACTTTTTCCCATCTCAAGTTAATTGCCTTAAAGGGTAGCTCTCCTCTGCAAATTGAATCTGGCTTCACAGGGCATCATGTTTATTGTCTCTCTATGACTTCCGGAACAAATTGGATGCCTTTACAAGCGAGCAAAAGATTACAGATATTTTTTTTTCCCTATGTGTCAGCACCAGAAACTCACCCTGGGATCATCAAATCAAGCTGTGTTCTTTCCTGCCTCATTCTTCTCCTTGTTATTCTTTTTCGGAGTCCTTTGTTGTTATTTTTGTTAAGTGCCAACAATGTGCGCAGTTTCATGTCTCAGACAAAGGGAAATGCGGGGCTGCGCTCTTCAAACTGCTTGTTCCAGGATGCAGACTGAAGCTAATTTCAGTCTTCAGCTTCATGAGTTGCACTGGGATAGGATACAGCTCAACATGAGATGACAAAAGACACTTTCTCCCCGCCCCCCCGGCTTTGGAAGTAAGATCTCATCCATACATGTGTATTCCTTACCTGATCATTGCAATGTAAATTACAGGCATGCGTGAAGGAACTGGCCATCAGTAATACGGCTAAATATTTGAAAATTGACAAAAACTTCAAAAATCTCCCGAACACTCTCTCATCCAAAGGCAACCAAACCTCATAATGTTTCCCTTAGAAATTCTCAATACCTAGGGAAATAAGGAGCACTTGATCCAAGTTACATGCATAAGTGCCATCAAGTTGGCTGGGAGAGCTTTGGCTGGGAGGGTGGGGTAAAAATCCAATAAATAAATAAATAAACAAACAAACAAACTTGCAACGGACTTATGGTGACCTCAGCAAGGGGCTTTCGAGGCAAGTGAGAAGCAGAGGTGGTTTGCCATGGCCTTCCTCTGCACAGTCTTCCTTGAGCCAGTTTGGTGTAGTGGTTAAGAGCACGGACTCTAATCTTAGAGAACTGGGCTTGATTCCCCACTCCTCCACATGCAGCTGCTGGTGTTACCTTGGGCAAGCCACAAGTTTTTTAAAAAGTTGTTCTCTCAAGAAAAGTTCTTGAAAGAGCTCTGTCAGCTCCACCTACTTCACAGGGTGTCTGTTGTGGGGAGGGGAGGGGAAAGGGATTAGAAGCTGCTCTGAGACTCCTTCAGGTAGCTAAAGGGAGGTATAAACCCAATCTCCTCCTTCTCCTTCCACCCAGGTACCAACAACACTTTGCTTCCAAGATTTGATGAGATTAGGCTATATCCTGCTGCCTTCTTAGGGTTGCCAAGTCCTTACTTTTCTGCAGCAGGGGGGGAGTCCTTTCATGGCAAGGATATCTCTGGCACATGCACAAAGCACGCACACCACAATGATGTCACCCAGAAGTGACATCATTGCGTCGGGCACGTTGGGGCGGGACCTCTATAGTTTGAGGGAAAACCATAGAATTTCCCCTCAAATTATAGAGCGTCCCCCCAAACGTGCCCAACATGTCACCACAACGTGCTGGGCGTGTCATTATAGCCTGGCAATTTGGGGGTGGGGCTCCCCCCGGTGCCCAATCCGGGCAGGCAGGAAGCGGGCCACTCGAGCAAAGGTTTCCCCGCCCCCTGGGTGGACTTGGAAACCCTATGCCTTCTTCCCTAGATTACACTATTTACCAGCCAAATATTTGGCTGTACTAACTAAGGGCCCTTCTCTTGGGCTGGATTAAACCCTTTATTTTTATTACAAAATACTTTGATCTCTTGATACCCAAGTGGATGCAGACTGTATCTTCCTAAATGTTTTTAATGGACATAGAAATCTAGAAGAGCACCTTAGTCAAGCCTCCTGCACAAATAAAAGCCTTTCACAAGACTGACTGCATAAAATGAATCCAGTTGCCAAGATCTGAACAAATAAAACCACAAGAATGAGTGGGATCCCAGGAAGGCAAATCCTGCAATCTCCTAAAGATGAAAGATGCATCAAAACATCCGGCATCTTTGGAGGCAGAAGGAAAGAAAAGTCCGGTAAGCTTTTCGGCTGTGGCTGTGAACCTCTTTTCAGGCACTACGACCAACAATTTGATATCAGCAGGTTTTGATCTGCAATTCTTTTTGAACTGAAAGTTTGCAAAAAAAAAAAAAAAAAAGCAGAGTTTTCTGTCACATAGACTCCACGATTTGGAAATGGAAACAGCACCACAGGGGCAAGAATGGGCTAAGCTGGGTCACCAGGTTTTGGTGTTCTGTTGATTTAGCCAAAGCACATCCAGACTTATCGCTTACCCCACACTCTGTTTGGCAATGTAGTAGACCCCTGTAAATGGAGGACTAGGGATACCACACATTTCATGCCAAATGTGTTCGAAAGTTGAATTTACCTGGTTTGAGTGTAACACTGATGCATCAGCTAAACATCAGGCCTGTTGGGTTAGGCACAATGAAGTGAATGTCTTCCAGACAAGTTGACTTGGGGATTTTTCAAGACTACTCATGGGCAAAATTGCTGCTGATCCAAAGAGATTGACAGACATCAGTATTGCTAAGAACTGCTTAAATCAGTGGTCATCAGTCCACGGCTGGCAGACAAGCACGTTTGCAATTACCATCAACCAAAGGAGCTACATTTACTTCCAGTGCTGGCATGAAACCTGCACCTCTGGGAGGCTCACAGCCTACCCATTCCTCTCGCAGTGACTATTTCCAGGTGGGAAACATCTGCCAAACACAAATCACAACAAGCAAAGGCCTTGGCTGTGGACAGACTGGCAGCTGAGAGCAATATGGCGCCTCCTCTAATTGTTATGCTTTGAAGTATTGCAGGACATACCTACCAGACAGCACACCCTTCTGTGGGTCGCCTGCATGGCTGTCCCATGGACACACATCCATATTATTGCAGCGCCTCAGCCACAGAGCATGCTGCCTGGTCAGTTTTTAAAGAATACAGGTGGGTACTTAGTCACATATGCACTCATGTGCGAATGTACATATAGGCAGGCACTCCAAAGGAACACCAGTGGTGGAAACGAATCTGCAAGTTCAGACTGAAAATCCATTCTGTGTGCAGTACCCTGCATTCAGACATCTGGCCATGCATGATGAATGTGCGGGGAACTGAAAACACACATAACTATTTACTCTGTTTCCAACTTGTTGCACAACAGGGTGAGTACAACTGGGGAACATCTGTCAGATGTGGCTGTGTGACCCACCTGGTTTAACCCATTAGGGAAACACAGCTGTATCAGGCCAAAGTGTCAGTCTGAACACAGCCCTTGCCAACTGTCCTAAAATATGGGGCAGGTGTCACATTGGGGAACAGTGCTAAGGAGAGCCACAGGTGGCATACCAAAAAGAGCTACAAGTGACTTCCATGCTACCATCTGTAACTTAGACAAACATCTAATGGTAGGATTCTGCCCCCCCCCAAACCCCCACAGCATTCATTTATGACTGATTTATGTTACTTTTGACTGAATCAACTGCCCGTTTAAACAATAGCCTGTGGAGCAGAGCAGTGGCACAGGGAGGAGCAGAACTCAATCGGGTTGCATAAAAACATACATATGTGAAAGCCAATTGCACCATACTGTTCTGTTAGGAATGAATATGATGAAGCAACCTGCAGAACACCCATGAACCAGTCAAGGAACAAACAAACAGTCCATCAGAAAATTTGGCTCCCCTGTTTGCTGTCATTTTACATAATCTGCAACAATCTGGAAGCCGCTCTGACCACTCTGTCTGGTGATCTGTTCCCCAAGAGAGGGCTCCCCCAGGATGTTTGAGTACAGGAAGGGACTTTTTACCCGTTTGCAGGATAGAACCTTCAGAAGACCAACTGTGATAAACAGAAACATCACAGTGAAACATATTGGGAGAGGTGGTCCTGCAGATATGTGGGCCCCAGGCCCCACATCTGGAGCTGCCTTATACAGAATCAGACCCTTGGTCCATCACAGTCAGTACTGTCTACTCAGACTGCCGGTGGCTCTCCATGGTCTTATGCAGAGGTCTATCACATCACCTACTACCAGACCTTTAACTGGAGATAATGAAGATTGAACCTGGGACCCTCTGTACAAGCAGATGCTCTACCACTGAACCACAGCCCCTCCCTTTATAGGTCAAATTCTAAAGGGATATCTGTGTTAGTCCATTGCAGCAAAATAAAAATGGAAATATCTGAGGAAGTGAGTTCTAGAATAAAGGTTGTTGGTTTTTAACCTGCCGTTGGACTTCTGTTTTCTTTTTAGAAGTCCAAACTAAGATCACGTTGAACTCGAAAAATAATTGTCAGACAGTGAAATGGTCGTAAAACTGGTGGAACTATGCCTTTTTTCAGCTCGTTCCTATTAGTAAGCAAGCTGTAGCATTTTGTATCAGATGATGTTTCCAAGTTGCTTTCCAGTGCAGTCCCATGTACAGCATGTCACAATAATAGAGCCTCAAGGCACATATGGCATGGATTCACATGGCAAGACAAGATTGGTCTAGGTAAGGAGCCAAATTCCATACTAACTGAGGACAGAAGGAGGCATTTTTAGCTGCTTGTTCTCTGGCAATAACACTGGAGCAAATATGTCCCACAAAGTCCTAACTATTAGCAAGAAGAGTCATGTAAAATTTCTTGCCATACAGATTTCTACCTGCAGGGATTTCTTTATTCATATCTAGGCTTGGAACAGATGTGTTAAAAGGTGCATTAGAAATTACTGGAACACCGAAGAAAGACTGAAGACTGTGGGACTTTTCAGGGTAGAGAAAGTAGAGAACTTTTAAAAAATTGATTGGCAATAGATTTGGGACTGGCAAAAGAAGAAGAGAAGAAGAGATTGGATTTATACCCCACCCTTCACTACCTGAAAGAGTCTCAGAGTGGCTTACAATCACTTCTCCTTCCCCTCCCCTGTGGGGTAGGTGGGGCTGAAAGAGCTCTCTCAAGAACTGTCCTTGCAAGAACAGCTCTGAAATAATTTATGACTGACGCAAGGTCACACCAGCCGCTGTATGTGGGGGAGTGGGGAATCATGCCCCTAACCACTACACCAAACTGGCTCTCAAAAAATGCTGTACCCCAAATGCACAATGAATTTGTAGCCATGCGATATAGCTAAAATAGTTTAACAACACATTCATGGAGAACAGAGCCATCTATGACTATTAGCCATGGTGAATGAGTTCAGAGGAAGTACGCCACTGAACATTAGGTACTGGGAGACAACAGCAGAGGTGGGCTATGACCCTCTTGCCTTCTTGCCCTGTTTATGGCCTTCCTAAGGACACCTGGTTGGCCACAGGGAGCAGCAGGATGCTGGACTAGATGGACCATAGGCCTGATTTAAAAGTGTTCTTCTTAGTAATTCCCAAATGCAGCCTGAAGTCGTGCAATCCAAGGATAGGCTTATCACCTTCAGTGGTACTTATTTGAACGGAGCTCAAGATTCTTTGCAAAGCTTCTTCTCTTCCCTTTATTTCTTCCTAAGGTGACAGAACATAATGAGCATCATCCTCGTTCTCTGTTGGAGGTAAGTCTTTCTTATCACCCTCAAGCCTCTGGCAGATGGGAAGGATGGATTACGTCTCTCTAAAGGGAAGAAAAGTCTGGCTTCTGCATTGCACTTCGACTGATATGTCATTGCTTTCAAAGGCTGTCTAAAAGTGCTTACCAAGTCAGCTGCCATTCCATCAGGAAGGAACTTATTAAGTGACCTATGCCCTATGCTCTTCTCCCCCATTTACTTCTCTGTAGACAAAAAGGGGTGGGGGGAGAATAGTGCTTTTTTCCCATATGTTGAGTGAACTAAGGCCTGAGCTCTTTCCACAGCATGTCACAATCAGTGTTCCCTCTAAGCTGAGTTAGCGTGAGCTAGCTCACAGGTTTTTAGCCTCCGGCTCACACATTTTTGTCTCAGTTCCGGAAGGATGGCTCCAGAGCAAACTAATTCATGCAGTAGCTAAATCGCTTGCTCGCAGTTTTAATGCCCGTAGCTCACAAAGTAGAATTTTTGCTCACAAGACTCCACAGCTTAAAGGGAGTATTGGTCACAATGCACTGGAGAAGGAGATCTGAGGTCCAGTTCAGGATCTCTACCCTCATCCCCTTATCAGCTGAAGATCCAAAAGCGAAATTTATCAGATCGAATTTTTTTTTTGCTTCTCTTAGTTACAATACAGCGGCCTTATCCATGATGTTAAAAATGTGCAAAGTTTAACATCAGCTCAAGAAATCTCACCACCACCTGCCATGCTAGTCACAGGAAGCCAGCCGTGCAGACACTAAAGCTTGCATTAGTCCTGGGTTGCTAGTTCCTCTATGTTATGGTGAGCAGAGCAGCAGTGACCCAGCAAACATCTGTTTTCAAGATGGAGCCTTCCTAGGGTTGCCAGCCTCCTGGCGGCAGCTGGAGATCTCCTGCCATTACAATTGATCTTCAGACAGCCAAGATCAGTTCCTCTGGAGAAAATGGCTGCTTTAAAGGATAGGCTTTATGGCATTACAACCTGCTGAGGCTCTTCTTCTCCCCAAACCCCACCTTCCTGAGGTTCCACCCCCAAAATCTCCACAGGCAGAGCATCACTAGGGATTGGATCTGGTAGAAGAGTCCACAGAAGGAGTTGGTGGATTGGATCTTTTCCCATCTTCCCCTTCCCCAAGCAGCCTCCCATTTCTCTCAAAATTCCTCTCTGAAAGAGGACTGGAAGAGCATTCCCAGCAAAATGCATCACTAGTTGGGGAATTGTGTAAAATTGCCCCTTCCCTGTTGATGTAAGCTGAAATCAGAAGAGAGAGATGGAGGAGATTTTCCCTGATTCCACTCTGTTGCCCATGGCACATTTTGCTTGCAAGGTTCACAAACCAATAGATTACTATTGGGTGGGATATAAAAGTATTGCACTGATATAATTAATTACTACAGATGGGCAACAACTGGCTGATGAACTAAAGTTCACCTCAAATTTTGGATGCTTCATGGTTCATGAAGCGATGTTTGCAAACAGAAGAGCTGCCATGAACTTCCACGAATGTTTATGCAGTTTGTGGCAGTTCGTGGTTTTGAATGGCTGTGAGCCATTTAGCCCCTGCTTTCTGCTCTTCATGAAATACCAGCTGAGCTGTTTGGTTTAAATAGCTGGGAGCCATTTAAACCCCTCCTTTCTGCTCCCCACTACTTTTCATGGGGAGCAGAAAGCAGGAGTTTAAACTTTAAATTGCTCAGGAACCAATACAAACCAGTTTGGCTTGTGAACTGGCCTATTGGTTCATGGTTCAGTTTGTGGTTCAGTCATGAACTATGGACTGAATTGCAAAAATGTGGTTTGTGCCCATCTCTAATAATTACACATTTTAAAAAAAGAATGCCATGACTTTTCTACAGTCTCCATAGTCCTTCCAATACACAGGGTGCTTCTCCTGGTCTGTCCTTTTCCCTTGTTTCCACTTCCTACCTATATACACATGAAGCACCTAGGATGGGATCCTTCAGATTCATTCCATTAGTGGAGGTGCTTTTCCACCAGCAGAAGGCTTCCTCTGATGTAAGAACACTGTGTCAGAGGAAGGTTCCTTCCACTGGAAGAAAGGAAGTGTTTCCATCAGTGGAATAAATCTGCAGAATCTAATGCCTATTTTACTGGGGGAGGACATGGCATGATGATAATTAACGGTCTTTCCTGCTGCATTAGGTACTGCTTCTCTGTGTGGCCCACAATTGCTGCCTCAAGGTACACTGAACCAACTGAAGCTCAGTGAGAGGAATACCCAGCAGTTCAGTGAAACCAGTCTTCAAAAACTCACAGCGGTGGATACTGATTCCTTTGTAACAAAAGATGAGACATTCTGGATTTTCGCCTCTCTCTCTTTCTAATCCATAGACATAATCTTGTTTAGATGACAAAGGTTTACAAAATCACACCTTGCTGCTTAATGGTGACAATTTTGATATATATATTTTTTTTTTGCAGAAGATGGGTTCAAAAATCAAAGTTTCCTGTCTCTTTGGTACAGGGTTGCCAACAGGCCTGGTTATAAGTGTTAGGACTTTTGTCCAATAATCAAGAAAAATTCAGAGTAATGAATCTTGCTTTTCTGGAAAGAAGAGATTCTTTTAGTTTAAAAGAAGTTTATTACTAAAGGAAAAAGGTAAATGGGATTAGCTACAAATAAACAAAACATGCTTACTAAGCAGCATTCTGCTACGTCTGCACACTAAGACATCCTGATAGAGAGTGAGAGAGATTGTAATGGAGGATCTCTCCTTCTTCTTGACCCCTGAAAGGAAACACCTGATATCAGTAACCAATTAGCAAGACAGTACACCTTCAGCTTTCCCGGGCTCAGAGTTAATTGGCCAGCTGCCAGGTATTACTTCCAGGCTAACAAAGGTAAACAAACAAGTTGCCTAGGTTAACCCTATAATGACTGAATTTCTCAGGCCTTGTGTTAACATACTCATTTTTCCAACAATAAGTTCTTTCAGAGTTGTTCTCTCATGAGCAGCCCTTGAAAGAGCTCCCTCAGCCCCACCTACCTCACAGGCAGGGTTCCCTCTAAGCTGAGTTTGTGTGAGCTAGCTCGCCATTTTTTTTAGCCTCTGGCTCACACTTGTTTGTCCTAGCTCAGGAAGGATGGCTCCAGAGCAAACTGCAGGAGCCAAATCGCTTGCTCACAACTTTCATGCCTGTAGCTCACAAAGTAGAATTTTGGTCACAAGACTCCAGAGCTTAGAGGAAGCATTACTCACAGGATGTCTGTTGTGGGGAGGGGAAGGGAAAGGAGACTGTAAGTTTTTCCTAAGATCCAGCCGGTACCTTCCCTCCCTTAATTTAAACCCATTATTATGAGTCCTGTCATTTGCTGCCTACAGCAACAGCTCCCTGCCCTCCTCTAAATGACAGCCCTTCAGATACTTCAAGAGAGCAATCATATCCCCCCCACCTCCTCTTCTCCAGACTAAACATTCCCAAGTCCCTCAGCCTTTCCTCCTAGGGCTTCTTGGTCTCCAGCCCCCTGATCATCCTCATCGCTCTCCTCTGTACCTGCTCCATTCTGTCCACATCCTTTTTGAAGTGAGGCCTCCAGACATGCACACAACAATACTCCAGGTACGACCTGACCACTGCAGTGTACAGCAGAACTATGACATCTTGCATGTCCATTGATGTGTTTGCATGCCCATTGATGCTAATCCAAATTTAATGGTGCTGGAAAGTGTCATCAAGTCACAGCTAACTTAGAGTTCCTTGGTGGTTTTCCATCCAAATACTAACCAGGGCCATCCCTGCTTAGCTTTCAAGGTCTGATGAGACTGGGCTAGCTTGGGATATCTAGGTCAGGGCTTAAATGTTAATAGTGAATGATTTTTTTCAGGAAGACAGAATTATGGGCTGGTCAAAGCAATGAACTCTGGTATCCCAGATTCAGTTGTCTAGACAGCATGGGAGGGAATAACTGTGTTTACACTTTCCAGAGCTTGTTTGTAGCTGAGTAGTTTCACTGTTGATTGGGTTGAGCCACAATCACATCAGTTAAGGATCAGATACTAAAATTCTGTCTTTGGGGTGGAGGTTATTTCATAGTTTATAAGCAATCATTATGATAGATTTTCGCTGTGGCTGGAAGGCACATCAAAGCTCTCACAGAAAGGAAAAAAGGTTACTGTTTGGAAGACTTCCCCTCTCCAGCTTAGGCAGAAAGCTGTTAAAGAATCTCCTTCTGATCTGTGAAACCACACCAGACAGTCTGTGTTAAGTGTAAACATATAAGACAGACCTTTTGTTACTCTCATTAAAACTGCTCATGTTGCAGCCTGGTTATTGAAATAATAAGATCTATTGATGTGTTTATTTCCCACTGGTACTGCAATGCGATAGCTTTGCTGTCTCCATGCTCCAGTTATGGATGAAGAAAAGGTGCCCTTTCATTATGATTCCTCATTTCAGAAAACCTTATAACTTTCTGGACGATCCCTTAGTATACAGCTTTGTTTGCTCATCTCAGTCACCAAAGGTGTTGCTTTCCTTTTGAACTTTTTTTTTTTAAATGGTGGTGCAAATGGTTATGCCTGCTTCCCATGCACCAGTCTTGACCTTTGTCTCCCAGCCTCAGATTACAGAACAGAAGACAAAGAAATGTGAGCCTCAGATAAATTTCAGAAAATATGCTTTTTTTAAAAAAAAAAATGTTGTTTCAACTTTTATGTTGTTCTCCCAAATAAATAAAGCATTTAAATAAATTGCAATTGATTACCATAGGTGTGCTCATAAACATTTACGATACAAGCTGATTTAGAAACATTTCAGCGTAATTACAGACCAGTTGTGGGTTTGGAATGAGTCTGAACAGGTCTGATGGACCTTGAATACCGGGGAAGGGGCCTGGCTCCGTGAGAAGGCACATGCTTTGCATAGAAGAAGTCCCAGATTCAGTCCCGGGAATCTTCCATTAAAGGATCTACTGTAGGAGATGTGGCACAGGAGTTTTCTCTTCCAATCAGAGTTGTCAGTACTGAGTCAGACAGACCAATGATTTAAGCCCTGGGAAATGAAAAGGAGGTGTGACCAGAATGACCCAGGTTAGGCCTAGTTAGTACTTGGATGGGAGACCTCCAAGAGATTCCAAGGTTGCTACACAAAGGCAGGCAATGGAAAAACATACCTCTGTTCATCTCTTGCTTTGTAAACCCTATGGGATTGTCCACAGGCTGTCTGCATCCTAAGGGCACTTTCCACCAAGGGAAAAGGACAGATACCATGTCTACCTTTTTCCAACTGCAACTTGAGAGGGGAACATGTTCAAATAACAAAACGTCATACAGAAAAAGAGTTAATCGCCACCCTCACTAGGGTCTGTGAAGAAAACTGGTTCCCTAAAATTTCTTGTCTGTTTCAAAGTTTGGTTCAGGCTGAGATGAGGCCTGCTTGTGCATTATTAGAGTTCAGAAAACAACCTTGCTAAGCTAGAGGAAGCTGACCTGGTGAAACTGCAGATAATATTCAGCTGCAGAGGGGAGTCAAGGAGCCCGGTACCAGCTTCCAATTAGCCACATTCCACTCAATTAAGGTCTATGATTTGTACTTGTGATAAAGGGCTGAACTTAGCTGCAAATAGTTTTGTTTCTTCCTTCCAGGTCAGACCACTGCTTAGGTCATCTGCTTAGCCATTGGCCTAGCAAGTTGGCTATACATCACTATCTAGGGTCCCTATTGGTCTTTCAGGCCTGAGACCTCAAGGGCTCCTTGCCCATGGAGTAGGTTTCTAGTCTGTTTTCTAGCTTGATGGTGACTATCTGAGATCTTGACATGCAGTCATCATTCTGCTCACAGCAGCCATCTTGAATGTTGCTTGTGTGAGCCAGAGAGCTCCTGGCTATGCTGACTCTGGAGAGCGCCACTTTGGAACTTTCTACTGAGAATGGTAACAACTGATATTTGGAACCAATGTATTACTCTTGTAGTTAGCTTTTGAATTTCTAGCTTTCTTGTTTTATCCTCACAATTCTTGTCTTTTTGAAATATTCTTGCACCTTATACAAATATTTTTAAATTTACTTTTGTGGTTCTTTTCCTTCAAGTGACCTCTGTCTAAATCCAGAGCCTAGGTTGGCTGACCACCTACCAGAGTAATTGCTTTTGTGAGAAACTCATTCTCCAAGCCTACCTCACAGGGCTAACTTCCTTGTTTAGTCCTGGGAAAGTTAGAAGCTTGTCCTTTGGCTTCTGATCACTGGGATAGTCCAAAGGGCTGGTGGCAGACTTCCAGACTTGTGTGTAAGAAGTCACACCCCAGGGTTTTCTAATGTTGTGTTCTGCAGCCCTTAAACAAAGATTCTTGGCCCAGGATTGGACCAGGAAGCTTTGACAGGGTCATGCCCCAAATCTTAGTAGCCCTCCTTATTTACTCGTTTTTCAAGGCCAAATAATATTGAGTTGTAGTCACTGAACTCCAGCATTACATATAGCTTGACTTACAGTGTAACCCATCTTTATTTATGAAAAACAATGGGGACACTGTCCATGATCTATAAATGCTAAATAATCACATAGTCACCCTGACCTGGATAGCCCAGGCTAGCCCAATCTCACCAGATGTTGGAAGCTAAGTAGGGTTGGCCCTGGTTAGTATTTGGATGGGAGACCTCCAAGGAAGTCCACGGTCACAGCAGTGGCAGGCAATGGTAAACCACCTCTGAATGTCTCTTGCCTTGAAAATCCCATGGGGTCACCCATGGAGTCAGCTGTGACTTGACAGCCCAAAAGAAATAGTCAGTATCCTGTCCTTGTCCAGGTAATTAAAAGCCTAGGAATGGTCAGAGGCACAAGCTGAAGGGCATCAGCCAAATGACTCTTGGCTCTCATGTGTCATCTGTCCTGGACGAGTCCTGAAAAGAACAGAATTCTTTTTCTTGTGCTGACTGTTTAATTATGTGTTTTTTATGTAAGCTATTTTGGGTCCCTAGCCAGGAGCAAAGCGGCATACAAATATTTAAATAAATAATTGTGCAGCACCCAGCAATTTCAATAAAGAACTTGAGGGCAAGCTAGGCTTGTCAGGCAACCAGAGGAAGACTGAGGATCAGGCCCAAGGGGAGGTGGCCATCACTGATGGTATCATGTGACTGCCAGATTTCCCCCAGAAGCAACAGCATGCCTCTTTAGGAACCATTGGAAACTCTATGGTAAAACTGATGCCACTTCCCTGAGTGGTGAGAGGAAAGGGAAACTGTGGGTGAGGGATCCCACACCAACGCTGGGGGACTGGCAACCCTATTGAAATTTATTTTAATTGAGCATACACATTAGTTGCCCAGTGATACAGCAGGACTATGTATGAAAATAAAGACAGTACTATGATTCTTTTTCTTAATGTTCATCGGGGAAAATGTATTTGTAACTTAATGGTCAACTGATTGCTTCAGATTCGGCAATCAGGCAAAGCTTGGAAGCATGTCAAAGTTATTTTCTTGCAAGGCAAGCCCTCTTAATGGTTCTGTTAGGGAGCTGACTCTATTACATGTTGCCCTTTTACAATAAACACAAATGCATAATGGAGCCAAAAGCACTGGTCGAGCAAATTGATACAAATGATCACCAGACCTTGCTGTTTGCTAAGTTTCAGATGTTAAACAAGATTTCATGAAAGACAGTCTGGACTTTAAGCAAAACCCTGGAAAGCATTAGTGGAACTTCAGATATGTTAGAAAAGCTGTATATTATTCCAAAGGATAGACAGAAGTATGTACAGAAACATACAATCAAAGAAACAAAGGGGTATTATATGCTTGAATGGGAGCCACTTGGAGATTAGCAATTAGCGACTTTCTCTAAGACTCCTAAAGCCACAAAGGAGAATGCCGCTCTGTTTTCTCCCAGTCTGGTCCCATCATTGGATATTATGTTGGATTGCTCAAGTCTCCAGTACTGGTTCAGGATTCAAATTCAGGTTTTGGGGGGATTCTGAAATTATTTGAATCTGTTACTGTCTGTGAGGAATCTTTCTCTGGGGATAGAAGGTGAGGGTTTGGGGTTTTTTTTTTGAGAAAATGACACCAACATTGCACCTGGCCTGGTGCCACATGTCTACTAAAGAACCCCCGAGTTTCAAGTGCCTGGGACCAAATGGCCCAGTTCTATGAGCCCCTGAACAAGGTGTCCTTAGCCATCCTCCATTGTTTCCTATGGAGGAAAAAAATCCATGCTTTATCCAAGGCAAAGAATAATCAAAAATACACAAAAGCAAAGTACTGGTCAACAGCCTCCAAATGGAAACTGAACCAATAAGCCTGAAGCAAGGAAAGGGAGCCCAGCCCAACAGAACCACAGAAGCCAAGGAGAACCCAGGCCTAATGTGGTAGTACAAGCCCAACAAAACCAATGTCAAATGAGAGAATCCCAGCAGAAGGAACCTGGCAAGCTCCCCTAATGTGTGATCCCCTTTGCATGTGAGAACAGCCTCCCTCCCCTCCTCCTTCCTGTTGCCTGGGAAACCTGCAAAGAGCAAAAGAAAACAAAAACACACCAAGTCTGATGCTGACCTGATATTCCCAAATATTTCCAGGAATATTGGAGACTGTGGTACCGGTATTGACCAGGATTATCTAATGTGTATCCAAATCTAGAATATACCCCCAAAATATCAATAAGTATCTGAATGCATATCCCTTTAGGTTTAGGTCCATCTTGAGAAGAAGAAGAGGAGGAGGAGGAGGAAGAGGAGGAGGAGAAGGAGAAGGAGGAGATTGGATTCATACCCCACCCTTCACTACCCAAAAGAGTCTCAGAGCAGTTTACAATCCCTCTCCCTCCCCCAAGGGAGAGACTGAGAGATGGATGCTTCAAAGCAAGATCCTGGAATCTTATAGATTGCCCAATACTGAAGCAGAGAGACTCAGCAAGTAAATCCAAGAGTAGGACCAAGGTTGTATTTCTGATGAGACTTCAAGCAGTAAAAAAGTCAAGGGCAGCTTCAAGATGGGTTGGCACGTTAGTCTGCCTGTAGCAGTAGAAAAGAGCAAAAGTCCAGTAGCACCTTAAAGACTAACAAAATTTGTGGCAGGGTATGAGTTTTCATGAGAAAGTGAGCCACAATTTTTGTTAGCCTTTAAGGTGCTACTGGACTCTTGCTCTCTTCTAAGAGTAGCTTCAGAGCAGGTAAATCCTCCTTTCAGGAAAGTTTCTGTCTGAAACAAGGAGTCAAGGCACAGAAATACACACACACATCTATATCTGTACCTATCTTTGGGAACAAAGGATGCAAAGGCAGCACCACATTTCCCAGTAGAATTGGATTGGTCCAAGGAAGAGAGAGAGCCAAGGGCATATTTAATGTGTGGGGAACAGGGCCTGAAAGTATCTGTCTTGTTTCTGGATTAACATGCTAAGGACAGCTGAAGTGGATATGTTAATGATGGCAGGGAGGATCCTTTGTGGCAAAAACCTGCTGATGGGATTACTGGAGGTTCTGAGCTACAGCTTGATTTCTCTTTATGTGTGTCTCTGTGTCTCTCTGTGTGTACTTAACCTACATGTCCAGACAGATTGACTGCACTCAAACAAAATGCTTACCAAACTTCAAAGCAATGGAGGGGTTGGGGTGGAATTCACCAGCTTTGGTAACACTGCTTTCAGTTTCAAACTAGTCATGTCAGTTTCAGGAGGATTTTTCCCTCCCTTGCCAGTTTTCCTGTGTGTTCACTTCCCATTTTTGTGCACAGAGCTTGCAAAATCTAACCCACCTTGCTTAGATTTGTGACTCTGTGCTTTGAGATCAGTCCTTTAAATCTTGCAATGCCAATGGCACTAGGTTCTGCTGGGCACTCTGAGATTGCACTGGTATTGGTACACACTCTGTATATTGCACTGGTTCTGCTGGGCTTGCAAAAATGCCCCCCCCCCACTTGGATTGTAACTGAGCTGGCAGTGCTACATTGGCACTGGGTTCTGCTGGGCACTAGTACATTGCACTGGTTCTGCTGGGCTTACAAACCCCCCCCCCATGATTTCCCGATCCATGCCCATCCCTATACATATATATGTACATGCATGCATACATATACATATGTGAGAGTCAATCAGCAACCAGAGTTCTTAAACAAGAAAACTTTTATTGAAGATAGTTCTGAATGGTCATCCACACTTCTTGTGTTAGTAATGGTGTACCGCCATTAAGGTAGGGCAGATATACATTATTCAAAGATTGTTACCAAGTGATACCACCAATCCTAGGTCAGATAAAAGGCACCTAAAAATACTGGCTAAGTGTTCCCAGAGAATAACGCGGGAACAAAAGTGGTTTGCACCTGAAAGGAAACAGCAGCTGAAGTACAGACAGTCAAGTCAGCAAAGCAGGCAAGGTGATAAGGGCCGAGACACATTCCACAGACATAAGGCCTCCCCAGACAGGAACCACCTCCCACCCGGGAGATGGCAGCATTAGCTGACAACATATAAGAGTGAAGGTTAGAACCCAGCCATCTACCTGACATATTTAATTATCTATTTAAAATAAATATTTATTAGCCACCTTTATTCCTTGAGGAACTCAAGGCAGCTTACAATATAAATAAAATAATTATTTAAAAAAACCCAATATAAACAAAATGACAATTGTAAAAAACACATAAAAGGTTGCAATTTAAAAACTCCAATTAGGAGTGCCAATAAATAAAAACTAAATCTATCGACAGTAGTCATAAAGAAAACTATCTTCAACAACCTCCTGAAGATCAAAGGTGAGGGAGCTAGATGCACTTCCCTGAGTAGGTTTTCCATAATTGTGGGGCTGCCAGCAAAAAGGCACTCTCTCATGTGCACACGAGATGAGCTTCTTTGACTAGTGGCACAGTTAAGAAGACTTCTCCTAGCAATCTTAATTCCCAGGCAGGAACATAAGGGAGAGGACAATCCTTTTGATACCCTGGTCCCAAGGCATGTAGGACTTGAAAGGACAAAAACAATGTCTTGAACTGGGCTTAGAAGCAGATCAGTAGCCAGTGTAATTGCTGTACTTTCAGGGACATGTGGTCCTGGTCGCTGCCCCTTACCAACAGCCACAGCTTTCTGCACTAGTGGCAGGTTCTGAACAATCTTCAAGGATAGCCCCAAGTAGAGTGCATTGCAGCAGTCCAATCTAAATGTAATTAAAGCATAGCTCACTGTAGCTAGATCTGACAGAGCAAGGAACAAGCACACCTGACACATCAGCCAAAGCTGGGCAACAGTGCTCTGAACTACCACAGCCACCTGGTTTTGTTTAAGATGACCACTCTGATAGATTTTTCTATGAGCAGGGAGAGTATTTCCCCCCAAGAAGGTAACATTCAAATATGTCCCCACTGTCTACTTGCACTCTGGAATAGTATGAGCTAGGGAAAAGCTTTAGCACTTGATTTTGCTGATTGCATTACCATTAAACATAAGGTGCTTACAGTTGATCTTAGGTCTAGGGCCATATTTTCAAAGTTACCAACCTAGCAATGTAGAGCATGAAACAAAGCAAGGCGACGGAAATATGTGTTCGGCTTCCAGGCTGCCCCACTAATGGGTTAATATTTGCACAGTGGGTGGCTAAAAGCAAGATGGTTAATATTTGGTTGTTAAATAGCAACCTCTCCCGACCAAGAATCACAATGTGCAGAAGTGAAAAGAAGTGTGGCAGATGGAAATAGAATTTAGATATTGCATGTATGTATTTCAGTTCCTTGGGTGGCAGTGGGGAGGGGAGGCTGAGAGAAATAATAGTTTCTGGACAAACAACAATGAATGGTTGGGCAGAATCCAGCCGCATACTAATCTGAAACTGCTGTATCAAAATGAATGGAAACCACACAAGAATTGAGTCTGGAGAAGCACAGCCTAAGAGGGGGGTGTCTGATTGACTTCTCAGCCAGTGTCCCCTCTGTGTTGCTTTGATAGAGGGGTATTTCTCCACCTGATGGCATATACTGAAGTGCCTTGAGATACACTCAGGATCCCCCTGAGCTGAGTCAGCTGCAGATTGACTAGGGACTCACAATGGGCTCTTGTACCCCCTAGGTGAAGCCTGCCGATGTATACTGAGCTTAAGAAGGGCCACAGCACTTCCACCACCCTTTTCCACAGTGCCAAATACCATATTGGCTCTCAACACCTGCAAAACTGACAGTAAAGAATTAGAACACTATTTCTTGAATATCTTAAACAAGCTAAATACTCACACAAACATTTTTAATGGACATCTCTTTTTACTGCTGTCCAGTTTCTATTGTGAATTCTCATGTCCGATGCTAAAAATCAGTTATTTAACTGGCTGCCAGCGGGAGATTTCCCCCCATTTTATAGGCTGCAATTAGGACATTATTAGAAGACACCTTTTCTTTGATTAATGTATTATACTGCATTTTGTTTCTATAGGATTGGAAGGGGGCTGTAACATGGTGTCCCAGACAATGGGGGGGGGGGGTTGAGATGATGTGGCTTTTACACATGGCCTTGGGCAAGAAAGGACCTTTGGTGATCACTGCAAGCACATACAGCAATTCTGCTTTGCATAGTCTGTTGCGGGGAGGGGAAGGGAAAGGAGTTTGTAAGCCACTTTGAGACTCCTTCAGGTAGTAAAGGGCGGTGTATAAATCCAATCTCTTCTTCTTCTCTTCTTCTTTCAGTGATTCCCTGCTATATCAGTGCTTGAGAAGAATAAAAGAATGATCATGTCAAATAATTCTGGCCATGTGAATATCTTCAACATCAGGAAAAAAACCCCTAACTCTGCCATCAGATAGGGGTGTTCTTTTTTCTAGATTCTACTGGCCTATTCAAAGGGAAATAAACTAAAGTTCTCTAAAGACTCCCATGTGCACCAAAAAATATATATACACAAGACGAATCTGTTGGTTCTTACAGGATACAAGAGTGGAATAACATTTGTGCACAGTGTGAACGGGCAATTGTTTGCCAACTCACAGTCCCCTTCCCTGATTTTTTTTAAAAAATCTCAAATAAAACAAAACAAAAAAATGCTTTTAAAATAAATTTCAAATAGCCCTAGCTGAAATGAATGGTTCAGTGTGGAAATCCTCAGATGAACTTAGAATACCAGTTGACACATTCAGCTATATTACAAAATAGTCACTTGATAGGGGAAAAAAGGCTGTTATCCTCAGCCATGACAAACTGATTCTTGCCAAGAAAGGCCATTGAACGGGATCCATAGTATGCTCACAAACTGAGTTTGACGTCAGCAGCAGAGTTGAGCAGGATGCCACCAGTCCCAGATGAGTATCAGGGCATTTTAATGACTTTCATATCCTCTTTTGGTCTGATGGCCATAGATGCTGAATGCTTTATAATTTTGTTAATGCTCTTATCCTCACAACATCTCTATGGCACGGGGAAGCATAATCTGTTTATTTAGGCTTATATCCTGTCCCATTCCAGCAGCTTGTGACAGATAAGGACATATTAATAAAAAAGACACATATATGTAAATACTCCCTTTTTAGAAGAAAGTCAGGTTGGTATAATGGGCACATTGTTTGATATGAGCTAGGGAAGCCCAGGTTCATATCCTCACTCTCCAGTGAAATTCCCTGCATGATCAGACTCTCTCAGCCTGAGCTCCCTTAAATAGCTGTTGGGATTATAGGTGCTGCAAACTTTGCGGTGGACGTAACATACAATTGTTGACTGCTGTGATAACTCATGAGCCAAGCCTCAGATATCCTTGTCTCACTGCCGTCTGACGTGACCAGCTGCTAAATGGCTTTGTGGCTGTTGGGGATACTACCTATGATGGGGAAGTTTCTTTCCCCTTCTGCCTCATGGCTACTTTTGCACCTACACAGTAGATTATATCAGTTCCTCCCGAGGGTCATGGATGGTTGAATCAGGCAATTCAGTAGCATGGATTACAAATCCCATAAGGCTGTGTGAAAATGCACATGTGCAGAGTTAGATGAGTGACCAAAGTTAAAAACTTTTTTTAAAATGCAGTGTTTATTTAAAATCACAGGTTGGCTGACTGCTGTGTGCACTGTTTAAGAGACTGGCTGTTCAGTGACCCACCACAGTGACAGGTCTGTGGGAGGAGGGATTGTGAGAAATGAGCCTTGAGAGGAGTGTGCATGTGTGGAATCTTTTCAGTTGCACTGTACTGTTTGACTTCTTGGAAACTACCCTGCAGAACAGGTGCCAACTGCTTATGAACAACCCAACTGCCTTTTGCTCATGCCCAGTGAGCAGGACACTCAGCTGAACTGGCAGGTATTTGAGCACAGAGGAATACCACAAGAGAAGTTCTAAAATTAAGGTAACCCCAACCCATATTTTCACCCATAGTAAACATTTCAACAGCCCCCCCCTCGAAAAGTGATCCAGCTATGACTTTGGTTTCCACCTGCAAATCTTGGCAAACCCCATTTTATGGATAGGAATTGCAGGCAAGTACAGAAAGGAAACAACCCTAAAGCCATTTATTTAGATGCATGCTCCCATTTAGAGCTGACATAGACTTTTAACCCAATGTGTAGCTCGAAGGAATACAAAACTTTTAAATGGGGGGGGGGGGGGTGGAACAGTGAGGAATGTTCCAGTTTGAACTTCATTCTTAACATCACGGCTTTAACATCCATAATCAGTATCATATAAAAGCTTTCCCACCTTGGAGTCTCCAAGTTCCTGATGTCATACCATCAAGATTTAGAAACATAAACATCTGATATATTTTTTTTTGCAAACAAATTTCATTGCAGAGAAGTTGAGAATCCTCTCTCTTGCATTATATTTACTCTCATACCCCATTTAATTCAATGGAAATAAATTTCAACCCATAAGGATCAGCTTCCTATAAGTCAGCTTTAGTGAAATCACAGTGTCGGGGGGGGGGGCTACCTCTCCTGAAGGGGCAGCTGCTGCCCTTTGTGGGAACCACAGAGGCCACACCTACTGAGCCACATGCCATGGCAAAAAGGGTAGCAGAGATTGCCCTGGCAACTGGAACACCAGTGATGTGACCTGGCGGAAGGCAGGCAGCCCATGTAGCACTGTAGTCATGGCAACGATGGCTTGAAGTCTGATTGGGCAAAGCCTGGAAGTTTTCCTGTAGGTACTCCAGGACAATTAGAAATGCTTAGGGACATTTCAGTCCCAGTAGGCAAGAGCCAGAGGATTTTCCTTCTCATCTCCATAGGCTTCTTGTGGAGATGCCAGGAGGGAGAAGAACAGATCCAGGACATTGTTCTAACCTTTGGGTCAGAGTCTCGAGAGAATCTGATGGACTACACAGTTTGGCTGCCCCACACAGATCTGCCCTTGAGCACATAAAGCTGCCTAGTATTGAATTAGATCACTGGTCTGTCCAGATTGGTATTGTCTGCTCAGACTAAGAGTGTGTTTCCAGGGTTTCAGGTATTGCTTTTTAAATATCACTTACTGCTGGATCCTTTTGACTGGAAATGTTGGGAATTAAATGCCAATCGTTCTGCATATGAAGCAGATGCTCTACCACTGAAATACAGTCAGATCTGCCACAAAAGGTTCACTTATGGTAATTCCTGGACCTCCAGTTTGGGCGTGGATGTATATCAGTTCTTGTACCTGCTTCTAAAGCAAAACCAGATGCAGTCTGTGAGGAGGTGGCTGCTTTAATGTCAGGAAGTCTTGGGAAACCCGTTGCGATTATATTCTGAAATTATGTAGGTTGATCCTGGGATGGTGGATCCCCATGTAAGCTGATTTGAAGTTCCTGAAAGAAGTTATGTATTCAATTATTAAAATATTTATATCCCATTTTTTCTTAAGGATCAAGGCTGCTTAAATTCACAATTTAAAACATCATTGTTCAGAACATAAAACCTTCCAAAGCCCCCCTCCCTGAATGCCCGCAGTCTGTACTCCTTTAAAGCCCTGGCAAATACAATAGCCTTATAGCACCTCTTGAAAATGTCTAGAGGTGGCACCCCACTCACCTCCTGAGGGGACCATTCTACAGAGAGGAAGTCATGGGGGAGGAGGAAGCACGGGATCTGACTGATGTCAGGTGGGCTACCTTGAACATCCAGTAGGTGGCAACATGGTGCATGGAGACATAGGAGAGGAGAGGGTCCTTGAGATATGTGATCCAGTAGTAAACTAAGGCTGATTTTACATCTGACTTTCCCGCTGGAATCATTCTAGTTCCAAAAAAACCTGCCCACACCTCTGTGCGGTGTGAAACCGTGCTGCTACTGAAATGTCCATATCTACTAATTGCCCTCCTGTGGTCAAGCTAGTATAATACCGCTTTATTCTGCTTTAAACAATTGTGGTTTCTTAGTGCACTTAGACCCCCTGGAGTGAAATTTCACACCACTGTGAAATCAGCACAGGAAAAGACAGCAGTCAAACTACTTTAGAGGGGAGGTGTAAAATCAGCTTAAGTCCCAATTTACACCTTCCCTCTGAAGTAGTTTGACTGCTGTCTTTTCCTACGCTCATTTCACGCTGGTTTCAAATTTCACTCCCTGGGTCTGAAGAGTACTAAGCAACAGGATCTATTTAAAGTAGTATAATGCTAGCTTGACCACAGGAGGTCAATTAACGAATGTAAACAGTAATTTTTAAACTAAAACAAGTATGGTTTGAAACTAGAAAAAGGTACATATGTGGTTGCTTGTTTGTTTGTTTTGAAACTAGAATGATTTTAGCGGGAAAGTAATATGTAGATTTGACCTAAATAAATCCTGGCTGCTTGAATGCATCCTACAACAGTGTGTATCTAGTGATGTGTGAAACCATCTCTGCATACATCTCTTTCTTGTTATTGACTCCAGTTTTTCTAGGGTGCTGCGGGAACAGCACAGAAGAATTCTGGGATTTAAAAAAATGCAATGGTTTTATTGGTATGGCTGCTGTTAAGTTATTGCCCAGGTGCTTATTGATTCTTATTGTGCTCGACTCACATATTGAGACAAGGAGGCAAATCTGAGGATAAATAAATTGCTTTCTGCCTTTATGTATCCTCTTCACAATTTCTATGGGCTTTCCTTACAACTATACCTAATTACAATTGCTTTTTTTCAAATCCATTCTTCATTCTTTAGTCCTATCCTGTGCCTTCCCTCTCACCTTGGTATTCTTAACAGACTATTTCACTTCTGTAGTCTTCTGTGGCCATTAATATTGAGTTAATTTAATAGAGTGGGTTAGGTTTGATTATGCAAAAGCCTGTTCACAATGGAATCTCTCCCTGGAATAAAGGAGTCAGGCGTATGTTTGGGCTGATGTCTGGAAGTGTTTTGTTATTAGTTTGGCTCAAATGCTTTTAATAATGAGAAATATCAGGGTGATTAACAAGGCAAATCTTCTAGGGATGCACTGGGTGAATAGACTGTACCCCTGACAATGTTTGCAGGAATAAAGAGCAAACCCTAGGAACCGATGGGGAAATTCACCCCAGTGGATCTGAAGTCCACCTCTGCAAATGATCCTAAGTGTGTTTACACAGACCAAGCCCCACTAACCTCAGTGCTTAGCTTATTTTAGCCTCCACATAATTGTGTGTTGACAGAAGTGATATCTCCACCACAGAGTTGCCATCCTATAACTTACAATGGGTGGGGGATTATGAGGGGCAAGGATTTACCTTTTCAAAATAACACGACAACAGTGTAACCCACAACTGATACTATCAAACTAGGGTGACACTCTAGCATCCCCCCCAAAAAAACTCTATGGTTTCACCATAGAACTTGAGGTGAATGCTAGAGAGTTGCCCAACATGATGATTTCACTTCTGGATCTAACCAGAATTGACATCATGATGTTTGTGCAACGCTGGTTGCCTACCTCATTTTCCCCAGCATTCCACACACACAGCTCATCTGAGCAGCAGTGCAGGCAGCAGAGGTCTCCCACTGTCAGAGACCTGGTCGCCCTATTCCACCATCCTCTCCCCATGCTGGAAAACACTCAGGATCATGCTGGTGAAGCCTGCCCCAGCCCTGAGCGGGCCCTCTCTCCAGCTCCTTTGATTGGGAAGCTGCTATGTATTGATGCTGTGGTTGCCATGTGTTCCCGCAATGGCGACTGCTACATGAACCTTCGCACGTGGTCCAAACCTACTTGAGCTTTGGCCAGGTAGGACAATAGATGATTGGATCCTGAACGTCCACCAATCCCGTGCCTAGGTTCCCCCCAGGGGACCTATGAACTGCAACCGTGAATTTAAGGTCTTATCTGGACATTTGGGCGAGGTCGGGGGATTATCTCCGACTGGCATAAAAGTGGGCGCGAAGCCCGGGGTTTGCATGTACCATCTGAACCCGCAATAAACTACTATGCTGTTTTCACCATTATTGGCCTCTGGACTCCAGTACTTATCAGAAGCCATGATAGATTGGTTGGGAAACCTCTGCCTATCCCTTCTTCACAATGCTTGGGATGAAATTCCAAACTCAAGCAAAAACTGGCAGTGTCCCAGCCACCCCCAGTCTGGACCCACCTGACCAGTCTAAGTCCAGACCTAATTAAAAGCAAATCATCCCACTCTGACAAGTGGCATAGTGAAGTAGGAAAAAAGAGCCCTTTCCTGGTCTGTCTAAAAGATTCTCCCAAAAACCCTGCTTGGCTCCAAAGCAGCCAGCCAATCTCACTTTGCCAAATCCAGGGACAAGGCAGGATTGGGTGGGCGTGGGCAGCTACAAATGGCAAAGACTGTTCCAGGGGAGGAAGTGGAGCAACCCTTTATAGGCTTCATGCTCCTCTGTCCTGGTTGGCCCACATCATCCTTCCTCTTCAGTAATGACAGATGCCATTCTCCCAGGGGTCAAAGGCAGGCTGACGGGGAACACGGAGGTTAGGGTTGCCAGCTCTGGGTTGGGAAATACCTGGAGGTATTGTGGGTGGAGTCTGAGGAGGGCAGGATTTGGGACATACTGCCACATAGTCCAACTTTGAAAGCAGCCATTTTCTCCAGGGGAACTAATCTCTGTCACCTGGAGATCAGGTGTAATAGTGGGCGATCTTTAACCACCATCTGGAGGTTGGCAACTTTAATGGAAGTTCACTTCATCATGCAGGTAAGGGCTTCTTTGGCTATCAGAGAGAAATTCTGTTTCTGGTGGTAGGAGGAGACTTGGGGTCTGTCTACAGCGCCTACTTAAAACAAGACTTTGAGAGGAAGTTACAAAGGGGATCTGTGGTTAAACTAGGGAAGCTGCTATACCAGACGTTAAATAACTTGTTATGATGAGGAAGCAGGTCATTGACACTTGGCCATAAACAAGGAGGCAAACCACTTGGTTGTTTGTGGTAAGAATCACCAGGAGG
Organism: Lepidodactylus listeri; assembly: GCA_029233225.1. Lineage (NCBI taxonomy): Eukaryota > Metazoa > Chordata > Lepidosauria > Squamata > Gekkonidae > Lepidodactylus > Lepidodactylus listeri. The sequence goes on from JARCFY010000008.1 coordinate 27,527,123, forward strand.
CCAAAAGAAACAAACTTCCACCTCTGCATTGGTTTGGGCTTACCTCCCTTTGCACCGGTGCATGCTTCACAGTAGTGGAGTAAAATTACTCCAGTGTATGTAATTTGGAAGAGAACTGGGTCTTTTTGTTTTTCCAGCAGGCAAAAGAAGTTAGGTTACTTACATCACAGACCAGAATCTTTCCCCTCCAGAGAAGAAGGTGTTTATAGGAAGGGAACTGGAGGCCATTGCCTGCTTGAAAGCTCTGCAATGTCTCCTCTACTTGGGAAATTTACTGCCCGAGCAATACTACTGTAATGGTCTTGCCCGCTCCCTTTGCACCCGGTATTTGTGGTATCTCTTTGCCATTGGGATTAGAGTTGAGGAAATATAGGTTCAAAATCCCCACTCTGCCATGAATCTCGCTGGGGGTCCTTGGGCCAGTCACACTCTCTGCGTATAAATTCCTTTGCAGTATTGTTGTGAGAATTCAGTGGGGAGGGGAGAACTATGTATAACATCCTGAGTTCCATGAAGAGACGGATGGACAAAAAAAAAAGCAATACAGAATGCATAGGACAGGATTCTGTTGTATACTATATATACTATATTCTCTGGGTCATGATCTGGCATTAGTGTATTGTGGTATATACCACTGCTCAGATCTGGGAAAATGTAAATTCCTTCACAGCTTTATACTGAATCAGACCACTGGTCTATTGTCTGGATGCCAGACTCCAGGTGGGATTTGGGAACCCCCCAGAATTACAGCTCATTTCCAGACTACAGAGATCAGTTCCTCTGGAGAAAATGGATGCTTTGAAGGGTGTTCTCTATGACATTGTACCCCACTGACACGCCTGTCCTCCCCAGGCTCCATCCCCATATCTCCAGATGTTTCCCATCCTGGATCTGACAACCCTAGTCAAGGTCAGTATGCCATTGGCTCTACAGGGGCTCAAGCAGAGGTCTTTCCCATCAGCTATTACCTGATCTTTCTGCCTGGAGATGCTGGGGAGACCTTCTACATGTAAGGCAGGTGCTCCACCACTAAGCCACAACCCTTCTCCACCTCTTTACTCTTTGTTTAGAAGGAAATGTGGAATCCATTACAATGATGTGATGGCCACACTTGATTAAAAGGCTACAGATACATGGATGCTTGCTTTATCTTGCTTCCTGTACACAACACTTAAACATTTCAGATGTCATATGCCGCAGCTCAAGGCTACCTTTAAGATCAGGGTACATAGAAAAGGAGAAACAGTTTAACATTATGTGCAGTCCTAAACAGAGTTACACCTTTCTAAACTCACAGAAGTCAGTGGGCTTAAAAGGGTGTACCTCTGTTTAGGACTGCAGTGGTTATTTATCTCCAAAGAGCCTTCTGACTGTTTGCACTAGTTTACCTTCAGACAACATTCAGAATGCCAAAAGAAACATTATGCTGCCAATCCATTTGAGAGATAATTATCTTTTAATCTCATCCTCCCCTAATACTTTAAACCCACAATTTAGTTCAGAAGGCTCATTTAGAAGTTTGTAAGCCTTTCGGAGCTGCAGTTCGGTTACAAAGAAATCGATACTGTAGCTTTTCTGCAGCTCATAGTTGCATTTTAAAAAAATGATAATATTACCACATTTGAGACTGCAATAGATTAAAATTCTTCCAGTGTAATTCAACAAACAATTTAGGATTCTACTGCCCAAATGCAGAGTGAGTTTTGTAAATAATTCACTGGTGCCAAATGGAAAAAAGGTACAATTATTGAAATATATTACAGAAATGAAAAACATTGGAACAAAAACAAAGATTACTGAAGATTTGGAACGAGTTGCTCTTTTTTGAGAGATGGAGCCAGATCCCATTCTCAGACATGCCAGAACATGGGGGGGGGGGGGCTGATGTGTGTGTCCAAATAATTTTAAAATTGGCCTCTAACAATGAAACCTGTCTTCATGATGACATCTGAAACCAAAACCAGGTAAAAACGAGATTATCTCCTTTCTTCCTGGCTTTTGTGTGTGTGTGTGTGAAAGAGCCAAGGGAGAAAAACATAGAATCATAAAACCCTCGAATGTTATAGTTGGAAGGGACCTTGCAGGTCATCTAGTCCAACCCCCTGCACTGTGCAGCAGCACAGCCAGAAGATAACCCTACAACATACCCAAAAGATGGTTGTCCAGCCTTCACTTTTAAATGTCCAGCAAAGGAACATCCACCACCTCCTGAGGCAGTCTGTTCCACTGCTCAACCACTCTTACAGTTAGGAAGTTTCTCCTGATATTTAGCCGGTATCGACTTCCTGGTCATTTCCACCCATTAGGTTTAGTCTTGCAATCCAGAGCGAGAGAGAATAAATCTGCTCCATCTTCTACATGACAGCCCTTCAAATATTTGAAGACTGCAAACATGTCCCTTCTAAGCCTTCTCTTTCTCAGGCTAAACATACCCAACTCCTTCAGCCATTCCTCAGAAGACTTGGATTCCAATCCACTCACCACTCTGGCTGCCCTCTTCTGGACATGCTCGAGTTTGTCAACATCCTTCCAAGAATGTGGTGCCCAAAACTGGACACAGTACTCCAGGTGAGGCCTGATCATAGCAGAATAGAGTAGAACTACTGTCTCCTGTGCCCTGGACACAATGCTTCTGTTAATGCATCCTAAGATTGCATTAGCTTTCTTTGCAGTCACATTGCACTGCGGGCTCCTGTTTAGCTTGTGATGTATTGCTCTAATGGCAATTACCACCATGGGCAACTGGAAGAGATGTTTTGCCCCTTTTCTAAATTGCTTTCCTGAAAAATCACTGAAAGGGGGGACACACAAGCTTACAGGGTGAAAAAATGCAGGGAGTTGTTTCAGCTCATCCCTACTCATTTGTGTGTGTGACTGTAAAGTGTTGTCAAGTCGCAGCTGACTTATAGTAACCCCATAGGGTTTTCAAGGCAAGAGATATTCCGAGGTGCTTTGTCTTTGCCTGCATCAGCCCCGGACTTCCTTGGTGGTCTCCCATCCAAATACTAATCAGGGCACTATTTTGTCACAGCTTGTAAGTGAAGCTCTGTCATTCATATTTATTCGGTTTTGGTTCTACTCCCTCCAGCCTTGCTTTTAGTTGCACTCCCACACCTACTTCTGTGGGCTTCATTGTTGCTTCTTTATATGGCGCAATATAAATTTGGCACTGAATTTCACAGCAGGGAAAGTTTTGTGGTGAATCTGGAGGTTCCTACTCAGGAGGAATGTCTGGTGGATTCTTCAGCAAGCAAACCAACTTGCAAAACTATTCGCAGGGGATTCTGCTTCTCCTTAATGGGGACTTAGATCTCCTACATAATTGCAGGTTATTGGCCATGCTGTGCTCTGGGAGTCAGAGATTCATAGAATTGGAAGGGACCTCCAGGGTCATCTAGTCCAACCCCCTGCACAATGCAGGAAATTCACAAATACCTCACCCCCACACCCACAGTGACCCCTGTTCCATGCCCAGAAGATGGCCAAAAACCTCCAGGATCCCCAGTCACCTGCAGGTCAACAGCCCTGGTGTCCCACTGGGAGTCCAGAAGATCTCCTTGTGCCGTGGACAAAGCTAATAAGATTTGGGGACTGAACTTGCCACTGAATTTTATCAGTTGCTAAAATTCCATGGCAGCTTTGCCAGTTCTTTCATGGGGGAACCATCCAAGAAATTTTTCAGAGAATCAAAGACTTTGGCCAGTGGTTTGCCATCACTTCTTGTACCTCACATCTCAGCATGGTCCCCTGTCTGGTAGGCACCCACCACAATTCCGATTCTGCCACTCATCCTGACCACTGAAACTCCTACTGAGTCCTCATTCAGGAGGTTGCAATTCATGGGCCTCACAAAGTGGGAGAGTGCCCCAAGTCTTCTTTCATAGCAAGAAGTTTGAAATAGAGGGGAAGCAAAGCACAGAATCTTACAGTATTGTGAATCAAACTTCAGTACCTTCTTTTTATGAATATTTGAAGCCACGTCCTTCTAGGACTCTCATAATGTCTGAATGACTTTGAAGAACTGCTCTTATTTTCATTATATTCAAAATCCAGCTTCAGCCAGATTAACTTTTAAAATTAATAACAGAAGCTCTCTTTCTACTGCTGTGCATGATCCACATTCTTATGCCCCAGTGCTCAACACTGGGGAATATGGATCTGTATTTCTTTTAGCTGAATACCATGTGTGGTGCATTGTCCATCTCAGGCACACCACAGACACAGCCATGATGGTACAATCCTAAACAGAGTTACATCCTTCCAAGTCTACTGACTTCAAGGGACACAGAAGGATGTAACTCTGCTTAGGACAGTACTGTGAGATGCCAGATCATAACCCAGAGAATCTTGCTTTAAATGTCATGATGCAGCAAGAGGACTAAAAGAACCCATGACTTCTGCAATTCTTCTGCTGGTCTTTTTTGCATAAAGGTGCTAGCTTCCGGGTGGGACCTTGGGATCCCCTGGAGTTCCAGCTCGTCTACAGACTACAGAGATCAGTTCCTCTGGAGAAAATGGATGCTTTGGAGGGTGGACTCTATGGCATTGTATCCCCCTAAGCTCCCTGTCCCCCCCAGGCTCAGTCTCCAAATCTCCCAGAGTTTCTTAATCTGGATCCAACAACCCTACTTCCCCCATCTCCTCCTGGTGTCCAGGGGGACCCGGCAACCATAGCCCAGCCATTCTTCCCCGTTTGCAGCAATAAGCAGGACAGCAGTAGCAGATAGCTTGTGGATGACAGCTCTGCAGGAAGAACAGCTAGAAGAAGCCACAGCTACCTTCTTTCTGCCTCAGGGAATTTACACCTACAATATGTTATCCAAGTTGTAGATTAGCAGCTCTTCCACTCCTCAGGGACATTTCTCCTCTAACAGTTTTAGAGCTTGAAAGATGCTACCGTTTTATGCTACCAATAAGATCAGCGGTATCAGGAATATATGAGGCCCTAGAGATAACTGATGGCCACTAAACTGGGTTCCAGCCATGTACACTAGCTATCGGAGGACCCATTCAATCACTCAAGGAGGCAATGGTCCGCCCTCTCTTGAAAAAAAGTAAATCTGGATCCGGTCAAATTGGCTAACTACCGGCCGGTTTCCAATTTGCCCTATCTGGGCAAATTAATAGAGAGGGCGGTGGTGCTACAGTTGCAGGGCTATCTGGATGACGCTTTGGTTTTAGACCCCTTCCAGTCCGGCTTTCGCCTGGGACATGGGATGGAGACAGCACTGGTTGCTCTTACTGATGACCTCCAGAGACATCTGGATCATGGCAGTATGGCAGTGTTGCTGTTGTTGGACCTGTCGGCTGCATTCAGCTGCTGACCCACCGCCTCACCGACGTGGGGATACAGGGGTGGGCCTTGCAATGGCTCGCTTCCTTTCTCCAGGGTCGAGGACAAAGGGTGGTGCTAGGGGAGCAGCAATCCATGAGGCACCCACTTGAATGTGGTGTGCTTCAAGGGGCGGTGCTTTTCCCTATGCTGTTTAACATCTATATGCGCCCCCTTGCCCAGATTGCCCGGAGGTATGGGCTGGGATGTCACCAGTACGCTGATGACACCCAGCTCTATCTTATTTTGGGTGGCTGGTCGGACTCCAGCCCAGAATATCTGGACCAGGCATTGCACGCCGTGGCTGGTTGGCTTAGACTGAGCTGGCTGAAACTGAACCAGGCAAAGGCAGTGGTCCTGTGCCTGAGTTGGGGCCGTCTGGGAAGGGGGGTGCCATTGGCACCTGCGTCAAGGGTTAGGAGTTGGGGAGTGCTCCTGGATCCCTCCTTAACAATGGAGGCCCAGGTAGCAGCGACTGCCAAGTCAGCCTTTTACCACCTTTGGCTGGCCCAGCAGTTGGTTCCCTTCCTCGACCACGAGGATCTGGCTACAGTGATCCATGCAATTGTCACCTCAAGGCTAGACTACTGTAATACTCTCTACATGGGGCTGTCCTTAGTGCAAATCCAGAAGCTGCAGCTGGTGCAGAACGCCGCGGCCAGGCTACTGATGGGTCTCTTTAAACAGGACCACATCAGGCCTGTGCTGGCGGCGCTGCACTGGCTGCCTATAGCATACCAAATTTGCTTCAAGGTGCTTACCTTTAAAGCCCTATTTGGCCAGGGTCCAACATGACCCTGATGTCAGCACAAAAGGGTACCAGTAGGATGCCATCTGAATGGTAGTAACATCACAGCGAGCACTTTACTTGTCATTGTTATTATTATGTTTTAAAATGTTTGAAACTGTTTTATTCTGATCTGGCACTGTGTGCCATATTGTAAGCTGCCCTGAGCCCGTTCACAGGAAGGGTGGGGTAAAAATGTGAAATAATAAATAAATAAATACATAATCAAAGCTAAGCATCTATTGTAGTCAGTCCCTTAGTGGCTGGGATTACTGGAGTATGCAAGATACCTTAGAATCTCCATGGATAGAGGTATTTATTTATTTATTTATTCATTCATTCATTCATTCATTCATTCATTCTTTCGATTTATACCCCGCCCTCCCCGCGAACGGGCTCAGGGCGGCTGTATATTTGTTACACAGACTGAATATGGAGCACCCCCCCCCGAAACTACTCATCCTTTAATACAAATTTATGCAACTTATAGGTGTATTAAATAGTGAGGCACTGCATGTATAGTTACAAAGACATCTGAAAACCCATGGTGTTTGGGGGGGGGGGGTCATTTCATCCAGGAATATTACCTGTTTCCTCTTCTTGCAGTGTCCAATGCTGAATTCATTCCTTCACTGAATGAATTCAGACATCCCAAGACAGTCTATATTTAACTAAAATATTTCATCTCTTTGCTTCATAAGATGTCTCTCTGGTCCCACTTTGCTGGCATTGTGAGCAAACCTTGATGAGTTCTCACTTTTCTACATGAAGACATTTTGCTGGGATTAATTCACAAGGTTCAGTATGAATACTAAGAACTAATTTTTGGTGTAGTGCTTAGGAATGCAGACTCTAATCTGGGAGAACCGGGTTTTATTCCCCACTCCTCCATTTGCACTTGCTGGATGACCTTGGGCAAGCCATAGTTCTGGCACAGCTGTTCTTGAAAAAGAACAGTTTCTGTCAGAGCTCTCTCAGCTCCACCTACCTCACAGGGTGTCTGTTGTGGGGAGGGGAGGGGAAGGGAAAGGAGTTGTAAGCTGCTCTGAGACTCCTTTGGGTAGTGAAGGGTGGGGTATAAATCCAATCTCTTATCTTCTTCTTCTATAATTTTCAGGAAATGCTTCTCTGACCTGGTCTGGCCCAGTCAAGGGGGTGGAGAAACAGATATGAGGAGAGGAAGGATCTCAGCAGGTTCTAATGCTACCAGGTCCACCCTTCAAACCACCATTTTCTCCAAGAGATCTGATCTTGGTAGTCTGGAGATCAGTTGTAATTCCATGAAAACTCCAGGTATGTTCAAAACAACATCCATTTATTAGCAAGGAAATGCAGGGATGGGAGCAACTGGTTACAGGACAAGAGAGCTCATGCAGTCTATAATTCCAACTAACAAAGAAAACCAAGCATCCCATAAGACTAAATCAAACCACACAAACAGAGGGAGCAGACTGTTCCATTGTAACATATAGAATAAATGTACCACAAACAGGGCTGGCCAACATCTGTGCTCTGTTTTCTGCAGACATTGGTCCAGGTCTGTAAGTTTATTTTCACCTCATATGGACAGTCTTACAATAACATTCTGTAGGTACAGGGTACATCTACTCTCTATCTCTATCTGAAAAGCTAAAAGCATTTTTTTAAACAGGTGAAACTTACTGGGGGCAAACTTTTTACCTTAATCAAAATTTGATAGTTTCATCAGGACTGCTGGCAACCAGATAATGGAGGGGCCATAGCTCATGGTAAAGAACACACTTTACTTAATACTGTTTCTGTAGCAACTTTGCAGATTATTTTCCTTCATCACTGCCCATCTTGCAAATTAGTAGAGACTTCTAACTGTTTAAGAAAAGTGTCCCAAAGATGAAAATATTGTATTGTGGGATGGAAGACAATAAACGAAATCGATCATTTGGGATCTTCAGTATTTTCCACTGGAATCTCAACTGTCTGCCATCTCCCCCCGCCAATCAAGGGCGTAGACTTTCCAATTTCCAGGGGGGGGGGCACTGGGGCTGGGCCAGAGACATTACAGGCCATTGTCTCTGGGGGAGGCTCAGCATGTCCTGGAAAAGTTTTTTTGGGGGGGCTCCAGCTCCCCAGCCCCCCTGAAGTTGACGCCTATGTCCTCCATTATCCCATGACTTTTCCTCATACTTGATCAAATGCCTCCCTTTGTAAGGTGAGGAATGTCAATGTTAAATTATAAGGAACCTTTTTGTCAAGAGGCAGTGGCATGCATCCTACCATTTCATTCACCAAGTCTGACATTTTCTTTGTTTATTTATTTGGAAAATTTCTATACTGCCTTTCCAGGTAAATTGCCTGGTGAAATTGTTCTAAAGAGTCATTTCTGATGCAGGAAGTTTCATTAGGCTGGAAGAAATCTTTAGACTTTGCTGAACAGAGTGGTCGGCTCAAAGATGGTACTCACAGGAAGAATGTTGCTTCCATATCACGCTTGCCAGCTTCCTGGAGGCATCTGGTTGGTCATTGCTGGGGACACACAATGCTAGACCAGATTGACCTTCAAGAGCATATATGGCTAGGGGTGTGTATTCCAGAATTCCTGAACCAAAAATATTCATGAACATCACTGTTGGGGAGGAATTACTGGGATTTTCCAGAATGATTTTACAAAACTGGGATTCTTATTCTTAGGCATTTTTTTTCCAGCATCATAGCTGTGTTATTTTTTGTGTTTGGATGCTTACCATAATCAGCAGTAGGCATCTTGTGGGGGGTTTTAAAATCAGAATTTCCAGGATAGAATTTAAGAAATTAAAGGCTCATGGACTACAGCTGAAAAAAAAGAGGAGGAGCCAGTGTCGTGTACTGGTTAAGAGCGGTGGACTCTAATCTGGAGAACTGGGTTTGACTCCCCACTCCTCCACATGAAGACTGCTGGGAGACCTAGGGCCAGTCACAGTTCTGTTAGAACTGTCTCAGCCCCACCTACCTCACAAGGTGCCTGTTGTGGGGAGAGGAAGGGAAAGGTGATGGTAAGCCACTTTGAGACTCCTTAGGTCCCAGTCACATGAACGACATAATCCGGGGGAGGGGATGTGAGGCTATTTGCTCCAGAGTAATTTGACCTGCAGTTGCGTGATCACACAGTTCTGTGAAGCTGTGGGCACAGCCTGCCACTGCAAGATGAGACGCAATCGCGGGTGAGTCAGGGGGGTTGCCGTTTTTTTCCCTGATGTGCTTAAATGGGGTATCGATGAATCGCATCTCCACCCTGAGGGCTTCCTATGGCAGTATGTGATGATGCACATACTGAGAAGGGGGAAAAAATGGCATGGCGTCGGGATGATCAGACTATCCCCGATGCCATGAGTGCACACTGGAGCGATCACACGGGGAAAGTCTGTCTGGGCTGTAGCAAACCTGTTTGATACTGGACTTTCCGTAGTATCTTTTAACTCTGCTTCTTCAGCAGAGAGAAACGGGTTGCTGACGGATGTGGGATGCTTGCCAGATGTTCTGGTGTGATCGCACCCTTAAAATCCACATGGCATTCATGCCTATCGTGCGGCTAATTCTGCGAGTGATTGGGGCCCTTAGAGTAGAGAAAAGCAGGGTATAACAACCAACTCTTCTTCTTCAACTCTTAAAAAAATGTCTATATGTCATAAAGGTGATTTGATAGATTGTAATCAAAAACTGGACAGAGCCAATTGAAATACCCCCTGGTAAATATCTGAAAGGAAGGCAAAAGTGAAGTTAAGAAATTTGTGGTTGCAGTTGCAGAAGTGTTTATGTCATTCTCAAATGTCTGGAAAACTGAGGGAACAGACTGAACAAAGTAATTATTTAGAATAGAATTTGTTTCTTGAAGCAACATGCAAAGAGAGTCTGGATGAAGATGGACCTGGAGTGTTTAGGGACAGCTAAAATCGTGCTTCAGCTTTTGCTTCACATGTACATGAGAATGCATGCTTTTTTTGGACAAGACATGGTCAGAACATGCACAGAAAAGAGACTTGTCAGCAGATGATGTGACTGAACTTTTCACCTGTCCACTGAAAGTAATAGAAACATTTTAAAGAAAAACATTGCTGGAAAAGAATATTCAAAGATTTGTTTGTTCCCTCCTTCAGCAGCAATTTATATTTCATGTTGTGGAGAGAGGGCTGTGGCTCAGTGGTAGAGCATTTGCTTGGCATGCAGAAGGTCCAAGGTTCAATCCCTGGTATCTCCAATGAAAAGATTTGGCAGTAGGTGATGTAAAAGGCCTCTGCCTGAGACCTTGGAGAGCTGCTGCCAGTCTGAGTAGACAATACTGATTTTGATGGACCTAGGGTCTAATTCAGTATAAGGCAGTTTCATGTGTTGTCTTGTCCCCTAGCTTTCCTTTCTTACCATTACTTTGCACTTTATTTTGGAGCTGCCCAAACTTCTCCCTCTTGCTCAGCTTGCAACCTTGGGGAAGTCACTTAGCTTCTCTGTTCTCTTTGAAATGTGGACACAACCATGCTTGCTTTGTTTGCATGGATGACAGAGGCTTAATTGATGTTTGCACAGGGCTTTGAGATGATCCAGGGATGAAAGGCACCAAGTGAGCCTGGATCATTATTCTTTTTTATTATCTACTCACAGGTTTATAATTGATGAAATATTCCCAGATTAATCCTACATAGGGCCTCTTATGTGCTGTAAAACCATCATTGTCTTCATGTACAAGCTGCTAATGCTTTCATATGGAACTGGAGAGTACAGAAGTAGAGGAATGGGTCCTGACAGCTGGCATTAGCTACTTTACTCATCTTTCTTTTCCGATAGTGCACTCTGAAGCCTGAGAAGCTGACCTTTCTATCTGCTATCTGGATTGGCTCATGATCCAAGGCTTATGCATATCACTAGAGAAGGCAAACTGTTTAGAGAGATTCCAGGGAGGTTTTTGAAGGAAGCTGGATTGGAATCTGATTTTTAAAGGTGTGTTGAAGGGTCTAATATCCCCTGAGGTCCAGTGGATAGTGGTAAGCTTACCTATCCAGATAGCCAACATACAATCTAAAATATATAACTGGTTTATAATAATATACTTACTAATCAAGGTCTCATAAATATGCCCTTTAAAAGAGTTTATGCCAAAATATTATCCCCATGAATGATGATGGTGAATATCCTCCAAATGTGCAGATAGGTTTGTGAGAGGTAGGCCTGTACTCCCAAGGGGCTCCTGAGGGTAACGCCCCCTCATGAATGTATCCTGCCCTCTCAAAGACGCCAGACCCTTCCAGTGTGGTGAAGAGCCCCCTCACTGGCAGGCAGGCAAAGTCTGAGAAGCTGGCTATGAAAGCAGGAAGACCCAGCAAGGCCATGCAGTGGCCACCCCTCTGCCTCCCCCATGCTGCCACTGCCTGCACCAGGGGCATTCCCCCTCACCACAGCTTCATTTTCTCTGTCTAGAAAAGGAAGAGGAGGAGGGAAGTTTCCAGCACTGAGTGCCGCCACACTCATTTATGGGAGAGCATCACTAGCTTGTGTGTTAAGCTGTCTCCCCACCTCCCTCCATAAGGCTGAACTGGAAAGGCGCATGCACAGACTTTGTGGAAGAAGCCAACATGTGGTGAATGGCTGCTGCTGGCTGCCAGCATCTGAGCGCTGCCACGGCCTGAAGCTTCCCCCGACTGCTTTTTCTCCTCATCTTCCTAGTCAGCAAGCTCCAGGCTGCTGCTCGTCTTGCCTGCTTCCCTTATTAGCTTCCCCCTCCCCCGTTAGGAGTAGTGTGCCCACCAGAATGCCCTTTAGTCATAGAGGACGTGAGTTGGCAATTGTTAATGGAGGGGGTTTTAGTGATGTGTGGGAAGGGGTTCTCTCTCTCCCTCTCCCTCAAGTGTCTTAAAGGTATAGCGCAGCGAGGCATTCTTCATGGTTGTGAATGGGGCATATCTAGCAAGCCCTTTGGAGAAAGTGGGGAGCGTGTGTGACCCAGCACTGGTTTGGTTCTCTGGTTGGCTTCCAGGAGGGTGGCTGGAATGGCTGGGGAGTGGTGAGCATCATGGCCAGGGAGGGGTAAGCGTCACCCCCAACATCACCCACATGCCTATATCACTTCCAAGTCATGTAGGTATGTTGGGTTTATTTTCGGCTTTCCTCCCTACTCTCGGTATTTGACCCCCCTAACAAAAATTTTCTGGCTACGGGGCTGGTGAGGAGCCTTGGCATGCTGAAGGTCCCAGGGTCAGTCCCAGGCATCTCTATGTAAGTAGGTGATGCGAAAGACCTCAGCCTGAATCCATGGAGAGCTGCTGCCAGTCTGGGGAGACGATACTGACTTTGATGGACCAGCGGTCTGATTTGGTAACTTTATGTGTTCAATACTAGATGAAAATTTGTGAGTCTTTAGTAATAATTAATAATCAAAACCTGGTGCTTATGGATATTATAGTTAATAATCAACATTCATTTTGATGCACAATGATTTTGCTGCAGCAGGCAACTTTTTGGCGAAGTCTGTCACGCGGTGGCTAGTAGTGAACAGAATCTCACAACTGACATGTAATAGCATTCAGTACTGAACACCCTCCCTCTTTCCTGTCTAGCCTTGAATCAGACTAAGGTAAACTCAGTAGATCACCCAGTACCGTAGCCAGTAGTGTGCTGGGAAATTTGTAACAACCGGCTATCCAGGGGAAAAAATGCATATATATATAACATTTTACTGAAATAGAACACAATTTACAAAAAATAATAACAATAAAACATACAATACTCCTTGTTGTAAGTTCCATATAGCCTATTGATTCTCACAGAATACTTCCACTGGTTTTTGCCAGACTCCTGTATCTATAGCCAACCTACGGCTGCAATTCAACCATGATTTGACAAATGGAGTTGAGTCCCAATCTGCTAACTCTTTTCCCAATATATTTATTGTCATTAAATCTGATAAGTGATCTACTGCTAAACTTCCAGGTGACGTCATTACACTGGGCAGTCAGCTGGATCAGGCCACTTCGGGGATGGGGTTCCCCCCGCTGGCCAGATCTGGGCTGGCAGATTGGGGACCCCTTTAGCGGGGGAATCTCTGCCCCCTAGAGGACTTGGCAGCCCTACATCATTAGGTGTTCAGTGTGGCCCAGTCTCCACTGCAGCTTCCCCACTGGGGTGTGGCATAATGGCTGCAAGGGGTCAGCTGGCTAAATGAGAGGATTCTCCCTTCCTCCTCCATCTCTCCCCTCTCTTTGTTTGTTTAGTACTTTCCTACTGAAAGAGAAAACTCTGGGAAAGGATCGATTCATACAAACTAAACATCAACTGCAATGCCCAATTGGGGAAAAGGTCACCAAAATCCCAGCATCGTATAGAATACAATGAATATTTACTAAAGAAAAAGTCTTCTCTTATTGAAGCAGCCATCCTTTGGTCTAAAAATATAGAAAAGGGGAAAATAAGGTTATGGGAATAGGGAAGGGTAATGAACCATTGGTTTCCACAGCAACCTATTTAGAAATCTATATCTTGCTGACACCCTTGTTAAGACCAGGGTATTAATAAGGCAATACACTGAGTGAAAGGTAATGGCTCTCAAAGCAATTCTGCCTGAGGAGATGTTCTTCTTTGTTTTCCCCCACTGGGAGCCCTTTTTTGAATGCAGTGATCCACCACCAATCTTAGGGAGGCTCGATTATATCAAAATTAACAAAATGCCGGAAATACAAAAAAAAAGCAGATATTTTCTGCAGAAAACAGGATGCTTAAGAAACTCCTGATAAACCTAACTGTATTCCATGTTGTCTTTCAGACAATGTGATTTACAATAGACAGTGTTTGGCTCCCCTTTGTTTTATATGAATGCAGAGGCTTGCTGAAGCAAAATTTTCAGATTATAACCATCTCAGTATTGTAAAGCACTCACAAAACATGCATGCTTGTGTGCATGCACCATTGCAATATAGCAGTTAGAACATTGGACCTCAGAGATCCAATTTCAAATACTTTACTCTGCCATGAAGCTTGCTGCTGACCTAAGGGCAGTCACCACAAAGCCCCTCCAGCATAAGCACATTATTGTTATAAGGATAAAATGGAAAAGAAGAGACCCATACTTACCACACTGAGCTTCTTGGAAGAAGAGTGATAGATAAAAGATCAGTACACATATCTTGTTGTTCAGACAAACTTATGAATACTTACATTATTTTTGCAGCCTTTCAATGTTAAAACTATTGAACCTGAGCATTTTTGGGAGAACCTGAGCATTTTTGCTAGCATGATCAAGGACATAACTCTGGATGATACTATGCAGGAGAAGTGCACAGTATTATATTTAAAAGCAAAATTTGATTCTTGGTGACTGAGAATTATTGGGGTAACCAGAGGCAGAAAGCAGGTTTCCTTCAGATACTAGCAGTCATTCATCATGATTCACCATTGAAGAGTACTGGACTCAGGAGACCAGGAATGGTGAAATCATGAAGCCTTTATTGAGTGATTCAGCATGCCCAGTAGATGGTCAGAACAAGCATGCTTCCAGGGCTCCAGGGCCCTCATTATATGCTGGCCGGAGCCACACCTCCTGCTGCACCCAAAAGACCTGATAGGGGCTTAACATATGCGCATGTTGTCATAGGTTCCCTGGAGGAGCCTTTGATTGCATTGGCTCCTCAGGGAGAACCTAGGTCCCACATTGGTGGAGGCTTTCAATCCGGATGACTATTGTTCCTCCAGATTCAAGCTCCCCTCTCTGCCTGACCATGTGCTCTGGCCATGCGGCGGGCGCCATTACCTGGGAGCACATGGCAGGCTGGTTGCTACACAGAGCGTACTACATTACACCCATAAATAAATAAAGATCAAAAAGGGGTAACAACAAGGACAAGACATTTGCAAGGTATTTCTCCTAAGTAGCTACAACAGAGCAATAGTGATTCATTTTGTAAGGCCACACACTGAACTCCTGGTTGAGATGATCCAGGATTTTCTCTGTCCATCTCTAAACCATCTCTAAACTCTAGCTTTGATAGTCTCTCTACATCTTTTTCATTGGCCGAGGGCAGACTGTTGTGCTGCCGCGCTACAGGAGCGTGGCAGAATAAGCCGGGGCGAACTGCCCCGCAGTGTGGCGTTCAGACGCCGCTGCAAGGAAGCCGCCCGCAGCGTCCACACTGCGGGTGGCTTCCGGTGGCAGAACGCCACACGGCTCCGCCCATATGCATTCACACCCGCCAGAAGTGGGTGGAATGTGCGCGCAGCCACCGGGACACCACTTGGAAGTGGTGCCCGCTTTTAAAGCAGAAGCAGAGCGGGCCAGACTGCCAGTCTGTCCTCAGCCATTGGTACAACATTTACTTCCTTCCCCTCTTTACCGCACAACAGTTTAGGCAGTGTTTTGGTTCCAGAGTTGAAGTTAACCAGTGCTGGCAAACAAAAGGGGGCTGGGGAATAATTTTTGTACTTGGTCAGATACACCAGAAGCAATCAGTACCTCATGCACTCAGCTCAGACCCAGTTAGAGGTTGCTGGGCTCTGGGACCTGTTGATGGGTGTATATTGGGCCTGCCTCCTTGTCCTATACTGCAGATTCCAATGGTGCCACCAGCATCTCAGGGTCTCACCTTGGTTGCTTGGGCAGAGAACTGGCCCTGTATACTGAGCCAACGGGTCTGGTGTGCAGCTATTTAGTATACATGATAAGGGCTGCAATCATACGAGCAGTTTGTGCCAGTATAGTTGTGTTACCTTTGCAGATTTAAAGAACATAATCAAACAACAACATATGCCTTCTGTGCCCCAGTCATTGGCACCCCACTTTGCCTTGCTTTGGAAGCTGAGAATCAGGCACTGGGGAAAGTCTGGTGTTTAGGGATGCCAGCAATTCCACTCCGCATTTCTGGCTGTCTGAACTCCCTTCCTGTGAAGTCATGCTGTTTGGGAAGTCTGAACCTTTCCTTCCATTTCCACCTCCTTTTTTTTTTTGGATCAGGTAGTGATATTTGCATAAGTGCATAATCACCCCTGGCAGTGTCAATCACTGCAGCCAAAAAGTCATTCTAGATCTGGAGCCCCAGGGGAGTTGTTTTTGAGAAACAACCCCCCCAACCCCCCTCTCCTGTTTCTGCACCAGAGTCGGAGAGTATCCCATGATCAACATAAGGGTAAATGCACTGAAGTCAGTGGGACAACTGTCATGTAAATCTGCCCTTTACACCCCCCCCCCCCAATGTATTCCATGGAATACAGGCAAAGGGAAGGAGGCTGAGAACGACTGGAGTACTTCACAGAGAGATTGTGGAGTTGTCAAAAAGGAGCTGGAGCTTCAGATACACACTTATGTACAAAGGAAGGAAGGGAGGAAGGAAGGAAACCACAACAATCTGAAAGATCAACCATGGGGTGAGTGCTCAGTGCAGCCGGTTCAGGGTGGGATGTCTGGTCAAAACTTCCCATAACTATTTAAACCGCCACAAATAGAGGCACAGCCAGATCACTCCAAGCCTCCAGTGTGACAGCAGCCAAGGGTTGTCTATCCCTTTTACTTCTCCATCAACAGGGTAAGCTTGAATATGGCAGGCTGAGGTGGCAGGAATGGACACTAAAATATTTTTGCATGGGAAAAAAACCCACTCAACCACTGAACCCATTGCCACTGTTCTAATGGTAGCCATAACTGAGGACTACTTCCCATACCATACTTCCCTGTCACACCATGAAGCACAGCTGTGAAAGAGGCCAGAGGAACATTTACCTAGCTAGCCATCCCTGAGAAACTGCAATGGTGTTCCTGAAGTGCCCTCTCCCCAGCTTTGTAGAATCAAGTTATAACTTTTTCCACTGTTAACACCAAGGAGATGAAGACAGGCTGAACACAAGAGGTTTATTTTAAAATGAGAGGAAAGTAAACTGGGGTTTGTTCAGGACCAACTTAATATAAATGTAACTTATTGCAAAATAGAAATATAAAGCTGCAATTTCTTCATAGAACTTATATAACTGCCAGTCTGCTTTGGATTTTTAAAGGTGTTACTTTCTTCCACAGGTTTCTTAATGTTTTAGATCCCCAAATGTTTTGAGTCTGTGGGCACCTTTGGAATCACAATTGCCATTCCCCAGTTGAGAGTGGGGGGGATGGGCGTCTGCCTGCTTCCACCCAGCTAGCTTGTGGGAGGAAAACCCTTCCCCAAACAACGTCACCAGAAATAAACGTGATGCACTGATGTCACATGGAAGTGACGTCAGCATTTTGGGGCAAGCAACACTTGTTTTTGGGCGAAACTCTATGATTTGGGGATAATTTTACCATAGAGTTTTGCCAAAAAAAACACAAGAGCATCACCGTGCAACATCTCCAATGTGCTGATGTCACTTCTTCTTTTTTAAATACATTTTACTGAGTTTTTAGGATAAGCAGAAATAGGAGAGGGGAAGGGGAAGGGAACAGAAATAATAAGTCTTCTGCATATAAGTCTTCTCTACTTATCATTTCAGATTACAAAGAAACAGACTCTGAGGTTTTAAGAGTTCACAAAGGCTTCTTCATATTATAATATTAAGAAGTTCATATCTTTATGTTTCTTTCTTATCCAATCATAAAAGGAATCCATAGTCTGATGAAATCTTCTTCCATTTGCCCTTTTAACATCAAAGTCAATTTATCCATTTCTGTATTTTCCATGATCTTCACTGTTAAGTCATGTTCAGAAGGTATTGTTGGAAGTTTCCAAATAAAATTCTAGCTGCAGTTACTACATGAATTACAAAATATCTTTGATTTTTATCAAAATCATCTGGTATCCATATACACCCAACTATTAGTCCTCTATGTTGGAAGGGCTGTAATGAACTTGGTACCTTTTTGCATTGTTGGTGGTTCTATTCTTGAAAAGACAAATAGAATACTTAATACCACATTCCCATTTACTCCAGCATCAGTCCTCCTGATCTATTGGCCAGAAGAGTATACAACCCAAGAAACCAAAGATCTTGCTGCTTTGTTTTTAATAGCAGCAAAAACTCTGATCGCTCCATCTTGGAAATCAAAACACATTCCCTTGATTCAGCAATGGTTTGTTAAAATATGGGACTTGGCAGTAATGGATAAGTTAGCATCTCAAATAATTATGGCAGAGACATTAAAGGAAAAAAACACATTTTTTGGAAAAATTGTTTCCCTTTTTCGAATATGTTAAGTCTTCAAAGACTGCTAACTGGTTACTTCCTAAGAAATATATAAATGTTATGTTTTATTGAAGTGATGTGTAAGGATCAAGTGGTTAATTTGAATGTAATGTTATAATAAGATGGTTTGTAGAGTGAACAATTTCATTTTTGTATTGTTGTAGTTTTAGTATGTGTTTGTATTAAATATATAGTTATGAAAATTAATAAAAAGTTTTTTTAAAAAAATCATCTGGTATACAATTTAATAAAAACAGTTCTGGTTGCAAAGGAACTGAAGTCTGCAGAACTGTCTGTATAAAAGTATGTGCCATGACCCAAAACTTGCTTACCATATTATATGTCCACCACATATGGTAGAACATACCCACATGGGTTTTTTTGCACTTCCAGCAACTATTTGACACATTTTTATACATTTTAGCTAATCTATCTTGTGTTAAGTACCATCTATAAAGCATCTTATACAGATTCTCTTTAAATGCAACCAATTTAGTTACTTTCACATTCACTTTCCATAGTTCACTCCACTGTGTAAAATCAATATTATAACCTAGATTTTGCATCCATTTAACCACACAGTCTTTAACCACTTCATCTTCCATTTTCATTTACATTAAAAATACATACATTTTCATAATCAACTTATTATTGGATATACATAGCAATTTTTCAAATGCACATTGTTTAGCATAAAAATCAAATTTTCTATCTTTAACATATCTAGATTCAGTCTGAGCCCTTGCCCACCAATCCAGACTAACACCTTGCCTTATTAGTTCTTCCTTTGAAGAGTCAGTTTGGTGTAGTGGTTAAGTGTGCGGACTCTAATCTGGGAGAACTGGGTTTGATTCCCCAGTCCTCCACTTGCAGCTGCTAGATGACCCTGGGCAAGCCATAGTTCTGACAAGAGCTGTTTTTGAAAGAGCTCTTTCAGCCCCACCTACCTCACAGAGTGTCTGTTGTAGGGAGGGGAAACGAACGGAGTTTCTAAGCTGCTCTGAGACTTCAAGTGAAGGGCAGGGTATAAATCCAATCTTAGGGATCCTTTATTATCTAAAATAGGAGTGTCAAACATGCAGCCCACAGGCCAGATCAGGCCCTTGGAGTGCCCCAATCCAGCCTGCAAGGCCCTGGATGTTTCCTGCTCTACATCACAGCTTGCTTTACTAGACTCTCTCCATCATACAGGAGAGATAGAGAGGCTCTTCAGGAATTGCAGCTCATCTCCAGACTGCAGAGATCAGTTTTTCTGGGGAAAAATGGTAGCTATTGAAGGTGGACTCTATGGCAACATATCTGTGCTGAAGTCCTTCCCCAGGCTCCACCCTCAAATATCCCAGAATTTCCAAATCCAGAACTAGGTCTGGTGGTAGTCTCTTATTCCTATACAATTGTTCCTTGGCATGTGAAACTAGGAAACAGTTATTGCTGCTGGCTCCAGCTCAGCTGTAAATTGTCAGGATTTTTTTTGGGGGGGGGACAAAACTCAAGGTAGATTACAGAATATAAAAACAATATAATCAGACATAATACATCCAACAAATAATAGGATTCATGTACCATAGTGTTCATGTACCAGGGATCTGATAAATGTATCAAGCAGCAATGTTTTTCATCCCTACTTGATACATATATGGAAAAACAATTTGGGGGTTTGGTAATATCTTTTTACTAACTCTCCTTAAAAAAACTATCCAGGGCTTATTTTCTGGGAGAACAGGTCAGAACGGAGTTCCAGAACTTCTTTGACAAAATTGTTTTAAAATGTTTAAAAGTTCATGAGTTTTCACTATACAGACTGAAAACTTCATTTCCCTCTTGAGAGTTCTGGCACTTCTTTCCCCCCCAAAAAGCCCTAACTGTAGCTCTAGCAAGAGACTTTTCTCTTTAATCCTTCTGATGCCCCAATGAACATAACACAACCATTCACTGCTTCTAAGGTGGTAAAAGTGAAACAAGAAGAGTAACCTCTCCAGCTTCGAATTTCCAAATGGCTTCTTAAACAGAAAATATTAACACCAGAATAAATCAGAGACACAATTATACTATACTAATCCTTTTTTTAGAGATCAGAGTTTCACATTAAAAATATTTCTCATGATCCTAAAACATTTTTTTAAATCCAATAATACCAGAGGTTATAATTTGATTTTTGGCCTCAGGGTTTACTTTTGCCAAGTGAGGCTCCATATGGTCTAATGAATCCAGGAGGAACCGCAAGATTAATTCATCTTGAAAATGTAAAGCGATGTACAAAAGAACTCTAAATAATAAATTTATGCCCGGCAGCTATGCAGAAGATAACAGCTTTCCGGCTTGTTTGGCTGCATCAAGAACAGATTTGCACACTGTGTACTTAGGAACATTAAAAAAGATTTTAGACAGAGAGATGGCTTTGGTTGTACTTCAAAATGTGAAAGCTCACTTGTAAATAAGTCATAAAAGTCATGTGCTCTACTCACAAGCCAACAACCATCAATTCTTCATAGGATATCTGCAGCACAAAAGCTTGTTATTAGTTCATGCACTAAAGCGGCATCAGGTTTTGACACTTCTTTGGAAGCCAGGAGCTCTTCAAACTTATCTCAAAAGACAACCCATAACCTGAAGTACTGAGAATTTAAGGTAGGATCCACACACTGCTGGACAATGTGTGACTGTAAACATTCACCCGGGAGCAGGGGCGTAGACTTTTGGAAATTCCGGGGGGGCGGGGGCTCTTTAGCATGCGCGCTCACTGGGATGATGTTCTCCCCCCCCCCCGGGAAACCGCCGCGCCTCCCCGGGCCCTTCCAAGGCCCACCAGCCACTGCTGCCAGTGCCTCTCTCTGCCCGGCCACCCCTTCCCTCTCCCTCCCCAGCAGCGGTGGCTGGGCCTCAGAAGGGCCCGGGGAGGCGTGGCAGCAGGTGCTCCATTTTGCTGGGGGTGGCTGAGCCCCCCCCTGGAAATTTCAGGGGTGGCTCGAGCCCTCGAGCCCCCCTGTAGTCTACGCCTATGCCCGGGAGGGAAGGTGACATGGTACAAGCCAGTGTTGTCGAGCCTGGGAAGCTTAAGCACAGTTGACTACCAAAGACAACTCTGCAGAAGAAGGCAATGGCAAACCAGCTGTGCTTCTCCGTTGCCTTGAAAGCCCCTTGCTGGGAGTTGGTTGTGACTTGACAGCACTTCTGGATTTAAACATTCACTCCTTGTAATTTCCTGTGCAGAGGCAAATAACTGTATTAGCACAGTATCCAACAACATGTGGATCCTATCTATATTGGCATAAGTCTGTGTTAAGTGCTGTCAAGTCACTTCCGACTTATGGCAGCCCTATAAATTAATGTCCTCCAAAACATCTTATTGTTAACAGCCTTGCTCAGGTCTTACAAATTGAAGGTTGTGGCTTCCTGTATAGAGTCAGTCCATCTCTTGTTGGGCCTTCCTCTTTTCCTGCTGCCTTCAACTTCTCCTAGTATTATTATTATTTTTGACATACATTCACACAGTCCAACTAATGTTGACAATTTATTCATTTTTAAAAATTCATTTACTTGATTTAGACCCCATCATCTTCTTCAAGAGAGATCCAAAGAGGCTTACATCATTCCCCACTGCTCCATTTTATCCTCATCACAACCCTGTGAGGAAGGTTAGACTGAGACTGTGTGACTAGGCCAAAGTCACACCCCAAGCTTCCATGGCAGAGCTGGGCTGTGAACCTGGGTCTCCCAGTGTGACACTCTAACCACTGTCTTGGACATACTATCCAGAGTTCTGTGCCAGTGGTGAATAGTAGCTTCTCTGTGTGCACCTGCTGATTTAGTTTAGTTTTAGTTTAGTTTAGTTTGGTTCTATTGGACCAAATATGCTTACAGATCTATCTATCTATCTATCTGTCTATCTGTCTATCTATCTATCTATCTATCTATCCATCCATCCATCCATCCATCCATCCATCCATCCATCCATCTATCACAGATAATGCTGATTTCTACAACATAAACTTCTCTTAAAGGTTCAGTAGAGGCTGGACAAGTCCCCCCCCCCCCCAAATCACTGGATAAATCTACTCATAATTATCTTTTTACAATAACCAACCCATAGCAGAGCTACAGTTGAAGCTGATCTTTGCTAATTATCCTGCCAAAGTATATGATTTCAGCTTTCTTCCCAGTATCTCCAGGGGCAGAGCTAAATCTCAGGGTAAGAAGCCAGAAGGCAAACCAAATTTCACTATAGTACACCAGGTCTTGGGTTCAATCCATCTTTTTTGTATTCTTGAAACACTATTTTATTCAGGGGATCTAGCCCATTCTCTCCAATAGTCTTTGGGAATCATTACTGAAATCAACACTGCTACCTTCAGTACTGCTATGAAGCCAACACACAGAATTATGTAGATTAAGGTCCTTTCAGCATTTGCCTGCCACTCTGGATTTTTTCAATGTTTGGGTGATTCTGCATTGGTTTTTCCCTCCATTGTTTTAGCAAACCCAAGTTGGAACAGACATCCCCCTCTACATTACATGCTACTTCCACTTTCTTTGATCATTGGATTTATGGTACCCTCTGCATTGCATGCCACTTTCACTTTCTTTGATCATTGAGTTTTTATGGTACCTTTTGCATAGATTTATGACCATTTTATGGCCATTCAGGGGTGACTTTGCAGTCAGTACCGAATTGGTCCGGAATATTTAATATGATTTTGAGCTGTACCTTTCCTCAGTGTTGAGAATATGTGGAGCAGATGCCAGATGCAGAACCAGCCTTCAAGTTGAGGCAATTTAAGTCCATGGCAAAACAAATAACCTAGGGCAACAGCAGGTTGAAACTGGGCTGACCACTGAAGGGAGGTAATAGAAACAGAATGGGGGAAAACCCATAATAAAAAAGAAAGTTGAACTCTATTAGTGCAGAATGGGTTGGGGGCAACCTAGATTAAAAAGAAAGTTGAATTCAGTTTTAGTGTAGAATTGCTTGGAGGACCTAGATTAAAAAGAAAGTTGAATTCAGTTTTAGTGTAGAATTGCTTGGAGGACACCACAGTGAACATGGATTAAAAGAAGAGTGCAGAAAGGACTCAGCAGTGAAATCCTATGAATGTGTTCCTGAGACTAAGCCTCACTGAATAGATCTGAGTAAGATTCTGAGTAGACTTGTTTAGGATGGCATTGCCAAGTAATGTTGCCAATTACTTTCAGAAAAAACCTGGGAGTTATGTCACTTCTCTCTAGGAATTGCTAGAAATTCTATGATTTTTCCATAGAGTTTTCAGCAATTCCTAGATAGGAGTAATGCCATTTCCAGTTTTTCCTCTGAAGTGATGTAACACTGTCACTTCAGTGGCACCTCCCCATCCCTATCATTTGCAGTGTTACAGTTTTACAGGTGTAATGACTTGGGCTTCAACTTCTGCGAGAGCAATTTACATCTGCCATCCAAAAGAATGATTTGCTGGCATGGCACTTGATGGGAGCAGACCATAAAAATGTTATCCTCTGGCAGTAACATTTATGAAAATGCGATTGAATGGGATAGGAGAGGGTAGTTGTGAGAGAAGATGGTTTGGTTTTTCCATCTCCCCAAACAGAAATTTGCTAATGCAGAGAAGGCAACAAAAAAAGAACAAACTAAGCCAAATTGATTCCAAGATTCCAAGATTTATCATTCACATACAGTAGATGTATTACAATGCATACGATGATCAGACATACAAAAGGGGCTTATGTACTTTGAGACTTGGGCAGACATGTATTTAACTGTGTGGAGGTGGTTTATTCTGTCAAAGTCTATCCAATCTGTAAAGTGATGTTGGGCTTTATAAACAAGCACAGATCTTGGCAGCCACCCTAACTTTGTTCTTAACACTGTCCGGGTACACTGTTTTGCTTTGCAACTGTTCCAACATATACAGTCATTCAATTCTGAGATGCAAACGTTCTTGAGGGCTGGGCAGTTTTAAAATTATGTGATTGGAGAAGGCCATAAAAACACGAAGGGCCTTAAATGGAAAAAGGGAACAGAGTTCTCTAAACTCTGGAATTTTGGGGGGTGGAGATACCTTGGCGAACCAGTCAGTTCTCATTAATCTACGCTCCAGTTGAAATTTGGACTTAAGTAGGATATTCACAGGAATAGTTTTGTTTGTGTTGATCCTTTTTAAAGATATGAGTTACCCTAGAGAAGCATTTTGGTTCCTATGCAGATACAGCGATACATGATAGTAGATTCAGGATGGACAAAATGAAATACTACTTTACACAAAGAATGATTAAAATGTGGAATTCGCTGCCAGAGGATGTAGTGATGGTTACAGGAATAAACAGCTTTTAAAAAGGATTAGATAGATTTTTGGAGGATAGGTCTATCAATGGCTAATGGCCATGGTGACTGAGGGGAACCTCCACATTCAGAGGCACTAATCCTCTGAATTCCAGAGCCAGGAGGCAACACCAAGGGAAGGCCTGTTACTGGCCATCCAGAGAAACTGGTTGGCCATTGTGTGAGACAGGATGCTGGACAAGATGGACTATTGGTCTGATCCAGCAGGAATCTTCTTGTGATAATACATATACAGACTGAAACATTCAGAATGTGAGTGGAATGGTGCCCCATAACACCATGGAGTACAAATGAGGTCCAAGCCATACACAATGTGACTGAATAAGAGTCACTTACCATTTTGCTATAATTGAAAATTGTAAATGAATTTGGGTGTCCAGCCCAGGAAATGCATACAAGGAGTTCTGAGGGTCTTTGTAAGACTGGTGAGAGAGAGACACCCAGAGAAACTGAGCTGACCCAACCATCTGAAGGGATATGAAGAAGGAACCAACATACAGCAGTGGGAGGAGATGTGCTGGTCCCATAGCAATCAAGGAGATTGCTCTCACACCACTGCCAGATGTGGTATGGCCAGTGTGTACTTCTGCACTGTGCCAGTGTGCTGTTCCCTTCACCACAGTCTTAGAGATACTTCCTGAGATTTCTGATGTATTAACAGCTCTGTCTATTGCAGGTCTATCCCCCCTTTCTTCCAAGAAACTCAAGGTGTGCATGGTTCCCCCTTCTCCCAGCACAAGATAGTCCAGTGGCCACTTCACAAAGCCCAGAAACAATGGATCAAGGGAGACTTTAGGGATGAGCTGATATGGCCAGTTTTATTTCTTTACAATTCCATAGGTTGTTGTCATAAGTGACTTCAGTTCTTTTCATTTTCATTGTTTTTTATGATGTGTCCTTTTGTTTCTTTTACATCATTAATGCACTCTTTATACACAAGTGGAGTGAAAAAATAATATTGGACATTAATGGTGGTGGTGGAATGAGCCGTCAGGTCACAACTGACTTATGACGATCCCATAGAGTTTTCAAGGTAAGCGATATTCAGAGGCAGATCAAGATGTAGCCATGTTAGTCTGTCTGTGGCAGTAGAAAAGAGCAAGAGCCCAGTAGCCCCTTAAAGACTAACCCTCTCAGTGGCAAAATGCATAGGTGCAATAATCAAATATGAGAGAAATAATACTGAGTAAGGTCTTTTAAAATATTCTTTTGGTTCTAATTTCTGCTTAAGGTGATAGCTGGATAGATAGATAGATAGATAGATAGATAGATAGATAGATAGATAGATAGATAGATAGATAGATAGATAGATAGATAGATAGATAGATAGACGGACAGATGGACAGATGGATGGACGGATGGATGGACAGACACACACACACACACAATTTTTTACAGGGTATGAGCTTTTGTGAGTCACTGCTTCAGTTCAGAGACTGCCATTGCCTACCTCCACCTGCAGACATTGTCATTTAGAGCATCAACACAGAGGCTGTGCCACCCTAGAAAAAAACCTAGTGAATTTCTCACTTTTGGGAGCTTTCCCCGACACACTGGTGTTTGATGTACACTGCAATGCAGACAGATCTGGATTCACATTTACAAAGAATCTGAAAATGCAGTTCCTCATCCAGGGAATGTGGTTTCTCACCCACTAACGGGATCCATGAATGAAAGCTGCCTCCGCCATGCATATATTTTGCATAACATGTTTGTAAATTTCTTACATTTTTGTGAGCCAGTTCAGGTATGGTATATATAGTGTTGAAAGGCAGGATACACATATTCTAAATAAATATAAATGAAATAAATATGTATTTCCTGCTGGATGCAATTCAGTGAGCCTCTTTACATTTTTAGGTGTGCGCCAAAGATGGTTTAATTATATATTTTAATTATACACTTTAAAAATGTAAATTGTGACAAATACATGTTGAAGCTCTATGTGTGGCTGACTTATACTGACTCAGACCATGGCCTTTTTCAAAGCCAATATTGTCTACTCAGACTGCCAATAGTTCTCCTGGATGTCAGTTAGAAGACTATCACAGTTAGAAGACTATCACAGATAGAAGACTATCACATTTTTTATGACCTGGTCCTTTTAACTGGAGGTGCCAGGGACTGAACCTGGGACCTTCTGCACACAAAGCCCCTGAGCCACACCCTCTCCTCCCCATGACCCTTCAGCATATCCTTGTTGAAGTTCCCTGTTGAGTATCTACTCAGTGGCAAACCCAGGGTGGCTTCTCTACAACCAGTGCAATGACCCTTTATGTATATCAGACTCAGCTTGGCCATATGTTAAGCTCACTCCATTCTTTCTTAGGGGCTAGCAATGACCAATGGTGTTTCCCTTGGGGGAGAGGGTACTAGAGGCTCCAAGACTCCTTTGGGTAGTAAAGGGCAGGGAATAAAACCAACTCTTCTTCTTCTTCTTCCACTGTTTGTGTAACATTTCCTTTATTTACATATACACAGGTAGAACCATGGTGGAAGCACAAATGTAATCCTACAGGGCAACTGACCTGGTACTCACTCCAGGTGTGACTGCTTCTCCCTCTGTTGGTGGAAACTGCTGTCAAGTCATAGCTGACTTCTGGCAACCTGTAGGGTTTTCAAGGCAAGAGATATTCATAGGTGTTTTGCCAGTGCCTGCCTCCATGTCTCAGCCCTGGTATTCCTTGGTGGTCTTCCATCCAAATACTAGTCAGGGCTGATCCTGCTTGGCTTCTGAGATCTCTCAAGATCAGGCTAGATTGGACTATCCAGGTCAGAGTGCTTCTCTCTCTGTCTCCCTCCAAATCCTTCCCCAAACCTCTCCTCACAAAATCCCACTCAAATATCTCCCAGATAAAGGGAAGAGATCTTTCTTTAAATCCTTTCCAAGCCCTGCAATTCTTCTTTATGGAAAATCACTATCCATACACCAAATTGTCCCCAGGACTGCTCTGAATACAGGCATCTTGGATGTCACAGAAAATGTCCCTGTGTTCTGTGGGAAGAGGTAGCCATGGTGATCCAAAGGAAAACCCAAAGGCAGAACAATGAATGGGAAGGGATATGCAGACCATTGCAATGATTCAGTTTTCGCAAAATAACACTTTTAAACATTGAACATCACTTGCTCACAATGACTATGTGCTCTTGTCAAGCACCCCATATGCTCACATAGATGATTCGTTCGCAATTCTAAACAGGCAATATTTTGAATGTCTGCCCAGTTGGTAACATTCAGTGCGGTAGCTGGCCAGGTAGTCATCACTGACGCATGCTCGCAGTTTACTGGCTTGCTTGGAACAGGGATGGCCCAAGGTCACCATGGGCCAGTCATGAATCATGTAAAGCCTTTAGAGGGTTGCCTTTGTGCTTTCACAGTGGCATCCATCAGTCAGAGGCACTCGACATAGTTGTGTGGGCTTAGCACTCAGTGGATCAGGCAACACTTGTTAGGTGACAACGTGAGAACATACCAAAATGTTTGTGATCAAATTTAGAACACCCGCTGAACACCTTTGGCATTGGGAGACAGACAAGGCTGGAATACCAGAGCAAGAAGCCAAGCCACTTGGCTGTCCTTCTTCCCAGCCAGGCCAAGACCATTAAGGAAAGCAACTTGGCTTCAGTTATTTCCTTTCCTATCTGGTTTGTTGCATGAATGGCAGAAGGGACAGGGAGACAGGAACAGCTGAGGGAACAGGCCCATAACTATAATGGAGCATCTCAGGGGCCTGGCCCCCTAACTTCCCGCCAAGGCCCCCTGACTTCCCATCCAGCTCAGATGCTCCCTTGGGGGGGGGCTGCAGGGGTGTGGGGGTGCCCCCTGACTTATTTAAAGGCCCCCAAATTAAAAAAAAAATCCTGGCTATGGGCCTGCGTGTGAAAGCAGCATGAGAACACGCATGCATGAAACATTTGCAATACAATTTACAACCATTTTGAGTGCTCAGTAAAAAGCCAATTGTTTTGCAGTGCCTGACGGTGTGGCTTGTAATTCACAGTTATTTGAGCAGGGACGCTTTCATCCATCTTCTTCAGGAGAATCCTTAATAATCCGCCCCTAATCCGTTTAAAGCCCGAGCATCTTCCAGAGGTGTACAAAACTGTCTGATCATTCCTTAAGTGATTGCATATCAAGTTACTTCTGTTACTAAAAACAGAAGGGAATGCCACATCCTACCATGTTCTGCTGTTTGCGATAGTAAGTGCCTGTGGTTTAAAGCCTCCTTTTTTTGCCAATAACACTGCAGACATTAAATTATTTTATTGACTGGTAAACCATGGCTATTTTCTGTCCATCTCCACTTATCATAATTTCATCATTTTAAACCGGCATTAACTTCCCCGTGGGAATTCTGAGCTTAAGGGAATTCAACTGGTGTGGGGAGACTCTTTTCGATGTGCAAGTGTCTCGTGATGTCTCTGGTGCTGTAAAGGAACAAGGAGCTTCATTCCTGGAAGGTTGTTTCCAGTAGCACAGAAGCTGGGAAGAGTCTGTGTTTTTTCAACTAATAATAATAAAAAGGGAAGTGATGGTTTGACCTGTGCTTTCCCCATTGTGGTGACACAGAATAAAACTTTGATCCTGTCCAGAAAGAATGGCAGTAAGGCATGGCTACAGTTGTATGGGTCCAGACAGAACAAGCTGGAGCTCCTTGCATAGATCTTGATTATATGGCATTTTCTCTGCATTATGGGTTGAGTTGCTGCCAAGTTTCAGTGAAAGTGAAATGGCTGCCATTGAACATTGTTCTTTTAGGGTTGCTAGGCCTGGGTTGGAAAATACCTGGAGACTGTGGTGGTGGATCCAGGAGAGGGCAGGGTTTGGGAGACAACTGGTCTAGAAATTTCCCCCAAAAGCAAAATCGCAAGGCTCCTGTGAAGGTTCCTGCCAGAATTTCAAGGGAATCAAATGAACTTGGGAAAGATAAATTAATTTTTAATGGTATGAGAAAGTGCAGTTTTGTAAACTTTTACCATCATATGAAAGTGGCATAATTTCAGGAACACTGAAGCATATTCTTCTGTATCAGCATCTCTAGTATTTACAAAACAAGGGCTAGATGCATGAGATCTGCCCCTGGGCATCTAAACCCACTGTTGGGGTCTACTGTGGTGAAATCAGCATGGTGTGGTGGCTAGAGCAGAGGTTCCCAACTTGGGACTCATGGGCACCACGGAACCTACCGTCACCTTTCCTGGCACCTGCCAAGTGGTTTTTTTTGGGGGGGGGAGGGTTGCAAGAAAGGCTTCTGATTGGCCACTGGAGATTGATTGGCTGTGCACATTTTTTAAAAAATACCTGTTGCTTTGGCAGCATCTGCTACCACAACACAAGGATGTTCACTGTATAACAGAAGGTAAGCTGCCACAGTTGTTGTATGACTGGTCTGCCTCATCTGCCAGCCATTTTGGCAGCCATTCTGAGGATGCACACACCATGCTGTGTTAAATTCCCAAAGGTGGCCACAGGCTCAGAAAGATTGGGGACCCCTAGGCTAGAGTGTTGGACTAGGATCTGGAAGAATCAGTTTTGAATCTCCACTTTTCTCTTGACCAGTCATTCTCTCTCTCTCTCTCTCTCTCTCTCTCTCTCTCTCTGCCTGACATACTTTACACAGGGATGGTTGTTGTGAGAATAAAACTGAAGAAGGAAGAACACAATTATAAGCCACTGTGGGGCCCCAGTGAGGAGAAAAGTAGGGTGTAAATATCTAAATCACATCATGGGTCCACCAGATCCTAGCATCGACTGACCAGCCAGCCAGTCGACATCCCCAGACCCACATAGTTGGTCAGCTGGGGTGGAGACAACCACAGGATGGCAGGTTGCTGGATTCCACAAGGATGATCACCCCTAGGTGGTCTCCCCTGCCAACTGAGTGTGAGGGCAACTTGTTTAGCACCCTCAAGCTAGGCATGCCCCTTAAAAACCCTCCCCCCAATATTTTACATCTGTAACCAATAAAAGTTGTGGCCATTTTATTCCACACTTATTCCAAATGCTGTGTGTAATTGTGTTATTGATGGGTTGTGGAAAAGGAGGGGTCATCGCCTTTACTGTTCTCTTCCCTTCTTTAGGCACTGGGACTGCAAAGTGAGATGTAATTACATTAAATAAGTGAAGGACATCAGGAGCTAACCAACAACTGTGCAATTGTTGTGTGATTTAAAAAGTACACAATCCACCCCAAAAGAAGCACTATAATGTCCCATCAACTTCAACTGAAGATGCTTAACTCTTCTGTCATGATCCATGGGGAAAGTGTTTTACTGCTGGATCTTGCCCACAATCTGCAAAGACCATTAGTGTGGCTTGCAATGCAGTTCTAAGAACAGTTACATCCTTCTAAATCTATTGAAGTCAATTGTCTCAGAAGGGTGTGAAATTCATTATTTAGGACTGCACTGTAGATGCATGGAATAAATCATTTGTCATAGGTAATTCTTTCCAAGTTGCATGCAGTAACAGCTACAAGAACAACAACAAGAAAATCAAAGATAAGATGATAAAGGGTTTTTAAGAATGACAAAGAGAGAAATGCATAATATGATAGGGTATTATCTTGAGGAGAATCTCAGAGAAATTTAATAAGCTCATTAGGCAGCAAATTGCTATGGTTTAAGGAAATGATAATGAAAAATATTAAAAGACAATAATCAGCCATAGCGATTAAGCTTGGATGTTCCACTGCAGCTAATTGAGCAAAATTATCATTGCTGCAAGTAACCAGGTCTTCTCTTCATGGTGGTCTGAAGAAGCTTATAAAGCTGTAATAATTCCCTGTTGCACTTACAGTCATATATGAGAGGGGCTGTGTGACTCAGTGGTAGACTATATGTTTTGTTTGCAGAAGGTCTGAGGTTCAATCTCTGACATCTTCAATGGAATTGATCAAGTAGTGGGGGATGGGAAAGACCTCAGCCTGCATTCCTGGAGAGCTGCTGTCAGTTAGAGTAGACAAGACTGACCTTGATGGGCCAGTGATCGGATTCTGTGTGGAGCAGTTTTGTGTGTTTGATTGCAAGGGCAAGTCACTCATGGAAATGGACCTTTCCTTATCTTCCTCTTACCTCCCCAGCCCCTAGAAGCTGATGATGGGGCTTGAGCCTTGTGGACAAAGCACTGCTTGGCATGGGGGACTGCAGTAAGGAAGGGGAACCGGACACAATTCCTCTTCCTTGCACAACTGGAAACCTTGCTCCACCAAGCTTCCCCAGCCAACAGAAGGAAAACGTGGGGAAAATTCCACTCAATTCTTTCCCCTCATTGCAGCTTCCATGCCTTTTGACATTTTGTCCATAAGATTCAGTCAAAACTCAACACTGGATTTTCGGGAGACCATTCAGAGTTGCTGGAAGAAGGGGAAGGTGGAAAAATCCAGGGAGTCAATCTTGTGATCACAGGTATAAAGTAGAGAAGGTAGGAAGACAGGGGCAAAAGAAGCTATAGAAGGGTTGCAAGCATCCAGGCAGGAAGAAAAGGTAGCAGATTCGTAACATTCAGCAATGCTGAGGGGATCTGTTAAGAGTAAGAAACAGACAAGAAAAATAAGAGAGATCTGTGGAAGGTGGGATATAGAAGTAAGCCACACCGATTTTACTGAAGTCAGTATGGGAGATTATCAATGGTAGGGACTCTTGTTAAATATACAGGGTTGGCAGGTTGGGGGGGCATT
The DNA here is from genome assembly GCA_029233225.1 of Lepidodactylus listeri. NCBI lineage: Eukaryota > Metazoa > Chordata > Lepidosauria > Squamata > Gekkonidae > Lepidodactylus > Lepidodactylus listeri. The sequence goes on from JARCFY010000008.1 coordinate 27,559,384, forward strand.
GGCGGTGGATGGAGGTCAGGGTTAACATAAGAACATAAGAGAAGCCAATATTGGATCAGGCCAGTGGCCCATCCAGTCCAACCCTCTGTCACACAGTGGCCAAAAACACCAGGTGCCCTCAGAAGGTCCAGCAGTGGGGCCAGGACAGTAGAAGCCCTCCCACTGTTGCCTCCCCCAAGCACCAAGAATACAGAGCCCTGGTGTTCTGGCTCTTCCTTGGCTTCTCACAAGCCCCTAGTCTAAGAGTCCCCAGGCTAAAAGCCACAGGCCAAGAGCCCAGCCTTTCGGTTTGTGCCAAAGGCTCATGCCTCCGGCCAGGTGCTGCCTTAAATAGAAGCCTCCCCCAGCAGAGGGTGTGACTAGCAGCTATTCAAATGCACCCAGGAACTCAATTACAGTCGAATAATGGCCCTTTCTCACCCTATCTCAAACAGCCAGCAGTCTGCAACAACTCAAAACTCACTCACACACTTCCAAACACAGTCCCCACACACAGTACCCTCAGCTAAACCATCTCAGCTGAAAGCAAATAAAAAAAACACTCACCCCTCTTGCAGCTCTATCTCCTGCTGCCTTTCAGAGCTCAGCTCCAGGTTGCCAGATCCAGGCTGGGAAACTCCTGGAGATTTGGGGATGGATCCTGGGGAGGAGAGGGGCCTCAGTGGGATACAGTGTCATACAGTCCACCTTCCAAAGCATCAGTTTTCTCCAGGGGAACTCATTCCTATAGATGAGCTGTAATTCCAGGGGATCCCCAGGTCCTACCTGGAGGCTGGCATCTCTAGGAATATACCAAGCTGAACTGCAGCAACATCCCATGTATATTTGTAAACATATGCAGTTACATAATGTAGTTTTTTCCAATTTTTTACAGTAAAGGTCACTATTCTAGGGTTACACACATCAACACCATCTCAACAGTAAACTTTTCAGGAAGGAAAATATCCCTCATTAAAGAAGCTGCCTCCTTAGCCTGAATTTTTATTATGAACCATGAATTAAGAAGAGGTGATTTTACGAATGCTGGAAGCCATCTTGACAGTGTCCAGTATTTCATTTCACAACTGAAACTGGTGCAGAGGGCAATGTTAAAGGCATCATTAAACAGGACAGCTTGTGATAGTCTTAAATAAGTTCATACCAGGAAGCCTTAATGTGAGGTTTGTGCTGAGATGGCCTCTTCTTAACAGCAACAGAAGAATGGGGTTTTTTTTAAAAAAAAATATCTATTTTATTGTATCATATTCAAGTACATTAAAGTTATCCAATACCAACAAGAGAGTACAACCAGTAAACATAAATGAGTAAAAATATTATCTTGTATATTGATTTTCATACCAGAAATAAAATTTCTCCCATGCTGACCTAAACACTTGTTCATGTTTATTTTTCAACCTTAAAGTCAAGTTGTCCATTTCTGCAACTTCCAACAGTTTTGACAAATATTCTTCTTGTTCCGGAATCCTTTCAGTCTTCCAATATTTGGCATGGAGCAATCTCGCTGCAGTAATACCATGCAGTAACAACTTTTTATCATCCATTTCCAAATCACTTGGGATTATATTCAGTAAAAATAGCTCTGGTTTCCAAGGAATTCTCACTTGGATTATTTCCTCAAGTATTTTCTGAATGTACAGCCAAAACCTGGTGGCTTTCCTACATGTTCACCACATATGATTGTATGAGCCCCTGTTTTGTTTACATTTCCAACATATTTTAGAGACCGTTTTAGAGTATTTTGCTAATCTATCTGGCGTGAGATGCCACATGTAAAACATTTTATACAGATTCTCTTTGTATGTGGCTGCCCTGGTAATTTTAATATTCCTTTTCCATATTTCAGACCAAGACTCCAATTCAATATTATGCCCTATCATTTGTGCCCATTTCACCATGTTGGGTTTGACCCATTCATCAACCATTTTGTACTCCAAGAGGCAACTATAAACTTTCTTTATTATTTTTTCTTTTGTATTTAGCCATGCTTTATCTAATTCCGTTGATGTTTTATAAAAGCCTCTTTTCCTATCTAATTGATATCTTGAATTTAATTGAATTACTTCCCACCAAGTTAAGTAGATACCTTGTTCTTTCAGAGTCTCTTGTGATTTTAATTCTAAATTGTTGTCTAATAAGTCTTTATAGCTTCTCGTCTTTTCCTGTGTTAAAAGTGTCAGTTTGACAAAAGCCTCGAGCGGGGAAACCCGATTCGGTATTTTTGTGTAGAATTTATTCCTAACCTCCTCCCAGATTTTTAGTAAAGGACCTCTAAGGGCATGTAGCTTAATTTTTTTTATTTTTTTTGGCCATACCAAAAAACTGTATGCCATCCTACCTGTAGATCGTGTCCCTCTAATTTCAATATTTTCATATTATTTAGATTAGCCCAATCCTTCAACCACAACATGCCTGATGCGCTATAATAAAAAAAACAATCAGGAAAACCAATCAGGTAATGCCATCCTACCTGTAGATCGTGTCCCTCTAATTTCAATATTTTCATATTATTTAGATTAGCCCAATCCTTCAACCGACCATGCCTGATGCCCTATAATAAGAAAACCAATCAGGAAAACCAATCAGGTAAAAAGCCACCTGTTCCGGTTTGTCTTGTAGGTATTTAAGTTTTATTCTGGGCTTTTTAGCTTGCCAGATATATCTAGATATGGTTTTCCCCAATTCCCGGGAAAAAAAGTTTTTTTAAAAAATTGGTAAGGATTGGAAGAGGAAATTGAGCCTAGGAAGGATATTCATTTTACACAAAGCTATACACCCCATAAAGGAAATTTGTAGTTTTCCCCAGTTTTCCAAATCTTTTTGAATCTCGTTTAAGACTTTCAGGTAATTGTCTTTATAGAGTGAGCTACATCTATTTGAGAAGACAATACCCAAATATTTCACCTTTTTGGAGATTTCAAAATTAGATTTCTCTTGCAATCTTTTTTCAACCTCCTTTGAACAATTTTTAGTTATAAATTTTGTTTTCTTTTTGTTTACTCTAAGGCCTGCTACCTGACCATATTCTTCAAGAGCATTTTGAAGATATTCTATCAATGTCAGTGGATCCTCCAAAATAAAAGCCATATCATCAGCAAAAGCCAGAAGCTTAAATTATTCCCCTTTTATCTTTAATCCTTTTATGTTATCTTCTCTAATCACATAAAGTCTCTAAAGCAAAAACAAATAGGAGGGGTTAGAGCAGACAACCCTGCCTAACTCCTTTTTGTATTAAAAATCTCTAATGGAATCCCCGTTAAATATGACCCTTGCCTCTTGTTTTTGTTATACCTTATTAACCATCTGGAAAAAAATTTTCCCACAATCCCAATATCTAAGTTGTTCTAGTATAAAGTTCCAATTTAAATTGTCAAATGCTTTCTCCACATCAAGAAAACAAGTGTCAACTGCTTGTCAGGATGACTTTCATAAAATTCTAATACATTCAACACAACACATATGTTATGTCACAGTTGTCTATGAGGTAAAAATCCTGACTGATCGTGCTGAATTGTCTGGGCTAAAACTCTTTTAAATCTGTTGGCTAAAATTGTGGCATAAATTTTGTAATCGATGTTCAACAAGGAAATGGGTCTATAATTTTTAATGTCCTGTAAATTGGTGTCTTGTTTTGAGATTAGTGTAATTACAGCCTCATTCCAGGACGTAGGTAACTTTCCCCCTTCATAAATATTTTGTATCTTTCTTTTTTTTTAAGTATGGGGCAATTTGGTCTTCAAATTTCTTATAAAATTCTGCCGGGATACCATCAGGGCCCGGAGATTTGTTGGACTTTGTTTTTTGGATAGTTTCCATAATTTTCAACATGGTAATCGGACCATTAAGTATTTTCTTCTGTTCTTCTGTAAATTTTGTATTTATATATTTTTAAATACCTATCAAGTTCACATCTGTTATTCCCCTTTTGCTTATAAAGTTCCATATAAAAGGACTCTATAATTTTCTTTAAATCTTGCTTTGTTGAGCATATTTTACCCTTTTCATCTCTTAAGGTTTTTATGTATCTTTCTGCCCTATCTTTTTAAATTTTGTACGCCAACCATCTCGAAGGCTTGTTGGCGTTGCCAAGTAAAAATTGTTTGGCAAACATAATTTTCCTGGCCAGTTCCTGTTAATATACAATTTAAGGTGTGCTGTAGTTTCCTTAAATTATCCTTACAATCTACTCTAGATATGGCATCTTTGAGCTTACTCTTCTCCTTCTTGATTTGAGATATTAAGTCTTGATATTTGGTTCTCTGCTGCTTCCACATCCACCTTTCCTGGCCAATCATTTTCCCTCTGACCAAGGCCTTAAATGCATCCCATACGGTATGTATATTTATCTCAGGAGAAATATTTTGAGAGAAAAAATCCACTATTTCCTTTTTAAAATTATTATAAAATAATTCATCATTCAAAACCCAAGTTCTCATGGACCATCTAAAACTTTTTGGGACATCTTGCAGAGTTAGCATCACAGGTTTATGGTCGGCAAAAGTTGCTGGCAGAATTTCCATCTCAAGCGTATCCCTAAGCATTGTTAGTGAAGACCAAACCATATCGAGACATGACCATGATTTATGTCTGGGCGGAAAAAAAAGTGAATTCTTTTTTTATCCCCATTTTTAATTCGCCAAATTTCTACCACACAAAATTCTTATGCCAATTGAACCAACGCTCTGGGCAATTCATTTCCTTGGGAGCTTCTGGGGTGCTTGTTTTCCTGTCTAACGTTACGTCTTTTTGTACAAAAGAACAAATAAAAGCAAAAACCTAGGTCTACAGGTGCTCCTTGGACACACTGGTTGAAAACTGTCCTACTGATAACTCAGAATTGTTAGCTGCCATCTCAACACCTCTGTGTAAATCAATGTCATACCCTCTTGATAAACAGACAAAACCCCACACTTCCTCCAAAGAGCTTGAAGTGGCATTCATGATCTTCCCCTCTTTATTCTTATGTCCACCCAGTGAAATAGGTTAGGTTCTCTAGCACAGGAACAGCTGGCATTTTTATGGCTATGCAGCTCATCCTGACTTGGATGGCCCAGGCTAGCCTAAACTATACTAGCCTAGTTTAAAGGGACTGCTCAAGAGCCCCAAACACCTGAGCCACAGGAAGCAGGCTGTTCCCCACTGCCCAGCAGTTTTTGCTGTTTTCACAGGGAACAGAAAGCAGGGGTTTAAAGGGACTCGGAGTCCCTTTAAACCCCTTTGTTCTGCTCTATCCATGATGTGTCACAAGCCACCACGAACTACTTTAAAAGTTCATGGAAGTTTGTGATGGTAGACCCATCACAAACTTTAGTTTGCAAACCATGAACAGAACAAAATCTGTGATGAATTTTGCTTTGTGGCTTGGTTCGTGCCCATCCCTATCCAGTAACACCTTAGAGTCCAACAAGATTTGCAGGGTATAAGCTTTTGAGAACCAAAGCTCTTTTTGTCAGAGCTTTGGCTCTTGAAAGTTCGTACCCCCAAAAATCTTTTTTGGGTCTTTAAGGTGCTACTAGACTCGAATCTAACTCTTCTGCTGCAGACCAACATGATCGACCTCTGAAACTGTAAGCTCCTTTCCAATACAATTGCTAATGCTACAGGTGCCCTGTACCTTGGGTATATTTGTTTTGGGACTTCTAGCCAAGATGCCCTCAAGTTTCCTCCTCATTCAGCATGCCACCAACTTATTCTGCTTTCCCCCACCACACATATACTCCTGCACTCATTTTCCTGATCAGTGCTGGCAGGCCTAAAGAGAGCCAGAGTGTGTTGCTGCGGCCCTACCTCTGGTGTTTTCTATCCAGGAAGTGGGAGATAGAGAAACCTCTTCATTGGTCTCCCATTTCTTGCTGGGAGGAGCTGGAGAAAATGGAGCCTCAGTGCTTCCACTCAGAAAGTGGGAGATCATCCCAAAGGATGCTCCCTGGGCCCTCTTCAGTGATCTCCCAGTACCTGTGGGGCTGGATGTGTCAAGCATCCAGGAGCGTTGGTGGCCCTCTGCTGGGCTGGGAGCCTAGACAAATGCCCTACCCTGCTGGCTCTCCAAACAAGAACTTCCCTCTACTGTCACGTTCACTTCTCAGAAAGCTGATACAAATGAATGAGGCTGACCAGAACCCTTTCAAAGCTGTGGATGTGCACGAGCAAAATCCCTCATTGTTCTACAATCCAGGCCATTTCCCCAGGCAGCCATTTATGTCCATACTTTCACAAAAAATGTTGAATGTATCTGTGCTTTGATTGTGGCAGCTTGAAACATGGATGGCTGATTAACAAAGGTTTTTAAAATCTGGTAGCAAACACCATACATATTTTCAGTTCCTTTGGTAGAGTTTGGCTTTGAAGTAGGACTGCTGTTGTATGAAAATGTTACTTTCATGGGGTTGGCTTTGGTTTTTTGCAGGTGTTTTTAAAAAAATTAAATCAGAAAAGACACAGTTCTCTTCCATCTGCTAAAAACCGGGAAGTGAAGTCAGAACTCCTTGATAGAAAGCCTTCACACTTTGGAAATTATTATTTTTTATTTAGTTCCTTTTGCTAAAAAAATTTTTTAAATGGCACACCAGTAGGAACACATCTGGAGCACCTTCTGTGCTGAGACAACTGCCTATCTTCCTTTTTTCTCCCTAACCACAACCTCCTTTAAAAGACAGATAGGAAACACAGCATAAGGATTAGTACCATGGAAGGAACAACAGTCTTTTCAGTTGGACAAATCCATGAGTTCCCTGGCCATGGAATGGCGAATTCATCATTGTGAAGGATTTTGCAGACATACACTAATCCTGCCCTGAATCTGGGCCCAAGAGCTGCAGAAAGCAAGGTGGAATGAGAAGGCAGCGAAGCAAAGAGACACCATCTGCAGCGACCTGACTGCATAGCAATAATCTCTACACATCAAACATTCACTAGGGGAAACTGGAATGCAAGCCAGTTCCCTGAATGAAGCTCTTGACAAATCTCCATATTTGGCATGGCAATTTGCTCTTATTAATTTTTCTGATGAGTGACAACAGTTTGTTCTCTACTCGCTGAGAACAATTGTGGATCCAACTCCACCATTAATGCGGCAACCAACTTTCAACCAAAGTTTGTTCTTGCAATTAATTCTGAGTGAAAAGTTTCTCAGAAACTTCTCTAAGGTCAACTCTGAAGAAGATAAGGTTGCCAGATCTCCCCTGGCCACCGGCAGGGGTAGGGGTGGCAGCTCCAGCTTGGGAAATCCCTGGAGATCTGGGGGTGGAGCCTGGGGAAGACAGGAATACCAGTGGGGTACGATGTAATCGACTCCACCCTCCAAATCACCCATTTGCTCCAGGGGAACTGGTCTTTGTGTAAACTGTAATTCCGGAGCTCCCCTGGCCCCACCTGGAGGCTGGCATCCCAAAATGAGAATGATGTCTATTCATATTGTTCTTTGATTATCCTTGCCTTGAGCATTCTGCTTCTTCCTTCTGTTGTTACCTCTACAGATGATGGGATGTTGTTGGACTGAGACCTTTCTTGTTTTGCTTGTGGTCATTACACTATAAAGCCTTTGAGCAATGTACATTAATTTAGGAGCACTCCAGTTATTATGTCAGTTTGAGAAATTGCTATTGTTTGATCAGTCAGATTTGTTAGGATTACTTTAACTACTTATGAAGGTATTCTACATGTTGGTCCTCGCCTGATGAAGACTATTGGAAACGAATGTACTTAACGGATGTTTCATTGATGATTTTAGACCTCCATTTATTACTTATTGTATTAAATTGATAACTTTTTGCATTGTATTTATATATCTCATTAGGAGAGTGTGTTATTTCAGCTGTATGGTTCTTTGGTCTTAACTTATTCTATAGCTGTTGTTCTCTTTATTGTTATTCCCACCTGGAGGCTGGCATCCCAGGATGAAAATGATGTCTATTTGTATTGTTCTTTGGTTATCCTTGCCTTGAGCATTCTACTTCTTCCTGCTGTTGTTACCTCTGCAGATGATGGGATGTTGTTTGGACTGAGACCTTTCTTGTTTTGTTTGTGGTTTTCTGTTTTATAGAAACCCACCTTCATCCCTAGAAGAGAGCAGTGAGAGGCAGCAAGTGCCATAGCTTCTAAGAACAGTAGGTGCCCCCTAAAAGCCTATCGTAATTCACCATGATCAGATGGGTAGCTGTGTTAAGTCTGTCTGTAGCAGTAGAAAAGAGCAAAAGTCCAGTAGCACCTTAAAGACTAACAAAATATGTGGCAGGGGAGGAGCTTTCGTGAGTCACTACTCATTTCTTCAGATACCTGAAGAAATACCTGAAGATATCTAAAGAAGTGAGCAATGACTCGTGAAAGCTCATAGCCTGTCACAAATTGTACTAGTCTTTAAGGTGCTACTGGGTTCTTGCTCGTTACCATGATCAGACTTGACTATACAAAAGGTTACTCCAGCTGAGCAAGGCCTTCCCCTAATGGACCTGCCAGAGGCTAAAGCAGGAGTGTGCAGCCCAAACATGACTTAGTATGGAACCAAATATGGCTCTTGAAAAAAAGAAAATGAGATTTTTAACTTAAGTTATATTGAAGGGGTAAGTAGGATGCTAGAATAACTAGTACATGAAGGGAACGGCAGGCAAAGTTTTTTAAGGAACCAAAGGGCTTCTTAGAAATGTTTTACAGGAACAGCAACACTGGAGATGTATGCTCCAAGTGGCACAGATTTCTGCCAGTGCATTAAAATAATTGTGCAGTGCCTTCCAGTGTGTATTTATTACTGGTTGTGAGGTCTTGTGCCTGCCACTTTCTAATAAAAGACTTGCCGCAACCAGTGTTTGGGCTGTGGAAACTTCATGGATTATTAATCAATATGTCAATCATCTGTGTTGTTATGCTGTATATTTTCAGTTATGGAAACAGTATTTCTTATACTGCCCTTTTGTTAATCTCTTCCTCTGAATTTTCAGGTAATTTGGCTCTCTAATTATGAAAGGTTGTAGATCCCTGAATCTGGCTCTCTCATCTCCTGCTATGATGGGAAGCTTTTTGCCCTGGACCTACCATCCACTGCCACTTCTCAAGAGGTTAGTGGGGGGGAATGGGGGGACTAGCATCATGGCAACACCATGACATCACTTCCAGTGTGAACCCGAAGTAACATCATGTTGGTGTGACAATCCGGGATTCAGCCAAAACTCTATGGTTAAACCATAGAGTGCCAGCACTGGACTGACAACCATAGCCCTTAGGTAGATGTATTGCAATGGCAGTGGTCAGCAGTGACCACATGGCTTTATAAGGCTTCAGGATGGAACTGGCATCTCCACTTACCCGCTGCCCACTTTGTGGTAGCTCAATTAGTGGTCTTTTCTTTTCTAGTCAGGCGTATTGCCTGGAGACCAGAATGAGGAAGTCCTGTTCATAAGTATTGTGGACAGGAAGGACCTCATTCAGTTCCCACATCCCACCAATGTGTTCTTTTTGACCCAGGTCTGTAGCTGAAGCAATAGCCCAGTGTCAAAGCTGGCCCCCCTCTCACTCCATTAGGAATGCTTCCCCATAATGGGGATGATGTCATCACATTGTGCCAACCCCTGCCTCACCCCCAAGTCTGCATGACTGGCTGTTGCTAGCAGGTTGCAATATTTGTTTGTTTGTTTAACCTTTTACCAGCCCCTTCCATAAACTCCAACTCTAACAACAAAAGTTCAAATCAATCACAGAATTAATAAAATTGTATTAAAAACATGCCCAAACAAACAAATTTTAAGTCCAGTGGCAGCTTTAAGACCAACAAAGTTTAATTCTGGGAATAAACTTTCATGTACTCTGGGAATAATTCTGGGAATAAACTTCATATAAGCTTCATCTGATGAAGTGTGCATGCACACTGATGCTGATTTCCAGAATTAAACTTTGTTGGCCTTAAAGGTGCCACTGGACTCAAACTTTGTTCTGCTGCTTCAGACTGACACAGCTGCCTACCTAGTCAAAAATACTTTTTAAAAATTTGAGAATATTTTGCCACACCTACTTAAGTATACTGAAATGTTACAGAAGTAAGATGAGAGAACACAGGAGGGACTGCCAAGCTTGAGGCAAATTTGGCAGCAGGTGTAATGTATACATCTGCTCTTTGTCTTTCAGACTATTTTTTATTAGAAAAGTTCAGGCCTTTGATGAGGAAGGGGAGAGGTCAGCCTTTTCTTCTTCTGCCATGTCTTCGTGGGGCTTCTGTTTTTCATATGGTTGCTTTCTTGGATGAATTGTAAAAGAGGCTTAGTTGGTTTTAATTACAACCTGTAGGGCTATAATTGTAAATTATAGGGCTTTGGGGGCACTTCTGAGGGCATAGAAATAAAAGCAAATAAATACAGTTCCTTAAACTATTGGATATTTCCTCAGTTCTTTTCTCAGATGTCTCTTCCCCCCAAAAAACTTGCATTTTCCTATACATTGGAACCTATACACTGTCCTCCCACAGACAGCAGGCAAGCTTCCTCCTGGAGAGCCAGTTTGGTGTAGTGGTTAAGTGTGTGGACTCTAATCTGGGACAATCGGGATTGATTCCCCACTCCTCCACTTGCAGCTGCCGGATGACTTTGGGCAAGCCATAGCTCTGTACCAGCTGTTCTCTCAAGGACAGTTGTCTCAGAGCTCTCTCAGCCCCACCTACCTCACAGGGTGTCTGTTGTGGGGAGGGGAAGGAAAGGAGTTTGTAAGCCGCTCTGAGACTCCAAGTGAGAGAGGGGTGGGGTATAAATCCAATCTCTTCTTCTTCCTCCAGGCTCCAGGCCCCAACAGGCCTCTTCACTCCAGTGGGAGCAAGGGGAAGCAATGACATCACTTCAGTTTTGTATATGGAAATGATATCATGAAACTCTTAAGAATTGCACAGATGTATGGTTTTTAAAACAAAACAAAACATAGAGATGAGCAAATTCCTAGAGTGTCATGATGTCTCTTCTAGGTCCATGCCAGAAGTGATGCAATAAGATTCTGCTTCATTGTGCAACATCACCCACTGCTCACTAAAGGCTTCCCCTGATTGTCAGGTTTAAGCTGACAACCGTAACCAGTACTGTTTCGATTTTTACCCATCTGCTCTCCAAAGAGCTAAGGATACTGTACCCATATTATCCTCCCACCAGCTTCATAAAGTAGTTTAGGCTAAGGGGTGGGGGGAGTCTGGCCCAGCGTGCATGTCATCTGAGTGGGGATTTGAATGGAGGTTTTTCCTCTGCTAGCCCTATACTTTATACTATACAGCCATGACAGTATTTTTGTCTCTTTATTTATTCCTGTACTTTATTTATATCCTACCTTCCTTGCAGAGCCTCAAGGCAGTTTACATGAGGACAGTGCAATCCAACAGCATGAGACATCCAGCAAAAAATGCAATAAGACCAGGATCACAAAAATGAGAGATAATGCCAAAAAAACATATCAGACAAGGGGATGGATCTAGTCTATCTGGCAATTTCTACAAGTTCCAGTTTCCCACTACAGACCCCTCCTCCAGACATTTCTCAGGGTCCCCTGTCCCCCCAAAAAGCAGCATTTTGTTGAGATCAGTGGGCAGCAGTGGGAAGGAAGGCAGGAAAGCTCCGTTTTGCCTCTGGAAATTTTAGACTGGATCCAACCCCTGATAAGTCATAACCAATGCCAAAGTGAATGTAATTACAAAAGTAGAAAGTAATGCAGTATGACCAAGAAACAGTGGAATAGGCTATAAACCTGCTCCTCTTATAACAGTGCCTTCCTCATTCCATTATATTACAGCCTTATGGCAAAATTCTAAATATGTGAAGTTGGCAAAATATGTTTGTTAAAAATATCCAGAAGCAGGAAACTTCTTTATTAATGTTTCGGGAGTCAAAGGGCAATGTAAAGGCCTGTTATTTCACCACCCATTTTTATTCAAATGTTCTAACAGAACAAACCTTGGCAGAGGACAGACTGGCAGAATGAAGTGCCAGGGAAGCGGGGCAAAAAGACCCAGGACAAGTTGTTGCAGGGCTTTCTGGTCGCACTTCGTGGACTGATGCAAGACTATACCGGGAAGGAGGCGGAATGGAGTGTTCGCACTGCGGGGTGGCCCCTGGCAGCACTGCCCCAGTTGCACACGGTGGCACCCCGACTGTGCACGGCTTTGGTCCATTTCACTGACCTGCGCATGGGCAAATAGGTGCATAGGCACAGCAGCAATTGGGGCAGGATCCCATGGCTGGGAGCTTTAACTCCATGAGCCGGAAGTGTCTCCATGGGCGGTTGTGCACTCAAGGGCACAGCACGCATGGGCAGTTATGCCGGATCAGTGGGTTCACATTACCAGCGCTGCTTGATTGCAGCTTATTTACATCCACACTTCCAGGAAGCAGGATCAACGTGCACCCAAATGGCTTGCCACAGCTTTCACCTGGTCCTTTTTTAAAGCGGGATCAAAACGCTTCAGGATGGGGTGAGTATGGCATGGGAACACCAGACAGCTGTGGCTGTGTGAACCGGCCCACTTAATCCGCTTGAGAAACGTGCCTATATTGGGCCAAACCGCCAGTCTGAACTCAGCCCTTGGCTAAACAATAAGCTGCAACAAAGGGCTCTAAAACATACAAAGGGACTTTGTGTCAACCTGTGTAAATTCACAGCCATGGGGAGGATACAGAAGAATACACAACTCCTGGGTACAAATAAGATCCAGGCGATTTTATATCTCATCATAATTTCTGCTAAGGAGGTGAAGCCAAAGGTTTAGCAAGGGCATGTTCCTCATGCTGATCACTGCGGAAGTCCGGAAGGAGCTTTCAAACATCACTGAGGACTGCAGTAAGAAAAAAAGAGAGAGTAATGATTTATTTGTTTTTTCTTTCCTTTGCTTTCCTTTGAAAGTTCAAGCACCATTTGCAGCTGGAGGCAGGATGCACAGTTTGTCAAAGCCAAGTCCAGCTCAGCACGGCTAAGTACCGAAGGCACAGAATCTGACCCTTGGATATTTTGCAGAGGTGCTTGCACACCAAGTACAAAAACCCTCTTACATTATCTGAATATTTTCTCCATCTCCCCAAATACTAGAACTCAGGGGCATCCAATGAAGTTGATAGGCAGTAGATTCAGGACAGACAAAAGGAAATATTTCTTTACCAGAGCCAGTGTGGTGCAGTGGTTAAGAGTGACGGATTCTAATCTGAAGAACTAGGCTTGATTCCCCACTCCTCCACATGCAGCCAGCTGGGTGACCAGTCACAGTCACAGTTCTCTCAACCCCACCTACCTCACAGAGTGTCTGGTGTGGGGAGTAGAGGGAATGCAATTGTAAGCCATTCTGAGACCTCTTAAGGTACAGAAAAGTGGGATATAAACCCTACTTTTCTTCTTTTTCTTTATACAGAGAGTGATAAAAACAGGGGTCATTTCGAGCAGGAGCTCGGGGGAGCTCAGTTCCAGGAGTTGGTGCCAGCCCCCCCCCCCACGGGGGAATGCCTGCTTGTGTCATGGCTGCAGCAAAATGCCCCCACCCCCTGGAAAGGTCCTTGTTCCTCCGACCAGCCTTCTGAAGGCTTCAGCCACCACTGAAGCTATCCTCCCAGAATAGTGGTATTTCTGAGGCTTGGATTAGTAGCTGTCCCCTCTCTGCCAGCTCTTCCTTCCTTCCTTCCTTCCTTCCTTCCTTCCTTCCTTCCTTCCTTCCTTCCTTCCTCTTTCTCCCTCTTTTCTCTCTCTCTTTCTCTCTCTCTCCTTGCTTTCTTGCCTTCTGACATACCTCCGGTGATGTCAGGTGGTGTAGCATATGCAAATAAGTATGCTAATGAGTTATGCTAATGAGCTCCTGCACCTCTTTTTCTACGAAATGACCCCTGGATAAAAATTTAGAATTCACTGCCAGAGTAGGGCCACAGCTTTAAAGAGGGGTTCGATAGATTCATGGAGGATATTTCTATCATTGATTACTAATCATGGTGACTAAAGGGAATCTCCATGTTCGGAAGCAGTCAGCCTCTGAATCCCAGTGCCAGGAGCAAACATTGGGGGGATTTCTCAGCCTCTGTTGGCCACTGTGTGAGACAGGATGCAGGACTAGATGGACTATTGGTCTGATCCAGCAGGGCTCTTCTTATTTTCTTATGCTCTTATGAATGGGAAATACAAAAGGGGAAATAGGCTTGTTTCTGTTTGGGAAGACTTTTAAGATGCAAACTGAAGCTTCCCTCTGCCCACACCCACACAAAGATTTTGTCTCCATTTTAATTTTTTTCCAGAGCTGCCTATGAAAAGAAACCTGCTAAACAATTCACCTCCTCCTGTTTCTCTCAATTCTAGTGTTGTCCTTCCAAAGCCACAACTCCTGTGTATTTAAAATATATTCGGTGAAAACCACCAAAAAAGATTATTGGGATTCCTACTCAAATGAGTCCTATAGAACACTAGATTATACAGAAGCCAGACAGTGGATGGATCTTGTGGCTCCATCTCCATTCCGTTAAGAGTGGCACTCTCCTCCAGTGCGAAGAGCGACAGCAGGGGTCCCCATCCTTATTCACCTGCAAGCAGTTTTCGTTTTCTGACACTGGAAGGTGGGCACAACCAAATGGGTGCCACAAGAGGCGGAGTCAGACCCAAAGTCCCAGGGAGTGAGGTCATGCAGGCACCACACTGGGGAACCCTAAGCTAGAGGAAATCCCTGCTGAGAGTGGAATAGCTCCATAGGAACCAGTCCTGTATTTTTGTGAATTTCCATTCATGAAAGTACTTACATTCTGTAAAGTAACAAAAGCAATGAACAAAAATGAAGCCAAACAATTACAATAATTTAATTTGAAATACACTTATGCTTAAATCTTCCATAGTACTTTGTTTTATGTGCTATTCATGTCAGACAAGAAGGTTAATGGGCTCTTTCCTGGTATTAAGGCCACTGAAGAACACAGGACATGAGTGGATTGCCTCCATTGGTATAGAGGAAAAATAAAGAGTAAAGGCTGGTGTTTACTAGCTTTATTCATATATCTTTTAAAAAATATTACAAGTGTTGCCCTGTAAGGTGCTTATGCGCTCTTATACGCATAAAGTCTATAAGTGTTAATAATGGACTGTGTTGCTAAATGTGTAAGAGGGACTGAGATGCAATATGACTAGATCGCGATGCCAGCTGTATACAAATGCCAGCCAATGCCTGAGATGATGTGCCAGTGGTTCCCGAGGTCGCCAGTTCCCAGAGACATCCCTTGACACAGAAACACACAGAGAAACAGCCACTTGCCATTTTGGCTTATATATGTGCTTCCAGACACCATCAGAAAAGCCTTTCTTCATCACACAGGCAGCTTCCCTTCCCCCCACCTTCTCTACTTTGAAGGGACAAAATACTCTTTCCTGCCTTCTGTAGACAATGGACTTGGCCAGCCAGAAACTGGTTCTGCAGCCCTGAGAGCAATAAACTCATCAACACCACAAAAGAGCTAGCCGATGAGTCATTCTGACCCTCCAGGTATCTTTGTCACAATTCAGGTAGAGTGTAACATTGCCCAACTCCTTAAGCCCCCTCCCTCTTGCGGACAGGTCTTTTGGGGTGGACCATCAAGGGGTGGTCTCAAGGGAGGTGTCCAATCAAGCCCTCCCCCAGGGCCCCCGAATAAAAGAGGACACCCAGCAGTGTGTTCTCTCTAGCTTCTACTACCTCTAATCCTACCCTACCTCCACGGCTCTTGGTTGCGCAGCCAGAGTCTCCACATGTCGCTGCAGGTTCAGGACACAATCCCTAATCCCCTCATAGCCCCCCCTTATTTTTCAAGCGATAACCCAACATCTCTCTGGACAGGTAAATATTGTCCTCAACTGATACCAACATTAATCCTGCTAATGCGAATGTCTTTGCTCTATCTATATTTCTTAGGCTCTGTGTAATTGTGTGAGTGAATCTGTATTGTTTGTTTGAGTAAGAACCTTCCAGTAAAGAAACTGCTTTATTACTGAAGCCAGCCTCCTTGTTTATTTCTGGTGCTTCTGGAAGAGGTGGGACCTCTGTATATATTGGTGGTGACCCCTTTTGCCTATTGCCATATTATTAATAAGCTATAATTCCCCTATATTACTGAAAAATCAAGGCAATCAGGCTAACACAAGCAGCTTTGGGCACAGACCTAATTGCTCTCTCTTTCTCACTCTCTGTGTGTGAGTGTGTGGTGTGTGTGTGTGGTGACAAAAGTTGCTTCTACCCTATGGCAATCCTATGAAATAAGGACCTCCAAAACATCCTATCATTAACAGCCTTGCTCAGGTCTTGCAGACGGAGGGCCCTGGCTTCTTTGAGTCAGTCAATCCATCTCATGCTGGGTCTTCCTCTTTTCCTGCTGCCTTCAACTTTTCCTAGCATCATTGTCTTCTCCAGTGACTCTTGTCTTCTCATAATGTGACCAAAGTATGATAGCCTCAGTTTGGTCATTTTAGCTTCTAGGAAGAGTTTGGGCTTGATTTGATCTAGAAGCCGCTTATTCGTCTTTTTGGTAGTCCACGGTATCTGCAAAACTCTCCTCTAACACCACATTTCAAATGAATCCACTTCCTTCCTGCCAACTTTCTTCATTGTCCAACTTTTGCACCCAAATATAGTAATGGGGAATACTATAGTATGAATTATCATGATCTTAGTTGCCTTAAGTGTAAGGATCTTTTCTAGCTCCTTCATGGCTGCCATCCCCAGTCTCAGTCTCATTCTGATTTCTTGGTTGCAGTCTCCCCCTTGGTTGATAATTGAGCCAAAGAATAGAAAATCATTACCAATTTCATTTGCAATAGAAAAAATTAACAATAGTCACCTTGTATTCTAAAAAACCCCCCTCAGAAATGTAAATTGGCTCACTATAATAGGTATATTGTGGAGAAGTATTTATCTTGTAAGAATACACAAAACACACAAGAACCAGACAGCAAAGTAAGTTCGGTAAGTACTTCAGATTATTGATACCGCTGTTTCATAGCAAATTAATAAGGTAAGCTTGATTAGTAGTGCTCTTTCTCCTTTCATTTTCTTGCATATCATGTAGGTTTTATTATCACTGGAGAAGACTGGGTGTTCTTTTTCTTTTGTTTAATATACTAAGCTTGTATTGTAATATTTGATTTCCATCACTAGGTGTCACTGAAAGCTATGTTTGCCTTGCAAACTGTAAAGGTAAAGGTTTCCCTTCTCGAAAGCCAGTCAAATCCAACTCTAGGGATGCGGTGCTCATCTCTGTTTCCAAGCCAAAGAGCCAGCACTGTCCAAAGACGTTTCCATGGTCATGTGGCCAGCATGGCTAGATGCCGAGGCACACAGAATGCTGTAACCGTTCCAATGAAGTGATACCTATTTATCTACTTGCAATTTCTTGCTTTCCAACTGCTAGGTAGGCAGGAGCTAGGACAAGAGATGGGAGCTCATTCCGTCATGCAGCACTTGGGTCTCGAACTGCTGAACTACTGACCTTCCGGACTGCAGTTCAGCATCTTAACCACTTGAGCCACTGCAGCCCAGCAAACTGTGGCACCTCCTAATAATATATAAAGAGCCACTCCTTGAAAACAACTGTTCATTCAGTCTGTATGGTCAAGAGGGAGAAAGTAATCCCATTATATTGGATTGTGCTTTTTCACCCTCCCACAGAGTGGGCCAGAAACGAGTATATTTGCAGCTGCCAATTCATGTAAAACACGTATGAGCATCCCAGTCCACTGAAGAAGTGTAGAAGCAGGTTTCTGCATGTATATTATTTGTGGGATTGTAAAATGAAGTCATATGATATCCCAATGACTGTGTGTCCAACTACTAAATTGTTTCAGTAGGAGACACATTCCAGTATTTCTCTCCAGCTACATTCTGATTTAACGCTTCACATTTAAAAGCCTTTTATACCCGTCAGAACTGTGATGCTCATAAGGAAACTCACATTTGTTCTTGGTTGTATAAACTTGTCCTTAAGACCTCAAAGCTTCAGCGACACACAGAAAAATTTGATGGGAAGCTAAAACCATAGAGAAACTTGTTCAATGTACTCATATGGTATTATGCCTTTGATCAGAGGAATCAGAGTGTTTCACTGAATATCTGGAAAGAGTGTGAAATATTTAAAGGTCCTTAAAATTTCTTTTAAAACACCCCTTCTAATTCATGTTTTTAAAGAAGCATTAAAAAACAAGCAGCAAATGTTTCCTAAATAGCAGTGCTAGACAAGCCCTTTAATTAAATGTGTGATACCCACATTCCTTCTCAGTAGAAGAGAATTAGATCCTTTAAAATGTTTTCTTGAAGTGGAATATAGATCAGGAGCAGAGACAGAAAGAATAATTAAGCAGATGCAAGGTCTTTCTCTAAACTCTAAAGCAGGGTGGCTTCCCCTGAATATTTCAGATTTTGTTCATAGGAGCATGCAATGACAAGGCTGGAAGAAATGAGAGAACAGGAGCCCCTGGAGAGAGATTCCTTCTCCTAGATCTTTCTCAACCATTGAGGGGGGAAAAACAGAAAGGAAACAGAAGAAGGGGATTTTCCCCTAAGCCCTCCTGTATACTCAGCTATATACCATTGGGGTAGAGCCTACAGCTGCTCACAGGTGAAATCTGTGTTCAGTTGGCATAATCTCTTCTCCTCTGATACATTGCAAGAGACTTGAATAGAGGTAAAGTAATTAATTATGACAAATAATGAAGCAAGACTCATGCAAAGTCTTCTAAGTTTCACCACCACCCTTTAAAAATACAAACAAAACTTTCTACAACATCAGGTATGTTTTGGTTGTTATTTAAATAGATTGCTAACAGTTTTGCTAAGAAGCATCCAGCTGTTTAAAGCCTTTAATTGATGAATCTCTAATTTGCAAACCCCTTGCATTTGGGGAAAAAGGCAAATAACAATTTAAAAGGGATTTCTGTTGGTGCTTTCGCAAGTATTAAATGAGGGCTAAGAGGAGAGCCCATAAGAGAGATTGTGAGCCAAGGTCAAGCCCACCAGTGGCTGGCAGCTGCTTCTCTATCACTCTCTAAGACAGGGGGGAGGGATAAGGGGGGTTCTCATGTTAACAGAGCTCATATCCAGGTGGTCTTCTGTGATGTTTCCACAAAAGAAAAAGGGAGGAGTTGACATCTTTTTTTCTTGCATAAAATCATGTGACTTCAGAGCATTTATTATACAAGAAAATATCCTTTTAATCACACTTACTTTAAAGATCCTTTCCTCGGTGTCATATCTAAGAGCTGGGCTACATGTTACACTCACATTGGTGATGCTGCTGAAAATGGAATCCTGTTAGATGGTGAATTTTCCTCTTCTCTCTTGCAACAGAAATGTCAGATATAAGCTCCAGGCATCAAGCCAAGCCAGCTGAGCCCCCTGCCCCATTGTGACTCTCTCACACTATAACACCACACTCTATACAATTGATTAAACCATCTTCTGAGTTGGGAGTCACCATCTTTTGGAGAGCAAAGGAGCAAACACCAATGGGCAAGGCTGTTCCTACACGGAACCAAGCAATTTCTCCAAAATCTCATATAAATTAACAATGCGGGTATAAGGACCACAGCGACTGAAGGCAGCAATGGTGCTAAAGACATCAGACTTGTTTGAAAGTAATTGTGCTTAGCGTAGAAGCCTTACAATTATCAATGTTCTGAAGAAGACCCTTTTCTATATCTAAGAGAGAAGAAGAGAAGAAACTGGATTTATGCCCCACCCTTCACTACCTGAAGGAGTATCAGAATGGTTTATAATCCCTTCCCACAACAGATACCCTGTGAGGTAGGTGGGGTTGAGAAAGCTCTGGCAGAAATTGCTCTTTTTCAAGAACATCTGTGCCAGAACTATGGCTTGCCCAAGGTCACACCAGCAGCTACATGTGGAGGAGTGGGGACTCAAACCCAGTTCTCCCAGATTAGAGTCCATGCTCCTAACCACTATACCAAACTGGCCTGTTCACTGGGACCTCAATCTAGAATCAGTCATGCTTGGTTCTGACTGAAGTCAACGTGCACCACACCTATTCTCTGAGTGCTGTGCTGAATGGTTTTCCTTTTTTCCCCTTCATCCATTCCAAGAGTCTGACCCACAAAAATCAAGCCACTGTTACAAGTGACAAGGGGTATAACCTAGCTCAGGTGTCCCCAGCCATTTCTGACCCAAGGGCCACCTTCAGAATTCCAACACAGTGCGGTGGGCACAGCCACAAAATGGCTGCCAAAGGATTGGAGCTGGCTACAAAATGGCTGCTGCAGCTTACCTTCATTCACACAGCAAAGATCCTTGTGCTGTGCTGCCAGCTGCTGCCAAACATTCTGTTTAAAAATCTGCTCAGCCAATCAAATCTCCAGTGGTCAGTCAGAAGCCTTGCTGGGCAAAAGCCTGATCTGGACCCACCTGCTTTCTAAACACACTTGGTGGGCACCAGGAAAGGCATTGGCAGGTGCCATGGCACCCACGGGTACCACACTGAGGACCCTTGATCTCGCCAAAGAAAAATCTTTAGAGTCCCATTGATTTCAATAAGAGAGTTCAAACACATGTTTAAATCTTTCCCCCAAAATCCAAAGGATATGAGAGGATTTCTTCTGGCTAGACCACATCAGTTACAGTTTAGCTGATATATAAATGATCCAGGCAGTTAGCACAGGCCAAAAATAAATAGCAGATGTATATATAGTGTAGCACCTCCAGTGTATATTCTAAAATTATATTTTGTAAATTAAAGAACAGAAGCTGTGACACAGAAAGCTAGATGGGGAGAGTTCTGATGTTTGGGATGTGTTTGACACATGGCAAGTATGAGGCTGGAGGATGGACACATTAGTTGGAAGGGCTTAATCTGTGTCCAGCTAATATGGCTGTGGGGCTTATAAAACCAAAACATTTGTCTCCACACAATTCTTGAAGGGAAAGAAAAACCAAGGAAAGGGCATGTAATAGTCTGATCTGCAGTCAGCCTTATGCTGAGTCAGGGCATCTAACCACATAGCCCAGCCGCATGAAGTATGACCAGCAGTGCCTCTCCAGGGTCTCAGTCAAAACATGGCCTTTTCCAGCTCCTTTGATTTGGTAGGGTTGCCAGCTCTGGGTTGGAAAATACCTGGAGCTTTGGGGGAGTAGAGCCTGAGAAGGGTGGATTTGGAGGGAGGGGGATCCTTGGTGGGTTTTAAGAACCAGTTTGGTGTAGTGGCTGGGAGCACAGACTCTAATCTGGGAGATTCCCATTCCCCATTCCTCTACATGCAGCTCCTGGTGTGACCTCGGATCAGTCACAAGTTCTTTCACAGTTGTTCCCTCAAGAGCAGGACTCTCAGAGCTCTCTCAGCCCCACCTACCTCACAGGGTGTCTTTTGTGGGGAGGGGGAGGGGGAAGGGGAAGGAGATTGTAAGCCGCTCTGAGACTCCTTTGGGTAGTGAAATGAGGGGTATAAATCAAATCTCCTCCTCCTCCTCTTCACATAGCATCCCCCTGCCAAAGCTGCCATTTTCTCCAGGGGGATTGATCTCTGTCATCTGGAGATCAGTTTTAATACCAAGAGATCTCCAGGCCCCACCTGAAAGCTGGCAATGCTTTTACCTGGTATGATTTAACTGGCGATGCCAGGGATCCTCTACATGCAAAGCTGGTGTTTACCACTAAGCTATAGCTCTTCCTGATTGTCAGTGACTCTCCAGGATCTCTAGCAGAGAAAGGCTTTCCCCATCACCTCCAACTTTAGATTCTTTAGCTAGAGATAGCAAGGATTAAAGCTGGGGTCATCTGCATGCACAACAGCTGCTCTGCTATAGAGCTGTGGCCTTCTCCATAGAACTCAGTCAACTGAACAATGACACTGGCATTAGGCCTCCCATTTACCCACCTAGGGAAGGGAATTACCAGCTCCTAGCCCCAGTTTCCCACCCCAAAGAATTGAGGAGCAGGAGAAAAAATGGCCTCTACAAAGTGGTTCTAGGAATTTCCCTTAGTCTCTGTGGTAAAGACCATAAAGACTAGGAGCAGCCTTGTGCTTCACCCGGAAGTGAAAGAACATCTTAAAAATGGCTGTCCTCTCAGTGTAATTAACATTGTTTTATGCAAGGTGCTTGTATTTTGCAGTTGTCAAGTCTACAATATTCACTGTAGCCTTGGGATATTATGTTATAGCCAGTGTTCCCTTTAAGCTGAGTTAGTGTGAGCTAGCTCACAGCTTATTAGCCTCCGGCTCACACATTTTTGCCTTAGCTCAGGAAGGAGGACTCCAGAGCAAACTAGTTTATGCAGCTGCTGAATCGCTGGCTCACAACTTTAATGCCTGGAGCTCACAGAGTAGAATTTTTGCTCACAAGACTCCATACCTTAGAGGGAGCATTGGTTATAGCCAGTGTGGTGTAGTGGTTATAGTGTCAGACCAGGGTCTGGGAGACCCAGGTTCTAGTCCCCAGTCTGCCATGGAAGCTTGCATGGTGACCTTTGGCCAGTTGCACTCTCAGACTAACCTACCTCCCAGGGTTATTGTGCAGATAAAACAGGGGAGAGGAGAATGATGGGTATAATGGCAGGGTATACTGAAGTAAGTAAGTAATAAATAAATAAATAAAACACTCCTATGTCTCTTGTTCTAGAAGTCCTGCTCATAGTAGTGGCCTGGCTATTGGACTGTATGTGTAAAGCTTTGTCAAGTTGCATCCAACTTATGGCAACTCCAAGCAAGGGCTTTCACAGCAAGAGAGAAGCAGAGGTGGTTTGCCATTGCCTTTCTCCACAGAGACTTCCTTGGCAGTCTTCCTTCCAAGTACTGACCCTGCTTAGCATCTGAGATCTGACAAGATCAGACTCCACCATGCCACCTTCCCTCCCAATCATTGTATTAATGACCTGAAAAACAAAACAGATGCTGAATCATTCATAGAAATCCTGGTCATGATGAGACTGACCATAACCTGCAAGCATCAATCTGTGTTACTGAAGGCTGATGGATCCCCTCCAAGGCTGAGGGTGAAAAGGAGATGGAACACTCCCAGCCTGACATATTCCATCCTATGTAGCCAGTCACGTCTCCATCTAGCGCAACTGTCTGTTTCCACTCAAATGCTTTTGAAAACCTGACAAGCACAACATCCTTCCCTGTTGTTTGCGCCCAACATCTGGTGCTCAGTTGAATATTACCTCTGAATATTGATGTTCCATGTAGCTACCTTGACTTATAGGACGTGCTGCCATGAGTGGAACTGAGGTGAACTGATGGGAGAAACTTTGGGTGACTGTGATTTATATCTCTCCAACTTTATGGAAGCACCAACCATATACACGTGAAGCTGCCTTATCAGACCACTGGTCCATCAAAGTCCATATTGTCCACTGGTCCATATTGCCTGGCAGTGGCACTCCAGGGTCTTTCATATAGCCTACTGCCAGATTTTTTTTTAACCAGAGATGCCTGGGATTGAACTTGTGACTTTCTGCATGTGAAGCAGGGGCTCTTCTAGTGAGCCACAGCACCTCACCATCTGGGGCATATGGTAGCCAGTGGTTAGAATATACAATTGTTAAAAAAAAACTGGGACCAACTAAAATATCACAAAATGGGAGGGAAACATTTGATTCCCCCAGAGCTTCTAATCAAGATTGTTCAGTACAGAACTGCCAAAACAGGGCAGGGGAGAGAAAAAAGATGTTCTGCTCCCAGGAAAATGTTATGATTTCACTGTCAGAGATCTGATGTACGGTAAGTGCACAGTTCAAGATTCCCTGGAAACGAATAACAAGGCATTTCTCCCTCTCTACAGGTAGGGCTACCAGCCTCCAGATGAGGCTTGGAGTTCTCCCAGAATAGCAATTGATCATCAGGTCATGTAGCTCTGTTGTACAGAGTCTTAGACCCAGCAAGCTTTTGTGCAGGTGAAAGATGAAGATGAGGTCCATTTAAACACCAGAAAGGCTATACTGGGGGTCATGAGACCTACATCTACAAAAGAAATGATGTGCGCCATAATGAGGAGGAGTACTGGGCAAGACTAAGTGAAAAAGCTGGTTGGATCTAGCCATTAAGATGGAATATTGAATGTGTT
Organism: Lepidodactylus listeri; assembly: GCA_029233225.1. Taxonomy (NCBI): domain Eukaryota; kingdom Metazoa; phylum Chordata; class Lepidosauria; order Squamata; family Gekkonidae; genus Lepidodactylus; species Lepidodactylus listeri. The sequence continues at coordinate 27,583,385 of JARCFY010000008.1, forward strand.
GCAGACTTAGACTCCAGTTTTAAGCAGAGTTATACTCTTCTAAGTCAACTGAAGTCAGCAGTCATAGAAAGGTGTGATTTGTTTAGGATTGTGCTGTTCATTGGATTAGTTGGTGCTGTGTGCAGACTGGTTATGATATGCACCAAAGGTTACTGTGAGAGAGAAGCCGAGAAAAAGGTTGCACTCCTCTGGAGAATATAAAAGCAAGCAATTAATATGTGTCTTCAGTTTCAAATAAAAGATACACCAAGAGTCCACTGTTGTGCTTTTCCAATAAGTAGAGCGTTGAGTGTTATGTGTGCAAAATTTTAGCTTTCTAGTTAATGTGGGAGTAATGTGTGTCTGGGATAGATTACATGCCTCTTCTTCATTTAAGGAGATTTTTTAAAAACAAGCAAACAAACAAAACCCTCCTATCAAATTATTCTTGGTCTGTAGCCCTTTCTGAACATTCTAAGGCTGCGGTCAGATGGGCAGGTTGTGGCAATGTTGTTGTGGTACCCTTGTGGATTTAAAGAGCATGATCAGACAACAACATCTGCCTTCCCTGCCCCAGTCATCGCCACCCTGTTTTGACCCGCCTTCAAAGTGGAACAATCAAGCAGCAGGAAAAGTCCAGTCTTTACGAATGTCAGCACTTTCAACCAACATTTCCAGATGTCTGAACTTTCCTGTTGCAAACTTAAGCCAGCTGGGACATGTGAACCATCTGACCCATTTCCACCTTTGTTTTTTAGTCATTGACAGGATGCAAACAAGCGCATTTGTGCATGTGATTCCATATATTTTTTTTAAAAAAAAACAACCAGACGCTGCTTTTCATGGTTGAGGTGCAGCAGTAATGTGGAAGCTTGACCACAGGATGACCTTTGGGGGGGCAACAGTGGGAGGGCTTCCTGCCCCCACTGCTGGAACTTCTGGGGGCACCTGGTGTTTTTGGCCACTGTGTGACAGAATGTTGGACTGGATGGGCCACTGACCTGATCCAACATTGGCTTCTCTTATGTCGTTATGTTATGTTATGTTATGTTATGTCGTTATGTTATGTGTGGAGAAGCCACCTCAGGGTATGCTGTCTGGTCAAACCAGTGCCATTCATGGCACACCCAGACTGCTCCAAGCTTACCATCTGACCACAGCCTCAGTAGGGAGAGTGAATATGAAGGGAGTGGTGTCAGTGGCAAGCTCTACCCCACAATACATAAGTTCATTCAAATTTATATTTAGAGTCTTCAGTTGCAGTCACTCGCTCCAGTTGAAGTGGAGAGGAAGCGAGGCTATTCCCTCTGGAGGAATTAGACCCGCAGTTGCAAGATCATACAGTCCTTTGTTGCTGCAGGCCCAGCCTATCACTGTGTGATCAGATTCAACTGCAGGTGAGTCGGGGGGGGGGGGGGGTTGCCATTTTTTCCCATGTGCCTAAACAAGGAATTGCACCTCCGCACCAAGAGCCCCTATGGGTATGCGATGATGCACATACTATGAAAATGGGAGGGGGGGAAGGCACTGAGCTGGGATGGCCTGATCAGACCATCCCAACGATTTGGAAGCGTGCTTGCGCAATTAGACAGGGGAAAGTCTGTCCATGGCCTGTTGCAACCCATTTACTGCCAGATTTCCCATGGTGTCTTTTAACTCTGCTTCTGCAGTGGAGCAGTGTGGGCTGCCAATGGCTGCAGGACACTTCCCAGATGTTGCTGTCTCATCACGCCCCTTTGATCCAACCGCATTTGCGCCTATGTCAGATGTTCTGGTGCATGTGATCACAGCCTTCATATGTGCCCATGACTGGGGACACTGCAATTGCATCCCCCTCACATGTTTATTCTCCCCTCTTACAACAACTGAAAAAGATTTGTGCCTAACAAGTTTCAGCTTCCTGGGTGGAAATGTCATAACTGATCATAATCAGGGCTCCATTGGGGCCGGGGCGCGCCGGAGCGCCGCTCCAGGAGAGAGGACGCGGGGGGGCGGGCACTTAAAGCCCTGCCCCCCCGGCCTCCCCCCGTCAAAGCCCCGCTCCCCCCCGGGAAGGCCCTTCCCTTCTCCCCCCCCCCAGTTGAGACTCCCGGGGCGGCGGCGCTCCGCCGGCCCCGGGAAGGCCCTTTCCTCCTCCCCCCACCCCCGTCGAGACTCCTGGGAGGGGGAAAACTCCTCTCCCACCCACCCTGCACAAAGAAACTCCCTCCCTCCCTCCCTCCCATCCACCCATCCATCCACCCACCCATCCCTCCCTCCCTCCCTCCCTGCGCAATGTCAAAAAAAAACCTTCCCACCCACCCCCCGCGCAAAGAAACCCCCTCCCACCCACCCATTCCTGCTCAATGTCCCCAGGAAGGAGCCCCCATCCCCCTCACCATTCCTGGGGGGGGTGAGGGAGGGAGGGAGAGAAAAGCTGGGCCCCAGTGCCTAAGCAAAAGGGGGGGAGAGAAGCGCCTTGTCTGTTTGTCTCTCTTTCTTTCTTTCTTTCCTTCCTTCTTTCCTTCTTTCTTTCTTTCTTCTCTTTCCCCCCCACCTACCTACCTTCCTGTTCCTTTCCTCCCTCCCTCCCTTTCTATCTATCTATCTTTCTTTCTTTCTCCCCCCACCTACCTACCTGTTCCTTCCTTCCTTCCTTCCTTCCTTCCTTCCTTCCTTTTCTTCTCTCTCTCTCTCCCACCTACCTACCTACCTTCCTGTTCCTTCCTTCCTTCCTTCCTTCCTTCTCTCTCTCCCCCCACCTACCTACCTTCCTTCCTTTCGTTCCTTCCCCCCTCCCTCCCTTTCTTCCTTCCTCCCTCCCTTCTAACACACTTCCAGTGATGTCAGGGGGGTGTGGCCTTCTGACACTTCCGGTGACATCAGGGGGTGTGGCATATGCAAATAAGTTATGCTAATGAGCTCCTGCACCTCTTTTTTTACAAAAGGACCCCTGATCATAATCATAAACATTTTCTGGTACCCTTTGAATCCCCTGTATCATCTGGAATCATCCAGAGACTGGTATCCATACCTGTAGAGGGGGAAGAAGTAAAAATGCCTTGTTGCCACTTTTCATAGAATTCTGAACTATGCAACTACCATAAATCAGATTGTTGCCAGTGAAATCCTAAGAACGTTTTCCTGGGAATAAACCACACTGAATATGCCTGAGTAGCATTCTGAGTAGACTTGCTCAGGTTGGCATTCTAGCAGTGCAATCCTATGCAGAGTTACTTCAATCTAAGCCCACTGATTTCAGTGGGTTTAGATTGGAGACACTCTGCACAGGATTGCAGTGCTGGTCATGCAGCAGTACCCTCACCATATGTGAGTTGCCATCAGTATATAGGATTGTACTATAAATGAGTCAGTGAGGCACTTGTACTTTCTTGACTCTTACTGCACATCCAAATAAATATAATAATGTTCCCATAGAACATTTTTTCCCCTGAAGAAACAAGAGATTGATTGGGTGGTGTGGTCTCATCTTAACCTACATCACAGGGTTGTTGTGAGGATAAAAATGGAGGAGAGGAGAACAATGTAAGTCACTTTGTGTCCCTATTGGGGGGGGGGGAAGGTGGAAGGGAATAAAGTGAATAAATAATAATAATAAACAAATAAAGGAATATGTGTTATTAGTACACTATACATGCTTGCCCTTCATTGCTTTTCTATGAAACCTATTTTGAAATACTGCATATATGGCCCAGACCAAGAAGACCTCAGAGCCTCGTGGAACCAGCTTGGAAACTATGCATATGACAGATAGTTCAAACTGTTTTTAAATCATGTGATTTTAGACTGTTTTAATTATTTACCAGTGTTGTGTCCAATGCTTTTTAGAACCTATGTTGTGATCTGCCCTGACCCTGGTCATGGGGAGGGCAGAATATAAATTTAAATAAACAAACAAACAAATAAATAAAATTAGACACAAAAGTAATTACTCCACCATTCCCTTCCCTCCCTTGTAGTATAATTACAGAATATTTCAAAGCAGATTTACACCCTTTGAAGCCCATTGCCTTCCATAGATTTAAAGGATGTCTGCATTTCACTTGCCAGCGAAGGGGAGAAATGTCCAAACAATGACTGTGCAGACTCAAATACTCTGATTTGACATGGTGTGAAGAGGGGAGAAGCCTCTAAATGGCAGATTTTAATCTTGGGAAAGCAGGGAGCCAGAGGGTGGCTCTGAGGTTAAGTGTAAAAGGAGAGATCGCCAGCAGTTGCTTCAAGTAGGCTGGAGAGAGGTGGCTGTTCATGCATTGCTCTCTGAAGAAAATGTGTGCATTAGATGACAATGTAGCACACATAACAGGAAGCTGGTTGCCCCATGTAGCTACAGAGTATCTTCCATACAGATGGATCGAATTTCCCAACACTCCTTTTTGTTGAAATTTAAACAAAGGATTATCCAAATGTACAGCATCTCTCGATACTACAAAGCTAACAGTGCAATTGAATTTCTCATTGACCAATTTGACTCGACAGTTCCCATTGTCTCCATGTGTGTAGTTTATGTAAGAAGGCACCAAACCCGCATTCAGGTGACTGTGGTAGCAGCTCTGCAGACTAGGGTGGGGTGAATGGAGGCAAATGCTTCCACTTGATGCCATACTCTACGTGATATGCTGTCCTCGTGTTTGTGCAATTACCTATAAATCAGGTGTGTGTCTACCTGGAACCTGTCCAGAATGATCCTTTGCATGAGGGATATCAGTTCTGAGAATCTCATCCTTGCCAGCTGGAAAAGACACTAGACTGGAGTGCCATTGTTGATAAACCTGAAGCCCTTTGCCCAATCTATTTGGAGGATGTCAGGCTAGACACCCTTGTTAGAGATATCATTTTTGAACATTTCTTCCAAATTGTGTGGAAATGTGTTTTTTTTTGGGGGGGGGGAGTTATAGCCAGCCGTGTTTCCTGCTGAAACCAATAGAAAACAAAAAAAATGAAAACTAAATATTGCAGGAATGCGTGGAATCAAATCAAATTCAGAGACAAAAATAAAATGAAGACAATTTTTTAAATTATTTGCATACTCCTACAAAACACCTGTTCAAGATTCTGCTTGGTCATGTCTGAGGTGCCAAAACCATATGGAAGTCCACATGGCAGGAATATACAAATAGCATGTTTATATAAATCAACTGGCCAAGTCTGCATATGCTAATTGTACAGGAACTGATGAGGTCAGGTTATTGACTCCCATGAGATGGGATGTTCTTTTGTTCCAAGATATAGATAATCTGGTCCTCCACTGCATGCTGTATTTGCTCCCCCATCAAACTCATATACAATTCTTCTGTAGCACTCCTGAAGTATTGGAAGGGGTCTCACATAGAAAATAGCAGAGACATATTTGCTGTGGAGAGCAAAACAAAATCTAAACAGCTTAAACTACAGGAAGGTAGATTTCAAATTTATTTATTTATTTATTTATTATACTTTTATCTCGCCCTCCCCATGGAAGGACTCAGGGTGGCTCACAAGTGGCACACAGTGCCAATCCAATAACCATTAAAACATTCTAAAATACAACAGTAACTACAACAGTAAAACTATTCCCACTAAAGTGCTTCCAGTAATGTTGGTAATAAACAATTAGATGGTGTCTTCCCAGGGATGATATCTGGGATCCCATGACCATCTAGCCTGGGCTGCGCTCAGAGGTTGAACCTCGTCGTTGATGTTGCTCACAGTGGTAGGCAGTGATGGTGGTGGTGACTCCTAGTCAAAGGCCTGGTGGAAGAGCTCCGTCTTGCAGGCCCTGTGGAACTGTACAAGATCCCACAGGGCCCTGATCTCCTCTGGGAGCTCATTCCACCAGACAGGAGCCACCACTGAGAATGCCCTGGCCCTAGTTCCAGCTAGCCTGGCCTCCCTGGGGCTCGGAATACAGAGCCGATGTTGCGACCCCGACCGAAGTGCCCGCTGAGGTATATGCAGGGAAAGGCGGTCCCTCATGTATGCTGAACCCTGGCCATATAGGGCTTTGAAGGTAACCTTCAAGGTAACCAGCACCTTGAAGTGAATTTGGTACTCTATAGGCAGCCAGTGCAGCACTGCCTATAGGATGCCAGCCGGATGTGGTCCCACTTTGCAAGACCCATCAGTAGGCTGGCCGTGGCATTCTGCACCAGCTGCAGCTTTTGGATTTGCAACAAGGGCAGCCCCATGTAGAGAGCGTTATAGTAGTCCAACCTCAAGGTGACCATTGCATGGATCACTGTGGCCAGGTCATTGCGGTCGAGGAAGGGAACTAAGTGCCAAGCCAACCAAAGATGGTAAAAGGCTGACTTGGCAGTGGCTGCTATCTGGGCCTCCATTGTTAAGGAGGGATCCAGGAGCACTCCCAAACTCCTAACCCCCGACACAGGCACCAGTGGGACTCCGTCAAAGCTCAGGAGAGGGACCCCCCTCCCCAAACCGCCCCGACCCAGGCACAGGACTTCTGTCTTCACCAGGTTCAATTTCAGCTGGCTCAGCCTAAGCCAACCAGCCATGGCATGCAATGCCCAGTCCAGATCTTCCAGAGCAGAGTCTGACTGACTGCCCAACATCAGATAGAGCTGGGTGTCATCAGTGCACTGGTGACATCCCAGCCCATACCTCCAGGCAATTTGGGCAAGGTGGAACATGTAGATGTTAAACAACATCGGGGAAAGCACCGCCCCCTGAGGCACACCACAGTCAAGCGGGTGCCTCACGGATTGCTGCTCCCCAAGCACCACGCTCTGTCCCCAGCCCTGGAGAAAGGAAACAAGCCATTGTAAGGCCCGTCCCCGTATCCCCACGTTGGCGAGGCAGCATGTCAGCAGCTGATGATCGAACGTGTTGAACGCTGCCAACAGGTCCAGCAACACCGCCACACCGCCCTGATCCAGATGTCTCCGGAGGTTGTCAGTAATGGCGACCAAAGCCGTCTCTGTCCCATATCCCAGGCGAAAGCCAGACTGGAAGGGGTCTAGGACCAAAGCATCATCCAGATAACTCTGTAACTGTAACGCTGCCGCCCTCTCAATTAGTTTGCCCACACAGGGCAAATTAGACACCGGCCGGTAATTAGCCAATTCGGCTAGGTTGAGATTTGATTTTTTCAAGAAAGGGTGAACCATCACTTCCTTGAGTGCCTCTGGGAAACGCCCCTCATGCAGGGACGTGTTGATAATCTCCTGGGCGGCACCTCACAGCCCCTAATGGCCAGCTTTAATCAGCCAGGACGGGCACGGATCAAGGATGCAAGTGGTTGGGTGCACAGTCACAAGAAGTCTGTCAATTTCCTCCAGGCTGAGCAGGCTGAACCCATCGAAACCCGGAGTTGAAGGCATGCAAGGGGCCTCGAGTTCCCTTACTGTTTCAAATGTGGTGGGGAGGTCGCAGCAGAGCACCAAGACTTTATCCGCAAAATAGCTTGCAAATGCCTCACAGCCGCCAGGGGGCATTGGATCCTGCAGTGCCATCTGGAACTGCATAGGGTCCATTTGGCTTCGCAGGCAAGCTAAAATAAGTTCACCACCTAGGGATTGGCGTGGAACATTCAGACAGGCCCCCAAGGCATAGTGGTTCGACCACAGCACCGCCAAAGCAGTAATCTAGTCCACTATTACCCTTATGGCAAAGATCAGATCGAGCGTGTGCCCAGCCTGGTGTGTAGGGACTGAGATGTACTGAGAGAGTCCCAGTGCCGCCATGGATGACACCAGGTCCGCTGCCTGACTGGAGGTTGCGTCATCGGCATGGACATTGAAGTCACCCAAAACCACTAAGTTAGGGTGCTCCAGTGCCCAGCCTGATACAGCCTCCAACAGGGATGGCAGGCTGCTGGCCGGTGCACTAGGTGGTCGGTACACCAGCCATACAGCCAAACTCTCTTTGGCCTCCCACACAAGACCAACACACTCCAAGCCTGTGATCTCTACCGACGGGAGCACCCTGAAGAAGTAAGCCTCCCGAATGAAGATTGCCACACCTGCCCTCCACCCCCTAGTCCATGATTGGTGTAGGACCGAGAATCCTGGGGGGGGGAGGAGTTGGGCTAGAGCTACCATCTCCCCGTCCCGCACCCAGGTCTCAGTCACGCACGAATGAACATCAGAAGAAGCTTGCTAAGAGTATGAGCAGCTGAGTAATGGAACTATGATCCTTCCCACACTAGACCTTAAATCCTGGTTCAACCCTGTCCCCGAACTTACATTCTACACTACACTCAAGTTCTCCCCTGTAATTATCTTGGGATATTTTTACATTCTACACTACACTCGAATTCACCCCTGTAATTATCTCAGGGTATTTTTGCATTCTACACTACACTAGAGTTCACCCTTGTAATTATCTCAGGGTATTTTTTGTTTCCACATTACAGTGAAGTCACCCTGGTTTTGCCCCACACTTGTCCTGGGGTAAGTGGATGCTGTTTTAACCAGGGATAAATGCAAGATATTGTGTCATGAGTTGAACTCTGATAAAACCAGGGATGAGATCCAAGTGTGAAAAGGACCTATATTACATACATAGGGGAGTGATGGGGTTTCCTTCACTGTGGAGATCTTCAGACACAAGCTGGACATCCCTCAGTTGAATGAATGGATATAGTTTATTGCAGTCAAAGACCATAATACAGTGAATACAGTTAATATAGCAGCTATCAGAACAATGTCTTATGTGACAATGTATATTATAAAATATTAAAACATTAAAAAATATTTACAAATCCCAATGCCAATAAGATAAAATCAACTTAACCGGTTAGTTATGGTACCACTCTTTCCTAATGCAATAGGCTAACGAACAAAATTTAGCCACCATACAAGTTATATTCTGATTTTTATCTGCCAACATCATTGAGAGGAGAGTCCTCCTACTATGTCCTGGGTGTGATTTTATAGTGGGATTTATAAATATCTCTCTATTGTGCTGGTATAATCTACAGTAAAAAAAAAACAACAACACATGTTCCAGAGTTTCTTCTCCCTTTCCACAAACAAATTCCTTTGCGTGGTTTTGTTATATCTAGCTTCTAAAATGGCAGAGGGTAAAGCATTATATCTTAGGATTGTAAAAATCCTCCTGTGTTTGGCGTTCTCTAGCATTTTAACATACGTTCCCAGAGTTAGCTTCCTACCACCTTGGGTCTCTGGCTGGACTAGATGGCCTTTAGGAAACTTCCAATTCTAGACGTTTAGGACACTAAATAAAGCCACACTGCACTGTCTTAGATTCCTCTGGTGGTTCATTGATGTGTTTGTTTCTGTTGTTTGAAAGTGCAGCATAACACATGCATCCAGTGGTCACTGAGGTTAATGGTCCTGCTGTCTTTGAAATCCATCATTTGGGAGTCTCCCGAGCCCAGAGGCATGCATATTGTGGAAATTGTTGAATGTGCTCAGTTTAAACTTACAGCGCTAGTGAAGTGCAAATGGGTCAGTCAATTTGCCAGTGTCCCCTTGAAGGACAGCAGACAGGGCACTCCTGTAAATACAAGCCCAATTCCCTACAGAGCCAAATACTTCCCCAATCTGTTCTTCTAATCTGCAGTAGAAGAATCCCAGCAGAAAGGAGCAGTAGAGGGATACCAGCAGAAAGCTGTTGCCCCCAGTGTTCCCTCTAAGCTGAGTTAGTGTGAGCTAGCTCAGTTTTTTTTAGCCTCTGGCTCACCCATTTTGGTCTTAGCTCAGGAAGGATGGCTCCAGAGCAAACTAATGTATGCAGTAGCTAAATCGCTTGCTCACAACCTTAATGCCAATAACTCACAAAGTAGAATTTTTTGCTCACAAGACCCCACAGCTTAGAGGGAGCATTGGTTGCCACCTCTCCTGCTGGAATGATGGAGCTTCAGAATGGCCAGCACTGTCATCTGTACGGCATAGAAACTAGTTTCTTAGTATCTTTCTTGAAAGGAAAGATTCCCCAGGGGAAAGAGAGAGGGGGGAAACATTGTTCCCTGGGAAAATAGACCCTAACACTTGGTCCTTCCTGTGCACGTATGAAGTGAACTTGAATGACCACTCAAGCAGGCCTGTAGCTACAGTGGGGCCTCCTGGGGCCCAGCCTCCCAACTTCTTCCCAAGGCCCCATGACTTTTGGGGAGAAGCAGGTTGAGACCCTGCATGCACCTGCACTCCAAGCTGCAAATTCGTGGCTTGGAGTGCAGGTGTGCATGCCCCCCCCCCCCCGGCTTTTCCCTCAAAGCATTTAAACTTTAAATACTTTAGGGAGAAGGGGGCTATGCACCTGCAGTCTAAGCTGCAAATTTGCAGCTTGACATGCAGGTGCATGCAAGGTCTCCCCCTGCTTCTCCCTCAAAGCATTTAAAGGGACTCTTTAAATGCCGGGGGGATGCCTGGGGGGGGGGAAGTGGGACAGCATGTGGGGGCTGCATGCGAATTTCAGTGCCCCCTGATTTTATTAAAGGCCACTAAACTAAAAAAAAAAAATCCTGGCTACGGGCCTGCCACTCAGTCTTCTGTCCTAATGCACGATGATTCTGTTTTTGGCAAAGAATTTTGGCAAATCAAACTTGACTGCAAGAGCTATTTTCTCTCCAGTCCAGTACTACATATTAACAAGGCAAAATGAGAAGCGTTTTGAGCTTTGGGTGTGTGTGTGTGTGCGCGCACGCACGTGTGTGCGCAGTTGGTAGCATTCAGCACAGCTAATGGCCAGGGCTCATTTCGTAGCAGGAGCTCCTTTGCATATTAGGCCACACACCCCTAATGTAGCCAATCCTCCAAGAGCTTACAGAGCTCTTCTTACTGGTGCTACTGTAATCTCTTGGAGGATTGGCTGCATCAGGGGTGTGTGGCCTAATATGCAGAGGAGCTCCTGCTATGAAATGAGCCCTGCTAATGGCCCAGTAGCCACTGCTGCCCCCTGCTCCCAATTCACTGGCTTGCCTGGAATATCTATGCTCCCCGATCATCATGTGCAGGTCATGAATCATTTAAAATTGGCTACATTTGAGCTGCATTTTGCACCTGCACTGTTGACAGCTTAATCAGTCAGTCAGTGCCATTCATTATGCTGGTGCATGCTTGGAACTTACTTGATCAAACTATAGTTCCCAGGTGATAATGAAAGAATGCAGGTGCAAGTTATTTACAAAGTAATTTAGAGCACTCATTGAAGACACTGTGAGCACTGTCAGGATCAGAGTGGAGGCCAAGGTGAGCATGACAAGCCCCGGTAGGCTGGTTGGCAGCCTCCACTCCAGCTTCCAGGTGAGGCCTGGGGATCTCCCACTTTTACAACTGATCTCCAGATGACAGAGATCAGCTCCCCTGGAGAAAATGGCTGCTTTGAATGGAGGACTGTATGGCATTGTACCATGCTGAGGCCCCTCCCCTCCTCAAACCCCATCCTCTACTGGATCCACCCCCAAAGTCTCCAGGTATTTTCCAACACAGGCCTGCCAACCTTATTGGAATGGGAAGCCAAGAAGTCCACCTGAGGCAGACAGGTTAACAGTAACCTCTTACTTCCTTTATTCTAGAACTAACACAGTTCAGCTCTCAGTCTTCTACTCACAGCATTGAGAGCAGCTTCTGCACTCTCCTTCTGCCTTTCCTAACTCAAGGCTGTTCCGTATTGACCTTTTAAAATTTTGCGTGGGTGTCACATAGGATTACCAACTCTGAACTGGGAAATTCCAGGAGGATTGGGGTTAGAGTAAGGTGGAATTTGGGGAGGGGATGCTGTAGAGTCCACCTCTAAAACAGCCATTTTCTCCAGAAGAAGTGACCTCTGTAGTCTGGAGATCTATAGTTTGATCTTTGCCATCTGCAGATCAGTTGTAATAATCAGGGATGGCTATCTACTGACTGAGTTCCTGGGAGGCACCCATTCTCTAAACACAAGTCAGGTAGTGGAAGTATATGAAGCATGTCCAGTCAAATCACATAAGGAAGCCATGGGCTTTCAGAGAGATCCTCTCCACAATGTAATGCATAAATGGTGAAAGAGAAACAAATGAATCAGGATTATGTGTAATGAAAATAAATGAAATTAAAAGGAATCGGTGCCTATCAAACAAGCAACAACAAACCCAGAAATGGTCATTCTTGCACTACTATCTGAGAAGCCACCAGTGCATCTTAAGACAGTGAATGCCATGACTTATTGTGCATTTTGTGAGGAATTATGTCCCTTAGTTTGTCCTGAAAGCTGTTCAACAGCTGCACTGAATGCCCTGACTTCTAGTACTATGGGAGATAAAATAGCTAATTTTATAAATCTCTCCTGTCGTCCTGTAGTCATGATTTTTCTGAATGGAATTTTGACCTTACATGCTGTAGGGAGCAGCCAGGAGACCAATAAACATGGCTTTGGGTAGAAGGGAGAGTAGAAGAATAAACAAGTCACATTCCCTTTCACCTCATCTTATCTAAGGCCTGGAGATATATGTTCTGCTCATACTTCCCAGAGAGAGAAAGCAGAAGTCACTGATGCTCCCATGCTGCATTATGAGAAGAAGAAGAAGAAGAGGAAGAGGAAGAGGAAGAAGAAGAAGAAGAGGGGGAGGGGAGATTGGATTTATACCCTGCCCTTCACTCGGAGTCTCAGAGCAGTTTACAAACTCCTTTCCTTTCCCTGTGAGGTAGGTGGGGCTGAGAGAGCTCTTTCAAGAACTGCTCTTTCAAGAACAGCTCTGACAAAAATATGGCTTGCCCAAGGCCATCCAGCAGCTGCAAGTGGAGGAGTGGGGAATCAAACCCGGTTCTTCCAGATTAGAGTCCATGCACTTAACCACTACACCAATACTGAGGCCACCTTCAGTATTCAGGAAACAAAAATAGATGTTCTTCTCCAGTGGTTACATAACCACATTAATCACAGGGAACCTATGAGGTGAGATGTTGGCCATACACAATGTTGTTGTACTACATCCTAAACATCTGGAAGGAAGTCACACATAACATCAGGCCCTTAAGCAGGTACAGTTGTAATGGAATATTCCATTGGATCAGCTATGCAGCACTACAGGGACAAGCAATTTATTTTGAAAGCACATCTGCTCCAGTTCCCAAAATGGCCATTGTAAGGGGATTAAATGTCTTCATCCTTTTATGTGTGCAAATGGGCTCGGGACTCCCTCCTTTCAAATGTATTGTGTGGTCTAAACGTTTTAAGTCAGGCATTGTTTTATTAATGCTCACTAATGCCTAAGGAGATGTGCAGTGAAGTGTGAGCATCCACTGTCATTTTCCCCTGCGCTGCACACTGCTAAATTTTCAACCAGCCTACCAGAAGTGATGAATGTGTCTCAAAATCTATATTGCAATATCTGTCCTCAGGCATGCTGGACATCTACTTTTACTTGGAATTATTTTGCCTATTTTCCTGTTTCTATGCCACATTTGGCAGCTAATGTTTTAGAGGTGCAAGAACAGACAGTCTGTGGGCAGAAAAGAGTGAGGGTTCAAGCTTTCCTCTTCGCATATTGAACTGATAGCTGCAATACACCTCTTTGGCCACCTGCAGCGCTGCTGCTTCTTCCAAAGGCCTTGGTAGTGAGGTGGACAAGGAAATTGGGGATGACTGCTTAAGGTCAGAGCAAAAGAGTGCAACAGGAGCGGAACTATCCTAAACAGAGCTACACCCTTCTAAGGCCATTAAAGTCAGTAAGCTTACATTTTACTCTTAAGCAGACTTATACCTTTTTAAGCCCATTGACTTCAGTGGATTGACTTCAAGTTAGGGATGCCTGGGGATCCCCCTGAATTACACCTCATCTCCAGACTACAGAGATCAGTTCCCCTAGAAAAAATGGCTGCTTTGGAGGGTGGGCTCTATGGCAGGGTACCCCACTGATTCCCCTCTCCTCCCCAGGCTCCACTCCCAAATCTCCAGGAGTTTCCCAAGCTGGAGCTGGCAACCTTAGGACTGAGAAGATGTAACCCTACCTAGGATTGACTGTTACAGTTGTGTAACTTGATGAATAAAGCCTGCCCCCACCTCCCACCTCTGGTATTCCAAGGAGGTCTCCCATCCAAGTACTTGCCAGAGTCGACCTTGCTTAGCTTCCGAGATCTGATGAGATCGGGCTTGCCTGAAGTTTCCAGGACAGGGCTATTTTGCTGGATTTTGAAAAGGAAAGAGTCACCGTGTTGATATTACAAGGCAATAGCAGTGCCCAGTCGATGACAGTGCAGTGTGTGGCGTGCCTGACTATATAAATGGAAGAATCTATACAATAAACAAGCTCCAATCTAATTTGGGACACACCAATAACAATATGGGACAAGGGGTTAATCCAGTTTGCTTCTTGGCCAAGGCTACATCAACTTTTCGATTCAGGGATTGTATTGATGCCATTTAAGATCTAGGCAACTGACACTTTCACTTTATTAAAGCAAATAGCCATTTTAGAAAAGATTTTTCATTTGCAGCAGGTAATTCAGCTTTACAGGATATCGGAGAAGGTCCAGGACATGACGGTTGACAATACAGAACAAATGTGAATCACCAGCAGTCCATTGAGCCCATGTATCTTAGATTAGAGGATGTGCGCCAAAGGAACTCGACTTCTCTTCTTGGAAGATGAAATATGGAAAACTGTTTCATATTATTTCAACACTGATTTGTATAGGAATAAGCAGATTTCCCTCATTCTTGGCCTTTGATATCCATGGGACTATGTTTCCTTATCTCTCTATACATTTTTACCCAACCTCTCTCCCAAGGAGCTCAGTGACTCATATATGGTTCTCCCCTCCTCCACTTTTATCTTCACAACAGCCGTGTGAGGTCTGTGACAAAATGTGTGTTCTCCTGGGAGGCTGGCAAGCAGCAAAGTTTGGTGTAGGGTTTCCATGCTCAGATTTGGTGTGCTAAAAGTATGCAAGCAGCAAAGTTTGGCAAGAGCCAGTTTGGTGTAGTGTTTAGGAGTGCAGACTCTAATCTGGGAGAACTGGATTTGATCCCCACTCTTCCACATGCAGGCAGCTGGGTGACCTTGGGTCAGTCACAAGTTATCTCAGCTGTTCTCTCAAGAGCAGTCCTTGAAAGAGCTCTCTCAGCCCCACCTACCTCACAGGGTGTCTGTTGTGGGGAGGGGAAGGGAAAGGAGATTGTGAGCCACTCTGAGACTCCGAGTGAAGGGCAGGGTATAAATCCAATCTCTTCTTCTTCTCTTCTTCAAACCTCCGTGTGGCATTTTTAAAAAGTTTTTTCTCTCTTCTCTTCTCACTGGGCAGAGAACTGGCTGGGAAGAAAGAAGTCCACCAATGGCTTTCCAGGCTTACCTCTTAAGAAATGCTAATGGCTCTTGCTAGAGACAATGGAACGGCCAAGCCTCCCCCTTTTCCCCTCCCCCCTTTTCCTAGCAGGAAATAGAGGCTTGGAGGGCATTAGGCTAGAACAGCCCAGGAAAAATCTCCAGGAAGGTGCTGGAGGAAATGCTTCGCTGACCTGGACTGACTGTGTCAAGTGGGAGAGGAGACAGAGATGATAAAATCTTAATGCAACAGGAAATAGCTCTCTATTTTCTTTCAAATGCTGCCTTGAGGAGAACTCTGAGCTCTGGTTTGCAAGCAGGCAGCCATTGGCCATGTGGTCACCTGGGAGACTTGGAGCAAGTGTGAAAGAAAAGCCCTTCCAGGGAGTTGGGAACCCCGTGGAGGAAAGGGCAGAACAAGGCCTGCAGGCCAGAGCAGGCACATTCTGCCACAAGGTCAATTAGGCTGAGAGGTAGGGTGTGGCCCAAGGTTACCCAGTGAGCATCAAATTGAAGTAGGGATTTGAACTCATTAGTCCTGGTTGAATATTCAAACCACTATAACATACTTGCACTTCCCCATAGGCAACTCCCCCTGGGTTCTAGGTTAACTAGAAGCTTTTCTAAAAACAAGTGTGCCATTGGATGATATACAGTCTACTGCAGCTTTCAATTAACTCAGTTCACACATGAACACATGCGAAGCTGCTATATACTGAACTAGACCATTGGTCCATCAAGGTCAGTCTTATGTATTCAGACTGACAGCAGCTCTCCAGGGTCTCAGGTAGAGGTCTGTCACATCACCTACTACCTGATCCTTTCAGCTGGAGAGTGCTTCTACATCTAGGAATGCCAGTCTCTAGGTAGGACCTGAGAATCCCATGAAATCGCAGCTCATCTCCAGACTACAGAGATCAGTTCCCCTGGAGAAAATGGATGCTTTGGTGGGTAGACTCTATGGAATTAGACCCCACTGAGGTCCCTGTCCATACCCCTAAATCTTCAGGAGTGTTCCAAACTGTATCTGGCATCCCTAACCCCCAGCCTCTTCCAGTGGCCAAAGGGGACCTAGCAACCATATCTGATCCTCCTCCATGTTATCAGTGTACATGTTATCAATAAAACACTGCACAAAAGCACTCTTGATGTGATCATAAATCCACATTGCATCCAGATGCTCTTTTGTTTTTACTGACACACACAGGAACTACAAGAAGCATCTGGATACAATCAGATATATCATATGGTCACATAAAGATTGCTTTTTTGCAATGTTTTACCAATGGTGCACATTAATAATGGGAGGAAAGATAGGGAAATAGCTGTAGCATAACATCTGCACACAGTGCTGTGTACTAAATGTGAAAACAAAAACATGCCACAAAGGATCCCTAATACATCATTCCAGTTTTTTTACAAAAAGATTAAGGCATTTCAAATCCAAGGAGAACTTCAGATGTAAAGGGCTTTGGAAGCATCTCTGCTTTCATGAGGCATAAAAGGCAGCTTCAGATGTCTGTGTATCAGATCAATCACTGATGGATGTCTCATTCTGCCTAGGCCAATAGGTGAATTTACAAAAGCGTCAGTTCATCTCCTTGAGGGGCTATATTGAGACAACATAAATAAGATACCAAGGAAAGTAGAAGTCCATAGGAATCCCCCTTTACATGTGAGTGTAGCATCTTACTTAAAGAAAATGGGGAGAAGTAATTTTGTTTCTAGTGTTTTGATCATATTTTCTTTTATGTAACTGTAGAATTACAGATCGTCAGATCTCGGAAGCTAAGCAGGGCCACCCCGGGTTAGTACTTGGATGAGAGACCATTGAAAAAGTCCAGGGTTGCTACTCAGAGAAGAAGAGGAGGAGGAGGAGGAGACTGGATTTATACCCCGCCCTTCACTACCTGAAGGAGTCTCAGAGTGGCTTACAAACTCCTTTCCCTTCCCCTCCCCAAAACAGACACCCTGTGTGGTAGGTGGGGCTGAGAGACCTCTTTTGAGAACTGCTCTTGAGACAACAGCTCTGAGAGAACTGTGACTGACCCAAGGTCACACCAGCAGCTGCATGTGGAGGAGTAGGGAATCAAACCCGGTTCTCCTAGATTAGAGTCCGTGCTCCTAACCACTACACCAAACTGGCAAAGAGGCAATGGCAAACCACTTCCGAATGTCTCTTGCCTTGAAACCACTCCATGGTTGCCCTAAGTCAGCTGTGGCTTGACGGCACTTTCCACCAGAGCTGCAGAATTTAGACTTCAAATAGACATTTCCTGAGAGGAAGGAGAGGGCACGTCAGGTGAGGAACTTTCAGCCTGCTTTCTAATTGGTGGGTGAGGGTGAATGATGGGACTCTAATTGAGAATTTACATTGCGAGTGCTGGAGAGACAGAGGTGTCGAGCACAGGATGGCTCAAGTGGCTATTCCCATTAAATATGATGAGAACGAGAGGAAAGGGAAGCACTTGGTGGGATGATACCTGTGATTACTTTTGTGCTGCTTCTGTTGAAGAGCATCTTGAGCAGGCACAGGGTTTATTGCCAGAGAGGAAGGAGCATCTTCAAAGAAGTTCAGCCTTAACCCTCTGGCAGATCAGTGTGTGTGTGTGGGGGGGGACCTTACACACATTGTATTCTGTGGTATATTTATATCCCAATCCAAATTCCTAATGTATCTTGGAGTAAAAAATGCCACCCAAAAATATTGTTCATAGCAGCAGATGCCATTGTGTAGGTAAACTAAATCACATACCGTTACTGTTCCATTGTAACACCTTTTCCCCCCAGAAAGAACTCAAACTTTTCAGAAAGAGCAAAACTTCTCTTTTTTTCAGAAAGAACTAAAACTACGTTTTGAAGCTAAGATATTAGAAAACTGACATAAAGTTTCATGATTGTTAAAGGAACTTGTCTAAAATTAATTATCTCCAGTGTTGTTTGCATCCTGGCCGATTTTTCTTCCCCAAGAAGATACTATCATGAGGTATATGTTTTCCAAGATATCAGGAAGAGTCATTCGGTCATCAGACAGGGCTGATTAAAAAATATGTCTCACTGAATGTAAGAACCTCATGGGGTATTTTTGAAACCCTGGTACATTATATAGACTGGGGTAAAGCAGCACCCCAAATGTCATAATCAGTATGTTTCTGAGGTTGTTTATTCCCTTTCTCCCCAGTGGGGACCCAAAGCAGTGTACATTGCTCTCCTCTCCTAAATATTATACTCCCAATAGCCCTGCAAGGTAGGTTAGGCTAAATTTCAAGAGGAGGAGGAGATTGGATTTATACCCCGCCCTTCACTCGGGAGTCCAGAGCGGGCTTACAATTTCCTTTCTCTCCCCCTCCCCACAACAGACACCCTGTCAGGTAGGTGGGGCTGAGAGAGCTCTGAAAGAAACTGCTGTTTCAAGGACAGCTCTGACAGGACAATGGCTTGCCAAAGGTCATCCAGCAGCTGTATGTGGAAGAGTGGGGAATCAAACCCGGTTCTCCCAGATTAGAGTCTGCTCACTTAACCACTACACCAAACTGGCTTGGCTTTCAAAGATTTAAAAGGATGGCCAGGTCTCCCCACCCTCCATGGACCCTTGGAGAGGAAAGGAAGGCATAACTTACTGAACTGGATGACATCGGACCTCTGGAAGCTCTCTGGGACTGCATCACAGCTACCTGCTGTCTCTTCTTTCTGCCTGCAGCAGTCAGAGGTGCCCGCCTAGACCTTGGCATCCAAAGCCGTCATGCTTGCCTAGCAGCCATTCCCGGACTATCAAGGCCTGGATAGGCTCCATGCTAACCAGCTCTGTAACTCAGGCCTTCCTTCCCTTGTTTTTCTCTTTTTAAAAGTTAAAGGAATGAGCCACAGCAAGGAGAGGGATTTCCTTTTTAATTTCTAAAAAAAGACTTATAAGCATATTTACTAGGGGGTAAGTCCCATCCAGCTCAATGGGATTCACTTTTGAGTATGCATGCTTAGGATTGCACAGTTAATCTCACAAGATAACACAGTATTTCTAGTTCACATAACCCAGTTCCCTTGTGTGGAATGCATGTCATTAAAAAAGTTACTGATCTGCAGGTGGAGATTTATTCACTGAAAGTGTTCCACCAACCATTCGGGTGAGCATATTAATCCTCAGAAAGCCCTGGCAGATCTAACAGCAGCAGAAGAGAAAGAAACACACACATGCATACACAGAATCAGACAATATGTTATTTGCCAGGTATTATTTGCTCAGCTTTACTTCATAAGCTCCGAGCTGAACTCTGAAAGTGTGACAGTGTTTACTCACGCTTGCTTCCATGGAACACCAAAAGCCAAGTTCATTTTCTGAAAGGGCATGAAGTTAATTATGATTTCACAGGGGGTGGTTAAAATGTGCTTTGCGGGGAAGGGATGGTCAAGGAATGTATGTCACTAAGTCATAGAACTATTTGGGGGCCAGGTGAACCAGAGCGAGTTGTTCAATTGGTGGGTACCATTTCCCCATCTTTTCTCTCATTCACTGTCTTATCTCCTCTCCAGCTTTGGATGCCCTCTGTTTTTACAACCTTTCTGTCATTCATTCATAAAACAATCCACTGAGGAAGGCCATTCACTGTAATTTTATGGTGCTGGTTGCCCACCAAATGCTTGCCCGCTTTGTGGTGAGTAGCTGACCCTCTGCCCCATTATTGGACATTAATTAATTAATTTGTTTGTTTGATTTGCACCTTGCCTTTCTCCCCAGGGGGGACCCAAAGTGGCTTACATCATTCTACTCTCCTCTGTTTTATCTTCACAACAATCCTCCATTGCTGGGGCCTTCCCCCCCCACACCACTGTGACAGTGCCCCAGAGGGCCCCAGCACTTACCTGGAATCTGGGGATGGCCCCAGCAATGGAGGAGGGAGACAGCAAGGAAGCTAACCCAGCAGCGTGGCACTCCGAAGATGGGCACCCCCGTATCAGGAGCAGCAGACTCAACGTCAATGGAGGGCAGGGCAGGGCAGGCCCCTCTGGAAGCTGCAAGACTCAGCATCCTGCTTTAAGAAGAGGATGGGGCCAGGGAGAGGGAGCCAGGCGGGGGGAGTGGGGAGAGGGGAAAGGAGAAGGGTATAAAAGGAGGGCGAGGATGAGTCAAGGAGGACCACCCTGAGGCAGCCACAGAAGCCAACCGAGAGAGAGAACAGGATCTGGCACAGGCACCCAGGAGGTGTGTGGTGGCAGGGAATTGTGACGGAACCTCCCTCCCCCACTCATTGGACTGAGATCCTAGTCCTTCAGGGGGCGGAAGAGGTGAGGGACAGCAGGGGGTGGTGCAGGTGAGGTGGCTGGGTTGCCAAGGGATGTGGGGACAAGCAGCAGTGAGGAGGGGTCCAAAGGCTCCTGTGACAGCAGGTTAGGGTGAGAGAGTGTCACAGGCCCAAGGTCACCCAGTGAACTTCCATAGCTTGAGTGGAGATTTGAACTCAGCTCTCCCAGATACCAGTCTGACACACTTTTTAGTTTAATTGTCTGTTGGCCTCATAAGGTACCTCAGAACCTGTGTCCTGAAAGTCTTTTAAAATATTTTATTATTTTATTGAAACACATATGCCCCACCTTTCCTCATAGTTCAAGGCAGATCTAAAAGATTTTTGTTCTCAGCCTCCAAGGCAGGGGGGACTATTTTGTGTCAGACCCAATTTTCAAAGGAGGCATAAAAACACTATTGTTTCTTTGCAAACCATTGTTACCCCAAGCAGAGCAACCAATGAAATAACAGAACTTTGAATGCCGTTAAAGCCCTCCCATTGTCTGCAGACTCTGCTTCCAGGTCTCTCACCCACTCTCCATGGTATAATATGGGGTTAGCTGCTCAACTTAAATGGCCCACTGAGAATTTTTGGACCCTCCTTTAAATTGGCCTGGAAGGGAGCTCATTTTGCCTGCTCTGTGTGGTGGTATTGTTAAGATAAGCCAGGTCTTTGGGCTGGTGAGGTCATATCTCATGCCAGAATACAACAACTTGCTACCATAGATTGAGCTAACTGGCAAGCACCCCAAGCCAGCCAAGGATGGGGAGCTGTTCCCATTGGCTTGGATGGCCTGGTGAGTTGGAACAGGGAACACCCTTGGCCTTTAACCAGCATCAACTGAGCTTTTACTTGCTGGAGTAGCATGTGAAAGGGAGAGCAATGAGGCTCAACCCCTCTTGGCACTCTTTCCTCAGCAGCCTGGGTTAAATGAAGCCAGTGGGAATGTTAGCCAAGTTTGGTGGCTCTGCCCAAAGTGCTGCCTAATGTGACTGACTTTTTGGTAACAGAGGCACTAATCCTAGGATATTTGACAGATGTAGGCTGGTGATCACATGCTCCTTTAGATCTGACATAGGTGCAGATGCCTGACAGATCTAAAGGGAACGGATCAGACAGCAACCGCTGGGAAAGGTCCCACAGTCGTCGGCAACCGGTGATGCTCACCACAGAAGCGGAGTTAAAAGACACTGGGGAAAGTCTGGTCCTAAAGCTTGCCAACGGGCCACAGATGGACTTTCCCCTGTCTGATCACTCAAGCACACTCTCATGCCATTGGGATGGTCTGATCAAGCCATCCCAGCTCCATGCTGTATTTCCCCCCCTTTGCAGTATGTGCATCATTGCATACTCCATAGGAGGCCCTCAGTGCAGAGGTGTGATTCCTCGATTGCTCGTTTATGTGCAAGGGAAACAAAGGGGGGGAACACAACTCATCCACAGTTGTGTCTGATCACTCAGTGACAGGCTGAGCCTGCAGCTTCAAAGGGCTGTGTGATCTCACAAGTGTGTGTCAAATTCTTCTGGAAGAAATAGCTTCTCTTCCCCTGGGCTTCAACTGGCATGTGTGACTGCAGCCCCAGATCAACCTTCAATACAGTGGTTAACTGTGCACTGGTGGCTCATGTTCTTATTTGGAGCAGGGTGTTTCCAGTTCACAGGAATCAATTAAACACAGAGAATGAATATTAACTGAATTATATATCCTGTTAGAGAAAAGGTGGGAAGAAGGCAAAGGATTTGGGAGAAAAGGTAGGACGTGTGGGGAGCTTGAGGGTCCTGGATTGCCAGGTGTGAGAAAGAAAGGTGAAGAATGGATGGAGAGGTAAGGATGGGAAGGAGGTGAGGACAGTTGAGGGCAATGGAGGGAGTCAAGAAAGGGTAGAGAAAGGAGCAGTGATGACCAGTGGGTCTGCAAGAGGCCAAATCTTCTTCCCACTTCTTTGTACTCTGTCCCCAGCAAAATCAGGTGGGTTTCCCCACATTTCCTTTAATGCTGACTAATTCTGGAGGGAGGAAAGTCTTTTTACATGACTTTCTCTTCTATGGGGACCCAAAGCACCATGTGTGTGTGTGCATAAAGTGCTGTCAACTCACAGCTAACTTATGAAGATCCCATAGAGTTTTCAAGACAAGTCATTAAAGTGGTTTGCCCTGGCCTTCCTCTGCAGAGCCTTCCTTGGTGGTCTCCCATCCAAGTACCGACCCTGCTTAGTTTCCAAGATCTGATGAGATCAGGCTATACTATACTATCCCACATCCCTACCCACACCATCTTACAAAATGTAGAAATATAGCTGTAATAAACGAAGAAAAAAATCAACGGAATACCCCATCATATCCTGAGCGATTCCTGAATCCCCCTGGCCTGGCTCATTCAGGGCCACAGGAAGACAAAGCATGGGCTACAAACCAAAGGTTAAGGACCCTCTCTCTCTTGCCCTTCAGCCTGTGCCAGAAGGCTTGTACCTCTGGCCATGGCCAGATTGATATGTCTGTAAAAGGAAGAGAAAGAGAAGCCCACTCCAGATCTGATGGAGGTGACAGAAATGTTCCAAAGAATCGCCCTTGCTCCCTTGCTATTCAGAGTTTATTCTTGTGTAAGAGTATAATTGTAGTTAGAAAATGTGTTGTTGTTGGGGTTTTTTTTAAAAAATAAAGGAGAATGTAAAACACTCAAGCACAGACAGTGCCAATTAGTTGTTTCCTTATTCACTTATTTTTGTGCATTAAGACTCAGCAAGGGAGAATTTGCTGAATCCTCTTTGGTGAATATTCACAAATCAATAGCCGATTCGGCTCGTCACTGAGTCCAAAACGGAGACTGACCCAGCAGAAAATAAAACATGCTTTGCTAAAACCTTAGCAAGTTGTTCTTGTCTTCCACCTAGCACAACTCAAAGAGTGCAGTCACATTCACAGTTACTTCAGTCAATGGAGTCACTCTGCATAGGATTGCAGTGCAAATTATCTCTTTGTTTGAGGCACCAAATAGTTCCATGATCTTACTTATCCCCTAATATCATGTGCTGCTCTGTTGAGGCAGTGCATTGTGGGGTTAAGCCCCAGGATCCCAGTGACAGCACTTAGAGAAACCTGTATCCATGCTTAAAACCCACATTCTGGAGTTGTCATCATCACTGTCATTTTATCTCATTTATATCTTCCTTTCTCCCCAGTGGGGATCCAAAGAAGTTTACGTTGTTCTCTCCTTTTTATGCTTACAATAATCCTGCGAGGTAGGTTAGGCTGAGAGCATGTGACTGGTCCAAGGTCACCCAGCAAGTTTACATGGTAGATTCGGGATTCGAATTTGGGTCTCCCAGATTTTATTCTGCCAGTCTAACCATTACACTACATCAGTAAGTGTCGGTGTTCCTTTATTGCCGTTATCCAAATGAACACATGAGGTTCCAGCATATGTATTATTTCAGTGCAATTCTTAGGTCAAGTTGCTTCTTGTGGGCAAACTCTGAGAGCTGCCAGCACCCACAGAACTCCAGATTTAGCCAGCATCGCTGCCAGCCTTATTTTCCTTTCTGTGCTCCCTCCCCCATCTAGATTCCACCCAGTCTAAGCAATGCCCCCAAATCACCAGGAATTTCTCACACCAGAGTTGCAACCCTTTCCTCACCCTCATCTCCCACTGCGCCACCAATGAGTGACTGGTTCAGGAAACATCTTCTCATCCTTCGATACCCTGGAGTACTGGCCAATTATCCCTACCTAAGTGATAGCAATCTGCTCTGTTCCTGCCATTCGTAGTTAGGACATTGCCAGTTCCTCAGGAAGAGGCCTATTTATACTTACTATCCATCCCTAATCAACAGTCTGAAACACACCAAGAAGAAAATGATGACCCACTCCAAGTCTATCTGGAGAGAAGCCAAAATTTCCTGCTCAGCCCTGATGGCAACTGGCTACTCTGACTGTCACAGCACAGGTGGGAGAGCAGTTGCCATGGCAATAATAAAAAGGCCTATGTCTTGGGCTGTGGTCAGACATGCCTTTAGATCTGACTCAGTCGTGAATGCCTAACAGATCTAAAGGGTACAATCAGACAGCAACATCTGGGAAAGGTCCTGTAGTAATTGACAACCTGTGCTGCCCCACCACAGAAGCGGAGTTAAAAGACACTGGGGAAAGTCTGGTTCTATCTGGTTTTGAAGGGCTTTCCACTGTCTGATTGTGCAAGCACACTCAAGCTGTCGGGATGGCTGCCCATTCCACCCCAACTTGGAACCATTTTTTTTTTTGCTCACTGAGTGGTATGCGCATAACCACATAAGCAATCCATAGTTGCAGACCACCATGGTGGATCAAACCCTTGTTTATGCACCGGGGGGAGGGGAGCACCCCACTTGTCTGAAAATGCCATCTGATCAGGCAGTGACAGGCTGAGCCCACAGCACCAAGGGATGTGTGATCACACAATGCATTTCAATTTCCACTGGAGGAAATAGAATCACTTTCCCTTCACACCAAATGGCATGTCTGACTGCGGCCTCAGAGATAGACCTGGGTTAAATAGCTGCTGTCTGCCTACTGTCCATAGGAAGACCTGTACAATGTACCTGGTTTAGCCCTGCCCCCAGGGGTGAAAGTATCACAAATTTCTTACTGGTACTCTGTCTTTCAGGAGGGGGTGGTTTCAAAGAAAAAAAAGGGCAGTACCATTTCAGGAATATTCTTAACAGCATTCAGAACCACCATGACCAGTTTAGTTTCATCTGTGCTATTCCCACAGTTGTGTACAAAAAAATGTTCCCCTCAGCCATCCACTAGGGAAGGGAGTATTTTTTTTCTACAAGCGCAAGGGAGAAAAACTTTATGTGCATGGCTTTAGAGGCAGATAAAGGACACATTCTGCCAGGGGCTGGTTGGATTGCTGGTAATATATCTCCTTTAGCTATATCCAAACTGGTTTCTTTGTGAGAATTTTCATTTTCCTCAGGGGTCATTTCATAGAAAAAGAGGTGCAGGAGCTAATTAGCATAACTCATTAGCATAACTTATTTACAAATGCTACACCACCTGACATCACCGAAAGTATGTCAGAAGGTAAGAAAGAAAGAAGAGTGAGCGAGAGAGAAAGAGAAAGAGAGAGAGAGAGAGAGAGAGAGAGAGAGAGAGAGAGAGAGAGAGAGAAGAAAGAAAGAAAGAAAGAAAGAAAGAAAGAAAGAAAGAAAGAAAGAAAGAAAGAAAGAAAGAAAGAAAGAAAGAAAGAAAGAAAGAAAGAGCTGGCAGAGAGGGGACAGCCCTTAGGTCCAAGGCCTCAGAAATACCACTATTCTGGGAGGATAGCTTCAGTGGTGGCTGAAGCCTTCAGAAGGCTGGTTGGAGGAACAAGGACCTTTCCAGGGGGTGGGGGCATTTTGCTGCAGCCAGGACACAAGCAGGCATTCCCCCGCCGGGGGGGGGGGCTGGCACCAACTCCCAGAGCTGAGCTCCCCTGAGCTCCTGCTCGAAATGACCCCTGATTTTCCTTATTTTCTTTGCTTGTTTTCCCATTTCATTTGTTTCTTTTCCAGCATTTTCCAGCATCTATAAGTTATGTGCTTTTTATGCAAAAAAGTCATTTTAATGCCTACTATAGAATTCCATTGCTTTGGTTGGGGAACAGATGACCAAAACTGATCTTAAAGAAACCGTAATGAAAACTCCAGATTCTCAAAATGAAACCAGAGTCATCAAGAAATTCAGGGGCATTCATAGGCTCCTTAGAAGAACTATAATAATCAGTATTAGGGCAGTTGCATTGTATGTAACAGCAATCAGCACATTATCCCCATCCTACTGCCAGTTTGGTATAGTGGTTAAGTGGAGAGAGCCAGTTTGGTGTAGCGAGTTTGGCGTAGAGAGCCAGTTTGGTGTAGAGAGCCAGTTTGGTGTAGTGGTTAAGTGCGCGGACTCTAATCTGGGAGAACTGGGTTTGATTCCCCACTCCTCCACTTGCACCTGGCTGGATGACCTTGGGCAAGCCATAGCTCTGTACCAGCTGTTCTCTCAAGGACAGCTGTCTCAGAGCTCTCTCAGCCCCACCTACCTCACAGGGTGTCTGTTGTGGGGAGGGGAAGGGAAAAGGAGTTTGTAAGCTGCTCTGAGACTCCCTTGGGGAGTGGAGGGCGGGGTATAAATCCAATCTCTTCTTATTATTATTATTATTTCTCTGCAGGTTTACTTCTATATTTCCCTCTGCTTGGATTCCAGTTTCCCAAGGAGAATGTCTGTAATTGATTGATTATTAATTAATTAAGATTAATTCCAGAATTGGCACATGCACAGTTGGCCATAAAGATACATCCAGATGGGTACTCATGTTGGACTGATGCACCCCCACCCTCTCTCTTTATGTAATAGTTGAGGACATTCTGTTTCACTGTATCTGAAGAGGTATGCTTGCACAGGAAAGACTATATCTTGAATAAAACTTTGTTGGTCTTAAAGGTGCTACTAGTCTCAAACTTGGTTTAGTTGGCCCTAACTTTCAGTTTGGTAGGGTTCCCCCACACACACACACAAATCTTGAAGCTCACGTACACCCTGGTGACAGCCAATGCTCCCTCTAAGCTGTGGAGTCTTGTGAGCAAAAATTCTACCTTGTGAGCTGCTGGCGTTAAAGTTGTGAGCGAGCAATTTGGCTGCTGCATAAATTAGTTTGCTCTGGAGCCATCCTCCCTGAGCTAAGACAAAAATGTGTGAGCTGGAGGCTAAAAAACTGTGAGCTAGCTCACACTAACTCAGCTTAGAGGGAACACTGCATCCGCTCTCTCCAGTAGGAAAATTCACCTTTATT
Organism: Lepidodactylus listeri; assembly: GCA_029233225.1. Taxonomy (NCBI): domain Eukaryota; kingdom Metazoa; phylum Chordata; class Lepidosauria; order Squamata; family Gekkonidae; genus Lepidodactylus; species Lepidodactylus listeri. The sequence goes on from JARCFY010000008.1 coordinate 27,610,641, forward strand.
ATTGAGGTAGTACTACATTTCCTTATCCCTGCCATGGCAGCCAATAATGCAGTGGTAAAAGCAGGAAGAATGCAACCCACTGTTTGAATGCTGCATGAACTGTGTAGAAATGACAACAACTGGAATGTGGTTAGATCTCTTTTTTAAAGGTTTCAGTTATGTGGCCCACCTGCAAATTGTCTCTGCCATCCCACCCACCTAGGCTGTGTCACCTATGATTGGTTGCCTTTAGGTGGAGGCCCCTAGTTTTTGTGAGGTTCTGCCTACCCTGCAGAGCCTGTTCACTTTAGAGAAAATGCTTTGAAAGAATGCTGACAGCAGGCAAAGGCAAAAACACCCGAATGCCTCTTGCCTTGAAAACCTTAGAGGATCGCCATAAGTTGGCTGCAACTACGTGGCAGAAAAAAGAAAGCCCTCACCTAGATAGCCCAGGCTAGCCTTAGCTCATCAGATCTCAGAAGCTAAGCAGGGTTGGCCCTGGTTACTACTTGGTTGGGAAACCACCAAGAAACTCCAGGGTTGCTACACAAAGGAAAGCAGTAGCAAACCACCTATGAACAGCTCTTGCCTTGAAAACCCTATGGAGTTGCTATAGGTGGGCTGTGACTTGACAGTACTTTCCACCACCAGTATAGGATAAATTAGTGTAGGATAGCTGGATAGATGAGACTGGGTAGTAGCCAGGGACATATCCAAAGCAGGTACTAGTTTTTCCTGGACATTCCGTAAAAAAACTTAAATGGCTTAGGGAGTGCATGGTGAAATCGCATGAGTTAGTTTTACCTTTTGGCCAGTGGCAGGAGGCAATCTCCCTCCCCTGCCTCAGCCACTTGCCAGTGCCCTCAGTAATCTAAGCAGTGCAAGGGGGTAGCATCAATGGTGATGCTCTAGAATTTCCTCAGTGGTATACTGTAGAGATTGGAGAAATTCCTAGAATGTTACCCAGAAGTGATATCAAATTCCCCTGAAACTCCACCCTCCCCAGGCACCACACCCCAAATCTCCCAGCATTTGCTTGTGCAGTAGTCTAGAATTTAGGCTGTGGTCACATGGCAAGCTTATCCCAATTTGTTCCCACTATAGGTTTGATCGGGATTATTTTTGTTTGGGTTGGGATGACCACACATCCTTCCCTGGACTGCTTGCATTGCGGGATATGGCTCCAGGTACCATCCAAATAGCCATGCCACTGCTTGGGTGGCACAACAGTTTTTTTTTTTAATGGCTTTGCACATGCCCATATGCACATAGATGAATCAGCACTCCCACTGGGATTCACCTTACTCCCTTGTTCTTGCAGGTTCCCCCTGCATGTGAACAAAATTAACTGGCAACGTACAACTGAGTGCTGGAGTCTATATGTGCACTTGAACATTTATACATTGAACTTATTCAGCACAGGATTGCTCATGTGTACAACGAAGGAAGCTTGGAGATAGAAAAAAAAAACTATTGCAAGAAGGATGTTCAGATGACCTAATCATGATTATTGTGAGAGATGGCTGTCCAGATTGGTGAAATCGCAGATGCAAAGTGCAAATACCCAGAAAGTACTTGATTTTACAGGTGTAGGAAAACTCACTGGGAAGCCCATGGAGGAGATGGATGCAGGCGCCAGATCAGCAGTTTTAAATGTGAGGGGGAACAGCAGTGAAACCCGATCAAAATGACCGTGTGACCACAACCTTAGTGACTCAGGACCACTTGCAGAGGCAAGCCTGCTTAACACTTCTTTTAGTTTGGTAGGCAGGGGTGGATCTGCTATGAAACTACTGAAGCTCAAGCTTCAGGGCCCCTAATCCTGGAGGAGCCCTGAAGCAACCTTTAAAAAAAAAAAAAGAGTGGATTTTTCAACAAAATTGATGGGAGGGTTTTTTTAAAGTGTTTGTTATTAAAATAAGGCTATTTGAGTGATAGAATCATAAGCCAATGGGTTGAAATTCTTAATATTGACTTTAGAATATGTTCTAATACCCATTTCGTATGGCCTCAAAATGTCCCTGTAATTGGTCACATTTCAAAATTTTCTCGGGGTCTTGCAGCACCCAAACCCCCAGTTTGTATGGGCTTGTTAAGGTCTCAAGAATCTAGAGACCTTACATTTTGGTAGGTGGATCCTCAAATCTTTTGATGTGTGAGATAACCCAGTACAGCAATTTTAATCAAAATCTGAGATGTAATGGTTAATTTTTAAAAAAAAATTATGGTGAACTGCCATGGAACAACCCCATTGAAGAAGATAACAGCAGTTACCCAGACCTCCTTGCTGGTGGGAAGGGGCTCACTGGATTGCCCATTTTGAAGGGCTCCACCCCACCACTCTGTTCTCTGCCACTGGGGCCTCGAGGTCCTTGCAAGGACAGCAAGGCCCTTTGGACCTTGTTGAATGTTGCCCTATTGTTGCTGGTTGAGAAGGGGCTCCCATAACAGTTCAAGCTGCAAGGTCCCAAAAATGTGGGTCTGCCACTCTTGGTAGGATTGTACTTCCAGCAGGGTTGCCCACCATCTGGATGGAAAGGTGAGCATTTCTGCACATCTCAGCCCACATTAGCACCATTCCCCTCACACCTGCCATTCTCACTTTCCACACTGATGGCAGATTTTTGCTGGTATTTTTAAAATCAATAGTAGCTATATTGCTATAGCGTTGTTGCACTATGGAAAATCAATGGAAAATCATCTCTGTGTGGAAGCAGCCCTATTGACCCCCCACTGATAAGTGAGAATAGATATCTGGGGTGTAATGTGGTATCATCATCATTAAAATTTTATTGTTGCTGTTCCATCTCAAGTACAGAGAAGCTCGTCATATGATGACAATACAACATGTGTTGGGTACATTATGGGGCAGGAGAGAAGAACACAAAAGGGGTGTTCTTTTAGGTGGTAACCCCAAGTCTGCTCTACTAGAACAGCTACCTTCATTCATTGTCATAGTGTGGATAAACAAGGCTCTGTTTTCCCCTTTAAGTGGTTATTTTTCCAGCGGTTACACCTTGATCACAAATATCTGTATCTCTCACTGTATCACTTATATTTCCTTTTTAAATCCTCTAACATTAGCAATTTTCAGATTCAGCCCAAACCTCAGTATATTTATTTCTGTAGAAGAAGAGTTCTGAGAGAACTGTGACTAGCCCAAGGTCATCCAGTAGGCTTCAAGAGGAGGAGTAGGGAATCAAACCTGGTTCTCTGGATTAGAGTTCCCCACTCTACACCATGCTGGTCCATAAATAAGTTCCCATAAGTCCAGCTGATCATGTAACTATGAATAAACTTGCTCTTCAGCTCATGCTGAAGTCAGAGAAAGGTAAGGCCTTGTCTGCCTTGGGCAGAGAAGGTTTTCCCTCCCAGCTGAGTTGAGTTGTATTTCTTCTGCTTCCACCCTTTGAGACTCAGGAGGACTGTTCTGGGGTAGTCAATCAAGGCCACAATGGATTAACACCCTCCCCTGATGATGGGAGCTCTAACCAAGAGTAAAGGATACAAAATGAGAGACTGGGCTACACATGAGGCTACACCAGCCTTATGAAATGGATGCAGTGCACACTGAATCTCATGGTCCCTTAAAGCAGTTTGCAGAGTTCCAACATATGTCACAGGATACGAATATCAACTTGCTGAATTTTTGGTAGCTATGAAGTATGAAAAGATGAGATCTGTCAGACAAGATGTACCTTATATTGATGTATCATTTTACCCCAGAGGGCATTTTGAAATCATTCCCACCCAGGTAAACAGGTAAAATAATGGGTTTGGTCATTCACATTAGGGACATTTGAACACCCACTAGTTCTGTTCATGTCCTGTTCACTGGTTGTGAATGGGGAGCCGATTTTTTTTGATGATTGGTTTAACTGTTCATCAACCTGCAGATGGATTTTGGACGGGATTTTGTCCAGTATTCCTTCTTAACAGTAGAGTACAGCACAAACCACTTTGACTGCAGCCATGGCTGCCAGTTTCCTGCTATTCCACTAGAACAGTGAGTTGAATTTTTTTAACTGTTGAGCTATTATGAATTAACATTCTAAGGATCTATTGCCAGTCTCTGATATCCCAGCTTTCTTTTTTAAAGTAAGTCTTCAGCCATTTTCCTGTGCTGCCTGCACATTTTCCCTTATAACTCAGCAAGGAAAAGGGCGAGAAACTGACTTTTTAATGGCATCCCTAATTTAGATGCATAAAGTAAGATACCCAATCCTTTTGCTACCTCCCTTTATGGAGTTTCAGGATGCATTAATATATTTCAATTAAATATATTTAATATTTTAACCTAATTTCAGTCTTACTACCCAAACAATATGAGCAGTTATTGGAGGCTGGTTACACAAATGAGGCAAGATGTACAACAAATACTATGCCCATTTTTAGGATTCATAACACAACAAGCTCCTGTTGAGCTGATTTGTGAATGATATACCTTTCTCCCTGTCTGATACATTCCTTCTGAACTAAATATATAAAGGCAAAGAATGATAAATAAAATAAATTTCTTCCAGGCAAGTTGTCAGTCCCTTGAATCATCACCTTTAACAGACCTAAAGATGATTGAAGTCAACTCTTCTGCCTTATGGCAGGACTCTCCATACACAAGTGTTCTTAATAGAATAATATAAAAATGCCTGAATAATATAAAAATGCAACCTATGACCACAGCAATTGCCATATGCCACGGGAAGGGTCAAGGGGGCCGCCAGGCCGGAGGCACCCCTAAGAAAGGAATATTTTTTTAAGTAAAACAAATCAAGCTGGCAACAACAATAAAAAGATAGAAAGCATGCCACAGCATTTCAATTTCTTTTTCAGAAATGCCTTCGAGAAATTTCATGAGTCTTATCAAAACACTTCTGCGTTCTTCAACAAAATATTTTGCCCATACAGGAAGTCTGAGTTTACTGTAACATTTCACTCCAAGTTATTCAATGGCACCTTTAAGTCAGGGTTTCAAGTATTAGTCTTTCTTTCTCTATAAAAAGCCATTCTTGGAGGGCCCAATCACAAATTGCATTTCCCTTGGGGAGGTTCCTGAGACAGGTGGAGAGGTATATATTGAACTTCCCAAGCATTGGAGGGCCTGATTCAGATTAGGATCATGGCATGTGAGTAGGGGAAGTTTAGAACCCCCCCGGGTGCTATTTCCCAAACTTGAAATTGCCCCAGGGGGTATATTTTGACCCACTGAGGGTTTCCCATCTACTGACAAGCTACATGCAATATTTCCACAACAAGGCAAACAGTGGGTAAAGATATGTGAAACCCTTATGACAAACATCGCCAGTCCTAGTGAAACCTCTTTAGCTTCCCTCAAAATGTCTTCAAGCTTTTGTCCGAGCAGAAATTCAGATTTACTTATGTTTTCAGGTACACTTGGTGGTCTCTGTAACTTTGGTCCAAGCAAAGTCCATTCACAACAGTTAGTGACCATGAAGTCTGCAGATTAAAATGACCGTTTTCTGTGAGGGATACCTCAGATTAAGGACACATTATAAATTTATGATAGAGTGGAAAGGATTCCAGAAGTTGAAGAACCATACAGCTGGATCCAAAGATATCATTCCATTCATAGCACAGGCATTCCATGACCATAACAAGGCCTGTAGCCAGGGTTTTGTTTTGTTTTGTAGTTGGGGGGCATTTAAATTTCTTAGGGGGCACTGGTTAATCGAATCAAAGGTAATGTAATTAAAGTTAAATAGACTTTCTGGGGGAAATAGAGAAGTGCTGTCTGGCCCAACAGCGCCACCATAGATGGCCCTTTGTGCCAGATAGCTGCATAGGAATACCTGGACCCTTCCCCACACCTGATGCTGCTCAGGGGCCCGGGACTGGATGGGTAGTCAGGGGGCATTGCCAGTAAGTCAGGGGGGCCTGGCCCCGAGATGCCCCACTGTAGCTACAGGCCTGGCCATAACTAGAAGCACACCTGCTGTGATACAACCCCATGCTTTGGATTGAACCCAGAACATCATAAGACTTTCTGTGCAATCCTTTTATTCTGCATAACTCTGCTTATATAATAATTCTCTACATAGATTATTTCTGTGTTAATTATCAAATTCTAGGAATACATGCAACAGAAAATAAGCAAGGTGTTCACTAAACTGTACATTTTTTTGTTACTGAAATCTGAAATAATTTACAAATCTATATATAGATTTGTTGCAGAGGTACAAAGCAAATTCTTAAAAACTACAGTGCAAACTGCTGTCCTATTTCTGGTTTGGCTTCAACTCAGTTTCCTGATTCCCATTCTGAAATATATATGACCAATATTTTATCTCTGGACCAATTCACATGATACTATCTTCCATCTGGCCAGTTGTGAAATTGCCCTCCGATGCCAAATTACATCTATCAATGTCAACAGGAGTTGACCCTTTTATTGGATTTACACATGCTACCTTGGTATTTAGATCAGGAAAGACAGCACTGGGGAAAATGTCTGGAAAAGGAATTGAACCAAGATATGTTCAGTTGCAATTCAGTCATAGTTAAAACCCCGCTATGAGATTGGTTCAATATTTGCTGATAAACAGGGGTCCTTTCGTAGAAAAAGAGCTGCAGGAGCTCATTAGCATAACTCATTAGCATATGCCACATCCCTTGACATCACTGGAAGTGTGTCAGAAAGGGAAGGTCAGTTTCAGCCCCTTTATACCCTATGGGCCATTGAAATCAATGGCAAAAACTCATAGGGTATATGAGGGGCTGGAGGAAAGGGGGTTTGAGGGTGAGGCTCCAAACTTGCAGGGTAGCTGCTGGAGCCTCTCCTTGAAATACCCACCAAGTTTCCAAGTTTCAAGAAGATTGGACCACGGGGTCCAATTCTATGGGCCCCCCAAACAGGTTGTCCCATCCCCTCCATTGTTCTCTATGGTGGGAAAAAAATGTTACCTTTTTTTCTACCATAGAGAACAATGGAGGGAATGGGGGCAACCTGTTTGGGGGCCTGTAGAATTGGACCCCCTGGTCCAATCTTCTTGAAACTTGGTGGGTATTTGGGGGAGAGGTCCCAGCAGCTACCCTGCAAGTTTGGAGCCTCTCCCTCAAACCCCCTCCCCTCCAGTCGCTTTTCAGTGGCAATTTGGCAGCAGGCTGAATCAGATCAGAGAATCTGATTCAGCCCATGGCTGCCCTAGTGGCCACTCCTGAGCTGGCGGAGCTTCGCTCTGCCTTGCTCCGGCCCCAACGGACCCCTGCTGATAAATTGAAAAAGTGGCCCTGTGTCAGTTTCAGCACTTTGAAGTCAGTACCTTTCTCCATATTACTTTTCCCCTTCACAAGATTGTTGCCCTCTAGAGCAGGAACTGGACATTGCAGCAGATGCACAGCTAATAAGGAAAACACCATCCCAGTTATCCTGTGAATTGTTGTAGTGTAGTGAATAAGAGAAGGAGCTGTGATCTCTAAAGTCCCCTGTTCAAATCTTACCTGTATCACAAACTCACTTGATACTCTTCTGCACACAGACCTTTGCCTGTAATAAAGAAAATAATATTAGCCTACCATTCAGGACAGTTGTAAGGATTAGATAATGGGTTGGATTCAGTGATCCAAGGAAATTGTACTTGGCACACTTCCGAATGAGCAAGCATAATGCAAAGGCTAGAGCAACGCATAGCACTTGAATGCAATGTCAACAGAATAACAATGTGCACATGGAACAATGGAATGTACAACAGACAGTTTGCATGATTCTATTTAATTGGCTTTTGAAATTGTATCAGGAGGAAAACCCTGCACAATGTCTTGCGTGCATGGAGAATACAGCAGAGATACAATCCTTTCATTTCATGCAAGCAAACAACAAGGAGTCATTTTAGTGCTTCAACTTTTATGAAGACTGTTGTGTGTGCAGAAACCTTCCATGGGATCCATCCCTATGTATGCAAAGTACTTTTAACATTAAACACACAGTTGTTATTCCTTTTGCGGCATAATGTCAATGATGGGGGGTATTGGTGGAAGGAAGGAAGGAAGGAAGGAAGGAAGGAAGGAAGGAAGGAAGGAAGGAAGGAAGGAAGGAAGGAAGAAAGAAAGAAAGAAAGAAAGAAAGCTGTGTTCCTCTTGTCCTCCCTTTATTTGCATTCATAGCAGCCACTGGTACATCTAACCAAGTATTGTCCACTCTGGTTTGCTGCAGCACTCCAATTTCCAAGGCAGAGAAAAGCCTTCCCCAATATTTGCTAGCCTTTCACTGGATATGCACGGGGCTGAACCTGAATGTTGTGCATGCAAAGCAAAGCATGCACCCTGCTACAGAGCTAAGGCCTCTTCACAGCCATTGTACATGGTGCTACATGGAGAGGTGAATAAACCTGCAGTGTGATCATGTCATTTTATGCACTGACTGTCCCTAGGCATTTCAGGAGAGAAAATATAGGACCACTGTTTTCTGTAGCACCTCTGTATCTAGGACCAATGTAAGTGCCCTCTGTTCGAAGTAGAATATATGGATGGTCACAGCCGGGCATTTTCAATGGTGTTACCACCAGATAGGGCTGAGGAAAACCAGCTGCTTGACCCCACCCTGATCTGTGCCAGAGGCCCTGAAAGAACTGTTGCCTGGGGGAAAAGAGCGTGACTTACTTGATTCATGTCACATGAGATTGGGGGAGCTATTTATTGTATGGTAGAGTTCACAGTGACAGATTTCACATTCTCGGGATCCAAGATCACTGCAGATGGTGACTGCAGCCATGAAATTAAAGACACCTGCTCCTTGGGAGGAAAGTGATGGCAAACCTAGACAGCATAATAAAAAGTAGAGACGTCACCCTGCCAACAAAAGTCCATATGGTCAAATCAGTGGTATTCCCAGTAGTAATGTATGGCTGCGAGAGTTGGACTATAAGGAAGGTTGTGCGCTGAAGAATAGATGCTTTCAAATTATGGTGCTGGAGAAGACTCTTGAGAGTCCCTTGGACTGCAAGGAGATCAAATCAGTCAATCCTAAAAGAAATCAACCCTGACTGTTCCCTGGAAGGCCAGATACTGAAGCTGAAGCTCAAATACTCTTGGCCACGTAATGAGGAGGGAGCACTCACTGGAGAAGACCCTGATGCTGGGAAAGATTGAAGGTCAAAGAAGAAGGGAATGGCAAAGGATGAGATGGTTAGACAGTGTTATTGATGCAATGAACATGAAGTTAAGCAAACTCCAGAGCACAGAGGAAGACAGGAGGACCTGGCATGATGTGGTCCATGGGGTCACGAAGAGTTGGGCTTGACTGTGTGACTGAACAAAAACAACCATCTTGGGTCTTGCTTTGTAGGAGAAAGGCAAGTTAACAATAACTAAAACTAGGCATTGGCAACATCTGTCTCAAGAAAGGTTTGCCAGACATTCTTTTGACCAATGGGTCAAGAAGAGTTCTGTGTTCTCTCATGTTGTTTTTTTAAAAAATTATTTGATCTCTCTAGTGTATTTTTGGGAGGGGAGGCGGCATGGTATAGCCTGATCTTGTCGGAACCTAAGCAGGGTTGGTACTTAAAAGTAGGGTTGGCAGGTCACCTGACCAGGGATGGGTGGTAGGGTTACCAGATCCAGGTTGGAAACTTCTGGAGATTCGGGGATGGACCCTGGCAAGGACAGTAGGGTACAGTGCCCTAGAATCCACCCTCCAATGCATCCATTTTATTCAGGAGAACTGAGCACCATAGTCTGGAGATGAACTGTAATTCCAGGGGATCCCCAGGTCCTTCCTGGAGGCTGGCATTCCTACTTGGAAGGGAGACCACTAAGAAAGACTCCACAGAGGAAGGTAATGGCAAACCACCTCTGCTTCTCACTTGCCTTGCAAGCCCCTTGCTGGGGTCACCATAATTTGATGGCACTTTACACACAGAGTGTATTATGTTATTGTATCTGTCAAATTTTATGTCTGCTATAGCATACATGTTCACATATTAATGACTGGTTACAAACACTGACCATCATTTCATGAACTTGTCCACCCTGCACCATTCCTTGGGTCTTCTTGCTGTATGCTGCAAAGGGAATTAAGCATCCTTTCGAGTTATGCTGGGTTCAATCAACCTTCCATTAAAATCGATACAATAATGTCTTTTGTTTTTAATGGGAATAGAGTGAACACTTTGGGCGATTGTTTTTCTTTGGCGGGTATGCCTCAGCGTGTGCACACAGATAGGCATGTGTTTTTTCCTGCTGCAAACTGAGTTAAAGTTTGGTTTTATTAACTTTGTGCTATTTTTTTAAAAAAATTCCTTTTGAAACAACCTGTACAGAAAATATATCTACTTCAAATATTTATATGCTGCCTCTCCATAGAACCTGCTCACAATGCTACTGGTAAGTTAATATGTTTCAAATGGCCTGAAAAATGACCAAGCTTTCCTCAAATTCAATTAATGTGTAAGCCATTAAGTAAATGAAATAGAAAAATGTTTCCTCGTTTGGCCAGAGTACCAATACGTTAATACTGTCTACTCGTGCTCCAGGCCATTAAAAATAACAAAGTTAGATTGGCTGCATGCTCATCATTTTCAAGGAAACTAGATGCATGTCCTAATCTTCTCATTAGCAGGAAGGCACACTATAGTTATCTTGTTCATAGCCCATCTCTCTGGAAGCATTTCTACAGTCGGCAGCGCTTTCCATCTGCTCAGCCATGAAACTGCCCTCGATCAGCTCATTTGCGTTGGAACTAGGAATGAGTGCGTGTTCTCTCTTTTGCTTCTCCTTCCCTCAATTCAGTGACATCAATGGTTTCCACTTTCACTGGTGGCTTTGGAGATTTGTTTGTATTGTGTACACATATCATATGGGTTTTGTACACAATTTGTTCAGAATATACACCCACAGCACACATCACTTACCTGCATAATGCTGACTTCTTCAAGGACATGAAAAGTTGGAAAATGGATAAAATCTTAAAAGGAAAATTTGGTGCAAGGAAACAGAAAATAGCATGACAATTAAAAAAAAAAAACCTCAGAGGCTCTGTGCATCTCCCATTACATTTTTGTCCCTGTTGTGTTGTGTTGTCCCTGTTGTGTTTTTGTTCCTCTTGTGTAACTTGCTATGCAATCCTAAGCAAAGTTATGCCCTTCTAAATCATTAAAGTCAATGTGCCTAGAAGGGTGCAACGCTCGGGAGCAGAGGATAGGACTTGCAATAATGGTTTTAAATTACAGGCAGAAAGGTACTGGCTGGATATTAGCAAATGTTTACAGTAAGAGTAGTTCAGCAGTGGAATGGGCTGCCTAAGGAGGAGGTTAGCTCCCCCTCCACTGCCTTTCTTCAGTCAGCGGCTGGACAAACACTGGTCAGGGATGCTTTAGGCTGATCCTGCACTGAGCAGGGGGTTGGACTAGATGGCCTGTATGGCCCCTTCCAATTCTATGATTCTATTAATTTGGTTTAGGTTTGCACTGTTGGATGCTTATGCTCCATACCTCCCCCCCCCCCCCCCCCGGGGATCTGCCTCATATATAAGTCCTGTTCATGAGTTACAGTGAATGCATATACAATCTGTGTACAGTGGACACTCAGTTTTTCTTTTTATACGTGTTGAGTAATTCTCCTGTGACACACAATGCATGTACCACTGAACGTGCTGCTTGAACCCCACATTTATCCAGGTAGTGATTCCTGGTTTCATTTAAAAGTGAATGCCCCTTGACTCTTTCTTCCAAACAGGTGTATGCAAGTACATGCAGGTCGTGCATGAAGTCACTGTGACATGTGAAAAGGGCTATAGTGATAAGAAGATGGCACTTGGTGGCATAATCTGGGCCTAGTGGCCCATAATGTCATGTTGATCTTCTGTCTCTTTCTGTTGATAGGAGCTAAAGCAGGTTTCTCAGTGCAGGATGCTAACAATCAGCCTGAAATAGAGATTCTTCTCATTCTTCTCTGTTTGCTTTCCTTCACGTACAGTGTTAGAAGGCATAGGTATTTCTCACTGTAAGGCTGGAATGCCACAGTAGAGTGTTTCAGTTCCATTTTGATGTTCCAAAAAGGGAAAGAGAAAATAATGAATTGAGCAGTTAATGTGCTCCTTCGTGGGATCTTTATTTTGTGTTAATTTCAACTTGGTTTGAATTAGAAGCCAATTGAGAAAGAACTTCTGCTCAAAGATTTCCTGTTTTGTCACATGCCTTTTTTCCCCAGTCACAAAGGGTGACAGGTCCCCCCCCCCCCCCAATTGGAAATTACACTGCAATCAAGTGAAAACCAATAATTTGCTAGGTGGATCCTAATGGCTACGAACGGCATTAAGAGAACAACAGGACCTATGAAAAGCTGCACATATACTATTGGCAATGGCCACAGCCCCTTCTTGAATTCATGGAGCTGCCTTTTACTCGATCAGATTGCAGGATTCTTCTCCTGCAAGCCTCCGTGGGTCCCTGCTTTAAAAAAAATAACATAACCATCAACATTGACATAAAATAACCAATAACATAGCCATTAATGTAATGTAGACTAAACATTTAAAAAGCCATTAAGATAACCATTAACCTTAACATCTCTATTGGCATTAACACATTCCATCATGGATTGTGAGAGAGAGGAACCACTTTGGGAAATCCCCCATCACCCCATACCTCCTCCTTCCAGATTTCTAGAAGATCTCAAGAGTCTTTTTCTGTATATTTTTAAAAATTCATTTTCCAACAAATAGCATACACAAAACACAAAACGAGAATCCATCCCACTATAAACTCTTTCCTTTTTTTCCTTTGTAATACATTGTTTCTTTTTTGCATTTAATTGTTGATATGCTACGTATCTTTTATTTTACATTTTCTTATAACTGTTCTTTAATGTAGCACTCAATCCATCTATAAAGTCTTGACCAAATATTTTCAAATGTATTGTCTCTTTTTCCTTGTAATAATAAAGATAATTTATCCATTTCAGCCGTTTCCAGTAATTTATATATTATTTCTTCCTACGAAGGTATATCTCCTTTTTAATAGTATTTAGCATATAGAATTCTAGCTGCCATTATAACATGTATAATCAAATAGCAATCTGGTTTTTTATGTTGTTTTGGTATTACATTTAATAAAAATACCTCTGATTGAAAAGGTATATTCATTCATATTATTCGTTGTAACATCTCATGTATTCCAATCCAATATTTTTTTTTTTACTTTTATCACATGTCCACCAAGAATGGAAAAAAGATCCCACTTTTTGTTTACACTTCCAACATACATTTGACATATTGGGATAATATTTTGCCAATCTATCTGCCATTTATAAAACATCTTATAGATATTTTCCTTAAAAGAGACAGCTTTAGTATATTTTATATTAGTCTTCCATACTTTGGACCACTGATCTAAGTCTATATTATGTCCTAAATTCTGTGCCCAACTAATCATTGCAACTTTAACCACTTCGTCTTGCATTTTCAAACCTCAGGGTCTTGAGCCAGAGATTTTCTGCTCTCCCCCACCCTTTCCCACCTTCAGTGATATGTTTGCCAACTTCCAGGTGGTGCCTGGAGATCTCCTGGAACTGCAACTGATTTCCAGACTGCAGAGATCGGTGAGACCTGGAGAAAATGGCTGCTTTGGAGAGTGGACTCTGTGCTGTTATACCCCACTGAGGTTCCCCGCTCCACAAACCCTGTCCTTCGTGGCTGTGCCATGAAACCTCTAGCAACTTCCCAGCCCAGAGCTATCAACACTGTTCAGTTCTCAGTAGCTCTCTACATTCTGTGACCCCGCTGGAACTTGTTCTCTCCTCATCAAGCCATATTTTAATGTTGTTTTTTTCTTTTGGTTAATTTAAGAATCAAGTTTTCCTGCACATCTAGGAGTCCTCAAGTATGCAGAGCCTCCAAACTTGTCTGGTTCTGTTGCTTTCGTGATTTTCCTGAGCAACCAACATAATTATTATATATTGTGCGAGTGATGACAGTGATAACAAATAGTATTCCAATGTTTCTCAGTGTGTTTTAGTGTTTACAACAGCCCCATAAGGTGGGTCATGTTATTATCCCCACATTATGGCTAGGGGGCAAAGGATGGGAGCAGTAACTAGGCAGTTTATGGCAGAAATGCAAATTGACCAGGGACAATGGCTCGATTCAGCCCTGTCACAATAGAATGAAATACCTTGAAATGAATTTTGCAGTGGACCCCAATAGAGGCACTGTTACCAGTCCTTAAAATTAACAGATAAAGACCTACAGTCTGGGTGTGGGGGGAAATGCCCACTCACCTGTCTTTATATAGATGCAAATTGAGATAGTCTTTAGTGTTTTTTTAAAAAAATTATTGTTGTTTTCCATGCACAGGAAACAATTACAGGTTTCATAAATTAAAAGAAAATCCTTGCATTAAACATTTTTTCTATAGTTATTATAGGCAGCCCAAACCCATTGTTTTGGCAAATCCCAATCTTCTAAACATTGATATTTCTTTTACTATAGGCTTGGGAAGACTGTTACTCTATCTACTTTCTTCTTGAGGTTTTCTCCCTCCATGGCTTTCAACACAATCATTTCACTTATCTTTTAATATTTAAGCTATTATAAACGATTAAAGTTTAATATCTTGAAATATCTATTCAGCTTACATCTAGTTTGTATGTCTAGACTACAAGCAAAGTAAATTAATATTCAGGTTGCACTTTATCTTGTTTCTTGGAAAAGTCCTCAAGAGGAGCTTCCCTCCTTGGGGTTCAGGTTCACCGAATGAATGTCTGCTGTCTTCCATGGTGCTTGTTCTCGTGGGAGTGCTGCAGACTCTCCCATTAAGGGGGGGGGGGAAATCCCTGGAAACCTAACCTCACCACCATTCTTGAAGCTCATTAAATATCTAAGTCTGTCAAAATAATTGAAATTAAGATAATTTCTCCAGTCTTATTTCAAAGTTTTTTGTTGTGTCTCTTTGTTTCTTCCTGCTTTAGTTTTTTTTCATTTCTGTTGAGCCTCTTGTATTTCCTTAATGAGCTCTTCTCCTGACTTTGTATGCTGTTAATATTTTCCAGCAGAGGGTTACTGATAAGTGCCCAAGTGGGAGCCTCCTGTATCTCTGTTTCATTTCATTTAGCCGTTGCGCTATCGGATGTAAATTGTGTCTGGCATTCAGTATTTCAACTGGCAAGTAAGGAAACACTTGGACTGTAGTGTCTATTAATTTCAAACCTCCATTTGTCCTTGTCATATCCAAAATAGATTTTTTTTTGTTTTAATGTCCACAATTTCAGCAATTACATCTGGGATTAATGCTGGTGAGGTAGCACGTGTCACGTTCAGCCTGTAGGCATTTACTACAATTGTTCCTGATAAGTGGAGGAGTTCTGATATCCATTGGTTTAAAGCTGCAGTTATCTCTTTGTTCATTTCAAAGTTGGGCAAGACCACTCTAAATTTTAATTTATGCTTTCTTACTTTGATTTCTATAACATTATCTTTGATTTTGCCCATGTTTCAAATGTCTTTAGTTCATTTAGTTCCTGGGCATTTTTTTTTGTTCCATCAAGAGCTGTATTTGCTGTACCTTCAACTTCTTTAACTTTGTTTGTCAAATCATCTATTTTGTTAAATACAGGTGTAATTATGTCTTTGATTTCTGTTTTTAAGTCCGTTAGCATTTCTTGTATTTGTTTTTTTGGTAATAGAGTCCTCTCTTTTCTTTTTCCCCACAGGTACCTCTTCAGCATCTTCCAGCTCCATTTCTAGTGGGGGAGGAGGTAAGGAGTCTCGCTCAGAAGATTCCAATTCCACTCTTTTATCTTTAGAAGTTGTTTTTTGTTGTGCTTTTTTGTTTGCCCATGCTCCTTTCAGTTTCCCCATATCTTGGGCTCAGTTTTGATGTTTTCCAGCAGCGAAGAGTTTATTTTTAATTAATATTCCAAGATAGTGGTGTGGAGGCTGCTCCAGGAGCGACTGAACACTTTGCTCAAGATAGACTTTAGTTGAGGGCGGGAGTGTTTATTGGGGGGATTGGAAGAGTTCTGAGCATCGTCTCTGAGAAAGCTACCAATGTCTGCATTAAAAGATTTCAGGTGTTCTATAGATCCGAGAGGTACTGCTATTTCTGGACCTAGACACTGGGGAAATCACATGAAACCTTGTTTTGAGCAAAGAATGATGCTAACGCTAAAGGGAGTAGAGCAGTACACAGAATTTTTTCTTTGATTTGGTTCAGTTTATTAGCAATTTTATTCAGTTCCTTTACTGTAGTTATTGCATGATATTTGTTTTACAACTAAACAGACACTATGCTATAATGATCTGCAATGTACAGACCATTGCGATCAGAAGGTTATCTTCTGGGCAGTCTGTCTAGTACAATCTCCCATTTTGAAATAATCAGGTAGTGCTATTGGAGATGCAATTCTTCTTCCACTTCAGAGATGAGATTCTACTTCAATGTATACATAATAGTTCATTCTTTAGATAAATTCCAATTGTTAACCGCTGAACAGTTCTCTTTCGAACCAGCCAAGTAATTTCTGTATCATTATAAACATTAATGCAATTTCAACAAACATCTTCCTAACAGTGACATAATAATTAATAGAAAAATTGTATACGCTGAAAACTAGGTAATCTCAAGGTAGATACTAGAAGGTGGCAACGTCAGGCATTCTCCAAGTCCCAGACTTGGCACTGCTAATGACACCCTCTTTGAGGCACAGGTAGAGCCAGGGCAACACTCTTCCTCTTACTTGGGCTCAGTCTAGACAGGAAGCCCAGTCTGTTATTTTTCACCTAGTCAGAATTGTCCATCCTCTTCCATGCCCTTGAAGCTCCAGGACTATTTTCTTCGTTTGTACACTCCCCTCCTCCTCTCTCTAAACATCTGCCACATCAAAGGACTTCCAGACTAGAAGCTCCCCTGTGTATCTTAACCTCTGCAGTATTTTTTGTTAACTATTTAGACAGGCATGCTGTATTTTTCTCCCCATAGTGTTTTGCCGTAGTGTTCTCCCCTCCTCTATTTTATCCTCCCCTGCTGAGGTAGGTTAGGCTGAGAGAAAGTGAGTAGTCCAAGGTCACCTGATGAGTTTGGATGCAGATTAGAAACAGGATTTCCCAGATCCTAATCCAGTGGTCCCCAGTCATTTTGAACACGTGGACACCTTTGGAATTCTGACAGAGGGGGTGGGCGCAGTCATAAAATGGCTGCTGCAGGAGGCGGAGCCAGCAACAGACTGTCAGGGAGTGAGGTGATGCATAACTCTAACAATAACTCTTCAACATTTCAGACCAAAGCTCTGCTTAACACACTACTTTTTGAAATGAAAATATTGTTTAAAATGTTTTCTTGTGTACACATAGTTTACCTTCAATCATTCAGTGAAGGTCTGTGTGCTGTGGTGACAGCAGTTGCTGGAGCATTTTTTTTATAAATCTGCACAGTCAACCAGATCTCCAGAAGCCCTGCTGGACAAAATCTTCACTTGGCCCTATCCACTTTCTAAAAACACTTGACAGGCACAAAAAAGGTGATGGTGGGCCCTACATTGGGGACCCCTGTCCTAGTCCAGTGCTCTGATCACTACACCATGGTGACTTCTACTCTAATCTAATGTACCACTTTGTTTGTGCTGATGCAAAGGTGCACATATGAATGCATGAAACTGCCTTATTAAATCTCCTACAAATCAGTTTCTACAAAAGATCGGGTAATAGATTAAGTTTTAAAGAATCCTGGAAAGCCACTAGCAGTCAAAGTAGACAGTAGTTACTGGAATAGACCAATTGTGTAAGACAACTGCATGTGTTTCAGAAGGGGTTTGGCTCAGTGGTAGAGCATCTGCTCTGCACACAGAAGGTCCAAAGATCTCACAGGCCTTGTATCACTGGCCATTTCCCCCCTTTTTTTTCAGTCCCTTAATTTAAAGCAGAGCCCAGGGATCAAATCCTGCAACAAACCTCTGTCCCCATATTCATATGCAGCAAAGGAAGCCTAGGCAAGGTTATGGAGAAGTAAGCCGCATTTCATTCAGTGAAACTTACTCCTGGGACCGTGTTCTTAGATTGCAGAGTCCTAATCATGTCAGCCATGCCCAACTATAAGCGAGTTTAAAAGAAAATGAAACAGGGAACATTTGCTCATTGATATTGATCCAGGTTAAATGGGAATCAGGAGGCATGTAATGCAGAAGCCATGGAACGATACTGGACCAGACGGTAGGGGATTCTCAGTCCTTTTCCCCTGTAGGACTAACTGCATGTATCACAAAACTTCTGTATTTTTTCAAAGTACCAGTCCAATGCTAATGCTAAACTTCTGGGTTTTTTATTCTTCCATTGCTTCAGCTTCCTAATATATGGGTTTGGATCTCTCTTGGTTCAAAGTTGAAACAAAAATGGGCATGTGTGTGCGTGAAAGTAAAAGGCAAGGTAACTCTGAGTGATTAAGGGAGATGTACGGAATTATGTCAGTGTTGTTCCATACAAAGTACACTCTGGAGGTGGGCTCACAGCAGAGTCCACCAACAGCAATTAGAGATCATCAGGACTCCAGAAAAGGTGTTTTTGAAAGCCTTCCTTCTCAGATTACTAGACCTGGCAGATCTTGCTTGATTAGCATTCTTCCAACTGCTCCTGCATTTTCTTCAGTAAATGCTGCAGGGAAGGGAACGGCAGGAGCCCATTGTGTATGGGTAAGATGAATGCTAATCAGCAGCACTCCTGGCTCTGAGTGAAACAGGAACCACAGAAATAATGGGAACTATCGTCCATTGAGCTTTCAAGCACAGAACCTCCATTCATTTCAATGAGGCTCTCAAGCCAAGTCAGAGGTGACATTTCAGTCCCTTTCCAAGAACGTTGTTGGAAAGGACCCCAAAGTCACCAACCATTTCTCAGCCTAGGGCAAGTATTGTAGTGTAGTGCAGTGCTTCAGGGAGGAATCCCTGGTTCAGCTCTCTTGAATCCATTGGCAATGAGATAGCACTGAAATGGGAAGTGGAACAGGAAGTACCTCCAAAAGATGAGGTGTTCTCATGCAGATGTGTGGTGCTAATGATACTATGTGTTCCATACTGATCCCTTATTATGGTCTATTTAGACTAGCAGTAGTCAGCAAGAGACCAGGCAATTTATCTACCTATTTTGTTTTTACATGGATTTTCTTCAAAAAGGCAAGAGTGGCATACATATATGGTTTTCCCACTGCCAGTTTTATCACTATAACAACCTTGGGAGGTAGATTAGGCTGAGAGAATATGACTGATACAAGAACGCATAGCATTTTAAATACTAACAAAACTTGTGGCAGGGTATGAGCTTCATGAGTCACTGCTCACTGGACACACTTGCTCTTTTCTACAGCTACAGACAGACTAACATGACTACCCATCTTGATCAAGATCACATAGTGAGCTTCATGAGTAGGGATGGGCACGAACCAACTGACAAACTGAAGTTTGTCATGAATTTTGCCCAGTTTGTGGTTTATGAAGCAATGTTCGTGAATTGAAGAACCACCATGAACTTGCTCAGATTTTGATACAGTTCATGGCGGTTCCTGAAGAACAAAAAGAAGGGGGTTACACCTGCTTTCTGCTCTTCATGAAAAACAGCTGAGTGGCAGGGAACTCTCTGCCACTCTGCCTGTTTAGTTTAAATGGCTCTGAGCCATTTAAACTCTGCTTTCTGCTCCTCACAGCTTTTCACGGGAAACCCTTATTTGTTTAAATACAATAAGCCTTCCAATCTTTCACACATAGAATCGTAGAGTTGGAAGGGGCCTTCAGGGTCATCTAGTCCAACCCTCTGCACAATGCATGAAATTCACAAATACGTCCCCCCCATCGCCAGTGACCCCTGTTCCAATGCCCAGGAGATGACAAAAAACCTCCAGGATTCCTGGACAAACTGGCCTGGAGAAAAATTGCTTCCTGACCCCAAAGTGGTGACCAGCATTTCCCTGGACATGTAAGAAAGAGCTGCAAGAACTAAGCACTGATGCAACCCTTCCTCCCTCTCATGATCTGCCTAAATTCACAGAATCAGCATTGCTGTCAGATGCCATGGAAGAGGGACGATTCACCACCAGATCAAAGTGGTGCAATCACACCAGCACATCTGGGAAGTGTTCCACAACCATCGTCAAACCATCGCAAACCCTTTTGATTCGGTGGGGAAGTGTGGTAAAAAGCTACTAGTGAAAGTCCAGTAGCAAATGGTTTGCTGCGGTTCACAACCGGAGTTTCCCTGTTTGATTGTGCCAGCGCAGAAGTGTGGCATCGTGGATAGCATGATCACATGCTATCCTGATGCCACACAGATTTTTTGTCCCCCTTCTCTGTGTGCACATCATCAAAGGCCCCCTTAGGGGGAGACACGATTCATCGATCCTCCCCACCACCGTTGAGGAGAATAATTGATTCTTCTCCCGCCCCCCGTCTAAGCAAATCATTGATTCCCCCTTCCCCTGTTGAAGCGCTTCATCGATCCCCCATTTAAGCACCTTGGAAACCCACCACACAAAAAAAACCACTTGCCCATGGTTGCATCTGATCACGCAGTGGCGGTTTGCCCCAGCAGGTCCACGGAGCTGTGTGATCATGCAATTGTGGGGCAAATTGCTCTGGAGCAAAAAAGCCTCAATTCCCCTCCGGATTATTTCACTTGTGTGGCCGTGACCTAGCCTCTTTTTTAAAACCTCCAAAAAAGGACAGCCCACCACCTCCTGAGGAATAATGCTGTTTCAATCCACTTTGAAAATAGATCTTGCCATTTCACACAATAAAATCCAGTTGCAAAGTGCACTGAAAGTGGATTGAAAGTGTATTATTTAGTGTGTGTGAAAGTGTTAGGCACACAGACTTCAGTTACTGGAACTGTGTGCAATCCTAAAGAGTTATGCTCTTCTAAGCCCATTGACTTCAGTAGACTCAGAAAGCTGTTACTCTGCTTAGAACTGTACTGTCAAGAGTGAGTCTATTGTTCATCTAAGTAAAGATATTTCAATTGATTAATCATTTGTCTTTCCATTGATTCATTCACTGATTGTTTTGATACATTTGCATGGTAGCAAAACCTCGATATAAGTGCATTCTCTTAGATTTTGAAGGAAACGAGGAATAACTTGTGATGGATGATCTTCCCTAGAATCAGTTTGTAATAAGCTCACAAGATGCTTTAGGCTTTCTTTGGAGCAGGCCTGAGGTTGTTCATTTTATATTTGCCCATTCTATGCTCCAGGTCTCATTGCACTCTTCATGAGCTGGGAAATGTTTTAGGTCTTGGAGGTTTCCATGCCCCTTCTGGTGACCATAAGGAAGCCGCTACAATGCTAACTTCCCTCATGGATCTCCACCTCTTCCTTCCCTTTTTTTTCAAAATGACCTGTCTTTGACAGCAAGAAAAGCTACTACTTCAGACCCAAGACAGCAACATCATTCCAGATGCCAGGATCCATGAGAACTGTACGCTTCAAGGCTTCTGGGTCTTTGGAATCTACAGTTATGAACTTAACTAAGATGCTACTGACTAAGCTCCTGGGTGCCAGGATTCCTAGCACTGAAGTTTTAAAAGGCTCCTGCTAAACTACATATCCCAAGGGGCCTGGTACTCCAAATGCTATTGTCAGCTGTAACAGCAGAAATCTGTTTCATTGCTGCCACCTACCACCTTCTGTACAAAAGTGAAGGGAACAAGTACAGCAGGGGGAGAGGGCTGGTCAAAAGGGCAGGAATGACCTATGTATGAGCTGAACCTCCACTTTAGAGATGTTTGGGCTCAGCTCATAATTCAATCCCCCACAATTTGGGTGCATCATTAGAGATAACTCCAAAAATAAACAAAGAAAACTTGCCGTTCGTTCTTAGGAAGCCAGACCATCATTCAAAAATTACTTGGCTTCACTGTGTAACATTAGCCCACACTTATCGGTCAATTAAAGCTTGAGATGATTAATCTACCATTTAAACCAATTAAAGTGTGGAGCTCAAATTAATTTCCCAGCTGCTTTATTTGATATTTGAAAATTGGTACATATCAGATTGGCCCCAAAGAGGTCAAAGAAGTGACTGGTCTCGGCTTTTACAACCTCTTTGTTTTGGACTAGAGTCTTTGCACCTTCAGCCCCCTCCTTCAGTCCCAGCTCAAATATGCAGTTATTCAAGTGATACCAAAAATAGGAGAAGGACAGATCCTCGGAGATATTTTGAAAAGGGCACATGTGACAAAGCAATCTGTCTCCTGTTCTTAATAAGACAAAGAACTCAAACAGGGCTCCAGATCCTCCCTGAGCTGACGTTATCCTCAGAGGTGAAACATCACACAGTGGTCCTCTTTCCAAAGTTTAGGACTATATGCAGAGAGGTTAGATTGGAGTGGGGGAATCAGATGGTGTGAAAACAGAAGCCAATGTGGCGATTGGAATAAATGATCTAAATCAGGCATGCTGAATGGTGGGGAATAGCATGCTCAACTGTGTATTCAGTTTTGTTTAAATCTGGGTTTACAGAATCTGGGTTGAGAGGAATGAAAGATTTAGAGAAGGTAGATCGGTGGGAGTAGAACACTCTTTCCCCCATTTTTAAAATATCAGATGCACATTATTTCCAATGCTCTAAGCTGTGGAGTCTTGTGGGCATAAATTCTACTCTGTGAACTACTGGCATTAAAGTTTTGAGCGAGTGAATTGGCTGCTGAACAAATTAGTTTGCTCTGGAGCCATCCTTCCTGAGCTAAGACAAAAATCTGTGAGTTGGAGGCTAAAAAACTGTATGCTAGCTCACACTAACTCAAATTAGAGGGAACACTGATTATTTCCATATCAAAGTTGGAGGCACATCATAAGAACATAAGAGAATCCAATGTTAGATCAGGCCAATGGCCCATCCAGTCCAACACATACAGTGGCCAAAAATACCAGGTGCCATCAGGAGGTCCACCTGTGGGGTCAGGACACTAGAAGCCCTCCCACTGTTGCCCCTCCCCCCAAACACCAAGAATACAGAGCATCACTTTTCTCCAAACTGAGAGATCCTATCTGTACCTTGTGGCTAATAGCCGCTGATGGACCTCTGCTCCATATGTTTATCCAATTCCTTCTTGAAGCCATCCATGCTTGTAGCCACCACCACCTCCTGTGGCAATGAATTCCATGTGTTAATCACACTTTGGGTGAAGAAGTGCTTCCTTTTATCAGTTCTAACCTGACTACTCAGCAACTTCATGGAGTGCCCATGAGTCCTTGTATTGTGAGAAAGGGAGAAAAGTACTTCTTTCTCTACCTGTTCTATCCCATGCATAAGCTTGTAAACCTCTATCATGTCACCCCTCAGCCGTCATTTCTCCAAGCTAAAGAGCCCCAAGTGCTTTCTAAATTTATCATTCTAAATTTAAGCTGTATAAATATAGGGTTAGATAGCACAGAAAAGCTGATGGGTGGAACAGATTTGTCTTTTCCATAAGAGGTACAACCCAGGCCTTTGGGGCTCACAGTTAAACCCTAGGCATTGGTATTACTCTGGGCTCATTTTGTAGCAGGAACTCCTTTGCATATTAGGCCACACACCTCTAATGTAGCCAATCCTCCAAGAGCTTACAGAGCTCTTCTTACAGGGGCTACTGTAAGCTCTTGGAGGATTGGCTACATCAGGGGTGTGTGGCCTAATATGCAGAGGAGCTCCTGCTACGAAATGAGCCCTGGACATTACTTCAGGGATTCCCTGCACTTGTCAGCATAGCATGGATAGTGCCAGGGAATCCTAATATATCTCTACGCCCTCCTGTGGGATGATGTCATTGCACATATAATTGGCAGAGAGAGGGGGAAATAGCAGCATATGTGATCTCCACTCCAAGAGAAATTCAAAACAATAACTTGGTTTTTCAAAGTGCAATTATTCATCTCCTCTCATGGCACACTATTTCAGGAGACCCATGCTTAGAAAACACCTGCCGTTATATTTATATTGTAAGCTGCCTTAAATTCTGCAGGGGGGAAAGGCAGCTAATAAATGTTTAAAATAAATTAGTTAATCAAATATAAAAACAGGAGAACTGCATTCATAATACCTGGACATGCAAATAAGACAAATGAAAATCAAACTCATCTTGCTCACAATATCTGGTTCCTTATGCCCAGCATCGCATATTGTTGTCTTGACCAATTCCTTGCAAGTTCAAAGAAGGGATGCTTTGATGTTTGCAAAAAGAGTTTGAACATTGGATTTACCTTGTTTGCAGTGGCAACACACTCATGATTTAAAATGGAGGCCATTGTGAGCATTTCTGCATTTGAGTGGTGGCAGCATTCAGCATGGCAGCTGGTGGCTGGACCTGCTCTCAATGCACATTCACAGTTTACTGGCTAGCTTGGATTAGATGTGTTTTTGTCACCTTCCTGGTTAGGAGAAGTGCAGATGAAGTGAGACAGACAAGGACAGTTGCAGGAGAACAACTAAAAAGGCACCTGTGCTAAACATTTGCAATACAATTAAGAATATTTTTCTCTTTTAAAAAATTCACTTGTATTTTCCAAGGACCTTCAAGGCCTCTCTGCCCAACAAACATGGTTTTTCACATAGCCATAAGGCATGGATGGCAAAGTATTCAGGTACTGGATTGGTTCAGACCAAACCATGGTTTGATATATGTAAATAAGCCATGTGCTCCTGTGCTCCATCTTATCGGTACACAGTGCAACCCAGTTATAGCACAGTCCTAAGCAGGATTGAACATAGGAAGCTGCTCCACACTGAATCAGGTCAATGGTCCACCAAGGCCAGTACCACCCACTCAGATGGACAGGAGTTCCCCAGAGCCTCCCAAAGAGGTCCCCCCACACCAGCACCCCAGGCCCTCAACTGGTGATGCCAAAGACTGAACTCAGGACCCAATGCCAGCAAAGCAGACAGTCCACCACTGAGCCATGAACCACCATCCTCTTCTGAATTTTGTATATTTTTGTTCTGCTTAATTTTAATAGTTCAGCTACAGTTTCTAGCATAACAACTCAGCATTAAAAAAATATTCAAGGGTGCTGCTTCAATCAAATTCAGTTCCCATAGATCTTTGCGCCTATCACTGATCATAAAGGGAGCTCCCAAGCGGTTTGTGTTGGTTGAAAATGTTTTGTCACTCACGCCCTAAGTGTCAATATGCCACCTGCTTCCTGTCACTGTCACTCAAGACTGCTGCTCGCAGATTTTAGGTTCTCGTGCCAATAGCTAAACTATGCTGGCAAAGCACTATTAAAAAGTAGTTATTGGCAAAAGAAGCAAAAGTAATTGATTGGGTCTGACTGGCTCATCATTTTTTTTTCTTGAATGTAATGAAGTTAGGGGTGGGGGTGGACAAGTAGGAAGGAAGGGGACACATCAATTAAAAACAACATGCTAGGAGTCACAGAAGCCATTAACATTGATTTCATTCCAGGGGACTGGTTCTGGAGGGTTTGGCAAAATGCTCAGTGTGATAATTAAAGAGGCACATGTATAGATTTTCTAGTGGCAGACTGTGCCACCATAGCAAGGAATGGGAATGCAGGGGGAATAATCACTCCAAAGACCTATAAAAGTGGATGGGCATCTACTGAACACACAAAGCTGCCTTATGCTGAGCTAGATTTTTAGTCTGTCCAGCTCAGTATCACCTAATCTAGTGAGCAGCAATCCCTGTGGTCTTTGGTAGATGTTTTTCACATTACCTAGGACTTGAGATGCCAGAGACTGAAGCTAGGACCCTCTCCATACAAAGCAGATACTCTACCACTGAGCCATGTCTCCATCCCAGCTTTTACCCCCAAAATCTTGTAGTCTCCCATGTGCTACTGGACTCAAATCTAACTCTTGGACCATTGGATTATCATGGTCAGAATCAGAGGGAAGCATTTGTTGCTTCGTCACACAGTGCATTACAAGGTTGTGGGCAGTGTTCCTTCTAAGCTGTGTGCACATTAACACAGGAGGCCCAGCTCAGCAGCAATCTGGAGCCACACAGGGTCTTGCACTGCCTATTGCCCATTTTAACATTACAGTAGTTATATTCTGCCTAGGATGTGAATTGCTCCACTCAGTTGTGGGGGGGATCAGAGGGAACATTGGTTGTGGGGCAAGGGAAATAGCTTTTCTTGGGCAGGTCTCCATCATCAGCAATATCTCAGGCTAGAGAGACCACTGAACAGCACTGGTTCTGCCCTCCCCCATCTATGGACAGTGACTTCATGCTTAAAGAGAAAGGATGCACTTGGATTCTCTGGTGCTGTCTGAGTTACAGCTGGCAGTTCAGAATCTTCACGGTAACACATTCAAGATGGGCAGCCATGTTAGTCTGCCTGTAGTAGTAGAAAAGAGCAAGAGTCCAGTAGCACCTTAAAGACTAATACAATTTGTGCCAGGGTAGGAGCTTTCCTGAATCACTGCTCACTTCTTCGGTATCTTCATACCCTCCCGCAAATGTTGTTAGTCCTTAAGGTGCTACTGGACTCTTGCTCCTTTCTACTGCTACAGAAAATTCAAGTCCAGATTTGAGTCCATTTTAATTGCAGGGGAGATGCCTGCCGATTTTCTGGGAGCTGAGCAAGAATGTAACCTTTTGGGGTGTAAAAGTGAATTGTGTCTGCAATTTTAATCCGGGGAGGAAAAACAAACAAAACAACCCTGTGCTCCTGGACTGATATGAAAGACTGAAATCTACTCACTTCATAGAACAACACACAAATTCTGCAAATATGTACTTATATTACTGGGTCACTTGGAGGGAATGTTTGTTTTTCTGACCTGTTCCAAGTGACCTTGTCCCTTGCATTACAAAGAATCCTTCTTTGCTACACTGCATTGACTCTCTAGGCAAATCCTCCAGCCTTCCTTCACAAATACTTGGTTGGTATAACTCCAGAATTTGAGCATTCTCCCACCAACCTTCCCCCCATCTATCCCCCCTTGACTCATTTAGCACAAATACCCCCCCTGTCCCTTGCATTATCTCCAGCAATCTGAAACAGCTGCCCAGATATCACTCTGCTTTGTCAACCCTCCATCTTCATTCAAATCTCATCTGAAAGTATTTCATTATTTCTTAGCCCTCACCTCTTCATGTGATTCTCTTCCTGGTTTTTGCTTCCTGCTTGGTCCCTTGGCTAAGACATTGAACTGCGGGTCAGAAGATCGGTAGTTCAGCAGTTTGAGACCCGAGTGCCACGTGATGGCGTGAGCTTCCATCTCTGGTCTGAGCTCCTGCCAATCTTGCAGTCTGGAAGCAAGAAATTGCAAGTAGATAAGTAGGTACTGCTTTGGTGGGAAGGTAACAGTCTTCCGTGCTCCTCCTCAGCATATAGCTATGCCAGCCACATGACCACGGAAACATCTTTGGACAGCATTGGCTCTTTGGCTTGGAAAC
Source organism: Lepidodactylus listeri (assembly GCA_029233225.1). Taxonomy (NCBI): domain Eukaryota; kingdom Metazoa; phylum Chordata; class Lepidosauria; order Squamata; family Gekkonidae; genus Lepidodactylus; species Lepidodactylus listeri. The sequence goes on from JARCFY010000008.1 coordinate 27,637,945, forward strand.
AGAGATGAGCACCGCCCCCTAGAGTTGGATTTGACTGGCTTTCAAGCAAAGGAAACCTTTACCTTTACATGGTCTCTAACATATTTGACATGCTACATTACTATGCAGTTTGTTTCTTTTTCCTTCTGACATTTAAACCAGAAGCCAGTGTGTATTGTTTAATTCTGTAAAGCACTAGGGATGAAGATGTGCATGAAAAGAACTCTGCAAATATATTCACTGTCTATTTTTGATAGGTTGTTAAGGTGTGCAAGTTCTATAGCTCTATTTTCTTCAGATTCCCCTGTATCCACAGCACAGTTCTAAGGAATTACTGTCCAGCACGCACGCACACACACATATTCATGTGGTATCAAGTTTTCTGGTCATTGCTGCCAGGCCCAGCCTCAGTCTTTCCTCAAAGGCCAAAAAAGTTTTGGAAATGTACCACCTCCCCCAGACTTTTAGGGACAACAACCAAAGCTTGAATGCTGGCAGTGTTGTGGCTGCCTAACAATGCCCACTGCTTCAGTCATTTGGGACGCTTTTAATTCTTCAGTGTATTTTTTTTTAAATTAGATTCTTCTGCAACCAGGGGTTTTTCTCAAGTTTACATTGTCTGCCCATGGTCCCAGTCTCCAGACTGAAGTATCCATGGATGGGTCCATATTGAGAATTACGTATGTTGGGGACTGAAATATTTTTAAAAATCTAGTTTAATCAATTAAGGAGGAGAGCAACAGAGGGGTGATTCAAAACATGCCATTTCTATTGATTGGGCGGGGGGAGGCAGCATTTTGATGTGATTGCTGGCTCCTTGTCTTTTCTGCAGATTGCTTGATTTTGAAGGGTTAAAAGCCTGATTGGAAGGCTGAATACTATTATGCGTGGCAGGTCAGTTGGGGGGGGGGGGGGAGAGACCTTGGAAACCTTCTCAGGAAGAGGCTGCCTGAAGGATGTCTGTGAGGTAGAACAGAATAGGCAAAGGCAGAAAAAAGATGGGGGAAAGAGCTTAATGAATTACAATATCTGCCAGATCAGAACTAGATAAAGTAAGATTTGGGTACAAAGTCATAAATTAAAGTTATAAATTTAATAACATCTGCTTTAATATAAAGATCTCCAGAGGGATTTAATGAAAATAAGGTTAAAACATAGTGGTTTTCATCATTATTATTTTTTTTTTTACTCTCTATCAGGTTTGCTTGCGAGAATCCAAAGCTTTAGACATTGTTTCGGTTGTAATAACAATTTATTACACAGTTACACTTCTACAGTGGTCCAAAGTCTAATACAACCCCTCTGCCTCTAAGCTCCCCATGCTGTCTGATTTGGCAGGCTATGGCCTTTTGAAGATGGAAGACCTGAGATTTCAAAGCTGTAAATAACATCTGACTTAATTTACAAGGGTACACTTGAGGGTACAGTGGGTAATGTACTTCAGGTAGTGGCAGGATTCTTTAAGATGCAATAACATACACTGCCCCTCCCCAAGATATTAAGGAGGGAATTAAAATGAAATAGATAGAGGTGGATTTATATATACATAATTTGGGGGGGAGGCTCCTATACATGTTATGGGGAAATTACTATTTATTGATTTAGTACCTTTTTATTCCAGGGTGGTGTACATGGATCTCCCCTCCTCCATTTTATCCTTACAGCTATCCTGTGAGGTTATGCTTGTCCAAAGTCTCGCAAGTTTCAAGGAAAGCACAGATTCAGACTTGGTTTTCCCAAGTTCTCATCCAACTCTCTTGCCCTTCCACCACATAGCTTTTAAAGGTACTTGAAAATCAAAATATAATGGCTCTATAGAGATAGAGGTATAGACTATTTTAGAGTTGTTCCTTAAATGTATTTACAAAAAATAATGTTAATGAAAGATTGATGTAATAACAACTAGCAGTGCAATCACATCTACCCTGTTCTTGTGTTTCTAGCTGCGGCTGTTTGATCTGATGTTGTTGCTTCTCCACTCTGGAATTAAAATGCTCATTCAGACAGTGAAATCTGTATCATATTCCCCAGTTGTCAGCACCCCGTTCTCACCCCTGACTTTCCCAACACTGGAGAAAGCCCAGTCTGTATGGATTGAACTGGTCTCACTGCGCATTTCCTGATGTCTGAACTCTTTCTTGCAAACTCAAGCCATTTGGAGAGTCAGATCGCACTAAAGTGGGGGGTGGATGTTAACCAGACTACACAGATTAGTTCCTCTGGAGAAAATGAATGTTTTGGAAGGCGGACTATATGTCATTGTACCTCTCTAAGGTCCTGGCCCTTCCCATGTTCCATCCCCAAATCTCCAGGAGTTTCCCTGCTGGGAGTTGGCAACCCTACTCCCCATCCCACTTTCCCCCATGCAAACTGTGTTAGAAGGAAAAAAGGGCTTTCTACTTCAGAGTTGCTGTTTGAGAGGATCCCATGGTTGACACAAGAGTAAATGTATGGAAGTCAATAGGGCTACTCTCATGTAAATCTGCATGTAAAGATGTTCACACTTTCCCCATACATTCCAAAGAAGAGAGGCAAAGTGGAGGAGGCTGAAAGGGGCCACAGTACTTGGTGGGCGGATTGCGGAGCTATCAGAATGGAGTGGTGTTTTGAATGATTGTGTCTGTGCATGCGTGAAAGACAGTTTTTAAAAAGTGATGCTGCCCAACCGCCCACTCTGTGGTTACTGTGCAGCAATAATCTGAAAGGTCAACCAGAGAGTGAGCACACGGTGAGGTGGGTTAAGGGTGGCATGACTGGACAAACCTCTCTGGAACAAATAACACTGGATAAAACAGAGGCATGGCCAGACCACACCAAGCCTGTTAGGGCTGCCAAGTCAGCCTGGGGGGCGGGGGATCCCCCGCTAAAGGGGTTCCCGATCCACCGGCCAGCATTTGGCCGGTGGGGGGAACCCCACCACCGACGTCATCCAGCAAGGACAACGTAATGACGTCACCGGAAGTGACGCAGCACGTTGGGGGCGTTGCCAGGGTGACGCTCTGGCAATGCCCCCAACATGCTGCGTCACTTCCGGTGACATTGATGGGCACGCGCGCAAACCACGCGCACCAGAAGAAACTCCCGGCGGGAGGAGGACTCCCCCCCGCCGGTGAGTTTTCAAGACTTGGCAGCCCTAAAGCCTGTCAACTGAAGGCAGCCATAGTCATACATTCCTGATGTGTTATAGTCATTTCTTTTATGAATATAGTTACCAGTCTCAGGTCCCAGTTTTCTGGAAGAAAGATGGGTTTGTTTATATGTTGTAAAGAAATGAATGAATCAAGGTTTCAGTGGGATGCCAGTCTAAGGATGGGATGAAGCCACGATAAGTTGGTTATAGTAAGGTGGCAAGAGGTCCACATTTGTTGATAAATTTCTGACAGCCAGTCTCATTCTGGGTGAACATGTGTCTTTTGGCCCACCAAACTATAGGAGAAGATACATCAAGTGAAGCAAAGGTAATCATCAGGTTTAGTGTGTTTAATCTTAAATTTATTCCTTTCACTTTCCTTCTATGTCTTCTCTATAAATGCATACCTATGAATAGAAGTCATCAATTATGGTAGATAGAAGGTTCTTCAAAGTCTTTCATCAAATTCTCATTTAGCTCTCTCTTTTCGCTTTGGCTTTCTGTTTCAGTCCTTTTCATTTTGCTTGCAATTACTGGCACGAACCTTATTTATATGTTTAATTCACTTTATGATTACAGGTACCTTCTTGCACTCTCTGGCAATTATCAGCAGGGTGGGATGTGATTGGCATGAGTAATGAGGGCTGTGCTCTCCATCTCAACAATGAAGCATGTGATTCTCTCCCTTCCCAGGAAGAAAATTACTAGGTTCCTCCAGTTCCCAAAGATGGCATGTGGTGAGCCTCCATGTGCTTCGGTGGACCAATGATGACTGTCACTTTCAGATTTTACAACCACCCTCTGCACTGTTGAGGAAGCAACATCTGGTAGCCTGTGGGGACTGTGATATTTGAATTGACACTGAGTGTGTGTATGTATGGGATCTTACTTGGGATGGGGGCATGGGTAGAAATGGTGTCCATTGGAGAAGGAAGCTGAGGGAAGGTAAATGAGGCCAATGCCAGTGGGACCTTCAGAAATGCTCACTTTCCCAGCTAGGCTCACCGGGTTGTCCTCTACAGTCTCCCCTAGCTCTCCTCCATTCTCACGGCTTGAGAAGATGGAAAGAGGATGATGTTGCGGAAGTGGTAAAGAATTCCAGTCTTTACCACAGAGCCTGGGAGGAATTCTCAGAGTGGTGCGGTAGGCAGGTGACATCACTACATCAGCGATGTTCTCCCTCCCCATCCTCCACATACACAAACAGCCCAAGATCCTGGGAGTTGCCAGCACAGAGTGGGCAACCCTAGTCCCATCTGCATGGCATGAAATGGTGTAAACAAGGTCTGGGAAACATCCAAGGAGTGATTAGAGCCTGATGTCAGGTGCATAATCCAAAGTACTTCCTCCACTCTGGATGCCAGACCACAGCAAAACCTCCATGTGGAAACAAACTATGTGTGAGGTTTATAGCTTGTGCATCCCACATGAAGAAGAAGAGAAGAGATTGGATTTATACCCTGCCCTTCACTACTTGAAGGGGTCTCAGAGCGGCTTACAATCCCTTTCCCTTCCCCTCCCCACAACAGACACCTGTGAGGTAGGTGAGGCTGAGAGAGCTCTCTAGAGAACTGCCCCTGAGAGAACAGCTCTGAAAGAATTTATGACTGACCCAAGGTCACACCAGCAGCTGCATGTGGAGGAGTGGGGACTCAGACCCGGTTCTCCCAGATTAGAGTTCATGCTCCTATCCACTACACCAAACTCTCTCTCATGATGCATGAAAATTTCTACTAGCTGTGGTTGCCAAGTCTGAATTGGTGAACTCCTGGATATTTGGGGGTGGGACCTGGGAACAGTGGGGCTTAGGGAAGGAAAGCACCTGTCCAATAAAGTCTAATTTCCCCCAACAATGGGGCAGGCCATTGGCAGTAACAGCCCCCCCCCCCAGTTTCAAGTTAATTTACTAAGGGGTCAAATCCTATGGGCCCCTGAACAAGGTGCCTCCAGACATCCCATTTGCATAGTTGCAAACAGGGAGGGAAAAACGGCCTCACTCTCACAAAGGAGGGAGGGAGGGAGGGAAGGAGAAGGAGCCAGCCGGACTCGCAGCTCGGCCAGGCACTCTACTTGGCTTGCACCAGCTGGGAGCAACTCATGATGGCCGGGAGCTGCTTTCCCTGGACTGGGCAACCTTCACCTGATTGGATCCAACTGGAAGGAAGAAATGCCGCTGCCTGGACAATTCAATGAAAAAAACTCATGATACCTGCTGCTGCTGATGGTAAGCACTCGGGCACGAAAAACTAGGGTGGGTAGGAGAGGAGTCATCATGTCTAAGATCCCCAAGTTCCAGAAAATCCCCAAACCACAATTTTCAGGTATATTTTTGACTCAGGAATTCCAGAATCCACCCCCCACCCTACAGTTCACCCTTCAAACCAGCCATTTCCTCCAGGGGAACCGATCTCCATAGAGACATTATAATTCCAGACATTATAATTCCAGACATTTCCAAGCCCCACCTGGGCGTTGGCAGCTCTACTACCAGCAGATCTGTGGCAAATCACTTCTGATCTTTCAGACCGCTGGCTTTCTGCCATATCCAGTGGACATATATTTTTAAAGGGGAAGCAAGCAGGTTTTTTGGAGGGGGGCGGGTTGGAATATGGAGGTGTGGCAGAGAGGAGAGAGCTCCTCAGGCCCTCACTCCATCATCACAACATAGTGACTCAGGCAGGGATGGGGGGAAGAGGAGAAAAAAAGCCCTAAAAGAAACAGCATCTCATCCACAGAAAGGAAGGAGACTTGAAAAGTACTGGAGTTGGGAGACCAGTGGGAGTGATTTCATATCAGCTCTTTATTAGGTGGTCAGATGAAGCATGCCAACCTGGGCTCGAGAGTCCTCTTTTATTCCCATCGGAGCCACACCTCCAACCTTGCCCAAATGTCCTGATAGAAGAAGAAGAAGAAGAAGAGATTGGATTTATACCCCGCCCTTCACTTGGAGTCTCAGAGCAGCTTACAAACTCCTTTCCCTTCCCCTCCCCACAACAGACACCCTGTGAGGTAGGTGGGGCTGAGAGAGCTCTGAGACAACTGGCCTTGAGAGAACAGATCTGACGGAACTATGGCTTGCCCAAGGTCATCCAGCAGCTGCAAGTGGAGGAGTGGGGAAGGAGGAGTGCACTTAACCACTACATCAAACTGGCTCTCTACTTGGACTTTATGCTTCAGGTTACGTATCATAGGTCCCCCTGAGGATCCTAGGCACTAGACTGGTGGCAGGTTACAATCCAGCCAGCTATTGTTATTTCTGACCCAAGCTCAGGTAGCTGGCCTGGCCATATGTTTTTGGCCATGTGGTGGTAGCCATTACCTGAGCACATGGTGATCGCCATTACATGCAACCCGCATGGAACATTACAAGACTCAAGTAATGTTGCCAACCTCCAGGTGGGTTCTGGAGTTTTCCTAGAATTACAACCAATCTCCACACCCCAGAGATCAGTTCCCATGGAGAAAATGGCTTCATCGGAGGGTGGACTCTATGGCATCACATCCTTGCTGAGATCCCTCCCCAAACTTTGCCCTCCCCAAACACTGCCCCTAAGTCTCCCGGAATTTCCCAACCTGGAGCTGGCAGCCTTTGATTCAAGTCAGGCCATGTATGGTCACCAAAGAGTGGGAAGAGGAAATAGGTACTAATAGTAGTCTGCTCAGAAGTGAAGGCCAACTGAAAAATAAGGTAAAGAGACCTGGGGGGTGACTTTTGGGGGTGGTTTGATGGCATTTGCAGGAAAACCTGGGAAGTGTCATACCCTCTAGGAATCACCAGAAAATCTATGGTAAAGACATCACACCATCAACCTGAAGGCCATCCCCCCTCCCTTTCTGGGGCACTGGCAAGCCTAGGGTAGTGTGGAAGAACTGGGAAGTGGTCAGGGCAGGGAGGAAGTGGTTAAAAAGCAGAGTTAGCAGGAAGGGCTAGTTTTCTAGAAACTCTGGGAGAAGGGCAGACTGCAAGGCCTGGAGTCTCCACAACCAGCAAAGACTGGCCCTTCTCATGGCTGGGGCGAAAGGAAATCCTCACCCAGAGGAAACAAAAACTGCTACAAGTCCAACAGTGGAGGCATAGTCACCTCAGAACTCTTTGGTTAACAGATTCTGGAAGGGATCCTTTCCCAGTAGAGTTGCAAGGTCCCTCTGGGCAACTGGTGGGGAATGGGGGCGACTTACCAGGAGTGGGAAAGACACCCATCCAATGTTGCAGTGATGTGTCTATGTCACTTCCAATGTGACCCAGAAGTGACACCATCACTCAGCAATGTCAGGGCAACTCTCTGATATCTTTGCAAAAACTCTATGATAAATTTGGCTTCCATCATAGAGCTTTTGCCCAAATACCAGCATGTCACCCTGATGTGGCTGATGTGATGATGTTATTTCTGGCTATGTTGGAAGTGATGTAGCCATGTCACTGCAATGTCAACTGGCCCGTCTCCAATTGGGGGGGGGGGGGCTGTCATTCCAGCTCAGAACACTTCTGCTACTCCCAGGAGCTGTCATTCCACTTGGGGAGGGCTGTCATTCCAGCCCCAGAGCACTAATTCTATTTCTGGGGGTCATCCATTTTGAGGCCTGTTATTCCAGTCCCAGAACAGTTTATCTGGGCACAGAGACATTAACTGAAAATCCACTCTGCATTTTCTTTGCAACGATTTTGTGCTGTAATATATTTCAATGGAGCCCATGCAACTCAATTGCCATTTCTGTCTCATTATCTCCAATGGGCCTTCAAGCCTCTAATGTTATTTCCAATAGACAATCTTGTCATTCCTTTTAATGCATCCCTTTGTCTGGCACTAATACATTGCTCTGGTTCTGCTGGGCTTGCAACCTCCCCTACCCCTTGTTTGGAGTGTGATTCTGTGTGGAACATCAGTCCTACTGAGCTGGCATTGCATCTCTTTGATTGCACTGTTACTGTTGGGCACTCTGTACATTGCATTGTTTCTGCTGGGTTTGCAAAAATGCCCCACCAGTTTTTACTGCTGAGATTCTCTGGTTTGACCTTAGTCCTGTTGGGTTTGCACTGCCACTGGTTCTGCTGGGCATATTGCATTGGTTCTGCTAGGCAGAAATGCCCCTCATCTTCAGTTTCTACTACAGAAATTCTTGGGGACTTTGATTTGGTTCTGCTGGGCTTCCTTTGGCCATGCTTTTTTGCTGCCCCCCCCCCCCAGTGGAAACAATTTAGAGAAGAAGAAGAAGAAGAGATTGGATTTATATCCCGCCCTCCACTCCCCAAGGGAGTCTCAGAGTGGCTTACAAACTCCTTTTCCCTTCCCCTCCCCACAACAGACACCCTGTGAGGTAGGTGGGGCTGAGAGAGCTCTTTCCCAAGCTGTCCTTGAGGGAACAGCTGGTACAGAGCTATGGCTTGCCCAAGGTCATCCAGCCAGGTGCAAGTGGAGGAGTGGGGAATCAAACCCGGTTCTCCCAGATTAGAGTCCGCGCACTTAACCACTACACCAAACTGGCTCTTAGAATAAGGGCACCTTCTTTGGGGGGGACATAACTCAGACCTCATAAATCTAATCCTCACCAAAGGTAAAGGGGGATCAGCTGGAGATCTGCTGCAAGTTTTTTCCCCTCTAACTTGCACAGGATCCATTCTATACACTCCTGAACCTGCTCCTCATTTTCCCCAAAGTACTTTCTTGGGGGGAGGCATAATTTGGACCCCATAAATCTAATCCTTACCAAATTTAGAAGCCCAGTAAAGGAGAGTCAGATGGAGATCACCTGTGAGTTTGGTGTCTCTAGCACACTTGGGGGGGGGCATTCTACTGCATCACAAACCTCATGAATTGAACCAGTTCAGCTAGCACAAAAAGTTCAGGACAGTCCACAGTTTGCAAACCACACACATCACAAACCAAACCTCAATTTCTGGATTCATGCCCATCTCTCCTTTGGAATACCCTCACCCTTGAGGCATCTACTTTACTTTCTTTTTGAAGGCAGGCCCAAACACATCTTTTTACCCTACCCAGGCATTTAATTAGGGTGGTTATTTTATCAGTTTTTAATGGTTGGCTTCTGTTTTATGGATAGCTTTTATGCTATACACTGAGCTGCAGACTGGAAGGTCAGGAGCTCGGCAGTTCAAAATCTGAGTGCCACTTGATGGAGTGAGCTCCTGTCTCTGACCCCAGCTCCTGCCAACCTAGCAGTACAAAAGCAAGAAATTGCAAGTAGATAAATAGGTACAGCTTTCGTGGAAAGGTAACAGCATTCTGTGCACCTCTGCATTTAGTCATGCCAGCCACATGACCACAGACAGTGCTGGCTCTTCGGCTTGGAAACAGAGATGAACACCGCCCGCCTAGAGTCAGATTCAACTGGCTTTTGAGCGAGGGAAACCTTTACCTTTATGTTACTTATGTCTAATGGCTTGTTTTTATTGGCTTTGGGGGGTTTTTAATAGCTTGTTTTGATACTGCAGATTTTAAGTCATCTTGAGCAGGTAGCATAGAAATGTTCTAAATAAAGCAAATAATAAATAAAAGGGGGGAAATATCACCAGGGTACAAATTATGATAGTGTAACTAAGGCAACCAGCTGAATAAAAAAATGGCAAACTCAGGGCATAGTTTTATACTGAAAAAGGAAATTTTTTATTTTAAAAAAATCCAAAATGTAGAAGGTATTTGGAAATTTAGAAAAAAAGAATCTTCTGTGAATGAAAAAGGTTCAAAGCATTGTTATATAGTTGAATATATCTAAGTAAATTGGCAGTTATAGCTGGTTAATAGCTGGTTATGTTGAATCTGATGTTCTGTTGCATGAATTAGTTTTACTTAGTGTGCTTGTGACTGAATAGATCATGAACCCAGCCTTTTGTGAGTCTCACTAAGTTATATGATTACAGTAAATATCTTACAAACATTGTTACCCTGCCTGGTATTAGACTAAAATATAGATAGAGTCTTATTTACTATATTTATAACCTGCCTTTCTCCCCAGTAGGAACCCAATTTGGCTTACATCATTCTCCTTTCCTCCATTTTCTCCTCACAACAACCCTTTGAGGTAGGTTAGGGTGAGAATATGTGACTGGCCCAAGTTCACCCAGCAAGCTTTGATGGCAGAGCAGGGATTCAAACCTGCATTTCCCAGATTTTAGTCCAACATTTGAACCGCTACACCACACTGGCTCCCTTAAGCATGTTTAGAGATGCCAGTCTGTCTCTATAAAAACTTCCAAGCAAACTCATTTGCAACCAACAAACAAGCAAAATCCTCTTTTCTTTCACTGACTCTCAAGAGAACCACGTTGATGTGTTTCAAATAGGGTTGCTGACCTCCAGATGGGACCTGGAGATCTCCTGCATTCATGGAGATGATGGAGATCAATTCCCCTGGAGATGTTGCCTGCTTTGGAGAGTGGACTGCGGTCCCTCCCCTCCACAGACCGAGCCCAAACGCAGTCCTCCCCAGGATCCAACCCCAAATCTCCTGCAGTTGGCAACCCTAGAAATCCCACAGCTTGGACTTTTTAGCCTATGAGAGAATAAGTAAAGGTAGGCAATGAAAAATATAGTTAAACAGCCAGTCACAGGAGATGACTAACTGAATTATAAGAACAAAGTTTGAGTCTGGTGGCACCTGTAAGGCCAACAAAGTTTTATTCAAGTTATAAGCTTTCGTGTTCATGCACACTTCTTCAGATACAATGAAGTGGAAATTACCAGTCCATACATATAGGCAGATGGTGAGCAGCAAATTAGTATACAGCGTAATGAAGATATTTAACAGATTATAAGAATGTCATTTTGATCAACTGAGATTATGGCCCATTTTCACCTGGGACTGACATGGCAGTAGGGTTGCCAACTTCCAGGTGGTGGCTGGAGCGCTCCAGCTATTACAACTGATCTCCAAGTGACAGACACCAGTTCATCTGGAGCAAATGTCTGTTTTGGAAGGTGGACTCTATAGCATTGAAGTCCCTCCCCTCCCCAAACCCTGCCCTTTTTAGGCTCCACTTCCAAAATCATCAGGTATTTCCTAACATGGAGATGGCAACCCTAGGTGGCAGAAAAGAAGTTTCTTTCTGGTTGATAAAACTTTACAAAAATACAGTGGCCTATCAGTAACAATGGGGAAGAAACTTCAGGCTATCATGGAGGTCTCTGAAACAAGCAATTAAGGATTCATCTGTTAGTGAACAGGTTTCACACAAAGAAAAAAAATATTTGGGGGCCTAGCTTCAAAATGAGGTTTTGAACATCTTGATCATTCTTAGAAATGACAATAAAAGAAGGCTAGGTTTCCTTCCACTACAGGCAGGAATAAACAAAATATTATGTATTTAAGATTTGTATAGATATTGTAACAAGCAAGGTGAAATGTTTAAAGATCAAATAATACATACAGCAAAGTCTGGGCGTATCAGACAGGGTGAATGATGGTTTTAATATAGATAAAGTTAAGTATCACCTAGACCAAAGAAAATTGGGTTTTAAATTATATATTATTTTTAAAAGCTATGGCACTTGTTAGCTGTTTTTCCCGTGGATTTCATTTCAGATGACATTTATTTGTTTCTTTAAAAAAATATATGCCTCACCTCTCAATCCATATGAATCCACAAGGCAGTTTTCTATAAACATAAAATCTACAAAAGATAATAAAGACACAGATTATTGTCAGAGACCAATAACAAACCTGAACACGGAGCAACAAAACACTGTCGAAATAGCAGCAGCAGAATTTGTTCAGCTCCAAATAATGAATGGGCCCACACAATTTCACAGAAAAAGAATCACCTTTGCTTGATGTGGAAAAGCCAGTGTAACTGAGGCTGTCTTCCCTAATGCCATCTTCTCTGAAGAAGTGAGTGGTGACTCACGAAAGCTCCTCCCCCGCCACATACTTTAAGGTGCTACTGGACTCTGGCTCTTTTGTACTGCTACAGACGGACTAATATGGCTACCCATCTTGATCCATCTTCCCTTTAACATGTTATTTTATTTCTATTAAAAGATTTAGCATTTAGGGCCTAATGAGCAAAAGGTCACAGAGCATGGCTGTCAATAGGGTTGCCAAACTCCAGGTCATGGCTGGAGATCTCCCAGAATTCCAATTGATCCTCAGATGTCAGAGCTCAATTCCCCTGGATAAAATGGCTATTTTGGAGGGTGGACACTATGGCAATGAGGTCCCTCCCCTCCTCAAATCGCACTATGGTTGCCAAGTCTTACCTTTTTTTTTTAGCGGGGGGGAGTCCTTGCCAGCCTGGGAGTCTTCTGGTGCACGTGTAAAGCATGCATGCCGCGATGACATCACCCAGAAGAAGAAGAAGAAGAGATTAGATTTATACCCCGCCCTTCACTCACTTAGAGTCTCAGAGCGGCTTACAAACTCCTTTCCCTTCCCCTCCCCACAACAGACACCCTGTGAGGTAGGTGGGGCTGAGAGAGCTCTGAGACAACTATCCTTGAGAGAACAGCTGGTACAGAGCTATGGCTTGCCCAAGGTCATCCAGTCAGGTGCAAGTGGAGGAGTGGGGAATCAAACCCGGTTCTCCCAGATTAGAGTCTGCGCACTTAACCACTACACCAAACTGGAAGTGATGTCATTGCGTTGGGCATGTTGGGGTGGGACCTCTGTAATTTGAGGGAAAACCATAGAGTTCTCCCTTGAATTATAGAGCATCCCCCCAAAAAACATGCCCGATGCAATGATGTCACCTCCGGGTGACATCATCGTGCTGGGCACATTGTCACAGCCTGGCAATTTGGGGGCGGGGTTCCTCCCAGCGGCCCAATCCGGGCCAGCGGGGAATGGACCAATTGAGCAGTAGTTTCCCTGCCCCCTGGGGGGACTTGGCAACCCTAAATCCCACCCTCCCCAGGCTCCACCTCCCAAATCTCCAAGTATTTCCCAACCCAGAGCTGGCAACCCTAGCAGTTAGTCAAGTTGTTCCTGTATTATGCACTGTGAGATCCCCATCCCCTCAGGCAGTCTGAACTGGAGCAGGAGAGAGACAGGGCCTCGAGCTTGAGAGAGAGAACCGCTAATTTCTTTGCAGGTAAGTGATGCTCAACCAGAGAGAAACTGGATGTTAGAATTTCCCTTGTTAGTAGCTATTCTAACAGGAGAGGTTTGTCAAGCTGCTATTGTTTAGAACTCTGTTCCCTGAGTAGTGTTGCCAGCCTCCTGGTAGAGCCTGGAGATTTTCGACTGTTACAATTGATCTCCAGAGAAGAAGAAGAGATTGGATTTATACCCCACCCTTCACTCACTTGGAGTCTCAGAGCGGCTTACAAACTCCTTTCCCTTCTCCTCCTCACAACAGACACCCTGTGAGGTAGGTGGGGCTGAGAGAGCTCTTTCCCAAGCTGTCCTTGAGAGAACAGCTGGTACATAGCTATGGTTTGCCCAAGGTCATCCAGCCAGGTGCAAGTGGAGGAGTGGGGAATCAAACCAGGTTCTCGCAGATTAGAGTCCACGCACTTAACCACTACACCAAACTGGCTCAGGTTTATTGGCAGAAGGTTGCCAGCCCCCCTTCGGGTGAAGACAGGGATGCCCTGCCACCAGACCCTACTCCCTCTGCCAATAAACTGGCCCTCAGGGGGACTTACCAGGTGACATGACACCAGTGATGTGGCAATGTCACTTCCAGCACACACAGGAAGTGACATCATCATGCAGGCAATGTCCAGGCAACACTGTGGTACTTTATGGCAGAAATCATTTTTACCATAGAGTTTCCCCCCAAATACCAGAGCATCACTGCAATGGCACAGTGTGATGATGTCACTTTGGGTGCACACCAAAACTGACATCACCATGTCACCAGCAACATCTCCTGGGCCTCCCTCCCCTTCCTGGTAAGTCCAGTTCCGCTGGAGAAAATAGCTGCTTTGGAAGGTGGGCTCCATGGCATTGTACCCTACTGAGGTCCCTCCCCTCCCCAAACCCTGCCCTCGTGAGGCTCCACCCACAAAATCTCCAGGTATTTCCCAACCCAGAGCTGGCAACCCTATCCCTGAGTCACTCTGGCCTGCAGCAGGAGGCTGAAGGTCTAGAGCTTGACTGAGGACCCTGCTAATTTCTTTGCAGGCACAAGCCAAAGAGGTACAGCATCGAGAGCATGAGCAGGAGTCACTGAAGAGCACACAGGGGAAGAAGAAGAAGCCTGGCACTACTTTAAGTTAACACTGTGGGCTTTCTCTTCTCTTTGCATTTGTGGGTACCACTGGTTAAGACATCTTTGTTCAGAAGGCACGGGAGAGCCTGTCTCTGCAAATGTCGCTATGTTCCTAGTAGTTATGATTCAGTTCTGCCTGTAATTGTAAAGTTGTTGGGTTAATGATAAATGTTTGTCACTTTGAAAACTGTTAATACTTGGAGTGTTTTCTTTTTTGAAACAATTTCATAATTGCTTGCCAGACCACAAAGGTGCTGACATCTATCAGTCTGAGCCCTCCCCCCTCCCAGTTCTCCAGGTGGAAAAGATAATTTAGGAGAGGGCGACCAGGACTCTGCTGGTTGACATGAGCAGAGAAGGATCAGAGCTCACCTCACTTGATTACCCTCCTGCTCAGATTGCGGTTTGATTGCAATTTGCGGACAGCACACTCAACAAAAATTACCACTTTTTTGAATGACTCGAATTGGATCACAAATGCTTTGTGCATGTTCCTTTTTCACTTGCTCTTCCTAACCTTCATCTTGGTTTAGACAACAATAACAACAACAAAAAAATCCTTCTGTACGTTTAAACCATAGAAATGGCAGCCACAAGCCCAAGATGAGGGCAACTTGGATCACTGCCATGGCTGGGGTTGCCAACCCCCAGGTGGCACCTGGAGATTTCCCACTATTATAATTGATCCCCAGACAGCCAAGATCGGTTCCCCTGGATAAAATGGCTGCTTTGGAGGGTGGGCTCCATGGTATTATACCCTGCTAAGGTCCCTCCCCTCCCCTCTCCAAACCCTGCCCTCTCTCGGTTTCACATCCCAAATCTCCAGGTATTTCCCAATGCAAAGCTGGCAACCCTAGCTATGGCACAAGGGAGCATTTTTAAAATCCTTCCTCTGTGTACTATTTTTCTGATCTCAGAGCTGCAGGACAAATAATAGCGCTTGGCAAAGGAAGGCTATTGAACTTAGGGACATGACACAAGGAAATATAGTTAAACTTCTCCCACATGACCTCCTGTATCCATATCCTCCCTGTGCAGCTGCTGTTTACATGGAAAACAAAAGAAAAAGTGCCCAAACTTCAGGCCTTGTTTGCTTTCCTCAAAAATCCTTAGTTGCAAGAACTTCCTTGGTGGCCACTGCAATGGGGATGGATACTCCAGGTCATTTGGAGTTCCTTCCTAGACCACATAGGTTCTTGACAGATGCTGAAATTTGAAGCTTTCATTCCATTACCTAGCTTCTTTTCCCCTATCTAATCCTGCTGCACCATCAACTTCCATTGCTGCCATCAATAATTCAGTTATAGGTCTCTTGTGCCTTCGCAAAATAGGCGCTCTTGCTTTTGAGCACAATTTCAGTATGGATCATCACACCTAATATCTGAAAATCAAATGTTCACCTGACACCTGGTAATTTCCTTTCATGTGGGGCAAAGCAGCTTTGTCTCCATGTCAGAACTTGTGCCTCCGAACGTCTGCAGAGGCTTCCACCTCCCTCTCTCCGACAGTTGCCCATCTACAAAATGTCACATGAAATTCAGCCTGGCTGATCAAGGAGAGCAGCCTCCAAGACGAAGGGAACGGGGCTGTGTCGTCCCGTCCCGTCCCCCGCGGACTCTTCCGCTGCTGGCATTTATTAACCTGCAAAATAACAATCCACAGTTTTAATTATTTGCTTCTCTACATTCCACCTGCATGGAACTCATGAACCCACATGTTGAGCTCCCTGAGGCGTGTATTTAATTGTTCAAATTTTTCTTATATATATATAGGGAGAGAAAGACAGAGAGAGTGTTTGTTGCTGTTGTTGTTCTGAGTCTGTGTCAGGGAAATGGTGGCGCTATTCATTTGCCCTGTGCTCCTATGGAACGTTAGTCTAAAAAGTTGCAGCCAACTCAGCAACAGCCTCCCAAAAGTCTTGTTTGTTTCTGTGGACACTCGGTTGGCTGCATTCTAATACAAGAGAGGGCCAGGATTTATTTTTTACTTAATGAATGCCGACTGTCAATAAAATGATGTGTGGAGAAAACTGCAGAACAGAGATAAGCTTGCCAGGAAGTGGAGAGCATGTGAGATACCAAGAGTGGAGAGAGAGTGGGCACAGGCCTTCCTGAATATGAAATCCCCCCCCCCCCCCGCAGTAGGAGGCGAGTATGCTTTTATACACACCAAGCTCATCGGTATCTCAGTACAAAGGTAGGCAGACCACTGAAATTTGCTAGAGCTGAAAGCGTTACTTGCTTCAGAACAGGGAGTTTCAGGCCCAAAGGAAGCCATGGGAGAGCCACGCTCCACCCCTAACATGTGACTGGGGCTCCAGGTTCTCCCTGCTTAATCAGAACCTTTCTGTGTCAAACCCCAATACTCACCCAGTGCTTTTTGGAGGGGGTATGGACCATACTCGTGCAGAATAGCTTTGAATGTGCATATCTTATACTGCGATTTGGAGCCTTGATGAATATTTGCATGTTTCTAAAAATCTTGGTACTCCCCTCCCACCATTTCTGTGTTTTCCTGGGAATGTGGTGTTTTATCCAAAGAAGAAGAATATATATTTTTTATTTTATTGATTTCTACCCCGCCCATTCCGGGGAAGAAGAAGAAAAGGAGGAGGAGGAGATTGGATTTATAACCTGCCCTTCACTTGGAGTCTCAGAGTGGCTTACAAAATCCTTTCTCCTCCCCTTCCCACACCAGACACCCTGTAAGGTAGGTGGGGGGCTGTGGGAGCTCTGGCAGAAACTGCTTTTTCAAGGACAGCTCTGATAGAAGGACAGCAGCTGCAAGTGGAGGAGTGGGGAATCAAACCCGGTTCGCCTGGGTTAGAGTCTGCGCACTAAACCACTACACTATACATTTATTTATTTATTGCATTTGTATGCTGTTTTTCTCTTCAAGGGGACCCAAAGAGGCTCACAGAAAAAAAAATACAAATTCTCAACTACAACTAAACAAAAAGCAAACAAAACGACAGACACAGGTTGTCAGCCCAGAGCCCTTTGGCTCCTGTTCAATGACTTGCATTCCTGGCCTGGCCTGGGCTTTAAGTACTTGCAAAGAGAGGAAGACAAACTTAGCCCAGATCACACCTGCTTGGTAGCAATTAGTCCGGACAGCAGTTAAGTTCTTCTTGTAGACCAGTGGTATGCCATTGTTTCGTGGACTCTGGGCTTTCTCACTAGGGTTTTTCATCCATTACTGTAATGGCATACTATTTTCCAAACTAATGGCTGCTACTCCAAATCATTTCCACATTCCACAAATGATTGACCCGTAATGAAGGAACTATCCTCCAGTTAGTGTTAACAGCCCAAGGAGAGTCACCGGGGGGAGAGGTCATCAGTGACATCACTCCTGGCACAATCTGGAAGTGGTATGGTTAAGAGCATGGACTCTAATCTGGGAGAACCGGGTTTGATTCCCCACTTCTCCACATGCAGTTGCTGGTGTGACCTTGGGTCAGTCATAAGTTTTTTCAGAGCTGTTCTCTCAAGGACAGTTCTCAAAAGAGATCTCTCAGCCCCACCTACTTCACAGAATGTCTGTTGTGGGGAGGGAAAGGGAAAGGCGATAGTAAGCTGCTCTCAGACTCCTTCAGGTAGTGAAGGGTGGGGTATAAATCCAATCTCCTCTCTTCCTCCTCCTCCAAAATAGGAACATTTGCTTATTTAAGCTATT
Source organism: Lepidodactylus listeri (assembly GCA_029233225.1). Classification (NCBI taxonomy): domain Eukaryota; kingdom Metazoa; phylum Chordata; class Lepidosauria; order Squamata; family Gekkonidae; genus Lepidodactylus; species Lepidodactylus listeri. The sequence continues at coordinate 27,655,899 of JARCFY010000008.1, forward strand.
TTGTCTGTACCGAACAGTTCTTTGGTTAAATAGTAGTCAGGATGTATTATTAAGCACGAATATGTTCTTGGTGTGTTTAAGGCTGGCTCTTCACCTAAGTCACCCAAACAACTCCTTGGGGCAGCACAATGAAGATGGCAATTCTCAGCCATCAGTGGTGTGTGGGAGGCATAGAGATCACCTCCTGGACCTGTGCAATGGCCATCCAGAGTCAAGATGAGCTCCTGGAGCAATGCCACAGGGATTCAGCTCTGACATGGCCAGCAGTGACACAGGAGGAAGGAAAGGGTTGCTTTACTTGTGGCAAAACATAACCTTGAGCTTGCCCTGAGAACTTTACTTCCAACCCTATCAAGGGAATGTGGTTGAATTTAGAAGAATAAGGTCTATCATCTATGGTTATACCAAATATGCATTTACAAAAGTTGTCAACCATCGTTTTGAAAGACCTACAACTTAGAATTATGACAGGTGAATTCTGAAACCCCAGACTGAGGCTGTAATCCATACACACCTACTTGTGACAAAGTCCCATGGACAGCACTGGAATTGTTTCCAGTTACGCATGCCAGCTGAAGCATTGTTTTAAGGGGTATTTAATTGTTGAAAATGTTTTTATTCTCTAGAACTGTGGTCTGTATCTCATGGGAAGTTTTTTTAAAAAAAAAAAACCCCACAATCCTGAATGATGTTTTGCCGTATATAGAATTTACGGAACTCTCTGTGTGATAGCTCAGAAAATCAATTCAGGCTTAATCCCATTACCTGGGAGAATATCTGCTATATTTTGAGCAGTGACAATTTCTGAAGTGAGCAATCAAGAGAATAATTATGTATTGTTGCTGAAGAGCTCAGAAGCGGAATGAAAATTATTTGTTTCTGGGGCAGGGAAACAAAAAATTATTTATTTTTGCTTTGATGAGTATCACGTTTAAATAGTATTGGGCTACAAGTTCATTTTGTTTATGTATTTGAACAATTTTTTTTATCCTGCCTTTGACTCATTTACAGAGCAATCCTATGCAGATTTACTCCACTCTAAGCCTATTGAAATAAATGGATTTAGACTGGGGTATTCCTGCATAGGATTTCCCTGCTAGTAGCATTATATAGTTTTTACAATAAAACAGTTAGTGTTGGGCAAATACTACTGAGCTCAATTTGGAACTGGACTCAATAAGCAGAGGTATGATCTGAATCTTGGATTCACGTGCCCAGGAAATAATACAATTGAAATCCTAGCACACGTAAATCCTTCTAAGACCATTGACTTCTATTGACTTAGAAGGGCATAAACCTGTTTAGGATTACCCTGTGCATCTCATTGAATCCCAGGCGCATGGAACATTTTGTTTCCATTGGTTTCTATGGGAAGCACAGTTGTGGATATGATGTTCTTGTTTGCAACTTGGCTGGGATGAAATTATTTTTTATTTATGTTATTTATAGCCTGTCTTTCTCACTGGGACTCAAGACAGATTACACTTACTGAGCCAATATAATCAACAGAATCGGACATTCAATAACCGCTGCATTTGGATTTTATAAGTCTGGGACCATCAGAAAGAACTGAAGCATAGCATAAGTATTAACACAACACATTAAGTGGTACAGAGATTTAGGATCCAATCTGTAGTAAGCTATTGGTTGTTGTTCAGTCGCACAGTCGAGTCCGACTCTTTGTGACCCCATGGACCACATCACGCCAGGCCCTTCTGTCTTCCATCGTGCTCAACTTCATGTTCATTGCATCAATGACACTGTCTAACCATCTCATCCTTTGCCGTCCCCTTCTTCTTTTACCATCAATCTTTCCCAGCATCAGGGTCTTCTTCAGTGAGTGCCCCCTTCTCATTTGGTGGCCAAAGTATTTGAGCTTCAGCTTCAGTCTCTGGCCTTCCAGGGAACAATAAGGGTTGATTTCTTTTAGGATTGACTGATTTGATCTCCTTGCAGTCCAAGGGACCCTCAAGAGTCTTCTCCAGCACTGTAATTCGAAAGCATCTATTCTTCGGTGTTCAACCTTCCTTATAATCCAACTCTCATAGCCATACATTACTACTGGGAATACCATTGCTTTGAAGCTATAGACAGCAGTATAGACCACAGTCCTAATCATTTATCCAGGTACATTTGTGAACTGTTTTGTACGATGCAATCCTATCACTTTTGCAGAATAGCCCTCATGAACAGTTCAGTTTTGCTTAGTTTACAGAAGTCCAGAAGAGTGAGAGCTTTCCTGACCTCCTTGGGCAGGCCATTCCACAAGGCAGGAGCCACAACAGAGGAAGTACCTGTATGGGCAGTTCTGTTTTTGCCTATTTGTAGGTTGACACCTGCAGGAGCTCCTGCTGACATGAACAAATTTGTCACCATGGAGCATAGGGAGAGAGGCAATCCTGCAAATAAGAAGGGCCAAGGTCATGTAGGGCTTTGTATGTGATGGTCAGTACCTTAAGCCGAACCCAATAACAAATGGGCAGCCAGCAGAGTGTCTACAGATTGGGAGTAATATGCATGCTCCGTCTAGCTAGCGAAGAAGAAGAAGAGGAGGAGGAGGAGGAGATTGAATTTATACCCCACCCTTCACTACCTGAAGGAGTCTCAGAGTGGCTTACAATCTCCTTTCCCTTCCCCTCCCCACAACAGACACCCTGTGAGGTAGGTGGGGCTGAGAGAGCTCTGAGATAACTGTTCTTTCAAGGACAGCTCTGACAGAACTATGGCTTGCCCATGGTCATCTAGCAGCTGCAAGTGGAGGAGTGGGGGGGGGTCAAACCTAGTTCTCCCAGATTAGAGTCCATGCACTTAACCACTACACCAAACTGGTGTAGTCGAGCCATGGCATGCTGGACCAACTGACATCCCTGAGCTGATTTTGAGGGGAGACCACTGTACTTCTCACTTGTGCAGAGTACAGAGACCCACACACTGGCATGGGTTTGACTTTTCCCTCCTTTCCCAGGATCTTCAGGCAGAGTAATGTTTAGCCAAAACTGGAGCAGAATTAAATCCTGCCTTTCCTCACCTTAGATTGCTGCTTTCAGTAGATTTCAGTCTGCTTCTGTCATCCAAGATAACTTCTGACTGGAAGACAGATATTCAGGAATGGAACAGCGGGGCAGTGTTTCTCTTACCTTATCTAGGCTCTCGTTTTTTGTTTTAAAATGGACTCCCAATCAAGATCAGGGTCAGCATACCCTCAGGTGGGGCAGCTGGTAGGGCCCAGGGTTCCTGGCAGGGCTCATTGCTGCTCATACCTCCTGCACACTCACTTGCTAGTGCTGAATCATTCACATTTCCTGCTGCAACCACTGCCCAGTGTGGCAGTGCTACTAGGGAAAGGACTGCAGGCAGCTGTGCCCATGAGCAGTGGGTGGGCTTGTGAGAAGACAGGGAAAGAGAACACAAGTAGGTGGAAGGCATGCAGGTGGGTGGGAGCAAAGGAGGGCATAAACACCTGGTGCTGGGCACAGCAGGGGAGGGGTCCCCTGCAAATATGTCCACCCAGGGTCCCTGAAAATGTGGAACCAGCCCTGCTCCCAACTCTCTGTTTTATTTTTACATCACTGGGAGGCTGGCTGGCTTTTTCACCTGTTGGGCTACAGTCATCTCAAAGGTTTGCCGAGTCCGCTATGCTTTCACATGAAATAAATGATGTGAACAGATTTCAAATCCTGCATCAGATGATTTCAATCAGACAATGCACTTTGATCCTTCACCACTCATATTTTACATCTCATCTGGAAGTTGTGTTTGTTTGCGATTTGTGATCCACTACAAGTGTGTAGCCCTGCCCGGCAGCCAGCTGGAACAATCAAAGCATTCCCCTGATAGGCCTTGCAGGGAGTGCGTTACCTATCACCAAGGAAGACTGGGGGCAAAACCAGGGCCCCTGCCTCTATCCCCACACCTGAGCCTCATCTTATCTGCTAAGCAGGTAACTTTCCTATTATGACTAGCCTCATCTGCCCCTAGATACAAGCATGGATTTATACCACCTCATGAATAATGAAATAGCTCATTTTCTGATGTTTTAGCCCTGTTCACTAGTTATAGTGAACATTTGTACAATCCCAGTACAATGTACACTCAATTTACAAAAATGTGTAGAGTAGTTCTCATTTTACATACAATACATGTAGAGATGAACATGTGTTACAAACACCATATTTATGCAGGTACTGGTGTCTTTTCTATTACAAAGTAAATGTATGTTGGCTTTTTCTTACAAAGAGATGCATACATGTACACACAGGATGTATTCACTGTAACATGTGAAAAGGAGTGGGGAACTCTTCCAAAGCCAATGAGTGGGGCAATAATTTGTAGTAAGTGAAAATACTGTACACAAGTGTCAACTGGGGAAGATCTTGTTCAGTGGGAACATTAGCCCACTTTTCTGGCTGGATGACATCCTTGTCAGGTACGTATCTGCTGCGTTAATCTGTCCTCCCACTCTCCAGAAACTGAAAGCAGATGTGACCTCAGAATCAATATTAAACTTGAACTATTTCCAAATGTCAAGAATTATTTCAGTTAGATTAGTTTGATTAACTACATTAAAGAGTGGGCCGATTTTGGTTTGTAATAATCCAGCTGCACATTTCTAAAAACAATGTTTTAAAAAAAATTATGAAGCAGAACACAGCACATAAAACCATGCAAACTAAGTAGAAAGTCTGAACAATCAAATGTCATAAGGAGCTTCTGCGAATGAAGTGGTGTTCACTAGATATCTAAAAGATAAGTACATAGAAAGAGCCATTGTATCCGTGTGGCTTGATCCATGTCAAGGAATGAAGAAAGCCAATAGGAAGAAGCCCCGACCTCATCCTGCACAGATATGGGGAGAATTTCACCCCAATCTTCTTTCAGAATGGAGAGATTCTGGGAGCAGGAACTTGAGCTGGACTACATTTGCGCCCCTGCCAATGAGGAAAGCATGGTTCCCACTACAGAACCATGTACCACCCTCTGTACCACCCTCGCATGGTCAGTGTGGAAGTAGCTGGTTGCTTCGAGGCCAAGCAGGAATGTTTGGGGTCTGCCAGGCTGGCCAAGAAGAGGGCCTTCTTTCTTCTGCTTCACCTTGACAAGGATGATGGATTTCAAAGATCAGAGCCAAGATGGACATGCCCAAATATTGGTAGCCCACAGAGGCTGCTCATGAGATAAAGTGACCTGGGCAAAGGGGAAGGCAAAGGTCTGATCCTCTGTTGATAATAATAACTTTAAAAAAAAAAACCCTTGTTTAACCCATTTAATTGAACCTAGTGAGGGGGGAATAATACAGCTACGCAGAAGAAAGATACAAATTAAGGGAACAGCTCTGAGGAGATGAGTCAGCACCAATGACATCAGAGATAAAGAAAGCTGCAAGGGCACTGACAGCCAGGATGCCATGGTAATTAGAGTGTCAAACTACGCCTGTGAAGGCACAGGTTCAAATCCCCCCCACAGCCATGAAACGAAGAAGAAGAGGAGGAGGGGGAGATTGGAGTTATACCCCACCCTTCACTCAGACTCTCTGAGCGGCTTACAAACTCCTTTCTCTTCCCCTCCTCACAACAGACACCCTGTGAGGTAGGTGGGGCTGAGAGAGCTCTGACAGAAACTGCTCTTTTTCAAGAGCAGCTGTGGCAGAACTATGGCTTGCCCAAGGTCATCCAGCTGCTGCAAGTAGAGGAGTGAGGAATCAAACCCAGTTCTCCCAGATCAGAGTCCACACATTAACCACTACACCAGACTAGGTGATGATTTGCAGGTAAATTAAGCCTAGGGTTGTTCTGAGGGCAAGGACCAGAGGGATCTTGTCCCTTGGCTCTTAGCCTGTGGTTCATCACTGCAAACTTGTGGGACCCACCCAGTAAGCATGAGCATCAGCCCAGGATGACTTCATATCCTATCTCTGCTGGAAGAGCATTCTATGCGCCTACTGCTATAGCTTTGTATAATTTGTATGTAACTGGCTTTGAGTTGCCATTGTCGGAGCAAAGCAGGTTGTGCTTAAATAAATCAAGTAACTAAAAAAATGTGGGACCAGTCACTCTGTCTCAGACTAATCAAGATCAGAGGGGCTATTGTGAGGAGAAAATGGAAGAAATGTACATGACTGTGAGCTCTGTGGATGAGATGCTGAATGAAAATGAGCTGGATACAAGATGCAAAGGTAAGTTAGCAGAAGGTCATTTTAGGTGTCTTAATGGTTAACATCATCTTTTGGGACAGCCACTGTAGAACTATAACATTTCATAAGAACATAAGAAGAACCCTGCTGGATCAGACCAGTGGTCCATCTAGTCCAGCTTCTTGTTTCCATACTAGCCAACCAGTTGCCCTGAAAGGCCAGCAAATTAGACACAGTGGCCAAGGCCCTCCTTTGATGTTCCCTCCTAGCAGTGAATGTCAAAGATTTACTGCCTGATTTACTGATATGAAAGTTCCCTTTAGTCATCGTGGCCACTTGCCATAATGGACCTATCCTCTACAAATCTATTCATCCCACCCCAATCTTTGTGGTCATCTCTACATTCACTAGCAGCGAATTCCACAGTTTAATTCCTCACTGAGTAAAGAAGTAGGTCCTTTTGTTTGTCCTATAACTATTACCTATCAGCTTCCCTGGGCTGAATGTTTCCGGGGTGGTGGTGGTGATATATTAATTTTAATTCACCCTCATATATTTTTTTTAAAAAAACAACCTGCTTATGAATGCTACCCTGCCAATGGAAAACAAGATCTAGATCTAAATGAATATCGTCCATACAGCCTTGGAGCTCAGTTTGTCTTCTCTTGCATTTGCAGGTGCATATAGGTGAAGGACTGTACACCAGACATAAGGAGCACTAGCAGTACTGTGCCTATCAGTTGGAATGGCAGAGTCTAAGCCCCATTAGATCATTCTAGCCATCTTGGTCCCCTTTAAGGCTGTGCACAAAGGCTACTTATCATTATTGGTGTCCTTTTGGATGTCATTATGAGAAGCATTCACAGCCCAAGTGACATGCCCAGTGGCATGACCATCTGACTGGTGTTCCATACAACCACCTCTGAAGGAGGGGATAGATCATGCAGTACCCTTTGACTCCTCTGGAATTAGATTCCATCCATTGATCTATTGCCTTTTTAAAAAATGAAACAGAATCTATGTATGTGTGCTACACTGCCGTTTGAGCTTGGCTGCCTTGAATATGTGGCATTTCATTTTCCTTCACCACAGCTAGGTAACTAGAATATATACAGACCTCTGAAAGGTAATTAAAGGCTTCCCAAGAAATCAGTATAAATAATTCCAGTCCTGGCTCATGTGAACTTGCATTTCTGAGAATTTTATATTCCACAAATATAATTACCGACATAATATATAAAAATTATTCACAAAAATAAATAGAGGGGAAAATTAATCCTTTCAAAAGAGAAGCTCGGGAATATATAAAAATAGATAAATATACACCTTTTTTTACACTAATGGTCCAACATCAATTAGTATAATCATTTGCTCTAATAACACAAAATGCTAAACTCCATTTTATTACACTTCTTTGAGGTCCATTAAGCAGTTCTAGCACAATATTAGCATTGGGGACTGCATTGTTGGCCTTTATGAGGTTCTCAAAAGTTAATCTAATTAGGAACAATATACATTTTTTATTTCTGGCTTTGTTCTCAAGGCCAGATAGAAAATACTAAGCATCTTTCCATATACACATAATGAAAGACCTGTTAAATTGGGCAGCAGAGCTTTAATTAAAGCTGCAGTCCCCGGCTCATTGACTAGGGAGTAAGCCTCATTGAACTCAGTTGGACTTATTCCTGTGTAAATACATACAGGATTTTGCTGGCCAGATACCTTTCTTTTAATAGTTATAAACTCAATCCCACAAAAAATTAAAAAGGCACTTTTTAAGACCATTCAGTTTCACTGAGAGAATTGCGTTGCTCAACTGTCTCTCAAATAACTAAGCAGTACATAAAATGTATAATTTTGCATACATTATATCCTGTACTCATTAAACTTTGATAAGAGGGAATGGGTGGAATTCTCAACACACTTGCATAGAAGTAAATACTACTGGACATTTATAACATTCTTCTGAATAAATATTTTCGGATTAGGCAAAAAGATATGTAGATATATTTCTAATCAGGAAATGCTCTGCCTGTGTAGAGCTGGAGCTCCTGAATTTTTATGTCATGTTTTGCTTCACTGTAATTTTTATACTGAGTTGAGGAACTCTTTAATTACCCCTCTTTTACACAAGGCCATTCTGATAAGCAGCTAGTTTTATATCTTCTATCAGACCAGAACCCTCATATCACTAATCAAATAGCTAGGTGTCTCCTAGCTGACATGAGGCTCTGGGAATTGATTGTCAATAGCTCCCAATAATTTCTTTTTTCCTCCTTTAAAGTTTATGTTCATTTGTTTGTGTTTTTTCTTGATGTCATCTGATCTGATTATGTAACTTGTAATAAACGCCTAATAAAGGTTTCTGATATATAAATATAGAACCATAGGGTTGGTTTGGTTATCTAGAACAGAGACAATGGAGACAATAAAATGACAAAAAAAATGCAGCAGCAAAGAGAAGTCAAAATAACATTGAAGAGGATGTGGGAAACAAATGGGATGAGATGCACAGACAGACCAACTGTTAGAAATATGTATCAGATGGCTTAATAGATAGGTGTATGGAATGGGTGAAAAGAACAGTAAGTATGGGATTGATAGATGGATAATATGTATAGAATGGATGGAGTGAGAAGTATGTATGGGATCGATAGATGGATAGAACTACAGCAGACTGAGGGTAATAATTGGTCTGCCAACCTATTGTGGTGGGTAGAGTAATGAGTGGGGCAGGAGCCTCATCTACTTCCAAGCTCTTAACAGTTCCAGCACACTGTACAGCAAGAGAATCTGCTAACCCCAGACGATGCTCACGGAGGCATTAAACAACCACATCAACCAAATTACTCTCTCGAGGGATGAGTATTTGCCCTTTTAAAAGGAATTAGAGGATGCTTTGAAATAGTTGGCCTTACTGGCAATTATCCCGCATGTATGGAGAGGATGATTAAATGAGAAGGCTGATTAAAAACCATTTTGACTTGGAAATGTGGTTTCGCATTTAGATTTTTTTTTCCTGGGATTCCCCGGAAACCTCAAATGTATTTACAGTAGTTCAGTCTACTGCAGCAGTTCTAACTATTAATGCTATGGGTAATTAAGTCATTTATTTTCACAGAGCATCTTTACTGTAATTCTTGCGAGCAATAGTTCCTTTCCAAAGCTTCCCCCCTGTTGCTTCATCAGCAGGGAAGTTTCTCCTAGCACAATCAAATTAACTAAAATAAAAATTATCTTTAAAAAACCCTGCACCCCAGAGAATTACAGCCATCCTCAAACTTTGAGGAATCACATGGATAACCTCAATGAGATATCTTTAAGGCTGCTTAGCTTGGCTTGGCTTCTGATATAGCTAAAATTGTTTTGAAGCTTTTTGCACTATCATACCTATGAGATGGCAACCAAGGCAGCAAAGAGGGAGTTCTATGCTGCCGAGGTTGCATCCGCTAGCTCACGCCCAGCCCAATCGTTTAGAACAATTCGGTCTTTAACATTACTGCCTTGTGGCAGACCAAATTCTAGGGAATTGGAAATTGGCTGCGAGGCATTTGTGAGCTATTTTGCTGAGAAAGTCTTGTCACTCTGCCACGACCTCCCCCCCCCCCACAGTTGAAACAGTGAGTGAACTCAAGGCCCCTTGCACGTCTTCGATTCTGGGGTTACATGGGTTCGGCCTGCTTGACCTAGAGGAAGTTGACAGACTTCTCCTAACTGTGCGCCCAATAGGGCTGCCAAGTCCAACTTGGGAAATATCTGGGGATTTTGGGGGTGGAGCCAGGAGACTTTGGGGGTGGAGCCAGGAGAAAGGAAGTGACATCATTTTGTGAAGTCACATCCTGTGATGTTGCTTCCACATGCTTCCACATGAACTCATGAAGTTTCCTAATACTGAATCAGGCCATTGGTCCATCAAGGTCAGTACTGACTACTCAGACTGGTAGTGGCTCTCCAGGGTCTCAGGCTGAGATCTTTAATATCACCTATTACCTGATCCTTTTTTAGCTGAAGAGGCTGATACCTCCTGCATATCAAGCAGATGCTCTATCACTGAGCAACGGCCCTACTGAATCCTTCCTCATCTCGGCAGAATATGATTTTCATATCATAAGAACAGGAGAGAAGCCACAGTGGATCGGCCCATCCAGTACAGCCCATCCAGTACAACACTCTGTGTCACAACAGTGGCCAAAAATACCAGGTGCCCTCAGGAGGTCCAGCAGCGGGGCCAGAACTCCAGAAGCCCTCCCACTGTTGCCCCCCAAGCACTAAGAATGCAGAGCATCACTGCCCCAGACAAAGGGTTCCATTTAGACCTTGTGGCTAATAATAGCCACTGACAGACCTCTGCTGGATGGGGACAGAGAGAGAGACAGACAGACAGACAGACAGACAGACAGAAAAAAGAAAGAAAGGGGGAGAGAGAGAGAGAAGGAAAAAAACTGGCAGAGGCACTTACTTCCATTTAGACCTTGTGGCTAATAATAGCCACTGATAGACCTCTGCTGGATGGGGACAGAGAGAGAGAGAGAGACAGACAGACAGACAGAAAAAAGAAAGAAAGGGGGAGGGGGAGAGAGAGAGAAGGAAAAGAGCTGGCAGATGCACTTACCCCAGGCCCAGCAGCAGCAACCTTTCAATCTTACACCAGCCGCATGCAAAAGCAGGCCCTTCAGTAAGAGCTTAGTCCCTCGTTAATCTCTGGGCAGGGCTCTCTTGCTAACTCTTAAAGGGGAAATGTCTGGTGAGGCTTTTCACTGCAGGCTCTTCAGACATTTCCCTTTTAAGAGGCCTGGAAGGGAGAGGGCCCGGCAAGCTCCGACGTTCCCCTCCTGTTGGCAGCCATTGCCTCCCCCCGGTGGCCAGTTTTGAAAAAGCGGGGGTAAGCATGAAAAATCGGTGTTTCCCCCGCCCTACCGGGGGACTTGGCAGCCCTAGCGCCCAACCACGTGCATCCTTGATCCGTGCCTGTCCTGGCTCATAAGAGCAGGCCACAAGGGGTTACGAGGTACTGCCTAGGAAATTATTAACACCTCCCTTTCTGAAGGAAAATTCCCGGGGGCTCTTAAGGAAGTGATGGTCCGCCCACTCCTAAAAAAGGCACATCTGGACCCGGCGGAGTTCGCAAACAATAGACTGGTGTCCAATTTGCCCTATTTGGGCAGATTAATAGAGAGGGTGGTGGCGTTACAGTTACAGAGGTATCTGGATGACACTTCGGTCCTAGACCCCTTTCAGTCCGGCTTTCGCCTGGGATATGGGACGGAGAAGGTGTCACGACAGAGCCTCTGGGTCGAGGCAGAAGATGCAACCAGTCAGGCGGTCAGCCAGGAGTTTCTCAGCAGGCAGGTAGTTAAACAGGTTGCAGAGCAAAGGTTATTCAACAGTCCAGTAATCAAGCCATAAATTACTGTAAGAGCCGAAGAACAAAGTAGGGAGGCGTCGTCATAGGAATGCCAAGAGTCAGATAGCAGGAGAGAGCAACAGGAACAGAGCCAGAATGCTGAAGTCAAAGTCCACAAAGCCAAGTCCAGAGTCAGAGGTCTGAGGTCCAAAGCCGGGTCAAGGGTCCACAGGAACGCACAGAAGTCAGGAGGGTGCAGGGCGAGGTCTCGTCAAGGACGATCATTCGTTGCCAGCACGCTTTGCTAGGGGCCAGTGATCTGCTGATATAGCGTGCCGGCTTGTTACACAATTAGCAGCTGCCAGACACAGTCCTGCTTCTGCTAATACTCCGGACTTAGAGTTCGTCTCCCCCGCATGCGTGCCTCACTCCTCCTGTTTCTTAGCTCCTGGCATCTCCTTTCACGGAGCCGGCTGACAGGTGGTGGAGATTCAGGGAGTTCACTCGGTCCAGGTATAGCCTGATCAATCTCAGGTGGCTCTTGCTGCCGGCTTGACTCCTCAGGACTTACGTCCAGGTCTGTTAAAGGAGCCTGATCTTGTTCTGCAGGGGCTGGGTCAGGAGCAGGAGCAGGCATGACAGAAGGCCTTGGTCGCACTAACAGATGACCTCCGGCGACATCTGGATCAGGGTGGTGGGGCGGTGTTGCTGTTGCTCGACCTGTCGGCTGCGTTTGACATGGTGGATCATCAGCTACTGACCCGCCGCCTTGCCAACAAGGGGATAGGGGTGCGGGCCCTTCAATGGCTCGTCTCATTTCTCCAAGGTCAGGGACAAAGGGTGGTGCTAGGGGAGCAGCAGTCCACAAGGCACCCACTTGACTGTGGTGTGCCCCAGGGGGCGGTGCTCTCCCTGATGTTGCTTAACATCTACATGTCCCCCCTTACCCAGATTGCCCAGAGGTTTGGGCTTGGATGTCACCAGTATGCAGATGACACCCAGCTCTATCTGATGTTGGGTGGCTGGTTGGACTCTGGCCCAGAAGATCTAGACTGGGCATTGCACACCATGGCTGATTGTCTCAGATTGAGCAGGCTGAAATTGAACCTGGCGAAGACAGAGGTCCTGTGCCTGGGGCATTGTGGTTTGGGGTGGGGGGTCCCACTCCCGAGCTTCGACGGGGCACTGTTGGTGCCTGCATCATGGGTTAGGAGCTTGAGAGTGCTCCTGGATCCCTCCTTGTCAATGGAGGCCCAGGTAGTAGTCACTGCCAAGTTGGTCTTTTACCATGTCCGGCTGGTGTGGCAGTTGGTTCCCTACCTCGACCGTGATATCCTGGCCACAGTGATACATGCGACGGTCACCTCGAGGTTGGACTACTGCAACGCTCTCTACATGGGGCTGCCTTTGGTGCAAACCCGGAGGCTGCAGCTGGTGCAGAATGCCGCGGCCAGGCTGTTGATGGGCCTCACAAGGGGGGACCATATCAGGCCTGTGCTGTTGGCGCGGCACTGGCTGCTTATAGCATACCAAGTTCGCTTCAGGGTGCTGGTTCTTACCTATAAAGCCCTATATGGCCAGGATCCAACATACCTAAGGGACCACCTTTCTCCGTACATACCCCAGCGGGCACTGCGGTCGGGGTCAGGCCATCGACTTTGTGTCCTGGGCCCCAGGGACATCAAGCTCACCAGAACGAGGGCCAGGGCTTTCTCAGTGGTGGCTCCTGTCTGGTGGAATGAGCTCCCAGAGGAGATCAGGGCCCTGCAGGACCTAATGCAGTTCCACAGGGCCTGCAAGATGGAGCTCTTCTGCCAGGCCTTTAAATAGGAGCCACCACCAGTGACACCACCCATCACATATGCCATCTGGGATGAAGCCGGCCCAGTATAGCCCAGGCATGGTGGCAGGGGGGGCTCGGACCTACCACTGGGTTGCCATCTGATATTATATTATTGGAAGCTTTTAGTAATGTATCTTATTTATTGGAATGTGTTTTAGCTGATTTTATCTGTTTTGATGTATTGATGTGGCCTGTGTGCTCGTGTAAGCCACCCTGAGCCCGTTCACAGGGAGGGCGGGGTATAAATTCAATAAATAAATAAATAAACAAACAAACAAACAAATAAATAAATAAAATAATACGGGCATGGCCAGGGAAGAGGTGGTCTTTGTATCAGAGAAATGCACGTCTAAGGTTAGCTTAGGTTGATCATCTCAGAGTGCTGAATGAAGACACATGATGTAGCAACCTTGCTGAAGCTAAATAGATCTTGGATCTGGTCAGGGCACGGTTGAGACACCATCTGGGGAATGATACACATATTGCCTTAACTTCTTAAGGAAGAATGATATGACATCAATATAAATAAATAAACATGTGGAACTGTGGCTGTTTGGATGTTGGCTACCACGTCTAGATGCTCCCTGATATCTGCAGAATTTAGAGATCCAATCCTAAAAAATGCAAAGTTCCTCCCAGGGCAATAAAGATTTCTAGTCCTAGGAGGAAGGGACTAGACAATATGCTAGCTACTCTGAAATCACCAGTAGGGGCTAATATATAAAGGCTGGGAGAAAGGTTATTATTTTATTTTTAAAATGCTGTATGTTGCTTTGTGGATCTTATGGTTAGTAAGTGGGATATTATCTAATAAATATTGATTCATATTGTGAAAATCTGTGTAGCCTCCAGAACAAAAGAAATGATACTAGAGGACATGGACAGGGAACCAGTGCCACTGTTGGAAAAGTAGGTGTCCAATGGAAGAAAAGAGACTCAACAGACCAAAACCTGAAACTGGACTGGATACAGCTGACACTGAAGAGGACTATCAGAAGAGAACAAAACCACAAGAACTATTTTTGAGAGCAATATTCCAGGTCTCAACGACAGTATCAAATACTGCTATCTGCTTAGATGCAGGCCTGGAACAGTGGAAGAAAAACTTTGGATTAATGCCTTTAACTACTAGTTAAAATTGATCTTTTTGCCCACTGGCCTTATCCAGCTCATGATGCAAGATAAGTGTTTACCTTTATGGAGAAAAAAAACCTAGAAGATAAACTGATTTACTATGCCCTCACTGAACAATTTATACATTCCTTGGGATATCTACAGGCCAAATCAGTTATAAGGCAAAGAGTCTTAGATATGGAATTGCAGGTCCAAATGAGTAATGCTTTATTTGATCTAGCTACTTGTAGTAAGCTAACTCTGGAAACATATGTTAAAACTCTAGAGAACACCAAACACAGAAGAATTTTTACAATCCTAAGATATAATGCTTTGCCCTCTGCCATTTTAGAAGCCAGATATAACAAAACCACATGAAGGGAATGTGTTTGTGGAAAGGGAGAAGAAACTCTGGAACATGTGTTTTTTGACTGTAGATTATACCAGCACAATAGAGAGAGATTTATAAATCCCATTATAAAATCACACCCAGGGCATAGTAGGGGGACCCTCCTCTCAATTATGTTGGCAGATAAAAGTCAGAATATAAGTCGTATGGTGGCTAAATTTGGTTGGTTAGCCTATTGTATCAGGAGAGAGTGGAGGGACCATAATTAACTGGTTAAATTTGATTTTATCTGATTTCCCTTCCACTCATGGTCCTTGGGATCAAAAGCACTGAATTTTACTCAACTGAATCTTTAAAAATGTGAATTATATCCCTAAGAACAAAAGTGTGCATTTCTTGTACTAAAACCAGCACAGACAAACCCTCTTTTTTCTCATATGCATATTTCACTTTAGTCTCAAGCCAAACTGAAAAAGATGACTTAATAATTGTACCATTTCTTCTTTTGCTTTTGTCTGAGGGAGCCTTTTTACTCTTCAGTTCCATAGATCTGACATAAATAGCATGTATTTAAAAAGGAGCATAGACAGCAATTGTCAACAGGTTCCAGTGCCTCACAATGTTACATGACAAGTAGGGGGTATGGTAAACTCTTCCTTGCATTATTCTTTGCATTCAGTCTGAGATCCACATTGATATAAGTGGAGAGTATTTATCACATTTTTTTCCCACTAAAGAGCACAGTGTATCATAGCCAGGTCTCCCCTCCTCCACTTTATCTGCACAACAGCCCTGTGCAATAAATTAGGATGGTAAGCCAAAGGTTATGTCAGTGTCATAGCAGACTGAAAATTGGAACCCAAGTCTCCTCAGCTCTGTTCTGGTCACTGAAACACATTAGTTCTCATCACTGAATCAGCTGAGACACTTCATTCCGGCAGTCATCTCCTTTACATAGAGGGGCAATATCTTATTAAGTGATCGATATACAACACAGCAAAATCTGAGCATCTCATGACTCATGTTTGTTCACCATCTGCAAACATCAAAGAATAAGCATGCATGTATGAACCAGCTTTTAGTTCTTACAACACTTGCAGTCAGGTGGGATCATAGATCAGTAGTACCACATTTGCATTGTGTGCAGAAAGTCCTGGGTTTAGTTCCTGATAGAGCCAGTTAAAAGGGTCTCAGGTGACAGATTTGAAGAAGACCTCTTTCTTCTTGAGACCTTGGAGAGCTCCTGCCAATCAAATTAACCAGTATTGAGTTAGCTGGCCAAATAGTTTGATTCAGTTTAGGATGCTTCATTGTAACTAGGGATGCTGCAAATTCCAAACTAGGACTCCCATTGACCTCCCATTTCACATGCCTGAAATACTGCTGCTTGCTCTGCCTTACACTGTAATGTAGTGGTTAAGTGTGTGTACTCTAATCTGGGAGAACTGGGATTGATTCCCCACTCCTCCATTTGCACCTGCTGGATGACCTTGGACAAGCCATAGTTGTGGCACAGCTGTTCTTGAAAAACAGCAGTTTCTGTCAGAGCTCTCTCAGCCCCACCTACCTCACAGGGTGTCTGTTGTGGAGAGGGGAAGGGAAAAGGGGTTTGTAAACTGCTCTGAGACTCCTTTGAGTAGTGAAGGGCAGGGTATGAATCCAGTCTCCTCTTCTTCTTCTAAAAAGTAGCCCAATGAACTGATACAAGCTGCTTTTGAACAGTCAAACTGCTTGATGAAATATGGGCTCCCCATCCATATCTTGAGAACAGAACATGAGCTGAACCAGTGGGTATTCAAATATCCCTAATTGTAATGTTCTTGGATCCACCCCCAGCTAATTCTTCATGACCTCCTTCCTAAGCAACATGAATGTTTTAACTACTTTGGAGAAGATTCCATAATCTTGTGCATCATTGCAGAGCTGATGTACAACTATACAGGTCCCAGGGGATTCTGTTTCTCCATTTTCATGTGTTACAGTGGTAGCTACTCAGCAACGACCCACCTGACAGGATAGGACATGCCCTTGCACCCAGCAACAAGGATCATCTGGGTGGAGAAGAGTGGGATGAGGGGCAGGAAGGTGTGGCCAGGGTAGCCTCAGCAACTGGGCAGCTTTGGCAGTCTGCCCCAGGGAGGCTCAGAAGGTGTGAAGGCAGTGAACAAGCCTGGATGGGAGATCAATGACTTTCTGGGCCCAGGTGGCTGTTGGATAGGGATGAATTGAAGTCTATGATGACTTTTGGCCAGTTCATGGTTTGCAAAGTGAAGTTTGTGGCAGGTCAACTGGCATGAACTTTCCATGAACTTTCCCACTATTCATGGGGGTTTATGCTGGTTTGTGAAAAGATACATTTCCAGACAGGCTGTATATGCTCAATAGAAATGTTTACCAAATTTTGAAGCAGTAGGGGGGGAGCAGAACTTGGAGGGCATGTACAGGAGCAATAGGGAAGTTCTCATGTGACTTTGATATCTCTAACTTGCACAGGATTCATTCTATGCTCTTCTGCACCTCCTGAACCTGTGCCTGTCATTTCCCCCAGAAAGGACTGTTAGGAGATTCAAGAGTGTATAGAACAGGTCTTGTGCAAGGTAAAGATACCAAACTCACAGGGGATCTCCACCTGACCCTCCTCTACCTGCCCTCCAGGTTTGGTGACTATTGGATTTACAGGTCCAAGTTACAGCCCCCCAAAGTAGGTGCCCCCAGGAAAATGCTTTCTGGGGAAATGACTGTCTTTTCCCCAGAAGGCACTTTCCTGGGGGCACCTTCTTTTGGGAGGGGGGCTATAACTTGGATCCCATAAATCCAATCCTCACCGAACTTGGAGGGCAAATAGAGGAGTCAGCCAAAGAGACCCTGTGAGTTTGGTGTCTTGAGCACACCAGGGGCACTGTTCTACTGGGTCATAGACCTCATGACCTGAACCAATTTGTTTAGCTCCTAAAACTTTGTGATGGTTCATGGTTCATGAATTGGGCATGCCACAAACATGAGCTGAACAACATTTCCCTGGTGTGTGTCCATCCCTGCTGCTTGAAAGCAGGAGCTGGCTAAGGAGCAGGAAACAGAGAAGAGGAGGCTAGAGTTTAGCTGGTGGGCCAGGTGTGGACCTGGGGCTATGTCATGATCATGGGCCTATTGGTGCGGCCTTCGGGCCCTGGGGAGGCCTGGTGGCTTCAGGGAAGCCTGTATGGGAGTAGTCACCAGGGCCTACATTTCCAAGGTTCCTCTGGATTCTGTGATTGGGTAACAGGAGATTTTTGGAGGGAAAAACTACACCTGGGAAGAGGAGATTAAAAGGCCTTGCCCAGAGTGGGAGGGGGGGTTCTCTCTCAGGGAGCTGGGCTGGTAGAAGCTGCTGCAGACGGGGGGATCCTTCATCCAAAAAGGGGTGAGTTAGATTGTGAACAGGTACCTAAGGAAGGCTAGAACTGTGCAGACAGATGTGTTAGGATTTATTTAGAGCCAGTTTGGTGCAGTGATTAAGTGTGCAGACTCTAATGTGGGAGAACCAGGTTTGATTTCCCACTCATCCACTTGCACCTGCTGGATGACCTTGGGCAAGCCATAGTTCTGCCCCAGCTGTTCTCTCAAGGCCAGATCTGGAAAGAGCTCTCTCAGCCCCACCCACCTCACAGGGTGTCTGTTGTGGGGAGGGAAAGGGAAAGGAGTTTGTAAACTGCTCTGAGACTCCCTTGGGTAGTGAAGGGTGGCGTATAAATCCAATCTCTTCTTCTCTTCTATTATTTTACTGATTTACCTGCCTTTACTTTGCTCATTTTTCCTACTTTTATTGATCTAAAGTTATTATTCAATCTCTTTTTTTAAAAAACTAGTTGTCATTCTGCCTGGGTCCTCACACCCCATTTGGTCACATACAAGGGGAATCCTGCTGTAAAAGTACTGTAACAAGGGGTAGGGTGGGTGCTGTGGGCCCTCCCAAGGAGACTCATACCATGAGAGGTGTCAGCCTGTAGTGAACCTTCCTAGCTGCTATAAAAAGAAAGGAAGAAAAAATGGGAGACACCTGGCTGAAGATGGAGGCCACAGGCACAGAAGGGAAAAACCAAGCCAGCCAAGGAAAGAAGAAGAAAGAAGGAGGCAAGTTACAGCATCATGGCTCTTCTCCCATGCAAAACAGTGTAACCTGGGGTGGGTGAAGTTACCCACACCTTCAAATATATTGATTGGTCAATGAAACAAGGAAATAATGTTTTCAGGACGCCATGGACCCTAGTTCTGATGTTCTCGTGCCCTCAGAGGGCACTTCAGTTACCTTAAAATACCTTGCTGGTTTTGCCATCCTGATACATCTGCAGCCCACTATCCGAAGCTTAACATTTCTGAGAAGGATATCATTCATTTAGAAGGTTTTGACATCTTACAGGCTGCAGCTCACCCAGCAGCTGTTGCTCAATGTGATGCCAGCTTCCCTTTCAGCCACACATCAGCATGATCCCTTGGATATCTAGCAGAAGAACCTTTTAACCAAAGGTTAAAACAGGAGTGTCACCGAATCCATATCAATCTGTTAAAGAAGATTGTTTGTGTAAAAACATTTCCAGTGGATGGTGGTCTTTAATTGAGGTTCAGTGTTGTTTATCCATGCCGTTATCAAGACAAAATAGGGACTAATGGTCTAAAATGTGCGACTCAGGCTTCCTTAACACCTTTTTAATCTGTTTTTCCCCATCTACAGAAATAAAGAGCGGTACACTATCTTGCTGATACTTTACTTAATCCCAACAAAAGAACAATTAGTAAACACTAACAGAGGGCTTTGCGGAAGGAAAAATAAAGAAACCTAGATCTTTAAAACTTGCTAATGTGGAAATTTATTTGATGTTGGTAGTGGGGTCCAAAATAAATAGGTTTCAAGAATGAAGAATTGGTTGGCAATCCGAGAGAGAGAGAGAGAGAGAGAGAATTAAGACACTACACAATTTAAGCTTGGTCTGCCCTTGCACCTTTAGCGAGAGTTTGATTTGCAGGAATTTTCACACCTTGGAGATAAACACTCTCACTTGCTAAGACAAAGCACCGCAGTTGTGAAAGATGCAGCAGCAGGGTCCAGTTAAAAAGTAGGTTCCTGAACCTCTGGTAGGTTCCCTGGAGAGGCAGCATAAAAAATTGCTAAATAATAAACAAAAAAATCATTTTTGTATAATCCTAGCATTCTCTTGTACTATTTTAATCTAATACCCAATGAAGGTTACGTTGGATCCAAATTGTGTTCCTCCCATGTGGCTAGTTCACAGAAACTAACCTGGTGAGAAAAAAAAATAGGCATGGTTTTTTCCCCAAAATGGATCCTAAAATGTGAATAGATAAGCAGGGAAAGGTTCAAGATAAGGAGTCCCTAGTCAGGTGGGGATGCCATAGAGAAGGGAAGACCTACTGGCTGTAGGATTGGCCAGCCAAGATTGGGAAATGGTGATGTTGAGGGAAGCGTATAAAAAGATGTTGGGGGGGGGTAAAATAAGGAAGGAAAGCAGTATGGAGAAGGAAAAGGTATACTCTGCACTTCTTGATGAGGAAGTCCAGTGTTTTTAGCATCAGGAGAAACAATGGAAGAAGACTCAAGAGCAGAAGCAATAAATAAAATGGTGGACTTGTATGATGTTTTATGTACCTGGATTTACCTGGGCTAGGACATGGAAAACCATGTTATTAGCTAAAAGTGATGCAAAATTAGAATCCTTGATGACACTGGGACAAAAGTCAGGATCTGATTATTCATTGGTGTAATCGGGGTTGCATTGTGATAAGTGAAACTTCAGGAACAGAGACCCCAATGATGAAAGGGTCAGAATTAGAGATCGGCATGAACCAAAGTTCATCTCGAATTCTGGCCTGTTTGGGGTTCGTGAACTGAAGAACCAGATGAACTACCACAAATTTGGCACAATTCATGGTGGTTTGTGATGGTTCGTGAAGGACAGATAGCTGGGGTTTACTCTGGCTTTCTGCTCTTCATGAGAAACAGCTGAGTGGCTAAGAACTCCCTGCCACTCAACTGTTTGGATTAAATGGTTCAGAGCTATTTAAACACTGCTTTTAGTTCTCCACAGCTTTTCAAGGAAATCAAAATGGCCCTGCTTTCTGTGAAAAGCCACAGGGAGCAGAAAGAAGGGCTTAAATGAAAGGGGTAACATGCCTTCACAGGGCCACAGCTTTCTGCTGGCCACAGCTTGTCATGCCCAGGAGAAAGGGAGAAGGGAAGACTCTTCATAGGTGATCTCTTTTCCTTTTCTCCTGGAGAAAGGCGGAAGGGAAGCCTCTTCCCCAGCAATCTCCCCCTTTCTCCTGGCTGTGGCTCACCATGGCTGGGAGAAAAGGGAGAGAGAAGCCCATTCCTGGGTGATTTCCCCCCCCCCCCCCGTCCTGGCTGCGGTGAGCTATGGTGAGGAGAATCCTGCTGCATCCTTAAACTTGTGGACCAGTTTGGTCCATGTGAGGACAGTTCAATTTGAGGTTTGGTCCGTGGGTCGCCATGGACCCCAAACTGAAGTGCCTTTTTTCTGTCTGTGCCCACCCCTAGTTCAACAGTAAGCTGTCACTGGATAATTGAAATCTTCTGTTGTAAGGGGGTACAAGTAAGGAATGCTTAGGTGAGGTACTGGGAAGGATAAATGTGTCTGGTTTCAACTGACTAAGTTAATTTGGGTGGCATGCATGACTCAGAGCTGATGATAATGGTTAGATGGGCTTACAGACCTTTGTGGGTGCTTGATTAGATTTCCAAATAAGGCTACATTGTGAAGAAAATTTTGAGGGGGTTGGTTAGTGTCCTTCAAACATTGCTGGTTGCCAGAGTGTGATGAGTTTTTGGAGGATCACGCAAAAAAGCCCTGATTAATGTTCCCCTGGAGTTCTCTTGAAAGCATTTAGGGAGACTCTCAAATGCCTTGAGGGGCTCTGATGACATCAAACAATGGCTTCATCCAAGTTTCTGACTTTGCAAGGCCAGAGGGCCATGAGGTAAAAAAGACAGGGGGGGGCATGGGATCCACAGTCTGCACCTGATTCAAAATAGAGGAGAGGTGGTAGTTCCAGGAATTGAAGATCCAACCTCTTCTCCTTTGGGGGCATTTTAACTCATCACCCACCCTGCAGCTAACTACTTGATTTCTGCTGGTAATAAATCCTACATAAGTAGCAAGAATTCATTAGTCTCTTTTCCTGGCATGAACCGGGATAATCCTGGGAACAATTAAACTAGAAACTAGTACAGTCTTGTTGTGTGTTAATGGCTCTGAAATCTCTGTGTGGCCAATAAAATACTCATGCAGGGATGGCACTGAAACAGTTTCTAGCGGCAAAGCAGGGAAGCATTATACTGAAGGACCCAGCAAGGCAGTTGAGTGAGTCGGTGGGATTCACAAGAAGCTGGGTGGCAGCAGGGAGAGGCCTTATGCTCTTGTCTCCCCATCTGCATCTTGCCTTTATAGACATTCCAAGCCATGCACTTGTGCTCAGCAGCACCTTATTTAGCAAACAATGGCATGAAAAGCAGTGGGGCAACTTCCACATTGTTCAGCAGGGTGACCCGAACTCAGTCATCAGGATGTGCTGAAAGCTACTCCAGGCATTCAAAGGACTAAGAACATAAGAAGAGCCCTGCTGGATCAGACCAGTGGTCCATCTAGTCCAGCATCCCATCTCACACAGTGGCCAACCAGCTCCTCCGGAGGCCCAACAACAGAGCATAGAGGCTGAGGCCTTCCCCTGATGTTGCCTCCCAGCATGGGTATTCAGAGAAATACTGCCTCTGAACACGGGACCTCAGCCCTGATTAAGACAAATGGGTAAATGTTATGATGAATTGTTGTTTGTCTAATTTTAATCCACTGAGGGCTTCTTTTCAAAGTAAGTTATTCCTTACGTATGTGTAACTGAGAACAATAACTCACAAGGGAAGGAAAATCCCATTTTCTTCTCCCCCCCCCCATGCCACAAACCCTGGTTTCCTGACCCCAAACTTGCCTCCCCCATAGGTTCTCTTTTGCTGCATCTATTGCCATCACTGGCTTACCTCTCCACCGTCTACTCCCACCTCTGTCACCCCTGGATCTCCCGTTCCCAGTTCCAGCCTCCCCCGCCTTGCCTCCTGTTGCTCAGTGATGCCTGGCTGCTGCCTGGAGGTGTATGCCAATTGGGATTGCTACCCCAAAATGCTTCTGCCAGATATATATGCCCCATACTTCTGATTGCCACGTCAACCTTTCATCTGAACTACAGACTCTAGCTTGGACTACCTCAGCTCTGCTTCCTGGTACCTGCAGCCTCCCTCCCACTGTTGAGATCATCCCCTGCCAGCACTCAGAGGCATGTTTTGACAGTCCTATGGCCTCTGATCCAAGGCTTGTAGTCCCTGTAGTATCCTCTGCTCTGGGAGAATAAATATATCTGTGGTCTCTCTATGTATGTAGGTGGCTCACCTGGGTTTCCTCACATGTTCCATCCCTTAGGAGCTAGAATTACCTCTTGATCCTATAGTCTCTAAGGAACACTAAGGACTCATCTGATCCTTTGCCAATGTTTCCTGCACATCCATTGCTTAGTACCACTCCTGTGCTATACATCACACCAGTATCTGCACTGACTTGCCTCCTCTGGAGGAATCTTTCCTTTTACCCTGGCATATTGACCTGGTCTTTTCCTATCCCAGCCTCTGGGGGGTAGGGTTGTGGGCTTGGATCTGCTTAGTGTTCAGAAGAGCCCAAGTTCAAACCCAGCATGTCTGGTTTAAAAGAGCCCATAGTAGATGATGTGAAAGACCTGATGCCTTGGAAAGCTACTGCCAACCAGAGTAGATAATATTGACCTCGAAAGATCAATGGTCTGATGCAGCAGAAGGCAATTTCTTGAATTCATGATATGGAAAGCAAAGAGGGAGAGGGGATCATCTCCTGTGCTGCCCTCATTTTTTTTAGTGAACCCCTGTATCTCCCCAACTGTCTGGCAGATTTTTCCCACCAAATCCTCAGTTTCCTTCAGTGTACTGAGTTGCCCTACAGTAGTGTGTAGATATTCTTTGCCATAAAAGACTTGACTGTCCCACCTTATGTTTAGATAGGCTTTTCCCCAGCTCAGGACCTCTACTGAAAATACAGGAGCTGTCCAGTCCAGTTAAAAAAAAAAAAAAAACCTTGAGAAGTGGCACTTGAGGCAAATTAACTGTCAAAAACAAAATAAAGATTTTATTAAACAGGCAGGAAATATATGTAGAATGGGAATAGTCAAGGTTTTGAGAATGCTGAGGTAAAAAAACCTTTCTAATATATACAGAGTTGAGTTCTTAGAACATTCAAGAGAGTGTATCTGTAGTTATGTTTCAAGGCTTTCTATTCTCCTTGTCCATAAGAAGCAATAACTCCTTTTACAATTTGGCTTGTACGGGAGTTCTCGCTAACTACCCAGGCATTTTGCCAAATCCTTCTTCACCTTCCTGAGAATCTAAAATTCTCCCTCAGAGCAATTTCACTGAGACTCACTCTAGTTTATTATTATTACGGCCCATGGCCTGCATAGATCGAAGCAAACTAGTTTACATAAAGTATGTTTTATCATTTCCACTTTGCCCATGCTACATTGGACAAACACGCTCAGCCATCGGCACCTTTTTGTAACGACCCTCTATAACTGCAGAAGGGAAAGTGTTAAATCGGGCCATAGAAAAGGCCCTTCTATAGGATGGAATTGTCAGATTTGGTAGGGGGCTGGGGAAACTACATATCTCTTCTGAGAGGAGCGTAAAATCTTGAGACCTTGGCAATATCATTCTGGCTGGATTTTCTGGGGTGACAAAATTTGATGGAGCTGGGCCCAGCAAGGGGCCATATATAAGCTGTGGTACCATCTTGAAGAGATATAATTTGAGGGCTGCTGATATAAATTGTCCCCCTTTTGTGAAGAAAAATCTAATAATGGCTTGAGCTGATTTGCGACCAGAATTTGTGGCATATTCAATGTGAGCCTTTTTCATCCCTGAGGAAAAGACAATGGGGTTTCTCTTCTCTCTGTAGAAGTACTTTTCTGACTATTGCTTGTCAGAAAACACTGACTCCTAAATCTCTCTTCCCTCAGAAGCTAAACCCTCTGGCTACTGATCCAGACATTGAGGGCCAATTTGGTGTAGAGTGTGGTTTGGTGAAAGAGTGCAGACTCTAATCTGGGAGAAGTGAGTTTGATTCCCCGCTCCTCCACATGCAGCTGCTGGTGTGGCCTTGGGTCAGTCATAAGTTCGTTCAGAGCTGTTCTCTCAAGAGCAGTTCTCAGGAGAGCTCTCTCAGCCACACCTACCTCACAGGGTGTCTGTTGTGGGGAGGGGAAAGGGACTGTAAGCCATTCTGAGACTCCTTCGGGTAGTGAAGGGCAGGGTATTCATCCAATCACTTCTCTTCTTCAGATACCAAATTGCAAAAGACTAAATTGTGAAATACCTCTTTTCCCTCCAGATGAGCTGTTTTATTTCCTCTCTCAGCTGATGTTGGCCAATCAGAGAGCAAGTAGAGCAGCCAATCACATAAGCTGTACTCTCCAGGGAAGATTAACTCCTAACCTCCCTGACTCTCTGACACAAGCAGCACTTTAAAAAGCCTGCTTTTCTGTGCAATCCATCACACCCCTCTTTTTTTTGTCTCCTTGGCTTGGCTTGGCTGCCAGTTGCACACACACACACCCCCCCCCGGTGCATTTGACATTTTGGCTTTTGGCAGGGACAAAGTCAAGTCAACAGCACATAGTTGCCAGCATCACTATTCTTCTGGCCCAGCTTGATTTGCTTCCAGCCAGTCTAATCCTACGGCAGTCCCACCAAGGAGCCCCCTGAGCTCAGTCATCAGTAAATCTGTACCTGTTCTCTGCTTGGATATATTCATGCACTCAGTGTAGTTTGAGAACCAGCCCTGAACACAGCAATACTGAGGGAAGCCAAGTTCTGATAAGAAAACCATGAAGTTCTTCTTCTTCTTCTTCTCTTGGGCAGATTTGACAGACAGATCTTGCTTTCCCACTGACAACCTGCATCACCCTTGGAAACCCACAGAGAAGTAAAACAGAGAAGACTCTGCTTGCATGGAGCTCTCTGTGTGCACTGGAGCTCCTTGTCTGACCGGAACCATTTGGTCAGAAACACCTGGCTAGAAACCAACAGATGTTGCTTTTGCTGCACTACTCTGTTTTAATTGGTTGGGGGGGGGGTGTTGTTTCTGTGTGAAAATAACTTGAAAAATTATTTGGAACTTGAAATTGCCCTCTCCCCTTCCTCCTGGGGATATTTCTTATTGCTTGTCAGGATCTTTTCCTGAATATATTCCTTTAATGTAAATAAGAAGCTGAAGTGTCTGTCATCGCTGAAGACTTGGCTATAATATATAAAGCATGAGAATATGCCCAACCTGAGGAACAGATTAATTGGTGTGAAGAATACCCATATCAAATATGTACAAAGAAAAAATGAAAAAAGTCTGACAAGAGTGGAGCAGAGGCCCAGGTGATGCTTCTTCCTAAATTATCCATGTTCCTGGTTCCATATTTCTGCAGGAGGCTTTGCTGTAGAAGAAACACCCAGTGCTGAAATGAAGAGTCATTAGCAGTTCCAGGTTTAATCTTTACCTATAGAAGAGCTTTGCAGAAATGTTTGAGGCCTCACAAGCTGATGGATGGGTGAAGGAAGAGCTAAAACTTACAAATAAGTGTCAAATTAGGATCTGGGAAGACCAAGTTAAAATTCTCTCTCAACTGGGACCCAAACAACTTACAGCTTTTATTCTCCCCTCCTTCTGTTTTTATCTTCACGCCAGCCCTGTGATTAGGGTTGCCAGTCTTCAGATCCCGAACTTTGTAAGAAAAACATATCACGGTTGTTTTTCTTATGAAGTTCAGCCTGCCCCATGATCTCTCGTCCTTGACTAGATTTCAGATCCCAGCAGGGGTTCCCTCAGTTTTCAGGGCTTCAGCCTGCTGTTGGCCAACTAGCCGGCAGGGGAAACCCTGCCCCCAAACAGCCATGTCTCTGCATGATGTCCTCAGTGCAAATACATCACCCAGAAGTGATGTCATCATGTTGGGAACATTGTGTGAGATGCTTTGGTTTGAGGGCAAAACTCTATGGTAAATTTGGCCTAAAACCATCGAGTTTTGCCCTCAAACCAGAGTGTTGCTGTGCAACATCACGGATGAAATGATGTCACTTCCAGGTGACATTATCACATCAAGGACATCCTGGAACACCCCCCAAATCCCACTGCCAGTGGGGTGAGGGGACCTAGCAACCCTACTTGTGATATAGGCTAGGATGAGACAGAGTAACTGGCCCAACAAGCTTCCATAGCACCCAGCAAGCTTCCACGGCAAAGTAAAAATTCAAACCTGAATCCTAGCCCAACACTCGCTCTTCCCAGCCTAACCTACCTCACTGGGTTATTTTTGCAGTGGAGAAAGGAAGAACAATGTTGTAAACCACTATGGGTTCTCACTGAAGTATTATCATCATCATCATTTATTTATTATCTGTGTATAGAATTGCCAGGAGATTGTCTGGCAGCCAGAAGTTCTAGCTCTTTTAGCATTACACACTAGTAGGTGGAGAGATAGACTTGTTTTTAAGGCAAGAGACATTTCAAAGGTGGTTTGCCATTGCATGGCTCTGTGGCACATGACCCTGGTATTCCTTAGAGGTCACCCTTTCAAATACTAGCCAAGACCAACCCTGCTTAGCTTTCAAGAAAAGCAGGAGATAAATAAATAAAAAATACCTGTGGATTTTTTTTGTAAGAATAATGCGTAGGTGGGTGGGAGAATGAGCAGAGCTTATTCCTTTCCCCTGGTTCCCCTATCCATTAATTCTGCTGCAAAAAAAACAGCCCAGCTAACATAAATTTTGGGGATTCACATCTGTAAATGTGGCACAGCTGTCTTTTCAGGAGTGGGGGGAACCTGCTTTTCACACAGGCTGCAGTCTTCAACCAGTGGGCACCTGAAGCTTTAGTTGGTTAGTGATGGCACATTTTAATTAGTATGGCAGCAAATTCAGACTGCACAACTTGCTTTGCTGTTTTCTTTAGTACTAGTGTCTCTGTTCTGGTGCGTTTCTGTGTTTCTGAAATAGCGTCCCTCATTTATTTGAACCCAAAGGTCATAAGACGGCAGGAAGGTTGGTGTCCAGTTTTGAATATAGTCAGCACAGATTAAAAAATAAAATACACACTGTAAAAGCGTACTATAACCTTTCCTTCTAACAATGACTGGTTGTTTTGGTTCATTAATAGTAAAGAGGAGAAGAAGAAGAGATTGGATTTATACCCCCCCCTTCACTATCTGAAGGAGTCTCTGAGCAGTTTACAATCCCTTTCCCTTCCCTTCCCATCACCACAACAACAGACACCCTGTGAGGTAGGTGTGGCTGAGAGAGCTCTCTCTCTCGAGAACTGCCCTTGAGAGAACACCTCTGAAAGAATTTATGACTGATCCAAGGTCGCACCAGCAGCTGCATGTAGAGGAGTGGGTAATCAAATCCAGTTCTCCCAGATTAGAGTCTACGCTCTTAACCACTACACCAAGCTTTCTTATACTTCTGAATTTCAAAAGGCACTTCTACTGAAGGCAATATGCAGATTTATTTAAATACAATAAATAATTAACAAGCAATCCAGTTAAAAAATTCTTAGCCTTTCCCCCTTTTGATTCCACTGTAATATGACATCTAAATGGCATCAGCTATAATTGTACATATGACTGCATCCAAATTCTTTTTGTGTGGTGTTTTACTGGCATGGTTGTGCATGGAATTGGCCCGCTTCGCTGACCTGCACGTAGGTGCATGGGCACATAGGTACAGCAGCAATCAGGGCAAGATCTCATGGTGCCCGCCCCCACCCTGCCCTTTTCCAGGATGCTCCTCACACACCTGCCTTTTTGCCAGACTGTCTCCCAGGAGGCTGTGGGCTGAGAGCTTTAACTCCGCAAGCCAGAAGCGTCCCCGCAGGTGGTTGTGTGCTCAAGTGCACAGTACACATGGGCAGTTATGTGCATCCCTGCTGGATCAGCTGGTTCACATGACCAGCACCATTTAATTGCGGCTTATTTGCATCCATACTTCCAGGAAGCGGGATCAACGCACACCCAAACGGCTTGTCCTGGCTTTCACCTGGTACTATTTAAAAGCGGGGTCAAACCACTTCCGGACGGGGTGAGTATGGCACGGGAATGCCTGGCAGCTATGGCTGTGTGAACCGGCCCACTTAATTTGCTTGAGAAACTTGCCTATATCAGGCCAAACTGCCAGTCTGAACTCAGCCATATATTCAATCACATTACGATTTCTCTTGATCTGTTTTCTTAAATGGAAACAAAGAGAAAGATATGAAAGAGCTTTGGAAACAACAGATGTTGGAACTTAGAACTATTTAAAAAAATCAAAGCATTTCCTATCTGAGAAATGCCTGACCCTGCATCCCATAAAAGCTGACCTTGGGGAATATATTCTTAGAAATTAAGATGGTAGTTTGCTACGGGATGTAGCTTTTATTACTGCTAAACTTTTAAAATCTGGATGAAGTTAAGTGTGTGTACGTGTTTTGTTGTTAATCAAGCATCTTTAGATTCTATGAATGAATAAATGCTCCCGATTTCATTTTTAATACTGGTTTAATAGCAGAGGTTTTAGTTTTCTGTGTATTTGCACATGCAGTTTATATGGCATTTATAAGTACAATATATCCCATTTATCCTTATAAATTGGGTTCAAAGATTATTCTCGGCTGACAGTGGAACCTGCCTCTGAAACACTCCTTCAGTGCAGTGATACGTAACCTTTAATCCTTATCACGCACTAAGAAGCAATAAGATCACTGAACGTTCCACACAAGCCACAAGTGAAAGGTAAGGACATAAAAACAGGACTCCAGGCAAGGCAATTTCATTTAGATGATATGTGTAAAGGATGCATGTCTCTCAGGTATGCATTCAATTAGGGTCTTCTACGTGATGGCCATCAGCCAACTCTCTTAATAGATCTGATTCCTAGTTGCTGTGTGCCACTTTTTAAGGGCATGGTGTTGAACATCAGAATCCAGGATTTTATCTCCAGGGCAGAGTGAACCAAACTTTCCTAACCCGTAGGTCACAAAACCTTTGAGAGTGAGTTGCAGGCCAGTCCTCCCTAATGACTTTCCCATTGTTCTCTTGTATGTCTTGGAAACCAAGATCTGACCCTGGAAACAGTATATTTCATGTCATACATTAGCTGGTATTTTTTTCTTCACTGCATATATTGTTGATCAAGTAAAACATGTCCTGATGTTCACTAGAACGAGTGAGAATCTTATGGGGGATTAGAGGGAGTAACAGAGAAGAAGTGGGTGGTCAAAGGCTGGAATGTAACTTCCATAGGAAAGGCTGCATATGTCAGAATGCCACTTGCTTGGGGTTCACAGTGGGGACAGTTGTGCCCTTTGTGTGATGTTTATTGGCTTCTCAAAAACCCCTACTGTATAAAATGGAATATTGAACTAGACGTGGTGCCAAGGTCATAATTTGTCTAGAGCCCCAAAAGACTCTGGGCCAGCCCCTTGGGTCATCATATCGAGCAAACTTGGACTTGGGAGTCACCATACTGAAACGGTTGGGAACCACTGTATAAATGATTCTTCTCTGCTGGCTACCAGAAGCAACTACAAGTAGGGAAAAGAAGCTGACTCTAATCTCAAATGCATCCCATTTGCTCCCCCAATTTCAAATGCACCCCCCATTTTGTAAATTGCCCTATGGGGGGTACATGGCCCCCATGAAGAATCACTGCTCTGGTACATGTGGTGTGTTCCTTTGCTTTGCAGCTCTTTGCTTTGAAGGGGGGGGGGAGCTTCACCATCATCAGAAAAGCACCTTTAGATCCAACCCATGTAATCATCTTTATCATTCTAAAGATGATTGAGTCACAAATTATGCTAAAAATGCGTACATTCTACAGGGGAAATCAGTGTGAGGAAACAGAAAATGGTTTGAATTTTTATAGTTTGGTTTGCTAAAGAAAGAAGCAAAATCAACAAGGATTTGTGAGTCAAAACAGCGGGAATGAGATGTTCAAAATCACCCCAAGTGCATTCAGTGTTCATCTTGAACACGGTTACCCACATTGCTGAAATACGACAGTCAATTGGTGCTGAAGTGTTCCACATCTTTCTTCCTTGCACAAACATATTTTGGAGCCCTCTCCTGCAATTTGGAATCACTACCACTGCTCCTCAATCTCTTCAAGGGACTCCCTTCCCTCCTTTGTAAAGCAATTCAGTTGATGTATTGCTGGAGGGCTGTTCTGAATTTGGATAACATTTAGAGACAGTTTCGTTGAGTAATACCCAGAAAGGTTGCATATATCTTACGCCTGAAGGGTTACCTACTTCAGCAATGTACTTTTAATGCCACCTAATTACACAAAATTGTGGGTATTGAGAAGGAGGTGGGAGGAAATGAATGGTGAATCTTCTGTTGGTGGAGAGATTTCTCCTCTTCTATAAAGAAAGGGATTAGATTTCAGTCATGACAGCAAGCTAAGATGGCTATCGGCTCTCTTCTGAATACTCTGAAATCATTTCTAGAATTATCACATTGATGAAGAAGGGGTTATGGATTTTCTTTAGAATAAATATGTAGCCAAATGAACTGCTATTGTCTAAACTGGAAAAGAAGACGATTTGGGCATAAATAACTGCACTTCATAAACGGAAAACTAGCCAAGATTTAAAGCTGAAACACATGAACTAAAGAATCATGCAGTGTAGCTTTTGTGTCCTTTTCAGTATTCATCTTCCTTGCAAGTGATCTGAGTGAATCCCATCAAAAATAGTACAATCAACATGTGTGAAAGTTTGTTCTTATTTTTATCAATCATATTTTTTGCTCACACCTTCTAGAGATTAAATTTAAAATCAATTGTCTTCTCTCCTACCTGTTCCTCACCTTTGGCTAGATTAAACAATAGACATTATTATTCCTTTAACTTTTTGTTTCATGTTTTGATACTTTTAGGTGACCTTCCTTTTGTGCCACAGAGCCAAACTAGATCTGAAAGAGCATCCACATGTATTTACTCACTTGTCTGCTCTTATTCACGTTGAACTGACCTTATTTCTGGATATCTTTCTCTTGGGGTAGAAAGGCTGTTCACATCCTAATCATGCAGGTTCCATGGGATTCTAATCCCCTTCTGGCAGTGCAGTCCCAAGCATAGCGACACCCTTCTCAATTCATTTGACTGATAATGGTATTTAAAAGGTGTAACTCAGGTGAGGCTTGCAATGTGAGTCATTTATCGACAGAAATTCACTTTCTTTATTTTGAAATGAGGGACCAAAGGTTGGGCAAACCAACATTGACTGCATTATTTGGGTATCCTTAATTTATAGGATATAATAATGAGGACTTTCCAATGGGTTACAGGTAGCCACTCAACAGTTCATCCTGTGTCAATGGATTGTGTCTCCCAAGTCTAGGGCCTGGATCCTTAATAATTCCAGAGGGGTATTCAAGTTAGGCTCTTGCAGAAACACAAAACAGAAGTATGGTGTTTTGTCTTGGATCTTTAGCCTTCTTTCTGGTAACGCTCCACATTATACATTGTCAGCAGGTGGTGGTCTCTGTTGCAGACTGCATCCCTCTAGCTTAGGCACTTTGGGGCTCATTGAATGACATTAGTCTTGCACTGGAAGGATTTGCTTCACAGTGGAAAATGGGTTATGAAAAGGGGTATGGCAGAAGAGGAAATGAGGCTTTGGATCCAGACACAGAAGTTTAACTGCTGCCCCTCCTGTTTCCGATCCTTGAACAGCCTTCCTGCTCTCAAGAGATTTCCATGCCCACAAACGGGCACAGAGAGCCTGATGGGATAGTGGTTAAGAGTGGCAGACTCTAATCTGGGAGAACTGGGTTTGATTCCCCACTCCTCCACATGCAGCTGCTGGTGTGACCTAGGGTCAGTCACAAATTCTCTCAGAGCTGTTCTCTCAAGGGCAGTTCTCGAGAGAGCTCTCTCAGCACCATCTACCTCACAGTGTGTCTGTTGTGGATAAGTCCAATCTCTTCGACTTCTTTAGAGAATGAGGCAAGGACTCAACTGTTGTCACTGTCACTTTCCCTCTGAAGACCACACTCTGAACTCCTACTGGGTCTAGAGAACAGTTCCTGCTTGCTGAGGGGCTCTGGAGTCCTTTCTTCAGTCAGTCCCAGAGCCACCCCTTCCTTCACAGTCTGCCTTCACCTCTCCAGTATTTCTCCTGTTACTCAAATAAAGGTTTCTTCTCAGACTCCTTTCCTCTACCCTCTTGTTTCTGCACTTCTCCATCCATTCTCTTTAACCCTCCACAGCCATGATTTCCCTCTCACCTTGCATTCTCTCATCTCCATGGTAACCAGGCCCTCTCGGTAGCCTGGCCCTCACTTTAGTTCCTCAACCTGCAGAAGAATTCTTCAGCCAGTCACTCCCTGAACAGTCCACTACAATTTGTACAGTATGTGGGTGAGGGGGACAGTTTATTGCTACTCAGACATGGGTGATGGAAGCTAAACTCTGCTCCATCTCTTGACTCACCTTGCTGCCCTCTGTTGTTGGATTCTGATCCAGTCCATTACCAGAAGTGAGGCACACATTAAGCAAATTTGGGAGTTAATGCCTTCTAATAGTTCCACTGTATATTTCAATGTGAGCCTGCACAAGAGCCAGTGTAGTGTAGTGGTTAGAGTGTCAAGCTAGGATCTAGGAAACTCAGGTTCGAATTCCCACTCTTGATATATTTTGCTTCCTGCATGTGGGCATACGCACCATAAAGCTATGATTTACTCTGACCTTGCTTAAACTGTTAGGGTTGCCAGCCTCCAGGTGGGACCTGGGTATTTCCTGGAATTACAGCTCATCTCCAGACTTCATAGATCAGTTCCCCTGAAGAAAATGGATGCTTTGGAGGGTGGACTGTATGGCATTGTACCCCACTGAGGTCCTTGTCCTCCCTAGGCTCTATTCCCAAATCTCCAGGAGTTTCCCAGCCAGGATCTGGCAACCCTACCTCTCCATCCCCTGCCAGGAGCTATGGGGGACCTGGCAACCCTATCTTTTGCACCGGCTACAACTTTAACCTAAACATGTCTTTGGTCCTAATAGATTCCTAAAATGAAGAGGAACAAAACTAATTAATGAATTGTTCCTACTTCTTGTAAGTATTTTAAAGCTCAGGTCAGAAATACTGTATTTTATATTGTGAATAATTTTATTTTATGGTGTGTAGTTTAATAATTTGTATCAACAAGGTAAGCCTTGTGGCCAAAATGTGTTTGGTTTTAATGATTTTTTAAAACTATTTGTTACGTATTAAAGCTTTGCTAATTCAGTAAATGTAAACTCATTATTATTGATTCTGTTATTAGGCCTTTTGTCAAGCTTCTTGGTTACCTGGCACTCCTGGGTTGCAGTTTTTTCTCCCTTTTTTGTTTTGGTCTCAGATCTCCACTCTACCAAGAAAACTTCTTGGGTGACCTTGGGCCAGCCATACAGACTAAGCCTAGCCAATGCACAGGGGAGTTAGGATAAAATGGAGGAGATACAATGTAAGCCTCTCCATTGGGGAGAAAGGCAAGGTATAAATTAAGTGAATAAAGAATAAATAAATGCAGAGATAGCAAAATATCCTTTTAAAATATTGAGAAGTTTTGTAGTGTTTGCTCACCAACAACATCAGCTATTATTTGGTCCATACCACTATGGGTTTCTCCAGTCCTTCTTTGAAATAACACGTGGTTGGATGTAAACCATGAGTCAGCTTCTGTAAGCTGAACACTCCTTCCATGGAGCAGAAAGACACCTTTGGGACCAAATCTCTGTTACAAAAGATTATTGCAGTTCTCATTCTGAGGGTAGCAGAACAAGAATGTACAAGGCTTGGTTCATATGAGCATTCTGTTCCTTCCCATAGGGCCATCATCGTACCGAGCAGTAAACTCATTCTCAGGAACTTTTGTATTGCTTTTTTTGTTAGGTTGATCTGAGCATAGGCCCTGTTCCTTTTCTTCTTCTAAGGCGATATTTCTGCTAATCATCTGTTGGATTCTGTTTTCATATTTGGTGTCTGCTTTTGTGCTTTGAATATTGGCTAAAGTAGACCAGTTCCTCATGATGAATGGGGAACAGTTACTCATATTTGTCAGAGATATCCACCAAGAAAAGGGGCGTGGTCTCCCAAAAAGACATCTGTTTTCATGAAATTGCCAGTAAGTCATAGCTGATGTTGTAAGTATTTTATCCCGATTTACTAGTCATTTGTTTTTTGTCTGTAAATTGTTTGGCTTCTATGCTGTAATGCAGATAACAGTGGTGCTACTGCTAATATTGCTGTTGGTATAAGTGATAAATTAAATCTACAGTTTTTGCCCTCTTCGATAACACCGCAGCTTATCCAAGACACAAGTAAGCATTCCCAGTTGGCACAGAACACTGCAACTCAGATACTATCAGGAGGAAAGAGGGGGGGAACAAATAGGGAAAATACAGTTCATATTGGTTTGTGATTCGTGGCATGTGAGGTTTGTGAACCATGGGCCATCAGAAACTTTTTTGGTGCTAGACAAACTGGTTTGGTTTGTGAGGTTCATGATGTGGTCGAACAGTCCCCTGATACGTTAGAAACACCAAACTCACAGGAAATCTCCAGCTGACTCTCTTTTACCTGCCCTCCAAGTTTGGTGAGGATTAGATTTATGCAGTCAAATTACATACACACACACACCCAAAAGAACAAGCCTCTAGGAAAGTGCTTTTTGGGGAAATTAGGTGCAGGTTTAGGAGGTTCAGGAGTGTATAGAACAGATCCTGTGCAAGCTAAAGATACCAAACTTGCCCTGGGTTTTCAGCTGACTGTCCTCTACCTGCCCTCCAAATTTGGTGAGGATTGGATTTGGGAGGGTTGAGTTATGCCCCCCCCCAAAAAAAAAGTTCCCCCATCCTCCATAGTTTCCAAAGGAGGGGAGAGGAAAGCCAGCAAAATAAGCAATGACAATAGAAGCCCAACCGAACAGAATCAAAGTCCCTGAGAAT
The DNA here is from genome assembly GCA_029233225.1 of Lepidodactylus listeri. Lineage (NCBI taxonomy): Eukaryota > Metazoa > Chordata > Lepidosauria > Squamata > Gekkonidae > Lepidodactylus > Lepidodactylus listeri. The sequence continues at coordinate 27,691,769 of JARCFY010000008.1, forward strand.
CTCTGCATTAGAAACTAAAAATGGAGGGCATTTTTGCAAGCCCAGCAGAGCAAATGCAATGTGCTCAACAGAACCAGTGCTTCTGTGGCAATGCAAACCCAACAAGACTGAGGAAAGTGCTTTTGAGAGAAACATCAGGCACGGATTTAAAAGTATATAGAATGGACCCCCTGCAAGCTACACACACCAAACCTCTCACCCTGCTGTTTGCTCCTCTACAATCTCTCCAAGTTGGGGGTGGATTATATTTCTGGGGTCCCAGTTATGGACTCCCCAAAAAGGTCTCCCCAGTGCTCTTTCTGCAAGAGACAGCTGCAGTTACAGGACAAGCCAGTGTGACCAAACTCATAAGGAAACTTCACTTGGGCAGACCCAACCCAGCTAGACACTGGAAGCATAGCAAGACCCCCCCTCTACTCACAGCCCCCTGCCCCAGTTTCCAAAGGCAGGTTCTGAAGGACAGACAGACGCCCCCAGAGTTTTACCAGGAGCTCTCCATAGTTACCCCACAAAAGCTTGGTGGGCAACTCAGCCCTACCAGACCAGTGGAAATCAGAGTTTTCCATTTAAAGTGATCATGAGGTAGGTGTTATGTTATGAAATAGGGGTTTTCATGAGCTAGGTGTTGGGTGAGGAAGCCCACCCCCACCTGGCAGAGGCGGCCATCCTCCCACCCACGCACCAAGGGCACAACCCACAGGCTGCATGCCAGATCACCCAGAGAAGACAAGGAATGGAGGACAGGCATTATTTCTTTCTGTTCTGGATTTACTTGTGCTTTTATAGACAGTCCAGTGTATAAATTCAGCAACTTCTGCTCTTAGCTCTTCTGATAGGTGGATCAAATTCTATCATCTGAGTTATCCTACAGACTCATTTGTTAAAACATATATGTCCCAAGCTGTCACTTTTTTCTTTAAGCCCATCATCATTGCTGTCTTGCTGAGACAAGCTTTTTTGGGGGAATAATCCCTGCATTTCATTTTTGTGAAGCTTTGCACAGCTCAGCTGGACCTGATGGTTACACAAATGCACAGATGCATTCAAACCTCTGCCTAAAAATGGAGAGGCATTGTACTTCTTCCATGGCTTTCCCCTTCATTCGGTCTTTGGTCCCTACAGCTGTGTCCCTAAAGGTGTTCTCTAAGGCCTGGTTTACACATGTGGGTGAATGAGAGGACTAGGATTGCCAACTTTTAAATGGGCCCTTCTAGCTGTCCCTTTGACATCAGTTTGATCTGCAGCAATTATCAGGTGAATTACTCCATGCAAAAAATTCTGCTGTTTGTTTCCATCAAAGGGGCAGGGCCTTTTCCCTTGTCCTGCTGGAAACATTTGAGATAGCAGTGACCAGAGTTGTGATCTGGGACTGCACATAAAGCCCAGCATAGCAACACAAAGGGGTCAGAATCTTTTCCCCTAACATAAGAGAACATAAGAGAAGCTAATGTTGGATCAGGCCAGTGGCCCATCCAGTCCAGGTGCCATCAGGAGTTCTACCAATGGTGCCAGGACACTAGAAACCCTCCCCCAAGCACCAAGAATACAGAGCATCACTTGCTCCAGACCAAGAGTTCCTATCTATACCTTGTGGCTAATAGCCTCTGATGGACCTCTGCTCCATATGTTTATCCAATTCCCTCTTGAAGCCGTCCATGCTTGTAGCTGCAACCAGCTTCTGTGGCAGTGAATTCCTTGTGTTAATCACTCTTTGGGTGAAGAAGTGCTAGTTTTCTGGTTCCTTAGACTTTTCTGTTTTGTCTTGTTTTTGCAAGAAGGAACATTCAAAGATGGAATCTGTCAGCTGCATTTGGAAGTGGTTCAGTCCCTTCTGGCATGCCAGGGCCTCACGGTTGCAATGCCTCATTCGCTTGCATGCATGAACCAGGCCTGATCTAGGGCTCTTCTGCATTCTCATTTTTCTCATTCTGCATTCTCATTGGGTGTCCCTATTACTTCGAGGGATTTGTTTCTCTGTTCCACATGTTTTGCTCCTTCTAGTGGTTGATTCAATATTGCATCACTGTATGTCTGGCATGTCTCCCTGCAGATTTAAACTGCCGGTTTTTATGCCGGATATACAAAGATGTAATATCAAAGTGACCACTAGAGAGAGCAAAGCAGGAAAAACCCCAGAAGCAATAGGAATCTACAAGTAAGGAATATGAGAATGTAAAAGAGCCCCTAATCAAATGGAAGTTATACCAAATTCACAGCATATGAACTCAACACCAGTTTGGGCTCATGCAAGGATAGTCCAGTGAATTTGCCTCCCCCATTACTTCTTTAAACAGGTGGTTTTCATGTCATATTATGGCAGCCCTCTTTAAACAGTTTGCTAAATGTAGGGCTACCATCTCCAGCTTGGGAAATTCTTGGAGATTTGGGGGCAGTGCCCGGGTGGAGTTTGGAAAGGGGATGGAGCTCAGTGGAATGGAAAGTCCTAAAGTATACCCCCTGATGCTAAAGGTGAGTGGACCTCTATTTTCTACAGGTAAACTGATCTCTGCACTATAGGGATCAGTGGCAATTCTGGGAGAACTCCAGATCCCAACTGGAGGATGGCAAGCCTAGCTACAAATGCATGGCATAAAAAAGAAGAAGAAGGCCAAATCCCCCTTGGAAGTAACTTCATAGTTCTTTAGATCCTGGCTATGATCTTCAGTAGTCAGCTTCATAAGACCATGTGGTAAGGAGATTTTTTTTAAAAAAAGTGAACAGATCCAAAATGTCTGCTTCAGTCCTGTGTAATTCATACTGGTCATGTTTCCAAATGCTTTAATTTAAGAACAATTACTGATTGGTTCCCCTTTCGAATGAATGCACTTAGAATCCCTTACTTTGTTTAACACGGTTAAGCTTTGGCTTCATGATAAAGATTAGTCCATTAGAAATGTCTTTAAGCAGTTTCAGCTTGGCTTTACTGAACAAACAAACTGAGCAAATGGAACTCAAGTCAAAAGTCACTAAAATATTTGTGTTGGTTCAAATCCAAAGAGAAGTTGAAGCACAGCAAATATTCAACTTCTGTTGGTACATCAAGAAAACCTTGTTGTTGTTTTTTCCAGGTCTATGTAATAAATTGGGATAAAGAATCCTTCTTGCAATATATAGCATCAATGGATGCAAGTTTTACTGCTCTGTATCGGGGTCCCCAACGTGGCACCCATGGGCACCATGCATCTGCTGACATCTATCCTGTTGCCCGCCAACCTTTTTTTAGTAATAAGGCAGGATCAGGTGACACTTTTCTCCAGCAGGGCTTCTGATTAGTCAATGAAGAGGTGATTGGCTGTTCAGATTTTTTTTAAAGTTGTTTTGACGGCTGCTGCCACCACAGCACAAGTCTCTTTGCTTGCTGCGTTGCTGGAGATAAGTTGGATGTATGCAACAACAACAAAAATTGTAAACATTATGTTCATTTCAAAAGGCATCCTGTTAAACAAAGCCCCTGCTATAAATGTTGAAGCGTTACCATAAGAGTCACGCATAACCTCACTTCCTGACAATTTGTGGCTGGCTTTGCCTCCCGTGGCAGCCCTTTAGTGACTGCATTTACCACCTTGTGTCAGAATTCTGAAAGTGCTTGAAAAGCGAACAAGAGGGGTAAAAGTGGAAGTTATTGGCAAAGCCTCATGAGAGCTAGCGTGGTGCAGTGGCTAGAGTGTCAGACTAGGGTCTTGGTGACTCAGGTTAGAATCCCCAGTCTACCAGGAAGCTTGCTGGGTGACCTCGGGCCAGCCACACATTCTCAGTCTAATCTACCTCACAGGGCTGTTGTGAAGATAGAAATGGAGGAGAGGAAGTTGATGTAAGCTGCTTTGGCTCCCCACTGGGAAGAAAAGCAGGGTTTAAACACAGTAAATAAATAAATAAGGTTTCCCTTGCTCGAAAGCCAGTCAACTCCGACTCTAGGGGGCGGTGCTCATCTCTGTTTCTAAGCCAAAGAGCCAGCGCTGTCCAAAGACTTTTCTGTGGTCATGTGGCCGGCATGACTAAATGCCCAGGTGCACCGAGTGCTGTTACCTTCCCACCGAAGCGGTACCTATTTATCTAATTGCAGCTTCTTGCTTTCAAACTGCTAGGTTGGCAGGAGCCGGGGCCAGAGACAGGAGCTCACTCTGTCACGCAGCACTCAGGTCTCGAACTGCCAAACTACAGACCTTCCAATCTGCAGTTCAGTGTCTTAACCTCTGAGCCATCGCAGCCCTTAAATAAATAAATACAAGTTGCATATTTGACCAAAGAGGAAAAAACTAAAGGATCAAGATATCAAAGCAGCTTTATACTTGTGGTTACTTCTTAAAAGGGAAATCCCACCATTGGCTTTGAAGTTAAGCAATTAGCCTCTTTATAGCTATAACTAAAATTGGAGGGGGGGTGCTGTGCTCCCTGAAATGTTTTCTCTTATGCTTTCTTTTCAGGTTACTAAGGTCTAGAATTCACAAACACCCCTCTTGAGTCAGGAAGCACTCCTCAGTGCCAGCTATTTCAATAATCATCATTTCTCTTTGGCTTTATACAGAAAGTGGGGGGAGTGAGTACAGGGATAGAAATAGAAAGCAATGTAAGAAATACATTGCTGCTCAAGATTGATAAGGAGTTGGTCAGGGAATATCTTGCTACCTTAAATGAGTTCAAGTCTTCAGGGCCTGATGAATTACATCCTAGGCTACTCGACTGATATACTTTCAGATCCTCTGTCTATCATCTTTAAGAAATCCTGGGGGACAAATGAGGTGCCAAGAGACTGGATATGGGAAAATGTCATCCCCGTCTTCAAAAGGGGAGGAGGAGAATCCAGAAATCTAGAGATCAGTCTGATTGGGATACAGGGGAAGATAAAGAAAGCTCTCTCTCGCTCTCTCTCTCTCTCTCTCTCTCTCCTGTAAAAGATGCAAAGTAGAATTATTTCAATATACCTTCAGCAGAATTAGCTATTGAATGTTGCTGATTGGCAGCCGGTAGGGATATATTTTGGAGGAGTTTCAGTTTTAACTGGATGTCTGTTTTTGTATGTGTTTTCAACCAGTGTTCCCTCTAAGCTGAGTTCATGTGAGCTAGATCACAGTTATTTTGCCTCCAGCTCATGACTTTTTTTGTCTTGGCTCAGGAAGGATGGCTCCAGAGCAATCTAATTGATGCAGCAGCCAAATCGCTCGCTCACAACTTTAATGCCAGCAGCTCACGAAGTAGTTTTTTGCTTACAAGACTCCGCAGTTTAGAGGGAGCGTTGGTTTTAACTAAGCTTTTATCTGTGTATATTGACATTTTGTAAGCCACTGTGGGCATTGCTGGGAGGGTGGGATAAAAAAATCTAACAGAATAAATAATAAATAAAAGCAGGATATAATTGTCCTCACAGTCCCTGCTGTTTATTATTACATTATTTTCCTGTACCTCAGAGTTACCCAATGAGGACACTGCATCTGAGAAAGTGGGTTCTACTCATTGAAAGCTTAAGCAGGAATAATGTCTTGTTAGTTTTTAAGGTGTCACTATAATTATGCATATATTCAAATAAAGAGGTGAAGGAACCTTTATCAAATCTGCAGGTGAGAGGCCCTGACCTGGATAGCCCAGGCACGCCTGATCTCATCAGATTTTGGAAGCTAAGCAGGGTCGACTCTGGCAAGTACTTGGATGGGAGGCCTCCTTGGAATGCCAACAGTCAGGAGGTGGGGGCAGGCCTTATTCAGCCATCTCTCTGAATATTCTCCAGACCCCCAGTAGGGGTCAGTCATTAGAGGACACCAAGACTTCCAGGTGCACGTGTGTGTGAGCGCATGCACGCGCACACACAAAAAAAAATACAAAAACACAAAAAATAAAATCTGCAGATGAAACAAAACAGGAAAATATAGCTAGCACAGACAATACTTGATATGTTGGAAAGCTGACCTGAAACTAAGAAAATGAAACACATGAGAGAAATATAAAGTTCTGCATGGGGGGGGGGGGATCAAATGTATAGGTATGGGACCAGGGATACCTCAGTTGGAACATGTGAAAAATATCTCAGGAATGGACTGCAGTTGATCACAAACTGAACAAGAGTCAGCAGTGTGGTACCCAAGTTGCTGGAACAAATAGCTCCATTCTGTTGTGCTGTAGACAGACTTCCTCATCTCATTCTTTGTCCAGTCTGGGATACAAAGTCAGGATGTAGTCAGATTGGAATGGGTTTAGATCAGGGCAATGGAGATAGACAGGGACCTGGAAAACAACTCCAGTGAGGAAAGGTCAAGGGAACTGTGGTTGTTTAGTGTGAAGAAGAGGAGATTGGGAGGACACATGATGACGCTCTTCAAATACATGAAAGGCTTTCACATGGAAGAAAGTCCAGACTTATTATCTGCTGCTCCATTTGACAAAACCAGATCCAACAAGCTTAAGTTAGATTTAGAAGAACATAGGCTGAGGACAGACTGGCAGTCTGGCCCGCTCTGCCTCCGCTTTAAAAATGGAGGCAGAGTGGCAGTCCAGACTGCCACATCTGCCTGGAGGAGGCGGGCCGGATGCAATGTGTCCGGTGCCACACTCCTCCCACAGCAGCTAGGCACCACTTAAAAGTGGTGTCCTGGCTGCTGTGCGCACGTTCCACCTGCTTCCGGCAGGTGTGAATGCGCACCAGCTGGGGGAGCCGCTCAGCGTTCGCACGCTGCCGCCAGAAGCTGCCCACAGTCTGGACGCTGCGGGTGGCTTCCTTGTGGTGGCGTGCAAACGCTGCACGGTGGGGGCAATTCCCCCCGCCTTGTTCTGCCACGCCACGGAGGCGCAGCAGAACATGAGTCTGTCCTCAGCTATAGACTTAGTTGAACATGGGGGGGGAGGGATTCTTAATGGCAGGGGCAGTTCAGCAACACAACCGTTTACCTTGGAAGAGGGAGTGTCTCTCATTTGCTGGAGTTTTTCAAGCAGAGGCTGAACAGCTACCTAATGAAAATGCTCTCTCTCTGGATTTTCTGCACTCTGCAGGCAGTTGGGATGGGCAGGCTATAGGAAAATCAGATCCCACAGAGTGGAAATAAAGGGAAAAGTTTAAAAGTCCTTTGTGATTTTTAAAAAAACCTTCAAGCTTTCCCAGTGGTTGAGAATGCCCACATGCAAGAGCAGCTCGCTTTCCATTGATACTAATTTGGCAGTTGTCACAGGATGTGCTTCTGCACATAGATGGTGCGCGAGAGAGAGTGAGGGACAGAAGAACCCCCATCATCTCAATCATGATTTCTGGAATTCCTGGTTTTCCACACAGGCTATCCCCATGTAGTGCTTTACCTCTTCATCCTTTACCACACACATTAGAATATTTTATTTATTTTATTTACCAAATTTGCATGCCACCACTCTGCCCTTACAAGGGCCCCTAAGGAGGCTACGAATTTAAACATCCATAATACAAACACATTTTAAAACTATTAAAATCACCCCCAAAATAAATTAAAACAATTTTAGAAACAGAGTTACAACACATACAGAACATACAGAACATTTAAAAAGGGAATTAGAACATTGGTTGTGGAGGAGGGATCACTGAGGGAATGCCAACAAAACAAGAAAGTCTTCATCTGCCCAGGGAAGACAGCAGCAAAAGGGGATAGACACACCACCCTGGGAAAAGAATTCCAGAGCTTTGGTGCTATGACCAAAAAGGCCCTCTCTCAGGTTGCTACCTGCCTCATCTCAGAAGGTGGGGCACCCAAAGCAGAGCCTCCAAAGATGGCTGTGGCGAGCCAGCAGGTTCCGAAGGGAGTAGGCGGTCCTTCAGGTATGTAGATCCCAAACCGTATAGGGCTTTGAAGGTCAAGACCAGCACCTTGGATTTTGCCCAAAGACAAATTGTGAGCCAGCTAGATGGGCCAGGAATGAAGTGATATGGTCCCTATGACCCACTCCAGTCAACATCCTGGCTGCAGCACTCTGTAGCAACTGAAGTTCCCAAACACTTCTCAAAAGCCCTTCCACTAGTAATCCAGATGAGCTTCCATCCCTGTTCTGAAGTCATCATTACTATACCTAATAATAAACTGACTGGCATCTCTAGTACAACAGTCAACACACCTGTAGATGGCAGGGTCTCTACAAATTCCTAAGACTTCCCAGGTATTTATAAAAAATACAATTTTGTAAGTTAACTGTTAAAACTCTTTAAAAATGGCCAGGCAACAGCCCCAAGCAGCCTCTGAAGCAGAGCGGCTGCAAAGGAGAGGGGAGGGGAGGGGAGGGAGGGGGAGGGTGGCAGACGCCAGTGTGAGGAGCGGCAGCTCTCTGAACAGTGGGCACATTTTAACAATTATCATTGTTGAGGCAACTGCTTTTGTGGACTCACTTTATCAGATTCATTCATACCTCTGCTTTAGGCATTTACACCTCTGTTTTGCCTCTCCTCTATTTATCCTCACAGGTAGGTTAGAGAAAGTGACTAGCCCAAAATCACCCAGTGAGCTTCCACAGCACAGTGAGATTCATACCAGGTTCTCTGAGATCCTTGTCTGACCCCCTAACCCCTACACCACACTGGCTGAAGTTATCTTTTAAGACTCTCCACGCTCTTCTTTGGTTGTTGCTGTAACAAGGTAACATGACCAGCTTGCTGATATTGTGAGGGGACTGAAGAATGAAAAAGTTTCCCAAGGCTTTTACCGTGAAAGGGGTAGATATCAGGCAACTGGTTCCCTATCTCACCCCTCAGTAGTTAGCTACTGTGACCCATGCAATGGCCACTTCCAGACTAGAGTATTGTTACTCTCTTTAGGCAGGGCTGCCCTTGAACTTGACCCGGAAACTGTGGCTAGTGCAGAATGCAGGGGCACATATGCTGACAGCAATGCCTGTGCAGGCTCGCATTCAGCCAGTGCTATGCCAACTGCTCTGGCTGCTGTTACCGAAGCCAGTTTAAGGTTCTGGCGCTGACCTTCAAAGCCCTATACAGCCAGGGACCTGCATATGTTCAGGATCGCCTCTCTCCAAATATGCCACACAAAGCATTGTGCTCAATCAACCAACATTTACTGGTTGTCCCCAGCCCCATGGATGTCCAACTAGACTCAACGAGGGCCTGGGCTTTTTCTGCCCTGGCCCCAGCCTGGTGGAAGAAGCTCCCACTCAAGATCAGGGCCCTGCGGGATTTATTACAATTCTGCAGGGCTTGTAAAATGGAGCTGTCCCACCAGGCTTTGGGTTGAGGTGGCAGGCATCCCAAATCCATCTCTGGCCTCCCCTACTGATGTAGCTGGCTCTACGATCAGCCTAAACTGAGTACAGCAACACAAAGCTTGACTGCCATTTCTATTATTGTTTTAAATGATTGTTTTAATTATTTAACTATTATTGTTGAGACTGTGTGACTTTGTGACCCGCCCTGAGCCCGTTTGCAGGGAGGACAGGATAAAAACCAAAATGAATGAATGAATTAATTAATTTAGAGTCCAGTGGCACCTTTAAGACCAACAAAGGTGTATTCAAGGTATGAACTTTCATGCGCACATGAAAGGTCCTACCTTGAATAAACCTCTGTTGGTCTTAAACATGCCAGTGGACTCTAAATTTACTCTACTTTTTCAGACCAACACAGATGACCAACTGGATCCATCTGAATGAATGAATGATGGTCAAGATCACAAACCAACCAACCCATGAGACCTCTGTAACTAAACAGCCTCACCTGGAAGCAAGCCACACAGTAATCAATGACAGTTACTCGTCAGTGAACAAAAATAATGAGGAAGAGGGAAGACTTTAAAATCAAGTTAATAAACTTTTAAATGTCTCTGAGGATAGATTCCGGTAGGTAGCTGTGTTAGTCTGAAGCAATGCAATAAAGTTTGAGACCAGCGACACCTTTGAGACCAGCAAAGTTTAATCCTGGGTATAAGCTTTCGTGTGCATGCTACATCCAGAATTAAACTTTGTTGGTCTTAAAGGCGCCACTGGATTCAAACTGTTTTCAACGTCCGGAGAAACCATCCTCGTTAGTCCCGACCCGAGAGAAGGACGGCGCTGTCCAGCGTGCTGAAACCGATCAGTGAAAGTTGTTCCAGACATCGGGTTTTTGAGGGCAACTTTGGCGTTTAGGTGACATACGCCGCTTGCCCTACTTGTTTAATAAATCAGATAATGATTACACTATCAAGCTCCTTTTTTTCAAAGAAAGGTATTTGAATGTAACTTGAGTTATAACAACCACGGGGAACTATATCAAGTTCTCTTCCTAAATGTATTTCTTGGCCACCCCCTCCGCCACATACTCGCCCACCGTCCTCAACTCTCTTTCCCAAGCCTCTGTTCACCTTGTATTTTGGGGAGGTCATTGCCTCTTGTGAGACGAACTTTCAGTCGGAGGAGCAATAGAGGCATGGCGATTCTGTTTTACAGGGACTGCTGATATCGCAGCTTCAGTAAGCGTACTAAACAGCCTGTTCTGAAAGGACTGGCGGGGGATCAGTCTCGGGCACCCGGCCCTTGCCGCTCCTTGAAGTTCCCCTGCTGGTTGCCTGTGTCTCGAAATGCCAAGTGGACCGAGGGAGCGGCGAGCCTTTCCTCTGCGCAAACAGGGCGCTTGACCACAGAGCTCTGCCGTCTCGGAAACCTTCACTCGTTCGCACCCGTCGCGTTCTACTGCGAGGAGACGCTTTCCCGCAGCTTCCCCATCGGCGCTGGGCTACTCTGTTTGCTCCCCCCCCCCCTTCGCCCGATCCACCGACCAATTAAAGCCGAACTCTTCAAACTGAAGACAACGTGCAATACAGCGGCATATTTACCCGGGAGCGCGTTCAGGGAGCCTTACTCTCGAGTAAGCGTGCCTCGGGCTGCTGCCTCGCTCCTATCGGGATCAAAGAGGTTGGCATTCAAACACCTCTGGCTGTGGCTGGAGCGATCTTTATCGTGATTTTGTTCTCGGGTCACCCCACACACGGTTTGGTTTTGTTTTTTTGGTTTTGTTTTTTTGCTGGCGGGGGAGGTTGGGTTTTTTTTGGGGGGGGCGGGGGGGGAGCAAAAGGGCTTTTAATAGCAGGCAAGGCGCTCTCCCCCATCGACTCCTCGAGCTGCAACCGCTCTGCCGGTTTCGCCACTACTGGCAATCTGCTTTGAGTCATTGCTGGCACTTGGGGCTGTGAGACTCGAGGGGTCTTGGAAACAGCCGTCATCGGGGGTGGAGAGGAGAAGGGGGTGTGGAGAAGAGTGCGAGGCTCGCGTACTAAATCCGGCGCCTCACGCCTCCCCCGATAGATTCCGCAGGCAAACCAGGCGCCTTCTCCAGAGAGGTCTCTGGGCGCGGGGAGCTGTCCGTCCGCTGGGCGGAGAGGGACCCAGATGCTGACGCCGCGCTGGCCAGTTCCTTGACCGCGGCTGCCGATGGTGCCTGGCTGAGCCCCCGAGAACGATGATGCGCTCCCAGCTTATCCCACTTGCTGAGACTCACCGCAGGGGCAGCCCGATGTGGAAGCAGCCAGGTGATCTCACGCCTTGATCTTAGCCAGGTAGGGACTCAGTTACTTGCTTGCTTCTTGGCGGCCTTCTTGGACTTAGCTGTTTTTGTCTGTCTGTCTGTCTGTCTTCCCGTCTCTCTCTCTCTCTCTCTCTCTTTCTCTCTCTCTCCATATCTTATCTGTGCTCTTGTGCTGGGAATGTGTACCCGGGGTGTACATTAGTCACCTGATGGATGTTGTTTCAACATTCACCCACACCTCAGCAGAACTGGTTCACACGTGCATGGGAATCTCTTCCTTTCTCATGCTTTGATGACTCAGTCCTGACAGCCAAATGGTCGAGCCCACTCCAGTGCCCAAAGCGTGGCCAGATAAGAAAGTTCTGCTCTGAAGGTCCGAGAGGTCCTCCTGGCTCCTTCACAAGTGCAGGTTGCTGGCGGGTGCTGCAGACCTTCCATGAGGAATCTGCTGGTGTGATCCACACCTAGAGAGGCATCTTTTTTTTCTTTTCAAACTGGGGATGGAATGCGGGGAAAAAATCTACAGCTGAAAGTGACATGCAAGGAATGGGATGCAGTGAGAGGGCAGATGACCTGGAGTGAAGTCATGGTAGTTTCATGATTATCTTATGAAGGTAATAAAGAGGCGCTCAGGTTGGAGTTCAGTGTAGAAGTGGAATTCAGTCATCCACTGGAAAGAGTTGAGTGCAAAAAAGGAGCAGAGATGAAGGCCAGGTTGGAATTAATGTTAGGGCAGGTGCTAAAAGCATTTGCCAGAGTTAAATGTAAGGCTGGAATGAAATGTGGGGATTCTCCTTTACTTCTGTGGCATTTCCCCCAGTGCTCTGCAACTCTGTGCTCCTGTCTGAGCTACAGGCAAATTGGGGGAGGGGAATTCCAGAAGGGCAGCCAAGGAATTAAAAAGCAGAGATATGCATAGATTAGGCACAGACGATGAGTTAAACCCAATGCTGGGATTCTGCACACTGATGAGATTTGATGCTGATAGTTAATTACAGTTAAATAGAACCAGCTGGGGAGATAAAAGGGTGAGGGAGCTAACATGGCCATATGGAAGATTCATCAGTGGCCTTCAAAAGAATAATGAAATTGTGTTCAGAATACTTCCCCGTCCCAGTTCAGCCACGTTCCAGAAACGCCATTTTGCCCCACAATGCTTTTTTGAGAGAGCTTTTGCAGAGTTCTTGAGAAAACACTTCTGGGAAGGTCAGATGGGACAAGTCTCGAGGGGGGGAGGTGACTGTCATTTTCTGACTAAACTCCAGTCAGAAACTCTATTAAATATCTTTCCCTCCTAAGGACCGTGCTCATGTTCCGGTTAGATAATCTTAATACTGCAGCCTGGGTTGCTCTGGGGTTTTGCAGTCAAGTGCTTCGGGCGTTTGGATGAAGGGACCATTGCCAGGGTTTAACAATCATTAGAATGTCCTTGAACCAGCTACATTTCCCCATTTTTATTCTTTTATTTGGGAAAGAAATCTCAGATCACACCTACAGTGGGTTGGTCGATTTCCCAAGCTGTGGGAAAGTCAGCAAACCATTCCTGATTTGCATCCCGAATTTCTTACCACAGTTAGGTGCGCACTTTCTCCCAAGGCTGCCTTTCTATGTGCACTTATGAATCTATGACACTGTCTTTATATATACCAGTTGTGCCGATCTGAATGGCAGCACTCCTGGAAGGACCTGGACAATCCTAGCCCTCGCTTCTCAGATCCTGGGGTAATAGAGGACCCCAAGATTGAACTGGAGACCACCTTCATGCCAAGCATGCACGTCAGCACTAAGCTATGGCTCCCACATATGGAGAGCAAACACCACTGAACTCAGTGGCACAACGTACCGAGAACCAGGTGATAGCAAAGAACCAAAGATGGGGATGGGGGGGGAACGAGAAGAAAGAAATCCTGATCCTTGCTTTAACAACAACAAAAAAAGCTAGCTAGAGATTTTTCTCTGAGCCGAAAAGCACAGTCCGTGGGCTGCTACAGGGACACCTCTGCACGCCACATGGCCTCCCTGTGACAAAGCAGTCACAGTCTCTCCATAACATGTAGGAGGATGCTGGATGAGTCTTGCGACAGGCCAGGCTTGAAATGCTGTGCTTGCTCATCATGTGGATCAGGGCAATTGTGATATGAGTCTTTTACCACCACCACCCCTTACCCTCTACTTCCTAGCAACTCCGGGAGAGGCGCAAAGACCCAGTGCAGGGGACAGGGACTACAGCTCCACATGGCCCAGGCAGAGATGATTCATCATGGAGAGGCAGCATCCTTGTGGCAACCCATGTTCCAGAACTCTCACACATTCTCACTTGCATCTTCACCCCCCACTCACGGACACGCTCTGATAAAATATGAAATAAAAATAGATGGAAATTCGGGCGGGGATGTTTCAGTAAGAGGTGATTGTTTTAAGGAGGCTTTCACATGCCCTAGTCAGAATTAGGATCTTTGCACTACAAATTGATATTAGTTTTTACCTGTTTTTTAGCTATGGCATCTCCCCAAAGCATCCTGGGAGCTGTAGTTTTGGTAAGGCTATTGTGAATTCTCTCAAGCCCGTAACAGAATGGCAGCCCCTTCAGTACTCTGATTGAAAGGAATGACTGTTGAGTCAGTTTTAAGTCTGCTCTAGATAAGCCCTAGACTACCATAGTCATTGCCTTTCAGACTGTGCCGTTATTTCTTTTCAGGGTCCTGATGGCTAGCATGTAACCTCTTGGGTTTCCGTCCAGGTCATGGCCATAAACTGTGTAAAGGAAAACATATTGCAGGGACTACCCTGCCATCTAATTGTCCATTACTTTGAAATGATAAGCCCTAAAATAAAAGATACGTCGGCTTTGACTTTTCCACCAGCCGGGATCCCAATGAAAATCCTAGACAGCCTGGGAATTGCATCCACTTTTTAAATGGCTCTTTCCTGCTTTCTCTGCTCCACTGGCAACATTCACATGGGACACCTTCCAAATTAAAACAAAACCAAACCCCTGTTCTTAGCATCACTTGTGAAGAAGATCGTCAGTTAAGTCAATCGACATGTGGAAATTCATACTGAACTCCAGAGGCTGTAGACCAGTGCTGACATATCCATAAGAAAAGAGCCTCTCCATTTATCTGAGCATTCAATTATCTGAATGTTTTGGATGTCCCCTGGAGCTTTTGGATGAATAGTGCCATGCTACTATACTAATAATGATAACAGCACTGAAAACAATTCAGTAATGATGAACTTCAGATGAATTAATATTACAATACAGGTCCATCCTTTGACGTTTTCCCAAGTCTGTTGCTTTACTTGATCAGCTCCTTATCAGGGAAGGGAGTGCCTAGTCTTTTAGGTCAGGCTGGCACAACTCACCAAGCCTAATCAGCTGTACACTCTGATCCGATGTGACCTCCCACTTGGCTGGCAGCAAAACACTGGTAACGGTGAGCTCCTGGAAGGCCACCATAGATAGAGATATGGGTTAGAAGTTGTGCAAGACTGGGCATAGAGCACAGGCCACTGGGGGCGTGGGGACGAAGATAGCTGTGAACTTCCTGCTTTGTGGAGGGGGTTGGACTAGATGACCAGTGGGATCCCTTCCTACTCTATGTTTCTAAGTCTGCAAGGGAACTTACTTCTGAGTAACCAGCTTAAGGTCACAGCTGGGCAGCCCAGTCCTAAACAAGGTTTCTTGGCAATAGCGCCCAATGATCTCTGGAAGTTATTCAGTGAATATGCAGTTTGAAATCTTATGCCCTCCTATTGAATTCCATGCGGTTTACTCCTGAGTAAACAAAAATAGGTTCAGGTTACGAAGGTTTCAGTCTCACTTCCCTCTCCTAACCATACTTACTCAGAAGTGAATCCCACTTCAGTCCGGGGAACTTATGTACCATTAAGGATGCATCCGATTTACAGTCATTAGTTACTCTGTGCTTCATGTTTGAATGTGAGTTTTGCATTCTGTGTTCTTCATGTGGTGATATATTTGTACAGCTCTTTGAACATGTGGTAGGTGAGTTTCTTTCCACCCACTAGAACAATTCCTCCCCAGCATTATAGCAATAGCTTTGCAGAAATAGCTGAGACTCGGAGGAAGATGGGATTTATATATATATATATATATATATATATATATATATATATATATATATATATATATATACATACACGTATGTATTATTTTGGTTTGCATTACACATTTCTGTTACAATCTACTGGGAAGTTCTCCTGGGCCCTGCTGAATTGAAGGGGATTTGGATTTCAGTGGGGTTTTCACAGGAGACTTTCCCGATGGATCATACTCTTACAGTTCCAAAGAAAGGAGTTTGCTGAGAGCAGATGTTATTCCAGATTTAAAAGACATTGTTTACCCGAGAGCCACAGACTGTCAGAAAGACATATCTGCTGGAACTGCTTCTGAATACAACATAATTCATAATTGCTTATGATAACAGCACAAGAATGAAGGAGGGGGGAAATATATTCTCCAACATTCTAAGTAAAATTAACAAAATGCTATAAATCCCAACTATTTGTAGTTTTATGCCAGGGATGGATTTTAAGTTACTGTTCTATGGTCTCCTTTTTAAAATATGAGCTCTTAGGTCCAGTGATGTGTTTTAAATGTATAAAGCCAGGCTGCAGACACCAGATATTTGAACTGTTATGTAAATATTCCTAGGTTGTTAGCCACCCCAAGGTCCATTCTGGGGGAGGGGCAGGATAAAAAGCCAACTAAATAAATGAATAGCCTGTTTTCCATGATCCTGAGTTTGCAGTCTGGTTTAAGAATATGACAAGTTCGGGGGGGGGGGGGGGCATGGTAGAGGTTTATAAAATTATGCATGAGGTGGAGAGAGTTGAGAAAGTGAATTCCCCCCCTCCCACTCCCAAGATACTAGAAACCCGAGGGCATCCAATGAAGCTGATGGGCAGTAGATTTCAGATGGAGATAAGGAAATGCTTCTTTACTCAGAGAGTGATTATGATGTGGAATTTGCCGCCAGAGGATGTAGTGATGGCCATAGGAATAAGCAGCTTTATGGGGGGATTAGATAGATTCATGGAGGAGAGGTCTCTCAGTGCCTAATAGCCCTGGTGACTGAGGGGCAACTCCATGTTCAGAGGTGCTAAATCTCTGAATCCCAGAGCCAGGATGCATCATCAGGGAAAGGTCTCGGCCTCTGTGCCCTGCTGTTGGTCCTCCAGAGGAACTGGTTGGCCACTTGCATGAGACAGGATGCTGGACTAGATGGACTACTGGTCTGATCCAGCAGGGCTCTTCTTATGTTCTTATGTCACCCAGCTCAGTATTCTTTGCAAGAATTCCAGCAGCCACCAAGTATTAGCTGCGGCATCAGAACCCGGGCAATGAACCTTGTGGTGCTTTCCACCAATCTTGTTTTTGAAGTGATAGCTTAATAGTGCCATGCTAAGCAGAGTCAAGCCCTTTAAGTGACCTGTGCAATTCTGCTTAAGATTTTCTGCTGCTGAAAAAGGAAGGGCAGTTCCCTTTGTCGTGGGATCTGCAGGTGTACAAGTGAAGTAGGATGGGGGGGGGGTTGTTCAAAGCAAGGGGAGTGGGATAAGATTCACTAGGAGAGTTGGCTGGATCTAATCCATAGTGTCGTGTTAGACAGCATGGCACTTCCTGCCTGAGGATACTGGAAGGCATTGCTTTATTATATTTGCAAACTGAAGGAAGCAGAACTCTTACAGGAACATTGCATTTATGACAGATGCTCAAGTGTCTTTCCAGTTTGTCTCAGGAGAAAGAAGGCACAGATGAGTGGGATACCTCTTTAGTGGATACAAAAGCACCACAAAATGGGCATTAATGTAGCTGGGGCAGAAATCAGAGGAAGTTATAAAGGACATTCAGTTTGTAAAACCTGACCCTATGCATGCCAAATTCAGCTAGGATGACCACCAGTTCTTTATGCTGAGGAACTGTGTCTTATTAAAGATTCCTAGAAAGACTCGTGGAAAAGCACCATGGTTGCCAAAAGCAAGTCTTCACTGAGTAAGTTGCAAGGGATCTTCTCATGAAGGACTGTTAATGTTCTGACACAAGAAGGACATTATTTTGTTACATTCTCACAAGCAGTTCCTTATTTTGGAGTGATTCTAAGGTGCAACTGAAATCATCTGGGTTTACTGTAGAAGTACCCCACAAAGTACCCCATTTCTTCCAACCCTAAGGAGTCTCAAAGCAGTTTACAACCTTGTTGGGTAGGTGGGGCTGAGAGCTCGAAGAGAACTGTGACTGGCCCAAGGTCACCCAGCAGGCTTCACATGGAGGAGTGGGGAATCAAACCCGGGTTCTCCAGATTAGAGTCCGCTGCTCTTAACCACTGCACCATGTAAATGTGCATAGGACTGCAATCCCCATATCCTTGGGAATGGTTCTGGACGAAAGAAACCTCTTGGTAGTTTAGTCCGAAGGTCGATGCAGAAAACCATATACCAAGTGGTAATGAACCACCACAGTCGTGTAGCCACTTGGCAAGATATTTGTCTCTCTTATGCTGCCAAGTAGTAAGGAGAATCTTGTCACCTAGGGGTTGCCAACTGCCATAAAGCCCAGGCTGGTTTGCTCTGGTGCCTTACCAAGGAGAATGATATGCAATAATTAGTAAGCAAAACTTTTCATGGCACTGCAAGAAACATTATCCCCTTCTAAAGTCTGCACATGAACCAATATCTGAAGAAGTGGGCAGTGACTCAGGAAGCTCATCCCCTGCCACAAGTTTTGTTAGTCTTTCAGGTGCTACTGGACTCTTGCTCCTTTGTACTGCTACAGACAGACTAACATGGCTACCCACCTTGATCCAGTAACAAAACTGGCAGCTTTAACAATGCCCCTTGGGGAAACAGTGCAATAGCATTCATCCATATCTAACTAATGAAGAATATATTTATTGAACACATTTCTGTCTTTTGTTCTCCCACGGGTTAACTCAGGTTAGCCTGGGGCATGGTGGCTTGCCTAATGCTACCTTATGAATTCCACGGCTGAACAGAGAGCAGATCCCAGATTCCCCATAGCTAAACACTCTAGTTAAGACTCCATGATAGCTCTCTTTCAGCGTCAGTTCTGACACTCCAGCTAGTTCCATAGGATAGTGATGCTGGTTCACAGTAGAAGAGCTAGAGCTGAATTTAAGTAGCACCTGAGTGACGAACAAGATTTCCACAGTATGAGCTTTTGAGAATCAAACCTCCCTTTGTCAGATACCAAATATCTCATGAAAGGAGATTTGACTCTCAAATGCTCATACTCTGGAAATCTTGTTGGTCTCCAAGGTGCTTCTGGACTCATATATAAACACCCCGGTTAGATTCATTTGCATGTCATCAACCCCCTCCCCACCCCTTCCATCATAAACAGTAAGAGCACCTACAAGGCATGCATTATGTGTAACTCCTTGGTTTCTGTACCAAGGATCCTAGTCATGTTTATCTCTAGATAGCTGCCAGATTGACTGCAAGCCAGAATAAAGACTATCGGGGCGGGGGGAGGTAGCCTACTTCTAGGGCCATGTACAAAGAGAGTGGCAACTTCCCCACGGATCAGGAACAAACCAGATGTATGTGTGGACCTCCTACTCCTCACTGCTATGGCTGGCTGCTTCCTAAGCACTTTTAAAGGACACTCAAAGAGTAAACATTGTCTTTCCCACTCAAAGACAAAGACCACAATCTTGCACACATTTATTAAAGTGTAAATCCCATTGGATGCAATGGTACTAAGGATCCAGCGGCAATCTTTGGAAGGCACAATGACCCACTGTTATTCTATGTTTTCTTATTTACGTGTTTTGTATGAACAGGATCTGTGTCCATCATTCATCCTCAAGAGAAAAACAAACAAACACCACACACAGGAGCCCGAGGCACGCAGTGCTTCGTATCTCCCTTGCTGTGTAGAAAATACTGATCTGTGTGTATGATCGTTGAGGTCTAATTAATGCTACAGGAATCAAAGTGTGCAATCAAATATTCACGGCACTCCTTGGAGAGCATAGAAGTGTGCATGGCTCCCCACCCCTCTTTGAAGCTAAACGACGACCTTGGATAAATAATTTTACAAGAAGAGAAGCGTCAGGGCTGAGCGATTTTATTTGTTTCAGTGTGTCTCCCACCCTGTCCGTAAGGTTTACAGGGAACAAGAACAATTTTACATAAAGCAACCGGTGTTTTCAAAACTCTGCCCGGAGAGCCAAAATATCTGTCAGCACATTTGCCAGCATCCTGATCCTCTCCTCCGCTTTAGCTGCTTTCATGCAAAAAAGAGAAAAAGAAAAAGAAGCAAACAGCCGCGTCCTGCTCACTGGCATATGGAGAAGAGCAATTCAGGTCTGCTCAACTTCTCTCTCTCTCTCTCTCACACACACACATCTTAGTTCTGCTTTTGGCCATTGTAACAATGTGACCTAAACTAAGTGGCCCAGGCTAGCTCTATCTTGTCAGATCTTGGAAGCTGCATAGGATGGTTAGTACTTGAAAGGGAGACCACCAAGGAAGTCCAGGGTCCCAACAAAACAGGCAATTGCAAACCACCTCTGAACATCTCTTGCCTTGAAAACCCCATCAGGGTAATAATAATAATAATAATAATAATAATAATAATAATAATAATAACAACAACAACAACAACAATAAAAACAACAACAACAACAATAAAAACAATAATAATAATAGCCCTTGGAGCAGTGCCTAGAAGTCTCAAGAAACACCAGGACATTCCGGGCACTGAACAAATAACACCAGCTCAGCTCCAGAAGACAGTGTTGCCTGGAATAGCAAGAATCCTGTGAAGATACCTCTGAAATTCCCAAGAACATGCCTAGTTCTTGAATTGCAGAACACCATCTTCCACTCAAATATCTGACTGTGACAATGCATAACAACCACAACAACAACACTGTGACTCTGCGAGGGGCATGGGAGATAAGGATTGCCATGCAAGTTCAAAGCAAGGTCATCTAGTCCACCTGCCTGGTTCTTAGTAATAGCCATACAGATGTCTCTGGGAAATCAGATGAACAGATGACAGCAGTTTCCCTGCTTGCCCCCAGTGCATCCCCAAACAATGCAGTATTCCATTCTATTCCCTCCTCCAATCTGAACACATCCCACTCCTGCAGCGGCAGATGCAGCTGACACCCTAGCATGAAGCACAAGCTATTTGCCAGTTTCAAAGCAAGAGCTTAGCAAGACATTGGATGCCATTGGGTAACCACTGCCCAGCTGTGCATTGGGTTGTGACTATCTGGCACATCATGTCCCTACATGTCATCTTATACAGAACACCACCATGTCCATTTGGGCTTGTTTCTTGAACTAAATCTGTCTGCTTGGTATGTTTCTGGCAGTCTTTGGCACCCTAGGTGACTTGTGACTTTGGTACATACGTACATAAACATAAGGAAACATCAACCAGCTCATTCCAAGGGCTGAAATCCTAATTATGCTTACCTGGAAGTAAATCCCATTGAACACAGTGGGGCTTACTTCTTCATAGGCATGGTAGATGTGCATAGGAGGCATGCTGGTTCAGATTCCTCTCTGCCTGGCACCCTGGACCCCCTAGGGCTGTCTGTGACCCTCTAACTCTTCAGATGTCATCCCATCTCTGGCACCCTAGGCAGTTGCCTTGGTTTGTCTAGTGTATGAACTGGCCATCATTTCTGGGCATCCATCTCAAAAAGGATAACACAGAGCTGTAAAAAAGACCCAAAACGACAGTTCTCCTATTGTTTGTGCATAGGAGCAAATTATTTCAGTGAAGTTTTACATGTGCAAGAATTTGGATTTTTATGTATTGGAAGAGAAGGTTATGAAGGCAGGTGGAATACATAAAGACTGATGTGATTTATGTACCACCTGTGGACAAATGTGAGCCACCGTACACACATTCTAACCACAGAGGTGTACAGCAGGGTTCTAATGAAGCAAGTGAGATGCTGCCTTTTTCGCCAGCGCTTACAGAGCTGTTCTTAAGAATGCCTTAACAGTGGGAGAAACACACCTTGTGAACGAGTATCATGCAAGTCATCAAAGATTCCCAGATGGTAATGAAAGTGCTTTTACTGTTATGTGTGAAAATACTCTGTAATGATGATTATGGTGATACCGTGCATAATGCATGAACACTGCATAGCCCAAAGTCTGCAATTTATGCTGGAGCAGGAGGAAACTTCATAAATGGTAGGTCCTGCACATGACAGGGCATTTTTCTAACCACACTAACCAACTGCTGATGTTTTTTTTCTGTGTTGTGAGTAGTCAGTATTCCTATGATATTCTAGAGACAGAAAATCCTCAATTTGACCCTCCCATAAGATGCTGAAATGTCTCCAGGACTTAGTTCTAGTGCTCAGAAATGCTACCATCTCTAGGTTCTCAGCCCCAGAACTCTCTTTAAACATGTATAGGGGGCCCTTTCCTTTTTCCCCAGCATCCCCTCTTTTTTTTGGAAACGGACGGTATAAGATTATTCTTGCCATTTTGCAAAACAATGCTGAGAGCTGGATTTCAAGTGGCTACACTCACAGCATAGTTGAGATGTGACCTGGTGAATAGTTTCTCTGTGCTCCCATCAAAAATGCATCTCTTTCATTTAAATCAGAGAGGGTCCACCTTTTTCATCCTGGTGGCACCAAGCAGTACCATCTCAACCTCCTGAGCAGCTCATATGGGAAGAATCAGGGTAAGGAGAGGATTGCTTCTTAACCAACCAGTGGAGGCCACCAAGGAAGTTCAGAGTCACTATGCAGAGGTGGACAATGGCAAAGCACCTCTGCTCATCTCTTGCCTTGGAAACCCTGGGGGTTGTCATGAGCTGACTGTGACTTGACAGCACTTTCCAACATCACAACCAGAAGTCTCCAGGGATGATCTTCCCTGGGAGGAGCACTAGACAAGTTTTTTTTTTTGGGGGGGGGGAGGAGAGGGAGAAGTTGCACCTCACACACTAACCCATGCAATCTAGGCAATAGTGGCATGCATCAGTCCTGCTTTTCCTCCAACCCAACTGATACCCTTTCCATCAAGAAATGCGAGAAGCAGTCCCATCCATGGGACAAGATGGCAGATGGGCCAGAAACCACTGGACGGGGAAGGCATTTAGGGTTGCCAGGTCTGACTCAGGAAATAGCTGGGGACTTTGGGGGTGGAGCTAGGAGCAAGGATGTGACATCCCTTTTGTGATGCCACTAGGTGATTGAACTCCAAAGGGAGTTCTGGCCATCTCATTTAAAAGGACCACATTCCTTTTGAACGCTTTCCATCCATTGGAAATAATGGAGGACAGAGGCATCTTCTTTGGGGGCCCATAGAATTGGACCACCCGGTCCAATCTTTTTGAAACTTGGGGGGGGGGGGAGGGCTTGAGGAAAGACGCCACCATCTATGCTGAAAATTGGTGCATCTACCTCAAAAAACAGCCCCCAGAGCCCCAGATAACCATGGATTGATTCTCCATTATACCCTATGGGGACTGGTCTCCATAGGGTATAATGGAGTGCCCAGCAGCCATTCCCCCCCTGCTTTCTGACAGCCCTGAAGCAGGGGGAAGGGCTCCAAACCAGGGGATCCCCTGCCCCAAACTGGGGATGGGCAACCCTAAGGGCATTGGAGGTGTCCAGTGGTGACTCAGTTTGCCAACTACCATCTAAACAGAGTTTGCCGCAGGGCTGAAAGTAAGCTGGCATGGAGCGCCAATAAGAACGTTGTCCCAGCAGTATCCTCCATCTTCTGCTCTGAGCTCCCCCTCTCCTGAAGAGAGGCAGTTCCAGCACCCCTGATCTCCTGTCCCTTCATGTAGACAGCTCAGTGTTTTTTTCTTGCGAATGGAGAAATCACCCAGCCTCTGAGGCCATGCGGGTTCTCAGCCCGTGCACTCGAAATGCCTCTTGTTTTTAGAAGGGAAATCTCAGGAGCTGGTTTTATTGCAAACACAAAATAATGATTATAAAAAGGAACGGTGGATGTTTGTATCCAACTCCCTTCGCTGTCAAAATAGCAGATTCCCTAAAGCCGAGTAAATGCATCTTTCAGTCTAATGACTATTAATTAAAAGGGAATGGTACTTTACACTCAAGGAGAATTAACTGTTGTTTGCCAGAATGGATCTCTTCACCCTAACTCGTTTGTCAGGGAGCCAGGAAGGGAGATTTCATGAATATTTCAACACAATAAACTGTTTTTAAAAACCCTCCACTGGATTCAGAGGAAATAACATGGTGCTTCCCCCCCCCCCCTTTTCTGGGCCCAGAATGGTGATGCATTCATAAGAAGATCTCTGCAGGATCAGACCAAAGGTCTGTCTAGTCAAGCTGACAAACAGGACAGGAAGATAACCGTCCTTTCCTGTCAGTCGTTGAGTTATTCTGATGTAATGTTGCCTTTGAAAAGGGAAGGTTCCTCACTTCAGTTATCTGAACAACAGCATTTGGGCTGAGAGATTAATGTCTATTAATTGAGAGTCTTGGCGAAGTGGTTAAAAGTAACGAGTATCTGGAAGACTCGGGTGCAAATCCCTACTCAGTCACACTCTCTCAACCTAACCTGCCTCACCAGTTGATTGTGGGGACAAAATGGAGGAGGGGAGAAAAGCCATGTATAAATGAGTTAAATAAATAATCCTTTTTAGGGGGCTGTGGTGGCTCAGAGGTTAAGACTCTGAGCTGCAGACCAGAAGGTCGGTAGCTCAGTAGTTCGAGACCCGAGTGCCGTGTGACGGAGTGAGCTCCCGTCTCTGACCCCAGCTCCTGCCAACCTAGCAGTTTGAAAGCAAGAAATTGCAAGTAGATAAATAGGTACTGCTTTGGTGGGAAGGTAACAGCATTCTGTGCACCTCAGTGTTTAGTCATGCCAGCCACATGATCATGAAGAAGTCTTTGGACAGCGCTGGCTCTTCGGCTTGGAAACGGAGATAAGCACCGCCCCCTAGAGTCGGATTTGATTGGCTTTCGAGCATGGGAAACCTTTACCTTTACTAATCCTTTTTAAATGCCATCTAAGTTGGGGACCGTCCCTCACCATAACTTGTATGAATTCTGAGACTGAATTATATCTTGTATGAAGAAACATGCTTATATGCGAGTTTCCAGAATCTTTGAACAACAAAAGAACAGGACTTCCCTTGGCTGTCAGGGGAAAGTGGGACATAAGGAGAAAGACACGGCAGCCCAAAAGATTCTAAGTAGTGGGACATTTCAAAGGGGAATTATTTTGCATAGGAAATGCAAAGGGGGGGGAGGCAGGGGTGACCAGTTTCTTTTCGAAAAGGTTGTGGGGGCTTTGGTTTGGCTGGTAGCCATCATACAAAAAGACTTAGCGAGAGATGAGGTCCCCAGAGTTCCCTGGCAAGGGCTCCTTGGTATGTGAGCATATTGTTGTATTATTACTTTGCACAGTACCATCCATTTTCAGTTTAGACTGCTGGTCTTTTGCTGCTTCTCTGACAACCAAGAGCCTTGCGGCACCTTGAAGACACGAGATTTCATGAGACCGAGAGTTAATCTCATCAGTAATGCCTAGAGCAGGGGTGTCAAAAATATGGCCCACGGGCCAGAACCGGGCCATCCAGGGCTCTTATCTGGACCGTGAGCAACTGGTCATTACTTTTATTACCAGATGGCAGAGGCTGTGCATGATGTCCCTGCACTATGTCCCTGTGCATTCCCCTCCATCCCGTGCCAATGGGCGGTGAAAGTGGGAAGGCAGGAATTAGGGAGTTGCTATAAGGAAATTCTGTAAGAGTATTCATGATTTAAGCATGCTTTTATTTTGAGTAAAAAAATAATAATGTTAATTGGGTGTGCCTGTGTCCTTTACAAAGTTTATATCTCCGGTACCTAGCAGTACATTTGATGGCGCACATGGCCCAGCCTGACAAAGTGACAGTTATGTCAGATCCGGCCCTTATAATAAATGAGTTTGACACTTCTGACTAGAGCTTTGTTACTTATGGTTGGGCATGGGGGATCAACGCTGTGCTGGAAATACGAATTTTGAAGAGAGATTGGAAGGAAGGTGGGGGAGAGGCATGCTAAACAGTCGGGTTGATGGTTGTGCTTGAAGGGCAATGGACAGAAACTTGACCAAAAGTTAGGGCTGGTTCACCCATGCAAGAGAATGAAGACACAGAGCCCTGAGTGCACTGTGCCACTTTATACTGGAAATGGGGGGATCACAATTTAGAAAGGTCACCAAGTAGACTGGTTGTCTGATAAAACCCACCATGCACATAGAAAACCAACACAGAAAGCAAATGGAAGGGAACTGAAACTTTCCCCATTTTTTATTTGCATGGCCTTAAAAAAAGAAAAGAAAAATTAAATCTGGGATCTACCCCCTGCATTCTGAAATGGTGCAGTCCCTTTTACCCCCTGAAAGACGGACCTCCCTGTTTCCAGCTCCTTCTCCAGCATGGGTGAAGGAGAGTCCTCAGAGTTGGGGGAGAGCGATCTCATGAGAATCCAGTGTGCACAGTTCCCTCTGAGCTGAGTTAGTGTGAGCTAGCTCACAGTTTTTTAACCTTCAGCTCACACATTTTTGTCTTAGTTCGGGAAGGTTGGCTCCAGAGCAAACTAATTGATGCAGTAGCCAAATGATTCGCTCACAACTTTAATGCCCAGTAGCTCACAAAGCAGAATTTGTGCTCACAAGACTCCACGGCTTAGAGGGAGCATTGCCAGTGTGGCAAGCTCAGGGTGATGGGGCCAAAGCAAGGAGTTTGGGCTGCCTGCGGAGGAGGCTAAAGAGCCAGGGAAAGGGTTTGAGGGTGAGCCTTGAGGATGGAGACTGGTGGATCATTTTGGATACTGAGGAGAGGACTGATAAGGGAGAGCCAGTCAAGGTATTTATTTATATACATTTTTGTCCTACCCTCCCTTCAGCCTGCTGAAGGCAGTGTACATTGCTTTTCACTCCTGCATTTTCCCCTCCCAACCACCTTTTGAGGTAGGGTAGGCCAAGAAGAGTTGGCTCAAGGACATCCAGCCAACTGTAGGGCAGAGGCAGACTGATTTCCCACAAGCTGCTGTGCCACCGTAGTGCTTCCATGTGCCCAGGTTGCATTGGTCGATTTCACACTATTTGCCCCACCACTGCATTTTAACCCGCATCTCCCTCCCATTTCCCTCTCGTCTTCTCTATCCTTGTTTGTTTGGTGTTTTTTTGTGTTTTTTTGAGATCGAGAAGACACGCTGGAAATCGGGGGGGGGGGGGGGGGGGAGCCACAAGTCAAAATGTGGCCCTGCAGCAAATAGTGTGAAATTGACCAATGCAACTGGGGAAAACGGAAGAGTGAGGGGCACAGCTGCTTGTGGGAAATTGGTCTCAGTATTCCAGCAAGGTTTCCCCATCCACATTCAAATCCCCACTGGTGCCATGGAAGCTCGCTGGGTGACCTTGGGCCACTCACACTCTCCCAGCCTCACCTACCTCACAGGGTTGTTGCGAGGCTACAGTGGACAAGAGGAGAACCCTGTAGGCCTCTTTGAGTCCCCATTGGAGAGAAAGCGGTGGTATAAAATAATTAAATAAACAAACCCAACACTAACCACAATAGCAATCTGGTTGAGGAGCTCCTGAATCTGAACTGGAGCTTAGGGCACTGAAACAAATGCGTGGCAGGGGGAGGGCCTGGAGGGGGAAAGACTCCTTCGACGAACTCTGCGCATGACCAGAGCCCTCTTCCCCCCGTTCTCACTTGACCTGTTCTTTGGGACGACTCGTGGCACAGAGACCCTTTCAGAAGTTCACGCCAGATCGGGAGGGGCGGGGCGGCCACTTCAGACCTGTTGTGCAAAAAGCGGAGAGAAAATCTCGGGGTGCGAAGGCAGGCGGGGGGGGGGGGGGGGCAGAGGCGCCCGCCGTCGGACAAGGCGCCAAATCAGCAAGCAGAGCGGCTGCCATTGGGCGAAAGGCGGCGGCGGAGCACGTCAGAGGGAAAGAAAATTGCAAATCTCCTCGCCGGCAGTCGCCTGCTGCTCCCCCGCCGTGGCGGGCTTGGGAAGGGAAGGGAGCGACGGGCGGGGGGGCGCTTGCTTGCCGGTCCTGGCGGGCGCTGCCGCTGTTCTTCCCCCGGCCGGTGCAAACGAGGGAGTGCTGGAGCCGAGTTGCCTCCTGGGCGGTCGCGCTCTCTCTCTTTCTCGGGCAGAGGGGACCACAGCGAGGGCTTCGTTTCTCAGGTGCTTGGTGGGATCCGGGGGGGGGGGGAGGCTTGATCTCCTCGGGGTATATTGACTCGCCCACTCCAGGTGCGCCCCCTTGGAAGCCTCCCCGAGTCCGGTGGTTGCTCTGTCTGCCGGCAGAGATTGCTCGCAAAGCGGTTTCAACTCGGGGAGTGAGGCTGAAACCGCCCCGAGAGCGTGGGAAAGCCTCTTCCGCGAGGCGCCCTGGGTCCAGCGGACTTCGCTTGGCTTGGGTTCGAGGAGGACCAGAGACTTCGCGGGCCGCGATCCACAAGCCTCGATTCGACTCTGCGGAGGCTCCGAGCGGCTCCGAGGAGCCCTTTGGCCGAACTGGCTGTGGGGGTCCGAGCTGCGAATCCGTGTGAGTCTCAGAGCCATAGCCAGTCGGCTCAACTGTGTGAGGGATCGGGGCTTGAGGGAGATGTCCTTGATAAACCCACCCAGGGACCGAGTGGGAACAGCGCTTCCCGCCACCCCCGGGCTTCGTGCGCAAACCGCTGCGTTTCTTCCGGCGACTTAACTGGCTTAAGTAGCTTGAGGATCGACTTGTTTGCCTTCTGCGAGACCGTAAGCTGGTCCCATGGACCTTGCCTCTGGAGCGAGCCCCGTTGAGTACTCAGTGGGTCTTACTCGTGAGTAGGGAAACCTCGGCTTGTCGCCAGCGGCACTTCTCTCCCCCCCCCCCTTTTCAGCCCAGCACAGACTAACATGCTCTTTTCTCCTCTCCCTCCCCTGTTCCTGCCTTCCTGCCTTTCTCCCCTCCTTTTGGGAAAGAGATGGAAGAGAGATAAAAAAAGAGGCCACCGCTGCATTCTGACTCCCCAGCAGCAGCCTGCCGCCGCCGCCGCCGGTCTCGCCTTCCGTGGACTTCTCAGTTTGCCGGAACAGCTGCAACCCGCCAGAGAAAAGGGATGAAACTTCTGGCCACGGGAAGGCAGGTAGGAAATCCTGCTCTCCACCTCTCCTGCCTCGGTTTATTGTTTTCAAGCGCTTCTGATTATCCTCGGTTAGTTGTTTTGCTCCTTCTGTGTCCGCATTCTGGAGGACTGGAGGTTTGCTTTGTTAGAAACCTTTAGTGCATCGGATGAAGGAGGTTCACTCTGGTGTGAACTCCCCTACTGCCCGGGCCCTTTCAGTCTTCTCCAAAAAGAAATGCAGTTCTGATCAAAGGTGGACTTTGCAAGCGACAGAACAGGGGGCATGGCTTTAAAATAAAACCATGGGTCGAATTCTTGGTCCAGGCTTTAGGCAAGGGGTGCGAATAGTGCTGGTTGTTTTTGCCATCAAGTCACAGCCAAGGTATGGTGGTGGGGGGAGGCGTTCAGGGCAAGAGATGTTCAAAGGTGGCTTTGCCATTGCCCGCCTCCACATCATGACCCTAGACTTCCCAATACTGACCAGGGCCAACCCTGCTTAGCTTCTGAGATCTCATGAGGTCAAGCTACCCAGGTCAAGGCAGGCAAGCTTTAGAATTCTAAAAATGCAGGCCAGCCAAAATATCTGGCTTTGGGCATTTTCAAAGGGGAAACTTGGGGGGTGGGGGGAAGGATTGGAAAGGAAAGTAACTGTCCATCAGGGGAATGGGGAGAGGGATGGGGGGAAACCTGATGGGGGGGGGGGGAAACAGACATACAACTATCACCACCCCATTCTTAAATCCCACTGGTTTCAGTGAAGGAAATTTCTCACGTCCTGTTCATCCCAATCTGATCTGCATTTATTTCTAAGTTGGGAAATAAGGCTTTGGGACAGTGCAGCCTTCAAAGTCTGTAATATCGGCTGGAGGGGGAGGGAATATGTATAGTATTCCTGGGATTCTGCGTGAGACCTCCTTGGATTTACATCAGCGTGTTGTAGTGGTTAGACTGCCAGACCAGGGACTGAGAGAAGACAAGAACATGCCCTCAAGCTGCAACCATCCACGGTGCGTTCTGTGCTCGAGATGAGCAGAGGTGGCTTGCCCTTGCCTTCGTCCACAGTGAGACCCCGGTCGGTCTTCCTTGGCACCCTCCCGCCAAAGCACTTGCTGTGGCCAGCTCTGCTTAGTTTCCAAGCTCTGAGGAGCCTGGGCTAAACTGGGCTTCTGGGACTGGGAAACCCAGGATCAAATCCCAGTTTTGCAGTGGAAGCTTACTGGATGATCTTGGGGGGCAGTCACGCTCTCTCAGCCTAAAACGGCCTCCCAGGGTCATTGTGAGGATACCATGGTGAGGACAATATTGTAAGCTGCTTTGGGTCTCTCAAAGAAAAGTGGAGAAATATCTAAATGAATATTGACAACAGCAGTTCAGTGGGGCAGGCAGGCCGGAGCTCAACCCCTCGCACCTCCGGATAGAGAAAGCCCCATGCCTGAAACCTTGGGAGAACCTTCTGGCAGTTCCAGTGGATCGGGGTTAAGCTAGATAGATTCAGTATCATAACAGCTTCGTGTGTTCCTAGCAGATGATTAGAGGCATGCCAACCTGCTTATAGGACTCTTATCTGAAGAAGTCGACAGCTGCTGGGAGATATGCCATTGCTGTGTTCCCACAGTAAAGGTTATTTTTAGTGGTAGTGCTCTGTGGGTTCCCCCCCTCCCCACCTGTGTTGCTTTTGCTGGCAATTTCTCCTGCGTCCTCCAGGTTGGATTTGCCCATTGAAGGAACACAGCTGGCAAAGAGGGGATTGGGTGGAATGCAATTGAGGAAGCTACAATGGGATTTAAGAGGAAATGTTTGCCTGAAGAAAAAGAAAAGCCGGGCGAGTGATCTTAGAGAGGCATAGAATTTGACCAGGAGAAAGGGGTGGGTTTCTCCGGACCGCCACACAGTTGCTCAGATTCCTTTCTAGAATTAATGCTCTCCAGTATGAGAATTGGTGAGCATTCTGCACGTGAGTCATTATGTATTCGGGAAGTTGTGGCCAGTTGCATCTTCTCACTTTATGTGTGAAATATGCAGGTATGTGTGGAAGCAGTTTCATGTGCTGACCTGGACATGGGTTGTGCATTACTTCTTTCATGATCACCCAGAATGTGAAAGAGTTCACTGTCTTGACTCTGTCTGGGTTTGGGGAGAAAGTTGCAGCCACAGTCTCTCTTTTCTTGCTCACAAAAGTAGATCATCTCTAGACAACAAGCCACAGGTATAAATGATGGGTTGCGACAGAGTCAGAGCAGCATAAACTGCCAGCAAAATATTCCTCTAAGATGCAAGCAAGAAGGGACATCAAGAGCAGCTAGCAAATAAGGACGAGGTGGTCGTGCAGGAAGCTGCCTTTTGCTGCATCAATCCATTGGTTCATCGGGGTCAATATTATCTGCCTTGATTGGCAACGGCTCTCAGATCTTTCACATCACTTGTTACCACACTGCCTGACCTGGATAGCCCCGGCTAGCTTGCCCTCATCAGATCTTGGAAACTAAGCAGGGTCAGCTCTGACTAATATTTGGATAGGAGATCTCCAAGGAATACCAGGGTTGTGACACAGAGACAAGCAATGTCAAAACCATCTCTGAAGCCTCTTGCCTTGAAAACCCTCAGGGTTGCCATAAGTCAACTGTGACTTGGTGGTATAAAATGAAATATTTGTGTGTGTGTGTACATATATATGCACACTAGACCCTCTTAACTGCAAATGCTTGGTACTGAAGCTGGGACCTTCTGTATGCCAACCACTGGGCCATGGCCCCTCCCCAAAACAATATTCTGTGGTTATGGGAAAATATCTTCCCCAGTTCCCTCCCTAATGTTCCCTCTAAGCGGTGGAGTCTTGTAAGCAAAAATTCTACTTTGTGAGCTACTGGCATTAAAGTTGTGAGCAAGCGATTTGGCTGCTGCATCAATTAGTTCGCTCTGGAGCCATCCTTCCTGAGCTAAGGCAAAATGTGTGAGCTGGAGGCTAAAAAACTGTGAGCTAACTCTCACTAACTCAGTTTAGAGGGAACACTGGGTCCCCATCATTGCAATTCCTTTTTTTATGACTGGTTCCTTCCTTCTTCCTTCCTTCCTTTCAGTATTTTTGCATATGTGTGTGTGCCCATGTTTAGAAGTCATGGCAACTTCTGGTGACTCCTACTGGGGCATGGAGGACGTTCAGAGAAGTGGCTTGATGGCCTGCCTCTGCCTCCCAACCCTAGTATTCCAAGGAGGTCTCCCATCCAAATACTTGCCAGGGTCGGCCCTGCTTAGCTTCCGAGATCTGACAAGATCGGGCTTGCCTGGGCTGTCCAGGTCAGGGCTTTATGCCTGCAAACTATCTCCCTGTGCATCCACTAATAGCGGCAGGGGAGCGAAAGATCTGGTTCAAGGATTTGGCTTACAAATAACCACCTGGAGCGACTCTGGAATCATAGACTTAAGGACTGTAACCTTGTTGCGGACTGATCCCTGAAAGGTTGTCTCAGGACACACCCTCAGGGCTGTCGCTAAAGGGAGGGGCATGGAAAGGCACCGCTTCTTGTAGAAACGCCACACGCCACGTTTTCCTTCTTGATTTCAAAGTCCAAATTTTGCCGAGAGAGGCCAGCCGCTTCTATTTCAGAATCTTTGCTGTTTTGACTTGGTGAAATATTTATTAGGTCGAGCAGCCACATAAATATTTCGCCCCTTCTGTTCTAAAAAAAGGAATACCTGAATGGTGTTTTCCCATAAAGTTTTGGAAGAATGTCAGTTAAGGGTCCACAAAAGATTAGCTGTGCCAGCGTATTTAAACCTGTTTAAATCGGCTCCTCTTGGGAGGCAGAGAGAATCTTTTCCAACATGCAAGTTTGCCTTTTGCAAGATTTTGGGGGGCAGGAGTGGGATGCTGATGCTGGACGAAAGTGCATTTGCATGATGCTCTTTTAACGCTCGTTGCTGCTTGCAACCCTGAATCAACAGGCCATTTCACACCTGTCCCCTGCTGCAGATAAACTCTGTGCACAGTGGGACACAGGAGTGAGACGGGGACTTGTGCATGTGCCCACAAGACCATGTGTGATTGATTGACCATGTGTGAGCAAGCGAATTGGCTACTGCATCAATTTGTTTGCTCTGGAGCCATCCTTCCTGAGCTAAGACGAAAATGTGTGAGCTGAAGGCTAGAAAACTGTGAGCTAGCTCACACTAACTCAGTTTAGAGGGAACACTGCTCCCACCATTGCAATTCCTTTTTTATGGCTGGTTCCTTCCTTCCTTCCTTCCTTCCTTCCTTCCTTCCTTCCAGTATTTTTGCATATGTATGTTTGCCCGTGCCTGGAAGTCATGGCGACCTCTGGCGACTCCTTCTGGGGCATGGAGGAGGTTTAGAGAAGTGGCTTGACAGCCTGCCTCTGCCTCCCAACCCTGGTATTCCTTGGAGGTCTCCCATCCAAATACATCTACCCTTCTTTACTTAGCGCAGATGGATCTCTTGCACAAGGTTTGCAAGGCTATAGTTTATTTGCTGATCTGTTGGTGAAGGTGGAGCCCCGGTCTTGCTTCCCAGACTCACTTCACATCAGCCTGTGTGCCATCTGTGTGAGAGAGAACTGTCTCTGAATTTAGCTATGATTTGTGGGCAGCATGTATGTGCTGGAGTGCTGTCATTCCTCTGCCTCTTTCATGGTGGGCTCAGGTGTTCCAAGAGACATCCTGGCTTATTGGGACACCTGCATCGAGCCAAGAACTGGTACAAACTCTCCCTTTAGCATCCCCACGCATTATAGCCAGCACTGTTCAGTGGTCAGAGTATCGGACTGGGATCCAGAGACTCAGGTTAAAATCTCCACCGTGACATGGAAGCTTGTTGGCTGACCTTGAGTCCATCACTCTCTCTCTGTCAGCCTAGCCTACCTTGCAGTGTTGTTGTGAGGATAAAAGGGAGAGGAATGGAAAGTCTTGCTGTAAGGCACTGTGGATCTCCCACTGGGGAGAAGAGGAGAGCAAAACATAGTAAGTACATAAATTAAATTATTGTATGGCATTGTGAGTAGAATAGCCAGGAGATCCTAAGATTGTCTGGCAGACTCCAGTTCTAGCTCTTAGTGTTATGCTAGTGGTGAGTGAGACTGTTTTTTAGGGGCTGAGAGTGCTCTGAAAGCACTGTGACTGGCCCAAGGTCACCCAGCTGGCTTCCTGTGGAGGAGTGGGGAATCGAACCCGGTTCTCCAGATTAGAGTCCACCGCCCTTAACCACCACACCGAGATGGCTCTCTCACATGAAGTGCTTCACTGCATCTTAATCCTCGCCACAACTCTGTTAGATGGATTAGCCTGAGGAAGAGACTAGGGCTGGGGAGACCTGAGTTCAAGTCTGTGAGCTTCCGGGCAGGGTTGAACTCAGGTCTCCCCAACCCTAGTCTGCCCCACTGGCCTTCTCAAGCAGCTTCTTCTTTTTTGCTCTCCTGCTCTGTAATTTTCTCCTTTGGCACCAGCGGAGATGTCTAAATTAAGGGACCTTCAGCCCAGAGCATTTCCCTCCCGGGTAGCACACCTTTGGGCCCGGGAGCCTTCCCCGCCCTTTCCAGATGTCAGAGCCATCCTCTCCTCTCCCCATCCCTCCCTGCAGAAGCTCCAACCTTTGGCTCATTTGCATGAAAAAAGCCCAGTCTTTCCAAATGCCAAAGCAGCTCTGAGCCCAGGGATGTGTTGGAGGAAGGAGTGGCGGATTCCTAAAAATAAGGGGGGGGGGATGCTCCTCATCTCTGCAAACAAGTTTTATTTATCCGCTCGTTCGTCATCGGAAAGCTAATTCCCCTCTGCAGTGTTCTCGTGGAAGGGAGGCTGCTGCTGGGGTCTGAGGGGGGGGGGGTGGCCCTCAAAATTAAAGACTGCTGTGCTATTCCCACTCACTCTCCCGGCTTAATGGGGAAAGTGGCTGCAGTAAATCAGAGGCGCACTCATCGGAAGCTTAATTAATCAGCATCCCATTGTAGTGAAAACACTTCTGATTTTTCTGCGGGTTTTCCCCCCCCCCTTAATGGAATTTCTGAAATCCGCATGCGGACCCCGGTGAGGGCTAAAAGACATGGGAAGAGGGGAGCTGTGCAGCTGGGATTGCCACCCTCTGGATTCTGCTTTGATGCTTTTTTTTGCTTCTCTCTCTCTCTGGTTGATGCCTCATTCCGTTTGGTGTCTGAACTGTATGAAAGTTGAGGACTGTGTTTTTTGTGTGATGGGGCTCAGCTCTGGAAGGGAGGCATCCAGTGGCAGGTGTGATTTCTGTGACTGCCTTCCCTGACAGTAATTCCAGAGGCATAGCGATGTTACAAGGCTATCTTAAGTAGAATTACACCGTTCCCATTGGCTTCAATGGACTTAGAAGGACAGATAGAACTCTGGTTTAGGATTTCTCTGGTCAGTCTGTTATAGCACAATTGCACACGAGTCCAGTTGCACTTCAAAGACTGAACAGCTAGTTTAGAGTCCAGTAGTACTTTAGATGCCTAAGAGAACATAAGAGAAGCCAATGTTGGATCAGGCCAGTGGCCCATCCAGTCCAACACTCTGTCACACAGTGGCCAAAAACACCAGGTGTCTCAAGAGGTCCAGCAGTGGGGCCAGGACACTAGAAGCCCTCCCACTGCTGCCCCCCCAAACACCAAGAGTACAGTGCATCACTTGCCCCAGACTGAGAGTTCCTATCTATATACTTTGTGGCTAATAGCCACTGATGGACCTCTGCTCCATATGTTTATCTAATTCCCTCTTGAAGCCGTCCATGCTTGTAGCCGCCACCACCTCCTGTGGCAGTGAATTCCACGTGTTAATCATTCTTTGGGTGAAGAAGTACTTCCTTTTATCTGTTCTAACCCGACTGCTCCGCAATTTCATTGAGTGCCCCCCGAGTTCTTGTATTGTGAGAAAGGGAGAAAAGTACTCCTTTCTCTACCTGCTCTATCCCATGCATAATCTTATAAACCTCGATCATGCCTGTGGTACATATGAACAGTTCTCAGTAAGGGTCTCTCTGACCCGTCCATCTGGAAGCCTGCATTTTATAGTTCCAGATCCTACCCCTTCTGCCGCAACAGATCTTCCATCAACAGCTTCGTCGGAGGGCTTTGACTCTCCAAAGCTTATCCCTCCCAAATCTTGTTGGCCTCTAAGGTGCTGTGATGAAAAGTGTTGTCAAGTCATAGCTGACTCCTAGCAACCTCTGGTGGGGTTTTCAAGGCAAGAGACATTCAGAGCTGGCTTGCCATTGCCTGCCTCCACTTCATGATCCTGGTATTCCTTGGAGGTCTCTCATCCAAATACTAGCCAGGGCTGATCCTGGTTAGCTTCTGAGATCTGATGAGATCCAAGTCAGGGCACCTCACAGTTGCTACCGGACATGAATCGAGCTGTTCTACTCCAGACCAACATGGCTGCCCTCTGAAATGATCTTCAAAGGCTGACAGATTTTATTTCAACAGGACTTTCATGCTTATGAATGGAGTGCACAGGAGGCTTGCCAACTCCAGGTTAGGAAATTTGGGGGTAGAATCTGGGAAAGGGAGGCTGCTCAGCAGGGATGTGATGTCATAGAGTCTGCCCCCCAAAGTTGGTCTCAGTAGTCTAGAGGTTAGTTGTCATTCTACAGATCAGTCCCCCCCCCCCCCCCCGGAGGTTGGCAACCCTTGCATGCAGCTATTCTGGACTCCCGTGTGTGACTGTAAGCTGTTCATGGGGAAGCAAAAGTGAAAGAGAGGCATTTATTATGTGAATGGGCATTCTAGGCCCAAGAGGTTGTCGATTTGCACCAGAAAGCCGTTGATAGTGTAAGTCTGGCGAGAGAAACTGCAGAGGGCCCATAACGACCTTGTGTGTGATAAGCTGCAGGGATCCTTTCAAAAGGCCAAGACGTAGGGTTGCCAAGTCTTGCTTGGAAAATACCTGGGGACTTTGGGGGTGGAGCCAGGAGAGGGTGGGTTTGGGAAGGGGAGGGGCCTCAGCATGGTACAATGCCATAGAGTCTACCTCCAAAGCAGCCATTTTCTCCAGGGGAGCTGATCTCTGTCAGCTGGGGATCAGTTGTAAAAGCAGGCGATTCCCCAGGCCCCACCTGGAGGCTGGCAACCCTACCAAGACATCCCATTTGCAAAGGAAGGAAGGAGAAGTCTTTTGGGGCGGGGAACAGGGCAAGGGCATGATGCATTTCCTTCTCTTTGTGTAAAAGGCCCCAGTCTTTCAGGGAGAAAGGGGCAGCAGGGATGCCCTATCTTTCTTTTAACCCTTGGGATCGCTGTTCGAAAAGGAGTGTTGATATTGCTCTGGATGACAGTTCTCTTCCTTAAAGTTAGTGCTGGTGCTTTGCTGTTCTCCTTCTGGAGCCGCGGGTCCTCTAATCTTTGGGGTTGGAGGCCTTCCCCGCTTCACTGAACACCAGTGGCACAACCCTGGGCTCCTTCCCATGACGACCCCTCCAGATCCCTAGGCGCTCCAGCCTGCTTCTTCAGCGGCTTCTGATGACTGGCCCTTCACTTTTGGCATTCTTAGTGCTTCTTTGTGGAACCTCTTTTGGTCTTTAAATAACACTGTTAGATTGGATTAACCAGGCCATTTGACAAGCCCGCATTCAGAGAAGTGATTCTGTCCAGCGGCGTTTGTGAGGCTAAGTACTGAACTGAACCCCCTCCCAGGGCCCTTGTGGCTTAGGAAGCCCCTGTCCCCCGCTGTATGTTTCCCTGTGCCATGATTCTTGTTTCTCAAACTCATTTCTAGCCCACCCTTCTTCAGAAGAGCACAGGGTGGTGTATCTGGCTTTCGCCTCCTCTTCCCCACAACCCTCCTGTGAAACAGGATAGTCTGGCAGGGGGAGTGGCCCAGTGAGGGTTGCCAATCTCCGGGTGGGAACTTAAGATCTCCCAGAATTGTAACTAATCAGCAGACAACATAAATCAGTTCCTCTGGAGGAAGTGGCAGCTTTGGAGGGTGGACTGCATGATACCCTGCTGAGGTCCCTGTCCTCCGCAAACCCCACCACCCCCAGGCTCTGCCTCCAGGTCTCCAGGAGTTTCTCAATCCAGAGTTGGCAACCGTAGGCAGAGTTGAGCCTCATGGCTGGGATTTGAACTCAAGCTTTTGTGGCCCTAGCCTAGCACTTGAAGCACTACACCAGACTGGCTCCTCTCCCCATTATTTCATGCCCCTGAAACTGGTGAGGACTTGCGCCGGGGCTTTCTAAGGTCAGCACTCTCTTGAGAGAATACACATCCTGGAGATGTCTGCAGACCTTCCGGTCTGTAGCTTGGCAGATTGAGACCCGAGTGCCGCGTGACGGAGTGAGCTCCCATCTCTGGCCCCAGCT
Organism: Lepidodactylus listeri; assembly: GCA_029233225.1. Classification (NCBI taxonomy): domain Eukaryota; kingdom Metazoa; phylum Chordata; class Lepidosauria; order Squamata; family Gekkonidae; genus Lepidodactylus; species Lepidodactylus listeri. Next base: position 27,729,653 of record JARCFY010000008.1, read on the forward strand.
CCTGCCAACCTAGCAGTTTGAAAGCAAGAAACTGCAAGTAGTTAAATAGGTACCACTCTGGTGGGAAGGGAACTGTGTTCTGTGCACCTTGGCAATTAGTCATGCTGGCCACATGGCCACGGAAAACGTCTTCAGACAGCGCTGGCTCTTCGGCTTGGAAACAGAGATGAGCACCACCCCCTAGAGTCAGATCTGACTGGCTTTCAAGCAAGGGAAACCCTTACCTTTTCTCCCCAACAAGGACTGGAAGTAGCTTAAAACGTCATTCTCTCCTTCTCCATTGTATCCTCACAACAACAATGCTATGAGTTACATTTGGCTGGGTGAGTGACAGGCCCGAGGCCACCCAGCCACATTCCGGGGCAGAGCAAGAATTCAAACCCTGATCCTAGCCTGACACTGGAACCACACTGTGCCATGCTGGCTCCCTGTTTTGTTGAGAGGTGAAAACGCTTACGAGTGTTTCCCTTGGGGCTGATGTGTGACTCTGCAATGTTGTCAGCCTGCCACTGATGTATTCGTGATACGTCTAGTCCAGCTGGCTTTTTTTTTTTCCACTTTGAAGATTGTTTAGAGACCGTTAATGTTTTAACACACTTTGATTTTGTATGCTGCTTCCAGTGCCATTTGGCAGGGAATGCAGCCTATAAATATGTACAAAAGTGCCATGGCCAAGTGTATGAACTAAGCGGGAAGTTTGCACACTTGGCTGTGAACGCTGGAGAGCTGTCCTTAGAAAGCCATGCTCTCCCATGCTCAGCTCCCGCTCTCCTGCTTGCAGCATGAGACTGTGTGCCTACTTTGCCAGGACGAGTGTGAGGTTTACTGAGCAAATGAATACAGGCATCAAAAATAGTGTGTGAATTTCATGATGATAATGATTTAAACTCAAAATAAGATGCCGTAGATCCCACCTACAAATTCTGTAGATGGAAGGATTTCTGCCTGTGGAAGCATGGCTAGCCTGCTTCCCCCTTCCTTCTGCAGCCTGAAATGCCCCCGACATGCTGCTACGGGGGATGGAGGAGTTCCTGGGAATAGCTGGGGGTGGGGATTGGATCTCAAAAATGAGATGGGATGGGCAGTGTACTGAATGGGGGATACACTTCTGGGTAGCAGGGTGTGCGCGAACTAGATCTTGGGATACGGGGCCCCCAAAAGTTAAATATGATGCAGGAAAAAAAAAGGCTAATGCTATCTTGGGGTGTATTGGGGCATAACATCCAAATTGCAAGATAGTCCCACTGTACACTGCATTGGTCAGGCTGCAACGGGAGGCCTCACTTCAAAAAAAGATGTGGACAGAATGGAGCGGGTGCACAGTAGAGCGATGAGGATGATCAGGGGCCTGGAGACCAAGCCCTAGGAGGAAAGGCTTCTGAGGGACCTGGGAATGTTCATTCTGGAGAGGAGGAGGTTGAGGGGGGACAGGATTGCTCTCTTGAAGTATCTGAAGGGCTGTCACTCAGAGGAGGGCAGGGAGCTGATCCTGTTGGCAGTGGAGGAGAGGATTCGCAATTGTGGGTGTAAATTAAGGGTGGGAAGGTAGCGGCTGGATATTAGGAAAAACTTTTTGACAGTCAAGAGTTTTCAACAGTGGTATCAGTTGCCGAGGGAGGTGCCCCTCCCTGGCAGCCTTGAAACAGCGTCTGGACAAACACTTTTCAGGAATGCTCTAGGCTGATCCTGCATTGAGCAGGGGGTTGGACTAGTTGGCCTGTATGGCCCCTTTTAACTCTGTTATTCTATGATTCTGCCTTGGGAGGGGGGCATTGGCAAACCCCTCCCCTTGCATGAGCACCTGAGCAGACATTTTAGGTGGGACCCAACTTTACAGGAGTCTTTGAATGAGTACAACTGAAACACTTCTGGCTGAGTCCCAGGTAAATATATTTTGATTTGGGGAAAGGTGGCCACTTAGATGGACAGTAGGAGGACATTTCTTTTTTCTTTCTTTAAATAAATATATCCATTCCACTAATCCTTTATACATTTGACTCCCACTTGGTCATAATTAGGAATCATATCCTGGCGCAACGTTTCTAGTCCATCAAACAGTCCTTGTATATCTCCAGAAAACATGTCTGTTTATTCTGGAAGCTGCTGGGGAGTCAGGTAGGGGATTGTGACTGATTCTGTGCCTGGGGTTTTTAGGACTATTGTAAGTACCCAAGCCAGGTGTAACTGCCTGTGCAACAGCTCCCGCTTCATTACAGGTGAGCTGTTGACAGATACATGTTGGGGCTGACGTTGCAGAACATTTTGTAATGTCAGGGAAAAAACCAACAGGCAATGGAACCTTTGCTGTGTCATGTTGTGCGGTATGAGACTCAGCATTTTGTACTCACTGGTGAGACTGGCTTTTATGGCTGAGTGGGTGGATTCTGATTTTTGGCCTATTCAGAGCTGGCTGTACCGCTAAGGATCCTTCTGTGCTAGCCAGCAAGTGAGATCTATGTAAGAAGTCGTTGTAGATATTTTTGCAGTCAACATTAAACCCAGAAGGAGGCCGTCCTTGCAGAAATGCATCTGGTCCTAGGGCTATACAAGGAAGTGTGACTAGTGATGGATCGGGGCCTCTCAGTTTATGGTGTGATAAATGCCCCTTTGCATCTGATTTGTGCGGGTCTCTTCTGTCAAGGTTTCATGGGGTATTACGTTTTTGATCAGTACAGGCAAAATTTGTTTCCTGGGGAAATGTGATGCTCTCTTGGTAACTCATTCCTTATTATTTGTGATTTGGGGAGTGAGATTGACACTGGTTGGAATGCTGTTTGTATGTGACATATTGAAACACCAAGTGTACTTCATATCACCACCCTCCCCCCAGTTCAATCTTATTAAATTTTGTTCCCCGTGGCACAATTCATGTTCAGGAATGCTCATATGGAAGGAATTTAAACTCCCCCCTCCACTCACACACTTGCCTACACACTCCAATAACATCTCACCACAGTGTGAACTTTTGACTGTTACTTGGTTTTTCGTTTTTAATTGGATGTTGCATATTCTCCCTCTCCTATGCTGGGAGCCTGGAGCACAGATCTTGCCAGACTGACGTTTGTTTTTGAAAGTAACATGAGAATCCCGCTGTTGCAAGAAGAGATGGCACTGTTGTCATTAAGGAAAGAATTTTAGGAATAAGCCTGTCAAATACAACTTTTAATTTATGCCGTGGGGTCCTGCGGGGGTCCATCTTTTGCCGCTGCCACCTCTATTTCACAGGAAGCTCCCGGGAGAGGTCACCCAGGGGATTTGGAGTGCGTTGAAAGCCGTCTCTCTTTCTCCTTACCAGCTGCCCCAGTTGGGTCTGTGGAAATTCTGAACAGGCGCATAGAGAAAGTAACTGGATGGGTGAATACACTGAAGCTCAGTCCTGACAAGACGGAGGTGCTGTTAGTCAGTGACAAAACCGTTGGAGTAGTCAGGTTGTCCTGGGGGGCTTGCTGTTTTGGTGAAGGAACAGGTTTACAGCTTGGGGGCACTGCTGGATCCTGGCGGCTCTTCTGTGACACATAGCCCCTGTTGTCAGCTTCAGCTAAGGTTGGCAGCAGGCCCATAGCTACAGTGGGGCCTCCCAGGGCCTGGCCCCCTGACCTCCCACTAAGCCCCCCCACTTCCCACACAGCCCAGCCCCCCCAACTTTCATTTTTAAATACATATAGCAAGCCCCATGCTTCTCTCTTTTACTGGCTCCTCTCTCTCTTTGCTGGTAAGCTGGCAAGCTTCCTGGAAGACCCCCCAAATTCCTTGCTTTGCAGCCCCATTCTCTCTTCGCCCCTTGTGCAATGTCTGGCAGCGGCCAGAGGAGGCAGAGCCAAGGGGAGAAGACACTGAGGAAGCCCAGGCAAGAAAGGAGTTCTCTGTCATCTGGAGAGCAGTTGCAATTCTGGGGGATCCCCAGTTCCTGCATGGAGACTGGTATCACTAGGCAGTTGGCAGCCAGAAGTCGAGCTTTTTCAGTAGTGGGAGCAGTCTCTGGGATGCCCCTTCCCCTTGGTGTAGTGGTTAAGTGCACAGACTCTAATCTGGAAGAACCGGGTTTGATTCTCCACTCCTCCACTTGCAGCTGCTGGATGACCTTGGGCAAGCCATAGGTCTGTCAGAGCTGTTCCTTCAAGGACCATTCTCTCAGAGCTCTCTCAGCCCCACCTACCTCACAGGGTCTCTGTTGTGGGGAGGGGAAGGGAAAAAAGTTTGTAAGCTGCTCTAAGACTCCAAGCGAGTCCAATCTCCTCTTCTTCTCTTCTTCTTCTTGCCCTGTGCTTCCTCCGGGCACCAGGCCAAAACACTTCCTTTTGATCCATGCCCGTAACTGAAGAGTTTGGTCTTCTTTTGCTATGTTTATTGTCTGCTTCCATCCTGGGAGCTGTTTTATAGGCATGATTTGGGGCTGTTTAATGTCATTTTTATGCCCCAGTTTATTATTAATCCTGATAATTTATGCTGTTGTTATTATTTGATTGCATTGTTTTTAACTTGATGAGTCACCTCAAGCTGGACTCTGGAGAGGGGTCCATTTTCTCAATAAAAACAAGGTGACAGAGATTGACCACTTGCGTAGTCCTTGGCAGCGGCCTAAGCCATTCCTTTGCACAGTCTCTGCCTTGGCTTGTACATTGCAGTCGCTCTTGGAAATAGTGAGCCACAAAGGAACGATAAAAGGCATTACATAGCCGAGAGACCAGGAAGGGCCCACCAGCTGCCAAGGGATGCTGGCAACAGTGGAAGAATGTGACCAGCAAGGATTCCAGGGAAGATGGGGCTGGATCTGATGTAAGATCAGAGGAGCATACCTTATGGGGAAGAAGAGAAGAGGAGACAGAAGAAAAGGAAGCCAGTAGGGATTAGTGAACTGGTGTGAGTTTGGATCCCTACTAGAGTTGGAATGGCGTAGTGGTTAGAAGGAATTCGGCATTTTGAACCAGTCTCACACAGTCAGGCTAGTCTAACTTACAAGGTGGTTGTGTAGAATAAAATGGAGAAGGGAGACCTTTGTATGGTGCCCAGATAGGGTTGCCAACCTCCAGGTGGTACCTGGAGATCTCCCGCTATTACAGTTGATCTTCAGCTGACCAAGATCGGTTCCTTTCTGGGGAAAAATGGCTGCTTTGGAAGGTGGACTCTGTAGCATTGTACCCTGCTGAGGTCCCTCCCCTCCCCAAACCCTGCCCTTCCCAGGCTCCACCCCACAAAGTCTCCAGATATTTCCCAACCCTGAGCTGGCAACCATATGCCTGGAGCTTCTTGGAAGAAGGATGGGATAAGAATACGATATGCAGATCTCATTTTATCTCATCCTCCCTTAAAGGAGCTCAGGGCAACACACATGGTCCCCCCTCCTCCTGTCATATCAGAGTGAGAATGTCAAGTGCCAGGAAGCTTCATGGGAGCATGGTGGGTTAAGTTTGCCAGCATGGTGGTGGCACCCAGCGGGAGATTGAAGGGGATGATAGGGTTGCCAGCTCCTGGTTGGAAAATTCCTGGAGAATTTAGGGGTGAAGTCAGGAGGACAAGGTTTGGGGAGGGGGAGGGACTTCAGTGTGATATGATGCCACAGTGTCCATCTTTCAAAGTGGCCATTTCCAAGGTGAATGATTTCTGTCACCTGGAGATCAGTTGTAATCCCAGAAGAACTCTGTTGTCTGGAGGTTGGGAACCCTAGGTGGGAAGCTTCCTGACTTGAGTCATGCTGACACCACAACATCACTTCAGGTGATAACTGGAAATGATGTCATGGCCCTGGCACCAACCCCCCCTCCCCATTTTTTCCTTGCCACCCTCTCAAGCAGTGTTGGGGGACATGGGTTCTAGGGCAGGAAGCTGCCATAGTGGGGATTTGAACTTTAGTCTCCCAGGTCTTACCCATCACTCTAAGTATTACACCATTTTGTTTGTTTGTTTCTATTTCTAACACACTCTCCCTGTGCAGCAGGCTCAGAGCGGGGCCCAACACCCATGAACACCAACTATTAATTGCCATAAGTAAAATAAAAACACAATATAGTTGTTAAAAAACCTACAATGTCAGATAACTGGTCAGTATTACCAATAGACAGCGATCTGTAGCACAAAATGTCGAGTCCGACTCCTGACCCTGTCTATGTGTGCCATAGATAGAATAGCACAAGCAAGGGAGTTGGCCATAGTAGGTGGAACAGGGCAAGGGAGGCCAGTGTAGATGGTTTACTGCAGCCTCAACTATAGGTCTGGCAGAACATCTCTGTTTTACAACCCCTGCGGAATTGCAAGTCCCGCAGCCCTGGATCTCACTTGGGAGAGTGTTCCACCAGGCCAGCGCCAGAGCTGAAAAAGCTCTGGCTCTGGTTGAGGCCAGGCAGACTTCTTTTGGGTCAGGAATCACCAGCAGATGTTGGTCCATAGAGCATAAAGCCCTTCGAGGGACATATTGGGAGAGACAGTCCTGCTAGCTGGCATTAAACAAACAAACCTTGTGCCAGTTCCAGCTGCTATACCACACTGGTCTACTCAAGCGTTAGAACTGGATAAGGAGGAGATGCCAAAGAACCAAAATGCATGAAGAATTCTTTAGAAGTGACAGAATCCAGTAAGGGGCAGGTGGATTGGAGGAAACACCATTTTATCCTTTTGCCAAAGGTGTCAAACGCCACAGGCATCTTGAGTGCAAAAAGATGTAATAAAATCTTGGTAACTTTGTGGGAAAAAAGCAAAGACAATTTTGACAATCATAGTTTACTGAGAACCATGTAAAACATTGCGGTCTTACATAGCCTTTGAGTCCTCAAAGCACATATAGTGCATCAGCGATGCTAGGGCAGAGAAGCAGGGGCTTGATAAAAGCTCATTCGCAATGCTGTCTGCTTGGGAGTGCTAATGGGGAGTCGAGGAGCACCCTTACGGGCCGCACGAACACACGCATCTGCCTTATACTGAATCAGACCATCAGTCCATCAAGGTCAGTATTGATTACTTAAGACTGGCAATGGCTCTCCAGAGTTTCAGGCAGAGTTCTTTCACATCACCTACTTCCTGATCCTTTTAACTGGAGAGGGTGGGGATTGAACCCACGACCCTCTACATGCCGAGCAGAGACTGTAACGCTGAATTACAGCCCCCCCATCCTTGTTGTTGTTTAGTTTATAGACTGTGCAAGGCCTTTTGTAGTGTCATTCTCCTGTGACTCTCATTAGCTTAACTGTTTCAACCAGGCTTTGCACGAGTCCCTTGAACTGGTTGCAGTTTTTTTCATCTGAACTCCTGTTTATCCAAACGAATTTCCTATTTCTTCTTGCAGGCAAATAAACATCTAGTCCATAAGAGGTCATGTAACGCCAGCCTCCTTCTTCCACCTGACAGATTTTTACAAACAAGACTCCTTTGGCAGCTAGGATTGCCAGGTCCAGGGTTGGGAAACTCCTGGAGATTTGGGGGTGGAGCCTGGGGAGGATAAGGACCTCAGTGGGGTACAGTGTCACAGAGTCCACCCTCCAAAGCATCCACTTCCTCCAGAGGAATTGATGTTTGTAGTCTGGAGATGTTATAATTCTGGGGGATCCCTAGGTTCCACCGAGAGGCTGGCATCCCTGCTAAATGGCAGCCTAGGTCCATTCCCTTTCAATGCACTCGGCCACTGGATTCCTTCTGTATCGCTCTGGATTATTTCCCCCCAGCCTTGGTGTCGCCAGTGCCCATTTCCTTTTTTTTAAAAAAAAAAAAGCCTGATGGGAACCCCCCTAAAGCTGTTGACTGAATCCCGGAATGGTTTAGCAGCGCTCCACCTCAACCACCCACAGAAACATCTTAATTGTCATTGATATGATGACCTACATATGCAATATTCTATATGGTTGCCATAGAGATCAGTTAACAGGAAAGCTAGTTCTCAGCAAATCAGATCTCCCTACCAGCCACCCAGCACACACATGTGCCACCGGAAAAAAACAGAAAAGGAAAGTAGGGCTCCAGATGGGCACTGTCTGCTTATTTAAAATATTTATAACCTCCCAAACAACAGGAGTCAAGGTGGGCAAACCAAATTTAAAACATCTCAAATCAAAACAACAGACCAAGCTAATGGAACTGAAACCACTCTTTTGCATCTAAGCCGATGATGCCCCTCAAATACTCCTAGATGCCTTCTTCAGTAATTCCACCTTATTTCGTCACCTGAAAGATCTTGAACGGGGGGAGCTCTCCTCATGCTCCCAGGGAGACTGTCCTAAAGTATAGTGGGGTAAAAGCCAGGGAACTTTCAGTGGCCATCTTATTCACCTTTGCCTGAAAGGATGCAGAGAGGAGAATCTAAGCTGCTGCAAAGGTTTGTGCAGAGAGGTTGCAAACCAACTTGGAAAGACGTCCCATTGGACTCCACAAGGCTTGCTTCTGAGTGAATGTGCCATGAAAAGGAGTTGCCCACTAGTGACTGAGACATACTTGTTGCTAAACCAAGAGGAGCTGGAATTGAGTGAATGCCTCCCCTCAAGTGGGTGTATCAACTGGGGCCTGGTAGGGAGCCTTGAGATGGGTAGCCCAGATTTAAACAGTACTCCATAGGTGGCAATGTTCCTGCACCAGCTTCGTTGATCTTCTTATGTACACGAAGCACGGGTGGACTGACGATGGTGAGGCCAGGGCACAGGGACACTCCTCGGTGTATAATGCTGGGGACCAGTGTGTGTGTGTGTGTTTGGGGGCAATGGGGAGCTCCTGTTCCCCCTCCCCATGCTGTTTCGAAGAGCCAAAACAGCCACCGGATTGTTCTGATTCTATTCACAGCAGACAGCCATTATTTTGTACAGTTGCTCTGGAGTGTCTGTCGCTTCTTAGGCTCTGTGCACACATTGCAAAGCTTTGGCACCCCTTTCGGCTCCAACTCTCAGCTGTCGCCACCAGCTGATCTCTGTCGGTTTCCGAGCAGAGTGGAGGGGCTCGACGAGAGATGACAGGCCATCTTGTTCAGCTCCAGAGCTTTCCAGCGAGCACTTCTCGACACAACGGGCTTCTCCAAAAGTGCCATGTGTTCCTGTTGTCGAGAACTAAGATAACAGTAAAACAAAGCAGAGCATCCTCTTGGGACAGAGCCATCATTGTTGAAAATGTGAGCCAGACCTGAGAAACGGAGAATCCAGTGACAGCTGGCTGTCCTTTCTTGAAAGCTGGATTCCCCAACTTTGCCAAGTTTGGCATATTTGTTACGGGGTGGAACCGTATCATATCTGGAGCATTATTTATGTATTCTTCATTCAGATCCCACCTTTCTCTTTCATGGAGACCCACCTTTCCACCAGGGAGCTCAGGGCAGCATATGTGGCTTTTTTCCTCCCCATTTTGTCCTCACATCGACCCTGGAAGCTAGATTAGGCTGAATGGTTGTTATAGAAGACTGCCTTTCTACACCTGGCATAGCACAGGCAGGCAGAACATGTTGCTTTTCACTCCTGTGTGGCATCTAACTGTGTGTGGCTGGGGGGTCTGGTTACATGATATGTTAAGACTGAGTTGGATTGGGGGAAGCTGCAATCAAACTCATGTTTGATGCATGACCCAGCACTCACCTTAAAAATAGTGTGCATATATGGGGGGTGGGGGTGGAATCAGCACATGTGGTGGCGGTAGAGTTCATTGTCATTGAGGAGGGACTGTGGCTCAGTGGCTGGGCATGCAGAAGGTCCCAAATTCAATCACTGGCATCTCCAGTGGGAAAGACCTCAACTTGAGCCCTTAGAGAATTGCTGCTAGTCTACATAGATAATACTAACACTAATGAAGCAGTGGTCTAATTCACTATAAGGCAGCTTCATATGTGTGCTCCCCCACCTGCATGCTGTGTGTGTGTGTGTGTGTTCCCTCCCTTCCCCCTGCATGCCTTTGCTAGCAGAAAAAGACCATGGGGGCAGGCTGTTCGCCTTATCTGTCTGCTTTTTTGAGAAGGGAATCTGAATAACAAGGTTTGGAAGGAGGGGAGTTTGAAGAGATTGCTGGCACTGAACCAGCAAAGTATTTTGGGAATAGAAATGTGTAGAAGGACTTTGTAGAATATTTCAGTAAGGGCTTTCGTTTATAAAGTAATACCATTTTTAAAACTTTTAATATCACAGAAGTATTCCAAACATTTCATTAACTCGGTATGATACCAAATCCTCAAATGTTCTGTACACCGTTACAATGAAACGATAGGACCAAGTTTGAGTCCAGTGGCACCTTTAATGAAATGATAGTTCTTGCGTCTTTATCCTCCTGAAAAGATCTCAAGATGCTGAGCCCGTAGAACACGGAGACACACACTTGAGTATATGCAAGAGGGGAGCCTTTGAACCTTGCTGAGAATCTTGCTCTTCCCATTGTTGTTGCTCTCCGGTCACAGCTGACTTATGCAACTCCATGGGGTTTCCAAGGCAAGAGACATTCAGAGATGGTTTGCCATTGCCTGCCTCTGTGTTACCACCCTGCTATTCCTCAGAGGTCTCGTATCCAAATACCAGGTGGGGCTGGCCCTGCTTGGCTTCCAAGACGTGACGAGATCAGGCTAACTTCCCTACTGAAACCTAAAATGGCAAGCCGTCCCAACAAACTTTCGGGGGGGGAATGTAAAACTTTCGTTGATTTCAACTTTTAATTGGTTCTCCTTGTTTTACCATCTCTGTAATCTCTGTCTTGAATGTTTTATTGCTCCTTCATTGGGAGAGTGATTAAAGTATGTGAGCGTGTGTTTTCCTTTGCTGTTGTTTCCTCTCCTGGCATTAATTGATGTTTTTTACCGTGTGTTAAATTTTTATGTGGTTGCATGTCAGCTTAGAGTGCCTTTTGGCAGATGGGCAGCGTATAAAATATTGAAATAACCAAATAAACTGAAGGAAGCATTGAGAACACCAGCGATAAAAATGAACAACATGAAAAGGCTTCTAATAAAAACATTCCCCCCAAAAGATCAATTGTATTTTTGTCCTTGAAGGTGATAGGGCAGAAGTATTATTTTCTTTGAGAGTAGGCGCATGTTTCTGTTGTCTGGCTGTCGCCTTTGACCTGAAAGACTTGCAAAACCAGGCATGAACCTGTTTTAACAGAGATTCTGGTGGGATGAAGATGCAGATGGTATGTGTAATGCCTTTACCATATCAGATCCTATTCATATGTTTGTGTATTTAGATATGCATGGTGTTGGAAAGTGCCATTAAGTCACAGCTGATTTATGGCAACCCCATAAGGTTTTCAAGGCAAGAGACATGCAGAGGCGGTTTGCCATTGCTGGCCTGTGTGTAGCAACCCCGGACTTCCTTGGCAGTCTCCCATCCAGGCACTAACCAGGGCTGACCCTGCTTAGCTTTCAAGATCTAACGAGATCAGGTTAGCCTTGGCCATCCAGGTCAGGGCATACGTATACCCTGCTTTTCCCCCTGATGGCGACTCAAAATGGCTTACATCATTTTCCCTTCCTCCATTTCATATTCACAATAACAATTCTGTATAGTCAGTTAGGCTGAGACAGAATGATTGGCCCAAGGTATTTCAGCCTTCCCGGATGCATGCGAATTAATGATGGCACGCCTGTTCCCCTTGACTTAAAGGTTGAGCCAGGGGTCTGCAGGGGTCTCAGACTGCATTAAATGAATCCAGCAGGTTTCATGCAGCAGATGATGATCTACTTATAGTTACAGAATCTGACACATGCAGAACCCTGGATTGGGTTTAAACTTGGCAAGTGAATCTACCCCCCCCCCCCCCAACACACACACACACCCTTGTCTTTTTCATCCTGTTTTATTAGTGATGAGGCAGGGGGCATTCTTGCTGTTTCTAATGAAATCGGGAAACCCATGTTTATGCATACAAATAACTAATCCTACTGCTAATCTGTTGGCCTCCGTGGCATTCAGAGCATTGAGGTTAAAAAGCTAATTCCACGTTGTAAAATTCCATTTTTAAAATTCTGCTTTTCCTTTCTGAATGAGTGTCTCTACTTTTTTCAGTAAAAAGGCAAGTAGAAACCCTCTTCTCTTTTATCTTCCATTATTGGGTTCCTATGGACGATGTTTGGTCTCCATTTTGGTCTTATTTAACTGGACCAGGGCTTATGGTTTTCTTCCTGTGTGAAAGAAATCCGACTCTCCCTGCCTCTAATCATTTTCATCACCTATTCTGGAACACTCCAGTACTTACTCCCCCCCCCCCACCAAGATATCATGACCAAATATAAATAGCAACCTAGAAAAAAGGAGGCCAACAATACTCTTCTTCATTCAGTTCAGGTTTTTGGTTCTTCTCAAACCACTGTTGAGCATGAATAACATTTTATACAGAACACTAATGCATGGCAGAAAAACAGCCTCTCAGAAGTGGGGAGCCCTGGCGTCACAAAGCATTTTCACAAGAAACCCTCTCAGACAAAAAGCTTGTTAATGAATATCTTATTGTCTTCCTTTGAAAGTCTCATCCAGTTGCCGGGAATGCAAAATATCTCTCTCCCAGTTGTAGTAGCTAAGTCCAGTTTTCAAACAGAAATGGATACCACACAAAGGATCCCAGATTTTAAATACCTCTCATTTTGATTTTGCTGGGTTTAATGGAATTTACTTACAGATAAGTGTGCATCGTGTTTCTAATTATTTATTTGTTTAATTCATTTGCACTCAACCTTTCTTCCCCAGTGGGGAATCAAATGGGAGTACATCATTCTCCTAGCTTCCATTTTATCCTCACAACAAACCCGTGGGGTAAGTTAGGCTGAGAAAGTATGACTGGAACAACATCACCCAATGAGCTTCCATGGCATGAGTCAGGATTTGAACCTGGGTCTCCCAGATACTACAACACTGTTAACCACTACACCATACCTTGCCATCTTGATCCTATGAAGCAGGCTTGAACTTGGCCTTATCTGGTTTAGCATTGTTTACTGTAACTGCAGTTGATTTCAGGGTCTCTGCTTCAGAGCCTCTCTAGCTCTGCTACCAGTGATCCACATATGTGAAGGCACTCATTTATGCAATTAGGATCTCTTTGCAAGCAGCACATGTATTTCTCCTTCTTACCTAAAAGAAGGAGACTCTTACCTGGACTCTACCATATGAACTCTTGCCTACAAAAATGTGTTGGTCTTGGGTGCCACAAAGTCCTTGTGCAATTCTAGCGTGTCTCCTCGTGGTGTACCCTGGATAACACTAAAGTGCTAGAACTTCTGGCTGCCAGATAATCATAGGTTTTCCTGGCTACACTACACACATGGAAAAAATCAACCAATCAAACAATACTTCTCAGGACTACTTGACAAGGATTATTTTGTCTTACTACTACCATAAATGGCAGCTTATCCCAAGTCCAGGAAAAACAATGCTCCTGTTTCCATCTCAGTAACAATCTTGCCAACCATGAACTGAATGTCTACCTTAATGGTACCCAATTTATACACAACCATACCCCTAAGCACCTTGGCATTTCCTTGGACAGGACCTTGAGCTATAAACATTATCTTACCAATGTAGCAATGAAAATACACACACGAAACAACATTCTCAAAAAATTGTGTGGTACAACTTGGGGTACGTCTGCTACAATAATTAGATGCTCAGCTTTGGAGTTGGTGTATAGTACTGCGGAATATGGTGCTTCAGTGTGACTCAAAAGCCCCCATGTCCACAATTGACGTCCAACTCAATACAACAATGACAACCATCAGGGGATGTATTAAACCCACTCCGACCTATTGGTTACCCACATTGTGCCACATCACTCCCTCACATCTCCAAAGAGAAGATGCTCTTCTTTGTGAATATAGAAAGGTAATTGAAAACAGAGACTTGCCCATCCACAAAAGCATGGGCCTATCCAGACTATGATCCCAACACCTGGTAATATGATCTGCACAAATCCTGCAATCACAAAATTTCAGTCTAGGAAATGAATGGTTGTGAACATGGATGCAGTCAGTTCCACCCGATATCCATAACTTGATAAGCGCCAGCGAGAGGCTTGCAGGATTTGACTTGTCACATAAAATACAAAAGACAGCTAATAGAGTACAAACAGGCTTTGGCAGTTGTGCAGACCTGTTGTTTAAATGGGGCAAAATACCTGGACCTGAATGCGATTGTGGTGCAGCCTACCAATCTGTCACAGGAATATGAGCATCCTGCTTTCCAGGGAGATGTGACTGAGCTCTTTAAACTCTCCTCAGCTGTGATGTGAGGGGATTGAAAATTTAGATATTTGTATTTAGGGAGATTGCCCAGTAGGTCTGCACATCCATTGCATCAACTTGGTTATGTATTTTATGTTGCTATATGCTTCTTGTGTGTAACTCTGCCATACTATAAATAAATAATAGTCCTTGTTCTTGGAAAACTGGTCAGACCACTTCTGTAACAAATACTTTTGTATTTAAACTAAGTATTTTTCTGGACTTTTAAATATAATTCATCACAAGCTCAAATGCTATAGAGCATGCCCATTTTGCAGAACAAATAATGCTCTGAATGCAAAGCTATACCCATTAGCTATGGGTTGGTCCAGATGCGGCCACACATTTCAGCACCAGGAAATGTCCATGTTCACCATTTTAACTTCTTGTCAATATGATAATTGGATCCTGCTTGGGTGGTGTTAAGTTCTACTTTGTGTTCACAGATGGGCACTGAGATCTTTAAAACTGCTCTTGAGAACCTTTATGCAGGAAGAAAAGCACTTTCCAGATCTGAGTAACCATCTGGAACCCCAAGTTGTGTTTGTCCTCATCTGTTGAGGAGCTGATTGAGAGCATCAGAATTACAATTGCGTGAAGGAATATTTCCAAAAGCTTCAGAAAGCCCAAAGGCAGTGTTCAAGAACCAGCTGGAGCAGTGTGATGGACCAGAAGATGGACTTTGAACAGGGAGACTTGAGTTGAAATCCCAACTCAGTGGGTGATCTAACTCTCACTAAGTTTTATGGAGAGCCAGTGCTTCTTAGTGGATCAAGTGTTGGACTAAGATCTTGGGTGATCCGGTGTTGGATCTCTGCTTTACCATGGAAACTGTCTGGATGACCTTGGCTGGTCACATTCTCTCAATCTACCCTGTCTCACGGGCTTCTTGTTGTGGTAAGAAAATGACAGAGTAGAGAATGAAGTTCTAAGTCACTCTGGGTTCCCACCAGGGAAAAAAAGTGGGATATAAATAAATAGGTCCTCCGTGGTATTCAGGAAGGGCTATGAGTGTGAGAAATCAGTGGCCCTTCTCCTTTGTCTTCTATGCTAGCCACTTTACGCAGAACTCCAGGAATGCCCCAGATCCCTGGTGCTAAATATTTCAGGCCCTTTTAAAAAGCTCCCACAATGCTCTCTCTCCAGTCCCCTTGCCAGGTATCCCACCCGCCTTCTTATCTGCTCAGCCACTTCATTTCTAAATTCTTTCAGGATTCTTGGCAGCCACATCCAGTACTTGTGACATGGCTGCTTATTTAGTTTCCCAGATTTTTTTCTGTCACCTCTTCTTTGACACCTCCGTAGCTATCAGTAAGCGTATTTTTTTTAAAAAGGAGGGTGTAGATATTACTGCCACATCCTCTGTTCTGATGCAAATAATCCATTTTCCCCTGTATCTGCAGTCTCTTGGGCATCTTTACAGTCTCGACTCCTCCAGAAGCACCAAGGTTATTAAATGCCCAAAGGAGTGCATGGAGAGCTGCCATGCAGACATGTTTTCAGCAGTCATACTGATTCATAACCTCACGTTGGGCTTATTCACATGACCTCTTGAGCTCTGGGTAGGCAAAGCTTTTTGATGTGTGCATGGCAGGAAGAGCTGCAGCCAGGGGGTGAACTTCACCAGCCTGCTTAGTTATTTGAAAGGATGGGTCCAGCCTACAGAGCTGTTATGATCTCAAGGTCCCATTTAACCTTTCACTTTGCTTTAGATTAACAGGAAATAATACCGACCTTGAGACAATTTGTTTTAACTTTAATCTGAAATTATGCGGCACCCTCCCCCATTAAATAGATAATGACGTTCTTGCTTCTGCATTTATTTCTGTTTCTTGTTTTGGGTAAGTGGGACACTGCTAGTCTGATTCACAGTAATTTGACAGTCATAACATCTGTGCGGGCTTGAGTTAGAATTCCGCCCCTGGTGAAAGCCAGGATGGGGTCAGTGGATGCATTGCTCCACCTAAGGATGTGATCGAAATACGGGCTTTTTGGTTTGAGATGTCAGGTCCCATTTAGAGAATGTGAGCTAGTATTTAGAACTGGAAAAAACCAAATCTGTTTTATCTAAGGGTGAAGCAGTTGCCCCCCCGCCCCCAAGCGCTTCAGGCCCACTCTCTGTTCTCTTCTGCTTGCACAACCTTCCCCCTGACTCAGGGCAGATTGATCAAAACCACTTTCACTGTTATCTTGCTCACAGAACTCTGGGACACACACACACTTACCTCTTTTAGCCATTATGTGACTGACAGGTTGCCCAAAAGGGGGCAAGGGGAAACTTAAAAGAAAATATTGGGGTTGGACCTAGGCTCAATTTTCCATTAAGAAACTGCAGGACAGTGGTCTCCTTGAAATGCTGCTCCTGGGGGACAGGGGCCCATTTCAGAAAATTCAGCAAGCTGTAGGAAGAGGCAGAAAAGTTTCCCAGCCATTGACAGAAGTGCCTTCTGTTAAAGGAAACTGAACTTTGGATTCAACTCTATGCTTATCCAAGGAAAGTGTTCATTACAAGTAGGTATGTGTTTCTGAACTTTTTTTAAAAAAAACCCAGCTGTTCTTATTAAGGTTGTGTATTTGATGCTGGCCATTGATAGACACCTAGACGATTGGCCATCCAAATACATTTAAACACTTGGGCCTGGCAGCCAAGGTGTATAGAAGTTGGTCAAGAAATTCCAGGAGGTAGTGAATTCCTCTCTGCAGGAGGGTGTCATTCTGACCACTTGGAAAGTAGCGATCGTGAAACCCCGCCTGAAGAAAGCCCACACAACAACAGCTGCCGGTGGCCAACATGCCATCAGTGGACAAAGTGCACGTCATGTCACGCCCTTTAGCGACTTTGAAAAGTGGGATCTGGCCACAGTGTTCCATGGTCTGGTCACATAGATTGCTGCTGTGTGTTCCACATGGGAATCCCTTTGAAAACTGTTCAGACATTTCAGTTGGTCCAAGATGCGGCAGCTTGGCTGTGGTCATGGGTGGTTTACAGGGGTCCTGTCCTCTGTGTTCTGAAAGAGTGGCAGTGGCTGTCTGCCTGTTTCTGGATATAATGCAGTGATGGCTCTTACCTTTAAAGTCTCAAATGCCTGGGTTCAGGGTAACCGAAGGGCCATATCCACCCTTATTTTCCAGCCTGCCAGTCAAGACTGCCTTCTGAAGCTCTGTTCTCTGTGTTCTGCCTTCAGAGTTGAGACGGGTAGCCACGAGAGACAGGACTCTTTCAGTGGTGGTGCCTTGCCTTTGGAATGTCCACCCCTGTGAGGCTCCCTTGGCGCCCTCCTTGCTTTCTTTCAGGCAACGTTCCTTTTTTACACAGGCTTTTAATGAATCAGTGTTATCTTTTTAAAATGTTTTGTGATCTGCTTCTGGCCATTTTTATTTGTATCATTTTAGGCTGCTCAGTGTGTATTTTATACTGTTGTCATGCTCTGGCTTCTTTTGATGGTGCCGACTTGTTTTTAGTGGCTGATTTTAATTGCACGGGCTTTTTAATGTGTTTGCTGGGTGGTTTTGTTTTAATGGTTTTGTTTTATTATCTCAATTGAAAGCAGCCTTGAGCAGGCCTCTGGGGAGGTGACATATTACTTTTCTAAATAAATAAAGACGTTACTGTTTTATTATGAGAAAAATCACTGACTTTCCATTCATTTCTGTGAAGCCTTACCTGGAAAATGTAACAACAGCTCTGCATGGTGCCTAATTTAGTCTGGATCAACTGCTGATATTTGCAACGGTTCAAAAATAGCGTTGCCACCAAATTTCCCTTAGAACGATATTTCAGTGAGTTTAGAGAGCTGTGCGTAGACAAAATATCAGTTGGAAATTTCAGACAAGTTAAAAGGGGTTATATATATATATATATGATTAGCACAATGTCTTTGTGTGTGTGAATCTTTGCTAAAAAAAAAAAAAAGAATCCATTGCAATCAAATGTCAAGAGCCAATCTCAAGCCAAACTCAACAAGATAACTGGGGCCCCACAATCGAATCTCCTGTCATTTTTTAAACATAAAAGTAGTTATGTGGGAGGGGCCTGAATCAGACTGCCGTTGTGACTCTCAGCACACACACACACACACACACACACACACACACACACACACACCCTGACCATTTTCTTGTTTTAAATCAGCCCCCTGCCCGAAAGCTGCTGTTTGCTTTGCAGGGGGAAAACACACGCAGATACCTGTGGGCTAGATCCAGTATGCTTTTTCACTGACTGGCATTGAATTCTGACAGCTTTTTCACTGACTGTCATTACAGCGGCCAACCTACATGGCTTTAGTCCCTGCAGGTCCTGTGGTTCTCATCAGTCTTTTTGGGTTATCAGAGGGGATCCCCCTCCTTTTTCATTAGTGGAAAAGCTGCTTGGATCCAGTGCACTGTTTTCCCAGTGGAGCAAATATCAGCTTTTACTGTGCGGGATTATATTGATGTAGCTGTTGAATCATGAAGGAACTAAATAGTTCTCTGACTGCATAGTCTGAAAGATATATAAACAAACAACTACAACAACAAAAATGGAAGTCGTAAATTCATCCTGAGTTCGTGGCACTCTGTGTTCTAGGACGGTTTGTTCCGAAATGCAGCTGTCTAGGTTGACTCTCTAATTCTAGTATGACATTCACTATTGATCAGTCAACTGAAATGGACCATAAATCTCTTGTTATCCTTTATTAGAACTCCATCAGGACAAGGCACACAGTGTATTACTTCTCTTATCAGGGAGGCAGGTACTATGGATCTGGAAGTATTTTCTCTACAAACTGTGTTTGTGCTGGCTTAAAAAAACCCCAAACCCTGGTATTTTTCAAGGTTTTTAAGGAAATATATTGACAATCTTACTCTGTGGGTTTCTGTGTCCACAAGCAAGTCTCATACACAATGCAGTTTACTTTATCAGCGTGTTAAATACAAGGTAACTACACCTATGTGCATTCCTTAATTCTGTGACTGGTTCAAAAGGGGGGATTTAGTTCAGAAGTGAGTATCCTGGGTTAGACAAATTTATGAAGGATGACTCAGTGGCTAATTTTCATGTTAATTAAATAGAACTTCCATGTACAGTGGTAGGATACCCCTGAATTCCAGATACTGGGCAGTAACATCAGGAGAATGCCATTGTCTTTATGCATTTCTTTGGGGATTCTCAGAAGCATCTCACTGACCATGGTTAGAAACAGGTTGCTGGGTTAGATGGACTCTTGGTTTGATCTGGCAGGGCTCTTTTATGTTCAGCAAATCTTAGATGTAATTGTTCTGAAAACAATGTAAGTTTGTAGAATTTAGGGTGTCCAAGGTATGCGTAGGCAAGTGTGGGTATGTCTAATGAAATATCCAAAACTTGGAAAGAGTCAAAACTGAGTGGTCAGGGGGAATGTTAATGAGATTCCTAGAGCAATGTTTAGAAATCCATCTATGTTTTCTGTTTGTTATAATATGCCAGAGAGCAGAAAAATTTCAGTCCATGTTTTACTGGAGGTTCTCCTGCAACAAGGTCCAGTATATATTCAGGTGGATAGCCTTGTTGGTCTGAAGCAGCAGAACAAAATTTGAGTCCAGTGGCACATTTAAGACCAACAACGTTTTATTCTGGGTATAAGCTTTCATGTAAACACACGTAGCACAGTGGTATTTCTGAATGCTTGTGCTACTAAACTGACATTACCTTGCACATATTTCTGCATTTTCATGGGTCAATGGAAATATTACAACTGGTGTAAGGGTTAAGAATAGTGGACTCTAATCTGGAGAACCAGGGTCCCCCCCCCTCCCGGGTTTTATACCCCACTTTTCACTACTTAAAGGAGTCTCAGAGTGGCTTACAATCCCCTTTCCTTCCTCTCCCCACAACAGACACCCTGTGAGGTAGGTGGGGCTGAGAAAGCTGTGACTGACCCAAGGTCACTCAGCTGGCTTCATGTGGAGAAGTAGGGAATCAGACCTGGTTCTCCAGATTAGAGTCCGCTGCTCTTAACCAAACTGGCTTTTAGTTGTTCTGTCTGTCTGTTCATCTGTCAGTCTGTAATTCTATCGTCTGTCTGTCTGTCTGTCTGTCTGTCTGTCTGTCTATCTATCTATCTATCTATAATTTATCTATCTATCTATCACTGTGGGTCTTGGGAATGTTTAGTCTGGAGAAGAGGAGATTAGGGGGGAGATGATTGCTCTCTTTAAGTATTTGAACGGCTGTCACTTAGGGAAGGGTAGGGGGCTGTTCCTGTTGGCAGCAGAGAATAGGACTCACAATAATGGTTTAAATTAAAGGCAGGAAGGTACTGGCTGGATATTGGAAGGGGGAAAATTACAGTAGGAGTTGTTTAACAGTGGAATCAGCTGCCTAGGGAGGTGGTGGGCTCCCCCTCACGGGCAGTCTTTAAGCAGCAGTTGGACAAACACTTGTCAGGGATACTCTAGGCCATGGGTGTTAATTTATGAGGGCCGGATCTGACATAAATGTGACCTTGTTGGGCCAGGCCATGTGTGTCATAAAATGTAAAGCCAGGTAGCGGAGATATAAACTTTATAAAGGACACAGACAAATACAATTAAAGATTTTTTAAACTTTAAATAAAACATGCTTAAAACACTAGCCATCTTGCAATATTTTATCTATTTAAAAGTCTCTGATAACTGACACCTCTAGCTCTGAATTATTGCATCAAAATGTCTGTGCTGTAGCAATCTTTAGTGTGCTGTTCAGGTGTGTATCTGTAAGCTGCAAACCTTCTTTAGATTTATTGACATTCATTACAGAAATCTCATGCTCAGTGTTCTGAGCCTAGGACCCAGGGGAAAACATGAAATGGCTGGGCACTGCGAGATTTTATACTGGTCAAGAACATGAGAAGGCATCCTGACACAGACTGAGGGCTGTTTGTTTGTCTACAAACCTATAGTCTTCCCCAGAGAAATTTCCAACAAAAGAACTTGGTCTGGACACACACTCAGCCTAATTGACCTCACTCGCTTGTTGTTATTCTGCCTCTGAAATAGTTCACACTGCTTTCTTACTGAGAAAGAATGGATCATGAGGGCATGAATTCAGTGAAAAGGGGGTGGGAACCCAGTTGCACCCTGGAGAGCCCTGGCATAAGGAGCCCAACAAAACACATTCACACACAGCATTAGGAGCCAGATAGAATACACACACACTGTAGCAAGACACACAAAAGCTCACACTTTGAACAAAACTTTGTTGGTCTTAAAGGTGCCTGGTATTTCTCCTGTGCAATTGGGATAGCCCAGCAAAGCAAACTCTCCCTCCCTCCCTCCCTCCCTCCAGGGAGGAGCCTCAGCCAGTGAAAGGAAAGAAAGGCTTCCCTTTGTCTCCTGTATATGATTGAGGCAGCCTGGCCAGGATGCAATCTCTGGCTGGTTCCCTTCCTCCCCCTGGGAGAAGGAGGGGGAGGAGCTTCAGCTAGTGCTTTACCAGACTCTCTCAATTGCACAGAAGATGCTTGCCTATCTATCTCTCCTGTGTGATTGAGAGAGTCTGGCAAAGCAAGCTGTGATATAGCAGCAGCAGCAGAACTGGAAAAAGAAGCAGGAAACAGCCAGTGTCTTGTGGGCCAGATTGCAGCCCTCTGAGGGCCTGATCCAGCTGCCGGGCCACATATTTGACACCCCTGCTCTCAGCTGATCCTGTATGGCCCCTTCCAACTCTGTGATTCTGTCTGTCCGTCCGTCCGTCCATCCATCCATCCAAAAAGCAGGCTCAATTCTTTCTCCCAAAAACGTATTTGCAAATTTGCTCAGTTTGAATCTTTGTTATGGCTGCAGAATTTTGCTTTGCTTGGTACTATGCATTCCGGAAGCTTTTAGCACAGAGTCCAGTTTATAGCTCATTTAAATGGAAGATACGGGGATGGGGGGAAATTTTAACAATGAAATTACAGCAAGGCAATCAGAAAAAAAGGAGGGGTGGAAGATTTTTGCTCTCCCTCTTCCCCTTCTGCCTGGCCGTTCCCCTGGTTCTGTCCCAGAGGCATCCTTTGCAGAGCTACATTCACTTTTATGGCTTTTAAGGATGCATTCAGGGCTGCCAAAGCTGTCACAGTGACATTAAAGGGGAGGCTACCGTCAATCTGTGTGCTATATTTAACCCAACACTGTCAACCGCTGGGCTGGCACTTGAGCTTCAGTGGCAAGACAATAAACCGGGCACCTCACTTGTGACCATTCTTCCTATCACCACAGACACTTAAGGGCTGATGTCTACAGGGGGACAGGCAGAGGGGAGGCGGAGACAGAAGTAGGTAGAACCAGCCAGTTACCATTTTTGTGCCTGACATTAATGATAACGGGGCCTGCTTAGCTGTCATTAGAGAGGAAAAACACGCAAAGGCCTCGATGTTCCACTCTCATTAAAACAAATGTTTGATGTCTTACAAGTAATTTGCCCAACCTTATCCACTGGGGGTGAACTTAGAGGATTCAGCCAAGGAAGTTTTGACAATCTGTATAAAGCTCCTTGAAGACAACCCCCCCTCCAGTTTCTTTATAATTTCAGTTCAATCAGCATGTACAAGGTGGGGGAGGCAAGACTAGGGATGCTCGTTTCAGACAAGCAGGGAGAACCAGCCTTGTTGCAAGACTTGCTCATTTAAGATGTATGGATATTGATGGGGTTGACTACAGCTCCATTTCTCAAATTGCCAAGGGTGTCTGCATCCTCTTTGGGCAAAATTTAAGGTCACTTGATTGTCTTCCCCCTGGACACTTTGGGGTAAGCTAATTCCTATTTTTAAATGCTACTTGGCTTTCTGTCCCTGCTGTAACGAGCAACTCAACCACATATTTCTCTTTCCTTGGAATAAGTCTCCTGAGAGTCTTTCCTGTTCCCCCATGGGATGCCATCACTATGATTTTTTTTTTGTTAAATCACCACCAGCATCTATACAGTGTATAGTACTTTCATAGTTTCCAGAGAAATTTCTAAGCCTGACAAAAAATGGGAGGGTTAGGTGCAGGGACATAGAGACAGGCATCTGATATCACCAATGTCACCGTGTCACTTCCAGGTACAACCCGGAAGTGATGAGTAGCTCTAGGAATTGCAGGAAACTCTATGGAAAAACCATAGTGCTACCCATTGTCACTTCTGGGTTGGTGTTTTTATTTTTCTCCTGTCAACACTCCAGGAAGCCTGACAACCTTGTGGGAGAGGCAGAAGTAAGGAGAAAGGGTTGTATGATCTACTTCTCTCCCTCAGAGGCAAGACTTTCCCTCCATTTTTCTTTCCCTTTTGTGACTGAGCCACTCTAGTTGTCTGTTTTCATCTTTCGTGAAGAATTCTGGCTGTCCCACCCTGTCACAGTATAATATTTTGGCTGTTTGCTCAGCCCAGGAACCTAAGGGAAGGAATGGGAGCCCCCTTTAACTTATATGACTTAAATGGCACTCAGGAAGTTTTAATATTCCAAATTAACAAAGCGTTTCATTCAATATAGAGGGGAAAGGTCAGGTGAAATCAGGGGTAAAATTTCTGTGGTAATTCAATATAGAAAACTCTGAGGTAAAATCAGTACATGCACAGACTTTAGTTCTTATATTTCAAGCTAGTGAGAGTTTCTTGAGCTATTCACGGTTACTTAAAATCTTTATGTTGCGAGACTTTTGTTTCAGTGGTTTCCCAAACACTTTCTTTTAGTATTCTGATGGGCGAGTGGGCATCAACGTGACAAATGGGGTTCAAGGTGGCCAAGTGCAAAGTGATGCACACTGGAGCCAAAAATCCTAACTATAAATACACGTTGATGGGGTCCGAACTTGCGGAGACTGACCAAGAGAGAAATCTTGAAGTCGTAGTAGATAACTCAATGAAAATGTCGAGACAGTGTGCGACTGCAATGAAAAAGGCCAACGCTATGCTGGGGGTTATTAGGAAGAGAACTGAAAACAAATCAGTCACTATCATAATGCCCCTGTATAAATTGACGGTGTGACCTCATTTGGAGTACTGTATACAGTTCTGGTCGCCACACCTCAAAAAAGATATTATAGCATTGGAAAAAGTGTAGAAAAGGGCAACTAGACCGATAAAAGTGTTGGAACACTTTCCCTATGAAGAAAGGTTGAAGCGCTTGGGGCTCTTCAGCTTGGAGAAATGACAGCTGAGGGGCGACATGATCAAGGTTTATAATTCACTGCCACAGGAGGTGGTGGTGGCTACAACCACGGACGGCTTCAAGAGGGAACATATGAAACAGAGGTCCATCAGTGGCTATGAGCCACAAGGTATAGATAGGAACTCTCAGTCTTGGGCAAGTGAGGCACTGTAATCTTGGTGCGGGGAGGGGGGGGCAACAGTGGGAGGGCTTCTAGTGTCCTGCCCCCACTGCTGGACCTTCTGAGGGTACCTGGTATTTTTGGCCACTGTGTGACAGAGTGTTGGACTGGATGGGCCACTGGCCTGATCCAACATTGGCTTCTCTTATGTTCTTATGCCATGCAATTGGCTTTTTGCATGTGTACACAACCTGATTGAGTTCTGCTGCCCTACCTTGCTTTGTAACTGCTCTTTTCAGAAGGCAGTCATTTATACAGAAAATTAAATCAATCATAAATCATACAAATTGTCAATAAATAAATGCTTTTTTTGAGAAAAAAACCCCTACCCTTCATTGTTTGTCTACGTAGTCCCCAGTGACTCTAATGGCTGCTGATCGGTTTGAATTATCTTTGTGCATGCACAGCTTTGGCCAAACCCAACACAAACCTGCCTGGCAAGTTTTGCAGCTATTTGGGTCAAACCAAACAAGCTGAGTGATTGGGTGATACGTGACTGACATCTTCAGACATGACTGTTGAATACATTTGTGGGAAAAATTGCAGAATCCGAAGCAGCAGGACCTTTTAACAGTGCCATTCTTAGCAGGAATATTCCCTTCTAGATATTAAGGTTGCCACTGCCAGCCTCCAAGTGGGTCCTGGAGATCTCTTGGAATTATAACTGACTTCCAGATGACAGAGAAAATGGCTAGTTTATGGCATTATACCCCACTGAGATCCCTCCTCTCCCATAATCTTGCCCTCTTCAGGCTCCACCCTCAAATTTCCAAGAGTGTCCTAACCCAGAGTTGGCAAGTCTGGTAGACATAAAGGTAAAAGTTTCCCTTGCTCGAAAGCCAGTTGAATCCGACTCTAGAGGGTGGTGCTCTGTTTCCAAGCCGAAGAGCCAGCACTGTCCGAAGACTTTTTCTGTGGTCATGTAGCCAGCATGACTAAATGCTGAGGCGCATGGAATGCTGTTACCTTCCCAATGAAGCGGTACCTATTTATCTACTTGCAATTTCTGGCTTTTGAACTGCTAGGTTGGCAGGAGCTGGGGTCAGAGACGGGAGCTCACTCTGTCACGCGGCACTTGGGTCTCAAACTGCTGAGCTACCGACCTTCCGGTCTGCAGCTCAGCATCTTAACCTCTGAGCCACCGCAACCCCTCTGGTGGACATTGGAGGATATAATTCTGCTTTGGAATGTGCTGTAGGAGCCGCAGAAGTTTGGGAGATGCATGTCCCTTTGAAGCCTCGTCTTTTCTTCTCATTACATCCTGTGTCAATATAATTTTTTTTGTTAGATGGGAAAAATAGATATGCATATTTTTAAAACCGTCAATATTTGTCATTGGAATTCTAAGCAGCAGTGTGTTAATATTTAGTTATTAATTAAAATATTTCTATCCTACAAGAGGACTGAAGACCATTGGGAGAGGGAGCACTAGGAGTTGACCAGTACTGACTCAGTCCAGCAAGTATATTTTAAACTGTAGCCATTAGGACAGCAGCAATAATATGATGTACTTAAACTACCAAATCTTAATACTTAATACTGCCTTAAGAGACCAGTTAATGTCCATCAAATGCCCTCCCGAATAATGCTGCTTTGCAGAGTTTCCAAAAGGGGCCAGGATCAGCACCCTCCAAACTTCTTCAGGAAGATCATTCAAAAATAGTGGAACTACTACTGAAAAGGTCTGAGGATCAAGCTGAGGAACATCTAATTGCCTGAGGTGAGGGTGCAGGGAGAAGAGACAATTGGAAACAAGTTGGACTTTTGTGCCAAGATTTTAGGAAGACTGAAAGACAAAAAGAGAGATGAACTTGCAAACTAGAACATGCTTTCTGCAAAAGAGGGTTATCTTATTGAGGATCATAATTTCTGAGGGTGGGGGGGGGAATAGGCTGGCAAGTTTGCTTATCTGGAGCCTAAGGATGACAACCTCCAGGTGGCACCTGGAGATCTCAAGATATTACAGAGACTAGTTCTGGGGAAAAAATGGCTGCTTTGGAGGTGTTGTTATACCTGTTGAGGTCCCTCCCCTCCTTAAACCCCACCCTTGCCTCCCCATCCGAAATAAAGAGGCAGACAACAGTTTGGAATTAAACAAGGGCCACTTTATTAACTATTTAAACTGAACATTGCAGCAACGGGCAAAACTAAGCAAGCACAGGAACAGGCAAGGCAGGCGTCTTTCCTAGACTCGGCCTCCTTGCTTTTGATATGGGCGGGACACCTAGCTCCGGTCTGAAGCCAGCCACTTCTGGCTCGTAACCGGCAGCCCAGCATACTGGCATCCCCCCCCCCAGGAGCGCCTACCCCCGAGACCGCACGGACCTTCAGGGAGGAGCCTAGCCTGAGAGGTTCCCAGAGGAGACAACATTCACCGCCCTGGACCACAAAGCCCTAGGGCAGATCCTGATGACCTCCTGTTCCCAATCGGGATATGCCGTGAGGCGCTCACCAGTTCCATTTCTTGCTTGCACAAACCTGCCACATGCAAGGCCAAGCCTCTGCTTTGGCCCTTGCTACCCCATTCAGTAACCGAGTGCCATCCCATGCTGCAAGTCCTCTAAGAATATCCCATTGCCCTTGTCGGATAGGTGCACCCCATCAGGTCAATACAGGTCAGAAAACTCGACCCGTACATTGGGGTGTGGCAAAAACAAGCCCAACCCAGACTCCATGGCTCTCTTTAACTGACTATTGGCCTTACGTTGTGCATGGCCCATACACCTGGGGTCCTCCACATGACGCCATACCAGGCGGGGAAGCATGGCTGACCACACAATCTGTACACCCGGCCACCTTACCCCTGGAGGGAAGCCTAGGTGAACACCCAATCAACATGCCAAGCCACCCTGCTCTTATCATCACAAGGTCGACCTATGGCATGGAACACTATCTGTACGCCAGGCCACCTTGCTCTTATCCTCACAAGGTGCGATCCCGGCCTGCAACCGATCCGAACGCCGGGCCACCTCGCTCTTATCCTCACAAGGTGCCATGGCCGTGCGCACCATACACCATGCTACCTTGCTCTCATCCTCACAAGGTAACGTGGCCGTCCACAGTACATCAGGCCCCCTTGCTCTTATCCTCACAAGGCACCATGGCCATCTATTGCAAACGCCGAGCAGCCTTGCTCTTATCCTCACAAGGTGCCATGGCCATCCACCATATGTCAGGCCACCTTGCTTTTATCCTCACAAGGTGCCGTGGCCAACTACCCCGAGGGCCGAGCTGCCTTGCTCTCATCCTCACAAGGTCGGGCAGGCCACAACTCAAAGACCCCCTCTGCACTTGATGGGTGTCCATCCTGCTTGATGAGCTGACGAAAAAAGAATGCTGTGGCCGCCAACTGACCTTTCATCCTGCCTCACTGCCCACAGCATCTGCAAAAGAAATGTGATTAAAACTGGCTCCATGCCCTGAACCGATTCAGTGTAGTAGGCAAAGGGTGAACTACTTCCCTAAAAGAGGCAACCCAGACTAAAAAATGTCCACATGTTCACCTTTAAGGATTTTCTCCGTGGTGGCAATGGACAAATGATCGCCCAAAGGCAGATCAGCATTCCCACTAGGCAGAGCCCCTGCGGGAACCACATCGTAAGAGGCCACCGCTGGACCTGTATAGCAGCTACCCAGCTGAGGATAACCCCATGTCGGCCAGGAACCTTGGGAGAATAGATGGGAAACACGGTGGAGCGTAGTGTGGCCCACTAGGCTGAACCATATGTGAGGTCAGGGGTCCGTTGGAGCGGGAGCGCAAAGGAGCGCAGCTCCAGGAATGAGAAGCCCAGGGGGCGAGCACATGACCAAGTCCTAAAGCGTCTGGCGTTTTTCCTGGTGATGTTCTTGCCATTGTGGCACTGAGACCAAGAGGCGGAGGCTGCGGCACCCTGGTGGTTGGAGAGCCAGTTTGGTGCAGTGGCCAAGTGCATGGACTCCAATCCGGGAGAACTGGGTCCGATTCCCCACTCCTCCACCCGCACCTGGCCGGATGACCTTGGGCAAACCACAGCCCTGCACCAGCTGTTCCCCCAAGGACAGCCAGGAAAGAGCTCTCTCAGCCCCACCCACCCCACAGGGCGTCTGCTGTGGGGAGGGGCAGGGAAAGGAGCCTGCAAGCCGCTCCGAGACTCCCCTAGGGAGTGGAGAACAGGGTACAAATCCAATCACCTCTTCTTCTTCTTCTGTTTCCAAAAGAAACCCCAATCTGCTCCCCATCCCTTAACTCATCTTACCCGGAATCTCTAACAGCACCCAGATTTTATTAAGAAATATAAATCAGAGCAGGCCCCACAGGGTTTCAAGGAACTTACTGCTGTGTCAAGTGTGCCTGTACAGAATAGCAGATGATAAGAGAAGGGGGCTAGTGCTAGAGTTAGGCTAGTGCTTTCCAGACCTTTCAGACAAGAAAAACTTCTTTTCCTGAATGAAAATCAAAAGCGTGTTTCACTCTTACTTTGCTTACTGTGCTAGAAAACTGTCAGTCAGCTCACACCAATTCAGCTTAGAGGGAACACTGGCACAGAGTTAGGCTGCCCCTGGCTATTGACTTCAGTAGGCTTGTGTAGACCTCCTCCTCCTCCTGTACTGTTGAGCTCAGTCATTAAGATCTTTTTTCCAAGCCCTGCTCTTTGTACCTTCACCAGAAGAAGTGAAGAGAGTGGTAACCAGAGACAGGAGCTTTTCAGTGGTGGCCCCTTACCATTTAAATGCCCTCCCTTGAGGCTAGCCTGACTCCTTCTGCCCTGTCTAGTAGATGTCAGGGCCAAAACATTTCCTGTTTACCAAGCTTTTAATCAGAGGGTCCCTTTTTTTTTTTTTTTTTAAATTTTAACAGCTGTTGTTTATCATCTCAGAGCTGTTTTATAGACATCTTTTAGGCCATTCTTATGCTGTTTTATGCCCTGCTAGGGTCTTTATAGTTTTAATGTTTTGTTTTAATGATGGTAATATTATCATTGTTCCCTCTATAACTGTGTGCTGCCATTCCAGAGACCTGTTCAAGGTGGCATATAAATTTTTTAAGTATGCCATTTTTACCTGTGCACATGGCACATAAGTACTGGAGAAATTTCACCAACCCTTCAGCAACTTCCACCCCATCAGTCTGGTATAGTGGCCAGGAGTTGGACTCTAATCTGTGAGAACCCGGTCCGACTCCCCCACTCCTCCACATGCAGCCGCCGGCGTGACCGTGGGCCAGCCCATGAGCAGCCCTCGAAAGACCTCTCTCAGCCCCACCCACCTCGCAGGGTGTCTTGTTGTGGGGCGGGGAAGGGAAAAGGATGGGTCACATGTCCTGGGCATCTCAAGTCTACTTGAAACCTGGTGGTTTCAAGGGAGCAGGAAGAGAATGAGGGTGTGTTCTTTACCCTTATTTTTATTGCACAAAGCATTGGACGGGGAAGGACATGGAGGAAGAGCAGGTCAGCCCCACCCACCCGTGAAGTGGAGCCTGAGGGGCGGGTGCTGCCCTCCGACATGCCTCAGGCATGTCAGGGGGTGTGGCACACACAAACACGCCATGCAAACGAGTCATGCCAATGAGCTCCTGCACCTCATTCTCTAAGAAATAACCCCGATGTGAGGCAGCCGCACCCTGATAACCTGGGCACCATGGCCACCAGGGCCCCATCCCCACCTGTGGCCATCACCATACCTCCCAGCCCATGAGGCCCGGTATAAAGTGTCACTTGCTGGGCCCCCAAACCTTGTGCCAGCTGTCCAGACCCCGGACCTTCGCCTTGCTTCCAAGGATCCACATCTCGCTTGTCCTCTAAGAAGATTAGCCGCGCTAAAAACTTGGGCCAGAAAGGACACATTAGACTCCCCCCCTTTTTTTTTTTTCTGGTTTAGCACCCTTGGAGGACAAACCCCGTTCTTTCACCAACGCCTCCAGCCGATGTAAAAAAGGCTGCATTAACAGGATCATTGCCTTCATCAGCATCAGATGGAATTGCAGGCATTGGCCGCGCAGGAAGCCTTTTGGAGCTGGCTGCGTACCTTTTACTTTGCCTTGTCCCTTCCCAGAAACCATAGCAGATAAATGTTATTGAATGAATCAAATTGGGGAATAAGCCCAGGGTGAAAATGGCAGCTATCCAGGAAACCACCCCTACTCCCAAACCTGAGCCAAACCCAAATATGCCAAACAGCCACAAGTAGCTCAATCTGAAATGGCCGCTGTCTGGCTTATCAAAATGGCCACCACACATGGGCAACTAGACCGCACTAAAATGGCCGCCAAGTGTGGGCCTAATTATACAAAAATGGTCGCCGCACAAGGGCGACTAAACCTCACTAAAATGGCCGCCAAGTGTGGGCCTGAAGCCGCAGCAGAAATGCCAGTTCCACACAATAACTTCTCTGAACAAAGGCCCTGCTCAAAATGGCCGACCCGAGATCCAACTGAAAGACCATCCCAAAGTGGCAACCGGACAGTGCCTTCCTGGCCAGCCATCTGGTCATCTTCAAGGCCTGCTGCAAGTTGGGAGGGGGGGGGTAACAAAGCTACAGCTAACTTATGGAAACCCCACAGGGTTTACAAGTCAACCTGCCTCCCTATAGCACCCCTGGACATCCCTTGATGGTCTCACACCCAAGCTCGAACCTGGGCCAACTCTGTGTAGCTTCCAAGACCTGATTAAATCAGGCAGCCTGGCACCCACATCCAAGTGCTACCCAGAGCTAATTTGCATAATCCCCAAATTCAATTAAATTGGGCCTGCCTAAACCTGCAGGTCAGGGGGTTTGCAGTTTAAAACAGCAACCTTCCCGGGGAAGCATTCTGCAGCTAGCCATTCCCTAGGAGGAACCGTACATTGGTCCCCCCCCCACTTATACTGGAAGCCTTGGGCGGCCTAGGGGGGAGGGAGGAAGGGCCCCGAACTCACCCCAGCAGCCCCTTGCCGAAGCGCTGACACAGGACTCCCTGAAGGTTTTTGTTTGCTTGTTTGTTTTAAATTAATGGGATTTATTTAATTTCCCCCCACTTACCTTAGAAGCCCAGGTGGCGGGGGGGGGGGGGGGGAAGAGAGGAAGGGGCCTGAAACTCACCCTAGCGGCCCCGTGCAGAAGCGTTGATGGCCGGGACTCCCAGAAGTCTGATTGTCCCCCCCCCCACTCATCCTGGAAGCCTTGGGTGGCCTGGGGGGGGAGAGAGAAAGGGGCCCGAAAACCCGTCCCAGCAGTTTTCCCCACACACACCCATCCTGAAAGCCTGGGTGGCCTGGGGGGGAGGAACCTGAGAACCACTCCAACAGCCCCGCACTGAAGCGCTGAAGCCCGGGCCCCCAAGCAGGCACCAACCATACCGCAGGAACTACCGCCATGGCAAAGGCCTCGCCAAGGCGCTCCGTGCCGCCCCGCCACTACACCGCAGCAAAGAATCGCCTGCAAGGCGAGCCGCTGCCGCACAGAGCACTCTGCCGCAGAGCGGCCTCATTCCACGCCGCCACCGGCAACCGCGCCGAAGAAAGTCCTGCCGGATCGTGCCGATCGTCGAGGCCGTCGGTGGGGGGGGGAATGCTCCCGCTGCCGCCGCCGCCACACAAGCCAAGGCCCAATAGGCCCAACTGTGAGCTCCAAAAACGCATGCTCACAGCAGCTGAGCACGCGGAGCAACTGCGATGACGGGGGTGGGGTGCCTGCCCTTAAAAGGCAAGCCCCGCCCCCACAAGCTCCGAGACGCGCAGAAGCGCGAAAACCGTTGCTGCCTCCATTCCAGCGCAGAGGCAAAGCAGCCCCCGGACTCCACGGCGCTGCTGGGAGCCCGGGAGCCCAGTTCTCAGGCTCCACACCCAAAATCCCCAGGGATTTCTCAACCCAGAGCTGGCAACCCTACTGGAGCCTGGGGACGAGACCTTTGCTGCTGCTGCTGCTGCTGCTGAGGAAATGGTTCCATTGGCCTGACCTCAAGTCAAACTATCATCCAAGTTATTGGCTTCCCTGTGTTGTGAGCTGGGGT
The DNA here is from genome assembly GCA_029233225.1 of Lepidodactylus listeri. Lineage (NCBI taxonomy): Eukaryota > Metazoa > Chordata > Lepidosauria > Squamata > Gekkonidae > Lepidodactylus > Lepidodactylus listeri. The sequence goes on from JARCFY010000008.1 coordinate 27,762,064, forward strand.
GGAGTATAGTACTGCTTTTAAAAAAACAAACATTTAATTGACTTTACTTCATTTATACTCCACCTTTCTTCCCAGTGGGGACCCAAAGCAGCTTACAATATTATCCTGTCCTCCATTTTATCCACACAACAACCCTCTCAAATATGTTAAGTGGAGAGTGTGTGACTGGCCCAAGATCACCCAGGGAGCTTCCATGGCAGAGTGGGCATTTGGACCTGTGTCTCCTAGGTCCTAGTGTGGCACTGTAACCATCACAGCATCTTATTACCATTCCCTTAAAAAGGTCCTGCAAAGTCGCAGAGCGCATGTTTTGAATGTGTAGGGTCACTCTTTTCCCTTGTAAAAACAAACAGGAGTCTTGTGGCCCCTTAAAGATTAACAATACAGACAGACATACAGACATGTCAAGGGGCCACAAAAGATGGATGGATGGACGGACGGACGGACGGACAGACAGACAGACAGACAGATAGTTTGCATAAGCTTTCTATAACCCACTTATCTGGTCCAGACAGTAGCAGTTCAAAGTTACTAGTTCCATTTTGGAAAAGTGTCATTTTCCCAACAACAACTTACTGGCCTCAGTCATACACAGGAAACAATTAGGACCAATTATAGTATCACAAAATGTTGAGTCCCAGATTAAAATAGAGGTACTGCAAAATTGTTGGCTTGAGAGCTGAGAAAACAATGTTTCCCCCTATGGAGAAGAACTACTTTGAGGAAACATGTCTGGATCTCTTCCATTCATGCTCTGTGTTACCTTGAGGAAAGCTGTTTCATTCTCCCTGCAACAACTAAATAACAGTTTCTTATACTGTGTAGTTTAAGATTAAAATCAATCGTCTGGAGAGGCTCTTCAGCAGAGAAATGCAGTTTATAACATATGTAGTTATCTCAAGGTTTATAAAAAAAATTTTTTGTTATCCCTGCCTGTTTACGCTGCTGATTTGAAGCGAAGAGTGTCTCTTTTTTTGCTGCCGTGTCACCACTTCATATGGAGAGTGGGATCTACACCCAGCTATAAGATTTGTGTGGGAGGAACCCGGTGCTCCTCTGGAACGGATTCATGGTGGCATTTCTTTTCTTTTGGCAGCCGTTTAGCAGTTTGTTCTCACCCCTGGGTGGAAGGTCATCCAAACGGTGTGAGAGGCTTGATTAACGGCATGTAATTAACAATGAAACACAAAAGAACAGCACAAATATACACAGTCTGTGCTGCTGTGATTCAGTTCACTTTGGAGACCAGAAAGATTCTCCTCACAGAGCTTGTGATTTCTCAAAAAAAAATAAAATGTAGAATTGGAACCACTGCCAAGTATGTATAGCTTGTGACTGGCAATGATGTACATTTGGTGTGTGTCTGTAGAATTTTGTGTGTAAAGATCCAAAATGTTGTGACTGAAATACATGAGGCAAATCAGAAACATTTGCAGAAATGTGCTCATTATGTCAAACTGCTCCTCCAGAGAAAAAAGATGGTTGGTTTGTTTTTAGTTGGAAGAGCAGGCGGAGAAACAGGATGGCAGAACAGAACTTTGAGGTCCTTGAATGGGTGGTATAGTGGGAGATAAATATTTTAATGAATAAAAGCACCAAACATTTTCTCAGGTGTGGGAACTAGAAACCCACCTTAAAAAGTAAAACTAAGTTTCTGAGGCTTCTTAGAAAAATAACTCAGGATTCTGCGATTTGTAACCAAATCAATGATAGCTTCCTGTTTCCAGTGAATAAATAGATTTTCCCAGGGCTCTTTTTCTAGCAGGAGCTCCTTTGCATATTAGGCCACACACCCCTGATGTAGCCAGTTCTCCAAGAGCTTACAGTAGCCCCTGTAAGAAGAGCTCTGTAAGCTCTTGGAGGATTGGCTACATTAGGGGGTGTGTGGCCTAATGTGCAAAGGAGTTCCTGCTAGAAAAAGAGCCCTGGATTTTCCCTCTCAACTGGTCCCTCCCTCTAATCTCCAGAAATTTTCAAACCCAGAGTTGGCAACCCTAGTTAGGGGTAATTTTTTGGTGGTGTGAGACCTTAATTTTTCTTAAGCAAAACCTTTGGAGTTAAAAATAAAAGACCTGAAGGCCTAAAACAGACCTGTGACTAGAACTTTGGTTATTGTTGTCTTATTTCAAAGAAGCCGCCACTGATCTCAGAGTGCCGTCCTCTTAATGGCTTAGGCTGGCTGCTAAGTCCTATGCCAGTCCATCTCAGAGGTATACTGGTGGCGCTCAAGGACCCGTTGGCATATATTATGAGACGTTTTTGGATCCAGACAGATGTTCCTGTGATATTCGCTTTAGGAAGGTTTTGTGATCAGCGCCCAGCTGATTGGTTACTGCTCTTGCTGAAAACAGACATAATCGTAAGAGTGTGAAGGTTACTGCTCTGTTTAGGATATTTCCTGAGGAAGAATTCCATTTCAAATGTTGAAAGCAATCCGGAAACGATGCTGTATAGGATTTTTCTTATGATTTAATGGAACTGTATTTTCTATAATTGTGAATTGTATACATTTCAAACAGATAAACATTGCATAAAAACACTGTATAAAAAAAAAGAATTCTGTGACTCATTGAAACTGTATTTTCTGTGCATTTCAAATAGACATTATTCATTGCATTTACAAGTTGTTTGACTGTTGATACTTTGGGGTCTGATGTTCCCGGTTGTTTTTTTATTCTGTCTGCAACATTAGGCTGTGTTTATCATTATTTATTACATATTACGATATGCCATTGCTAAGCACTGCATCAGCATCAGGATGATGTAGCTGTGAAGCTGGCAGAGAAATGGGTGGCTCCAGAGGCAGAGTGGGGCTTAGATGGCATTCTAAGGCTCCTGGCCTGGGTGATATATAGGGTTGCCCGTTCCAGATTGGGAACTATCTGGAGATTTTGAGGCTGAAGCCTGAATAGGGTGGGGTTTGGGGAGGGGAGGGACTTCCATGGGGTATAATACCATAGAGTCACCTTCCAACGAAGCCATTTTCTCCAGGTGTTACTAATATCTGTTGCCTGGAGAACAGTTGTAATTCCAGGAGATCTCCAACCACTGGAGCTTAGCAGCTCTAGCACCCAGCACCTGTGTTTTACAGCAGTAATTGACTCTGCCATACAAAGTCATAATCCCCGTACAGAGGAAAAATACAGCTGCCTCTAGTCATCTTTCCAAGATCTGGTGGAACTGAGGATGGCAACTAGGTATGCATTTAGTCACAGCTCTGCTAAGCACTCTGAAAACCTCGGCCAGGACACCCATACCTGAGATGAAAGGACTGTATTTCTCTGGTCTCTGATCTGCACACTTAGAAGTTTGGTGATGGGAACTCTGGAAAAGGTGTCCCCAAAGGGAGCACTTTGCATGAACAGTCAAGGGATTAAAAGTATATTGTAGTATATGGTCTGACACTGCTCAGATGACTATGCTACCATAGAGTTTTTTTGGGGGTTGCCAGAGCGTTGCCCTGGCAACCCCCCCAATGTGGTGACGTCACTTCCGGGTGACGTCACCGGGCAAAGAAGGACTCCCCCAACGCCCCCAACGTGATGACGCCACTTCCGGGTGATGTCATTTTGTTGGGGAAGTTGTCCTGGCTGGACGACTTCGGGGGTGGGGTTTCCCCTGCCGGCCAAATGCTGGCTGGTGGATCGGGAACCCCTGTAGTGGGGGATCCCACACCCCCCGGGCTGACTTGGCAACCCTAGGCTCCTCTGTCCCTTGTGTGTGTTGCTGTAACTACTCTTGCCTCCTCAACAGTTGGTAGCAGAACATACGTACAGTGCAAAAAGGGAGACACCCTCTCTTGCTGCAAGTAGGGAGCCCAGGGAGCACAAACTCAGGCCAGGGTTACTACGTTTCATTTTACTTGGAACACTGCTGCTGCTGATCGCTCATTGATGGTGCCTATTGCCTTGCAGGATCAGAGTCCCATGGATCAGAGCCACCATTTTAATGTAATCTCTTTCAAGTGATGGGTAAGTGACGGCTCAAAGGATACACCATGCCACCACATGGGAACCTCCAAGGGGAATGGGGCATGTCAGAACTTCCAAGAGTACCCTAGGCAGTTGTGGAGTTCACTTTGCTGCTCGTTGCTACCATGGGCGTCAACTACGGGGGGGCTCGAGGGCTCGAGCCCCCCCCCCCAAAATTTTCCTGGGGGGGGCTCAGCCCCCCCCCCGGCAAAATGAACGCCCGCCGGTGGCCAGTCAGCTGGCCATCGCCGCCTCTCCTTCCCCCCCCACCCCCGGCCTGCCCTCCTGCCTCCCTGGGGTGGGGCAGGGCTGGGGGGGAGAGAGGCTGCAATGGCCAGCTGACTGGCCACCGGCGGGCGTTCATTTTGCCGGGGGTGGCTGAGCCCCCCCCCCCGGGAAATGCGAGGCGGAGCGGGAGCCAGGGGCCCGCAAGGGTGACGCGCCGGCCCCCGGCTGCAGGCAGCAGCAGCGATCCTGCCGCCCGAGGTGAGCGGGGAGAGGGAGGGAGGGAGGGAGGGGGCAGGGAGCATGGCGGGCGGGCGGGCCCGGCCCGGGGGAGGGAAGCGGCGGCGGCGGCTCCCTGGGGCGGGGGGGGGGGGGAGAGCGGCGGGGACATGGAGTTTTCCTGGGGTTTTCCTGGGGTTACTACTGATCTCCAGACTACAGGGACCAGTTCCCCTGGAGGAAATGGCAGCTTCTGATGGTGGACTCTATGGCATCGTATCACTGGTGAGCTCCTCCCCTCTCAAATCTCCCCCCTCTCCAAATCCCAAACTTTGTCCTCAAACCACCAAGGACTTCTCAAGCCAGAGTTGACAATCCTGCCCACCTCCAAGCATTGCTGACATTTTATATGCCATGAATGTAGCATGATAAGGGTTAAAGGGGGCAGAGTACTAGGATTGCTGGGATGGATAGGAGATGGAATCAGTGAGCCCCCTGGCCAAAACAATGGCTGCACGCACTAAATAATCCATTTTCAATGCACTTTCCAACTGGATTTTTACTGTGTGAACTGGCAAAATCCAACTCAAAAGTGCATTGGAAGTGGATTATTTAGTGTGTTTGACTGCAGCCAATGAAGGCTTGAGGCAGCCTGTTAGCATTGCAAGTGATTGTGTTTGATGATGCAGAACCTCAGCTGTGTCTGGAGTTCCTTCCATGGCTGCCCAGTGTCCATCCCTGTGCAAAGCTCAAACCAGGATCCTTAGGTATGCTACACCAGTGGATTCCCATTGCGCTATTCCTTTCCCTGAAGTCCCACCTGCCTTGGTGTTTATGGATAATGTCAATGCTGGGAGATTCCCAGTACCCTATGCTGTGTCTCATTCATGTGTGCCCAGCTGGGTGTGTGGTCACAGGACTGCATTAGATGTGGGTTCTAGTCTGGATACTTCCTTTTTTTTGGCTGGTTTCAGCCTGTTGTTGGCCAAAAGGTGTGTGTTGTGCATAATTCCTGGGCATATCGTCATCTGCCATATGGGTGCCTTTGCCCAGTGAGCTTCTTGGAATGGCTGTCGTGATTGTGTAGTGTTTCTGTACAAGGGGTGTGTGGTGATCGTCTACAAAAGTCCTTCCTCTCCTCCAGGACTCTGAACCAATCCTTGTGGCAAATCCAAGTGATTGTCAGCCAATCAGAGCCCATGGAACTCCACTGGATGGGAGTGGGGGGGAGCAAGCCTCAGTTTTAAAAAATGGAGGAAAAAGACTTCTCAGATAGGGGCTTGGAGGCTCTGGTTAAGAGTGTCAGATTAGTCAGGATTTTTAGAAAGGGTTTTTTTAGACAGGGTGAGTAGATTTAGGGATGAAAGTTTATTTTTTGTGATAAATAAGCACCCTCCTAAAAGCCAGAAACACCAAATTTACCAAAGCAGTCTCTGAGAGTGACAAACTATGAGGTGAAAGGGAGCACTACACCTTTGAGGCAACCTGTGTTCTGATAACCAGGTCCAGTAAGCCTGAGGAAAGGAAGCAAGAATCTCCCCTCAGGGTTTATTTACTTTAGTTTGGGCCCAGCTACAAAGCATTACATCTCAAGGGAGAAAGGTTATAACAGCTGGGTCCCAGTGGAGAGTCACTTTACTCTTATAAACTGAATCATTACACACCTCACAGTTACTCTGTTGAATACCTTATTTTCTGTTTAATAAAACTTGTTGTTTTGCCTTCACCTGTGTTTATATCTTAGTCAAATCAAATAAATACACCAAGGAGAACTAAATTTACCTCATAAATACATTCAGTATCATTAAGAAACCTGTGGGGGCATGCAGTCTGCATGCTTTCGAAACCTCATCCAAAAACGTGTGTCACCTATTCTCATGAATGTGGGTGGTTGGTGATTCAGAGACAGTGAGAAGCTAGTGTGAGGGAGGGGCCATTTTAGAAAGGGTCCAGACAACTACAGGGAACCCTGAGGTGTTTCAGCCAAAGTAAGACTAAATAAAGCCTTGATACTAGGGTGTAGCTGTCCCAGAGCTTCATCCTACTCAGCCTCTTCCCGTGACCACCACAGTCTGCATCCCTCATGTCTGGCAAAAGGCTGGTGCTTCTTAGTCCCCTTCACCCACCCCAAGACCTAAACCTTTGCATGGAAGAGGTTGTGGTCATTGCCCCTGCCAAATGAACAATAGAGGAATGTGGGTAGTATGGCTGGCATGGCCCTGTTTCCTTTCCTGCATACGTGGCTGACTAAAGAGAGAATGTATGCAGGAGGGAGGCTAAAACCTGATACGTAGTCATCATTCCAGAGCACCGCACCTGTCATGCCACAACCTTCCTTATTGTGCAGGGGTGCTCTGTTCCCTTGGTTTGCACCACTGCCATCATAGGTGCTATGGGCACATGTTGGTTGGTTGCTTCTGTCTCTGTCTACCACAAAAGTGTCATCAGCATGCTGTGTCATGATTGTTGGGTTGTAGAGGAGTTGCTGTGGACTCTGGTGCAATTGCTATGTTTTCTGCACCTCACCAAGTGGTCTTTCTTTTATATACAACTGCTCTGCTGAGAGAGTGTAGGGTATCAACCAGCAGTGCTGCTGCTGTGCTAACATCAGTGGTGTGCTGGAGTTGGGGCCCTAGGATGGGGCCATAAATGACCCTTCCAGATTGCTATCATGGAAGAAAAATACAGACATTGTTCAGGCACTTAATTTTTTTCTTCTCCAGCAGAGTGAATGGCAACTTCAGGGGACAAGGTGATTTAGATTATGGGAACAGCATGTGCATCCCCTGTGGCTGCACTGAAAAAAAGGGAAAAACAAAAGTTGTGAGGTTTGATTATGGATCTCACATGTTTTGACCCTTATAATCAGGAATTTCAGACAGCCGATATGTTCTGTTTCAGGAACTGTTCACTAACGATTCTTGTCTGTCATTTCAGACAGAACCATTTTAGTAATGGTTCTCTGACAGAATATATTTCCCCTTTCAGACACAAATACTTCTTTCCTATTAGGGAAGCGTTCCTGAGCCGTTTTACCTGCAAACTGCTTCCAAGTGGTCTTCTATTTCTTCTATTGTTCTTGAAGCACTACAGGGTGCTGTATAAAATGCCCCATAACACTTCCTCCAATGAGGTTTTTGCGCCCTTTTTCACCCTGCGGGCAATTTCCGTCTTTTTTTTTAACGCTTGACTTAGAGCACTATGGTGCTGTAACACAACTCCAAAACAGCGCAATAGCGATCCTGTTGGGATGCCTGGACTCCACTGAGATACATGAGATACAATTGTTTCTATGGCATTCTAAGGCATTCCAATGGGGTCACTAGTGCGCTGATTTGCTGGTTTGTTTTAGTGCCATAGCGCTCTTGAAGAACATTAAAAAAATGATGGAGATGGCCCATGTGGACGAAAAAGGGTGCGAAAAGAAAGTGGCACAGTCTGAAATGCCAAACCGCTTCAGAGACGGCTCCTTACCGGGAGGGAAAGGCTGTGTGAAATGGCTGTCCCTGTACCGGTTTATTCCCTGACGGTACAGTAACGTTTTTAAAAGGGTAATGTGAAATTTCCTGTTAGCAGTACTTAGTATCTTAAAAAGCACGTTCAGATGCTCATGGCAGGGGTAAAGTTCAACATGACTCATAGCTTAGTATTCTACCCGTGATGCTACATCAGCGCGCCTGTCCTGGATGTCTGTATTTTGAATTTTTTCCTTCCCAACTGCCCAAAGAAATTGCACCAGGGGGGAAAAAGACCATCACTTTGTTGCACTATTTTGCCTTCATGAGCAAGAATCAGAAAGGCCGTGTTTTGATCAACAGAGTAACCTGTCATAGATTTCACACACAAGTGAAAGATTTTTCAAGTCCGTGACAAAAATGCCTTCACAGGTCATTGTGAATTAGAATTGAAACATAATGTTCCTTGGAAAGGTCTGGGTGAATTTCTCAGGGTTGTATCAAGAAACTGAAATGGAGAGGGCAGGGGAGATTTAGGTGGAATTAAACGATTTATTGTTTTCTAAACCAAAATGATATTTCTGTTGAGCAGCTTAAAGAACTAGATTGAAATAAGTATGATTTTCAAACCACAAGATGTTGCTTACTAGTTAGATCTGGGGAATATTGTTCTGTGGTTGGTAAAGGTTAACTGATTTCACCAGCGGGAAAGAAAGAATATACCGGTACATTATTTTGCCACAACGTGCAAAAGAAAAAAAAAAACCCAATAATTTAAGTATTGCTCAGATGCTATGGCTTGTCATACTGATCTGATCATTTGAGGAATGTGGATTGTTTTACTGATTAAAAATACTCATTTGTAACATACATGTTTGTCATTGGACCAATCAAAGAGATGAAAGTGTCTGAATTAAACTTGCCAGAATTAGGCTGAGTGGGGATGAATGAATTCCTTTTGTTCCCTTCTTCTATTGTTCTGCAATTTTGCTTTGTGCTGCATTTCATGCCTTCTTATTTCTGGAGAATTTCTAAATTAAGTCTGGAACTGAAGCATGCATAGTGTGCCTCCACTTTCAGTTCCTTCAACTCATTCATGTCTTTCCTCCCCTCTGATTGAATGAGGCAGATGTGTACATGGCTAAAGCACTGCAGAACAGTCCTAAGGTGATCAAATGTGTCAAGATTATTTTTGCATGGTGTTTTACTGATGTGCACCCCCTCCCCATACATTAATACACCTGTACATCAATAAAGCATCACATACAAAAAAAAATCTTGATCCAGCCATATATACATTCATATCACGGTTGCTTTTTTACAGGTATTCATAATATGCACATCAGTAAGGGGATGCATGAGTGTAAATGAACTAAAAGAGCTGATAATTGTAGTGGATTCCAAATGCACAATACTTTGCATAACACTCAGAAATAACAAACAGGACAAAAGAGATAGATCAAGATGGGTAGCTGTGTTTGTCTGTCTGTAGGAGTAGAAAAAAGAGTCCAGTAGCACCTTAAAGACTAACAAAACTTGTGGCAGGGTATGAGCTTTTGTGAGTCACTGCTCACTTTTTCATATAAAGGACAAGAGAGGATACCTGATCTAGCAGTTTCACTTCAAACACAAGACTACGTAATCAGGAGCTCCATAGGATTGCCAGCCTCCAGGTGGACTAGGAGATGTCCCGCTTTTATAATTGATCTCCAGCTGACAGAGATCAGCTCTCCTGGAGAAAATCACTGTTTTGAAGGGTGGACTCTCTGGCATTGTACCATGCTGAGGCCCCTCCCCAAAGCCCACCATCTCCTGGATCCATCCACAAAGTCTCCAGGTATTTTCCAACCCAGACCTGGGGGAAAATTTGGATGATGAGAATTTTGAAAGCATTCTTAAGTACCAAGAGCTCCAACCACTAAACTTCCCTGTGGCTTTGCTTCACCTGACCTTTTGCTTTTATTTTCAGTACCTCTGATCTTCAGTTCTGCGTCACTACCACCCCGGGTTCCTTGCTGTCTGGCCCAGGGACAGACATGACTGTATTATGAGATCACTAAGGCCAATCAAAGCCTATTAGCAGTGAGGGTAATGTATCCTGGGTCACCATTGCCCTCACTCTGAATAGATGGACTTTTTTTCACTCCTTTCAGAAGAATCCCTGACTCACCCTACCATCCAAATCACTGAAATAAAATGCTGCTTGTTGCATATTTTTGCAAGACCCACCTCTGTCTTGTGTTTTTTTTTTAAAGTAAAAAACATAAACTGCAATAGATGCAGGGGATAATTATAATACTTACCATTGATTGTCCCAATTACATCTAGTGGTTGTCCATAACACTCAACCGCCTGCATTCCATCTTATATTCTAATAGCTACCCATAACCCTCATCTGCAGATAGCTAAATCTGTGGATTGGGACCACACAGAGGCTACATAGATTTTTCAGCAAAAAGAATCTCGGCTCTTCAAAAAATATGGGGGGCGGTTTACATTTCCCCATAAGTAAAACAGAGTGCCTCTGTGCAAGTGCAGAGAACTCACCTATCTTGGCAGCTGGAGGAAGATGGGAGCTCCATGCTGCCTGGGAGCCGCACTGGGCTCAGCAGCAGCAACACAGCCCAGGAAGAGCTCAAAGGCCACTCCAGGCCTGGTGGCACCTGCCAAACATCCCCGGACTCATTGCTGGGCCCATCAGCAGCTGCACGAAAGTCCAGGGGCTATAGGGGGCTCAGTGAGAGAGTGAGGGGAAATGGGGTTCCCTCCCCGTGATTCTTGCAGTCCCCTCCCCCATATTTCTTTATTTTAAACATTCTTATGCTGCCTTTCCACCTGATTTAGGGTCCCCTGTATAGCAATCACAGTCCTGCTGTGCTTTCAAAACAATGCTAATTTAAGGGGGACTCTTGGTAAGGGACCCTCCAATGTCCCCCTGCAAGTGTACCGCCTTCACTTTCTCCTGCATATACATAGCTGCCTACCCAGGCAGGATATGAAAGTAATAAGAAACAGAGTATGGGAAAACCTTATTTTGAAACCATCCTCAGCAGCCCAGTTTGATAATATGGTACGTTTTCTTTGCTACAGATGATGGCCTCAGATGGACTGACCGTAGTCAACCAGTGCAGGAGAGCTGCGTTTTCTTCATTCCTCAGGCAGGCTTAGAAGATGCCAATGTCACCTTTGACTGTTGCTGAAGCAGCGCAGAACGCTGAACCCAGGTCTCCAAAGGTAAAAAAATATATATTAAGATCCTCTTTGATTTCTAACTAGGCAGGTGGGAGGAATAAAGATGAAACAGCCCCCCCCCCCTTCTTCTCTCAAATGCTTCTGGCCTTTTTCGGCGGGCACCTTCTTTGCCTGTTGTTACAGTTTTTAATCCGAGATGGCAGTGAACACAAGTAGTCGATCCCGGGAGTGCATTCCTGGCTTTTAAAAGAGGTTTGCTGTATTAGAACCAGGATTTTCTTCCTTTTATATTGTGTTGCTTCCTGAAGCTGTGGAAGGGAGGGAGAATGTTGCGCTTAAGTAGCCAAGAGAGATGATGAGTAAATAAGGCAAGAAATCAATGACTGATTTCAATGATCCATTTTCGTGCAGGCTGCCCCACTTATTTTTGGTTTTGGTTGCTTTGCAAATTAATGAGTTTTTCTCATGCCTTTGCATCCTGCTGAGGACAATCATCCCTGTACTGCGGCATTAAGAGATTAGTATTGTTAGGTTACCTCGTAATGATTAGTTGCTGTATTGTGCAGGGAGTCTGGTTATGCAGCCTTCTGTCAAGGTGCGTAATTCCCTTTCATTTTTGCTTTCAGTCTACCCCCCCATCATGTCTCTCAGCACAGCTATCTGGGTTGCCAAAATGCCTGGAGGAAAATGTCATGACCATTTCACAGAAGATGAATGTGAGGCAATGGGAAGCTGAAGCTTTTCAGGACGTGCAGGTGTCAGACCCCTCAGGTTGGGGGCCAGAGTCTGGGAGGGTCTGGCCTTCCAGCTTCTCCTTTTCCAGTGTGCCTGTGAGCAGTGCATAGGAGAGGGCATTCCTCCACCCTGGTTCTCTCTCTTCTCAGCCTCTGTCTATCTACTGGCTCTGAAGACAACCTGATCTCCTTCCTCCTTAGCTGTATCCAGGCAGGCCTTATAAAGGAGAACCTTGGGTGGGACATTCCCAGGATCCCACCAATGTGTTGCAAGCCCCTTCAGTGACTGGTTTCCCAGCCAATGAGCAGTCACCCCTCTGCCCTCTCCAGCCTGCCATTTTCCCTCCAGGTCTTTAAAAAACCTCCCCTAGGCCCTTCTCCTCCTCACAAACCTTGTCTCCCTATATGTGCATGCCTGAGTAAAAGACAAGATCAGTGTGATGATGCTGAGGTGAAGTCAGAGAACGTGGGTATGAAGCATTGAATTGTAGCAAGTGTGGAACCTAGGGTTGTCAGACCCCTGTTCTGAGTGGAGGTTCCCCTGATTTTGGGGGCTGCAGCTGGCTGGCAGAGAACCCCCCACCACCAAGCCCAGCCCCCAACAATGGCTACCCATGGCCACCCCTCTCCCTCAACACCTGAGAGATTTAAAGGGCCCTCCAGCTGAGAGCATGTGACCTGCCAATAAGCTAGAGGGCCCTTTAAATCTTGTAGGAGGGAGGGAGAGGGGTGGCCACTGGCTGCATGCCTGAACTGCGGTGCATTAAACTCTCACTGGCCCAAAGCATTTAAAGGGTCCCTTTAAATGCTTTTGGCCAGTGGGGGCTGGGCCTTATGTGCCTAAATTCCAGGTGGCATCACTGCTTGGAGTTCAGGCATGTGGCCAGCAGCTGCCCCCTTTCTCCCACAAGATTTACAGGGCCCTCCAACTGATTGGCGGGCCATGTGCTCCCCAGGTCAGCTGGAGGGCTCTTTAAATCTCACAGGAGAGGAGGGAAGGGGTGGCCACAAGTGATTGTTGCTGGGGGTGGGGACATCCCTACTGGAATGCCCCCCCCAAGTCCCCTGCCAGAGATGAAGCCGGACCTGGCAACCCCAGTGATACCATGGTCACTCTGATTAGAAAGCAGCCCTGATCTTGGAAGTTATGTCAGATTAAAGAGTGTTTGTACTCCCATGGTTACAACTGATCTCCAGACTACAGGGATCGGTTCTCCTGCAGGAAATGACTTTTTCTGAGAGCACTTTGATATCACATCCCCACTGTACTCCCTCCCTCCCCTCCCCTCCCTTCCCCAATACGAACATAACATAAGAACATAAGAGAAGCCAATGTTGGATCAGGCCAATGGCCCATCCAGTCCAACACTCTGTCACACAGTGGCCAAAAAACCCAGGTGCCATCAGGAGGTCCACCAGTGGGGCCAGGATACTAGAAGCCCTCCCACTGTTGCCCCCCCCCCCCCGCAAGCACCAAGAATACAGTGCATCACTTGTCCCAGACTGAGAATTCCCATCTATACCTTGTGGCTAATAGCCACTGATGAACCTCTGCTCCATATGTTTCTCTAATTCCCTCTTGAAGCCATCCATGCTTGTAGCCACCACCACCTCCTGTGGCAGTGAATTCCATGTGTTAATCACGCTTTGGGTGAAGAAGTACTTCCTTTTATCTGTTCTAACCCAACTGCTCAGCAATTTCGAGTGCCCATGAGTTCTTGTATTGTGAAAAAGGGAGAAAAGTACATTTTTCTCTACCTGCTCTATCCCATGCATAATCTTATAAACCTTGATCATGTCACTCCTCAGCTGTTGTTTCTCCAAGCTAAAGAGCCCCATGCGCTTTAACCTTTCTTCATAGGGAGAGTGTTCTAACCCTTTTATCATTCTAGTGGCCCTTTTCTGCCCTTTTTCCAATGCTATAGTATCTTTTTTGAGGTGTGGCGACCAGAACTGTACACAGTACTCCAAATGAAGTCACACTATTGATTTATACAGGGGCATTATGATACTGGCTGATTTGTTTTCAATTCCCTTCCTAATAACCCCCAGCATAGCATTGGCCTTTTTCATTGCAGTCGCACACTGTCTTGACATTTTCATTGAGTTATCTACTACGACACCAAGATCTCTCTCTTGGTCAGTCTCCGCAAGTTCGGACCCCATCAACATGTATTTATAGTTAGGATTTTTGGCTCCAATGTGCATCGCTTTGCACTTGGCCACACTGAATCCCATTTGCCATGATTATGCCCACTCGCCCATCCTCGATAGATTCCTTTGGAGTGCCTCACAATCCCCCCAGTTCTCACCACCCTGAACAACTTCGTGTTATCTGCAAATTTAGCCACTTCACTGCTTACTCCCAACTCGAAATCATTAATAAACAAGTTAAAAAGCATCAGACCGAGTACCGATCCCTGCGGTACCCCACTGCTTACCACCCTCCACTGAGAAAATTGCCCATTTATACTCATTCTCTGTTTCCTTTTAATTAGCCAGTTTTTGATCCACAAAAGGACTTGTCTTTTCATCCCGTGACTGTTGAGCTTACTTAGGGGCCTTTGTTGAGGAACTTTATCAAAAGCTTTCTGGAAGTCAAGGTAAACAACATCTATTGGGTCCCCCTTGTCCACAGGTTTGTTCATTCCCTCAAAGAACACTAACAGCTTACTGATACAAGATCTTCCCTTACAGAACCCATGCTGAATCTCCACTCTTCCTACTCCACCCCAAATCTCCAGGAATTTCCAAAGCTGGAGTTGGGCAGCCTTATCTAAGAGGGCTACTGCTCTGGAACTATTGTTCAGCATCAAGATTTCTAACACATTAAGGTTTCAGTCAAGATCAGAGACACTAATGCTCAAAAACACATGGAAGGAGAATAAACCTTGCTTGAAATCACAAAGGAAGTTAAAGTATAAATGAGATTTTTAAAAAGGTAACCTCACATATTTCTGACCTAAATCACCATGCAGTTAGCAAATCACTCATGTCTTACTTTCTCAATATCAGTAGGTCAGGCAAGCTAGCTTCTTAACCACTGTGTGGCCTTCAGGGTCTCAGAAATCAGAAGCCTGAGAAGAGTTTTCAAACAGCCATAAAGTCAGTAAAAAGCTATTGTATGTTGGAAAGAGTATACAGTCCAAAAATGCACTCGGGAACAGCTGAGCAAAGGACAGTGAATTCTCATCACAACTCTGAAAAACTGAAAAACCAGTATGATTGATTTAGTGACAGACTCATGTATCTGCATTGGAGCAAATAGTAGATCCTTGGGGTCAGATCACACAAACACTGTTAATTGTCAAGGATGCTTCTTTCCTTGTCTGGATTCTACCATATTGATAGTAAATTGGTCATCTATCATTAGCCAAAGTAATAAATTTGCATGCCATAACTCCCTTTAGAAAAATTATAGCTTCTATCACAGTGAAAGAGCCCAATGGCTGATAATTCTGGACAGGATAGATTGAGGATGCAGGTGGAAAAATTGTAATGAGATTGGTTTACAAGGATGGCACAACAACTGTAGTGACCCAAAAGGCATCTTTCCTCTTCCTTCTGATGCTCTGGATATCATTTAAAAAGCCATGCTATCTCACAGATTTGACAGTATTTCCCCATAAATGTCTTCCAGATTATCTACAAATGTATGGACTGGTTCCAAAATAGATGCACAGTAAACCATGAATTCTGTGTTTCAGCCCATGGACTTATCTGCACTTTCCATGACTGTCAGCATAGCAGAAAGATGGAGCTAAGAAGGAGATTGTACTTTGTGAACAAGGAATGTGTGGTGGACAGGTGGGAACCTTGCACCAAAGTGAGTTCTGCTTGGTGTTTGGAGAGTAGAGAGAGCAGCAGCACCGTGATGCTGGGCAGCCATATAACTTCCTAAAGTGATGCACCAGTTTCACATTAGGGTTCTTTGGTGACCCTTCTGAGGAGGTTAAAATCTGAATACAAATAACCTGTGTATACCTGTGTGTACTGCAGTGGCTCAGAAGTTAAGACACCGAGCTGCGGACCGGAAGGTTGGTAGCTCGGCAGTTCAAGATCTGAGTGCCACGTGACAGAGTGAGCTCCTGTCTCTGGACCCTGCTCCTGCCAACCTAGCAGTTCAAAAGCAGGAAGTAGATAAATAGGTACCACTTCGATGGGAAGGTAACAGTGTTCTCTGTGCCTTGGCATCTAGTCATGCCGGCCACAGGACCAAAGAAAAAAGTCTTCAGACAATGCTGGCTCTTTGGCTCGGAAACAGAGATGAGCACTGCCCCCTAGAGTTGGATTTGGCTGGCTTTTGGGCAAGGGAAACCTTTACCTGTGTAGTGCAACACACATGCACACACACAGTGGCCTGCTCACTGCCTGGATGTATTTGCCACAGCATGAGTACTGAGTCTGCACATGGACAAATGGTAGATGCTCAGGTTGTCCTGGCTCTGCTTTTCTAATATGTTCTATATTCTGTGCTCATTTTATGGCAAACGTGTTGTTAGGATACAGGAACTTGTCTGTTATGTGTATAGGGCAACAGACCACACTCCCATCTTGCGACTTCATAGAGCTGGGAGCCAGGGGCACATCTAACGTATCTTGGAAGGCTATCTCTTGCAATTGTTTGATTTGATTTTGATTTTTCTTGTAGTCTTGCACAGTGGAAAAGCCATGTGATTCTTAGCAGGGTTGTTACTAGCCTTGCTTACGGTGGATATACAAAGAGAGTCCGGCTCATTTGGACTAGGGAGCTTTTGCAAGCTTGGTCATCCTTGACTAGCCCAAGAACTACACAGCTTTTTGAAGCCTTCAAGAATTGTACTTTGGAGCTTCCTTTGGTGTTGCACAGCTCCCTGAAAGCCATGCTTTGTATCTAGAATTTAGACACAGGTACCACAACTTTCTCAATCTGTATGGAATTTGCATAATTCTTTGATTAAAAAGAAACCTGACTCTTTAAAATGAAAGCTTTAACATGACCACTGAAACGCGCAGTGATTTGTTCAGGCCCTAAAATATACTAACTTTCCAGTCATTTATTCTTTCAAGTGCAGGAATGTGAAGTGGTTTTGGATTCTGCATAATACTCTTCTGGATCAAAATAAGCAATAATTATAGCTTTTGCTTGTTGGAGAACTTAATTATAGCTTTTACTTGTTGGATAACATTACTTATTTATAAAATCCAAACATATGAAGGTCTCTCCATAGCCCAGGTGTTTGGAACAAAAATAAAACCAAATCTATTTGTGTGCCTCTATATCCAGGATTATTAGCTTGCAATCTAGTTATCCTGAAGACAAATGAAGTAAACTCATTATTTTCCATGTTGCTGTTTTTACTCTCTGGAAAAAATTTGGAGAAAAGTAACAAAAGCAGATTTTTTATAGACCTGCCTATTTTCATGCTGAACAATGGTATGTCAAAAATGTAGAAGCTGATTCATAAATAGACATATTCCAATTACAAATGAGACCTACTTTCCGCACTGTAAGATATTTTCTTACAAGAATGATTTGCAGGTAGGGAGTCTTCAAGAATTCTCATCCAAATTTCTGCCTGGATTTTGGAGTTCTGAATTACTTTGTCTTGCTTTCGGAATGGATCTGTTAGAATAGCAGTTCTCCATAGTTCTGTTTTTATTTTTATTTTTTAAAAAGCAATGTGAATGTGCCATTTGTCACAGCTTTTAGCTTCTTTCAGTCATATATATCTTTATCCTGTTCCCCCAGTATGCACATGTCCATTTAGAAAATCCTACTGAAACAATCTAAATGTAATTGTGCATAGTTGTAGCTACATGTGTACGTGTGGTGTTTTAACCATGTTCAGGAGTGTATGTATTTCACAGTAGAAGACAACAGAAGATGACTCATGATGCTGTCACATCTTATCCTGTTGCATGGATATTTGCAGTGTTTTTATTAAGGAGCACATGCACATTAGAGGGGGGAAAGATGCAAGTGAACTGAGGAAACTTAACTGTGTGGCAAACACTTTAATGCTTCTATTTGGGCCTTTAAGGATACTACTAGGGTTGCCAACCTCCAGGTGGTGGCTACAGATTGCCCACCATTACAGTTCAATAATAAAATAAATTAATAAATAATAAACTGATCTCCAAGCAACAGAGAGCAGTTCACTTGGAGAAAATGGCCTCTGTAGAAGGTGGGCTCTACAGCATTATACCCAGCTGAAGTCCCTCCCCTCCCCAAACCCTGTAGTCCCCAGGCTCCACCCCCCAAATCTCAAGGTATTTCCCAACCCAAAGCAGGCAACCGTAGATACTACAGTTGCTTAAAAATATAAGAAAACAGAGATTTTCAGAAAACAAACTCTGTGCCTCATCATCTGTACTTGCATGGAATGTCAGCAAACACACACACAGGCATTCAGGACAGATTTCTTACCATTCCTGTTCCTTTCCTACCCATTTAAGATGCACAGTGTTCAACTCCTCCTTCCTCTACTGGAAACCCCACAGGTAGCCTTAGTAGTGGAACTCAGCTACTCAGGAGCAAGAGATCAGCAATAGATTGGAAGTGCTGGTTTCTCTGAAAGGAGAAAAAAGACGGGAGTCTGGCGAGAGATCTAGCGAGTGATTGCGGCTTCATTACAAAGGCCGCTTTGCTGCTGAAACAGGTTATTGCCTGTCACAAGCTGTTTTTATTTTCCAGCTGCTGGCTGGTGTAGGTCTTGGCCTGACAATAAAAGCAATCTATTCATTCTCTCCTCCGAGCCCCTCTTCTTTTTGTAAATCGCACAGCTCTTTCTCTGCTCCGGGTTTATAGACTATTATCCATTTTTTTCTGACAACGGATCATTCTGTATCGCTCAGTCTCTCTTTATTACACAGCACAAAGTGGGGGGCCATAGAGGATTGTGGCAGTTTTCACCATGTTTGCCCATCCTGCTGCGTCATCATCACGGGTGGGAAAGCTGCACTCTAAACTGCACAGGCATTGTGTTGCAAGCTGCTTTTCAGCCGCCTATCCAGTTCCCCTCTTGAATTTATAAAGTGTTCACAGGTTTGAAATGAGTCCTTCTTCCAGGATAGCAGATGATATCTGTTAACCTGTTAGCTCCCAGAATGACTTTGAATTACAAGGGATATTTTATCCATAGCATAAAAGAAGCGAGATCCCATATAAAAGGAACCAGAAACAATCCAAATAGTATTCAACTACTTTTAATTCGGTTATGCAACATGAAGATGTTAAAGCAACAAGGCTCATTCCCTCATTTCAACATTTTATTGCAGATTCCTTGACCTAAGAGGATACATTCTCGGGGGGAAAAAATCCAAAGAACAACAAAATTCTAGAAGTTAAATTTGCTACTGTTCCTCTCAATCCAAGAGGATAAATTCCCCCAAACAGAAATAGCTACTACTTCCTCTCAACCCAAGACAACAAATTCCCTGAAACAGAAATCTCAACAAATTTTAACTCATTTTACCTCAGTGCTGATCCTTCTTATCCTTCTTACCTCAGTTCACTCAGAGAAGGAGGGGGGGGGAGAGAATACAAAGGGGAAGATCAGCCTCTTTTTCTACCCCTGCAGAGCCCTGCTGCCACTATTATTCCCTTTTCAGAGTATCTTCCCTCTTATATCATAAACTGACATCATCCTGGCCAAATCTACTATAGTATAACCCTGGCCAAATCTGTTTACCAGTTGAGGGTCCCCCACAAGATACCTGGAATTCAGCAAGAACTCTTTGCCTGGTCATTGTGACATAAAGGGTGGGGGGATGCAAATTCCACGTGGATTCCTCTTCATCATTCTGGGTAATGTCACTTTTTTTGGCTTTCACTGTTACCACTTAAAGTACCAGGAATTCAATGTCCAGATATGTTCTGGGTCATCTTCTCCAAGGCTCATCCCAGAATATTAGGAAGTTGCCTAACTACCAATCCTAACACCAGATCTTAGATCATAAGTGATACATCTGGGGATGTTGGATTTTGAACCTGCGCCAAACCTGTCCAGACAAACTTTAGTGAGAACTATCCCCTTATATACAAACAGCTCCCCAGAAGTGTTCTTCAGGGTAGTGTGATCTCATAGCTGTTGTAGTTTTTAGCCATTCAGTCATGTCTGACTCTTGGTGATTCTATGGGCCAGCTCTCTGCATGTTTTCTGATCTTCTACTGTTTCTTTGAGTCATTCCATGCTCAGGCTGGTGTCAACACTGATGGTGTCTAACCATCGTGTTCTTCGGTGGCCTGGTTTCCTTTTGCCACTAACTAATCCAAACATAGCTGCTTTTTCTCAAAGCAAGAGGATGCAAATGCATAGGGAGAGGGTAGTGTGTGACTTTTGACATTCCAGGTTGTGCTTTAAGAAATTAACTTAATCCGCACAAACCATAACAGCCTTATGGAGTCATTTGACAATTTAAATCCTGGGAACTAAATTCCTCAGCAATCTTCATGTCTCTCAATTCCTTAACTCATCAACTTGACTTGATTTATTTTAGTGTACTTTAATCATTAAATCATCAGATCCAATATTAATACAAGTCAAATTTTCCCTTTGAAAGGCACTCATGCTTCATTCCTCTCAAAAGTCATAATGAAATATTTCATGTTTCATCAAGCTTCCTCTCTCTTCCTCTCTCTGAAACATGTTGTAATATGCCTGAGGTGCTCTTGGCTGCTTCTGACCTTTGATCTTCTTCAGTGCAGACAATATTCTGGGATTTACTACAAACAGAACAAGCTTTGGCCAGGTCAGATGCAGGGCAAACACTGAGATGAAGGCTCAAAATCAATAGAAGGTGTCAGCATTTTTCAAGTGAACAGAAGGATTTCTTTAGCAGGCCAGAGACCTGAGATTTGGTTCTGTCAGTCTCTGGGTTACATACATCAGGCTTGCTGGAATCCATAGTATAAATGTTATTTATCTATTCATATGGGCATTTTTAGTGTGCTTTTCCCCCCTTAGACAAACACAAAGTGGCTTACAAGAAACAAAGAAAACTAGTAAATATTTAAAAAGATATGAACAAAGAGACAACGAATAAACTATCTAGGCTGTTCTGGGTCCACCAGGCTTAATACCAAAGATCTCTGGCTGTGAGCCAAGGATAAGAGTCAGAGGGTCAAAAGCCCCTTAATTCTTGCCCTTCAGCTCATGCCCAAGAGATCATGGCTGTGGTCACACTGGAGGCTTGGTGCGATCTGGCAGTAACTCTATTTGTGGCTATTTAAATGGTTGCGGGAAGGGGTGACTAGACAGCACACCCCGAAGTGGCTCCTCCATATGCTGGTCTCACACTGAAGTATCCACATTACCGGCAGCTCAACCACGGAGCATGGCCCTTGCTGGCAATGAGGTTGCTCATGCTCATATGTGCTTATGTGCACATCCCTACTAAGTGAAACCCCCTCCCCATGACTGAGATGGAAGTGATCGTTCACACTTCCCATCTGACATCCATTCATGACAGGGGGGTTCAGGTGTCAGGAAAAGCAGAGTGGAAACACTGGCATACATGAAGACCAGACTTCCCCCAGTGTCAGCAAACTCCACTTCCAGGATGGGCTGGACCTGGGTGCCAATGGCTGGGGCACGGAAGGCAGATGCTGTTGTCTGGTCATGCTCTTTAAATCCACAAAGGTAATGCAACCATATCGGTGTGAATTGCTTTTGTGACTGCCGCCCATGTCTCTGGCCATACCGAGGTTAAATACCTGCAGGAACAGGAGGAAAAAAGTCTGCCTTCGTAGACTACAGCAGCTGCTAGCTTGTTGCCAGCATTCCCACAGGATCTTCACCTCTTCCTTCTAAAGAGGCTTAAAGAGAAACATGCCTCTCTGTCGGCTCCTTCATGCCCAACATCTGACTTTTCCAGGTCTGTTAGTTGGGCGCTGTTGGAAACAGAGGCCAAGGACAGACTGGCAATCTGCCCCAGGAGAGCTCCGGTTGGGAAGCGGGGGAAGGGAGACTGTTCAGACATCCCTGGTCTCCCTTCCACACTTACGCGCTTTGAAGCCAGTTTTCTCTCGCTGTAGAGGGACACCAGGAGAAACCGGTGTCCAGGGGCCATCTTCCGCATGCCTCCCACTTTCAGGCAGTGTGAACCAGAAGAAGGTGGGATTCAATCAGAGGCGGCTGTGTAAATGTGCCGTTTCGGCAATTTGCACATGAGCGCTCATGCACACATGTGCACATGCACACATTGCTGAAACAGCCCTGCCACAAGCTACGGAGGCCAGCCCACCCGGGGCCGCTCCACAGCAGTCTGAACGCTCCATAACAGCATCCTTACACAATACGCTGGCCAGTGTGAATGGCCAGCCCTGGGGAATTTTCCCCCCGCAGCTTTTGCCTCCGGTTTCCTCCCACTGCCAGTCTGTCCTCGGCCAGAGTATCTAGGCATGACCTTGTTTGTGTAAACCAGTTCTGTAAAGTCTGACATGAAATAATCACTTCGAATACCTGGAACATGCGCTGCTTTCTGAGATTTGGGAGCTTAAGTGTTGTGGGGGGGACTTTCCTCCAACAACCATTTTTATCAGTCTTGGTCTACTCTGTGCTTCTCCTACATGCTGGTAGCTCCCTGCTTGCCCTCTAATTCCAATCTTGTCACTGGAACCACTTCCTTGTGTATCACAGATGTTTCCCATGTATTGCATATGAACGTGCTGTGCTTTTACAACAGCATGGCAGTGGCATGACACATTAAAGGCAGTGGATAAGGGGGAGAGAACCATGGCACTGGGTGGGGCCTTGATTCTCCAAAGATTATTTGTATAAACCACTCATAATTAGAGATGATTTTGGTTTTTGCAAATAGGGTGTTTGAAAATTGAATTTATGCTGTTGGCAGTGCCCGTTTCTTCCCAATTTGAACACCTCATATGATTTGGGTGATGGTCTCTTGGCAATGTAAAGCAAGCAGCATTTTGAGTAGCTTTCATTTGGGCAGGGCACAGTATTTGGATTACACATGTCCCAGGATCATCAGGGGCAGGCCAGAAAACATTTTAAAACAGTTACATTTAGAGTGTGTGTGCTGCTTTTGCACTTTTACAGTTGGTGACATACTGGCACATGACCAAATTTTACTGAACTGTTTGCAATGATTTTGATCCAGTTTAGAACACTGGATTAACAGGAATCTATCCAGCTGTGGGAGTTGGCCAGGAATACTAGAGAAACAAGGCATACACAACCAAAGCAGAATTGTGACAACCAAGGAGAGCAGCTCTTGTCATTGATATTTTTATCTGAGACTTGTTGGGCAGATGGATTGTGTGTGTGTGGGGGGGGGGGGCAGCCATGTGTGAGAATGTTCAGTGCATTTGCAATCTAGACCTGAATGCACTCAGCAATGAACACCAAGTCAACTAGAAGTGGGCAAAGCTGAATACTATTCTACTGCTAATATATGGTTGTTGCCTGACTACAGTATAACAAAAATAAATACCGACCTTTAAAAAGAATCTCAAGAAGTACCATATAATGTAGAATCAGATCTATAAAAGCAGCGTACAAATGCTCCTTTCTTGGAAACAATATATTTTGTAATTGCCAATTGTAATCCATTGACTTCAGTGGATATAGAAAGATGCATCTCTGTTTAGGATTGCACTGTAAATGAACTAAGACAAAACACTTGTTTAAAGTGGACTGCCCTTGTCTAAACCAAGCCGAATTTTCTGCAGTAATCTTGTTTTCCACATATCTGTTCGTCAAAAATGTCAGTAAGATTTTTGTACAGATCCCTTCTGTTATATCAAGGGACTTAATGAGCTCATAGTTTGCTGGAAGATGCCTGTCACTTTTTTTATATATATCTGGACCACAACACTGGTATTCTAGCTAACAGGAAGTGTACCAATTTTATTCAAGTGTTCAAATAATTCAACTAATAGGGGATTCTGCCATTCTAGGCAACATTTGAAAAATTCGCATTGTAGTGCATCTTCCCTTGGGTCTTGTTATTTGCTGAGTATTCCAGCTATGCTTTTATTTCTCACAGGTACACTGGTGGCTATCTGTTTTTAGCTATCACATTCACTCTTCAAGTTAGATTTACAAGTAATTTCCAGAGTTTATGGAATAAATCAAAATCTTTTCTACATGGCACATGAAAGATTAGCAGCATAAAAAGAGACAGAAGGTAACATTCCTGTGTTAACTAATATCCAAAAATGTGTACCATTCTTAGTCTAAAGATACAAATCTAATTTTAACCATAATTATTGTTGGTACATGCACTTCTTTTAATTTACCAACACTAATCTTTTTTTGAGCAGTTGATAGTGTTTCCTCACTGCAAACCATCTTAACAACTCTTGTGGTTTCTCTAATGTTCTTTTTCTTGGATAAACAATCCTAAGCAAATCATGGACATTTTCTAGAGAAATATAAAACAAAACTAAATGATAATATATATCTAATACTCTGGTTTTTAAATACATCTTGATTATCAGGTCCTAATGAGTCTTCAAGGAGATCTGAGCTGTTGCAAAGATACAGATGTCAAAATGCCCTGGATATTAGTAAACTCTTCCATGTCCCATTGTCCATGTTCAGCTCTTGAAAAGTTCAGCAAGGGGGTTTGCAGTTGAGTGGGATTTTGTTAACTGAGTAAATACTGTCCCATTTGGCTGGTGTGATCTTATGAGGATAGACATTTATGAGGAAAGACAAAATTGTTTGCCTTTTTCTTATAGTTAGTACGAAACACAAGTATAATCTACCATTGTGTTATTAAAGTTTTTTTTTAACTCTAAGGGAACATGCCCATTCCATATAATTAAAAACATTTTGAATGTTTAGAAAGCACATAAACCAACAGAATTAAAACAGGTATGCTGTGAGGCAAGGGCGTAGACTTTCCAATTTCTGGGAGGGGGGGGCTGGGGCTGGGCCAGAGACATTACAGGCCATTGTCTCCGGGAGAGGCTCAGCATGTCCTGGAAAAGTTTTTTGGGGGGCTCCAATTCCCCAGCCCCCCCCCTGAAGTTGAGGCCTATGCTGTGAGGCCCTTTTGGGATAAAAATAAGCCTTTTCTATAGCCACTCTAAGTTTGTATGGAGTTTACAGAACCATCATTTCCCAAACATGCATTAAAACTGCCTGCTAGTATAAGATTGGTATTGGGGGAGGAATAACCTGATTGACTAAGTATATGATACATTGCATAGATCATTGAATTGCTATTTGATTAATTGAACGTATATAGGAATTGCCCTGATCTGGATAGGCCAATCTCATCAAATCTCAGAAGCCAAGCAGGGTTGGCCCTGGTTAGTATTTGGATGGGGTGTCTCTTGCTTTGAAAACCCTATGTAGTTGCCATGACTAATCTACCAGAAGCCCTGCCATTTCTCTGCATTTTTTTTTTACTGCTGGTGAAGAAAAAATTGGTAACCTTTTAGCACTATTTCCCCTTCATCTAAAAAAAGTTTCCTACAAAAAAGCAACATCTTATTTTTCTAATAGCACAAAAAATTCTTACTCTAAAGGACATTCAATGCTACAAGGGCAAAAAAGGGGGATCTCCACTTTAGCTACATGATTGTCCTTGGGTGTGTTCATATGGCTCTTTTGAACCATGCCAAGCACGAGTGTCTGGTGGATTTAAAGTACACGTCCAGACCTCAACATCTGGGGATTGTGCCGCTTTCATTAGTAGCCCGTGGATCCCCACTGGGGATCCGTACTTAAAAGATAGTAGTTTAAGTCCAGACTAAAGCTGGCTGTCGGGCCACTGCCGAACTTTCCACCATGAGGTCATTCCACCAGCGCACAATCAGCCCATAGAGATGGTGTCCAGACCAACCCAAATGGCCACCATTTAAAAAAAAAAAACCTCTTAGCGATGCGCACATAACCGTTTAAACATGCAGCATCCCCAGAGCTCTGCTCAAGTGATCCAAACAATGTTATGTTTCTGAAGGTCCCCTAAACCCAATCAGCTTTATTAAGTGAAACGGTACCTAGTGGAAGGTACCGCTGGCGGTGTTTTTACCATTTTTAGTATGCACATGCACTGAAAAACAAGTATATGGTGAGGCACCCTTACGCATACACAGACAGGATTTTTTTTAAAAAATGCTGACCTCATGGCTCCTCACGGTGGATGCCATCTAGACAATCCACCGCGGGAGTCATGTGCAGTGAAGTGCTTTACAGGCGGGCTGTCTGGTCATGCAACACTGATTCAAAAAGATCCAGCTCAAATTACAGCCAGGCAAATGGCAGGATTAGCTGCCCGTCTGAACACACTCCTTATATAACATATTTCTAATACTCTCTTCTGGTCTGCTCTGGATAATTGTCAGATAATTAGTATCAAACATCATAGCATTCTCACATTCCCCATCCATAGGGCCTTCCATCATTTTTTTTCCTGAGTGATAAAATATGGTATAAAACATTTAAGAAACCTTATACACATTCACTACATTTAAATCAGCCTCCACCAGGGTTTTCTTTTTCTGGGGGAACATGCTGGAACAGAGTTCTGGAATCTCTTTGACAAAACTCTTTTAAAAAATGTTTAAAAGTTTGTGAGTTTTCAGTATACAGATTGAAAACTTAATTCCCCTCTCGAGAGTTCTGGCACCTCTTTTTCCGCAAAAAGAGTCTTGGCCTCCACCATAATATTTTCCTGTCACTAATTCTACAGGACTCTTCCACAAGATTTCTTGATAGGGTTGCCGACTCTTGGTTGAGAAACTCCTGGAGAGTTGGGGGTGGAGCCTTGGGAGAGTGTTGAGTATAATGCCATCAATTCCACCCTTCAGAACAGCCATTTTCTCCAGGGGAACTGATCTGTGTAGTCTGGAGACCAGTTCTAATTTCATGAGATCATTAGGCCCCACCTGGAGGTTGTCAACCCCATTTCTTAGCCCACTGTGCTATTAGTTTAACTGATTAATTATTCAAAAATTATGTTCTGAGCAGTTTTTTTCTGTGAAATGCTCATTATATGAGGATTGCTTGAGAGTTGGTGGTTTGTGATTAATGAGATCTGCTTCTTACCCTTTCTGTTGTGCCTTTGAGAGGCTAATAATCAGTTTAGTAGCATCTGTAGTAAGCAGTACTGATTCAGTCTCCATTTCAAATAAGCCTGTTTCTTAAGCCGTTCTCTCGTCTCCCTAAAAATGCATTTCTGATCTCTGATCACCACATCTAAGCAGTGGTTGAAGGGAAAGAGCACTAAATACTCTCTGTGGTCCAATATGTTTATTTATCTAAGTACTTTTTAAAGGCCAGTGTTCTTGAAGCCACTCTTGCCTTAGTGAAATGAACACATTATCTAATTTGTTTGTACAGGCCTGGTAATGCCCGAAAAGCATTTATGTCACTCCATTTCAAGTGCAGATTAAGAAGATTATTTAAATTTGTGGCAATAGGGTGTTGAATACCAGGGAGGCAAGTCACACAGTTTGCCTGTCCTCAGCTCCAACTTCAGCAGGGTTGAAATGCCTCTTTTGTCAGTCGTTAGCAGCAATGTGCATTTGGCAGCTGAGGGATGAGAGACAGCTATGGGGAATACAGCATTAGAATATGCACGCACAAAATGTCTTGCAATATTATTTGGAGAAGTTTGAAAAGGCAAGTGTGCGTTTGAGCTTTTGAGGGTGCTGCTTGTAATTTGCAGTCAAAGTGTGGTTTGAACAGAGGGGTGATTGCTTGGTGGGGTGCCAGCCCTGGGTTAGAAAATACCTGGAGACTTTGGGGTGGCTCCAGGAGAGGGTGGGGTTTGGAGGGGGGAGGGACCTCAGTATGGTATAATGCCATAGGGTTCACCCTTCAGAGCAGCCATTTCCTCCAGGGGATCTGATCTCTGTCAGCTGGAGATCAGTTGTAAAAGCGGGAGATCTCCAGGCCCTACCTGGAGGCTGGGAACCCTATTGCTCGGGGCAGGCTAGCCTTGAAGAGTGTTCAGAGCACCGCCTCCTCCAATATGTCCCCAGAAGAGCGCTGAGATCAGCTGATAACAACTTACTGGGGATCCCCGGCCCTAAGGAAGTCAGGCTGTCCTTGACCAGGGCCAGGGCCTTTTCGGTCCTGGTCCTGACCTGGTGGAACTCTCTGCCGAATAACATCAGGGCCCTGCGGGAATTGATGCAGTTCCACAGGGCCTGTAAGGCAGAGATGTTCCGCCAGGCTTTTGGTTGAGGGCAGTAACAGTTAAAGTTGGCACCCTCCTTTTTTACTTTTGGCCCCATGTTCCCTTCCCCATCCTGCTGCACAAACTGCATGGCAGCTGGCAAAAAAAGGGATTGGTTGTTTTATTAGTGCATTGTAATAATTTTATCACGTTGATTGTATTTTATCTGTTTTAATGATGTAAATCATCCAGAGCCCGCTTGCGGGGTTGGGCAATTCAGAGATCTAATAAATAATAATAATGATAAGAAGAAGAATGCTGCAACTAGGCTGCTGGTCAGGGCTTGCTATCGGGAGCTTGTGACCCCAACATTACAGCAGTTACACTGGTTACCAATGCACTCCAGATTGCAATTCAAGATGTTGGTTTTGACCTTTAAAGCCTTACATGTTTTGGGACCAGGGTGTGTGAAAGACCATCTTCTCCCATATGTTCTTGACTTAGGGTTCCCAGGTCACTCCATCTCACCAGCAGGGGGCTTTGGGGGACGGTCCAGGAGTGGGAGGGGTGTCACGTGATGCTCTGTGATCACCCAGAAGTGATGTTAATGTGTTGGTGATGTTGGAGGCAATGCTGTGCTTTTTGGGCAAAACTCTAGTAAAAGTGACCTCAAACCACAGAGTTTTGCTCCAAAAGCAGAGCATCACCCACCCAACACTGATATGACCAATGTGCTGACATCACTTCTGGGGGACGGCAGCGCATTGTGCTGGACGATGCTGTTTGGGGGTTGAGGGGAATTTTCTCCTGCTGGCCACGTGGCCCACGACAGGCAGGAGCACACAAAAGCAGGGGATCACCCACCCAGACCTGGGGAATAGCAAATCTATCCTGACTGGGAATTAAGTTTACAGGGAGAGGCCCTCCTGATTGTCTCATCAATCAAAGAAGCTCATTTGGTGTGTATTTTTCAGTGGCAGCCCCATGATTATGAAGCAACCACTCCAGGGAGGTGCACCTGGCCCTTCCACTGATAATCTTTAAGAAGCAGTTGAAGGCATTTTATTTCGGACTGCATTTGGTTAAATTTATTAGCCCTATGGTTTTAAATCTTGTTTTTTAGGTTTTTAGTGTATTTTAATTTATGTGTTTGATCTATGCTGTAAGCTACCTCGAGTTCTGTAAGGAAAAAAAGGTGGCTAATAAATGTTTTTAAATAAATAATGTTTAAAATTGCTTACCGCAATGCTGAATTATTCAATCCATGTATTGAATTGCCCCGGTGTCAACTTATTTGGTTATAATGCAAAGCCATCAAGGCATTAAAAGCATATTTCGTACAGTATTGAGTAAACCGCATTTACCTTGTTTGCTCAGTTTGTCTCTGTAAAGGCAGGGAGCACCGTGATTACATTTCCATTTATCAGACAAAGCAGTCTCTGTAAACAGTTGATTTTCTTCAGGCCGTAGACTCCAAATAATGATTGCAACCATTTGTTCTTCAATCCATCTTGCTGTTCTGTTGCCATCTTCCTGCCAGTCCTTAATCCATTTATAATAGCGAATGGGAGAGGTTATTTTATCACTTGCAAAGACCCTCCAGTTCCAATTTCAGGTGTGAGACAGGAACGAGAGAAGGAAGCAAAGTCCACATAAATAAGATTTAGCAAGTGAGTAAAAATATAGAAGATGACGAAGATATTGGATTTATGCCCCACCCTTCACTCAGAGTGGCTTACAAACTCCTTTCCCTTCCCCTCCCAACAACAGACTCCCTGTGAGGTAGGTGGGGCTGAGAGAGCTCTTCAAGAACTGCTCTTGAGAGAACAGCTTTGAGAGAACTCGTGATTTACCCAAGGTCACACCAGCAGCTGCATGTGGAAGCATGGGGAATCAAACCTGGTCTGTGCGCTTAACTACTACACTAGACTGGCTCTATATACGGGTATGTTTATTCCAGTGTTTCCACCCACAGATCTCCAGTTAGCGACAACGCCCCACACATAAAGATTAGGCAAATACGGGTCTGATTTCAGTAAGCAGTGATGGAATGAATTAGGAAAGTTCAGAATATGAGCATCTATACAAAAAGCCTGATCCCTTTATGAACTTGGAGCGAGAACTTTCTGACTTGGGCCTAAAAGCAGGTTTGCCCTGCTTTTACTGCCATTAGTCACCCCTTTCTGCTGCCCTCCTCTTCTAACAAGAAATTTACCTTTGAGAAGGGGAGGGAGTAACAGGAGTCATGAAGGGGCTCGCTGGGGACAAAAGAGGGCTGCTTGCAGGCAGCACCAGTTCATATCCCTGCTGTATATTTTCAGAAAAAGTGAGCTGAGTGAGTCTCTTCTGTAGTATCTATAAGAGAATAAAGCACATTCTTCCTCCCCGTGGGTCAAATGACTAGGCCATAAAAACCATGCTCGGCAAACAAGGGCCCGAGTCATCTTCTGGAAATATACGATAAGCACACTTCCCTTTATCGCCATTCTCAAACATGCTGTTGAAAGGAATTGCTTCTCCTCTGTTCTTACAATTGGAAATATGTAATTTATTTTTTGCAGGATTGGCAAGTGCCTACGCATATGCCACTGAGATAGATGAGTACATTTCTTTCAAACTTTTATATATAGATTAAATTTTAAGGGCAGGGGAAGGGATCTAAATAGAGAATAAAAGTAAAACACTTATTAGTTTATTTGGATTGATTGTGATGATGTGATCACAGGGAAATGGTTTTATTAAATAGGGATGCCATGTGAATCAAATAGCATTTCCTATTACCTTGGCAGATTTTTCAGAAATAGACACTCAGGATGCTGCAAACTTTGCGGTGAACCGATTTGGCAGGCACGTATACTGTTTGACAGCTGCAATCACTTGTGAGCTGAACCTTAGATCTGTTTGGTTCACCGCTGTCCAAACTGAACAGCTTTGCAGCCTTGCAATAGCTGTGGTGGTAGACTTCCGTTTCCTTGTGGCGGTGCAGTTTAGCATCTGCTCAGCAGGTGAAATGAATTCTCCCTCAGGGGCATGGATGCCTGGGTCACGTAATTAAATTACAAGGGAAGGGAATACTTTGCATAATATGGTACAAACATTTGCATGCATAAAATAAACTTGATAGTTCAAACTTAAACACCAAATTTTAAGAATTAAAAAGTAAAAGTATATTTATAATCATTGGCTGACTGATTTGCTCACCAGGTACTTATGCATCTAGCTGCTGACTAGAATGCAGTGATGACAGGTTTGTAGAAGAGGGGAATACTAGCACTCTTGTTGGGCTGTGTTAGCACTCACTTGCATGAAATGCTGATGATTGCAGTGTACCACAGTGTCTGAAGCCATGAAAAGGAACCTGAGAAACAGGCCCAACTTGCTTGAGAACAGTTAAGTGACTGCTGAAAAATTGGCTCTCTGTTTGCAACTGGCAAACATAACACGACCTGAACTAGTGAATGTTTGAGCATACCTAAGCTGAAACATTTAATTGCTATGAAAAGAAAGGAAAATACATATCATTATGGGTGACAGCAGATTTTGAAAGCTGCCTGCTGCCATTTGAATATCCCATTATGGTTTTATTTTTCTTCTGGGAGAAACAAAGCCATTTTCCCCTCCTCATGCCAATTTCCTCCCCAGTAAAAACAATTCTTCAATATTGTTTTTGTACTGATAGCATAAATATGGTGTCAGTTATTTCCTCTCCCACACAGGCATTTTATCTTGCTCTGGTTGTTGTTGTTGTTGTTTGGTGGGGTCCATACCTGTTAAAAATTCCTGCCTGCTTGGCAATGCTCTCTCTAAGCTGTGGAGTCTTGTGAGCAAAAATTCTACTTTGTGAGCTACTGGCATTAAAGTTGTGAGAGAGCAATTTGGCTACTGCATAAATTAGATTGCTCTGGAGCCATCCTTCCTGAGCTAAGACAGAAATCTGTGAACTGGAGGCTAAACAACTGTGAGCTAGCTCACTCTTAGAGGGAACACTGCTGCTCGGTGACATGATGAAAAACTAGCACCCTCTTTTATTGCCATATTCTCTGCAACAGTCTCTGCTTTTTGAAATGGCTTCCTGCTATCCAGGGAAGCTTCAAAGCTACCACAACTAAATTGGAAAGGGAAAACAATTTTTAAAATATCCTAATGGAAACATGTCACCTTCAAAGGGCATGATCTGCCTGCCCTGTACTCAGCAATGCCTGTGGCCAGACTTCATATGGACACAGCTCTCTCTGAACAGAAAAGGGCTAAAATGGTGGGGAGCAGTGTTCCCTCTAAGCTGAGTTAGTGTGAGCTAGCTCACAGTTTTTTAGCCTCCAGCTCACCCATTTTTGTCTTAGCTCAGGAAGGATGGCTCCAGAGCAAACTAATTTATGCAGCAGCCAAATCACTTGCTCACAACTTTAACACTAGTAGCTCACAAAGCAGAATTTTTGCTCACAAGACTCCACAGCTTAGAGGGAGCATTAGTGGGGAGCTCACTGCAGAAGAATCCCATGTTGGAATCAGCATCCCTAAGAGGAGGAGAGAAGAAGCCAGTGTGTTAAGAGTTTAGTAGAAAGGTAGGCGACCCCTGGCACGCATACCAACAGCAATACACCAGAGCATTTTACTTGGCATCCAGGGCCAGCTCTCCACCCGAGCAACTGAAGCACCGTCATTGCCTTCCAGACCTTCAGAGCCACCAGCTGAGTCCCTAAAATGCTGGTAGTTCCGCTGGGACTTGGCTTGCCCCAAGCATGTCTGGACATGTACCATCATTGCCTGTCCACCCATTTTGTTTGCTGGCACAGCAGCATCTTCACCAACATGCCTTGCATTTTTCAGAACTTCCCCCTCCCCCCCCCCCCAAAAAAAAGTTTCCCTAGTGCTGGCCTAGGTCGTCTCCACAGTCACACCCCATCTTCCTTCCCGGTGGGGACCCAAAATGGCTCTCATCCTTCTGCTTCCATTCGACACTCCCTCTTTCCTTGATGTGCATGATGTGATGGGGTCCATTGGGGTCGCAAAGAGTCAGAATCGGCTTTGTGACTGAACAAGAACAACAAACTTTCCTTGAACAGTAGGAAAAATGTTAAAATCTTTTATCGGGTAGGGCTCCTTATAAGGTGAGAGTACTGGGGATGTTAGTGGATTTGTGGTATTTTGATTTACAGTATTTAGTTATGTACAGGTATTCAAACGGAGCAGAGAATGGCAGAAAGAAAACCAGGGCTGACTGCAAATGTTTCATTCTTGCTCTTCCAATCCCCCAAACCACCACTTCTGTTTTGCCTCTCCCTTGTGCTAATCCAAGAGTCTTTGTTTTACTCCATTTTTTGTTCTGTGTACCATACCCCCCTTTAAAATGTACACATTCTTTTAGTGTGATAGGGGACTAGCAGAAGGGTAGGCAGCCCCTGAACTGAGTCAATAAATCAGTGTTAGACTTTATTGTACTTATAAATTGCGTATTAAAAAACATGCAAAAGAGAGTACATAATACGAACCAACAGCAATAAGCAGAGAATCAAAACCGTGGACAGAAATATGAGGGAATATAAAAAGAAATCATAAGGGAACATTTGCTCATCCCTACGGGCAACCAGACAGCTGGGTACTAATTTTAATGCAACATCAGTCTGCAAAGAGCAACACACACACCCTCGCCCCTTTTCAAGATTCTTTCTTGCTCGCCAGATGCAGATTCCAGCTCTCTTTATTTTTCTCAAGCCTATTCAAATGGCAACACTTCATTCTTAGCCTAAATGCCCCAAGGTTTGTGGCAGCCGCTAGACACTAAATTCACTACACACCAGGCTAGAGAGAGAAGAAAAAGAGATTGGATTTATGCCCTGCCCTTCACTACCTGAAGGAGTCTCAGAGCAGTTTACAATCTCCTTTCCCTTCCCCTCTCCACAGCAGACACCCTGTGAGGTACGTGGGGCTGAGAGAGCTCTCTTGAGAACTGCCCTTGAGAGAACAGCTCTGAAAGAACTTATGACTGACTCAAGGTCACATCAGCAGCTACATGTGGAAGAGTGAGGAATCAAACTCGGTTCTCCCAGATTAGAGTCCACGCTCTTAACCACTGCACTAAACTGGCTCTCCATTTTGCATAAACAGTGAATGTTCTTAGAAGACAAACGTTCAAAGCGTATAACAAACAAACATACAAAAGCTAGAAATGTGGTACGGATTCCTTCCCCATTGTGAGATTTGGAAGGTTCACGGTGAGGTAGAAGCATTTCTGGAATGGACTGCATTTCTTCCAGGTCCATTCTTGAAACAGCATGGCAGGTGTGTGCAATCTACTCCAGGATGTCCACCCACCACTGAACCATGCAGGTACTTATCTTTGGTATGCTAGAAACCACCAAGAATGTAAGGCTTTTTGGACTGGAAACTTGACGCTCTTGGCGCTTCAGACTGCCTGATTGCCTCTCATTTGTTTGGCAAACTCCAGTTCTCAATACTTTCTGTCTTGTTTTGTCTCACATCATTTGTTTTAGAAATGAATTGAAAGGGCGATGCTTTTCCAAATTCTGTACGCTATCATTGTCATCTGTTTCCATCTACCTCCTTTTCATTGCTGTCATTGATTCTTATGTGCTGTTTCTATGTATAAGCATGTTTATGTATTTATTTAAACATTTATAACCCCACTTTCCTTGTGGTTTCAGGCTGCTTACAATAATAAAAAACATTTTCAGTTAAAACCAAAATAGTCCCAATGTCTCCCTCCTTTAAAATCATCAATACACAATTTGTATGCAATCAACTCATAAACAATGTTGAAAATACATATATTGCTAAAGGAAAATAGCACAGCACAGTACAAAACAGATAATGGTATGAAAATATTCACGGTTGCATTTCATACAAAGAAATGAAATTGGAATGGAGATAGAAGAATCAAGCCAGCAAGCTTATGAAATTAGATTTGACCCCTAGTCTGTTTCTGTCTATCTCTCTCCCCCTATATTTTAAGCAGGGCTAGAGGTTATCTTTGCTCTCCTGTTTGCTACAGTTGACTAATGTATATTTTGACAGTCCCCCCCCCCCCTTTTATTTCATTTGCCAGAAGGGTTGGCTTTTTATATATATTTTTCTTTTTCTTTCTCCATGTTGTTAATACCAAATAAGCTTCCATAGTATGACGAACAATACCAAGTTTACAATGAGCACCATTAAAATGAAGCCGTTTTGATACTCAGGTCCTACAAATGTGAACTTTAGAAATAAGTCCGATTAATTCCAGTGAATTTTCATTCCAAGTTTAGTATCAGGGTTCAACCCAGATTTCCCTCTGCAGTCCAAATTGCCAGAGGTCCAAATATCCCTGAGCAAATTAAAAAAAACCAACCCCCCCCCCCCAAGACAGCTTAAGGCAAATTCTGTCACTTCTTATTTGGCTTCTCTCTCAATTTATACATTCGTCTATTCCTATACTTAGAAAATATTTCTCAGCTTGAATCATATTCTTTTTCAAGCATTCCTTCCTCATTACTCCTCTGGGGCTTGATTTTGCTTCTTTGGCTGAGGGAAATTGTATAAACCAAAGTACTACCTTATACTGACCAGGGCTGGCCCAAGAATTTTTGGTGCCCCAAGTGAACTGTGACTCTGGCGTACCCTCTCCTCTTACTATAAAAATTGCTGAGCAGTTGGGTTAGAACAGATGAAAAGAAGTACTTCTTCACCCAAAGAGTGGTTAACACATGGAATTCACTGCTACAGGACGTGGTAGCAGCTACAAGCATGGACAGCTTCAAGAGAGAATTGGATAAACATGTGGAACAGAGGTCCATCGGTGGCTATTAGCCACAAGGTATAGATAGGAACTGTTGGTCTGGGGCAAGTGATGCTCTGTGTTCTTGGTGCTTGGGGGGGGGGGGCAACAGTGGGAGGGCTTCTAGTGTCCTGGCCCCACTGCTGGACCTCCTGAGGGCACCTGGTGTTTTTGGCCATTGTGTGACAGAGTGTTGGACTGGATGGGCCACTGGCCTGATCCAACATTGGCTTCTCTTATGTTCTTATGTTCTTAAGTGGAGGGGAAGGGGTATGTCAAAGGCCATTTAGTGGGGGGGTGGGGTAAGGATTTTGCTATATATGTTGAATATATATTAAATAGAATGGAGGAAAATAATGTTGTTAACAAAAGTTAACTTTATTCTTGAGCACCTTAAAGGCTGACTAGTTTTTATTCTAGCTGTGGGATTTTATTTACTTTTTATTCTAGCATTCACACAAAAAAACTTATTCCGAGGAGGACTCATTAGACTTTCAGGTGCTGCATGACTTCTGTTTATTTTGTTTTTTGAAACATCCAGTTTGATGAAGAGTTTTGGAGAACTTAAAATCTTGCAGTGGATGCAGAATAATCCAGGACCACAGGGCTCAAGGGAAAAGCCCATGTCACTCAAAGAAGCCGCTTAGATCTCCTTAGGAAGGTTTATTTTCTCCTTTGATATTCATGAAAGTCTTAGCTCGATTCTGATGGGAAACTAATCATATCCCCCCCAAGAAGTCACAACAAGAAGATTTACAGCCCTATCCAATGGAGCACAACACATGCATGCAAAAAGTTACAGCTAGCCTGAACATCGACAACCCACAGTTTGGCTAGCCTCTCCTCCCTCCCTCATGGATATGCCCCAGGAGCCAAAGGAGCTGCCTGCAGGAGCACTTGTGTGGTGGCCATTACAAAAGACAAGAAGCTGTGCTGCCACTGCCCAGAAAGGGAGGGAGGGGGGAAGGAAGGAAGGAAGGGAGGAAGGGAGGGAGGGAGGGAGGACCAACCTGGCTGCCTACAAGTCACAAGGCTCCTCATTTGGCTTTGCCCAGCCAGGCTAAGTTGGCAGGTGGACACAGACACAATGCCCCCTCCGGTACCTCATGCTGCCTCCACTTCTGTTTGGCAAGCAGCTGCAGGCATCAGCAGGGTGGGGGCAGGTTGGCTGCACTGAAAGTGTGGCATGGCCAAAGGTGCAGGAGGAGGAGGTACTCAACACAAATGTTATTTTTAAAAAAAATAAATTAAAAACACAGAGAGATGTTCTAGTGCCCATCAAAAACTGATGCCCTTAGGCAACTGCCTAGGTTGAATATATGGTGAGGCTGTCCCTGATACTGACAGCTAAAGAATTTCATTGGCCCATATAGTTCAGCATTGTCTACTCTATCATCACTTTTCTAGGTTCTTAAGCAGAGAATGGCCTTCCATAATGCCTTCTTCCTGAGGCCTTTTCACTTGAGATGGTGAGGATTAAACTTGTGGCCTTTCATCCAAAGAATGTGGTTTACCACTGAGCTACAGTCTCTTCCAGTCAAAGTGTATCATGCACTGTCACCTGGTATTTTCTGTTTCAAGGGGCTCTCTTTGATTTCAAGCAATGAGAAAACTTCCCCAGCACCTAAGATGTCAGAGACTGAATCTAGGACTTTCTGCATACAAACCATAGGTAGCATTCATGAATCATCGATGGCAATCCCACTAAACTACTATAGAAATTTACAAGGGCCATTTAATCCTGGAGCTATCAATAGCTGAGCCAATATCAGAGCTAATTAATGTAGCCGTTAATCTTGAAGCTGTGGGCATGCAGCCAAAGATTTACTTGTTAATTCAAATCAATATCTACATCTCAGTGGCCTGTAGAGCTCTTGGTAATGTTCACCTCTCTTTAGTTACACTTATTTCCTCTGTCTATTGCCCCCCCCCCCAGGGTTCCAGGGCTCCTGATGGCACCTGGTATTTTTGGCCACTGTGTGTTGGCCTGGATGGGCCATTGGCCTGATCCAACATTGGCTCCTCTTATGTCCTTATGGTGTGTATCTGTTATTGCTTCCTGCCAGTGCCTCCCAGTTCCAAGGTGAGATGAGGAGTTGCTGCCTCCACAGATGACCTTGGACCTGGAGTATTCATGGAGGATCAATGGGTCATAATTGTGGTGGTGACTAAAGGGAACCAATATATT
The DNA here is from genome assembly GCA_029233225.1 of Lepidodactylus listeri. Classification (NCBI taxonomy): domain Eukaryota; kingdom Metazoa; phylum Chordata; class Lepidosauria; order Squamata; family Gekkonidae; genus Lepidodactylus; species Lepidodactylus listeri. The sequence continues at coordinate 27,799,899 of JARCFY010000008.1, forward strand.
CAGAGGCTGTAAACCTCTGAATATTAGTGTCAGGGAACAGCATTAAGTGATGGCCTTGGCCTCTGTGCCCTATGCTTAGTCCTCCAGGGGAAATGGTTGGCTGCTGTGTGGACCAGGGTGCTGAACTAGATGAACTGCTGTGGTCCAGCAAGATGCTTCTTATGTGCACTTGGGGCAGCAAAATACTTTAAGCTGACTTTGTAGAATTGTTCCTGCCTATAAATGCTGCCAGACTGTCTTGTCTCTATGGCTCCTTCCGTGTACCTGCCCTTCCCAGATTTCCTGCCTGTTCCCGCAATCTTTCTCCGTGTGCTTGCTTTCTCTGTCTTGCCTAGGGCAACTCATTTCATTCTGAGTTCCACTTCTGTTCTTTTTGGACTTGTATCTCCTGCATTTGAATGGCCAAACCTTCCCCTTTCCTAACAGAGTTTCTAGGTTCAAAGCGCTTCATGTGCATCCTCTTTCTGTAATCTTTCCAAGAACTTTGTAATGTAGGGCACTGTTATTTCCCTCATAATTCAAATGGGGTTGGGGGCTGAAAGGCTGCGGCTTGCGTAGAGTAAGTTTTTTGACACAAAGCAGGGTAATGGAACCAGCACTGTTACCAGGGCTTTTTTTATAGAAAAAGCCCAGCAGGAACTCATTAGCATATTAGGCCACACCCCTGACAGCACAACTCCCTTCCAGGACTGGCTTCCCCAAGTGCCCCATGGCTTGTGGGGCGCATGGGGAACCCGAGGGAAGGAAGGCAGTTTCTGCATCGGCTTCCCCAGATTCCCCACAGCTGGGGAACCCAAGGAGGAAAGGCAGTTTAAACTGCCTTCCATCCCTGGATTGGCTTGGCTTCCCCAGGGGCCCCACGGCTTGCAAGGCACCTGGGGAACTCGGGGGGGGGGGAAGCTGTAGCCGTGGCCAACTCGGAAGCCAGCCGGAACTCCGTTCCTGTGCATTCCTGCCCAGAAATAGCCCTGACTGTTACACCGGAGAGTTCAAGAAGGTACACTGAAGATTTATTTCACCATAGGTACATTCAAGGCCCCAATCTGTTCCAAGCCATAAAGCCTTTTTCAACAGAAAAATGTTTACTGGAGTGGAGTGACACATAAAGGATTTGTTAGATTCAAATAGCCAGTCTGGCTCAGAGTGAACTAGAGCCTAGGAAATTAGGGATATAAAATAATTTCTGACAATGCTGGTTCAACTCAAATGCTGATAGTTTGCATAGGTTCTTTTAAGCTGAGGGGTGAACTTCTGGCTGTCAGATGTGTGCATTTTACAGATGAACTTTGACAGGAAAAAACCCAGAGATCAGTGTGAATATCTGTTGTTCAGAGTTTTGGGATGTAGCTCTCTCAGCAACAAATGACAGGCATTAAAAAGGCACAGCAGAATAAGGTAAAGGTAATGGTTTACCTTGCTCAAAAGCCATTTGAATTTGACTCCAGAGGGCGGTGCTCATCTCCGTTTCCAAGCCATAGAATCAGCGCTGTCCGAAGACTTTCCGTGGTCATGTGACTGGCATGACTAGATGCCAAGGCGCATGGAATGCTGTTACCTTCCCACCAAAGCGGTACCTATTTATCTACTTGCAGTTTCTTGCTTTCAAACTGCTAGGTTGGCAAGAGCTGGGACCAGAGACGGGAGCTCACTCTGTCACGTGGCACTCGGGTCTCGAACTGCCGAACTACTGATCTTCCAGTCTGCAGTTCAGCGTCATAACCACTGAGCCACCACCCTTCTAAATCCATTGAAGTCGGTGGTCTTAGAAGGGTGAATCTCTGCTTAGGATGGCACCATTAATACATTAGAATTCAGCAGAGGAGCCAAAGTTGTATTGAATGCATTTAGGCAGAAAGGATGTGGATGGACATCTTGAGCACAGGTGGGCATTAAAAGCATTGAGAATGAACAAGTCTTTGCATCTGTAAAGGATATCTGCAGCCACATACCTGGGATGACTTCACTGTATTGCTTTACTAAGTATCTTCTTTTTCTGTCCTCCTCTGTAATGTGGGACTATTACTTATCTATTCATCATGCTCTCTCTGAGGAACAGTAATCTAAGGCTTCTAAAATCTTGTGCCCACCAATTCGCAATTGGAGTGCATTAGAAATTGCAGTTGGTGAATGGCAGCAATAATTTGCCAGGGCATTTCTGCACCTTTTTATAAACACCATCAGCTGTGAATGGGCAATAAAAGCATCTTCAAGCTACAGAAGTAGGAAGATCTAGTATGCATTTCCAAGATAGTTTCTCATCTGCCCCAAATGAGGCAGAGATCTGTTCCAAAGTGCATATTTGTAGTATGGTTAGTTATTTGTGTCTTAACACCGGTCAACATCTGAGGAATTCTTTATTTTTTCCTCCCTCGCTTAAAAAGCACAAAAGAAAACCACAGTTCAAACATCTTTGTTTCTGTATTTCCCCTCCCGCATACATGGTCATGTTTTCTGGAGGTGTCACTGAAAAACCCCCCCCACTGAAATTAGGACAAAATATACCGCTGGCTTCCTCTTAAAAGTGGGTTGATGCTTTTCCGAATGCTTTGTTTTTGCTGGAAACTTTGAGCTACTTATTTATCTCCCTGTGTCTCTAATTTCAGAGATAACAATATCGGTTGCCCATAGAAGTTTGTCAGTGACACACTTCTATCGGGATACAGCAAGGCAGAGGCTGTTTGTGAAGCCTCTTGAGGCATGCCATTAAAACATGGCTTTTTATTAATCATTCATCCTGGTGGTTTCAGGAGATAAACGAGATAAAGTGAACAAGACACACAAGAACAGCTTCTGATCATCTTGGGAGTTCACTAAAAACTCCATGCGTGTGGGTTGCACAAACACAAACTTGCTGTTCTGGGGTGCCCCAGTCTTGTGAATGAATTGCTCATTGCCCCCCTCAGATCCCTGCTTCCATTTTGCTTCTTCCTTACATGAACTGAGTCCCCATTTCTGTGTTCTCATGCCCATTTCTGTTTCTTCACATTCAACCTTGTCCTGTAAAAGGCGTGCATTTTTTCAACAGTATTGTAGCATCAGTGAATATACATTATGTAACATTTGTTGAATGCGTAAATGCCACGCCAGCTTCAAATTGAAAACCATACAGCACACGTATGAAACTCAAACACATCTACAAAGCCAAGAGTCAGAAGGAGAAGAAACCACTGACAAAATTATAAAATTGAATCAATTCGAGTGAGGTCAGAAGGTTCTAGGTTCAAACCCTGCCATCGCCAGTTAAAGGATCACACAGTAAGTAAAGGCAAAAATGGTCATATTACCTTCTCTCCAGAGATAAATGAATACAAAAGAAGCAAAATAGGGAACACCATCTCACCCCTGCCCTGCTTCCTCAAGAAAGGAAGTCCCATGGTTAGTTTCATTATGTACTGGACTGTAATATGACTTTAATATTTGTTTATTTGCATATGTCCCAGTTGGATAAGGAACGAGTGGGTAAGTGCATCAGCAAAGCTATTTTGCAAAGCAGGATCAGTTTCTCAAAAAGCAAACAGTGTGCTTTAGCAGCACTCTCCATCCCATTGTCCCCACTACATCGTCCTGTCCAGCTGGAAAGCAAGGGTGCTTAATCGCTGCAGACATTCAAAACAGGATCAAATAACATTTTGTGCATGCACATTCTCAGAATACTTTCTCCACTGTAATGCATCCACCCCAGTATCTGAGAGGCCATTGTCAGAAACTATGGGGAAGTAATTTTGTCTGGGGAAACCCACTCTACCCGCTAAGGCTCTTTAATGGCTCTCATCTTTTCTTAAGCAGGTTTGGGAAGCCTGTCCCTTTGTCTTCCACTACATCCTGGTCCCAGCTCCTTCCACTACCTCCTGGTCCGCCCCTGATACCCAGTTTGGTGTAGTGGTTAAGAGCGGTGGACTGTAATCTGGGAGAACTGGGTTTGATTCCCCACTCTTCCACATGCAGATGCTGCTGTGACCTTGGGTCCGTTACAAGTTCTTTCAGAGCTGTTCTCTCAAGAGCAGTTCCCAAAAGAGCTCTCTCAGCCTGTAGATTTTTGTCCTGCCACCTGGGAGTCATAGATCAACCCAGTTTAGTTCTGAACATGCACCTGCACAATAGATGACTGACTGCTGCCACTGAATGCACTGGTGCAGGGATAGGGTTGCCAAGTCTTACCTCCATGAAAGCGGGGGAGCCCAGCTCGTTGTCCTGGAGGTCCACGTGCACACCATGATGACGTCACCTGGAAGTGACATCATCACACTGGGCACGTTGCCAGGGTGATGCTCTGGCAATTGCCCAAAACCTCTATGGTACCATAGAGTTTTGGGGGCAATTGCTAGAGCATCGCCCCAGCAATGTGGCCAGTGTGATGACGTCACTTCCGGGTGATGTCATCATGCTGGGGCAGTTGTCCTGATCGGGCAACTTCGGGGATGGGGTTCCCCCCGCTGGCCGAAGCTGGGCTGGCGGATTGGGGATCCCTGTAGCAGGGGATTCTTCGCCCCCCGGGGCGACTTGACAGCCCTATGCAGGGGTGGCCAAACTGTGGCTCGGGAGCCATATGCAGCTCTTTCACACATATTCTGTGGCTCCTAGCAGGGCAGCTGGGGAAGTGAAGGGGAGGCATGCCTCTCTGATCGGTCTTTCCTTCCCCAGCCAGTGTTCCCCTTATTTAATGTTAATAAAAAGCAAATTTGCATATTTTTCAATAAAAACATAATATTTGTTCATGTCTTGCGGCTCTCGAACATCTGATGTTTATTCTGTGTGGCTGTTATGTTAAGGGAGTTTGGCCACCCCTGCACTGGTGCAAAAACAGTACATGCGTGCTAGTGGAATTGGTTTTAAATGGTGCACGGACCTGTCTGATGACCCTGAGGCTTACATACATAATCAAACCTGAGAGTGGCTCAGCAGAATGGGCAAGACTGGATTTCTAGAAAGACACGCTGTTTAGCTTCCCTCCAACATCCTGACAGGATCTAAAATAAGAAAGCAAACAAACAAAGCATCTCTTTAATAAGGGGTGTGTGCGTGTGTGTGTCTTGGAGGGATGTGTCTTGGAGGGATGGAAGGAGGAGTGGACAACTGCAGAGAAGCAGTATGAGACTGCACATGCCCAAAGTATCTGCAGTAGTCAGCCATGCTCTCAATGTCAGGCAAAATGGGCAAAGGCTAAAATAGACAAGCCTCAGAGCTGTCCTCTCCAGGCCTGCAGGATCACATTTGAAAAAGGCAAACTTTTTTCCTTGAGGTGCTGCATGCGTTTTTGAACTGATCATGATCCAAACAAAGGGATGACTGAAGGAATTTTCTGTGACACCTTCTTCCATCAGTTGCTGAAGAAAATGGGTTGGCACCAGACCACACTGGCAGTGTTCACTGGTTCTCCATTCCTGCTGCAGACTCCCTCGTATCATCCCTCAGGGTCCACTGGCCCTCAGAGAACAGCAATTTGTAGAGGCCAGTGGGCCACAGTGGGAAGGCGGAGGCAGGCAAGTTCCATTAACTGATGGAAACTTTAGTCTGGCTTCAACACAATGCTACCCAAAGGACCTCCAGTTTGTGAGTGGTTTAAGATACTCTCTAGCTGAAACAAATGAGTTATGCTATATAGAGTCTGCTATAGTGATGAGCCAATACAGCCCTCTGCCTTGCTGCTGATTTTCTTCCATTGTATGCAGTTTTAATGCCATTACATAGCTGCATACTATTTCTACACCATTTGCATGTCATTTCTGCTGCATTTTTACATTGCAGTCCACTTATATGAAATTGACTTAAAATGTGCTAATTTTCATGGAGGAAACTTGGCATGAGAAAAGAGAAACTGGTGCAAAAATAAAGACATAGAGGTTCATTTCTCCCAAGGGAGAAATGAAATCAAAATGGAGAAATTCAAATCAAACCAGACAGCTTTCAAAATTTGGTAGTCTGTCAAATTTGCTATCTCTTAAAGCGTTAAGGTTGAATGCTCCTGCTGCCGCTTTTGGCTTTGCATTAAATACTATGATTTTCACTCTTTAAAAATTAGATATAACCTGTGGTGGAGATCTGGTAGGATGAAGAAAGAGGCTACAGTATTCATGATACATAGTAAATTAATAAGATCTTTGCCTATTGTTGTGCTACCAGAAGAGGTAATGGAAAGGACCATAAAGAGATACAATAGCCAAACCAAAGATCAGACTGTTCAGAGTTAACACATAAGAATGGGATTGGCTTTCAAGTCAACATCTGCATAGCAGAGTGATAGACATTTGGGGACCACAATTTAAGAAGGATATATACAAGCTGGAACGGGTCCAGAGGAGGGCAATGAAGATGGAGAGAGGTCTGGAAACCAAGTCCTATGAGGAAAGGTTGAAGGAGCTGATTATGTTTAGCCTGGAGAAGAGATGACTGAGCAGTGATATGATACCCATCTTCAAGTACTTGAAGGGCTGTCATATAGAGGATGGTACGGAGTTATTTTCTGTTGTCCCAGAAGGTCAGACCAGAACCAGTGGGTTGAAATAAAATCAGAAGAGCTTTTGGCTAAACATTAGGAAGAACTTCCTGGCAGTTAAAGTGCTTCCACAGTGGAACAGGTTATCTTGAGAGGTGGTGGGCTCTCCTTCTTTGGAGATTTTCAAACAGAGGCTAGATGGCCGTCTGACAGCAATGCTTATTCTATGAACTTAGGCAGATCATGAGAGGGAGGGCAGGAAGGGTTGCATCAGTGCTTAGTTTTCATGACCCTTTCTTACATGCTGATCACCAGTTTGGGGTCAGGAAGCAATTTTTCTCCAGGCCAGTTTGGCTGGAGATCCTGGAGGGTTTTTTTTTTGTCATCTTTTGGGTGTGGAACAATGGTCACTAGGGGTGTGGGGAGGAGGTATTTGTGAATTTACTGCATTGTGCAGGGGGTTGGACTAGATGACCCTGGAGGTCCCTTCCAACTCTATGATCCTGTGATTCTGTTTTCTCATTGGGAACACAGTCAATCAAGGCCCATTACAGTATATGCCAGAACTAGGGTGTGTTGCTGTTATCTTAATGTTGCAAGAGGTATTCTGTGTAGGGTAGCTGTGTGACATACGATGCGTCTGGTGGGCCAGCCAAGCCAGAATGTGAGTGACTCCCTTAAGGAGAAAATGCAATATTTTGGATCAGCCACCACAGACTCCTGGCTGAATTTGTTCCACGCACCAGAGCTCCAGCTCTCATTGCACCACTGAAAGCTCTGCAATGCAGTACTCCTATGGAACACAGTGTTAGAATAACAGTTACTGCTCAGGAGGTGCTGCTTGTGGGATTCTGTTTTTGAGCAGTCATCTGGACAGACACTGAAGCTGAAGCTCAAATGCTTTAGCCACCAAATGAGAAGGGAGCACTCACTGGAGAAGACCCTGATGCTAGAAAAGACTGAAGGTCAAAGAAGAAGGGGACGGCAAAGGATGAGATGGTTGGACAGTGATATTGGTGCAACGGACATGAAGTTGGGCAAACTCTGGAGGATGGCAGAAGACAGGAGGGTCTGACGTGATGTGGTCCACGGGGTCGCAAAGAGTCAGATTCGACTGTGTGACTGAACAACAACAACAGAACTGGATTGTGTCCCTCCCCCTCCAGTTTCTCATGGTAGTACAAGATTCCTGTATTTAGGGAACCTTTTCTACATTGACTTGCCTGCTGAGGAACCCTTGAGACAGTTGCCAGGGAACCACTGCAAGAAAAAATGTTCTAAGGCAAGGATACAGTACACTTGTAGTGCTGGACAGGTATGGAGGGCTTGACTGACCCCCCCTCCCCATCACATCATACATCCCACTGCAGATTGTGTATTAGCTGCAGATTGCTGAGGAAAATTGGTAGTGGTGACAAAACATTTTCCACAGTTACTGATTTGATTTGCCAAACTTCTAAGCCATTTTTTGGTGTGTTTAAAGATTTGTATTTGAAGGTTCACAAAATAGACTGAAACGGTCACATTAAAAATGATCAGTATAAACAAGTAATAAAATAGCACTGTGGCCACCTTGGGGGCTGGGGCAGTCTTGGAGGTGGAAGGCTCAAGCTGTGGCCTCCGGGCAGGGTGACTGCTAGGGGAAAGCCAAAGACAAGACCAATGGCCAGCTGGTGGGAAAGGTGTAGCCTGGAACACCAATAGCATTGTACAGGTGGCCAATATATGTAGCCACTGTGTGAGCAGAAACTAACCCATTAGAGATGAGATCTGATTGCTAAGCAGGCAGGGAGGAGCCAGTTATTGTGCCAGGCCCTAAAGACCATGATACTGTTTAGTTGGGAGTTGGCCTGGAAGCGAAAGCAATGGGGTGTGACCAGAGGAGCAAAACTGTATACCCCCAGAGTGTTCTGTAAACTGCCCTGGGTACAGTTAGTTGAGTGTTCTGTAACTTTTTGTGAACTAATAAAGCTGACTAAAGGAGTTGGAGCCTACTCCTCTTGATCATCTTCGTGGAGTCTAGGGACCTAAAACTGCTAACAACATCATTCTCCTCTTCTCTGTTTTATCTTCACAACAGCCCAGTGAGGTAGATTTGGCTGAGATGGTGGACTGGCCCAAGGTCACAAACAGGCTTCCATGACACAGTGGGGATTTGAACTTGGGTCTCCTTGATCCTAGTCTGACACTCCAACCATCATACCACATTGGGTCTCATTTTTACTATAAAAACAGTGAAGGATTGCTCTGCAAGTAGGTCCCATACTAAGAGCTATGTCGTAAACAATGCCTACTACTCTCAGCATGTCTGACTTCTCCCCAGATGTTGAAATTCCAAATCACTTAGCCTTGTAGACAGATTCATTAGGTAATGTTCCATTTTTAAAATTTCTGAATGTTTTACAAAGCCTCATGCCTGCAGTGTGCCACAGCTTTCAGATCCCCTGTAAGTTTTTGGTGTGCATGTACCACTTGATATAACACTGTCGATAGAAACCTCCAAACAAACCCTTGATGTCCTTGTATGTATAGTTATCTAAGATTCTTTTTTTTAATGTGTTGTTTCACCAATGTACAGGAGATATGCATACATCCAGAATGAATTTCAAAGCAAAGACTGGGATTTTGTAATGTTTTATCAACGTAGGTAGCACATTAGTAATATTCAGGGATGCAAGAGATACAAATGAACTGAGGGATGTGGCAAATTGTACATGCTTCAGTCCCAGAACTTAATTAGTTCTTGCAAGCCAAAATAAAGGAGGAGTGCAAATCAGCAAAGAGAGAAATGTTGAAAAAAATAGACAAATGGAATGGAGGAAATCCACTTATCCTTGGTATCAAAGCAGGTTGCATGCTTATCTACAAGAGCTGGGCTGTTATCATCTCTCTTCAGATTTCTCCTTGATGTGATCTTTCTGATAGAGAGGTTCACCCAGAGTTCAGTCTTTCAGGCAGCATAAGAGTTGCACAGTGTACCCTGCTGCACAAGCGGTTGGCATCTTGCATAAAGGGTGAGGAGCAGATGGAGAGGGAAGAGCTACAGGCTTCATGTGAAAATGCATTTTCCTCTGAAAATGCTGAGGCCAAATGGATCTTTCCCCTTGAGCAACACTAAACAGGCTGTACCTGTTAGAGGCTCAGGTTGTCACAGGAGAATTTCATCCTCCTCCTCACCAGATGATCATCCTGAGAGATACGAAGGTCCCATTGGTGTTGGATACTCGCCTCATTCCATAAATTGAACACATTCGAGATTTTGTGGAACAGGAGAGGGGGAAATGGGGAGAAATGGTCTCTTCCAGGCTCCACCCACCAAATGAGCTTTATTCATCTGAGTCACCAGAAGATGATGTCATCCAATGACAGATTGTGCGAAAAAGAAAAATGCAAATGAGCTCCACCGTAGACTGCAAAGCTCAGTGAGCAAGGAACATGCTATTATTATGCTTCTGTCATCACAGGCACGAAAGAAAACAGTATTACAATCTTTTAGCAAAGATTCCCATTAGTCAGTGTTTGAGAAGTCTAATAGGTCCATACTACTTGTATTTTTATTTGGAAAAGGTATGAATTATCTGGCCACTTTCCCAGTCCCCAGAGCCTGACACATAATAAAAACCAATCAATGCAAGCATCAGTTGAAGTGAAGGCTTTATTTAAAATCAGAAGTACATTTACAGGTCCTACTTCAACTCCTATTGGCACTTCTGGTATTACATTGCCACAGCTTTTCCAGTTTCCATTGCAAAATATGTATGGTTTTCCACCATCAAGATGTCAGAGATAGAGAATTACTGCACTATGTTGTTGAGTTTTTTTTAAAGAATGGTATGGACAGTGATAGCTTTCAGTTTAAAACCAGATGTTCAGGCTGTACCTGAATACTGCTGATCAACATCTGCATGATTTCAGTTCGAAACATATCCCAAGGACTGGCAGAGCAAGTAGATTTCCTGTTTTCTTATGTACTTATGCATGTATATATGTCCCATCAAGTTGTAACTGGCTTAATGGCATCTCCAGCAAGGGACTTTCAAGGCAAGTAAGAAGCAGAGGTGGTTTGCCATTGCCTTCCTCTGCAGGGCCTTCCTTGGTGGTCTCCCATCCAAGTACAGACCCTGCTTAGCTTCTGTGATCTGCCAAGATTGGGCTACGCCATACTATTCCACATCTCCCTAGATGAAAAACTGTGGGCCTCTCTAAGGAGGGTATTCCAAAACTATGCTGCCCAAACAAGAAGGCCTCTGTGGAAGCATGTGGAGTATCAAAAGATCTCAGATGCGGAGGACTCATATGACACCCCTCAAACATTGTTCACTTAATCTTGTTTCTTAATCCCACTCTGATGTTTATTCAGTGAGCTGATGGAGGAGAAGGATCAGGCCCAGTATAGATGTGACTGGTATGGTGAGGACATTCCAGATGTGAGAATCATTATCAGTTAGAAATGCTTACTTATAACATATAGAAATGCTTACTTATAACTTATAACTGTCCGTTGCTGCAAATGGAGGATCTGAGTGCTCCAAAGTGAAGGGGGGAATCCTAGGTATACCACTCAAAGCTCCTTGGAGGAAGGTTTTTTAAAAAAAAAATTAGACACACATGGTCTAAACATAAAAGTTGTAATGCATCCACAGATTTTATACAATCTACATGGCAATAGAGAAGTGCCCAAAATCACACCTCTGTTAACCAATTTTTTTCATTGTACCTGGTGCAGTTACATAGCATAATTGCCTGACATGTAACCATTTTTCTACAGAAATTCTTTAGCAATCACACAGGATGTCTTAGGTACCTTCTTACAATAAGAACAAAATCATACATCCTGCACAGAGAATGAAATAGTTAATCACAATGGCATGTCCATTCTCAGCTGTGCTATGTCCTTGCTGAGACGATGGGGACAATTAACCATCTTCTAACTAGTGTTCTGCACTTCCCTCTCAAACCTCTATAGAAATCAGTTTCTGCATCTGTTGTTCACGTACCCAGAGTAGCCTTTGCAACCCCAACAGCCAGATATCTTGTTTTCCCAAAGAAACTGCTGATTTGCAGGGAACAAGAAAATTGCTTTAGAGAACTGCATGGAGTAAACTGCTATGCACCTCACATCTAACAAGCATGAATTTTATCGACAAAGCAAGGTTTACACAATTCTGTGTAGTCACTGTAAGCAGCTGTGTGTGCATGCTTCCTCTGCTGTATGTAGAGAATGGTACATGAAATAGGTTGTTTAGCACTCATGTGCCATAAAACAGAACTTCCAGCATAGGGATCTTGCACCACTAGAGTCCTAAGGTACCCTGTTTTTCGTGTCTTACAAACATAGTTTCTAGTCCTTTACGTATACTATGAGATAACCTTATGTATCTTACCACTCCACTGAGCAAAATCTGAAGCCTTCCTGCAGCATAAGGAGGCTTCTGCCAGCAGAAGAGTGGTGCTAGCCCGTGGAACAGGTGCTGATGTTTGCCCGCCCCCATCTTCTCGAAGGAAGCATGAGGGTGGGGTGAGCCAATGGAGGTTCAGTGTAGGAGCTCTGACCAATTGAGAACTGGCTTGCTGGCCAGGGCTGTTAGCGGCCACCCTCCTGCCACTCAACTTGGACAAAGGCTTGAGAAAGGCTTCAAACTTTGCCCAGTGGACGCGTAAGATACATGTCATCTCAGATTTTATCTTAACCTTTAATTATTAAGTTTTTAATATTTCTTTTCTGATTTGTTTATAAGCTGTTTGGGGGAGCAGCTTTATTGAAAAGTTTGATGAAAATATTTTAAATGAAATGTTGAAAGTAGATGGCATGTGGTGTTCTTTCCCTCATTCAGGTTGCATAGATAAGCCCTTTTCACATATTACATTGAATGAACATACGTCCTGCATATCTGTGCATACATCTATTTGTACGGAAGACCCAGTGCATGCACGCTAACTTTACAAATGAAACCAGGGACTGCTGCTAATATAAATGTAGGATTTCAATCTCATGTTCAGCTGCACATGTAATTGATGTGACATGAGAATTGCTCAATGCATGGATAAAGAGAAATCAAGTGTATACTGTGTTCAGATTGTATATAGTCCCATTCACATGTTAACTGTGAATGCAAGTACATCCTAGCCATGAGCATTCATTTTCCAAATGAAACTGGAGACTAGTACCTAGATACGTGTGGGGTTTCAATCACACTTTCAGCTATGCATGCACTGAATGCATCATGAGAATTGCTCAATGCATGTATAAAGAAAGTGTACACAATACACAAATTGAATGTGCATGTACTGCAACTTGTGGACGGGTTTTTTGTGTTGACTGTAACTTGTGAACCAGGCTACAGGGTAGTCTGTATGAGAAAAGACAGCATTAGCTAGGTAGGATGTTTGCAGGTGTAGATTTAGGAAGAGGTTCTAAGTACATGGAGAATTCAGAGCAACAGTTGCTAATTTGGACTCTGCCTCCTAATCCATTTGGGGCTGGCAGCAATTGTCAAAGGGGCTGGCACATTAACCAAGTGGCCTGAAGCTGTTTCATGTACCAGTTCTGAATGAGGGATGCCTCAAAAATTCTGTAGTACTGTTGGATTGATCATTAGCTAGAGTCTTATCCCAGTGTCTGCAAACAACCAGTATTCTTTTTCTAGGAATGTGTTCTACAGCAAATTTAAGCACCTATTTGCATTAGAAAATGTCATATTGACTTAGAAACAGGGATGTATGTGTATTCCCTTTTTCATGGGGCGTGTTGTTGGTTTGAACACTTTCATTGTTACCACTTTTCATGGCTGATGTCACCACTCTGTTTGCTTCTTTTAAGACAATTTTTTTTTTAAAAAAATGCCCTGTATACATCATATGCCAATTATGTGTAATGGACATGGGAGCAGGTGTCAGTTGTAATGGTGATCCTGAATTTCATTAAAATGGGTTGGGGGAGAGGGAATGGCTGCTGTTTCATCCTCAGCAAAGAGACCTCAAAGTGGAATTTTGGAACTGAAATAGTGTGTTTTCAAAATCCAGTAACATTCCTACACGCACCTGGAATGCAGTTGAAATAATATCTTTTGGTACCTCTTTTAGGAAACTGATAATAGTAGCCAACGGGGCAGTGCTTGCCCCTTCCCTGGCATGACCAGTGCTGCCTTCTGTCTCTTTTAGGACTCAGCAGCTGCTGTCTCTTGCAGTGGTTCAGCTCAGGGTTGCCCTTAGAGAAATCATCATTTTGGGTTTTGACAGAAGGAGAGAACAAATGCTACTCAGAACAATGCAAAGCTCTCCAAGTTACAGTGACTTCTCATTAGTTCAATATTATTCAGGCAAGAGCCTGGAATACAATAAGATATGGCTTCCCCTTCAACAGGCATAAGAATCTAAGACAAAGACATATATATTGTAGGCTTCTGGAAACGGGAGAAAAATCCTTTCCCTGTAACAGTAGATTCTTAGGGAACACTCAGTGGTGAATGCAGCAATTGTTTAAGGTCAGCAGGATGTGGGTGTCTCTGTATGCTCCTTCATATAGGGAGTAATGTAATTTAATTAGATTGTTTTGTATTCCTTTTATAATTTTGCAAGTGATTGGTACTAGCTCTGGTTAAATAGTAGGATAGCCTGCCTTATAAGGGGTCCCCCAAAATATTTTGTTACATTTGATCATTCTTGGACTCATTTGGATGGCCAAGTTAAAGAAGTAACTAAAAAGTATGTTTTATCAGCTGTATCTGATTTGCCAGCTATGCCCTCTTGTAGAACAGAAGTTCTTGGCTAATGGATACTCTGATAACTTTTCATGTGGACATTTTGCATTGGTTTGTCCTTGGAGACTGCTTGGAAACTACAGTTGGTTCAGAATGCAGATGTAGCAGCCAGATAAATTTCTTGTGTTAGTTGCAAAAGACACTATACCAGTCTTTATGAGTTACACTGGATGTCAGTTGCTTCTAGGCCAAAATCACTATGATTATGGTTGATTTTTAAACTCCTTTTCAGTATTAGCCTGAGCCTTGAAGATCCCTTCCCATTCACTGAGATCTGCAGGAGACAAGTTTTCTGGTGGTTCCATTTGATATCAGGTTGGTGGCGGCTTTTGAGTAGGCTTTCTGTGTTGTGGCACCTGGTTATGGAACTAGTTCCCCACTGGAGTTCATGGGTTCGGGGATTTTAAAATTCTTAAGTAGGCTTTGTAGAGTGATAATCTATTCAGGCCTTTGATTTTAGATATGTGCTTTGGCTGATTGTGGTTTGTGGATTATAGATGTCTTTTCTTAATTGGTTGACTGTTATTGATTTTATTGTTTTAGAGTGGGTTTTTTTGTTTATCTGTTTGTTTGTTCATCTGTTTGTATGTTGAAAAGTGAGTACTAAATTTCATAAATGTCATAAAATTAAAATAAGTACTGGGAAGTTTCAAGGGCCAGCATTTACAATGCACAAGCTGAACATGGAAGGGATGGACAATGCTAGTCTCAACTAGTATTAGTTTCCCTCCAAAGCAACCAGCATCTCCTTCCCCATCAAAAGGTGTCTTCTCTCCATCTAGGAAATGAAACTTAGACTTCTTGTTTCCATTGCTGGCTACAATCAAACTGCCTAAGTAGGTGAGGGATATTATAGTCACTAGCCATCAAAAGCCACAGATATTCATTGGCCATTAGTCATGCCTAATGAAACATATACAGTGATTAGACCCCTCCCATTTTAATTCAGATGGGGACTCCAGATTAATTTAAGCATGGGTCTAGTCTGGATCAAGCTCTCTCCCTGCCTTTCTACCTCTAAGTCACGTACAAGATCCCGTCTTTTCAAACTTACCTTGGTGAGTAGGGACAGTGGTAGGGAAGCTTTGTGGCAGCATCTGGACTGTATCTGTAAGCATAGAGAAATGTAGCACCTATGTTTCATGGTGTTCATGGATACTGCAGTACACAACAATGGTTCCATCCGTTGATTCTAAGAGGCCTTGATAAGTAACAAGTTATTGGAGAATCTAAGCTAAAGTGTTTTCTTTAACATGTTCTTTTTTCTGCACGCAGGGAAGGGGGAAGGGAGGCATGCCATATGGAAACATCCAGTCACCCAACAAACTGAAGTGGTACAATCTAGGCAGGGCTTAAATCTGCAGAGCATGTGAATTGGTCCTCAGCTGATCACCACAGGGTACTACAGAAATATGCCGTTTTCCGTGATAGTGGTGGGGAGAGGGGGAGATCCCTGCCCAGCTCTCGGACTTGTTTAATGCAAATTGAACCAGGGCACAAATGATTGCTTCTGATGTACATTCCATCTGCAAAGAAAGCACGTTGGCATGGCTCTTCAGCAGCAAGTCTGTCTTTTTTGCTGTGTCATCCCTAGGCAGGAAATTCTCGGCAGTCTTCCTCAGCGGGTGCATTTGAGGCTAATATACTATTACAGCGATAATATCTAAGTGAAAGTGACTGAATGCAACACAAATTACCTTTCTTCTGTGATATGGTATCTCCCTGAGAATCATCACTGCGGCATATTTGAATTACTGGTTTACAGCTCCCGGAGGGGTAGAGAAGGAGATAGGGTAGTCGGAAGGAAAATAAAATCAATGTGGAGGAAGGGAAGGGGATGTGAATTTCTGACTTCTTTTTTTTTTAAAAAAAAAAAATCTGCCAGCTGCTCTTATGGGAGACGCTCCCCTTTCAAATTTGGTTCTGTTGAACTTTCAGTGGCATACAGAGGCTGCTCGGTACTTGGAAATGGACAGCAGACAATAAATCCATAGCTCTATGATCCAATAAATCCATCAGGTTGTTGCTGATGCCTCATGGAAAATGGTCAAAAACACTCACTTTAGAAGCAATTTAGTTGATGGATTGGACGTGGCTTTATTATTTATTCTCCGTTCCTCTTACA
This sequence comes from Lepidodactylus listeri, assembly GCA_029233225.1. Taxonomy (NCBI): domain Eukaryota; kingdom Metazoa; phylum Chordata; class Lepidosauria; order Squamata; family Gekkonidae; genus Lepidodactylus; species Lepidodactylus listeri. The sequence continues at coordinate 27,816,217 of JARCFY010000008.1, forward strand.
GGCCTGATTCTCCCACTCTTGTCGCTGTTAATTAGGCAACTGTTCATTGGACACTCCACAAAATAGCCCCATTATTTCAGCGAGCTGAATCACAAATAAATGCCTCTGGTGATCAGATGCTGGTGGTTAATTTCAGGGCATTGATTTCTGGCCATCATGGACCTACCCTGAAAGTATCTTTCTGGCTGCTCTTAGTAGCTAGAATGCTGAGCAAGATGGACCAGTGAAATGACATTGCACATTTCAAAACTATGTCTGTCTGCTTACCTAGGATGTTTGTACACCTCCCTTCTTCCAAGATGCCCAAGGTGGCATACATGATTTCCCTCTTCCTGAATTTTATCCTCATGACAACCCTGAGAGGTATGTTAAGCTGGGGGTCCCTGTGATTGCAGGGGCTAAAGCAGAGCTGTTGCCAGACATGTGTCTTGGTGAGGGCTTATGGAAAATATATGAAGGGAATGTGTGTATGGTTTACTTCAGTCATGTGAAGGCAGTTCCATAAGATTGTCAACTCCAGGTTGGGGTGGAGACTGGGAAGGGCAGGATTTGGGGAGGGGAGGGACCTCTCTAGGGTATAATGTCATAGAGTCTACCTTCCAAAGCACCCATTTCCTCCAGGGGAACTGATCCCTGTGGTCTGGAGATCAGTTGTAATTCCAGGAGATCTCCAATCCTCATCTGGAGGTTGGCAACTCTACCGACTTGCCTCTTCTTCATCAGACAGCCTCAGGGTTGGCACAGTTCTTAAAGTGAAAGAACTTCCCTTCAGGATAGTTCATGGATTGGTTATTCTCTTTGGGATTTATGCATACTTATTTCAGGTGTCCAGGATTTGAATGAAAAATAGTGGGTAATAGAAAGGCCACTGAGACTTGGGAGTGCTTTTCAGTCACAACGAAAGTTAAAAAAAACCCATTGTTCAACTACTAGCACTTTTTAAATTATTGCTTGGAGTTTACTTTCTAATTTGGTTTAGTTCTCTCACTGTATGTTGCTGGTTTCCCAGCTACTTTGAGGACCTGTCATATCATGCATTTTGTAATATTGTTCCTCATTTTTACTCTTCTCTATGTATATTGTTTAGTGTTGCTACCCACCAGGTGGTACCTGGAGATTTCCTGCTATCGCCATTGATCTCCAGATGACCAAGTTCAATTCCCCTGGAGAAAATGACTGCTTTGGAGGGTGGCCTCTATGGCATTATACCCTGCTTGAGGTCCCTCTGCTCCCCAAACCCTGCCCTCCCCAGGCACTCGCCCCCCAAATCTCCAGGTACTTCCCAGCCCGGAGCTGGCAACCCTAATTTTATTGTTTATGGTGGTGTTATATGCCAGTAAAAGGCTAACTGATGGACTGACTGAGGACCTGTCAATCTCCTCCCCCACCCAGCATGAGATAACAAATAAAACAAGTTAACTGTGAAACTAAAATCTGTTTTGAGAGTATCTGAGAGTTAGACGGAGTATGTCTATCACTCCTGTTCTACAGATACTCAGTTGGCTGCCCATCTGCTCCTGGGCTTGTGGAATTGCTCCTGCCTTGTGGAATTGAATGCCCAAGGAGGTCAGGAAAGCTCCCCCTCTCCTGGCTTTCCCAAAATATGCAAAACTAAATTATTCAAGAGAGCTTTTCTATGCAAGCGATAGAGTTGCACTGTGTCAGACTTTTGAACAAACGTTCTCCCAACAGTGATTTTTGAGAGATCAGGATGATTCAAGCTAGGACCATCTCATGGCAGAACTGACCGGGTTGGTGCCAAGTCAGAAGTTATACACAGTTGGAACAAGCCCCCCCCCCCCCAGTGACCTGTCCAATCAGTCCATTCATTCAGCCCACCTAATTCTAATGCACTTAGTGATCCCTCCTTCCCCCACTTGCAAATCTATGGTTACTTTATCTAGACAGGCCTACTAGCAGAGACAGGCATTCAAGGTCATTTCACATTCTTACCAGGCGGGAGGCTTTCTTAGGAAAACAGTTTTCAAGCTGTGCAGCAAAGCAGTTTCTCTCACACACACAGCCACACCAACCCCCCCCCCCCCCCCTTTCTGGCCCATGTCCACATACAAGTAGTACAGTCGAGGTAAGATACACACATTCATGGCAAACGAAGGTCCTGGGTTTGACACACTGTACTAAATGATTCACTAAAGTTACTTGGATAAATTATTAGGGACTGTGGTCTGTACTGCTGTTAGGGTTGCCAGCTCTGGGTTGGGAAATACCTGGAGATTTGGGGGGTGGAGCCCGAGGAGGGTGTGGTTTGGAGAGTGTAGAGCCTGAAAAGGATGTGGTTTGGACTTCAGTGGGGTATTATGTCATAGAGCCCACCTTCCAAAGCAGCCATTTTCTCCAGGAGGACTCATCTCTTTCACCTGGACATCAGTTGTAATCCCAGGAGATCTTCAGACAATGCCTGAAGGTTGGCAACCACAACTGCTATGCATAGCTTATTGTGAATGGGATCCTATTATGTAATTATGTAATTTCACCGCTTAATGTGCCATGTTAATACTTATGCTATGATTCAGTTCTTTCTGATTGTTTCAAATTTATAAAATCCTACTTCATTGGTTATTGAATGTCCCATTTGTTGATTGTACTGACTCACAATGTGTAATTCACTTCAAGTCCTTGTGGAAAAGGTAGAATATGAATAACGTAAATAAATAAAATACGAATAAAACTAGCATTTATAGAAAATTCCATCCTTAGACATTTTAAAATACATATGCAAATAATCAGGGTTTGGTAATCTCTGTGTACTCATGAACTTGTGTTTAGGTTTGGGTTTTGTATCCTAATACACTACATGTGCAATACATCTAAGTACTTTGTATATGTGTAGCAATTGGCATATGGGCAACATATTAATTCCCACATGGAGTTCACTGGAGAAAAAAGTGATTGCTTTTGGTTGCTTTCACATGTGACATCATGGGCTGCTGTTACATCAGCACCAGCTCCAAGTTTAGGGTTGCCAACTCTGGGTTGGGAAATTCTTGGAGATTTGGGGACAGATTTTGGAAGGGCAAAATATAAAGACAGGAGGGAACTCAGCAGAGTCTGCCCTCCAAAGCTGACAATTACTCTGGAAGAACTAATTGTTATCTGAAGATCAGCTGTAAATCCTGGAGATCTCCAGGAGCCACCTGGAGGCTGGCAATCATTTCTAGGTTTAAAGAGACCATTACTTACCCCAGTTGCATGTACGATACCTGAGGGTCATAACAGGGTCAAAGATAAAAGCAAAGTGTCTTCCATACCCCCAAAGAATCCATGAATAACAAGTCAAATTTAAATCTGTCTAAGGGAGCCAGCATATAACTAAATGCCAAATCGGTGGGAATATAATTTGACAAAGGATTCTCAATGCATTTCGAAGTCTCTTCTTCAGGAGCATCTGTTTAGAAGCTGAATGAACATAACCCTGCATTCCATTCTAACACTCCACTTTCAATGGGCTCCATCCTTTTTCAGAGATTCTAAGGAGGAGAATATGAAAGGGGAGAATTGGATCAGGGAGGCTGGCACAATCTCTGAACTGGGCATGGTCATAAGAACATGTGGTAGAGCATATGCATGTATGACCCTTTCTGTCCAATCAGAAAATGGACTTTTGGGGTTTCCCAGTTAAATCAAGAAAACGCTGCATGAAATATTTTTTATTATTTATTTATTTATTAAATTAATTTAATTTATACCCCGCCCTCCCTGCGAGCAGGCTCAGGGCGGCTTACAGAATTGGTCTACAGTGACCGTTAATATACATAAAATCAATTTAAAATTAGCAACTACAATAAATACCGTAAAATTTCAAAATACAATGACATGAGTCAAAGTGCCAGTGCTACTCCTATGTTTGTGTAAGATGGCATGCTGGAATTTCCCTGCTGCTAAACCATTTGCCATTCAGTGATGGCTGGGCTCATTGATAGTAGTGGGGGAGGCTCCTAGTTAAAGGCCTGGTGGAAGAGCTCTGTACACATTATCAGGGGTGCAATTTGGTGCCATGCTGTCTCCCCCAGATATACACATTCACTTGCCCCCTTAGAGTATCTGGAAAGGGTTTGTGTCTCCAAGGTTGACACTCCCTTCATAGATGGACTGTGAGACCGAGACACAATGTTTCCTTCTAAGAAGAAGAAGAGATTGGATTTATACCCTGCCCTTCACTACCCAAGGGAGTCTCAGAGTGGCTTACAATCTCCTTTCCCCTCCCCTCCCCACAACAGACACCCTGTGAGGTAGGTGGGGCTGAGAGAGCTCTGACAGAAACTGTTCTTTTTTAGGAACAGCTGTGCCAGAACTATGGCTTGCCCAAGGTCATCCAGCAGGTGCAAGTGGAGGAGTGGGGAATCAAACCTGGTTCTCCCAGATTAGAGTCCACACACTTAACCACTACACCAAAGTGGCACCTAACTTAAATCCCTAAACTTTTTGAGCCTGCAGGCACCTTTGACACATGGTGGTGGGCACAACCACAAAATGGCTGCCACAGGAGGCAGATCCAGCCACAAAACATTAGAGGATGAGGCCACGCATAACTATAACAGTAACTCTTCAACAGTTCAGGTAGACGTTTAACAGGATGCCTTTTTAAATGAACTTATTGTTTACAACTATTTTCATGTTTACATATAGTGTACCTTCAACCATACAGTGAAGAGTTTTGTGCTGTGGTGGCAGCTGCTGCCAAAGCCATTATTTTTTAAAAGAAAATTGCACAGCCAATCAGATCTCCAGTGGCCAACTAGAAGCCCTGCTTGGCAAAAAACCCACCTGGCCCCACCCACATTCTAAAAAACATGTGGTGGGCACTACGTAAGGTATTGGCAAGTTCTATGGAGTCCACAGGCACTGCCATATAACTTGTATATAATTATTTATTTGGAAGAAGATGTTTTGAAAAGGTTTGGGTACAGTTTATTAAATTAGATTCAGACCTGCTTGGTTTTAATCTGTGTCATTGATGTGACCCTCCATTTGTGTATGTGTGTGTGCTTACCAGCTGTAGGCTTACTTGTGTTTTGGAATATTCGTAGATAAAATCCAAACTCTTCATTGAATTAAACAGCTTCTATTCAACATGTTTGCCCTTTGTGACCCAAAGAGTCCTTCCCAGCACAAGGAATTTTAATGCCATCAAAAGGATTGTTGTAAACTCCAGAGGAGGCATCTGCAGATGAACGCCTAAAAGCCCCAAGCTCCAGCCCACAAACCGCCTTTGAGCAAATGTCCACAGCAATACAATACTAAAAGAGAGGAATCGCTAAAAATATTGGATGGAAGAGCAGAGTTTCCCTCAGGAAATAAAATATTTTTAGCATTTTCTGTGCGGCATCATTGGTCTTCCTCTAAAGTGCAGTGACATTCATTTAATGGGTGGATTAAGAAGCAAATTGTTACTGCCTAGTCCTAGAGCAAGGAGGAAGCAAGGTGTGCCTCTGGGAGGAACTTCTGACGAACCTTCTCTCTGGGGGTCCTCTCCAGTGAATTAAATGCAACTCCCTTTTCTCAAAGCCGTACCTGAAATGAGAAATCCACTGTAGATGTGCATTTGTACCATGTCCCAAAGGAGAGCACAACTATTCCACGGGGCAAATGTGTCCTTCTTTCAGGCCAGTTTCCATTCTCAGAATACCTTCTGCCATTAAGAGTCCTCCTCCAAAGACCGCTGCTGAGGTCACATTACACCACATTATTTCGACTGAACAATCATAAGCTCAAACAGGTAATATCAAATGTAGCCTTTCAACATCCAGGTAGAATCTTCTGTTCAAAGATAAAATACTTTGTTGCACGCTTTTCTGTAAAGCACGGTTGCTCAGTTCCCTTTATGGTCGTGCAAAATACACCTCAAAATGGGGGGTTTCAACAAAGCCACTTCAAGGAGAGCATCCTGTTGAATGTCTTCTCATGAAATTGAAGCATTTCTTGTATGACCCTTTATCTCTGTAACTCAGCCATAAGGCATGTGTGCATCTTATTCGCTGCTCCTGAATTTCTGTATGGAGAGGTAACTAGGAACTTATATGCTTGGTGGTTTCCATGTTGCATAATATTTAAGGCCCTGTCTGTGAGTTACATGTGTCAGTGTAGCTGTTGCCATCTCTATGGTTCTCATCTCTGTGCCGTTTCTATGTGAGCCAGTTTGGTGCAGTGGTTAAGTGCGTGGACGCTGATCTGGGAGAACTGGGTTTGATTCCCCACTCTTCCACTTGCATCTGCTGGATGACCTTGGGCAAGCCATAGCTCTGGCACAGTTTCTGTCAGAGCTCTCTCAGCCCCACCTACCTCACAGGGTGTCTGTTGTGGGGAGGGGAAGGGAAAGGAGTTTGTAAGCTGCTCTGAGACTCCCTTGGGTAGTGACGGGCGGGGTACAAATCCAATCTCTTCTCTTCTTCTCTTCTATGGTTGTTCTCATGCTATTCATGTTTCACTACATGGTTAGGAGGGACCATGTAGCTTTGTACCACACTAAGGAACACCTCCCCTAATATAACACAGGTCTGTTACTCTTTTTTTTAAGCACCCTATATTAAATTATGCAATTTGTACACATAGCCAGATAAAAGAAATGGACTAGGCCATAACTTGGAAAATGGAATTCCCAAATCGGGGCACACTGAATCCACCAGGATGGAGAAATATAAGAGAAGAAATCAACCAATAAGAACTTGTATGAACCCACATGTCAGCGTAGGGGCTCACAGTAGGGTTGCCAGCTCCATGTTGGGAAATACCTGGAGATTTTGGGGGTGAAGCCTGAGGAGGGTGGGGTTTGGGGAGGGGTGGGACTTCAATGAGGTATGATGTCATAGAGTGCAATTTCTGAAGCAACCATTTTCTCCAACTGGACTGATCTCTGTCACCTGGAGATCAGTTGTAATAGCAGGAGAACTCCAGTCACCACCTGGAGGTTGGCAGCCCAAGATCACAGTGGTATCTTTTAGCAATGGCCTCTGTCAAGTGCAGATTTTGGCAAGGTCCTATTCCTTTTCTGCAATGGATCCAAAACTATGGAATGAACTTCCAGAGGAGGCTGGAGGTTATGCAGGTTTTTTTTTTTCACAAAGCATGTGAGGCAGTCCTTGTTTCTTAGAGATTTCTCAGAATATAGAAACATTTCTGTATGTATGTGGAGGGGTTATGGTTAAATGGTTGTTTATACTTGGCTATTAATCTGGTGCATTGTTTTTACTGGTGTAATGTTCATGTGTTTTGTTGAACATGGGATAGGGAAGGAGTAGACTTTTTAAATGTATGTGAATAATCAAGTAAAGGAAAATAGCAAGTAAAATATACTGTAAACCACCAAGCCAGTCGTTGCTTTTTGTTTTATCTTTTAGAAAACAGGAGGGCTTTTGCTTGTAAATAAAATACTTGTACTAACTAATTTTAATTTCATATGTGCCTGAGTCAATGCTCCCTCTAAGTCGTGCAGTCTTGTGAGCAAAAATTCTACATTGTGAGCTATTTGCATTAAAATTGTGAGCAAGTGATTTGGCTGCTGCATAAATTAGTTTGCTCTGGAGCCATCCTTTCTGAGCTAAGACAAAAACATGTGAGCTGGAGGTTAAAAAACTGTGAGGTAGCTCACATTAACTCAGCTTAGAGGGAACACTGGCCTGAGTATATTACTAACAGCTGAGGTAGTATGCATTTGTCCTAACCTCTGCCCTGCCTGGGGCTCTGCTTGCTGGATTTCACTGGTGTGAAAGTGAGGTGGCCCAACACGTAGTCATTTAGTCGGTTAACAGAGTGGATTCAGACAACTGGGAACCGTGTTGTAGCTACTTAACTTCATTTCCTGGGAGTGAAGAGGAACTCACCAGTCCCAACTCCCCTTGGAGACAGCGCTGGTTTGAGAAGTCCATAGTTCGACACCATGGATCTCCAGGTGGGTCAAGATTATAGAGAAACACCAACCTGGAGGACTCCATGCTGTTGAGCTATTCACAAGCAGCAGAAACCTATTGAGCCCTCTGCAGCTACCTACTGCCAGGTGATTTCACTGCCTCCACTGAAGCTCTTGAGATTAAACTGTGCCAAACCCTGTTACTGAGAGTCCAGCTGTTTGGAAAGCAAAACGAAAGGCTCTTCCACTGAACACAACCAAGTATTCTCAACTGGAAGACTTTGAAGAGATGGAGCAAAGAAGAACACCACCATTGCTTGGGAAGTTCTTTGAGTTCGTAGTACTGACTTTGAACAGGAACTGAATTCCAGTCTATGTGAACCAATAGCCTAATTCTCCTTGGGAGAGGGGAACCTGTGTGCGAGCTATACCATTTCAGATTCAGGTAGGGGCTCTTATGATAGAATGTCTCCCTCCCCATGAAAACAAAAGATTGTTACACACAGAAAACTTTGGGTGAAAGTTAAGTTCTTCTTCCCGGGATCCGGTTGTGTACGCAGAAGAAATGTTAAATTACATGAGCCCCGCACTGAAGTGGTATAGCCAGGCTTACAACCTCAGAGAGAACTAGACCAGCAAATTTGTTAGTAGGATGATTCTTGCAGGCAATATGGTACATTTTGATCCATTGCCAGATTAGTTGATCTGTATAATATATTTTGAAACTAGAATGAAAATTGGCAGGGGAGTATCAAATACAATCTTATAAGAATTTCCTAATAATATTTTGATGTTTTTTTTAAAAAACCCGGCTAATTTAAACTTTTTTTGTCATTTTCAATTTTGGGTGCTGTTGTATGTTAGTAGTTTTTGCCAGAGTCTCCATTTCTCTATGTAAATATAGGATTGAATCCAGTGACTGCCTTAGACTAAGGGGCTGAGTCTTGCTATGATGGAGGAAGGGACTTCTGTCAGAACAAAATGTCTTCCCTTGAGCAAGATTTTGGGGGTTATTTGATCAAAGCTTTAAAATTTGGCATGTTGATACTAGGGCTGAGCCGAATGCTCTCAGTTTCCATTATTCCCTTGATATAAGTGCATCTGTTATAGCTGAGCAATTGCAAAACAAAATTCATCTTGGCAAACATTTCTGTTGTTTTGATAGAATTAGTATCCTTTTGTCCCTGTGGCTGGTGCTTTTTCTCAGCACCATTTCCTTCCTTCTTTTTGCCCTTACTCTCCTCAGCCTCTTTTGCCCTTTAATCCAGTTTGCTTTGATGACCATCCATAGGATTGTGTTTACTGATGTCTGTGTGATGTCATTGTATCAGATGTAGCATTGTGGATTCATCAACAGAGATAGGTTGCCACATCCATGTTAATCAGCAGTGAAGGCGAATTTAGGTTAAAAATAGAGATGCCAAGAACTTAAATATGAATGTGGTCACCAGGCAAACCTTGCTCCTCTATGTTGAAGTGATGTGAGCCTAGCTCCTGATAGTATCACCTTGATGCTCATTGTCAAAGTTCATGTCAATCAGCTTTGAGCCTACTCAGTAGGTCCTTATTCTACAGTGCCAGGTTCCGGCAACTTTGGCTATTTCAGTTCTGGCACTGTCATCTCCCTCCCCCCCCCCCCAACTGAAATCACCACTGTTACACTATTACCCTATTTCTAACATTAGGTGATAATCCCAGTGAAATGATAGAGTAGAAGAAGAAGTGTTGGTTTTATACCCCGCTTTTCACTACCCAAAGGAGTCTCAGAGTGGCTTACAATCACCTTCCTTCCTTCTCCCCACAACAGACACCCTGTGAGGCAGGTGGGGCTGAGAGAGCTCTGAGAGAGCTCTGACTGACCCAAGGTCACCCAAGTGGCTTCATGTGGAGAAGTGAAAAATCAAACCTGGGTCTCCAGATTAGAGTCCACTGCTCTTAATCACTACACCAAACTGGCTCTCATTAATTGGCTCAAATGCGGAAAGAAATATAGAGTTATACTTCCACCAAAATCAATAAACAGAGAGAGAAGCAGATTCATGATCATAATGAGTAGACACCAGAAACACAGAGAGACACCTAAATAGCAAGTCTCAGTTCAAACAATGCCTTCCTTTTAACTGTGCATTTTTGAAAATTGGAGGCTGTGGCAGATGAGGGGTGGCTGCTGAGAAAAAGCACTGTGATATCTTCCTTCTTTGTTTAGTTACACTGGTGATGAGCACCTCATATAAGGAGATATTTATTAGCTGCGATAGAAAAGTTGTGCAGTTAAGAAAAACCTCAGGATCAGGCACAGTGACCATGCTTGAGGCACAATATATTAGGAAAAGATAAAAATTACTTTTATTGATGTTTGTATCCATTGTGACAGAAAGGACACAGAAGCCTAATCTAAAGAATACTTTCCCCTAAACCAACCAGCTAGCTGCCTAGTGAATGCAAGTGTGATTCATTTTTAAGCAAATCTGAACTCGTCTGGCATGGTCTCTCTGTACCCACAGAGAAGTCTCTGTCTTGCTAGACCAGGGGGAGAACACAGAGAACACAAAAGGGACAGGAAGAAGGGAAGCCAGAGAAGCTCCAACCGTGGAGGTACTTTATTCAGTGAGAAGATAGCACATACAAAAATCTGGCTGTAATGATAAGAAAAAATGTAGCACCTCCTAGTGTCCAGACATGCTAAGTTGCCTTTACTCCAACACTTCTGACGAGGCTGGCCACTGGTGCTGGTCTTTCCAGAAAGCAGTGCACTTTTAAAAAATGGACACATCCCAATCAGCTCCCTGCTTGCAACTGGAGAATGGGCTGTGAGCTGAACCAATGGGTGCTCAAGCATCTCTAGTTAAGAACAGTGAGGGGAAATTAGAAAAAAAAAACTTGAAAGCAACACAGAGATGTTTGCCATTAGTGTTCAAAATTGGTGAATACAGCAGGCACATTTCACAACGCACTTGAAAAGTAACTTTTCTTCTTTTCTTCTCTTTCTTTTTTGCTCAGCCCTAGTTTTAAAAGATCAGGCAAACCTGCTCCCATCAATTCTACTCTGTGTGAATTTTGATGACAAATTATTCTCCAGATATGGTCTGAGGTCAAATGTTCTCTGAATGTTTAATGCCTGTTCATCGTTTCAATGATATTTGTTTTATATATATATGATGTGTAATGACTGATGTCTTTCCATATTTTATCGTTGACATGCAATGATATTTAACAATGATAAGTTATAATGGTACATTAGAATCCATTCTGTCCCCTGTTCCCCAGGAACAGCATTCTGGGGACCTCAGTGGTCTCCAGCAGGAAGTGGAGGAGGAGGGAAAGTTCAATTCCACAGGCAGAAGTTGGTGGAAAAGAACCTTTGGATCCAATCCTAAATGATGCAGCAAGTTTCTGTCAACTTCTGAACTATCTATATAATAACAGTAAAAGTGAATAAGTAAATGCAGAAAATAGATCTCATGTATAACTAAAGTGATGGTAGAAGTCGCATCATAAAGTGGCTATTTGGTATTGTAGCTCACTTGTAGCTAAAAATTGTTCACTTGTCCTTTTTTTACTTCTGTAAACTGTCCTTTAGGTTGGGAAACACCCAACATAGTCAAAGACTTGGCAAATAAGAGCATTGGTTGTTGGTCTTCTATTGACTTGAAACTACCTGGTGAATGTAGTGGCTTTGATTCTGTAATCTGTCAGCAGAAGGCACAGATGGTCATTTTTTTTTCACATGCCTCCTCCCCAGCAATCATTCCTAACTCTGGAAAATTTGCTCCCTGGGGTAGTGCAACTAGGGTCACCAGGTCCTTCCAGGCAACCAGTGGGGGATGGGCAGACATACTGGTAGCAGCAGGGAGACCCAGTTGACATACAGTGATGTGTCTACATCACTGCCCACATGACCCGGAAGTGATGTCATCACTTCCAGGACATCAGAGTGACACTCTGGTATTGGGGCAAAAACTCTAGAGTAAATTTGGCTTCTACCATAGAGTTTCCCCCAAAATATGAGAGCATCACTCCGATGTCCCTGATGTGATGACATCACTTCCGGATCATGTGGCCAGTGAAGTAGACACATCACTGGTTCTCCTTCTTTTGGGGGGTAGGTTCCCCCCTGCTGGCCAGCTGATCAGTGGTGGGAAGGTGGGCCTGGCAGCAGGGGACTCCTGCCTCCACCTGGGGGGTCTAGTAACCCTAAGTGCAACCTGTATGGACTAATGACTATGTGAGTTGAGAGGCTGCTGTGGGGAAGTGAACAAGCTTGCCCTGTCTGCCTTTTCCACCAGTGCAGATGAGTAAGCAAATTTTAGATAGCCGATATAAAGTGGCCACATTACAAAACAGTGTTATGAAAGCCCAGTGACACCAGTCAGGGCCCTTGTGAGATGTGGGATGTTTGGGAAAGGGGAGACTGAAATAATGTTCTGCTTGCCTGCGGTGCTTAGATAAATAGATTAGATAAATAGATTAATAAATAGATCAATAAATAGATTAATTATATGGATGGATGAATGGATGGATGGATGGATGGATGGATGGATACACACATTTATATATAAATCTTGATTAAGTAATGGAGTTTCTTCAGTGCTATAATTTCTCCATGACAAAAGAGAGACAGTATGGAGCTCTGAACAGCAAACCCAATAATCTAACTGGGGAAATGCAATGTTTTTATTTTGATGACAAAACTTAGCTTCTATACCATACACCATCTAATATCTCATTCTTTTATCATTCCTCCTCCCTTAAAGGAGGGATGCCTAATCTTGTACCAGGACTACTCTGTCTAACTTCAACAACATTCATCATGCAAGTGTGAAAAAGGTGGCACTGCCAAAGGTCCCTCTTCTGCACAGCTAGCTAGCTAAAGGTATAGAAGGAGGCTGAATGTGGCCATCTGTGTCTTTAAAAAATTATACTCCTTTGTTGAGGGAAGAATAAAGAAAAGCAGAAATAAATCTGAGGAAGAGCCAAAAGCCAGAAGGCACATTTTTGGTTCTCTTGCCAAACAGAACGGCTTTTTACACAGAGCAAGCCTGGCACCAGCCTGCTATTTAAAGTGACAGATTTTGCACCAGTGTCTTTGAAAATTCCCCCCTCCCCTTTTACTTGGAGGCAAGAAAGATAATGGGGAGGGGGCCTTTGCCTTCCACTGCATTCAATGTTTTGGGATTGCACAGTTACTTAGAATTACAAGCTCTTTGGCTCAACATTTTGTGAGGGTGCTGTGAAGGACCAGCAGCTGAGTGGCCATTTGTTTCTCTGAGCTCTTAAAATTGCTTGTAATGACTGGGAAAGAGAGAGAGGATGCTCACCACCCAGAGTGGGGTGAGTGTATTAGTCATTCCCAAGTGCTCTATTAGCATTCTTCTGGGCTGACACTTGCAGTGACAAGAGCCCTCTCCAAGGCAACGGAAAGTCTCTTCACAAACCTTCAAAGACTGACCGTGTACATGGGGGGGGGGGGGGTGTCATTTCTTGCTTTTTGTCACATCAAAATTGCTTGTCTTTCAAAAGGGCTAAAATAAGGGATTTGCTTGAGAAGCAAACAGTTCTGATGGGGGGGGGGAGTAGAGTCTGCATATTATGTTTTCTCTGTTATTCAGTTATTATAATCAATACGATTGCATACAAACTGCCCATTTTTATCACTTAGCCAGTATGATTGTAAAAACACTGTAAAGCCAGTTTTGACTGGCCAGAGGTAGTAAGACTTCTGTGGATCAAGAGGTAGAGATTGGTGGTTTTTGGTAAGTCAAAGGGCAGGGCATGGTGCAGGGAGTATCGGATCCCGTTAGGGCTCTGGGAGTCAGGGAGAGGATCATAGCTGATCACGGTAGGGGGTCAGTAGAAACAATTTAACACCTCCCTTGGACAAACTCAAAATAGCTGACTTGCTCAATAAACTAACATACTGAACTTTATAAGAGGTATGAACAGGTGTGCAAAATACATGATGATCAGCATGACAAACCCAAAATGGCTTCTTATCATTATGGACAGTAACTCTTCTGGGTCACCTTCTCCACTCAAATAACATCACCATGTTGGTTCCTGGCATGTGTTTTTGCTGTTTTCATATGTGTCACTTCCTGGACCCCATCTTCTCAACCAGTCCAATTTACCCCTCCACAAAAAAATAATCCAGCCTGCATGGCTGTGCCGACAGGAGCAGGGAGGGATTCTCAGTGGCCCTCGTTATAGCCTATAGAATTGATTATTCCATGGCACTTTGGGGGGGGGGGGAGATCCAAAAACAGGGGGCCCATACCCTGGTAGAGTTACTTTCCCCAAGGGTAAGTGAATGTCTGCCATTAACTCCCATGGGAAATAAGAGAGAGAGTGCTGGCTGGGGAGACATTTCTGCAGTGGGTATAAAACCTGTCTCTTAGACAGAGAGCCAGTTTGGTGTAGTGGTTAAGTGCGCGGACTCTAATCTGGGAGAACCGGGTTTGATTCCCCACTCCTCCACTTGTACCTGGCTGGATGACCTTGGGCAAGCCATAGCTCTGTACCAGCTGTTCCCTCATGGACAGCTTGGGAAAGAGCTCTCTCAGCCCCACCTACCTCACAGGGTGTCTTTTGTGGGGAGGGGAAGGGAAAAGGAGTTTGTAAGCTGTTCTGAGACTCCCTTGGGGAGTGGAGGACGGGGTATAAATCCAATCTCTTCTTCTTCTTCTTCTTCTCTTCCCCTGGCTTGGCGTGGACCCCCTGGGTTCCCAATGCTTGTTGGGCCCTATCTCTAGTTTCTTTCCCTGCCTGTCATAGTAATGTGCCTAAAAATAAATGTTGTTGCTGTTGTTATTGTAATGTGCCTCTTGCTGGAAACATAATAGTACATCCATAAGGTTAAGTGGCAGGGGTAATGTCAGTGGAACATTTTCTTCTCTACTTTCTCTACACTGTGATGGGTTGGGATCATCATACATTTGCCAGCCATTTGTTCATCCATTTTCTACCCAGTGAAGACAATATAATTCTCCCCTCTTCCAGTGAGGTCAGTTAGCTTGGGAAAGTGTGACTGGCCTGGGGGCACCTAGCAAGCTTCCCTGGTGGAATAGGGATTCAAATGTGAGTCTCCTACATCCCAGTCTGATACTCTAACTGCTGTACACCACTGGCTCTAACACATTCTATGACTTTAGATGCTGAAGATATAGGAACTTATCAGTCTACCTTCTACTGAGTCAGATCAGTGGTCCATCAAGCTCAATATTGCCTATTCTGACTGGCAGTGGCTCTGTTGGGTCTCAGGCAGACTGGAGTCTTTCCTGCTGCCCCAGAGTCAGAATTATTTTCTCTAACACTCCATCACCCAGCTAGAAACAGTCAGCTGTGCTGGTTTCCTCCTCTTACAAGCTGTTTAAAGGCATAAAATAAGAGCAACCTTGGTGGTGGTCCATAGCTTCGTCATGACAAGCCAATTCTGTTACTGAGTTACTTCTTACTGAGAGTGAGAGATGACTGCACGAAAGCTTGTGAGAAGCCAAAGTCTCCTGTGAGACTTTATATGCCCTGGCAGCATTGCGTCAAACAGGCCTACAGGAAGTGAGTCATGCCTGCTACCTTACAGGGCAGGGAGGCTGTAGAACAGGCGCCTGCTCTCCATAATACTTCTGCTGTAAACATATGACTTGAGGAGTAGTAGAAGAAGAAGAAGACGACTCACTTGGAGTCTCAGAGCGGCTTACAAACTCCTCCCCTTCCCCTCTCTACAACAGACACCCTGTGAGGTAGGTGGGGCTGAGAGAGCTCTGAGACAATTGTCCTTGAGAGAACAGCTGGTACAGAGCTATGGCTTGCCCAAGGTCATCAAGCAGGTGCAAGTGGAGGAGTGGGGAATCAAACCCTGTTCTCCCAGATTAGAGTCCGTGCACTTAACCACTACACTAAACTGGCTCTCCAAAATGTAACAAAATGTAAGAAGAATTGGCCTTCTGTCCCTTTCAGAGTTGTAGCAAAGAGGGCAATTTAACAACTCTACTGGAAATCTATTGGCAGAAATATTAAAGGCACAGAAGCCCTGCCTGCCTTTGCAAACTGCCATCCTGCATTCAAATAATTCCAGCCACTGCTGCAAAAGCCAGTTTTGTTTAGCTCATTTTTAAAATGCAGTCTGACTCTTTAAATTTTTATTTGTTTGCATTCTGTTATTGTTTGAGTTTGGCCGGCTGCTAGATTGGCAGCCTTGTATCTCAAATGTGTACCTCTAGCTTCCCTTCTGTCTGTGGATCAAGCGAATACAGTTTGAAGCAAGATATAAAGATGATCATTGTTTGTGGAATCTTAACAGCATACGGATCTTGGTTAGCAGGGTAATTCAACCCAGCTGGTGCCTGGTGAGTTTGTGATATGAACAGTATGTGCCATGGCTGGCTAATCAAGCAGTTCGGTTCAACATGCTACCATTTAGACCTACGGATGCTCTGTAGACTGTGGAACAAATCCAAGCAAGAACCAACCTGTTCCATGCACATGGCTAAGCTGTGATGCTACCACATGCCATAAATGAGGATGTCCATAAATATATGTTGTTAGTAGCCTTTGTTTTAGCAATTAAGCTGTAAGAGAAGAGAGTCTTGTAGACTGTGGGAATTCAAATCTGGCTTTCCGAGATCCTGATTTTATTTCCTTCTTATAGGACACTAACCACTATACCACATAGGCTCTCAGAGATCCCTTTTCCCACACACTTATCAAAGGTTCAGAAAATTATCTTCCTTTGCCTCTGGTCACCATACATACGGATCCCACATATGACAATGACACAGAGTCTCTTCTTCCAAATAGTGTCTCAGTTCCAAATTTCCAGCTATTTCCATAACTCAGCTGTAATGTACTGTTGCACTGTCATGCTACTTCTCCATCCTGGGAGGGTTGCCAAATGGACATAAGAATGTAAGAACAACTTGCTGAATCAGACGAGAGGTGCATCTAGTCAAGCGTCCTGTCTCTCACACTGGCTTACCAGTTACCTTGGAGGGCCACCAAATAGAACATAGAGTCCAAGGCCTTCCCTTGATGTTGTAGCCTGAAACTAGTATTCAGAGGTTTACTTCCTCTGGATGTGAAGATTCACTGTAGTCACTATGGCTTGTAACCACTGATAGAACTACCCTCCCTAAATCTGTCTAATCTGGAGTTGCCAAATTCAGTATGGGAAATTCTTTGTTATTTGGGGGTAGAGTAGGGCTCCCAGGTCCATCGGATGAGTGGGCGGGGGTGCACTTGCTGGGAGCGGGGTGGGAAGAAGCTGGAAATAAAGACAATGACATGTTGGGAATGTTGAGGAGATGCTCTGGTTTGTGGTAGAATTAGCTTCTTACCATAGAGTTTTGCCCAAAAACCAGAGTGACACCACCGCTACCCCCACCGTCACTGATTTGCCTATGTCACTCCTGGGTGACATAGGCATGTCTTGTTTATTTTCAGTTTCTTGCCTGTTGGGGGGGGGGGGATTTCCCCAGGATTCCTGATAGCCTGGAAGCAGGGGGAGGGGTCCAAACTAGGGGATCCCCTGCCTCCAACTGGGGACTGGCAACCATAGGGTGGAGCAGTATTTGGGAATGGGAGGCCCTTAGCAGGATATAAGGCCATAGAGTCCACCCTGAAGAACTGTCTTTAGATACTGATTTCTGCCATCTGGAGGTCAGTTTTAATTCTGGGAGGTCTCCAGGTCCCACCTGGAGATTGGTAAGCATAGTAATTCCCTTTTAAAGCCATCTATGCCTATGGCCATCCCTATATTCTCTGGCAGCAAATTTCGCATTTTAATCACTTGCTGAGTAAAGAAGCTTTCCCTTTTGTCCATTCTGAATCTACTGCCTCTTTCTAGTATTTCAGGAGAAGGAGAAGAAGTTGTCTCTGTCAGCTCTCTTTCTCCCCTGTGTAAATGTGCTAGGCCTGATAAATACCCCCACAGCTAAAAGCATAATGACTGCCCCTTTATGATAAGACAGTAGGCACCCAGTTTTGAGGGTTTTTAAGGGCCCCACGACTTTGAAGACAGCTGCCAATATTTCCTGCTTTTTGCCTCTTTATGTCACCTTTCTCTCAAGCACATGAATTTTCATTCATCTTTTTTTTTTTATCCACACAGTAATCCCATGAGTAGGGTTAGGCTTAGAGAGGATGGCTGACCCATAGGGTTTCATGTCAGTGGGGGAATTTGAACCTGGGTCTCCAGGTTTCTAGTCTGACATGTTAACCACTATGCTATCCTGGCTCTTAAAACATCACATAGCTATTACACCACAGAAAAGAGACTTGGTTTGTTGGGCAACAGCTCTACAGCACACTTTTTTCATTACTCATCCACCCCTGAAAATGAGGTGCTATCTCAAAACGCCCCGTGCTGATGCTAAAGACATTCCTATAACCACCAGTGACTATTCTCCTTGACTCTGCATTACACACTCTGTCCCCCACCCCTCCTGCTTTTTTCTCACACACATCCCAGCAGTGAAGTGTAGGCATAAGTGCTGAGCTACAACTGGCATGATAATAAGGCACACAACATGACCTCTGATGCCATTCATTCCTCTCATTCTTCCCCTCTCCAGGCCAATTCACATGAGCAGCAGAAGAGGCAGTTAGGAAGCGATAAGCTTATCTCATAACAACTGATGAGTTTTACAGCACTGTGTTCACCTGACCAGAGAGCTCTCTCTGAGATAGCTGATTGGCCCCATGAGGCAGCGAGATCAACCGCAGGGGAAATCGCACCTCCAGTGCATGTTTGTAACTTGTGAGTGAGGAAGAGGCATGCCCTCTGACATTGTGCAGATTTAAGGGATAGGGCTGCCAGCCTCCTTTACCTTGGGAGCTGTGGAAACTCTGAGACTGTCTGATGAAAAACTGGCAAGTGTCAGGTTGCCAACCTCCAGGTGGGCCTGGAAACCTCCTGGAATTACAACTGGACTCCAGACTACGTAAATCAGTTCCCCTGGAGGAAACGGCTGCCTTGGAGGGTGGACTCCGTGGTATTGAATCCTGCTGATGTCCCTCTTGTCCCCCAGCTCAGTTGTCTCCAGGCTCTATCTCCAAATCTCCTGGAATTTATCAAACTCGTGTTGGCAACCCTAAGATGAATACTCGTATTCTGTGTCTCGGCCATCTCTGTCTGTTTGTCTGTCCCTCTCAAGGACATCTCTGTCCCGCCTGCTGTATCTGTTTACTTACCTGTCACCCACCGAGTGTTGCTCTTTTAGTTGAAGATATCAATGGAAAATGTATTTGGCTACCTACTTATTTTACCCCATCCTTAGGAGCTCAGGGTGGCACAATATAATAGTATTCCTATTTTATTCTCACACCAACTGTGAGATACAGAGAGTTAAGGCCAGCATCACCTCATGAGTTTTGTGGTGAAGGAGGTGGATTCAGACTCTTACCTGGATCTCCCAAGTCTTGGACTCACACATCAACCATGATATCTCACTGCTTCTCTGTATCCCTTTATGCTGTTAACAGTTCTGAATGTACCTCAGCAGTGTGGAATGGGTGGCTGCATAGTGCGAGGTGGCCATATTTTATTTTAAATCAACAAGTGTGACTTTTTAAAGGCTAAACAGCATTCAGAGAAGAGACCCAATTCAGATCAGAACAAGAGTGTGGGTGGAAAAGGGCGAACCCTTTCCCCTCATGCTATTTTCAGGGGCTGCCTAGTTGCCAATTAAATTATAGGGGGTGTTCCTAGTAAGCTGCTGGCTACCAGGAGCAAGCAGAGTTAAGGCCCAGCCGTTCCACCAGTGTTGTTGGGCACCTCTGCCCAGTCCGGGCCCATGGTGCTAACAGTATTGCAGGTGCAAGTGGTGGGCGAACTGACACCATCATTGGCACCACCAACAAAGTCTGAGCTGAGTGGGCCCTACACGGCTAGCTTCTGATGCCACGGGGGCCACAGACTGGCTTGTTCGAGGTCCATTTTAATTCCTAGCCCACCTCTTGACATTTTCTCTACTCCTGTCATACAAACATACTGCTATTTGCCCCATGAGAAAGGGGAGGGGACATACTGAGACAGATGCAGTGCAGTGCCCCCTGTCTAGCATCATTCTGCCCCCTTTCCCCAGCTGTGTGGCATACATGGAGTCCTCCTTATCACAGCAACTGTGGGGTGAGATAACAGGTTTGGGGAGGGCAACAGGAAGAAGAAGGGCTTGTCTCCTAAATCAGTGGCAGATGAGTGAAGGGGGGAAATCTCCAGATTGTGACAAGCTACTTGGGACGGTGGGGATCTATACTGGGATCACAAGACATGTGATTGGACTGCAGATATTGGCTATTGGGGGTCAGTATAGAATGGTCCATAGAGCTGAGGAAGGAGGAGTTGGATGCTTCCTCATTGTGCCACAGTGACCCCCACCAGCTGCTTTACATTCTTGGAGAGGAAAAAAGACAGGCATTTATATTGTACCTGTCTTTTTACCTTGTCAGGGCTTTAAGCAGCCAAAGGATAGTACATCCAATTGTGAAATGTGTGGGAGGAAGAGTTAAATCTCCCCTACTCGGCATCACAGTGCTCATGAATATCACACATATCCACACCAGACTGCCTTTGGCAGCTCAGTTGCACGTTTAAACTGACATCCCGTGTTATGTGTGGATTTACCTCTTAGTAAGTAATATTTGGGCTAACACATCTGGCAATCCCAGAGTTCTGCAAGAGTAATATTTTGAATGGGCAAATCTTACCAAGTAGAGGTTTTCAGTTCCCTTAGAGGGAGGGGAGAAAACGCGAAAACCATTTCCTGTCAAGTCAACTTGTGGGTGCCAAGCCTTTAATGTGCTCTCAAAGCCACTAATGTAAAAGCAAATGGCCCCTTTGTTCTTGGCACTATCTGTATGTCCTTGAGAGATTTCCACTTCGTTTACTGACCAAACCCATTTTTTTTTACTATTGTTAGCAATCCAGAGCTATTACACTCTCCAAAAGAATGAGCTGGTTATTATTCTGACGCGGGAGCCATCAGAGCAATTGCTAGCTAAATTTTAATCACCGGAGCTTTATTGTTTGTGTTGACGAAAGAAAAGTGGGAGAGAGAAGAGAGCTCAATTTTCAGCCACCGGCTGGATTTACAAAGGATGGGCAGGTAGCGAGCTTTAATTTATTACAGGCTGATGGTTGAGAAAACTGCAGCAGTGCTGGCTAAAGATTTGCCGTATCAACACATTTCACTGGCAATGTGGTCCTCAGCACAGTCAGACCCAGGCTTTGAAGGGTGTGATTCTTTTTAGGTGCCCTGTGAGAGCCTATGCACACAACCTCAGGCTCTGCTGTCCCAGCCATATTGCCACAGAGCTATGCCAGTCACGTACACTCAGCAGGTTTGGTTGCATCCAGCTGTGGCTGGGATCATGGCTCAGTGGAAAAGCTTCTGCTTGGCATGCAGAAGGTCCCAGGTTCAATCCCAGGCACTTCCAGTAAAAAAAAAAGATAGGGCAGTAGATGATGTGAAAGACCTCCACCTGAACCCCTGGAGAGCACTGCCAGTCTGAGTAGACAATATTGACCTTGATGGACCAATGGTTTGATTCTGAATAAGGCAGCTTCATGTGCTTTGTGATCTCAAAGCCAGAATGGTGTAGTGGTTAGCCCATTAGACTTGGATTTACATGGACTTGGTTTGAATCCCCAGTCTGTTGTTGAAGCTCACTGGTGACCTTGTCTGGTCTCTCTCTCAGAAGAGTATAACTGCATAGGATTGCATTGGCAGTTTGATAGTCATTCAGGTACCCAGAACTCTGTTCCATCATCTTCTTACAACTCATAAAACATTCCTAAATATTACAAAAACCCCTTCATATTCAGTTAAATTAACATATTGATAATATTTATGCAAGTGAAGCCAGCCATCATTCATTGATTGTATAGTTTATTTGGAATGCAGATTTGGGGGCTTCTTTTATTCAGAATTAGTGTTTTCTTGGCACAGAAACTGGAATCTTCTTTTGAGTGGATCAAACCACCTCATCCTGGTTTTCTGTATGTACAATGCCTTTGATGCATGCATACATTGCCAGGAGGTGCCCATTTGCCACGGAGTGACTCCGTGCTTTCATAGCTTCATAAAAATTACCATTTCCAGTATCCAGATGTTAGCCTGGGAGTGATGGGAATGTTGTGGAGTGCCATTTTGAGTTTTAGCATAATTTGTAGTTTCAAAACGTATTTATTTATTTATTCATTGTACTGTTCTATCCTGCTTTTCAGCCAAAAATTGGCTCCCATAGCAGCTGATAGAAATAAAATATAGTAATACGAATGGAAATTAAAATGCAAAATGTTTCTGATGGTCAGGATTCTCAGTTGTATCGAGGCAAGCACAACAGAAAGTGCTTGGCTACTTCCTGCCCTCCCATTGGCTGTGGTCACACACACTAAATAATCCACTTTCAATCCACTTTCAGTGCACTTTCAAACTGGATTTGCCAGTTCACACAGTAAAAATCCAGTTTGAAAGTGCATTGAAAGTGCACTGAAAGTGGATTATTTAGTGTGTGTGACCGCAGCCATTGTTGGCCCAAATGATAGTAGGTGTAACTGGACCTCTCAGATGGAGCTAAATCCTAACACATGGCAATTGTTTTATTGTAAACTGCAGTTGAAATAGATGGGGTGATTTTAAGCCAGTGAGGAAGTGGCCTGAGATTTCTGGCTACCAGCCTGTGTGGAGCATTAGACCCACAACATACTTTTGTCAGTTCTATGCATAGGCGTCAACTTCAGGGGAGCTGGAGCCCCCCTGAACTTTTCCAGGAGGTGCTGAGCCTCCACCAGAGACAATGGACTGTGATGTCTCTGGCCCAGCCCCACCCCACCCCAGGGAAATTGGAAAATCTATGCCCTTGGTTCTATGAAATCTTTAATTCTTGCCCCACCAAGTTTTGAAACAAAAAAATGGAGAATGAACAGATAAAAGTGCCTTGGCTTCCTTGTTGACCTTCATTGTTCTCTACTCCATGGGCACATTAGATATGTCAGACTTGGCAGAGGAGAGGATGGTGATGAAGTGTAGCCTGAATTTTGTCAGAAGAAGAAAAGGCATTTCCATCCAGGCTTTAAAATTTGGTTGTCATGGTATGAAACCATTTTCTAAGAATTAATATTATATATACTCATATCCATAACAAAGTACAGTGAATCATGCCATCCTAAGCAGAGTTATACCACTCCAAGACAATTTATGTCAGTAGGCATAGAAGAATATCGGTCTCCTTAGGATGAAAGTGTGAATGTAACAACTCACATTTTCAAACTCAGGCACAAAATTTAAAATGTTAGCATTTGTCAACACGCACTGTTGATACAGCTGTCCTGCTTGATCAAATGTATACATTGTAATGTGTTGATTCAGCTCATTGGCTACTCAATTTGCTGATTCCTGATGACAGCTTGCTTGTTATATCTCTTCAGTACAATCATCAGCCATGAATCCAGTTGCAAGTATATATTAATGAACCCTTGAACTGTGTTGGAAACATTGGCTTAGATCCTGTCACTCCACTCAGCTGATTTTGAAGCTAGTAGAAGAGCCACTTAAGGTTGAGAAAGGCTCCTTTGGCTGGAAGGTTTCAAAGTGGAATGGCAAAATAAAAGCCCTTGTTAGATCTGCCTATGTTGTTCTTGGATCTTTGTTTATATGTTAGGGTTGCCATTTCTGGGATAGGAAATTCCTGGAGATCTGGGGGTTTAGCCTGGAGAGGGTACAATGCCACGGTGCCCATCCTCCAAAGAAAGGGGAACCGATCTCTGTAGTTTGGAGATCAACTGTAATTCTGGGAGCATGTCAGGACCTGTCTGGAGGTTGGCAACCCTATAGTTTGTTGAAAGACCAGGAAAATCCCTTGGACCTTAATTCTAATAGTCTGTTGAGATGGTGGTCTATAAAATCGTGAAAAGCAGTGTGGTAGAATGAGACCTCAAAGGCATCTGGTGAATGGTATGAACACCTGAGACAGATAAAGAGGTATTGATATAAGCCTTGACTTGCCCATAATAAAAATAAGAAAATCATCCTGGTAATATCATCTAGCTCAATTCACTATGGTAACTAATGTTTGTTTTTCTTGAAAATGACACACCCTGATAACGTTTGATATTATTTTTATGATGAGATATGAAGGGAGGCACTGATGGGAAGACCATTTTCATGACAGAAGAGCTATTAACAAATTGCAGCTGGATAGACAGATGTTATTAATAACGCAGCTGAGCTGCCAACAACCCAGGCCAGGAAATCCATCATAACGTTTTACATAGCAGTTCCTGTGGTGGGCAAATGAGGAGAAAGTCTTCTTGATTTTGCTGCACAAATTCCTATCCATCTTCTAAGCCCTCAGAGGTCCATGGCATTTGTCAGTTTGGTAGCCCCTTGTGTCCGCAGATCATTGTTTCACTGCCTGGGGCACCTTGATGTGCAAGTGAAAAATGGTCAGCTTGGAAAAAGAAAAAAAACCCATCTTTTGCTTTCATACATCATCCATTGGTTGTCATTCTCTGATAGATTTCCCCTGTAAGCTCTGCCAAGTCCCCTTACTTCAAAAGAAATGATGGATGCCAGTCGAACTTTTAAAGTAGAAAAACAAATTCCGCATGTGTTAAACTATGGTTTTATAGACTCATGACAAGCACCAGGCTACCTAATCAAGATGGCTAAATGTGTTACATAAACATTTCTGGTTTGCTTATGGCATTTGTAAGCCACCAAGAATATAAGTATGAGATTCATAGGGCCACTTTGGGTATTAGTGTTTTAAAACAAGAAACTATGGGGTAGAAATTACCTAAATAAATAAAAATAAATATGGGTTTTCATAATAGGAAGAAAAATGCATCGAAGGGGGAGCATCTTAATTATATGTTGACTGTGTGGGATGAATGGTGAGTTGAATGTGTTGCTGAATGTTTATTTCAGTTATGCCAGAAGAAAAGTACTGTTGGGTAAGGGCCAAAACTGATTTCCTGGCATGATCAAGATTGCACTGATTGTAACTGATAAGGTCAAGATGGAGTTGGTGTTAGATGAATAGACAGAGTGGGATTGAAGCAACATACATTGTTGATTACTTAGCTCTGCCAGAAGGGTATTCAGTGGTTGGTAAAGACCCAGTGATTTCCTGACAGGACCAGTATTGCCTTGATTGTTTCTGACAAGGTCAATATGGAGATGTATTCAAGGGCAGGGCAAAAGAAACAAGATTAGTGGGTTGATGTTTCCAGGTAGGCAGGGCAGTTGCCAGGAGACTCTAATTAACTCCCTATTTCAAAGCATACATTAAAAAAATAAAAATAATATTCCCCCAACAATGTTGCTAATTAACTTTTTCCCTAATTCATGCGATATTACTGTAGGCATTTCACCAAATGTGTCTCAAGTTTAACTGCAGGCAAAATCGGTGGCACTCATATAGCTATGCAGCAGAACCACCTCAAAATTCAGAAAAAAATCTGAAATTCTGTTGATATCCTCCATATTTTTTTTAATGTTAACAGGATTATCCAACAATTCTGGCAACTAGAAGGAGCAGTTCTAATATGGACTAATGCAGACAAGGACACACTTTACCTTTCTGAAAGCTACTAAATTTTCTTGAAGAGCCTTTGAAACTACCAGTCACAAAATGGCAGCTTCATGGTTGAGCCAGTCACAAAATGGTAGTTTGTACAAAAATTAGAGCCTTTCAAAGCAGATCTGCAGTGCTTAGGTGGGAAACTTTTGTTCTGCTATTTTCCCATAGCAGACCACTGCCACCCCTCAAACTGTAATTTGCCCTGCAGAGGAAAAATATACACAGTTCCTTTTGTGTTATCCCTGGAAGAAACAAATAGTGTCAGTGATGCAGAAAGAAGGAGTCAAGAGCATACACCTTTCCGTCCAGAGCAAGGGTGCATGTGGGTGCCCATGGAGGAGGAGAGGCAGATAAGAAAGGGTGCTGGTACTGTTATTTTCCCATCCAGAGCAAATGAGTCCCAAACAGTTGAGTGTCATTAACTTGGAAGAAGAAATGTATCTCTGCTTTCAGTTTTGCCATGAATTCCTCCTTTTGGAATAGTAGGGTTGCCAAGTCCTTCCTTATGTGATGCCGGGGGGGACTCCTTGCCTGCCCGGGAGTCTTCTGCCATGCGTGCAAAGCATGTGTGGTGTGATGACATCACCCAGAAGTGATGTCATCGTGTTGGGCACATTAGGGCAGGACCTCTGAAATTCGAAGGAAAACCATAGAGTTTTCCCTCGAATTACAGAGCATACCCCTCAAAACGTGCCCAACGTGATGACGTCACCTCCGGGTGATGTCATCATGCCGGGCACGTCGTCACAGCCCGGCAATTTGGGGACAGGGTTCCCCCCAGTGGCCCAATCCGGGCCGGCAAGGAGTGGGCCGCTGGAGCGGGGGTTTCCCCGCCCCCTGGGGTGACTTGGGAACCCTATGGAATAGTGAGCTATTTACTCTCCACACCATTTTCTGTAATTCATCTTGCTTTTTGAATTCTAGTACTATAGGTTCATGAGCCACAAATGACATAGCAATTATTGAAATTTTATTTCTGGCAGCTATTTCAAATGTAATTGGTACCTGAGTGAGAATTATATCTAAGAGACAAAAAGTATATAATTTTTTAATTGTGAATTTATATCTGAAGGTATCCATTACATTTATGTCTTTTTAACCATTTTTTTAATTATCTAGAATCCATTTTACGTTTATTAGCTTCTATGACCAACGGTCTTAAGCTCAGCCAAAACAAGTCAACCATAAAGCATGGGCACACAGCATCAGCTCCAGGGCACAAAATATGCAATCAAAATTTACAATCAAAATAATCAAATCTAAAAGATTTAAAATGTTAAAACAGAAGTTGCTGATAAAAACTATAATTTATTTAAATCAGCGGTGTTGAACTCATTTGTTATGGAGGGCCAGATTTGACATAAATTGGACTTTGTCAGGCCAGGCCATGTGTGTCATAAAATGTAATGCCAGGTAGTGGAGATATAAACTTTATAAAGGACACAAACAAAGCTTAAAAAAAAAATTAAAATAAAAACATGCTTGAAACATTAACATTCTTGCAATATTTTGTTTATTTAACAGTCTCTGATAACTGACACTTCTTGCTCTGAATTATTGCATCAAAATGTCTGTGCTGTAGCAATGGGGAAGGGGGAGAAGCCTCAACCCAGTGCAGGAAGCAGAAGCTTGCCTATCTATCTCTCCTGAGCAATTGAGAGAGTCTAGGAAAGCAAGCTATGATGCAGCAGCAGCAGCACAACTGGAGGAAGAAGCAGGAGACAGACAGCCCCTTGCGGTCCTGATAGAAGCCCTCTGGAGGCCTTTGACCCCTGGGCCATATGTTTGACACCCCTGATTTAAATAGATCATATTTCTTTAAGTGTTACAAATTCTGTTACAATCAGGTCAAGCCAGATTTTTGTTGCTTTAGAGATAAAACTATCATTAGAAATCTTGTAACAAAGTAAGTAGTTTCAGAATTAATATCTGCCAACAAGTTGGGGACCACCCAAAGTTCAGTAGGTAATTGGTGTTTGGTAAGAAGTGGAGTGATCCAAATTGATCTAGGAATTGACCATTGATGACAAAATAATAGAAGATGGCCAAGTGTTTCCACAACTCCAGTCTCCCAATTATATAAACAATCCAAGTATGGAACTTTAGAAAAGTGACCAGTTAACTCAGCAGTAGGAAAAGAGTTAAGCCTAGCAAGAGTGAAAACACATCTGTAACTAGGTATTTTTAAGGATCTAGTATATGAAGGAAGAGACTCCAGAGGAGGAATACCTAAGGCAAGAGTGGAACATAACACGTCTTGCTTGAGCTAAGGTATTAGTCGGATCAAGATTAATCAGTTTTATTCTATTCTGCTTTAAGGCTTCCTGGTAAGTTAAATTATTCCATACTGTTGGGGGAAAGCCCAATAACTCAAGTCTAGCATTTAGATATCTTTCCCAGCTGCTTTTGTGATTGTCCTCCTTTATCAAACAAAGAAGGCCACCTTGGGCGTATGGTACTGAATAGAGGACTTTGAGTCTCAGTTTGAAAGCTGCAGTCAAGGATCTAGACTCCAAGGAATGTTGGACAAATTCCACTCTAAGTGCAGTTCCAGCCACGCATCTAGGAACCCCTGCCATTCTATGCAAAAAATAAAGAAGTATACAATCGAGAGATTCAGAAACTGCATTAATCCAAATAGCCACCCTGAATAAAATCTGAGAAGTTACTCTAGCATTAAAGGCTGCAATGGCCATCGCTACATACTGACCCCTCCTAGAAAAAAAAAATCTAAGGATTGCATTTGAGTTTGTTCTAGCAATCTCTGATGCTGCACTAATATGAGGTTTCCAAGATAGATTATGACTAAATGTTGCTCCCAAATATTTAAACTGGGTCACCTGTTCTAGTTTCTCACCCTTGACAGACCAGGATTTCTATCTACAATAGGAATGGTTTGAAAAAAAAAACATTACTTTGATGTATTATAGTTTATTGTTAACCCCTCTTGTGTACAGTATTCTGTAAATGATTTTAGAATTTTCCAGAGTCCTGATCTCGACAAAAGGACTATGTCATCTGCATAAAGCAAAATGGGAATTTCCTGGCCAACCAGTACTGGAGCATGATGTGCTATCTCGATATATGGGATCATATCATTGATATAAAGATTAAAAAGGGTAGGCGCTAATAGAATCCTATTCTGAGAATCTGTTAGAGGAAAACACTAAGATCCATTGTCCCATTTATATCACCAAGAACAATCAACTCTCCTTCTATCCAGTCTGTTAGGAATTAATTGGGCAAAAATGTTTTTTTTTTAATCATCATCATCATCATCTACACATTTCAGTGTGAATTTCCAAGATCCTGTTAGCCCTTTCACAAACATGAATCATCCCTTTTTATCAGTTCTAGTAGATGGAATTTGAACATCTAATGATTTCTTAAACATAATTAGCATTCCTTTAGTTTTATTACTGGCTGCTGCATGATAGATTTTTCCATCAGAAATTGTTTTTAAGTATTGTTCATGTTCTGACTTAAAATGAGATTCTTGCATGCAAATTATATTAAATTTCTCTTTCCATAGTATTTTTGACAGTCTGGGTCTTTTTAAACAACTGTTAAGGCCAGTAACATTCACTGGCAGGAATCTAGTTAAAGTCATTCTTTATTCAATGAGAAACAGAGAAGCAAACTAAAGTTTATACTAACAGATCAGAATTTTGCGAGGAGATATTTAAAAAAACACGGCCATCCCAAGTTAATTAAAGATCTTATCCTAATTTATAAGTGACAGTCATAGATTTTCTTCTCTCTTCTAAAATATTCTCTTCATTATCTAGGTACCTGAAGCAAAGGTACCTCAGACTGAGACATGGATCCTCAAAATATGGTTCATGAGGCTCATGGGGAAATATATATATATATATATATTTGTATATAAAAATATTGGGAAGGAAATAGAACTTTGCAGGACAAACTTATAGAGGCATGGCGTCCTTTTATTATATACTGGCATAAGACCTTTTTAGCAGAGAAAATCTTGAATTATTTTTGAATTCTATGGATTTGTTGGATTCTATGGAGATGGGAGTATAGGAATCTGTGAGACATATAATAGGAAGATTTGGTGAGATACTGTGAAGTTCATTGTTGTTAGAATGTTTCTTTATATCCAGTGTTATACTTATATTCTGCTTGTCTTGCTGAACAAAACATGTTTTTATTTGTGGTTGGCTTCTCACACTTTTTTGTGGCATGTAGTACAAGTCTACAAACCCTATTCTGTTTTAGAAATTTTGAGAAATTGGGAGTGTCTTTATAAGCTGTAAAAGCATGTTTTAGATGTCTTCAAAAGTGAAAATGAAAATAAAATAATAAAAAATGGAAGTCTTTACAGCAGCACTGGAGGAGGACCAAAGAGCTGCTTTTACTTTTTGGGAGTGGCTGGTCACTCCTGAGTGATCTTGTGTACATCCCCAATACTATCCAGAATAGAAGCTAACGTGGCAATGGCAATGTTCACTTGTGAAAGATCAAAGAATGTGGGGGGGAGCTCTGTGGGAAATCAAAGAGGGTACTGAGTACCAGCAGCCAATCACACACACAAAAGGCTGATATACGAATTTGCATGCCAACCAAATATTAATATAGACAGTGCAAGAAGTACAGTGTGCTTAGTGAAAACAGTTCCTATATACAGTGCATAATACAGTGAAGTATGGCCATTCAAATATTTGTTTAAAAAATCAATTCATAATACAGCAAGTTATGACAACTAGCAAGGAATAGCAATTGATGGTCTGCCAGCTGCTTAAGACACCATTTCGATGCCTTCTTCAGAACAGTTTCTGTTACAGTCCCATTGCAGAATGGTCTTGGAACAGCTGTTGTAAATTATTTATGAAAGACAAGAGTCAAAACATCTTCAAGTATGATATAACATCTAAGCAGACTTATTAACAGCAGGGAAAAATACATTTCTAGTTATCAGACAATCATAGAGGATGAAATAGTATATTTAAATCACATATCTATAACACATCAAGTATGAACCATTCCACTTAAATGTTCTTTCATACATGACTCTTTTATAGACAATTTACAACAGCTGTTCAAGGCCATTCTGCAATGGGACTGTAACAGAAAAAAATCTGAAGAAGATATTGAAACAGTGTCTTAAGTAGCTGGCAGACCATCAATTGCTATACCTCATTAATTGTTGTTACTCACTAGTAGCAATGTGTGTCCTAGTCTGCAGATATCTGCACACAATCAGGGCTACACCAATGCTAAACAGATTTTCCTGCAAACTGAATTTTTTCTGACACAAAAAATACACTTGGGGGGGGGGGTTAAAATCCCCCCAAAATGAAATTTACCTTTGGAGCTTTCCCTTAGAGCTTGTAGCGGCTGCCACAGGTAGCCACTCCAGGCCCAGCCACAACAAGGGTGAATGCCAGGAGAAGCTCCAGACCCAGCCCCTGTGGTAGAAGAGGCAGGGAGCTACTTGAGTCGGACAGTGGGAGCCACTGCAGCTCCCAGCCACCATGGCAGAGGATGCTGGGAACTGCTCCCAGACACCACTAGGCTCATGGTGGCTCTCAGACACCACCACAGCTGGCCTCAAAGGTGGGTGGTGGGGCCTGGAGCAGCACCAGCCTCAGTGATGGGTGGGAGATGGTATTCCACCTGTGAGACACATGCCCCCCCCTGCTTGTACATTATATACCTGGACTTTCAAAAGGCTTTTGATGAAGTATTTTAGAAAAAGAATTCAGATTAAGCTTAGCAGTTATGACATAAAAGGATGGGTCCTTCTATGGATTAAAATGGTTAAACGACAGGAATCAAAGAGCAGGAATCAATTGACAGTTTTCTCAATGGAAGGAAGTAAGCAGTGGGGTCCCAGAAGGATTGGTATTGGGGTAGATACTGTTTAATTGGTTCATAAGTGGGTTCACCTGTGTCATTTATAAAGTTTATCTCTCTGTTACTTGGCATTACTTTTTATGGTACACATGGACTGACCTGACAAAGTATGTCGTATCCAGCCCTGCTAGAGGATATAGTGATGGCCACAGATATAAATGGCTTTCAAACGGGAATACACAAATCCATAATGGATAGATCTATCAGTGGCTACTAGCAGTGGTGACTAAAGGGAACCTCAACATTTGAACGCAGTAAATCTCTGAATACCAGTGCCAGGAGGCAACATATGGGAAAGGCCTCAGCCTCTATGCCCTGTTGTTGATCTTCCAGTTTTACTATTTGGCCAGTGTGTGAGACAGAATGCTGGACTAAATACACCACAGATCTGATCCAGCAGGGCTCTTCTTTTGTTCTTATGTGCTCACATTACAGAATACAAAAATGAACGACTCTGCCCTAAGAACTTTACAATCTAGAATTTTACACAGGGGAGATATGAAAGGGAGAGGAAAGAAGTTGTGGTAAAGAGAAGAACATATGTTAATTTTAGTTGCACATGATTAGCCTTAGTATCTATAATAGTTATCCCAAATGTGGTACCTATCCCAAATGGTGCCCACCAGCATCGTTCTTGGTGCCAACTTGCTTCTTCCCCAAACCAAAGAGCCAGTCCTGGCTTTTCTCTACCTTATTGGATCAGCAGGTTCTTCAGAAGATCCCAAGATAGATTTTTGGGTCTTCAAGGAGTCCTCATTTGGAAATAGATGCCTCCATTATAGGACAATGCTTGGCTTGTAACCTCCAAACAGTTTGCAATTACTCCTGTGACAACCATTTTGAGATAAGTCCTACCTCCCATGGCAGCCATTTTGTGGTGGTTTCTAGTATTCTTTCCAAAAAAATGCCAAAGTCCGTACAGGCTTAATGAGGCTGGGAATAGTGACCCTTGATCTATATGGTAGTTATCCAAGTAGCTATCCAGGACAGGCTTTTCATCTGACAGAACAGCTGTTTCATCTGACTGAATGAGAGGAAGAGGTGAGACAGTAACACCTACCACTCATACAGTTACTAATGAAATAAATTACCATATCTGATACAAAAACAAATAGACACCTGTCCAGACTTGGACTTACCAGAGTTGGAGAAGCCCCCTGCTGCCGCCTAACGAAGGTCCCCACTGGTGCCAAAAACACTACCACCAGAGGAGGAAGAGAGGGCATGGGCTGACTCACTGATGGAGGAGAAGCTGTGTTGTCCCCACCTCAGCTCACTGGAGGTCAGCACCCTGCCTCACAGGGACCCACAGAGCCTACTCAGGGTACAGCGACTGCTACTGGGTTGGGCTCCAAGCCCCCAAGGCAGGAGCCTACTGAGGGAATGTCAGGCCAAGCCAGAGGAAAATTGCGAGGGAAGAGGATGTGAGGAGGGGAAGGCAAATGAATTAAGACAGATACTTATCAGGCACAGGAACCCAAGCCTCAGAGGGAGAGAAGCAGAGAGGCAGGAGGCAGCCACACCCACTTGCAGTTGGGAAGACATGGGGG
Source organism: Lepidodactylus listeri (assembly GCA_029233225.1). Taxonomy (NCBI): domain Eukaryota; kingdom Metazoa; phylum Chordata; class Lepidosauria; order Squamata; family Gekkonidae; genus Lepidodactylus; species Lepidodactylus listeri. Next base: position 27,849,085 of record JARCFY010000008.1, read on the forward strand.
GCAGGGCAGAAGACATGGGGGAGAAGTGCAAGGAGAGAGATGGTTTAAAGAAAAGAGGACAGGACCAATGGGAAGCAGGTAGGGAGAAGACAGACAGGGGAAACAACCACTTGTTGAGGGGAGAGGGCAGCCTAAACAGGTGAGGGGAGGATAAAAAGGGACCAGAAGCTGAGGTCAAGGATGATAGTGGTCTGAAGTTCACGCCAGAGAGAGAGACTGGGAGTAGGCTGACATGGGTGACAAAACCTGAGCCCTCCCAAGTCTGAACCCTCAGCATCCCTGGGACAACAGCAGAAGGGGGCAGCAATGGGAGTGAACAATGAAAGTCTCACAGCACCCCCACCCAAGCCACTATAGCTCAGCATAACTAGTGTTTGATAAGGTCCTTGATGTGAAAGATGTATATAGTCTTTGCATATTGATGTATAATAACCCTATGGAGTGTGCAATATGCTACTACTGATTTTTTCCCCACTGTTGTCTTGACAAATGGCTCAACCTGTAAAGGCCATACCTTATTCAAAGCTTATCAACCATGACAGAAACCATCATCGTTGATGAGGTTAGGTGTAAGCAGAATCATTGGAGTGAAATATTGTTCCTGTTGAAGTAATTGGAAGTGTGGATGTTTTGATTTTGCCTGATTTTGGATCATTTTTATATTGGTTTTAGCAATCTCCGGGGTATCAAAATAGACCAAGTGCCTTCTTTCCTTCCTTTATAGCAGACATCACAATACTCTAAAAAATCCTGCTTCTTCTTATTCTTATCTGTATTGCTGTAGTGTTCCAAAAAATCACAATCAGAGCTCCATTGTGCTGAAAGTCCGGATAAAGAGACAAGCCATCGTAACCTCTGCCCCCACAGTTTAACTCAAGATCTGAAATCTTCTAAAAGAAATTGCTTTCTCAATAAGCATGAAGCTAGTATTAAATGTGCAGGGCTTATGTACAATGGGCATCACATCACATTGCTTCATTTTATACTGACTCTGGCAATGTTTCAGTGGTCAACAAGCAAACTGGAGGAATAGATATATATTTTTTCTTTAGTAGCAGATATTTGTTTAAATGGAGATCTTTAAGCTACCTATCAGATTATTCGGATGCTTATCCATGGCCAAGTATACCTCTGGCAGGACACTCCTGATCATATCTCCTGACATTTTTAGTTTACTTGAAATAAGCCATAGAGAGCTTCTTGGTTTTTAAGAGCAATGGCTCTGTGGGAGGCTTTCTCCCATTTCTTGGTCATGATCTCAGGATAATTCCACACTAGGACCTTTTTGTGTGACAGAAGGAAAATCCCTTTTACATATGAATTGAAATGCTGGTTCCATATGACACTTCATATCAATATATTTATTCTTTTCTTTTTTCTTTCTATCTCCTCATGGACACAAGGTCTTGAACAACTCAAAACCATAGAATAATGACTTGCTTCTTCTAAAGAATTTTAATTTAACTTCAAGTCTTTATGCCTGGAAGATGAAGAAGCTGCCAAAAAAGTTGCAATGGCTGCTGTACAATTATAAGTTTACATCCAAAAGTAGGGTTTGGGAAACTGAATCTGGTGAGAAGTTATTGTACACCAAAATCCACCTCTGGATCCACCACTCTCTTTCCTTTTTTAGCAGGGGGAAGTCAACCATTACCTATGAGATGGCATCGATGATGCCAGAGCCACATTGACAAAATCTATCTGAAAAGGGGATACCAAAAAAAACTGCCATAAAAACTCATAGAAGGGAAGGCACTGAAAAGTGCTCTCATAGATGCTTGATGCTCTGAGGGAACAGTAAAGATTGATAAATAATGAAGAGATTCTCCCGTTGGAATAATTCCAAGTGCTAATGGGGAGCAAACCCACCTTCCTCTCCTCCAGGTTGAAATAAAATTGAACTCAGTTATTAGGTACGTTAATCTTTTCCTGAGGTCCAAAAGGCAATATCTTCAGGAGTGACTCCTAGTTGTGAAAACTTATCATCTAGTGTCCTGAACCAGGAGCTATAAGCTGAACCCTGGTTTAAGAGATACTGGTGGAGACCATCTGTTGGAGCAGCATACAGAATTTTAGTCTTAATGATTTGATGCCTAGTTCTAGTCTAATTGCCAGGATGACAAGACATGATGGGAAGCCCCCTATCCAGTGTTTAAAAAAGGGAATAAACATTATCCACTGATTAACTGCTGAGATCCAAATCGGGACACCACAGAGAAACTGTGCAAGGGCTTGAGCTTTAAAATCCTGTAGTACTTCTGGAAAGTACCAAGTGCCCTCTCCATATAATAGAAGTGAATTACAGGTTTTATCACTTCTACAACTTTATTATTATTATTATTATTATTATTATTATTATTATTATTATTATTTTAATGAGGTTTTTTTGCATGTGTCTTTCCCAATTTAGATTAAAGGGGAACCAAACACCCAGATACCTGCAGATTTTTACCTGCTCAGTTTTACGATTATTATGATTCAGGGAGTGATGGTATTAGATGGAGTGTTTCTAAAGACCAAGATTTGGGATTTAGAATAATTTACCTTTATGGACTCATGATCACAACAGAGCAAAAAGGTTTCCATTAACTTCCTAAGGCCAACTGTAATTCTAGAAAGCAAAAGAACATCATCTGCATATAACAAAAAAGACGAGAGGGCAAAATTGATGTTCCTTGAGGGTGCTCGGTAGATCCTTTAAATATAAATTAAAAAGTAAAGGAGCCGACAGACAATCTTGCTTAATGCCCTTGATCGTCCTGATCTTCCTGGATAGCTGTCCATCAAAAGTGCAATGTAACTGGCAGAGGTGTTCATATAAAGATTAATAAGACATAAAAGGTGATTATCTATAAACGTTGCCTTTAATTTTTCCCAAAGACGTCTTCTAAGCACAGAGTCAAATGCTACCTTTAGATCCATAAAGACAGCAAAAAAAGAACTCCTCTATGCACTGAATATTTATAGGCTCAGTGAGTGAGAACTATAATCTAAGGTACTGTGGCCTGGACAGAAACCGATTTGCTCTGGACCAAGAATACTTGAATGTTGCACCTAATCTTGCAATTTGTCCAGCAAACGGGATGTGTAAATCTTCCTTAATGCAGACAACAAAGCACTAATTCAGCAGTAGGGCCAGCCCATAGAAAAGGAGAAGAGGAGGAGGAGAAGATTGGATTTATACCTCAAATTTCACTACCCAAAGGAGTCTGAGTGGCCTACAGTCAGTCTCCTTGTATCCTACAAGGTAGGTGATGCTGAGAGAGCTCTGAGAGAACTGCTTATGAGAGAACAGCTCTCAGAGAACTTGTGACTGACCCAAGGTCACACCAGCAGCTGCATGTGGAGGAGTGGGGAATCAAACCTGGTTCTCCCAGATTAGAGTCCGTGCTCCTAACCACTGCTCCAAACTCGTCCATTTAAGGATACTTAAACTGAAAGGATAGGGCCACACTGAAGGAAGGGAGATTTTTCTCCAAGCTGGGGTTGCCCCAGATCCATAGAAAAATCAGAAAGCTTAAAAAAGTTTAAAAGAACAAGCAAACAAAACAGAAAGCTCCAGACCACGACTGTGGGTGGACAAGGGAGGAGCAGCAGGAGTCTCTTTCTCCCCTGCCTGCAACTGGTGCTGGGGGCAGATGCCGTGTGAGCAGCCAGTCCCCCGCCCAGCAGCTCTGAGGCAGGGGGGAAGGGAAAGTCAAAGACTGGGCAGATAAAAGTAGATTGGCTGCTGAGTGGGAGGGAGAAAAGAAAGTAGCAAAGGGGAAAATCTATGGGAAAGAGTAAATACTGGGGGAGGGAGAAAGGAGATGCTCCGAAAAATTCTCGTGGGTTCCCCACTTGTAGTGTTCTGTTCCCCATAAAATTCTCATTCTGTGGCTGCAATCCTAGTAACACCTCTCTGGGAATAAGATCCATTGGATTAAATGGAATTTACTTCTGAGTAGACCTGTTTAGGATTGTTTCCAATTGATTAAATTAGTTAAAATATTAATTATTTAAATGTTGTGCCCTATCTTTCCCCTTGGCTCAAAGTGGTTGATGTGCCACCACCTAGTATTTGTCTACTCCCTGACAGTAGCTGTTCCATTTCTTCCTGAAATTTTCATTTGTGCCTTTCTTTTCAATTGAATAATTTACTTCCCATTCTCTCAGTGATGGCTGGCTCCCTTGTACAGCTCATGAATAAATGGTAAATTATTAGTTCCCTTTTCTTTGGGTAAATGGTGTTGTCAGTACTATTTATAGCCATTCAAAGTCACTATATTTACATATGTATATATTTATGCTTATAATAGTGTTATTATTAAATACATATGCAAAAAGAGAGAGAGAGAGAGAGAAAAGAACTTAGCAGTGGCTTTGGCTGTCTACAAAGTGAAAACAGTTCCCCCCCCCAAAAAAAATCTACTAAAATAGGAGTTGATAGTTTATATTGATTCATGAAGAGAGAGACAAAGATGAGCAGCCAGCCATGACAGAAACAGACAGCAATTAAGCTGGAAGGAGAAATGAAGGAGGAAACTTTGCAGAAACAGTAGCCCTAGGAATCCTTAATATCAATTTGACTGTTTGAACTGCAACTCTGTTTTCAATTCTGGGATAAAAAGATGGAAAATGGGATGCCAACTGCACCATCAGGATTGTCCATTAAAAGTTAACAAACCAGGACCTGCATGGAACTTGTGGGAGGGGGGTATCCCATTCTCCCTTCCTTTCCTTTCTTCCCTCTCTACCACCCATTTTCTGTTACTCATGCTCTCTGGCTTTCTGTTTTCCCCCACTTCACGGACAGTCATGCACCCCTGACTTTCTGCCCCCCCCCCAATTCCATGTCAGTCATGCACCCTTGCTTTCTGTCTCCCCCCACCAGCCCCCTTCCTGTTCCCTCTGTCCTTCTCCCTTCCTACCTAGTGCTCTGTCCCACCACTCAGACCAACCATTGGACTTCTCTTAGCCACTCTGGGGGGAATGGTGGCAGGTGGTTTCTGCAACTCCTCACTCCCTCCCCTGTTTGTTTGCAGCCAGCAGAGGAGCATTGTCCACTGGGAAGTCATGGGGGAGTTCTTTGTTGCATTAGTGGAGGGAGGCAGTTGGGGGCAGCAGCTGCTCCCCCTCCTCCTTATCTTCCACTTGCCAACTCCCCGCTGCTGCTCAGAAAGGTAACCACAAATAACACCCACCAAGGGAAGACCATCAACAATTCCCAACTATATATGATCAAAATTGTATATTTCATTAATTAAAGTACAAGGATGGGTTAGTGATCATAACACAATAGAATGTATAAAAACATATCCAACAGATTGCTCATAACAATTAGGCATTATTTACAAAAAGAACTTGTTCAAAAACCACTAGTAGGCTCCTCTGCAATTCCATACATAAATAGTGTCCATAGACCTCAAAACAGAAAGTAACTGTGGCAGAAGACACCCGCCAATTTCGCACTAGCGTTTGCGCCAGGTTTGTCCTCATGCTTGCACCGGAGCTTCTGGTCGATTTCACACCAGTTACTCCGGGCTCACATTTTGCTCTGGAGTATTGCCGTGCTGCACCGGAGTTTCCCTTGAGCAAACAAATCCTGTTTTTAGAGGATTTTCCTGTTTGCTCCGGGGAAGAACCCAAAATGAAAATATGCCCACTTGCATGGCTTTCATCAAAATGAAAATACGCCCCATTGTGGGAGTTTCTAATTTTTTTTTTTTTTGAGAAAACCCTTTGTCACACTCTATCGAAAGGGCTGAGGTTCCAAGTGGGAAAATGAACAAAATACTCTGGAGGAAACTGGGAGGGGAAATTCCGGAGAGAATGAGAGGCAACTGGCCAGTGTGAAATTGGCCCCACTGTGGAAAGAAAAACAGCCCTACATCTCTCCCAGGTATAAATCAAGATGTTTCAATGATCTTCAACAGCAGCTGGTACGATGGAACCCAGTTTCCAAAATAACATAGGCACAGCTCAATAACTTCAGTGCATGGGTGTCAACTACGGGGGATCTCGAGGGCTCAAGCCCCCCCCCCCCCAAATTTCCTGGGGGGGGCTCAGCCACCCCCGGCAAAATGGAGCGCCCGGTGGCCAGTCAGCTGGCCATCACCGCCTCTCCTTCCCCCCCACCCCCGGCCTGCCCTCCTGCCTCCCTGGGTCTGGGGGGGGGAAGGAGAGGCAGCGACGGCCAGCTGACTGGCCACCGGGCACTCCATCTGCGCCACCCCCGCATGCCCTGAGCACGAGGCGGAGCGGGAGCCGGGGCCCGCAAGGCCGCCGGCGCCCGAGGTGAGCGGGGAGAGGGAGGGAGGGGGGAGGGGAGCACAGCAGGCGGCCGGGCGGGCACGGCCCGGGGGAGGGAAGCGGCGGCAGCGGCTCCCTGGGGCGGGGGGGGGGAGAGCGGCAGGGACATGGTCCCGAGCGCGCGCGCGCACGAGAGAGTCCCCGCCCCCCCGGGGATTTAAAAAGTCTACGCCCCTGCTTCAGTGGAATCCTAGGGTTCTCTCAATGGGGTGGCAAGGCAAAAAAATGCAGGGGAAATTACCATCATGCTGATGGCACGACAACACTTCTATTGCAAACACAGAAGTGGTGTCATGTTTGGGTGAGACTCTATGATTTCTACAGAAATGCTACAGTAGAACCATAGAGTTTCAGTGGAATCCTACAGCCTTCCTGCTACACAAGGATGTCACTTCCAGGTTTGTATCAGAAGTTGCATCATTCCACTGCAGCAAGGGTGATTTGCATTTCTGTGCCCCCTGAGCTTCCTCCAAGTTGCCAGCACTTGACTGGAGACCCTAACAAAGAGCCATGTGTGCCACTCTGAGCTCCTGGGAGGAAAAGTGGGATAAAAATGCACTAGATAGATAATATCCTGTGTCCAAAGGAAAAAAATTGAGGTGATAGGCTCCCTTGGGCAAGGCTGGTTGCAGTCAGGGAAATGGCTAAACAGAGTTAACCCACTTTCCTTGTCACCAGGGGTCTGATCTGAGTCTCCCTCCCCCGTGAAGCTGGGAAGAGAACCAGTCCTAGATCTCCAGTGTAAAGTGTGTTTTTACTCTCTTCACTTCTGCACTGTTATGTTCAAACACTTATTCCCCTGCCTTTCCAGACTCCAGAACCACGTAAATGGAATGAAATACATGATGAGAATCATAAACGTGGAGTGGGGGGCTTATTAGAGAGGGGATTTCTTGCCACATTTCTCATCTCTAGAACTAATTTGCTTTATAAAGTCGAGCTTTAAGTATTGGTGGGAACTGGGTTTCCCTCTCTCCCCTTGGACAGAACTATTTCACAATGATTACTCTAACAACATTCCTCCTGGCACCCAGGCACCTCCTCCCCCTTCTTAATTCCATCTCATTTCTGTCCTCTGTAATGAGGCAGAAGGAAATCTTTTTGCTTCCTTAATATCTCCGCATTTGAGAACTTAAGATAGATCATAATGTCCTCCTGGTCCCTTCCTTCAGTCTCTCCCTTATCTTTGCCCTCCTCCTTTCTTTCAACACCCCCCCCCATGCATCTGTCCCTTTTGTATGAGGCACCTAGACCAGAAAGCTCTTCTCCGTGGGCACCCTCATCAATACCATTACCTGTGTGATTACCTTTCTTCTCAATGCTGAAATAGTTCTTTGTACATCGCCGGCAATTGCCAGGCTGTTTTATCCTGATTTCAGTTCACAGGAAACCTGTATCCAGTTAATGCCCACTGTTGCTCCTGGGGTCTCTTTTCTGCCTGTTTTCAGCAATAGTGCTTTCTAGTTAGTTTCCTCCAATATAGTAATCTTGCCAAGGTAATCATCCTTATTTATTAATGCCAAATCTCTGGAAGCCATAATTCAGAAAGAAGAAGAGAGATGGAAAAAACAGCTTGCAGAAGCATGAATTGGACATAGTTGAAGTCAAGTGCCTCGGAGGAATTAAACTCAGATCGGCTTTTATCATGAGGAAGAGAGAGAGTATCCGGATTGTGAAGGGGGTGTCAGGGTTCCATTATGCAATGCATTGATTCATCACGGCAAGAAGTTAGGGGACAGGGATAAATGAATGGGGTTTTTTTTCCCCTTCTCTAGGCTCCTTCTGACATTTTTCTGGTGGAGGCTTTGCACCTCCTTCACATACAGCTGAAATTTATTTATTTGTTTGTTTGTTTGATTTATACCCCACCCTCCCTGCAAAGCAGGCTCAGGGTGGCTTACATAAAAATACACCTATAAACAGGGCTCCGTTGGGGCCGGGGCGCGCCGGAGCGCCGCTCCGGGAGAGAGGGGCGGGGGGGGCAGGCACTTAAGAAAGCCCCACCCCCCCGCTCGTTCTTTCCAGGCTGCAGCAGGCCGCCACCGGCCTGGGAAGAAGCCCCCTTCATCCCCCACTCACTGCTCCCGGGGTGGCGGCAAAGCGCCGCCGGCCCCGGGAAGCCCCTTCCCTCCCCCCCGTCAGTGCTCCAGGAAGGAGAAGCCCCTTCCCTCCCCCCTCCCACTACTCCCGGGGCTGCCTGCCGCTGGGCGCCTCTTCCCGGGTGGTGGGCCTGCCTGCCTGCCTGCTGGCTGCTGCCTCCACGGGTAGGTTTCCCGGCCGGTCCCACCCCTTCCCTGGCTCAGTCTGGCGTGGCCGCTTGCGCCGAGCTCACTCGCCGGGCCTGCAAAAAGTCTCCCAGATCGGCGGCCGGAGAAGGCGGCGCGAAGAGCGCTTCAGATGAGTTGCTTTTCTACGTGAACGGCTGCAGGGTAAGTGGGAATGCGTGCACGCCGCCCGTCCTTCTCTTGCAAGGAAGGCGACAGTTTTCAGCTTCCCCGTCCCTTGCCCCGAGAGAGCTGCTGCTGATCCACCTGCTTTAAAACGCATGTCATTGCGGGAACTTTCCTTTGCGTGCACGCACCAGCCCTCCCTCCCCTCCCCTCCCTGCACTCAGCTGCCGCTGGCTAGCCCCGGGTATATAACCCCCGCCACCCCAACCCCGTGGTTTTTATTACTCATTTTGTTCTATGCCCTGGCTTGGCTTAGTACCCCTGCAACCTGAGTGTGTGATGCTCTTTGCGCGTTTGCTTTCTAATTTTTTTAAAAAGGCATTGCCCTTCAATGTTCCCTCTAAGCCATGGAGTCTCGTGAGCAAAAATTCTACCTTGTGAGCTCCTGGCATTAACGTGGTGAGCGAGCGATTGGGCTACTGTGTAAATTAGCCTGCTCTGGAGCCACCCTTCCGGAGTGAAGACAAAAATGTGCGAGCTGGAGGCTAGAAAACTGTGAGCTAGCTCGCACTAACTCAGCTTAGAGGGAACACTGCTTTACTTAAGGGACCTGAGTGTCAAAAGCAGACCCCCAACTTGGCAGTTTGTGTGACCCTCTCAATGCAGTCAGGACATCTTTCCTGGCTGACTACTTCAAACAAGCAACTGCTGTGACAAATTTCATTTTAAATACCCCCTGCTATTTAAGCTGTGATCGTTGATACCAACTAGCAACATTCCTAACCTTCCAACCCCAAAAGAGGACATTTTCACCATTTTTTTAAAAACAGCCCAAAAGAGGGAGGGTGGACACCCAAAAAAGAGGACGTGTCCTCGCATCTGGTAACCTGAGCTTCTCTGATTCCATGCACAGAATTTTGTTTGCAGCCACAAATAGCAGCAGAGAGTTCCATTACGTGGCAACAAGCCCTGGTGCATGCGAAGTAATAAAGGGGCCTCCTCGCATGCAGAGCAACAAGTTGAAGGATTGTGGGATTTTACAGACTAATTGCAACATGCTGCTAGAGACTTTTCCTCACTGAGGTTAATAACGCTGATGCAGTGTGGAAGACCGAATTTGCAAAACTGGGTGGAGAGGGAGCCAATCTGCTTTGCACAGAGAGTGATTAGAATGTTGGATTCGCTGCCAGAGGATGTTGTGATGGCCACAGGAACAGACAGCTTAAAAGAGGGGATTAGATCGATTCATAGAGGGTAAGTCTTATCAAGGGCTACTAGCTATGGTGCTTGAGGGGAACCTCCACATTCAGAGGCAAGGGGGGGGGAGGAAACGCCGGCCCCAGTGGGGTGAGAAGCATCCCTCCCTCCCTCCCTCTCTCTCCCCCCACCTACCTACCTACCTTCCCGGTTTTTCCTTTTCCCCTTCCTTCCCCTCTCCCTCCCTTCCCCTCTCCCTCCCTTCCTTCCTTCTCTCTCTCTCGCCCCACCTGCCTACCTACCTTCCTGTTCCTTCCTTTCCTCGTCCTTCCCCTCTCCCTTTCTTCCTTCCTTCCTCCCTCTCTCCCCCTTCCTTCCTTCCTTCCTTCTCTCTCTCCCCCCCACCTACCTACCTACCTTACTGTTCCTTCCTTTCTTTCTTTTTCTTTCTTTCTTTCTTTCTCTTTCTTTCTTTCTTCCCCCCTTCCTCCCTTCTTTCTTCCTCCCTCCTTCCTTCCTTTCTTTTTCTTTCTTCTCTCTCTCTCCCCCACCTACCTATCTTCCTTCCTGTTCCTTTCCTTCCTTCCCCCTCCCTCCCTTCTTGCCTTCTGACACACTGCCGATGACGTCAGGGATGTGTGGCCTTATGACACTTCCGGTGACGTCAGGGGGTGTGGCATATGCAAATAAGTTATGCTAATGAGCTCCTGCACCTCTTTTTTTACGAAAGGACCCCTGCCTATAAATATAGTTAAAATCATACATAAAACAACCAGTTTGCTGTACTGATTAAGTGTGAGGACTCTAATCTGGGAGAACCAGGTTTGATTTCCCACGCCTCCACATAAATATAGTTAAAATCATACATAAAACAACCAGTTTGCTGTACTGATTAAGTGTGAGGACTCTAATCTGGGAGAACCAGGTTTGATTTCCCACGCCTCCACATCCAGCTGCTGGCATGACCTTGGGTTAGACACAGTTCTCTCAGAGCAGTTCTAGAAAACTAGAAGCCCTCCAACTGCCCCCCCCCCCACAGCACCAAGAGTACAGTGCATCATTTGCCCCAGACTGAGAGTTCCTATCTATACTTTGTGGCTAATAGCCACTGATGGACTTCTGCTCCATATGTTTATTTAATTCCCTCTTGAAGCCGTCCATGCTTGTAGCCGCCGCCACCTCCTGTGGCAGTGAATTCCACGTGTTAATCACTCTTTGGGTGAAGAAGTACTTCCTTTTATCTGTTCTAACCCGACTGCTCAGCAATTTGACAGGTGCCATTGACAGATGCCATTTGGATGGATCCCACCCTCTCCAATGTCCTGGGGTTTGCCAGTACTGGCAACCCTAGGTATAGTCCATGCTATCACCTGATCACCAATTCTGCATGGGTGAACCCGGTCATAGTCAAAGTTTATTGTTGAAGTAGTTTGGTCATTCTGCAGAGGAAACAGAATCTGATCTACAGAATTAGATTATTCCAATGCGAACTTTACTACCCAATTGTATTCCATCGAGCCCTCCTCAGCATCCAGCATCTTACCTTTATACTTTCATTAGTTTTAAATGGACAATCAAGGTTTTGGGGGGGATATTTAGCAATTGTCTGCTCTCAGTTCAGAACAAACTTCTCTCTTTCTTCCTGCAAATGAAAAGAACAAGCAACACTGCTTCCGGCTATGGTGTAATAATTAAAAAAAAATGAATTGAAATTTCAGAAGTTTTCAAGAACTGGTATTTTGCCAGCTATAATCACTAGAGCAGCTCTTCGAGGAAAAGTATACTGTGTCGCTGGAAGTGGGGGGGGAAAGACATTTTCCCCCAACTCCTTCTCTCCTCACCCTCCATCAGCGTTTTCATGTCTTGTTCCCCCACAATCATTCCTTTTCCACTTCTTTTTTTCTTCTAAAGTTTCTTACTCTCTTTTTATGTTACCTGTGTTTTCAGATTATGTTATGGAATCTTAAACACTTTTAATCCAGTGTCTGCCAAGGTCAATCATAACATTTGTAGCTCCACTGATTATGCAGAAATGGGGACAATGTGTACATCTTTCAGATATCTTCAGCTGTACACAAGATGGGGGACTGAATTCCCACCTAACAATATAATATGGGGTTACTGGGAACTGCCCATCCTCTGTGTCTGTACTCTCCCAGCCATTAACTCTTTCCATGTGCTGGTGAGCATTAAAGTAATCCACTTATCCTGACCCGGATAGCCCAGTCAAGCCCCATCTCATCAGATCTCAGATGCTAAGCAGAGCCAACCCTGGCAAGTACTTGGAAAGGAGACTTCCCAGAATACAGAGACGGGCTATAGCAAGCCACCGCTCTGAAAACATCCAAGCCCGAGTAGGGGTCACCAGAAGTCACCATGACTTCCAGGCATGCAAGCACATACACACACACACTTACACACAAAAAGTAATCTATTTATGCTGGTAAAAAATGTAATTGTGATGAAAATTACATTCTATGCAGTACAATAAGGATTTCTGTACCGTCATCAAGTAAATGTACTATGAATATGCTTTTGTTTGTGATTTATATAGCAGACTTTACATCTCATTCACAGGCTTTTATGTAATTTATATAGCAGGCTTTACATTAGCTCAGTAGTTCTTGCAGAACTGTTGAAACAAACATAACTCTTTGGGGAGGAAAATCCATAGCTAGTGTAGTTGAGCAAAACGGTCTCCTCAACCTTCACTACCTTGTCTGTGGGCTACAAAAAGCAGAGATGTGTGACGATGCCCTTTTTGTTTTTATATACTGTTGTTGATAACCTTTTTGGTTTACCCATTTTTATTGTTGTTGCTGATGTTCCCAGCTCTTTTCTTTTGTGGGATTTTTATGCCACTAAAATACCATTTATGTGCCATTTTTGCATAACTGATGCAAAACTGAGCATCAAATTTAGCAGGGATTTTTTCCCCCTGCTGAAAATCTATTGCATCAAATTGGAGTCAGATCAATTGGTCTATCAAGGTTAGTAACGCCTACTCTGAGTTGTAGCACTGGCTGTCTGGAGTCTCAGGCAGAGGTGTATCACATCACCTTCTGCTTAATCCTTTTTCACTAGAGATGCCTGGGATTAGAACATAAGAACGTAAGAGAAGCCAATGTTGGATCAGGCCAATGGCCCATCCAGTCCAAAACTCTGTCACACAGTGGCCAAAAATGCCTGGTGCCATCAGGAGGTCAAGATGAAGCTGCTCTACTACTAAACTGCAGCCCACTCATCTTAACCTGCGCTAGCAGAATAGCCTCTCTTGTCACCTGTTGGCTGAGATTCTTTAACTGGAGCTGCAAAGGATTGAACTTTGCACTGACTGCACCTTGGAATCGTATCTGGGATCTTCTGAACGCTCAAAGACTGAACCGCAGCCACCCTTACTACATAATATGTTAGCTGATATTAGGCGATTAGAATGAAGCCATTTCCTTCCTAGCAGAATGCTGCAGTTAAATGTTTATATTATTTTATTAGTTAACTTATGTATAAGCAATTTCATCTCTATTGAAGGATGTCTCCCCCCTCCCAAATGGGATGTCATTAAGGGAAAAGCTCTTAAGCAGTTTCTTTCGGGCTGGCAAAAGATTCCAAGATACTTCTGGAATGCAAATTAGTCCGGCCCAAATTGCAGCTGCAAATACACAATTCATCCATCACAATTCAGGGGTTTTTTTGCTTCTCTGCAGGGCATGTTAAATTTCTTAGAGCATGCTGAGGTTTTCTTCCTCCCTTGATTTTTAGATTTTGTAACAGTGTTCATATTTTTTTTTAAAAAAATACCTATTACGTTGAATCACTATAAAGACAAAACTGCTGTGGCAAAGTCTTGTAGTAGTCCTAAGGAATACAAGGCCTGTGTAACTCTGGATCCCTGTCCAACATCAAGGTTCTTTGGGGAGCCACTTTTGTAAAGTGGGTGGAAGAAGAGCCCAGTCCGAACCAACTGCAAAATGGATTGCTGTCATATCCCTAATGACTATTCCTTTCACAGCAGCCTTAATGGCCCAGCTCGGCCTGGGTTCATCAGCTCAGAGGGGTTGTTCACAGTTAGTACTTGGATGGGAGACCACCGAGGAAGTCTGGGGTTGCTCTGCTTATCTCTTACCTGGCACTCTCTATGGATGGGGTTGCCCTGAGCTGGTTGTAACTTTACGGCACATTCTTCTTCTTAATTTCTTTCTTTCCCAAGGCTCTTTTTCTTACCGTTTGGTAATGGAGAAAAAAAGTGTCCATTTTGTTGGCAGAGTTTAAATATGCAAGGAAGCGGAGCACTGACTGCTTAGAGAAAAAATAGGTAGGTTTATTAAAGAAGAACAAACTGTGACTGAACGTAGAAGAGAGAGAAGCTTAACTGCCTAGCCTAACTGCTGTGAGAGGAACAACAACAAAAACTCTGCAGGAGCAGGAAGTCTCCAAAAGGAAGGACATAATTTGAAATTGTGGGCATAGGGCTGCCAAGTCCAACTTGGGAAATATCTGGGGACTTTGGGGGTGGAGCCAGGAGACTTTGGGGGTGGAGCCAGGAGAAAGGAAGTGACATCATTTTGTGATGTCACATCCTGTGATGTTGCTTCCACATGCTGACACATGAACTCATTAAGTTTCCTAATACTGAATCAGGCCATTGGTCCATCAAGGTCAGTATTGACTACTCAGACTGGTAGTGGCTCTCCAGGGTCTCAGGCTGAGATCTTTAATGTCACCTATTACCTGATTCTTTTTTAGCTGAAGAAGCTGATAACTCCTGCATGTCAAGCAGATGCTCTATCACTGAGCAACAGCCCTACTGAATCCTTCCTCATCTCGGCAGAATATGAAGCACTAAGTGCTACACAAGTGCTAAATATGATTTTCATATCATAAGAACAGGAGAGAAGCCACAGTGGATCGGCCCATCCAGTACAGCCCATCCAGTACAACACTCTGTGTCACAACAGTGGCCAAAAATACCAGGTGCCCTCAGGAGGTCCAGCAGCGGGGCCAGAACTCCAGAAGCCCTCCCACTGTTGCCCCCCAAGCACCAAGAATTCAGAGCATCACTGCCCCAGACAAAGGGTTCCATTTAGACTTTGTGGCTAATAATAGCCACTGATAGACCTCTGCTGGATGGGGACAGAGAGAGAGAGAGACAGACAGACAGAAAAAAGAAAGAGGGAGAGAGAAGGAAAAGAGCTGGAAGAGAAACTTACTACAGCAACGTTGCCAGCCACATGCAAAAGCAGCTCCTTCAGTCCCTCCTTAATCTCTGGGCGGACCTCTCTTGCTGTGGAAGCTCTCTTGCTGACTTCTTAAAGGGGAAATGTCTGGTGAGGCTTTTTACTGCAGGGCAGGCTCTCTGCAGACATTTCCCTTTTAAGGCAGCCATTTTGTCCCCCCGGTGGCCAACTTTGAAAAAGCGGGGGGAAGCACTAAAAATCGGTGTTTCCCCCGCCCTACCTGGGGACTTGGCAGCCCTATGTGGGCAGTCCCTAATCTAGCTATGCTAACTGCCAGTCCTTCAGCTGTCCCCCTGTAGGGTGATCTTCAGATCTTCTTCTTAAGGCTGCTGTATTATAGACCTTGCATATCCCTACAAATTTGACCAAGAACTTGCTTGCAGCTGACACTCATGCCACTTCTCAGCAGGGTGCTTGTAATTTGCTTGGGGAGGAGGAGCTGGGGAAAGGGCATGATGAAAGGGAAAAGGAAAGGCGGGGGGGGGGGGAAGTAATGCATATAGCATTGCTATACATAGCAAACATTTGTGTGGCACAAGAAAACTATACCAGAAAACCCAGTGTGGGCTACTCTGTGAAATATTGCAAGGGATGCTTCAAATATTCTCCTCATCTGAATTTCTTCCCCGATGTTGGTGTTTTAAATCACTTGTTCTTATTTATGTGATGAGACCACTGTATTAGGAATCTTCCACTGTTCTTACCACCACCACCCCCAGTTTAGGCAGGGTGATTTCTATGTGTAGTTTGCCACAGTTCTCCATTCCATAAGTTAATTTATGTTTTTCCTTCCCATATAGACTAGTCAAGTCCACTTGCACATCAATAAAACACTGCAAAAAGCAATCTTTATGTGATTGTGCAATTGTACATTTGAATTAACATTGCAGCATTTTACTAATGTGCATTTGTTTGCATGAATAGAACACCATAAAAAGCAAAAAAAATCTTGATGTGATAGTATATCAGCTTGTACCATGATATTGTGCTTTACAAATATGTAGGCGTACAGATGTGCATCGGTAAAACATGGCATAAAAAGCATTTTGATGAAGAGAGAGAAGAAGAGATTAGATTTATACCTTGCCCTTCACTCAGAGTCTCAGAGCAGCTTACAATCTCCTTCCCTTCCTCTCCCCACAACAGACACCCTGTGAGGCAGTTGGGGCTTAGAGAGCTCTGAGAGAACTGCTCTTGAGAGAACAGCTCTAAGAGAACTTTGACTGACCCAAGGTCACCCAGCAGCTGCATGTGGAGGCGTGGAGAATCAAACCCGGTTCTCAAGTTTAGAGTCCACTGCTCTTAACCACTACACCAAACTGGCTCTGCAGTCATACATTAATCACATTGAGATTGGGGGGGGGGGGGGTTGCATTGTTTTAAACTATTCTTCCATCCATCTGTCCACATAGGTAAGGAACTGTACTTAATAGCAAACAAATGTCACACCTTTCAGGTAACCCAAAATTGCTGGGGAGTGGAACACAACCAAGTTAACTCAAAAAACTATAAAAACATAAACTCAGATTGACTGCAATTTCCATTGACAAAAAGAGATTTCTGCTAGTGGAAGGTCACATTTTCCTCTGCTTCTCCCACTGTGGTCCAAAATTTCCCCAGAAATGCTGCTTTGGGGGCACAGGGGAGGAGGCCCAGAAACGGGGGGAAAGTCAGAGGTCTGCATGAAATCAGATAAGTCCCATCCAGCACCAAGCAGACGAATTAGGGGTTTGGAATGTCTCTTGGTCTCAAAAAGATTTCCCAAGGAGAGTGTTATCATGCTGCGAGCTGATTTGTATTCATCAGCTGATGAGCGGTGCCATTGGTTTACCATAACAAGGAATCTGATGAATGAGGTCAAGTCTTCTAAGAATGCCTGACTGGGCTGGGCTGGGCTGTTTGTCTCTCTGAAAAATGACAGCTCCAGCAGACAGACATTGATTGCCTTCTGAACAGGTATGGGGAAATGGTGCTTTCCATAGAAAAGGAATATTTCCATTTGAGAAAGGATAAGGTTCATAGGTCTCAGAGTGCTCTGTCTGCAGAACTCCTCTATTGATAGTGTGTTTTCAGAGTCGTGCTGACCTCACGTCAGACCTGCAGCAGACCCTGAACAGGATCTTCACCTCTGTTTCATTATCCTGTTTTGGCCAAACGATGAAACGATGTGAGCAAGGAGACCAGCTAGACCAACAAACAACTAAGGGGGAGCATATCTTCAATGTTATATTCATTTACGGTTTTTTTCAGCACCTTCAGGACTCTTTTTATTGCTGTTGGTTTTGTAGACTTGTTTATATTGAGAGCACATACTACATAGTTTTTTTTATATTCATATTGTATAGTACTTAGACATCAGGCATCATATAAGCCTAATAAATGATGCCAATTTATCAATGTATAATGATGAAAAGCGTATACTCTTCAAGGAAAAAAAATGGCTCAGGGAAGGAAAAAATGGCACAAATATACAGAATCACAAGTGTTGTAATATGTCTGGGTCCACTGGCAAAAACCACCAGAATAAAGAATGGTTTAAAACAACTTTAACATGTTGAGCAACTGAATCATGTTGTACATGATTTTTTCAGCCTCTTGCTACAACTATGGCCATGTGCTCTTAGAGCAAGTCCTCAAATAACTGGTTCCTTAACAGTGTCAAAATAAGACGGTGTCTCTAAATTGAAAATTCGGTCACTACAGGTTTGATTATCACAAGAGAAACTGAAATGGGAATTTTGAGGCTGAAACAGACAGAATCAGGACTGTTAAAAGGAACAGCAAAAAGCCAGAGTGGGATCAAGGTCCACACAACAACCACCACCACAACAAAACCCTCTTGATTATTGCTGAGAGCTGGAGCGCTAGGACTGGCAAGCAAGGCCTGGAAAGATTGGCTCACTGAATAAGCTATCAGTAGGGTTTGCCAGCTCACTTGCTATGGCAGGAGACCTGCCAGCAAACCCCACTGCCGCTGCTGCTTTGTGAGCCAATTGGTGATCAATAAATTAAAACATGGTCATCAGCATGACAATGTTATGCCACTTCTGGGGAAAACCTGGACAAGATATAACTCTGCTCTAGAAACTGCCAGACACTCTATGGTTTTTCCATAGTCTTTCCAGCAATTCCTAGAGTAGCTTGACGACGCTTCTGAGTTTTCCCTGGAACTGATGTGATGTCATTGTGTTGATGGTGCCTCTGATGTCCCAGCCGGCCTGCAACTCCCACCAATTGACAGCTGATGGCTACCAGCCCTAGACCTGGGGCCAGTTACCCTCTCTCTACAAGTTATAGAGATGCAATAGAGGAGGCGAGAACCACATACCCCTACCTCCTTGCAGGAAGGATGGGATTCATTTGTGATAGACAGATAACCGTGGTCTGGCAGCTGAATCTGTAAACTGATGCCACTGAAAAGCATTGCATTAGAAGTAATAGGGAAGTTTTATCTGCGATCACCCTTTCACACTTGCAAACCATTCCTGGAAGTTGTAAATCATCCATTGAAGAGGATATGCAGCCTGACATGTTTTTTAAAAAAATACAAGGAGGAAGGCTGGAAGCCCCGTAACTTTGCAGACTTTTCTCAGAGCTCTTTGCTGAAGAGACAGCAAGCCTATTCATTATCTGTGCTGCTTGTCCTCCCCATCGATAGCCAGGCAATTTCTCTCTTAGCAGAGCCTGAAGGACAGTTCTTCGGATGAGTCGTAATCACATGCACATTTATTAAGGAGAAAGGATTATAATTGAGTTGCTGTCGGGATTAAAAATCTCCTTTATGGTATCCTTGTTAGCTAGGGGCAAGGTTTTCAGCAATGGCCTTTGATTTGGTGGAAGGGGGTTGAGTCTAGGTGCACAGCCCATCCAGGATGTGATTTGTATGGTAGTCAGATACATAGGTCACTTTTTAAATGTTATTGATGTTTACTATGTTATTTCTGTTCTGGAAGGAATGGAAGGAAATCTTAGGTGAGAAAGGAGAACTGGAGGGTATATTATTCATGAAGAATTTGGCCTATCTGCTTCTTTGAACTATTATTTGGTATTTTATTTTACTTGGGAATGGAGTACTTATGTGCAAATTAAAGGATTGTTGGGAGGGTCTCATTAGGGATGCTGTAAGTATCTGTACTTTTCTGTTCCTGGTGCTATCAGCACATGTTCATTGTTGTGGGCAAGTGACCCAAACCACCAGCAGGTATGAAATTAGCCTTGTTGTATCTGTGGAAAAGAAAGCGACAACTGGATTTGCAAGCTGTTGTGTAATTAAATCAATTGAGCATACGATGCACAACAGTGATTCATATCTGCATTATCCCATGTAACAGATGTCTGTGCTTTTGAGTAAGAAACATTCTGTGCATTTAAATCTGCCGATAACAATACACATGTGATGTGCAACATAGATTTGTTTCTGTATAAACGGCACATCCATTTTTGCAGGAATGTGTCAGGGATCTGTGATACCAGTTAGGCAAAAGGCAGAAATAAAAGGACAGGAGTAGGGGTTTTTTTTGCAGCTTAGGTTTCCTTAGAGCAGGGGTGTCAAACATGTGGCTCGGGGGCTGGATCAGGCCCCCAGAGGGCTTTTATCAGGCCCGCACTGGGACTGGCCATCTCCTGCTTCCAGTTTTGTTGCTGCTGCTGCATCATAGCTTGCTTTGCCAGAATCTCTCAATTGCCCAGCCATTTCATGTTTCCCCATGGGTCCTAGACTCAGAACTCTGAGCATGAGATTTCTGTGGTGAATGTCAATAAATCAAAAGTAGATTTGCAGCTTGCAGGTACACACCTGAACCGCATACTCAAGACTGCAACAGCACAGACATTTTGATGCACTAATTCAGAGCAAGAAGTGTCAGTTATCAGATACTGTTAAATAAACAAAATATTGCAAGAGTGCTAATGTTTTAAGCATGTGTTTGTTTTAAGTTAAAAAAAATCTTTGTGTTTGTGTCCTTTATAAAGTTTATATCACTGCTACCTGGCATTACATTTTATGACACACATGGCCCGGCCCAGCAAGGTCTCATTTATGTCAGATCCAGCCCTCATAACAAATGAGTTCAACACCCCTGCCTTAGAGCCTCGAAACATATCTTGATTTTTTAAATAAGTTTCTTTGAGAAAAAACCTGGAGAAGCACTGACAGTGACCAACTTGTAATGTGGTACAGTCAGAATCTCAGTATCATGTAGTTTCTCGATATGCCGGCATCGACTCTGAGCAAAACGGCAGAGTGAGACGACAGCAGAACTTTGTCCTCATTCTTCCAACCCTACTCTCCTCATTGTCACTTAAGTCCCATCACATCCAGCAGCCTCCAGCAAGAACAAAACGCTGCTGTTCTCTCGTCAAAAGCCTACCCAGCCTTTTTGAAAGTTTCCCATTACTGTCCTCAAATATAAATTAGTTGGAACAGTTATCTTTGGCTTTAAAAAAATAGATTTTTTAAAGATCAGGTTGGGGAGACTTTAATTAGCTCATCAAACACACAACTTTGCCTGCAAAAGAGGCCCATGACCTACAATATTACCCTATTTCATGGCACAGTGCAGTGCACATTGCTTCTTGGATCATGGCTGGCAGCTGCTGGTCATTTTCTTTGAAGCTGCATGAGAATGCACAGAGGAGCTCCAACGATACTCTGTCACTTCCTTAACAGGCAACCTTCCCTGATTAGGTCATTGTTTTAGGGAGGTCATGTAAATCAGATGTGATGGGGCTGTGAGTGCTTCTCTAATTCCCTGTCATTAGGAATATGGATCAGGAATGGGGACACCAGTCATTTGCATGGTTGGTCATTAGACTTTTATCTAGCCCTTGCTGCCAGAAGCCCAAGGTGGTATACATAGCTTTCCCCAATTTTGGCCTCACAAGTGAGATCTTGTGGCTCCCCAGAGAATAATGGCTTAGATCCTATGGAGCTTGAGCCAAGATGTCTGGCATGAACGGTAAGTGCCTTTCTGTCCTCTCTCCTGTTGCAGGTATCTGAAATGTGAGCCTGCAGATCAGTGGTTCCCCCATGAATACCAGGGTAGTTAGGGGGGCTGCAGGGAGAGGTGGGGATCTACAAAAAATATTCTCCCCCACCTCTTCAATCGGAAAGAGAGCACAGAATCCAAGACGCTATTTTTATTGAGATGTAAGTTTTCATGGCCCATCAGACTTATGAAGAGTCTTCAGCTGGGAGATATGCAGGGGTCTGTTGGAGCGGGAGCGCACAGGAGCGCAGCTCCGGGAGTGAGGAGCCCAAGGGACGTGCACATAACCAAGCCCCGCCCCCTCCTTGGCTTCCCCGATCAGTGCAGAGGCACAGCGCCCCAGAGAAAGCCCTGCTAGGGTCTTTATTGTTTTTAATGTTTTGTTTTAATATTGATAATTTTATCATTTGGGAGAACTGGGTTTGATTCCCCACTCCTCCACATGCAGCTGCTGGTGTGACCTTGGGCCAGTCACAAGTTCTCTCAGAGCCGTTCTCTTATGAGCAGTTCTCAAAAGACCTCTCTCAGCCCCACCTACCTCACAGGATGTCTTGTGGGGAAGGGAAGGGAAAGGGATGGGTGGTGCACATGTCCTGGGTATCTCAAGTCTACTTGAAACCTGGTGGTTTCAAGGGAGCAGGAAGAGAATGAGGGTGTGTTCTTTATGCTTATTTTTATTGCACAAAGTATTGGATGGGGAAGGGAATGGAGGACGAGCAGGTCAGTTTCACTCACCTGTGGAGTGAATCCTGAGGGGTGGGTGTTGCCTTCTGACACACTTCCAGTATGTTAGGGGGTGTGGCATATGCAAATGAGTTATGCAAATGAGTTATGCTAATGAGCTCCTGCACCTCTTTTTCTACGAAATGACCCCTGGAGATATGTATGTGTGTAATGTACACATTGGTTATGTACACATACACATTGGTTATAGGCAAGACATCGTAAACAGTGGGATCAAAAAGGCAAGAAACCATTAAAGGCCACACGTATCCGTCTGTTGTAAAGGGATTCTTGGGGCACCTCAGAGACTATCTGAACATGGGTGCTGTTTTGGAATTGAAATAAAGACCATTCTTTATGTTAAAGATCATGGGGAAAATATGATTTCTGAAGTTAAATATTGTAAATCACAAGAGTACTGGACCCAGAGTGAGGCAGGTCATCAAAGACCCAAGGATCAGAGATGCCGCTCTGTATCACAAAAGGTGATGTCTTCCCATTTTATGCCTTCCAGCAATTGAACTCTGCAACGTTGTTCATTTTCAAAGGCTGTAGAGAAAGCTTAACACCATGGACATTCAGACTATATCCATGCAATGGTAGATCTTGCACTGTCATTGCACTATAATGATCATTCTCCTCACGGAATACCTTGTACACATAGGAAAACCCAGCTGCTGTAGTGGAACAATAGCACAATGCCCAATGATATGTGAATGTAGCCTTAGATCCCATGCTATGAAGAAAACCTGTTTTCCATTATTATTGTCATATCTTCCTTTTTCATGGTTCTGGAAACTTGAAGCTTATTCGAATGAATGTTGTTTATTAGCAGTAAATCCCACTTTGTTTGGTAGGACATGCTTCCAAAAAAAGTGTGCAATAGAATTGTAAGTAAGCAATCTTGCTTACTGTCCTTGCATACTGCATACAGACAGAACCAGCCCCCACCCCACCTTTCTGTCTCTTTTCTGTAAGAAAATACCATTCTGCAGTGCAAACAGCATGCGGTCTGCATGTTTTGGATTGTGTTCCCATAAAGTCTCTTGCAAACCAGTATGGTTTATTTCTAATAGCGACCAGATAGTAGGTATGCTTCTTGAGGAAACAGACAAATTCCAACAAGGGACACTTGTCTTAAATCAATGTTATGAACTGGTCTTTTTAAATTTAAATCGGGGATTTCATTCAGTGATTCAAGCCACTTTGATTTACAGCAAATCCCCCTGATGTTTGAGAGTTTCTGCTGATTTAGGCCCAATTTACACCTCCCCTCTGAAGTAGTTTGACTGCTGTCTTTTCCCAAGCTCATTTCATGCTGGTTTCAAATTTCACTCCAGGGGGTCTGAAGAGTACTAAGCAACAGCATTTGTTTAAAGCAGTATAATGCTAGCTTGACCACAGGAGGGCAATTAACAAATGTAAACATTAATTTATAAACTAGAAAAAGTATGGTTTGAAACTAGAAACAGGTATAGATAGGGTTTTTTTTTTTGAAACTAGAATGATTCTAGTGGGAAAGTCAGATGTAAATTTGACCTTAATTCAAAGTGAGCTCCTAGCCGTAAGAATACAAAGAATGTCCTTCTCTTGCCACTTTCTTTTCTTGTCTCTTGATTAGTGATACAAACAGCAGAACAGAAGCTGGGGGCGTGCTAGGAGTCTCTGTGATAAAGCAGAATCCTATTGCCGCACGTCTGCTGAATGCTATCCAGGGTTATGATGTGGTCAGTATTGCCCTCCTTCATCACTCTGTGTGTCCTCACCTCATTGCCTCCTATCAGACAGTGGAAATTTAATAGCCTGCCTGAGATAGTCAGGTGATTGTACAAGGAAGTCACCACCTCTCTTTCTCCCCTTCACCTGCTTGACTTTGGAAGAGATTGACTGTGTGGTCTCACGTGTGTTCCAGCTCAAGGTTAAACTCCCCCCATTAAGGCTCTTGTGAGGCCACAAACTGTGTTACTTGAAAGTAATTGAAACTTGGAGACGACTTCATCTGCTGTGTTTGGGGGAATGTTAATGAACTCTTCATTGCCACCAGATGCTGGCAATGGATCCTGGGGAAGAGTCCCAAGCAAATAGTAGTTTTCCTTGTGTGGGATAAACAAATTGAGTTACAGTGAGGTTAGATGAATACTGCCCTGAGCTTGAGATCACATTTCTCCATGTATTATTTACTTATTTCCATTGTTTTTTCCCCCTCTAGACACATCCATATTTATAGTTTTATAAATTAATTTAATTCAGTCCAGAAAGGTCAGTGCATGTGACAATACATTGAAAATAGATATCTAAAATGCCTAGTTAAAATTTATGTATATAACACTAACTTGTGGATATCCCTGGGATATATGTAAGTTTCCATACTGGCCAAAGAGGAGCCCCCCAGGGTTCAAGAAAACAGCACAGGACAGATGAAGCCTCTTCATATGTGCTGTGGTCCCCAACTGAACTAGGCAGCTGTGTGGAGAGAGAACCCTTAGGTCTATGTAGACCTCCGTTCCCTCCCTTCTGACACAGATGCTCAGCTACCATTCTTCAGATTTATGGCTTTGCACAATTAACTTGTTCCTGTGCTTGACCTAAAATTGGCTGGGGTGAGTGGGGAGGAGTTGATCTGAAATTGCCTGCATGTAGTCCCACCTCAATTTCTGAGGCTCATGTTCTTTACTCCAGTAACCTGCTAAAGCTTTTTTTTATTGATTTGAAATGTTTTTATGCCGCCTTTCCATCCTAAAAGGATCCCCAAGGCATTTCCGTCTATACATGGCTGCCAAAGGCAGGGCCGGTGCCAGGCTTTTTTGTGCCCTAGGCAACGCTAACTACTTGCCCCCCCTTCCCCCGCAAACCAATTTTCAAAAACAGATGAATTCTAGGGAAAATTAAAAGCAAAAACTTGACATTGCTAATTTTCAAGCCCCTGCAGCCTTGCTCTCGGCTCCCACGGGCTTGGGCGGGGGGAGGCAAGCGCTTGGCCTCTGGGCTGCTTTCACCCTCTAATTGCCCTCATTTAGCTCCAGGACCAGGAGGGTCTCTCACTTCTCCCTCCCTGGCTGCCGGGGAGTCCCCACCTTACTTCTTCCCCCAAGCTGGGCATACTCAGTGGTTCCTTGTCTGGTCTTGCACTTCCTGGGGCTCATGGCTGAAGAGTGTGGGCAAGCGGGAGCTGCTCCTGCAGCCCCCACAACTGCCTGAAGGAGTAAAAGCACGGGAGAGCTGGGGCTGGTGAGTGAGTGAGTGCAAGAACCTGCAGCTGGTTGGGGGGCACTGATTGTCTGTTCTGCACTCCTCTCAGATCTGCGCCCTAGACGGTTGCCTTACTTGGCCTAATGGTAGCACCGGCCCTGGCCGGGGAGTAGGGTGAGCAGCCCTTCAATTGCAGTCTTCAAGCAGCAGCTGGAGAAACACTTCAGCATTCAGGTATTCTTTAAGCTGATCCTGCATTGAGCAGAGGGTTGGGCTAGATGTCCTATATGGCCCCTTCCAACTCTATAATTCTATGAAATAGTGGAGAACCAGCCCTGACCTGCACCAGCTAAGCACCACCCTGGCAAGTACTTGGAAGGGAGACCTCCTTGGAATACCAAAACCGGGAGGTGGGAGTAGGCTTTATTCAGCCACCTCTCTGAATTTCCTCCAGGCCCCCAGTAGGGGTCAGTCACCAGAGGTCACCATGACTCACAGGTGCACAAACAATCACACATGCACATATGAAAAAAATACCAAAAAAAAAAGAAATAGTGGAGAACTCACAGTTTACTGCTACTGGTGCCAATGATTCCTGAAGCAATTTACAAAGCAAAAAATTATTTTCAGAGACATAGGGAGCCCATCACTCCCATTTGTCAGGTACCCCTCCGATTCTTAATTGGCTTCCAGGTCAATGCAAGGTGCTGGTGTTAACTTTTTAAAGCCCTTTTCAGCCTGCAGCCCACATACTTGAAGGGCCATCTCTTTTAGTATGACCCCATGAGGCAACTTTGTCAGATCAGCATTCTTTTTTCCCCTCACTCACCACAGGGGTCCACTCTGCTGCTGTCCATTTATGTGCCTTTTGGGTGGCTGCTCTGGCCCTTTGGAATGGCCCCCAGGAAGAATTTAGGAAGGCCCCCCCTCTGAATGGATTTTTTGTAAGGGTTGCAAAACTGAACTTTTTAGCAGGGCCTTTGGAGCCTGTTGATACTGGAGATGTTTTGAGGTTTTATGAGAGACCTGGATTTCATGGGTATTGTCATGTGAAGGAGGTATTATAAACTGTATTTGTGGACACATGTTTTTATTGTTATTATATTGTTATTTTCATGTGTTTTTATTGTTATTTGCTCTTTGAATTCTTTTAAATGTTTTGTTATCTGCCTTGGGTTCTAGCTGTCTGTGGGAAAAAAGTGGATTAACTCATGCTATAAATAAATAAATAAGAACAAACAATGAACACTAGCAACAATAAAATAAAGCCATAATTAAAAGTATGGAAACAACAGCCAGTACATCAGAGTATTAAAACCAGCAAAACAGTAAAATCAGTGCAAACTAGAAAATGTTACACAGATGAAAGCAAGGAAAGTAAAACTACCAACCAACAGCCAGGATAAAAAAAATCTTAATCCATAGTGGTTGCATCACACGGGACATAATCTGAGTTGGATCTAAAAACTATTCAGCCAGTTCTTGCTGTGATGAAGAAAGATTTCCTCCAAAAGTCCTTCTCTATTGTAGAAAGGGTTTTCCCTCCATTAAAGGAAAATTTGGTAGATAGGCATCATTGGACTGGATCTGATCCAGTTGCACTTGCATAGTGGAACTTTCTTGTGTCCCCACCACCACCACCTGTCAAAAGTTGATATGCTCCCTTGAATCATGTTCTTGGGAGCTGGTGGACAGTCAGGAACATTGTGTGTATGGGTGGGTTGGGATATTTGCAGTAGGATGGGGGATATTTGCAGTAGGATGGGGGAACTGGCAAAAATATCATGCGAACAGCAGTGTCCATTCTTTGTGTGGAGGGAGGCATACAACTCAGCCCATTGCCTCCAACTCAGTTCAGGACAGTTTGCCCTCCCCCATACACATCTGTATACACTATCTTTTCTGAAAACAGCACTAACTGTGAAGTTAGTATGTACCAAGTTAATGATCTCGCTAGGAACAAAAAAGGGGGGAACAAACTTAACCCTGAAACCTGGGATCAAGAACCTAAAGAGGTCTAAAGAAGGCCTGAACAGACTAAAATGCATCAGGTCTAGTCTATTGGCCCTTTGTGTGTTTGATTTTGGTATTTTTGTATGAGGTATAATTGGGCTCTTATATGTTTTTTTTAAATTCTTTGCTAATAAATACATGTATTTTTATATTATATATGTAAGTTTTAATTGTTGGCCCTCTACTCTGTTTGACTTATCTCTTTAGGTTCTTGATCCTAAGTTAAAGATCTGTCAGCACTTAACTAATTGAAACTGTGATATGGAAAAATTCCAGTAGCCTAAATATCTGCCAGCAGTTATATGCCAACATCTATCACTGCAACGTGTTTATAATGTGTGGGTGGACCATAAAACCACTCATAACAACACCCACCTTGAATATCTGGTTTTAAAGTGTTTTCTGAAGGGGTGCCAGACTGAGAAATATAGCTGTGAATGACAGGGCCTAGCTCTTATGATTGTAATATTTTTGTTTCAACTGATTTAACTCACTCCCAATTTTTCGGGGGGGGGGGGGTTAGTCAGAGGCTGTGGGTCTCTCAAATATTTATCACCATCAAGTTTCAAGGAAGCTTTAAGAAAGAATAAATAGTGTGTAAAATGCTTCTCCTCATCACAGTAGACCTAATATATTTGGGCTGTGGTAGTCTGATCTTGTTAGCTCTCAGAAGCTACACAGGGCTGGCTCTGGTTAGTATTTGGATGGGACACCACCAAGGAAGTCCAGGCAGAGCCAGGCAATGGCAAACCCCCTCTGAACATCTCTTGCCTTGAAAACCCTTTTGGGTTGCCATACGTTGGCTGCAGTTTGATGCCACTTTCTGCCCCCCACCACAAAAAAGGAGCATGAAATGAAGTAATGCAAACTCCGTCTCTGATCAAATGTATCTTCATGAAATGAAGATACATGGTTAAAATGTGTACACCAATTTTTTTCAGGGTACATGGACTTGTGGCATTCAGTCACAAACAGACCACAAAGGGTGGCTCACATCGGATAGAATACACCCTCATCCAAGAAAGAACATTTATTCTCTTGTGCAAAGAGTACATGCATTATTAAGAGTACGATCCAAAGTTACAGCTATAATAATTCCCTCCCAGTCCCTCAGAGTTCATCCCCTTTCGCTGCCCCTGGAACAGCCAGAGAGCAGCCAAGAGAGCTAAGTTTGTCCAGAGGCTGGGTGGGGTTGCAAAGATAGCACAACTTTCCCCATATGATCCCTTCAGTGCTCCTTGAAATCCTCTTAAGAGCATTGTGGTGCCCCAGTAGTATTGCTGCCACACACCCTTTATTTATTCTCCTCAAATGCCCATTTAGCCCCAGGGAAACACCAAAGCAGGAGAAATTGGTACAGCAAAGAGCCTAATGCAGGAAAACTAACACAGTCTAAACAGAGCTTTATTCACTACTAATAGATCAACACAGTACAAGAGTACAGCCTACAAAGTTGGGATATAGTCTCAAGAAAAATAAAAGTAAAAACAATAGTGGCTTCCTGATCTAACCTTAAAAGATAATTACCTGACATGGTCTCTGTCTCCCTTCTTGGGCAAAGTAGATGGGTGTATACATATTGATGAAGGCTTCCCGCTGTCTCTCACAGATACATACACAGAGAGACAGCAGACTGATTTTAACACTTTCCTTTCTGGTTGTGTCAGAAGTGGCAGGCCAGTCTTCTACCTATGCTAGGTTTTTATTTAGCCTTCCAACCCCACCCCGAATCTGGCCCATGGTGATATCTCCCAGACTGGTTGTCTTCAAATACTGCCCATTTCCAATTATTGTTGTCTATAAAATCATTCTCCCATCCTAAGTGACCATTTGGACTGGATTTATGGTTGCAGTTGCCACAGCATGGATGTATTTTTTCTAAGGTGAAGTGGGCCTCATGCTCTCATTCATAACAACACCCTTCTAAGGGACTTAGAAGGGTATAACTCTGCTTAGAATTGCAGTGATATTGGGTTGGGTCTAATGTTCCCTCTAAGCTGTCGACTGTTGTGAACAAAAATTCTACTTCATGAGCCAAATAATCTACATGCATAAAAGTTGTGAGTGAGCCTAATTTTGTTTAAAAAAATATTTCAGTTTGGAAATGGAAAGAAAGAAAGGGGGAAAAGAAATAGAAAGAAAGGGAAAGAAAGGGGGAAAGAAAGGGAAAGGGGGAGGGAGGGAGGACCCACTCCTCAGCCCTCTGCACTGAGATGAAAATCTGTGCGGGGGAGGGGGGTCAGAAACTGGTGTGCTAGTGCAGGCTAGCACACCTTAGGGGAAACCCTGGGTCCCTCTGATCTGTCCCACTAATGGTGATGTTTTCATTCACTGCAAAGAGCCTTTGGTTAGCCAAATGAGTTCATGGGATCCAACCCACTGTTACCAATCTCTCTCCTCCCCTAGAAATATTTATGCAAAGCAATTTATTCTCTGTACGAAGTTCTACATGACTGAGCACCTGTTCATCTTCTCCTCCTTAAACATTTGCTGATAAAGATGGGAAAGGACTAGAGAATACCAAAAGGGAAATACTCTTATATTTAGAGAATCTGATTTTTCATTTTCAGAGGGAACAGCAGTTCAGAACCTGCACTGCTCAGGAAACACAACTTTGTGATATAGCATGCGTTGCCATACCTTAGAAAGCAGAAGTGCTTTCTCCAAAGTTTGGGGGAAATAATAATGCTGTTTCAGAGCCTTATGCAATGACTCATCTGTCCCTAGGACACATTTAATTGATAGTACTTTTTTTAGTGCTCATGGCAGATGTTTTTGTACCTATTCCATGCTGTTCCTGGTAGATAGCCTTACTTTATACATCTTTGTCTATGGCAGCTTTTTTTTTTTTTACTTCAGTGGTTTGCATTATGTACCTAAATATTCTGAAGCATGTCTTGATACCAGCTGTATCTAATAGGTATGGCCTGATTCCTAAACACTACAAGTCTTTGAAATTGGTTAAAGCTTCCAGATCTGAAAATTGTGTTTTAAAGCAGAACATGGGAGGGATCCATAGCAAGGGCTGGGAGAGGACCAAATGAGACTGAATTTCAAAAACTGCCTGTTCTGATTTAAATATTCCTGTCTTGGTTTTGTTTGTGCCTTGTGAGAAACTCTCCCATGAGTATCCACTTTAGTATCAAAGTCCTTTTCCTCACACCAAAATGTTTCCCACTAAAATGAACACATTTCCTAGCCTTCTCTCTCTCTCTCTCTCTCTCTCTCTCTCTCTCTCTCTCTCTCTATGTGTGTGTGTGTGTGTGTGTGTCAACTGTGCACAGTTGGTATAAAATTTATAAATTGTATGAAATGACATTCACTGCTTAAAAAAATGAAAGGGTTATCAAGTATAGCAACCAAAATGAGGTGAACTTCAGTTAAGGTTGCCAGGTCCCCCCTGGCCACCGGCTGAAGACAGGGGGTTGCCAGCTCCAGGTTCAGAAACTCCTGAAAATTTGCAGTTGGAGCCTGGGGAGGACAAGGACCTCAGTGGGGTACAATGCCCTACAGTCCACCCTCCAAAGCATCCATTTTCTCAAGAGGAACAGATCTCTGTAGTCTGGAGATGAGCTGTATTTCTGGGAAGTCCCCAGGCCAGAAGAAGGAGGAGGAGGATATTGGATTTATTCCCCGCCCTTCACTCAAGAGTCTCAGAGTGGCCTACAAACTCCTTTCCCTTCCTCTCCCCAAAACAGACACCCTGTGAGGTAGGTGGGGCTGAGAGAGCTCTTTCCAGAACTGTCCTTGAGAGAACAGCTGTGACAGAACTATGGCTTGCCCATGGTCATCCAGCAGATGCAAGTGGAGGAGTGGAGGATCAAACCCAGTTCTCCCAGATTAGAGTCCACACACTTAACCACTGCACCAAACTGGCTCTCTAAAGGCTGGCATCCATAACTTCACTTGAGGGCAATGCCCACATAGAAAATAAAAAAAAAAGAAATGAAAAGGAGGGAAAGATTGGAGAAGCAAAACATTGAAATCAACATTCCAAGCTGGTTGCTGCTCTCATCTGTTCTGATCGTGCCACAATTAACACCACCACATGCAAAAAATGTCTTGAGGAAAATGTGACAAATCAAGCAGCAGTTGTGGGGGGGGGGGGCAATAAGAGCCAGCTGACTAAGGTTGATTAAAAAGTACCTGTAGCTTAGCATTTTGCATAATACAACAGTGCGAGCTGTGGACTGTTCAAATCTCCCCGGTTCAAATCTCCCCGCAGCCACTGCAGGGCTCGCTCAAAATCTGATAAAAGGAATCACCTAGATACTATAAAATGACAATCCCCCCTCCTTCCTATCAGATCAGCTATAACCACCTCCTCAGCCACAAGCTGCTGTGTTTCCCCAAATCACCCACAACAGAAAGCAGACATCGTACACTTTTCCCACATTTAAAAGATCGCAAATGAACAGGCAGCGGGAGAGCTGTGAGCTGCAATCCTTTTTTAAAAAATGCTTTCCTGGGAATACGAAGCACTGTTTGATAAAATGGGACTTCCTACCATGTAGAACTGCTGAGGATGGCTCCTGCAATCATTTTGTTGGCCTTGAGAATTCAACCACGAAACTCCTGTGCAATAACTGCATTTAGATGGCAAAAGCTGGAATGGGCTCTCCCTCTCTGGACGTTTTGGAGCAGAGGCCAGCTTTCACAGATGCTCTAGACTGGACTTCCTGTTTTCTGTAGTGAGCAAAGCTTAGGCTAGATGACCTATATAGTTCATCCCGACTGTATGATTCTGGCTTCAGAAATGCTTAGGAGTAACTAGAAATGCTTGCAGCTCCTTTGAAAATTAGCTAAATTGTTTGTTCAGTTTTCAGTAGAACTGCTACTTTGGTGCAAGAAACACAACCGTGATTGACTTCTATTAAACAGGATTGGGCTTGATCTATAACAGGGGTCCCCAATATAGTGCCAGTGGTACCCACCAATAACTTTTCTGTAGCCTGCCAAGTGTTTTCAGAAAGTGGGTGGGATCAAGTGGGACTTTTGCCAGGCAAGGCTTCTGACTGGCCACTGGAGATTTGATTGGCTGCACAGATTGTTAGTGAAAAGTACTGAGTTCTCAGCAGCACTGATGAAGACAAAGTTGGCGTAGTGATCAGCTCAAGTTTATCTAGAGGGAACAACCATGCATTAACCAGCCACAGGGCCAACACATATACACACCCCAGTCCCACCTATGATCCTATTGGGGGTTTAAATTTCCTGCCTAGGTCTTATTGGAGGATTAGTGGGACTCCTGGATCCTTGGCTCCTATTGTTCTAGGAGCCAAGCTCTGGGCTCTGTGCGCTGGCGCCTAGTGGTGGTCAACAGACACAACAGTTAGAAACTTTGCTTTGGCAGCAGCTGCCACCACAGCAGAAGCATCTTTACTGTGAGACTGAAGGCAAGCAAGAGCAACCATTTTGTGACTGGTTCTACCTCCTGCAGCAGCCATTTTGTGGCTGCACTCGCTATGCTGTGTCAAAATTCCAGAAGCGCCTGCAGGCTCAAAAAGGGTGGTGACCCCTGATCTATAAGCACCACCAAATCAATCTGGGCTAACCCATCTCAGAGCAAAAAACAATGTTTTCTTCTGTAATCTTTGTGCAGAAAAGTATCTTCTCAGCCTGTCCAACCTGCCTGCTTTGCAACATGATGATAATCTGAGCCCTGTTTGAATAGCAAGATGCCTCTGATTATTCTCCTGTGATAAACCAGGATGAATTTATTTAGTTGCCAACCTCTGGAAGGATCCAGAGTCAGATCTTCCAAATAACAACTGCTTATCTCCAGCAACGTCTGTTATTGTTAAACTAAATCAATCCCCCGCCCCTTAAACGTTCAGGTGATCATACAGGGTTGCAGCAAACCTGTCTGAGCTGCTAGTGAGGACAGACAGACACACTGTGCTTCCAAAGAGAGGCTTGAGTTGGAACTGTTTTTCGTGTTCACATCGTTTATTCTCCCCCCGTTTTATATGTAGTTGGTAACTTAAGCTGCAGGCATTTTTAATCAACCTTAGTCAGTTGGTTCTCCGTCTAATGCAAAGAACTGCTCAAGAGAAACCATGTTAATAGGGTCACAGATTAGAACTGCAGCCGTGAAAATGAAAACACTCTTTTAAAATTGGGGCGGGGGGGGGGGGTAAGAAAAGAACAACACAAGGAGTGGGTAGTAGGACTGAAGCTAAAAGAGTTGTATCAGCTAGCCCTCCCCAGTTTGATTTGATCAGTTCAATTAGGAGTCTGTATATGTTTAATGACCCTTTGTTCACAACCTCCCCTTCCTTGGCTATTAGTTGTGGAGCTGACATATAGCATTGGTATCTGAGAAATTAGGAAATTTCAGTAGTCCAAAGACCCAACAATCTTAAGACTGCAACATACGTATATTAGACATGGGTTGCTATCCATTGCCACACTCTTAGGCTCAAGTTAGACATTACTTTTTCATGAGTCCCTCATGAGGACTTGCAGCCATACTCCTGCTGCAAGGTCCCATGGCAACTTGAGTGTAATAAACAGAGATGGGCCCAGTCCTCATTGGGATAGTGGCACAGAGGGAGGAGGTGCTCCTGCCTTCTCCCTGCATTGTTTTCAGCAGGCAAAACAACCCGGGAACTTTGGGGGGCAGGCATCATTTGCACTGTCAGAAGTCTGCATATAACAGAACACTTGCACTTGTAGCCTCCAACAGTGCAAAAAGCTGCCATCTCCTCAGGCTCTGGGGCATTTTGGCTGCTGAAAATGAGGTGGGGGAAAAGCAGGAACCCTTCCTCTATGCTGCTGTCCCAGTCAGAATCTGGCCCATCTGTACTTTCTACACATGAGCTGGGGACTTGCAGGAGCTGTAGGGCTGCAGGTCCCTATGTGAAACTCATGAAAACAAGCAATATCTAGTTTGAGCCTTTAAAGCTCCTTTATCCCTTGAATTGCTGAGGTTTAGATGAACCATAATGACAATTCTAGATTGAGCCTGAAACAAAAAAAAATTCAAGGCAAATTTCCAAGAGAGCAAAAGTGGTATTGAGAAGAGGCTAGCAATGGCCTATTATGCACGGGTGTTTTCCCTCACTTTCACCATGCATGTCCGTCAGGCTTTCTTTATTGTTCTGCATTGATTTCCCACCCTTCAGTGTTCAGTTCACTTTCTGATCGCTATTTCCCCAGGTTTTCTGAGAGTGCTTTTGTGCAGATGTTTCTCTTGTTTCACTTCCAAGTTGAAGGTAATTCAAAAGTGTACAGCTTCCCTCGGATTGCCCCACACATACACCCTTTTCCACCGCTCAAAGGTCACTTCCTGCCCACATTGAGGTTATTCTGCCCACTCTGCACCTTCCGCCATCCCTCCCTCTTCATTGGTGTACTAGCTCCATTTCCCCTAGTTTTTTAATTTAATTTTTTTACAAGTGGCATGAGTCTAGCAATTTGAGACTATTGCTAGTCTTGCACTGATGAATAAAAAAAAATAAAATGATGGGAGAAGTTTAAAAGGAGCTGCACAAGGTTTAGTTTCCGGCTGGTATTGACTTGAAAGGGGGATCAGAGAGGAGGCAAATGGCAGCATCCCCCAGTGCAAAATAAAAAAAGGATTTCAGTGCTGCATTTTATATATATATAAAAGAGAGAGACACTGGAATGGGAAGCCAAAGCTTTGAAAATATATTTCCTTTTATGCTTTAGTGACCAAAGTTTTGAGGGGAACCATTTTGACAGTCTCTGGAAGCCTAACATTAAAATGGTAGCTGAGCCACATGGACCTTCTGCAAACCACCAAACTTAAGAATCACTTGGGATCAATCCATTTGGAGGAAGAGTGCAATCAGCTCAGAAGAGGCTTTAAAAAACTGCCAAGATTGTGACCAGTGTGCAGGATCAAATTAGAGAATCACACAAATTTGCGAGTGAGGGCAGGAAATTAGCGTTACTATGTATCTGTGCTAGGGCATTGATGAAAATACTTCCGCTTTTTTCAGTTTAGTAGCACAAGACTAAAGAAGCTCTCCAGAGCTTCTGCCAGAGGACTCCTCCTCCATACAAGTAGCAGCCCTGTGCAAAGTGTGGTAGAGTTGCAGCTGACTTTGCACAGGCACACACACACACGCGCACATTGCCAGGGATCACATCTTGCAATACCAGTGTCAGTGGGTTCTACCATGTATTGTGTACACTCAACATGTTCTCCCATATTATGACATTGTGTGTCTCTTCCCCATTTTTCAGTGTTTGATAACACAGCAGAAAATCCCCTAGTGCTCAACAATATGGAAAATGGGGCTTCTCAGCTGCTTGTCAGTTTCAGAAAAAGTCTGGTCAGTTTCAATGGTGGGTTTTTCCCCTTGCCTGCATTCCTTTCTGTTCCCTTTCACTCAATTAACTAATACTAAAATGCGTGCACAAAATTTGAACCACAATGGCTTAAATGGAAGGTGCTTGCTGGATGCTACTGCACAGCTGTGATAGGGCAATTGCATAAATTGTGTGTAATGAACCAATGTTTGGCAGTGACAGGAAGGGCAACTCTGCATATATTCAAGACATGTTCAAAAATGAATATTGGTATGAGGCTGTTATGCCAGGAAAGGCATATATAAGCAGAGCACTCTTAGAACTGTTCAGTTGTACTAAATGCCAAACTACGCTGTTAATCCTGTTTATTGAAGGACTATAACTAACATGCTACAAAAGCATGAGAAATTGTAAAATGCAAAAAAAAAAAAAGAAAGAAAAGAAAAGAAATGGTAAAAGGCAAGGAAATAAGAAAACCTAAAATGTTTATATGGCTATAGCAAATAATATGGACTCCGTTGCTACTGAGGAGTGACCATAGAGCATTAGTATAAACTCATGCAACAGTGGTGCATTTGTTTCCTGTTCATGTAACCCATATTATCTGCAGCAGCCCTATTTTATGGGGTGGGGGTGTTCCTATTCCTTCACCTTGTGCCTTTCAAAAATGCTTTTGTAATATGTTATTCGTGGTGCTTTAATAAACCGCTTAATTCATGCCAGTTAAATTGATCTACCAGCAAGCCTTACCCACTGGGGTGATAAGAACTCTAATGAATATTGGTTCCCTGGCTAGGGGACCCAAATTATCATATACATGATGCTGTAATCCCATGATTGGAACACCAGACATATAATTGGGTTCTAAAAGTAGCTGCAGGGGATTGGTCCCATGGCACGACTGAAGGAGGTTTAACTGTTTTCGAGCACTGTTTCTCCAATCAGAAATGTCCTTTGTCAAGATGCTTTCAACCAGAGTTTAAAGAAGACAGGTCACTGACACTGTGGCCTGAATACAGATTTCTACCCCAGCTCCAGCATCTTACAACCATGTTACCCATTAGGAGATCAAGTTTCAGGACTCTGGTGTGTTCCATTCATTTTCAGCAGGAAAGGGATCCAAGCCTTGTTGAATATGGAAAAATTATTAGCAGTTGCTTTGCCGAAGGGGGGTGGGGGGAAATATGTAGTTTCAGACTCAAGGGAGTAACATTAGTGTAAGCCTAAGGAGCCAGCCTAAGGAGGAGAGCTGGCAGTATATTCTAATGGTTACAAGATGGTGCTCTGGGATTAAGCCAACAATAAAGTGGAACAGTAGCCAACCAATGAACTATTCCATTAGATCCATATGCGTTCGTATCACATGCGTAAAATGCAAAAAACTTTTTCTTTCAGTATCTCATATTTTCCCCAGCAGCCCTGTGAAGTAGGCTAGGCTGGGATTCTCACATTCGACCCAACACTCCAATCACTGCTCAGCCTGGTTTGTGACTACTAATCTAGTGTAAAACCATGTTTGGGGTTGTACTCTTGATTTCCAGCCAATACTCATTTGGCAAAAGGAGATGTCTCCTTGCAGTGATTTCGCCATATGCCTTGATCACGTCTTAAAGTACACTGGCTGAAACCCAAAGTAAAATGTTTCGTTCTGCTCTCTAGACAGGTGATCCTGGCATTTCCAGCCACTCTTATCCAGCCTCATCCTCTTTATCTCGTTTGTGCTGCCAGTGAAGAGGAAAACTGGATCCCTTTTCCACCTTCCCAGATGGCTCAGTTGCAGGACAGCTGTGACCAACAAACTCAGTGGCTCTACCAGAGCTCGTAATTTCCAGTGTATTAACAACCAGCATACATGTGCCAACTTCGGTGATAGCGTAAAATCCTCTAACAGCTTGAAATACTGGAGAGAGAGATTGGGGAGACTGACATTTATTTCTCTTTTATTGTCTTGTGAGAAGCCAACCTGATCAACTCTGGAGAGGAGCACAGTTTGTCAAACACATTTAAAGTGCTGGTTGTTCCCCATTTTGTAGAGTAAGAGCCTATTAGTCTCCATCAGCCATGCTTTTATGACCTCTGAAATCAGTTACAATAATGAGTTTTCCATGGAGCGATCCTTGAAGGCTTTGAAGCTGCTGATTTTGTTGCACTGGAGCTTGTTGGTTTGTCCTACGGGTTTGTTTTATTATGATTTTCAGGATATTTGTAAGCCATCTCAAGTGGTGGGAGAAGGGAGCAAGAAAGCTTTCCAAGTAATTAGCTCTCTCATGTGGACAGCAAAATGCACTATTTCTTTGTGGGAGCTCCCTGATTTGTAGGAATCTCAGGTGGCAGGTCTAAAACTCTCTGGAGTCCTGCCGCAGAAGTGGCACACTCCCTCCATTAAAGGGAAGGCTTGCTGCCTTCGTGGTGCAATTCCAGAGGGGTGGGGGTTAAATGCCTCCCTGGTTTTTTCACCCCTCTTCAGCTGGCTGTCCTGTCTCGTGGACCAGCTGGGGAAGGGGGGAAAGATCAGGGAGGCATTTAAACATGCCTCTCCATACCTTCTCCAGCAACCCTTCGACCATGAACCACCTTGAGAAGGGAGAGAAGACCTTGAGAAGGGAAGAATGATAGTTGCAGCAAGCTGACTGGAAGAAGAAGCAAAGTGGGGGGGGGCATTTAAATATGCCTCTTGTCCCTTCCCCAGCCCATCCACAGTGGTGGGCTGGCCAAAGAAAGAAGAAAAGATTGCCCCCCCACTGGCCATTTAAACCTAACAGCTGAGAGGCAAACCACCTGTCATCTGTTAGGTTTAAATGGCCAGCAGTCCCGGTTAGGTGAATGCACCCAAATAGAAGCTGAATAAGATCAGCTTTTCTTTGGGATGACCTCATCGGTTTGCTGGCTAAGAATAGAGAATCTGGTTTGGCTGAATAAATACCCAAAAAATACCTGATAAGGTATTCATCAGGTATTTATTTGGTTTGGCACAGCCAAATGCACATCCCCATAAGGGGAGAGTGAAAATGAAATGGGGAGTTTCGAGTTGGTGCAGTGGGGTTGTGAACCCCTGCGGCGTCTCTATGGAAGAGTCATCAATGCTGGGATTTGTGGAGTTAGACTTGCATATTTACCAAGACTTGATTATGGTTGTTTGCAGTTTTAAAAAAGATAACTGCATTTCCATAGACATTTCCCCAGGTTGTTGCTGTCATAAAAAACATAATAAAACCACAAAAAAGTTACCAAAATGACGCCTTTTACATTATCAAACACTTGGATAACTCTTTGTTGTGGGTAATTTCATTTTATACATTTAAATGAAGCTGTGGAAGTTTACTGAACCATATGCAAATGCTTTGGGGGGAAGCGGCTCAGCTTCCAAAAGCTGCTCTCTTTACAAAGGATAACTCACAAAAAGCCTATTAGGCCATACTTTTGAACAGTTAAAAGCAGTGTCCTAGTGGATCTTCCCGTGGTGCCTCTTCTCTTACTGTGCTTCAGGCAGTGGAAGATTTCCTCTGAAAGTTCATTAAGAGTTCTCTGTGGCTCCGAAGCTTGCAATTCTCCAGTACAGATTAATAAGAAATTATCAGCTGAACCATTTGGGTGGAATTAGAAATGTGCTTTTTGCAAGACAAGTTCACCACACCAAGCACCACTCATGTCGATGGGAACCTTTCACACATATTGTAATATAAAGTCACCTTTTATGTCACTTGCTTATTTATTTATTTATTTACATCATTTATAACCTGCTTCCGTCCCCACACTCACCCTGATCTGATACCTATTCAGCTATCCACTTAATAGCTTAAAATAGTACAAAATAATTAGCTGGGGTTAACATTCTACCTGCAGTAACACTATTTAGCCAATGTTGATACATAGTACGGTTCTCCATGTATATTTTGGTTATTCTTAACATAAGAATGTTTGTTTATAAGCTTTGGAGAAATAAATAGAAATAAAATTTTATTTAGAAGAAGAAGAAGAAGGGAGAAGAGATTGGATTTATACCCCGCCCTTCACTCGGAGTCTCAGAGTGGTTTACAAACTCTTTTCCCTTCCCTTCCCCACAACAGACACCCTGTGAGGTAGGTGGGGCTGAGAGAGCTCCCTTGAGAACTGCCCGTGTGAGAACAGCTCTGAAAGCACTTGTAACTGACCCAAGGTCATCCAGCAGCTGCAAGTGGAGGAGTGGGAAATCAAACCCGGTTCTCCCAGATTACAGTCTGTGCAATTAACCACTACACCAAACCACTACACACAGACACACAGACACACACACACACACACACTTGTGTATGACATGACTAAATACAGCTCAACAGATTTTGACATGCTAATATATCATCTTCCTTAACAGGGATAAAATATGCATGTAAACCATGTATTTATTGTTGCATTCTTTACCCCACCCTTCCTGTAATAAGCTCAGGGTGGCATGCTTCCCCCCCCCCCCAGGCATCACAAAAATCCTCCATGATAAGTTACATTGGGAGAAAGTGACTGGCTGAAGATCATCTAGTCATGCCGGCCACATGACCATGGAAACGTCTTTGGACAGCACTGGCTCTTCGGCTTGGAAACAGAGATGAGCACCACATCCCTAGAGCCTGGCTTTCGAGCAAGGGAAACCTTTATCTTTTATTTTAAGTTAGTTTACCAGGCAGGGATGTAGTTATAGCTACCAGTCCTGACATCCAGTGGGGCCCAATATATATAGCTATATATACCAGGAGGAGATGCAGTTATAGCTACCAGACTTGACATCCAGTGGGGCCCAATATATATAGCTATATATACCAGGAGGAGATGCAGTTATAGCTACCAGACCTGACATCTAGTGGGGCCCAGTACCAATGCAGAGGTTTAGGTAGCAGAGTAGTAGAGACATGGCAGTAAGAAGTAGGAAGTAGAGACATGGCATGTGTCCTGTGCGAGGAGGGGGGCATTCTGCAGCTCACCAAACACAGGTAGTCTTAGAGTAGGCTAAGGACTTTACATAGAGCTGTGTTCTCAAAGTTACAGTGAATGTACAGTGTGCACTTGATTTTCTTCATATACTTGTTGAGTAGTATTCATGTTACAGTCATTGCACATACTGCTGAACATGTGACACTAGAGTTGCCAGCCCCCCCCCCCCGACCATTGGCAGGGGATGGAGGGGGGGTAGGATTGGCAGATCCAGGTTGGGAAACTCCTGGAGACTTGGGGATGGAGCTTGAGGAGGATAGGGACCTTAATGGGGTATAATGCCATAGAGTTCACCCTCCAAAGTGTCCATTTTCTCCGGGAGAACTGGTCTCTGTAGTCTGGACTGTAATTCCGGAGGATCCCCAGGTCCCACCTGGAGGTTGGCACCTCTGTGTGATACAAAGTCCACATTTATCCAAGTACTGATCCCTAATTTTATTTGTAAACTGAATGTATGTTGGCTTTTTCTTACAAATGTGCACATATACAGGTGTGATACATGTACATTCACTGTAACATGGAAACAGGGCTTTGACTGCAGACAAAGAACAAAAGTGATAGTCGCTTGGGAACAAACGTGTGTCTGGAGAGGAAAAGCTCTGGAAGAAAAACTCTAATAAGATGAAACTGAAGCAGCTATAGAAATGGACAGTGATTTTAAGAGGAGGGCACATTCAAACCTGTATAAAGACAGTAAGCAAAACAGATGTAGCTGGGGAAATAAATTGACGATGATAATGTTGATAGAGATTTTTTTTGTAGCAAAAGGCCCATGGGCTAAGATCTAATCGTCCTTGATTTCGTTCCGGGTGAGATAGGGCTTTTTCAGCCAATTGTCTGGGATGTCTGTTCAGCTCCAGAGAACATGACTGAGTCAGAAATTATCCTGCTTCATCTGCTGGCTCTCCAGCAGGTCTCAGTATCAAGTTTGGGGTGACAAAAGAAGCAAGACAAAAAGAAGCTCTGTACTACATTGGCGTGTACATTGCCATGGCATCATGCATCAGAGTCCCCAAACTGGTTGCAAATGTTGTTGAAATAAGATATAAAACTGTTGGGGGAGGAGCAGGACCAAACATGACCCTTGCCTCGGGACATCACTTGGTCTATGGCCAACACTGATGGCCCCAGGTCCATCTAGGGTTTCAAGATCTCTGGCAACCAATCAACTCCCACGGCCATTCAGGCCCGCAGGGGGAGTGGGGAATGCAGCGGGGAAATGCTGCTGGGTCAATGACATCATGAAATTTCTGGAGCAAATCCAGAAATGATGTCACACCACTCTAGGATTCAATGGAAACTCTATGGTAAAACCATGTCCCTGGTTTTTTTTTCAGTCTCTCATAGGCTGCCAGCTGCTGGCTGAAAGCCACTAGTGCATGAAGCTGAAAGATTCACTTGGTATTCAGAGTTATAGTGAAAGGTAACTGTGTATTGTTAATACCTGGATGCCCAACATTTAGGCACTGCAGAAATTGCATCAGGGATTTATCTCTAATCAATCTAGCAAGTGATGGGGGGGAGTGCTTTTTGGTTTTTTCCCATCAGCTGTGATACCTCTCAGATTAAGCACATAATTAAGGCATTTTCATGGTGACTCCTTTGCTATTTCTACCCTTTATGGATTTCAGAGCTTATTGATTTGGTTTTCTCCCATCTACGCTGGCTCTGGAAGGATTACACCACTGTAGTGTTCAATGGCAGTCAATCATTGGGAATTTCACAGAAAAGAAAACACATACACACAATTAGTTGTGCTCCACTTAACAGTTCACTTCTGCTGGCTTTCAGAAGAAAGGGAATACCCTATACCTCCCACAAGAGAAGCCCTTTTTAGATGTTACGTCTTACACATATTGGAACTGTGCTCTTCCAAATACACTCAGTCATCATGTTCAAACAGTCACCATGCACAAAGAGATTTGGTTTAGGTGTACCCATGTCCATGGCCCTTTTTTATACACCCAGGGAAATGCTGATTGCCACTTTGGTCAGGAAGCAATTTCTCTCCAGGCCAGGGGATCCTGGAGGTTTTTTGTCATCTTCTGGGCATTGGAACAGGGGTCATTAGGAAGAACTTCCTGACAGTTAGAGTGGTTCCTTAGTGGAACAGGCTTCCTTGGGAGGTAGTGGGCTCTTCTTCTTTGGAGGTTTTCAGAGGCTAGATGGCTATCTGTCAGCAATGCTGATTCTGTGAACTTAGGCAGTTCATGAGAGGGAGGGCAGGAAGGGTTCCATTAGTGCTTAGTTCTTGTGGCCCTTCTTACACGTCCAGGGAAATGCTGATCACCACTTTGGAGTCAAGAAGCAATTTTTCTCAAGGCCAATTTGGCTGGAGATCCTGGAGGGTTTTTGTCATCTTTTGGGCATAGAGCAGGGGTCACTGGGTGTGGGGGGGAGGTATTTGTAAATTTCCTGCATTTTGCAGGGGGTTGGACTAGATGACCCTGGAGATCCCTTCCAACTCTATTATACTATGAAATACACACATACTGAGTTCAGACAGCATGCTGACTATACATAATGGAAGGAGCATGCTACATGTGGACATGATGGCTGAGGTTTTAGCTCTGCTCTGTTAAACGGACTGCTGCTGTCTTGATGTTGTATGTTTTTATCCTTATTAGGCTTGCTTCTTTAGAGATTCATTTTATGCTGCTTAACTGTGCTGTTTTTATACTTCTTAAAACTTGTATTCTGCACCCTTACCTGGATAGCCCAGGCAAACCCAAATCTCTCAGATCTCGAAAGCTAAGCAGGGTTGACTGTGTACTTGGATGGTAGTACTTGGATGGGAGACTGGAATACTACGTTGGGAGGATGGTGGCTGGCTCTATTCAGCCACCTCTCTGAATATCCTCCAGGCCCCCTGTAGGGGTTAGTCACCAGAGGTCAACATGACTTCCAGGTGCAGACACACACACATGCAAATATATATATACACACACAGACACACTCCAAAAGTTGTATTCTGCCTTAGTGCCCCCCTTTTTGTCAAGAGTGGGAGCTCACCATATTTCAGAGAAGTAATCTGAGATGCTTCTTGTCTGCTGTTCCTTGACAAGCTCAAGGCAGCCTACAGGAGGTCCTGGGTAACCTCCCAACCAGGCACTGATCAGGTCCACATTGGCGCCATGACAGCAGGAGCACCTTGTCCATTAGCGGGGCTTCTAAGTGGTGCTGAAATCATTGTACAAGGCGGTGGTGCAGACCTCAACCACACATGCACCTACACTCAAGTTCCATGCTTCTCATCTTTAGGAGGTGTCCATTTGGGAGCCTTGGCCCCTGTCACCAGAAGGAGAAAAGGGGGGTGGGATAATTACAGTCGAGTGGATCTTACACGTCCACCGAAAT
The DNA here is from genome assembly GCA_029233225.1 of Lepidodactylus listeri. NCBI lineage: Eukaryota > Metazoa > Chordata > Lepidosauria > Squamata > Gekkonidae > Lepidodactylus > Lepidodactylus listeri. Next base: position 27,892,708 of record JARCFY010000008.1, read on the forward strand.
GAGTGGAATAAACTGCACAGTAATAACATTTCATGAAGCTGCCCTGCCAGCCAGCCTCCCCGGTGAGATGCTTTTTATTATGTTCAGCTCCAAGTGTCATTTTCCTAATGCTGCCCATACATCTTGTGCTGGGTTACAATTCTAATCTGTATTCACCTGCTCTTCCCTCCTTGGTAAAGAGGCACGGCAGTGGGCCAGCTGCTTGCAAATGAAGTGTGTCATAAACCTGCATGGGTTCCTTTGCAATTTGTTCCCCCAGCTTTTGTTCTGTTGTTCTCCAGGTTTGGGGTGGACAGCGGGCTGCTGCAGTAATGCATCTTTCAGCGGCGGCGTTGCTTACTTAGCACCATCCGGAGTCGGCATCCGCTGGCTTCCTTTGCTAAATGTAGCTGCAGGAGGGCTGCTAGTGCTTCAGAGGTCACACTGTGACCCACTGGGGAACGGTTTCTTGAAGGGGGGGCTGAACTTTCAGCATTTTGTAAGGGGGCACAAGCAGGCAGTAAATAAGAAACAGAGGTCATTCTCCTTCTCTGAAGGAATCTGGATGCCAGGATTTTGGGTCCATGCCCACTTCACGATGCCAGGCGGGAGCCATTGTGGTTTTCAATAACAGTAAAAATGAACCGGAGTCTGGTGGCCTGAGCTTTGGGGCCCAGTTCTAACAAGATCTTACACTGGAATAGAATTTTGTTAGTCTTCAGAGTGCCATTAGAACCTTGGTTATTTTTGCAAAAAGGAATAACACAGCAGAATTATTCCGGTGCCGGTGCATCAGAAGCAGTCATTATTTCCTGGCATTTTCTATCGGTGGTGGGAAGCATCAGAGGGGGAAAAAAACACCCCACCGTGGACTTCTGGGTTAGGAGAATCTGTGAACCCGTATATTTTCTTTATCTTTTGACACACAATTTCAGAACACTTTAAAAAAGCATTCTGTATTTTTTTCCCCTTTCCCAGACTCGAAGGCCCAAAAGTAAGTGCAGCACTAAATGTAGAAGCCTAGAACCTTTCAGAAAATTAGGCATCCTTTTAGGCAGGCCGGGTTGTCCACTTTGGTGGGCAGCCTCCTGCCAACTGACTCTGTCCCCTGCCCCTGCTCCATAAGGTGACAGGAGAAAAATGGGGGGAGAAAAATTGTGTTTGTCATTGCTGTAACATCACTAGGGTTGCCAGCCTCCAGATAGTGGCTGGAGAACTCCCGGGACTACAACAGATCTCCAGGTGACAGAGATCAGTTCTCCTGGAGAAAATGGCCCCTTTGGAAGGTGGACTCTATGGCTGCTGATCTCTCTCTAAACCTCCCCAAACTCCACCCTCAAATCTCCAGGAATTTTCCAACCCAGTGCTAGTAACCCTAAACTTCACTTCTGGCTGCATAAATGGAAGTGATGTTACCTAACTGTGGGACATTCTAGGAGTCACCCAAATCTCTATTTTTTTCCATAGACTTTTGAGTGTATCCTAGAGCATTCCACAACTTGGTGACACCATTTCTGGTTCTGCAGCCAAAGCTATTTGGGTAAGTCACGCCATCCCTAGTTTCCCAGGCTTGCCAGCTGACAATTTACATCCTTTAGGCCCTCTAAAAATAATTCTGCCTGGTTCTGATTGGCTCATGCAGCTTTATGAATGTGGGATTCTATGAAGTGAAAGAACACTCTCTGCACACAGAGGAGTTTCTATTATGAACATAAAATTGTTTTGTGCCTCACAGGAGAAAAGGAAGCAATGCCACCTATAATCCATCACTGCAGATTAAAGTCTCTCCCCCCCAGGCCCCCCATACATGTATGGCAGGTTAGGAATGGATGTGGGATAATAAACTGAAGCTTAATAGTAACTTGGGTTGCCAGCTTCTTGGGCGGGGGGGGGGGGTTTACTAGAAATTTCCCAGACTTACAACTGATCTCCAGACTATAGAGATCTGTTCCTCTAGAGAAAAAGGTGGCTGTTTTGGAGGGTGAACTCTATGCCATTATACCCCACTGAGGTCCCTCCCCTTTCCAAAATCCACCCTCCCCATGCTCCATCCCCAAATCTTTGGGAATTTCCCAACCTGAAGATGGCAATCTTATCCTGATAAGACGTAAATGCTGGTGGTGAGCAGAAATTCTGAAAGGATGGCATTCTGCTGAGGCCCTCCCCTCCCCAAACCCCACCCTCCCCAGGGCCTGCCACCAAAGTCTCCATGAATTTCACAACCCAGAGCTGGCAACCCTTGCTGTCTGCGAGACATGGCATCATTTAGTGAACCCTGCTTCATAATTGTAAGTGTATGAGGGGGGACCCTGCAATTGTTTAGCACTGGGGGAAAGCGCTCAGTGGGGTGGACCCAAACAGCCTACAAGGAGCCTTCCTCCAATTTAAGTGGCTCTTCCTTTGGAGCAAGAGGCACCTAAGTCAGAGGAAGTTTCTTTAAACTGGAGTAAGGCTCCAGTTCTGCTCAGTGGAGTTGAATGGTAGGACAGGGAAGGCTCCACCCCAGCATATGTCTAGATGCTAGGGTTGCTTGGGGAAGGTGAAGAATGAGGAGGAGAGGAAGGTCAGCTGTGATATTATATCATACAGTCCACCCTTCAAAGCTGCCATTTCCTCCAGGGGAGCTAATCTCTGTAGTCTGGAGATCAGTGGTAATTCCAGGAGCACTCCCAGCCCCGAACTGAAAGGGTCAAGCTAACAAAAGAATTATTATGAAAAATATAGACATTTATTAGGGTGTACACATAAATAAAACATAATAAAATTAAAAGAGACAGTCCAAGTATCAGACGTTTAAAACTTGGTTCATTAGGAACTAATTGCAGTACATATCAAACTGATAGATAAAACCTTTGACCTAAGGACCTTTGGTTACTGCAATTAGTTAACCTTTGGTTAACTGCAATTAGTTCCTAATGAACCAAGTTTTAAACGTCTGATACTTGGACTGTCTCTTTTATTTTTTTTATGTTTTATTTATGTGTACACCCTAATAAATGTCTATATTTTTCATAATAATTCTTTTGTTAACTTGACCCTCTCGGTTCGCAGCTATTTTTTTGGGTTGAGTCCCTCCCCCTTTTTTTGCTTTTTGGCACTCCCAGCCCCACCTGGAAATTGGCAACCCTGCCAGAAGAACTTCTGTTATGATTAGTTAACTGTGACTTCTTGAAAATTGCTATGCTATGGATGCACAGACTGATCTTGTTCTGGTCTTTCATTGATGTTCTTCAATGGGACCACTGTTCTCCCAATTGTATAAATGCAATAGAATGCATATATGTTTGTGGCTCCAGGAAGGGGGGAGAGAGCAACAGCATTGTGGAAAGACAAATTACTTTATTCAGTTATGCTGCACCTACACATTTCACATTCACTGAGTCCCGACATAAGCAGATACAAATGTTGAAAATGCATTAAAGAAATACATACATATTTGACTTGCCTTGCTTGTGTATTATTTTTGTTCCTGCTTTCTTATCAAGGTATGTTTGGCTTTAGGTTCTGTTGGCCCAACCCTTGTCCACCAGACATGCTCCTAGGGTGCTAGACCTTGCCCATAACCCGCATGCATGCACAGAACTGTCCCTCTTTTCATCATGAAATGTTGGAAGGAGTGCTCTTCAGCAATAGTTGATGTAGACACGTGTATCATCATAAGCAAACATGAAGTATGCCTTGTTGTCATTCAGAAATGGTTGTTTGTTTTGTTGGCATGCAAATTTGATCAATCACCAAAACTTACACGATCTATCAACTAATATCCCTCTTCACTCAGGTTACAGCCCTAATGGGTTTGTGGCATGGTTTTAACCCAGCTGTCTGGTTAAGCCATGATTCAAAAAGCATGCCAAGAAGACACAAATTGCATTCAGTAATGAGGTAACACACAAGTTAACCTCTTCAAATAATATCAAAGCTACTTGTTGTCATCCAGGGGGGGAAAAAAACCCTTTTTAAAAAGAAACCTTTTGTTACAGTCCTTACACTATGAATTAAGTTACTCATTTGACTTAGCACATTAATAATTATCTGCAACACACACCTTCAAACGGAATGTACTGACCCTCTCAGTGTTCAAAGTGAGCTAAAACTCTTTGAAGCCTGTCGACAGGAGTGCTGAAGGAATTTGTATAAAATATTCAAGGTGCTAAGTCAGTTTGCAGAGAGGACACTGCAGAAAAATACTTGGAAACACTGTGGAAATGTTGGTGATACATTATTAGGCTGTACTCCAAGGTCAACTACAAATTTGTTCCGCATCAAGGGATATGAATCCTCCTGAGAAATTTTGCCCACCCCTCAAAATACCCCTGATAATTAATCAAACAAGAACCCACATGTTTATTTCGAGTTTCACTTTAGATTTAAATTTCAGTGGCTGCTGTATGTGGATATTGACTGAGGCTCATTTGCCTTCCACAACGAATGGTGGAATAACCCCAGTAGGGAACATAGCCCTATCTGATTTAGCAACATTAGTTCAGTTGCATAGTGCTTTGCTTTCAAAAGCTCTCAGTTGCCTTTAATGAGAGGCAATGTTTGGACTGATACTGTCATGCCTGGAAGTAGTCCGTGAGAGATAACAGGGGAAGGGGGTTAGTTACAGGGCAAAGGTAGCAGGAGAAGTTTGCTTCAAAAGAATGACATTTTAGAAGATTTTCTCTGGAGCAATTGCGGAAGTGGAAACTTGCCATTTTAATAGTGATTGGGATAGATCTACAAAGGCAACAGTGATTTGGATTAGGAAAGATAACAGATACTATCATCAGGAGGATTGGGATAATAACTTAGAGGCCATGGGTAAATAAAGGTACTGTTGGACAGTGGGCTTTCAGGAGCTGTGAGAGGAAAGCCAAGCATGAAGCAATAGGTGTAAGTCCCAGGCATATTGGCCTGAAGGAAAAACCTGTATAGAGCACCCATTTAAGTGAGCAGGTGGGCAGGCAGGGATGACCCAGGCATGACCAGTACTTCTATCCCAGACAACGATTCCACTTGACCTTCGATGGTGGAAAGTGTCGTCTAGTTGCAGACAACTTGTGGTGACTCCATGGGGTTTTCAAAGGAACAGGCAAACAGAAGTGGCCTTCCTCTGCGTAACAACCCTTGACTTCTTTGGTGGTCTCCCATCTAACCAGGGGTCCTTTGGGACCGGAGCGAGGCGGAGCGAGGCAGCTCAGGAGTGGCCACTAGGGCAGCCACAGGCCGAACCAGATTCTCTGATCTGATTCGGCCCACTGAATTGCTGCCAAAATTCGGCAGCAACTTTAAAAGCGACTGGAGGGGAGGGGGTTTGAGGGAGAGGCTCCAAACTTGCAGGGTCGCTGCTGGGGCCTCTCCTCGAAATATCCACTAAGTTTCAAGAAGATTGGACCAGGGGGTCCAATTCTACGGGCCCCCAAACAGGTTGCCCCCATTCCCTCCATTGTTCTCTATGGTGGGAAAAAAGTAACATTTTTTCCCACCATAGAGAACAATGGAGGGGATGGGACAACCTGTTTTGGGGCCCATAAAAGTTTGGAGCCTTTCCCTCAAACCCCTTTCCTCCAGCCCCTCATATACCCTATGAGTTTTTGCCATTGATTTCAATGGCCCATAGGGTATAATGGGGCTGAAACTGACATTCCCTTTCTGACACACTTCCGGTGATGTCAGGGGATGTGGCATATGCTAATGAGTTATGCTAATGAGTTATGCTAATGAGCTCCTGCACCTCTTTTTCTACGAAAGGACCCCTGCATCTAACTACTAACCAGGGCCGACCAGGCACAGCTTTCAAGATCTGGAGAGACCAGGCTAGCCTAGGCCATCTACTTGATCTAGGAAACTTCAGTGTCCCACTAAGTCAGGAGGAGACGTGAGTGAGGATTTTCACAGAAAGCTGCCTTGGAACATTTTGATGGGAAAGTGGCAGAGAAAGCTTCTACATAAATAAATGAATACCAGGTTGGGCAGAATCACCCAGGAGCCAGAGGTAGCATCATAACTCAGGGCATCTTCTGACTTGTAGCTCTGAAGAATCTCAGTTTTAGCTCCTGCCTTAGGCCCTGATAGAAGGGTCATGCTGGCAGGACCAAAGAACTTGTTCATGGGATGTTGCATATACTCAGCATATCATCTAAACTGGGCCCTGAGTCTTTAGTGAGCAGCAGTCTACCAAGACTTTGTGCTAGTGTGCCAACATTTGGACACATCGTTGGATACGTTTGGTTTCTTCCCCTTCCTGAGACAGAATATATTGGAAATAACATCCCCTGGCCTCTTTCCATCATACCCAGCCATGTGACTGGCTCTTTGTGGTTAACTTTTCAGAGCAGAGCTCCATGTTGTCAAAAATACAATGTAACTCGTTATGACAGGGACAGCATGACAGCACAGAACTGGAAGGAAGCAGTGCTTCCGGGGGATGTATATTGTATATGCTGGACTACCACAGGGGGAAATGTGCACGAAAAAGTAAGGTTCAGTTCAGGTTTTGGTTCAGGTTTCGTTTGATGCCTGGAAATTAGAGAGTCAGAACCTCTACCTGTAACAAAACCAGATCAAGCGCTCATTTTCGTGATGTGAAAGAGAACATGAGCTAGTACTTGAAAGCTAGTGTTAAAGTGAATCCAGCCTCTGGATGCAACACCCTTGTTTTGATGTCACAGCCAGGAACTGTTGGATGAATATGGTTGCTCGAAAAACTAAAAGAGGATGCTGCTGCTAATTCTTTAATGCTCATTCTAATTTAAATGTAGGTAAATTTGTAAACTGCCTGTAATAGCTAAGCAACCAGGACATTACCCTGTCCTCTCTGAATATGTAAAATGATTTTGGATTATTGTTAAAAGGACAACAAGGCACCGTTCTGCCTTTTGTAAAAGGTTAGAGACGATTTGAATACTTGGCTCTCTCTTCAAGAGACGAAAGCATTTCTTATCCTTTTTCGTTAAATATTTTAAATGATTACACATTACAATCTGAACATGGAGCTGTTCAATGTCGAATTAATTTTGATACAAACCACCTTTTGGGGTACTAGTTAAAATTTGAAAAATTACACATATAAACGGCGATATTATAAATGATCATTTATTGAAGTACAGAGATTATAATGGAGATATATGAATTACAAAAAGTAGAATACATTAATTATTATTTTAATTGATCTTTAGTTAAATTTCATGGTAACATTTTTGTACCTTGGATGTTATAGTGGCAGAAAAAACCAGCCCTGTCAGGGCCATGTAAAATGAATCAGCAAAACAACAACAACAACAAAAACCCACAAACTCTTCATGCAAGAAATTACCTTAGAGGCTGTTCTCATTCCAGGGTTGGAAAACCCATAATGTAAAGGAGAAACAATAATATAATAGCTTCTGCAGCTCTTGTACAAAGTGCCATACAATGCCAATGTGCATAGGCAGACTGAGAACAAAGCAAGCCTCAGCAGTTCTGGCTGAGATGCAAGGGCTGCTCAGCATGGACTGGGCAGCAGTACAGTGTTTCCTCTAAGCTAAGTCAGTGTGAGCTAGCTCACAGTTTTTTAGCCTCCAGCTCACACATTTTTGTCTTGGCTCAGGAAGGATGACGCCAGAGCAAACGAATGTATGCAGCAGCTAAATCGCTCACTCGTACCTTTAATGCCAGTAGCTCACAAAGTAGAAGTTTTGTTCACCAGACTCCACTGCTTAGAGGGAGCATTGGTGGTGATGCTAAGCAAAAGTCCTGCAGCGCTGCCACCACTGTTGGGGCTCCATTTAGCTTGCTGAGGCCAGGCCATCAAGGGAAGCAGTCTGCTGGGAATTTACCCTGTATATTTGAAGGACCAATCTGGCCTGGCCATGAAATGTAATCTGTTTTAAACTCATTTTTTTAAAGGGTGGGGGGAGACTATCGTTTCAGGATCAACACTGGATCCATTTTAAAAAGCATGGAGAACTTTAAGATGTATTTGTTCTCTTAAAATATTAAGGGGAAGTACATGAATACTGGGATGGGAACATATACTGGAAATATAGAGAAGAGAAGAGATTGGATTTATACCCCACCCTTCACTACCAGAAGGAGTCTCAGTGCAGCTTACAATCTCCTTTCCCTTCCCCTCTCTGCAACAGACACCATGTAAGGTAGGTGGAGCTGAGAGAGCTCTCTCGAGAACTGGTCTTGAGAGAACAGCTCTGAAAGTATTTATGACTGACCCATGGTCATACCAGCAGCTGCATGTGGAGGAGTGGGGAATCAGACCCAGTTCTCCCAGATTAGAGTCTGCGCTCCTAAGCACTACACCAAATATTAATCACCCCAAGCAGAAGGAAATAAAAAAAAACAGTTGGTTAATAATATTAGGAGTGATGTTAGACTCTGGCTGAGGACAGACTGGCAGTCTGGCCCGCTCTGCCTCCGCTTTAAAAGCGGAGGCAGAGCGGCAGTCCAGACTGCCACATCTGCCCGGAGGAGGTGGCCCGGATGCAACACGTCCGGCGCCGCACTCCTCCTGCAGCAGCCAGGCACCACTTAAAAGTGGTGTTCTGGCTGCTGCGGCGCGCGTTCCACCCGCTTCCGGCGGGTGTGAATGTGCACCGGGCCGCACAGCATTCGGATGCTGCCGCCAGAAGCCGCCCGCAGTCTGGACGCTGTGGGCGGCTTCCTTGCAATGGCATGTGAACGCCGCACGGCGGGGGCAATACCCCCGCCTTGTTCTGCCACTCCGCGGAGGCACGGCCGAATACCAGTATGTCCTCGGCCTTTGTAGATATTGGGTGGTTTACACATAGATAGCCACCAAACTGAGATTTCGGGAACACATGAGATGAAACACATGAAAGCTACCATATACAAGCCAGACTCTTGGTCGAAATCTGTTTATTCTGACTGGCAGGTTTCCCGGGTCTCTGGTGGAGGTCTTTACCATCACCTGCTCCCTTATCCTTTTGACCAGAGATGCCAGGGGTTGAACCAAGGAACTTCTGTGCAAAGCATATGTTCTGCCTCTGAGATACAGTCCTTCTCCTAACTGGTCACAGATGGACAAGTGGGGGGAAATGATGTCTGAGGCCCAAAACTGATATGATCCCTTAAGATTTTTCCCCAGAATATTCACAGGACCAACCAAGGCACTGTTTTGGATTAGAGTCATAGTGCAGGAGTTAATCTTTAGGAACCAACAGCTTTTCCCTTGTCATGGCCCTAACCTGCCTTGGATTAGATCAGTGGAGAAACATGGGTTAAAAATATCCAAATGAAATAAATTCGAATCACATCCACATATGGCTGCTATGTACTTTTTGGCCTGGAGATGAGACCATGCAACCCTTCCCAAAGCTGGGTGTGCATACAAATCCACACCCTGCTGTGGCCATGATTCTGTGCAGTTTCATTTACTGCTTTCTGTCACTGCTGCACTCATCAAAACTTAATTTGATCATCCCAAATCATTTGCCTCCAAACCAGCTCCCTTTAATAGCATCCAAAAGCCACCACCGCCCGAAAATCTGGCCTCATTGTGTCTCACAGTGGTGCCGGAGCTGATGTGTAGACCATTGGTGAAAAGTATTGCCAAGTTGCAGCCGATTAACGGCAACTCAAGGCAAGAGCTGGTTTGTCATTGCCTGCCTCTGTGTAGCAACCCTGGACTTCCTTAGAAGACTCCCATCCAAGTACTAACCAGGGGTTACCCTGCTCAGCTTCTGAAATATGATGAGATTGGACTAACCTGAGCCATCCAGGTCAGGGTACTTATACCATTAGGGGAGTGGAAAGAAAATATCCACAGGGAAATGTGCCTCCCATTCCAGAGCACGGGATAAATAAAAGAATTTTCTGTGCATTTTTAAAAAAAATCTTTGTTTCATAGAAAAACAAACACATACACAAAACTACCAGCACTGGCCAGTTAAGCTCTCGCTGGCTTTTGTTATTCCAGCTGGAGTTTAGCTCTTGCTTATTTACAGTCTCATTGAACCAAGATACAAGGAATAAAGGGCCCCTTACTGTTGAGCTCATACAGATAAAAGGTGGGAAGGATGGGAGGAATGAATCACCTATTCTATAATGCCTTTCTTGGCCCCGTACCACGAGGCTCATGCCAACATCATTGTCTAGCTTGGAGACTTTGATCCAGGTTTTAGCCCAGCGCATCTGTATTAAAGGAATCCTCTTATCTTTCCTTATGCCTTCCTCAGTGCCTGTTTTCTCATTTATCTTTCAGAATTGTCCTAATGCATTTGAAGAAACGTTATCTCACCGGTGCTTAGAAATGCCTATTTCTGGTAGAGAATCAGTGCAGTTTCTAAATATAGAAGTGGGGCTTTAGGGTGCAAATTTAAAAATACAATGCGCTAGTTTCTTATTGAAAAGCTTTGGGATTCCCTGTAATAGTTGTCTGTCTAGGGGGGGGGGGTGTATAGTATGCGAGGGAGGGAATTCTTTGTTAATGGAGTTGGGTTTTTTTTTTAATTCTTCACTTTTTAATTGTTCACATTTTGTTACAAAGTCCAGTCAATGTTAGCAGCATTGCAATAAGGAAATAAGTTCAGTGTAGTGCTGAAATAAACTCTTTGATTCTCCTTGGGAAAGTTTGGCTAGGGACAAGAAACTTTTCATTCCATTTCACTCAAAACATTGGAAAGGATTACAGGAGCTTGAATATATTCCACATTACAGTCTGGGTCATGTACACAGAGGTTTAACCTGGCTAGTCTTCCTTAGGGTTGCCGGATCTAGCCTAGTGGGGACATGGGAGGTAGTCATCAGAAACACTGTGACATCATTTCTGGGTTTTCTCATCTAAGAATCTCCAGAAACTCTATGGTAAAACCATAGAGTTTTTGGCAATCCCTAGAGAGGACAGTTTTTAATTGTTTTTGTGCCCCCCCCCAATCAGCTGCTGGAGTGCCAACAGGTAATGTCTTCTGGGGACAAGAGATCTTTCACCCCCCAGCAGGGATGAGGCAACCCTAGCATCCTTCCATATGCCCAAAGACATCCAGCCTGCTGCAATGAAAACTACAAATATGAATTTCAAATAATCATTTCTATGGGTATGTAGGCAAAGTGGTAATAAATGAGGCTGGCAATCCTAAGATACTAGCTCTCCATGGAAGAAATGACAGCTGTGGAGGGTGGCATCACATCTCCACTAAGCTCCTTTCCCTCCCTAGCCTCCACACCCTCCATGGAGTGGTCCTTTTCAGCAGGGTACAAGCCAGTTGTAATGAGAACATAAGAACAGGCCTGCTGGTGGTCTGTCTAGTCCAGTTTCCTGTCTCACACAGTGGCCAACCAGTTCCTCTGGAGGTCCAACAACAGGGCAGAGAGGCCAAGGCCTTCCTCTGATGCTGCCTCCTGGCACTGGTATTCAGAGGTTTACTGCCTCCAAATGTGGAGGTTAGATCCCATAAGTGCATGCCATTAGCAGTGGTGCTTCCTTCCAGCAAAAAGGAATTTTTCCCTGATGCAAGAGGGTATTTTGCCAGAAGAAGAACCTCTTGCATCACAGGAAGGCCCCTTGCCTCAATGGAAAGAGCCATCACCATTGATGTCACCATTCAATGTCACACAGACACTTGGGGGCAAGGTGAGTGCTGTGGGGAACAGATGTGATGCCCATATTCCGCCTTCTTGGGGTTCTCAAATGGGGCTTGGAAAACACTTGGAGATGTGGCAGGAGTGCCTATAAAGGGTGGAGTTTGGGGAGGGGAGAGAACTCAGCAGGGATGTGATGCCATAGAATCTGCCCTCCCAAGGCTGCCATTTTCTCCAGGGAAGCTTGCTGCATGTGAATGCCCCAGCATTGCTAAGATTCACACTCAGCATTTTCCAACCTGCTTTTGTACATGTTCTTTAACAAGGCGAGAAGGGAAGGGGGAGATGGGATGCTGCCAGAGAAGAGGCTAAGGAATGCGCTGAGTATACGTGCTGCCTGTCACGGGCTGGGTGCCAGTAGGTCAGGAGCCAAGCCGAAGTCCGGGACAGTCCGAGGTCAAGCCAAGTCAGGCACGAGATACCATCCAAAACACTAAGCCAAAAGCAGAGTCAGTCCAAGCCAGGGTCAGAGAGGGAAACTCACAAGCAAACCAGTCCGAGGAGTCAACAAAAGCCAAAGTCAAACAGAGCCGGAGTCACGAGCCAGAGAGTCCAGAATCAGGTTAGCTTATTGCGAGCCGAGCGGGTGCAGAGCTTAGCCAGAATGACTTGTTGCTAGCACAAGTTGGTACTCTCTGTGCTGTGCCTAAATACCCAGACACTTCCTGTGCTCATTAGCAGCTGGTAGTGAGGTCCCGGCTCCTTCTAAAACTCAGGACTGAGTGATCTGCAAACACTCATGCATGCCTCTTTTCTCCTAGCAGCTAAGTCTTGCCTGTATCGGGGCCTTAGATGTTCCACCCGAGGAGGTGAATCAGGTGGGCTGTGGCTCAGCTGCTGCTGCTGCTGGGGTAACATCCTGGGAGGTGCTTGCTTGTGCCTCATCTGGTTCAGGTGGAAGCTCCTCCAGAGCTGGGAGCTGATCCTCCACCTCACTTAGGTCCGCAGGAGGCAGGTCCCCAGAGGTACTCACGACACTGCTTTTTGATTTGGACTGGGGATCAATTTTGAGGCCCATCCAGCAATTTCTTCTTGTATTGTCCTTTTGGTCACCTTGCAAATGGAGAGAAATAACATTTGAAGAGCCTCCAAGAGCTATTGGAAAAACAGTGCCAAATGACTTCACAATATTGCCCCACAGTTGACTTGAGTTCAGTCATTTCACCCCATGCACTGTGGTTGTCAGGCTATAGTCACTGACTGATAAATCATGTGTTAAATTACACAGATAAGTAGCCTTGCAAAATACAGCTGTGGATAGACTCCTTTGCCATCTGCCAGCTATTTCAAAGCAGGTGCTGGGAGTTTTGTTCCTACTGGGAAGGTGTCGATATCCCATCCATTACCGCAAAAGACACTCCTCTGCCCTGCAGCTGGCAGAGACGCCAGTCCAGTGAAGAGCTAAAATATGAGATTATTACTTTGTCCCTTGACTGCTCCTTCATTTAAAGCACTGGCCAGCTTTTCCCCATGTTTTGATAAGAATATAGGAAATGTGCCATGCGCTCTTTTGCTGTGCCATTTCAATGGCCAAGCTGAAAAAATTCCATCCCTTGAGGAGAGGCTAATGATGCTGTCATGTTTTGCAGAGACCCCGCAGGCTCCATTGATTTTGGAGTAACAAATTTGCAAGCACATTTCCAGCATCTTTTATACGCCACTGAGAGTTTAATTACTTCCTTTTGTATTAGCCTCAACAATAACACCCACCTGGAGAATCTTCTGGGGAAATGAAATGGAGACTGCTTTAAATCTAGATGGAAAATATCCAGGGTTTGCTTTAGGCTCTGTGAATAAATTTTCACCACTTTGGTCTGCTCGATTTATAGTCCGTTTCTTATGGTGCAATATAGGATCTCTTTGGTCGTGTTCAGATGGCTCTTTTGAGCTGTGCCAGACACAAGTGGGAAATGTGCCACCTCCATGATCAGCCCATCGATCCCCATCGCGGAGCCATACTTAAAAGATAGTGGTGAAAGTTCAGTCCTAAGCTTGCCAATGGGTCAGTGGCAGACTTTCCCCTGTCTGGTCGTTCCACCACCATGCAATCAGCCCGTAGTGATGGTCTCCAGACCATCCCAAATGGCCACCATTTTAAAAAAGTCTTAGTGATGCGTGCATAACCGCTTAAACATGTGACATCTGCAGAGCTCCACTCAGACGATCCAGACAATTTAATGTTTCTGAAGATCCCATGATATTTATGAACTTTGTTAACGGAAATGGTATCTAGAAGAAGGTACCACTGGCGGTGCTTTTACCATTTAAGTCCGCACATGTACGGAAAAACAAGTAGACAATGAGGCACATATATGCATGCGCCAACAGGATTTCTTAAAAAACAGCTGACCACATGGCTCCTTAAGGTGGATGCCGTCTAGACAGAGTCACACACGGTAAAACGATTCATGGGGGAGCTGTCTGGTTGTGCAACACTGGATAAAAAAGATCTAGATCAAATTAGAGCCAGGCCAATGGCAGGATTAGCTGCCCATCTGAATGCACCCTTTGTCTATGTTGCACTATCCCTTAGAGTGAGCCACTAAGGATTATAGAGGGGAACCCAAAACAGCTGTGTAATTTTCTTGGGCTCTGCCTTCCTACCCAGGCAGCCCGTGGGTCTCTCATGCCTGGCTTGGCCTGTTTATGTATGTGTCCTCTTCTGGATCTTTGCCTAGGCATCAGCCAGATCTGGCCTTGTCTTGCTGTCTGTGTACCTTCACATGATCTGCACCCTCAAGTTTCTTACAAGTTCCTCAAAGCATCTGTTTGTCTACAGTTTAGGGTTGCCAACCTCCAGGTAGCCCCTGCATCTCCTGCCATTACAATTGGTCTCCAGATGTGCAAGATCAGTTCCCCTGGAGAAAATGGCTGCTTTGGAGGGTGGACTTTATGGTACAGTACCCTGCTGAGGTCCCTCCCCTTTCCAAACTCCATCCTCCCAAGGCTCCAACCCCCAAATTTCCAGGCATTTTCCAACCCAGAACTGGCAGCCCTATTGCAGTTCCTTCCAGCATTCCAATCATTGCATTAGGACTCTGTCCACACCAGCATGCTGCCTGTTCTTCGAGATGGGGACTGGCTAGTTAAACATTGTGGAAAACATTCTCTCACTTGTCTGCTGTTATACTTTTCATCAAATACCATGTTCCTCACAGTGATGTTGATTATTTCAATCTGATGTGTATTAGAGAGAGAAAATAGCCTGTGGCCTCGACAAAATCTCTCTTGTCCCTTCTGTTTGTAACATGGCAGCCAAATCTTTAGCAGAAATCTAACTCTGCAGCAACCCCAACACCCTGTGGCTTTTAATTGACTTTCACTCACAGAAATGGGGCTGGGGGGGGGGAGGAAAAGGCCATGTTTTGCAATGTAATCAACATCACCATTAGGAAGTAATAATAATCTGCATTTATACCATGTTTAAGTCTTCAGGTTATTTTGTAAACTGTAAATAGCACTCCAGTACTAGAATGGATCCTTTCCACCTGTCTTGTTTTGCTTCAGGCTCCCTATGATTCCCCCAAACACCACACCTGAGGGTTGTGTGATCTTCAGATACCATGGGAGGGAGATGGCATAAAGTGCTTTAGCTAGAGGGAAGAATCTATGGCTGTTGTGTATTCCTCCTAGAAATCTTCCATTCACCCAAGTAGGGGGTTTTGTGTGTGTGTGTGTGTTTATGAGTGTAAATGCTCGGTCAATATTATGTCCTCACTGTAGCTGGGATGCTGAGGTTGACAGACTGAATTCTGCCTACTAGGTTTGCTTAGTGGCACATGAACTCCTCACAGCTTGTCTTGATTTGGGCTAATGTTTTGCAGTTTCTCTTGCGAGCAGTTGAAAAACCTCAGGGGTTGTTCAAGAGCTCACCAATCCCCATGCATCCTCTAGATCTCCTTCCATTTTACCAAACTCCTCTGGTGGCAGATCAGGGAACATTGTGTGAGTGAAGCCATCCCCCAACAAGAGCCCTGGAGAACCACATTTCCAAGGCTTCTTCTACCTGGGACACTGCTGCTGCAGGATTTTTCAGAAAGGGAGGGAAATTTTCTTGCCACTGTGGGCCTTTCTTGACACCAGATAAATTCAAAACCAGAAGGGGAAGGGAAGTCCAGTAAACCCAAATGGGAGTCCAGAACTAAATTCAGTAGAGTCTGTGCTTTCTTGGGATTATATGGAGCATTTCCAGCCGGGCAGAGTTCAAATTCTGACTCCCCCAGTTTGAACTTTGTCGTTCCCAGTGTCAAAGACCACTGAGGTAAATTCATGGCTGGGGCCAGATTTGAACCAGGATTTCACATCTTATTCTGCACATTGACTGTGTCATCCTAAACAGAGTTACACCCTTATAAATCCATTAAAGTCAATGGGCTTCAAAGGGTGTAACTTTGCTTAGGATGGCACTCAACCCACTCTTTTGCACTGGTTTCGTAAGCAAACTGAAATGTTGGAGCATCAGTCCTTGGCTCTGTGCCTCCCTCTCGCATGTGTGAATAATAATATTGTTTACTGTCTAATTATCAGGTTCTTCATTATTTACAGAGACCTTCATTTACTGCCTTTCTTCATCAAGAACTGCAAATGACTTTTCAGATGTAAAATGTGTTATACCAATTAGCTATCCAAAGGCACCACTTCACCCATTAGTGAAATAAGGAAACCCCCGGGGGACAGGGAATTATTTCATCGGTTGCTTATTAACAAATCTCTGGACCTAAGAAAGAATGTATCATGAGATCCAGTAATAAAGGGCAGTCCACTCAACCCCAGCTATATGGCGAAGTCTATATACTGCATCTGTTAGACTCCTTCTGGACTCTGAGGTGCGTATTTGGCACAGAAGATGTATGACCTGGGAAGGGAGTTAAAATACAATGCCATCAACCATTATTTCTTCATTTATTAAAAGGGAGCAGGCCTTCAAGGTGGTTCACAGTAGGGTTGCCAGGTCCAGTTTAGTCCCCTATGGGGGACTTTCGGGGGCATTCCCGGAGGGGGCACGGCATCTCCAACGTGATGACATCGCATTGAGGACATCCCTACCCCCAAGAACAATCACCCACAGCAACTCATCTCCCTTCGATTCCTGTGAGATTTAAAAGGTCCACCGGTCAGGTGGAGGGCCCTTTAAATCTTGCAGTAGGGGAGGGAGAAGGGTGGCTGCCTGCCACCCGTCTGAACTCCAGGCACATGGGCCCAGTGCATGCTGGCCAGAAGCATTTAAAGGAGCCCTTTAAATGCTTCTGACCAGCAGGGCCCCACACGCCTGATCTCCAAGCGGCGAATCACTGCTTGGAGTTGAGGTGTGCAGCCTGTGGCTGCCCCTCTCCCTCCCCTCTGCAAGATTTAAAGGGCCCTCCAGCTGATCTGCTGGAGGGCCCTTTAAATCTCTCAGGAGAAAAGGGAGAGGGATGGCTGCGAATGGTCAAGCTTGGGCTTGGCTGGCAGCAGGCTGAAGACCCAAAAATTAGGGAGAAACCCACCCGGACCAGGGGTCTGGCAACCCTAGTACGCAGAGAGTGAAAACTGAGATACAAACAAAAGGGGGAGTTTTTGTTTTTTGTTTTTTAAAAAAGGCAATGGTGTCCATTATGGAACTTTCAGGGGACGGTTATGTGAAATGTCTTTTTCCCCAGGCCTTCAAATCATGGCTGTTCCAGCTGCTACTTGTTTAAGGTTGCATAATGGCTGTGGGAAGGATTACCATCCTCCAGAAGGCCCTTGTTGTCTCCTGGAATTGATCTGCAGACAACAGCGATCAATTCCCCTGGATAATATGGCAGCTTTGGAATATACGGTACACTATAAAGCCAAGGAGAAACTTAAGTTCTTCCCCAGGCACTGCTCCCCAAATCTCCAAGAAATGTCCAAGCCAGAGCAGGCAACCCTAACTCTGAGTCCCCTATCCCAGAGGTAGGCTGCTTCACAACACCTGGTTTTTATAACCCCCTCCCCCTAAATATCAGGCCTCTCTTCACCTGGTCTGGCAGTGTCTCCAGCACTTGGCTTTTTCTGCAAGTAGTGTTGACTACCAAAGCACTGTGAGAAGGATGAAATGACACATCCTCTCCTCAAGTACACAAGCACCCAATTTACTCTTGGTAAACTGGTGGTTTGCGGGGACTTCACTTGTGAGAATTCCCCTGGTATGTGGTGGCTGCCTGGTATTTGTGGGGAGAAAAAGAAAGCAGCTGTGGAATATGAAAATTCCAGCAAGGGGCAGAGTGAATTACAGTGCAATCTTAATTCAGATTTATTCCAGTCTAACACCAGTGAAGTCAACGGATTTAGACTGGAGCAACCCTCCATTGAGTTACACTGGTATGCAGCCATCAGAGGCATTAAGCCTCTGAATACCGGTGGTTGGAGGCACCATCATGGGATGGCCTTGGCCATTATGCCCTGTATGCTAGCCCTCCAGGGCAACTGGTTGGCCACTGTGTAAAATAGGATGTAAGACTACTTGGACCACTGATCTGATCCAGCAGGGCTCTTATATTCCTATTCAGTAACTGGTTCAAAAGTCTAATATGACAAGAATCAGAGGTAGCACTTTGGGTGCATGTGTGGAATTTATTTGAGTGGAACTACCTTCCTTCCTTCCTTCCTTCCTTTATTTATACCCTGCCTTTATCCCTGATGAGGACCCAAAGCATCTTATATCATTCTCCTTTCCTCCATTTTATCTTTCAATAACCCTGGAGGTAGGTTAGGCTGATACTGGGTGAGCTTCCATGTCAGAGTGGTGACTCAGACATGGGTCTCTCAGTTCTTAGTCCAACACTCTGACACATAGTTTCCTATTGTGAGATTATGGAGGGGATCTGGTGGACCCTTGTGTGTTTGGGTGAGTGTGGGTGTGGGGGCAATTGGTAGCAAGAGGTTGCCTTGAAGGTGCTGAAACCAGCATTTGTTATGGCAAACCAGGATTGGGTGATCATCTGTGAGCCAAAACTCTGTATCACAAACTAACCCCAGTTATAATAAGGCCTGGTATTGTGTGTTATCTGAACAGAGCCATAGTGTGCTGGCCTGGAACAGTGACCATAGCAGCAGCTACAAGAAAGTACACTTCAGGGAGAGAAAGGAGGGGAGAGAAAGGAGGGGAGAACATGGAAGAGGTATAAAATAAATGATTGGCTCATTCATTATTATTCATTATTACTGCCATTCACTTTCACCACGATAACCAATGCAATGAGGTTTATTTTTCATTCATTTAAAAATGAATACACATTCATTCTTAACGGTGATGAATACTAAATACCTGTTACCCAAATCACCAATGCACATGCAGCCCCTGTAACTAGTAAAAGCATCCTTCTGCTAGCAAAGAGGAAACATGTGTGTTGTGGAGTATTAATTGCTGAGATGGTAACCTGTTATGAAAGCCCCATCCACTTCCCTCCAAGGCAAGATTTTCCCTCTGTTTTTCTTTCCCTTCTGTGACTGAGCCACTGTAGTTATCTGTTTTCATCTTTCCTGAAGAATTCTGGCTGTCCCACCCTGTCACAGTATAATATTTTGGCTGTTTGCTCAGCCCAGGAACCTGAGGGAAGGAATGGGAGCCCCTTTTAACTTATACAACTTAAATGGCACTCGAGAAGTTTTTATATTCCAAATTAACAAAATATTTTATTCAACATGAGGGGAAAGGTCAGACTAGCATGGCATATTGACTGTGAACATAGAATAGACTCTGACTCTTGAAACAACATTTGGGCCTCCCCGAATCTGAACTCCAAAACCTTCTCCATCAGATTTAACACATTTAAAATAATCCACCGCTGGTACATGACCCCGGCTAGACTACACAGAATAAACTCATCGCATAATAAATATTGCTGGAAACAATGCAATACGATAGGAGACTTTCTACACTGCTGGTGGCTATGCCCATCCATACACGCGTTTTGGTTGCAAATTATTGCACAAATAAACAAAATTACTGGAACACTCTTACCTGATCTGCCGGAAGTCCTCTTGATTGACGCTTGGTCCGAACCTGAGGAAAATAAAACACAAGCAAATACAATAGCTACTTTACTGACCATAGCGAGGATAACGATAGCCCAAAGATGGAAAGACAACTCTGCTCCGACTATAAACACCTGGAAAAACAAGCTATGGGAACATTTTTTACTAGGAAAACTCTCTGCACAATACTATGCCGTTAACACTAATCATAACATGAACTTCTTCCGAGCAGTCTGGTCCCCTATTGTAGAATACCTATCAAAAGATGGCTTCTTACCGACGAACAAGTACTACCACAACTTACTATACTTTTGATATACTTGCAGAAATGTGGATGACATTGTACTTTTCCTACAATGAGTTGTACCTTACAGTTAAATGTTCTTAATTCAGTATATTCTAGTGGTTATCTACACTTAAATGCTTAGTTTCTCTTTTCACTATGGTTACCAATGTTCTTCTATCTGTTTTTGTTGATAAATAAAAGTTTTTTAAAAAATGAGGGGAAAGGTCAGGTGAAATCAGTGGTAAAATTCCTGAGGTTACTCAATATAGATAACTCTGAGGTAAAATCAGTACATGCACAGACTTCCATTCTTATGTTTCAGGCTAATGAGAGTTTCTTAAGCTAATCAGAGTTACTTAAAATCCCTATGTTTCCAAACATTCTCTGATTCTTTTGGTTTCTAGAAGGCTGGTACACTCTTTCCAGTACCCAAACATCTTCTCTTGAAACACCAGTATCGTCTTGAGTTTTTAACTGACTCTTAAGGTCTCTAAGGGCAGTTTTTAACCACATCAGACCAGGGATCTCTGCACTCTTCAAAGCTAAACTCCCTGTTTGACTGGGTAGGGAAATTCTCCTCTCACTAGATGATCCATCCCCTTTCTTTTGCTTTAATGGGAGTCTCCATGTAACTACCTACTTGTTCTTGCTAACTTTCCCCAGTTCTCCTGTCTGTGTTAAACTGCTCTCATAACATATATCAACTTAATGTGACTCTTGAGTGATAAGGTAGGCAGCAGTGAAGGAGGAGCAGAAAGTTGGCAGGAGTTCTCATGCACCTTCTAAGTGTCAGCAAGACACAGAAGCTGAATAACCAGCTACCTTTGCAAGTCCTTGAGGAAGAAGTTGTGTTTGGGTAGCCAACTCTGGGTCAAGAAATTTGGGGTAGGACTGCATGGGGGCATCATTTGGGAAGGAGAGGGACCTCAGTGGGGTACATTGCTATAGAGTCCACCCTCCAAAGCAGTCAGTTTCTCCAGTACTTCCTGGAGATCTCCAGAACCCAACTAGAGACTGGCAACCCTAGGTTGTGAATGTGTGGCCACAGGGCATGCTTAGCAATGGCAAGAGAAAAGGCAGGATTCTCTTGGACAGAGCCCTTGTAGCAAGGATATATATGATGTCTAAATATGATGAGGGAGGGGCCATGGCTCAATTGCAGAGCTTCTACTTTGCATGCAGAAGGTCCAAGGCTCAATCCTTGGCATATCCATTTAAAAGGATCAGATAGGAGGTGGTATGAAAGACCATGAGACCATGAGACCTGAGACCATGGAGAGCTGCTGCCAGTAGACAATACTGACCTGGATAAACCAACAGTCTGACTCAGCTTAAGAAAGCTTTATTTGTATTTACAGGGTCCATCAAGCCCCAGACCTTCTGGTTGGCAGGAGTTCTCAAAGATCCTCATGGAGATTCTTTTCCCTCCAGGTGTGACACCTGAGATCCTTTAAACAGAGATAGCAGCACTTGAAGCTGAAGCCCTCTGTATTCAAAGTATATGTTCTTCCCCCAGGGATGCCAGCCTCCAGGTGGGACCTGGGGATCCTCCCAAATTATAGCTCATTTCCAGACTACAGGGATAAGTTCCCCTGAAGAAAATGGATGCTTTGGAGGGTAGACTGTATGGCATTGTACCTCACTGAGGTCTCTGTCCTCCCCAGGCTCCATCCCCAAATCAGCAGGACTTTCCCAACATGGATCTGGCAACCCTACTCCCACACATCCCCCACTGGGGACCGGGGGGGGGGGGAACCTGGCAACTCTAGTTTTTTCCAGGTCTATGGAAACTCTCCTAGGTGATCAAGATAAACCAATCACCTTCTCCTTTGTCTTATATATACATTAGAGCTAGCAGTTTCTTTTCAGCCTGAACAGCAGACAGAGACCTAGTAGATGCTCCTTGTTTACTCTGTTACTGCCTACTCACCTGTGTTACTCTTTGTTTCTCCACCTGGCCCTTCATTACTGAGGCCATGGAACTGAGCAGCTGACAGCTACTCTACACTGGATGGTCTGGGATGAAACACAATAATACAGGAACATTATTTTGTACGAATAGCATCAGCTCTTGATAAGTGCTAAATATAACCTTCACACCAAAGATAAAAATATAGCTTCCCACATGATTTAGATATATCTGTCAGTCCCCTACTGTGCTGGATTCAACATTGACGGTAAAGCCAGCTTGGAAAACTTGTTTGCTTACAAACCTCACAAGAACAGTGAGTTCTTCCTTGGCTGCGTACTTCTGTCGGTACACTCGTCTCTCCCCCTCGCTTAAATCTTATTCTTTCTGCTTCATTCTGAAAAGCAGATGGGCTATTGAAAACCACAATTTTGTAGTGCTCACAGAACAGAATTCTTCTTCTGATGTTCCATTGAGTATCCAGCCTCCAAGAGTGGAGACAGCAATCAAAACACAGCTGGCTGATTTGAATTTTATGCCTACAAACTCGTACAGTGTTGTTGGGTAATGGTAATTAAGTTCTATGGGGAATAACCATTCAAAAACTCTAATAATTAATCAAGAGAGGTATATCCCATACTCCTGCATATATATATATAAAATTTCTGGTACTATAGACTCAATCTGTCTTCCAGCCTAGTTTGGCCAAGCTGACGGATTGTCTTCTCTGGGATAAAGACAGATAGAGTTTGCCCCTTTTGATTCTCCTAAGTTTTCCAGCATTTGGTATCAAATATCCTGGTGCTGAAATGGGTTGAACTGAACTCTAGTGGTTCCACTCCTATCCTGAAAGGTAAATTTCAGGTGGTACTTGGGTGTCTTAGCTCTGTGCCATGTTATTTATGCTGTGGGACTCCATTGGGCTGTTATCCATATTTTGCCTGGAGTCAGTAAAGATTGGATGAGGGCTAATAAACCAACATCTGATCAAAACAAGACTCTATACCTTCTGGATGAATTTGCATGCTTAGATTAGATAGATTCATGGAGGAGAAGTATATCAATGGGAACTAGCCATGGTGACTGGGGGAGCCTCCACATTCAAAGGCACTAATCCTCTGAATCCCAGAGCCAGGAGGCAACAGCAGGGGAAGGCCTCGGCCTCTATGCCCTGTTGTTGGCCCCTGGAGGAAATGGTTCACCACTGTGTGAGGCAGGATGCCAGACTAGATGGACTACTGGCCTGATCCAGCAGGGCTCTTCTTGTGTTCTTATGTTCTCTCCCCTGCTAAAGTGAAGTCGAAACATGTTACTGGAACGAATGCATATCTTTATTAATCATCTCCCTTTCTATCTTTTGTTACCCTTATGTCAACTTTTAGATTTTAATGTACTTACTAAAGCATCATTACATACTTCAAAGCTACTGTGGAAGAAATGATACACTAATCACAAACAAAAAAAATCCACAAGGGGAGGCCACCCAGGACTATTTTCTGAAAATGTGAGGGAATACATAGATTTGCACAAAAGTACTAGAAGTTTTTTTTTTAAGGGGGGGATTCATCCCCCTCCCCGTGCCACTAACAAGTGACATCTGTGTATCTGCATGCCCAAAGGACATCTGCTTAGCCTCAACCAAAGCCAGAGCCTTTTTGGCTCTGGCTCCAACCTGGTGGAACCTGCTCCCAAGTGAGATCAGGGCCCTGTGGGACCTGTTACCATTCTACAGGGCCTGCAAAATGGAGACTTCCGCCAGGCCTATGGCTGAGGCAGCGGATGTCTGATGGCATCGGCCTCCCCTGCTCTGCCTAGCATCATTTACTTGCTGGGTTGTGGCTGGCCCACTTGCTCAGGTTTTTTGATCCTGTTGAACATTCATACAGATAGTTAATTCAGGGATTTTATGAATTGTGTTGTTCACCATCTTGTTGCAATATGTTGAATTGATTGTGCTATGTTTTAGTGGTTTTAATTATAGCATAATAATTGTTTGTAATCATTGCTGTCATCTGCCCTGAGCCCTGCTGGGCAGGCGAGGGCGGACTAGAAAGCCAATCAATCAATCAATCAATAAGGAGTCATAAAAAGAAAACAAGCTCTGGCAGACCTCTTGGGTTACCTAGTAAGCTATAATGCCATGCAAAAACTTTTTTTAATAGGATTGCTGGGAGCAAAATAAAAATCCTAGGGAGATAGTTCATTGGTTGGTTTGGGGAGGAGATAACAATTGATTAGGTTGATAAGTGATGGGGGGGGAGTGGCAGAGCAGGAGAGGGGGAAGCAGTTCCCAGAGGTGGGAATGAGATTCTCCATCCCACACAAGCCCTGATTTCCCAGGGTACTGCTTTGCATGGACTGAAGCTGAAAATGTATGTGTCACCTCTTTTAAACAAAATGGTGATATACTAAGACAGACAATCAAGAATGGCTAGAGAGAAAGCTGTGGTGGCTCAGAGGTTAAGACACTGAACTGCAGACTGGAAGATTGGTAGTTCAGCAGTTGGAGACCTGAATGTTACGTGATGGAGTGAACTCCTATCTCTGGCCCCAGCTCCTGCCAGCCTAGCAATTTGAAAGCAAGAAATAGCAAGTAGATAAATAGGTACCACTTCGGTGGGAAGGTAGCAACATTCCGTGCACCTCAGCATTTAGTCATGCCAGCCACATGACCATGGAAAAGTCTTCAGACAGTGCTGGCTCTTCAGCTTGGAAATGGAGATGAGCACCACCCCCTAGAGTCAGATTCAGCTGACTTTCGGGCAAGGGAAACCTTTACCTTGAGAGAGAGAGAAATCTGAGCTGTCACTTTGGTAGTCACTACCATGATAGCTCAAATGATTCGTGGCAAATTGATGAGACCAGTTCTTGACCTCCAGATTGTAAGCAATCTGAGAGCTGAGCTACTGCAAAAGGCAAACTGTTCTGAGAGTAAGATGGACAGGGCATAAACAGGTATATTTTGTATTGCTTGTACTCAGTGTAGTGTCAGTTTAGGAATTCTGCCATTTATTCCAAGTTTTTTCCTTCCTGTGATCAGAGTTGTTTCACATTCAGAATGATAAATATTCCCCATAAAATGCGGTATTTTCAGAGAGCAATGTTGTATTCTCCAAAAATTTAAAACAGCAAATACAATGCATTCCGGTTCTGCCGCATGTGGTTTTGTAACAATGTATCTGACTCAAAAGTACAGCAGGCAGAAATTATTTCCATACTTATTTTAAGCACAGATTTTCTCAGCCATTTTGGAGATAGAATTGTCATTGAACTGGTGACTAGAAATTATGGTGTGGCAAATGCTCCCCAGTGAACATTTTTTACATGAAAATGAGGCTTTGGGGACATCCCCAGCATTTTCAGTGCTGGTTCCCTTAAAGATTGCAATTTTTTCCAGCTTTGTTGGGAGCTGCAGACTGCTTAGGTGATGATTCAATACCAGTTTATGTTATTATTTATTTCAAATGACCTTTCTGCCATGTAACAGATATGTGACCATGCTGTCATTCATATTTGACTATATGGTACCAGATTTACCAAGAAAAAGAAGGTGAATGTGAAGGGGGAAGGGAATTGCTGCATCTGCAGGCAAATTTTAGAGTTTTACAGAGAACAGAATTCTGCCTGGATGTCTCCTCTTGGTGTGCAGACATAGGGGATATTGAATGTGAATGTGTGGAGACGATGCCCACTCTATATATCTGCAGTCCTTCCTGCCCCCCTGAGAAAAGCACGCACACAAAAATCACCGAACAGGGGACTAGGGATGGTTGAAACTTCATGACAACCCAGAAAAGATTTTGTTTGCAAGCATCGCTTTTTGAGGACTCAACAAAATTCCCCTGATGTTGCCTCCTGGCTCTGGGATTCAGAGATTTAGAGCCTCTGAGTTCCCCTCAGCCACCATCGCTAGTAGCCAATGATAGACTTATCCTCCATGAATCTATCCAAACCCCTTGTATAGCTGTTTATTTCTGTGGCCATCAGTACCTCCTCTGGCAGCGACGTCCTCATTTTAATCAGTCTCTGTTTTATGTGGGGCTCTTGTTTTGTGTTGAGCTCACATCTGAAGAAGTCTTGGTCTGACTACTGTTCTTTATTTCACCTTTACTTTGACTTGGGATAAATAATTGTGGCACTTCATGACAAAAGCCAAAGAGGAGAACTGTTTGATGAATTAGTCAGAGTCATACAATCCTTATTTAATGTGGTTAAAAGTTATATTGATAATTCTTTACCATTTTTAAAAATGCACATAGAATTATTTCACCATTGTTTACCTGATTTTCTTTTGTAATTAGCTTGGCCCTATCGGAATAGCCTCGCTCTTTCATCTGCGTGGCCCCATCACTCTCACCTCATTCATTTGGTTTTTTGGCCATCCTTGAGTGCAACAGAATGCTGGGGACTGACTTTTTATAATAGGAAGCAAGGAGAGGGGGATTCTGAACCTCTTCATATACGGAACTGATCTGGGCAGCTAGTGCCTTGTAATGCGGTCAAAAGGATGGAACTGAACTTGTTAAACCTTGTCATTTGGATAGATTTTAATGAGAAGTGCAGTCCCTAGAATGGAGCAATACTAACTGTGTTAAGCCAGGCTTAATTTGAGCCAAAGCTTCCTAGAGCTTAGTCCTGTCTTCTGTTTTCAGACAGAGGCTGAGCCTTGGGAATAGGGTTGGCAAACGGCTGAGGCGATTTTGTTCTGGATACCCATGCCAGTTAGGGCCACTGCCTGAGAGCCATTGTAGATCTGGCCATTGTAGATCTAGAGGTTGGAGGCAGAATGTGCAGGCAGAACCCTACCCTATCATTCAATATTAAACATGCCTGCTCCCATCTCCCATTGTTCTAGCCAATGAGCAAACACACAGCTATGATTGGCATGGGTGTCACATTTCTTCCTCATAAGAAGAAAAAGATGTGCAGAGCCTGGATAGAAATATGTGACTCTTCCCTAACTTTTTGTGGTCTTTCCAGGAGCAGATACAAAGCATCTTGGGGATGGAACAAACTTTAATGTACTTGATTTGGGTAATTAGTGAACACTTTAATAGTATGTAAAATAAACTGGCCAGATTTGGCAAACCAGAATATTTCAATCCTACTACAAAAACAGGGGGAAAGCCTGGTTGGTGTCGTGGTTTAGTGCACGGACTCTAATCTGGGAGAACCGGGTTTGATTTCCCACTCCTTCACTCATAGCTGCTGGATGACCTTGGGCAAGCCATAGTTCTGTCAGAGGTGTTCTTGAAAAAGAGCAGTTTCTGTCAGGGCTCTCTGAGCCCCACCTAACTCACAGGGTGTCTGTTGTGGGGAGGGGAAGGGAGAGGAAAGGTGTTTGTAAGCCACTCTGAGTGAAGGGCGGGATATAAATCCAATCTCGTCTTCTTCTCTCCTTCTTCAGTAAACCTTCTGTCAGCTGTCTTTCAGGCTTTAACGGGTTGTCAGTAATGCTTAATGGGGAAAAATTTTCTTCGTTTATTTCTGAACATGAAATATTTTGTTGCTGGAATGGCTACATTTAGACCAAAACCACGTGTGTATTACAAAGCACAAGAAGGCTGAAATAAAATTGTAAATCATCTTTCCTGTATGACCATCAGTCAATTTAGAAATGTGGTACAAACTCTGAAAAACTTTTAGATACCTATACATAGGAGCACAGCAACATCTCTCTCTCACACCCTCAGATCTTTATGAGGGAGCTGAAGACAGTTTTATTCATGATGGCCTTTGGTTAGGCCTTCTGCCTACCAGCAGTTTTAAATGATTGGGTTTAGCTGGTGCTTTTGTGCATATTAAGTATATTATCATTATTTACACAGTAAGCTGCCTTGAATTCCTACGAAATAGAAAGGCTGATAATAATTATTTTTACATAAATAAACATTAGGAAATGGGCTGAAAAGGCCACACGTGAGTTTGTCTTTTGTGTGCATCTGTTGGGGTCTCGAGTACCAGCATGTGATTTTTAGCATACTAAATCTCACTACTGAGGTCCACTTTCCTCCCTAAATTCATGTAGTGATGGCAGAAAGTCCCCATGCCTGACTTGAAGCCATCTGAATTTTACCGAGGGCGATTATCTAGGAGTGAACAGTCTTGTGTATACCTGGGTACCAGTCTGGTACAACTGCTCTAGTTAAGAGGGGAAATGAGACAGATAGAGAGGGAGAAAATCTCAAGCAAGAAATTCTTTATTCCCTTAACAGGATGCAAAGCTTAGAAAAATGAAATGCGAAGGGAAGCCAAACATGAAACAGTGTTGCAATACAGTGACACAGTCCTAGTTATTCCGTGCTTGGTTGTTGACTAATAAGGGTGTAAACAATGGGGAATCTATGGGGAAATAAAGGCGGGAGAGAAAAATAACACTTACCTGTCCTGAAGAGAATAGTCTGATGCAGTGTGGTCCAGGGAAGAAAAGAAGCAGCTGATCCAGGATGGGGATTCCCCCAGTGGAAGAAAGTCCAAAACTGAAACCAACTAGGAAGCTGTGGGACCAAATGGGTGAAAGTCCAAAAGCAGAAGGAGGAGGTTTCGAGATTTCAGCAAGTAGCCGAAGCTGAGTGGCTGAGTGGGGGAGGGGGGAATGCAGTGATTTAAGCAATAGGAAAAGACTGGCAAGCAGAGCCAACTACAATGTTGGAGGGGCTTGATATGGCCCTTTTATAGGATCTGAAGTGGCTAAACTTCAGTGGGGAATTCTGTTATTGGCCCAATTCCATGCAGAGTGGGGTTGGATCAAAGGTACAGGGTCTGGTTTCCTATTGGTGAATTCAGATTTCCAGTGAGTGCAAATGCATGATCATGTAAGGTGGGGGTGTCAAACATAAGGTTCAGGGGCCAGAACTGGCCTGTCCAGGGTTCTTATGTAGCCTGCAGGCATCTGGTGCAAGGGAGAAGACTGCTCGGGGAAGGGAGTGGGTGGAGCCACTCTGACTGTGGCTTCAGCATGGTGGAACAACTGCATCTGCAGCGGTCAAACAGCATGGGAGCATTTGCCCAGTGCGGCATCACTGGCTCTCCAGTCTGCCCATGTGGGTTTTCCTCCACACCTCCTCCCATCCCATGGGGCCTTGCAGTGAGGATACAACTTGGACCTTACCAGCTCCTGTCCTTTATACAGTTTATGTCTCTGATATCTGGCATTATGTTTTATGGCACACATGGCCTGGCCCGGCAAAGTGAAATCTATGTCAGATCCAGCCCTCATAACAAATGAGTTTGACACCTCTGATCTAAGGGGAAGTGGGAATTCCTGTTAGTTTCAGGGGGGCCTGTCTTGATAGCAAACTGGATATTTTACCCAGGCCCCTGGAAGTTGAGGATCTTTTGGAAGAGATCAAATGCATGGGGCCTCTTAAGGTGGGGCAGCCTCATAGGTAATAGTACCACATATTGCAAAACACAATTTACAAGTCCCTGCCCCCCCAACTAGTTATCCCAAACCAACCCCTCCAAAAAAACCTTACCTTTCCCAAAGGTAAAAAAGCAATCCAACCTGGGAAATGATTCCTTAAAAGCCCTGATGGGGCCTCCCTTTCCTATAAATTGCTTACTTTAGTCTTTCCTAGCATCACTTCCTGCTGGTGTTAACAGGAATTGCAGTCTGTGGGCCCTCCTGCGCTGACCCAGGGCAGCCCATAAAAGTACTATTGCCATCAATCCCAGCAGTTCTTAGTATGTACCAACCACGACTTCTGGCCAATGAGATGATGAAACTGGCAATTGCGCAGCTATAAACAGGCCTGAAGTACTGCTTATTTTTTTAAAAAAAATGTGAACAGTTCAGCAATATGCTCTTATAAGGTGTTGAGCTCTAGAGAAAATGGACCCTGTGAGCAGAGCGATTGCAAGTTTCAAGTATGTTATAAGCAAGAATTGCTGTATCACTATATCCAAAGGAACTCATAAAACAAGAGATGTTGTGAAAGATGTTGAGGAATAGGACAACATACATTTAAACTTTTCCAAGCAAGTTTGACTTAAGGTAATCAGTTGGAGAATAATCTCAAAGCATTTATTTCCACTTTAGGATGCACATGGTGGAACCTGCCTCAAGGCAAGGTTTGACCTTAGATGATTTTGGGCTACCTTCCAAACTTTGGTTCTTCATCACACTGCTCTGTTCTGCACTGTGATGACAGAGTGAGAACGGACTCCATAAAGTTCTCAGAATCTTTAACACGCAAAGGAGAGCAAGCTGCAGAAAGAAGAGAAGATTTATACCAGCACTTGATAAATGAAAACACTTTTCCCTCTGAGCCCCCTGTGAAAGTTGGTTCGAAATAGAAGCGAGAACTGTTAGCAGCTGTCCTATAACATATGAGTTGTCATAGAACTGACAAGAGCAAACATAACATCAACCAAGCTGCTAGATGTTTGTCCCTTTGGGAACTCTTATTCTGTCTTCTCTGTGGCTTGACAAAACAAATGGCAAAGTTGAAAAAAAACCCCTAAATTACATATTTAATCACAATCCCGTTATCCTCATTCACATAATACAGTTGTTCTCCACACAGGCAATCCGGTCCTACTCCTGATACACACATTTTTTGCAAATAGATGAAGTCTCACATCTATTGTCAGGCAGCCTACCGAAGGAGGCCAAAGGCCACCAGGGAAAAATTCACGTAGAGCCCTTCCTCACCTCACCTAGACCCAACTCAAACATCACATGAATCACATGACTTCCCCCAGCTCAAACATCACATGAATCACATGACTTCCCCCATCTCCATGAAACAATGATGAGACCAGGGCCCCTGCAATTTTGTCTCTCTGCATGAGAACATAAGAAGAGCTCTGCTAGATCAGACCAGTGGTCCATCTAGAAGAGCATTCTGTTTCCCGCAGCAGCCAACCAGTTGCCCTGGTCAACAAACAGGGCATAGAAGCCACAGCTTTCTCCTGATTTTGCTTCCTGACATCAGTATGCAGAGGTTTACTGTCTTTTAGTCACCCTGGCTTCTTAGCCACTGATGGACCTATCCTGCATGAATTTGTCAAACCTCCTAGTGTTGTCCCCCCCCCCCCCCAATTTCAATGTCCCAGTCATTAGGAGCAATTTCCATGGCAGAACCAACAACTTTCCATCCTCAACAACTTTGAGAAATGCCGCTAACATTTCTATACATCACTAATGTAACCATGGTGTTCCATCACGTAGATGCATCTCCAAACAGCAGGAGGCAGAACTTGCCATGAGAAAGAAAAACAAATAGGTGAACTTCTCCTTTTCTAAGTACCAGAAGGGGTCATGCAACTGGCATCTCTACTGGATAACTAGCTACATTTCTTGATTACAGACGATTTCTCATTCCTTTCTGAAGGTCATCACATCAACAGTTGCCGAATGGTCAGAATTAGATTTGGCAATGGGCAGAGTTAGATCTGGCCATCCAAGAAGGTAGATGGGCACAAACAAAAGACGATTGTTCAGTATGATTCAAGCAGTTCTCATCTTGAACTGAAGAGTGAGGGACTTTTTAAAAAACAAATGCTCAGCACACAGGTCAGGGGGCCTAAAGCCCATCCTTTCCAGTACTTTACTTTTTTGTACTCCTGCGCCTGAAAGGTTTGTCTCTCTCAGGATCTGAGAGCCAGTGTGGTGCAGTGGTTAAGAGTATTGAACTAGGTCCTGAGATACTCAGGTTTGAATCCCCACTCTGCCATGGAAACTTACATGGTTACCTTGGGCCAGTCACACACACACACACACACACACACACACACATACTCAGCCTAATCTGCAGGGTTGCCAGCCTCTGGGGGTGGCCAAAGATTTCCTGGGATTACAACTGCTCTCCAGGTAACAGAAATCAGTTAACCTGGAGAAAATGGCCACTTTGGAAGGTGGACTTTGTGGAATTATACCCCACTGAGGTCCCTCCTCTCTGTAAACCCCACTCTTCTCGGGCTCCCCCCCCCCAAAAATCAGGTATTTCCCAATCCAGAGCTGATAACCCTACTATCCGGACTCACAGGGTTGTTGCGTGGACAAAATGGCAGAAAGGAGAATGGTGTGAGGTGGGTTCCCATGAGGGAGAAAGGTGGGGTATATTGTAAGTAAATAAATAAGTAAATGATAACAGAAGTGAAGTAGAGTAGGGCATGAGAGGTAGGAAGGCTGACTAAAAGGGCAAGTTTTGAGGTGAGGCATATAAGAGCCCCGGGTTTAGTTCCTCTCGCCCATATGGTCTGTTTTTGTTTAAAAACAGATATCCTACCCTGTATTCTTATTACATATTTCCCTCGTCCAAAAGAAGAGGAGGAGTAGGAGTTGTTTTTTATACCCCGCTTTTCACTACCCAAAGGAGTCTTGGAGCGGCTTAAAACCACCTTCCCTTCCTCTCCCCACAACAGATACCCTGTGAGGCAGGTGAGGCTGAGAGAGCTCTGAGAGAACTGTGACTGGCCCAAGGTCACCCAGCAGGCTTCCTGTGGAACAGTAGGGAATCAAACCCATTTCTCCAGATTAGAGTTCACCACTCTTAACCACTACACCAAACTGGCTCCCATTCTTATTCGGTGTTTAGTGGTTTCCCATAAATACTTCTTTAACTACATCCTCTTTTGGAATACTGTAGTCCCCGCAATCCATTCTATCATTACACTCCTCTTTGCAATGTGATGAGGCCTTTTAACTCTGATCTTTTAACGCACTGTGTAACAAATGACATTTGTACATGAGAGAGTAAAAAAAAAAACACACCTCTTTGATTCCATCTGCTTTAAAATGTTAGAGAGAGGTTTCACTTTTTCCAAGACCATATTATTCTTCCTCCTTTTCATTGTACAGAAAGACACATGCTGAGAGTCACTTAATACCAAAGTCAGGAGAGAAAGAAAAATGTCTCTCTTTGCAAATGTTTTCTTTTCAGGTGCTTCATTTGAAGTCCCAGGCTCAGGGTGTGACAGAAAGCAAGATGTAGGGGAAAGCTTGAGTTTCCAAGTTCCGGGTGTCTTCTGTGGCTTTACACGCCTTACATGACAGCTTGCAAATGAATGCGGCACCTCAAGTCTTTATTCAGCTCCAAGTTCATAGATTTGTGAAACAATAATAAATATGTCAGTATTCTTCTCTGCAGTGATGCAACTTTGGACGAGATGTTAAGGGGGCACTATCTTCACTCTCCAGGCCTCAACGCTGTTTTCTGCATTATGCAGAATAAATCCTGGATTAAGCCACTTCAAATCACATAGGGGTGCCATGTGAAAATTGCCCACACTTATTAACTAGCATACAGGGATGGGTGGTGCTACTGGACTCAGATCTTGCTCTTCTACTGAATATAGACCAATGCAGCTACTCAACTGAAGTGTGCAGGGAGATTACTAAAATCCATGATGACCCCAGGCCGGTTCAAAAATTCAAGCTTCTTTTTGACTGAGAATGAAACTGCATTGATCCATTCTGTCCAATTATATTAACGATGTCTGATGGAAATGAGGCAGTTAAAAATAATAGCCTTTTGCATCGATAGCATGTAATGTATGAATCATATATAAATTATATAAACCTCGTGAAAGAAACAAGCACACAATCCCTGCTCCACTCTCAGTTCAGAAAAGGGATGCAGGGCTATGTTGGAACACTGGGTGGAGGCTGCCTCATCCATGCTGAAGACAAGGTGGGAGGTTACTTCAAGTCCTTCCTATCTTCAAGGGCAGTCTTTTTGCCATCCTTGTACCCTCCCTCTCACCCTTCATGAAGCAGTGTGAATTCATTGTCAAGCAAAAATGGGGGGGGTCTGCATCAAATTAGCCAGTTTTATCATTGGTTACTGTGTGTGTGGCTGTGGTCACATGCGCCAGTTGAAGTGGAGGGGAAGCGAGGCTGTTTCCTCCGGAGGAATTTGACACACAGTTGCGAGATCACACATCCCTTTGTAGCTGAGGGCTCAGCCTGTCACTGTGTGATCAGAAGCAACTGCAGGTGAGTCAGGTTGGGGGGGGGGGTTGCCATTTGTTTCCCATGCACATAAATGAGAAATCACATCTCCACACTGAGGGTTCCCTATGGAGCATGCAATGATGCACATACTGTGAAGAGGTGGGGAGATGGCACTGAGATGGGATGGCATGATCAGACCATCCTGACGGCATCAGACAGGGAAAAGTCCATCTGTGGCCTGTTGGAACCCTGGTGTCCTTTAACTCCACTTCCCTGGTGTCCTTTAACTCCACTTCTGTGATGGAGCAGCACAGGTTGCTGATGACTGCGGGACGCTTCCTTTTAGATCTGTCAGACATTCACAGCTATGTCGGATCTAAAGGCATGAGTGATTGCAGCCTGTGTGTTAAGTGCTGTCAAGTTTCTTCTGACTTATGGTGACCCTATGAATTAATGGCCTCCAAAATGTTCTCTCGTTAACAGCCTTGCTCAGGTCTTGCAAACTGAGGGCTGTGGCTTCCTTGGTTGAGACGATCCATCTCACGCTGAGTCTTCCTCTTTTCCTGCTGCCCTCAGCTTTTCCAGTGACTCTTGTCTTCTCATTATGTGATCAAAGTAGAATAGTCTCAGTTTTGTCATTTTAGCTTCTAGGGAAAATTCAGGCTTGATTTGCTCTAGAATCCACTTGTATTTTTGTTGGTCCACAGTATCTGTAAAACTCTCCCCCAATGCCACATTTTAAATGCAGCTATTTTCTTCTTGTGGAAGTAACAGTCTTTGTCATGCTTGGGTCAGCACTGCAAGCATCTATTCTCATCCTCTAACCTACATCCCTATTGACTGGTTGGTGGACCAGTTAGAGTGGTTTAGCATCCATAAAGAGTTACGGAACCAAGAGTTTCATAGCAGGGATATGCATAGGGTTGCTGCCCCCCAGCCACCGGTGGGGGATGGGGGATAGGATTGCCAGATCCAGGTTGGGAAACTACTGGACATTTGGGGATGGAGCCTGGGTCAGACAGGGACCTCAGTGGGGTACAACGGCATAGAGTCCACCCTCCAAAGCAGCCATTTTCTCCAGGGGAAATTATCTCTGGAGTCTGGAGGTGAGCTGTAATTCCAGGGGATCCTCAGGTCCCACCAAGAAGCTGGCATCCCTATCATATGCCTTTGATAATTAACTAAAGAAAATGAAGCAAAAAGATCTGTTCCATTTATCATTATGGGGACCAAAGCAAGTAATACAGGTTAATGAGTTGCCTCTGCTCCTTTCTCCAGCCCCTGGTTGAGGCTAGTCTATCCAGCTGAAAAGGGATACAATGCAGAGTTCTCTTTTCAAACGATCCCCCTCTGTACATGTGACCTGGCACCGATGTTCTGTACCACGTATGATTGGACAAGGAGGCTCAGGCTGGAAGGTTAGACCAAATCCGAGAAGACAGCCTGCTCTGTTGGTGTAAACCCAGTTGACCGTGTATGTATATGCATGCAATGAGATTTTTTTAGTCACCACTCCCCCGAAGGGTCTCACCGTGATTTACGACATTAAAACCATATCATAAGGTAAAAACAACATAAAACAAATAAATATACAATAGCAGCATTAAATATTAAAATATTAAAATATGTGGATAGCACCATACCCCTAATAAAAACAGCCCAAACATGTGGATTACCCTCCAAAGGCCAATGGACATTTAAATCTGTAAGGGTGCGGGTGTCATCCGAGAGTGCATTCTAGAGGGGAGGGGCTACAACTGAGAAGGCCCATTCCATGGTTGCAGCTAACTGGGTCATCCTGGGGCCAGGGATTTGTTAAGCGGCCCCAAGACGATGACTGAAGGGAGTGCGGGCCATTTAATGGGAGAGGCAGTCCCATAAGTATGAGGATCACAGACAGTTAAGAGGTATCAGACTACCCATTTATGCATATGTCCTATAAACTATGCATTTATTGTGTATAACAAAATCCTCGCTCCCCCAAGGATTCCATTGTCACCCTCAAATAATTTTTTTCTAGAGTCACCAGTGCGGAATGTCCTACTTGAGGAATTCTCCACAGTGTGTTTTTGTGGTTAGTTCGTTGGATTAAAGAGACCTAGGCTCCAATCCCTACTCAGGTTTTCTGGCACCGAAAAGATGTAGGCGGATGAGGACTTTCCATCTGATATGTATTGAAAGTTCTCCACTGGTAACTCAGTTCTTGGACATAGGGGGCAATTTCAGTCAGGACCATGGCACATGTGGGGAAGTAATAAGCATCTTCTCCCCACATGACACAGTCCCAATCTGAACTGGGACTCCGAATCCCTGGGAATGGCATTCCCAGTGGGGAACTCCCAAGATGCATCTGATTGAAAGTCTCTGTGGCAGACCTGAGCATTTTGAAATGTGAAGCTAGGGCATCAGTCCATGAAGCTCACTGTGTGACCTTAGGCTAGTTCCTCTTTTTCAGACTAGATAAAGGTAAAGGTTTCCCTTGCTCAAAAGCCAGTCAAATCCTACTCTCGAATTTTCTTATGTTCTTAGGGTTGTGGTGCTCATCTCCATTTCCAAGCCGAAGAGGCAGCACTGTCTGAAGACATTTCCATGGTCATGTGGCCGGCATGACTGGATGCCAAGGTGCATGGAACGCTGATACCTCCCCACTGAAATGGCACCTATTTATCTACTTGCAATTTCTTGCTTTCGGACTGCTAGGTTGCCAGGAGCTGGGACCAGAGACAGGAGCTCACTCTGTCATGCAACACTCAGGTCTCGAACTGCCAAACTACTGACCTTCCAGTCTGCAGTTGAGTGTCTTAACCACTGAGCCACCTACCTCAAAGGGTTGTTGCAAAGATCAAATGGAGAAGGAGAGAATCATGCCCTGAACTAGATGGGATGGGTGGTCAGGTAGAACCAGCCATTAGTTCTGCAGCCTCTTGATACAACAGGTCACCAAATGGTCATCCATGCACACACACAATTTGCTCTATAACTTAAGTGTGCCGCAAGCATGTTTCTACATCCTGTGAACCTGTAACACACTTCCCAAAATAATGAATACTTTTCCTTTCACGATTTCAGTTTTGGGAGAACTAGGTTAACTTTTCAGCACATCTTGAAAGGAGAATCCAGTAGTTAAATATGAATGAGGGACGTAGTTGTCCTTTCAGGCTAGAGATTCTTAACAAGAAGTGACTGTGGAGGATTTTATCTCAGCAGGGCCATGGTTTCATATAATGAATGTTTTCTTTTCTACATAATAAAAGTAAAAGTAGTTCACAGGACCGTTTAAGGACATGCCTACATGGGGGCCTCTAGCAATCCCAAACGCATCGCCTCTGTAACAAACCCCGATGCACAGAAATTGGTGCCAGATGGTTAAAAAAAAGATGCCAAACTGAACAAGTCTTTCCACAGCGAATGTCTTTCTGCTGTATTTACACTATCAACTGCATTGATCCTTCAGTCCCTGTGGCATGTCTGTTCAGCCTGTGATCTACCAACCCATCAATGGCTGCTAGCCATGGTCAGTTAAGGAAGCCTCCCTATGCAGAAGCAACAAACCTCCAAATAACAGTGCTAGGAGGCAGCCTAGGCCTCTGTGCCCAGTTTGTCGGCCCTGCAGCCCAGCTGTTTGGCTGCTATGTGATACAGGATGTTGGTCTAGATGGACTGCTGGTCTGACCCAGCAGGGCTGTCGTTACATTCTTAACCCAAATATAGACTACAGTCAGTGTAGGGTGGCCCACATGGCCAAAGCATGCTATGTTCAAGTAAACGGGCCACAAGACTTTTCA
Source organism: Lepidodactylus listeri (assembly GCA_029233225.1). Classification (NCBI taxonomy): domain Eukaryota; kingdom Metazoa; phylum Chordata; class Lepidosauria; order Squamata; family Gekkonidae; genus Lepidodactylus; species Lepidodactylus listeri. Next base: position 27,930,123 of record JARCFY010000008.1, read on the forward strand.
TATGCCCTGAGATGAAGATCAGTCCAAAGTCAACATAGGTGCCCTGCAGGGTGTGCAACCTGGAAATGCTGAATCAGCACATTTGAAACCAGCCTTGCCCTGCCCCATTTATGCAGACACGCCCTAAATGTCCAGAGTCTGTGGCTCTGTGATAGAGTGCATATTGTATATGCAGAAATCCCAGGTCGGCCCCTGGAATCTCCAGTTAAATCATAGGTATTCTGCCTCTAAATAGGGAGTCCCTCTAAAAGGATCATTTTGGCCACCTTTTGGAAGGAAATGGTGCTAGTACACATGCTTAAAGAGCAAAAGTGCCACATCTCATGTCTCTCATGAACACTGAGAGGAGCAACCAAAAATTCAGGTGATTTGTTCTTCACTAAGTTTTACATGAGATACTTGATAGGAGAGAGCAGAATTCACATCCACCTATACCTTTTCTGTGCCAGGTAGCCAAATTATGCCTTTAGAAAAACTTTTTCCAATTTCAGAATAGCTTTTGGGGGACAAGTTTCAGGCACTGCCATGGACTGCAAGTTTGCTCTAGAGTTGGCCAATTTTTTAATGGAGAAATTTGAAAACTATTCTTCGGGAAAATAACATCTATATGAAATACATTGCCCTTTATAAAAGAGATCTGGATATTTTTATTAGCTGGGAGGGTACTAAGGAACTACTAACCTGCTTTGGTCAATACATTAACACTGTCCATAAGACAATAAAATTTGATATGGTTTATAATAAGTGTAGATTAATTTTTTTTTAGATGTGGAAGTCAAATACGTTGGCACCACAATACAAACTGATGTCTACAGGAAACCTAGAGGAGCCAATTCCTATCTAGCAGGGGATAGCTTCCATCCATATCATCTAAAAAAGAATTTGTCCTATTCCCAACTTTTGAAATTAAGAAGGAATTGCAGTTTGAATTCAGATTTCCACAGACAAGCCCAAGAGTTGATCAGTCAATTGGCCAGTAGGGGGTATTCATCTAAAATTTTAAAACAAATCTTTTATAAGGCCAAAAAGCACTCCAAGATCATCTTTGTTAATACCCAAAGGTAGAAAACAAACTACAGATAGGATGGTTATTTCTTTAACGTACAACCGTGTGTACACCCAAGTGAGAGGAACAGTACAAAGATACTGGTACCTCCTGTCAGGGATCCCAAAATGTAGTTCTGCCCCTAGAAATAATAAGATGCTGAGCTGCAGACCAGAAAGTCGGAGTGAGCTCCTGTCTCTGGCCCCAGCTCCTGCCAACCTAGCAGTTCAAAAGCAAGAAATTGCAAGTAGATAAATAGGTACCGCTTTGGTGGGAAAGTAACAGCATTCTGTATGCCTCTGTGTTTAGTCATGCTGGCTACATGACCACGGAAAAGTCTTTGGACTGCACTGGCTCTTTGGCTTGAAAACGGAGATGAGCACCACCCCCTAGAGTCAGATTCAACTGGCTTTCAAGCAAGGGAAACCTAGTGGGGAGTACATTAAAAGAACCCACTGCCAGAAGTACAACAATTGATGGTAAAGAAATGTCTTAATTAATCGATGGTAAAGAAATCCTTAGGACAAGCGGGCCTAGCGTGATGGGGTCGTGAAGAGTCAGACTCGACTGTGTGACTGAGCAACAAAGAAATCCTTAATTAATTGAACTTAATTTTCTAGCCATGTTATATACATTTTTACAGAAAGAGCTATTAAACCTGCATTTCTTGGATGTGTATGTTTAAAAGGTTAAGATAGCTCTCACGCAACCCAATTCTTTTGACACACAGGATATCTGGAATGCGAGTAACTAATTCCCAAAATATTTTTTAAAAGCTTTATGTAGTTAAATTATTTTTTGTATATAAATGATCAAATAATTATATTTTTATGTATTTTCAAGCCTTATAATCAATCTGCCTTGGCACTAGGACATGTTTATATGTTACCGTGTTCATGTATATATAAAAATTTGACCAATGAGGAAGGTTTTGGAGGCTGAAACATCTTTGGTCCTGTTTTAATGTGGTTCTTGGGAATCAACCTAGATATATCAAATCATTTGTCCTGTTTTATTGGTTCAAGGTTTTTAACTTAGAAATATCAAAACATTTCAGGTTATATAGATTCTGGACTTCTTAGTTCAAATATTTGCCACTTCAAGGGCGGATTGTGCCATTTTTTTTTAATATAGTTTTATTGCACTTTGTAATAAATACATATATTTTGTTAAATTTATTTCTCAAACTATTTTTTCTCTCACCCAGCCTTTGGGTACCCAACTTTGACAACACAACACAAATAAGGACAGCCAGTTACTGATTTTGTTAAACTTTACAACATGTCTTGTAAACAAACACAACTAAGAGAGTGCCTAAGGCAAGCTGTTTATAAGGGAAATGTGTAGATTTTTTTAAAAAATGAAGATGTACAGTAGATCAAAAACATTCTCAGTTTTCATGATACTCGGTTACTTCTTTTAGTGGTAAGATTGTCTACTTGAAAGTTCAAATGAGGGGTGTGCAAAAAAACATTTTTCAGGTTCTGTATATTGAACCTGAAAATTATCAGTATTTTCCAATATTCCCAAATCCCATACTTGTATGGTATTCAGATTTGATAAATATCCAGGATTGGCGAGGGTTTTTTGGCTCCATTGTACCCCATGAGGATAATGGTCTCCATGGGATATAATGAATAATCGATCCGGGGATACTTGGGACTTTGTGGGGGTGGGTTTTTTTGAGGTAGAGGTACCAAATTTGCAGCATAGCTCCTGGTGCCTCTCCTAAAAAAACACACACCCAAATTTCAAATATATTGGACCGGGGGGTCCAATTCTATGGGTCCCAGAAGAAGGTGCCCCATCTTCCATTGTTTTCAGTGGAGGGGAAAAGGCATTTAAAGGGAATGTAGTTCCTTTAAATGCCTTTTGCAAGCCACAGCTGAACTCCGAAGGCATTTAAAGAGCTCACAGTTCCTTTAAATGCCTTCTCCAAGCTGCAACTTAACCAGAAGGTGTTTAAGGGGACTGCAATCCCTTTAAACACCCTTTAACACCCAGGGCCGGCTCTATCACTAGGCCAACTAGGTGGCCGCCTAGGGGCACAGCTGGCAAATATGGTGGCGGAGAGACTGCGAGTGAGAGAGAGAGAGAGACTTGATGAGACAGCATGAGACCCCAGCGGGTTTTACAGGTAGCAGCAGCAGTACTCAGCCATGCTGGGTGAGTGGGCGGAGCCAAGGTGCAGCCCAGGTGACCCGTGGCCACTGCTCCAACAAGTCTGCCCTTGTTTCCTCCTCCTCCGCTCTGAGCTGCCTTCGAGGACTGGACTGGCCAGGGGGAAGGGAGGGAGGAGATGCTGACAGGGGGCGAGGGAAAGGAGGCTGATTGGTGACTTGGCGAGAGGCTGGCCCAGCGAGGCTCTGTTGTGTCCACACAGTTTGTTCCCTAAAGAGCAGGACCCTTCCCACCGTCGCTGGCTGGCGCTTTTCTCCCACCTCTTGACGTCTCTGGAGGCAGAGCTGGGGGAGAAGAGCTTTGGGGGGGGGGGATCAGGGGAGGTTTGGCCAGTTGTGAAGATGGTGGGGTCACATTGTGTGGGGGCTAGTTAGCCGGTAACCGGGTGGCAGAGAGGAAGCAGGAGTGGATTCTGAGCGTGGAGGAGGTGGGGTGGGGGGATGTCTGGCTGGCTTTGGCTGGAAGACTTGCTGCTCCAGGCCCTGGAAGAGACACTGCCCGGTGTAAACCTTCCCAGCCCATTTTTATTTCAGGTCCCAGGAGAATTTAAAGCTGGCAGGGAGACTGGGAAGGACACTGCTCAAGGGATCCCAAGGGTATTTATGCCAATAAAGGTATATGTATGTGCCTTCTCTGTGGGGAAGGGGGTTCAAATGGCACTGGGGGGCTGTTTTAATTGTGAAAGTGGACTGTGACGGGTGGTGGAGGGGGGGTCATCACGTAGACAAGCAAAACATAAAGTTTTTAAAAATAAAAAGGCAACTAGCAGCAGGGTTTCTTTACAGGGAGCTGGCAAGGGAGAAGACCACATGTGCTGCATTTGCATTAACTATGTGTGTGAGTGAGTGAGTGTGAAGTGCCTTCAAGTTGCTCCCAACTTTGTATTCTTGCAAAGATGCATTGATGTTTGAAAATTGGTGGGTGCACGGGGTTGGGGGCAGAAGGTATCCTCGCCTAGTATTTTAAAAAAAAAAAAAAACTGGGGCCGGCCCTCTTAACACCAGCTATCTGGCGGCCACAAAAAATTCCAAATATTTTCAGGGGGTTTCAGGCTCAGCCATATCAGATAGCTAGATAAATACTCCAGCTGAAATCCAGTTGAAAAAATACCCGGGCTTTTTTCCAGTTCGGATATACCGAATGCACACCCCTTGTTTCTGCTGTGGTTTCTCCTCCCTTGAAAAGAAATTGCAGTCTTCATTATTCCCAATAATAATGACAACATTTGGTAGAACTATTACTATTAATACTGGAACCTGCTTTTGTATCAGTTGTATATGGATCACATAAAATGCCATAAAAGAAGAAAATGAATTGGGTACTCCAGCAATAAATTGGGAAAATGAAAATATGACAGTAGTCTAAAAGTAAAAGTGTACAGCTGTACAACCTTAGTCTTTTTTACACACAGCTCAAGTCTTCTGTAAGAATACTTGGTGAATGATGCGACAGCAAAGCTCTGATGTTGTTAGATTTGCTAGTCATAAATGACAGACTAATGGTCCAGAGATTGTACCACTCTCAGTACTAGTCCAGCTAGGATGTTTTAAATGTGTAATGAGGTTAGAATTCAGTTTAATTGCATTCTTAATCTTGATGATTAAAAATAAAATAGGTACCAGAAGTTTACTGAGACAGGAGATTTTAGGGCTTATTAATTATGTAGATATTGTGGGGAAAAATCTACATGCACAGATTCAGGACTAATTTCACACACTGTACGGCTCTTAGGAAAATGTGCAGCATTTTTCAATTTAGTTTGCATATTTGCCTGAGAGTCATCAAGTGATAAGAAAACATGGGGAAAGAGGTATGTGACAAAGGAGATGGGGGACCAGAAAAAACCTGTTACCCAGTCCAGTAGCACCTTAAAGATCAACGAGATTTCTAGAGTTTTCACTCTCAAACGTTTATACCATGGAAATCTTGTTGGTCTTCAAGGTCCTCCTGGACTTGAACACTGCTCTTCTACTGCAGACCATCATGGCTACTCTCCAGAAACAAGCCTGTTAGTCAGTGAAGCTGATACTACAGGTGGGTCCCCATTACAGTTCTCACCACCACAATCTGAACCAACCAAAGTTTCTAGACACCACAAAAAGGCAACCCCATTTGCAGTGTGTTCCCAGGTGGGTTGTCTCCAACAGCTAGTGAACTGGCCTAAGCTGGTAAAAAGCACTTCTTCTTAACAAGGAAAGGTTAGACACGTCAGCTTTGCCCAGAGACGTTCTTCAACTTTCCAGTGAGGAATGGATGAGGAGTTTGAGGATTTTAGGTCAGCAAAAGCTGTTCAGCATGCTGCTGGAGTTGGATAACAGTAAGATGAAGAGAGCTAAGGCTTGTCTCACTAGGGATCACAGCTGTCAGAAACTGTGTGTTTGCCTGTCAAACATGTTCTCCACAAAGTTCTCTGTATCCCTATTCAAGGATTCCTTCTGTCAAGTCTATCTTGGCCCTTTGAAGGAAGCACAGTAATAATCAGGGAACTGGGACCAGGTTTCACCATTGTGGAACCAGGGTTGCTTCCACACCAAAGATGCCCCACGTTTCAACTAGCCAACTGGTGCAGTGCTGTTTGTTTGTTGCTGCTTGTTTTGTCTTTAGTGTTTCCACATGACAGCATCCTCTGTTTGCGCACAGATCATTAACAGCCCATTTTCCCCACAGACCAAAAAAACCTGCTTTATTTTAAACCTGTAAAAATGGTATCACCTGGGAAGGAGACGAATATTATGTAACAAGCCGGACTTCAGTAACGTGCTAGTCAGTTACTCTTTTCATTTGTGGATGACTGCAAGAGGTCAGTCCTTGGCAACAGTTAGCACAACAGAAGAGAATCTCCCGCCTTTTAGACAGAGGAGAGGGTATCACTGAAGTTTCTACAGACATAAGTTTGGTGTTGTTGTTGTTTTTAAGTTGTTAAAGGTATTGTATCTGAAAAAGCGTGCATGCACATGAACGCTTATACCCAGAATTAAACTCTGTTGGTCATAACGGTGCCACTGGACTCAAACTCCATTCTGTTTCTATCCAGTGTTACTCCTGTTCATTCAAAAAGAAGAGACTCACTCACAGCTCAGCCTACCTTTTAGGGAGGGGAGAGGGGATCACAGAAGGTGTCTACAAATATGTGGAGGATTTTTAAAGATTTTTTTTAAAGGAATTGTATTGTGTACTGGGTTCAATGCATGGAAGCCCAGACTACGACATAGTAATCAGCATAGTAATTGACTACACAGCATAGTAATTGACTACACAAGAAGCATGCAATACTGGCCAAGATGGCCAACTATATACAACTCTTAGGACAAACCCAATAGTCCTATTGGCAGGTTTGAATTTCCTGCCAGAGTTCTGATTGGAGGGCTAGTGGTGGTCTAGGATCCTTGACCCCTATTGTCTCTCAGAGTCAAGCTCTGACTGTATGCTGCTGGCAGTCAGTGGACAGAACAAATTGTTTTATTTCTATGCAGTGCTTTATATGGTCTTCAAAATAATTTAAAAAAAAAACCAGTGAGTGGAGAATCCTAGGGGCCATGTAAGAACACAGCAGGTGGGGCTTCAATGCACATCAGATGTAAAAGGGAAACCACCACTAAAATGGAGAGGCAACAAAGTACCCTGGGCTGTTGGAATCTCTGTTGCAAAGGTGATTTCACTCAGTTGCCGCAGTACGTCCTTACCGCTATGAAGCACTGCAGGAAAGTCTGTTTTTAATGGTGTGAGTCTGTGGCAATACTTCCTCAGTGAGGACTCTCCTGCAGTGTTCCCTTTGCTCAGAGCTCCGTTGGGGCCGAGGCGTGCCAGGGCACCGCTCCAGGAGAGAGGAGGCCGGGGGGGCACATAACCATGCCCTGCCCCCCAGCTCGCTTTGGCGCAGAGCCGGAGGAAAGCCTCCCCCCCCAGCTTGCTCTCCCCAGCCCACGCTTTGGCGCAGAGCCAGAGGAAAGCCTCCCCCCCAGCTCGCTCTCCCCGGCTCGTGCTTTGGCGTGGAGCCGGAGGAAAGCCTCCCCCCCCCCGCAGCTCACTCTCCTCAGCCCGCGCTTCGGCATGGAGCCGGAGGAAAGCCTCCCCCTCGCAGCTCGCTCTCCCCAGCCTGCGCTTCAGCGCGGAGCCGGAGGAAAGCCTCCCCCCCCACAGCTCACTCACCCCGGCCCACACTTTGGTGTGGAGCCAGAGGAAAGCCTCCCCCCCGCTCTCCCCGGCCTGTGCTTCAGCGCGGAGCCGGAGAAAAGCCTCCCCCCCAGCTCGCTCTCCCCGGCCCGCGCTTCGGTGCGGAGCCAGAGGAAAGCCTCCCCCCCCACTCTACCCGGCCTGCGCTTCAGCGCAGAGCCGGAGGAAAGCCTCCCCCCCAGCTTGCTCTCCCCAGCCCGTGCTTTGGTGCAGAGCCAGAGGAAAGCCTCCCCCCCACAGCTTGCTCTCCCCGGCGCACGCTTCGGCGCGGAGCCAGAGGAAAGCATCCCCCCACTCTCCCCGGCCCACGCTTCGGCATGGAGCTGGAGGAAAGCCTCCCCCCCCCCGCTCACTCTTCCCCGGCCGCAGCAGGCTGCCAGCCTGGGGAGAAGCCCTCATCCCTCCCCCCCTCTCGCTCTTCCCGGGCCGCGGCAGGCCACCGGCCGGGGAAAAGCCCCCATCCCTCCCCACTCACCATTCCCGGGAGGGAGGGGGTGGGAGGGGGGAGGGAGGGGGGAGGGAGGGAGGGAGAAGCTGGGCTCCAGTGCCCAAGCAAGAGGGGGGAAGGGAGGGAAACACCGGGATGAGAGGCTGACAGCCACTCAGCCCGAGGGGGGGAAGAGAAGCACCTTGTCTGTCTGTCTGACTGACTCTTTCTTTCTTTCTCTCTCTCTCTCTCTCTCTCTCCCCCCCCCACCTACCTATCTACCTTCCTGTTCCTTCCTTCCTTCCTTCCTTCCTTTCCTTCCTTCCTTCCTTCCTTCCTTTCTTTCTTTCTTTCTTTTTTCTTCTCTCTCTTTCTCCCCCACCTACCTACCTACCTTCCTGTTCCTTCCTTCCTTTCTGTTCCTTCCTTCCTTCCTTTCTTTTCTTCTCTCTCTCTCTCCCACCTACCTACCTACCTACCTTCCTGTTCCTTCCTTCCTTCCTTCCTTTCTTTCTCTCCCCCCACCTACCTACCTACCTTCCTTCCTGTTCCTTTCCTTCCTTCCCCCCTCCCTTCCCCCCTCCCTCCCTCCCTCCCTCCCTCCCTTCCTTCCTTCCTTCCTTCCTTCCTTTCTCTCTTTCTTTCTTTCTTCTGACACACTTCCGGTGACGTCAGGGATGTGTGGCCTTCTGACACTTCCAGTGATGTCAGGGGGTGTGGCATATGCAAATAAGTTATGCTAATGAGCTCCTGCACCTCTTTTTTTATGAAAGGACCCCTGCCTTTGCTTATCACGAGTTCTCATGCATTCTCAGGGAAGACTGCACATAAGTGAATCCCCCCCCTCCCCAGAAGAGATTTACTTCATTACATCAGTTTTTGCAGTGTTCTTCACAGTAAAATGTGAAGTCCTTTAAAAAAAAATTGTACAGTGAGAACTAACACTGGAACACAATACAAATAGTGTAATAATGTGATTGCCTTGGGCACTTAAAAAACAAAGATAAGAAATGGAAACAATAAGCTAATTAACCGGAAACTGCTCCTTGGTAACCTGGGGTTGGAGGGTGGGACATGAAAATGTGGAGGGGAGGAGAGGGCAGACCTAGGGTTGAAAAACACCAGATGAGAAAGATTTCCCCACTAGGCTGATGTGGGTTCAATGCTGGGATTACAAAAACTTCCTGAAAACAAGGGATTCAGATGCCACGTGGCACAAGGGAGGAAAGTGTATTTTTATACCTTGGGGGGGGAAGGCAAAATTGTCTGTGGAAACCAGGGAAAGCTGTGGATGAATAGAAGTGCAGGCATGGGGGAATTTGATACTGCGGAATCAGTCTCAGAATCACATCAGCAACCAGAGTAACAAGGAAAATCGCCCCAGTGGGGAAGCAGCCTGGATAATATCAAGTCCACTTTCCCGGTATCGGTTGCAGTTCACCTAAGTGTTCCTTCTGGCAAGCCAAGAAAAGTTATCTATATTTAGCCTTATTCTTTTAAATAGTTATTTCAGCTAAAAAAAGTTTGCTCATTCAGCTGTTAGAAAAATCTACCATTCTGTGTCAATACCTTATACTGAAAGAACTACCTGTCGGCTTGAGTCAGCATTTTTGGTGTGCTTTTGTTCACAGCACACCCCTCGCAGCTTCCCAGGTACCTAAAATATTAAAGAGGTGATAAAATTTCTTAACTCTGCTGGCTGAACTAGAAAATCCCCGTTTCAATTGTGATTCTCCCTTATGCGAATCAAAATTGAGTGGTTTTTTAATTTATGTGCCATTATTTGTTTTCTTACAGCAAATAACTCTCACAAAATGTTTATATCTTTTGAACCTTTTTTGTCCATCAGCTGCATATAAATGGTATATGACATGTAAATGACGTACTAGGAATAATGAAAATAGGCAGAGCAAGAAGAATCGCAACACCAGACAAGCACAAAAATGGATATGAAAAACATATAGTCTTACCTTACTATACGGTACTTTCCTCACTCCTAATCTCTTCATCCAAAGCAGTGGAGGAAAGCCAGGACTGGCTTTTTGACAATTGTATGAAGGTCTGCCAGCTCCCCAGAAGTTTACCAGAATTCTTTTAAAAAGATGACAGGCCATCAGCTGGCCTGGGAAAACTTGGAAGTGACATCAGTTCCCCACTAGATATTGCTAGGAATTCTATGGTTTCCTAGAGAGGCAAGGCATCACTTCCTGGTTTCCCCCCAAAATGATATCATGCCATCACCAATGGCCACCCCCCATGTCCCTGCACCCCCAGGTTTCTGGCTCATTTCCAGGCCATGATAGAAAACCTAAGGCTGCCAGGAAACAAACATGGTACCATGGCATCCACAGGCACCATGCTGAGAATCACTGGTATAGATAACCAATTCAAAGAGGAAGGAGCCCTTGGACCAGGCATCCCAGCTAAGGTTGTGCACTCTGGCTTGGGGAGTTCTTGGATATCTGGGGGAGGTACCTGGGGAGGGTAGAGTTTGGGGAAGAGAGGAAGATCAGTAGGGATGTAACATCAGTCTAGAATTTCTGTTTCTCCTCGACTCTGTGGTATACTGTAGAGTGCAACCTCCAGAGCTGTCATTTCCTCCTTGGAATCTGATCACTGTAGTTTGAAGATCAGCTGGAATCCCAGGAAAATTCCAGGCCTCACCTGGACTAACCACTACACCAAACTGGCTCTCTCGCCTGACTATTGGCGAGGCAGTTTGGTGTAGCAATTAGGAACGCAGACGCTAATCTGGGAGAACCAGGTTTCATTCCCCACTCCTCCACATGCAGCTGCTAGTATGACCTTGGGTCAGTCACAAGTTCTTTCAGAGCTATTCTCTCAAGGGCAGTTCTTGAAAGAGCTCTCTCAGCCCCACCTACCTCACAGAGTGTCTATTATGGGGAGGGGAAGGACAAGGAGATTGTAAACTACTCTGAGACTCTTTCGGGTAGTGAAGGGTGGGGTATAAATCCAATCTCCTCCTCCTCCTCTTCTTCTTCCCCTAACCCATATGAGAGTTTTAAATGGCAAGCTGTACTGTGTTGCCTAACCAGCACAACTTCTTCCTGCGCCAAAAACAAAGTGGCTGTTTATACCATGACGTGGTACAGTCAAATTCTCCTGTCTTGACAAACGGCTCCTGCTTGTTACACAAATGCCAATCCGTCTCACTACACATTCCCACCACTTGGTGGGCACCCCTATTATTATAAGAATAAACAGCATATTGTCAGGCTGGCTGTGCTGAAATTGCCCTTAGTGGCAGATTTGATTTACAGTCATTTATGCTGAAGTCATTATATTAACCAGTTACAGACAATTAGAACAGCAGCGAGCAAGCTGTAATTAAGTGGTGTGCAATTCCCCAGGCCCCATAGCTGGAATGAAGGCGGGCAGCGCTGGCACAGGCAGGCAACAGCTATCCATTAATGTGTTGGCTCCTGCTGCTCTTAGGGGAATATTTCTATTTTGCATTATTTCTGTTCTCACCAGAGGCATGATATACATTTGCTCAGCTAATATTACACAACTGTGAGTCATCGTTTGCTGCTTCAAACCATGCACAGAAGTTTATTAGCTGCTGTGTTCTCAGGAAACCCTGCCATTACTAGATGACAGTGCTAGTAAAAAATATCAGGGTCACAAAAGACTTCAACTGCATCAGGATTCCTGCATGAAAGGCTCCATTTGTGAGGACAGGGATTCTGGGAGTGGGGGTGAGGGAAGGATTCTGAAGGAGCAACCAGGGGGCCTGTGTGTCTCTGGATAACTTCCTCTTCTGTAGTAGGAGTGCACAGCCATCAGTTTGGTGGAGTGGCTAAGAGTAGCAGACTCTAATCTGGATTTGATTCCCCACTCCTCCACGTGCAGCTAGCTGGGTGACCTTGGGTCAGCCACCATTCTCTTAGAGCTGTTCTCTCAAGAGCAGTTCTCTCAGAGCTCTCTCAGCCCCACCTATCTCACAGGGTGTCGGTTGTGGAAGGAGGAAGGAAAAGGAGACTGTAAGCCACTCTGAGACTCCAAGTGAAGGGTGGGGCATAAATCCAATCTCTTCCTCCTCCTCTTCTTTTTCTATTAAATTTTGCTCAGAAGTAACTCCCACTGAAATCAATAATACTTTGCTTTTCACTGTTGGTTTTGCCAATATGTTTCTATTAGATATGTGTGTTGTGCATTCTCATTTGCAATATATTCTGTATTTATTTATTCCATTTATACACCACTTTTCTCCCCAATAGGAAAGTGGTTTACATTGTTCTCCTAATTTATATCCATTGGGTTGGATCCAGCCAGTTTTCCCACTCAGTCTCACCTTATTCCCCTCCTTAGTGCAGCCCCCATTGCACACGTATTTCATCCATGCAGGTCCCCTAATTCCCAGCATAGCATTTTTGGCTGAGAAAGGAGACCCTCTCCTCCCTTTTTCATCAATGAAGAAGCTACTTGGATCCAACCCTTTATCTGTAAAATTATGATTTATTCACACAGAGATTAAAACATGTATATTTTACAGGAAAATTTGGTGTGAGGAGAGAAAACGGAATGAAACCAAAAGTATCATAGGTTGGATTGTCACAAGAAGCAGCAAATCAAAATGGGGTTTTGTTCAGGCTAAAGCTGCAGGGATGAGACATTAGCAGGTGTGTCCCCCCCCCCCTCCCGGTGTTTCAAAGTAAAATGGGTTGGTATCAGGTGGCAAAAAACCCAGACAGATAGGAAAAGTCTGAAAATGCCTTTGCACAGGAAAGAAGAAGAAGAAGCAACAGCAACAGCTGTACTTAACAGTGCGAAGAGATACTGCTATATTTTTGGATTCTATTAAAATTACTCAAATGAATCACTGGTAGAGGAATTTCCAAGTCTCTTCAAATTTTGCTTGACTTGAAGTTCCAGTGGCATCTGTCCAATAAACTTATCCTGAGGAATCCACTGAGATGGGGGCATATTTGTCAACTGTGATCACAGGAAAGCTCTAGATAAATTATAAATGATATAAAAACAAGGTTTTCCCATCTCAGAAATGCTCAAATCGGGCATTAAATCTATTGACTTTTACAACATTATTGATCCATGCCATCGAAGTTTCTAATCCTTTGTGAATCTTGTTTTGAAATCAGTCTATAACAGACCACTGGAGGCCAATCCACAGATATTTTTTCACCACTGAAAATTAGAAATGTAATGCTGGCAAGCAGCAGGAAGCAGCCTTAATAGCCCAGCCCAACCTGATCTTGTCAAAGTTCGGTAGCTAAGCAGGATCAGCCACAATTAGTACTTGGATGGGAGCCCACCAAAAAAGATGAGGCTGCTAGGCACAGAGAGACTATGGCAAACCACCTCTGCTCATCTCTTTCCTTGAAAACCCCATGAGGTGGAATCACAGAGCTAATAACTGTGTTTTTAAAAAGTTTCTGACAACACCAAGAGACAGGCTGCAGCTCCTTCAGATTCAGAATACCCATCAGGCTGCCTCTTGTGATGGACCTCAACCTCAGTGTCATCAGGGTAGATCTAACCATCTTCTAAGAAGCCTCTTCCAACTTAAGCAGCAGTTCCATTGGAGCAAGAGCTGCTTAAGTTGGAGGGAGGCTTCTAAGGCTAAAAGACGACTTCCAGCTTTGCTTAGTGAAAGGGTAGAGTAGGGGTAGGATCCACTCCATGGGTTAGAAGGAAGTGTCTGCTATATCTATTGCTTCTCTACTGTAAAATCTCTTTGCTAGACAATGCAAAGGGGGAACACTTGCTTTGCCCCCGAGGAATAGGACATGGTATAATAAATATTCTCTGACTATTAGGTAGACAGTTTGGTGTAGTGGTTAAGTGCACGGACTCTAATCTGGGAGAACCGGGTTTGATTCCCTGCTCCTCCACTTGCACCTGCTGGATGACCTTGGACAAGCCATAGTTCTGTCGGAGGTGTTCTTGAAAAAGAGCAGTTTCTGTTAGAGCCCTCTCAGCCCCACCTACCTCACAGGGTGTCTGTTGTGGGGAGGGGAAGGGGAAGGAGTTTGTAAACTGCTCTGAGACTCCCTTGGGTAGTGAAGAGTGGGGTATAAAACCAGTCCAATGGCACCTTAAAGATTTACCGTGTTTATTCCAGTGTCAGCTTTCAGGAGTCAGAGCTTGCTTCCTCAAATATAATGGAAAGAAATAATCCAGTGGAGCCAAAGCATAACTTGTTGGATTGTGGGTCGAGCCTGGCAGAATCTGGTGGGTCCTGGGTGGAGCCAAGGCAGAAAGTGTTGAATTGTGGGTGGACTGTGGCAGAATCTGGTGGTGTCAAGGTATAACTTGTTGCTTTGCAGATGGAGCCTGGCGGAATCTGGTGCATCCTGGGGAGAGTTGGGTATTATTTTGAGCAAGGCTTTTTTTGTAGAAAAAGCCCAGCAGGAACTTGTCAGCATAATAGCCCACACCCAACAGCAGAAACTTTTAAGTATTGAGCAGGAGGCGATGAATTCAAACAAACAGGCTTTTATTCAGTGACACTGTTCAGCTCAAAAGACAGCTCTATGAGAGCAGCACTTTCATTTACACTGTTCCAACACATAACTTTCAACAATGTAACTATATACAAGCAATACTATTGGACCCAAGCAGGGCTCAGTGACTGGGTATCTAGATTGGCTTCAGGACCAATGGGAGTCTTTATTAATCAGCCAATAGGAATTGGAGCTTTAGGATACCAGAGCCCTTTTCAAGCTATTACTGCTTCATATTCTAAACAAACACAACAGAAACTCATTAGCATATTAGGCCACACCACTGACAGCACAGCTTTTTAGCATATTAGGCCACACCCCTGTGTTACCAGAAGAGTGGTCATCCAGCCACACCCACCTTTTGCTTCTTATTATGTTTACCTTGTTCATTGTCTAAACCCAGGGCTTTTTTATAGTAGCAATTAATTTGCATGTTAGGTCACATACCCCTAATGTAGCCAATCCTGGTGAGTTTCTGCTGTTGGGTGTGGCCTATTATGCTAATGAGTTCTTGCTGGGTGTGGCAAACTCAGGAGCCAGCCGGAACTCCGTTCCTGTGCGTTCCTGCCCCAAAATAGCCCTGATTTGAGATTGAAGGATTTGCAGACACCCAGCACAGCTTCCCCAGCCAGACTGGGGAATGGCTGACTTTTTGCCACTTCAGATCGCATAATCAAGACTAGTCTCAGTGTGCAACATTTGGTGGAGGAGAAGTGCAGATTGCATGTCAGGGGACAAATATATACATACCATTTGACTTGCCTTCAAAAGATTGGGTACATTTAAAAGTGCAGTTTGTATTAAACATTAATGGGGGAAATAATATATTTATGCAGTTGTTCTGCATAATAAACATTTAACCTTTCTGATATTTAGGTCATATTTTAATAAACTGAACAGAAAAATCTGGGACGAATCTTGTTTCTGTTAGAAGAGGGGAAGATAAAACATGGTGCATTTCTATAACTTGAGTGCTTCATTTAAAAATGTAGCTCCATTCTCCACTTACCTACTGCAATTCTTTTAATACTTCCAGGAACCTGTTACAAGATTTTCCCTTCCTCCTTTAGATACAATTATTTATCTCACCTCTCTCCCTTCTTACCCCTTTCCCCAATGAGCAGTGCAATAATTAGAATGAACTGAAGAGGGAACATGAGATATAAAATTATTCACGGTTTGGATAGAATTGCTATATTTTTTCTCAACCTTGCAAAATACTTAAACCTAAAGAAGAATGCCCTTCTTCAATGGTGCATAATTAACTTGTGGAACTCACTGCCACAGCACTCAGAGATGGCTACATTTTTCTATGGTTTTCGAAGGGAATTGTACAAATCCCACATTGGTGCAGTGGGACCTTCATATCCAGAGTCCGTGTATCTCTGAATGCCAGTTGTTGGGGGCAACACCAAGGGAAAGCTTTGACCCCTTCTTCTTGCTTTGATGCCTTCTCAGGCATCTGGTTGACCACTGTGGGAAACATGATGTTGATGAATCACTGGCCTGAGGTAGCAGAGTTCTTTTTATGTTTTTTTTTCCTGCTTTGGAAATAACTGAATACTTGAAAAATGGATGGTTCATATTGTGAAATACAGAATGCCTGTGTCATCAGGTTTAGAAGGAAAAAGCGTACTCCTGCTATGTAAAGTGAAGTCTCTTATATTGTGCTTGTATCAAGACAGATGTGTGTTTTTGTTGTTGTTGGGTCACATAGCAGGAATGAAGAGAGTGTGAAATGCTTTAACGAATGGATGGCTCATAGAAAATTTCCTCATTAGAAGTTTGGGAGTTTGTTTGTTTGATTGTCTGCTTTTACTGCTAAGTAATCATCGTGCAGCAGAACTGTATAAAAGAAGCTATCTTCCTTTAATAGTGACAAGCTGAAATTTCTTCATCCAGTTATTTCTTTCTTTGTTTGTTTATAGTCCACCTTTTTCACTGAGACTCAAGAAGGATTGCGGTTAGGGATAGGCATGAACTGGAAAAATGCGGCTCATGTTGGTTCTTGGCTGAACCATGGATTGAATTGAACAGGGAGGTTTGTTTGCAAAATGAACCAATTCATGGCCCCACAAACCCCACTGGAAGAGACTGCAGTAATTTTAAATGGGGTTTGCAGAAAGCCTGAAAAGTAGCTGAGTGGCAAGGAGCAGCTTGTTCCCCATTGCTCAGCTATTTTTGTGGCTTTCAAAGGGAAAAAAGCAGAGGTTTAAAGGGACTCCAAGTCCCTTTAAACCCCTGTTTTCTGCTGTATGAATTGCTTCAAAATTTCATGGAAGTTCATGACAGTAGACTCATCATGAACTTTGGTTTGTGAACCATGAACAGGGAAAAATTCATGATGAATTTTGCTTCACAGGTCAGTTCATGCCCATCCCTAATAGTGGTGGTGGAGGAAAGTGCCATCAAGTCACAGCTGACTTATGGTGACCCCATAGGGTTTTCAAGGCAAGAGACATTCAGAGGTGGTTTGTCATTGTCTGCCTCCACGTCATGCCCCTGGTATTATTTGGAGGTCTCCCATTTAAATACTAGCCAGGGCCAACCCCGCTTAGCCTCCAAGATCTGCCAAGACTGAGCTGGGCTATCCAGATCAGGGCTCAAGGCGGATTACACAATGTAAAACAGTGCAATCAAATAGCATTAGACATCTAATAAACAGGGCAGTAGGACTAGGATTACAAAAATGAAAAGCCATGCAAAAAGTATCAAGCATGATACATCCAGAAATGCAGAACATGGAATTACAAAGCAGAAAACAATGCAGTAAGAACAGGATAAGACACATATCAGATAGCTAATATACAGCATACACCATAGCATAGACTATAATCACATTCCTTGTATAAAAAGCACCTTCCTGAATCATTCTGCTAAACCATAGCCCTGTTATCTTTGTAAAAATGTTGTCCTGAACATTTCTGTTTTATATAACTGGTGAAGTTCTTTCCAGTATATTATTTCTCTCCTGGGAACTGATTTATGTGTTCATTCCTTCCTCTTATTCGGCTTTTCGAAGTCACAAAGATTCTGTCTGTATGTAAAAAAGGAGGGAGAGTAGCAACCCTACTGAGCACAGCTCATAAGTAATATATATGCAAAGCCTACATAATTCCATTGTATTATATTGATTCAAAGGAATGAAGGAAAGCATAATATATAACCACAGGGCAAAAAGTATGGTGTCACTTGTCACCAGCATATCAAACACAGATTGTAGGTTTAATTTTTCTTTGAATAATCGGTTGACGGCTCATTGGCCAACACAGGAAACAGTGTTTTAAACAATGAATGGGAAAGCAAATAATGAGGGAATACACAATGCTCCAAAGTCAACAATCTTAATTCAAAAGTAATAGGGACAAGTATAACTCAGTGGTGAAGCACATGCTTTGCATGGAGATGGTCCTGAGTCCAATTCCAATTAAAAGGATCTTCAATACTGGAGCTGCAAAATCCTTGGAGAGCCACTACAGGACTAAAGGGATCAATGGACTGACACAGTATAAGGCAACCTCACACATTTATATCCATTTATTATTTAATGATGCTGCACAATGGCTGCAAATTGCCTTGCATTTATGGTTTGGGATGTGACCTCAGATATATCTGGTCTGAAAATATAGCCAAAAAATAACTTATTTGCATTTTTCAGATATATTCCAGATCCAGATACACATCAGAGAAACCCAGTCAATACCAGTATCCCAATCCTGAATATTCCTAGAAATATTCGGGAATATTTGGTGCCACTGTTTTAAAGCACAAAACTTGGGCAGGGAGTTGATTTTATTTATTTGTTTGTTTAAAACATTAGCCACCTTTCTTCCATATGGGGGAGGTTAGCAGGTTTCCTAGGCAACAGTGGGGAAAGGGGAGGGAGGCAGGTCTCACAAGCGAATGGGATCAGACATTAAGGGTACTTGCCATGTTGGGTCTGCTGAGATTCTTTGGTTTTATATTGTTTCTCTTGGGTCAGTTGCCATATTAGCCCTGGGTTATGCTTGGCTTCTTTGATTTTTAACATTGGTTCTGTTGGGCTTGCAACAGTCCCCCCAGCCCTGTTTCAGTTGATTTGATTTGGATTCTCTGATCTGACATTGGTAATCTTGGGGTAATCATCTTGGGCTCTATCTGCTTGGATTGACTGGTTTGATGTTGATTTTGTTGGGCTTGTTAGTTCAGTTTGCATTGGGAGGCTTTTGGCCAGTGGTTGCTTGCTCCTGAGTGACTGACTATTCTTTGTCCTGGAGAAAGCATAGCATTTTTCCCCTATAGGAAACAATGTAGGACAGTTTGTTCATGGGCCCATAGGGCAGTTTGTTCAGGGGCCCATAGAATTGGACCCCTTGGTCCAATTTACTTGAACTTGGGGGCTTTAGTGGACTAACTCCTCTGCAATTCTGGTGTCAATTACTAAAAAAACAGCCCCTCCAGCCCCCCAGAAAGATTCCCCATAGGGAATAATGAACCTGAATAATTTTAGAATTCCATCCCCTCCCCAAAAACCCTGAATCAAGATACCAAACCAGTATTTTGGACCCAAAGAACACAGAATACCCATAATTATGCCCACCCAAGATCTGGATCTAAAAAATAGTATTTTTTTCTGATGCTCATCCCTAGTCATGATGTTAGTATGTGTGCCATGTCATAGACATGTCACTGTGTAATTATATATTTTTTTTAAAAAAATAGACATGTCAACAAAATTTATCAGAACTGGTAATCATAGGAAGCCTGGGAGAACCTGTTATAAAGTCACACTATGTAGATCAGGGGCCTCAGCTTGTTGAACCTTGTTGAACCTTTGGGCAGAGTTTGGGATTCTGATAATGTATAGTAGGATTCACCACATAATGACTGTTGTGAGAGGCAGGGCCAATCATGAAATGAACTTCAACTGTTATATAAACACCTTTTCTTGGGCCCCATTTGCCAGAACGATTAAATTAAATGCCTCACAGTCTCTTTCTTTTCTCTCTTTCCTCTACAGGCTTAAGTGATATTTGTCCACCAGCTCACTAGACACAAACATGAATAACTCAACAAATATAAGCTCTTTGGAGGACATGATGGCCCTTGGAAGTCCTTATAAAACTGTTGAGGTAGTCTTCATCGTCATAGTGGCTGGATCCCTCAGCTTAGTGACCATCATTGGGAACATCCTTGTTATGGTGTCCATTAAAGTCAACCGGCACCTGCAGACAGTCAACAATTACTTTCTTTTCAGTTTGGCATGTGCTGATTTGATCATCGGTGTCTTTTCCATGAACCTGTATACTCTTTACACTGTGATTGGCTACTGGCCTTTGGGACCTGTAGTTTGTGACTTGTGGCTGGCTCTTGACTACGTAGTCAGCAATGCCTCTGTCATGAACCTTCTCATTATCAGCTTTGACAGATACTTTTGTGTCACCAAACCTCTGTCATACCCTGTCAAGCGGACCACTAAGATGGCAGGAATGATGATTGCAGTGGCGTGGGTGCTTTCTTTTGTCTTGTGGGCACCTGCGATTCTCTTTTGGCAATTCATTGTAGGGGAAAGGACTGTTCCTGATGGGGAATGCTACATCCAGTTCCTGTCCAATGCCGCTGTTACCTTTGGCACGGCCATTGCAGCTTTCTATCTACCAGTTATCATTATGACTGTACTCTATTGGCAAATATCTCGGGCCAGTAAGAGCCGGATTAAAAAAGACAAAAAAGATGGTGGGAAAAACCAGGAACCAGTTTCTCCAAGTCTGGTCCAAGGTAAAATAGTGAAACCAAACAATAACAACATCCCACCAACTGAAGATGGGATAGAACATAGCAAAATTCAGAATGGTAAAGCCACTGGGGAATCAGTCATGGAAAATTGTGTTACTACAGAGGAGAAGGAGAGCTCAAATGACTCTACCTCTGTCAGTGCTGTAGCTTCCAACGTGAAAGAGGATGAAGCCATCAAAGATGATACCAGGGCTTCCGTCTCCCAAGTCAATGCCAAAGTGGAGAACTCCAAATTGACATGCATCAGGATACTCACAAAGTCCCCAAAAGGTGACTGTGATAGCTCTGCCAACACCACCGTAGAACTTGTAGGCAGTGACGGTCAGAATGGAGATGAGAAGCAAAACATTGTTGCCCGGAAGATCGTCAAGATGACTAAGCAGCCGCCCAAAAAGAAAACACCTCCTTCTAGAGAGAAAAAAGTGACCAGGACTATCTTGGCTATTCTCTTGGCCTTCATCATTACCTGGACACCATATAATGTCATGGTACTCATCAACAGCTTCTGTTCATCGTGTATCCCCAACACAGTATGGACGATTGGTTACTGGCTGTGCTATATCAACAGCACCATCAATCCTGCCTGCTATGCGCTCTGCAATGCTACTTTCAAGAAAACCTTTAAACACCTCCTTATGTGTCATTACAAGAACATAGGAGCCACAAGGTAAAAACCATAATGAGGGGGAAAGGAGGTTCCAAGTATGATAAAACAATGCCATAGCACTTTATGCTCCAGTGTGACATCAAGAAGCATAAAGGAGATGCTGATTGAGAGTATGCGCTCCATCTCCAACACCTGCACTTAAAAGTTCTCAAGTCATCAGGAGGCTAGAAAGAGTTGATAGGCCTTGAGGCAACACTCCCTGCTCTCCAAATAGAATCATGCAGAAGGGCTTTTGACTCCATTCTTATTAGGGCACAGTCCCTGGGAAGTTATCCTGTGTAAGCAGGGAATGGGAGCAGCACAATGGTCATTGATCAATGAGGCTTGCACAGGAGAACTCTGTGGGCACTGTGGCCTATGTCACTTTTTTTGGTATAACTGTGGCCAGTTTGTCTGTGTGTGTATGTTCATTTGAATAACCGATGTGGAAAGTGTAAATGACAGGAACAGAAAGACATGGAGCTAGCCAATTGAGTCGATTGTTTCCGTTATCTGATGCTGAAGATCCTACTATCTACCTTTACCTCGCTCATGTTTGTCCGATCTGCATTAAAAAAGTAGTACTGTACCTCATACTGGGCCAAACCAGCCAAACTTTTAGGCAATTTTCTTTTGGCAAGGTGTACACTCTCTCCCTTTGAAATCACTGGGGCTTTAATATACCAGATTTTAACTGGATTGCACCCATTCATAAGCAGGGATCATTTAAATGATTCCCTGTGGTTGTCTATTCTTCCTTTTAGTTGAGGTCAAGCTTTGCATAGCACTTATGACCAGCTCAGTAAAATAAAGGTATTACTTGGTACACCACAGGGGTTATCTAAAGCCCTTTGAAGCCAGAGTTTTGGATGAGTTGTAACTCAGTTGTAACTCTTACTATATCATTTAATCAGTGGATGTGGGTACATAT
The DNA here is from genome assembly GCA_029233225.1 of Lepidodactylus listeri. Taxonomy (NCBI): domain Eukaryota; kingdom Metazoa; phylum Chordata; class Lepidosauria; order Squamata; family Gekkonidae; genus Lepidodactylus; species Lepidodactylus listeri. The sequence continues at coordinate 27,951,786 of JARCFY010000008.1, forward strand.
CTACAGCAGCAAACTAAATTCTGGCATGGCAAGGACATTCCAGACCAACTTGGTTATGAAAACATTTATGATTAAGGTATTGCTTTGGTTATATATCCCTTATGTTACTGTATCAAAACCTGTCATAGGATTTCCAGGTTACATCCTAGAAATCCCATTCACATTCCTGGCAGCCTGCTGGTAAATTTGGTAGCCTGAAGTTTGGGACTCAGTTAAAATGAGTCTGGTGAATATCTGATCACACACTCATTTTAGAATCGGCCACATCTCCCACTGCGTTTGCTCTGAGCAATAAGTATATCCACAATGTGTCAGCTTCAGGATAACAAATGGTCTTGGTTGAGTTTTATCTGTGCTAGTGATTACCCTCGTATAGATTTTTTTTTTGCACATGAAAGAAGAGTTCTCGATGGATTTTGCTTTCCAAAGAATACCTTTGAGTAGAATCCTTCTCACTGGTATTCTCACATGTGATCCAAAAATTCTACTGCTTGAAGCAAATAACTGTGGTCTCAGCTACACATGATGTCAGAAGTCCTGTAACTGGAGTTCCCAGCATTGTTCCCAACATCAGTCATCTGGGAGGACTGCGACTGGGACCACAATGTGAGGGCAGTGAGCCCCCACATCATTTTTCTGACCTGAAGTAGCCCTCGAAAGCTGTTATGTACCCAAATGGGTGAACACACAGGTATCCATATCAGTACATGTATGTTTCGATGATAGACTAGCTCCCATGTGCTGCTTCAAGTTGGAAAAATGGTGCTGAGGACAAGCTTAACCCCCACACATACATAACTGCAGTCCCAGTCTGAATCAAGCCTTTCCATGACTGATTTTTCAAGTGGGGAAAAAAAATTAATCTGGAAGGCTCCATTCATGGAATTCCGAACACCATGGGTTGTTGAGCCTTTCACATATCAACATTCAAGAGTATTTTGGACTTAGGGAAACAAAATTAAAGAAGCTTTCTACAGCCTAATATTCACTGAGATAGTAAACCTGTATCTGAGCAGTAATATTTCAGACTACAGGAGGGGGCTCACAGAGCTCATACATGGGTTTCTCTCCACAAAGAAAACAGGCAGGAAGGGTTGGAACATTCTCCCTAGAGCCTAGTCATATGTGCTAGTTTTCGAATTGCATAGATGTTTGTTTGTTTTTAAACTATGGAAGGGGCATTCAGTCTGGTGAGCCCCTGCATGCATCCTACTCAGACACGGGTTTGCCACCTTAGTGAGAACTTAGTGACTAACAGTGCAACATTTTCCTGGGAGTAAGCCCCATTAAGTAGATTTCAGTAGACTGTAGAGTAGACCTGCTTACGATTGCATTGTAAGTTGCACTGGAGTGCACTGTAGTTCATGCTTGGGAGGTCAGAGAAAAGGAAGCACAGAATTCTTTATATGTTGGATGTATTCAGTGGCCACAGTCTGTATTGAATGGAGCTAGATTCTTTTTGCAAACACTCAGCAGTGGCTGAGATTTCTTACCCAGAGATGATATTATGCCCCAAAAGATAATACTGAGTCATTAACAGGGCAAACCTAAGCAGAATTGCACCTGTCTCTGTCCATTGGTTTCAATGGGCTTAGAAATCTGTAACTCTGTTTAGGATTGCACTAAAAATGTTGTATAAAATAGACAAGGAAATTCACGGGGAACATTGCACTGATGTTATTTAGTTTGAATCAAAATTGGGTTAATTGTACCTGGATGACACCTCCAATTCCTGCAGTTAAATCATTTGCCATTTCGACCATTGTCTAGCATCTTATAATGTCCCTAGAAATTATACTGATCTCCTCCCAACCTTTCCTGGGGATAGAAAGGTGTCTGGAACCATAGACTGTTACTCCCATTAAATGCAGTAGATTTTACTCCTGAATAAAAATGCTTAGGGATGATGCAATATGAGCCTAATCCATACACTATTAGACACATTCAGAGCATAAGCAGAGCATTGCTTCAGTGCAGCCATTGTTATGCTGCACCGTTTTAGAGTTTGACTGCATATCAGGAAAAAGGCTTCAAAGGACATCATTTATTGATATGTTTAATGATTTTAAAAGAGGGAAATATTCAACGTGCTATCCCCCTCACCTGCAGTCTAAATGGGCACCGTCTACCAAGAGAGACTTCAAGCAAATACTCGGATCATCTGTAGCTGTTCTTACTCCTTTGGAATTAATGGCACTGAAGTGCTTAACTGCATGCTTCGGGGGTCATTGATTTAAATGAAATTGAAGTATGCTTAACTTTGTCCAGATTGCAGGCCAGGGATTTTGCTCAGCCACAATCCTGAAACAACTTGCAGGCTTATGCAGTTCACAAATAGTTTCAAGATTTAAATTCAGCTCTTCAAACCCTTCTAATGTTAATTAGTATCCAGTTAAATGAGTAACTCCCACGTTTTTCCCTATTGTATTACAGCAATCCTGTTGGCTTCAGTGGTATTACATGTCAGGCCTATTTGGTTTCATGTTTATTGATTCAAGTTCTCAGTATCTAATTAAGGGCCCAATTTTCATGTACACTTAGTGGGAAGGAAGTCCCATTGAACTCAGTGGAGCTTGCATCTGAGAAAGCTTGACTGGTTGTAAAGCTTCCTTCCAAACCATGAATACTTGGTTGTCCTTCTTCCTCTGGCCAAAGAAGGAAAGCTATGAGAAAAACTCATGAACATACTTTCAGTCAATATCTTCTTTTATGATCAGTCTCTTTCCCCTGCACTACTTCCTTCCCATCTGCCGCACCCTTATTAAAACCAGAGGGAATGCTTGGTTTTTAAAAGTAGCTTGTGTGCCATCTAGGGTTGCCAGCTCTGGGTTGGGAAATTCCTGGAGATTTTGGGGTGGAGCCTGATGAAAGCAGAGAAGGGACCTCCATAAAATATAATGTCCCAGAGTCCATGCTCCAAAGCAGCCCCCCCCCCCCCCCCGGGAACTGATCTCTGCAGCCTCTGCAGCCTATCAGGACTGGCGACCAGTTGTAATTCTGGGAAAACTCACCTGGAGGTTGGCAAACCCCACCTAGGTGTAGAAACCCAAATTATCATTGCAAAGATAATGTTGAGTGAAGTACTGACAAAAGCTTAGTGAAACCTGCAAGGAAGAACAGAGAGCTAAGACCAAACAGAGGTCACATATCCTACTCTGGACAAGCCTAGTGTTCGGGGAGATCGTTCTAGATCTGGCTGATCTTGCAGATTCTTCAGGTGCCCTGAGCTTGGAAAATGGGCTAAATCTATTCCTCCCAATTCCCAAGCTTCAGTGGGCTTCAATCCTGATAATGATATACTCAAGGAATCCTAGTGCTTTTGTTTGAAGAGGGTTTCAGACCCAGGTTTTCCAAATCCATCACTCCATCCACACACACACACACACACACACACACACACACAGAGTGGATCAATAGTGCACAGCAGTGGCCCTGTACAAAATTTCAAGGTGAGTTGTAATCACTGTCAGCCCCCACCAAAGCAAGCTACCATTTTGTTTGTTTGTTTGCTGCTAGGCCCAGCCCAGCAGGCAGATCAGACAAAGATGGATGGATTTCATTTTATATATCCTTTGGAGTCAAGGGCTGGTTTTGAGCTCCGATACAGGAGAAAGGGGTGTTTTTTTGGCATGCCATTAGTTTAACCAGTTGTAACTCTCTCATCAGGAGGACGAAACTGGCAGTAGCTTCTCCTCCACAAACAGAAAGGCACATCCATTTTCTCTTACATATTCCAGCTGGTGTGTGCACAATGAATGTGCACATTATATAATTGTATAGTATTGCGCAAAGTATGTCAAGGAATGATGGCTCTGCTCTCTTGTTGGACTATTAATCGGTGCTTCAGAACAATGACTTTTATTTACCCCTTTATGACAACTCAGAATTCTAGCTCATCTCACATAGCTTTCAGATTCAGAAAGCTTTTAATTCAGTTGGGGAGGGGGATAGAAAATGGATTAGAGCAGAACTATAGAAATAAATCCCTCCTGGCTACTTAATTATTTCATCTTCCAAGAAAAGATTAAGTCATTGAGAATCTCCAGGGGATTGCTCAATTTCTCATGGTTTCCCTTGTCTCAGACCCCTGTGACATTTTGCATTCACATCAGGTCACCTTGTGTTCTGAAGTGTGCTTCCACTGGATGTCAGTGTGATTTTTTTTTTAAATGGTGCCTTTGAGCTTTCTGTTTGTTGCCTGACTCCTGTCTGCTTAACAGGATAACAAACCCAATGTTCTAACTTGCCAAGGCTTCCAGCTCAGCTTTGCAATGAAAGAGAGGACTACATCATCAAAAGCAATAACAAGCCTTACCTCCTTTTCTAGAGTCATCAAAAAGACTTTGGCTTGGTATATGGATTTTGAATGTGCTCCATGTTCTTTTTGATACATGCAAGTCGGGGGGGGGGGAATAGACGGTTAAGCCACCAATCACCTTATCTCACTTCCTATGGTAGAACACCCAGAATAAATGGACCCAGACTTCTTACAAAAAGGAACAGGGAAGTGCTGGCCTGTAGCTACAGTGGGGACTCCGCCCCCTTACATAAAGGGTCTCCCACTTCTTAAAGCCCCCACTTCTTCCCAAAAGCATTTAAAAGGTGTTGTGTAGTGGTTTGGTGAAGTGGTTAAGTGCATGGACTCTAATCTGGGAGAACAGGGTTTGATTCCCCACTTTTTCACTTGCAGCTGCTGGATGACCTTGGGCAAGCCATAGTTCATCTCAGCAGTTCTCTCAAGGATAGTTCTGGAAATAGCTCTCTCAACCCTGCCTTCCTCAAAAGGTGTCTGTTGTGGGGAGGGGAAGGGAAAGGAGTTTGTAAGCCGCTCTGAGACTTCCAAGTGAAGGGCGGGAGTATAAATCCAATCTCTTCTTCCTTTAAATGCTTTTGAGAAGAAGCAGGAGATAGTGCATACCCCTCACTCTGTCCTGCAAGATTTAAAGGGCCTTCCAGCTGATCGGTGGGCCACATGCTCCCTGCTGATCAGCTGAAGGGCCCTTTAAAACTTGCAGGAGGGGAGGAAGAGGGGTATGCACCACCTCCTTCATTGTGGCTAATAATGGCAGCCCCTCCAGAAGAAAATTTGCCCCACAAGCCACAAAATCCTGGCCTCAGGCCTGGAAATGTATGTCATTCTTAGACAATGTTCACTGCTGATGGTGGGAAGGATGCTCCATTGGTGCTTAATCGCAAGAGAAGAGCAAGATCTGAGTCCAGTAGCACTTTAAAGACCAAAAAGGTTTCCTAGGTATAATCTTTCAAGAGTCAAAGGAATTGTATTTGACAAAGGGAGCTTTGACTCTTGCAAGCTGCTACCTTGGGAATCTTGTTGCTCTGAACTCAGATCTTGCTCTTCTACTGCAGACCAACATGGCTACTTACCTAAACTAATTTCAATAGATAGGTCTCTGAATTGGGACCACTCATCACAAGACATTATCTTATTGATAACAATATGTGAGTTCTGAATGAATACAGCTTGCCATCATATACACGCGGTTAGGAAAGTCCTGCTACCTGCTTTTGGGGCAAATCTACCCGATTTTTGGACATAGTGTTAAGGCTACCTTGAGACACAACTGTCAAGACATGAGCCAGCTGCAGGCATCACACATAAGCAGAGGGAAAGGAAGCCCAGCTTATCATGAAAAAAAAAGATATATAACCTGACATTCTCTTTATGTTAACAGCTGCTTGAGTTGCCAAAATCAGCAGCTAAAGATTTTCACAGCATGGAATAAGCCATGAGCACCTGCAGATCAAATCGCTCTTTAAGGCACAGCTGGGGGGGGGGGGGCATGATTCTAAAGTCAGCCACCCTAGATTTTCTATGTAATTATCTTAGCCAGAATTTATACATTTCCCTCTTTTGAAGAGGCAGGTACATGATGCACAGAGTGTGTACATGCAAATCAGAGCTTCAGATGTAATACAGGAAGGCAAAAAAACCCCTAGAAACACGAGCCAGTCTTTCCCCTCCTGTCTATGGCTGTTAAAGTCCAAAGCCATCTGCATGACTTGCTACAACTCCCATTCTCAGAAAAAACATTAGCATCAAAGTTTTGATGGAGAATTAAATAACTGCAGTTGAGATTATCCACCCTACATCAGTGTGCATCAGTAGCACAATGTGATTTGCTGTTGCAGTACAATCTACCCTTAGCCTTGTGTTTTATTCCGCAGTGTCTTGAACGCACTATTATTTATTTATTTTATTAAATTAGATTTACTAGGTTGCCCTTCCCTGCAAATAGGGCTCAGGGTGGCTTATAACATAATAGAATACAATAAATGATTTAAATTAAAACCAACATTAAAACTACCTAGAAAAAAGATCAATAAATAAAACAATATGCAGTCCAAGATGGCAGGGAAAATTCAGCTCCCCAGTCTTTTTTTTTGGGGGGGGGGGGTATGAGGGATGGGAAGAGTATATGAGGATGCCAGATGTCATACTGTCCCGTCGCTGTCCTCAACCAAATGCCTGGCAGAACATCTCTGCCTCACATGCCCTACGGAAAGGTAGTAATTCCTGCAAGGCACGGATGTTTTCTGACAGAGAGTTCCACCAGGCAGGGGCCATGGCCGAAAAAGCCCTAGCCCTGGTTGAGGAGAGCCAGATCTCTCTCGGGCCGGGGACCACCAGGAGGTTTTTATTCCCTGAGTGTAACACTATTCCAGGGGCATACTGAGAGAGGCAGTCTCAAAGGTATGTAGGTCCCTGACCACTAAGGGTCTTGAAGGTCAAGACCAAAACCTTGAACCTGGAAGCCAGTGCAGCTCACATAGCATAGATTGAATGTGTGCTGTTTGAGGGGTCCTGGTAAGGACCTGCACAGTTGTGTTCTAGACCAGTTGAAGCTTCTGGGTCAGGTGTAGAGCGAATTACAGTAGTCTAACCTGGAGGTGACCATTGCATGAATTACCGTGGCTAGGTCAGGACAAGAGAGGTGGGGAGCCAGTTGCCTAACCTGGCACAGTTGGAAAATTGCCAGCTTGGCAACCTTCACAACCTGGGCCTCCATAGACAAGGAGGGATCCAACATCATGCCCAGGTTCTTTACTATCTGTGCCAGTGACTGAAAGTAGGCACATTGTTCTGAAACTCATGTTGAATTTTTACACATTATAAATAGGGTACAGGATTGCCAGCTAACAGATTGGGTTTCATTCCCCCCTAAGAGCCAGGAATATCACTCAATGGTTGTTGTTCCTTGCACATTTCCCCACTTTCATATTGCTTAACATGCACCCATAATAACAGTATACCCCATGAATCACCATAATGAATGTCCAGTAACCAGGGTGGAAGATGGAATTCTTTATAGCTCATAGAAAGTACCAACTAGATGTTGTATTACAGAACCATGTCATTCTTGTTGCCTCTGCTTCAAAGTTTTAGCAGAAATTAGGGTGTGGTCATGGCTCAGTGATAGAGCATCTACTTTGCCTGCAGTAGGCCCCAGGTTCAATCACTGGCATCCCAGTTAAAGGAATCAGGCAGTAGTTGTTGTAAAAAAAAACCCTTGAGACCCTGAAGATCTGCTGTCAGTCGAAGTAGACAATACTTAACTTCACAGACCAACTGGCTGATCCTTGTAGGCTGGTCTACAAGACAGCAGTTTGCAAACTATGTGCCAGAGAACTCTGTGAAGTTTGTCCTTAAGGACAAAATATGTAATGACAGAGAGTTTCCAGCTTTCCCACCACTATCTCCCTTCCTCTGTCACTCTCTTTCCTACCTGAAGAGTATACACCCTGTGACTGAACTATAACCTTGCTTAGGGATTTACCACCCCTAACACCCCTGAAAAAAACAAATGGTGGGTTGTAATCAGAGTCTAGTTACATGCTGAAACATCCCTCTTTCTTTTCATGATTGTTTACCCTAACTTTCATTGTAAAACAAAATGGCAGGGCCCAAGGAAGAAAATCAAAATCTGAAATCTGTCACCTGAAGCATCAGCACTGTTGAATAGCTCTTGAAAGCCTTTGAAGTGAGCATGAGAAAATGGCTGTTTGAGTTAAAAGTTGGGATATTAGTGTGGATGAAAGCAGCCACATGACCCATATACTTTTCAGTCAATGTGTAAACCAACTTCCAGAATCATGGGTTGGATCTATCCAGCCTTTCCACTGATTAAAAAGGTAGGAGGAGGTTTACTTTGGCCAACAAAAGACTATGCAGAGGATCAACAGATCTGCATGGGGAAAAAACAGGTAGAATGAAGGCTACAGTAGAGAAGGATGAGTTTGGGTCATGTCAATCCAACCACATGAAAATAACTCTTTAAATATTGTAGTAAAACCATGGAGCAGCTCTTCCACTTGTTCATCCCATGAAAATTACTGGCTTGCAACCACATGTTTCAAGGTCCTTGACATTATATCATCACCCCTAGTCCTGGTCAAGTGATGTTTTTGCAATAAGATCTGTGAATGAGCCTGCTCGAGGAATGGCAGAGTTCGTGTAGGACCCAAAGCAAAGCAGAGACATCTATCTCATGTGTTCCCACTGGGAATAGGTGACTGCTGCAGTACCCTATGTGATGTCCCCAGGGCCTCTGGGCTGGTCTCCCTTTTCACATACTGGGAGAGCTGTCTGGAGGGATTCCTTTTAGCCATACCGTTGTAAAAAAAAATAGCAGTCTGGATTTCCCCAAGGTAGGTGTATATGAGTGTGTGTGCACATATAAATGGGTGGTATATTGGGGGAGAGGAACTACTGCAGAACATCTTGCTCAGGGTCCTCCAAAACTTGGCCCTGGCCCTGGGCTGCACCCACATGATTGCAAATTTTATATGCAACAGCAGCACCATGGGATGTACTTGCAGAAGAAAAGCTACTGCAATATTTAAAGGGTATCTAAGTGAGCCCTGTGTTGATGTATTTAAGCAGCATGACAGTTCAATTCACTCCAGATTGCCTTTTAACATAGACATAGCTAAGGCAGAAAATTAATATGGAGAAGCATTTCTCTCTGTGAGAACTGCTGTGAACAGACAATGCATGTGATGAACTGGCAGAATGAGGAATCTCAAAATAACTTTTAAGAGGAAAGGCAAAACAAATTCCTGCTGGGTGTCCCTAAGCCATTGCATCCACCTGAAAGAGCTACAAGGACTAGGGAAACAGGCTTAATTGGCAAATTGACGTATATCTGCATTAGCCAATAAGACTAAGGCACCATTCCTGTATTGCTCTGCTGGGAAATGGCATGGGTGGCCTCTTGCCTGGTTAACTGTTTGCGTGAAGGACCACTCATGTGATTCAGGCTGAGTCCAGCTGTGTCAAAAACATGATGGTTTTGTGTGGCATGGTGATGGGAGATTTGAACCATCAATGGAGACCCTCTTGAACAAACAGCATGACTCAGTGTCCACACAATTTGGCTTTCCAGCAACAACCACATCACTGGGATAACATGAACTGGGTCTAACTTTACTGAAATGTAAACATGAGCTTGAAGAGTATGAGCACATCCAACTCCCTTTGTCAGCCACGGAAAGAAACACACTTTCTAGCACATGCCAATCTTTTTTCCCCCATAGCTAGCAATAAATGATCCAGGTGCTCACCATCTTCAAGGCTGTGGACACAATCTCAACAGAAAGATACGGTGCAATCCCGTGCATGTTTACTCAGCAGTGAGTGACGTTTTACTCAGTGAGACTTACTCCCAGGAAAATGCATTTAGGATTGTAGCTTTAGGGTTATAGCCATATAATCACAGGCAACATTCTTTTATGAAACCCAATTCTTTGCAAAGAGAGCTGTTTTTCCATCTATTTGGAGGTATTCACTGTTTGAATCCTTACCTATCAGTGGGTGCAAATCAGGAGGATGGCATGGGGGAGGCCCTTTTTCTCCAAGTCCAGCCCAAAGGACAGACCACAGGGTAATGGCAGACCTGTTTCCTGTTTTTCCCCCAGTTGCAACTTCTGGGAAGATACAAAGTCTCTAGGCGTCCATGTCAGCTTTATAGGTACACCCCAAAGATGGCTATCCTGTACCAAACCACATACCAGTAATAGTCCAGTGGTCAGGGCAGTGGACAAGAGGTACTAATAAACATACTACCAACAATTTCTACTTTAACTGCTGGTGCCATATTGAAGTGGCCAAGGTTGAGACAGAGGTTAATTAATCCATCTGTAAATATCTACTGGAAGTATGTTACAATATGACCAAACCATACCTTGGCTATGTACAGATATAATACAATACCTGTAATATTGTTGAACCTGAGGTACAATGTAAATAAAGCTACAATGAATGTCTAGTTATTCTTCAAATTGTATGTACAGGGAAGGGTGCAGTCCTTCCTGAGATTCTTTTTTAAATCCTGTTGTTGATTTGCAAAGACCAGAATTCTTGTCTTAAAAATTACTGTAAGAATGAGAGAGTGTATTCCTTGTAAGCGTGGGGCGGGGGAGCACATACGGCAAGGTCATGAGACGAATGACAATCATACTACGCAAGGCTTCCAGCAACTGGCTGCATTCTTGATAATGCTGTACATTGGATCTCATAAAAAAAATAAGAGAAGCACAAATTTTATTGGTTGACTTCATAAAGCCAAACCACAGTAATATACATATATACATATATATATTATAGATATATATTTATATAACCTGTATAGATATACATATTATTTACACAGTATTCATACAGAGAAAGTGGAGCATGATGGAGAGACACACCTCTGAGAAATTGTACATCATGTTGCCATTCATCCGGGGTGGATAAAGGTTATGGCACACAGCAGCAGCAGCATTGGCAGCAACATTACAAAATATATATTCAAAAGGAAAAGGGGACCTGTAACCCATTATGGGCCAGGGCTCCAGCATAAGAGACCTCATGTAGGACTGGATTGAAAAGAACCAGAGATATCTTGGAGACACCAACTAAAAACTACATGCAATATCCGTGTATGTAATTCTGCTGAGCTGTATTCCTAGTCTGAGCATTGCATTAAGAAGCAAAATATACTTCAACTAATAAAAATGTTTTTGTATGTGGTACTTAATCCTGATTTGTCTGCCATACTGGGAGGAAGCAAAGAGGATGATCGAGTTGCAGGCCAATGAGTGGGGCACAGGTAGCACTGAGTCCCAGGTGAACTGACCTAGGAGAAGATAATTAAGCTTCCTCAAATCCATAGCCTTGAGTTTTGCGAGAATACCAATTATTTTCCAAAAGAATGTCCAAGAGCCTTTACTAGAAGTTCACCGCTGGATTAATTCCACCAATAGGGACAACAATTTAGGGACCAGAACATCTGTGACACAATCTTTTCCCAGTATTTACAGTAAATCTCACAGGATACATCTTGAGATCTTTCAGCAGCTTCTTATAGAGACAAAAGTATCAAAATCATAGAAGTGGATGAGAGACATCCCAAACCAGGGGCCCTCAGCCTAGTTGAACCTGTTGACACTTTTTGGAATTTTGAGAACAGCTAGTGAGTATTACCACAAAATGGCTGCTATGAGGGCTGGGACCAATCACAAAACATTGGGCGATTCCAAGCTGAGTGTCATCCTATAGTGGAGGCAGCTGTTTCTGAATGGGTGCTCCCTGAAGACACCATATTCCACACCACAGGGGGCACCTGCAGCGAAACCAGCTTGACATACCTCAAGGAAGACACAAAGGACGCTCCAAAAGACCTTCCAAAGCTTGGCGTGGGGTTATCATTGCTGAACACAAATATTTATACAGCACCATTGATATTCATAGTGCTTTGCTCAGTAACATAAAAGTTTTTTTAAAAAATTCCCTGGGGTAGGGACTGCTAACCAAATTTAAACAGCAGTGGAAATGGGGAATCCAGGAAGGGATGGGCAGGGAAGGAATAATTGATGAGGATAACAAAAGAGAATAAAAGGGAAAGTGCCATTGTATATGCTTAGACTTAATTTTATTGTGGGATAAAATGAATGGTTTAAGCCAATGGTTTCACAGATAAGGTACGTTTCAAGAAATTATTAGAAAGATGAGTGATAGGTGAGCCCATACATAGGAGAGGATATGGCCTAGGGGTGAGCATCTGCTTAGCATGCAGAATGTCCCAGGTTCAGTCCCTGGCATTTCCCTTTAAAGGGGTCAGGTGAGGTGAAAGACAGTAGTAGACAGCACTGGCCATGATAGATGAACCGTCTGAGTCCATATGAAGCAGTTTCATGTGTATTCTGAGATGCATCCTGGCTGCCAATAATTGGCAAGGGGAAAGTTTACACTGTGGGAAAGGACACTCAACTGGTATTTAAATAATTATTTTGGTGTGTTTGCACCTCTCTTTTAACTCCAGCAGTTAAACATTTCTGTCCTGCCTACACTGTCAGTTTAGTGGAGAAAAATACCCATTCCTATCAATGCTGATTTGGGATGCATTCATACATGTCCCATGTCCAGCTTTTTATACAGATGAGCAGGACTACTACTACTACTACTACTACTACTACTACTACTACCACTTCTTCTTCTTCTTCTTCTGCCAGAACTCTCAAGAGGGAAATGAAGTTTTTAATCTGTATACTGAAAACTCACGAACTTTTCAATGTTTTTAAAAGAATTTTGTCGAAGAGGTTCCGGAACTCTGTTCCGGCGTGTTCCCCCAGAAAAAAAGCCCAGCAGATGAGAATCCATAGGAAATGCCTTATGCAGGGGTTTTTTTTTCTCTCTGTGGACTCTAACTTTCACTTAACAACAGGTCTGAAAGGAAACAGTCTTGAGTGTTACCATGAAAAAAAAGCAGTAATGTCCTTAGTACACAGCCATTCTGTTTTATTTCACATTTCTTTCAACAGTCTTTTGAGCATTCATTAAAAAAAAAGGTAAAGGTCATAATAAATTGGGGAATGCGGGATTTTTGTCCAGAGTGTAAAAATAAAGTCAGTAATTGGGCTTTAAAGCTCAGTTCAAAAGACTCCAAAGGGTATGTTCATTCTGACTGGATTAGCAGCCCACCCCGCAAGCCCCTTGCTGCAACATTCCACAGATGGTTCAGCAAGAAGGACCCACAAATTAGCTCACTCGATGTGAAAATTGGCTTAACTAGGGAGATGCAAATCCCACATTCTGAGAAATGTCTCCATACTGAAACAATTTTAGCTCCATCTGAAAGGTCTACAGGTGTGAATGCAGCCCTCCCAATTTGCCTTGGATTTCCTTTGAAAGTTAGCGCCAGCTCTAATGTTACTTGATATTTTCTGCCATTACGAGCCTTGAAACTGGCCTTCGGAATCTGCTGGGTTGGGATGTTTACTGTACCCTTGTAGAAGGGTTCCTAGTGTAAACAGATTCACACTAGGAAAGTAGCATACTGGTTAGAGTGATGGGCCAGGGGGACCCAGGTTCAAATCTGCGCTGTTATTTAAAGCTCACTGGTGATATTGGACCAGTCTTTCTCTCTCTCAGCTTATCCTGCCTTACAGAGTTGTTGTGAGATACTGGCTGAGGACAGACTGGCAATCTGAAGCAGAGGCAAAGCGGAGGGAACTGGAGCGGGGGGAAAAACCCACGGAGCTGGCCGTTCACACTGGCCAGAGCAATGAGGATCAGCGGCGATACGGAGCGTTCAGACTGCCATGGAGCGTTCAGACTGCTGCATAGCCAGCGCGCGCGGCTTGCGCGCGCCGCTGCACTTTTTTTTGTTTTCCTTTGATGTTTTTCGCATGTGCGCACATGCGCACATGTGCATATGCGCATAACTTTTTGCCGGTGCATTCACACTTCCTCCGGATGCCTCCCGCTTCTTCCGGTTCACACTGTTTGGAAGCGGGAGGCATGCGGAGGAAGGCCCCTGAACACCGGGAAAAACCGGTGTCCGGGTAAAGCGGAAGGAAAGCGACTGGGAGACGGGTAAGTACGCAACGGAGCCGACGGACAGATGTGCATGTCTGAACGTGCTCCTTTCCTCCGTTTGCGAAGCATGCCTGCCCCACTTTAGATTGCCAGTCTGTCCTCAGCCACAGTAGAGGAAAGGAGACTCATGTATACTGTCCAGAGCTCCTTGGAAGGAGGGTAGGAAACAATGTCATAGACAGAAAGAACAGGAATTATGTACAGTTCAAAGAAAGCACAGTGCTGGATTTTGGCCTTCCAGAAATTTCTGACAGGGCTTATAATAATTTAGAAAACTAGATGCCTGTTTACAGAACTGTGACATGTTTGCTGCCACTGATGCAGTATATTACAACTTTCCTTATAGGTAGATCTACTAAGTTGTTAGCGAACTGTGTTCCAGAGAACCCAGCAAAGTATACGAAGGATACCTTAAAAACTGTAATGGCAGAGAATTTTTCTTGCAACACAGTAGCGCCTGAAAGACTAACACAATTTGTGGCAGGGTATGAGCTTTCATGAGTCACTGCTCACTTCTTCAGATAAGGTGACTCACGGAAGCTCATGCCCTGTCACAAATTTGGTCAGTCTTTAAGGTGCTGCTGGACTCTTACTCTTTTCTGCTGCTACAGACAGACTAATATAGCTATCCATCTTCATCTTGTAACACATGAAGATGGAGCCCACCAAGTGTTCTCAGAAAGTGGGTGGGGTCAGATGGGGCTCTTGCCCGGCACAGCATCTAATTGGCCGTTGAAGACCTGATTGACTTTTCTGATTAAAATAATGTCGCTTTGAGGCAGCTGCCATCACAGTTTTATTCCATTCTGCCTCTTACTCCTCTTTACCAGTGTACTGCTTAAATTACCCCTCTTCTTCTCTGTACTTAGACTTCCTCTGGGTAGGTATGTGGCTTTGCCTCCTACATCAGCCACCCTGTGGTTATGCCCACCATGCTGTGTCAGAATCCCAAAGGTGGAGGGTAACCAAAAAGGTTGAGACAAAGAAAAAGAAACCAAAAATATAGCTATGCACATAGTGCTAATGTACAAAATATCATATATAATTTAATTATACATTCAGAAGTGCTAAAATATCATTTAAAACCACAACTCTATGGCTCTGCATATGTATACCTAATCCTAATATGAAGACAAATGTCCCATCATATCAATACAAATTAAAAGGCACAAAATATATCCATATACAAGAACCCATACCAAACGCGTTTTAGCTAAAACCCTTCCTCAGTGGTAAAATTCATACTGAGCACCCCATAGATTTAACAAAAATATACATAAAGCTCATCATACACAGAATGGATCTAAAATGAAAGGGGGAGGGAGAAAAATAATTATCTATATGTCTGTTAAGCAACAAAAAATTAAATTTAAATATTTTGAAATATATGGAACTGGGATAACTACCTTACTCACATTAAGATGTTTACCGGTGGAGTAAGTGGTGATAAATTTTCTTGAGATGCAACATGGGCAACTCATCGAGATGTATAATATTTCATATGCCCATGGATCTAAAATACACATAAAGCATATGACTAAACAACTGCAAATTTAAAACTCTCCTAAACTTTAGAAAAAAGGCATGTACCTAACCGGCGGCGGGGGGGGGGAATTCCTATGTGGGCTCAGTATGCAATGCTCAAAGTGCTTGGATACAAATAGAAAAGAATCAGCACTATGGTAGTCCACCACCCCCCTCCTCGAATATATGAAAAGGGTGGGAGCTGGGAAAATGTGAGGCAACAGAAGAGAAAAAGCCCCAGAGGCGATCAGCAGCACCTGGGAGAGGGAAATTGCATCAGCCTACTTGCACTCCTCAATCCAAAAAGCAGCCAAGTACCATCAGACACACAGCCAGTCAATTTCTTCAATCAAACCTCTTGGTACCAGGGTACCCAACATGAAGATCCAGAAGGATTCCTTTTTCTTCAAAAGTTGGATTTGTTGTGACGAGTGCACTTGCAGCTTTTCTGTGACCTAGAACTTAAGGTCCTTATCTGTATGTCCCAAGAAGGTTGGGGGCCCCTGCCTGAAAACATGCCCCAGAACCCCCTACAGCACTGTCATTCCCCATGCTTTTATTTTATCCACATAAGGATTATATGAGGGAGATTAGCCTGGGAGAGTGGAACTGCCAAAGCAGTGGGTTTCAGGGCTGAGAAAAGAACTGAACCTGGATTGGCCCAGTCCCAGTCTGACACTCTAACCCAGGGGTTCCCAACCTTTCTGAGCTGCAGGCCCCATTGGAATTCTGACTTGCAGTGGTGGGCACAACTACAAAATGGCTGCTACGGGAGGTGGAGTCAACTGCAAAACGTCCGCTGCAGGAAGTAGAGTCAACCACAAAATATAAGGGAACGAAGTTTAACAGGATGCCTTTTAAGTGAACATACTGTTTTAAAATATTTTCTTGAACAGCTTATCTTCAGTCATATAGTGAAGCATTTTTAAAAAAATCTGCCCAGCCCATCAGCTCTCCAATGGCCAGAGGGAACCCCTGCTGGGCAAAAGCCCCATCTGGGCCCACCCACTTTCTAAAAATGCTTGGCAGGTACCAGCAAAGGTGCCCATGGGAACCCTGGCACCCATGGGCACCACACTGAGGGCTCCCTGCTCTAACCACCACTCAACATTGGCACTTGAAGTGCTGTAGTGATTTGACTCTTTCTGGTGTTCAAGCAAAATGCAGCTTTAGAAAGTCCACAATAGACTAGCGGGGGGGGGGGGGGGGAGAAGAGCCCCACAGTTTCCCCTGTCGATGACCATCTTGATATTTCACCTGAGCAAGAGGGAGAAACCTCGCAAGCTCCTCGTCACTCCTGGCTAGTCTAACCTGAGCTGGAAATGACATTAGCAGAACTGCTAATGCAGCCTGACAGGCCCATCACATTAGCTTCTCTCGATCAGTCCACATTAGCATTCATGTTCGCTAATATGCTCTGCAAGTCACTTTCCAATCATATTACTGCTCATGAATACTAACCTGATAAGGTTTGAGCCATACAAAGGAGACTGCTAATCTGATAGGATTGGCTAATATGACAGAGCCCTTAAGGGGGGATAACTGGCAGCCGGAGGTTCAATACGGAGTGCCTTCCCCATCCCTCCTTCCTTCTGCGTTCTGCTCCCCAGTGACAAAGAATAATGGATATGGAGAGATAATTTCACATTAGGCTTTCCCTCCTGTTCAAGACACTGAGGCTGTAGCAGACAAACTTTCAGTTCCCCAGAGTATGTCTCTGATTGAGCCAGGACTCATCAGGGCTTAGTCCCAAGATCTGCTTTCCTGGGATTTGTGGAGTGATACTAAAGAAGAGGATACCTCTGAACATGAGCAGAAAGAGCTTTGTTTGGCTCAGTCAGAATTGTGTTCAAGCCTTATTCTCTCTTGCCTTGTTTTATTCTATATAATTACCTTGCCCCGATTGGGCTAACTCACTAAAAGCTACACAATGAGGTTTCCTGATGGAGAGGCCATAGTAGCCACCACTTGTTTGGCTTTTTAGATGGACCTGCTGCCAATGTGCATGCATAGAAGGCAAGGCTGTCATGCCTCCTACCTTTTCCCTACTCTACTCAGATGAACAGCAGGGCTTGGTGTAGTGGTTAGGAGCATGTACTCTAATCTGGGAGAACTGGGTTTGATTCCCCACGCCTCCACTTGCAGCTGCTGGTGTGACCTTGGGTCAGTTACAAGTTCTTTCAGAGCTGTTCTCTCAAGGACAGTTCTTGGGAGAGCTCTGTGATCCCCACCTCCCTCACAGGGTGTCTGTTGTGGGGAGGGGAAGGGAAAGGAGTTTGTAAGCTGCTCTGAGACTCCTTCGGGTAGTGAAGGGTGGGGTATAAATTCAAGTTCTCCTTCCTCTTCTACTTAACTGAGGTCACTTAGTGATGGCCACTTTCTTGCATTCTCCCCACATGGTACAGCACAGCCCCCTCCCCTCCATCAGTTGATCTTCCAGTGCTTTGCACTCACTTCTGGTGAAAAGATCCTAGAGTTGCCATTTGCCTACCACCACAACCCTATGGTCTCTTCTCTACAAATGTGTGAAGAATAGGACAATCAGCCGGGGGCGGGGGGGCGGGGAGAGGGCTGAGCTGTGCCAGGTGGGGAAAATGCAAGAAAGAGGCTAGGGCCATCAAGAGGGAGAGACTGGGGGGGGGGGGGGGGATTCAGGGGACCAAATCAGCTAAGGTGCCCTGTGAAGCTGGAATCATGTGATATTCTGCAAATGTATTTTAATTTTTTATACTTGTAGTGCAGTCTGTGCTGCAGCCAGTAGGGAAACATGAGACGAAGGGCTGGGAAAGCAGTGGCCTACCTGACTTCCCATTCACCCTGCTTTTTAAGCAAGCATTCAATGGCTGCAAATTTTACTGCTGCATGACTGAGGCAAACACATCCTAGCATGAGATGCTGCTAAACCCATCAACCAAACTAGCTTTGGAGCAAGGCAAGACCATCTAGCACACCTGATGGCTACAGCCATAATTGTGCCACCTTGCAGCCTTCTAACAAGGTCATTGTCTCTACCAGTCTATCATCTTCCTCTTCCTTTCATTCTAGTTCTGGTTACACAATCAGAAGTGACTTGCAGCAGTGCAAGTCTGCCATTATGGTCCTGCCCCCACCAAAGTCCTGGGGATTTTTATCCAAGGGCTGGCAACCCAAAGAGATCTTTTCCTGTACCAGTGAGGTCATAATTCTGGTTCTCCCTCTTCCTGTCATGCTTTTTTGTAACAGTATTGTGATGCCATTGGACTTCTGACATATGTTTGGCATTCATGTTACTGCTAGGGGTAAAAGATAGGTCCTGAATCTGAAAAGGTTGAAGACCACTGCTCTAACTAAATCCTAGAAATATAGGAAAAAGGCACAGATGCCTCATCTAATATTAAAAGCCATTTTATACAACAACAATCTCTGGTTTGTCACTAAGTACACTTAAGAGGAAAGAATAGCAAATTCCAGCTCCTGAATGTATAAGAATCATATGCTGGGGAACAGAAGTTGTCTGCATTTCTTGTACACACTGTACACTGCAAGTATAACACATTATACTTTAAAAAGTGGAATATGTTTAAGTGATGCCAAGACTTACAAAGATAAAGCACAAAGGGGTCACAGGTATCAATAAGAAAACCATACAAACACTGTGATATAAATGACATTAAGTAAAAATTATATTACTTTCAAAACTTTACAAAATTGCAATTTGTCCAACATTTTCAACTTTACAATATTACAAAAAAGGTCCAACATTCTCAATGAGCACCAGGTTATAAACTCATTTCTACAGCAGTCTTCCTCAGGAGTAATTCTATATTGTAAGGAGGTGTAAGCTTCTTAATCCAGTTCAAAATTATAAGAGGAGAAAACTTCTTTATTTCTTAATTTCCTTCAAAATATCCTGGAAAAAAACCATGGTAAATGAAAAACAACATGAAGCTGAATGGAATATAATTATTTTGAACTTGTAATTATTTAATATATAACTTACTTCTGGTTCCATTATGGGTGTTTATGTTGGGAGCTAGCCAATACTCTCTGGGTGCATAAAGCCTCCTCATTGTTGCTGGCTGATGCTCTCCATAAACACTATCCACTATTGTAGTAGCAGACCAATCCTATTATTTTCCCTGGCTAGAAGCCTTAAATTTTCAAATGGCTGGCAAATGCTCTCTACAGTAAACTGAATCCAGACTCTATAAAGACTGTTCTGTTAATTCCATATAGCTGCATGTTGAACATCTCTTTCTTAAAGTTGCATGACATTTAATACAATTATTATAGGCTATAACTTCTTTATAATATTTTTACAATTAGATTTCTTATAATCAGTTTAGTAATTTAATATATTAATGCCTTTTAAATTCATAATGGATACATCCCCAATAGAATCATGACAAACCACAAAGGGGTCACAGGTATCAATAAGAAAACCATACAAACAAACTCTGTGATATAAATGACATTTAGTAAAAATTATATTACTTTCAAAACTTTACAAAATTGCAGTTTGTCCAACATTCTCACCTTTACAATATTACAAAAAAGGTCCAACATGCTCAATGAGCACCCTGTTATAAACTCATTTCAACAGCAGTCTTCCTCAGGAGTAATTCTATATTGTAAGGAGGTGCCAGCTTCTTAATCCAGTTCAAAATTATAAGAGGAGCAAACTTCTTTATTTCTTAATTTCCTTCAAAATATCCCCACAATTCTATCTTCTCTGTGCACTGCCCCCTAATCTGGATTAATTTCTCCAGTCAAAGATGACAACCCTAGTTTCAAGGGCTATCCTGAAATCATGCAATACCCAAGAAGCTTCTAGGAAACACCGTACGTAGCAAAACCCATCATATTCATGGGAGATCTCACTGAAAACTCCCACTGTGGGCAAAAACAAGCAATTAGGGTTCCCAAGTCCCCCTGGGGAGTTGGGGAAACACCCCTGCTTGAGTGGCTCACTCCCCGCTGGCTTGGATTGAGCCACCAGGGGAACCCTGCCCCCAAATTGCTGGGCTGCGAAGACGTGCCCGGCACGATGACATCACCCGGAGGTGACGTCATCGTGTCGGGCACGTTTCGGGGGGGGGGGGGACGCTCTATAATTCGAGGGAAAACTAAGGTTTTCCCTTGAATTAGAGAGGTCCCACCCCTTGCCGGTCCCCAACTGGCAAGGACTCCCCCCCCCCCCGAACAGGAGGTAAGACTTGGCAACCCTACAAGCAATTGTCCAACAAAACTCTGTTTAAATTGTGCTGAAGTTCTGGAATGAGGAATCAAGGATGTGTCTGTTAATCTGCTCAGAACTCAAATCACTTCCTCAACACTAATAACTATGTTGTGGCTTGAGCAGAGCTGGATTTAAGCACAAGCTAAGTAAACAACAGTCTAGGCCTCAGATTATAAGGGGCCTCTAATTTTAAAAAACCCAACAATCCTACATTACCATTTTTGGTAATCCTATGGGGCCTCTTAAATCATGGCCTCAGCATGTCTATCCACCCCTGGGTTTCAGCACTGTAGCCTAACAGGCCAGTCACAATTCTGCCTGCAGAGCTTAACTCCATGTCTAGTAGGGTTGTCAGTCCCCAGGTCCCAGCAGGGGTTCCCCTAGTTTTTGGGGCTACTGTCTGCAGGCTTCCTCAGAACCTCCCCCCCAAAACAGCAACATCCCCAATATGATGACATCATCCAGAAGTGACATCATCACATCACAGATGTCGCACAGCAACACTCTGGTTTGAGGGCAAAACTCTATGGTAAATTTACCCTCAAACCATAGAGTTTCATCTTCAAACCAGAGTGTTGCCATGCAGTGGTGCTGACATGATGACATCACTTCCAGGTGATGTCATCATGTTGGCAATGTCACAGAAGGCGCCCAAAAAAACCCACCGGCACCATGAGGGGACCTGGCAACCCTACTGCCTAGAGGTGGTATAAAAATTTACCACCTAGGATGAGGGTGAGACTGCTTACCATTGTGTCCTGCAGGGTTGCCATTCTCCTGGTAGTAAATACAAGGAACAATCACTGCAATATATAGTTTATTTGGTAAAACTACATCTGAATTTCACAATTATCATTAACACTGAAAAATAACAATACCAATCCTTAACACAACCTTATACCACCATTTTCAACAAGGCTCATCCTTATGTTATTATAAAACAATGTAAAACAAGACAAGTAACTAGTTGTAGACTCGTTTCATGTTGCAACCAGTGTTTCCTCTAAGCTGAGTTACTGTGAGTTAGCTCACAGTTTTTTAGTCTCTGGCTCACACATTTTTTGTTTTAGCTCAGGAAGGATGTGTCTCCAGAGCAAACTAATTTATGAAGTAGCCAAATGGCTCGCTCACAACTTTAATGCCAGCAGCTCACAGAGTAGAATTTTTGCTCACAAGACTCCGCAGCTTAGCAAGACTCCATTGGTTACAACTTCTTCAGAAGTTTTCATTCCTCATTAATTATCTTCCTCTTGTTGCTCTGTGGTTATCTTCCTATTTTAGCAATTCAGCTTTTACATAAGAACGAGCCAGTCCCTTTTGATAAGCAAGTACAAAACTTTCTGTTCTATTGCTGGCAACAAGCTCTCCCAGAGTGCAAGCAACTGAGCCTTCATGAAGGAACCTCCTTAAAAATACAAATAACAATACAATAAAGGTTGTTATTGAACTCATATTGTGCATATTAATACCCATGAACTGAACTGAAACTCCCCCCCCCCATTCTCAGAATTATTAAACCACACTGTTATAGGGAACATATACTCTTGAGACTCACCGATAGCTGCAATTAAACTTTGATGTTAGGAGCAAGCCAGTCCCTTTTCTTAAGCAGGTCCCAAACCTTCTGTTTCATAGCTGGCACAATGCTCTCCATGGCCGTTTTAATCCAATAAGAGATCAGGGGAGTGCAGTAATCGGAAAGAATAGGGCAGCCTGATTGTAAATTAATTATATTGAGTGCATATGAATGGAGTATAACATTAGGAATCCCAAAAATGGCCTTAGAATTTAAGAGGACCGAGAAGATCATTGTGGCGTGTGTTAATTGATGGTTATTATTTTGAAAGGGTATTTTAAAACTGAAATGGAAGTACTCCTTTACAATTCCCTAGGTTCCTTTCCCTGGATTTAGCAGCCTAAATGCCATGTATCCTTAAAACAAAGTCAGTCAGATATCCAGAAATTATATAGCAAAATCAAGCAACATCCACCGTGTAATTTTTTTAGTTTGCAGGAAAATAAGAATTTCAGTTTCTGAATATTGGGGATCCTCGCCAAGCATCCGATCCAGAGAGTAATATATTTATCACAGGACTTATAGCACCAATACAAAGAAGTAGGGAATATGCAATCTGATATTCAAGAACAAAAAAAAAATACATCTGCAGTTTTCTGAAGGAATATTTTTAAATCATCCCATCATTTTGGCTGAGTTAAAAGCATTACATCGTCCTAACATATATGCTTGTCTAATTTAGGAATTGTTAAATAATAAAAATCAGTCTGGAGAGTAAAAGCATCCTTAAACATGATGTTCGAATGTAGAGGAGAGCATTTACTTTTAGCATTAGTGACTAACAAGCCCCAGTCTGTTTTTAAAATCTTTTCTTGGGCGAGTATAAAGATTCTATTTGGCAGGAGTTTCCTTATTAAAACTGACTCAGTAAACAGGGAGCCTAATTTAGATTCAACTACCTTGAACTACCTATAAAGAAGAAAAATCAGTTATATAACAACATGGGGGGGGGGGAATGGTTGTATAGCCTTGGTAACTCTATCTTCATTACATGCCAGTGCTTAGTTGCCCTGAGTTCAGTTGGAGGATGGCGTTAGGCCACTCCCAAAATAATATTTCTTTCTCTCATGCTTGTTAGTAGCCCTTATCTTCAAAGCCTGAATTGTTTCTTCTCACCATTGGATGCCAGGTACAAGTTGGCTTCGCTCATCCTAGTGTTTGGGATAGCTTAATTAGTGGTTTTTTGACAGGTAGCCAGCATTTAAGGTATAAGATGTGCATAGAATCATAGAGTTGGAAGGGATCTCTAGAGTCATCTAGTCCAACCCCTTGCACAATGCAGAAAATTCATAAATACCTCCCCACACACACACACACCCAGTGACCCCTGCTCCATGCCCAGAAGATGGCAAGAAAAAACCCTCCAGGATCCGTGGCCAAACTGGTCTGGAGGAAAATTGCTTCCTGACCCCAGAGTGGCAATCAGCATTTCCCTGGGCATGTAAGAAAGAGCCACAAGAACTAAGCACTGAGGCAACCCTTCCTGCCCTCCCTCTCATGATCTGCCTGAGTTCACAGAAACAGTATTGCTGTCAGATGACTATCTTCTCTCTATTAAAAACTTCCAAAGAAGGAAAGCGCACCACCTCCCAAGGAAGCCTGTTCCACTAAGGAACTGCTCTGTCAGGAAGTTCTTCCTAAGGCTTAGCTGAAAACTCTTTTGATTTAATTTCAACCCATTGGTTCTGGTCCAACCTTCTTGCCTTGTCTCGGACTCTGGCAAGCTTTGCTGTACATGTATGCGCTCAAGGCCCAGCGGATGGGAGCTTGGCCTGCATTTGCTGTAAGTTTTGCTGTAAGCATTATTAAAAATTTTCTTGTAAGCAATCTTGGACCTTGCATGTTGCTTTCTTGGGATTTCTGCAAACCTGGAGCCCCTGGCCACAGCTCCATACAATGGGCTAATGAATCCAGCTCAGTAAGGCAAGTTGTAAATTTAAAGACTTTTATCCGGGCTAGAGTAGAAACTTGAGAAAGACCAAGCTCTAGGCAAATTACCGACAAGGTGATACAATGAGGAAAAGCAAGACATTTGCAAAAATAAATAAATAAAAATCAGCAAGATTGTATCAAATATATTGCTCCTCCACATGAGTTTTATGTCATCTTAAATTATATAATAGCTGTTTTAGTGATTTTACTGTCTTTATTGAATTTGATTGTTCTTTGTAATGTTAAAAGGTTTTTAAAATGTATGTTTTATAAACTGTTGTCACCCGCTCTGAACCAGTTTTGGGGAGAGTGGGTATTAAATTGAATAAAATAAATAAAATAATAATTTCAGAGGGGCCCTGACCTGGATAGCCCAGGCAAGCCTGATCTTGTCAGATCTCAGAAACTCAGCAAGGCTGACCCTGGCAAGTACTTGGAAGGGCGACCTCCAAAGAATACCAAGGCCAGGACGCAGAGGCAGGTTATATCAAGCCACCTCTCTAAAACATCCTAGCCTCACTAAGGGCCACCAGAAGTCACCGTGACTTCCAGGATCACAAGCACACACAAAATACACACAAAGAAAGAATAATTGCAGGGGGGCAATAACCCATAATGGAATGGCATAAAGTATCATTGGCAAAATTTCCACTTAATAACTTTGAAGGGCAGGTATATATTGTCCCCCCTTAGAGTGAAAAAAACCCAACCAGTCTCAAGATGGATAACAAAGAATGAAGCTTTTGAAAAACAGATGCAATATGCATGGTCCATGAAAGATTATAATTAAAATAAACCCCAAGGTATTTAAAATGACTAACAAATTCAATAGAATTGCTGGCAATTTTCCAGGGTTTCTTGACTTTTTTTTTCCCTTACAGCTTCATGAACACATTTAAAGTGACCATGACACCTTTAAATGCCTTTGGTATCCAGGGCCTGAAGGTTGTTTTTGAGGTAGAGGCACCAAATTTTCAGCTTAGCTTCTGGTGCCTCTCCTCAAAAGATCCCCCGAGTTTCAAAAAAAATGGATCAGGGCTCCAATTCTATGGGCCCCCAAAGAAGGTGCCCCCCTCTTCCATTGTTTCCAATAGTGGGAAAAAACAGCAAAGAAGAAGAACTGATGTCAAACCAGAGAGTCTCTTTAATAGAAACTGAAGGTGGAGGGGGATTTTCCCAAGCCCAGCAGAAGCAGTGCATGTACAGAGTGCCCAGCAGAACCAGTGCCACTGTGGCAATGCCAGTTCAACCAATCCAAGCACACCATAAATGTGCTGGCTCGGCTGGGTGCTTTGTAAATGCAACCCTCCCTTGCTTGGATTTGTTGAGCTGTCACTGCCACAGCGGCACTGGTTCTGCAAAAATGCCCACCACACACACACACCTTCAGTTTCTACTGCAGAGCCTCTATGGTTTGACATCAGTCTCTGCTTTTCTGCTGTCCCCCCTCTCCACTGGAAATAATGGAGAATGGAGACACCTTCTTTGGAGACCCGTAGAACTGGATCCCCTGCTCCAATTTTTTTTTAAACTTGAGGGGTCTTTTAAGTAGAGACCCCAGAAGCTATGCTGAAAATGTTGTGCCTCAACCTCAAAAAACAGATAAATTCCCCATTCTAGCATATGGGGATCATTGACTGGGTTTGATTCCCCACTCCTCCACTTGCACCTGCTGGATGACCTTTGGCAAGCCATAGTTATGACACAGCTGTTCTTGAAAAAGAGCAGTTTCTGTCAGCCCCACCTCCCTCACAGGGTGACTGTTGTGGGGAGGGGAAGGGAAAGGAGATTGTAAGCCACTCTGAGACTCCTTTGGGTAGTGAACGGTGGGGTATAAATCCAATCTCTTCTTCTTCTTTTCTATAATGATCCCCCATAGGCTATAATGGAGCTGGAAAAAAACAGGATTTAAAATAAGAACAACAATCCCGAATCTGAATACCATACCAGTATGGGAATTTGGGCATGTTTTTTTTTTTTTTTTGAAATCTTGGATTTTGGGGGGTCCAATGTATTCAAATAATCCTGGATTTTTTGTTTGCACACCCATATGACTAGAAAGCTCAGCCCTAAAGGTAAAATAGTTGAAGTATAAATTGAAAAGAAATGGGGCAAGGACATATTCTTGTCTAACACCCTTACCAATTTTTATAGGCTGCAACAAAGGAGTTTCCACACTGGCTTGATGTTACACTGGGAGAGGTGAAAGAGCTAATCAGTAATCTGAAACTGGGAAAGGCTTTTCTGAACTATCAAAAGAAAACCCAGATCGGTGGTCATCTTTTCTTGCCTTCCTCTTTTCTAAAATTAAAATCTCTGGAATTATACCTGAGAGTTGGAAACTACCTGTAATCTCTCCAATCTTTAAAAAAAGGAGTCAGAACAAATCCGGCAAATTATCTTCCAATTAGTTTATTATCTATAATTGGGAAAATCTATGCCTGTTTTTTTTCTAAGAGACTATCCCAGTGGATGGATGAACATGACATCTTTAATCCAGCACAATTTGGTTTTAGAGGAAAACACCCATATGTTTATCATAGCTTTATTTTATCTTGTATTACACAAAACTACATTAAATGTAGAAACAGCACTTTATATGTGGCATTCATGGATCTTTGCCAGGCTTTGCCAGGAAAACACTCATGTATTCATCATTGCTTTATTTTATTTTGTATTACACAAAACTACATTAAATGTAGAAACAGCACCTTATATGCTGCATTCATGGATCTTTGCAAGCTTTTGATTCTGTACCACATAATTTAATGTGGGATAAACTTCACTCTGTATCAGTTCCTGGTAGATTATTAATCTTAATCAAAACTCTTTACTCTGACAACCTTTTCTACATACGCCCCTTGAGGAATTCTCCTTTGTCACAGCCTATAAAAATTCCCTGGATTCCATTTTTTAAAAAAACACTCCAAAGTATTCAAAGCAATAAGCCATTTTTAGCCTGTCTTTTCCCTTAAAAGTACTCAAGATGGGGTTACAACAATTTTTAAAACACGCCATAATAAAACCTACATGTAACAGAGAGTGAAACAGTTTTAGATGATCAGGTATTGGGGGCAGCACAAAAATACAGATCTATCTTATCCTAGACAAGACATGTTTAGTGCAAGAACTTAGAGGAAGTTTTTTAGGTTCTATCCTCCCCCAAATCTGAATTGATCACCTATTCTTGCCAATCATTTTGGCAAATGTCCATGCTATCATTTTCTTCTAGTGAATATACAAGGCTCAAAATTGCCACTGACAAAAGTCCCATGTCAGAAGACACGAGATCTCATTTTGGACCTGCATGAGTATCAGAAGTGACAAATATCTCCAGAACTGAGAGGTTCAAGCTACTAATTTACAAATAAAAATGACACCTGTTGCATATGAATATTCATATAACTTTCCTTCAAGATGACAATGAGCTGATACAGATGGCCATTCTATAGTTTTTACCTGACTTTCAACCAAAACTAGGATTCCTAAGTAGCTTACCTTCATAAGAATACACTCCAGCTTGAACTCAGAGGTTGTGGGGATGGTGTCCATAAAACGGGTCCTATAGGGAATTCAGTCAGGTCCTCAAAGGCCAGTGGGTGTCTATAGTGCAGGGTTGTCTCTAAGACTAGGCCTTCACTCCCATTTCCTGTGTGAGGTTGATCTTTCTGAGATGGGCTGAGGCTCCCAGAGCCCAGTTGGGAAGACTGGGGGAGGGGCTCTTTTGGATTTCTTTTAGAAGCAGTGGGAGTGAGGGGGGCCTTCACCAACACTGGGAACTTTGAGCCCAGCTAGGTGTACTTCTGGTGGGGCTGAGCACTTAGGGTTGCCAGATCCTCTCTTGCTACTGGCAGGGGATGGGGAGAGTAGGGTTGCCATCTCCAGGTTGGGAAGTTCCTGGAGATTTGGAGGTGGAGCCTAGAGAGGACAGGGACCATTGTGGAATGCAATGCCATGGAGTCCACTCTCCAAAGCAACCATTTTCTCCAGAGGAACTGGTCATTGTAATCTGGAGAAGAGCTGTAATTCCAAGGGATCCCCAGGTCCCACCTGGAGGCTGGCATCCCTGTATACTGCAGGGCCACTGCCCAGCTCCCACCAAGCCATTCCCTTCACATACATTTGCACATTTTACTTGGTGAGGATTTATTGTCCTTACCACTTGGCCGGATGATAAAATGGCCAAGATACCCCCAAGGTGAAAGTAGGAGAAAGATCAGTCTGGTCTTCTGAATGGGCTTGATTGACTCCCAGCTGCCAGCATAACTGGAAGAAATACCCTGAGGAAACTTTGGCAAAAAAGACATAACAGTGGGGAGTAGCTTCGCTGCCTGACTTCAGTCCACCTGCTGTGAAGACGGAGAGCCTCCGCCCACACCCAAGGAGGCCAGCCTTGTTGCTGCACTTGCCGCTGCTTTCTTCTATGAGGAGCCAATTTTGAAAACTGGCAGGGCCAGCCGTCCTGCTCTCTGTCAGTCACAGAGAGCAACAAGCATCTATCCTGAAGCTCAACTACCTCTGTGTATTTTCCCTAAATACAACTGCAACTTCTTTGCCTGAGGCAAAGAGAAAGTGAATGCAAGGTGCCTAAAGGCAACACAAACTCAGAGCATCCCTCCATCTGCCCCATGCCTGTCCCAGGTAATTAAACCGTATGAATTCCAGAGTATCTATAATCAGCACCCTGCAGGAGTTTCTCCGTCAAGTGTGCGCTGTTGCCCCTGAAATACAGACGAACTCATCTCACAAGGCTGCTGTGAGGAGAAAGGAGGAAAGGGGAACCTGGCACACTGCTCCGAGCTCCTTGCAAGAAGGGTGGAAGAGAGAATACACAGACAGGCTGTCATAATCTACTTTATATTTGTTGTTAATAGTTAGTTAGTTAATAGTTAGTTGTTAATAGTTGATGTAGTGGTTAGGAACGTGGACTCTAATCTGGGAGAACCAGGTTTGATTCCCCACTCCTCCACATGCAGCTGCTGGCATGACCTTGGGTCAGTCACAGTTCTCACAGAGCTGCTCTGGAAACAGCAGTTCTCAAAAGAGCTCTCTCAGCCCCACCTACCCCACAGGGTGTCTGTTGTGGGGAGGAGAAGGGAAAGGAGACGGTAAGCTGCTCTGAGACTCCTTTGGGTAGTGAAGAGCGGGGTATAAATCCAGTCTCCTCCTCCTCCTCTTCTGAAAATGCAGTCCAGTAACCAGAGACACAGATCTCTCACAGATTGATCTCTCTCTCTCTCGCTCACTCTCTCTTTCTCTCCCTTCCTCAAAAGTAACGTGCTCCACCCCCTCCAATTTTTTCTATTGCACTGTCATTTCCACTGTGCATACAGATGATGGGTATGTGGGAAGGAAGGGAGTTTCAGAAACCTGCACCTTCCCATCCAAACTGTGAGAAAACCCACTTTGACTCTGATCTTTCCAGAGACCTTGGAGCAAAGCAGATATGGGACACATCAGGAGAAGTCATGGAAGGAGCATGCACTCCTTTCCCCTCCATGTAAGAACCAGGGCAGAGTAAACCCTCCACACGGAACCAGCCTGAGATGCACTCTCCAAAGCCATATACAGTAGAGAGGTTCCAGCATTCTAATCACAAGAAACAGTAAAGGACATCCCTCCTGAAGCCCTAAAGCCTGGAGAAACAGGTACCTGTGAAACAATACATAACACAGAATGAAAATGCTAGAGCAAAAGGAAGGTAATCATTCTTCCAAAGAGTTAATAAAAACAATATTGACCCTTTTGCCTTTTCAAGAATCCACTTGGGAGCCTCCAGGTCTTGAGGGTGACATGCCACATTCGGTAGAGCCTATCACACAGCTGTGCAGAGGATCCATCCCATCACACTAGAAAAAAGAAAACAATTGGTGTCACAACAGATTAACATAACCCCTCCCTTTCAGTTTCCAGAGCGAAGCATTTCTTGATTACCATAAGCCTTAGCCTCATTAAAATATCAGAAGACTGAGCACATTTCTGACATTTCCAGCTCTCTCTCTCCCCACCCCTCCACATCCCCACTGCCCTCAACTTGCTCATCATCACCAGAAGTCTTTACCAAGGATGTGGGAGGACAACTAATTTTAACCAGAAGCAGTTTCTCAGGGGCGAAGAGCTTTATCTAAGGCTTTATTTCAAGGTAAGCAGCAAAGACCATTTCTCCCAAATAGAACCTAATCTTCAAAGGAGATGCTGTCTGATATTGTGGCAGGGGGGAGGAATCCAGAGCAGTACCAAAGACTGAATATAGTCGTATAACCATACTGAACCCAAATGGCTGGAGACTTCTCAAAGGGACACATTCAAGAGCCTTTGAAAAGTTTCCTGTGTGTCTACAACTAATAGGGCCAATGGGATAGTTCAAACGATCCCAATCTTGTCAGCTTTTGGTGGCTAAGTAGGGCTGGCCCTGGTTAGTGCTTGTAGGGGGGACCACCAACAGAGTTCTATGGTTGGAACACAGAGGTAGGCAATGGCAAGCCATGTCTCTTGCCTTGATAGGGTTGCCAGCCTCCAGGTGGGGCCTGGGGATCTCCCACTTTTACAACTGATCTCCAGTTGACAGAGATCAGGTCCCCTGGTGAAAGTGGCTGCTTTGAAGGGTGGATTCCATGGCACTGTAGTATGCTGAGACCCCTCCCCTCCCCAAACCCTGCCTTCTCCTGGCTCCACCCCCAAAGTCTCCAGGTATTTTCCAACCCAGACCTGGCAACCCTATGCCTGGAAAACCCTACAGAGTTGCCATAAACTTGCTGCAACTTGAAGGCATTTTTTAAAAGAAGATTTAGAGAGAGGACTCTCCATTCATCCTTTGCCTGTTTCTTCCCCCCTCAACACTTCAGTTCAGCTGGGGTTTATACATCCTGTTGTGGAAGTCGTGACTGGTCCATTGTCTAGCTGAAGTTGCAAACACAGATAGACAACCAGGTAACAAGTTTAAAGATTTATTTACCAGCAGATAGGTGATCAGAGAGAAACAAGTTTGCAAAATGAACACCCTGTTTTTAGGGTGGGTTGCCCAGTTATACACAGTTTTAGACATGCGTACTAAGAGCTTGTTAGTAACTTTCCACTGCTTGCATCTGTACATCCTGTGTTCTGTTTGTGGAAACCATGCTTTTTTCAGAATGGCTTAACCAGACAATCTTGTGTTTTTTTGTCACTGGTCTTAGCACAATCTATTTTGCAAGCAAACACAGGTTATATGGGGGACAAATATGGCTGCTTTAATGCTCAGATGTACATTAATGTCTCAGTTCCCTCCATTTAGAGTTGGAGAGGCCAGGGTTCAGTGTTGGAGCACATGCTTTGAATGCAGATTATCTTTAGTGCCTAGTATCTCCTATGAAAATGTCATCAAGTGTTGGAAAAGCCTGAGACCTTGAGGTGTGCTGCCAGTCAGATAATATTGAGCTAGAGGGAACCATCCTATTGGGCAGCTTTATAGGTACACATATGCCAAGTTTCCATTTTTTAAAAATTTCATGCATTTGTATCCCACCCTTTCCCCAAGGATCTCAGAGTTCTTCCCTCCTCTATTTTGTCCTCACAGCAACCCTGGGAGGCAGATAAGGTTGAGAGAGAATGACCATCCCAAGGTTATTCAATATGTTTCATGGTGAGTGGGGATTTGGACGTGGGTCTCCACTGTTCTGGTCCATACTTCTTTTGTTTTGTTTAAAAAACAAAATTGTGCTATGTTGTGGGGGGAGGTCTGGGGTCAAAATACATGGGGTCAAGGAGAAAAATTCAGTATGCCAAGAAGGCACCACTTGGTGTTAAAGGGGAACTTTCTCCTCATCTTTAAGAATAATTATTTCCAAATATGGGAAAGTTTTACTAACTGACTATAGAGCAGGAGTGTCAAACATGCAGCTCGCAAGCAGCCCCATAGGGCTCATATCTGACCCACAAGCAACTGGCTCTCTCCTGCTTCCTTCTCCCTCTCTCCTGCTTCCTTCTGCATCACAGCATGCTTTGTCAAGCTCTCTCAATCACACAGGAGCTACAGAGCAAAGCCTCTCTTCCCTCCATTGGCTGAGGCTCCTCCCCCTCCTCATCCCCTGAGGAGGATGAGAGTGGGGGGGGGAGGGAAAGAGCAAGAGCTTGCTTTGTCCAGTTCCCTCAATTGCACAAGAGAGATACAAAGCACCTTTAAGACCAACAAAGTTTTATTGAAGGTATGAGCTTTTTGTCTTGAGAGCGAGAGCGAGAGAGAGTTGTTAGGCTCATTATGCCAGGGCTCTCGTGGGTGCAACTGGGTTCCCCTTCTCTTTTTCACTATATTCATGCCCTCATGATCCAATCTTTCTCAGTAGGAAAGCAATGTGAACTATTTAGATGAGGAATAACAACAAGCCAGTGAGGTGGATTAGGCTGAGACTGTATGTAGAGACCATGTTCACCCAGCATATTTCCTTGGTAGGATCAGTATTTTGAATGTAGACTTTCCAGATAGTACACTAATACTGTCATTATGCATCACTGTCTTTCTATTCTTGCACTGCCTTATTGGAGTTGTAGTAATTTCTCTGGAGAAGACTATAGTTTTGTAGACAAACACATAGCCCTCAGTCTGCGTCATGGTGGCGTCACATGTTCTTGACTTTGAAGCAATTTATGTCACACCAGCAGCTGCATGTGGAGGAATGGGGAATCATACCCGGTTCTCCCAGATTAGAGTCCACACTCTTAACAACTACACCAAACTGGTTCCTGTTTTCACATGTTGTAAACTGCCTCAAGGACCCTTTTTGCTCAAACTGGTTCCTGTTTTCACATGTTGTAAACTGCCTCAAGGACCTTTTTTGCTCAAAGGGTTGTCTTGAAGCATGCTAAAGAAATATAACACACACACACATATATATCCAGAAAACAATACTTTGAATTATAGTGAGGTTTTCTTTTAAGAAAAAAAAATTACAAGTGAAAATAAGTTTTCATTCTAGATGGATCTTTGCTCTGTCTCTTTTTTAAGAAAAAAGAAACTGAAAGCAGGAACAATTATTTGATGTCAGTGAGTCATAATTGCTTTAATTAATGCTTACTGACAAGCTGCACCCTGAGAAATATTCTGCATGCTCCCTGTCATCTTTATTTTGAATTATCATATCACAAAGGACCCGACATGTCCCCTTAAGAATCCTTCGGGATTTTGGTTGTCTTTAAGCAGACAATGCGAGAACAAACAGTTGCCGTCAAGTGATGTGAAAATCTGTTAATGTGAAGGCAGATCTCACAGATTCTACAAGTGAATGCTGCTGAATTAATTTAATATGGATATAGATATATGCATATTCAGATAGGAGTTAAGTGATAGGCTTTGACGAGCTTTGCTTTGGTCCTCTCCATTAAGCAGTCATTAAACCTTTAAAAGCTTAGTTTTCCATAATGAGCCCTTTATTAACTGACTGGCAGAGTGTCTTAGCAGAGATTTTTCCCAGCTGCTTCAGCTATGGCGGGTATGTTCTTATAACAATAATTATCATTTATGCCAGTATTCATCTTTTTTTGATCTTTACTACAGACCTGTAAGTTCAGTCAGTCAGTGGGGGCATGATAGAGTTTGATAAAACTATGGCGGGGGGGGGGGAGTGGATAGAGAAACATTTTGGTTCCCTTTCCCAGAATACTACAAGTTGGAGGCACCCAATGACATCAAGTAATAGATTCAGGACAAAAAATAAAGGACAATAGATTAAAACAGAGGTTCCCAAACTTTTTTGGCCTACTGCCCTCCTTTTCAGGAAAAAAAATTACTCAGTGCCCCCCTGGAAACCTACTTTCAAGAAGTGGGCAGAAAGATACAGGTAGAGTCCACCATAATACACACAGCCAGGCAGGCCAAGGCAGGCAGCTGAAGGCCTGAAGCCAGAGGCCAGCAGCAGCTACCACACAAGAGCCCAGTAGCAATGCCAGCCTTAGAAGGCTGCACATGCATTTGGAGTTTGCAAATTCATTGCTGTGATTGGCTGTGGGGACACCTCTTCACCTCCCCCTCTCTCCCTGATCCCAGGGAAGACCAGGAGAAGGCAGGAAAAGGCTGCTTT
Organism: Lepidodactylus listeri; assembly: GCA_029233225.1. Lineage (NCBI taxonomy): Eukaryota > Metazoa > Chordata > Lepidosauria > Squamata > Gekkonidae > Lepidodactylus > Lepidodactylus listeri. The sequence goes on from JARCFY010000008.1 coordinate 27,985,967, forward strand.
AGATAGGTTCTGGACTCTTCTTTCTTTATGCTTCCACCACCCCCTCATTTTTATTCAACCCCCCCCCCATTGTACCCAAGGCTCCTACCATCCACCTGGATAGTTTCAATACCGCCCTAGGGGGCGGTATTGCCCACTTTGGGAACCAGTGGATTAAATGGACCATTGACCAGACCTAGGAAGGCTCTTCTCATGCAATTTCCCCTGTTGCAGAAGGAGGAAACTAACTTGCCTAAAGACTACCTTACCTAGTTTAATTTATTGATCTACTGTATTTTTTATCGAACCGTTTCCCAAAGAGCTCAGGATGGCATACATCTGTCTCCCATTTTTACCCTCACAGCAATATTGTGAAGTAAATCAGGCCGAGAGTGTGTGACTGGTCCAAGGTCATTCAGCAAGCTTCAGATTAGGTTGGGGATTTGAACCTGGGCCTTCCACCACTACACAAAATGAGGCCTTGGCTGAGCTGAGACTTGAGCCAGCGTCTACATGGGTGATTATGATGTCAGAATTCTAAGAACACAACATTTATTTAAAGACTCTTTAGATCCTTGCAGTTATGTATGGAACAATTAAATACATCAGCCACTTAAATGACATAGACACAGAACTATGGATCTTAACCTGTACAGCTGTCATTTTAGGCAGAAATGGTGGTGTAAAACAGAGTTACGTGACATACATTCAAAGCAAAGTGTAAAAATGTCCGTGAAATATGCCCTATTTAATGGTAGGTTTATCATTAGGATCTCCAACTCTTTAAAAGAAGGCTAAAAGAATTCTCTCTCTCTCTCTCTCTCTCTCTCTCTCTCGGTAAGTAGTGTGTGTGTGTGCACATGTGCATGCTTGCGAGCCTGGAAGTTATGGTGACTTCTGGCGACCCCTAGTGGGGCTGGGACATTTTCCAGAGAGGTGGCCTGTGTCTCAGCCCTAGTATTCCTTGGAGGTCTCCCTTCTAAGTACTTGCCAGGGATGGCCCTGCTTAGCTTCCAAGATCTGACAAGATCAGGCTTGCCTGGGCTATCCAGGTCAGGACAAAAGAAGGCTAATTTTTTTTTCAAGGGGCCACATATTCATATCAGGCCACAGCCCTATTGGAAAAGGACCATATGTGTCATTTTCCAGATCTCAACTGATTCCCATCCCCTAATGCTGCATGCTACTACTTGCTTCTTGAGGGAGGGGATTATCTGTCTTGTACCCTTATAAAGATTTATCTTAATATTTATAGACAACCATTCCCTACATGGGAGAAATAACAGCAGTAAATTCATAACATTGTAAGTCATCCTTACATAAGTAAGTTCCACTAAGTCACAAATGAGTGATGGTGACCCCAGCAAAAGGCTTTCAAGGCAAGTGAGAAGCAGAGACAGTTTGCCATGGCCTTCATCTGCAGAGTCCTCATTGATGGTCTTCCATCCAAGACAGCGCCCTGCTTAGCTTCCGAGATCGGTTGAGATTGCACTGTACCTTGCAGCCTTCCCTCAAGTCCTCCTTACCATCAACAACACAGCAGCCCATATCCACGATAAAAACTGTAATACAATCTATAAAATCAACAAAAGGCCTTCCAGAAAACACTGTCTTTCAAGCTCTCCTGAATAGAGTGGGCTAAAAGTATCTCTAAGCTCTTAACACCACCTGCCAAAGAGGATAATTCCATCCAATGCTGGCAGTACAATTTCTACCAACCTATCAGCTTGTCCAAGCATTATCACCTCCACCATGTCTAGATTCAGCCTTAGCTTGCTCCAGCTTAGCCATCTCCAACACGGTATCCAAGTGGAGACAGCTGCATCACCAGGCTTAACTGATGCAATACATCACATTGGGCACGATGAGGCTGTTTGGGGGTGGGGCTACCCCCAACCAGTTGGCTGTTGGCAGATTGGGGCCCCTGGATATAGGGGAACCCCTGCCCCCATCAGGGAGATGGCAATCCTATATACCAATATCAGTAAAGATGGCTTCTTTACCTATGGTTTACCTTCCTTCAAGAGGCCATGAAAAGTGTCCTATACGATAGAATAGTTTGCAAACCAAACAAAAGGTTTCTGTCATTGTTTAACCAGCCAAGAGAGATGAGGATTTAATGTACAGGCAGTGGCCTTCACAACTCCAAGAACCCTGTCAGAATCCCTCAGGAGGATTAACTTAAATCTGCCATAACAACCTGACCAGATGGTGCTTCTAATGCCTGATCTGCATTCATGCTGAAGTCCAAGTTGGATCAGCTTGGAAAGATGTTATTCACAAAGAATTTAGCACAAAAAAAAATCACAGCTGGTAGCCAAATTCCCCTCCCCCAAAGGAGTCAAAAGGCTCCATACTACACTAAACAATTTGACCAGAAAAGACCTTACAAATGCAGTAATAGCAAAGATGAGGAAAATGTTCTCCTTGCTTTGATATGTGGTGGCGGAAAGTGCCATCAAGTCACTGCCAACTTATGGCCTCCCCTGATGGGGACTTCCAGGGCAAGAGGTGGTTTGGCGCTGCCTACCTCTGCATAACAAGACTGGACTTCTCTGGTGGTCTCCCATCCAAATACTAACCAGGGTCAACCTTGCTTAGCTTCTGAGATCTGTCAAGATCTAGCTAGCCTGGATCATCCAGGTCAGTGCACCTCACTACTGCTCTTACTACCACTCTGTAAACTTTCAAGTGAGTTCTATGACATGGTCTACCTGATCTGGAGTGTCTTGTGCCAGCAGTACTGTACCCCAACACTGTTTAAACCAGGGAGATGGAGGTCTATTAGATGAGGAGAAAGGATGCAAGAGAGCGCCTGCTGATTGTCCCTGTGAGCCTTTAATCCCAGACTCCTACTAGGGCATACAAGTTGCCACTTCAGTTCTCAAAATCATTGAGTATTCTGGAAACCAATTTCATCCATTAGTCTATAATCAGACAAAACTTTTTTTTGCCTTAGCAGATAATCAACTGATTATAACAAAAGTTATATTTCACTCCTAGGCTAGACTACGAGAAATCTGCTCATTATAAAAAAGTAGATCTGGTGTTATGAGCTTTCTTAAATATTGGGCCCAAAGTAACTTTGGTCAGTTTCATACATGCCATAAATTTTTGGCATGGACATTAAGGTACCACAGAGCAATGTCCAGAGGGCTTCAACACCAAGCCAGAGGCCATCTCCTCCAACTCTGCCAGGGACCACTGCTGACATGCTACGTAAATGATAAATCGATGGAAGGCCCAACTTGTCCTTAGTACAGTGTACAGACTATCCATGACTAGGGATGGGCATGAACTGGAAAAAATGTGGTTCATGTCAGCTTGTGGTTCATGGTTCTGCAAACCTGGCTGAAAGGCAAACTGCAGCCTGCTCCCAGCCACTCTCCTGTTTTGGGCTGTTTTTACATCTGACTTTCCCGCTGGAATCATTCTAGTTCCAAAAAAACCTGCCCACACTTCTGTGCGGTGTGAAACCGTGCTGCTACTGAAATGTCCACATCTACTAATTGCCCTCCTGTGGTCAAGCTAGTATTCAACCAGCATGATTCTGCTTCAAACAATTGCTGTTATTAGGGCACTTAGACCCCCTGGAGTGAAATTTCACACCACTGTGAATTCAGCACAGGAAAAGACAGCAGTCAAACTACTTTAGAGGGGAGGTGTAAAATGACCCTTGGTCTGTCTTGTGCAGTCCCTTTAAAGACAGCCAGAAACAGCTGGGTGGCAAGGAGAGCCTCCCTGCCGCTCAGCTGTTTTTACAACTTTTGTGGGAAACAGAAAGCAGGGATTTAAAGGGACTCAGAGTCTCTTTAAACCCCTGCTTTCTGCTCTGTCCACAAAGTGCTATGAACCACCACTAACTGCTTTAAAAGTTCATGGAAATTTGTGATGGTAGACCCATCATGAACTTTGGTTTGCAACCATGAACAAGGCAAAATTCATGATAAATTTTGCTTTGTGGTTCAGTTTATACCCATCCCTATCCATGACAGCCACTATTTGTACCTGGAGACTACAAAAAATAAGTCATGGGGGACAACAGCCATCCCACCCATCCACTAGTTCAAGGTTGATGAAAGGCCACATATCCCGTTGGAGTAGGTTTTCCAGGTCACTCCCGGCAACCAGTGGGGGATGAGGGAACTTACCTAAAGAAAGAGAAAGGCCCAGGCCTCATTGTTGGCATTGCACAGAAAGTGATGTCATCACACCAGTGATGTCCAGGTGATGATCTGGTATTTGGGCAAAAACTCTATGGTAAAGCTGGCTTCTCTCTATATATACACACATTATGTCTCACTAGCAATATAAGCTTAGCAGAATATTATTAAAATGGATGGAGACTATCAATACGTAAAAAGAACACTAATGAAAGAACAACATAAGGGAAAGCAATTTTCACATTACTAAAATATTTTTTAAAAGTGAACAACTTTGATAAATGTGTAATATTTCTTACAAACAATGATTAGAAGTACAGTTTACAATAATGTGTTGTTGGACAAAAGCAGTCAAAGAATATGTATGCAAATAAATTTTCAAAAGTAATGTTAACAATAACTGTTTTCATTTCAGAGAGAGGAAGAGAAGAGATTGGGTTTATACCCCACCCTTCACTACCCGAAGGAGTCTCAGAGCAGCTTACAATCTCCTTTCCCTTCTCCTCCTCCTCGCCAGAGCCAGTGTGAGTGTATAGCGGTTAGAGCGCTGGATCTGCAGCAAGAAGTCTAGCTTCCAATGATCAAAAAGAACACAGGCAAGTTCTAAACATGCTCACTTGAAGTAAACTTGAAGAGTACAACTTTCAGAGAAGCACAGAATGTGTGACACAATATAGATATTGCAACACTGGGTTCTGGCAAACAGGGTTGTGTCTATCATCCAGGATCCAATGAGAAGAATATTCAGAGACAGGTCCCTGAAGAGAGGGAGTGGACTGCAGATCAGTCTACAGAAGAAATGTATGGTGTGCAGTCCATCTCCAGGCACAGAGCTCCAGCCACAAAACAAGACTACTAAGGTCAAATTTACATCTGACTTTCCCGCTAGAATCATCCTAGTTTAAAAAAAACCCTGTCTATACCTGTTTCCAGTTTCAAACCATACCTGTTCTAGTTTATAAATTACTGTTTACATTCGTTAATTGCCCTCCTGTGGTCAAGCTAGCATTATACTACTTTAAACAAATGCTGTTGCTTAGTACTCTTCAGACCCCCTGGAGTTAAATATGAAACCAGCCTGAAATGAGCTTGGGAAAAGACAGCAGTCAAACTACTTTAGAGGGGAGGTGTAAATTGGGCCTTAGAAGGTTTGTGATTAGGAGCCAGGTGAGCAGAAGATGGGAGCAACAGTGGTTGAGGCAGTCTGTTTTTCAAAAAGGAGCACAGAAACCTAAAGAGGACAGGAAGAAGAACCCAAGCCTCTAGCATGGACATGGACATGGTGTTATGTGTAGGCAAGAAAACAAGCGAAATTAATACCCAGAGGCAGCTGCTACAACATGAAATGAAATGTATATTTCAGTTAAATACCATGGTATATAATGGTTTGAATTCAGCTCTAGACTTAAGCTTTATTTTTTTATTTTATTTATTACTTGTATTTATATCCCACCTAACCAGACTGCTGCTATTTATAAAACATTAAAATACTATTTTTGTAAAGTAAATTTCCTGATGGTTGGTCTTAAATTTTGTGTGTGTGTGTGTGTGTGTGTGTGTGTGTATATATATATATAAACAGTATATGTCATAACAATGTTGGGTTCTTTGAGGTGTACAAGCACCTGCTGCCAGTTAGAAGTGCTGTTAAAAAAAAGAAAAGAAAAGAAAAAAAGAAGTGCTGTGTCGGATAAGTTTGGTGCGAGTTTGTGAATAGATACTGCCGATGGTCGAACAAACCAGATATTACTTGATGGTTTAATAAACAAGACAGAGTCCAGCAGCAAGCTGTGAGTCTGCATCAGGAATAACAATGGAATATCAAAACTTGGAGAAATCACTGTAAGTAAGACCAGCACACTAAAATGGCTGGGGAGTCTTTAAAAAGAACTTAAAGAATTGCATATTTTAATGAGGATATCGTATTGTAGCTATGCGGGATCTGCCTTGATGAAGCATTGAAACAGGGTCCAAGCCGTCTCGCTGGGGAAACCGCAGGAGGTGCTATGTACAACTACAACACGGAAGAGAAAAAGAAAAGAAAAAAACGGACCACAAAACAGGACTTATTAGATTAATATATTTATTGGCATGTATTCATCCTTAGAAGTTTGGTGGAATGTTTATAAATAGAAACTTTTGTTGATTGTAATAAGGTGAAGGAGTTGCTCAAAGCTTTGTTAATACAAAGATATAGTTATTATATCACGGTTGCATTTTGCTGTTTACCAATCACTAGGTGGTGGCTGGAGACCCATCAAAGTCACTGTTATCTAAAACTGGCAGCATCTGTACAGGATGAGGTATTTCATATTACCTACTGTCTGGGGGGGGCGGGGTTAACCAGAGATGCTGGGTATTACCTGAGACCTCCAGGTGGTGGCTGGAGATCTCCTGATTTTACAATTGCTCTCCAGGTAACAGAGATCAGTTCACCTGGAGAAAATAGCCGCTTTGGAAGGTGGACTCTATGGCATTATACCCAACTGAAGTCCCTCCCCTCTCCAAACCCCGCCATCCTCAGACTCCACCCCGAAAACCTCCAGGTATTTTCCAACATACAGTTGCCCGTGTGGCCCATTGGATATGACTGCCCATGCTGCTGATATAATTGGAGTAGGGATTATAATAAACTCTCCAATCTATGGTTACCTTATAGCTGAACCAAACCATATGTCTCTTTTCCAGAACTGTCTCCTCTGAGTGGCAGAAGTTGTTGGAGGTGTCCTGCAGAGGCCTTTCCCAGCTTTGCTCCCTGAGCTAGTTCAATAGGAGATACCAGGGTTCACATCTGAGCTCTTCTGTATGCATAGAAAATGTTTTACCACTGAGTATGCGCTATGAGCACATGCTGAACACTGGTGGAAGGCATCAGGGAATTATTTGGAATTGTCCTTCAGGAGGACTGCAGGAAGAGGCTGAAGGGACTGTGCTACTGTGGGTAGGAAGTGTTATCAGAAGCCCAGCATGGTTTCATTTCCAGATGTTTTGGGAAAGGGGTGGACTAGTGAACCAGTGGGGTGTAGACTAATAGCTGGGACAGCCAAGTGAAAATCCCTTCTCCACTGTGAGTTTTGCATACCTTGCAAGGCTGTTGTGAGGAAAAGTAGGGAAGGGAGAGAGCCATGAATGGCCCCCACCTCTGAGTGCCTTGATAAACAGATAAGACCACTCAGCATGAGGGAATGGCACGAGCTTGGAAAGAGAGATGTAACTTGGGCAGCGGGTGCCTTCTGGGTGAGACAAGGAAATGAGAAAGAGGCAGTCATTCCTCTATGCATCTCTTATGGTTTGCCATATGCATTAGAAGGCTGTAAAGTCGTGTTAAGACTCCAGGACTGAGAAGGAATAAATACTTATGCATCTTGTTAAATAAAATATATAAATGTTATCTTTTTCTTTGAATATGTTGCTGCCCACTTGAATCATTGGATAGGCTGAAAATGTAGAAAAATGGGTCCTGGCCTACTTGGCATTATATGAATGATCTCTTTGAGGACGTGCAGTTTCAGAGCAAATGCACTATAATGGTAGCACATCTACCCTCTTGCAAAGATTATACACTCTTATGTATTCCTCTTGCCATATCCCTACTCTGCATATCATAGATCATGTATGTGGCTTGGCCTAATGCAATTTCAAGCTACAGTAAAGCTGCTGGAGGAGGGAAATTTCCAAAGACAAAGACGAATGATGTTGTGACACATCCTTTAATAACTGCATTAGATCCTGGTGCTGTTGCGGCACCTTATGAAATCTTGTGACATACACCAGTAATTACAGCAGTTCTGCTTAATGAAATAAGGCTCTGAAACAAAGGGGGGAAAGGTAAAATATGACTCTCAAACGAGAAAGTGGAAGGTGTTATGAAGATCACTCTTTGGGAAGTTACGGGATGCCAGGCATTGAAATAGGGACAAAAATGTGTTTATATGCTAGTACCAGGTATAGCAGCTGAGCTGAAGCTTAAGTCTCCTCTTTTTGCATGTCACAATCCTGATCTCAATTAGAGAGGCAGAGTGGAGTAGTGGTTAGAGTATCACACTAGAATGTGGGAGACCCAGGTTTGAATTCTTTCTCTCCCTTGGAAGCTTGCTGGGTGACCTTGGACCAGTCACACACAGTCAGCCTAACTTACCTCACAGGGTTGTTGTGATGAGGTCTACCCACCTGATCTGGGGACATACTGGGGGGAAATGTATCAATCATGTAATTAGGCCCCAAGACTTACCAATGACTTGTATGCTTCCCCTTGTCATCTGCATCTCATCTGAAATATTCACACCTTTCTTCTCTGGGAGAGGTTCTGACTTTGTGACTACTTATGGCACAAGGCTGGCCATGGAGAAAACCAGTACACTGGTGCAGTTCTGAAACCAATCTTAAAAGAATTCCACTCTTCAGGGTCTCTCCAAAGAGTACAACCTCACCTCCAGCTGGAAATCCTAAACTTCCCAAAAACAAGGTATGTGAGGAGGGGCTTATCACATTATCAGACATGCCCCTATATTTATGGGAGGGGTGTAGAAGTACCTGTTTATCTGCTGATGCTGAACCTTGAAGAATGTGACCATGTTTCCCTGAAGAAGCTCTGTGAGACAAGGAAGTGAGTCTCCCTTGCAGTCTGTGAGTCTCCCTTGCAGAATGCCTGCATGTTGACTTAATACCAGTTCATCTGTGATGAACAGAAATATATTTTTAATAAGTGAAAGCAGCAGTCTGAGTGAACAGCCATGAGCAGCTCTGCCGAGAACGCGGTCATGAACAAGTGAGTTGTTTTCTCCTGAAGCTGATGGCGAAAGGCTGGACTCCAGTAAAAATCAAGGGAGGTTCATATCAGCTGAATGCTGAGGAAAATGAGTAGATGCTGAGTAGTGGAAGGAGAACGGCCCATAAATAAATGAATCTGTTTGGAGAAAGACACTGATCATATGGTCAATGAAAGAAATGACTGGGTGAAACTGGGGAGTCATGAACGAAGACTTGAATAGTTCATCACATCTCCTATACATCTATGTAAGAAAATAATAACAGAAGCCAAAGTTGGATCAGGCCAATGGCCCATCCAGTCCAACACTCTGTCACATAGTAGCCAAAAATACCAGGTGCCATCAGGAGGTCCACCAGTGGGGCCAGGGCACTAGAAGCCCTCCCACTGTTGTCCTCCCCAAGCCCCAATAATACAGAGCATCACTTGCCCCAGACCAAGAGTTCCTATCTATACCTTGTGGCTAATAGCCACTGATGGACCTCTGCTCCATATGTTTATCCAATTTCCTCTTGAAGCCATCCATGTTTGTAGCCGCCGCCACCTCCTGTGGCAGTGAATTCCACCAAAGAGTTAATCACTCTTTGGGTGAAGAAGTACTTCCTTTTATCCGTTCTAACCCGACTGCTCAGCAATTTCATTGAGTGCCCACGAGTTCTTATATTGTGAGAAACACAGAAAAGTACTTATTTCTCTACCTGCTCTATCCCATGCATAATCTCATAAACCTCCACCTTTCTGCCCTCACAAGGGCCACCAAGGGCCAATGACTAGGAATGTGCAGTTTCTTTTCTTTTCTTTGTGTTCATTTTCATCTCCCCAAATTTCATACATTTGCATTCAATTAGTTGTTAAATCCATTTCTTTTAGGTGGGTCTTTGTTTCCATTGGGTTCAATGAGAAAATAATCTCCCCCACCATAAAATTTGGAGGACTGTCTTGGAGATGTTACCCTTCATCCAGTAGGTCCTGCTTGACAACTTTCATATAGAAGGCAGTGCCCTAGTTTGAGAGGCAATTAAAGGCAAAGAACATTGCAGGCAGCAACATCTTTGTTTTCTCTCCAATTTGGATGGAGCATCCCTCTCCCAAGGGATCCTCCCTGCCAAAATGCAGGCAGATAGGAGAAATGGTCTTACTTTTAGAAGCAATTAAAAGCTAAGCACATGACAATTAGAAGTTAAATGCAGGGAAATGAAAGAAGCCAGTGCCATTCATCCATTCCCATTCATTGTTGTTTCCCTAACAAATGTATGAATGGGACATTTTTTGTGCATTTCCCCCCATTGGCTTGAAAATGAATGTCTATTCCTAAGCTTTTTATTAGGACTTTCGTTAGCTTTGAAGATTTAGGTTTTAAAAAATGTTTCTGATCATTTGCCGCTTTCATTCACAAACGACTGCTTTGGGGAGTATTGTTGTTCAAGATTTCCCTCAAGTGGTCCTTGGTTTGAAGTGTCTTTCTACAGAGACCAAGGATGAACTGGCCATTATGGCCAACGGCCCCTCCACGGTTGTGCCAGACCAGCCCAGGAGCAGAAAGGCAACACTCAGCCTGCCAAGCAGGCAAACTGCCTCTCCATCCCTACTTTGTAGGGGCAAGCTGGAAGGTGTGGGCAGGGCTGTTTTGCCCCCTTCCAGTCTGCCTCTAACAGGGACATTGATATCTTGGCCTATTGTGCACAGGTGTTTTGCCTCGCTTTCACCATGCATGTCTGTCGGGTTTTCTTTTTCATTCTGCATTATTTCCCCCCCTTCAGCTCTCAGTTCACTTTCTGTTCGCTGTTTCCCCGGGTTTTCTGAGAGTGCTTTTGTGCCGGTTTTTCCGTTGCTTTGCTTCAAAGCTGAAGGTAATTCAAAAGCATACAGATTCCCATGGATCCCCCCACCCCTTTTCAGCCCCTTGTAGGCCACTCCTACACCCACACCCAAGTTATTCTGCCCACTCTGTACCTTCCACTCTTCATTGGTGTGTCCTCCGTTGTTTTACATTTAATTTTTTTCTTATAAGCAACATGAGTCTGGCAATATGAGACTATCACTCATTTCAGATCTTGTAAAAAAAAAAAGAAATGACTCCCGGCTGGGCTGCTCTCTCCTGCTGCCCGGTTTAAGCCTGCAGGGAGCCTGGCTGGGCTGCACACGCAGCTTACTGCAGAGAACCCAAGCAGTTGAGCCTTTTTGATTGTAGCTGTGGAATAAATACACTGAAGAGAAAGAATGGTGTGTACGGTAGGCACAGATTCAGGTCAAGCTTAAAGCCTTGACTGCTCAGATTTTCTGCAGCAAGCTGTACATGCAGAAAGGTGGAATGTAAAATGTGTTAGATAGAAACAGAAATAATTAAAACAGAGCTTTCCACAAATCTGTGTGGACAATCCAGCTTTTCCTGTTGTAGGTAATTTGGCCGGGTTATTCTTCTTGGAAATCTTCAGAAAGGAGGAAGCCTTATTGGGGGGGGGGGGGTGTGCCCACAATCAAAGACACAATGGGCAACCATGTACTTAGGACCACACTTTCTCTGACATTGCCCTTTGCATTTTTCAGTGTTCTGCAGCTCCCACTTCAGTGAATTCCTCTCTATCATGGCACCTCATTATTCTTTGCAGAGAATTTAAGAGTACCTGGAAGATTATGTAACATGGCTGCTATCCGTGTCCCATGTTTCAATTTAAAATGGACATCAACATTATTTGTACTGGTTTAAGTGCAAAACAATGCTGGGGAAGCCTTTTAAAGGAGATGGATCTCCCCTCCCCCATCTACCTAGACATTTTACTTGAGGAAGAATTGGGTGGCAACTTCAGCTCAAAGCTTGTGATGAGGGATTGGGCAAACTTCACAGCAGTTGTGTTCCCTCTTGTCTGACAACCGCCATCACTTGTGAGCTGATCCTCAGATCGGTTCACCTCACTTCCATCCAAGCTACCAAAAAGCTTTGCAGCTGTGTAGTATCTGTGATGGTGGTGGTATTAAACACACATGAAAATGCCTTATACTGAATCAGACCCTTGGTCCAGCAAAGTCAGTATGGTCTACTCAGACCAGTAGCAGCATTCCAGGGTCTCAGGCTGAGGGGTCTTTCACATCACCAATTGCCTGGTCCTTTTAACTGGAGATGCCAGGGATTGAACCTGGGACATTTTGCATGCAAAGCAGGTGCTTGTCCATTGACTGAACCACAGCCCTTCAGTTGCCTTGTGGAGGAGAAGTGCTATTGTTTCTCCCTGCAAGTGCTTTTGCATCTCTGTAGCAGGTGAAATCAAGTCTTCCCCAGAGTCATGGATGGTCAGGTCAGGTACTGAGGGATATGGGGGGAAGCCACATCTCCCATAACCCATGCAAAAAAAATGCATAAAATGACTTCAGGAACATGGGCTTAAACACCAGAAAGTGGGGTTCGATGATGACAGATCTCTGGGGGAGTGGGGGAGTAGATCTCTGCGTGGGCTGTGTGAGGATGTGCATGCATGAAGCACTGCTGATTACACTGTCTTGCACTGTACTGTACTGTTTGAATATCTGAAAAGTAACCCAATGAACAGGCTTGGGCTGCTCAAAAGCAACCAAACAGATAGATGAAAAATCGGCCCCCTGCTCACAGTCAGTGACTAGAACATGAGCCAGACCAGTGAGCGTTTGACCATCCCTATTTGTGACTTCTGTAAAACTGCAGAGTGAACATGAAGGGAGAGAATGAATATGAGCATATGACACTGCCTTATACAAAGCCTTGTCTCCTCTGATTGGCAGTGGCTCTCAAGGAGAAAAAGGTCTCCCCCAATTCTGCACCCAAACTCCTTTTGCAAACTCGAGATGCCAGTGCTTGAACCTGGGAACTTCAGCATGCAAATCATGTAGTCTACTGCTGAACTATACACTCTACCTACTTCTAAATCTATTATTTTGCCTGTATCTTTCAGTGGTTTTTAAAGGAACTGAAATAATAAAAACAGCAACAATTTCCCAGGTCCCTGGTTCAGATTTGGCTTTACAAAACATATACACAGCCATTCTTTTCTAAGGCTAATTCTTGAAAAACAGAGGTGAGATGGAACACTGCAAGACTCAATATCTGGCCTTTTCCAAATGTCATGCTTGTCAGAAGCTCAGAGACATGGATAAATTATCAATGAGAAACCCTGGAAGATCATCGGCCCTGTGTACTTATGGCTACTCTAGAGGTAAGATCCCTGTTCCTGATAAAGAAATATTAATAATTGTGTAAGTCTCAGCGTGGCTCAGAGTTAATGTGATTTATCAGTAGCATTTAAAGGCAGGGCTTTTTTTTGTAGAAAAAGCCCAGCAGGAACTCATTAGCATATTAGGCCACACTCCTGGCAGCGCTGTTTGTGGGGCGCATGGGGAACCCAATGGAAGGACCGCAGTTTCTGGATCGGCTTCCACAGGCACCCCACTGCTGCGGGGCACCTGGGGAACCCGAGGAGGGGAGGCAGTTTAAGCTGCCTTCCCTCCCTGGATTGGCTTGGCTTCCTCAGGTGCCCCACAGCTTGTGAGGCACCTGGGGAACTCAGTGGGGGGGGGGAGGCTGTAGGCATGGCCAACTCAGAAGCCAGTTGGAACTCCATTCCTGCGTGTTCCTGCCCCAAAATAGCCCTGATTAAAGGATTTCTCTAGATCCAGTTACTCCTCATGTGTCCGGTCCGGTCAAGCTGTGCCCCTCAAAAACCAATTCAAAAATATCATAAGTGCTCTGTATCTGAACAATTATTTCCAGCATTCAGGAGTAGTAGGAGACCTTGTGATCTGACTTTGTGCTGCCAGCCTGCCAGCCTGTGGGAAAGGCATTACTTGCCTATAAATGCCTGTCAAGTCCTGGTGCCCTGGGGCTTGGTTGGGGGGGGGGGGCCTGGCTCATCCAGGGTTCGCTTTCTGGCCTGTAGGCTCACTGGTTTTGCCTCAGATGTTGCAGGAGGAGGGTGGTTAAAGCACCCAATTCCCTTTCTCCTTCCCATGTGTATACTCCCTCTCTGAGTGGTCTTTCTGACTTGCCACTCACTCCTCTGAGAGTCCCATGCTCTTCCTCCCTGGCGTGCCTGAGGCTTCCTCTTTAAATCTTCCCTTGGAGGCAGGTGCACTCCCAAGCCCACCAGTCCCTCCCCTCCCTCAAAAGGACTGGCATGGACCTCCTAAATGGGGTCCAATGGGGCTGCTTCTGCCTCTAGGAGACTCCATCCCCCATATCTACCCTTGGCATGGGGTGGGGCCATCTGGCTGTCCGGCCCTGCTTTCCCCGGTTGCTGCATTGGCAGCCAGAATTTCTGTGGGCTTTCCCAGCCGTGGCTCCTGGGCAGCCTCCCCTTCTCCCCCGCTTTTCCAGGCCTTCCTTCTTGGCTGGCTGCATCTGCTGGTGGCCTGCTATGCCTTTGTTTGTTGGGGCTGGCGCTATGGTTGTCAGTTGTCTCCCAACTGTCTGGTCTTCCCCCATCGTGCCCTGATGGAGCCGGGGATACCCCTTTCCTGCTGCTGCCGGAGGTAAGCTGGACTGCATCGAGGACGGGGCCTTTATCGTACCCGGAAATAGGCTGAACAGCATCTTGGAGTCCAGGGGTGCCACCTCCAGACAAAGCCCTCCACACATGACCCATCCACGCATTGACTGAATGCACGGAGAGGATAAGAGGGCATGAGTGTGCTGGCCCTACCTCCCCCCACCTTTGCACGATCACCTGTGTGTCCACTGCCTCCCCATGACTGACAATGTTTGGAAAGTGGCACTGTGTATAGAAGGCTCCGCTAAGGCCAGGTAGAAAAAGGGGATCGAGGCTCAGCTCCAGGTTACATTTTCCCCACCCTGCTCCCCATGATGGCACCACTGGGGAAAGGCTATCGTTAGACGTGCCAGCAAGCAAGTAGGTTTCCAGCCCACTGCCACAAACCAGCACTCTGCCTGCCTACTGGCTGGGCAGCTGGACCAGGTGTGCCAGCTGCCCTGGGAGCACTCTGACCTGCCAGCCCAGGGATGCTCCCTCCTTGACAGGGGGCAGGAGTCAGACAAGGGCAGGCAGGAAGGCAGGGAGTGCCACTCAGGGCAGATATCTGGAGGCCTAGGCAAGTGGGCAGGTTACGCCTACATGAAACATCTTCATTAGTGGGAAACAGAGACAGGATTTAAAGTCTTCCTCTCTTCAGTGACAAGAAAGAAACATAAACAAGATGTAGGAGACCATAATGCTGAAGATGCAAGAGAAAACCACTGATTCAGAATCTCAGAACCCCTGGGTGTCGGTATTGTATTTAAAAGTACTGCAAGCCTGGGGCAACAAGACATGCATGAGCAGACTCAATATATAAAACCACGAAGGCCATGTATTATTAAGCAGAAGTTTGCAAGGTGAACTATTTCTGCTCCCCACCCTACCTGTTACCTCAGTGTGCTCCTCTGCCTTGAAGCATATTTTCTCCTGGCTCATCCTCAATACAGGTAGCAATAGAGGCAGGAAGAAAAGTGCTAAAAGAAACTGATTTGAGTTGCCCCATAAAGTATGGAAGACGGCTAACAGAATACAGACAGGCTTTGGCAGTTGTGCAGATCTGTTGTTTACATGTGACAAAATACTAGCACCCGAATGTGATTTTTTTTTATATTCACGAAAAAGAGCATCTTGTCTTTGGAGATGTGAGGGTGTAATGTGGCACAATGTGGGTAACCAATAGGTTGGAGTGGGTTTAACATATCCACTGATATTTCTCATTGTTGTATTCAGTTGGACATCAAGTTTGTGGACATGGGGGCTGTTGAGCCGCACTGAGGCACTGTATTCCGCAATTCTATGCACCAACCCCAAAGCTGAGCATCTAAGTTTGTAGCAGATGCACCCAAGTTGTACCACATATTTTTTTGAGAATGTTGTTTCACATGTGTATTTTCACTGCTACATGGTTAGGTGTTTATAGCTCAAGGTCCTGTCCAGGGTAATGCCAAGGTACTTAGGTATATGATTGCATGCAAGTTGGGTGCCATTAAGGTAGACATTCAGTTCACGGTTGACAAGATTGTTATTAAGATGGAAACAGGAGCATTCTGTTTTCCATGAACTTGGGATAAACTGCCATTTCCAGTAGTATTCAGCCAAAATTTTGAGGTCCCTCATCAGTATTTCCTCAGTCCTTTCAACTGATTTGTGACTTACTGCAATCACCATATCATCGGCATAAGCAAACTTCCTGGATATTGTCTCTGGAACATCAGAGTTGTAGAGATTGAAAAGAACTGGAGCAAGGAGCGAGCCCTGGGGTAGGCTGTTATTCAGTTTCTTCTGCTTGCTGTTTGACTGACCTATAATTACTTGGAAAGTTCTATCACTTAGCATATTATTTAGGAGTCTAAATGATGTTCTGCAGGGGAAAACTTGTAAAAACTTATACAGCAGACCGTCCCTCCAGACTGTCATAAGTGGCAGTCAGATTGACAAAAACTGCTGATGTCTTAAGACACTTCTGATAGCCTGCCTCAATGAAAGTTGTTAAGCTGAGAACCTGGTCTTCACAACTACAATGGGGTCTAAATCCTGCTTACTCTATAGGGACATGTTTGTTAATTCTATCAATGAATCTGTTCAGGATTAGCTTCTTGAGGAGTTTATAACAGGAGCTCAGAAGGGAAATAGGTCTGTAACTTTTTGCCAGATGTTTTGGTTTGAACTCTCCCCAGCTGTGATTGTGTGGATGGAAAATTTAGATATTAGTATTTAAGGGGATTGCCCAATTGGTCTGCATACCCATTGTATCAACTTGGTTATGTTATGTATTTTTTATTATTACATGCTTCCTGTGTGTAACTCTGCCATACGATAAATAATAAAATAAATACAACAGCAAATTGTTGAGAACACCTGTTTCTCCCTTAGTGTAGAGAAAGTGCCATAATTTTATTTCCTGCTCTTCCAAATTTGTTTTTTTCTTCTATTAAGAGGTTACGAAATGTGGAGAAGCTCCCATCATTGCTGCAAATTACTAATGAGTGAAAACACAAGGTATTCCATAGCAAGGCAGACCAATTCCCAAAATACCATTCTACTGGCAGAGGAAAATGATTTAAAAAATACTTGCACTCAAATTGACTGGCAGAAAGCAATTAAGGCTGTTTGGCTGTGTTTAGAAGGCAAACAGTGCTATAACTGATGAACTGTAAACTGGGGAATAAACTAGGTGTGCCCAAACAAACACACACACACATGCAAACCCCCAGTAAGTTGGATACAGCCAGCATTTCTGCTTAATCTCACCCAATTCTGCTTCCTTCTGCAGTTCCTTCCTGTGTTGCTTTTGGTACATGCAGGTCCCATCATCCCCCACTTAACCTCTTCTGGTCATCCAGGTGACTGCTCCTTCCTTTTCACCAGCAGAATAGCTAGTTGGATCCATTCTAGTGTCATAATATCTCAAGTCTTTCTTCATGGGTTCCTGCAATGTTCCATCCTATCTCCAACTAGTGCTAAATGAACTTGATCACCAGTTAAGTTGCCTAGTAAACTCTGCTCTGTTGCTCATCTTTGTCTCTTCCAGGTCTTGTGCCCTCATCACTGACTGGCTGGGGAATGTGTATAGGTGAGATAATGAAGCTGCATCCAGATCATTACTTTGAGAGAGGTAATGATGGCCAACAAGCCATATGACCTTTACAGATTACTAGGGGTGTGCAAAAAGAAGAAGTCCCCCCCCCCCCCGATATTGGTATTCCATCCTGAATATTCCCAAATATCAGTATTGGTATTGTATTGGTATTCAGATAAATATTCGGGAAACCTGAATTTATTCGGCTCCATTATACCCTATGTGGACCATTGACTTGGGATAAACCACCATTTATGGTAGTAGCCAGACTAAATTTCTGAGACTATTGTACTCAGAATATTATTTGACTGCTACTATCTGGAGATATATTGCGGAAGCTACACTGTCCAAAACAGTTTTTAGCTTATCCACCTTCAAAATTCCCATTTTCATGTGAAAATAAAATATAAATAGCTAGCCCTTATGTTTGTGGAGGTATGCTTGAAATAGAGAGACAAGATGCACATAGATTTCAGAAATAGAATCTGGAGAGCAAGAAGAAACAACTCCCCTTGCACACATGCATACAAACACACACACACACAAACACACACATATGGCATCTGTTATCAGATGTTGCAGAATCTAAAAACGATGTACAACATGCCCTTCCTAACCCCACATGTACCTCACTTAGATTGAGTATGGAGAGCATAGGTGGTCACTGCCCCGACAGTCGCTAACTAGATAAGAACAGGGCTAGAAGTGACTTAAAGATTACATTCGCTGATGCTCTCCAGCATCTATCTCTCGAATGTATCCTCTGCTGTGGAAAGAAGCTGTCCCCATTGCTGAGATGCAAAATTATTTGAAAATCATCTGGCCATGAATAGCACTTTGAATAGCCATGGTGCCTATTCTGTAAAATAATAAAATGAAACCTGGGCTCTTCAACACATGTAGACAAGATCTCCTCACCCTTTCTTCTTATATTCACTTCATTCTTTTTTTGGGGGGGGGGGGGGGGTGACAAGAAGTATTTGAGCTATTATTTCCTCCATGTGAAATTTACGGCCATCAGTTGCTATGTGGAAACCAGTGATTTTCAATTACCATTAAGTGGAAAACGCTTTCATATCATTTGTTATTTAATGGGCACATTAGTGCTAAATTAAAGAGAATGGCATGGTCCCTGGATGAGCGGATGCAAAGAAAGACTGGCTCCTGTACCTTTAATAGTTGTGCCCGAGAAGGAATTTCAGCAGGTATGAATTTTCATGTGTCTGCAGGACAACCTGCACCTACTAACTTCTATACAATACGAAACTGCAAGAGCCTTTTCCCTCTTTTTCATTATGCAAATTGATACTGTTAAAAGGATCCAGCTACATCCTAAGCACTTTCAGACATTCTAAATGGCTAGGATGAACACAGATGGAAGGAAGTGGCTCTGCCCCCGCCTACAGGTGTGTCTTTCTAGCCATCTTGTTTTTATCGCACCCTCTCTCTAGGGAGCTCATTGTCTTCATTTTATTTCCACAACAACCCTGTGAGAGAGGTCAGAGAGTGACTGGCCCAAACTCTTCAGAGATGAGTGAGCATCTGAACATGTGTCTTCATAGTCTTTGTCCAACAATCAGGGCCAGCTCCAGGTTTTTTAGACTCCCTTCTTGCCCTCCCACCCATGTGCCCCCACCAGCCTCCTGTGGCACTCCCACCACCTGCGGTCACAGCTGCCCACACTGCCTGCATTCCCTTCCCCCGGGGTGGTGGGTGCCGCTAGGGGTGCCACTGCCATGGCCGCCAGGAACGCTGATGCTTTGTGCACCACCCACATGCCCTTCTCTAGCAGCACTGGGCATCATATGCAGCTGGCAGCACAGGAGACAAAGCACTCACAAACTGGCAGTGTAAGGCATGAGGGAGTCAGCAGCAGTGGGTCCCTGGTAGCTGCCCCACCTCAGGGTACGCTGGTCCTGACCCTGCCAACAATACCCTAAAAGGGTTTCCAGTGCTGCCTGTGCAAATGCTGGGAGATTTTGAGGGTGGAACTTGTGGAGGGCTGAGTTTGGGGAGGAGATGACATCATTTGTAGGGACTTCTCTTACTCTCTGTAATAAAGGCCACACAGACATGGGGAACCCCATAGACCATCACCATGGTGGTCATTTCCAGCCATTTCTTTCTATACTTCCTCAGTTCCTTAGAGATTCTGGGATTGGGGCTGAGGTTTACCTGCCACAGGTGAGCAAATGCCCTGTCTATCCCCTAACCCTTATACCACATTAGCTGTTACTGAGCTCTCACATCAGTAGTTAAGCTGTTTTTTCCAGTTCCCAGTCACACAGAGAGATCCCTATACATGTGCAATCTATATATGTATATACACATTTCAATGAGTGCACCAGGGATTGTGTCTGACACTAGCTTGCCACAATTTTACTCCTCACTGGTGTCAGCTAATGCTGCCATCCCCTGCCCAGGAGGTGGCATGGGTTGTCCAGCAACGTGGGATTCTTGGAATGGTCACTTTCGTTTCCGTCCCTGCTTGCTTATCACTTGCCGCCTAGCACTGACCTTGGTAGCTTGTTAGTGTCTATTGATGTATCTTCCCGCTTTTTCTTGTGAGAACCTGTAGCCAGTATATTGGGCGCCTTTTTACTGATTTATGTGATTGGTTGCATTCCATTGAGAGACCCTATTTGAATTCTGTATAATTGCCCTGTCCGGGGGATCCTTCTAACCGTTACTGACACAGAACGTGTAGATGACCCAGCAAACCTCTCTCAATAAAGATCAGCCTTCTTTAAGGATGCTTGTTGTGACTGACTCTGTAGGACTCTCACAAGTGGATGTTCATTCTACCCACAAAGCAGCTTAAAAGAGATACCCTGGAAGCTCTTTACAAATTCTGTCTGTGTGTGTGTGTGTGTTAGACTGCCTAGTAAGCACCTACAACACATGTCTGATTAAAATGGGCTCTAGTCCGTGAAAGGTTTTGCTCGGATAAAAACGTGTTAGTCTTTAAGATGCTCTGATACTCCCCATTTTAAATCAGCAGTGTGTGACTGGGTAAGTAGAAAAAGCTTTTGCCTGGCCCTGAAATGCTATTAAACTTGCTGCCAGACAGAGGGCAAGTGGGTGGGCGTTTGAGAAATAAGGCAAAACATGCTGGCAACAGGCCTAATTCTAATAAGCAGATGAGGTGGTAAACCTGCCCCCCCCCATGTCATTTCAGACTGCAGGTACACTGAATGGTGAAATGGTTATCCATGAACAACCATTTCTACAATTTAGGGTTGCCAGCTCCTGGCTGGGAAATTTCTGGAGATTTGGGAGGGCAGCCTAGGGAGGGCAGGTTTGAGGAAGAGGAGGGACCTCGACAGAGTACAGTGCCACAGAGCCCACCTTCCAAAGCAACAAATTTTCTGCAGGATAACTGATCTCTGTAGTCTGGCAACCAGTTATAGTCTCGAGGCCCCACCGGGAGGTTGTCAACCCTATTTTGTATCTAAAACATGAAGATGTTGGGGAGAAGCATAAGCCATAAACCTGTTGTTAGACACTGCATGCGTTGGGTCACAGCCTGAGGTTGGTTTGCTTTGCAGTGTTCTTTTGGGCTGCAGAAAAGCCTCAGATTTGTGATGGGGGAGACTGAATTCACTCTGGGACCCCGTCTCTAATCTCACTCTTCCTCTCCAGTACTGTACAAGAGCTCTGTCTCTTCCTTCCTTCCTGGTTGCACTGCTTCCTGCCTTTAATAGGATTTCATGTGGGTGGGGCAGCCCTGGGTGTGGTCCTGCTGGAAGTGAAAAACAAAGGTGGTTGGGGGCTCAATACTTGGCCTTACCTTTCTGATCCTCTCCATCTCTTGTTCCCTTTGAAGGCTTCTCCTCTGGCTTGTGTTGGCCTGGAGGTATGGGGATGTAGCAGGCCTTATTCAAGTGATTGTCTGTAAGCATGGGCCAATGGCAGAGTGCCTCACCTCTACTCTGGGCTGCATGGTGGTGTAGCCAGCCCAGGGAGTCTCCCTTCAATGCCTCCTTTTGTTGTGGTCGACCTGGTCCTTCCTCACCTGTTCTCAGATTGGGCTTCTCCTGGGGGCTTCCTCTAGTTGCACCAGCCTGCAATGGGGCCCGCATTGCCCAGGGGCCTCCACAGGTCCAGGTAGGTTTGGGGTACAGCTCCTGCTCCCCCCCCCCCACACACACACCTATGTCTTGATTTCTAGCTATCTATGTGCAGTGGTGATTTTTTTTCTTTTTTGGGATGAAGAAGAATTCAGTCTTGTGACCCCCCCCCCCCACTTGCCCTCTAAAGAAATAAAAAGTCGAGATGAGAAGTTTATCATCCCATCTGTTGACAGAAAATTAGGCCCTAGATATGTGCAAATCTCCCCCCATTTACTTGTATTTTTATATGGGCATGTGTGAGTGTGTGCACAAGTGCATGTGTACCTGGAAGTCATGGCAACCTCTGGTGACTGACCCCTAATGGGGGGCCTGGAGGATATTCAGAGAGGTGGCTGAATGAAGACTGCTCCTGCCTCCCGACTGCTGGTATTCCAAGAAGGTCTCCTGTCCAAGTACTTGCCAGCGTCGACCCTGCTTAGATTCCGAAATGTGACAAGATCGGGCTTGCTTGGGCTATCCAGGTCAGGGCCCCCCTTTTTACTTGTTATGTGGATAAAATGCATCACTAGGGCTGCCAAGTCCCCCCAGGGGCCGGGGATTCCCCCAGATCCGGCCAGCGGGGGGAACCTCTCCCCCAAAGTGAACAGATCAGGCTGATGTGTCCGGTGCCATGACGTCGCCTGGAAGTGACGTCATCACGCTGGCCATGTTGCCAGGAGACGCTCTAGCAATTGCCCTGAAAACTCTATGGTACCATAGAATTTTAGGGCGATTACCAGAGTGTCACCCAGCGACGTGCCCAGTGTGATGATGTCACTTCCGGGCAACGTCATCGCAGAGAGGGCCCAGGACTCCCCCGCTATTTTATTGGTAAGACTTGGCAACCCTATGCATCACCAACTGTAATTAGGTCTGTATATACTGAGCATGAAACCCATATCCTCCCTGTGGACAGGAGTACCTTAGGTAGAGAACAGAGCTGTGAACTGTGAATAATCTGAGGTAACTAAGCATATTTTATAGGTAACGAGGAGTAAGGCCCATTGTGGGAAGAAATACAGTGGGCTCTAGAAGGAAGCTCCATGTGAGTGTCCTGGCTGTGGCTGGTGGGGCAGCAGAGGGAAGGGGAAAATAGAGGGAGGCGAGCCATGTTTATTTCCTTCTGGTTAACTATAAGGCAGATCTGTCTCAAGTCCTTTTGCTGCCCCAAGTGGGTAGTATGGGAGGACAGCCTCATAGTAACAGGTATGGTTCCCTCCACCCCTAACTTATGTTGACTTTGGATTATGCCATAGCAGCTAAGGTAGAAAAGCACCTCCTCCTATGCCATGTCTTCTGGGTTCCAAGGGTCAGGAAAGCAGTTCCATAGCCAGCTACAGGGTTGCCAACTCTGGGTTGGGAAATACCTGTAGATTTGAGGGGTAGAGCCTGGGGAGGGCCAGATTTGGAGTGCGGAGGGATGGGTGGGCAGGTGGGCTTGCTGGGCTAGCCTGAGTAAATGGGCTGTGGAGAGTATCCTGCTGCCTGTTCCCACTCCCCCCATCAGATCTCTTTCTCCCCCCTTCCCTGCCAATCCCCCTCCTGGATGCTGCTGCTGCCCACTGCCTGCTTCTCCCTGCCTAGCTTTACAACTTGAGCAGGTATGCAGTGCTTCGGGGGAGAGAGGAAACTGCAGTTACTGGGCATTACCCCCCTCACTTGCCCTGAAGTCTGGCGGGGGAGCAGGGCTGCCTTAGAAAAAGGCTGGCTTCCAGGGGTCATTTCGTGCCGGAGCTCATTAGCATAACTCACTAGCATAACTTATTTGCATATGCCAAACCACCTGACATCACCGGAAGTAAGTCAGAAGGCAAGAAAAAGAGGGGGGGAGAGAGAAAGAAAGAAAGAAAGAAAGAAAGAAAGAAAGAAAGAAAGAAAGAAAGAAAGAAAGAAAGAAAGAAAGAAAGAAAGAAAGAAAGAAAGAAATGACAGAGAGAGAACATTTACTAATCCAACCCTCAGAAATACCGCTATACTGGGAGGATACTGGGAGGATACAGCCTTCAGAAGGCTGGTAGGAGGAACAAGGACCTTTCCAAGGGACAGGTCATTTTGCTGCAGCCATGACAGAAGCAGGCATTCCCCCACGAAGGGGGGCTGGCACCAACTCCCCAAGCTGAGCTCCCCCAAGTTCCTGCTCGAAATGACCCCTGCTGGCTTCTAAGGAGTTTCACTAATTAACTTTGATTTAATTAGCTGGTGCCCCCCCCAGGCCCCTCCCCAAAATATCCCTAGCTATGGGGCTGACTCCAGTGACCATTTAAGGGAAGATTGGGATATTTTACTTCAGCACTCCCAAAAGCAACAGCAAACTGTTTAGAATGTTAGAGGCAAAGGCCAATCTGGCCACATATGCAAATGACCTTTGTGTTCCAACTGGCTATGAGGGGGGAGAGGAACAGCAAACTGTTCAGAATGTTGGAGGTGAGACTCAGGCTTGCCAGTGGATAGAGACAGCTTCTGAGTGACACATCAGGGAGCCAACTAATTTGGGAACATGTGGAATGTTCAGGAGACTCCATGACCAAACGCAATTATATATAAGGGAGATGATTACAGGCAACTAGACCACAAAGATCTATGTTCCTCAGAAACTGGCATTTCTCTACAAGGAGAAGCCATCTTCTCAGCTTTGTCTGACCTGAAGGACCGTTAAGCTTGCCAACCACAGAGATCAGTTCCTCTGAAGAAATGGCTCTTTTGGAGAATGGACTCTATGGCATTATACTCTGCTGAGGTCCCTCTTCTCCCTCCCCAGATTCTACCCTCCAAATCTCCAGGAATTTCCTAACCCAAAGTTGGCAACCCTAGGGAATGCTGAGAGGGATGGGAATGTCCATGTTTTCCCTTGCTTATTCTTGCTAAATTGCTTATGTCATGTTTACAAATGCCTGTAGAAAAACTCCTTGGCCTTTACATTTCTATATATGGAAATGTGATTTCCACAACGGAAGTAAATACCCTCATTCAGCTAACAGTGTGCTTTTGAGAATTGGGGGGGGGGGGATCACAATAAAAGGAACATTAGAAGATCAGTTTTGTGTGCAGCAGCCTGCCCTGTGTTTGTGATATGATGACATGTTGGGAAACTGGTGTGACAGTTTGACAGGTTACCATGGAAACTGCCAGGCTTGAATGCATGGATGCACAAATAAACTTCCCAGGTATCTATTATTGGTCTGGAGAAGACTTACATTCAATGAAAGCTACAGATTAGTTGAGCAAAGTGACGAACTTGGAAAACAAGATAAGGCCAGTCCAGAATCAAAATATTAATGCTTTCAACTGTGAGCAGAGTAGCCTGGTCCATCCTCTCCCCCCCTCCCCCCCCGGCCCCAAACTCTCAATATAATGGAAGGATTTCCCCGTGTCTCAGTGATGTAAGAAAGAAGTAATTTTCTGGAGAGGGGAACTCAAATCAACATAAGCAGGGGGATCACTGTAAATAGTGGGGAAATCCATACTGGACATTAATAAGTTATGCTCCCTCAAAGAATCACATTTGAAATGTTGTGAGGCGCATTATCGAAGGAATTACAAACTGGATTCATGGTATGGGCTTTTCAGTTCAGGCTTAATATACCAGATCTTTCTGGCCAAATCTCCATGTCATTTGGCATGACCATGCACTGATCAAGTGACGTCTGTAACTGCAATATCAGCTTACATCAACAGAGAGCAATTTGCTCTGTAGTATGCCCAAACCAGGAAGAGGTTACATAGCAGGGAAACTTCATGGGGAATTATCTCTGTCTCAAGACTCATCGGCTTCAACAAGCAAAGGCCAGCTTGGAGTCCCTCCCCTCCCTCATGGCACAAGCAACAGCTCTGCAGGGCCGTTTCAGGTCAGGCTGACAGCTTGGAGGTAAAGGGTTAAACCTTTCCTTTCTACACATTGTGGTCCCAAAGCAAGGTTGTAAGTTCTGGGTGGAGAAATTCCTGAAGAGGTGGGGTTAGAGCCTGAGGAGGGTTCCTCAGCAGGGTGTAATGCCACACAGGACACCCTCCAAAGCAGCCATTTTCCTCAGGGGAATTGATCTCTGTGGCCTGGAGATCAGTTGCAATTCCATGAGATCTCCCCAGAGGTTGGCAACCCTAATTCTGTATTGCTGTCCTTTAGAAAAGAGAAGCTGCTTGGGAGCTCTGACCATGGAACTCTCAGTGTCACATGTAATTCGGCCAAAAATGTGTGTTAAGGTCCTTCATTCTAAAATCAGAAATAGTCAATGTGCAGAGACGCAAACCCAGGGGCACCTTTCAAATAGTGAATGGTCAATAGGGTTGCCAGCCTCCAGGTGGGGCCTGGGGATCTCCTGCTTTTACAACTGATCTCCAGCTGGCAGAGAACAGTTCCCCTGGAGAAAATGGCTGCTTTGAAAGGTAGACTCAATAGCATTGTACCATGCTGAGGCCCCTCCCTTCCCTAAACCCCACCCTCTCCTGGATCCACCCCCAAAGTCTCCAGGTATTTTCCAACCCAGACTTGGCAACCCTAATGGTTAAAGACATCACTTCCCCACACTGGGCTAAACAGCCATTTCAGTGTTGAAAGTAGCTCATATATGTTTACCTTGTAGCATTTACAAAACCCATATAAGGTAGAACAGTATTATTTTCTCACATTGCAGATGACTTTGGGCCATGACTGGGACAACAGCTTGTCTAAGGCCATCTAATGAGTTTGAAACACACTGAGAGTAACTAGATGCCCCTGGGGTCCCCATTAATTCTTTAATCACCTATGATGAGTTGGCTCTGAGAACCTCAGGGTCATGTGCGAGGTGGTGGGGTATAATTGTCATATGGGAAACTGGGATTCATCAAATAGTGCCATAATAGATATATTTCCAAGTGTGGATGTTATAATTCCAGATATTTGGAATAACTCCAAATATTTGGAATCTAGTCAGTTTCCTGTAGAAAACAGACAGAAAATTCTGGGAAATGAAAGTGACACATATCTGAAGAAGTGTGCATGCACATGAATGCTTATACCTTGAATAAAATTTTGGTGGTCTTAAAACTGGGCTCAAACTTTGTGCTACATATTGCCTAGACTGTCTGGGATGGGATTGGGGGTGGCAAAAGATATTAATGTTTCCTATTTGGGGTTGTCATGGCATGGTTTACCAAAGAAAGCGGAACAGAAGTGAAAGCAAAGTCTTCTGGGTTCAATGTCTGTCTGTACCTGTAGAATCCTGAAGAAGGAGGCGGACCACAGTACAAATTACTTTCACATTGGTCCTTTGCACCTGAAGAAGAATAAGAATAAGAAGAAGAGATTGGATTTAAATCCCACCCTTCACTCACTTGGAGTCTCAGAGCGGCTTACAAACTCCTTTTCCCTTCCCCTCCCCACAACAGGCACCCTGTGAGGTAGGTGGGGCTGAAAGAGCTCTTTCCCAAGCTGTCCTTAAGAGAACAGCTGGTACAGAGCTATGGCTTGCCCAAGGCCATCCAGCCAGGTACAAGTGGAGGAGTGGGGAATCAAACCTGGTTCTCCCAGATTAGAGCCCGCACACTTAACCACTACACCAAACTGAAAGGCAGGTTAAACTGCTTTATAATCCCCAAGCTGTCTATTAATGTTCTGCATGGATACAAACGCAAGACACTGCCTTATACTGAGTCAAACCACTAGTCTATCAAGGTCAGTACTGTATACTATGAACACATGAATACATGAAGCTGCCTTATATGGAATCGGATCCTTGGTCCATCAAGGTCAGTATTGTCTGCTCAGACTGGCAGTGGCTCTCCAGGATCTCAAGCAGAGGTCTTTCACATCACCTCTGACCAGATCTTTTAAACTGGAGATGCTGGCAATTGAATCTGTGGGTCTTATTTATACAAAGCAGGTCTAGCAGAAAAACCAGAATTTTAGAAAGATAAGAGCAATAATAGCATAAAAAGGGGAAATGCGAGTGTGTTGTTTTCTTCCTTAATAGAGATGCTAACCCTGAATAAATCGTGCATTGTCCCAGTCCCTGCAAATTCACCCTATAGGCCATGAACTGGGGATTGCATTGGAATCTGGTATGCTGTAGTGCTTACAGGGTCAAAGTAATATTGGGGAAACTGGTGATTAAATCCCCATTCAGCCATGAATTCACTGGTAGATCCTCTCTCTTTCTCTCTCTCTCTCTCTCTCACACACACACACACACAGCCTAACCTACATCAGAGGCTTGTTGTGAAGGGGGGGGGGAGATGAAAGAGGGGAGAACTGCCTTGCTCTCCTTAAAAGAATGACTAAATTAACATGTAATAGAGATTGACTGCAACCTTATGCAGAGTTACCGCAGTCTAAAACCATTGATTTCACTGGTGTAGTTTGAAGTGCATAGGATTTTACTGTAAAAACCTAGAATTAGTATGATGCATATTTGACTTCATATTTCTAAGGATAAAAGGAAGCTATACGAGACCAAGTCCTGTGAGGAAAGGCTGAAGGAGCTCAGTATGTTTAGCCTGGAGAGGAGACGACTGAGATGCGATATGATGACCATCTTCAAGTACATGAAGGGCTGTCATATAGAGGATGTTTTCTGTGGCCCCAGAAGGTCAGACCAGAACCAATGGGTTGAAATTAAATCAGAAGAGTTTTTGGCTAAACATTAGGAAGAACTTCCAGACAGTTAGAGCGGTTCCTCAGTGGAACAGGCTTCCTCGGGAGGAATGGGCTCTCCTTCTTTGGAGGTTTTTAAACAGAGGCTAAATGGCCATCTGACAGCAATGCTGATTCTGTGAACTTAGGCAGACCATGAGTGGGAGGGCAGGAATAGTTGCATCAGTGCTTAGTTCTCGTGGCCCTTTCTTATACACTTGGTGAAATGCCGATTGCCACTTTGGAGTCAGGAAGTAATTTTTCTCCAGGCCAGCTTGGCCAGGGATCCTGGAGGGATTTTTTTTGCCATCTTCTAGGCATAGAGCAGGAGTCAGTGGGGGTGTGGGGGCATAGGCATCAACTTCAGGGGGGCTGGGGAGCTGGAGCCCCCCCAAAAAAAAAACTTTTCCAGGACGTGCTGAGCCTCCCCCGGAGACAATGGCCTGTAATGGTCTCTGGCTCAGCCCCAGCCCCCCCCCCCCCCCCAGAAATTGGAAAGTCTACACCTTTGTGGGGGGAGGTAGTTTTGAATTTCCTGCATTGTGCCGGGGGTTGGACTAGATAACCCTGGAGGTCCCTTCCAACTCTACAATTCTATGATCCCATGAGTTCAGAAAGCTCCACTGAAGTTGTCGATGGATAAAAGAAACAACCTGCAGCACAGAATGGCTTGATATTAAAATAGAAGCAAGCACAACAGCTGAAGCACAAGCATGGAATTAATAACAGAGATGACTCATTTTTAGAAATTTGATATTTTGAAACTTCATGCCTCTGTACTAGCTTGAATAAAAGACTTAACAGTATCAACAGCCACAGGAGTAATGGAAAGGTATGGTCGTTTTCATAAAACAGTAAAAGTTCACTCTTAAATAAGGAGAACGAGAGAGGGCCATTTCCCACCCAACTTAAACACTCAGAGGGTGGTTGCTTTGTTGTTGGTGGCACAATGGATCACAGTGCATGGTTTGCCTCCCTACCACTGCTGGTCGTTCTAGTGCACTTAACTTGCACTTCAAAGAATAATAACTTGGCTTATGTTTACATTCTGTGTCAGGTTTTGATCATTTGTTCTCTTTTTGAGAGGAGTATGTTAAACAGTGGGATCAGCAGACTCACTACAAGCGATCAGCTCTACTTTATTAGTGATTTCAGCAAGAGCAAGACTGCTCTCCAGAGCCTCAGCTCAGTTTAAATAGCATGCAATTGCAACACCCAAACACCCCCCCGTCCCCAGTGATAGGCTATTTACATAACGTTACTTCTTGATTGGTTACTGTCAAAGTCCTGGTGGACTATTGTTATGTGGCTCCAAGCTCAACCAGTCTCTGGAAGCACAGTCCTGCACGGTTTCAGTCCCAATACATAACAGGGTCAAATGATGCTTAGAGAGGTTGTCAGGTTACAGCAGATTTCCTTCTTGCTCTAAAATCTGAACTCCCTGATGTATTCACCTTTGGTTTCCTAAGCAATGGGAAGTAAGCAAGCCAAGGACTTACTGTCAAATACACATGATTCCACTAGTGCCTCTGAAAATACAATTGCCTCTAAAGGGGGAAAAAGACAAGGACAGCATGTAACTTCAGAGCGGCTACTGAAATCATGTGAAAAGCATGGGAGGAAAAGGTTGAGCGCTAGGGTTGCCAGACCCCCAGTGGAGGCAGAGGTACCCCACTGCCAGGCCCTGCCCCCCAGCCACCAATCAGCTGGCCAGCAGGGGGAATTACCAGGAGAAAAAGACAGGTCCAGGCCTCATCACCGACATCACACAGGAAGTAACATCATCACACTAGTGATAAACAGGCAATGCTCTGGTATTTGGGCAAAAACTCTATGGCAGAAAAAAGTTTTACCATCAAGTTTTTTGCCAAAATACCAGAACATTGCCCAGATGTCACTGGTATGATGATGTCACTTCTTGTGTGACACCAGTGACAAGGCCGTGACTTTTTCTTGCTCCTGGTAAGCCCCCCCCCCCATCCCCTGCCAGTTGCTAGGAGGGGCCTGGCAATCCTGTTAAGTTCCATTGCCCCCAAAATAGGGTTTCCAGGTCCCTCCTGGCCACCACTGGGGAATGAAGGGATAGGGTTGCCAGATCGAGGTTGGGAAACTCCTGGAGATTTGGGAACAGAGCCTGAAGACCTCAGTGGGGTACAATGCCATAGAGTCCACCCTCCAAAGCATCCATTTTCTCCAGTGTAGGAAAACTGATCTCTGCAGTCTGGAAATGAGCTGTAATTCCAGGGGATCCCCAGGTCCCACCTTGAGACTCGCATCCCTACCCCAGAAAACGTTCCTTGGTCCTCAAAGCAGTCATGTGAGGTAGCTGACTAGTTTTCTAAAAAGTTGCCAAAGATCCTAATTATTGAATTCTACCCATTGTGTCTATTTTGACCCTTAACTTGAAGGTTAAGTGAAAGCACTTTGCAAGATTGCTTCTCTGCTGAACCAAAATAAACCTTGCAAGATCAAGTAAACTGGACCTCAGTTCCTTTGCCTCTGTGGTGTTGTCATCTGAGATGTTCAGATATAAAATCTCTCAAGTAGATTATAAAAGAGCACCACATTTGCAAGTCAAGGTAAAATCAGATATAATATAGGTACCACCTCCAAATGGGTTGAAGGGCTCTGAAAAGACAGCACAGGAATTTTTAATTTCCCTTATCCACTGGGCATGCTGAACCTGAACCAAGTAGTTGGCCTCCCTGCATAGAAGTTGATCTGACTATTTGCCCAAAGCAGAGTCCTGGTATTATATGAGTTTGGTGCAGCTCCAGGTACCATCAGTCCAGCTTACAGGGAGTCTGAACGGTGATATTTAATTCACCATCTTTTAATTGTTTTAATGGTTCTTGCTGTTTTAAGAATTAATTATATTACCTGGTTTTAATTGTTCATGTACTTTGTTGCTACCTACCCTGAGCCCATTTTGGGAAGGGCAGGATATAAATTAAACTAATAAACAAATAAATATCAATAAATAAACTTGTGATCCATTATTTTTGTTCTTGTGTTTCCTCCCTCTGGATTTCCCTAGTAGGGAGCATATATTTTTCAACATTATTTGAGCATCATTAAATCACTGTTATATGTCGGTTATTCATATCCATGATGTGCAGCGTATATATAAATGTGGTGTAAATTGTGTATAAAGCCAGACAGCATGCATTTACAGGACAAATGAATCTACAAAACTGAGAGTGAAAAGCAGA
This sequence comes from Lepidodactylus listeri, assembly GCA_029233225.1. Taxonomy (NCBI): domain Eukaryota; kingdom Metazoa; phylum Chordata; class Lepidosauria; order Squamata; family Gekkonidae; genus Lepidodactylus; species Lepidodactylus listeri. The sequence continues at coordinate 28,017,385 of JARCFY010000008.1, forward strand.
GAATCATAACAGTTTACGGACATATGAATGGATGTTTTGAAAAAATGAAATAGGAGCCATTTGCTCATCCCGAATGATTTGTTCAATTGGGTGTTCACCTATTGCTCCACTGACAATTTCCAAATCTTTAAAAAAGAGAGAAGAGCAAGAGTCTAGCAGCACCTTAAAGACTAACAAAATTTGTGGCAGGGTGTGAGCTTCCGTGAGTCACCGCTCACTTGGTCAGACACAGCTAGAATGTGAGTCTCTGTCCTCATATCTTGGAGAGTGGAGTGATTTCAGATGCTATGACAATAGCTGGCAAATGGCAATAGCAGGTGTGACTGAATTACCAATCATTGCCAATGCTGATTTCTCCATGCCTACCACTCCTCTGCATATCACACCTAATCCAATCACACTTGCTATTGTCATTCACCTGCTATTGCCATTCACTTGCTATTGTCATTTGCCTATTATTGTCATTCAGCATCTGAAATCATTCCACTCTCTGAGATATAAGGACAAATGTACTCCCATTCTAGCTGTATCTGAAGAAGTGAGTGACGACTCGCGAAAGCTCATACCCTGCCACAAATTTTGTTAGTCTATAAGGTGTTACTGGGCCAGGGGTGGCCAAACTTGCTTAATGTAAGAGCCACACAGAATAAATGTCAGATGTTTGAGAGCTGCAAAACATGAACCAATATTACATTTTTTTAACAGGAAATATGCAAATTTGCTTTTTATTAACATTAAATGAGACTACCAAAAATAATAACAAAAGCAGTAAAAGCAGATAATAATTATATTTATTTGTCCAATGATATTTGTTTGCTAATGATATTTAGCTTCCCCAGCCGCCCTCCTGGGAGCCGCACAATATGTGTGAAAGAGCCGCATGTGGCTGCCGAGCCACAATTTGGCCACCCCTGTACGGTCTCTTGCTCCTTTCTACTGCTACAGACAGACTAACACGGCTGACCATCTTTTAAAACAGAATTTTCCACCAACTCTTTGGCAGGGGGAACTAGATGTTCACTAAACAGGTTCACTATATGACTCCTGCATTAGCCAAGGGGAGTGTATTATGCACATTTAAAAACAGCTACACTAGCTACTGGTTTGTTTTGAAGTTTCCTTGGAGGTGCTAGTTATGAATTTTGCAGCCTGGGACTTACATATCTGAAGGATAATCTCCTTTCATCAGTTCCTGTATGCCAACAATGGTCTTCAGGCTGCCGCTTGGTGGCCAATCCTCCCCTTCAGAGGAGCAATCCTGGCATCAGCCAGAGCCCAGCCTCTTCCATTGTGGCTTCCACTCTATGGAATGCACTTCCTGAAGAGGTGAAAGGTGCTCCTTCATCAGAGATGTTTAGGAGGCCACGAGGTCTCACAGAGATACAGAACCCTGGCCATATATCAAAACCATTGAGAGATGCCACACAGGGGTCCTTTCGTAGAAAAAGAGGTGCAGGAGCTCATTAGCATAACTCTTTAGCATATGCCACGTCCCCTGACATCTCCGGAAGGGGATGTCAGTTTCAGCCCCATTATACCCTATGGGCCATTGAAATCAATGGCAAAATCTCATAGGGTATATGAGGGGCTAGAGGAAAGGGGGTTTGAGGGAGAGGCTCCAAACTTGCAGGATAGCTGCTGGGGCCTCTCCTTGAAATACCCACCAAGTTTCAAGAAGATTGGAACAGGGTCCAATTCTATGGGCCCCTAAACAGGTTGCCCCATCCCCTCCATTGTTCTCTATGGTGGGAAAAAACGTTACTTTTTCCCACCATAGAGAACAATGGAGGGAATGGGGATAACCTGTTTGGAGGCCCATAGAATTGGAGGTCCAATCTTCTTGAAACTTGGTGATCATTTGGGGGAGAGGTCCCAGAAGCTACCCTGCAAGTTTGGAGCCTCTCCCTCAAACCCCCTCCCCTACAGCCACTTTTAAAGTTGCTGCCGAATTTCGGCGGCAATTCGGCGGCGGGCCGAATCAGATCAGAGAATCTGATTCGGCCTGTGGCTGCCCTACTGCCCCTCCTGAGCTGGCGGAGTGGCGCTCCGCCTCGCTCCGGCCCCAAAGGACCCCTGATGCCACATATCTGAAACACTTAGATTCAAATCCCTGGGCAGAACATTTCACAAAGTATGATATTGAAATTTGAAGACCAAATTTTCCTTTACAAAATGTGAATGTTAAAAGTGGATCATTTTCTAGCATTTGAGTCTCTACAGATGTCCTCAAATCCCTTTCAGTTCAGTCAGAAAACACTCCAGTCTTTCCCTGCGTCATGTTGAATCCAATGGGTTGTTAAATTAAAGCTAAAATGTTGCAAGACTCTTTGGAAATAGCTCTCTGCATTTCCCCCCCATTAACCTCCAAATTGGGTAATTAATATTAATAATTGCAAAAAAGAATGAATATTGATTAGGTTGTTATGCTGATGACTGCTGCGAAGCCTTGCATGAAAACTGAAATGAGTCTGTAAAGATCCTACGAGCAACAAACCCACCCCCCTGACCTCAGTAGCAAACCAGCACAACATTAGCAAATCATTAATGGAGAAACAGACTTAATAAATGTGTGGAATGCCCCGGGGCAATTTAGCAATGGCTTGTCAAGGCAGAAGCATGACCCAGATTGATTTCTCCACTGGTGTTATTTCTTCTGCTGCAAGGATTGCGGGAGAATCCAGTCCTAGGATGATGGTTGCCAACTCAGGCTTGGGAAATTCCTGCTGATCTGGGGCAGGACTGAAGGATGGCAGACTCTGGAGAGGTGTGGGGGAACTCAGAAGACATGTGATGCCATAGAGTCCACCATCTTCAGCTTCCCAGGACTTAATTAAATCATGTGTTCGTCCTAATGATGGTTGACCGATGCATTTACATGTTTGAATGAGTAAGTGAATCCTGTCTTCCAGTTTCGGCGATTCTAATGGTGGGCGCGCTCCTTCAGTGCTCCAATAGGAGCAACCTGTAGCACGGCAGACAGGACGGGTCCCGGACAATTCTGGTGGGACTTGGGGCCCTTGCAGGGGGCTCTCAGCCTGGGGCACAAGGGGTGCCTCTTCTGAGGCTGCAGCCAAGGGATTGAGGCTCCCCTTTGCCCCAATAGGTCCTGCCGCTGCTGTGGCATCAAGGCACCAAGAGGCGCACACTGGTGGAGCAAACAAGTGATCCAGCAAGCCTACAAAGTTTTTCTTACCTGCTTAATCATCATGGAGTAAAACATGAATGAAAGCTCCTCTTGACTGGAGATCTAGCTAAGTGGCCATCCAAAGCCCCAATTTACAATGAGGGAGGGGGAGTGAGTTTAAATCCCCCCCCCATCAACTTAAAGTGAATTTTAAAACAAAGATTTTACTCAATTTAATCGAGTAAAATATGGATCTATGAAAAGTGGCAACCTAAATAAACTTTCTCTGGCTTTATAAAACCTTCCCTGAACTGTAAACAATGACTAATCAGGCAGAAAAAATGGCAATGAGAGTGAAGCCCTCTCCAGGAACTAGTACTTCTGGTACCCAAACCAGAAGTGACCACTGACTTTCCTAACATGTTAGCTACAGCACTGCGCCCCCTGCTGGATCAGATGACTAACCTCAACAATAACTTTGAAACCCTTCAAAAACATTTTTGGTAAGCCTACCTGAGGCTGTCTCTCCTCCCCTGAATATCCTGCCCCTCCTCTTATCCCAGTAATCCTAGAGGTGGCAAGGAGACTGACCCAGCTGAGTATAAGCTGTTGCCAGGTGGAGGGAGGCCACAGTCCTTGGCTTGGGCTGGCTGGCATGCTGTTGCTGCTTGGCCCAGGCAAGTAGCACAGCCACCATTGTTGCTGCTGCCACCACCAGGCCTGGGCCCTGTCCTCCCACCATGAGGGCCCTTTTCCACAGACACTTTTGCCTCCCAGTTGGGAATGACAGTGCAATGTGACCGAGTGGGGGGCGCCTATTTTATAAACAGGATTCAGATTATTATTCTGTTATGTCTGATCACCTCCTCTTTCTTTAGATGACCAGTTTACACTAAACAGTCTCTTCAGGGTTTGTATCTCTTGTGGATGGGAGGATATCTGCCAGGTATGAATCCTTATCAAGAAGTCAGGCACCAGTGCTTTGTAAAGTCAAACTGCACAACTCTTTATTCACAGAAACACAGCAGGGGGTGGGATAGTTACACAGGATATATTGTTGCTTTTTGTAATGAGTGATTCTCTCTCTCTCTCTCTCTGCATTAACATAGGCTGTAGTTATATAACATTAAGTTGGTCACAGACTGTCTTTGGTGCATTGAAACCCTTTGGGATTTCACTCTCCAGTAACTATCTGTGGTTAGACCTTGGATTTTTTCCATCAGGCTGTCTGAGACTGACTGGTGAGCCTATTCTAGATATTTCCCAGTCTCTTCCAGGCTCCCAGTCCTTCCCTTAACCACCTCACAAGTTCCCTTGGAGAAATGTGTGTTTTGCTTTGTGACTACTGAGGAGTTCTTCAGTTTCTTCTCTTAACTCATTACCCTCTCTCTTTAGAGAGAACCAGTAAGAGCGTTATCTAGCCCCAGTTTTCCTCAAACTTAAGGCTTGCTGTATCACTCAGCTTCAGAGGCTCCTTCTCTTTCAAGAGCTTCCCAGCTAACTCTCTCTAACTGTCCACTGTCGACTGTTAACTGTCACTTCACTGAGAATTCTGAGCAACTTGCCCCCACCACTCTCAGTCATGTGACCTAGCCGCTCTCTTGCTTCGCCGCTGTTTATCAACAATCCTTAGAGTCCGTCACAGCCAGCCTGGCTGGCAATATCCTGGAACATTGGAAGGGTGGAGACTTCTTGGGAGTCGCTTTCTATTTCAAAACAGGAAGTGCTGTCATGCGGTCTAGGAATTTCAAAAATTTCTCATAGATGTACCAAAGAGATTTGAAAATGCCTAGAGCTTCATGACATCTGAAACAAGAACTGATTTCCAGATGTTCTCCCCCACTCCATTCCCCCCACTACTCCATTGAGTGAGGTTAGGGATCAGGGACCATCACCAAGAGGTCTCCTCTATTCCCAATCCACCACTGAATAAATATGAAACAACGAAGAATAGCTTTCTTTTTCTTGTCAGTTACTTTCAAATTTTACCCATTTTCTAATGACCGATTTTTTTTACTTGTTCTTGATAAAAGAAACTGTCCCTGTTTTGTTCTTTTAGGTGAGCTTTGAAAAATACTAGTGAGCACACATAGGCAAGCATTTATTTATTTAGTTTTGCATCTTTCACCCACCTTTCTTCCATCACAGAAACTCACAGAGATATACATATGGCTCCTACAAGGTTTTCCATACAGACACTGACATTTATCTGGCTCCCTCTATCATTGTCTTCTACACATGGGTGAAGACTTTTGGGGGGGAGGGGGTTGGTGTTCATTCCCTCACTGCCACTGGCCTCCTTCCTGGTTGGTGTTGTTATGGATATTTGTGCATTTCTCCAGAGCTATTTTTGGGCAGGAACGCACAGGAACAGAGTTCCGGCTGGCTCCCGAGTTGGTCACGCCCAACAGGAACTCATTAGTATAATAGGCCACACCCAACAGCAGAAACTCATTAGCATTGGCTACATTTTGGTGTCTGTGGCCTAACATGCAAAGAAATTCCTGCTACGAGAAAAGCCCTGGGTTTTGACAACAAACAAGGTAAATAGAATAAGAAGCAAAAGGTGAGTGTGGCTGGATGACTACTCTTCTGGTAATATGGGGGTGTGGCCTAATATGCTAATGAGCTGTGCTGTCAGGAGTGTGGCCTAATATGCTACTGAGTTTCTGCTGTTGGGTGTGGCCTATTATGCTAATGAGTTCCTGCTGGGCTTTTTCTACAAAAAAAGCCCTGCATCTCTCTCTATATATGTTTTATTGAATTGTATGTGAGAGTGTGTGTGCATACACACACACACAAATACTGTCAAGTCACAGCTGACTTATGGCGACCTTGTAGGGTTTTCAAGGCAAGAGACATTCAGAGGTGGTTGCCATTGCCTGCCTCTGTGTCACAACTCTGGTATTCCTTGGTGTTCTCCCATCCAAATGCTTGCCAGGGCCGACCCTGCTTAGCTGACAACAGCTAAGGAGATTAAGCTAGCCTGGGCTATCTGGTCAGGGCATTATAAATATATTTACATTTTAAATGCTGCTTTAATGTCTTGATATTTTAGTGTTCTGATGTTCACCAGCTTGAAAACCCTATTTGGGTGGCAAGTTGGCATATGAATACCCACAACATGGTATAATAGCTGGTGTGGGGCCTTAGGCAGTGATCTTTGTTGTGGGAATGCGGGGTCTCATAAGACAATCCTAAAATTGTCCCTGTTGAAAGGTCCGGCATTTCAACCCAACACTCCGGAACATACATAAATATATAAGAGGTATGAGTGATCTTGAGTCTAGAATGTCAGCCTGTACCTTTTACACTTTGGTATAGGGATATAGCCTGCAAAAGACTCTCATCAACTAGGACTGAAATGCATTTGGCACGACATCTGTTGCTGATTTTTACCTCCTAATTTATTTTTCATGGGAGCAATTTGTTCAACTCTTGCCTTTTTAAAGTATGAAAAAGCCCACACTGTTCCACGCAGTTTAATGAGAATTATGAACTCCTATTTTTTTAAAAAGGATTATTCCTTTGCAGGTGTGCCCTTAAGCAGAGGCTACTTTTAACAAAGATTGTTATCAGATCTGGTGTCAGCAAAGGGAACAAACTGAAATGTTAAGAAAGGCCACGCTCTTCCTGTTCTCTGGCTATGAATCAGTGCAGTTCAACTTCTTAGTGGAGTTAAAGATCATCAGCACAATGACATCCTCATGGCCCAGCTGTGCTCTTTCACAATGGGAGAAGGAAAAAAATATTCTACATTTGAACAAAGAACCTAAAGAATGCCCTGCTGGATAGGGTTGCCAGTTCCAGGTTGAGAAATACCTGGAGATTTGGGGGGTGGAGCCTGAGGAGGGTGGGGTCTGGGGAGGGAGGGACTTCAGTGCCACAGAGTCCACCTTCCAGAGCAGCCATTTGCTCCTGGAGAACTGATCTCTGTATCCTGGAGGTCAGTTGTGATCCCAGGAGATCTCTAGCCACCACTTGGAAGTTGGCAACACTACTGCTGGATCAGACTTGTGGCAAGGGTTACCAGATGTCCTCTTTTTTGAGTTCATGTCCTCTTTTTTTGTTGTCTATCCTCTTTTGGGCTCTTTTTTAAAAATGATGAAAACGTCATCTTTTGGGGGTGGAAGGTCAGGAATATTCCTGGTTAATAGTGATCATCACAGCTTAAATAGTAGAGGTTTTTAAAGTGAGATTCGTCATAGTGGGCACTTATTTGAAGTAGTCAGTTGGGAAATATGTCCTCTTTTTTTTGCTTCTCACAATGTGGTAACCCTAACTGTGGCCCATCTAGTCCAACATCACTGTGACCAGTCTGTTGTCCTGGAGGGCCAAGAAACTGGGCATAGAACCCAAGGCCTCTCGCTGATGTTGCCTCCTAGCATTATTATTCAAAGGTTTACTACATCTGGATATGGAAGTTCTCTTTAGTCATCTTGGCTAGTAGCCACTGAGGAAGCTTTACTCCATATATCTCTCTGCCATTGATTTTCATGGCCATTATTATATCTTTTGGCACTGAATTCCACAATTTAAAGAACAACCTTAAGCAGGCCTCCTCAGTAGGGGTCATTTTGTAGAAAAAGAGGTGCAGGAGCTCATTAGCATAACTTATTTGCATATGCCACACCCCCTGACATCACCAGAAGTGTGTCAGAAGGCAACACGCACCACTCAGGCTCCACTCCAAAAATATTTCCCAACTCAGAGCTGGCAAGCCAGCTTTACACTTTGACTAAATACACCTTAGGTTTCCTTTGCTCTTGCAGGGAAGCTACCCTACAACAAGCATGAAAATACAGATCAAGTTAGCATGATTTTGCTTTTTGCCACAGTGCATCACCATATGTGCCCACTCCTGGGCTTGTTACTTCCAGAATGGTGTTCCTGTGTGTTTCTGCTGAAAGTGATCCCTGATCCTACTCATGTCTATTCAGTGGGACTTCCTCCTCAGATTGCACTGTTAATTATTCATTGAGTAATGGAATCTTTCCTATTGTTTGACCATTCCCTTTTCTCCACTGTTGTCCAATGTAAAACACCAGCTGCAGCAGAGCCTGCCTTAGGTACATGACAATGTCTGGGGAAATGGCAGTGATTACAGAGATGGTTGTTTTAGCACTTAAAATGCTAAATTTCACTCGCATGATGATATTTGGCTAGAATGTATTGGCTGGGGCTAGAACAATCATTCATCAAAGAGCCCCAGACATACCCGCAACCAGTTCACACACTTCTGATTATGGCTTGTCATCCCACCCGGCAGTCGGAACCCATTTTATTAACATCATCATATAATGTCAAAGGCCACTTCCACAGAATCAGTGCCCGCAGAGTGCTAATTAAGGTAAACGAGCCGTTTGTCAATTGTAGATTGGTTTGAGGTTCTGACCAATTTGAAAGGAAACATGGTATCAGTTTACCTCTGTTTCACTCTTGCTCTGAATTCAGAAGGGCAGGAAAGAGGTTCCCATCCATTTAGAAGAGAGGGGTGTTCAAATACGTCCATTAAGATTACAAGCATCAGGGTTGTGGTCACCCCAAAATGCCCACTGTGCTGTTTATGATTCAGAAAGGGAAGGAGGCAGACACAATATCAAGGCCTGTTTTGTTTTTTTCCTTCCCAGGGCTTAAGGCTATCAAGAGGAGTAAGTTACTGTTGGGGAAACTATCCAAGAAACAATACAAAGAATTGTGGAAGGTCTGTGGCTCAGTGGTAAAACACAGGCTTGGCATGCAGAAGGTCCCAGGTTCAATCCCTAGCATCTCCAGTTAAAGGATCAGGTAGTAAGTGATGTGAAAGACATCTGCCTAAGACTCTAGGGCAAGAGTGTCAAACATAATGGTTCTTATCTGATCTGCGAGCAACAGGTGTGACCAAGGAAACAGGACAGGTGACTGCTTGGGGGGGGGGGGAGTGGGCAGAGCCACTCTGATTCTGACTTCACCATGGCGGAACAACCTCATCTGCAGCAGTCAAACAGAACCCCTTCACTTCGGTGGCAGCTTCACTGGTAAGTTGGGAGCAGCCACAACCACATTCATGCCAGGTCAGGGTTTCAAGGCAAGGTTGCATGCCTTGGCAACTCCAGGGATTCTGTCCTGGATGGCCATAGGGATCAACGTTTGCATGGGGGGGGGGGGGACAGACGATCCTCTGCTGGCTGCCAACACTGCCACCACATTCGCACCCCATGTGGCGGCTCTGCTTTGGCCCATGGGGGGTGTTCTTTGGCAGTTTCTTCCACACATTGGGGGCCTAGTCCTGCTGCCAAGCATGTGACTCAGTGGCCAGACCTCCCTCCCCCATGAAACACATGGAGGCCTTCAACCGCATCTGCCACCTCGTGGGAGGGTGGTGCTGGCGATTTCCAGCTATAGTGGTCACCAGGTGGCCTGGGGACTCTTCCACACATGTGGCCTTGTGCACATGGTGTCTGGTCACCCATCAGATGATCCAGTGGCTTGCCAATGATCACCCTGGCAGCCTTGGCCAGAGATGGCTGCTGCCACACAGGCATCTCCAGCTTACCAGGCTTTACTTAGCCTGGGTCTTCCTGTGCACATGGCCTTGCGCCTGGGCCATCTTTCCCCCTCCCCCAGGTCGGGGGGGGGGTAGTTGAACATCTCCCAAGTCCCCTTCCATGGTGGCTCAAGGGCAGGGGGAGCTCGCAACACCCAGCTGCTTTGTGTTTTTACCCTAGGGCCCAGGCTCACATGGTTGGCACTGGGAGCAGGCTGGGGATAGGGTTTTCCCCCTCCAGGCAGCATGGGGGTGTCTGTCCAGCACTGCACCACTGGCTCTCCAGTCCACCCATGTGTGTTTCCCTCTGCACACACCTCCAGCCCATGGGGGCCTTGCAGTGAGGACACACCAACTTGGAGTTTACCAGCTGCTGTCCTTTGTAAAGTTTGTATTTCTGGTACTTGGCATACCATTTGATGGCACACATGACCCAGCCCAACAAAGTGACCTTTATGTCAGATCCAGCCCTCATAACAAATCCGTTTGACACCTCTGCTCTAGGGGGTTGCTGCTATCAGAGTAGACAGTAGGGACAATAGATCAATGCTCTGACTCCATATAAGGTAGCTTCACATGTTTATATAATTAACCCCCACTTCTCCAGAATCACAGCCCCATTGAAACTCAATTACAGGACTGTATCCACTTGTCTTTAGATGCACTGCAGCAATCATTCACACCTGAATTAGCTTGTCCATACAGGAAAATCCAGTTGTGAATTATTGGTTTAGCACAAGCCTGAGGGCAAAACAATATACAATTGTGTGGATTCAGCTACATGTCTGGGGATGCCAAGGGTCACGTAGTTTGGCCCTCAGTTGTCAAGCAAAGAAATATTTAGGGAATGCTATGAATAATACTAATGTTGGATAAAGCTGCTCAAATCATCAAAAAAATAAAACACATTTTGGACATAGTGTTTCATTTGCTGCTGTTGTTCCCCCCTCCCCCATCTGAAATTTGGAAGCATCATTAGTTACACCTAGTTCCCTCTGGCAGTTTCTTGTAATCCTTCCCAAAATCTGTTTTGAGCACCTCACAAAATAGGAGACATGAATCAGAATGGAGAACATGTTTTACGCTCTATGCACATGATTTAAAAATTGACAGCCTTGTTTATGAATTTGGGCGGGGGAGACACAGAAAACAGAGGTACAGGTTTTCTTGTTTCTATTGCACATGAAATCAAACATTCTTCCTTTGCCAGCCATTGAATTTTCAAAGCATCCAACCAATTCAGTGCCTGAGCCTGTGTCAGGAAAGCATTTTGTACTGGGTAGGGGAACACTTGCTACAGAAGCATTTTAATAGAAGATGTTTCTTCAGAGATTTCGAAGCAATAAACAAACTTATGTCTACTGACTGCCTGGTGGGGAAAAATGCTGTGAATTCACAGCCAACTTACGGCAACCCCATGAAGTTTGCAAGAGATGTTCAGAAGTGGTTTGCCATTGCTTTGCCTCTGTGAAGCAACCCTGGACTGACTTGGTGGTCTGTCTCTCATCCAAGTACTAACCAGGGTTGACATCCCCTCCTTAGCTTTCAAGATCTAACACTATCAAGCTAGAGCCTGGGCCATCCAGGTCATGGCATTCACTAACTGGATTTCTTCTCCTGCTGATTTCAGAGTCAAAGCCCTGTCCCTTTGAAAGGGGTGAAATGTTGGCCAATTCTTTAGTGGCAAAAAAAAAAAAAGCCTGCTGGATCAAAAACAAAGGTCTATCTAGTCGGGCATCTTGTTTCCCACAGAGGTCAACCAAATGCCTCCCATAAGCCCCAGCCTGAGCCTTGAAGGCAATAGTCATTGCCAGTTATTCAGTTTTCAGAGGTATGCTGCCTCTAAACATGGTATTTTCATTAAGTCATTGTAGCTAATAGACCTTGAAAGATCTCGCCGTTGTAACATTTTCTCAACTCAAGCCCTTGAACCAACTGACCATCACTATATCTTCTGTCAGTGTACTCTGTATGTAAATTTCCCTAATTTTCCAGATCTAAAACAAAATATTTTCATTGCCCATTAACCTAGCAGATAGCCATACACCCAATTAAGTATACCTTTCCCATATCTTCCATTGTTGCTTCTTTACTGGGTATATGAGAACTGTTCTCCTCCTGAGATATTCTATTTATTTCTTTAGACATTTATACCCCACTTTTCTCCTCAATAGGGACCCAAGTGGCTTACCACATTGTTCTTCCCTCTTCCTTTTTAGCTCTACAACCAACCCCCTCTGAGGCAGGATAGGCTGAGAAAGAGAGTGACTAGTCCAAGGTCACCCAGTGAGCTTCCATGGCTGAGTACCAATTTGTACCTGATGAGCCAGTTTGGTGTAGTGGTTAAGAGTGGCAGACTCTAATCTGGTGAACCAGGGTGATTCCCCATGCCTCCACATGCAGCTGCTGGGTGACCCTGGGCCAGTCACAGTTCTTTCAGAGCTCTCTCAGCCCCTAAAACAAGTCTAGCTTGCCACTAGCATAACACTAAGAGCTAGAACTTATGGCTGCCAGACAATTCTATGGTCTCCTGGCTGTTCTACACACAGTACCATATGATAAATATTAATTATTGTTATTTATACCTGATTCTCCCATATCCTACTTTGACACTGTAACCACAACCCCACATCACCATGGGATTTTTTTTCTTTCAAAAACAACAGTAATAAAATGACATTGATGGAAAGTGCTGTCATGTCATGGCCAACTTACGATGATCCTGTAGGGCTTTCCAGGCAAGAGACGTTCAGAGGTGGTTTGCCATTGCCTGCTTCTGCACAGAAACCATGGACTCCCTTGGTGGTCTCCCATCCCAGTAGTGACCCTGCTTAGCTTCCAAGATCTGACAAGATGGGGGTTGCCTGGGCTATCCAGGTCAGGACATAATGACATTAGTCCTCTTGAAACATTACTCCTATTGAAGCTCTCTTAGAATCCTTTAGAATTCCTGCCATTTTGCCTAAGCAGAAACTTCCAAGTTTGTCTTAAATTTTTCTTTTACATTAAATTCATTGGGAAGTTTATGAGTTGGCTACTTTCAAGGTGCACAAGGCTGATATGTGAGAGAATGCTGAGATAGTGGGATATTTATATCTTTCTCCTCCATTCTTCTTGAAGTGTCTGTCAAATCTCAGTTGTTACGACCTGCCACATTCTAATGGAGTCATGCATAGCTTTGTTTGAAATAAACCAGACATTGTTATAGCAAAAGAGGTTCTGTTTTGTCAGACTAAAAATTTTATATGGAAAACTATAGGACCAGAAGGTCAGTGGGAGTCTAGGTAACAAGGATTCTTGTCAACAAGATTAGAAATATGTTTTTATGAGTGTGTCTAAACACCTATCAATTAACACATTCTTCTCTTTCTTGGTTCTGTACATTAATGTGATTGTTTAGTGCCCTGCCAGTAAATAAGGCCTGGTTTAAACATGACCACATGGAGTTTTCCGTTTTTCAATTTTTTTTCCATTTATAAATTTATATTTTTCATTTATTATGTCCATTTTATGTGGTGAGTTGTAACCTTGCCACTATAGGCATCTAAGAACATAAGAACATTAAGAGAAGCCAATGTTGGATCAGGCCAATGGCCCATCCAGTCCAACACTCTGTCACACAGTGGCCAAAAATACCAGGTGCCATCAAGAGGTCCACCAGTGGGGCCAGGACACTAGAAGCCCTCCCACTGTTGCCCTCCCCTACAAGCACCAAGAATACAGAGCATCACTTGCCCCAGACCGAGAGTTCCTATCTATTCCTTGTGGCTAATAGCCACTGATGGACCTCTGCTCCATATGCTTATCCAATTCCCTCTTGAAGCCGTCCATGTTTGTAGCCACCACCACCACCTGTGGCAATGAATTCCATGTCTTAAGCACTCTTTGGGTGAAGAAGTACTTCCTTTTATCTGTTCTAACCCTACTGCTCAGCAATTTCATGGAGTGCCCATGAGTTCTTGTATTGTGAGAAAGGGAGAAAAATACTTCTTTCTCTACTGGCTCTATCGCATGCATAATCTTGTAAACCTTGATCATGTCACCCTTCAGCCGTCATTTCTCCAAGCCAAAGAGCTCCAAGCGCCTTAACCTTTCTTCATAGGGAAAGTGTTCCAACCCTTTTATCATTCTAGTTGCCCTTTTCTGCACTTTTCCCACTGCTACAATACCCTTTCTGAAGTGTAGTGATCACACCTACCTCAAGAATTCCATGATGATAACTGTGCACATAGGGCAAATGTACAAAATATAATATATAATTTAATAATACAATCACGAATGCTAAAATATCATTTAAAAACAACAATCATATGGTTAAGCATATAAGTACCTAATCTCAATATAAAGACAAATGCCCATTCATATAAATGCAGGTTAAAAGGTACTTAATGTCTCCATTTGCAAAAACCAATACCAAACGTGTTTCAGCAATAAACCTTCCTCAGTGGTATAATTCAAACTGAGTGCTTTGTTATTTAAAGAGATACATAAAACTAATCACGCACAAAATGGACTTTACACTGAGATGTTTACCCATGGATTAGGTGGTGTCAAATATTCTTGAGATACAGTCCTGACCTGGATAGCCCAGGCAAGTCAGATCTTGCCAGATCTTGAAAGCTAAGCAGGGCCGACCCTGGCAAGTATTTGGATGGGAGACCTTCAGAAAATACCAGGGCCGGAGGCAGAGGCAGGCTATCGAGCCACTTCTCTGAATGTCCTCCATGCCCCAGTAGGAGTCACCAGAGGTTGCCATGACTTCCAGGCGCGGGCGTGCGCACACACATACAAAATGTAAAAATACCAAAAAAATCTTGAGATACAACATGGGCAACTCATCAAGATGTAAAATATCTCGTTGGCCCCTGGATCTTCTTAGGTCCAGTCTGCAGTGCTCAAAGCTCAAATGGAGTACTCAGGTACAAATGGAGGCCCCTTTGTGATATGCCTCATAAGTGATGAGACTTTTAGTGAGATCATGTGTTGTGTTCCTATTCCAAACCATCTGGAAGAACAGAGTCTGCCTAGCCTTCTGTGTGTCTGTGGTTGTCCTTCAAAGTACTAGCTTTGGATACAAATTCTACAGCTTCCATTAGAAAGTTCGCAATTTTGCAGGGGATAGGAAGCCTCTGGAACTCTGAAAATCCTTTACACCATGCAATGCATGATATGGTCTGCAATAATCAGTGCTCGCACCACACACTGTGTACACCAGCCAGGAATGCGGTAAGTCTAATGCTTAGACTAGATCTCCTTTTATGGCAGACTGGTTTCAAGTTTGGGGGCCCTTGGCATGCTGCCCTGCTGTCTTCTAATGACCCTGTTGGTCTAATGGTAGCAGCAAGGAACCCTATTCATCAAAGATATTACAGGCTTTGCAGAAATGTGACTGACATTCAAACTTGCCTTGCTCGCAATTTTTGTTTTGTGTCAAGTTGAATATCTCATGCTGACCCGCCTGGACTATTTGCTTGCATTTCAAAACAACAGGCATTCCGGGCAGCTCTCACAGCTGCAAAGCGGCAGCTTTGGGTTACAGTGGCTGGCTGGGTAGCCACTCATGACACAGGTCCATAATTCACTGGCTTGCTAGGAATATGTATGCCTCAGGGCCTCTGTGGGTAGATCATGCACTGTTTAAAATGGACAACATTGGTATGTGTCTGCTGTTTTTGCACTTGCAAGTTTAGTAGCATTAATCCACGAGCAGAATTCCTCATGCTGGTGCATGTTCACTCTTCCCTGAGTCTTCCAGATCTAACAGAGGGAGACATGAATGAGCTATGGAGAGGAAGGCGTCGTTTCCTGTCCTCCCACAATGCCAGTCAAAGCGGCAAAACAGGCCGACTGACACTTGCCTTAATGGAAAGAGATAGCTGAACAATACCGAGCGGGCCAGCTCTGTCAAGCTGCCATGTTTAGCCTGCCTATTGCTACTGGTTTCTTGAAAGTCTGGTTCAAAAGGGGCCCAGAGGACAGTTTGGTACAGAGATAAGAGGAGCAGCTGTGTCAAAGTTCCTCGTAATCTAAGATGCTGGATTCACCATCTTTCAGAAGTCAATCTGCTCCTTTTTTTCTAGTAGACAATGAGGGACTGATGTGGGGAGGAACTGGAGAAGGGGTTTTTTTACTCTTCCTTTTGTGAAGAGAGTTACTTTGGTGCTTCCTTTGTGTAGGGGACGTGAGGAATAAAGTTAGACAATGTGCACCTTTTATCTATTTGCTAGTCTTCTTCTCTTTGTTGAGGGAGATCAGTATCACTGCCAAGTGTGTCCACAGGTGACTGATGGTCAAAGAGCCTGCGGAACAGCCTCTCGCTGAAAGAGAAGTGGAGTCCTGACAAAAAGGCAATCTCAGCTTCAGAGCAATAGTCCTGGAGGAATGTAGGAGAGGTAGCTAGGCACCACTGCTGTCTTCATGGAGTGTCCCCACAATCTCTTGATGGCCATGTCATGGTGAGAAGAGATGGCCCTCCCATTCCTGTTGCCTTAAAGGTTACTCTTAGGAGAGATGAAGTTTGACAGTGGTTAAAGCACAGAACTGAAAAAGGCTCCGGTTAGGTGGCTGCTGGACTGTCCACATATATTCCCATAAAATCCGAAACCCAAGCTTCTCCCGATGCACCTATAAGTCTACTCTCCCCCAGGGCTCAGCCCATGAAGTCAAGAGGAGGAATCAGTTTCCAAGAATCAGTTTCAGGGCAAGTTCTTTGCAACATAACACAAAGATAACACTGTGTCCTTGCCTACACATCACCTTATCAAAATAAGTGATAGCCACTGCCAGCAAGATTTGCTCCCATGCAGCAAGTTATGAATCTCATATTCAGTCTGCAAAGTGTTTAGAGAATATGTAGTGATGGCAAATGCCCCTGTTTTGAATTTCAGTTTGATTGCAGATAGCAAGCAGCATTTCCCAGCACTGGGGGGGGCGGAATGTTCAGTTTTTATCTAGTGCTCAGAATGGTTCTAAATGATATGGCCAAGGATCCATGCATATGGGTCCCTGCACTGCATTCCTGGAGCCATCCTTGTCCCTTTCCCCATCTGCTTCTCACCTAACTCTCTTGACAGGAGAACATATATTTGCTAACTAGTGTTGCTATGGGGAGTAGAATTTCCTTCCTTCCTTCCTTCCCTCCCCCCCTCCCTTCCTGAAATTCACTTTTTTAGAGAAATCAGTGGCTGCGATCATATGCACAATTAGACCCGACATAGGTGTGAATGCCAGATGGATTTAAAGGGTGCAATCAGACAACACCATCTGGGAAGTGCCCCACAGCCACTGGCAACCCATCCTGTTCTGCCACAGAAGTGGAGTTAAAAGACACCAGGGAAAATTTGGTAGGAAATGAGTTGTGATGGGCCATGGGCAGGCTTTCCCCTGTCTGATCGCTCCAGCACACTCTCATGGCATTGGGATAGTCTGATCAGGCCATCCCGATTCTGTGTCGTTGTTTTTTTTCCCTTTGCAATATGTGCATCATCGCAAACTCCATAGGGAGCCCTCAGTGCGGAAATGTGATTCATCGATCCCTCATTTAAGCACATGGGAAACAAACAGCACCAAAAAAAAGACTCACCCACAGCCGTGTTTGATCACACATGGATGGGCTGCACCTGCAGCTTTAAAGGGAGGTGTGATCCTGCAACTGCGGGTCAAATTCCTCCGGAGGAAATAGCCTCACTCCCCCCTCCCCCATTTTTTCTGGCATGTGTGAGCGCAACCAGTGTAACTTTTGCAACTTGCATTTGTTTTATCTAATACACCACAAGTTGATGCTCTAGCAGAACAATGGGGGGGGGCATTGAGGAGATGTTGCCTTCCTCTGCGCATCTACAGAACAGAAATGTTGATATTTTGCAGTACTTCCCTTCTTGCCTCTCCTCTCTTCCGATTGCTCTTTGATGGAAGTGGAAGAAACTTAAAACAGACTCTAAATTCCCAGAATTGTGGGCTTCTAAGAAGAAATTAGGTAAAAAGGAATTAAGAGAATATTTCTAAATAATGCTTGAAGGCATTTTCTTTCAGGGGAGTTGTGTTATTAGCCATGGAGCAGGGGCGTTGAGTTTTTAAATCCCGGGGGGGGGGCTCTTTTGTGCACGCGCACAAAGCGCGCGCGCACGCACGGGACCATGTCCCGGCCGCTTTTTCTTTGCCCCCCGGCCGGCAGGCCCAGTTACTTACCGACTGCTTGGGGTGGTCGCTGAGCCAGTGGGCCATGGTGGCGCGCTTCCCCCCAACGCCAGGCTGCCCACAGCCCAGAGCCAACGCCAGGCTGCCCGGCTGCTGCCCCAGCCCCAGAGCCCACACTGGAGGTAAGGAGGGGAGCCTGGCTGGGAAGGAAGATTCCCCCCGAGGGCGCAGAGGGGACCTAGCTCTCCATGCGCGCTCCGTGCGTAATGCTGGCCGCGGGGGAGCGGGCGGGGAGAGCAGCGCTGACCCAGCTTCCCACGAGGGTGCTGGGATGGGGTCGGGGAGGCTCGGGCTTGCTTCCACTTCTAGCTTCCCTGAACCGTGCGCCCCGGAGGGCCCCCACTGTGCCCAGGCAGGTGGTGACGCGCGCCGGACATTCCCCCAGAGGGCACCTGGCTTCGGGCGAAGGACGCAGCCACTGCGCGCTGGGTACAGGATCCTGGGCCCACCCATCGTGCCGGCTCTTGCCCTCCCTCCACCCCCCCTCCTCCGCAGCTGCCTTCTGCCGGGCTCCTGGCGGCCCTCCCCGCCTCCCCCACCGGCGGGCGCTCCATTTTCCCGGGGGAGGCTGAGCCCCCCCCCCGGGAAATTTCGGGGGAGGCTCGAGCCCTCGAGCCCCCCCGTAGTTGACGCCTATGCCATGGAGCACTGCTAAGCTTGTATCTTTCATATTCCAGCCTTGCTCTTTTTAGTCTCTAACTTCCAAATCTAAGGGTGCAACTACATGATATGTCTAATAAATGTAGGATCCCAGGAGTGCAGCCATGAATGGATGTGTGGAGCCAGAGAAAGGGGGCAAAAAGCCCCTTTGCCACCTTTTTCATTGGTGAAAGCAGCAGAAGAGAGAAATGGAAGCTCCTTCATCCCCCTTTCGCTGCTCCCTCACCATGCCAAGCGAACAAACTTTTTAAAAGATGAGTTTCCCCAATATACGTTTGACTGCGAGTCCAGACATGGCTCCATGACCCCATACATGTTGGTTGTATTGTGTAGCTTGGCTCTGCATGGGCTCATGAAACACGTATGTTATATTAGATCAGAAATACATTGTTCATACCTTATATAGCCCTGGGCAGGTCTCCACCCCTGGTTGGTTTGAAAACAATTCACATTAATGCCAATTTTAGTGGAAACAGATGAAGATAGGTAAGCTGTGTTAGTCTGTTTGTAGCAGTAGAAAAGAGTCCAGTAGCACCTTAAAGTCTAGCAAAATTTGTGGCAGGGGATGACCTTTCGTCAGTCACTGCTCAATTCTTCAGGTGTCTGAAACTTTGTTGGTCTTAAAGGTGCCACTGGACTCAAACTTTGTTCTCCTGCTTCAAACCAATATGGCTACCCCACCTGAATCTGTCTTTTATAGGTTTATTCTCCCTTTTCGGTAAGTAGTTTTTCTAGGGAAATGTTTGGTGTTTTTATTTGTGGTTCCCCTCATATTGCCATTCTATTCTGTAATACTCATTACAGCTCTACTTTATTGCATAAATTACTTTGGTGTCTTTTTTTCTATTTATATTTAAAAAAGCAAAAAAAAAGTTTGTTTAAGAGTCTTTCCTCCCAGATTTTTCTGAGTATTGATCTGAAGTTGGACCTGGGTATACATAGGCTAAAGATTCCAAGTACATAGGTGCCCAAAATACATGTGTTTATTCTGTGCAAGCCAGGGGACACCTTTGGTGTAGTGGTTAAGTGTACGGACTCTAATCTGGTAAAACAGGGTTTGATTCCCTACTCCTCCACTTGCACCTGCTGGATGACCTTGGGCAAGCCATAGTTCTGTCACAGCTGTTCTTGAAAAATCTGTGTGATTTAGTTTGGACCTAGTGGGTGAAGCTCTTGTTTCAGTTTCCAGTTTTGTATGTTAGCTGAAGTTGGTTGTTGGTGTTGTCTCCTTAAAAATAAACGGCTGATGTTTTGAGCCAGCTTGTCTCTGCTGAATGGACCTGTTCTAAGTGCCTAAATGAGTACTCTAACCTGGGAACCCACAGCCCAAGGGGGACGTTACACTGACCTTGATAGACCAATGGTCTGGCTCAGTCTAAGGCAGCTTCTTGTGCTCATGTGTTCAAAAGGAAGCATTTATTCACCAGCACTCAAAACAATTGTGCAATTCACTCCCAGAGGATACAGTAATGGCACAGATGGCTTTAAATGGGTAAGCACACTCCATGATTTATTCTGTATTGTCTTAATCAGTAGTTACTGTTATTTAATAACTGCAGTTTTATGGCTTAATGTTTTATGCGGAATCATTATTATTGTCATCATTATTATTATCATTATGCGGAATCACTGAGAGCCAGTTTGGTGTAGTGGTTAGGAGTGCAGACTCTAACCTGGGAGAACCGGGTTTGATTCTTCTACATGCAGCTGCTGGTGTGACCTTGGGTCAGTCATAAGTTCTTTCAGAGCTGTTCTCTCAAGGGCAGTTCTTGAAAGAGCTCTCTCAGCCTCACCTACCTCACAGGGTGTCTGTTGTGGGGAGGGGCAGGGAAAGGAGATTGTAAGCCACTCTGAGACTCCTTCGGGTAGTGAAGAGGAGGGTATAAATCCAATCTCTTTTCTTCTTCATCATCGTTATGTTTGCAACCAAACTCACCGTTAACTGATTTTGCCTTGTTTTTCAGACTTACTTCTGATTGAGATCCAGTGAGGCTGTGACAGATCACATGGGGAGAAGAACTGCCATTCCTGGGATGTTCCGAGAAGCACGTCACATTGATTTCAGCAAGTATATTATCTGTCAGGCCAAAAAATGATAAAACAAACCCTTACAACCTCAGATCAGAAAAAAACAAATCTTGCAAGCAACAGAGATTAGGAACAGTGTCATCGCAAGAAGACTGTGACAAGTGTCAAACAGTCCTGCATTTGTGTGCTGTGTAAATAACTGCTGCTGTAAAGCTTATAAACAGTGTGCAGTGTGTGTGGAGGGGAAGGAATCTAGAGAAGGCCAGGGCACTCTTGGAGGGAAAAGGTGGCATAAATTAAGACCTGTTCAAGTTCCTCTAGCGGCATCTCCCAAAATAAACATTGATTGAAGTATATTTTAGAGTACCAAACTGTGGGCTTATTGTTATTACCAAGGATTCAAGGGGCAGTAATGTTTCCCAACAAATTTGTTTCTCCCAGCACGTTCTGAATCCACTGACCTTGCTCCTACCATTTTTCTTTTGACTCCTCAGCCCTATGCTGAAGGCAGCTTTGGCAGGCACCTACGAAGATGTTTTTCTCCCCATAAAGAGAAGCTTAGGTAGTTTCTTCCCCCTGGATGAAGGGGAGAGCTTCTGGTTTAAGAGACCTCAATCCTGGCCCTGGGACTGACATATATAAAGGCTGCGGTCACACTGGCAGCTTGGCGTTGTATGGTGACACTTCTAATTGTACTGGTTTAAAGTGTTGCAGGGCATATAATCCAGACAGCACACCCTGCTGTGGGTTACCCAGGCAGCCATCCCGTGGTCAAGCATCCACATTACTGCAGCGCCTCAGCTGCAGAGCACACACACATTTAAAAAATGCTGGTGGATGCGTGCGCATGTGAACTTATGCATATCTAGGCAAAAACTTTTTAAAAACACAAAAACCCCAGCGGCGGAAACGGATCTGCCGGTTCAGACGTCCCTTCTGGGTTCCTTTCGCTACAGGAGAGTTCAGATGCTGGAAAACCCAGAGGGAACCACAAACAACCCATTGATATTGGAGTTTTCCCGGTATCTGTTTATTCCACTTCCATTGTGGAACAAGACAGGCTGCCTATGACTGTGCCATGGGAGGCAGATGTTCTCGTCTGGAGGGGCCCATTTAATGCACCCAGGTAATGCTTCTGTAGGGTCACAAATTCCACGTGTGACTACAACTAAAGACTGTAGGAAGCCTGCCTGTGCTCAGAGAATATTTGCTGGAAAACTTTCAGTGCCTCTTCCCAGGTTTGTAATTGATTCTTCCACCTCATTAGTTAATCAATTTCAAAGTTAAATAGGGACTGGCTTCAACAGGCAGAGTTGCTGAAAAGGGTGAGGGGGCTACCGTAGTGGAAATGTAATTGGTTTATATGTGAAGATTCTGTAAACATTGAGCTCATTAACATTCCAGGGGTCTCTTCATTCTCTTGCTTAGACGTTCACACCTCAGCTTACTGACTTCATCTTGGTTGGCAAGTGAAAGACTTTTGAGAAGCAACCAAACAAAGTAGTGGTGACTTGCTCTGACTCAAGTCAACACATATGCTAGCAATGGAGGTAAAAATGTCCCAGCTGTTTTACTCGGGAATATAAAGTCTCTTTTCTGTTGTCGTTCCCCCCCGCCCCAAAGATGGCATTCATCAGTACATTGTCTCTGAACATGGAGTTGTCATTTACCCGTCATGGCTAATGTGCCTTGTAATGCACATTAGATCCATAAATAATGCCTTAAATTGTTGGGAATCCTGTACGGAGTTTTTGATAGGCAGTTTAAAAGGCAAGGAGGTTGGCTGTGTTTCTGGGGAATGGTCTCTTCCAGGTTCTTTCTACAGCCATCTCTGGCCATTGCACCCTTGCTTCAGGATTAGGCCTTGAGAAAACTCCCCTTCCAGATACAGCAGTCTGTGTTATCTCTTCCACCCAATCAAGACCACCTTCTCCTGACTTCAGGCCTTGCTTGCCTGAAGACCTCCTTCAAGGCTTCATGTCCATACCAACAAACTACCCATTTCCTTCCCAGTCATCTCTGCCAATTTGTTAATTCTGCCTAGACACAACTCACTTCCTGGCTGTCTCTACTCCAGAGCAGCTTAGTGCTCACAAAAGCACCCCTCTCTGGTGACCAAGATGGATCTGTTTCAGCCCATTCTCTTCTCTGCAGCTGAGCTTCTACTCATCTTTGGTCTCTGTCTTTTATTGCCTCTCTCTTCCTTTCATGTGGGGCACAGTATGGTGTGACAGTGCTTTATGAGCAGTAATAAAATATACAGCTAATTATTTTAACTGAGCTCCAGTCTGAGTGACATAGATGATGAATGTAGCTAAAAAGACTTCAATTAAAAATAAAATGATGTTTCATTGGAAGGAGCATCTATGCTATCTCTTTGGAGGAAGGTTGGGATGACAAATAAGCAATGTAGGTTGCAAAAATCAGTCTGGGTCCTGTTCTTTTAAATAAAATCTGACCCATACCAAAAGGAAATCATACACTGAGCTTCTAGCCCCAAACCAGTAGAGCTAGGGGAGGCCAGCTTACCTGCTATGATGGGAAACCTCCCACCTCCAGGGTCTCATTGCTGTTTACTGACACAAAATTGGGGGTACTGGCATGACACCACGAAGATTTGGAAATTTCCTAGAGCATCACATGAGGCCATGACATCACTTCCAGGCACACTACCAGAAGTGACATCATGGCATTGTATACCAGTTTCTGGAGTTTCCACCTCCCCCTAAGTAGCGCTCTTGACTACAAAGATCCACAAAGAAAATGGCATCCTTAAGTCATGACATAAAACTACACAACAGTGGCTCTCACTTCATGCCCAGCTTTATAGGGTTTAATTCCTGCTCTAGCCTTAGACATTCCAAGGTCCCATTTGTTGTTGGGTTGAAGGGTTCAAATTGCAATGCAAATTGTGCTCTGGAGAGCATATTCATTTTACCCTCTCCTCCACACACACTCTATAAGATACGAATGGGGTAGAGAGTTTGCTGAAGCAAGAGCAACAGACTTTTGAAAATGAGTATAAAAGTGTTTTAATCTGTAATGTCCTAATGGCGACCACGCACATTGTCAGAGAAACACACATGGCCGGGCTGGCTACTGGAGCTTCGCTTTGGGAGACAACAGCCCGGGCGGATTGTAAATCAGACCAATCGGCCACCCAAGATCCGCCTGGGGACCTATGGTATAGGGTCACTTGTAATTAACCCTATCAGGGAGATTGGGCGAGGCCGGGGGTGCAGTTTAGACATTTAAGCAGACCCCTGAGCCCCGTTCTCCAGTCATGATTTGTACCATCAATAAACTTATGAGCTGATTTAACTGCAGTGCATCTCTGGACCCAGTACTTAATATAATCAAAACAGGGCAGGCAAGCATCTATTTTTACAGGCTCATGTACAGCAGTTTCCACAGTGGAACAGAGCTGTCTAAAGCAAATTTAGTACTAGTGATGCATGCCAAGATGCCTGGAAAGTTAAGCCTTCTAATTATGCTCACAGCTGGTAGCAACGATGCAAACTATCCCTCCATCATCTTGCTGACAGTGGCTTCAACATCTATTTCAGGCAGATCAGCTGGAAGGATAAGGCTCTGTTACAATGCCCAAGCCAGTCTTTGGTTCCACCTGCTCCGATTCAGTGCCCAGTCAAACGGCAGCCATTTGTGTCAGTTGCTCAAATGATACCAATGGCTCTCATCAAGGCGCTAACTGAATAATGAAAATGGGTAGGCACAAATAATTTATTTGCCATCTGACAAAGCACAGTACAGAACTCTCCGCATGCCAATGTGTGATTGCTTTAAAAGGGTGGAAGGCAGCAGAGAGGAAGACGAAGAGACCTAATTATGAAATCCCCTGTCAGTGTAAATGGCTACATGGTATACGCCCCTGACAACGATTCGGAAACCTCGGCTCATAGCAGGTGTGGTTTGCTAAGAGTGTATTGTGAGCACATTATGTCGGTGCTCCAGTGTATGCTGTCTATTGTATTCCAAGACTGAGTTTTAACTGTTGTGTATTGACATCCCATTGTCCTACCCCATTTGGATGTAAACGAAGCCAGGGCCGGAGTTGATGGGGGAATACCGACAGGGCAGAGGCAGAGGTTTCTGTTCAGTCTCAGTCTGTGCAAAGGAACTCTCTTCTAAAAGGGTTGGGGCTGAGAGAGAAGGTGGAAGAAATAATTCCACAAGTCCAACTGTAAAAAAGATTGAAACTTTTATTAACTCTCCAGTAGGGATTCTCTAGGCTCTTGCCTGTACATAACTAATGAGTTAAACTGCTAACCACCAGAATGAGAAGTGAAACTAATCTAAAGCAATTCCTTTGTCCCTAAGGGGTTATGTCAAAAATGCAGTTCAGTGAGGAAACATCACCAAATTCACAGTGTAACTGCACTCAACAGTTTTCTTTCTTGGGCCTCTTCTTTACCCACAAGAGCCTCAGTTTTTCATCCCTGAGGAACTGAGGAGCAGGAGAAAAAAATTACCTCCACAAAGTGATGCTCTAACTCCTCTAGTCTCTATGGTAAAGCCCTTAAAGACTAGGGGAGGTCACCAGGGAGTGCCATCACCTCCTCCCCAAGCTCTACCCCTCTAAATTTCCCAACACTTGTTGAGGCAGTGTTGGGACACATACTTTTTATCCAGGTTGGCCACTCTCACCATCTATACTTACGTTACATTACAAAGGAAGCAGTTCTCACATGGATTCCCCACTGTTTTTCAACTAGATGATACTGTAATAACAGGGAAATTTCTATCTTCATGGGGCATATTTCTATCTTCATGGGACATATTCTCAAGAATTCCATGATGACTTCATGTGCTTATTTTGGCCCATGTCAACTGAAACATTCCTCTTGGGAGTGAGGCTTTTAGTATCTGTTAACCATAGAGTTCTGATGCCAAACTATCTGAAAGAAGAGAGACTATCTGACTACCTGTATGTCTGTGGTTCTTCTTCTAGTTCCTTTAGGTAGGTAGCAATTATTCCTGTGATATCCAGCCTCCAGAGCTTTGTGAGAGGGGATGAGATCTCTCACTATGTTATAGTATGTGTATGATATCTCAGAAAGAAAACAGAAATGTTTGCTTCATTACTCATAAGACCGTATGCATGTGGTGGGGGTCACAGGGGTATGTTGTGAGTTTCTAGTGAACTCGGAGAAATGATACTTTGGCCTTTGCTAGGCTGGGCAAACTTGGTTAAAGATGAAAAGAGTGTGCTGTGTTAGAAGGAATGTCTCTGGGTGTCTAAGGACAGGCCAGAACTGGGCATTCCTCCATTCACTGCAGAAACTTGTATTGTGGTTTAGACCAATGTTTCAAGGTGTTGATCAAGAAATTGTAAAAGAGTATAACTAATTTCACATGTTGGATAATGCACTTCCAACATGCTTTAGCAATCCTTTGCAGCTGAAGTGCACTGAAAGTGCATTATCCAACAAGTGTGAAATTAGCCTATGGAATACACAGCAATTTTTAGACATATTAACATTTTCAGTTTGCATGGTCTTAAAAACTTTCTAGTTTACCAAAAAGCAGACACATGAATTCGAAGCCAACAAAAATAGCTAGGGATATGCTTCCCAAAAGCCAGTAAGGAGGCATGATGATTAACAGACAGTGGAAACAATGTGTGCAGAAAGACCAATTGGGATAATCTTCTTTTGTGGCTAACTGTTGTGGTTGGATGATGTTCCTGGGAAGTAAACATCTGCTGGGTTACTCTCTCCTCTCCTGTTCCTGTCAACTGTAATTCTGTTGTATTCATAAATTTCCTGACATTTATGAATGGGTGCTTTTCCAGTCAGGTCTTTGTATTTGCGACTGCATATGCATCCCATGTACAATCAAGTAGTGTTGGAATTGGTGAACAGGAACAAATGGACCTTGGGTATGATTTTGAGCAGCTATTCAGTCCCCCCCCCAAAAAAAATATATATATATTTTAACAGTTAACCCAAAGTGGCAGATGGTGCAGTGAGAAGTCACTGAGATCAATACTCTCTGGAATTTCACAGCATCACACAGTAATTGTGAGCAATGGCCCTTCCTTGCTTCTATACTGAATGAGAGAGTAAGGGCCTGCCGAGAGGCGGGGAGGGCGGGATATAAGTTTAAAAAATAAATAAAATAAGTAAATAAGAGGCTCTCTACAGAATAAGTGAGTCTCTATTATTTGCCACTCCACTAGTGTATTTCCATGAGGTTTTCTGCCTATGTGGACCACTGGTATATTCCCCAGATGTGAGTTCAGAAACAAACGGCATCCACTGTCTCTCAAATTATTTATCTTGGTTAACTAAGATGGCTTTTTGATCCAGAGATAGGAATCCAACTTCTTGTTGCTGATCTAAACGGCCTTTTGCTTTTCAGAAATAGCTAGCAAGACAGGCTACATCTCATTACTAATGCCCAGGAGCCGTCTGATCTTTTCCCCCCATTCTTTTTCTTTGCAAGTTTGTGATCTCCTCCACAATAAAACGGGAGTACTATAGTAAAATTTTATTGCTGGGCTCACACAGTTATAAAAAATATGTTTGTTTTCTAGACTACCGATCCACATTTTGCATAGTAAAGGCAAGACTCAGGTTTAGAGCAGAGTCCAATGAAACATCAACTTGTTCTATGAGCCAAAAAGGGGTTTAAAGGAGTTATTGTTCAACAGCAGCCTCATGCTATAAGGCAAAATGCTTTTTAAAATGAAGACTTTTAAAAACCACAGTTTTTGAGACAGCAAAGAAGTCAGGCATTCAAGGGGCAAATTTCCCAGAAAGCAAGACCGCCATGTCAGCCTAAACAGTTTTGGTCACTGTATCTCCAAAAGGCCATTGCAGCGCTGCCTTTCACAAGTCCTTCCTGGTTCCCGGCAGTGCAATTGGGCCTGCCTTGCTACAAGCACTGTGCAACTGGGCCATAGTTCTCCTGGGTAGAAGGTATGCAGGGCGAGTAGGGTGAAAAACTGAAGATGAGGAGAAGATAAAGATAGGGAGGATGGGGGATGGGGGATGGAAAGGAGAGGGAGCAGGAAAGAAGGAGAGGCTATGGGGACCTTCAAGGAATGGAAAGAGGAAATAATGGGGGAGAGGGAAATTCATCCCACAAGTCCTTGTGGATTCCCACTCATGCTAGCCTAGTACTGAAATCTTAAACAACAACAACATGATTTAATGCCTAATCTGATGAAGAATTCTGGAAAATGCAAAAAAAAAAAACCTCACTCTTCTGTGTTATTTGGATTGGCCTTCATTAAAAGATATCACAGGGCTTCTGTTGTATCATATTAACCAGTTACCCAACTTGATCCTTGCAAGCTTGAGTCAGACATATTGTTGCAAGTGGAGATTCAGAGGTGGGGGAGAATCAAAGAACAGGGGAAATATTTCCAAGGTACAATAGTTACTATGGATGCATGACAGGGTGAGGAAACTAATTGCAGTTTAATAATCCAGGCAAAGAGACTATTAGAAAACACTCTTTCATTCATCCTTAAGAGTTTTAAATGGAAGCGATTAAGGTAGTTCAGCACATGATTACAGGGCAATGCGAGCCTCTCAGGGCTTCTGGTGTCAAGAACTCAAGCCTGGGTCCCCCTGGGTCATCGCTCCTTTGTACAAGGGCAGCACTCAGCCTCATGGGTCCTCGGGGTTTAATGCACCCAAATAAAGCAGACCTTTGTAAAAATATATAAAGGTTTATTATTAAATAGATTTTAAAAAACCAAAGTATTACTATGCAGCCCAGTCTCTACCGCTTAGCAGCAAAGAAATAAAAAAGCTAACTTAGAGGTGTCAAACTCATTTGTTACAAGGGCCGGATCTGACATAAATGTCACTTTATTGGGCTGGGCCATGTGTGCCATAAAATGTAACGCCAAGTGCAAGAAATACCCAATTAATGATACTATTTTTACTCAAAGTACAAACATGCATAAAACAGTAACACTCTCACAGCATTTCCTTACAGGATCTCCCTGATGCCCACCTTCCCACTTCCAATGCCCATTACACATTAGCACTGGGACAGTATACAGGGATATAATGCACAGCCTCTGTCATCTGGCAATAAAGGTAATGACCAGTTGCTCGTGGGATGGATAAGAGCCCTGAATGGGCTGGTTCTGGCCCATGGGCCATGTGTTTGACACCCCTGATCTAATACATTCAGTACCTGGTATTAGATGGCACACCTTCTTCCAGTATAAATGTCCTGGCTAGAGCTCCTCTACACAGCTGTCCATCATGATGCAGCATAACATAGCAAAACAGTACTAACATGGCAGAAATCCAGAGTTAGCATGGCCTCCCTCTGGCCTACAGCCTTATTATAATATTTTGCCCTCTGGAACCAGGTGGTTTTTCAAATCTAATCAGGGAGCTCATTTGATGGAATTCTCCAGAATTGTATAAACCTCTATCATGCCCTCCCTGTAGTCATCTCTTTTCTAAACTGTGAAGTCCCAAAGTCTTCAGCCTTTCCTTATAGGGAAGGTACTCCAACCCCTAATCATCTTTGTTCCCCTCCTCTGTACTTTTTCAGCTCTGCAATGGCCTTTTGGAGATACAGTGACCAGAACTGCACATAGTATTCCAAATGAGGCCACACCATAGACCTATACAGGAGCATTACATAGGGCTGCCAACCCCCAGGTGGGGCCTGGGGTTCTCCTGCTTTTACAACTGATCTCCAGCTGACAGACATCAGCTCCCCTGGAGAAAATGGCTGCTTTGAAGGGTGGACTCTATAGCATTATACCCTGCTAAGGCCCCTCCCCTCCCCAAACCCCACCTTCTCCTGGCTCCACCCCCAAAGTCTCCAGGTATTTTCCAACACAGACTTGGCAACCCTAGCATTACAATATCAGCCATTTTATTCTCAATCCCTTTCCTAATACTCCCTAACATAGAGTTCACCTTTTTCAAAGCTGCAGCACACTGTGTTGATACTTTCACTGAGTTAACCACTACAAATCTTTTCCCCTCTCAGTCTCAGCAAGTTCAGACCCCATTAGCCTATACTTGAAGTTGAGAAATTTTTTTTGTCCCGTTGTGCATCACATTATACTTATCAATACTGAACTTCATTTGCCACATTGACACCAACTCACCCAGTTTATGGGCATGGTCTTGGAGCTCCTCACAGTCAGCCTTGGTTTTCACCATCCTGAATAATGTGTCATCTGCAAACCTGGACACTACGCTGCTCATCTCTAGTTCCAGATCATTTAAGGATGAATTAAATAGTACCAGCCCCAATACCAATCCGTGTGGGACCCCACAGCTTACTTCCCTCTATTGTGAGAACTGTGCATTGATTCCTATTCTTTGCTTTGTGCAATTTAACCAGTTTTAAATCCATAAGAGAACTTGTTTTCTTATACCATGACTGCTAAGTTTTTCAGGAGTCTTTGGTGAGGTACCTTGTCAAAAGCCTTTTGAAAGTCCCAGTATATAATGTCAACCAGATCACCATTGTCTACATAAAGAACTCCAAAAAGTTGGTGAGGCAGGACTTACCTTTGCAAAAGCCATGCTGATTTCCCATCAGCAGTGTTGTCCTTCTATGTACCTAACAATTCTATCTTTGATTACAGTTTCTATTAATTTGCCTAGGACAGACGTTAGTCTGACTGCCCTGTAATTTCCTTGTTCCCCTCTGGTTCTCTTTTTAAAAATTGGTGTAACATTTGCTACTCTCCAGTCTTCTGGTACAGCAGCTGAATTTAGTGATAGGTTACATATACTGGTAGATAACTGTACACGTGACACTCACCCCTGTTGTTTTTCTACCTTCCTAATTGGTTAGTGGTTTAATGGTACCTAAAATGATACAGGGTCCCCAGGCCTAGTCCCCAGGCTAAGAGAAGAGCCAAAGTCCTGTGCCTTTGCCTAGGAGGAGCCTTACATTTCAGATTCCCATGGCCCCTGCCTCCCAGCGGCAACAGGAGATGGTGGGTCCTGCAATCAGCCCCAGGCAAACAGACCTTCCTCAATGAGCAACAGACCAGACAAGAGACCCAGGCAGACCCAGACAAAGCCTCCACTCTCCAGCAAGCTACAAGCACCCACTCACTCTCAAACTCTGTCCTCTCTCAAAGTAACCTCAGTTAATGCTCCCCAGTAGTTTAGCAGTCTAGGAAAGGCAAAAACCCAATCACCTTCCCAGCAGCTCTCTCGCATTCTTTCTCCCAGCCCAGCTGGCTCAGTTCTCAGTACTGACTTCCAGTATCTGGGTGCTCTGGGTGAAGGAGTGAAAGAATTACCAAGTTTTGGCAGCTCCCTCTGCATTTATCTGGCCGAGTTCAGACTGGCAATTTGACCCAATGTAGGCAACTTTCTCAAGTAGATTAAGTGGGCTGGTTCACACAGCCACAACTGTCTGGTGTTCCCTGCCGTACTCACCCCATCCTTTAACGATTTGATCCCACTTTTAAAAAGTACCAGGTGAAAGCCAGGGCATGCCGTGGAGGGCACGTTGATTGCGCTTTCCGGAAGTGTGGATGTAAAAAAGCCACAATCAAGCGGCGCTGGTAATGTGAACCCACTAATCTGGCAGGAATGTGCACAACTGTCCATGCATGCTGTGCGCTTGAGTGCACAACTGCCCACAGGGACGCTTCCGGCTCACGGAGTTAAAACTTCCAGCCATGGGATCTTGCCCCAATTGCTGCTGCGCTTATGTGCCTAAGTGCCCATGCACCTACACACAGGTCAGCAGAGTGGACCAAAGCCGTGCGCAACTGCAGCACCATCAGGAGACGCCCCACAGTGCAACTGCTCCATTCTGCCTCCTCCCCGGTTTGCTGCCGCATCAGTCGGTGCAGTGCAACCAGGAATCCCTGCCACAACTTGGCCTGGGTCTTTTTGTCCCACCTCTCTTCCACTTTATACTGCCAGTCTGTCCTCAGCCTCTGATAGTCTGGAAAACTCATGGGAAGCATTGAGAGGCTGTGAAAGCAGTTTTCTAAAGCACCATGCAGGGAGCAGAGTTGGAGCATTTTATTTAAAGTGTCTGTTTATTTTCTTGATTGCTGAAGACAGTCTGGGGGCTTTTCGAGATGGTCTCTCATCAAGGAACAGCAAAGACAAATTCCACATTCCCTTTGATAAGGCTGCCTGACTGGCTTGCCTGTCGTGGCGTGTTTATGCAAGAGAATAATTGAAAAAGCAGTGTTTGTTTCATAGTACAGACTTTACATTTATACACACACACACACACACACACACAGCCTGCACTATGAAACAAACTCTGAGAGCCAGCTTAGTGTACTAGGAGTGTGGACTCTAATCTGGGAGAACCGGGTTTGATACCCCACTCCTCCACATGCAGCTGCTGGTGTGACCTGGAGTCAGTCACAAGTTCTTTCAGAGCTGCTCTCTCAACGGCAGTTCTCAAGAGATCTCTCTCAGCCCCTCCTACCTCACAGGGTGTCTGTTGTGGGGAGGGGAAGGGAAAGGGATTGTAAGCCACTCTGAGACTCCTTTGGGTAGTGAAGGGCTGGGTATAAATCCAATCTCCTCCTCCTCCTCTTCTTCTTCATCATATATGTATATACTTGGTAGCAAAAAAGGCAGTCCATAATGTAATGGCTTCTAGTTCTTGAGGCAAACAGCTCTCTACTCTTGGTGAAAAAGTATTATTCTCTTCCTGATTCTTGGGATGCAGAGTTTTGTCTAAAGAGCAGTATAAACTGAGCCATCCAAAGCACCCAGTGTCCCTTTCTTGGAAGCCCTGCTGGGTCCATTCTTTGGAGCCCAAGACCATCATCAGCCACACTAGCCCTGCCCTACTTCACACTGCTAAACTTTTATTTTTTTTGGTCTTATACAACTCTGGAGACCAGGGGTCATTTTGTAGAAAAAGAGGTGCAGGAGCTCATTAGCATAACTCATTTACATAACTCATTTGCATATGCCACACCCCCTAACATACCGGAAGTGTGTCAGAAGGCAACACTCACCCCTCAGGCTCCACTCCACAGGTGAGTGAAACTGACCTGCTCTTCCTCCATTCCCTTCCCCATCCAATACTTTGTGCAATAAAAATAAGCGTAAAGAACACACCCTCATTCTCTTCCTGCTCCCTTGAAACCACCAGGTTTCAAGTAGACTTGAGATACCCCGGATGTGTGCACCACCCATCCCTTTCCCTTCCCCTCCCCACAACAAGACACCCTGTGAGGTAGGTGGGGCTGAGAGAGGTCTTTTGAGAACTGCTCATGAGAGAACAGCTGGGAGAACTTGTGAATGGCCCAAGGTCACACCAGCAGCTGCATGTGGAGGAGAGGGGAATCAAACCCGGTTCTCCCAGATTAGAGTCCAACTCCTGACCACTACACCAAACTGATGGGGTGGAAGTTGCTGAAGGGTTGGTGAAACTTCTCCAGTACTTATGTGCCATGTGCCCAGATAAAAAATGGTATACTTAGAAAGTTTATATGCCACCTTGAGCAGGTCTCTGGAAAAGCAGCACACAGTCATAAAAGGAACAATGATAAAATTATCAATATTAAAACAAAACATTAAAAACAATTAAGACCCTAGCAGGGCTTTCCCCGGGGCACTGCGCCTCTGCACTGCTCGGGGAAGCTGAGGAGGGGCGGGGCTTGGTCATGTGCCCGCCCCCTGGGCTCCTCACTCCCGGAGCTGCACTCCTGTGCACTCCCGCTCCAACGGACCCCTGCTGGAGACTCTGTTCTAGTGTTGCCACCCTCCCAGTGGAAGCCAGAGTTCTCCTGAAATTACAACTGAACTCCAGACAGCAGGGATCAGTTCCCCTGGAGAAAATAGCAGCTGTGGAGAGCAGATGGCATGACATCCCTGCTGAACTCCACCCTTCTCAGGCCCCTCTCCCAACCCTCAGGAGTTTCCCAGCCTGGAATTGGCAGCCCTAGTTCTAAGGATCAGGATCACCGGAAGCTAAACTGCTAGCTATGATATTATTGTCATTTCTTCATACTTCAAACAGACCTCCAGACACACACACAACATCACTCTTCAAAGTGTAGTGCTTCATCTTTTACACAAAGCAACCTCTCCAGATGAGTATGTCTTTAAACAACTAAGTTCCAGAAAATTCTACCAGAAGACATAAGAATTCTATATGAGGTTAGGGTTACCAGCCTCTAGGTGGTGGACAGAGATCTTCTGGGATTACAACTGATTTCCAGGTGACATAGATCAGTTCCCTGGAGAAAATGGCTACTTTGGAAAGTGGACTCTGTGGCATCATAGCACACTGAAGTCCCTCCCCAAACCACATCCTCCTCAGGCTGCACCCACAAAAATCTCCAGGTATTTCCTAACCTGAAGATGGCAACCCTCATTATGAAATTCACACTTGTTCAAAGCAATGCAAAATTGGGTGCCAGTTGCTTGTGAAGAAGGAGGAGGAGGAGATTGGATTTATACCCTGCCCTTCACTACCCGAAGGAGTCTCAGAGCAGCTTACAATCTCCTTTCCCTCCCCCTCCCCACAACAGACACTCCGTGAGGCAGGAGGGGCTGAGAGAGCTCTCTCTCAAGAACTGCCCTTGAGCAAACAGCTCTGAAAGAACTTGTGACTGAACCAAGTCACCCCAGCAGCTGCATGTGGAAGAGTGGGGGAACAAACCTGGTTCTCTCAGATCAGAGTCCATGCTCTTAACTACATCAAACTGACTCAAACTGGCATGTGTGAGAAAGTGTGTTGGATTACTGGATTTAGTATTTGGCTAATACTTTTTCTTTCCCTTCCTTCAAAGATCTCAGGTGATAACATGTCATTCTTCTCTCCTCCTTTTTATTCTTGCAACTAAGTGTGAGGCTTGTCTGACTGAGAGAGAGGGTGTGACTGGCCCAAGGTAACCCAGCAAGCTTCCATTTGGTAGAGTGGAGATTTGAACCTGGGTCTCCCGGATCCCAGCTTAACACTAAACACTCCACCACACTGCCTACAGCAGTACCTATTGGAAGAGCAGCAGAGAGGGCTTTCTTGTCTCTCAAGTTTGTTTAAACTGGAGTTTTTCCTTTCTCCTCCACATACAAAGAGGTTTTGAGTTTCTGGCACAAGGACTCAAAATGGATAATCTTCCAATATGACTCTCTGCAAAGGCTTATCATTCCAGCTGTCACTGGGCTCTGTTTACAGACTGAGGGAAATTTCCCTTGGTGTAGGGAAATTTTGACAGAAGGAAGGAAAGGCGCTGTGATTTTTTAATGATCAGCAAGAGAACTGAGTTATGGCAGTGTGAGACAGATGTATTTCCTGATACGTGTCCATGTTGTAACACCAAAATACTCTGTAAAGGTGCACACACAGGAGCGGCTGTGTATTAATCATCTCAGATACAATTCCACTTCAGCAGAAGTTCTGAATTGTTGACTGGTGGTGTGTACCAGCACTAACCAATTTTTTGTACAATGAGGCATTCTTAGTCCATCAAAATGTCTTCCAGTCACGTGACTATACATCTGAAGGGATTTGTATCCCAGAAAGGAATATTCACATACAGGGAAATTTGATGAAGAAAATCAGTAACCATGGCTGAAACCCAAACCATTTTCCCGACTGAACCTACTCTTGAAAACTTGAAGTCCTTAGAAGCATGGGTGTCACCACTAAGTGATAATCTGGCTACTACCAACATAGGAAATAACCTTCTTAACAAAGGCTGAGGTCACACTGGCGGCTTGGAACAGTATGGTGGTGCCTCAAATTATACCAGTTTCAAGTGTAGTGGAACATTTCATCCAGACCACACACCCTGTGGCGGGTTACCCATGCTGCCATCCCATGGGGGAGCATCCACATTAGTGCTGCGCTTCAACCATATGTGCGTATAGGCAGCAACTATTTATTTATTGATTTGATTTGATTTCTATCTCATCCCCCCCCCCCACACACACACACACACAAACCAGTGGCAGAAACAGATCTGCAAGTTCAGATGTTCCTTCCGGGTTCCTTTTGCTGCAGAAGAGTTCGGATGTCAGAAAACCCAGAGGGAGCTGTGAACAATCCATGAATACTGGACTTCCCCCGGTACCTGTTTATTCTGCTTCCATTGCAGAACACCATGGGCTGCCAGCGACTGTGCCACGGGAGGCAGATGTCCTTGTCTGGAGGGGCTGATTTATTCCACTCAGGTAACACCACTATATCTCCACAAACTGCGTGTATGACCACAGCTGAAGTCTACATGATTAGTATTGTATAGCAGTTAATGTGGTGTACTGGTTAAAGTCGGGCTAGGTCTGTAGAAACCCAGAACCTGTTCTGTGATGGATTTCACTGAATGATCTTGGGCCATTCACTCCCTCAAAATGCGGTTGCCAGCTCTGTGCTGAGAAATTCCTGGAGTTTTGGAGGGTGGGGTTTGGGGAGGGGAGGGATTTTGTGGGATATATAATGCCATAGAGTCCACCTTCCACAATGGCCATTTTCTCCATGTGATCTCTGTCGCCTGGAGATCAGTTGTGATAATGGGAGATCTCCAGCTACCACCTGGAGGCTGGCAACCCTACTCAAAACGCCTCACGTTTGTGTGTGTGTGTGTGTGTGTGTGTGTGTGTGTGTGTGTGTGTGTGTGTGTGAAATGGAGGTGTAGAAGATCAAATATGCCATGCTGAGGTTCTTTTTGGAAGGATGGGATAAAAATGGGATGGAGATGGAGGGATTTTTTAAAAGTAATGATACCGATAGTTATTTGGAGCAGTGAGAGTTGCCTCCTTGGATTGGATCCTATGATCATTCCTGCATTTCCCTCCCATCAGCAGTCCTTTCAAACCCTGGGAAAAATTTATTCCTGGAATTGTGGGACCCTTGAGGGCTGGGGGGCTGAAGTGGGGCAGGGGATAGGAGGCAAAAAAAATCACCTTTTCTGTCAGTGCAAACTTTCCCTCTGCTCACTTGAGCCTCCCAGTCCCCACAGGACCGAGGGTTGGAAAAGCCTGCTAGTGGTAGGGGCATCTTGCATTTGTGGCTCATTGGGTGCGACCCACAGTTTTTCTTGGATTAGTTTGCCTGCTTGTTTCATATAATACATAGAATCTTATAAACTTGTACAATGTGAATGAAACATACACCTTTGTTGTGTTATTTTAAAATAATAAAGAAACCCCGAGATATCGTGCTATTTCTATAAGATTCAAAAATTGTCTCAATCAAGAATGACATGCAGTTTACTTTCCCACAGCAACCAGCAATTTAAAGAGACCAACTTTGTCAAAACAATTTGTATTGCAGGAAGAAGGTGACATTAACACATTAGAAATAAATTCTGTTCATTTAACAATTGTCTGTGATTGCTTCTTTTTTTAATGCTTTCTCTTTCTCTTCTGCTTTGTTGATATCAACCTTACAGAAGTAAATATGCAAACCAGAGATGGGCACCAGAGATCACAAAGCCTCCCTGAGTCTTGTCTCAACCTTGACCTGTTTCATTCCTCCCCAAATCCCAGATTAAATAATGTTTTGACAAATGTTATGATTATTTCAGAGAACAATGTATTCTTTGTCCTCAGAAATTGTGATGGAAATACTAATACGGGCCTACCTCTTGGGGCTAGTGAAAATTAGTTTGATAATATATGTGGTTTTATTGCTGTCAATAAAAGTATTTTAATTACAACTGGACCAATGTTAGTCCCTTTTGATTTTTCAGGCCAAATGTAGTGTTTTCAGGGAGGGAGAACTATTCTGGGATAAAAAAATATCAAAAGTTCAACATCTTTTTCCAGAACGGTTTGCTGCCGTCCTTTTGATGCTTTAGTATCATTGTGTTTCTGAGTAGGATTTCCAGAATGATCCCAGGTATTCAGATATTACACAGTGAATGTGATAACATTTCACAGCATCACTGGGATGATGAAACTTTATTTGGTGTCAGGAAGTTGTTTGCTGGACTGGTCACACGGATGACCCTAACCAATCAGGCATCAATAAGGGCAAAGGGCTAATCATACTGGCCACATGACCACGGAAACATCTTTGGACAGCGCTGGCTCTTCGGCTTGGAAACGGAGATGAGCCCCACATCCCTAGAGTCATATTCGACTGGCTTTCGAGCAAGGGAAACCTTTACCTTTACCTTATGTACGTTCAGACTGAAGCCAAGAATTCCTGGATATTTTTAACACACATACAAACAAACACTGGAAAACTGCCATGAAAATGGGTCTCCATTTAGCCTCAGCCAAGTTCTCATTCATACACAACTACTTCACTCCATTTACTTTTGAGAGTGTCTCTCCTTCAGGTTCTATCGCTAGGTTTTTCCCCTTCTTTTTCCCCTCTCCCAGTCCTACCAGTGTCACAGCCAGCATCAGAAGCATTGTTATCTAACACATCTGGCACAAATTGGCTGATTAGCTTTTTATATGTATCTAGTTAAGACACTGAACTGCAGACTGGAAGACTGGCAGTTTGGCAGTTCGAGACCCAAGTGTCATGTGACAGAGTGAGTTCTCGTCTCTGGTCCCAGCTCCTGTCAACCTAGCAGTTCGAAAGCAAGAAATTGCAAGTTGATAAATAGGTACCACTTTGGTAGGAAGGTAACAGTGTTCCGTGCGCCTCGGCATCTAGTCATGCTGGCCACAGGACCATGGAAACGTCTTCAGACAGCGCTGGCTCTTTGGCTTGGAAATGGAGATGAGCACTGCCCCCTAGAGTCGAATTCGACTGCCTTTCGAGCAAGGGAAACCTAGTTTTATCTCATAGTTCAATGACTTCTTGTATTTTTTCCTTGGCAAAAAGTATGGACACATCATTTTGACTTGTACTAAAGTGAAAGCTCTGCCATTGTGTTCAGTCTTGATCCTTTTTTTACAGGCAAGAGCAACGCCATCTGGGGAAGATCAAGGCAGAATATCTAACACGAAGTCTTTGGCATCTTCCGGACTGCAGCCCTGATTGGGTTTTTCCCTGCCTCTGGAGCACCTTCCCTGATGGTGTTATTGGGGTGGTTGTTCCACGCTGCCTGTTTTTATGTGGAACTTCTCCACGTGTGTGTTGTACTTTCATTATACAGACTGTTCAGTTTTCAGCTTTTTCTCTTTCCTTCCTTTTTTGCTCTTGAGCTATTGCACTGGAGCGATGGGGCAGCTGAATGCCGCCATTGGCATATGTAAGTCACTGCCCCCAAAGCCCAGAGAGTCCTCCCTTGCCTACCCATCTGACGACTCCTACTGGGGCATGGAGGTCAGTCAGAGGAGTGGCTTGATAGCCTACTTCTGGCCTCCCAGCCCTGGTATTCTCTGGAGGTCTCCCATCCAAGTACTTGCCAGGGTTGGCCCTGCTTAGCTTCCGAGATCTGGCAAGATCTGACTTGCCTGGGCAATCCAGGTCAGGGCTGTATCTCAGTATATGACACCAATATTTCAAAGGAGATTTAAATGAGGAACTGGAATGACTGCATGCCCTCTGTACACTGAAATTATGATTGGACCACATCATACACCCCCATGTTCAAGGGACCCTCCCCTTCAAGGGGACATTTGCTATTTCCTGGTCCAAAGCATGTTTTTTATGCCAGCTGCTCCAAAGTGGGGACCCCCAAGGACAATCACACAAGTGGACACTGGGGCCGGGCTGCACCCCAAAACAATCTTTGGACTACCTCAAACAACACGTCCACACACTCCAGAGACTGTAAAGAAAAATGGTCTCTTGCTTTGCTCTGTGAAATAAAATCTTTGGTTCAGGCTGCAAGAGGTCTACAGGAACCTTCCCAGAGACAGATAGAGACAGATAGAACAGCATGACCTTGCCAGCCAAATTGCTTACAGCTGTGGGTGCTAGGGAGTACCACTTTACTTTGGTCTTCCAATTAGCACATTCCAAGCAACTGAAGTTATGGGCAAGAGGTGAGGCCTAACTGCAGTATGGTTTCGTTTCTACCCCCTCTGGTCCATCATCCTATAAATCACAAGCTTGGCAACACAGAGAGAGTTACATAGACCAAAATACTTGCTTGTTTAGGAAGCGGCAATGATAAGCTTGATAAGCCCTGCACTGGTGGGGCCGAGGTCACACACTAATCTGTCTACTGGAGAAAGAAAGAAACCTGTGTGTTTTCTCTGCACCACTCCAAGCCCAAAGGCTGCAGTGAATCATCACTGACAGTAGGAAAGCCTGCTGAAAGTAGCAAGAGGGGAACAAAAACGAGCCACCGGAAAATCAGAGCCCTTGGGATGTTTCCGAGACCTTCAGAACATGCCAGCTGAGATCGGGAAATAGCCTCTGGGGGGAAAGAGGGACTTCTCACCATGGCATAATTCCATTCCCTTTTAAGATCCCCAGCCACAAACATAAAATGGTTTCAGTTTCAAAAAGGTACAGGTGCAGAACTCTGACCAGTCTCTGTAGAACTGGGGAATGTAAATAATTTTAGCTAGGCATGTCTTATGTCTGGCACATGCTTTACTTCCTACACAGGGATCTAGTAATGCAGCAACCCCCCCACCCCCCAGGTTGAACCACATTTTGATGGCAAAGTCCCAGGAACCCAGTGCAAGGAATGCAGTCAAAAAGTTGTCCCCCTTTTTCCTGAGCACCTAAGTATTCTATGGCCATGGTCACACAGCACCCTAACCCCGGATAAAGTTCCACTGGACTTTATTCCGGGATTTTTTCTTTCGGGTTGGGATGGTCACACATCCCAACCCGGTGGCGGTGGCAGCTGGGGGAGGCAAGGCGAGGGCCACTCGCACACCCACGCCTCCCCTGAAAGCTGCAGGAGGAACATCAGCTCCCGAGCAAACTCATGCAGCAGCCTAATCACTCGCTCACCACTTTAATGCCGGTAGCTCAGGAGGAACTGGCTGGCTGGCTGGCTTGCCCCGCACTCCACTCCGGGCCCCAAGCCCCACCGGCCGCCGCCTGATCAGAAGTGAGAAGCATGCTGGGGAGGGTGTCAGGTGGCGGCGGCCAGCGGCGGCGGCTGGTGGGGCTTGTGGCCCAGAGCAGAGTGCAGGGCATTTTTTTTCCTTTCTTGCACTTGGGCACTTGAGTGCCCAAGCACCCAAGTGCAAGAAAGGAAAAAAACCCCGGAGGGATGATCAGACGGCCCTCCCTCTCAATCATTGCGAGAGAGCGCTGTCCAGATTGGCAAAATCCTGGGTTCAAAGAGTGACTCCCAGGAAAATACTTGATTTTTCCGGGGTCAGAAAATGCACAAGGAACCTGGGATTGAGCCCGCTTTGGAGTGGGAGTTGTCGCGGCCGGTCTGATCGGTCTCTTTAAATGCCGGAGGAAACAGCAGTGATTCCCATTTTAAAGGGTTGTGTGACCATGGCCTATTTGTATTGCCAGTGTTTTGCGCACATACATTCCCACATTGCTTTTCCACAGATGTTCCTACCCTGCTTTTTCCCCTGAACAGGGACAGTTCCAGGTTTTGGTGGGGGGGGCAGTAGAGAGTTCCCAGGCCCCCTCTCCCCTCCCCTGCCTCCCACCAGGCACTCATGCCCTTCCATCCACCTCCATGCCCCCCACTTGTATATCTTTCTCTTGTCTGCTCTGAAGCACTTCCACTGCCCATGCTCACAGCTGCCTAAAAGCATTTCTCCAGAGGCACCAGGAAGTGTGCAGCAGGGAGCATGTGTTGTGGAGTGCTAGGAAGTGAGTGGGGAGGGGATGCTGGCAGCAGTGGGGGCCCCAGAAACCCTGGGTCCCGGCAGCTGCCCCACCTCAGGGTATGCTGATGCTGGCTCTGCTTAAATCTATTCCAAACTGTATCAGTCCTGTATTCTAATCACTTTGATTACTTACCTAGGGCTGCCAAGTCACGCCGGGGGGCGGGGAATCCCCCGCTACAGGGTCCCCAATCTGCCAGCCCAGATTCGGCCACCGGGGGGGAACCCCACCCCTGAAGTTGTCTAATCAGGATGACTGCCCCAGCGTGATGACGTCACCCGGAAGATTGCTAGCAATCTAGCAATCGCCCCCAAAACTCTATGGTACCATAGTTTTGGGGCAATTGCCAGTGTCACCCTGGCAACGTGCCCAGCATGATGATGTCACTTCCGGGTGACGTCATCATGCTGGGGCAGTCATCCTGATTGGACGACTTCAGGGATGGGGTTCTGGACCGGGGACAGGAGTCCGCCGCCGATTGCCAGGTAGGACTTGGCAACCCTGCACTTACCAGTTCAGTCTATAATCTGCCCCAAAGCTGTGATGAGCACTGTTGTGTGTTCAGCAAACTGTTTGCCTGAATTCTGTTGAAAGTAAGTCAATGTTGCATGTGTTCTCATGTTGCTTTCCCACTGTTTCCTCCCCCTACAGCCACTGTCTCCCCATCTGACATTAAGTAGACAACACTTTAACATCTCACTGGTAGTGACTTACAGATGTGAGGTGTCTCTCAGTGTCCATATGTCTGCTTAACTCAATGTTCATTCATTGCAAAGGCAGGCAAACTATCCAGATCTGGAGCAATTTGCACATGCACATTCTCACATTGCATCATGAGAACTGGAGGCCCCTTTTGCACACACAGCCCATCTGCTAAATCCTCAGTGTTAAAACATGGACTGTTTTATCTCTGTATTCTTGGACTATTGTCCCTGCATCAGTCTGTGTTGGTCAATAGAAAATGTGAATGATTTCTGCTTAAAAACAGGTCACTCTCAAGGGAGGAAATGACTTGGGGGGGATTGCATAACAATAAGAGTCCATATTGCTGAAGACCAAGCAGTAATACACAATATTTGTGTGATTATTCTGGGAGGCAGGGTTGCTCACTCCAAATTGAGATTCTTCTGGAGATTTGGGGGTGGAGCCTGGGGAGGGTGTGGT
This sequence comes from Lepidodactylus listeri, assembly GCA_029233225.1. NCBI lineage: Eukaryota > Metazoa > Chordata > Lepidosauria > Squamata > Gekkonidae > Lepidodactylus > Lepidodactylus listeri. The sequence continues at coordinate 28,059,702 of JARCFY010000008.1, forward strand.
ATCATGCTATAGATTCCACCTTCCAAAGCTGCCATTTTCTCCCATGGGAACTGATCTCTGTAGTCAGATGCAATTCTGGGAAATCTCCAGGCCCCTCCTGGAGGCTGGCAATCCAATAGTCTCAACACCATGGCCTGAACTATATGCTCTTCCCTCAACATCTAGTCTGATGAAGAGTTCTGGAGAACTCAAAACCTCACACGCTGTTTTGTGTCAATTAGTCCTCTTTGAAGTTATTGCCTGCCTTTTTGTGTTTTACTCAGAAAGGTCATTAATTTGATCCACATATGTATTAATGCATTCCTAACAGCCCTTGGGGATATCTTTGGCATGCTTTTCAATGTCCGGGGTAAAAAGAATGCTTGACAGGAGGAGGCCCGCTTTGAACAGCCGCCTTGGAACACTCTAACAAATGTGCAGACACCTTTTCCAAAGAATCCTGTAGCCAAGTTGAAAAACAGACCCACTCGCCTTCTTTCATGTGAACTAGATCTGCTATATATGGAGCTCTCTTTTGTTTTGGAATGCCAGCTCTCATCGATATTTCAAGAGAAGAAATCTGACAGGTGTACGTGAGTCAATACAGAGCAACACAGTCCTGTCAACATTACCTTTTGGAAGACAGCAAATGTGTGATGTCAAATAGAGATAAAGTAGCAGGGGGTGGCCATCCTCATTGTGCTCTCCTTTTGAGTTCATCAGACATATCTCGCTGACCACTCTATGCTTGGCTAGGTGGACTTTCACCAATAAGACAGTCCTAATCTCTGTAGGTTCTTGAGTTGGCTTGGCACAGAGAGGGAAATACTTTCAAGAACAAAAGACTGATCATTGCCATGGCAGTATGGATCTAAAAAGACAACCTTACATAAGGCTGATGCAAAAGTGCTTACGAGAAGCATTTTTCAGATTTAAAAGTGTTGTATTTGATGATAAACAGCAGAACATGGACATAACAATTGGAGCAGTAGCATATATACACCTGGAAAAGCTGCCTTGGAACTGAATACATAGGTCAAATTTATGGAAAATCAGCCATGAGACCCAACAAGGATCTTTTATCCTGACCATAGGATCGTTTCTGGGGAAAAATAACTCATGTAACAAATTGAGCAGGATTTTCTGGGAACACAAGGAGAAATGTCCATGGTTTGTGTCTGCTGGGATTTCATTTGTATCTGCTGGGAGTTTGCTTGTTGGCGTTTTTCCAATCAGAAAATGAATCAGGAAATCAGAGTGACATTTTATACCAAGCAGAAAAATGACATTGTCACTTCAAAATGTCAATTTGAAACTTTTACAGCTACATTTAAAAAAAAAATAAGCCAGCATTTGTATATTCAATTGGTATTAATCTGCAGCCTACCCATCCTATACTTTTTGGCATAAAAACCGCAAAATATTTCTAGCTTTGTCTCTGAGCTGTGATACTCCATTTGCATGCTTGCCACTTTTATTGCACAAATCAGATAAATGCATCCCAAATGCAGTGAACCATTCTTTCCATTGGGTGGGTTGAAGGGATTTTTTTTTCTCCCTTTGCAGCAGAAATCTGAAAGTTTGAGATACAGAGTTTAATGCTGGGATTTCAACACACCAGTCTTCAAATCTATTTTTATGGGCTGGATTCCACCACCTTTTCAGGGGGCTCAATTTTGCTCAATTCTTCACCATACTATAGACTTCACATCACATTGTTTTTGCCCATGCAGGTCCCATGATCCCCAGCATTGCCCTTTCAGTAGTCAAAGGGGAATCCCTCATTCCTTTATCATCAGTGGAAAAGCTAATTAGATGCAACATTATGCCTCCAATCCTTGGCATTACAGTTTTTATACTAGAACCCTAAGTATGCATACTCAGAAGCAGGGGTCATTTCATAGAAAAAGAGGTGCAGGAGCTCATTAGCATAACTTATTTGAATATGCTACACCACCTGACATCACCAGAAGTATGTCAGAAGGCAAGAAAGAAAGAAGAGAGAGAGAGAGAGAGAGAGAAAGAAAGAAAGAGCTGGCAGAGAGGGGACTGCTACTAATCCAAGCCTCAGAAATACCACTATTCTGGGAGGATAGCTTCAGTGGTGGCTGAAGCCTTCAGAAGGCTGGTCGAAGGAACAAGAACCTTTCCAGGGGACGGTCATTTTGCTGCAGCCATGACACAAGCAGGCATTCCCCCACAGGGGCGGGCGGGCGGCTGGCACCAACTCCTGGAGCTGCACTTCCCCGAGCTCCTGCTTGAAATGACCCCTGCTCAGAAGTAAGTCCTCCTGAGGTCAATGAGACTTACTCCCCAGTAAGCACTCTTAGGACTGCAGCCTAATAATGTTAAAAATGGTGTAATGGGAATGTTAGGATTCAAGTCTGTATTTGGTATAAATGTACTAGGGTGGTTGATTTCCACATGCAAATTCCCCTCTTAGTTCTTAAGATATGCCTCCACTGGTTAAAATCCATGTGGAATCCTCTGTAAGGAATAGCTAACCCTTGAATATACACCAGATCTCACACTTAACTTCCTACAAGCAGCACTGATCCAGGCTGATATCAGGATGGTCCACTGTGTTTGGTGTCACATCCTTATGGAGGCTGCCGATTTTTGTATCACACCCTTCATTCTACCATTCACAGAATGAGAAACCCTGAAAGCAAATATACTTTCAGTGAGAACACTCTACAGCAGGGGTGTCAATCATGTGGCCCAGGGGCCAGAACTGACCTGTTCAGGGCTCTTAGGCAATTTGTGAGCAACTGGTGCAAGGGAGGGAACAGGAGACTGCTGGGGGGTGAGTGGGCAGAGCCACTGTGATGGTGGCTTCAGCACAGCAGAACAACTTCATCTTCAGCAGACAAGCAGCATGGGAGCATCTGCCCAGCATTGCACTGCTGGCTCTCCAGTCCACCCATGGGGGTTTTCCTCTGCACCCTCCCAGCCCATGGGGCCTTGCAGTGAGGATACACTAACTCACAGATTACCAGCTGCTGTCCTTTATAAAGTTTATATCTCCAGTACTTGGCATTCATTTTATGGCACATGTGGCCCAGCCTGACAAAGTGACATTTATGTCACATCCAGCCCTTGTAACAAATGAAATCGACATCTCTGCTTTACAGGCTACTAGTTCCATAATGGCAAGGGTTAACATTATCTGGATACACATAAAAAAGTGTTGTGAATTAGATCCTTAAATTGTTTTATTAAAAGGTGTAAATTACAACCAAGTTAGTTATTTCAGTGCAGGTACAATCTGGGGGTAGAGACCCACTCTTGCTATTATAAAACTTAAAACAGTTCCCCTCCCCGCAAGTGAAAAAGAAATCAATTTGTTTTACACAAAGTGGCTAGTCCCACAGCACTTTGGACAGCCCATTATGACATCATAGAACCGTTACAGTGCAGGTCTTGGGAGGTCCACAAGGGTCATAAATCCTGCCCTTAAGGTGTGGAGCCAGGCTTGACGATCCAACTCAGAGAGGGAAGAAAGGGGAAGTTCACAATGAATCGACATTTTTCCATATACACAGTCATCATCAACTACTAAATGACATTACTGCCCATTATTGCAGATTTCTACAAATGCAGTTAAGATTATACCTTTAAAATACTAGTGTAAAAAATAAAAAAAGAGGGTATATGTGTATGTTTTTCCCCTTCCTATTGTATAATTAAGCTATAAATAACATCTGCGTAAATTGCTGGGGGGGGGTCAATGAAACTTGTTAACTGATTACATTCGAGGAAGTCCCTTTCCCACACAGCAGGGTGCAGCTCCCCTAGTCAAGCGTCTTCTCTTGTTTCTTGCCTTCTTTTTTCTTTTTCTTGGATTCTGGGGAGACAAGAATAACGACAATTTCAAAGGTGCCTCTAAAATGGAGTTCAGGAGAAAGAGTCAAACTGTGGTTTCCCAACATCTGGTAAGCAAGGCATGCTTTTCGTGCAGGGAGGCAGCAGGGTTGGGAAGATTCCTGGAGATTTGGAAAAGGAGCTAAGGAAGGCTGGAGTTTGGGAAAGGGAGGGAACTCAGCAGGGATGGGAAGCCACAGAGCACCCTCCGAGGATGCCATTTCCTCCAGGGGAACTGATCTCTTGTAGCCTGGAGATCAGTTGCAATTTCAGGAGCCCCACCTGGAGGTTGCCAACTGTAGAAGACATGGTGAACATAAAAATGGGTCCCATTGATTCGTTCCTATGTCCTAAAGACTTCTAGCATCTGAAAGGATAAGGATGACTTGCCTCTGAAGGAGCCTGCCTATTTTGTTTCTATAGGAGGGATGTCTCCTGTTTGGAAGAAGGCGCGCACACAGCAGGGGTGTATTCAGAGATGCAATAGGCAACCAAGGGGGAAGGAACTCTGTGGTTTCCTCGGCATCCAAGGCAATTGAATGACCGAGTCACAGCCAATGCCCACTTGCCAGCCTTCTGCAAAGGCTGCCCAGAGAGAGGAGAAGATGCGCACAGATGCAGATAAACACACAGGGCAGACTTGTGCCCAAATGTCTCAGGCCGCCTTCATTGAGGAGGGAGGCTCTGGGTTCACAGGCAATGAATTAATATATGGCTATGCTGCTTCTCCAGAGAACTTGCTCAAGGCGCCTTACAGAGTAAACACACACTTTTAAAAAAAGTTAAGAATGAATGAGCTTTAAAAACCGTGCATTAAAAACTCCACGAGCGCAAAAAAAAGAAGAGAGTTTAAAACACTGAGCAAATTGTAATGAATCTCATAAAACCACCATCAGGCCAGAAGCAGAACAGATAACAAAGTTAAAAGATCAACCCCTTGTTTAAAAGCTGGGGCAAAAAGAAACATTTTGGCCACAAACCAAGAAGTAGGGTTGCCAGCCCCCTGCTGGAGGTGGGGATCCCCTGCCCCCAAGCCCAGCCCCCCGCCACCTATCAGCTGGCTGGTGGGGAGACTTACCAGGAGCAGGAGGGAGGCCCAAGCTACAATGCCAGAGATGCTGTGACATCAGTTCTGGCATGTACTGGAAGTGACATCATCACAACAAGGTCACAGTGATGCTCTGGTATTTGAGCAAAAACTGTGGTAGAAGCCATCTTTACCATAGAGTTTTTGCCCAAATATGAGAGCATCGCCCACGACAGCAGAACATGATGATGTCAATTCCGGTACATTTATTTATTTATTTATTCATATTTCTATCCCACCCTCCTTGCACGTGGGCTCAGGGCGGCTCACAAGGGGCACACAGCACTGGACACAACAACAGTTTAAAACATTTTAAAACAATACAGCAATAAAACAACTACAAAATAAAGTACTTCCAATAGTGATGTTATTCAGCTTAGAGGGAACACTGCTCCTTACTAGAGTCGGCACCCGGTCTTCCATAATCAGCCGGACTGGCTGCATTCAAGGCCGCCCTCATCGTCAATGTCACTTGCGATGGAGATGGTACTAGCGGTGGCGGCTCCTAGTCAAAGGCCTGGCGGAAGAGCTCCGTCTTGCAGGCCCTGCGGAATTGCATAAGATCCCACAGGACCCTGATCTCCTCTGGTAGCTCATTCCACCAGACAGGAGCCGCCACCGAAAAGGCTCTGGCCCTGGTTCCGGCGAGCCTGGCCTCCCTGGGGCCTGGGACACAAAGTCAATGTTGTGACCCTGACCAAAGTGCCTGCTGGGGTATACGCGGGGAAAGGCAGTCCCTTAGGTATGTTGGAAGTGATGACACCAAGTCATTTTCTCCATAGGAACAGATCTCTGTAGTAGGGTAGGCAGGTGCCTTTCTCCTGCTGGCAGGGGGACTGGGGGGCATTCCGGGGTGGGCGGAGACATTGTCAAGGCAACACTTTGCCTTCTGGGCAAAACTGTATGGTAAAAATGGCTACAAATCATAGAGTTTTGCCCCAAAAGTACAGTGTTGCCCCCAACATCACTGACATGATGATGTCACTTCCAGAAGTGAAAGTGTGTCGGCGACGTCGAATGGGGATGTCTGTTTGGGGGTGGAGTTTTCCCCACTGGCCAGCTGGCTGGGGGTGGGCTGGAGCCTGCAAATGTGGGGGATTCCCTGCCCCCATCTGGGGACTGGCAAGCCTGCTCTGTAGTCCAAAGATCAGCTGTGAATGTGGGTGTTCTCCAGGCTCTACTCCCAGGCATACAAATAATATCACTTTTTAGGCAATAAGTCTGTGGGTGATAGTTTTCTGAAAAATGAAGGTGGCTTGAAAACTGGGGGAGGAGGAGGACAAGAAAAGAACCAAACTGCAGCTCAAGCTGAGCTTTTTCCAGCTCTACCAGCCAACCCTATTTGGCATGCAAGCTATTGTCTCTGAGGCCTGGTTTGAAAACATGAAAATAGCAGGCAGCTCCAGATGAAACCAGGTCATGGCTCAGTGGCAAGCTGGGGGGAAAATTCATATAGACATTGATAAACACAGAGAGACCCTTCTAACCTTTCTGTTTTAATTCGGTCTTGAATCCTTGATTTTTTTTTTCCAGAGAGGAAAAGTGATTGGGAGACAGGGGAGAAAGCTTTCTTTCCTCCTCCTCCATTCCTAAAATTCTTTTAGTGTTTCTCTACATGCTGACAACAGCACGGTTGTGAACATTTTAAAATAAATACAGATAATGGTCTCTGGCAACTGGCAGAGGATGGGAGGGGGACTTAACAAGAGCGGGAGGGAGGCCCAGGCCTAATGTAAAGGCAGCCCTCGCCCCATCTGTATTCAACATGGTGCACATAGGCAAAAGCTTGGAAGTGTAACATTATGAAAAGTTCTTTATCCCCATTGTGCATTGTGATCATGGACTGGGTTCACCAACATTTTCCCAGGAGGGCTCCTGTCACCTTTAACAGTGTGCAGCAAGCAGAGATTCAGCAGAAGTTGTTTTTTTTCCCATCCTTATGTGAGCATACAGGAAAAAGTCCCACCTGCTGAATTTCTGCTTGTCTGTTATCAGTTAAAAGCACAGAAGCCCTGTGGGGTGGGGGGGTGGGGGGGAATGATTCCATGGAACTAGAGGTTGTTTTGCCTACCCAGGTCCTGTTTGCAGGGGCAGCTCCTTTAGGGTTTTCACAGCACATCTGTAAAACTACAGTTCCCAAAATCCCTTTAGGCAAGCCAAGTTGGCTTGTGTCAGCAAATCAGATTTGCAGTGCAGAAGTCTTTCTCATTGTAAATATGGAAGTTATTTAGGGGGCTGTTCAATGCCCAAATCTAGGGAGCGCTCAGTTAAGTCTGGCAAGGATTCAAATTTTTAATACTAGGATCGATTCACACACCAGAAATCTCAAGTCTAGTGGAACTACTGCTAGGCTGCTAACAAAACATTTACTTAGAACTATATCCCACTGATTTACACTGAACTTGTGCTCAGGTATGTCCACTTAGCACCACAGTTTAGTAATTTGGTAGCAATGCAACCCCGTTCTGAATAGCTGCAGGCAGCCTTTCTTTAAATATTCACCTTTACTTTTTTGTACACAACCCTTTACTATGGAAGCAGCAGGGGGAAAGCAATTATCTGAAGAGCAGGTGCCTGAGGACTGAAGCAATTTAAAGCCACAAAAGGGAAATCGAATAGAATAATTACCTTTTAAATGGGAGTCAAACCCAAACTGCGTGGCTATTTATTTTTCTACCCAGCCAGGAAGGGCTGGCATGATTTTAATTCTAACCATGGTAAATTGCATCCTAAAAAGTAACGCGAACCATAGAAAACAGTGTTGACTCACAGCTCTGATTCTGCTGATGCAATGGGATGCATGCAAAATTGAGGGCACTCATAAAAGGATGGAGAATGAAGGCGGCACATAACTTTTGATTCGTGGTCTTATTCAGTTTTCTTTTTTTTTTAAAAAAAAAAAAACCCCTCCCATTCAGCAGTCAGAGCTGCATATGTTCTTCAACAAATTAAACGGTCGTTGCAATTCTCATTTGAACAGCATCACCCAAGCTCAAACATCATCCTTCCAAAAGTTAAGCGAATAACAATGAGATTGTCCCACACACTGATCAAGAAAAATCAGGCGCTGAAAGAAAGGCGGCAATTATCCTCCTTAATAGGGGCCTAGGTCTCTTGGAATGGATTCTCAAGTTGCATCGCTGGGGATTTTAAATGGGCCTCGCATGACTGGATTCTCCTTTTCCCTCCAGGAAAAAGAACTCCCAGCACATAGAAACCTCACAGTAGCCTCCATTTCTTTCCTCTTGGTGCACCTTTAAAGGCTTGCCTCCAGATTTTGGGGGAGTCTGTGCAAAATGATTGCCAGTGCTTCCACTTCCTTGCACGCACACACTCACGCACTTCCTTAAGGCTGCCAGCCTCCGGGTTGGTGTGTGGAGATTTCCCAGAATTACAACTGAATTCCAGAGATCAGTTCTTTTGGAGATAATGGCTGCTTTGGAGGGCGGGCTCTATGGCATAGGGTTGTGAGGTCCTCCCTGGCCACTGGTGTGTGTGTGTGGGGGGGGGGAGTTAGGGTCTCCAGATCCATGCTGGGAAACTCCTGGAAATTTGGGGATGGAGCCTGGGGAGGAGAGGGACCTCAGTGGGACACAGTGTCATAGGGTCCACCCTCCAAGGCATCCATTTTCTGCAGGGGAACTAATGTCTGTAGCCTGGAAATGAGCTGCAATCCCGGTGGACCTCCAGGTCCTACCTACCATCCCAGCTATGACATAATACCATGCTGAGGTCCCTCTCCTCTCTGAACCCTGCTCTCTCCAGGCTCCACCCCCAAATATCCAGAAATTTCACAATACAGAGTTGGCAACCCTACAACTTCCCTGTGGTAGAAAGAGTACAGCATAGCTCCTTTGGACTGGGGCTATGATCAAAGCACCACATTTCATGGTGTCCTCAGCCTCCTCTCCCACCAGGAATGGGAGATCGCCTCCGAGGCCCCTGCAGCCCTTGGGCAAGCTCCTGTTTCCTGTGGGGTGGGGCAACTGAAGAAGCCCAATGTGATTGTTCTGGGCTCCTTTTAGGCTGTCCAACATTGCTAGAACGGCTTGAAGGAGCACAAAGGAGTTGTGCTGTCCTCTGGTCCTTTTCCAAACATCATCGACACCCCGGGGAGATGGCTACAGTCAAGCAACAGCCTGACCACTACTCCTAGCTGACAATTCCACTCACTCATTCAGTCATGCACGGCTTGCTGTCTGCTGCACCTCCCTCTAGAGAGCAGCAGTGCCAGAAGGGACAGTGGCTTCCTTCAGCTTCTCTGCCGACATTCCTCCCTTTGTGAAAGCCTTCGACAACATATTCCTCCCTTTGTTGTTTGGCACAAGGAAGAAGAGGAACTCCTCAGCACACTAAGGATCTAAAATAGTGAAGAGACCTTTGGGGGCCCACTTCTGCCATGGCAAACTTCCTAGAGAGAAGGGGCAGGCAGCAGTGTCTATAGCCTTCTTCTGTGGTGAGAGGTTGGCAGTGGGATCTCTGAGGTCTGAACTGCCTGGCTGGTGCCCCTCCATAAGGAAACAGGAAACCTGTCCTGGCTTAAAAAAGGATCTTTGTCCTTATTCTGTTGCTCTGCATTCCTTCTCGGGAGAAAAATCCACTCCATTATTGGTCAGCATTTGGATGGGAGACCACCACAGAATACCAGGGTCACTAAGCGAAGGCAGGCAATGGCAAACCCGCTCTGAATGTCCCTGGCCTTGAAAGCCCCATGGGGTCACCATAAGTCAGCTGCAACTTGACAGTGAAAAACATCAGTCTATCTATCTATCTCTCCATCTGTCTATCTACTGATCTGTCCGTTATGTGTGAATATGTATTTAATGTGCATAATTTATGCAAATTTATTCAATCTACCTTGTTCTGGTGGGTATTCTTCAGTGAGGCTTGGGGCTTTTTTTGCAGAAAAAGCCCAGGAGGAACTCATTAGCATAACAGGCCACACACACAACAGCAGAAACTCATTAGCATATTAGGCCACACCCCTGACAGCACAGCTCCCTCCCAGTATCGGCTTCCCCAGGTGCCCCACAGCTGCAGGGCACCCGGGGAACCCATGGAGGGGAGGCAGTTGTAAACTGCCTTCCCTCCCTGGATCGGCTTGGCTTTCCCAGGTGCCCCACAGTTTGTGAGGCACCTGGGGAACCCCAGGGACGGGGAGGCTGTAGGCGTGGCCAACTCAGAAGCCAGCCAAAACTCCGTACCTGTGCGTTCCTGCCCAAAAATAGCCCTGGTGAGGCTTACACAGCTGTGATTATTTGAGAATATGAGAATGTGACAATAAATTTAAATGTCTGCTCACTACGGTCCCAGTTGCATATATTCCTTATGTATAAAACAATTAAAAATATTGTTGCAAATATTCATTGCAGGAAGTTGAACCAGCAACACAAAAGACAGGATATAAAGTATCTGTTTTCCAAGGTTGGCGAAGGGCTTCTTTGAAATGAATGGTTAGTGATTTACTGAAATCTCTCTCCCTCTCTCTCTTTTATAAAGGAACACTATGAGTTTTTCTGTCACGCTTCTTGCATTTGCCCAGATCATATCTGTGTTTTCCAGCTTGTGATGCATCTCCACTTTTATCATTCCACAGGTGAGAGAATTGCCTCTTAAAGTTAATGTTGACATGCCGAGGATGGAGTGAAGGAGACAATAGGGAGGAAATGAAATAGAGAAGGAGAAAAAAAAAACCTTTAAGAGAGGGGAAAGCAAAGAAAGAAAGGGGGAAAGAAAGGGGGGGCAGGAAAGGAGAGAGAGAAAGAAAAATTTACCCACTTGGAATTTAATGAGAACAAACATTAGCTTATGCTGGATCTTTTACCACAATAAGCATAATCGCTCCAGGCATTTTCACAGCTGACAGGCACTGCTGAATGCCAAAGCAGGCCACTGAAACAATGCACATATAAAAACATTCGGCTATTTGTCTGCATTATTGAAGGCCTTGTTTACCCAAAGAGCACACAAGAACCATCAACGCCAGCATCCTCTTCCCTAACAGGGGCCAACCAGTTTCCCTGGAGGGCCAACAAACAGGGCACAGAGGGATGGGAAATTCTGGGTCAGCTTGACCAGTGCCATTTTATACTTGCTGTTCCACTGTTAGAAGCTTGCTGAACTGAGTATAACCTAATCTTTGTATAGCCTATTGTTTTAGCAGACTGTCAAAATAAGCGGAAACCCCCCAAATAGTCAAAACTGTTTCCTGACCAATTGTATATTATTGATAAGGATATTGTGTAATGGCTAAAAATATGCATATTGTACTGTATGTTGCACAAGGCTGAAGTCTCCCATATAAGGAAACTAATGTCTGTGCTTATACATGATTGGTTAACTATAGCAGTAGTAATGTGCATTTGTCTATAAAGATAAGTGTGGGCGGTTGAGGGGAGAAGAATTCTCTACAACTTTTAGTTGTCAAGGAGTTTTTCTAGCCCAGGTCAAAATAAAGTTGTCTTAAAGTTGCTAATTGGCTTTATGTTCTGAACCCCTCATTTGGGACCCCCAAGTTCTCTGTCAAGAGGACAAGGTCTTCCCCTGATGCCACTTAAAGAAAGTGGAACAACTGTCTTTTTGGACTGTACAACTTCAGATTGCCATGATGTGTGTGTGTGTGTGTGTGTGTGTGTGTGTGTGCGCGCGCGCACCTGAATTCTTATTGACATGAGAAGAAACAGCTGTCTTACTCAGACAAAGACCTCCTGATTAACAGAGTGAAGAACCAATGACTATAGCGGCCCTAGAGATAGAATGATAGGCTTGCCAATCTCCAGGTGGAACCTGGATGTCTCCAGGAATTACCACTGATCTCCAGGCTACAGGGATCAGTTGCCCTGGAGAAAATGGCTGCTTTGGAGGGTGGATTTAGGGTTGCCACCCTCAGGGTGGTGGCTGGAGATCTGAGATTACAAGTGATCTCCTGGCAACAGAAACCAGTTCACCTGGAGAAAATGGCTGCTATGGAAGGCAGACTCTATGGCATTATACCCTACTGAAGTCCTTCCCCTCCCCAAACCTTGCCCTCCTCAGGCTTCACCACTCCAAATCTCCAGGTATTTCCCAACCTGGAGGTGGCAACCCTAGGTAGACAGTACCCTACTGAGAATGATGCCTCCCTTCCTCTAAACCCCACCTCCCCCCATTTCCACCCCCACATTTTCCAGGAATTTCCCATCCTGGAGCATTACTGTCATCTCTCTTTCTCACTCATTCCTTTTTGCACCTGTTTGTTTGCCTAATGTGAAAAAATCCCCCATTGTTTCCCCTTGTCTAATTACTCTGAGCTGCATCTTATTCTTTTGATTTTTGTAAGTCTAATTCATATTCTACCTGCATGGGAATCCACATAATGAACTATATTAATCTGAAGAGCTCACAGGTCTCAGAGAAGGAGAAACCAAGGGTGCTCAAAAGTTGAGAGAAATCTGGCACCTTTGAAAACGTTTGCTCATTTTTTTTGTTTATGGCAGTATTGTTAATTGTACAGATGAAAGCAATTTAATTGGTCATCTGGTTTTCAAGAAATGTATTATTACATTCAATAAATTTGCATATTACTAAAGCTTTCATGCAAGTGCTTTCTAGGGTTGTCAGGTCCAAGTTGGGAAATTCCTGGAGATTTGGGTGTGGAGTTTAGAAAGGCAGTGTTTGGGAGGGGAGTGACCAGTGGGGAGGGGAAGCAGCCATTTTCTCCAAGGAGACTGATCTCTGTCATCTAGAGATCACTAGTAATTCTGTGAGAGCTCCAGGCCCCATCTGGAGGTTTACAATCCTAGTGCTTTTGAAGTATATTGGGGAGGGGACCGGTTTCCCTTCACTGAGCTAACTTACAGTGGAACAAATAAAAGCAAGTCATCACTGTTAGAATGGTATGGCATCTTTACTGTTTTCTTCATTATGATTATCTGAAATACAAATTTTTCCTGACTAGATTATCAGTCCAGAGTCAAAACAGTTTCCAGACTGAATACAGAACAAACAGAGAGAGAATCATGGAAACACGTTTCCTTTGGTCAAGACTGATTACAGCAGTGCTGTGGAAGAGTCAGATTAAAAGAAAAGACAGGTATTGCCCACAGTCCTCTGGGTGGAGCAGCAGAGTTTAGATGGTTCTGGTCTTCTCTGCCTGACCACTCACAAACAGTTGTGGTGGGTGATACTGAATACCCTTGAGAACTGATAAGGGGGTGTGCCAGAAGCCTCTGTATTATCTCCCATTTTGTTTAATACCTGCCGTAAGGCCCCTTCATGAGATTTTTTAAAGTCGTCATCGATATGCTGATGACACACAGCAATATCTTACCCTGAGTAAGCCCCCAGCTGCTGCTGTCTGTATTCTGACTTGGTGCCTGCCTGTGGCGGCCAAGTGGCTGAGGGAAAATGAACTGAGTCTGGATAGTATGGAAGTGATACTAGCTAGAAGGGCCACTGCTTTAGAGGGGATTCTGCTTCCTTCCACCCATAGTGTGCTGCTTTCAGTGAGAGACTCCTTTATGAGTTTAGGAGTCTTTCTGGATCTCATGTTGCTAGGGCAGCCAACCTGCAGGTGGTGGCTGGAGATCTCCTGGGATTACAACTAATATCTCGGTAACAGAGATTTGGAGAGAATGGCCTCTTCAGAGGGTGGACTCTATGACATTATATCCCATTGAAATCCCTCCCCACCCCAGCTGTCATGGGTCCTGGCTCTGCTGAGTCTGACTACTCCTCAGCTGAGGAAGAGGCAGGGAGCAACCCAGCCTCCTCTGCAGTCAGCCCAGAAGAAGAACCTTCCTGAGGAGGAAGAGCCCCCAGCAGCTGCACAGGAGGTGCAGCCAGAAGAGACAGATTCTGAGCCTGGCCCAGCACCCCCAGTTGAAGACAACCCGAGGCCAGACTCTTCACCTAGTTCTCCTGAGTACCCCTAGCCATAGGGCATGTCAGAGGCTGACTATGCAAGAGCGAAGGAGTGCCAGACTGCAGGTCTTACAAAGGCAATGGGAGGAGCTGTAAGTCTTGGTAGACTTGAATCCCAGGGAAGGGAGTACCTGCTCATAAACACTCCACGCACCTGCCTCAGTGTGGTAGCAACTTTGCATGCTCAGATCTGCTTCTGGTGTGTAGCAACCGCTCCTTGTTCCTGACTCCTGCAACCATGAACTCCCTGGCTATCCGATCTTTGGCTTTGTTATTCAACCTGATTCTGGACTCCGTCTCCAGCTTTCAGTGTGTAAATAACCATGGTACCAGCTGAGGCAGCACACCAGCCCAACTCCCATTTCCCTAGGCTCCAAACCTCAAAGTAACCTGGTATTTCCCAACCTGGAGCTGGAAATCCTACCTACTGGAGAAACAGGAGTCCATGATGGCAAAAAATGCATTTTTGTAGTCATATCTAGTTAGGAAGTTGGCTCCCTTTTTGCAGACAGATGAACTGGTTAATCTAAAATGCTCTACATGAGGCTTTCCTTGGAGATGACCTGGAAGCTGCAGTTGGTACAAATTGCAGTAGTTTGTCTGCTACCTGGGGGCTAGCCAATTAAAACAAGTCACTTCTAGGGATGGGCATGAACTGGCTGATAAACTAAAATTCATCACGAATTTTGGGCAGTTTGTGGTCCGTGAAGTGCTGTTCATGAACTGAAGAACCACCATGAACTTCAACGAATTTTGGTACAGTTCATAGTGGTTTGTGAAGAGCAAAAAGCAGGGGTTCACAAAAAGCAGGGTTTAAATAGCTCTGAGTCACAGCTCCAAAACCTTGCGGGGAGCAGAAAGCAGAGGTTTAAACCAATATGAACTGGGACAGTTCGCGAACCAATATGACCTGTGACAGTTTGCGAACTAGCCTCCCAGTTTGCGTGGGTTTGTGGTTCAGTTCGAACTACGAACTGAACCACAAAAATGTGGTTTGTGCTTATCCCTAATAACTGGCTGATTACTAGTTTTCAGTTGAAATTCAAGGTGGTTGTGCTCACCTTTTAGATCTCTACATGACCTGGAGCTCATATATTGAAGGGACTCCGCTTCCAGAAAGCTCATCTGCAGCAGCTCTGCAGAACCATTTGGTTGATCTGTAATTTAGACAGTGGTCACACTCATTAGTAAGTGACTGTGTTTTGTTAAGACTGAATTGTTTATGGCTTTGGTTCTGTTGTTGATTTATGGGCTGTCCTGATGAAGACTGAGAAAACCCCTGCCAGTCCGGAATAGGGTGTTGACCGCTGGAATCTTCTTGAACTTTTGTTACAGAGGATTTTCAGACCTTTTTGTACCAATTGGGGACTTTACCACACTTGTGGAACAAGTTGTATTGAGACAGCACTATACTTTATTGTTGCAGTATGTTGTCTTTACAGTGGTTATGTACTGGTTTCAATAATTTGAACTTATATTGAACAATTACACAGTGTTTGTTCTGTTGGGCAGCTCTGTTTTTAGCAGCACAGTCTATTATCAGTGCCACAGTCTGAACTCTGCCTTTTTCAGTGGCTGCCCCATGCCTCTGGAAAAGCCTAGAGTATAATGGAGCCAGGGGAAAAAAAATGAAAATCATGAATATTTCCTGAATCCCAACACCATTCCAATATAGGGATTCAGGAATATTGGGAAATATCAATGTTTTTCTAATTCTGTATACCTAAACTAAAAAAAAAAATATTTTTTTTGTGTGCACGTTCCTTTAGTTCTGACTTTGTTGGCTGGGCTTGTCTGCTACATTGGCTAGGACGCAGAGGGAAACCCTCATTCCTCAGATCTTGCTAAATCCATCAGCCAAGCCAGCATTGGAGCAAGACAAGACCAGCCAGGACAAAATACAGTCATTCCCTGGATGCAGCCTCCTAAAAAAGGTTGTTATCTCCAGCAGTCTATATTTTCCTTCTTCCTTTAGTTCTACCCAGCTCCATAGTTTTGTTTGCATAGCCAGATATTGCACAGGGGCAGCTCTGTTACTGTGAAGTAGCCAGGGGTCATTTGGGGCCGGAGCTAGGGGGAGTGGAGCTCCACCAGCTCAGGAGTGGGCACTAGGGCAGCCACGGGCTGAATCAGATTCTCTGATCTGATTCGGCCTGACGCTGAATTGCTGCCGAAATTCGGCGGCAGTTTAAAAAGCAGCTGGAGGGGAGGGGTTTGAGGGAAAGGCTCCAAACTTGCAGGGTAGCGGCTGGAGCCTCTCCCCCAAATATCCACCAAGTTTCAAGAAGATTGGACCAGGGGGTCTGATTCTACGGGCCCCCAAACAGGTTGCCCCATTCCCTCCATTGTTCTCTATAGTGGGAAAAAGTAACGTTTTTTCCTACCATAGAGAACAATGGAGGGGATGGGGCAACCTGTTTGGGGGGCCATAGAATTGGATCCCGTGGTCCAATCTTCTTGAAACTTGATGGGTATTTCAGAAAGAGGCCCCAGCAGCTACTCTCTCCTCCAGCCCCTCATATACCCTATGAGTTTTTGCCATTGACTTCAATGGCCCATAGGGTATAATGGGGCTGAAACTTGACATTCGGCCGGCCAGCTGGGGAAGGGGAGGGGAGGGGAGGCTTTTGAAGATGCCCCCCCTTTTGCCTCCCTTTCTGACACACTTCTGGTGATGCCATGGGGTGTGGCATATGCTAATGAGTTATGCTAATAGGTATGCTAATGAGCTCCTGCACCTCTTTTTCTACAAAATGGCCCCTGGAAGTAGCAAAAAAAATTTTTTTAAAAATTTTTGGTTTTCTTTTCTTTAATTTTTGTACCTCTTTTTCTTTCATTTTGCTCTCTTTTCTTCATGATCTGCCATTCCCCTATTCCCACTTTTAATGTTTCTTTTCTCCTCCCATATTTCAGTCTTGGTCCCAGCTCCTTCTCAGTCATCCTGGTTGGCAACTTAGAATGTTAATAGTAGCATAGCAGTAAACCTTTGATAATATTATGAACAGAAAGAGGGAGTTAATATTTCTTCATTATCTATCAAAAGACTAAAAGGTGCTTGCCCTCCTAATGGAATGGAAAATAGGTCTGGTAATGGAAATCATGGTAATGGAAAATAAATCTGATTCATTGGTTATAAATGAGGAACAGAAGTTAGAGCTTAGCCTCCACTGCAAATAGATAACCTGAGCTGAGATATCCCAGTTCCTTTCATTTCTGACCCTGGAACTCTCATGATTATCCTGAAGCTGGTGGCCAATTTTGAGATTCCTGGTTTTATTTTTCTGATGAGTTATGCCTGCCACAAATGGACAGACAGCTGTACTTGTGGGTTATTTCATTATTATTCATGTATGGTAACAGACAGCCATATTATTTGTTTTGTCACAATATTTTATTTTGTTTGGATCAGAATCTTTGTCTGGGGGACTATGGTGGCTCTCGGCAAACCTGGGGGAGGGGCACTGTGTGTGGCTTGCTCCAGGGCCATTTTAATTTCCCAGCCTACTCCTGAGTAAATGTTCTCTATTTCATTAATATATATGTCAGCGGTTTTGGTTCTGCACATTTTGCTGTTTGTGGTAGAGATTCATTTGTATTGCTGCATGCATGTTGCTTGGGTATTTAGATGTAGTTTATATGGTGTCTATATGTACATTGTGCAACATCTGTATACCCAATATGCATGCAATGCATAATACTGGTTTAATGCTGTGCAAATAATGATGAAAAACACACACACATTTTATGAGGGAAATGTTCAAGGAAATACTCCATAGTCTGGAAATAAAATGGTGGGTAACATTGGCATGTGTGTGTGCGCGCACAAACAAATTCAGATGGAACTTCTTGAGCTGACTCAGCAAGAATGAGAAATTCAAAGCCTTCCTCCCCACAATGAATGTTTTCTGAGCAGAATCATGTTACTCTGTTCATTTTTATCTGGCTGGGGGGGAAACTGCTGTGCATGCTTAGAAAGGCCCAACTACACTTGCTCAGATCCCCTAGAAAATTTCTTTTAAAATCCTGTCTACCTGTAAACTTATTAGATAAAGTCCCCTAACAGACTCGATTATTCTGCTGATATATACAAAAAGAATAGAAGCCCTCTCCCTTTTAGAATATCATCACCAGACAAAAAGGCAGCTTCAACTTCTGGCAGCTAGCCAGCCCCTACTAAATTCCAACAGTTTCTGTGAGTGATCAATACGTTTGATTCTCCATTATTGTTTGCATGCATATTTCGAGCATTTGTATTTCTAGCTGAATTTTAAAATATGTGCCCAAATGTATATCTGGCGTTTATGCTGCCAATTTTGGTTGACATGTTACATCGCAGAGCATTGCATCATCCCTGATAAGTAAAACTAATTTGCCGAGGATAGAACCTGAGAACCTCAGCATACAAGGCAGGTGCTGTGCCACTGAGCCACAAATCTGGTGGCAAACATTGACACCTGGTGACAGAACACAGCACTGCAGATCACAGCATTCATTTTGCTATATTAAGAGAGAAGGAAACTACAAAGAGAGACATCCATTGATTGACTTAAGGAGACAGCTATAACACACATACTTTCTCCCCAGTTATCTACAGAAGAGCCACCATAGGTCCATAGGACTGAGCAGACAGAGCAAGCACAAAGGCAGGGGGAATCCAAGAATCATTAGTCACCAAAGAGGAACTTAACAGAAAGAGGAGACATACAAACCATTTCCAAAACAATTTTGATCCGTGTAAGCTTGAATAGTCTACAGGCACTTTTGGTCACAACTCCTTTGCAAATCGTTTAACTCCCTTAATTTCAAAGGGACTGCAGTATGACTGGTTCACCTAGAAAAGGGCTAAAATTATCTGGAACCCAGCTCTAGTGATCTTAAAGCTCTGTAAACAGAGCCATACCTATGGGATCCAAAGAACCTTTCCTAGATTTTTAAGAGTAGTGTTAATACTTTTTACTTAATTATAGAAATTTGTTTTTCTCTCTCTTTATTCACTTTTATTTCATTTGTAACATCATTTCCAATGCCTGACTGCCACTCACAAACTGAGCATCTGAAGTGGACTGACATACAGTCTGGTCTGACCATCAGTCCAGTGCAAATGGCAGCACATTTCCAAGATGTCAGGTCAAGAAAGTGCTTTCCTAACACCAGTTGCTTGAGATCTACTGACCCCAAGGACTTCGTCAGGGATTTTCCGAAAGCAAATCGTATCAGCCACCTTCCCTGCCTAAACATACAAAACTACCACTTGCTGATTTTCGGGAATACATGCTTTTACTCAAACAAACAGTACCAAAACATTCATATTGGCCCCGTCCACACAAGCGAGATAAGCCAGACGGGAATCAACACAAATTGGCGGGATCACACAGGTCCATGGACCTGTGAGGGCGAACCACCACTGCGTGATCACACACAGCCACAGGCGAGTTGTTTTTTTTCCCCCGGCCATTTTCAATGTGCTTATTTGCTTCTACAAGGGATCGATGACTTGCCTCTCCACCCTCGGGGTCGTCCGATGATGTGCATACCAGGATGGGGGGGGAACCAAAAAGCCAACTCCCCGACACCACACAGGGAAAGGCCGGTTCTGGGCCATCGCAAACCATTTGAGACTGCCTTTTCACTGGTAGCTAAATATGCCGATTCCCCGCCGGCTCAAAGTGGCTTGCGACAGTTTGACACCAGCTGCAGGACGCTTCCCAGATGTGCTTGTGTGATCGCACCACTTTGAGCCGGCATGGAATCGTCCTTCTTGCGTCACAAACGGGTGCGTATGATCGCGCCAATTGTCTTCCACCCTTACTCCAAAGCTCTTTTGCTCTATATAACGATGCTACAACATCTGTATAAATTTTCCCTTTGCTGGAAGTTAACACCAGCCACCTCCATTCACCTGCTGTTTCACATACTGTCATATTTAATAGTGGAGAATAGATGGTGTGATCTCTGTGCTCTACATGCATCTAGTTACAGATCAGAGGGACTGTGAACCTCAAGCAGTTACCAACAAAGTTTACATGAAGGACATTCTCCATTGACTGCTGCTCCCTGGTGTGGGCATCACAGTGACACTAATTGCTCATGTCACGCTGTCCTTATTACACCCTCTGTTGATGTGTTCCCCCCGTTATTCCTCACTCATTTCATTAGTACTGACATAACTGGGGTTCACTGATCAGGAACAGTGGTTTCCAGTGTCCCAAGGAACCTGTAATTACTCAGAGGCCCATCAAGGTTCCATCAACAAGGAAATCAGTAATGCTAGAGAAGCTTTCTTCCACCTTCCACATGACTGTTGGTCCTCTCCTGCAATGCACAAAGGTAGGTGCACTCTTTGTTTATATGGGGCCATGGCGAGTCCCACTGGAATTAAACAACTCTGCATCTAAAAATAGTGAATTTCAGGACCAGTGTGGTATGGTGGTTAAAGTGTCAGACTAGGATCTGGGAAATCCAGGTTTGAATTCCCGCTTACTTGCTGAGTGATCCTGGGCCAGTCAACTTGCTGGGTGATCCTGGGCCAGTCAAACATTCTCTGCCTAGCCTACCTCACAGGATTGTGGTGAGGATAGAATGGAGGAGAGGAGAATCATGTAAGTGGCATTGGGTCCCCACTGGAGTGGAAAGTGGGATATAAATACAGTAAATAAATGTAGGAACCCATATTATACCTGCCTCATACATACATAACATACATTTCTATATATGTTATCATAGATGGAAAGCGTTTCTATTGTCTCTAAATACAGCCTGAGAAGCTGTTCCGAAAATGACCTTCTAGAGCGTGCCAAAGCCCCATTAAGAAAAAGCAATGCAAGAGGTCAGAGCAACCTTTTTGTGGTTAGTTGAAATAGGATTCCAGAGTCGTTGGCTGAACCATAAATGCCTGTTGACAATGGATGATCGTAAAGCCGTCCCAAGTGGCCATGGTGAAAATATGAAATAAACAAGTACTTGACCAAAATGTTCCTGGCAGACAATTCACTAAAGAGAGTTTTGAATATGGGGGATGTGTAAAAGGGTCATTTGGCATTTTATATGTAGCAATAGGGTGGCCGAGGTTGTAGAATTAAAAGACAGAACAGAATATAGAATATTGATCCGTTTAGATCTAGTATTTTTAAGATGAGGGGGGTTTCTTTAGTTTGGAAATTTGCTGATTATTATTGTTCTTGGTGGAAAGTACTTGGAGATTCAAGCCAGAGATTGTACAGATAGACTGCACAAACAAGCAGATTCACACACAAAGACATATTTCTTCTGCTTCATTCTAATAGTTTAACTGGATTTTAATAGTTGAAACAGTTATGAATCCATAGTATGCTTAGATATACATGTTATTCAAACATAGGAAAATTACTATGATGGGCCTATTTGGATTCACTGTAAGAAATATTTTGGAACTGCAGTGAGTCTATAATTAGGCTGTAATAGAATTGGAGAATATCATATAGGAGTTTATATTAACATACTATATAGAACTCACATTAATTCAATTTTATCATTTATAGAGGTTAGTTTGAATCATTTGTAAGGGGAAAGATCACCTTCATAGACTATGAATTATCTTACACTATAAAGTGGATTATAGTAGATTACTAGGAGGAAACCCAGAATGAATGTGGAGGGAGAAAATACAATTAAAGGCCAAGGTCAGGTAAGTTTGGGAACTGGCAAATCGGGGGAAGACCCCAGGAAGGAATCTGGAGGATATTAAAAGAATAGTTTCATGGTCAAGACAACCTTGGCCCAGATGACCATTCCTGGCAGAAAAGTCCAAATGGGAGATGTTGCAAGGGTCCAGATGACATTTGGCATGAAGGAAAATACGGTAAGGGGAAAGACCAAATAGGAAGGTCCCGAACCAGGATATTTTAATTATCGGAGACCTTTATGGCCAGAAGTGATGCCAAGTTAAATTGATAAAGGTCCAAGGGACTCAGGACAATTTCGATTGGATGGCAGAGATGGGCAGATGCACTGAAAAAGGGTATAAAAATAGAGAACAGTCCAATGGAGGTCAGGTTGAGAGAGAATTACATCCGTACTCTCTCTACCTCCCTTCAGTCTTCACAGGCAGCCCTAAAAAGGTGAGACTCCCTCCTACCAAGCTTCATATTGGGATTGGTGAGACATATCTTGCTCCTATGCTGCTGTACTCTTTTGTTAGTTTCGCTTCCTGCTTATTTTAATAAAATGATGGTTCAGCTGACATAATGTAAAGCTAGAATTAGGGTTGCTAGCCTCCAGGTGGGGCCTTGGGATCTCCCGCATTTACAACTGATCTCCAGCTGACAGAGATCAGCTCCCCTGGAGAAAATGGCTGCTTTGGAGGGTGAACTCTATGGCACTGTACCATGTGGAGGCCCCTCCCCTTCCCAAACCCCATCCTCTCCTGGCTCCACCCCCAAAGTCTCCAGGTATTTCCCCACCCAGACTTGGCAACCCTAGCTAGAATGTAGATTGTGGACACGCACATAATGCATTCTCTTTATTGAAGGGCGAGATCTTGACATTCTGGATGTGATTACAAGTAAGAATTTTTGTTAAATTTTATGTATCAATAAATTTTTACAAAAGTTATGAGTTTGATGTCTAGTTTTCTCTTTTCCTGGGAGTGTTATTTCTCAGAGTAAAGTTTAAAGATCTTCTCTTGTAGCCAAGGGGCTTAGCCTGGGATGAACACAGGTTAACAAAATAAAATAAAATATATAGAATACAAGCTACATCCATTCAGAGATCTACCCCCGCTCCAGTATAAGCCTGGTCCAGTCTTTGGGCCTAGCTAGGATTTGCTGCCACTGGCTAAACGTAACTGCTAGTTAATCTCCCCCTTCCAAACAAATTTACCCTTATGAAGGGGTGAGCAAATCAATTAAAGTTGCCATCTCTAGCTTGAGGTATTCCTGGAGATTTAGGGACAGTGCTTGGGGAGGGTAGAGATTCGGGAGGAGAGGGAGCTCAACAGACATTGGATACCGTAGATTTCAAGGGTCCCCAATGTGGCACCTATGGGTGCCGTGGTTAGAGTTGTCAACTCCAGGAAGGAAAATTACTGGGGATTTGGAGGTGGATCTTAGGGTTTGGGGAGGGGAGGGACCTCAGTCAGATGTAATGCCATAGATCCCATCTTCCTAAGTAGCCATTCTCTTTCTTGCTGGCTCCTTTCCCCCAGTGCACTTTTTTAAAAAAAAAAACAACCCGCCTCTTCCCTGCAATTGGGCTTTGTGTGTGTGTGTGTGTGTGTGTGTGTCTGTCTGCCTCCTGTGGTGGCCATTTTGTGGTTGCACCCACCACCCTATGTCAGAATTCCACATATCACCACAGGCTCAAAAAGGTTGGGTACTCCCTGCCTAGAGTCTGCCTCTGAAGCTGCTATTTCCTTCAGGGGAATGGATCTCTGTAGTCTGGAGATCAACTGAAATTCCAGAAGCACTCCAGGCCCCAGCTGGGCCTATTGGTAACACTCCAGTAGCAGAGATAGCTGAATACTCAGGAGCATCACTGGTAACCAAGCTTCCTGGGACTCGTAGTTTTCTGTGCTTCCCCAGGATAATTCAGGGGGTGTAGAAAACTACATATCTTACGAATGCCAGTTAAATGCCTAGAAGCATGGATGCCAGCTTAAGAGAGGCCTTTTAGGTATGGCTTCCAGGTGAGGCCTGGAGATCTCTTGGAGATCTCTTGGAATTAGAACTGACCTGCAGGTGACAGAGATCAGTTCCCCTGGAGAAAATGGCTGCTTTGGAGGGTGGAGTCTAGGGTATTATATCACATAGATGGCTTGCCCCTCCCCAAATGCCTCCTTCCCCAGGCTCCACCCCCCAAATTTCCAAGTATTTCCCAGCCTACAGCCCTACTTGTAGGGGGCTTCCTTAGTGGAAAAATTAACAAGAGATAGTTTCTCTGAAGGCAGACATTTTGAAAGATGCTGATTTTAGAGCTTTGATTCCCCAAAGCCTATCCCCATCAAAGATCTTGTTGGTCTCTAAAGTGCTCCTGGACTTGAATTTAGCTCTTCTACTGGCTTAGAGGGTTTCTGTCTTTTTTATTGCCATCTAGTATTCTTCTCATTATCCAAACCAAGGGTAGACCCTGGTATTTTGATTAGATTCTGCTGCTCTTTGGGTAACAGCAGCAATTCTCAATGTGTAAACAAGCATCCATCAGGACACCTTTCATGATACATGCCAGATACCTTGTGCTATGCACAGTGGCACATTGCATAGCCTCTGCTCCGCTATCAGTTTTCCTGTGCCCGCAGCACCTGCCACAGCTGCAGAGTTCATTAAAAGACTTGATTAATTACAATGAAAGCATATTTATCTGGGAATGACACAGGGATGTGTTGCCATACAGCCACTTCAGATGGCATTATTAAAGGCTCTTAAATATGACTGCCTTGCTGAACCATGAAAAGTATGTGTCAGGGCAATGTAGAGAGCTGTGTTTCCAAGAGAAGTGCCCTGTACTGGACTATGGAATGCACACCGTGGCCAAGGAAAGCCTTGTGTCCAAGAAGCATGCCAAGCCAGATGTGGACCCAGGACTCCAGAAACCCTCTGCCCCTGCACCTCTGCATCCATCCAAGCACCAGGAAGCAGACCAGCAGCCCTGACCTCCATGCATGCAGATACAGCAGCAGATCAGAGAAGCACCATGCTCTGATAAAGGACAGATGTTCCTAAACAGAAGCCATGAGGGAATATCTTCTCCATCACGCAAACATTCCCCCCCACCTTTGTG
This sequence comes from Lepidodactylus listeri, assembly GCA_029233225.1. NCBI lineage: Eukaryota > Metazoa > Chordata > Lepidosauria > Squamata > Gekkonidae > Lepidodactylus > Lepidodactylus listeri. Next base: position 28,084,285 of record JARCFY010000008.1, read on the forward strand.
TGTAAACTTCACCTCTCCCTCCTGAGCCGCCTAAGACAAAGGGATGTGCCCAACTACAGACAATAACAGCTATCCAGTCTTTCTGTCACCCGTCAAGATAACACTGCTGTCAAACATCTAGTCATTAATCCAAAGCACCGGCTCTGCAACGGGATTGGTTCTCTTCCTTCTCTCCTTTGTCTCACCCCCTTCCCCCAGAGGTGTCACCCCTTGCTGACCATTATGCCTATTTTACAATTGCCCAACCATTACTCCCTTATGCCCCATCCAGAGTTTAAGGGTTTTTTTTAGTATTCCCTGGGGACCAGATGACCGCTTGAGCCTTTGCCTCATGTCACATTTTAGGTACTTAAGGAGAGCCCTCTCTGAGTTCTCTCTGTCTCTTGCCTCTTGCTTCTTCCCCTCCTAACCCCATCCTACCTTGGTGGTTCCAAATCTAGGCCTGTTTGGAATCCATCCACATGTGTTGCTGGTCAACTCATGACCCCACCCCCACCCCCCGTGTTTTATTTTTTGCTGCATGATCCAAGCGTCTCATCAGACACGTAAAGTATTACCCCACCAATGATATTTCTGTTCACGCAAATGTCTCTATCCTTTCAACTCTATATTCCTATCTCTATATTGCATGTGTGAATGCTTAATTTTTTGTTTGCATGCTTGAAGAACCTTTAGTAAAGAAATCATTATTTTAGCTGCACAGTCTCTGTGCCTGTTCAAGGGTTCTGGGAATTCTGACTCCCATATACACAGGTTATGATCCTGTATTTTATGCCTATTGCCATTTAATATTCATAGTTCTCCTAATCTATAAGGCAATTTGGCTAACAGATGCTTTTAACAAACCATGTAGCTCTGTATAAGGAAGTTATGTCGCAAATCATGGCTTCAAAAGAAACACATGCATGTGCTAACTGCATATCCTTTCTGTTCTCCTGCCGCTTACAGAACCATGCTAGAAGTGATCATTTTATGAGCATTCAGTGGATATACTGCATGTGAGGAAGAATAAAAGCCAATTCATGTACATTTGTCTTTGAAAAAAAATAACTTCAACAGGAAAAAGGGTAAAGAAATCAGGAGGCAAAATCACTTTTACAAATATTTGTATCACCAGCACATTTGAGACTAGGGTTTTCTGGCAGTGCCTGGCAACCAGTGAGAGAGTTGTCGGTGGAGAAAAGGAAGGGGCCGTGAGACCGGTTGTGGTGTTACATCACTTCTAGTAAAAATTCTAGGCACTGCTAGAAGTTGTATCAAAGGCTACCCTTCTGCACTTTTCCTGAAGGATTGTTTTACACTTTGCATCAGACCAAGAAAAGTAGACAGTGCCTCAAGGAATGGTCTGACCTGAAGACATATCACGCAGCTCCCTTGTAGAATCCAAGCATGTCCACATATAGTCAAGTGTCAGGATGGGAGATCATCTTAAGCAGTCTATCTTAAATTCCATGGTGGGGAAAAAGGCAGGATATAAATACAGTTAATTTAAAAAAAAAAAAAACTTATTCAGACTCTTCAAAGTCCATGGATAGTTAGATAATCCCACTGTAGCTAAAAATAATGGTTGGAGATAGGGTTGCCAGGTCCCTCTTGGCAACCAGTGAGGTATGGAGAGACTTACCAGGAGCGGAAGAGAGGCCCACGTGACATCGCCAGAGACATGGCTACATCACTTCCGGCGTGTACTGGAAGTGACATCATCATGCTCTGATGTCATGGGGATGTTCTGGTATTTTGGAAAAATATGATAAAAATGGCTTCTACCATAGAGTTTTTACCCAGATACCAGAGTGTCACCTCGAGATGTCACCAATGTGATGACATCACTTCCAATGCACACCGGAAGTGATGTTGCTGCCAATGTAGCCTTGTTTTCCCTCTCTCTCTTCTGACAAGTCCCTAAACCAGTCAGATGATCAACAGTGGGGGGCATCTCCACTGGGGGGGTGGCAACTGTACTTGGCGAGGTCCCACGACACTAGTTTCCAAATGAGTATTACCTTGAGGTTTGGGTTTGGTCAGCTTCCCACAGGGCTTGGAGATGGTGACAGTTTTCTGGCAGTCTGCATTGTGTAAAGCTCGTTTTAGGTTTCCGGTTCGAGTCTTCAAGGCAGTGTTCAGGTCACACTCTCCCCATGCCTGGAACTGGTATTTACACTCCGCTGAAATGCACAAAGGAACATATACCATTGTATCAATGTGAGAGCAAAACAAAAGGTAACTAGTTCCTTATAGGGCCTTCCATGTATCATCTCACAAACCTGAGGAGGACACTTGGGTGATTTCGCTGCCTCTGGCAGATAATGACAAAGCTAAAATCACAGTTTAATTAAGATCCAAACTACAAATAGGTAAAGGGAAGCAAGGGAAGCAGAGACAGAAAAAACTCTGGTGGCAGAAGTAGGATTGCCAACCACCAGGTGAGACCTGGAGATCCCCCGGAATTACAAATGATCCCCAGATGACAGAGATGAGTTCCCTAGGAGAAAATGGCTGCATTGGAGGGTGGACTCTATGGCATTGTACCCCGCTAAGGTTCCTCCTCTCCACAAACCCCACCCTCCCCAGGCTACACCCCCAAAACTTCCAGGTATTTCCTAATCAGGAGCTGGCAACCCTAAAGAGACAAGTTTGAGCCAGAAGCATCCCTTTTAGGGATTTATAAGTATGTATGTTTACAATACTTTTGTGCATGATTTACATTTGGCCTATAACCTTGGGCAAAAAAAATATTTTTGTTTGTTTCTCTTATTCTATTTTAATGCCAAATTTTATGCCACTTTACTATTAAATTCCATTTTTACAGCATGTGTACACAATTGCCACCAAAACCGGCATCTAAGCAACAGCATTTATATCTCATTTCAATAATGTTATTGGAGAGAGGGAAAACTGAATTTTAACTGAACGTGCAGAAATCGCAGACCTTATTCTGACAGAATTTGCCTTGTGGCCTGAATAAGATTGACACATCATTTCATGTTCTGTGTGAATGCCATTTGTTTTAGAATATTAGGGATTACTATACCATATAAGGGATTACTACACTAAGCCACTGATTATGGATCAGGCACTCCCCTATACTTTTGAATCCCTGTTTTATTTGCTTAGAGATAATCATTCAAAGATTACTTTGTCAGTAGCAAAATTTGACTCGGTCCGTTTATCCCTGGTATCCAAAAAATGAAGAATGCAAAATTTTTCTTCTGCTCAAGATTCGTAAAGCAATGAGCTCCTAAGGGAAGGGAAGGGAAGGGAAGGGAAGGGAAGGGAAGGGAAGGGAAGGGAAGGGAAGGAAAGGAAAGGAAAGGAAAGGAAAGGAGAAACCACAGAAGATACTTTTTGGTACTGAACCAGTCTCGTCACAAAAATTAGTAATGTCCCTTATCCACTCTCCCCCCTAAATGTCATCAATGACAACCTGGATTCTTTTGCAATAACTGTAACGGTGTTCACAGCACATCTTTTCTGCCCAAGGTCTTTCCAGAACGTCATCTGCAAATACGTATTTCGATATTGAAGTATGTCCAGCCTGCCTTTTGCAATACGCTTACAGGCAGCTCAACAAACCTTAATGACCTCACAACCAAATGACTTCAAAGCTGCAATAGCAATAAAAATGTCAAAACAAACAAATCACAATAGGAAGAGTGGAGCAACCACAGCCAAATCCAAAAGGAACAACAGATCTCAAATGCCAAATACTCTCCAGCACACACACACTCACACACACAAATGCCTTCATCTGTCATTTAAAAATCAAAAAAAGGGGTGGGGGGTAAACGCAAACCTACTGAATCAGACTTTGGGTCTATCAAGGTCACTGTTATCTAAAACTGGCAGCATCTGTGTGGGACGAGGTCTTTCACATTACCTGCTCTGCTTTTAAAAAAAAAAAAACTGGAGAGTCCGGGTATTACTGAGACCTTCTGTATGCCAAGCAGATGCCTTACCACTGAGCCACAGCCCTCTCCTAAGAAAGGAACCAACTTCCGGCCCGAAGAGTCAACAGGTTTGATTCCACTGCTGCAGGTCACATGTAGCCACTTACTATATTTCAGATGGCAGAGAGAGTAACAAAAGAGTCTCCGAGGATGACCTCAAGCTCTAGGTAAGTCCACATGGAAGAAGCCACCCTTGCTATACCCTGGCTCCTGAAACTCATGGTGATTGCAGAGGAGATTGATGTGGTGTGCCAGTACCGTATAAGATCTGGCAGAATGAGAATATCACAATAGGAAGTGTTGCTGCAGTAACTATCAGTGGGGAGCCTAAAGAAAAAAGGCCAACACCCTAATGTAGTTTAGTAGTTAGATCTGGAGGACCCACATTTGAATCCCCACTCTGCCATGGGCTTGCTGGGAGATCATGGGCCAGTAATTCTCAGTCTAATCTACCTCACAGACCAAGCAGAAAAAAAGAAACTCGTGTATTCCACCCGGATCTCCTTGGATGATGGATGGGGGAAAATGCAGCTGCGTGAAAATTAGAAGAATCTTGTTACTGCAGTTTTAGATACTTTCTATTGGGCTTAAATCTGAGTTATCTGCACAAACCAGGTGGTAACAGTTTGGAAGGAGTCTCCAGGGAATGGAGGAATCCAACCACAACACCTAAAACGAGATGGAGAAAGCTCTTGGTGATTGAGGACTCTTATGAAAGAACAAAGGCATCCATCTTTTCACCAGGTCCGATATTCCTTCGGGACTAGTATACTGATAGTCAGACACTCAGCAGTGAGACTGTCAAAACCTTTCATTTTCTTTTTCTCCATTAATATGACAGTACAGAGCAGGAGACATGTAGTCCAATCTTGTGCGCAGACCTTTTCTTAAAGCACAGGTTTGGATCCAGACTAGATAATTCCTCAGGCACAAGGATTTCCACCCCCACAGTGCAATTTTACCACCTCTCCCCTTCTGCAACATCCCAAATGCCCCCCAAATCCTATTTGTTGGAGAGAGGGGAAGCCCAGGAGCAGAATTTCAGAGGCATTCTGAGGAAGGGGGTGATGAGATAATCACCCTCCATGGGTGGAAATTTTTGAGCGCACAGAAATGTTAGTCTGAATCCAACCCATACCCTTTTAAGTCTTCTCTAACTTCTGCAAGAAAACTTTCCAAGTTGTGTTGCATTTGCTCCACTCCCTGTGCCAATTCATCCCATTCCTCCATTATGTGGTCGCTTTAGCTTAAGCTTGTGCTGCCATAAATTGAACTCATTATCTCTGCCATTCTCACAGGGACAGGAGTGAACATCTGTTGTTTTTCTTCTTTGAGGCAGCCTTTTAGATATTTTATTAGTTCACTTAGTGCAGTCCTAAACAAACTTGCTCCATTCTAATTCAGCTGGATTGCTGTGTAAATTTTCTTTTCCTTGCTCTTAAACGTGCCCGGTTCTTTTAATCTTCACTTATGTGATATATGGTGCATAATCTTAGGAAGGTCGCCACATTGGTCTGAAGCAGCAGAATAAAATTCAAGTCCAGTGGTACCTTTAAGACCAACAAAGTTTTATTCACAGGATAAGCTTTTGTGTGCATGCACACTTCTTCAGATACTCTGAAATGGAAGTTACCAGTCCATACATATGGGTAGAGGGTGAGCAGTAAATTAGCATACAGCATAATAAAGATGTTTAGTAGATTCAAGGACCAAATAGGAATAACAACCTTAGTTTATATGGTTACCATTTGTTTGGCTTTAATTCTGGGGGGAAACATAGTGAAGGAAATAACTATGTCAAAGCTGGAGACAGATGGGCAGATGTATCCTTAATTGTGGAATGCTGGAATGCTGAGAATAATAGTCATCTTACTGCAATAATCAGTGACATAGATCAGCCATTTAACTAATTTAAATGAATTGAAATAAATATAACTAGTTGAACCCATTTTCTGTTAGATTCTAGTCCAGTAGCACCTTAGAGACTAACAGGATTCTGGGGGTAGAAGTCAAGGCTCCCTTTGTCAGATACAGATATATTTTCTGTTGTCTTGCATCATCATTTGGGAGGGGGGTGCTGGGGCAACTCTAAGCCATGGTAGCCCCTAAGATGCCCCACTGCCCAACGACCAATGGCACATCATGGTTTCCCAGGCTGTTTTAACTCACACAGCAAAGTACCTTTATTTCCCCACAAGCAAGGGGACATTTATATCCCCTTCTGAGTCCCAGATCACAAGTGATTTGTTTTCTTGTATGGAAATATATCACCGTTAATTATAATATACAACAAATGCTCTCAGAATACACTTCTGTTTGGCAATTCAAGCTTGGATTTGGCATAGAACTTTGCTAGACAACTTTCCTTCACCCTGCTGAATATCCCATATGATTTGTCTCAATGTACAAATCTGCTGGGAGGACCCTAACAAAAACCCTGTGCCAACAAACTGAATTGTAATGATTAATTCTGAATGTGAAACTGAATTATCAACCTATCCACCTCACCGCATATGCCTATATTTTGCTAGAGAACCACTTATTGTTAATACTGTATTTTCACCAGGCTTTCTCTCCAATCTCTATTCTCTGTAAAAAAGAAAATGTATGAATGTTGTGAAGTTCACATCAGAACAAAAGGTCTAATTTAATAAGATTGTGCTGTCAGATTTGCCACAAATGCAGGCAACAGACTGCTGCTTCTAATTTCTGTTTCAAATTTACTTTATCTTTTAACAGTCTCATCAGATTCACTCAGTTTTGCTTGAGATTTCCTTTTGTCTTTATGACTTTGATGAGCTAATTAACCCAGTCAACCTAACTTGGTCACCTTTAAAAATGTATTTGCTCTGATCATTTTTCAACTCCTGGATAGATTAATGGAGCTTAAACATGCATCTGGTTTTTCCAGTGCTATGACTCCAAAATGAATCTATCGTCTCTTTGACGATATGGCTACATTCAAACATCATGATAAGCTATGGTTTAGAAACCATTGGTTGATGAAACCCTGCTTAGTTGAGACATCCAAATGCAGGTGGGCCAACAAATCCATTTGTTTGTTTGAACCAAACTGGGATTTCGAACAAGTAGCCTATATTAATTATAGCTTGTGGCAACATCTGACTTACAAATCACAGTTCATTGAGTGGCACTACCCCTTAAAGCTGCCTGGCTGCAGAAACTATATAGGGTTTCCACGTACTCCTGGCCACCTGTGGGGGGATGGGGGTTAGGGTTGCTAGATCTAGGTTGGGAAACCCTTAAAGATTTGGGGGAACCTGAGGAGAACAGGGACCTCAGAGGGGTACAGTGCCATAGAGTCCACCCTCCAAAGTGTCCAGGGGAACTGATCTCTGAAGCCTGGAGATGAACTGTAATTCTGGGGGATCCCCAGTATAGGAAAGATGTCTGTTTTCCAGTAGTCAGGGTACAAGCATGAAGATTTATGCACAAAATAGCATTTGTTACTCATAATATTTCCAGGTCCTCAGGCAAAAACTACCAAAATGAAGAATGGTTTACAACAACTTTAACAAGAAGAGCAACTAAAATATCTTGTATGGCCAAGGCCAGCCCAAGGATTTGGGGCACCCTAAGCCAGGGCTAGCCCAGGCTAGCCTGATCTTGTCTGATCTCTGTGGTTGGCCCTGTTTAGTACTTGGATGGGAGACTACCAAGGAAGTCCAGGGTTGTGATGCAGTCATACCCTTCTAAACCCACAGTGCAATTCTAAGCAGAGTTACACCCTTTTAAACTCCTTGACATTAATCGGTGTGTTTTAGGGTTGCCAGCCCCCAGGTGGGCATGGGGGATCCCTTGATTTCACAGGCTCCAGCCTGTCACTAGCCAACTGGCCAGTGGGGGGAAGCCCCGCCTCCAACAACCACAGCCAGGTGTCATGTCTCCAGCATCATGACATCACACAGAAGTGACGTCATCATGCTGGGGACGTCATGCATGGTGACGTTGCCCTACCCCCCACTCCCAGGAAGCTCCCTCCCACCCCCCGCCAACAAAAGAAAAGGACCTAGCAACCCTAGTGTGTTTAGGATGTACTGTCAATGTTAATCGTGGCTGGTTGGCTTAGGCTGAGCCAGTTGAAGCTGAATCCAATGAAGACTGAGGTCCTGTGCTTGAGCCAGGGTGGGGTCCGAGGGTGGGGATCCTACTCCCGGCCTTTGATGGGGTGCCATTGGTACCAGTGCCGGAGGCTAGGAGTCTGGGAGTGCTCCCGGATACCTCCCTAACAATGGAGGCCCAGGTGGCAGCCTCTGCCAGGTCAGCCTTCTATCATCTGCGGCTGGTCAGGCAGTTGCCCCCTACCTGGACTGCAACAACTTGGCCACAGTGACCCATGCGATGGTCATCTCGAGACTAGACTACTGTAATGCTCTCTAAATGGGGCTGCCTTTCTTGCAAATCCGGAAGCTGCAGCTGATGCAGAACGCCACGGCCAGGCTGCTCATGGGTCTCCCTAGATGGGAGCACATCCAGCCTGTGCTAAGGATGCTGCACTGGCTGCCAATAGCATACCGAATTCACTTCAAGGTGCTCATACTTATCTTTAAAGCTCTATATGGCCAGGGTCCAGCATACCTGGGGGACCACCTTTCCACACATATACCCCAGAGAGCACTACGGTCTGGGTCCTATAATCAGTTGACCCTCCCTGGCCCTAAGGATGCCAGGCTTGCTGTTACCAGGGCCAGGGCATTCTCAGTGGTGGTTCCACGCTAATGGAACGAGCTCCCGGAAGAGATCAGGGCTCTGTGGGACCTATCACAGTTCTGCAGGGCCTGCAAGATGGAGCTCTTCCACCAGGCTTTTGATTAGGAGCTGCCCCCATTGTATCATCACCGAACTGTGGCCCAGATGGTTGGCCTGACTGCAGAAATGTGTGAAACATCGGGCCATCCTCAGAAGAATAACATCAACAGCACCATTATTAGTACGTTTGATTTTCATGGTGTTTTGTTGGTTTTAAATTGTTATTAACTATTTATGTATTTTGTAAAGTGTTTTAAGTGTGTGAGATGCCCTGAGCCTGCTTTGCGGGGAGGACAGGGTACAAATACAATAATAAATTAAATAAATAAATATAAATAAATAAAAGGAAACAAGGGGAGGCTTGATTTGCTAAAGTACAGATAAAGTCTTTGGCCTAGCCCCCACATGCAACTTAACTTTGCCACAGCCATGGGGTTGCCAGGTCCCCTCCCCGGCAGGGAATGGGGGGTACAGTTGGGAAACTCCTGGAGATTTGGGGATGGAGCCTGGGGAGGACAGGGGCCTCAGTGGAGTACAACTCAGTGGGGTACAAGTAGAGTCTACCCTCCAAAGCATCCATTTTCTCCAGGGAAACTGGTCTCTGTAGTCTGGAGATGAGCTGTAATTCCAGGGGATTCCCAGGCCCCACCTGGTGGCTGGCATCCCTACACAGCCAAGACCCAAGGAAACATGCCTCTCTTTCACATCACATCTTTAGCATAACAGTTATTCCACTCCCAGTGGTTGTTACCTCCAAATTGCTTCTTCCAGTTGCAGGGGATCTTACACCTTTGGGTCTTCATAGTTTGTTTGCAATCAACTCCACTGCGAGTTCCCTCGCGGGTCCCTAGACCACAATCTCCACTAGTAGGAACGCACACACTCCACTGCCATTCCCCACAGTCAGACTTCTTCACCTTCTTCTCTGAAAAGATCCACAAGGAACAAACAAAAGAAAAGAAATGTCAGGGCATGCTTATGAAAAGAAGTACATCTTGACCAATGTTCAGAACACAAAGATACACAGGGGTGGGTTCAGATTTTATTTATTTATTTGCCAGTGGAAGGGCTTAGGGTTGTCAGGTCTTACCTGGCTGCCAGCAGGGGGCTCCAGTCCTCTGTCTGGGAGTCTTCAACACATGCACACCCAGAAGTGACATCATCGTGCTGGGTACATTGTGCAGCAGATGCTCTAGCATTTAGGCAAAAACTCTATGGTCACCATACAGTTGTTACCCATATGCTAGAGTGTCCCCTGAGTGACATGCCCAGTGTAATGATGTCACCTCCAGGTGATGTCATCGTGCCAGGCACATTGGGCATGCCAGAGCTCTTTGGAGGTAGGGCTCCCCCCACTGGTCAGCTGGGCATGGTGTATTGGGGTCCCTGAAAGCAGGGGGAATCCCACCCCCATTGGGGGGATGGCAACCCTAGAAGGGTCTTCTCTCTACAGAACAAAACTTTCCTGCCTCTCTGCCTCCTCAAAATGCTGTTTCTGGGAGACAGAATCCTCAAGAAAGGCATGAAGGGAAATTGGAGGTCTGTAGCAAGAAGGGGAAACTGGCAGAAAGTACACCTCCTCTTCCATTAGCAGAAAACTTATACTGGACCCAACTCGTAGTAAAGAATCTAAACTACTATTGAGGGAGGAACAAATATTCCCTACTTCATTTTTTTTTGCATTTGTTCATATTTTGGTCAACTTGTTCAACTTTTTTACTTCTGGTTGTTTTGTAGATTAATTTGTATTATGTTTGTTGTATACAATCTTGTTTGCAACTTATACCCTATTTATACATATAGTGTATACCATATGCAAATATACTATACCAGGGGTCCCCAACATTTTTTGAGTCTTTGGAATATTGATACTGCTTGGTGGGAACAATCACAAAATGGATCCCACAAGAGGCAGAACCAACCGCAAAATGGCTGCCACAAAAAGTCAGGGAGTGAGGTCATGCACAGAAGAACTCTAGAAGGAACTTTTGAACATTTCAGGCAGCAGCTCTGTTTAACTGGACTCCTTTAAAAATGAACCTACAATTCCAAAATACTTTCTTGCATATACACAGCTTACTTTCAGGCATGCAGTGAAGATCCTTGTGCTGTGGGAGCAGCTGCTGCTGAAGCAACTTTTTAAAAGCTTGCACAGCCAATCAGAAACCTTGCTGGGCAAAATCCATACCTCATCTGGCCACCTTAAAAAAACACACACCTGGTGGGTACCAGAAAAGCTTTGGCAGGTGTCATCGTGCTCATGGGTGCCATTTTGGGGACTCCTGTGCTATACTTACAATGTATAATTCTGATTTATTGATGCACAGATAATGCTGGAAAACTCTTTACGAAAAAGGGAGTAGGAGGAAACAGACCAGCATGAAAAGAAATACTTTGGGGTTCAGTTTACAGAACAAAACAGCAAATGAGACTACTAGGGTCAAATCCACAGCAGGAAGGAATTCTAAATCATCATTACTGACAATACTGGTTTTTTAAAAAAAATATATTTACCTTATTAATAGTCTGCCTTTCTCATTGAGACTTAAGGCAGATTAAATAGAGTCAATACAATCAACAACTTGGACATCCAATAAACAATGAAATAGGATTTCAGTTGGAGAGCAAACCAGAAATTTAAAAAACAGAACTGATGCAAACCATAGCCATTAAATGTGGAAAAATTACACAATGGGAGCCAATCCACAGCAAATTACACACCGTAATAAAGACCACAGTCCCCCAAAATTTATCCAAGTAACTTTGGTGTGGTCATTAGGAGCACAGAATCTAATCTGGGAGAACCAGGTTTGATTCCCCACTCCTCCACATGCAGCTGCTGGTGTGACCTTGGGTTCTTTCAGAGCTATTTTCTCAAGGGCAGTTCTCGAAAGAGCTCTCTCAGCCCCACCTACCTCACAGGGTATCTGCTGTGGGGAGAAGAAAGGAAAGGGCTTGTAAGTCGCTCTGAGACTCCTTCAGGTAGCCTGCTTGTGGGGAGGGCAGGGTATAAAATAAATAAATAAATCTCCTCCTCCTCCATTTAGTAAAGTGCTACCATTGCCTGTGTAGAAAAGCATAGTTTGTGGAAAGCCAGTACAGTGGGAGCCTTCCTGATCTTGTCAGGCAGGCCATTCCACAAAGTGAGGGCCACAGTGGAGAAGGCACATGTATAGGCAGTTGTTGACTTTGCCCATTTGCAGTTGGCACCTGCAGATAGAGTTAACAGCTCCAGGTTGGGAAATACCTGGAGATTTGGGGGGTGGAGCCTGAGGAGGGTGGGGTTGGGGGAGGGGAGCAACTTCCATGGGATATAATGTCATAGGGTCTATCTTCCACAGTGGCCATTTTCTCCAGGTGAACTGATCTGTCTCCTGGAGATCAGTTGTAATAGTGGGAGATCTCCAGCCACCATCTGGAGGACAGCAATTCGACCTGAAGAAGGTCTTGTTCAAGTGAGCATATGGAATATGGTGGAGTATGGGGGGGGAGAGATAGTCTCAAAATAGTAAGACACAGCACTTCCCTTCCATTATCTTGCAAACTCTACAATAATTCTCACTCAAAAAATGATTTAAGTGCTAACTAGGGCCACAATCCTAAAGCACTTTTGTGGGCTCAAATCCTGTTACGGATTTGAGCCACATACGGACATATCTTTGAGTAGACCTGCTTAGCTTACTCTGTTAAGTTCTCTCATAGTGCAACAAAGGGAGATAATTAGTGCTTACAAGTTAAGTGGACCTTAGGACTCAACAACTCTCTCATTATCACAACTAGCATATTAAAAATATAGTGTATCCAAACAATTATTACAATTATTACTTTTTAAATATTTTTAATTTGTAATTGTAACAAATGGAGCAACAATCTCCTGAACTGTTTACTAGTTTATGTGGAACGGACAAAAAAACCCTCCACAAAACATTTTTTTAAAATCCAGAAGTAACTATTATTCATATTTCCTCTCCACAGAATTAAAGAAAAATAAAAAACCCATTCTCATAAAAAAAATTGAAGAGGGGAGAAGTGTACAGAAGGGAGTGTGAGACTAAGTTTCAGTGAATGGACATGAAATTTAGAATCATTTTCTGAGCTGTAATTATCAGTATCAGTCTCTGCTTCTGCAGCTACTCTGTTCTGTCTGTCATTATCACAGTTGTTATGGACCTCTAAGAACTGAAGGTTTGCCTGGAACTTGCCTGTCCTCAGTGCACATAAATTAGATTAATCTGATACCATACGTATTTTTTAGAAATGATTTGGAAAATATTTGAACACCTTGTCTTAAAATATTTTGTATCATGTTAAAATAAAATGTTTCATAATTAATTTTTTTCCTTTTCTTTTTTCAATTTTTCCAATTTTTTTCTGGGCCTTCACTTCTCTAGTGCAGAGACATCCCCAATATGATGGCATCACATGGAAGTGATGTCATCACATCAGGATGCCACACAATGACACTCTGCTTTTGGGGCAAAATTCTATGGTTTGGGGCAAAAAAACCCATAGAGTTTTGCCCCAAATGCAGAGTGTTGCCATGTGACATCCCCACCCAAATCCCCCTGTCACCAAGACAAGGGGACCTGGCAACCCTAACACAGCTACCACACCTGATACTGCATCTCACCACAGACACCTCCCCCATGTCAGGAGGTGGCCCTGCCCAAACCTTACTGAGTCAGATAATTTTGTAAATCTAAGGTTGTGTTTCTTCCTTGCTATAACCTGTACATGCCAGGACTGTCAGCTTTCACTGCGCTTAATTTCTGTCTTGCAATTTGCAGTGAAACATGGCCTCTGCACCTTGTCAGTTCAGCAAGTCCCCAACCACTTTGTCAAAAAAAGCTAATGTTTTTCCTGACTTTCCTACCAAAACATAACTTGTTTGACAGTCTTACATGTGTTGAATCTGTTGCCGGGAGAAGGGATTGTGAATGAAATCTAACGTAGCCATCAGAAATGCTTTAATTGAGGCACAGGGCAAATTGCTCCGTACTAGAATACAAGGCCAGGTAACGGATGTCCTAAGCCCAGTCCAACACTTGTGCCCCTCGGCCCTTCTATTGCTTAACTGACATTAAGATTCAATACATGCTGAAGGTGAAATAAGAGATTAAAAGAGATTAAAAAGTCAGTTTTCTTCCAGGCCATCCCTCAGGTCAGACCTCACAACTATCTTAAATTAAAAAAAAAATGTTGTTTATTTATTTTACACTAAATAACAGTAAGCAATATAAGCAAAAAAAAACCCCTTTGTGGTGCCCCACTTCCCTTGGTGCCTTAGGCACATGCTTATTTTGGATGGATGGATGGTTGGTTGGCTGGTGTGAGGGAATCCCACCCCCAAGTGCAGCATGCTGACATCTCACGGAAGTAACGTCATCATGTTGGCAATGTCACATGGTGATGTTCTGTTTTTAGGGCAAAACACTATGGTTTGAGGGTGATTCTACCATAGAGTTTTGCCCCAAAACCAGAGAGTCACCATGCATCATTGCCGACACAATGACATCACTTCCAGGTGATGTCAGCATGTTGTGGTGCTCTGCCCCCACTCCCAGAAAGTCCCTCCCCCACCAGCATGGTCATCAGACCTGGTAACTCTAGATCTGGTCCCTACGAGGGTGTGCTTTTCTTTATCCTGAGTTTTCACAAGCTTTGTTATCAGCTCAGGATTCTATCTGGAGCATGTTTTTTTCTAATTCTGGAATTTCCAGACAATTATCACTGCCATTTTCCCTATCCCCACCCCCAAGGCAGCAGCAGTGGGGAGGAAAAAAAGAAAGGACGCCTTAGCAAACACTTGTTTGGTGGAGCATCTTGCCCTTTAAAATTTAAAGGGTGATTACTTTCTAAGGATAATGAACTCGAGGTCTAGTCTACTTCTATAGAAATAATGGCTCTTTCAAATTTAAACCTGATGACCTTTGTTAATATTTCCATCTCTGTGATCCAGTGATTCACCTAATGCACTTTAGATAACTGGTATATTGGAGGGGGCGGGGGGGAGAGAGAGAGTTAAGTCCAAACAGTATTATCTCAATTCATTGAGGAAGAGCTATTTTTTAAAAAAAATTAAGTTTTAACACTGATGGTGGTAGAAAGGACCGTCAAGTCATACCTGACTTATGGAGGCCCTGTAGGGTCTTCAAGGCAAGAGACCTTCAGAGGCGGTTTACCACTGCCTGCCTCCACGTCATGACTGGTATTTCAATAGCCCCTTACCTGGTTTTTCTTTTTTGCCAGCCTCAGTAGTGCTCACAGCTGCTAGCAGGACAATAAATGTGAAGAGGACAACTGTAAATATCTGACATCGTTCTTGCTGTTTCTGCATTCTGTGGATTAATAAGGAAAAAGAAGATCGGCTCAGACATCAGTGCACAAGCAAAATCCCCAAGCAGTACCCACAATGCACAGCAAACATACCGGTGCACAGGGATATTGATGCAGAAGGGGATCAGACATGTCACCAACAAACTGAGATTATTAAGAAAAGTCTCCCAAAAGACACAAAAAAGACATAAGACATTCTATCTACCCTGTCTTGAACACCTTATATACTGTGGGAAAATAGCATAGTCATGCAGTTTTTATATATACCATTTTTTTCACCTTGCATAAAGTTTCAAGATAGTGTACTAAGTAATAACATAAGAATCTAAAGCTGCAGCAGATATTCTGTTCGATAACTGCATTAAAATGAATGTTTTCAATGCAGCCAAACTAACTGCCAACCCCCCCCCCCAACCCCACATAAACCTCATTGAATATTCACTGCATTTCAATGCCATTTTGAAACCTTTTGTTCTTCTGGTTGCCTCTTCCTGTCACTGCCATTTTGTTTTTTACACTTCGTCCTCACTGCCCTTGGCCTTTTGTCCTCTGGTTGGCTATGCTCATCCATGTGGGAACACACTATGTCATCTCCCCAGATTTAG
Source organism: Lepidodactylus listeri (assembly GCA_029233225.1). Classification (NCBI taxonomy): domain Eukaryota; kingdom Metazoa; phylum Chordata; class Lepidosauria; order Squamata; family Gekkonidae; genus Lepidodactylus; species Lepidodactylus listeri. The sequence goes on from JARCFY010000008.1 coordinate 28,099,943, forward strand.
TACCGCACTGTCATCAACAAATTGTGTGCCATCAATAAAGGTAATGAAGGAAGAAGAAACTGTGACTTTTAGGGTTGCCAAGTTCTGCACTCCGGCTGGTGGGGGGTGGGAAGGAGCTTTCTGGCAGGGGGGGTGATGAGACATCTGCAATGTGATGACATCACATGGGAGTGACATCATCACACTGGGAATATCACACAGCTGCGCTCTGGTATTTTGGGCAAAACTCCATGGTTACCATCAATGTTCCCTCTAAGCTGTGGAGTCTTGTGAGCAAAAATTCTACTTTGTGAGCTACTGGAATTAAAGTTGTGAGCGAGCGATATGGCTGCTGCACAAATTAGTTTGCTCTGGAGCCCATCCTTCCTGAGCCGAGACAAAAATGTGTGGGCTAGAGGCTAAATAACTGTGAGCTAGCTCACACTAACTCAGCTTAGAGGGAACACTGGTTACCATAGAGTTTCCCCCAAAATACTAGAGTGTTGCTGTGCAACACTCCCAGTGTGATGATGTAACTTCCATGTGATGTCATCATGCTGGGGGCATCACGTCGGGTCATGGCAGTTAAGGGTGGGGCTTACCCCCGCCGGCCAAATCAGGGGACCTCCACTCCCACCTGGGAGCTGGCAACCCTAGTGACTTTGTGATGATCAGGAGTGGACTCGGTCCCCCTCTCAAGTCATGGGACAAGGGGAAGGGGTAATATTGCAACCAAACCCAGATTCCAACAGTGGGTCTACTCCACCGTGACTCAGGAAGCCATGAGATGGTAAAATGTCTGTAAGCACTTTGTAAGCAATAGCATGCCATCTTATGGAAATATTGCTAGCACGTTGATTTTATTGATCTTATGATTTATTGTACTGAATTATCTAAATGTTTTAATCAGGGGTCCTTTGGGGCCGGAGTGAGGCGGAGCGCCGCTCCACTAGCCCAGGAGTGGGCAGTAGGGCAGCCACAGGCCAAATCAGATTCTCTGATCTGATTCAGCCCGCCGCCAAATTGCTGCCGAATTAAAAGCAGCTGGAGGGGAGGGAGTTTGAGGGAGAGGCTCCAAACTTGCAGGGTTACTTCTGGGACCTCTTCCCCAAATACCCACCAAGTTTCAAGAAGATTGGACCAGGAGGTCCAATTCTCTGGGCCTCCAAACAGGTTGCCCCTATTCCCTCCATTGTTCTCTATGGTGGGAAAAAAGTAACGTTTTTTCCCCACCATAGAGAACAATGGAGGGGATGGGGCAACCTGTTTGAGGCCCTGTAGAATTGGACCCCATGGTCCAATCTTCTTGAAACTTGGTGGGTATTTCAGGGAGAGGTCCCAGAAGGTACCCTGCAAGTTTGGAGCCTCTCCCTCAAACCCCCTCTCCTCCAGCCCCTCATATACCCTATGAGTTTTTGCCATTGACTTCAATGGCCCATAGGGTATAATAGGGCTGAAATGGACATTCGGCCGGTTATGCTAATAAGTTATGCTAATATGTATGCTAATGAGCTCCTGCACCTCTTTTTTAATGAAAGGACCCCTGGTTTTAATGTGTTTTAATGGTACCTATGTACTGATTCTCTAAGCCGCCCTGAGCCTGCTCGCGGGGAGGGAGGGGTATAAATTGAACCAATAAATAAATAATAAATAAATTTGCTCTCCAGAACCCAGGGGATTGGATTCTGGATTTTACCCAAGCCTCACCATTCTGACTTGCACTAGCAGTGGTTGGTGGGAGGCAAACATTAAATTGCTGAGTACTTAGCAAAATGAAGAACAAGGGCAAAATATGTGCACTAAAATTATGTTATTTCCCCCATGATTTATGTTCCTACAGGTTTCTATTGGGTAAAGTTACCACCTAAATTTAGGCCCTCCCTAGGGCCAGTATTTACCCACCCCCAGCCCCAATTTCCTATCTCTGAGGAATTGAAGAGTAGGATAAAAAGTGGCCTCTACATAGTGCTAGTCTACGAATTTCCTGTAGCAGCTATCATAAAGACCATAGATACTAGGGAGGCAGCTTAGAGCATCACCAAGAAGTGATATCACATGTTCTCCGAAGTCTGGCCTACCCCAGATACTGTCACACAAATCTCCCACAATTTGCTACAGCAGCACTGGGAACCTGACCAGCTATCGTGTGCATGCACACTTCTTCAGAAGTACCTTCGTACTCAGAATTAAACTTTGCTAGGTCTTAAAGGTGCCACTGGACTCAGATTTTGTTCTGTTGCTTCGGACCAACATGGCTACCCACCTGAATCTGGCATCTATTCCAGTGTGTGAGCTTTTGGGAGCCAGAGCTCATTCCTTCATACGATTTTATTTTCCTCACTAAACTCAGCCTTGGGTTGCACACACACTCCCTGCACCAGGGGTCCCCAATCTTTTTCAGTCCGTGGGTATTTTTGGAATTAGGGTTGCCAGGTCCCTTGTCAATCCGGCAGGGGGATTTGGTGCGGGCGTTCTGGGAGTGGCCAGGGACATTGCACAATGCAATGACATCACCCAAAAGCAATGTCATCGCATCGGCAACACTCTGGTTTTTGGGTGAAACTCTATTGGCCCTCAAACAAAAGAGTTTTGCCCCAAACCAGAGCACAGTGTGATGATGTCACTTCCAAGTGATAACATTGCATTGAGGATGTTGCCTGTTTAGGGGTAGGGTTTCCCCCACTGGCCAGCTGGTCCGCAGCAGGGAGAAGCCTCCAACAGCAGGGGATCCCCCACTCAAACCTGGGGGCTGGCAACCCTATTTGGAATTCTGACACAGCATGGTGGGCACAGCCACAAAATGGCTGCCAAAGATCCTTGTGCTATGGAGGCAGCTGCTGCTAAAACAATGTTTTGTTTTGTTTTGAATCTGCACAGACAATCAAATCTCCAGTGGTCAATCGGAAGCACTACTGGGCAAAAGCACCACCCACTTTCTCAAAACACTTCGCAGGCTCCAGGAAAGGTGTTGGCAGGTGCCATTACACTCATGGGTACCATGCTGGGGACCCCTGCCCTACACACACACCCTCTGGTGTTCCTTACCAAGGGAACACCATGGCAATAAATAGCATTACCGCAACCTGAATATTCAGTAAGGTATCCTCAGTTCCTATGCATGAAATGTGCTCATTTCTTCGTTGGCAAATGTTCAGCACAGCCACAGTTTTGGTATCACGTTTTTATTTTATTTGGTATCACGTTTTTATTTCTAACACCATGAAAACAACATTGAACGTGTTCACAAGTAGCAAAAAAGTTATGGTAAATGCTTTGCCATTTCTTTAGCTGAGTTTTAAGCAAAACATTTGGAAACAAACATTATGGGGGAAGGCTTCCATTGATAAATAGCAGTTTATAAAACTAGCAATAACCTAAGAGCCCCATTAACAAAAATATTATCATAGATGATCACAAATGGTACCAAAAGCACATCTGTCATCTGAATGTAAAACCTAAATTGCTTAGAAATGTGCCTTCCATTTAAAAATGGTTCTTTCACTTTTTATTCTGCATTAACAACATTCACATAGAAGTTCAAAGAGAGAAGCAGAGGCTCAAAGTAGGGCCACCAAGCAGGGGGATCAGAGGCAAAATTCTAGGGGTCTGGGCAGCTCTTAGAGCCCATGCGGTAGGGTTGCCAGCTCCAGGTTGGGAAAAACCTGGAGATTTTGTGTGTGGAGCCTGAGGAGGGTGGGATTTGAGGAGGAGATGGATCACAGTGGGGTAGAATGCCACAGAGTCCACCTTTCAAAGAGGTCCTTTTCTGCAGGCAAACTGATCTCTTTCACCTGGAAAACAATTGAAATCCCAGAAGCTCTCCAGCCACAACCGTTGGCAACCCTACCAGGAAGCTTGGCAAGCCACCCCTGGTTTATACATTTAGCAGAACATTTAGCAGCCAAATACATTTGGCTGGGAAGGAAAGGGGAAGTGTGAACTTGGACTAGTCTTTGTCTTTCACCCAACTAACTTCCATGGTAGAGCAAGTAGTCAGACCTGAACCTTCCAGCTCCTGATCTAGCACCCTGACCACTAAATTGGAGGGACTGTACAAATACACTAACCTGCTCTCCTTGAAAGGATGGAGGGACATCAATTTGAAGGGGGGGAATAGGGGGGGAAAGATCAGGGCACACAGAATGTACCGAAGTATGCTAATAATAAGCTATGTGTTTTCATACCACGTTTTGGGTTAAGTGTGGGTGGTGGAATGCGGCCAAAGGAAGGTCCTTCTGGGAGCCTGTGGTGGTTCTCAGCATCTCTGGATCAAAAACACCTTTAGCACTGTACACAGGAGCAGCTAGGGACCAATCAATTAACACTTCTGAAGCTGCTAAGTTCTGCTGTCCATTTGCATGCAGAGTTCATAGCATTTATGTTGTTGCAGTTTTACTTTGTGACTTTGGTAAATGAATAAACCTGGCAAAAGACATAGGGGAGCTCTCAGCTGTCAGAAAAAGCAACTTAAACAAAGGTTGCCTCCACCCATTGTTGGATATTGCTTTATTGTTGCAAGACAGCCATCATTTGCAACTTGATTGACTTGCAAATGATTGGTATACTGCAACATCACCATATCCAACAGTGCAGACAAATAGTAACAGTGTAGTTTGATCATATTGTTGTCAACTCTGGGCTAGAAAATTCCAAGAGATTGGGGGATGGAGCCTGAGGAGAGTGGGACTTGGGGAGGAGAGGGGCTTCAGTGGGGTATTTTGCATTCAGCCCATCCTCCAAAGCAAGATTGTTTCCAGGGAAACCGACCTCTGTAGTCTGGCAATCAATTGTCATTCCAGGCAATCTCCAAGTTTTACCTGGAGGTTGGCAACCCTATATTGTCATAGTGGGTGGTTCCCCCCACTATGGTGGTTTTCTCCCCTCCCCCCCACCATCACCACCTAGGGCTGCCAGCTCCAGGTTGGGATATTTTTGGGAGATTTGGTGGGGTGGATCCTGAGAAGGGCAGGATTTGGGGAGGAGAGGGACTTCAGTGGGGTATAATGCCATACAGTCCAATTTCCACAGGGGCCATTTCTCAAGATGAATTGATCTCTGTCATCTGGAGTTCAGTTGTAATGGCAGGAGTTCTTCAGTTACTATCTGGAGGCTGGCAACCCTAGTTAGCATAAAAATCATGGAACAAGATCCAGGGTCCTAATAATGGCACCATTTGGCCACATAGTGTAAAATGTGCAAGAATCAATCAACACCCCTTTTGTTCTTTTATACCAATAATTGTTCTTCGTGTGTATGTGTACCTATGTATTAGAGACATTGAAGAAGACCTGTTAGGCCAAAATGCATTTGGTCTTGTTTACAATTATTGTGGCCTTATGCATAGGTCAGCAACCTGTGGATGTTTGTTTGTGTTATTTAATATACATCAAGGACTCATCTTCAGACTACAGAGATCAGTTCTCCTGGAGAAAATGGAGGCTTTGGAGGGTGGACTCTGTGGCACTGTATCCCACTGGAGTCCCTGTCCTCCCCAGGCTCCATCCTTAAATCTCCAGGAGTTTCCCAACCTGAATCTGACAACCTTACCCCGCCATCCCCTACTGGTGGCCAAGGAGGGGACCTGGAAAGCCTAAGGACTCTATTTTTAATCTGCATTTTAAGTGCACTGTACAATACATTGATTTATTTTGTATAACTCATTTTTAAAATATTCTTCCTGCTCAACCTTCATGATACCTAATTCAATTTTGAGGTTGAGTTTGTATCCCCCCCTTTTTTGCTACATGCATCTCATAGGCCAACAGAATTTAGGTGTATAAGCTTTTAAGAGTCAAAGCACCCTTCATCAGCTAAGACAATAGCTTACATCCCACAAAATCTTGTTGGTCTCTAAGGTGTCACCAGACTCAAGCCTGTCTCTTCTACTGAAGACCATCATGGCTGCCCTCTGAAAATGCTGTAAGGAATCTTATTCTTGAGGTAAGAGGCTTCTAGCAGGGGGATATCTTTCTACTGCTGGCACAAGGCATCTTGTACCAGAGAAGGGCTCATCAGAGGCACAATCCAACCCTTTCCTTTGGAGAGCCATACAATCATGACTCTAAAACTCAACCATCAGTCAAATAAGGTGGAGGGGGAGATGGATGGAGGGGGGAGATGGAATTAATTGCTGAAGAGGCTAGCATGTAAACTAATCCTCACACCATGCTGCCAGAGGGACTCTTGTCAGTGAGCAACAGCTCACAAGGCCACCGGGTATGACTATGAGCTAACTGTGCACTAGCAGAAGGGTGAAGGCTGCTGTAGGATAACATGCACATGAGGCTTGTTGCTTTAAGGAAGAAATTGATATTCTCTGTTGTTAAAAACAATCCATACTGTGATAGCGAAGGAGAGAGAGGCATTCTAACTATGTATCTAACTTGAGGATGGAGACAGATTCAGAGACTACATGTTGCTCCTTTGGAGGATGGAGAGAGGACAAAGAGAGGTAGCCGGAAGCAAGGATGGACCTAGGAATAGCAAACTGAGACCAAAGAGAGACAACACAACAGACCAAAGGAAAACACATAGGATTTGGCCTCCCCAGCTTACTAGCTCTACTGACCCCCCTCTATTATACCAGCATCTTTGGTGCAAAGAGACATTGCCCAGTCCTTCCCTTCACATGCTAGGGATATGTTCAGATTTTAAACCCCGCCCCCCCTGCCTTCTAATTCTACTTCTCTCTTACATGGATTCAACTGTCTTTCTCGTCACATGGTTTCTGTTTTCTCATGCTCAATCCACCCCCCCCCCAATTCAATTTGTGCCCTTTTAATTTTATTTTTATGCTGAGTGTATATGAACACAGTGTAAATGCTATATTAATGATGTAAAACCGCATTAAAGAACAGCAATGAAAGTGTGCACAATGAAAAGGTTCAGCGTATACAAAACCCAGGGATATTTACTCAGCCCTTGCTTACCCACTTTTGAAATTCTGGGAAATGTCAAAATCAGACTGCATAGCGATATGAGATGCAGGGCAGGGCAGACTATTATTCAGAGGCAAAAGCTGGAATTTCACTAATATTCAAGCCCTTCGATGCATGTAGGAGTTTTCTAGGTCATGGTCATTTCCTAGGAGGTAGACATCACCTCTAATATCTAAGCACTGATGTTCCTTCTACAATAAAAATGAATTCACTGAAAATATTTCGGGCCATCCATAATAATAAGTCCTTTACACTCATAACATAAAGCTTTTCTTCTGGAGTTATTAAAGTTATCTACCTTTCCTTGCAATATCTGTCATGAGAAATGATTGGTTGTCATGGGGAAAGAGGAAGTATAGCATATCAGCGAGAGGGTTAAACTACTGAATCGTTCTCCCAGAGGCGCTTACTTCCTATATACCAGGAGGGCTTTTTTCTATGAAAGCTCTCAGATGTGCAAGTTCCCCACCTGCAGTCCGAAGTGATATAGTTTAAGAAAGGCATTCCCACTCATTCCCACAGAAGTGTAAGAACAGGTCATGAGTGAGGGTATGACCCTATCAGCAAGAAAGGACATGTTGAACTTAAAGGGATTGAAGGATGACCATCAGACCAAGAATAATAGTCAACCAAGTTCCTAGAGTGAAGTCGAAAGTAGCAGGTGCCATTGCTTCACTGGCCCATTCCACATCCTTGGATTGCCTGCCCTCTTGCCTACCCTATAAAAACCAGCACCCCACTTCAATCATACCTTACTTCTCTTCGGGGGTTTCACCTGTGGGTGTGCCCAGGCTTTCTAGCTCACTTTTCCCCAATGAAGAAAGGATTAAGAGTCTGGGACTTTTCAGTTCAGAAAAGAAATGACTAACAGGTACACATGAAAGTTATTTATAAAATCATGCATGGGGTGCAAGAAAGTAGACTTGGGGGGGGGGGGGGAATGTTTCCCTGGTCCATAATAAGGTAATTTGCAGGCACATATTAAAATTGATAGGTAATAGATTTGGGAGAGACAAAAGGAAATACTTCTCTATTAATAATGAAATCATGGAATTCCCTGACGGAGGATGCTAGGTCCACCAAGATTTGCTAGCCATAATGACTAAAAGAAATAACAGTGTTAGGAGGCAAAATCAAGGGAGGCCTTGGCTATGATGCCATGTTTGCTAGCCTTACATGGCAACTGTTTTGCCACTGAGAATCAGGATGCTGGACTGGACAGACCACTGGTCTGGTCCAGCAGTTGGAGAGCCAGTTTGGTGTAATGGTTAAGAGTGCAGACTCTAATCTGGGAGAACTGGGTTTGATTCCCCACTCCTCCATTTGCAGCTGCTGGTGTGACCTTGGGTCAGTCACAAGTTTGTTCAGAGCTGTTCTCTCAAGGGCAGTTCTTGAGAGAGTTCTCTCAGCCCCACCTACCTCACAGGGTGTCTGTTGTGGGGAGCGGAAGTGGAAGGAATCTGTAAGCCACTCTGAGAATCCTTCTGGTAGTGAAGGGTGGGGTATAAATCCAATCTCCTCCTCCTCCTCCTCCTTCTTCAGGGCTCTTCTTGTGTTCTCATTCTTGGAGCCTCTTCCCATCACAGCCTTCTTGCTTCATTTTCTTTCTCATCTTCTTATCCTCTAGCTGAGAATTTGTTCTTTTGAAGTGACAGGCTGTACTTCCCAGCCACCCAGGCCACTCAATCTGTTGTAGGTTAATTCCAACAGCTTTGGAAGGTGGACTCTGTGGCATTGTACCCCATTAAGGCCCTTCCTGTCCCCAAACCCCACCCTCCTCAGGCTCCACCCCCCCCCCCAAAACTCCAAGTATTTTCCAACCTGGAGCTGGCAAACCTATTCTCTTGCAATGCTATGTCGGATTTTATGGACAGCCCATGTTGCATGTGCAGCCAATACAGCCACGTGGCATGCTATTGCCTTGGGGAAGCTACCCAGTAGGATGCCTCTTTTGTGCGTGTGTGTGTGTGTGTGTCTGTGAGCCTGGAAGTGATGATGACTTCTGCCTACCCCTAGTGGGGCTAGGTCGTTTCAGAGAGGTGGCCTGTCTCTGCAACCCAGTCCTGGTATTCCTTGGAGGTTGCCCTTCCAAATACTTGCCAGGGTCGCCCCTCCTTAACTTCCAAGATCTGATGAGATAGGGCTTGCCTGGGCTATCCAGGTCAGGGCCCAGTGGGATGCCTCTTTGAAGAGGGACATGACCTTATCCCCACAGCAGGGGGGTAGAACTGCAGACAGCCACGGGATAAGCTTCATAGAGGGACATTTCTTCTTTTCCCTCCAAGTACTTATCTGTAGGCACAAATGTGGGGGGAGGGAGGGGGATGACAAGCAAAACATTTTTTTTTTTTTGCCATCAAGTCACAACCCATCTACAGTGATCCCATAAGGCTTTCAAGGCAAGAGACATTCAGAGGTGGTCTCCCATCCAGATACTAAGCAGGACTGACCCTGCTTAGCTTTAAAGCTCTAGATCAAACCAGCCTGGGCTATCTAGGCGGAGGCACAAAAAGATGACATCAGTGTATAGCTGCTTGCATAGATGCTAAGAACAGGCTGCTTTGAGTCCCCCCCGGGGAGGAAGGTGGGGTAGAAAGGAAGTAAAATAATAAAGAATCCATCCCAAAACCTGCTTTCCCAGTACATATCCCATCATGGCTCATTTAATGCCTCATGCTCGGCACATGGCTCTCACACTGTCTCCTACATGGCACTCATTTCCATGTCGGACAATACTTTGGCCGTCGGATGAACTGTGTGTACTGAGAAGAAAGCAGGAGGACTGTGTCTGTAATCCATCAAGGGAAGAAGCAATTCTCACCGTGAAAAGAGTGAAATGTGTTTGGAATTGTCATTTGGCACTTTTAAGTATCTCCCGCTGGCAAACGTCCTGCTGAAAAGCCATGTAATTGCTATCGATGTGCACAACTGGGAAAGGAAGCCCTGCTTTGGGGAGAGCAAACTGCTAGCTGGTATGGAACTTTCAGCATTTTGGGGGTGGGGGAGAACATTTTAATGCTTAAAGACTAAATTATTCATTGCAAGAAAGTCAACTTCGTGACTATGAGCTTTATTTATTTTTATTAAATAGTTTGTATAATTCGGAGTTTTTATGTATAACTGATTGATGTGTACCAGTAAACTGCTTAAATACGCTGGAGCCTTTTGGTCATATGAGTGGAAATAAATTGCTGCTGTTTATTGTTGTTGTGTTGCTGACTATGAGCTGACCCTAAACTCCTGGACAGCCTGCTCTTGGCCATTCAGATGTCACCTGGAGTCCTCCAGTGTCCAGTTCCAGATGTGTCGCTTTCACAAGGAACGATGTAGAGAAATGGGAATTGGGTTCAGAGGAAGACAAGGAAGATAGTCAGGGGTCTGGAAAATAAGTTTTGCAAGGAACGGTTGAAGGATCTGGATATGTTTAGCCTGGAGAAAAGGAGACAGAGGAAGGACATTGCTGCACTTTCCAAATATCTGAGGGTCTGTCACAGAGCCAGTTTGGTGTAGTGGTTAAGTGCGCGGACTCTAATCTGGGAGAACCGGGTTTGATTCCCCACTCCTCCACTTGCATCTGGCTGGATGACCTTGGGCAAGCCATAGTTCTGTCAGAGCTGTTCTCTCAAGAGCAGTTCTGGAAAGCGCTCTCTCAGCCCCACCTACCTCACAGGGTGTTTGTTGTGGGGAGGGGAAGGGAAAGGAGATTGTAAACTGCTCTGAGACTCTCTTGGGGAGTGGAGGGCGGGGTATAAATTCAATCTCTTCTCTTCTTCTTCTTCTTCACATGGAAGAGGGCTATGACTTGTTCCCCTGCCACCACAGAGGGCAAAACTAGATTTAATGGTCTTGATTTATAGGAGAGTAGATTTCATTTAACAGTAGGAAATGCTTCCTAATAATAATGATGATCTGGCATAGGGTTGCCAACAATGTTCCCTCTAAGCTGTGGAGTCTTGTGAGCAAAAAATCCTACTTTGTGAGCTGCTGGCATTAAAACTGTGAGCGAGCGATTTGGCTGCTGCATAAATTAGTCTGCTGTGGAGCCATCCTTCCTGAGCTAAGGCAAAAATGTGTGAGCTGGAGGCTAAAAAATTGTGAGCAAACTCACAATAACTCAGCTTCGATGGAACATTGGTTGCCAACCTCCAGGTGAAGTCTGGAAATTCCCAGAATTACAAGTGATCTCCAGATAACATCAGTTCTCCTGGAGAAAATGGCTGCTTTGGAGAGTGGATTATATTATACCTTGCTGAGGTCCCTCCCCAGGCTCCCCATCCCCCCAAATCTCCAGAAGTTTCTCAGCCCAGAGTTGGGAACCCTAATTCAGCAATGGCACGAATTATCTTGAGGAGGGAAGCTCTTCTTAACTGGAACAACTCTTTGGGAGCAATCCTAAGGAAGTCTGCTCAGAAGTCTCATTACTCCGAAGAAAGTGTTCTTAGGATTGCAGCCTTCATGCAGAGGATGGACAGCCATCTGTTAGGGATCCTTTCTGATTTCCTGCACTGGGCCAGGCTTAGATAGCCTCTAAGGCCTCTTCCAGCTCTGTGATTGGAGATTGTGGTCACTGCTAACACCTGCATACCCCCCCCCAACACAGTTCTCCAAGACTCATATTTGATACCTTATGGTTGCAATCATACGCACAATTAGACCCAACATAGGCGTGAACGCTGGGCGGATTTAATGAGAACAATCAGACAACATCTGGGAAGTGCCCCGCAGCCGTCGGCAACCCATTTTGCTCCACCGCAGAAGCGGAGTTAAAAGACACTGGGGAAAAACTGATAGTAAATGGGTTGCAATGGGCCACAAGTGGACTTTCCCCTGTCTGATCACTCCAGCACGCTCTCATGGAGTCGGGATGGACTGATCAGGCCATCCCGACTCCGTGCCATTGGTTTTTTCCCCTCTCTTCACAGTATGTGCATCATTGCAAACTTCATAGGGAGCCCTCAGTGTGGAGGTGTGATTTATGGATCCCTTGTTTAAGCGCATGGGGGAAAATGGGACCAAAAAAACCCGACTCACCCACACTTGCGTCTGATCACACACTGATAAACTGTGCCCACAGCTTCAAAGGGAGGTGCGATTGTACAACTGCAGGTCAAACTCCACCAGAGGAAATAGCCTCTCTCCCCCCCCCCACTTTATCTCATGCATGTGACTGCAACCTATGTGCTTGCTCCCACTATACTTTCCAAGCTGGTATTGTAGGAGGGATTTCAGCAGGTGCCTCTCTCCTCTCCCCTGCTTGACAGCCTGCTTGACAGCCTGCACCAGCAGCTAAAACTCCTTTTGTTCAAACTCCTTCTGTTCTCCTCTGCATCTGCTTAGTTAGCAAGACTTTTCCCTGAGCATAAGAACTTCACACAGCTAGATGCTACATATTACTAGATGTGCAAAAAGTGACTAACAGTGCAATCCTAAGATGAGTTATATCCTGTCAAGCCTACTGAAGTCAAGGGGCTTAGAAAGGTACAAGTCTACTTAGGTCTACGCTGCAAGGAGTGGCACAAAGAGGAAGACATAATGTATTGCTGTCCTGCTGAAAAACAGGATGTGTAGTACAGTGCAATCCTAAGAACAGCTTCACCCTTCTAAGCCTGTTTGACTTCCATGGCCTTATAAGGGTTAACTCTGCTTAGGATTGCACTGTTGTGGGCCTCCTTATGTGATGCAGGGAGTCACCAAGGACAGTTATGTTAACTGGCAGTTCCTAGGCCAGAACAGACTTCCCAAGCCGAATTTAAAACAAAAATATGCCGTAATAAAAAAAAGGACTCAAAATCCACATTTGATAGCTCAAAGGACTGTCGACAAGTGCTTTTTATGTAAGGTCTGGGGCCATCAACATCCTGTCAACTTGTGAGTTGCAAGGACCCCTTTTACCTTTTCTTGCAATAGGCAACAGAGTACAAACTCAGAAACGCAGGCTGTCTATACAAGGCCATTCAATCCTTTCCATGCAGGCACAATGCTGGTAACAAACAACATTTGTAATGAAAACCGGTGAAATCAAAGGGGTTTCTTGAATGGACACAGTGGTTGAAAGGGACTGTGCAGGATCCAGTAGAGGGAGCTAGAGTTTGCAGACAGACTTGTTTCAGCTAGCTTTCGGGAGTGAAACACATTTTGGGGCTGGCGGTGTGTCTGGAATTGCTGTGCAAGGATTAGGCCAATCTACTCTGTTGTTAGCTATCTGTCGGCTCAGTCAATTGTATAGATGGAGGGGTGGTGTTGCATAAGGCCTTTTGAAACATATCCAGCTTTTCTATGCCTTCTAATATTTTACAACATAATAAACAGACACTCCAGAGCAATGCTCCCTCTAAGCTGTGGAGTCTTGTGAGCAAAAATTCTATTTTGTGAGCTACTAGCATTAAAGTTGTGAGCAAGCAATTTGGCTGCTGCATACATTAGTTTGCTCTGGAGCCATCCTTCCAGAGTTAAGACAAAAATGTATGAGCCAGAGGTTAAAAAACTGTGAGCTAGCTCACACTGACTCAGCTTAGAAGGAACACTGCTCCAGAGTGGAATCAAAAAGTGGCTTACAAGTAACAAAAAATTGCAATTAAATTGATAGAATAAAACCTCAGATACCACCAGTGTTCCCTCTAAGCTGAGTCAGTGTGAGCTAGCTTACAGTTTTTTAGCCTCCGGCTCACACATTTTTGTCTTAGCTCAGGAAGGATGGTTACAGAGCAGACTAATTTAGGCAGTAGCCAAATTGCTCGCTCACAGCTTTAATGCCAGTAGCTCACAAAGTAGAATTTTTGCTCACAAGACTCTCACAAGGGAGAATTGGATACCGCCCCCAAAGACAACTGCAGTTTAAACCCATTAAAAGCACAGACAAGAAAAAAAAACTAGCTTTGCAGTGCCTCTGGAAGACCTCTAATAAAGCACCCCCCCCCTTTCCCTTCCCCAGGGAGCCCATTGCAGACATTGAGAGCTACAATGGAAAAGGAACAGGCTATGGCCGATGCCTTACAGGGCACCTTGAGTGGGGAACAGCCAGTAGGTGGCAGCCTGAAGTCTGTATTTGGCTCCAGGGGACATATGGGAAGAAACAGTCCTTCAGATAGGTCAGTCCTAGGTTGCTATGGGATTCAAAGGTCATAACAAGCACCTTGAATTAGACTCAGAAACAAAATGTCACCCAATGTTGTAGTCCTGTTCAGATGGACAAGATATATTCTCACTGGCTAACCCTTGACAATAATCAGGCTGCTGCAGTTTCCAGGTTGTCTTCAAAGGCAGCCTAATGTAGAGTGCATTGCTGTAATCCAGCCACAAGATCACAAAAGCACGGATTGGTGTGGCCAGATCAGCTGAGTCTAAGAAAAGAGCGAATTGGCGAATCAGGCACAGATGACATAAGGCACTTCTTGCCACTACGCCAACTTGCTTTCTAAACAGAAAGGCCACATCTGTAAGTAGCCCCAAGCTATTAACTTGCTTTGCAAATGCCAAAGCCACTCCATCTAAGACAAGTGGATTCAGTCCCTCTAGAATACCAGCCTTCCCAACAAGCATCATGTCTGGATTCAGCTTCAGCTTATTCTTTCTTAGCCACCTGACCATGACCTCAAAGCACTAGGGCAGAAGCAAGATGGAGGCATCTTGGAGGTTTGGATAATGAAAGACAGAACGGAGCATTATGCACACATTGCATGACACCCAGCACCAAAGATCAGGGTTGCCAGACCCCCACCCCCAGACCCTGCTCCCCCCCCCCCCCACCGATCAGTTGGCCAGCGGGGCACTTACCAGGAGCAGGAGGGAGGCCCAGGCTATGTCACCAGCAATGCGGCAAAGTGATGTCATCAAGCCATCATCATCCAGGTGGCACTCTGGTATTTTGGCAAAAAACTCTTTGGTAGAACCCATTTTTATCATAGTTTTTGCCCAAATCACAGAGCATCGCCAGGATGTCCCAATGTGATGACATCACTTCTGATACATACTGGAAGTGATGTGGACATGTTGCCAGCGATGCAGCTTGGGCCTCTCTCCCACTCCTGCTAAATTCCCACCCCCATGACCCGCCGGTTGCCAGATGGGACCTGACAACCCTACTGAAGATGGACTACTGAAGAGACACAATGATCAGCACAAATTGATGAGTAGGCTGAAGTGGACACAAAGTTTCCTGCCAGATATGGGGATCCTAGATAATGAAAGGATTTAAATCTGAATTTAAATATGTATATGCATGAGGCTGTTTTAAGTAACTTCATTTTGCTTATAGTTATGGAAGTCATTACAAAGTAGATGTATAAAGGCCATCAACTCATAGCATACTTATAGTGACCCCAACAAGGAGCTTTTAAAGCAAGAGATAAAGCAGAGGTGTTCTGCCATTGCTTTCCTCTGCAGAGTCTTCCTCAGTGGTCTCCCATCCAAGCAGTGACCTTGCTTAGTTTCTGAGGTCTGATGAGATCAAGCTATACCATTCTGCCTTCCCTTCCAATCATTACAAAGCATGTCAAAATTTCATGTATACTCCCCACCCCCCATCACTATGAATTTCACTCATTCTTCCAACTATGTCCCATTATGGAGAATACAAACTCCATGTTAACATGGCCTAGAAATTTTATACTGTGCAATCTAAAGTTTGGTACACAGTCAGCTCCATATTCTTCAGAGAAACATTTCCTCCACCAACCTTTGCATTATTGTAAAGGTTCGCACAAACATCACAGGCATTTCTTTTTTTCAAAAAAACCAAACACACACTGAATAAAACAGCCCCTGCAATACATTGGTTCCACTTTCATCACTGCCAAGGAATGGCTGGAGCTATGAAATCAGGTTTCAGAGTAAAATCCAAGGCGAGGCAGTCGTGCTGTGCTGATAAGCTGTGTGGGGGACTGGCGCTGAGTGGCCCAAGGCCCCTCGGCTAATCCATGATGGAGAACTATTAAGTACAGCGCAACAAATCTGTATTCATCATTGCCAGTCCCGCTTTGAAAAGAGAAGTCAAGGAGAAGTCAGTTGCCGCAACTGAGGCAGAGAATTCTCAAGCACCCACACACATAGACACCTTGTACAGATTCTCCCCATTTCACCATTTATCAGTCCCATTTTACATTTGAAGCAGCAAACTATGATTTGTGTTTACCTTTCTCACCAGGGATGGAAGCCAGCTTCAAACCAGTTCCAACCATCTGGCTCCTCCCCTTAGGACTCTGAGTCCCAGTCACTGATCTAGTTGGAGGAGTTCATGAAATATTCCTCTCTGGGACTGCTGAGCCCAGCCTGGCAACCAGCTGGAGAGGAGGGGGGAAATGCATGTGGGATATGTCTTGGAATCTGTGTTCCATTAGGTGCCATAGTTAGATGGACTGGTGAGGACAGAGACAGAGGATGCAGTCCTATCAACACCCAACTCTTGTGCATACACCAAAGCAGATGCCACTAGAGAAATCAGGGATGATGAAGAATCAGATCATCTCTCTAGGAGAGAGAGTATCACTGATTCGGGATCTGAGGTTACTCAGTGTTTGAATTTCGCATTAAAGCGGACACATCTTTTCCCCAATGCATTCCCTTCCCCGGCTGTTGTTAGCCCCAATAAAGAAAGAGACGAACAACCCCTTTTTTGAAGAAGAAGAAGAAGAAGAAAGCAGGCAATGGGCATCTGTTTTTAAATGGAGCCACAAGGCATGGGTTACAGGAGACAAGCCCTGTTTGTCCCACATCTTATTCTGATGCTTGGGCTATATTACCACCAATGCTCCCTCTAAGCTGTGGAGTCTTACGAGCAAAAATGCTACTTTGTGAGCGTCTGGCATTAAAGTTGTGAGTGAGCGATTTGGCTGCTGCATGAATTAGTTTGCCCGGGAGCCATCCTTCCTGAGATAATTGAAACCAATAAAAACCATGAGACTGATTTCCTAATAATTCTGGTGTTTAAAAAACCTCACACCAGTTTTTTTAACAGCATGCCAAATTCAGCATTGGTTTTTGCACACACACACCCAATTCATTTATTTGCTTGCTTCACTTATACCCTGCCATTCTCCACCCTGGGGGCTCCAAGTGGCTTGCATCATTCTCCTCTCCTCCATTTTATCCTTACAACAACCCTCTGAGGTAGGCTAGGCTGAGAGTAGGCAACTGGCCCAAGCAGTGTTCCCTCTAAGCTGAGTTAGTGTGAGCTAGCTCACAGTTTTTTAGCCTCATGCTCACACATTTTTGTCTTAGCTCAGGAAGGAAGCTCATACACCTCTAGTATCTCATGACTTGTTCATAAATTCAAAGAAGGGACATTAGGGAGAGAAAGATACTATTCCTCAATGTAAAATATTGGAAGAAATTCTGTGACAGATGAAAGGGCTTTGATAGGACTCACGAAATTTCTCATGGAATATGAAGCTGCTGTCTACTGAGTCAAACCACTGGTCTATGAAGGTAAGTGTTGTCCACTGGGACTGGCACCAGCTTTCCACAGTCTCAGGCAGAGGTCTTTCATTTCACCTTCTATCTGATCCTTTTAACTGGAGGTACTGGGGATTGAACCTGCAGCCTTCTGCATGCAAAGCAGAGGCTCTACCAGAGAACTGTAACCCACTCAGGGTTACACTGAAGGTACATGTCAAATGGTCACAGATATGATTATGTGTGGATTCGGGGGGGGGGGGGGAGAGAAGGTCCTGGAATCTTGAGAAGTGACTGCCATACTGCACTCTAACTACTCTGATGTTCTCTTGGGTTCCTTCCCCATAATTTCAAAGCACAGTCTGGGAAACAAAACTTCAGCAACTGGCACTGTCAGCAGGTACCCAAATCTCCCATTCCTACTCCCTGTTGAGCAAGTCAGTCTTCATCCCTGAGAAAGGATGACTCACTGTGAACAGAAAGGTTTTATCTCTGAAGAATAAATAATCCCAACAATGACACACTCTCTTCCTTCATCCCTGTTTGGCCTAATTAGTTTGCACAGCTAATCAAACGTCCTGTGACCCCTGTTAAATTCTTATTTTTCTCTATGGCTGCTTTGCCATGGATGGAGTCAGTGATAATGGAAGACCAAACGAATGATTCAGCAGAGGACTTGAAGCTGAAGCTTTTAAAAAGTGTTACAGTTCAACTGCCATTTAAATATATAATCAATGGGAAACAAGCCTGATTCAGTTAAGTAATAGGGATGGGAAAATGTTAAAGGAGGAGGAGGAAGAGGAGATTGGATTTATACCCTGCCCTTCACCCACAGTCTCAGAACAGCTTACAATCTCCTTCCCTTCCTCTCCCTACAATAAACACCCTGTGAAGTAGGTGGGACTGAGAGAAATCTGAGAGAACAGCTCTGAGAGAACTGTGACTGACCCAGGGTCACTGCACCAAACTGGTTTAAGTATCTTAAGTATCAAACTTTAGTGGGTGCTGAAGGTACGGTGGCCAGGTCTCCAGAGGCCGGTTTCCCACCTCTGCTACACAGGGTGGTGGGGAGAAATGGGATGATCTAGCATCATGCCACAATATCACATCCAGCAGGAACCAAAAGTGACACCAGTGTGATGCTCTAGGATTCACCCAAAGCTTTAATTAAATGACAGAGTTTTGAGTAAATCTTAGCATGTTGTGCCAATGATAATATCACTTACAGTTTCTGCTGGAAGTGATGCCAATCAAATAGGTGGAAGAAGAAGAGCTGACAACAAAAAGTGGCATAAATGTCACATATCCCTCGCCACTTCTCCTTCCCCTCAAGGTGGTCTTTTCCTCAGAAAAAAAGGACAATCAGGGTTTATGTGACAAGCATTTGTCTGAAAGATATAGTTCAGACGTAATCCTCACATCAGGGAAGTGTATCCAAAGCATGCATCATGTCAGAATACTCTGACGTGGGAAATCTGCTCTGATTGGCATCTGGGATGCTGCCAGTACCTTGTGTCAGACTTATTCCGACATGAAATCAAGGAATGGGTTGGCTCCAGCCAGCTATTTCAGTCAGTCTCGGCCTGTTCTCCTCCTTCCTACAGCTCCTGTCCCACATGGCTTGTGTTCACCTATGTATCCCATGGTCCCCAGCACTCTGTTTTTGGTGGCCAAATGAGACCTCCTCCTCTTCCCTTTTTCATCAGTGGAAAAACTGGTTGGATCCAGTCCAGTGTTTCCCCACGTTTTGTCATACATCTAAGGCTGCCAGAACTCCATGTAGCAGCTGAATATCTCCCGGAATTACAACAAAGATCTGTTCCCCTGGGGAAGGAAAATGGTTGCTTTGGAGGGTGGACTCTGTGGTGTTATGCCCTGCTGAGGTCCCTCCCATCCCCAACCCCTTCCTTCCCCAGGTCTACCCCCAAAATCTCCAGGAATTTCCCAACCCAGACCTGGCTAGCTTATGCATCTTAAAACTAAATTATGAGACCCAAATTTCTTGTGTGATTGCAAGGAGCAGCAGGGCCCCAGGGCCCTCAACTGACCATACACACTGTACAGTGCTTTGTTTCCATAAGAGAAAGGGGAGGGGGCACGTACACCATCCTGGTCTCCTCGGAGAAAGGGTGGGATAAAAATGCAATAAACATATAGTCAGTCCTAGGGCTGGGCATACACTGAGGCAGATCAGCCAGCAGGTCCCTTCCTTACTGTGCGTACGAGAGCTAAGGGAACTGCTGCTGGTGGCCTATCCAGAATGGCTGACCAAAGCAGGCAGGGAGGGAACTACAGGCTGAAAATGTTTCCTCACATCTCTCTGGCACCCTGGAGAAAAAGTGGTCACAGCATGTGCACCTGAGCCATCTTTGAAGGAGGGGGGCGGACAGGACTTCAGTGAATGCAGACAAAAGATCAGATGAAAGCAGGAAGGATTCCGAACCATTTGAAAGGGGTGAGTGGAGCTCACAAGACAGTTAAAGGAGAGGAAGGGGGGGGAATAAAAATGAAAGAACCAGCAGTTAATAAGAGTTCAGCCACTGGAACTATGAAAGCATGAGACAGATAATGGGGGGGGGGGGGGGGGAGAGGCCGCCTCAGAGAAGTGTGCTGCAGCAAGGTTCTTCTCCAGAGGAGCATGAGGAATGGGCATTACTAAGAGGTAATGCTTCACTTCACCATTGATCCCTGGTGGGGACAAAGAAATAAAACGGAGGGGGAATTACTATGAGGTAATCAGCAGACGCTTTTTGAGTCAGCCAAGTTTATAAGCTGACTGGGAATTCTTTTTTTTTAAGTTATAAAGTTCCAAACAGAGAAGCAGCTTCTCATTTTATCCCTGTGTTTCTGCCTCTCTTTTTCTAAGAACATCAGGGTGTGCTGGGTTATCCAGTTTTAATCCTGCTTTAGGTTACACAGGGTAGAGCTAGTGAGTGGCCTGACATGACCCAGAAGGCTTTACGGCTGTGAAGGGATTTAAACCTCCTCTTCCATTCCATTACAGCAGCTTTTGAAGAAAGAGGTCACTGGGTCAAAAGGACAGCTGGTTTCAAAATATATAGGTCCGCTTGCATGCACAAACGACTCAGACTTCAGGGAACTGTGTGCACATTCTGTTTCCTGTGTGCAACAGTGAGCTGTAGTGGTTAAGAGTGTCCGACTAGTATCTGGGGAGACCTGGGTGCAGATCCCCACATGCCATGTTAGCCTGCTGGGTGACCTTGGGCTAGTCACACGCTCTCAACCTAACCTACCGTGTAGGGTTGTTGTGAGGATAAAATGGAGGAGAGGAGAATGATGTAGGCTACTTTGGGTCCCCACTGGGGAGAAAGGTGGAGGTATAAATGAATTAAATAAATAACTTAAATATATTCTATCAGTGGGTCTGCTCAGCTGGATCATGACCGCTGCTTGAAAGATCACCTTTGCAATAAGACCCTCCAGATCAGGTGATGGCAGGATGTTTGGGGCTATCATGTGAATCATGTGGCCGCATGAGAAGAAAGAGGATCTGTTAAAATTGCTGTATCCACTTGTGACTCTTAGGACTGACCTTCCAAGAAATGGCCACTCTCTGGCCACGTTCAGTTTTAAATGGATACATTTATCCCATGTCAGAATGAAGCAGGGCATCACGCACTTGTATAATTTGGTTTTCGGTAAAGGGTACCTCTTCCCACCCCCCTTTTAATATTTCTTGAGCCTTTCAGGCCTGGTGAAAGAAACCTCTTCCTTTGACCCAGGGATCAACCTTTTCCCACGCCCAGAAGGAACCAGCCCTAACAGGATGAAAATCTCTTTCACCACTAACGTGCCCACACCTGCATTTTGAAACTCTCTTTTATCAGTCTGCTCTGAAGTTCCATGAACGCCCTACCACACTCATAGAGTGAGCAAGAAGCAATGGACCTTTTTCTGCTGTCAAGTCGCAGCCAACATATAAATAAATAAAATAAAATAAATAACGGTGACTCTGTAGGGTTTTCAAGGTAAGAGACATTCAGAGGTGGTTTGCCGTTGCCTGCCAGTGCAGAGCTACCTAGTATTCCTTAGTGGTCTCCCATTCAAATACTGACAAGGGCTGGCCTTGCTTAGCTTGCAAGATCTGACAAGACTGAGCCAGCCTGGGCTATCCAGGTCAGGGCAGCAACAGACATTGTATTCATCTTTATGTTAAACTGTATATAGCAATGGGGAGGCTTGTATAGAACTGTCCATGGTCCTGAATGAATGGGGAAGCCCTTGAACAGAGAGGAACTGTGTTGGATATTCTGTTCAGTGCCTGCATATAAGGAATTTGTTCTCCATATTTCCATGTTCCTTTTCTTCCACACCTTAATTAAGCAAATAAAATGTTTATTCCTTATCTCTTAAGGAAGATGACCTTGGGCAAGCCATAGTTCTGTACCAGCTGTTCCCTCAAGGACAGCTTGGGAAAGAGCTCTCTCAGCCCCACCTACCTCACAGGGTGTCTGTTGCGGGGAGGGGAAGGGAAAGGAGTTTGTAAGCTGCTCTGAGACTCTTAAGTCAGTGAAGGGCGGGATATAAATCCAATCTCTTCTTCTTCTTCTTAAGCCAGAAACTTGGGGAGAACATGTAGAGCCTTCTTTTTTGGGGGGAGATCATAACTCTGAGGCTCTCAGAATTAGTAAATGAGATTTTCAGAAAATTCTGGGCATTTTTTAAAGGAATAAGGGTCTTGTGTAGATCACTGGCAGGTGAAAACTAATTTGTATTGCCATGAAGGAGAAATGCTTGCAAAATGCCCTGTGCTTAAAATAAAATTCCGAAGCAAGAGGTTCTGGGACTCATGCATGTCTGGAAACTGAGCACTCTAATTTGGAAGCCTCTTCTTTTAATTGCAGATGTGTGAGGGCTGATTGGGGCTACATAGAGCTAATTAAATGCAGAAGAGAGCACACAGTATAGTCGGTGTCTCAAGAGATGTCCCTGGGATGCTCATCCCAAAGTGCCCCTTCTAAATCTCCTTGCATCTGACTGCATTGCACATAGAGAGGGGAACTCACTACACAGGGATGGGTAGATTTCCCCCCTTTGTGGTTCCAGAAGTTCATTCTGCACTGAGGTCTGCTTCTCCTTTAATTACAAATTAAAATCTAAAAATATTTCTGGAATTGGGACTTGTGCAATTTTTCACGGTTTAATTTCCTTTTGCAATTTCTCTTGCCCAGTATATTAACTATGTTCGTCTCTAATAAAACACTGCTATTTTGACACACTTGTGTATAAAACTGCATCCAGATTTTAATGTGATTTTTTTTTTGCTGACCTGCATAAAAAAAAAACACTTGGTGTAACCCCAGATCCCCAGCCTTGTTGAGCTTGTGGGCATGGCTGGATATTTGACAAAAGTAGTGAGTGATGGGGAAGGGAAGGTGGCACAGTATAGCCCGATCTCATCAGATTTTGGAAGCTAAATAGGGTCAGTACTTGGAAGGGAGACCACTAAGGAAGACTCTGCAGAGGAAGGCAATGGCAAACCACCTCTGCTTAATCATTTGCCTAGAAAGCCCCTTGAAGGGGTCACCATACTAGATGGCATTTTATACACACACACACACACACACACACACACACAGGGGGAGAGGGGGAGAGGGGGGGAAGGGGAGGGAGGGTGACACTTCAAAACAAAGTGTCTGCGGTGGGGACAGAGCCATCACAAAATGGCTGCCATTTGCTTTCCCATTTAGTTGCAGTTTCCAAACAGAGGGGAGCAGGCCTGTAGTTTGTGGTTTGTGGGGCAAAGATTTTGTGGTTTGTGGGGCAAAGATTTTTCTGGTGGGGCTGTCATTATTTGCCATAATGAAGGGAGGTGGCACCAATCAACTGAAGAGCCCTTTAAATCTTGCAGAAAGGGAGGGAGAGGGCTGTGTGCCTTCAGGAAGCGGGGGTATTTTAAGGAAGGAACAGGCCCTTTAAGGAAGGGGGCAGAGCCCCCAATAGTCCTGCCCTAGCTACAGGCAAGAAGGGGAGGAGTTGTTCCTTGCAGAGCTACAGGAAAAGGTTTCCAAATTCACAGACAAAAGATAGTAAGAGTCAGTGGTCGAGCAGAAGCTATGACATGCCTGTCTAAGATGAGGTTGATTTCCAGGAAACTTAATGGGTAACTGGTTGGCTGCTGCGTGGAACAGGATGCTGAATTAAATGTACCACTAGTCTGAGCCAGCAGACTTATGTTCTTATGTTCTGTGCTTTGCTAGTTAGTACACTGGAAGGGCACGGACTCTATGGTCCCAGTGTTCTTTTTCCATTTAACCCCCTCCCATAAGACTTAAAAATCACATGGGCATCAAGAAACATATCAGTGGACACCACTAAAGGAATAGCTGATGTAATTGTACAGACAACTAGATCAAGATGCTATGATGCAGTGTTTTATCAATGTGCATTCGCGGTTTAGAAAATGAGCATAAACCTTCCACAGCCATAAACCTTCCACAGCCATGTGCATGCCACCATGCACAAAAGCACACTGCAGATTGTTTTCAGGAAAGATTAACGTAACATATGCAAACACAGGCTGCATTAACCTGAATTAGATCATCAGTCCATCAGAGTCAGTATTGTCTTCACAGAGAAGCAGCAGCTCTCCAGGGTCTCAGGCTGAAGTCTTTCACATCACTTCCTACCTGATCCTTTTAACTGGAGAGGCCAGGCATTGAACCTGGGACCTTCCACATACCAAGCAGATGCTCAGCCACTCCCTCATAGAAATAAAGGATTTCATGGGGAAATGTTTTCTCATTAGTTGGTGTTTACCTGAGTCTGTCTGACTGCTAGAATGTTAGCAGCTATTATACTGTCTGGCTCCAGAGCAATTCATGCATGCATGTTCTTGCCCAGCTTTATGGGAGTCAGTTGGGGTGTGTACTCAGATCCACCTGAGCTGAAAATATACCTTATTTGTATTTGGGGGGGGGGGATATTTTGGCATCACAAATGTATCCAGATTTTCTCAGAAAACCAAGGGGGGAGGAATCCCGAGAAAATCCCAGATATATTTGGGAATTACCAGTGGATCTGAAAACAACAAGAGGCAGGAGCAGATTGCGTCTACCTCTCAGCAGTTTGTTTGGTTTCTGCAGTCCCTTTAAACTTTAAAGAGGCTACAGAAGATAGCCCCTGCAGAGTTGGCTCAAGGCTTGCTGGCTTCTCCTGCAGCCCAGTTTAAACCTGGCTGCAAGAGAAGTCAGCCCAGGGTCAGCCTCAGCTGGGGCTGGCTCCTCTTGTAGCTTGATTTAAACTGGGCTGCAAGAGAAGTCCGCTGAGGATCAGCTGGGGTGGTGGGAGCTGAGAGCTCCCCACTGCCTCAGCTTGGCATTGTCCTCTCTTGCATGAGAAGTCAGCCAAGAATCAGCTGTGCCCGTGGGGAGCTTCTGATGTGCATTTCCCCCTGTTTTTTTTCCTCCTTGGGTCTATTGGAATGGAAAAAAATAAGAACATAAGAGAAGCCAATGATGGATCAGACCAAGGGTCCATCCAGTCCAACACTCTGTGTCACACAGTGGCCAAAAATACCAGGTCCCATCAGGAGGTCCAGCAGTGGGGCCAGGACACTAGAAGCCCTCACACTGTTGCCTCCCCCCCAAAAAAGCACCAAGAATACAGAGCATCACTTGCCCCAGATGGAGAGTTCCTATCTATACCTTGTGGCTAATAGCCACTGATGGACCTCTGCTCCATATGTTTGTCTAATTCCCTCTTGAAGCTGTTCATGCTTGTAGCCACCACCACCTCTTGTGGCAGTGAATTCCATGTGGTAATCACTCTTTGGGTGAAGAAGTACTTCCTTTTATCCATTCTAACCCGACTACTCAGCTATTTCATTGAGTGCCCACGAGTTCTTGTATTGTGAGAAAGGGAGAAAAGGGCTTCTTTCTCTACCTGCTCTATCCCATGCATAATCTTATAAACCTCGATCATGTCACCCCTCAGCCGTCATTTCTCCAAGCTAAAGAGCCCCAAGCGCTTCAACCTTTCTTCATAGGGAAAGTGTTCCAACCCTTTTATCATTCTAGTTGCTTTTTTCTGCACTTTTCCCAATGCTATAATATCCTTTTTGAGTGTGGTGACCAGAACTGTGCACAGTATTCCAAATGAGGTCGCACCATTAATTTATACATGGGCATTATCAGGATTTTTTTTAAAAAAAAATCCCGGATCTGAACATTGCACCAATATTGGGATGTGGGATTTTTTCAGGAAACCCAATTTTTTCAGTCCAATATACCCGAACAATAAAAGGAAAAAATCGTTCACTCCTAGGAGTCAGAATTTACGCCCTACACCATTGAAATATTTTTAAACATTCCTTTTAACTGTAAAATGACAGGGGCAAATAAGCAGCCTGTGCCCCATCATGTCTTGACCCAAGCATAACCCAGGGTGGAGATGGATTTTAGCCGCTGCGTAGGAGCCAAACCAACCACAAGCCACAAAAGTAGGGAGCTTCTCTGCCATGGTTTCTGCACACTGCAAAGTTCAGTGCTCAAGTCAGGCAGCAAACAGTGAGGGTGGGGCAAAAAGGTCAGAGCCTTGACTTGCATTCTCTAGGGTTTCGACTCACCCTAAATCCACTAGATCTTTGCACTCTAGGCTTGATAAATACCAATTTAAAAACCCTAAGAATCTTAAAAAGAAGGTGAAAGGACTCTACAGACAATGAACCTACGGCTCATATAAGGGAAACTTCTTAGAGTTTTGTAGATTATGGACAATGAAATTAAATTTAGAACAGAGACGACATAAATGACTGGATGATCAAGACAAAGAGTCAACAGGCAGAGACTGCAAATGAGAGAATCTGAGATCTATTTTTTTAAAAAGAAAGTGAGCATTACCTAAAAGATCGCCCACTTCCATGGCCTTGACAAACATTAGTTGATATAACAAAATAATCTATAACACTTGCACCTCTTGCAGTAAGGCTGGTATAATCTCCCTTAGAATTAATGTGAACTGACTTGACTTATGAGGCGGCCTAGGCAGCTGAACAAGCTTTGTTTGGGTGCAGTTCTCAGCTTGTCGACTTTCATTATCGCTCATCTGTTCTCCTTGTCTGCCTGTCACATGTACTTGAATAATGACACAGGCAGATTGTCTGATAATTGAGAATGCATGTCCAAATATGCAAGGAATTATATGGCTGATTTAGATGCCAGGTGGCGCTGTGCATTTAAGAGCAGTGCCACTTCTCACTGCTGTGTCCACTTCACACCCAATAATATTGGGATGGATTCCAAGGCTATCCTGTCACTTGCTTTTAGGATTTTTCTTCTGGTGGTGGAAAGGCCAGTGATTTACAGTTGCTTCCTCCTCACAAATTCCCTGCAATCATAGAGTTACCAGCCTTCATGTGACACCTGGAGATCTCCCGCTACTACAGTTGATCTCCAGACAATCAAGATCATGTACCCTGGAGAAACTGGCTCATTTGGAGGGTGGGCTCTATGGTATTATACCTGCTGAGGTCCCTCCCTTCCCCAAGCCTCACCCTCCCCAGGCTCCACCCCCAAATCTCAAGGTATTTCCCAATCCAGAGCCAGCAAACCTAAGCACCCATCTGGCCAGGTTGCATACGAATCTGTTAATGACCACCAGGAGGAATTGTGGCTAGTATTCCACCCTAGCAGGACAATTCTATGTAGAATCACACTCTTCTAAGACCATTGATTTAGAAAGGTGTCACCCAGCATAGGACTGCACTGTTAATGGCTCAGGCCGAGACTGATTTTGAACCCTCCTCCTGTCATCCCCACTTAGCTTTTTTGCCTTCTGCTTCCCCCATATAGCACTCTGCAGGAGCACTAGAGTGATGTTTCCATTCTGGCTTGTATATGCTTCTGGGTTCCTTGTTTAATTTTCTGCTTTGAGTCACCGCTTCCAGCACTGTTTTCACTAATATTCTGCTCTCACCCCACCCAGGAACCCCTTGGGGAATAACGATCATAAACAAGTAAATAATGAATATTGTCTTATTAGATTTTTCTATGCTACCTCATTTTAAAGAAATTAAATGCAAATATAACCTGCAGGAAAGTAACACCCACAGAAGTACAAAATTGCCGTTAAAAATGCTGGTGCTATTATTGTTAGTCATTTAAATAGAACTTTCAGCCGTGGCAAAATGCCTAACAATCGTCGCTCTCACAAAACTTGATCCAATTGTTTCAATTGCCTTCAACGGGAATACATGTTTATTATAACTTTCCTCTTCCATCCTACGCCCAATTTGGGTGACATTCTCCGGGTTCATACCTCTCACCCAACGGGCTGTCTCTTCCAAATTTCACAGCACTTTGTGAAAAGGTCCCTGTTCTGTAGGAGAGATTAACCTTATCACTCGCACAGTGGGCACAACGAGGCATGAATCAGTGTGTGGGTGAGCATTGTCCTCTTTCCCAGGGAGCCTCAAGGGGCATGTGGGTGGGGTTTTTTTTTGTTTTTTTTTAAACCCAGTGTACTGCTTTATGTTTTTTTCATACTGCACTCTGAGCATGGAGCCAGATTTGTCTGTGCAAACATGATGGAAAGTTGTCTTAAAGTATATGACATGCCTTGGCTTAACATTCTTTGTGTTTCCCTCTTGGCAAAAGTTTTGACCTCTGACCATCATGCTCTCTTTCAGCCTCATAAGAGTACTATCCTGTGACGAGATCTGCTGGCACAACCAGAAGACTGTACTGAACTAATTTTCACAGTATGTGGAAATCTAAAATTCCCCATACTGTAGCACAGTGATTCAGCCAGAAAAGATAAAGAGCCAGTTTGGTGTAGTGGTTAAGAGTGGTGGACTCTAATCTGGAGAACTGGGTTCGATTCCCCACTCCTCCATGTGGGGCCAGCTGGGTAACCCTGGGTCAGTCACAGTTCTGTCAGAGCTGTTCTCTCAAGAGTAGTACTCTCAGAGCTCTCTCAGCCCCACCTACCTCACAGGGTGTCTGTTGTGGGGAGAGGAAGGGAAGGAGATTGTAAACCACTCTGAGTGAAAGGCGGGGTATAAATCCAACTCTTCTTAGAATCACAGAGTTGGGAGGGATCTCCAGGGTTATCTGGTCCAACCCCCTGCACAATGCAGGAAATTCACGAATACCTCCCCCCACACCCACAATGACTGCTGTTCCATGCCCAGAAGATGACAAAAAAAAATCTCCAGGATTCCCAGCCCAACTGGCCTGTAGAAGAATTGCTTCCTGACCCCAAAGTGGCAATCAGCATTTCCCTGGGTGTGTAAAAAAAGGCCACAAGAACGAAGCACTTCTTCTTTTTTGGGCCACAAGAACTAAGCACTTTTTTTTCTTCTTCTTCTTCTTCAAAAGGGCCACAAGAACTAAGTTGTTGTTGTTGTTGTTGTTATTCACAAAGCAAAAGAGTTTAAAGCAGTGGTCTGCGCCCTTTCCAGAGCTGAGACCCACCTTTAACCATAGGCAACAGCATGTGACCCACTGAGCTGCAAGCACATGGCAGTAAGTCACATCACAGCTGTCTGACTGGAAAAGAAGAAGCCAGAGTCACTGGCCTTGCCTGTGCTAAAGAGGAATCTTCCCCACTGATGAGTATCCTCGCCTCACTGCAAGCATACAAAGAGAGACCAAAGGTCTCTATGGATGTCTCAGGACAAGCCAAGATGCTTGCTAACCGCACAACCTTTTATCAAGCAAATTATGGCACCCCAGGATCCAGCAGATCCACAACTCACCTGTGGGTTCCAAACTGCAGGCTGAACCTCAAACCAAACTCACACCTTTCATTAATGTTGTAATAATTTTTTAAAAATTGAAGAGACCACTCTCTGTATTCTAGTGCCTCAGTGATGCAGTTTCAGTTCAACAAGGGCAGGCGGAATGGGAGGAGGAGAGTGTCAGCAGATAATGTAACTGACAGGGATGTTGTCAACCCAGCAGAGTATATTGAACTTGACACCAAAGAAGACTGGGCACAGCTTTTCCTCCAACAATCACATCGGGCTTTTCTACATTCTCATTTTACTCCCTTTTAACTTCCTGTTTCTTTTGGGGGGGGGGGGTGTTCTGTTCCATATGTGTTTTGCTCCCTCTGGTGGTTCATTAGATATCACGCAGGTTTATGTCCAGCATAAAATCCTGCAGTTTAAATCTGCAGGGAGATGTGGGGTAAATAAACCTGTGTGATTGCAAATCAACCACAAGAGGGAGAAAAGCACATGCAGAACCTAAAAACAACTGAAGAAACCAGAACTTACCAGCAAGTAAAATGAAAATGTGGAAGAGCCCATTGTCTCAATGCAACTGACTTTTTGCATTCTATATAAGCAAGATCATTGTTGCTATTTCTCTGCCTATGCCAAGTACTTTGAGAGAGGGGGGGAGGGAGTGGCTCTTCTGTAGCTTGTAGTTGCTTGTTTCTTATGAACGAGTTCCCTGACCTGGATAGCCCAGGGCCGAGGACAGACTGGCAATCTGAAGCGGGGCAGGCACGCTTCGCAAACGGAGGAAAGGAGCCTGTTCAGACATGCGCATCTGCCCATCGGCTCCCTTGCGTACTTACCCGTCTCCCAGCCGCTTTCCTTCCGCTTTACCCGGACACCGGGTAAAACCGGTGTTCAGGGGCCTTCCTCCGCATGCCTCCCGCTTCCAAACAGTGTGAACTGGAAGAAGTGGGAGGCATCCGGAGGAAGTGTGAACGCACGGCAAAAAGTTTTGCGCATATGCGCATATGCAAATATGCGCATATGCAAATATACGCATATGCAAATATGCGCATATGCGCATATGCGAAAAACATCAAAGGAAAACAAAAAAAGTGCAGCGGCACGCGCGAGCCCCGCGCGCTGGCTATGCGGCAGTCTGAACTCTCCGTGGCAGTCTGAATGCTCCGTATCGCCGCTGATCCGCATTGCTCTGGCCAGTGTGAACGGCCAGCTCCGTGAGTTTTTTCCCCCGCTCCAGTTCCCTCCGCTTTGCCTCCGCTTCAGATTGCCAGTCTGTCTTCGGCCCAGGTTAGACCAGTCTCATCAGATCTCAAAAGCTAAGCAGGGCCCTGGCTAGTATTTGGATGAGTGACCTCCAAGGAACACCAGGAGCATGTCACAGAGGCAGGCAATGACAAACCACCTCTGAAATCAATCTTGCCTTAAACACAAGTCTAGCTCATCACCTAGTGGTGCATAACACTAAAAGAAACAGAACTTCTGGCTGCCAGACAATCTTAGGATCTCTTGGCTATTCTACACACAATGCAAGATGGTGGTGATGATGATGATGATGATGATGATGATGTGAATGAGTTGTGTGTAATAGAGAGGGCATCCTATGGTTCCCAAGTGCTAGTGCCACTGCTGCTACTTAGCTGTGCTCCCTGCCTCCGTGGGGTGACAAATGCAAACCTCTGTATCTGCTTGGCCATGCTGCTTTCTCGATGCACCAAACCCTCCTGTTTTGCCCCGTGATTACCCTCCTGTGGGACATTGAATGCTTCATTTAGTCTATCATTCTGTCTGCATTAGGGGGTTTCAAAATGTTACTCATGCATTCTCTGGCTTTCTGTTTGCTGTCTCAGGTTGGTGACTGCCTCCTTGTGCAAGTAAGAATCTTAGCTGACAATGAAATGGGATTGCATTCTGCTGTTTGTCTGAAATTTGGAAAGGAGGATCCTTTAGTTCAGTGCTTGAGCATTTCATAGCAGCAAGTGATGGGGACTGAAAATATGCTGTGGCTTTCAGTGGCTAGACATTTGGGGCTCTTCTCTCCTATTTATCTGTAATTCAGCCACCAAGATCTCAAGAGTCAGTGGCTAAATCTCTGGTGACTTCCTTCTTATTTGGTGGGGAACAAAAAAGTTAGAACTTGACATGTATTTCTTATTGATACCAATGGAAATAAATAATCAATACACTTTTAAAAAGCAAGCAAATTTTAATAATTTTAAAGAACAAACTAGATCCAAATTCAAATTTTGTGCACATCCCTACAATTCCAATCCAATCCAATTATCTTTTTTGGCATGTAACACTTACAGACTCATATAGAACAAGAACAGCAACAGAAAATAGTACTTGCCAAAAGGAACAAATTTAAAAGGAGTTACCATGTAAATATACTAACAAAGAAGACCAATCAATTAAATAAAGGGTGAATAGAAATGGCACCAGAAAGAAATTTGGCAACAATTTTCGTTATCTCAGGATTTGGATTATCAAGAAGAGTAAGAATCTTTAGACCATGAGAATATTCCTCTAATTGAGTCAAAACAGAGTTTAAAATTTTTAGATGTAGCACATGGTAGAAGGGACACTGAAACAAAACATGGGGGATCGTTTCAATGTGATCATTTGTGCATGGACAACATCTATCAGTGGAGGGCACACCCTGAAAGCGGTCAGATAATAAGGCCGAGGGTAGTATGTTGAATCTGGCCAGAGAGAGGGCTCTACAAAGTTTGGGGATATTGTTAGCCGAATTGCTTTAATTTAGTTTAGCAATTGGCAAATAAACCAGGTTACAGCCAACTATACCAAGGTCCCGCCCCTTCCAGGAGTTCCCAGAAAATAGGCACTGGGACGGAGTGGTCCATTTAAATGATGTTTACTGCAAAATGTTCTCAAGCATACAAAAACAGAATCAAACACACTAATACACAGCTCCTAAGAAACTTAGATAGAGAAATAGCACTTTTGCATGAGCAGGAGAAACGTTGGTTAGGAGATACTTTACCTGTCCTGGAGATGGGTTGTCCATTCCAAAAGAAGAACGGAGGGACTGAAAAGAAAATGGGGGACGTGTTCTGAACTGGCAGACACACACTTGACTCTGATCTGGAATCCAGAGATCAAAGATGGAGGAAGGGTATTGGGATAGCAAGCTGGACTCAAGAGGGTTAAAAGCAGATAGGGGGTCGTGGAAGCTCAAGAGACCGATTGCATGGAATGCAACCTCTTTTATTAGGTGATATTGGGGGCGGGCAGCGCTGACCATATCCCACTAACACACCTTCCAGGTAGTCTGTCCCTACAAACCCTACCATTGCTTAAAGGAAAAATAGGAGGGGATGCAGAGGGGTGGTCAATATTGCAACACTAGGGGCTAGACAGGAACTGACACCTGGGCAAGCGTCCGATGAGTCACCGAGCCATTCCATTGTTCCTTGATGGCCCTAGCCTGGCCAGTTGATGGGCAGAAGATTAGTTGCCAGGTAACTTCACTTAGCATAATCTGTGCAGGTATGTTGGAGGGGGTGGGGGTTGCCTAGCGCAAGGTGACAGAAGAACTTTTTTGCAATGGGGTCCTTGTCCCTTGTCTTTGTGTGAACCATGTCAGGTGCCTGCTTCCTGGAATGGACTGGAGCCTCTCACAGCAACAAAGAGTGCATGTAGTCCTTTAACGCATAACAACCCAAAGTTCAAACTTATGAACATTAAAAGTCCATAAGAGCACAAGATGTGCCTTGCTAGGCAACAATTTGAAGTTGACAAAGATAAGAGGCAGCTTGGCCGACTTTAGGAGATATTCCAAAATACAAAGATGAACAGGTTTTGTTAGCGGTGTTATATCCCTACAATTCAGCAGAAGTGGACCACAGAGCAGAGGAAACCCACACCACCAGAAATCCATTTGACCCTAATCATGATTTGATGCTTTGCTTCTGTGAGTCAGATCCACAGCATTTTCATCAATTCAGATCTGAATCTCTGGCAGGATTTGCAAAGGCTCACTTCTGAGTATTCCTTTTTTTGTTATTATTAGTTAAATCCATGTTTGCATAATCTATCATTTGAGCCATTGTCTTTACAATTATATATCCAATGAATATTCAGTTCATGGTTTCAAACTGATGAATTCAACATTTCCATCATAATGGGGGGAGAACTTCTTCCTATGTCTTTGAACAGATTTCATGAAGCCACTGCGTCCATTCCAGTTACTGCGAATTCTGCATCAACTACACAGATGAATTAGATTCGGGTCAACAGATACAGGATGAACAATACAAAGTCAGTGAGAAAACTCCCTTTGATGGGTATGAAATCTTTAATACACACAGCTGTGCACTGGCTTAGCATGGTTTCACATTTTGCTTAGTTTGCACGTAATGGACTAGAAAATTGTGGTTGTAAAGTTGGGGAGGATTTGCTTGTAAAAATGGATCACAGACCAGATGTTGACCCTGTCTCCTGATTAAGATATTGTGGAATGAGCAAAGGCATCTACTTGTAAGAGCTTAAGCCACAAACTGCTCCCAAGCAAGTGGTAAAAGAAAATGCTGTCCCTCTTGCCTTTGAATGGGGCTTAAAGTTCCCCTAGTCTTTAATAGCTGTGGATTGGGAGTACACTCAAAGGCAGCAGTGTAGGATCTGCTTTTTCATATCTAATTTCCATATGGTTCGAATAACACATAAAACCACATGGAAAGGGGAAGGTCATGTGGGGAAAATGGTCCTGAGGACCCCTCTCAGTCCCTTCCCAATTCCAAAAATATTCCTTTAGCCACACAGCTTGAGACAGGAAAAGAGCAAACACCCTTCTGTTCACATTTGACTGCAAAATTGCAGAACACTTAAGATACTTACTATTGAGCCCACTATTTATTGAGTTTGTGTCTCTATTCTGTGTCTTGCCTGTCAAGCAATTTTTTCCCCTCCCATCTAGCAGGTGCAGTCCAAGAGCACTAAATATCTGACTCAAACTCAGAAGTCATATTTATACAGAATCAGTGATCTCTTTTCAGACCTGTGATACAGTGCAATGATTAGTGGAAAATGGAAACCTACAGAAATACAAAGGGTGATGATCCTGTTTGGTGGGGAAATGAGCGAAACATTCCAGTTGGATGACATTCCTGTTAGTCACATATTCGTTGGTTCACACACTCCCTTCACTGCTCCCTCCTCTGTCCACATAAAAGAAACTAGACATCTAAGCAACAAATTTTCAGACCAGAAGGTACCCAACTGTTTCAAATTTCAGAAGCAATTCTGTTCAGATGTAAAACCAGGTGTTGCTCAGGTCAGATCTTGAATAGGAAATTTCTGGCTACACATCTTCTATCACAGGAGTCAGAGGCAGCAAAAGGTGGGTTGGATCAAGACTAAATTTTCCACTCGTGGAAGAGGAGGTTTAACTTCTGCCAACTTCCCTTCATGCCCATTTTCTCCTCATGCCAATACTGTTCTCCAGGAGCAGCATTTGGGAGAGATCAGTGCAGTTAAAGGAAGGATGTAGGAAAGTTCTATTATACTACTGGAAGTGCCTTCTGTTATGAGAAAATGGTGGAAAACACATTTTCTTCTCTTGTATGTAAATCAAGAATGAGAACAGAGGCAATGAGAAAAAGTATGGGCCACAGAGCAAAAAGCATGTGTATTTGGTGGGAACCCATATCACCCTCTTATTGACAGCAGGATATTCTCTCTGTTATTGACCAATCACTTCCTGTATCACTTGGGGTCCTCTTTTGCTGTACTTTCTTTGTATCTCACTCCCTCTATGTCAGGCTTTTCCTCATCTTTCACTGTGGGCCTTTCTGCAGACTCATTTTTCTCGCTTTTGTGTTCCCATTGCTTCATTCTTTTTCCTGTTCTGCATGTGTACTGCTCCCCCTAGTGGTTGATTCAATATTATTTCACTTCACGTCCGGCATTAAAAGCTGCACTTTAAATTTGCAGGGACATATGTTGGACATAATGTGATATAATATTGAATTGACCACTAGAGGGAGCAAATCGTGTGCAAAGGGGGGGGGGGACGACAACCCTGAAGCAACAGGAACACACAAGTGAGGAAAATGGGAATGTGGAAAAGCCCTCTATCTGGTGATTTTGTGTGTGTGATTACTGCCTTTGTTCCTGAGGTGGCTAAAGATGGGGAATGGAAGGTTATGTGGGCCACCTCTATAATTATTTGATTCTTTCAATTTTAATGACCAATAAAAATCTTAATTTAAATGCATGGGGGTGGAGGTGGGCCATGGTGAGTATCCACTGGATTTTCAGACTGCTGGGGAAGTTGTGAGATTGTCATGAACACTAGCCGAATTGTAATATGCAACCTGAGAATCTTGCTGGAGAGCTCTAGAAATGACATGAGGATCCAGTCACAGGAAGCAATCCCAGTGCCCCATTAGCTCTCTTTCCTTGCAGATGTTTGTGAAATATGGTGCGAGGAACTGTGCCTGTCTTCAAAAAGAGAAGAAAAAACTGTCACAGCAACAGTATACCTGGCAGAGTCTGTGATATCCACAGCAGGGATGCCAGAGGGCGCATGCAAAAGAAATGTGCCCCTAACTCAACACTGTCAGTGTGGTTTGTTTTGTTATTTTCAGTTTATGAACTCTGGAACCTCTCTGGTTCACCCAGAGGAATTGAACCCTATTCTTAATTTGATTTGCTCATTATGCTTTCTATTCCTGAGGCCCCACAGTCTTGGCTCTCCTGAAACCAGTGTTATTGGAAAGCTATTTAAACTAAAGTCTTCTGACCTTTCACCTCTGCCCTCTATTAATCTTTCCACAGGCATGCAAACCCTCACAATTTATCCTGGAAATTGCATTCCCCCCCCCTCAATTGACAAGAAGAGGTGGAAAACCCCACAAAAGAAACTCAGGGCACCAGAAGGGAACTGTAAAGAAATGAAAGAGAAAATTAATTCATCCTAAACAAATGTGTTGTTGCAAATTACTTTTGTTTTGTTTTTTCTTTCATCCAGCATGTGATTGTAATAACAGAGGAACAGAGCTGGCTTTTAGATCTCTTTCTGGGTAAGTAATTATTTTTCAAAGAACTGGACATCTGCAAAAGAGCCTCTATGGCAGCACATAACGAGCAGGAAGCAACTGCAAAAAATATGTTCTGTGCTATGCATCGGTAATGTCAGCCATATCCAGCTTCTCCTAGGCCCTCTGGGAGCAAGTGGGCACTGCTGCCATCTCCGAATCCACCCCAGACTCAGCTGATGGCTGCACAGATCCTGGAGGTGATGACAGCAGGGCCACCAAGAGAGGAGGACTGGGGGGGGACAAAATTCAGTGGGGCCAAGTCAGTTGGAGGGCACCTGAAGCCAGCACTATGCTGTATTCATCAAATGTATTTAAAACAAAATTCTTAATGCAGTTCTGACTGCAGCCACTAAGAGCACAGGGAAGACAGAGCATTTCTGCAAAGCTTACTACCAGGCTGTGGGAAACCATTTGGTGACCAGATCCTACTAAACCCATCAGCCCAGCCACTTAGGGTTACCATCTCCCCCCCCCCCCAATGGGGCCAGCAGTTTTCCCACTTTTGGGGTCCCCAATCCATTGGTGGCCAGTTGGCCAGCAGGGGAGTCTCACCCCCAAAGAGCCCCATTGCACTTGACATGTCCGGTGCTATGACGTCACCCAGAGGTGATGTCATCACACCAGGCATGTTATGCGGGGGATGCTCTAGAATTTGGGTAAAAACTCTATGGTGACCATCAAGTTTTTATCCAAATGCTAGCGCATCCCCTGAACAACATTCCCGGTGTAATGACATCACTTCTGAATGATGGCACTGCAGCCCACATGCACTAGAAGACCCTGGGAGCCAGGCTGGAGCCCCCCGCTGGGACACAGGTGAGACCTAGCAACCCTACAGCCACCACTGGATCAAGGCAAGACCAGCCAGAACAAGCTAGTCGTTATCTATGGTTTTCCTCTTTCTTCAGTTTCATCCAACAGATCTTGGAAAAGGACAGTCTTATTAGAATATGGTAGCAATCCCACTTTGAGGCTGGCATCCCTACCTGATGACCATGGACATCCATGGATGTCTATTTGGAATAATGGAAAGTTAACTCATAAGACTTTCAAGAAGATAATTCAGGAAACGGAATATTTTAAAAAAAAAAACATTTATGTAGTGATGGCGGCTGAGGGGATGGTAATGCCTCATAAACCAAGTGGTTGTTGTATATATTTTAAATTTCATCCACTTGATGTGAACATCTTCCCCTTCCAATTATCCTTCCGTGTGTCACCTTGTCTTAATCTCTGATTATTTCCCTCCCGCTTTCTTCACCTGGCTCTTGGTATAAATAGACATTATTTTTTGATGAAATTGCTAATGAGTCAATCAGTATCTTATGCTGGCTTCAGGCCAGGTGTTCTCTACTGATGCTTAAACAACCTTTATTTATTTATATACTGACACAGTTGGAGCCTGGCAAAGCACATAAAGAAGCTATCATAGCCCTGAGGGAACCAGGTGTCTTCGAATGAGATACAGGCTTATGTTATCTATTTGAAAGCCAGTTTGGTGTAGTGGTTAAGTGCGCGGACTCTAATCTGGAAGAACCGGGTTTGATTCCCCACTCCTCCACTTGCACCTGGCTGGATGACCTTGGGCAAGTCATAGCTCTGTACCAGCTGTTCGCTTAAGGACAGCTTGGGAAAGAGCTCTCTCAGCCCCACCTACCTCACAGGGTGTCTGTTGTGGAGAGGGGAAGGGAAAGGGGTTTGTAAGCCGCTCTGAGACTCCAAGTGAGTGAAGGGCGGGGTATAAATCCAATCTCTTCTTCTTCTTCTTCGGTGGTGGTGGTGGTGGGGGGAGATCTTGTGCTTGTAAATGTTCTTTCCCCATACTTGCATTCAACATTCAGCAATCTAAGTACATATGAAATTCGGGAATCACACAAGGTGAAGTCTGATCTTAATAAACAGTGTTGAGGAAATGTACATTTAGCATCTTGAAATAATGATGACTTGTAGGGTTGCCAAGCAGTGCCTGAATACTGATGACAGGACAATGGGCAGGGATATGAGGGGCACAATGCCAGCTGTAGTATCATGTCACTTCTAGCAAAGAACAGGAAGTGACATAGGTAGTTCTAGGAACTGCCAGAAATCTATGATTTTACCACACAGTTTCTGGTGATTCCTAGAGCTACCCTACATAACTTTTTTTTTTTTTGGCCAGAAGAGACATGATGGTTCAGCTGGAGTCACATGGGGAGGGTATTTTTCTCCTGCCCCGGCTCAGAGCAGCCTTGGGCAACAGAAGCAGGGGGTGGAGGGTTCTCTGCCCCAACTGGGGGCTTGGCAGTCCTTATGACTTGAAATCCAAATACTCACCTATGTGTTCTTTCCTGCTCCTTTAAGTGTATTTAGTTACCTACTCATTTATTTAGCTATAATATTTATACCCCACATTCCTCCCCAACAGGGGCCCAAAGTGGCTTCCAACATCATCTCTCCTCCCTAATGTTTCTGAGTCTTGGTAACTCAACATCTGGTGATGATCCCTTAGCAGAGGGTTTTAAAAATATGCATTCCAGGATTTTATATAAAAATGTCAGTGCTTTTAATAAATCTAGTGAATAATACTGTTAACACTGGCTACTGAGTGGTATTGTGGTCGGAGGACTAGGATCTGGGAGATCTAATTTCAAATTAACCAGTCACCATGAAGTCTGCTGGATGGAACTTGTCCTTCCTTCCTCCCTCCCTCCCTCCCTCCCTCCCTCCCTCCCTCCCTCCCTCCCTCCCTCCCTCCCTCTCTGCCTAACCTACCTTGCAGGGTCATTGTAAGGATAACATGGAGGAGGGGAAAACAACCTATGCTGCCCTGAGCTCCCCAGTGGAAGAGTGGAATAAAAATGTGGCAGACAAATCAGGGGACACCTTCCCCATTCCAGTTAAAAACACAAGTCTGGATTCTCCAGTTATTCCAGTTGTATAGAATCACAGAGAAGAAGAAGAAGAAGAGAAGAAGAGATTGGATTTATAACCCGCCCTTCACTCACTTGGGAGTCTCAGAGCAGCTTACAAACTCCTTTCCCTTCCCCTCCCCACAACAGACACCCTGTGAGGTGGGTGGGGCTGAAAGAGCTCTTTCCCAAGCTGTCCTTGAGAGAACAGCTGGTACAGAGCTATGGCTTGCCCAAGGTCATCCAGCCAGGTGCAAGGGGAGGAGTGGGGGATCAAGAGCTGGAAGGGGCCATACAGGCCATCTAGTGCAACCCCCTGCTCTGTGCAGGATCAGCCTAGAGCATCCCTGACAAGTGTTGGTCCAGACGCTGTTTCAAGACTGCCAGTGAGGGGGAGCTCACCATCTCCCTAGACAGCTGATTCCACTGCTGAACAATTCTTACTGTCAAAAATGTTTTCCTGAGATCCAGCCGGTACCTTGCCGCCCTTATTATTGCGAGTCCTATCCTCTGCTGCCATCAGGAACAGCTCCCTGCCCTCCTCTAAGTGACAGCCCTTCAGATACTTCAAGAGAGCAATCCTGTCCCACCTCCTCTTCTCCAGATTGAACATTCCCAAGTCCCTCAGCCTTTCAGGGCTTGGTCTCCAGGCCCCTGATCATCCCTGTCCATTTTGTGGGAATCATTTCACTTTGCGGGATCTGTTCTGAAGGGCTGGGCTATCCTGTTTCAATCTTAATTCTCTCCCTCTTCACTACAACAATGAGAGCTGCCACCTCTCTCAGCCCCTCCATTGCCAGCACATAATTACGTGCAAAAATTCCGTACTGTACTTCAGTATGAAGCAGCTGGCAAGGAAAGAAAGTATTCTGTTGGCAGAGGCTCTCCATAGGGTCATGTCAACAAACCATCATTGGCTAGACTGCACAGACCTTCCATTCTTTCTGGCAGCCCGTTCGGGCCAACTCCCAATCAAAATCTGTCACTGCTTTCCTTCCCTCCTATTATTAACAGCACAGGCTCCAACAGTTAGATGTCCTGAGAACTTTTCTACATTCAATTCAGCTGGTTCAGGGCAAAAATATTAATATTTTGAGCTCCAATAAGAAAACAGAAATATATCCAGCTGATTCTTGGTGGCCAGTGGACTACCAGTAGACTGCGGTGCTCTCTCAAATAGTCTCCAAAATCATGACAAAAGGAAGGAAATGGGGACGGTTTTTCCCAGAGCTAACAGCAATGAACTCCAGATTAACATTTAACTCCTTCTGCATGAAGCTCTGCTGAACATAGAGGATACAAGGAAAAAAATAGCACCAAATGATAGAAAGATGCGGGTAGATATATTCATGCTAGGGTTGCCAGTCCCCAGGTCCCAGTGGGGGTTCCCACAGTTTTGGGGGCTTCAGCCCACCATGGGCCAGCCGGTCGGCAGGGGAAACCCCACCCCCAAACAGCCACGTCCCCATGCAACATCCCCAACACAATGGCATCACTTGTAAGTGACATCATTACATCGGGGACACTGCACAGGATGCTTTGGTTTGAGGGCAAAACTCTATGATAAATTTGGCCTAAAACCATAGAGTTTTGCCCTCAAACCAGAGCATCGCCCGCATGACATCACCAACACAATGACATCAGTTCTGGGTGACATCATCATGTCAGCGTTGTCCCAGAACGCCCAAATCCCCCCACTGGTGTGGCAAGGGGATCTGCCCATTGCTGCCAAGATACTACTGTTCAGAGACCTTTCATATTTCTAATGGAAAAGGTCTTGGCTCCAGACCTCCTTACCACCAGTTTGTTCCAGCTCCTGCTGCCCCCTCCCACTCCCCTTCTCCTCACTGTTGTTATTGTCTCCACCAGTTCCTTATCCTGGACTCCACCTCCACTTTCATGATCTCTATTGCTGCTTTCATGGACCCCCAATACCATCTGGTTTGTTTATTGTAATACTGGTACATATCAGGAAGGTTTTTTTTGGGGGGGAGGGTTGTTACAGAGTGGGAGGGTTTTCTTTAAGAAAGTAAGATTTTTCTGCAAATAAGGTAGTTCCTTACATTTGCCGGATGCAGTTTTGGTTTCTTATTTTTTGCATTCGCTTAGGGTTACCAGTCTCTAGGTAGGGCCTGGAGAGCTGCAGGAAGTACAACTGATCTCCTGATGACCGGTTACCCGGGACAAAAAAAGCTACTTTGGAGGGTAGACTCTATGGCATTATACCCCAGTGAGGTCCTTCTTCTCCCCAAACTCCACCCTCCCCTAGGTCTATCAACATGATTTTGTCAGCAAATGCAAGTCCTCCTGGCTGCAAAATTGGATTACTGTCAAGCCACCAGGTGGTCTTGATAAATCTTACTGACCTGGCCTGAATGTCTCCTAGCAGCCTGCCTCAGGCATAGGTGATGCCTCCACCCTTCCAGGCCGCTCTGTCCACACGGGATATTCCCTTACCGGAGTGCAATCACTTTTTGTTGACCTCCTAGGAAGACTCCCCCTTTAATGTAGTTCAAAGCCAGGAAATCCATAGATGTTCACCCTGGACTTACTCCAAATTTAGTTTCCCAATCATTTTTTTTTAATATTCCTTTTGTTCTCTAATTATTGCTGCTCTGGCAGGCAAAATGAGATTGCCTCACCCCTTCCGCTCAATCACAGGCTGCCAACTCCATTTTTCTCTTGGAACTTTGGGATGTTTCCTTGCCATGAAGCAGAACCCCACTACTGCCTCATCCTTCATTATTTTCTCAGGACCTTTGGGAGGTCTGCCTAGATTCCTTACTGTTCTACCCTTTTCTCTCAAGCATAAATTCTCCCCTCTGATTCATTCTAGCAGCTCACCTCCGAGGCAGGCTTCACGGGTATGGTTAGAGCTCACTCAGGCTCCATTTCTGGATCACTGCCCTTCATTTAAAAAGACCCAGCTCAGCAGACTGAATATGGGTAAGCACCTTCTTCTTTTGGTGGACTTGGGCCTTCCTTTCTCACAAAGCTCTCTCTCTCTCTTTCCCCCTTGTTTAAATTTGCTGCTTCTCCTTCCCCTTGTGGCTGTTTAGGAATCAAAAATCTTGCTGGCTCTGCTTTCTTTTTCTCTTCTCTTCCTTAACCCTTCAGGCACATTTCCTTCTGGACACAACCAATGCTCCCTCTAAGCTGTGGAGTCTTGTGAGCAAAAATTCTACTCTGTGAGCTACTAGCATTAAAGTTGTGAGTAAGTGATTTGGCTACTGCATAAATTAGTTTGCTCTGGCGCCGTCCTTCCTGAGCTAAGACAAAAATGTGTGAGCAAGAGGCTAAAAAACTGTGAGCTAGCTCACACTAACTCAGCTTAGAGGGAACACTGGACAAGACCATTTCATTATTCTTATGCCTAAATGCCTTTCCATTCCCACACCCCTATACTTCCCTAAATAAAAGTTTGGTCACTTCATAGTTACTTCGAGTTTGCTTGCCTACTATCCAGGCAAGGATTCCTATACGACACCTTCTGGTCCCCCTAAACGGGTAGTATGTCAGTTTCCAAGCTAGCCAGGCTGTGGAAGGAGGAAGAGGTTTTCCTCTGCCCTTGGGCTTAAATTTCCCCAAACTGGTTCTGGGTGAGTGATCTGGACCCAAGTTAGAGAGTCTGCATGTGCCTATGGATACACGTGAATGGGAGCACATGGTAACACAGTCATTCTTTTAACTGAAGCACCTGTCTCTGCAGTATTATTTCCTAATTTCAGCACTTTACCTATATGTATGCCATTTTTCATCAAGAGCATCTATACGACTTAGATGGTGAAAGTGTTCTTATTGCACACACAAGACCTCGGGGATAGGGTGACTGCTTAAGTTGGTTGTGCACCAGGAAACTTAAGTTATATTGTGAGTCTTAAACTAAACCAAACCAATAGATGTGCCTTTGGGAGAAGAGGCCAGTGTCCATGAATAGTGTGAACTAGCTTTGAGGCTCAGGGTGAGAAGGTTGGATCCAAATTGTGGGAATGAGCATATAGAAAATCTAGAGTAAGTTGCATCCCTTGGTTTTCAGTTATCTATTGCTTCTTGACCAGCCAGACATTTGTTGTCATTCTGTATTAGGCAGGTCTTTCATTCTCCCCATACAAATTCTACTATAAGACTACTATAAGAGCCAGTCTGGTGTAGTGGTTAAGAGCGCGGACTCTAATCTGGGAGAACCGGGTTTGATTCCCCACTCCTCCACTTGCACCTGGCTGGATGACCTTTGGCAAGCCATAGCTCTGTACCAGCTGTTCCCTCAAGGACAGCTTGGGAAAGTGCTCTGTCAGCCCCACCTACCTCACAGGGTGTCTGTTGTGGGGAGGGGAAGGGAAAGGAGTTTGTAAGCCGCTCTGAGACTCTTAAGTGAGTGAAGGGCGGGATATAAATCCAATCTCTTCTTCTTCTTCTTCTAAATTGCAGTATATCCACAAACTTGATTGAAGAAGGAAAAGAGACATTGATGGAGACTAGACAGACAGACAGATAGATCAGTCTCCATCATTGCCTAGTTATCCAGCTATCTGTCTACCTAGAGAGTGTATATGCCGCCTCTCCAGAGACCTGTTCTACTGTTCCTCTGCATCATTTTGACATACAATAATGACTCAAGATGCTTGAACACCCAGCAATTTGGCTCATGTCCTATTTGCCATTACAGGGAAATAGTTTTGTGATGTTCATCTGTTGA
Organism: Lepidodactylus listeri; assembly: GCA_029233225.1. Lineage (NCBI taxonomy): Eukaryota > Metazoa > Chordata > Lepidosauria > Squamata > Gekkonidae > Lepidodactylus > Lepidodactylus listeri. The sequence goes on from JARCFY010000008.1 coordinate 28,143,601, forward strand.
TACCAGTTCATGGTTCTTCGGCCGACTGCTTCACCATATTCCTTCCAACCAGGGCAGCGCACTGCAGTTGGCTTTGTGCACTTGAGCATTCTCGTGCAGTGCAAGAGAGTTCTCCCCCCACCGCCCCATTGTATGGCTGGTCTGTTAAGCAGGTGATGGTTTAAACAGATAGTTAAACCTGTCACAAATCCTATAGCTCCATCATATATAAATACTGTTTTAAAAAGAACCTATGATTCAATGTCCATCTCAAGTGTGATGAACAGCTGCCAATCTGTTTGGGTCAGAAGCATTTTCACACATGTGCCGCTTTGAAAAGATCCAAAGCAAACAGGTGAGTGAGCTATTCGGTGCCATGATCTCCAAAAATCTCTTGCTCTCCTGATTTATGAGTGGTGTTACCAGCACCTGCTGGGAGCAGATGGGCCATCTTTGTCTGTGCTTTGTCAGAGGGGTAAAAACTTAGAGATGCCCAAATGGCATGAAAGGGGCTTATGTCAGTGCTAAATCAGAGGCTGCCAATTACCGCCTCTAAATCTCCTACGCCCAGAGAACACGGATGATGTTTGTTGCCAATTTGTGTGCTTCAGTTTGGCATATGCTGCCCACAATACCCCAAAGAAATCTCTCGGAACCATGCCGTCGAAGAAGGCAGATGGAAAATGTTTTTGCCTTCCCAACAAATCAGGTTAAAGAATCGCTGTGGGTTTGCTTTGCTGTGTACCATGGACCGCATTGACAGAACAATCCCAGCTCCCAGGTTCCAAATCAAAAACACCGAATGTGTTTCATCATAAATTAAGTATGCTGTTGTGTGTTAGCCGTCACTGTTTCTTGTCGGGAGTCCTCGTGATTTGTTCTGTAAGTGATTTGGCTTTGCCTACACAAAGCATCACAGCCCTCTGCTGGAACATGACAGATCTCATCAACAACAACAAAAGTGTTTTTCAAGATTTGGAAGAGAGAAGGAAGTCAGCAATTTTATTTTTTTGTCTTTGTATCTATTGCTGTGGGCCATATCCTGAGATGGTGGATGTCTAGGTATGAGGAAAGGGCATCTAGGAAACTCAGAACCTGTCCCAGAAAAAAAAGAAAGAGAAGAGTCTTATGGTAACTTATAGACTGATGAATTTCATTGTAGCTGAAACATTTGTGAATTTAAATAGGGATCCCAACCTCCAGGTGGGACCTGGAGATCCCCTGGAATTATAGCTCATCGCCAGACCACAGAGGTTAGTTCCTCTGGAGAAAATGGATGCTTTGGAGGGTGGACTCTGTGGCATTGTACCCCACTGAGGTCCCTGTCCTCCCCTGTCATGGAAGCTCCCTCTGCGAGTCCAATGATTTTACATAATACACACAATTAATCTAGAAGGCAGCCTACCACATGAGCATTAGTAACAGTGCAACCCTAAGCACAGTTACGTCATTCTAAGTTTATTTACATCAATGAGCTTAGAAGAGGGTCATTCTGTTTAGGATTGCACTATCACAATAAAGTTCTGATGGTCTTTGGACAATGGCAATGCACATTTGCTATTGTGTAAGACTTACTAATGCTTACAGCCCATCAACAGTTGAGGTAAATATTTAGTGCACCTCATAGCATTGCCAATCTCCATGTGTGGCCTGGAAACCTCCTGGAATTCTGATCTCCAGACTACAGAAATCTGAAGAAAATGGCTGCTTTGGAGAGTGGACTCTATAGCATTCGACCCATCTGAGGTTCGTCCCCTTCCAAACCCTGCCCTCTCCAGGCTCCACCGCCCTTAAATCTCCAGGTATTTCTCAACCCAGATCTATCAACCCTAATGGGAAAATTCCAAGCTGCTTGGAGGGAAGAATATTCTGTCCCTTTAACAGAGGTTCAATGAGACATTATTTAGTAGGTGATACTAATTACCTCCATGTCATTAAATGCTTTACCTGTCCATTTCTACATATTCATGGGTGTATTTCGGGACAGGATGGTTTTTCTCCAGGCTAGTTAGCAAGCCTAGTTATGGAGGAGGGGGAGGACTACCAACCTCCAGGTAGTGGCTGGAGGTCTCCCACTATTACAACCTATCTCTATGTCACAGAGATCAGTTCTCCCAGAGAAAATGGCCACTTTGGAAGGTGGACTCTGCCATCATACCACATTGAGGTCCTGCTCCTCCCAAAACTCCACCCCATCTCAGGCTTCACCACCAAAATCTCCAGGTATTTCCCAACCTGGAGCTGGCAACCCTAAGCAGGAGGGAGACAGTAGTGTGAAATGTCCTCTTCAACTCTAACGACACAATGTCAGAGTGCCTGTTACATAAGCACCAGTGCTGCAAACACCAGCCTCCTGGGGACATGACAAGGGGGAAAGGTCTAAACAGCCACCCTGTCTTGCCACAGGCTTAATTCAGACCAGGGCCCTGAGACCTGTTATTTGGGAAGCAAAGGAAGTTTTGGACCCAGAACTACCAGTATTCCCTGCAGCCTTTAAGTGAATATTTTTAGTTCAACTGAGTTGAGGATTTGGAAATCAACCCAGATATGGTCTCATGAGTCAAACACGATTATTCACTCTCTTCTTCTTCTTTACTTGAGCTGTCACCTGAATAGAACTGCAGCAGAAGGAATGGCAGGCATCCCATGTGTACACTATCACATGAAATAAATATACAGATCTCTATTCTGACATATTTTGCCTGCTTCTACATTGGGATCCCTCCCAATGTGGATAGCAGGACTGTGGCAGAGGTGACCAAATAATGACATGCTGATTCTAGGCACCGCTCATGGGTCTCCAAGGACTTTCCCCTTTGAAGTGGAGCAAAGGATAACCCCCTTTGAAATGGTCGGATACTCTGCCTGCCGCCAATGCAGATGAGGCAGAGCTAAGCTTCAAAATGGCTGAGCTACGCAGAGTTGCCAGGCCAGAGCTGGACATCCCCAGGAACAAAAAGGGATGGGGCCTGGCACACCAGCATCATGCCAGTGTGCCGACATCAATTCTAGTAAAAGCCAGAAGTGCCCTCACTGGATGCTCTGGAAATCAGAAGATCTATGAGAAAACCATAGAGTTTTTGAAAATCTTAGAGCCTCTGTGATGTCACTTCCAGGTTTTACCAGAAGTTATATACTTATGTCCTCATGCTCCCCAATTAGGGTTGCCAACCTCCAGGTGGTGACTGGAGATCTCCTGGGATTATAACTGATATCCAGGCAAAAGCGATCAGGTCACCTAGAGAAAATGGCCGCTTTGGAAGGAGTACTCTATAGCATTATGCACCACTGAAGTCCCTCCCCTCCTCAAACTCTGCCCTCCTCAGGCTCCACCCCCAAATCTCCTGGTATTTCCCAACCCGGACATGGTAACCCTATCCCCAGTCATCCCCTTTCCTCCTGCTGGTATTTCAGTTGATGGCGGGCAAAGTGAAGAGTTGCCAGGGTGTCCAGAGCTAAGCTCCACATTGCCTTCCTCTTTTTGGCCCTGAAAGAGCCTTTTCTAAGTTTCACAGTTGAGCCACAGTGTAGCTTTTACACTGTGGCTCAGCTGGGAGAAGCAGAAAGGAGGGTTGACATTGCACCTGCACTTCTGTGCTAGGGTTGCCAGTCCCCCCCCCCCGGAAAGACCTGAAACAACTCCCCTCCCTAGAAGCTGAAAAGTCTTAACTGAGGCCATCATACTTCATTTGCATTATGAGAAGACATGAGTCACTGGGAAAGACAATAATGCTAGAAAAAGTTGAAGGCAGCAGGAAAAGTGGAAGAGCCAACATGAGAGGGATTGACTCAGACAAGAAAGCCAGGGCCCTTGATTGGCAAGACATGAGCAAGACTGTTAATGATTAAGTGTTTTGGAGGTCATTAATTCATAGGGTTGTCATAAGTTGGAAGTGACCTAGAATCATAGAATGTTAAGAGCTGGAAGGGACCTTGCAGGTCATCTTGTCCAACCCCCTGCACTCTGCAGGAGCATAGCCGAAAAATAGCCCTACAACATACCCGAAAAATTATTGTCCAGCCTCCACTTGAAAATGTCCAGTGAAGGAGCATCCACCACCTCCTGAGGCAGTCTGTTCCACTGCTCAACCACTCTTACAGTTAGGAAGTTTTTCCTGATATTAGCCAGTATCGACTCCCTTGTAATTTCCTCCCATTAGATCTAGTCTTGCAATCCAGAGCAAGAGAGAATAGATCTGCTCCATCTTCTACATGACCATCTTCAAATATTTGAAGACTGCAATTATGTCCCCTCTAAACCTTCTTTTTCCCAGGCTAAACATACCCAACTCTTTCAGCCTTTCCTCATAAGACTTGGATTCCAACTTGAAAGCATTTAACACACAAACGCACACACTTGGGGAGAGTGAATGAGCTCAGAGGAGGATATAATTCTATAGAGCCAGCCCTCCAAAACTGCCATTTCCTTGAGGTGAACTGATCCCTATAGTCTGGAGTTCAATTATAATTCTGGAATGTCTCCAGGCCCTACCTGGAGGTTGGCAACCCTGTGTGTAAGGTACCCCTTAGACTCATAGTTTTAAAAAAAGCCCGCTTAACTTTTAGCCCAGCAATCCCACCAAAAGGCCTGTTTTAGAAAATGCAAAGCAATGCAAGCAGATTTTTTTTAAACTGCCAAAAATTGTGCTGGATATACCATGCAGAGGTACACAAGAAACTACTTTTTGAAGCCTGAATGTAGAAATGGAATTCTTCCCTTCCCACTGGTACACTTTACTTTCAAACAGCAGAGTAATCCAGAGTGGTAATTTATGAACAATCATGCAGAACTAAAGTTTAACTGAGTGCATATGACTTACTGTATCATTCTTACTGTATCCTTTCTCTGACAAAACAAAGACTCTGTTGGTGGCTAATTTCACTAGAAAACACCAATGGTTTGCCCAGTGTTGCTAACTCCAGGTTAGGGAACTCCTGGAGATCTGAGGGTAGATCCTGGGAAGGCAGAGTTTGGGAAGGGAAGGGCTTCAGTGGGGTATAATTACAAAATTCACTCTCCAAAGGAGCCATTTTCTCCAGAGGAACCGATCTGTCATCTGAAGATCAGTTGTAATTGGAGCTTTGAGCACTGCAGACTGGGTCTAAGCAGATCCATGGGCATATGAAATATTGTACAACTTGGTGAGCTGCCCATGTTGCACCTCAAGAATATTCATCACCACTTCCTCCACAGGTGAACATCTCAGTGTGAATAACGTCCATTCTGTATGTGATGAGTTTTGTGTATATTTTTGTTAGATTTATGGAGCGCTCAGTTTGAATTTTACCACTGAGGAAGGCTTTGAGCCAAAAAATGTTTGGTATCAGTTCTTGTATATAGATATAATTTCTACCTTTCATATAAAATCATAAAATAGAATCAGAGAATCAGAGTTGGAAGGGGCCATACAAGCCATCTTGTCCAACCCCCTACTCAATGAAGGATCAGCTTGGATCATCCCTGACAGATGCTTGTCCAGCTGCTGCTTAAGGACTGCCAGTGAAGGGGAACTAGCCACCTCCCTAAGCAGCTGATTCCACCTTTGAACCACTCTGAAAAAGTTTTTCCTAATATCCAGCCGATACCTTCCCACCCATAATTTAAACCCATGATTGCAAGTTCTATCCTCTGCTGCCAACAAGAACAGCCCCCTGCCCTCCTCTGAGTGACAGCCCTTTAGATACTTGAACAGAGCAATCATGTCTCCCCTCAACCTCCTCTTCTTCAGACTGAACATTCCCAAGTGCCTCAGCCTTTCCTCATAGGGCTGGGTCTCCAGGCCCCCAATCATCCTCATTGCTCTCCTCTGCACCTGCTCCATTCTGTCCACATCCTTTTTGAAATGAGGCCTCCAGAACTGTACACAGTACTCCAGGTGTGGCCTGACCAGTGCAGTGTACAACGGGACTATGATTGGACATTTGTCTTTATATTAGGGATAGGTACTTATGTGGTTTTTCAATGATATTTTAGCACTTTTGAATGTACCATCAGGCTGATACACAACATCACTTCTGATACAAAGCTGGAAGTGACATAAATGCTTAGAGGCAACGCTCTAGGATTCACCCCAAACACAGAGTTTCTGGTTTCACATCGGAAGTAATGTTGTGCATTGGCACAATGCAGAATTGCCCCTACCCCATTTTTCCTCTGCTATCTAGCAGTGGTGGGAGGCCAAGCCCGGAGGGCCTCCCTAACATATATGCTGGTGTGCTAGTATAACCCATAAGAAATAAAGAGAGTGAAAATGGCAACCTGCACAAGTACCAATTGCAATTTCTTTGAAAAATGTACCAATTGCAAAATTTCTTTGAAAAATGTCACAAGGAGAAACACCAAAAACCCTTACACAATAACAGAACAGGGGAAACCGGATGGATGAGAATAAATAAATAAGGTGTGCGGGTGCGCTGGGGGCATGAATCGGGCAGAATCCATTTCCTGGCTCTGTGTCTTTACTATGTTTTTACCTTGCTTTGTTGCTTCACCAAACCAGACCCTAATTTTTTATTTTTTATTTTGCCTTTAGGATTTCTATTTACAATGAAGCCATTATCAGAGTACAGGCTGGGTTTTGCGGTAATGCTGCTATTGCTAATTGGGCAAAATAAGATACAACCAGGCATTTCAAATACCGTGGCTTTGGGCAGAATGGGATGAGAGCTAAAGGATCAGTATATTCAGTAATTCATCCCTCGTACTGAAACCTGGAGACACCAAGCGCCCTAATTAATATAAAAAGACCTATTTTTTTGCATTAACCTATTGTTACCTTCATTGGAACAGTCATCGGAAGGGTCTTTTCCCTCTTCCACTTCCGACCAGCATAGTCTTATTATCTCCTTTTAGCTGAAATGCTTAAATAGACATAAAATCAGAGTGCAGGGTGTGTGTGTGTGTGTGTGTGTGTGTGTGAGAGAGAGAGAGAGAGAGAGAGAGAGAGAGAGAGAGAGAGAGAGAGAGAGAGAGCACACATAAAGAGAGATGAGTTCTACCTAAATTACTTACTAGGAGGTCTGCAATCAAGTCATGATTTTCACACACAAAAAAAAAGTGTTTTTTTTTTTATTTAACTTCCTTTCTCACAGTCCAGTTTTGGTTTGAGCCAAACACCCTGTAGAATTGCACTGATTAATTTGTTTGTAAAGTATTTAGGTGTCTCTGCATCTGGGCAGTTGTTAGCACTGAGCATAGCAGATACCTACTGATAGAGAGCCAGTGTGGTGCCATGGTTAAGAGTGGTGGACTCAAATCTGGAGAAATGGCTCAATTCTCCTTTCCTCCACATGAAGCCTGCTGGGTGACCTTGGGCCAGTCATGGAACTCTCAGAACTCTCTCAGCCCCACCTGCTTCACAAGATGACCACTGTAGGGAGAGGAAGGGAAGGCAATTGTAAGCTGCTCTGGGGCTGCAGTCACACACACTAAATAATTTACTTCCAATCCACTTCGTGATTACTGTGTGAATTGGCAAAATCCAATTGAACAATGGATTGAAAGTGGATTATTTAGTGTGTGTGACCACAGCCTCAGACTCCTTCAGGCAGTGAAGAGTGGGGTATAAAAAACAACTCTTCTTTTTAAGGTAGAGAAAAGCAGGATATAAAAAAAACAACTTCTTCTTCTGCTGTCTGGTTCAGTTTATATACGCCCCAAATTCACTTGGGCAGATCATGTATCTTTAAAAATCAGCCCCCAGGCTCAATTTCCCACTACCTGAGGAATTTCGAGTGGGGAAATGGCATCTACATAGTGATGCTCTGAGTTAACAGGACATTTGTAGCAGACCTCTGTAAATCAGCTGGAAGTCAGCACTATTCAGGTATTAGAATCTGACATCTTGTGTGATTAAAGATGGGTGGACTCCTCCAGTTCATAGGGCTGAGAAACTCCTGGAGATTTGGGAGTGGATCCTCAGAAGGATAGGGTTTGGGGAAGGAAGGGACATTAGTGGGATATAATGCTATGGAGTCCACTGTCCAATGCAGCCATTTTCTGCAAGGGAACTGATCTACAGAAATCAGTTCCCCTGGAGAAAATGGCTGCCTTGGAGGGTAGACTCTATGGCATTATAGCCCACCGATCAGTTGCAATTCCTGGAGATCTCCAGGCCCCACCTTATAGGTTGGCAACCCAATCTACAAGCCTTCATTACTGAATGAGGATTTGGACTCAGATTCAGATTTTATACCTTCTGCCATGATAAGATCTTCCAGTTTCATCACTGTCCTCTTCCTTATCCATTCCTATTAGTTTTCATTTAAGCTTCCTATCTACCAAATGAAACTTTAATCACTTTAGTTCTCAAACTGCTGTGCTTTCCTACATCCGTATCCCGCCTGCCTGCCCGCCCACCCACTACTGTCATGATAAAAGCAGCTAAATTCCAACTGAGGCATTATTATTTACTCCACTCCTAAAGATATTTCTCCTTTATGGAAACCTTTGTTTTGAACATCGTATTCGTTAGTCTCTCTCAGATCAAGGTGTTCTGAGCCTCTCTGTGGGAGATTGCCTCTGTCTAAAAATAAATGGTGTTATGATTAGTTTTCACTCACATGGTGATTTAATTAAATTCCACAATCACAACAGGCAATGGTATGCAGTGGTGTTATTGTCATTCCCATATTAATAAATGGTGGCACTCCCTCTTCTATTCTTCTTTCCCTTCTTTTCTGTATGGCTTGATTGTACACAAAAACTACAGTCCATTCTCAAATGATGATGGATTGTAATGACTCCTCCTTTTAAAATACATGAGTAGGCTTCCATTGTCCAACAAGTTCACTATGGAACCTGCAAGTTTGACCCTGATTTTACCACAGAGTTTTGTCCAAAAACCAGAGTATCACCCCCAACATCACTAACATGTTGACATCACTTCCGGGTGACGTCATTGTGTCAGGGGCGTCCCCACCCACTCCCGGAACACCTCCCAGATACCCGCACAGGCAAGACGAGGGGTCCTGGCAACCCTAATTATAACTGATCCCCAGACCATTTGTTCCTCTGGAGAAAAGGGCTGTGTTGGAGGGCACAGACATTATACCCAACTGAGTTTCCTCCCTCCTCCAAACTCCACTGTCCCCAGCCTCCACCCCCAAATTACCAGACATTTCCCAAATGGGAGTCGGCAACCCTAACCTGAGGTGAGGGGTCAAATTGTAATACTTGATGAGTACTGACTTCTGGTTCTAGATGATCTACAGGGGTCTGCTGCAAATACAGTGGAACTGGAAAGCTTTAAAATCTGTGTGGCAATGTCCAACTTTCGATATGAGTCCTCCCACATAAACTCCTTGAGTTCACATGAGGCACTTCATTGCCAAAAAAAGAAGAAGTAAGAATACATAGAAATAATTTGTACATACCGATTCCCTGTATTAGGAATAAAGACATAACAAACATGGAATAGAGGAGAAAGTGAGACAGAAGACGTCAAGAGAGCCAAAGAGAGAATTATTCTCCTGCTGAATAAACCTATCACAAAGCTATCTACAGTTCCCATGTCACAGCAGATTCTGTTGCAGATGTAGATGAGAGAGAGCTCTAAAAGTCAGAGTGGGAGATTAGAGAAATGTTGGCCTTCACTCTCTCTCCCAGAGGAAGCTGTTCCAGAAGAGGCAAACCACAAAGTTTGTTCTTTTTACTATGTGAGAGATTAAAAAATCAAAGCCAGGGAATAGGTAGGATTTTTTTCTCTAAAGGTAGCACGTCTCTGAATATGGTGATATCCCTTCCCCCCCTTCCTTTTATTCTCACTGCAACCAAGCCTTCCTCAAAGGCACAAATGTACCATGAAAACCCTCACTAGAATTCCCCAAACTCTCCACTCATGAGACCAACCAGCAGCATGCAATGACCAGTTCAGTGGGAGGGCCCATGCTTTGCTCAGATAAACTCTCTGATTCAGTCCCTCTTATTTTCCATTATGAACTCAGGTATCAGGCTGACAAAAACCTTTGCCTTAAATGTCAGAGAGTTATCACCACTCAGGTACCAAAATTAAATAACTCAGTTACCTGGACCAATGTTCTGCCTCAGTACAAAGCCTTATTATTGGGAAATGGAACATTTCACTTTCTATCAGTTTTACAATTAGGTTCGCAGACTGGAAGATTGGTAGTTTGGCAGTTTAAGACTGCCAACCTAGCAGTTCGAAAGCAAGAAATTGCAAGTAGATAAATAGGCACCGCTTCGGGGGGAAGGCAACAGCATTCCGTGCGCCTCAGCGTCTAGTCATGCCGGCCACATGACCACGGAAACATCTTTGGACAGCGCTGGCTCTTCGGCTTGGAAACGGAGATGAGCACCGCATCCCTAGAGTCGTATTCGACTGGCTTTCAAGCAATGGAAACCTTTACTTTTACTATCCAGAATTACTCCAGGCTAAGCTCACTGACTGCAGTTGAACAAATTTAGAGCTCAGTGGCACCTTTAAGACCAAGAAAGGTTGATTCAAGGTGTGAGTTTTTGAGTGCATGCACATTTTTTCCAAAGTGTGCCACTGGACTCTAAATTTGTTCTACTGCTTCAGACCAATACAGCTGATGACCTGGATCTGACTTCAGTTGACTTAGACTGGAGTCATTCTACATCGGATTACACTGTACGCATCCTTCTTCATCCGTTTTTGTTTCTGGTGACCCAGGTGACCGTCACCGCTAGAGGTCCCTTTCATCAGCTTCACCAGCTGTGACCAATACTAGAACAAAAATATATAGCAACATCATTAGTGCTTTAGTGCCATCTAGAGAAAACTATCCCCACGCCTTCTGTACAGGGTTCCCTTGTAAGCCTTAACCCCCCCCCCCCGGCTGGGGGAGGGGGGAAACTGCTACAGAGATAAAGGCAAGTAACAGGTAACAGAGGAGTTAAGCCAGTCATAAGAGTAAGCCTATGTCATATCTCACCATACTGCATCCTGGCAACGGACCCAGGGCTGGGAACCCTGTGTTTGCCACTAACTGTGTGGAAATGATGCCATGCCAATAATCTCCCAGTGGGTAGAGGAGGTGGTGACATTGGCAAACCCAACTCTTTTTAAGAGGTCTTTTTTTTTCAGTGTTGAGAATCCAGACAGACAATCTTCCAGTATAAAAAATTCAGCAATGGCAGATTTCAAACGCACTTCAAGAGTTCATTTCAGCAAGCGGCAATCAAGAAATTGGAAGTGGTGTGGGCAGAAGAACTCTGTTTCCACTCAGTCATCAGTCGTCCCCGTCAGTTGGAGATGCCTCCCTTTCACAAGAGGCACAAAGCTGCTGCTCTGGAGGGTGTGCTAGAAGAAAGAGCCAGGGAGCGTTCCTGTAGGTAATTAGCCCCGACTGCTAATCACATCAGCCAAAGATGATGAGCAAATTAAAACTTCAGCCAAGCAGTTAGTCGGATGCTTCCCCCCACCCCACCCCCGGGAGTCCCAAAACAGCAGAGCTGGTTGCTGGGAGTCCCTCATCTATGAATCAGTGCAATGGAAGCAGATCGGTGCTACAGTCCCAGAGGAATTCAAAAGCTGGCTGCAGATATAGATCAACAACATCTAATCTCTGAAATGAATGGGGGGGGGGCATAGTCTACCCACTTGCCACAGGCTCAAGGGTGGAAAAAAATCAAAGCAAAGAGTTGAAATCCAAGCTGCAATAATCACAAACACCTGCTTAACATTCAAACACAGAATAATCAGAATACAGAAGTCTTCCATGGATGTCACTGGGACCTGGGGATCCCCTGGAATTACAGCTCATCTCAAGCCTATAGAGATTAGTTCCCCTGGAAAAAATGGATGCTTTGGAGGGTGGACTCTTGGCACTGTACCCCACTGAGGTCCCTGTCTTCCCCAGACTCCATCCCCAAATCTATAGGAGTTTCCCTACCTGGAGCTGGCAACCCTAACTCCCACCCCCTGCCAGTGTCTGGTGGGACTGGGAAACCTACAGTGTGCCATCAGTCAAGAGTCTGGTACCTTTTCGCATGGGGCTTTCTTGATCATAGCCTCTAACTTCATCACAGGCTTTCAGAAAGATAGTCGAAATGATTTTCATTTTGCTGTTCTTCTCCTAATGGGGTGCTCCAGAGCTTGCTGCGTTAGGGTTTTCATCTGGGCTTTGCCCAGTTAGTTACCTTGAAGGGTCACAAAATTTGTATTTGATGGCACCCAAGCTGTAGTTTGAATTTGTATTATGTTATTTTAGTTGTTCATCCCAACTCCGAGAACTGCGCTGGACTACTAAGGAAAGGCAGGACATCAGTGTTCTAAAATAAATACTTTCAGCAATGTTCCTTTGAAAGTCCATGATTTCCTGAATGTAGCCTCATGGAGCCCTGATGTGGATAGCCCAGGCTACCCTGATCTTGTCAGATCTTGGAAGCTAAGCAGGGTTGGCCCTGGCTAGCATCTGGATGGGAGACTCCCAAGGAATACCAGGGTTGTGATGGGGAGCCAGGCAATGGCAAACCACCTCTGAATGTCTCTTGCCTTGAGCACCTCACAAGGTTGCCATAAGTCACCTGTGACTTGAGGGCACTTCCCATCACCAGTCTCAAGAAGGAGGGAAAAAAATATTTATTTACCAGTGAGCCAGGAGAGGGAGGCAACAGGCAAAGAATGACAATTTGATTTAGTTTGTGGCAAATGAACATTCAAATTGGTTTAAAGGCCACTGAAGATCTTTCTGCGTCAAAGATGTGGGATTTCTGTCTCCTGCTTTCAGATCTGTGATGCAGACCATCCCCTATCATTTTCCCTCCCCAACTATTTATGGATTCCTCTCCCCATCACAATCTGGGCTTCTAAGTAGCTTTCTGCCAAAATAAACCCTGATGATTAAGCTAACTACTTCCCAAGGCTCAAGGCTTATACCTCCTCTATTTACAGTTCTAGAAATAACTTGGGGAAATAAAATAAAATCTAAACCTCAAACAAGCAGGGATATGTTAGAAAAGAAGGGAATTCCCAGCACTTTCTCCTGCTCACAGAGTGGGTAAAAATTTGTGATTAAACAGATTCTGTACAATTTAATTTGGATTTTACAATGTTTCAGCAACAAGTTTCCTTTTTTTAAAAAAAAACTGGTTTTAAAAGAAATGTAAAAAATTGATCTCTTAAAAGTGAATGTGCTCTTATGCTGCTTTCTACTGAGTCAGGCAATTGGTCCATCACAGTCAATATTGTCTACTCTGACAGGCAGCTGCCCACCAGGGTCTCAGATAGAGAGGTCTTTCACATTACCTGATGCCTGGTCTTTTCAAACTGCAGATGTCATGGACTGAACTTGGGACCTTTTGCATACAAAGCCAATGCTTTACAACTAACCTGCAGCCCAACACTAATTTTCAAGAACATATGAAAAGACGTTTTTCCCTGTTGCTCACAGGTTGTCGTGTGGATAAAATGAGGGAAGAACAAATATCTCCCTGAGACCTTTGAAGAAAGGGTGGGATTAAAAATCAAACGAATAAATACATCTCATGAGAACGCTGATTTGCTGAGTAACTATTCCTCGTCCTTTTTCTGAGGTGAAATTATGGTCCCATGAAAAGAGAAAACCCTTCACAAACTGGACTGATGCAGTACAGCATTGGCTGTGCAGCTAAGACTACCATGGCTTAACATTTGTCTCCACTGAGCAAACAGGGAAGTATTTATGCAACTGCCTCAACAAACATCCAGCCCTCATTGTTTTACTGCACAGCCACACATTACCACATGTACCATGCTTGCCATACATGCACTTTTCACTTTAGATGCCCGGAGGGTCATAAAAATCTCTGTCAGTATCTCCCTAGCTAATAACGATATTTATGAAACTACAGACTAATTGAAATAAAGGATCATAATAATCACATGTAAATGAACATTAATATTTTAAAGCTTTACAAAGATTCCACAAAAAATTACAAGTATTTAACACAAAATGAACTACAAACTCTATAAAGTTGACAAAGTCAATGTAGCTGAATAGAATACTATCTAATGATCATGGATTTTAAAGGAGACTTAATGAATGTTTTACTCACTGGGCAGTCATAATGAACAATACAAAAACAGGCAAGCTCTTCAGTAGCCCTCCACCATGTTCCATCATGGCAGCTATAGAAAATCAAAGTCAACAGACATGGAAATCCTAGAATTCAGGTGATTCCAACCTTCCCTTCTACCAGCAGAGGAGACTCCTCCTCTTACCTTTTGACATCCCTCAAAATCTGTCACTTTAGGTGATCACCTTGGTTTGCCGACTGGTGAGACCTGTCCTGTTGTAGTGAAAGGGGATAAACCTGCCGATCCTGCTTTTTCAATCTATTTCCAGAGTACTCCACAAAACCAAATCCCACAATATTGCACTGTCCTTTATTTGGGGGATCTTGATCTGGATATTCTGCTTTGAACTCATATTTATTTCTCTCTAGCCTACCACCCAACATTTTCATGGAACTACTCCCTAAGGACAGGTTGAGAAAGCACTCCCCATAGCTCACTTGGGGACTCGAGAGTGGGACTTTGCGGAAACGTGGCACATGGCTACACAAACTAATCACTGCTCTATTAAGTCACCAAGTGTAATCCTGACAGTGATGGCAAAGGCTTAGGTCCCCTCTCCATGATCTCTTTCCTCTTCTCCTCCTCCCTTCCTCTTTGTTTTGATTCCATTGACAGCCAATTTCTTGGAGAGTTACTCTTGGCTGCATTGTGTTGCCTCCTAATGGAATTCAAAGCTTTAATTCAGAAAGTGGCCACTCTTGACCTCTGACCACCCTGCCACCCACTCTGCCATCCCCTTCTTTCTCTGTCACCATGGAAATGATTAGCAGAGCTAAGAAAATGGGAGCAAGTGAAGTCTAAAGCTTTTCACAAAACCCTAGAGAGAAAGATGAATGAAACTCATTCATCACAGAGTGAGAGACCCAGAGAGAAATACTGCTGGAAAAGCAAGCCACAACAGAGAAAGAGAGAGAGAGAGAGAGAGAGCAGGGGAGAAAGAGACAGAGAGGAGGGAATGGGGGAGAGATAAAAGGTTACCTCATGCAGGAAGTTATGTGATTTGGAAAACACTGAAGATAAGATGGGACATAGTCCAGTTTCCAAAATGAGGGATTCAGCAAAGATGTTGAAAGTCCCCACAAAATTACAGAACATGTGTGTGTGTTGGTTTAATTTTGTTTTCATGTGCTGTCACAAGGCTTTCGTTTCGCCAATTTGCAGTGCTGATCTTCCCGGTTCCTTTCTTTTTTGTACACCATTTTTGTGCCATTTCTACAATATTACAATATTGCCTTCAGCTGAAGTCCCCCACATACAAATCACAGTTCATGAGCTGCAGTGCAAGAATATGCATGTGCAATGTTGTTAAGATCCATCTAAAAACAATTCTGGTCCTGATCTGGATAGCCCAGGCAAGCCCGACCTCATCAGATCTCAGAAGCTAAGCAGGGTCAACTCTGGCAAGTACTTGGATGGGAGACCTCCTTGGAATACCAGCAGTTGGGAGGCGAGGGCGGGCTTTATTCAGCCACCTCTATGAATATCCTCCAGGCCCCCAGTAGGGGTCAGTCACCAAAGTTCGCCATGACTTTCAGTTGCACATGCACACTCACACACACACGCACATATGAAAATTTTTTAAAACCCCAATTCTGAACACTTGGTGAGCATTTTTGAGGACACTGCTCACAATCCGCAAACCATTTACAATCCACAAACCATTTACAATTTGAACACAGAAGTGATTACAAATCTCTGACAGCCACTAATTCTGTTTCTTCTCCTAGTAATGCCTGCAGTCCTTCAGTGGTACAGAAAAGCCTATGACACCTTCCAGCACATACACATTGAATTCTGGCCTTCTTACAGATACCTCATCTATTTATTTGCAGCCACAGGATTCAGCTGCATCCTTGGCATCTTAGATCCCATTTTGCTCATATTGCAGAACCACAAGTAGGATTCAATAAGATTAAAGGGGTCACTATTTGCTTTGCATGTGACTGAGGGAGTCAAGTCACACATGTTTGCCCAGCAATCACGCTCATGTCAAAGTCTGCAGCTTGCCTAGGAATGAAAAAATACCAGTCTTCCATTCACAACCTGAAGACTGGCAGCCTCGTATGAACAGTTCAAGGAGGCCAGAGGGAGGGATTCCCAGGCATTCCAGACAGAAACCATTTGCACGTTTTCTTTTATATCTCTTTTTCATGTTAACAATCTTTATCATCTCCACAACAGAAAACTGGGAATCTGAGGATTGGCAAGGCTTATTCCTAAGGGGGCACTGCTTCCATATGCCCCTATTTTAGCCACATTACAAACTAAGTCATTAGACTTAGACTTGAACTTTTCACTGAATTATTGTTGAGATGTTGGGTGAATGGAATTTGGGAGAGCCTTCCCTGTCCCCATCCCGTCCCCCCCAATAAAGATACTAGTGGTTTAAACTGAGTTCTGAATATCCTGCAACACCACTGTGGTCCAATTATATTTTGAAAGCATAAGGATTCAGATTAATGCAGAATGGTAACTTTGCAGGCATATTTGTGTCCACCAACGGAATGGACAGCACCACTGCAATGGAAACTGAGAGTTTCCTCAAACACATCTCTTATGTCTTTACTTGAAAAGTGCACCAGTATGCATGACACTTCACAGAGTATAGGAAGACAGGCCCCTGGCCTGAGGAGAAATTTTATAACTTGTTACTTGTGGGTTGGATCCAGCCAGCTTTTCCACTGAAGCATACCTCCCTTTGCCTCCCTTTCAGTCGCAGTCTTGCATTACTTTTGTATGTGCTATTTCCATAGGCTTCCTAGGTGCCTACTAATGGCCAGCAAAGTCCTGGTAATTGTTGCTGATGCCCACTGACATATATCTGGTCAGTAGGCAGAAGTAAGCCAGCAAAGTGGGCAGTGGTGATCTTTGTCACCATGCAATGACATCACTTCTGGTGTGACCCAGAAGCACTGGCACTGTACCACGGCGACAATCTAGCACTTGGCCCAAAATTCTATGGAGTTTCAGGCAAGTGCTAGAGCATTGCCCCTGTGCAAGGCTGGTGCTTCCAGGCTGCACTGAAGCACCGTCATTGCACAGCGATGAAGATCACTGCCCCCCCCAAACAGTAAGTACCCACCTCCCCCATCTCCCACTGGTTGCCATGTCTAGCAACCCTACATTCCCATTATCCCAGGCACAGCCTCCCTTTTTCACCAGCACAAGAGCTTGTTGGATCTAGCTTTATCATTTTTAAAAATATTACTCTTCAATACCTATGATTATACTTGGTTATAAAAAGTTGTATTCAGTTTGCCCCACTGACACGGCAAATGGCTGATCTATCCATCACTTGACAGATTCAAAGACGGAAGCCCTGGTGTGTTCTCTGATGGCATCAGGACTTAGGACCAACTCCATGGGCGAATTCACTGTTTTTTTAAAGTGGGCAATAATTGAGGGTTCTCACAGTTCTGCTTCTTCAGAGACCCCCTTCTTCTCTACTGAAATCATGCTTAAACACAGGTTACTGGAATGAATATTCTTTACACCCCTTGGATTCTTGTTGCCCTTATGCCAAATTTTAAATTATAAGCTCCTCGGTGCAGTGGCTTTGCCCTCTGTACATCATCGTGTGAGGGATGCGCTGTGGCTCAGTGATGGAGAACATGTTTTATAGGCAGGAGGTGCCAGGTTCGATCCCTGACATCATATACCTACCCAAAGATCTCAGGCAGAAGATATAATGGAAGACCTTTCTCTGTCTGAAATCCTGGAGAGATCGCACCTGTCAGGGTAGACAGTACTGGAAAAGATGGACCAGTGGTTTGACTCTGCGTAGCAGCTGCCCATGTTCATATGTTTGTGCACATTGTGCATATTAATAACTAACAGTTAACAATCAGGGCCAGAATAAGCATAGCCTGAGGTAGGGCAGCTGCCAGGGCCCAGGGATTCTCAGAGAGCCCATTGCTGCTGTACCACTTCCTACTGTGCTCTATCACCCATGCTCCCAAATCCATGCACTTCCCAGTGACACCAGAGAATTGGGTTGTGGATGCAGCCAGTGGCTGTGAGCAGTCTTGCTAACAGGGAGGGGAAGGACACAAAGTAGCACAAAGTAGATTTGCTAGCTGTGGATGGGGAAAATCTTGGGAGATTTGAGGGTGGAGTTTGGAAAGGTTTAGGAAGGGGAGGGACTTCAGCAGGGTACAATGCCATAAAGTCCACCTTCCAAAGCAGCCATTTTATCCAGGGGAACTGATCTCTGTCACCCAGAGATCAGTGGGAATCCGGGGAGACTCTCCAGCTACTACCTGGAGGATGGCAACCCTAACACACAGGTAGGTAGGAGGCATGAGGATGGGCAGGAGGGAATGTGGGTGTGAGCAGAGCCTGGTGGTAGGCAAAGGAAAGGAGGGGGGCCCTGGGAACTCTCTGAAATTAAGAATCATAGGGTTGGAATGGACCTCCAGGGTCATCTAGTCCAACCCCCCTGCACAATACAGGAAATTCACAAATACTTCCCTACCACCACCCCCAGTGACCCCTGTTCCATGCCTAGAAGACGGCAAAAAAAAAAAAAAACCTCCAGGATCCCTGGCCAAATTGGCCTGGAGAACAATTGCTTCCTGATCCCAAAGTGGTGATCAGCATTTCCCTGGACACATAAGAAACGGCCACAAGAACTAATCACTGATGCAACCCTTCCTGCCCTCCTTTCTCATGATCTGCCTAAATTCACTGAATCTGCATTGCTGTCAGATGGCCATCTAGCCTCTGTTTAAAAACCTTCAAAGAAGGAGAGCCCTCCACCTCCGAGGAAGCCTGTTACACTGAGGAACCGCTCTGTCAGGAAGTTCTTTCTAATGTTTAGCCAAAAACTCTTCTGATTTAAATTCAACGTGTTGGTTTTGGCCCAGCCTTCTGGGGCAACAGAAAACAACTCTGCACCATCCTCTATATGACAGCCTTTCAAGTACTTGAAGATGGTTATCATATCTCCTCTCAGTTGTCTCCTCTGCAGGCTAAACATACCCACTTCCTTCAACGTTTCCTCACAGGACTCGGTCTCCAGACCCCTCACCATCTTCATTGCTCTCCCTCCCCTGGACACGTTCCAGCTTGTCTATATCCTTAAATTGTGGTGCCCAAAACTGAACACAATACTCTAGGTGAGGTCTAACCAGAGCAGAGTAAAGCAATACCATCACTTTGCGTGATCTGGACACTATACTTCTGTTGATACAGCCAAAAATTGCATTTGCCTTTTTAGCTGCCGCATCACACTGCTGATTCATGTTCAGTGTATAGTCCACTAAGGTCCATGGATCCTTTTCACACATACTACTCTCAAGACAAGTCTCCCCCATCCTATAATTATGCATTTGGTTTTTCCTACCTAAATGCAGAACTTTACATTTATCCCCATTGAAATTGATTTTATAAAAACCTCCCATACTTAATCAGTGGTGGAACAAGGTATGGGACTTTTTTATGGAAGAAAAATGCTTAATTTACTTTGGTCCAGCTTTAAAAGACAGAGAACTATTCAGCCTTCTAGACAAATGGAACCCTTTTAAAGAAAAAATTGAGGCCAATAAGTTGGAAGGTGAAGTAACTTCTTTTATTAAATTTAGGACCTTTACGTATAGTTAAATGGACCTAATAATTATGGGCTGTGTTTATATGGCTTGAAATACTATTAGCAATGATCATAACTCATCATCAATACCTTATAACAGTATGTTTTCAACTAACTTTCTTTCTATTGCATTTCATTGTATTATGGATTGTGCTGGTTCTTGTTTGCTGTTATAATTGTATAACCAATAAAATTGTTTTTTAAAAAAAGAAATTGATTTTATTTGTTTTAGCCCAGTTTTCCAGCCTGTCAAGATCATCCTGTAACCTGACTCTGTCTTCTACCATATTTGCTACCCCTCCCAATTTAGTATCATCTGCAAATTTAATAAGTATTCCCTCTATTCCTTCATCCAAATCATTTATAAAGATGTTGAACAAAACAGGCCTCAGGACAGTTCCTTGAGGCATTCCACTAGTCACTCCTCTCCAAGAGGACGAGGAACCATTCACAAGCATTCTTTGGGTGTGATCTGTCAACCAGTTACAGATCCACCTAACAGTAATAGGATCCAAACCGCATTTTACCAACTTGTCAACAAGAATATTATGTGGAACCTTACTGAAATCAAGATAAACTATGTCTACAGCATTCCCCCGAACCAGCAAGGTAGTAACTTTCTAAAAAAAAGATATAAGGTTAGCCTAACATGACTTGTTCTTGAGAAACCCGTGCTGGCTCTTAGTAATCACAGCCATCCCTTCTAAATGCTCAAGGACTGACTGTTTGATTATTTGTTCTAAAACTTTCCAAGGTATAGACATCAAGCTGACAGGTCAGTAGTTACAGGGACCCTCCTTTTCTCCCTTCCTGAAGATGGGGACAACATTTGCCCGTCTCTAGTCTTCTGGCACCACACCTGTTCTCCAAGAATTCTCAAAAACAATGGACAGATGCTCAAAAATTACATCCGTGGATTCTTTTAGTACCCTCAGATGCAGTTCATCTGGCCCTGAGGACTTAGTTTCATTTAAAGAGACTAGGTGTTTATGTACTACCCCCTATGCCAATCCTAAGCTGCAACTCCCTTCCCTCATCACTTTCCGGCACTGCTTAAAGTTCTTTCTCAGATGCCAAGCTCTGTGGTCCCTGGAGGCACAGTTAGCTGCACAAATGGGCACCTACCTCCCATTGACTGTAAACATGGATTAAGCTCCAGCTGGGAAATGCATATCTTTGGAAATCTTCCCTCTTCCTCTACCCCCAATGGAGATTTTGCATCCAGTTTGATTTCATAAGTTCCTCCTTTTAAGTCTCCCTTTTAGAGTTTCCTTATAAACCGGATAATTGGATTGTGCTGGACTTAACAGGCAGCTTTCTTCCCTCCTGTACCTGAGAGACTATCTTAAGCAGCTTTTAGGGAGAATGCTGCAAATGGACACTGGATTAGTGCTGCCTGTCATCATCATGTAATATTTTTTTTAAAGAACTCTTTAAAGCTCTATCTGTACTAAAACTGTCAAAGTAGAGGCAATGTACATTCTTCTAGTGACCACAGAGTGGGGAACAGGGTGGGACTCAAAGACTGGGTCTCACATCAAAAATATACTACAAAGCACAATTAACTTTCATGTCTTAACTTCCATGTTTTAATTACCATAATTAGCAGGCAGTTAGCACAAACTACATTTGAGGGCCATGTCATACTTATGCCATGGAGCTCACCTGAAATCCAGAGTTGCATTGTACATGTGTTACTAATTTTTTTTACACTCACAATATATGAAAGTTAAAATATATTACTGTTTGCCAAAATAAGGTTGCAGTCACATGCCCAAGATAAAGTGTGTGTGGGGGGGGGGAGCGAGGCTATTTCCTCCAGCGGAAGTTGACCCACCATTGCACGAGCACATGGATTTTTGGAGATGCAGGCACAGCCCGCCGCTGCATGATCAGATGCAGCCAGCGGTGAGTTGGGAGGAAGGGTGTTACCATTTGTTCCCGATGCACTTACACGAGGAATCAATGATTCACACCTCTCCCTTTGGAATGTGCAGGGGGGTGCGCTGATGCACATACTGAGATGGGAGAAACAACGCCACAGAGTCAGGATAGCCTGATCAGACTATCCTGATGCCATGGGAGTGCACTGGCGTGATCAGACACAGGAAAGTCTGTCTGTGGCCTATAGCAACACATTTGCTACTGGACTTTCCAAGGTGTTTTTTTACTCTGCGTGTGTGGTGGAGCAAAACGGGTTGCTGATGGCCGCAGGGCGCTTCCCAGATGTTGACATCTGACCACACTCCTTTAATCCACCTGGCATTCATGCCTATGTCGGGGCAAATTGTGCTTGTGATCTCAGCCTAAGTCTGCTTTCCCAAAATGACATTCAATAAAGACTTCTCACCAAAAAAAAGTAAAGTTCTATTAAGGCCGCAGCTATTTCCCTCAATTGGAGTTTACTGTTAAGACATGGTCTTCTAATGGCAGTGTCTTTTGAATGAGATACCCCTCAAAGCTAAGATAAGACGCCACCCATCTGTCCTGCAGCACTGGTGCGACATCATGTGTCCTGACATGTTACTGAAATAGTACAAATGACCTGTTCAAGGTTAGCCTGATCTTGTCAGACCTCAGAAGCTAAGTAGAGTCAGCCCTAGTTAGTACTTTGATGAGAGACCACCAAGGGAGTCCAGGATTGCTACGCAGAGGCAGGCAACAGCAAACCACCTCTGTTCATCTCTTGCCTTGGAAACCCTTTTGGGGTTGCCATAAAGTTGGCTGTGACTTGGCGGCATTTTGCACCATGACAGTAAAGCTTACAAATTGGGTCTCAATATAATAAGGTGATTTGATCTAATTTTAGTGCTATTTGGGCATCTGGGTCCCTTGATCACTTCTAAACAGACTGCATATATTGCAAAGCTATACTTTTCATCTGTATGACTACATGAATGTATGAACATGCATGAAGTTGCCTTATACTGAGTCAAGGCATTGGTCTTTCTAGGAATACATTGCCTGCACTTATTGGCAGCAGCTCCCCAGGGTCTCAGGCAGAGAGGTCTTTATCACCTGATCCTTTTAAACTGAAGATGATGGGGACTGAATTTGTGACCTTCTGCATGGTACATGATGCTCTACCAGCCATGGCCCCGCTGTGTTTGGGAAATCTACTCTTTGGACCTTCGATACTCAGCTCCCTTTCTTCTAAAACATCAGAGGTCAGTGTTAGTGAGATCTGAAACAATGAACACAAATGTGGAAGAGCAAATATGAGAGAGATTTTTTACAAACTAAGCATGACAGTTTTCAAAGAATGTCACAGTGCAGTTGTACAGCTTGCACATACCTCCTAGCAAGCAGAAAGGGGCTGGGAAACTAACTCCCAGTATGATTAAATAGCAAAGTAACCGAACTTATGCAGGCCACACACAAAAAAGCTCCCCTTATAAAAAGAAATTGGATATCCAACTGAAGTGATCCTAATGGAAAGGAGCAACTTTGGCAGGTGAGATGTAAACTGGAGATTTAAGAAAGGCCTTGGAGCAAATTTGAAGAACGAGGAGGCAAACGCGGCATGACAAGTCATAAGGCTTTCTTTAAGTACATCAGAAATAAGTTGCCTTGTAGGGGAATTGGTGGGCCTCCCAGACTCCTGTGCTTTGAAGGGGGTGATCAGAGAGAATAAAGAGATTGTCCAGAAGCTAACAGATTCCATTGCTCTGACCTTCTCCATAGAGCAGGAAGAGAAAAGTCACATGACCTTCAGGGATACACAGTTAGGAAAGTGCAGGAGGCCGTGCCAGAGAGGGACTAAAAGGATGGTTACAGGGGGAAAGCTGAAGACATTGACTTGCAGCAAAGCAGAAAATATGCAAAACATGTACACATTAAATACAGAGGGGAAATCGCTGTGAAAACGAGGGCTGCAATTCTCATGACCCGTCCAATCAGCATATCAGCTGAAGCCTCAATCATTTAATTGGTGGAAGCCAATTTTAATTTGCTGAGAGCAAACGGTGAACTGTGCGAAGGAGGCACTTGTTTGTGGTACTTTACTGTAATGGAATCAAAAATACCAAGGGTTTCCTTGAAGCGTTAAGTTTAAACAGGTAATTAATAATGTAATCCTAGACAGAGTTACAACTCGCTGAGTCCATTAAAGTCGGTGGGCTCAGAAAGGTGGAACTCTGCTTAGGATTTCACTGCAATCAACTCAATCTGTCGACAACCGTGGTGAAAAGGATTGAGAGAATAACCACACCATAGTGACAAAGCAGAGAGACTCCAGATGGCAAGCCAAAAAGCAGTTTCAGCAGATCTAGAGGTTACGAGGGAAAACACAGGGGTCCCAACCCGTTTTCCTCATAACACAAAGGTAAGGCCAACAGACCCACTTCCAAGGACAGACAGGTGGTAGTGATGCTTTGTGTCACCCTCCCCTGCACATTCACCTCTCAAAACCCACCTTCCGGGCTATTTTATTATTATTAAGAATTATCACAGTCAGAAATTTGACTGGCGGTAGGTGGTGTTCAGCAATTCGGGATCTAGCCAAGTTCTTGGGAATTGCGGATGTACCTTCTCAGGATCCTTGCTGTTTCAGGCAAAACTGGATGATGAGGAGGAGGAGGAGGAGGATGCCAAGCTGCAAAGCTTTGATGCGGGGGGGGGGGGGAGTCTAGGGGAACCATTTGGAGGGGATGACAGTTATCAAGCACCCCTCCCTCCCACTTGTCAGTTTCCCACTGGAAATTGGTTCCTTCGTTTTGCATTTGTATTTCCTCAGCAAATATGACTTTGGAAATACACACATGCCAAGGAAACGTACAGCTCCCCCTTTACTGTGGTGGAATATCTGAAAAGAACTGGAATTGCTAGACATTACAGCAGTGAACTCTTTATTTAACACACACTGCCATTAGGGTTGCCAGGACCTTCACAGTAACTGACAGGGGATGGGGGGACAACAGGAGCAGCCAGGAGGCCCATCCAACATACCGCACTGTGTCCACATCACTGCCCACATGACCCAGAAGTGATGTCATCACATTGTCACGGGCTGGGGTACCAGTCAAAGGGAGGCCAAAGTAGGCCAAGATCAGAAGCCAAGAAGACAGTGCAAAGTCTAAAGCCAAGCCGGGGTCAGGAGCCAGGAACACAGAGCCAGGGGGTCCAAAGGTCTAGGTACAAGAGCTGAGCCAAAGTGGATGCAAGCAGAACACAGCTGATTTGTTGCTTCCACAAAGAGTACTGCCCAGAGTGTGGAGTTAAGAGCTGCTACCAATTAGCCAGCTGCACGATCGCCCAGGCTCCTGTTAGAATTCTGGACTGGCTGAGCGTCTTCCCTGTAGCCTGGCCTGTTGTCTCCTGGTTGCTGAGTTTTGCCGCAGTCGCTCCCTTAAACAAGTTACACATGGGGGTGAGTCAGGAGGACTTGCAGCTTGCAGCTCTTCCCCCTTATCTGGGCCAGGTGTGAAGACTGCTGTTACAGGCAACTGCCAGCTATCCTCCTCTGCTACTTCGGAGGAGCCAGCTGTGATTTTGCAAGCTCTGGCAGCTCTTCCTCATCCATATCCATGACACACATCCAGAACTTCAGGATAATGCTCTGGTATTTGGGCAAAACCTCTATGGTAAATTTGGCTTCTACCACAGAGTTTTTGCCGAAATACCAGAGTGCTGCCCTGACGTCCTAGATGTGACAGTGTCACTTTCAGGTCACATCGGCAATGATGTAGATCCATCACTGCACTTTAGATGAATCTCCCTTGTTGGGGGGTAAATTCCCCCTGGCAGCCAGCTGATTGGCGGTGGGGAGGTGGGGCCTGGCAGCAGGGGACCCCTGCCCCCACCAGAGGATCTGGCAACCCTAACTGCCATATATTTTACCTGAGAGAAGAGGTGTGGGGAAAGTTAGTTGTATTTAAATGAGCCTGAGCCCCAAAATCTAAGTTAGTTGTATTTAAATGAGCCTGAGCCCCAAAATCTAAGGAGTCGATGTACCCCTTGGTTTTTGTCACTGTCCTCTGAAAGGAGCCCTGTCCTCTGTGTTAACCACAAACCAGAGAAACAAGGAACATCTGGTAGATTCTGCTTCTCTCTCTTGCCTCTAGCTGGTTCTAAGAGGGAGTTCAAGATGTCCCGTTGTAGTTTTCTTCTAATGCCAATGGTGGATTAGCTCACAGTACAATAGATCCTGATGCACACTGAGCAGGATGTTGCATTCATACAGCTGTGTGCAAAGATTTTGATCATCTACCCATTAAAGAGAAGGCTTGTCAGAAGCTGGGGACTGATGCTAATAAAGTCCAAAATGGGGTTCCCAGGTTCAAAAGATCTGACAAACCCCAAGTTAAGCCTTTCCAAGCAAAGAATGGTGATAAGCAAAAGAGTCTGCAAATGAGGTGTTGTCTGCTAAAGAATAACAAGAGCTGAATGATTAGCAAGAAGTGCCCATTCACATCTGGTCTTGCATTAAGTCACCACGCGTTTCAGCTTGCAGAACAGCTCAGAGGTCTTCTCATTTGTCTGGACAGCTTTTTTAACAGGAAAAAGTAATTAACTCCATCTCCAATCTCAATAAGCCTTTACTTCGGTATAATGGATTAGTTCAGGACTCCCAACCTTATTGAGCCTGTGGGCTCTTTGGGGATTTTTAAGAACCTAGTAGGCACCACCACAAAAAATGGCCTCCATGAGAGGACAGGATCATCTCTCTGCTTTGAGGAAGAGACTCGGTTCATTTTCAGTTTCCACAGAAAGAGGAGAGGCTGTTCCCTACACAGCTAACAGGAAGGTTGTCTTTTTTCAGTGGTCAAGTGTCTTTTTTCAGTGGTCAAACTGAGGCCAGGTGAATATGATGCACCAGCCTGGGAGGAGCTCAGTGCTTTGGCAGACCGTCCAGAGGTAATGAGTGTCTACAAACTCCCTGATGTTGTGTTCCATTCATGACCTTTTGTATTTTATCCCCAAGAAGCAGATGGGCACTAGAAAACTTGTCAGCAGGTGCCACAGGCACCCCTCTGAGGATTGCCACACTAGTTGATCATTCAGAAAAAACCCCAGCTGTACTGAGTTGCTACATGACCAAGGCCTAATTTCAGTCAAATACACTGTCCCTAAAACTGTGTGTGGGAAATGCATAACTATTAAGTTGGCCAAGAGCAGTATTTCCCAACCTGTGGGTCCCAACCCAAAAGTTGATTGTGCAGTCTTTGAAAGTGATTCACAGTTTTATCGATTTGCCCATGAGGTCTGGGTTTTTCCTGATCACTTGCTGAAGTAAATTCAGACTGGGGAGCAGAGCTGCCAACCTCCAGGTGAGGCCTAGAGATCTCACAGAATGAGAACTGTTCATCAGACTACAAAAATCAGTTCCCCTGGTGAAAATGGCTGCTTTGGAGGGTGGATTCTATGGCATTTTACTCAGCTGAAGCCCCTTCCTTCTTAAACCCCACCGTTCCCAGGACCCATTCCCAAATCCCCAGGAGTTCCCAACCCCAAGTTAGCAACCCTGGTTGTGGGTCACATTCCAAAAAGGTCAGAAACCATTAGCAAAGAGCGTGGTGCAGAATTATTAAAGGAAGAAAGTACCACCACTGGTAACTGACATACAAAAGGAACAGAAATAGCACATTTCTAAAAAAAGTCATTGTATATTCATAACTTCTGAATTTATTCCATTGAGATTGGTTTTACCTAACAGCTGTACTTGTGGTGCTGGTTTTGTAAACACCCACTCCACAGATACTTGTTTCCATTTGCGGAAAGAACTACCCTAAGTTACAGGAATGAATCAACCAATGGAAACATCATGGGACCATTTTACTGATTCTCAAAAGCCTTTGGTGTTCCAGGCACACACTGCCCATAGTCTCATTCACACTAATAATCCTGATATTTTTCTGAGCTAAAACACAAAACAAAACTGTAATATTAATGCCCAAGCAACAGAAATTGTGCATCCTCAATAATTTAAGAAAACTGTGCATAATTTATTTTTAAAAGCCTTTTATCCCACTTTTCTCTATTAAAATGCTTTATGCAATTTACAAGAGGGGATTCTGGTCAGTAGCAAGGGGGAAGACTTTTTCTTAAAAAGGTAAAAGATGGCCCTGGTCACACGAGCTAGATAATTCGGGGGGGGGGGGGGGGATGAGATTATTTGCACTGAAGTAATGTGACCCGTAGTTGCGCGATCACACAGGTCTGTGAAGCTGCGGGCGCAACTAGCCACTGCATGAACAGACACAACCACGGGCAAGTTGAGGGGGCTTTTTGTCATTCGTTTCCAATTCGCTTAAACGGGGATCAATGAATCGCATCTCCACCCTGAGGGCTTCCCATGGCAGTATGCAATGATGCACATACTGATAAGGGGAAAAAAACAACGGCATGGCCTCGGGATAACCTGATCAGACTATCCCCGATGCCACAAGTGCACACTGGAGCGATCACATAGGGAAGGTCTGTCTGTGGCCCGTAGCAACCCATTTGATACCAGAGTTTTACCAGTGTTTTTTTACTCTGCTTCTCTGGCGGAGCAAAACGGCTTGCCAGATGTTCTCTTGTGATCGCGCCCTTAAAATCCACCTGAGAGTCGTGCCTATCGTGCAGCTAATTCTGTGTGTGATCGGGGCCAATCCATCCCTGGAACCACCAAAAATCTTATTCAAAGTAAACTTTTGACCTCTTTTTCCCCAAGTGTTACCCTGTATTCTTTTAATGTATCTTCAATGTCTCTAGAAGCTAAAATGTCCAAACTGAGTCTATTGTACATTGGTCACATTATGAGAAGACAAGAGTCACTGGAAAAGACAAAGAACTTTCTAGAGAGCTTGCAGGGCCTCTGTCCACCATCTTCCAGACCTCGTGGATGATGGGAGACATGCCACAAGACTGGCCCCAGGGAAGATACTGGAGCAGATTTTAAAGCATTCAATCTGAGAGGAGGTGAGCTCCCTCTCCCTGGCAGTCTTCAAGCAGCTGCTGGACAAACACTTGTCAGGGATGCTTGAGGCTGATCCTGCACTGAGCAGGGGGTTGGACTAGATGGCCTGTATGGCCCCTGCCAACTCTGTGATTCTATAACCAAAAACATGTAGCAGACACCAGCTCTACATTTATATACATACAGACTTTGACACTCCCTATTCCTCTGTTTACACAGTCCTCTGGAACATATGCTAAGAAAAAGCTCCTTTCCAGTTCTTTTTCTCTCACAAAACATGCAGGTTCACTCAGGACATTTCACACTTCTCCTCCGATGTAGTACCTGGTCTTGTGGAACCAATTCATCAGGAATCCTCCAGTTGTTTCAATTATATATTCTGGACAACTGATTCTCCAGAAAGGGAAATTCCAAATGAGGTAGAGAGGGGAACGTAATGAAGAAAACACGCCAACACTGGCTAAACATTTACGTTTACGCTCTGGGAAGAAAACATAAGCAGCAGGATCTTTTTTTCTACCCAGTCTTGGTCCCCATTGTAGGCTCAGCTGCACCCAGGCAAGCTGTTAATGGAAGTGAGAGAGACTCTCACACAAACAAAAACACCATTGTGACCTCCGGGAACACAGCAATCCAAACAAACAGCTCAGTCAGGTGATGTGGGCCACTGGGAGACAATCAGGGCATCTCGCAGGCTTTCCCCCAAGTAACAGCAAGGACTGGTAGCACTAAAGACGGGGAAATGCAGCTTGGCTTAACTTCTCCCCCCTCTCTTGACAATACAGAAGCAATGGCACCAGGCTGCAGTTTCTAGGACACCACTTGCAAAATGAACAAAAATACGAACGCATACCTTAGAGTCAGTGAACACAGCATTCACTTGAGGGAAGATCCCTGCGTGGAGGTAGAGGCGTTCATTACCAAAAGGTAAGCAAATGTTAACACTCCAGTACCTCAAACGATACTTGCATTACAGCTTCATGTACATTATGGTTCTCCAGCACGGCTTTGTAAAAAGGCGATGCGCCCCCCGCCCCCCATCTCTGTAGAAATGAAAAGGCTGTTGAAATTCACAGAAGTCTGAAATAGGGCTGTGATGCCAACCTTTAAGTGGAGGCTGGGGATCTCTTGGAGTTAACACCAGCTCATCCCCAGACTATAGAGATCAGTTCCCCTGGAGAAAATGAACGCTTCGGAGGGGGGACTTTGTGTCATTGTGTGCCACTGAGCTCCCTGTCCTTCCCCAGACCCCACCATCAAATCTCTAGGAATGTCCCGGTTTGGAGCTAGCAGCTTTCCCCACCCCCTCCCCCCACACACACTGGTGGCCATTGGGAACCGGACAACCTTACTCTGAAAAGTGCTTTTGAACCCACCCCAATCTGAAAGGGCTGAAAGAACAGTACAGATGAAGGTGACACCAAGCAAGCAAAGCTGCAAGCAGTTGTTGGGATTCCTTACAGATTGCCAGCTTTTAACCTACTAAGTGATCATCAAACAAGGATACTGAGAGATCAGCGGTGAGCATATTCTGTTGTAACTGATTATAGGTCCCCTCAGAGTTTAACAGAAGATCAAAACATTCTCAGAATCAATCTGAAAAAGCTATTGACCTGCTTTCCGCCAAAATCCCTATTTACTGTAGACACACACTCCTGACCCCAAGAGACACCCTTTGCTCAATCTATATCCCACTAAATAGCCCCTGTGCTGCTGAAGTATATACAGCCTAGCAAAGATTAGAGGAAGGTTTGCATTTGTCAGTGTTTTCTAGATGCCAATCGGGGAGTTGTGATTAATTATCACCTTTGGAAACATTTGCATCCAGTCTCAGACTCCAAGAGGACGGCTGCTTACAATGTGCAATGAGGTCAGGAAATTATTTCTGAGTTTAAAAAAACACACGTAGTGTTCAGTATGAAGGTTAGACAAAGAGATCTATCATGACTTTATTCCCTTTACATTATACTCAAGTGGGGAAAGGCAATCCTTTCCCACTTCCACTTCTTGCATGAAGTAATGCCACAGATTGTAAAGCCGCAGAGTAGTTTCCTCTGGTTTGGAAATCTTAGCTTCATTATGAGGCTCACAGAAACACAGGATTACTGACCTCCAGGTGGGGCCCGAAATTCTCCTGCTCTCCAGAGATCAGTTCCCTTGGAGGAAAGATTGTCTAGCCCCACATCCTCTGCTGAGCTTCCTCCCTTCCCCAAACTCTGCTCTCCACAAGTGCTGGCATTGCAAGCCAAGGACAAGCAACCCTTGGAAGTTTGGGGAGATGGAGCGAATCATCATGCAGTGCCACTTCCGGTCATATAAGTGGAAGTGATGTCACATGTTGTTGCAATGCTCTAGCAATCTAGCAATGCTCTATGATTCCTGGGGCCAACTCAGAAGGTGTTGGAAACCATTAAAGCATTCCAGAAGTATCAGCAGGAGCACAAATGTGGGGGACTGCCAAAGCATCACAGCAATGTGTGACTTCATGTCCAGTTATAAGACTGGAAGTGATGCCGTGGTACTGCCATGATGGTGCACCCCTCCCCCCATTTTGCTCATGCCGCTGCACCAAGCAGCAGAAGGGGACCAGAGGCCACGAATGGGAGGTCCCCCTAGCAATCAAGGCTCCAAAATCCCTATTTGTTTATTTTATATTTATTTAGAACATTAGCCGCCTTTCTCCCTTGCAGAACTCAAGGTAGTTAATCAAACTATGCACCGATTAGCAAATTTCCCAAGCCAGAATAGGTAACCCTACCCATCCACCTTTCAACCCCTGGCCCAGTACATAATGTGCTGTCAGCCATTCAGATGTGCCCTTGAGAAGAGTGGTTCAGCAGCAGGGGTGGCCGGTCTTGCTAGTAGCAAGGGCCCCCCATCAGGCCTTCTCCTTAAAACCCGGACATTCTTGTGCATGTTCAGGAGTGTTCTTTGCCATCAGGGTGCATGGAAGTGGCAATGCTCCCAAGGCCAGTTCATTTATTCAGAAGGTACTAGAAACTATTCAGGTAATCCAGAGACATCATCAGAAGCATCCAGATTTAAAGATGAGGCCTACAAAGACTTGTGTATACCAGATTTCTCTATGCTACTTTGCACTACTTAAAAAAATAAAGACTGCCTGAAATACAATCTGAAAATCTCAAATGGTTCGAATCCTCTTGTGTCATATTTCCTAAGTGTATGTTTGCTGTCTACTGTCATGGAGAGGGGAAGACTTAACCCTCTTTCTCTCCCCACCCACTCACCTGCAGGGCAGGTTGGCTACTGGTCAGCAGGGGCAAAGCTGGGCCTCTGCCTTTATCCCCCCCCCCCAGCTCACCATCTCTGTCATGTACAAGAAAAGCCTTTGCCTCTTTTTTTCTACTTGGTGGGAACTTGAACAAACTGTTGTGTTGGAAGATACTCCTGTCAGGCACGCATCTGCCGCATCACTGTCCTCCCACTTTCTGGGAACATGAAACTAGGCAAGGAATTGCCAAAATAACTGCCAGATTGGAAGTTTTCCAACTGCTTCTCAAGTGTGAAAATCTGTTTGGATTTAAGATCAGTTACAGCCTGTGTGATTGGATCTTGGTTACTAAATGTCTGACTGCATATTCCTAATATGTAATGAGGTGCCAAAGAGAATTTATGTTAAGGTGTCTCTGTGCTACAGAAAGGACAGGTGGACACCTGGACTTCATTTCACACTGACTTTCCATCAACAGCAGCCTGAATAGCTAACTTGAGCTGACAAGCTTGGAAGCAAAGCAGGGTTTACCATGGTTGACACTTGGATGGGAGACCATCAAGGGCTGCTAAGCAGAGTAAGGCAATGCCAAACAACAACCTCTGCTCATCTCTTGCCTTGAAAACCCCATGACGGGTTGCCATAAGTCTGTTGCAACTGAACAGCACTCAATTATTATTATTTCCACCAATCTGTGCCTATTCATTCTTCAGGCGGTACCACCATGGGCTGGAGAGTCTTCCTGGAATGGAAACCCAGTTTTGAGCTTTTCAAAAAAGTACTTCCTTTGTGACCTTTCTTAGTGGTGAAGGAAAGTGCTGACAATAAACAGCCAACTTGTGGCGACCCCACAGGGTTTTCAAGGCAAGAGATGTTTGGAGGTGGTTTGCCATTGCCTGCCTCCGCACTGCGACCCTGGACTTCCTTGGTGGTCTCCTATCCATATACTACCCAGGGCCCACCCTGCTTAGCTTCGGAGATCTGACAAAATCAAGCTAGCCTGGGCCATCCAGGTCAGGGCAACCTTTCCGACACTATTGTTGTGGAATGAACTGCATATGCATGCTAGGAAGCCTGAATGATGACCCACAGTGGTCTCTTGCTGTGTTGGCATCTCCTGTGAAGGAGATCTATCTTATCACAGAGAATGAGGCTTTACAGTGGAGAACAAACCAAAGACCTGAAAGGAAACATCTAAAAAGCAGCTACAAGTCTATGCACTGATTAACAAATCAAGCACACAGAAGAAGCATCGCACCCTGGAAATTTAAACTGTACCAAGAAGCAAAAGCAGTTATGAGGATTTATATTCATAACATGGAATCAAATTTCACAGGCAATGCCTATAAGTACATTATGTGCATAATCCATCATTCCAGAGAGTCTCTCTTTTTTTCCCTTGGAAAGAATAACCCACTGTTATTACTGCGCACACACTGTGATTACATTTGAAATTAGGGAAATTAGGGAAACTGTATCCAGGTTCAGCGCATTTTGTTTGCTAAGCATTTTGTTTGGATTCTGTAATATCATCATGTTCTGTGTTTGAGGTCATTTATCAATTCTGTAATCACTTCCATTGCTTCCAATGGGAAATGTACCCATATGTAATGGATCTAATTTATGGGGTTTTAAACTGGATTTTAAATGTTATTGTATTGGATATGGCACATGTGCCCTTGTGAGCCGCCCTGAGCCCGTTCGCGGGGAATAACACTGAAAAATAAAATAAAAAATGTAATTGTACCCATCTCAACTGGGATGAAAACCTCATGGTTCATGCCCAATGGAACCTCCTTTCCAAATTTCAGCCATACAGGAGAAACGATTGTCATTCCAGAGGCCATGAAAGGCACAACACATACATACACACCCATCCACTTGGAATGAAATTCTTAGAGACTGTTGGCCTCACCCGAAGGAGCCTCCCTGACCCACCAGAAATGGTGAAGGAGAAACTGCCCCTCTTTAACAGACCATTAAAATGACTGCTTGCAGAGCAAACATATGGAGATGAGGATGTTTTTTCCCAACCATCCTTTCACACTGCTGGGCTCCTGATGTAGGCACAGACCTATTTTAAAACATAAATTGTGAGGGGGCACTAAAACACTGTCTGCACAAACATGCACATACACACATACATTCTGCACTAAACTCATTCATTTCAGGGTCTGTCAAGCAATTGGTAGGCTTTTCTTGCAGAAAATTAAATTTCCCCTCAATTAGACAAGGCACAGACTTCATCTTCCTTCATCTGTATGTTCTGTTCTTCTAAAACAAAATGTACCAACCCTAAGCCATCCCTGTGTTACAAATGAGTGGGTGCTCTCATGCCAAATCAGTCCCGCCAGAGCTGCTTTCAGATGCCAAGAGATCTCAGATCCTTCTCTCCTCTCGCCCTGTCCCTGTGTGGGTGTCTGGAGTGCAGAAGCTCCACTCTGCAAAGAACGCAGGCTGCCTTGGCCAAGAGAAAGGGTATGGGACACAGCAAGACCCACTGTGGACTTTCCAAGTTGCCCCTGAAGAGATGGTACAAGAACCCTTCCCACCTGACAGAAAATAAAAGCTAGGTACTGCAGCCATGAAATTAAAAGATGCCTGCTCCTTGGAAGGAAAGCAATGGCAAACCTAGACAGCATAATAAAAAGTAGAGACATTACCCTGCCAACAAAAGTCCATATGGTCAAAGCAATGGTATTCCTAGTAGTAATGTATGGCTGCGAGAGTTGGACCATAAGGAAGGCCGAGTGCCAAAGAACAGACGCTTTCAAAATATGGTGCTGGAGATCAAATCAGTCAATCCTAAAAGAAATCAACCCTGACTGTTCCCTGGAAGGCCAGGTACTGAAGCTGAAGCTCAAATACTTTGGCCACCAAATGAGAAGGGAGCACTCATGAGAGAAGACCCTGATGCTGAGAAAGATTGAAGGTCAAAGAAGAAGGGGATGGCAAAGGATGAGGTGGTTGGACAGTGTTATCGATGCAACAAATGTGAAGTTGAGCAAACTCCAGAGGACGATGGAGAACAGGAGGGCCTGTTGTGATGTGGTCCATGGGCCCCGTCCACACTGTCACTTTTGGCACTCATTTCTCCCTATTGCTTTGGGTTCCTCCCCCTTTTCCACATGTGTTTTGCTCCCTCTGGGACTACTAGAGAGAACAAAACATATGGGGGGTGGGAGAACCTGAAGCAATAGGGAGAAATGAGCAACAAAAGTGACAGTGTGGACGGGGTCATGGAGTTGCAAAGAGTCAGACTTCACTGTGTGACTGAACAACAAAAACTGGCCACAAAGGTAACAGGCAGGCAGAGCACTTCTAGGAGGAAGAAGGAATTATCTCTCCCCGCCCCAGCTCACCCTCTGCATCAGCTGTAATCAAGCCACTTGCTTACTTCTACCATCACACTGGGTGGCCAATCTCAAGGTGGTACCCAGGATTCTCCTGGGATTGCAACTGGCTTCCATACGAGAGAGAGGGAAGTGACCCTGGATGAAATGGCAACTTAGGAGGACAGACTGTATGGCATAACATCCCCACTGAGTTCCATCCACTCTCCACCCTCCCCAGACACTGCCCTGAAATCTCAGAGGGATTTCCCAAGACAGAGCTGGCTAAGTCCATCAGGCTTCTGGCTAGAATGGATCTAGCAAAGAATGAGAGCCTTCCCCAAGCTATTCAGCCCACATGGGATTGGCATGGCCCTGCACAGTGTTTTCACCAACCTGCAACAAGGCTGTGCAGCCCAAACATGATTAAATGTCCTGGTAGAACAAGGCGTCAGTCAGGCAAAAGCTGAGTCACTCTCTCCCCGCTGTAAGAAAACCTCTATAATCAACACTTAAAACTCTCCCAGCTTTTTTCTCTCTAAAAAGTGGCATTCACTGAACGATGCATAACCTTCACTTTCACTGTTAACTAGAATTACCAACTTGAGGTTGGGAAATTCCTGGAGATTCAGGGGTGGAGCCTGGGGAGGGTGGGGTTTGGGGTGGGGCGGGCAGGACCTCAGCAAGGACATAATGTCATAGAGTCCAAAGCAGCAGTTTTTTCTACGGGAACTGATTCCTGTAGACTAGAGATCAGCTGTGATTCAAAGAGAATTCCAGGTTCCACCTGGAGGTTGTCAACTATACCATTAACTGTGATTGGACTTCATCAGCCTGCTGGTATCAGATGCTAAGGATAATTGTCCTAAACAGAGATTAGGGTTGCCAATGTCAGGTTGGGACATTCCTGGTGATTTGGGGGGCGGAGCCTGGGGAGGTCAGAATTTGGGGAGGGGAGCAAGCTCCGCAGGAATGTGATGCCATAGTGTCCATCTTCCAAACCTATCATTTTCTTCAGGGGTACCGGTCAGTTATTCTGGGAGAATTCCTCCAGCCTCCGCCCGGAAATTGGCAACCCTGGCACAGATGTGTCCTTCTAAACTCATTGACTTCAGTGCACTTAGAAGTGTGTGTTTTTAGGAATCCACTGCAAAACTAATAATAAGTCTCAAAACAGCTTTGACTCTTTTCTGAATGCACATTAGTACAGGATAACACCTTTGTTACCCAAAAAGGAAGATCTACAAAAGAACTTCAGAGTTCGGTGGAATTTTGGCTGCGTAACAGCAAGGTCAGCTGACACACACACAAAACAGGGCAAAGGATAGTGGTGCTTAAGCTGGAGTAGGGTTGCCAACCTCCAAGTAGCACCTGTAGATCAACTGCTATTACTGATAATCTCCAGATGACCAAGATCAGTTCCCCTGGAGAAAATGGCTGCTTTGGAGAGAGGAGTCCATGATGCTATACCCTACTGAAGTCCCTCCCCTCCCCAGGCTGCACCCCCAAATTCTCCAGGTGTTCCCCAACCCACAGCTGGCATCCCTAAACTGGAGGATATCTGGGAGGTGCACAAAAAGGTGAACGGATACCAGAGCTGCTTTCCAAGCACAAGTTCTATGTGAGCAATCTGGTCCAAGGAAGATCAACCAAGGACAGTTTCATGAAATATATTATTGGTCAAGCAAATCCCAGCAGCGACACATGCAATGGGATCTCATTGCTAGTCTCATTTGTTACAGTGGCCTGCTTTTCTGCTGGATCAACTGCAAATTACTGCATTTTCTTGAAAGGTGAACCAGGTTTGGAAATGAATCCTATATATCACATTTATTTTATTTCTACACTGATTAGCAACAGGTAATATATCCACAAGTTGAAGTCTTATCATGTTTGTCTCGCAAACAAAAATGTGTTGAGTCAGTTATTCATGTTCTTTTGCACTGTCACCTGTATGTGGATCTAAGATATATATATTTACATTCTACTTTAAGCAGTATGATGGACTGCTCTGATGCACTCAAGAGACACAGACTTTTGAATGACTGCTCCTCTGATGTCACCAAAAAGGTGACCAAGTTTCTCCACTCTGTTTTAAAGCTGCACCAAAGGATTCTAGAGACATGTTTTTTAATATACATAGATGTACCTGTGGGTCATGTTTTTATTTTGCTCTTAAATTGTATATTCTGTATTGACAGTTTATGCCAATAAAGGCAAACTTGAACTAGAAAACAATCATCTTCCTACGGGTACATAAGAGAGCATAAGAGAAGCCAGTGTTGGATCAGGCCAAAGGCCCATCCAGTCCAACACTCTGTGTCACACAGTGGCC
This sequence comes from Lepidodactylus listeri, assembly GCA_029233225.1. NCBI lineage: Eukaryota > Metazoa > Chordata > Lepidosauria > Squamata > Gekkonidae > Lepidodactylus > Lepidodactylus listeri. Next base: position 28,181,007 of record JARCFY010000008.1, read on the forward strand.
AAAAATACCAGGTGCCCTCAGGAGAGGTCCAGCAGTGGGGCCAGGATACCAGAAGCCTCCCACTGTTACCCCCCCACCCCCGAAGCACCAAGAATACAGAGCATCACTTGCCCCAGACAGAGAGTTCCTATCTGTACCTTGTGGCTAATAGCCACTAATGGACTTCTGCTCCATATGTTTATCCAGTCCATGCTTATAGCTGCTGCCACCTCCTGTGGCAGTGAATTCCACATGTTAATCACTCTTTGGATGAAGAAGTACTTCCTTTTATCCATTCCAACCCGACTGCTCAGCAATTTCATTGAGTGCATATACTGATACACTCTTCCACCAAGGAGCTCAGGGCAAGGGTTCTCCCCCTTCCCCATTTTGTCTTTGCAACAATTGTATGGGGAGGGTTCGGGATGAGAGAAAGTGAAAAGCCCAATGTCACCCAGTGAACTTTGTGACTTGATGGGGATTTGAATCCAGCTCTCCCAAGTCCTAATGACTCTAAACACCAAGCAATGGTATAAATGAGGATGGGATACAGCTTTACCATGTTTCACTGTCCTCTTCATATTAAGCAACAAAGCAGATTTCAGTCAAGCATCAAGGAAACATTTGAAATGCAATAAAAGTTCATAAATGGAGCTGAATGTCAAGCTCTCTATCAGTTCCTTAATTTCCTTGCTGTTTACTTATTCTTTCTCTCTCTTTTTGTTTTTCTTTTTTGTTATGTGTGCACTGCAGGTTGTTCTTCTGTGTGGGGAGTGAGGTGTGTGCTTGATGTTTATGTTGGGGAGGGTTGTATATATATATATATATTTAAATAAATAAAAAAGTATTTTCAAAAAAAAACCCTGATAACAACACTAGAAGTGAACTTTGATTCCAGTTGCACTTCTGGAGGGCAGAACAAATAGACCCTGGAATTTTACCCTCTTTGAAAACTTGAACAGTAGTAGTAGTAGTAGTAGTAGTAGTGGAGGAGGAGACTGGATTTATACTCCGCACTTTGCTACCTGAAGGAGTCTCAGAGCGGCTTACAAACTCCTTTCCCTTCCCCTTTCCTCCCCACAACAGACACCCTGTGAGGTAAGTAGGGCTGAGAGAGCTCTTTCCAGAGCTGCCCTTGGGAGAACAGCTCTGACAGAGCTATGGCTTGCCCAAGGTCATCTAGCAGCTGCAAGTGGAGGACTGGGAAATCAAACCCACTTCTCCCAGATTGGAGTCTGCACACTTAACCACTACACCAGACTGGCTCTCGTAGTAAGCAACATCCTCATAATACAGCCACTTACCACTCGCAGTTGTTGTTCTGTAGTGAGAGAAAAAGCATCTGGAACAAAAAAAAAAACCACCCAAGAAATCTACTGACACAGAGAGAGAGAGAAAGTGAGTGAGAGAGAGAGAGATCATGCACTGGGTTACAAAAGTAACTATGACCCCCTACTCCCCGAAAACACAAGTCCAAGAAAGCCCTTTACCGCTTCTTCTGACAATGTGATGAACTTTCCAGATGAGCTAAAGAATATTTTATTCATCACAGTAAGGTATGTTTTGGGGGTAGAAAAATACCCCAGTTATGAACAGCATGAACAATGATTAATATTAGATGTTTTCCATCACGTGTGAAAGTGTGCTTTCAGACTGTGGGTTTAGGTACTAAGAAACACAATGCACTCTGTCACAAACACAAGGTGAATTTTTGTTTTGGTGAGACATTTTGATTTTGGGGTATGAATGTACCCCCGAATAAAATTTATGGAAGTTCCCCTCCCCCCAAGTACATCAGCAGTGTTGAAAGACTAATAACAGAGCAAAACTGAATTTAGCTTTAAGGGTTAAATCCCCTCTTCCCTTCTCACTCAGTCTGGATCTCATGGGTGGCTTGTGCCCAAATGAAAGTTACATTTTACAGACTGATGGAAATCCTCAAGCTTCATCACTTCTCTTTAAGCCCTTAGAATGTAATTATTCCTCGCCTCACCCAAGTGTCCTTCAAATTAAAAATACGTTTAACTGAACAAATCCAGAATACGTGAATAACCATCTGTGAGACATTTAATCACTGCTACTTTTAAGGAGGGGGGGATGCTACAGTATACAAAGCGAAAGAAGCCTGAGAGTTAACCTTATCATCACGGAGGGGAGTTTGGCTCTAATTACTTGGGATTGTGGTCAGAACACTTTCCAGCTCCACCACTGTGCCATTCTGGACTCGAATTGCTGGCGTCGTGTCTTCCTTGAGTGCATTCTGTGCCCACAGAACAACCCAGACAGAAACTCAATACTTTCCTCTCAATTCTTTTCCCTGCAACCTCAAAGCGTTTTTAATATTTATCCATATTGATCCACCATAATTTCAACCTGGATGTTATTACCAAATGGCTAAGTGGGGCTCTCTGCTGTTTCATCAAATCCACACTTAGCTGAGATCATGGAACTCGTTCCATTATCCTATTAGCCTCCTGAAGTAATCCTCTGGAGGCCCGCTGCCTCCTCTTCACTTCTTCTGTATCTGAACGAGGGCTGCCAGTTTCCTGCAAGGGGGGGGGGGGGGATCTCTCCCAGATCCAGGGGTCATTTTGTAGAAAAAGAGGTGCAGGATCTCATTAGCATGACTCATTAGCGTAACTTATTTGCATATGCTAAACCGCCTGACATCACCGGAGGTATGTCAGAAGGCAAGAAAGACAGGGAGAAGGAGAGAAAGAGAGAAAGAAAGAGCTGGCAGAGAGGGGACAGCTACTAATCCAAGCCTCAGAAATACCACTATTCTGGGAGGATAGCTTCAGTGGTGGCTGAAGCCTTCAGAAGGCTGGTCGGAGGAACAAGGACCTTTCCAGGGTGTGGGGTCATTTTGCTGCAGCCATGGCACAAGCAGGCATTCCCCCATTGGGGGGGGCGGGCTGGCACCAACTCCCCAAGCTGAGCTCCCCCGAGCTCCTGCTCGAAATGACCCCTACCCAGATCCCATTTCCCAACACCACTCCTGCAGCCAGCGGGAGAAAAATCACCGGCATGGTGTCATTTCTAGGGGAAACCCAGAAGTGATGTCAGTCTGCCCTAGGAATCGCCAGAGATTCCTAGAGAGATGTGACATCACCCCACATCCTTCCCTCTGCTCAGACTCCTGCTGGCTGCCAGGCCTAGTCTTGACCCCAGGGGAGAAAGTAGCTTGCAGAATCAGTCACAGGCAAGAGAAAAAGCAGATAATATTTCTCCCATACTAAAGTAAATACTAAAGTACTCCCATAAAGTAAAGTAAAGTACTAAAGTAAATACTAAAGTAAATACAAGCTTCTCTGAAACCGGTTTTATTGAAGCAAAGATGGGAAGGAAGCCTTTCTTTATGCTAACTCTTCAGGATCTTGCTGTGGCTGAATGGCAAGGAATCTGCTTTGCATGCAAAAGGTCCCAAGTTCAATCCTCATCATCTCCAGTTGGAAGGACCAGGTAGTAGGTGATGTGAAAGAGACCACAGGAAGCCACTGCCAGTCAAAATTAAAATGCTGAGCATGATAAACAAATTACGTCATTTTAATGTAATTTATTGCACTGTTAGTGCATCAGTGTGTTATTGGATTTTATCTGTCGTACGCCACCTTGAGCCTGCTTGCGGGCAAGGCGGGGATAAAAACCGAAATAAATAAATAAAATAAATAAAGGCAGTTTCATGTGTTCATGCTGAACTAGATACAAGACCATTCTTTTAAGAGTACAAACCATCTACACAAAACCATCTACGCTGTGCCTTATTGTAGCACACGGTCTCATGGCTTTTAAAAAAACCCAAAACTTCTGTGATCATGGGTCCCTAACTTACATCCTGCAGAGTGTCTAGAACCATCTCATACCAGTATAAGAGTGCCACTGTGGTGCAGTGTCAGACTGTCAAGGCATCAGAAGATCACCATTCTGGTAAGTCCCACCTCTGCTAGTCTCCCAGGAGTTGTCAGTCCAGAGCTGTCAACCCTGTGTTAAAAAAAAAAAAACCTTTGCCACAAACGTCACAGTTTCCGGGGGGCTTGGAGATATTCAGGGAAAATAAAACTTCCACTCTTCCATTAATTTTTCCATGGCAACTCATAATTGATCATTAGTCTGTTCCTCCAGGACAGGAAACACTTCCTTATTTCCCAGGCAACCAAGCTTGCATGCACTGCTGGTGGTTTTGTTGCCTGTCAGCCCAACAGCAAGATGTTCAAGTCACTGTTACGCATGACTACGCGGGACACCACGTGGTAGGGTTGCAGGTTATTAGTGCACATCTCACTGAAAAGAACGCAGTGCAGATGAATGACTTCTGGTTGTGCCTGTAAATGCAGATGTTATTCAGCTCCACTGCACTGCTTTCATTAAGAATGTGCTATTCCAAGGCTCAGCTACTGTCCACAGTCTACTTCTACCCCAACAGGTCATAAGAATGTAAGAACATAAGAAGAGTTCTGCTGGGTCAAATCAATGGTTCATCTAGTCCAGCATCCTGTTTCACACAATGGCCAACCAACTCCTCTGGAAAGGCAACAACAGGACAGAGAGGCTGAGGCCTTCCTCTGATGTTGCCTCCTGGCTCTGGGATTCAGAGGTTTAGCGCCTCCATTCAAGATGACTCAGTTGGGTAGAAGGTTGGCCCACTGGTCTTCAAACAGGGACGCATTCCATCTTCCCCCAACACTTGTTCCCTTGCAAACAAGGGTGTGTGAAAGCAGTAATAAAGATACTCATGAAATGTTCCCTTCCATTTTAGGGGGGGGGGGGGAATCACCAAAGTGCTGCAAAAAAAAACCCACTCAAAAATTAGGGGGCTGTCTTTTTCCTTCACATACAAACAAATGGATACATGTTGTTGCATATAAAGAAAACAGCAGGAAAAATCATCTTCAGTGCAAAAACACAGAAAAGCCCCCTTTGCCTCAAAGTATCCTATAGTTTGACCATTAATACAAAGCCCTTTTCAGACATTTTGGGGTCAGAGAACAAATGTGTAGGGGGGGAGGGGAAACAAAAGCTCCACCCAGAACCCATGCTAGGTCGGGAATCCTGTTTCTCCCAGGGTTGCACATCTGTAGGTGCATAAGGGTTATAAGCATATGTCACTTGGGGGCTGTCCCATCCCGGATAGCCCAGCCGGGAGCTTCCCCCCCCGGCGGGTCCTAACCTCGGCGCCCGACCCCCGGCGAAGGAGACGTCAGGGGAAGAAGACCCCGGGCACGGCTGGCGCCGAAGGCCGGGCCCGCGCTACCGCGCCCCGCACACGAGCGGCGTCAGTCCCGGGCGCGCCCCACCCTTCGGCGGCCATGGCCGGCAGACCCCACCTACCCAGACGATGCAGCGAGGGACGAGGGAATCCACCCCGGACCGAGGGAAGCTGCACGGCTTGGAGAAGACTCGCCGTGGCGGCGCGCTTCCCCCGCGCCCAGGAGGAACTCGCTGGAAGCGCACGGCCTCAGCGTTGCCAAAGATGAAGGGGGGCAGGGCCGGGACGGGGGGAGGAGGAGGCGGTCCTGCGGGGGTGAGAGGGAATAAAAGGAAGGGACAGGGGTAGGGTCGGGAAGGAGGAGCTGGCGGTGGTGCAGGACTGTGGAGAGGCCAGCAAGAGAGAGAGGCTGAGCGAACAAGTCCAACGAGGACGGCCAGGTCGGCCCCCTCGGTGCACACCAACGGAGGCCGTGGCGGCAGATGAGGGTGCGGTATACCCCTACCCCAGGCCATTCTGAGACCCATTAAACCCCTCTTCTGGGAACCCCACACCTCTTCAGGACCGGCTCTTGGGGGAAACAGCACGGCCACCAGGGGCAGCAGCGAGGCGGGCAAGGTGGGGCATCACAGGGGCTTGGAACTGACCATTGCAATCCCACTCTCCCTTCCTCAATGCATATTAATTCTCCATCCTTGGTGGTGGAAAGTGTCACCAAGTTGCATTTAAGTCATGGCAACCCTACAGAGTTTTCAAGGCAAGAGACCCTTAGAGGGGGTTTGCCATCGCCTGTCTCTGCATCACACCTCTGGACTTTCTTGGTGGTCTCCCATCCAAATACTAACCAGGGCTGACCCTGATTAGTTTTCTAGATCTAAGGAGATCTGGCTAGCCTGGGCCATCCAGGTCAGGGTGGGTCATCCAGATCAGGGGAAATCCTAACGGTTGTTAAAATTGCAGCCCAAATAGTTCTGGGACCAGGTCTGGGAACAGCCAGCATTGCCACAGCTGTTCACGTAGACTTCGGGGTCTTCCCCACAATCCTCCAGTTGCCCACTTCTGCAGTGCAGTCCAGAGGAGGAGCTGGGAGGCTGAAGTATCTTGCCTTTGCAGATGACAGTTACCGGATACATCTGTCATCATAACCGATTGCCTGAGAAAACTAACATAAGATGAGAACGCCAAAGTAAGAAGGAGCTAGACTGGAGTCCAGTAACACCTTAGACACCAACCAGGTTGTCAAAGTATAACCTTTCAAGAGTTAGCAATGAGTATCTGGCGAAGTGAGCTTTGGCTCTTGAAAGCTTATGGCCCCAAAACCTTGTTGGTCTCTGAGGCACTACTGGACTTCAGTCTAGCTTTTCTACTGCAGACCAGCACAACCACCCACAGAAATTAAAGTACGGGAAAGTGTCCGCTTCAATTAGAAGCATTATGGGTGCCTTTAATTAATCGGATAATGCAGTAATGGATATAATTCATTCTATGTTGTAAACAAAAAAAAGATGTGTGAGCAGAGGAGAATAAGTTTGCTAAACTCCCTCTCATGGCACCTCTTTGCTTAAATAAAGCCTTTGCCCTCAGTCCTCCTCCCCAGCTCAAGCAGCCAAGCTGGACTTTGGGATCAGCCGCCTGCTCAGCTTGGACTACTGCTGCTTCTCCATCCATTATTCAGGCTTCCGACATCTGATCCTCTGGAAACCAATTCACTTTAATTACCACAAGTGCCACAGAGCCAACAGGTCATTCGATCTTTTCCATTTCTCACTGGAACTGACTTCCTCAAAGACATTAGCTGGGTGGAATCTGGAAATGTGTGAAACCAGCCCCACAATCCATCTACTGGGATACAATCCACTTGTACCCACTTCGTGAAGTGGCTGTGTGATCTGCTCGGAGCTCCCAGAATTTACTAGGCATTAATTTCACACAGTTGCTAACCACCAGGTCAGGCCTGGAGATCTCCTGGAATTACAACTGAGCTTCAGACAACAGAGATCAGTTCCCCTGGAGAAAATGGCTGCTGTGGAGAGTGGACAGTATGGCTTTCCACCTTGCTGAGGTCCCACCCCAAACCCCGCCCTCCGAAGGGTCCACTTCCAAATGCCAGAATCTTCCAAACCAGAGTTGGCAACCATAATCACAGCCTGTGCTCACGGACGACCTTAGTAAAGTAGAAGACTTGGGCTTGGATTGCGGAGACTCAGTCGCCTGTATCCACAGTGTTGGATATTATGCTATCATTACGCTATTCACCTGCTTGATTGTCTTGCCCATTCAGGAAATCCAGTAGTGAGGGATGGCCATATTGATTTCATACTTTTTTTTTTTTAATTCTCCAAGGAGCAGAGGGTGGCAGACAGTATTCTCCCCTCCTCCTCTTTATCTCCACAACATCCCTGCAAGGCAGATTACATTGGCAGACAGTGACTGGGAAAGAGTGTCCCAGGTCCTAGCCCAACACCTTGACCACTACACCATGCTGGCTAAAGTGCAACTACAGGGCAATATCCAGTTATATGTGAAAGCAGCCTTGTGTTCTCTCTCTCGGCGTAATCCTTCTTACAAGATAAAATTTATCCAGGTTCATCACATTTGAACCCACAGAGCCCAACGTCACCTTTAAAATTAAGAAGGCTCCAGAGATCATGTGCTACTGCACCTCCCTTCCTTGACCCTATCAGTCATCTGATGCCCCCTCACCTGCTGTGGGTCAATATTTAAGTCCCATTTTCTACTCTAGGCAGCAAGCAAATGCATAAAAGGCTAAGTCGTCTCACAATCTCATGTCTCTTTGTTAATACTAGAACTAATGGCCCTTTCTCCAACTTGTCATCTACCATCTTTATAGTTTCAGAAGGTAGGTGTGTTGGCTTGCAATAGAAGAGCTAGATTCAAGTCCAGGAGCACCTTCAAGACCAACAAAGGTTTTTGCGGTACGAGTTTTAAACGCATGAAGCTGCCTTCTACTGAATCAGGCCCTTGGTCCATCAAGGTCAGTATCGTCCACTCAGACTGGCAGCAGCCCTCCAAGGTCTCTGGCAGAGGTCTTTCACATCACCTGCCACCAGATCTTTTAGCTGGAGATACCAGGGATTGTACCTAGAACCTTCTGCATGCCAAGTAGATGTTCTACCACAGAGCCACAACCCCTCCCAGGAGGAAGGTATCTGCTGAAGGGAGGAGCTTAGACTCTCAAAAGCATATAATGAAAACCTTGTTAGTCTCTTCATAGTTACATTGTCCTGAGTTCTCTGAAGGTTTTTTAAAAAACACAGAAATCCCCCTCTTCCTCTAAATCAATGTTTCCCAACCTGAAAATGGGTCACAAAGCCTTTGAAAGTGGGTCACAGGCCGTCCCTCCCTAATGGCCACCCCTGCCCTTTCCTTTGCTCTCTTTTGTATCTCGCAAAGGGAGATCTGACCCTGGAAACAATATCTTCCAAGTCATACATGTGTAGGGAACTTTTCTTCACTGCATATGCATGTTGATCCTGATGGTGTCCTGGTGGTTACTGGAGTGAATGTCTTAGAATGTTGGGGGGGGGGGGGGTTTCAAGGGAATGATGGAGGGGCGGGTCAAAGGCTGAAGTGTAACCTCCATATGCAAAGGCTGAGTGTGTCAGAGTGCCACTGTAGTCGGGGCAGCTGTTGTGTGATATTTGTTGGTTTCTCAAAAACTTCTGGTTAGCCGCTTTAGAAAATGGAACGCTGAACCAGATGGGTACAAAGCTTGTGGTTCGCCTGGAGCACAAACACACACACACAACACTTTGGCCCAGCCCCTGATGGGTCACCATACCAAAAAGTTTGAGAACCGCTGCTGTAAATCTACGCCTCCCAGACAGTTCAATGATGTGGCATTGTCTAAAGCTGCACAATGCCGGTTCAAGAAATGACTCCTGAAAGCCAACACAAGCGAGAGATTCTCGGAGAGACCCACAACTCCAGACTTGGCTGGACGGCGTCTAAGTGACATTTCCATTTGCTGCTGGGAAGCAAAAGCGCTGGACACGAGCTGGTACTGCGGGGGGTGGGGGGAAGCGTCACTTCTCGGAGGGGGCTGAGCGCAAAGGGCCAGCAGTCGTCGAAGGAGAGGGACACGGACTGGCCTGCAAGCCGCCGCCCCACCCGAAGAGCATCAGCCTTCCAACCTCGGGGGAAGCCGAGAGGAAATGCCCCCGCCCTTAATCTCTCTCTGGAAGCCGATTAACACGGCCAGAGGGAAGCCCCAGGAACAAGCCGGCGGCGGCACACAAACACACACACCCAGCCTCCCTTCCACGCAAACTGGCACCAAGTGGCGCTCCTGAGAAGGGGGTCCCACCATCCCAGCCGGGTAGCCCTCGACGGAACGACGCTCGCCTGTTCTTCGACGCTCAGGAAGTCGCTCAGAAGCGACCTCCACGAGGCCAGAAAGGAGCGCTTGCCCCACTCCACACGCTCCAAACAAAACGCCCGCCCGGAGTCGTCCCCCCCCCCCCCCCCCCCCCACACACACACACACTTTCCAACCTATGGAAACCTGGAGCGCTCCGATGCTGTCTCGGGAGCGCAGACCTGACTTTGACTCTGTCCAACTTCCCCGTGGCGGCGAAGGGGGCTCCGCAAAACCAGCCAGGGCGACCGGCGGAAAACCCCAAGCCCCGCCGGACTTACTTGCCGCTGCGATCCAGTCTCCCGTCTCCGTTCACCGGGGCTTCGGCTATTCCTCCGTGGCGCGTCGCGGGCTTGGCGCACCTTCTGTCCTCGCCAGGCGACGGGGTTCCCTTGCTGCGGGCGGGGCGCGCGTCTCCGTCTCCTCCTTCCTCTTTACCTTCGCCGGCGGCTCCTGTCCCCCTCCTGCTGCCCTCTCCTCCCCGGGGGCCGCTCTCTAGGCTCTCCGTCTCCTCCGTCGGCCCTCTTCTCGTCGGCTTGCCTCGCCGAAGGTTTTATACTCTGGCGGGGAACCGGAGCCTTGCTTGGACTCGAGAGAGAGCGGACGGGGAGTGAGCGGCTGAAGAGGGAGGCGAGCCGAGGGAGGGGAGAGAGAGCGCCCGGCTCGCTCATGTGATCCGACGGGGAAGCGTCTTCAAAGGAGGTCACTCCCGGGGCAGGCGCGCCCGCCAAGCCTACCGGGGGGGGGGGGGGGGGGATGGGGGAAGAACTTTCTGTCCGGGCGGGCAGGGAAAGCAAAGGGTTTTCCGTCAGTGCTAACGAAAAGTAACAGGAGAAAAGCTTTAGAGTTCTGCAAACTTCACAGGGCTACACTCCTGTGACTAACTGGCGTGTGGGGGAAACTCACATTTAGAGATGGCTGTGACTTTTGATCTGAAAAGCCTGTTTCTGTTTCATTTTTGACCTTTGGCACTTTATTTTCATTTTCTGCTTCCTTACCCCAACTTTTCCTGCAAAATGCATTTTCCAGTATTGTTTCTGTATCAATAAGTCAACAGTGTACATATCTTAGACACAGATCAAGATGGGTAGCCATTTGATTCTGTCTGTAGCAGTAGAAAAGAGCAAGAGTCCAGGAGCACCTGAGAGACTAACAAAATACCTGGCAGGGCCTGAGCTTTCGGGAGTCACTGCTCACCTCTTTAGCATCTGAAGAAGTGAGAAGTGACTCACAAAAGCTCATCCCCTGCTGCATATTTTGTTAGTCTTTAGTGCTCCTGGACTCTGGCACATATCTTAGACGGGTTAGTGATATACACTACTATGTATAAATACCATATAAAAGACCTGTGAAAAACCATCCACAATGCATACCAATTGGAAACGGGCAAAAATAAAGATCTGAAACCACGGGCAAAGAAATGAAATGGGGAACATTTGGTTATCCCTCCTCACGTGGTGCAGCAGGCCAGATGTTGTTATTCCAGAATACTTTGGTAAGGAAATGTAATGTGACATCAGGATCCACTCTCTGAAGATCTCAGTGGCTTTGCGGTGATTGTTGCCCTCAAGTCACAGCTGACTTCTGCTGACCCCATCGGGTTCTCAAGACAAGACATTCAGCGGGGATTTGCCAGGGCCTGCCTCCACGTCATGACCTTGGCATTGCTTGGGGTCTCCCATTCAACGACTGATCAGAGCCCACCTTGCTTAGTTCCCAAGGTCTGATAAGATTGGGCTGACCAGGGCTATCCATGTTAGGGCTCTCAACAGTTACTTCTGTTGATAAGGGGTTTGGTTCTAATACTATTGCTTTTGGCTAAACTGTTCACAAAGAGGGTGGGCTCCCCTTTTTATGGCAAGAAAAACAACTTTTTAAAAAAAAACAGAAGTAGAAGCATAATCCCACGTGAATTCAAAGTTTCAGCATTGCTAGGCTCATTTGGGTAGTTTTCTTTCCCACTCCAAGGTGGATCCTGTTATGGTGTGGAAGTCGCTTCACTGTGTCCACAGGAAACAGATGTTTCTTTAAAAAAAAACCAGAAAAAGCTTCTGTGATCTCTGGTATTTTGTACTGATGTGAGTTGACCACTTGCATGCACTGTTATTGTACAGGTAAACCTAGGAAAAAACTAAACATCTGGCAGGCTTGTAGTTTTAGACAACTGGCTCTTCGAAGGCACAAATGACTTCATCTTTAACATGTGAAGGGGGTGCTCCTGCAGAGTCAGCTCCAGCTTTGAAAGCCCTGGACAAAATGACCTCCAGAGGTGCCTCAAGTGTGCAGGCAGGCAGGCACACACAAATGCATGCCATCCTGGAGAAACAAAAGAGTTGCTCCTTTTTAGCTACATCACAAAAGGCAGGAGAGGGGAAAGCTACACTCTGCGGCTTTCTCAAGTGCACACAGAAATGGGAGATCTTTCCGCAGGGTTTGTGCTGTTATAGAGACCTACAGAGTGAGCTTCCATTTGCTGTGAGCTGGCATCCAGGAAGCAGCAGCAGTGTGGTTATTTTGTGTGCCTCAGTACGAACAGGGCTTAAAGGATCATGGAGTCATGCTCTTCTCCCTCCCATGGTTGCTGCCTGCTGACAGGCAGATAAGCAAGCAGGGCACCAAGTGAACCATTCTGACTCTCATGTTCCTCCGTTGGGTGAAGTGGCCATTGCAGCTAGATGCAACCACTACCAGTGTTTACCCATCATCCCCTCTACCTTAAGGAAGAGCAATGGTGGAATCCAGCCCTCCTTGGATACATGTGTCACTGTGCCTTCCTGTGCTAGCTGGCGGGAGGAGGAAGAGAGAAGAGAGCATAAATCACCCACCCATTGCCACCACTTAGAAAGTCAGCATGCAGCTGGTCCTCCCAGGACTCTGCCAGTAGTCCAGTCATGCTGATCCTTGGCACTGGCACTGGACTCTCACACTTCCAGCTGAACATGGGGCTCACCTGTCTCAACTCCAAGAAGGCGCATGAGTCACTGCTGCTTCAGACGTTATCAGCAGTGTGAGCCAAAAACAAACAAACATGACTCCAGAGAGGACACATGGCCTTAAGAAAAAGAAACTAGCAACATTTCTTTATTTAAAATATTTATACCCCGCCGTATCACTGCAATCTCAAGGCGGCTAACAAAAGAGCAGAAGCTGCAGGGAACCCAGATGCCACTGGGTGTGCACAGTGCCTAACATATTAGAACTAGTACAGAATTAAAACACAGAGTTAGAAAACAGCACACCAAATTAGCACAGAGATATAGCAAATGAATGTGCCCCTCACACTTACTACAGTAGGCCATTCAGCTACCATAGAGAAGGGCTGTGATGAGACTAGTCCAAGAGAACGTATGAAGTGAGGGTACTGTGACAGGCCATTTCTATCCACTGAGGAGACCCAGCCAGCCTCCTATTTTAAACTATAAACCTTCCCCGCAGTTACCAGGTGCTCTAAAGGTAGCGAGTGTCTAAGCTTTGGGTTTGCTGCCATGAGGTAAGCATTGTGGAGAGCAAATAGCATATGGAGATCACTGAGGCAGGATTCGTATATTAACAACTGGGAAGTTTCTTTATTTACAAGTTGGTTTCAAAGAACAGATAAGTGGCACAGGTGTCCAGGTAGACAAAGATGAAACCTGGCTGAGGCACATTACTTTAAACTAGTTAAGGCTTCAGATAATAGTTTGGATTTTCTTTAATCACTTCTGGCACAAACAGGCTTTTACTGACTAGCCATTAGGCTGGATCATCTCTCTCACACAGGATTCCACTCAGACCAGCCAGCACTTTCCCAAGAGTCAGACAAAATGGCACAAGCTCTACTCATTGCCAGAAACAGGCCTATCAATGGGGCACTCTGTTCTCAGAAGTAGAGCCAACCACTCTGCCACACTACCAGGCAGAGCTACCCTTCACTCTGACTACTCTTTTCCTGAGCCAGACCAGAGGTAAGAACATAAGAGAAGCCAATGTTGGATCAGGCCAATGGCCCATCCAGTCCAACACTATCACACAGTGGCCAAAAATACCAGGTGCCATCAGGAGATCCAGCAGTGGGGCCAGGACACTAGAAGCCCTCCCACTGTTTCCTCTCTATTCTCTCCCTGAGGCAGAATTGAACTGAACTCCTGCTGTGTTTCCCTCCAACATTCCATCTCCCCTTCCCAAAGGTAATTAGATGCTGGAGCAGCACCCCAATAGGTGAGTGGCTATTTTCCCCTTCAGGGGTGGGACAGCCTTCTGTTCATCACAGGTACCACCAGGAGAAGACTGACTGAGGAACTCAACTGGTGCATGGGAGTACACTGGAAAACGTGATTTGAGAGGTACGAGGGTGCCAGGAGGTGAAGGGGTTTAAGCGTGATAAAACACAGTTTGAATTAGACCTGGAAGAAAATAGGCAACTAACACAGATGATGCAGTGTTGGCCTTATGCAGTCCTGCTGCCGCATTCTGCACCAATCAAACTTCTCAAGATGTCTTCAAAGGAAGCCCCGCATAGAGCACATTGCAGTAGCCCAATATGGAGGTTACAGCAGCTTGGATCAGTCAGCAGAGTCTAAACAAGGGGCTAGCTTATGAGCAAGATGTAATTGAAAGAAAGTGCTCCTAGCAACAGCATTGACCTTGCTGCCTAGCAAGGCACTTTACGTGCCCTTATGGACTCTTAATGTTCATAAGTTTGAACTTTGGACTGTGCTAAGTGTATGCTTAAAGGACTGTATTGTGATGCCAGCCGCAAACTGCACACATGCCCTCTTACCTGCTGCAAGAGGTTCCAGTCTATTCCTGACTGCCAAGAAGCACACTCCCACCATTGTCCACACAAAGACAGAGACAAGGAGCTGAGGACCCCATTGCCCAAGGGTGTTCCTGTCGACTTATGCTAGGCAACCCCACACCCACCCCAACATACCTGTGGGATTCCACACATTCCAGAGAGATGCTGAATGTGGTTGCTTGGCAACTAATTCTCAACCCATCAACTGGCCAAGCTAGGGCCATCAAGAGACAATAGGATGGCTCGGTGACTCATCGCAAGCTTGCCCAGGTGTCAGTTCCTGTCTAGCTCCTAGAGTCTCAATATTGACCACCCCCCAGCATCCCCTCCTCTTTCTCCTTTAACCAATGGTAGGGTTTGTAGGGACGGATTACCTGGTAGGTGTGTTAGGGGGATGTGGTCAGCGCTGCCCACCCCCAGATCACCTAATAAAAGAGGTCGTCTACCATGTGGCCGGTCTCTTGAGCTTCCATGACCCCTATCTGCTTTTACCCCTCTCAAGTCCAGCTTGCTATCCCAATACCCTCCCTCAGTCTTTGATCTCTGGGTCTGCAGCCAGAGGTAAGCGTGCTTCTGCCAGTTCAGAACATGTTCCCTGTTTTCCTTTCAATCCCTCAATTCTTCCTTTGGAACAGGCAACCCATCTCCAGGACAGGTAAAGTATTGCCCAACCATCGAACCTCCTGCTAATGTGAAAGTGCTATTCATCTATCTAAAGTTTCTTAGGAACTGTGTGTTAGTGTGTGTGAATCTGTATTGTGTGCCTGAGAATATTCTTCAGTAAAAATCATTCAAATGGACTTCCGCCTCAGTGCCTATTTACTGGGAACTCCTGGAAGGGGCGCGACCTTGGTATAGTTGGCTGTAACCCAGTTATTTGCCAATTGCTGACCTTAAAATCACTAACCCAGAGCAATTCGGCTAACAACCTGCTTATGCATCAACAAGATCAGATCCAGGAGCACCTCCAAGCTTATCACTTGATCTACCAAAGAAAGCTTAACCCCATCTAAGGATGACAGATCAACCCCAGCTACACACTCTGCCTTCCCTATCAGCATCACCTCCATCTTGTATGGATTGATTTCATTTGCTCGCCCTCAGCCACTTGATCATAGCCTCAATCCACTGGCCCAGGACCTTCATAGCTGCTTCTGGAGGCTTAGATAAGTGATACATAAAATCAGGTGCAATCTGCACATTTGGCTAAGTGGTTAAGATGCTGAACAGCAGACCGGAAGATCAGCAGTTCAGCAGTTCAAGACCCAAGCGCCGCATGATGGAGTGAGCTCCCGTCTCTGGCCCCAGCTTCTGCCAACCTAGCAGTTCAAAAGCAAGAAATTGCAAGTAGATAAATAGGTACCATGTCGGTGGGAAGGTAACAGCATTCCGTGCACCTCAGCATTTACTCATGCCAGCCATATGATCACGGAAACATCTTCAGACAGCGCTGTGCACTTCAGCTTGGAAACAGAGATGAACACACCCCCTAGAGTCAGATTTGACTGGCTTTCAAGCAAGGGAAACCTTTACCTTTACACTTTTGATGTCCTGTAGGATGACTGTAGACCAGAAAGAGGGTTACCATCCTCAGAAGAAGACCCAAAGAGAATGTTCATAGCTGAGATTTGCTCTCAGAAAGTCCCAGGTTCAGTCTTTTATCTGCAGTAAAATGATCTCAGTTAGCTCAAAAAGCCTTTATCTACCTAAGACCCTTCATAACTAAATCAAGGTTTAAGCCCAGGGCCCTCAAGAGTCTAGTCCAATACTCTAAGAATTATACCATATCCTCTTTCTACCCACACTAGGTCTTTCTTTCATTATGGTTTCCAAGAAGCAGTTCCTCATTTCTTGATGTTCCTTCCTGTTTAGTGCCACTTCTTTCAGCTAGCTTGCTGTCCACCAGCCACTTACCTGTTTCAGATTGCATGTGATGGTTCCCCAGAAACACCCACATTTGTGGCCAGTTCTGTATTCTGAATGGCTGTTGCTGTGCACAATTTAGCGGGCCCTATTTCTGCAAATCTTTTTGCTTCAGAAAAGCTCAGGGTACTGAAATGTACCAATAAGACTGAAATATTATTTGCAGGGTTATTTTTAGGCAGGAACACACAGGAATGGCATTTCAGATGGCTTCTGAATTGGCCACACCTACAGCCTCCCCACCCCCAGGGTTCTCCAGGTGCCTTGCAAGCCGCGGGGCTCCTGGGGAAGCCAAGCCGATCCAGGGAGGGAAGGCAGTTTAAACTGCCTCCTCTCCTCGGTTTCCCCAAGTGCCCTGCAGCTGCAGGGCGCCTGGGGCCGATCCAGAAACTGCCTTCCTTCCCTCAGGTTTCCCATGCACCTCGCAAGTCGTGGGGCACCTGGGGAAGCCGATCCTGGGAGGGAGCTGGGCTGTCAGGGGTGTGGCCTAATATGCTGATGAGTTTGTGCTGTTGGATGGGGCCTATCATGCTAATGAGTTCCTGCTGGGCTTTTTCTACCAAAAAAAAAAGCCCTGGTTATTTGCAAGTGTACCAGGTAAAAGACACGTGCTCTTTAAAATACAATTTTTTATTTTTCTCTCTCTGTAATTTTATCTTGAGGATATATCCAAGAATAGGCTTTCCCACCTTTAAAGCAGTCTACTGATATGCCCTCTCTGCCCCACCTCCCAAAAAATCTGGCTGGAAAGAATACAACCTTGCTCACCTAGTACCATTTTCGAATGCAGCCTCATGGCAGAGAAATATGACACAAGGAGGGAAAGGGAGAAAACTTTACTTTCTGAGATGTTAATCTTCTCGCCGATCTTTCCCTGTGATTCATTTCAACCAGTCCCATTTGTACTTTTACCTCTGTTTCTCGTTAGATGTGCTCTGCTCATCTGTCAAGATATGCTACACTACTTACAGCATGAAGTGTTCTTGGCCTTGTGAGTTGGCTGTGTAAGCTTCTGGTATTAATCTTAAGCAATCAGATCCGGCTAATGTTTTCAAATGGCCTTGGCATGTTCCCTGGGGGATTCCTGTGTGATCTAGTGAAATCGAGATAGAAAGATCCCGTGATGTATGAAGTTGCAGCATTTTAAGGCAATGGTTTGCAAACTGTGGCTTGGGACTAGGGTTGCCAACGTGAGGGTAGCAGGAGACAGTAGGTTTGCTAACTCCAGGCTGGGAAATTCCTGGGGATTTGAAGGTGGAACCTGGGGAGAGTGGAGTTTAGTGAGGGGAAGGACCTCAGTAAATTCCATAGAGTCCACCCTCCAAAACAGCCATTTCCTCCAGAGGAACTGACCTCTGTTGTCTGGAGATCAGTTGTAATTCCAGGAGATCTCCAGGCCCCACCTGGAGGTTGGCAACTGACATTACATAAGCCTAATATACCCTGCTTCTTAAGTATAGTCCCTGTTTCCTGGCAAGTCTTCCCTGGTAAATCATTGTCCCTTTGGAGGGACAACAGAAGGTACCTTTTTAAAGCTTCTTCTTGGCATGTTATGACCCTTCGCCCCTTAGAACCACCCATCTCTTCACGTACAGAGGGTGTTTGAGTTGCGAGTTTTATAATAAATACAGGCAGATTCATTGTGAGATTAAGCACTGGTTAGAGTGTCAGACTAGGATCTGGAAGGCAGTCGTTCGAATCCCCATTCTGCCTTGGAAGCCCGATGGGTGACTTTGAGCCAGTTGCACACTCTCATCGTAACCTACCTTACAGGGTTGTTGTGAGGATAAACTGGAGGCGAGGAGAACGATGGAAGCTGCATTGCATCCCCAATGGGGAGACAAGCAGAGTATACATCAAGTAAATATATATATATGAGCCAAATGGACCCCACTTCTCAAGCCCTGATTTCTTCAGAACCACAAGCAGTTTAGATGAATATGATGTTAATAGAAGAAAAGAGCCACCACCAATGTAGAACTAGTGGGTGGGGTGTGTGCTTAGGCATAAACCTATCATTCATGCATAAGACTTTCAGGTGGGTAGCCATGTTAGTCTTCAGTAGTGGAACAAAATTTGAGTCCAGTAGCACCTTAAAGACCAAGGACTTTTCTGGAGTATAACGTTTGTGAAGACATGAAGGTGCCTTATACTGAATCAGACCATTGGTCCATCAAAGTCAATACTGTCTAATCAAACTGGCAGCAGTTGTCCAGGGTCCCATGCTGAAGACTTTCACATCACCCGTTGCCAGATCTTTTAACTGGAGATGCTGAGGATTGAACCTGGGTCCTTCCGCATGCCACACAGATGCTTTACCACTGAGCCACAGCCCCTCCACAAAGCTCCCTTTTGTCAGATGCCTCCATCCTGATTCCAACTGGTCTTTCTTTCTAACACCCCTCCCAGATTCTGACCTGGCATAATCATTCATTAACAAGAATGGACAGTTCTCAGATAAACAGGCTCAGTTCCAAAAAAAAGACGTATTCCAGCAGTTCAGACTAGTGATGTTAAAACATAAAGTGGGCAACTCCATGAAGTTCCACTTCATTTGCAGAAGTTGGCCATGGAGCCGTTTCACAGCAGTGAAGAAGAACATCACCAATTAATGTCTGTAGATTGAAGTGCTATTGAAAGCAAAGCTACAGGACCTGGTTGAGAAAGTTGGCAACGTGGTTTAAAATTTGGGCACTGAATCCTGTCTGTTTTTTCCTCACTACTCCTCAAAGCGTTATAAATTCAGTCCAAAGCATAGACATTAGCCAGGGGTATATTCTAAAGACAGATGATCTAAGCAAAGTGCAGAAACTCAACTTACCATTTGCTTTTCCCACGGAAGCAGATTCCCAAAGAACTGAGCAAAGAGGAAATCTACCACCTGAAAGTATTCCACTCTGAGTCAGTAACACTTCCCGTCTGAGAAAGCAAAAGGCACTGGACAAACTCTGCACACGTTATTTCTATCTGAATTCTGACTAGGTGGGAAAAGTCTCCCCTAGGTGGACATGTCTCCCTTTGCCTGACACCAAGTCCTTTTTGTTGCTTTCATCTTGCTCAGTTATGTTTGTTCTGGTCCTTCAGATGCCATTAATATCTCTTAAGAGTGGGGCTCACAAAGGAATCTTTTTAAAAAATGTAATTCTGAGCTTGTTTTAGAACACGGAAATAGGATCTGGTCAAATAAAAAATAAGTAAGGGTTGTTCCAGATGATGCCTCTCCAAAAAAAAATGGCTGGGATACTTTGCACATAAACAAGGGGGTCACATGAAATCTATAAGGACTCTCCTGTCCTTCCTTTTCAGCACCGTAGCACAAAACCAGCAGTATTACCACATACACACACCCAAAGTTTTCATGCCACAGAATTTCACATGACTTTCCTTTATGCAGGGATGGCCTCTCCTACACTCCTCTCTGCCAGTCCCCCATGATTTCCCTAGGCTGCTGTATCAGCTGCCGGGTGAATCAATGAGCACTGCACATGGATGACATATGGCTTGTGGGAAATCAGAAGCACTGAAGCATCTGAGCCTTGGGAGGGGAAAAAAACCAGTTCAGAGAAGCCAGAAACCAAAGTGCTCACAAAGCCAAGCCTCTTTAGGAAAGAGACTTACAGGTGGCCCTTTGCATTTCCCCACTTAAATTTTTGATCCCTTGCCCTCAGGGTTTGCTTCAGGCTCTTCAGGTTCAGATGGATTATGTAAAAAAAAAAAAAGATGGTTGTGGGTTTTTTTTAAAAAAAAATAAAAGAGTTGTGATAAAAAATTACAGAAGTCAAAGCCCTGCTTTCAAATAGACTGAGAAAACAGCCTGCAAGTGAGACAGAAAAAGGGAATGGACTCTAAGAAGGAAAAGGGCTGCTGGGAATCTCCACAGGTTCTACAGGCTACAACTTCCCGAGACAGTTCGGTTGAGACCAAACTTCTTTTGAAGACTGATTCAGATCCCAAAATAGAAACTCACCCCCCAATCCACTAGTAATCTTCAATACACTGCCAGCTAACTAAGCTTCTGAGGTTGAAGTAGAGTCCTAGATGTACCTATGAGAGAGAAGACGTATGTGTATCCCATAAGAACATAAGAGAAGCCAATGTTGGATCAGACCAATGGCCCATCCAGTCCAACACCCAAAAGCAAGTCTGATACATCAGCAGCAGGTCAGTGTCTAAAGGAAGATGTTGAAGCCATGCTGAAGGGCTCCTCCCCCCCATATTTTATACTCCAGTACTTTTCAGCTTCCTTGTCCTTAACTCATTGAGTGGGGTCAAAGCACCTCTTTTTATTTTAATGATTTAAAAAAATGTGCAACAGATGATGTATGAAGGATGGGGAAAGTAGTGTGAGAATAGGTAGGTGTAATGCGTTTCTGATTCTATTTTGAATGTTCAAATAACTCCTTCAACGTCTGAGGCTGCAGTTTGCAATCTGCAATCCAATTGCCATGAGGGGGGGGGGTGCACGTGCGTGCATGCGTGATGATGAACATCCCTGGTCAAAAATGTGCCCAGGCATCCCTGTGGCATTGTGCCCAGAAACCAATTTTAACACGATAAAAAAGCCCCGATGTAATGTGATCCCCAATGGCAAGCCACAGCCTGTGATGGTGAGAAAGACCCCAGTCATACATGTAATCACTGATGTGGCAGCCACTTCCCTACTTGTGATCCCAGGCCCCTGGTAAATGTATGTGGATTAAGCAATCATGCAAGCAAGGTCAGTTGCATGGTGTTTTTTTGACATGAAAGGCATCCTCCTGGGATCATTATTATCTAGCACATACCTATCCTGTTGTTCCACCAAGAAGCTCAGAGTGGCCTACATGTTTCCCTTTTCCTCATTTTATACTCACAAACCACCCTGTGATGGAGGTTTGGTTGACACCAACCCAAGGTCACCTCGCAAGCTCATAGCAGAGTGGGGTTTGAACCTCAGTCCCCAAGAGCCTATTCTGACTCAAGCCACTACACCACAAGAGTTTTTTCATAGGGAAGTAGTTCCTATGTCATTGAGAGTAACTCCAAAGAGCTGTATATACTCTTGAGTGTAAATAAAAGTCAACAGAAAAGCACATCTTTTGCTCTTCTGTGAAAATTAAAATAACCAAATAGGGCCACACCTTGCCAGCAAAGCTTTTATCAATTCCTAGAAAAATGACCTAAAAACAAAACACTCATCCAGTTAACAGATTGGCTTGTTTTGATCATATTTCTTTGTCTGAACAGATTAGAACTATTAATATCTTTCATCTGATTCCACTCCAGCCTTAAGCTTTTGCAGACGTGAAGCCAGGGGGCCAGGTGGAGACCAGGAAAACAGAGAGAGAGAGAGAGAATAGGGAAGCACTTTAAAGATTTTTTTCCCACCTTCTGCTCCACCATAGTTTTTGAGCTATTGAGCTGCCAACGGTCAGCAGTGAGTGCCTACAGCTGCCACCTCATCTGCCATGATCAGATTTCCATTAGTGGCACTGAATTATTTAGCTGGAGTATTGAACACTGTTCTTCAGCTGCTTCTCAGACTACCTTTTATATCACGGCTGGCCATGACAGGTTGCCTTCCTAGAAATTCAGACACCCTGCCATTTGAGAAGTGTGTGTGTGTGTCTGTGTGTGTGTGTCTGTGTGTGTGTGTTGCGAGGGGAATTATGGACATTTCAATTGATATCTTCCTAGGAACTTAGCCACCCTGCAGTCTGAGAAGTGTGTGTGTTTGGAGGAGAAATGTTAGATGTTTCAGTGGAGTAGCATACACAATCACACATGTTTATATATCCTATGACAACGGAAAATGCAGAGTTGGGACTGCCGACCTGCTCTTCACTAGAAGAACAATATTATGCACCAAAGGGACATGTGCATTGGAAGGAGATGCCAGAAGTTCCACCAGTTAATGATGAGGCCTTTGTCCTGGTATCTGGTACCCAGACCTGAGTTAGCAGAATGATATCTATCACATTTCCATCAGGAGTGGTGTGAATTGTGTGTCAAATATGTTCAATGGTTGAACTTAACTATGTTCAGTGTGTCGATTGGATTGCCAGGCTCGACCTGGCAAATGGGGGAAAGTTGAGAGCAAGGATATAGTGGGTGGTGATGTCATGAGAATGTTAACAATACTTCTGGAGAAAATGAGGAAGTTACAGCAGTAGTTCTAGGAATCACTGGGAACTCTGTGGTATTGTCATAGAGTTTCAGGTGATTTCTAGAGCAGCTGCCATTGCTTCTGGGTTTTTTCCCAGAAGAGACATCATCATGCTTATGACACTGGTGAGTTTTGTTTTTTGTTTTTCTAAAAATAATAATTCTCCAAGTGGCAGCAGGCAACAGGAGCTTGGGGCAGTGCATCCCTTGACCGGTCCAGGAGTGTGGCAGTCCTAGGTCTGTTTGATACAGGATGACTTGAATATTTGCCAATACTGCAAAAAAGGACTCACTATGATATATATGACACTATAATGTACCCTAATAATAAAGAATGACATATTCAAAAGTTTTCCTTGCTTAATACACAAAACTCTATTGTCAAAATTCATACAAAAAGAGAGTAACAATATACTTTAACAAACCATAA
This sequence comes from Lepidodactylus listeri, assembly GCA_029233225.1. Lineage (NCBI taxonomy): Eukaryota > Metazoa > Chordata > Lepidosauria > Squamata > Gekkonidae > Lepidodactylus > Lepidodactylus listeri. The sequence continues at coordinate 28,203,844 of JARCFY010000008.1, forward strand.
AGGCATGAAAATACTATAGTCAAATAGATTAAAAATGCAAGTTGTGCTGTATCTACCACGGTCATATTTTTCTCCTACAGTTCCTTGTTGATATGCAAAACAAGTTGCTCCCAAAATAGACGTGATTTTCCAGAATTTTCAAGTCACTTCTTGCAATCTTCCCCAGATAATATTATACCTCCAATCATCAATTTTGCTCCAGCAGTAACTTTGTTTTGCTGTCTACTTTAGGAGCAACTTTGTTTTGCATATCCACAAGCAACTTTGCCTCTTGCATTTTGGAACAGTGGGGAAAAAATTATATGTCTGTGGTGAATATAGTATGGCTTGCCCTTTTGATCTATTTGACTGCAGTATTATCATGCCTTTATGGTTTGTGAAAGTATATTGTTACTCTCTTTTTGTGTGGATTTTGACAATAGAGTGTTAATACACAAAAAAGCAAGGAAAAACCTTTGTATATGTAATTTTTTATTAGAGTACATTAAACTGTCCTATATTATAGGTAGTCCTTTTTGCAGTATTGGTTGTTGTAACTGTGATTGCCTTTTGTCTTTTTTGAATATCTACCAAACAGATTTGTGTCAGGTTTGCTGAAAACTGTGTGATGTGTCAATACACTGCAGATCAAAACAGAACAGTAGCCACTAATATTCTAAGAATGACTTAGATGAACCCCAAACCATAGGTGTTCTTTTGTTTAAAAAGCACAATGTTTTAACTGATTTATATAATTTGTGGCTAATTTAAGGGTTTATTGTCTTGTCAAGGCCTCTGGTGTTGGGCTGGAGCTCAGGGCTAACTCCCCCAGAGTTCCTTTAGAAAAAAAAGACTTCCTTCAGAAAAGAGCAAGGGGAGAGGGTTAAAGTACCCTCTCCATGGTTGCCTTAAGTGAGATCTCACCCTTCCTCCCCACTTCTCCCATGGTGGACCTTTTAAAGGATTGCCAGGGGGTGGGACAACTCTGGCCACACCTACTCCCTCAGTCCTGGTGGATGGGCCTATGGGAGTGGCAGGTCCTAGGCTAGGGTTGCCAGCCTTCAGGTGGTGGCTGGAGATCTCCCACTATTACAAGTCATCTCCAGGCAACAGAGATCAGTTTATCTGGAGAAAATGGCTGTTTCGGAAGGTGAACTCTATGGCCTTATACCCCACTGAAGTCCCTCCCTTCCCCAAACCCCACCCTCTTCAGGCTCTGCCTCAAAAATCTCCAAGTATTTCCCAACCCAAGGCTGGCAACCCTATCCTAGGCCCAACGAGCAGCTGCCTGACTGGGATCGTATTTCCCCTGATCCTCCCCCATGGGAAGCCTTACAAGGCTTCTCCTCTGGCCCCTGCTGGCCTAAGGAGGGCACTACAGCCTGTTTTCCTGCCCTGCCCTTCCAAAGAAACCCTCCTGGCTCCCACAACAGATGAGGTGGATTCTGCTTCTCTTAGTTAGAGTTGCCAGGTCCCCCCGGCTGCCAGCAGAAGAAGAGGAGAACAGATTGGATGTATACCCCGCCCTTCACTACCCGAAGGAGTCTCAGAGCAGTTTACAATCTCCTTTATTTATTTATTCACATTTTTACCCCGCTCTCCCCATGAGCGGGCTCAGGGCGGCTTACAAATGGCTTCCCCTCCCCACAACAGACACCTTGTGAGGCAGGTGAGGCTGAGAGAGCTCTTTCGAGAACTGCCCATGAGAGAAAAGCTCTGAAAGAAATTATGACTGACCCAAGGTCACACCAGCAGTTGCATGTAAAGGAGTGGGGAATCAAACCCAGTTCTCCCAGATAAGAGTCCACGCTCCTATCCACTACACCAAACTAGCTCTCAAGTGGCAGGAGGGGGGGTAGGGTTGCCAGTTCCAGGCTAAGACCTCCTGGAGGTTTGGGAGTGAAGCCTGGGAAGGACAGGAACCTCAGTGGAGTACAATCCCATATAGTTAGGGTTGCCAAGTGTTCTTTACTTACTGGTGGGGGGGAGTCCTCCAACGTCCGGAAGTTTTCCGGGCGCGCGTGCAACGCACACGCGCCCGGCGACGTCGCCCGGAAGTGACGTCAGCACATTGGGGCATTGCCAGGGCGACGCTCTGGCAATCGCCCCAAAACTCTATGGTATCATAGAGTTTTGGGGCGATTGCCAGAGCGTCGCCCTGGCAACGCCCCCAACGTGATGACATCACTTCCCGGTGACATAATTACGTTGGGGAAGGGGGGTGGGGTTCCCCCTGCCGGCCAGATGCTGGCCGGCAGATCGGGAACCCCTGTAGCAGGGGATCCCCCACCCCCCGGGCTGACTTGGCAGCCCTACATATACTCCACCCTCTGAATCATTTTTTTCAGAGGAACTGATCTCTGTAGTCTGGAGATGAACTGTAATTCTGAGGGATCCCTGGGTTCTACCGGTAGGCTGGCGTCCCTACTCCTGGTTTGGCAGGCATCTTTAATCACTGATGGGGATTTGCTAGTGTTCATACATAAGACATATATTAAATATAAAATATAACTCTTGCAAAAGCAGTCCCTTTTCCGTCCTCCATGAGTAAAAGAAGAATCATTTGCTGGTCTCTGAATAGTTTGCAAGAAACCATCACAAGAATTAGCAAAGAAGGAAGGCACTTAACAAACAAAAAGTTTGGTGGTGAAACGGGCTGGTCACAAGCAGTGCTCCCTCTAAGCTGAGTTAATGTGAGCTAGCTCAGTTTTTTAGCCTCCGGCTCACACATTTTTGTCTTAGCTCAGGAAAGATGGCTCCAGAGCAAACTAATGTATGCAGCAGCCAAATCGCTTGCTCACAACTTCAATGCCAGTAGTTCATAAGGTAGAATTTTTGCTCACAAGATTCCACAGCTTGGAGGGAGCATTGGTCACAAGAGTTTTATTGAGTGTGTGTTACTCCACAGTAGCTGGTAGCTGCTGCCTCTTCCATTGTAAACTGGAACATGTATGCTCAGGCAGAGCATCTTATCTGGAGTAGACCTCTTGGGGAAAATGGTGCTTGACTTGTCAAATTCAACAGAAAAAATACATGGTGGAGTAAATAGCAGGCAAACAAATAGGTCCCAGGTCCAATCCCTGTCATTTCCATTTAAAAGGCTCGAGCAGTAGGTAACGTGAAGGACTTCCACCTCAGACTCTAGTGAGCCAGTACCAGTCACAGTAGACACTACTAACTTTGATAGATGAATGGTCTGTTTCCATCTGTTTCATATGCACTTGTGTGATGTTGCATGAAATGTGGCTTATAAGATAAGCAGGTCTTTCTGTGGTGCTCACAACCTAGTCTTGCTGAGGTCAGCAAGTCTTATTCTCGAGGTATCATTCTTAGGATTTCAGCCTTTAGTGCTTAAATCTTTGTAATCTCGTGAGGTGATGATGTTTTGTTATTTCTGGCTATCCTCATACATCTATATGGGTTACCGACAATCACTTTTTGCTTTCATTGTGATGATGTGTGAGATTTCCCACAATTGTGAGTGAAGGGTTTGTTTGCTATAGCATTGTTCTACTGCAAAAGAGAAATTGAAATTAATCCCAGCCTCCCATGGTCCATTCCAAGGTGAAGTGTTCTGCAAAAAGGATCTATATATTTTAGACAAAGTATCTGGAGTAGGATCTAGCTAGCTTTTTTATTTAATCTTGCCCAGTTGCCCTCCTTATTTCAGATCCTGCGTGGCATAGCTTTGTGTGCATACAGGACCCATGATACCCTTTTTTTTGGAGGTCAAAAAGGACCATTTGTTCTTTTTTTCACCAGCTGAAAGCTGCTTGGATCCAGTTCTTGGAGTACAACTACCCATTCTTCCTGGACCATCCAAAATTACCCCAGGAATGGATGCATCCATACATCTTTTCTTGTCCCATGGCACAAGTCTTCTGTTCTTTGTTGCTGCAGGGAGAGGCAATAATGGCCAAACACAACAGACTCATCAAGACCTCATGAGGCAACCTGTACAGGGGTCGCTGATGAGCAGTCTGAATCACCCTGTGCTTGGTACTTGATATGCATTTAGTTTCCTGTATGTGGCTGTACACTTCATTGGGAAATGCTTTATCTTGACCTGGTTTTTGGGCCATGAACAACTACCATCTGGAAAGTTATCTCTGATGGTCCTAATTCATTATAACAACAAAGAGAGAGACCCATTCTATGAGAGGCAGTTTGGTGTAATGGTTAGTAGCACGGATTGTAATCTGGGAGAACCAGGTTAGATTCCGCTTCTCTACATGCAGCTGTTGGTGTGACCTCGGGTCAGTTACAAGTTCTTTCAGAGCTGTTCTCTCACAAGCAATTCTTGACAGAGCTCTCTCAGCCTCACCTACCTCACAGGGTGTCTGTTGTGGGGTGGGAAAGGGATTGTAATGCTCTCTGGGACTACTTCAGGTAGTGAAGGGCAGGGTATAAACCCAATCTCCTCCTCTTCCTCCTTGTAAAAGTTTTTACATCTGGATGTTCCAGGCTTTTATCAGGCATGTTGTAAATACCTGGTCATAAGAAAGATGCTTGCAAGTGCATGACATCCCGTGACATCTCCATGTACATAAGTGTAATTTTACTTTTAAAAAATTACACTGGGGAAGGTAACCAAAGTTGATGGGTTTTTATGTAAAGTTTTTCCATATTTATAATCTGGTTAAAGATTCTGTGATCTAATATAATTTTAGCTTCTGGGAAATTGACCCTTATATTTCCACATACAAGGTCTTCCTTCCTTCCTTCTTTCCTTCCTTTCTTCCTTCCACCTCTTTACTTACCCGGTTTGTTCTGAGTTGAAATTTTCCTCCCCATTTTTGTTCATTTTCAGTTTTTCTCAAAACTGGTTTTGTGTTCCTTCGTCACTGTGAGCTATTTGACCCTGTTTGCCCCGATTCTATATTGCACTGCTGTCCCCCCCTCCCTCACCGCCATCCACTCCCAGCCTATTTCTCACCAGTGTGGCAGCAGCAATACAACTTCTCAAGATGAAGGATCCATTAAGATGGCATAAATTATATATAAATTGCACAATTGTCAAACAGGAGCTGGCAGCAATGAGGACAAAGGATTTGTGGTTAGGAACTGCTGCTCATTGCCATCAGGCAAGTGCAATATTTAATAAAAGCTCCTGCTATTAATTTCACCTGATTATTTACTCTTTCCCCCCCTCAGTGGGTCATTGTGTGCGCACATATTATGGTTAGAAAAGATGAGGTCTATTGGTTTTGTGTGAAGGGGACTCAGCAACTCTGTGCACCTGTTTTACAGCGGCAGTGACAAACGGAAGCAAGAAATAGCAAAGAGGGGTTTTGCCAACACCTTGCCTCTCTTGAGTTCCGGAACAGGGTAGGGATAAATGGAGATTCTGGAGGAGAGTTTCATGGATACAGTGGACCACTAAAAAGACAGATAAGTGGGTTCTAGATCAAATCAAGCCTGAACTCTCCCTAGAAGCTAAAATGACTAAACCGAGGCTTTCATACTTTGGTCACATCATGCGAAGACAAGAGTCACTGGAAAAAGACGATGATGCTAGGATAAAAGGGTTGAGACCCATTGACTGGCAAGATCACCACTCAGCCAGAAGTCTCGAGGAAAAGGTACAATAAAATTGTTTGAACAAGATGATTCCTCACCTCCATTCCAAGACACTTCTAAAGGGTACTTCTGGTCCTGCTGAGGGAGAAGTGCCCTGTGGCTCACCCCTCTACTGTCTCCACACCCATTTTGTCTGCAGCCTTCCTGTCTGCTTCTGTAAGCATTCCAGTCTGATCACAAACACGTTGACGTGTGTCCTTGCCTTGCTTCTCCTGCAATCCACTCAAGGGACTTGACTACACAAAGAAATCTACTTACCAAAGAAATGCTTTCCTGATATGGGCACAGGGAGTGGCATAGCCTGTCCATTCTGTCTCCCAGGATGGTTTTTTGTTCATTTACAAATTCTTGCACTGCTGCCTGGGAACAACAGTTTGATCCCAAAAATTCTGACGGGCCAGCAGCACATGGAATGAATGCTGCTAAGAGAGAGTGTTGCTAACTGCACAGGGGCAAAGGTGGCACATGGTCTGTAACAGGGTTAATAATGTAGCACCATCAAGCAGTGTTCCCTCTAAGCTGAGCTAGTGTGAGCTAACTCAGAGGGTTTTTTAGCCTCTGGCTCTCACACATTTTTGTCTTAGCTCAGGAAGGATGGCTCTGGAGCAAACTAATTTATGCAGTAGCCAAATCGCTCACTGATGTGTTCTAATGGCGACTGCCATGTGGTCCGGCCATGCGGTCCGGGGCAAGCACATGGCCAGGCGCAGGCAGAGCTTCGCTCCAGAACACAATAGACTGGCCAGATTGTGATTTAGACCTATCAGTCAGCCAGGATGCAAATAGGGACCACTGATATGGGGAGACTTAATTGTAATCCTATCAGAGTGTGTGGGCGAGGCCAGGGGCACGGTTTAGATGCGCATGTAAGCAGACCCCTGAGCCCAGCTCAGACATGTGTTCCAGAGCCTCCTAATAAACCATGAGCTGATTTCACTTGACCTTTATACTCACTCACAACTTTCATGCCAGCAGCTCACAAAGTACAATATTTGCTCACAAAACTCCGCAGCTTAGAGGGAGCATTGCCACCAAAGCCCTCCTGGGCTTTTCAACACAAGAACAGAGCAGAAGCGGTTTGCCATTGCCTCTGTTTAGCCATCCTGCTCTTCCTTGGTGGTCTCCCATCCAAGTCCCAGCCATGGCTGACCCTGCTTAGCTTCTGTGCTCTGGCAAACTCAGGCTAGTCTGGGCTATTCAGGCTGCTACTCTCAAATGCAGTTGATTTTTTAAATTTATGTATCTTCTTAACTTATACCCCCCACCTTCCTCCCCAGTAGGACCCAAATAAGCTTCCATTATTCTCTTCTCCTCCATTTTATCCTCACAAGAGCCCATACAAGGATGCAATAACAAAGGTGCATCTGAATAATTTAAAGCAGCCAACTGTTTTCTTGTTTTCTGGTGCTATCTGGGTCATTCTAGTTAAAACCTTCTCTTTGCCAACACAGTGACCAAACTTAGTTTTTATATAAATAGGATTGGAAATGGGGTGGGGGGACAGGGCAGAAAAATGCTTCTGCCACTTGATTACAAAAATATTTCCTGCTCTCTCCTTCCCCCTCCTTCCCTGTGAACACAAGTTCTTTGCAGAAGCATCCCTTTGCCACTCTCTCACTGCTCTTCAAGGGCTCTGCCAGCTGGCAGTCACTTGATGCCCAACTTGGGGGTACTGTGCGGGGTGTCAGATGGCATGAATGAGTCCTTTGTCATACCATTACAACTCTTGGAACAGATGTGGAGCTGGGCAATGCAATACCTGCCAGGTCACTGGATGCCTATGAAATGCTAACTGCAAACAGAATCTGGTGCTGTTGTTTTAACTGTGTTATAAGTGTTGCTAAGATAAATTCTCTACATTCCCCTTTACCCAATTTCTCCCTGAAATCCAACAATCTGTTTCTTTTCCTCTTTTTAGGAATCGGCAGTCAGTTTCTAGTCCGTTCTGATTTGGGGCTCTTTTAAAAGAAAATATAAGGGGAATCAATCTATCTTTAAAAAGAGTGAATTTCAGAAAAAGGAATTTTCTTCCTCATAAACACTGCTATTCATCCTTTGCCTTGGGACTAGATTGTGTATATTAAAAAGACAATGGGCCGGAATTCAATTTCTAGCAGTGTGGGTGGTATTGACCTCATTAGGAATGGTGCTGAATCTTATCAGATTTCTAATGACTTTAAAGCCCTATGGCTGCAACTTGATGGTACTTGACACACACAAACTCACAGTTCAGGAGTCATTCATGTAGTGAGAGTCATCTTTCTCTCCAGGTTCTTCAGTGTCTCAGAAAGGTCACCAAGCTGCTTAATACACTCCACCACCAGTAAAAACCATAAGACATTTAGTTCTCATCTGAGAGCCAGAATGGTGTAGGGATTAAGAGTAATAATAGTAATTATCATATGGCAGTGTGTGTAGAATAGTCAGGAGGTCCTAAGATTGTCTGGTAGCCAGAAGTTCTAGCTCTTTTAGCATTACACACCATTAGGTGGCAAGCAAGACTTGTTTTTAAGGCAAGAGATGTTTCAGAGGTGGTTTGCCACTGCCTGCCTCTGTGTTGTGACCCTGGTATTCCTTGGAGGTTGCCCTTTCAAATACTAGCCAGGGCCAACCCAGTTTAGCCTCCAAGAACTGACAGGATTGGGCTAGCCTGAGCTATCCAGGGCAGGGCAGGGATTAGAGTGTTCCACTAGGACAGGAGTCCCAAACATTCTTGAGCTTGCAGGCACCTTTGGGATTCTGACACAGTGCAATGGGTGCAGCCACAAACTCATCAGAAAATGGCTGCTGCAGGAGGCAGTGGAGGCAGCCACAAAATGATTGCCATGGCTGAACTTTAGTCATATGGAGAAGATCCTTGTGCTGTGACGAGAGCTACTGCCAAAGCAATGTTTTTAAAAAATCTACACAGCCAATCAAATCTCCAGTGACCAATGAGAAGGCTTAACGGGCCAAAGCCCTACCTGGCCCACCCATTTTCTAAATAGAATTGGTGGGAACCAGAAAAGCTGCTGGTGGGCACCATGTTGCCCATAAACAACATGTTGGGGACCCCCCTGTTAGGACAGATTCATACCCTCACTGAGCTATGAAGCTCACTTGAAGTTGGGCCATTCTTCTCCCCCTTCACACCCACCTACCCACCCACATAGACTAATTTACTTCATATAGATTTTGTGAGGAGACAACAAAGAACAGAGGAAGCATGTATTCAGGCCTGTAGCCAGGATTTTCAAATTTGAGGTGTCTTTAAATAAGTCGGGGGGCACTGACGTCAGTTGGGGAAGCAAGCCATGCTTGGGGAAGGGGTAGCGGCAGTGGGGGGGGGGCTAGATGGAAGTTGTGGGTCCTTGGCAGAAAGTGGGGGGTGCCCCATGGTAGCTACAAAATGCCCCATGGTAGCTACGGGCCTGCACATACTCCACCTTAATCTATTTGGAAGAAGGGAGAGATTAAAAAAAAAAACCCTAACAGGATAATAGGTCATTCTTACTGTTTTTGGAGAAAGAAAGTAGATGCAGTCTCTCTCTCTCTCTCTCTCTCTCTCTCTCACACACGCACACACACACACACACACCAAATAGCCCTCCCTACTAGCAACCCTGTTTGCAAAACATACTCTGAATGAGGAGCTGGTGGTAAAAACTGACAGCATGGAAGATCCCCAATATGCTTTGGAAGGTGGACTCCATGGCATTTTGCCCCACTGAGGTCCCTCCCCTCCCCAAAACCCGCCCTCCTCAGGCTCCACCCCCAGAATCTCTAGGAATTTCCCAAACCGGAGCTGGCAACCATATTCAGGCTACAAATCTGTTTTCTTCAAATGAATGGGGAAGGTCTTGCTGATGGCCAAGTGGCATACCACATATGCAAGGTAAAGGTAAAGGTTTCCCTTGCTCAAAAGCCAGTCGAATTCAACTCTAGGGGGCAGAGCTCATCTCCGTTTCCAAGCCAAAGAGCCAGCGCTGTCCCTTTAAGTGCAGGGAGCTGGTCTTGCTGGGGGCGTGGCGGTAGCTTGAGCGGGGGTGGGAGAGCCTCACTCCATCGCCATTTCTTTGCCCTCTTTCTTTCATTCTCTTTACCTCTTTCCTTCTTTCTTTCCCTCTTTTTCTTCTTCTTTCCTTCTCTCTCTCCCCCCCCCCCACACTGTCAGGGGTGTGGCCTAACATGCTAATGAGGCTTAGGCAACCCTAAGCCTGAACCCCGCTCATTCCTTCTGCCTGCACATCTGCTTCCTTCATTGGATTAAATGGGGAAGAAGACTAATCTTTGTATGAGACCTCTGCTGACTCCTTAGTATGCAGCGTAATTGCATTTTGAATGCATACGGCAAAATGAAATGCATGGCCATTTGGATTCAAAGCTAACTATGGGGGAAAGCTTTATAATTAATAGGATAGCTGAACAATGCCTCTCTGAACTTTATTCGCCATGGTGAGTAATAAAGCCACGGGTCAAACACATAAATCTGACCTCCATTATCGACTGGAGAAAATTCCCACTGAGTTAGTTGTAGTGACAGCCTAATAAACTGTTATTGGTTCCCATATAAAATTGTCCCCTAGGTAACAAAATGATGATATCGATATGTTAGATGTGCCTGCATTAGAAGTTGCACCCATAATGTAATAGCTGTAACGGCATCCACTGCAGTAAATTAATTGCAGTGAGAAATTTTCAAAAATACTGCTGAATAGAAAGTTTTGCATGGAACAGTAAAGCTAAGCAAATATGCCACTTTGAGATTTGCTGGTAAATTGGCATCTGTGGAGGAGGGGATCTCAAATTTGTAATTTAAATAGTAGATGCTGAATTTCAATATCCATACTTAACAGGATGATTCTACTGGAGTCGAGACATCATTCAGACTCAATAGTGAACATGGAATGGCCCAGTGCAGTCAGTGCAGGCAATGGAAGAGGAAGAAGAGGAGGAGGAGGAGGAGATTGGATTTATACCTTGCCCTTCACTTGAAGTCTCAGAGTGGCTTACAAACTCCATTCCCATCCCCTCCCCACAACAGGCACCCTGTGAGGTGGGAGGGGCTGAGAGAGCTTTCCCCAGAACTGTGCTTGAGAAAAAAGCTCTGAGAAAACTTGTGACTGACCCAAGGTCACACCAGCAGCTGCATGTGGAGGAGTGGGGAATCAAACCCGGTTCATCCCAGATTAGAGTCCGCGCACTTAACCACTACACCAAACTGGCTCTTAGTTGATTATTGGTATTATTATTAGTTGATCGATAATCCACTCTTAGTTGATTATTATCTTCTCAAAGTGGGATACAGGCAAGAGCTCGGGGGGGGGGGGGGCGGGATCCCATGTCCCCAGTGTCTCTCTCCATCTTGCTTTTCCTCTTTACCCTGCCTTGGTAGTGCCCCTCTGCTTTCCTTCTCTGTCAACCACCAAGGAAAGTATTTTTTTTCCAGTTCTGCCCCCGGCAGCCTCTGCTCCTCCATCCCTTGTGCACTCCTCTTATTACCTTTTTGGCTCTCCCCCCTCCAGATTTACTTCCCTCCCCCTGCCTTTTACCTTTCTTAGTCTACCTCTCCCCCCCCCCAGCACACACCTCATGTTGATGCAAACTGAGGCTTGGATTCCTCAGCAATGTCAGTTGTGTGTTTCATAGTTATGGCTCAGTGGGGCCATAGCTCAGTGGTAGAACATCTGCTTCGAATGCAGAGGTCCCTGGTTCAATCCCTGGCATCTCCAGTTCAGGCCTGTAGCCAGGATTTTGTAATTCGGGGGGGGGGGGGGCTTTAAATAAGTTGGGAGGGACTGATGTCACAAAATATAAATTACAATAATTTTTTTAAAACTCCCATTCGCCAGTTTGAGCAGGCAGGAGCACTTGGAGCAGAGAACAGACAGCCACTCATTCATGGAGACTTTTCATGTGTTGGCTGGGGGGAACATGTGTGCCAAGCTCTGGCAGTGCAAGGGGCTCTGGGCAAGTGAGCGCTGATGTGCCTTGGAACCTGAGCACTGTGGAGCTAGCCTCTCCAGGCACAGGAAGAGGCAGAAGAGAAGGCGGAAGAGGTGTCCCAGCCCCGGCTCCACCAAAAGTTTCTAAGCTGCACTGGGCATGGCAGGGGGATGCTGGTTGAAGTCCACCAGCCCCACCTCACCCCCCAGCCCACCCGCCTGGCTGCCTCATGCTGCTTCCTGTGGCAGCTGTGCTGGGGAAGGGGCAGAGGTGGGAAGGGGTGGTGGCAGGGAAAAGAAAAAAACCCACGAGGCTCTTGACCCTTTTGTGGCAGAAGGCCTTCTGGACTGCCACAGGGCTCTGGATTTCCCCAGCCTTCTCCTCCAAGCTGAAACCCAGCGTCTCTCAATTCTAGGGGAAGCCCTTGCCATGTGGCTGGAGAGAGCACACCAGAGCTGTACCAGGGAAACTGACCAGCCACTTGGGGGAAGGGACAGTGGTGGTGGCAATGGAGAAGCAAGCCCTGCTTGGGGAAGAGGCAGCAGTGTCAGCAGTGGGCCTGGGCTAGATGGAGGTCAGGGGGCATTGGCAGGAAGTCAGGGGGCCAGGCCCCAAAATGCCCCCACTGTGACTACAGGCCTGCTCCAGTTAGAAGGATCAGATAGTACCTAGTGGAAATCCTGGAGAGCTGTTGCCAGTCTGAGTAGACAACGCTGCCATGAGGAACCAATGGTCTGATTTGGTATAAGCCAGCATCATACTGTATGGCCTGGTTCAGAATGACATATCATGATTAGGAAAAATATTCCTGGTGGTTCTTCCATGGGTAATATTTACAGTAAGTTAATTGCTACCCTCTTTTTGTGAGATGAATGTGGAGAGTCCCAGGGCTACACAGGACTAATTCCCCTGACAGCTGACCACTTTTGAGCAGCAACTACACGGAACCTCCCAGGGCACTCAATGGGGGACCTTAAAGAAGCTGTTTTCTTGCAAAGGAATTTCAGAAACAGACTGGAATGGGAGACTGCTGAATTACAAGTTTTTACAACACTCAGGATAATGGAACCTCCAAGGCTTAACAGAGATATCGGGTTCTTGTCTCATTACACATGCTAGGTCACTTTGTTCTCACTTATACCCAGAATTAAACTTTGTTGGTCTTAAAGGTGCCACTGGACTCAAACTTAGTTCTCACATCTGTTGTTAACTCTTTCATTATCTGTGTGCTAATTTGCTGCTATCCATAGATCTTACCAACTGTGTTAATCAGATCTTAGCTATACTTATTGCTCAGTGACTTATGCATCTTGACTCTAATTAGCCCTTCCTGGCAACTAACCCCCCTCCTTTCTACATATATGTCATATTTGAGAAAGTCCCTTTCAATGTATCTGAAGAAGTGTGCGTGCACATGAACTTTGTTGGTCTTAAGGGCGCCACTGGAGTCAAACTTTGTTCTGCTCACATATTAGTTATGCTTTCAAGTCTGGGATCTTTGTTTTATCATCAAAACCCATTTCAAGTCTGCTTCTTTATTCTATGAATCAGACCTATGATTCTGCAACCTCCTTCTACTGCACGTATGAACTAGGACTCAGAGCAGGGCCAGCTCTATCACTAGGCAAACTAGGTACCCACCTAGGGGCGCAGCTGGCAAATGGGGCAGTGGAGTGAGAGAGACTCCAACAAGTCTGCCCTCACCTCCCCGTGTGCAACTCAGGTGCCCGGGCAGGCACAGTGGTGTCCCCAGAACAGAAAGTCACCCACAGAGCACAGCCAGGCACAGATCCCCCCAAAAAAACTTCTCCCCACAGCTGGCTGGCTGGCTGGGTCCTGCCCAGAGGCTGCCATGCTCAGCTCAGCTTACAAGGCAGTGCCTCCCCTGCCCGGGCTCCACCCTGCCCACCTCCCTGGCCTCTGCCCACGCAGCCTCATGAGTCACTTGCAAGAAGCACCCAGCACGTGGGACCGCCCAGACACAGCCCTTCACCTGCTTCTGGCCACCTTAGCAGGAAGGGAGCGCATAAAGCCGAGCAAGAAGCAGCAGCAGAAGAAGCGAGAGTGAAAATTGTCCCTGCAGTGAGTCGTGACCCAGCCAGAGGTGGGGTCGGGAAGTGACCGCACTGGTAAAGAGGAGCGAAGCCAGGCCAGCGCTGGGCTGTTTTCCTTCCCCTTCCCTCTGTACGTGCTTTTTGTCTCCCCCTGAAGAGGCAGGAGGCGGGCAGCTTCGGAAGGTGGATTCTATGGCATGATGTGCCACTGAGGTTTCTCCCCAAATGCCCCCAAACGCTGCCCTCCTCAGCCTGCACCCCCCCCCCCCAATCTCCAGGAATTCCCCAGCCCAGAGTTGCCAACCCAGGCTAAGCATGTGCTTGAGTGGAGACTAGTAGTCTGCATGGGGTTGTTAAAATGCATTTATGTTTGAAAATTGGTGGGTGCGCATGTGGGGGGGGCAGAAGGTAGCCTCGCCTAGTGTGTAAAAAAACCTGGGGCCGACCCTGCCTCAGAGCGTATAAAAGATCTGTTACCTTTGCATTGCTATCCCTATTCAGATCATTCATCCCTCCTTCACTGTCAACAAGAACACTAGTTATAACTCCCTCTTCAGAGAATAATACTCCCACTTCATTTTCAAATGGTGTCAGGCAACAAAAATTGATTGCAGTGTGGTTGTATTTGGAAGTGAAATTAGAGTTCATTTTTTTTTTGTTTATATTACATTTATGGTCTGCAGACATCAACAGCCTTCAAAAATCCACACTGACCTTGGTTCCTGGGCTCTGAGCTGACACCTTTTAAAATACATAACTTGCACTTTATAGCCATGCACCGACTGAATTATCGAGGTCCTCTTTAAACAAAAAGCACTTTTGTCTTACGAGAGTTTTCTTTGTTATTCTGCTAGTCTTTGAGGTGCTACCGATACATACCTGACTACGTGAAGTTACCTTATATTGAATCGGGCCCTTGGTCCATCAAAGTCAGTGCTGTCTACTCAGGCTGGCAGTGGCTCTCCAGGATCTCAAGAGGTCTTAGACGAAAACTGCTGCCAGATCCTTCAACTGGAGATGCTGGGGATTGAATGGGTGACATGCCAAGTAGGTGCTCTACCACTGAGCCGCAGCCAGTGGTAAAAATCATCAGATTGGGAGTTTCCTTTCCACTGCAAATGGCAGTCAATAACATTCAACAGGGTAGGGAAATTTGGAGCTAGTTATTGACAAATCTGCTTTTTTTTTTGGTTGCTGCTATCATTGCAAACAGTTCTGGTCGGCGCATTTTTCTTGCTAGTGCTGCTTATTTTCTTGTTCATATTATAAGCAATTTTTATGTATCACAGTCTTACTAGTACACAAATCAAGAAACCAGTACGTTTTAGGGGGGAAACGGTACAAGGGAACAGAAAATCATGCAAAAATAAAGGGAGAAGCAAACTTGAAACGACAGCATTCAAAGTGAACCAGCAGTCTTGCTGGACTCGGTAATGTGCCTATTGACAACTCAGTGATGGGACATCACATCACACATCTGAGCTTTTGACTTGTCAATGGAGAGAGAGGATGAAGATCCATGATGGTGCTGCTTTCATTTGGCATGAGCCTCTCAGCTCCCCTCAATTCTCTTCCAGACGGTGCAAGTTGCAAAACCAGCTTCAGCTGTGGCAGCTGCAGTCACTGTCACACATTCAAGCATTCAGACTAACAAATTCTATTTATTCCTACTCTGGGCCATTCCATGAATTATGAAAACTCTACAATGAAGGCACCTTAATACATATGGAAATTCATGCATGTTATGCATGGCTCAAGAACCATGTATTGACAGCCACATGCATACGCAGGTTGTTTCCTTGTCCACTTGCTTCTATGCCGAGTCAGGCACACCCAGGCTCTCGTTTGGGTATGCAGATGATTGCAGTCTGAATATGATTGCCATCTCCATGTATAAGGAGTGTATCCACACTGGAAAGCCTGGTCAATTGTGGCATCTGGTTCAGTTATATGGAGACAGAAACCTGCCTGTGAAACCACCACACTTGATGCTCTGTACAAGGGTTGCACTGAGCTGTTGTCTATACTGTATTGGTATACACTGTTAAATGAATAATCAACAATTGGCAATCAAACCACAGAAGATACTGGGTGATCCATAATGAGATTTCCCAAGTATCTTTTAAAGCAAAATTTCTGAGACACAGGGCCCTGAATCAGATCCAAGTCATGTGGGGAATGGTTTAGTTTTGGAAGGGTACTGAAGATGGAACAATCCATACCAAGATGGTAAGGATGATTTCATCTCCTAGTTCCCTTCCAAGGCTAACAGGAACAATGTAGATGAAACCATACGGGAATGGAAGGCTTCAGATGCCTCTCTCCTTTCCACATGGCTTCAACACAAATTAGGGCCTGGTATTCCTGAAAGTTACAGATGTGGGGAGGGTTGCAATTTCTGTATTGTCTAATTTGCCCGAAAAGTGCACGTCAGGGAGAAGTGGGATATAGATAAAGAGGTAGATGGGCAGGCAGAAGTGCTAGTTTTCCATAGTTCACATAATGAGCAACTGCAGAACTGATTCTCTGTCAAATCTCATTATACTGAAGATAATGAAAGTATGAAGAAGAGTGGAATTAAGTAGTGGGAATGGGTGAAAATTTTCATACCACCTGGACAGATCCCATAGACAACTGGCTCCTTGGGTGGTTGTATGAGCACTGTGCCCAGTTGCTTACTGGTAAGTGCTTTCATGCCCTGACCTCGATAGCCCAGGCTAGCCCAATCTTGTCAGATCTCAGAAGCTAAGCTTGGTTGGCCTTGGCCAGTATTTGGATGGAAGACCACCAAGAAATACCAGGGTCATGATGTGGAGGCCGGAAATGGCAAACCACCTCTGGAATGTCTCTTGCCTTGAAAACCTCACCAGGGGGTCTCCATAAATCAGATGTGACTTGAGGGAGGGAAGGCTCCTTTATATACCCAATGGTAAGGTCAGAAAGACCTGTATCATCCCCTCCCACGAGCATAGACACAGGAACAACACTGAAGACAGAATGCAAATGCTGCAGGGACAGGGGCAGAGGTGTGCCGGGTAGGGCAGTTGATAGGGCCCCTGAGGCTCGGGATGGCCCACCACCAAATCCTTGATTGACAAGCACAAAGGAGAGCAAAGAAGACACCCTTTGCTTCCCCATCCCCGGGTACCCTTCCCATAGAGAACAGGTGATTGCCCAAGGCAATGCCACATTTCCTGCTGGGGACAGACTCTTGAGGGATAAAGTACAGCTCTTTTGTCTTCCTTCAGGCCTTGCTGATCCAGTGTAGCTGGAAGCAGCATGCAAGAGCCGAACACCACCCTACTGCTCCAGGACAGTGTGCACCACTGGAGCTCACAGTCCAAGGTTCCCCCTCAAATCTAAGGCCAGGCCTGTAGTGCTATCATTTTAATCAGGGCCCATAACCCTGCATTTGTGTACTTAACAGTGTATGATTTTACTCAAACAGGAAAAAAAATCAGCTTATATTAACATTACCTCTCCATGGTGAAGAGAGAAGAAGAGAAGAGATTGGATTTATACCCCACCCTTCACTCACTTGGAGACTCAGAGCGGCTTACAAACTCCTTTCCCTTCCCCTCCCCACAACAGACACCCTGTGAGGTAGGTGGGGCTGAGAGAGCTCTTTGAGAGAGAGGTGGGGCTGAGAGAGCTCTCTGTCCTTGAGAGAACAGCTGGTAAAGAGCTATGGCTTGCCCAAGGTCATCCAGCAGGTGCAAGCGGAGGAGTGGGGAATCAAACCTGGTTCTCCCAGATTAGAGTCCGCGCACTTAACCACTACACCAAACTGGCTCTCCAAAAAGGCAGTACCCTGGGTCATCTGGAAGCAATTTCAGGAGCAAATTGAAGTTCTATCTTGCTTACAGTCAATACGTTGCCTGTCAATCACTGATGTTGTGTTTGCAAAATGGTTTAGCCCAACTTGAATATGGATTAGGCACAATTAAATGCCAATTTCTGGCCCAGCTTCCATGCTGGGCTTTGTTTCTGTCAGACAAGGACTACCTGGTTTCACCTCTGTGTGTGTGTGTGTGTGTGTGTGTGTGTGTCTTTGCAGGTGAAAGGATGCAGCCTTTGCAAACGAGGCACAATGCTCTCGTTCTAATTCTGGCATCACTTACCATCTGCTGTAGAGAAGAAAGTAAAAGGCATAAGTTTTGTGTCCCAGGGCAACTTAAATGATATGCAGGGACCAGCTCAAATTCACCTAGAGCACAGTTATGGAAAATTGAAATGGCAAAGGGATAAAAAGTCATCCATCATTGATTTCCACCTTGAACCTACGTAATGATATTGCTGTCACGGTTCCTGGAATACTTTGTTCTGATATATAAATCCTTCTTATCAGAGCTTTTTTTGTGGAAAAAGCCCAGCAGGAACTCGTTAGCATAATAGGCCACACCCAACAACAGAAACTCATTAGCATATTAGGCCACACCACTGACAGCACAGCTTATTATCATATTAGGCCACACCCATATTACCAGAACAGTGGTCATCCAGCCACACCCACCTTTTGTTTCTTTACCTTGTTTGTTGTCAAAACCCACGGCTCTTTTTGTAGCAGGTATTAATTTGCATGTTAGGCCACATACCCCTAATGTAGCCAATCCTAATGAGTTTCTGTGGTTGGGTGTGGCCTATTATGCTAATAAGTTCCTGCTGGGTGTAGCCAACTCAGGAGCCAGCCGGAACTCCATTCCTGTGCGTTCCTGCCCCAAAATAGTCTTGCTTCTTATGCTCGACAAACAGAGAAAGTCCACTCTATAATGTTTCCTTTTTCTTGTGATCCCCCTACAAAGGTTACTACCACCAAAGAACGGGGATGTAGAATTGTGCCAACACAAAGGCAGGGCTAGCTAACCAATAGTGCAATCCTAAACATTTACCCCCATCTAAGCCTGTTGGTTTCAACCCCTTTCAGTATACTGCAGGAGTAATTTCCAGAGCTGTATGCCATCTGTGACAGAAGCTGGGAGGATAGCCACATTCCTAGGGCCTTGGCACCTGTAAGACTCTCCTTCTAGAGAAGATCAGAGGGATCCATGGAGCACAACTAACCTGGGCTTTATCACAGGGCTTCATGGATAATAGATGTTTGCCTGTATTGGAATATGGGGACCCAAGGCTGAGTATATTACCCAAACTGTCACTAGGAGGATGTGTTGTACTGGGATGCAAGACCTTCGGAGAGTTCAAGACTTGTCCAATGAATCATACATGGCTATACAGTAAGTTGTCATCTTCTCATTCACCTTTGCCTTGTGGGCAACTGCAACCGCACTGAATCTTTAATAACAAATCATCTCACATCGTCATAAAACTTCTGAGCCTTGGTATTTTGACCAGGGTTGGCCAGAGAACACGAGACCAAAATTTCCATTTCAGAGTCAAATATGTAAAACCTCAGTACCACATGCTTCGTGTACAAATGTGGATGACCAGGTTTATTGTTATCATTGTTATTAGTGTGGTGATCTCCTGGTGACAGGAAAGATAAAATAAGGACACTATACCAGGACTCACCGCAAGTAAGCAAATGAATGTTTTTGTCTCAGAGGAAGCAACTGTATGTCCCTTGTCCCATAATTATTACAACAAACTTCTCCACTTCTCTGTGAACAACAGTTTTCATCTAACAATCAGTTTATATTGCCCCTGAAAGGAAATTTAAATTTAAAAAAAATGATTTTGACATTGTATTGTTTTTTAGCAAACCTAGACTTGAAACATACTTCCAGTTTCTTCAAGAGGCCATTAAAACATTAGGGAACAGCTAGGGGCTAAGTTTGATAACCAAATACACAACTCTGTGGACAATTCTTATTCTGAGATCCACCACCCAAAATTTGTATTCTGACCAGCAGCAAAATATGGCTAATTTCAGACAAGAAGCAGGGCTTAAGCACAGCCAGGCTGTCATGATCAACAGAGGTAACGAAAGATTCATATGAGACTGGCCACCACACTGAACATGGGGAGCAGAAATTCTCAAGTGAATTCCACACAACCCGAGGTTGTGGTCAGATTTTGCCCAAAGCAAGATTTCAAAGTGAATTATGGAAGTCTGTCCTCAGACAAAACATTTGAGGAACCTTCCCAGGAAGCCAAAGGGATTTGACCAGTTCTCTTTCCTCATGGAGGTTTTGTACATCCCAACATCTGACTGGTTTCTCTTTGGTCCACCATCACATAGTAACTTTACTGCTTTCAAATTCATAATATATAATAAATTCATAATAAATCTCCTCCCCTTCTTTGTGATTTATTCTGAGACAGTCCTAGTGCATATCAGAGTCAGACAGAAGAAGAAATATGTTCAAAACAAGTGGGTGGCTCTCTGAAAAGGCAACCTCTGAGGGAACATAAAGGAGATATGGTTATTTAAGAAGAAGGTACAGTTTTGCCATGGGCACCTGTCGCTCCCTTCAAAGCATTGCCTATCCCCTGCTGAGCAGCCGTGAAGATTTAGTGCAGAGATAAACAAACATCACTTGACTGATGGGCAACTGTGGAAAGGGAAGGGGAAGGAATGTCGGGCAAACCTAAGGGAGCACAAGAGTTCTGTAGCCAGGAGAAGAAGGGAAAGTTTGGATGGATTTTATGAATGTTCACGTTATTGTGTTTCTCCCCCCCCCCCCCCCCCCCCGCACACCTTCTAGGTTTTGTCTTCAAATAAATTCTGCAAAGGAACACAGGAGACATTCATGCTACTTGCTGAGAGCAATACGAGTAAATTTCCGAGGCCCGTGGATTCCACAGACCTTCGAGTCTCCTCCTTTCCCCCTACAGGCTAACATCTGGAATCGTGAGAGTTCCGTGGCAAGTCTCAGTAGCCCTTAGAAACCGGTTGGCATCTCTTCAGATATTTTTTCGCCAAGAGCGAGAGACGCACTGTCGATTCCATGGGTTTCTTCCTCACGTGGCACCCGAGCGGTTTCAGGTGCAGCTGCATTTTCCTAAGGTTTCTCTCCTCCACCAAAAACCATAGACATCACACTGCCGTCTCGAGGTCCTCACGGGGCGTGACTGGGAAATTCTGTCGGTTTTCCAAATATGATGCTAGATCTGGATCCCCAGCCTGCTGGGCCCTGTCTCGCGGTGTCTTACCCTACAGAGATAAGACAAAGAGAGAAACCCTTAGGACTATATTTCTGATACGTTTGTTTGGAGATTTGGGGGTGGATCCTGGGGAGGGCAGGGTTTGGAGAAGGAAGGGACCTCAGAAGGATACACTGCCATAAAATCCCTCCTCCAAAGCAGTCATTTTCTCCAGGGAGACTGATTTTGGCCATCTGGAGATCAGTTGTATCAGCAGGAGAGCTCCAAGTGCCTTGTGGAGGTTAGCAATCCTAGGCAGAGGGGTCTTTTTTCCCCCTTGACTTCGGCCATGTTCCAGTGTGTTGCTTTTTCACAGGCATGAATGGTGGTGATTCATTTGCATAGGAGAAAGTAGCACTGAGTGGAGAGAAGGCTAAACTCGTTCTCTGCCCCTGCTGAGCCCAGCCATTAAGAATGCTGAGTGTCTACTTAACCCCAGCCAGGGATCCTGGTCACGCTAGCGTGCTGGAAGGATGAGGGCTGGCTTTATCACACACATCATACATATAAAGGTACTGGAGGAGAAAAGGCAGCTTCAGATTGCTGAGATTCTCGATTGAAAGACATAGGCAGTTATATCCAGGCGGTCAGCTGTGTTGGTCTGAAAACAGTAGAACAAATTTAGACTCCAGCAGCACATATCTAAAAAAGTGTGCATGTACATGAAAGCTCATACCTTGAATAGAGCTTTGTTGGTCTTAAAGGTGCCACTGGACTCTATTATAGTCAGTTATAGGGTGTGTTCAGATGGCTCTTTTTAAAGTGCATGTCCAGACCTTTACATCTGGGAATTGTGCTGCTTTTGTTAGTAGCCCATCGATCCCCATCAGGGATCCGCACTTAAAAGATAATGGTTAAAGTCCAGTCTAAAGCTGGCTGACGGGCTGAACGTATGAACGTATGAACGTCCCAAGGAATACTTGAGACCTACATTTACAATACTTTATTCTGTGCCACCAAATATAGAAGAAAGAAAAGAAAACATTGGCAAAACTGGTATCTTTGCATCAATCCTTGCTTCTCTGAAGCATGACAGATTTTGCCCATGTCTCTTTCAGCCATTTGCCCCAAGCTGTCTGCTAATATTAACGTCGGGTCAGAAGGTCAGCCCGTGTAGCATCTTCCCAGATGATGCTAGCCTGTGTCACCTGCCAGCCAGCCAGATGGGGTGACAGAAGTCAGGCAAATCAATATAATGTGGCAGCCCCTTCCTGTGCAAAAGCGGAACAGTGTATGCAACTGTCTCTATCAGGATTTCTGCTGAATCTCCAGCATCATCTTGGAAAACAATTACTTGTTGCCTACATTATTAAACCTGCTTCCTTTTACATTTACACCAGAGGGATGGGGTTAGTTTTGCATTGGTGATCAAAGCCAGAATAAGTACAAAGAATGGTTATGGTCCTCAGCTTGTAACAGATAAAAATGTGGTATCATCATCAGTGGTTTTTCAACCATGGTCACTGCATATTTACAGTCATCTGTTCAGGACACTTCATCCTATTTACATTTTGCTTTTCTTAGCAGACCTCAGTCTAAATGTTTTTAACAACTTCATCCTATGCATAAGTACTAACTTCAGTGGACTTAGAAGGGTGTAACTCTGCTTAGGATGGGCTCTATAAATGACACAAAACCCAGGTCTCCCACATCCTAGTCCTCCTCTCCTCTCCTCTCCTCTCCAGCATGTAGAAATGCAACAGAACATGGGACTGTCATTTATTCATTTCCCTACTACACGCTATGGAGAAGAAGAGATATAAGGTTGCTGTTTTCAGCAGCGACCATGTTTTGAGTAGCATCTCAGTCTGTCCTATTTATGCATACCCTTGGGTGATATTTAAAACCTTTCTCATAAATTTCACTAATCTCACAAAACTCTTTATTTTATTTATTTATTATTATTTATTTATTATTTCACATTTATATCCCGCCCTCCCCGCAAGCGGGCTCAGGGCGGCTCACATGGGCCCAAGGCCAATTCAATACAATAACCAATAAAATCATTTAAAACATTCTAATAAATATTATTAAAACATATAAATTACCCATAAAAGCTTCCTTTATACAGCATTTGATGGCAACCAAGTTGTGGGTCTGAGCCCCTCCCCCCCCCGCGGCCATAGCCGAGGCCGTGTTGAACCAGGGCCACATGATAGATGGTAGATGGTATCCATAAAGTCATTGGTGGCGGCTCCTATTCAAAGGCCTGGCGGAAGAGCTCCGTCTTGCAGGCCCTGCGGAACTGCATTAGGTCCCGCAGGGCCCTGATCTCCTCCGGGAGTTCGTTCCACCAGACAGGAGCCACCACCGAGAAGGCCCTGGTCCTTGTTCTGGCCAGCCTGGCATCTCTAGGGCTAGGAACACATAATCTGTGCTCTGACCCCGACCGTAGTGCTCTCTGGGGTATGTACGGAGAAAGGCGGTTCCTAAGGTATGCTGGACCCTGGCCATATAGGGCTTTATAGGTAAGAACCAGCACTTTGAAGCGAACTCGGTATGCTATAGGCAGCCAGTGCAGCGCCGCCAGCACAGGCTGGATATGGTTCCGCCTTGCGAGACCCATCAACATCCTGGCTGCGGCATTCTGCACCAGCTGCAGCTTCCGGATTTGCACCAAAGGCAGCCCCATGTAGAGAGTGTTACAGTAGTCCTTTATACTTCTGGCCAATTGTTCCTGAACAGGAACCTTCAAATTCACCTCAAATTTTGCTTTAGGTAAAATTCAATGGCAACATAAAGATGTGTGGCACACAAATAAGCTTAATTTTACTGGTTTTATGGAAATACTTTTAGCTCTCCCTGCCCTTAAAAGTCCTCAGATATTTCACCTATATCGGCCATTTTGCTTGGAAATATCATTTTAGGAAAATTCTGCATAAATCTCCAGCCTGCACACTGCAAACAAGAAAGACATAGTCCCTACCTCTTGTTCCAATAAGCATTATCTGTGCTTCCTCCCTGCTCTAACGTCCGGTCTATTGAGTCTTGCTTTGTTCTTTAGTCATGTTGCTAGTTGGCTCCTCACTATGGAATGGATTCCCAGCAGCCAACTCTGACCCTAGCCTCTGGTGTCTACATAGGCCCACCTGCCAGCCAAGCTCCATACAACATTTAAGGTGGGCTGGTTATGCAGATGCAATTAATATATTTCAGCTCCATATGTTGATGTCATAACTCCATCTGCAGTGAAACATGAACACATCTTTGATATCTGCTCCATGAGTTTTACCACAAGGAAATTCTTACCCCACTTCTGGAGAAGTGTTGCATTCTCTGGGGATTGTGTAAGTTTGGTATAGTGTAAGTTTGGTGTATTGTGTAAGTTTGGTATAGTGGTTAAGTGTGTGGACTCTAATCTGGGAGAACCTGGTTTGATTCCCCACTCCCCCACTCACAGCTGCTGGATGACCTTGGGCAAACCATAGTTCTGTCAGAGCTGTTCTTAAAAGAGCAGTCCTTGAAAGAGCTCTCTCAGCCCCACCTACCTCACAGGGTGTCTGTTGTGGGGAGGGGAAGGGAAAGGAGTTTGTAAGCCGCTCTGGGAATCTGAGTGAAAGGCAGGGTATAAATCCAATTTCTCCTCCTCTTCCTCCTTCTGTGAGTGTGCTGTATTCACCACTTGATGAGATATATACATAAAACGGCTAAAAGTTGCTTCCTGGTTTTGTGTTCACTCCAGACTTACTGGAAATATATAGGCCTACTTACCTAATTTCAAGAGTTCTGAAACTGCCTGATGGTTTCATTGATTTTCTGGACTCACTGCAAGAACGCTCACAGTGCTTCACTATTGTTCTCTGGAGCCTTTGTTTTCCTTCTTCTTCTTTGCCCCCACTACTACCTCCAGCCTCATTTGCCCATACTGATGTATTATCCCATTGGCTGCGGTGATCCACATGATTTTGGTTGAAAGTACCATAGCGCTGTATCTCATGTTGCAGATGCTTGTCAGCAAGATCACCTGGGTCACTGCAGCCAGTGGGATTAAATGGTGATACAAGAGCATGAGGCACAAGACAGGGTGAGAACACTCAAACAAAACTGAGCAACACTTGAACAATATAAATATTCCATGAAGCATGTATTTTCCTGACCGTTCATTTGGTTGTACTGAATTTGTGATTTTTCAAGCGGATACTGATGTTAGGAAATGTTCACTATGCCCCTGTTGACAACTCCCTTGTTTCTGTAGTTCAGGCCCCTGTAGGTAACTGCACGGCAGCGTTTGGTCCGGTTTGCAACATTTATGCAAGCCTTATTTAATTCAAGATTTCCTCACATCTTAAGCATCCTACATGTGTCACCTCAAATCAGTGGGAATGACATCGAAATGAACATAGATAGCACAGGGCTGGAAAAAGAATCCAAGAACTTCCACGATCCCCTTGCAGCAACGTAGGCCAAGATGCATACTGAATTCAGTCCTCTGCAGTATTGTTCAATGGGTTTGTTTGGTTTGGTTACCTTGGAATCTGTGGTCCTCAGTGATGCGCCTGCCTCTACCAAGAGCTGGCAGATACCACGATGGCGCTGGCAGGCTGCCATGTGCAGTGCCGTCTCACCCCTGTGTGTAAAAGAGAGAAAACTATCAGCAAGAACCATTTCATGCCAATTGATTTCTTTTGCCAGGGCACAACACATCGGCACTGCTAACACAGACACATTTTCCTTCTTTCGCCCTTGGACTCCCCAGTACATCAACATCAGGTACCAATGGTTTGAAAGATCCCTTTTTAAAAATTATTATTAGAATGCTTAGAGCCATGCATAGCACATTAAGTTCTCATCCAGACTGGAGTTCCATCTTAAACCAGCCATGAGATTTTTTTTTTTGCCTACCAGTTTGAATGCTAGGTAATCAGTGGTGAGTTTCCCCTTCTTCTGCCTCCCATGTTACTTCCTGTTCAATCTGAACAATAAGATCCTTTGGCTTCAGCAAACCAGCTGAGTTTTCTTTTAAGTCTGCAACCCGAAATTAACATTTACATCATGCAGTTCTCTGGATTCTGGACCTGAGTGACTTATAGTCGGCACAGTCTTTTTACATCTTCCTCCAAGATGTGCATTCTGTCAAACTCCTGGTATGATAGTTTCAAATCAGCACATTTCAAGAGTAACCCTTCTGTTGGATCTCTGATTCAAGTCCAAGGGAAAGGATTTAGCAGGACTGCTGCAATGCAAGTTGGCATTCTCAGCAAGATCTCCAACAGATTTTTTAAAAAAACTTTCATCCTGGTGCTACAGCCTTGAGAGGGACAGGGAAGAAACTACTTCTCCTGAACGAAAACTGAAAGATGCTGATGTAGGCTCTGGACAACCCAAGAACTGCATTAATTCCAATCTATTGGCAAATTCTGCATTGTATAGAGTGGCCGGAGCTCCAGTACAGCTTGTGCACACATTCCTCATTCCCTCCCCTTATCACTCCAACCCATTTCAAGCCCTACACTATATTGGGAAGTGCCTGGCAAAACAGGCTTTTATAATTGGTATATTTGCTGGAAGGGTTTGTTCCTTTCTTTTTCCCTGCTAAGAAGCAATCTAAAAGGAACCAGCAGCTCCCCATTAATCAGCCTAACTACTATTGGTCTAGCAGGAAAGATGGCAACAGAATGGGAGCCCTGGGTTTTGGAGCCTGTTTGATGAGCTCAGATTGGAGCTGAATATATTAGCCAGCTGTGTGGTGATTTATGGTGTTATATCTTTTCTTCCTGTCATCGAGGAACTCAAAGCAGCCTATAAGGTTTTCCTAAGTGGCTGAGACACTGATCAGCTCCAGACCTGCTTCTTTTCACAAAGAGGCTGCACCAGGTATCTTCCTACCCATTTCCTGGGTATTCTATGAGTCTGAATTCCTTAATACATGAGCAGATAAGGGAGTTTTTTTATCTTATGATTGATAGGGACAGGCTCTGGGCAGAGTTGGTCAGGAGTGATTTGGGGCTGGAGTGAGGCGGAGCAGTGCATTTTTTCCCACCATAGAGTAACGTTTTTTCCCACCATAGAGAACAATAGAGGGGACGGGGCAACCTGTTTGGGGGTCCGTAGAATTGGACTTCATGATCCAATCTTCTTGAAACATGGTGGGTATTTTGGGGAGAGGCCCCAGCAGCTACCCTGCAAGTCTGGAGCCTTTCCCTCAAACTCCCTCTCCTCCAGCCCCTCATATACCCTATGAGTTTTTGCCATGGACTTCAATGGCCCATAGGGTATAATGGGGCTGAAACTGACATTCGGCCTGCGGAATGACTCCCAAATGGGCTTGCATTGCCGAAACTGACATTTGGGGGTCATTCGGCAGCTGGAACAGATGTGGCCTGATTTGGCCCGACCTGAATTGGGCCAAAAAAAATTTATTTGCACACCTCTAGTGGGCACAAATGGCAGTGGTGGCAAACCCCTCCCCCAGCTCCCAGCGGGCCTGTGGAGGAAGAGAAGCGAGAAGCTGTTTAAAGTTTAAATCCCTTCTGTTTAGAGTCGCATGGCAGCACAATCTTTCCATTGTATTCTATGGGGCCCTTCTCGCTTTGCTCCCCCCCGCCCGCCTTGGCAGGCCAGCTGGGGAAGGGGAGGGGAGGCTTTTGAAGATCCCCCCCCTTTTGCTTCCCTTTCTGACACACTTCCAGTTATGTCAGGGGGCGTGGCATATTCTAATGATGCTATTCTATTATGCTAATAGGTACGCTAATGAGCTCCTGCACCTCTTTTTCTACAAAATGACCCCTGGAGTCGGTGAAATGTGAGTTGAGACTATGGACTCCAACACTGAGAGTTTGGCAGTCATGATACCTGCATGTACACAATGGCCAAGACCAATGTGTCTGGCAGGATTTCAGATATCCAAATTCACAATTCACAACAGAAGACTCAAATAAACGATTCAATGCAGAATTCATTAATTTATGGAGCGGGTGCAGAGGAGAGCGACGAGGACGATCGGGGGCCTGGAGCAGTGTTCCCTCTAAGCTGAGTTAGTGTGAGCTAGCTCTCAGTTTTTTTAGCCTCTGGCTCACACATTTTTGTCTTAGCTCAGGAAGGATGGCTCCAGAGCAAACTAATTGATGCAGTAGCCAAATCACTGGCTCACAACTTTAATGCCAGTAGCTCACAGGATAGAATTTTTGCTAACAAGACTCCACAGATTAGAGAGAGCATTGGCCCTGGAGACCAAGCCCTATGAGGAAAGGCTGAGGGACTTGGGAATGTTTAGTCTGGAGAACAGGAGGTTGAGGGGGGACATGGTTGCTCTCTTAAGGTATTTGAAGAGCTGTCACTTAGAGGAGGGCAGGGAGCTGTTCCTGTTGGCAGCAGAGGATAGGACTCACAAGAATGGGTTTAAATTAAGGGTGGAAAGGTACCAGCTGGATACTAGGAAAAACTTTTTGACAGTAAGAGCTGTGCCACAGTAGAATCAGCTGCCTGGGGGGGGGGGGGGTGAGCTCCCACTCACTGGCAGTCTTTAAGCAGCAGCAGGACAAACACTTCTCAGGGATGCTCTAGGCTGATCCTGCATTGAGCAGGGGGTTGGACTAGAAGAAGAAGAAGAGACTGGATTTATATCCCGCTCTTCACTACCCAAAGGAGTTTCAGAGCGGCTTACAAACTCCTTTCCCTTCCCCTCCCCACAGCAGACACCCTGTGAGGTAGGTGGGGCTGAGAGAGCTCTGACAGAAACTGCTCTTTTTCAAAAATAGCTGTGCCAGAACTATGGCTTGCCCAAGGTCATCCAGCAGATGCAAGTGGAGGAATGGGGAATCAAACCCGGTTCTCCCAGATTAGAGTCTGCACACTTAACCACTACACCAAACTGGCTCTAGAGGGCCTGTATGGCCCCTTCCAACTCTGAGATTCTATAATTCTATGATTTTTTTTTTAAAAAAAAAACATTCTCAGCACCTTCTTTTATTCACCTGGGGGAAATATGCGTGGCACTGAACTGGGGAGGAAAGTTGGGGAGAACTGGAGGAGGCAAAAGATGACTAATTAAAACAAACATCCAGCCATGGTGGTATAGTGGTCTGAGTATCAGATGAACGCTTATGGAAAAAAGCATGCTTCTAATCCTTACCTACAGTAACTACTATGGATGAGAACCAACCTTTCTTCCATAGGCATTCTTCAAAAGGATGGGAAACATCTTCGCTTCTGCGCTCACTATTTGCTTTCTACAGTTTAACAACCAGAGCTGTGAGTGCAAGAAGGTGACGCCAGAGGAGACTAATCTGCATTCAGTTGGCATCACTATCTAGGTTTGATTTGCTGTTTAGAAAAGGAAGGAGGTTTGGTTCTCTTTTTGCAGTTCCACAGAGCCCGTCGAGAGGTTGCCCTTTTTTGTTTGTTCGATGCTGAATTGAGTTTGTTTTTGTATCAAGAGAATGCTGATGCACATAACTGGAGGTGAGCTAGAAGAAAGCCAGTAAAAGAAATGGAAGGCAATGGGTCGGGACTTACGTTTCACTATCTGCCATATCCAGTAACTCTGAAGGACCTGCCAAAGGAAGCAAGATAGGTTACACGGTGTTTCTTCTGCTCAGCAACCTGAGGTAGAATCAAGTGTGGTGATCTGGTGAGGACTGAAAGTCCCATATAATAAGTCACCACCACCAGGTGCAAAATTCTGGACTGGATAATACATCCATGGGTTGCTCCCCTGCATATGGTGAAAAGCTGGATGGACAGCAGAAGTGCACCTAACCACTCCACTTACCTGATGTGTCTGCTTTGCCCCCAACACCATGAGGTGTCCAGGAGAGGATGCAACATTTGTATAGGGCCTATTCATATGCAATTTGATCTGTGTAGACCCATTTCATGTAGGTGATATCCCAGATAAAATCAAGAAACTGATCACATAATGTGAGCCTACCTGTACTGGACTGTACATGCATAGGATTTATTCAAGCATTGTGCCATCACATGAATGCTTGGATACATGAAAGGGGTGTGTGTGAAATTTACCAGGTGGGCAAGCAGGTGAGGCCCTCTCTTGTCTGACCCCACCCCACTTCACAGAAAGGAGCTATTGGTAGATATAGAATGTCTGGGGGGGGGGGCAACAGTGGGAGGACTTCTAGTGTCCTGGCCCTACTGGTAGACCTTCTGAGGGCACCTGGTGTTTTCGGCCACTGTGTGACAGAGTGTTGGACTGGATGGGCCACTGGCCTGATCCAACATTGGCTTCTCTTATGTTCTTATGTCTGATCTAGCTCTGCAGTTAGGCCAGAGCATGGGGGTAGTGGCTAGAGTGTCAGCATAGGACTCCACCACCCCAGATATTCATGTGCCCCACTCAGCCATGGAAATCACTGGATGACCATGCCAGTTAATCTCTCTCTCTCTCAGCCTAACATATCTCGCAGGGCTGTTGGCCTGAGAAAAAGGAGGAGGAGCAAACTTTGGCTGAGGACAGACTGGCGTCGTGTCCCGCTTCAGGTCCACTGTGCAAGCGGATGAGGCAGGCCTGTTCACACAGCCGCAGCTGCCTGGTGGAACCATGCCAAACTCACTGGGTCCCGCGGCGCTTTCTTCCTGCGGTAGCTGTGCACCAGGAGGAACTGGTGCCCAGCCATCTGGGTGAGCGTTCCTCCCACTTTCGGCCAGTGTGAACACGCGCTGGAACAGCGTAGCCACATGCCATGGCAGCGCTGCCAGGAACCGCCACAGAGTGTGGATGCCGCCTCCTCCCCGGTAGTCTCCCGCAGTGCTGCAGCCAGTGCGAATGGGGAGCCCCAGGATGAGTTGTCCCCGGGGCTTTTTCGCCCACTCGCACTGCGCTGCAGATCCCCAGTCTGTCCTCAGCCATTGTATAACCCACCTTCAGCTCTTTGAAGGAAGGGTAGGATTTTAAAAATGTGACAGACGAGTAGAAAGTTGTGGGACAGATAACTAGAAATGCAGAGCTATTTTTGGGCTGGAACTCACAGGAATGGAGTTCCAGCTGGCTCCTGAGTTGGCCACACCTAGCAGGAACTCATTAGCATAATAGTCCACACCCAACAGCAGAAACTCATTAGGACTGGCTACATTAGGGGTATGTGGCCTAACATGCAAATTAATTCCTGCTACAAAAAAAGCCCTGGGTTTTGACAACAAACAAGGTAAACAGAATAAGAAGCAAAAGGTGGGTGTGGCTGGATGACCGCTCTTCTGGTAACATGGGGGTGAGGCCTAATATGCTAATAAGCTGTGCTGTCAGTGGTGTGGTCTAATATGCTAATGAGTTTCTGCTGTTGGGTGTGGCCTATTATGCTAATGAGTTTCTGCTGGGCTTTTTCTACAAAAAAAGCCCTGTAGAAATGAATATCAAATGGATGGACAGAAGGATGGGAACACACACAGACAGATAAAAGTATGTGATGAATGGAGAGGAAGAGAAAGATATATACATATACAGATAAATGTACATATATGTATGTATGCATGTATATATATATATGTATGTGTGTGTGTGTGTGTGTAGGTAGGTAGACAGACAGACAGACAGACAGACAGATAGATAGATAGATAGATAGATAGATATCCTTAGCACAGGGAAACCTTTCTGAGCCTACTGACTTTAATGCATTTAGAAAGGTGTAAACTCCATTCAGGATTTCAGTGGTTGAGTAACAGTTCCCAAGGGAAGATCTGCATTGAAATCTGACAGACACAAGGGTCTTGCTCATGCAAAATGGAATCATATGGACATTTAAAAATTAATCTTCCCATTTAGTAAAATTCCTTACACAGGTGCGTCACCTGTTTTGAGCTGACTTCACAGTTTCCATTTTGAAAGGGTGTAGATATCCTGTTTTGCTCCCCTCTTTTTTAAAGAACAGGGGATGTTTTTCCCATGAATTCTAGGAATGGAATTTGGTGCAGTACCGTGACCTTTGATGCTTTTTGAGGGGGCAAAGAGACAGCCTTGATTTGAAGCCATGCCCTTTCTTACTCAGGCACATGTTTCTCCGGCATCCTCTCATGCTCCCCCACCCATCCAATTCCCCACCCTCCTCTTTTAGGCCTCTTTTATCTCAGTCTCCCTGGTGCTGCCAGCTGACCATTCCAAATCCCCCTCTGGCACGGGACAAAAGCTGCACAGATGTGGGAAAGGCTGGTGCTGGAGAAAGCTAATGGCACCATCATTCTGCCACAGCGGGGAGCTGGCTGTGTTACCCAGGGACAAGAAGGAAAAGAAAGAAAAGGGGGAACAAGAAAGAGATTGCAAAATAACCCCATAGAAATCCGGAAGGGAAATGCATGAGTGAGATTTCCATCAAGGAAAAAAGTGGGTAAGGGAAAACAGAGAGGGAGAGAGAGAGAGAAATGTGCAGGAAGGTGGAGATATAAATAAAAGGCTGAGGGAAATAAATAGAGTATGGTGGGGGATTCTCAGCTGAAAAGAGCCAAAAATACAAGAAGTGTTGGGGAGGATGCCCTGTGTGGACCTCTGTCTCTCCTTAATGTCTCCAAAAGCTGGTTTATCTCAAATTATTAACTCTTCCCCCCCCCCCTTGCCTTCACCTACACCAAACATACTATCTGGTGGTTCCACAAGGAAGCCAAGTGGCTAGAATCTACAGGACAGAGGGAGGGAGGGAAGTGAGAAGTCAGACTGCTGACCTTGCACAGGGCTTGCAAGGAGATACAGGAGGTATGAAAAGGGGACTGCAAGGGGATTTCCAAAGAATATGACACCGTCTCATTTAGGTGTGCTTTTAGGCAGATGTATATTTTTCTGAGGCTACCTTGGGTTCTGCCTTGTTATTAGAAAGGAGACTTAAAAGAAAATATCCTTACATATTTTTGTTTTTTTATATTATTTATAGTCAGCCTTTCTCACTGGGACTCAAGGCAGATTACTCAGAGTGAGTCGATTCAATCAACTTGATGAGGGCATTCAGTAAACACTGAAAAGGGATTTGGATTGTAGAACCAACAATATAACAATGGGTGGCAATTTTATTTATTAAAGAATCTATGATTCCTGCAATATATCAAACTGTTCCTTGGGAAGATGTTGGCAGCATCCAAATGTATTTATGCAGTAAATGTATTAATCTTTATTGCTTGTTTATTTATTTAATTTGTTTGTACCCTGCCTTTCTGTCCAATGGGGACTCAAAGCAGTTTACATCATTCTCCTCCATTTTATCCTCTCAACAACCCTGTGAGGTAGGTTAGGCTGAGAGTGTGTGACTGTCCCAGGGTCACACAGCGAGCCACGGCATGAGCAGGGATTTGAACGCAGGTCACGCAGATTCTAGTCCAATGCTCTTAACCACTACACACACTCTTGGTGGCCAGCTTATTATTAAACTAATTTTTCCATCATAAACTGAAAGCCCCAGTTCTTTCATAAGATCTACCAAAAACACACAACAAAGTCACCATGACTAGCAATGTTGCTGAAATTCATACCAGAGAACTCATAATGGCAAATTCAAGGGATCACCCTGTCCCCAAGTTTCACTGCAGCCACCCACCCAACTCCAGTGATGTTCAGGCTCAGCTCTTAATGAGCTCATTCCAGCTCCTGTTCTGTTTCCTAAAATATCCCCTTGTAGGTGTCTGCTGGTGGCCAGGGCCTTTGATAGCAACAGAGCCCTCACCTTTAGGAACAGAAAAGAACAAGAGTCCAGTAACACCTTAAAGGCTAACAAAATATGTGGCAGAGGATAAGCTTTCATGAGTCACTGCTCAATTCTTCAGACTTCCAAAAGCTCATACCCTGCTGCAAATTTTGTTAGTCATTAAGATGCTACTGGAGTCTTGCTCTTTTCTACTGCTGTAGACAGACTACCGTGACTACCCATCTTGATCTCACACCTTTAGGGCCAGGCTTGCCAGCATGTCTCTTTTTGACCCAGTGCTCTGGAGGGCTGTCACCGTCATCCGACTTCCTTGCTTCTGGGCCACTAGCCCACCTCCTCAGCAGTTGCCTCTGCTAGACAGGGTTTAATAGAAACTACAGCTGTGTAACAAACAACACTGCAGATAGATAGATAGATAGATAGATAGATAGATAGATAGATAGATAGATAGATAGATAGTGTTAATGATAGTCGGAGCAGTAAAGTCCATATATGTGAACAGAACCAAATAAGGACCAGCAGACTAAAAAGCCCTCCACAGAAGCAAGCTCCACTTAAAGAATAGGACTGGTTGCCTGTTAATACAAGGACCTTTTAGAACCACTGTCCTTACAAATGATTTCAGAAGCTGATGCAATCAATTTTGTGTATAATTTACATTAGTCATCATTACTGAGGAAGTTCAATGAAATGAAGTTGATAATATCTGGATTCTTCATTTATGCTACATGCAATTGAAGACTTCTCTGCTGAACTCATATCGTTTGATCTCTTCATGTGCTAGCTGTCATATGCTACATCTAACTTGAAAACTACTTTCCTAAACCTATACTATAAGCAATGTAAATTGAAGACTTCTTTGTTATACCTATATTTTTTTTGGTTCTATTCACATATATGGACTTTACTGCTTTGTCTATCATTAACACTATCATTATATATATATATTGTAGCGTTGTTTGCTACACAGCTGTAGCTGCTATTAGACTTAGACTGATTTCCCACAAGACGCTGCCCCGACGTTGTTCTTCTCTTTGCCCTGATTGCCTGCTTGAATTTCCCACTATTTGCCACGGGGCGCATTTTGACCCACGGCTCCGCCCGATTTCCTCTGCGGCTTCAGTGATCCTCAAAAAACAGGATCGCTGAAACCGTGGGGGAAATTGCATGAAGCCATGGGACAAAATGTGCCCCACGGCAAATAGTGGGAAACTGAAGCAGGCAATCGGGGAAACCAGAAGAACAACGCCAGGGCAGCGCCTTGTGGGAAATCGGTATTAGATTTCTGACTGTGTTTTCCGCTATTGTGTATGTTTCTGCTAGACAGGAGCCACCTCCTCCTCACAATGAAGGTGGACTAGAAGATGGTCCAGGCACAGAAGGCAGAGATAGAGAGAAGAAGAGATTGGATTTATACCCCGCCCTTCACTATCCAAGGGAGTCTCAGAGTGGCTTACAAACTCCTTTCCCTTCCCCTCCCCACAACAGACACCCTGTGAGGTTTTCCTTGAGAGAACAGCTGGTACAGAGCTATGGCTTGCCCAAGGTCATCCAGCAGGTGCAAGTGGAGGAGTGGGGAATCAAACCGGGTTCTCCCAGATTAGAGTCCACACACCTAACCACTACACCAAACTGGCTGCCACTGCACTCATCCCTGGATTACCCTCTGTGTAAGGAGGAGGTGGCATCAGCCATGGGAAGAATGGTACCAGTACGGATGGAGAAGCCACTGTCACCTCCCCACCTTGTCCTGAGAAGGAGCTGGCCACTCTGCTCCTGAACTTATGCCTGAGCTGTCCTATTTATGAGGACTCCCTCTTCTTCTGCAGGGGGAGGGCAGCCCAGGTACAAATGAACACACTCACAAACACACACAGAGATGCCTCATACTGAATCAGTATTGCAAAAGGGACTATCCATGATGTGTGACACTATAATATACTCTAATAACAAATTACACCCACAAAAGTTTTTCCTTGCTTTTTTTGTGCATTCACATTTTGTTGTCAAAATTCATACGAGAAGAGTAACAATATACTTTAACGAACCATAACGGCATGAAAATACTATAGTCAATTAGGTCAAAGATGCAAGTCATACGATTTCTACCAATGATATAAAATTTCTTCCACAGTTCCAAGGTGCAAGACGCAATGTTGCTCATAGATATGCACGGTAAAAGAGCGTGAATACACAAAAAAAAAAGCAAGGAAAAACTTTTGTATATGTCATTTTTTAATTAGAGTATATTGTAGTGTCATATATCGCAGGTAGTCTTTTCATCGCAGGTTGTTGTGACTGTGATTGCCTTCTGGCCTTTTTATAGCAAATCAGACCATCGATGTTTGTTGGAAGCAGCTCTCCGGGGTCTCTGGTAGAGGACTTTCACATCACCTCCTGCCTGATTCTTTCAACTGGAGATGCTGGGAATTGAACCTGGGACCTTCTGCATACAAAGCAGAGGCTCTTCCAGTGAGGCACAGACCCTCCCCAAATGCATCAGCGGCTGTCTCCTCATCGCACAGAGGAGAGGAGTTGGCAGCTGCTGCTCTGCTCATGCCTGGATGGTCCTCTTCATGATGAGGGGGAGGCGGCAGTGCCAAGGCGCCCCCTCACTCAGCCATCATGATCAGCCCCAAAGGGTTGATCATGCTGAGTTGAAAGGGTATCATGTGATGTGGGACGGTGATGTGACATAGGCCGAAAGTGACCAGAGTTTCCAGGGCCATTTTAAGTTTCCTGAGCAAGACTTGAGACTCACATGAGACACCCCATTAACGCGGGGGACCAAGGGAAACGTAACTCTCAATACTATTTGGCTTAACCCTTTGAGGCAGAAACCCATTAGGAATCCTATTTCTCAGGCTCCCTGTCACTGGACCTTCCCAATAATAACGGTTGCAAATGAGCTGAAGATCATACCTCCGTTGTTGCAGCAAGCCCTTCACCTCAGCCTCTCCTCCTCCCACAGTCACTGTAAGGCTTTGGGGGAGGAGGGAACAGTGATGAGAACTGGAAGAGATCTCCTTGTGCATGCCATAATATTGCTGTTATGTATTGGGGCTGGAACATTACAGGACAGGTTCTACCAGAGTCTGGCTGAGCTTGGTGCTCAAGAACAATAGCCCACCACGACTCTGGAGGTGGCCAATGAGGAATTAATGGTTCTGACAATAGCCTATTGGTAGTTGTTTGGTAAGTGGGTGGAGTTGCATGCTACTTAAACAGGGCCATTGCCCTGGGTCTTTTGCCTTGTTCTTGCTGAATCACTAATAAAGCAGAGCTGATCACTAGGCTGGGGGTCGGACCATCCATGGAACACAGTACTTAAGGCCAGTTTGGTGTAATGGTTAAGTGCGCGGACTCTAATCTGGGAGAACCGGGTTTGATTCCCCACTCCTCCACTTGCACCTGGCTGGATGACCTTGGGCAAGCCATAGCTCTGAATCAGCTGTTCTCTCAAGGACAGCTTGGGAAAGAGCTCTCTCAGCCCCACCTACCTCACAGGGTGTCTGTTGTGGGGAGGGGAAGGGAAAAGGAGTTTGTAAGCCGCTCTGAGACTCCAAGTGAGTGAAAGGCGGGGTATAAATCTAATCTCTTCTTCTTCTTCTTGTTCTTCTTCTTAACAATTGCTAAGCTTTGGGGAAACAGGAAAAAAGCCAAGGTTTCCTGACAGTTCTCCAAGAAAGCTTGGGAGGAAAAATATTCACTACAAGGCAAGTAGGAGGAGGAGCTCTCCCATCACTAGTCATAACTGCCAACATTTTTAATACAGTATAAGAAAACGTGACTGCATGATCTATTTTTTCCCTTTGTGTGGTGCTCCCCAACTGCACAAAATGACACAGAGGAGAAGAGGGATAGCGTGTCTATTTTGAGTAGCATGCATATGTTTACTGCACCATCAACAAGCTCCATGGGATTTCTTCTTCACGGCACTCTGTGAAGCAGCATATTGCTAAGCATAAGTCAACCTTTAGAAAGTTGACTTAGGGCCATTCCCCTGTTCCTGGAGTAGAATGGTGAGCCTAAGCATCTTCTGCTGTAGTTAATTTCTTTCCCAAGGGAAACTATGGACTTCTTTTTTTAAGGCTACGTGGAACTCATATGTCGATATGAACCCGTGTTCCCATGTACAAAACAATAATGACTTGGATCCCACTGAGCATGTCTATCAGAAGGACAGCAAAGGAATGTGACTTCTTTGCAGCCCCAAAATGCTGTTCCTGGAACAGGGGACGCCCAGGAACAGCTTGAGGGGAGAGCTGGCACCCCCCCCCCCATTCTGTCACCAGAAATCTTCCAAGGGATCCAACATGTTCCTTCATGCATGAGCTCCTCAGAACAAGCAAGCTCTACTTCACTATGACGTCCACATGAAGACACCTCAGTGAATCAGAAGTTGCTTACTCCACATGAACCAGGATTCCAGACTGCAATGTGGGGCTTTTCCACATTCTCATTTTCCTCGATTGTGCATTCCTGTTGCTTTTTTTTGGGGGGGGGGGGGCTGTCCTGCATGTGTTTTGCTCCCTCTAGTGGTCAATTTGATATTGCATTGCTTTATGTCCTGCATAAAAACCTGCAGTTTAAATCTGTAGGGAGATATGCTGGACAAACTGTTATAATACTAAACTGGCCACTAGAGGGAGCAAAATACCTGCAGAATAGGGGCAGAAGCAACAGGAACATACAAGCGAGGAAAATGAGAATGAGGAAAAGCCCTAAATTGAGGTTTGGAATACAGTTACTGAAGCACCTACATTTGAATGCCACAGTGAACTGGAGCTTCGGAACAACAAGCCGTTTGCAACCCGATTGGAATGTAATATGTTTTCTTAACGTCCCATCTAACTCAACAAGTTGATCAGAGACAATAATGGCATTCGAATCTGTAAAGATTTCTGCCTGCTCACTCACCATGCTCCAGGATGTATTTCACAATCTCCCCATGACCGGTCTTGGCTGCGTGGTGAAGCAAGGAACAATGGTCAGGGCCCTGGATTAATAGATTAGCTCCCTTTTTACAGCATTCTATGAACTGGAACATAAATGCAGAAAGAAAAGACAAAATACTGTGAATTCGTTATTTTCTTTCCCATAAGCAGTTAAAAACAAAGGGTGCTGCTTAAGAAAAAAATGACACTAGAAGACAAATACCAAAGTCTTTTCCTAATGAGTTATATGAACATAATGAAAGATCCTGGGAATACGGGATTAAACATTGGAATTTCTCAGTCCTAGGATTAAGGGATTAAATGCTGGGAACCAAAAAGGACTGAGGACCAATTCACACAACTCAACTAGTATCTTGAGAACATGGGCTGATGAAACCTGCTTGCAATGAATTTATGGTATTCTTGCATCCCAGCAGCTCAACACATGTTTCTACAAGTTAGTGCAGATCTACCAAAAGTAGATCAGACAATGGCACCAAAAGTTGTAAAACTGTTCTCATGCTGAAACAAGTACATTTTCATCATCATCCCTAGCAAAGCTCACTTTTACATTTGCTTGGCTTTCATTACATCACCGGGGAAGTGTGAGGATTGATCCACATGTATATTAGACATGGGAGCAAAACTTGAGTTCTTCCCATGTTGAGTCCAGTTGCGTGTGTCACTGCATGAGACTGGGTCGCTTACAAATGAACATGTGTTCTCTATCTTATTTTTATATATTGTAACATTTTTACTGCCACTTTTTGTTCTCTACCTTTTTGCTACAGCTTTTGCAGATTCAGTGGTACTGTGTACTCATGACGCCTTTGCGTCCATACATTATTAGCATGTACAATAATGATATGTATAATATAGGCAAAATGCATACTACTGATTTTATGTTGTACTGAATAACAATGCAATTTTTATGAGAAAAAATTGATGCAAGGGAACAGAATACAGCACCAAAAAAAAAAAATTGTGAATTTGATTTGCACAGAGGAAAAGTAAAATTGGAACAGGAACAAAACTGCAGGGGTAAGAAGTTTAAAATTGTTCCTCAGAACACTGCAAACCATTTTATGTGAGCTGGCACCAGCATACAAGTTCACCCACAGGAAGAGAGCCGACAGCTACGATGATTTGGAGTAGCCACTCAGATACTCACATGAAGAAGCTCTTATCCTGCACAAAATTTTAGGGCTGATCTACAGAAAAATAATGAGATGGCATAAAGACTGGGGACAGGCTGAGCTTTCAAAGGCTGTGGGAAATATTCCTCATCAGCCAAGATGGTGTGGTGGGAAGGGGGAGTCTAGAAAATAAGTCTTATCAGGAAAGGTTGAGAGAGCTGGCAAGGTGTGTCCTGGAGAAAAGAAGTCAAGCAACTGGAAGAGGCCAAAGATTCTTTTCTGCTGCTCCAGAGGACAGGACTGGACCTAAAGGGGTTAGGTTACAAGAGGGTAGACTTTGGGTGAACATTAGGAGAAACTTTATTTCAATTAGTAAGAGCAACTCGACAGTGGAACCAAACCTACCCTCCCTCCAGGAGAGGGAGGCTTCCTCGGTAGAATGTTCTAGCTTTCAATTTACTGCATTCATCAGAGGGCTGATCTAGATGGCCTATAAAGATGACTTCCAACTCTAGAAGTCAATGCCCACCTCATAACGTGGGTAGGGGTCTGCTCAGCTGAATGTTTTCTACACGGACATTTCTGATGGCTAACTTGCCAGGACAAAAAGTTGTAGCCTAACATCCTCCTTCATTTTGTGCATGCAGCACCTTGATGCCACAGAGCATTCAAACATATGCCCCCCATCGCCACTACCACTTGTGCGTGTTAAGTGCCATCAAATCACTTCTCTATGAATCAATGGCCATCAAATCATCCTGTTGTTAACAGCCTTGCTCAGGTCTTGCAAACTGAGAGGTGTAGCTTCCTCGATTGAGTCAATCCATCTCATCTTGGGTCTTCCTCTTTTCCTGCTGCCTCAACTTTTTCTAGCGTTACTGTCTTTTCCAGCATCACCAGCATTCTGAAATACCCGAGACCTGTACCAGATGTGATTATCCCCCCCTATACAGGTCCATTGACTTTTAGATTACAGCAAAAGGACTCCAAAAATTGGGATTCTTAGCATGTTCAGTTCTGATTGTATAGCCTTGATTGTATAGTTCTTTTTTTTAATAACATGATGATTGCGCTTTGTGTGCCATGATCCATAATGTGGAAAACTGGTGTCTTACTGGAGGGAAGGTACCATCGCTTTAGTAAACAGAATGGATAACTGTACAGAAACCCAGAACAGCATGGAACATTTTTTAAAAAAAGAATGTTCATTGCAAGGATCCACTTTTACTCCTGACTACCTTTACCTAGGGGCCAAGTGTCTCGGAGGTGTATGTCAAAAGCTAACTGCTGGAGTAATAGAGCTGTCACCATTATAAATGACCCAAAGAAGCCTTAACTAGATAATATTGTGGTCATTTATCAAAAAACCCCTCAAGCACAGGTACAATGTTCACAGATTGCCAGTCCTGCTAGAGGTTGTTAGCACATGGAGACAGATTTACGTACATGTATCTGAGGCTGGTAACTAAATTAGACTTGAATCCCCCATTCTGATGGCCATTATGATACATTTAAAGGGGGTGGGGTGATAAATGACCACTGTGATGACATCGGGACATGGGCTAAATTAAACTAGAGAGGGAAAGGGAGGGGGACTTGACACAAGGCCCCAATTTGACCAGCAGCCCTGGGTTATTTCCTCCAGTAGTGTTCTATTAAGGAATAGATTGGGCATTCAAAGGGTTGCGTCCCAGGTATCTGTTCTGTTATTGGCTGAGATTTCCTCCGGTGCAAGAGGTTCTTCCATTAGTGAGTCTTTTGCATCAGGGAAAAGGTTTCTTGCACCAGAGGGAGGCACCACCCTAAGTGGAACAGATACATGGGATCCAACCCCAACTATTCTCCAAAATACTAACTGCTCTTCTCTGAAGAACATAATATGGGACCCCGGTAGACTGTGAAGAGATCAGTAGCTGACTGTAACCCAGAAGTCATTTCAGTGCATGCAGCTGGGGGGAAAAATGCATTGCTACAATTGTGGAAATTTCTAGCAGGGATCCCCAGTAATACTCAGGGGCAGCAAAGGTTGTGAGATACATTCCTCACAAAAAATAGTCCCCATTGACAGCTGGGGTACATCGAGGGTATTTTGAATGCCTGAATGTCCCCAACTATCCAAAACTGAAAATTACTGATGAGAAGAGCTCTAGGTAGAATAAAAGAAGGATATAATTATTGAAATCAAAATACATCAAAATAAATCAGCCAATTATGCTACTGATTCCACAGCCAGAAACATGTAACTTTTCATTGTAGCCTTTTACGGCTGAAAAACAAGAGATGCAGTTGCAGGCGTCAGCTTCGTAAAGAAAGGAATTAAGAATGCCCTCCCGTTTTCACACTGACAATTATGAGACAGACACAGGAGGACTTGGGAGTTCCCAGACCTGCTTAACATCTGAACTGCATTCCCAGCAAATACTGACATTGCAATGAAGCACAAAAGGGAGCGGGAAGTAATGTACTATAAGACTGGTCATAAATCATATCAAGAAAGGGTCAGCCATGGTGCCTGTTACTTAACACTCACATCTATACTGACTGATCTGAAGTTGTAGTATTGCTACAACTACTCTCTAGGGGCAGCTGTGATTGCTTCGTGTTTAGTCATAAGTAAATTCTTCAGCTATATCTTGGTCTACCTTGAGCGTTACAGCAGAGAATACTGTGGCATGAATGGCAGACCTAATGTGGTGCAAGCCTTGATTTGATCAGAGACATGGTAAAACAAGGGCCCCCAACCTGATTCCTGTGGGCACCTTAACACTCCCTAACACCTTTCCTGGCACCCTGGTGGAACCTGATGGGGCTTCTCATTGGCCCTTCGAAAACTGATTAGCTGAGCAGATTTTAAAAAAATATTGCTACAGGTGCAGCTGCCTCCACAGATAAGGATCTTCACTGTGTGACTGAAGGTTGACTGTGTGTGTATACACAATAAAATATTTTAAAACAGCATTTTAAGGACATCCTGCTAAACAGAGCTTCTGCCTGAAATGCTGAAATTACTATTAGCGTCATCTATAACATCACTCCCTGACCTTGTGTAGTTTTCTCTGCCTTCTGCAGCAGCCATTTGATGGCTGCGTCCATCACCCTGTATCAGAACTCCAAAGGCACCTGCAGACTCAAAAAGGCTGGGGTCCCATGCTAGAAGATAGCACCCCTTTTCATAATTTGACATTTTATGTTGGAGATGATTGTGAAATCCAGTGGGATTTGGCAATGAAAACAGGGTCTCCACTCTCATGGAGCAGGCTGAGTCCTATTACATCATCAAATTCAAATCCTGGCATTGAGACATTTCTCTAACACTGCAATCCTATGTAGAGTTATTCCAGTCTAAAGCCATTGATTCCAGTGGTCTTAGAATGGAAAAACTTTGCACAGGATTGCCCTGTAAGTGTCTGGAGCAAGTCTCAGTCCAACAGTGTGTATGTTCAGAAACAGTAATAGAAGATCTTAGGACTGAATCACAAGGAGTGGAGAGTGACGGAACTCTAAACAGGATGGAACAGTGGGATGGAACTCTTCACTAACTTCAGTGTCACTGGACTGCTGCACTTCTTATTTGGTTCTGTGCTCTTGCGTTCTGCAGGTGATGCTTGTTGTATTTTTGCTATCTGTCTTTATCTCAGCACAGGTAACATTTTGAGTTGAAAGAAAAATAACAAACTGCCCTTATACAGAACTACACAGCAATAATAAATAGAAGACATGAGACTTCCTTCTACTTACTTTTAGAAAATCACCAGCTATTACTGACTGTAAAAGTGCTGTAAAGGACAAAAAGGGGAAATTAGTATTAATGGTGTTTATTTGCACTAATGTGCTCATGCTCTTTGAGCGTGTTTAACTATAACCAAAATAAGGCTCTTCTGCAAGGTGCTGGTGTTTCACGTATTGTGAATTTTCATCCCTAATGTTAGTCTAACAAGATCCAGGCATGCTCAGTAGGGATGGGCACAAACCACATTTTTGCAGTTCAGCCTGGTTCATGGTTTGTGGCTGAACCACGAGCTCAACAATGAACCCATATGGACCAGGAAGTTGGTTTGCGAAATGACCCAGTTCATATTAGGCTGTGAGCCATTTAAAGTTTAAACCCCTGCTTTCTGTTCCCTGAGGCTTTTCATGGGGAGCAGAAAGCAGGGGACCATTTGAACCACTGCTTTCTGTCCCCACAAAAAAGCCATAGGGAGCAGAAAGCAGTGGTTTAAATGCCCCCCTGCTTTCTGCTCTCCATGTAAAGCTGCAGGGAGCAGAAAGCAGGGATTTAAACGGCCCCCAGGGCTTTTAATGGCCCTGCCACTCAGCTGTTTGGTTTAAATGCCCCCCTTTTTGATTCCTGTGGCTTTTCACGGGGAGCAGAAAGCAAGGGTTTAAATGGCTCCCAGCCATTTCACCCTCTGCTTTCTGCTCACCATGGCAGCGAGCCGAAAGCAGAGGGTGACATGGCTGGGAGCCATTTAAATCCCTGCTTTCTGCTCCCCATGAAAAGCCACAGGGAGCAGAAAGTTATGGTTTAAATGGCCCCCAGCCATTTATACCATATAGATGAGCAGCAGGGAGCCCTAATTTCTGATCTTTATGAACTGCCATGAACCAGCACAAACTACATCAAAATTCATGAACATTCGTGAATTACTTCATGAACCATGAACTGGTGAAAATTTGTGACAAACTTTAGTTTGTCAGCCAGTTCATGCCCATCCCTAATGCCCAGCTCTGAGCGCACTTTTGCAGCTGAGGCTTAAAACCAACACATACAATGAATGAAAAAGCAACATTGACTAGGCAGAGACAGCCAGGTCTCTTCCACAATCCATTTTGCATTTGAAAGTTTCACGTGGCCCTTCACGAAAGCAGATCAAAGCTGCTTTTTCTGGGGGGACCTCATTTTTGAAAACTGTTTCTGACAGCAGCAATACACATGCAAAGAACAAGTGAAACCATAGCTTTTCTTGGACAAATTCATAGTGGGACGATAAGAATTTAAACCTATAAATATGTTGAGGCTGATGCAGAACATGGGTTATGAATTGTGAGATTTTGTTGGTGGGAGGGGAAATCTGGCAGAAACATCTGATCAGGGTAGTTAAAGGGTGGGGAGAACTAAACTGCCAGTCATCCTCAGTACTACACAGTACTACACAGAATCTTTGTTAAGTTACAGAACAGATAGTATGGAATAGAAAAATACAAAGGTAAAATTTAGTACACAAAATAAATAGTCAACTCCAACGTGATGGTATTTGTTAGTAGTTTATTTTATTTGCATTATTTATAGTCCACCTTTCCCACTGGGACTCCAGGTGAATTATGCAGAGTGAGTCAACAGAATCAACAAGATGGGACTTTCAATAAACAGTGAAATAGGATGTGG
The DNA here is from genome assembly GCA_029233225.1 of Lepidodactylus listeri. Lineage (NCBI taxonomy): Eukaryota > Metazoa > Chordata > Lepidosauria > Squamata > Gekkonidae > Lepidodactylus > Lepidodactylus listeri. The sequence goes on from JARCFY010000008.1 coordinate 28,248,517, forward strand.
GTTGCAGAACCAACCAGAAGTCTAAAAACAGGACCGAAGCAAAGCATAAGTATTAACATTACTGTTTTTTCCAATGACTCTTGTCTTCTAATGTGACCAGAGTACGATTGTCTCAGCTTGGTTATTTTAGCTTCTAGGGAGAATTTAGGCTTGAACTCCAGACATGTTTACACACTAGTAAATATATGTCAAACCATGTATGGGGGAAGAAGAAAACACACAATGGGCAAAGGAATGGTGAAGCACCCTCTTTCCTTCTCACCTTCACTACTGTGCTCCAAATCATGTCCACCTGAAGATGTTTTGGGGTTTCCCCCCACACACACAGTGGCATGTAATACATGATAACTCAACCCAAAGTGCTGTTCTGCACAGAGATTTTTGTCTCAACTCCACAGGAGCTGGGCAGCACCCCAAAGACCAACAACATTTATTCTAATGTAAGCTTTAGAAGAAGGTCAGAGCTACCTTCTTCAGATGCTTGAAGAGTACAGCAATTGGGCCTGCTGTTGTATACAGCAGAACAAAAGAATAAGCACAGGCAGCGTGGCACAAAATTTTCTTTGTGCCGTGCTGGTGGCTCCACGGAATGGATTCCACTCACAAGGACCCTCGTTATCACTCAAGGAATTAACCCACTAATGTGTTACAATTATTGCAGGAAGAACTACAAGACAAAGGGACAGAAGCCAGCACAGAAACTAACTCATGTATCTCATTCACAGCACAAAAGTATATAAGAAATGGATATTTTCCTTGCAAGGAAAAGCTTAAGGACATGTTCTCCTTTCATCTCTTGCTTACATAGCACAGAAAATGTAACATCCAAAATATAACCAACAGAGTTTTCAAACACCAGATATACCAGCAGTGGAACTCTTAAGGCAAGTTTTGTGCCAATATATTTACCCGTTCTGAGAAACACCCAGCAGCTATTTTAACTGAGACACATGCTGAGCTTTCTTTTCTTCTTTTTTAGGATAAAAAAGACAGAAAAGAGCATGCCCACAACCAAAACAGAGGGGAGAACATGTTTTTCTCGGAGCAGCAGGCTCAGTTTGTACCTTCATCAGCTTCTGCTCAATGATGTTTCAAAACTGATTAGTGCAAACTGGATTTGATCTCTCCTTTAAAAGCTGTCTCTTGTTTGCTATTCATGCAGCCTTATCTTGCCCTCTCCTCTTTCTCGACAGGCTGAAAACATTCGCTTCAAATTAGGCGCCTATAACAGAGGAGAGGCTACAAAGCCCAGCCCTCAGCTGAGGTCGAGCAGCAAATATCTTTACCCAGGTTTATGATCTCGGACATTATGTTTTCTGTCTGTACTTATGGGGTTTGTTTTATTGATGCCTAAAATCCAAGAAAAGGATACATCAATACAATGCCAGATATGGGTTTGCTATCCTTCCAGCTTCCTCTTTTTTCTCATCAAGCGGCGTTTGGGGAATGCACAACACAATGACATAATAACATCACACATTTCCTTTTACTCGCCACAGGGCAGCTGCCTACCGGGGGCGGGGGGCGATAAACTGCATGATGCCACTATGTGGAACTAAAGGGTATGGATCCCACAGAACAGGGTTGCCAGCCTCCAAGTGGGAACTGGAGATCTCCTGGAATTACAACTGATTTCCAGACTATAGAGCAGGGGTGGTCAAACTGCGGCTCGGGAGTCACATGCGCCTCTTTCACACATACTGTGCGGCTCCCGGCAGGACAACTGGGGAAGTGAAGGGGAGCCATGCTTTTTCTGTCTCCCTCCCTCCCTCATATTTGATTTCTTTATTTCTCTTTCTCTCTCTCTTTTCTTCTCTTTCTCTCTCTATTAAAAAAAATCAATATCATTGAACAAATACATATGATTATCAATATCTGTTTTTACCCCTTTGTTTTTAGTTTTGGCAGTCTCATTTAATGTTACTAAAAAGCAAATTTGCAGATCTTTGTAATAAAAACGTGTGTAATATTTATTCATGTCTTGAGGCTCTCAAATATCTGATGTTTATTCTATGTGGCTCTTACACTGAGCCAGTTTGGCCACCTGTGCTATAGAGACAAGTTGTCCTGGAGAAAAGGGCTGTTTTCGAGGGTGGGCTGTATGGCATTATGCCCCACTGAAGTCCCTCCCCATACCATACCCCACCCTTGCCAGGCTCCCCCCCCCCAAATATCCAGAAATGCCCCAACCTAGAGTTGCAACCCTACCACAGACTCATTCTGATAGCAGTGGTGCTCTCCACTGTGGTACACACAGAGAAGAGCCTCTTGCATCAGAGGAAGCCTCCTTGCACTGGCAGGAATGCCAACTGCCACCACGGGCTCCCAGGCAAAGGGTACCATATGCCCTGCCTCCTGTTACCAAAACCCAAACCAAACACTTTTGTGAAAACAAGTCACATGACTTGCCCAGTCTCATGAGCCCCCAGAGTGACTGGTCCAGTGCCCTTGAATTTTGTCCCCATATTCCCTCCGCCCACCCCTGGCAGCCTTGTGATCTGCAGAAAGCACCACTGCTAGTGGAACGTTGTGTTGGAATAACAAAGCAACTCAACGTGTTCACCTGGACATTGAGGGTAGGGATGCCAGGCCCCAGGTAGGGGTGGGGAATCCCCCAATTTTTGGGGCTCCACCAGACAGCAGCCATCTGGCCAGCAGGGGGAAGTTCTGCCCCCCCCCCCACTGTTTCTGAGTGGGTGCCGCTGGCTCCTGCCCTGCAAGCTGCAAATTTGCGAATTTGCAGCTTGTAGGGCAGGTGCACGCAGCATCCACTCTTTCTCCAACCATTTAACAGGAAGGTTCCCTATTTAAATGGTTGGGGAGAAAGGGTGCATGTGCGCATTCGGTGCTGCGTCCCCGATGTGATGACATCACTGAACATGGCATCATCATGTTGGGAACGGCCCTGCCCTGGAATAGCTGGCCACGGGTAATATAGATTAATCTGTGTTAGAGTGCCCTGCCCTGTATGTCCCAGGCAAGCCTCAGTTTTGTCAGACCTCAGAAGCTAAGCAGGGTCAGACTTGGTTTGTATTTGGATGGGAGATCTCCAATGAAGTCCAGGGAAACGATGCAGAGGCAGGCAAGGGCAGACCACCTCTGTTCATCTCTTGCCTTGGAAACCCTACAGGGCTGCAATAAGTCAGCTGTGACTTGACAGCACTTTACACACACACACTTAGTCAGGGCTCCGTTGGGGCCGGAGCGAGCCGGAGCGCCGCTCCGGGAGAGAAGGGGCCGCGGCTGGCCGCCGGCCCCGCCAAGGAGCCCCATCCTGCCCCCAGTCACCTTCCCTGGGGCAGCGGCTGGCCGCTGGCCCCGGAAAAAAACCCCTCCCTCCCCCAGTCACCTTCCCCGGGGCCGCGGCTGGCTGCCGGCCCCGCAAAGGAGCCCCCTCCCGCCCCCAGTCACCTTCCCCGGAGGCGGCCGAGAGGCGAGCCCGGCAAAGGCCGGCTGGGGGAGCCGCTTCTGTGACCGAAGGGGGGGGGGTGTCTTCTGAAACCAGCAAAACTTCTTGCAAAACTCGCCTCCCACGCGCAGGACTGAGATGGGGCTCTTCTGGAGAAAGCGGTTGCGGAGACGGAAGACACGGAGCTCGGGTGCGAAGAGCCGGGAGTTTCCTTGCCGCCTCCGCTCGGCTGGCGTCGCGCTCTCGCCTGGCCCCTGCTGGAGACGGGCGGAGGGCGCGGCAATGGCAGGCTCCCGCCGGGAGGCAACCAAGAGGCAATGCGCAGGGGGTGGGGGAATGGGGGGGTGCCACACCGGCCAGGCAGCCCCTGAATCAGCCAGAGGAGCCCCCCCGCCTTCTCTTCTGCGTGTCTGCCCCCGTCCTCCCCGGGGCGTTTCTGTGGGAGTCCGGCTGGAAAGGCGATCTCGGTGCCTGTGGGGGTCGGGAGGCTCGTCGGAGTCTTGGTAGCCAGCCGCAGCCGCGGTCCCGGCTGGAACGGGTGTGTTAGAAATGGGGTTTGTTGACTGGGTCGGTGGGGAGAGTCGTCCCTCCCCGGTTTTCCAAAAGGCCCTCTCTCCCCCCACCTACCTACCTGTTCCTTGATTCCCCCCTTCCTCCCTCTCTCCCCCCTTCTTCCTTCCTTTCTTCTCTCTCTCTCCCCCCACCTACCTACCTACCTACCTTCCTGTTCCTTCCTTCCCCCCTTCCCCCCTTTCTCCCCCCTTCCTTCCTTCCTGTCTTCTCTCTCTCCCCCCCAACTACCTACCTACCTTACTGTTCCTTTCTTTCTTTCTTCCTTCCCCTTTCTTCCTCCCTCCTTCCTTCCTTTCTTTCTTCCTTCCCCCCTCCCTCCTTTTTTTTCTTTCTTTCTTTTCTCTCCCCCACCTACCTACCTTCCTTCCTGTTCCTTTCCTTCCTTCCTTCCCCCTCCCTCCCTCCCGTCTGGCCTTCTGACACACTGCCCATGACGTCATTCCGGTGACGTCAGGGGGTGTGGCATATGCAAATGAGTTATGCTAATGAGCTCCTGCACCTCTTTTTTTACGAAAGGACCCCTGCACTTAGTTAGAATTGCCCACTTAGAACACGCTTCTGTTTCTTCTTCTACCTCCAAAACTGCATTTGAATGTGAATATACTTCAATAAAAGGAAGCTCTTTACTGGCTTGAAGAGAGGGTAGGGCTGCCAACTTCCAGGCATGGCTTGGAGATCTCCTACTATTACAACAAATATCTGGACAATAGAGATCTGTTCCCTTAGGTTGCCAACTTCAAGGTGGCATATAGGGTTGCCAGGTCCCATCTTCTCCATGGTGGGGAGATTTGGGGGGTATTCTGGGGACTTCCCTTGAAATGCTGGGGGGGAAGTGAGTACCCTCCATGCCTGCTGCAAGCTACAAATTTCCAGCTTGCAGGGCAGTAGCTGGTGGTCCTCCCTTGGAAACAACATACATGATGCCCTGCTAGGGCCACAGATGACTGTTGGGGTGGGCTTCCCCCCACCTGCCAAATCAGGAAATCCCTGCCCCCAACTGGGAACTGGCATCCCTAGCGGCACCTGAAGATCTTCCACTATTACAGTCCCCCAGAAGAAAATGGCTGCTTTGGAGGGTGGACTCTATGGTATTATGCCCTGCAGAGGTCCCATCCCGCCCCAAACCCTGCCCTCCCAAGGCTAGACCCCCAAAATCTCCAGGTATTTTCCAAACCACAGCTGGCAGTCCTAAGAGAGGGTTTCACCACATGTGATTCCACACCTTCCTAACTTTGCAGCTTTGCTCTACTAACCAATTCCAAATAATAGTAATGAATTCCAGCCATGAAAGCCTTCAACAACATATTGGACACCTCTATGGGGAGGAAACGTTTCAACAGATCCAGAGAGTAGAACCATTTTTCTTCTCACATTGACACAGAGAGTACTCCATCTTTCTGCATTATACCTCTGAGAATGCCAGTCACAGCTGCTGGCAAAACGTCAGGTACTACAATGCCAAGATCACGGCCATACAGCCTGGAAAATCTACAACTAATTCCAAATATCTCCAGTACTTTAAGAGGTTCCCTGGGCAGCTGCAACTTGTTCAAACCATTTTCTTACTTGTTCTCATAGCCGGTGCCTTCATCTGTCTACACTGCACTTTCATCCAATTGGCTGTGGTGAGCCATGTGATTTTGTTTACTAGTGTCTGCAAAGTCATTGTCTTAGACGCAGGGACATCATTGACAAAATCACACGGGTTGCCAATCCAATCGGATGAAACAGCAGGGTCAGCAAAAAAAAGGACAGGGCAAAGATGAAAACTGAGAGAACAGCATCAAAATAGCAAAAACGTTTGCAACAGTGCGAAAAACAGCTGAAACAGAAAGGTGCCTTTTGACCCTGCTGAAAACAAACACAGAATGAGACAAGTCTTGGCTCAGCTCTCTGGGAGGAAAAAACAACAACACCCTAGCTGGCACTATCAATGTGCAATTATGGGCAAAAGAAGGCTTTTAAAATGTATTTATTCAGAGGGAGACAAGTGTCGCTGCCACACAATACAGAGCATGAATTATGCACACATTTTATCATGCCATAAAGCATCATCGGGCCTTAAGGATGTCGCAAAGCATTACTCCATTCAAACACACACTGAAACCAAGTCATTATTGCCTTGACTTTTCTTAAGATGAGCATCCGCAGGGAGAAATAGAAATGCTTTATTGCTCTTTGATTGGGTAAGTGGATTTGCTCCTTCGTGAAGGGGTGGGGGTGGGGCGGTAAGATTGACAGAAGTGCAGACCCAGGACTTCAACCCATATAACAAACTGGCAAAGTACCCAACTGGCAATGCTGTACATTTCCGTAGGCTGGCTAGAACATCAATAGCCTTCCTTTCTCCTGTTGGTTGGAGCCAAAGGATGAAAGTGGGAGCTGGCTTTCTATGCATCTTTTAAACCTTTGTGCTCTTGGCGGAGGCTGCCAGCAAAAAAAGTAAAATAAAATAAAAATAAAAAGCCTGTCAATTAGGTAAACCTCGCACAATTGGCACTGTTCAGGAACAGACTCTCTCTTTCATAAATGTTGGGACACTGGCAACAGATGTCGGACAGAAATAATAAATTCCGTTCATCGTGGATTACAACAAGCCAGTGCCCTAGAGGTGTTTTCACTGAGTTTCTTTTTCGAAGGGGGGAGACCCTTTACATTGCATAGCTCGGAAGAACTGCTTTCACAGTTACTTATTCATTGCATAAAAGACTTGTTGCTCCACTGTAGCTTTCCTTCTTTATTTCTCACGGTTATCTGATCCCTCAGTAAAAGCCACTCATAACTGCAAGTAATTTAATTCCAAGCAGTGCAGCAGCTTACCTTGTATCTATTAATTATTTACTTCATTTGTACCCAAGGTTGCTAACCCCCATGTGGGGCCTGGAGATCTCCTGCTATTGCAACTGATCTCCAAACAATATAGTCTGGATCAGTTTCCTTGGAAAAAAAGAAAAAAAAAGATTTACATAAAGATGTACATAAAGACAAAAAGATTTACATAAAAACAAAAATATAACAAAAGTGGTGGTGGATCTACACCCAAGATTCTATAAACAGTTTCCAAATGTCTAACAATGTCCATGTACAACTGCCATCTTTATGCCACACATTCCTATGTTGACAGAGTTCTAAGGTCTTCAGATCCATTGAATCACTGGAGGTGGGTTTTTAGCTATCAGGCCTGGGGTACCATGCAAGTTGGGAGGGTAGCAAGTTATCTGGTGGTTGCTGCTAGGCCTTGCCCCGCTAGGGTTGCCAGCTCTGAGTTGAGAAATAATGGGAGATTTAGGGGTGGAGCCTAGAGAGGGTGGGGTTTGGGGAGGGGAGGGACCTCAACGTGGTATGATGTTATAGAGTTTACCCTCCAAAGAAGCCATTTTCTCCAGGGGAACTGAGGTGTGGTTGCCTGCTTCTATTACTTTTGGGGGATATTAAGGTGGTGTGAAAACTGACTGAAAGCATGTTAACAATTTGAGATATGCAGATGACGCCACTTCGTGGGCAGAAAATAGTGAAGACTTGAAATGACTACTGATGAAGGTTAAAGCAGAAAGTGCCAAACAGGATTACAGTTGAATATCAAGAACACAAAAGTATGACTATTGAGGAATTATATAACTTTAAGGTTGAAAAAACTGAAATTGTTCAAGATTTTCTATTCCCTGGCTCAATTATCAACCTAAAGGGAGAGCGCTGTAAACCACCCTGAGCCCTGCGTAAGTGGGGAAGGGCATTCAAAAAATTGAATGAAATATAAATAAATAAATAAATAAAAGAAATTGGAGACTGAGACTAAGAAGGGCAGCCATAAAGTTGAATAGATCCTTAAGTGTAAGGATGTGTCACCGACAATCAAGATAACTCATATTACAGTATTTCCCATTACTATGTATGGGTGTGAAAACTGGATAATCAAGGAAGCTGACAGGAAGTAATCTGATTCATTTGAAACTAAGAATAAGGCCCATTGTGGAAATAAATACAACGGGTGCTAGAAAGAGGCTCTGGGAGAGTGCCAAGACCTTGGGCACTCAGTGTCAATTTGCTGTGGCAACCTCAGCAGGGTATAATGACACAGAGTCCACCATTTTCTCCATGGGAACTGATCAATGCCATCTGGAGAGCAGTTGTAATCCTGAGTGATCTCCAGCCCTCACCTGAAGATTGGCAACAGTGGTTTCCAAGAGAGAATAGCTGGTTTGGAGGGCAGAGTCTATGGCATTGTACCTGTCTGAGGCCCCACCCCTTCTCAAACTTCACCCTCTCCAGGCTTCATCCCTCAAATCTCCAGGAATTCCCCACCTGGAGCTGGCAACCATATCTCCTTCCCAGCCAAGCATCAACCTACCTTTATTCCCCCCTCACTGTTCAGCTTTCCATCTTCCCCCCCACCTGCAGCCTCTACCATGCTCTGAAGCCCTGACTGCCATGTCACCCTCTTTTCCTGCACTTTTTGGCCTTAGGGCAGCTGGGAACTGTGAGCCAGCAGATGAGAAAGCCCCATTCAAGCCAGTGAGTGATACCCCTGCAAGCCCCTCTCTGGAACTACAGTTCAATTGAACCTTATGGGGGAACATTTTAAACAAACAACCACAGACAGCAGCCATCTTAGAAACACCGGTAACTGCCATTTCATTACATCTACCAACAGCCACTGAGGGAACAGTTGGTCCCACACAGAAGGTAAGAAGGAGAAGAATTTCCTCAAGAGAGAAAGCCATCTGGCAGAAATTCTGACAGGGCACAGTGGCTGAAGTAGTGCGCAGGGAAGAGGAACAGACCCAGCACCCAACCAATGGCATGTGAGTACTCACAGCCAGTGGATAGGGACAGCTTCTGAGTGACACACCAGGGAGCCAACTGATTTTGGAATGTGTGGAATGTTCAGGAAAGTCCATGGCGAAAACAGAATTATATATAACCGGAGGATGTAGTGTTGGGGAGTACTGCAGATACTAGAGACAACCAAAATACAAATAAGCGGGTTCTAGATCAAATCAAGCCTGAAATCTCCCTAGAAGTTAAAATGACCAAACTGAAGCTATTGTACTTTGGTCATATTGTGCAAAGACAAGAGTCACTGGAGCAAATAATCATGCTAGGAAAAGTTTAAGGCAGCCCTGAGCAAGGCTGTCAATGATAGGACATTTTAGAGGACATTAATTCATAGGATCACCATAAATTGGAAGCAACTACACAGCACTTCACACAAAGACACACACAGCCCTTAGTGTACTTTTTCAGATTTTGAATTTTTCTGCTAACCCGAAATTTTTGTTCTGGTTCATAGAAAGATCTGTTTTGTCTGTTCATGGCTCCAGTTTCTGGAGTTAAGTATCTACATATTTGGCCATGTTGAGAATTAGATATATTGATTACCGAAGTTTATTTACTATTTGGAAAGGTGACAATTCTTCTTAATACATGCGCAACATTCCTAACAGTGGGTTGGATCTTAATGATCATTTCCACCAATGGAAGGGGGGGTGATTCCCCCTGTCCCATTGCAGACCTCCAATCTGTCCCTCATGCTGTTCCTGGGGCACCCCATGTCCCCCCAAAACAGCATTTTGGGGACATCAATAGGCTGCAGTGAGAGGGGGAAAGCAGGAAGTTACATTCTACTAACAGAATTGCCTTGCATTTGTACTTTCAGAGGGCAGCTGAGTTGGTCTGCAGTAGAACAGCTAGATTTGAGTCCAGTAGCACTTTAGAGATCAACACGATTTGGGAGTTATACACTCTCTTTGTCAGACACCCCCCAAATCTTGTTGGTCCCTAAGGCCCTAGTGGACTTGAATCTAGCTCTCCCATTAATAGAAATTATTATTGGGGTCCCACCCCAAAACAGAACAGATAAAGTACAAGTTTAGTGCTACAAACCTTCTTAAAAGTCACAGTTTGAAGGCCATACAGTAAAATAAAAATCCTGTTTGAAAAATAGTAACGTCTTAAAGCCAACACATAACACCTTCCAATCTGATGAATGAGGTTTTATGCTTTATTCCTGTAGGCTTTTTTAATGACAGTAGACGGAAGGAAAGGAAAGGTGATCTTCTGTCCTGGGTGAACATGAGCAACACAGAGTAAGTCATCTCAGCTCATTTTGCTTTTACTATGCTTCTGTCATCTTTTCTTGCTGCTTTTAGTTGAATGATCTCATCTGATTACATTTGTTACTGATTTCAGATATTGTAGTTGCACTGCTTTTAGTATGACAGTTATTATCAGTTGTCATAAGCTGCCTTTAATGCAGAAAGGCAGGATATAAATTCCGTAAAAGAATAAATATCTGATGAAGGGAACTTTGACTCTCCAGAGCTTTTATCCTAGACATATTGTTGGTATTTAAAGTACTACTGGACTTCAGTCTTGCCCTAAATAAATAAAACTACTGGATCTCTGGGAACTTTAGACTGTCATAAGAGTGGAAGAAAGAGTGGCTTCAAAGCATCTCTGAAGCACACTGGATGATTTTCAGCTTGTCATTTCTCTCTCAGCCTAACCTAAATCATAGACTGACGTGAAGACAAAATGGAGAATGGGGGCAGAAGTCATTGTGCCCTGAGCTCCTTAGTGGAAGGGTGCGATACAAATTGGATAGGTAAACACTCTGGCTTTAAATGGAACATGACATTATTTGCAATTACGTCAGCTCACCCCACCAGGAACAGCCTTCTATATCTTTCATTAGACAGAGGAAGGCAAGATTTGCACATATACCTTTCCTCCTTTGCCTTTAAATGAGCAGGAAGCAGCATGCATCAGGATTCCCACTAACAGGCAAATGAACACCCTGGGACCCCCTGCGCACGGCTCACCAAAATGGAAGAACATTGTCACAAACAAAAGGAAGAGAAAGCTGTGTCAAGAACATGCCCTGTTTCTGAAATTAATTATAGAAATCTGTCATGTACAATCAGGAGACAGGCGGAGCAGAACACAGAGCATAGCCGGGGTCCAAGCTTCACTTCTCGGAGTTTAGTGCAAACTTGTAAGACAGGCTCTCCCCCCTTCCCATCTGATCTCTACCATCTCATGCATTACAAACAACAACAAAAAGAACCATTTCTGAATGTGGGCTTTCAACTGAACCTCACCTGGAGCCCCAGGCCCTGGTAATGGGTACCTGTTTCCCACCTCTTCCCCCAGTGCTTGGGTTGTGTGCACAGCCAGCAAAGAGAAAAAATACAAAAATCTGCCCCTCCCCAGAACCAGTTTTCTCCAGTAGTGTAAAGGGAAAAGAGAGGAGCTTATTTCCCATTATGTTGCTTAAGTGTACACAGGGCTTTTTTTATAGAAAAAGGCCAGCAGAAACTCATTAGCATATTAGGCCACACCCTAAATAGCACAGCTCCCTCTCAGGATTCCTCAGGTGCCCCGCAGCTTGTGGGGTGCATGGGGAACCCGAGGGAAGGAAGGCAGTTTCTGGATCGGCTTCCCCAGGTGCCTCGCAACTGCGGGGTGCCTGCGGAACCCAAGGAGGGGAGGCAGTTTAAATTGCCTTCCCTCCCTGGATTGGCTTGGTTTCCCCAGGCACCCCGTGGCTTGCGAGGTGCCTGGGGAGCCTGAGGGTGGGGAGGGCTGTAGGCGTGGCCAGCTCAGAAGCCAGCCAGAACTCCGTTCCTGTGCATTCCTGCCCAAAAATAGCCCTGGGTGTACATCTAAAAATAGTCGCAGTGCCAGCATCCAAGTGGGGGCTGCAGAGTTCCTGGAATTACAACTGATCTCCAGACTACATAAATTGTTTATTTATTTATTATCTATTTATTTAAAACATGTATTCCTCCTGGAGAAAATGGCTGCTTTGGAAGGTGGACTGTATGGCGTTACACCCTATTGATATCCCTTCCTTCCCTAAAACCCAACCTCCAGGATCCCTGGCCAAACTGGTCTGGAGAAAAATTCCTTCCTGACCCCAATGTGGCTATCAGCATTTCCCTGGGTGTGTAAGAAAAGGCCACATGAACCAAGCACTGGGGCAACCCTTCCTGCCCTCCTTCTCATGCTCTGCCTAAGTTCACAGAATCAGCATTGCTGTCAGATGGCCATCTAGCCTCTGTTTGAAAACCTCCAAAGAAGGAGAGCCCACCACCTCCTGAGGGAGCCTATTCCACCGAGGAACTGCTCTAATTGTCAGGAAGTTCTTCCTAATGTTTAGCCGAAAACTCTTCTGATTTAATTTCAACCCGTTGGTTCTGGTCCAACCTTCTGGGGCTTGGCAATCCTAAAAAAGGGTGCCCAAACCCATGGCTCATAAGGGCACAGTGATCAAGATCAGCTTCATTTCCTTTTCCAAGTGGCGAAGTTGTACAAAAAGACCCTCTGTATGAGGGAGGTGGTGTCGGTTTCACTGTCTGCACTGCCGGAGTGCCAGTCCGCTGACTCCTCCAATACATTCTACGTGAGAGCCATTTTCAAAGAAATACCGAGTCCAGAACAAGTTTATGTCACTTTTGGAAGCCACTGAAAAGAAAGAAAACATTTGTGACTGGGCCAAAAAAAGCAGGTAAGGGGGAATAAATGGAGGAGGAGGAGGAAGAGGAGGAGGAGGGAGAGATTTGGCTGGCTGTCTCGTGCACTTCATTAAAACAGCGTTACATTGGCAGGGGGAGAAGAGCAATTGAATAAAGGCACATTTAGAAGCAAAAGCAGAATGAGAAGCAACACAGACCAAGCCTGGGATAGACAAATGCCTTCACTCCTAATTACCGTAGCCACTTGGCTATTCAGAAAGCATCCCGCTGGATACCGATGCTCCTCCCTTCCCCTTTGTCTGAAGGGCTCTCTGACCTCTGCGGTTCTACTGTGCACGCTCAGTTTTATGGGACTGCTCACTGTTGCAGCTAGACATGCCAAGGGACACAAAAACAGCCCTGAATGGCCATAACACAACTTGAAACCTAGTTGATGCTTCAGCTGGCTGATACGGCAGGTGACTTTTACAGATCTTCATGCAGAGATATTTTGATGGCATCTAGTCTGACAACCTTTCTCACTGCCAGGTGAAGAGACTCCAACACCACTAATTCAAGAGACAAGTGTTCAGTGTACATGCTGATGCCGTCCAATCAATGAGGCATTTCCCCCCCTCATTTACTCCACGACCTGACACTCATTTGTCTTTAATATTTATATAAATGCCTTAACATTTTGTACTGGACTGTTAATCTCCTTGTCAAGGTCAAGTGCGCTGTCTTCTTAATTTATGGAAATGGATTAAGACAGACATGGATTCTAGGGGTTGAGCACATAAACCAGAACCAGACTCCAAGATCAAAACAAGGACATCAGCTTGGAGATTCCTCTCAAGTCTGGGGATTCAGTGCTTGGATTCTGACCAGAAGGTAAGCTGGAGAACAAGAGGGTGAAGCCACCACAGAGTAATTTTTCTGACAGAATGTGAGAATGTTCTGACGTCTCAGGAAAAGGCTGAAGTTACAGCCCATGTAGAATTCTTGAAGAATCCCAGATGAACTGAGAATGAGAATACTGCAGTATTGTAAGATCTTGTTTCAGACCTTTTAGGTTCAGGGAACCCTTTCTAGTTAATTTGTATGCTGCTGTTCTGACTCATAGAGTCACCCAGGGCAGCTAATAACTAAAAACATAACATGAAATCTAGTATAACTTTAAAAAGAACACACAAGATCAAATTGAAGTGATATAAAGCAAAACGAGTGAACATCAGCGGGATCACCTCATTTTAAAACCACTTCATTTAAAGCCTTTCCCTTTCAGAATTAAGCAAAAAACACTTTTTGACCTCCACTGGAAGGACCTCTAACAATATTAATCTCACTTCCTTGGGGACAGGAATTCCACAGAATTCCATATATGAGGACCCCAAATACTGTCTGATGGAAGGTCTCACCAATTGAGGTTGAGTGGACTGGCATGAATAGAATCCTGTGGAAAATTTTATTGGACTCCATACCAATAAGTCTCAAAACAATTTGAAAGCTACCAAGCTCATAGTAGTTTCCAGTAATTACACTTTTTAAAAAACAAAAATCACCCCATCAGCTCCACCAGCACCTCAGGTGTTCATCTGCCCTTGAATGTTTTAATCTTGGTTCACAATGTGAGGTATAAGAGACTCTAGGGATATTTCTGATCTGGATCAGTATTAACAGCCACTCCAACAGATGCATGCCAAGACATCCTTCTCCAAGCGAAATAGCCTCAGAGCCATTCTAAGCTCCACTGGGCTGAGGAAAGAGGAAAGAAGATGAAAGATCAGGCCCACATCTGAAGCAATCTCCCCCCGCAAGGGTAGCTGCTCTTGAATGTTCTTTCTGAAGAGAATATATGAGCTGTTTCTTCTCTAAGTGGTTAATTAATCAAAATAAATATCTGTAGTCAGGACTTTCTCCTGCTGTGCTCTCTGCTTTCTTTGGAGAACACATTTGGAGATATTTTCATTTCTTGCTCTGTGAATAGATTCCACATCATGCAGAGGCCTACAGTCTTTCATTAGGAGACACATGAAGTCACCGATTGCTTTTTGAAGCAATGGTTTTTACAGGGATGTTGCAGGGATACCAAGAAATAGGAAGATATTATGAACTGTTTTGTAGTCGTGAAGTACATACAATCTAGACTGCCTCTCCTCATATGAGCCCTGGAGGACACTGAGGTCTATGAATCAACATCTTCTAGCAGTCCCTGGCCCCAGGAACGTCCAACTAGCCTCAACCAGGGCCAGGGCGTTTTCAGCCCTGGCCCCCACCTGCTGGAATGAGCTCCCATATGAGATCAGGGCCTGCAGAATCTATTACAGTTCTGCAGGGCCTACAAGACAGAGCTCTTCCACTGGGCCTTGGTTGAGGCGGCGGACGTCGCTTTTCCCTCCTGGCTAGTGGTTAAGTGCATGGACTCTAATCTGGGAGAACTGGATTTCATTCCCCACTCCTCCATTTGAAGCTGCTGGATGACCTTGGGCAAGCCATAGTTCTGTCAGAGCTGTTCTCTCAAGGACAACTCTGGAAAGAGCTCTTTCAGCCCCACCTACCTCACAGAGTTTCTGTTGTGGGGAGGGGAAGAGAAAGGAGTTTGTAAGCCACTCTGAGACTCCTTCGGGTAGTGACGGGTGGGGTATAAATCCATTGAGTTTCAAGACAGAGTGGGAATTAGAATGCAGATCTCTGCATTCCTAGGTTTTTTTAAAAAGATTTTAAATAAATTTTCCTTCTCTCCCAAAGCCTTCACAACTTATTTTTTGTGGATAGGGAAATAACTCAGACAAGTCAGTTTATTAACATCAATTTAGTTCAATCCGATAACCATCTTGTCTGGTCGTGTCAAGACACAAAGCTTAAAATGGAAAACCACACAGCCTCAACAATTAGTAGAATAAGAGCCTGATTCTGTATTTTGAATTTTCATGCCCAATTTTTCTAAAAGGCACAAATCACAATTTTTTTCTATACCTATGGTCTATATGTAGTGGTACAGAATTCTTCCATTTTGGGGCAATTACCAATTTTGCAGCAGGACATAACAATGCCACTAGCTCTTTTTTCTCTATCAAGATTTCCCTATCCCGCCACAAATTGAAAAGTAAAACTTCTGCCTTGAATGGTATATTATATGAGACAATCTCACTGATTTGGGCATGTACTATCTGCCAGAATTGCTCTACGAATTTATTTGTCCACCAACAATGCCAATGAGAGCCTATGTCACTCCTAGTTCAACACTCTATGCACTATACCACATAAACATTCTTTCTCCATGTGTCACCCTTCCTCCAAGTTCCCACCATCATTTAGTTTTATTTTTTTGCAAAGAGACAGGAAACCCCACAAACCCCCAAAGTCCCATGTTAGCTAGTGTGGTACAGTGGTTCGAGCATCAGACTAGGACCTTGGAGACCTTGGTTCAGATACCTCAGCACCCATGAAACTCTCTGGATGGCCTAAGGCCCATCACACTTTCTCAGCCTAACCTTTTTCACAGTGATGCTGTGATGATAAAACAGAAGGGGAAAGAACCACGTATGTTTGCTCCCCTGACCTCCTTGGAAGAAGCACAGGACAGAACTGTGATAGATGATACGGAACTGCTATCTCTACACGCCCTTGACAACTAAATATGGTGCACAGAGTAGTATTATTAAAATGGTATCCCAGGTATATTGAAGTAATTACAATGAAGGTATGCTCTACGACTAGTTTGTCTCAGCTGCAACAATCCTGAGCTCCCCTGAAAATGATACTTTCCTACCAGACTCTACCAGGTGCCCCATGCATGGTAGAAGTTTCTTTCCAAATTCAATCAATGCCATTCAAGTGCTCAGCAAAGGACTCCACAGCACAGCTTCCTTTTTCCAATGTGTGTAAGTCGAGTACATAGCACCAGCTAGGACTTAACTTTTGCAGTCAGAACCAATAGCTATGACTTGCATTCAAGTTGTGCAGCTTGTCAAAGCCACTGACAACAAGACAGGAGATAAACCTATTGCATAGACTGCCATTCCCACAGGATCTCTGCTGACAAAGAACAAGTGTCAAACTCTTTATTTAGGCAGGGGCTCCCCTATGGGATGTCTGGTACTATGAGCTGTTGAGTGAAGTGTCGCATGCCCAGAGGGAATCAGTGACAAAACAGGAAAGGCAATTGGTTCCTGTACCTTTTTGGAGCCACCTTCATAAAACTCTGTAATTTGGGGAGGAAAAAACCAGGGTCAGGAAAACTACTACGAGTGCTGAATCACAATACACTGGCCAATACACTTATGGAGTACACACACACTAAATGAATAAGGCACAACTGTAGGAGTTATGAGATTGTGCCAATAGATGTAGTCCACAACAGGTCTCCTTAAACAGAAAGTCCTTTATTTGCAGAAAAGATCTGGTTGGTCAAATACACTTCTTCTGTTAGTAATGCCCAAGCATAGAAATACAACTACAATTATACTTGATATGAAATATGGCCCCCATAACATTCACCAATCAATTGGAAGAATTATTGGTGCCCGAATATATTGGCTCACTGTTACCAAGGAATGCGTGGCAAACTAGGTTCTCAGGAAAAGACACTGTTGAGATTTTTAGGGCAAATGTTCCCAAGGAAAAACCAAGCAAATGAATACATAACACCTGTGAATCTTATAACACGTAACAGGAGGCTTTTTCGCTCAAGGCCGTTAGCTAGGGAAAGGCTAGCTAGAGATAAGAAAGGAGGAAAAACTAATGAGCAATAAGCATGCGCAAAGCGAAGCAGGCAAGAACAACTCGCATTCCGGAGGTGGGGGTTAAGTCCCCAATGCAATCTCCCAGCCAGGACCTAGAGGGGTAAAAATAGGACTAAAAACAAAGGCAAGGTTAATTGGCCATCATGAAAGCTGATAAAACCTCAGGTACTGATACATAAGACAAATTCAGCAGTCAATATAAACTTATAGCTGTGCTAACTGACAGGAGTAAGCACACACTATGAACCAACAGGGCATAAACCAACAGGGGTTAAACACAGTTCTCTTTCCCTACACACAATACTCTCTCTACCGCTGGAGGTTGTGGGCACAGAATAGGATCTCTCCTTGGACTGGCCTCTGGCTCTGCTTCAGCCTCTCCCTCTTGCCCAAGAGAGCAGGGAAACTTCCATTCATTCCCCAGTCCAGCCGACTGTTGAAAGGCTGAATTTCTGCTACCTCCCAGGGTTCCCCCACATCTCTGGCTTGTGGCCTGGATACCCTGGTCAGCGCAGGCAGCAGGAGCCTTTCCTAACCTCCTGTAGGATTAAGACTGCCTCCTCCCTGAATGGGCTGGAGTCTATATTGATGGTGTCCCACCCCTTGGGATGGTCCCTTTTTCCCCACACTTTTTGGCCTTGGGGCAGCTGAGAACTGTAGGCCAGCAGATGAGGAAGCTCCATTGAACTCAGTGGGTGATACCCCTGCAGGCCCCTCTCTGGAAGTACAGCTCAATTGAACCTTATGGGAGAACATTTTAAACAACCACAGATGGCAGCCAGGTAACTGCCATTTCGTTACACCTACCAGCCACTGAGGGAAAAGTTAGTCCCACACAGGAGGCAAGCAGGAGAAGTGTCTTCGTTAAGAGAGAAAGCCATTTGCCATTAATTCTGACAGGGCACATTGGCTGAAGGAGAGGGCAGGGAAGAGGTGAAGACCCAGCACCCAGCCAATGGCATGTGAGTACTCTTGAGTGGTGGCTGGGCGAACTCAGGCAACACAGCCAGTGGATAGGGATAGCTTCTAAGTGACACATCATGGAGCCAACTGATTTAGGAGCATGTGGAATGTTCAGAAAGTGCCACCCGAAAACACAATTATATATAAGGAGAGATATAGCAGATCCTGTGGAAAGGTTAAGTAATTTTTTTAAAGAGCTAGAATTCACTGAAATAAAAAAATCAATCTTTAATATTTTCTTATTCATTACCTATTAGATGTGAAAAGGGGCAGACAAGGCAAGCTTCAAGAAGTGAAATTCTGACAGAGAAAGAATCACAAGAGAATTATCTCTGAGTCAGCCTTAGAAAGATTTTAAAATCAATCTGCATTGGGCACCTTATAATTGTCATTCTTTCAAAACCTGCTCTAGGCTGGCCTCTGTGATTAGAACTCCAGATATGTTATTTGTCCATGAACAATAACCATGGAGATCAAGTCCACACTACAGTATAAATGGAGTCTGTTTTCGTTGCCAGGGCTCAAAGAAACTGGGCAAGGGGATGTTTGAACAGGAAAATCCTAAAATGGAGAGGAAGAGTTAAGCCTCTTCCCTAAAAATTTAGCCTGAATGCATATTATCCCCCTTCATGGTTCCATCATTTGGAGTACCAATGATGGCCTTCTAGGATTACACATAGTTTGGTCTGTTTTCAACAGTTATAAGCCATTACTGGATTTTTTTATTACTAAAAAGAATTTAAAATTAATAATTTTATTATTAAAACATTTATACCATGCCAGCCCTAGAGCTGAAGGCAGCTGCCAGCAGCATATTTTAAAAATAGATTAAATAACCGTTTCTAGAATTCAAAACTATAAAAGGTTGGCCATTACCAAACAGGCTCTGTCTCTAACAATGCAATCCCTGTTCAGAGAGATCCAAGTGGGCAGCCGTGTTGGTCTGATGCAGCAGGACAGAGTTAACCGTCCATACATACAGGCAGAGGGTAAATTAGCATACAACATAATGAAGATGTTTTAACAGATGTAAAGACCAAACAGGAATGAGAAGCTAAGTTTATATGGTCACCATTTGTTTGGATTTGGTTACCGGGGAAAGGGACACATACGGTGAAGCAAATAAATATTTCAAAATAGGCGATTGATGTGTAAATGTATCCTTCTTAATTGTGGAATACTAAGACTAATTAACTGAGACTTTGTTGTTACACTCCATTTGTCGTGTAACAGGGTCTCAGTTAACCAACCTGAACCCGCTTCTGGGAAGGGCGGCCTATAAATGTGAAGAACAAATAAAATAAATAAAATAAAATTACATAGTGCATACAAAAGGTCATCCCTTGAATAAAACTTTGTTGGCTTTAAAGGTGCCACTGGACTCCAATTTTGTTCTATCCCTGTTCAGAGTTACTCTAGTCTAGCCCACCGATTTCTGATCATCAGAAGATCTCAGGCTGGAGAAACCCTGCAGAAGACTGCAGTGCAAGAATGCAGCAAAAGATTCCTTGAAATAGGACTTACAGGCCCTCCTAAAGGCCAGCAATGATGGGACTGGGTGCATATTCTCTGGAAAGGGGGTCTCCAGCTGTGGAGCAATGCAAGAAAACGCCCAGCTTCAGACAGAAGACCAAAAAGAAGGAAAACAAAATGCTGGACTAGACAGATCTCCTATCACAAGGGTAGTTCTCAAAATATTAATGCTGAGCATGATGACCCCGTTGCTGTATAAAAGCACTGGAATGCAGAAATCTCTGGGTTTGCTCTTGCATATAATCATTCTCCTCTGCAGTAATACATTTCTCAGCCAGCTATTTCACTGTCATTAAGCAGAAGCTTTTAATGTCCTTGGTATGATAGGAGAAGAGTGCTTGTGGCTTTGATTCTCCATTTCAAAGTAAGCTCATAAATGCTTTTAAAGTACTGGAGTGGTTAGGGATATTGATCAAACTGGAGAAGTGGTCCCTGGTCACAGAGGCACAGGTGGTAAATGGAACTTAAGAGGAGTTTGTGTAAGGGAAGAAAACAGTGGAAGTGGACAGGAAGGGGAGATGGTGGATACAGATATTGGAGATGAAAGTCAGGAGGCTCCATAAGGAAGTTGTTCATATGCTGCCTGACACTCAATTAATAGATAAATGATGGAGTAATAAGATAATGTAAGGGGAACTGTAAGCTCATCTAATAAGTCACTGACCACTGACAAGGGGCATAATTCCAGTACCCAGAACACCCTATTAAAATGTAATGCTTCCTCTGAAGTATGGGAACTAAAGGCAGCAATGTCAGGATCAAATGCAATAAACATATCACTCAGCCATGGTAGTACAGGAGGGAGTATCACAGGCTTTCTTGATATTGTGAAATGACATTTCAAAGGAGTGAAGGTGAATGTTGTTTTCGCAGCCATTGGTGCTGAGCCTACCAGGCGCTCCTTCAGTGTAAGTCCCACTGAAATGTGCACATAGCTGCCCATACGATGTTATTTTCTATTTGCCTTCATAATACTGAGCCTTGGATAGGGGTGGGCAAGAACTGGCTTACATATCCTTTGTCCGTGACAAACTGCAGCACAGTCATGAACCTCCACGAACTTTTAAGGCAGTTCATGGAGGTTTGTGAGTTTAGATTGGAAACAGCTGAGCCGCAGTGACAGCCTGCTCCCATGGCTCAGCTGTTTCGGGCTCTTTTAGGTATTGAGCGGGAGGCGATGAATCAAACAAACAGGCTTTTATTCAAACACATTGCTTCAGCTCTAAGACAGCTCTAAGAGAACGGCACCTTAATTTATACTGTTTCCAACTCATAACTTCAAACAATGTAACCATGTACAAACAATCCTATTGGACCTAAGCGAGGCTCAGCAATTGGTTACCTAGAGTGGCTTAAGGACCAATGAGTGTCTTTATTTGTTAGCCAATCAGAAAGGGCCCTTTGCATCCCAAGGTCTCTGCAAGCTGTGGCTGTAACATAATAAGAATACAACAGGCTCTAAACAGTTGAGCCGGCTTGCACAGCTCAGCTGTTTAAAGGGGCTTTCTCAGGAAGCCAGTCCTTGGGGTTGGCTTCCCAAGAAAGACCCCTTAAACAGCTGAGCCATGCAGAGCAAACTTCTCCCGCGACTCAGCTGTTACTGATCTAAACAGCTGAGTCGTGAGGGCAGCCTGCTCCCACGGCACAGCTGTTTAGAGCTCCAAACAACCGAGCAGTAGGCAGGGGTCCTTTCGTAAAAAAAGAGGTGCAGGAGTTTATTAGCATAACTTATTTGCATATGCCACACCCCCTGATGTCACCAGAAGTGTCAGAAGGCCACATACCCCTGACATCACTGGAAGTGTGTCAGAAGGCAATACCCACTGCTCAGGCTCCACCCCAAAAAATCTCCAAGGTATTTCCCAACTCAGAGCTGGCAAGCCTATCTGATCGCAAAGAAAAGAAAGAAGGAAGGAAGGAAGGAAGGAAGGAAGGAAGGAAGGAACAGGAAGGAAAGGAACAGGAAGGAAGGTAGGTAGGTAGGTGGGGGGGAGAGAGAGAGAAGGAAGGAAGGAAGGAAGGAAGGAAGGAAGGAAGGAAGGAAGGAAGGAAGGAATTCCCTCCCCCCCCCCTCACTCTTGCTTGGGCCCAAGTGGCTTAACACCACTCAGGCCCAGCTTTTCCCTCCCGCCCGCCCCCCCCCCGTGGCCTGGGAATGGTGAGGGGGGGAGGGAAGGGGGTTCACCCCAGGCCAGCGGCAGCCTGCCGCAGCCTGGGAAGGGAGAGTGGGGGGAGGGACGGGGGCTTCTCCTTGGGCCGGCGGCGGCCTGCCACGGCCTGGGAAGGGAGAGCGGGGGGAGGGACGGGGCTTCTCCCTGGGCTGGTGGTGGCCTGCCACAGCGCGGGAAGGAAGAGCAGGGGGAGGGACGGGGGCTTCTCCCCAGGCTGGCGGCAGCCTGCCGCAGCCCAGGAAGGGAGAGCAAGGGGAGGGATGGGGCTTCTTTTTGTGAGGGGATCGGGCCTGGGAGACGTGGCAGGGAGGGGAAGGCAACCTCCAAAGCTGTCTCCCAGGCCTGGCGTCTGGTGCCGGGCCTGGAGACCGCGAGGCAGCCCTGCTGGGGGCGAGGCTTTGTCATGTGCCCATCCCCCGGCGTCTTCACTCCCGGAGCGCCGCTCCGTGGCGCACCTGCTCCAACAGAAACCCCCCCCCCCGGCTGTAGGAGTAGGCTGTCCCCATCGCCCAGCTGTTTCTGGCACCAACCTCATGAACCCCATTCACTTCATATGCAAGCCAACTGGGTTAATGACTTGGTTCATGGTTCAGCTGCATTTTTGTGGTTCATGCCCATCCCTACCTTTGGATATTCTCCCACAAGAGATGGGCCACAGCTCCAGATTTTCACACATCTAAGGTCCCTTGGTTCAGTCTCCTGGGCTTTCCTTTGCTCTGGCTTAAAAGGAGAAGCCCCCGAAGCCCTACAAGCTATGACCAAAAACAGCCATGTGGAAGCATGGGGAGCATGTCATGTCCCATTTGGGGGGGGGGATCCCTATTTGGAAACAGCCTTAGTTAAAAGACCCAGTTTGGTGTAATAGTTAAGTGTGTGGACTCTAATCTGGGAGAACTGAGTTTGATTCCCCACTCCTCCACTCACAGCTGCTGGATGACCTTGGGCAAGCCATAGTTCTGGCACAGCTGTTCTTGAAAAACAGCAGTTTCTGTCAGAGCTCTCTCAGCCCCACCTACCTCACAGGGTGTCTGTTGTGGGGAGGAGAAGAGAAAGGAGTTTGTAAGTCACTCTGAGACTTCCTTGGGTAGTGATGGTTGGGGTATAAATCCAATCTCTTCTTCTTCATCATCCAAAGTAGTGGGAATGAGAAAGACTTCTGCCTATAATCCTGGAACATGGCTATCTGATCAGAACAGACTGTTGTGATCTACATGGATATACCATTTTGTATCCATGTTGCTGTATTCCTGAAGATCAAACAATTGTATTTCTCATCAGCTAGATAATTTGGCCTCTCATTTTATGCAAATGTAAGTTTCACCTTAATTCCTCAGTTAATGCACTCATTTACAGCCATGGTGGTCTGCTTCCCACTTTTAGTTATCCACCCTGAATCCCTGGGCAGGGCAGGGCATAAACACGCAGGCATCCCATCACACACTTCCAAATCTACTGGCCTTCTTGAATATAAATATATGAAGCTGCCTCATCAGCCAGAGTCCATCACCTTTAGTACTACTGTAGGGTCTCAGGCAGAAAAATATCTTTACCAAACATCTGCTACCTTTAACTATCAAGGATTGAACATGGAGCCTTCTGCATGCAAATGTGTGTTCTACCACTGATACACAACCTCTTCCCAGCATTACATATCATTTAGCTCACCCTTTCCCTGTTTAAGCACGTTAAGGCTCGGTGCTGGTGGAGTATTGAGACTAAGACTAAGAAGCTCCTGATTCAACTCTTGCTTGACTAAAAACACTTATCATTTACTTCACAAACATTATGCCCCAAAACTCAGAATAAATCACACAACAAATGGTAATTTATATACATAGACACACTATTTATGGCAGCAATTAAAATTTCAATACACTCCTCTTGATGATTTCATAAAACCAAATGTGCAATTTTGAAATCACACACACGCACACATGGTAGTCCATGAGAACTGGCCTATTGCAATTTTAATCATTTCCATTCGCTGTGTGTCAAATTATTGTTGACTTATACCTTGCCGCTGCCATGGATTCACAAAGCCATCTTGGACACAAACCTGTCTACAGGCACATACGGGGAAAATCCTCTCCTCAAATTTGTACCTTTCATTTTTTAAAGAAAAAGAATGCCTAGTTATTTTGTTGTGAAGATAACTCAAAATGTGCAGTTTTGTCCAGATTACCAGGTGAGGTATATGGATCAAGGAGCTACAAGAGGCTCTGGAGCAGAGCCAGTTGATCTTTTCTGGGACAAAGTTATTCTTATCTGTTCTGTCCCTTGACCTTTGCTTCTTGAACCATTTGCTTCTTCCTTTTTTGCCTCTCTCCTCTTTAACCTCCACAGTGACAAGTGAGAACAGTGGGAGGGGAACTGAACTGAGATTCATACAATTTTTGGTATGTAGATATACTACAACACAAGGGCCCATCTCATGACATCACTGGATCCCACCCAAGATAGCATCAGGTCCTGTCTAAGGAGTCCCAGGATTTAGAATGGTCAACCTGTGATGATATCCACCTTCATTTCATGTATGCATCCTCCCCACCAAATTTCTGACTATGGGTTTAGGCAGGCCACTATTTTTCTAGCCTCCTCCTCCCCCACCTTCATTCTATGATTTGTGGATAATGGGGGGGGGGGTGTTAGCAAGCAGACCCCTCCTCTTACTGAGGGGTACTCTGCACACAAACACCCTTCATTAAGTAACTCCCCTGGGTCACACATGCCACGCAGTCTAATAAAAAACCACACAAAAGGGATGCCAGTCTGACAGGCCAGAGAGACATGCCTGGCCACAGAATCTGGAAGATATAATGTCAAGGTGTCTGACCCTGCTTGCAACCATCCTCCTCAACCTAAAAGTTTGCATTAGTCAGAACAATGGGATTCCCAGAATAGGTTGCCTCAAACCTAATCCTATCAACTACCAGAACCTCAGTTTTTCCTTCCCACTCCTACCTTTCAATAGCAACACTTAACACAGACCGCTTTCCCATCCAATACAATGGTGGGGTCATCAAACAGCACTTTTCAGTTCAATCACACAGCATTAGCCACCACAGTTTGCCCTGGATGAAGCAATCAGAGCTTTGCCCAAATCACTGTTCATCTCAGGAAAAACTCAGGAGTATTGTTTCAGGGCACCCATGTCACCTTGCCCCAGGGAGAATATCCCCTACAGCTGGGATTTCCAAAGCCTCAGCTGTGTTTGCATTCTCTGGGATCCAGACCCCACGCCCAAAATGCAGATCATTTTATCCTTGCTCTTCTGCAGTCTTTGTCTAGATAGGTAAATATCATCTTTATCCCCACTACTCTCTTTTATCTTTGTTAGCCTTGGATGTGTGTTCCCCCCCCCCACTTGTGCTCTTGCATATGTTTTGCTCTTCCATTCTCTTTAAATAAAATCTTTTTAAAATTTAATTTGGACTGCTTTATTTTGAGAGTTCTTAAGGGGAAAATCCCCCTAAACGCTGGTGGAGATCTCGATTGTTACCCCCTCTTGCAAGCTCTGTCTCCAATTACGCTAACTCCCTCCAATTGATTCAGAGAGCCCCAGTCTGGGCAACAGGAAGACTGGGATGGGGAAAATGACCTTGGAAAAGGGTGTTGCCTCCCAGTCCCCCCTGTCCTGTCCCCCCCCCCCCCTCGGCAGCCTGCCTGCCCAGCAAGTGAACTCTTTCCAAGCCCTGGGCAGCCCCCAGGTGTCCTAGACGCCACCTCCCCCAGGCTGCATGGGCCTCAGGCATGACTGGTACCATTTTTCCTGGGCTGTGTATGCCTTGGGCAATGCACCTTCTAAGCTGTGGAGCCCTGTGAGCAAAAAATCTACTTTGTGAGCTACTGGCATTAAAATTGTGAGCAAGCAATGTGGCTGCTAGATAAATTAGTTAGCTCTGGAGCCATCCTTCCTGAGCTAAGACAAAAATGTATGAGGCAGAGACTAAAAAACTGTGAGCCAGCTCACACTAACTCAGCTTAAAGGGAACACTGGCTTTGGACATGCTGAGCACTAACTCACCCTGGCCATGCCTACTTCAGGTGTGCTGGGTGTCAACTCCCCCAGGATACACGGGCTTTGAGTGGGCTGGGCACCAATTCCCCGGGGACAAGTTGGCCTTGAGCAGTCCAGTCGCAGCCTTCCCTGGGCCTTGTGGGCCTTTGGTAGACTAGATTTCACCTCCTTTGAACCATGTAGGTCAGGTGCCAGCTACCCCATGCAGGCTCTTTTTGCCAGGTATGGGTGAGAGGCCATTGGCCTACCAGGAGAAGTCCCAGCCGCTATAATGGCCAGTTTGCCAGGGTGGATAATAATTTTTCTGTAACTTACAGGGAGTTACATCAGTGACTAAGAATACACGTGGAACACTTAAAACATTTTTAAAAGCCATATACATTCTAAATATTATTACCAAGAACTTCTTCCATTAAGTAAGTGTTCCAGATAATGGGGACCCCCAATAATATCCCATCTATTCTGCACATCAAAACTCAATCTTATTACTGGGTGATATTGTGAAAGAGCTACAATATAGACTGGGCTGAGCTGTACAGGACAAGAACAACACATGACCACATCACACAAGAATAACACATGACCACATCATGGGCTGATTCTTTCCCACATTCAAAGAGGACATTATTCAAACTTCGTTTTCCAAGTTGCCCTCGGCTTCCATTTTTATTTCATCATCAAAAGCAATAAATATGGATTCTTACCTTCATCTTCTGCAGAAACTGGAGACCTGGAAATAAATGACAAAGGTCAATCAATCTTTTTGTAAGATGAAAAGACAACAGAGTTCATTGAAGCTGTAGGGATTTCTGCAAGAACATTGAGTACAGGAGAATTCAAATGATGCTGAACATTCCCTTGAATTATATTACAGGCTATAACTAGCGGTCAGCTTCCATTCTAGCTTCATCATTATCTCTAACATCTTTGTGTCAGTTTGAATCTTCTGAATAAACACTGTGGCTCAAGAACATTGGGGGGGGTTACTAATTCTCAGACTAACCCACATCAAAGGGTTTCTATGCAATAACTGAAATCAGTATCAAACACTGAAAAAAGATGAAAGAAAGAAACAACAGCTGTAGTTGTGAAGGTTACCCAGGGACCATGATGATAAACAAAAACAAAAAAAAGTGGTTAGGGTACAAAGTAAAGTACAACTGAAACTGCTTCAGCAAGTGCCAAAATAGTACTTGTAAAATAACCAAGATGAGAGAAATAAGACTTAGTTTTTTGGCTCACTTTCTTGCCATAAGAAGGAATATAGGTTCCACAAGTCTTAATTGCCCCCACTCAACTTTTGGTTAATGCAGGTCTATCAATAACTAACCAGTAACTAAGAAGGGGGGGGAAACCCAACCTAAAGAAACAACGAAGTTGGGTACCCAAAGGCTGAGTGAGAGAAAATGATAAGAAATTGATTAAACAATATATATATTTATTCCAAAGTGCACTAAAAGTCTACTTTAAAAACATAGGCACATTCCACCCTTGAAGCAGCAAATATCTGAACTAAAAAGTCCTGAATCTATGTAAAAGTAAAGGTTTCCCTTGCTTGAAAGCCAGTCGAATCCGACTGTAAGGGGCGGTGCTCATCTCCGTTTCCAATCCGAAGAGCCAGCACTGTCCGAAGATGCTCCCATAGTCATGTGGCCAGCATGACTAGGCACCGAGGCACACAGAATGCTGTTAGCTTCCTACCTAAGTGGAACCTATTTATCTACTTGCAGTTTCTTGCTGTCGAACTGCTAGGTTGGCAGGAGCTGGGAAGAGAGACGGGAGCTCACTCCCTCATGCAGCACTCGGGTCTCGAACTGCCGAGCTACCGACCTTCTAGTCAGCAGCAAAGTGTCTTAACCACTGAGCCACCACAACCCCACTGAATCTATGTAACATGATTCAATTCAATATCTCTAGGTTAATAGCCTTGAACCAATAAAACAGGACATACAATTGTCAGTTAAAGGTTGACAGTTAAAGGCTGATACATGTATGCACCCTCCGAGAGTTTTGATAGCCATGGCCAGAAGGAGTTATTAAATCCGCATTCCCTGGATGGGAGTGCTTAAAAGTCCAAGAAAACTTTTTATACGACCTAATTCTTTTGCCACACAGAATATTTGGAATGTAGAGTTTAGCAGGGAATGAGATTGTTCCCTGGTGCCACCTTCCACTAGGTTCCTGTCTATAAGTCTATAACAATAGACTGTGTTGCTGAATGTTTAAAAGGGACTGAGATGCAATATGACCAGATCGTGATGCCAGCTGTACACACATGCCAGCCGACACCTGAGACTATGTGCCAATGGTTCCCGAGGTTGCCAGCTCCCAGAGACTTCCCTTAATACAACTACTTACACAGAAACAGCCACTCACCATTGTGGTTTGAACATGTACTTTCAGACGCCATTAGCATTGTTCTTCTTCCTCGCACAGGCAACCCCCCCCCCCCAACATTCTTTGCTCCAGAGAAATAAAAGGCTTATTCCTGCCTTCACATAGACAATGGACTTGGCTAGTCAGAAACTGGTTCTGCAGCTCAGAGACATTAAGCCCATCAGCAAAACAAAGAGTCTAGCTGATTAGTCATATCCACCTTCCAGGTATCTCTTTTTTTATTTTTATTTATTTTTTATTTATTTTTGGATTTCTATCCCGCCTTTCCAGTGAACTGGCTCAAGGCGGCTCACAACATAAACATAAGCACCGAAGTGGTTTACAATTTAAAATCATAAATACACAACATTAAAAAACGACTAATATAGCCATACTGGCGGCATCTACATGCTCCTGGAGAATAGCGGCAACAGAAGGTTTGGCCTGTGGAACTAGGGCGATGTTATCCTGCCATCTCCCCGGTGGCGGCTCCTATTCGAAAGCCTGGTGGAAGAGCTCCGTCTTGCAGGCCCTGCGGAACTGTAACAAATCCCGCAGGGCCCTGATGTCGTCCGGGAGCTCATTCCACCAGTATGGGGCTGCCACCGAGAAAGCCCTAGCCCTGGTACAGGCCAGCCGCGCATCCCTTGGACTGGGAATAGTCAAGCGATGCTGGGTGCTTGACCTCAGTGCCCTCTGGGGCACATATGGGGAAAGGTGGTCCCTCAAGTAGGCAGGCCCCTGACCATATAGGGCTTTAAAGGTCAACACCAACACCTTGAACCGGATCCGGTATGCTATAGGCAGCCAGTGCAGCAGCCGCAGCACAGGCCGGATATGGTCACCCATAGGGAGGCCCATCAATAACCTGGCCACGGCATTCTGCACTAGCTGCAGCCTCCGGATCCGGAACAAGGGTAGCCCCAAGTAGAGAGCGTTACAGTGGTCTAATCTCGAGGTGACCATAGCATGGATCACTGTAGCTAGGTCATCACATTCGAGGAAGGGAACCAACTGCCTAATCAGCCGAAGATGGTAAAAGGCTGCCTTGGCAGTGGCTGCTACCTGGGCTTCCATTGATAAGGAGGCATCCAGGAGCACTCCCAGACTCCTGACCCTCAGCGCTGGCACCAATGGCACCCCCCCGAAGGACGGGAGTGGGGTCCCTATCCCCGGCCCGCTCTGACTCAAGCACAGGACCTCCGTCTTCGTTGGATTCAGTTTCAGCCGACTCAGTCTGAACCAGTCCGCTACGTCTTGAAGCGCCCGCCCCAAGTCATCTGGGGTAGAGCCGGACCGACCGCCCAGCAACAGATACAGCTGGGTGTCATCTGCATATTGATGGCACCCAAGCCCATGCCTCCGGACAATCTAGGCAAGGGAGCGCATATAGATGTTAAATAACATTGGGGACAGCACCACCCCTTGAGGCACTCCACATACCAGTGGGTACCTCTGGGAGGTCTGTTCCCCGAGCGCAACCCTCTGTCCCCGATCCTGGAGAAAAGAAGCAAGCCACTGTAAAGCCAGCCCCTGTATCCCCGAGTCGGCAAGGCGGTGGATCAGCAGCTGGTGGTCGACCATATCGAACGCGGCCGACAGATCTAACAACACCAGCGCCACCGTACCGCCCTGATCCAGATGTCTTCGGAGGTCATCCATGAGGGCGACCAGTACCGTCTCCGTCCCATGACCTGGCCGGAAGCCAGACTGAAATGGATCCAGCATGGAAGTGTCATCCATAAAGCCCTGCAACTGTAACACCAATACCTCTCCAATACCTTACCCAAATAGGGAAGGTTGGACACCGGCCGATAGTTGGCCAATACGGCCGGGTCCAGAGATGGTTTTTTCAGGAGGGGGCAGACCATCGCATCCTTGAGTGCTCCCGGGAATAGCCCCTCAGCGAAGGACTTGTTGATAATCTCCCGGAGAGCACCTCGTAGCCCCTCACGGCCAGCTTTTATAAGCCAAGAGGGGCACGGATCAAGGTTGCACGTGGTTGGACGCACAGCTGAGAGCAATCTGTCAACTTCCTCCAGGATGAGAGGACTGAAATGATCCAGAATAGAACCAGAAGACGTGCATGGGGCCTCTCTGTCACAATCAGGTAGAGTGTAACATTGCCCAACCCTTTAAGCCCCTCTCCTCTAGTGGATAGAACTTTTGGGGTGGACCATCAAGGGGTTGTCTCAAGGGAAGTATCCAGTCAAGCCCTCCCCCAGAGCCCCCTAATAAAAGAGTACACTCAGCAACATGTTCTCTCCCTAGCTTTTTATTACCTCTTACCCTCACCTACCTCCACGGCTCTTGGTTGCGCAGCCAGAGTCTCCACGTGTTGCTGCAGGTTCAGGACATGTGCCCCTAATCCCCTCCTAGCCTCCCCTTATTTTTCCAGTGGGAACTCAACATCTCTCCAGACAGGTAATTATTGCCCTCGATGGATACCAACAATATTCCTGCTAATGCAACAGTCTTTGCTCTATCTTTATTTCTTAGGCTCTGTATAAATGAATGTGTGAATCTGCATTGTTTGCCTAAGTAAGAACCTTTTAGTAAAGAAACTATTTTATTACTAAAGCCAGCCTCCTTGTTTATTTCTGGGGCTTCTGAAAGAGGTGGGACCTCTGTATATATAGGTGGTGACCCCTTTTTGCCTATTGACAATTAATTAATAAGCTATAATTCCCCTATATTGATAAGAAATCAAGGCAATTTGGCTAACTTTATGCAGCTGCCACCCAGACCTCCTCTCCGCCCCAATTCTCTCAATCTCAGCACAATCCCCCAAAAGTCAATATCACACCTGGAACTCTACCTTACAATAAGAAAATGTAAGAACTGCTTTGTTATATCAGGCCAAAGATACATTTACAAGCAAATGTTGATGTAGTCCAGATTTTTTTTCTCCACCAGCTTTCCCACGTTCAAGCCCAACATACTCTAGCCCATCCATCACACAGACACTTGCGGCTACTAGCTGCTGATTAACCTGTCTTCCCTGAATTTGTCTAATCTTTTCTTTCATGATACCTAAGTCACCATTACAACAATCTAGTGGAAATGAACTCCATTAGGTTCATTGTGTGTTGCATGAAAATAATATACCCAGGAGTGCTCAAGAGACAGGCATGGCTCTCAGTCTGAGATTTGGCAACTACAGCTCTGCCTCATCTACTGGCATCCCCCCCTCCAGTCAATGCAGCAACATCAATGTATAGCCTTTATATAACACAGGAGAACTTACAGAAACACTATAGCAAGTCAGAGGCACTCTGTAAACACAAGAACTCAGACATGAAGAACCATGCTGAGATACTACTTCAGCTAATAACTTCCTCTATTGCTCATAAGCCATGTTTTGGAAGAGAGTTTGTCAACTATCCCCTGTACATTTTCTTTTGTTCTGCTGCTTGAGAGGATCAGAGGAAAGAGGAGGCATGTTATGAGTTATTAACCCGGTTTGCTTACGAGAACAAGGAATCTATGGGCTTCCTGCCGTTTAGCATCCCTTGTAGTGGTACAATGGCAGAAGTAGGAGCTAACCACTGGCCCTTGCAAGTGTGGAAATCCTAAAAAGAAACAATGAACTCTGCAGTCATTTGCAAGCGTTTCCTTTAGCATCTTTTAATATGTCTCTATGGGTGTGCTCAGACAGCGTGCTGGAGCCGGCTCAAATGGCTCCGCTTCGATGCGGCTTTTTTTTTTTTTGCTCCAGACAATCGCAATCACACGGAGTGTATGTCGGGTTTTTTTGTTTTGTTTTTTTACAAGTTTGCGCATGCGCATAAGCAATCATCTGGAGCTACAACCTTGCGCATGTGCAAAAGCAGGAGAGCAAAGCCTCTCAAAGTTGCACGAGCACCGTGACTTCCCCGCTGTCAAAGAACATGTCCTTTTAAGCTTTTCCCCCAAAACTGGCCTCCTTGGGATCCCGAACTCAGAGGTAGTGGCCATTTAAAAAAAAAATTGGCATGGAGGCGGAGAAGCGGTTATGCACATATCAGCAAGACAAAAATAAAAATGGCGGGCAAAAAAGCAAAAGCCAGAGGCTTCTGCGGGGGGGAGAGATTAAAGACTTGGAAGTGGTTTGACGACAGCTCCGCAATCAGACGCGGGAAACGCAGCTCGAATCGGGAGAGCACGGGAAACACCACCTTGGGACCTGGTATCAGAATACCATGCTTCGCTCCAGTATTTGCTCCGGTAAGTGACAGCTGGGGACGGGAGGCAGCTGCAGCTGTCTGATCGTGCACATTTGATCTGTTTTGAAGCATTTGAAAGCCGGATCAAATGGCGCATCTGAACGCACCCTATAGCATTACTCTCCCAGCAAGACAGGTAGAGATAATCAGCTCTGCATCTGAAAAGATGAGAAGTGGGGGAAATACCATGGTAAGTAACACTAAGAAAATTATAAAGTATACACTCTTGATAGCACAATGGGCCCCTGTCAAAGACTACTGTAGAGATTCCATACATTTTGCCATGAACACGTTTGACTGCCAGATTTACAATGCTCAAAAAAAAAAAAAGGCAGTCAGATGCTAGCCAATCACTTGATCTGTTTGGTTCACGCCAAACAGCCATGAAGGCCTGCGAAACTGGTTTGCATTGGGTTTTCCCAAAACTGAACATGTGCAAAGACGCTGTTGATTCAAACTGATCAGCAGCCATTAGCATCGCTAAGGACTACTTCGCCAAACACTGAAATATAAGGTTTTATTGAAACACGGCGTTTATTGATGACTGATATATATGACTTGTGAACAATCTAATTGTCTGTTTAAACAATTGCCTCCTGAGTGGACGTGAAGCGGTGGGATGGGGGTGGGGGAGAGCAAAACTCAATCGGGCTGTGTGAGAACATGCTTGCATGAAAAGCCAGTTGTGCTGTACTGCGTGGTTAGTAAGGAACAGTGAAATGACCTACTGGACATCAGCAAACAGATCGCCAAACTATCGGACCAATCACTGAAAAATCAGGTCTGTTTGCAACAGGATGCCAACCAAACTGGAGAGTGTTTAAGCTTCTCTACTCTACTGTACTGTAAACCTGTTGAATGTCCTATTCAGAGTCTCAATGGTACGAAGCTCAGGCAAGAGCTTGGAACCTGATGGGCAGCAAACAGAACATACCACCCTAGGGCTGCAATCACACGCACAATTCACCCAAACATAGGCGCAAATGCCGGGTGGATTAAAGAAGCACGATCAGACGCCAACATCTGGCAAGCACCCCGCAGCCATCGGCAACCTGTTTCGCTCCACCGCACACGTAGAGTAAAAAAAAAAAACACCTCAGAAAGTCCAGTAGCAAATGGGTTGCTACGGGCCACAGATGGACTTTCCTGTGTCTGATTGCACCAGCGCACTCCCATGGCATCAAGATAGTCAGATCAGGCTATCCCAACACCCCGCCATGGCTTTTTTTTCTCTTCTCAGTATGTGCATCATTGCATACTGTCATAGGAAGCCCTCAGGGCAGAGATGCAATTCATCGATCCCTCATTTAAGCGAATCGGAAAACAACAGCCAACACCCCCCCCCCCCAACTCATCCACGATTACATCTGATCACGCAGTGGTGGGCTGCACCCACATCTACAAAACTCTGTGTGATCACACAACTGCAGGTCAATTTCCTCCGGAGGAAATAGCCTCATCCCCCCCCACTTTATCTTGGGCATGTGACTGCAACCTAGATTGACCAGAGAAAAACAGGAAGTCACACTCTCAGTACTTGCACTAGGGCCTAGCCAATGCAGAGGCTTCATACTCTGGTTTATAGTTTGGGGTCACCGGGGTAGTAGGGGAGGGTAGTTGTGAATTTCCTGTGTTGTGTAGGGGGTTGGATTAGATGATCATTGGGGTACCTTCCAGGCCTATGTTTCTACTGCTTACCAGACAAAGAAATCCATTGTCCTTTCTCTATTCACAGAGGGCTCTGAGACCCTCGCGTACACAACCCATCATAATTCACTAGGCTAGACCCCAGCCTCAGACACTGGATGAGTGCCTGACAGAACTCACAGCAAGTAGGCTAGAACTAAAAGCTCTGTTTTTTGAAAGGCCCTCAACTAAAGGTCATTTCTGACCAAAGTAGTTTTAATCTTAGAATAAAATCTTCTCCAGCCAGACACTTCCAGATGTTTTCAAGAACATTTTCTTAGTCTGCTGCGGGCTTGAGGGCTGAGAGAGACAGCAGCACAGGAATGTATTTGCACAGAAGGGATTTGCAATGCAGAACTTGGTGAATGAGATGTGAAGACTCATGGAAATTCAACCAGCCTCCTCCAGGCACATTCTAATTCCAGAAATTCCAGCAACAGGGTACATTATTCATAAAGACAAAAGCCTCTAGAGAAATGTCAAGCTGATGTAAAGCAGCTATTTTTACCAATAACTATGTAACTGAAACCCTCTGCTATCCAGACTACTTTAAAGCAAGCCTTTTTGAATTATTGTAACTCCACTAGGTCATATTGCTCTCTTCTTTTTGTCATGCCATTCTGCATACTCACTAATTGACTTTGAAAGGGTTTTTACTAGGGAACCAGCCAAGGAAAAGAGAAAGATGTGCAGTGTTGTCCTCAGCAGAGTTACACTCTTCTAAGCCTAGTGACTTCAATGAATTAGAAGGGTGCAACTCTGCTCGGGATGGCATTATAGTATGGGTGGGAGAAGTCCCTGTGCAGCTGCATCTTAGCACCAAATGAGACATCGCCACATCCACAAGTGACTACCATGGACACTGCCATTTTACAGGTGAATTTGGGGCATTTAAGATTCAGCAATCAGAAAAATGGTATGAAGAGAAATACTTATGCCTCTTCCTACACATCACAATCCCAGATATAACTGCATACAATTGGTAGGCCCGTAGCCAGAAAATTTTGGGTGGGGGACCCTGCCCCCGATTTGACTGTCAGTTCCGGAATTGACATGCCAGAAGTGACGTAGGCATGTGGGGGGCCACCTCCTTTCTCAAAGTTGAGGTCTGCTGCAAAAGCTGGAAGACTCAGCAAGCGCATGACTCTGCCTTCCCTCCTGCTTGGCCACAGTGAGGTGCCACCCCTGTTCTGCCATCCTTGGCCCCTCAGTGGTCCCCTGGGCCCTGCCAGCCTCACCTGAGGGCTGCTTGGTGGCATGAATCTTTTCCCCATGCTGCACATCCACCCCAAGCTCCTTCTGCCTCCCAGGGGAGGAGGCCGGAAGGGGAGGGGCAGCACACATTTGGGAGGGGCCGTCACCCCAAGGGCCCTGTGGCTACAGGCCTGCTCCAGAACATTTTTCTGCAACACATGAACTGGCCCTTAGCCACAGCACCAAGGGATGTTCCCAGGCAGCAGCTAGAAATGAGGAAAAATAACTAGTAAGAAGAGGGCCATGACCAAAGGAAGTTTGATTAAGCTCTTGTATTTTGCAGGGCAATATCGTTTTTATTATTTGTATGTTTAGTAATATATTTTCTGGCCTTTCTTCATGGTCCTGGCAGCTTACAATATTAGTTTAAAACATTTTTGTTAACCCTCCCCAAAAAG
The DNA here is from genome assembly GCA_029233225.1 of Lepidodactylus listeri. Taxonomy (NCBI): domain Eukaryota; kingdom Metazoa; phylum Chordata; class Lepidosauria; order Squamata; family Gekkonidae; genus Lepidodactylus; species Lepidodactylus listeri. The sequence goes on from JARCFY010000008.1 coordinate 28,284,304, forward strand.
TAAACTCCAAGTCTCTCCCCACAAAAAAGATATTTGTTGTTCAACCCCTTCAAAAGCCCTGGCAAACAATCAGGCCTTGTAGTACCTCTTGAAGAGCTCCAAAGAGGGGGACCCTCCCCTCTTTCAAGAGACCATTCCACAAAACCAGAGCCTTGATGGAAAAGACAAGGGCTCTGGTCAATGCCAGATGGGCCACCCTAAGTGGAGGAATTGCCAATAGATGGCAGCCTGATGACCCTAGTTGGCATACAGGAACATACAGAAGGAGACTGTCCTTCAACTACATGGTTCCTATGCTATGAAGGACTTGAAAGGTCCTAGCCAGCACCTTGAATTGAACTCAGAAACAAACTGGCAACCAATGTAGCTGTTTTAAAATGGACAGCAGATATTCCTGGCATCTAACCCCTGACAACAATTGGGATGCCACATTGTAGACTAGTTGTAGTTTCTGGGCTGACATCAAGATCAGCTCCATGTAGAGCACATTACAGTGATCCATCCATAGGGTTAAGCATGGATCCATGCGAACAGATTGGCTGAGTCTAGGTAACTAGAGAGCTGGCAAATCAGATGCAGCTGATAGAAGGCGTTCCCGGCCACCATGCCAACCTGCTTTTCAAACAGCAAGGCAGGGTCCATGAGTGCCCCCTCCTCAAGCTCTTGACCTACTGTGAAGAGAAAAAAACCGCAGTGTCACTCCATTTAGGACAACTGGATTCAGTCCTTTTAGAGTATCAGCATTTCGGACCAGAATTACCTCAGTCTCTATATTACCCAGTTCTACATTTCATTATCCAAGCCTCCAGATGCATCTGTCTTGATTCTGAACCAGTGCTTTGAGGCTGTCATCAGGAGGCTAAGGCAGAGCAAACTAAAGCTGAATCCAGATGTGACTGAGGTAATTTTGGTTGGGAATGCTGATACTCTAAAAGGACAAACAGCTGGGGGGGCAAATTTTTATCACCAGCAGACTGGACTTAGGTGTTAAGGTAAAGGTTTCCCTTGCTCGAAAGCCAGTCGAATTTGACTCTAGGGGGTGGTGCTCATCTCTGTTTCCAAGCCAAAGAGCCAGCACTGTCCAAAGATGTTTCCGTGGTCATATGGCTGGCATGACTAGATGCTGAGGCGCACGGAACACTGTTACCTTCCCACCAAAGCAGTGCCTATTTATTTACTTGCAATTTCTTGCTTTCGAACTGCTAGGCTGGCAGGAGCTGGGGCCAAAGATGGGAGCTCACCCCATCACATGGCACTCAATTGTCTCAAACTGCCAAACTACCGATCTTTCAGTCTGCAGTTCAGCATCTTAACTACTGAGCCCAAGTCATTAACCACTTTAAACAACTGAGTTAGACGAGATTCTGCTGAAGCAATGGTGGCAAAAAGGAAGTCTTCTTTGCTGCTATCACTGCCACCTCATAGGCATGTAAGTGGGCTCTGTGACATGCTCTGTCTGATTCACCCCAAGAATTCTGCCAACATCACTCTAGTTGCCTTCCAATCTGCTTCATGTTGCCCAGCTCTCTGGTCAGTCAAGGATCTAGGAGCCCTGCAGAGCATGGAAGAGGATGCTAAGGAACAATTCTGTTCATGGCCCCAGTCAGCCCATCATTCCATGCAGCTATGAGGGCTTCCACAGAATTACTGGGGAGCCTCTCAAAATCCTTCAGAGCTGTCTGGCAATCAGCAAAATCCATTAGCCTCCAAGGGTAGACCATCCAAATCAGTCCAATGCCCCAGAAGGGAGGAGGCAGCAAGCTTGACTGTGCCTTCGGAAGATAGTGATTTGACCACAACAAGTGCTGAACATCCAGTCCCATGATCAGATCACCACCAAACTGCTTGGGCGCAGAAAAGAAGGTCCAACATATGTCCTGTTTCTTGTGCTGGGCCCATTGCAATCTGAGACAGACCCAGGGCTGTCATGGTGGCCATGAAGTCCTGAGCTTGACCCCAGAAGCTAGGCCTCAGCATGTATGTTAAAATTCCCAAAGACAATCATCCTTGGGGTCCTCAGCACCAGGTCCAACACCACTACCATCAATTCAGCCAGAGACCCTGCTGGTAAACTAGGTTGATAGGACACCAGCAAAATTCCTAATCTGTTTGTGTTGCCCAACACAAGGGACATACAATTAGAGCTAGTCTCTCTGCACCAGGTACCTAGTGACTTAATATAAGGACAAACTTTTTGAAAGATTGTTTTAAAAAATATCTAGTATATCACAAGGGTAAAAGACACCCTTGGGAGTCAGATGTGATGGGCACAAGAATGAAGTCCCAAGAAGAATGCAGTGCACCTGCAGACTTACAGGCCCATGTTAGGCTATACTTTATCCTTATTCCGAATATTATCCAAGGGATATATCTCCAGTGGGGGTGGGGGGAATGAAAAGATATATTAGCATACCTTTAAAACTAACAGTTTTATTGTGGCAAAAGATGTGTCTGATTAAAAATGTGCTAGTGCAGAATAGCTTATGCCGCAATAAATCAGCTGGTCTTCAAGGTGTCACAAGCCTTCCTGTTGGTGGAGTAATAGACTAACACCTTTCCTCCGAGCTGTTCCATGGTTTCAAAAACTTGATCACTTCTTCCCTTCAGCTGAGTATTTAAAGCAGTAGCAATAATATCTAGCAAGCAGCAGCAGCACCAAAACCGAAGAGAACACTGCACAAACCATATAAAATCCCATTTGATAAAGGAACTCTATTTGTTTGCCAGTTTCCAAATGCCATTCTGAAACGGCTGGTATCATCTGGATGCAGCAATTCAGGCTGTGCAATTTTAGTGCTGTATTAAATGCTTTGATTTGGACTTCCCCGGCATTTTCCTAACTCCCGTCTTTTTCAGACCCCATCTGTATACATAACCACTGTAACAGATTGGTCTGTGGTAGTGGGCAATGTTCAAAACTTCAGAAGTATACTGTGGAATTGAAATTGTGCATTAAAAAGAAAGGGCAGTGGTTCTAGTGTGTTTCTCCCTCTGCTTCTTGGGCCATATCTCACACGGGTTGAGTATTTTTTATTATTTTTTCCCTCCATGCTATCTTCTTAAATTTAGTTTTTCTGCCCAAATTTCGATTCAAGTTAGAGAAGTGAAACAGTCAGCCTCGAAGTTCTAGTGCCACCTAGAGGGGTTCCTATAAAACTAAGCAAAAAGAAGACATGAGGATGAAAAAGATGCAAGACTGAAACAGAACGGAATTAAGTACAAATAAGCAGACCACACAATAATTTGTGTTCTGTTTCAAGAGGAATGCAAATGTTAGCCAGAGCCTCATTTTTTGGGGAAAAATCATAAATTCCATTAAATTTCAACCCAGTTTCTTCATAAATCAGAATCTAATAGTAAAGGTTTCCCTGAACTGTATCACTTCAGACTTCAGGTTTATGAGTGGACATGGGCATGAACCAGAAAAACACTGAATCACAAACCAAATTACAAATGGAATTGAACTGGGAGGTTCGTTTGCAAACCAAACTGATTTGTGGTTCATGGCCCTGCAAACCCCTGCAGCCTGCTCCCCGCTGCTCAGCTGTTTTTATGGCTTTCAGGAGGAACAGAAAGCAGGGATTTAAAGGGACTCCAAGTCCCTTTAAACCCCTACTTTCTGCTCTACCACAAACCACCATGAACTGCTTTAAAAGTTCATAGAAGTTTGTGATGGCAGACCCATCACAAACTTTGGTTAATGAACCGGGCAAAATTTTGTGATCAGTTTTGCTTCATGGTTTGGTTTGTGCTCATCCCTACTTATGGGCTTTATTTTTCTCATGGAGAAAATGTTCACAATGTCAACAGTGACACACACACCTGTGAATGATCTTTGCTGTTGAAGTGAGTGAGCACAAGACTTTCGCTTTTGCTCTCGTTGCTTTCGGTTGCTCCCAGGAGTGCTCCTGAGGAATTGCCGAACCTCAAGGTCCCAAGGGGAAGAACCGGGGCTCCGGTCTCCCATAGAGTCTCTTGGAGGGAGACCCTAGCATAGAGCTTGACTTGAGGACTTTTGCGGGCGGCGCGTGGCATTTAGACTTCAAGTTGCTCTGAAGCAAAGACCTTGGAGGGAGCATCTAAGGTCAGCCATTGGATGCAAAGATAAGAGTGGCAGTTTCTTCTGTGGAGCTATACTTTCTTGAAGAATCACATTTCAACCTGCTTTTTAGAACATGGTGAGTAATTTTGAGCAACCTGAACATTCCTTTCTGTTGTTTTTGTGCATCTATCAGCAAATAAAGGTCCTAGACAAAGAGAAGAAAGGGGAGGGTCTCCCCCTCATCTCCGGCGGTTTGTGTGTGCATTCCAGGGGAAATTAACTCTCTACGGCTTTGTCATGAACATAAATTCATAAAAAATTTCCGTTGGGCTTTTGGGGGGGAGGGGGTCCACTTGAGGATTGGCAGAGAATATTTAATAAAGAAGAATCAGAGGCCTCTTGTATCCTCCCCCCCCCCCTTTATTTGGCTGGCAATTGTGGCAGAGACTATGGCAAAGTTTTAGCCGTAGCACAAAGAGGAAAGTGCAGCTATGCACCAGACTATGGCAGTTTGGAATCTTCCTTCTGTGTTGGTGTATTGATGTTAACTTTGATGACTACTTCTGGAAACCCTTTGGAATATATTTTCATTTTATTTTTGTCTTCATTTCCATTTAATCTGGATTTATGGTTCTGGGGACTGGTCTTTTTTACCTCTTGGATTTAAGATGCTGCTTTTGAGTTATGAAGAAATCCCTTTCCTTCTCTTGAACACAACTTTTTAAAGATTTTTTTTTCTACTTTTGCCTCTGTGGATATTAAATTTTTGGGTTTCTCTTATCTTCACTCATCCTCCTGCTGCTTGGGATCAAGGTTTGTGTGTGCAGCTATACCCAATTAGTTGTGCGAAAGGAAAGTGAGAGAGATCCCCTGTCACTTTTACTTTGGGGATCTGTGCGCGTGCACATTTTAGAAACACTGAACTATTGACAGCTTTGTTCTGATTATGACTATAAAAATCTTTACTTCATTTTAATAGGGGGGATTTATAAAGAAGAACTAGTTAAGGAAAATTAAAGAACTGTTGTATCCCCCCCCCTCCTTTTTTCACTGGCCAGCAGCTGAGATAGAGAAAGGGGAAAGGGAGGGTCAGTAAAGAGGAAGATTGTCAGCTGAAACTCTGGCTCTGTAGCAGAGCAGATTTTGGTTTTTTCTTACTATCGAGATTAATACCACCGCTGGGAACTTTTTTTAGTATACTTTGTTTGTTTTTATTGGATTTCACCCTATTTTTGATTTCTTTGCCGGGATTAGAGACTAAGGATTTTAGATTTTGGATAACTTGGAACAACTGGACAGAATTTAAGGCCATAGGCACGCCATACTGCCAAAATTTTGGCAAGTGTAAACTTACTTGCTTGGATAGTGACAAAGTGATCTCATGGAGTCAAGCCAATCCCCCCCCCCTTTTTTTTAAACTGTAAACAGTAGAGATTACTTTTCTGGGAAAACAGCCAGAGGTGTATTGACGAAATAATCCCTGGGAATAAGGCCAGGACTGCTTTGAATTTAAAAATATTAATGATAGGTCTTCTGTGAAGCTGCATAAAAAGAGTTAGTTTACTATAGCTTTGGTTATTTTGGCTGGTATTTCTGGGAAGATAGCCAAGAAGTAATGTTTATGAAGTTGGGTACTTTGCGTAACATAAATACATGATTAACAGGAAACAAATTTGACTTATTGCCAAAAGGAGAAGTTATAAACTTTTGATTGTTGTGTTTAAAACCTTTTATTTGGGGGGGGGGGGGATTTGTGTAAAAGAAAAGGAAGTGAACAGGTGCGATATGTCCAAGCCCTCACCAGGCACACCTAAAGCAGTTGGAGCCAAGATGTCCGCAGTTGAATTACAAAATTTACAAATATGGATCAAGGAGGCTGTACAGTTATCTGTTACCAATGCAGTAGAAGCAGCTATACCTACAGCAATTAATAATGCTATGCCACAGGCTCTGGAGCCCTTGAATACGAAAATGGATGCCTTGGTTCTGCAAGTATCTACGCAGATGGCAGAGATTAAGCAACAAATTGCAGAAAATAAAACCCAAATATCTACAATCTTACAGACAACAAACCAACTGGAAGTGAAAACTGAAGAGATTTCCCAACAGATGAAAGAAATGGAATTACAACAAGAAATACTACAAGATTTATTTATTTATTTATTTATTTATTATTTCACATTTATATCCCACCCTCCCCGCAAGCGGGCTCAGGGCGGCTCACATGGGCCCAAGGCCAATTCAATACAATGTTGTCACAAAGTTAGAAATGGACAGAGCTGTGTATGTTCTGAGATTCCAGAATATCCCAGAAAAAAAAAGATGAAGAGGTCAAAGCTGATATGGCTCAGAGGCTGGCCGAATATTTAAAAGAAGAAGATATACAGAAAATGGCTGAAGAAATAGACTATGCATTTTGAATGAATTCTGCCTTTGCAAGAAGAAACAATTTTCCCAGAGAGATTCATGTTAGATTTTTTAAGAAACAAACGAAAGAAAATATTTTGAAAAAGTCAAATGAAGAACCATTTGAAGTAGCAGGAACTGAAATTAAAGTCTTAAGAGAGATCCCATGGAGAGTAAGAGAACAGAGAAGAAGTAATACACGTCTCACAAATTTGCTCAGACAAAACAGAATTATGTATAAATGGTTGATGCCAGAAGGTGTTTTATTTACCTGTGAAGCCAGAAGATATAAAATAAATTCAACATTTAAAGCGGAAGATTTTTTGGAGACTCATGGAGCAGACTTAGGAGAACAGGAGGAAGAATCAGATGTAGAGACAGAGTTCCAAGGAAAAGGTGCAACAGGACCTAAAACAGGGAAAAGCAAGAAAAAACTACCCCTTCAAGTAGTGACACAATCACAGGATAAGAAAAAAAATGGATCCCAAACAGAAGAAAAAGATGGAAAGAAGTAAACTGAAATTGATCTCCATTAATGTTAATGGATTAAATGCACCTCACAAAAGAAGACAAATATTTCAACAGATTAAAAAAATGAAATTGGACGTGATATGTCTACAGGAGACACATATTAAACGAGCAGACCAGAAATTTTTGACTGTAAAGAAATTTGGGGAAACTTTTGTATCTTCAGATAATAATAAAAAAAGGTGTTGTTATTTATGTGAAGGACCATTTGCACCCTGAATTGGTCTACAGTTCAGATGACGGAAAAATACTAATAGCTAAAATACAGAGACAAACTAAAACAACATTAATTGTTAATATATACGCACCAAATCAAAACCAAGAAAAATTCTATAAGATGCTCCAGAGGATAATTTTGGAGCAAGAACAGGATGAACTATGTATTATTGGTGGTGTTTGATAAAACTATAATGTGGTGTTTGATAAAACTATGGACAGAAGAAAACAAATGGGGAAGCTAAAATCAGGAAATGAATTACCACAGGCTTTTATGCAACTGGTTGAAGAATTTTCTCTGGTAGATGCTTGGAGAACCAAGAATTTAAATAAAATGGACTTTACTTTTTTGTCAGCTAGACATAAATCGTGGTCAAGGTTAGATATGGCTTGGATTTCAACATCAATGATAAAAGACATTATAGACACAGAGATTCTCCCCCAAACATTTGCAGATCACAATCCGTTGCTTTTAACTTTACAAGATAGGCCTAAAAGAAGTAGATGGTCTTTGAATTTATGGCTATTGAAAGACACGAAGTTTGTATCTGATACCAAAAAAAAATTTCAAGAATTTTTTAAAACAAATATACAGGCAGAAACTTCAATGGATGCAGTTTGGGATGTGTTTAAGGCTTATGCAAGAGGTTGGTTTATGAGACAAGGTACATGGGTCAAGAAACAAAGAACACAAAAATTTGCACAGTTTAAAGAACAGATTAAAAAAGAAGATACTATGAAAAAAGTCTCAGATTTGGAACGAAGCAGAATAAATATCAAAACTCTTCAACATCAATTAAATTGCCTCCTATCACAGGAAATAGCGAATAAAATTATGTATGCAAAACAAAATTATTTTGAAAATGCAAACAAACTGACAAGATGGTTAGCTTATAAATTAAGAAAAGAATCAGAAAAAAAACTTATTAGGATGCTGCAGGATGAGAACAGAGAAGAAAAGAGTGACCCGAAGGAAATACGAAAGATTATTGAAAATTTCTATAGGTCTCTTTATCAATCAGATAACATTGATCAAGAGCAGATTAAAGGGTTCTTTTTGAAATATAATAAAAAACAATTTACTAAAGAACAAAGTCAAATTTTAAATGAACCAATTATGTCGGCTGAAATGGTAGAGGCAATAAGATATCAGAAAAAGACTCCAGGACCTGATGGATTACCAGCAGAATTTTACCAAATATTTGAAGATCAAGTGGTCTTCCCACTCAATCATGTTATTCAGAGTATTAATAAGAAAGGTGTTCCAGACTCGTGGAACCAAGCCTTAATCTCATTAATACATAAACCGGATTCAGATAAGAAGGACGTACAAAATTATAGACCAATCTTACTTTTAAATGCAGATTATAAAATTTTTGCATCTATTCTAGCTAAAAGACTGATTTTTTTTTTAGTCCAGATGATACACCAAGATCAATCAGGGTTTTTGCCTAAAAGACAAATACGAAATAATGTTAGAATTATTTTAGACATATTAGAATATTATGAAGCTCACCCAGAAAAACAACTGGCATTATTATTTCTAGGTGCAGAGAAAGCCTTTGATAATCTTGTTTGGGACTTTATGTTAGAACAACTTTCAGCATGGCAATGTGGAGTAAACTTCTACACAATGATTAAAGCAATCTATACAAAACAATGGGTTAAAATTAATATTAATGGACACTTCTCACAAGACATCAAAATCCAAAAAGGAACTAGACAAGGCTGTCCTCTTTTGCCATTATTATTTATTTTTGCTCTAGAAACACTGAATGACTTGGTAAGAGAAAATTCCCAGATATAAGGACTCAGAGTTAAAGGAGAAGAATATAAATTGCAAGCATTTGCTGATGACTTGGTATTTATACTAGAAGAACCACAATTATTTTTGTCATATTTGCTAGATACGCTGAAAAGCTATGGTCAACTTGCAGGCTTAAAAATTAACTTCAAGAAAACTAAACTGTTGGTTAAAAACTGTACAGAAATGCAGACTCAACCTTCAGAAGATATCTGGTACGGAAATACAAAAACAAGTTAAATACTTAGGAATTTTGATAACAAACAGATGCAGTTCCTTGTTGAAAGACAATTATGTGAAATTTCTTTTTGCTATTAAGAAAGATCTGGAGAACTGGAAACAGTTACAAGTATCCCTCATGGGAAGAATAGCGATTGTAAAAAATGAATCTACTACCAAGACTACTTTTTTATTTCAAACAATCCCTATTTTAAAGAATCAAGAATATCTTAATGAAATTGAAAAATGTATACAACAATTTATTTGGCAAGGTAAACATCCAAGAATTAAAATGGAGGTGATACAAGATGCAAAAGAAAGAGGAGGCTTCCCTGTACCAAATTGGCACCTCTATTATAAGGCAGCAGCTTTGACATGAATGAAAGAATGGGTCACTTTAGAAAATTCGAGACTACTAAAACTAGAGGGACATGATTTGAAACTGGGTTGGCATGCCTTTATATGATATGAGAAGAGTGGAGCTCACAAATATTTTAAACAACATATGTTAAGGGCATCGCTTTTAAAAGTATGGAAAGAGACTAAGGATACATTTTACACAAAGATTCCCAAATGGATTTCATCGCTGGAAGCATTCATATATCCCACAGTTTTTACTAAAGAACAACTTTGGAGATATGAAGAACTTTTACAAAAAGACAACTCTCTGAAATCGCAAGATATATTACAAGAACAGGGTATTAATCTAACCTGGTGGGAAAGAGTGCAACTGGATTCCAGATACGTGAAAGATAAACCAACTGACTTTGCTGAGAGATCCAATGGGCTGAATAAAATACTGTTGGCAAAGGATGTTAAATATATAAAAGCATTTTATACACTATTATTAGAAATGAGAATGCAGGATGAAATAGTAAAAACTGCTATGATTAAATGGGCACAAAATATAGGACACAATATTCAATTAGAACAATGGTTGAGAGTTTGGAAAACAAATATAAAATTTACGAAATGTATGGCATTTAAAGAGAATATTTATAAGATTGTATACGACACCTGAGAACTTAGCAAAATGGTATCCAAATATGTCAAATGTATGTTGGAAATGTAAACAAACTGTTGGTTCCTTTTTTCATATGTGTTGGACATGTAAATATGTAAAAAAATATTGGATCGGGATTCAGGAAATATTGCAAAATATGTTAAGTATGACTATCCCATTTGTGCCAGAATTATTTTTGTTGAATATAATTCCAGAAACTTTTAACAAATCAGATAAATATTTGATTATACATGTAATAACTGCTACTAGAATACTTTATGCAAGGTATTGGAAAGGAGAAGTTCCCTCGAAGGAGGAAATACTATATAAACTATTGGAGATTGCAGAAATGGATAATTTAACACTGAAATTAGCAGATAAAGGAGAGGAAACTTTTGAAAATAATTGGTTAAGATTTTATAAATGACTGGACGAACATTCTAAAAAATGAACTAAATATAATTGTATGCTCTTGTAAAATTGAGATAAATTAGTTTGGTGAATTAGATATTGATTCTAGCAGAAATGTTAATATAGATATGTACACTATAGACTCCATATCTGTTAGTATGCTTTTATGCCTATTTGTGCTTTCTTGTTTCTATTTTTTCATATTCTTTTGCTTTCTTTTTCTTTACTGGAAAATTAATAAAAAGAAAATTTAAAAAAAGAAGTGAGGGCTGGGCTGCATGAACAACAAATGCTAGTTCTAATTCTATATAGCAAATCTTTTTCTGTGAGAGTACACATCAGGTGGGATGAGGAGAGGCTGTAAAATTTGGGAGGAGGAGAAGGTGAATCAGACTTCAAGGAGGAAGAAGGCAAACCGGATGGCAAACAAGGGTAAAGATGTGAACAAAGCCCGAACAAGGAATCTGGGCAGTTGAAGATTATTCTGGCTATCTCTTAATTTACCATCACAGAGGGTAAGTTTTAGACATGGGGTGAGAGTATGTGTGTAGCACTCCTTTTATTTTCCTTTGCTCAGAGGCTGTTAGTTAGTTGTTGCTCAACTGTATGCTTTTTCTTTTTGGAACCAATGAAAATTAAGGTTATTGTTTTCTCTGAAATTGGTCTCTGCACCCACTTATAGATGCCCAACTCAATTCACACTTACCAATATACAAAGAAAATATAGATAGATATCTACCTTGGTTTCAATAACTTGTTAAAGTATGATTTCCAGGGTTTCTTACCGCATGATTCTGAGTAGAAGGATTATGATTAATTTAAAGAGAGGGTCTAGGTTATCTGTTACCAGACAAATATACTCAACCTGTTAGTGGAAGTGAAAGGAGTCTTATATGTTAGTGGAAGTGAAAGGAGTCTTATATGTGTTGAGACAGGCATGAAATTATGGTTACTAGCCCAGCACTGCCCATTAGCAAGAGGTTTAAGAGGTGGGAACATGCAAATCGGCATAGTTCCAAACCAATTTGGCTACAAACGTGGAAGTGATATCCTTGTGTCAGAACAATGCCCTAGAACAGTTTTATCATAGAGTTTTCGGGGAATCCTACAGCTACAGCATCACAATGATGCCACGCTGGAAGTGACATCATGGCACTGGAGTAATGTAGGCTGAGGACAGACTGGCAATCTGAAGCGGAGGCAAAGCGGAGGGAACTGGAGCGGGGGAAAAAACCCACGGAGCTGGCCGTTCACACTGGCCAGAGCAATGCGGATCAGCGGCGATACGGAGCATTCAGACTGCCACGGAGAGTTCAGACTGCCGCATAGCCAGCGCGCGCGGCTCGCGCGTGCTGCTGCACTTTTTTTTGTTTTCCTTTGATGTTTTTCGCACATGCGCACATGCACAAAACTTTTTGCCGGTGTGTTCACACTTCCTCCGGATGCCTCCCGCTTCTTCCAGTTCACACTGTTTGGAAGCGGGAGGCATGCGGAGGAAGGCCCCTGAACACCGGGAAAAACCGGTGTCCGGGTAAAGCGGAAGGAAAGCGACTGGGAGACGGGTAAGTACGCAATGGAGCCGACGGACAGATGCGCATGTCTGAACATGCTCCTTTCCTCCGTTTGCGAAGCGTGCCTGCCCCGCTTCAGATTGCCAGTCTGTCCTCGGCCGTATATTCCCCTCCCATTTTCCCCCTGCCACTCTAGTGAGCAGTGGTGAATAACCAGGACAGCCATTTGGGAGGCAGCAGAGACCTAGCAGTCCTAGATGAAATAAAGATGGAGAAATGAATTACATGTTGAGTTCTAGAGGCTTGAGACCTCCAAGATAAGGTGTCCGTGGGGACCACTTCACCATCCCTTGTGCAAATGGGCAGAGAAGCCTGTGTTGGTCCTATGACATCATGTGACCAGCATTACCAGATGAGTTCTTTAATTTACCAGGAAAGGACCACTGGAAAGCCACTGGCAGCTAGGAGCAAACAGGGCTGAGTGGCTGTGGCAACAATGGGAGGGACTGTGGCTCACTGGCAGAACATCTGCTTGGCATGCAGAAGGTCCCAGGTTCAATCCCCGGCATCTCCAGTTAAAAGGACCAGGTAGGAGGAGATGTGAAGGACTTCTGCCGAGACCCTGGAGAGCCATTGCTGGTCTGAGTAGACAATACTGACTTGATGGCCCAAGGGTCTGATTCAGTATAAGGCAGCTTCATGTGTTCATATGTTCAGTGGCAACAGGTGTAGCCTACATGTGTTGCCATCGTTGTCACAGCCTAGGTCCAAGCTGAATGCACTGTGCTGCCACCACACCCACAGGAACGTTTGGCTGTATTTGTTCCAGGACTGTTATACCTTCCCAACCTGCTTGTGCCTCCAGTAAGACTGAGGGTGCTTGAGGAAGCACAAATTCTGAGGTTAAGAGAAGGGTGCCTCTTAAGGCAAAGTGAGCTGGTCGAGGCCCAGGCCATCCATTATTCACTGTTAAGTCAACAGAATGAGGGATTCTAGTTGACAATTATATGCATGAGCATGGTGCTTGGGGATGATGGTACCTCCACTGGGTTAACTGACATGAAATCTCTTTTGTTTGAGGAGATATACAGTAATGGATTTGCTATCCAGCATTTATTTACTTTATTTGTTGCCTGCCTTTCTCTCTGAGAGTCAAGGTAGGTCACAGAATAAAGGCAATATGTTTCTATAACAAAAGCCATCCAAGAATTATGCAATTGGAACTGGGGATACCCACTAATCAAATGTGTCAAATCTTCAAGCTCATTGCTTTGCCCCAGCCCCTGCAGAGAGGCATCTACAGTGACCCATTCTTGCGAAGGCTATGGCAACAACCCCCATGCCTGGTGGGACCCTTCCCCCTGAAACACAGAACCAGCCAATGTGGCAGGCAAGGCATGCCGAGGGGAGATGTTAGCTGGCAGCACCAGCTATTAGGAGAATAGCAATAGCCAGAAGCATCCAGCTGGCTGGCTGGAGGAGCAGCAGTGGTACAAGCACCTTCCTGAAGACAAGGAGGAGGAGGAGAGGGAGGAGGAGGAGGGCTGGATTTTTACCCTACCCTTCACTTGGAGTCTCAGAATGGCTTACAATCTCCTTCCCTTTCTCTCCCCACAGCAGACACCCTGTGAGGTAGATGGGGCTGAGAGAGCTCTGAGAGAATTGCTCTGGAGAGAACAGCTCTGAGGGAACTGTAGCTTGCCCAAGGTCACTCAGCTGGCTGCATGGGGAGGAATGGGGAATCAAACCCTGTTCTCCAGATTAGAGTTCACTGCTCTTAACCACTACGCCAAACTGGCTCTACACTATACTAGTGTAGTCTTAAATGCTACACCAAACACAGGGATATGGCAACTGAGGGAGAGGAACTTGCAGTGTAGGCGATGCTGGTTAACTGAGCATTCTGGATAATCAAGTGCTGGATAACAACACTCAAACTGTACTATGCAGTATGAGACTGGCAATGAAGGGCATACAATAGCACGCTTCCTGTTTGTGGGCTTCCTGGAGGTAGCTGGCTGACCACTGTGTGAACAGAATGCTGGATTAAGTGGGCCTTTAGTCTGATCCAGCCTGGCTCTTCTTAGATCCTTAGCAGAACAGTCTTTTAGTTGAAGTCTCGGTTCAACAGGACCACATTTTTAAAAAAATGTACTGAAAAGGCCTCACTGTAAAAATCTAAAATACTGAATTATTCTGTTTGGATATTTAAAAAGGGAGCCCAGTGGGAAGAAAACAACCCAATACCCCGTATCAAAAATGAGAGAGAGAAAGAGGAAAGCCACAATTTTCCACTGTGAAACCAGGCCCTGAGACATCAAAAACCTAAAGGCAGACAGGTGGCAAGGTGAAGATAACAAACTTCCTCCACCATGGTACTGTCTCAAGGGTATGTGGGAGAAGCCACTCAAGACTTGTAGCTATACCTGCTTTCTTTACTTATCAGAGCACTGGGTAGGGGCAAAATAGCTACAGAGTTTTTTCCTTAGGAATTCAGGGTCATGAATAGCTCTTACTGTCTGTACACTGTGCAACCCATATTGTTGAGGTGATTAGTTGAGCACAGAGAGCCAGCAATGGTGTACTGCTTAAAAGCGACAAACTCTCTCAGCCCACCTAACCCACAAGGTGTCTGCTGAGGGGAGAGGAAGGGAGGGAGATTGTAAGCCTCTTTGAGACTCCTGAGGACAGAGAAAAACAGGGTTTAAAAACCAACTCTTCCTCTAACACAGGGGTTTTTTTTCTGGGAGAACACACCAGAACAGAGTTCTGGAACCTCTTTGACAAAATCTTTTTAAAAATGTTTAAAAGTTCATGAGTTTTCATTATACAGTTTGAAAACTTCATTTCAACTCTTGAGAGTTCCAGCACCACATTTTCAAAAAGAAAAGAAGAAAAGAAAAGAAAAGAAAAGAAAAGAAAAGAAAAGAAAAGAAAAGAAAAGAAAAGGCCCTGCTCTAATAGACCAATGGTCTGACTCAGTATCAGGCAGCTACTTCATATACTTGCATCGTTTGCTTAGTATTTTGCTAAAGGTTTTACGGTATACATGTGGTGAAGGTTCGTGTCGACAGAGAATCTTCTTTCCAGATTTAAACCCATTTGGGGATAGGTCCTCTGAAAAGAGATAACTCATAGGTTCCCTGTCCTACCATTCCTTTATGAGAGCTGGTGTGGTGTAGTTGTTAAGAGCAGCAGTTTGATTCCCCACTCCTCCACATGAAGCCTGCTGGATGACCTTGTACCAGTCACAGTTCTCTCAGAACTCTCTCAGCCCCATTTACCTCACCAGGTGACTGTTGTGGGGAGAAGAAAGGGAAGGTGATTGTAAACCTCTTTCAGGCTCTTTAAAGTTAGAAAAGCAGGGTATAAAAGCTACTGAGTCTTGAGTGTTTTCTAGTATCAATGTATACACACACACACACTCCACTACAGATCTGCAAAACTCCAACTATGGACCATCAACAGCCCCTTGTTTAACAACTTGTGTCTGACAAGCAAGCTTTGACTCTCAAAAGTTTATACCCTGAAACTCTTGTTGGTCTCTAAGGCACTACTGAACTCACATCTAACTGTTTCGTGAAAGGTAAAATGTAAAGGTTCCCCTTGCTTGAAAGCTAGTTGAATCTGACTCTAGGGGGCGGTGTTCATCTCCATTTCCAAGCCAAAGAGCCAGTGCTGTCCTTAGACTTTTTCCACAGTCATGTGGCCAACATGACTAAACACCAAGACGCATGGAACACCGTTACCTTTCCACCAAAGTGGTACCTATTTATCTACTTGCAATTTCTTGCTTTCGAACTGCTAGGTTGGCAGGAGCTGGGGCCAGAGACGGGAGCTCACTCCACCATGTGGCACTCAGGTCTTGAACTGCCGAGCTACAGATCTTCCAGTCCACAACTCAGTGTCTTAACCTCTGAGCCACTGTGGCTCCAACTGTTTCACTACAAAGAATGAAATCCAGGCAACTCACTAGCAGAAGCACATTCTTATCTACATTCATCAGCCTTGAATTTAGATTTTAACCCTTGAAATGGAAGACCATCGCACAAATCATAATATTCACTGTCTTACTAGTTCATTCTTTCCTTTCATGCAGCACAACTCTGTTCTTTGTCAGTTCTGACAGCTCAGGTGAAATGATGAGATAAACTAGAGGGGGAAAGGGGAGGCTGAAAGACTGATTCTGAGTGAATGTAATCTAAATTAATTCCCTTGGTTAGGGAGGAGGGAAGAAAACAGATACCATTGTGTGCAGAAAAGAGATGCATACCACTATATCTACCCATGTCAACACTGGCTTTGTCTCTAAACCTGCTGGAATGATTGTAGAAGATATTCCACTTTCAAAACTTTTATTTATTTGCTGGCAATACATTGAGAACATTTAAAATCTAAGTTGGAGCAAAACATTCCTCTTCCAAAGCAAGTGGTGTTCATAGCCAATCAAGAATCCATTCTTCTCCTCAGAAGGAATCCCAAAAAGAAGTTGGAGGCTGGGTGGTACAGATTTCATGTCAGAAAAGAGGGGGAGGGAGCAACACAGGCAGGGAAGACGAGGGAGGGAGGGAGGTGGTGCTAGTTAACAGCTCGCTTGTTTGGGAGATGCCAATTTGTAATCTCTTGGCATGTGGGTGCATTTTGTGTGTCACTACCTGCCAGAGCAATTTGTCAACAGGGCGAATTTTCTCAACTATGTGTCAGGTGCAGAGAAGCTACAAAAACATAATTAAGAACCCCTGTTTCCAAGAGGAAGGAGAAGAAAGAACAGCCCCGCTTCCCCCTATTAGAATTATGAAAAATTATTCACACAACAGAAAGGCGGGGAGGAATCCAACATTAAATAGCATCCTGTACTGTCATCACATACAGAAAAGACCAGAAATGTTCCTTACCAGAAGCATCTGCTTTTATTATCCCCTCTGCAACCCTGTCCTTAAACAACGGGACAGGGAGTAGAAGCCCTAATTTAGGGGAAAGCATATTTGCACAGGACTTGTTTATGCAAACTGGACTGTCTTATTGTTTACTGTACTTTTTGACAGCAGAATGAAAGGGACAAAGCTGCAGAAGTCCGTTTCAAGCCAGGGCAATGCCATTAAGCATAACCATCTTCCAGAAAGGACTTTTCTGGTTATGTTAAGGAGAAATGTGCACATCACCTGTACTCTGCTCCCAAGTAGTCTCAGTGGAGAAGGGCTCTTGCTCCAGAGGCCAATCTACACAATCTGAGCAACATGCTGAAAATGTAGGTTACAAGGAGTTCACTGTGCAGTTGCTCACTGTGATTCCAGCTAACAGCCTCAGTTCCCATTTACTGTGCTGCTGGTAAGGTGCCAGAGTGACAGCAGAGAAATATAGGTAGAGACAGGGGTCCGTTGGAGCAGGAGCACACAGGAGCGCAGCTCCGGGAGTGAGGAGCCCAGGGGGCAGGCACATGACCAAGCCCTGCCCCCTCCTCAGCTTCCCCGAGCAGTGCAGAGGTGCAGCGCCCTGGGGAAAGCCCTGCTAGGGTCTTTATTGTTTTTAATGTTTTGTTTTAATATTGATAATTTTATCATTGTTCCTTTTATTACTGTGTGCTGCTTTTCCAGAGACTTGCTCAAGGTGGCATATAAATTTTCCAAGTATACCATTTTTTATCTGGGCACATGGCACATAAGTACTGGAGAAATTTCACCAACCCTTCAGCAGCTTCCACCCCATCAGTTTGGTGTAGTGGTCAGGAGTTGGACTCTAATCTGGGAGAACCGGGTTTGATTCCCCACTCCTCCACATGCAACTGCTGGTGTGAATTTGGGCCAGTCACAAGTTCTCTCAGAGCTGTTCTCTCATGAGCAGTTCTCAAAAGACCTCTCTCAGCCCCATCTACCTCACAGGGTGTCTTGTTGTGGGGAGGGGAAGGGAAAGGGATGGGCAGTACACATGTCCTGGGTATCTCAAGTCTACTTGAAACCTGGTGGTTTCAAGGGAACAGGAAGAGAATGAGGGTGTGTTCTTTACGCTTATTTTTATTGCACAAAGTATTGGATGGGGAAGGGAATGGAGGAAGAGCAGGTCAGTTTCACTCACCTGTGGAGTGGAGCCTGAGGGGTGGGTGTTGCCTTCTGACACACTTCCAGTATGTTAGGGGGTGTGGCATATGCAAATGAGTTATGCTAATGAGCTCCTGCACCTCATTTTCTATGAAATGACCCCTGGGTAGAGACATGAGCTAGGCACATGGAAGAAGTGACCCAGAGATAGCTTGGTGTCTGGTGAGATTCTCTCTTCTACTGAGAGGTAGGCAGGACCAAGTAGACATGTGCCTCTCTCCACATCACCCCTCCTGAGGGCCCAGACTGTTGCCTGGGGCGAGCAGTGTCAGCTCTCTCCACAGGTTGCAAGAGAGAGACCAAAGAGACGTGGGGAAATAACGTGTTAAGTACTCCTCCTTTTCCATATCTGAGGCACTGAAGACCCCAAGGGGATCAAGCTAGGGTCAATAGAAGGAGGCTTGCCTGAAGGAGGAGGTTCACATACCCCATCTTCACAAACACATAACAGCTTTTCTTGTCATAGACTGCCTACAAGCAAGTATCCCTTTTCACTTCAGAATAGCCATCCAAGGAAGCACAGATTCATTAACATTACAGCAACTTATGAATAATAGGCATATATTGAGTGTCCTGTGCCTTAAGCAACAACCCAGCAATCAGGCACAGATTTCGACATATTTTTAAAGACCCTTCCTCTAAGGAACTCAAGGCAGCCTTGCATAGTTCTCTCCTCGCTTCCATTTTATCTTCCCGGCACCCCTGTGATCAGGTGAAGCTGGAAAAGGGTGGCTGGCCCAAGGTCACCCAGTGAGCTCTTACAGCCAAGTAAGCAAGCATTAGTGTCCAGGGCTCCCTTGTCCTAGTCCAGCACTCTAACAGTGACACCAGACTGGCTTTGGATTCCCTTCTCCCTGCACTGCTGAGGGTTGCTCCTAGAAATCAGGAGATCCTGCTGAGCCAGTCCTGTGCTTCCACCCTCTAAAATGCAAAGGTGGGCTATACTGTCTCTCAGTGCTGGCCGTAAGCTAACCCCTCTGCTCTTGGTGTGAAGCCTGGAACTTGCCAGCACTTGGAACTGGAAACCTGCCATCTGTAAAGTAAGAGCCAGCTCCATGGGACATTAGAGATCCCTGACCAATTCTCCCAGTGTGGTTTCTGATCCTAAAATACAGATTTATTTATTGGATTATTATGGAGAAACCGCAAACACTGTACTAAACCAGAAATACCAATGGTTAAGGGGAGCCCTAGCAAACCCATGTAAACAACTGTCAAAAGGTACGATGTATTACGTTTCTAAAAGTCACTGACTTGCCACAAACTGATTCTGGAACGAGGTCAAGTGAATTCTTGTTAATGTGCTGGGATTCAACACAGTGATGCAAATACTTGGAATGGGATTTCTCCATGGTATTACTGGATTATCATGTGGACCTGCAGAGCTCACAAAGAACTGGTGTGATTCTCCAACACATGATCTGACCTACCCACATGTGACGTTTATTCCAGCTGCTACTGCAAACACATCAAAACCCACCCAGGCAAAAGGAGTTTGATGGCAATTATACCACAGTGTTAACCTTTCAGCCAACAGTTGGGTTCAATAATAAGCTTGTCTTTTCTCATTTTCCCTCTTCCTCTCCCAGAGCTGCAACATACCCCAAACGTCAGCTTTCAGACTAATATAAGAGAAAATCAAGTCAGGCACCCACTTAGAACCACCTAAATTTATCATAGGGAAGCATCAATGCTCAATGGTTTCCATTGTGGTGGTGACAAAGCACATTATGTGAATGCATTCAAGGACAATTCATATGCTCTCTCTGCCCCTAATTTCTGAGAGAGGAAGGATCATGTAAACCTTTCATTTAGACAGCTACCATCACAGGCTATACCTTGAAGGCATGGTGGGAAATGCATTTATTCCTCTCTACCACATACACAAAACAGTCACTTTGGAGGCATGCATGAACTGGGCCAGAAATTTAACAGCCATATCCAGGTTTTCATGTAACTTTATCACTGTGGATTAACTACTGCATTCATTTGTGGAAATAATTCCACCACAACATTTATATTAGTACAATACATTACGTGTATTTGAAGGGGTATCTTGAAGGACCATCTTCTCCTATGTGTTCTTGCCCAGGAATTAAGATCACAGGGAGAGCCCTTCATGACTGCCTCACAAATTGAAGTAGCTGCCTTAACCTGGATAGGCCAGGCAAGCCTGATTTTTGTCAGATCTCAGAAGTTAAGCAGGGTTGATTGTGGTTAATACTTGGATGGGAGACTTCCTTGGCATACCAAGTTGGGAGGACAGAGGCAGGCTTTCAGCCACTTCTCTGAATATCCTCCAAGCCCCCAGTAGGGGTCAGTCACCAGAGGTCAACTTGACTTCCAGGTGCAGACACACACACCAATCAAAGAAGCTCATCTGGTGGGTACAGGAGTGAGTGCCCTGTTGGTGGCAGCCCCACAATTGTGGAACAACCTACCTTGGGAGGTGAGCCTGGCCCCCTCAGCTCAAGATGTTTTTCATTAGTACTGCATTTGATTAAAGTAAAAATATGATTTTTAATGTTAGTTTTATGTATTTTATGTACTCTCTTTTATGTATTTTATTTATATTGTAAGCTGCCTTGGGCTCCATTAAGGAAAAAAAAGCAGCTAATAAATTTTTTAGATAAATTTTTAAAAAATAACTAAATAATAAATAAATATTTTTTTAAAAGGTTCTGTGGTCCCAATGGTGTCATGAAAGGCATTCAAAGACGAGACCTGTGCGCAGTGTAAAGGTATGAGGCACGGCAATGAAAAGAGCCAAGAGTGCAGGTCAACAGGAGATTGTATCAAAATGCATTGTAAAAAAGCAGGGAAAGAATTGCCTTTGGTGATGGTAGCAATGCAGCACCAAGCAGATAAATGCAGAGTGCTCTTACTGCAGCATGTGCGTCTGGCTGGCCTCCTTTTGTTTTTCAGGTACCTCGTAGTGTGGGGACATCTTCCCTAGGCCACTATCACTCAGCATGCGCTTTCGGACAGCAGGGTTCCACCGATCTGATATTCTAGGGGGGAAATCCAGAACAAAAATACTGTAATGTCTAGATCAGCATCTTTTGTACCTTTCTGTTCCATGCATTCTTCCCAGCTCTTCGTATTTATTTATTTACTAAATTTATAGCCCACCTTTCTGCCCTTACAGGGGCAACTGTGGTGGCTAGCAGATTAAAATATAAATAAAAAATCACATTTCAAGTGATTTAAAAACCAACCCTTTCTACACACAACCCCCCCCCAGACATCATTAAAACAATTAAAACCAGAGCTAAAATTCATTTAAAAAAGACATAAAAACAGCAATTAAAACACTGGTCAGGAAGGAGGGATCACTGAGGGAATGTAAAATGAAACAAGATGGCAAAAGAAGGGGACAGACTAATCTCCTTGGGGAGAGAGTTCCAGAGTTTTGTTGCCATGATTGAGAAGGCCCTCTCCCAGGATGCAACCATCCTGATTTCGGACAACGGGACTTCAGAAACAGGGCCTCCAAAAATGACCATAATGGCCGGGAGGGTTCATAAAGGAGTAGGCAGTCCTTCAGGTATTTTGGCTTCAAACTACAGAGGGCCTTCACAGGCGGTACTTTGGACACCCCAGGCATCTGAAGCTACACAGGGCAACCCAAGAAAGGACCTTCCCAGTCATGGCACCAAAACTTTGGTATTCCCTCCCTAGGAGACCTTGTCCATCTCCTATTACTCTCTTCTACCTGCAAGTGAAGATTTGTGTGTGTGTGTAGAGTTGTATTTTAAATGCTTTTTAGTGTTTGAAATGTTTTAATGTCTGCTACCTCGGGAACACTGAACCGGGCAAAAACTGGGCAGCTTCAAAATGTTTTAAATAAAAAAATAATTTAAAAACTAGCAATAATCACCATGCGAACTGCTCAGCAACGTTAGTGAAATGGCAGCTATCCCAGTCTGAGGCAAGAAAGGCAGCTGTACACAAAGGTAGGACCAAGAGTGGGGTTCTAACCCTGTTACATCTCATTTTCATGTCCTCTTCACAACTGCAAACACCAGAATCTGCCATCTGGTTAATCTCTCTGTGCATGCCAGGAGGGAAAATTGAGAGACTTAAAATTCCAGATGTTATCAAAGGAAGAAAAGATACTTACCCAGAGGCCTGCTCTACTACCAGGTCAGGCATTCCTGGAGGTGTTCCTGCTGACTGCGTTGCTACCAGCTCTGGGTCGAGGATAAAAATCTCGTCCTGCGAAATTTCTGTCACAAAATGTAAATGTTCCTGCAAGCAAGAGCAGTAAAGGGAGCGATCATTCAATCATCCAATAGTTTTTGCCATAAATTTATTTATTTTGCTGGATTTTTAGCCCTCCCTCCCGTGCACAGCAGGCTCAGGGCAGGGCAGGTGACAACATTCTAAAACATCCAAAGATTTAAAATAAAATACAGCTCATCAAAACAGTTACAGTACAATATAAATAAATATAAACCCTTAAGAGGTGCCAGCTAAACAATTTAATGAAGAGGATGAAATTCCACATTATGCGTAGCTGCAGGGGCTGAACTCAAATCCCAGATTTTAAGGCAACATGAGCCTTGATCACGGTAATGGGGGTTGTCAGGAAAGCACTTGAAAAACCCTGTACACACCAACTGCCTGTCTATCTCGTCAACTCTGACCAACAATACACCACAAAGACCACCCAAGCCAGGCCCAAAATAAAAAAAATGAAATAATTTTTTTAAACTCACTTTTGCAGCATTTGCACTCTGCCTGCCTACATGGGGAAGCAAGCTGCGCTTGGGGAAGGGTCAGCGTTGGGGAGTCCTCCGGGCAGCTCAGAGAATCAAGAGTCCTCCAGGCAGCCCAGAGAGCTGAGGGCCTGGAGGCTGGATGGAAGGCGGGGGGGCTTGGCAGGAAGTCAGGGGACCAGGACCCGAAATGCCCCACTGTAGCTACGGGCCTGAGATCCCAAGCACGACTCCAGTTGAAGGCTGAGACCACGGCTCACTGGTAGAGCATCTGTTTTGTATACAGAAATCCTAGGCTCAGCCCTCAGCAACTCTAGTTTAAAAAGAGATCAGATAGTAGGCAACGTGAAAGGCCTGTGCCTGAGACCCTGGAGCGTCGCTGTCTAGAGTAGACCATGATAGACCAATGGCCTGACTCAATATAAGGCAGCTTTATGTGTTTACCACTCATCTTTGGACAGAAAAGAGGAATATATATAAATATATATTTCTGAGTTACCAAATTATGCAGAAAATGAAATCTTGTACATAATGGCAGGTGGGCATGAATAGCTGGCCAGTGGCCACAGCAGCCAGCATGCCCAGAATTTTCAACTGGAGGAGAGGAGGAGATTGGATTTATACCCCGCCTTTCACTACCTAAGGGAGTCTCAGAGCAGCTTACAATCTCCTTTCTCTTCCTCTCCCCACAACAGACACCCTGTGAGGTAGGTGGGGCTGAGAGAGCTCTGAGAGAAACTGCTCCTTGCCAGAACTATGGCTTGTCCAAGGTCATCCAGCAGCTGCAAGTGGAGGAGTGGGGAATCAAACCAGGTTCTCCCAGATTAGAGTCCATGCGCTTAACCACCACACCAAACTGACCACTATGAGTTGAATAAAGACCACTGGATCCAGTCAATATGTTGCAAACAGACAGAGAGACCTGTTTTCAAATTTCTGCTAAGGTGGAACAACCCTGAGCAAGTCAGAATCTTTCAGGCTCAGTTTTCCATCTGTAAAACGAGGTGAGATGCCACGTGTTGTTATGAAGATGAAATACACAGTGATTCTGAACTAGTCTATTGACTAAGGCTGCACATCTATTGCTATGTCATTGGGGGTAAATTCCTCTGAATTCAACAGAACTAGCTTCCAAGAAAAGAAGCAGAGGACTGGACTGTGTAAATTCTGTAAAACAGAATGAGGCATATTAGACAAAGCAGTAGACGGCAATTCGATTTCAAAACACTTCCCGCTGCACAAGGCCATGCTGCTACCATTCGGCAATTCGCCACAAGTCAGGCCTTTTGCAGAATGGGTTGGGGTACCTTTTCGTGGAAACCGAGAGTCATAGATAGGCAGACAAAAAAAATGCAAATGTCCCAACAGGCAATAAACATAAATGTAGATTTAGCAGGTGGGTTGCTGCTTCATAGACATAGACTGGCATTCCACATACAAGTCCAAAGAGAATTGCTTGCATGTTTGCAAAATTTTCAATGAGCATCCACCAAACATGGTTTATGTCCCAGATTTCTCACAAGCATTTGTCAGTATGTGGAAGCTTTGTGAATATTTTGTGCAGGTCTATAACACTCTCATGGTTTCCCGGAGTTATATTATCTCATATACAGAGGATTAGGATTTTAGAAGGGTTGTCAACAGGAAGAGGAGATAAATGCTATGGTGTTTTTTTAAACGCAGCTGTTTTGGGTACTGAAAGATAAGCGAGAAAAGAGTAGGAAGTTGAACTCTTAGACAACATGCTGGTTTTAGCCTGTAAGGCGCACCAGATCCTCCTTGCTATCAATGGGCTTTGACTTTGGTTGGTTGCCCTGTGACAACTTAAAGAGGAATTTTAAATTTTCAATTCATACTCTACTACATGGAAAAATAAATGTAAAAAAATCAAACATGCTTAAGGTAATGCTTGGGAGCAGCTTGGCTTTTGTATTTGAAGACCCAATCTTTAACCAATGGCACCCAAGTTTCCTCAATGCTCCTACCAAACAGGAAGGTAGCTAAGTCTCATTGGTCCCATCTTGCCCAGTGCTGTCTACCATGACAGTCAGTAGCTCTCCAGGGCCTCAGACACAGAAAGCTCTTTCCCACTAGCTGCTATTTGAAATCCTTCAACTCAAGAAGCCAGCAATGGAACCTGGGATTTTCTGCATACAACGAATATTCCTTGGTGGTGGAAAGTGCTGTCAAGTCATAGCTGACTCGACGTTCAGAGGTGGTTTGCCATTGCCTGCCCCTGCATCACAATCCTGGTACTCCCTGGAGGTCTCCCATCTAAATACTAGCCAGGGCTGAACCTGCTTAGTTTCTGAGATCTAAAGAGTTTGAGCTAGCCTGGGCCATCCAGGTCAGGGCGCATATTCCCTACCACTGAGCTACTGGCCCTAAGTTCTCCTTGAGGACCCTGACTGTGCAGATGGATCAATAAGTTCGATCAATAAGTTCTAAGTCATGATACATGTCTACATGGTGAATTGATTCATATACACCGTGTCCCACAGTTTCAATGCAGCCTTTCATGAGACATCTGCAGAAAATTAAAATGACAAAGGTGGCTGCAGGATTCACGCAGAGTAGCCTGAAGATAATTTGATAGCAGGAAGTTCGCATCTTCAGCATAATGGTCAGTATCCAACCCTGCACAACTACCATAATCGTTTAAAAGGACTGCTGCCTACACACATAAAAAATGAGACTTACCTGAGATCTGTCGATGCGGTAAAAGCGATCAGCAGAAGTTGCTGAAAGTATACACAGTAGAAATTTATTAAAGTGAAGGTCCAACAAAAAGAAATGTAAATGCTTCTACATTTTTCACTTATTAATTTAGAAGCAATCCTAGCATGACAACTACTTTTTAATGCATATATTAGTGTTTTTCCCCCTCTCTCCCCCTAGAGCTGGTGAAAAAGACCGATAGATAAAACCTATTGAGATTGTGAGGCAGTTGCTGTTTATGAGAAGTCATATCCCAATTTTGGCTATTATATAAGTATGAAAAGGACTTTGCTGTATACTGGGACCCTGTTGTATGAAATTTCATTAAGACCTTGAATGTAATCATCAGCTAGTTTACCAGCAATCAAGTATGGAAGGCTCCTGCCTCACATTAACCATTTTTAAAGTTGCAAGAAGCCTTTTCTGAAAGCACTATTAAGGGTCATCATCTCCTAAGAAAGGCCCTGCATTAAGCCAGCCTTGAAACAGTGCAAATACATGTACTATACTCATCACCAACACTTTATTGTCCTGATAATATTTCATAAGGGAAGAAATATATGTGGATGGACAGACAGACAGACAAATCTCAGATATGCTTAAAACACTTTTCTACATGAATGTCTCAATCTGTCTGCTGCAAAGACAATAGAAGCCTACTTTTAAAAAGAGGAATCCTTTCAAATTTCTCAGCCTTGTGGTTTTGATTTTGCTTCTTCCTTGCGCAAATCAAACCCATTGTACTTTTTAAAAAGAACGATATTCTGTTTTGCTGCACAGAATTTTCCCCATTAAATGTACACACTCTTCTACTTTATTTGGGCATTAATAAATAGGCATTTTTTCATATAACTGACATTCATTCTATGCATAAATACTTATAAATCATGAATGTAGTCCATGTATATATACAATACAAAACGATCTTATAAAATCACCAGTGAAACTGGCAAATCAACACCCCTGGCAAAATTATAAGTGAAACAAAATAGGGAACATTCACACTTACCATCTAGGAAGCACCATCTAGGGGAAAGTCTTTGTACAGATAGTACTCTTGGGAAAGAAGTTTCCTGATCCTGGATAGGACAGAACAATCGTACTCACTCTGTGGATCATGGAGAATCACATTCACAACTCTCATCAACCAGAAAAGTTATATGACCGGCACACACACACCCAACCATACCCAAATAGTAATATATAACTCTTTGAAGTATGAGGATACTTCTGATCTTCTAGAGTTATCTTCCCCCAATATTGGGAACTGTTGTTGTTGTCGTCGTCATTTTTAATGGGCTAGCATTCAACAGTGGTGTGGTCCATTCCACCATTTTATTAAGATGCATTTGATGATCCAGCCTTAAATATAAAACCCCACAATCTACACAACCGTTACATAATCACCTTGGGCAAGTTTGGCTGTGTTTCAAAACAGTTTTATCTTGGGTCCATACTAATGATGACATTATTCCAATTTCTAAAGAAATTATCCACTTTCCTGAAACCTGGGGCAGGTGCTATGGCGGAAAGTAGTCAGAAGAGCCACATGTGGCAGGTCAAAGAGCCATATCTGGCCCCTGTGCCACTGAGTAGCACTGGGATAGAAGCAGGGGTCATTTCGAGCAGGAGCTCGAGGGAGCACAGCTACGGAAGTTGGTGCCACCCCCCCCCCCCCCCCACGGGGGAATGCCTGCTTGTGTCATGGCTGCAGCAAAATGACCCTGTCCCCTGGAAAGGTCCTTGTTCCTCCGACCAGCCTGCTGAAGGCTTCAGCCACCACTGAAGCTATCCTCCCAGAATAGTGGTAGTTCTGAGGCTTGGATTAGTAGCTGTCCCCTCTCCGCCAGCTTTCTTTCTTTCTTTCTTTCTTTCTCTCTCTTTCTCTCTCTCTTTCTTTCTTTCTTTCTCTCTCTCTCTCTCTCTTTCTCTGTCTCCCTCTCTTCTTTCTTTCTTGCCTTCTGACATACTTCCAGTGATATTAGGGGGTGTGGCATATGCAAATAAGTTATGCTAATGAGTTATGCTAATGAGCTCCTGCACCTCTTTTTCTATGAAATGACCCCTGGATACAAGTGTAAAGGAAGAAGAAGAAGAGATTGGATTTATACCCCACTCTTCACTACCCAAAGGAGTCTCAGAATGGCTTACAAATGCCTTTCCCTTCCCCTCCCCACAGCAGACACCCTGTGATTTCATTTCCCCCCTCCACACACCCCAATATTGTATGCTTTCTTCATTCAGACCTACAGGAACAGCTATCTTGCTCACTTCTGCATATTTATTTAGGGCATGTGTGCATCCTATGTGCAGAAAGGTTTACCTGCACATCAGTGTGTTTGCATTACACAGTAACTTTCATATGGAAGAGCAAAAAATATAAAAGAAACTTCACAATGGGCGGTAATTTCTTCTGCCATCTTAACGAGATGGTTATGGAAAGAGTATTGATGCATGAATTTGCTAGGCATGGTACCCAGTAAGGAAGACAGCAATCCAAATCAGATATTTCATTGCACAATAGCATATCTCAGATTGTGTCTGTCAGGTTGGCAGACAAGAGTGAAAGCTATGGATATGCTTGAAAAGCGCATTTTGTGCAAAAATGATTGGGAGGGTAAATAGAGTTGCTAGTTGAGACATTTTGAAGAGCACAGCATTAGCATTCAGGTGAATTCCTAAACAGCTCACAGTGCTTAGGGAAGAGCCTGAAGACACAGCCCCTCGACCACTATGGTTCAAAACAGTCAAACTTCAAACTAGGGTTCCATGGAGTGATAAAGACTGAGATCAAAGATGCTCTTGAAAATACTCTGCAAGATTTCATTGGAGCTGTTCTATTATGCAAAGCGTAGATCACAGTCACAAATAATGCATCCAGAGCCATGATGTTAGATGTCTAAAGCAAACTGAAGTCAATGGGCTTCAGTGTGATGGACTCTTATGTTAGATCCTGAGCGAGGTTTTTCATCTTTCTTTTCCTCCAGGTTTCAGATGCAGACAAGTGATTGTGCTTATCTTGAGTCCCTGTTGGTTTCTCTTTTGCTCTGACAATTAACGTTCCTCAGGAAAAGCTATACAGAAAAGATGATTTTTTTGTTGCCACCAAAAATGGTCTCTGGCTCCAGCAACACATTCGGTGAGATCTCTTGTTGAATGTTAAAAACCAGCCATAGAGGGGGTTGATCTGGTTCAGGCCCACAGCACACAGACACAGGGATTAAGATTTACTCCCAACAGCCGCTTTTGAATGTTAAAGTAAATGTCAGGACAGATCTCTCACAGAATGTATAACTAGCTTTGTTTCTGGTTTGAGCTGCTACTTTATATACTTTCCCATCCCTTCCAGCAACTGGAACAATATCTAGCTTCGGTTAATATTGTCTTCTTACAAACTGCAATGAGTACCAGGAGTGAGCTTTGTTTCTGACAGGTCAAGCAAGTTCCTATCTTCTCCATTCCATGGCTGAAAGACTAACGGTGAGGATGGCTTGAAAAAGTCACTGGGGGTTAGAAAGAGCTTTCATATCACATAACATCAACTCAAAAGCAAGTCACGGTATTCTGGAGGTATGGAGGACAGCTCCTTCTAGGCCAACCCTGTGTGGAGGTTTGCCTCTGCTGGTACCACCCCCCACGCGGTCTTCCATACGTGCTTTTTGCATCTGGGAGCCACAAAATACACCTTCCCCTCACTCCATTTTATTTAGGGATCGTGCGCCCCCAACCAAGGGCTGCCTAACACCATGGGCAATTGAGCCAATGGATTTATTATGAACTCTCATTTCTCTCAATGCAACCCCATACCCATAATTAGGGACCTGGTCCTGTATTTGCACAGCTCCTTCGTGGAGGACCCATCCATTTGAGTGAAAAGCAAAGGTTCAGAAAGTCTGTGGGTCTCCACTCCCAGCCTGGTAACTGTTAGGACTTTTGTCCAATAATCAAGAATATTCAGGGTAATGGACCTTGCTTTTCTGGAAAGAAGAGATTGCTTCTTTTAGTTTAAAAGAACTTTATTACTAAAGGAAAAAGGGAAACGGGATTAGCTACAAAATAAACAAAACATGCTTCCTAAGCAGCATTGTGCTGCGTCTGCACACTAAGACATCCTACTAGAGAGTGAGAGAGATTACAATGGAGGATCTCTCCTTCTTCTTGACCCCTGAAAGGAAACACCTGATATCAGTAACCAATTAGCACAATAGTAGACCTTCAGCTTTCCCAGGCTTAGTGTTAATTGGCCGGCTGCCAGGTATCACTTCCAGGCTAACAAAGGTAAACAAACAAGTTGAATAGGTTAACCCTATAATGACTGAAATTCTCAGGCCTTGTGTTACGTACTCATTTTTCCAACAGTAACTACGGCCGGACTTATTAAGTCTTGGGCACACCCGGAGTCAATTAATGCTGCCAACTCTCCTGGGCGGGAGGCCTCATCTCTTCCCTTCCTATGTAGGCTGGGTAGAATGTTAACTTTCATTTCTTTCCAGCTGCCTTATCGCTTGCTGTCTCGCTCTGACCTTGGTGTCTGGTGCCGCTTCTTCCCTTGGGAACCTGTAGCTGTTAATTTAGGTGCTTTGCTAGTTTAATGTGGTTGTACTTGGCTGGCGGGTTTTTGCCTTGAATTCTGTATAACTATTCATCTCTGGGGGGCCCTCACCATTAGTGACACAGAGCATGTATAAATGACCTACTACTTTCTCAATAAACTTATAGTTAAGTAATGTTGTTGGGACTGCAGTTGTGGGACTCTGACACAATCCTTTTCAGGGGAGGCATCCCACACATTCAGCTATGAATGAGTCAGATGAGGGGTGCTGGGAAACAGCCAGCTGTATAAAGTCATTTGATGAGACTGCCGCATTTCCAAGTAGTCTCAAGGAAATGAATTTGGGGGGGGGGGGCAATGTTTTCTTCATTATGTACAACCATGTTGCAAAGTTCAGGCACATAAGTGGATTTTTGTACTTATGAAGGGTTAGCATCTTTTTTAAAAAATAGAGGCTTTTACCTAGTTACAGCAAACATCAGCTTAAATAAATAATTTTATAAGTTACTCCTTTCCCACTTCAAGCACTCTGCCATGTTCACTGTCATAGTATCAAAAAAGGGATCCCCCCGCCAGTATTATTTAAGCATAATAAGGATGATTGGAGATACTGAGTGAGTTATTTATTTATTTTTGCCATCAGGTCCCAGCTGACTTACAGCGATCTCATGGGGTTTCCAAGGCAACAGACATTTAGAGGTAGATTGCCACTGCCTGCCTCTGCCTTGCAACCCTGGACTTCCTTGGCAGTCTCTCATTCAAATACTAAGAAGGACTGACCCTGCTTAGCTTCCGAGATATGATAAGATCAAGCTAGCCTGGGCTGTTTCGGTCAGGTGATTAGAGCTAAGAAAAACCAAGGAGGGGAGGAGCTTGGACAACTACCACTTGGTTGCTGGACAATTACCATATTTTTTTCTCATTCCAATATCAAGTTTAATTCTTTAAATGGTAGCACTAGATAGCACATCATAAATTTAAAAACTCAAATTTTGTTCTGTTGCTTCACACCAACATGGCTACCCAACCTGAATCCATTATCTATCTTGTGTTAGACACCCCAAACTTTTATCTTCTAACTCAAATGGGTATTCATGTTGGGCAGCAAGCCAGAACTCCATCCCTAGACATTTTTACAAACTATTGCAATCACATACATCAAGGCTCCTCTCTAAATCAAGGTTCCTCTCTAATGTCTCACAGTCGGGCTGATGCCCATTGGTTTGGCACAAAGCTGCCACAAGTTCTGGACACTTTGTCTTGACTACCATCACCCCACCCTCAACACTAAGAACATGCAAGATTCTTCTTATTAA
Source organism: Lepidodactylus listeri (assembly GCA_029233225.1). Lineage (NCBI taxonomy): Eukaryota > Metazoa > Chordata > Lepidosauria > Squamata > Gekkonidae > Lepidodactylus > Lepidodactylus listeri. The sequence goes on from JARCFY010000008.1 coordinate 28,315,846, forward strand.
CTTCAGCCTCTGGGCTCAACTTAAGCCATCTGCCTGTCATCATCCACTACCTTCCTTTCTTGTGAAAGCTCAGGAAGCAAATACTATTCCTTACCCGCCCCCTACATAATCTCCCAGCAAACTTAAAGCTAAGGAGTTAGCTGGAACATTGTGTCTCTTTGATTAGTCAGTGACCTCCATTCCCCACGAGCATCAAATAATCAAAGATTATGGTCCAAACCCAGTAACAAGATGGCAGAATGAAATGAAGTTGCCATTCAACCCACGAGCAGTTTATTACAGCTGCAGACACAGCTGTATGTAAAAAAAGAACACAAGAAAGAGAAATACAGAGAAGCTTGTTGACTTTGCTTGCAGCAAAGTTGCATCAAACAGGACAAGGCCAGGGAGGGTTAGCTTCAGCAGGCAGACTGTCCAAGTTGGTATATAGTTATTCTCTCTCCTGAACTTTTGTTGAGGGCAGCCTGACTCTGCAGCAAAACTCGAGGGTGGAGGAGCTATCATTCACTGTGAGGATGGGTATCTGATGCATTAAATATACCAGATCAGCAAACAGCAGAGTAAAGGAGGAGAGCACAGTGGGTATCTGGCAACAAGTTTCCCATTTGCAGTTGGGCTGCAGGAATGGCTTCTGCTGACTCTTGACATTCTAAACTCCAGAGGACACCCAAGAGGGAAATGTATTTTGTTTATAACACCTAAAAGTGCCCAGGACACCTTATTAGTGAGAGTTCTATTAACTAAATGACTTGAGTGCTCTAGTCATCCTGCTCTTTCCCCCCTTTCCATAATTTATACTGGGTGGATAACAAGATAATGCAGTTTGGGGAAGAATCCCCCAAATTAACCTTAGCAAGACACTCTGCAGTAAAGACTTCTAGAGAATATATAAATCCGGGAAAACCAATAAACTACAGAAAAGGAGCACAGTCAAAATGAAACATCATCAAGTATTGATGATGTGAAAGACTTCAAGCTGCCTTCCTTGGAGAAGCAGATGGGTATTCCATTTATAGACATAGCCAACAAAGCATGAGAGAGCTGAAGGTACAACAAAGGGGAAATGGGAGACAGAGAAGGAGACAACTCCCAACCATGTGCTTTAACATCAGTGTCTGAAGTCATCAAAACAAGAGAAGATCAAATCCTGCAGCACTTGCTATACAATGCTGGTTGCAACCAAGAACCTCAAGGAATGAATTGTGACTAAGACCTAGACCTCACAAACAACAAATTTATTATTTGACGTATTAAAATGTTCATTTACAACTGTTCCCTACATAGCAGGCCCAAGGCAGTTTGCAAAAGTATGCTCAAATACATTCACAATAAACACAAAACAAAATCATTGTCAGGACAAGAAGAGAAGAAAAAGGAGAGATTGGATTTATACCCCACCCTTCACTCAGAGTCTCAGAGCAGCTTACAAACTCCTTTCCCTTCCCCTCCCCACAACAAACATCCTGTGAGGTAGGTGGGGCTGAGAGAGCTCTCTTGAGAACTGCTTGTGAGAGAACAGCTGTAACAGAACTATGGTTTGCCCAAGGTCATCCAGCAGCTGTGAGTGGAAGAGTAGGGAATTAAACCTGGTTCTCCCAGATTAGAGTCCGTGCACTTAACCACTAAACCAAACGGGCTCTGAAGAGGTACTGGTGAATTCAGCTGATACAAAAAATTCCTTTAACAAAGGAGCATCCCCAGCTTTCTTTTGATTTTTTTTTACCCTTAGAAGCTTTAGGCAGCATATTTTATGTCAAGTTTGTTTAGAAATAGTAAATTAGAGTTAATTTAAGAGTAAAAGGTCCAGGAGCAGCCGGTAATGGCTTCTGGTCAGCACATGATTGAAGCCCCACCCACAGGAATCAACATTCCTAGGGTCAGAAGGGATTGTTGGGGTGAAAGGGAAGCACCGGGGGGGGGGGGGGGGTATCTGCATTTGTTAGCACTTTCTGGTGACAGACTGCAGGATCCACTCCACTGTGCTGTATACAGGTAAGGAAGGACAGTTCTTACCACTAATGGCAGCCTGGCGCAAAGAGCTGGGAGTGACTATGGAAAATGCTCTAAAGAGGGACACTATAAATTGCATCTCTCTGTCGAAGGAATGGAGAGAAAGTGTGGCTGAGAGGACCAGTTGGTGCACAGGATTGGACAAGGAGAGACAGCCCATGATGAGGCAGTCAAACCGTTTCTGGACTGTACCAGCTCAGACTGCAGGTGGTGGACTATATGACTGAATGCACCCCTTTGGGGGGGGGGGAATCTCTACACAAAGAAAACTGGCATACTATGGAGAGAGCAAGGCTAGAACTCTTCTACTTGCTCTTAAGTTTTATAAATAGAAAGATTTTTTCAATAAAGGAGCATTCAGTCATGTAAATTCCTACCTATATCCTGTGATGGTACACTCTGAAATCAGGTTTACCACCCCATGCTATTTGTGAGAACCAGGACAGGATATCATTGCAAACAATGGGACTTGACTTAGTCAGAAATAGCTTGATACCTTGGATTCAACAGAACTTAGCAACATCTGATCTACCCTAGATCACCACCCAAATCTTTTATGATAAAGTGACACTTCACAGAGAGATCCAACTTTTCTTGCATGAATGAGGGTTCTTACAAGACTTGGAAATTGTGGAAGTGACTATTCAATACACTATTATACAGCTGGGAACAAAAATATTGGGGGGAGGGGGGAATGGTACATTTCTATGGAAATGCTCAGCAGCCTCAAGGATTATTTCTCTGGGAGTAAGAAAGCTGTAGTAGGAACAAAGAAGCTCATTTGATACCACCCCTTGTAATCTTCACAACATGAGCCCATATTCCCCATGAAAAATTCAAATAGGGAAGCAGAAGAGTGAAAAAGAGACAATGACTCCCATCAGTGTTCTGTTTCTAATCCAAATCTCCATTTCCGGCTGTATGTTGAGTAGGTGTTGCAGTGGAAAACTATATGGAAAACCCAAGTGAGTAAGAACAGGAGAATACTTCTTAAGGGGAAAAAAAACCCACGAGAAATATGCAGCTCTATGTACCCCAATTATAATGTTTAAGTGCCTGCTGGAAAGCTAATGCTTAAAACTAGTCATCTAGATTGGAAACGCACACTGGAGCAACTGCAAGAGACCTGTACATTAAACTAGAAATATTTCACAGAATGCAGTCCTAGAGGCCTTTGGCCCTCTTCCAATAAACAGTCTCATTGCACTCCATTCCCTTTATCCCATAGACTTGAAGGAAATAAAAGCCAAAGTCGGCTCCCGTCTGCATATTTTCTTTTTGTGGGTACGGCGACCTCTGGTGACTGACCTCTACTGGGGGCCTGGAGGGTATTCAGAGAGGTGGCTGAGTAAAGCTTCCCCCCACCTCCTGACAGCTGGTATTCCAAGGAGGTCTCCCATCCAAGTACTTGCCAGAGTCAAACCTGCTTAACTTCCAAGATCTGAGAAGATCGGGCTTGCCTGGGCTGTCCAGGTCAGAGCAACATCTGCATATTTTCAACCCTTCACCTGCACACTCCTGCCTTGCTTTACATTTTTGGCTGTGCAAAGGTGTAATGCCAGATTGTGACAAAGGATGGATGTAATGAAATGGCTTATACATGTAATCAGCCAAATAATAAGCAGGGTCAAGGCCTCTCTAACACAAGGGGAAGGCTGCATCGAGATTCTGTGCCAACTGACAACTTGCATTCACTCCCATGGGATTGTCACAGGGCAGGCTGGGCCATTCTTCATCAGAAGAGATGGTAGTGCAACAGTACTCTTAAGGTCAGCATTTTACCTTTTTGCTCATTGGCACTTGTGACAGTCAGAAGCAAATTCCATATTCTTCACTGACATCACTTATGTTGGGGCTAAACTCTACTTTGCCTGCAGTGATTTTAGCTTTTTTACTTTGTCCCAACTACAGTTATTTGTTGAAACATCTATATTGGGGTCTCCTTTCATGGTACTCATGGGCACCACAGCACCCAGCAACTTTTTTAAAAAAGTGGGTGGGCTCAGGTGGAACTCTTGTCCAGTCGGGTTTTTGATTGGTTGTGCAGATTAAAATAATATTGGTTTTGGTGGCAGCTACCATCAGAGTGCCAGCTTTATTCTCCCTCACTCCTCTTTCCCAGTGTATTTTAAAAAACCATTCCTTTTCTCCCCTGTACTTGGGCTTCCTGCATGTGTGTGTGATTGTTTATACCTCCCATGGCAGCAATTTTGTGGTTGTGCCCCATCGCCCTGTGTCAGAATTCTCAAGGTGCCTGCAGGTTCAAAAATGTTGGGGACCCCTGGTCTAGATCCTATCTTTTAGAATCGCTCCCCTGCATCTCCAAAGACAAGATGTTCTTCTTCATGAATATAGAAAGATCATCGAAAACAAAAAGTTGCCCATCCACAAAGACATGGCTGACGTGGGCCTATCCAGACTAAGATCCTGACACCCAGCAATAAGCACAAATCTTGCAATCAAAAAATTTCAATCTAGGGAATGAATGGTTGTGAACATGGATGCAATCAGTTCCACCCAATATCCATAACCCGATAAATACCAATGAGAGGCTCTCGTGATATGACCTGCCATGTAAAGTATGGATGATGGCTAATAGAGTACGGACAGGCTTTGGCAGTAGTGTAGAACTGTTGTTTAAATGGGGCAAAATACCAGGACCTGAACGTGATTGTGGTGTAGCCCACCAAACTATTTTCCATCTGTCACAGGGATGTGAGCATTGTGCTTTCCAGGGAGATATGATGGAGCTCTTTGAACTCTCCCCAGCTGTGACTGAGTAGATTGAAAACTTGGATATTCGTATTTGGGGGATTACCCAATCAGTCTGCATATCCATTGTATCAACTTGGCTACATATCTTATATTATTATAGGCTTCCTGTGTGTGACACTGCCATACAATAAATAAATAAATAATGTTCATGCAAAAGTATTATGGAAACATGGTACTGGGCTTTTCTATGTATCTACTGAAGTCTCCAACAATCGCCCGGTTCTTCCTTTGTGGCATAATGATGACAAGCCTTACATAGCTCTTGTTTGTTCTTTTCATGGTCTGCTGCACTCATGATTACCTGCATTATGGAATTTTTCCTAAGAGAATGCATTTGAGGTCTAACCCTTCCTTTTTATGCAACACTTTGCAATCATGACTGCCACAAAACGCTAATAAAATATTAAACATTAACATTTATATAGCACTTTAGAGAATTCAGCACACTTTGTGCACATTATAAGAGCAATCCTTGCAATAAGGCTGGAAGGCAGTTCAGTATTAGCTCTATATTGCAGAGAGGGGCACGCTGAGTCTGATACTGGTTAGTCCTAAGCTACCTCAAGAGTTAATGAAGGAGGCAAGACTTGAGCTGCAGACTTCCCAGATGACATCCTGAGCTGCTGCACAATAGCCCTGCACCAATATTCAACAAATATGTGGCATGTGGAGTGGAGGAACTGGAATCTCCCCCAGTGTCCCTTCTCCTGACCTAGCGAAGGTTTGAATACAGCTGATATGTACACACAGTGTACATGTGAAGGCCCTTTCAATAGGATTCATGCAAAAGGCAGGGTTTCCAAGCACATGGAAAGAGCTTATGTACATACACGTGTACATGTAGAGGTTCTGTTCAGATCTTCCATTGAATATGCAGAAGTTGAGGGCAAGAGCAGTGAGCATAATCCCACTTTTTCCTTCATTCAGTGGTAAATGTAGTGCAAAAAGTAACAAAACACTTTCGCTTAGAGACTTCTCTGTAGTTTTCTTCTTAAAAGGGGGGAGGGAGATCCTCACCTGGTAATGAACTCGCTGTGTAGATGAAGTTACTGATTGCAAATCCTAATGGGAGAAACCCAAAATAAAACAGTGGTAAATCCAAGGCCAATTTCAGCCTGCATCCTAAGCAAAAAAGTAATATAACATTATTATTTGTATACAAAATAGTGATCCCACAGTGATCCCAACCAAGATGCCACAAAGCCCAGGCAAGGGTTCTGTTAACACCATGCAAGAATTCTGTTGCACAGACATTGATGGCAATTTCATCTAAACGTGGCTTCTCCTTTTACTACTGATCCTTCTGATACTATTGTGTGAACACAGAAAATAATGCTTGACTTTAATATAAAAGTGGAACCTAGTTCAGGGCTCAAACGGATAAGATCACAGATCTTGTTCTGTCCATAATGTACAAATTGCAGGCTTATGCAGCCTCAGGCTGGCGGTAGGAAAAGTGACATATAAGTATTATAATAAACAGTAAGAATTTGCTACAAGGAAGGGAGAGAACTGGTTTAACAACTCGGACTCCATGTTTTGCTACTTGCAAGTGGGCTCAGATCAAAGTCTATTTTTGGCTATCCAATATAGCTGTTCCCCAAAAATCCTGAAAATATTTGGGATTATCCAGGAATGGCAGATAGCCACAGTTAAATGGTGTTTAAAGGGCTCTCAGTACCTTTAAACACCTTCAAAGTTAACTCACAGCTCGCAGAAGGCATTTAAAGGAACCACAAGCCCTTTAAACACCCCTGAAGTTAACTCACAGTTTGCATAAGTAGTTTAAAGGGACCACGGTTTTCCCTCCATTGGAAACAATGGGGGATGGTGGCACCTTCTTTGGGGGCTCGTAGAATTTGACCCCCTGGTCCACTCTTTTTGAAACCTGAGGGTTCTTCTGAGGGGAAGCACCAGCAACTCTTCAGCAAATGTGGTACCTCTACCTAAAAACAGCCCCCCAGATAACCCTGAATAGATTCCCCATTATACCCTATGGGGACCATTTGACTTTAATCAGTTACTGTATTGTTCTCACTTCAGTGTGTGTGCGAGTCAGTGTCTATGTGTGTAAAGTGCCATCAAGCCTCATCTGGTAACCCCACAGGGTTTTCAAGGCAAGAGATGAACAGAGTTGGTTGGCCATTGCCTGCCTCTGCCTTGGACTTCCTTGGTGGGATCCCACCACGGCCAACCCTGCTTAGTTTCTGAGATCTGATGAGACTGGACTAGCCTAGGTCCTCATTCTCATTAGAGGTAATGAATTCACTTTATGGGTAGGTATTTAGCCAGATAATATAACAATTTTTAAACTCCCAGGTTTTCAATACATATTTGATCTGTTCTATCAGATATTAAGATATCAGCTTGCCATCTTCTTTTTACTGGCCTGGCTGGCCAGGCTCCTTTAACCGAAGGTTAGTCTTTAAAAACTAAAGGGACAGCCAAGTCTTTACCTGCTTAATTTCTGCAGGTCATGCTTCTATCAAAGGCACAACAGCAGGGCCAGTAAAATGGCGGCAACTCCACAAGGAGCAATTACAAGGGCCAGCATTAGAGACGATGTTATATTTCAATTACAGCTGGGGGGGGGGGGGAAATCTTCTCATAATTTAAAACATTTCAGAGCAGCAAGGCAACTAAGCAGAGACAAAGTAATGCCACAAAATGCAGTTTTCTAATCAAGAACAAATGGTCCTTGAGTTTATTGAATCCATCCTGGGGTTGCTGGGCAAGAAAAGCTAATTTCCTAACAGAAAATCTACTTTACTACCAGTAACTCACCTCTTGCAGACGATCCACATACATACGACAAGTCTCCAGGTCACAGTCTCCTCGTACAACTATAATTCCCAGAGGAATGGCTAGGGAAGAAAAACAAACATTCCTATTAATAATAAGACCATTTGAAACAGATGGCTCAAATATATCATTCCAGATCCTTGTAGGGAGGAGGAGGAGGAGGAGGTGATGGAGGAGAAGGAGAAGCAGTAGAAGCAGCAGCAGCAGCAGAAGAAGAAGAAGAAGAAGAATTGGAGTTATATCCCACCCTTCAGTCAGAGTCTACGGTTGATTTGGCATCTGACATTCGCTCCACATTTTCTCAACTGGGAGGGGAAAGTGCAGCTCAAAATCACATTCAAACACCTCAAGGCAACACTGTACTGACTGCAAAGTCACCATTGAATGGCCATAAAACAGCCATAAATTTATGCAGAAGTTACATTAAAACTCGACGATCAAAGAACTCGAAAGCAGCATGGAGTGTGGAAGCTGCCATAAAACCAGATAATCAGAGGAAGTGAAACCAGCATGCAATGCAGAGGGGAATTTCTGTTCCAACTTGGGTTTTGTAAAACAGCGGAGGGAAAAGCCAGTGCAGAATCAGCCACAGAGTGGCTTACAATCTCCTTCCCTTCCTCTCCCCACAACAGACACCCTGTGAGGTTGGTGGGCCTGAGATAGAGGTCTGAGAGAAGTGCTCTGAGAGAACTGTGACTGACCCAAGGTCACCCAGCTGGCTGCAGGTGGAAGACTGGGCAATCAAACCCAGTTCTCCAGATTAGAGTCTGCCTCTCTTAACCACTACACCGAACTGGCTCTCGAAAGATCCTAAAGCTCACAAGTGGAAGGCTTGGGCATTTGTTACTTTCCTTTTCTCCTAGTTGTCCCTTCAGACCCCCAGAAACGAGATTTGGGGGACCGAAGAAGACTGGGGGATTAATAGCCATGCAGGTCAAGGGTCTAAAGAGAGGAGGGAGAAGAGGTCAGAATTACCTCTCTTTCCACTCATGTTTGAGTAGCTGCATGGACACAAAAGGCAGGAAAGGTCATTTTTAGGGTTGCCAGCTCTGGGTTGGAAAATTCCTGGAGATTTGGGGGTTAGAGCCTAGTTTGGGGAAGGGAGGGACCGCAGCAGGGCATGATACCACACAGTCCATCTTCCAAAGCAGCCATTTTCTCCAGGGGAAGTGATCTCTGGGGCCTGGAAATTAGTTGTAATCCTGGGAGATCTCCAGCTACTACCTGGAGGCTGGCAACCCTTGTCATTTATAGCAAGAATATCCTGTTTTTAATTGGGGCCTTTTCCATGTGGATTATTTGTCACAGGTTAGATGCTACTGGGAAGAGCAGCTTTGCAGTGCTTCCCCAGCAGGAAAGCTAATAGGATCCCACACATAGTTGTTGTTTTTTGGGGGTGGGGGATTGGAGGGAGGGAATATATACCGACTGCCCAGACTTCCTTGGATGAAAGATGGGATAAACATGTCATAGACAGAGAGAGAGAGAGATAAATACAGAAGTTATATCCTATTTCAAATTCCACTTTTCTTATGAGCCTTAAAGAACTTTGAGGAGATCATCATTCTTGCTGCTACGTTATGTTATGAGCCAGTGAATAAGAAAAGCAATTCCAGGCTCAAAAAACCAATGAAACTGTGATTTGCTACTTGGTGAGAATAAAATTTGCTTGTTCTTGATTATTGTTTTGCTGGGCCCAAACAAAACAAAAGAAAACAAAAACCTTCCAGCCTTCAAGAACCTTGATAAATATTTTTAAGAGCCTTCTATTTCTACTTGTGTTGTTTCCTCATTAGTCGCTGCTTAGAGCCTGGTTTCTGTCTTTTTACAACAAGAACTGGTACATCACAACAGATAAAATATGTGCCTCTAAAAGATTCAGCCTGCCAAGGAAATATGTGGCTAGCATATAAATTCTCATGCTATCATCTTGTGTCTTTTTCTATGACATTCTTTAGGGAAATGTCCCCCCCTCCCCCCAGGAAACCCAACTGCTGTGCTGAAACAGTAAATGATATATTGGTGCAGCTTGTTAGCTAATAACTCCTCTGAAAAAGCAGCTGCTTGGGATTTTAGGAAACTACATGCCTATAGGGATGCTAGCCTCCAAGTGGGACCTGGGATCCCCTGGAATTACAGCTCATCTCCAAACTGCAGAGATCAGTTTCTCTTGAGAAAATGGATGCTTTGGTGAGTAGACTCTGTGGCACTGTATCCCACCGAGGTTCCTGTCTTCCCCAGGCCCCGTCCCCAAATCTCCAGGAGTTTCCCAAGATGGATCTGGCAACCCTACAGCCCATTCCCTGCCAGTGGCCAGGGGACCTGGTAATTCTAGGGTTGCCAGATTCCACAGGTGACGCTCATCACATAGGCGACACTCTGGTATTTAGGCTAAAACTCATGGTAGAGGCTAGTTTTACCATAGAGTTTTTGCGCAAATACCAGAATATTGTGTGGAAGTAGCTGGCATGATGACATCACTACCTATGTGACACAGGTAATGTGGCCTGGCCCTTTCTCTTTCTCCTGGTGAGGAGTCCTCCCCCAACCCCCACTGGGTAGCAGGAGGGACTTGGTAACCCTGGCAACTGTTTATTTTCCCAAGAGGGGGAAAGCAGAAAAACAGGAACTTGGGGTTCAGTGGGAAAAACAGACCACCTGGGCCTACCTGCCAAAGAGATCTGATGGATAAAACCTGATCATGGAGAGAGGGACGAAGGCTACCTGCCAGAGGGGCTCATTAGAAGAGAGCTAAGTATCTCCCATGAGGGGCAGAATTCCTAACTCTGGATTGGGGGGGGGGGGGTCACCTAAGCAGGCAGAAGTTTCAAAAGGTCAAATCTTCCTTTGTTCTAACACTTCACCCAGATGCTGTGACCAGTGGGCCTTATCCTCCTCTATAACAGCACAAAAGGGGTATGGGGATGTGTTTGCTACATCTAAGGTAACTGTTCTATAATGCAACTTAGTTAGATTGTTGATTTCCTTTTATTTCCTTAGATCTATATCCTCCTGCTATGATAGCTATTTCCATATACATGCTCTAACTGAATCTTTAGCAGTAAAGCTGCTTTCCTGTTTACGAAAGTAGACTGTGTCTACAGTATCTAAAATCCCACCCAAATCCTGAAGACCGCCAGCTGGCCAGCAGGAGAAGCCCCGCCCCCAAGCCTCAACACCCGTAGCCACCCCTTTCCCAGGGAGAAGGGCAGCTGTGGGCCGCAATGCCACTCGGAGATCGGGAGTGCATGGCCCTCTAGCTGTGGGAACTTAAAGGGATCTCATTAAGTGCTCGCAGCCAGTGGGAAAGGCCCCACACACCTGATCTCATCACTCTGGGGACATCCTGCCCCCTCCGGGAATGCCCCCTAAAGCCCCCTAAACCAGGGACAAAGATGGATCTGGCAACCCTGACGCACACACATTGGGGGGGAGCTAAAGTAATTAGAAGCTTGCTCTTGGTCCTTGTTTGGAAACAGCCTTGTCAGGTACCCCAAGGTGCTGGTTCCTTGAGAGGCTGGGTTTTATATCTTGGAGTGGTGGCAGGAAGAGGGAACATGCTATTGCATGCAGGCAAACATACAATATGCTTGTAAGAACACCCCCCTCAGGGCAGGATTATGACAGCTATCACAACCCCAAATGGCTTCCAATGCTTCAGGAAGACATCTTGCAAGATTCTGAGTTGTCATAGCAACCAAGGCCTCCTCTCAGATGGAAGACAAGAGGAAGAGGGAGAAGAAGGGACAAAAGGACAAGAGAGGAAGGAGAAGATTCTCCGTGGTTTTTCTCCTGGGACATCCCCCTTTTAATATGCTATCAACATAGAGTCGCTTATTTTGCATAACTGATTCTACTTCCAAGACGCACGTTTTCAAAGATTGCAGATACATTTATTTATGTATTGGCCTAGAGAGTACTATGAGGGTGTATGTTAGAGCAAATGGGAACAGAGATCAAGAGGCAGAACTTAAAACCCTGATTCCTGGAGCTGTTCATCTGCATTCCAGTGGTTTCTGTGATTCTGCCAGGCACTAACAAAACCATTTAATGCTCTTCACTTCAGTCAGGCTGCTAACCTCATTGGAAAAATAAAAAGCTCCAGATTTCTCAGAATATAAAATGTTCTATACCAGTTGCGATCGTTGAGCGATTTCATAGCTGGGTGGAATAACAACTAATCTCCAGGTGACAGAGATCAGGAGAAAATGGCCACTTTGGAAGTGGACTCTAGGGCATTATACCCCACTGAGGTCCCTCCCACAAACCCTTCTCTCCTAGGGCTCCCCCTCCCCAAATCCAAATATTTCCCATTCCAGAGCTGGAAACCCTAGTTGTTAACCACCTTTCTATCTGATAATCTCACTTGATTGTAATAATTTTCAAACATAGTAGAAGATAACTCCCGTGTGTGTGTGGGGGGGGGGGGAGCACAAGGACATTTCTCACTCAAGATACAGTTACCAGTCCTGACTTGGATAGCTCAGGCAAGCCCGATCACATCAGATTTCAGAAGCTAAGCAAGGCCAATCCTGTCAAGTAATTGGAAAGGAGACCTCCAAGGAATACCAGGCCTCAGGATGCAGGGGCAAGCTATCAAACCACTTCTCTGAAATGTCCAAACCCCACTATTGGTCGCCAGAAGTCACCATGACTTCCAAGCATGGAAGCACACCCACCCACACAGATACCCACCCACCCACACAAAGATGCAGCTTCCAGCGTTGGGAAGCAGCTTTACAAGGAAGGGGCTGCAGAAAACAGAGGGAAGTGGGAAGATTCATCCTATGAGCATGGCATCTGTTTCTCTAAAGCCCTATACAGCTTGGGGCCAGCATACTGTAAGGAAACCGCCTTCTCCCATATGAACCTACCCATCTACTCCAGTCACCTTCTGAGGTTCTGCTCCAGGTGCCCCTTTGCAGTGATGGCACCAAAACTCTGGAATTCCCTGTTCAGAGAGGTTTGTCTCTCTCTATTATTTCCTTCTGCCAGTGGGTGGAGACCTCTTTGTTCTGTTCAGCATACAACCAATAACTGTTAGAGGCCTCCTCATTGGTTTTGGGGTGTTATGTGTGCTTATATGTTGTTACTGAATTATTCTATCTATACTTTATTTTTAATATTTTTAATATCAAAGCATTTTAATGTTTGTTTTAATTTGCCTTGGGGATCTTATTTGGATGGGAAGGAGGTACAGAGATGTTTTAAATGATAATAATTGTTCAAAAAAACCTAGCTGAATGGATTTCACAGTAATTTATAATCTAACATTTTCAGGGTTTCTCTTAGATCTTTCTTCCCACCCAAACCCCGATACAGATTTTTGGGGGGCAATAGCTTCACATGTGATAAAAAGGCAAAGTCAATCCCCCTTTGGGAAGATGTTATATCAGAAGACAGTTTTGAATTCAAAAGATGACCTGTTTATGAATCTATCTTTTGGAAATGATTTCGTTACACTGAGTCCTGCCTCAGTGGAGAAAATTGGATTAGATTACCTTTCAGGTGCTATCCACATTCATATGGGATGGTTTTAAGTGCATACCTGCACTGCTTGTAAGAAGAGTGAGAAATTACCTGATTAGAGTGCAAGATCTGGAAAGAGAGAGAGAAGAAAGAAAGAAAGAAAGAAAGAAAGAAAAGAAAAGAAAAGAAAAGAAAAGAAAAGAAAAGAAAAGAAAAGAAAAGAAAAGAAAAGAAAAGAAAAGAAAAGAAAGAAAGAAAGAAAGAAAGAAAGAAAGAAAGAAAGAAAGAAAGAAAGAAAGAAAGAAAGAATCAGGTAAACTTGGCTGTTGCCCTCAAAGGACAAAAACAGCACCCTTTGATTGCTCAGAAGGATTTCCAAACTGTGATGGCTACCACCACTGCTGTCAAGACTAATCTACTCTGAGCAGCATTATGATGAGTTGTTAGATACTGTGGGGAAAATTCAATTTTAGATGAGGCCACCGATAGAATCAAATTGGTACTGCAAGCAAACAAGGAGAGCAAACTTTATTTACTCTGAGTAAGGGTGATCCAGGTTATTACGCTGATGTCGAAGCGTTTGATGCTCCATCATGAAGACATGTCTCAGGCAAAAATCTTAATAGCTTTCCTGCAGTGCTGTCAGAGGGAGAATAAAATGGTTCATTCTTTCGTGCGTTGATTTCTGTCATTTATAGTTTATTTAGGTGGGGAGATTGCAAAGGGGAACATTAAGGAGTTACTCATATTCCCGAGGCTGATGCAAAGCCTGTTGTGCTCAAGCAAGATTCATGCTAATTCACATTGTCTTTAGATCTAAGTCTGTCCTGAAATGGGAGAGTTTGATTTAAGACCAACACTCGTCAAGAAGCTGACGGTCAGCAACTGGGCAAATCCAGTGTGCACTAGGAGTCTGCAAAAAAAATCAGTTTTTTTCGGATTCGGGTATATTAGACCCCAATTTTGGGGGGATTCCCAAAAAAACCCCAAATATCTATATTGGTATAGTGCCAAAATCCGAATTTTTTGGAATTCCCGAATTTTTTGGGTCCATTATACTTTATGGGGCCATTGTAATCAATGGCAAAAAACTTCTGAAAAGTTTCCAGGGGGCTGGGGGGAGGGGGTTTAAGGTAGAGGCTTCAAATTTGGACTGTAGCTGCTGAAGCCTCTCCCCAAAGGACCCCCAAAGTTTGGAAAAGGACACAGCAGAACCTGTGTGCAAGCTGCCCCCCAGAAGAACCTCTGCCACTGTGCCAGTCAGTGCCCAAACCCCACAGGGCTCACTCAGGTCAAACCAGAGAATCCCTGCAGCATAACCAGACTGAGGGAGCATGTTTGCCAGCCCGACCAGCAGCAGATCCTGTGTGCAAGCTGCCCCTCAGAAGAACTTCTGCCACTGTGCCAGTCGGTGCCCACCTCACAGGACTCACTCAGATCAAACCAGAGAATCCCTGCAGCATAACCAGACTGAGGGAGCATGTTTGCCAGCTGGGCCAGCAGCAGAACCTGTGTGCAAGCTGCCCCCCAGAGAAATTCGGGTTTTTTTTCCGGAAAGCTGAAAATGCTCTGGGCACTTTCCCAGCATCCCAAAACCTGAAAAAAAAACCCAAAAAACTTTTTTTTTTGGATTGGCAAACTCAAATGCACATCCCTAGTGTGCACCAAACAACTAGCCAAACTGCAGTGCTTTGGGGGAAATTCTTATGGGCATGAAAAAAATGTATGGTAGAAGAAATTTGACACCTAAGAAAAAGGCAAAAGAACAAAACTCAGTGGCAGAAATAATGAACTATATGTACAGTACAGTCTGCAACATCATCAAGTTTAAAACCTTCAGCACTTTTATCCAGGTTAAAAAAAAATCTGTACCTGGGGGGAGGAAATAAAATATCTGGAGAGCTAAATGAACAGCCATATGATATGTTTAGAGCCACTGGTTTAGATGTCTTGAAAAGGGGACTAGACACATCCATATAGAATAGATTTATCAATGGTCATTGGTCATGATTGCTAAATGGAATCACTATGATGTTCTTCTAAATATCAGTTTTGGGGGGGTGACAGCAAAAGAGAGTCATTGCCTTCATGCTCTACTTGTGGGCCTCTTGAAAGCATCTGGCTGGCGATTGTGGAAAAGATAATGTCTTCACAGGCCATTCAGCAGATCCATCAGGACTCTTTCTATGGTCTTGTGTAGAAAGTTGGATAAAAGGACTGGGGTAGTGTATAAAAATTTTATATGTGCCTCACCTCAGGCAGCAGAGAGTTTATTTAGCTGACTCCAAATTCTGATTTATTTATTTATTTATTTTAAAAGGTGAGTTTGATACAGAAGCAAACTAAAGAACAATCCAGTTATAGTTCTGAAATGCTCCATTATCAAACAGAGGTGTTTTTACTCTTTTTAGCACATTATTACGTCTGTTCTTGACAAGTAACAAACAGTAATATAAATCAGTTTTGATGCAGACATATCATGAGTTTGGGACACACAGGGGCAGTGCAAATATAATCCTGGATCCCTGCAAAGTGAAGCTGCAAATTGGAGGCCAGCTTCAGAAATTATACCATCTTCTCCTCCTCCTTTCCTCCCTCGCTGCAACAACTTCCCCCCACACCTTTCTTTGTTACATCTCAACAGGTGCTAACAATAGTTAATGCTACCTGGGCTCTCTTCTTCACTAGCCACTATAAACTTTGTTCCCAAATTCTGGTTTAGACAGGAACTTTACTTAGCATTGATGCAGGTGTGGGACAAAGGCATAGCTAAGAGCAACATGTGAAATGAAGAGAGAATGCTGCCAGACACAACCTGCAAACCATTGTTTGAGACAGTTGGTATTCCAGCTGCACTAGGCTGCATACAGGGTCATTCTAAACCCAGGCACATCCATGAACTCAATGGAATTAGAAGAGCATCACAGTGTTTAGGATGGCAGATAGTCACACTTTCTCTTTTTTTTATAGCCGTCAAGTCATAACTGACTTATGGTGACCCTGTATGGATGTTCAGAGTTGGTTTGCCATTGCTTGCCTCTGTATAGCAGCTCTGGACTTCCTTACTGGTCTCCCATCCAAATACTAAACAGGGCTGACCCTGCTTATTTTCTGGGATCAGGCTAGCCTGGGCCATCCAGGGCAGGGTCAGTTAGTCACGCTACTGATATGCAAATGAACTGGTTAAATCTTCAGCCATTTTTTAATCCAATAAGAGCTCTTCCAAATACCATCCAATATACCATTCACCCATTTCTTAACAGCAGTACTATAATTGCCTCAGGCTATCATGAGCTTTTAAGTACACCTTCAAGCATTACACACACACACACACACAAATATATGTATACTTCCTCCCCACAAATCCCTGCTGTTGTCTTCTTAAAGAATGCTCAGAAAACCTGTGATGAAGCCTTTAATTTTCTGGATGAAAATTTGTGGCAAGGGATGACAAAAGGTGTGTTAGAACTTGTATCCTTACCAAGGCCATCACAGTACAACACTGGGGAAGGGTGTCAGCGAGCCATGAAAAGGTGTGTGCAGGTGGAAGAAGACTGTCTAAACAGAATAACCCCATTTCTACAGGAAGATAAGCAAACCAATTAGAAGATTTGCCATCCAGTAATTACTAGGGAATCCCGTATTATAAAGAGGAAGCCGGCGCTTTGTTACATAACAAACAGCCAGCCTTGTAATTGAATATGAATAATGAGCCAGATGCAGGAACAAGACTCTATTAAACTGTTATCGCAAGCCGCCACATCCTGCATTGATTAATGACTCAGTATGTGTCACTAAGGAGAGGGACTTCATTTTTAGGTGTTGTCATCAACTGTGTTGCTGGAGCTGCTGACCTCCTCCTTTGACTTTTACACCATGAATGTGACAATTAATTATCATGGTACTTCCTCCAGTAATGATGTATTGTTTTTCTCCCTGGGCTTATAAGGATTATAGGCATATAAAATCTCTTCCAGTGTGAAATTAATAGGAATGTTCTCAAGGGTGATAACGGTGTCTGCCTTGGGCGCTGAAGGTATAGTCTGAAGGCATCTGACACAGCAGCCTTACTGAAAGGAAGCCCATCTGGGTCCTGTCAGGGCTTAAATGGAAGACAAGAACCCCGCATACACCACTTTGGGTTCCATAATGGAAGAAAAATGGGTCATAAATGTAATAAATAGGAAACATTTAATTCATACTCATATTAATTGCTGGAGGATGGACATCTTTCTTAGCATCCTGCTCACCTGCAGACACTAGCCAGGGAAGAGGGACATGATGAGCAGTATCCTGCCTTAGGCTGGACCTCCACTGGAGGAGCAACCACCTAAGTTGGAGGAAGGCTTCAAACTTTGCTTAGTGGAGTTCTAGGCTGTTATCTGCATTCAGAAGCCATGGACAAGACTTGCGTGAGAATGCTATAAAAACATCTGTGTTCCCTTTGCTCTTTAAGAACAGTACCAAAATTGCAAACTAGGAAGTCTTCAATAAACCACAATTTGTTGAGAGATTGGTACTTGGCATTTTAACAAACCATTATCTGCATCTGACTTAGAAACCAGGATTCCCAATCATATTGTAACCGTTAATTACAGCTTGGTTTGTAAGCTAAAAAAAAAAAAATGTTAATGTTCAGACATCACTGATATATGCTAAGATCAACTAGACTTGATAATAAATTGAGGTTTATCAGAAACTTCTTGGTTTGCAATGCCACTGCTAAATATGAAGGATGGGAGTGAATATGTAAGACTCAGGATTTCATTGTTGCTACACACAGTGGCTTGCTTGTGACATCTGAATGCAGAGAGGTGAAAGAATATCCCTGGGGCACTGCTAACCCCTTGCATGCAGAATTCAGAGTCCTTCTGATTTTGAAAAACATGAGCTGAGCTATCGGTTACCATGGCCGTTATGCGCCACTAGACAACATGGCCTTTTGATGCTGATTTGTTTACATATTAACAAACTCATGTCAGAACCATCATGTCAGAACTTCTGGATTCCCTGATGACAAACAATAAATTTTAAATAGAAAAAAGGATATGTAGGTATAGATTTGCTTAGATGAAGACCTTTTGCTTGTGGAAATATCAAGACTGTATTAGTTATTATGCCAGCTATGTTGGGGGGGGGGGGATGATTTAGCCAAACTGGGGCTTCTCTATGATACAAACATGGTGTATCCCTATTCTATGCTCAGGTCACTGAAGCACATTACAGTTTGAAATTCCCTGCAGCTCATGCAGTGGGCTGTTCCACTTCTGCTTGATATCATCCCTTCAACTCAAAGAAAATTCTAATAACCAAGCTATAGCAGCTATTTCCTCTACATTTCACCTGTTTTCTGATAGTGCTGAACAGGAAGAAAACCAGTTAACCGCATGCATAAAGGTCCCATTTATCAGGGCCATGCCTGAAGGATTCTAGATATTTCCTTATATTTCCATACATTTATTTATGTTACTTATAGCTTCCCTTTCTCACTTGGACTCAAGGCAGATTACACAGAGTGAGTCAGTACGATCAAAGGATGGGACATTCAAGAAACACGGCAATAGGAAAATTTTAACATGATATATTAAAGGATGCAAAATTCCATAGTAGGATCCTAGTTTCCACTACCTATACATAGTTGTATAGATTACAGTCCCTAACCATTTTTCTAAGTAACTTTGTGAATCATTTAGTGCAAGTCTATCACCTTCATAGAAAAGCCCTCTTGAAGAATTCAGTTTTGCATAGCTTGTAGAAAGCCAGGAGAGTGGGAGCCCTCCCGACCTCCTCAGGCAGGCCATTCCACAAGGTGGGGGCCACAATTCAGAGAATCCCCTGCCCTGCAGCTCCCATTTCCTACAGCTGCTCCCATCCAGTGGGAGTGTTTGTTTGTTTTTTACTTACATTTTGACAATGGCAGATGTCACTTCTGGAGGAAATCCAGAATTGATAGCAGTCCATTACAGGAATCAATGGAAACTCTACCATAGAGTTTCCAGCAGTCCTTAGAAAGGTATGTGGTCACTTCTGGCTTTTCCAAGAAATAATGTCATGCCAGTGCTCAAAAGTCTCCCCAAGTCCCCCCTTCCAACTCCTGCAGGTTGCCATCTCCTGGCTGGCAACCCTATGGTATGAACTGAAGGGGAGGGGTTTTGCCAAATAAAAGCCTGCTTTCTGCTCCTTCCCACCAAATCCCCCTACCAGGCAACAGGGAATTCATCTACTTGTCTCTATGGAACAAGAACACCAGGCCTTGCTGGCAACTATAAATAGCATTTGGTTATCAAGTACAGCAAAAACCTGTGGATTTCTGGAGACATAAGCCATGTGAGGTTACATGAAAAAGCAGTCATACCAATTATCCGTTATAACTTACAAGCTTCCCGGAGTTTTTCCTTGTCATAATGCAGCCCCTCGTAATCTTGTAAACTAATTCTGTTTACTCTGATCCGCAAGCGTTCTGGAACAGAGTGGGGGCTGCAAGGAAAGATAAGAGATCTGTCAGGACAGAATGCAGGGTCAAAGCAGAAGAACCCAAAAGAGAGATTTTTTCCCCCACCAGAATGATCAGGAATGAGAGACAGGATGACATGAAGCCTGAGCAAAAATGAACCAAAGCCCCAAAGGCTCTAAGCTGCCACTCTCAAAAGACAAGCTTTATGCAAACCAATGGTTCATCTTTTGATTCCACTGAAAGGAACACCCTTGAAAATCAGATAGGTCGAAAAGCCTATTTTCTTTTATAAAGTCTGGCTTTTTTTTTTGCTTCCATTATGAATTATGATCAATTATTTGATTATTACAATGCATCCATCCCCAGCACCCAAAAATCCCAGATGCGCCCCCACTTTAACTGAATTATTTGTTACTAACATATTCCTCCTTTGGTTAAGACAATCCCCTGTTGCTCTCAGCAAAGTAACAAGTACATTGTCCATTCAAGAGCCATAGGAAATAGTAAGGATTTACTGTCAATTAAGAATATTTAAAAGTAACTAGTTCATGCCAGTTCAGAATCCACCCAATCACCCACTACTGAGGCCGCATCCATGCATCTTTGGCTATTGCACTATGCTGTGCTATAGGAGTCATTCAGTTCCCAGATTGTCTGGACCGCACATTAAAATCCAGTTGTGAATGATTGCTATAAGCACAACGACACTGTATCAACAGATCAAAAGATGCACTCTTGGAATTCAACTTATCATTCAACAACCAGTTTAATAAGAAAGATACAGTCATCAAGAAAAAGGAATCCGAAAGACAATAGCTAATTTAGGCATATCAACACATAAAACAGTCTGATAGTAATTACCTCTCCCAGTGTACTCTGAGAACTACAGCTCTATGAGGAAAGTATAGGAAGAAAACAAGTTCTATACATATCAATATAGTCAAGGACAAGCCAATGCACATAAATCAAGACAACTGGCTCCACCCCCTGCTCACAGCCAAAAGAATGTGCGGGGCCAACCTGCTTGTTCATAAGCAATTTTCTTGCTCCTGCTCCCCATCCATATGTATTGGCTTCTCCCTGCATATTTCATGTCTTAGCATCCTCACAAAATTAAACTTCTCAGGATTCCTCGAGGAAATCACACCACTAAATAGGGTTATCTTTCCCCAGGTGGGAGTGGGGGATCCCCTAATGTTGTGGGCTCCTGATCATCGCTGGCCAGCTGGCAGTGGGGGGAAGCCCCACACCCACAACCCTGCACAACGTCCCCAACATGATGTCATGCAGAAGTGATGTCATCATGCCAGGGGCGTTGTGTGGTCACGCTCTGGTTTTTAGGCAAATCTCTATGGTTTAAGCCCAATTTTACCATAGTATGCGCAAAAACCAGAATGTCGCCATGCAATGTCCCAGGCATGACATCATCATGTTGGGGATGTTGTGTGTGGCAGCATTGCCTTGTCCCCCCCCCCCCCCCGAAAAGTTCCTTCCCACCAGCACAAGATGAGGACCTGGTAACCCTATCACTAAACCATCTTTATATAAAACCAATATAATGATATCTATAGGCATACACCCCCCCCCCCAAAAAAAACCCCACCATTTTTGCCTCTGCGGGATGAGTTTAGTTTCAGATCTGGTTTCCCTCTGTCTCAGCTTTTCAAATCTTTTCCTGTTACGTGTTTATTCCACTCTTCCTCCAACTAGTTCAAGGAGTACATGATTTCCCCTGCCCCATCCCATGTCATTGGTTAGGCTGAGAGAAAAGTGACTGGCCCAAGGTCATAACAAAAGGGTCATGGTTGAGTTTCAACCCAAGTCTCCACCACCCAGTTTGACTCTAAGCAATGTACCATACAGACTTCTAAATGACAAATATGCCTCCTCCACAGCACACACAGACTACCTTCCTGGTTTGGCCCTTCTCTTTGTTTCTGATAGACTGTCCACTTTAAAAGCAAATACTCCTGAAAGAGAGGGGAGGGCACTACACGATGTTGAAACTGGAGATACCAGGGATGAACCTGAGACCTTCTGCATACCAAGCAGATGCTCTACCACTGAGACACATGGGGTGCTACTGGGGTCTGAATTCTGTACACGTGACAGCCCCGTGTGTGTGCATGTGTGTGTGCGTGCGTGTGTGTGCACATGTATCTTAATTTGGGAAACTGGTATACCCTCCAACTCAGACTTGATACAGTCCTCAAGTGCCTTTTTTCATAGAATCCAAAATGGAGGATTTCAAGGAGGTTGAACACATAACTCTAAACTGCACTCTACAGTCAAGCTCAGCAAAAGAGCGTCACAGTTTCAAAAAGTAAACTTTCTCCATTATTATGCCATTATGCTTTAGCTTAAAAAAAACCCTCTGCTGACCTAACAAGCCATATTGTCATTGACCTTCTTGCAATAAAACCTACTGAGAAGGCAATTGGCCAAAAAAAATTCCAAGGGAGCTTCTATTATACTTTTGCTGCCTGCTGTAAACAGGTATGACATTGCTGGAGTGGGTTTTTTTTTAAAGAGATAGCTTGCAAATGAACCTGCAGTTAAAGCAGCACCTTAAGGAAGGTAGAAGTGGCAGGGAGTAATGAACTCGGCAATTGCAGGTTAAGTCTGTGGGGGGAAAGTATAATTTTTTCAGTTCTGTGCCAAAGGTTTTTTTTTTTACTTCGCAAGAATACAAAATGTTTCCAAAGCAGAGAAGATATGTACATTTAAAAAAAAATTATAAATAGGTAGTCATCCCAGGAGAAATAATTACAGGTTTTGCAATATGCCAGACAGACAATAAATCGTCACTGTTAAATAGCAGCAGCTGTTTTGTCCAGGTGCCCTCAGATACCCAAAACTGACAGCATTCAAAGCAAGCTGTCATGATTTATCTGAGAGGCAGCTGAACCCTAACTTCTAGCTCAGCTTCCGGGACAGCTGTCTACCTTAACTGGCATTTGGACAGCTCTGCTAACCACACACACACACACACACACACACACACACACACACACACACACACATATATATTAGGTAGAGACTAAGAACACAGGCAGGAGGGAAAGAAGGTGGCAAATAAATTAAAGCAGCCTATGCAGTTTGATTTGGCCTTTTGTTCAGGCACAGTTTCCTTTTGACATTCAAGAAGTGGTGGAGTGAGAAATTACAATCATCATGATGAGGTTATGTTATTGCCTTTGACAGTTCCGAATAAAATAAGGGTATCAAATTAAGTTGTGGCAAGGCTTTAAATTTTTATATGGGTCAGTTTTTGCATTTTACTGGTAATAATCTATTGCTGCTGCTTCAGGTGTTTGTTAATGTGATTTTCATGTGGTTTGCTTTATATTCTTTGGCTGATTTTGCATCCTCCTTGGGAATTTTAATGGGAAAGTGGTGAGGGGATATTATACAAAAATACCATTTGGGGCAAGGAGCAGATAACAATGTTGTTCTTCCAGCTTGATAGTGCAGTCCTAAGAGTCCCACCCATCTAAGCCCCATTACTACTTTAGATTGCACTGTGAAGAATGTGAGCATTTAACTGCCTAGACTGGTCTTGCAGAGAGGAAACACATCCCAGAGCTCTAAAGAGCTAGGCACTAAAAGACTGACCATTGTGAAATCAAAGAAGCACCAAGCAAGAAGCAACAGCATCCCCCAGTGTTGCAAAAATAACATCTCTCTTCTTTTCCAAAGGACCTTGTTGCTGCTACCTGGTCACGCAGGGATGAAGCCAACGCAAACAGAAAATGAATGTCAGATCATCTGAGAGGTTTGACTGTTGCCTCGTCCAGCTGACTAACCAGTTCTTGTTGTTCCCTGAGAAAAAGGCCAGAGGAAACTCACAGATCATCACAGCCACAAGCCTCAGCTTAATAACGACATGCATCTCGGGAAAGGATGACGGAAATAATATCGAACAAACCATCTTGACAGCATCTGGCATCCAAAGATGTACTCCAGGCACATGAAACTGCCTTGTACTGGCCCTGGTTCCATCAAACTCAGTTTCATCTGCTCTGACTGGCAGTCACTAGAGGGTCTTGGGCAGAGAAAAGCCTTCCCTATCAACTGCAACCTGAAATCCTGAAATACAAAATCTGGAGCCACCTTCATATAAAGGACATGCTCTATCACTGGGCCACAGGCCCTTCATAGACTCTGCAGTGAAAATCCCTGGGCTCATTTTACATTTTGTTGGTAACAAAAGATTGTAAAATACTACTGTCCAGTTGTTTCTTGAAATTAAAAGAAACAAGATTTTGTAGCTGGTAGCCATCAATTGTTTCTGTTGGCACCTGTAGCATCACTTGGGGTCCATTTAATTATCTGCAAATCTTTTGGCTTGGAATGTATTCACTTGGAAATTATTTTCTGGCTTTACATGTTCAAATAAATAAACGTTTGCATAATGCATACATACATCATGCACAGAATGTCCGAGTCCTCACCCCCACCCCCGTTTAGCCTACCTCACAGTAAAAGATGAATCATGTACCATCAACTGTGTAATTGTGCAAGAGTTTCTGTTCCATTTGTTTCCCTTATGGGTACGCTACAACAATGATTTGTGTGAGGCAGGGCTAATGATCCTGAACTCTGCTGGAGTTCTAGATTGTATGCCAAGAACCACGGTAAACAGTTGAATTTTCAACATGGCAGAATGATAGATTTTTCAGCTGCTCTGTTCTTTCCCTCATTGACTTTCAACCAGCATGAGCCCCAGACGTATGCACTCTAGCAGCCATCACCAGAAACCGATGGATGGAATGAAACTTGGTGTGCAGAAGAAATGTTCAAAACTCTAAAAATGGTTCCACATCCAGATATTTCTCACCTGCTATGATAACACTGCCTGAAACCTTTATGAGAATAAGATCTGGTAGGGAAGCAATAAAAAGTCTCTAAGATAAAAAGGGGAGAGAAGACAGACCCAAGTGAGTGAGGACTCGCGGGAACCAATGGAATCTTTTCTGGGTCCGAAACCCCAAGGAAGAAGACCAAGATGTGATTGCCCTACCCTCTGATCGCAGGCTTTGGCAGGAGAGGACTATGCAGTTCATCTCCTCCTTCCTGCCTTGGACATATGTGGCAACTGAAAACACACAGCACATACACAGCTATGACTCTAGGACTCACATGACGAAGTTCTGGCTTCATTTATTTACTAAGGTTATTTACAGTCCGCCTTTCTCCCTTGGACTCAAGGCGAATTACACATAGTGAGTCAATACAATCAACGGATGGGACATTCAAGAAACAATGCAATAGGATTAGGGTTGTAGAACCAACCAGAAGTCTAAAAACAGAACTTAAGCAAAGAAGAAGTATTAGCATGAGACATTAAAGAATGCAAAATTCCATAGTGGTAGTGGTAGTGGTAGTGGAGGAGGAGGAGGAGGAGATTGGATTTATAACCTGCCCTTCACTTGGAGCCTCAGAGCAGCTTACAAACTCCTTTCCCTTCCCCTCCCCACAACAGACACCCTGTGAGGTAGGCGGGGCTGAGAGAGCTCTTTTGAGAGCTGCTCTTTCAAGAACAGCTCTAACAGAACTATGGCTTGCCCAAGGTCATCCAGCAACTGTAAGTGGAGGA
Organism: Lepidodactylus listeri; assembly: GCA_029233225.1. Lineage (NCBI taxonomy): Eukaryota > Metazoa > Chordata > Lepidosauria > Squamata > Gekkonidae > Lepidodactylus > Lepidodactylus listeri. The sequence continues at coordinate 28,340,955 of JARCFY010000008.1, forward strand.
GTGGGGAATCAAACCCAGTTCTTCCATATTATCGTCCATGTACTTAACTGCTACACCAAACTGGATCCTAGTTTCAACAAGCTATATACTGTTGTATAGACCACAGTCCCTAACAATTTTTCTAAGTAACTTTGTGAATCGTTTAGTACAGTGCTACCATTGCCTGCATAGAAGAGCCCTCTTGAATCATTCAGTTTTGCATAGTTTGCAGAAAGCTAGGGGAGTGGAAGCCATTCTGACTTCCTCAGGCAGGCCATTCCACACGGTGGGGGTGGAGCCACAACAGAGAAGGCATGTGTACGGGCAGTTTTCAGAGCTGGCAGGTTAATTATCCAGATACTGTGAGGATGCAGTCACTGTACTAGTTTGACCATGCATTTCTGCCTCTAATGCCATGCCAAAAAAAAAAAAAAAGGAAATGAGGATCCAGGATAAAGGCTGAACCGGGAGCATGCATCTGAGCTCCAAACAACTTTTCTGCCACAGCACCAGGCTGAGTCAGATGGAAGACAACTTTTCATTACCCACTCTCATTGTCATTCCAATTATTTGCAAGTCCTGTGAACCACAACTTATCCCTCCTGAATGAAAACAGAAGACTCCAGTTCCCTATCTCTGACATTTAAAAAATAAATAACAGCCTCCATTCTACCATCCAAATAATAACACGGTAATATGATTCAATGAGAGACCTGCCTCCTTTAAAAAAAATCCCTCCAAATTAAACTTTCAAAAATACAAAACTCCCCTGAGGCATGTTTGCACTGACAGATTAATGAATTACCATTCTCCAGAAAAAAAGAAATCAACATGTAAAACTAATTAAATGCCCCTGACTTTAGAACAACGGGGAGAAGTAAAACAGCAATCACAAAAGAAAAATAATTAACCTTGCTACTGAGATTTCATTGCGAGAATTTAAGCAGCGATACATTAAAAAATGAGGCTTTATTTCATGATATTTTACTCATTCAAAACATAAAAGAGATGCCATTACAGGAAGCCAGCACCGTTGTTTTCCTCTCTAGACAAAATACAGTTCCCAAACCAAATTCCTGAGTGACCATAGGAGCAAGCCTAGGGTCTACTCAGAAGTAAGTCCCATTGTATTCAAAGGGGCTACTCCCAGGAAAGTGTTCTTAGGATTGCAGCTCAAGAAATGGAACCCAGGGGAGGGGAAGGAGATTGGATTTATATCCTGCCCTCCACTTGGAGTCTCGGGCCACGGTCACACAGCCCTTTAATGCGGGAGGAAGTGCTGTTTCCTCCCACATTTAAAGGGACCAATCATACTGGCCGCAGCTAGTCCCGCGCCGAAGCGGGCTCAATTGCGGGTTCCTCCCATGTTTTCCGACCCCGGGAAAATCAACTATTTTCCTGGTGGTCACGTGAGGAACCCACAATTGAGCCTATCTGGACAGCCCTCTCTCGCAATCATTGCGAGAGACGGCTGTCCAGATCGTCCCTCCTCCATTTTTCCCCTTCTTGCACTTGGGCGCTTGGGCACTCAAGCGCCCAAGTGCAAAAGGGGGGGGGGGGAAACCCTAACTTACCAGGCAGCCGGCAGGGCTCGGGGAAGGGTGCCTCCCCCAGCCGCCGCTGCCACCACCTACCTCCTCCTCCACTGCTCGCCTCCTCCGCCATCGCACGCCGCTGTCGCCTGCCGCCCGCCACCACCGCATGCCTCTTCTGCTGCTAACTGCCATCACTACTGCCTGCCTCTACCTCCATCGCTGCTGCCTGCCTTCTCCTCCGACGCCCGTCGCTTCCTCCGATGCCGCCCGACACCTCCTCCTCTTCCACCATCTGCTGCCGCCGCTGCCGGGGTTGGGATGTCCCAACCCAAAACAAAAAACTGCGGTCCCTTTAAATCTGGGAGGGCTCCTGGATTTAAAGGGCAGTGTGACCACGGCCTCAGAGTAGCTTACAATCCCCTTCCCACAACAGACATCCTGTGAGGTAGGTGGAGCTGAGAGAGCTCTGACAGAACTGCTCTTGAGAGAAGAGCTCTGAGAGAACTTGTGACTGACCCAAGGTCACCCATCTGGCTGCATATGGAGAAGTGGGAAACCAAACCTTCTGTTCTTAACCACTACACCAAATGAGATCCAAACGAAGGGCCCAGCTTCCTAGGAAGATAAAGTTCATCAAACACAGGATGCTTGAAAATTGTGGTTTTAAAGAAAAATCCTATAAAGCTCCAAAACAGCCTGGAAAAGATTACTTCCTGATGCCAGCAGATGTCATGAAGCATGATAATAGTCTGATTATTTATAATGAGAAGGGGGAAAGCATGTGAGGTTCATTCCATTCACACTCCCTGATCCAGCAGTTTTATACAGACCTAGCTACCTTATGAACATATGCATCCTATTCATTTCCAAGAACATAGGACCACGTTGAGAATTCTTTTATCTGTGCAAATCTGCGTTTTCTGTGGCAATAGTTCTCAAAGTGTAGGTTAGGACCAAAAAGCAGGTGGTGATTCTCTCGCAGGTGGGCAAGAGGCCAGGAGGGGAGCAGAGAAAAAAAGGCTCTGTGAGAACAGAGGCTCTGTGGGGCACAATGGTAAATTTGGGTTTGCTACTGCATAATGTGTGGGATGGCCATGAAATACAGCTTGTGGCTCAGTAGTTCTACATACTGAACATGAAAAATAAAATATAAATGTGACCCATGTTAACTGCTGTGGCATTTCTGCATTTTACGCTGGGGTGGAGAAAGTAGTGTGGAGTTGCTTTACAAGCCAAACCCCAAAAGAATATTTAGAAGAGGAGTCCAAAAAGTATAGTACATTTACAAGCACATCCCATTTCAAAAAGTTGGAGAACTGCTCTATGGAAAAGCTGTGCTTGCCCGCAGCAGGGCCTGCTCTGTCTTGACACCAAATCTGTGGGACAGCCTCCCAAAGGGAAGCCCACCAAATAATTAATGTTGTAACTAGGGTTGCCATTTATGGATTGGAAAATTCCTGGAGATTTGGGAGTGGAGCCTGGGGAGGGCAAGAGAGGGTTTAGGGAGGGGAGTGACCTCAGCAGGGTATGATACCATAGAGTCCACCATCCAAAGAAGCCATTTTCTCCAGCAGAAATGATCTCTGTAGTCTGGACATCAGTTCATAATTCTGTTAGTTCTCCAGGTCCCACTTGGAGATGGGCAACCCTAGTAGTTATTTATACTGTGAAGGGCCAAATTAGATGCTACATATCCAACATGCATAACAGTCTGCTGACAATTATATTTTGGTGGTCATTCACTTAACACTGGAGATAAGACATCGTCTCTCTGCCAGGTCGTTCTCAAAGGTAAATACTCTCAGTTTGGCCGTCTGATTCCTTCTGCTTCCAAACAAAATGTCAACACAAGTTTCTTGCTGGTTGATATATTTATAGTCCACAATACAATACAAAGCAGTTGAAGATGTTCTGGTTATACAGCTTTTAAAGAATCCTTTCTCAAGACAGGACTTAACATTGGAGCCACGCCTACAAACTAAGTTTCCGGCGCAGAAGCTCCTATCTCAGGTACAGCGTCAGTTTCTTTCATTAGGCATTTTCCCCCGCCCCTTCTCTTTCCTGAAAGCCTATATAGGCTCTCTTCTTTTCCTGCTTCCTTCTCTCCTTCCTGTCACGGCAGAGCCCACCCATCAGTCACCTTATCTTCATCTGTCCCCTCCCCTTCCTTCAGCTTTCTCTCCTTCCCTCCCCCTGGCAAGACTTTCCCCAAGCAAAGTCTGGCTCAGTTGCGTGGTGCCAGTTGGGCTGGGCCCAGTAGCATGGTGGAGAATCTGCAAGGACTATTGTATCTTTTTTGGATATGTAAATGATATTAAAATGAGCAACTCTTTACCAAAAGGGCCACAAATGCCCCATTACTGTCCAGAATGCAAACAGGAGAAATCACATATCTGATCAACAATTTATTAGAAAACAATGAAAACCCTGTGCAAGTATGGAAAGTCTGATGACTACAGTAAGAGACTTCATGTGGGGGTGGCAATGATGAATAAGGTAATTTTGATGTTAGCCAGACATTTATAAATATCACCATGCAAGTGTTCTCTCTTTGGGTTATACAAAATGCATAACTTTAATGCCAGGCCAACCCCAAATCTCCAATATAATATTGGGGAAAGTCACACCAGTTAAGCATACAGAACTCTGCCAACAACTCGCAGCTTTTGCTATTCCTCAAAGTCAAGATTATTTCTGTGAAATGACTTTGGCCCGGGAGACGTGAAGGTTATCTGCTGGGCATTATATTCTGCAGAACCTCTTCTTCTGCCATATTCTGTTCCAACAGGATTTTGGAAACAGCACACATCACCAAGCCAGAGAAGAACATTTGAATCTCAAAGCGGCTGACATCCCAAATCCAATTTCCTTAGTGCCCCCTTGGGCTTGGGCTTTAATTCATCAGACATGCTAATTGTCAGTCATAATGCAGCTGCCTGATTAATCTATTCTTTTCAGATCTGAAGATACCGAATATCTTTGACTCGCAAATTAGCTAAGGTCTCTTTGCAAAGATTTGCCGCTTATTCCGTGCCTTCACCTGACATCTAAAATTAACTGGAATACTAGAAATATTAGAGAAACTGGGCAGAGAGGTCAAGTTCCAGGAACCAGCTCCAGGAACAGCCTTAATATGAATCAACATGAAACGATCACTTACCATGGCCAATTTCAAGGGAATAGAAAGGCACTAGTTTCTTGCTTCCAATACCCATTACATTTTTCTCCCAGAGGACTGAGTTCCAGCTCACAGTCAGATGGCATCATTCTGGCATTCAGACTTATGCACAAAATGTGTTAAGGTCACCACTGATCTTCCCTGGTTGGTGGTATTAAATGGCTCAAATTAAGGCTAGCTAAACATGAACCATTTACATTCACAAAACAGCTTCCCTGCACTGATAGCAACTGTTTTTGTTCAGAATAAATAGCTATCAGGGAAAGAGTCAACATGGGCTAGACCAGGGGTGGCCAAACTTGCTCAATGTACGAGCCACATAGAATAAATGTCAGATGTTTGAGAGCCACAAGACAAGAACAAATATCACACACACATTTTTTAGTTTAAAAAATGCAAATTTGCTTTTTATTAACATTAAATGAGACTGCCAAAACTAAAGGGGTAAAAACAGATATTGATATTGATAATGATATTTATTTGTTTGCTAATGATATTGATTTGTCTAAGAGAGAGAGAAAGAGAGAGAGAGATGGAAAGAAAGAATGAAAGAGGTGGAAAGAAAGAGAGAGAGAGCGAAACAAAGAAAGCAAATAGATGGGGGAGGAAGGAAGGAAGGAAGGAAGGAAAGTATGCCTCCTCTTCTCTTTCCCAGCTGCCCTATTGGGAGCTGCACAGTATGTGTGAAAGAGCTGCATGTGGCTCCCAAGCCACAGTCTGGCCACCCCTGGGCTAGAATTTACCACTTGAAAATTGCAAGCACGTTGAAGAAGTGGCTTATACTCCTATGAGCAAAGATTCAAGAAGCCATGCCATAAAGGCTTGCCATTTTATTGCCCAACCAGTAAAACTGAGTTATGTCAAGTAACAGGTTGTGTTCTGAAAAACTAGGAACATCCAAATTGTAGCAGGCTAGAAACACTTGGGTTCCAACCCTCACTCAACCACAAAGCTCGGTGGGAGACTTTGGGCCTACCGCTCTCCCAGCTCAGACTACATAACAGAGTTATCGTAAGGATAAACAGAAGATGCAAGGATCACTGTGTGTTGAAGGAAGAGTGGGATAAAAATGTGATGGATAAATTCTACCCAGCTTTATCTAACACTCACCAGTTTATCACCAACTCTGCCCATGATCTGCCAGATTCCACTCTGGCTCAGGCCGATTCACCAGATTTCTGTTCTCATTCAGCCCTCCACTTAGCAAGTTCTATCCTGGTTCCATTGGCATGGAGTAATTTTAATGCCACATGGTCTCTGCCCATTAAAAATCAAGAAACTGGTTATTGGTTTGCCAGGCTGCTAGATCTCAGGGTGGAGGATGGCCAACAAATTAGCAACGTGCAGGATAAGAGGGTGTGGAGCTAAGAGAGACAGAGGGCGTGAGAAAGAAGAGAGCAGTGCTACTCACATGGTGAAGGAATCTGGGGGAGCTGAGACTCTTCTTGGGTCAGCCGAATGCACTTTAGGGATACTATAGGCACCAGGAAATGAGCAGCCAGGAGAGGATCAGCACAACAGCGTAGACAGACAAAGTCCAGACCAGGAGGTGGGGTGGGGTAAAAAGACATATAACAACATTTAAACAGAAACAAAAAGAAGGCATGACACAAAGGCTAAATGGAGATGGAGGCTATGCTCCAGGGCTTCACACTCATCAACAGAGAAAGCTAATGAGAGAGATCAGCAAGCACAATGAAGGGAAATGGTCTCTGGTTCAGTAACATGGTGGAACTCTGATAATAAACTAGGGAGAGGCCAGTGGCAGAACTGAAATATTAGCTGGGCTTCAGTAAATGCCTGGAATTTGACCCTAGTGGCAGAACCTGGAAACCGTAAGAACTTGAAAGTCAACAATGCAGAGAAAGAAAGGCTATGAGTTTTTAAATTAGAACTACAAGCGACCATCTCGACATCAACAAAGTCTTTACCACTGCAATCCCCCTGTGTCTCCCTCATAAACCCATTCAATCATCTATTTTTAACATGAACCTTCCCTCCTTTCTCCACCTGTTCCTTCAACGCATGGTCAACAGTGTAGATATTTGCAGCTATGTACACAAGGCTTCTGGGTTAATCAAACATCGTTTCCTGCAAATGGAATGTCCACCAAGGAACAAACTAAAAAAATGCACAGCCCAGGTGGAGCTTAAAAGGAAGATGCTCCCATCTTAAACAAAGCAGCCAATGCTCATTTTAACCATAGCTACAGAATAGGAGTGAGTACCGGGGGGGGGGGGGGGGCATTGGTATTTTGGGGGTTTCACTCCTTCTCAGCTTCCAAGCAGAGGGGGAGTGAAACTGACCTAGTGTCCCTCCCCTTCACTTCCCCAGCCAATATGCCAAGATGGGCCAGCTGGAGAAAGCAAAGAAAGTTTAAGGCCCTTCTCTCAAGTCGTACTCCAGCAGCGGCATGATCTCTCATTGTACCCAATAGAGAGATCATGCCACTGTGGTGTGATTTCAGAGAATGGGGGGGCCTGACTGGAGAACAGAGGGAGGGATGATATTTAAATGCCAACCCCTTCCTCCCCCAGCCACGCTACAGGTGCCTTCCCTTCCCCAGCTGCCCTGGCCCCATAGGGCAGAACGGAGATATTGGAAACAATGGAGGAAGGGGCACCCTTTTTGGGTGCCCACAGAATTGGACCCCCTTGTCCAAACTTTTTGAAACTTGGGGGTTTTGGGGGGAGAGGCTCCAGCAGCTACACATCAAATGTTGTGCCTCTACCTCAAACCCCCTCCCCCCCAGCCCCCTGAATATACCCTAGGTGATTTGCCATTCAGTATAATGGTCCCATAGGGTATAATGGAGCCAAAAAAAATGGAATACCCAAATTTTACCCAAATTCCAGTACAGTACTGATATTGGAATTCAGGTTTTCAAGGCAATACCAACATTTTTAGAGTTCAAAAATCCAAATCCAAAAAATACTGAATTCTTTTTTCTTACACATCCCTAGTCAGTTTGTGCTATCCCGACCCATGTCCAATAACATCACTGGATGCAAAAAGGGGTCTAGAGTCTTTAGAAAGGTTCAAGTCATTTTGGATCTTTTCAGGTCCATTTTGGGGTCCCAGCATTTCACACCTGGACTCTGAAATGCACTTGACAAGAATGCCCCTCACGAATTCACTGACCGTTCTCGGATAACCCAAAATTCAGGATCATTACTACTTGCGATACCAATATAATACACCAATGTAAGATCAAAGGAGATCCTATAGATATAGCAGCTTAATCCTCTTACACAAAAATACTCTTAGAAGTGAATTGTTCATGTCATATCAAGAACTACAAAGCGTATCAAACATATGTGAATTATATGAAAAACCAGTAAAATTATTTTTAAAAAATTACAAAACAGCTCCAAAGGCATGCAACATGGCCTCTAGAAACACTTAAGAGCCCTAAAATATTTGGAAAGTTATTTTGTTACGTTTATTTGGTTTTACATTTGACCTTTCGGTTACGATGCCTTGCCAAGATGGCCTTTTGGATTTCCTGAAGCTCTCTGCCACTATTTTTGCTCCCAAAGCTGAGCCCAGAAAGTGATTTGAAAGTAGTTGATGGAAGTTCAGTTTCTGAAAATAAGCACATCTCCTCCAGCTAGTAGCTGGAGGAAAGATCTTAGAGCCCTCCTGATGGAGTTCCTTGGACAAGCACAAGAAGGTTTTTTATATTATTATTTCATATATTTCATATTTTCAAATTTCAGTTTTAAAACGCCATCTCATCATGCAGAACATTTTTCAGTGTGAACTGAAAGCAAATACACATCCAAGCAATGTCAGTGCCAATATTCCTCATAGCCTACAATATGGAGAATGTTTGTCTTGTGTTCAGAATCGAATCCAGCAGAAAACTGGATGCTGATTTTACAGTGTTTTTCTCTTCAAAGTGACATCCAGATTACATATCAGACCTGTTTCTCCAAGTTGCCAGTGCTGCAGTATTGTCACTATCAAGCCAATTTCTGTTTCTTTCATATATCATCAGTTTTTCTATTAGCGATTCTGGAACTGGTGTTTAGAGCTGGCAATTCTGTTAATGACGCATGAGGCACACTGAGCTGTAGTTCATTTTTTCTAAAGCAAAATTGACTCCCCCCCAGATTAACTTTCAGTAAAACTTTGCCACAACATCTAACAGGCATGACTCAGAAGACAAATGGACCAAAGATAAGAACGGTAAACAAACCAAGCATCTCCTGGGCCACATCTTTATCTCCTATGCCCCCTTCCCCTTATCTGGATGTAAACAATATTGGTATTCCACCCTGGTGCCACTTAACCGTCATCGAAAACTGTTATCTGCCTTGTTGGTTCTGCATCATTTTTATGCATATAAGTAGACTTTGCCTTTTGCAGGAATAGACAGGATGCTGGCAAGGAAAGATATACAAATCTTCACATCCTTAATCTAAAGATTTAACAGTGTGAAGGGCTGAGGACCCTTGCACAAGTAGTTTCACCTCTCTTCAGCATGTGGCCATGCATTGGGTTGGATCAAGAATAAATTTCCAATTTCCACATATTTTTTTTCCACCTTGCTCCTGCTACAGACCTTCTTCATGTCATTTTTTTGGGATCCCTCTCCCCCAGGAGCAGCATTTTGTGGAGATCACTGAGCAGATTCCATTCTGCCATTGGACAAATTAATCTGGCTCAAGCCCATTGTACACAAACCTGATTACTGTGCCCACTCCAGGATTCCACCCAGGGCCAGCCCAACATAGTAGGCTGCATAGGGCAGTAACATTTCAGAGAGGCCAGGATAATCGCAGAATACTTCACATGCCTGGAGACACTAGTGGGATAAGAACATAAGAAGAGTCCTGCTGTATCAAACCATTAGTTTATCTAGGCCGAAGACAGATTGGTTTACTGCCGCGCCTCCTCGGCGCGGCAGAATTGGGCAGGGGAATTTCCCACGCCCCGCGGCGTTCCCACGCCGCCGGAAGGAAGTTGCCCGCAGCGTTCAGACTGCGGGTGGCTTCCTGGAGCGGCGGGCGAACGCCAAGCGGCTGCCCCTGCTTGCACGCGTTCACACCCGCACCGCAGCAGCCGAGCACCACTTTAAAGTGGTGCTCGGCTGGTGCGCAAGGAGTGCGGCGCCGGATGCAACGCGTCCGGGCCACCTCCTGGGGGCAGATGCGGCCGTCTGAACGGCCGCTCTGCCTCCGCTTCTGAAGTGGAGACAGAGCGGCCGAGACGGCCAATCTGTCCTCAGCCCTAGTTCAGTATCCTGTCTCACACAGTGGTCAAATACCTCTGGATGGCCAACAACAGAGCATAGAGGATCCCTGGCTCTGGGATTCAGACGTTTTTGCCTCTGAAAGTGGAGGTTCCACTCAGACACCATGGCTAGTACTCAGATTTATCCTCCATGAATCTCTAATCCCCCTTTAAAGCTGTTTATTTCCATGGCCGTCACTGTATCCTCTGGCAGTGAATCCCACATTTTAATCATTCTCTGTGTAAATATTTCGTTTTGTCTGAGATGCAGTGACAAATTACTGACTTTGCCTGCTTGCAAGCTTTTATTTTCCTGCAGCAAATTCTTGGAGGAAGAAATTACATTTTTATGAGAAGTTGTAAAAAATACAAAATTATTATCCTATCTTTCCCCCAAAGTGGGAGTCATACCTGTACCTGCTTGTTTTTCACAACCTTTTGGAGTATGTTAAACTAAGGAACAATGGCCAACTGCAGTACTTTAGAATATGTTATGTGCCACATTTATGCATTCTCAGGGTTTGAGCCAATGTAAAAGATTTGCATGCAGAAAAGGGGTAATTTCCTCCCTCTTCTGTTGCAGCCCTTTAATTCCCCCCATCATGTTGCTCCTGGAGGTTCCCCATCCAGGCCCATAGCCAGGATTATTTAATTTGGGGGCCTTTAAATAAGTCAGGGGGCACCCTGCACACATACACACACCCCAAGCAAACACCATAAATAAAATTTTAAAAATGGAAGTCAGGGGGCCATGGTGGTAAGTCGGGGGAACAGGCCCTGAGAGGCCCCACTGTAGCTATGGGCCTGTCCCCATCCCCCAAGAGCAGCATTTCGTGGGATAGTTTGGGCCGCTTTAGAATGCATAGAATTTAGACAGGATCCAACCCTATGTCTTCTGGATGTGCCTTAATAAATTAGTCCCTCTCCCAACCCATGAGCAAGTTAGTGAATTCAAGAACTGTGACTTGTACTCCACTGTGAAGAGCATGAGCAGCTCCTTGTTAGTAGGTGCTGCCTGTTTCTGCAACTTCAAGTAATGCTCCACATAATCAATCCTTTGTTCGTGATGTTCTTTGAAGCCCTTCCATCCTGGAATAACAAAGCTTTTCTATCTCCCAACAAGATTAATATATATGAAAACAGCAGAAAGTTTTCAGGTTCTCTCTCTCTCTCTCTCTCTCTCTCACTATATATATATATATATATATATATATAAACATGGACACCATTTGCCAATGTTAACATATCCTGCAAATATTCCATGGTTTTAAAAGTTTAAACAAATTTGCTTTAGCCATGTTCGAATGCCTTTCACATTAACATCCTATCAAGATTTTGGCAGATGAACTTAAGAGGAATGTTTGCAGAAGTAGAACATTTTAAGCAAATAGTGGAGATGACAGAAAATTATTTTCAAATTCATTTGAGTTATGGACACTGACTATCATGACATTCATCTCACATCCCGTACCACTGAGATATGCCACAGTGTGGTCCATGAATCATTTAAGCAGCGATGCTTGGACTTTCGCTATGGCCTGAATTGCCTCATATCAAAATATTTGACATTTACTGATTTGGGATCAGCCCTTTGCTGTAATCTGTTCATAAGAAGCAAACACCCATATTAAAAAAGAGTAAGAGTCCAGTAGCACCTTAAAGACCAACAAAATTTGTGGTATGGTATGAGCTTTCATGAGCAACTGCTCACTTCTTCAGATACTTCTTCAGATGATCACTTCTGCAGGTGAGAAATGTTAACCAGTCATCGGGTCCAGAGGGAACCTGGGAAATGTTAGCCCTGATAGCTACTCTAATACAGGCTTCCCTGGAGCCACTAGGCCTGTAGGCCACACTATTATAGGCCTAGGATCATGACACAGGAGATGGAGCAAACTCAACACCTCCTTCCTCTGTTTGCAAAAGAATCACATGGCAACCAAACTGAATATATGAAGTTAACTTATTCATAGGGTTGCCAGGTCTATCTTTGTCCCCAGCGGGGGATATTGAGGGGTGTTCCCAGAGGGTGCAGGGTGTCCCCAGCATGATGACATCATGTTGGGGATGTCCTAGCTCCAAGCTGGCAGGCTGCACTTAAAGGGGGTCTTAAAGAGCACTTAAAGTGTATGCAGCCAGAGGGCCTCTCGCCCCCAATCTCCGCTTAGAGATCACGTGCACAGGGCGCTTTCCTGCTGGCTGCCTGCACTTAAAGGGGCTCCTGGGGGCCCCCACAGAGAGAAAGGAGAGGGGTGGCTGTGGATGTTGGGGCTTAGGGGTGGGTCTTCCCCCACTGGTCAGCTGGCTAGTGGCAGGTTGAGCCCCAAAAAAACTGGGGGGGGGGGGGTCTGGCAGCCCTACTTATTCAAAATCCAGTCATTGTTATGCCAAGGCTAGTATTACTTGTAGACTGGTTGGAAGCATGGTCCAACCACTGGGAGGACAGCAAGCCTGGAGAGTGGGGGGCAGGTTCTATTTCTGAACACTAAGACTAGAACAAAGGTACCGCTCTGCTTTGAAAAAGGAGCTCATGGCAACAGTCAGTCAGGCCTGAAGCAGGGATGGAAGCACACACTGGCTAAGGAAAGCCTGGGTGCTTACCAGTCCTCCTGACCCTACAGCTGCTATTGCAGCCATGAAAAACACTTTCATTGGAGTGAAGGCAGCCATTAACATACCCCCTACTTTGAAATGGCCCCACCCACTTTCTGAAAAGTTCAGCCGGGGCCAGAGAACGTAGTGGTGGGCACCACATTGGGGAACTCAGAAGCAGAAATTGAGAGTAAAGACTAGTGGGTAGAAGAGGGATGAGTAGATATAAAGAAGGCAGGCAAGCGTGGGAGAACTCTCTTTCTTAGAGAGATTATGACTGGACTCCTCTCCTGTCTCAGCATGGCACGGTGGATGCATACTGAAGAGGCTTGTAAAGCACTCTGTACCTAGGTTTCCAACTGAAGCCTTATTTTCCTTCTCTCACACACACCCCACTCTGGTTTTGGAAGCTCATGACCTGCATCATGGGGGTATTCCAAGTACAGCAAAAGTTCTGCACACACACACACACACACACACACACACACACACTCCCAGGACACATGCTGGCACATTCTGCATGGTACCTAGTTGTCACTGGTCTTTAGTTTTTGGACACAAAGGATATCCTTTAAAAAGGTAAATAGACGATCAGCAACTCCAGCCACAACGGAACCAGTAACTATATTTTCACATTTCAGTGAGCCAAACAAACTCTGCAATATTATCTTCTTGAGACAGGTTCATGTATTTCATCCCATAATTCAAATCAGGCCTCTTAGCCAAGAAGAGACAGAAAAAAATATAACTAGATTCCAATATTGTTACAAAACTTTGATGCGAAGAGACTCTGTTAAATATGAACTCTCGGCTTTTAGAATTCTGCATTTGATTATAAGAATCTTTATGCGGAGTTTGCTAAGGAAATGATTTTTTTTACTGGATTTGACAGATATGACCAGGGGTCCTTTGGGGCCGGAGAGAGGCGGAGCAAAGCTCCGCCAGCTCAGGAGTGGCCACTAGGGCAGCCACAGGCCGAATCAGATTCTCTATCTGATTCGGCCCACTGCCGAATTGCTGCCGAAATTCGGCAGCAACTTTAAAAGCGAGTGGAGGGAAGGGGGTTTGAAAGAGAGGCTCCAAACTTGCAGGGTAGCTGCTGGGGCCTCTCCTCGAAATGCCCACCAAGTTTCAAGAAGATTGGACCAGGGGGTCCAATTCTACGGACCCCCAAACAGGTTGCCCCCATTCCCTCCATTGTTGTCTATGGTAGGAAAAAACTAACACTTTTTCCCACCATAGAGAACAATGGAGGAGATGGGACAACCTGTTTGGGGGCCCACAGAATTGGACCCCATGGTCCAATCTTCTTGAAACATGGTGGGTATTTGGGGGAGAGGCCCCAGCAGCTACCCTGCAAGTTTGGAGCCTCTCCCTCAAACCCCCTCTCCTCCAGCCCCTCATATACCCTATGAGTTTTTGCCATTGATTTCAATGGCCCATAGGGTATAATGGGGCTGAAACTGACATTCCCTTTCTGACACACTTCTGGTGATGTCAGGGAATGTGGCATATGCTAATGAGTTATGCTAATGAGTTATGCTAATGAGCTCCTGCACCTCTTTTTCTACGAAAGGACCCCTGGATATGACCAATGATGATTTGCAAGCAAATGGTAGAAGGGCCTATTTGTTGGTCTCTAGGATGCTTAGAGAAAGCTTGTGATGGGGGGAAGTATAAGGAATGATGAGTAATTAGATAAAAGTTATCTAATATGAGGCTGGTCCAGATGATGCATAGTTCCATGTGAGGTAAGGAGTGAGGGAAGCCTGCCTTACCCTCCAGAGTACTTGTCCCACCTCCAACATCAGTAGGCGTGGTGACATAACATGCAACAGAATCCAGTGCACATATACTCCATATGTACTGTACTGTAATTCTAGATTAAAGGGAGAATTTTAACTGTGTACATTAGGGTTGCCAGGTCCCCTCTTCCTCTCGGGAGGGATCTGGGGGGCATTATGGGGCTGGGCAGGGTTGCCCCCCAAAGCCCTCCCAGCCCCCCCCATCTGATCGGCGGGCCACATGCTCCCTGCAGAACAGCTGAAGCCCTTTAAATTGCTGTAGGAGGGGAGAGAGGGGGTGGCCACGGCTTGGGGGCAGGGCTTGGGAGTGGGGCTTCCCCCACCAGCCAGCTGACCAGGGGTGGATTGAAGCCCCCAAAAGCAGGGGGAATCCCACCTGGACCTGGGGCCTGGCAACCCTAGTGTACACAGAGATTATACATGTCAAATTTGGTCCCATCTGAAAATTGCCCCACAATGCTGAAATCAGAAGTAGAATTAGCACTCCAGGTGGGCACTGGTAAGGCACATTCTCTTACACTGAATCACTTGGGTATGCATTCACACTTTACATGAGCATTCTCACCCCTACCCAACTTGTAACAATGCAAAAAACAATCTTGCTTGCTCAAGTCACATTCTTAGTCTTTGCCATCCTCATCTACAATACACAGATAATAATATTGAACTACCTTTGATGGTTGTCCCAAAGATCATAGAAATAATGTACGTGAACTCCTTTGAAGATTCTCATGAGCTATATAAATACTGTGCTAGCATTTCTAATATTCAGACCGATAGTAATTTGGATGAAGGATAAATGTTGTTTGCAAAATGAATGCAAATAGAGATCAGAAAGACAGCTCTAAGAACAAGGGAAGAAGGAAATGGTAGCGTGTAGTGGAACATAATTCTGAAAAAAAAACCCAGTGAGTTTTCAATATTACATTATATGGAAAATATTGCCAGACATCCAGGGAATATTCATGCACCCAGTGTTGTATTTGTGTTTTGAATTATTGAAGCAGTAATAGCTTGAAAGGGCTCTGGTATCCTAAAGCTCCAATTCTTATTGGCTGATGAATAAAGAGTCCCATTGGTCCTAAAGCCAATCTAGATACTCAATCACTGAGCCCTGCTTGGGTCCAATAGTATTGCTTGTATATAGTTACATTGTTGAAAGTTATGTGTTGGAACAGTATAAATTAAGGTGCCGCTCTCATAGAGCTGTCTTTGGAGCTGAGCAATATCACTGAATAAAAGCCTGTTGTTTGAATTCATTGCCTCCCGCTCAATACTTAAAACCCAGCAAACAAGAGAATTGGGTAGGAGCATTTCAGCTCTAGCTCAGTATGTTTTGACATCTACTCACATTAGGGTTGGATCAATCTTAGGCTAACTTTGCTACAGACTGGAGTCCTACATTAGGATGATTATCTGGCAAAGCCTTTGTGTGGACAGTGTGTTAGTCTGCATTAAAATTTGTCCCCTTCCAGATAAGAAGCCTGACTTGGATAACCCATGCTACCCAATCTCATCAGATCTCAGAAACTAAGCAGCATTGGCCCTGGCTAGTATTTGGACAGGAGACCTCTAAGGAATACCAGGGGCGTGACATGGAGGCAGGGAACGGCAAACCACCTCGCAGCATCTCTTGCCTTGAAAACCCCACCAGAGGTCGCCTTAAGTTAGCTGTGACTTGATGGCCCTTTCCACCATCACCACATAAGAGCACGGTAGATGGTTCATAACCAAATGGCACTGGTTCTTAGCTGTCCCTAAAATGTAGACGATTGGGAGATTGCACACTGTTAACAAAAGAACAACAAACATTTTACCATGATGCTGGGTTCATGGAACTAGTGGCTCGGGTCCTGCTCCTGTGCTTTTACAACTGCCTTTGCTTACATAACACAATTACTGGTGTGGGCTGCAAGGAGACAGTATTGTATATGCGCTAGAGAAGTATGGAATGACTTAATACTGTTCAGGGTCTCTCTGCCTTTGCTGAGCTAAGCTCCTACAAAGGCCTCAACACCACAACCTATCCCCTTGTCTCCAGAAAGACATGCAGCTAACTCACTCATTGAGCAAAGGCATAGATGTCCTCCTCTTGCTCTTCTGTACCATATTGGCCTGATTCCTCAAGGAGATGCGGATGAGCGAGGGAGCCAGGCGGCAAGGCTCTCCATCCACTTGCATGGGGATGGACTTGTACGTCAATAATGTCACCTCCCGGCACTGGTGCAACCTTTCTCCATGGCCTCCCACCTGAAGAGCAGCCTTAGGAGAGACACAAACAAGGGAGAAAGGAGGGGGAAATATGATGTACAGTTGGGTATGGTTTACTTTGCATGGTGTAATTTCACAGTTGCCTTGACCTTCGTGGCCCAGGTTAGCCTGATCTCCTGAGATCTCAGTGGTGTCAGCCTGGTTAGTAGTTGGACAATGGACTACCAAGGACGTCCATGGATGCTATGCAGACACAGGCAATGTCAAACCACCTCTGTTCCTTTCTTGCCATCAAAACCCCAAGGGGGTCAAACATAAGTCAGCTCATTTCACCACCAAGTCCCAGCTTGAAGACATGAAAGGCAACAATCACATTTTTTTTCCCCTCTCAACACCAACCTACTTTTCAAAGCAGATGAATAAGAGACTGGCAGATTTTTATCCATTCTACTTATTCTATTTTTGCTGACTTTCAGTGGTACCTACAGAAGAAACACACTTTAAAAAAAAAACGGCACTAGAAGCATTTGGCGGGGGGGGGGGGGATAGCCTGGACAAGATTAACAGTTGAAATTGCAGTTTTCAGTTATTTAGATATAATGGAAAAAGCTGGACTAAGGAAATTTGCTAGCTATAGAAAGAACTCAGTAGCATGGAAACATATGTAGGGAAACTGTAGGATTTTCCTCCTTTTCTTTTCAAGGCACTTGATAGGGGGTGCATTTGATTAAAAAAGGCCTGTCCCAAGGAAGAGATGCCCATCTCTGGAGTTTTCCCAGTTCACTATTTATATTAATTCACTTTATTTGCTAACTGCTTCTTCAGGAATTTGCTCAAGGCGACTTGCAAAAGCAGCAAAAAGCACATTAAAAATAAACTAAATTTCAACAATAAAAATAGGTCTAAAAACAGTCAAAATACATCAAAACTGATACAAACATTGCAATACAGCAACACAGCAACCAACTCGCACATTAATAATATAAGCAGCATAAAATCTACACCAAGAAGGCCAAAAGTAGGACAGGTAAAATCACTAAATGGAAACCAATTAAATAATTATACAGTATTGCTAAAGGCAGGTACAGGAAGAGAGGCAGTGTGGTGTAGTGGTTAGAATGTCAGTCTAGGATCTCGGAGGCCCAGATTCAAATCCCTACTCTGTCATGGAAGCTCACTGGATCACCAGGAGCCAGTCACACACTCTGTTGTTGTGAGGATCAAATGGAAGAGAGGGGAATGGTGTACACTCCCTTAGGTCCCCACTGGGAGAAAGGCAGAGTATTTATTTATTTATCTAAAACATTTATTAGCCACCTTTCTACCTTGTGGCACTTAAGGTGATTTAAATATAAATTTGGTGGCAGGAAGCAGTTTGCAAAGGCACTCACCAAGGATGCCATGGTGAATCCAATGACCTCAATGTAACCATCGTCGTGCCGCTGAGGTTCAAATTCTCGGTGGTCTCCTGGATTCCCCCAGGGCATTGTGCCAGCACAATACCTGTAGGAAAAGGTTGAGGACATGGGGCCTTGAATGGTCATTGAGCATCTGGCCCATTTGGTCTTTAGCACAGAACAAATAAAATCATTGGACAGGTGCATTGCTTGACAAATGTTTTCAGATCGTACTGAAACTACCTTCTCTTTTCATGGGAAAATGGCATGCATGTTCTTATTCTACCACTATTGATCTATTATTATCATGATTGTTATTAACAACATTTACATCCCAACTTTCCACTTTTGCAAGGGCCACCAAGGCAGCTAACAATTTAAAACAATTAAATTCCTTCTAGTACACTATCTCAGCTGGGACTAAAGACTGTGCAAATGCACCTCACTGTTCCCAGTCAGACCAGTAAAGAAGTCTGTGACCTGACCATTGAATTAATGGCTAGTATTCTACTATTAGAGCAACAAGACAATCAGTTACTTCTTCAAAATAAAACAGAAGTCTGGTGGCACCTAGACACCTTTATAACCAAAAGTTACATGATAGGAGGAATAGGTGGAGTCATAGCAGAACGGAACATGTTTTAAATCCTGCTTGGAAATCATTCAGACGTGAGTCTCTGTGAAAGGGAAGGGAATTGATGCAGCTGTTGCTGATACTGAATGGCAAGAGGAGTCAGAAGTTCTAGCCTTCCCTGGGTGCAGATATGTAACAATCCAATCAAAAGTGTAATAATCTTTCTGTAATGATTATGCATCCCACATGCACTTGAGGAAGTGAGGTCTGACTCATGAAAGCTAATGCTAGAATAAACATGGTTAGTCTTTACAGTGCTAGTGGACTTCTGATTTATTTTGCCGCACTTGACTTCCCTGGCTACCCCTCAAGAATTAATTCTCAAAAATATTTTTACCAGGACTATTTTTGGGCAGGATCGCACAGGAACAGACTGCTGGCTGGCTTCCGAGTTGGCCACACCTACAGCCTCTTCCCCCCTTGGGTTCCCCAGGAACCTCGCAAGCCGTGGGGCACCTGGGGAATCCAATCCAGAAACTACTTTTCTTCCCTTGGGTTCTCCATGCACCCCACAAGCCACGGGGCACCTGGGGAAGCCGATCCTGGGAGGGAGCTGCGCTGTCAGGGGTGTGGCCTAATATGCTAATGAGTTTCTGTTGTTGGGTGTGGCCTATTATACTAATGAGTTCCTGCTGGGCTTTTTCTACAAAAAAAGCCCTGGTTATTACTTTTACAAGCATTGCTCAACCTAGATTGGTTAATGCATACTGTGGACCTTTCCTTTCCTTTCCTTTCCTTTCCTTTCCTTTCCTTTCCTTTCCTTTCCTTTCCTTAGCCCACCTGTCTCAAAATAAGACTGAGCAGAAGTATAACCAAGAGTCTTTTCTTGGCATAGTATGGTAGTGGAAACTCTTGGGCATTTACTTTCCTCAACAAAGAACACCCGCTATCACTAGGTTAGGTTTGAGAATTCTTAGAATAGAGAAACAAAGTCCTTACCTGGGTATGTTTAAAAACACTATACACTGGAACTTCAGCTCCTGAATCTTTGGGGTCAAATCTGTGCCATCACACTGACAAAAACAAATGCAACCACAGAAACATAAGACAAATAATAAAATAAACCTGAGGATTCATTTATTTCACTGAGGCCTTGGACATAATGAGAAATGACAAATAACAAGTGATTTCAAGGTCATGTCTCACAAGATGCCCAAAGGAAACATACAGGAGTGACCCAATGTTGCCCCATCTGGTGGGAGAGGCAAATTAAAGCTCAGTGGGTCCACTGGAGAACATCAGGCAAAGAGTTCCAGCACTCACTGTGTACTTAACAAAGTTGCTCAGACAATTCTCCCATTGTTTGTAAGCTTCTTACCCTGGCCTTGTTACCATCGCCCACAAACACATGGCACACTGCTTTATTGGCTTGCCTCCATCTCGTCTTAGGTCAATCCCAGAACAGGTTGTTGAGTTGTCTTTCAGCCATCTCACTCACCTCCTTTGACTCACTTAAGCTCTTACACTCTTTTTCATCCTCCCCCATCATGCCCTATTAAGCTTTACCTGCTCATCTGGTCCCTACTCCCTACCAAGACGTTATTTTACCATTTCAAGGGATAGTTGTCCACACCAAACACAGAGAGGCTTCTCTCTTCCTCCTCTCTGCCTTTGGCTCCCTACTACAGTCATGCAGTGGTACCTGGGCTGCAGGAAGTAGGATTCAGGATCCCCACTGGCTCTGCATTGACTGGAGGGCCCAGACTCCCTACCTGAAGGAGTGCAGCAACCTGGATCCCCACCTTAAGTGGCCAAACTTGAGGTTACCCAAATGCAAAAGCCTTATACCCATTTTTTGCCTCTCTCTTGTCTTCTCCCAACAAGAGCAAGGATTCAGTAAAATTGCCATGGAATGGCCTGAATGTAGCATTACACTAAGCAAAAAAGCAGGTAGATTAATTCTAGAAGGAGAACACCAATAAAAGGAGAGACTGCTCATGAGTGTTACAGCCATTTTCCATTTTGTGCAAACATTGTCTGTACTTACCACAACTTTCACATGTTTGGATAAATCTCTAGAGCTTCTTTGAAGGAAGTCTGAAAAGGCTGCCTAAGTTATTCAGAGGGAGACAAAAGGAATGAGATATAGTAGCTTCTTTACCTGAGTTTTCTCTCTTCTCTGTATATTGTTTCAGTCAGACTTCAGAGACCAAGTTCCTCTCATATTAATAAGAGTAAACCACCCTCAATTTTCTTTGTTGTTGTTCAGTTGCACAGTCGAGTCCGACTCTTCACAACCCCATGGACCAGATCACGCCAGGCCCTCCTGTCTTTCGTTATGATCCAGAGTTTGCAATTTTCTTTGCCTTAGTTCAAATGTTTTATATTACAGTTAAAAATGTGTGAAGCCTCTGCTGCTAGATGTAAATCTGCACAAAGATCCTAGTTGTCAAAGAACCCTTCCATCTAAAATAATGAAGAAAGACATTTGGGTGACAAGTCCAAAATATTCTGTAAGGATAGGAAGTTGCCATCTCCCTGTATTTATCCCACCCTAAAGTTTGGTCTGCCCTGACCTGCGTGGCCCAGGTTAGCCTGATCTTGTCAGATGTCAGAAGCCAAACAGGGTCAGCCCTAGATACTGCTTGGATGGGAGACAACAAGGAAGTCAAGGGCAGGCAATGGCAAACTGCCTCTGATTGTCTCTTGCCTTGAGAACCCTATGGGATTGCTGTAAGTTGGATGCAACTCAACAGCACTTTACACATACACACACAGAGTTTGGTCTGGGAAGAGCAGACTAGGGTTGTCAGGTCTCCTTGTTCCTCTGATGGAGGGATTTGGGGGGGCATTCTGGGGGTGGGCAGGGACATCATGTGACACCCCCAACATTATGACATCATTGTGTCGGTGATGCTCTGGTATTTAGGCAAAACTCTATGGTTTTTTGCCCTCAAAACCAAAGAGTTTGCCCAACTACCAGAGCACCTCGACATGATGATGTCACTTCCAGGGGAGGGGTTTCTCCCACCTGCCAGCTGTTCTGTGGTGGAGAGAAAACCCCAAAATTAGGGGATCCCCTGTCCAGACCTGGAGGCTGGCAATCCTACAGCAGACAAATGGCTTCTGATACAATTGGTTTCTTTCAGGGCATTTGGCTTGATATACCAGTAGACTGGCTCCACAGTGGAAAAGCTTGGGCTCAGGACACATGTAGTTCAACCATGGTGTATCCTTAATGGTCACAAACAGTAGAATGCTGTGGCAGATTTGACAACACTGCAGTGATATAATGGGAGAAATTATCCTGGCAAAATGTGTCCCTTCCAAGCAAGCAATAAACACCTGCTCCTTCTTTCATCAGACAAACTTTGCTCAAAGACAACAGCATAAATATACAGAAACTGAAGTTCTATTCTATAAACAAATCCAATAGAACAGAAAAGGAAATACTGGTTGCACCCTAAGGCACATATAACAAAGTCATGGTTTATGGCTGAAACAACAGATCAGGAACATATCCACATGCCACTAAGCAACTTTACCCTGTTGGGTCGATGGGATGTCAAGTTTCTTCTGATGAGGATGCTTTTGGACTCATCAGTGGGTCATGAAAATGTGCCTGGAAATGCCTGCTTTTGGCACAGGTTGGGGCCATGGCAGAGCCCCTGTTTTGCATGCAAAAGAATCCAGGTTCAATCCCCAGCATTTCCAGTTAAATGGATCTGGTAGAAGATGACGGAAAAGAACATCTTCCCAGAAAGCTGCTGCCAGTCAGAGTAGACAATACTTATCTTGACAGACCAAAGGTTTGACACTGTATAAGGCAGCTTCATTGGTTCATGTGTATGAAGGGCCAAATGAGACATGCACTAGAAGTTCCACGTATGGAACTCCAGGCTTGCAGGGACCCTGCATTAAAAAAATAACTGGGAGAGCTGGACATAGAAGTCCCTGCACAGGTCTATTTTTTCCCCTATAACATCTACCCAAATCAATCAACGTCAGCCAGTTAAGCCTTCCTCCTTAGTCTCACATAGCAGCAGGACTACAGGATAAGGAACCCCATGTCTCCAGTGGTGATGGGCAAAAGAACAGCAGTGGCAATCCTCAGGAGTTACAGCAGTAAAGAGAACAAGCAAGAATCAAATCCAAGGAAATCTATTTGAACTCACCCCAGCATAAAACATTTTATTACGAAAGCGGCTATTGAACTTCTCAGGATTGGCTTCTGTGATAAAGAAGAAAAATAAAACAGAGTACACAAAGTCAATTTTTAAGCCAATTAAACAGTACACTGCTCTTTACTGGTCTAGGTTCTTCCTTTCCTCCTGGCGGGCAAAGAGCCGCTGCTGGCTTCTGACATGAGAGGAGGGATGAAATGGCAGAAATCTTTGTTTCCTGTGCTACATAGATGAGGATGCCAACAAGAATCAATGAACAGACCTAAGTATGCCACCGGTTGATCATCAGATGAAGGCAGCTGCCACCATTCACTTTTTCACACAGACCTAGTTTGCTTGGTTGTAACCTGAATTGGCCTGGCCCACAGAAGCAACAGGTGTTTGTTAATGTGGGTTAATTAACACCAAAGCATTGTGACACATCAGTCGATGATCACTGGAAGGATTATGCAGACACCTTGTTAGATTCTGCAACAAGCACAGAAACTTGTTATACCTTGAAGATTAAATAACTTATTGACACATGGACTTTGGTAGGCAAAAGCCTTTGTTCTTCAGATGCACAAAGTACACAGAGATCATAGGTTTGCCAATCTCTATGTGGTGGCTGGAGATCTCCTGGAATAACAACTGATCCCCAGGTGACAGAGATCAGTTCACCTGGAGGAATTGGCTACTTTTAAAGGTGGACTCCATGGCATTATGCCACATTGAAGTTCCTCCCCTCCCCCAAACCCCACCCTCCCCAGGCTCCACCCCCAAAATCTCCAGGTATTTCCCAGCCCGGAGCTGGCCACCCTAAGCATGATGGATCTATATTGTTACAAGTTCAGGCAGCTGTGTGGTAGGGGTGTGCAAGTATATATTGCTAACCTGATAAAATGATATTTCCAGTATCAAATCAGCAACATCTAATTTTGCAAAAGCGCCTCCTCCTGGTTCTGATATTTCCATTCATGATAACATCAGAACCAGTAATTGTGTCAGGGAGGCAGCAGAAACGGAGGAGGGGGGAGAAAGCATCCCACCCTGACCCCTAGCTGGTTTGCATCACATCATACCTGCGAACTTTATAGGGCCATTATTTTGGTGGGTAGACCTGGCCACCAGCATCTACTGCCCATAAAAAAAAATAACAACCCTTTAAATTTTATAAGGCAGATGCACTGCAGACCTGCTGGGCACACTGAAGATAATGGGCAATAGAACTGACCAGTGAATCCAGAGGCCAAGTCTACTGTTTATTATTTTCCATGGGTGGCAGAACTGGCCTCTGGACTGGAGACCAGGTTTACCACCCATTATTTTGAGCACCTTTAGCCCAGGTCTTCCACCCATCATGAACCAGATGGAGGGCAGGGTATTCTCCATGCCACAGTTCCTCTGTCCCTCCCACTGCTGCCTTAGGAGGGGGGCACTTCAAAAATTATCATTTTAAATTCCTTCCAAAAGGGCACAATGACCATTTGCACTAAATTGGAAGCATCATCCTGATATTTACTAAAACTGAAATGTTTCCCAACATGATTTTCCAGAACGATAACAATATTCTCGGTCTTTAATGACAATGAGGAGGACATTCTTCCTGACTTTATCATTAGAACAATAATTTTTGAATTGCACTTCCCCTAAAGTGCCAAGTTATACAAACTGTTATTGATAGGGCCATTTGCAATAATCAAGCCAGCCAAAGAACTCAATTTCTGGAAATGCGTCTCCAGTTTTTGGAATGCCTCACCCTATCATTATTAGGAGCAAGCAAGGAAATGGTTTGGGCAGGCCAAGAGTCATACAAGGACCTGGGAGTCAGCTGGAACTAAGAGAACCATCCTAAATAGGTCTACTCAGAATCCTACTCAGATCTATTTAGTGGGGCTTACTCCTAGGAAAGGATTCTCAGACTGGGTTCAGACTTGAATTACTCCTCATAGTAATCCAGAAGGAATAGATTCCCTGTAAAGAAACCACCCTTAAAATACCTTGTCAGGGAAGTGGTGTGACCCATCATTTTGGTTAAATTGTGCTGCACTGGAAATCTGTCCTTTCGCTTTAAAAACTGGCACTCGGCTGATCAGGTATCCTCAACACTTTATGTATAGATGGAAAAAATAGAAATGTGAATTTTTCGAAAGGAAAGCTGATATTCTCAGCCTGTTCAACCCCAGCTGTATAAATCTGATGTTCTGACTATTACTTTCCTATCCCACCCTTCTTCCAAGGAGCTCAGGGTAGCATACATCGTTCTCCGTTCTTCCATTTGATCCTCATAACAACGCTGTGAGGTAGGTGAGGCTGAGAGTGACTGGACTCTGACCGCCCAGTGAGTAGGGTTGCCTACAGGTGCACAGTTCTCCCAGGATTCAAGTGATCTTTAGACTTCCACCTGGAGGAAAAGGCAGCTTCGGAGGGCCAACTCTATAGTATATCATAGATGAGAGACTAAACCCTTTCCAAATTTCCCTGTCCACAGAAAACACCCCCAAATCTCCACGAATTTCCCAGGCCAGAGTTGGCAACTCTACCACTCAGCCTCATGGCAGAGCAGCCATGTTACATGCCGCTCCAAACAATATGTGCAGCCCCAGTCTTACTGCTTTGGATCTCAGGAAATAACTTATCACTCAACAGCCCACAAAGCCATTCACACCAAATGATGACGCCAAAGCAAACTTCTGTAGTTGTCCTTGATTACGTGTCACATTTTCTCTTTCCTTTAAAACTGGAGCAGGAGGCAGATGGTGGTGAAAACCATTCTGCCTAAATTACCCACTTACAGCCACGCAGCTTGCTGGTGCCAGAGTATTTCCCTTCTCCTCTAACACTTCTTATCCAACTGGCATCTCTAAAACAATGTCCATTCATTCTTTATAGAGACCCATGACTTCATTATTAAGTAATGTTTCTTCTAAGTGAGGAACGCAGCCCAGGACCTCATCCATACTGTATAGTCACGGGCACATTTGGAACGCATGCTAGCACATGTTCGGGGAGAAATGAATGTGCTGCTGTCATCACTTCATTCGCTTGCCCTTCCGTGACCCTTCATTATTATTCTTACAGCTTGCAGCCATCTTAAACATGATAAAATATGCATTAGCTCTTTCCATCAGGCATTCAGATCTTTATTTAGCCTGGCATTGTGATGCTTTTTTAAAAAAAACACAGAAAAAATATTTTTACATGGTTTTATGATAGTACAAAAATGAGGACAAATAAGGTCCTTGTTCAAAATTCACAGCGGTAGATCAGCCAGATGCCAGACAAGGCAAGCTAAGCCACGACTGGGGCAACATCAAAGTCGTTTCCAAGCATACCTTGTAATAATTGTTCAAAAGTGCTTGGCTGGTGTTTGGGGGTGTATGAATGGAGAGGCTCTTCTTCCAAACAAAGAGATGTTGGTAACCCTATCAGCAGCCTGCCAGGCTATACAATCCTGCTGCTAAATGCCAGATCAATCACAGGGAAAACAGCATCCATCCAGGATTTAATCCTGGATGAGTGGGCTGACCTGGCATGTATCACTTAGACTTGGTTAGGGGAGGGGGAGGGGTTAACTCTCCCAGTTATGTCCTCCATGGTATTCAGTGATATATCAGCATAGTTCTGGTGAATGGGGGGTGCTGCTGTAGTCAAAAAGGATTCTATCTCCCTAGCACAGTGCCCCATCGAAGACACTACCAGGTTTGAGGCTGTGTACCTAACGCTGGGATTGAGACATAGGACTGGGATTCTGTTAGTGTTCTGCCCCCACCCTGCTGCCCTCCTACCTGTGCTGACAGGGCACAGATTCCCCCACACCTGCAGAGTCTTGGTATCCCTGTAAGTCTAAACCCAAGCAGGTAGTGATCTGTCCATGACAAAGGAACCATCGTCAACTTCTCCATCTTCAGATCACATTCCTCCTGCCCAGGACAAAATACCAAGTCAAGAGTGTGACCAACAAAATGGTCTCAGGGTTGGTGCTGAGGACCCCAAGGCTGGCTGTCCTGGGGGATGTCAACATTCAGTCCTAGGCTGCCTTGTCAGGAGTGGCTCAGGATTCCATGGCTTCCATGACAACCATGGGGCTGTCTCAGGTAATGACTGGTCCTACACATTGTGCTGGTCACACTCTTGACTTGGTATTTTGTTCTGGGCAGGAAGAATGTGATCTGAGGGTGGAGGAATTGACAGCTGTTCCTTTGCCATGGACAGATCACTACTTGCTTGGGCTTAGACTTACACAAGAAGGGGAACCTGCGATACTCACGGGGGGGAGGGAGTATTCCAATCCTCCTCCCAACCCTCCCAACAAGGGACAGCAGCGGCAGCGAGGAGGCCCACTGAGCCTCCCACCACCACCCTCGGCAGGGACAGTGGTGCGGCGGGCTCGCCAGTCTCTCCCCCCTGCCCCTGCTTGCCCCGGTGAGGCCTGTGAAGTGCAGAGCCACGGGCCTCACCAACCTCTTTCTCCCCCCCCCCCCCCGCCCCCGCTTGCCCCGGCAATTCCCAGAGCATTCCCTGCATATGTGCAGGGAATGCACTTTAACTTTTGGGGAGATTTAAATATCAACACTGGACAGAGGGAGTGCAGAGGGACCTGTCAGCGGCTTTCAATACCATAAATTATGGAATTCTTCTGGATCAGCTGTCTGGACTGGGACTGGGAGGCACCGTTCTGTGGTAGCTCCAGTCCTACCTGGAGCATAGGTTTCAGAAGGTGGTGCTGGGAGACTGCTGCTTAGTCCTTGGCCTAAGAAATCCCACATGGTTCCATCTTGTCACCTATGCTCCTTAACATTTACAAGAAACCACGGGGTGAGGTCATCTGCAGATTTGGGCTGGGATTTCACCAATATGTGGATGACACTCAGCTCTGTCTCGCACTTTCAGCTAATCCCAGGGAAGCTGTAGAAACCCTGAAACAGTGCCTGGAGGCAGTTTTGGAGTGGATGTGGGCTAATAAACTGAAACATAACATGGGGGGTGGCTGTCAGCTCTGAGCAGTGGTGGAAAGATGTGGATGGGAGATCCTCTACCCCAACTAGAGGGCTGAAAACCACTTGTAATTTATGAGCCCGTCCACGGGGAGGGTGGGATATAAATCGCAAAAATAAAATAAATAAATAAATATATATATATTGGGACTCCTGGACTCAAACCACAACATGGTTGTTACAACTGATTCCCACTTCCCTTTTCTCTGATTCTGAATGCTTATTATATGTTTGGTATAATTCTAAAATAAATATTTTATGAACTTTTGTTTGGTTTTACCTTGCCACATGTGGGCACCTGGACCTTTTGGAAAGGCTACCAAGTAGATAAATTTTCTATTCCCTACAAAGCCTTGTAAAACTCATCCTAGGAAGGAGATTCCAAGCAGGCAGGTGACCTTGCCATAGTCCCAGAGGTAAAAAAATGTTGGGGTCAGGAAGGAAGGAAGGAAGGAAGGAAGGAAGGAAGGAAGGAAGGAAGGAAGGAAGGAAGGAAGGAAGGAAGGTCCTCTTTTCCATATTTTATTCAAAATGGAGAAAAAACCCTGCTTGGTCTCAATAGGTGACCATTTAATTTATTTTGTGATACTGGGAGCCAAAAGAGGTGGTTGCAGTGGCTCAGTTTTCAAGCCTGGGTCTCCTTCCCACAAACTTCCCTGCAGAAGACAGAGCTGCACTGTGGCTGTTCTCCAGTGGCCCAGCTCTCTTAATCTTGGCTATTTGCCAAGCTGCCCCTATATACCCAATTTGCTTGGAAGGGTAATACAAGATGATCCTGGCAAAATTTTAGCAGATGGTTTATTTCCCCCGTAATTTCATCTCCATGTGAAGAAAATGTTGACTTGCCAAATATTTGCCTTTCCAGGAGCTTTTGTGTACTGGCAACCCTGTTGGGGTACATTCTAGGGCAAGGAGGTAACCCTTCTCTGATAGCAATGAACAAATAATCCAGAAGCAGGGGGGATGCAGTCCTTTCCAAAAAGAAATCCAGACATATTCTCCTTTGAAAATTTAACTCCTCACTTAGGTTCTTAGGAAACTGAAACACTGGCCATCCAATTCCCATATCATATTGTAAAGAAACAAACCCAACAATAGAAACTATCCCCTCCTGACATCTTGCTGCCCTCCCCACTACCATTACCTCTCCTCATTTTCCTTTCCTACTATATTTACTCATGTGGTTTCCCCATTTTTTCTCTCCCAATTTTGCCCCCAAACTCTAAGAAGGATTATGCTGACTTCTGCTGCATTAGCTTTCTCTCCCTAAATGTCTTCCTTGACCCTTTACAATCTGGCATTAACTCTTTGTAATCTACCAGTCCCTGTAATCTGATTTCAACCCTCTGTAATCTACCAAGACTGCCTTCATCAAAATCACAAATAAGAGATTAGTAGAGCCAGATAGGATAAGTACATCCCCTAGAGCCCGCAGGGTTTGTTCACTGTTTTCAGTTGGTCTCCAACCTCCATCTGCCCTGCCAGCCTATTTGAAGTTTCTAACACTTCCCATCTATAGTTGAGCCTTTTTTCTAGCCAGGATGAATGTGCTTCCTTCAGCCTTCTGAGGGGTCTCTATATGAAGATCACACGCCAGGACAGATATTGTGGATGTGGATGGAGAGAGCTTCAAACACTGGATCATATGATCTTGTTTTGCCCATGGTACAATCTATACAGAGAGAAATGCCTGCATACAGTCCTGTAGAATTTTGTGTCTGCTGATTGATTGTACCATTTTTATTAAAGGATGAGAATCCAAGGATTACTTTAGCCAAGGCAGAATTCTTCTCAGTGGTGATTATTACATGGAAAGGAAAAGATGAACTTTTAATGATGGGGTTAAGGATATGTATAGGGTTAATCTTAAATTTAGAACTAAGTAGAACTTAAAACATATATAAATATAAAGAAAATAATAAAAGCACCAGTGACCTGATCACTGCCAAATTACAGATGGAGCCATCTTTGGAGCTGGTTTCCACAATCCCATCTTAAGTTTGCTAAACCACGCATCTGCTCCTATGCTCAGAAAGGATATAAAACATTTGTGCTCTCACCTCGAGATTCATGGAATTCTAGTGTGACGTGGGCATCAAATCCAAGGCTGAAGTAATTATTGAAGACACTGAGGGGAAGCTAGAATGACGAGAACAGAGAGGGAATTAAACATGACATGAGCAACGATGGAGTGAGAGTCTATAACAAGAAGAGTGGAGAGAAGCAGAAGGGGGCAGCAATGGGACAAGTACAAAAGTCAAAGTTCAGGAGAAACCAGTCAATAGATACTCCTCAATCTGAATAAGGCAGGAGACATTGGAGAATCTATAGAAGGAATTTGCACTGTGTAGGATGAGTTTCTCAAGTGAGTCAGGATTCTTGAATGGATCCATGTCCTGCTTTGAAAGAAGCATGTAAAAACAAACAGACTTCAAGGAGTCTGCTGATTGTATTACTTCTGCTTGCTCCAAAGATTCCCTAGTTTCTGCCTTCAGCTCGTCTCTCTCAATTTACCTGCCCAATTCTCCCAAATCCCAACAATTCAGTATCACAGCCCACATGGAACTACTGAATCCTGAATTAATATAATGGAAAGAAATTTAAAAAAACCTTTTACATTCTCAAGTGCCTGCCCTGCAATATTACCCCCTGGGAAGAAGGCATTAGAAGCCACAGATAAAGAATTGCTGACAGAAGACTGAGAAAAGCTTGCTTGAGAAAAAAGAATGAATGCAAAAATGAAGGGGAAGTCTATCTGAAGTACTGTAAACATAACAAGCTGGATTCCAACTGTGCCATCCTACACAGAGTTATACCTTTGTACAACTGAAGTCAATGACCTTATAAGGATGTAACTCTGCACAGGATGGTACTGTAAGTACCACCAGTGGAGTGAATCTAATGGAATAGAATTTCTCCATCTTCCCCTTCCCACTGCAACCAACCATCAGTAACCGTGTGGGAAGCAAAGTGAGGGGGTCTGCCGTGGAAGCAGGCCATTAGCAGAAATTGTCTTGCCCCTGCTGCTACAGCACTGGAATGGCACCTTAAGATCCCATCCACCATAATGTTGTGATTTTCTATAAAGCTGCTCTGCTTAATATAACAAAGTAATAATTTTTCCTAACTATAACACTTAGGATCTCAGTACTGCATTCAGGGCAATATATATATATATATCATTGTGTTCTTTCATAGTACCTCACCCTTACAATGAAGATCCTAGATCTGGCAAGAATAGGAATCATCTGCTGATGATACACAAGGCAGAACTCTACTTCCTTCCCTTCTATCAGTGGGAAAGCCAGAATTTAGTGACACTGGGAATTATATGAATGGACTTCCCAACGTATTTTCTTTCAATAGCAAGCATGGTGGGCCCAATTTGGATTGAGACAGTGGTGGAGTTGTTGATCTCCGCCACCACCACCACAGTCTGACATCATGTGCCACTGAAAGGGTCCTGAGCACTTGCTCTTTGGACCGTTTGAGCAAGCATACAGTCTCAATACCTGCATCATGTTTCCCAGTGGAGTAAACAGTACTTCCTTGGGGCCATTTCAGATGGAAAAATGGCACAGAGAAATGGCTTAAACTTCCCCTCTCATCAAACTACAGCCATGATTTAACTCAAGACTCTGTGACCTGCTGTGTAAAG
Organism: Lepidodactylus listeri; assembly: GCA_029233225.1. Taxonomy (NCBI): domain Eukaryota; kingdom Metazoa; phylum Chordata; class Lepidosauria; order Squamata; family Gekkonidae; genus Lepidodactylus; species Lepidodactylus listeri. Next base: position 28,372,282 of record JARCFY010000008.1, read on the forward strand.
AAAAGGAAAGAAGTCTGGGAGCTCTCTTCACAGAACTTCCAGTGTCATGTCTGGCTTGACCCTCAAAAATTAAAAACACAGTGATAATTCAGGAGCTCCATTATGAATCCACAGCCATCCCCTTCCATCTCTACTCTTCCTGCAGAAAGTGGGCTATAAATGCCATAAATAAATACAATTATTTTTATCTTCCCATACCAGAAATTAATTTCCAGTTAAAAGAGGACTCACATCAATCTGGTACCTAGCAGGAGAAAGATTTTTCCTGTCTACCAGAATTTCAAGCTAAACACAGGATGTCTGTCGAAGAAATCGCTATAAAGGGGAAAGGAAAGTCAAACACTACATTATCCTATTTGTGGGCATCAGAAACACCCATGAATAGATAGGATGCTGCTGAATATTTTCTGGGAAGCTCACACTGAAATTAATGGAACTTACACACATACACAAAAAGCTAGAACTTTCATCAGAACCATAAAAAAATAGGACAAACTTGATTAACACAATGCCTGATCGTTTACCGTGCTGCAGTTTCCATGACTTGTCACGTTCCATAAATGTTATTCCAATATCTCACCATTTTTAATCATTGCTATTAACATAATTATTACAGTCTAAGATCTTTTCTTCTCTATGTTCTTTAAATCCTGTCAGTTTCCTCTGCTTCTCATTATTTAAAAAAAGATCTGTTCAGAGCTTTTGATTTTTACTTCTTCTAGATAACCCTGCAGCACTAATAGGCAGATTTTGTTTCATGTTCATATGGAGAACTGCAGTACTTGCATTCCCAGAAACAGTAAATACCAAAAACGTAAGTAAGGAAATACAATTAATCAATTAACTATAACACAGAGTTAAGTGACCAGTTGCATAGCAGAAGCTGGTGAAAAAAATAAATGGGCATTGGTTTTATCTACTAAGAAATGCTACCCAATTGTTTTGTGTGATCACTAATTCACTGATTTACACACACACTCTTCCTTCAGCTGTGGGAGGAAATGTGGTTCAGTGGCAGCTCCTATAGAATACTTGTTTTGCACGCAGAAGTTTCAAGATTCAGGCCCAATTTACACCTCCCCTCTGAAGTAGTTTGACTGCTGTCTTTTCCTACACTCATTTCACGCTGGTTTCAAATTTCACTCCAGGGATCTGAAGAGTATAAGCAACAGGATTCGTTTAAAGCAGTATAATGCTAGCTTGACCACAGGAGGGCAATTAACAAATGTAAACAGTAATTTTTAAACTAGAACAAGTATGGTTTGAAACTAGAAACAGGTATAGATGGGTTTTTTTGAAACTAGAATGATTCCAGCGGGAAAGTCAGATGTAGATTTGACCACAGTCTCCCGAAAACCTTTTTCTGCCTGAGATCCTGGACTGCTGTTGCCCGTCTGAGTAGAATGTGCCGAACAGACCAGTATTCTGACTCAGCCTAAGACAGATTCATATGCTGATAACTGACCTTCCGTGCCCCATCCTCTAGTTCATCTTGGGGTAGGTCTGGGTTTCTCTCCACCTGTAGGTTCCAACGATCAAGTTGGACAATGGTCCCATCTTCTACATGGCAAAGAATTTTTGAGACAGGCTCATCTGTATATCCCTAAAAGGTAGGACAGGTTTATAGAGACAGGTATGAGTAGCAGACATTTTTTTTAGAAGATGATGCATTGCAGGGAGCCAAGAGCGTATCGATGGAGTTCAAAGACCAATTGCAGTCATGATTGTTCCAGTGATACTTCTAGATTCATATAGTGGGTTTGCAAGACAAATATTCAGACAAATACATTCACAAATGCATACAGAATGCTCCTAAATATGCATGTAGCTATACAACAGAAATTATGGTAATATGCTTAGTTTTCAGGGTCAAACTAAATGTATAGCAAATAATGAAAAGAACCCCAGAGAGGCTGCAACTGGGAGTCATTGCTCTCTGTTTATTACCACTTTGAGTATAGGTCAGAAAAGTGGTGTACAAATATTTTAAATAAAGAGATACTAATTGTGCCCAAGGTATTTTCCTATTCTGCATCATTTCCCCATGGGATGAAAAGTAACAAGAAGGGGGAAGGGAAATTTTAGCAAATAAATGGTAAGAGGAGAAAAGGTTAATTGCTCCTTCTCTGGTTGCTCTTTCACTCCTGGCCAAGTGCTTCCAAGGATGCTTTTCAAGATCAGGAAAGGGAGATGTGTGTCAGTCAATCTACTGATACAATAAACCTGTATCTGGGCTGGACCACATCAGATGGTGGCTCATGTGATCAAATGTTTCTCTACACCAAGGTTCCCCAGTATGGTACCACTCGGTGCCATGATGCCCACTGACACTGCTTTATAGGTAAAGGTAAAGGTTTCCCTTGCTCGAAAGCCAGTCAAATATGACTCTAGGGATGCGGTGCTCATCTCTGTTTCCAAGCCGAAGAGCCAGCGCTGTCCAAGGACATTTCCGTGGTCATGTGGCCAGCATGACTAGATGCCGAGGCACACGGAACATTGTATTTTTTAAAGTGCACAGGTGGGGCTTTTGCCAGCAGGGCGGCTGATTGGCTGCTGGAGATCTAATTGGCTGTACAGATTCCTTTAAAGTTGCTTTGGCAGCAGCTGCCACCACAGCACAAAGATCTTATCTTCAGTCATGCAGTGAAGCTGTATCTATGCAAGACAATATTTTAAACAATACGTTCATTTTAAAAGGCATCCTGTCAAACAGAGGTTCTGCCTGAAATGTTGAAGAGTTAGAGTTATACAGGATGGCGCTCCTTCACATTTTGTGGCTGGCCCTGCCTCTTAAAGCAGCCCCAGACAGAGTGATCCATTCTATACCTTGTCGCTAATAGCCACTGATGGACCCCTACTCCATAGGTTTAGTCAATCCCCTCTTGAAGCTGTCTATGCTTGTAGGCACCACCACTTCCTGTGGCAGTGAATTCCTTAACCCTAGAAGATAACACCAGGTCCTTTTCCATACCAACAGGACACCACATTTACACTCAGTGCCAACAAGTAGCGACAAATTTCCAAATGGCCAATAATCATCTCTAGAATATTGCTCCTAACCCAGAAGGACAGCAGCAAACAGGGTAGCAACAGTGAGAGTCCATCATAAGATACTGCTCCCTGTCCCAATGCATAGCAGCAAGCAGTTCTCACAGCTAAGAGGAAAGGCATTTTGTGGTTGTGCCCAACAGAATTCCAAATGGGCCCGCAGGAACAAAAAGTTGGGGACCCCTGTTCTATGCAAAATTTTCTCTCTGCACAAAAACTAGCTGTTAGAGAGGAGGTTTCTAGTCTAGCCTTCCCCAACATTTTAGTCTTCTAGTATGGCACATAGTAATAGGGAAAAGCATTGAGTCGCGGGCATCCTCACCCACAATCTGAACAGCCAGTGACACCTAGAAGGGCTCACAAGTTACACTGTAATTTCTGCTTACCCCGCCCCAGTTGAGAGTGCGAGCAAGGTCATTCCCAGTTCCAAGCGGAAGCACAGCGACAGGAGGCTGGGGATTCAGCTGCAACTCATCCAGGATAGAAAGGATCCAGCCCACCTAAACAGCAAAGACGGCATGTAAGGAAACAATCATATAGTCCTTGTAGAGAGAAGAAACTGCTGAACACTGTAACTCTATGCAGAGTTACTCCAGTCTAAACCAGGTGAAACCAGTGGACTTAGACCAGGGAAACTCTGCACAGAATGGCACTGTAAATATCCTGCCCATGTTCTAGGTTGCGCATTTTATTCCAGCTGATGCATGACTTGTAGAAAGGTATGATGATGGGTGGACCATGTTCTCTGAAGCTGCAGAACCTGACAGCACAAGGTTCCTAGCAGCGGGAGGAACTGCCACAATGAGTAGAAAGGAATAACAGACTCTAACTCACTGATTGCATGAAACTCAAAAATATGGCAGTGGAATTAATTACAAAAACTAAAAGCTAAACAAATTGCATTAATATATCTGCCTTACTCTTATTTGTTTTTCTTGGCTAAAAACATAAGGGACAGTGAGTACACAACTAAGCCCTGGAGAAAACATTCTATTATTGTCTTTCCTGTTGTACTTGTCCAAACATACTGTTATCTAATGCTTAGTTGTGCTGAGATGGCATTGTCCTGCATTACTGGTCATGAAATATAGCCTGGGATGGAGTAGATCCAAATCAGACAGTGCTTCTCTTATCCCCAGAACAGCAGCAGCGACAACAGAAGTTATCATCAAACAGGAAAATCTTCCACTTGTGTGCTTCCTTTCAATAGCGCAAAAGTTGTATCTAGTCTCATTGAATATGCACCAAATTCATCTGAGCAAGATTTTCATTTCAAGTTTTAATGGCTTTTGAAATGACAAGACATTAATTTGTTTCACACATAACCTCCACCAAGACAACAGTCATGTGTGGCTCATATTAATGAGAATGTGCTGCCCCCATTAGTTCAACATGTGAAACAGAACAAGCCAAAAAGAAGGAAACAAGACACCAGAACCCCAGCGACTTTTATATTTAGGAAATCTAATCCTGCAGAAAAAAATTTATGAGACGAGAGGGAAAGTTAAAAGGGGGCGAGCATCTGCTCAGCATTTTAAAAGGCTGGTTTGCACATCCATGTGTACCAATTGTACACTTTACTATACACTATAACCTGCTTGAAACAAACAAGACTAACATTTGATGACTGTATTGTGATGAGTGTTTAGTGTTCAATGACCATCATGCATCATACATGTAATCCTATCTGTTGTGACAGATAGAGAGCTCTCTAAGAGCAACCAATGAGAGCAGGTGAAATGCTGAGAGACGGAGACTTGAAAAAAATCAGTTGAAAAATGACAGTTAGAGGGTTAGTAGCAGAGAAGCCGACAGCTTACTGGCTGGGGTGAAAAGGGTTTTTCTTACTGAGGGGAACTGTGTAGAAGAGTTTCTTGGAACAGACTGAAAATAGTAAATCTGCAATTAAAGCATTCCAGTTGTAGATAAAGGACCTCAGTTCAAAAGTTCAGTGGAAGGGAAACAACTTGTACTTTACTTTCCTCAGTGTTTTGTTCATATCATAAATAAAAGGGTTTTTGTTTTGTTTTTTGATTTACTGTGCAGGCTGTGCATCTAAGGGAAAGAACCACACACATGCACAATTTAATACCTCAGTCTACGTTTATATTGGGGGATATTAATCATGGCAGAGAGTGTTTGGAATAGCGTTTGAGCCTTAACTCCAAAATGTCTGTCTGAGTGAGGGCTGATCATAAAGGGGGGCTGGGCTACCCTGTCTGTGGATGTGTCTGGGAGAAAGAGAGAGGACCTGAGCTGCAAGATGGTCATGACTCTCAGTAGATCTTAAAAGAGACAAGAAGGGTGGTGAGTGTGATGTCCTGACCTACATATAACACACAACTTGAATAAGAGAGGTTGTAGAGAGCGGAAGGCACTCTGTGTGAGTGGAGAAGGGGCATCACAATTGTATTAACTCTAGACTTCATGCAACATCTTACATTTATCTCGAAAGTTAATGCAGTGAACTCCCAAGTGTTTTTTCTCTACTGAAAACAGAAGTTATCTGTAGGCAGACAGGCATAAGGTCCATTTGCTATTCTTTGTGTTTTCTCTGGAATGGTACCATTTTATAGTCTCTTGCCTCACCTTTGCTTCTAATATCTATAGCACAATGCACACTATACCAGGACTTTACATCATGTCCTGAAGCTTCTTCCTTTTCCTACATGTTTTAACATCCACCCTGAAGAAGAGCTTTGTAGAACTCAAAAGCTTGTACACTGTTACGTGTCATTCAGCTGGTCCTTATGAAACTTATTAGAAGGACTGTGTTTTGGGTTTTTGGGTTTTTCATCTGGATCAGCACAGCTGACAACAGCTTCAGGCTTGATTTCAGGCTGTATGACCTCACATCAGCCAAGTGCAATAGTTTCCAATGAAGTCAGTTCACACATTAACTTGTTGTAAACGGGCCAGAAATCAAGTGCAAAGAAATCAAGCAAGATACATGCATGTATGAATTCGGTTTTATTGACTTCCAATTGACTGTGTAAACCAACTCCAACTGAAAAGCACTGTGTGACACCAAAGCTCTATCTGTGATATTGCGCCTGTGAGGGCCCACTGATATACACAGTCATCAAGTGATGCTGCAGTCATCACAGGATTAACATGCATGTGTAGATTTATTTCTAAGACACTTACAGAGAACACCACTCCCTTGAACACAATTTCTTGACTTCGGCAATTCTACTGGAAGAGTAGATACATGCATACATAAAGAACTTACTGTTCCATCCCCTCCACAGGCAAGGATTCGCAAATTTGGCATTTTTCGATACAATTCAAGCCTATAAAAATGGAGTATTAAAAAGTTTATGTAATAATACAGATAGGATTTTTTCAAGCATACAACAACAGACAGATTTCCCATAGAATCATAGATTCACAGAGTTGGAAGGGCCATACAGGCCATCTAGTCCAACCCCCTGCTCAGTGCAGGATCAGCCTAGAGCATCCCTGATAAGTGTTTGTCCAGACGCTGCTTAAAGACTCCCAGTGACAGGGAGCTCACCACCTCCCTAGGCAGCTGATTCCACCTTTGAACAACTCTGACTGTAAAAAAAAGTTTTCCCTAATATCCAGCCGGTACCTTCCCACCCTTAATTTAAACCCATTGTTGCTCATCCTATTCTCTGCTGCCAACAGGAACAGCTCCCTGCCCTCCTCTAAGTGACAGCCCTTCAAAGACTTCAAGAGGGCAATCATGTCTCCCCTCAACCTCCTCTTCTCCACTCCCAAGTCCCTCAGCCTCTCCTTATAGGGCTTGGTCTCCAGGCCCCTAATCATCCTTGTCGCTGTTCTCTGCACCCACTCCATTCTGTCCACAACCTTTTTGAAGTGAGGCCTCCAGAACTGCACACAATACTCCAGGTGCAGCCTGACCAATGCAGTATACAGCAGGACTATGACGTGATCTGGATGTTACGTGGATGGAATAGCCAATCTCATCTTGACACCAAGAAAGGTAAACCATGGTCAGCACTTGTAGAAGACAACTCTAGGTCAGTTGTTGGCAGGGGTAAAAAATGGAGAGGATTTACTGTGTTCCATTGTGGTGGTACTAGCTTTTGCCGCTGAAAAATTTCACAGGGTAATGAATGGCTACAGGAATCAACAAACACAGACAAGTTCTGCATTCCTGGAATTATTTTTCCCCCTCCAGGCAATCGTTTGTTTCATTTCAAGTTTGTTGCACCACACAACTGATCTCTTCCTGAGTCAAGTCTCTACATTAAAGCCAAGACTGTAAGAATCCACAGATCATTCATTATGGAACACACAGATAAAAACACAGCTGGAACATCAAATGCAAAACCCAAAAAGAGATGTAAGACATTAGATCTCCTCTGTACAAACAACTTCCAAGTGTGCAGGAGTGAAACTGTACACCAAGATTTTACAAGACCATGACTAAAATGTTCTGGGGCTTCCATACAGAATTGCTTCAAGGGTAAAATTCAGCCCACAAGCCAACAATTGGCCACCCAGCTCCAAAGAGGCAAGGAAGGGTGTGCTGAGTCACTAAGGGACCGGAGATGAAGGAAGGTGACTGTCCAGGTGTCACCTGAGGCCAGTTGAATATTGTGGATAGGTTAGTCAGGTCTGAGACCAGATTAAATACAGAAAGAGATAGGCATAAGGTACTAGATAGCCCAGCCCCACACAGTAAGGGAGCCTGGACAGGACTGGAGGAAGGGACTGGAGGAAGCTGCATCAGGGTTCATCAGTCCAGAGGGCCTGGCAGAATGGCAAGGCGGACCTAACATGCCCGGTTCCATTATTCAGTGTAGATGGAGAAAGGGCACCATTTTTCTCAGGAGATTAAAATCAAAATATGATATGTTTATACCAAAAAACAGCAATCATTATCCTATGCAATAAATAATTTCAGATGTGTAGTCAAGTTATTCTGTAATAGCCACAAAAGCAGGAGTCCAGTGGTACCTTAAAACTAACAAGATACATTTCATCACCAGCCTTCATGAGTTGTAGCTCACTCTGTCACATGCATGAAGGCTGTACATGTTATGCCATCTGAAGCAGCGAACTCTGACTCATGGAAGCTGATGCTGGACTAAATGCTGTTAGTCTTTAAGGTGCCACGGGCCTCTTGCGTGATATGGTACATAAAGTTGTTTTCCTTTAAACAATGCATGAACTGTTGACTGGGGGGACCCAGTTAGAAAGAAGAAGGATATCTCCTATCTCAAAACTTAGAGTAATTATTGGATGAGGCTGGTGGAACATTTATCTCAGAAATACCAAATTATAGATTTGGACTGAGCTGTTCTGGCAACAACAACAAAAAATTCCTCCGTGGCCTTATGAAACCCGGCATGGTGTCTATCAGCAATCATCTTGCCATATTATGTTAATGTTATTTGTCACTTTCTTTCATGCGTACTAAAATTAAACAACAAAATGGTCCGCAATGGTAATAACACTCATAAAAAGAAATCTAGTCATAATCCAAGAGCACCCTCTAGTGGCGTTGATAAAATGCTTTGTATTTACAGAGCTGCAAAAAAAGTTATAAAACGGAACCCTGACATGCTTTGATTCATAATTCATTTGCACCAAATTTATTCCGTGTGTTCAAAGATGAAGCTTTTTTTCTCACAGACATTCGTCGCTAGTGCAGCTTGTGGTAAACATGTTTTCATTCAGTGGTCAAAAGGGAGAGTCTCAGAGCTCTTTCCCTCTCTTAAAGCTCAATTGAAATCCGACTTTCCAGACCTTGCCACAGCATTGAGATCTAGAGGCAAATGTTACAGCAGACTGACTTCAGGTTTAGGGGACCAGTTACTTCCAGTGCTCCCCCAGTAGGTGTTTTACTGGGTGTTCTGCACGCATACATACAGTGGCGAACTCTGCTTTGGAAAACTCCTGGAGATTTGGCGACAGAGCATGGGGAGGGCAGAGTTTGGGGAGGGAACCCAGAGGGGTGTTACGCCATAAAGCCTGCCTTCCAAAGCAGCTATTTCTTTCTTCATTTATTATTAGTATTAGGATATTAAATTTATCGGTCAATCAGGGTGACTTACATCAAGGATAAATACAATATAATTGAATTAAAACAGCACTAAAATACTTAAAAACAGTCAGAAAACAGCACTAAGTCCAAGATGATGATAATTTCCACCAGCCCCCTGGGTGGAGGGGATATCTCTCCTATATCATAAAGCTGTTTTCAAGTGGTAACATTCCATGGGGTGCCAAAATCAGTTGGCTGCAAGAACTGCCACTCAAAAGAGGTCCCTGGCCCTCGCTGCGTTGCCTCAGTCCCGCCCACAGAGCCACCAGCCAGTGTCTCGACCTCAGTCTGGAGGGAGCTAGCAAAGGGGATGGACTGCATCCTGGGTCCACTCTTCTCCTCCGCCCACTGCTAGGTAGGTCTAACTGTTCCCTCAGTGGCCTGCTTCTGTCAGTAAAAAAGAGAATGGACTTTCAGCATAACTTTCAGAGCAGGCAGAGAAGGAGCATGCACCCGGTGCCAGCACAGCCCAAATTGCTGAGCGAGCACCACAAGCCACAGGCTGACCCTGATCCTATCTGAAACTGGTTAACTGCATGCCTTGCAGTGCCATTCTGAGCAGAATTCCAGTGGGCTTAGAAGGGTGTAACTGTGCTTAGACTGAATTGTTGGGATGTAGTCATGGATTTCCCAGTATTATGTGTCGCTTCCCCACCACCACCCACAGTGTGGTAATGTTGCATTATTTTATCAGTTTTGTAGTTTAAAAAACTACAGAATATGCATGTATATTCCTGTCTATGTTGCACTAAAACAGCACTTCCTGGTTATACTAAAAGAGCACTTTTAGAGTACAGTGAATCCAGTCAAATTAGTACACATTTCTAGACATTAATACCACTGTGTCTAAAATTATTTCCATGTTTAATGGCTCCCAAATGGGACCCTGTATTGCACTGCTGGCAGAACCTGGCAGCAACCACAGACTTAGACCGATTTCCCACAAGTGCTGCCCCAGCGCTTGTTCCCCCATTTGCCCCAAATGCCTGCTTGAATTTCAGTTACCCTGTTTTTTGAGGATCACTGAAGCCGCAGAGGAAATCGGATGAAATAGCACGAAGACGCGGGTCAAAATGCGCCTCGCGGCAAATAGTGGGAAATTCAAGCAGGCAATCAGGGCAAACGGAGGAACAAGCGCTGGGGCAGCACTTGTAGGAAATCGGTCTTATAGTTGTTTTTTCTAATACAGAGTTACGACCTAAAACAGTTAGAGAAGTAATCAATACAGATAAAATGCTTCATATAAATCTAACATAGTAATAAAATAATGTGAACCCAATCATGTCAAATTAAATAAACTTCTGTTTCATTTTGGGGTCTGTGGCCATGTTCTCCCAGCTCTCTTGTTTAAAAATCCCTTTAATCTCTACAGAATGCAAAATACATTATTTCACAGTGCCTACTGATGGTAATGGACTTAGAGAACAACCCTGCTTAGGATGGCACTGCGAGGTCAGGGGCATAAGACTTTGGCCATGTGCCAACTACAGAATCCCAGATCAGCCCAAAATGTAGTTCATTGTTTTGTTTTGTTGTGAGATTGTGTATATCATACTTTTTTTGCTGTCGTGAGCCATTCTGGATGGTGGTGGGAAGTGCCATCAAGTTGCATCCGACTTATGGTGACTATATAGGGTTCTCAAGGCAAGAGACTTCAGCACCGGTTTCCATTGCCTGCCTCTGCATAGCAACCCTGGATATCCTGAGTGATCTCCCATCCATGTCCTAACCAGGGCTGACCCTGCTTAGCTTCCAAGATCTGATGAGATCAGACTAGCCTGGGCTATCCAGGTCAGGGCAGAAAGCAGGAGACCTGCAGATTAATATTTATTTTAAATACTTGGAAAACAGGATACAAGTATTTAAAACAAATAAGAATAAAGTAAATGTTATTCCCACACTTACTTAAATCCAATGGAAATCAATGGGATCTACTTCTGAGTAAACATGGAGAAGAGGAATGTGTATATATGCCCTTTTGAATTTCTTTGCCATATGTTGGCACTGCCAACCTTTTCATTTTGTTCATTTTCGGTACTGGCATTCCCAGTCCGTTTGCCTGTTTCACTATGCCATTTTTATGCAACAGATGTGAAAACAAAGGTCCAAGTGATAATTCTAGTAAACGAACAGGAAAAGAGATGATAGTTTCATCTTGAGTCATGCCAATTTATGTTAGAACCTCAAGTTTTGAAGCTGAAACAGTGTGTCTCTGAAATCTGATAACACTCCACTGCCTGCCTTCTTTTCACAACCTTTTGATGGCCATGTGTTAATTAAAATGCTTCTCTTTTCTCCACTGTGTTATTAAAAAAAACCACAATTTAGCAGCAGAAAGGAAATTCAATTTAAGCTTGACATTTCTAGCATAAATCTTTCTTCACCTGCTCAATTTTAACAACATGCAACAATTGTATCAAAAGGAAGGAAGACCCCCAAAATCTTTCAGTAATAGTTCAGTTATATCATCATAATCTCCCCTTACTGGCAGTCTGTAAGCAGCGGCTGGACAAACACTTCTCAGGGATGATCTAGGCTGATCCTGCCCTGAGCAGAGGTTGGATGAGATTACCTGTATGGCCCCTTCCAACTCTGTGATTCCAGGATTCTATGAATCTACCAAATGATATGAAAAGTCTCCCTAAGATGTTCCATACATCCAATAAATACTTAGGGAGCCATATTGTATGAGCTTTGGCTTTTGTAGTATGTAATGCTGCTATGGTTAAAATTATGTTCTCAAAAGTTAATACAATCTTGATGGCTTCATGTCAGCTTTGAAAGAGCACCTCCACCCCATTTCTTTAGCAATTGGTTCATTTGTGTCCTTTCCTCATTTCTTAAAGTATGTGATCTACATTTCATCCCCCAAAAATGAATCCAATAAACTATAGCTAATAAACATTTTTACTTTCCCACTTGACAACCTTTGTTCAAATGACATTCCTGACCTTAAACTCCCACAAACAGTGACACTACATGTAATCTGTAGAGATTGGAGAAATTGCGATTGAGTGACTCAGATGTTACAATCTTGGGCATGATGATTGTCTACAAAGTGCTGGCTGAGAGAAGAAGAAGAAGAAGAAGAAGAAGAGAGATTGGATTTATATCCTGCTCTTCACTTGGAGTCTCAGAGCGGCTTACAAACTCCTCTCCCTTCCCCTCCCCACAGCAGACACCCTGTGAGGTAGGTGGGGCTGAGAGAGCTCTTTCCAGAGCTGTCCTTGAGAGAACAGCTGGGATGGAACTATGGCTTGCCCAAGGTCATCCAGCAGCTGCAAGTGGAGGAGTGGGGAATCAAACCTGGTTCTCCCAGATGAGAGTCCTCGCACTTAACCACTACACCAAACTGGCTCTCAGAGGAGTTGAGAGCAGGATCACTCGACTTATTTCCACAACTAACATTGGCCTATCTAGCCCTGGACTGTTGACTCTGATTAGCAGCAGGTATTCAGGATCTCAGGCAGAGAAATAAATTTTTCAAGGAGCATAAGGAGAGTTAGATTCAACTGGCACATCTGACAACTCCAAGGAATAATTGCTCACCTACACACAAAAGGATTAGGTTACATCTCCACTCTAGGGTTGTCTTGAATTAAAAATATCTGTTAGATTGTGAGGTACAGCAGATGTCATAGTGAAGACCAAAGTAAAGACCACCATATGAATCAAGTAAATACTGTTAAAAAGACTGCTTCAAATATTATGTTTCCTCCATATTTAAAGACCAGTAAATGCTTAATCAGCTAAGTAGTATTAGGCTGCGATCACACACACCAGAAGATCCAACATAGTGCAAATGCCCAACAGATCAAAAGGGCGCAATCAGACAGCAACATCTGGGAAGCGTCTTGCAACCGTCGGCAACCCACACTGCTCCACTGCAGAAGCAGAGTTAAAAGACACTGGGAAAATTCCGGTAGTAAACAGGTTGCGACAGGCCACAGACAGACTTTCCCTGTCTGATCACGCAAGTATGCTTCCAAACTGTTGGAATGGTCTGATCAGGCCATCCCAGCTTGGTGTCATCCCCCCCCCTTTGCAGTATGTGCCCCATCGCATATCCATAGGGGTCCCTTGGTGCAGAGGTGTGATTCCTCATTTATGCACATGGGGAAAAGATGGCAAAACCCCCACAACTAACCCACAGTTGCATCTGATCACACAGTGACGGGCTGGGACCACAGCAACGAAGGGCTGTGTGATCTCACAACCACGGGTCTAATTCCTCCAGAGGGAATAGCCTCACTTCCCCTCTGCTTCAACTGGCACATGTGACCGCAGTCTTAGTATCACTTGTTTACAGCACCTTATAATGTTAGACTGTTTTAGATAATTTGAGGATTGTTTACATTGTTATTGATGAGTTTTATTCTTTTATGTAAGCTGCCCTGAGCCAGCCTCTGCTGGGAGGGCGGGGTATAAATCTGATAAATAAATAAATAATAAGTATCTCTGAACTTACGCATCTCTTGGTCCTTCCTGAGAGAGGTCAAAGACCTGCCGTGGATTCAAGTACCACATGAACATCTGGAGAACCTTAGTACCCTGTAAAAGAGAAGGGAAAATATCAGCTAGATCTTACATGCACTTTTGCTCTTGAATGCAGATGGAAGTCACAGTGAATGAGCTTTATTAACTGCTGATCTGCAACCACAGTTATCCAGATTCTTACCTCTCCATAATACAGCTTACCCAGACTGAAGGTAGCCAACTAAGATTCAGACAAACCTACCCTGGCTAAAATCTTGGTACAGAGACACGGCTGTGCCCCACAGTCACACAGCTGGAGTATCAGAATTGAGAGGGGCCCTCATTACTATCTCCTCATGTTATTTGGCATTGGGGTTCAATGATGCAGCATAGACTTCAAGCAGTCCCCTCACCAATTCCCTCTAGCAGTGTGAAGCAGGTGAAAAACAGCCCTTCTCTACTGGCCAATCAGGGAAGGAGCTCCCACATTCCTGCTGGTTCTGAATCAACTAGCTAGTTCCACATCATTACTGAAGGTATGTGGAGGCTGCTAAAATCCCCCTCCCAAAGTCTCTCCTCTTTGGCTAAGCTGCTAAGACCACTTTGTATTCTGCTCCCAGCAAAAACAAGCTCAGGCAAAGGAATGGGCTTCTGAGTAAAATGCACTGGAAAATGCCCAAATGTCCCATGTAGTCTCAGGCATTGGTCTCCTTCCCCAAAATAAATTAGTTACGATCCATTTGTTTACTGCTAACTCACATAATCCTTGCTAATGTGTTCTATGTCCCATGCTCACCTGATTTCCTCCACTTTTGGGATTCACAAATACAAGTAAGGGTTTCATGAGGGGGGAAGAGATGGGTTTTAGCACAAATGGTCGACCTTTGTTTTCCTAAAGGAACAAAAAAAGATCATGGAAGAAACTGGTATCAATTTCAACATTACAAAAACAGCAACCAAAAACAACCCAACTGTTCTTGTTTTAAGATGTCCAAGGGATCCTGTGGTCATCACTCCAGAAGCTTTGTTCTTTGCATGCATAACATCTCATCCAAATATGATCAAAAGGCTATTTATATGGAGGCTACAACTGTAATGTAACTCTTACTCCAAGGGCAGAAGAAGTCACAATGCACCCAGTGCTCTTTACCTAATGACTAATTAAGGTCACGTCTTTCAAACTGCCAGGGGCAGACTCCATGAGGGAGGTGCAAACAGTTGTCAAGGGAGAGGCAGAATGCCACTGAATGGTGTAATTGGATCAAGGCAGATGGGTGAACAAGGGAGAGACTAGGTGGACAAGGACATGGGGGGGGGTGTTGGCAATGGTATGACATTACTGTAAAGAAAAATGGTTCCTTGCTTTGCTCTGAGAAATAAAATCTTTGGTTCAGGCTGCAGAGAGGCCTACAGGAATCGTCCCAGAGGCAGTTAGAGAGAGTTGGAACACAGTGATCTTGCTGAAGTGCTAGGGAGTACCATCTTCCCCTCGTCCTTCCAGTTAGCACATTCCAAGTAATTGAAGTTATGAGCACCTGTGTGGGAATGGGTGGGACCTAGGTGCAGTATGGTTTAGTTTCTCTCCCCCTCTAGTCCATCCTTGGATGTCACATGCTTAGCAACACAAAGAGAGGTACATCATCTCTCTGGTTTCTGATTGGTCTAACAGGTCTGAGGTCAATCAGAGACTGTCTCCATAAATCTAGTTAGCCTTTGCACTATGGCTGGACTCTCAGGAGCTTTGTGACCACTTGCCATTGAACCATGTCAGTGGCCGTACAGCTCCCAGATTGGCATCCCACTTGATTGCTGTTTGGAAGGGCTTTGCCCTGACCATCTTGATTTGCTGGAACCTACTGCTCAAGTGGTTGAGATGCTGAACCGCAGACTGGAAGGTCGGTAGTTCAGCAGTTCGAGACCCAAGTGCTGCATGACGGAGTGAGCTCCTGTCTCTGGTCCCAGCTCCTACCAACCTAGCAGTTCAAAAGCAAGAAACTGAAACTAGATAAACAGGTACCACTTCGGTGGGAAGGTAACAGTGTTCCATGCACCTTGGCGTCTAGTCATGCCAGCCACATGACCACGGAAATGTCTTTGGACAGCGCTGGCTTGGAAACGGAGAAGAGCACCAAATCCCTAGAGTCAGATTCGACTGGCTTTTGAGCAAGGGAAACCTTTACTTTTACCTTACTGCCTGTGCTGAACCATAACGGTAACTGGAACCCTGACTCTGTTTTAGCTATGCTGGGTATGCTTAGATTTAATTATTTTATTCCTTCACAGTCTTGTCTTATTTGAATATTTTTGCACTTTAAATAAATAACTATATTTTTATCCTGTCATGGTTTTTGCCTTCATTGACCTCAAAGCCTTTTTCCAGAGCCTTGGCCTTTGACCACCTACCAGCTAACTGTTTTGTGTTTGGAAACTCAGTCTGCAGTCCCACTCTGCAAAGCTGACTTTTCTTGTTAATTCCTTGAGAAGTTGGGAGACTTGTCCTTTCCCACCTGGGTTGATGGGATAGACTGAAAGGGCTGGTGGCACCTACCAAGACTAGGGTGGGATTTTTTTAAAATTAATTTTATTTGATAAGGTAGAGTGCATTACAGTACAACAGAGTGCATTCAAAAAAACGAATACACCAAGTACATAAAAAGGGGTGACTACTATCTTCCTTAGCAATCCTAATCCTAACACAAGCACAACTATAGAAAATCACAATAAAATAAACTACCGAAATCGCCAAAATCTTAATTGAAAGAGTGAACAAGACTAGGGTGAGACTTAGTTTCTTTCTGGTATTTTGTAGCTTTGTTTTGCTGCAACTTCTTTGTACCAAAAGTCCTTACCCAAGGTTGGGACAGGGACTTTGACAGTTACTTCCAGAGAAAACCCAGAAATGATCTTATGCCTCTTTAGGAATCACCAAAAACTCTATGGTAAAGCCACAGAGTTTTTAGCAATTCCTAGAGAGAACAGACATTTCTTCTGAGTTTTCCCTGGAAACAATGTCATACCATTGGCCAGATAGCCATTTTTTCTTAAGTGCTGCCACTCTGAGCACTGACAAAAAGGAGGATCTGGGAGCAGGGAATCTCCCAAACCCATGGAGGGGCTATGTTACAGGGTTGCATTTTTCCAGTGATTAAAATGGCTTCTGCAGCCACTTCAACTGAGGTCTGCAGTCAGTAGATGGACTGTTTGTCAGAGCCAGCATGGTACAGTGGTTAGAAGTCAGACTAGGGTCTGAAGAGACCCAGATTCAAATCCCCACTCTTCCATGAAAGCTTGCTGGCCAGCCTTGGGCCCATCTCTCTCTCTCTCTCTCTCTCTCTCTCTCTGGGTCTCCACTGGGAACAAAAGTAGGCTATAAATAAATAAAGCATAACCAGAGGAGGGAAATGGATACTCTTTACAGGGGCTCAGCAGTCCAGGGAGACCAACCCAAGCTGCAAGCCCATTAACATGATACAATCTACTCATTTCAGACGTCGTTGTTCATAAACTCATGAGACTGGATGTATGTGATGTGTCAGTGGGGGTATTATGAGTTTGTACCAGGCTCAGAGAAAGTGAGCTTGATTCTAGCACACACAGTGTGAGCAACCCTCTGCTCTTCCCATAAAGAAGACTGATTATAGTCTGCACAGTGCTGTAGATTAAGTCGGGCACTGCTGTAGATTTGCTTATCTGCTTTATTTACTGTATTTCCACAGCACATGCCCACACTGCTCAAGTTAATGATAAGCATTAATTATATCTCCCCTCTCCCCCTCCTCCTTGCAATTTCCACCATTAGTCCCAATTGCTGAGTGTTGGCATTTGATCTTCCTAAACCAGCAGCAGGACAACAAATGGGGACTGTCAGTGGCACCTCCTTCAACTTCTAAAAGTCATCAAGATGGGGCAGTGCTTTGTGAACTGTTTGCAAAGCTACACACAAACACAAATTCAGCTCTATTTTCAATCACCTCTGAAGACTGTTTTTGCTTCCCTGCTTCCCCTCTACTGGGAATCCTAAAGCTAATCAAACAACACTACTCTTTCTGTATTACTTTTTTGTGTGAGTATTTTTTGTGTGAGTTTGTGTATGTGTGTGTGCGCTTGCAAGCCTGGAAGTCATGGTAACTTCTGGTGACCCCTAGTGGGTGTTTCAGAGAGGTGCTTGATAATTTGCCTCTGTGTCCCAGCCCTGGTATTCCTTGGAGGTAGCCCTCCAAGTACTTGCCAGGGGCAGCCCTGCTTAGCTCGCAATATCTGATGAGATTGGACTTGCCTGTGCTATCCAGGTCAGGGCCTCTTTCCCTATTACTTTGACTTGTCAACAAAAACAAGTCCTGAACCATTTGTCACCTTCTATCTTACTCTGCACCATAAAGTAGTATAATACTAATCTTCACTCCAAAGGGAATCTTGGGAAATTCTGTGAAGAATCGTCAGCACTCTTTCCTGTCAGCAGTTCCAAGAATTCTTTGTGAGATGTCCATCACAATGAAAAAGTGGAATAAATGTGTGTCTATAATACACGTTGGCCTAGAAAAAGGCCAACTTGACTTCACAAATCTCTTAAGAACGAAATTTCAGAGCTCACGCATTAAAAGCTTACCTCGTTGCCTCTCTTGCTTGCTTTCCTTTTAAAAGATGTCCTTTTCTTCCTCCTGGTTGAATTTTTCAGGGAATTCTGTTGGTTTTTTATAAAAAGGGGGGAGGAAGAAGAATGAAAGAATAATATGAAAAGAACAACCACCTAAGAGAAGTCATCCCTATAGGCAACACCTCGCTGACAGTACCTTTGGAGAATGATACACCAGCCGGCACACATGCGCAAAGTTGAAAAGACATGCGTCTCATGCTTTACACTTTCACACCACCAGCTATGGAGAAAGCCACACACTGAGACCAGACTGGTACTTTCAGAACTGGAGACTTTCCAACGCTGTGAGGGAGAAGGAAACTAGATGCTCCCATAGACTCACATAACAGCACATTTTGTACCTGCCAACCCTCCCAATTCGGGTAGGAGACACCCGTTATCCTTCCGGGGCTCCAGTCTCCTGCCCAATCAGGTTCGTCTCCTGATGTGGAGACCACCTATATAAAAAGGTTAAGGAGAACAAGATAAAGCAAGCTATGCCTTATGGGACTTTTTTTTTCAGTCCAAGATGCAGAGGTGCTGATGGCATGACCCCAAAACCACGCATGTCCTCATCACATATTATTATATAGATTTTTTTAGGCTGTTTTACACATTACATTTTTCAAGTGCACACCTAAAAATGTAACATGCAGATGTGGTGGAAGTGTTTGCAAACTCTCTGTCAAGTATATACACTCATTAGAGAGCCAGAATTGGAGGCAAATCAGGATGGAACTGTATGAGACGTTGGAAGTAAATTATCAGATTGCCACCTCTTTGAACTGCCACAGCTACAAGTTGGTACCAAACTGTAGCAGAACCAAAGTGTTGGATAATAGGGCATTAACTTCTTCCTCGAGTCATCTTCCTCATGTAAATTTCATCCTAATATCAAAGCTGTAGCTTTGGGGGGGGGGGGGTTACATAAGAGGGAAAGGAACTGAGCATCCTGCTCGCCCACCCCCAGTGCTGTCATCCTAATCCTTAAACAGAAATCTAAAGGGTTGGATCCTATGACTGTCTTCTGCTAAGTCTTCCTTCAACAGGAAAAGACTTCCTCCAAGGAAGAAGGACTTTTTCTGATGGAAAAAGGCTTCCTCTGGTGGATAAAAGCCTTTCTCGATTGAAGGCAGACTTGGCAGAAGGGAGTTATAGGATTGTATCCAACCATCTGTTTCACTGAATCTCACCCAAAGTCCATCCTTTCCACTGGTTCCATCCTGCACGACTTTTGCACATACAGGTCCCATGATCCACTGCAGAGACTTTTGAGTGGTCAAAGGGGATGTCTTTTTCCATTTTCACCAGCTGAAAAGCTGGCTGGATCCAACCTATGAGATCCAAACCAAATAGATGGCTCTGTAGTTGGGTTGCAAACTTCTCCCTGAGTTTGGCTCTCAACCACCAACCTTAAGTGTTCTTGCTGTGCAATATGCAAAATGGCCTTCAGAAGCCAGGCATGTGTGTGTGTTTGTATAAAAACCAGTCGCAAAATGATTTAAAGCAAACAGAACCTTCATAAAGCAGAGTTTGATATGCTGCGTTTTTAAGCTGGCAGTTTTATTTCCTCACTAAATGCAGACAGCAGTTAGAATGCACTGTCTGCTGACAGAAGACATCATATTTATTAACCAACTTAGTAGCAACAAGCCAAACTAGGAAGGATGGATGAGAGGAAGTCAAAGGGGTTTTTGGTTCCTCCAGGCGAACTATGGAGTTTGCTCCCCTACCCTGTCACATTAAATATAGGGGAAAATGAGAATGAACCTTTATTTACTTGGCATTCAAATGAACAATGTAAAAAAATAGAAATTAAGAACATAAGAACATAAGAAAAGCCAATGCTGCATCAGGCCAATGGCCCATCCAGTCCAACACTCTGTCACGCAGTGGCCAAAAACACCAGGTGCCATCAGGAGGTCCACCAGTGGGGCCAGGACACTAGAAGCTCTCCCACTGTTGCCCCACCAAGCACCAAGAATACAGAGCCTCACTTGCCCCAGAGCCGTCCATGCTTGTATTTCTGTCTGACTTGATGCCCATAAAAGCTTGGTGCCCTGAGTGATCACCTAGCTCACCTGTGTGGCTAGGCTGGCCCTAGATAAAAACAGATAGAAGCTACAAGTGCTCCAACAAGCCATTGCAAGCATTATCTTGAAGTCAGGCTTAATACTGTTGCTGCAGTATAATAGAAATGTAATTTATTTATTTATTTATTACATTTTATCCCGCCTATCCAGCAAGCTGGATTGTGCCACAGGTGATAGATGACCCTAATCGCAGAAATATTCAGCCATGGACTTTGCAACTCTACTTCAGCATGAGGCAATGGTACAAGCAAAACATCTAGATGACATTAATTTAAAATATTCTAATCACTCAGATGGGGATCATTGTAGTCACAAAGTTCAGTTTACTTGTTTCATTCATTTTCTAGCAAAAACAATAAAACTCAGGGTCTGATGGGACACTACTATCTAAATCCTGGGATCCAAGGCCACGCCCTGGCCTTCTCACCTCTTCTCTATCATAAACAGTCTTCAGTATTTTTAGGTGAAACAGTCGTTCTAAATATCTCAGAAAGTAATAGTTTGTAAGACATCCTAGACAAGAAAGATTAGGAGATTTCAAAGAAAAGCTTTGCTTTTCTGGGTTACACAGACCTTGCCAGGAGCACTGGAGCTCTCAGGCTGACAATGCCACTTCAAATTTAATATTCTCTCAGCATTCTGTCTTAAAGTGTAACATGTGGAGACATGACCCAGTAGGGCATGCGGAGCCATCACCCATTTATCAATTCTTTATTCTTAGATAAGTAAAGCTAAAAATATTATGACAGTTCAAAAAAATTCACACCAATCAGGCCAATGCTAGGTCACTTGCCTAGGAAGAAGAGCTTCATGGAAGAAGAGCTATCACTGGCCAAAGACATTTGGCCCATCTAGTCCCATCAGCAAATGGGAGACTGCAGATATTATAGGGGGACTGTAAGGCAATTTCCCATTTTGTGGTTAGAGAGACACTGGGGGTGGAGCCAACCATCCTCCAAGTAGGCTTCCTCCAGCCTAAGGCACCTTCCTTTAACAGAAGAACCATCTGCTATTAAGGCTGGAGGAAAGCTTCATACCTGAGCCAAAAGAAAAGATGGGCAATAAATATTTTAAGTATCTAATAAACACATTTTCTCAGTGGAATGGTAGGATAGGGGTAAGCTCCCCCCCCCCCCCACTGGAAAGAATATGACTGTCTTGGCTGTTTAGTTTTGTCTTGCTTTTTGGGTGTCAACCCCAAAGAAGCTGGTATGGTGCATATGTGCATGAGGGTGCCAAGAGGGAATAGAGGGGGGAAGTGGCACTGGCTGTGCCTTTCTTAGTAGGGGAGCACTGGAGGTCATCTTACCCAAGGCCAGGAGCTAGCCCTGAAACCAACATTGCTGGCAAGTTGTTCCATTGGAGAATCCCCCCCCCCATTGGCTGAGTACGCAGATTCTCTAATGACATTCATTGGCTTTTGTGGTGCCTTCAAAGAGTGGGGCATTAAAAAAGCCTGCTAGCCTGGGACCTATACAGGAGAAGGGTCCTCAGACCCCAACCAACATCAACCAACCAATCATATTAGAAAGGAAAGGTTCACAAGCTGATTCATTATATGGGTAGTCATTGGCAGCAGCCACTCAAGGCTGGCCCCCTGAAAACGGCAAAACACTGTCAGAAGACTGAGGCACCTGCATATGAGCACACAAATATCCCAGAGAAAACAGTTTGATTCATATAACCATCTTTTCCCATATTGGGATGCTATGTAGGGCTGCCATTCCCCCAAAGGGGGTAGGGTTTGCCCACTTTCGGGGCCTCAGATCCACCAGTCCCAATCCGACCAGCAAGGAGAACCTTTCCCACAAGACACCCTGTCTGCAGCAATGCACCCGGTGCAATGACATCACCTGGAGGAGACATCATCACGCAGGGCATGTTGCGAGGGGATGGTCGATTAATTAAGGAAAAACCATAGAGTTTTTCCTTAAACAATAGAGCATCCCCGCAAAGTCCTCGCACAATGAATCTCACTTCCGTGTTATGTCATCACAGCATGCGCATGAAGCGTGTGGCCCAAGAACTCCAGGACCCCCCTGCTGGTGGCCAGGTAAGACCTGGCAACCCTAATTCTATGAAATGTTAATCAGAATTCATGAGAAATTTCTTTGTGAGTAACAGAGATACCGTTTCAGATTGAAGTGTGGAAGGGGGAGATATTTCGGCAAGGTGGGCTGCGTTTATCCGCTGATCTAAAGTGCCACATCAGGAGTCAGTCAGTATGAAATTATGCACACAAAAAAGAATAATGTTATAACAGCATTTGTTAATGTTATTAATACAGATCACTCCTTTTCCTAAGCAAAGGACTTGGAGACTCTGACATTCATATGAGATACATAGACCAAGATAATTGTAAGAGATCTGCAAACTCAAATGATTTGGAAGGTTAGATTCCCTGCATAGCAGATAGCCAAGAGCCACGTTCATAATTTTCCACCTGAAAAAAGTAAATTCCACCTCTGCTTGAACAGCCTTATTTCCCCAGCTCCTCTGCTCAATGCTGACCACCCATCCTGAGTTTTTCATTTGCTGCATTTTGTCCCAGGCGGAGAAATACCAGCAGGGCAGGGAAGGGAGGCTGCTTTGAAAAAGACTCCATTATCAGACTCTATTTCTGATGCTGATCTGCCTCACGCTGGCTTGCCTCGAGGCAAGCTGGGGTCATTACAACAGTATGCCTACCTGTGGATCAGCCTGCCTGCCCGCCTGCCATTATGGCTTCTGAAAATGATTTAATGGAGTGGAATGCGAAAGGAGGAAAGATCAGAAGGTTCGACAAGGGCCTGGAAGCTTTGTGCTCTCACTTTTAACCATAATCAGTAAATGGAACAAGCAATTTGGCCAGGGATACAGCTGTGCCTGAGAAGAATAGCATGTAATCTGAGACACAGAAAGAGGGAGGGTAGAAGCTGAAGGTTAGCTTTCCCAGCATGTGAAGTCATTTGCACCCAGCTCTGCAATTAAAGTCCAGACTCAGCTCCTTCAGGCCTGCTGCCTTTTTCTCACTGCCACTACAGGGAAATGGTTGGCCTCTCTCACTGCTGCATTCCCATCATTTCACACACACACACACACACACACAACACCCTTGAGGATGAAGCAGAGAATTGAAGCTGCACAGCAGAGAAGCAACAGCAGCTTTCTTCCTACCTCTGTGGAGCTTAATATGTCCCCAGTGCCTCAGAATCTTTACAAGGCTGAGATAAGGAGATAAGGTCCAGGAGTATTCAAGGGTTCTCTGAACATTCATAGAGTGCCTTTCTCCTGAACAAGCCCAGTACAGCCTCTCAAACACACATGGGGCTTCTAGGACAGACAACATGGCCTGGACCACAGTGCACAGCATCCATGGACAGACCAGAGGTGCTGAACAAGCTGTAAAAGTGGCAGGGTGCTCCTTGCAAAATGTACATCAGGCCATTGTTTATGAAATAATGTGGTACAGACCAACTCTCACCTGAGCATGCAATAGAAATGGGAAGGTCCTGCTTCTCCAGGGCTAATTTAAGACAGACACAGCAATAGCCAAAGCCAATTCACCATAGGGTTGCCAGCCCCCCCCCACACACACACACACTGGGTTGGGGGTCCCTGCCATCAATCAGTTGGACAGCAGGGGGGACTTATTAGCAGAAAGAGGAAGGCCCAGGCCACCTTGCTGGCATCACATGGGAAATGATATCATACCAGCAACTTCTGGGTGATGCTCTGGTATTGAAGTAAAAACTCTATGGTAGAAGCCACTTTTACCATGGAGATTTTGCCCAAATACGAGAGCATCGCCCAGAAGCTGCTGGTAGGATGATGTCACTTCCTGTATGATGTCAGCTACATAGACTGGCCCTTCCTAATTCACAGGCTACTCTCATAATAATAGAATGTATGTAGCTGACCACTGCTCTGGTATTCCCCAAGAAAAGACAAGGATACAGAAGTGACTTCTGAGTCCGATCCCATTCTCTCCAAATTTAGACAAGAGGGAAAAGGGAGTGAGAAGAAACACCAGCAGTAAACACATGTCACTGGTGGTTGGGGATCACAGCCAGTACTCAGTTGTCGTCATTCAGGACTCAAGACAAGCATCACAAACGTGTTGCTTCTGTTCATTCCCTCTTTAAGAAAACGTGCCAACTGAAACCACTTCTGAATCATTGAGGTAGGCAAGTCTCACTGGAACTGGTGGGACAATATGAGGAGGACAGAGAGAACTGAAGGTATCTCTACATGGTATGCAGAAGCAGAGCTATTAACCAACCATGTCCTGTCCATCTCTCTCTCCAGTAACTATTGGGAAAAGAGAAACATGACATCATCACGTTCCGCATTTCCCTTCCCCTTGCAGCAGCATCCACTGAAGGAAAGGAGCAAGGAAATTTTAGACACAATGACATCACATCACGAACCAAAGTAGTGGTGAATGCCTTTGGCTTCGAATGAGTCAGAAAATGGAAGTATAACAAGTGATCAACAATTCTAAGACTTTAACTCTGTGCAATGTAGTCTCCACAGCTATGGATGACACACAATCTGCTAGAGCTAAGTGTGTAAAGGCCAAGGGATGGTTGGTTAGCTTGTTTACTGTGTATTTACTTATTAGGAGATATTTATGCTACCTTTTCTGAATCCTGTTCGTATCCAAGGGTGCAATTTTAGGCAAACCTACATCCCTTTAAGTCCACTGAAGTCAATGGGCTAAGACGCAAATGGGATTGTGCCATAAAACAATCTACCGAAGTTCTAGTGCAACAAACGATCCTCATTCAAAAATCGAAGGACTATGGATTGACCCAAAAAGATTAAACATGGCCACTGGTCTCACCCCCACCCTAAAGATCAGGAAAATATGTATTTGAATAAATATGAATGAACATATGCAAAAGAGATCTGTTCTTCAAAGTACCCAAAGAGGTTCTCAGGGGGGCTTTCCAAAAAGTATATGTGAAATTTACCAGTGGTCAAATCCTCCTCACTTCCCAGAGAGTGCTCAGCACTTAAAGATTACATGCTTAAAGAGGTACCATTCCAAATGTGTGTAGATCCTTCAGCCACAGATGGCATAGTGGATACAGTCAGCACTGTAAAAATCTCACCTTTATCTTGGATGCTTAAAAGAGAGGCAGGGACTTCTCAACATGTGGAACTGACTACCAATAACATGACTGATATACCACAAGTCAGGGGCAGAAGTGTAGTAAAATTCTACTTACCACTTGGCACCATAAAGATACAGACAACTGGCTTACCAAGAGATTACACTGCCAGTGTAGTAAATTATCACTTAAGAATCATCATCTATATCTACCCTTTGGCTACCAAATATTTGAAAACGTCATTGCTGAGCACCCCTAAAATATATTCCAAGAAAGAACAATACAGAATCTGGCATACAGGCCCCAATATAGAATCAAAGGAAAACCAGGTATTCCTTCTATTTATTTTCTGAGTTTCTACTTCAAAAGCCACTGCAAATGTCCACATCTCCCAAAATCCATGGACAGGTAAACAGATTATCACACAAGTAAATTTCATAGGATTCAGGACAAGAACTCTTGGATCACGAGACTTCTGTGATCATGACTGATAAGGGACTCTCAAAGTTGGTATCACTGCCAGACAGGTCTCCGGAGAGGACAAGCCTCTGGATTGGGCAAGCCCAGTTTACATGAATGTTTCTTGTTATGAACCCAAAAGAAATAGGAAAACGGGGCTGCCAACTCTTAAGCCAGTGGAACAGTGGTCCCCATTCTTAGATTATGTGGCACAAATGGGTCTTCTGCCTTACAACCCATACCTTGTGTGTGATACCCTATACTAGGTTTTAATGCTCACTTTTTTTAACCTGTTGAATATATAGATTCATATAATCATAGAATTGGAAGGGACCAACCCCCTGCATCTAGTCCAACCCCCTGCACAATGCAGGAAATTCACAAATACTTCCCCCTCCACACCTGAAGTGTCCGCTGTTCCACACCCAGAAGATAATAAAAAACCTCCAGGATCCAGGATATGTAGAACAGTAGGTTGCATTCAGCTTCTCCTAACATAAAACTTGATTGTTTGCTTGTATGCTTAGGCGTGTTATGGTTACGGTCAGTTATTTTTATGAACGTTGATCAGATGTCAATGCTATTGTATTGTATTAAAATTGTTAAAATTAATAAAAATTATAAATTATACAAACAAAAACAAAAAAACTCCTATTTCTGTGATGAAGGGAAGCACTGTGTAAGAATGCAAGGAAAAAAGCCCTGCAAATTGCTGAAATCTCCATGCTACAATAAAGGAACTGGGACTTTCTTCAAGTTTGTATTTTAAAAGACTCATTACAAAATTCTGTATCCTAAAACAGATATAAAAATTAACATGAAAACATTTTAAAGAGGAAAAAAGGTAGAAGGAATGGCCATTGAACTGATTTATTTAAAATATTCATATGCCCACCTTTCTCCTGACACACACAAGTTTATTGAATGCTACAGATTGTTTAACAGAGGTTTTATCTATTCCTGAGCCAAGCTTGCCAAAACAGCTTTTATCTTCCTATCCATGATTGGCTTCCCTGCCTCCCCTCCAGTTGCTTCCTGTCTACATCTTTTAAAACTGCAAGACAGCTGGAAAGGACGCATTTGCTCCATCACCTGCCCCCCATTTCTATACTGTCCCTTTGCCCACCGTCCTCTCGTTGGGGTAAAATGAGGGTGCGATCACACGGACGTTTATTGCGGGCCTCGCGGCTGTTCCCCATCGCAATTAAAGGGGCTGACTAGACGGGCCGCATCTGTCTCCCGTCTCGAAGCGCCCCCCCCCCCGCACTCGAGCCCGCTTTTCCAACCACCAGGAAAAACAAGTACCTATCGCGCTTGAAAGAGCAGCGCAGGAGAACCCGGGTTTAAATGCCTGTGTGATCGCACCCTGAGACTGGTTCCTGTTCGTTCCAGTAAGTAGGGGAGGGGATGAGAAAAGACTAGCGACACCAGAGGCTCAGCAGATATATCCTTTCACTACCGCTCATATAATCTGGCAACTTTAACCTCTTACTTCTCTCAACTACAATTCGCCTTCCAGAACCCCATGGTTGCCTTTGAACAACAATTGAAGTCCATAGTTTAGGTTCTCTAAAATCCCAACAGCACCATAAAGGAATATTTACAAAGGAGAAACAATTGAAAAGCACAATTTCTTTAAGCTTCAAACGTCTTTATCTTGCAGTCGTAACTAAATGTTCCCAAAGCAGTGACAGTGATTTTAGGTGCTGGAGGTGGGGGTTGTGAAAAGAAGGGGGGAAGTGACGCATACCTTCCTGAAGGAATCTCAGGAGTTTAAGCCAAGCTTTCTCTGAGCCGACCAACAGTGTCAAAACAGACATTGGCATGCAGTTACCTGAGGTTTCTTCACCTTAATGATCCAGGTGGGAGGTACGATTACAGCCGCATGAGCCCCTAGAGAACATGGCTCCTCAATGTGCTGCAGCATGAAGCAGGTGACCTTATTGTGAAACTTGAGGGAAGGAAAAAAATAGAGGCATTAGTGAGAGAGCACAGAAGGAACATGACAGAGTGTGTGGAAATAAGCCCCAAACCATACAACAGGAGAACAACATAAATCTGCCTTAGGCCATTGGTTTATCAGATTCAGTATTGTCTGCTTTGATTGGTGGCAGCTCTCCAGGGTCTCAGAAAGAGAATTTGCACAACAGGTAGAGGTCTTTTAGATGTCGTTCACCAGGGGACAGTAAAAAAAATACTTTGTTTATTTATTTGTTTATTTAATTATTCATTTATTTCAATTTATGTCTTGTCCTCCCTGTCAAGCAGGCTCAGGATGGCTTACATTAAAGGTTAAAAAGCATTAAAACACAAATGATAAACATCATAAAACTCATATACATTACAAATAAAGTGCCGGTGGCATTATAACAATACAAAGTGAACGCAATAGGCCATGGTAAGATGATGACAAAGGAGTATGGCCAAAGTCATGGAACTTTGGCTCTACTTTCCTTTCCTATACCTATGCAAATACAGCAACTGAGAAACATCATGTATTTCTTCCTCTCAGTATTGCCCTGAATATTATGACTTGCTGGTTTGCTGTATTACAAACATAAATTTATTTGTTTTGCAGCAACTGGTTATCATATGCAAATACACAGATGCTACATATTTTAGCAGGGGCAGGGAGGAGACAATTGAAGTCAATGAAGGCCACTGTTTTAATGAGGGCCCAATGACTCTAGACAGATGCATCCCAAGAGATGTTGGGAACATAGGGTTGGGAGATCCAAATTGGGAAATACCAGGAGATTTTGGGGGTGGAGTCAGAGGAGGGGAGGGTTTGGGGAGGGGAGAGACTTCAGTGGGGTATAATGCCATAGAGTCAACTGCCCAGAGTGTCCATTTTCTCCAGGTGAACTGATCTCTGTTGCCTGGAGATCAGCTGTAATAGTGGGGGATCTGCAGCCACCATCTTGAGGTTGGCAACCCTATGGGAATACACCACTTGCCAATGTCTGCCTATATTAAAAACAGAACTTGAAATAAAGCCGGTTGCTTCCCATTTAATTTATATAGTGGATTTTTTTACCCTGCTTCCCCCACAGAGAAGCAACACAGTAGCTCAGAATAAATATTACATCATGGCAAAAATGCAAAGGCATCTGTTGTGAATTAATTCTTTTAAAGTCTTATTCTTCTCCTGGTGGATCAATATAATTGCTCCTTTCTGAAACTCTGCTGCCAGGTTTTTTGCCTGCTGTTTTGGAAATGACTTCTCACCAGCCTTTAAAAGGAGATTTCAGACCAATTTTTTTTTGGGGGGGGGGGGGAGCTGCTTTATTAGAATTAAAGGTTACAAAAAAGGAAGGTGGTATTTCACTTGTCCTCCATATGCTTGGCAAAAAGTGACTGACTCCAAAATAAAAGAGTCCATAACTATCTCTCCTGCTCATACTAAAAGGACTAACATCCTAAGTCTAAGACAGATGAGGCAAGGAGGCACTTCTTGTTTTTTTCCACAAAATGTGAATCACAGGTTAATATGGCCTCAATTGGCCATACGAGGAAAGGAACAAGGATTTAAACCCTTCAGCCACCACCTGGTTTCCTCCCAGCTTTGTTATAATTTACTTTAGCACTGAACTTAGCATATTAAAGGGAGCAGTGTTTGTTAGTAAAAAGTGTGGTGCTACTTTTCTCCTTTAAAATGCTAACAGAATGAGGGCAGTTTCTGACAGAGAAACTGAAAGCAGATCGAAAGATGCCAGCCCACATTACTTCCCTGCACTACCCTGAGGCAAACTGAGGCTACACAAACTTCCACTCTGCATTTAATAGAAGGCTGAGAGCAAGACTGTTGGGGAGAGGAGCAGACAAGGTAGATGGTGGATACAAGATACTTGGGAAACTAAAGCCAAACAACTCAAGTCAAGTGGACAAAATGCCAGCTCCCTTCTGTAAATGCCACTTACCGCCTGCTTGCACCATGAACAGCTGATGGCCACAATCTCTTTACTGTGAAAGGAGAATTTTTGCTGAAACCCCTGTGATGACAAGAAGAGTTTGGAGAGAAGGGGTTAATTTGTCCTTTTGAAAATCTGCCTCTTAACAACCACAAAGTTGGGGGGGGGGGGTTTGCTATTTTTTTCTGATTCACTTAAACGGGGGATTGATGAATTGCATCTCTGCCCTGAGGGCTTCCTGTGGCAGTATGCGATGATGCGCATACTGAGAAAGGGAATAAAACAACAGCATGGCGTGGGGATAGCCTGATCAGACTATCCCAACACCATGAGAGTGCAGTGGAGCAATCACACAGGCGACCCGTTTGCTACTGGACTTTCACTAGTGTTTTTTTACTCTGCTTCTCCGGTGGAGCAAAATGGCTTGCCAACGGCTGTCCGGCACTAGCCAGATGTTTGTGTCTGACTGTGTCCTTTAAATCCACCTGGCATTTGTGCCTATGGCGGGGCTACTTGTGCGTGTGATCACAACCTAAATGTGGCTGACTGCATATTTTTAGCAGCAGGTCTGAGAACCGTGGCCACTGCTTCTGAACTGCACATTGGTTAAGTGCATTTTGCAAAGGGGAAACAATGTGTGAGCAGTATGCTTAACCATTCTCCTCTCTTTTTCCTCTGTGGGTCTTATCAGAACCTTCAAACATATGTGTATTACATTAACTGCGGGGAAGGAATGTTAAAAACCTTCTAATTCTCCCCTGTAATCTCTCCCACACGTCCCTTTGCAGGCGAAAGGCAGAGGCCAGGGTTCCTAGACCAGTCTTGGTCACTCAAAAGTGCAAATCATCCCTTTGGTTCCTCTTTACAACCAGAGGACCACAACAAGAAAGCAATTCATCTTATCACAGCATCTCCCCCCCCCCCCGCCACTCACCCATCAATACACTCTACAATTTTTGCGGTGAGTTTACGCTAACAGGCTCTGATTTAATCAGCTGTATCTAGTTTTCCAGCTCTCTCCTCTCTTAGACTCAGGCAATCTGGCCATACTTGTGTAACCTTGAGGTCAGATTACCACAACCAATTCTCCCTCTAAACTGTGGCATCTTGTGAGCAAAAATTCTACTTTGTGAGCTACTGGCATTAAAGTTGAGAGCAAGTGATTTGGCTTCTGCATAAATTAGTTTGCTCTGGAGCCATCCTTCCTGAGCTAAGACAAAAATGTGTGAGCTGGAGGCTAAAAAACTGAGCTCACATAAATTCAGTTTTAAGTATTGAGCAGGAGGCGATGAATCCAAACAAACAGGCTTTTATTCAGTGACATTGTTCAGCTCAAAAGACAGCTCTATGAGAGCAGCACTTTCATTTATACTGTTCCAACACATAACTTTCAACAATGTAACTATATACAAGCAATACTATTGGACCCAAGCAGGGCTCAGCGATTGGGTATCTAGAGTGGCTTCAGGACCAATGGGAGTCTTTATTAATCAGCCAATAGGAATTGGAGCTTTAGGATACCAGAGCCCTTTTCAAGCTATTATTGCTTCATATTCTAAACAAACACAACACTCAACATAGGGGGAACACTAACCACAACCCTCTTTACATTGGACTGTTCTTAAAGACAGTCCTCCCCACCCGTGGGGGCGGTGGGATAGAAATCAAATCCACCAATCAATCAAGCTGCAGATGGTCCAGAACTCCAGCCAGATTAGTGTCAGCGGGTAGCTGATGGAAACATGTCACTCATTCTGAAACTGCTATGCTGGCTGCCAGTTTGTTTCTGAGCTCAATTCAAAATGCTGATTATGAACTTTAACACTCTTCATATATGTGAAGGATTTTCTCTTCCCATGGGCCCCTGGGCACTATGTGCAGTCTCAGTCTGCCACCTCTGGCAGTTCCCCTCCGTATGATGGCCAACCTGGCCTTGACCAGAATCCAGGCCCTTTCTATCATGCTCCCACTGTATGGAATGTGCTTCCTGGAAAGGAAACCCCTTACTGGAGATCTCCAGGGGGCTCTGCAAGGCTTGCTTCTTTGCCAGGGCTTTTAGTTGGTATGGACAGCAGGCATCTCAGATGGAGGGAAGCATTTGGGTTTTTAAAATTCTATTTGGTTTTAATTTGCAGTGTCTTAATGTTTTCTGTAAGCTGCATGCAGCCTAAAGGAAAGGCATGGCATAAATGTTTTGATCGATCGATCAACAAATAAACCACACACAGCATCAGAATCCTGACATTTCTTGCTCTTCTGTGCATGTGTAAGCATGTTTGTGTCTATGTGCTACTGAGAGAGAAACTATATGGCCAAGTGCAGGGACGAACAAGTTTCATAAATAGGGGCCATTAGAGCATGTTGTTGTTGTTATTATTCACTCCATTTATATCCAACTCCCTCACCTCAAATGGGACTCGAGGCAGCTAACAGCATATAAAATACACCCAATAAAAACAATACAAAACATACAATAAATAAACTTTAAAAATATAAGATGATTAAAAACCTATCCTCATTAAAATCTATCCACTGTCAAGCAGGGTAGGATGCATAGATGGCGAAGACGCAGCGGAAGCATACCAGCTGCCTGGTGGATCACTAGAGATGTGGCTCCTGTCAGTTAATGGTTCATGGCCGAACCCTGAACTGAATCTTAACTTAATCGTTCATAAATCGAACCAGTTCATGGTTCGTGGCCCCGCAAACCCCATAGAAAGGGACCACAATCCCTTTCAATGGGGTTTGCAGAAAGCCCAGAAAACAGCTGAACAGCAGGGAGGCACTCCCATTCACTCAGCTGTTTCTCTTTCTTCTGCAGTCCCATTAAAGAAACTTCACAAGAAAGTGCCCCCCCCCCCCCGCCACCCAAAAAAAACCCCAGCTGAATGGCAGGGAGGCCCTCACAGTCACTCAGCTGTTTCATTTTCTTGTGCGGTCTTTTTCAATGGACTGCGCGTGAAAGCCCGGAAAATAGCGGAGTGTCAGGGAGGTGCTCCCCATGTCTCAGCTGTTTTTGTGAGTTTTGCATGGAATAGAAAGCAGGGGTTTGAAGGGATTCAGAGTTCCTTTAAACCCCTGCTTTCTATATCCACAAACTGCCGCAAACTGCTTTAAAAGTTTGTGGAAGTTCATGATGGTAGACCTGTCATGAACTTTGGTTCACGAACCCCAAACAGGGCAAAATTTGTCAGAAATTTTGCTTCATGGTTCGGTTTGTGCCCATCTCTATAGATCACAATAATCCAAAGGCCCCCTGAGAAAGAGCAGCCCTGCATGCCCTGTGGTATCTAGGGGATTCCTGCAAGGCATGCACCTCTTCAGGTAGCTGGTTCCACAGTGCGGGGACCATAAGATGGCATGTCATTGTTAGCTTAAAGCCACTACAATATGAGGTTCTTCACGGTGTAACTGAAGGCAAGCTGTGAGAGTAATTTTGTGGCTGGCTCTACCTCTTGTGGCAGCCATTTTGTGGCGGCACCCACCATGCTGTGTCAGAATTCTACAGGCACCCACAGGGTCAAAAATGTTGGGGACCTCTGGCTTAATACATGAGATAAGGTTAACCCTAAGAGTCTGGCCTGCAGATCTGCAATTAGAAATGTGCATGTTATTCAAGTGTATTAAAAGATAGGGCCATCTGAATTACAGCCACAGATGGGAGTGATGATCCCCCTACAGCAATTATGTTTGCAGTTTATCCAGGCACTACATTACAGTCCTTTATTGCTTTCATTTAGCAGCAGCTTCATCTCAATGGCCACCTCCTTTATCCCGGGAAGAAAAGAGGAAGGTTTCAAAGCAATGACATTAACAGCCAGCAGTGAAAAGTAACTAAGGGGTTGGCCATGAAGAAGCTCTTGGCTGCTTCCTTTGTTACTTAGCATAATGTGTTTTCAGTTTCTAAAGAAAGGCTTCCTTTGTCTCCATAAACATAGACACTCATAATCTCCATGATTATCTGATGAATGGTCTTATTTCTAATATTTATGAGTGTATTCCTGCTGCAAGCAGCTCCAGAAGCACCCACCTCTTATAGACAGAGCAGCCTCAGCCCCAGATAAACAAAGAAGTCTGGAAGGCTTTGGTTACTGAAGTCCTAAGAAGAGTAACACTGCTTTTAAGTCCATTTACTTGGAAGATTGTTACTATCTTTAAGGCTCTATTGTTGTTCTCAAAGGGCCTCCTCTGCTGTTCTTGACCCCCCCCCCCAATACTTCACAGGAACCAAGACCTATACAGGCATGAAAAGAGGAAGCTTTGATGGCAAGGGCATAGAGAGCAAGACCGGATCTAGAAGCATGTAGAGATATTTATAGCCATAATGAAAGCTGCTCCCCAAAGAGATGGACAAACATAATCCCATGGGAGAAAGCTGCCACAGGGTGAGAAGCATTGAAATGACTGTGCCAGGTTGGTGTTCCAGCAGCAGGTAGGCGCCTCTGGGGTGTGACCATTCACAAATTCCTGTCAGGATTGCCTCTATCTATCCAGCAAGCCTCTCTCCAGCAGCATCAGGCAGAATATCTACTGCATGGATATTGCATGGATACTGCATGAAGTCCCATAATGTGTACTAGAGCAGAGCATCTCAGCTGTATTACTGGGCACCTGGACAAAGCACCGCCCCTTCCTATAATTTTCTACAGCCCTGCCATCACCATCTCTCTGTGTTCCTCCCACACTTGCCCACATAGCTACTAAGTAGTCCAAAAATGAGCATGGTGGGTGTGATCCAAGAATCAACAGCAGCAACTCAACTTGGCCTGCCAGCTACATGTTTTTTGTTTGTCTGTTGATGGGAAGGAAGTCAAATATTGCCCTGTCCCTGCAGACATGTACAGCCACTGTCAACAAGATTCACTGGCCTTTGGTGTGACATAAAGAATCTTTTTGACAACACCGTTTGCAATACAAACAGACCCACAGAACAGTAAATACATCTTGAGCTATTAAGGCGAGGCTGGAAAGCCCCACACTTTTAATGTTTTGCAGAATGTGTAAAACAAAATTGTTCCAGAGGGCATTTTCGTAAAGGGAATAGGGACGTAATAAAACACAGTTCTGAAAGAAAGATGCTTTCTTGTCAGGTAATAAGGAATTTCATTTAATTGACTGTGACATTTTTAGGTGTGTGCGCGCGCACACACACACACACACACTCCTTCAATCTGTGTCATTTACTGGATGCATTATACTGCTTGGACTTCAGCTTTCCCTAATTGCCAATCCAGTTTATTAGATCATTGTTCTCTAATTGTAAAATCCAGTTCACGTAACATATTACAGTGTTTCTATTTCATTGTTCTTTAATTTGAGTAACCCAGTTTTACTGTGTTGTTCGTTGTGTGTATTACACCGTCTTTTGCATTGTCTCTTAACACCGTAATCTGCCTTGAGTCTCAGTGTGAAAGGTGGCCGAGTAATTAAGAAGCAAATACATAGACACATGCATGCATACGACAGTCTTCTTCTAGTAAGGTTCACATGTTTATCCAGCAATATGCACTGTGCTTTCCAAAATCTCAGGAGCTTTTCCCTCCTAGCCAGGCCATTTAAAGATGCCTGAACTGGAAGTAATAATTATTCAAACTCGGACTTTTATGCATGCAAAGCATACGCTCCATCGTGATCAGCATCCTACAGACCCTGCCAGTCCTCCCCAACTTGTCATTAGCAAATTCCTGTCGGGGACATTTTAAAAGGAGCTAGGGCCGAAAAACCTTGTGGGTTTATTTTGTGGGGGTTGAATTCAGTGAAGGGCTAAGTTTCAAGAATTCTATAAATGATATAATTGGTACATGTTTAAAGATAAGAGGGCTTGGGGATTGTTGTTTTTTTAAGAAGACAAAGGGGGGAAATGGTAAAATTATCTAGCTTCAGAGTAATAATTCAAAATAGGCAAAGAGGATTGGATGACGTGCGAGGAAAAGATGCTGCTTGGAGATAATTGGACTCTTATTCTCTTCTCTCCTTGCAAATTGATTTTTCAGTTTGCTAAATCTGAGAACTAGGGCGAGAAATGAATATTAAAGGTGGACTGAATGCTTAAGCTGTTTTTGCAAAGTCCCACATTAATAACATTTGTGACGATCGTATGGCTCAATTGCTCTCAAGGGTGGAAGTTTTATTACAGCTGCTGGATCTTAAGATGGAGAGCAGAGCACTCAGGTAATTTTGCCATCTCGTGAGGAATGATAGGGCAAGCAGTACACTTCCATCCCACAACCACCAATGTTGGAGTCTACCCAACCAATTAATGCAGAACACGGCACTTGGAAGTGGGGGGGGGGGGAGTAGGTACAGCACCATGGTCAGGGGCACAGGTGTACCTATAGCAGGACTGAGACCCTTGGCTGGCCTTAGTGGTCTCTAGTGCCTCAGCCTCAGCTACTGCTTGCTGGGGAGCTGATGCCTGATTGGACACTGAGACTACTTAAGCAAGCTTTCTTGGAATGCAAGGCATAGTTTGCATTAGAAGTCCAAGCTGTTTGTACAACAGAGCCCTATGTGTGTGTGTGTCAAGTCAGTTCTGGTGACCCCATCAATTAATGATCTCCAGAGTGGAGGGCCATGACTTCCTTGATGGAGTCAATCCATCTCATGCTGGGTCTTCCTCTTTTCCTGCTGCCTCCAACTTTTCCTAGCATGATTTGTCTTTTCCAGTGACTCTTGTCTTCTCATAATGTGACCAAGGTACAATTACCTCAGTTTGGTCATTTTAGTGCCTAGGGACAATTCAGGCTTGATTTAGGGTTGCCATCCCCCCAGTGGGGCCAGCTGATCCCCAATTTCGGGATCAATTCGCTGCTGGCCAGCAGGGGAAGCCCCCCCCCCCAAAAAAAAACAGCAGTGCCCCACAAGGACACTGCTGACTCAGTAACATCAGTGGTAGTGATGCCACCATGCTGGGGCCGTTGTGCGTTGACACTCTAGCATTCGGGGGGAAACTCTATGGTTGCCCGACAAAGAGCTGGGAGCCCCCCACTGCAGGTAAGAAGACACCTGACAACCCTAGCTTGATTTGATCTAGAACCCACTTATTTGTCTGTGTAGGTCACCATGCTATTTTCTCCTTCTTTAGTTCTATACCCCAACTTCTTCTACAGAACCCTACCTGACTTGCTCCACTTCCTGCATGGAACCTTCTGGAGGGGAGGGGAATGCTGAGACCACCCACCACTCACAACATGAACACTCAGAAATCCTCTTTATGCACTGGACTATGCTAAACATTTCAGCTGACAGACAGCATTGGGAGATTTTTGCAGATCCCATCCCCTTCCCATGCTGTTCCTGGGGGGTCATGAGTCCTACAAAAGTATTTCAAAAGGCATTTTGGAATGCAGTGGGAGGGGGAGGGGAGCAAGTGGTGCTGTGCTTATGAGAATTCTTGCATCATTGGTAACATTTGGCAAGATCCAAGCCTGTATTTGACAGGGATTTACAGGCCCGGATTCATGTTACTTTCATCTGAGCAACACTGGTCACCCGGTCCTATTCCTTCTCCTTTCTCCTTCTCACACACCACCTCCTCCCAGCTTATTCTTCTCTCAACATCTGTCTCCGCCTCCCCACCATCCTTCTGTGCATCCTTTCTTCTGTCCCCACCGCCAATCTGTCTACTCTTTTTGAAAGGTCCTTTCCAGTCTTAAGAACACGTGAAGAGCCCTGCTGGATCAGACCAGGGGTCCATCTAACCCAGCATCTTGTCTCACACAGTGGACAACCAGTTCTGGAGGTCCAACAACAGGGCAGAGTCTGAGGCCTTCCCCTGATGTTGGCTCCCAGCACTGAGACTGAGAGGTTGATTGCCCCTGAATATGGAGGTTCCCCTCAGTCACTATGGCTAGTAGCCACTGATAGACCTATCCTCCATCAATCTGTCTAATCCCCTTTTAAAGTGGTCTGTGCCTGTGGCCATCATTGCATCCTCTGGCAATGAATTCTACATTTTAACTCACTGTGTGTATTGCTCTCTTTCATCCCCACACCTCCCTACCCCTTTCCAACCCCCCCCCATCCTCTTGCTATAGTTCTGGGGTTGCCAGATCCCCCAGGGGGGTGGGGGTTTGCCCACTGTAGAGGCCCCCAACCTGCTGGGCTGGATCTGGCCGGTGAGAGGAATCCCGCCCTTAAAGTGCCTGGATCTGGCCAACATGGCTCAACGTGCCCAGTGCAATGATGTCACTCAGAGGTTATGTCATTGCACTGGGCACATTGCCAGGGGGGACGCTCTAGCATTCGGGCTGAAAATTCTATGGTATCATACCGTTTTCAGGCCAAATGCTAGAGTGTCCCGGCGACGTGCCTAGCACAATGACGTCACTTCTGGGTGATGTCATTGCGGCCTGCATGCACAAAACTCCCAGACAAGTTGCTTCTCCCCCCCACACACACACACACACTGGACAAAAGGTAGGGACCTGGCAACCCTACATAGCTCAGCTGAGGCCATGAAACCCTGAGTAGTTACTCCTGCCTCTGAGCTGGCACAGTTGGTGACAGCAGTGGCATGCCAGCTGCTGAAGACCATCAGGCTTCCCACCCAGCAATCCCAGCAGGTTCTTGCCTTGCCAGGTTGTTTTGGGACAGCCACACAGCTTCTCCATTTCCCCCTTCAGTTTCCTGGAGAGCCCATGTGGAGCTGGAATGGATCCCCTTAAAGGGACAGCTGCTACAGTCAGTTCGCTTCGACTGAAAACTTAGAATTGTTCCCAACCTACTGGAGTTCCTGGGGCACCATCCCATAAACACTGTTTCATGTGCTCCAGGAGTCCAAGTCAAGTCAAGTCAAGGTTGTTTGAGTTTAACAGCCCACAGGCCACATACTATAAAACAAAATGTAAGAATTAAAAATCACAGTAATACAAAGGTTTGCTACATCCACAATACAGGTTTTGGAGAGGCTACTCAGAAGTAATCTTAAAATACCAGGAATGCCCGAGTACTTCATTAGCCATTTTCTAAGAAATCTCCCTCTGGCTGTTAAGGTTGCCAGGTCTGGGTTGGAAAATTAATTTATTTATTTTTGGGGTTAGGCCCCACCTAGCCAGCATACGCCGGCTCAAAATACCTGGAGACTTTGGGGGCGGATCCAGGAGAGGGTGGAGCTTGGGGAGGGGAGAGGCCTCAACATGGCACAATTCCATAGAGTCCACCCTTCAAAGCAGCCATTTTCTTCAGAGGAGCTGATCACTGTCAGCTGGAGATTAGTTCCAAAAACAGGAGATCTCCAGGCCCCACCTGGAGGCTGGCAACCCTACTGGCTGTTGCATACTTTGGACAGCAGAAAAGGGTATGGGACAATGAATCAACCACTGCCAGAGGACAGTCATGAAAGCACTGGTCTGGAGGTGTCTTAAGGAAATGGCCATCTGGGCTGCTGGCAGCGCATTACATGTGTGATCATAGATGACCACCTCAGTTTTGGAACTGCCTGCATATTGAGACAGTGAGGTGGATCAGATTGGGGAGAGTACTTAATTTCCAGATGAAGCGGGGAGCATTTCTGTGTAGTATCCAGGAGTCCAATTTATGTGAAACTAGCTCTGACCAATGGCTATGCATACAAATCCTACCATCCCACCACCATGCCCTT
Source organism: Lepidodactylus listeri (assembly GCA_029233225.1). NCBI lineage: Eukaryota > Metazoa > Chordata > Lepidosauria > Squamata > Gekkonidae > Lepidodactylus > Lepidodactylus listeri. The sequence continues at coordinate 28,411,639 of JARCFY010000008.1, forward strand.
CATATCCAGTGCCAATGGTCCCACAGACCACTTCTGGAATCTTGAGTTAAGAACATAAGAGAAGCCAATGCCGGATCAGGCCAATGGCCCATCCAATCCAACACTCTTTCACACAGTGGCCAAAAACACCAGGTGCCCTCAGAAGGTCCAGCAGTGGGGGCAGGAAGCCCTCCCACTGTTGCCCCCCCCAAGCACCAAGAATACAGAGCATCACTTGCCCCAGACTGAAAGTTCCTATCTATACTTTGTGGCTAATAGCCACTGATGGACTTCTGAGTTCTAGTTTTTGCCCACCCTTTTCCAGTAGACTCTTCCTAGAGCATCTCAGCACATTGCAGTTTTGCTGTAAGTTGTCACCACTTTTAATAATGCACAGCTTCACAGTGAAAGAACAAAACGTCCCAGGGTCCATCACAGTCTCATAGTTTAGCAGATAGCAGGAGGGAAAGCAGCTAACCGGAGAGGAGCTACAAGTAGCACCCATCAGTCATCACTGTTTCTCAGGACTGCGAGATCATGAATGTGATGCAAGCAGAAGAATCCACTGGAGAACCTGAAGGGGTGAACGCTTCACCATGCGGACATCAGCCTTACCTTTCCACACTGCTTACACTTCCCCTCCTGTCGCCGCCTGTGAACCCAGTGGTGTCGAACAAAGTTCTGGAGGAGAGAAGCGGCACAAGCACAGGGAATTTAATGAACAGAATGACGCAGGCCTGTGTTGAACGCAGAATTTGCATCCTAGCCCCCATCACTTGAGGGAGAATGCCCCTGAGAGCCCTGGAAAACAGGGCAAAGGAAGGAGTAAAAAATGGCAACTGTCTTGAAGTCAGTCAGTCACTTTTTATTATGACCCACAGGCCATCCAGAAGTCTTGTATAAAATTATCTTGTATCTGACAAAGGAATATTTGACTCTCAAAAGCTGATGCCCCCAAAATCTTGTTGGCCTCTAAGGCTTCACCGGACTCAGATCTAGCTGTTCCGCTGCAGACCAACACGGCTGCCCCCGAAACTATTATGAAATTAATGGCCTACGTAAAACCTCAGTATGTATCATTCATCTTAACATACCTAACCGTTTAAGGACTAGAAGCCGGGGAAACTATACACAGGACGTTAACTGGGCCTATATTTTCATTGCAGAGAACAGAAACTTAGCCACAGATACAGCTTTGGAAGCACATTCAAGAAATAAGAGTTTCATAAATGGAAAAGGGAAATATGGTTGAAGATTTGGAAGAGTGTGTGTGTGTGATTCTGGTGTTGCCACTGAACTCAGAACATCCCTCAGTTCCATTTCTTAGCATTTATCTGCACCAGATCACTGGGGCTAGCAAACATCAACAGTTCATCCCATACCCAATACCCATCTGTGCAGAACTTTACACCCAGATGTTCCTGGCCTCTGCTCTATTCTTAGATAAAGGCATGGCTTGCAGAAGGTTATATTCCCTGATTTGGGGTGGGGGGTTCCAACTGTAGTGGAATTCTGATGACTCTGTATTTGTATATAAGGGCCTTCTTGCACAAGCTTATGCCCTGGAAAATTCTGTTGATCTTTAAGATGCTACCAGTCTCGAATTTTGTTCTGCTACTAACATGGCTACCTACCTGAAACCACTTACCTCTCTTGGAGATCTAGTACTGCCTTCTCGGAAAGTTGGCTTACACCGGAAGTTAATCTGCCACATGGGAAGCAAGCAAACAGGTGTAAAAATGGAGGCCCAGTGGCAAGAGCCATAGCACTATTACCATAATTAAACAGGTCACCCCTTCTAAAGCAAGAACAGAGAGTAACTCTACAGAATCACCTGCCTGCCACTGCAGATCATATGTTCTACAAAAACTTGTGGATATCATGAACAATACTAAAAACAGTGTTTAGAAAGTCAAAATAAGATACCACTGTGTATGAGGAGGCTACAGGTAATTCACTAGTTTGTATGTCACACAGGTAATATAACTAGTATATTATGTCTATTGACAACTCTATGCTCTGAGTAGCTTTAGGTGTGCATTGATACTGTCAGGCATGCATGGTTCCGGGAAGATGAATGTATATACATACTTCTGGTAAAGGAGGCCCAGTTGGTGACAACAAGGGCCAGGGCTTTTTCAGTGGCGGCCCCTCACTGGTGGAACAAGCTCCCAAAGAACATCAGGGGCCTGCGGGACCTTTTACAGTTCCACAGGGCCTGTAAAACGGAGCTCTTCCGCCAGGCTTTCAAGTAGGGTGCCGCCTTGATCCTAAGGCCCTGGCCCAACCACCAAAGTGTACCAACCAGGACCAACAAAGGCTCATAAGTGTGAGGAAGCCTATTGATACCACTTGGCTGACAGGGATGTTGAAGATCACCATCTTTTATTGCATTTTATGTCCGTATTGTATGTTTTTATATTGTGTGATACTTTTACGGGAATTTTATGGTATATTTATTATGTTGTTAGCCGCCCTGAGCCTGCCAAATGGCGGGGAGGGCAGGATAGAAATCCAAATAGTAAATAAATAATAAAATATCAACAACATACTGTCGGTAGGTACAACTTCGTTTTTCTAGGACAGACTACCATGGCTACCTATCTGGTGGTGGAAAGTGCTCATCAAGTCGCAGCTGACTTATGGAGACCTCCCCGGGGTTTTCAAGGCAAGAGATTCTAAGAGAGGGCTTACGATTGCCTGCCTCTGTGTAGCAACCCTGGACTTCTTTGGAAGTCTTCCATCCATGTACTAACCAGGGCCAACCCTACTTAGCTTTTGAGACCTGACAAGTTCTGGCTAGGTGGGGCCAGCCAGGTGAGCGAGGCTAACAATCTACCTGTGTGTGATTACCATCATACTGTACAAGTTAACTGTCTGACATTAAGAAGCCTAGAATCTCACTTTTTTCTGTTTTTAAATGGCAGTCTGAACTCTAACTGGGATAATATGTATTCTAGACCCCTAGAAAGCCTGGAGGCTCAATCTCATCCTTCCCCATTCAATGCCTTTAATCTGCCTCAACTGCTAACTGTTAAGCGTTTGACCCTTCTGCAGATTTTGCCAAGATTGGAAAGTTATCTAAATTGTAATCATATTGTTTAAAATTCATTCTAGGCCCTGGGCATAGAGCCATACAATGGATTAGCTGATGCCACAAGATAAAGTTGGAGGGGGGGGATTTAAATGGTGGATTGACCTTGGGTTTTCCTTTATAAACTAACTAGCCTGGCTCTTCTGGAGCCTTTTACTCCCGTATCCGTGTGCCACTACGTGCCATCAGTAGGAGAAGAAAAAATACAGTTATTGGTGGGGAAAATCACCAACATACATGTTTTATTATAACCCAGTGCTCTACAAAAACGTGATGAAGCTTAAAAGGGACAAATCACAAAAGGAGCAGATTAAATTTGGTGACTACTGTGATATTTACACTCTTAAAAAGCTATCCAGAGGAATGACAAAAGTTTTGCCATGGAAGAATCACCGTGAATTACTGAAGAGTTTTATATTATTGTGACTTTTACTGCTTTATTATAAAATGCTTTGTGCACTTTTCAAGCAAAATGGGTTTATATGAATGGAAATAACTAAATAAATAGGGACAAGCACCATTTTCTTCTTCTTTTATGGCTATGACTCAATTAAAGGCATTTTATTTCCTTAATTATATGAGTTTTAACCCATTAATTGGCCCCCAAAAAAAACTGAAGGGGAAGGAGCAGATATGGATAGGGCTAGGGTGCTGGGGATTAGAGTACTGACTTTTCCCTTTTCAGCAACATTGCCCTGATCAAAATGCCTTCCACATCTCCTTCACGCTGCAAGAGGAATAATACAGGTGCCCATCTTTTTTTTCTGCCTGGGGCAGCCTTTGCCAAAAGGGAAACTGTGTGGGGTGGGACCCCATAACAACTCTGTAGAATAGAAAAATCCAGTCTGAAGTTCCATTCACAGATGTCCAGGGTCACATAGGGTTTGGTCCTTAAGCACAAGACGGGCTTCTGACATGCTTTGGACTTCTTACTCAGAGGACGGGAGAGAAAACCCAGCATGATACACCACCCTTCTCCATAGCCCACCTCGAACTTCCTCTGCATTTCCCCAGACTACCCTAAGGTGTGTTTGGGGGCAACTGAAACAATTCATGTCATTCCACCAACACTAACAAAGATAGCAAAAGTATGTTCCAGCACCACAAAGGCCAACAAATTTGTCACTGCAGACAAAAGCCAACATCACGAAATGAAAATCCTCCGCTCATGCCTGTGAGAAAGATTATGCCATAATAAATGCATTGAGTTCTTAAAGCCCTTTGTTCTATCTTCTGTCACAGAATTCAAGAATTAATCCCTACAACACAAGAGATTGCACTGCTTTTGGGGAGTCATCCAGGATGGATAGCAGATTACTGTGCTAGAAATACCAGGCATTGTCCTTGGAGGTTAAAAAGACATATATAGGTCTAATACACAAACAATACAAAAATAATGCACTTAAATTTGTCCTTTAGCACAAATATTCCAGCAGGTGGAGCCATCTTACCTTTTCTAATTGTTCCATGCAGGCATTATGGACTACAATTTTACAAGCAGCACATTTTCGTCGAACAGCTGACTTCTGCAACACGAAAAACAGCCAGAGTATATATACACATCTCAGTACAGACAAAGACAATTTCATAAGGTCTCAGGGAGAAATCCTAAATAGGCCTACTCAGAAGATCCATATTAGTCAATGGGGCTTACTCCAAAAGAATACTGTCTCAGTTTTTTTCTCTCTCTTAAGAAAAGTTACCTCTTTGCTTTTAATCCTATATGGGCTTTTCTTCCTGTATCTTACTGGCAAAATTCAGCTAAACCACTTTTCCAATAGGGGTGTATTAGTATACCCTGTTTGTTTCTTTTTGTTTCCATGCCTGGTCATTGTAAGCCTTGTTTACAATGTTTGTTTCACCCATTCTTAACTTGTTTCTCATATGCCAGTGATACAAGAAATGAATGAATGAAAATGGACATCAAATGAATGAAATGGACATCAAAAGTTGCATACAGTCAACATGGAGGGGGGGAAATCAGCACAAGGAAACAGAGAATGGCATGAAAATCAGTAGTTTGATTTCCTCAAGGGAGAAGCAAAGATCATAATGGGGACGGGTAAAATGACATGCTGGGCCTGTGGGATTCAGTTGTATCCCTGGGAAACCAGGGCAGTGGCTTTGGGGTTGACAACTTTGGACATATTATTATGAATGGAGCAGCTAATAAATAATCAAAATATTTTTTTTAAAAAAAACCTAGAGTCAAAGCAAGCTTTCATACAGAATTTCAAGACTCAAATTCCTCCTTTAACATCAAAACTTTTTGAAATCTGATTCTTAAGACTGAATTTAGAAGCAGAGCCTTTGCTTTGTGTGATGGATTAAAGTAGGGTTGCCAAGTCTGGATGGGAAAATACCTGGAGACTTTGAGGGTGGATCCAGGAAAGGGTGGAGTCTGGAGAAGGGAGGAGCCTCAGCATGGTACAGAGCCATAGAGTCCACCCTTCAGAGCAGCCATTTTCTCCAGGGAAGCTGATCTCTGTCAGCTAAGGATCAGTTGTAAAAGCAGGAGATCACCAGGCCCCACCTGGAGGCTGGCAACCCTAGATTAAAGTGATAATTTCAAGTAACAACTTGAGAGTTGCAGTGAGTTAGAGCCAGTGAGACCTGGAACAGAAGGAGTTCCTGGAACAGATCTGTCCTCTTCACCTACTTCAAACCTGTTCTCGAGGATCGGAAGACACTTGGCCACAGCAGGGGATGCAGAACAGGGGCCACAGCCTGAGGGAAAGCAGCAGAAATCACCCCCTTCCTCTCGCACAAGCTCCTCCAGTAACAGAGCAGGGGGGGATGTGGCTCAGTGGTACAGCATCGGCTTGGCAAGCAGAGGGTCCCAGGCTCCTTCCCTGGCATCTCCATTTAAAAGGATCAGGTTGTTGTGGGAGACCTTGGCCTGAGACTCTGGTGATCCACTGCCAGTCAGAGTAGAGACAATGCCTACCTTAACAGGACCAATGGTCTGATTCAATGTAAGGCAGCTTCACATGTGTTCATATGTGGATGGGGGGGGGTTGCTTTTGGTTGATTCCCTTTCTTGCTCTAGCCATCTATGGTACAACACGCAGTGTGCCCAAGCCCTGCCCTCCCATTCTGGAGAAGGAGCAGGGGACTGCAGAGGGAGGGGGATCCATCCCATGACCCCATTCTGTTTAGGGTTGCCAACCCCCAGGTGGGGCCTGGGGATCTCCCACTTTTATAACTGATCTCCAGCTGACAGAGATCAGCTCCCCTGGAGAAAATGGCTGCTTTGAAGGGTGGACGCTATGGCATCATACTATGCTGAGGTCCCTCTCCTCCCCAACCCCGCCCTCTCCTGGCTCCACCCCCAAAGTCTCCAGGTATTTTCCAACCCAGACCTGGCAACCCTAATCCTGTTCATGGCCTGTAGGATCCACATCAATACTTTGCCCTTTCCTTGTATTCCAAAATCCATGAACAGAGAAACATCCTTAACTGGGGCTATGATGAAGATCCAAATTCCTGAACATTTGATTTATGCAAGCAAATATGACCCAAATTCATTCCAACTCTATGACAAACAGAAATCTGAACACCACACCTCTGGTACAGCCATCCATCATCCCTTAGGCAAGACCAGGAACTGAAAGTTGCAAAGGGCCCAAATGTAAGTTGTGCAGCGGCAATGCCAAAAACATCAGCCACAAAGGGGAGGAGCCACAAATGGAAGGGGGGAAAGAAATGGAGGAGTGCGGCTTCCGAACATTCTGGGATATAAAGGACCACCCATAAGGTTTCCCAAGTAGATAAGGATATTAGGAAAATGTAACACTCACCGAGAATTTAACTTGACAACTCTCCTCCCCTAAGTAGCACAGATCCCCAGAAACGTTGGTGTCCAGCCAGATGTGCTCACCATTCACTGCATTTTCCTGAGAAGGAACAATAATTATTGTTTCATAAATTGCCTGATGGGGACCAGTCTTCTCACAATTCCCACTCCTAAATTCAACCAAGCCTTAAGTAAATGCAACGGCTTAACAAAAGCTAATCAGAGCTGGGAACCTAAGCTGGTTCGGCTACAGTTTGGTCTTGGATGAGACCCTCGAGGAAGGCTGGGGTTGCTCTGCAGAGGCAGGCAATGGCAAACTACCGCTGCTTCTCTCTTGCCTTGAAAATCCCACGGGGGGTTGTCATGAGTCGGTTGTGACTTGGCGGCACAATTATTATTTAACTGCATTTGCCCATGTTCCTCCTCCTCAGCCATTGTCTCTGCGTTTGTTATTTTTCCCAAAGTTGATCTGGTACTATAATTTATTTTGAGGGCAGAGATCTATTGATTTTTACCAATATAATTCTGTAAGATGCCCATTTACATTGATGATGCTCTGTGTGTGTGTGTGTGTGTGAGAGAGAGAGAGAAGTGCCATCAGGTTGCTGCTGACTGATGTCGAGTCTGTAGGGTTTTCAAGGTAAGAGGTGATTTGCCATGGCCTGCCTCTGTATAGCAACCCTGGACTCTCATCCAAGTACTAACTAAGGCCAGCCCTGCTTCTCAGATCTGATGAGATTGGGCTTGCCTGAGCCATTCAGGTGCATATGTATAAATTAATTAATAAATCAGAAAACCCAAAGCATAGTTTAGTGCCTGCCATGTATTCCACTGACTCTATCAAGGCTCCACTGATAGAAACAAAGATCCCAGTAGTCTCTACTCATGAATCTCTAAATGCTTAGTTTAAGCCAGTTTGGTGTTGAGCCGGTTTGGTGTAGTGGTTAGGAGCACGGACTCTAATCTGGGAGAACCCGGTTTGATTCCCCACTCCTCCACATGCAGCTGCTGGCTGACCTTGGGTAAGCCACAGGTCTCTCAGAGCTGTTCTTTCAAGAGCAGTCCTCGAAGGAGCTCTCTGAGCCCCACCTACCTCACAGGGTGTCTGTTGTGAGGAGAGGAAGAGAAGGAGACTGTAAACTGCTCTGAGATTCCGAGTGAAGGGCGGGGTACAAATCCAATCTCTTCTTCTTCTCTCTTACATGCGGGTGTAAAATAGCAGGATGACAGGCCTCTATCAGTTTGTAAAGCTTATGCAGAAGCCTGAGACCCAATATGGGGAGCATCTCACGTTTGTTTCCTTCTCTGTTGCATTTTAATCTTTGGCAGCTAATAGCTATCACACAAAGTGTAAACCCCTCTGTTCACACGTTAAAACCATGCTCCACGGGCGATGTTCCTTTTTGAACTTCCCACAACTGAATGATGTGCCACATCTTTCATTTTATTTAATGCACGATCATACTCTACATGGCTCAAAAACTGCCTTAGATAATTCCCCTTTAACTCTGTCCCCTTTTCCAGGGGAGTCATGAAGGTGATTCATTGCCCTGACCTGGATGACCCAGACTACCCCGATCTTTTCAGGCCTCCGAAGTTAAGCAGAGTCAGACCTGGTTAGCATTTGGATGGGAGACCACTAAGGAATTGCCACTCCAAAGAGGCAATGGCAAACCACCCCTGAACGTCTCTTGCCTTGAAAACCCTATGGGGTTGTCAGCTGTGACTTGACAGCACTTTCCACCATCAATGGGGGTGATGGCCTCAGACCTCCCATATGGAAGGGGCCACATCAGCATTTACAAACAACACTCTATTTCAGTGACCAAAATCATCAGATCAGGAGAATTTCAGAACTGTTGTGTGAAGGGGGGGGGGGCTGCTTTTATTTTCCTATTGTTTAGCCTGATTTTTTAATGAACAGACAATCCATTAACCCATTAACTTAAAAGGTAAAAAAGACAGAAGGGAGAAAAGGTAAAGCTGGAGAGGGAAGAACAAAAGGGTTAAAAGGAGAAGGTGTAGGGAGGGAACAGAAAAAGTCAAGGACAGGTAGGTAGGTAGGTAGGTAGGTAGGTAGGTAGGTAGGTAGGAGGGAGAGAAGGCAAGGCAAGGGAAGGACTGCAGGCACTATCAGGTGGGAGGCAAAGAAGAAAAGTAACAGGGGGAAAAGACATGGGACTTTTTCCATCATGAATCCTCACAGCAACCCTCACATTTATATTAAAATGACACTGAGAAACGTGTTTATGCAAACCTCCCAATCTTAGCACAACAGCAAAAAAGAAGAGAAAGCATGAAATACCATAACTTTATAAAATTATGAAGGCAAGGTCTAACTGCTTAGGTTGGCTTTATTTGTCTTACACAGTGTTGACATAAGATCCATTATGGTTATGAACAAAAGCAGTGAAGCTTTCAGGTTTTTTTGCATCTGGTGGCAGATGGCACATCCAGCAACTCTTTGTGTGTGCGTCTCTGTATGGGATTCATTGAGGGGAAAGGTATGCCAGCACTGTATCATCCAAGCCCTTTCCAGGAACACCTGGGATTTCCTGGAATATTCCTGGAGCTGATAAACAAACACATCGCAACATAATGTGGAACCAAAACCAGTTCCAGCTTCCATCCCACTGTAAGGCTGGTTTAACCAGAAAAAGGGGGAAAGAAAATGTGATGTGCTAAGCAAAAGGACAAGAAGTAGAATCCAGAATGGTAACTTGATGGAAAATGCATTGACCATGTCTGACATTTTGGCTCCTGTGCTGGAAAAGCCACAAATGAGATCGCTCCTTTCCAGCCAGATGGTGTCTGACAGCAGGACGCTTACAGATCGCCTACACAGTCAACATTTTTATCATTTTTAAAGATCCCTGACAGTCGAAACATGCTGAAACATAAAATGATGTTCCTCTAGTAATGAAAATTGCTCATCGAAGAACTGGATCAGACACAGGTTTGTACAACACTGTTGTGGCTGTGAAAACTTTATACTGAACAAAATGAGATTGATGACATTTCTTTCTTTCAAAGTTTGTTTACACAGAAACAATGTGAAGACCATCACCAAGATATCCCAACACATATCAGATAGGAAATAGCAAAAATAAGGAGTTTCTGTTCACAAATGTGAAACATGCCTACTTACTACTGCACTTTTTAAGAAGCAAACTTTAGGAGAATGGAAAAAGAAAGCCAACATGTCGGTTTTCAAAATGAGTATACTCGTCAATGCATTCTTAAAACACCATTCCACCCTTCTAAGCTCTTTGCCTTCCATCAACTCAGAAGGGTGTTAACTCTGTTTAGGATTCCACTGGGTAGGTCCTATGAATTGCTAGTACCACTGGAACCACTAAGTATTCCTATTCTGTTATCGTAAGAGGATAGCTAATGGAGGCCTTGGGAGAGAACTGAACTTGCTGAAAAAAAAGATCTGTCAATTAAACTACCTGGGTTAAAGACTCCCCCCATTAAAATAAATAATCTTTTACCAAATAAAGTAATTTACATTGTAAAGTACTGTAGTTACTTTAATGTAGTTCAAGGTGTGTAACTTGCAAAGGAACACAATTAATTTAAAGAAGCAGACAGGAAAGTCCATTGCATCCTGGCCATCATATACATACACACACACAAACACACATGCATGCATGCATGCACGCACGCACACACACACACACACACACACACACACACACACACACAGAGTCTGTCTCCTTTAATGCCTGTCTTTCCTCATCCCAGGGTATGTTGTTTCTGTATGACTTTTTACACTAATTAATAAAAACCTACCATTTCCATATCTCAACTGCCCATAGTCTAGTACCTCTTCTCTGATATGCCCATGAGCAAGCCAGATTTTCAGTTGCACTTATGAAGTGCACAGCCTTTCTCACGAGGAAAAACTAAAACAGGTGTACAGCCATCAGCCTGTGACTCTGCTGCTTCTGAGTCCATCACAGCATCTATCAGAGACCCAGACCAGGTCCCTCCTGGTTTGTTGTTCCCGATCCCCTGCTTAGAACCTCTGGACAACTCCCCAGACCCCTGGGTCCTCAAGGTTGGAAGCACACAAGTAAAACAGACCTTGTAGAAATATATAAAGTTTTATTAAATTATTAAAAAGAGTCGACTAAGCAACGGCTTAGCAACAAGAAAACAAAGAAGCTAACTTTTCGATTATGCTGAGTACCTTAGTACGGATGGCCAATCTCTTGCAGCATAAAATCCACATAGTAGCATAAAAGTAATCTATACGTTGCAGTCCATCACGATGAAGCATAGCATATCAGAGCATACTAGCACAGTGCTAGCATAACTCTCTATAGCCTGTGCCCTTATTATTGCTTCTTGATTCCAGCATTAGGTGGTCTATCAGGTCCAACCAAAAGTTTTCTTCTCAGGAACTTTCCCGAGGATGTTGGCAACTGCTCCTAATTCCCTCCTCCCATCTGGCTATACAACTGAGAACAGGTTCCTATGAGGAACCAGTCACGACATTGTTGAGTCTGGCCTTGAAAAAGACAGGAATGGTAGCTGCAGGGACATTGAAATCACAAACACCTGTGAACCATACTAGGCCTTCTGATATTCATGTTAACTTGGCCTCCTCAAAGGTGCTCTTTTTAACCAGCCTTGTGTACCTCACTCCCCTATGTCCTGTCTCGGTCCTTACAACCAACAGAGAGCACCCTCTCAGCAAATTTTCAAGCACCAAATCTAAATGAGAAGGGAACTGGTGGCAACTCCATAGTTATGAAACTACCTTCCCCAGAAGTGAGAAGATATAGAGCACTACAACTTATATTAATGTCTCATTATGGAACTCCCATATATCAACCACTCTTTCAATTACGCTTTCAGTACTGACTCCAGACTTCCACACACACAGAGATGAAGACACAGGAACACCAAAACTTCTGTTTGATATGGTGATGAGTCTTGTAGGATTGGTGCACAAACCAAAACCAAAACCAAAAAAGTGGGTAGCCGTATTGCTCCCGAGCAACATCCTCAAACAGAAGCTGTGTAATACTTTATATCATGACCAGCCGAAATAAAATGCCTGGTGCACGCTTTCAAGTGTCAAATTTTTGGTGTATTCCCAAAGCACTCTCATATTCCCTATGCTCACCGAGGTCAACAACGATTATTGCACAAGAGGCAGACAGAGAGACTTCAGAGGCATTGCCTTAAGATTCCCCACACACACACTTGTCTTGCTTCTTAACATCCAGCCTGAGGAAGAGCTTAGGAGAACTCAAAAGCTTGCACAATGTGTTGTGTTAGTTTGATTGGTCTCAGTAAGGGGTGGTGGTGCTTAGGAACGAGGGATGTAGGGTTTGTGACTCAGGAAGGAGAGTGGCTGTGCTGGGAGAGCACTTGCTTTACAAGATGAAGTTCCCAAGTTCAATATCCCATACTCCCGCATTAAAGGATGTTAGGTAGCAGATGCTGGGAAAGATTATCTAAAAGCTGCTGCCAGCTAGAACAGACAATACTGAACAACAGGAGGCCAGTGATTGGACTTATAACAAGGCCATATGGCCATAAGAAATTGTTGTCCAATGTAACTGTACCATAATTAGGGTGTCACAGTGGTTCAGTGGTTAAGACACTGAACTGCAGACTGGAAGATTGGTAGTTTGATAGTTCGAGACCTGAGTGCCGTGTGATGGAGTGAGCTCCTGTCTCTGTTCCCAGCTCCTGCCAACGTAACAGTTTGAAAGCAAGAAACTGTAAGTAAATAAATAGGTACCGCTTTGGTGGGAAGGTAACAGTCTTCCATGTGCCTCGGCATCTAGTCCTGGCGGCCACACGACCACATAGAAGCCTTCAGACAGTTCTAGCTCTTCAGCTTGGAAACAGAGATGAGCACCACCCCCTAGAGTCAAATTTGGCTGGCTTTCGAGCGAGGGAAACCTTTACCTTTAGTATAGCATGGGGCAATTCAATGATTTCTGGTTTTTGCTTAGTTTATTATATGCATTATGCTACTATACTGCATTTTTAAATTTGTTATCCACCTTGAGGCTGAGCAAGAAAAGCAGACAATAAATGAAGTAAGTAAAGTTTGAAAATGAGATAGCAAACAATGGTGAATTATCAGAAAGAAGAAAGCAAGGAATAAAGTTTTTAAGAAACCCTTAAAGAGAAATAATTAGCAATTAAGGATTAATTACACATAAATGACCCATACAAGTAGGAGCCACGGATTTGTAGGATATTTAACTACATGAAGAAGAAACCTTCTGCCAAGCAACTCCGTTAACAGTCTTCAGCCATTCACACACATTGTTATGTTTTCCTATGGTACTATAAACTCAGTTCTAAGATATAAGAGCCGCACTATCGTTAACACATTTGGGATATCACAGTACAGAATACCCAGGGTTAAAGAGAAACACCTACACTCCATTCCAGTGCCATTCTCGGCTCTTTCGTTGGCCCGTTGGAGATGGCAATGTTGAGATTTTGAACAGGAGCCAAATGTTGAAGACCAGACCTGGAGATTGCTTTCCTGAAAGAGAAGAAGAAGAAAAAGAAATCTAAAATGTCATAAATGGGAGATAAACTGGCGGAAAGCAGTTATGCCTCTTACATCACATTCATTGAATCTGCAATGTTCTTCATTCATTAAGTTTTCAATCCTATACATGTTCACCTAGGAGTAAACCTCACTGCACTAAATGGAAATTATTTCTGAGCAAACATGCACCTGGATCAAGCTGTGTAGGAAAAACAGTGTATCACGTGGCTGTGGTTCTGCAAGACAGAGGCTATCGGAAATGATGATCTCTATACTTCTGTGGATTATCATTGACTAATTTTGTACGTTGTCCTAGGACGTATCTGCACAACAAAACCGTTTCGTGATCATTCTTTTTCTGTAGCAGTAGAAAAGAGCAAGAGTCCAGTAGCACCTTAAGAACAACAACTTTTGTGGCAGGGGATGAGCATTTGTGAGTCACATCAGGTATCTGAAGAAGTGAGCCGTGACTCACGAAAGCTCCTACCCTGCCACAAATTTTACTAACTAAAGTCTACTGTCGTTAACGTGCTACTGGACTCTTGCTCTTTTTTACTGCTACACAGGGCATTTTTGGTAGAAAAAGCCCAGCAGGAACTCATTAGCATAATAGGCCACACCCAACAGCAAAAAACTTATTAGCATATCAGGCCACACCCCTGACAGCACAGCTCCCTCCCAGGATTGGTTTCCCCAGGTGCCCCTCGGCTTGCAGGGCGCATGGGGAACCCGAGGGAAGGAAGGCAGTTTCTGGATTGGCTTCCCCAGGCATCCCACAGCTGCAGGGGACCTGGGGAACCCAAGGAGGGGAGGCAGTTTAAACTGGATTGGCTTGGCTTCCCCAGGCACCCTCCGGCTTGCGAGGCACCTGGGGAACCCGAGGGGGGGAGGCTGTGGGGGTGGTCAACTTGGAGGCCAGCCGGAACTCCGTTCCTGTGTGTTCCTGCCCAAAAACAGCCCTGCTGCTACAGACTAACATGGCTACCCATCATGATATGTTCTTAGGGGGAAACCCTGTAATTTAAATTGGCATAAAACTAATAAAAGTTTGTAGTGAAAATAGTGTGTGTGTGTGTGTGCATGCGCATGCACACCCATGCCTGGAAGTCATGGTGACCTCTGGTGACTCCTTTTGGGGCATGGAGGATGTTCAAAGAAGTGGCTTGATAGCCTGCCTCTGCTTCTCCCGGCCCTAGTATTCTGTGGAGGTCCCACATCAAAATACTTGCAAGTGTCAGCCCTGCTTAACATCCGAGATCTAAAGAGATCAGGCTTGCCTGGGCTGTGAAAACAGCTCTTAATGTTTTCTTCCTCATTTATTTATTTATATTTATACCATGTCCCCCCCCCCCAAATTGGGGACCCAAATTAGGTTACAACCAGCATTCCCTCTAAGCTGAGTTAGTGTGAGCTAGCTTGCAGTTTTTTAGCCTCCAGCTCACACATTTTTGTCTTTGCTCAGGAAGAAGGATGGCCCCAGAGCAAACTAATTTATGCCGCAGCCAAATCACTCACTCACAGCTTTAATGCCGGTAACTCACAAAGTAGAATTTTTGCTCACAAGACTCCACAGCTTAGAGGGAGCATTGGTTGCAACATTGTTCTTCCCTCTTGTATTTTCTCCCCACAAGCACCACTCTGTGGAGGTTAAGCTGAGAAAAAGTGACTGAGTAAGGTCACACAGCAAGTTTCCATGGCAGAGTGGGAATCTGAACATGGGTAGCTCAGATGCTAGTCCTGCATCACTACACCATGCCATTTCTCCCCACATACACACACACAAATCTACTTGTTCCTCAGGGCTGAACAGGAAATGTGTCACCATGCTTCCTGGCTGGAGTTCCCACATTCCTCTCTCCATGTTCACTACTGACCCTTAGTCTTGCCCTGAAGTAACTCATTAGGTGTAGACAGTTCAGTAGGTGAGGCTCTATACCTTTAAGCTGCCTGAGTTGTCAGCTTGGTATTAGCCCTGCCGTCTTTAAAAGTAGCATGCCACCGCAATATTTAACAGGTGAAGCTTTTCTTGCTATGTTTCTCTGTTATGGAGATATGTGGTTGAAAACCCTTCCCCACCAACTAGATTTCTTTGCCTGGCTACTGTTAGAAACACCAGAGCAAGAGCAGCCAGTCAGTATCTGCTAGTGAAGCTTTCCCAGGCATGGAGATGCAGAACTGAGGAAAAGCTTCATCTATTATTTTCTGCTTTGTGTAGCTGATAAAGTCACAGAGCTTCTGCAGCTATTTAAAAAACCTGGTTGGGTGTAACCCAGGAACCTTAGATGGTTGGCTCAAGAGACTATAGATAGAAACAAACAGAGACCCATCTGGAACTGTGGCCCAAGGGTAACTGGCACTTTTATTTCCCTGGCAACAGAGCAGTTCAAAAGATGTATTTTTCTAGTCAATGTGAAGAGCCAACATTGTGTCACCATATTTGGATGGTATTTAAGAGGTGGAAAGCAATGTTTGTGTACTCCTCAGGCCTCCAAGCCAACAGCCATGTCATTTAGCCTCATAGTTGAAAGCTCGTGTAACAAAAAAGGTCTTAACCAACAATGTCATTTTTTTGCTCTTTTTCGGGGGGGGGGGGGGAAGGATTGTCAGCTGAAGCATGCAAGCTAATTAGTTGGAGTCCACAGGTCCCGTTCCCATTCCCCAGTTGGACAGCAAGTTGTTTAGCCAACATTTTAATGAACATTATAAAGCCACAGAGATGGAAGAAGCACAATGAGTCATTTTGTCAGGTCCACTCTGTAAGGATGGCTGTCCTGTGCCTGTAATGCCTCCAAGGGAGGGGCCACAAAGAGCCAGTGTAGAGGACAGAGGGTTGTTGAACATGGTAAGAAGACATTTGGGTCCATAACCCTGCTCCACCATGAGAATCATGACCAACTAGATGAGACAGGGACATCCTTGTGTATTGCTTCATGTGTCCTCCTGCGTACGTGGAGACAACAGGAGATGGGTGGTCTAATAGCTACAGAATATTGAGAACCCAGATGAGAGGAACTCCCTGCTGTTCTTCACTGCTTTAAGAACACTTTTTCTTCCAGCCAAGCTCACTTTGATATCACAGCCGGGCTTGGAGAAAAATGTTCCAGGCATTATGCCAAAGGTAAGTCATGGGGTGCTGATGTAACACCCCGCCCCCCCATTTTTCCACATGAATGGCAGGCATATGAATGCCACTGTCCTGTCTAGTTTGGCCCACAAAGAATACCACTGGGCATTTCACTGTCTCTTGTCTTTACCAACTTCACAGCTGCAGTGAGAGTAAGTAGGACACCAACCTCACTGTAAGCTCCCTGGAGCTTGAAGGCTGGGAGAAAAATATGACAAATATCTGTGGTAGAGCATTCAGTCTATGTAAGCTGAGTATCCCAGGTTCAATTAATGGCATCTCTAGCTAAAAGTTCTGAAGTAGCCAAACCTGGGGAAGTCACTTCCAGAGACGAGGAGGAAGAGGAGGAGGACAAGGAGAAGGAGATTGGATTTATACCCCACCCTTCACTTGAAGTCTCAGAGCAGCTTCCAAACTCCTTTCCCTTCCCCTCCCCACAACAGACACCCTGTGAGGTAGGTGGGGCTGAGAGAGCTCTCAGAGAACTGCTCGAGAGAACAGCTCTGAAAGAACTGTGGCTGACCCAAGGTCACGCAGCAGCTGCATGTGAAGGAGTGGGGAATCAAACCTGTTTCTCCCAGATTAGAGTCTGCGCACTTAGCCACTACACCAAACTGGCTAGAGGAAAGAGACTGCACTCAGCAGTGGGCAAATGGACCAATGATCCAACTCCATGTAAGTCAGATCCCACCCTACATGAACACGCAAACCTCTTTATGTTTTTTATTACGTGCAAAAGGTGTCTGTTAAACTAAACTGATGAAATTTGGTGGCTTTGGTAATTAACTAGTAATTTTTAGCATTTAGAAGACCCTGGAGCAAAGGTAAGAAAATTCTAACATTTAACAGTAAACCACATTCACATAGAGAAATATCATTTTTTGTTCCATCATTTTTTTTTACCAATCAAGGAAATTACCATACCAGGGCTACAAATCTCAAAAACAATCTTCACACACAAACATACCTGGCATTTCCTTCTGAATCCCCTAAAATGCTAATATCAAAAATGTTCGTGCCACAAGGACTTTTTCATGACATTTACAGCCATAGCATGGTAAATATCCTTTACTGGGAGATGATGGAAATGAAAATGACATTTGGAAATTTCAGTTGGCAGTGTGGGTTATTGGCAAACGCCAGAATTTTCTATTTCCCTTTGGGCTTCTTAAAAATCTTAACAATCGCCAGTATATTGTCAACATCCACCAAGGTTTTGACTCCTGTAACAACATACATATATAAGCAAACCCTTCACTCATATAGTCAGCAATAGGCTTTGACTCGGCTGGCAGTCTCTCTCATGCTGAACATGAGCTTGTTGCAGAAGTGCTTCTTCTGGATCCAGAGGAATCAGTGTGACTTCCTGTAAATGCCATAAATGCTGTTGGATACAGCATCACCCAAAGGCACTTCCAACAAATGCCAAACAATTCCCATGCCAGTAATTTCACCCTCAGCTTCTAGTAAGTCATGTGGAAGCTCAACATGCTCTTATTTGGATCCCACGGCTGTCCCTGGCCCTGCATCCAGTTAGGTATCCTGTTCTGTGTAGGTATGAGGAGCATCAGAAGCTGAAGTTGTCTTATAGCCATTGTCCCATCTAGCTCAGTATTGTTTGTGCTAAGGGGTACCAGTTTTTCAGGATCTCAGAAACCATTCCCAACCCCAGTAAGTTGAGACTGTCTAACTAGAAATGGCAAGAACTGACCATGGAACTCCTGCCTGCAGTGAATAGGCTTTACTATTGAACTAACACTCTTCCCCAAACCATGTGTGTATAAGAAAAACAGAGAGAAAGGATGTGTGTGTATCAGTATCAACCTCTTCTTGTATACGCAGTTGAGGTACACATAAGCTGTTTCCATAGATGAATTAATAATTACACTGATTAGGCTTTATAGAACTATCCTAATCAATTGTTTAAATGTTTCTGTATTTCACTGTCTGGTAATAATGCTATCTTGCTGTTAACAGTGAATGTTGTTGAATATTCATTTTGGTAGCAAGTAACTGAAAATCAATTTTTTTAAAAAATTAAGAACGTTCTTAGACTGCACTCACCAAAGGAGGGCAGTCAGAGATCATTCATATCTGAGTTGGTCTGAGATGCCGAGATACCAGTCCATGTGAAGGGTGTACCGTGCAGTGTGATGAGGCAAAACAAAAACTGCAGCACCTTCTGAGAGCAAGGATATCCTACTTCCATAGGAGCAGGCCACTTCACACGAATTGTTACTTGCTTGCATCAAAGTCAATTCTTAATGTATGAATCGGCTTCCAAGGGGGGTTCAAAGGAATATCTGAAGCTGAGATCCCTTTAAGTAGATGTGTGCTCCTCTAGCCCCTAATTGTTTACAACATCCAGTGCCAATCATATGAAGAAAGCAAGTGGTACTCATTTCAGCAAGCAGAACAAATTCAGAAGGTGTGAGAGTCAAGGAGAATTCTTTGCCAACTACAACTCAAAATATGGACCAGTGTCTGCCTTCAAAACCATAGTGTTTGCCCAAAAACTAGAGCATCATCCCCTATGTCCCCGATGTGATAACTTCATTTCCAGGTGATGTCATTGTGACAAGGACATTGCAGAGTGATGTACCTGTTCAGAAGTGGGGTTTCCACCACTGACCAGCTGGCCAGCAGTGGTACGGAGCCCCAGAAATCAGGGGAAACCCCACCCAGACTAGGGGTCTGGCAACCCTAATCTGCCTGTTTGCAGATCACATAAACCATATATCAGCAGATCCAACAATAAGAATCACATCTTAGTCCATTATAACCTATCAGTCCCCCATTTCAGGAGCATCCAGTTTGTTAGCAGATCATTACAACATCTTTAGTTTTAAGAGCATATTCTAAAAATCAGATTGAAAGAGAACAAGCACCACAGTTTTCAAAATTTTCCCATATGAAAAAAGATTAATATATAGTGATAGTTATATCACTACCAGTAGGATCCAGCCAGCCTGTTTACTCAATCTTGCACAATTCTCTTCCTTACTACAGCCTCCATGCCTCATGGTGTTGTACATGGAGGTCACATGGTCCCCAGCCTAGTCAAAGTAGAACCGTCCTTCCTTTTTCACCAATAGAAAAGCTGGTTGGATCTAACCCTACATTTCCAGACATGCTTCTATGCTTCCTTGTTATCCTCCGGGTGGCTTCTCATATGGGTTCATGTTGTAAGTATATCTATATATTCAAGGACAATGCTGCAGACAAATAAAAGACAGAGGCTTCCAGAATTCTTGAAGTAAAATGCGCTCTGGGTAGTATGGTCAACCCTAGTTGGCACCCCAGTGGGAGAAACTGGGAGCAGGGGATTTGGCATAACACACCCCATTTCCTCTTCTGTAGCACTGTCAAAGAGAGACAGAAAATGGGAACCCAGGATGGGAGTTTTGTCCTTCATAACTCGGGGGGGTCCTCTCTTCACAATTAAACCAGCATTATATGATATATGTGAATAAGCCCCACCAGGCATTTTTGTTCTTTAAAAAAATTCAAACTATACTCAGTAGCCGACAATAATCTCAAACTTAAGAAAAACCACAATCAAAAACATTCATACATTAAAATTAAACGATTAACAGTGTAACAACAGTTTAAAAAACGCCTTTGATTGTACAAACAGGAAGGAAAACTCACACTTTCAATTAAAATTTTGAGCTAAAAGTAGGGATGCTAGCTTCCAGGTGGGACCTAGGGATCCCCCAAAATTACAGCTCATCTCCAGACTACAGAGATCAGTTTCCCCAGAGAAAATGGATGCTTTGGAGCATGGACTCTATGGTACTGTACCCCACTAAAGTCCCTGTTCTCCCCAGGCTCCACCCCCCAAGTCTCCAGGAATTTTCCAGCCTGGAGCTGGCAACTCTACCCTCCTATCCCCTGCTGATGGCCAGGGGGGACCTGGCAACCCTAGAAATGAACACTTTAGACTGGCACCTTAGTACCAACTGAAGCACTCAAATCATTTCCAAGGGCAGCCTCACCCACACAAAGTTCATTGCTTTAACCTAAGGTGGATGGGATCAGGACATGAATAGCTATGGCCAAGTCATGTCTCCTGAGGGAAGGCTTCACAGCTGGTGCACCAGCCTAAACTGGACAAAGGCACTACAAGTCACAAAGGAGACCTGTGTCTCCAGCTGTAATTCAGGGTCAAAACACCTCCAAGCTACAAACCAGATATTTCCAAAGGTATTTGATCACCACCTATTACAGGCTGCTTCTATATTCCTCCACTGGCTTTATTATTGACCTACAGCCCCTCAGTTTTGTTTGGACTGGGCTTCAGTTTATAGGTCTTCATCCAGCTTATTAACTGCCTCCAAGTTCCAATCCAGACCACCTCCTGACCTGATGAAAAAGGGTGACAGAGCTGAATGAACAATGAACACATGTAACTACGACTAATTTATTTTAAAACTTATACTTTATTAACCAATAACATGGCGTCAATGTGCAACCAGCTCATGGAGACCCCCTTCCATGGGGTGTTCCAGGCATGAGAGGAGCAGAGATGGTTTGCCATTGCCTTCCCCCATGTAGCAACCCCAGTTTTCCTTGGAGGTCTCCATTCCAAGATACTGTGACCAACCCTGTTTAGCTCCGAAGCCCTGACAAGTTAAGGCAAAACTGAGCTATTGGGGCTGCTGGCAGTGTTCCCTCTAAGCTGAGTTAGTGTGAGCTAGCTCACAGTTTTTTAGCCTTCAGCTCACACATTTTTGTCTTAGCTCAGGAAGGATGGCTCCAGAGCAAACTAATTGATGCAGTAGCCAGATCGCTCACTCACAACTTTAGTGCCAGTAGCTCACAAAGTAAATTTTTGCTCACAAGACTCTACAGCTTAGAGGGAGCATTGGCTGCTGGTGGGTTGTTCAGGATGCTACACTTTATTGCTGGTGGTGGAAAATGCCGTCAAGTCATAGCTAACTTATGGCAACTCCATAGGGTTTTCAAGGCAAGAGATGTTCAGAGGTAGTTTGCCACTGCCTGCCGCCACATCACGAATACAGTATTCCATGGAGATCTCCCATCCAAATACTAGCCAGGGCCAGCCCTGTTTAGCTTCCAAAATCTGATGAGATCAGGCTAGCCTGGGCTCCTATGCTTTATTAAAGGTTTCCCTTGCTTGAAAGCTAGTCAAATCCAACTCTAGGGGGCGGTGCTCATCTCCATTTCCAAGCCAAAGAGCCAGCGCTGTCCAAAGATTTCTCTGTGGTCATGTGGCCGGCGTGACTAAATGCCGAGGCACACGGAATGCTGTTACCTTCCCACCGAAGCGGCACCTATTTACCTATTTGCAATTTCTTGCTTTCGGACTGCCAGTTTGGCAGGAGCTGGGGCCAGAGACGGAAGCCCACTCCGTCACACTGCACTCGGGTCTTGAACTGCTGAGCTACTGACCTTCCAGTCTGCAGCTCAGCGTCTTGACCACTGAGCCATGGCAGCCCCTATTTATTACTATTTATTACACTTATGTAAGTAAGATGACATGTTGATGCATCTTAGTTGAATGATAATATTGGACGGAAGGAATCCCACACAATTGCAACGATTAGGATGGACTGTGTACTGCCCATGCAACCATAAATGATAAGAACTCAGAGGAAATACAGGCAAATCCACACCTACCTATGCCGGCTCATTCGGTTCTTCTAACATTACTGGATCAATATGGAAGCCAGTTCAGAAGAAGATGCAAGGCGCCGCTCTGGCAATGTAGGACTCACGTGTTACTCAAATCTGGGCAGGAAAATTTCCACTGCTGTGCAATCTGGAGGGTTCATAGCACCACCCTGGCACTGACTGTAACTGACTTGTATACGCGTTCAAGAAAGTTAATTACTCGGATTGGCTCTCTAAGATTCCAAAGCTGATTATATCCACCCCTACTTACGAAATCTGGGACGCTGGCAGCAGTCACAAGGGACTGGATATCAGGAAGAAAATAATTAATAATTGATGGGTACAAACATGGTGAACTTTGCAAGCAATATCTTCCACAGAAATCATTGTTAGAGAAAACACTGAGCTGTCTTGTGTTATTTGCTACAACTCATTCAAAACAATCAGATCCTGGAATGGATTTCACTGGCATCAAATTGTCCACCAGCCTCTAATAATAAGCTGTCCAATGCATCATCCCCAGTTTATAAAGTAAACATGCCTGATGAATGGTTACAGACGGTCCAATGTCAGACACCAGATACAGTTTCAAGTCAGGATTAGGAGGTGAACCCTCTTGTAACAAAATCTCATACTTGACCCCAGCCTCCTGAAAGGTGATCCAGTGATGGAGAACTTTCCAAGAGGGTGTCTGGCTACATGTTTCAAAAACAATATTTCCTAGATCTGCCAGGCAAAGATTTATGGTTTTGAATTTGAGAAGTAAACAATGCTCAGCTACTGTGAGGACATTTCATAAACCAGTTTTAATCATCTCATATCATCTCATCTCATCTCATAGGTGAGATGTGGATTGCATGTCAACAACAACAGAAAGATCTCTCAGAGCAAAAGCTGTGATCTACAAGAATATGCATGTCAGTGGGCTTTTCTGGTTAAAACCCTTTAACTGCTACTTATACTCAGGTTTGAAAGCAGCTTATGGGCTTGCCATATGAGCTGCTATTTAGAAAAACCCTTGGGCAGAAAAGCACACACAAATGCAACAGAAGTAATTTTCCTGTTGGTAGATCTTATGTTCATCTAAGTCAAGGGAGCAGGCATATGTGCATTTGTCATGATGGAAATTTATCTTCTCCCAGGCAAGCTGCTCCTCCCCATTATCCAGGACTCACATGATGCCTTCATCACAAATTGCCACACGGTACAACAACCAGCTCAGCAAACAATTTCTGTATGTACTTTGTACAACTCATGCCAGTTGCTTTCTGCCATAAAGTGTGGCTTCTGGGGTCAGGGAAGTGCCAGGGTTCTGTGGATTTCTACTCATTGTGCCTGAAGCTTTTTAATCACAGATTGGCAGGCTTATGCAAATCCTAGAATGAGAAAGAATTTGGAGTTGGGGATGAAGAACATAAGAAGAGCCAGGCTGGATCAGACCGAAGGCCCATCTAGTCCGGCATTCTGTTCACACAGTGATCGGCCAGCTACCTCTAGGAAGATTGCAACAGCATCACCCTGCCTGCGCATCCTGCCCAGCAACTAGTTTAAAGAGGCACAGACTACCTCTGGAACTGGTGGGAGCAGGTATTAGGGTTACCAGTCCCCAGGTCCCGGTAAATTTGGCATGTTGTGAGTGGGGCCTCTATCGTTTGAGGGAAAAGCATAGCCTCTCCTCCCACAATGTGTCTGGCGCAATGATGTCACCTGGAGGTGATGCACCAGGCACATTGGCATGAACATGGCACTTTGGGGGCGGGGTTCCTCTTGCCGGCTGGATCTGGGTTGGCAGACTGGGGGCCTTGAAAGTGGACAAACCTCCAGTGGGGGAATGACAAGCCTACCACATCCTGTGGTAGCAAGTTCCACAGATTAACTATGCGCTGTATGAACAAATTACTTCCTTTTGTCTGTGCTGTATCTCCAACGCTTCACCTTCAGTGGATGAGCCCTTGTTCTAGTATTACAGGAGAGGGAGGATAGCTTCTCCCTGTCCACTCTCTCCATGCCATGCATCATTTTATAAGTCTCTATCATGTCTTTCCCTTATTCACCTTTTTTTCTAGGTGAAACAGCCCTCAGCGTTTTAACTGATTCTCATAGGGCAGCTGCTCCAGCCCTCTGATCACTTTGGTTGCTCTTTTCTGCACCTTTTCAAGCTCTACAATATTTTTTTCTCAGGTGCAGTGACCAGAGCTGAACACAATATTCCAAGTGCGGTCTCACCATAGATTTGCATAAGGGTGGTACGACAGTCACATTTTTATCCTCTGTTCCAGTTCTATGGTATTCTCTTCATTCCTATTCCTGTTCTGTGGCCAGCATGGAATTTGCCTTTTCCACTGCAGCTGCATACAGGGTCAACATTTTCATCAATCAAAACAACATAGTAATCCGTGGAGTGTCAGGAGTTAGAACAGGGTCTACTTGCCCTAACCTATAACACATGTGCATAAGCACTGGCCACTGTGACATTTGGATCCAGAACTGTAAATGTCCTCAATCCAGCCAACTTGTGCATTCCTACTTTGTTTATATGAGACACCTCACTCTCACATTTTGAGATCTACTGGGGAGATTTTAGCTGTGTTCAGACCAGCATTTTGGCCCAGCACAGTTGCTCTTCCCAAACGGATTAAATAGGCTTGGTCACAGATCCACATCTGTCAACCATTCCGCAGTCATACACATCCTGCCGTACGATGATTTGGAAACGGAGTAAATAGCCAACACGTAACATGTGGTGCTTTCATTTCCCTGTGCATTCATCATGTGTGGGCAGATGTCCGGAAGTGGGGGAGCACATGCAAAATGGATTGGTGATCTGAGCCCACCAATCCGTTACAGGAAGATGTTTCATTTTCCCCCATGTGCATAAGTGCCTAGGCGCCCCATAGCCATCCAGCACCGCACGGACACCTAAGCGCTCAAGGCAAGCGCAGCCGTCTGCAGTGGCAGAGACCTCCTCATGCCATGGTGTACAGTCCCTGCATGGGGGGGGGGGGGGGGGGCATACGGCTCAAGCTGCTGTCGACTCACACTTACAACCCTTGCCTGGCTTCTAGTTCCAGGTATTCAACTTCTACCTGGCCAGTGTTCTTGGAGCCACACACCCAGTATGGCAGCTGTCAGAGGAGCATGTGAACACTCCACCATGGCCCCCACACAACACGAAGTCACCTTGAAGTGCAGTGTCTGACCGATATTCTCCATCCCCGATTGGAGCAGAGATATTTAACCCACCCTCAAATCGCTCCAAGCTGCCAGTCTGACTGCAGCCTTTGTCCCGTGACCTACTTTGCCCTAAGACCTCTGCCATTTTCTGGGCTTGGAAATAGCTGAGCTCTTCCTATTGCATCCCAGTTTTATGGAGCACCCTGCCAAGGAATGCGCAGAGCCTAAGCCCTATTTGATGCAACTGCATTTCAGAAGCCTTGTGAAAGCATTCCTCTTCATAAAAGCAATCAGTACCCCTTCTGCCTTACAATTTGGGCTGCTGATCTGTTCATAAAGGATTTTAAAATCTATTTTCATGTGGCCATTCACATTCTGCACGAGCCATTGCCTCAAGAAATGCCTATAATATACAGAGGCGGCTATGGCAGTCAGACACAGTCACTGAAGTCTGAAATTTGAAGCTGCTAAAGTTTTGGGGGAGGGGGAATGACATGAGGGCGATGGAATACTTGGAAGGGAAGAAAGGGGAAAGGAAGGGGGGAAAGTTGGTAGTTCAGTGACTGTACTGTAAGTAAGGTAAAGGGTGCCATTGAGTCACAAACAACTCATGGTAATCCCATGAAGTTCTATCTCATGGGGTTTTTCAAAACAAGGGATGAACAGAAGCGGTCTGCCATTGCCTTCCTCTGCATAGCAGCCCCAGTCTTCCTTGGTCGTCTCCATCCAAGTACTGACCCCAAGCCAAAGTCTGGGACTTCTTCATATTTGACAAAATTGCTGATAAGGTACAACACGATGACGAAACAGAAACGGGCAAAAGCCCAATGACTAAATGGACCCCTCTACTTGCCTATAACACAAAAGAAGGTCTAAGTTCACTTCCCAAAGCATGGGCAAATACCTCTTCATTATATCTATTTTTTTAGTCAGCTTGTAATGTGAAGGCTGCTAAACTAAAGGGGGAAGGGGGGAAACAACTATTAATGTTCGATATTTCAATTTCTTTTGTGAACATTGTTTTCACTACTGACGTTAGCTACAGCATAACTTTGACTCATCTCTTCCGTTTTCCATTAAACTGTACTATTGATTTTATATTGATTTATGTTGATTTTATAAAGTCCTATCCCTCACTCCAAGAACCTTTTGTTAATGAGAAGCCATTGTAAATGACCTAAATAAATAACTAATAAAAATACAGGTTCTAAGCAGCCTGAAATAAAGCAACACGAAGTCTCCCTTTAGAAATGAGGAGAGCAAGAAAGGACACCAAGTCATTTGAGTAACTAACAAAATCAACAGGCTCGGCTTACATCATTTCCATTGATCATTTGCTTTTCGGGTTGAACAGTAACATGGATTACGCTCAGTGACTTCTCCTACCAATGGTTCTCCCATTACCACCATGAGAAGAGAGGAGGCCACAATAGAAAGGTAATTACTTGACTAACAAGACTGAAAAGGCAGCCAGAATGCAAAAGCAATCATCTGACAAGTAAGACCAAAAAAAACAAAATGGCTGCAGAATAATGCACAAGAAGCTGTTTTGATATTTATATGGACTAAAAGTGAGGAAAGAATCTGTAGCTGTCTCCTATGTACTGACACGATGCATACAATATATAAGGTGGGTGGGAATCTAATAGTGTCTCTGCCTCTGCATTTAAGGAAACCTGTGCATTTCTCCTCCCCCTTCCCTTTCATTTTATTGCAAAATCAAGCAAGGTTCAGCTTATTATTAGATCAAAAGAATATAGTTGCATTTGAGAGGATAAATTGGTAACCTAACCATTGTGGTGTTGGTTTTTTCCCCTCACTCCTTCCCAATACTCTGACTTGTAGAAGTCTGCAAACGGAACTCCTTGGAGTACAGAGCTCTGCCTGAATCTTTAGACTATAAAAAGGCAATTAGTCAACAGCACTGAGCTCATTAAACTATCCCCCAGGACGTTAATAATACCTATTTGGAAAAAAGAAAGGCTGTGTGCTGTTTAAATATTGTACATATTTGGTAGACTAATACCTTTTTGCTCATCATTTTCTGTTCATGTATTACCTAGGCTGGACTCATTTACCAATTTTATTGCCCCAAAACATTTTTTTCTTTGGGTTAATGCTCCCAGACAAGATATTTGTACATCCTAAGAGAAGCTAGCAATTTTTACATGGTGATTTCCAGGATGGAATGATGGCTCAATTACAGTCAGTGAATGAATTCCCATACTCTACAATGATTCTGGTTTCTTCCAGTTCTACCCAAAGCCATCAAGGAAAAAAGATCTCCACATCCTTTGAGTGGCCAGAGGTAGGCCCAGTTTGTGTAACCGTGTGAAGGCTATTCCAGTTTCATCCTAGCAAGCCTCTCCAAGCCCTGAGAATATGTTTTCACAAATAAAACTATCTGCCCCAAAACAGATACCGTATCCCCAGACTGATGCAGCAGGCTCTTATCCACAAAAGCTTGCACCACAATAAATCTGTTTGTCTTTAAGGCACCACTGTACTCTTTTTGTTTGTTTGTTTCAATGTAATTCAAGACAATCTGTCCAAGGCTACACATGCAAGAGCTTACAGCTCAACCCTGCAAAGAGAAAAATACAATCAAATGAAATGAGCAATTCCAGTTCCTAGATCAGACTTGTCAGTTTTGAGAAATGCACACCCATTTCAGCATATGTCGGGATTGAGTTGACTGATTTAGCTGTGAAAGTGGATAAGATGGATTTTGTTTTTGCAGAAAGTGTCTCAGTTATTCCCATTATTTTTCAATCCAATAAATGAAAAAAAATCAAGGAGCTCTTTTATTTAAACCAGAATTTTTGGCACTATTCGCCTGACTACTTTTCTTTCTTTTTTTTCCTTTTTCCTTGTGTGTTTCTTTCTAAAGGATAAAGTGAATGAGGCATGCAATCACTTGCCATCTGGGACAAAGTAAAAAGAACTCAGGAAAAAACTGCAAACCCTTTAATTAAAGATGCTTCCCTCCCTACATTTTAGACATCAGCTCTTTTAATACCACCTTGCTTTGCTGGGTTGCCAGCCTCCAGGTGGGGCCTGGGGATCTCCCACTTTTACAACTGATCTCCAGCTAACAGAGATCAGCTCCCCTGGAGGAAATGGCTGCTTTGAAGGGTGGACTCTATGGCATTGTACCCTGCTGAGGCCCCTTCCCTCCACCAACCCCACCCTGTCCCGGATCCACTCCCAAAGTCTCCAGGTATTTTCCAACCCAGACCTGGCAACCCTACTTTGCTCTTTTAAAAAAATGCACCTCACAATCCATGACCATCAGGTTGAGAGAGCAAAATAGGAGGACGAGGACCCTGTAGCTGCTCTGAGGTCCCTGTAAGGATAGAATTTTTAAAAAATACATCAAAAAAATAGATATCACTCTTATGTCCTGCACTTCTTTTAAGCTGCTCTGTGTGGTGACCATGGGGTTAACCCCTTTGAGGTTACTATATTTTTCTTCACAATAATCCTGCAAGGTAGGTTACATTGACAGATACTGAGTGGGTCAAAGTCTGCCAGAGAAGCAGCTTGGTGTAGTGGCTAGGGGAGGGGCTCTAATCTGAAGGACTGGGTTTGATTCCCCACTTCTCCTCCACATGGAGCCAGCTGGATGTTGGGTTGTCAGATCCCCCAGTCCCATAGGGCTTTCCTGATTTGGGGGGGGGGGCTCTTTTGTTAGCCTGACTGCTCTATTATATTATCAATATAGGGGGAATATTAGCTCTTAATAATCAGCAGTAGGCATTAAGGATCAGCACCTGTATATGCAGAGGTTGCTAGCCTCTTCCAGACAAACCAAGGAATTGACAAGGAGACTGTTATCAGTATAAAAAGGTTTTCTTTTATTTAAAGAATAAAAGGTGACTTATTCAAGTGTTACAGAAATGTTCACACATTCATACAGTTCTAGGAAGTCAGACAGAATAAAAGGGACGGTTGCATAATTAGGAAATCATTGGTATACTATATTTACCTGTACAGAGAGAGTTGGTGTGTTCCTGCTGGAGAAACAAGGTGAGTTTATAGGGAATTGGGGGAGGGGGTTGTGAATCAGGAGCCATGGTAGAGTCAGAGCATGGTGAGGGGGGGGGGAGAGAGAGAGTGAGAGAGGGAGGGGACAATGTAAGAGAGAGCGGGCGATGTAAGAGAGAGATATGGTGCTGGGAACTTTCCTTTATTTGGGGCATGGGAGGTGGTCTCTGGGGGCAGGCATAGTCAGATGCCTGTCCTGAGACCACCCCTTAGAAAGTCCACCCACTAGCTCTTGTCCAGTGGAAGAGAGGCTAGGAGGAGTGGTCAGTATTTGATTCTACCTGATGGTCAGAGAGATATCCAGGGCTGGAAACTGACATCATCGGCTAGGAGCATTGTCTTTTAGATGAAGGCAGGACTTTGTGCAGCCAAAACTGGTTCTTCCAGAAAATGTCCTGCTGTCTTCGCATACCTGTGAGAAAATCCTTTGTTGTACTAAATGGGAGGATGGGGGGGGGGGGGAGCCGACGTGTAGAGAGCACATACTGTAATGGTGTCTTGTGAAGACAAGTCTCTGGTTAAAATGACAAGATGGCTATTTCCTGTGTAAGTCTCTTTGTGTTGGGATAAACCTCCTGGCCTGGAGGTGGCAACCTCAGAAAATGGTACTTTAAACCTCTGCTGGAAGCATTTGGAGTCATTTTCCCTCTGGTTACCCCGTCCAACAGTCCATCTCACACCATCAGCAACATAGTTCACTCATTTACACTTATAGATCCCCACAAGAGTTCAGAAAGCATCGTGCTGGCTTACAATTTTCTGTCACCACCTGGCTGGCCAGCGGGGAGGAAGTTCTGTCCCCCAAGAGCAACCACCCAGCAACCCTTACTACAAGATTTAAAGGGCCCTCCAGCTGGCCCTTTAAATCTTGCAGGAGGGAGGGAGGAAGAGGGGTGGCCACATGTACCTGCCCTCCAAACCGCAAATCCGTGGCTTCAAGGGCAAGCACATGTGGCCTCCCCCCTTTCCCAATAGCATTTAAAGAGACTCTTTAAACACTATTGGGAAGAGGCAGGCACTGCGCACCTGCCCTCCAAGCCCCAAAATTGTGACTTGGAGGGCAGGCATGGGCAGCCTCCCCCCCACTTCTTCCCAATAGCATTTAAAGAGACTCTTTAAACACTATTGGGAAGAGGTGGGGGCCGCACACCTGCCCTCCAAGCCCCAAATTGGCAGCTTGGAAGGCAGTTGTGTGGCGGCCCCTCCCACCTCTTGCCAAAAACATTTAAAGGGAAGCTTTAAATGCTTCTGACAAGAAGCAGGGGCCACCATTCCCCAACGTGATGATGTCACTTCTATGTGGCATCACATTGGGGACATCCCTGCTCCCTCCAGTAACGCCCCCCCAAAGTCCCCTACTGGGGACTTGGAAGGACCTGGCAACCCTAGCTGGATGACCTTGGGTCAGTCACAGTTCTCTCAGAGAAGAAGAGGAGGAGGAGATTGGATTTAAACTCCTTTCCCTTCCCCTCTCCATAACAGACACCCTGTGAGGTAGGTGGGGCTGAGAGAGCTCTTTCAAGAACTGCTCTTTCAAGAACAGCTCTGACAGAGCTAGAGAGTGCCCAAGGTCATCCAGCAGCTGCATGTAGAGGAGTGGGGGATCAAACCCAGTTCTCCCAGATTAGAGTCCGCGCACTTAACCACTACACCAAACTGGCTCTGCCCCACCTATCTCACGGAGTGTCTGTTGTGGGGAGAGGAAGGGAATGTGATTGTAAGCTGCTCTGAGACTCCTTCAGGTAGTGAAGAGCGGGGTATAAACTCTTCTCTTCTTCTTATGGCTGAACAGGAATTTGCACTCCTGCATTCAAAGTCCAACACTCTATCCACCGCATCATATTGCTTCTCCTTAGCTCATGTCGTTGTTACCTCTGAATGTAATTTCTGTCCATTAATGAGTATTTTTCCACCCAGCAAAGGTAGCCTATCATTATTTACCGGCACCACAAAAGTACTTCCAAAAGCAGGATGGGTGCAATGCGTACTGCTCTGCATATTTTTTGAGCAAATGATACAAATTTGTATACATGTGTGTCAGACACAATTAAATTCTTCCAGGTTTTCACCAGCAAAAGTTCCCTACTCTAATATCCAGCCTGCCATATTATTGAAATTTTACATTCTTGTCACGGCACATTGCCATGACAACCACAGCCTCTTTTATAGCAACAATAGCATTAGGGCCTATGAGCCCTGAAGAGACGTTAATAAAAATTACTACAAAAGTTTTTATCCCCAAAATGGCATTATAGGCTATAAGGCAATGCCTTGTACACACTCAGGCCAATGCACTGTCTAGCCTCTGAGGCCTCTACATACAGAAAAGAAAGCTAAATAATCCCCAGCCAAAGCCTGTGGCCACCCAGACTGGTCATGCCACTCCGACTGGTCATGCCACAATTCCTTGGGCAACTAGGCAGTCGAAAGAACCACCAGCAAGGCCCCAGTTAGCTTTCAGCCTGACCAGCTGGTGAATTCTTTAAAACAATACTGTCACAGGGTTGCCAGGTCACCAGCAGGAAGTTTGGGGGCGGGATCATTGAGGGGTTTGACATCCTCTCCGCTGCTATATCACTTCTGGGGGAAAACTTGGAAGTGATGATGGGTAGCTGTAGGAATCACTGGAAACTGCAGGGGTTTCCCCGAGAAGTGACATAGCAGCTCACGGGATGGCAACCTCCCCCCTACCCCTGCACTGCCACTTGGAGCAGCAGCAGGCAAGAATGGCTGCTGGCAGATCTAGTCGTGACTGGAGTTAGTTGTATTGCTTGATTTACACGGTATACATGTGAAAACAAAGTTTTATACTTATATTTTCAGTGTCCTTTTATGAGACAATATTTTTTTTAATTGTAAGGGGTGGGGCCTTTTAAACTGACACAGTTTAGGGCCTCAGCATGTCATAAACCAGGCTTGGCCCCAGCTCTGCTCCCAGTGGGCTTCGGCATGAAAAAAAAAAGTGGTAATCATTTGTAATCTGTAACCACCATTTCAGGACCCCTTTTGAAATGGTTAGGGTTGCCAGGTCCCCTTGTCACTCCAATGGGGGAATCTGGGGGGCATTCAGGGGGTGGGTGAGAACTGATGTCATCGCATCGGGAACATTGCGCAGGGACGCTTTGGTATTTGGACAAAATTCTATGGTGTTTTCACCCTCAAACTGTAGAGTTTGCCCAAATACCAAAGCATCCCTGCATGACACCCCCAATATGATGATGTCAGTTCCAGGTAATGTGATTGCATGGAGAACATCGCATGGCAACATCCCTGTTTAGGGGCGGGTTTCCCCCACTGGCCAGCTGGTCCACGTCAGAGAGAAGCCACTGAAACTGGGGGATCCCCCTTGAAGAAATGTTCCCTTGAAGAAAAATAAATTATTCTCTTTCATGTAGAAAAGCAGTGTGTCAGGTGGAAAGGGGCTGACCTTTTTCATCCTGATAAGCTAGCTTTCAACATGCAAAGCCAGCTTTGAAACATCAGCCTCATTCACACCACACTCTGAAGTGGCACAGTTCAATTTCATTGCAGAGGCCACAGAGGCGGAACACGGGACATTATTATACATTGTGCTTTGCCACTGATTTATGATGAGGTGGGGGTAAGGGGTAGGCAGGTGAAATTTTTTAAATGTGCAATGTAATATGTTGGAGGGGATGTGGAATTGCCAAGTCTAAGCAGAGTTGGTACTTATATGGGAGACCACTAAGGAAGCCTTTGTGGAGGCAGGCAATGGCAAACCATCTCTGCTTCTCACTTGCTTAGAAAACCCTCTGGGGTCACCATAAGGTGGCTACAAATTGATAGCACTTTATAGACACACACAATGTGTTGGATTCAGCTGGCTTTCTCTCTCAGTCTTACCCAGTTCTTCCCCTTATTACAGTCCCGACCTCATATGGCTTTTTTCCACAGGGTTGCCAAGTCCGGGTTGGGAAATTCCTGGAGATTTGGGGGCAGGTCCTGATGAAGGTTGGATTTGAGAAGGGAAGGGACCTCATTGTGGTATTATTGTGCATTCTAAATATGTGATTAGAAGTGACTCTTTAAGTCCATGCGCACAACTATATGTGGGTGGGAAGGAAGATGGGGGATTCTACCGCCCATCCTAAATCTCCTACTACAATAGTGTAAGTTCTCAGGGTCTTGAGCAGCCCCATTTTCTCATCTCTTGTATTTTCCCCCTTTCAACTGACTCACAACATCCTGAGGCCAATGAGCATGCATAGACTTATCAGACCATTTTGAGTTTTTCCTCTCTTTTTTTTGCATACCCAGGGATTCCTACCCAATATGCAGGTGCCCCTATCTCATAGTCTTCCCATCAGGTGTGAGAAGGCTGGTCTACTTTGTTCTCTTTTCTGCAAATGTCAAAAGAACTGTAAAAACCGTGCACAGCAAACTACTTTAAGTATTAGGAATGTAACTTTTATTTAAGAATGAGAGCTTAGCCAATATATAAGCTTTATAAATATCAAACAAGCATTCCCCCCAAATATTGCAAATCTTTAAAAAAAATTATACTTGATTTTGTTTTTACATATATTATATTCAGTTTTACCAACTTCCAAAACATACAATTTGACCAAAAAAAAATGAGCATCCTACAAGAATGTGAAAATGGTGGCTTCAGGAAAAAAATCCCAAAATTGGAATGTCTTCCCAAGAAAAATTGAAAGCAGTAGTGGCTTGAAACACATACACACACTCACATTCTCTGTGCATTTTTTTTAGTAGAGATCTAATGTGGATCCAGGACTATTAGTGTTTTCCTCTAATTCATGCTCAGCTACCTGGGCAATGCTCACCCCTCTTCAGGGAATTACTTTTGGGCGAAGGTATTTTGGTAAGTTTGCAAATTCATGTTTTTCTGTATAACTGGGTGGGAGTCCTACAAAAGCACAGGAATCCTTAAATCATCTCTGGTGCCCTGGACTTGCTATTTGCATGATTGAACTGAGCCATCTCCTTTACTGTTAAACATAGCAAAGAAAAACAAGAATGGCAATCATTCTGTGATTTCCAGTACTTTGTTCTGGCTGGTGCTCCTGGAGTTAATTTCTTGGGTTAAGTTTTTGTCCCTCTCCTTCTTTCCCTACTGTTCATAGAGCTGTGCCTAGCTTTAACCGAATTAGGAAATGCTGCTAGAGTTGCCAATTTCCAGGTAGGGATTCCAGCCCTCCCCATTCCCGGTCTTGGAGGAGGATCCCCTGATTTGGGGCAGGTTTCCCCACCACCAGCTAGGTCACCAGCAGGAGGAAATCCCACTCCAAATTACATGTTTGGGTCACTTCCAGTAAAACTGGCAGTACCACCCCCAACATGATGACCTTATCTGGGAGTGACATCAATGTGGCAGAATCATTGCCGGGGGGGGGGGGAGGAGGAGGAGGCATGCTCTGGTATTTGAGAAAACTCTGTGGTTTTGAGGGCAAAAAACCATAGCGTTTTTCCCAAATACCAGAGCAATCGTACGCAATGTTTCCGGCACAATGAGGTCACCTCCGGGACCCCCCGCTCAAGGCCCCCAACCAGCAGAGGTAAGGGACCTGGCAACCCTACTTCCAGGTGGGGTCTGAATATGTCCCAGAATTAGCCAGTATGGTACAGTGGTTAAGAGCAGTGGACTCTAATCTGGAGAACCCAGTTTGATTCCCCACTCCTCCACACAAAGCCTGCTGGGTGACCTTGGGCCAGTCACAGTTCTTTTGGGACTCTCCCAGCCCCACCTACCTCACAAGGTGACTGTTGTGAGGAGATGAAGGGAAGGCAATTGTAAGCCACTTTCAGACTCCCTAGGGTAGAGAAAAGCAGACTATGGACAGCAGTTCCCCTGGGGAAAATATGATTGTTTTAGAAGCTGGACTCTACGGCATCATAGAAGTCCCTCCCCTCCCCAGGTTCCACCACCAAAACTCCAGGAATTTTCAAACACAGAGTTGGCAACCCGATACTGTGCACAATTTTAAACCTGTAAGTCTGCCCAGCAAGGTTTATGATGCTTTTGGTCTGTGCTTCAAAGGTATCATCCACCTCAGCAGGCAGGACAACAAAGGAACCTGAGGGAGAAAAATAGCTTTCCTCACACAGGCAAATTGCCACATTAATATCTGTAGCGGGGGGGGGGGGGGGGACGGGACCGACGACACAAACAGTTGGCCATAGTAAGGCTTATTTTGATTAATGTGTATGTTTTTAAAGAACATTGTAACAAATTAACATTTATTAATTTGAATAAGATTAGCTTGTTGAAGATCATTTGCTGCTAATTTGGAACAAAGCTACTATTCTTTTTAAGAACGGATGTTCAGTTTTCTTTGAATTTGGAGGAGGATTCTGTGCCCAGGGCACCTTTCACGTCTTAAGCTTCCCAGTATATTTTTTTAAAGGGAGAAAAAGGCAATGAGTCAAATTCTGGCACAAAACTCCTTGTGTAGGCAAAATGGCACAGGCATAATGTACTGAGCCACAGCCCCTTCCAAAACAGCCCGGGATATTAGCATTTGCCTTCCTGAGTCTGGCTTTTCATCAGGACAACATAACTGTTTTCTATCCGTAAAGCTCATAGCAAAATTATTTATCCTCATTTTCACGATGAGTCAGTTAATGGTGGGACCATGATCAAACCCAAAGGTTTTGCAAGCAACAGACCGTGTGGTATAATGGTTGGGAAATTCTTATAGATTTGGGGGGTGGGGCCCAGGGAGGGGAGTGGGCTTTAGGGAGGACATTTGTGGATTATATTGCCATAGAGTCTGCCCTCTGAAGGGGCCTTTATCTCCAGGGGAACTGAATCTCTATTGTCTAGAGTTGTAATTCTGGGAGATCTGCTGGCCCCATCTGGGGGTTGGCAGCCCTAGTCCTTTCTGCCCCAAGAAGCTCTAAACATGGTTAACAAGCTATGAAATGCAATAAGTGAGCAGATCTTGTATGAAAATAAACGGAACTCTTCGGAAATGCACGGAAATGCAATAAGTGAGCAGATCTTGTATGAAAATAAACGGAACTGGACTGAAAATACAAGAATATTTTTAAAACATTAAAAATTAAAACAGCATAAAAGCATGATTTTAAAACCAGCATTTATTTAAATGACTGAGAGACCTTCAGTTCCAGAATGACTGAAGGGATGGTGCCAACTTCATCTGCTGGAGTTAGAAGTCCCAGAACCTGGGGCATAGTCGCCAGCCTCCAGGTGTGGCCTGGAGTTGTCCCCAAATTATAACTGATTTCAAGACTATTTTGGTCAGTTCCCTTGGAAGTAATGGCAGGATGAACTTTATGGCACCACATCCCTGTAGGGTTGCCAGATGCACTCACCTGGCCGTTAGGGGGCTCCTGGCCCACTCCTGAGGGACCAGAAGTGATTTCGGGCCACTTCTGGTAGAACTGGAAGTGCCTGCCCCAATGTGCTGACGTCACCCAGAAATTACGTGGGCACATTGGTGGGCAACACTCTAGCATTTGGGCAAACTCTATGGTAAATTCAGCCAAATTTACAAAGAGTTTGCCCAAGTACCAGAGTGTCGCCCCCAGACGCCCCTGGCATGCCTATGTCACTTCCAGATGACGTCAACACATCAAAGCAAGCACTTCTGGTTTTACCAAGACTGGCCTGAATAACATCATTTGGGAGTGGGATTTTCCCCCGCCAGTCAGCTGTCCAGTGGAGGGGGAAGCATTTCCCAAAAGTGGGGCTTCCCCCACTCCGGGCAGGGGTCTGGGAACCCTATATCCCTGCTGAGCTCCCTCCCCTCCTGTTGTGTATTGACTCTTTAAGAGGGTATCCCGGTAGGCTTCAGAGCAAGCAGGAGAGTAGGAGGGACTCAGTGCTTCTCAGTCTCCCTGACAGCAGCCTGTAGAAGTGCAGGGCCTACTAATAATTTGCAGAACTGTGCCAGGGCAACCCTGGCCCAGAGTTTTAAAAATAGCTTAGTTAAATAATGTTATTCCTTATTCCAATAGCCAAGCTACAGTTACTTTTAAACCTTCCCAAACTCTGCCCACTCAGACACCATCTCCCAAACTCCAGGAATTTCTCAAACTGGATTTGACAACCCTAACCTGGGGTCAGCCACTGAGAAGACCCTCACACTGGTTTGAGCCACAGGAAGTTCAAATTTTGCAGATTCCCAGGCAGGAAGATCACATCCACAGAACTTAATGCTCTAGGTTGCTATGAGTGGAAGTGGTCTTTCATTGTAGTGTGTGGACCCAGCTGCTCAGAGCCTTCATGGCCAAAGTGCCACCTTGAATAGAGCCCAGAAGAAAACTGGGGGTTGGATCCAGCTGGGGTAATTTTCACTAATTACTCCCTCTCAATGCAGACCCTAGTTTATCCCTTGTTATTAGTTCTTATTATTAGTTATTAGAAGGGAAAGTCATAGAAATAATGACAGACTTCACGTTCTTGGGATCCAAGATCACTGCAGATGGTGACTGCAGCCATGAAATTAAAAGATGCCTGCTCCTTGGGAGGAAAACTATGGCAAACCTAGACAGCATAATAAAAAGTAGAGACATCACCCTGCCAACAAAAGTCCATATGGTCAAAGCGATGATATTCCCAGTAGTAATGTATGGCTGTGAGAGTTGGACCATAAGGAAGGCCAAGTGATGAAGAATAGATGCTTTCAAATTACGGTGCTGGACAAGACTCCTGAGAGTCCCCTGGACTGCAAGGAGATCAAATCAGTCAATCCTAAAAGAAATCAACCCTGACTGTTCCCTGGAAGGCCAGGCACTGAAGCTGAAGCTCAAATGCTTTGGCCACCAAATGAGAAGGGAGCACTCACTGGAGAAGACCCTGATGCTGGGAAAGACTGAAGGTAAAAGAAGAAGGGGACGGCAAAGGATGAGATGGTTAGGCAGTGTTATCGATGGAACAAACATGAAGCTGAGCAAACTCTGGAGGACAACAGAGGACAGGAGGGCCTGGCATGATGTGGTTCATGGGGTCATGAAGAGTCGGACTCAGCTGCAGGACTGAACAACAACAACAATTAGTTCTCATTGGGGGGAGGGGGAGAAATGCCAAAAGAAGATGCTTGATTCCCCCCCCCCCTTTGCCAGACCAATAACTGCTGGTGGACAAAGCTTTCATCAATAAGCCTGCACCAGAGTTAGCCAACCCCTCACTGTGGTCTTCATGAAACTTCTATTTCCTTTTAAAGACTGCTAGGGACATCAGTTCATGGTCTCCCAGCAGCATATCTAGTGTGAACTTTATGAATCAGTCACCAGTCCACACTTTATTTCCCAGTCCAGTGACCCCTAAATAATTTCATGCTGGTTTCCTCTCTCTGACTTCAAGAACATTGCTATGACCAACTTCAAAATCCTAGCTGCCTTTCAGATTTTCTGGTGATCTGGAAAAAAATGTCAGGTATACAGACAGTATAAATCGATATAAATGTAAATAGGTATAAATCGATGGTGGGGCTTCATTTGGAATACTGTGCACAGTTCTGGTCACTAAACTTCAAAAAAGATATTATAGCATTGGGGAAAGTGCAGAAAGAGGCAACTAAAATGGTTAAGGGGATGGAACACTTTCCCTATGAAGAAAGGTTAAAGCAGTTAAGGCTCTTTAGTTTGGAGAAACAATGACAGGGGGTGGCATGATAGAGGTTTACAAAATTATGAATGGGATAGAGAAGGTAGAGAAAGAAGTACTTTTCTCCCTTTCTTACAATACAAGAACTTGTGGGCACTCAATGAAATTGCTGAGCAGTCAGGTTAGAACAGATAAAAGGAAGAACTTCTTTACCCAAAGAGTAACTAGCACGTGGAATTCACTGCTGCAGGAAGTGGTAGAGGCTACAAGCATAGACAGCTTAAGAGAAGATTAGATAAGCATATGCAGCAGAGGTCCATCAGTAGGTATTAGCTGTAAGGTACAGATGGAACACTATGTCTGTATTCTTGGTCCTTAGGGGGCAACAGTGGGAAGGCTTCTGGAGTCCTGGCCCCAGTGGTGGACCTCCTGATGGCACCTGGATTTTGGCCTCTGTTGGACTGTTGGACTGAATGGGCCATTGGCCTGATCCAACATGGCTTCTCTTATGTCCTTATGTTCTCATCAGGGAAGGAGTAATCTCTTCCTGAAATATGTTTGTGAGGATGATAGCCAGAACTCTGTCACCCATTTCAGTATTTGCTTACAAATTCATGGCAATTGTTCCATAGTTAAAAGGATAGTTCCCAATTCAAGGCAGTGATACAAAAGGGCTTGCATACTCGCACTAATGGTATACACAAGCAGGGCGTCCTTGAACATTTTCAGTCCCTCAGATTTCACCCAGCTGAGGAGTCAACACAATTTTAAAATTCAGCATTATTTATTGATTGTTTATTTAAAAGATGTGTATGCTGCTTCTCCACACGCAAGTAAACAAGAAGTTCAGAGAAAGCGCTCTCTACATATACCAGAAATCTGAAGAACAGTGTTGCAGTGCCTGGTAAATACAGTTTCATCTCAAATACACCGTAGAAATTCAAGTCTCTAACTACAACTGCCACCAGTCCCAGCATAAGAGCAGCTGACAGCCTTTGTGTTTCTATTGCTTTGTATACTACAGAATGTATTGTTGGAGGTAAAATAAAAGGTGTTATTAGATGATTTATTGTTTGTACTTTGCACACACAAAATTATCGTTCCTAAAGAAAGAACCTTCATGAAAGATCAAGAAAGATAAGCAGAACAGTCAACCAGATTGTCACTGCAGAGGGATGCCCATGAATACAATTGGAGACCTCTGAACAAAAACCTCTCCTTTTTCTGCATCCAAAGAATTATCTTGGTTTCTTTAACATCTTCATTGTCAGAACTCACGGTTCCTTCTCCCTGATTATACCCTTTCAAGGATTTTAATAAATCTCTCTCAGAGGAGTTGCAGCCGACTTGAGGAAGCTGGGCCTAATTTAAGTTCTACTGCCTTCAAAGAGACTTAAATAAGATTACCTTTATGTGGATCTGGATCGTGCATCATTTAATAAGGAAACATGGCAAAATCCAGAGACAGCGTCAATAAGGGATTCTCCTCACACTTCTAAATTTCCACACAGAAAATAAGTCCACGCGGCAATTAACTAGGGATGCTCTAGTGGGAAACCTCCTGCCCATGGACCCGCACTCCCCACCAATGCTTGACAGAGCAGTAGGGGGAAATGGGGGGATTCAGCCCAATTTCAGCACAAACCAGATGTGATCTCATCACATCAGGATAACACTCTGGGAGTCACCAAAAACTCTATGGTTAATCATAGAATTTTGTGTGAATTCTAGAGTGCCGTGCCAACATGATGACATCTCTTCTGGTTTTCACCAAAAGTGACATCACGACATTGGCATAATTCTGATCAGGTAGGTCTCTGCCCGCACAATTTCCCATTGAGTTAACCCACATCTAGGTCATCGTATTTTGCTGCTTATAAACAAGAGGCAACTTTAATCAGTTGTGGCTTCTTAGTATGTGTTGTTACAATGAAATCTGTGAGTGTGGAATCATCACCCATGTGGGTTGTGTGCAATTTCTAGATAAGCATGCTTT
This sequence comes from Lepidodactylus listeri, assembly GCA_029233225.1. Taxonomy (NCBI): domain Eukaryota; kingdom Metazoa; phylum Chordata; class Lepidosauria; order Squamata; family Gekkonidae; genus Lepidodactylus; species Lepidodactylus listeri. The sequence continues at coordinate 28,452,574 of JARCFY010000008.1, forward strand.
GGGGTATATCAATTTATTCATTTTATTTAGAACATGTACATGCTGCCTCTTTAAAGACATGCTTGAGGTGGCTTACAACTAAAGTAATAAAACAAAACCATTTAAACAAAACCATTATAAACCAAGCCATTATTTTTATCTTATTCATCTACAGGCTGCCTTTTCTCATTGCCTTACTCAGCAAGTTTAGCTTCATCCATTCTAGCATACATGCTGACCAACACTGACACCACCTATTCTCAGCCCCCATTATGGCTACTCAAGCAGGGGTATAGACTTTTGGAAATTCTGGGGGGGGGGGCAGGGACTCCTTAGCGCACGCACTTTGCGCGCGCGCTGGGGCAATGTTCTCCCCCCCCCCAGAAACCGCCATGCCTTATGTACAGCTATGGCTGCAAGCAAACGAGACGGAGCGACTGGAAGCCTCTAAATAGGAAGCGGCTACAAGATTGCCGCGTCATCTTCCTTTAGTCAACGCTGCACCCCCCCCCGGCTCCAATTTGCTCTGCAAATGGACACCTCTGGGCCGTGCGCGGGGCTCCTTCCTATAGTTCCCTCTGTCAGAGGTAGCCGGGAGGCAAAGGAAGGCCGAGATCCCGCAGAGGTGGAGAAAAACGACTTCAATGCTGCTTGATACACAGGAAGGAGAAAAGCTGGGACTGTTCTGCCCCGTCTTTAGTATCCGGTCACCTGGATTCCTTTCTCTCCAGCCTTCTGCAAAGAGAAGAAAGGCGGATTGCGCTCCCCACCCCCCGGGCTCCCACCCACATGTCTTCTCCAAGAATAGCTTCCCTACCTTCCTCCTCGTCAGACGGCGGCTGCTGCCTCCACTAATGCACCACGAGGGGCCCAAGCAGGCGTGTCGGAGGCTCGGCTAACCACTAGGCGCCTTCGGGGTGGAGACTGGGGAGAAGCTCTGGGAAGCTGCAGCTGGAGAAGGAGAAGCCCCGAGGCAGCATTTCGCCGCCGCCCATCTCCCTTCAGCAAACCAGGCGTCCCTAAGAAGCGGTGCTGCCCGATCTGATACTGCTCATCACCCATCCCAAGTCCAACCAAGTTTAGTTGCAAACAACCACGCAAGATCGTCACCTTCTTGCCAGACCTTATTATCGCTGGGGCGATGTTCTCCCCCCCCCCGGAAACCGCCACGCCTCCCCGGGCCCTTCCGAGGCCCGCCAGCGCTGCTGCCGGTAGCTCTCCCCCCCCTTCCCTCTCCCTCTCCAGCAGCGACGGCCGGGCCTCGGAAGGACCCGGGGAGGCGCGGCAGCAAGCGCTCCGTTTTCCCGGGGGTGGCTGAGCCCCCCCCCCCGGGAAATTTCAGGGGTGGCTCGAGCCCTCGAGCCCCCCCACCGTACTCTACACCTATGTCCTCAAGCTGTCATCTGGGTGCCTGGTCAGATAAGTAGCCTTGATCATGGGGTACAGTGCTAAGATTTTTCTCCTTCCTCACTCCAGGTTTTGTAAACTAAAGAAATCCTCTTCCCCCACCATCCACCACAGAAGTGAAGGACATTTCTCAAGAATTACTCAGTGCTCTCTGGACAGTCACCTTACAATAATCTAATGAACAGAAAATTCCAGTTAGGGTTGCCAGTCTCCAAGGGGTGGCTGGAGATCTGCTATTACAACTGATCTCCAGGTGACAGAGATCAGTTTGCCTGGAGAAAATGGCCCCTTTGGAAGGTAGACTCTAAGGCATTATACCCTCTTGAAGTCCCTCTACTCCCCAAACCTCCAACCTCCTTAGGCTCTACCCTCCCCCCAAATCTCCAGGTATTTCCCAACCCAGAGCCGGTAACCCTAATCATCATGCATCACATCACCCAGTTCAAGAAATCTTAGCCAATGAATCCATTGCTTACACATTAATTTAAACACATGTTGTTCACACTACAGGACAGCATACAAGAGGCATGCTGAGAGAGGAACTAATCTTCTAAACTGGTGTGAGCTACCCAAATATTTGTATACAAAATAACATTTTGATCTAATGGATTAAATCACCTGCAACCACAATTCTACACACATTTATTGGGGAATAAATCCTACGGAACTCACTAAGTCTGATTTCTGAGAAAACATATACAAGTAATACCAGGCAGCTTTCGTAATTACTAGTGAGCACATTTTTTAAAAAACAACAACAACAATTTCCCCCTATTGTTTGTTTGCTGGTTTAAGATTAGTGTAAAAAAAGCACCAAATGGTACAAGTTAAATAAAGGACATCTAAGCTTCTAAAGCTGTTTTAATGGAGTTTCCATGGAAATAGGGACTTAACTTCTTAACAGAAATGACTTTAATGATTAGGTGCTCGGAGTTGCACAAAAAGAGAGACAGAAAGGGGGGGGGGAAGGACATAAATTACAAGTTATTTGATGATGTATCATTTAGGACAAGCCCTATACACTTCGAGAACAGATAAAATAAACGTGGTGCAGTGCTGAACTTTAGCGGACAGATCCCGCTGTGTCAAAACAGAGAGGAATTGCAGACTTATTTTTATCTACAGCAGAATTAAGTTTGCTAACTCTAGATTTTTTTTTAGAAAAAAAGTTGCTATTACCAAAAGAAGGAGAAGAGGAGAAATGAAGAGAGGGCAGAGTTAGTTAAAAGTTTATATTGAGCCCCACAATTAAACTATGGTTTGTCAAATTATGAGATTGTTATCTTATGGAAAAACTGGCAGATCAGATCGCTCAACTAGAGAATAAAGACTATCGATCTTATTTTGTAACAAGATGTTTTCTGATTTTCTGATTTTTAACTATATGGCACAACACGAGATTCTCTCAACTAACTCGGTCTCAGTAGATTTATTTCTTTTTTAACTTTGTTAGTACAGTCTATATACTTTGAGATAAGTTATATTAGTTTATGGCTTCCTTGTTAGTGGTTTATAGTTAATTGGAGGTTTTTTGTTACGGTGTTCAATAATCTGATCAGAAGTGTATTGAGATACATAATGTTATTTATGTTAATTTAACTAGTAGTGTTAATTATATTGTTAAATTGTTAAAAATGAAAAAATATAATTTTTAAAAAGTTTATATTTTCACTTTCTCCCCACTTTCCTGGCATTGAATGGTTTTCTTTGTCCCCCTGCCCTAGCTGGACAGGGGCAATTGTAAAGGGCTTTGTTTTGTAGCATAGGATTGCGGTGGAGATATGACATCTTTGTAATATTTGTTTTACATCAATATTCAGGCAATCGTCCCCTTGCAGAAATTTTAGGCGGGATCCAACCCCCATCATTTGGGTAATTTATTATTTCTTTACTTATTTTATACCCCTACCTTTCTCCCCTGTGGAGACTAAAAGCAGTATCTTACATTTCTCTCCACTCCTCCATTTTATCCTCACAACAACCCTGTGAGGTGGGTTTGGCCAAGAGTGTATGACTGGCAAGATTCCATGGTAGAGTAGGGAACTGAACCTGGGTCTCTGTCAGAGTCCCACAGCCTTCCTTCAGAAGGATCAAGTTTATTGAGTACAGGAAAGGCAGTCATCTGTGCATACATTCTGTGTTAGAACTAACTCTAGAGGCAGGAGAAGGAAAGATATACAGGTTTCAAAGTGGGGTCCCCTGATGGATCTAAGCCAATCAGAAGGTGCACTGAAGTGCACCTAAACTAACAGGTTCACATTCCCAGGGAAGAAGCGGAGCTAGGCACCAAAGTCACAAGAAGATAAGGCACAGTGAAAGAAATGAAACTTAACATTCCAGCACATTAAGGAGTTCACCCAGCAGCCTCCTGCCGTCCCCCACCAACAATGGCCGCGTAGCTGACAGTCTCCCCAGTACACCACATTGGCTAACTGAGCCTCATATAATTTAGGTTTTCTAGGTGAAAATATTGGACAGTGAACAATATAACTCGCCCCCCTCAAAATCTATTTCTGCAGTTGTGCTCTCCCTTTAACTTTCAAATGTCAATCTGACAGAAGGTTCCTCACCCAGAGAATTTTGTCCTAAATGGAATTTTTAAAACCAAACTCTAAATTTTAGCTCCCAGGGCAGGGGTGTTTGTTATTTGCACTTGCAGCCATGATGAAGCACAAAACAGACGTCAGTTTGAACACCACCCTCCCTGCAAGGAAGAAAAACCACGGGATTCTAGATAAGTTTCTGCTGTCACCTCATGAGGGTGGCTGCCTGCCAGCCCATCAATGGACCTAGTGAGGCACTGTGAAAGGAAATGGGAGTTCAAAGCCTCACGATGAGCACCTTTCAACAGAGGAATCATCCATTCAGTGCATGTGCTTCACTACTGAAGGGAATTGTACCTAAGCACAGGAACTATTTGTTGGAGTAAGTGACTCAGCATGCCTGGAGATTAGGGTTGCCAGCCTCCAGGTGGGGCCTGGGGATCTCCTACTTTTACAACTGATCCCCAGCTGACAGAGATCAGCTCCCCTGGAGAAAATGGCTGCTTTGAAGAGTGGACTCTATGGCATTGTAACATGCTGAGGCCCCTCCCCTCCCCAAATCCCGCCCTCTCCTGGCTCCACCCCCAAAGTCCCCAGGTATTTTCCAAGCAAGACTTGGCAACCCTACTGGAGATTGTGGGCGGGCAGGCGCTACATCACTCTTAGTGTGTATAGATGTTATCTCCTTGAATGGGATGCCTCTCTTTGCCGTAACCTGGGAGCTGCCCTCTTACCCCTCCTGTCTCCCTTTGTCCTCTCACTTCACATGGCCTTCCACAGAAATACATGTCTCTGTAGGTCTCTCCTGCAGATACAATACCCTCATATTCCCACACACATGATGCCAGACAAGCTGGCCATTTGGGGTAGGGAAAGTACTCTTTAGATTCGGCTTCTTTCTCTTCTTTTGACTGCAGCCTGAATGCAAACTGGATCTACTTGAATAAATGTTAAGTTTTTTGCAATTTTCTTGGGAGATTTATTTACTGTGCTCAGTATCACATACCTATGACTGGGCAAAACTCTGCTTTCTAACCAAAGATCCCAATATTATGTTCTTATCAAGAATACAGGCTGCTGGCCTATGCTGAACAATGGAGCTTCTTTGCCATCTTTGGGACCATAATTTATGGGGCAAAGTGACTTTGCCCATGTAACTGTGCTAATATATATTCCATTTTCAATTTCTTTAATCCACAGTTTGGATCCTACAAACCAATACAGATCTTTCCCAATCACCCCTTACTCCAGCAAAGCTGATACTGAGGAAATAGGGAGACCGATTTCCCACAAGTAGCTGTGCCACCATCGCTCTTGCATTTGCCTCAGTTGCATTGGTCAATTTCACACTATTCACCATGCAGCCACATTTTAAAAAAAAAGTATTTTTATTAATTTTTAACAAGTAGTTAAACAAAAAACAAAACATACACAGAACATGAAAAACATGTACCAGAGCTAGTCCCCACTACTTATATATATTCTTGTATCTTTACCTTGACTCATTAATATGCACCCTACATTTCCTTTCACCTTTTATTACCACTCTCACACCATTTGTAAAATATTGACCATAAATTTTCAAATGTGGCTTCCCATTTCCCTTGTAGTATTAAAGTTAATTTACTCATCTCCACCGTTTCCAATAGTCTATATATTATTTCTTCCTTTGAAGGTATTTCCCAGTACTTCACATACAAAATCCTAGCTGCAGTTATAACATGGATTCTGCGGTTATAACATGGACAGTTATAACATAGCAATCTGGTTTCTTATATTGTCCTAGTAATACATTTAATAGAAATAGCTCAGGTTGAAAAGGTATATTCATTCCCATTATTCCTTGCAGCATCTCATGTATCCCTGCCCAGTATTTTTTGCTCTTATAACATGTCCACCAAGCAATGTTCCTTCTAAGCTGAGTTAGTGTGAGCTAGCTCACGGTTTTCTAGCCTCCGGCTCACACATTTTTGTCTTAACTCAGGAAGGATGGCTCCTGAGCAAACTAATGTATGCAGGAGCCAAATCACTAGCTCACAACTTTAATGCCAGTAGCTCACTAAGTAGAATTTTTGCTCACAAGACTCCACAGCTTAGAGGGAGCATTGCCACCAAGTATGAAAGAAGGATCCGACTTTTCATTTACACTTCCAGCATTCATTTGACATATTGGGATAGAATTTGGCCAGTCTATCTTGTGTCATATGCCACATTTTGACCTGCAGCTCCCCCTAATTTCCCCTGCATCTTTTCAATCTCAAAAAAACAAGGATCGAGAAGACGCAGAGGAAATCAGGGTGAGATGTAGGTCAAAATGCGGCCGAGGGGGTGAACAGTGTGAAATTGACCAATGCAACCGGGGCAAATGGAAGAGCAACAGCAGCACAGCTGCTTGTGCGGAATTGGTCTAGGAGTTTTGTAGAAGAAATACCACAGGGCGTGAGGGAGCTGCACTGTGGGAGTGAATTGGCAAAATTACCTCAGGCTTCTATTCTTTCTACAGGCTCGGATGGCAGAAGAGGGAGATATCCCCCTCCTCATAGCAGCCCCTATGACCCACCTTGTTTAGTTAGGGTTGCCAACCTCCAGGGGGCACCTGGAGATATCACACTATTCCAATTGATCTCCAGTCAACCAAGATTAATTCCTCTAGAGGAAACGGGTGCTTTGGAGGGTGGGCTCTATGGCATTATACCCTGCTGAGGTCCCTCTTCTCCCCAAACCCTGCCCTTCCCCGGCTTCAGCCCCCCCCCCCTCCAGATATTTCCCAACCCAGAGCTGGCAACCCTATGTTTAGTCCATGAGGCTCACGCACCTCCAACATCACGTCAAAGGGGGCTGCAGAGGTAAAGGAAAGAACAGCTGTGATTCTGTTCAGGATTCATAAGCAATGGGAGAGGCCATGACTCAGTGGTGGAGAGCCTGCTTTCAATGCAGAAGGTCCCGAGTTCAATCCCCAACATCTCCAGTTAAAAAAAAGGATCAGGTAGCAGGTAATGTGTAAAACCTCCTCCTGAGATCCTGGAGGGCCATTGCCAGTCAAAGTAGACAATACTGGCCTTGAGGGTCTGATTCAGTATAAGGCAGCTTCATGCCTTCAAATAAACCAATATTTTTTTTGGAAAGTTGGGTTAATTTAGAATAAATGCTGAGATTCGTGGCATCTAAGTGAGTAAAGGTCAAGCTTTATGGCAGCTAAGTGAATAAATATGCACACTTGGTTGTGGGGAAATGAAATATAGATGTTGTAATTAACATTACAATAGTCCTTCGACAGGAACTCCTTATTGCCAGACCTCATGGAACCGGTTCTTACTTGACTTGCTGTGCTGCGAACCTCTTCGTTTGCTTAATTGAAATGCACTAATGTCTATTTTCCTCTGCCAAATGAGCACATTAAAGTGAGGATTTCAGCCTTCAAAAGAAACTACCTCCTTTCCTATGTCCCACTGGGATGGGATCTGAGGCCAACCAAGGACGGGATGCATGCAGCACCTGCTACACACTAAACCCTTTGGCTAGCAATTAAGTTTTGTACTTGGTACTCACAGACCTCAATTTTCAAACATCTGAAGTAGTCTTCAAAAAGTTTAATCCTGCACATGTCAGTATCCCTGCATCACTGATTAGTCCATAGGCTGGAAGTTATAACCTGGGGAGGAGAGGAGCTCAATAGGAGAGCCTCTGCTTTGCATGCAGAAGGTCCCAGGTTCAATTCCCAGCATCTCCAGACCTCTCTGCCTGAGACCCTGGAGAGCAACTGCCACTGTGACCAATTTCCCACAAGCACTGCCCTGGCATTGTTCCTCTGTTTGCCCCGATTGCCTGATTGAATTTCCCACTATTTTCCACGGGGTGCATTTTGACCTGCGGCTTTGCACGATTTCCCCCACGGCTTCAGTGATCCTGTTTTTTGAGGATCACTGAAGCCACGGAGGAAATCGGAGGAAATTGCACAACGCCCCAGGTTAAAATGCGCCCCGTGGCAAATAGTGGGAAATTCAAGCAGGCAAATGGGGCAAACAGAGGAACCACGCTGGGGCAGTGCTTGTGGGAAATCGGTCTGTGAGTAGACAATACTGTCCTCGATAGGCCAATGGTTTGACAATATAAAGGCAGCTTCACGTGCATATATGAAACCAAAGGACAAAGGGCTATATTTTAGTCACTGATTTTTAAAATAAAGGGTATGATCTTGATGTGGATAGCCCAGGCTAGCACGATCTCATCAGATCTCAGAAGCTAAGCAGGGTCAGCTCTGGCTCGTATTTTCATGGGAGACCTTCCCAAGGAATTCCAGGGCTGTGACATGGAGGCAGGCAATGGCAAACCACCTCTGAACGTCTCTTGCCTTGAAAACCCAAAAAGGGTCACCATAATTCAGCTGTGACTTGACTGCACTTTCCACCACCACCATGATCTAAACACAGTTACGCCGCATTGGTGTCAATGGAAGACCTTCAAAAGCGCTTCACTTGGGCTGGATCATGTTCAATATGCTGAAATATGATTACATCTTGCTTCTAAACCTTGTATCCTGCTCTGTTCTGGAGATAGGGGAGGCTTTAAAAGCCAAATAAATCTCAGAACAGAATGCCTCTTTACATCATGTTAAATAGTGGGTTCAAGAAGCTATTGTGATTTCAGCATAGCTCTTTGATCCAGGAACACAACAACAACAACACATGCAGAGAGCCACAACTATATACAAAAACCCCAATCCAAAACAAACCCACAAAATACAAACAGACCAATAGGAAAATAGTTGCTTGGAGACTTCCTTTGCGTGGCAGCATTTACACTTCTATTACCTGATTGGCTGGCTCGGCAAGGGCAGCCAATCTGAATGTAGCTGCAAGGAGCCTCTCTAACAATGATTGTTCATTCAAAGCTCTCACTACACAATACATCATATGCAAAAATTATGGTTGTACAGTACTCAGCAGCTTGGGGGAATTAAGAAAGATTTCAAAAATTAGAAGAGCTCTGTGGCTGTGAGGACAAAACAACAACATAACAGATTGCAAAGCAGATAATCATGTGATTCTCAAGCCAATCAGGTCTCACATAGCCTGAATTATGGCATCATAGCACCATGGAATCATCACATAGCCAATATGATTTGGCTAAAGGGTTGTAAACTTGGGCTTGGGAAATTCCTGGAGATTTGGAGACGGTGCCTGGGAAGGGTGCTAAGTGGGTACACGATGCCCTCTGAAGGTGCCATTTCCTCCATGGGGAAAAACCAGCATAATCTGGAAATCAGCTGTAATTTTGGGAGAACTTCAGACCAGACCTGGAGGTTGCTAACCCTACTTGGTGACCAGATGATATCACAGAGCCAGCTCAGGCAATGTTTCTTGCCCTCACTGTGACTGGAGAACTGCTTAAGTCCCTACCTGCATCCCCCACCCCTGAAAACACTGTCGGGGGGGGGGGGGTCATGAAATGCAGTACCTCCCATTTTAGGGTCTGTCTCAGGGAAAGGGCACAGGACAATCTTAATTGCAACATGAACAAAGTTTGAGTCCAGTGGCACCTTTAAGGCCAACACAGTTTTATTCAAAGTATAAGCTTTCTTGTGCAAAGCACACTTCTTCAGACTCTGAATAAAACTTTGTTGGTCTTAAAGGTGCCACTGGACTCAAACTTTGTTCTGTTGCTTCAGACCAACACAGCTACCCACCTGATTTTTTTCTTAATGCAACATGAATAGTTACTCATCTGTAACTGGTTCTTTTATTTAAGTGGCTTAACTGATGTATCATCAATTTACCTAATTATCAACATGGCCCCATCTGTGGATACTTAATTCCAGAGACTAAAGACATGAACTGGCCAGACAGATCTTTCGGCAAACCTGAGAAAGGCCCCATGTTTGCAGAAAAATCAAAAAATCTTTTTTAAAAAATTGGACATTATTAACAGCCCTTCAAGACATTTGCTATTTCTGTCTTTAAGCAACGAATGCCCTCTACGGTAGCTATTGTGGGGGTTGCTAGGTAACTGCAACAACAGTACCAGCTTTCAAGCCTTGATTTCCATTGTTAAAGTTAGAGGGAGAAGCCATGGTCCTTTCCAGGGCTGTTCTAGCCTTTGAGGGAGGGCTCATTGTGTTGGAAGCAACTAGTGGCAGGCCCAACCACTTACTACTGTTCCACGGCAGCCACCACATGAAAGCCAGTGTGTTGTAGTGGCGGCATTTCAGATTAGGATCTGGGAGACCTTTTGGAATCCCCACTCTGTCATAGAAGTTCACTGAGTGATGTTGTGCCAGTCTCCCAAATGTAAAATGTTGTTCTGAGAATAAAATGGAGGAGAGGAGAATGATGTAAGCTGCTGTACATTCCCACTGTCGAAAAAGATGGGGGTAAAATGGAGTAAATAAATAATTATTATAGCGGAAGATGGTGGACAACTAAGAGGAAGACTGGCGGGAGTGGGAAAGAAAGAAGAAATCAGCAAAGGGTAAGGACATGGGAGTTGCCAGTAGGAAGAAAAGAATGTGGAGAGAGGGATACAAGGGAAAGTGAGGCAGCACTGCAAGTCCTTCCACATTCCACACTGCGTACAACTCGGCCATAGTTTTTCTGGATAGAGGTTGGCAGTGGGGGGGTAGCTGGAGACATGAGAGCAGATAATGGTAGGTTGGCTATTATGTGGGAAGGCGAGAAGGAAGTAGTAGAAAGGGGACAGGCTATGGGGGCTCTCAGGCAAGGGAAAGAGAATACAGTGGGAAAGGGGGAAGTAAAACACCTCCAGCAAGTCCTTGAAGATCCCCCACCTGATTAAACATTTGTCTGCTAGTGGCTAATTGATTAAAAATATATAAATTTTGCAGATTGAGCTCTATTGCGTTATTTGTTTGTATTATACCATTTTTAGTCCATGCATTTCTATTTTTGTTATCCAGTGTTATTGGTTGCATGTTTTACATCGTTCTTATTGCATTGTTTTGAGGAGTGCAATCTACCCCGAGTCTCAGTGGGAATGGTGGACTATAAATGAAGTAAATAAACAATAAAGCCCTTCTGACTGGCCACTTTATGTGGAGATCAAAAGGAAGGAATAAAATATCAAGGTTATTACTTAAGTACTCAAGCAAGATCATGAAATGCTGATACAGCTTACCCCACATCCTTAATTTTATGCATTTGTATGCATTGCTGCTTTATACCTTAGAAAAATGCCAGCTGATTAATGTGCTGCTCAGTTCCAAAAGGGGGGGCTGTCTTCAACAAGAAAGAGCAATCGTGTTGCAGCCAAAGCTCTAGTAAGAGCATCAGGGCACTTCTAGGAAGCCCCATAAAGAAGAGGAACACAGGTCTAGCACTTCTGTTGCTTTTTGCCTTAGCCACTGCCATGCTAGTCCACTGCCAGATAAAGTAGCAGTAATCAGCAGACTAACAGCCAGCGCTCTGACTCAAAAGGCCAGCCACCAGTAAATCTGTGCATCAGCAAAACTGCGAGTGCCCTAACAATTTAATTATTAAAAATCTGCTTAGCAGTGCCCAACTTTCTCAGTAAAGCAACAGTGGCAATAAATGCCAGGCAGTTTCTTGCAACAGTTATTGTAGAATCATAGGCTGCGGTCACACACACCAGTTGAAGCGGAGGGGAAGCGAGGCTATTTCCTCCAGAGGAATTTGACACGCAGTTGCAAGATCACATATCCCTTTGTAGCTGTGGGCTCAGCCCATCACTGAGTGATCAGATGCAACTGCAGGTAAGTCGGGGGGTGGCCATTTGTTCCCCATGTGCATAAATGAGGAATAACTCCTCCATACTGAGGGAGTATGCGATGATGTGCATACTCTGAAGGGGAGGAAAAAAACAGCACTGAGCCGGGATGGCATGATCAGACCAGCCCGATAGCATGAGAATGTGCTTGTGCAATCAGACAGGGGAAAGTCCGTCCATGGCCCATCAAAATCCATTAAAGCTGGACTTTCCTCTGTGTCTTTTAACTCCACTTCTGTGGCAGAGCAGCATGGGTTGCTGACGACTGCAGGACGCTTCCCAGATGTTGCTGTCTGACCGCGCCCTTTAGATCCATCAGGCTTTTGCAGCTATGTCAGATCTAAAGGTGTGTATGATCGTAGCCATATAATAGAATCACAGAGTTAAAAGGGGTCATACAGGCCATCTAGTCCAACCCCTTACTCAATGTAGGATCAGGACTTAGCTCTTACTTAGTTCTGTACTGCTTTTGCAGGAGCTCCTTTGTAGCAGCAGTTGCAGCCCTGTGAACCGACGAGCACAGATGGTTTCCACTTTTGGTCCAATTCATCTGAGCATGGCTACAGCACCAAACTGGCTCTGGGAAATGCTCTGGGGGCCACTCAGTTCAGACCCTGCCAGCAGCAATAACAGGTGCATGCTCATCTGTCACTGCCCCCCATTTTGCAGGCTGGGTCCAAGCCGAGCAGCCCCTCCTCCACTTGGCTGGGACGGAGCTGGTAATGAGAGGGCCACCTGTAACCCCCTCCCTAGCCACCACCAGCCAGGTCCAAACAACTGTCCAGGGCAGTCCTGCCAAGAAGTTTAAATTGCCAGCCCTTTGTCTACAGGACTCACAGGGCTGGATCCAGTCTAATTTTTCTGTCAACAGAACAAAACTTTCCTGTCTCCCCACTCCAACTGCAACACTCTGACATCCATGAAAAGCTGCTTTTGGGGAGATAGGGAACGCTGAGGAATGACATGAGAAGGGTCTATAGCAGTAAGGGGGGATCTTTGGAATTGCCAATTGCAAGCTGGATCCAACCCACCATCAGATGAGTTGTGGCCAAAACAGGGCATGGGAATGTATTTGTTCTTTTTACTCATTCTAATTTTGCCTGTATCTACTTTAGACAGATAGTTTTCTTACCATATGTGTTATAGTTAAGCACACAAGTGTCTGTTGTGTTGTGGGAATACTTGAATACTTGAAACTAGAGATTAGGAATGGGCACAAACCATATTTTTGCAGTTCGGTTTGTACTTCATGGCTGAACTACAAAGTAAACCACGAACCAATATGAACTGGGAGGCGTTTGGCAGACTGAACCGGTTCATTGCTGTTTGTGAGCCCTGCTTTTTTGCTCCCTGCTGCTCTCTGCTTTGTGAAAAGCAGAAAATGGGTTTTGATAAGTATTGGAGTCGGGAGTCCGTGGAACAGTGAAACAGCATGATCTTTATTGCTGGTCCGGATGAAGCATACAACCCAGGGCTCGAAGCCCTCCTTTTATGCTGGTCAGGGACAATCCCCTGACCTCACCCAACTGGCCTGATAGGCTATTAGAAGTCTATTTACATTTCATAGGTTCCCTGGGAGAAACCTAGGTACAGGATTGGTGGCCGGTTTGAAGCCACCTGGCCTTTGTTCTACCTGGCTGAAGCTCAGGTAGTTTCTTGGCCATGTGCTCTGGCCATGCGGTCGCAATGAAGGGAGCACATGGCGACCGCATGGTCAATACATAACACCCCTCCCCCCATAGTCCAGAACCCCTCTGCACACATAGTCTTTGAGATAGTCCGGGCGTCTGCACTCACGTCCAGAGCGCCAGGGGGTTGTAAGGTGGGGCGTGTTGCTTGTGTCGGCAGGTTGCGGTGTGGGTAGTTGTTCTGCTGGCGGGGCCTGTTTGATCGGGGGTCGTTCAGGTGTGGATGGTGCGACTGCTTTCTCCGCAGGCAGGAGCGGCATCTCCGCAGTCTCCGGATCAGGGTCTGGCGCTGCTTCTGGAGTCGTGTCGATGTCACTGTCTGTTGGTGCAGGGAGTTCGGGGGCCTGGGTATCATCGTGGTTCTGGGTACGGCGTCGAATCTGGTCAATGTGCCGTTTCCAGACTACGCCATCTTCCGTAAGGACCTCGTAGGAATAAGGCCCTGTGACTCGGACGATCCTCGCGGGGAGCCATGTCGGACCCCGCGCGAAGTTCTTTGCGTATACGGGGTCTTCGGGAGCGAATCCTCGGGCAGCTGGCCAGTCTTCCGTTGTCGGGTTCCCCTCGATTGCTCAGTCGGGATGTAGGCTGTCCAAGACGGTTCCCAGTCGTCTTCCCATCAGAAGTTCGGCTGGCCGGCGCCCGGTCCCTGAGTGGGGTGTGTTCCGTTGGCAGAACAGGAACTTGTACAGCTGCTCTTCCCAGTCGCCATGCTCCATCTTCTTTAATGCGTCCTTTGTTGTCCTCACCATGCGCTCGGCCTGGCCGTTGGTTGCGGGGTGGAACGGAGCGGATGTGGCGCAGACCGCAGGCTTCCACGAACCGTTGAAACTCACCGGAGGTGAAGGCAGTCCCGTTGTCGGTCATGAGAGTTTCTGGCATTCCGTGTGTCGCGAAGATCGGCCAGAGACTTCTTAAGGCAGCATTGGTGGAGGTCGAAGCTACCGGCACTACCTCAAGCCACTTGCTGTAGCTGTCAACAACGATAAGAAACAACCGGCCCTGGACCGGTCCCGCGAAGTCTAGGTGCAGGCAGGACCAGGGCTTGTTAGTAGATTCCCAGGATCGGAAAGGAGCGTGTGGCGGATCTGGCCATGACTCCTGGCATTTGGCACACTTCTGGACCCGCCCCTCAATGTCTTTGTCCAGGCCTGGCCACCATATGTAACTCCGGGCCAGAGCTTTCATGCGCACAATTCCTGGGTGAGCCTCGTGTAGGGCCTCTAGCACTCGGGGCCGCAGGGGCGCGGGGATCACCACTCGAGATCCCCATAGCAGGCATCCCTTGTGGGCCGATAGTTCATGCCTGCGTGCCGTGAAAGCAGCAAAATCTGGTCCCGGTTTTTCCGGCCACCCCCTTTCCACCCAGTCCGAGACACGGGAAAGGATGCGGTCCTGCCGCGTGCGATGGGCCACATCCGATACCTGTACGGGGCGCTCCGGCAGGTCCTCTAGGAGCGCGACATGGAAAGCGGGAGCCGGATCAGGGTCGCAGGACAGGAGGGGAAGACGGCTGAGGGCGTCTGCATGACCCATCGCCTTCCCCGGGCGATGTACCAATTCGTAGGAGTAGCTTGACAAAAAAATTGACCACCGCAGGACCCGCAGGGACAGCATGTGAGGGGTCTGCCTGTGGGGGGCAAGGAGACCCAGCAGCGGCTTGTGATCTGTGGCCACAGTGAATGACCGCCCGTAGAGATAGTCATGGAATTTCCTGACGCCGGCTACGATCGCTAGAGCCTCTTTGTCGATCTGGGCGTAGTTCCGTTCCGCCGATGACAGGGTCCTGGAGTAGTAGGCAACCGGAACCTCCTTCCCGTTGGGTAGCTGGTGCCCCAAGACCGCCCCAACGCCGTAGGGGGACGCGTCGCAGGCCAGGATGACAGGGAGCCTCTCATCGAAATGCGCCAGGACTGCATTCGAAACTAGCAGGTCCTTGACGGCCCGGAAGGCCACATCGTGCTTGGGGCCCCAGGCCCAAGCTGCTCCCTTGTCCAGGAGACGATGCAGGGGTTCGGCGACCACTGCCTTGTGCGGAAGGAAGGCGTGGTAGAAGTTCACAAGTCCCAAGAACGCCTGGAGTTCCGCCTTTGAGGACGGGCGGGGTGCACCTGTAATCACCGCTACCTTCTCCTTTGTAGGGTGAATGCCATCCGCGGTGACTTGGAACCCCAAGAAGGTCACCGAGGGGACTCCCAGGGTGCACTTGTCTTTTCGAACCTTGAGACCCGCGTCCTGGAACCTTTGCAGCACCATCCGGAGGCGAGCTGCGAATGTGTCGGCGTCCGGGGCGGCGATGAGGACGTCGTCGAAGAACGGCTTCACTCCTGGAACATCTTTTAGGAGAGAATCCATTAGATTTTGAAAGATTCCGGGTGCTACGCTGACCCCAAATTGGAGGTGTTTTACCTTGAACGCTTCCTTGTGAGTCACAATCGTTTGTGCCTCGGCCGTTGCTTCGTCTACGGGAAGCTGCTGATAGGCTTGGGCCAAGTCTAATTTTCCAAATATTTTAGCACCCGCGAGGGAGGCCAGAACATGGCTGACCACCGGTACTGGGTACACGTGGTCCTGTAATGCCTTATTAATTGTACATTTGTAATCTGCACAGATGCAGACTTCCCCATTAGCTTTGAGGGGGGTCACAATGGGAGTCTCCCACGCCAAGTGGACCGGCTCGAGCACCCCTTGTGCCACAACCTTTTCCAGCTCCGCTTCCACTTTGGGCTGGAAGGCGAGCGGTGGCCGTCGGACGGCCACGCGGATGGGCCGGACTGCCGGGTCCAGGTCGAAGGAAACCGGGGGTCCTTTGTAGCAGCCCAATGAGCCATCGAAAATGGCGGGGAATTCCTCGCAGATGGCCAAAAAGTTGGTGGAGCCCACATGGTGTATTCCTGTCCACTGCACTCCGAGCGGCTTGAACCAGGCGCGACCTAGGACACTGGTTAGATTGCGCTCCACCACGAGAAGGTCTAGCAGGCCATTAAAGGCATGGTACTGGACCCGGACCCTGGCTAGCCCCTTAATAGCCACGGGGTTTTTCTGGAAGTCCCGGAGGACCAACCCAGCCAGCAGCCGCAGCCAGCGTGCCCCCTTCAGGCAGAGGCGGCGGAATGTAGCTGCGGACACAATTGAATATGCTGACCCTGAGTCCAGTTCCATGGAGCAAGGAACTCCCTCTATTCGGAGGGACACGGAAATCGCGCCCGGAATGGGCTGGGGCAAGTTCATTACCGTAGCCGTGGGAACAACACTACCCACTTCTTCGAAGTTCGCTGCTGGGGCACAGTGGCTGTTCCTCCGGCGGCAGGCCCGGGCGAGATGTCCTGCTTTCCCGCAGGCGTGGCAGATGGCATCACGGAAGCGGCATGTCCATCTGTCATGGGGGTCCCCGCAGCTGGCGCACATTGTGGCCTGCCTGTTGAGGGAAGCAGAAGAGGGAACAGAGACAGATGCTGGGCGCCGGCCCTTGGGCCTGGGAACGCCGGGCTCACCCTTCTTCGAGCATGGTTGCATCCGGTGGACGTCCTCTTCTTCGCTTGAGTCAGGTTCGGGAGGAGCCGCCTGGTGGACTTTGGTGGCTGCCTTGTCCTTTTGCGTTGTCTCGAAGGCTGCTGCCATTTGGAGCATCTTTTCCAAGGTAGGTTCCGGCATTGCAATGAGGCACCGGCGGAGCTTGGCTTCCTGGACCCCTCCCATGAAGGCAGTCTCCACGTGGTCATCCACGTGGTGGAATTCACAGCCCATGGCTAGTCGACGGAGTTCAGCCAGGAAAGTGGCGGCTGACTCCCCCGGCTGCTGCTGGCGCTGTATGAACTCCCAGCGCCTGGCCAGTTTTGATGGCTTCGGGGTGAAGTAATCGCCGAGGGTCTTGGTGAGCATGTCGTAAGACACCTCGGTGGGGTCTTGCGAGGCTAGTAGGTTCTGGGCCACCCGCATGACCTCCACCCCTCCGGAACTCAAGAGCCAGGCGCTCTTCAGGTCTGCATCTGTGATTCCGCGGACCTTAAAGGCACAACCCAGCGTCTTGAGCCAGGACTCCCACGTCTCGGGGCGAGACGTATCGAAAGGGGTAATTGGTCCCGGAGTGTTTGCCATATTTACCAGAGCAGGAGCGGCAGCGGCTGTTGAGCGATGTCCTCGTGTCTTGCAGTGGTGCCGGGGAGCGCTGAGGCTCGGCGCTGGCTAGTGCCGGAGGATTGGGCTCAGAGCGGCTTGCGGTGAGCGCTGGAGCTCGGAGATGCCTGCAGCCGGCGGGACGGAGCTCGCTGTGCTGCTGTGGTCGGCTGAAGAGTCGCTCATCGGGATCCCACCTTCGTCGCCACTGATAAGTATTGGAGTCGGGAGTCCGTGGAACAGTGAAACAGCATGATCTTTATTGCTGGTCCGGATGAAGCATACAACCCAGGGCTCGAAGCCCTCCTTTTATGCTGGTCAGGGACAATCCCCTGACCTCACCCAACTGGCCTGATAGGCTATTAGAAGTCTATTTACATTTCATAGGTTCCCTGGGAGAAACCTAGGTACAGGATTGGTGGCCGGTTTGAAGCCACCTGGCCTTTGTTCTACCTGGCTGAAGCTCAGGTAGTTTCTTGGCCATGTGCTCTGGCCATGTGCTCTGGCCATGCGGTCACAATGAAGGGAGCACATGGCGACCGCATGGTCAATACATAACAGGTTTAAGAGAAGTAATGATGTTTGTTGAAAAGATGGCCTTTAGAATGGTGGACTCCATGCATTAGCTTCTGAAGTTAAAATAATTCTGGATGGTGGTTTTGGATACAAGATGCATCTTAATAATGCACATTAAGAAGGACTGGTCTACTTGGAAAGACTTGGTTTATTTGACTCTGATATTCAGTTATTTTGGTGAATAAAATATGGAACAAAAAAACACCCGTTAGACTAGTAAGATTTTGTGTTTGTTCATCTTGACGCGCTGAAGATGTCCCAGGTTTTTCTTTAACTGGACAGACAGGAGACATCTGAGAAGCTCCATCAGCTGTACTGATGCCTATAGCATTTCTGAATATTCTAAAAGAAATGCCCCCCCCCCCCAGTTTAATAGTAAAGCAGGCAGCTCTGAAGCTTCTCCCTAACATGAGTTACTCTTTCTGTGGGTTTACATTATCCCGCCCCAAAGCCAACACACATTTAAATACTTTAGGGGAATGACTGTTACCATGTTTAATCCCTCAAAATATAAGACAGATAGAAATAACAAATCTTATACCTCTGTTAGTCTTTCCAAATGGCAAGTCTTCTCATTTAGCAATTTGATACTAATTGACCAATTATTTTAAATATAACATGAATGTTAAGTAATGCTCAAAATAGTTTTAGTCTCTAATAAAAGGTGAAAGAAAAAAATGGGAAAAAATAGCTGCATCTACTAAGGATGGAATCATACAAATATGCCTGCTTCTGAATTAATCTGAGATGGCTCTAACCACACGCAAAGCCAATTGTACCCTCTGGCCCTTTGGCTGAGCATTAGAACATGCCTATAACTCCTCATAAATCTCGGAAACCACAGTATGTCACAACGCTTGGCTGCACACATGGCTGGAAGTAAGCAACTCTGTGTGTAGTACCACCTTAAATGACCACAACAACTTAGATTTCATCTCAAGGAACTGTGGGAATTGTCATTCTAGCAGATGGCAGAGAATTGTCAGCACCTGTACAGCACTAGGAATCTCACAGTTGCTAGAAAGAAGCCATTATGGAAAAACAATTTCTTACAGCAAAACTGCTGTAAGATCCCTGTTATCAGAGACCTTGCACCCAGCCAGTAAAGAGAGCTGACCACAGTCCTGACTGCCTTGCCCTGCCCTAAAACAGGAGCAGAGACTTGAGCTAAGCCATCTGCCTTTGCTGTTCTTGACACAGAGGAGCGGGGAGTCTAAGGTCTTTTTTCTCTGCATCAGTTGTAGTTTCGTAATGGAACTGGGTGGTTCACTGGAATTAAAAGTGCTTTCATCACTGGCAGGCAAAGGCACTGAGCAAGAGTCACATTCTCGGATGGTAACAGATGTAGGCGCTGGGACCTTGAGGTCCTTGTCCAAGGACATCCTGGCACCTGGATCCCGCGACTGGAAGGGAATCATGAGAGCTACGCAGGTTTGTCCTAACTCCTCTGTCATTTCTTCTCCGATAGCATAACAGTGATGCAGAGATGTCATCAGAACTCCCTTTATTGTTCTCTGAATTATTTAAGATCGCACTTTTGTCTGAAAGATCTCATTCCTCACAGCTTATAAATAGTTGATAAGCAATTAATAGATGGTCTTAATAAAAGTTTAACCAATTGTAATACATGGCTTAGAGCTGCACAGACAAGCTGGTATCATAGATTATTGCCACGGGTAAGCACTTTCTTTGCATGTACTTGGGAACTGTGAGGAGTAATGCACCCTTTTAGTTTTAAGCTGAAATATCCCACATCCATCATTGGTTCAAAATAGATCTTAGTCCAGTGGTAAAGTACATCCCTTGCAGGCTAACTGGCCTAGGTTTAAAAGCTGCCATCTCCACTTATAACAATCTCAGGCAGCAGAACTACAAAAATATGCCTCTTGGATGAAACCTTGGAAACCCATTCTCAGTCAGAGCAGACAATAGAAAGGCTAGAGGGACTGGTGATCAGGGAGCTGTGAATGGATGAGCTGTCATGTTCCCCTGGTGGAAGACCTGCATTTATCCCTGCATACGACATGAGAAAGTCTTAAAATTTAAAACTGGCAACAGCAGAGGTAGTATCATTGATAGGAAGCTGAAGGATGGCAGTAGGTGAAGTGGAAGACCAATGGATCTTAAAGCGTAAGGAAACTATAAGCTTCTTCTTCCCTACCAGATCCTCTACTAGGCTAGAAACAAGAGGAGAACCAATTTGCATTTATTTATTTATATACCACTTTGCTCCCCAGTTGGGACTCAAAAGTGGCTTAGAACATCATTCTCCCCTTCATTTTCTCACAACCACCCTATGAAGCAAGTCAGCCTGAGGGTTTGTGATGGGCCCAGTGTTGCCCAGCAACCTTCCATGGTGGAAATGGAGATTTGAACCCTGGTCTCCCAAAGTCCTAGTCTGCTACACTTTCCACTACACTGTGTACCCACAATGCACTCTGCTTCCTTCCCAACCACTACAACATACAGTGCCACCCTAAGCAGGTCTACTCAGAATCCTACACAGGTCTATTAAATGGGGATTACTTCCAGGAAAGCATTCTTAGGATTACAATTATAGGCTCCTAAATAAATACGAAATACTTCCCATTGTCTGTGTGAGTGCGCACACACACACACAAAACTGTGCAGAAGCAAAAAAAAATGATTTCTTCCACATCTGGACCACCTTGTCTTCTTTTTCAAAAAGTCTGTGTTTGTTTTGATGTTCCGCTTGAAAACATGAGAGCAATTTCTAGTGAAATCTCAAAGGGCAGACAGGGACTGAGCTGATTCCCAGGGGACACAGAGAGATGAAGCTACAAAGCCCTGCGGAGTTCCTTGATCTCTCCAAGGCAAGACACGCCTTCCTGGTGCAGAGACTGAGTTGAGAAAATGTACATGCAATGCAGATGAGTACTCAGCACCTTTTAAAAGCCAACCCAAAACCCCACCCTGTTCATCAGTACCCCATCCTTCAGGTAGGTGGCTGTGCCATGCACCAAACTCCCCAGGAACCAATTTTACCAAATCTAAATAAATCTCTGTAAGACCCTCACTTGCAAAACTAGGAATATTTCTTACAGGCAGGAGCTTTGCTGTGAGGGTTTGATTGCGCCACAGCTACTGCTGCAACCCAATTAAAGAAATCTTAATTGAATATCATAAGAGTCATAATTAAATATACTCGCACATGAATACACATAAGTTCTGCAACAAAAAAAACATTTGTCCCTTATTAGGCGATACACGTCACCACAGCCACAGTCTTAGAAGAGGGGCTCTCTGCTATGTCAGAGAGAAGGAAAAATGCCTGCTCTATAAGATGACACATTCCACCCAGGTTTTTGTAAGCACTTATATTTTTTTTTAAATCATATCTAAAAACAACCTGCTGTCCAGCTAATTGTTTGGCACATATTTAATTGATCAGATGGTTGTTGTTATATCCTGGACGCAATTCCACAGACAACCAGGCTGCAATTCTCTATGGGTACACTTATATGATTCTTTGATGTGACCAAACATGTAATGGCGCCGGCCATGCAGTCTGACTGCATGGCCTGGAAAAGGTACAAGCTTGAGTTAAAAGAACAATAGCACCCAGGCTCCTAAAGATCCACCTATCAGGGGCTTAGCATATTCAAATGAACCAATGTAATCTCTGGTGGGAAGATTAACGCAGTGTGGGTGTGGACGGGGGCAAGGCTTTTCTGTGCATATAAACTGACCCCTGGGCCACCTCAGGTATGCTTGTTCCTGACCTACAATAAACTTGATCATGCTGAAACTCACTCCACCGGCCTCCAGACTCCAGTACTTTTCAATTGTTAACAGATTTGTCCAAGGGATCCATTGACTAAACAGTTCTAAACATTTTTAGCCAAGCCATGCCCCCAGTTGTGATCCAAACCCTTATTAGGAAAGGACGCTGTGGCATTCCAAACCATGGGCAGTCCAGCGGGTGGATGCTTGAAGAAAACAGGGCCTGAGGGCTTCTTGGGCCCAAGAGATCAGACATCTCATATAAGGGGTGGGAAGATGGTAGATTCCAGCACTAGAAGACCTTCCACCTGACAGAGACCCAGGAATCCCTAACCCAGTACACCCTTGCATTCATTCTGTCTCAGTCAAGAAGCCATCTCAACCATTGCCCAGTATCCCACCTGTTGCCCATTGCCTGAAGTCCTAACAGGGTAACCAAGTGTATACAGAGTGGTCAGTGAATGGTAAACTCCAGGCCAAGAAATGGTCCCTTTAACGGCCATTCCTGATAGAGGCGATGGAGCTCAAGGCGGTTTTCAGAACTAGCATCAGAGCTTTATAGGGCTCCTCTGGAGGTTGTCAGAACAAATTATCTGCTAGAAGCTGTATGCAATCCTGCAAAGTTTACAGCCAGCCAGCACCCTGATTTGCCTCGGCCATTTCGGTCTCTGCCAGGTTTATATATAGATCCATGCAGTCCAAGAGGTTTCATCTTGTTTACTTACATTTATACCCCACCTTCCTCCCCAATGGGCTCCCAAAGAGGCTTATATCATTATCCTCTCCTCTATGTTATCCTCATAACACCCAAGTGAGGTAGATTAGGCTGAGAGTGTGCCACTGGCCTGAGCTCACCAACAAGCTTTCCTGGAAGGCTGTGAATTTGAACCTGGCTCTCCCAGATCCGACTCTGACACTACCCGCTACACTACACTGACCCACACTGCTTTGCCCTGCAGGCTATGTTAGATCAAAAACAGAGCAGGTTACAAAGATGACTGTGGTTACAAATAAGGCTGCGGATGGCCTGATGGCGTCATCTCAAACAATTTCTGTGATCTATTTCTGCAGGGCAGTTAGTTTCTTAGGTTTCTTAAGAATCAATGTTTAGTCTGTGCTATTTTAGTCTAAGTGAACCATTTTTTAAAAAAAACACTATATATCCTCAAAAATACCACCTGGAATGAACTGTAGTATTTGTGTTAGTGAGTTAATTGTTTATAATAAGAGACAGTTTTCAAAGAACCAACTGTCAGTTTTAGTTATTTAGAAGAAACCTTGAAGTCAAAGAATTCTGCAGATTTGCAGAGTGTAGCTGAAACCAAGTAGCCTGTCCAGGCAAATAAATATTTGAAATTGATTTGCAAATTTGAGAAGCACAGCTGTTTTTGGAGCCTGGTGTTTGCTTCTGCTTCTGTGGTCTTTTCAAAAAGACCCTAAACCCATGAAGAGGAATTATGTGGTCTCATGGTGATTACTAGGAGTCTCCATTTTGTATAAAAGAAAAGAAATTGCAGTTATACCCCACCCTTTACTATCAGAAGGAGTCTCAGAGCAGCTTACAATCTCCTTTCCCTTCCCCTCCCCACAACAGACACCCTGTGAGGTAGGTGGGGCTGCGAGATCTCTTCCGAGGACTGCTGTTTTGAGAACAGCTCTAAAAGAACTCACAACTGACCCAAGGCCACACCAGCAGCTGCATGTGGAAGAGTGGGAAATCAAACCCAGTCTCTCCCAGATTAGAGTCCATGCTCCTAACTACTACACAAAACTGACTTCCTCCATAAGTGAGGCTCCCTCCATACCCCAAAGGGGGACATGTCACATACAGAAAAATCCTAAACCTTGGACAATACCACCGTCAGTTACAGCCCTTGCTCTCTTAGCAGAGAAGAACTTAATGTCAGGATTTATGGATTTGCCTTCTACCAAGGGGAAAGCTCACCTTCTGACCAGAAACAGCAGAACCAGAGGAGGCAGAGCCAGAACCCACACCTCTCACACAGCAGAGCATTCCTCCAATCACACCACTCTTTGCTCAAAAGGAAAACACACTTCCAGGGGCAGTTAGAATTCTCCATTGACCTTGGAATCAAAACAAGCCACTTATACCAGGGTAGAAATGATTGCAAGAGAAAGGCATGGTATGCCTGAAGTCCCTGGTTCAAAGCCTGGAAAGGGTACTCAGGCACGCCGAGATTTTGTACCATCGGATCCTGTCGCTGAGGATCCATTCATGCTGATTAGCTGCCCCCAGAGTCAATTGATTTTGCTTAGAGCCTTCCCATGTCACCATCCTACCACTGCATTCCTGAGGTTTGCTGCTGCTGCTGCTTGTTACAAATAATTTCCTCATCCAATCATGCAGCCTGAGTGGTTTATCACACCAGGATAAACCACATCACCAGTGATGGTGAATGCTGAGGAGCCTGTTCCTCCTCTTTGCTATAACACAGCTGTGGAGACATCAACGGACCCTCTCAGCCCCACCCATTCCAGTTAGCTAAGGTTACTAACAAGCCAGGCCTGGCGGGCAGAAGGCTGTCTGCCTTTGCTTTCCACTTGCTTCATTTCTGCATCATGTAACCCCAACTTCATAGGGGCATTTATTTATTTATTTTATTTATACCTCACATTTCTCCCCAGTAGGGGCCCAAAGTGGTTTATAGTGTTCTCCTCACAGTTCTGTGAGGTAGATCACGCTAAAAGTACATGATTGGCCAAAGGTTATGAAGCAAGCTTCCAAGGCAGAGTGGGGATTCAAACTTGGGTCTAGCAGATGGTGCAGAGTCATTTTCTGTTGCCCCCGAAGGTTGGACCAGAACCAACGGGTTGAAATTAAATCAGAAGAGTTTTCAGCTAAACATTAGGAAGAACTTCCTGACAGAGTGGTTCCTCAGTGGAACGGGCTCCCTTGGGAGATGGTGGGCTCTTCTTCTTTGGAGGTTTTCAAGCAGAGGCTAGATGGCCATCTGACAGCAGTGCTGATTCTGTGAACTCATGCAGATCATGAGAGGGAGGGCAGGAAGGGTTGCATCAGTGCTTAGATCTTGTGGCCCTTTCTTACATGCCCTGGGAAATACTGATAGCCACATCAGGGTCAGGAAGCAATTTTTCTCCAAGCCACTTTGGCTGGAGATCCTGGAGGTTTTTTGTCATCTTCTGGGCATGGAGCAGCAGTCACTGCGGGTGTAAAAGGGGAGGTATTTGTGAATTTCCTGCATTGTGCAGGGGGTTGGACTAAATGACCCTGGGGGTCCCTTCCAACTCTATGATTCTATGATTCTAGATCCTAGTCTGACACTCTTAATAACTGTACAGTGCTGGCTGCCTGGAACAGGACCTTGACACCTGGAAGTCGAGAGGTAATGCACTGACTTGCATTACTGCAATCCCCCTCTTGAGTATCAATGAGAAAGGCGGACTATAAATCACATAAGTAAATAAAACAGCCACCCAAAACCATAGTGTGAGCTGTACAGCACCACCAGTGCAACAGGTCCTTAACAGGGCAGGTGGGATAAAAACTGCTGGTCTAGACATACCCTTCTGGACAGGCATCTCATGGAAAAGAGAAGGCACAATGGACTCCAGAATGTTCTCATTCAACCTGTGCTCCTCACCTAAGTATATTCACTGGCTGTGTTCATTTTCTCCTTTGGGGTTGCCCAAGTCACTTACATTCATCAGTTGGATCTTGCATATGGAAGGGGGAAAGGAGCTATTTTTCGTCTTACACACATGATATTGCTTGCAGATATTAACAAGTCACTAAGAGTCAGCGCAGAACTGATTTTTTTTTAAAAAGCAGTTGACCTGAAGCACCTCATTAATGAAGCCATCTGGGATGAAGCAACTGTACTAAAGGACACATGCATAGGTCAAGTCGTGCAGTTTTGAAGGAAGGCAAATACTTTCTGCCCAGATTTAGAGGCTACAAGAGCGCCAGTGAGATGCATTAGCCTAGCTTTGGGAATGGTGGGGGGAAGAGTGCAATTAAGTTGCAGTCGATTTATGGCGACCCTGTGAGGTTTTCAAGGCAAGAGATGTTTCACAGGTGGTTTGCCATTGACTGCCTCTGCATTGCAACCCTGGACTTCCTTGGTGGTCTCCCCTCCAAATACTAACTAGGGCTGACCCTGCTTAGCTTCTGAGATCTAACAAGATCAGGCTAGCCTGGGCCATCCAGGTCAGGGCAGACCTGGAAATATCTGTGTTAAGAACATAAGAAGAGCCCTGCTGGATCAGACCAATAGTCCATCTAGTCCAGCATCCTGTCTCACACAGTGGCCAACCAGTTCCTCTGGACAGGGCATAGAGGCCGAGGCCTTCCCTTGATGTTCCTGGCTCTGGGATTCAGAGGATTAGTGCCTTTGAATGTAGAGGCTCCGGTCTACATTCAAAGCATTATTTGCCATTAAATTCATCATAGAGAACTTGGGCTATTTTTTTCTTTCTTAACCTAACTTACCTCATAGGGTTGTTGTAAGTGTAACCAGGGCGAATAGAGGACCACATATGCTGCCCCTCGCCCTTGGGAGGAAGGATGGAAAATGTACTAAATAAAAAACAATTTTATAAGGTATAAACATGCATGCAACAGAGCTCCAAACCCCTTTTTTTTTAACAAAAGAAAGCAACGCGGTTTGGGTGGAATTTTGGATGAGAAAGTGACTTGGGGCTAATACTAATCACACACCTTATAAAAAAAATTCAGGTCAACATGCATTTTAAAATTCTATGGATAGAGCCACAAGGGAGAGAGAGAAGGGAGAGAACATCTTTCTACCATTGCTGTACTCAAAATTCCCCTTAAAACTCATTTCCTTTTTTAAAAAAAGAAATTACATTAGAATGCTGTTACGTGCATTCTGAGCCTACCATGAAGCGAGTGTCTTTATTAAGAACAAAACGTGTATGTGCCTTATGATCTTGAAAAGGACATGGCAAGAGACATTGGTAGGGTTGTCAAGTTCTTATAGTCTGCTGGTGGGGGGCTCCAGGCCACTGGTTGGGACATTGACATCATGTGGAAGTGACATCATCACATCAGTGATGTCAGGGGGTGACACTCTAGCTTTTGGACAAAACTCTATGGTTTTTCACCTCAAAACCATAGAGTTTGCCCAAAAACTACAGCGTGTCCCCCCCCCCCGATGCCCCTGATGTGATTACGTCACTTCCAGGTGATGTCATCATGTTGGGGACATCACCGGGTAATTCCCTGTTTGGGGGGTGGGGCTTCCCCCACCAGCCACCTGGCCAGTGGCAAATTGAAGCCCTCAAAATTTGGAGAACCACCACCTGAACCAAGGGTTTGGCATCCCTAGATGCTGGGGAGGCAGTAGATTTATGCTTTTCCTTGGGGAGAGGAAAATGTACAAATATCTGCACAACCTAATGTTGAACAGCCTCAGACCTCCTGAGGTATATCCTTTCAGGGCCAGGGCCCATTCAGTCATGAGCCAGGCTTCAGTCTATACACTTGGTTGCCAGCAGACCTGGAAACTGATATTCTGTTTCTTTAACAGAGGCTTAATGTGCAGTAATGCACAGTTCAATCTTTTCATGGCATGGAAGTAAATAAAATCACCTGGAATATAACTTCCCATTAAGGAACAGGCCTGTTGACAACCCTACCTATGTACCATCTCCCTGAAAGCCATACAGAAACCAGAAAGGAAGAATTTCAACAATAGTGAGCTAGGGTAGGTCAGGTGATACTCTCTGAACCTTATAAAAGCTCCAGAGCAGGCTTGCTCGTTGGTCTGGGCAACTGGGGGACTGCAGACTGGTTTTGCTCATCCCTGCCCACTAGGTTTGGCAACCTCCAGCAGGGGTATGGAGATCTCCCGGTGTTACAGCTGATCTCCAAACTACAGAGATCAGTTCACTGGGAGAAAACAACAACTTTCGGAGGTGGATTCTATGGCACCACATCCTTGATTGATCTCCCTCCCCAAACTTCACCTTGTCCAGGCTCAACCCACCAATCTGCAGGAACTGGCAATTCGACTGCCCACTCTGTTCCCATTTTAAGATGATGCAACAAAACAAACTTCTGCATGGAGCAGAAAGACCAGCCTAGCCAACTATTTTAAGACTGGAGGAGGAACTGAAGCCAAGGACTGGACCCAAGGGCTCACTGTGGTCAGTAAGGGAGCTAGAACTTCACAGTGACCATATGGAGGTGGGCTTGGCTGAGAGATAGTAACTAGCCCAGGGTCACCATGTGGGCTTCACAGCACAGTGGAGCTCTGAATGAAGGTCTCCACATTCTGTTTCACATGGTCTCTCTGGAAATCAAAGTACTAAGAAGCAAAGTATTAAAATTGCTGTTCCTGGATATGAAACCCCTCCTGGCCACACTCTACATCCCCCATGTTTTTTTCCAGCAGGGAGGCCCCTGAGACCTCAGCTGGGAGGAAAAGGGGTGGCTTCCCCTGATTCCTTCTCCTCCCAGTCAGCACCTCTTGGCAACCTAGACAGATCTGACCTCCTTCCTCCCTGGCCTGGGTATCAGCCTCCTTTTATCCTTCTGCCCACACCTACTCCATGAGCAGTCCCAAAGCCCCCTGGCCAATGGGAGCCTCCAAGGATGCAGGGCACCCCCTTCCACTTCTTAGGTTCTGTCTCATAAGAGCATAAGAGAAGCCAATGTTGGATCAGGCCAATGGCCCATCCAGTGCAACACCCTGTCACACAATGGTCAAAAATACCAGGTGCCATCAGGAGGTCAACCAGTGGGGCCAGGACACTAGAAGCCCTCCCATTGTCCCCCCCCCCCCAAGCACCAAGAATACAGATCATCACTTGGCCCAGACTGAGAGTTCCTATCTATACCCTGTGGCTAATAGCCACTGATGGACCCCTGCTCCATGTTTATTCCCTCCTGAAGCCGTCCATGTTTGTAACATAGTCCCTTCCTTCTTCCTCCACTCTGTCTCCTCAGAGTCTTATGGAAGACACTCCTTCTACTCCATCCCGCCAGCTGGTCAGCAGGATATGCCCTGGTCCCCCATCCTGATGGCATTCACTAAGTGGCTATGCAGAGGCCCTGCTGCCCACTTGCCAACCACCTGGGAGCCTCTGCCACACCCTCCCCATGGGATGAGTCAACCTGAGGGGTCCGCCCATTCCATCTGCTGCTGGAGCAGGTAGGAACAGCCCAGATGTCAGGGAGGTTGGGATGCTCCACAGGTGGATGGTGCCTCCAGAAATGACTTGGTAGATAGCAGAAGTGAGAAAACGAAATCAAGTGCATCCAGAGCCAGATACTGCATAAGGCAAGTCTGTGAGAAATTCCTTCCTTAAGATATTACCACACTGACCTCATCCTCTGGAGTTTATACCAGCATCTTCACAGTAATCCCAGCCAGAAGCCACCCAAGGAATCCCTGTACAGGATTTCCGCGTTCTCTTGTGGCCATTGTTTGAGGACAGGCATCATGTCAGTAATTTTCCGGTCATCAAGAGCAGCTGCTGTTTGTCAGGATATATCACTTCACCTCATCAGTTCCTCAGCTGTTTCACACTTTATTCTCTCTGGAAGCCTCACATGAAGTTCATCCAGCCCTATTGATTTACTGCTATTGAGTGTCTCGAGTTACCTCATAAGATACATCAAAGTCTTATAACATCTTTTATTAGAGAAACTAAAGGAAGTAAACAACACCGAGCAGGGATGGCCAACTTTTCTGGCCTGGGGGGTGGGGGCAGACCATCCAAGGCCAAGTTGTGGAGTGGCCAGCATATCTGCCCCAGTGCCCCTCCCAGTATGAAATTGACAAAGGGGGCCAGAGTACACAAACCTTGGCAGATATTTTTTCTTGCAGAAAATGGGAGCTAGAAACCTACTGGTTTGGAAATGGGGCAAGAGCAGCACAGAGTCATACTGGTGGCCAAATTTAGCCATTATTGGCAAAGAATAACCTTGTGTGAAAGCGTGCAGTACTCTGATCTTCAAAATCAACAGCCTGTGAGACTGCATGAACGTGCCCTAAGGGCTTGCACTGCAAACTGGACTTGTTTGTTCAGGATTCAAATTCAAAGTTGCCTTCATTTTCTTACTCTGCTGAAGAAGTCATTGAACTCAAATCCTTATTCCTGTTCAGTGACAGCCTCCATTCTACCCCAAGGTATTTCCTCACAATGCAATTGCCTCTATAGAACAATTTACATGAATAAGAATGATGTCTGTCTCAGTTTCATAAGAACCATTTTACAAATAAGCAATTTCAAAGCAACCCCAGGAATACAACACAGCAATCTCTAAATCCATATCATAGAAGTATATGCATTTAAAAAAACAAACAAACCCAAAGTTGGAAACCTGCATGCGCCTACACTCCACAATTTCAAGAGGGCTGTGGTTGTGGCAACACAATCTTAAACAGAGGTTTCCCCTTCTGAGTTCATTGACTTCAACTAATTTAAAAGGCTGTAACTCTGCTTAGGACCTCACTGCCAATGACAAAAGGAAAGTGGAAAGGCAATGGATTATCCAGCCTCTGAAAATTAAGTCCTTCTCAGGTTAAATGTTCATAAATCTAATTCCTTCCAATCAATACTCACTTTTGCAAATGCATGCTAAAAACAAATTTATAGTTTGAAATAAACAGGCTGATCACTATATATCATCTTGGGTGTCTCTGTGGCAGAGCCTACGTTGTTTAAAAATGCCATAAATAAATAAACAAGAAAACTAACAATCAAGTGGGAGGGGGAGGAGAAGGGGTGAGAAAAGGAAGATGAAAACGAAGACAACGAAGATGACGAAGAAGAAGAAGAAGAGGCAGCATTTTTACTCTGCCCTTCACTTGGAGCCTCAGAGTGGCTTACAATCTCCTTCTCCTGATGTAACCCACTGTGAGCCCATTTGCAGGATGGGCAGGATATAAATGCAAAAAATAAATTACACCAAACTGGTGTAGTGGTTAAGAGTGGGATGGCGTAGTGGTTAAGAGCGGATTAAGAGCGAGAGCGCATGGGATGTCATCATTCCTGCAAACTGCACCACACATTTCCATACCATGTGCATACTTCAAACTACCATTCCACATAATACAGCATAAGCCATCACCAATATTTGGAAACTAACTACCAATAGGTGATGATGGCTATTAGCTTAAAAGTGGCAGAGCGGGCGGTCTGCGCAGGGGTGGTCGAAGTGATTCTGGGGTCCTTGGCCAAAGTCCAGGTTAAGGCCCCCGAATCACTCACCACCACCACCCTCCCTGCTGTGGCCAAGCAAGGGGTCGTCCCTGCCCCATGTGAGGTGGGAGGGAGCCACTGCTGCAGCTGGAAGCCAGCTGCACAAGCCACAAATGGTGCAGCTGCAAGTGACCGCAAAAGCCTGCTCTTCTTCTTCTTTCTCTCCCTCCTTCAGGAGGTGGATCTGTGGGACATCAGGGGTCTGTGGCAGCTGCCTCTGTTGCCTATTGGCTAAAACCACCACAAGTCTGAAGCCAGAATGATAGTTCAGACAAGCGGCAGAGTCATCGCCTGTTACCGTGACAGAAGAACCAAGGCAGATTCAGCTACTGGGTAGTGCTGGAGTTGGAGTCCCTCCTGGACTCTAGTGTCGTCTGATCCCTGCTGCCCTTCCTGGGAGTTACAATCCCATCCCGCTGGTCCCCGCAACAGTTGCACCGGAGCACAGCAGAGGGGAAATCAGGAGGTCCCTCCATGCTGGCACAGAGAATAAGATGGCTGAGATCCACACAGCCTGACAGAACATCTAGGAGACATATACACGGAGGATAGATCTACCAGTCCACCTTGAAAGCAAAACAAAGCCTTCATCTTATAAAGGCAACAGCCATCATGAATACATGGTATTTGGTGTAAACAACTGGGTGCAACCATCATCTTTGGGCAGAGCTCACGCATACATATTCGGCTGCTTGCTGCTGCTGCACACAGAATGCCAACCAGAAATCCAGCAAAACCATTCTTTTGTTCCTAAGGTAATGTTCAAGTGAAAGAAGCAATTTGGTTGTCGCTACCACATGGCTCTACCCCAAGCACCTCCAGTCACACAGGAATTCACCAACTCTGTGGGAAGAACCACACTCATGTTACAGGCCAGATCAGGTGTAGCAGCACTGGCAGCGAGCTTGCTATGGGATCCCTTCCATCTGCAATGCTTCCCACATTCCTACTCTACCACCAGGGATCAGAATGAAAAGAACTGTGTTGCAGTACTTGAAATAATCAGATCCTTTTTCTTCCCAAGGCAGTAAAAATGGAATTCCAGGATCAGGAGTAAATTCAAAAGCTTCTTTATGCCTTAAAATCAATTTATCAGGCTATGGACCCAGTGACCAGAACAAGGTTGCCAGACCCTAGGTCCAGGTGGGGGTTCTCCTGATTTGGGGGCTTCAACCCCCTGCCAGCCAGCTGGCTGGTGGGGGAAGCCCCACCCCCAAGCCCCACCCCCAAGAATGACCACCCATGGCCACCCCTCTCCCTCCTCTCCTGAGCGATTTAAAGGGCCCTCCAGCTGATTGGGGGAGCATGATTTGCTGCTTGGCATTCAGGCACATGCAGCCCTGCTGGCCAGAAGCATTTAAAGGGTCTCCTTAAATGCCTCTGGCCAGCAGGGGCCGGGCCTCGCGTGCCTGAAATCCAAGTGGCATCCGGGGGGGGGGGGGGGACTCACTGGCCAACTGGAAAAAAGTGTCATCAATACAGGGTGCAATGAGAAGGAACGGGGACCAAATGTCTTCTCGGAGTCTCACCAAGGGCCTTGGGTGAGGTTGGATCATGCTTCAAGGACTGGATCATGGCCCTCTCCCCAAACACCCATGCATTATCCACTGTTCTCCAAAAGCCTATGCATGGACAAGGAAACCTGTTGATCTCACAGAGGCAGCCATTGCACATACTCCTTGTAGACACACAGGCTTTGTGCACAAGACGACCTCATGAAAATCTTGTTGTCAGAAGGAGGGTCAGCGATCACAAGCCATCTCCATCCAGTGGTTATCCCCACATTTTAGTTATTTGTATAGCATTTATGTCATTTTCATATAAGAAGAGGTCAAGGGAAATACGAAGCTGAACTAACATTTTAAAATGTCATTTTGTTCTGTAACAACATCAGGGCCAAAGTGTTTCTGCAACATAATTCTAGCACTTAACTTCTGCAAGTGATACATCTTTCCAACAACAATAAAGAGGAGGCTACAAAGATCAAGAGATGTTTTTAAGTGCATTCCTTGCAGTCCTTCTGACAAGTACTCAATTGAACGCTTTCAGACCTTTCATGGTCTCATAAGCTTTAAAATGCACTTCTGGGTATTAGGCATGGATGACATAGAAGAATGGTCTAATTTGAGGGGGGTTGGGAAAACTCTCCAGAAATGCAGGCATTAGTCTAAATGATAAAGGCCAATTACACCCACAAGATGGATTTGAACTTTTTGGGGGGACTAATGACCAAAACTGCTCTCAAACAGATGGATCTAGAAACTCACTTGATAATTAGTTTTTCTTCCCAGTAACAGATTCTGTGGTATTTGCTTACTTCCTCTTTGTATCTTGGCCAAAATCCTAGTGAACTGCAATGGGTAACATCCCACACATTTTCAGAGAGTAGGGCATAAAAACACAATGGGGAGGGGGGAGATGTGAACATATAATTAGATTTAATTTTATTTCTAAGATCTCCATCTAACTGAGGTTCTTCTTCAGGCAGAGTGTTGATTCTCAAACTGTTAAGAAGAATCAGTGGGGGGAAGCAGCTCAGGTTTAAAAAATTTTTTTTAAAGATGATGGCTAAGCGATTGGGATACTTAACTTCATTTATGAATGAGGCTGATTAAGGAAGATGTTTGCACAGGTGCGACACCAGATGATGTGTAAGGAGGGGGACAGTCGGGCTCGCTGACAGCCAAGCCACAGAGGGATTGTGCTGATCCATCCCAACCAGCTCTGGTCTAAATAGACTGGTTGAGTGTGGGTGGCACGATCTTAATCAGGAACTGGAGCACTCACCTGCAAAGGAGCCTCTGCTGATAAACAGGAATTTCGTGTCACCTTAAAGACTAACAAACTTTTATTCTACCATAAACATCCATGGATTAGAGTTCTTTCTGCATTTAGGGTCCAACTTAACCACAGGGCCCATCCAAGTGGTCTGAGACCCCACCCCGGCCATTCCCTCGCAAACCCAGGGACACAGTCTGTCCTTTGACCAAGAAGAAGAAGAAGAAGAGGAAGAAGAGATTGGATTTATACCCCGCCCTTCACTCACTTGGAGTCTCAGAGCGGCTTACAAACTCCTTCCCCTTCCTCTGTCCACAACAGACACCCTGTGAAGTAGATGGGGCTGAGAGAGCTCTTTCCCAAGCTGTCCTTGGGAGCTATGGCTTGCCCAAGGTCATCCAGCAGGTGCAAGTGGAGGAGTGGGTTCTCCCAGATTAGAGTCCACACACTTAACCACTACGCCAAACTGGCTCTCCCAACAATACAGAGGCCACCAACCAGCCATGTCCAATGCAGTTGGTATCGGGCTACACTCTCCCAACAGGTAAAGCTCCGTCAGGGCATTCTGCCTCCTATGATGGACCCCTGCTTTTTCTTCACTGTGAGGCAGATTTTCCCACCAAAATGCTGTTCCCCACTCTTGACTGATCATCTCCTAATTAGTGTATTTTAATAACAGAATTATAACTTTCTGCATGTCCTACCCTGTGATTGAGAAGTTATTTGGCTTTTCCCCAGGCCAGAGATTTATTGTAGTTATGCAGGAGCCCTCTTATAAATCCCCTTGTAAATGGCATTTGACACAAAGTAAAGTTCAAAGAGGAATGCTGATTTTATTGAACAGGCACAGTTGGGTTAGGAATAGGCAGGGGATGAGAAGTTGAGGTAAATGTTGTTATTTATGCAAATTATAATAATATTTTGAGTATGCAGCAGAGTATAGTTGAAGCTTATATTCTTAGAGATTCAGTTCTTAATTGTGAGAGGTTTGTTTGTCTGGGAGATTCTTTTCAGCAACAATGTGTCTTAATAAAGTGTCATATAATGATCTGAGTTTCCAGTCACTGCTAGTCAGAGCAGTTGGTAACAAATGCTGCAGCTACCTCATATACATCTAGTTATGAAGAGGAACTCCTGGGCTGAGTAGAAGTCAAAAGCAGCCATTGTGGAGGGGCTGGCTTTTAGGCATGCCAAGAAGTGGTTAGGAAAACTGGGGGGGGGGGGACAACGTAGGTAACAAATATGTCAGAACTGGAGACTGATTTGTGTATTATAATATACTCTTTCCAAAATAGTGATTATAATGCAGAGATCTTGTGGATCACTGACATAACACTGCACCCGAGGA
Organism: Lepidodactylus listeri; assembly: GCA_029233225.1. NCBI lineage: Eukaryota > Metazoa > Chordata > Lepidosauria > Squamata > Gekkonidae > Lepidodactylus > Lepidodactylus listeri. Next base: position 28,487,706 of record JARCFY010000008.1, read on the forward strand.
AAAGGATTCTGTCAGTTAACTCCAGGCTTTAGTAAAGCAAAATGTTATTACTACTCTTAACAATTAAGAATATAATTGAATATGTAATATAATTTGGGATGGTAGATTCAAATGCTGTTCTCTGTTTTGGGGGACAAGGAAAGTACTCTACACAGCCAAGATGCTGTAAAGTTTGCCTCCATGCTAGAAAGGATATGGATGGGGTCTATGGACAGGATTATCACAATTTAGGACACTCAGAATATATGTAAATTATCTGTTAATATAAAAAAAACTGAATCCCCCCTCCACATCCCCAGCTAAAGGCAGGGCTGATTCTGATTCCCTTTGCACAGAGAGACCTGCTGGGCCGAGTTCGCCTTCCCAGATCTTTGAGTCTTCCGAGGGCATTCTCTCTCCTGATCTTTTCCTGGGCCTTCCTGTCATTGCTCGAGCTGCTCTTTAGCTGCTGGTGAACTACCAGGAGCTCTCAAGCTACCAGTTGGAAACCCTTGAAAAAGATGGGACCTAAAAGATATGTTGTGTGACTAGGGCTGCCAAGTCAGCCCGGGGGGCGTGGGATCCCCCGCTATAGGGGTTCCCGATCCGCCAGCCGGCATTCGGCCAGCGGGGGGAACCCCGCCCCAGAAGTTGTCTGGTGAGGACGACTTCCCCCGTGTAATGACGTCACCCTGGCAATGCCCCCAATGTGATGACGTCACCTCCGGGTGACATCAGTACGTCGCTGTGGCGCACGCGCAAAGCATGCACACCAGAAGTGCTCCCGGGGGGAGAACAACTCCCCCCTGCCGGTAAGTCGCCGGCACTTGGCAGCCCTAGTTGTGTGTTACGGTCATTCATCACATTGTACATGTACAAGTACAGTACAGATGCACATTAAAAATGTAATGTGAAAAGGATCCCGCAAGTGACAAATAAACCCATTTCTTTATAAAAAGAAGATGTGGACACTCTTTTTTCTTTTGCCAAAGGACAAAAGGCCTGTAGAGCAAGGCAGCCCCCACGTTTTCACATGGGTTACCTCCAAAACACCGTTTAGAATTCTAGATGGAGTTTACTTCCTGTATGAACAGCTCTTCTGACTCATCTATTCTTACCCATTTCTTATGAATATATGTATAAACCATTTTGTAAAAAATCTATTATTAGTAGTAAAAGAAGGGCAGCACAACTGGACACATTTGGCCTGAAGGGGAGATGGAAAAATAGACAAATCAGCTATAAGAGGGATGGAAAGCTTGTTCATCTTCCTAGTGGTGGGCAAGATTTAAGGGTCTCCTTCGTACATGCAGGAGAATGAGGCGGCAGAACAGACAGCACCAGTGCAGACTGCAGATGGAAGATCATGGAAGGTCATGCTTCTATGTGTTATAAATGTACTGCAAACAGGAAGTCAGCGCAGCAGGGTGATTTTCCTGAAGATGTGACCAGGACCTCAGTTAGCTTTCCTAAGCACAAGGATGATAGACTAGGAAAATACATCTGGTGTCCAATAAAAACATTTCCCATTTTAAGTTATTAATTTTTATGTATGTGCCTATTTGTTGTTGTTGTTGTTGTTGTCTAATTGCTGTTTCTGTTACTTCTGCTGCCAAAAAGAAGTGTTCATTTCAATTGCTGTTTTTGGTGTAAACTATGGCTAGTTTTATTGGGAACTTTTATTTACTGCTTTTGTCTCAGTGCCCTGAGAATCTTATGAGATGGCAGACATGTAATTCTAATAATAAATACCATATGACTCCATCAAGAATTTCTATAGGTGTGTCATTAAGTGCCATTAAGTCGCATCCAACTTATAGCCACCCTGTGAATTAAGGACCTCCAAAACATCCTATCATTAACAGCCTTGCTCAGGCCTTGCAAACTGAGGACCACGGCTTCCAAACCAAAAGTTCACCAAGTATGCCGAGTCTCATTCCTTACTTGCTCCAATCCACCCACTTGCTCTGGTATACTTGGTTCTATTTCACGTATGAGTGCTTCCTGATGAAACCCCTCTTGGCCTGAAAAGGCTGTGCCATTTATTTTGGTGAATGGACAGCATCACATACAAGGACTCCTTTGTTCATTGTAGAACTGACTATCCCTTTGAAAAAAGTAGGAAACCTACAGGAGCTCCAAACATGCATCAGAGGGGATATGAGGCTCTGGAAAAGAAAGGCTGTTTTAAGGAGTCCCTGACATGTGCACCAGGCTCTCAAAATTAGAGCTATCTGGATGTGACCTTGGGGGAGTTACATGTAAGCCAGGCCCGTAGCTACAGTGATGCATTTCGGGGCTAGGCCCCCCTGACTTACTGGCAAGGCCCCCCAACTTCCAACCAGCCCAGGGCCCCTGAGCAGTGGCTAGGGTTGCCAGCCCCCAGGTGGGGCCTGGGGATCTCCCACTTTTATAACTGACCACCAGCTGACAGAGATCAGCTCCCTTGGAGAAAATGGCTGCTTTGAAGGGTGGACACTATGGCATTATACTATGCTGAGGCCCTTCCCCTCCCCAAACCCCACCCTCTCCTGTCTCCACCCCCAAAGTCTCCAGGTATTTTCCAACACAGACTTGGCAACCCTAGCAGCGGCAGGTGTGGGGAAGGGTCCAGGTATTCCTGCGCAGCTATCTGGTATGAAGGGCCGGGTATGGTGGCCCCGTTGGGCCAGACAGCACTTCTCTATTTCCCCCAGAAAGTCTATTTAACTTTAATTAAATTACCAGAGGCCCCTAAGAAATTTAAATGCCCCCCAACTAAAAAAAATCCTGGCAATGGGCCTGATGCAAACAAGGCTGCCAATTGCCCCTTAAAAGAAAGATCTTTTTTTTTGTATTTTAATCATCTGCTTCATAATCGTCTGCTTCAGTGCCTTCCTATGCTATTTTGTTCCAAGAATGTCAACAGGGCCCTGTAAGGGGGTGCTATTATTTATCATTTAACTAACATCCCACAAGAGGTATTATGGGACTGCCTTGAAGTTGCTTGTTTTAGTTGCCATCTTGCTCTGATTGCTCTACATATTAAATTTAAATATGAATTTGGTTTTTAGATTATACATTTTAATGTTATTGTATTTCTTGTATGTTGTGACCGCCCTGAGCCCACTTGTGGGGTAGGCAGGAGATCTGTCTGATAAAATAAATAAATAAATTTGAAGGATCCTCCATTATTCCAAAATACATTGTTCCCATAAAATGTAACCGATAGCCTCTACTGCTACACTGCAACAAAAATAAAAGATGTCCCTTATTCCAGACATGCAACCTTTCTTTTAGTTTTTGAACGATCATCTGGGCAAACCTACCAATTGCTAACCTGAGAGAGAGATAAAGCCCCGCAAAGCACAACACCCAGACACACTTACCCGCAATCCAAAGAGCTTGTTAATGCATTCCTGCTGTCTCTCTCTTCCTTTTCATTTTTGCGAAAAATATTCAAGCATTCCATCTTTATCTCTTGCAAGCCAGGGCCTAAAAAACACCGCAGGCCCTACAAAAGCCAGATCTATGACAAAAGAGAAAATGGGAATTCCTTCCCAAAAGCGTATTGCCCACTTCACCCGCAAGACGAATGTCTCAAATTGAATTAGAAAGTATGATACGAACAAGAGCCAGTTCCGTACGGCCACAGATTTTCTCAAGGGAGCATCCAGGGCTAGCCTTTGGAAAAAGAGCAGGCAAGGTGATCAGGGTCTTTTTAAATGATGTGTGTCCATATGTATGTCACAGTCCTTCACTCAGAAAGTAGATTACCAGTAGCAGATGGCGGTGATGGAACCTGAGCCACTGTCAAGAGGAAAGCTTAGCCAGTGAATATCTCTCATTCCATCCCCACCTCATCCAAGACAACAACAACAAAATAGGATGTCCAAGTGATAAATACTTGTCTGAATCAGTTCCGACTGACCTGGTGACAACTCCATTGTGTGCTCTCTCTCTCCCCCTCCCTTAATCCCTTTAATTTATTTATTTTAAAATGTGCATCCTGCATTATTCCATTCAGTACCAAACAATGTATTGCATTCAGCTAAAAATGTACATTGTAAACAACCCCAGGGAACAAAACCCACTAATCTCTGGGGACACTGTGCAGAATTTTTTCTCTTCTTATCAAAAATCAGGCTGGCTTCCTTCAAAAATGTGTTGGGTATTTTGTCTGAGCAGCGAATTCACCTTAAAACTGAACCACACTGGCACATCCCTGCAGAGCCTAATGCTGCAAGCACAGTGAGGTTCTTTTGTTACAGTTTGAGTGTCATGGTTAAAGTGCTGGACTGAGGTTTGGGAGACCCAGATTCAAATTCTCACTCTGCTACAGAAGTTTGCGAAGGACCTTTGGTCAGTCACCCACTTTCAGCCTAATCCACTTCCCTGGGCTATCGTAAACAAAAGAGAGAGGAGGGGAGAAAGATATAAGCTGTTTCAGATCTTCATTGGGGAGAAAGATGGGATACCCACGAAGCAAACACAAACATCATAAATGCCTGAAATAATAAATACAACTATTTGTTTATACATTTTACTTCATTTATACCCCACTTTTCTATTCAGTGGGGACCCAAAGTGGCTAACAATTTACAGCATCACAAAATCATGGCACCTTTGTTCTCCCTTTGCTCATGAACACTATAGCAACAAGGGCCTTCCAGAAAACACAAAAAATGCGGCTCAGCGTGGGCTCACAACCCACTGGAATCTCTGTGACCCGCCTGAAGGTCCCCATCTATGGCCTGAAGACCACTAACAAGGCACTGGACCTAGGCAAAGCCAAGCACAAATCTCCATTGAAGCTACTCTCTGAGTGATCTCCACTGAGTCATCATCTATTAGCCTAACCTGCTTAAGGGGATGTTGCAAGGATAAAAGAGGTGGGGCCTCCTACATTGACCTAAATTCGTGGAAAGAAGGATGTGAGATAAATACAATCCAAGGGTCAGTCAGGGCTGTCCGTATACAAGAAGTGCACACCAGATCTTCTGTTCAGCCCACAAATCTCTGGGTTGTGCATGGCTGGCAAGAGATCTTTAGACAGACCTTTCAAATCCCACACTGTTTCATAGCACCCCTACACTTATTGTACCTCCAAGGGATGGTATGGATAGGTTGTGGGGTGCAGCTGACCCTGCAACAGGAGCCTAAAGCAGGGGTGGGCAATTGTTTTGATTTGGGGGCCACTTTGTGGGAGCGGAGGTTAGCGGAGGGCCGCACCTTTTAAAATGATTGCATTCATTAGTTAACTTTGCATTTCAGAAAAGGTATAAATTGTATCATAAAAATCAATACGTATAAATTAAATAAAATAGTGGTAGTTTTATTCAATTTATTTATTGTGCTAATTTCATATCATCTATAGCTGCAAGCATATTTAATTTTATAATCAGTTTAATGAGACAAATGTACCCTATCTCACCACGTGGCTGACTGTCTTGGCGGGCCGCAAAAAACTCTGTGGCAGGCCGCATGTGGGCCCCGGGCCACTATTTGCCCACCCCTGGCCTAAAGCAATACATGCAAGACAGTAAGTGATGCTGCCCACAACTGCAACACCTGACACCAGAGAGAGAGAGAACATAAGAACATAAGAGAAGCCAATGCTGGATCAGGCCAGTGGCGCATCTAGTCCAAAACTCTGTGTCATACAATGGCCAAAAATACCAGGTGCCATCAGGAGGTCCACCAGTGGAGCCAGGGCACTAGAAGCCCTCCCACTGTCCCCCCACACAAGCACCAAGAATACAGAGCATCACTTGCCCCATAGTTCCCATCTATACCTTGTGGCCAATAGCCACGGATGGACCTCTGCTCCATACATTTAACCAATTCCCACTTGTAGCCGCCACCACCTCCTGTGGCAGTGAATTCCATGTGTTAATCACTCTTTGGGAGAAGAAGTACTTCCCTTTGTCTGTTCTAACCCGACTGCTCAGCAATTTCATGGAGTGCCCACGAGTTCTCGTATTGTGAGAAAGGGAGAAAAGTACTTCTTCCTCTACCTGATCTATCCCATGCATGATCTTATAAACCTCGATCAAGGCTTTTTGTTACGGCTGCCAAAGCGCTCCTAAAGTCAAGGCCGGCTTTAAAGAGGCCGGAGAAGGCTAAGCCAGAAGGCAATCTCCTCTCGATTGCTTTTTTTTTTTATAATCAAGATCAATGGTAGAGATTTGAAGCAGTGGGGAGGAAATTAAAAACGGGGACGGGGGGAGTCAGAGCGACATTGCGCTGGAATTGTTTAAATTAGTAATCCTGATCGGCAATCGATAGCAATGGCCGTCACGGCAGAGAGAGACAGACTTTGGGGCCATCTCCAAAGGCCACGTTTCCCCTGTCCCCTCGCCTCCCCTTGCTGTCTCCTCCGAGCACCTGCTTCCCTGAGCTTGGCTCGTATTGTCATTAGCTTCATGGATAATTGATGGCTCATCCCGTCCAGGCCGATGCTAAGAAAAGAAAGACAAGGAGGGTAGACACGCGCTTACTATAAATAGACACAAAACACCACTGGCTTCTGCCAGCGTTCCCTTGGGTCCTAATGCTAGCTATTTTACTGACAGCCATAACAGACGGAAAGGGAGAGAGCCAGGTTCATACGGGCCACTGCTGGCTCATCCCTCTCCGAGAGTTTACATGTTTTATATATGACTCTAAAAATACTCCCACCTATTAAACTTTAAGGATAATTTGCCTGGTACCTTTTAAAAATGCATGCACGTGTTTTTTTTAAAAAGCAGCAATTACATTCAAAGCACTCAGGGGGTTCGTTGGAAGCATCTGTGAGGTTTGAGGAGGAGGATTTCAGGAGGAGCGTGTCAAGGAGCAAGGGTCTGAAATTTTAGGCTGGCCAAGCCCAACAAGTGCCTTGTTTTGCTAAGTGACAGGGTTCCAGGGTAGAACCTTTGCTTTGCGTGTAGAAGGTCCCCCATTCAACGCCCAAAATCTCCAGTTAAAAGGATCCGGTAGTGGGTGATGTGAAAGAACCCTGGAAAGCGGATGCCAGTTTGAGAAGACAATACTGTGATGCACCAATGGGCTGATTCAGTATAGGGGAGCTTTATGTGTTTGTTTGTTCATTTGTTTGTTTGTTTGTTCTGAGGGGCCGTGGCTCAGTGGCAGAGCATCTGCTTGGCTTGGCATCCAGAAGGTCCAAGGGTTCAGTCCCCGGCATTCTCCAGTTAAAAGGACTGGGCAGTAGGTGAAGTTCTCTGCCGGAGACACTAGAGCAGTGTTCCCTCTAAGCTGAGTTGCTGTGAGTTAGCTCACAGTTTTTTAGCCTCTGGCTCACCCTTTTTTGCCTTAGCTCAGGAAGAAGAGGAGAAGGAGGAGTTTGGATTTTTACCCCATCCTTCACTACCCAAAGGAGTCTCAGAGCAGCTTACAATCTCCTTTCCCTTCCCCTCCCCACAACAGACACCCTGTGAGGTAGGTGGGGCTGAGAGAGCTCTTTCGGGAACTGCTTGTGAGAGAAGAGCTCCAAGAAAACTTGTGACTGACCCAAGGTCACACCAGCAGCTGCATGTGGAGGAGTGGGGAATCAAACCCAGTTCTCCCAGATTAGAGTCTGCACTCCTAACCACTACACCAAACTAGTGTAGTAGCTCCAGAGCAAACTCATGAATGCAGCAGCCAAACCACTTGCTCACAACTTGAATGCCAGTAGCTCACAAAGTAGAATTTTTACTCACAAGACTCCACAGCTTAGAGGGAGCATTGCTCTAGAGCGCTGCTGGCATTCTAAGTAGACAATATGGACCTTGTGGGATCAATGCTCTGATTCAGTATAAGGCAGCTTCATGTGTTTCTCTGGTCTGGCCCTCAGCAATGATGAATCAGCGTTCTGCAATGGCTCAGAAGCACTTTCCTCTTTAACATGAGGCAGGATAAAAACTGGAGTCCAAAAATGTCTGCATTTAAGGTGACTTGCCTGTTTTAGAAAGGTTTCATTTTACTTTGGGTGCTTTTCTCCCCCCCCCCCCCATCTGCATTTCAAAAGCCATTTTAAACTGCACACACACACACCGTTTTATGTGTAGAAACAATTGCCGTTCCCCTTATTCCCAATTGCACAAACAAATGAGTGTTGTTCTGCAAATGGAGAGAAATTGTAGTGTATGTCAGTTTAACTACTTTGGAGAGGTCATTATCCCACTCTTGCTGAATTAGTGGCGCCAGAACAATGAGGCAGGCCGCAGGATGACAAGAGGGAAGAGAGAGCCGATAGACAAGCTCTCCTGGGCTACCCACAATGCAACTGCTTGGCAAATAATGGCTGCTCAGAGCATCTCACCCTTCTGCCTTTTGACATGAGCCACACCTAAGAGAACAAATAGTCACAAATTAGACCGATTTCGCACAGGGGCTGCCCCGGTGTTCTTCCTCTGTTTGCCCCGGTGCTGTGCTTGAATTTCACACTATTTGCCGCAGGGCGCATTTTGACCCGCGGCTCCGCCCGATCTTCCCCGCAGTTTCAGTGATCCTCAAAAAACAGGATCACTGAAACCATGAGGAAGCTTGGGCAGAAATAGTGTGAAATTCAAGCACAGCACCGGGGCAAATGGAGGAAGAATGCCGGGGCAGCGCTAGTGGGAAATTGGTCTTAGTCAAGGCTTAAGAGCTGGGGGGTTGTCAGTTTAGAAAAAAGATGACTAAGGTTTATAAAATTATGCAAGGGATGGAAAGAGTTGGCAAAGAGACATTTTTCTCCCTCGTGCAAAATACTAGAGCTCAAGGGTATCCAATGAAGCTGATGGGCAATAGTACTTTACACAGAGAGTGATTAAAATGTGGCTGCCAGAGGATGTAGGGTAGGGTTGCCAGATCCCCCGGTCCTGTGGGGTTTCCTGATTGGGGGGGCTTCTTCCCACTGCCAACCAGCAAGCGATCTCACAGTTTGCAGGGCAGGCAGAAGCAGCACCCACACTTTTGAAGCAGGGGCTGCCCATACCTGCCATGCATTGCAGGGCAAGCGTGAGCGGCTCCCATTTCAAAAGAGTGGGTGCCACGCTTGCCCTACAAGTGGCAGTCTCATGGCTTGCAGGGCAAGTTGCCATACATCAGCAAATAAATAGAGATTTTAGCATGGCCTCTGCTCTGTTGGAATTCATGCACTGGTTTGATAAGTCACAATCAACTGTAATAAACTGAGAAATGTTGGCTTGGGGCATGAACACGGCTTATTTGCAGTACTCAGACTTGCCCCTTCTACCTCATCCAGAGTGCAGAACTTGATTGAAAACTTCCCAGTTTAGTCAAACTCCAAATTGTCCTGATGCTTAAATGCAGGGAAATTAAAGTACTTTTATGACCATACAGCAAGGATTCTGTGGGTTGGAATTGTGGTTGGAGAGGAATAAGCTCCAATTTGTCAAGGTGCATTTGGGCATCATGAGTGTGGAGAATCCCCCCCCCCCTACACACACACTTTGAGTTTTAAAAGTGTCATACTTTTTCTCTTCTTTCTGGAAGGGCAGAAAGCAGGCCCATAGCCAGCAGTGGGGACTGTGCCCCCTATCAAATCGGCAGCAGCAGAGCAGATTCAGGAGCCTCTCCAGCTGCCACGGGTGCAAGGAATGTGCAGGGCTGAGAGAGAGATCTCTTTCTCTCCCCCTCCTCCTCCAGCTGGCAGAGGCTGGGCCAGTGGGCCTGCCCTCACCCAGCTCTGCCCAACTCTCGCAGTCACTGCCAGCGCCATCCTTCCAGCAGCAGCATCCTTCTTGCAGAGTGAGCAGGCGATGTCTGCTGGTGGGATGTTGGTATTGGTGCTGGGTGCAGCTGCCTTTGGGCTGCTGCTGCACCGCTGGCTGTGGCCGTATGCATGGGCTGAGCTGGCCTTTCTGCTCTGTGCCTGGCGAGGCTGGCACCAGCTGCTGCAGGGGCCCAGCAGCCTGGCACAGAACTTTGGCCGATTGTCGCACTGGCAGCCAAAGCACATCTTCCTGGGGGGTAAGGAGCTCCAGGAATAATCAATTTAATTTAATTAGCACCCCCCCCCCTCCTCCTCAAACCCTGGTGCCTCCTGTGAAAAAATTCCTGACGACAGCCCTGGCAGGAAGTTAGGTGAATTACGAGCCATAATTATGTAAATGATCCGGCTAGCAGGTGACTCCTGGAGATTTCCCAGAATGCTTTCCAGGAGGGCTCCCAGGATGCACCTGGGTGTCCCAAGGTCCACCTGTGAGACCTGGGCAGACCAGATCAAAAGGAATGAAAAGAGTGGTGTAAAATGGGTGGAGTCAGAGGTTTAATAAAAGTGCTTGCTCCAAGGAGGAAGGGTCTCTTGGTGCTGGTCCTTGGAAGAGAACAGACTGCTGAGCTCTGGTCTGCAGGCCAGCAACCATCTTTAATCATGTGGTCAGGAGGAAGGCCTGAGGGGGGGCCAGAAAGTAATAAAAGAGCTTTAGAGAATTTTTAACTTTCTAAGACTAGGGGCCTACTCTAGTGTTAACATCAGTTAGGGTATGTTTAGAGGAGAGGGAAAGAGGACCTGTTTATAACCACCTTTCTTTTGTTCTTCCATGTGCTGATTTGGTGGTAGAGCTAAAGCATACTTGTAAACATTTTACTCTTTGATGCTGGTGGTGGTTCTTTGTACTATATAGCTTTTCAACTGCTGTTGGACACGCTACTGTATAAGGGAAGCCCAAGGGGGGAGGTCAGGGTGCAAGCAGCCAACCCTCTAGGGGAAAACCCAAAGCTGCATTTGGTCCCTGTAATAACCAGGCGCTGGGTAGCAGTATAACACCAATGACCTATCCCCGGCCATTGGCTGTGACCAAGCTATAATGTCCTTGCCTATTTGTATACTTCTTTATACTAGATTCAGTTATTGTGTTCTGAAGTAACTGATCAGTCCCCTATTTCAGTAATCTCTTCGGGGTTTGCTTTAAAAGTCGTCTCTTTGGGGGTTTTCTATATATGTTCTAGATATACTGAGGTCCACTGTCCAGTATACTCTTTACCACCGACTTCAGGCACCAGTGCTTGTAAAGGTCAAACAGCACAGATCTTTATTATACAGAAAACTCAACAGGGGGATGGGATGTATATACAGAGGATAGTTTGTTTCATTGGTCACTAAACAAGTTACTTTGCTTTAACTTTCACAAAGGCTGTATGCTTGTCACTTTCAGTTAATTCAGATGTTACTTGGTTCACAAAACCCTTCTACTGACTCCACTCTCCAGTCACTTTTTAGAGGTTAACCTTTTGGGCTTTATCTGGTCTCCTGAGTCTTCTGGTTTGACAGCTTTTCTGTTTACCTGCTGCATTCCACAACTCTTCAATTCCGTCACAAGCAGGAGACCTGGAGGCCAGGCCTCAGAACTAAGAAGAGGGACTGAGAGTCCTGTTGCTCTCACTAGGAACCCCCAAAATGAGCAGGTGGTGGCAGTGAATACTAGTGATAGGAAGCAGACTAGCTCCCTCCGGGGGTTAGCAATCCAATGGAGGGGGTGGGCTGTAGGTGAAGTAAGTCTGTTCCATCACAGTGGCAAACTGGAGTTTGATCAAATTGAGAAATTTCAATCATGCTCCACACATTAGAGGAGGGAGGAAGAAGAGGAGCAAGGGGAGCGCTGTCCCTGTGTTCGTGTTAAACCTCTGTTTTCAGACGTTATCAAACTTGGGCTGAACAGAGACTGGGAAGAGACTGGGAGACTAGCTTATTACAAACTGTTCATTGCTAGATGTTTCTGTCTGCTAGTATTCACCTCGCTTTGCCAGTTTATCATGATTTGAGAGTGGTGGAATTTTGCAGCTGGAAATCTGGGAGATCACGGGGGGGGGGGAATGCCTTTGAAATAATTTTCCTTTTGTAATGAGTTAAATGCTTATGACAAGGTCTTTTCACTCAAAATGTGTAACATGAAGATTGTTACATAAAACGAGTTAACAGCATTAGAGAATGATAATCCCTGTACATTCTGTTGACCTATGCAACATATTTTAAGGATGTGTTTTCTTCTTTAAAACATGAATAATTCTTTCCATTCAGTTAGGTGCTGTATATACATATGATGATAAGAAACTACTGGAGAGCAGAATATGTTCAATGTGTATTCATACACCTATCACTTGAAGATAATGCATCGTGCCAAGACAAGAAATATATTGGTCTTTTAAGGTGCCACAAGGCTCCATTGCTTTAGATGCAAGAGATTATGGCTATTCCTATGGACCTTTTTGGTTTTAAGAATCTGTTTCCCTACCATTTCTTTGCTGACATTTTCCAAACCTGTGACGTACCACTTATAGCTCCAGAAAGCTTCAGCTGAGCAGGAAAAAGCAGCCATGGGCTTATTCTAGGGATGAGCACTAGGGCTGTACAATTTTTGCTCTGTATTTTTCAGTTTGGGTCTATTGGGCCCGAAAAAATTTCAGGATTCCCCCCAAAACTCAGATCCCAATACTGGTAAAATATTCAGATCCAGGATTTTTCAAAAATCCCATTTTTTTTCCAGGTCCAATAAATCTGAACCAAAAAATGCAGAGACAAAAAAAACACTGGCAAATCCGCAACAAAACAGCTGAGAGGCAGCTCAGCTGGGGTTCTTTTGGGAGGTCCCTTTAAACTGAACTGCCCAACAGAGCCTGCTGAGGAGCTGATCCTGCGGGGAGAATTCTCCCTGCAGGTTCAGCTGGGGCCCTCTTTGCCAGTTTGATCAAACAGCCCAAAAGAGCCCCAGCTGAGTGCCCCTCCTTGGCTGTTTTGAGGGCTATCTTCTGCAGTCCCGTAAAAAAAAAACCTGTTTAAAGGGACTGCAGAAGAAAGCCCAAAAACAGCTGAATGCTTGGAGCAATGTGCTCCAGCCCCACAGCTGTTGTTCCAGGTTTGCTGGTAATTCTTGAACATATCTGGGACATTCCCCACAGTTCTCCTGAAAAATCACAGATACGTTTGAGATGCTGAAATATGCCTGAAAAATATGGATAAGGTGTTTTTCGGGTATATTTTCAGCTCAAGTAGACCTGAATGCACACCCCTAATGGGCATGAACTGGCTCATGAACTAAAGTTTGTAATACATTTTGGTTGGTTCATGGTTCGCAAAGTGAAGTTTGTGGCAAGTCAATGGGCACAAACTTTCTACAAACTTGCAAGCTGTTCATGGAGGTCTGTGCCAGTTCATGAGTGGATACATTTCTAGACAGACTGTCTCCTCTAATAGCTTGTTAACTATGGAAGAAGCTTAAATCCAAATATCTGCCTCCAATATAATGCAAAATTCTTAAGCACCAGGCAACCAGTAAGGCTAAATAAGGAGTGGAAGAAAAGGATTCCCGTCTGTAAACTCACAGCTATCAGTGCCAGAGGGCAGACAGAAAGAGAAAAGAGAGCACTTAAAACAGGATTTTTGTCTTTTTCATCCTGCAAATAAAACAAATGCTTGGCAGCATGAAACTTTAAATATTTAATGCTTCAAAAAAAAGAAAGAAGAAGAAGCTATTTTCCCCCCGAAAATAAATATGTCCATTCAAAATAGACTGGGAAACATGAAGCTGTTCTTGAGAAAAAATGTGGATTTATTTGCAGATGGACCCTCTAATAAATAAAACCTATTAAAGATGAGAAGACACAGTTTCTCTTACTGGATCATTGGGGGGGGGGGGGAGATGGCAAGAAGCCTGAGCTCTATTCTCTTTGCTCCTTCTCTTATGAAAGGTAGCTTAAGGCCAAATTCCAAAGAGAAGGTGGGTAGCAGATGGCAAAGATTCCCAGCATCAGATTGCCCTTTTGAGTTTCCATGAGACAGCTAATAAGGCCCTCTGTTTGCACCATTCATCCAGTTTAAAAGATTTTGCAGGTGTCATGGGCTAGAAATACCAGGCATGATTCACAGGGTTAAAAACAAACACAAAGGAGAAAAGAAAGCTAGAATCTAGATTTTCTGTTTTAAAAAACTGCATATAAAGACACAGCTGACTCACAATTCCTAAACTCAATCACACCATCTATTATAACAGCAAATAGCATAAATTTACACCACATATAATGACAACATACAAATAAACATGAGCAATGGCTCAGTTCAGACATAATGCAAAACCATGGTTGATTTAAACCATGGTTAAGTTGTCAAAGCAGCCCAAACAGTCTCCCAGAGTTTGGATGTTAACCAGGGTCAGCCATGGTCAGCACTTGGATGGAGACCACCAAAGAAGTCCAGGGTTGCTCTGCAGAGGAAGGCAATGGCAGACCACCTCTGCCCATCTCCTGCCTTGAAGAATCCCATGAGGTGGAACTTAGTCAGGTTGCCATAAATTAGCTGTGATTCAAAAGTAGCCTTTGCCTTTAGATTGTGAAACTAGGATTTTGCTTGCAGATGATCACTCAGATTCTGGTTTGCCTTAACAAATGCTGATTTTTATCACCTTTGCTCTGATCAAACAATTGGGGAATGAGTAACACTGGGAAGTTAGCCAGGTGGTCCACATTTATCCATCACTTGTAAGTAGTGTTGCCAGCTCTGGGTTGGGAAATACCTGGTGATTTTGGGGGTGGAGCCTGAGGAAGGCGGGATTTGGGAAGGGATTTCAATGGGGTATAATGCCAGAGCCCACCTTCCAAAGCGGCCATTTTCTCCAGGTGAACTGAACTCTGTTGCCTGGAGATGAGTTGTAATCCCAGGAGATCTCCAGCCACCACCTGGAGACTGGCAACCCTACTTGTAAGCCTAGTTAAAGCTAACTTTAGTTATGGAACCAACTTCAAACCATAGTTTCACATCCTAGTTTGATGGAGTGGTCCATGTAATTTTTGTATCATTTAATGGGTCATGTTAATACTTACTCTTTGCTTCAGTTCTGCTTTAGATTTCTGATTGGTTCTATTACCCTAATAGTGTTGTATTATTTATTGAATGTCCCATCCTGTTGATTGTTGATTGTATTGACTCACTCTTTATAATCCACCTTGAGTCCAAGCAGGAATGTTCAGACAACCTCACTTACCACTATTAGTTTAGTAAAACTATGGTTTCAGTGAGTTCTGAAATGAATATTCCAGTTTTCCATGGAAAATAGGACTTCTTATTTTGTATAAAACATTTGTCAGGGATCATTTTAAAATATCACCTTAAAAGAAGTATGAAATTGAATTAAACTGTATTATGTATTTGATATATTTGAAAAGGCTCTTGTGGAATTAATTTTTCAAATATCACTATTGTCTCCTTAAAGACTGCAATTTTAACATTTCCCGAGTGCCACTCTGGCTGAATGCTTTCTTTCAAAGTGATGGAGGACTTATGTGAAAGAGGAATTTATCATGATCTTGGTATTCATATTATATCTACATTTGTATATGTATACTTGCATGTTGTCAGTTTCTATAGTACCAGTGGTGTGCAAAGAGTGGATCCAGTTTTGGTTCTTTTGTTACTTTAAAAAAATTAAGTTGCATTCTTT
Organism: Lepidodactylus listeri; assembly: GCA_029233225.1. Lineage (NCBI taxonomy): Eukaryota > Metazoa > Chordata > Lepidosauria > Squamata > Gekkonidae > Lepidodactylus > Lepidodactylus listeri. The sequence goes on from JARCFY010000008.1 coordinate 28,503,086, forward strand.
AATATTGGAGATAAAGCTAATTGTATTGAGAAAGCAATCCAATGGATATTTGTTTTATGGGTAACAATGGGATATACAGTTTCGGGTACATATTCCTCCCCATGCCACCACTGGAATGAAATTCTCAGGGATCATACTGGTGAGGTCAGAAAGTCCTTACAAGTGTCCAAACAGTTCTATATAAACCTTGAGCATATTATTATCTGACTTTTGTTATAATTTATGGGTTAACTTCCTCCCCCCTGCAATGTTCATTTCAATATTTGTTCATGGACACACATCACACACACAAAAGCCAGCATTTGGCAGCCTATTGGGCTCCCATAGCAATAAAAATTGGCACCCAAACATCAGCAGCCATTAAAAGAAGGTCAGAAGAGGGAAGCATTGGGTAAAAAGACCCTGAAGGAGGGGAGGGCCTGCAGGAGCACTGGGGTTAGGGAAGGAGGGGGGAACTCTGAGAGCATGGCGGGGAAAATGAGAGCCCACAATAGGGGGGGACAGTCATTGGCAAGGGAGGCAAGTAAAATTACCCCCAGCAATCTTTACAGGTCCCCTCTTGTTTAATTAATATCACTAATGCAGACAACCATTTAAGACTATCAGTTCTGCTACAAGTAGATCCTTTGTGAAAACAGAGTCTCTCTTTATGGTGCCAATGTCAGCAGCAGGAGGAGGAGAGTTTGTTTCATACCTCTGCCCTTCAGTACTCAAAGGAGTCTTGGAGTGGTTTACAATCACCTTCCCTTCCTCTCCTCACAACAGACAGCCTGTGAGGTAGGTGAGGGCGGAGAGAGCTCTGAGAGAGCTGCGACTGACCCAACGTCACCCAGCTGGCTTCACATGGAGGAGGAGTGGGGAATCAAACCCGGTTCTCCAGATTAGAGTCCTGCAGCCCTTAACCACTACACCAAACTGGCGCTCTTGAGATCTTGAACTGTGTGCTGACAGATCATATTGGGAAATGACAGATCATATTGGGAGATGACAGAACGTATTGGGAGATGACTGCCATACACTTCTGCTCTTGTGCATGTAGCCAGGGTGGTATAGTGGTCAGAGTGTTGAACTAGGATCCGGGAGGCCCAGGTTTTACTCCCTCCTCTGCCATGGAAGCTGGCTGGGCAACTTTGGGCCAGTTGCACACACTCAGCCTCATCTATCTCACAGGGCTGTTGAGAGGATGAAATGGAGGAAAGGAGAATGAGGTAAGATGCTTTGGGTCCCCACTGAGAAAAGGTGGGGTAGAAATGAAGAAAAAAAAACGTACATAGAGTAGCCAGTCTACAGATGGAATTCTGTAAAGCTAATCTGGTAAACTGCTTGGGGAATTCCTAATTTTAACTTTTATGTGCTGATGTTATCTAATCTTTTTTATTTGATTATTTTAATGACTTATAAAGTTGCAGGACTGTGGGCCTGCTTATCCGGAGATAATGTTGTGTTCTTTTAATATCATTATGTATTTTTGTGTAACACAATGGTCATGGCTGAGGTAATAAAGTCTGAGGTAAGTATGAATAATATCCAACCACTCTAACTCTTTGACAACCATCATTAGGCTGGGGAGTGGCCACGGCTCAGGAGTGGAGCATCTGCTTGGCACGCAGAAGGTCTCAGGTTCAATCCTTGGCATCTCCAGTTAAAAAGGACCAGGAAGTAAGCAATATGAAAGACCTCTATTTGAGACCCTGAAGAGCCAATCCCAGTCTGAATAGACTATACTGACCTTGGTGTACGATTGGTCTGATTCAGTATAAGGTAGCATTGTGTATATTTACAAATGGGTTTATTGGATTCATTGCTGCTCCTTGCCCCAGCTCACAGCTCTTGGGAGATACATCCCATCATGGCTTAAGGTATTTTGCCATCCCAAGAATGCACCAGGTGCAGTTCCAACATGTCCACGAGCAAAGGCAGGCATATGCTACACCTGTCACTACCACCTATATTGCCACTAGCTGAGCCAATACCCTCACCAAACTATGCCATCCCAAGCAGCAACATGACCCCTCGGGCCAGGGGTCCCCAACTTTTTTGAGCCTGAAGGCACCCTTGCAAGTCTGACATAGGGTGGTGGGTGCAACAACAAAATGGTTGCCACAGGAGGCAGAGCCAACTAATCACAAAATGGCTGCCACAGGAGGCAGGGCCAACCACAAATTTCAAGGACTGAGGTTGTACATAAATTTAATAGTAACTCTTCAACATTTCAGGCAGAAGCACTGTTTAACAAGGTGCCTTTTAAAATGAACAATATTGTTTAAAAATATTTTCTTGCTTACACACAACTTCCTTCAGTTGTGCAGTGAAGATCCTTCTGGTGCACTGGCAGATGTTGCCAACGCAATGGTTTTCTGAATTTGCACAGCCAATAAGTTTTTTCCAGGGGACAATCAGAAGCCGAGCTAGACAAAAGCACTACCTTGCCCCACCCACCTTCTAAAACAGATAATGGGCACCTTAGCACCCATGGGTGTCTTGTTGGGGACCTCTGCCTTGGGCAGTGAACCAGTCCTGCCCTCAAATGCCACACAGATAACTATGCAATCCCAGTTAGCAAAATATCATTCTTTCACCAGCCATGGGACTTGTTTTAGTTACACACAAATTCATGTGATTATGCTGACTTATTTAATGCAAATGGTAGAAGGCAGTGAGACCAACACACACAGTCTAATTAAAGAAATCAGCTTGTTCCTTCAACCAGCCTGGAGCCAAGGCTGGAGAACTTGCCACTCAATGCACCATGTGGAGGCTGAACCCACAAAAAACCCAGTTATTTTCCACACTGTGCGGATCTCAACAAAAACTATACTTAACCTCCTTCATCCTTTCTCTCACCCTCAGAGCAAAATGACTAAGTACTTAGGCTTTTATAATTTTATTTTTAAAGACCAGTTTGGAAGATGAAGTGCCTTGCTTCACTGCAAAGCGAGGAATGAGGATCTGGAAGAATGATGCTTGGAAGTGGAATGACTGTGGATGAGGGCGTACGGGGGGGGGGGGGGGAAAGCTGGCAGCGGTCCTGGTGGAGGTGCGCTGGAGGGTAGCACTGAGATGAATATGCGGGAGTCTCACTATTTGTATGACAGGTGCATTGGCAAATCTCAGTCAAAGATCATGGCACTGCTAAATAAAGCACATTCAAGGAACAAAGGACATCAACTTGTGCTTTTAAGATGTGAGGACAGCTACCTTGCTGGAATCCATCCCAGCTGTATGAGCCAAATCTTAATTTTTTAGGTGGCTTGCTAGAATGGGGAGGGTAAGAAGCAGATAAAAAAATGTACATAAACTGCTGCCTTTATATTGAGGGGAAGGTATTTAAAAAAGGTTAAAGAATAAAGGGAAATATAAAACCAGTTAAATAAATCAACTGATAAGTGCCTGTGTTCACAGACCAAATAACTGTGCATTGTCCATATAGGTAACATTAAAATATATAGGTATATCTTTATGGGGATTTTTTTCTACTCTGTTATAATACCATTTCCCCCACAATCATTATCAAAGATATTTATAGAGCTGTCATTTTTGAACCATATATTAGTAACAGGCACTACCCTGCTTGTTATCATCGCATTCTATGTCTTTCTGCACAGTTCCTCTACCAAGAAATTACTCCGCTGTTTGCTTACAAGCGTGCTGTGATGGGGCATGTGTGTGTCCACGCCATCGAGGCATTGCAACTGGCCCAAAGAATAGTGTAAGAAGCACATGCTGGTGTTAAGCACGTCTGGCCCCATACAGCACCCGAATGGAATACAGGATTACCAACAAGGGAGGACTCATGGACACATGAAGCTGCCTTATACTGAATCGGACCTTTGGTCCATCAAAGCTGAGGTCATTCACATCACCTACTACCTGATTTTTTTTTACCTGGAGATGCTGGGGACTGAAAGTGGGACCTCCTGTCTGCCAAGCAGATGTTCTACCACTGAACCGTGGCCTCACTCCAGGCCTGAAGTTCTCCTGGATTTCCAACTGATCTCCAGTCTACATTGATTGGTTCCCCTGGAAGAAATGGCCACTTCAAAGGCATCAGATCCCTGTTGAGCTCTCTCCCTTTCTCAAACTCCTCCCTGCCCAGGTATCACCAGAAAAAAAACATTTTTTAACATTTAAACTTCCACATTCAAAGCAAACTAAAGATCGGGTACATATAGAACTTGCTGTTGTCTCTAGTACAATCACTTACTTGCCCTAAAGTGGCTGCAGCAGCTCTGGAACTTCAAAGGACACTGATAAGCCAGTTCCTGGGTAAAATCTAGCATCCTTTCTGGAACCTTCCAGTTGGAGCCTTTGCACCCTCACTTACTGGGGTTATCAGCTCTGGCTTGGGAAATTCCTGGAGATTTGGGGACAGAACTCTGGGAAGGAAGAGTTTGGGGAGAGGAGGGAGCTCAGCAGGGATGTAATGCTCTATAGGGCTGCCAAGTCCCCCCGTGGGGCGGGGAATCCCCTGCTAAAGGGGTCCCCAATCTGCCGGTCCGGATTCAGCCAGCAGGGGGAACCCCACCCCCGAAGTGGCCCGATCAGGCCGACTGCCCCAGCGTGATGACATCACCCAGAAGAGATGTCATCACGCTGGGCATGTTGCTGGGGCAATGCTCTAGCAATTGCCCTGAAAACTCTATGGTACCATAGAGTTTTAGGGCGATTACCAGAGCGTTGCCCCAGCAACATGCCCAGCGTGATGACGTCACTTTCGGGTGATGTCATTTTGGCCTGTGCGCACACAGGGACCCCTAACACAGAGAAGAACTCCCCTGGTATTTTAAAGGTAGGACTTGGCAACCCTAATGCTCTAGTCTCCCCCCCTCCAAAAAAAACCCCACACACTGCCACTACCTTTGTGGAACTGATTGCTGTAATCTGGAGATCACTTGTACTTTGGGGGGACTCCGGGCCCCACCTGAAGGACAGTAGCTCTGTTTCTTACAGATTGAGGCCCATTTTTTGTTCTTCAAAGCAAAGAACCCTAGAAACCTGAGAGGAAGGGGTCAGAGCTTAGGAGATGGAATGACAGCTAGGGACAGGCACAAACTGGTTTGTTCAGTTCATGGTTCGTGAACTGAAATTGGTGGCATGGAGTACCAGGAAGCCAGTTGTTGCAGTAGCTGGCCAAAGGCTATGTGCTCTGCAAGGGAGAAGGACTGGCCATCCACAGCAATCATACACATGGTACGGCAAGTGACTGCTTCCTGGACCTTCCGTGAAGCCCTTTTGGATGGCACTGTCAGCATCCCCAGGAGAATGACTTCTTGGAGGGTGGCCTGCCTTGATGTCCCACCCACAGCACTCTGAGTGCCTGCCAAGCTTCCATGAGGTTGCTTTGGGGGACCCCTGTTGAAACTCTGGGGATGTCTACTTTTCTGACCTTCAGAAACTGCCTTTGGAGACTTGGAGGGACTATGAGTGTAGGGGGGATGCTTGCCTTGCTTCCAGTATCTGGCTAAGTGGGGTCTGCCCAGGTTAAGTTTCCCCGTGAATTTGGTCTCACTGGCTTGTTCTTGAGCCATTCCATAGATGCCTGTATGTCTTCTCCAGAGAGAGCACCGGGGAACCCTTTGACTCCCATCTAGGTTTGCTAAATTGAAACCAAACCTGCCCACAGTGTTAGCTTTTTCAAGGGAAAATGGCATTACTTTAACACCCTTTTCTCTTTAAATGGCTAACGGCAGCCTGAATTCAGGTTGCTCACCTGGGCAAGGGTTATAAGGTTCCATCCCCTCTTCCCCATCCCTGCATGGCCACTGTTCAAACTCCAGCTGCATATCCACATTTTTTGCCTCCTCTGTCTGGACCCTAATGATAGAGAGGCAAACAGCCACTGACCCACCCCTTGGCACCAAACGACTCGGGAGGGCTGTCTCCGCAGATGGACTGTGCAGCAGCCTCTCTTCCTTCAGTAGTGAAGAGCCAGTGGGAGCTGATGCCCGGAAAAGGTCAGTTTTGTTTCCTTTAATGTCAGGGTTTGTGTGAAGCTAGCTCACTCCTCACTGGCCCCTCCCCAAAATCCTCACTGCTTCAAAGGCTGAGCTAGTTGCCATAGGAACCCTAATCTTTATCTGCTTTGCTTGTTAAATGATCCGGTATCAGTGCCATCCTTTTTTGCATCTTCCCCTCCTCTATTCCTCTCCCTTGCCTCCCCCAGTAGCTGAAGAGAGGGGTGAGGGCTGCTCTCTCTCTCTCTCTCTCTCTCTCAATCTTTCCTTCTCCCCCCTCCCCACCTGACAAGACCAGAGCTTTGAAGACTTAAAGCTCTCAGAAGTCAGCCGTGTGCGACGGAGTGTGTTCGATTTGTGCTGCAAGGGTTTTGCTGACGTGGAAAGGGGCCGAAGGGTCAGATGGGAACAGAAAGGCTGGGCTGTTTGGAAACCAAACAGCACAGTGGCAGAAGACGTGCAAGGTTTTTCTGAGGCTGAGGTGCCAGTTTTCCAGGTAAAGGCAGGCAGTCGCTTTAGAAGATCACGTCTGTTTCTGAGCACCGGATCCAGGACTTGCACGGTCCCCAATCATTAAATGCAAAATTAACAATTGCGTTGTAAAGAGAAGATGAAAGTGACAAAGCAGGCTTCAGAATAAGAAGTCTAAAAGAGCAAGCCAAGGGAAATGAATACCAAGACATAACAGAAGCGTCAGCAGGATTGTGGAGAAAATGGTTTTTAGTGTTGGAGTGTTGGAGACTTGCAAAGTCTAAGCTGCCTTTGACCCCTCTAGAATCCCTACATTCGTGTTAGGTAGGCTTACACTAGGAGTCAAAATGTGCCTGACAAGCAGCAACAATGTTAAGACGTCCGTTAGCAGAAACCATTAGTCACAAGCTGGTGAGGCATCATGACATGGTTTTTCTAGACCAGTCATCAGGGTGCAAACAAAGTGCTATCTCCTCTAATAATGCTGCATTGTACAAACAGTATTTCAGAAGCTTACCAAGGCACATAACAAACACCGTAAGGGTGAAGCCATCAAAGAAAGAGGCAAAAGCACAAGAAATGAGATAGCATTATTTTAAATGAAATTACCATGTGATCTGGTTATGGATGGCTCATTTCAGCAGCTTTTGGTACCTCCCCCCAGAGACTGAACGAGTAGAAGGCCCCGCTAGCCGAAGATCTCTTGGACTGGATCCCCCATTCCTCACTGTCTTTTAACAGGCTGGCAGAAGGAAATGGCGGGGGGGCTTTCTGGCATTGCAACAATGTGTGATATGATTTGTGGTGCGAACCCAGAAATGATGTCATCAGGTTGGTGTGATACCCTAGGATTCACCCCAAACTATGGTTTAACCTCTAATTCTAACAGGTTCTAGGGATTTAAGACTTCCTAGGCAGAGAATCCCAGTTTGAGTTTATCAAAGAGGCCCCAAAAGCATGTCACAAAAAAAACATACTGTTATTGTATTACACAACCAAGGTTGCACCTTCTTCAAGCTGCTGAAATTAGTTTCTATTGCTGAGGGCATGATCTGGTCAAAGGAAGAAAGTACTGCTGACATGTAGTATTCATGGCAAACCAGGCCAATCCAGAAGATCCATACTGTCTGCCAATGGCAATGTTTCACAACTGTATTCCTTCCTATGTGAAAAGAGAACTCTTAAGGCCGGCGCCCATTTATTTCCAGGTAAAGTACTAGGCTGAACGTCCATTCCCAGGCCATGAGATTCTCCGTTTAAGACGCGGAGTGTGAGGAGCATGCTGGAGGGGGATGAGTGAAAGGTTGTTTTAGAAAGCCAAAAGCAAATCAATCACATAAACTGAAGTTTCTAGAAAACACCTGCCAGTCATTGCATGCCTGAAATCAGCACACTTTGGGGAGAAAAAAGAAGTGTCGGTACATTGCACTGGTTCTGCTGGGCTTGTAACCCTTCCTTGCTTGGAGTGTGATTCTGTGCTAGACATCAGTCTTGTTGAGCTGGCATTGCCACAATGGCACCAGGTTCTGCTGGGCACCAGTACATTGCACTGGTTCTCCTGGGATTGCAAAAATAATGCACCCCTTTCAGTTTCTATTGCAGAAGTTCGCAGGCTTGACCTTAGTCCTGTTGGGTTTGCACTGCTATAGTGGCACTAATTCTGCTGGGCACATCGCACTGGTTCTGCTGGGCTTGCAAAAATGCCCCCACCTTCAGCTTCTACTGCAGAAATTCTCAGGTACTTTGATTCTGTTCTGTTGGGCTTCTATTGTCCCCCTCTTTTGCTTTTCCCCCCATTGGAAACAATGGAGGATGAGGCACTTTCTTTGGAAAGCCATAACTCAGACCCCGTAAATCCAATTCTCACCAAACCTGGAGGGCAGGTAGCAAAGGGTCAGCCAGAGATCCCCTGCAAATATGGTGTTTCTAGCACACTGGTGGGGGCTGTTTAAAAGTTCTTGACAGTTCATGGTTCCTGAAGCGGGCACACCATGACCCATAAACCAAACCACATTTTCCTGGTTCCTGCCCATCCCTATTCCTGGCTTGTTTTCACACAGTGACAATTCTCTGTGTAGCTCTCATTATTGCTGCAAATGCTATGGCACACACAACAGGAATTAATAATCCACACAGCTGTTTTCAGGGGTCCTTTCGTAAAAAAAGAGGTGCAGGAGCTCATTAGCATAACTCATTTGCATATGCCACACCCCCTGACGTCACCGGAATGACGTCATGGGCAGTGTGTCAGAAGGCCAGACGGGAGGGAGGGAGGGGGAAGGAAGGAAGGAAAGGAACAGGAAGGAAGGTAGGTAGGTGGGGGAGAGAAAAGAAAGAAAGAAAGAAAAGGAGGGAGGGGGGAAGGAAGAAAGAAAGGAAGGAAGGAGGGAGGAAGAAAGGGGAAGGAAGAAAGAAAGAAAGGAACAGTAAGGTAGGTAGGTAGTTGGGGGGGAGAGAGAGAAGACAGGAAGGAAGGAAGGGGGAGAAAGGGGGGAAGGGGGGAAGGAAGGAACAGGAAGGTAGGTAGGTAGGTAGGTGGGGGGAGAGAGAGAGAAGAAAGGAAGGAAGAAGGGGGGAGAGAGGGAGGAAGGGGGGAATCAAGGAACAGGTAGGTAGGTGGAGGGAGAGAGGGCCTTTTGGAAAACTGGGGAGGGACGACTCTCCCCACCGACCCAGTCAACAAACCCCGTTTCTAACACACCCGTTCCAGCCGGGACCGCGGCTGCGGCTGGCTACCAAGACTCCGACGAGCCTCCCGACCCCCACAGGCACCGAGATCGCCTTTCTAGCCGGACTCCCACAGAAACGCCCCAGGGAGGACGGGGGCAGACATGCAGAAGAGAAGGCAGGGGGGCTCCTCTGGCTGGTTCAGGGGCTGCCTGGCCGGTGCGGCACCCCCCCCCATCCCCCCACCCCCGCGCATTGCTTCTCGGTCGCCTCCTCCCGGCGGGAGCCTGCCATTGCCGCGCCCTCCGCCCGTCTCCAGCAGGGGCCAGGCGAGAGCGCGATGCCAGCCAAGCGGAGGCGGCGAGGAAATTCCCGGCTCTTCGCACCCGAGCTCCGTGTCTTCCGTCTCCGCAACCGCTTTCTCCAGAAGAGCCCCATCTCAGTCCTGCGCGTGGGAGGCAAGTTTTGCAAGAAGTTTTGCCGGTTTCGGAAGACACCCCCCCCCCCCTTCGGTCACAGAAGCGGCTCCCCCAGCCGGCCTTTGCCGGGCTCGCCTCTCGGCCGCCTCCGGGGAAGGTGACTGGGGGCGGGAGGGGGCTCCTTTGTGGGGCCGGCGGCCAGCCGCGGCCCCAGGGAAGGTGACTGGGGGAGGGAGGGGTTTTTTTCCGGGGCCGGCGGCCAGCCGCTGCCCCGGGGAAGGTGACTGGGGGCGGGACGGGGCTCCTTGGCGGGGCCGGCGGCCAGCCGCAGCCCCTTCTCTCCCGGAGCGGCACTCTGGCTCGCTCCGGCCCCAACGGAGCCCTGGCTGTTTTCTGCGCGCTTTCTTTGACTCAGCTCCCCCACAGCCAGCACCCTTCCACACACACTCACACTGTGCCACCAGAAGGCTTTATCTGGGCTTTTTATAAAATGGGTAATTTCTATAGCAATGGAGCAATCACCTAATTTTTTAAGCTGGAAAAAAGCAGTGCGGAGGAAGGATGATGGCCCCGGGGGTTGGAGCAAGGAACATGGTACCAGTGTGGGCAGAACTGCAAACAGGCACATATTCCAATCTGCTTGATATACAAACATGCTTTGAATGTAATCTTTCTGGAAAGTTCTTATCAAACCAGTTTTGGGAAAGCAAGGGGAAACTTGGATATTGCACCATTAAGGAACAGCATCAGCCATATACAGAACCTCTACAAATGACCCATCCACTCACTGATTGATGGGGAGGGCAGGGAGACCAGGCAGGAGCGCACTGGCTGAACTCCCATCCTCGCTGATTGCCAGATGGGCCTGCAGACACCTCCTCTGTGCATTCACTACACAAACCACTTGTCAGTCGCTCAGCTGCAGGGCCAATGCACTAATGCCTGCTTGCTTTCCCCAAATGTTCAGCCAATGTGCATACAGGTTGTCTGTACTGGGCTAGTCGTTACAGCAAGCACACAGTCTACAGTGCATGCTGTCTCCATGTTTCTGACTTTCCCCCCCTTTGCTTGTTTTATTACTGATCATTCTTATGTTGCTGTTTTATGGTTAGGATTGCCAGGTCCAACTCAGGAAATATCTGGGGACTTTGGGGGTAGAGCCAGGAGAGTTTGGTGATGGAGCCAGGAGCAAGTCTGTGGTGTCACTTTTGTTATATCACTAGGATTTGCCAGGTCAGGCCGAGAAGCTGGAAGGGAGTTCTGGCCATCACATTTAAGCATTCCTTTTAAATGCTTTCCCTCCATTGGAAATAATGGAGGATGGAGGCACCTTCCTTTGGGGCTCATAGAATTTGACCCCCTGGTCCAACTTTTTTGAAACTTGGGGATTTTTTTCCAAGAGAGGCAATACCAGCTATGCTAAAAATGCAGTGCATCTACCTCAAAAAACAGGGGGCCCCCAGATCCGCAGATACTCACAGATCAATTCTCCATTATACCCTATGGGGACCAGTCTCCATAGAGTATAACAGAGCACTCAGTGGCCACCGCCACCCCGCTTTCTAACAGCCCTGAAGTGAGGGGAAGGGCTCCAAACCAGGGGATCCCCTGCCCCCAAATGGGGCTTGGCAACCCTATTCATGATACAGTTTTTGCTTTGTGAGCCACCTGTGGAAAGTCTCTTGGGAGATGGCATATAAACTTTATAAACAACATAAAAACTTTCTAAACAACACAAACACTTCAGGGGTTCCCAATCTTTTTGAGCCTGCGGGCACCTTTAGAGTTCTGACACAGTGTGGTGGGCACAGCCACAAAATCACACCCACAAAATGGCCACTGCAGGAGGCGGAGCCAGCCACAAAATGGCTACTGTTGCTTACCTTCAGTCACTTGGTGAAGATCTTAGTGCTGTGGTGGCCGCACTAGTGTTTTAAAAAAATTGCTTGGCAAATGACCAACCTGGCCCTGCCCACTTTCTAAAAACACTTAGTGGGTGCCAGGAAAGGTGCGGGTGGGTGCCCTGACACTCGCGGGCACCATGTTGGTTAATCCTGGCTTAATTAAATAAAATATAAATAAATAAGAGGGCTCCCTTGTGTGACAAATGGCTCATTCCATGCATTTAATTAATTTTATCTTTGAAATGGTGTGGGGGGGAATAGTACCAAATATTCTACAGTTTTTATGCTGTTCATTGTCACAACAAACATATGGCTGCTATTTGTGCAGAGGGAAAAACTGCACCCAGTCCAGCAAGCTCAAAGCTCTGCCTGTTTGATGCTACCCCTTGGCCTCTGCTATTTTATTCCTTCTGCTACTTTTTAAAAAGTTATTTCTTGAAAAGCCCAAAAGCATTAAAGGAAACAGTGAAGCAAGAATCGCTACAGGGTCAATCTTAGGGTTGCCAGGATTTCTGCTAAGGTTTTCCTGGAAGTGATATCAAGGTGCATACGATGTGGCAACCCTTTTTATGCACCACCAAGTTCCTGCCACCCCCTATGCCCCCCCAAGCTCCTGCCAGTTACCAAGCATGGCCTGACAACACTAGTACATTTAGATAAGCAATTTCTTGAAGACTACTACATTGTGCAATAAAAGTTGTGCAGTCTGCTCCACACTTCCCCATCAGGATTACCAGGCCTTGAACCAGAAATACATTTGTTCATTTATAAAATGTATATGGTGCCACTTCAGAGAATCAAACAAGTAAAACAGGTGGACCATAAGTTAAATATGAGCAGCCAGTGTGATGCGGCAACAAAAAAGGCTAATGCGATCTTGGAGTGTATCAACAGAGGCTTAAGATCCAAATCACAAGATGTCATAGTCCCGCTGTACACTGCATTGGTCAGGCTGCACCCAGAGTATTGTGTGCAGTTCTGGAGGCCTCACTTCAAAAAGAATGTGGACAGAATGGAGCAGATGCAGAGGAGAGAGACAAGGATGAGCGGGGGCCTGGAGACCCAGCCCTAGGAGGAGAGGCTGAGGGACTTGGGAATGTTCAGTCTGAAGAAGAGGAGGTTGAGGGGAGACATGATTGCCCTCTTTAAGGTCAAATTTACATCTGACTTTACCGCTAGAATCATTCTAGTTTAAAAAAAACTGTCTATACCTGTTTCTAGTTTCAAACCATACTTGTTCTAGTTTATAAATTAATGTTTACATTCATTAATTGCCCTCCTGTGGTCAAGCTAGCATTATACTGCTTTAAACAAAGGCTGTTGCTTAGTACTCTTCCGACCCCCTGGAGTGAAATTTGAAACCAGCGGGAAATGAGCTTGGGAAAAGACAGCAGTCAAACTACTTCAGAGGGGAGGTGTAAATTGGGCCTAAGTATTTGAAGGGCTGTCACTCAGAGGAGAGCAGGAAGCTGTCCCTGTTGGCAGCAGAGGATAGAACTTGCAATAATAGGTTTAAATTAAGGGCAGGAAGGTACCAGCTGAATATTAGGAAAAGCTTCTTTACAGCAGGAGTTGTACAACCAGCTGCCTAGGGAGGTGGTGAGCTCCCCCTCACTGGCAGTCTTGAAGCAGCGGCTGGACCAACACTTGTCAGGGATGCTCTAGGCTGATCCTGCATTGAGCAGGGGGTTGGAATAGATGGCCTGTAGGGCCCCTTCCAGCTCTGTGATTCTATGAAAACAATGCAAATTAAAACCTGAACAACATGAATTTGGTCAGGAAAACAAAACTATCTCAGTCTGACTCATGAAAGCTTATTCTGGGAAAAGTGCTGTTCATCTCTAAAGTGCCGCTGGGTATCTGTTTGGTTTCAGTCCAGCAGCCATAAAAACCAACAGCCATCAGGACTGAGAACAACAGAAGAGCATCAGTGAACCTGTCTTAAGCATAGGGCTGCCAGCTCTGGGTGGGGAAATACCTGGAGACTTGAGGGGTGGAGGCTGGGGAGTGCCAGTTTTGGGGAGGGGAGGGACCTCAGCAGGGCAGAATGCCATACAGTCCACCCTCCAAATCAGCCATTTTCTCTGGGGGAACTGATCTCTTTTGTCTGGAGATTAACTGTAACAGTGAGAGATCTCCAGGCCCAATCTGAAGGTTGGCATCCCTACTTATACGCTCAATTCAGTATCATCTATGACAACTCCCAAGGTTCTCAGGCATACGTAAATCAGGATTCTTTTTGTTAAAAAAAATTTCTGCTGCCTTGAGCCATCACTACCCCCACATTTTTGCTTGGGAGTTCGTAGATGAAGACGTTCAAAAGAACTTCCACTGATTTCACCTCAGCACCATGTCAAAAAAAACACTCTTTTGAGAGGAAGTTCAGGAAGTGCAAATAGTGATATCTCTCAGTTTGGTGTAGTGGTTAAGTGCGCTGACTCTAATCTGGGAGAACCAGGTTTGATTCCCACTCCTCCACTTGCAGTTGCTGAATGACCTTGGGCAAGCCATAGTTCTGTCAGAGCTGTTCTCTCAAGGACAGTTCTGGAAAGAGCTCTTTCAGCCCCACCTACCTCACAGGGTGTTTGTTGTGGGGAGGGGAAGGGAAAGGGGTTTGTAAGCCACTCTGACAAGTGAAGGGCGGGGTATAAATTCAATCTCTTCTTCTTCTTCTTCTTCAAGCAATCTTACTGGTTTCTAAGCAACCATCACACACTTTCCCTCCTTTTCTGATGATTATGCCACAGTTTAACAAGAACTATGTGACATGGAGATACTACAAAATTGCCTCAGTCTAACAAAGCTAGTTACACCCTCCAAAGCAGACAATGAACAGTGATGGGAAAAGCTTCACCTATTACATGCTCCATGTTACACACTCACTGACTGGAACTGGCAGCAGTTCATTCATGTCCATTGCTCCCATCGATTACCGAAAGAGCCAAAACCCAAAGACTCAAACATATGGCCTATAAGCATATGAAACAGAAACCCTGCTGAAGCTAAGCAGGTGCGGGTCTAGTCAATAGTGGTTACACTGAAAGCATTGTTCCTTGTTCTCCTGCTACCCAACTGAACTTTCACTTAACCTGGTCCTGCTTCAATGATGCCATCATAGGGTTGCCAGCCACCAGGTGGGGCCTGGGGAATCTCTGACTTCTACAACTGACTTCCAGCTGACAGAGATCAGTTCCCCTGGAGAAAATGGCTGCTTTGGAGGTAGACTCTATGGCATTATACCCTGCTAAGGTCCCACCTCTCCCCAAACCTCGCCCTCTCCCAGATCCACCCCCAAAGTCTCCAGGTATTTTCCAACCCAGACCTGGCAACCCTACGCCATCATGAATTTAAATAGATGCAGACAGTACAGCTGAGTTGGTGACGCTGGCATTATTAGTATCATCAGGGCCTCTGACCCCTTTACTGAAGCTCAGCTAAGAAAGAACAAGTGTTTGGGGGTGAAGAAACTGAGGTCAAAATACAACCATCCCAAATCAGAACATAAGAGCACTCTGCTGGATCTCCCCACATTTGGGGTCGTTTTTAAAGCAAAGAGCCACATGTGAGCCACTGTGGCATAGTGAATAGAGTAGCGGACTAGGATCCTGGACAACCCTGATCTGAATCCCCAGTTCTGCCATGGAAGCTGTCTGGGTGACCTTGGGACCATCACAAACTATCAGCCTGTCCTGCCTCATAAGGTTGTGCTGTTGTGAGAGATTGAGGGAAAGGAGAACAATGTTCTGAAAAGCCAGTGGGGGAGAAGACCAGGATATAAATAAATAAACACAAGATAAATGCATGGGGACCCGTTTAGACAGCAGCCGCATCACTGGAATAGCTTGGTTTAACCTTTCTCCATGCAACAGATTCCCAAGTTGATTCCCAAACTGCCATTTGCCTCTTGAGAAAAAACATACAGGCCCCCACATGGTGCCATAACTTTCCATCATTTGATAGGAAAGATTAAAAATTCTTCCCATGCTTACAGCCCAAGTTCAAATCAGAGTCCTCCACAATGCTTTTTAATCTGGGGGGGGGGGGGGAATCGGGGGTCTGTTACAGAGAGCTTTAAGTGTCAAGTTTTGTTTCCTGTAGAATGTGGCCCACATCTAAGCCAAAGATGTCTGTTACAACCTGGTCCTATCTGTATTTGTTGTTGTTGCTAGCCACTCAGTCATATCCGACCCTTGGCAATCCTATGGGCCAGCTCTCGCCACGTTTTCTGATCTTGCACTGTTTCTTTGAGTCATTCCACGCTCAGGCTGGTGCTGACTTTTATGGTGTCTAGCCCCCGTGTTCTTTGGTGGCCCAGTTTCCTTTTGCCGCTAACGAGGAGTAACTCCCAATCATTTCAGTGTGTCTTGTTTCTTAGGAAGACAGATCGCAGGCCTAAGACTTCTTTCATCGTTGCTCTTAGCTAAGTTCCAGCCAAGATTCGGTAGGTGACTGATTTTTCCCCCTTCTTACCAAAGGAGGATTTCCCTTTGCACATATCCATTCTTGATCTTATCCATTGTAAAGGCAAAAAAATAGTTGTAATTATCTCACATACTTACCTGCTAAATTACATGGTAGTTTTGCAAAGTCTCGCCAAAATAGCCCTGGCTGTTTTTAGCATGTTACTTGGTTATTAGCTACCTACGGTAAGTTAGGGCTGATTTCTTATTATGCAAATGAGCCCCAATAGAGCGGCTCCTGTGTTCCGCCTCCTCGTTATGCCATCAGCCTCTCCGTGACTCAGACTTGTTACATCTCCACTTTTCTGGTTCATTACCTCCAACACAATTGTATTATATCTTTAACACATTATAATGGCATCACCTCTACGTTTGGTGTTGGCATGCCTTCTCCCTCTCATTCTTTCCCTTCCACTGCATCCTGAACTGACACTTCCCACTTGTATTTTACCACATTCCCATCTCTGAAAGCACTGCTGAGACTGGGCTTTTGATTCATTCCACTGCGTGCTGCTCACTTCGGCTCCATCTACACCTCCTCCCTTTTCCTACACACAATAGCTGCC
The DNA here is from genome assembly GCA_029233225.1 of Lepidodactylus listeri. NCBI lineage: Eukaryota > Metazoa > Chordata > Lepidosauria > Squamata > Gekkonidae > Lepidodactylus > Lepidodactylus listeri. The sequence continues at coordinate 28,519,527 of JARCFY010000008.1, forward strand.
CCCCGTGGTGTAATCCCACACTGCTCTGGCATGTGTGTGAATCACGTGACCATGTGGGTAAGGCCAACCCGGTGAGTCATTCTCATGAAACTCCCACAGGAGAACGGGTGCCAATCTGGTGGGAAAGATTTATGCAATCAGCTTAGGGATGCCAGCCTCCAGGTGGGACCTGGGGATCCCCCAGAGTTACAGCTCATCTCCAGACTACAGAGATCAGTTCCCCTGGAGAAAATGGATGCTTTGGAGGGTGGACTCTTTGGCATTGTACCCAATGAGGTCCCTGACATCTCCAGGCTCCACCCCCAAATTCCCAGGAGTTTCCTAACTTGGAGCTGGCAACTCTACCCCACCCCCCAATCCCTTGCTGGCAGCCCTCGGTCAACTCCACCTAGATGGCTGTGTGATTCACATGCATGTCTCTGCAGCGTGGGACTGGACAGTCCAGATATGGTTGTCTGATATTGCTGGTAGGATATGTGAAAGGAGGCTGAAGTTAACATGGCTCTGAACATTCATTTTATGAGAACTGAGGACCTAAGGTGCCAAACCTAGGAACTAACCCAGTAAGCTACCACCATAAGAAAGCAATGAGATGCCATTGCCATTTTGACCCATTACACGGGGGAAAAGGTGATAGAATGAGGAATTTTGGATTGAACCACTTCAGCCTTCCAGACGTGAAAATAATGTATTTTTTATTGTGGCTCTGCATTAAAATTATTTGGGGTAGCAAACGGGCACATTAGGAAGTGAGTTATGTTACGCTTTTCTCCTTTTACGTAGTGTGTCGCTTTTTCTCCTTTTACGTAGTGTGTCGCTTTTTCTCCTTTTACGTAGTGTGTCGGTCAGTTCTAAGAGACTCGACTGGATCCTTCCCCTGTCCTACCACTCCACTGAGCAAAGTTTGAGACATTTCTCCAGTCTAAAGGAGGCTTGACTTTGACTAGATGAATCCATGGCCCCTGCCAAATCTGTGACATTTGCAGCCCCATTTAGTTCCAGCTGATTCCTGGCTTGCACCACCACCCACTGCTTGCGCAGCTGCAGGTCTATCTTTAGCAACCATGATTGGATCCACTTGAGTTGGGGTGCCCAACAAAAGGATGAAACCCGAGAATTCATTCCCACTGCCTGGAACCAAGCATGGCCTCTGCTCTCTCAAGGAGAAAGATCAGTTCACTAGCTGCACTGCAGCTAGGCTGCCCCTTTTTAAAACCTTCTTCTTGGCTGAATGACCCCATTGTAAATTGTTCGGCTTGGGGGGGGGGGGAGCTGGATTTGCTCTGACCTTTCTCTCCTGGAAGAGGCACAACTTACTGATGCAAAAAAATGTGCAGAGTCAACTTTGCCCCTTGTATACTTATCACCTGAGGCTTAGAGCAGCGAGGGGTATACATGTGAAGCTGCCAGACTATTTGCTATCATATGAAGTTATACAGTCCAAGCCAATGGTGGTTGCCATGTAATTTGACTGCTAAGGTTTTCTCAGCAGTTGGTCTTCAGCCCCAGCCCTGCTTCAGAACAGGAGTTCACTTGGCAGTATTTGGGGCACCTTGCTCTCCTTTGTTTCCAGTTTCCCATGTGAAAAGGAGCAGGAAGAGGCAGCCAGGACACCAGTCAGTGGCACTGGTCAACAGCTCCGGTGCACTGAACCGAGTACAGAATGTGTATTCTTCTTCATGTGTATTCGGAAGGTGTATTCCGAATACAGAATGTGTATTCTTCTTCATGTGTATTCCTTGATCTGCCCCGGCCTTCCCTAAAGTCTACCATTTGCTAAATGGCAAACTAATCCCCAGCGTACATGTGACTACTAGTGTTTCATGATGCCCACTATAGTTCTCTAGTGCCTCATGATGCCCTGGAACACAGGAAAAGAGCCATGCAAAGGAACCCCCCGCACATACCTCATACTCAGAGAAAAGATGCCAAAAGGCCACGATGCAAAGCAACCTCAATCAAATCCAAAGGAAATAAATTACCATCTAAAACTAAGAAAAAGCAAGGCACCCCTTTGTCAGAAAGTTCATCCTCAAAGTAAACACCTTGATTAGCTGAGATCATTCCGGATTCTGGCTACAAAAAGAACTGCCTTTGCTTGAAACACAGAAGGACAAATATTATATAAGATTTAAAGACAATGCCTAACACATTGTGGGAAGCAGTGTAGTCTCCTTCTTGAGTTAATCAATCATAAAGGCTCAACTTCTGTACCTGTACCTCAGCTTCTGTACACATCTGTAAGTAGCTATCCATCCACTTTGCTTGGATTTATCAGGGCCATCTCCTGTCACAGTTAGGTTTTGCCCCCAAACAGATACTCGTAAAGGAAATAATTTTCTTTGACACCTGAAACTGGCAAAAAAAGAACTCAATTTGACTTCAAGAACTATCACAGGACACAGATACATCCCAAGGCAGGAAATTAGAAAGCTAAAGTAGAGATGCCCATCCTCAGCTGACAATCCCCACGAGCACTGGGCGGCAGAGACTCCTGAGATATCCCTTCCTGTTTCAGAACAGGAAGTAACGTCATGGTGTTCTAGCAATCTCAAGATCCTAGAATTTCAAGATTCAAGGTCTTTACAATAGAAATGTAGAAATTCCTAGAGCATCGTGACATCACTTCTTGTTCCTGTTCCAAAACAAGATGTCCAGACACAGATTGATGCCATTCCCCCCCCGTTTTCCCCTGCTGTTGAGGGAGGATGAGGACAAAGGGTATTGTTGGGAGAGCCCCTGCCAGAACTGGGTAACTGGCAACCCTAACATGAGATCTGGGTTTTAACCAGACAGTCAGGTCAGATTTTACCCTCTTAAAGTAAGGAGACAAGTGCTCTTCAATACCAATACCTATGATCTATCTCAGGGGTGGCCAAACTGCAGCTTGGGAGCTGCATGCAGCTCTTTCACACTGTCTAATATAATGTTAATTAAAAGCGAATGTGCACCTTTTTCAATAAAAATGTATGAGTAATCTCTGTTTATGTCTTGCAGCTTTCAAACATCTGACATGTATTCTTTGTGGCTGTTACGCTAAGCAAGTTTGGCCACCCCCGACCTTCTCCTTTTTTTTCTTAATCTCTCTTACTATGGCCCAAGTTCTCCACATTCTTCCCTTCCATTGCTCTTATGTGGCTCCTCATTCCTGCCAAGGAGACTTCCTTTGTCTCCCCTACAGCCTCTCCCCAGATCCTCCAGTTCTCTGGCTCCTGTCACACCCCCCCATGTGTCCATGTCCCCAGGATAAATCTCCCTCTCAGATCCCCAAGCTTCCTGCCATTATCACTCTTTATCTTTCCCCCTCTCGTGCATTTGTTCTTCCCATTTGTTCTTCTTTAGAGACACATACACCCAACCCTCTCAAGGATTATCCATGAGCGAGACAATTAGCAATTGTTTGATTAGGACTTGCCAAAGTAGGTATTTGATGCATTTGCAGTCAAAGCACTTCTGGATGGCATGTGGTATGCATTTTGGCCCATCCTGCCTTTAACAATGCCATTTTCCTTGCCTCAACTCCCATGGCCATTTCCCCCAACACACACACACATTCACATGCTGAGAGAGTCTGAGGAGGGGAATCAGTAAAACTTGTATCACTATAGCACTAAAGTGTTATAACAATCTATTGTACCAATGTCTTAACTCCCAGCTTTCATTTTTAAGACGCCTCTAGCCCTTTTAGTTGTGGGGTTATAAGGAGAACAGTGCAGGCAGCAGGGTCCCCTTATATCTCATTATAACTTGGCAATGAAAAGAGCTAGATGCCCATTTCTTTCTTAGCCAAAGCAACCCTTCCCCAGTGCAAGGAGCCAATATTGGTTTTCCTCCACCTTACTAGAGCAGACGCGCTTAGGAGCCATTGCTTTTGTGTCTTCAGGGAGCACACATTCAGAAACAGCTGTCTGGGATTCTTGGCTTGCAACATCCAAAACTCCTGTGTTCGGCCCCTGCAGCCATTTCATGCTGGAGCCTGTTAACTATTCTCAAAGCTCCAAAGGGGACCCAAGGACTAGAGCTTTACTTTAAAAAAAAAATTAGGAACTAGCACATTGTTGCAATAGATTGTTATAGACTGAGAGCCAATCTGGTGTAGTGGTTAAGTGGGCGGACTCTAATCTGGGAGAACCGGGTTTGATTCCCCACTCCTCCACTTGCACCTGGCTGGATGACCTTGGGCAAGCCATAGCTCTGTACCAGCTGTTCCCTCAAGGACAGCTTGGGAAAGAGCTCTCTCAGCCCCACCTACCTCACAGGGTGCCTGTTGTGGGGAGGGGAAGGGAAAGGAGTTTGTAAGCCTCTCTGAGACTCTTAAGTGAGTGAAGGGCGGGATATAAATCTAATCTCTTTTTCTTCTTCTTATAATTGCTATAGCACTACAGCACTGTTTTGGTGGCTGCCATGATGGGCTGAAGGAAAGAAAGGGGAAGGTAAACGTCCTCATGAACACTCGGTTGTCACTACAAATGCCTCTGCATTCAGAGCAACAAGATGAGCTACATGGAGAATCACCTCCACGTGGAAGCAGTCTCTCACTCGGACATGGCAGACATCACAAGGTTTGTAGCAGCAGCCCGGTCACTGCTCCCTCCACGACTGGGGCTGCCACCAAGCTAACCTCCTGTACCTCCAGACTGACAAACACTGGCCAGCATATGAACCAGAGTAACTAACAGAAAGCTTTCTTCTGTCATTCATTGTCTAGCATGGTCCTGACTGGAAGTGATGACAGTGTCCTTGATTTCCTGTGCTTTTCTGCCTAGCTATGTGGATCCCAGAGATCCCTTGCTAATTGTTTCCTTGCAGAAACACTTGCCAAGCAAGAAAGGACACTTGAACCACACATTTCCAGCCTAGAGGACAGAACAAACCAGCTCCGACTACAGGACCATCTGTATTGGGTTGCTGGAATGGAAGCACTCCAAGATGCAAAGCCTTTCCCATTTCCAATGCCAGTGGAGCAGAATGAGATTGGGCTTTTGCAACTTGGTGTTTCTAAACATGTTCCAATCATTTGGGCATGCTTGGTAAGAAATCTCAAAGGTATTGCCCTAAAAGTGCTCTTATTCAGTGAGGGACAAAAATCACAAACAGAGGCAAAAATTATTAAAGAGGGAGAGAGGGAGGCAGGGTTTTCACCCAGTTTTTTAAAAGCTCTTCCAAACTCTTGTAAAAGAATAAGAATGAAATGGATTTGGGACATTTAGTTTTAAAGACCGATAGAAAGAGAAACATGAGTTTAAATATTGTCTACTCTAGATAAATATTGTCTACTCCGAATGGGCATCAGATCTTAGAAGCTTAAGCAAGGATGGCCCTGGTTCATACTTGGATATGAGACTACCAAGGAAGTCCAGGGCAGTGATCACATGCACCAGAAGATCTGACATAGGCACGAATGCCCGACGGATCAAAAGGGCGCAATCAGACAGCAACATCCGGGAAGCATCCCACAGCCATCAGCAACCGACGCTGTTCCACTGCAGAAGTGGAGTTAAAAGACACCGAGGGAAATCCAGTAGTAAACAGTTCACGATGGGCCACGGATGGACTTTTTCCTGTCTGATCATGTAAGCATGTTTCCGAACCATTGGGATAGTCTGATCAGGCCTTCCCGGCTCGGTGCCATTCCCCCCACCCGGTCTTCATAGTCTGTGCATCATTGCGTACCCATAGGGGGTCCTCGATGTGGCGGTGCGATTCCTCGTTTATGCACATGGGGAAAAATGGCAAAAACCCGACTCACCTGCAGTTGTGTCTAATCACACAGTGATGGGCGTGGCCCACAGCAATAAAGGGCTGTGTGATCTTGCAACCGTAGGTATAATTCCTCCAGAGGGAATAGCCTCGCTTCCCCTCCGCTTCAACTGGCACGTGTAACTGCAGCCCAGGATTGCTAGGCAGAGGCAGGAAATGGCAAATCATCTCTGTCTTTTACTGTGAATAAGTCAGCTACAACGTGATGGCACTCTACATCCACACACTGACTGGACAGTGGCTAGCCATATTCTCAAGCAAAAAGGGGGCAATTCCCAACAACTTCTATGTGAGTTCCTGTAACTGGAGTGGTCAGGGATCCTATAACTGCAGTTGTCAGGGATCTGATTCAGGACCTTCTGAATGCAATGTATGTGCTGTCCTACTGAGCCATTTCCCTCCCCTATGTCAAATCTAACAGGTCTAGTTAGCTTGAGAACATTCACTGGCTTTTGCTTTTATTCTGCTTTGCTTGGTGGGAGACAGAACCTTAAGTTTTACAAGTACATCCACAGCGATCAAGTTTGGTAATAATTCCTTCCAATACTTTGGTTTTGAACTGATGGGTCATTTTCGCAAGAACCTGAGATGGGTACCACTAGCTGTTTTAAAACTTTTTTTTGAAAGAGAGCAAAAGAAAGGAAAGCTGACAGAACAGAGAAGATGAAGAATAAGAGAGCTATAGATTATCAGTTTACTAGTACAGATTAAAAGTGAAATAGACTACAGAATGATAAGTGGTTCTGAGGCTGAGATTAAAGGAGGATTGTGTGTCTAATAATCTATAGTCTTCAGTCACACACACCAGTTGAAGCGTAGGGGAAGAGAGGCTATTTCCTACAGAAGAATTTGACACACAGCTGTGAGATCACACAGCCCTTTGAAGTTGCGGGTGCAGCCCATCACTGTGTGATCAGACACAACTATGGGTGAGTCTTTTTTTCCCATTTGTTTCCCTTGTGCATAAACAAGCAATTGAGGAATCATACCTCTGCACTGAGGGCTCCCTGTGGAGTATGCGATGATGTGCATACTGCGAAGGAGGAAAAAAACACGGCACAGAGTCGGGATGGCCTGATCAGACCATCCCGATGGTATGAGAGCATGCTTGAGTGATCAGATGGGAAAGTCCACCCATGGCCCACCTTATCTGAATAACACCAGACTTTCCCCTGGGTCTTCCAACTCCGCTTCCATGGTGGGGCAGCACGGGTTGCCGATCTGTAGGATGCTTCCCAGATGTTGCTGTCTGATCACTCCCTTTAGATCTGTCAGGCATTCGCACCTATGTCAGATCTAAAGACACGTGTGATTGCAGCGTTCTATTTTCCAAGTGTGCCCCCTATCTGCAGATATCTAAATCCACAGGTAGGGGGCACATTTACCCCAAATAGGTTTTTCTGCAAAAAAATCTCAAAAGAACAAATAACATTAGAAGGTTTAAATTCCCCTTTTCTCTTTGGTGCTGTTGGCGGTGCAAGCATCCCTGTGGCTCTCCAGGGTCAGCAGGCAACAAGGAGGTTCTCCCAGCCTAGATCAGCTCCCAGATGCTGCAGCTGGGCCTGAAAGCCGGGAGCCATGCCTAGCTCAGAATTAGAGAAGGCAGAGTTGGGGGGAGCGTGGCTTGGAGGACAGGAGCCATGCAGCTCTCAGCCTCTGAGACCAGTGTGTTGGGGGAGGAGAGATGCCTCAGAGTTCTGAGGACAATGTCATGAGTGAATGCTTGGAGGTCGGGAGCTGCCTGGCTCTCTACCTCTGATACATGGGGGGGGGGAGCCTCTGGGAGAAAGAGAAGTAGGGAAGATTGGCAGAAGGGGTGGGGGTGAAAAAGAGGGAGAAGCCTGTTCAAGAAGGAGGAAGAGGAAGTAAGTATAGGGGGGATGGCATGCACCCTCCCCACAAGTTTCTTGTGGGTTCCCCCTTGTCTAATTTAACAAACATCATCAGTGGTTTCTTCAGTCCAAATCTAATAACTTTTCCATCTTGCTTTGTGTCCACTTTCAGTTCTGTAGCACAAAAAGGATTAGCTCCTCACCAAGCAGTTATTTTTGTAATTAGGGATGCCAACTTTTAAATGAGTCCCCCTAGCTGTCCCTTGATTTGATCTGCAAGCCATCACAAGGTGATGCTACTTAACTTCATGCCACAAAAAGCTGCAACTGCTCATTTCTGGATATTAAGCCTCTGTTGAAGGGACAGGACATTTTATTTTCCTGTCCCATTGGCAAACTTACCACTACCCAGAAACTTTTTTTAAAGGATGATTCTTCCCCCGGAGGGAAGGCAGCAAGGTATAGTCTGAGCTCATCAGATCTCGGAAGCTAAGCAGGGTCAGTACTCGGAAGGGAGACCACCAAGGAAGACTCTTGCAGAGGAAGGGAGTGGCAAACCACCTCTCCTTCTCACTTGCCTTGAAAGCCTCTTGCTGGGGACACCATAAGTCGGATGCAACTTGCTGGCACTTTATACACATACACACAATGTTGTTGTTTTTTTCCCCCAGTGAGACCCATTTCAAAGGGGTGAGCTGTCTTTGTATAGGAGAGATCCTGCTTGCAGGGTGTTTTTTGTTAATGCCATATTCTTTCTCCTTAGAACATTAAACATCAGACGTTGACGCCTTTCTTTCACAAAACGTAGCTGATATCTTTAGATCTCAAAACACTCATTCATAGACCTTATGGGAGGAAAAGAATGAAACAAAGTATGCAAACAGAAATGGGGCATGAGGAAGTCTAGATAAACACGGAAAACAATGCAATGTCTTTAAAAAGAGCAGAAAAGCAAATTTTAAAATACTTGGCTTTCAACGTGAGCACTTTGACAATTAACATGAGGTAACACCCTCATACATGCTGCTAATTTGATGGTTCCAAGAGGGGCACCCTTTTAAAGATAACTTTGTAAGAAATTACAGAACAGGTAGGCATATTCAAGTTTGACCAAGTCTATGAATGTTGCAATATTTGTAAAATGACTGAATAGGTAGAGAACCAATTTAAAAGTTTCATATTAAATAATATTTTTAAAAACCCAGGCCAAGGTGTCATGAAGCTAAATAATACCACCTGATAATTGTCTGCAGGTCAAAAGGGACAGCTAGTTTAAAAACTGTGTCATACTAGGTTTGCAAATGATACTAGTAAAGATGGTAAAAAGCAAAGGAGATTATGAAGAGATCCAAGAGGATCTTTCCAAATGGGGTGAACTGACAACAGTATGGCAAATGATGTTCAGTGTAGGTAAGTGTAAGGTGATACCTGTTGGAACAAAAAAATCCTAACTTTAAATATATGCATTCAGGAAGGACTTATACCCATTCACCCACAGGCCTTCCCTTCCTCTTCCTAGCACCATGATCCACATGTTCATACTACTGAGAAGCCCTGTGCCTTTGTCCTGGGTAATTCTTCCCATAAAAAGCATGTCACAATTTAAGCACACTATTGCTATTCTCTCTCCCCACATCACAATAGATAGACCAGGGGTGGCCAAACTTACTTAACATAAGAGCCACATAGAATAAATGTCAGATATTTGAGAGCCACAAGACATGAACTAATATATAACCCACACATTTTTATTGAAAAATATGCAAATTTGCTTTTTATTAACATTAAATGAGACTGCCAGAAATAAAAAACAAAAGGGGTAAAAACAGATATTGGCTGAGGACAGACTGGCAATCTGGAGCGGGAGAGCTCCGCTTGGGAAGCAGGGGAAGGGAGCCTGTTCAGACATCCGCAGCTGTCCCTCAGCTCCCTTCCGCACTTACGCATTTTGCAGCCGGTTTCCTTTTGCCTTAGGAGGACACCGGGAGAAACCGGTGTGTCTTCTGCATGCCTCCTGCTTTCAGGCAGTGTGAACTGGAAGAAGGTGGGATTCAAGTGGAGGTGGCTGTGTGAACGTGCTGTTTCGGCAATTTATGCATGAGTGCTCATGCGCGCATGTGCACATTGCCAAAAACCGCCCTGCCACAAGCTGTGGAGGCCGGCCCACCCAGGGCCGCTCCGCAGCAGTCTGAATGCTCCGTAAGAGCATCCTTGCGCAATACACTGGCCAGTGTGAACGGCCAGCCCCAGGGAATTCCCCCCCCCCCCCGGCAGCTTTTGCCTCCAGATTCCTCCCACTCCAGATTGCCAGTCTGTCCTCAGCCATTGATAATGCTATTTAACTTTAGATGGGGAGGGGGGGGAGAAAGAGGGAGGAAGGGAGGAAGGGAGGAAGGGAGGAAGGGAGGAAGGGAGGAAGGGAGGAAGGAAGGAAGGAAGGAAGGAAGGAAGGAAGGAAGGAAAAAGATGGGAGAGGTAGAGGAGGAAAGAAAGCAAGGAGAAGGGAAGACAGACCAGGGAGGCATGCCTCCTCTTTGCTTCCCCAGCTGCCCTTTCAGGAGCCACACAATATGAAAGAGCAACATGCAGCTCCCGGGCCACCCCTGATATAGACCATGATTATACATATTCCTTTACCATGAACTGTTAAGAAAGCATGGCTTGAGCAGAACAAAAGAAACATAGCAAAAGCTTCAGTCAACCAGCTACCTCTCCCCAAAAATTAATTCCACAGGTTTATTTTCTAAAAGGCTGTGTTTCAGAGCAGCGGGGACATAATCATGAAATACGATGGATCTGTTGTTGTTGATCCTAGCATAAATAGGATTCCAACCTTTTTTTGTCATGGTATATATGACATTTAGAAAGAAGGATTTTAAAACCGAAGCAGCCATAGGTTAAAATAGCCCGTGGGATTAAATAAATCGCAAAAGCACATGCCAGGAGCACAGCTTGCAAAGAAACAGAAGCCAACGGTGATGAGAAGTCGCTCTTGCACCAACAGAGAGAGAGATCCATACAGAATTTTTTCCAATGTATTTAAAGACTCCTGCTGGGTGGTGTTTTTTTTTTACATTGCTCTGAACCCTATTTTATTGAACAACAAGAGAAAATACATCCTTGAAAGAAACCATCAGAACGCCAGTAGCGCCCAGATGCTTCCAGTGCTCAGGCCAAAGCAAACGGGAATAGGAATACTTTCATTTCTCCTGCAAATATTAAGTCTCACTTGGGGTGCTGCCCCATGTGGCTCCAGGGCGTGACAGTAACACTGAAAACGGAGTAAAATGGGAAAGGTAAGTACCTAGTGAAGAGGGAAATACCTACTGTTGCAGGGGTGGGCGGAGAACTCTTGGCACTGTTTTGCTGTGACAGTACCTCAGCGCCATACCAGAGGAGATTGCAGCTCAGTGGAAGAGCATCTGCTTGGCATGCAGAAGGTGCCAGGTCCAATCTCCAGATCTGGCAGTATGTTATGGGAAAGACCTCTGCCTGAGACCCTGGAGAGCCACTGCCAGTCTGAGTAGACAATACTGACTTTGATGGACCAAGGGTAGGGCTGCCAAGTCCCCCGGTAGAGCGGGGGAAACACCGATTTTTAAAGCTTTCCCCCGCTTTTCCAAAATTGGCCACCGGGGGGACAAAATGGCTGCCAGCAGGGGAACCTCGGAGCCTGCCCTGCTGGCCTCTTGAACTTCTTAAAAGGGAAATTTCCCCTTTAAGAGCTGATCGAGCAAGACAGCCCCGCCCAGAGATTAAGGAGGGACTAAGCTCTTTCTACTGAAGGGCTTCCGTGCAAGGTTGCTACTGAGTAAACTGCTGGGGTAAGTTGGTGTCTGTGAGCTCTTTTCCTTCTCTGTCTCTCCCCCTCCCCCTCTTTCTTTTTTCTGTCTGTCTGTCCACTGTGGTTTTGTCAAAGGAATAAACTGTCACTTCCAAAGAGGTAAACATCACAAGGAGAGGTTGCCTGTAGAAGGTCTGGGAGTGGGATTGTTTAAAATGTCTTGTCGTGACTGTTTGGGTCCCCCCAATCCTCATTTCCCTTCTGCAAATAAAAGTTGGGATTCCTCATTTTTATGCCAATTTGCTGTTTCTTTCAACCATGTCCCCCCCCCCTCCAGCAGTAAAAATCTGCATTTTTAAAAGCATTTGTACATCAAGTAACCAGTATTTTAAGTTAGGGATGGATCCAACTAGCTTTTCTGCTGGCGAAAAGGGTAGGACAAAGGTCCTCTTTAGCCACCAAAAAGCCTATGCTGGGGGGGGGGGGGGGAGAAGTTATGGGACTTACATGGACAACAGCTGGGTGAAACAAGGGCCAGAAATAAAGCCTGGGAATTGGGCAAGAGTAAGTGAAAAAGCTGACTGTCTGTCTCTCTCTCTCTCTCTCTGTCCCCATCCAGCAGAGGTCTATCAGTGGCTATTATTAGCCACAAGGTCTAAATGGAACCCTTTGTCTGGGGCAGTGATGCTCTGCATTCTTGGTGCTTGGGGGGCAACAATGGGAGGGCTTCTGGAGTTCTGGCCCCGCTGCTGGACCTCCTGAGGGCACCTGGTATTTTTGGCCACTGTTGTGACACAGAGTGTTGTACTGGATGGGCTGTACTGGATGGGCCGATCCACTGTGGCTTCTCTCCTGTTCTTATGATATGAAAATCATATTTAGCACTTGTGTAGCACTTAGGGCTTCATATTCTGCCGAGATGAGGAAGGATTCAGTAGGGCCGTTGCTCAGTGATAGAGCATCTGCTTGACATGCAGGAGGTATCAGCCTCTTCAGCTAAAAAAGGATCAGGTAATAGGTGACATTAAAGATCTCAGCCTGAGACCCTGGAGAGCCACTACCAGTCTGAGTAGTCAATACTGACCTTGATGGACCAATGGCCTGATTCAGGATTAGGAAACTTCATGAGTTCATGTGTCAGCATGTGGAAGCAACATCACAGGATGTGACATCACAAAATGATGTCACTTCCTTTCTCCTGGCTCCACCCCCAAAGTCTCCTGGCTCCACCCCCAAAGTCCCCAGATATTTCCCAAGTTGGACTTGGCAGCCCTAACCAAGGGTCTGATTCAATATACGACAGTTTGATGTGTGAGATATTGGAAGTTCCATGTACAAATCTCCCAGATTTTTTTTTCTTCCTTTTAAGTAGCTGTTACATAGGCTCCCTGTTTAAAGTAGCACTGTAGCCCATTAGAATGGGTTTAAGGCTTCTCCTGTACCATTTTCCTGATTTATAATAGCCCCTCTGGTGCTGCTGTTCATTGGGGCAAACACAAAGATCTTGTATCTGAACCTCTATACTCAACCAACAAGAAAAAAAATCTGTGCTTGCCAGAACTAAACAGGGATTTCCCACACCCACACACACGCCGTACTCCCATAAAAACCTGCCTACCACACACACATACATCAAGATCTGCCAGGACAGATCTAGGTACCATAAACTATGAATGCAAGACTATCTTCAACAAGAAGCAGGACATTTCCTGTGATGGCTGCAGTCCTTTGGACACCCCTTCCACTGGAGGTCTGTCAAGCACTGTCTCTTCTCTTGATTCATCAGAGGGCAATGAAAGCTTACCATTTCATTGTATCGTCAGCATCTAGATTAAATAAATTGTTGTTGGCTGCAATCACACGCACGAAATAATCCACTTTTGATGCACTTTCCACTGGATTTTTACTGTGTGAACTGGCAAAATCCAATTCAAAAGTACATTGAAAGTGGATTGAAAGTGGATTATTTAGTGTGTGTGATCGCAACCATTGTTTTGTTTAATCTGCTTTGATTGCTTTACTGTTTAGTCTTTTGCCTATTGTTTTTTTAGGCCTGAATTTGTTTCAGTCATTGATTGCTGTACTTTCTTTTGATGCTAAATCACTTCAGGAGTTGTTATGGCTGAAAAGGAGCATGAAAATATAAGGAAATTACAAAGATGGTTTGCAGGTATTCTGTTTACATGGGATGATCTGCTGCAAACATGTACATTTATAAGTCCCATCAGCTTCTCACAGCATTTTCAACCTGTTCAGTCCGCTAACATTTGCACACACATACCATGTTCTGTTCAGCATCTACAGATGCCAGCCTCCAGGCAGGACCTGAGGGTCCCCTGGAATTACAGCTCATCTCCAGACTACAGAGATCAATTCCCCTGAAGAAAATGGATGCTTTGGAGGGTTGGCTCTTTGGCACAGTGTTCCATCTAAGCTGAGTTAGTGTGAGCTAGCTCACAGTTTTTTAGCTGCCAGCTCTCACGTTTTTGTCTTAGCTCAGGAAGGATGGCTCCAGAGCAAACTAATTTACACAACAGCCAAACTGCTCACAAAGTAGAATTGTTGCTCAGAAGACTCCACAGCATTGGAGGGAGGGAGCATTGCTTTGGCACTGTACCACACTGAGGTCCCTGTCCTCTCCAAACATCCAGAAGCCTCCTGACTTGGATCTGGCAACCGTACATCCCCTGCTGGTGGCTGGGGGAACCTGGCAACCCTAATTAACATTCATGATTGCCTTTCTAGAAATAAAGAGTTTCCTCCACTACAAAACATATTTTAAAAAACATAGGATACAAATTAGGAAGATGAATTCATTGTGCTGATATTAAACAACATCCTCCCTGGGCATTTTGATGTGACATTAAATGAAAAACATATGTGGGCCCTGATTCAGAGGAATTTTTGAAATCAACAGGACTTAAAATAAGCCTTGACTGAGTTATCCCCCATTGACCAATTAAGACTTAGATATGACTAATTTTCTTGGTTAAGTGCCAGAGACTCTACACAAAAAACACAGCATATTCTAAAGATGAAAAAAAAAAATTCTCCCACCTCCTTCTGTTCCAAGGATGCTTGCCTTTCCATCGATCCCACATACCAGGAGGTCCAACAGTTCCTGAAGCCAGGGACCCATTTCCTTCCTTCCCATTTTGTGATGTTTTCCCCCTACCCCAGTTATCTGCATCTGCCATGAAGTTCCCAGAATGTCAAAGTTACACTCTTTGGAACAGCCCAAGACCTTCCAGCTTGACAGTCTAGCAATGCTTGAGTGTAGAGGAAAGGGTGAGCAGAGAGAAGACTCATACAGAATTTTTTTTCCAAAGAAAACTTGACTTCCTTTCATAATGTTTAAATATAGGTCTAATGTGAGTTGCAGTCACTCTTTGCTAGGACAGAAGCTTCCTAAACATGTCTTCCCCTTATTGGCATGAAGCACTGCTTGATGACAATTTGATGGAGAGACATATAGACTGATTCATATTTTCAGATCTCTCCTTCCAACAACATCTTTTATCATCTTCGGCTGGTCCAGCAGTTGGCTCCCTTCCTCAATTGCAACGACCTGACTACAGTGATCCATGTGATGGTCACTTTGAGGCTAGACTATTGTAACACTCTCTACATGGTGCTGCCCTTGTCGCAAATCCAGAGGCTGCAGCTAGTGAAGAATGCCGCGGCTAGGCTGCTGATGTGTCTCCCTAGATGGGAGCACATCCAGCCGGCACTGAAGGCACTGCACTGGCTGCCAATAGCATACTGAATTTGCTTCAAGGTGCTGATAATTACCTTTAAAGCCCTATATGGCCAGGGTCCAACATACCTGAGGGACTGCCTTTCCCCGAATATACCCTGGAGAGCACTACGGTCAGGGACACAACACCGGCTGGTTATTCCAGGCCCCAGGGATGCCAGGCTCGCTGCGACCAGAGCCAGGGCCTTCTCTGTGGCGGCTCCTTACTGGTGGAACAAGCTCCCAGAGGAGATCAGGGCCCTACAGGATCTTATGCAGTTTCACAGCGCCTGTAAGATGGAGCTTTTCCACCAGGCTTTTAACTAGGAGCCGTCCACCACTACCATCAACGACCACTATCAATATCTGTGGTGTAGGCTGGGTTACAGTGTGATTGAGCCACATTGCTTTGAAGAACTGGAGACTGCTGGGGGGGGGGGGGTTGAGGCGTATACGATATGGCACGCCATCTTGTTTTAATACTTACTGTGAGCACTTTAATTGTATACTGTGATTGATTGACTGTTTTAATTGGTTTTCAATGTTTTATATGAACCTTGGCACTTTGGGGCCAAGTAATGTGAGCTGCCCTGAGCCTGCTTGCAGTAGGGCTGCCAAGTCCAACTTGGGAAATATCTGGGGACTTTGGGGGTGGAGCCAGGAGACTTTGGGGGTGGAGCCAGGAGAAAGGAAGTGACATCATTTTGTGATGTCACATCCTGTGATGTTGCTTCCACATGCTTCCACATGAACTCATGAAGTTTCCTAATCCTGAATCAGGCCATTGGTCCATCAAGGTCAGTATTGACTACTCAGACTGGTAGTGGCTCTCCAGGGTCTCAGGCTGAGATCTTTAATGTCACCTATTACCTGATCCTTTTTTAGCTGAAGAGGCTGATACCTCCTGCATGTCAAGCAGATGCTCTATCACTGAGCAATGGCCCTACTGAATCCTTCCTCATCTCGGCAGAATATGAAGCCCTAAGTGCTACACAAGTGCTAAATATGATTTTCATATCATAAGAACAGGAGAGAAGCCACAGTGGATCAGGCCAACAGCCCATCCAGTACAACACTCTGTGTCACACAGTGGCCAAAAATACCAGGTGCCCTCAGGAGGTCCAGCAGCGGGGCCAGAACTCCAGAAGCCCTCCCACTGTTGCTCCCCAAGCACCAAGAATTCAGAGCATCACTGCCCCAGACAAAGGGCTCCATTTAGACCTTGTGGCTAATAATAGCCACTGACAGACCTCTGCTGGATGGGGACAGAGAGAGAGAGAGAGACAGACAGACAGACAGACAGACAGACAGACAGCTTTTTCACTTACTCTTGCCCAATTCCCAGGCTTTATTTCTGGCCCTTGTTTCACCCAGCTGTTGTCCACGTAAGTCCCATAACTTCTCTCCCCCCCCCCCCCCCCCCGCCAGCATAGGCTTTTTGGTGGCTAAAGAGGACCTTTGTCCTCCCCTTTTAGCCAGCAGAAAAGCTAGTTGGATCCATCCCTAACTTAAAATACCGGTTACTTGATGTACAAATGCTTTTAAAAATGCAGATTTTTACTGGGGGGGGGGGGGGGGGGGGACACGGTTGAAAGAAACAGAAAATTGGCATAAAAATGAGGAATCCCAACTTTTATTTGCAGAAGGGAAATGAGGATTGGGGGGACCCAAGCAGCCACGACAAGACATTTTAAACAATCCCACTCCCAGACCTTCTACAGGCAACCTCTCCTTGTGATGTTTACCTCTTTGGAAGTGACAGTTTATTCCTTTGACAAAACCACAGCGGACAGACAGACAGAAAAAAGAAAGAGGGGGAGGGGGAGAGACAGAGAAGGAAAAGAGCTCGCAGACGCCAGCAGCTTACCGGAGCAGTTTACTCCAGCAGCAACCTTGCACGCAGTAGAAAGAGCTTAGTCCCGCCTTAATCTCTGGGCGGGGCTCTCTTGCTGGCTCAGCTCTTAAAGGGGAAATTTCCCTTTTAAGAAGTTCAAGAGGCCAGCAGGGCAGGCTCCGAGGTTCCCCTGCTGGCAGCCATTTTGTCCCCCCGGTGGCCAATCTTGGAAAAGCGGGGGAAAGCTTTAAAAATCAGTGTTTCCCCCGCTCTACCGGGGGACTTGGCAGCCCTAGCTTGCAGGGAGGGCGGGCTAGAAATATCTATTTCTATATCTATAAATATCTATAAATAAACCAGATAGCTGTGGCTATGTGAACTGGTCCACTTAATCCACTTGAGAAATGTGCCTATATCGGGCCAAACTGCCAGTCCGAACTCAGCCTCTAAAACTCCCGCAAGTTACCAGACATAGCCTGGCAACCCTAAGAACATAAGAGAAGCCAGTGTTGGATCAGGGCAATGGTCCATCCAGTCCAACACTCTGTCACACAGTGGCCAAAAATACCAGGTGCCATCAGGAGATCCACCAGTGGGGCCAGGACACTAGAAGCCCTCCCACTGTTGCCCCCCCAAGCACCAAGAATACAGAGCATCACTTGCCCCAGACCGAGAGTTCCTATCTATACTTTGTGGCTAATAGCCACTGATGGACCTCTGCTCCATATGTTTATCTAATTCCCTCTTGAAGCCATCCATGCTTGTAGCTGCCACCCCTCCTCCCCCAATACGGCACAGCACTTCTTATGTTCTATTTCTAGTGTGTTGTGCGGTAACAGTGTTAGATTAAGTGCTATCAGTGTTTAAATCCCCTTATAACATGAAGCTCATTGGGTGACTTTTGAGTCTGTCACCGTCTTTTAATCTAACCCACCTCAAAGGGTTGTTGTTAGAAAAATGGAAGTGAGAACTACACAGGTTACTGTAAACTCCCTGGAAGGAGGATAGGATAAAAACACACTAGAGAGACAGGTAAAGGAGCCAACAGTTTAAATCCTGGCAGCTTATCTCCTTAGACATGATACACCGGAAGAAATGAATGGATAACTTGACCAGACATTTCTGCAGGAGTTGCGCTTAGCATTGAAAATTGAATGTCATGAAGACTGATCTCCGAAGCCAGCCAACCAATTTCTACCTTTCCTACCCTATCGGCTCTTTGCAACGATCACAAATACTTTTTACCAACCCAGACTCCCAGCATGTACTTTTAGATACAGGTGGGATTCCCAGTCCATCAAACAGCTAAAAAGTAGTGTTGTGCAGAGACTGAAGCTCTACGACTGCCGAAGGAGGCAAAGAAAGCGGCTTCAGCCTCTTAGACATGCTGGACACTGTAAATCAGTGACAGGCAGCAAGAAGGCTGTGCCCAATTCTTAAGCTGAACCAGACAAGCCCATGAGAAGGAGGGAACTCGGAGCAGGAAGAAACTTTCCTTCCAGCATGGGCAAGAAAAGTCACAACTACCTGGGGGATGTGGAGGGGCAACCATTGGGAGGTTCCATTCCGTGGGGAACAGAAATAAAACATGAGTTGGTTCCTCAAATCCCAATCCTCCAAGGCAGGTTAAGATACTGCTACAGGGTCAAAGAATACCAGGGCTCCCAACAGTAGAAATTCAGCCCCTTAAAGCCCAGGCCCGGTTCACACAGGAGGCCTCAAAAAAATCCTCCTTATGGTCAGAATCCTCCAGCTGACAGGTGTAGCAGTCAGTTGAAAATCCACACCTTTCTTGGAGTTGCCATCCAAATGCTCCTTCAGTCTCCAGCACTACAAAGGCTCTCCTCACAGAACCGGAAGTTGTTTTTGCTTCCTCTTGTACGGCAGGAAGAACACAGCTGCACTGCCAGGGTACAAGCAAGCAAGGGGACAGGTGAGCAGCCCTGCAGGCAGAAGGCAGGCATGGGACAGCAGCCACAGCAATGGCTATCCTTACTTTATTACTAGCCTGGATAGGAATTCTTTAAGGGGGAAATACAGAATAAAACCATATTAAAATATAAAGATAAAGGTTTCCCTTGCTTGAAAGCCAGTCGAATTTGACTTTAGGGGGCGGTGCTCATCTCCATTTCCAAGCCAAAGAGCCAGCGCTGTCTGAAGACTTTTTCCATGGTCATGTGGCCAACATGACTAGACACCGAGGCTCACGGAATGCTGTTACCTTCCCACCACAGCGGTACCTATTTATCAACCTGCAATTTCTTGCTTGTGAACTGCTAGGCTGGCAGGAGCTGGAGCCAGAGACGGGAGCTCACTCCATCACACAGCACTCGACTCTCGAACTGCCAAACTACCAACCTTCCAGTCTGGCCTTTGAATTTTGTACATGACTCTCCTAGGCAATCAGCAGGAGACCGGGGGGGAGGGGGGGGAGGCAGGGATGGGGGGGGACAGTTACCAGTGACAGCATGACATCACTTCCAAGAAAATGTGACATCAGGCCACTTCCAACAGCAATTCTTTTTTTCCCCCTCTGCCAGTCCCTGGCGTGCTGCCGGGCACTTGGCAACCCTAATCTCTACCACTCTCTTTCTCTACCGCGGCATTTCCCCCTTCTTCTATGGAGTATTGTCCCATGTGTCTTGATAATATTGGTTTTGTGAAAAAAACGAAGTGGCAGAACGCTGGAAGATCTGCATATACTGAAGTTTGGTCCACTGCATCTATCCAATTGAAAGATCTCAGGCTAACATTGCTGGCCTTGAGGTAAGGCCTAGGGTTCTCCCGGAATTACAGCTGCTCTCCAGACTCCCCACTCCAACCCAAATTCTGCTCTCCCAGGTCTGCTAATGAATAGGGTTGCCAGATCCCAATGATGCACCGACAGGGGGAGGAGGGAATGGGAGAAGTACTGCAATGTGCCCACATCACCAGGAAGTGACATAGGCACATTGGAGATGTCAGGCAGCGATGCTCTCATTTTTGGGCAAGACTCTATGGTAGAATTAGCTACAAATCATAGAGTTTTGCCCCAAAACTAGAATGTCGCCGCCTGACATCCCCAACATGCCTATGTCATTTCTGGGCTACGTATGCACGTCACAGTTATTTCCAGCTTCTCTAAGGTAAGAGGGGGTAATGGGGAAGAGAAAAGCACCCAAAAGCCAGAGACCCCCGCCCAGACCAGGGTGTCTGGCAACCCTACTATTGTATGTTGGAAGTATAAACAAAATATTGGTTCTTTTTTTCATATGTGGTGGACCTATAAGGTAACTAAGAAATATTGGATATGGATCCATGAAATGTTGCAAAAAATGATGCATACCATTCATACCAGAATTGTTTTTATTGAATATTATTCCAGAATCATTTAATAAGCCAGATACATATATGACTGTACATCTAGTAACTATGGCAAGGATTTTGTATGCAAAGTACTGGAAGAAGGAAGAAGTCCCATTAAAAGAAGAAATAATTTACAAATTATTAGAAACAGCTGAAATGGACAAACTAACTCTACAATTATAAGATAAAAAAGAAGAAACCTTTGGGGGGAAAAAACTGGTCAAGGTTATATAAATGGTTGGAGGTATATCTTAAGAACTAAGACTTGAAATTTGAACTCATGGTTTCGGTACTTTCAATTGATATATGTGCAAAGATAGATAGATTCTGTTTAGACAAACTTAGATAGTAATCTGAAGCACAGACTCTGTGTGTGTTGTATGTTCTATGTTGTTTTCTTTTTTCTGTGTATGTATTGTTTATTTTTTTTCCCTTGAAAACTAATAAAAATTCTCATTAAAAAAATCTCCAGGAATTTCCCAGTGTGGAGTTGGCTACCCTACCACAATCAGCTGTACTAAGAAAAATTATCACTGAAAGTACAAAGACCCATAGGAGGAAGATTCTACCGGGCTGCCGAGAGCCAGGCCTCCGTCAGTCGTTTCTTCTTTGATCTCACAGAAAATGTCCCCAGGGGCAGGAGGCAGAATAGTAGTCATTAACGGGGTGTGATAGAGTGAATGAGGAGGTCTGATAACAACCTCCTAGTCAGTTGCTTTAAAATGGTTCCTTTTCTGTATTTCAAGAATGCCATTCCTTTTTCAGTCTTCAAAATGTTTTCATTACCAAGCTGCTATTAGGATGTGAAATCCTTGTTTTGACAAACTTCACATCCCCTACAAGTTAAATAACAAGCACCACGGCCAAGGAGAAGATCAGAGTACATGAAATCAAATCCTACTGTGGCGGAACGGGCCTGCATCAGCTGGCAGGCCCCGCTCTGCCCACCCCTCCTTTGCTTGACCTGGCACCTGAAGGGGCAGTTCTTCTCTACTGCTCTGGGTATGGCTGCCACCAGTGTCCCTCTCTGGGGCACTAGTTAGGCAGGACAGACTCCTAACCTGCCTCTCCACAGTCACCAGGAACCCACCCTGGGGATTCCTGGGAGTCTTTGGGACTCCCCTAGAGAGTTGGCAACTGGCCATTTTGCCCCTTCTCTCCTCCACAGGGATTCCCTGACCCACTCCTGGCGTGTCCGAGCAGCTGGGGGACTAGGTGGTACAGAGGGATCCCGCTCCTTTTTCATTGAAAGGATTTATTTGGAAACACAACTATTTACAGTGAACTGAAGAATCAAAAATAAATGTGATAAAAACCGCTCCAGCTTTCCCTTTTCTAAACTCATACCCTATCTAGTCAGCAGGGCAGACACACCACTTTGTTTCAGGGGAGATGGTTAGATCCACGTCTCTCCCAACACAGCCTCCCTGCCTGCTGCAGACTCCAACCAAACAGTCAGACAAGCTTCAGACTTTCCACAGACTGATTCGCCTTCTGACAGACTCTCTTCCCACCCAGGAACTGGCTCCCCCTCCTGCGGCATTCCAGGGCAGATCTCCTCATAGCCCTGATGGACTTCCTGTCCTCTCTAGGGAGCTGCCCTCAGATTGCTGGTTGGAGACAGGAAGGGAGGGGGGAAAGAGGAGACTAGGCCCAGGCCTGCCTCAAGTTTGATGGCCTCCTCCTATCCAGCCCCCACCAACAAACATACAAAACGGCATTTCTCGACACCTACAAATTAAAAAACACACACACTAGAAGTCAGAAATAAGATGGGCAAGTTAGATCCGTTCTCTTTCTCAGTGAGAAGTCTCAGCTAGAACTCTTCTCTATAACTAGGGCTGCCAAGTCCAACTTGGGAAATATCTGAGGACTTTGGGGGTGGAGCCAGGAGACTTTGGGGGTGGAGCCAGGAGAAAGGAAGTGACATCATTTTGTGATGTCACATCCTGTGATGTTGCTTCCACATGCTGACACATGAACTCATGAAGTTTCCTAATACTGAGCTTCTGCTGCTGCCTTGAGCTTTATAGGCTTGCAAGCAGCATTACCCAGACTGTGACTTTTATGCCACTGTTTTTTGTCACTGAACAAGAGTCAGTGTTATGTAGCAGTCAGTTTGTTTGGCTGGGATCTGGGAGAGCCTGGTTCAAAACCCTGCAGTGCCATGGAATCATTTTATTTAATACTGAATCAGGCCATTGGTCCATCAAGGTCAGTATTGACTACTCAGACTGGTAGTGGCTCTCCAGGGTCTCAGGCTGAGATCTTTAATGTCACCTATGACCTGATCCTTTTTTAGCTGAAGAGGCTGATACCTCCTGCATGTCAAGCAGATGCTCTATCACTGAGCAATGGCCCTACTGAATCCTTCCTCATCTCGGCAGAATATGAAGCACTAAGGGCTGCACAAGTGCTAAATATGATTTTCATATCATAAGAACAGGAGAGAAGCCACAGTGGATCGGGCCAACAGCCCATCCAGTACAACACTCTGTGTCACACAGTGGCCAAAAATACCAGGTGCCCTCAGGAGGTCCAGCAGCAGGGCCAGAACTCCAGAAGCCCTCCCACTGTTGCCCCCCAAGCACCAAGAATTCAGAGCATCACTGCCCCAGACAAAGGGCTCCATTTAGACCTTGTGGCTATAATAGCCACTGATAGACCTCTGCTGGATGGGGACAGAGAGAGAGAGAGAGAGGCAGACAGACAGACAGACAGACAGAAAAAAGAAAGAAAGGGGGAGGGGGAGAGAGAGAGAGAAGGAAAAGAGCTGGCAAACCCCAGCAGCTTACCCCAAGCAGCTTACTCCAGCAGCAGGCCACATGCAAAAGCAGGCCCTTCAGCAGAAAGAGCCTCTCTGGGCGGGACTCTCTTCCTCTCTCTTAAAGGGGAAATGTCTGTTGAGGCTTTTTACTGCAGGGCAGGCTCTCTGCAGACATTTCCCTTTTAAGAGGCCAGTGCAGGCTCTGACGTTTCCCTGCTGGCAGCCATTGCCTCCCCCGGTGGCCAATTCTGAAAAAGCGGGGGAAAGCTTTAAAAATCGGTGCTTCCCCCGCCCTACCCGGGGACTTGGCAGCCCTATCTATAACATCTAATTTTGTTCATGGTTTGCAGGAACCAAGCATAAATTGCTCCCATACAGTAATCTAGTTTCAAAAACAATTACCTCAGTGCTGTTCTGCCAGGATTGTTATCCTTTTGAACCAGCTTGTCTACAGACAAGGAATTCAACTATATGTCCTCCTTTTGATTTGTCCCAAATCAATAAATGTTCGCCATCTTTTTCTAGGGAACTCCCCCAGTCAGAGAACAACTTTATACAACCATTTAATCTAGTGTGGGCACTTTTGAAGAAAGGAGCCCATCTTATCTTTGGGGTACCTACATGAAGAAGTTCACCCATGCTTCTCCACTTGAGCTGGCAGGGTTTTATTGTTGTTTTGCTCTGTCACATTCAGTGATTCTGCAAACTCCCCTTATTCTTTTCCCTCAGCACTCAGGATAGTGCCTTCAGGAGTTGTCCAGCCCCAGGCTACATCTGGGGGCCTTCTTAAGGGCATGGCTGAGCCCAGCCTCTTCAGTCTGCAGCAGCATCTCCCCTGCCCCACTCCCTTTCTCCTCCCTCTGGTCTCACAGCTGGATACTCCCCGGGCCCTGCCTCACTGTGCTTTTTAACACACTTTCCTCTCCAGGATCCTTGCCAATCACCTTCATTGCTGGAATCCAAACTCCTTTGGCCAACCAGATGGTTCTGGAAGCTCACAAAGAGAGCCTGAAAAGGACTGCCACCCTCTTGTTCATTTTCTTATAATCAAAGGCATATGACTTTGGAACATGGCAAGTCCATTTAGCTGCCATGACTAATAGTCATTGACACCTCTGTCATCTAGGAACTTGCCTAATCTATATTTAAAAGCCAATACACACCTTACAGTAGCAAAGCCCATCAGTTACCTGCTTTTTGAAGCATGTGAAGAGGTATTTATTTTGTGAACCATAACCCTACTATCAATCAGTTTCACGGGCTAGCCCTCATGCTCTAGTATTCTAAGAGGGATGAATTTCTGTGCACTTGTCATAATCTCATAAATGATATAGTATCATAATTGTTATTGTTGCAAGGAAAGAATTTCCAACATTTTAAATCGATTTTTTACTTCATTTCAATTAAGTATTGAGTCCGGAGGCGATGAATCCAACAAACAGGCTTTTATTCATAACATCGTTCAGCTCTAAGACAGCTCTAAGAGAGCGGCACTCTAATTTATACGGTTCCAGCACATAACTTTCAACAATGTAACTATATACAAGCGATATTATTGGACCCAAGCAGGGCTCAGCGATTGGGTACCTAGACTGGCTTCAGGACCAGTGGGAGTCTTTATTAGTCAGCCAATGAGAAATGGAGCATTAGGATACCAGAGCCCTTTCATAGGTAAGCCATAGTTATTAACACAACATATTCAAGAACACAAACACAACAATTTCGGTGGAGTGGTTAAGTGCGCGGACTCTAAACTGGAGGAACCGGGTTTGATTCCCCACTCCTCCACTTGCACTAGGGTTGCCAGTCTCCAGGTGGGGCCTGGGGATCTCCCGCTTTTACAACTGATCCCCAGCTGACAGAGATCAGCTCCCCTGGAGAAAATGGCTGCTTTGGAGGGTGGACTCTATGGCATTGTACCATGCTCAGGCCCCTTCCCTCCCCAAACCCCGCCATCTCCTGGATACACCCCCAAAGTTTCCAGGTATTTTCCAACCCAGACTTGGCAACCCTAACTTGCACCTGCTGGATGACCTTGGCCAAACCATAGTTCTTGGCACAGCTGTTCTTGAAAAAGAGCAGCTTCTATCAGAGCTCTCTCTGACAGAAAGCCGGTCGAATCCGACTCTAGGGGACAGTGCTCATCTCCGTTTCCAAGCTGCTGTCCGAAGACGTTTCCGTGGTCACGTGGCCAGCATGACTAAACACCAAGGCGCACAGAATGGTGTTACCTTCCCACCAAAGCAGTACCTATTTATCTACTTGCAATGTCTTGCTTTTGAACTGCTAGGTTGGCAGAAGCTGGGACCAGAGATAGGAGCTCACTCCGTCCCATGGTACTCGACCTTCCAGTCTACAGCTCAGCGTCTTAACCTCTGAGCCACTGCAGCCCCTAGGAGACCTGGGTTCAAATCTCATTCTGCCAAGAAGCTCACTGGGTGACCTTGGACCAGCCACTGTCTCTTATCCTAACTTACCTTACAGGGCTGTTGCAATTATAAAACAGAGAAAAGGAACACTATTAACGTGAGGACATAATGAAGGAGAGGAGAATGATATAAGTGGCTTTGGGTCCCTACTGAGAAGAAAGGTGGGGTATAAATTAAGTCTATAACTAAATTTGCTCCTTGGAGAAAGGATAGGATAACAAAGTGATATACATTCTTTATATATTGTTTCTGTAAGCCTATGCATCCATATTAAATTTACAGTAACACAACTGGCAATTCCAATGGAGGATTCGGTCAAGATAAAACAAAATTAAAAATATGGGGATATGAAAAGCTATTACAAGATCGTGCTTTGAACTTTGTCTCTTTTTAAGAGGTATTTTCAACTTAAGGTTGATTATTCTTGTTTTATATTTCTATTTTCTCATTAAAATTAAATTAAACATTAACAGAAATATGTACTTTTTGACCTATGGTCAATCACTGAAAAACACAGAAGTAACCTTGATATGAAGTAATGTTTATATGATATAACAATTTTTCTCCCTCTTCCAAAATACTAGAACTTAGGGGCATCCAATGAAGCTGATGGGCAGTAGGTTCAGGACGGATAAAAGGAAATATTGCTTTTCACCGAGAGTGATTAAAATGTGGAATTCGCAGTCAGAAGATGTAGTGATGGACACAGGAATCAACAGCTTTAAAAGGGGACTAGATAGATTCATGGAGGATATCAATGGCTACTAACCATGGTTACTGAGGAGAACCTCCACATTCAGAGGCACTAAATCTCTGGATCCCAGAGCCAGAAGGCAACATCAGGGAAAGGCCTCGACCTCTAAGGCCTGTTGTTGGTCATCCAAAAGAACTGGTTGGCCACTGTGTGAGCCAGGATGAGGGACTATATGGACCACTGGTCTGATCCAGCAGATCTTATATTCTTAACACAGTATATATGCTCCATGTGCACACCCAGGAATAAATGCAAGACTCCGCCATTCCAGGATACCAAGATCTTTGTCTGTCTCTTGCTAACTGCAAACGAAGGAAAGCAAAGTTTTGAAGGCTGCAGCCAGGTCACAGTTATTTCTTGCCTCATCATCAAGCTGAGCCATCAACCATTTTTATGGATGTGTCTGGCCCAAGTTCATCAAGACCTCTGTGGCTGAGGCTGACCTTAATCTGCGTCTTTCACCTTGGATAAATGCTGCGTCCGTTCCTGTGGTCATTACACTCCACTGCTCACAGGGAGAGATCAGAAAGCAACCCGTGTTGTGGAACTCCGTCCCAGATCTCCTGTAGAACATTTCCCTGTTTATTTAAAACAACAGGACACATGGCCACCTCAAAAGCTTCTGTCGAAAAAATATACACTCTTCGGAAATCTTTCCATTCAGCTTCCCCTCCCCCCCACCCCAGCAGCTCTTGAGAAGCAAAAGCTGACTCACCCTCTTATGCAGGGTAGTCTATGACTCATTTTCCTTAACACTTCAGTTTCTGTGGCTCATTTTGCCCAGTAGACGCCTCACGCCAATATCTGATGCAGAGAGAAGGGGGGAAAGCGGGCCCAGGACAAAAGCATAGTACAGTACAGTTTCAAAAATCCACTTGGTTCCAGACCATTGAGAAAGCGTATTTCACAATAAATCTGAAGGGGGAAAGTGTACTGTTACCAGGACAGCTGGAGCCTGAAGGAAAACCAGGCAAGATATTAAAATGTTCTACCGAAACTCAAGAGTGTTACATTTTCAGATCCCAGTGAAGAAGGACTCCAGTGATTAATGCCTGAGAAGGCAGCTCCAAGGCTCCAGACGACTTAAATTATTCTTTTTACTAGAGAAATCATCTCATTCTCCAGTCTCAGACACTAAAAAAACCCTCCAGGTGGGCCCTCGACATTGACCAGAATTACAACCTGGGATCACCCAGCCCTGGCTCCTGTTTCCTGTTGCCATGCTGGCTGCCGCTGGGATGAAAATTAAAAAGCACTATAAGGAGAAAAAAGAAAAGATCACCTCTCCTAAAAGTGCAGAGACTTTTCTGGACCTGTAACAAAGACTAACAAAAGAAAAGAAGACAGCAGAGGAAGAAGACATCATACATGTTTTGGAAAGCTCTAAAAGCTCTGCGGAGGACTCTGATTCAGTAAAGGGGGCAGCTGCCCCTAAACAACTGACAGTCCAAAGGGAACCTGATAAACCAAAAAGAAGAGGGAGGAGGGGGAAATAGTTTTGTATACAACTTAAAAACTTTAAGAAATTTACTTTGCCACATGCTTGAGTCTACATATGCATAGCCAGTTTCATTTGAAACTTATTATCACGTTTCAGTCAGGGGTCATTTAGAGCAGGAGCTCGGAGGAGCTCAGCTCCGGGAGTTGGTGCCAGCCCCCCCCCCCCCCGGCAGCCTGCTTGTGTCATGGCTGCAGCAATATGACCCCGTCCCCTGGAAAGGTCCTTGTTCCTCCGACCAGCCTTCTGAAGGCTTCAGCCACCACTGAAGCTATCCTCCCAGAATAGTGGTATTTCTGAGGCTTGGATTAGTAGCTGTCCCTCTCTGACATCTCTTTCTGTCTTCCTTCCTTCCTTCCTTCCTTCCTTCCTTCCTCCCCCCTCCCTCTCTCTCTCTCTCTTTCTTGCCTTCTGACATACTTCCGGTGATGTCAGGGGGTGTGGCATATGCAAATAAGTTATGCTAATGAGTTATGCTAATGAGCTCCTGCACCTCTTTTTCTACGAAACAACCCCTGCCTACCACATCAGAGTAGGAGGTGCTTCCAAAAAAGCCAGAGAGACATAACCTTTACCTTCAATAAATGGATGCTTCTGTCAGAGGAGGATGCTCAGCATGGAACCCCTTAACATTTTGCGAAACCTTTCAGCGTGTTATGACCAAATCCCCACCCCACGGCAGCCAGTCTGCCTGCTCCCTGTTCTGAAAATTCCAAAAGGGCCCAGAGACTCAACAAGGTCAAGGACCCCTGCTGCGTTCAGACCTGGAAATATCTCAGCTTCAATGTCAATGTAACTGAAAGCCTGCCTCCCTCTCATCTGCCAGGGTTCTGGTGCCTTCAGCTAAGTCGACTGGGATCAACAGAAAGCTTTCATAGTCATCGCCCCCAAATTGTAGAATTCCCAGGGAGGTAAGATTGGTGCCATTCTAACCTTTCTCTTCTAGATAGCTTTTGAACTACGGATGGTTTATACCCCTGTGCTTTCTTGATGAGTTGTCTTAGTTATATCATTTACATTGTTTTACATTTTAACTTTCTCATTAGCCACCTTAAAGACCTACGGGGATGGGGAGGCAGCCCAAAAGCATTTAGAAAAAATTAAGCACCTGGCATTTCAATCCTATACAGAAAGCCGCCAACCTGTTTCGTAGCTGAGAAAGGAATTTAAGACAGTGTATGTGTTTGTTTTTTTTAATGAGAGAGGTTTTCAAATATCATCTTCTAAGAGAATCATTCTTTCCTGCGAAATTCTTGTCCAAATCATACTAAGTACACTTTTGTTATTCCAGTCAGTGTGTTGGGGGATTGTAACAATGCTCAAGGTTTTTATGAAATCATTTCATCTTGTTATGTTTAAACTTCTTTAACCCACTCAGTGCAATGCCAAGCAAAGGTCCACCCTTCAAGGCCAATAGATGGGGGGGGAGAACTCTGTTTAGGATCAGGGTTGCCAATCTCCAGGTGGTAGCTGGAGATCTCCCACTATTACAACTGATTTCCAGGGGACAGAGATCAGTTCACCTGAAGAAAACGGCCACTTTGGAAGTTGGACTCTATGGCATTATGCCCCAAACCCTGTCTTCCTCAGGTTCCACCTCCAAAATCTCCAGGTATTTCCCAACTCAGAGTAGGCAACCCTAGTGTAGGACTGAACTGTATGTAGGCAAACTATTAAAATAGCATAGGGCTGCTGTGAGTTTTGCCATGGAATGTGTTTGACAAGCAGACATCCCGTCACCAAAGGTGTCGATCACCCAGCCTATTTGGTTCGTGCCAAACAGCCGCAAATGCCTGCTGGACAGGTTTGCATCGTTGTTGTTGTTTTTTGCAAAACTGCACACACATAAAGACCCTGCTGATTCAAACCGACTGGCAGCCATTAACATCACTAAGGACTACTCAGATGGACACCAAAGGGTAGGATGTTATTAAAACACAGCATTTCTTTATGACTGATTGGTATGATTTGTGATGGATCTAATTTTCCAGTTAAACAACCGCCTGCTAAGCAAAGCAGTTACGCTGCAGCAAGACTGGGGGGTTAGTAGAACTCAGTGGGGCTGAGGAAGAGGAGACGGGTGCAAAAAGCTACTTGCGCCATACTGCATAGTTGGGAAGGAATACGACGAAGAGACATGGCAAACAGCCACAAATGGGTTAACTGTCGGACCAATAAGAAAAATCAGCTCCCTGTTCACAACCAAAAAATAGGACATGGGATGAACTGGTGGGTGTTTGAGCATCCCTAAAACAGTGCACCCCTTACTGGATCTCCTGGTAACTGCTCCCCACCTATTCCAATAGGCCCTGTGACTGGTCACTCCCAGACCCAACTACTCCATGGGGGAAAAGCTCATGGCAACATACTCCAACGTTAGTGTATACTATTTCTTCTCTCCATACCCCACTGACTCTCTCCTTTTCCCATTCCCCTTAGCTTGTCTCTTTCCATGCTGTCTTCTCTCCCTCCCTCCCTCCCTTCCACCCACCAACCTACCTTTACCTGCACCCCTCAGTGTTCAGCTTTCATTCCCTCCTCCCCAACCTTTGAATGGCAGAAATCAAGGTTTGGGAGGCCAGGCAATATTGTTATTTGTTGTTGTTTTTAATTAAGTTTCTAAACTGCTCCGGGAGGTGTACAACATATTTAAGACACAGTTCAGTTAAAACATCACAGTGCATAAATTAATTTAAAACCAGATAATCAATAGTAATCCCAATAAAACCAGTGGAAGCATTAACCTTCTGTCCTGGATGGCATCCTGCATGTGGTCTTTTCCTCTAAGGGGCGAGGTTGATAGACAGAAATGCTGTCTCTGGTTGTGTTTCCCCCAGCCCAATTTGAAAGAACACATGCCACAATTCCTGTAGAGGAGAAGAAACCTAGAACCTTATTAATAAAGGAGGGGAGCACAGGTACAGCAAGGTTTTGGACGCTCGAATACCTACAAACTCTCCCTAAGGTTACAATGGGAGACACAGGAATTTATATTCAGTATGACACTTGCAAATAAATCATGCTTATTGGTTCCATCAAACTTTGTCATATGTCCGTCATAACCTTCTAATTGGGCTCAGACCAGTGGGTTGAGCTTTGTCAAGGAAAGATGTTGCAATTTTAGCTAATCAGTGGGACTACTTCTTCCCATGGTATGAAGCTCTAAAAAGTATCTAATGTAGCGGATATGGGTACGTAGGGCTGTGTGTTCTTCATCTAACTTAAGCTAACTGACATCAGAAACATGCAGTTATAGCTGGCCAAGAAAAAGCAAGGTCACAAGCAGTATAACCGCCTGTCAGCATTTAGCATTTTTCCCAGCATGCATTTAAGCAATGAACCAAAGTGAATATCTGAATATATGTTCATGATTGATTTCTGTTTCTGTGATTAGAATCATCAATGACACTTAGCATATGTATGTCTGTCTATGCCAGAAAGAAGCTAAGTGTGCTCACCAAGGTTAGTCATGTCAAGTCAGTGGCAGAGTACAGAGTGTATTACAGTGTTTCATAAACTGTGTGTACAACAAGGTCATGGGGTCATGTGAGCATTCACCTGTTGGCATTCATCAGTTAATCTACAGGTGTTATTTGGGGAGGTGTGTGTGTGTGTGTTAAGTGCCATCAAATCACTTCCATCTCATGCTGGGTTTTCCTCTTTTCCTGCTGACTTCAATTTTTCCTAGCATTATTGTCTTTTCCAGTGACTCTTGTCTTGTCTCATTCCCCATTTTTCGGCAGATTTTTCTGCAAACTTGTGCTTCCCATGGGTTCATGGCCCCATCGTGTGGCTTTTTTGATCCACACTCTAGGATCCAGCTCACAATTAGATATAACAAGTGAGAACCCACAAGACTTGCAGGAGAGGGTTCTATCCTTTTCTCTCTCTTGTCTCTTCCTCTGCCTCCCACTGGCCCTTTCTCTCCCTTTTTCGTCCCCTTCACTTGCGTGTACTTATCCTGCCCCCCAGCTACATCCCCCTCAGCTGAACAGTGGTAGTAACACCTCTCTCACTTTTCTCACTGCCTCCTCCTAAATTAGGAAAGATATAAAGAAATACAGACAGGCCTAGATTTATTTTTAACCTTTGATCTTAATATTAACTTTTAAAATTTCAGAATTTTACATTTTTTTAAAGATTCCTGTGTATTATTGTAGATGTTATTTCACTGTTCTTTTACCTGTTATTTACTTCTCACTTAATGTATCGTTTGCTTGTCTGTGACTGTAATAATAATAAAAAATTGAATCGATTGTGGAGTGGAATGGGAGGAACCCAATTTAGGGCTGCAGTCTGTGGCAAGAGGCTCGCGTTTATTGTAATGCAACACTTCTACTCCGAGTTGAATGGGAGTGAACGATAGAAGAATGGGTCTCCCGTGATATTAATAGGAATGGGAAGTACAGATTCATCCATCAAAGGGGAAATAAATCCCTGCCACACTGGAGATCCATGAGTCACACATACAACAACCTCTCTGGCTTCTGTATGTGGCTTCATCAAAGCAGCTACATGACAACTACTGGGAAACTTGAGCAAACATGCTCTCTCTCTGAAACAGGAGTGCTTCTGCATTTCCTTTGGCCCTGTTCTTTTTATCTGAAACCTTGTTTTGTTTGAAATCAGGAGCCACATTTCTGCAAAAGAAAGAAAGGTCATCTGTTCCAGCTGCGTATTTCCTCGCTTGAGCTCTCCGGCAAGTCTCTCTTCGTGATACCAATATTGTTCCCACAGCAACCAATTGTGATGTCATAAATAGGATTATAATTCTGAGGTGGAGGCCTAAGCAGAATTAGCATCTGTTTATTGTATTTTTTCCCCTTAAATCCAGAGCAGCTGTCATGCTTGATCAACTTCTAGCCCATCAAGAATAATCTCTGGCCATAAGCAATGGCCAATATGCCTACAGAAGGCAATCTGTAAAGAAAGGCATACAAAGCCAGCAAATACCCAAATATGCTGTGAAACGACATCTTTTTTTAAAACTCCTGCAAGCAAAGGATAACACCCCAAAGATCATGTGGATGTCTGAACTCCTTGCACAAGGGCCTCTTCAATTGACAATGTTCCAGTTAAAAGCCTGCTAATGCTTTTGCCCCATAGCCATATATATATATATGTAGGGAGAGAGAGAGATGGTTTGCCATTGCCTGCCTCCATGTCATAACCCTGGTATTCCTTGGATGTCTCTCATCCAAATTCTAGCCAGGGCTGACCCTGCTTAGCTTCCAGTACCTGGCAAGATCAGGCTATCCAGATCAGGGCTTTTGCCCCACAGAGTAGATAAACCCCAGAAATAATATGAACGTGAAGGTGTGACCAGCAACTTAGAGTTAACTCACACCAGGGTATGTCACTACATGGCTTCTCAATGAGTTTCCAGTCTACCACTGATCAGTTAGTTGACTGTGCCTCCGTGGACTGCCTAGTGGACCACTGCCCAGTGGACACTGGAAGGTTTTGTAGTGGAGTTCTCTGAGCCTGACTCATTGCAAAATAGCTCCAAGGACCACTTCACTATGATTTCCAAGCTCACCACAAGGCCATATACTAACTGTACCCCAGCACTCCAAAAGGACTGCATGAATTAGAGCTAAATGTGAACAGCAGATCATTTGGGACAAGAGACTAGAATAGAGATGAACCGTTTAGTATATACCAACATCAAAAGGTTATTGTTCATCAAAAAACTTTTCAGAGATTTTGCTACAACCAAAATAACGTCCAGAATACTCAAAGCCAGGGCTCGATTTCAGCAGGAACGCACAGGAACGCCGTTCCGGCTGGCATTTGAGCCTGCCCCTCCCCCTCCCTGCCCGGCCTGAGCTGTTTACACTTAAAGGGAAAGTTCCTGCAGAGAGCCGGCAGGAAAAAGCTCCACCGGGTGCTTTCCCTTTAAAAGCAAACAGCCAGCAGGAGAAAGCCCCGCCCACAGATTAAGCACAGGGGCTAGGCTTTCTGCATTTGGCTCGCATGGCTTTCCCTGCTCCAGTAAGTAACAGCCTCTCTCACTTAGACTCAAGGTGGATTACACAGAGTGAGTCAATACAAACAATGGATGGGACATTTAACAAACAATGCAATTGGATTAGGGCTATAGAACCAACCAAAACAGAACTGAAGCAAAGTATAAGTATTAACATGCCACAATTAAATGATGTAAAATTCCATAGTAGGATCCTAGTATTTGCTCTTCCTCCACAGCCAAAGTGAACCCATAGTGAGTACCAGTGTGGCAGTGAATAGATAGCTGGACTATGATCTGGGAGGTCCAGGTTTGAATCACCACTCTGCCATAGAAGCTCACTGGATAACTTATGGCCAGTCACACACACTCAACAAAAGAGATAGATCGAAACAATGTGTCCTCCTGGACTGAATTGAGACCTAGGTTTCCTGTCTCATTACCAGTGCTGATTTTTCCATACCTACTACCCCTTTGCATAGCACAATCATGCCTGCTATTGTCATTCAGCAATCACCTGCTATTGTCATTTGCCTGCTGATGTCATTCGACATCTGAAATCACTCCACTCTCCAAAATATAGGACAGATAGATTCACATTCTAGCTGTATCTGAAGAAGTGAGCAATGATTCAAGAAAGCTCATACCCTGCCACAAATTTTATTTGTCTTTAAGGTGCTACAGGACTAAAGCTCTTTTCTACACTCAGCCTAACCCACTTTACAGGCATGTTGTGGGGCTAAAATGGAGAGGCGGGAAACAAAGTTGTAAAACTAGATGAATCCCCTTTGGGAAGAAAAGTGGGGCATAAATAATCTAAGTAAAAGAAGTCTAAAACTCTATGATATATTTTTTCACAGTTGGACTAATGTGGATCGCTTTCCAATGAAAAGAACTATAAGAATAACAGAGTGATGTTTGTTCTATTGGTATTTTTTGGTGTTGCCATTCAAGATAGGAATATTTCAAAAGCCTGATGCAAAAATTAAGAAGTCTTATGCAAAGAAGTAGAAGTTAAAACATGAAAATGGCTCTCAAGGGTATGGTCAAGTTTAATAAAGAGAAGACACAGAAAATAGGAAAGTTCTCAGAAAACAATAATCCCTTTGCCTGTTTTTTTATTTGAGGCAGAGGTGTAATGTGAACTCCAGTGTTTTAGATCTTGTGGAATGATTTTAAAAGCCTTCTGTTCAAATTTGTGATCTGATGGTCAGCAACTTCACAATTTATCCTCCTTTTGTTCCAGGGAACATTTTCCCAGTAATGCATTTTCATCCATTTTAAACAGTTTATACTACTACATAAAAGAGTGCAACATTTTCACAGGCATAAAATCCCACCTCCACTCTAGCGCATACTGCCAGTACATCGTGTGGCATGCCAACAAGAGATCCGGGGGGGGGGGGGGGGGGGCGGAATGTTTTCAGATATTTCCAGGGGTCCTTTCGTAGAAAAAGAGGTGCAGGAGCTCATTAGCATAACTCATTAGCATATGCCACGTCCCCTGACATCACTGGAAGTGTGTCAGAAAGGGAATGTCAGTTTCAGCCCCATTATACCCTATGGGCCATTGAAATCAATGGCAAAAACTCATAGGGTATATGAGGGGCTGGAGGAAAGGGGGTTTGAGGGAGAGGCTCCAAACTTGTAGGGTAGCTGCTGGGGCCTGTCCTCGAAATACCCACTAAGTTTCAAGAAGATTGGACCATGGGGTCCAATTCTATGGGCCCCCAAACAGATTGTCCCATCCCCTCCATTGTTCTCTATGGAGGGAAAATTTTTTAACTTTTTTCCTACCATAGACAACAATGGAGGGAATGGGGGCAACCTGTTTGGGGGCCTGTAGAATTGGACCCCCTGATCCAATCTTCTTGAAACTTGGTGGGTATTTCGAGGAGAGGCCCCAGAAGCTATCTTGCAAGTTTGGAGCCTCTCCCTCAAACCCCCTCCCCTCCAGTGGCTTTTAAAGTTGCCGCCAAATTTTGGCGGCAATTCAGCAGCGAGCTGAATCAGATCAGAGAATCTGATTCAGCCCGTGGCTGCCCTACTGGCCAGTATTGAGCTGGCGGAGCTTCACTCTGCCTCGCTCCGGCCCCAACGGACCCCTGGATATTTCCAGTTCTTTTGCCTCCATCAAAGCTCTGCTCCATAGGACAATTGGGGAGGACTTTCCCTACACACAGTGAGACATGGGGGGGGCATCAGATTCCCATCTTTTGGGAGGGGTGTGGGGTGCTAAAACAACCCTGGAACAGGCTGAGGCAGGTGGTCTCTGCACTGTCCACATGGCCTATGGACAAGACTTCACTCGTTGTTACCATTCCTGAGACCCAGGCCCAAGCTGAACAGATCCTACACCACTGCTCAGGCCTGGTCTAAGGCCTTTTGGTGCCCTAGGAGAACTAGGGTTTTAGCGCGCACACACACATTCAATAGAAAACCACAAGGAACAGCATGGGCATGGCGATGCCTGGCTTTGCCCTGATTCTTTACGCCTGAGAAGCCCTGACCTGGATAGCCCAGGCAAGCCCGATCTTGTCAGATCTCAGAAGCTAAGCAGGGCTGACTGTAGTTAGTACTTGGATGGGAGATTTGCTTCGAATACCAAGTCGGGAAGACAGAAGCAAGCTTTATTCAGCTACCTCTCTGAATATCCTCCAGGCCCCCAATAGGGGTCAGTCACCAGAGGTCAACGTGACTTCCAGGAGTAGACACACACAGACAAATATCAAAAACTACCAAAAAAGAAAAAAATATGAAATGGCCAGTGGGGTGAAGAACAGCAATGCCTCGTTTTGTCCTGCGAGAAGGAGCATGGGCAGGGGGGCACCCAGTTCTGGCCTGCTGGTCTGAGCATGGAGTGGTCAGTGGGTTGGAGAATGATGACACCCCATCTTTGCCTACAAGGCAGCACACAAATCCATCCTGCGGCACCAACACTGTAAGACCACTTCTGGTACAAACCCTTCATGTTGCTGTGATGCTGCAGGATTTCCCCAAAATGCTATTGTTTACCATAGAATTTTAAGGAAATACTAGAGTGGCATAGAACACTGTGACATCACTTCTGGATTTATGCCAGAAGTGATGTTGTAGCATTTCCCTCCCACACCCCACACACACACACCATTTTCCCCAATCGAATACAGAGTCGTGGCTTGCAACTGGGATGGCAGCAGGGGAGAACAGGAGACCTGGCCACCATATACTAGTCTGAGCAGGGAGTGACCAGTGGGATAGAGAATGGTGACACCCAGTTGCACCTTGTGAGGAGGAGCATGGGCATGGTGAGGCCAGCAGGATGGAGAATGGCAGCACCCAGACCCAGCTTCACTTTGCACGCAGAGTCTGGAATTTCACAGGCCCGTATTTTTCCCACCTTTGTTTTTACATTCAAGCTCCCTGACTTGCAGTTCCCACGGCACACCCTTGTGCACCCCCCCCATGTGCACCCTAATTCTTTGTGCCTGTCCCTCCAGACAGCTTTGGTTGACCTCAACAGCATGCACCAGAGCTAGGGTTGCCAGATCTGGGTTAGAAAATACCTGGGAACTTTGGGGGTGGATCCAGGAGAGGGCGGGGTTTGGGGAGGGGAGGGGCCTCATCAGGGTACAGTGCCATAGAGTCTACCCTTCAAAGCAGCCATTTTCTCCAGGGGAGCTGATCTCTGTCAGCTGGGGATCAGTTGTAAAAGCAGGAGATCCCCAGGCCCCACCTGGAGGCTGGCAACCCTAACCAGAGCTGAGATGCTCCGCTGGAATGACTCCTGACCAGTCAACCTGGGACACACAGGCAGCTCGTCTGAGCTTCTACGGCAGCTGTTTCTTTGGGAGCTGCTTCTGCCATGTCAGGTTGGACCAGGTGCCCTGGGAAGGAGGCCGGAGATGATCCTGCCCTGCCCACCCAGCCCTTCCCCCCCCCCCGCCACCAGCAGAGAGGGCACGGGAGGTCACTGGGCAGTCCATCGCTGCGGAAGAGAAGCAGGGACTAGGACTCTCTATGCTACCAGGAGAACAGCTAATCCACCCTGGAAGGAAATATAATTTCCACCTAATGTAGTGCCCCCTAGAGGCTGGTGCTTATTTCCTTCCTTCCTTCTATTTATATCCCGCCCTCCCCACAAAGCAGGCTCAGGGCGGGTTCCAACCTGTGATAATCTGCAAAATGCAAATTTACTACAATAACAACTAAATAACAAAATACACACAGTAAATACAATAAAATAAATACAATGCTAGATACTTTGAAATAAATTATACCTTGACAGACACTTAAGAGCGACTCATTAGGGGAAGGGGGAGGAGGCCAGATGGAGTTGGATACCCGCTGCCTCAACTGAAGGCCTGAGTGGAACGGTGGAAGCTCTCGCAGGGCCCCAACCAGGGGCGTAGAGTTTTGGAAATCCCGGGGGGCCGGGGGGGCGCGTGCTCGCGCATGCACTCGCTAGAACAATGTTCTTCTCCCCCCTCCAGGAAACCGCCCCACCTCCCCGGGCCCTTCCAAGGCCCACCAGCCTCTGCTGCCGGTGCCTCTCTCTCTCTACCCCCCCCCCCCCGCCACCCCTTCCCTCTCCCTGTCCAGCAGTGGCCGCCGGCCTCAGAAGGACCCGGGGAGGCGTGGCGGCAGGTGCTCCGTTTTCCCGGGGGTGGCTGAGGCCCCCCCGGGAAATTTTGGGGGTGGCTCAAGCCCTCAAGCCCCCCCCCCCGTACTCTACGCCTATGGCCCCAACTGCTGACGAGAGCTCATTCCACCAGCTTGTGGCCTCTGTGGCTGGCCCAGACCCGCCTCTGCTTGCACCTCAAGGGCCACACGGGTTTGCTTGCTTGTGGCCACGTGGACAGCAGCTCACTGAGAACAGCAGCAAAACTGACCCCAGCTTGCAAAGATCTCAGAAGCTTTCAGCTTAGTGGAGAAAACTGGCAATTCCAAGAAATCCCTTTCTAAACGCACAGCCAGAGATGGTTCCAAATTTCTCATCACTGCTGCTTTGTTGTTGTGGGTTTTTTTTAAAAAAAAATCCCCATTTCGTTTTTGCTTCTTTTTCTGTGTGAATTGAAGCCCTGGTTCATTCTTCTCACACCACTTTCTGTTTCCTTCCACTGAATTTTCCCTGGAAAATGTAGGCATTGTTTCAACAGCGCTTGTCTGTCCATACATCAACAGTACACATGATGTATCAGACGTCTTAGACTGCACACATAAATTGCATTGAAAATCTGTAACCGTATCCATACATAATGCAAACAAACAAACAAACAAATGTCGTACACAGAACTGAAAGCACTGACAAAAAATACAAACAGTGGCAAAGCAGAAGCTAATTTCTAAATATGCTCCACCCCCAAGTAAAGGTGCTTATTTAGCCCTCTCATACCCCACCTTTCCAGCTATATGCTCGAGGTGCATACTTTTTCCATGCCTTGTCCATTAAGTAACTTTTCTGTAGTATGGAGGGAAACTCCATTCCCATCTAGGGTTGCCAGGTCCCCCCCTGGCCATTAACATGTATGGGGGGGAAAGTGCTAACTCTATGTTGGGAAACTCCTGGAGATCTGGGGTTGGCACCTGAGGAGGGCAGAGACTTCAGTGGAGTGCATTGCCATAGAGTCCACCCTCCAAAGCATTCATTTTCTCCAGGGGAATTGATCTCTGTAGTCTGGAAATGAGCTGTAATTCTGGGGGATCCACAGGTAGGGTTGCCAGCCTCCAGATGAAGCCTAGAGATCTCCTGCTTTTACAACTGATCTCCAGACTACAGAGATCAGCTCCCCTGGAGGAGGAGGAGGAGGAGAAGAAGAAGAGATTGGATTTATCCCCTAGCCTTCACTTGTAGTCTCAGAGCGGCTTACAAACTCCTTTCCCTTCCCCTCCCCACAACAGACACCCTATGAGGTAGGTGGGACTGAGAGAGCTCTTTCCCAAGCTGTCCTTGAGAGAACAACTGGTACAGAGCTATGGCTTGCCCAAGCCAGGTGCAAGTGGAGGAGTGGGGAATCAAACCTGGTTCTCCCAGATTAGAGTATGTGCACTTAACCACTACACCAAACTGGCTCTCAATGGCTGCTTTGAAAATGGCTGCTTTGAATGGTGGACTCTCTGGCATTGTACCATGCTGAGGCCCTTCCCCTCCCCAAACCCTACCCCTCTTTTGGATCCACCCCCAAAGTCTCCAGATATTTTCCAACCCAGACCTGGCAACCCTAGTGACAAATCAAGCCATAATCTACCAATAACCATCTCAGACCTACTTCTGCAAACGAAAACAGCACCGTAACACCAGTGCAAAGACAACATAGTCACTGCAGGACAGGAGCAGAGTGGGAAGTCGAAGCAGCCCTGGAGCAACCTGTGTCAAGCGGCCCCCAAGGCTTGGGCAGAGTTACTAGAGCTTGGTTCTGCTTGCTCCTGGCCACCAATGGCCCTCTAGGGCAGTGGCCCCCCAGGAAATTTCCATGTAAGTTAAATGGCCAGGCCGCCCGTGCTCCAGGACTTTGTGTGGCAAAGCTGATATGAGAAAATACAACAGAGTTTTTGTCCTTCTGGGACTGAATCAGTGACACGCAAATTAAATAATAAGATAAACTAAAATACAACCCTATTTATTACCCCATGTAAAGGGAAAGCTGACCCTCTCCCCCACGCACACACTATGCATCTATAGCTATCTATAAGTAATACAGAGAAAGCTACCTTTCAAGGCTTTTACCACCCAATTTCAGCTCCAGTTTATCCTACTGATCCTATCCAAGTGGCACAGCCATCAACAATGCCAAATATAATTGTTTCTAAAAACTTTATGTATATTTGTTCATCAGAGTGCTAACTACAGAATGTTTAACCATCTCTTTTTTAAAAAATCTCCCATCTATTTTGGAAAGTATTGGAGTTGGGAGGCGAGTGGTAGTGATTTCATAGTAAAGCTCTTTATTGAGGGTCAGATGGAACATGGGAGACCCCGGGCTCAGAGCCCTCTTTTATGCCGGCCGGAGACAATGCCCTGACCTCACCCCCAGGTCCTGATAGGACCTTAAGTTCGTGGTTGTAGTTCATAGGTCCCCCAGCGGGAGACCTAGGCTCGTAATTGGTGGTCACTCAGGATCCAACTGGCTATTGTTCTACCTGGCCGAAGCTCAGGTAGATTCTGACCATGTGCGCTGACCACGTGGCGGTCGCCATTACGGGAGACCAGGCGACCGTGGTCTTAGTACACAACGTATTTCTTTACAATAACGTGGTTTAAACTGGCCAGTTTTTCAAACTTCTTCAGCTGGTGTAAAGTTTGGAGCCAAACTCTAACAAGCTAACTGGATGGTAATTCTTGGGATCAGATAGCTTACCTTCTTACCTCATTTCCTATCCTTTGGGATGCATTCATAGCTTACATACAAGTGCATATCAAAGGATTTGATTCACAAAAATGTCAGGAGGCTACCTCATCTTTTTTACAATGAAGTCCTTGGATTAGACTTTTTACAGGGGAGGGGTTACAATGAGCCTGTCTCGTTTAATTGTGGACATGTAATTAGTTAGAGGATGTAGTTCTGTACTCACTCCAGGTGGGACCAGAATTACAAATGATCTCCAGCTACAGAGATCAGTTGTGCTGAAGAAAATGGCTGCTTTGGAGGGTGCACTGTATGGCATTGTAGCCGACTGAGGTCCCTCCCTTCCCCAAACACCCTCCCAGGCTCCACCCCCAAACCTCCAGAAAATCCCTAACTTGGACCTGGCAAGCCAAACTCACTCCATAGGTTAAAAGCCTGTTTACAGACTTCCCATCTTTCTGTAGGCTGCAAGATTCCAGAATCTGCCTCCCTTGCTTGTCAAAAGCAGCAACTTTTAATCCCACTATCATTTGTCCTAAAATGTTTGTTGGTTCTTTATCTAAAAAACCACACTCAACCAAAGGCTACTAGGATGGCTTCCAAATAAAATCCACATAGGATTACCGATCTAAACAGCCCAATAAAAACAATGATTAAGAACACAATAAAACAATCGATACCTCCAGCTAAATTCAATAAACCGACACCTCACAGGAGGAGCAAGAAATAAAAAATTCACTGAAAGCTGCCTCCTCTGTGGGGAATGCCTGAAGCAAGGTCTTTGTAGAGAATGTTGATTCTCAAGCAGATTACTATGTGAGCAAATAATCCTTTGTGTGATTAAAGGGACATCTTTCTTCTTGCTTCGAATTTGTTTGTATGCTTGAAGTTGTTTCGCTAATGATCTTGCTGTTATGACATCAGTACCAGCTCCCGATTTTGGAAGGCTTATGAATAGGATTACCAGGGTCCCCTGGCCACCAGTGGGGCTTGGGGGCATAGGTGTCAACTTCAGGGGGGCCCCTCGAACTTTTCCAGGAAGTGCTGAGCCTCCCCCGGAAACAATGGCCTGTGATGTCTCTGGCCCAGCCCCAGCCTTCCCCCCCCCCCCGGGAAATTGGAAAGTCTTTGCCCTTGCTTGGGGGGATAGGGTGGCCAAATCCAGGCTGTGAAATTCCTGGAGATTTGGAGATGGAGCCTGGGGAGGACAAAGACCTCAGTGGGGTACAGTGCCACAGAGCCCACCCTCCAAAGCAGCCATTTTCTCCAGGGGAACAGGTCTCTTTAGGCTGGAGATGTGCTGTAATTCTGGGGGATCCCCAGGTTCCACTGGCATCCCTATTTATCATCTCTTTGCCCTGGTCATGATTCCTACCATTTGTTTGCTCTTTCCCTCTGTGCAAGAAGAAGAAGGTAGGAGAGGTACTGCAGCTTTTTAGCTGTTACATCTGTGCACACCAGGTGCCTCCCATCCACACATAGATCCTCTCAATACATACAGTCACCATGTTGTTTAGAACTGGAGCACCACACATATTTTGCAGGCCCAAACAGCTTTGGTGCTCATAAGGAACTGGCCACTGCAACTTTCAGGGTCCTGGTTCCTGCGTACGGAATCTGTATACACACACAAAATACCCACACTGCCCCTGTTCAAATAACATGGCAATCACTCACACTGGGAGCATCATAGATAGCATGCATTTCTAGTACCCAAGACTGTAATATCTGGAAAGGACTTGAAAAGGGGAGGGATATCTATGGCTGTTAGGGATGCCAGCCTCCAGATGGGACCTGGGGATCCCGCAGAATTACAGCTCATCTCCAGACTATAGAGATCAGTTCTCCTGGAGAAAATGGATATTTTGGAGGGTAGATTCTGTGGCATTGTATCCCACTGAGGTCCCTGCCACCCCCCAAGCTCCATCCCCAAATCTCCAGGAGTTTCCCAACCTGGATCTGGAAACCCTACCCCCCATTGCCCACCAGTGGCCGGGGGGGACCTAGCAGCTCTAGTGGTTACCCAGAGAGCTCCATTGCCAAGTGGGGATTCAGATCCAGTTCTCATGGACCGTAGTCAAATATCTCAGCCACCACACCACACTGACTGACATGCTAGGAGACACCCACATACACACATGCTTTGCCCAGAGCTTCTGACTCGAGCTTTCCTCTAGTGCTGGCTGCGACGTGGCAGAATAATCTGACTCTCTCTCTCCGTGGGGCTCTGCCAGTCAGCCCAGACCACTTTGGACATTACATTTCACCATTCACAGGAACAGCATGCAATTCTTCGGCCTAGATAAGTAATTTCGGATTAATGGAAACAAGGAGCAATAGAGAAGCGCTGTGGGAGAAGAAGGAGAGCACCAAATAACTGATCTTTAGCAAGCCAAATAGAAGCGGAAAGCAGAGAAATAGGCAGCGTCCTCTGACCGTTGCTTATCGTGACAGAGGAAATGCGTCTCATTCCATGGCCATTTTTACAAGCGATACTTCAGTCTGTGGGCTTTCCAAACCCCCCTCCCCGCAACATCTTAAAACCAAATGTAAAAGCTCTGTACATGTATATTTCATTTCAAAATGGGCTCTCTTCTACTCCCTCTCC
This sequence comes from Lepidodactylus listeri, assembly GCA_029233225.1. Lineage (NCBI taxonomy): Eukaryota > Metazoa > Chordata > Lepidosauria > Squamata > Gekkonidae > Lepidodactylus > Lepidodactylus listeri. The sequence goes on from JARCFY010000008.1 coordinate 28,563,167, forward strand.
TGCATTAACAGTGTCCCCAAGTGCCACTCTTCAAGACTAAAGGAAATTTTTAGAGCCACATGAAAACCACTTCTTTCTTGCATTCATCTGTTGTTCTCTGTTGTTGAATGTAAACACCTTGGGGCAGAAATTCACTGATATAAATGTGATTTGCCCCCCCCCTTAAAACGATTCCATGAAGAGCATATAATCTAATCAGCAATGTTTCATGAAAGTAGAAAAAACAGATGGCTTCCTCTGATCACCTTGGAATTCTGGACCAAAGCTGGTCCCTCAACCCTTGCCAGTCTGACCTAACCTCCTAGGAGTGGCACAGAGACACTAGGGGTCAGTGGGGCAACGTGTCAGCATCAGAGCTGCTGATTTGGAATGGCGGTTATCACAAAGAAGCAATGCTACTGCTAAGCTGTGGAGTCTTGTAAGCAAAAATGCTACTTTGTGAGCGAGCAGTTTGGCTACTGCATAAATCAGTTTGCTCTGGAGCCATCCTTCCTGAGCTAAGACAAAAAAGTATGAGCCGGAGGCTAAAAAACTGTGAGCTAGCTCACACTAACTCAGCTTAGAGGGAACACTGCAAAGAAGGTCTGTGGTTCAATGCCAGAGCACCTGCTTTGAATGCAGTAGGTTCCAGGGACGATTCCCAGAGTCCAAGACCCCAGACAGGCACTGCCAGTCAAAGTAGGCAGTATGAAACTAGCTGGACCATTGTAGGGTTGCCAGCACTGGCTTGGGAAACACGTGGGGATTTTGGGGGTGGAGCTGGAGGAGATCAGGGTTTGGGAGGCAGAGGGACATCAGGGTATAATTCATTTTGACTCATTTATTTTTATTTTTATCTTGCTCCTTTCCCCACCAGGTAGGGCTCAGGGTTGCTTCCAACAATAAAACACAACAGATCAGTGGCCCAATTTAAAACCAAACCTTACAGTTAAAACATAAGAGTTAATCTATTTGTATCATATCGGATCAACAAACCTTCAAAGGTGGATAACTAAAAGGGCTGCCAGTACAGGGAGTTTCACAATCCAACAACGGGGAGGCCAGGTGATCTTTCTAGTTGCCATTGTTCTCATCAGTATGCCTAGTGGAACATAATGCCATAGAGTCCACCCTCCAAAGCAGCCATTTTCTTCAAGGGAGCTGATCTCTGTGTCCTGGAGGTATAGATGGAACACTATGGCTGTGGTCACACGCACCAGTTGAAGTGGAGGGGAAGAGAGGCTATTTCCTCCAGAGGAATTTGACACGCAGTTGCAAGATCACACATCCCTTTGAAGCTGCGGGCTCACCCCGTCACTGTGTGATCAGGCAGAACTGTGAGTTAGTTGTTGTTGGGGTTTTTTGCTGTTTGTTTCCTTTGCACATAAACAAGGAATTGCACCTCCGCAGCAAACCCTATGGAGTATGTGATGATGCGCATACTGCAAAGGGGGAGGAAACAACAGCATGGAGTCGGGATGGCATCATCAGACCATACCGACAGCATGAGACAGGAGCAATCAGACAGGGGAAAGTCCGTCCATGGCCTATTGCAATCAGTTAGAGCTGGACTTTCCTCATTGTCTTTTAACTCCACTTCTGTGGTGGAGCGGCACGGGTTGCTGACAACTGCAAGACGCTTCCCAGATGTTGCTGTCTGATCGCTCCTTTTAGATCCATGGAGCATTTGCATCTATGTCGGATCTGAAGGAGCGTGTGATCACAGCTTATATCTTGAGCAGTGATGCTTTGTATTCTTGGTGCTTGGGGGACAACTATGGGAGTGCTTCTGGAGTTCTGGCCCCACTGGTGGACCTCCTGATGGAGGGTTGGACTGGATGGGACATTGGCCTGATCCAACATGGCTTCTTTTATGTTCAGTTGTAAATCCTGGAGGTCTCCAGCCACCATCTGGAGATAGGGAACCCTAACTATTGGTCTGATTTGGTGATTCACAGGTCAGGCAATGTAGCCGTGAAAGGTTCTTACCAGATCATTCTTGTTCATTCCTGGTAAACAACAAATAACCTAATAAATAATACCGTGGTGGAGCTGCAAAAGGAAACTGAAAAGCGTCCTACACAGTATCCTGCAAGGATTTCAAATGAAATCCCTTTATGATGCTGACAACACTTGGCTTTATGTTTTATTTTCCATCTGTCCCTCACTGCAGTCTCAGTGCTTCTCCAGGGTCTGGATATAAAAGAGAAACTGTATTTGGATCAGCGAAAGGAAATTTGCATCCAGCCAAGGCAGCAGTACTAATGGTGAGCTGGCAGACATGTGTGACATGCTGGTGAGGATGAGGCACATTAGACCTGTCAGATCCCAGGAAGAAATGTGGAGGGATTTCAGACTGCTCTTGTTACTCATGAACTCTGACATTTAAATTGCGACAGTGATAGCACTGGCTGTGGAAGGTATAAACTGGAATGTGGGTTGCATGGTAGACTTCTAAACGTTACTTTGCCTTACTCAGACTCGCAGTATTGGTGGTACCTTTCCAACATGCCCACAGCTGGAGTTACTTTTCCAGAAAGTATGAACCCTCACATGCAGCAGAGACCAACATCTGAATGATGCAAACATGTGGACGGGGCTGGTCACACAGATGCTACAAAACTGCAACAATCAGCCTGGCTCGTGCGGTTGCATCTCTCCAACGCAGTCTCCAGCAATATGGGAGCACATTAGAGATATGCTTTTGATGGATTTACAAAAGGGAATTCTCCCCTTCCAAATTCCCCTGCCATACCTTGGTCACATTCTGATGGACAGATAATTCCATCACTGGCCTGGCTCTAATTTGATCCCGATCTTTTTTATCCAGTGTTGCACAACCAGACAGCTCCCCAGTGAATCCCTTACCACACACGAACTCTGCAGTGGATTGTCTAGACGGCGTCCACCTAAAGGAGCCGCGTAATTGGGGTTTTTTAAAAAAAAATCTGTTTGCGCATGCGCATATGTGCCTCACCATCTACTTGTTTTTCCATGCATGCGCAGACTTGAATGTTAAAAGCACCGCCAGTGGTACCTTCCTCTAGGTAACATTTGAATTAACAAAGTTCATAAGTTTCACAGGCCCTTCAGAAACATGAAACTGAAACATGAAAGACCACCCCGACGGGCTGATTGCACACTGGAACTACCAGATGGGGGAAAGTTTGTCATTGGCCCGTCGGCAAGCTTTAGACCAGACTTTCAGCACTATCTTTTTAGTATGGCTCCCAAGTGGAGATCAACGGGCTGATCACGGCAGCAGCACATTTCCCAGATGTCGCTGTCTGGACGTGCCCTTTAAATCCACCAGGCACTCATGCCTGGGTTGGATCTAAAGAGCCGTCTGATCGCAACTCTTGAATAATACATTTTTTTCTCCAAACAGTAGGGTGTTTTTAGTAAGACTTTGCAGAATTTCTGCATCTCCCCTCTTCTAAGGCAAAATGTTCAGGGACTGAAAGGAGAGGAAAAGAGATGACATACCTTACCCATCAAATGTTACATGCCATGTGGTTAAGAATTCCCATCTCATTTACTCCACTTATTTAAACTAAAACACATTAGTCTAAGCAGCAGTCACCTTAGGCTCACTTAGTCTTTCCCCAAAAGAGCTGCTGAATCCTACTGGGAAACAAATGTCAGGAGCAATAAAAGAGTGTTAAGACTGTTTTATAACAGCAAAATGTAAAGGCAGAAACTGGTATACATTGCTATCTACACACCAAGACATATTTCCAGACTGCAGCCACTGCTGCCTCTCCTGTGCAAAGTAGCAAGGGAAGGACATGATTTTGAGTAGTGTTGGAAGGCTGTGATTTTGTGTACTGTTGGCAGGACATGATTCTGAGTAGTGTTGGCAGGACATGATCTCAGTAGTGTTAGAAAGATGTGGTGGCTCAGAGGTTAAGATGCTGAGCTGCAGATCGGAAGGTCGGTAGCTCGGCAGTTTGAGACCTGAGTGCCACGTGACAGAATGGGCTCCCATCTCTGGCCCCAGCTCCTGCCAACCTAGCAGTTTGAAAGCAAGAAATTCCAAGTAGATAAATAGGTACCACTTCGGTGGGAAGGTAACAGTGTTCCGCACGCCTCAGTGTTTAGTCATGCTGGCCACATGACCACAGAAAAGTCTTCGGACAACGCTGGCTCTTCGGCTTGGAAACAGAGATTAGCACCGCCCCCTAGAGTTGGATTCGACTGGCTTTCGAGCAAGGGAAACCTTTACCTTTACTTAGAAAGATGTGATTTGCATAATATTAGAAAGATGTGATTTGAGTAGTGTTGGAAGGACATGATTTTGAGTAGCGCTGGAAGAACATGATTTTAAGTGGTGTTGGAAGGACGTGATTTTGAGTAGTGTTGGCAGGACATGATTTTGAGGGTGGAAGTGACAGTAGGAGGATACTGATTGCACATTTATCATCTGCCACTTTTCTCCTGTAGGTCCCTTCCCATCAGCTCCTCCCCAAACCAGGGTTTTTTAATTCATATTTGCAATAGAACCTGTGCAGTCACAGATCTGTTTTCAGTTCCATTTCCCACAATTTCTTGATCTCTTTGATTTGTTTTAATTGTGCAGCCCCTTTGCCAATGTTTTCAACTGCTTGCTTCAATTAAAGGTCCAGATGTTGCTCATCTGCATTTTGTCCTCACAGCCACACTGCAATTTGGGTTTTGTAGTCATTCCACATGCACTTGTGTTTGATCACAAGGCTGAAGGCTATTTGGCACTGAGGAATTACAAGAATACCCTACTTAAAAAAAAAGAGAAGAAAATGATATATTCTTGCAATATATTCATTTAAGTATGACTTGCAAGTAAATTCATTTTAAGCACAGCAGATTTCGGAAGGATTGCCAGAATTACTGGATCAGAATGTGGAAATGAATCACCATATTCATCCCAAGTTTTGGTGGCAAGTCTAATACTCTTTTCCTTTTCATTATTTTCTCCCTCTAAAACAGATAATTAAGCAATTTTTATGCCATATCTGTGATGCCTTGCAGAAAGGTTCTTACTCTATTTAGAATTAGTCCTTGAAAACAAACCTATTACCTTTTTGCTTTATTATTACTCACTTATCAGTGTAAGTCTGTCATTGAAAAGCTAAAAGCTGACAGTCTCTTTTGTGTCATTGCATGTTTAAGTGACGGAGTGACTCTCTGAAGTGATCTCATTGCTTGCCATTTATTTCCCCCTTTTATTGATGTTTTGTACACAATGAAAACTGTTTGTGTGCTTGCATGTAACAAATTCTGCTCACTGTTTACAGCTTTGACTTGGAAAAGCTGCTGGAGCTGTTTCATAATACACATACATTTCCATCAAAGCAAATGCCATTCTCAGTGCCTGACAAATTGCTTTTTTGGTGCCTTCCGAAAGACTGATACCAAGCCCAAGTTAAACCAGAAAAACAAGATATGGGATACATAGACAGCAGATGTGCAATATCATGTTTCTGTACCTGGCTTCAAGAACAGACTTTTGGGGGACTCCAACTTCTATATGAGCAGATGTGGAGAGCACTGTAATTTTGTGTACATGCACAGCATCCGCTCTTATAAGCAACAAGACTTAAAGAGCAAACAGCGACATCTGGAGACATAACAAGGCACTGCTATTCTAAAATGAGAGACAAACTACAACACAGTGACACCTAGTGACAGATTACAGCATTAAGGGTGGAATTTCAAATTATTACAGACATGGATCTGCCACTGAAAATAATAGTGTTGTGTCAAGTTCTCTCTTAATATCCTGTAACATACTGAACACTATCCCTTATCTATCTGTCTATCTATCTATCTATCATCTATCTATCTATCATCTATCTATCTATCATCTATCTCATCTGTCTATCTAGTACTGTTCATACAGCTATCGCCTTAAGCAGAAGTTAGAACCAAAAATTATTTTAATAGACCTTACTGCAGTGGCTCAAGTGGTTAAGACACTGAACTGCAGATCAGAAGGTCGGTAGTTCAGCAGTTCGAGACCCGAGTGCTGCATGACGGAGTGAGCTCCTGTCTCTGGTCCCAGCTCCTGCCAGCCTAGCAGTTCAAAAGCAAGAAATTGCAAGTAGGTAAATAGGTACTGCTTTGGTGGGAAGGTAACAGCAATCCATGCGCCTCGGCATCTAGTCATGACCATGACACATGACCACAGAAACGTCTTTGGACAACACTGGCTCTTCAGCTTGGAAACAGAGATGAGCACCACATCCCTAGAGTTGTATTCGACTAGCTTTCGAGCAAAGGAAACCTATTCTTTGCCTTAAGGAATCTCAAAGGGGCTTACAATTGCCTTTCCCTTCCCCCCATAACAAGTACCTTGTGAGGCAGGTGGGGCTGAGAGAGTGCTGAGAAAACTGTGACTGGCTCAAGGGCACACAGGAGGCGGACAAATGGGGAATCAAACTTGGTTCTTCAGATTAGAGTCCACCCCTCTTACCCACTACACCAAACTGGTGATAGTGACACTTACCCAGTGATATTATGACAAGCATTTCCCCACTGGCAAAGACACTGATGTTCACAATTGGATGCCCTTATGTAACAGAATAAGTGTTAAAGATACAGAAATGTCCCTATGACTTGACATGTTTCTTAGCTTTAAAGATTCACTTGGCAAGAGTACAAGTATGAAAGGCTGAGCAAGCAGACATCCCAGAAACAGAAGGAAGGAACAAAGAGTTCAACACCATCCCCAGCTTGCTATACCAGTGAAACCATCAGTGGCACCACCCCAGCCCCCAACTCATTTCAGTTGACAAGATAAAAGACAAGTGGTTTTGGCTGCTTAACTCTCTTCCACTTAGGAGGCTGACCAGACAAGGATTCCATAGCAGTGGCTTCTTGCCTTTCTCATCTCTTTCTGCCAGGCCCTCCCCTCCCTGTGCCGACATTACTTGAACTCAGTACAAAATCAGAAATCAAGACAAAAGACTAAGCACAGGAAATCCCAGCAAACTGAGACAATGCCATGGCTGAAGACGGCTAAGTGGCCCCACCCCACCAGTGGATGGGGTTTCCATAATCCTATCAAAACAAACTGAAGACCTGCATTTGGCGACTCTTCCTTCTTCATCATGAAAGAAGGTGGCTAATTGGTGGATTAGATCTTCTTCTGGAGAGTGGTCTCCTCTTGTACCTTGGCTAGATTTGATTAAGGGAATGAAAATGGGCTGCTTGGAGACTAATATTTTTCCCCCTATTCAATTGAATTGTCTCAGTCGAAGGAGTCAGAGGTACTACACCGTATACATAAAAATCTGAAAGTACCAAACTGCCCCTAGGACAGAGTGCTTGGTGACTGAGACATAACTCCGTTTGTCAATGATTTTTTTTCAGTGTCTAACCCTCCTTATCCCTTGTGCCATTGATCAAGCAACTGGGTGGGGGAGGGGGTCACAACCGAGTGGGGCATCCCACCCATGACCAGGGGACACTGTGTGGCAGCAAAGGATTTGGCCTGTTAGGAGCTATGGGTCCATCCTGAGGACAACAGATGCAATGGCTAGCAACCTACAGGAAGCCTGGGGAGTGGGGGCCCATGAATTGCCCATCACTCCAACAGTGTGACGTCACTTCCAGAGCAAACCTGGAAGTGCCATTCTGCCAATGCAGTGAAGGCAATTTTCCCAGCATTCCCTCCCGCCACCCTACCAAGTGACAGTGGAGGTCAGAGGTTGCCAGGTGGAAGGTCTCCCTCTATAGAGAAAGACTTCACAGCCCTACCCCCAGCCTCTGCCTCCTTCTTTTCACCTCTGCTTCATTCCCCTCACCTCCATTTGGGAGCTGCAGCAACTGCCCCTCCTTGCCTCCTCACGCCACAGCTCCCCGAGGGAGGCAAGCCACACATGCCCACTGGATTCTCATGGGATTCCTTCCTATTGCCAGACTCTAGCTGTTGTTTTGGCTTCCCTTAGCATCCTGACTATTACTATATTATTGACTAAAAAAAAGGAATACTGTATTACTGGTTACCAAGACGGTTGCTGAACTCACACACATAAGAACATAAGAGAAGCCAATGCTGGATCAGGCCAGTGGCCTATCCAGTCCAGCACTCTCACACAGTGGCCAAAAACACCAGGTGCCCTCAGGAGGTCCAGCAGTGGAGGCAGGAAGCCCTTCCGTTATTGCCCCCCCCCCCCGGTCAAGCACCAAGAATACAGAGCATCACTTGCCCCAGACTGAGAGTTCCTATCTATACCTTGTGGTTAATCACCACTGATGGACCTCTGCTCCATATGTTTATCCGATTCCCTCTTGAAGCCGTCCATGCTTGTAGCCGCCACCACCTCCTGTGGCAGTGAATTCCACGTGTCAATCACTCTTTGGGTGAAGAAGTACTTCCTTTTATCTGTTCTAACCCGACTGCTCAGCAATTTCATTGAGTGCCCACGAGTTCTCGTATTGTGAGAAAGGGAGAAGAAGGATTCTTGCAAGAGTGCAGGATGCTCGCTAGGGCACATGTGGCTTGCCACACTATCTTTAAAGAGGCCCAGGGGAGCCAAGAGGTAAGGAGGATTAGACGCTCCAGCCCCCAAATGGAGGTAGGGGCAGGGTGGCATGGCGGTGGTGGTGAGGCAGGGGCGATAGTAGCCTCAGGTGGAAGACTGTTTTGAGCTGGCACTGAATAATAATGACTAGCAGTACCCAAAGTGGGCCAATGACATCGGTAGCCTGTACCCCCACACCAACCCTCCACTGCCAAGTGATGCCCTGAGGTAAGATCATGTTCCCTCTCAGAAACTACTCTTCAGTGGCAGCCAAGAAATGTATTCAGACCTCATCTGTCCCCCGCATGCACATACACTGAGAGCCAGAGTGTTAGACTAGGCTCTGCGAGATCAAGGTTCCAATCCTCACTCTGCCATAGAAGGTCACTGGACAATTTGGGGTCACTCGCATTCTCTCTCCGCCTAACCTATCTCACAGGGTTGTTGCTGTGAGGAGAAAATGGAGGAGAAGAGAGCCATATTATAAGCAGCACTGCATCCCCATTTGGGGAGTAGAGGAGGATAGAAATAGCTAAATAAATAAATATTCCTAGATTCTAAGGAGACAACAAGAACAACACAAAGAGATGCCCGAGATTTTAAAAAACACCTTTTTGGAACTTAAAATGATGGGTAGAATCCAATAATTCGCACCCCAAGTCTACTGGGGGAAATCTAGTTCTCCACCACCTACTCTAACAGTGACCATTTTACAAGGGGGAAAAAAACAGTACCCAGAATGTATTGCTTATATGAAACAAAAGCACAAAACCAATAACAGAAGAACAGGTGATGATCTAGAAGCACAGAGGCAATGGTAGAAGAGATCAGAAGACAAAATTACATTTTCTGTACTAGAATGATCAGTTGGATGGAGTACACGGAATTCTTTTTCTGGGCCCAGTCCAGTTCTTAATGGACTCAGCACCATGATTGGCACAAACAAACTCCTTAGTGCAAGTGGGTTTGGAAGGTCAAAAAATGAAGAACGCGTGGAGGAAAAAATCTCCCTTTTTTCATGACTCCAAAGGATCTGGGTATTAGCTAGGAAAGATAAGAGCACCTCTTTCCAGGCAATTCCTGTCATTCTGATGTGGACAAGATGGAGTATGCCCGCCCTAACCTGCAGTGAGCCATAGGCAGAAACAGCTGTCATGATGCAATCTGAAATGTTTGACATGCTAATATACTTGGCTTGCATGGGAAGGGGCTGTGGCTCAGTGGCTTATCTAGCAGAAAGTCCCAAGTTCAGTCACTAGGTGCCTCCAGTTAAAGGATCATCAGGAAGGCCAGGACCTCCAGCCCCCTGCCGACTCTTCCTGCCACCACTCATCTGGGCAATGGAACCAAAGGGAGGGCACGGGGTGGGGGCGATCAGTGTTGTGTCAGTACCATTACACTATTTCCAGTGCAACCTGGATATGACATCCTCATGTCAGGCAGTGCTTTAGCATTTGTTCAAAACTCTATGGTTAAACCACAGAGTTTGAGGTGAATGCTAGGGTGTCACCCTTATACAGTGATATCACTTCTGTGGCTGAGGACAGACTGGCAATGTGGGGCGGGAGAGCTCTGCTTCAGAAGCAGAGGAAGGGAGCCAGTTCAAACAGCCGCAGCTGTTCCCCAGCTCCCTTCTGTACTCACCCACTTGGGAGCCGCTTCTCTTCCGCCTCAGAGGTACACTGGCAGAAAGCTATGTCCAGGGGCCGTCTCCTGCTTGGATCCCGCTTCCTGGCTGTGTGGACGGGAGAAGGCGGGATTCAAGCGGAGGCGGCAGTGTGAACATGCCACCATGGAGAGATGCGCACAAGCAGCTCCAATACAGGAGGTGGGGGGATTTTAAATTTTTAGACTCCTGCGGCGGCCATGCACCTATGCGCATAGGGGCCCATGTGCCAATTGCCGAAACGGCCCCGCCATGAGCTGTAGAGGCCGGCCCACTCGGGGCCGCTCTGCAGCAGTCTGAACACTCCATTCCGGCATGCTAACGCAGGAGTCTGGCCAGTGTGAACAGCCAGCCCCGGAGCAGTTTCCCCCCGCAGCTTTTGGCCCCACTTTCCTTCTGCTTCAGAATCCCAGTCTGTCCTCAGCCTGTGTGAGGCCAGAAGTGACATCACGGCTTTGCTGACGATACTTGCTCTTTCTGCCACCACTTATCTGGGCAACGGGGACAAATGGGAAAAAATGGGGGTTGATTAGTGTTGTGCCAATGCCATTATACCACTTCCAGTGCAACCTGGATGTGACATCATTATGTCAGGTAGTGCTTTAGCATTTGCCTAAAATTCTATGGTTAAATGATAAAGTTTGGGGTGAATGCTAAAGCATCACCCCTACGCAATGATATTACTTCTGTGTCGCACCAGTAATGACATCACTGCTTTGCCAGCAATGGTGAGTTGTTGCTGGCAAGCCACCCCACCCCACCCCCGAGGTGAGTTGCCTTCCAATTGCCAGTCTTGGGCTCACAGTCCTAAGGATCACAAGTGTGTGTGTGGGGGGGGGATTGTCCACTTGAGACTGGAGAACCAGTCAAAATTGACAATACCCAAAATGAATTAACCTGTTCAGTTTATTATAAAGCCGGTTCTTACACATGTTATTTACATTACATGGTTTTGCTGTTCCTGGCTCAGAATTTGGAAAAAATTTTAGCCCAGCTACACAAATCCTTGGGTATATCCAGGGGTCATTTCGAGCAGGAGCTCGAAGGAGCTCAGCTCCGGGAATTGGTGCCAGCCCCCCCCCCCAGGGGAATGCCTGCTTGTGTCATGGATGCAGCAAAATGACCCCGCCCCCTGGAAAGGTCCTTGTTCCTCCGACCAGCCTTCTGAAGGCTTCAGCCACCACTGAAGCTATTCTCCCAGAATAGTAGTATTTCTGAGGCTTGGATTAGTAGCTGTCCCCTCTCTGCCAGCTCTTTCTTTCTTTCTTTCTTTCTTTCTTTCTTTCTTTCTTTCTTTCCCTCCCTCCCTCCCTCCCTCCCTCTCTTCTTTCTTGCCTTCTGACATACTTCCAGTGATGTCAGGTGGTGTAGCATATGCAAATAAGTTATGCTAATGAGTTATGCTAATGAGCTCCTGCACCGCTTTTTCTACGAAAAGACCCCTGGGTATATCCAACAGGATAAACCTATAAGAACTATCAGTAGTGTAATAGCCCCCCTCCATCTTCATGCTACTGTCTCTATACCCAACTTTTACTCATAGGCTGACAAAGCCAGGTGGTACCAGCCGGGAGGGGAGTATCAAAATTATTCATCCGGGGGGGGGGCTGCATTTCTCCTGAGAGGGACATAAAGAGGCTTAAAGCAAGGGGATGCGGACAAATTACAAAAACAAGGGAACATAAACAAGGGCCTCTAGTTGCTGACCCTCCGTTTAAGCTGCTGTATCTCCTCTTGAACTTTTTGCGCAAGGCTACACAGAGGAACAGAAAAAGACAGGCAGGGGGAAAACACTGCTGAACTAGGAAAGGAAAATAGAGCTGAACTAGATTAATCAGAATGGTGGCCAGTTTCTTGGCATGGAACTTCAGTCCAAATGAAGTCACACTCAGGAGACCTCGGACCTTTTTGATCATTATCAACAGCAAGAAAGAACAATCCTGCGTACATAAATATGTGTGGCCAGAGCTCAAATGAAAGATGAATAACAGAAATAACTGTCACACACAAAAATGAGCTAAACAATCACAGATGGTGATGCCTTCTCTCTTTCTGACCCACAAAAGTGCCCATTCTCTGAACACAAATAAATATGCAGATACCCACATAGCAAGAATCACGTCTGACACACAAAGTCCACCAGCATGGCATCTGCACAAAACCATCCAGCCAAACTATTTTGAGTTGTATGGGGGTTTTAAGTTGCAAGGTCATGGCTTGAGAAATCTGTTCCCTATACTTCTTAAATTTTGTAACATCCATCCTGATGTAGAGTTCTGATGAGCCCGAAAGCTTGCAAAACATTTTGTGTCAATCCGATAGGTCCTAATAAAAGGCATGACATGGTTTTTGTTCTTGTTTTTGGATTTTGTATAGACCAATCTGGCTGTTTACAACTTGTTTTTCTTCTTCAGGAATACCCAATTTCAGCAGGAATTGTCAACAGAATGAGAATAAATCAGCAAAAAGTCCACTGAAGTCAATGCTTAGTTTTGAATTGCAGTGTGTGACAGCTTAACTACTGTAGACTTGACTTATTTTCTGTCTGCATGGTATAGGGATAGAGGGACCAGGTCTCCCACTATAGCAGCAGACTTCTGCCTACCACATCCAGCTGCCTATGACTGCCTGGTGCAGCAGCAGGAGGGGGGTGGGGAGTACCATCCCAGCATCACTTCTGGTGATGTAACTGGAAGTGGTGTCGCCGAGACGCTCTAGCAATCTGCCAGATATCTGTGGTTTGACCTATGATATGGTTTTACCATAAAGATTTGAGGGAATGCTAGGACATTCTATGATGCCTAGGTTCGCCCCACAAAACTCCCTGGGATTGCCCGACTGCCCGCCATTGGCTGGCAACACTGTACAGAAAAGTAGCTGTATGAAGCTGCATACTAAAACTTATTTTAACCAAAACACTTTGCAGACCACAACAGCAAAAAAAAAGGGGGGGGGGAAATTGCACTTGGAAAGGCATTGTCAAAGCAAAGTATTTCCCGCCTCGAAAGAGCAAATTTGCCAGATCTAATAAGTGTGATTGTCATCGTTGTATCTCACATCTGTCGCAATGAACAATGGTGCTTCAAAGAATTCAGATCAGATGGTTTGACAACAGCAAATTGGCCCTCAGTCTGATGGTTATACAAGGGGAGGCATAGATGGTCTGACCTGTGATTCACACAGGGTTACCAGTCAATGGCTGGGCAGCAACTTTCCTTTAGATCCTTGTGGTCTTTAGAAGGCCAGCTGAGAGAAAGGGGGGGGGGGGAGTTACAGGATTTGTGAGTAAGAAGAAGCGTCTCCCTCGGACTTCTGCATACCATCCATTCCAGGAGGGATTCTCCCTCTGTATACCATTCATTCCAGGAGGCCATATTTTATATTGTTTTTTAAAAGTCTACTTTGCCTCCCTTCATTGCCCAATGTGACTCCTTCACTGAAGGTTTATTACCTGATACCTAAAGCATCTTGGATTTAGGTTTACTCTTTTCCTACCATCATCCTGAACAGAAATCTTTATCTTTTCCTGACAATATTTACTACTGGATTCCAAAACACCTCAGAAAATTTCCTGACCATGGGGTACAAGAACAATAAGGCTCTCAGCTGACCAAACAACTGTGTCTGTCCTGGTCAAAGAAGCCATAACAAAACCCTCCTTGCTGCAACATCCATAGAAATGATATCTTCTTCCTATCACCCTTTGTGTCATGAGGTGATCACGGGCCTCCTAAGTAGACACTACAGGGTTGCCAACCTCTAAGTGAGGCCTGGAATTTCTCCCAGAATTACAATTGATCTCCAGACTACAGCAATCAGTTCCTCTGCAGAAAATGACAGCTTCAGACAGCAAATGCTGTGGTATACTGTAGATTCCAGGTGAAATCTGCCCCTAACCCCCCCCCCCCCCACAAGCACTGCACCCAAATCTCCAGGAATTACCCAAGACAGAGTTGGCACCCCCACACTGCAAGCAATCAATGATGGCCAAGTGAGGAAGGGGGAAGATTCTCCTTTTCTCAGTTTGGCTTGTGTTTTTTAATATCTGGGAAAGCCTCAGCCTAACCATCGCTGAGTTGTAGCTGTGCAATGTTGAGTTGACAGTAAGAAGATGCCAAGCAATTAGTCAACTGAAAGCAGCCTGGTTGGTTAATGGTGCATATAGGCAATAGATCCCAAGCTGTACCTGCCAGACAGCCAAGATCAATCAAGGCTCAAGACTGTCCAGAGTCCCTCACTGGGCTTCATGCCAAGCCATGCTGTCATTCTTTTCAACATTGCCATTTGATTATGGCCTCCTTAAAAAACCACATACCCTCTCCTTTCCCAACATGGCACTCATTAGCTTAGATTGCATTTAAACTCATCACTCACTGAGCATGAGGAAGACTTCAGCCTTGCCAGTGTTCACACTCGGGACATTCAGTTTCAAGGCTGACTCTTCCCCTTTCTTTCTTTACTGTTGTTCTGGACAATTCCTCTTTCCTGGGAACTGAACTATGGGATTGGTAATTCGATAACCTTCTGGACCAAAACAAAGAATACATACAAATCAGCTCAGCTCTTCTGGAAGCTCATAGCAATGAACTATGCAAAACCTGAGCAGCTAAATCAGAGCCTCTCCTTTGCAAAACCTGAGTTTCTTTACAAGGTAACTGATTTGACACTTTCATCTGATTTTTTTAAGAATCCAAGAAGTACACAAAGTTCACAAATATAGCAATGCAAAATCTATATAAAACAATATCCATGGTAAGATTTAGTATAACCATTCTACAATTATGATATCTTGAATCCATTTTTTTATTTCTTGCACTTGAAAATGAAAGCAATATGCTCAACGTTTTGTGTGATAAGAACCTTAGATAGCTGAGATCTTCTGTTCTTGAAAGCACACCCGGCAGAACCCTTTTCTCCTTTGGTAAGGCAAGAGATGCTGAGATTGGAATTTGCAAATGGTAAAATAAGGAAAGACTTGCATTTTATGCTCACTCAACACAGAATGAATTTGCAAATGGTAAAATAAGGAAAGACTTGCGTTTTATGCTCACTCAACACAGAATGGAACATCTTAACGTATTTTGAGAGCCAGTTTGGTGTAGTGGTTAAGTGCACAGACTCTAATCTGGGAGAACTGGGTTTGATTCCCCAACTCCTCCACCTGTACTTGCTGGATGACCTTGGGCAAGTGTCAGTTTTGGCTGCCATTCCCGGCCGGGAAATGGCACTTCGTTTGCATAGCCAGTTCTCCCTCCCCGTCTCCTTTGGAATGTATCTCGTCTCTCCTAGCAAGTGCTTATCTGGCTCTCTGGCTTTTCAGCCTTGAGAGATGTTTCTGTTCACTGAAAATGTTTCTATTCACCGTACCTTATTTGCAGGTGTTAACTTCCCGCTTTAAGCCTGGGAATCGTCCTACATTTCAGGCACCTTTTTTCCTTGTCTCATGAGTGGAGGTTCTATTATGCATTACCAGGGGTCATTTCGTAGAAAAAGAGGTGCATGAGCTCATTAGCATAACTCATTTGCATAACTCATTTGCATAACTCATTTGCATATGCCACACCCCCTGGCATACCGGGAGTGTGTCAGAAGGCAACACCCACCCCTCAGGCTCCACTCCACAGGTGAGTGAAACTGACCTGCTCTTCCTCCATTCCCTTCCCCATCCAATACTTTGTGCAATAAAAATAAGCGTAAAGAACACAACCTCATTCTCTTTCTGCTCCCTTGAAACCACCAGGTTTCAAGTAGACTTGAGATACCCAGGACATGTGCACCACCCATCCCTTTCCCTTCCCCTCCCCACAACAAGACACCCTGTGAGGTAGGTGGGGCTGAGAGCGATCTTTTGAGAACTGCTCATGAGAGAACAGCTCTGAGAGAACTTGTGACTGGCCCAAGGTCACACCAGCAGCTGCATGTAGAGGAGTGGGGAATCAAACCTGGTTCTCCCAGATTAGAGTCCAACTCCTGACCACTACACCAAACTGATGAGGTGGAAGCTGCTGAAGGGTTGGTGAAATTTCTCCAGTACTTATGTGCCATGTGCCCAGATAAAAAATGGTACACTTAGAAAATTTATATGCCACCTTGAGCAAGTCTCTGGAAAAGCAGCACACAGTCATAAAAGGAACAATGATAAAATTATCAATATTAAAACAAAACATTAAAAACAATAAAGACCCTAGCAAGGCTTTCCCCGGGGCGCTGCGCCTCTGCACTGCTCGGGGAAGCTGAGGAGGGGGGCGGGGCTTGGTCATGTGCCCGCCCCCTGGGCTCCTCACTCCCGGAGCTGCACTCCTGTGCGCTCCCGCTCCAATGGACCCCTGTGCATTATGTTGTTTGAATGCTCTATAACTATACCTTGTTGGGCCTAATTTACTTATTACTGACTCAAGACGTGTAGATGACTACTTGATCCACTGCCAAATAAAGAATCTTCTAGTTAAGGACCTTGTTTGCAGTTTGAAATCATTTGGACTCTCACAGCAAGCCATAGTTCTGGCACAGCTGTTCTTGAAAAAGAGCAGTTTCTGTCAGAGCTCTCTCAGCCCCACCTACCTCACAAGGTTTCTGTTGTGGGGAGGGGAAGGGAAAGGAGTTTGTAAGCCACTCTGAGACTCCTTCAGGTAGTGAAGGGTGGGGAATAAATCCAATATCCTCTTCTTCTTTTGTTGTTGGCATATTTATGAACAAGGCTTAAGGCTGAATCCAGACCTCCACCTGCAGGCCCCCCTCATGTCTTTCCTTGGGGTCTCCTGTCCCCCAGGAGAATTTTGTGGAGATCAGTGGGCTACAATGAAAGAGGTGAAGGCAGGAAAGTTCTGTTTGGCAAATAGAAATCTGAGTCTGGATCCAGTCCCTAATGAATAAAAGTGCCCAGCTAGGATTGCCAGGCTGGGAGACCAGGAGGGCAAGGAGGGGAGGGCGACCATCAGTGATAATGTGACATCACTTCCAGGAAAAGCATAGTATTTCCAGTGATTCCTAGAGAGGAATGATATCACTTATGGAGAAAACCCAGAAGCAATATCATTCAGGAATCAGCAAAAGTTCTTCGGTTTTACCATTGAGTTTTCAGTGGTTTCTAAAGGGGGGGGGGGGTGACATTGCTTGGAGAGTCCTCCCATCAGACCTACAAGGAAGGGAGGCCAAGATGTCTTTTCCCACCAGCCTCTGGGATGGGGGGGCAGAAGGGGGCTGGGCGGGGGTCTTTCCGGGCCTGGGGACTTCTGCCGCCGCCTCATGATGGGCCCCCATCAGAGTGGGTGGCAGATGGGGGCCCATCATGAGGCGGCGGCAACACCGCCTAGCCCTAGCGGCCTGTAACTGCTGCCTGCCCTGTCCGTGCAGCCATGGCTGCGGCCATGGCCAGCTCACTGATCCGGCAGAAGCAGCAGGCGCATGAGTCCAACAGCGACCACGTCTCGGCCTCCAAGCATCACACCAGCCCCAGCAAGGATGGCTGCTCCCTCTGCGAGAGACATGTCCTGGGCATCTTCAGCAAGGTCTGCTTCTGCAGCGGCAGGAGGAGGCACGTCTGGCAGAGACCAGGTCAGTCGGTTGCCCCCTCGGGGCCAGAGGGACAGAGCCCGCCACTCGCCAGGCAGTGGGATTCTGTCTTCTTGGTGCTTGGGGGGCCAAAAGTGGGAGGGCTTCTGGAGTTCTGTCCCCATTGGTGGACGTCCTGCTGGCACCTGGGTTTTGGCCTCTGTGTGACACAGAGAGTTGGATGGGATGGGCCACTGGCCTGATCCAACATGGCTTCTCTTATGTTCTTATGTCTAGAGCAGTGATGCTCTGTATCCTTGGTGCTTGGGGGGCAAGAGTGGGAGGGCTTCTGGAGTTCTGGCCCCACTGGTAGACCTCCTGAGGGCACCTGGTGTTTTTGGCCACTGTGTGACAGAGTGTTGGACTGGATGGGCCACTGGCCTGATCCAACATGGCTTCTCTAATGTTCTTATGAGAATAGGGCCAGGGCTTTCTCTGTAAATGTGTCTCTCTGCGTAGTATAGAAGTGGCTCTCCTCTTTTGAGCTCTTAAAACATGGATGAAAATGCCCTCTTTTGGGGTTGGAAGAGAAGGAATATTCCTTGTGAGTAGCAGTGATCACAGCTTAAATAGTAGGGTATTTAAAATGAGATCTGCCATACTGATCATTTGTCAGTCAGGAGATATGTCCTCTTTTTTGCTTTTCAAAAGATGGCAACCCTAGAGGAGAGTATTTGGTGTGGGAGTGCATCAGGTAGAACGTGGCTGTGTGTAAGGCGATGACCACACTTCTGGTAACATGGGGTGTGGCCTAATATGTTAATGTGATGTGATGCCATCGGTGTGGCCTAATATGCTAATGAGCTTCTGCTGCTGGGTGTGGCCTGTTATGCTAATGAGTTCCTGCTGGGCTTTTTCTACAAAAAGAGCCCTGGATAGGACTTGTGATCCTACCCCTGGCTGTTGCGACTTTATCCTTAATTACAGATTAAGATGTCTTAATGACAGGGAGCTTTAAATTTATCAGGAGGAGTATAATTCTATTCCTGTTTCTTGTCAAAAGTTGCCAGGTAAGATAAGGGATACAGTGCATAGTGACTGAAGGAAGCTAGACCTATAAACAACTTGCCCCCCCCCCCGGCTTTTAAACTTACACCAGTCTGTTTGCTTCCTGCTGCTTTTGCATGCAGGGAATGAGAGAGAGGCAGACACACGTATTATAAAGATGGGGAGAGAGACTCTGGGAGGTCAGGAGGGTTGAGGAAGAGTCTCTTTAGGACGCCCATGCATTTGATTAGCTACTTCGGTTCTCCGCCAAGCCTTCTAGCAGGAATGGAGAAAGAGAAGGAGGGGGGAACACAACATTCCAACAAGGTTATATCCTGAGAAGCCAGGAGTGGCATTCTAACTCAGTAAATCCCCACGGATGATGAGGCCACTGCTATCAATGCACTATAATCCAGACTAGTACAAGGTGCTCCAAGCACAAAACAAGAACCAGAAATATGTGCAGAGCTAACAGATAATTCTGTAGTCCATTTAAGGGGGGTGTTTGTTTCAAATATTTACACAATTCTAAACCTCCAGGAATTCCTTCACATGTCTAGGCATTTCCCAACCCAGAGCTGGCAACCCTAGCCCAAAAGCTCACCCTCCAAAGCAGCCATTTTATCCAGGAGGACTGATCTAGGGTTGCCAACTCCAAGTTGAGAGATACCTGGAGATTTGGGGTGGAGCCTGGAGAAGGCAAGAAACTCATGGGATTTCATAGAGTGCACCACCTTCCAAAGCAGCCATTATCTCCAGGGGAACTGATCTCTGTTATCAGTCCATGGGATCAAATGTAATCCCAGGAGATTTCACTGTCATCTGGAGATCCATTGAAATCCACGGAGAACACCAGGCTCCAGCTGGTGGATGGCAACTTGTAGCTTGAAGCCAACACTAAATAGCACCCACTAAAAGTCCTCTTGTCCCTCAGCCCCTTGTCCCTCAGCCTCAGAGAGTGAACCCCACTCCAGGTCTTGGGGGCTACAGGCCAGGTTGCAAACTGTGGGCTGGGGTCTTGTGGGTGGTGGGGTTTGGAGAAGGGAGGGAACTTGGCAGGGTGGGAGGTGAAGTCACGGAGACTGCTCTGCAAAGCTGCCATTTTCTCCAGGGGACCTGATCTCTTATTGTGGAAATCAGTTGTAATTAGGGGAGGGGGGATTCTGAGCCCTACCTGGAGGCTGGCAACCCAACAACATGCCTTCCAATTGCCTATTTCAGCTGGGTCAGCCAGCCCTATCTTTGAGAATCCAGCCCCAGGGAACATCCTTCCTTCAAGTCATCTCAGTTTTAAAGCAACGGGGGGGGGGGGGGTGTCCCCCTTTTTCTGCAAGGACTGTACTGACCAGTGGCAACTAAAGTTCCACAATCAAGCTACCAAACTGTGTACATGTCTTGATGTATACGTTGGCAGAGTTTATATATGCAAAGGAAGTGGAGCGCTCAGAGAAAAATAAGTAGGTTTATTAAAGAAGAAAGAAGAGGCAGAGAGGCTTACCTGACTAACTGCTGTGAGAGGAATGACAGCAAGAAGATAGCTCTGCGGGAGCAGGAAGTCTGCAGAAGAGCCAGTCAGGAGACAGCAAGGACACGATTTGACACTGTGGGCAGTCCTTAATCTGGCCATGCTAACTGCCAGTCCTTCAGCTGTCCCCCTGTAGGGTGATCTTCAGATCTTCTTCATAAGGCTGCTGCACTATAGACCTTGTGTATTCCAACAATATACACACTTGCATGTCTTGGGTTACAGTAATCCTGACCCAATTTTGATGCACCTTAGTTACATTTAAACATAAACAACTTACAGTTTTGGTTCCATAACCACATAAGGTCTCACTGAGAAAAGAAACTGGCATAAAATGAAATGCGTTTGCTGATTTTTCCCTTCAGAAACTTACACCCACATTAGATGCTTTCACGCCTGCATCGGTCTGTTGGTCACCCCACTGAGAACTGGGCCAGAGGGGCAAGATGGAGAGTAAGAGGCAAGGGTTTTCTTGAGCCTCACTCTCACTTTAATTTGCTTTTTAAAAATGAATATTTAAAAAGTCAAAAGTGCCTCCCTTTCACTGTGTCGGTAAATTGATTTAAAAAAGAAGACTGTATCTTTGATGCTGGCAGGGGGGAGAAAACCAGGAGTAGGTCTGTGTGTATGAATGGGGGAGAAAAGGACTGTAGACTCCACCCTTATGCCCTGGTGAGAGGCTCATAACGACTGGCTGTCTAGGGAACTGTCTGTTCTAGATGGGGCCACCTTCCCTTTTAAGGACCAGATTTGCAATTACAACCTGCTTTTTACCAGCCAGCTTGTTCACCAGTTGCACCTGCTGCTGCCTGATCTTGTTGCTCTCATTCATGCTATGGTGACTTTCCTGTTAGACTACTGCAGCATGTGGTGCTCCCCTTGAAGGACTGTCCAGGAAAAAAAAAACCCAGTTATTCCAAAACATCTATTGTGCATCTATTGATAGGTATGCTACCAGGTTGTTCCCAGGCCCAATTCAAGATGCTGGGTTTAACCTTTAAAGCCCTAAGTTGTCTGGGTCGTGTGTATCTCCCTATGAGCCTCACTCCCTGGGCATTTAGATCCACAAAGAAGGTGGTGGTGGCTACAAGCATGGATGGCTTCAAGAGGGAATTAGATAAACATATGGAGCAGAGGTCCATCAGCGGCTATTAACCACAAGGTATAGATAGGAACTCTCAGTCTGGGGCAAGTGATGCCCTGTATTTTTGGTGCTTGGGGGGCAGGGGCAACAGTGGGAGGGCTTCTAGTGTCCTGGCCCCACTGCTGGACCTCCTGATGGCACCTGGTATTTTTGGCCACTGTGTGACACAGAGTGTTGGACTAGATGGGCCAGTGGCCTGATCCAACATTGGCTTCTCTTCTGTTCTTCTGTTCTTATCAATGCTTGCTGACATAACTTGTTTTTAACAAGTTAACTGAGGCTCTTCATGCACTGGCTCCATAATTATGGAATTCCTTTCCCCTGGGGTGTCAGAATGCATGCTCTCTTCTTGTTACATTTTATGGGACATGAAGACTCATCTGTTTAAGCTATATGTTTGAATAATAAATGAAGGTATTATTCACTGTGAATGGAATTAGTGATTTTTGTTCTGCTGCTCTTTATTCTTTTTCTTTTTTAAATTTATTTACTTGATTTATAGCCTTCCTTTCTCCCCAACAGGGATCCAAAGAGGCTTACATCATTTTCTTCTCCACCCTTTTACTCTCACAACTACCCTATAAAGCAGTTTCAGCTGAGAATATGTGACTGGCCCAAGGTCACCTAGCCAGCTTGCTTCCATGGCAGAGGGGGGATTTGAGCCTGGGTCTCCCAGATCCTAGCCTGACCCTCTAACCACGACATCACAATTGTCCTTCTTTGTGGCTCTCCGGACTGTATTAATTAGTGTGTGTTTCTTGAATCACTGTTTTAATGGTTTTCAACTATTTAATGTTATGTAAACCTACTTGGGTGCTCCTTCTAAACTGTGGAGTCTTGTGAGCAGAAATTCTACTTTGTGAGCTACTGGCATTAAAGTTGTGAGCCAGGCATTCAGCTGCTGCATAAATTAGTTTGCTCTGGAGCCATCCTTCCCTGAGCTAAGACAAAAAAGTGTGAGCCAGGGGCTAAAAAACTGTGAGCTAGCTCTCACTAACTCAGCTTAGAGGGAACACTGCTTGGGAGCCATTAGGCCAAAGGTAGCCTGTCTACAAAAAATGCTAAGTCAACTGCCATCCACGGTAGTAGCTGCATAGTTGGGCCTTAGCCTGGAAGAGTCCCAAGACAAGACAAGACGCCGAGGAGCGCTCAGAACTGTCCTTTGACGGCTATTCTCCCAATGCATGTCAAATAGCCAGAATTGCACTATGTCCATTGCCTTACAGTGCTTTTCGCATTAGCCAAACTAAAGACAAAGCTGTTTTTGACTGACATCGGCTAGATTAGCTATATACACAAGAGCCGTGTGCAGAGAATGAAAAATCTGGGAATTCTCAGTGCACCGGGGGGGGGGGGGGGGCGTGTAAAGTGCCATCAAGTTGCAGCTGGTTTATGGCCATCCCTCATGGTATTTCCAAGGCAAGAGACATTCAGAGGTGGTTTGCCATTGCCTGCCTCTGTGTTGTGACCCTGACTTCCTTGGTGGTCTCCCCTCCAAATATGAACCAGGGCAGACCCCTGCTTAGCTCCCAAGGTCTAATGAGATTGAACTAGCCTGGGACACCCAGGTCAGGGTATATATAGGTTGGAAGGAATATATGTGCTGGTATTATCCCTGACACAGATTAATAGGCTCTTCTGCGTGTAGGTAGACTAACTCTGCCATACTTGGCATTTATGCTGAGGACAGATCATGCCTACAGCACAAACCCAATTAAAATTTGCAAGCTCCATGCAGAAAGTTGATCGGAAGATAGGTGGTCACTATTGGCGTGAGTCAGTCTTAATGGTACAGGCAAGGGAACCAGTGAATCTGGTTACTCTTTCCTGATATTACAGAGTGTCTCCTGAACTCTCCTTAGAAGCTAAAATGACTAAACATTCCTTTTCTCCAGAATGTTTAGTCTGGAGAAAAGGAGGCTGAGGAGGGACATGATTGCTCTCTTGAAGTATTTGAAGGGCTGTCTCTTAGAGGAAGGCAGGGAGCTTGTTCCTGTTGGCAGCAGAGGAGAGGACTCACAATCATGGATTTAAATTACGGATGGGAAGGTCCTGGCTGGATATCAGGAAAAACTTTTTTACAGCAAGAGTTGTGCAGTGGTGGAATCAGCTGCCTAAGGAGGTGATGAGCTCCCCCTCCCTGGCAGTCTTTAAGCAGCAGCTGGACAAACACTCGTCAAGGATGCTCTAGGCTGATCCTGCATCAAGCAAGGGTTTGGACTAGATGGTCTGTATGGCCCCTTCCAACACTGTGATTCTATGATTCTATGAAATCGGTAGGGCAAAATGGCATGATACTGATTGCCTTCCCTTCCACTCTCACATGTTGAACTGGCCTGGATTTTAGCAGAAGAGATTGGATTTATACCCTGCCCTTCACTATCCGAAGGAGTCTCAAAGTGGCTTACAAACTCTTTTCCCTTCCCCCTCCCCACAACAGACACCCTGTGAGGTAGGTGGGGCTGAGAGAGCTCTTTCCAGAACTGTCCTTGAGAGAACAGCTCTGAGAGAACTATGGCTTGCCCAAGGTCATCCAGCAGCTGCAAGTGGAGGAGTGGGGAATCAAACCTGGTTTTCCCAGATTAGAGTCCACACATTAAACCGCTACACCAAACTCTTAGCCATCCACACAGAACTAAGAGGGTAGGGTTGCCAGCTCTGGGTTGGGGAATACATGGAGATTTTGGGGGTGGAGCCTGAGGAGGGCTGGGTTTGAAGAGGGGAGGGACTTCAATGGGGTATAATGCCAAAGTGGCCATTTTCTCCAGGTGAAGTGATCTCTGTTACCTTTAGATCAGCTGTATTAGTGGGAGATCTCCAGCTACCACCTGGAAGCTGGCAAGCCTAGCTGTGGGAGCAAGAGAAATTAGTATTTCCCACTGCAGGCTTTCTTATGCTTCATCTTAGTCTTTCCCCAAAATTTTATCCAGCGTTGTTTGTTTGTTTGTTTCAACACACATCTTATAGCACACAGAGCCTCTGACTGTCCAAAATCCTATCACAAATTCATAAATTATTTAACATCACTTTGTTCCGGAACACGAAAGGAGCCTTCCAGAACAGAATTAAGAGATGCAAACAGAACTGGAGACTAAATTATGCAAAAAAGAAATTTTAGGAAATTTCTCCCCCAGCAATACTGGTTGCAGAATTTAGCTATTCAGAGAGGACAAATTATTTGATAGCGGGGGGGGGGGGGGGGGGGATGTACACCTTTGTCACATCTAAACTGTGACTATGGCACTGGAAGGACAAGAGCAGAGAACTGCAAACACACCATTTGATGCAAAGCTCTTTCCTTTACTTTGCAAACATCCATTTAGCCTCAGCTCAGTACAATGTAAGATTGCCGGCAACACAATACATTTAATTGATTTGAGTCTCCCAGGCACAACACACCTTTTGCTTCAATGGAAAGAGGCAACAAAGCACTTTCTAAATCAAATACTTTGACTGTGTCTCCCTATACATCGAGACTATCTGACGTCCTACCAACTCTTTGGGGAACTAATTACTCCGATGATGTGCCATGGTACATTGGCTGAAAAAGCATGATTGTTTGCATCCAAACTGTACTGTTTAGGAGACGATATGCCCCTTGGGACTAATAAGGTATATTAGAAGAGCTTCTCTGTAACTATTTCAAATAGTTGTTCTTTATAATGCACCAGGAGCTACACAGAAATTAAATAAAGGAAAGAAGAGGCCAAAAACGCCCCCAAGCAGCAATCCAATGGTTCAGCCCCCATTG
Organism: Lepidodactylus listeri; assembly: GCA_029233225.1. Taxonomy (NCBI): domain Eukaryota; kingdom Metazoa; phylum Chordata; class Lepidosauria; order Squamata; family Gekkonidae; genus Lepidodactylus; species Lepidodactylus listeri. The sequence continues at coordinate 28,588,274 of JARCFY010000008.1, forward strand.
CATAAGCAGGGATCCCCCATTGTTGAGAAGCTGATGGTGGGACCCTCCCAATGTGCTGAGCTTCCAAAGCAATGCTTTCTTCCCTGCCAGTTTCCCCACAAAAGGCATGCCCACACAAAGCAGCAGCACACCTAGGGGGTGGAGATTTGAGGGGTGGAGATTGGGGGTGGAGCCTGAAGAGGGGGAGTTGTGGAGGGGGGATTTCAGTGGGGTATAATGCCATAGAGTCCACCTTCCAAAGCAGCCATTTTCCGTAGGTGAACTGTTCTGTGTCGTCTGGCAATCAGCTATAATCCCAGATCACCAGCCACTATCTGGAGGCTGGCTCTCCTAAGAACGCCTCCGGTGACAACTTCCTACCTAAGAGGCTCCACTCCCAACATTCATCAAACTCCCATGTCCCATGGGAGAGCACCTCTACCTTGGGTTGCCAACTCCAGGTTTGGAAATCCCTGGAGACTGGAGGGTGGAGCCTTGAAGAATGGGGTTTAGGGAGAGGGACCTTGGTAGGGTATACCACCACCCAGTGTACCTTCAAAAGCAGCCATTTTCTCCAGGAAAAGTGGTATAAATGCTTTAAATAAATAATAAATAAGTGATTTTTGTGGTCTGCAGACCAATTGTAATTTCAGGAGATCTCTAGCCCCCACCCAGAGGCTGGCAACTCTGCCTCTACATGGGAGGAAGTAAAACACTCTATCAAATAATACTGCCGCAGTTTGGGCCATTCATTTATCCTGTCTCATAGACATCAATGGGAGCCACAGGGAATGGGAGAATGGCACCCATCGCTGCACCAACCAGCTTCCAGTTTCCGTTCCTTGGTCATGCCACTGAGCGACAGACAGACAGACAGGGCCCTGGGATTTTGGTGGGGATAGGGGTGCATCATTTGTACTCTGGCTCTCATTAAACCCTTGCAATAAGCAAAGATCTCCTTCCCTGAGAATAGAAGGGCTACCATGCTGCATTAGATCAACAGTCCATCTAGGCCAACATCCTGTTTCCAACAGCAGCTAGTGAGATGCCACAGGAAGGCCTACATGTAGGTAGGCCTGCCAGCTCTGGGTTGGGAAATACCTGGAGATTTTGGGAGTGGAGCCTGAGGAGGGCGGGGACTTCAGTTGGGTATAATGCCACAAAGTCCACCTTCCAAGGTGGCCATTTTTTCCAGGTGAACTGATCTCCATCACCTGGAGATGAGTTGAAACAGCAGGAGATCTCCAGCCACTACCTGGAGGCTGTAGACCAAACAATATATCCATGATGAAAATGATGCTGAGTCAATAAAGATATATTTGTGAAAAATATTTACTATCACAGTTGTGATTCTGTAGAAAAATATCTTCTTTTATCGCTCACACACAACAGATGTTGCGCAACATCAGCTACTCGTTTCACATAGATTGCTTTGTCAGAGTGTGTGGCAACAGCTATTCTTATCAACTTATCCACTCTAGAAATAAACATCCAAGGCTGACTCTGGGTTCTGATATATCTTTATTGACTCATCGTCATTTCTGTCACGGATGTATTGTTTGGTCTTCCATCTCCTTCCGTGATCTCTCACTTTTGGCTTCTACTACCTGGAGGCTGGCCAACCTCCATGTGGGGCCTGCTGGCAACCACACTCCCTGGCTAACTGCTCCCGGCATTTTTCCTCAGTCCCAATTTCAGTGATGATGGCCTATCCTGAATGCATTTGTCCCACCTCTTTATAAAATCCCTCCTCTCTTCTCATTTTTGCGATGGCCGCTCCCATCTTGCCCTCCTCCATCTCCACAGCAGCTGCTCACTTCCCGCTCATTGCCAAGATGATTGAGCTCATTTCGCAAAAGGCTGAGCTATTTCCAGAGGAAGGCTTTTCTCCAGGCGGACCCATAAATATGGACGAATCATATTGCGTTAGATGTCAACAGGGAACACCTACAGAGAGGGCCACCCCAAAGCCGACCTTCAGAAAGCTATCGAGGAGGGGTCTGCAGTAACTGCCATGGTGCACTTATGTATGAGAGCCTTTCCTGGCAACCTAAATAGAACTTCCTGCCCTGGCAAATCAATCACAGCATCATTCTTTTTAAAGTCGTAATTGCAAAGTTTTTTCTCTCAAAAAATGGTATTTGTGGGAGGAATTTCACTTAACCAGCAGTGCTTTGGAAATAAAAGCATTCAAATTTAGGTATCAACAGTGACTTTTTGCTATTAATGTAAGAAGGGGGAATTCCTTGTGGGATAAAGGAGGTTTGAAAAGAACTCCGATGCAGAAATCAAGAGGTGCAGAAATTGGCTTTCTTTCCCCCCCACTCCCCTTCTCATGCTGGCAAGCCAAACAGAATTAATGATATACCTCAGGAAGTTGTTATTTAAAGGTTATTGAAAATGCCTTCTGTTTAAAGATACGGAATTTGCTGCCTGCCCACACACGAGGGAAGACAAACAACTTCTGCCATTCTTCCCTGTCATGAATATATATAAATCAAACTCCTGTATGTGCATAAATATACCAAATCTCTGTGTATTATGTCACCTCAATGCAGAAAATTTTACTGGCACACAAGCTTCAATGCGTGCCTAGAACATATGGAAGTATGACGCTGCCAGATTATTGGCCCACCTACCAAAGAACTACCTGCTCCAGCTGTAGCTTCCTGAGATCCTTTGAACCAGAGGTGCCAGAGGGTGAAAGCAGAGATTTTCTGCATGCAAAGCCCAGAGCTATGGCTCTTCCCCATAAAGCTCACGTGTTTTCCCACTCATTTCAAAAAAAGGACCTGAACCTGATCAGCATAGACATTGTTTTTCTTTCAAAGACTGGGTCCCTATGCTCAATCTAGCCCCTGCTGGGCCCTCAGGTAGGGTTGCTAAGTCCCCCCTAGTGGGGGATGAAGGATAGAGTTGCCAGATCCAGGTTGGGAAACTCCTGGAGATTTGGGAATGGAGCCTGAGGAAGACAGGGACCTCAGTAGGGTACGATGACCATAGAGTCCCCCCTCCAAAGCAGCCATTTTCTCCAGGGGAATGGATCTCTGTAGTCTGGAGATGAGCAGTAATTCCAAAGGATCCCAAGTCCTACTTGGAGGCTGGCATTCCCAACTGCATTCCCATCTCTTGAACCTCCCATGTTTATGTGTACACTGAGACATAGGAAGGCACCTTTTTTTATTAGCATCCTCCACACAGTGTAAACAGCTGAAGCCTATACAGGACTAAAGTCTCTACTTTCATCTTGGGAGAGTGGGGAACGAGTCCTTTGCTTCTGGCTTGGCTCATGTAGGAGTAAGTCAGCAGCAAGGCTAATGTTCCTAGCCCTTCAGCCCTTCCTCAGTTTTAAATATGGACCTTCTTAAAGCTATTAGTTGTTGACCGGGACTCTGTTGAAATGACTGTACCAGTCCACACATGGAGGAGACCCAGGGGGCCGTCTGAGCTCAGACAGAGCCTTGGATTAGGGTAACTGATGTTATATCTGTTAGAGCTGCTTGGGCAAAGAAGTCGTCCATGTATCTTACACAGCTAGCTAGATGTACATGTACACACACAGAGAGAAATGCATACAGCATCAAGTCTAGCCAGATCCATAAGACACCCTTTCACTTTAGGGAAAGAATGGAAGCTTTTTATTTCCTCCATCCAGCATTTATCGCCCTAGTTAAATAAAAACAAAATTCGGTAAGGTATAAAGCAGTCCATATTCCCCACCCAGCTGGGGAAATCTGGTGATGCAGTTGGTGGTGCAGGGTTAGTCTTACAGTGCCCTGCGTGGATCTCCAAAACTACCTATAGCATTCTGTCTCTGACTGTCACAAGCTGCCTGCTTGCTAATGGAGGGGCAGGTGGTGCCCTCCAGGAGTAGAAGCTGCTCGGCAAAGGACCAGGAAACAGGGAATGGCTTTAAAAAAAATAATAAAGGAGAGTCCAAAGGGATTTGGAATGCCATGGGTGGGGGAAGGGTTCCTAAATGGATACAGTGCTGTGGGGGGAGTTAGTTCGACATTTTTGCTGCTCCTTGTGGTGAAGGAGGAGGAGGAGGACGAGGAGGAGAAGTAGGAGTTGTTTTTATACTCCACATTTCTCTATCCAAAAGAGTATCAGAGCAGCTTGCAATCTCCTTCCCTTCCTCTCCCCACAACAGGCACCATGTGAGGTAGGTGGGGCTGAGAAAGTTCTGAGAGAACCATGACTGGCCCAAGGTCACCCAGCAGGCTTCCTGCGGAGGAGCAGGGAATCAAACTTGGTTTTCCAGATCAGAGTCCACCGCTCTTAACCACTACACCATGCTGGCTCTCATCAAGAGCTGCAAAAATGGGGAGTAAGTCTCCCCCTCTCCCCAGCACTGCTTCTGCATGGGAGGCATGGGAGCCCGAGCACTTCCTTGCCACACAGAGCTCTCTAAGCCCCTTTGGGCTCTCCTTTGTTTTTAAAAATCCATTCCCTGCAGCTGCTGTGTGGCTGCTGGGAACCCAAGTTGGGTCAGAGGAACTCAGCTCTTAAAAGAACCACACAAGCCCTTAGTCAGGTCAGCCATAACCAAATCCCTCCAGACTTTGTACTCCTTTGCTAGGCTGGCATCCCTTGTTTACAAAGCCAAAAGAGATCAATGATGCATATACAAACTCAGATCTTCCACTGATGCTACCCATCGGAAAGTGACTTCTCTCTCAGCAAGGCTTTTAAAGTGGGCCCTTTGAAGACCACCTCCAGACACTCAGAACCATAGAGTTGGGAGGGACCTCCAGGGTCATCTAGTCCAACCCCCCTGCACAATGCAGGAAATTCACAAATACTCCTCTCCCACCCACACACACACACACCCAGTAACCCCTGGTCCTTGCCCAGAAGATAGTAAAAAACCTCCAGAACACAGCTGTTGGAGAACTTTCTTGCACATCCAGAAAAGCCAAGTCAACTCCAACTGAAGAGAAGTCCTCTCCGGGCTCAAGAGCTTCCTGCAGTAACAAACCGTGGGAACAACCCAATTGTACATTGCAGGCATTTCTAATGTAAACTTTTTCTCCCACAATTACAGCAAATATCCACTTGCAGCTCAATGTGAAGCCTGGCTGGGCTCGGATGTGTTGAAGGGGATGAGACCATAAAGCACCCAGATGAAAATCACCAGTCCATTCAAACTAAGGGTAAATGCGGGCACTCGGTATTACATGTGCAAGCCCTTCTACCTCACGGCTGCCCAGCTGGGTTTACACAATCAAGGAGAATTAAGATAGTTCCAGAGGTTGCTGGCCTTTCCCCCCCATCCTCTTAAAGACATGCTTTGCTTTCTCCATTCATTCCGCTCTGCTTCATAATATAAATACCATGCTACATTATATAAATACCATGCTACTGAGCTGAAAGAGTGGTAAGACAAGAAGCTCCATGTTACGCCGGGGCTCTTTACCTTACTTTCAAATTCACTTTGTCACCAACAATCTTTTTTTTAGTAAGAGAACAAACAGTGATTACAAAAATAACCAATGGCATCCATACTCTAATATGGTACCGCAGCATCACCACGCATGCATAACTGAATCTTAGACATTAACATAGCAAAGTTAGTTGCTGGCTTGAGAAGCTAAAGGTAACACAAAGCATGCATTCACCAGGGAGTTGAATTCTACTGTGCATCAAGCAAAAGACATGGGCAAGCAATCTAATTATTTATTACCATTTGGCATATGCTAATACATACAGAATGACTCACTGGTTGGGGGTGCTTAAAAGGAGGAGAGAGATTTATTCTTTGGGAGACTTTTGGAAGCCTTGAACAGTTGTATGTGATGCTAATGGAAATTATTCTCTGGTGCTTTCCTAAGGAAACATTTCACATCACCAGCAGCAGCTCCCAATAAAGTAAAAGGTGGACACAGACTTCTGTCTTAAGAAATAATAAGCATCAAAACTCTAGAATCACTCCACTTCCCTGACAACCAGACATCACTTCTGACCCCCACACAAACCCTTCCAGATAATGCTAAAGTGTGTGCAACCAAATAGACCTTTTCACCCCTGTACCATCTTTGCTAAAGCACTCCCTGTTTGGAGAGGGATTGTAAACGAGATCAGGATTTCTTTTTTAGCGCAAGCCAGATTGCTTCAAGGAGGGGAGGGGGGGTGAGCAGCAGACAATTATGGTGCTACCCTCACCCTAATCCCTGGCATGGCAACATCATTCCGGCAGTGTAACTCCCACTGCCTGCTGTCACAGCACTACCTACACATGCATTCTGCCACAACGAATTGGCGTTACTGTACAATGTTAACTCTTAACAGCTAATGCACACAAATGTATTTGTTTCCCACGCACAATGTGCATGATCCTGTAAGGAATCTCTGCTCCATCACATATCTAACTATGCTTTCAATACAGCACACAAATTGCCGTCAAATATTACACCTGTGTAAAGGAATGGGAAGTCCTTTAGACCAATGAAATACACCAGTTACATCTTTTGGGGCTCTGAACAGAGGCAACATACAAATACATCCATGGAGTTGCTAACCTGGTTTTATTTCTTGAGGCAAGTATAGATAATGCAAATGTATTTGTGGGAGAAAAAGGGGACACAGTCAGGCTTTTGTGAAACCACACTGCCTCTCCAAAACAATCACCTTCATGCTCTTCAAAGCATTCAGTCCTCTCTTGGAAGGGACAACAGCTGTGGTTCCTATCATAATGCACACACTGAACTGCCACATCAAATAATCCTCTCCCTTAAAAAAAAAAAAACCCATATCCTAACCCCTGGATGGCTGACCTGAGGCAGTGACCACCTCCCAGTCCCATACTCATGATCAGTCATGTAGATCCGAACTCCCCATTACCCATGAATTCCACCTTGTCATCAGCCTGGTTGAAAGTGCAGAAGGGCAGTAAAAGTGTGCGAATGGCTCCGAGGGATCCCAAGCACGCACTTATATAAACTCGTTCCCCAGCAGACTGCAAGGGAAACTTGGGGAAATCGTGCCAGACAGACAGACTGGGACTGTCACACTGGTTCTTCTCTAGAACTTCCCAGGATGGACAAGTTCAAGAATACACACGCGCGAGTCCCCGCCCGCCTTCCCCTTTGCCCTCCTCACGCACCTGTAGGACACCTGTTTCCTGAAGGTTAAGCTCTTCAGCTTCTCTTCCAGCGACTCTTCCTTCGGAGCGGCGAGCGCGGGCTCTTCCAGCTCCGCGGCCCCTGCGGCTGAACTCCTCGGGTCCCCGCCGCCTTCGGCTCCCCGGCAAGCGTTGCCGTTGCCGCCTCCCGCCGCTCCTTTCTCTTCCCCGGCTGCCGACGGGGGGTTCATTGCGGTGCTGAACGGACAGCGACCCAGCGGGACACCGGCGCGGCAGGCGAAAGACGCCGGCGGGCCGCGGGGGGCGGAGGGGAGGGCGAGACTGCGGGCTGCCTCCGTTGCTGCCGGAGCGGGGCCCCCCTCAGCGACCCACTCGCCCGGGCGGCAAGCAAATGGCAGCACCTTCCCGCAGCATCCATCGGCGGCCGCACTGGCTGCAGCGGGGCATTGTGGGAAACTCCCTGCCTCCCGCCTCTGCTCTGGCCAATCAGCGCCTCCGCCCCTCCGGCGGCAGCTCCTGCCACGCCCTCCTGGAGAGCCCAGCAGCAGCAGCAGCAGCTATACCTTGGAACCTGGGCAGTGCCTGTGTGTGTGAGAGAGAGAGTGAGTGGGGGGGGGGGACGAGGACGCAGATGGTGGCTGGGGTAGGGGGCAGTGGAGGAGAGACGCAGACTGTTTCAAAGCCCCTCAGTATTATACAGATATAGGTGCTGCACTTTTAAAGAAAAAGCAGCCTTTCGCAAATTAGAAATGCCAAAGGAGGAATGGGCAGCCTTTGAAGAACCGATTCTGAATTCAGTCTGGGACTAAAGTGGGGGGGGAGCACAGCTGAAGATGGTGGGCCCTAGTATGAGCTGTCACATCTAAGGTATCTGACTCACTTAGCTGCCCTCCAGCATCAACAGCGCCCTGGGAAGGCGTGTATTCACTGCCTCAAGCAACTTCCCTGCGGAAACAAGGACTTGCTTGCTTAGCCTTTGAATTTTAAGCAAGGCCAGGAGAGTGGGAGAGAGAGAGAGAGAGAGATCCCCTCCATCTGTTCCCCTATGTGGCACACTCTGACTGAATGCAGATACATCCAAAGAATCTACTGGTGTGTGTATGTTTATGTGTGTGTGTGTGTACACACATGCACACAGTTAATGGTATGTTAGGATATGAAAGAGGGAGCTCAGACTCAGAGGTCTAACAAAGTTGAATAGCTTCCCCTCCTCAAAAAACTCCTCCTGGCATTATTTTCTCTAGTGGCTGCTTCCCCATTCAAAATCAGGCTTTGAAATATCTCAGAGGGTGGCTTCTGAAGCACTGGTCGTCAGTAGCAAAAGAAACATGTAGGAATGGAACTGACAAAACTAGAGAGATGGTAACAAATGTTTTGGAGTTCACACCTCACCTTCCCACACAGCAAATGTGTTAATTTATGTAATATAAATACCTTATTAAACATTTGTCTCCTGTCCTTGCATCCAAATGGAATACAAGAACCCCGCTGGATAAGACCATTAGTTCTTCTAGACAACCATCCTTTTTTACCATGGTGGCCAACCAAATGCCTAGGAAGACACACAATCAGACTCCAGTGCCAAAGCTCCCCATTATTGCTGCCTTCAGGTTCTGTTGAGTTATCATGGCTAATTCTAATTAAATGCCCAATTCTGAATTAATCAGTTTGAGTCTTTTTAAAGCCACCCCAAAAGTTAGCAGCAGTCACCAGTGAGGGCCACACGTTAATTATGTACTGTTTGTATGAAATAGTGTTTAACTTTGCCTGTCCTGTATCTACTGCCCATGGAGGACTATAGAGAGCAGCTTACATCCAAATTTAAAGCAATCAGTTAATCAAAAGGCCAAACACAAATAAATTAAATAAAATTTTAAAAGCCAACTTCCAGTAAACTAAACCATCCACAACATTTCAGACTCCCTGAAATGCTACTTACTTTATTTATATGCTGTGTTTCTCCCCAGAGGGGACCCGTAGTGGTTTATATAATTCTCCTCACCTCCGTTTTATCATCACAACAACCCTGTGAGGTAGGTTAGGCTGAGAGCGTGTGATCATCTAGTAAGAGAGAAGAAGAGATTGGATTTATACCCCGCCCTTCACTACCCAAGGGAGTCTCAGAGAGGCTTACAAACTCCTTTCCCTTCTCCTCCCCACAACAGACACCCAGTGAGGTAGCTGGGGCTGAGAGAGCTCTGACAGAAACTGCTCTTTTTCAAGAACAGCTGTGCCAGAACTATGGCTTGCCCAAGGTCATCCAGCAGGTGCAAGTGGAGGAGTGGGGAATCAAACCCGGTTCTCCCAGATTAGAGTCCGCGCACTTAACTACTACACCAAACTGGCTCTCATAGGAAGCTACTATGGCAGAATTAGGATTTATTTCTGTGTCTCCCAGATCCTAGTCAGATGCTCTAACCACTACACCACATACAAAAGTTTTAAACATGCCCCCCCCCCAACAACAAACCATCCAAGGACTCTTAGTCTATGACTCCTGAACCATTGGATCTAAGAGCAGCTCAAGTTATAGCTGGTTACTTTCTGTTTGTGCGACTCCTGCTATTGTATTGTCATTATATTTATTAATATTGTAAGCTGTTTTGGGTTTCAGGGGGGAACTGGCAAATACACATGTATGTCCATTTTACTGTAACATTTTACTGTTAACAGCAGGGTTATGTCTGCTGTATGCTCACAAGAAAAAGGGAGAAAGATTTAGCATTATGTATGAGCCTCTCATTCTAGGCAAGAAAAGTTGTCACCAAAAACAGCATCTGTGACAAGTTTTCCTCTACTGCACATTTAGTTCCACTTATCTTGTGTCCCGACATCATCACACGGAGCGTTCCTACACACACACACACACACACACACACACACACACACACACACACACACGCACCAAGCAAAGAGGCAGAGGAAGGAATGGATTTCCTTCTTGTAAAACTAGAGCATTAAATCTAGTGTTCGGTCCATGCCACTTGCAAGCCTTGTTCCCGTTTTCCCCAGTCAGAAAATTATCTTCTTGAGAGGTAGGTCAAGAGCATGGGGGATGCTCTAAATTCTCTCAGACAGCATTTTATTTACACATTAATCTCTCCTAAGTTACACACATACATATACAATGCCAGCAGCCTGGTTTTAGTGTGCGGCAGAAGGGAACATCCAGCTCTTGAGAATAACCTTCAGCTGCAAAGATGGCAGACAGGGATGGATTCATCCCTTATGAGATCCAGTCAGACCTTGGTAGGCCTCTCACTGCAGGGGCTTTTTGCAGGCCAGCCATCTCATTTTGCAGGACCTAAATGACAATTCTCTTTCTGAGGGAAGCATCAGATGTGTTCCCATCACTAGACAGCACGGTGTAGTGGATAGAATGTCGGCCTAGGACCTGGGACACCCAGTTTCGAATCCCCGCTCCATCATGGAAGCTCTCTGGGTCACCTTGAGCTACTTGCGTACTCTCAACATAACCTATTTTGAAGGTTGTTGTGAGGATAAATAATTATGCCAATAAAGGTACTGTTTGTTTGTGAGGATAAATAAACTAGCTGACTCACTAGAAACAAGACAGCTATGTGAAATATATAATTTTAATTATGAGAAGGAAGATCAACATTTAAACACATCTGTTATCATTCTTGACAACAGGAAATCCAAATGATGATAAAGCTAGAATCATTCATTGACAATTGGCTCTCTTTTGTGACACCTCAAGATTCCCTACTCAAGGCAGACCTCTTTATCCTCTTAATCATAAGCTTTATTTATTAAAACATTTCTATCCTCAATATATTAAGCAAACTCCGGAGCATGACAGAAGACAGGAGGGCCTGGTGCGATGTGGTCCATGGGGTCACAAAGAGTCGGACTTGACTGTGCGACTGAACAACATCCTGAACATACATCTCCCAGATCTTAGTTTGATACTCTGGCCACTACACAACACAGAACAGATTTAAACATACCCCCAAAAGGGGGATGAAGCAAGTAGAATTCCCTAGACAAGGAACTCCATAACATCTTCCCTAGACAAGGAACTCCATAACATGAAACACTTCCTTTTTCCTTCTGTGATGAGAGTGTTTTACATAGGAGGGAAAAGGAGGTGTTGCATTTATTACAACACCAACATTTTTACAACACATCTATTGGACAGCCATGTCTCAAAAACATTTTCTAGCATTTTTTTTAAAATAAGTTTTAGCAATCTTTAAAGAGAACAGATACCACTGAATGATCAGTTTTTCTAGCACTATTCTTTTAATAGGCTGGTTGAGGGTAGGTCCTTTCAAAACTAAATACCACCTTACCTCTAGACTAGTATCATATCCCAAACCACAGTTCTACTTAGTGACAAAACATTTTTTGCGGCCTTCTTTCAACACAGAGCAAAATATTATCATTTTTGAACAGTGTATAGTTTGATGTGGGTTGGATCCCAGCGTGTAATTTTGCATCCTTTAATGTAACATAACAATTTCTGCTTTTAAGTATAAAGAAACAGAGTTAAACCCACTTGGAAGCAACCCTTAGAGTTAATCCTATAGCCTGGGAGAGAAAAAGATTGTTATGGATGTATCCTTTAATGTGTCATGTTAATAACGTATGCTTTGCTTCAGTTCATTTTTCCCCAAGACTTCTGTTTGGTTCTACAGCCCAAATCCTATTTCGTTGTTATTGAATGTCCCATCTTGTTGATTGTATTGACTCCGTCTGTCCCAGTGAGAAAGGCGGACTATAAATAAGGGTAATAAAGACCTTTTCATTTTGTTTGGGTGCTTCAGATTCTGTGAAACCTCTTCAGAGAATATTTTTTCACAGCTGAACAGTAAGAAAGCTTGTGATCTGAAAAAGGAGCACTGCTCTGAGCACATTTATCTTTAATAAACAATTTTAGACCAATTTTTAGCATTTCTTCTAATATACAATTTTGTCCTTGGTGAGATTTCATTCTCTGCTTTCTTTTTTTAACCAGAACTATGTGTTTAGATGTACAACAATGAAGCCATTTCCTGCCACCCAGTTCCAAGACTTCATTTGCAAGTTTTGTTTGGGCACATCTACCAAGTTCCAAAGGAATGTGGCCCCATGTGGCGACAGCTGGAATTGGTGTCTCGTGAAAGACTGCCAATCCCAGAACAAGCCAGTCCTTGTGAGGGTTTGGCACATTATGGTACAGATAAGAATTTCGCCAATAAAGCCAGACACCAGCACTCTTGCAAGTTTTACAGTGATGAAGAGGGAACTAGATTCCTACTAATTGTATCTCACTTCAAAATTCAGGCCCTGGATTTAAAAAACTGTCCCTTGCAATGACTCCCCTAGCTCTAATAGGTTCAGCATGCTTTTTTTCACCTGGAGAACTTACTACAACAAGATGAAGTGACTGGCTCAGTTAGCTTTGAAAGACTAGAGAAATGTATGGGGAATAGGCCTATTAACAGCTACTCGCCAGGAGAGCAAAAGGAGAGCTCCACTTGCAGCAAACCCTGGATTATCAAGGCCAGGCCTCCCCCCCTCCCCCAAAAAAGTGCAGAAGGCAATGACCCCTTTGAGGCCTGTTTTGTGAGATTCCCAGTGGTGTCTTGCTTGTACTGCTGGCATATGGGATTAAATGGGCCTTGGTCTGACCCAGCAAGGCCTTACACAGCTTCTCCATTGCACAGACCCACACTCTCGTCACAGTGTTTTATTTTGTTGTCTCATTCAACACAGTCTCTCTTGCTCACACTTACGAAATTTATTCTTATTTAACTGCCCCATTACATTCACCTCAAATACAGAGAGACACTGGCCTCACATAATTTTGCCCCTCTTCCCGACTCCTCATTCACACACATACATCTCACTCATGCTGTTATTTAGATGCCCCATTCAACACACATATCTGCTAAAGGCATACCTTGTCTCTTGTCCCTATTTCACTGCCTTCATGACACACAAACACCCTTATTCTCACACACTCATTATACACACTGGCTATGGTCACACACACACTAAATAATCCACTTTCAATGGACTTTCCAACTGGATTTTGCCAGTTCACACAGTAAAATCCAGTTGGGAAGTGCACTGAAATTGGATTATTTTGTGCGTGTGACCACAGCCAGTGTCACCCATACAGTTTCTCTTACATTCAGCCCCCCACCCCACCCTGCCCCCACTCTCTGGGCACCATTGGATAAGAAAAGGTCCTGCCTGTCCAGAAGTTTACAGTCCAAGAGATGTTGTCTTACATATAAAAGGTTTACCCACTGACGGATACTGAACTGCTATTCAAGCAATCCAGGCTGGTCACTCTCTATTTCCTTTCCACATTAGAGAGAAAAAATCCAACCCTTTGGAGTCAGATATGTATTTAAAAACTGAAGCTTAAAAAAATATCAGTCTGCTGTGAGGAAAATATACTACTGTGGGACCAAAAGGTAGGGGCGGGACAACCATCTTTCGGGTATGTTGTAGGGCTATCTTTCGGCTATGCTCCTGCAGAGTGCAGGGGGTTGGACTAGATGATCTGGTCCCTTCCAGCTCTAACATTCTATGGTTCCATGGCCCCACCAGGACTGTTCCAGATGAGCCACTGAAACAGAACAAAGGCCAAAAGTCGCAGTGCCCAATTGTGCAGGTTCTTAATCTCATCGGGGTACTCTAGAACATGCTTCTGCTGCAAATGATGCATCAGTGAACTGGCCTAGACACCTCCTTGTGTGCACACACTATAGAACAAAGGAAGGTAATCACCTCAGCTCAGACTGGCAGCTGCTTCTCTAAGTTTTCAGGGGAAGATCACCTGAGACTTGACATAGACCCTCAGAGTCTTGTGGCACCCTCCAATACTTGCCCTCAGGCACGTTCCTAAATCATTCATGAGTTCAGTTTTAAGTTATGGGCCTTACTTCCATGTTAACAAGTACAGCAAAATAATAGTGTAACCCTGCTATGAACAATAACTGTCTAACAGAAGAAATACTATATAGATTATTGGAAACGGTGGAGATGAGTAAATTAACTTTATTTTTACAAGGAAAAAGAGAAGGCACCTTTGAAAATCTATGGTCAAGACTCTATAAGTGGATCAAGAATTATCTCCAATGATGAATGTTTTAAAAAAATGGAATAAAGGTATGAATGATTATACACAAGTGGTGGGAAATAACTCCTGTATTTGTTTTTGTGTGTGTTTTTTTCTCCCTTGTATGTCTTTTTTTGTTTGTCTTAAAAATCAATCAATAATAATAATAATAATTTTAAAAAACCCAATAACTGCAGTTCTACCCAACAGGTCCAAGGGTATAGACAATGCAGTTGAGCAGGTCGCGATCTGGCAGTGCCCAAATGAAATGCATCATGGGAACTCACTGTCACCACATTGGGATAAAGATAGGACTGAAATATAATAAATGTATCTGGATGGATTTGGATTGTGGGCACCGCATGCACTCACCCTCCCCTCCTCAAAAAATATCATTTCTTTCAAGGATTTTGGTATAACCCCTTTAACCCTAGATAGGAACTCTCAGTCTGGGGCAAGTGATGCTCTGTATTCTTGATGCTGGGGGGGGGCAACAGTGGGAGGGCTTCTGGTGTCCTGGCCTCACTGATGGACCTCCTGATGGCACCTGGTGTTTTTAGCCACTGTGTAACACAGTGTTGGACTGGATGAGCTGTTGGCCTGATCCAACATTGGCTTCTCTTATGTTCTTATGTTAAACCCTCAGTCCTAGCTGCTAAGTTTAAGCGCCTATAACCACATTTGTTCACATGCAATCTGACACACCCATTTGATTTTAGACTGCAGTATCTTTAAGGGAACAATATCCTTTTAGTTAGAAAGCTGTGACAGTACTATATAAATAAGCATAAAACAATTACCTTCGTAAGGCTGTGTGTAGTCATGGATCATAAGTGGTTCCTAGCCTCTGAACTCCTACAAACACAGCATTTTGCATGCCATAGACTGATGTTCTGAGCACACGTGTGCGGCCTTCTACTGGTTAAGAACCCCAGACATAGCATATAGCTCATGCGGAGTATGCACAGGCAAGGGACACCCCCATGCTTCATTCAACTGAGGCTTTAAACTGACCTCAGTGGAATTGGCATGAACATGAGCACACTGCTCTAACGAGATCAGCATCTCCTGCTCTGATTGGCAGCGGCTCTCAGGTGGAAGCTTTTCACACCACCTATGATCTGTTCCTTTCAACTGCAGCTGCAGAGATTGAACCTGGGACCTTCTGCATGCAAAGCAGATGCTCTGCCACTCAGCCGCGGCCCCCACCCCGGGTTAGCTACGTGTCAGTGAGACTGCAGTCCTTGCCTGGCCCTGCCATCTTTTCAAACAAATCCCAGTTACTGCAGCCCGCTGTGCTCCACAATGCACAAGGCAGCAAAAGACACTGGTGCTTTTGACCTCTCTTTCAGTTCACAGCCCTGCCAGATACTCAGCTGTCTGCATTCAAACCAAGAACTGGCTATCAAAAAGCAGAAGACTTTGTTCTAAACAGAAGTCAACGTTCAGTAGCAGAATGACACAAGGTTTTTATTTTATTTTTTCTTTAGGAAAATATTTATTTGCAAGGAACAGATAAAGCATTACATACTTTATTCAGCTACATACAAAAAAAAAGCACTTAGTTTGCTATTTGGTTTTAGACTCGTCTGCTTAACAATAAAAGAAAACGGGTTCTCTATACAAAATCCCCCCCGCCCAGTGTACAGTATGAACAATCATGTGAAGGATGACCTTGATGAGCAATGCATACAGAAAAATTACATACAAATTATTTTTAAAAGGGTCACCTTTAACAGAAAGCTCAACTGATGCTGCAAAGCAAAGAACAAACAGACTGAGGTCAAAAGGGATATTAAGAATTCTAGAGAAGTTTTTTCTGATTTCTGCTTAGCTAGATAATAGCCTTATTTCACACAAGACAAAATATTCAAATACAGACCACAAAAACACACTGGTGTATTTACACTGAAGGAATAAATGAAATGTATGGGCAGAAAGGTGCCAATTTAGATAGTCCAGCATATCACTTCTGGCTCCTCTACAATCCATAGGGCAGATGCAATCCTACACTCATCTTCACATATACTTAACCCCTGCAAGTTTTGGTCAGATTAAGTGCATGAAAACACCAGGCTTTGATTCAGAGGACAGAAAAAGTTTAACCGAGCTGGACTACATAAATCCTGTTGCTGGATCTCCAGAGGAATTGGTTGGCCCCTATGTGAGACAGTATTCTGGGCTAAATGGACCAATGGTCTGATACAACAGGGCTCTTCTGCACTTATGTCCCTAAACATACAGAGGTATGAGCAAGGACTTCTGAGTCTCTGCTATGAAAAGAAACATCCCAATATGAAGTGGGACAGTGCGCTGCACAACTAGAGCATTTCTCAGGTTGCAGTGTATGCATCAGCAATGACAGAGAGGAACCAGGGCACAAAAAGCAGCAGGTCAGGGGGGACTAGTAATTAAGATGGGAAATTATAAGGGGGGGGGAATTGTGGGAAATGTTTACATTGTAATCCCATTAGGAATGCCATTGTCCTATTTTGTACAGCACAAAAAATTATTAAATTCTGCTGCACACTAGAAGTCACCAACCATTTGTTTGCTAAAATAAGCCTGGCAAATCCCCATGAAATTGCAAACGGTTTACCCACTAATCTGGTTCATGCATGCATGTATATCGCTGAATATCTCGGCCTTTGACATATGGTTGCTAAATGTGTGAAATGTAAGTCGCAGCCAACTTATGGTGACCCGGTAGGGTTTTCCAGACAAGAGATGATCAGAGGTTGTTTGTCATTGCCTGCCTCTGCATAGCAACCCTGGACTTCCTTGTCGGTCTCCCATCCAAATACTAACCTGGGCCCACCCTGCTTACCTTCTGCGATCTGATGAGATCAGGCTACTCTAGGCTATGATATCGCATGGTACGATAGCTGACTTCAGAATTTCAGAAAGAAATGTCAGGATTTTCAAACATGCCAATGGAAAAAGGGCAAGGATTGGGCAATTAGCTGCCAATGTCAATACCCCATTATGTATGGATTACAAAAGGGCATTTGGAGGGGTACCCGCCCACTGGGGAAAGAAACCTCACAAATGCATTGTCCTTTCTCTGAGCTGACAGCACCCCCCTGGGAGATTATGACAGAAATCTGTCAAACATTCTAGTAAACAAATTCTCTCTCTTCCATATATTTTACGGAGGGAGAAAAGGAGTCCTAGCTTTGGATCTGGGAGACCAGAGTTAAAATCTTGGCACAAATGGCTCCAGTAGAAATTGACGCAGCTCAGTCGTACTGCATACAGGTGGTCTTGTGTTTAACCCTTGACATCGCCAATAAAAAGGATCCTGCGTAACAGCTGTTGGGGAAGATTCTCCTCTGACTGAGAGCCTGGAGAACTACATTAATAAGCCAATTATGCATTTTAAAAACACTCTGCTTTCTTTTTAGTCATTAGAGCAGTGGCCTACTGTTTCACCTTCAAAAACAGTTTTTAAAGAAAGATGGCTATTTTCCAATTAGCAATTTAAAGACAAGCTATTTTTGTCCCAGAGCAGGGGAAAGGATGCTAAATATACAATGCTTTATGGTACGTGTGTTCTACAATGGACTTCTAGCATTAGACAGCCCCAGTTCATCATGGAAATCCTTGCTGTTGGGGCAATTACTGCTACTCGTTCACTTGACTGACAGTCAAACTGTGCCCAGACAGTATCTGCTCCTTAAAACTGAAGGTTTAAACACACAGAGAGAGAGACAGACACAAAAGCCCACATGCTGAATTATTTCAAAAAGAGAAAAATTGGACAGTTGCACTTTGACATGAAACCCAGCTTTATAATCAAGAACTGGATAATGTTTCTCAGTACCGTTGACGGGAAAAAAGCAACAAATCTTCAAGCTTGGCTTAAAATTGAAACCACTTATTACATCAGAGGAAGTCTGGTTCAGAATCAGACATATCGAAATATACTAATTTATATCATAACAAATAGCAAATGCAAGGGAGGGAAGAGTGGAGTTACAGCATATATACAGCAAAAAACCCCCAAAGTTGCCATATATGTACTAGGAACATGGATTACGAAGCATCACTGAGTCCATTGCTGATTTCCATAGATACGGAATTTAAAATAATGCCCTCTTCTTTGAAAGTCCATGCACAAACTCTTCCAAGAGTGGGATACAGATATACAGAATCACTGGCAAGGACACTTTCTGAAACAGACGGTCATAAGCTGGAGCATGTACACAAAGAATGAGACACCCCACCGCTTTTCAGAGTTTTACATTTGCATATATAACCATCTGAAATAATCCTGGGGAAAAACCCACCGGAAACCAACAGAAGAACTTGTTTTGAAAGATCTAAGCAGACAGCTATAATTTTGTTAGAGGCACCTGGGAGCTATATTATTTGTGGGGAGGTAAAAGTAGGTGTTGTATACTTAAGATATCCGCATTAACCAATACCCACTCAACTGATTTGAAGAGGGTGGTGACTAGCTTGGAAAGTCACACACAGGCAACTGTACCGACAGCCCTCATTACCAGAGCTGGAGCACATATTTACTGGATTTTTTGATCCCCAAATTGGCTGCTGGCGTCTAAGGTGGAAGGTGTGATCTTATGAATGGGCAATAGCTTGTAACTTGCCAAGCAGACAGGTTATTAAAATCTTCCTTGTTTTACATGACACCACCTGCTTTCAGAATACACACAACTAAGAAACAAAATCAGGAAGGGGAAAAGGCTCAAAAACGTGACGGCGCGGATTTTCTGCTTCATTCTAGGAGCTCAAAACAAGTTTGGAAGTTTCTCAAGAATTCACCAAGAGCATTCGGAAGATTGTGCAGTCTTGGCTCGTCATTCCGGCTGCCAGATGAAACTGTGGGGAAACTAATAAATACTATTTACAGCAGAGCAGGGGAGGGATGGCAGGGGAGTCAGAGCAACCTGATTTTCAAGTTGTTTGGGTTCAGGAGGCACCTGTTCTTCATGCGGACCAAGCAAAAGAGGGACCGAATTTTGCCTTTTTCTACCATGCAGAGTTATATTGGCAGTACCAGAGATGACTCTGTAGGGTCATACACGGAAAGGAAAAAATAAAAGGTAGGCAAGAGCCTTTAAGCCACTAAATATTTTCTTGCTTGTAGATTAATCAAAGTTTATTGCACAGTACTTCTACAAATCATGGGAGACAGCAGATCAACCAGATTTCCTATAAATCCCAGCCTTCACTTTATTTAATACAGAGACAAGTTTCGAGTCCTTGCGTGTTGTGGAAGGGAGAAGAGTTATACATGTACCATGGTCTTTAATTTTAAAAAAGTGGGGCAACAGTGGTCAGTGCTGGACAGAATCTCCATCTACACATCAGACTGTTCCACCCAACTCATAGTCAACTTGCAGGATTTACCTTCCATAGTTGCAGGATGTAGGAGCAGAGATGCGGAGTAATCCAGTCTCTTTTGTGTAGCACCTTATGTTAGAGGAGAGGTGAGGACAGGGCTATAGTGGGTCTATTTATAATCACATAAAGCTGAAATTCTATTAAAGGAAGCATACAAACGACCCTTTCAAGATCGGCCGGGGCTTCCGACAATTTGAGCTTGTTCCAATTTTCTCCACCAGAAATAGTGCATAAGAGAGTCCACACTATCAGGTTTTCAGAGAAACATCGCTCTGGGATGAAAAGTATCCCTGTTAAGTATTCTAAGATTACATGAAAACGGTGTGCTTTGCTAGTACTCCCTGTAATCTTACACTGGCAGTCCACAGCCAAAATGTGATTAACCATTCCTTCTCACCCATCTTCATTGCTCTCTACAACCACAGTCAAATTCTCCTTCTGAAACCAGTTGTGCCTTTTCCGGCAGGTATATTTCTACTCTGCCATGTGGGACTAAGTTTATAAACCCAGCTACTTTTTCAGAATAGTATTATAGATGTTTGCCAACTTATGACTGTTATTTCCCTATAAAAATAGATCATAAATTCACTCCCCACCCCGAAAGCATAAAATGGATTTCATCGAGAAGAGCCTCTGCAAAACCCACTCTCTTTGTACATACTGTAAGGGAACTGAGACACATCATGTGCTTTTATAACATTGTGAGAGCCACTGGGGTATTCATTCAGCACTAAGGTTAGGTGCTATCCCGATTTCTCTCACATCCCTATCGGCAACATCTTCTTGGCCTCAGATGCTTTTAGATTCTCCTATGGGGTGAGGGTCCACAAAGGCAAGCTCAAGACTGTCGCTTTGGACAGCAACAGTTGGGGAAGGGGGGAGAGAGAACAAGAACGGCAAAGCAAAGCCACTTCTTCCAATCCGGTGCGAAAGTCAGACAAATGTTTCCCCTCCTGCCCTGGATTTACTGACAGCGACAAGCTCCTCAGTCCTTGGGCTGGAAAGAAGAAGCACAAGGGATGAGAAAGATCCCTTATTCATTTTCTTTTTTAAGATGTAGCATTAACTCTTCTGTCAATTTCAATGAACTTCAGTGTTTTGTTTGCGTCCAGCTCTGAGCCGACTCTGCAACAGGAGAAGGTACAGTCAGTCGTAAAATGGTAGCATACATGCCCCTCCCTCGAAACCTCACAACATACACAGAGTATTTTATATTGTTGTTATTCTATCACTGCAATTGCTCTTTTACCATCTGTTGGAATTGATGCAGCCCAGTCCGACCTAAATTTCACAGCAGCAAAATCCTGGGCTTGTTGCCTTTCAGCTGGGACCTTAGCAGGGATGGACCCTGGGACCTCCTACGTGCTAAGCTTTACCACTGAGCTATGGTCCCTCCAGAATAACATTTTCAAAAAAACTGCAGGTCCCTTTCCCTGGCAGTGGCTGGAGCACATTTGGGGTCTGCAACGGTTCCTGTTAACAAAGGCTTCCTAGCCAAGGGGTAGCCATGTTAAGTCTGTCATGGCAAAATAATAGTCTAGTGGCACCTTAAAAGTATTTATTTATGTTATGTATACTCCACCTTTCTCAATGCAGGATGGATTACACAGAGTGAGCAGGTACAGTTAACATAATGGGACATGCAGTAAACCATTAGGATTAGGACCAGTACAGCTAGAATGTGAGTCCATCCGTCCTATATATTGGAAAGTGGAGTGATTTCAGATGGTCTGGGACCACCAGAAAAGCACAGCGTAA
Organism: Lepidodactylus listeri; assembly: GCA_029233225.1. Classification (NCBI taxonomy): domain Eukaryota; kingdom Metazoa; phylum Chordata; class Lepidosauria; order Squamata; family Gekkonidae; genus Lepidodactylus; species Lepidodactylus listeri. Next base: position 28,609,540 of record JARCFY010000008.1, read on the forward strand.
TTACTCACATGACATATTCAGCGGCATATAAATGATCAGAACAGGATCCTATTTACAATAAGCTATACACAGCAGTATAGACTGCAGACCCAGTTATTCATCTGAGTAAGTTTGGACGTTGTCCCGGGCAGCCCTATTACCTGCACAGAAAAGCCCTCTTGAATAGTTTAGTTTTGCATAGTTTGCCGAAAGCCAGGAGCGTGGGTGGTTTCCTGACTTCCTCGGGCAGGCCTTAAAGACTAACAACATTTCTTTCAATATGAGCTTTCGTGAGTCAGAGCCCATTTCTTCAGATGGATATAGCGAAGGAAAATTTTCTTTCACGAACGCTTGTATTGAAATAAATGTTCAGTCTCTAAGGTGCCCCTGGACTTTTATTTTCCCAGCCACTGAACATTCAGCCCAATCCTCTGGGCCCCCATTTCTTGTGTTCTCATTCACTACGGCAGAGGCTTACTGGCACCAGAATTCTTCCCTGAAGCAATTCACACATCTGGACTAGAAATTCGCATCTTTTTTTTTCTCCCCCTCTGGTTTGTTTGCTCACCTGTGCTGCTGCAGCTCTACCAGCACTGACTTTTCAAGCTGGGTTTCATTGGCTATCGTGATCTCTGTGATTTGGTCGCGCTGTGCCCTGGAGACAGATTCCAAGGACAGAGACGAGTGTTTGGAAGCATCCATGTGCCTGTCCCAGCTGTTGCTGTGATCTGAGAGATGTGGTTCCTCCAACGGGTGGGGCCCCTCGTAAGTTAACAAGCTCCTTGACCGCACTAAACAAACAAAGGGGGGGGGGGTAGTAGAAGAGATTAAAGTCAATCCCAAAACCAAGTGAATGGATGTTACGGTCGTCCACCATCAGGATTTGATCATCAGTTTCAGTGCAATAATAGCACTGAGGTGAAGCGTTAGTATTGTGGCACCAAGAATGCTTTTTTTTAGTACCACATGTGGTGGGAATGCCCTTGGGTGTGTAGATACCGGAGAACAGCATCATACATCTACAGGACTGGTTTTATAAAATCGCACATTCACCATAACTGATATTAAATTCTGTGGGTTAGGTTCTCAGCCAACATATAAGAGGAATGAGGAACTGAGCTGAAAGAACTGTTCTGCGTGATAAGATTGTTTATTTAAAAACAGAAAACTGTAAAGAACACAGATTTGGGAGAACCAAATGCTCCAAAGGGTGGAAAGTCATGATGAAAATAAGACCTGGATGTAAAGAGTTAATAGTTGGAGAGTCTGTGAAAAGTAAACCGGTTCCCATCCAACCAGGTGTTCTGATGACGACAAAGCAAAGGAAGGAGACGGCATCTTTGACCACCCCAAAAGGCTATGCTTAGAATGAAGTTGTTTGCATATATAAGAGCCATACAGGATGGAGGGGGGTGTAATATGAGGAAGAACTGGGTGGTAACTGAGTGAAAAAGCTGGGCCAGAGCCAACCCATGTCCGCTGAATTTTAAAAATATGGCAGCAACAGAATTATTTATTATTTAATATTATTTATTTGTTAAGTTGGATTTATCAGGCTCAGGGCAGCTTACAGCAGGAATAAATACAGTAAATTAAAACACCCAAAACACATCAACAGATAAAACAATACACATTCCAAGATGGCGGGGGGAAATATTCAACTTCCACAGGCCTCCTAGGGGAAAATAGGTTATGGAGGAGGAAGGGTGGGTGTGTGAGAGAGGGCCAGATTTCATATTGTCCCATCGCTGTCCTCAACCAAGTGCCTGGCAGAACATCTCTGCCTTCCATGCCCTGCAGAAAGGTAGCAATTCCCAGAGGAACATGGATGTTCTCTGGAAGAGAGCTCCACCAGGCAAAATACCCTGGCCCTAGTTGAGGACAGCCTCATTCCCCGAGTTTAGCACTCTTCCAGGGGCATACTGAGAGTACTGAAGAGACTGAACTTAGATGCTTCTCTGCATGAAGGCCCGTGTTCTGGCACAGTGCTGCTACTCTTCCCAGAGGTTCCCAGACTGAACTGCTTCAGTTCCCTCAACTTGCTACCCAAAAGGCTCACAGCTGTCTCCCACTTCTACCCCTGCCATTTTGGAAGCATCTAGTGCAGTCAGTATATCCCCTCAAAACAGCCAGAAGTGGGTTGACAGTAGTTCAGTGAGCAGACGCTGCAGCTGCTACAAGGCATCTGGGTCCCTGCAAATGCCAGGGCCTCAATGCTCCAGTTGTGGCACTTACTAATAAAAGCAAGTCTCCTCCACAGAGATCTTTTTATAAATGCAGTGTCACCCATGTGAAAAAGCCACCGCACAACCAGGTTCTTTACCAGGGTAGGGAGACACATCTAGGAAATCTTTAAGCCAGTTATTAAGGTGATCCAGACGCTGACCCTGCTGTTATCTCACTTTCCTTTCAGGACTGAAAACGCCAGAGCTGTAGAAGCACTTCACTCACCGATGGAGGCTGTATATGATTCCGGTGTGGAATGTTGAGTTGGCAGGACTGCCTTTGTGGTGGAGGAATTAGGCCCGTAAGTCTGTGAGAAGCTGCCAAAAATAATTGCAAAGCATAATACTACCACCTGGAAGAAGAAAGAGGGAGAGAGAGAAACACTCAGTTCCTGACAAAATAAATAAAGTCATTTTGTCTGAACATGGATACAATTGAACTTATATCAAAACAACTTGAAAGCAAGAAAATAGTGCATAGCTGGGAGGATTTTACTTCTCCTGGGTTGTATATCTGTCATTTGAGAGGAGGCCCATAACCAGAGAGGTAGACGCAATAAAGATTCGGCTTAATATGACACATCTCTATTAGGACGGCACCCTGGAAGCTTTGCAACCAGCCGTTCTGCTCAGATGAGCTACTTACTTGCAAGACAAGAAAAAGGTAAGACATTTGTCTGGGCTTGGCTTGGCTGTGATGCGCATTTCAATGCTGTTTCATAACATCACAGCAAGCACTTCCTATGCTACTTCTGCCAGTGGGCTCCATGTGTTAAAAAAGCAAGGTGGATTCTAAGTTGGTCGGGATAAAGGTAGGCATGTAAAATATTTCAAATTGACTGGACAAACTGGGAAGGGGGAGAATAATGATAAGTAAATGCAAACATGACCATTTTAAAGCCGCTTCTCGCTACTGGATTAACACAGCAAGAAGTAAACACAGGTTTGCCTACCATACAGAGCTACAACCTACACACAAACCCTGGCTGGCTGGCTTGCTTTAGTTGAGGGAATCGCCTGTTCAAATGCTTCCCATTCAATTAAAAAAAAATTCTGCTTCAAGAGAAGTTATTACATTAGGAAGAAGGGTTCCCTGGCTTGCTATTTTCAACACACAGGTTGCTTTGTTTAGTAGAATTTGTAGCTTAACACTATTAGTCTATAAAATGTATGTAACTCTCTGAAGGGGAGATGTGTACAAGGAATATACAAAGAATATTTCAGGATGGGCAAGGAGCTATAAAAAGGGGAATGAAATGTTTACCAAGACTGGCTTTGTTCCATTAGACTGGGAAATAAAAAGCACTCCAGTCTACCACAATTAAAATGCAGGTGCCCAGCTAAGGTACATTCAGGCCCCCTGCCTTGAACACATGAAGCTACCCTGTCTTGAGTGAGCCTATTGGTCCATCTATCCTATTCTGTCTTATGATGGCTCACCAAGGGCTTTCCTGGCCTTTCTGTATGAGATCCTTTAGCTGGAAGACGCTAGGGAGTGGGACTGGAACTAGGACTTCTCCATGTCAGTCATGTTCCTTCCTATTGAACCACAGTGCCTTCCTTCACTGTCAGCGGTATCATTCACACAGACAGAAACAAAGGCTGGCTCATCATGCCATCATTCCAGCTGAACTTCATCCACATGCTCCACATCTGACTGGGAAAAAAAATTACATGAACCAGCAGAACCAAGATATGATTTTTCAGTGATTGCTGTAACTGCAGCCTCCTCACACTGCCGTGGCTTTAGTTGAAGTGTTAGACCACGGAAGGGTCAGGGGAAGCCTTGAGGAGAACGTCACCAGCGGACTCACCATGAGACACGTTCCCGTTTGGGTACTTGCAGCTTTGCATGAGCGAGACACTTTGCCAGCCACCACGGCCTGGAGCCTCTGTAACTGCTGCAGGAGTGTCCTGAAAGGGGAAAGGAGCAGGCATCAATGCACGTCAAGGCCTTTAGCTTTCTTTCATATACCAATGTGTGCCCACATTGCAAACTCACAGGCGCCAGCAACCATTCCTATCATCCAGCTTTATTTTTTCTTAGTTAGGCTTGTAGGAAATATCAACATCTGTTGGGGTCTGAAAGAGTCTCTTACCCGTCCACAATACTTTTTCAAGAGTACTGAATGGAATGGAATTGTATTAGAGGAGAGATGGCCAATGGGTGCCTGTGGATCTGGCCTCCACATCATGTACATTTTCCCTTGTAAGAAAAAATATGTCCCAGTTGTAAGACATTCCACCCTTTAATGGCACACCTCTCTTTTGGATCTAGTATGCAGGTAAGGTGGGAGTGTACACAAGGGATCTCCCAACTCAGTGCCTGTGGGTGCCGCTGTGCCCACCAACACCTTCCCTGGTGCCCACCAAGTATTTTTAGGAAGTAGGCAGGGCCAGGTGGGGATTTTGCCCATCAGCGATCTGATTGGCTATGCAGATTTTTTAAACAGTTGCTTCAGCAGCAGCTGCCACTACAGCACAAGGATCTTCATTGTGTTACTATGCATGCATGCAAGAAAATATTTTTAAACAATATTTGTATTTTAAAAGGCATTCTGCTAAACAGAACTTCTTCCTGAAATGTTGAAGAGTTAACTATTAAAGTTACTCATTACCTCACCACCTGACATTTTGTGGTTGGCTCCGCCTCTTGCGGCAGCCATTTTGTGGTTGGCTCTCTGCCCACCGCCCTGTGTCAGAATTCCAAAGGGACCCATAGGCTTGAAAAAGTTGGGGACCCCTTGTGTACACATTCATATATACCATATCGCCACAGGTGCTCTACAGCAATAGTGCCCGTATCACACAGATATGAAAGTTCTAGATATTTTCAATCCATGGTATAAACACTCTTCCATTTTCTGTTTTTTTTTTAAAAAAAACCCAAACACCACAATTTGAGGAGGAAATAGCAACATGTACAATACATATAAAGCTTTACTACTGTAACACCGTGAAATCTACTGCGTTTATCTTAGTTTGAACAAAAAAAATGAACGGTTTAGTATATTTATCAAGTGGAAGAAAAGTAATGCCTTCATTTAATTAAAACAATCATAAACGTACTCATTGACAAATCCCAGAAGTGGAACAGTGGTAGTCAGTATCAATTAAAAACATCACTTGTGCCATTTTGAAACCTAAGGATATACTCAGACATCTAAAGAAACTCCATCTAAGCAGAGATGTGCATAAACATGGCTTGTCACCATACTCATGCCTCCTGCCCACTTCTTAATCAACTAGGTTCGAATCCAGTAGCATCTTGGAGAGCAACAAGAGTTGGGGGGTATAAGCTTTCGACAGTCAAAGCTCTCTTCATCAGATATTTCTTAATCAAAACACAGCCAAGGATTCCGGGTCTGAAACGAATGGCAGTTCTCCATGACTAGATTTGATGGTACAGAACCTTGGTTTGTTGAGGAAAAAAACTCTGGTTCAGCTGGGTGACTGCAATCACACATCACATGGCAAACTCTGTTGCATGCATCCCAGGGATCTTTCATTCTGCTCCTTGTGAGGAGGAGGGGGAAATCATGCCCCAGTATGGCAGCGACCCACATTCTTGCACATCTTGGCTTAACTAGAGCTTCTTCCAACATCTGAGCACAGCCTCACAGGCTAGATGGAGATGGACAGACTGCCAATGGGAATCTAGTCCACATGAATGCATGCATGCACTCAGTCGTAGGTGTATGGGGGGGGAATGGGAAATAGGGGGGTCAAAAGGTAACCAAATGCTGGACGTACAGTCTGTGGGAATTTCTATGTGACTCTCAGATGTCTGCAAGATAGATATAATGACTGTTCCCAACAGCAATAACTGGAAATGCCTTAGTCATAAGCAAATGTAGTGTTAAGAGACAAAGCTGCCAGTTGTTTTACCCTAAAGGCACCTAATTTTAGTTTTTCACAGTTGCAATAAGAGAAAGAACATGTTGGAAATAGTATGTGGCATCAACACGGTAGTAAACAAAAGAAAATTTTATTATCTTGGCTTAGAAATAGTTTATGGATCTCAGCCTTATCATGCAGAAAAGGAAGAAACTATTTTAATTTAAGAGAAAGACTGGGGGAGAGGAGAACATCCCTCTAATGCAATTGAGGAGTAGCAATACATTTGGATATTCAATTACCTTTTACCATAACAATGAATTCTAATCATACACACCCAGGACACAGTCCAAGACGTATGGCACTCGGTGGGCCTCATGTCTGAGTAAATATGCTCAGGAGCTGCAGCATCATGCTAATTCTAGACATAGTTATCTATCCTGATCCCGCACTCTCCATCACAATAAACAAAAATATCTTTGGAAATGGCAGCAATTCTCAGGGTGACTGCTGTAGTCCGAAGCAGCATCTGGAAGATCCATTCTGACTCTGAACTTTCACTCTAAGCTTCATGGACGAAAAGGAAAGATTTGCAGAGGAGGAGGAGGAGGAGGAGATTGGATTTATACCCCACCCCTCATTCAGAGTCTCAGAGCAGCTTACAAACTCCTTTCCCTTCCCCTCCCCAAAACAGACACCCTGTGAGGTAGGTGGGGCTGAGAGAGCTCTTTCCAGAACTGCTCGAGAGAGAACAGCTCTGACAGAACTATGTCATCCAACAGCCCAAGGTCATCCAACAGCTGCAAGTGGAGGAGTGGGGAATCAAACCCGGTTCTCCCAGAAAATAATCTGCGCACTAACCACCACACCATATTGGCTCTCCTTGACTCACACTCCTTGACTTGGTTTATTCTGTGATTGCACATCTGTACATGCCCATTTCTAAACCCAGGTCGTTGACGGCAAGGTCTTGTCAGAGTTCTATGGAAAGCTTCTCGTTATTTTCCGCGATAGATGTCGACAGAGTATGTGGCATTTTGAAGGCCACATCCTGCAAGCTGGTTGCCTATCCCAACTATTAAGATCACACCAGGAGAAAGTGCCCTCTGGGAAAGGCTATTAATATGTCCATCTTACAACAGGTGTACAACTTCTTCTTAAGAATGCAAGCATCCATTTTACATGATCGCCCATCATATGTGGAGTGTAAAAAGGAATCTTTCACACCAACTTCACTCCGGCTAAGGGCCTAATGTCCCTGGGAATTTCTCCTTGGACCAGTACATTCTTTACTGCAAACAGCTCTCTACTGCACACAAATCCCTCTCCAAAGCATCCCTCAGAATTATAGTAAAGTGAATCTGTACTGTGAGAGATTTCTAACTCCCCTTGCTGAACTATACTTCCCAAGCTTCCCTGGGGGAGAGACTAGATTATATAGATTAACCAGCAATTATTTAGCTAGTTTGTCTAGGACACAGCAGAATGATCCCTTGGGTGGGGCAAGCATCCCAGGCTTTTGGGGACCCCACCAAGGAGCAGCAAGAAGGAGACTGGTCCACCAGCTGCTCAGACAGGTTATGATGAACGGGCTGAAAGTAGCATGAACTTCAAGAGCTGTTCACGTGAGTGGAAGGTACATGATTGCCAGGCATCTGAATGGCTTCTTTGCCTTCCTTACTGGCTTCAGGGGAGGGTATTGTAAAGTAGAGGGCAACAAATGAATATGTTCCAAGACCTGTATTTCCTCACTTGCACTTGTATCTGAAGAAGTGAGCAGTGAGTCACGAAAACTCATATCCTGCCAAAAAAATCTGGTTAGTCTTTAAGGTGCTACTGGACTCTCACTCTTGTCTACCTGTACAGTGAACAAATTTGATATACTCTACATCTTCCTTTATGCCTTGAGTACCTGGGACAGATTAAACTGCATAGCATTCCTTAGGTCTCTCATTTAGTATTGAATTTTCAATGTAATCAAAAATATGCTCTAAGTCCAAAAACCAGCCACAGTCTATTGATTGCCTTCTAGGCCTGAATACCCAACTCTGCAACCCCTTCCCCATGCTCTCACTGCACCTTCAGAATGCCTTATAGGTTGCCTCCAATTTAAACAAGAGGCCGTAAGCATAAGAAAATGTATCTGTGCAGTATTCCATGGGTTCAGCTCTATGGTGAAGGTAGGTCTTTACTGTATTCATAGCCCACCTTTTCCACTGAGATGCAAAACAGATTACACATTGTTAATCGATAACAGTCCACACCAAGAGTTGTCTAATAAGGACAATGTAGGTTGATACAAGTGGGGCCGTGGTGGCTGAGAGGTTAAGATGCTGAGCTGCAGACCGGAAGGTCTGTAGTTCAGCAGTTCGAAACCCTAGTACCACGTGATGGAGTGAGCTTCCGTCGCTGGCCCCAGCTCCTGTCAACCTAGAAAGAAATTGCAAGTAGATAAAGAAAGAAATTGCAAGTAGATAAATAGGTAGTGCTTTGGTGGGAAGGTAACAGTGTTCCATGTGCCTCGGCGTTTAGTCATGCTGGCCACATGACCATGGAGAAGTCTTTGGACAGCGCTGGCTCTTCAGCTTGGAAATGGAGATGAGCACCGCCCCCTAGAGCCGGATTTGGCTGGCTTTTGAGCAAGGGAAACCTTTACCTTTATCAGGTTGATACAATCAATACGAGGAGCTATCCAATGAGCAGTGTCCTAGGCAGGGCTCTTTTTTTTAGCAGGAACTCCTTTGCATATTAGGCCACACACCCCTAATGTAGCCAATCCTCCAAGAGCTTACAGTAGCCCCTGTAAGAAGTGCTCTGTAAGCTCTTGAAGGATTGGCTACATTAGGAGTGTGTCGCCTAATATGCAAAGGAGCTCCTGCTAGAAAAAGAGCCCTGGTCCTGGGACTACTGAAATCTGACAAGAGTGTAGCGTATTAGGCATGACTGTGGATATAATGAAGGAAAACTGTTATTACTTCAATAGAAAAAAATGAACCGACGACAGGGTGATACGTGCTGCAAACTGATAATACCTCCTATACACAGCAGTATAACCCACAGTCTCTTTTCCTTTATAAAGTGCCTTCCTCAAGTATTCTGTTATAGTATATCCCTCCCATACAATTCTGTTTTACATGGTCTGAGGAACGACAGGAGCATGGAAGCCCTCCTGATCTTCTCAGGCGGGCCGTTCCACAACAGAGAAAGCATGCGAACAGGCAGTTGTGGAGCTTACCTGTGCATGCCTCTGTGGCTCTGGCCCGGGCTATTAAACCCTGGCATTCTTATTGCACATGCAAGCAAGGCAGCCTTACCTGTGCATGCCTGTGTGGGTCTAGACACAAGATGCTGGACACAAGGAATGCCACACAAGTAGCTTTTTTCCCTTTAATATACTAAGTCTGGCCTCGTGCACACAACCCACTGTGCTTTCTTATAAAATATGAAAGGGAGCTGCTCACAACTTTTTCTTGTTAAAGAGAAAATATTTTTTTTGAAAGCTACTTAAAAATAGTTGTAGGACATACATCCCCAGAGGTCCCTTGATAGCTAAATGTATATTTTGCCCGTCTGTTTTTAAAATCAATCATCTCCCTAATTAGGATCTAAATGAATTCAAGGACTCAAGAAGTTCAGGCTTAAATTAGTATCTGCAGTGCTCCCAGCAGAGATTTATGTAGACCAACAGAGCCTTCTCTCAGATTTATTAAACAGTGTATTCAACGGGACTGGAGATAAAAGGAGGCAGGCAGGAGCAGAAGATTGAAAAATGTTGTTTGCCCTTTCTTTTCGGTACTGGCAGAAGAGCAAGCCGTCATCCCAGGAATACAAAGTTATTTCATAATCAGTGAGTAACTATATTATAACAGGCAGACTCACAGAGGGAGGGAGGGAGGGAGGGAGGGAGGGAGGGAGGGAGGAAGGAAGGAAGGGAGGAAGGAAGGAAGGAAGACTGGAGAGCAGGATTTTCAGCAGAGAAGTGGTGAAGGGAGATGGTGCTTAACCCTTTCCCTTCCTGCTACTTCTATGCTCCAAACCAACGTATATAGCTTGTTCCCACCCATGTTCATCCATGGTTTGAATCCTCTATGGGGAAAATCCCTTTGGAACACAGAAAGGGTTAAATGACCTCATTGCTTCTCTGCTCAAACCACATCACCCCAATTGAATATGATTTTTTTAAAAAAAGAAAAAGAAAAAGAACTGATTATTGTGAGAGTTCACTACATGCTTGCCAGTAACGCTGCCTCATTCTGGCAAAAAAATTACTTCCATTTGAAAATTTAATTTAATTTTTTTAAAATATTTACACCCCACCTCTCCTTTCTAGCTCAAGGCAGATTAGAATTCAGCTTATTAATAAAGCATTTCCTTTTGGAAACTGTACACTGAAAATGGGAGGGACGGGTTGAGTGAGAAGCCACTTTTTAAAAAGAGAGAGAATGTGAGGGCATTAAGAGTCTCCCCTGCTGTATACTTGATTAAAGGTCACAATGGTTTTGATAAAGCAAATGTGTTCATGGCCATAAAAATTAGCCTGTGGAGAGAGAGCATAAATCCTAAGGCAATGTGACAAAGCAAACTGTACCCTTACACTGTCTGACACATTTTGTGGATGCAATTCAATTGAAGTCACATCCTCAGTTACAACATATAGGTGCTTTAGTGCTCCCCTCTACAAGGGCAGCGCAATCACTTCACAGTTGTGCCACGCAAGAAAATGTTCCCATGCTCTATTTAGTATTTCATTTGACTTCAAGGGTGGGCTAATAGTACTAAGGAACAAAGAAAATCCCCATTTATTAAACTTACTAGTGTTCTTAGATTAACAACACAAGTGTGATGCACTGTACAGAATATAGAACGTGGATCAGGGAGAGCAGATCCCTTCTCAGGCATGAAACCTGTGAGCTAGTCATTGGGGTTTCCCTTCATTTTCATTTTCCTCGCTTGTTAAATCCCTGTTTCGTCCAGGTTTTTTTCCTGTTCTGCATGTATTTTGCTCCCTCTAGTGGTCAATTCAATATTACTCTGGTCTACATCCGGCATAAAACCACACAATCTGCAGGGAGATATGCTGGACATACCCTGATGTAATATCAAATCAACCACTAGATGGAGCAAAACATGAGTGAAACAGGAAAAAAAACCATGAAGAAATGGGAACTTACAAGTGAGGAAACTAAGACTGCGGAAAAGCCCATTCTCAGCCTAACTTACCTCACAGAGTTGAACTCACTCTATTACGCTGTCCCTAACTTTTTGAAGGAATGGACGTAGATGATGGGTCAATAGTTAGTGGGAATGGGACGGGTGAGAGTCAAGTGACTATGGAGGTGTGGGTAAGATGCTTCTGGGGAGGATGATTAAAGCATTTACTAAAGAAGAAGGTCTTGACAAAGTCTGTAGGACAAAAGGACAGCTGCTGGTAGAGGACAGGGCAAGAGAGCTATTCCAAGCATAATTGCCATTATTTTGATGACTCCTGTTGGAAAGTAGAGATATCACCCTGCCAACAAAAGTCCGAATAGTCAAAGCAATGGTATACCCAGTAGTATAGTCAAACCGACGGTATTTCCAGTAGTAATGTATGGCTGAGAGAGTTGGACTGTAAGGAAGGCCGAGCGCCAAATAATAGATGCTTTCAAATTATGGTGCTGGAGAAGACTCTTGAGAGTCCCGTGGACTGCAAGGAGATTAAATCAGTCAATCCTAAAGGAAATCAACGCTGACTGTTCCCTGGAAGGCCAGATACTGAAGCTGAAGCTCAAATACTTTGGCCACCAAATGAGAAGGGAGCACTCACTGGAGAAGACCCTGATGCTGGGAAAGACTGAAGGTCAAAGAAGAAGGGGATGGCAAAGGATGAGATGGATAGACAGTGTTATCGATGCAACAAACATGAAATTAAGCAAACTCCAGAGGAAGACAGGAGGACATGGCGTGATGTGGTCCATGGAGTTGCAAAGAGTCGGACTCAACTGTGCGATTGAAGAACAACAAAAATTGGAAATCTTAAGATTTCTCTACCATTGTTGCTAGAGAGTATGCATTTTAAGATATCACTGTTGAATATGCACATGGATATCCCATAGTTTCTATGCATATCCCTTTTCTTAATACATTTTAAAAAACCTATTGACCCAAGGATCACCAAGTCATTGCAACTAGACAGATGTGAAAACTGTGACCTTATCCGAAAATTCTCATTTAAACTTCTGATGAAACCCAGAACAATTTAATGGGGGGGGGGATGACAGCATGGATTCTTGGGGGGGGGGAATCAGTGAATGGGGGGGAGTCACTACATGTCAATTTCAGCTCTCCTCTGGTTCTCTTGGCACACTCTCCTTTCTCTAAGGCTCCTCTGTTTCCCTTCTTTTTCTCACCAACATCGCAGCAGAAGATTTACCATTTCAGTGGCAGACTAAGCAAAATACAAGTACTTGGCAAAAGACCCTGTTTAGTTCTTGTGATGGAGCTGCCCAGTTTGAGTTATAAAACCATCATCATTTTTAAGAAGCAGTTTGTTTAATAGGTGTGCTGGAAAACATTTTAGATTGATTAAATTTTGTTAAGTGGCCTCATCACTCCTCATCCTGTGTCTGGACCCAACTCTAGTTGGTCTCCCTAAATCATCTTGAATGTAACAGAGGGGGTAGTGATTCATTCCAGACGCCAGTGCTCTGTTACCACTAACACATGCTTACCCTCATACTGGTAACAGAAGGAAGGCCCCTTCCTAAATTACTTGCTAGCCAGTGGCATTCAGTACAATTCAAAAAAGGTGTTCATAGGCTTATCTAATAGAAAGCCCAGATAACTCTGTTTCTCATTTGACTTACTTGGGTAATCTTTGATCCGTAGGTACTGAAAGGCTGAATGAAGAGCCTGGTCAGATCCAGAAAGCCTGGCATACCTTTTCTGCCAGCAAGCCACAGGCGTTCCCCACTATCGCCACTGCATCTGGTGGTGGAAAGCACCATCAGGTCACAGCTGACTTATGGAGACCCTATTGGGTTTTCAAGGCAAGAGATGTTCAGAGACGGTTTGCCATTGCCTGCCTCCACGTCACGACCCTGGTACTCCTTTGAGGTCTCTCATCCAGATATTAGCCACCAGGGCTGACCTTGCTTAGCTGCTGAGATCTGATGAGATGAAGCTAGCCTAACCCACCCAGGCCAGGGCCCGCTGTATCTACAGAGGCAACTAGAGATGAAGTTGGCTTATACTGAGTTAGCAAAACAAGAGGGCTGCACCAGTTGCCCAAACGAAAGGAAGGCAAAGACAAATGTCAACTGTGCAGTAGTTTCAGAGGGGAGCCATACTGGTCTGCAATAAAACAGTTAGATTTTAGTCCAGTAGCACCTTAGAAACTAATAAGAGTTTCAGGGTACAAGCTTTAGTCAAATATCTCTTTGTCAGACGTGTTTGATGGAGCTTTGACTCTCAAACGCTTGTACCCTGAAACTCTATGGTCTCTAAAGTGCAACTGAACTCAGATCTGATTGTAATAGTGCAGGAGGAAAGGGGACATTTATGAATGGAATACTAAAAAAACCCCATGGGTAGCTTTGTCAGGGATCTTCAAGCGTGTTTTATCCACAGCACTTTTCTCACAGCTGCTTTCTGTCTTTTTTTCTGTGGTTCAGCAGCTCTCCCAGGCTCTCCTGGGCCTTAGGCAGAGCTCTTCTTCATCACCTTTAACTGGAGATGCCAGGGATTCATCCTGGGACCTTCTGCATACCGAACAGGTGCTCTACCACTAAGCCATGGCCCTGCCCCACCTCTGTTCATCAATATGATTTCTAGAATGTGAGCCTTCACATCTGAAGGGGGGGGGGACCCACACTGATTCCTTTTTTCTCTCTTTTTTTTGATACTTTGGACTGGGAGCTTTAGTTCATTCATGAAGATAGTTTCAGCTGGTAGCTGTGTTGGCCTATGGGAGTCAGATCAGACAAGTGAGGTGAGAGCACCACCTAGATATGGCAACAGTGAGCACCCCCCCCCCCAGGCATTCACCTGGCCCATAAAGTGTGGGAGTGGATATTAGATGGATACTATGTTGATGTCTTCACCCTCCTGGGGGCAAGGCCGGCAAGGTGGGTCCCTGCCCCAGCAGAAAAGACATGGCCAAGGGCAGTGCTGCACGCACATTTCAGAATTGGCTTGTGGGGTACATTCTCTCTCTCTCTTTTTTTAAAATTAAAGTATTTTTATTAAAGATTCAAGAGGGTACAGAAAAATTATTAACGGTTAACAATTATAGACATATCGTAACTGTCTCAGACAACATGGCTACCATTAATGTTGGAGTGTACAATGCATCCTGGTGTTATACGTGGAGTTAATAAGTTGATCCTTCTCAGAGAGAAGTGAAAAATACAAATTGACACTACAGACAAAATTTAAATGTGGTTTCAGGTAAATGTGGTTTGCAACGTATGATATAAGAAGAATAGCAATTATCTGTTTCTCCAATTATAAATACAGATACAGGGGGATGTTATTTATCCATGCTTTTGGGAACCTAGGCAGCATAATAAAAAGTTGAGACATCACCCTGCCAACAAAAGTCTGTATGGTCAAAGCAATGGAATTCCCAGTAGTGATGTATGGCTGCGAGAGGTGGACTATAAGGAAGGCCGAGCCCCGAAGAATAGATTCCTTTGAATTATGGTGCGGAAAAGACTCTTGAGAGTCCCGTGGACTGCAAGGAGATCAAATCAGTCAATCCTAAAATAAATCAACCCTGACTGTTCCCTGGAAGGCCAGATACTGAAGATGAAGCTCAAATACTTTGGCCACCAAATGAGAAGGGAGCACTCGCTGGAGAAGACCCTGATGCTGGGAAAGACTGAAGGTCAAAGAAGAAGGGGACGGCAAAGGATGAAATGGTCGGACAGTGTTATCGATGCAACAAACATGAAATTAAGCAAACTCCAAAGCACGACGGAGGACTGGAGGGCCTGGTGTGATGTGGTCTGTGGGGTCGCGAAGAGTTGGACTCGACTGTGCGACTGAACAACAACATCAGAGAACAGATAAGAGAAGATCTGATCTGATGGTATCTGAATAAGGAGCACCTTACTCTACTTTGTTGCTTGGATTTTTTTTTTCTCCAATCCTGGCCTAAGTTAAGTGAAGACTATTTTCATCTTTCAAATCTGAGGCTACGGAAAGGATGCCAGTTTGTTTTAGCTTGCTCTTTTTTTTGTCGACACTAAATCACTGTTTTTCTATGCATTAAATACTTTGGCAAATTGATAAGGCCATCCTGCCCTCTTGGCAGGACTTCACAACAGCCGGGGATCTCTGGAGGGACCGAAGACATTCAAAGGTACAAGTGGAAGATTAGGACGATTCAGGACTCCCCACCAGGGATGAGCCAGCTGGGGCTCGGTTTTTATTTTTCAAGTGACAGGGGAAAGAAAAAAATTATATGCTGTCTTTTTAAAAAAGAAAGGGAATGGAGATTAGAAGGGAGGGAAAGAAGGGTAGGGGGTATCTTGTATATGCAAAGTGTGGATTCAGATCCCTTCCCCGCCTTCTCTCTCTCTTCCTCTAATGTGCTCATGAAACATTTCAATTGTCTGACATCTCGTTCCAAGAAAAGCTTGTTTCCCCAACTCTTAATTGCAGGTGGCTTTAAACAAATAATGGGAAGGGCTTAAAATATTTGGAGCCAAGTGAAGGCGAGAAGCTCGTGGACAGATAATTTAATTTAATTTAATTAGTGTGTGTGATTTAATTTAATTAGCATTTAGTTTAATTAGTGGCGCCCAGGAAGGTTAGTCTTGCAAGGGAGAATGCAACCCTTTTGTTGTTCTAGTGCTTGTTTGGATAAAGGACTATCCCTTTTCCTTCGGGGAGGGTGTTCAAAAAACAAGGTTATCTTTTCCAAGTTGGGGATGGCGCCCTACAAGACGTGGAAAGAAAACAGTGCCTTCAGCTTAGATCACACACACACTTCCGCACTCCAATGCTGAAGCACTTGTACCGTACTGAGAATCCGGAATATATTATCCCTCAGTTTTTCAAGAAAATACACTCAGATTGGATGGATGGAAGGATGATATGGAAACACTCATGTAATGTCAAGTACAGACTTGAGGCTAGCCCACAATTCCCCAACATGCTCAGATCGGCCTTGTTAATGTTGGTTTCCCTAGTACCACTTGATTTTGCACTGGGCTTAGTAAATAATTGGCTGAGTATTTGGTTAAGGACAGCGACGGTTGTTCATCTTGGCTGGCGCCCTCTTCTGCTCTCAACATTTGCCTTCCCCCTTTCCCCCTACCCGTGAAGCGACCGGCAATCTGAAATGGGATTAATTCGTTTGCCATCTGATTTAAAATGTATTGTATGATTTTAATTGTTTGATCTAGTGTATGTTTCTATTCATATTGTACATCGCCCAGAGCCCTGCATTAGCAGGGATAGGAGGAGGAGGAGAAGACTGTAAATCAGTTGGGACCTACTAATATAAAGCCCTATTACATAAAAGCAGGGGTTGGATCTATTCCTTAGGTCACCTGGGCTGTGCCATTCATGTTCCATTGCTGATTTTGTCAAGCAGAGGTATGATTTCAAAATGCCCTCCAGGACCTACTGAGTCTGGGTATTAAAATCTGCCACTCACAGGACAATGGCTTAGAAAGGTACAGCTCTGCTTAGGATTGTACTGCCAGTGGTCCAGATTCCCTGCCCTATCCCCTTTTTTTTCCCAATCAAATAATTTCCCTTCCACACACAAGGCTGGTTGCATCAGAGAGGCACCCCATGATGGGAATTTAAGTAACCTGCACAATCAAAAACAGGAAATACAGCTGGTAATAGTACGCAAGCCTGCAAAAGTCCCCCGTACATAGGTGTGCCTTTGACCCAAGACTTCAGTCTTGGAAACAGAAAGTGATCCAGTGCCCTACAGCAATGCCACAGCAGACAGCAAGACATGGAAAGGAAATTGTGTCTTCTTGATTTAGATTTCCCTGGATAACCTCAAAACAGACTCTGCTCCAAAATAAAAGGAGACAGAACAGTGGTATTCAATCCACTTTGCTCACCTACAGCCACTGCACCCGCCTGCCTGCATTAAGAATTTTATTCCAACTGTTATTTAAAGCACCAAACAGTATCTCAGAATCCCAGCAACTAGGAACAGCAATCCAGGTCCTCAGAATAACACAATTAAAATGCAGTGCACGTCAGCCATAGCAAAAATCTCTCTCTCCTCCTATCCCGAGTTGCATTACAATTTAATTTGCATAATTCAGCCCTTCCCCTCAGTCCTTTCAAGCACATTTTCTGCACCACATGCAACTGAAGCATTCCCAGCATCCTTAATTGCTTAACCACGAACTTGTCAGGTGCATAATGTCAGAAATGACCTAGACTTAATGTGCCCAAGCAATGGTTTGCATACGTGGTTCTTCAAGCAGCTGCGGATAGGCCAGTCTCATGCATGTATTGCCCAACCTGGAACAGGACAATTGTCCACAGCACAAGACAAGGGTGGGGAAAATGCTAATAGGCATAGTTTTACTGCTGTTACGAGAAACGCACAAAACTATATTTTTGAAGGATTTAAAATGCAGTCAAGCATTTCGTTCACAGCTTCATCTGTGGGGGGGGAGAACTGAGCGGATGTGAGGGAGGAGGGAAGTAAATAGGCTACAGTTGATGGCAGTAGAGCAAGTCCCAGTGAAAAAAATTCTGAGAGCAGTTGTACACTGTTTTAAGGGAACCAGCGGAAGGGGGAGGGAGGAAGGTCCATATGCAAAAGTAACACCGTGGTACTTTAGCTGACAAATCCAAATCCAAATCACACATTTTAAAATATTGGGACTGTCTGTCAACTTCTTTTTAAAAAGATTTACTGATTAAACGTAACAGAACAAATTCATGTATATTCCAAATCCTCAAAATCCCCCTTTCGAAAAGCCTGGAGGGAGGGAATCAATACTCCCTCTAAGCTGTGGAGTCTTGTGAACAAAAATTCTGCTTTGTGAGCTCCTGGCATTAAAGTTGTGAGTGAGCGATTTGGCTCCTGCATAAATTAGTTAGCTCTGGAGCTATCCTTCCTGAGCTAAGGCAAAAAACTGTGAGCTGGAGGCTAAAAAACTGTGAGCTGGCTCACGATAACTCAGCTTAGAGGGAATACTGATAGGAACCGTTCCTTCCCACATCTCTTTGAACAACTGACATTATTTGCAGCTGGAAAGGCCACTGTTAGTATTATCTTTCCCCACTAATTTGAAAATGTTGTGGGCATACGGGAGCCCAACACTTTCTTTTTGGGTAAGAAAGGCAGCTTTGGGACAGGACAATGTGGGGTGTACCCTGACTTGCATAGTCCAGGCTAACCTGATCTCGTTAGATCTTGGAAGCTAAGCAGGGTCAGCTGTGGTTAGCATTCGGATGGGAGATCACCAAGGAAATTTGGGTCGCTATGCAGAGACCCAAGTGTCGTGTGATGGCGTGAGCTCCCGTCTCTGGCCCCAGCTCCTGCCAGTCTAGCAGTTTGAAAGCAAGAAATTGCAAGTAGATAAATATGTACCACTTCGGTGGGAAGGTAACAGTGTTCCATGTGCCTCAGAGCCTAGTCATGCCGGCCACATTACCATGGAAACATCTTCGGACAGCGCTGGCTCTTTGGCTTGGAAACGGAGATGAGCACCACTTCCTAGAGTCGGATTCGACTGGCTTTCAAACAAGGGAAACCTTTACTTTATGCAGAGGCAGGCAATGGCAAAACACCTCTGAACATCACTTGTCTTGAAAACCATACAGAGGTCATCTTAAATCAGCTGTGATTTAACAGCAAAAAAAAAGTGGGGTATAGGTGTGATAGGGAAGAGTGCTTAACTATTTTTCCCACTTTTTCAAAAAGAATTGCCATTTTCAGCTATGTAACTTCTATTCCTACAACAAATTACACAGGAAGAACTACTGATTAATAAAGCAGTTATTGACCATTATTCTAGATACATTTTAATATCTCCACCTTGGTACTTAAAAATCAAATTAAACGGATTTCAATTTTGTATAAAAGGTGACCAGAATTTTAGACAGCGTTCCCATCACCAAAGTTTACATGACAAAATATATTTGCAGGTTGTCATTTTATTCATTATCATAACCAAACAGACCTTTTCTAGACACTGTCATTTGCTGCTTCTCCGACTGAAAGGCAGCTGTTTTACCAAATCACATCTCACCCACCCCTCCCCAGGGAAAAAAATCACAAGGTCCCGGGGGAACATTTGAAAGGAGAGAACAGGCAGGTAGAGTCAGATTTAGCTCACCCACCTATCCTACCTCCCATTTCAGTTTTAAGCATTTTTTCCCCTTATAAAAGAGATCTGAAACTGGAATTAAATCTGGCTGCAGATGAAGTTGGCTCTGGTGAGCATCTGAAAGGGAAATCTAAGGGAATAGGTAATGTCCCCCCTCTACTGCAGTGGGAGATGAGTGTGGTGAACTCGTGTTCGCTATGGGGGCATCCTCAGAACACGGCCTGTGTGCTCAGGGAAATGTTTTTCCAAACAGACCATCTCTGTGGCCATGTGCATAACAGAGCCGGCAGCAGTCTGCAACAGGCGCCAACCAATTAGTGATCTACGTTGACTGCCAGTCGCACAGGAAAACCACTCCAAGGTCTTATCGTTAGGAACAGATAAACCTCCCTGCTCCACACTTCCTTCCAACCCATACTCAAATGCACTTCCTTATCAAAGTGAGTTTTTTAAAAAAACAGCAGGTTCACTACCCTCATCTGTCACAGTGCCCAAAGCTGAGAGCCCAGGGACGTGACTGGAAAGGGATAAGACATCCTCGATGGAATCTGCTCAGGCCTGACGCACATCACGATAAAAAGTATCAGTCCCTTTCTAGCTCCTGGTGCCTAACTATGCGACTCCATTGCCCACCTACGCCATGAGAAATATCATGCCTAGCAATGGCCAAGCGACGCATAATTCATTGAAATATTTCTACACTACATTCCTTGCCATTCACTCAGCACCCCAAATCAGTAACAATCCAGTTTATGAAAATATACACCATCATTAGCTGTATTTTTTTAAAAAGGCCCAACAGGAAAAACTGTCTAAAAGGGCCAGGTTTTTAGCACAGTGACTAAGGATCATCATTGAGGGAGTCTAATTCTGCCCACTAAATGTGTAATTTCTGAAAATTCTGATACCACCATTGAGGGGGAGTACATGTTTTAGGGGAGGGTAATGGGAATTGGGGGAGATTAAAGGACACCCAATAATTACTTTCTTCTCAAATCTTGGAAGTATTGTTTTTTGCTAACACAATATCAAACGCATCATTTATAACTTCAGTCTGACATATGGCCTTCTTCTGAAAACGTATTCCCAACCACCATTTTAGATCCTACCTGTTTGTGTTCTCCAGAACTTCCACTTTCTTGCGAAGCTCACTGTTCTCACTGGAGCAGAACTCAACCCTAGGACAGGAAAAAGGAATTCAGTGTTTAAAAAGTTCAGTCCAACCGGACCTTCTACTGCCTGAGCTGCTATTTGCAATAAGAGAGAGATATACCACAATCCTTTCATTGAGAAAACCGAAGTTCAATCTACTGTGAAATAACGCTCTCAGCACAATATGAGATTCTGGGGCATGTGAAGGGAGGAAGAGGGGGAGATCTTATTTCACCAGCAAGGATCCTCTGTAAAACAGGCCACTGATTAGTAGAGTTCTCATTACCAGCCACCAGGGGGCACCTGAAACACACACTGTTCCAAGTCTTCCATGTGGGCTTCAGGCATCCCACATGAATTCAGCAAGATGTCTAGTCAACAGCTGGATGCCTTTTGTGAACAGCGCAGTTCCTTCAAATGGAGTCAGATCACTGACCCACTTAAGCCTGTCTGCTTTGAGTAGCGGCCGTTCACCAAGGCCTCAGAGCTTTTCCTAGTCCAGCTACCCAACAGAGGTCCTTTAACTGGTGATATGAAGGTTGAACTTAGGACCTTCTGCATGCAAAGTTTGTGGGTATATCGCTAGCCATCGCTGCAACCTAATTATACAGGTAGGCTGGCAAGCTTACTTTTTCTCCAGGCTGTCCATGTATTCTTTCTTTTTCCTTCTGCTCTCCTGGGCAGAGATCTACAAGAGAAAGGAAATACCATTTATGGCAAATATACAGCATACCACCAAAAACATTAGATTGGGGAGAAAGTCCAAAACTGCAGACTGGTTTTATTTTTAAAAGGGATCTGTAACCAGTTATGGAATTCTTTTCATCTACTTTGGTTGAACAGCCCCCTCTACGTGTTAGATTTATACTCTGGTATCACACCAGTCAGCCCAAGGAAGAGTAGCTATGCATGTGGAGAGGTGGAGCTACTCAGGCAAGAACCGAGTAGGTTCTCGTGCAGTGCAATCCCAGGCAGTGGGATACCCTCCTAGGTAAATTGAAGTCAATGGGCTTAGAAAGGTATAACTCTGTTTAGGATTGTGCCAAAAGGCTGGGATCATTAGCCTTGGATAGACATGTGATCTCTCACACGTTGCATGAGAACAGAGGAAAGTGTGGCACTGCATGCATTTTGCCCCACTTACTAACATCTGCATGTTCAAACTGAATGCCTACAGTGAGCCATATGTGCAGAATCTCTGCCATGCAGTTGGGAAAGCCACAAAAGCCAAGCTCACATCTATGAGTAGAGGGAGAAGGTCTTGTTGAGCAGGTTAAGCTCCCCACATATGAGAAGAAGGGAAGAGATTGGATTGATACCCCACCCTTCACTAGGAGTCTCAGAGCGGCTTACAATCTCCTTTCCCTTCCCCTCCCCACAACAGACACCCAGTGAGGTAGGTGGGGCTGAGAGAGCTCTGACAGAAACTGCTCTTTTTCAAGAACAGCTCTGACAGAACTATGGCTTGCCCAAGGTCATCCAGCAGGTGCAAGTGGAGGAGTGGGGAATCAACCCCAGTTCTCCCAGATTAGTCCGTGCACTTAACCACTACACCAAACTGGCTACACCTGACGGCATCCTTTCACCTCATTTCTGATAACTCAGTTGCCCCCTTTTCATATCTATGAGTACAAGGGCTTGGGGTTACCACCCTCCAGGTGGGACATGGAAATCTCCTGGAATTTTAACTGATCTCCAGATTACAGAGATCTAGATTATGGATATAAATTCCCACCACCAGAGGAAATGTAGCTTCAGAGGGTGGACTCTGTGTCATCACATCACACCCCTGCTAAGCTCCTCACACACACACCCAAAACTCCAGCCATTTCTCGTGTTACAGGGACAGCACTTAAGAATATTTAGGAAGCAAGGACAAAATTTGCCGTGCACCTCCAGCATAGGATGGCCCAGCCTTCGGAAACAGTGTACCCCTGCAAGGGGTACAGTATGACACCGGACACAGACTGCAACAAAGAAGCCCTCCCTACACATTCACTCCTCCTTTTTCAACAATGGGCCTTTGCTAGTTCTAGAATAAAAGAAGGAGTACAGTCTGTTTTTATGAGGAAAGGATATAGGAGTTGTGGGAAAGGTTATCGACACATGCAAGGGAGCTGCATCTGCCTTATTCGTATGCCCGGTATTCCTACAACTGAAAGAACTTTCAGGCCCGGGAGCCAAAGAAGGAACCGGATCAACCCTTAGATTAAGCAGGATCTGATTCTCAGCCAGAATCAGGGCTGAGATGACAAAATGCCCACGGCAGTCAGCTGTGACATGGCCAGAGCTGGTAGCATTTTAATTATTTAACATTTATACCCTGCTTTCCAGCCGGACGGGCTTCTCAACGTGGTTTACCATCATAATCCATCACAATTTTTAATTAAAGCCGGAGGCATGTTGAAAGAAATACTGCAGCATGTGTTTGGATCTGGCAGGACACCGAGAAATTGGGACTGTCGACTGTCTCAAATGTTAGTTCTCCTCTCTCACCCCCACCTTCCCCAGCTGCTTCCTGGCTTCCCTGCCCAGTGGTAAGGGCTTCTGTCCTGGAAATGCACCCAACAAGAATTAACTGGATACTACAGATTAGCTTCGTGGGGAGAGGAGGCCTGGTGGGCCACCAAGAAGCTGGGACTGTCCGTTGGCCAAGGGGACAATGATGAGCGCCAGGTGCTTCATCTCCGCTCTCATCCAAGCACAAGTCTGGCTCCTTTTCAACGATGGCATCGTTAGCTGTATACTGGTGAAAGTGCAAAGTAGCAAACGCTGCCCTGTCTCGAGTGCTGCTGGGTGTCGCCCAGAAAGCTCAGCCTCTCAGAGGAGTTACTGTTTTCCCGAGTCACCATCTGACCATCCCTTCTGCAGAACTAATTATTGCACAATATTATGAAGTAATGCACAAGACTGAGTGCCAGAAACACAACACATCCTTGTACCTTGTTCTTGATTTTCCTACGGATCTTCTTAAGTGCCTTCTCTTCTGCTTTTGTGAGAGGCAGCTTTGTAGGGATAGGGTACCCTTCTGCAATCAGTGTCCTCTTCTCCTCCTCCGTCAAGATCAGAGGACCCGTGCCCTGCAGTTTCTGTGACCACCATGAGGACGAGGGAGAAAAATAAGAATACAATTAAATGTGTCCAAATCCCCTCTGCAATCTAAACCACAGGCATCTGACAGTGACTTCAGATCTCTCCTGTCTTGGATGGGGTTATACTCCCCCTGAAAAGCCAGGTTCACAGCTAGGGAATGCTGCCTGACACAGGGATCGCTTTTAAAAAACCGGGTGGCTGCTATGGCTTGCAGTGAGTTTGCCCAGCTCTGGCTGATGTGCCAGCTGTGCCCATTTGTGGTTCATGAAGATCTAACCACAGTGATCCAGGCCTTAGTTACACCTGAGCTGGACTACTGCAATGCACTCTACTTGGGGCTACCCTTGAAGAGTATTGGGCAATTACAACAGGTGTAGAATGCTGCAGCTAGACTGCTAGGAGCATATGTCCCCAATACTACAGCAGTTTATACTCGCTATAGATCTTCTCCCAAGCTCAGTTCAGGGAGTTGCTTTTGTCCTTTAAAGCACTACAAAGCTTGGGACTGGGGTATCTGAAAGACCGTCTTCTCCCATACAATCCTACCTGGGAATTCAGATTACAGGGAGAGGCTCTCCTGACTGTCCCACCAATCAAAGGGGGGGGGGGTCACTTTTAGCAAGCACACAAGAGAAAGCAGCCCGAGCTATTATAGAACAACCTCCCCAGGTAGGTTCACCTGGCCTCCTCATTGTTGCTCTTTAGGAGGCAGCTGAAGATAGTTTTGTTCAGGACTGTTTGCCGATTTAGTTTTCATTGGCAGTCCCACTTAGAGCTTTTAAACTGTTGACTTTTAATGGGTTTTTTTTATAATTGCTTTTACTGTGTATGTGTGTTCTTCCCCATAACATTTTATCTACATTGTAAGCTGCCTTGAGTTCAGCAAGCAAGAAAGGCGGCTCATAAAGGTTCTAAAGACATAAGCAAGTAAATTGCAAATAGGGGACCAAGCAAAATGTTGGCATTTGCTTCAATGTACATGCAAGCGGCCCTGAAAAAAAGGGCTGGTTCTCCAAAAGCGTTATAAGCATGGCTGCCATGATTATTAATAACCTTAAATAATAAATTTCAGTTTTAAAAATATTGTAACTGTAATATCACCAAGAATGCTTGGCAAACTATTTTCTGGCTTTCTTGGCTGTCGCTGGTTGACCAGCCCTTTCCCTCCCTTTCGCTGGGAGTCCCACAGTGACCCCACCAATACCTCGTGGGAGCCTGATCCTGCCATTCCTAACGGTTCCCCCTTTTTAATCACATCATATGATGTAATATGATGCAGTGCCCTCTTTTTATATTCTTTGACAGGCTGTTGTTCCATTAAACTCTGATTATTCCTTTATGTGGTTTAGTGTTTACGGTATAGTTTTCTGCGTTTTGTGAATTGCTCTATGCATTTCCAGCAGAAAGGTGGGGATACAATTCTCCAGAACAGATCACTACTGCAAGCAGGCCAAGAGGTGCTAATTGCCAGAGCTAAGCTTTTGGGGCACTGATAATACTTGTCTCTACTGGCAAAGTTATCCCCAACATGGTGCCCTGGCACCCACCTGCTTATCCCTGAAGCAAAGAGCCAGTCCTGGCTTTTGTCCTCTTCAGTGGAGCAGAAATCTTCAGAAGACCCCAGGAGGGATCATTTTTGGGTCTGCAAGAAGCACCCATTTGAAAATATCTGCACCCATCATAGAAGAGCACTTTGCTTGGGATCTCCCAACATTTTGAAATTGCCACCCAGAGAAACCATTGTGTGGTGGTGCCCACTACCCTGAGTCAACTTTCCTTAAGTCCTCATAGGTTCAACAAGGCTGAGAACCCTTGTATTAGCACTCCAGATTTAATCTGCTGAAAACACAGATGCCAGATCAGACACCATAATACAGCAGGCAGAGGGTCACACTAGAACCTTAGAGATTCAGGTTCAAGCCCCCAAACTGTTATGAAGCTCACCAGATGACCATGGCCAGTCTCAACTAATACTCCCTCTGAGCTGTGGAGTCTTGTGAGCAAAAATTCAACTTTGTGAGCTAGGGACATTAAAGTTGTGAGTGAGCGATTTGGCTGCTGCATAGATCAGTTTTCTTTGGAGCCATCCTTTCTGAACTAAGACAAAAATGTGCGAGCTGGAGGCTAAAAAACAGTGAGCTAGTTCACACTAACTCAGCTCAGAGGGAACACTTGTCTCAACCTAGCTGACCTCAAAGGTTTGTGGTAACAAAGAGACAGATGAACCATGCATGCTACTCTGAGCTGTGAGGAGGAAGAACAGGATCGAAGCGCACGGGATGATTTTGAGTTTTAAGCTGGATTCCCACAGGAAATCTGTTATCATATCACCGGAAGTTCACAACACACAAAAGCATCTGCATTTTTTAAAAAAACAAAAGAGACCTACATGTGGCGCTGTTAAGAGAGGAGAATTGGTAAGCACTGAAGCCACGCGTGGTGTCACTTTAACAGTGGCTTGTAACTGTGAGGGACTTGATGGTGGAAGGGACCTAGTCGGGCTCTGGCCACCCTCGGAGTCACTGCCATGGCTGCTGGGAGGAGTCGGAGGCATGTGGAGGGTATCCACCACTGAAAGAGACAGAAGGGGCGGGGGGAATCAAAAACTGTCTTAAAGCATTGGGGGGAAATGCAACACAACACATAATGACTGGAGGCAGATGTGCTTCGAACAGCTCGGAAAGTAAATAATGACTCTGTGGGGGAATACGCCTGTTTGAATACACAAACGTCAGAGAAGTAAAGATACTGAAGGTACACGTACTGCGCAAAATTTAAACTAGTTCAAACATTGTAGTTTCCCCAACACACACAAAGGAACCTTGGGAACCATTATTAGAGGAAGGGATTCAATTCATTTTTTTTAAATCCAAGGGCCATAAAAAAGTAGAATTTTATTACAGTGTCAACGAATCCTCTGTTAACCTCAGAATTATCATAACTGGGAAAGGACAGCATCAAGACCCCGTTTAGGTTTGTGCGAGAAGGCTATTTTGACAAAAATGGGAAAAATGGCAGACATACGAATTAGCATTTCAAAAGTGATCTGATCTTAAGGAGGATCTGCCCGTGATGAGTGGACCACCACAGATCCATTGTCCAAGCCCTATCATTCATTTGCAGCTTTTTAGCCATCAGTGTCTTGGAGAAATAAGAATATTTTCTTCAACTTGGCTATCATAGCAACTGATGCGTTTTAAACTCCAGGATTGTTGAAAATATTTTCTTTGGGGAGAGGAACATCCTTCCTCCAACTCTTCCCTCTAACAAAAAGGTCAATTATTCAGACATGTGTAAAGATGTTAAGTCTGTAATGCCACCCATCAATCAGTTGTGAAATACACAAATAGTCCCAAAGGAAGAAAAACCCCACATCCATCTGACTGACTGAATCATTTCTTTATTGCTACTGATTCCCATTGACAAGGAGGAGGAGGAAGAGGAGGAGATTGGATTTATACCCCGCCCTTCACTCAGGAGTCTCAGACTGGCTTAAAATCTCTTTTCCCTTTCCCTCCCCACAACAGACACCCTGTGAGGTTGGTGGGGCTGAGAGTGCTCTTTCAAGGACTGCTCTTGAGAGAACAGTTCTGAGAGAACTTGTGACAGACCCAAGGTCACGCCAGCAGCTGCATGTGGAGGAGTGGGGAATCAAACCTGGTTCTCCCAGATTAGAGTCCGCACTCTTAACCACTACGCCAGACTGGCTCTTCCCTCTAACAAAACAAAACAACTCTAAACACTGACTGTAACTATATCCCTCCCTGTCTCATGGGCTCATGGCAGATTACAGCAATTCACCTCTCCCTCTCCCTCCCTCCCCACAGTGCACTTCCAAGCCAAGGATCCCTAACGGGGGGGGGGGGGGCCTGTGGACACCATGGCCCCTGCCGACACTTTTCCTGGCATCCGTCAAGCGCTGTTAGAAAGTGAGGGGGCTAGGTAAGCAGAGCTTCTGATTGGCTGTGCAGATTCAAAGGCATTCTTTTAAAAAGAGTTTCTGCCTGAAATGTTAAAGAGCTACTATCAGTGTGATGCATAACCTTGGTCCCTGACATTTTAGGGCTGGCCTGCCTTCCATAGCAGCCTTTTCGTGGTTTGTGCCCACCACCCTTTGTCCGAATTCTAAAGGTGCCCACAGCCACAGAAAGTTTGGGGGACTCCTGGTCTAAGAAATTAACACCTTGAGAAAACAAATGAGGGTATCCCCCAAAAAAACAACTCTTCCCATTCACCGGACTTTTTGTTGCTGCGGTTTCTTCTTTTATCCCAACATGCGGTTCTCACAACAGAACCCCTTCGGATAACACCACTCTTCCACAGTCCATCGTACTGAGGGGAAATTGGGACAAGCAACTAACCTTCCTTGGAAGAAAGGTTCAGGAACTGATCCACTTCATGAGGCTCCAGTTTGATCTCTGGGAGAGCTTTGTGATTCAGTGGCTTAGCCTAGAGGGCAAAAGTTTGGAGAGAAATCAGACACCATCATCAGGACAGAATCCTTCTGAGAGATCAGACACCAGCATCAGGACAGAGTCTTTCCTGCTTCCTATCTTCTTAACAAGCAAGAAGACTGCCACGGAAATATCTGTCTCTGTCAGTAAATATGAAGGCATAGACAGAAACAGTGAGACGTGGACCAGCCTGAGAGTTTAAATTCATCAGCTGCAAACATACATAGATTGGAAAGTCAGACCAAAATGGCAAAATGCATCTTTTAAAATGAATATCCATCCTGTTAAATCTGAGATGTTCAGCTCTCTGGCAGCTGTCAGTCTGCAGGACAGAGGAACAATAACGGATATCACAAAGGAGCAACTGGCACTCTTGGTCACATATCTAGTCATGTCCAACTCCCACTGAAAGACTGCGATCAGTCTTAATAACCCAGGCACTATAAGATAAGGCACATTACGTTGGCTGGACGATGGCCTTAGCTAGCAGGATTGCTTTTAATTCTCTCTTTCTGAAACACACAGTCCCCTTTCCTTCATATCCCCTCCTCCCTCTCACTGTACATGTTTAAAGAACAGAAGACACTGTGAAGGGAAACCGCCGCTGTATCAGCATTTAAAGCATCATTTAAAGTGGGGCCCAGATTTAGAGGCATCTAGGCCCAACTTTTCTCAACATATGCGAGTACGACCACAGCACCAACTTTATGTGTTTTATTAAGGATCGTGAGTCACACTGACAGATATGCCAGGAAGCTTGAACTGACTGTAGTTCCCTACTGCAGATGATAAATGTTGGAAGGGAAGGACTTTGCACTGTCTCTTACGTCAGACTCTTACGGAAGACTACAAAAGAGCCAGAGAGATAGACAGGACATGTGAATCTTTCCTATCAACTGCTTTGCTGCTATCCTTTTGAAGTGCACATGGCTGCTCTCAGGGAATCCTCCTTCCTTCAAGACCTTCTCTCCCTTCTCCTCCATCTTGCCATCGTAAGAGCTGGTCGTGCTTCCTGCATCTCCACCCATCCTAATTAGAGTAGATCAGAGCCCTGTCTCTACTCTACCCTGTCTAGAAAGGAGGTGCTTACAATAAAGGACCATATTAGTTTGCTAAAAGAAAAAAAAGAAGAAGAAGAGATTGGATTTATACCCCGCCCTTCACTACCCAAGGGAGTCTCAGAGTGGCTTACAAACTCCTTTCCTTTCCCCTCCCCACAACAGACACCCTGTGAGGTAGGTGGGGCTGAGAGAGCTCTGAGACAACTGCCCTTGAGAGAACAGTTCTGACAGAACTATGGCTTGCCCAAGGTCATCCAGCAGGTGCAAGTGAAGGAGTGGAGAATCAAACCCAGTTCTCCCAGAAGTCCACGCACTTAACCACTGCACCAAACTGGCTCTCAAAAAGCCTCTGTGAGTAGCTTTGTTTCTTCAACAGCACACGCATGCCAAGTAATTCAGCTGTGTTACATGCCTTCAGCACTCTACTACAGAGCCAACTTCAAGTGTTTTATTATATTTTTCTACCTGGGAATTGAGATCACAGGGAGAGGCCCAACCAAAGACCAGAGAGTACACCAGAGAGGGCCTTTTTAGGGGCAGCCCCAAGATAATGGAACAACCTTCCCAATCTTTAGGAGGGTGTTGAAGGCAGTTTTATTTTGGACTGCATTTAGTGAAAGAACAAATTTAGAGCCCAGGGGTACCCTTAAGACCAACAAAGGTTCATTCAAGGTATGAGCTTTCATGCGCAAGGCACACTTTTTCAAAGATGCTGACCATCTGGATCTATTTGCATTGAGTGAAGTTTAGTAGCAGTCCTGAGTTCTGATTTTAAACTTTGGTTTTTATCTTTTTAATGTATTTTGTGGGTGTTTTATCTATGCTGTAAGCCCCCTAGAGCACCATAAGGAAGGAAGGAAGCTAATAAATGTTTTAAATAAATAAGAATAAGTAAAATTTGTGTATCATGCAGACAGATGTGCCAGGAAGACCGGACTGATTATGGCTCCCTACGTCATAGTGATACACACATATCTGACACTGTTTGAAATGTGCAAAGCAACTTTGAGATCCCTACCCTGCCCCTTTCCAAACAACCTCTGGTAGCAATTCCAGAGGTTGACATCTTCTGGAACATTCACCCTCACCACCCAGTGATGTCATTCAGTTGCCTAATGAGATCATCGAGCACCGTACCATGCCATCCTCCTGCAGTGGAGACTCTTCCCCCTCCAGGGCCATAGCACTCGTTGTGGCAGTGAGGCTGACAGAGGGAGCGAGGCCAGGTGCTGCCCCCACAGCAGGTTCCGTCTTGATGGGGGCTGAGGCCAGATCCGAACCCAGGCCCCAGTCTTCGTTTTCCAGGTCAGCTGGAATGAAGAGCAAAAGACGTTAGGAACCAGGGCCACAACAGGCAGACTTCATAAAAACAGGTGGGGAGGGGAAAAAAGGAAAGAGAAAGAAACCCAAAACCAAAGCAAATCCCAGCTAAGGACAGGAAGCCTGGGGAGAGATCATTTAACACATTTAAACAAATCTTTTCCCCACCTCCCCTCCCAGGAGTTTTCTTATTACAGGAACCTGGAGCTTTAAGCGGCAGTCCAAACAGAGCACCGAGGTGTAGGGGGAGTGGGCTGGTGGGCAGAAAACAAGGTAATTATCAAAAGCTAACCAACAATCGTTGCAAACCGAGACTAAGCAAGGCATTAGACAAAGCAGCTGGGGGGCTGAGCAACTGTATGCACCAACAAACGCCTGCGTTGTTACCTTTTTTATTAACGGCTCTCTGTCTGTCCTGCTATCAAGGCTTGAGTGAAAAGCCTTTAAAAAGCATGACCCCTTTATTATGTCAATATTAGGTCTTCCCCCTTAGAGATGAATTCATCAGGATATGTGATAAAAGAGAGAAAAATGGGGAAAGCCAAATCACACTGGGCAGTTTTATACAATCATAAATAGGGATCTATTGCTTATATGTTTAGCATTTATTTGCTTTTAAAGGGACATAACTAGGGTTGTCAGCTCTGGGTTGGAAAATACTTAGCTATTTTGTGGGTGGAGCCTGAGAAGGGCAGGGTTTGGGGAGGGGGGACTTCAATGCCATGCAGACCACCTTACCAAGTGGCCATTTTCTCCAGGTCAACTGATCTCTGTTGCCTGGAGATCAGCTGTAATCCCAGGAGATCTCTGGCCACCACCAAGAGGTTGGCAACTCACATAAGCCCCTCAGATCACAGTGGGACGGGCATTTTTAAAAAATTAAAATTCAGTTCAAGAATAGCCATGGTGGATCAAATTAAATCTCCACCTTGCCCAGTCTTCCACCTCTAAGCAAGGCCATAAAAGCAACAATGCTCCTTTTACACTTCTAGCAACTGCAATTCCAGAGACAGAGCATCTCTGAACATGGGAGTTCCATTTCACAATCACGGCCAGCAGTCACAGAGAGCCTTCCATCAATTTTTCAACGTGTATCACTCAGGAACTATATTGAGACACTGTATTTGTCGCTGTCTTTGCTGGCAACTTCTTTCCACCAGAAATATGATACCCAGAAATGATGAACGGCTTTGCCTGTCTTGGCTAGAGGGGATATTTATACATCAGCAGAATTAATATCCTAGGAGTTCCAGCCACAAAGGCAGAGAGAGAAAAACTCAAAAATCCAGAGCAAGGAGCCCCACAGCCTCCGGCTCCTGCAGTCCTGAAATGAACAGCATGGAGAGAAGAGGGGAAAATAACACGGCTTTGATGCTAGTAATTACTTTGTGGTGTAATCTTAACCTCCCCTGCTGCTAAGGCAAGATGTAATTTGAATAAGAGACAAGCCGGGCCAAAAAAGATTATGAACAAAAATAAATATGTATACATCCTGTAATCAGATGCTCCAAAACAGTAATCCAAACTCTGCCAAGAAGGGTAACCTATTTTTTTTAATCATAGCAGGGGTTTTTTATAGCATCTATATGTTTAAAGAGATTCTTGGCCCTTTTAAAAAATATATATAAAAACCAACACATTTCAAGGAAAAGCCAGTCTCACCCTACGCAAACTATGTCAGAGACTGGTAGAAACTTTTCTCCTCCCCTGTAATCATCTCTCTCCTCTTTGGCACACTCACACATACCCAAACTAGGGCTTGTGCACAAGTTACAGCTTAAAACAGGATTGCTGCATGATTAATGCATGGGT
Source organism: Lepidodactylus listeri (assembly GCA_029233225.1). Lineage (NCBI taxonomy): Eukaryota > Metazoa > Chordata > Lepidosauria > Squamata > Gekkonidae > Lepidodactylus > Lepidodactylus listeri. The sequence goes on from JARCFY010000008.1 coordinate 28,641,774, forward strand.
ACATGGTGCTCAAATAAGAATGCAAGGGGCCAGATGTGACATGGAGTCAACAGGCCATCCAAGCCAGGTGAATGGAATATCAGCAGTTTTTAGAATCTCGTGATTCAGGGTACTGTTAACTCATTGGCTGTGGCCACACACACTAAATAATCCACTTTCAATCCACTTCCCAACTGGATTTTGCCAGTTCACACACTAAAAATCCAGTTGGAAAGTGCACTGAAGGTGAATTGAAACTGGATTATTTAGTGTGTGTGACCGCAGCCATTGTGTTGCAGAAGTTTGGCATAATCTAGCTCATAAGATGAATCAAGTCTAAACTCATCATGCCTGGCTGCATTCGGAACCAAGCACAATTGCCCCTAGAGTTCTTCTCCAGTTCAGATGGTAAGCCAGATGGGTGTGCCATCCTCTCTTGATACATGGGGACACTGCAATGGAAATATTCCAGGCAGCAGAGACCCTGGATCGATCATCAGCATGGGTCATTACGGGCTCTGGAAATGACACTTCCTAAGACACCTTGCGCCTGGGATGCAGCATACACAACCTATGGGACACAAGCCACAAGGAAATGCTCCTTCTGAGCATACCCTATCAAAATGGATGGGAACAATGAAAGAAGAAAAGTTTGTGCCTTATGCACCATAATGTTTTGGTCTAGGCCTATTTATCTGAGATCCCTTAAGCAGAGATACCAGGGACCTTATTATCGTGCAAAACATATGCTCTTCCATTATCGTGCAAAACATATGCTCTTCCAAAGAGCCGTAGCCATAGTCAGTCTTCAAGTCAAAATAATCCCCAGTCTGGCTTGGGCGTTGAATTTTTTTCAAGTGACCCATGGGACACGTTGCCTCTGGCACCACTGGCTTCACACCGCTTTATGCTGAGGTCAGCCATCGCTTCTGTGGTGAGCTGCACATTTTAAAGAACTGATTTCATGAGATTCCCCCCCCCCCCAAAAAAGCAGGGGAAGCCTGAACCATCGGTCACACCTTGGCTCTCAAGACGTAGTGTGGTACAGAGGACAAGTCCCAACTTGGCTTGAGGGCTCAAATGCCCCTTCAGCCATGACACTCGCTGGGTGGACTTTGGGCTAGTTCTCAACTTCAAAGGATAAAATGGTTGCTTAAAATTCTCATATGCCCCCTGGACTGCTTGGAGGAGGGACAAGATGCAAACTAAACAAAGACAAGAAATGGCAACGGACCCTTCCAAGACACAGAGGCATTCCTTCATCTGCCTGCCTGTCACCCATTTCTGCCTATCAGCACATTACGAAGACACATTTCCCGGCTTCTTTTGTACATACAGCAAAACAAAGGGGGGGGGGGGAGATGAGCAAATATCATAAGACATCCTCCAAATTCTTCAGGGATCCTTGGTTAGCACACGTACAATTTGTTAACCAAGTCCCGCCTTGCTCCTTTTTGCTAAGCATTTCAGGGTGTTGCTGTGAATAAGCACTCCTCTGTCCTCAGGGGAAGTTTCTCTGGCGGAACACACAGGCCCCCTTTTCACTGCCTCGTAATGCTAGCCTCCAGAACCACAGCCCCTCCGTCCCACCAGGTGAGAGGCGGCATTCATCTATAAATAGTTCCTTTTGCAGCTTTGCGACTGGGGGGTGTTTTAACTCCCACCCTCCACTTTGCTCCGGCCACTGCTACAGATAATGAAAGACAAGCTGTTGGCATGTCTTTGACAAAGAAGGCACTGTGCAGCAACCCAGCACCGCAATCTCTTTCAGAGGCTAACCATATGGGATGATTAAACAGAAAGGGAGTTGAAAGCACAGGAGGATGTGTGCGGTCTTTTTTTAAAAAAAGGTTTCTTTGTTCTGATAGATAGTCACCAGTTTGACAGGCAAGGCAAGGCCTCAGTTTGTGCTGGGGGGGGCCAGCCCTGGAACCAGTTTTCTATATCAGGGTTTGTTCCATGAATGTGTGAAGTAATATTAAAGAGCAGTTCCTCTGGGAATGTACAAACTGCCCCTCTTCTCATCATTGTCTTTCATAAAGTATCCCCATGCAGGGCTTCCAAGACAGGTGATATAACTTCCAAGCAAGCCTGAGCCCCAATATCCACCATACTGTTTAGAAATTAAGGTTTGGGCAGGTCGAGTTCTACAGCCCAAGAATTTCTCAAAACTTTCAGCTTTTTAAATGACAAAAGTTATTCCCTGCCAGTGGGAGAACTTTTTATTCTTCCAGAGCATTCTGTTGCTAAACTAAAAGCTACACTCTGCTGCAAAGGGCAAATCCAACATGAAATTGCTATACAAGAACTCATTAACAAATTCAAGATCATTTAACCTTTAGATCAGGGGTGGCCAAACTTGCTTAACGTAATAGCCACACTGAATAAACGTCAGATGTTTGAGAGACGGAAGACATAAACAAATATTACATACACGTTTTTATTGAAAAATATGCAAATTTGCTTTTTATTAACATTAAATTAGACTGTGTGAAAGAGCCGCATGTGGCTCCCGAGCTGCAGTTTGGCCACCCCTGCTCTAGATCTTCACTGGGATTATATGCTAATATCTTGAATATCTTTAAACTGGCTTTAGAAAGCCAGTTTGGTGTAGTGGTTAAGTGTGCAGACTCTAATCTGGGAGAACTGGGTTTGATCCCCCACTCCTCCACTTGCAGTTGCTAAATGACCTTGGGCAAGCCAGAGTTCTCTCAGAGCTGTCCTTGAAAGGGTAGTTTCTGTCAGAGCTCTCTCAGCCCCACCTACCTCACAGGGTGTCTTTTGTGGGGACGGAAAGGGTAAGGTGTTTGTAAGCCGCTCTGAGACTCCAAGTGAAGGGCAGGGTATAAATCCAACATCTTCTTCTTTCTGTAATTTCCTATAACATCTGCTTATCTTGAACTAGATTTTATGCTAATCCTACTTTGCCTAACAGCACTTGGGGATGGCTTTAAGCTACTCTTGTTTTAAACTGGCCTCTTTGTAATATCTCTGCACACACACCCTTTCTGTTGCAGGTAATAAGAGCATCATCAACCTAATGGATATACATTCTAATACACATAATGAAGCAAAATCCATCTCTCTTCACCTTAGCTGGTATACATTTCACCTGTCTCCAAAGTACCACCCAATTCCTGTTTCATTTTGCTGCTACAGACTAACATAGGCTGAGGACAGACTGGCAATCTGGAGCAGGATGAATGTGGAGGCAACTGCAGCGGGGGGAAAACTCCCCGGGGCTGGCCATTCACACTGGCCAGTGTATTGCGCAAGGATGCTGTTACGGAGGGTTCAGACTGCTGCGGAGTGGCCCCAGGTGGGCCAGCCTCTGCAGCGCGTGATAGGGCTGTTTCGGCAATTTGCGCATGTGCGCATGCGCTTATGTGTGCATGTGCGCATGAGCGCTCATGCGCAAACTGGCAAAACACCGCGTTTGCACTGCTGCCTCCGCTTGCCTCCCACCTTCTTCCGGTTCACACTGCCTGGAAGCGGGAGGCAAGCGCAAGATGGCCTCCGGACACCGGTTTCTCCCGGTGTCCTTCTAAAGCGCAAGAAACCCGGCTTCAAAGCGAGTAAGTGCGGAAGGGAGCCGAGGGACAGCTGCGCATGTCTGAATGGGCTCCCTTCCCCTGCTTCCCAAGCGGAACTGTCCCGGGGCAGATTGCCAGTCTGTCCTCAGCCACAGTTACCTATCTGGAACCCAGGGAGAACATGTCGATATGCATTCTGGTAGTTGTACAGTACTCACTGACTCAACTTGAAGATTCCTTGGCCTGACAATCTGAATCGAACAAAGGACCATAACTTTGTGGTTTTGCATCTGTTTGCAGACTTGGCAGGGCAGCTTCTGTACTTAGAGGGGCCATTCTCTTCTTCAAAGAGTGGTTTGAGAGCCAGATTAGGGTTGCCATCTTGAATCTGGAAAATTCCTAGAGATTTGGGGCAATCTCTGGGGAGGGTGAAATTTGGGGAGAGGAGGAAGTTCAGAGGAGATGTGATGCCATGGAGTCTACCCTCTGAAGTAGTCTGGAGATTAACCGAAATTAAAAGACATAAGAGAAGCCTGGCTGGATCAGACCACTGGTCCGTCTAGTTTGACAACGTGCCTCTCACATCAGCCCACCAGTTAACAGACCACTCTCACGCATTGTCCTTTTTGTCACTCGTTTGTCCCTATTGCTTCAGGGTTCCCCCCCCAATGTGTTTTGGTCTCTCTAGTAGTCCCAGAGGGAGCAAAACACATGTGGAAAAGGGGGGGAAATCAAAGCAATAGGAACAAATGAGTGACAGGAGTGACAATGCGGAAGTGGCCATAGAAGCCAAGGCTCAGTGGTGTCTCCTACCACTGGTATTCAGAGGTTTTCATCCTCTGAATGCAAACATAATTCCTGGAGATAGTTTCAGGTAGAACCACTAGATTAGAGTCCAATGGCAGCTTAGATACCAACAAGATTTTCGGGAGAAGAGCATTTGAGAGTGAAATCTCCCTTCATTAGACATGTCACTGAGAAAGACCACTGAGCGCCTTCTCGCTGGAGGCTATGCAAGAGGAACTCCTGCAAGCCATATTATGAGAAACAAGTTCCAAGCACCGACCTGGTCCACAGCTACTTAGCTTCAGCAATGCCGGAGCTCAATGGTAAAGCACATAATTTGCACTGATGAGACATCTCTAGCACCTCCACTTACAACTAATCAGTCAATCTTTATTACAGCCCGCAAGCCATACAGAAGCAGAATAATGTTCATTACCTAAAACTATTTCTCTACATATAAATTTTCAACCTACTACATCAGACAATGAGAAGGGTTAGGGGCCGTGTTCCCTCTAAGCTGTGTGAGCTAGCTCAGTTTTTTAGCCTCCGGCTCACACATTTTTGCCTTAGCTCAGGAAGGATGGCTCCAGAGCAAACTAATTCATGCAGTAGCCAGATCGCTCGCTCACACCTTTAATGCCAGTAGCTCACAAAGTAGAATTTCTGTTCACAAGACTCCACAGCTTAGAGGGATCATTGGCTAGGGGTTATCAAAGCAAATTATACACAAGACATTATCTTGGGCCATATTTTCATTGCAGAGGGCAGAAACTTAAGCTATTCGTACAGTGACTCTTTGGTCAACCCCGGCCAATAAAAATTTTCAGAGTCTTCTGCTCAGAAAAACAATATTTTTATCAGCCAAAACAGGTTCTAATACATCTATGCATGCTTGAATATAAAATCTACATTGAGATAATACATGAGATAGTGATTCAACCAGCTAAAACTAGGAGATGTAGCGGGGATATGAAGAAAGCCCTCTCTGCTGCCTTCAATACCAAAATACCAATCAGAATACTAGGCTAGATGAAGCTGATTCACATTCAAGCAGCTTCGATACATTAAGGTAAAGTAATGGGTATACAAAAGCATTAACTGGGTGCATATAAAAAGTTAGCATCCTTTAAATAAGAATTTCACAATTACGAAGCAGCTGTGCTGTGCTGTAGCTTGAGCATTATGTACAAATCCCAAAGAGAGATGTAATGTTAAGTGTGAAATCCTTCTCCCTCACTCACCACTTGAAAACATGTTTTGTTTTTGAATGGGTATGGGCAGGGCTTTTTTGTAGAAAAAGCCCAGCAGGAACTCATTAGCATATTAGGCCACACCCATGACAGCGCAGCTCCCTCCCAAGATCAGCTTCCCCAGGTGCCCCACGGCTGCGGGGCGCCTGTGGAACCCGAGGAGGGGAGTCAGTTTAAACTGCCTTCCCTCCCTGGATCGGCTTGGCCTCCCCAGGCACCTCGTGGCTTGCAAGGTGCCCGGGGAACCTGGGGGGGGGGGGCTGTAGGTGTGGCCAACTCAGAAGCCAGCCAGAACTGCATTCCTGATCAAAAATATCCCAGGGTATGGGTATATGCTTTTTTAAAAAATGTTTTTCCTGTCGAGTCACAACTGGTTTATGGTGACCCTCTGGGATTTTCAAGGCAAGATACATTTCAGAGGTGGTTTGTCATTGCCTGCCTCCTCTGGTATTCCTTGGTGGTCTCCCTTCCAGTGTTCCCTCTAAGCTGAGTTAGTGTGTGCTAGCTCACAGTTTTTTAGCCCCCGGCTCACACATTTTTGTCCTGGCTCAGGAAGGATGGCTCCAGAGCAAACTAATTTATGCAGCAGCCAAATCGCTCACTCACAACTTTAATGCCAGTAGCTCACAAAGTAGAATTTGTACTCACAAGACTCCACAGCTTAGAGGGAGCATTGCTCCCTTCCAAATACTAACCACAGCTGATGCCGCTTAATGTCCAAGATCTGGTTACCCTGAACCATCCAGGTCAGGGCCAAAATGCTTTAAAATACCCTGATTAGAACTTGGTAGTGCTTTAGTTCCCCACCCCAACCTAATGCAATCCTAGTTAGATACTCATCATTTAAAGAATCTAAGATTGCTGGATGCAGTCATCCATAGAGGTACCATCCATTTTTAGAATTTATTAGATAATGACATTGGCTCTAGCAAAGGACAGCTTTAGTTTGGAGGCTGATCTGAATGTATTTTAACTAAGAGTCTTGTGTGCAAAAAAACAGTAAAACTGCTAAGCATCAAAGTGAGATCTGTTACAAAACAAGCTGTGGCACGTCTAGTGCTATACTTGAGAATCTGGGTTTAAAAACACAAAGCAGGGCACAGGTGTGAACCTAGAATAATCACAAAAACATCACCCTAGGGGAGGGGGAGGGCCTTTTCAATGGCAGCCTCCCTACTGCAGCCCAACTGGTGCCAAATCTGCCACCTTTCCGGTGCCAGGTTAAAACAGCTCTCTTTACAGAGGCCTTTAAAGATCTCCATGATTACTCAGGGGCCTGGCACGATTAATCAAGTGCCTTGTTAACTGTTTTTATTATCTATTAATGCTTTTAATAGACAATAAATAGACTTGAGCAGTGGCTCAAGTGGTTAAGACGCTGAACTGCAGTCCAGAAGTTCAGCAGTTCGAGACCCGAGTGCTGCACGACGGAGTGAGCTCCTGTCTCTGGTCCCAGCTCCTGCCAACCTAGCAGTTCAAAAGCAAGAGATTGCAAGTAGATACATTCAGTGGGGAGGTAACAGTGTTCCATGCGCCTCGGTGTCTAGTCATGCCGGCCACATGACCACGGAAACGTCTTCAGACAGCACTTGCTCTTCAGCTTGGAAACGAAGATGAGCTCCGCATCCCTAGAGTCGAATTCAACTGGCCTTTGAGCAAGGGAAACCTTTACTTAATGCTTTTATGTATTTAATTTAATTTTTAATTCTTAAGGTTTTTATACATAGTGTGTTACTGTTTATATTGTTGTAAACCACCAAGAGAGCTTTGGCTGTGGGTGGTATAGAAATTTAAATAATAATAATAACAACTGTCGCCGCTACCACCCCCCCTGGGTATCAAGGTGTTGGGGGGGAAGGAATGTACCAGATTCTGCGTAACGGAAATTATTGATATGAAAAAAACTCCTTTAAAAAGCAACCTCTTCTACATGTCTTTGGCATCTGCCTTTTCGAGATATCTCAGCCTAATTAAGAATTTGACCATAATCATCATATATGACAACCGAATTCCTCTATGAAAATCTATCTGATTCTGTGTTGCTATGGGAGCTAGATTTGACTTCCACAGATATTCTCAAAAAAGAAAGAAACTTTGCATTTTAAGAAGCAGCAGCAGAACTGAATCCATATGGAAGGGGGGGAATATAAATGGTATGCCATTTCTTACACCCTCACCCACCCCCAGCCTCACCAGACGTCTGATACGCAGGCGTCTTCCCTTGGAGCAAGAGATGTGTTCAGTGATTCACCAGAAGAATGATTCACAGTAAGACTTAGGGGTCCCAGAGCGTCGATGCCGTGAATGCCTGCCCACTCCCAGTAGAAAAACCACACATAAATAGAAACCAAATGTTAAGTTGCAAAACTAGTTAATGACTGAATAATTAAACACGTGCAAAGTTAAAAGGCAGCTTTGTAACAGAGCAATGGATGCTCTTGAATAGCAAAGCAAGTTCAATTAAATATTTTGCTTTACATTGGATTTCAAAAGTAAATACTACAAGCAGGGAACTGCAAAGTCTCTTTTCTCAATTGGCACATATATGTGTATATATATATATTCAGTTTCCAAAGACATTTTCTCTAAGAAGGAAATGTTTGCACTTTAAGAAGCAGCAGCAGAACTGAACCTATTTTCCTTTTTTTTAAATCCTTATTCCTTTTAAAAATATATTAAAAATCAAACTTGCAGTGGCATTTTAAGCAATATCATGCTATTTAATGACACATTTGTGTATATCTAATATCTACCTATCTACACACACACATACACAACCATATGTGTTATCAATTCTAATCAGATTGCCTGATATTCCTTGGTTTATTGCAAGTTTTTTAAAAAAAAGGAAAATTGCCTTGATGAATCAGGCCAAGATCAAAAGCGTGGGGCTAGGATCTGGAAGTACAGTCGCCAGACCGCTGTCGGAAATATCACCCCCAACTGGCCCAGAAGTGACATCATCACATCGCCGACGCGCTAGTTTTTGGGCAAAACTCCATGATAAAATCTTGCATCCCTGGGGCTTGCGAAATGGTCACCCCATTCCTCCATATATTTCCCAAAGACATCATGTAGAGGTGTGAAGGCCACTGCACTGACGGTTGGGGCTGAGACCATGGCATTGTGGTCATTTGCTCCAGTTCAGACTCATGTGGAACCTGGCCACGTGGTAAGCCTGTATCTGTATCTACATCCCCATCTGAGACAGAAACACACTGATATCTCGGACCTGGAGATGGAGTCCTGGGTTTCTCCTGCAAGGCTGGCATTGGCTTGGCAGTCCAGATAGGAGAACTCTGCTGGGAAGCTGATTTACGTTTTTCCTTTGTCTTGCTCTTAGCCTTCTTAGCTGGAGGCTCCGAAGAGGCACAATAAGTCAGAAGGGAGCGCGACTGAGATCGGATCCATTGAGACATGGATCCAGGAGATGGAGCCGAACACATTGATTCTGAAAATGTGGAATTGGGAGCTTTCTCTGGGGCCAACTTAGACAAGGACTCTGAGGCTTTAAGGGATTTTCCCCACAACACTGCCTTAAGTTTTGACACCCTAACTCTTGAGCTTTACGGGTGAAGCACTGGCAGGCCTTACCTGTGGAGATACTATGCTCTTCACTCAATAGGGCTGCCAAGTCAGCCCGGGGGGCGGGGGATCCCCCGCTATAGGGGTTCCCGATCTGCCGGCCGGCGGGGGGAACCCCGCCCCAGAAGTCATCCGGTGAGGATGACTTCCCCCGTGTAATGACGTCACCTCCGGGTGACGTCATTACGTCGCCGTGGCGTCCGCACAAAGCGCACGCACCAGAAGAGCTCCCGGGGGGAGAACAACTCCCCCCCACCGGTAAGTCGCCGGTACTTGGCAACCCTATCACTCAAACAGAACAGATAGGTCATGTTTATCAGTTTGGGTCATCTTTGCCCCACATCAGGGACACTTCTTGAAAAGGGCCTTCTAAGCCACAGAAAGGACTTAGAAGCCAACGGAAGCCTCAACAAATGTGGAAGAAATCCTCTCGACTGGAGACTCCAAAAAACACAACCTTCTCCTTCGGTAGCAAAAGAGGAACTGAGGGTGGGGGGTGCTGCTGCGCAGGAGCACATGGTCCCTGGGCAGGAACAAGCTTCCGGCTCTGGTATGCAGCGCCCCCTGGAGGCTTTTAGCTGTAAAGACCTATCCGGTGGCAGGCCTGCTCAGGTGCAGCCCCCCCAAGTGGGACTGCACAGAAGATCAATGATGAAAGTCCTGTTTGTGGTACATGCTACGTGTCTCTGTATTTCTCTTCCCTTCTGGATCTCCACTTCGATTATTATTATTTAGGTTGCTGCCTCAGACTCTGGCACTGTACACTTCTGACCTGCTCCAGACCACCCATGTCCACCACTGTGTTACATGTCTTTTATCCCCCTGCCTTTGTATTTGTTAGCTCTCCAGACTCTTGGGACCGCTGCACAGAACTCAAAACAGTGTCTGGAATGACAACAGATAGGTAGTTAAACCGCTTCATCTGCTCAGTCTGCCCCTCTGGCCTCTTGCTTCCTCCTCCTCGAGCGACACACACTATAGAGTATACAGGTGCACGTACCTACATTTGTAATATCTGTATCTTAACATGGACATTCTCACATTTCATACCGTTGTCGCATGCCTGATGTTATCCTGACTGCTTGAGTATTACTTATTCCACTCAACAGAACAATCTCTGATTCCACCGCATTCATGGTCTCGATACCTTAACCAAATTTGCATTAGGAGCCCTCCTCCTGTCAGGACCAATTGCTTTTACTGGTTAAAAATAGGATCTTGGCTATCACTCTTTTTTATTATCGTCAAGGAAATCAGTTTGTCCAGGCCGCCCTTCAAATTTTCCGGGCCACAGTAGTCTCTCGCTTACTATATGGAATCCCTGTGTAGATCCAGAGCTTTAACAAAGAGATTGATCGAACCTATGCTACCTTCTTGCAACGCATTCTTGGACTACCTAACGCTGTTACCTATTACTCTCTATGTGCTGAGCTGGGTCTCGATCTTTTAGACTCGCAGACATGGATCACCACTATTAAATGTGGTTTCATATCCATTTTAGTGCCCCTCAGAATAGCCTTATTGCACTCCTGACTATGGACCCATATATAGCTAAATGGTCACAGACTATAACCTCTAAAATATGCTCAATTGGCATTGGCCTGGACATCTTGGAAAAATCAAGATGAAACCTTTAGATACCGGATGATCCGTAAAAGAATCTGGGGCATTGAAGCTCAAACAATCCAGGCTGGTGCCGGAGGCACCTGTTCCCCACCCCCCTTTCTCTTGGCCTCAGCTGTGTTGCAAACAGTACGGCACAATACTTCTCCAATTGGTGATCCCGCTGCAACGCAGAGCTTTTATGCTGGCCAGGTTCATTCATTCATTCATTCATTCATTCATTCATTCATTCATTCATTCGGCTTGTATGCCGCTCTCCCCGTCAGGCGGGCTCAGAGCGGCTCACAGATAAGTAAGTTTAATGTTTTCCCCTCATCCTGGGTCTCAGGTAGATATAGTGGCATTCCGAAATGTGATAGAATCTGTAAATACTCACTAAGGAAACCGGATACTCTAGATCATATTCTGCTACGCTGTCCCCTTTTTTCACATCGCTGGCTACTTTTGATTAAGCCCTTACTGTCTAGGATCAATTCTGATAATGCAATTAGGTTTTTCCTTGCTGATAAGACACCTGAAGTGACTGTACAGATTGCTGAATTTCTGTCTAAGATTTTGGTAACAAGAAACTACTCCTAATATATTGACGTGTTTTAAGATCTATGGATGCAATTTTAGCTTGAGGAAGTTTTATCTCACTGATTTTATATGCCAATAAAAGGTCTGTTCTGTGCATTAGGAGCCTCATCACTCTCTTAAAAGGATCCTTTGGGTTACCATTTGTGTTTGGTCATTGACTATATCGGGCAAAAGCCAGCTCATAAAGGCTAAGCCAGCAGCTTCTAGGAGTGAGAGATGGCAAAAAGGAAGATTGTTCTCATAACACTCAAGCTACCCTAAGTGTGCTCTTGAGCCAAATTGGGACTGTGGAGCCCCAGTCACAAATAATTAGGGTACATGTATCCCCTGTCCTTTCACTAGGGAGATTTCCCACTATTCCAATTGATCACACAAACAAAATCAGTTCCCTGGGAGAAAATGGCTGCTTTGGAGGGTGGACTCTATGGCATTACACCCTGCTGAGGTCTCTCCCCTCCCCAAACCTGACCCTCCCCATGCTCCACCTCCAAAATCTCCAGGTATTTCCTAACACAGAGGTGGCAACCCCACTTTTCGCCCTTCTCTGTACTTTGCTCCAAAGCAACAATACCCCTGAGGAGAGGCAACCAGACTTACCCACACAGTCATTTAAATTTGACTGCATTCTAGACTTATATAATAGCACTAATACTTGCTGCTTGAACATTTCCATTTTTAGACTGATGTGGCTTTATGCATTCTTACTTTTTAAAAAAGAAGTGTCAGATCTACACATATGTTTGCTCGTTCAAGAAACTGAACACAGCATGATGAATTACTATTCGAACTCTGGCAAGGATGATAGCTGGCAATTACTGGGGGAAATGTGCATTTAAAAAAAAAAGCTTTTACATCAGACTACTCTGAGATTGTTTTTAGCAGCACACATGGTTGGTTTCTCACTTACATATTATTTCACAGGTGCCCACGAGGGCCACAGAATCACAGCAGGCCACCTGCACACTTATGCCCAGGCCTTCTTTCTCATGATATTTTCCACTCAATAGCTTCTTCTTCCATGCACACCAAAAAATATCCTTCAGACCAGCCTAACCATAAATTTGCACAGCTTATCCCTCATAACACCCTGCCCTGGATGGCCCAGGCTAGCCCAGTCTCATCCATGCACACTAAAAAATATCCTTCAGACCAGCCTAACCGTAAATTTGCACAGCTTATCTCTCATAACACCCCGACCTGGATGGCCCAAGCTAGCCCGATCTTGTGACATCTTGGAAGCTAAGCTGGTTGGCCCTGGTTGGTATTTGGACTGGTGATCACCACAGAAGTCCAGGGTCAAGACACAGAGTCAGGCAATGGCAAACCACCTCTGTTCATCTCTTGCCTTGAAAACCCTATGGAGTCACCATAAATCAACTGACTTGATTGCACTTTCACCACCATCCCTCATAAAACACACACAGTCCACAAGGTGACCCGTCCCCCCACATACATACATGCTATTCCTCCTAGGTGTCCAGCTTTTGGATTCTGGCTTGCCCAATCAGATGGAGAAAATAACATGGGTTGACATCACTTTTTTTGTTCAATCTCTCCCACTTCCTTTTCTTACTACAGCTGCCCACCGCACATAGCTTTTGTCCATGCGGGTCTCATGACCCTCAGCATAGCATCTTTGGCAGGCAAAGGAAACCCCAGCCTCCCTTTCCCCACCAGTGGAAAAGTTGGTTGGAAACTTATGCTAAAGTCATTAAACAGATTGCAGCATGCAAGGAAGCAAGGGCCATGCAAGCAACCTGAAAGATGTTTCCAGGCATTCTGTTACAGTGCCAAAGCATTTGAGCCAAGCCCGGGTTCCAGTATGCCCCTCGACAGAAGATGCAGTCCCAAACAGCATCTCGCAAAGATCAAAAACACCAAACATTTATGTAAGTTTCTGGGCTCTTGTTTTCTAGTGCCAGGATAAATGTGCCCTGGGAGGAACATGATAAGTGAAACTCTTCTAATTGCCCTCTTCAAGGACCGGTTCCAGTGTTACAGAATCACAGCTCCTCTCTGCAGAGCACTGCCCAAAAGGCACCCAAGAAGACAAAGAATGGGTGATATAAGCAGAACTTAGAAAGGTCTCCAGACTGCGGGCAGCGTAGTGTAGCTGTTAGAGTGTCAGGTTAAGATCTAGGAGACCCTTCTTCAACTCCTACTCTGCCACGGAAGCTTGCTATGTGACCTTGGACCAGTTACACACCCGCAGCCTAACCTATCTCACAAGGTTGTTGTGAGGATAACATGGAGGAGAGGAGGAGGATGCAAGCCACTCTGGGTCCCTACTGGGGAGTAAAGTGGGGTATAAAATAAATAAATAGCCACTCATTGCCCACAGGCCTAGTCTACACCTACCGCAGGAGGAAATGGAGATGCGGTAGACAAGACTAAACCACTTCAAACTGATGGGGGGGGCGGAGAATCACATCAAGAAGCACCGTGCAAGTAGAAAACTAGCACATCAGGAAACAACTGGGCTTTAACTGTGGAGTGCCAGTTTTTGTGCTAGCAAAGGGTGTTTCATAGGGTGGAGCCTCAAAAATGCCATTTCCTACCTATAAGTTATGTTAGCATGGTCTATTTTCTTTTTTACCTTTGGCATCTACTGTTTCATTCTACCACACATGTAGAATACAGGCCTCATCAGATCTTCTCCTCTACTTGCCATTCAAACTCTGCTTCCAACAACTGGGATAGGCAACTAGCACCCCAGGGGCTCAAACTGACACAGAGAAGGTTGTCCGTGTTTCGGAGCATTCAAGAGAAACTAGTGGATCTCATAATACATCTGGTCCCAGACAGCTTCCTGATTACGCAGTCTTGTACCAGCAGATGTCCACAACTGTTTAAGGAAACGTCTTGTGTTTATTTATTGCAGCAAACACCAGTATAACAAGCAGTGTGTTCACAGGACAGAACTGGCTTGGACGGCTTTAACAGGGGAATTGACAAAAATCACAGGAGGTATTTCTTTTAATGGCTTGTCGCCTGCCTCTGTGTCTCAACCCTGGACTTCTGTGGTGATCACCTGTCCAAATGCTAACCAGCATACCTGTGAAACCCCAGTCTGAGGGGCAACAACAGGGAGGACCTGGCCTCTGTACCTGTGCTTGTGGACTTCGTAGGGAATCTGGTTGGCCACTGTGGATAACAGGATGCTATGGCAGATGGATCACTGGTCTGATTCAGCAGAACTCTTAATGTTCACAGCAGATACAATCTCTGTGCAAAACACTGAGCTGCTCTTACTTTCCGCAAGGACAGTCTGACCCAGATCAGGGTCATTCTGTTCCCACCCAAGACATCTCTAATTCAGCGATGCTTCAACCCAAGTGGCCTCTACAAACACCACCAATAGATCCATCAGGGAAAACAGTCAAAACAACTCTCACCAGCCCTACCAACTCAACATAAGGCTTGGCAAATGCATTAATTATAAGGGTGTGTTTTTTCCCCCAAGCTGACATATGGAAACATTCCCAGTTTCAATATTTACATCTCTTCTTCCTTCCCACTCTTAAGGTCAACAGAACATTTTGTAATCCTGGCCAGTCAAGCACGCTTATCTACAGCATCAGTCCCCTGCAATGCTACTCGATTGCTCAATTCTTACCTTCGTTGAAATTGTCGTCGGTTGAAATGTGGGTCAGCGGGGACTGGGGTCGAGAATCGCCACATAGTGAATAGCTGTGCTCTGCCTGAATGAGGGGCGCTGGAGAAGCTGGTGACAGATCCACTTCCATCAACTCATTCTTCTCAGACAGGAAGGGATCATTCAGGAGCTGCCCCAAAATGTCCTGGGAAAACTCATCGAGGAGTTCTGTGAAATGCTGTGGAGAAAGGGGGCAAAAATAAGAGAGAGATGAATTCCAGCGAAGTCCAAGGCATAGATGAATAAGCAAACAACAACCAAGAAATGGAAGCATGAAGTAGTATTCCAACTATCATTTTCAGCCCCCTGTCTTTCAAGGTCAGCCTTTGAATACATGAAGCTGCCTTCTACTGAGTCAGATCAAAGTTCTATTCGAGGTCATTACTACCTTAGACATAAGAACATAAGAGAAGCCAATGTTGAATCAGGCCAATGGCCCATCCAGTCCAACACTCTCACACAGTGGCCAAAAATACCAGGTGCCATCAGGAGGTCCATCAGTGGGGCCAGTTTATTATTCATACTGTTATCTAAGTCTGTAGTCCCAGTCCTATTGCATTGTTCATCGGTGTCTTACACTGCCTGATTGCACTGGTTTATATCCTGAAATTCACCTTCTCAGTAAGAAAGGCAGACTATAAAGTAAATATAAATGTGTATTGCCTGGAGTCTCAGGTGGAGGCCTTTCACATTATATACTACCTGATCCTTTTTAACTGGAGACGCCTGGGATTGAACCTGGGACCTTCTGCATGCAAAGCAGGTAGTCTACCACCAAACCATAGCCCCTTGTTTAGTGATGACAATTCTCAGGCCACTTAGTGCCCATCTCACAAGTGGACTGACAGTAGGAATATGGGTTAAATGGATCTGTGCAGAAGGGAAATGACTTCTCAATGGCTTGTCCACGCATCTTCCTTCACAACTCAGTAACCTCAGTCCATCAAAATCAGAGCTCTCAAGAGCCAGATTGCTTAAGCAATATAAGGGGGCAACACAGTGTCCCCAACCTGGGTAAATGCTGGGTGGGCCAAGCAGGGCAGCTCAGCTAGTGGAAGTCAGTTGTGTTTGGGAAGCACAAACAGAAAAGTTCTTATTCTCAAAAAAAAGAAGAAAGAAAGCAGTTCATGTTCCTTAACTGAAAATATGACCAATTAAAAAGCAGAATGCCCTGACCTGGGTAGCCCAGGCAACCTGATCTTGTCTGATCTTGGAAGCGAAGCAGGTTTGGCCCCAGTCAGTATTTGGATGGGAGACTGCCAAGGAAGCCCCAGGATTGCTATGCAGAGGCAAACCACCTCTGTTTGTCTCTTGCCCTGAAAACCCTACGGGGTCACCATAACTCTATGGCTTGATGGCAAAAAACCCCAGCAGGATAGGGCGGTGCTCCAGGGGAAGGGGGAGTTGCCCACCCTGGACTTAAACCCTGATGGGACAACCCCACCCCAGCCCACCAGCAGGACATAACATGATCTTGTTTATCTCAAGCATCTGGTAACCAGAAGCCGATTCTATCGCCCATTCCCAGCTGCTTGCAACACTGACAGATCTATTCCTATAAGATCTTGTCTTGTTCTTTAAAAGTCATTCTAGGCTGGCAGCCTGTACTACATCTTCTGGCAATTAATCTCTTGAGTTAATGAAGTGCTGCATGAACATACTCTCTTGTGCCTCCTACTGATGAGCCATAGCTCTAAAGTAATGACAGAACACACTCTTTATCCACTCTCTTTGCCTATACACCCCATTAGCTATTCAAACTAATTTGCGTATGTCTGCCACGATGCAACAATTTGGAAGCAGAAGCGATCACATGCCCATTTGCTTTAAAACATACGTTCCACGTGTGCCTTTGACCCACTTATACAATGGGGTGGTTCACACGTTTACCGTCAAGTGAAGGCAGGCAAATGTGAAATAATTTTCACACATCTAACTCTGCTAGTAACAGTGACCAAGACTATATTGTGCCATATAACACCATTACATGTACTTTCGCTCCGACACTATTGTTTTTTTTAGCAAAATGCAACTACAAGAATCTGCAGCCTTCTACATACACTATTCTAAGCTCCTTGGAGGAAAGCCAGGGTTTTCTTTAAAAACTGAATAATGTCTAAAATCTGTTTGCAAATGACTCATATAGTATGACATGCTTCTGTGGATATTTCCTAAAAGAAACCCACAAATGTTGTTCAGAAGTATGTCTGGGGGGGGGGGGGGGGGAGGCAGCATGTGATGTAGTTAGCCCTTGAGTTTCAGAACCCTTTCCAAAACACTCAACTCAACTGTACTGACCAGCAGCTTATTGGGAGAGCAAACATTACCAGTCCAGCCTTCTAACAGATAAATATTATCTGACCCTTTGAAAATGGGAACAGTGTTTGGAATATACAGTCAAAGACAAACACAAGAAGCCGTGAGCAAATTCACGCCAAAAGGCAAGGTCAGCAATAATATTATGAAGCAAACACTGATGTTGCTGGAATGCTCGGCGGAGAGTCAAAATTCTCCCAAGCAAGGGATGCAAAATCCCACCGGACATCCCGCCAGAACACCACGTCCTCCACATATACATTATCTTGTAGAGTTTGTGCTTCCCAAGATGGAGGGTGGTGGGGTCTGCCACACCTTCAGGGGAAGGCATTTTCCAACCTTTTCAAAGCCATACCCAATAAAAGGGACTTGTTTATCAGAACTACTTATTTATTTATTTGTTTGTTTGTTGGGATTTATATCCCTCCCTCTTCGCCGTAGAGCAGCTTGCTTTAAAATGGAAAAAGCAAACAGAACGACCAGCCACTCCCACCCCCCATGCAATTGTAGGGACATTTGCAACAACAAAGCACCATATCAATCGCAAATTTTTCAAACCCTATAGAAACCATATCTAAAGCTGTACTTTTATGCACATTTACCTCACAGTAAGGTCCAATGAACAGAGAGGGTCTTTAAAAGGATTGCACCAAAGGAATTACATAGAATTTGTACATATTCTATATGCTCTGCCCTTGTCTGTCTTTCCTCCCCTCCTGCTGTTGTACCTCCCATCAAAATTTAGATTTCCTTGGAGCAAGAACCAGCTCTCTCCTCACTGTACTACTCTGAGAAACATTTTTTACACCAATGGATACTCGGTCATTATCTTTGTTAAGAGACAGAATTCTACATTTCCCCTCAATTCCCCCCCTCAAATTTTAAAATTGGCGTTCATACACGACAACTGTGAAGTCCTGAGGGAAAAAAACACCCAAAGGACTTTCCCACCACCCACAGAATCAATATGGAAGCTCCCAGTTCATATTGCTGTCTTTCCAGGGGTAACCATGACAACACAAAAAGGCCTCCTGCCCTTTTCCCACCAATCCCATACTTCAGTGCCATCCTATCTAAAGTTACACTGTTCTCTAAGCTCAATTACTTAAGTGGCCCTAGAAGGGTGCAACTCTGCTTAGAGTGGCAGTATAGAGCAGTTCCTCATACTTGAAACGTTGCCAACGTTTTCCAGTTTCCTCTCACTTGGGAATTCAGGTGGGTAGCGGTGTTGGTCTGAAGCAGCAGAACAAAGTTTGAGTCCAGTGGCAACTTTTAAGACCAACAAAGTTTTATTCAAAGTGTAAGCTTCCGTGTGCAAAGCACCCTTCTTCAGACAAATTGGAATAAAATCCCCTCAAGAGCTACTTCAGGGGGAAGGGGGGGGCAGCCATTAGAAGGGGCCACTCAGAGCCAAGATGCATTTGCAAAGCTGAAATTGGCCGGTAAGATCTATGGATGGCAGCAAATTAGTATGTAAATGCAAGAGTTAACAAAGAGATGTGAGAATGAAGCTAGAGTACAGCAACATCCCCTAGATAAACCAAGCTCAACCCTGTGTACATGCAAGAACAGAGACTCAGCGTGTGCACACTTCACATATATTGAAACAGATTTCCTCAAATATTACATGTGGGGGGGGTGTTATTTGCCAGGAAGAACTGATTAGAGTCAAGATGCATAAGTAACTGAGCAATAAATATAGCTAAGATTGGAATAACACATATAGTAGGACTTGTAAATAGCAGCAAGTTGGCATACAGATAATAAAGGAGTTAACAAATGTGAGAACCAAATTTGAGTCCAGTGGCCTCTATAAAACCAACAAGGTTTAATTGCTGGGAATAAGTAAAAACAGAATGACATAGCATGTGTAGTGAGATAAGAAACCGATATCTCTGTAAAACCCTGGGGGTTCCATTGTCCTGAGTGATGTAATAACTTGTAATTCAGCAATCTCCTGTTCCAGTCTGTTTCTGAAATTCCTTTGCAATAAAACAGCTACTTGGAACACCTGGGTAATTCAGTTATTGTTCCATCCTGTGATAAAGCAAACTGCTGTGTTCTAGACAGTTGGAAATGGTAAGATGTGCCCATTGAAAGGACCACAGAGTTGGGACAGGTAGTCTTCAGTCACTACAACTATTTGTCTAGGATGATATTACTTACGGCACATATCGCACAGTGGTCCACACTGTTCTACCCACACAGGAAGCAGCAGCTACCGAAGAACTTTCAAATGCCAAGTCCAGTATTTACAAGCAATAAGTATTTTCCAGTTGAGCAGCACATTCCCTCCAACATCTGCTATAAAGAAGATTTAAAAAAAAAAAAAACTACCAATATTTCATTCCCAGGTGGGCGTCATTTGCTATAGTGTTCCAAGTTGTAATGGAAAACTCATGGTAACTAGGATCCTGACTGGCTCTAGCTCCAAGATGGCCTCTCTACCATTATGAATATTTAAGTATGAGCTTTAAACACACCCATACCCACTGGCACAAACTAGGTAATATTGAAACAAAAAAGGGAAGGCGCTTTTCACATTTCTAACTGGAAACATTCCCTCCCTCCCCCCAAGTATGAAGCTGTGTAACTCCTGTCAATTTCTAGCTAGATTCCTGGCGACTGTGAAGTTCTTGAGTATGAAATACCCTCTAGCTGACCCTGTTTACGAGGAATAAACCTGACTTTTGGTCCCCATCCCTGGACAACTTGAGAGAACAGTGTGAGTCATCTGAGCTGCCATTTTTCAGGGCTTGGCTCTACCTTGGTGGAACATACCATCATCACAGCCAGCTTCCAGCAACCCCATAGGGTTTTCAAGGCCAAAGGTAGAAAAAAGCAGGAGTCCAGTAGCACCTTAAAGACTAACAAAATTTGTGGCAGGGTGGGAGCTTTTTGTGAGTCACCATCCACTTCTTCCGATACAGCTAGAATGACAACAGAGGTGGCTTGTCATCGCTTGGTTCTGTGTAACAACCCCTGGACTTTCTTGATGGTCTCCCATCCAAGTACTAACCAGAGCCAACCCTGCTTACCTTTCAAGGTCTGATGAGATTAGACTAGCCCAGGCTAGCAGTTAAATCTCTAATGAAACAGGGAAAGATATACATATAGTGCCTTTTAATGTTGTGAACACTTAACATTAACTACCTTGCTGTACTTTTTACAAACTGTCCTGTACGGGAGACAAGTATTACTGGGGCTGCAGGTGGAGGGAGTGGCTGATATACCGGGAAACTGTGGCTTGCCTGAGGGCCACATAGTGAGTCTGTGGCAAAGAAATGAACCAAGGATCCTTCGTTTAGCCACTAAGGTACCTCAGCTCCTAATGGCCTTATTCTCTTACGGACATGCATACAGACCTAAACAGATTAACATTAAGGCTGCACCCTCCTACACAGATTTACTTATGACTAAGTCTTGCTGAACTCAGTGGGAATTACTTCCAAGTAAATATGCATACCATTAGGTTGTAAGGCTCCTTGCAGCCCACAGCCTGCCATTTTCACACACAGCCAACTGCAGGGATATATTTAGAATTCTTGACAGTATACTGAGAAACAAACTTTTTAACGCACTAAAGAACACTTGTCTTTTAGAGGACTACAGGATGGGCTACTGCGGAGTGAATGAATACCCCCTACAGCAGAAGGAATAGATATATTCATTTATTTACTTACTTCATTTGTACCCTGCCTTTCTCTCCAGTGGGAATCCAAGGTGGCTTACTTTGTTCTTCTGTCATCCATTTTATTCTCACAACAATCCTGTGAGGTAGGTTAGGCTGAGAGTATATGACTGGCCCTAAGGTCACCCAGAAAGTCTCCACGACAGAGTGGGGTTGTGAACTGGGGTCTCCCAGGGTCTATTCTGAAACTTTACCCACTACACCACACTGGCTCTCCCTTCCACAAAGTATAATGGGACAAGTGATACTTGGTGTGATAAAGGTATTACAAACATAGTCCTGCTTTCATCAATTAGATTTTTTGCCAAAAGTGGTTTGTTCTTCCAAGGAGTTTGAGGGGTTGTTGACAGCCCTTGCCAGTTTGGTGTAGTGGTTAAGTGCATGGACTCTAATCTGGGAGAACCGGGTTTGATTCCCCACTCCTCCACTTGCAGCTGCTGGATGACCCTGGGCAAGCCATAGTTCTGTCAGAGCTGTCCTTGAAAGAGCAGTTCTGGAAAGAGCTCTCTCAGCCCCACCAACCTCACAGGGTGTCTGTTGTGGGGAGGGGAAGGGAAAGGGAAAGGGAAAGGAGTTTGAAAGCTGCTCTGAAACTTCGAGTGAAGGGCAGGGTAGAAATCCAATCTCTTCTTCCTCTCCTCCTCCTCCTCCTCCTCCTCCTATTTTATCTTCATAACAATCCAGGGAGTTAGATTGGGCTGAGAGAAAGTGACTGGCCTACAGTCACCTTGGCAGGTTGACAGATAAGGACTACAGATTTAAACTTGGATCTCTGCCATCCTCATCCTGCACCTTGACCACACTGGCACTCAAATATGAGAGGGTACAGTACCTTGAAGTATCTTTGAAGAGACGTGCCTGTCCCTTGCTGCTGATTTTAAAACACCTTTATGCTTGGAAGAACAGGGTGGGAAAGGGTTCTGAATAAAATAGTATTCTGGAAAGGGAGGGCAAGAATATACCTGCATCATCAAGTGAGGGAAGACAAGTTGGGTGGACACAATGTCTTTTAAAAAATCCTATTGTCTGATATGAAATCTGATTAAAGATAACACCACTAAGCCAACTTCAGGGTCAGTTTAAGATGCCCTGGCATGAAGGTCCCAGTCACCTGAAGCCACTGTTTACACAGAGGCAGAGCAGTCTAGACAAGAATAGCCAGCTCCAGGAACTGTATGTCAGCTCCTGCCAAAACAAACCAAAGAAAGTCTGTGTCACTTCAGGACCAAGCTAAGATTTCACATCTTTGAACGAACTGGATCGAGGTTTCTGCAACCTGACACATTCAGCTCAGTCACAGAGCAGCTGCTCAAAACTGCCAAGTGGTGCAGGGGCCATGGATCAGAGGGGCTCCACCCCCGCCCCCCCCCAATGCCATTTTCCCAACCTGAAATGGCCCCGGGGGCCATTATTTGCCCTGTTGGAGGGCTGCATAATCCACACTGGGCTTTGGTGGTGCTTGGGAGCTCAACTCCCAGGAGCTGCTATCTGACTGAGCCAATGAAGAGTTACGGTTGGAGAAACCACAGATGATGAACAGTTTGGCCTTTAGTGGAGAAGATGAAGCCTCTGCCACTAATTGGTGGACTGCTTTGACATCACAGAAAGCCAGATCACTTAAAGAGGTCTCTGCCATTGGCTGAGTCTCTCCTACAAGCCTTAGGTAAGAGTGGAGGACATGAAGAACCAGAAACCTAAGGAGACAGAACTTTGTGTTATTTAGGGTTGCCAACCTCCAGGAGATCTCCCGGAATTACAACCAGTGTTCCCTCTAAGCTGAGTTAGTGTGAGCTAGCGCACAGTTTTTTAGCCTCCAGCACACACATTTCTGCCTTAGCTCAGGAAGGATGGCTCCAGAGCAAACTAATTTATGCAGCAGCCAAATCGCTTGCTCACAACTTTAATGCCAGTAGCTCACAAAGAATTTTTGCTCATAAGACTCCACACCTTAGGGGGAGCATTGATTACAACTGATCCCCAGGTGACAGATATCAGTTCACCTGGAGGAAATGGACACTTTGAAAGGTGGATTCTATAGCATTACACCCCACTGAAGTCCCTCCCCTCCCCAAACCACGCACTCCCCAGGCTCCAATCCCCAAATCTCCCAGTATTTCCTAACTTGGACCTGGCAACCCTAATGTTACTCCACCCAAATGACACAGTGGGTCCTCTGCTTGACAAAACACATGCAGTACAACTGTCAACTGGCTACATTTGAACGTTTTACAAAAACTATGGCTCTACCTGTACATTGCTGGTTACTGCACTATAGCAGGCATTCACCTTCTGGATTGTTTGGCCCACAAAGGAAACCCCAGCTGTGAATGATTACCACTATTCAAAAGTGTGAAATACCTAACTATGTGGGGATGCAGTTTATGATCAAGTTATGCCTCCCACAAGCCCTATCCTACTGATTTGCTATAGCTGGGGAAAGTATAGAGGCGAGCAACCAAGATGATTAGGGGCTTGGAGCACCTTCCCTATGAGGAAAGGCTGAAGTATCTGGGACTTTTCAGTTTAGAAAAGAGACAACTAAGGAGGGACATGATAGATGTTTACAAAATTATGCACGAGGTGGAGAAAATTGAGAAAGAGACATTTTTCTCTGTCTCCCAAAATATTAGAACTTGAGGGCATCCAATGAAGCTGACGAACAGTAGGTTCAGGATGAACAAAAGGAAATACTACTTTACACAGCAAGTGATTAAAATGTGGAATTTGCTGCCAGAGGATGTAGTGATGGCCACAGGAATAAACAAATTTCAAAAGGGATTAGATAGATTCATGGAGGACAAGTCTATCAGTGGCTACTAGCCATGGTGACTGAGGGGAACTTCGACATTCAGAGGCACTAATCCTCTGGGTCCCAGAGCCAGGAGGCAACATCAGGGGAAGGCCTCGGCCTCTATGCCCTATTGTTGTCCATCCAGAGGAACTGGCTGGCTACTGTGTGAGACAGGATGCTGGACTAGATGGGCTATTGGTCTGTTCCAGCAGGGTTCTTCTTATGTTGTTAAAGCATATCATACCTCCCCAACAAAAAGAACACCCATGCTGTGAGTAAATAACCAGAATTCTAACCTTTTTTTTTGGTGGGGGGGAGGAAAGGACCTCAGAAAGTACATATTGGCTGAGTACCAGCTGGAGCCCCCTGCAACCTCTGAGTCTCTCCAGCCTCCTGCCATTTCTTTCAGACAAAACATTCCTTTCTCAGAGTTTGAGTCTGCCTCTGGCATAAAAGCCTATTTATGTCTGATTGTAAGAATCCCCGTGGAGCAGGCCTGGCCCCACAATTCTCCCTGCTCTTGACTTCACAGACCACAAAATCTCCAAAGCCATTCGTAACACCCCATAAGGCACTTGAAAATAAAAGTTGCACTGAAGCAAAACCTGCAGCAAGGAGATGCTGGCCTGACACTGTGAAGTGTCACGTCTAAGGAAAAGGTACTAATTAAATGCCTCACGTTCTTATCTGGCTATTGGCATAGAATACAAAGCAAAGAAACCAATCAATAACCTCCTTGTTTTTACAGCCAAACCTAGGGTGGCCAGGTCCCACGGAGACGCTAGCAGAGAGATGGGGGAAATGCACTGAGAACTGGAAGCGTAACCCCTGACGCACCCTCATCACTGGAAGTGACATCGTGCGCTGTGCCTACGTCACCCAGAAGTGAAACAGGCACATTGGGGGCGACGTTCTGGTTTTTGGGCAAAACTCTATGGTAAAATCACCCTCAAACCGTAGAGTTTTGCCCAGAAACCAGAGCTTCACCTCCCCCGACGTCACCAACATGTCTACGTCATTTCCAGGTGATGTAGGCATATCGTTCCACATCACTGTGGGGGGGGGGGGATTTCCTCCCATTGGGTGTGCAGGAGCCCACAAAACAAGGGGATCCCCTGCCCCCAACTGGGGACTGGCAACCCTAGACAAACCTTTCCCCACATTTACTCTGTACTAATTCTATGTCAGTATTAGCCAACCTTTTTGGCAAGTGTGTCACAATTTAATACCATGGAACATTTCACATGTATATGAAAACCCTGACTGTTCCCTGGAAGGCCAGATACTGAAGCTGAAGCTCAAATACTTTGGCCACGAAATGAGAAGGGAGCATTCATTGGAGAAGACCCTGATGCTGGGAAAGATTGAAGGTAAAAGAAGAAGGGGATGGCAAATGATGAGATGGTTAGACAGTGGCATCGATGCAACGAACATGAAATTGAGCAAATTCCAGAGGACAGCAGAAGACAGGGCACCAATATACTTGGCAAAGCTGTAGCTGGCATCCATCCATATGTTTAAAGAAAGTAGGCTGGACCTTTCCGCCCACCTCAGCCTGCTGCCGATCAACAGGAGCCAGCCTACCGCTTCCCAGCGGATTGTGGTTCCCACCACCATCCCTCACTATTCCAAAGGTGTCCACAGGCTTAACAGGGTTGAGGACCTCTGCTCTAGCATAAACTATATGGTAATTATCATACTGACCCTGTATCCCAATACACACAACAGCAACATGCCTGAGAAAAGTGGACTATGCATAGGGCATATTGAAGAAGTAGGTTTTTATGCCCACTTTTCTCTATCCTAAGGAGTCTCAAGGCGGCTGACAATGACATTCCATTCCTCTCCCCACAACAGGCAAACTTATGAAGTAGGTGGGGCAAAGAGAAAGTTCTGAGAGAACTGTGACTGGCCCAACGTCAACATCCAGCAGGTTTCCTGTGGAGGAATCAAACCCAGTTCTCCAGATTAGAGTCTGTCACTCTTAACCACTACACCATGCTGGCTATCTTGGACTCGGGAGATATCTAGGGCTAGGGAAAACTGATTTCCAACCCTCAAAAGTCACTCTCAGCCCTATCTTAGGCTCTGATCACACACACTAAATGATCCACTTTCAATCCACTTCCCAACTGGATTTTGCCAGTTCACACAGTAAAATCCAGTTGGAAAGTGCACTGAAAGTGAATTGAAAGTGGATTATTTAGTGTGTGTGATCGCAGCCTCTGAATACGGAAACCCCTGCTCACAAAAGCCACTGGTGTAGTTTCGGTAAGCTTTTCTAATATTGCACTGGTCACATGTTTACCTGCTAACAAGTGAGCCAATGTGCTGGATCCAACCAGCTTTTCCATTAATGGAAATGGAAGGGATCCCCCTTTGACCACCCAAAATGGCCTTGCCGAGGACCATGGGACCTAGATGGACAAAAGCCATGTGGGACAACGCTTCTGTAAGGAGGAGGACAGGATGAGATTGACAGATGAAGCTGGCTGGCTCCAGCCTCATACATATAGAACCACCAGACCCAGATCTCATCAAAGGACACTGGCACCACATGTCATACGTTCATATTCTTCACACATCTCAGGGGGAAGAGAGAGAGAGAGATCATGGCTAGGGTCAGAGAACAGAGTCCAAAACAATGGTCTTCCAAAATAAGAATATGCTGACAGACTTCTGCTCATCTGCGACCTCCCTTTCTTCTTGGCCAACTCAGACGAAAGCCCTTGATGCTTGCCATCGGATTCAAGGCATCCTGCCAATTTGGGCAGGATCCCTGTTTTATCATCTATAAATCCATACGTGCTCACACAGAGAGATGTTAAACATAGAATGCTCTAGCCAACTGGCATTCACTGCATAGCTAGCTGGTGTAATTTGAGATCTATGCCGATTATATGGCATTCCAGGCACCACCCACTTTCTTCCCACAGGCGTTTACATCATGGTGGGAAGTATGAGTCACTCTGAACTAAAGATTCACAGTGGCAAAAGGAGTGGGTTGAACTCACTCTCTTTAGGAGTAGCCCCTTCTAAATTGTTCTCCCCCACCCACATTTCTACTTCTCAATGTTGTCGTGGGCGGCATGCACCCCGTCTCACAGGCAGAGGGAACAGCATGAACCCCAGCTAATTTTAATTTGATCCCATTCCACATGCCTATCTGAAAGAAAATCCTTAAATGTTTTCATAAAAGCTATTTTTGTTGGCCATCCAATTCTGCTCTTCTCCCCTCGGCATCATGGCAAGATTGTGCCCCTCGAAATAGTTACATTCTCAGATCATTTACTCTGAACAAACATGAGTCATTTCAATAGTTTGAAGGTGGATTTATATACCCTCGTTGCATACCTACTTTATATTATTGCTCCTTGACTCAGCTGTGCAGGTAGCTTCCTAGTTTTGCTTGCTGAAAGGCTGACACAAGAGGCTGGAGTTTATGCCAAGTAAACAAGGGCTACTGTCTGTTTAGTCAAAGTTTGCTTTGAAGGATGAGAAGACACCATTTGCTAAGAGGGATTTTGCCCTATGGCTTCCATGGTGATCTAACACCATCTGGAATGGTCTGTAGCAACAAAATAAAAGAGGACTGCAATATGCTTTTAGAGACTAACAGCATTTGGTCCAGCATAAGCGTTTGTGACTTCATCAGATACATTGGAGAACATATCTATATGTCAATGTATATACATACATAACATACGTCAATCTATATACATACATAACTGCAGGGTGGTGGCTGACAGATGTTACAAATAGAAGCTAGTTACACTTTTGATCTGACTTATTTTTAAAATGGATTCTCTTTGTATATCTCTCCAATCTTGGCCTATCTACACTGACTTTCGGTCTGTTTCTGGGCACAATTCAAGGTGTTGGTGTTGACCTTTAAAGTCCTATATGATTTTGGACCAACATACCTGAAGGACTGCCTTCTCCCTTATGAACCTATCTGACCACTGTAGTCATCTTCTGACATCCTGTTTCTGGTGCCTCCACCTTCTGAGATGAGGCAGGTAGCGACTTGGGAGAGGGTCTTGCATAGGGTTGCCAAGTCCGGGTTGGAAAATACCTGGGGACTTTGGGGGTGGAGCCAGGAAAAGATGGGGTTTGGGGAGGGGAGGGGCCTCAGCATGGTACAATGCCATAGAGTCCACCCTTCAAAGCAGCCATTTTCTCCAGGGGAGCTCATCTCTGTCAGCTGGAGATCAGTTGTAAAAGTGGGAGATCCCCAGGCCCCACCTGGAGGATGGCAACCCTAGGCTGGCCAGATGAAAAAAAAGTCCTCACTTGCTGGTGGAAAAGGGCAACAGAACAGAACAGGTGCGACTCCCTGGGGAGAGAGTTCCAGGGTTTTGATGCCATGATTCAGAAGGCCCTAAGTCCACCTCCTTCTGTGGGCCAGATCCTAACAGGCCTCTGAACATCTGGACCAGCTCCACTGGCCTACACCATGTAGACACAACGGTGGTGGAAAAGTGTTATTTCTCTGCTACCATCACTGCCAGGGAGTCAGCTTTAGAACGAGCTTAGTTTGTATCTTCTGAGATTCAGTCCAAGTCTTCCTCCACTGTCACTCTAGCCATCTCCCTTGTCTTTTTGTTGCCTGCAGTCCCTCAGTAAACCAAGAGGCCGCCTGGGCTCTAACACCTGAGAGAGGGCACCTGGGAGAGATCGTGTCAACTGCCCAGCTCATTTCTTCATTCCAGAGATCAACCAGGGTTTTGACACCACCAACCATATAACCTGGAAAATCCCCAAATGCCATCAGAAAGCCATTCAAATCCATCTGGCTCAGGGGGTGGACCATTTTAATCTCCGACTCCAGCAGAGTCTTGGTATCCCTGTAAGGCTACATCTGAGTTCCTGTCCCTCAGATAGTGCTTATCCTGCCCAAAACAAAATACCAAATCAAACATGTGACCTACACAATGCGTAGGACCAGTTATTACCTGACACAGGCCCATGGTTGTCACGGAGGCCATGAAATCCTGAACCACTCCTGGCAAGTCAGCCTCAGCATCAGTGTTGAAGTCCCCCAGGACAACCAGCCCAGGGCTCCTCAACATCTCCCCTAAAACCATTTCCGTCAGCTCTGGCAGGGAGAGTGTTGGGCAGCAGGGTGGGCAGTACACCAGCAGGATTCTAATCCTGTCTCTCAGTCCCAACATTAGATACACAGCCTCAAAAACGAAGTGTCCTGATGGAGCGCCATGTTAGAGAGACAGAGTCCTTGTGGCCTACAGTGACACGACCTTCCCACCCACCAGAACTATGATGATGTTATCACCAAGTACCCTGGGGGACATAGCTGGGAAAGGTGACAGGTGGAAAGAACTAGAACATAGAACTCAAGTTACTGATAGGATTATACAAGCCGGGGGGGGGGGTGAATCTTACCTTTTCAACTGTACTTACACAGTTATAGACAATTTTGTTGACATAGGATGTGTAAATTTCTAGCTCAACGGCCAGTCAGTCCAAAGTATTTGCTAATCATTGTTCCCCACAGGGTTCGTTTTCTCCCAGTCTCACTTGTGTACTTTTAATTAACATGTATCCTAAAAGCTGGCCCACAAGCCCCAAACAAAGCTACACATGGTGCGGAAACCATGGGAAATAATTTATTTGCCTTCCTCCATTACAATTTGTTTTACTTTAAGCTGATCTGAGATCACTCTGATCCAGCAGGAATCTCTGCCAGTAAGCTTAAAGGCGAGGAAACTGTAAACTGGGCTGCCTGAAAACCTGAGACTTTGAGAATGTGCCATCCTTTCCAACAAGGGGAACCCTGGAAAAGCAGTTGATCTCCAGATAACTGAGATCAGTTCCCCTGGATAAAATGGCTGCTTTGGAGAATGGACTCTATGACATTATACCCTGCTGTGGGTCCCTCCCACCCCAACTTCCCCCTTCCCCAGGTTTCACCCCAAAACTTCCAGGATTTCCCCAACCCACAGCTGGCAACCATAAGCCCAGGAGTGCTTAAATAGCCTGTCAACACTGTAAAGGTCGGTATTCCAGACAGCAGAATTCATTCAGAACGCATTTGATATCACTTCACTTCACACTTGGTCTAAGTAAAATGTCTGAGCATCAACCAGCTTTCTGCAGCACAACATGTTAGTTCTACCAAATATCAGCACCATTGGTCCCAGTTTCTCTACATACAAGAGAAGATAAAATTATCCCCCTGGCAAATGTGCAGAAAATAAGATTCTTTCTGGTTACACTTTGTACTTGAGCTTGCAGTAGAAAGCAGGAGAAAAAAAACACATTAGCCTGCTTTTAGTACTGAGAAGGCATCGAACCAAGAAGTTCTCTTTATATTGTTTTACGGTTCATTTACAATGATCAGTGCTAGATTAAAAAGATATGAAGCCCACATGAAGAATTGTATCTTTGCTTTATCTCTGGCTTCTGAAGCACATTCCTTTGCTTCGCCAGCCCTCACACAACCTTGCCCGAGCTGCCAAACTCCTGAAGTCTGCTTCAGGACAGAGAACACAGTCTTTTGCACCAAGCTAAAAAAACAGGGTTGCCAGCTCCAGGTTGGGAAATACCTAGAGATTTTGGAAGATACATTCACACTTGGCCTTGTGACAATACTCCAGACAAGGTGCATCAAACATATGGCCCGGGGGTCAGAACCGACCCATCCAGGACTCTTATCTGGCCCGTGAGCAACAGGTGCAATAGAAAGAAGGCAGGAGGCTGCTCGGGCGGGTGGGGGAGCAGGTGCAGGTGGAGAGAGGGGTGTGGTCAAAGCTGTCAAGAAACAGAAAGAAATGGCTACGGGGTAGGGCAAGAGACTGAAGCAAAATAGTGTGGGGGGAATGGCAGCAAAAACAGAGACAGAGGAGGTATGGCGTTTTTTTCCCCTCCTGCCTCCTCCAAATGCAGCTGAGTGAGGACTGGCAAAGCCACTACATGGGGCAGGGGGCAGAGCTGAGCAGCTGGCACTGCCACCACCACACCAACCGGCTTTGTGTTTTTTCAGACGGCAATGGTGAGGGTGGTTGGCAAGCCAGTTTGGTGTAGTGGTTAAATACGTGGACTCTAATCTGGGAGAACCGGGTTTGATTCCGCACTCCTCCACTTGCAGCTGCTGGATGATCTTGGGCAAGTCATAGCTCTGGCACAGCTGTCCTTGAAAAAGAGCAGTTTCTGTCAGCCCCACCTACCTCACTGGGTGTCTGTTGTGGGGAGGGGAAGGGAAAGGACTTTGTAAGCTGCTCTGAGACTCCGAGTGAAGGGCGGGGTATAAATCCAATCCCTTCTCTTCTTCTTCTTCCTCTTAAAGAGTGGGTGTGTGGGATGGCAGTTTGTCGAAGGGATGGAGCCAGCAGAGGAGAGAGGAGGAGGAGGAGGAGGGCTGGTGTGTGGATTGGGAGGCAACTGGCCTGTCTTGTGCATCCCGCGCTGAGGGAAAAGCCTCCAAAGCAAGTGGAGGAGTGAAGGAGTGAAGAGGTGCTGTTGTCGCCACTGAACGTCTGAGCAGCTGTTGAGCCAAGAGGCAGACTGACTGTTGGGGCAGGTGGGGGATGGCAACATCTCCCCCCCCCTGGTTCTCAGCCCATGAGGGAAAAGGGGTCATGGGCATAGGCATCAACTACGGGGGGGCTCGAGGGCTCAAGCAACCCCCGAAATTTCCCAGGGGGGACTGAGCCCCCCCTGGCAAAATGGAGTGCCTTGCCACCACGCCTCGCCGCCATGCCTCCCCGGGCCCTTCCTAGGCCCGCCCACCCACCACCACCTTTATTGCCTCTCCCCCCCCCCCAACCAGGCCACTCCTGCCTCCTTTCCTCTGTCCCTCCCTCCCTCCATCCGGCAGCTAGCTGGTCAAATGCCCAGAGTGATGGCATCACCCGGAAGTGACACCATCATGCTGGGCATGTTGCCGGGGCGACGCTCTAGCAATTGCCCTGAAACTCTATGGCACCATAGAGTTTCAGGGTGATTGCCAGAGCATTGCCCTGGCAACATGCCCAGCATGATGGTGTCACTTCCGGGTGATGCCATCACTCTGGGCCTTTGCCCAGCTGGACGGAGGGAGGGACAGAGGCAGGAGTGGCCAGGCGGCGGGGAGGAGAGGCGGCGGTGGGGACATGGTCCTGGCGTGCACAAGCACGCAAGCGCCCCTGCCCCCCCCCTCCCGGGGATTTTAAAACTCGACACCCCTGGTCACAGGAGGACAAAAAGTTTGGAAGTTTCAGAAACAGCCTCTCCATCAGACCTTCCCCTCAGCCCTGTTGCTTCTGTGGGAAACACAGGAGGGATGAGAACTGGAGGGTGGGGGAAGATCTGGGAGAGCCAGATTCGGAGCCGCCCCTCCTCCTGAGCCAAGACCCTGTCGTCTGGGTCACCTGGAGCCAGTTGCTCAGCCTGGCCCACCTCACAGGGTTGTTGTTGGTGGAAATGCGGTGGTAGGGAGTCTGGTGTGCCTCCTCAAAATCCTCAGAAGTAGGATGGGGGAAGAGAGGAAACAAAAAGCAAGAGACGGATCACCGCTGTGTTCAGCTGCTGAGGCTGGGCATGGAGGGGCTTTTGCTGAAAAACTACCTTATTTACTTGCAAGGAAGATGACTCATGTTTTTAAGGGGCTATATATATATACACACACAAAAAGTAACTAATTTGTATGAAAATGTAAGATACACCCCCTTTTATGGTATCCCTTGGAAAAAAAACCTAGTCTTGCATATGATTAAACACATTTATTGAGGCTTTTGTGGGTTTCCCAGTAAATCAATTGCTTTTGTTTGTATTTTGACTAATTGGGTTTGCCTGTGTCCTTTATAAAGTTTATATCTCCGGCACCTGGCATTACATTTGATGGCACACATGGCCCGACCAGACAAAGCAACAGTAATGTCAGATCCAGCCCTCGTAGCGAGGGCTGAATTCGACACCTCTGCTCCAGACAATTTAGACAGGGTTCCCGATATATAGGTTACAAAATGGCTAATCTAGTTCACTGGGCCCATCCCAAGAAGTAAGCTCTGTGTTTAGCACTGCCAGCACTGTGGAAGCATTGTCTGCCCTTGAACACTACACACAAAGGTCATGTCTTCATGTCATCAGAGTTCATAAATATGGGGTGGCAGGGAAGAAGATATGCTATTACGCCTCCTAAATCAAAAACAATACGGTGAGAGATAACCAAGTGTTGACAACATGTAGCGCCAGGGAGATTCCATCAGCACCAGGGAGATTCTAACATACCCACCGGTCTGCAAATGAAATGACTCAGTTACACATCAGCAAGCAGCTAGAATATCAAGCTTGTGGCACAGGGCAGATCATTTGGGTTTTTCTGACTTAAAATTAAACAGAAATGTCTGCTGTCCTGGACAAGCAATACTTGTACTGTAAGACTTAACAGTTGGGGGGGGGGGCTAGTGATGTAGCTGTATGATTACCAGCCCCCACCCCAGCCACCAGCGGGGGGTTGGGGGTGGAATTGCCAACTGCAGGTTGGAAAACTCCTGGAGATTTGGGGATGGAGCCTGGGGAGGAAAAGGACCTCAGCAGGATACAATGCCATAGAGTCCACCCTCCAAAGCGGCTGTTTTCTCCAAGGAACTGACCTCTGTAGTTTGGAGATGAGCTGTAATTCTGAGGGACCCCCAGGTCCCACCTGGAGGCTGGCATCCCCAGGCAGCTGTGTTAGTCTATTGCAGTGAAGACCAAAAGGAGTCTCTGAACATCTTAAACACTACCAGTTTTATCATAGCATAGGTATTAATGGCACAATTGGGATGGAGGGGAATTGGACAGGGGGCAAGGTACATATGGCAGCTTGCTCTCAAAGCAGTGACCAATAATATTACCACAAGCCTCACAACATTAGAATCCAATAAAACTATAGAGATGGGCAGGGATCCGTTGGGGCCGGAGCGAGGCAGAGCGAAGCCAGCTCAGGAGTGGCCACTAGGGCAGCCAGGGGCCGAATCAGATTCTCTGATCTGATTCGGCCCACAGCCGAATTACTGCCAAAATTCAGCGGCAACTTTAAAAGCGACTGGAGGGGAGGGGGTTTGAGGGAGAGGCTCCAAACTTACAGGGTAACTGCTGGGGCCTCTCCTCGAAATTCCCCCCAAGTTTCAAGAAGATTGGACCAGGGGGTCCAATTCTATGGGCCCCCAAACAGGTTGCCCCCATTCCCTCCATTATTCTCTATGGCAGGAAAAAAGTAACACTTTTTCCCACCATAGAGAACAATGGAGGGGATGGGACAACCTGTTTGGGGGCCCGTAGAATTGGACCCCATGGTCCAATCTTCTTGAAACTTGGTGGGTATTTCGAGGAGAGGCCCCTGCAGCTACCCTGTAAGTTTGGAGCCTCTCCCTCAAACCCCCTTTCCTCCAGCCCCTCATATACCCTATGAGTTTTTGCCATTGATTTCAATGGCCCATAGGGTATAATGGGGCTGAAACTGACATTCCCTTTCTGACAAACTTCTGGTGATTTCAGGGGACCTGGCATATGCTAATGAGTTATGCTAATGAGCTCCTGCACCTCTTTTTCTACGAAAGGACCCCTGGAGATGGGGAAAGGATTTTTTTTAAAAATACAGCAAACCAATGAAAACATGAGGAAACAAGCCCTTTCCTGTGGAAATCCAGAACCCCCCCCCCCAAAAAAAAATGTTCAACAGGAATGAGAAGACCATTTGTGCCCCAGGGTGATTTAGTAGTTAATGGCTAGACTAGGAAATGCATGTGGCTCGGGTTCACCTCACCACACAGTCATGAAGCTCACGGGGCAGCCTGCAACCAGCCACTCTTTCTGAGGGCCAACCACATGCAAGTTGGGAGTCGTGTCTGGAGCTCCTAGTAATTATTTCTAAGCAACATTTTTAGGCAGATCAGAATCATGGAATTCAGGGAGGGGAGAAGCTTAAGCCTCATGGCCCTCATGGTCTTCCCAACTGGACACAGTTCTGGGGAGCGACTGTTTGTCCTGTGGGGAGGGCTGCCAGCTCTGGGTTGGGTGGCGACCTCAGCAGGGTATAATGCCATAGAGTCTACTCTCCAAAGGAGCCATTTTCTCAAGAGGAAACACAGGTTGGTCACCTGGAGATCAACTGCAATAGTGGGAGATCTCCCGCCACCACCTGTAGGTTGACAACCCTACCCACTGGGGTAAATTTACACTAAACAGTGTGAAAGTTTCGCATGCTAAATTGCCCTGCACCAAGGCTGTTGTTAAAAGCACAGGGTTATTTAGACATTTAGAAAGAAATAAGAGGGGGGAAAAGAAAAAGAGAGAAAAAGAGAGGATGAGCAAGAAAGAAAAGGAGAAAGAAAAGAGAGAGAGGGAAAGAGAAAGTGAGAGAAAGAAGAAAACAGAAAGAGAGCTGGCATCATTCTAAGTAAATTTCTTTTGGGGAAGGAGGGCATGAAGGGGCTGTCTGGTCAAGGCATCACCACATCAAGAACTGTTACACAGAAGGTCTTCCTTGGGCCTTCTCCGACCAGGTGAATACACCCAACAGATGCTTAGTAACTGTTCTCTCCCCGCTCCCCAACCCTCAGGGTATGTCTTATGAACCACAAATACTAAGGAGATCAGGGAGCACAGCCAACCAAGGTCACCTTTCTAGTCATCTAGCTGCTCCCATGTCTTTCTTCAATTTACAACCAGAATAGAAGGGAGTGTGTTTCCGTCCTTGCACGTATATTTTCAAATGTAGCAGTTACAACAAGCATCTGCTATGTTCAATCTGTCCAGGCAAAACACTGAAAATTCAACTGTCAAGTACTCCAGAGATGTTTGGAACTCAGAGT
Organism: Lepidodactylus listeri; assembly: GCA_029233225.1. Taxonomy (NCBI): domain Eukaryota; kingdom Metazoa; phylum Chordata; class Lepidosauria; order Squamata; family Gekkonidae; genus Lepidodactylus; species Lepidodactylus listeri. Next base: position 28,677,357 of record JARCFY010000008.1, read on the forward strand.
GGCCCTTTAATCCCAACACGGCTGAATATCAGGCAGGGAGACGTATGCGTGATTTCCATGACAAATGCCTTCAGTCACACAAACTGTAAAAACAACATAAGAGTCCAACAGGACAGAATCCAAGAAGGGGAGGAAGAGCTGAAACTAGAGATGTAGCTATTGGCAGAAACGCAAAAAAAATTAGCTAAAACAGCTATGTCTGATGCCAAGAATGATCACACAGTCTTAAAGAATTGCTCAGAATTACCATGTGCATCCTGATATTATCCACTGTAGTAATTAACTGAAAGAGCCATTTTGTTAATAATAACTAATTCAAATTAAAAACCTAATATGCTTACAGTTCACCATTCTGGGGTTTTGGTGTCCGGTTTAGAGTTCGTAGAGACAGATAGCATGACTAAGGATGGACAAAAGGAAATATTACTTTACACAGAGTGTGATTAAAAGGTGTAGTCACTAAACCACAGATGGATATACCACAACTGGCAACAGTGAGAGGTCGTTATAACGGGATTCCATATAACGAACCTGCCTGACCCGTGACCACAAATCTATTGAGGATCTAGGCCAGGTAGTTATCTGGTGCCCAAGATTTGCAGCAGAATGTGAATACCTTGGGAATACTCTGTCATGATATCCAGGAAGATCAGACCACAACAGACTCGTAATACTGCTTGCTGTCAAAAGTAAATGCAGAAAGTCACAAATGGCAAAGTTTATCATATGGGTGATAAAGACTTTGTCAAAACCATTTACTGTTAGTGTGGCTGATGGATAAACTCTATGTACTATGCTGGGTTTGATGCATTAATGATTATCAGTCAAATTTAAATGGACATTTTAAGAGCTCAAATTGGTGTTAAGATTGTTTGTACTGTGGTTTTTCTGATTTTTTTAGGTGCTGTTTGCTAAGGCTACGTGGTAATGCGATAAAGCTTGTGATGATGGCAACGACTGTGGAATTTACTGCCAGAGGATGCAGTGATGGCCACAGGAATAAACAGCTTTCAAAGGGGATTAGATAGATTCATGGAGAATAAGACTATCAATGGCTACTAGCCATGGTGACTGAGGAGAACCTCCACATTCAGGGGCACCAAACCTCAAAATCCCAGAGGCAGGAGACAACATCAGGGGAAGCCCTTGGCCTTTATGCCCTGTTGTTGGCCATCCAGCGGAATTGGTTGGCCACTATATGAGACAGGATGCTGGACTAAATGGACCACTAGTCTGATCCAACAGGGCTGTTATGTTCTTACGCAACATACTTCCTCCCACCCACCCTCAACGGCACAAGTCAGGGACCAGTGCCAATCCAAGAACCTTGCCCCCAGCACCCTTGATGCTCTCCATTACAGGCATTGTGTTTCAAGGCACCTCCTAGGGTTGCCAGGTCCCCCCGGCCAATGGCAGGGGATGGGGGGCTAGGTTTGCCAGATCCAGGTTGGGAAATTCCTGGAGATTTGGGGATGGGGCCTGGGGAGAACAAGGACCTCATGGAGTTCACCCTCCAAAGGATTCATTTTCTCCAGGGGAGATGAGCTGTAATGCCAGGGGATCCCCAGGTCCCACCTGGAGGATGGCATCTTTAACCATGGAAAATTTAGACGCATGAATAGTGGCCACTTCCACATTGTCATTTTTGTCACTTGTTTGTCCCTATTGCTTTAGGGTTTTTTCCCCCAATGTGTTTTGCCAGTGCAGAAGTGGCCAGTGTCAGTAATATCAGGACAGTGTTTTCCAGGATGAACTGAGAAGCAATGTAATTATTTGAATGTCAGACAACCATCTGGAAGAATCTGGCTTAAATCCCCACACAGCCATGAAACTCACTGGGTAATGATGGGCCAGGCACTCTCAGCCTAACCTACTTCACAGGGTTGTTGTGTACAGGTAACAGGGGTCATTTTGTAGAAAAAGAGGTGCAGGAGCTCATTAGCATAACTCATTTGCATAACTCATTTGCATATGTCACACCCCCTAACATACCGGAAGTGTGTCAGAAGGCAGCACCCACCCCTCAGGCTCCACTCCACAGGTGAGTGAAACTGACCTGCTCTTCCTCCATTCCCTTCCCCATCCAATACTTTGTGCAATAAAAATAAGCATAAAGAACACACCCTCATTCTCTTCCTGCTCCCTTGAAACCACCAGGTTTCAAGTAGACTTGAGATACCCAGGACATGTGCACCACCCATCCCTTCCCCTTCCCCTTCCCCACAACAAAATACCCTGTGAGGTAGGTGGGGCTGAGAGAGGTCTTTTGAGAACTGCTCATGAGAGAACAGCTCTGAGAACACTTGTGACTGGCCCAAGGTCACACCAGCAGCCGCATGTGGAGGAGTGGGGAATCAAACCCGGTTCTCCCAGATTAGAGTCCAATTCCTGAACACTACACCAGACTGATGGGGTGGAAGCTGCTGAAGGGTTGGTGAAATTTCTCCAGTACTTATGCGCCATGTGCCCAGATAAAAAATGGTATACTTAGAAAATTTATATGCCACCTTGAGCAAGTCTCTGGAAAAGCAGCACAGTCATAAAAGGAACAATGATAAAATTTATCAATATTAAAACAAAACATTAAAAACAATAAAGACCCTAGCAGGGCTTTCCCCGGGGCGCTGCGCCTCTGCACTGCTCGGGGAAGCCGAGGAGGGGGCGGGGCTTGGTCATGTGCCCACCCCCTGGGCTCCTCACTCCCGGAGCTGCGCTCCTGTGCGCTCCCGCTCCAACGGACCCCTGACAGGTAAAAGAAGAAGAAAGAGCCACGCATACACCTCCAAATTCTCTTTGAGGGAAGGCACAATAAAAATGTACATTAGTAAACAGGGGGGGGGCAGTCTGGTGTAGTGGTTAAGAGCGCAAACTCTAATCTGAGAGAACCGGGTTTGATTCCCTACTCCTCTACATGCAGCTGCTGGTGTGACCTTGGGTCAGTCACAACTTCTTCAGAGCTGTTCTCTCAAGAGCAGTTCTCTCAGAGCTCTCTCAGCCCCACCTACCTCCCAGAGTGTCTGTTGTGGGGAGTGGAAGGGAAAGGGATTATAAACCACTCTGTTGCTCCTTCAGGTAGTGAAGGGTGGGATATAACTCCAGTCTCTTCTTTTCTTCAAAACTGGAAAAGGCCAGTATCAACTGATGTGGGGAAGAACAAGACCCCCCAAAGATGCCAAGGGTGATGGTTTTTCCAAGGCAAGAGAGGAGCAGAAGTGGTTAACCATTGCCTTCCTCCATATAGTAACCCCAGTCTTCTTTGGTCCTGCTTATCTCCCAAACCTTGACAAGCTAAGGCTGAACTAGGCGGCAGTGACCTCAACCTACAATAATTTTTCATTTGCCCACACGCCCTAGGTATGAGTACATTAGTCACTAGTGGCCCGAGATGGAACTGGTTTTCATAAAAGTTTTCCTGCCACGGGCATTTAAGCTGTTTTAAAACTTGCACTAAAGAAATCTCACGTCAGACACAAGATGCTCTCACGTTACAAACTCGTTTTTTAAAAGACAGCTAGAAAAACATGTTTTGCCTTTTTCTGCGACAACAGTAGAAATCACTTGAGATTCTTTTTCAGGTTGTACAGGCAGATGGCTGTGGTGTACGCAGTAGAATCACTGTGACAGGATTCGTCACGCAGGCCAAGGAGGGAAACACAGCGCTGCCTCTCCTCACATCTCCCTGCCCCAAGAGAGAGGGTCAATAGCCAGTCTGAAACACCAGACTGGGTAATCCCACACAATCCCTTTTGAGAGATACAAGAGCAATCTGAGACAGGTGGGCATTCTAGTAAACTTTTCCTTTTCCTACATTAAAGTCATAAAAACTGGAACATTTTATTTTTTAAAAAATCCTTTACACTTAAACATAAAAAAGGAGCTTTAGATGTGCGTGTGCTTTGTGTAATATACCTCTATGTGTGTGAAGTGCTGTCAAGTTGCTGACGACTTAGGGCAGCTCCACTGGGTTTTCAAGGCTCTTGCCTTATTCTGGGAAGCAGCCCTGGACTTCCTCGGCCCCCTATCCAAGTATTAATTAGGGCTGACCCCTGCTTAGCTTCCGAGATCTGACTACACACTATTTATACACACACACACACACACAAAGCATGGGCTGTTAAATCTTCACAGAAGAAGAACACAACATCATGTGGATTTCTTGAGCTGCTACTTCCAGTGGAAGTAAAACAAACGTCTTGTGGCTCTAAGCTTATGCTGATAAGGACCTACTGGGGAGAGCTAACCCCTCTTACTGCCCGCTGCACATTTCTTCCCCTTTATGGTCTTATCAACCCATTGCGATGTCTAGTTTGGCCTCGAGACATGCAACGCATCTATAGTTTTACCAATTACACCAAGAAATCTGAGTCCATAAAATTCAGTTTTTAATTTAAAATAATCATTGGAAAAGGGGACAGGGTGAATCTGAGTCACTTGCATGGGGTCTCTTTGGAACTACTGAAAGACAACAAGAGGGTAGGCATCGTGGTAGGACATGTGGGGGTGGCTACTAATAGATATAACTAAAGGGAACGTCCGTGTTCAGAGGCAGTCAGCCTCTGAATCCCAGTGCCAGGAGGTAACATCAGGGGAAGGCCTCGGCCTCTCTGCCCTGTTACTGGTCCTCCAGAGGAACTGGGTGGCCACTGTGTGAGGCAAGAAGCTGGACAAGATGGGCCACTGGTCTGATCCAGCAGGGCTCTTCTTATGGGTATCTCCAGTTACCAGGATCTTAGAGCTGGAAAAGATCTGTGCCCATGACCTTGGAGAATCAGTATCAGTCAGAATGAAACCCATTTAGAAGCCCCCCCCTTTGGGGAAATTTTTTTTGAGCCCTGATAAACAAGAGAGAGCAGAGAAATGAACATCAGGTTCCACACCCTGACAACCCCACACACACACACACACACACTTTGCCCCCTTGCAGAGAAAGAAAAAGATTTGGAGCCGAAGTCCTAGAATGCCTTCTGGCTCCACCTTCCTTCTCTGGACTGCTGGACGAGACAGGACACATTCCACGGGGCGGGAGAGCTGGCAAGTCTCCAAATAAATACATTCCTTATAGCCGCGGGCAAAAAGTCACAGCTCCCACTATGCATCCATGCCTCCTTCCAAATGCACTCTCTTTTCCAGTATTTTTTGCCAGCCTGCAGGGTTTTTTAATTACAAAACACAGCTGGGAGGAAATGTTACAGACCCTGAGGGGTTGTTAGGACTTTTCAAGTCTGAAACGAATGTTTTGAAAACTAGATGCCCCAGAAACGTTACTTGTTTTGCCATCTGCATAGCACACTTCTTCAAGAAGTCCAGTGCTGTTGTGCAATGTTATTCAGATTTTTAAAAACTAATTTGAAATACTTCCTTTGTTTTAGGAACTTAGGAGACACGGACGAGGAAAATGGAAAGAGCAGCCATGGGAAGCAACCAAAACAGTTTTTACCCTACAGAGTAAAGTGGGAAGCTGTTGTAAGCAGCACTTGCTTTTAAGCCAAGCAATGCCGAGCGGTGATGCTTAAATGTATTTAGGAGACAAGTTTGCCATCGGCAAGGAATCTAGGAAATCATAATACAGGATGCCATTTTGTTTTATAAGACTATACTGCCAACACTGCCTAAAAGCACTCAACAAAATAGACTTCAAGACCAAAGAACCTCACTTTGGCACATGGCAGGCGATACATCTCCCTCCCCCTAAGAGAATCAAGAGAATTCTCCTTGATTAGGAGTGCAGGCCTGTGTCGTCCAACATTCCAACACCAGCAACTGCCAATCAAATGCCAGCAGCACTCACAAATACATGGCCTTTCCCTCTAGGGTGTTTCCACCGCCTGATGTTTAGAAGTATATTTAGGGTTGTCAGGTCCCCTGCTGGCCACAGACAGGGGAAGTGGGGATAGTGGTGCCAGATCCAGATTGGTAAACTTCTGGAGGTTTGGAGATGGAATCTGAAGAGGACAGAGACCTCAGCTGGGTACAGCGCCACAGTCTCCACCCTCCATAGCATCCATTTTCTCCAGGGGAACTGATCTCTGTAGTCAAGAGAAGCTGCAGTTCCAGGGGATCCCCAAAACCTACCTTGAGGCTGGCATACCTAAGTATACTGCCTCTGCACAGAGGATCCATTTAGCTGTCAGACATATTCAGCAAAGATAGAACCATACATAGTTTACCTTTGAAAGCCATTGAGGAGGAGATACCCCACCCTTCACTTGGAGTCTCAGAGCAGCTTACAAACTCCTTTCCCTTCCCCTCCCACAACAGACCCCTGTGAGGTAGGTGGGGCTGAGAGAGCTCTGAGAGAACTGCTCTTTCCAGAACAGCTCTGAGAGAACTATGGCTTGCCCAAGGTCATCCAGCAGCTGCAAGTGGAGGAGTGGGGAATCAAACCAGGATCTCTCAGATTAGAGTCCGCGCACTTAACCACTACACCAAACTGGCTCTCCAGTCAGAGACCATTACCACATTATGTGTATGTTCCTTTTAGTTTGACCCACTGTGAACATACTGCTAGTAGCTTTTCTGGGTGACTGAGTTCTTTTATTATGAAGGGAGACAATTTCTTTCTATTCTCTCTACATAATTCCTAAATGTTATAAAGCTCCAGCATGCACCTCTCCCTTAATTAGCTACAGTCTCAAATGTTTCTCTCATAGAGTAGGTATGCAATTGCATCGCCGTCTCAGTTAGTCTATGAATCAGGCCCTGGATAAACACATTCAATTACAACACTCTTTGCCTTCCACAGCTATTTAAAACAGCTGAAACCGTTATTCCACTGGTTTGGGAAATGGCAGGGTGGGAGGGAGAATTGCACTTTCCTGTTTTCTCAGAAGTTTAGTCCCTCTCACTTCCATAACCTAGAGACTGGAAAGCCAGGGTACATATTAGCACAAGATGTGGCTCAGTGGCCACATCTCAGGATTGGAGAGTTCAAGAGACAGTGGAGGCAGCTTACACCCACACCCCAAAATTTAGGCAGCTATGCAGCCAGAAGTAGAAAAGGAAGCCTCCCTCCCAGTCTTTGGAGAAGGAGAAACTAGCTCTAGCCAGTGTCCCAGTGGCTAGACATAGTCAGTTTTTCTTCATGAACTGAAATTAGATCAAGTAAGGCACCAAGTCCATTACCCTCTAGCCAAACAGGTTTTTGCAAGAATGCAAACAACACAGGGCTTGCACACTAGCATTTTTCTGCACAGCGGACAGCATTTATTCACGCAAGCATTTCTGAGAAGACAGAGAGTATTCATCCAGAGCTGCTGCTTTAGGTTTTCCTCCCATCTCCACCCCCCCCCCCCCAAAAAAAATTTGCTGTGATTTTTGTAATGCTGCTGGCCCAAAATACACTGCAGGACTGTCTGGCGTGGCCTGAACATTGTCTATTCTGCTTTGGAAGATCTCTTGTGGTCGATGACCGAGTAAACCTCTGCTTCTCTCCTCCTCCATCATTCACCACCTTTACTGTCCACCCCGTAAGCTCTCTGATGCTGACTAGTTAGGGGAACAGTCTTGTACATTTTGTATGCTTCCTTGTTTTGTTTTAAATAAAGCTACTAATAGGTTTAGCCACAGGCACCCACACATGCCAGAAGAAAGACTTTGTGCCACAATAGAGTGAGTCCTAACATATTTATTATATTTACTATTTACTTATATTCACTATATTTACTATTGCCTTGTTCCCCAATGGAGACACGGGATACCAGCCGCTAGGTGAGACCTGGAGATCTCCTGGAATTACGGCTCACCTCCTGGAATTACGGGCCCCTTACACAAACTGAAGTTTCCATGGAAGAGGAAACGTGGACTACAGCACAGACTTCTCTAGTGTACACAGAACACATTCACAGGCTCCAAGTCCTTGGAACCTGAACATGTTTGCCTACCAATCAACACCATTGATTTCTACCTGTTGCTAGCTTAGGATTAGTAACTGAAATAAGATCTATCTCTTATTGTTGTGCCAGGAATTTGCAGGCACATTTTCCTACCCAGTGTATAATTTCTTAAAGCAGAAAGTGTTCTCGCTGAGCTGATACCCCTCCTCTTTCCTACTCTTAGGTTGTCTGAAGTAAGCCCACGGAACACCTTTCTTTAGACTTCACTCAGACCTCTCACAAGTCTGGTGCAAGAAGGAACCAGCTCCAAAAACTGTGTCTTGGCCCTTGCCAAAATAAACCAAGCCCATGTGCAAACATACCAAGGAGTCTGAATGGGAGCAGCTTGTTCTGCAGCCAGATGAGGACCAGGCTGGTGCTCAGTCCCTCCTTTTTATATTTTTAAGTCTCTTAGTCCTTTCTTGCTGGGCCATTTTTGTAGCCGGAACAACTAAAGGAACAGGACTGGGCTAATATTTTAATCTCTTTACCTCTAGGGCTGCCAAGTACCGGCGACTTACCGGCAGGGGGGAGTTGTTCTCCCCCTGGGAGCTCTTCTGGCACGTGCGCTTTGCATGCGCACCACGGCGACGTAATGATGTCACCCAGAGGTGACGTCATTACACGGGGGAAAGTCGTCCTCACCGGACGACTTCTGGGGACTTGGCAGCCCTATTTACCTCTGACAAAACAAAACAATGCCTTAGACTTGGGCTCCAACTATGGTTGCCAACTCTGTGCTGGGAAATTCCTGGAGATTAGGGGTTGGAGCCTAGGGAGGGCCCTCAATGGAGTACAGTGCCACAGTCTAAAAGGGAGAAAAGAGACACAAGTTCAGAAGTTCTCTAAGTTAAGAGTTGTTGTTATTGATGGACATTAATCCATAAGTACCCAACAAACTAAATGCAAGCAAATACTAGAACTGACAGCTCAGCTACTACATTATTATTTGTTACAAAATTTATGCCCCACCTTTCTGCCTTCATCAAGGCCACCAAGGCAACTGACAGATTAAAAAAACATACATAACAAAAAAAATGGCTTAAAAACTATTCAAAACAAACAAAAACACTTCGTTAAAACAATTAAAACCAATTGTGAATTTGGAATGTTTGGTGTTTTTCCAGAGCAAGAGGCTGGCTGGTAATGAACTTGTGAAGCTGGTTTAGGCCGGCTGAGTCCGAGGTAAATCTTTTGTTGTGTCTTTGAGGAACTTTGCCACCAAATCTCCAGACAGGCCTACTGGTTCGACTAGGAGGCCCTAGTTTGCTCTAGGCCAGTCTAGTTTTGCCCATATACATACCCATTGTAACTTGTTATACAATGAACAAGAGTGAAGCAGTATACCGTTCACTCATTTTTTACTGTCATTCATTACTTCCTGCTATTTACAACTATGGCCAAAAGCAAATAAGCTTGTGTTCTAAATTCATGTGCCCAGCAAGCCCTGCTAGCTGCCCCAGTTGGGGATATCCTATACAAAAAAACATGGTGCATTTTTTGAGTGTTTTTTGTTTTGGTAGGATCACCAGTTTAGGGGGGAATGGGTCACTGGAAGGGGAGACATTTATTATAACCATTTGGAAGGGCTTGTAGAACACCTAAGAACATAAGAGAAGCCAATGTTGGATCAGGCCAGTGGCCCATCCAGCCCAACACTCTGTCACACAGTGGCCAAAAACACCAGGTGCCACCAGGAGGCCCACCAGTGGGGCCAGGACGCTAGAAGCCCTCCCACTGTTGCCCCCCCCCAAGCACCAAGAATACACAGCATCACTTGCCCCAGACTGAGAGTTCCTATCTAGACCTTGTGGCTAATAACCAGTGATGGACCTCTGCTCCATATGTTTATCCAGTTCCCTCTTGAAGCTGTCCATGCTTGTAGCCGTCACCACCTCCTGTGGCAGTGAATTCTATGTGTTAATCACTCTTTGGGTGAAGAAGTACTTCCTTTGATCTGTTCTAACCCGACTTCTGAGCAATTTCATTGAGTGTCCACAAGATCTTGTATTGTGAGAAAGGGAGAAAAGTACCTCATTTCCATAGAGCTCTTTCTGGTATAATTATTTTGTTACAGATTTTAACCCCAGTATTTGGACGCTACTAGAACCCATGTGGGACAGTGGTTAAGGTTTCAACCTAGGATCTGGGAGACTCAGGTTCAAAAGCTCATCATGTGGTTAGCTATGCGGCCCAATCACTTCCAGCCTAACCCATCTCACACAGTTGATGCAAGGATGACTGGAAGAAGGAATAATGACAGACACTGTCCTGAGCTTCTCACAAGAAGGGTGTGGAATTTAATAGTTTTATCTAGTACATTTTAGTGCATTTTATACCGAGTGTGTATTCGAACTTTTTATTGTAATTACTGGTGTAACCCACTCTTTCCACAAGTTCAAGGTAGGGTATGGTGTGTTTAAAACAAATCAATCCCCTGTGCATGATAAACCACAGGAAGGCTGACAGGCAACTGTCTTTTGAGAGCCAGCGTAATGTAGTAGCAGTTAGGGTGTTGTGCCAGGATCTGGGAGACCCAGATTTGAATCCCCATTTTGCCACTGAAGCTTGCTGGGTATCCTTGGGCTGGTCACACACTCTCTTACCTCATAAGATTGAGGAGGAGGAGATGGGATTTATACCCCGCCCTTCACTACCCAAAGGAGTCACAGAGCAGTTTACAATCTCTTTCCCTTCCCCCTCTCCACAACAAACACCCTGTGAGGTGGGTGGGGCTGAGAGAGCTCTCCCAAGAACTGCCCTTGAGACAGCAGCTCTGAAAGAACTTGTGATGGCTACAAGGTCACACCAGCAGCTGCATGCAGAGGAGTGGGGAATCAAACCCAGCTCTCACATATTCAAGTTTGCACTCTTAACCGCTACAACAAACTGGCTCTAGAACAGAGGAGAAAAGAACAATATAACCTGCTTTGGGTCCCCTTAGCAGAGGAAGGCAGGATATAAATGTACTGAATAAACAAATCTTCCTGTTTGGCCACTGACGGGTTCAGAAATGAGCACATCCCATAATAGCTTTCTAGTTTTTAGACACTCACGCCCACAGTGGGAAAAGGGCTGTAAAGCACTTTTTAAAACACAAATGTGATCTGTATATAGTGCAGTTCAGACACAACCTGAAACAACTATTTAACTACGGTCAGACTGTGAAACCACGACTCGGATCGCAGATGAACATTCAAAAGTTGGGCTTCTTCCAACAAATGCTGGTTTCGTTGCCTTCACTCCAACCGGACATCTGTGCAGCCAGGGAGCGTGCAAGGACAGCGTGGGGGAACAAACCAGGATGTTTGCCATATTTTAAAAAAACAAACAGTTAAGACTCAACATGCACAATATACAGCCTGCAGATGGCATTTGCCAGCTACAGTCCTGGGCCAACAGTTCCCTTCCCCAGGCGCTCAGCCTCTGAGATGCCAAGAGAGGTTAGACAACTGACTCTGACTTAAGCGTTTGAGCCATCCCTGCCCAGAGTCAGACTGGGCATAAGCTATATTAAGTAAGTGTTTAAATTGCAAATAAACATCTATAATGAGTTGGTGGTCCACAACCCACAACAAATACAAATACAATATGTGCTCATGGCGTACCATACATCAACATAGATACAAATAAACATAACAGTTTGCGCTCACCGGTGCCGATAACAAGGTATAAAACATAAATCCAACCGGTTGATTCTCCTTGCTTAAATGCAATAAAAGTGTCCAAAGACATCCTGCAGTCATAAATCAAGCAGAGGGCGACCAGTGAAAAATCTTCCATAGCCAAACCAACACCTTTCCTAGGTATACAGTATCTCTTATTCTGGATAAATGGCTGAATAATGGGACTGTTAAGGAATCACACGCAATCTATGCAATACCTTCAATATTCAAGAAAATTAATGAACAGAAAATGACAATATGTATGCTTACCCTGATTTCAAAGAGAATTAGACAGACTACCAGTTCTTTTAGCTGTGCTGAATCCCAGAGTTCTCACAAACAGGAGCAGATTGGAACATCAAAATGTCCCTGGGTCAAGTGGAACTAAGCCTTCTCTGGGCAGGTGGGAGCATGGGCACAGAGGTGGCAGGGGAGGTGCCTGAGTAAGAGTCAGCACTGCAGCAGTGGGCCCACCAGAAGTCCTGGGGCCCGGCAGCTGCCCCACCTCAAGGTATGCTGACGCCAGCCCTGGCAATTGTGCAGCCAACACCACCAGCATTCTCCTCCGGCCACACTCAAGGTCCCGGAGTTCCAGCCCCCAAACTGGTGCCATGCAAAGCCATACTTAGAGAAGGCTGGAAAGAGGACTGTGCTCCTTGGGGGCCGCTGCTCTACTTTCTGCCTTAGACCACCAGCCAGGCGAGAGGGGCCCTTTCACGGGCAGAGAGCCTTTAGCAGCTGAAAAGGGACACCATGTCAGGCTTCCCCTGTTGCAATAGGGTTACCAGGTCTGAGCTGGAAAATACCTGGAGACTTTGGGGGTGGATCCAGGAGAGGGCGGGGTTTGGGGAGGGGCCTCAGCAGGGTACAATGCCATAGAGTCCACCCTTCAAAGCAGCCATTTTCTCCAGGGGAGCTCATCTCTGTCAGCTGGAGATCAGTTGTAAAAGCAGGAGATCTCCAGGCCCCACCTGGAGGCTGGAAACCCCATGTTGCAAGCATGTTGGCCCTTTTGCAGCAAAGGGGTGCCTTTCCCACTTTGGCAGCCTGGCTCATGGGGGAAAAAATGATGTCAGATTTTGCCATCCCAAGAGTCTAGGAGAAAGGGCAAGACAATGATACTATTGCAAGTACATACAGCTGCTCACAGTACCAAATCAAGGTGCGCACACAGCCTCATCTGGATGGGATAAAGGGATACACATTCCCTAGTACTTGTCTTGGAGCCCCCTCCCCCCTTTTAAGGAAGGCCAACCTTATGTTCTTTGAGAACTATGATTTTTAAATAAGCTGACCTACTTCAGAAACAGGGAGACACCCAAGGAGGACAGCACAACGTAACTGTGTCACCTGGAAAGAAAGCAGCTCTTGCACATCTCCACTTTTTCAACTCAGCCCTCTTCCTACAGAGCATCACATCATAAAATTCCCAACAGACTGATCACCCGTGGTTTCCAAGAAAACTCTTGGATGAATGACAGGGTTACATACTTCTGCATTCCAAACCAGGAAAGAGACCAAGGAATGGTTGTGTTTCACTTAACTTTTTTTTAAAAAATTAACTGGCAGCACCAATATTGTTTGCCAAATGTAAAACCTTTTGATCCTTCAAGCTTCAGAGGGATGGGATTCCATTCCGAGACTTTGCAAACGAGGGGGGGGGGAGTTCTGATTGGTAATACCGGGGTGGCATGCAGTATCATTTTCTCCTTAAAGTGGTCTCTGTGATGGTCAGCCACCCACAATGTATTATTTTTATAAAAAAACAGCATGAGTCAGTGTTCCATGTTTTTCCTAGCATAAGCCTCATTTGCAGAATAATGTCACCTACAGAAAGCCAGCGCAAATCTGAAAGACGCTTTCTTCCAACAGAAACGGAGGCAGGAATTCCAGAGCAAAACAAGCAGTTGTCCCACTTGAACCTTCTCCAGAGAGGCAGACTATAAACGCCATAAAACAAACAGAACAAAACTCACACCAGGGTTAAATATCCACAGAACAACACATATTTTACATGCTTGGCTCTCTTAAGCACAGATGAAGTAACCAGGAAGGCTGCACCGACTAAATTTCTGCCTACCAGAGCAGGATGCAAAAGGTATTAACCCCGGCTGCCAGAAATAGGTTCCCAAATGGTCACCAAGAATGGCAGAAGTGCCACTTCCTTTGCTCCACTGATCTTAGACAGGAAGTGACCTTTTTGTCCAGGACAGGCAAGAACAGACTGACTTTCAAAAGGAAGGGAAGAATATTGCTCTTATGGGGCTTGCCAGTTTTTTTAGCTAGCTCAGGGGTCCCAAACATGGTACCTGTTGAGCACCACTGGCACCCGCCAAGTGCTTTCAGTGTGGAGCTAGGTAAGCAGGGCTTCTGATTGACTGTGCAGAAAAGGCATTCTTTTAGAGTTTCTGCCTGAAACGTTAGTTACTACTGGAGTTATACATAACCTTGTTCCCTGCCATCTTGTGGCTGGCTCCGCCCCCTATGGCAGTCATTTTGTGGTTATGCCCACCACCCTTTGTCAGAATTCCAAAAGTGTCCACAGTCTCAGAAAGGTTGGGGACCCCTGAATTAGCTTTTTGTAAGTGCCTTTAATGTCTAGTGATCTCCATATATTAGAATGCTTACCTCCATCCAATGCTCCCTCTAAGCTGTGATGTCTTGTGAGCAAAAATTCTGCTTTGTGAGCTACTGGCATTAAAGTTGTGAGTGAGCGATTTGGCTCCTGCATAAATTCGTTTGCCCTGGAGCCATCCTTTCTGAGCTAAGACCAAAATGGGTGAGCCAGAGGCTAAAAAACTGTGAGCCAGCTTGCACTAATTCAGCTTACAGGGAACAGTGCCATCCCATGCAAAACCACACCAGCTAATGTCTGCATATTGAGCTTTATTCAAAGCACAAATGAACAGCAGGCTGTTTTTCTTGGCTAGCTAACATCCCATCTATCTAAATTTATAGGCTTATTCCTGCATACTGTACTTATTAGATCTATGAATATAAGATAAACGGATATAAATTTACTCTAGGGACATTTTCATTACTTTCCCATGAATAAGAAGCTTCAATGAGATTGTTAAACTTGCAGCTGCATTTCAGACTGCAGACACAGGTGAAATGGAGGTGGATGCGCCTCTATTTTTTCAATTCCTTCACGTAGAAAAGTAGCACATCAGGGATCTGCTAATTTTCTACATGAAGGGAATTTTTGATTTGGGGGAGCTTTTGTGCATGTGAACAGCCAAATACACTCCTACAATCTCCATGAGAACGAGAAGACAACTGCCTTCAGTCGCCTGTGCAATGCTGGGAAACTGGAAGTAGATACCAAGGTTAACAGATGTTTCTTTCCAACACGAGTACTGAAAACTGTACGCTATATAATTAGCAGCAACCTGAAACTGAAAGACACCTCTGCGTTCCTAATCAGAGTAGGTTCTCTCCCCCCCACCCTCTTTCTCCAACAACCATCAGCTGCTGCATTAATTTCATTTCTGTGCCTGATTTTGGAACACCTGCCAGAACAATACCTCTTTAATATTTATTTTCCTTCGAACTCAAGACGCCCGCTAGAGCATGTTGACATGTTGCTTTGTGTTTTTTAACAACTTCCAATTAGTCCTTCATTTGCAGAGTGTCAACCATTCACGTTCGTATTCTGAAGTTTGCATCCTCTGAATGCTAAAGCTTAACAACTTCAGAAGCCTTGAAGAGAATATGAACAGTTTTTTTAAAAATTCACACTGGGATTATGACTAGGGAAGATGGCAGGGGATTTATGATTGGCTTTGCAATGCTTTTATAATTAACACTAGCAGTGTGCATGCATGCACACACAGACACACACACACCTTTGGATTAGAGCTGCAGTACAGGTAAGAAGCGGTTTAACCCCTCCACCCTTGCAAAGTGCTGATAAATCAAAACCACTTCCTCTATCATTATAAACCCTGAAAGGCAGAGGGTGGAGAGAGAGAAACATTTTCTACTTTTCCTGCAGCAAGAGGAAGACCAGAAGAGAGGGAGCAGGTTTCCAGAAGAGACCAGAGACCAGGAGAGAGACCAGAAGAGAGGGTCGGTTTCCATTGGGAGGGGGGGAGACATGCAGAGGTGGTGGTGGTAAAAGGTGCCCACAAGTTGTCATCAACTTATGGTGACCCCAGTATGGTTTTCAAGGCAACAGATGTTCAGAGATGGTTTGCCATTGCTTGCCTCTGAGTGACTCTGGTACTCCTTAGTGGTCTCCCATTTTACTAGCCAGGGCCGACCCTGCTTAGTTTCCAAGATCTGATGAGATCAGGCTAGCCTAGGCCATCCAGGGCAGGACAAGGTAGAAAATTTAAACCAATTTCCCTTCTGTGCCAAAGATTCACATACAAATGGGGTGCCCTACAGTGGGGGTGCTATTCAATTTAGGAAGATCTTCCAGTGCTTACTCCACTTAGTTCCTTACACAAGCTTAGCTTAGGTGCCACAAACACCACACTTCAGATTCAGACACTTATGAGTGAGCCACAACTTCATTATGCTCCCACGGTCCCTTTTATTTTTGCCTTCTGGGAATGCCTGGCTAACAATTCTGTTTCACGGCTTGGCTCATTCTCCACCATCTTGAGGTTAAATGACTACACAAGGTGGGTGGATCTGTACCTTCTGTAGCATACATGAGCATCATACAAAGCACATGATGACGTTCCATTCATACACAGAAGAGGTATCCTTTGAACTGTTGAAAACATATTGTAGGATCATTTTATTATAAAGCGCCTCTTGAGAACCACGGAATAAACACTCCTCTTCAATCAATGAAAGATTAGCAAGTGCGGAATAAAGGAATGTAGCATGCACATGATAGAGTAAAGCCTTCACCTATGAACCCTGTGAGTGAGGATAATACTTGCGTACTGGAGCACTGCAAAGCCCTGTGAAATGTGGAGTGCTATATATACACAAGGTATTTCTATAGGATTCTACAGATCATCAACGCACTGCCTTTATTTTTTAAAAGTCAACTAGCCTTCTGACTTGGTGATAGCTATAAGTGGAGCAGATTTTTTTAAAAAATCCAGAAGACAAACACTGACTTCAAGCACTAACTTGTAACTCCTTTTCCAGGCGTTAGAAGGTTGTTTCAGACTAGAAAAGCAAATGAGATTCTGTGTGTTACGGATGTTATCTGCTGAGCTGCTCTGAGATCATGCCAACCCTGGGTTACTCTTGCAAGGGAGCCGGCCAGTCGACATTGGCTTGGCTTCTCTGATGTCACATAGGGCCTTGCCAGACTTACACAGCACAAAGAACCCTGAAGGCCAAAAGAAATTTGCACAAAGGATAGCAAGAAATGTATTGCCCACACGCCTGAGACTTTTCAAAGGCCACTTTGTCGATACTAGATGGTTGAACATCAGAGTATTTTAGAGATCTGGGCATCAGCCCTTCCACATAAAGATCATCATTTTGTTTATCTTCTCCACAAGAACCCCTTAACTATTTTCACAATTATCCACACTTCATAAACTGGATATGGTGAGTGACAGTGTATTGTCCATTGCCCCAAACACAGTTCACAACTGAGGAAGCACAAAACCCAAGCCTTGCTTTTCTACTTGCAAACATGTGTTTTTTAAAAACCACACTGCACAGCCCTACTTATTTTTCTGCTGTGGACTGTTGCCTTTAGGGAGTTATGTGTGAGCAAAACTTTCCAGCTGCTGGTGGAGAAAGCCAAAGTCTGGCGTTAGCACACAATGGAATCTCACATCTGGAAGGCCAGCGGGCGCCAACTGGCTCGCTCCCGCTCGCTCAGTGAAAAGGCCTTTTGTTAATTGTAATTTTCTATATCTGGTAGTGGTCTTTGCTTTTCTGTACAGGAGAAGACTGGGGAGTTGGGAAGTTTAAGAGCTGGGAGGAAGAAGCTATGGAGCTCCTTCCCCCAGAGTTTAACAAAAGAGGCAGGACTCTGTGACTCATCCAAGGCAGAGAGGCTGAAGTACAGCCACATTAGCACATTCATCTGTATCTCTGGCTCTTGCCTTTTCCTAAGACAAGAAGTGCTGCAAGGTGAAAAATAAAAGCGTTTTCTACCGTATGAGCTTTATGAAGTCCATTTTAATCTCAGCCCCCCCCCCCTCAGAATGCGTGCTTTCAACCAGTTCAGATCACAAACACAGCTGTGAGGAGAACTGCTAGGAGAGAGATGGCACATGACAGAGAAAGGAAACTTCAGCCATCAGAAACTGGAGAGAGGAACAATGCCACTGACACAGATAAACCGGCCAAGTCAGATAGCGTTACCTCAAGATGAGAGGAACAGATGTGCTTCAGGAAGCCAGCCGCCACCTCATCAATAAGAAAGTAGCTGCTCATCCTGGAAACTGTATGACTTTCTGGGTATGGTCCCTTCCCCTGGCCTCTCCTCTGAGAACATCTGGGTTAATTAATTAATTAATTAAAAAACAGCTACTTCCTTTATTTAAGCTGGCATTCCCCTTTCCTTAAATAATGGCATCATAATACTTAGAAATTCTCTTCCTGTTAAATATATTCCTCAGGGGGGGAAATCCAGGTTGCCTCAAACTCCATCAGTTCTCATCCTCAATTTATAGTCTTTGCTCTCAAGGCAAAGCCAATGCTTGGGGAAACTGCCTCCACCTGACAACAGTAGGACCAACAAGCAAAAAAATAAAATTTCTGTTCGGACATTGTCTCCACAGGATTGTCCTGTTTTCTTTAATTATGCCTTTAAACCTTTAAGACATCTGTGCTGCTATTACAATCAGACACAACTGGGACAATTTGCCCTTTGCTATATCATGCCACTAGATAGAATGTCTAACTTTAGAGTCTTTTTGCCTGCCGGATTTGATACCATTGGATTGTGAATTTGCTAAGAGGCCTTGGACTCCGCTTAATACAAAATAGCATTTTGATTTGTGCATGGTCATCGTAAGGATAGTCTATTAATTCTTAATGTGTCTGCATAATTTATTTTTAAAAAATTCTTTTCAAGGAGTTGTAGTTCCTTTGGCTTTTTCTATTTTCATACACTTTGATTAAGGATTGTCTTCGAAACGGTCTTAATATTACATACAATACCATCAGGCTATACTGGACATTATTTCCTCTATGGACTGTTATTGCTCCTAGGAGGGCTTGTGCTTATGGACTATTTCAGATTGTATTACTTTACGAACTATCATTCTGTGATTTGTGTGACTATGATGTGCATTACATTCTTTTGAAGTGCTAAATGTGTTTACATATTCAATATATATTGCTCCGGGTATCATTACTTGTCTTAAAAACTTTTGAGGAGAATTTCCACCTTTTCATTTCTGGATTCACACAACGCCAGCCAAGCTGGAAGGGAAAATCTGAATCCTAAATGGTGGCTTGGATCCTTTCCCTTAGGCAACCATTGATAGGACAGGGGAGAGTTATACAACGTTTCGAAAAGCGGTCTGAATTCAGTAACAGGGCACACAGAACAATATAAAGTTTTGCTCTCGACTGCTGAAAAACTCAGAAACCGTCATCTGCTTGGGAGCAAAGGATCAGGTGGTGAAAACTATCCTAACTTTAGTGCCACTGAGAAGACACCTTAGTCATTCATGAATCATAACAGGCAGGGCTTTTTTTGTAGAAAAACCCCAGCAGGAACTCGTTAGCATAATAGGCCACACCCAACAGCCAAAACTAATTAGCATATTAGACCACACCCCTAACAGCATCGCTTATTAGCATATTAGGCCACACCCCCATGTTACCAGAAGAATGGTCATCCAGCCACACCCACCTCTAGCTTCTTATTCTGTTTACCTTGTTTGTTGTCAAAACCCAGGGCTTTTTGTGTAGCAGGAATTAATTTGCATGTTAGGCCACATACCCATAATGTAGCCAATCCTAATGAGTTTCTGCTGTTGGGTGTGGCCTATTATGCTAATGAGTTCCTTCTGGGTGTGGCCAACTCAGGAGCCAGCCGGAACTCTGTTCCTGTGCATTCCTGCCCAAAAATAGCCCTGATAACAAGAATAGCCTGGATATGGTACAAATGTAGATAATCCAGAAGATCCCCCCCCCCGGGAGAAAGGAACCTTTTCTTGCCTAATGAGTTATTTTTATTTGCAAAATGTTTATATATCTGAGAATAGCTTTGATGCCATGTACTCATCAGGTCACAAAATTTATTTACCTTTCGCCCCAGTGGGGACCCAAAGCGGCTTACATCATATCATTCTCCTCTCCTCCATTTTATCCTCACAACAACCCTGTGAGGTAAGTTAGGCTCAGAGTGTGTGACTGGCCCAAGGTCACCCAGCAAGCTTCCATGGCACTAGTGGGGACTTGAACCTAGATTTCCCAGTTCCTAGTCAGACACTTTAACCATGACACCATGCTGGCTGTCAGGATATCAGTAATATCAGGAAAATGTCCTCACAGTTAGGAAGTCCCATTCATCAGGATATTTAACAAGATGATGAGGGTATTTTTTTATATATTTATTGAAAAGTACTGGAGTCGGGAGGCCGGTGAAGTGATTTCAAGCATAGCTCTTTTATTAGGTGGTCAGATCAAGCATGCCGAAAGGGCTCCAGGGCCCTCTTTTTATGCTGGCCGGAGTCACACCTCTGGCCGCACCCAAATAACCTGATAAGGTCTTACATTCACCTT
Source organism: Lepidodactylus listeri (assembly GCA_029233225.1). Taxonomy (NCBI): domain Eukaryota; kingdom Metazoa; phylum Chordata; class Lepidosauria; order Squamata; family Gekkonidae; genus Lepidodactylus; species Lepidodactylus listeri. The sequence continues at coordinate 28,697,560 of JARCFY010000008.1, forward strand.
GTTGGTCATAGGTTTCCCGCAGAAAACCTAGGTTCCTTATTGGTGGACACTTAGGATCCTTGCATCTACTGTCTCCCCTGGCCGAAGCTCAGGTCGCTGCCCGGCCATGCTCTCTGGCCATGTGGCGTTCACCATTACAGGAGCACATGGCGGCAGCCATTATACATATTCAGCATGGTACATTACATGTATATAGCAGATATGTGGTAACATTCTTTCTACCCCTTGTGACAATGATAATAGATGACCCAACTACTGCAGGAAGACATCAAGCTTGCCCAGGGATGGTTGATTGTCTTGAATGGAGTCTCCGTCAGGACACCGAAGAGACAGAGAACATCCTGGTCTTCCCAGCCACCACTGAGGGAAGACTGTCCTCCCAGCCCTTCCTTGAAGACTCCAATTATGCAGCACCCTTGGGCTCAGGAGTCTGTTCCATCACAAAATATCCTTCCTACTTCCCCGTGCTTCCAGGAGGGAAAAATGGAGAAATCAACCATGAGGAAGCCTAGCGTTTGACCTATCTACCCTTGACCATTACAAGTGTTCTTATATTACTATATTTCAGAGCTTCCAGCAGTTAACCATAATCTTTCCCAGGGTTAGCTATATTTACTTTTTTAAGTGCCAACACAAAAGAGCCCAAGTCAACTGAAAAATTTAAAGCAGATCATTTGGAAATATCACGAAATAGGTTCTCATTCCATACAGGGATACAGATCTATGCCCCTTTTCTACATTAGATAGTGCAAGACAGTTATACCAATTTTGGCAGTAAGAGCTGAGAGTTTTGCTTAATGAATACGGGCACAGAGAGAACAGAGCATTTTCAGGGGAAAAAATATTGGAAGTCCTAAGGAAGCACCTTCAAGGAGATAAGCTCTTCAGACAGACCTTATCTGACTGCAGAGCCAAGGGCCACTGCAGATTGCCTGGTTAAATTTAGCAGCTTTTTCTCGGTAATTTATCTGAAGCGATAAGGAAAGCTCAAAGTTTTCCCAGCTCATCTCAAAGAACAATTTCTACTGTGAACTTTGGGTGGCAAAGACACAACAAGAGAAGTTAAAGGAACTTATTCAAACCAGTAATGAGGAGAATTCTAAACATACACACACTACACAAACAGGCAGTGCCGCATGTCCTCCCAATCCAGACCAGAATTTTCTTTAACAGGAAGTTGGGGGGGAGATGAATAATGCTATTGCTTTTCTCACCTTTAAGAAACAGCCTCATTAAACCCCACATGTTCAACTCCACCCTTCCCCCCCCCAAAAAAAATATGTGACCAGCTACATGTTAAAATAAATTCCAGAGTGTTCCATACGCATTTGCTGAGCTCTTCTAATTACCACTTAAAAAGAAATCAAGCTACTTGCTGACCCCACAGCACTTTTCTTCAAAATCGATTGAATAGCTACAAGGGAACATGACTGGTTGTCCCTTGACAAATCTATAGTACACAAAACAGACATTGCACTGGCAAAGGAAGTTAATAAAAACCACTAAAACGTCACAGAGGTGGATTCCCAAGGCTCAGGTAATCCTTCGACATTTACAAGTTCCTGGTTAGAAGGAACCTGCTTTCTGATTACTTTGTAAACAATGCAACAAGCAAACATTTCCTCCTGAATCAATATGTTAAAATAGGTTAGACAGATATAGCAGTCCAACAAACGATCAGCATTGCACAAGCCAACGGGATTTAAGGTATGTTGTGCCTTTATTGTACACAGGAATAAAAGGGGGTACAAATATGAACACACTGGCCATGTTTGTTGTTCCAAAGGGGTGAGGCCACACTACAACTGGCTTAACAGTCTTTTCTTCTCCTTGGGGGTACCCTAAAAAGATAGTCAGGGTCCAGGGAAGGGGAAAAGTTGCAATCTCTAATGTTCTTAACCAAGACTACAATCCCCAATATTTTTTCCCCTGAGAAACTGTTAGCACCAAATATGTTTGTAGACTGACAAGTTACTTAACTGAGGTTTCTGTGCTGGATCACGAGCAAACAGAAGAAAGAAAAACATGTTAACAAGCAACTTTTTCCAATGAGCTATAGTGTAGTAAGGAGTCAAAAGCAGGTCATTTAAAGCCTGAAAGGAGACTGGATATGGATAACACCGCTACATTAGAATTATACCCACCAGTTGCAAAAAGGTTTATACAACTCAAATGCAAGACATTACAAAACAGAATTAATCACACATACACCAAAATCTCTAAAGTAACTCAAATGACACAAATCCAGACAACAAGTAGCAAAAGACAATGTTTAAAAACAATTTAACTCCAAACTGCTGAACGGCTGGTAAACTGGGAGGGCCATTCAGAAAAGAACCTGCGTCAGCTTCTTTAAAGACTATTAAACAAAGGACATTTACCTAGTTAATAATCACTGCTTAAAGCAAACGGCTGTGACATTTAGTCAAGCCATGCCATGGGAAAACTGCCACACAAAAAACACGTGAAAGGAAAGTATTTTTTTAATAAGGCTGGTTGTTGCATATTATACACACAATGACAAAGTACAAATGGATCTGGAATCTAAAAGTTATTGATATATATAGACACACACAAACAGAACAACACAACTCTTTACAGTTTTTGTGGGGTTTTCCCTACATCAGACTTTAATAAAGCTATTTAGAATGTTATGTTTTGCAACACCATATATAACAACTAAGGGAATCAGAGTAATATAGATACTAACTATAGCAGAGACCCTGCTGTGAAACAAGACGCTAAATACATTAATCAAAACAATGAATTAATAAATGAATGTAATGAAACTATATACCATACCTAATTGTTTGTTTTTTGTATTTTTATATCTTTATTAAAAAGATTCTGCAATAATTCAACTTATAATATCAACTGTATGTGATACATCAATCCTACCATGTCATTTAACGATTTTCTCATAAAGAAATATGAAGTCTATTCACATATTCTTTAAATACATATATGAAAAGTCCATTCAAAAGTCTGAAAAGTCCAAAAGACAAAACATTCAAGACTTTCCCCAACATTGGTGGTGAAGCCTCTAATATTGAAGGATTTCCCACAGAATGAAATACATTTTATTAATCAGGCACCAATCCAACATTTCCATCAAGAACTCATCTTCAAGTATTTCTGATGCACATGGATTCTTACTGCAATGAGGATTACCAACATCTCTGCTATAGTATATTGGCATATCACTTAATATGAATGCACACGTGAAGACATGAAGCTGCCTTTCATTGGTCCATCAAGTTCAGTGTTGTGTACTCAGACTGGCAGCGGCTCAAGCAGACGCCTTTCACATCACCTACTACATAATCCTATTAACTGGAGATGCCAGGAAATGAACCTGGGACATGCTGCATGCCAAGCAGATGCTCTTCCACAGCCCACAATGGCTTGCGAAATACACCAGGTCACAACTTGTGCAAGACACAAAATCTGTGCCCATGCTTGCTCAGCTCCAAATAGATGCCCAGAGTAACTGCTTGTGCTTTCAGATGACATATTTGATTAGAAGAATTATACATTTTAAAATAAAAACATTAACAGGTGCACACAAAAGTCTCACATGTGGAACATCTCTCTAAAAATGGAACCTATATGGATTTCTTAAATGTTCACCGTCATCACAAAAAAAACATTCCAGTATATAAAAACAAAGCATAAAAATGGTCAGATTCCTGAGAGAATAGCAACAGACACATCACATTTAGAAGTTCATGCTTTCAGACCCAACCCATTCCATGAGTGGCATGTTAACATCTTGCACCTGGATTCATCCCCTCTGGGACTAGCATACCTCTGAGGTAGCTGAGACAGTAACTGTGCGCAAATGGTTCTTTACACTGCTGACATCAACAGCTAATCCTGAGGGGAAAGGGAGGAAAAAATCAAGCCTTGAGAGATTACATTTGAGTGCCCTGACAAGGAAAGTTTCTGCAATGTCGTACAGCATGTTCCTACATGCATTGGTGAAAATGGTCAAAATGTTAGTTACCTGTGTGTCAGGGCTGTAGAATCCAGAAGCAAGTGAGGTGGATGGACCACGGGCTGCTTCAGAGGGGCAGCTGATACAGACTCTGTGGCCCACTGCTGAAGTCCTAGGTCAAGGGCCCACAACTTCTTTTTCAGCTCAAGGGCACCTTTGGAATTCTGGCACACCATGGCAGGCACAGCCACAAAATGGCTGCCACAAAATAGCTGCTGCAGGAGGCAGAGCCAGCCACAAACAGCTGCCATAGTGAAGATCATTGTGCTGTGGTGCAGTAGCTGCCAAAGCAATGTTCGTAAAAATCTGCACAGCCAATCAAATCTCTAGTGGCCAGTCAGAACTCTTGCTGGGCAAAAGCCCCTGCCCACTTTCCAAAAACACTTGGCAGGCACCAGGAATGGCACCACATTTTGGGGGGGGGGGCACCCTAGCCTATTTTGAGCAACTCCCTCCCTTACTGGAGCAGCAGCAGCAGCCTGGCCATCCCCGCCTTGCAGTGACTCTTCCTCGCCACTAGGGACGCTGTGCAAACATGGACTATTTACCTGAAATACTGAAGGCAAACACGACATAGCAGAGTGCCAGTTATTTATATCACAGTCCAAAATGTGAACATGTCACTTAACTATGCTGACAGACTTTAAAATTAAGTAGCCTTGAATTTACATCTTTCTCACAGCTGAAATCACTAAGAACCGATAGTTGTCCTTGGATTTGATGGAGCTTGGTCATGGATTATTTTAATTAGACTGGGGACGTAATGTAAGCCATGTGAGGGAATCACTAGAGAGAAAAGGAGGATATAACTGAAGCTGAATAAATACATATATAAATAAGACCGAAGCAGTTATTTTGCCATTAGCAGGGGTTTTTTTATCCATCTTTTCAGAAATTCAATTCAGAAGGCAGAGGAGAGGGGAAAGGCCTGGTCCAAGGGCATCCATCAACAAAGTCCCTCATCTTCTTTCCTCACTTTGATTTGCCTGTCAGGAGGCATAAGAAGACTGGCCCTATTCAGAACAGCTTTCAAAGGCTGTTCAGATTACCTCTGGGAGGCAAGCAAGGCTGCTCAAAAAACAGGGTGCCTATTCAGAAGAGAGGCAGGATTCACAGCCACCACAGCATCAACTAAAGACTGGCGGAAAAACAGTGAAGACTTCAGACAGCTACCTATGAAGGTTATAGCAGAAAGTGCCAAAGCTGGAGTGCAGCTGAGCATCAGGAAGACAAAAGTAATGACTACTGGGGATTTACACAACTTTAAGGGCTGATGATGAAGGAACCGAAATTGTTAAAGGTTTTCTATTCCTTGGTTCAGTCATAAACCAAAAGAGAGACTGCAACCAAGAAATCAGAAGGAAACTGAGACTGGGGAGGGCAGCCACGAAGGAGCCAGAAAAGATCCTTAAGCATAAGGATGTGTTGCTGGCGACCAAGATCATTCATACTACAGTATTCCCCATTACCAGGTATAGGCGTAAAAGTTGGATAATGAAGAAAGCTGACAGGAACAAAGTTGATTTATCAGAAATGTGGTGTGGGAGGAGAGTTTTGTGGATACTGTGGACTGCCCAAAAGACAAATAAAGGGGTTCTAGATCAAATTAAGCCTGAATTCTCCCTAGACGCTAAAATGACAAAACTGAGGCAATCATACTCTGGTCGTATTATGAGAAGACAAGACTCAAAGGAGAAGTCAACAAGCCTAGGAGAAGTTGAAGACAGCAGGCTAGGAAAAGCGAAAGTCCCAACCTGAGATGGATTGACTCTCTTCCGCATTCTCATTTTTGCCCCTTGTTTGTCCCTATTGCTTCACGGGGGGGGGGGGGGGTCCCCCCAATGTGTTTTGCTCTCTCTAGTATAGGGTTGCCAAGTCTCTTCACCTTACCGGCGGAGGGGAGTCCTCTGCTGGCCGGGAGCTTCCCCGGTGCACTCGCGACGTCACCGGAAGTATCATAGAGTTTTGGGGCATCGCCCTGGCATCGCCCCCGAAATGATGGCGTCACTTCCGGTGACGTCGCCCGGCGAGGGGGAAGTCGTCCAGGCTGGACGACTTCAGGGGTAGGGTTTCCCCCGCCGGCCGAATGCTGGCTGGCAGATCGGGAAGCCCTGTAGCAGGGGATCCCCCACCCCCCGGGCTGACTTGGCAGCCCTACTCTAGTAGTCCCAGAGGGAGCAAAACACATTTGGAAAGGAGGGGGGGGAAGCAATTGGAACAAACGAGTGACAAAAATGAGAATGTGGAAGAGTCAAGTAAGACACAGCCCTTAGTTTGCAACACCTGAGCAAGGCTGTTAACCATAGAACGTTTTGGAAATCATTCGTTCATAGAGTCGCCATAAGTTATTTGGGCTCTTGACACACACAGCCACTAAGAAAATTCATTCTTTCATTTTATACATTGCTCGAAATGAAAAAGAGGCTGAGATGGTGGTACAGAGGAGACTGAGGCCTTGTTCACACATGTAGAGAGAACAGGGATGCCAGCCTCCATGTGGGGCCACGGGATCCCCCAGAATTACAGCTCATCTCCAGACTACAGAGATCAGTTCCCCCAGAGAAAATGGCTGCTTTGGAGGGTGGACTTTATGGCATTGTTCACCACTGAGGTCTCTGTCCTCCCCAGGCTCCATCCCCAAATCTCAAGATGTTTACCAACCTGAATCAGGCAATTCTACCCCCCCATCCCCCACCGGTGGCTGGGAGTATCTGGCAACCCTAAGGGGGAATGAGGCGGCACAGACCTCCAGTGACGGAATGGACTGTACCACTAGATACTGCAGACAGACAATAAAGAGGATCGCATTTTACAACACTCTGCTAGGTTAGAACCTCCCAGAAACAGACAGCCAACACGGAAAGCCAAAAGGGATAAGAGTCTTTCTTCCTGCCACTACATTTCCGTGCATATGTGAACCAGGCCTGATAGAAGGTTAGATCTTTCAGAAGCCAAATGGGCAACAAGCAGTATGTTTTACAGGTTTGTCTTAAAAGCACCGCCATTAATTTTGTTGTTAGCATGCTACCAGAGAGTTGTGGGGGTGGAGATGAAAGAGCTTCGTTGTCTCATCTTGCCTGCATCGTATTCTCATGTGAGAAGCTGTGAGGCAATCCAGAAACAGCCATCTTTCCTTTTCACTGGAGCCAAATTCCACAGTCTTGGCATACATGGATTGGGTAATGGGTACAGGAAAGCCACCTATGGTAATAAAGGTCACTGGACTCGTGTAAACTGCAGGACAGGGATAGAAGCTCCCACTTAAAGACTTCTCCCCACTGTCAGATGCATGTCTTCAGTGTGCCTAAAAGTTAACACTAGCTTTCAAATTCTTGAACATACAAAATGTGTCATACACAGAATTAGACCATGGGTATGTCAACTGTCCCCATGGGAAGTAACTCTAATAAGAATGTAAGATGTACCCTGCTAGATCAGACAAGTGGTCCTTCTAGTCCAGCATCCTGTCTCACACAGTGGCCAACCAGTTCCTTTGAACAGCCAACAACAGGGCATAGAGGCCAAGGCCTTCCTCTGATGTTGACTCCTGGCCAGTGTTCCCTCTAAGCTGAGTTAGTGCAAACTAGCTCCCAGTTTTTTAGCCTCCGGCTCACACATTTTTGTATTGGCTCAGGAAGGATGGCTTCAGAGCAAACTAGTTTATGCAGTAGCTGAATCGCTAACTCACAACTTTAATGCCAGTAGCTCACAAAGTAGAATTTTTGCTCACAAGACTCCACAGCTTAGAGGGAATGTTGCCTGGCTCTGGGATTCAGAGGTCTGGGGACTCTGAATGTGGAGGATCCCCCCCGCCCCAGCCACCATGGCTAGTAGCCACTGGTAGATTCATGGAGGATCTTTCTAATCCCCTTTGAAAGCTGTTTATTCTGGTGTCTATCACTACATCCTTTGACAGAGAATTCCACAGTTTAATCACTCTCCAGGTAAAGATGTATTTCCTTTTGTCTGTCCTGAATCTAAACTCTCCCTTGTCTCAAGCCATTACTTTTTCCCCAGCCCTGCTATTTTTAATGCCAGAGACAACACCTCAGCATGTGTTCTACCATGGAGCTGCGTACCCTCCCAACTACTGAAAATCCTGGAGAGCTTTCTGATAACTCCATATTGTAAAGAGGCGACACACTTCTCTGCCAGCTTGAGTCCTGGCTGCCATCACTGGCAAATCTGTCGTCTTGAGCACAGACTACGGAACACTCCCATATAAAAACTGCCCTTCGAGACATTTCGCAAGACTACACCTGACGCATAATCCCAGCTTTCACCTGCAGCCAAGCTTTCACCATCCTGTTACAAGACTCCCTAGAAAGAAAGTCACACGCACCACATGGAAAGGCCTTGAAGCAGTTGCCTTGAGGCTGTACCACTACCCGAGTTACAACCGTGCCTCATGGTGCCAGCCAAGGGAAAACCAGCTGCCATCCAGTGCCAAATAAGACCTAGCTGCTCCGTCACAGTCCCTTGCCCACCTGCCTCTCCTGAGGCACAATTTAGTATTCAATTGCATCACGCACACACATACATACACACACACGTGTGTGTTTGTGTGTGTTAGATGCTTTGAGAAAGGTCTTTGACCATAAAGAGTTTCTTCTAAATAATTAAATTCCCTGTGCCCATGCATGGTGGGTACAAAATACAAGAGATAAGCAACAGGCAAAACAAGCAGGCACTCATGAGAAACCATACTGGAGAGGACATTCACCCCCTCCCAATCACCAGCTTGGGTTCCTCCCACCCCTACTTCTCACCTCTGGATTGCCTCAGCCTGCTTGCCCCCTCGCTGCACTGGCTTGCCTCCCTTTACCCACCTGCTTCCTCCTCCTTGCCACACTAACTTTGGCTTGCACTCCCCTGCTCAACCGTCCCTCCACACACGCTAGTGCCAGCCTCCCTCCTCACCTACTCCTGGCACCCACAACTGTCACCACTGTGTTTCCACATACCCTGTGGGATTCAGAGGTCTAGTGACTCTGAATGTGGAGGTTCCTCCTCCCAATCACCATGGCTAGTAGCCACTGACAGATTCATGGAGGATCTATCTAATCATCTGGCGAGGGCTTTTTCATTATTACTTTTTAATATGTCTGGGTACATGCAGATATCGCAATTAATTTTCAGGAAGGTCATAGCCCAGGTTTAGTTGAAGAATTCTACATCATACCCGGTTATGCCGGTTTGCTGATGCAGATGGAGGCCAGCCCTAGACTCCAAGATAGAGGGATGGTACCTTGTGTTGGAACACTTTGTTCTGGTATTAGGTCCTGTTCCTGTCTTCATCAGACAGAACAGAAAGAAATTTATTACTGGAGAAGCAAGTTAATGCAGTTGCTAAAAAAGGCTTTCTTCCATCTCAGCCTACCCTGAAAGATAGTGCCATATGGCTGACCTGGCCACCTGGATCAATCCTAGAGTAACACTGAGACTAGACTACTGCAATGCACTGTACATTGGTCTCCCCTCAAAATCAATTTGGAAACTCCAGATGGTGCAGAATGCTTCAGCTCGGCTATTACTGGGAGCTAGATGGAGATGCATCTTACTAGATGAAGTATGCATCTTACTCCCATCCTGCAGGCACTTCACTTCAAGCTCAATGTAAGGTATTGGCTATCCCATACAAAGCCCTTTATGGCCTTGGAGCTTCGTATCTGCAAGACCACCTCTCCTCCCTATGCTCCATCACAACAGCTTCGGTCACTCGAGCAGGGTCTTCTGCAGGTGCCAACCTGCAAATGGGCAAAATCAACAACTGCCCATACACGTGCCCTGCCTTCTTCGCTGTGGCCCCCGCCTTGTGGAACAGCCTGGCTAAAAAGGTCAGGAAGGCTTTCAGTTTCCTGGCTTTCTGCACCTATGCAAAATTGAATTATTCAGTAGAGCTTTTCTGCGCAGGCAACAGGGTAGCATTGTACTAAATGATTCACAAAGTCACTTAGAAAAATTACTAGGGACTGTGGTCTACAGCTTATGGAAACTAGGATCCTACTATGGAATTTCGCATCCTTTAATGTGTCATGTTAATACTCATGCTTTGTTTCGGTTGTTTTTAGACTTTTGGTTGGTTCTACAACCCTAATCTTATTGCATTGTTTATTGAATGTCCCATCTCCCGATGGTACTGACTCACTCTGTGTAATCCACCTTGAATCCAAGTGAGAAAGGCAGATTATAAATAACGTAAACAAATGAAGGCAAATAATAAGTGCCAGTAAGAGCCAATATTCTAACAGTTTTGGCGCTCATCCTCTTTCCCAGAAGGTCCAGAAATGATGTTTTATGCTACAGGGCTCTCAGAGTCATCTTTATGAATAGCTTCAGGTATCTTGCTTCTATCTGTCTGAGGCACACTAGGATAGCTAGAAGGCATCTATGTGTACTAATATATACTTAGAGATTCTGTTTATATCAATATATCCTCATGGATAAAGACACATTTTCTCTGGGCTCCATTCAGAGAGGAAAGACATTTTGCATATTCCAGATGTGCTTCATCTTCCAGTCCATTGTCGCCCCTCCCCAAAAAATCCCTTGGTTTATTTCAGGGGAGGAAGGCAATCTCTACATGATCTGAGTCACCCTGCCTTAGGTGTTAGATTTTTGGTAGCCCAGAATAAGTTTTTACACTAAAACCTCATACCTTAAAGTTACTGGTCTGCTGTTTCAGGGGAGGGGAAAAGCCAATAAAACATCTGGCACAAATTACTAACCAGTTTCCTCCACTTTTCATTCCATAATGGAACCACACAAATATTTTCGGGAGGTATGCCCATCCTTTCATAGCGGACTAGTAGCAAATGGAGGGAGGGGGCGGGAAAGAGGCCAGGAGACAGATGTGCAAAGTTTGGGTGCTTCTGCAGCCTACACAAAGAGTAAGAGCCTTATTACACCTAAGTTTGCAAAGTCTGCTGTTTTCTTGCTGACAACTTAATATACGCCTGGGCTGGAAGGAAAAGTCTAATCAAAACTGTTACTCAGCAGCTCTCTGGAAAAGAAATAGGAAGAGTTCTACTTTTAAAATGCAAAAAAAAGAACCCAAGAAACCACTGAAGTAAAATGAAGTTTCCACCACATGCAAAGAGCCACTAGATTTCTACAAAGGCCTTGGAGAACCAGATGAGCATTCAAGTTATTTCCTTCTTGCGTCAGCCTCTCTTTCCCCTTCAGCTGAAATTCCAAACTCTCCTCCATTTTTAATGCTTCGACTGTTCCAAGAGGTCCTCTGTGCTCAAGACCCAGTTCTGGGCCAGCGCTCGCTTTCCAGTGTTAAGAGAATGCTCTGTTGAGTTTGCTCCACAAGTGGGGAAAGAATGCACAACAAACAACCCAGCCAAGTTCAGGGTATGGCAGGGCAGATGCCAGTTCCAGACAGGCGCAGGACTTCAAAGAGTCTCCTCCCCCAGAGCCCATGCCCGAGAAGCCTAAAACTCTCTGAAGCCAGATGTGCAGGAGCTAAAATTCCCCCACCCCGCCCCAAAAGGAGTGATACACTCCCTCCCCTCTCAATGTTTAGACTGCAATTAGCGTTGCCTCTTTTTCACAGGAGGGGGATGAGCATACCAAGAACCCACCATTAGAGAGACACCCCCCCACCCCATATCGCAGCGCTGTCGTTTCTCACCGTGCTGTAGAGCAGGGCATCCGAGTCCACCGGTTCTGACAGCTCGCTCAGCTTTCGGTCCCACTGCAAGAGGTTCTGCTCCCCGCTTTCCAGCACCTCCATGGCCGATTTAGAACGCAGCAACCCTGGTCAGGGAGCGGGGAATCTACACCCGGGGGTGGGGGGGACACCCTCGATTCAGGCTACTAAAGCACAAGGTAGCACCGCTATTCCATCAGGCAACCTTCCCTGGGTCCTTTCTGTCTCCACGTTGACTCACTCCTCCCCTCCCCTCCCCTCCCCAAAAGAGGGTAAGGCAATAGTTCGTAAATGTGGAAACTTCACAGCCAGGATCCTCCAGTCGGCAGCGCTGAGCTCTCAAAAGTGCAACCAGCCTCGCTGATCGGCACGCTGCGCCTGTGAGTTCGCTTCTTCCTCCAACCACGAACTTCGTCCTCAGGCCAGTGCCGAACCCTCCCCGCAGCGCTTCCAAACTGAGACTAAACACCAGCCGCTACCTTCCCACCCACCGCCACCAAAAGTTTAGCTCCTCCGCCTCCCAGCCAATGGCCTGCTTCTAAGGTTGCCGTCCACTCAAAAGCCAGAGAAGCATTCTCTCTCCCCCACCCCCTTTCCTTCCCAATTCCACGGGCTCTTCCTACGCCTCTCCAGCTGTGGGGTGGAGGCGGGGAACCCCGCTGACGTCGCCGAAGGGGGAAGGCCCCTGTCTCTCCCCGGGAAGCTTCATCTCTGGCCAATGGCCTCCCGCAAGCGACGTTCCACAGGCTCCGCTGGACGGGTGACGCTCGAGGACTGGCATGCGCTGCCGCCAATGGCTTAGCGACAAGAATACAGCCGTGGGTAAAGCCCCGCCTGCTTCCCTGGGAGCAAAATGCGAAACAGACGCGCCGGCGGGGAGGAGGGAAGGTGGCTTTGCGGGTGGGGGGACTGACTGTCGGGGCGGGAGGAGGAAAAGGAGGAACCGAGTCCGATCAAAGGGCCGTGTGGGGCTTTTTGGCCGATCCCCTTCAGCGCAACCCCCCGAGGTGCGGGGTCGAATTCTCATTCCCCCGGAGTGACTCAGTGGGGAAGCGAGAACGAAGTCCGCCTTCCCTTGGCAAGCAAAACTGTCATAAACTGATGATGAAGAAGGAGGGGCTGTACAGGCAGCAGGACCGTCGAGGCTAGCTTGTTCTCATCGGGGTTTGACGCTAAGCACGACCAGCCCTGGTTAGTAGATGGATGGGAGACCCCCAGGGAAGCCCAGGGTTTGCCACACAGATGCAGGCAAGAGGAAACCAGCTCTGAAAACCCTGTGGGGCTGCCATAAATTTTCCTGCAACTGGATGGCAAGGAAGGGAAATATAAAAAAAACAGGCTGCAGAATTGAGCGGATTTGATTGGCCGAGATTGAAAGGCAGCGTGGCACAGTGGCTGGGACCAGTGTTCCCTCTAAGCTGAGTGAGTGTGAGCTAGCTCACAGTTTTTTAGCCTCCAGCTCACACATTTTTGTCTTAGCTCAGGAAGGATGGCTCCAGAGCAAACTAATTTATGCAGCAGCCAAACTGCTGGCTCACAACTTTAATGCCAGTAGCTCACAAAGTAGAATTTTTGCTCACAAGACTCCACAGCTTAGAGGGAGCATTGGTTGGGGCCAAGATCCGAGGGAAGTTTTGAGTATTTAAAACTTGCCAGTCCCACCTTTCAGCAATCCTTCAAGATGGCTTACAATATCTGAAAAAAGAAAAGACCACAGCCTCCTTTCTGATTGGCCCTGAAACTATAAGACAACTGGAAGAGTTAAACTACATCCTGGAGACAGAATGAAGTCTGATCTATCCTTGTAAGAATTCTCTTCCAAGTAAAAGGCAAAACAAAAATGTTCCATCAGTAGTCAGTCTTTAACTGAAACAAGCAATGCCCCCCTAGTTAACTGGTGGAAGACAAATTATTGTGAAGAAAATGAACAGAGAAAGGGCTTCACCATGTGGGGAGGGGAGGGGAGGAAGTTTGGGGGTAGGCCTTCCAGCTCCTGCTTGGGAAATATGTAGAGATTGGGGGGGTGGAGCCTGGGGAGAGTGGGATTTGGGGAGGAGAGGGATCTTAACAGGCTATAATGCCATAGAGTCTAGCCTCCAAAGGGGCCATTTTCTCCAGGGCACCTGATCTTGGTCTCTGGAGATCAATTGTAATAGCAGGTCTCCAGGTGCCACCTGGATGTTGGCAACCCCATTTGGGGCAATGAGCCTTGGCGTGAGAATTTGGGTGTGGACAGCATGTCTCTGTTTTTAATCTGTGAAGTGTTGGAGCATGCTGGTCATATGACCATGGAAATGTCTTCGGACAGCCCTGGCTCTTTGGCTTGAAAACAGAGATGAGCACCGCCCCCTAGAGGCTTTCAAGCAAGGGAAACCTTTACCTTTACTTTACAGCATTCACTAAGCCAGCAATTCAGTCATGTACACGCCTACTAGGAAGTAAGGCCCACTCATTTACTTCTGAGTAAATGTGCAGTGGATTGGCTGCATAAATATCTCTGTTTTCCAGTGCTGCTGGGGCTCTGTTCGTCAGGGGGAAAAAATCACATCCTTTCCTGTCTGACTAGCGACTGAAATAAAAATCCCTTTCAAATGACTCGCTGTCTGACAAATCCTTCGGAGCAGGTCACAGAATGCTGTGGCCAAAAGAGAAGAGCTTGAAACACTGCAGCATACGTAAGGGGTGTTTGCTTTGAAATCCTACAGTGCAAATAAAAATCCTGCTCGTTTGAAAATGCTGCAGCTCTGTGTGTCTGTGGAAGTGTTTCATGAACATAAAGGGGAATCGGAGTTCAGATAGCTTTGACAGAGACCAGAGAAGAGCATCTCTTCAGCATCAATTTGGGAACATTCTCTTCCTGGGCTACTATCTGCTTCAAGAAGTGTAGATCCCAAAAGGCTTTTCTGTGCTTCCATAGTGAAATCCCTTCCAGGAAATTGGGTTCAGAGAATAATTTACTTAGAACTTCTGCAGCTGTACAAATAGAAATATTTCTAAGGCCATTTCAGAGTGTGGTCAAAGAGAACATGATGCAGTCTGGATGGTTTCAGAGGGTTAGCCGTGGTGGTCGGCAGTAGAGCAACAAGATTCGAGTCCAGTGGCACCTTAGAGACCAACAAGAATTTTGGGGTATAAGCTTTTGAGAGTCAATGCCGATATCTTACAAAGGGAGCTTTGACTCTCAAAAGTTTATACTTCAAAAATCTTGTTGGTCTCTTAAGGTGCTACTGTACTTGAAGCTACCTGTCTGGATAGGTGACCTTGGAGCCCTATGTAAACCTTCTTGGATTCCATGATGGAAGAAAGGCAGAGTGCAAATGCAATCCTGGCTACGGGCCTGCTCTAAAGTGAATAATCAAAAAGCAGAACTTAAATACAGAGCTTAAAAAAACACCCTGTTGCTACTAGCTATTTCCCATCTGTCCCCCCCCCCCCCCCGTGATCTAATTATGAAGGATTCAGTACAGTATATCTGAAAACAGCAGCTCTCCAAATCTCCATGAACAAAGGTTACCCGGGGCACAGTTCCTGCCGTTTGTTTTCCACATTGTGGTCAAACAGAAAGGCAAGAGGTGAGAGTTGCCCCATAGATCATACTGGAAAATGTAGTCGTTTTTTAGACCGGGGCCATGACCTCCACTTGGCTTGAAGTTCCCCCACCTCTTTCTCAATTATACAAAAGTCTGTGAAAACGCACTCTGCGGTTGGCAATGCCTCGAATGCTTCAATTGCTCACCATTCTTCAATGAACTAGACATCACGATGCAAATAAAAGATCATTCTAGGAAAAGTGCTTATCTCATAAGTAGCCTTGCCTTCGTTTTTTTTTCACCATCCGCGGGAGAGAATGAGAATTTTAGCAACTGACGCTTTCTTTCAAAAGAAGGAAGCAGCAGATGTCTGCTGGTCTTTGCCCTGAACCACGATGTTTATTCTTGAGAATGATACAGATCAGCTGCAACAATGTACTGCGTTATATGCAGAGATCATTGTGACCTCCTTATTATCATGTTCCTATCTACTGCCATCAAAGATGAAACTCACCAAAATCCCCTACAGAAACTATCGGAGTGCTTAGCCTAAGCAGTGGGTTCTGCGCATATGAAAAGTTCTACTGTAAAAACAGTGTGGGGACAAAATAATTTGTAACCGTTCAAGTTCAGGGTGGGGGGAGAGACCAGGCTTCACGCACCTCTTGTGGAGTAGCTTCCATTTTTAGCCTTTATGATCTATATACTATTAGCCACATGTGGCCTCCATCTGTGGAATTTTTTTCCAGAAAAGATCTGGGGGGGGGGGGGAATACACACATACAGGGGGGGGGGGGTTAAATACTTCCAAAAGCAAAGTCGTGTTCTCTGCACAAGCACAGAGAATGTACTTCTCTCCAGTGGTCAGCAGTGGGGGAAAGGAGCCACATTGGGTGCAGCGACAGTGGCACAGCCAGGGAAGTCTCGCTGGGACCACCAGTGGCAGTGCAACCCAGGAGCCCCACCAGCAGCTGCTCCAGCCCAGCCACAGTGGGGGGGAACGCCGGCTGCTGCTCCAGACCTGGCAGCAACAGCAGGAAAACATACCAGCAGTTTTTCCAGTCTGGCCACAGGGCTCAATAGGAAGTAGTGGGGCCTGGAACTATTTGGTGATGTGGGGAAAGGATTCCCCCCATGAGTCTCCCATCCCCCACACCGAGCCATAAAGAGGGAATCTGCAGCAGTGGGAGGAGGGATTCCCCCGGCCAGTATCAAGGGTCCCCACTTGAGAAACCTGAAAGGCATGTTGGTTTTGTTTTTGTTTTTTTGCACTGAAGTTTGTGGTGCCCAAGGATCTCAAATGGTATTGTGGGCAGTCTCTTAAAGTGTGGTATAGATATATATTTACTGGCAGGAGAGACTGGTTGCAACCGTGATGCCGAAGGACTTGAATGAGTGAAACTAGGGTCCAAGTCCCTGACAGGACGAGTCATTCTTGTTCAGCTTAATCTACTGCACAGTCTACTGCTGCGATGATAAAGTGGAATAACCAAATGAAAGAGCGGTTTTCAGCGTTACGCATTTACTTATATTTACTGTAAGGGAACCGGAGCGGCTTGCATCGTTCTTGAAAAGTACTGAGGTCGGAGACCTGTTGAGTGAAAATAGCTCATAGTTTATTGATAGAGACCGGGCTACTGGACTCGCAGGTCCGCTTTTTATCCTGATTCTCGACCGCACCCATGCCCACACACAGGGCTATTTTGGGGCAGGAATGCACAGGAACGGAGTTCCGGCTGGCTCCTGAGTTGGCCACACCCAGCAGAAACTCATTAGCATAACAGGCCACACCCAACAGCAGAAATTCATTATGATTGGCTACATTATGGATATGTGGCCTAACATGCGAATTAATTCCTGCTACAAAAAAAGCCCTGGGTTTTGACAACAAACAAGGTAAACAGAATAAGAAGCTAAAGGTGGGTGTGGCTGGATGACCACTCTTCTGGTAACACGGGGGTGTAGCCTAATATGCTAATAAGCTGTGCTGTCAGTGGTGTGGCCTAATAATGAGTTTCTGCAGTTGGGTGTGGCCTATTAAGCTAATGAGTTCCTGCTGGGCTTTTTCTACAAAAAAAGCCCTGCCCACACCCAACACCCGGGATTCACTATTTACAGTGTCCCGGCACCCTATTTGTCTATCCCAGGGTGCTGACTCGCTCATTGGTCCCTTTTAGTATCCAGGGGATCTATTGTCTCTGGAAGCAAAGCTTAGTGGCTTCTCCTGGCCACGCATTTGGCCGACTGCATGTGCGGTTCCTCAGCCAGAACACAGCAGTTCTCCTCTCCTCTGTTTTATGGTGGATGTCAGGCTGTCCCCCTGGAATCACCTCAAAGCTTAACACTCTTTGAAGCCAGGAGAGCCACAGTGAAACACCTCTCAGTGCCGAGTGCATTGTTCCAACCAAGAATGCCAGGAACGTCACAAACCATGGGAGTAACATTTGACTTTACAGCATTCACTCAGATGCAAGATGAGGTATTTTCACAGGTATGCCATCCCCCCAAAAAGAGGGTGTCAACTCATATTTGCAAGTTAGAGTTATGTTCAATACTAATCTTCATGTGTATGGATACATTTTTTATGTGTCGTTTTACATTCTGGTTGTCTTCCTTTCAAGTCACAGTGGGTACTTTGTTGGCACAGTGGGTACTTTGTTTTGTGTTGAGTCAAACACCTCGTGTGATTGTCTTAACCACTTGCTCACAAACCCACAGTGGACAGAATTATTTTTTTTTTTTAGTAGAGTAGCATCTGTTCAGCTTTCAGCATGGTGCCTGCACATGAAAGCTTATCCCTGGAATAAAATTTTGTTGGTCTTAAAAGGTGCCACTTTTGTTCTAGAATTTATCCTGGATAACACATCTGAGCAACAACCCCCCCCCAACCCATTAAAGACTAACAGGCATATTGTGCCATGAGATTCAGTTGCCTGGGGTATTACAGACATACACAGCCATCCCTCTGGGCAGTTACCATGCCTGAATATGTTCCAGTTAGGGCTGCCAAATCAGCCCAGGGGGCGGGGGATCCCCCGCTAGAGGGGTTCCCGATCCGCCGGCCAGCATTCGGCCGGCGGGGGAAACTCCACCCCCGAAGTTGTCCAGCCTGGACAACTTCCCCCATGTAATGACGTCACCCAGAAGTGACGCCATCACGTTGGGGGCGTTGCCAGGGCGACACTCTGGCAATTGCCTCAAGACTCTGATACCATAGAGTTTTGGGGCGATTGCCAGAGCGTCGCCCTGGTGACGCCCCCAACGTGCTGACGTCACTTCCGGTGACGTTGCCCGGCGCGCAGGAAGCTCCCGGCCAGCAGAGGACTCCCCCCCGCCGGTAAGTTTAACAGACTTGGCAACCCTAGTTCCAGTCGTTTTTAATATACTGAAGGGATGAATTGACAATCCTTGATAAGATCTGCAGATCAGTGGCCACAGGGCTTTTTTTGTAGAAAAAGCCCAGCAGGAACTCATTAGCCTAATAGGCCACACCCAACTGCAGAAACTCATTAGCATATTAGGCCACACCCATGGCAGCAGAGCTCTCTTTCAGGATTGGCATCCTCAGGTGCCCAGTGGCTTGCAGGGCACCTGAGGAACCCGAGGAGGGGAGGCAGTTTAAACTGCTTTCCCTCCCTGGATCGACTTGGCTTCCCCAGGTGCCTCACAGCTTGTGAGGCACCTGGGGAACCTGAGGGGGGGGAGGCTGTAGGCGTGGCCAACTCAGAAACCAGATGGAACTCCGTTCCTGTGCGTTCCTGCCCAAAAATAGCCCTGAATGGCCATGCTGTTTATACAGAAAGCAACTGCCATGTTGTTCTCATAGAGGGTAGAATTCAGTGAAGAAATACAGCGAACTATGAATGTCCCCAAGATAGGAAAGCACAAAGCCAATAATTCTTTGTAGTTTATGCCTAGAAAGGGAAATCTTCTCAGGTTAACTTTTCTGGATGAGGACCCCTAAATCTTGCTTGTGGACACAGTAAAAAGCCCATTATTAAAACCTCTAAAAAGCCCAAATCAAGGCAACAAGAATAAATAAAGGTTTTTTTCCCTTTTACATGTCTCACATTTTTACATGTCTCACATGCTGACAGAACATGGTTCCTGGTGGCCCAAGTAGTGTTGCCAGCTCCAGGTTGGGACATACCTGGAGATCTGGGGGGGTGGAGCCTGGGGAGGGGGGGTTTTGGAGAAGGACTTCAATGGAATATATAATGCCATAGAGTCCACCTTCCAAAGTGGCCATTTTCTAAAGGTGAACTGATCCCTGTCACCTAGAGATCCGTTCTAAACAATAGATCTCCAGCCAGTACCTGGAGGTTGGCAACCCTAGGCTCAAGTCAGACTTGTTTCAGATTTGAGGGCCACAGTTTCCAAATAATATAGAACAAGTGGTCTGGGTCCTCTAACTATTTGGGTCCATCCACTCAGATTGCAAACTGGGCACATACTACAGTGACATATTCCATCTACTGATATATTTTATATAGCTCATATAAAGCAAGGGAAGGTAACTTTGTTCCCCACTGAGAGCTAAAAGCCATTACACACCTTATACTTTTCTTAGATGGGAAGCACTTTTCTGTTAAATGTGCCATGCGTGAATATGACACACACCTGCATTTTGTTAAAATAATGATAGTAATAGTATGCCATTAAGTTGCAACCGACTTATGGTGGCTCTAGGATCATGGGATGTTCACGGCAAGAGGTGAACAGGCATGGTTTGCTGTTGCCTTCCTCTGCATAGCAACCCCAGTCTTCCTTGGTGGTCTCACATCCAAGTATTGACTGTGGCTGACCTTGCTTAGCCTACAAGCTCTGATAAAATCAAAGCTGATCAGGGCTATTTTGCTAAAATGCTGCAGCCAATTGCACATACTCCAAGCATAACATACTTTCCTTTCAATGTGGAAATGCTTTCCTTGCAAGAAAAAAAAAATCTGTGAAGTGACCCATAGACTATGACGTTTGTGAAATCAGAGATATAGAGCAAGTTGAATGAATCGATCAGAGTTCCCAGTCCCATGGCCACCTCTACTCTAAGTACATTCTTTCAAGACGATTAAGATCTGAACCCACAGACTGCTGGCTGCTTTCATATCACCCAGCTGAAAACAGAGAGATCTGGACAAAACGTATCTGTATGTTTACAGCTTCCACATCACTTCCCAGTCAACATTATGTCATAGATACCAGTTTGCCTCGAGCATACCGCTGAAACAAGCGTGGGCCAGACTTTGACTTCTGAGTTCCCTCTTCTGAAAGATAACCGGGGGGGGGGGGGGGGGGGGATCTCTCAACAGAGATCAACATCTATGACTCTGTTCTTGCTTGCAACTGAACTGGAACGGCACAGCAATAAAGAATGATGGGGGAGATCACATGTACCTGCTGATTTTCTCATCTTATCAGACTGAAGGCTCCTTGTTCAGAAATGGCTTCTGGCACACCTGTGCACTCAGTGATCTGTGAGCACTCCTGCTGATACGGGTGGCCTGAGGAACACAGACTTGGCCACAGGATCGCAGCCCTTGCTTAACTCAGAGGCACAACATTTTTTTGAGAATTTTTTGGGGGGATCCTTTCAATATACCTATTGCTCCTAAAATGCCCCTGTTCTCTTTTAGCTAGACTTCTCCAGTAGCACCAGTCCTTGTATACCAGACTAGGGTTGCCAGGTCCCCCCTGGCCATGGATGGGAATGGGGGGAAGAGGGTTGCCAGATCCAGGTTGGGAAGCTCCTGAAGATTTGGGCCTGGAGCCTGGGGAGGACAGGAACTTCACTGGGGTACAGTGCCATAGGGGCCACCCTCCAAAGCATTAGTTTTTCTCCAGGGGAACTGATCTCTGTAGCCTGGAGATGAGCTGTAATCCCAGGGGATCCCCAGGTCCCAGTGGAGGCTGGCATCTCTAGACTAAAGCAGAAAGTTCCCCTCTTAGAGGGCTCTCTTTTTGTGCAATAAAATTGAGTTTAATAAACCAAAGGGTTAGACATACATGGAGGAAGACGCTGTCAACAAATATCAGTCACATACAATGCTACCTCTAAACTGTGGAGCCTTGTGAGCAAAAATTCTACTTTGTGAGCTACTGGAATTAAAGTTGTAAGTGAGCGATTTGGCTACTGCCTACATTAGTTTGCTCTGGAGCAGGGTTCATTTTGTAGCAGGAGCTCCTTTGCATATTAGGCCACACAGCCCTAATGTAGCCAATCCTCCAAGAGCTTACAGAGCTCTTCTTACAGGGGCTACTGTAAGCTCTTGGAGGATTGGCTACATCAGGGGTATGTGGCCTAATATGCAAAGGAGCTCCTGCTACAAAATAAGCCCTGCTCTGGAGCCATCCTTCCTGAGCTGGAGGCTGAAAAACTATGAGCTAGCTCACACTAACTCAGCATAGAGGGAGCACTGTTCACATACACTAAATAGTGCCCCATGTTCAGAGGCAGTATACCAGATCCAAGAGATGAAGGGGGGGGGGACACAGGTAGTATTGCTTTGATGTCCTGCTTGTAAGCTTTCCAGAAACATCTGGCTGCCTAGCATTAGCAACGGAATCTTGGATTTAATTAGGAGGACCTTAGGTCAACACAGGAGAATTCATGAACATAGAGTTGGCAAGGCTAAAGGATGCAGAGAAACAGATGGTGAGATGCAGCACAAACACTGAGACCTTTCTTGGTGCCCACAAAGTGTATTTAGAAAGTGGATGGTGCCCAGTGGAGCTTTGCCCTGCAAGGGTTTTGATTGCCACTGGAGATTTGGTTGGCTGTGCAGATTTTTTAAAAAAATGTTGCTTTGGCAGCAGCTGCCACCATGGCGCAGCAATCTTCACTGCGTGACTAAAGGTAAGCTGCAGTAGCCATTCTGTGCTGGCTCCTCCTCCTTCAGCAGACCTTTTGTGGCAGCCATTCTGGTGACCACGCCCACCATGATGTGCCAGCAGGTTCAAAAAGGATGGGGACGCTTGGTCTGGGAGACCCACTTGTTTAGATTTTTATCCCATCCTAAACCTTATAATTCAGAGAAGAAACCTTTATGCCTAGAAGCCATTCAGACGTATGCTGAAACACCTGCATGTCAAATGGCTCTGTCCATCTTGGGTTTTTCCATCTCATCTAACAGCAAAATCAAGCCACTTTAAAAGGTCCAGGACCAGCTAACCACAAACACAGCAGAATTAAAGAAGGAAGAAGGAAGCACATCTGAAAAACTGCATGATTTCAAAGCTTTGAGCACTGTGGCTCCATAAAGGGCAGTAGGGAACCTGCCTTACTGATGGCATCAACCCAGTCATTCTGCCATTGTTACGCTAAAGTGAGTGACAACAGACCAGCCTTGCATTTAACAGAAGTTCCACACAGGCATTTTTAACACATCTGTTAAACAGTTTTCCCTGTGCATGATACATAAAGAAGGGTATGCTTCCGCTAATATGGGGTTTGACCACACATCAGCCAAAGAGAAGCTTCTCCACATATATAGAAGAATTGTTGGTGAGTGCAGCAATTGGACTAGGATTGGGTTCCAGCTCCCATTGATTCACACGAAGCTTGCTAGCAGAACTTGGGCAAATCGCTCTCTTTTTCAGCCTAACAGCTGTTTTGTAGCAATGGAATTTCAGAAACAGACTGGAATGGGAGTTTGCTGAACTACACGTTATTACAATGCTCAGTACAATGGAACCCCCAGGGCTTAACAGAGATGTCAGGTTCTTACCTCACTACACATGTTAAGTCACTCAGTTCTCACATCTGTTTGTTAACTCTTTTATTATCTGTATGCTAATTCCTTCTATTCAGAGGTGTTACCAACTGCTTTAATCCAGTCTTAGCTATACATCGCTCAGTTACCTATGCATCATGAATCTAATAGCCTTTCCTGGCAACTAAACCCCGCCCCCCCCCATACTTATATGTAATGGTTGGCAAAGTCTGTTTCAGTGCATCTGAAGACGTGTGCGTGCTCACAAAAGCTTATACCCAGAACTAAACTTTGTTCTCACTGGACTCAAACTTTGTTCTGTAGCTTCAGATCAACACGGCTACCTATCTGAATCCATCTTACCCAACAGAGGCTTTGCGAAAGAAAATGGAGGAGGGGAGAAGCATCTAAGTCGCCCTGAGCTCCTTGGAAGAAGGGAAGAATTTAGAAAGTTAACAGAAAAACTTGAATTTAGGTGTGAAATGTAAATGATGGGGGGGGGGGGGAGGTTGGATTTATAGCCTGCCCTTCGTTACCCAAAGGAGTCTCAGAGCGGCTTACAATCTCCTTCCCCTTCCCTTTCCCCACAACAGACACCCTGCGAGATAGGTGGGGCTGAGAGAGCTCTTTTGAGGACTGCCCTTGAGAGAACAGCTCTGAGAGAACTTGTGACTGACCCAAGGTCACACCAGCAGCTGCATATGGAAGAGTGGGGAATCAACTCCAGGTCTCCCAGATTAGAGTCCGTGCTCCAAACCACTGCACCAAAAGCATTTTTTATTTATGTGTACTCAAGTACGTTGGTAAGCTGCTCTGGCTTCCTGGCAGGGAGAACGGAAACACAAGGGCTTATTCATCCCAACCTTTGTTGACTATATGGCAGCCGGGGGGGGGGGGGGAGTGCTCTATCTTTTCAATCCTGTGCACCACCCTAGAGAGTTTAATATCACCATCACCAAATGCTTTCAGCCACAGAGGGCTGGACATAAAACATATCTTTAAAACGTTATCACCCACCAGGACAAGGAAGACACAAAAAGACCAAAATGACAGACAGAAAATTCTGTAGGTATTCTGCCCACATGTCAAAGATGACAAATTAACTAGACTTCCCCTGGGTCTTGCTCTTTGTCCCGTATTCACACTGCTAGATGGATAAAGGAAGAGAGACTAGGCATGATCCAGTCCAGAAAGCAGCTTGTTCTTTTGGCAGTACAAGGACTCTCACATTTTCAGAATTAATCTGCAGCGTGCTCACAAGGTACAGCTTTTGCTGGACTGTTTGCTTTCAAATAGAGGTTGGAACCGCACGGCCATGTATTCTTCCCTGCAACAAATCCTTACAAATCTACCATGAACACAGGCAGCTGCTTTATACTGAACCGGACCCTCTGGGCCAAAGTCAGTATCACCTACTCAGGCTGCCAGTGGTTTCCCCAGATCTCAGGCTGAGGTCTTTCACACCAAGCCTTTTAACTGGAGACGCCAGGGACTGAACCTGTCTGGACACTTCTGCAGGCCAAGCGGGCAATCTGCCACTGAGCCACGACCCCTCCCTGTGCTGAAGACACTTTACTTTGCACAAAACGTTGATTGTTGTTTAAGCACAGAGGCCCTCTCTGCCAGGAATGTTAGCCCAAGAGAGAAGTGAGTTGGAATGGACTCATCCAGAGCCACTTGCCACGAACAACTAAAAATGTCACTCTCCGTAACCAGGGCCACTAGAAATCCAAACGCCAGAGGTTCAAGGATAAACTGCAGCCAACACGTCTCCTCTCCATGCCCTGCTTCCCAAGAACAAAGAGCTGCCCCCTGCTGGTCACAGAATGCTGACTTAGAAGGTCGAACCTGAGGAGAGAGGCATCCCTATGCCTTTTGAGCTGAACATACCAAAAGGGAGCACTCTTCTTTTTTGCACGGCTAAAGTGGTGGCAAAACTTAAAATGTAGCAAAACAACAAGCCCTTTACGATGGTTCACAAACGGTGGCCAGAGTTCATTGGGAGTCACACCGCCTTGTTCAGCGGCAACACCTCCAGTCAACTCCCCATCCCCTTGGATCCCTGTTCTGTGGCTTATCAGCGACGTTTAAAGTTCATATTGTCCTTCTGCTGGTAGGACTTGAGGACAGGGGAGAAGTCCCTGCAGGAAAGGTGACACAGCTCTTGCTTAAGTAAATATTGGGACAGCGGACACAGAAATGACAGGAACATGGCGGGGAGGGTGTCGTGAAATTGGGCTTGTTTCTGGAAGACGGCAGGTTTCACAACGGCAGGCAGCGACCTCTGTGTAAAATCTCCCAGCAGGGGCGGGCTTAGCGGTATGGCACGTGCTTTGCAAGCAGAAGCTCCCACGTTAAATACTAGCATCTCTAGATAAAGGGTTTCGGGCACCGACACCTGGTTCAGTTTCAAAAGCATGACAGGTTTGGACTGGGCTGTATAAAGAGCAGGGGGGTGGACCTGAGAGGCACTTCGTCGGCAGGACGTGGGAAGCTGCTTTATGCTGAATGAGACCCTTTGCCCATCTAACACACCCCTCCAAGGTCCCCAACAGAGGCCCCCACTCGCTAAGACCCTTCTAATTAGAGGCAAGGCTCCGCTGAATATTCGACACCAAATTTTGACTCACAGTGGTAGTTTGGGGGGAGGGCAAGAGGCTTTACGGAAACCCGCTTTGCTCACTTTTCTCCTGTTTCCCATTCATGGTCCTAACAGCAGCCAGCCCCAAATCCTCTATATTTCCCATAATACTCTAGAATGAGAGCAGGACAAAGCACTCCCCTTGCTCAGACAGCATTATGAAAGCTTCGTGTCAATGCAGCCAAGTAAGAATGAGAGCATCCTGCCCTCATTCTGGTTTTGTGTCCTGAACTGAAAGCAAGAAAAAGAATGGTGTTTGGGGGTGGAAAGGGAAGAGCATGGTCACGACCAGGGTTAGAAGAAACTTGACACCTGCAAAGCATATGGGCTGCATCCGCACATCTTTGGAATATCATGCTGTCATGACACTATAGCAATCTATACCATTTGCAACTGAGATGGCTCGTCCACACAGAAAATCCAGTCATGAATGACTGTTATAAAGGAATGAGAAACCAGTACCCAGCCAGGTGTGGATGCAGCCATGGTCTACCTTTCAACTTTGCTCTAACCGTAGTCTGTGGCCTTGGATGGGTCAAAAAGTAGGTCAAGATAAGGCAATGGATAGTTATTAAAATAATGCCGTATTGCGCAGTGTTTTATATTCGGTATGGGCAGGGATGTGCAACGGTATAGTATCGCCCGATCTCGTCAGATCTCAGAAGCTAAGCAGGGCTGGTACTTGGATGGGAGACCACCAAGGAAGACTTTGCAGAGGAAGGCAATAGCAAACCTCCTCTGCTCTAATCACTTGCCTTGAAAACTATATCAGATTGCCGTAAGTCAGCTGTGACCTGACAGCACTTTACACGCACACGGAACTGGGCAAGCACGCACTCAAGCTGGTAAATTAAAGGCAATGTAGGATAGGCTTAGAGAGGGCAGCCAGCAGAGAGAAAGGTGTCTTTGCAGCTTCTCATCAAACCTAGGCCTGCATCTAACACTGATTGCTTCCACAGAGGTTTTCCCTCTACCTCTCCTCCCCCCCTTCCTCCACTGCAGATTTTATTTTGGCTTACACACACAACAGTGTTGTGCATCCACCAACCTTCCGGGTTTTCCCCAGTTCTGCCACAGGTTTCCCCAAGCCTGCTTCCATCTCACATTTCCTGAAAGAACATACCAAAAAGGGTTTGGGGAAAGCGTGGCTCCATTTCTCCTGCGCCCATCATTGCCCGCTCCAACTTGGGGGGCTTTTGGCAGTTCGAGAAAAAACCCAGGAAAAAGCCCCCTTGCAGGCAAGGCTGGGGAAAACGGTGGGCACAAGGGTAACAAATGGGGAATTCCCCCATGCAGGAGGGTTCTATCTCCAGTGGATTAGCAGTGAGAGCACAATAAAACTGCCCTTGTATGAAATCAACCACAGTTAAGTCACGTTGGAATGAAAAGACTGGAGAGACGCAACTGACGGGTTTGTGAACGGCTTTGAAAGGACACTGTACTTCAGCGATAGCACTCTTCAAGATGAAGAGCCCTCACTCTTTCTAGTGGTGGGTCCTGAATACAGAAGTGGGAATACGTGGCAGTATGGATGATACATTACCGGGCTACTGGCCAGCTGGAACAGGCTGTTATCCAATGTGGCTCTAGCCCTGCCCATCTGCACACTTTTCAGATGGACCAATCGAATGGTGCCAATTCTATTGCATCAACATAGAGGAGGGGCTCCATGAAAGAAGTCCCATTTTTGCTCTGGCTTTACAGCTTTGGATAAGTGCAGCTTCTGAATGGGGCCACATCATGCAGTTTTTGCCATATGGTAAAACAACTCAAGGAAGTCTGTAACAGCAAAAAAATGTAGCGTTACCTGCAGCCACCTGGAACAACACTACACCAGAAGATCACGGATAACGTTGTGACAATAGATGCAAGCATGCTCGAACAAACCTGGACAGAGTTAAAGCAGGGGTCCCCAAATGTGGTGCCCATGGGAACCATCGTGCCCCCAAGTGTTCTTAGGGAGCAGGTGGGGACAGGTAGGGATTTTGCCCAACAAGGCTTCTGAATGACTACTGGAGATTTGATTGGCTGGGCAGGATTTTTTAAACTTTTGCTTTGGCAGCAGCTGCCACCACAACACAATGATCTTCAGTCTGTGACTGAAGTAAAGCTATGGCAATCATTTCATGGCTGGCTGTGCCTCCGGAGGCAGCTGCTTTGTCGCTGCCGTCTCAGCATTCCAGCGGTGTCCACAGGCTCAAAAAGGTTGGGGACCTCTGAGTCAAAGTACTGATTTAGTATCTTCCAGGTGAGGGGGGGGGGGGGGCTTATGTCAAAGTGGAATTTGGGTCTGTACGTAAAATCAACTTTTGGATGTGTTCTATTATTCAGCAGAGCAAACTCCATTATTATACTTGTCATTCACCATTTATTGTGCTTCAAAGAAGTACAGCTTTCATTTGGACACACTGTACTGTACTGGACATACTTCATAACCTCCCTTTCTCCCCAGTGGGGACCAGAAGCAGCTTTTGTCATTCTCTTATCCTCCATTTTATCTCCACAACAACCCTGTGAGGTAGGTTAGGCTGAAGGAGTATGATGGGCCCAAGGTCACCCAGCAAGCTTCCAAGGCAGAGTGGGGGGATTCAAACCAGGAGTCTCCCAGATTAAGATTCTGACCACTTTGCTACCCTGGATACCATAAGCCCAAATGAAGAAAGCAGGAAAAAAACAACCACCACACACGCATACGGGTTCTGCTAATTCGTACAAAAGGTTATTTTAATTACAGCCACAAAAAAAAAACACTAGGAAGATACATGATTGCAGAATTAGGAAATGCTACAAAAATAGACAGGAAACTGCGCCAGCCAAAGTCCAAGAAACCAACCCGCTCATTCCTTTTCTTTCAAGACGTCGCTCAGGAAAATAATGTTATCTGGAAGGGGAGGAAATAAAGGAGAGACGCGTCACACATCCGAACGTATTCATCTGCTTCAAAGCAAGACAGGATTATTCTGCCTGGCTCACTACTGTCTCCTCCGACCACCAGGGTTTCAAGCGGAGACTCTTTCCCAGCTCTGCGACTAGAGGTGCCAAGGACTAAAACAAGAGGCGAAACATGGGCTCCAACGCGGAATGATGCCCACCTCCTCCGGCATAAAAGGCATCAAGACTCTGAAGACCACATAAGCGTAACCCCGAATGACTGAGCATCTTGAATGAGCCCCCTAGATATTAAGCATCCGGGACTAATGCCTGGCTCTGGATGCCTTCGCCTTTGAAGGCTGCTATCCTAAGCACACTGACTAGGGAGTAAGGGCTACTGAATACAGTAGAACTTAGTTCTGAGCAAACACAAGCTCCGGATTGCCCTGTAGAGGAGATGCTTGAGATCTGTGATTAGATCTCTGTGTCTTGAATTCTGGTTAAAAGCAGCTACGGGAGGAGTTAATCTGTCCCCCTCTCCATTTCCTGGACAGTACCCCTGCACACTGATATCAGCCTTAGTAAGGCCATAAAGAGCCCTGACTTGGACAAAACCGGCTAGCCTGATCTCATCAGATCTCGGAAGCTAAGCAGGGTCGACCCCGGCTAGTATTTGGATGGGAGCCCACCAAGGAATACCAGGGTCACTATGCAGAGGCAAGCAATGGCAGATCACCTCTGCATGGCTCTTGCCTTGAAAAACCTAGAGTCCCCAAAGGTCAGCTGTGACTTAACGGCACTTTCCACCACCAAGTCAATAAACCGACTGGCATCCTACCCACTCACCCACCGGCAGCATGTATCCAGCCTTAGGCTGGAAGAGTTACAGGATTACAGGCCAGTGGTATCAACAGCTCGGAGTGGAGGTGGGAACAGTGCAGGGGCAAGGCTTAAACTGCACTTCCTAGTGACCCTGATCTACACCCCCCCCCCGGCAAAAAAAAAACCCACCTGATTTTAAATAAATATTAGACACACCAGAATATATGGTCAGGGATCTCCTGCATTTCATGCAGTTGTGCCCTACAGGTGACAACTACAACACACTTTGGGGGGGGGGGGTTTGTTTCAGCACAGGCCAACTAAAGTATGGAACTACATCTCTCTCTTGTCATGATCAGGGCTGTGCCAGGGAAGGCCTAGCAGGCCCAGGGAGCCTGAGTAGCTGTGGGAGGAGGCCAGGCCTACAACTCCCAGAAGTCCCTGAGAGGTTTTGGTGCCAAATTTAGCCAACCACAGAGAAAGGGGACTTGTAATAAAAGAGCTGGTATGGAAAAAGAGCTGGTCTTTCTTCCCAGAGAGCAGGGCCAGAGGGAAGGCTGGGAATGACCCTCACCCTGAGAGGGAGGGCGAGTAGACTCAGGCCCAGCTGAGACAGTTAACTAAGGACTGGAAGTCTAGTCGTGTTAGGGCATTTGGTTTCTTTTCTCTTCACCCACTTATCGTTACTGTTCTTGCACCTTGTTTGTTTCCCCATATTCCTCCTGTACAAATAAACCTTTTATTTGTTGTTGACTCTGCCTGGTCCTCACGCCTATTATTCAGCCAACTAAGGGAGGTCCTGAAGGTCTTGGGAGGGTGCTCTGGGCCTTCTCAAGGGATCCTAAATCCAGAGTGGTGGCAGCGTCAGGCGACACCCCACCTGAGCTGTGACAGCCCTACTAAGACGTCATGAGGTTTTTTTTGGGGGGGGGGGGTCCACTTCTGAATCCAGGCGGCTGACTCTGTTTGCCAGATTCCACTGTGACTTTCCACTGCCGTCGCAGCAATGATAGGATAGGCTTGTGCTGTTTGTGGCTCTGAGGAGTCCAGTGGGGTAAGACCGGAATAAAGCCACATGTATATCTGGCCTGATATCGGCAATTCAAAAAAATGCTTCAGATCGCTGACCTCACTCGGTCTGGGCATGCCTAATGCCACACAGGACTGAGCTGGTCTCCTCTTGCCAGGAACAATCAACAATTGCTTGAGGCTCATTTAGTCTGAGGTGCATGCCGGTGGGAAGAGACTGCAAGCGCTATGGAATGCGTCTAGAATGCGGGCGTTAAGGTACCCATTCACTGGTACAGACGTCATTTTCTCCCTCCCTTCCTTCCCCATCTCCCTCTCTGGAAGCATTCAATGCCTCATTCTGTCGCCAGTTCGGAGCAGGCGGGAAGCTGAGAGGAGACCCGCAATCGGGGAAGCAGCAACCAGACGGACGAGTATTTCTGGCTACATTCTTGAAGCTGAACTCTCAGACAAGGCCCGCTTTCATTCAGAAAGCAAACACGAACTGCCTGCCCTCTGCCAGAGGAGGGAAAGCACATTTAACCGTACCAAAATAGCTAAACTTCCTTGGCTTGTATGATGAAGCCTGCACCAAATGCCCTCCTGGCTTTAGTCTTGTTATGAGCACCCAACAGCCACACCTAGCGGTGAACACCACAAACTGCACATATGCTATCATTTCAGTTTTAAAAATCCATGACCAGTGCATGGAAGAGAGGAAGGAGAAATGCAGTCGGAATATCTGGGTACCAGGAACGGCGTTCCCTGTGCAACAACCTCTCCAGGTTTTGACACATGAAGTTGATACCTGCAATGACTGTTGTGGCTTGCCGTCTCACGTTGTTTTTGTCCGTATATTCCCCATAGTCTATCTTCCCTTCCACATAGACTCGGGCACTACAAGGAGCAGATTGAGACACCTCAGTTTATTTTATCCATGTATCTCATTTATACCCCACTTTTCTCCCCAAGGAGGGCCCAGAGTGCCTTCCAACATTCTCCCCTTCTTCATTTTATCCTCCCAACAACCCTGTGAGGTAAGTTATGCTGAGCATGTATGACTGGCCCAAGGCCATCCAACGAGCTTCCATGACAGAGCAGGGATTTAAATGCGGGTCTCCAGGATCCTAATTCACCCCCCACACCACACTGGTTGTACTCCCTACTTTTAATTTTGTTTATTTAAAGACGTATATCCTGGTTTTTAAAGGTCTATCCAAAAGTAGCTAATAATATACCAAACTGAAAATATAATAAACCGAAATAAACCCTAAGACCATATAAAACACCACCAGCACAAACAGCCATGTTGCAATAAATTCACCTCAGTCTAAGCACAGCAGCATCTTTTTTAGACAACAAACTTTCAGAAAGAGCACGATTTTAGCTGCTTGTTGAAAAAACAAAAAGGAGGCGGACAAGCCACACTTGCTTCAGCAAGAGAGGGAGCTTGGCCTGGTGGCTGAAATGTGGGGCACACCCATTTTCAAATTCCCACTCTTTGGATGAGCTTAGGCTAATCACACTGTCAGCCTAACCCGCCCGACAGGGATATCTGGGGTGTAAAATGGAGGAGGAGAAACAGATGAATGCTGCCCTCCGCTCCCTGCAGCAGAGAGGCAGGACTGCCATAGTGAATGAACTTGCTGTCCCCAAAGCCAACCACACTTGGCAGGTTACTGGAACCACCACCAGACTTCATCTGCTGAACCCATTAAGCAAGTGGGTAGATATTTATTTATTCTATTTATTTAATTCATTTGTCCCCAGCGGGGATCCAAAACAGCTTGCATCGTTCTCCTCTCCTCCATTTTACCCTCACACAACAACCTTATGAGGTAGGTTAGGCTGAGAGGGTGTGACTGGCCCAAGGTCACCCAGCAAGCTTCCATGGCATGAGTGGGGACATGAATCCAGGTCCCCAGGATAGTAGTTCAGCACTCTTAATCACTACACCACACCGGCTCTCTCTATATAGAGTGAGAGTACCTCACCTTACTTCCTCATAATGCATGGTTTAATCATTCTCTTATCTATTAGACATGGGTTTTACCCTGCCACAATGCTCAAAGTGGCATCCAGAGTTCTCCCCTCCGTATTATGGTATCTCACAACCGCCTCATGATGTGGTTAGCCTGAGACTGGCCTGAACTGAGAGCCAGTTTGGTGTGGTGATTAGGAGCGTGGACTCTAATCTGAAAGAACCAGGTTTGATTCCGCACTCCTCCACATGCAGCTGCTGGTGTGACTTTGGGTTGGTCACAAGTTCTTTCAGAGATTTTTCTCTCAAGGACAGTTCTCGGGAGAGCTCTCTCAGCCCCACCTACCTCACAGGGTGTCTGATGCAGAGAGGGGAAGGGAAAGGGATTATAAGCCACTCTGAGACTCCTTCGGGTAGTGAACGGTGGGGTATAGATCCAATCTCCTCTTCTTCTTTTCTCTAAAGTCACTCAGTGAGTTCCCCAGATGCGTGGGGATTTGAACCTTCCAAATCCTAGTTAAACACTCTAACCATTATACTACAGTGGACCCATGAAACCATGTTTTCCTGTGAGCATGGTCAAATGAAGAAGGAGAGAGAAGAGACTGGATTTATACCCTGCCCTTCACTACCCAAAGGAGTCTCAGAGTGGTTTACAATCTCCTTTCCCCTCCCCTCCCCACCCTGTGAGGTAGGTGGGGCTGAGAGACCTCTCTCGAGAGCTGCCCATGAGAGAACAGCTCTGAAAGAACTTATGACTGACCCAAGGTCACACCAGCAGCTGCATGTGGAGGAGTGGGAAACCAAACCTGGTTCTCCCAGATTAGAGTCCACGTTCCTAACCACTACACCAAACTGGCTGTACACCAAACTGAAGTGCTGGGGGCAGCTAAATCCCCTCCCCCTTGAGTCCCATAGTCTCAGTCTGACTCAGGGCTACACAGCCTTCGAAATAAGTTTCAAGCACAGACCACATATAGTACATCTGACTCTAAATCTATGGGGCAGACACATATCCTCCATGTGTGAATGGGCCCTAAAACTGCTTACAGTGGTCTATACAGAATTTCTCCAGTCAAAGTCCACTGAAATGCAGCATTATCCTGTCGTTGAGTGTGGAGAGGAATGAGCTGAGCAGAAACTGGTGGGCTCATAGCCACAACTCCGGATCTTCTATCTTTTTTCTTCACCATACCACAAAATTATGATTTATTACTGGCACCAGTTTAGAGCTGGGACCCCAGGCAATTCCCCAGTTCAATGACTGCCTATTCTATAGCTGTGGTCACTATTCCATAAAGCTGGTCATACTCCCCCCCCCCCAACTTGTTTATTAAAGTATTTAACATGAATTACAGCCCCCAAAGCATGCCACAGGCACGAGACACTGGCTGTTATATTGCTAAGCCCCAAAGCCTGACAACACATCTTGGCCTGTGAACTTCACACAGAAGCTCAACCATCCTCACCCAGCAATTGGGCAAATACACTTCCAGCAGACCCCACAGCTGAGGCAAAAATCCCCCATTTTGGCCTTCTCATGTCTTGGCAGATAATGGGGAAAAGAACAAACTGGATTCCAGTTGAGGTCAACCTGTCCGAGACCATGTTAAGAAGTGAACTAATCTTTCAAGGAGTCTACATTGGCGTCTCCTGGAACATTGGGTCCCTGCCCTTATTAAAGATTTCTGCACACAGGCATGATCCAATTCTACTCACCCCTTCTTGACGTACTGATAAGCCACATCTCTCAGGCCTGGCCGGAACACAGAGACTCTGTGCCACGTTGTTTTCTGGGTGATATCACCTGAGTCAAATGAAGCAGAAATTCCCATGAGTTCTTGGCCCTTTCGAGAGCAGAGGTTACGGCTTCCAATAGTGAACCTCCCTTGTTTCGGTAGGGAGACATCTATGCTGCGCTCGGACAACACATTAAGATCTACATTAAATGACATAGGCACGAACACAGCTAACTTGACAGGCTTGTGTGGTCAGTTCTGCCTTCCATCTTGTACAGAAAATACCAGTTAGAAATCATCTCTGGCTACTTATGGCATATAAAGGTGTAAAGGATGTAAGATGAGCCCTGCTGGACCAGACCAGCGGTCCATCTAGTCCAGCTTCCTGTTTCAAATGATAGCCAACCAGAGAACTGTTTCTCCAGGGCCAAACAGACAGGGCACAGAAGCCAAGGCCTTCCCCTGTTGTAGCCTCTTAGCACTGATGCTCAAAGCTCTGGGGCCTCTGTGGAGGTTCCCTTTACTCATCATGGCTAGTAGCCGTTGATGGACCGTGACTTTATTGAATCCCCTTATAAAGCAGTCTATGCCCACAATCATCATGACCTTCACTGGCGGAGAATTTACTCACTGAGTAAAGACCTATTTCCTTTGTCTGCCCTGAATCTATTGCCCATAAACTCAGTTGGGTGCTCCTGGGTCCTAGTACTATGGGAGAGACAGAAAACACTCTATCCTCTTTCTCCACCTCATACATTGTCATACACCTCTATTATGTACCCTGTCTCATCCATATTTTTTCTAAACAGGAAAGTCTTAAATCTCTTTAGCCTTTCCCTATAGGGTTAACAAGAATTAACATTTCCTACACAAACTGAGATTCTAAAACAGAGTTTTATCTGGACTTACATTCCCAGTTTATTAACCAACTCCAGTTAATGTAGGCATTTGCATCTGCATGCCACTGGTGTGTAAGAACATAAGAGAAGCCATGTTGGATCAGGCAAATGGCCCATCCAGTCCAATACTCTGGGTCACACAGTGGCCAAAACCTAGGTGCCATCAGAAGGTCCACCAGCGGGACCAGAAATCCAGAAGCCCTCCCACTGTTGCCCCCCCCAGCACCAAGAACACACAGCATCACTGCCCCAGACATAAGTGTTCCATCTATACGTTGTGGCAAATAGCCATTCATGGACCTCTGCTCCATATGTTTATGATGGACCTCTGCTCCATACTGTATCCATTAGCCAGCATTAAACTTCTAGCTGGGGATTCTCCACACAAGGGAAGGGAAAGAAACATGGCCTGCATGCGCTAGCCTGGGTACATGCACATGTTGATTCCATGTAGGTATGCACATGTTGATTACACGTAGGGCTTAACATGACCAGTGAGTACACCCCTTCTGAATCAACAGCATGGCAGAAAACACCGAAGAAACTTAGTCCCTGGTTAGAAATTCAGATCCTTAGCAGCCTCTGACCAACAAATGAATACAGGACAGTGGGTGGGAGAAGACCAGAAGCTAGCAGAAGGGCAGCAAAGATGAAGGCTGCTAAGGAAGGCAAAGAATCTTGAGAAAGGGCCCAAAAAGGCCTAGAACAGGAAGTGCAGGCAGCACCATATGAGAAATGGACCAGAGGGTCCATGGAGCAAACAGCCAGAAAAGATGCAGGGAACCAGAGGAAAGAGACAGTCCAAGAAGAGCTAGATGCGAATCCAGTCTCACCCTACAGACCAGCAAGATGCAAATCCAGTCTCACTTTAGAGACGAACAAGATTTTCTGTGTGTGTGTGTGTGTGTGTGTGTGTGTGTGTGTGTGTGTGTATATATATATATATATATATATAGGGTATAGAAACAGAAGAGGGGTGTGAGGGGGAAAGAAAAATAAACATAAGGCACTTTTTTTTTTTTTACAAATACTAAAGTCAAGAAGAAGAGATTGGATTTATGCTCTTCACTTGTAGTCTCAGAGTGGCTTACACACTCCTTTCCCTTCCCCTCCCCACAACAGACACCCTGTGAGGTAGGTGGGACTGAGAGAGCTAGGAGACAACTATCCTTGAGAGAACAGCTGTGCCAGAGTTATGGCTTGCCCAAGGTCATCCAGCAGCTGCATGTGGAGGAGTGGGGAATTAAACCCGGTTCTCCCAGATTATAGTCTGCGCACTTAATCACTACACCAAACTGGCTACACCAAAGTCAACATAAACGAAAATGAACTGATAGGTCTAGGTAAATCATTATAACATTACAGCACTACCAGTAACACTGTCTCTTTCAAATATATTATTCGCTATTCTCTGTCTGAAAAGGAACTATGAAGAAAATTGTGTAAAAAAATTATTTCAACATTATATATGAATTTAAAATAACTGGAAAAAAACATTTAAAATTATTTATAACAACAACGGAATAACAAATACAGAAAATTTCATATAACTGTTGAAAATCATATGACTATGATCAAAGCTCCCTCCGCCAGGTATCTGATGAAGGAGGCTTTGACTCTCAAAAGCTCATCCCCTGAAAACCTTGATGGTCTCTAAGGTGAGACTGGATTCCCACCTAGATGATCTACTGCAGACAAACACAGCTACTCTCTCAAACAGTCAAAGAGCAACAGCCACTGAGGCCAATATTGTAAGACAGACTTCAGTAGGCTGGTAGGCACGTTCCCAGTTTAATTTACATGCCAAAACAGGCCCCGAGCATGCTGTGTATTAACCCCACCCTGCCTCCCAAGGCGCACATACACTCACTTCCTTCGAGGACTTCGCTCTCTCCCGATCGCCACATCTCGTTGGTTGCAAGGCTGAAAATCGTGACGGGATTTTTCCCTTCCACTTGCCTCATGACAGGATCCTGTCCGACACGGCCGAGCAGCTGGATACGATTCAGTGCTAAAGACAAGAGACAAAGTATCACCAGCTGAAGAAATGGGGAAAGGGGTCAAGATGGTCAAAGGGGAAACAGGCTCGACAAGATCAGCAATGGATTAGTGGACTGAAAAAATAATCCAGCTAACCCCATGGAACTACACCTGAGCAGAAAAGATAGCTTTGGCATGCAAGAACTTTTCAGGGATGGGAACTACTTGAGATTAAATATTAGATTCTTGAGGGATATGGTGTAGTGGTCAGATTGCTAGACTAGGAGCTGGGAGACCCCACTTTCCCATGAAAAGCTCTCTGGAACCTCATTGTCTTTTAGCGTAGCTTAACTCATGCCAACCAGCAGATGGCGCAAGCAAGCTCCACTGAGTCAGATTCCCGGAAGCTAAGCAACAGCCGGCCCTAATTAGTAACGGCCAAGGAAGTCTAGGGTTGCTATGCAGAGCCAGCAATGGAAAACCACCTCTGTTTGCCTCTTGCCTTGAAAACCCTCCAAGGCTGCCATAAATTGGCTGGGACTCGAGGGCAATTTCCACCACCAGCCTGTGAGTATACCGGTAGAGATAAAGAAGTTCTGAAGAAGTGAGCAGTGACTCACAAAAGCTCTGACCCTGCCACAAATGTTGTTAGTCTTTGGGGTGATACTAGACTCTTGCTCTTTTTTACTGCTACAGACAGACTGGTACTGCTTTGGGGCTCCACTAGGGAGAAAAGCAGAGTATTAAGTAAATAAATATATAGACAAATTCACGGAGTCTAAGTCTCTGAAATAGCCACGATAGTGAGGTGAAAGCATCACGTACAGAAACTGCGTAATTGTTTCAACCGTTTAACTGCTTTATTATTATGTATCCTTAAAGTCTGTTTTAAACACTTCTTATTGTTCGCCTCCTTGGGGACCCTTAAGTAGGGTGGAAAGACAGCATGAAAATGCTTTAAATACATGAAATAAATAGAGCAGAAACAGTATACCCCTGAATATCAAATACCAGGAACACACAACAGGGGAGGGCAATATAATTCAAGCCCTGCTTGTGAGCATCCAAAGTCTGGTAAAAACAGAACGCTCAAACAAAGAGATCATGGTCTGCTCCAGTATCCGCCAGAGTTTGTATAATCTTATGTTCGAACCAGAATCGTTAAGCAGCTGAAAATCCTCTGATTGATAGATGCCCCTACGTAAGAATCTGCACTGCTCCCGTGGATGGTAGTCATGTCCCCGTCCCCCCCACCACACACGAATGTTACCTCTTTGAGGAAACACAAATGTTAAAAATCTTATTTATTTGCTTCCATTTACGTCCCACTTTTCTCCTCAGCGGGGACCCAAGGTGGCTTACATCCTCCTCCTCTCCTCCATTTTATCCTAACGACTCCCCTGTGGGCAGGACAGGCAGACAGAGGGAGCGACAGGCCCAAGGTCACTCAGCAATCTTCCATTGCAGAGCAGAGATTCAAGACTTGGTCTCCCAGATCCCAAGTCTGACACTCTAACGACTACAACCACACTAGCTCTTGATTCTTGGGGGAAGGGGGGGGGAGTAATGATCTATTTTGTAAGAGTTAAAAGGCTGGGATGGTGATCTAGGTCAGAGCTGAATTAGAGGAGTCATGGCAAGTGTGCCCATGTGCCTGAAAGCTTGAATTACTTCAGCAGTCAATTCCTCCTTGCCTATTCCTGCTGTGTTTTCTGTATGTATTGGTGCTACTGTATATATTTAATGCCATGGTACCCTGGGGAGTGGAATCTACTGCTATTTAGCTATTTATTTTGATTTTTAAATTCTATTTATTATTTTAATTCTTACACTTCAATTTTTATAACTGAATGGCAGACACCCTGGATGTCTGATAGACTAAAAGGCAGTATATATGTTTTTTAAAAATACATTTCTCGTTGTTGTTCTTGTTTATTAGCCAGGAAGCAACCACCCAAACCATGCTCCTCTCCCCTCCTGTCACTAGCTCCCCCCTGGCTACCTGAGGAGCGGTCCGGATTGTGTTTTTAAGTCCACTCGTGTGTTGCTCAGAGCCTTGAAGCCACAGCCTGTCATATGAGCTACTTGGCCCCTACACAAGCAGCGTTTGAAGCAAACGCTGGACTAGGGCTCCATATTACCAATATGTATTATCTGTTGCTGTATATTTTTTATCTTATTCTCACTGTGTTATATTTCTACACAGATAATCCCTGAACCAAAAGTAAATAATGAATAAATGAACCTGACCCTACATAGATAATACCTTTTCTTCCACAGTTCACATTGAATATTTATGCCTCGTTTCAGATTTCTGCCCCCCTAGCCCTCTTACTTTGTTTGCCAAATGTCTCCTCATCCCATCAACTGTACTGGCTTACATTATGTAGTCCTCTTTGAGTCTCACTGAGAAAGGTGGACTATAAATGACATTTAAAAATCAACATTATGCAGGAAAATCCCAGCTGCTCACACTGTCCCCTCACCAACGCCAACAGACCCATAGAAGGCAGCCAGTTTGTTCAAGGAAAGCTACTTACACCTTTCAAGAACTAAGGGTGTCGTAAACTCAGACTCGTGTCTTACAAATTGACGAAACACCTAGACAAAAAAAAAAAAGAGGCAAACTTAGAAAAATGATATGCTGGTTGAGATGGCTAACACAGAATCCTGGAATCACAGAGTTGGAAGGGGTCATACAGCCATCTAGTCCAACCCCCTGCCCAATGCAGAATCAGCCTTGAGCATCCCTGACAACTGTTTGTCCAGCCGCTGCTTAAAGACTGCCAGGGAGGGGGAGCTCACCACCTCCCTAGGCAGCTGATTCCACTGTTGCACAACTCTTACTGTAAGAAAATTTTCCCTAAGATCCTTCCCGCCCTTAATTTAAACCCATTATTGCCAGTCCTATCCTCTGCAGCCAACAGGAACAGCTCCCTGCCCTCCTCTAAGTGATAGCCGTTCAAATACTTAAAGAGGGCAATCATGTCCCCCCCTCAACCTCCTGTTCTCCAGACTGAACATTCCCAAGTGCCTCAGCCTTTCCTCATAAGGCTTAGTCTTCAGGCCCCTGATCATCCTCATCGCTCTCCTATACGCCTGCTCCATTCTGTCCACATCCTTTTTGAAGTGAAGCCTCCAGAACGGCACGCAATACTCCAGGCACAACCTGACCAATGCAGTGTACAGTGGGACTATCACATCTCACAATTTGGATGTTATGCTTCTGTTGATACACCCAAGATCACATAAGCCCTTTTTGTCACTACATCACACTGGCTAAACTAAACTAAACTAAAACCAAACCAAACAAACCACTAAAAACAGGACAGGGTGTGAAATGAATGCTGAGTAGCCTAGAATGATATTGACAGAATGGTCCTCGGACATGAAGTAGGCCATAAAACCATGTAAAAAAAAAGATTAAAAAAAAAACCCTTAGTGAAAAGTCTGGCTTTTCACCCAGGAATGTTTTGGCCTGGTGCCTAAGGCAAAGCGCCACCTCTGAAAAAGCTCTCTCTCTGTGGCCACCAGAGATCTGTTCACAGCGAGGCGGATCAAGATACCTAGACAGGTGCCTCCTGCCTGAGTAGCGATGGGAATCACTTCTGAACTGGAAAACATGCCTCGTGAATGATCACAGGCAGGATTTTGTGCAAGGTGGACACGAGTCAAGGCACAACAGAGCTAGTGGGAGCACACCACCCCCCGACATAAAACACCACCCATTCTTTGCAGTATGCCTCTTTGCTGATAACAAGCAGTTCTGAAGGCAGGGGGTTTCAGGCTCTGCCCACAAGGAAAAGAGGCTGAAAGAGCAGGGTGGCAGAAGTCTGATCCAGCATGCAAAAATTTAGTTCTCCTCCAGGTTGCTCTTCTTCCCCTTATTTCTCCGGGCCTCTCCTAAGCACCAAACTTCATTTCCCTTCTTCCTTGAACAGTCTCAGGCTTTCCTAGGCTCATGATTCCTCTATCCCTTTTTCCTGCGCTCCTCTGCCTATTGATCCATCGCATTTTTGTACTGTCCTTCTTCCAGGGAGCTAGGAGTTGTGTACAGTGTTCTCTCCTTCCTCCTCACAATCCTGTAGATCAGTGAGACAGAGGACACCCACAGTAGCCTCCTCAATAGAGTTACACCCTTGTGAACCCATTTTTGGTTGTTGTTTTTTGCCACCAAGTCACAGCTGACTTATGGCCACCCCACGGGCAAGAGAAGTTCAGAACCCGTTTTTAATGGACCTAGAAGGGTGTAGCTCTGCTTAGAACGGCACTGCCAGTGTGCTTCATGGCCAAGCATGGATTGGAATCCAGGTCTCC
Source organism: Lepidodactylus listeri (assembly GCA_029233225.1). NCBI lineage: Eukaryota > Metazoa > Chordata > Lepidosauria > Squamata > Gekkonidae > Lepidodactylus > Lepidodactylus listeri. Next base: position 28,738,711 of record JARCFY010000008.1, read on the forward strand.
TGGATCCTAGTTCATCTCTCTATCCACTATACTAGCCTGAGAGGAGAAGAAGAAGAAGAAGAGATTAGATTTATACCCCACCCTTCCCTTGGAGTCTCAGGGCGGCTTGCAATCTCCTTTCCATTCCCCTCCCCACAACAGACACCCTGTGAGGTAGGTAAGGCTGAGAGAGCGCTGAGAGAACTGCCCTTGAGGGAACAGCTCTAAAAGAACTATGGCTTGCCCAAAGGACATCCAGCAGGTGCAAGTGGAGGAGTGGGGAATCAAATCCGGTTCTCCCAGATTAGAGTCTGTGCACTTAACCACTACACCAAACTTTCCCATGCCACTTTGCCCAGGCTCGACATCTTTGTGCAAAGCAGCTCTGTGTGTTTAATTTGCACAGATTCAGAGGCCTTGCAGGTATTGCGCTGATAGTCAACTGCAGCACAGTCGAAGGTGCATGGCTGTAGACTGAACTTAGGGGCTAAGAAGCAGACAGCAGCATCCCCAAGAGTATAGCTTCCACCCAGGCTCTTAACATATTTGTGGGGATCCAATAAAACAGATCCCCCAAATGCAGGGGCAGGGGTGAGCTTCCAAAGGCAATACAGGCCACAAAGACATGCCAATAATATTCTTGGTGAGCAAATGTTTAAAGCTCTTTGTTCTACATGACATGTAGCAAATAAAAGTCACATTTCATGGACCATATTCTATTGTGCTTGATTAGGGCTACCGCCAAGTTGGGGACAAGAGCTCCATGTCTTTAAACAGCTACACACAAGGTAAAAATTGATAGGTGAAGCCTTTGATAGAACCATCTTCACCTGCTTACTGCTGTCATCAGAAGGGACAAAGTATGCCTTTTTGAAGAAAGGTAGCAACCCTAACCTTGCAACACAGATAATCCTTAATACTGAAAAGTCTCCTCCAATTTTAAGCAAGCCCTTTCAGCTTGGATCAGGTCTACCCTTTGTTTTCTCTCCCTTTCTTCTGGCTTTCTTCCCCATTTTATTCTCTGTCTGCCCACTGCCTTAAGGGAGTTCATCTCAAACTTTTTAAAAAAAGACTACCTAGTACCTCCCCGCCAACCCAGAAAGAAAGCCCACAGCTGAAACACACAGTCAAAGCAAAACTAGGTCCTCTTGATGTTGCTATATATAACATCAACATCACTTAAAAACTGTAGCCAAAGCAAACAGATTTGTTACCTGCTGCAGCGGCCTCCGTAACATTTCTGCTGCTGTTTTTAGCGTTATAGAAGACATCCTTACAGTTGCTCTGGAAGAGAAAACAGCTATTCAGCACTTGGTTACCAGTTGTCAAATTATTTATGCATTTAATTCTGGAGTTAACAAGCCATTAGTACATACTGGTTTAGGGCAATGGATGGTGGGCTCATGTGTAAGAACCCTCTGCTGATCACAGCGTCCCACGTGCAGGTTGCAACCCCTAACAGAGCCGTTATGTTTTGCTCCTTTTGGAACATCCACCACCACCACCACCACCACCACCGTTTGCATACACAGAGAAGCAGGAGGGGGAAAAGTCATGAAACCAAGGAAAGGATTTTTCTTTAGCACAAGAGGTTCAGATAATCACTGTTCATCCCCCACCAGGCCACACCCACACACAGAATACCCCAACCCTTTGGATGCCTTAATACTTGCTCCTTGGTTTCCTGTCATGTGACTTCAGGTCACATGATTTCAGCACCTATGCTGCCACTTAGACATTAAGAGTGAGTCTCTAATCTTGGAAGAGTTGAAGACCACTACTTCAGGACACAAATCGCATTTACTGAAGGAATTTGTATTCTGCCCTTCCTTTGGGGGCCCCAGGGTGGTTTCTACAGTCCCCCCCCTTTCATTTTATCCTTCCAAAAATACTGTGGCTGGCCCATGGTCCCCTAATGAGCTTCACAGTTGGTGGGAATCTGAACCTGGGTTGTCTTAATCCAGCACACTAACCATTATTACACCACTCTGGCTCCTACTGCATGAACAGAGGTTGTAGATTGGGCTACAAGAACCCAAGGTGAGCACAAAACCACAGCAACTTTCATGACAGAGGATGTGAAGCAACATCTCCCAGATCGTAGTACAATACTCAAACCCACTACACAATAATCCCCCCCACTCACCCACCCACAGGCTCACCAAATTCAGCTCTGAAACCCCATTTCAGATGCTCCTGGTGCAGCTGACGCTCACTGAGATTATTAGCCCGGAGCAATCCCACCGAGCGAAGAACTGGAGCGTTGTAAATTTAGCCTGCAACCGCTCATACAGTTTTCATTTTCGTTTCTGGTGTTCGTAACACAGAAGAGAAACTGGGACGAAAGTGGAGGAAAGAACGATAAAACGAAACAATTAAGTGGAGGAAGCGATTGTAAGAAGCAGGAAGAGGGGGACAAAAGGAACTCGCCAGAAATAAAAGAGGCGCTCAGTGGCACGGCATGCGTATGGCACACAGCAACCATACACGCATGAAGGAAAGTGAGCTGTTAAAAGTAAATCGTATGGATCGATAAAGGCGATAGATGAGCTTGGTGGAACCGGGATGCATGTATTAACACGGCACACGTTCGGGAAAGCAGACACGTGCGTGCGTGTATCACGGACTGCAGGGAGAAGGATACCTGCACAGCGGAAAAGGGCACATTGGGATCGCCCGCATTAGGGTCAACGAGGTGAGTGCATCACAATCGGCGAAGTGCCGAACAGGCACGAAGAGAAAGCCCTAGATCACGACGAGAAAGCAAGAGATTCGTACCGCTCTGAACAACCCTAGTAGGGAGTGATCGGAGGACGCCGGTCTTGGGACGCGTTTGCAGCGGGGAAAACGTCTGCTGGGAACTGCTGTGCAAGGAAATCCAGGTCGGCGTATCAAGGCATCGACCGGACAAGCAATCTCCTTTGGACCCAGCCCGGTTGTGCGTTTACCTGGGAACCGATTCGGATCGCGCGCTCTCCCGCGTGGCGCCCGGCAAGCCCTCTCGCCTGACTGCTAGCCCCGGGAGCGTGTTGACGGAATAGGGCTGCTGCTAGGAACCATAGAGACCGGCAGGGGAGAGAGAAACACGTGCTTCCCCACTTCCTGTTATATACCAGGTCGCCAGTTTCCGAGGTTAGAGCGCAGCGTGGCTGTGTTGCAGTCGGGTGAATCGAGCGCAACAGAGGCGGTATTTCCACCCGATTCCCCGTCTGCAGCACGCCGTCTGTCTAGGATCTCCTCTACTGTGCTGCATTAATTCCAGAGGAGGGAGCTGTGGGTGGCTGCGTGAGGATCCCTTCACTGCTTCTGAAAATGTGGGCTCTACTCCGTGAACATTTAAGGTGAAATAAAATGTTGCTAGCCGGGAAGGGTGCCCACTTGCTTCTGCTTGTATTGTCCGGTTTCAACCTGCCTGCATGATGATTGAGACGCAAGTACTCTGTTAGCGACATTAGTTCGCGTGAAATGTTGTTTTATTTATTGCGCTCGTCTGCATCTCGATAACACGGTGCATGCGGTGGCGCAGTGAAGAGCTGCATCTGTGCAGTGGGTATTACTCCTGCTGTTCTAAGCCATTGTCGATCTCTGCTCCCACCTGAAAAAAAAAAACGGAAGCCCCCTCCCCAAATCTTGCAATAGGGAGATGAAAACGCTGCACTATACCCAGCCTGGCTATGGGCGTAATAGCTTCTTTTCTCCATTTGCAGCACAGAAAAGCGCATACTGGACCGCTTATCCCCAGGGACGTTTTTTTTACAAAAAAGTTTTACAAACTCCCCAAATCACCTTTTCCTATCCGATCAGAACCGAATTCAATGAGACGCTTTTGTGAAATCAGAGCCGCGCTAAAGTGTTGGTTTCCTCCATTGGCGCCTCTGAGAAGCTGTCACTTTGTCCCTCCGAGGGAAGAAAAACAAACCGTGCAAAGGGCTCCGGAAATTCCGCCTCCTGGAACAGTGTTGTGTCCTTGCCAGGTGTCTAGGCAGAATGGTCCGCGGGAAACTCATTCCCTCCAATATAGTTCCACAGCGGCCAAGAAAAAGAAGTGGAGAGACTTCCCAGCACAGAGAAGCCTATTGTAGATAATGGGCTGTAAGTGCAAGACAGACATTAACATATAACTGACCCTGGCAGAAGATCTGATAATGGGCAGTCACTGATAAACCTTTCAAGTGGGATTAGACAAACCCATGGAAGATGGTATCAGTCAGGAGCTATTAGCCATCCTGGCTAAATTCCATGCTCGGAGACTAGTTGAGGGGGAGGGGAGGCTACCTTCCCTGTACTCTGTAGGTAGACCCTGTGGGGATAGAATCCCAGACCTGAGGGACTATGGGTCTGATGCAGCAATGTTCTTATTCTGGGCTGCAGTCGCACACACTAAATCATCCTGTGGCAACGCCCCCAACGTGCTGACGTTACTTCCGGTGACGCCACCTGGCGTGCGCGCAAAGCGCACGCGCCGGGGAAGTCCCAGCCAGCAGAGCTCTCCCCCCCCCCCCCCCCCGCCGATAAGTTTCTTACACTTGGCAACCCTACCTCAAAAGCAAGCAGATCCAACTTTGGCCTTCTCCCTGGCTCTGCTGCTCCAAATGGCCTCAACCTGTTTCATCAATTTTGGGGGACATTGGTCTGTTAGTTGCTGCTGGCACTTGGGAAGCCAGTACTCTTCAAAGGCGGACATAATAAATGAAATAATAATTGTAAAACAGCTTGGGGGCTGGATGAAAAGGTCCCTGGCATTCAGTCTGGCAGCTCCAGACCATGATTTACCCACCTCAGTTCTAAATAGGGTATCAGCTGCTGCTGGAGCTAACGGTCATCATGGGGATGTATCACATTTTCTTCTGCTACAAATGTGCTCTGGGAGTTTAGCAGATATAATGTGCCCATCACAGGGGCAGAACCCAAAGCACATGGCTTGTGTTAAATCCATACTGGTTGAACATAGCTGCTTGGACCCAGTTCTTGCAATCCAGGTGGCAGAGACAAGGTAGGACAACCAAAGCAGAGTTCCTCCTGGAACTGCATTTCTCCAGCATAGTTGCTCTGGAGGAAATGGCAAGTTTAGAGGATGGGTTCTATGACATCATATCCCTGTCAAGCTTCCTCCCAAACACTACCCCAAATACATCAGAGCTGACCATCCTAGGATAACACATCATATATTCCTGTACTCCTCTTAAGTTCTTGAACAGCTGTTTGTACCCATGTGCCGTACCCATCATGTTGCTATTGTCCTTGCGTCTTCCAGTTTGGTGTAGTTAATAGGAACGTGGACTCTAATCTTGGAGAACCGGGTTTGATTCCCCACTCCTCCACATGCAGCTGTTGGTGTGACCCTGGGTCAATCATAAGTTCCTCCAGAGCTGTTCTCTCGAGGGCAGTTCTCGAGAGAGCTCTCTTAGCCCCACCTACTACCACACAGGGTATCTGCTGTGGGGAGGGGAAAGGGATTGTAAACCATTCTGAGATTCCTTCAGGTAGTGAAAGGCAGGGGTATCGATCCAATCTCTTCTTCTTCTCCTCCCTTCTGTCCCTTCCTGTGTTCTTGGCCTCCATGACAAAAGAACAGCAAGACTGCCTGAAGAGGTGTCAAGGCGTGGTGGCTTATCTCAGTGGCTTGTAACCTTTTGTTATGGAGTAGGCTGTTGGGGGAGCTATCACACCCTTTTATAATCATGTCACCATTTGGAAAGTATATTTCAGTACTCGATGTGCACTTCCTACAAATATAGTTTTGTCTATAAGCAAGCAAAGAATGGGCACACACGATCACCTAACCAAGTACTTGTTTTCCAAGTTTAAATTTCTCTTAAAGAAACTCAGCTGACAGCATATTTTAATATATTTGAATTAAGATCCAAAACTATACCATGCAGCTGTCCTGACATACTTTCTTTAATTGACTAAACCAGTGTTCTCCTAACCTCTGGGTCAGGACCCAGAAGTAGTCATGGGCCAGTGCCCCCTAATGGCTACCTCTGTCCTTTCCATTGCTCTTTTTGTTCACCAAGATCTGACCCTGGAAATAGTATCTTCCAGACATTAGTTGGCATATTTTTTCCTGCACTGCATGTACATGTTGAACAAGTAAAATGTGTCCTGACGGTTACTAGAGTGAGTTTCTTACAATCTTAGGGGAGATTAGAGGGAGTGATGGAGAAGGAGAGGGAGGTCAAAGGCTGTCCTCAACCAGAACCAGGGCTTTTTCAGCCCTAGTTCCAACCTGGTGGAGCACTCTGCCGGGCAAGATTTGGGCAAGATTGTGGGATCTGATGCAGTTCCACAGGGCCTGCAAGACAAAGTTGTTCCATCAGTCCTATAGCTGAGGGCAGCGACAGCTCTTCTGTCTTCGATTGGCCTCCCTTTCTCTTTCCTCTCCCCTTCCTTTCATACCAGGAAGATTTTAGGAAATATATCTCCCTCCCGGGATAAGGAGCACTAGGTTGTGCCCTATTAAAAGGTAAAGGTTTCCATTGACAGTTGAATCTGTCTCTAAGGGGCAGTGCTCATCTCCGTTTCCAAGCCAAAGAGCCAGTACTGTTCTAAGACATTTCTGTGGTCATGTGGCCAGCGTGACTAGACACCGAGGCACATGGAACACTGTTACCTTCCCACCAAAACGGTAACTATTTATCTACTTGCAATTTCTTGCTTTCGAACTGCTAGGTTGACAGGAGCTGGGACCAGAGATGGGAGCTCATTCCGTCACATGGCACTCGGGTCTCGAACTGCCAAACTATTGATCTTCCAGTCTGCAGTTCAGCGTCTTATCCCGAGCCACTGCAGCTCTGTTGTGCCCTTTTACACACCATCTATTAGTTGTTTTGGGTTGTTATTGTATTATTGGATGTTTTATTGTTGTTACCCGCCCTGAGCCCTGTTTTACTGGAAGAGGGCTATAAATTGAATGAACAAATAAATAAATAAATAAATAAATGGAGACTGGAATGTAACCTCCATATCAAAGGCTGAGTGTGTCAGAATGCCTCTGGCTGGGGGTTCATAGGGCGGCTGTGCCTTTTGTGTGATGTTTGTTGGTTTCTCAAAAACATCTGGTTAGGCACTGTGGAAAATGGAAAGCTGAACTGGGTGGGGTGCCAAGGTTACTGTTTGCCTAGGATGCCAAAAAAAAAACACCCTTGGGACAGTCCTGGATGGGTCACCGTACAAAGTCAATTTAGACGTGGGTCACCAAACTGAAAAGATTGGGAACCACAGGACTCAAAGGCTCTAGTAGGTTCTTATGTGGATCAGATGAGGGAGGCAGTCAGCTGCTATCTCTATGGACAGGAATAATATAAATCAATACCTATATCTAGGTATGAGTAACACCAACCTAACCACAGTCAAACCCTCCCTTGCACGGGCTTCTCAAAAGAAATTCCCCACACAAATACTTTTAGATAAAGATAACAAAATACTTTATTTGCACAAGTGTGACTTTCTTCTTAAAAATGGAGAACATTCTCAAGGACTAAAAACTTTGTGCTGTCCAGCAGCTGGAAGTAAAAACTTGTCCAGTCATGTTTACAGGGAGCTTACATGTTTCAGGAGGCTTAAAACATTTCTGAAGACCCTACTCCAAAAATAAAATCTTTTAAGACCAGGCTAGTTCATGGAGCAGGAAGGGGTGTTCATGAGACAATATCAGAAGTTACACCACAGAGGGGGCATCATGTTCGCTTTATTTTATTATGAACAGTTACATAATGTAGTCCCCCAGGAAACTGAGGAGTTCTAAAAGAGTTTGTCTGCCTTCATTGTGCTCACTCACAAGCACAAACACACTCACACATCCCAAGAGCCCGGCAAGTAAACAGTGCCTACCCCTGTTAGTACATCAGTCACCAGCTACCACATCAGGAATGAGACAGAATGTTCTCCTCAGGACCAAAAAATGCTTTCCAGTCCAAGGTTGCCCAGTGTTTCCCCAATATTAGAAGATAGAAAAGGAGGAGAAATTATGAATGGAGACGCAACTTCTTCACCCATCAATTTATGTTTCCCTCAGTAACTGTTGGCATCAGGACTACTTCGTTTGTTTCCGATGGACCTTCTTCATTGGAACTTCCACATTAAGTACGTGCTCTTTGGACAGGCGTCTCATAGTTCAGCAGCCTAACCTCGTCATCTCTTCCCTTGTATCTTCTCCTTCTCAACCGCAAGAGGAACAAGCTGCCTACAGACCAACACACATTCCCTTGACCCATGACTACTGGTATTTCCCAATGTGGAGTATTAATTACACAAATCCTTAAAACAGGTTACACTGAAAGCTAGAGAAAGAAAATAAGCTCTTTTCCAGAATTGGGGGGGGGGGGGGGGTTATATACCTTCCTCAGGAGACCAGGCTGATGAAGCAGACTGGACAGCTGATTTCCTACTAATTAATCAGAGATCAGTATGAAGTGTGCCTACTGTGACTGGAGGGTCCAAACACACTGTATGATACGATGCACAGACTCTCCGCTTTAAGGAACACGTTTCAGCACCTGAACGGTTTTGTTCTTCAGTAGCCGCCGCAAGTGTAGCTGAATGAGCGGGCACTCTTCCCTCCCACCAGTCGTTTCTTGCTGCTCTCTTGCTTTGAATTGGCCCCAGAAGCTCCGGCCTTGTCACATTCCAAAGACGGATCCATTCTGAAGGTTTGCGCAAGGCGGATGGCTCTCAGCTCCCTGAGAAAAAAAAGCCAGGAGTGCACAGAACACACGACCCCCGCGTAAGAACTTTGTTAGCCTGCAAGATAGATTCAGGCAGGTAAGCTTAGTTGGTCTAAAGCAGCAGAACAAAGTCTGAGTCCAGTGGCACCTTTAAGACCAGCAAAGTCTTATTCTGTGTACACCCAGAATACTACTTCATTGGTCTTAAAGATGTTCAGTGCTTAAGGTGCCACTGGACCCAAAATTTGCTAGGCTGCAAGCAGTGTTCCCTCTAAGCTGAGTTAGTGTGAGCTAGCTCACAGTTTTTTAGCCTCCAGCTCACACATTTTTGTCTTAGCTCAGGAAGGATGGCTCCAGAGCAAACTAATTGATGCAGCAGGAGAACTGCTTGCTCACAACTTTAATGCCAGTAGCGCACAAAGCAGATTTTTTGCTCACAAGACTCCACAGCTTAGAGGGAGTATTGGCTGCAAGCTCTTTTTCCAAATACTAAGGCTGCCACTGAAAGCACAGACTGGGGAAAAGGAGGTGTGTTGAGATCAGCAGGGAATGTGGGAGGATTCCTGTATCCTCACAAGAGAGGTCAAGGGATTAGCATGTTGCCTCTTTTTTCCAGAACAGTTCCTTGCTACCCAATGTACATGAAACCTCAAGCTTCAAAACACAAGCGTATGCAGGGCTATTTTTGGGCAGGAACGCACAGGAACAGAGTTCCAGCTGGCTTCTGAGTTGGCCACGCCTACAGCCTCCCCCACCCAGGTTCCCCAGGCACCTCGCAAGCCGTGGGGTGCCTGGGGAAGCCAAGCCGATCCACGGTGGGAAGGCAGTTTAAACTGCCTCCCCTCCTCGGGTTCTCCAGGCACCCCACAGCTGCAGGGCACCTGGGGAAGCTAATCCAGAAACTGCCTTCCTTCCCTTGGGTTCCCCATGCGCTGCGCAAACTGTGGGGCACCTTGGGAAGCCAACCCTGGGAGGGAGCTGTGCTGTCAGCGGTGTGGCCTAATATGTTACTAAGTTTCTGCTGTTGGGTGTGGCCTATTATGCTAATGAGTTCCTGCTGGGCTTTTTCTACAAAAAAAGCCCTGAGCGTATGCATGTGCTACCAACAGACCTGCCTCAGGAGAATGGTAACTAGTAGAAGCTTAATGTGTTGTGGAAGCAAGCAAGCAGATCATCTGTTCAGTCCACAATCTTCTAAGGCTAAGCATTTTCAGGGGCAGGGACCTTGCTCTCAAGGCTTGCTTTCGGCCCCCAGGTGTCTTTGGCCTCAGGGCAGCAAGAGTTGATTAACTCCTTCTGCAAGACTAAGGAGAGTTCAGAGCCCTTCAGCTTGGTCTGCTAAAGCAGAGGCCATAGCTTGCAAGTGCCCTAGGGAAAACTTCAGTGGCTCCTCCATTTGTTGAACAGTTGTTATCAGATGGCTGTGAAGATAAGGATTCTGGGATGGGGGGGGGGAAGAAGGACAAGGTCTGAAAGTCCAGTCAGAAGCCAAACAATTGCACCTTCTACAACTGGCCTCCTACAGGGGAGCTTCCAAGCTTTCCCCCTCTGTGATTAGGCCTAGTCAGCAGCGACTCAGCAGCAGCTGCCCACCTCGTCCGTCTCCTTTGCTGCTAGAAGACAGACCTTACCTTTCTAGCATGGCCGTTTTGGATTTCTCCACATTTAGCTGCTTCTGAAGTTGGGCAGCTTTGCCAAGAGAAGGTCGTAGGACAGGGTGTTTGGTTAACGCAGTAGCGGAGGGCCTGGCAACTGGATCAGGATGAATCATAAGCTAAAATTTGGGGGGGGGGGGGGGGTTGGGGGGAAAAAAGAAAATAGATTTTCAATTAATAAAGCCCTGAGACGTGTCTGCTCCTCTCACCCTCCAAAAGGCAGAAATACTCACCTTGAGCAGGTCAGTAAAGCCACGCGACAGCTGCTGCGGAATGAGTGGCAGGTTGCCTTTCCGGATGTGGTGCCACAGGGTATCGTTGAGGGGCAGTGGCCCACAGCCTGCCGCTTGAGTGATTGTCAATGCAAGGGCAAAGACGTCTGCCTTAGGCAGATGGCAGTATTGCTGCGGCGAGAGCAGGAAAGAAAACCAGATGTTTTAAGATATGATCAAAGCTGGCTATGCAGCAAACTGGGTTACACCGGGTTCGGAAACCCTCCTCCTACAAAAGGGGGATATTTTAGAACTGTAAGCAAGTCTTGCATGCATTTAATCTCTGTTAACACATTTCTAAAAAAAAACCCCAAACAGATTGATATGCAGATTTCCAAATTCTGAACACCTCCCCTTAACAGCCCAGAGGTTCTTAACCTTTAATCCATTACCACCCACAGAGTGTGTGGCATCAGGTCCCCCTCCCCTCACCAGTGAAAGCCTTATGGGGAGAGGAAGGGTCTTCGTTGTTACTGGGGTTCTGGTGCAAGGGGGAAGGGAGCATTCTTGTCCGATTCCTATTCGCTGTGTGCCACTTCAACCGCTTGGGTGAGAAATTCAGCTCCTGGACTTCTGTCTCCAGGGCAGGGTAGAATCATAGGGTTGGAAGGGGGCATAGAGGCCATTCTAGTCCCACCCCCTGCTCAATGCAGCTCAGCCTAAAGCATCCCTGACAACCATTCATCCAGCTGCTGCCTGAAGATGTCCAGTGAGCAGTATAAGACAACTGCCCCTCATCAGCTGTCAGAAGCAATCCCGAGTGGGGAAAGGGCTTCCTAAAATTTTCAGACGTCCCACATGTCCCCTCTAAAGTCAGTTCTAGTTCACAATCATCTGATTAGAACAGGGTAAAAGGCGTCACAACCCTCAACAGAACAACTTCCACAATTGTGTACAAGCGTTCAGAGGTGCTTGCAGCTAGCTGTGGAAATACTCAAGTTTAAATTGAAACTTTTGCTTAAGATTCCAAGTAAGGTCATGAGCTGGGAACTCTGATTTCAGCTGGTGTGATCTGCATCTCAGTCACAGCAGAACCCAGAGATTCACCTCAAACAGGTTCAAACGCAGGGCTTTATTTTCCACCTCCAAATCTGAACACTTGCCCGTACCCAATACAACATGTGATGCATTCATAACACATTCTCACTGAAGACTGTGAGTCTAAGCAAAATTTACGAGGAATTCCCATTGACATCAATAAGTTGTTCCAATTTTAATGCATGTGCTGCCAAAGCAAACAGCCACTGACATCACTAAGTCACGGGTTCAGAATGAAATCAGAAAATCAACTAAATATGAACATACAAAAATGCATTATACTGAGAAGCGGCTCTGATGGAAGGTTTACTGATATCCCCTCACATGCGTGCCTAACCGAGTATGCAGTTGTACCTCTTGCAAGACTTCATTGGCCAAGAAGCGGCTATCCCCCTCCTCCACCTGAGGATTGGTCACCGATGTCACATGTCCTAGGTCCCCTAAGAAAAAGAGAACGGTGAGTCATGGAATGTATCAAATGAGCCAGTGACTCTTCAAAAAGCCACACTAAGAAAAGCCCTGTACCTCAGTTGTGGAAACTTTCTGGGTTGAAGGTTCTAGGCAAAGACGGCAGTTGACGTGCAGGTCTAGACCTGCCTTTTGGGCATCCACGTTGTCCTGCATGAACCAAGAACCCACTCCAAAGACATGCAATGTTCTCCTGCAACTTTGCATTTCATCAGGATGATAGCAGTCCCGAAAATTCTCTTTCAAAGCAGCTGACTTCCTTACAGATGACTGAAGGATCCCATTAAGATAGATTCAGGTGTGTAGCCATGTTGGTCTGAAGCACAAGGACAAAGTTTAAGTCCAGTGGCACCTTTAAGACCAGCAAAGTTTAGTTCTGGGTATAAGCCTTGCGTGTGCACACAAAAGCATATACCCAGAATAAGACTTTGTCGGTCTTAAAGGTGCCACTGGACTCAGACTTTGTTCTAAAAATCTCCAGTGAGCTTTTAATAAAGCTCAGTTTCCTGGAATGCAGTTGGGTCTCTTCATAGGAAACTATGCTGTATTTCCAATTCCAAGTGCTTTGGAGAAGAAACTGGACTCGTTGCTACCACAATTCCTGGCAGAGGAATTTGACTTCCCTTCCAACAATGTTTCATGGATCTAGGAGACCCAGGTTTGAATCCCGACTCTGCCATTGAAGCTTCTGTGGTGGCCTTCGGCCAGTCACACTCTCAGCCTAACCTACTTTCACAGGGTTGTTGCAAAGAGAAAATGGAAAAAAGGAGAACAATGTAAGCCATGTTGGGTTTATACTGGGGAGAAAAGTGAGGAATAAAAGAAACGGAGTAAATAAATATCCTCCATAGGACCTGGGTGGCACAGGCTAGCCCGGTCTCATCAGATCTTGGAAGAGAAGCAGGGTCGGCCTTGGTTAGTATTTGGAAGGGTGACCTCCAAGGAATACCAGGGTCATGACGCAGAAGCAGGCAATGGCAAACCACCCCTGAAACATCTCTTGCCTTAAAAACAAGTCTCACTCGCCACCTAGTGATACATAACACTAAAAGAGCTAGAAGTTCTAACTGCCAGAGAAGCTTTAGATCTCCTGGCTATACTACACACACTGCCATACGATAATTATTATTATTAACTAGGAATAAGGCCCGTTGTGGAAATAAATAGAACGGACTCTAGAAAGAGGCTCTGGGAGAGTGCCAAGGCCTTGGGCACTCAGCGTCAATTTGCTGTGTCAACCTCAGCAGGGTATAATGACAGAGTCCACCATTTTCTCCAGGGGAACTGATCTCTGTTACCTGAACAGCAGTTATAATTCTCCAGATCTCCAGCCCACATGTGGAGATTGGCAACAATGGTTCCCAAGAGGGAATGGCTGGTTTGGAGGACAGAGTCTATGACACTTTACCTGTCTGAGGTCCCATCCCTCCTCAAACCTCACCCTCTCCAGGTTCCACCCCTCAAATCTCCAGGAATTTCCCACCTGGAGTTAGCAACCCTATCTCCTTCCCAGCCAAGCATCAACCTGCCATTATCTGCCCCTCTAATTTCAGCTTTCCATCTCCCACACCCCGGAGATCAGTTGTAATTCTGAGTGATCTCCACTCCTCACCTGGAGATTGGCAACACTGGTTTCCCAGGAGGGAATGGCTGGTTGGGAGAGTAGAGTCTATGGCATTGTACCTGTCTGAGGTCCCACCCCTCCTCAAACCTCACCCTCTCCAGGCTCCATCCCTCAAATCTCCAGGAATTTCCCACCTGTAGCTGGCAATCCTATCTCCTTCCCAGCCAAGCATCTCAGCAGGGTTCAGCCCCTCTCTCTTGCCCAAGAGAGCAGGGAAACTTCCGTTAATTCCCTAAACCAGCTGACAGTGTCCCCCCCCATCTCTGGCTTGTAGCCTGGGTCAGCACAGGCAGCAGGAGCCTTTCCTAATCTCCTCTAGGATGAATGGATGGGCTGGAGTCTATATCGATGGTGCCCTGCCCCTTGGGAAAGTCCCTCTTTTCCCGCACTTTTTGGCCTTGGGGCAGCTGCGAGCTGTAGTCCAGCAGATGAGGAAGCCCCATTCAACCCAGTGAGTGATACCCCTGCAGGCCCCTCTCTCAATTAAACTTTATGGGGGAACATTTTACCACAGACAGCAGCCATCTTACAAACACAGGTAACTGCCATTTCTTTACACTTACCAACAGCCACTGAGGGAACAGTTAGTCCCACACAGAAGGCAAGCAGGAGAAGCATCTTCATCAAGAGAAAAAGCCGCTTGCCAGAAATTCTGACAGGGCACAGTGGCTGAAGGAGCGGGTGGGGAAAAGAAGCAGACCCAGCACCCAGCCAATGGCACATGAGTACTCACAGCCAGTGGATAGGTACAGCTTCTGAGTGACTGGGCAGGGAGCCAAAGGCTGTGGGAGCATGTGGAATGTTCAGGAGAGAGCCACTGCCAAATCAGGATTATTATATAGATTTTGGGGGTGGGTGGCATTTTTTAAACAATTTTTTATTAAACATTCTGACATTTATAAAAATAATAATACAAGTATTAAAACCCTCAAAATTCACTACAAACTAATTCATCGCTACATGAATGTTTTTATTATTAATTATTGTATGACCCAACTCACAGTGGTGCTTCCAGGGCTGGACTTCACAAGGCGCAACAGCCCTCCGGCCATTCACCCAACATCAGGCTAAAGTTTCACTTCTGAAGTAGGCATTACCATTTAAGGAGCCCTCCCCCTGCAAACACCATAAGATCCAGAGTCTCAAGAAGTCACCTAACCATAGTCTGCTCATCATATGTTGTCCCACAATCGGCACAGCAAGAAAAGCAGCCGAGTGATCTTCTCTGCATGTCATAACAAGAATGGTGTTCAAGAAGACGATCCAGTGCCCCACGACTGCTCTGAACGTCACACAAGGTGTTAAATAGTGGGTTCCAGGGAGCAGCAGACTCACTACTTGTGATCAACTCTACTTTATTAAGCGATTTCAGCTAGTACAAGGCTGCTCTCCAGAGCCTCAGCTCTGTTTAAATAGCGTGCAATTGCCACACCCAAACACACCCCACTCCCAATGATAGGCTATTTACAAAGCATTACTTCTTGGTTGGTTACTGCCAGAGTCCTGGTGGACTAACTTCTTTGGCTCCAAGCCTGACCAGTCTCTGGAAGCACAGTCCTGCACTGTTTCAGTCCCGATACATAACACCAGGACCACAGAAAAGATTCACATCAGCACTGACTCATTTTGTTCAGATCACATGGGTCACTTGCACATCGCTAGAGGCTAGAACTGATTATTCAGCCCCCTCGTGCTAAATGTTGGCCTGGCCTCCTAGAATTCTGGGCCCAAGTCTACAGCCACGCATGGAAGCAAGATTCTGCACCCTGCACGAACATGTTCTCTGTACATGCAGAAGAATTGCATAAGGTAAAAGACTCCCTGCAATTTAGGGGTTTTGCATGCAGCAATCTGTGCTGAACTGAGTCCCTCCAGCAGATGCTTGTGTAGCCAACCTTGACAGTTGCACCCGTCAGCCTTCCTCAGCTGAACACAGGAATGTCACGCTGAGCCTTCCCTCACAGCTTATGACCATCAGTTAGTGGGTGCCATGTGCAGAGATGCTTACTTGGAGCATCCCAGTCCTGGGTGTGCAGGTTTTTTGTGGGGAGGGGAGATGGAGGAAGAAGAGAACATGATACCCACTTAGAGGGCCGTTTCGGGGGAACAAGCTCTTGAGAAGTTCACAGCAAGCCATTCAGAGGCATAGGAAAAACCCGAGCATACACACCAATTTTATACACCACGTTAGAAGAGGCAAATCCGTCATCTTCACTGTCACTCTCTTCCTCACCAGCAGGTCCAACCAGCTTGTGACAGATAAAAATATTGCCTGTAATGAATAAGAAATAGTTTTGCGATACCTATGCTGGCACATTGCAGCCAATACCAGTAATGCAGTTGCCCTCTACACACGTAAACGTGTTCTTTGCTGACACTGGAAACGCTACCTTGTGCAGGAGAAGTCCATACGCGTGCAAGGGAAACTGGATTTCGGCCGGGGCAGAGGATGATTTTATGGCAGAAGACTCGGGCTGCATTCAGATGTCACAACAAAACAGCCTGTGACCAATTTTGTACTGTCATCTTTGTCACTCGTTTGTCCCTCATGTGTCAGGGTTCCCCCCCCCCCCAGTGTTTTGCTCTCTCTAGTAGTCCCAGAGGGAGCAAAACACATGTGGAAAGGGAAGGGGGAACCCAAAGCAATAGGGAAAAAAGAGTGACAAAAATGTCAGTGCATCCTCCTTCCCATACGTGAAGCTTGACTCAGCTTCCCGCTTGGATCACACGCCAGTTCAACTTGATGTCTGCATGCAGCCTTGTGCACTAGCCTTGAATATAAATGTCTCAATTTAAGTCTGAGATATTATCAGTTATGTATGTATGAGATCGTTTCAGTTGGGTAGCGGTGTTGATGTGCACTATAAGTGAATGATTCAAGTCCTGTAGCACTTTAAAGACCAACAAAATTGACAAAGGGCGCTTCAGCTCTCAAAAGCTCATACTCTGGAATTCTCCTTGGCTTTTACTGTGCTGCTGGACTCTGTGATCTTTGTATATATGAGAGTTCAGCTTTCTCCCCATTGCGGAAGAACCTTGAATGGAAAGGTGAGAGGCTGAAGGCAACGAAGTATCTTCCTATACAGAATTTGAATAAGATACCTCTTGCATCATCACTTTATCACTTTGTTTTTACAGCATCTATATATCTAATTCCCAAGTGGCCCACCCCCGTGGGGATACCTAAATCCGCGCCGGGGGGCACTTGGGGGGCAGAGGGGGGGTTCTGCAGGTGGGGGGTGACCCCCCCGCCTGCAGAAAAATCTTAAAAGTTAAAAAAAGTTTTCGGGGGATACTTTAATCCCCAGAAAAGTTAACTTACCTGAGTGGCGGCGGCGGCAACAGACAAGCGGCGGTGGGGAAGGGGGCGAGCGGCGGGCCCGGCGAGGCCCGCCAGGACTCTCTGGGGGGGGGGGGAACGGGGCAAGCGGCGGGCCCGGCGAGGCCTGCCGGGACTCTGTGGGGGGGGGGGAGGGGGCGAACGGCGGGCCCGGCGAGGCCCGCCGGGACGATCTGCGGGGGGGCGAGCAGCGGGCCAGGTGAGGCCCGCCGGGATTCTTTGTGGGGGGGGGAAGGGGGCGAGCTCCTTCTCTCCCCCCCCCCGCGAGTATCGCGGGTCCTCAACTTGTCATTTTCTAATTCTGTAATCCAGTCTTACTGGTTATTGTATACCTTATACTGTATATCGCATTTTAAAAATAAGGTTTAAGTCAGTCTTCAGCCTTGACAAGAGAAATAAATAAGATTTTGAGTGCTGTCTTCTAACGGATCCTTTCCTGTTTAAATCAATAATTCTGCCGTTTAGCAGAGCAGCTGTTAGAATGCTGGACTGAGAAGGACCAGGTTCAGTTTCTAATTCAGCCGTGAAGTTCACTGGGCAGGCTTGAATCAGTCACACTCCCTTCAGCCGAGCCTCTTCACAAGACTGCTGAGGATAAAACAGAGAACGATATACGATACAGGGAGTTCCCCAGAGGGGGGCGAGAATGAGAATGAAGCCGAGAGACAGCCCAGTTCTGTTTAGGGCTTAGTTACACAGCTTTAATGCACGTTCAATGGGAGGTCTTCAAAACTCTATACCAGGAGGGCTGCATTGCCCTATGGGGGGAAAACTCCATGATTTAAGTGTGTACAACTTGCCTTTCTCGTAGCAGTACAGTAACACAGTTGTGTATCTATCCAAGTATCCAGTGCATGCATGGAGTACTACTGAATAATGCATAGACCAGTGTGTGGGTACTAACAAATATACTTACTGGGTTTGATGTCCAAGTGCACCAGGCCGGAGGTGTGAATATATTTCAGCCCCATGGACACCTGCAGCAGGATCTCCTTCAGCTCCAGTTCCTTGAGGTAATCTGCAGTCTTTGCCTTTTCCAAAAGCACATCCTGAAGGCTCCCACCTGGGGGTGGGGTGGGGTGGGGAGATCAGAACACATAGAAAAAAGGTGCTCCTTGCATACTTTTTCAGCCCCTTCCTTTCTTCCTCCTTCATTAGAGGGTCCTCCATAATAGCCACTGTACACAATACTGGGAGCCCCATGAAGGAGCCCCCCAAATGTTCCTCGCCCTCACTTCAGCAGGCAGGTAAGACCCCATTTGGATCAGGTGGGCAGGGTTAAGTTTCTCCCTGTGTCATTTCCCCCAAACATAAAATGCTCAAGTCTGCACTCTAAGTAAAACTGAATTATTTAAGAGGGATTTTCTATGCAGGCAATAGACTTGCACGGTACTAAATGATTCACAAAGTTACGTAGAAAAAAATTATTAGGGACTGTGGTCTATACTACTGCAGACAGCTTGTTGAAACTAGGATCCTGCTATGGAATTTTGCATGATTTAATGTGTCATGTTAATATTTATGCTTTTCTTCAGTTCTGTGTTTGAATCCCGAGTTGGTTCTACAACCCTAATCCTATTGCATTGTTTACTGACTGTCCCATCCGTCAGTTCTATTGACTCACTCTGTGTAAACCACCTTGACTCCAAGTGGACTATACACAACTTAAATTAAAAAAAATAAACAAGTCTGCTATGAAACCCTGGGGAACCTACTGGAGGGATAGGGTTCCCAAGCCCCAGGTCCCAACGGGGCCCCTGCTTTAAGGGGGAAAACCCACCCCAAACAGGGACATCACTGTGCAATGTTCCCAATGCGATGATGTAACCTGGATGTGACATTCCCGACATGATGACGTCACCTGGAAGTGACATCATCATGTTGCCAGCATTGGGGGTGACACTTTCATTTTTGGGCAAACTCTATGGTTTTGAAGGCAAAACCCCATAGTGTTTTGCCCAAAAAACTAGAGCGTCACCCCCCCAATGTTGGCAACATGATGACATCACTTCCAGGTGATGTGATCACACCACATGCATGACCAGAACATCCCGGAGAGGACCCAGGAATCCCCCGCCACCGGCCAGGTAGGACCTGGAAACCCTAGGGAGGGAAGAAGCCATCAAACAGAGTGCTTGCTACTCAACATATGTTTACATTATGGACTCTGGACCATTCTGTTAAAATTTCCTGTGTGGAAGTCACTTTGTGTAGGGAAGTGTGAGTTGCTACATGGGGTGCAAGTCATGTAATTTTATTTAAAATACCAACACTCTGCTTTTCCGTAATTAATTGTGTTCTAACCACATGAATATTAAAGTGATTCAACAGCAGCCAGGAATAGTACACTGGAAGAGTCTCGGAGTCAGCAAAGCAGAATAAAACCAGGTTTCTGAACAGAATTCAAACCAAGGGTAAGAGATGGTAGTCTTGCCCTGGCACCTACATGATAACATCTCTGTGGAAGATGTTCCAGAGATATGGCACCAGTATTGGGTGGCTCCATTTCTGGCCAACACCCAGATCACCTTGAAAGTTCCGGGGAGCTACAGAAAGGACCTTCAATGACAAGAAAATTGATTTGTAAAACCCTCTGGGAAGACTTGAATGATTCCTACCCATGTGTAATGAGTGCATGTAGCTATGACACAGACTCCAAGTATCCTGTGAGAACCTGAGGAACTGGCCTGAAATGGGGCCATTCAGATGTGGCCAGGACCTCAACCTCATGCCTAATTTTGTTCCCATTAATTATGGCACTTCAGAGATTTAGATGAGTAGTAAGCAACAGAATGCTGAGTAAAGCTGGTCTTTAGGAAATGTCACGTTTCTGGCAGGCATGTGTAGGCAACAAACACACACGAAGGAATCAAAAACACTGGGTAGATTTAAAGCTTCAGTTACTGAGCAGCAAAGCTCTTTGGGACTAACTTCTCACCATTGCAGTGTTCATTCTGAATGATCATGTGATCATCTTCTGCCCAGGCAGAGTAGTAGCGAACCACGTGGGGGTGATGACCAAGCACAGCATGGGCATAGACTTCCCGCAAGGCCATTTGCCTGGAGACCGACAGAAAGAAGACTGCTGTTGTAATTACAGTATTAAGGAACATGTCATTTTGGTTCTAGATCCTCAAGCAGGAGATACAGAGACCCAAGGGGAAGGGCAATATTTTACTTAAACCATTTACTAGCCACCTTTCTTCCTTACAGAACTCAAGGCAGCTTACAGCAAAGCCAAAACACGTAACACACTAAAAATACAGAGTTGTGCTTACCTATAAGTGTTACTCATCAACATCTGCTGTTGAGACACACACTGGGACTGCACCTGCGCAGGCCAGCTGTGGACATTTGCTTTCCAGCTTAAAAACTCTTAAAAGAGGGGGCACATGCAGGATTCCCTGCCTGATGTATCACATGCTCTGACAGTGGGTGCCCCCGTAGTTCCTGCTAAGCCACCACAAGCCCCCTTTTATGGCACCACAGGCTCTGTGAGCTCACTGCCTGCCAACACTTTCTAATGCAGCCAGAACCCATTGCCTTAATGCTCTTGGCCCGGTCTGTGGGCAAAAAGGCCCTCCCTACTGTAGCATCGAGGGAAGTGCCAATGAATTGCATTTACTGAGATGGTTCAAGGCAAGACTTTTCCCAGTTCACAGTTGGGCCTAACCTCCTACAGGTGGAAATGAGCTGAACGAGGTTCTTTAGTAAGTCATGACTGGGGGCCACATTAAGCCAGTCATCCAGATGCGAGAATATAGAGCAACTCTGTGCGCTCAAATGCGCTACCACTACACGTATGCACTTGGTGAAAACTCTGGCTGCCGCAGCCAGACCAAATGGGAGGGAAGTGTGCTGGAGCACCTCAGAACCCTGTCTGAACCGTAAGAACTTCCTGTGATATTGGTGGATTGAAATATGAAAGTAGGCATCCTTTAAATCAAGAACTGAGAACCACACACCCAGGGAAAGGAGCTTGATCACCAAAGAAAGCGAGACCATTCTGAACTTTGAAATTTTAAAGACTTTGTTTAATTTTTGAGATCCAAAATGGGCCTGCATCCACCCTCCTTTTTATTAACTAAACTTTGAATGGAAACCCTGGGAGTGAAGCCCACCTGGGACTAGTTCCACTACACCCTTCCTAAGAAGTTTCCCTAAGTGCACTCCAGGTTCTGGGTAGGGGTTATCCATCATGATCGAAGCCAGGTAGCAAGGGGGTTGGGATAACAATTCTCACCTGTAACCTTCTTGGACTATAGACAAAACCCAAGCATCAGAACTAATCTTTTGCCAGGCCTCTGCAAACTGTGCCAGCCTATCCTTGAAACAGGAAATATCAGGAACTATAGGGGCAGTTAGTCAGAACTTTGCTGGTTGTTGGCCCTGATCCCTCTGAGTGTTCTACTGAGAAGATCTCAGTCTTGGGGTAACCTTCCTTTTTGAAAAGAGGGACAACTGGAACATGTGTTGAGGATACGCAAACCAAGGCTGGTGGTTCTGGCTCTGGCCTGTAGAATGGGGTAGTGAAGCCATGTTGTCTCTGAGTTGGAGCTGAGGAGAGCACGCTCAATTATCTGGTTGTCTGGCGGTTCTTCATAGTTGAGAGGAACTCACCAGTGGATTGTGAAAAAATGAGTTGATCCCTCGAAGTGGAGATCCTCAACCTTACAGTGAGTCTCTAGAGAAAGAGTAGTGTTGTGTAGCCATGAGCGTCTCCAGGGAACTTTGGCAGAAGCCATAGATCTGGCTGATACATCTGCAGCATGCCTATCTGCATTGATCTCTTATTTCGATAGCTTAATTGCCTCAGATGGAATAAGTTTAGCCAGGGACTTCGATTAGTCAGGCAATTTGTCTAAGTACTGGGAAAGATTGGAACGAGATTGGAACCATGAGGTCAGAAAGGCCCTCTAAGATTGGGAAAGCCACTATTCCTGGAGTGTTGGAATAGAATCTACTCAGAATCCTGTCTTTCAGACGTTTGTCTGAAGTGGAGACATCAGTATCAAGGGCATATGCTATTCTCAGCATCTGTTCTTCATAGAGCCAGAGGTCTTCGCTAGAGGATACTGGAGTTGGATCCCCCACGGTATCATCGGGTGACAGATCTGAAACACTCTTGGGAGTTATAACGAGGTGCTACAGAGACCTCTTCCTCCAGTTCATGGTACGGGGATCGGAATGGAACCAATGTGGAGCAGGCCAGGGGAAGCGGACCCCCAGACAGCCGAACCCGAACTTGGAAATGCTCTGGGCAGAGCCGAGGAGGACAAAGCCTTCTCCCACAGCACAGCTTTCAGTCTAGAGGCCCTAGCCAACCAAGCCTTTGGGGTCAAGTGCTCACAAACTGGGCAAGCTCCAACACTGTGGGCCTCTCCTAAGCACAAGAGGCAGAGCTCGTGCTTGTTGCTGTGTGTCCTTTTCGTTCCACTTTTGGAGTGGTAGAGCCCATCTACAATTGAGACTTCCTCACACCAGATAAGACTCCCAAAGGCATGAAAAACAATTCTTCGAAGGAGTCTATTTTGCCTATAACAACAACAAACATCAATGGAGGGCAGTAGAAAACTTCCTATCCTCATGGCGGCAAAAATGGAACTGAGGGAAGGGAGTGCCCGCCATCGGAGTATGTGACGTGTTGGGCAGGGAATCTTGTGCATGTTCTGGCTCTGAAAGGGGCGGGGCACCCCCCCCCCCCTTTGGAGTTTGTAAGCTAGAAAGACAATGTCCACAGCTTTCTTGCGCAAGCAAAGTCTCAACATGGGGCTGCTTGGGAAGTAGGGTTGCCAGCCTCCAGGTGGGGCCTGGGGATCCCCTGCTTTTACAACTGATCCCCAGCTGACAGAGATCAGCTCCCCTGGAGAAAAATGGTTGCTTTGAAGGGTGGACTCTATGGCATTGTACCATGCTGAGGCTTCTCCCCTCCCCAAACCCTGCCTTCTTCCGTATCCGCCCTCAAAGTTTCCAGGTATTTCCCAACCCAGACTTGGCAACCCTACGAAGACAGATGATGAACATAAAACCCAAACTTAACACAGGACTGCTAATAAATGCAACCGGACACAGTCCTAAATAAAACCGTCTTTAACTGCCTCCTAAAGATTTAAAGTGAGTGGGGCTGGGTGCACCTCCCTGGGGAGGTTGTTCCATAATCGTGGGGCTGCCACTAAAAAGGTCTTCTCTCATATACCCACCAAACAAACTTCTTGGATTGGTGGGATGGCCAGGAGGGCCTCTCCCTGTGGTCTTAATTCCTGGGCAGGAACATAGGGGAGAGGGCGATGCAGTGATACTATTGCAACGATGGCTTACAAATACAGCATAATCCCTGTTTTATGTTCATAATATACTTCCCAACCCCAGCAACAACCTCAGCATATCCTTCATGTACATATAGCTTGCTTCAATGTGAATTTTATGTCAAAATACAGGATATCTTAATTAGCCCTATTTTGAATAACAAGTATAGCCTCCCCAAAGTGAGGCTTGTTTCCCCCTTCTCTTATCAGATCAGTGTCCCCATATTACCCACTCAGTAGCGAGGTTTCTTCTGATTGCTATGGGGATCAAGGAATATCAGATTAAAGTTCTGGAGAGAGGACTGATTTTGATTGCACTCTGTACATTTAAATACTGGTTTTGTTTGATGTTAATTTATACCAGTAAAGGTACTGACTGACTTATAGCTGATGTGGTGTTTAGAGTGCTGGAGCAGGTGATGGGAGATCCAAGTTCAAACAGCACTCTGACATGAGTGTTTCTGGATGACACTGGAGAACCATTTAGCCACTGCCCTGAGCTCCTTGGAGGAAGAGTGGGATAAAAACCACACTAAGCTGATAAATAACTAGCTAAATAGCATAATGGAGCTGCAGTGGCTCAGCGGTTAAGATGCTGAGCTGCAGACTGGAAGGTCTGTAGTTCAGGAGTTTGAGACTCGAGTGCTGCATGACGGAATGAGCTCCCATCTCTGGCCCCAGCTCCTGCGAACCTAGCAGTTTGAAAGCAAGAAATTGCAAGTAGATAGATAGGTACCACTTCGGTGGGAAGGTAACAGCATTCCGTATGCCTCGGCATCTAGTCGTGCCGGCCACATGACCATGGAAATGTCTTCAGACAACGCTGGCTCTTCGGCTTGGAAACGGAGATGAGCACTGCATCCCTAGAGTTGGATTTGACTGGCTTTTGAGCAAGAGAAACCTTTACCTTTACTAGACAGTAAAGGGTCAAACTATAAGCAATGTGGAACAGTGGGGATTAGAAGCGTTAACCCCCTCTCCTGCATCTTAAGGGCTATATTACACATCTGAACATCTGCATGGATCTGAAAAAGCCTCAGGTGTACTCCTGGTCACTAGAACGTATCCCCAATAGCGACCACTTCCAGCAGCACAATATCTTCTATCATCATGTAAATGTGCAATTTCTTTCTCGACTGTTCACTTACTCATCCGAGGATCCAGCAAGAGGTCTCTTTGAGCGCTTGAGAGCGTAGACGCATCCGTCCAGCCTTTTGATGCACTTGTATACCGAGCCAAACTCCCCCACACCAATTTTTTCCAACTCCAGGAACTCCTTCTTGTAGCGGGACACCATGTTGTTGTCACGCAAGAGAAACCTCTAGAGAGCAGGTGAGAAAAACCCACACAAGCTGGAGAACAGACTGCGGACTAAGGACGGAGAAGAACTTGGAGAGGCCTCAGATGCCAAACCCGGAATACAAGGTCCTGCATACTTAGGACTTGTTATTTGGACAGACACACAAACAAAAGCCACATCAGCTTTGTTTTTAGGGGCTGGACTGTGTCTCAGCAGCAGAACATCTGCTTGGGATTTATTTTCTTGCTTCCCCATCTAGTTCAGATCAGGCCCATGTTATAATGGGAGGTGGGGTTCAATTCTTTCCCCCCTGCACCATTTTCTAGAATTTAAACTTGGCCTCAGTAACTGACACTTGGAGCTGCGGTGGCTCAGAGGTTAAGATGCTGAGCTGCAGACTGGAAGGTCGGCAGTTCGAGACCCGAGTGCCACATGATGGAGTGAGCTTCCGTCTCTGGCCCCAGCTCCTGCCAACCTAGCAGTTCAAAAGCAAGAAATTGCAAGTGGAGAAATAGGTACCGCTTCAGTGGGAAGGCAATAGCGTTCCGTGCGCCTCTGCGTCTAGTCATGCTCACATGACCACGGAAAAAGTCTTTGGACAGTGCTGGCTCTTTGGCTTGGAAACGGAGATGAGCACCGCCCCCTAAAGTCGGATTTGACTAGCTTTCGAACAAGGGAAACCTTTACCTTTAACTGATACTTGGGGACAAACATACAGACAGTTGATGTTGTCCTACAAAATAAGCAACAGCAAGCTGTGTGCAGGGGAGATCTGGGGTCTAGAAAATTGCCTGATCTGAATAGGGGAAGAGCCGTTATTCCAAAACAGCAAAATGCTTTCAAGCTATGATCCCAAATGTTGTCTGGTTTGACATGCAGTTTCAGATGCTCACAGCACAATCCAAACTTATTAAGTGAAGATCCACACTAGGCACCCAAACCAACACGAGATTATATTCATTTCCATGAGGGCCACCTACAATGGCGCTTGTACTTCTGTCATGGCCTCTCTCATGCTGTATTGCTCCTCTCTGCCCCTTTACCCATATTAACTTTCCTGCAGCTACTAGCTGGTTCTTGCACGAACATGGTACCCTAGAAAAGTCACGCTTTGGTATCAGTTTTGTTTCCCACCAGGAGAGGGAGATGCTGTTTCATTTCCTTAAAAGTTGCTACTGAAGACCAAAAACCCATTTCATAAGCACTACTGATCGTGCTCAGATTCATGGACGTGGAATCATTTACCAAAACACACGAACAGACAGCAGGGGATATATATGCTTAATGCTTAGTCAAGTCCTTTCTCCACCACAAAAATCTTTAAAGAGAGCTCTGTCTTTAGTAGACATTCAGCGAGAATTTTTTTCCTTATTTGACTTCAGATAACTAAAGTACAGTCAACTGCAGCAAAGGACAATAGCAATTAGTAAGGGGAAAATACTGAATTGTATAGGCCCACCTAGGATTGGACCACGGCAAAACAGTGGCTGGGATGTGTCTGTCTGAATTGTCCCCCTTCCACATTAAAAAAAAAATCCTTCTTTTGAAAGCCCAGCAGGTTCATGAGGAGGATTCTGCCCCAGCTTCATTCTTATCTTGCTCTAACTCTCTTCCTTCACATATCACAAGCTTATAAACGACAGGAAACGTTCAAACATATGGTCCTCTACCGGCACTCCAAAGTGGTACAGTCCCACAAGGAACTTATCACATGCTTCTCCAGAGCAGGCCAATCAGCTCTCAGCATGAGCTTGAACAACACTATCAAAGAGCTGTCTGCGTACTGCAGTAGAATTCTGGGTAGAATTCCCCCCAGTTTAGGGCTGACCTAT
The DNA here is from genome assembly GCA_029233225.1 of Lepidodactylus listeri. Taxonomy (NCBI): domain Eukaryota; kingdom Metazoa; phylum Chordata; class Lepidosauria; order Squamata; family Gekkonidae; genus Lepidodactylus; species Lepidodactylus listeri. The sequence continues at coordinate 28,765,190 of JARCFY010000008.1, forward strand.
GTAAAAAAATTGGATTGAATATCCCAACTTCGTTATTTTTTACTTAAAGCACCTGAATAGGGTGGAGGTGGGGAAAATTGGTTCTGAATTTGCAGTGCACTCAGTAAAGTTGCCACCTCCAGGCTGGGAAATCCCTGAAGATTTTTTTTGGTAGAGGGGGAGCCTAGGGACTAGGGTTGCCAGGTCCAGATTGGAAAATACCTGGCGATTGGGGGTGGTGGGGGTGGAGCCTCAGTACAGTGGGCTTTGGGGCATAATGCCATAGAGTCCACCTTCCAAAGTGGCCATTTTCTCCAGGTGAACTGGAGATCAGTTGTAATAGTGGGAGATCTCCAGTCACCACCTGGAGATTGGCAACCCTACTAGGAAGGGTGGGGTTTGAGGGGGTCAGGGACTTGAGAGAGGTATAATGCCACAGAATCCATACACCAGAGCTGCAATTTTCTCCAGGGGAAATTGAGCTCTGTAGTTTGGAGATGAGTTGTAATTTTCCAGGCCCTGCCTGGAGGTTGGCAACCCTAGTGCTCAGTGAAGGCTCACCTTAACCCTTCCCTTCCCACTCAACATTCCTCAAGCTATAATTATGATCTCAGAAAGTATACTATTTCCCCCAATGGCTTAGGGGCTCCTTACACCTTGACCAAAGTTGGAGTAAGAGCTTTGAACCAGAGACATCTTCCCCTGTTCTTGCTTCTGCCAGTAAGGGGCCTCAACAAGATGTTCCCTCTCTCAGGTCTCAGCCTCTCCCCCTCCCCAAGAGGCCAAGGTCAGTCACAGACAACCTGCTTTGGGTGCAGAAAGTCCCTGGGTGCATCTGCAGCTAAAAAGCCCAGGCAGTAGGCGATGTGAAGGGCTTTCCCTGGAGCATCTGGAGAGCAGCGGCCAGTCAGGGTAGACCATGTTGACCCTGGTAGACCAACAGCCTGAGTGAGGCTGGGTTGCCAGCTTCAGGATGGGAAATCCTTGGAGAAGGAGCCTTTGGAGGGACCTCAGCAGAGTATAATGCCACCCTCCGTGCCAGCCATTTTCTCCAGGGGAAAGGAATTCAGTTATTTGGAGATAAACTGTAATTCTGAGAGATCTCTGGGCCCCACCTGGAAGTTGGCAACCCTGTGCCGAGACCTCCACAGGTCCTACCTCTACAAGGGTGCTTTTAAACACCTTCAAGCCTCTTGAATCACATTTCCCTGCTATACTCGCTGGCAGAAGCTACACTCATCAGATAGCCCCCTCCAGGTGGCCACTTAGGACCGTCAGTCTGGCAACCGTTAGGTCACAGCCTTTGTGATCTGTGATAGGTTCATGGCCCCCCTGAGTGGGCATGGGGGGGCACCTTCACCTGCCTTGTTCAGAAAGTGTCTGTTTTGTTCCAGAGGGTATTTGTTGGAAGGTAAATGGTGAGTGCTGTTTTTTAACTGTTTTAATTGTGTATTGATTTTAACTTGTTGCCAGACGCTGATGCTTTTTGCATCCTTGCCGTTTTCGCTGTTTTGTTAGCTGCCCTGAATCTGAGGAGACAAGGTAGGACATAAATATTTTAATCTAGTCATGCCGGCCACATGACCACGGAAACATCTTTGGAGAGCGATGGCTCTTCAGCTTGGAAATGGAGATGAGCACCACATCCCTAGAGTTGTATTCGACTGGCTTGCAAGCAAGGGAAACCTTTACCTTTTACTATTTATTTATTTACTTCATTTATACCTCACCTTTTCCCCCACTGGGAGGACCAAAAGCAGCTGTTCCATGCTGAATATGTATGTAAAGCCCCTGAACAGAAAGGGCTCCATATTACTGGGAAGCCGCTGGTAAAGTGAGAGGCCTCACTTGGCAATGCATTCTGGTTTTGCACATTTTCTCCTGCCTTCAGTACTCTTACCTTGGCCGGCACTCCCTGCTCCACTTGGCGCCCTCTTTGGCAGGGATCCTCCCTAAAAGCAATACATTTAATCACCTAAAAATCACATCTTAGCGCAGTCAGTCCCCAGACTTCAGTTTCACCGTTTAAATTTTTAAACACCAACTTCAGGAAGCGCTCACGCCTTATGCAGTATTTATGAAGTACATCCAAGAGTACGCAGAACACAAGAAAATTCATTCCAAGACCACAGAGACTGCCACCCTGAGTTCTGAAAGCCATATTCTAGTCTAGAGACATTATTTCTCTCAACTTCACTCACAATTTCTTCCTTTAGGAAAGTCATAATGCAACATTTGGACACATGAAACCTAATGCTCCTAAACTGGCATGGAATGGGGCTTTTACTGACTCAAACAGACCTACGTGACTGATGTGTACAGCACCTCTTTTCTCCTGCACATGCAGAAAGTCCAGCCACTGGAAAAATAGCTGCTCAGTTGCACTTCGGCATAGACACTGTTGCCTTTTTTTCCCCCCTTAAAGTAAACAGGTGCCCTTACCTGGATAGCCCAGGCTAGTCAAGTCTCATCAGATCTTGGAAGCTGCTTAGTACTTGGATGGCAGACTACCAGGGCGAGTTTGGTATAGTGATCAGAGCATCAGACCAGGATGAGGGATGACCGAGTCTGAATCCCTAGCTCGACCATGGAAGCCTGTCAGGTAGGGTTGCCAGGTCTGGGTTGGGAAATACCTGGAGACTTTGAGGATGGATCCAGGAGAGGGCGGGGTTTGGGGAGGGGAGGGGCCTCAGCATGGTACAATGCCATAGAGTCTACCCTTCAAAGCAGCCATTTGTTCCAGGGGAGCTGATGTCTGTCAGCTGGTGGTCAGTTGTAAAGGTGGGAGATCTCCAGGCCCCACCTGGAGGCTGGCAACCCTATTGCCAGGTGACCTCGGGCCTGTCTCCGTCTCTGAGCCCAACCTACCCTCACAGGGTTGTCATTGTTGTGAGGATTAAGTAGAGGAGGGAACAATGCAAAAAGCCACTTTAAGTCCCTGATCAGGGAGAAAATGGGATATAAATAAAGAATAAGGAAATAAATAAAGGTTGCTACACAGAGGCAGGCAACGGCAAACTGCCTCTGTTCATCTCTTGCCTTTGAAAACCCTGCGAGGCTGCCAAAATTCGGCTGTGACTTGACAGCAAGAAAAAATAAATAAATTAAACAGTTGGTTTGATCTGGGTGAACTGAAATTTGTATTTATTTGGGGAAAACATGTTAACAGTTGAAGTCGTGCTCAGAAAAAACACAACCCCCTCCCTCTTCCCCCCCCCCCTTTCAGGCCTTCAGATTGCTAGCTAACACCACTGCACTGATGTTCAGACTTTCAACCAGATGCCTCTTTTTGCATCCACTTCTCTACTAAGGAATCCTTCTGCGTTGCAGAGGATTCTGGGGGCATTCTCTAGTGCCCAGAGTCAGTTCATAGGGATCGCTAGGCATGATAAACCTTGCTGTTGCCATGTATGACCCAGGAATACACCCAGCAGGAAGGGATAGTGCTTGTATTTTCAGAAGCCTCTGTTCAGACACTGCATTAGAAGCCAGAAGTACATTACTGCTGGCACTGCTGATATAGCAACAGGATTTCCACATGGCGGGCTTCTCCACAGTTTCCTTGCCCCAGTTCCCCAGTGGTGGCAATCTCACCATCTCAGTTCACTGGAGCATTAAGGTATTATTATTACTATTAGCTTTCAAGTTGTCCTGGGCTTACGGTGACCCCATTGGGTTTTCTAGGAAAGAGACATTGAGAAGTGGGTTGCCATTGCCTGCCTATGTGTTGTGACCCTGGTATTCCTTGGTGATCTCCCATCCAAATACTAACCAGGGCTGATCCTGTTTAGCTTTTAAGATCTGATGAGATTAGGCTAGCCTGGGCTATCCAGGCCAGTGCTTTTTAAAACTAGCAATTAAATATTGTTATATCAATATAAAAATGTGTGTACCAGATACTTTGAAATCCAATCTCTCATTTTTTTTAAATCTCTAGCCCCCTCTGTTGCAGAGATATGCCTTTGCCTTTATTTCTGCAATGGATAGAGCTGGAGGATTCTTTTTCGCATGGAAATACTTGGGTTCCCTCAAAACACAGCTGGGGGGGGAAATCACTTCTTTAAGCATTCAATTTCTTGCCCTCCGCAACAGTGTTCCCTCTAAGCTGAGTTAGTGTGAGCTAGCTCACAGTTCTTTAGCCCCTGGCTCACACATTTTTGTCTTAGCTCAGGAAGGAGGGCTCCAGAGCAAACTAATTTATACAGCAGCCAAATCGCTCGCTCACAACTTTAATGCCAGTAGCTGAGAAAGTAGATTTTTTGCTCACAGTACGCCACAGCCTAGAGGGAGCATTGCCCTGCAGTATCTTTAGGATATAACTCCTGCAGCTAAAGGTTTTAGAAGGAAAGTTATTGCTATTATGCAAAACTTAGGAACAGAAACATAAATCCCACCCTTCTCCTGTGGAATAGAGGAAAAGAACAAGATACAGGAGAGAGGTAATCCTTGGCTGGGTGCTCCAATAACTATAAATGAGGCACAAAGACGTTAAAGTGCAGCTTTTATTAACTAATTCTGCATCTGCTAAGTGCCTCTTTTCTATTAAACAGAAGGCAAAAGGAACTCTTCGGGTTAGCACAACAGTGAATTTCTACCTTCTGGGAACGATTCCACAGGGACTGGCTTGCCAAAAACTCCTAAACATCACCCACCAAGACTCACACGCACTGCAAAAGATTCCTAGGTATGTTTTAGGGTTTGTACTCAGTTCATATGGGATTTGGGTCAGGGCTATACCTTTCAAGTTTTCCATCATCTCGACACAGAGTTGCCAACCTCCAGGTGGGGCCTGAAGATCTCCCAGAATTACAACTGATCTCCAAGCTAAAGAGGTCAGTTCCCCTGGAGAAAATGGCTGCTTTGGAGAGTGGGCTATACAGCATTATTTCTTGCTGAGGCCATTCCCAAATCACACCCTCCCTATGAATCAACCCCCAGATCAGATCAGTTCCCAACCTGGAGCTGGCAACCCTCTCTCCACATGAGACAGAGCCTTAGAATAGATGCATGGCTGCAAGAATCACAAAGGAAGATCAGTTGCAGTATCCAGCTGTTCTCCAGAGTGCCAGGTCCCATAGCACTGACCTTCTCACCAAGGTCAAGGAGACTGCTTTGCAGTTCCAGGGTTCCCCAGAACAAAAGTGCCCAAAAGCCACTGGATTATGAAACCCTACTATCTTAACAAAATCCTGCAGCAGGAATAATTTTAAAAACTATAATAAGAAAGCACTCACAGCTCCCCTCTGGCTTTCCTCTTGCTGCTGGGATGGAAAACCATCTGCCGATACGATTCTGGTGTAAACGGGTTGATGTTAACCAATGAGGCTGGGACAGGCTCCTCTGACTCAACACAAGAAGTGAATCGCAAGTTTCTCATCCCTTTGGCAGGGAACTTCCCCACCGGTGAAGGGAAAGCCGTCTTGGTTAAGAGACTCTAGATTAAGCACAAACAGAGTCAGGGAAGAAGGTTGTAGACCAACTGGCTTACACAAGTGCTCCGTTTCCAAAGTCCTTAAGGAGAGTGGTAGTGTTTATTATCATTGTGGAAGTTTACTGTGGGAACATTTTATAGATCACATTAAGCAAAACTTTTAGCAGCGCTCCAAATGCAGCATACATTACAAGGATAAAGACCTTGTTTTGCTGGATCATGCCAAGGCCCACACAACCCACAAGCACATTCCAACAGTTTGAGAACTCTGCAAATGTTTGTGGGACCCTGGTAATCAACCACGCCTACCCCCAGAGGGCAATCCTCTGTTTTTGAGTAGGAAGATCTCGTTTAAGTATTACAGCCAAACAACCACTGGTTATGGTCCTCCAGACATTCTTCTAATCAGGGGTCCTTTCGTAAAAAAAGAGGTGCAGGAGCTCATTAGCATAACTTATTTGCATATGCCACACCCCCTGACGTCACCGGAAGTGTCAAAATGCCACACATCCCTGATGTCATGCATGGGCAGTGTGTCAGAAGGCAAGAAGGGAGGGAGGGGGAAGGAAGGAAGGAAGGAAAGGAACAGGAAGGAAGGTAGGTAGTAGGTGGGGGAGAGAGAGAGAAGAAAGGAAGGAAGGAAGGAGGGAGGAAGGGGGGAAGGAAGGAAGGAAGAAAGGAACAGTAAGGTAGGTAGGTGGGGGGAGAGAGAAGGAAGGAAGGGAGGAAGGAAGGAAGGGAGAGGGGAAGGAAGGGGGAAAGGAAGGAACAGGAAGGTAGGTAGGTAGGTGGGGGGAGAGAGAGAAGGAAGGAAGGAAGGAAGGAAGGGGGAAAGGAAGGAACAAGAAGGTAGGTAGGTAGGTGGGGGAGAGAGAGAGAGAAGAAAGGAAGGAGGGAAAGGAAGGAACAGGAAGCTAGGTAGGTAGGTAGGTGGGGGGAGAGAGAGAAGGAAGGAAGGGGGAAAGGAAGGAACAGGAAGGTAGGTAGGTAGGTGGGGAGAGAGAGAGAGAAGGAAGGAAGGAAGGGGCGCTTCTCCCCCCCACTGGGGCCAGCGTTTCCCTCCCTCCCCCCTCTTGCTTGGGCCCCAGGGGCTTCACGCCTCTGGGGCCCGGCTTCTCCCTCCCTCCCGCCCCCCTCCGGCCGGGAGCAGTGAGTGGGGGAGGGAGGGAAGGAGGGGGCTTCTCCCAGGCTGGCGGCGCTTGCCGTGGCCCCGGGAGTGTGAGGGGGGGAGGGAAGGAGGGGGCTTCTCCCAGGGCCGAGGCGCTTGCCGTGGCCCCGGGAATGTGAGCAGGGGGGGGGGAAGGAAGGAGGGGGCTTCAGTGGTGGCTGAAGCCTTCAGAAGGCTGGTCAGAGGAACAAGGATCTCTCCAGGGGATGGGGTCATTTTGCTGCAGCCATGACACAAGCAGTGTTTGTGTCCAGTTTGCAGAACTTCTGAGATGGGCATGTGTAGCTCCAAAGTTATGCATACAACAGCCTGCTGGGGCAGTTTTTGCTCAGGAAAACAGCGTGGAGGGGAAGGCAGGAGCCTCTCCCCCCATGTTACTGTTCAGGTCAGAATCAGGCTCCTGCCAATTTTGGAAATGACATTTTAAAATGACAGCTGCTATTTGGCTGCAGAGAAAGAAGCCCAGGTCCAGGAAACCCCACCTTGACTCACCAAAACATCCTGATGTGTAGCTTGGGTCTCTGTAATTACCCAATGCAATTTCATGCACATTTTACTGACTGCCATGTTAGATCTTCCAAAGTGGTGTTGTGGTTAAGTATGGCAGATTCTAATCTGGAGATCTGGATTTGAGTCCCTGCTTCTCCTTCACAGGAAGCCTGCTGGGTGACCTTGGGCCAGTCACAGTTCTCTCAGAACTCTCTCAGCCCCACTTACCTCACAAAGTGCCTGTTGTGGGGAGAGGAAGGGAAGGAGATTGTAAGCTGCTCTGAGACTTCTTAAGTAGAGAAAAGCGAGGTATAAAAACCTACCATTCTTCATCTTCTGCATTCTTGAGTTGCAGCCAGACTGGGATTTATGGGCAGCTGACAGTGGGTTCAGTGGCAGAGGATGTTAAAAGTGGGTTCCAAATTTGGAAAGGTGGAAGATCAGCATTTGATAGTAACTTCAGGAAGTTTTAAGGCCCCGGGAGTGTGAGTGGGGGGTGGGGAAGGAGGGGGCTTCTCCCGGGCCGGCGTTCTGCTGGGGGGAGGGGAGGGGGGGGAGGGGAGGGAAATGGCTTCTCCTGGGCCGGTGGCGCGTGCTGCGCGGCCCGGGGAGGGTCTGCTGGGGGGTGGGGAGGGAAAGGGCTTCTCCCGGGTCGGCGGCGCTCGCCGCACGGCCCGAACACATTCTGCTGGGGGGAGGGAAAGGGCTTTTCCCGGGCCGGCGGCGCTCGCCACGTGGCCCGGGGACCTTCTGCTGGGGGGTGGGGAGGGAAAGGGCTTCTCCCGGGTTGGCGGCGCTCGCCACGCGGCCCGGGGACGTTCTGCTGGGGTGTGAGGAGGGAAAGGGCTTCTCCCGGGAACGTTCTGCTGGGGGGTGGGGAGGGAAAGGGTTTCTCCCGGGCCGGCAGCGCTCGCCGCGCGGCCCGGAAACATTCTGCTGGGGGGTGGGGAGGGAAAGGGCTTCTCCCGGGCCGGCGGCGCTTACCGCAGGGCCGGGAAGAGTGAGCGGGAGAGGAGGCTTTCTTCCGGTTCCGCGCCGAAGCACGGGCTGGGAAAGCGAGCTGGGGGGCGGGGCTTTGTTATGTGCCCGCCCCCCGGCCTCCTCTCTCCCGGAGCGGTGCTCCGGCGCGCCCCGGCCCCAACGGAGCCCTGCTTCTAATCCTTCCTGAGAGCTGACAGTCACTATAGCTGTCAGCTAGGCTGCCATGGAGAAGGTGGGGGTGGGGAGTGTAACACTGGTATGCTGAGTTTCGATTCTCCTGCATTCTTTATCTCTGCTTTGACAAGGCTTGACCTTGGAGACGCTCACCACTTGGGGACTCTGACAATAGCATGGGAACGGACACCATACGGTAGTGAGACATGGATTAATCTTGCCCATCCTGAAACTGCTACTACCCATCAATTTCATGTGGATCAGCCGAGTCTTTAGGGTTGCTGGAACACAAAGCAGCCTGCTCATTCGGATAAGGTACCACCAGTATCTGGCACTGTGTGCTGCAAGAACACACTGCTGACCACTTTGTTTGACATGGTTCTGCGGGCCTTCATACCAATGAGAATTTCAATAGGCAACAATACAGGGTTAGTTTGTTTCAGGATATAGGGCGAGTAGCATACAGTGTCTTCATAAACTTTAAAACAATTTTGCAGGCAGAGCATAGTGGAAACTAACCAACACTCCCAAAAGCAGCGTATCTGTTAATACTGGGAAAGTTCCCCTACCCCAAGCTGATTTCTACCTCCAAAACTTGGAATTCAGTTCTTTTATAACTAAAACATCACACGTGCCCCAGAACATTTCTCCACCCCGCCCACCCCAGCTGGAAGGCATCAGATTCCTACACCTGGATAGCAATTTCATTGCAATGCAGGAGTGGAATTTCTGGCCATCACACACACACACAAAAATCCTGTTATTGAAATGTGATCTTACCTTTGGTAAGATAAAAATGGCTAATAACCTCTTGGTGAAAGATTGATTATCTTTTCAGGTTAGAAAAGAGACAACTAAGGGGGGGGGACATGACAGAGGTTCATAAAATTGTTGATGGAGTGGAGAGAGTTGACAAAGAGAAATTTTTCTCCCTCTCCCAAAATACTAGAACCCGAAGGCAACCAATGAAACTGCTGGGCAGTAAGCTCAGTACAGACAAAAGGAAATTCAACTTTACACAGAGAGTGATTAAAATTTGGAATTTGCTGCCAGAGGATGTCGTGATGGCCACAGGAATAAACAACTTGAAAAAGGGATTAGATAGATTCATGGAGGAGAGGTCTATCAGTGGCTACTAGCCATGGTGACTGAGGGGAACCTCCACATTCAGAGGCACTAATCCTCTGAATCCCTGAGCCAGGAGGCAACAGCAGGGGAAGGCCTCGGCCTCTATGTCCTGCTGTTGGCCCTCCAGAGTAAGTGGTTGGCCACTGTGTGAGACAGGATGCTGGACGAGATGGACTGTTGGTCTGGCCCAGCAGGGCTTTTCTTGTCCAGGGATATGGCCAGCGACTGGCTTAACATAGGATGTTTTTCTAACAGCATCCATACCAAAATGTTGCTGCTAAACCAGAAATTCAAGAGAAGCTCCCATTTACCCTTCGGCAAAATGCTGCTGTGTGCCCCAGTTTCTTTATGTGGTGAGAACAGGGACATAGCACTTATCAAAACTTTGTTTTGAAGAGTCATTAATATTTACTGGCTCTTCAAGATTATTGGGGCACAGGTTGAACATGCACTGCCATTTTGTGGAAGGAAGCAGGCAGGCAGGCACTCTCAGTCTTAAGGTAACACATGTTCAGCACCCCCCAAAATCTAACTACTTTCCAGCCAACCTTTCAGTAACCTGGGTAGACCAACCCAGCCTGCATTCAGGTCTCCTTGTTACCCAGCCTGTTCAAACCAGCTTGTTTTATCCAGCCCTCTACTCTAGGTGGTGAGTACATCTTTCACCATCAGATAGTAGGAATATCATTTTAACTCAAAAGGAAGATGACCCTGAAGGTAAGATTGGCCTCCCCAATATAACATAAGAACATAAGAGAAGCCAATGTTGGATCAGGCCAATGGCCCATCCAGTCCAACACTCTGTCACACAGTGGCCAAAAACACCAGGTGCCCTCAGAAGGTCCAGCAGTGGGGGCAGGACACTAGAAGCCCTCCCACTGTTGCCCCCCCCCCCCCCGTCAAGCACCAAGAATACAGAGCATCACTTGCCCCAGACTGAGTGTTCCTATCTATACCTTGTGGCTAATAGCTTCATATATTTATCCAATTCCCGCTTGAAGCCGTCCATGCTTGTGGCCGCCACCACCTCCTGTGGCAGTGAATTCCATGTGAAATTCACACACACAAAAACTGCAGGGTATAAGTAACTTGCACATGAACGTAAAATGACTCCCTTTTTTTGATGACTTAACTGGGAAAAAACCCCTAGGCTTGCAGTTGAATAAACTTAGCAGTTAATACCCCATTTCTTCCCTTCTCCTCCGCTATCTAAGCCATGTTCAGCCTGAGGTCAGCAAGACAGCAGCTACTTCTGCCATGTTATCTGCCTTGCAAAGTTGTGTGGAAAGTCCTGCAACAGCTTTGCATACTGGGTTGTGTGGATAGGGCAGCCTGCTGTAGAACCACAACTGATCTCCCTCCTCTCAAGGCATCTGTGTGAGCCAGGGAAGGACCCGCAGGAATTCAGGACAGGCAGGCTTTTTTTGTACACGGATGAATGGCATTAGATAAACAATACTCTGCCCCCCAAAGAAGTCTGTTGATCTCCATAAGAAGAGGAAGAGAGAACAAAGAAAGAGGGCTATCAAGAGAAGTGGGAAGGCCAAGTTTGTATTTGATTCCTTTCTGGTTGCTCCTCCTCCTGGGGGGGAAAAGACAGGAGATGTGAGCATCAGAGTTTAGAAGCACCTGGCCCAATAAAGGCCTAGGAGTGGGAATTTACTTCTCAGACTGTAGGGATCCCCCCCCCCACCTCCTTCCTTTTTAACCATTCAGGGAAGATGTGTCCAGCACAAGATGTGGACTGAAAGAGAAGGCATAAGATGCCGCCACCACATGACTAGATCTGATTGTAGCCACAATGCTGAGTTAGGGTTGCCAGCTCTGGGTTGGGAGATTCCTGGAGATTTGGGGTGGAGCCTGGGAAGGGACCTCAGTGAGGTATTATACTATACCTTCCTCTATCCAAAGCAACCATTTTCTCCAGGGGAACTGATCTCTTAGGCTGGAGGTCAGTTGTAATTCCAGGAGAACTCCAGGCCTCACTGGGAGGTTGGCAACCATAATTACAGTTCTCTTCCTCTGCTGTAAACAAAAGCTGCGTATCTGCTGCTGGAACAAGCATATATTATTCTCGTTTTATGCCCACTTCCATCTGAAATTAGGCGTATAACAGAGTCAGGCAGCAAGTTTCTAGAAGTGCCATGCACATTGCTTGGTTGATAGCAGTAGCCACCATATTAAGGCTTCTTATAAAGAATCTGTGTCAGCAAAACTGACTAGAAGTAGAGATAAAACTCTCCTGTAATACTATAACGTGGGAGTGGGGCACCCAATGAAATTGATGGGCAGGAGGTTTGGGATGGACAAGAGGAGAACTTTTTCACTCAGTGAATCCATTGCCACTGGTTTTAAAAGAGAACTGGATAATCTGATCAGTGGCCATTGGCCATTATGATTAAATGGAGCTTCCATGTTCAGAAGTAAGCCTCTGAATATTAGAACTTAGGAACAGTAACTGGGGGAGACCTCAGTAAACTTTACTGGGGTATCAGGCTCACCACTATGCTAGACTAGATGGAGTACTGGTCCAATCCAGAAAGGCCATTCTTGTGCTTTTAATTTAAACCATTAAGAAGTCTCTTTTTAGTAATGTTGCTATCACTGTATGATATTTTTGGCAGCAGAGCAAATTACAGAGCGATACATGCTAACATAATCCTCAGACACCCGTCTTCACAAGCAGAAAGATGAAGGGAATTTCTAAATTGCTCTATTCTAAATTTTAAGAGAACAAACCACTATTAGAGAATCGCTCAAGACAATGTCTTTAGTGCCTGCAGAGATTCCTCATCCAAGCACAGGACTGGGAAGTGACAGAAGCGTCTTTGAAGTAAAGTTGTTCCTGCAATATTCAGTTCTTTTTTGAGGATAAAAATATATCTGACGGTACATTCAGCAAAGTTAAGCAAATCCTCTTGCTCCCTCAGAGTCAAATGGAGGTCTGTTCAGCAATGCTAGAAAAGTCACAACTGGTGCCTAGCTGAGGATCATCCCTTGGGCAGGGATATAGAATCACAGTCACAACACTGTTTGCACCCCTTTGAGGAGGGTGGAAGAGTTTCCCCCAACTTCAGTAGCTCAGGATAATTCAGAATTAGGATCACGGGCCCTGTGTTCCGCCCTCCCCTAGATGTCTTCAGCAGATCAAAAGCAAGGCAATAGTCACCTCCTCCTTGTCATTTTCCTGTACTGGATAGCAGTATAACTCCTCTGAGAGTTCATTTAGCTTTTACAGAAAATAGCTATGGATAAAGCAACCCTCCATGAGTTTGCATAATATTCGGTAAGGAACGCCCAACTCTGTTAGCATGTAAGAAGGTGGGACAGTGCTACATCCCTAGAGGAGCTGAATGGAGGAAAGAGGAGTCTTTACTGCTTGGGCTATGCACTTCAAGACATGTCCTGTGCCCAGTGCCCAGTGCCAGTGCTGTAGTGCTGCAACCACCAGAGATGACCAAGGACTAGAACACCAGTCAGTGCTCAGTTTTTGCAGCTACAGCATCGAGAACTATTGCAGTATAGCATTAGACTAGAATCTAAAAGACCAGGTTCAAATCCCCAGTCTGCCATGGAAGCTTGCTGGGTGACCTTGGGCCAGTCACACACTCTCAGCCTAACCTACTTCACAGGGTTGTTGTGAGGATAAAACAGAAGAAAGGAGTTGATGTAAGCAGCTTTAGGTCTCTGTTGGGGAGAAACTTGAGGTATAAATGAAGTAAACAAAGGAACTGTAGCGGCAGGAACAGAATCACAGAGAAAATGGCTGGGTTTCTTTCAGGTGCCCCGAGAAAGGTGTTTTTCAGGTGTCTGAGAAAAAGGTTTACATAGAAACGACTAGTGCCCTGCTCTCAGTAGCAAGAGATGAGCGCTATTGCCTTCTAGACAATTAAAAGCCAGTTTTCCCAATCTCTGACGTAACTAAGTTCTACTAAGGCAATTCAGAAAGGAAGACGGGCATTTCAGGTCTTAGTGAAATCAACCTTCCCAATGAGGAAAGGCTCAAGGGTCTGGGACTTTTCTGTTTAGAAAAGAGATGACTAAGGGGAGACATGATCGAGGTTTGCAAAATTAGGTATGGTGTGGAGAGAATTGACAAAGATACATTTTTCTCCCTCGCCCAAAATAGTAGAACTCAGGGACATCCAATGAAGCTGATGGGCAGTAGGTTCAGGATGAACAAAAGGAAATACTTCTTTACACAGTGAGTGATTAAAATGTGGGATTTGCTGCCAGAGGATGGCCACAGGCATAGACTGTTTTAAGAGGGGATTAGACAGATTCATGGAGATGGGTGGCTTCTAGCCATGGTGACTAAAGGGGACCTCCACATTCAGAGGCAGTTAGTCTCTGGATCCTGCATTTCCCAGAGCTGATAGAGTGAGCTGCCAGTTAGGTTCTGCTTCTGTGGTTTTATCTCCAGATGTTCAGGCCACATTTCTCTTAAGGGAAATTTGTTCTTCTTCAGCATCCTCAGAAGGTATCTACTTTGGTTCTTCCATTTCAAACCGGAAGAACAAAAAAGGTGACCCGTCTGCCATTCAATGGGCCTTTGAATGTAGAGAAGTCCTATTGGATTGCCGGTACCTTCGGAAACATGGAAAATACCATACCAGTAAAAAGCATCTGAGAAATGCTGGGTTCTCTCCAAGGCACTGAGTTTGGTGTGTTTCCCCCTCCCCCCCATTAAAATTAGATGATCTCCAATTCTTACAGTAAAATTTACCCCTATCAACCCCAAAAGTAAACAGGCAGGTATTTCTTGCAACTGTGGGAAAAGCAAGGATGTAATTGTCTCTTAGCACTCCATCTTCTACTTTCTAGGACCAGGGTCTCCAATGGGATTGCCAGCCTCCAAGCGATGGTGGGAAATCTCCTGCTATTAAAGCTGATCACCAGGCAATAGAGATCAGTTCACCTGGAAAAAATGGCCCTTTTGGAAGGTGGTCTCTATGGCATTATACCCCTTCCCAAAGCTTGCCCTCCTCAAGCTCCACCTCCAAAATCTCCAGGTATTTCCCAACCTGGAGTTGGCATCCCAAGTCCCCAACCTTGTTCAGCCTGTGGGCACCTTTGGAATTCCAGCTGAGGGAGGTGGGCACAGTAATAAAGGGGTTGCCACAGGAGGCCGAGCCAGCCACACCTGTGGACACGCACAGAAAGCCCATGTGAGAACAAGTGGCATGATTTTTTTAAAAAACACTGGGAAAAGGGAGTGAGAGAGAGAATAAAAGCAACACTTTTGGGGGGAGCTGCTGCCAAAATAATATTATTTTAATCTGCACAGCCAAACAGATCTCTATGGGTCAATCAGAAACCCTATTAGGCAGGAGCCTTACCTGGCTCCACCCACTTGGTACACATCAGGAAAAGTGTCCAAAGGTCTCTTAGAGTTACCACAGATTGGGGGGTGGGGTGGAACCTCAGGAGGGCAGAGTTTGCAGAGCCAAGGGACTTCAATGGGGTATAATGTCATAGACTGCACCTTCCAGAGTGGTCATTTTCTCCAGGTGAATGGAGATCCATTGTCCAGAGATCAGTTGTAATCCCAGGAGATCTCCATCCACCACCTGGAGGCTGGCAACCCTCTCCCATGGTGCCCACAGGAACCAAGCTGGGGACTCTGTTCTAGGGAATGATCAAGCTTTCGTGATCTCTCCTTCTCCAATCATGTAGCACAGGCTGACTCAGGGGATGCCAAAGCATTCAGTCCTACTCCACAAAAGATATCAGTGCCCACAGGGTACCAGCATAGCAGATTCCCTTCACCAACAAGCACAGAGTGGTGGATATATCCAAAATTAAGGGTTAAGTCTTTCAAGACACAGTCCCTCTTGCAGCCTGTGGCTGTATCCATTTGTGCATTTCTGCAAAATCACTGCATAAATCTCGCCAAAAGAGCTAGATTTCTTGAGCAAACAAGTTAACAGTCTCTGCCACAGAGGTCTCGGAGACATGAGGATCACAGCTCAAGTCAGACGCAGCAATGAAAACTGACCATAGAAGTGAGAGAAGCTGTGCATTAGAAGGTGCAGCTCAGTTTTGCAGAGTGTTACCCCAAAAACAATGTGCAATATCTAATTTCGTGCTCGCATAAGGGTTATTACCTTACCTTTGGGGTATGTGGCGTATCACAGAGCTGCAGCTTTTGCCAAGTGACGTAGTGCAACGGAGTTCCAGGACAGTCTTCTGAGACAACAGCGTTCTTTCTCAGAGACCTCTTGCACTTCCTTAAAGGACTCACCCAGGGCTTTGGGTGAGCCAGAGAGAAATTGTTCGGTGGTCCCTGAGGGGTAACTGGGACAGGACAGTTAGTTCTCCAGTTCTGAGAATCCCAGTTCTTCTGAGGGGTTACATTTCTCAGCTCTTCCTCTTGCAGGCTATTGTCTTCTTCCAACTCATTGTCTTCTCCACAACTGGAAAAATCCAGTCTCTGAATAAACGTACCGCTGCTCTCCCAGTCATCCATTGCTGCGAAAAGAGACAAAAAAGATAGCACACCTTAGAAGCCAACTTTTGCAAGAAACTCATCAATCTTCATCATGACCTTGGGCATAACCAGGGACTAAGGGGTGGGGGTCCATGCGTGTAGCATAGCTAAGGACAGCTAGACCCTCCTTCACCAGTTTGCATGGGAAGTAATGAAACCACGGCCAAACAGGATCTGATCCAGGGTGAATCCTAGAAATGACTCCTTGCCTCTTGTAAGTACCTTACCATGCTAGGATTGCCAACCTCCAGCTAAAACCTGGAGTTCATCCGAAATCGCAACTGATCTCCAGTCTACAGGGATCTGTTCCCCTGGAGAAAGCAGCAGGGTTCTTTTGGGGGGGGGGGCGGTGTCTCTGGCATCACATCCCTGCTGACCTCTTCCCCATCCCCTGCCAGGACCCCAAATCTCCAGGACTTTCCCAAGCCAGAGTCAGTAACCCTACATTCAGTCAAGGCAGCAAGAAGGTGGCGAAAGAAAGTTTTGAACCAGGATCTCTCCTGTTCTGAAAAGAAGCTCCTTGTCTTTAGTTTGTGTGACATGGAAACCGCCATGCCTCAGACTAAAAGCCAGGGCATGTCTCTCTCTGTCAAAGATCTTATGTGAGGCAAAAGTGCTCTAGTACTGCTAAAGTTACCAACCTCCAGGCAGTACCTGGAGATCTCCCACTATTACAAATGATCTCCAGACTACCAAGCGCAGGTCCCCTGGAAAAAATGGCTGCTTAGGAAGATGGATTCTGTGGCACTAGACACTGCTGAGAACCCTCTACTCCTCCCCCCAAGCCTTGCCCCCCCCCAGGCTCCACCCCCAAAATCTCCAAGCATTTCCCAACCCAGAGCTGGCTGGCAACCCTAGTACCCTGGCTACACTCCTGGATGTGATAGTCAGTTTCCCTAAAATATGTATATTTCTCCTCCAACCATCCCAACTGTTACCCAAAATCAAGCAGAGACATCAAGATAACCACATTAACAGCTGCCTTGAACATGCAAATTACTCGCATGAGTCATCAAGAGCTAACTTTCAGCGTTGATGTGACATACATAGAGATCTATTTGAACAGTTAGCTCGGGGTGAGAGAAATTAGTATTAGCAGAAAAGAAATGGCCTTCACATCATCCAATAAAAAGACACACAGCTAGGATACAAGGAGTACAGCATCCAGTTCAATTTGCAGCTTTACTTAGCATTGAATTCCATTGAACTTTGCAGAAATTACTTCTGCGTAACCATGAACCAGATGTGGCTGCACCAGTTTCATATTCATTAGGAACAATTATTCTTACAGCTGTTCCCCCCACACACAAAAGTTTAGTCAGTCAGATAACAGAGCTGTTTCCCACAGTACATACATAAACTGCACAGAGAGAGATTCCACATAGTGGTTCCTTGTACGCTACAATGCGATACCCTAGAAAAATAAAAGAAAAGCCCCTTAAAATGCCTGCAGATGTGAAGGCACTCAGCCAAATCGCAAGCCCTTTCTAACACAACCCATTCTAAGTGGGGGAGACATAAAACAAGCTCCACAAAATTTATAACCACTGTACAACCATTGAAAAGTCAGCAATTAAAGGAAAAAAACACCCTTTATCGTCTGCTCGTTATTACCCCCTAACCATTTCCTCCTTCCTGTTAAAAACCCATGGCTTGTGCTGCAGGCTGGGCCAGAGGGCCTGTACCTGCTCCATAAGAGCAGCTTCACGAACAGGCCCCTTGTCCACCCTGCAAGCACTTACTCATGCAGCTGACTTGCACCCAAATGTCCTTTCCTTTGTTGTTTGCTAATCCTTTCCCACAAGATAGGTTGTGTCTTTTTCTTCTTCAAACAGTCCGTTGTTTACCATTGAGACTGAGGGGGACAGAGAAAAACCAGAAACAAGCAAGGAATGACTCATTTAAAGCTGCCCAGATAGCAACTTTCATGAGCGCCTACCTTTGCTGCCTCTTCTAACATCATCCTCATTGGAGGCTTCAGATCACATGGTCACTGTTGCAAATGCTCTCAGACCTTGCGTTGATGAAGCTATTTCAAGAGGGTGGGCTCTTTTATACTGGCAGGCTCCTGAGCATAACAGGGAGAAATTAACAGTGCAGTCCTAATTTAAACAGTGTGGTGTAGTGTTCGAATCCCCACCCTACCATGGAAGCTTGCTGGGTGACCCTGGGCCAGTCACACCTTTTCAGCCTAGCCTACCTCACAGGGATGTTGAGGTTAGGATAAAATAGAGAAGTATGGTGGGACACAAATGAAGTAACTAAATAGAGTTACACCCTTCTAAGTCTGCTGGTCAATGGGCTCAGAAGGATAGATACTCTTATTTAGGACTGCACTGTAATGCAGTCTGCTGGTGAAAGATATGGGGGGGGACTTTATCTGTTGAACTTCTGCCTGTTGTCAAGCAACATTAAGGGAGCTTTTTCAGGCAAAAAAATCTTTATATGGTGAGGAAAATTATCACTCCTGTAATTAATGGACCAGTGATCATGTAGGCAGAGCTCGCTCTCTCTCTCTCTCTCACACACACACACACAGAGGATGAAGTTAATATATCCATTTTACTGCTCATTCAGTGCTGATTTTCTTGATCCTTTCAATAAACATTAAGTTGCTGTCCATTTTATTATAGGGGATCCCCCCCCCACTTGGTGAGCAATTTTCCTGGGAGTAAGCCCCACTGAATGAAATAATACTTCCAACTAGTACATAATTGGCATGCCAGAGGTTTGACTATAGAAGGACCGCGTCCTATGGAAGTATTATTAATGGCTCTCTGTGTGCTGTGAAAATTGGATGAGCTTTTTTGCCGACTTGTGTGCCCTTTTGGAGCTTTTGGACTTCAGAAAAATTTTGTGGCTTGTGATAAAGGCTTCAGCCAAAATGAGGAACGTTGGGCACCGTTTCTTGTAGCCGAGATCGAGTCACAATACTGCTGATTCGTATTATAATTTTGGAAACCTTACATGGTGGGCACGAGTGGTTATATAATTTTCCACACCAATTGTTGGCTATTATACATTGATATATTAATTATAATTTGTATGTGAGTGCTGATGAGTTGAAATATCATGAAGCTTTGAATTCTGGATAATAGAGTTCCTAAGATTGTTTCATGAAATATAGTTGGTTTTGATTCATATACTGTGGATAGCATGTATCCTTAATTGTAATAAATAACACATGTTTAAATATATTAGACTTTATTGATGGTTATTGTACAGTTCAGTTTAACTATTTTGTGTAAGCCTTTATATACAGTAGGTTTTCTTTGTATTCTTGATTCTATTGGCTACATAAAGTGACCCAAAATGTTTTTCCTCCTTTTCACACACTATCTCTTGTGAAGTGAAGGGAAGTGTACCTGCTGGATAACTGCTTTATTATTTTATTTACTTTATTTGTTGTTGTGGAAAAAAATCTGGGGAGACTGAACCAACAAGTCCACCGGGGTTTCAGCCTCCTCTGAGCTTCCTGGGCCGAATGGGAGCCAGCAAGGGTACCAAGTTCAAACAGTTAAAGGACACGAGCTTGCATCGAGTTCTATTTTACTGATCCTTACCGAAGTATCAAGAGTACTCTAAACATCCAAGTTAATAAGAAACCATGTACACAAATTACCTAGCATGAAGATCTCCCCTGGCTTCCCACTATGGCCTCAAGCAGGCAACCAGAAGGCAGCCCCTCGCCTTTGAAAAACCCTTATATAAATACCTTCTCAACCCTGAACAAGGCAAGGTAAAAGTCAGAATAAATACCATAATGTTTTGTCTATGGAGTTGGCACAGCTCAGCACAGGAATGTAAACTCTGCATATGCTGAAGGTCACAGCCAGGCACCGCTTCTAGGAAACAGGCATTGTGCATCCTGCAATGCTTCATGGGAAGAACCAAAGTCTGCTTTTGCTACAATAAGCTTTATACATGACTGATCACGGCCCCTTTTCTGCCACATTTGTATCCTGCCTTTCTCCCCAATGGGGTCCCAAAACGGGTCTCAGTCTTCTATTTCATCCTCACAACAACCCTGTGAGGTAGGTTAAGTGGAGTGTGTGTTTGACTGCTGGACCACCTGGCAGAGTGGGGGTTCAAACCTGGATTCCACAGATCCTAGTCTGACACTTTAACGGTAACCCCTATAAAACCAAACCGGTGCATCCCAATGAAACCTTATTTCACCGTTTGCCTCAATGGGCTCACTTCTCCAGTCAGCATGCCAGAAGCCCTAAACCTACAACCAGAGCGGTGTGTCCCACTGAAACTTGTGGAGCAACGCAATCTTGCCCGGGGGGATCGCGCTGCTTGACTGCTCACTGAACCAGAGATGTGCACCATGGTACACGGCGGGGGCTTACGCCCGAGTAAACATGCCCCGGGGCCTCCCCCTCCGAAATTAGTGTGCGCAGCAAGAGACTGCAGCTGCAGCACCCCGGAGAGGGGGGGGGGGGGCGGCAATGCAGGCGATGGTTCGGTCCCCTCTTCGCACTCAGCCGCGAGTCGCCGGAGGAGGGCCAGACCGGGCAAGGCCTCTCCCGCGCCTTCCGTCCTCGGCTCGGCCGGGGAGCAGCCAGGGGCGGAGACGGGGGCGTCCCCGCCGCCCGGCAAGCGCCGCCCCTCACCTCCGCCGCCGCCGCAGCTGGCTGGGCCATGGTGGAGCAAGCAGACGACGCGCCGCTCCTCTTCTGGGCCGAGGGCCCAGCGGTCTCTGTGCCGGAGCCGGTCGAGCCCAGTGGCTGGAAAGGCTCGCCATGGGGCAGCGGCGGCGGCAAGAGGGAGCCGGTGGCGGCGGCTGCTCTGGCCGGCACCGGCGGGTGCCTCCAGGAGCCGGACCCGGAGCAGGTGGAAGAGGATCAGATCGTGGCGGTGTTCGTGGTTACCTTCGACCCCCGCACGGGTAGGAGCTCCCCCGGCGCCGTCTCCCTTCCTTCCCCTCCCCTGGGACTCGATGGAGGATGCGTCTCTCTCCCTTGCCTGCCGGAAAGCACCCTCCACTCGTCTCGGGCGAGAGAGCTTCCCCCCCTTGCAGATCGTTGCCTTTGCAGGAGCAGAACCCGTTTCTTTTTCTAGGGGTTGGTCAGAGGCACGGTTTCTCTCCGGGAAGGTGGGAGCGGAAAGTGTTCTCTGGCCATGTGCAGAATGCGCTTCCTTCCTCGCCCTTTAGTGGCCGCAGCTTCCCCACACCTCAGACCCATGGCAAGAGTTTCCAGGTCGGACGGTGCGATTACCTAGCTTCTCCCTGAACAGCAGGTTTAGGATGTGGCCTGCGCCTGCTTCCTGATGCCCCGGGACTGCCCATGTGTAAACTTTCCTGGGGGACAAACAAAGGCCTCTTTCCTCTCCGGAAGGGGGCTTCTCCTAAAAGATGGCAGGTCAGGGGTGTGTGTGTGAACTTAGACCATCTCCTCCTTTCAGAGGTGAGGGAAGTCTCGGTCAGATGCTACTACTCTTGGCTTGTATGGCCCAGGCCCGTGGGTACCATCCCAGAGAAGTCGGACAGTAATAATACCTGTCTGTAGATTTTTCTTCTCCTTCCTGTAGTTCTTCTGCTATCGCCTTGAATAATTCTAGTATTAGCATTCATTCAAATACTCCCACAACAGGTGAAGACCTGGTGGGCATTTTGGTGCCCGTGGTGGGAGATAAGGTGCTGCTTGCCATGCTGATTGAAGTGGGGTACAACCCAGTGGGACGTTCTCCTGAGGGCCTGCCTTTTGAAATGAATGAGAGCTGAGCAAGGGCACTCTTCTCATTCCAAGGGGGCTTCTTGTGGGAGAAGTTCTTGGTGAATTTATGCCCATTTCTTGAGTCTTGTTGGTTTGGTGTAGTGGTTAAGTGCGTGGATTCTAATGTGGGAGAACTGGGTTTGATTCCCCACTCCTCCACTTGCAGCTGCTGGATGACCTTGGGCAAGCCATAGTTCTGTCAAAGCTGTTCTCTCAAGGCCAGCTCTGGAAAGAGCTCTCTCAGCCCCACCTACCTCACAGGGTGTCTGTTGTGGGGAGGGGAAGGGAAAGGAGTTTGTAAGCCGCTCTGAGACTCAAAGTAGAGTGAAGGGCGGGGTAGAAATCCAATCTCTTCTTCTTCTTCTTAAGTCTGTGGCCCCTTAATGGCAGCTAGCATCTGCCACCTGAGTTGGTCACACATGAAGCTGCCTTATACTGAATCAGATCCCTGGTCATTAAGGTCAGTATTGTCTACTCAGACCAGCAGCAGGTAGAGGTCTATCACATCACCTACTACTACTTAACTGGAGAGAGGCAGAGGGTTGAATCTGGGGACTTCTGCATGCCGAAGATGCTCTACTAATTGAGCCACAGTCCCTCTCCGTTACTTCATCTCATCTCAAAGCTACTTCTAGTCTAATGGTACTTTACAAGAAGGTATCCTCGGGTTTAGTTTAGGGGTAGACAACGTTACTGGTCTGAATACCAAAGTTACCTTAGTCTGCACTTGTGAAGATACTGGTGTTCCAGCCAACAATGGGGTGTGTGTATAAAAAGAGAGTTATTCTTGGCCAGAGACACTAGGAGTGAGCTGAGGCCTAGTGGCTTGGCCAGTCCCTTGAGAGGCTCCCCTCAATCCCTTAGGCAGGCAACTGGCCGTGTACCCTATATGAAATCGTCTGGGGTGTCACAGTTCAGCTTGCTGGCGTTGCCCTCCCCTGGCTCAGAATCAGGGAAGTGTGGTTACCCTCCAGTGTTCCCTCTAATTTTTCTCCCCTACTGAGCGGAGCCGTTCACATCCTGAGCAGAATATAACGGCTGTAATCTTAAAATGGACAATGGGCAATGCAAGACCCTGTGCGGCTCCAGACTGCTGCTGAGCAGGGCTTCCTGTGTTAATGAGCAGCCGCTCATGCGCATAGCTTAGAGGGAGCACTGGTTACTATCTGTATCCTCCAAGAAATTCCCCAGAATTCCTAAGAATGCTTCAATGATGACAGGTTAGGAGGGGCAAAAGGGAAAGAGAAGCGTTACGCTGAGGGCAGATGTTAGTGTCCTAGACCGATAGTAGCCCCTTGGAATTTTAATGATCATTGTTTTTGTCAGGAGGTTGGAAACTGCCTCGGCAGTTACTGTGCTGAGAGTCTGGGATATAAATCTTTTCCATTAAACAAACTCTCTTCTACGCAAAGGTGTATGGGAAGGGGCTTTAGCACCCCTCTTTCCACAAACACTGTAATGAAGTTGGTAGACTCATGGCTTCCTGACTCTGCAGTTCAAAGGGGATGCGTGTTGTCTTGAGCAAACAAATGTTACTTCGGATGTGGAAGATAGAGGCCATGAAGGTTCCTCCCACTGGCTTGTCCAGTGATGAGTCGTTGAGGCCCTAAGCCAGGTTCCCAGGAAAACATGTTTCTCCACCTTCCTAAAATGGGGTCCTGTGATGCAACTACAGGGTGAATGTTGCCAGTGAGAAAGGGCATGTTGTGGTTCCTACCACAACAGGTCTGGGTTGTAGGTTTCTCTACTTCCTTTGTGTGGTTTCCTTTGCAATTTATACCCCCAAGCCAGTTGCATTAATATGTGAGTGGCTTTCGACAGAATTTGGTCTTCATTTGTCTGTTGCAGCGTGCCCTTTGGAAATAAGTGTGTGGCCATGGGTAGCCCAGTGACAGTACTGAAAACGTACCTAGATTCAAGTCCAGTAGCACCTTAGAGAGGGGCTGCGGTGACTCAGTGGTTAAGACGCTGAGCTGCAGACCAGAATATCAGTAGTTTAGCAGTTCAAGACCTGAGTGCCACATGATGGACTGAGCTTCTGTCTCTGGCCCCAGCTCCTGCCAACCTAGCAGTTCGAAAGCAAGAAATTGCAAGTAGATAAATAGGTACCGCTTCAGTGGGAAGGTAACAGCGTTCCATGCGCCTCGGCGTCTAGTCATGCTGGCTACATGACCACGGAAACATCTTCAGACAGTGCTGGCTCTTCGGCTTGGAAACAGAAATGAAAACGGCCCCCTAGAGTAAGATTTGACTAGCTTTCAAGCAAGGGAAGCCTTTACCTTAGCACCTTAGGGACCAATATTTTTTGTGTATAAGCTTTTGAGAGTCAAAGCTCCCTTCATCTGAAATAAGCTGCTTACCCAAGGGGCAGTCTTATGCATGCTTCTGTAGAGATGTCCCACCAAATATAGTAGGGGTCGGGAGTTCTCTGCTTTCGTTGCTTTCAAATTTGTATAGAGCCATTTTGTGTTTCACCTACTAGCATTCCCTCATGACTTTACTTGCAAGTACCTTGTTTTTTGCCTGGGCCTAATCTTGGATTCTGCTGGAATAACTGCTTGCTTCCCTGCTGAGAAGTACCCAGACAACATGCATGTATTTGGCTTAATTGTGTTCACTTCTATGGCTTCCTGGCCCTCCAAAGCTTGATAATCCTTTTGCTTCGATAGCACGGCATCTCAGGTTCTTAAATATCATGCGGATTCTGTAGCCATTTTCACATATTTCAAAGCCTGCCTGGGTTGGTCATGAAGTCTGTATTGAGCAGGTGTGCAGTGACCACTTGTTTGGCCTGGGAAGGTTGCTTCGTATTTTTTTCTGGTGCGTGGTGGTGGTGTTGGGTTTGGGCGCATGCAGGTCCTTTCAGGAGGCAAAGGCAATACTGAACTTTCTGTTCTGCGAAGAAGCAGTTAATTCTGGCTGACACTTGTCTGTCTCTTCTGAAAGCGCTTGAAGCTTTACTATCAGATTGTGTATATATCAGATTGTGTATATATCAGATTGTGTATATATCAGATTGTGTATATATCAGATTTTATATATATCAGATTTTAATATATATATATATATATGCAGCTGCACGGAAATAGATATAATTTCACCATTATTGAGGGTTCCATAAATGTTGGCTTGGCTTAAAAGCCCCCTGGAAAGCTATGCAGCCTCTCTCTTCCCATCCACCAAATCCTCTGTGTGTATCAGAGAACTCGGGGTTTGTTTCAGCTGATAGCGATGACCAGGTTATGCCATTCTGGGGGTTTCTACCATGGGGTGTTTTAGTTGTTTGTATTAAACACAGGAGCCAATTTGGTGTAGTGGTTAAGTGCGTGGACTCTAATCTGGGAGAACCGGGTTTGATTCCCCACTCCTCCACTTGCAGCTGCTGGATGACCTTGGGCAAGCCATAGCTCTGTACCAGCTGTTCTCTCAAGGCCAGTTGTCTCAGAGCTCTCTCAGCCCCACCTACCTCACAGGGTGTTTGTTGTGGGGAGGGGAAGGAACAGGAATTTGTAAGCCGCTCTGAGACTCCCTTGGGTAGTGAAGGGCGGGGTATAAATCCAATATCTTCTTCTCTTCTTCTTCTTAAAAAAATAACACTGTACTTTTTCTTCAGGGTGCAGGATGGGCATCGTATTTTTGTATGCTCCCTATGTTAAAAACTATGCAAAATGACAGGTGAAGGGCTGAAGTAGGCCCTTTATCCTTCATGTGCTAGCTTTGGGGGAGCATTCAAAGTGGAATTCCCTCAGTTTGGAATGAACCTCTTCAGATGATATCTGACCGCCCTGGGACTCTACCCATTGTTCTGTAGTGCATGTTGACCAGAGCCTTTGAAGAAATTCTGTTTAAAAACAAAAATGGCTTGCAGTTCACAAAGGCTTAGCTGGTGGTGATTCTTCCCTGCTTCTGGTGACTAGCTGTTTATTGCCTCTTCCAAATTAAAAACTCCCAGGCACATTCGGTACCAGTTTATTTTGTTTTTATTCCTACTTTCCTCCAAAGAAGTTTGGGCTGAGTATTTTGTCTCTCCCCCCCCCCCCTTCCTCCCCCCAACAACTCTCTTAAGACAGATTTGTAAAATTTCCAAAAAAATAAAATAAAATAAATCTTGAAGCCATAAAGGGGAAAAGGTATATTTTTTCCCACAGATTTTTTTTTGAGAAACAACAAAAGTATTGTGGGAAATATATGTAATACTTTTCCTTTCAAATTTAAACATTTTAGTGCTTTAGCAACATAAAACGTATTATTGATATCTTAGACTGTAACATTTGCCATATTTAAGCCATTTTATATTTTTAAATTATGTAATTTTCTACAAGTGAAATTGCAAATACATTTGGTAGTTGTGAGAGATGCGAACTGTGGCATTCTACGCTACCTTGGCATGTCTTCGGCCTTTTAGAGGTCATAAAATAGAAGAGTTGAGATTAGAAAATTATGTAGTGAATGTAATATTATCTGGACAGAAACTGTCTTGTGTAGTCGTTATAGAATTACCAGTGTATTTGGATATCAAGTTAAACTTTATAGCATTGAAAATGCTGAACTCTCCAGTAATTGATAAGAATACAGCAAATTATTTCAGATTAATTATTAAAATTTGAACAGTAAACATATTCATGGAATTATGTTGAATCTAGGAATTATCTAATGCTATAGGTTGTCTTACATAAAAACTTTCATTTTGAGTGGGTAAAGCATCTTGGCATTTGTTTTTAATGCTCTCCAAAATGTCCTTGTTTTTTTAATTGGAAAGACTGTACAAAAAAACCTTCATCCCCCCTCCCCCCCAGTTTTCTTTCCGGGCCTTTACATCTCTATTGTAAGGTAGCAGGCTGCGCAACTGGCCCAAGGTCACCCAGTGAGTCCTGACAAGTGCAAAGTTGAACCTTGGTCTTTCCAGATGGAATTCCAAATGTCAGAAGGAATCTGCAGCGATGAGGTTTTGCATTATAGAACTCTTCTGGATACTCCATGATTTTTTTCCCCCAGGCCTGCGGAACTATGGGATAAGAAAGTCCTTCAAAGAACAGACACTTGAGAACTTCTCAATAATGGATGTGGTTCAGCTCTCCAGAGCGCTGTGTAGGGTTTAGTATCCATGGGCATACACCAGTGAAAAGTTCACATTGCAATTTATGGATTCTGTCCTGCCTAATAGCACCAAAAAAATCTACATGCAGAACTATAAAGAGCTTCAAATGCTTCCAGAACAGAAGATTTATAGTGAACTTCTGGCACTGGGGGGGGAATCTAATACAGGATAGCTAAAATATCAGGCACAAAGCCTAATCCGTAGAAGATGGCAAAAAGCCCTCCACTAATTAAAAATGCCCTGCACTGTGTTCTCCTATGACCCTATCAGGTGCAATTCTTCTGCATTTAGGTGAGGTGGTGGGAGGTTATTGAACAAAAAACCCCAAACAAACCAGGAAGGCAGGTTTCTGAGCTAGGTTCTTTTACTGTTTATAAACTGTGGCTATCCACAGTTGGTCTTAAAGATGCCATTGGACTCTAACTTTGTTCTGTGGCTATCCATGTATGTGCATATGTGGTCTTTCAAGCTCTCCTTTTTTAGTTTAACTGAAAGCCCTGCTTTCATGGCTCAGTTAGTCACCTTGGAAACATGCTGTATTTTTGCTTTCTGGAGGACTGGTTTGCTTGGGTCTCTCCTTGTCATTTGAGGGTTGGGAGAGGGGGAAGACCCTGCATATTATATTTGCATGCTCTAAATACTCAGTCTGTGGCACAGAAGTATTGCAAGATCCAGATTTTTCTGCAGATAGAACTGTAAGGATACGTTGGATATATGTTGATTTTCCCGAAGCTGATGTTGCAGTATTTTATTGTGGGGAAATGTCGTGTTTTCCCTATCTGTTGAGTGCTGTGTAGAATAGAATTCAGTTGTGTAGGTTCTCCCCCCCCACACACACACATGTTGGACTTGCTTCTGGAGAATATAATAAAGAATGCTGCTGATTGGTTGCTTAGACTGGACTTTAGAAGCTGTCCCTAAAAAGGCAAGCAGATAAGTACTCCTGCTTCATTCCAAATGGTCATTTTAGTGTGATGGTTAAGGTTCTTGCTTAATTGTCCTCCCCCCCACCCCACTTAATTTTCATAAAAGTCATCTTATTTTCCCAGTGGCTGTTATTACTCAGTTGCCCTGCAGGCTTGGATTCTTGCCATGTAAATCAGTTGAATTTCTCAGTGGTTAATGACCTAGCTTGGGGAGAATGGACAATTCAGCCATATGAAATACAGGGTGCTCACTTACTAGTTAAAGGTGCAGAGAGGGCGCCCTCTCCCATCCCTCCCCAGGTAGTGTAATGGTTAGCATGTTGAATTAGGACTGGAGAGACCCAGATTCAAATAACTGCTCACCATGAAGCTCATTGGGTGATTTTGGCCAGCCATTTCTCTCACAGCCTAACCTACCTCACAGGATTACTGTGAGGATAAAATAGAAAGGAAGGAACAGAAACATGTGCAGTGCCCAGAGCTACATGGAGGAAGGGTAGGAATGAAAAAAAAGGGGGAACAAAAAAACTTAACCCAAGAAGTATGAGTTAAGAACCTAAATGGGTAAATACATACAAATAGGAGGGTCCAATTTTAAAATCAACAGATATAGAGCATTAACATATAGATAATACAGGTTATCAAAAATATGTGTGTTTATTACAAATCATTAAAAAAAAACATATAGCCCCAAATGTAGCCTCAATAAGAATTAAAATAATACAGTATTCATAAACAGGACCTTTATGTGACCCAACCTTTGAAAAAGACCAGTTGGCTGAGATACGTCAGGTCATATAAGGTCCTGTTTATGACTACTGTATGATTTTAATTTTTAATGAGGCTACATTTGGGGCTATAACTGTTTTTAAATGATTTGCAATAAATACATGTATTTTTGATAACCTGTATTATCTATAGGTTAATACTCTAAATCTATTGGTTTTAAGATTGGGCTCGCCTATTTGTATATATTTAATCTTTTAGTTTCTTAATTAAAAATAAGATTTTGCAATGCTAATAGTCTAAAGGCCCCCCCCCCCAGTAATTAGGTAAGTGATATTTGGCAGTCAGTCAGTTCTGATTTACCGTTGTTACAATAGCCTTGTGAAGTAGACCAGTTGAATGCATTCAAGAGGCTTTCAGCTCGTGGCCCAGACACAGCTCTTTTCTCCCCCTCTTCTGCTCATCGCTCCTGAATGTTGCATGCTGTTGTATTATTTCAGTTCGTCTTGATAAAAGTTTCTTAGATGGGTTTTGATTTGGATTATGTGTTGGCCTAACACAGCTGCAATTTTCTATCTTGTCTAGAAATATGTGAATTTGACTGATTCTTTAACTGGAGGAAAATGACTTGAGAAGATATAGTTATGGGCTTCTTCGCCCCTCCACTAGGAAATGTTTCCCTCAGTTGCAAAATTTCATGCGTTTGTGATGGATTTTTCACCGCCATTTAAATGTGGTCTAGTTCTTTATATTGTAGTTTTCTGCTTGAACTAACAAGTTAAGAAGCAGTATGAGGTAGAATAATCTAGCTTCTGCTGATAGAGCAAGATGGGTAGCTATGTTTGTCTGTAGCAGTCAAAAAGAGCAAGAGTTCAGTAGCACCGTGAAGACTAACAAAATATGTGGCAGGGGATGAGTCACTCACAAAAGCTCCTACCCTGCCACAAATTTTGTTAGTCTTTAAGGTGCTCCTGGACTCTTGCTCTTTTCCACTGCTAGTTGCTGCTGTCTCTTTATTTTATGTATCATCTAAAATTAATCTCCAGTGTTGTTAATATAAGGATTTTTCTTCTGCTGTCAGCCTTTTAAGGGACCAGAGGATCCTGTTTGGTGCTCAGAGCAATTTAATTAACCACTGGGCTTTATATTTGCAATTGGAGACTGCCTTTGTCTCTTCTTCCTAGATGTGTAAGATGACACCAGCACCACACAGGGCCCTTTTTTTCCTATCCAAACCTGCCTGTCCTTATATACTAGATACAGATGAGGGCATGTATCTAACCACCTTCATACTTTGCAGACTGGGGACTTTCACACTTCCCTTCAGCTACAACACAAGGGAGTCCCCTGAAATTTTGTTCCTGGAGCCTCAGCAAATGCTAAGGGACAGTATAAGAGGCAAATTGTGGGGCCTGCCATGTAATGGGGAAATTGGTGGAAATCATAGTTCCTTTTCTACAAATGGAAATACTGCTCCCTCAGAGAAATTATGTGGTTGTGTACATGCTGAGGAGCCTTTAGATCAGGGTCTGAAACACCACCTCTCACTTTCTTCATCCCACCTGATGAAGAGTTCTGTAGAGCTTGAAAGCTGGCATACTGCCTTATTTTTTGCGGTTGGGCATAATAAAAGATGTTACATGGATTTTGCTTTGGAGTGACATGGAGACTTACACTTTTGTCAATGAAGATACATAACTGATGGGGTGTTTCTTGTGGAGAAGTGGGGGGAGGCTTTGAATTGAACTGGAAGTGATACCGGCCTTCCTCCCAGGATTATTGTAACAGATCCCCTCTGTGCCATGAAGCTTGCTGGGTGACCTTGGCCCATTCGCTTTTTTAGCATAACCTACCTCACAGGTTGTGAGGATAAAATGGAGGAGGGGAGGAAAATGTAGACCACCCTGAGTTCCTTTGAAGAAAGGTGAGATAAACAAGTGTACTGAAATCATAAAAAACACAATCCTTGCTTCCATCTCTCACCATGTAGGTGGGACTTTCTATTCATGTCATTCTCTTCCTAAGTGCTCAAATCCATCACCTCCATAGGGGAATGGTACCTTGTGTAAACCTTTAAGTAATCTGCCTTCATCCATTACTGAGGATTGACCTGGACTGAGGGTTTTTCCCAGGGAATGGTTGGTGGAGCAAAGTTGGTGTATCATAGAGTGTCCCACAAAGTCTGATCAGGGCCTCTGTGGGAGCTCTGCTTGGGAACTTTATGTACGCTGTCTTGAGTTCCATAGTGAAGACAGGCAGGATATCAGTGTAACAAGTCCTGCTTTGCTGAATGACCACAGACATACCTTTTGGGTTGATCCTGATCCTGTATACTGACCTATCTTTCTCAGAATAAAGCCATAGGAGTGCTTGTCCTTCCACATTCTGCTGTGCAGAGCAAAGCTATACGTTGCTGGACCTCCTGAGGGCACCTGGTATTTTTGGCCACTGTGTGACAGAGTGTTGGACTGGATGGGCCATTGGCCTGATCCAACATTGGCTTCTCTTATGTTCTTATGTTGAAATACCTGGTGTCCCAAGTGGCCACTGGAATGTGTTGGGATCAGTTGGCATCCTGTATGCAAACCCTAAATAAAGCCATACATGTTTTTCTTCATCTGAACATTAACTGCTGTTCAAGCCTCAGAATAAGTCTGTTGAAATGTAGAAGGGTGCGTGAGAGAGAAAGACAGAGCAGTTGTCAGTAGGATGAATATAACTGTGTGTGTATATGTGAAAGTGAGAGTGAAAACGAGTGTGCCTGTGAGAGAAAGCAGGAGGTCGTCTCTGTTCTCCTGCCAGCTGTTGATAATCTGTATTAACAACTATAAATGACTATAAAGCCAATGAGATGGTCGAAGTGTCCTCCCAAGAATCCCAGGAACATCCATAGAGATGGGAAAAGGCTACAGTCACTTTCCCTTACGTTGTCCATTTATATCTTGCCACATGCAGGACAAGGAAAAGCCCATCTGCCCCCAAATCTATGCCCTATGTCTTCCCATTGGTTGCTTGACCATTCTGTCAGGAATAGAATAGATAATCCCTCTAAACTGTGGAGTCCTCTGGGCAAAAATTCTACTTTGTGGGCTACTGGCATTAAAGTTGTGAGCAAGTGATTTGGCTACTGCATAAATTAGTTTGCTCTGGAGACATCCTTCCTGAACTAAGACAAAAATGTGTGAGCTGGAGGCTAAAAAACTGTAAGCTAGCTCACTCTAACTCAGCTTAGAGGGAACACAGATATAGAGATAGAGATATATTTGTGATAGGAGTCCCCAACCTTGTTGAGCTTGCAAATGCTATTGGAAATTTGAGAACTGGGAATAGGTACCACCACAAAATGGCTATTGGTAAGGGGGATACAGCCCACCATAAAATGGCTGCCAATCACAGAATGCTGGCTAGTTCTAACCCAAGCCTCATATGCTGATGGGGGCAGCTGTTTTTAAATGAAAGTTCCCATCTGTGTCGCGTGGGCTCTCCTGAACCGAACCACTGCCTGCTTCACTGAGATGGAGGAAGGGCAGAATAGGCCTTTGTGATGCTTTTGGAATGATGTCGGCAGATGTCACGGTGCCTGGAGTCACTGGTCTGTGATCTCCAGTGCATATTTTGGATGACAGCCCATCTTTAGGAGGAATCCTGTTTTGTTCAAAAGCACTTATGCCATCTCTGTGAGGTACCTGAGAGGGGGGATGGGAGAGGCCCAGCTGAACATTATCAGTGTTTGAGTTTTCTACACAGGGGTGGGGAGAGCACATCCTTGAAGAGGATAATAACCAAAAAAATGAGTCCAGCTTCACCCAAGTAAGTCAACATCAAAGCAAACAGAACTCGAGTCCTAGGAAGCATCTGATTTGACCACAGGCGTACCTCACTCCCACCACACCTCCTCCTGTTTGGCTGTTCTGTATGGTTGGGTTTGGCAAGGCAATGCTTCCCTCAAGGAGGCAGCCCGTCTGTTAAAACCCATTAGCCAAAATCACCCGCGTCGCCTGGCAAGCTGCCTCTCCACGTTGCTCTTTGAGCATGAAATGGGTGACGTGGCAAGAAAGTCAGCAGGGGGAAGAGATAAGGATCAGTCAGGCAAAAGCAGCTGCAAACAAAGGAGTGACTTCATGCAGGCCGGGAGCACAAAGAGGGAGGATGGAAGGGAAGGGGAAGCGAATGGCAAGGGGCTGCAGCCTGCCCCTTTCCAGATATAGCTGGGGAGATGGATATCATCCAGCGCCTGGTAAACTTTTAGTAGAGAATTGGTTTTTGAATTTTAGCCTACTTAATCCTTAAGGGTCTGATAGTATACAAATAACGCTTGTAATCATTTAACTTTGATATGAGGTACGTGAGAACTTCTCCACCCTCCAGCTGTTGCAATGTTTGCTAAAGTAGTATGACTGGTGCTTGGTTCTTTTAGGGTTTTTTTGGTAGTACAAGTGTGAAACTACTTCCTGTGCATGGCTGTGTATGCTTGATCTTGTTCATTGCATCAACATATTAAAACAGTACGACTGTGTGCGTCATCAGCCTATCACCCCACCTCAAACAAAAGGATGTTGTGCTATTGCTTCCACAGTTGAGAGGCGACAGATGATAGCATGATAGCAGGGTCTCGGTTAATTACTCTCAGCATTCCACAGTTAATAAGGGTACATCTGCCCATCTATCTCCAATTTTGATATATTTATTTCTTTCACTATGTTCCCCCCCCCCCCCCAAATTAAACCCAAACAAATGGTGACCATATAAACTAAGCTTGTTATTCCAATTTGGTCTTTGCATCTGTTAAGCACCTATTTATCATGCTTATGCTAAGTTGCTGCTCACCCTCTACCTATATGTATGGACTGGTAACTTCCATTTCAATGTATCTGAAGAAGCATGCATGCACATAAAAGCTTATACCTTGAATAATACTTGTTAAAGGTGCTTCTGGACTCAAACTTTGTTCTGCTGCTTCAGACCAACATGGCAACCCACGTGAATCTATCTGACTGAGACTGAGGCCCTTTTCACTTGCAGCTCTAACCTGGATTTTTATCATTGTTGGCTCAGTTTCGAGTAAAGAGATACAGGGACGGGGTTTCATACAGCGGATTTCCTTCCATTAATGAGCCATCTCTGAAGCGCTGTGGTAATTTAAAACAGTGCAGCTTCCCCCCTCCCCTTTTCACCACCCGATCATCCTTTGACTTTAAAAAAAACGTCCTGAGTGCTGTAGTGCTATAGCAGTACCATTGAGATGCATTGACTCAATGGAGTCAGTGCATCTCAATGGTACTGCTATAGCTCTCACCTTAGAATGTTAAAAAAAATGTCAGAGGAAGATTGCACAGCAAAAAGGGGCAGGGGGAGTGGCATTGTAGGAAGCTGTATGGACATTTTAAACAGTGCACCACAGTGATTCAGAAGTGCAACGAAGGGGTTGAAAAGGGAAAAAAGCAGTTTCCCTCAAAAGTGATTCAACTACACTTTACTAACCCAACACAAGTGGGTTTGTATGAACAGGTAAATAAATTCCACTAGCAGCCAGTTACTAAAATGGGTTTGTCTGAAATGACAGGAAAAAAATCATTAGCAACCAGTTATTAAAATGGAATACAAAGGCAGTTTGAAAAGGCTCTCAGTAAGCCAACAATAAATACTCTTGGGGGGGGGGGACACACGACCAAATATGCTTACGTGTACTAAGTTAAAAACAAGATTTCTCACACTTCAGCATCCAGGAAGGTTGGCAGAAGAGGTGATTCTTTAGGATGCTGACTTGTGTTTCATTACCAAGCTTAATTAAATCCAGTATCTGAAATGAGAACGATTTAAAACTTTAACTCACAGGTTTCCGAGCTGCACTGAAGTGACCCTTCGGCAACATCCATAATATTTGTACCCCTGCTTTTTTTATACTTAAGACAGGCTTATTTCATATGACGTGCCTCAAAGCAGACGGACAGTGCCATGATTCAGAGCAAGCAGTATTTCCCTCACTGGGTGTTTCTTTCTGCAGGCTCAAGAACCTCACCCAGCACTGATGTTGAAATGTGTTCTTCTCCTTCTATGCTGCCCTGAACCACTGAAAGCTCCTTGAAAGGGAATTTGTAATCTTAAATTCAGCAAGGCGCTTCCTGTTTTATCAAGACAGAAACCACTTTTTAAAAAAAAAAAAAAAAGGAAAGGGGAAAGTATTGCTTGCTGAACTCTCCTTGTCTGCCTGCTAACTAGGACATGCAGCGTGTTTGCTAATATCTGAAAGTGTAAAGTCTCAGAAACCTAGAGATGTGCTGTACATTTCTCACTCCAGTTGTCAGTATGGATGTTTATTCCCCACTTTTTTTCCTGAAGGGCAGCCAAAGCTGCTCACAACTGTGTTTCCCGTCTTCCGTTTTGTTCTCATAACAACAACGCTGTGAGGTAGGCTAGGCTGGGCAGGCACAGGATCCCCCAGACAAGCTTCTAGGGCAGAGTGGGGATTCATATCCAGGTCTCTCAGGTCCTAGTCCGATGCTCCCAACGACTGCACCATGCTGGCTCTTTGGACTCAAGCGGTGGAGTGTGTGTGAAAGCACTGCTGGATAGATCAGATGGGTAAAGTCAGGGCTGTTTTTGGGCAGGAATGCACAGGAACAGAGTTCCGGCTAGCTTCCAAGTTGGCCACGCCTACAGCCTCCCCCCTCTTGGGTTCCCCAGGTGGCTCACAAACCACAGGGCGCCTGGGGAGGCCAAGCCGATCCAGGGAGGGAAGGCAGTTTAAACTGCCTTCCTTCCCTCGGGTTCCCCAGGTGCCCCGCAGCAGTGGGGCACCTGGGGAAGCTGATCCTGGGAGGGAGCTGCACTGCCAGGGGTGTGGCCTAATATGCTAATGAGTTTCTGTTGTTGGGTGTGGCCTATTATGCTAATGAGTTCCTGCTGGGCTTTTTCTACAAAAAAAAGCCCTGGGTATAGTAATGAATATTTCCCAGTGAACTGCACAGACTCATTAGAAACTCAGCTAATATGGGATTTAAAGGAACATCCCTGCTGGAAAACCACACCTGTATGGAAAATGCATTTCTTTATATCAAGTCATATGCTTTTGTGGAGGATTGGAACTGAGGCTGATGGTTCTCCAAACATTACAAACACAGTGCCTCTGCCCATCACTTTTAAGTATTATCCCAAGTACACTACCTGCACCTGCCTAGGATGACTATCAATTGTATTTATGTAAATTATGGCCTATTAATAGGTTGCTGAGCCAGGGGTTTCCTCACTCTGGCCTCTGCAGCCAGCTTTGCTGAGCGAGTTGCACACCTTAGTTACGCTGCCTTACGTTCAAGGCAGGCATTTGTTTGTCTGAGCAGTTCTGCCTGTCAGGGGGCTCATTAAGTAACTTTAGCAAGCCCCATCAGTCAACAGAAATGTTCCTTACTCAAGGTAGGGAAGGGAATTAATAATCCGGGGGATTAGGATTTCAGGTAAGAGGGCCTCAGAAATGGAGGGAGCAAACCCCAGCAGAATCTTATGCCCGAGGCCGTGGAATGTTTTAATTATTTATTTAGGAGAAAATTATGCCACCTCTCCAGGGAACCTTCCCTAAGGAGCTTATAATGTAAATCATAATAAAAACACAAAACGTTAGCAGTTGTTAATTAAAACCTAACATTAAAAAACCAGGTCAGAGCATGAGAACAAACCATTGGTGTGGTGATGGTCACAAGCATAGATGAAAAAGGGTTAGACAGGTTGATGGAGGGTCAATCAGTCACTATTAGGTATGGGGAATAAAAGAAACTTCCATATTTAAAAGTAGTAAACCTCCAAAACCCAGTGTTAGGAAACAACAGCGGGGGCAGACCTCGCTTGTGTGCCCTGTTTGTGTGTCCTCCAAGAAGAGTGTTTCACATAAATGAGATTAGATAAGGAGCCACTACTGAGAAAGCCCTGCTTTTGGTAGACACCTCCCTCACCTCTGATGGTGAGGAGGGTACAGAGAAAGGCATTCGTGAGGAAGGTCTTAGTTTGTGGGCTGAACAGTGTCGGGGCAAGGTGATCCTCCAAGTGACTTCAATGACTTTAGCTGGATCTCTGCTTACAGACACAAATGCATGGGAAAAACATTCTGCTGAAAGTTGTTTTGGAGGCATAGAGATGTCTTTGAACAAACATGCTGTTTTCAAATCAGGGTAGTTCTAAGAGGCCCATTAATGAATAGTGTGATACAAAAGGCTCTGTCGGTATGAACTTGCTTCGAGCTGTTCTTATGTACATTGCTTCGCGAATATCAGCTATGCGCAGCTGGAACGGAGAGATGAAATGTTTTCTTCCACCTCTGATTCTGGCTCTCTGTGTGAGTAATGTTATCGAATTTTGATCAGAACTGTCTCGAGGTTTTTCCTCCTGAAAATCCATGCTGTGCAAGTGCCTTTTCAAACAATTTAAAGTAAAACAAAGTGGACCTTGAAGGCCAGAAGCCTGAATAGGTGCCTGGCCAGGTATACATAATGTTATGGTTGTCCCCAGACCCCTCCCCCTCCTTTCTCCCTTATCACTTAGGTATAAAATCAAGAAAGTTAAAGAGAAAAGCAGATTGTGATCGTTTATCACATTTGTATAACCCCCCCCCTATGATTTCTCCAAAGAGCTTTGGATAGCTTACATAGGGTTCCCCCCATTTTGTCCTCACAGGTGCCGTATGAGGTAGGTTAGGCTGAATGACAAGCCCCAGGGACACTTAGTGACCATCATTGCTGAGTGGGGATTTGAAATCACTTCTCTTTCTAAAAGTCCAGCTCTCTTGCCACATCATCATACTGGTGTATGGTGCGAGCTTGCCATTTTCATTCCTTGTACTTTGCCTGTTGCTATTGGATGCTTTAGGAAATAATACTGTTGATGGCACGGCTGGTTAAGGTTCTCAGACTTATGACAAATCCAGCCTCCTCAGATCAAACAAAGAGGTTTTCTCCACCCCATTGTAAACATCAGAGAAAGCCAAGATGACAGGCAGGTTGGCACTTGGCTGTGCTTATGCTGATCTTCTTGGCCCCATGCCTATGGTAAATGAAAAAGAAACTTGGCAAAGCCACAGGAGCCCATAAGATGCTTTTAGCCCGCCTCCCCTGGGGTAGTTTCCTGGATGCAAGATGTGGGGAAGTCCCTAATACCCCCAACATACACAGTTAAGTCAAGTTGAGGGATGATTTAGACTGAGCTATTACCAGGGAAAGGAGCAGATGCATGGATTAAATTTGCAAATTACCACAACAGTGATTCTGAGATAGCTGTTCTTCAACAGCAAAGCACTCTGTGCTACTACAGCCACAACCCCTTGGTTATTCCAACTTCACTGTGATCCAGTATCCCATGTGAAAGCCATTGTGGTATAGGGATTAGGCAAGGAGGCCCAGCTTTAAATCCTCACGCTACATGAAGCTCACTTGGGAGTCCTTGGGCCAACCAATCTCTGTCAGCATAATTTACCTCACAGGCTTGTTGTGAGGATAAAAAGGTGTCAGTAGGCCCTCCTCTCACTGAGGGGAAGTTTATAAACAAAAAAGCCATAAATACCCTTCCTAACTTCTATGTATTAATGCAAATATCAAGGCGCAATACCCTGCCTGGCACAAAATGATGTGAAAATGATTCCAAGCCTGGGATCAGAGTGCAAGGCACAGCCTGGCCTAAATGGACACAAAATGGGTGCCAGCCAGAGAATGCCAACCAGCCAAAAAAAAAAGCCTGGACATATTTAGAAAGTGTGTGAAAGAGCATCTGACTCCCCTGATGTAGCCAGTCCTCCAAGAGCTTACAGTAGCCCCTGTAAGAAGAGCTCTGTAAGCTCTTGGAGGGTTGGCATCAGGGGTGTGTGTCCTAATATGCAAAGGAGCTCCTGCTATGAAATGAGCCCTGCATACGTATCAGCATAGCCCCAGGTAGCATTTTACCCCATATCAAGTGCACCAAGCCACCAGTGCCATGTGTATGTGTTCTTGAAGTCATACCCTCACGCCCCCATTTGCATGTGGGCATTTTCATCTTCTCCATGAAACACTGGTTGTTTTGCTGCTGTCTCCACAGCCTCTTTGTTTAGATTGGTAAATATCACCTTTTCCAAAATCACTTTCTCCCTGCTCCTCCCTATTTTTCTCTTAGCTAGCTTTGTATGTGTTTTATGTGTTATTTGTGTGTATGTTTTGCCTTTTTATTCTCTTTCAATAAGAACCTTTCTAGTTGAATATCTTTCTAGTTGAATATCTGACTGGTTTATTTCAAGAGTTCTTTAAGGGAACAATTCCCGTAAACATTGGTGGAGATCCTGCCTCTTGCTCTGACTTCTTTCAGCTAATTTCCCCAATTAATTAGGAGACGGCCAATTTGGATAACAAAGGGGACAGCTGCCCTGAGCCCCTTAGAGAAAGATAAAATAAATATGAGAGTGACTTCTTTCAAGACAGCAGTCGTACTGTTTATTTCCTTGATCAGTTGATCTATCATGAGGAAAGAGGTGTGTGAAAGGGCCACTGGTCTTGCCAGCAGTTGCTTCTTCAACTTGCTTAAATCGCTCCTTGAGAATCAAAAATAGTCTGAGGTTGGGGCAGGGTGGGGGTAGTTAACCCTGTCCCCTGCGCTGTATTCCTGATGTGAAATGGTCGATGGAGATGCTCTTTGCCACATTGTTGTAAGTGTCTAGGTATCTACATAGTCACCTGTACATTTGCCCTGCAGGGGCAAATAGTACCTCCTGGCTCTGTTTCAGTTTGGAAGAGCAGCATGGGGGGGGGGGGGGTGTCTCAGCCCTCACTATCCTGCTGTAAATCAAGGTGTTGTAGCCCTGAATTTT
Source organism: Lepidodactylus listeri (assembly GCA_029233225.1). Classification (NCBI taxonomy): domain Eukaryota; kingdom Metazoa; phylum Chordata; class Lepidosauria; order Squamata; family Gekkonidae; genus Lepidodactylus; species Lepidodactylus listeri. The sequence goes on from JARCFY010000008.1 coordinate 28,804,319, forward strand.
AGAGAGAAAAACTACTGGGAGTGCCATTTGTGAAACACCTAGTGTTGCATCTATTTTAACCGTAACGTCAAAGTGGCCTCAGCGTCCCTTTGAAAACTCTGTATTTTGGGGACAGATCAAGCCATGTTACTGTGTCTGTAGCAGTACAGAAGAGCAAGAGTCTGGTAGCACCTTAAAAACTGACAAAATTTCTGGCAGGGTATGAGCTTTCGTAAGTCACTGCTCACTTCTTCACTTTGGGGATATCTTCCAGTACTGTGCTGTGTTTAGAGACTTGGAATGGGGAAATCTTTGTTCAAGTCCCATCTCCTTCAGCCATGATGCCTAGGTGGTCAGTATGTCACAGGTTAACATACCTTAAATCGTTATTCTGATAATAAACTGGGATGACTCCATGTTTCACAGATTTCAGTGGATTTAGAAGGGTGTGCCAGATGGAAGTAATGAATCCTGGTTTGTGCATAAACCCCAGTTTGTTCTCTTCTTCTTATCTCTCCAATCTCCCCGAAGGTAGGATAATCCCCCCTATGCTGTTTTCTGTAACCACACAGACACAACGGGGTAATGCCGCTAAATGAACTGTGTGTAAATTTAGACATCACAGAAAATGATAACAGCTGCAAACCTTAAAAACTAGTTTTGTGAGCCATCTGCATTCAGACATTACAGGTAACTGCCGTCTGAGAAAAACCACACTTTATTGTAAATTCTGGATGTATTCGATACATTCTGCAGACATTTCTGATCAACCCAACTATCTGATGTTCTCCAGAGTGTATTTTACTGTAAAAGAAGGCTTACGATCCCCAGTGTGGTACCAATGGTCATGATGGTGCTTACCAGTGAGTTTCCTGGCATCTGCCTTCCCCTTCCCCTAAGCATCTGTTCCCTAAAGCAGATGGCCACTCCTAGCTTTCCTCTGTCTCAATGGAGCAGGAGGCTCTTCAGAAGAGCTCCACTCTATGGCAGCCATTTTTGGTGGCACCTGCTACCTTTTGTCAAAATTCCAGAAGTTCCACGTGTTCAGTGAGGTTGGGCTCCCCGACTCTAAGGGTGCGTTCACACTTGCAGATTTGAGCTTGCTGCAGCCGGCTCCAATCTGCACGTTTACACTGTAACTGCTGGCTCTCGTCCCCAGCCGTCACTCAGGTGCGACAAAGTGTCTGAAATCCAAGACGAGCTCCCCTGCTGGTCTCAGCTGTCCTCTTCTGCCTGCAGCCGCATTTGTGTGCTGTGTAAACGCTGAGCTGTCTCCGAGGCACTTCCGAGTAACCTCCCCCCTCCCCTCCCCGCGGAAGCCTCTGGCTTCCGCTTTTCGTCCGCCATTTTTTTTTGCATTTTGCAAGATTCGCATGAGCGCCCATACGAACCTACATTTAAAGGACAGATGTGCAAATGGAGGCTAGTTCTACCATGTACATGAGTTTGCGGTCACGATGAGGCTATTTTCGGGTTGAAATATCACAGCGTTTTCAAGTGCCTAAAGGAAGCAGTGATTTGGTCCGATGGTGCTGGGCATGTGCGAAAATTCCCCCCCCCATCCGCCTGCATAAGCATTTATGCGCATGCGCAAGCGGCAAAAAACAAACAAACAAACCCAACCCCCCCCCCCCCATCGTTAGTGTGAACGTGGGGGAGCCGCTTGAAGGCGACACGAGGAGAGGTTAGTGTGATCATGATTTTACGGAACCAGCCGTTTGCAGCCGGCTCCAGCACTCCAGTGTGAACACAGCCTAAGTGAAAGCTGTTTGTTCGAGCTAATGAAGTCTTGAGATGCTGGCATGAGAGAAGGGCATACACTGAAGCAGCAGGCAGTTCTTGAGGAAAGAATGCAGAGTGGGGGTTCAGTCTAATTGACGCTCTCCGGTACAAAATCATAGCAAAGGAAAGTTCTAGACCGAAACTTCAAAGTGATAAAATCTCTGAGCTTGGCATGGAGACCTTTGGGGCTTATTAGATGTCCCAAAGAAACGTGTAATACAATTCTTGGTCCTGGCAGCTAAATATAAATGTATTGATTTGCATTCATGCTGCAAGCGTTTTCTAAATAAAACATAGCTGAACTGGCAGCAATTTGACAGTGAAGCTGTAGATGTCTATATGATCTGGGTGTCCTTTTCCAATATACCGACTTTAGGAGGCAGATTTGGGAAAAACGGACGCTTGTTAATTTGGGAGGTGTATATAATCAGGATTGTTCTTCCACTTCCCCTGTGCCATGTCTGAGATGTAAAGGCAGCAAGCATCAACAGCAGTATCATGACTAACAACAGAATATCCGCAGTGTGAACATTTTTCAGGATTTTTGATCTGTGATTCCCCCCCTCTATTGATTGGGTTGCAACTTGGAGAATACTGGATGTGGCAGCACAAATCTGAACATCACCCTTCTGAGTATCTTGTTTAATTGTACTTCTCCAAGGGCTCGTTTTCAGTCCCTGGTAACTCCAGTTTAAAGGATCAGCTAGTAGGTGATGTGAAATACCTCTCTGCCTGAGACCCTGGAGAGCTGCTGCCAGTCAGAGTAGATAATACTGATCTTGATAGACGATAGTATAAGGAAGTTTCATGTGTTTCTTCTCCATCAGCAGAAACTATTGACTTTTGGTTGGGCTGGGTTTATAAAGGCAACTGCAGCTCAATGTCAGTCTCATAAACAAGTTGTCAAAAACTGCTTACTTGCCCAGAAACAAGTTTCCAACTTTTCTGCCTGCACATAGCTAAGAACCACTTTCCAGAAATACTCCTTGCCTAGTCACCTAGAGGCAGTTGTCATTCACCAGGAGTTACTATTTTCAAGCAGGGATAGATGAGGCCTCACACAAAATTGATAGTTACTGGGAGCGGAGCCTTTTCAGTGGTTGCCCCAACATGTGTGTTTGCCCGGGATATATTGCCACATTTATTGATTTCATCTGGGATCTGTGTATCCGTTGAAGCCTATTCTCTTGCATTGGTTATTTGGTGAGCTCATGCAAGAAGTATAACTGATGAACTGCTTTTGCTGCTGCTGTATTTCTCCTTGATTTTATGATTGTATTGCTGGATTGTCTGTGAATGGGTGTTTGTAATGGGGGGATGTCAACTGTTTTGTATTAAAGTTGATGCAGTGGTTACAGTGCCAGACTAGGATACAGGAGACGCAGGTTTGAATACGCACTCTGCCTAACTTGCCTCACAGAGTTTGTTGTTGTGCGGATAATATGGAAGATGGGAGAATGCTGTTGTAATCTGCTTTGGCTTCTCATTACGGAAAGAAGCTGGATATAAATATCTAAATAAATTTGTCCATTCATTTGGGGTTATTTCAGTAAGAGATGACCTAAAGCAAGGGTCTCCAGCCTTTTTGAGCTTGTGGGCACCTTTGGAATTCTGACACGGGGTGTGGGTGCAACCACACAATGGCTGCCACAAGAGGTGGAGCCAAACCACAAAATGTCAGGGAGTAAGTTTATATCTCTAGCAGTAACTCTTCAACATTTCAGGCAGAAGCTGTGCTTTGGGATGCCTTTAAAATGAAAATGTTTAAAAATATTTGCTTGCATACATGCAGCTTATCTTTGGTCACACTGTCAAAATCCTTGTGCTGTGGTGTCAAACTGCTACTGAAGCAACTTTTTAAAAAAAAAATCCACACAGCCAATCAGATCTCCATTGGCCAGTAAGAAATCTGAATGTGCAAAAGGCTCACCTGGTTCCACCAGGTGGTGGGGAGAGAAGCAACTGTCTTCCAGTTTACTAAAAGCATCCCCCCCCGGCTGGTTCTTTATGGCTTCAGAAACCTGAAAACCAAATATACCTAATAATCCCCCATCCCAGCTGATATAACTCCCATGAGTGGGGATCATCCAAAAAGGATTTATGGACTGGTTTTCTGTCAGGATTTGTTTTGAAGAGAGTCATTCAGAATGTTAAGAAATAAGCTACTGAGTCGTATACGTTCCCAAGAGTTTCTGTTGTTATGAGCCTTTTGAAAGTGTCTCAGGTGGGAGGTGCATGCCACACACATTTTAAATAAATGGCCTTTGATAACTCAGTTGTGTGGTTTGTTTTCATTTTGGTTTATTGTTATCCTATCCTTCCTCCAGGGAGCTCAGGGTGGCATTAAATGGCTTTCCTCTCCCATTTTATCCTTGCAGCTCTGTGAGATTGGCTGGACTAAGGGCTCAGGGTGGTGAGATGACTGAAGTTCTGTAAATGGAACTCCCAGCAGGTATCTATATATCTAATAGCCAAGGCGCCCCCTGCGTGCGGATATCTAAATCCGCACATTGGGGGCACCTAGGGGGCAAAGAGATTTTTCTGCACACTTGGGGGGCTCCCCAGGTGTGCAGAAAAATCCGAAAAGTTAAAAAAAATATTCGGGGTATACTTAAATCCCCCCCAAAGTAAAACAGCGTTCCCTGTGCATGCGCAGAGAATGCTCTGGGAACCAACTGTTGCTGCCATTGGGGGGGGGGGGAGAAGACTTGGCAGGCTGGCCTCGCCACCACTGGGGGGGGGAAAGAGAGAAGGATTGGCGGGCTGGCCCCACCACAGCTGCTGGGGGGGAGGGAAAAGGATTGGTGGGCCAGCCTCACCGCTGGCGCTGGGGTGGAGGGAGAAGGCTTGGTGGGCCAGCCTCGCCGCCGCCACTGTGGGGGGAGGTGTAAGGGCTCACCTGCTACTGCTTCCTCCTCCTCTGGAGCTCCTCCGGGTTCAGTGGGCCCTGAGCTGTGGGGAATACTCCCCCACCATGAGTATTGCGGGTCCCACTTCTTGTTTTTCTCTAAAAACCAGTGAGGTTCTGATTCCAGCCAAGGGGGTGGGGTGTTAAGATGTCCCACCCCCCTGTGCCATTTTTCTGACTTGGAGTAAACATATAACTACTGGTGGAAAAGTAGTATGGGGGGGGGTAGGATTAAACTTCCCTCTCTGCCACTGATCCAGTAAGAACTAGATACCATGCATGCCTTATTTTTAAAGGGAAAATGTTGGGAACTGTGTTCACAGAGCTCTCAGTGGCTTGTCCAGTTGAACCCTAAGACTGAATTCACTTTTGCTCACTTAAAAATGCTCTTCAACCCCTCTCCCTTCTCTACTAGTGTGAAAAATTTGAACAGCCATTTAAAATGTACGTTTGCCAGGTTTCTGAATTGATTTGTTGGCAGAAGGGTTGACATTTTGACTTTCCTGGGCTTTAGTTGAAGTCTGATTTGAGTCTCAGAGAGAATTTATTTATCATCCACCTTTCCGGTTGAGACTCAGGACAAGTGACAAAATTGTAAAGGCAGTCGAGACTGGCAAAGTAAATACAATAAACACTGCATTAAAACCAGCTCACACAAAGGACAACTGAAGTAAAAAACTGTATAATGTGTCCAACAAACCACATTTTGCAGTGAAATAAAGTCTAATACATCCAATAAACATAGCATGAAGAGTGAGGGGGGAAATCTACAGTTTCCACAGGCAGTTAAATTTGCAGCCCTTTTACATTTTGAGAATGTGCCCTGCTGCACAGTTCCCTTTTAATGCATCTCTGAGGCCTAAGGTCAGCCAGCAATCTTTATGACTGGAGAGCTTCAGGGCTGTAAATTCAGGACAGGCAAAATAATGAACTTCTTCACACATGTAGAGATGCAAAAGTCCAGCAAAAGAAAAAAAATGAAATTTTTGGGGTGGAATTTTTTTTTCGGAGCAGGGGACTTTCTGAGGAAATTTGTGAATACTGGTGGGGTGACCTTGCTATGAAATATTTTCTCTCTCAGAATGAATGACATGTTTTTAAGGCAAGATTTTGCTCATTCAAAATGTATAGCATGAACAATTTTTATGTAAGACAATCATCCGCCATTAAATAAGTCCTGTGTGTGCTATAGACATACACAGTGCCTTTTTAAGACAGTATTTATTGTTTAAATGTGTGTTGATTTTGGCAACAATTCTTATACTGTAAGATGTTTGATGATAATACTTTATTATTATCCAACATATGCTGATGATAATTCCAGATATAATTCCAGTGGATCCAGACTGAGTATAGAAAAACCATTCAGGTTAGTCTTTAAGGTGCGCCTACATGTATATGTGGCCTGCTTGGTTAAGGGGAAAATGTAAGGCAGTAACTCTAGCAGGCATCTTTAGAAAGCTGTGTTTGGTGAGGGTGTTGTGTAGAACACACATGCTGTGTGCCCAAGGTCTTGGGCTCTTTTCCTGATTCCCAGTTAGCAGGTATTGGATGAAAATTCTCCGCCTGAGAACTTTGCTGCTCCCTGTCAGCTCTTAGCTTGATTGACCGAGGGCAACGTCACATATCCTATGCTTATGTTCTAGCCAAGGAGGGAGACTTTAAAACAGATGATTGTATCTCAGGTGAGCTGAGCTGGTTTTCCAGAGGGGCAGAGTGCAATTGCTGCACTATTTAACATTATTCCATGTTGCTATGTTGCACTGAGCAACGTATTAACATTTGCAAAACGTGACTTTTTTTGCTGATGGTTTTGATGTTTCTTCCGGTGTCTGCGTTCACACTGCATGTCTTTCTCTCTTTTCCTCTGAACTTCCAGGTAACATGGTTGAATGGTGTTTGCCACAAGACATTGATTTGGAAGGCGTCGAGTTCAAGTCTATGGCCAGCGGGTCCCATAAAATTCAGTCAGATTTCATGTGAGTGAGCTGCTTGTTGGCATCCCATAGTTCTGCTGCACTGCACATTTCATTTCATTGTCCAGAAAGAACTAGCCAGCCATCGCTAGTTAAGTACAAGGGGTTATCATTACACTAGACTAGCAAAATGTCCAGTGTTATGATATGGGTGTGGAAGGAGGGCCTGTATATTGCAGGACAATTTAGGAATGCTCTATGTCCAGAGGGAACTTGTGCCTTCTGCGTGACCCCGGTGGTGGTAGCCGGGCTTCCCAGTGGCAGTGATGGTGGGTAGATGGGAAGACCCCGGACTTCCTTGGTGGTCTCCCATCCGAGTAAAAGCCAGCACCGACCCTGCTTAGTTTCTGAGATCTGATGAGATCAAGGAAGCTTGGTAGATAAGAGAAGGTAAAGGAGGACGACTGGAAAGGAGCTAAAACTGTTCTTTGTTCCTGGTGACTCCAGTGCTTATGGTGAGGAGCGGGTCTTGTCCCCTCATGTGTTACTCACATTACATTCCTTGGTTATGTTTGTTGAATGGAATGTTGGGATCTTCTGTGTAGAGGAATGTTTCTCTCTTTTTATAAAAAGGAAGTTTGTCAGTTCAGGAGAGGGTTTGTCTACAGAGGAGCCCTGCTTTATCTGTACTTTCCCCCCTTTACCTCCTAACCTACTTGCATTTCATATGATCTTCCTTTTCAGTTACTTCCGGAAGGGCCTTTGCTTTGGCTTGGCCTGTTTTGCCAACATGCCTGTCGAAAGCGAGCTGGAAAGAGGCGCCCGCATGAAGTCTGTGGGGATTCTTTCGCCTTCCTACACCCTGTTATATAGATATATGCACTTCCTAGAGAACCAGGTCAGGTATGTTACCGGAAAAGGGGAAGAGTGGGGAGGATGTTTTTTTCTCTAGTATAAATGGTTGGACTACAATTTCCAGTCTTTTTTGGGTAGCTGTTTTGGTTTTTTTCTAGATGTACAATCAGTTTTGGATTTATTAGCTATGAGGTAATTTGGCAGCTCATTTTGCAAGAATTTACTTATTTATTTATTTATTTTCCTATTTATTCCCCGCCCTCCCTGCCTACGCAGGCCCAGGGCAGCTTACATAAAGTAAATACAAATTAACCATAAAACATCTTAAAACAACAATGTACCATAAGCCATCTAAAAACAGTTCATTCAAACAATGTAATATTAAAGTGCTAGCAGTATTGTGTTTTTTGGTATCATAAGATGGCGTTACCTCACGGGTGCCATCCATAATGTAGCGAAATGCTCAGCTTACTGGTCTTCCCAAAATATCGGCTAGCATAGGCTGTCGGGAGCAAACCCAGGAACCAGGCTCTATAGGTTTCAGTTGTTATCAGTGGACACTTCCCTATTGTGGTATTTATTTCACAGACTGGATCCAGCTATTCAGGACACGTGAACCCTCCCAAAACCCACTTTTGCATGAAACTTCAGCCCATGCTTATTTTATTATATTATTCATATTCCGCTTTTCTCCCTGACCAGGGACCCAAAGTGACTTTTCACACTGTTCAGCCCTCTTCAACTTAGTCTACACAACCACTGCCTTGTGAGGGTAGGTTAGGCTGAGAGACTGTGATGGGTTCAAGGTTACCCGGTTGGCTTCCATGATTGAGTGAGGGATTCCAACCTGCTTGTCCCAGGTCCTAATCCTCTGTTCTAACCACTACACCACACCAGCCCTCCTGTCTCCTCACAGTTAATATGGGTGACTAGGATAATGTCATTTGCACGGCTTAATTTCTGCTGCCTACATGAGGGCGTCTGTGGTCAACAAGCTGTCCACTTTCCAGGGAACACTTCTGTAGCACCCATTTGGAAATGCATGTGGCTTTCAGTACTGGGTGTGAGCTAGCTTAAAGGGTCTCAGTTCCTAGATCCCACCTCTCGGCCTCGATTCCCCGCCTGAAAAAAATGTCAGTACTGACAAGTCAAGGATGGTTGTATGTGCTTAAGCAGATTTCTCTGCATAGAGCTCCTTCTGGCTGAGGAACTGTAAGCACAAGAACAGGTGCTGCCTTCTTCATACTCTTGGCAGCATCCTAGGATGAAATTATCTTGTATTATGGACTTCTTATTGTGTGTCTACCAGGAAAAAATAATGTTGAAGATACCTAAGAAAATATTGCATAGGGTGACACCCAAGAGTACCTGTATCTTTGTGCCCTGTGTCTTGCTGTAGCTGCGGTATAGGATAGGAACCGTGTGAGTAACAGGGAGGATGGAGGCAGGGCTGATACGAAGGTCTCCTGGCCCCAGAGAAGGAGAAGCATTCACTGCTGTTGCAGGCCAAGAATTGCCAGCCCGCTTGCTGAACAGAAGATCCCCTCCATGGATATGTTGTTAATGTGCCTTTTCTTTATCTGCCTCTCTTCCAGACACCAGCTAGAGATGCCAGGGCACTACTCTCACCTAGAAGCATTTTATGATGACAAGAAAGGGGTTCTCCCTGCTGGCAAGGGCACCCCTTGTTCTCAGCAACCCGTCCACTGGCTGCCTTCCATTCACAGATATATGTACCCTGAGATGAAGGTAAGAATTATATAGAGAATATTGGGGGTTTACTAGACTTTGCTTGGTTGTACAGTGCATTGGTGTTGCATGTTGGTCAAATTTGTGTAGAGAGGGCTTAGTTTTTGGCCAGGTCAGAGTTCCCAAAGTCTCTTGTATTCTGGTGATAGTAGCTCCTTATAAAATGCTGTCATATACAGCCAGAAGCAAGGCAGGTGTCTCACAGAAAAAATAGGTGCCCTTTCCAGTATATTCCTGTATTTAATTTGTCACGTTTGTACACTGGCCTTCTTCCAAGAAATTCAAAGCGATGCAGGGACTATCTAGGCTCACCTAACTTCAGAGATGAAATTATATCAGGTGCTTTTAGACAATTCCCTGAAGGAAGCCAGGTGTGTGGGGCTATACAGCCCGTGCTGGTCCTTCACCAGTTCCTGTCAGCAGTGTGGATCAGTGGAAGGTGAGGGCAGGCTGAGGCACACTGTATGCTTGGCACTGTAGGAATTGAAAGCATATTATGTCTTTTGCAGTATGCGTTTATGATTGGGCAAATTCAGGGACTCACATCAAGGAACATTTTATAAGCCGCCTGACCTTTACACACAAATATCCAACATAGATTGCCTATCACCAGGCAAATGTATTTAATTATAAAGTAAACATAAGTAGGTAAATAATAAGGTGTGCAAAATCGATAAGAGCGGTAATATGTTCCTCTTCTATGGTGCACAGTCCATGCAAATTTTAGGTTTTTTATGAGGTAAACTTCCTTCATGAGTACAAAGAGGTTGAAGCTTAGGGGTGGGTTTTTTTGTCCCTTCTGAATTCCAGAAAGTAATAAAACTGTGAAAGATACCAATAATGTATACAAATGGCAAAATAAAATTTCAGTAATCTTCTGTTTATTTCTCACTTACCTGCATGGAATTTTTCAAGGCCTATCAAAGAGCCACAGAAATTTCTCTTTGTCAGCAATTTCCCTCAGAAAAATTTCCTTCACAAGGTAGAACCTATAGGACCCATCCAGCTTTAGTGCACTGTCCCTTCCCTTCTTGGAGGTGCTGTTTTGCCACGAGAATTGTATTCCCACACACCCCTGCCCTCAGTCGGATCCATCTGGTTTTTTATTTTTTTATTAAAAAGAAGAAACTGAAATGGCCAGTTTTTAAGACTTTGTTGCCTGAAACTCATCACATATATCACAGGTGTGCATGTTCCAAACCTTGAATCACTCTGCCAGCAAGAACCTCATTCTTTTTAATGGGGTTTGTGGCAATGAGCTCTATGAAGAACGGGCTGCCCAGGAGTAACAAGATGCACAAATTATGCAGTCGAGTTTCCCGCATTTGGGGAAATCGCAGGGGTCAGCACACCTGGAGTGCAATGGATGAGCCTCACCCTGGGAAAACCTCCTTTGTGATCAAGGTGTCACTAATTCCCACTTCCCACTTTTTTTGCCCCTCTGGATGCAGATCACACATCCTGCAGGCTGTATGTCTCAGTTCATCAAGTTCTTTGGTGAGCAGATCCTCACCCTCTGGAAGTTCGCTCTCCTTCGCAAACGAATTTTGATATTTTCGCCGCCTCCTGTTGGTGTGGTCTGCTATAGAGGTATGAAACAGAATTGGGGGGGGGCAGGGAGGGTGCCATGGAAGGGGAGGCAGGGGAAATAATAATACAATTAACAGTGGTGTGGACAGTAGAAAAGAGATTTTCCTTCCTCTTTCAAAATACGACTTGGGTATTTTTCAAATAAATGTATGGGTAGTTGTTGCATGGCTATATCCAGTTCACCATATCATATCCTGGCCATATCCAATGCACTCAGAATTTATTTTTCTGGCCCTCAGTGGTCCTTCCAAATTTTATTCAAAGTGTCATAAACCCCTGCCCCCAAATTCCACTCAGAAAGAAAAGAGAATTACAACGTTATACCACAGAGCTGAGGAGATGTGACATCTCAGTCTCATTTGAGACTGATATCTCATCTGAGCCCTCTGGGGGAGGGCGGTTTATAAACTGAATCAATCAATCAGTCGCGCGCAAGCATAACTTTCAGGTGAGTGGGGGCCAGCATGCACTGGAGATTAATGGTACTGTTTTAATCAATTTAATTGATTGATTAAATATGATTATCTTTGCAATATGAGAAACATATAAAAACAATTTTGAAGAGAAGAAATGTGTCCTTATATTATTCAGATATGTCTTGCAACAGCCACAGTCTTAGAAGAGGCATTCCCTTATGTTTGAGCGAATAGGGGAATGCCTCTTCTAAAATGGCAGCTACCACCCAATGTTTTTGTAAGTACTTGTATTAAAAACAGGATTAAAAAAAAATCTGCTGCCCAACTAATAGGCAGAACCTTTTAAATCAATTAATTCAGGTCCCTTGGCATCCCCTCTCTACAGCTCACAGGTAAGCTGACAGGAGAAAGGGAAGGCACAAGAAAGATCCACCTTTACCTTCCACTGTTGCTGCATAGAACCCAACCCATAATAAATCCCCACTGGAATAAAAAGCAACATCTAATTTATCTGCTTTCTTCATTTATAGTCTTGCCGAGACAAGGTTGATCGCAAATCTTTTTTAAGAAATTGCAGTAAAAATAGGATGATGCATACTTTAAAAAAGTAAATGTAAAGGTTTCCCTTGCTCGAAAGCTACTCAAATCTGACTCTAAGGGGTGGTGCTCATCTCCATTTCCAAGCTGAAGAGCCAGCGTTGTCCAAAGACTTTTCCATGGTCATGTGGCTGACATGACTAAACACCGAAGTGCATGGAATGCTGTTACCTTCCCACTGAAGTGGTACTTATTAATCTACTTGCAGTTTCTTGCTTTCAAACTGCTAGGCTGGCAGGAGCTGGGGCCAGAGACAGGAGCTCACTCTGTCAGGCGGCACTCAGGTCTCTAACTGCCGAGCTACCGACCTTCCGGTCTGCAGCTCAGCATCTTTTCCCATAATTTATTTAATTCATTTATACCCCACTTTTCGCCCCAATGGAGACACAGAGTGGCTTACATCCTCTTCCCTCTCCCTTCCATTTCATCTTCACAACAACCCTGTGAGGTAGGTTAGGCTGAGAGTGTGTGACTGGCCCAGGGTCACCCAGCAAGCTTCCATAGCACTAGTGGGAATTCGAACCTGGAACACCCAGATCCTAGTTCGACACTCTTAACCACTACACCGCACTGGCTCTTCATTTAAAACTACAACCCTATTCCCTTTTGCAAAAATGATCTGAAGAATTTCGTTTTACATTTTCTGTAGAATGATAGCGGCATAGTCCTATGAGAAACTTTTACACCGAAGTGGTGCTCACTTTTATTATGTGCCTGACCTTTCCTGGGAGGAGCTTGGGTTCTGGAGTAAAATAGTTTTTGCTCTGAGGCCATTTGCCTCCCTATGAGTACCAAAGTTGGCCATCCCTGTTTTAAGGCAAATACAGGAAGTGATGTTGCTACAGCAGCTGGTTAAACTAAGGAATGACTTACTGTGAATGCTACGATGAGCAATTTAAGGAATACATTAAAGAAACTCACTGAGGATATGCCTTTCACTGTAATAGTCCTGTAATAGTCACTGTAATAACCTCAAGAGGATCTAGGCCACCTCCATGTCATCTGAAGTGCTGATTCTTTCTAGAGTACATGGACAAAACAGACATCTGAGTAAAATTGCTGTATACAGTCCTGTGCCGCCAAAAATGCCTCTGTCAGAGCTGCAGCCTTTGATTTCTGATGGCTGGAAAGAAATGGCATAACTCCCTGCTTGTCAGCTTCTTTGGAGCATTTGGATAATTTCAAAGATACAGAGGGGACCGAGGTGGATGTAGTCCAAGTCAGTTCACTGATCTGAGGCCAGCATGCCTATTAAAAGCATTTTTTGGTGCTGTGATACTGCCCTCCAGAAGATTTGTTTAGCCGTGCAATATTCTAAGGGGGGGTTATGTGTGTGTAAGGAAATCCCTTCAGTTTTTCAATCAACATCTTTGACAGAGTATGCTTTATTGAATTGATGTTCTGATGACTATCTCATCAGTTGCTTTACACACAAGAGCAGGGGTGGGCAAATTGTGACCCGGGGGCCACATGCGGCCCGCCACAGAGTTTTTTGCGGCCCGCCAAGACAGTTGGTCACTGTCAGCACCTGAGGAGCTGCAGCTTGAACTTATTGACATGCAGTCAGATCACACTGTGAAAGAAATGTTTAATGCTGTGACATTAGTTGACTTTTACAAATTTTTGTCTGCTGAAAAGTTTCCATGTATGAAGAAATTTGCTGGGAAAATGTTCTTTGTATTCGGGTCTACATATATTTGTGAGCAAAGTTTTTCTTGCATGAAGATCAACAAGAGTAAATATAGACATTAAGAGACATTTGACAGACGTTAACTTGCAGGCTGTGATGAGAATCTCAACAAGCAATCTCACTCCTGATTTCAAAAAAGTTGTAGAAAAGTGTGATAGGGTACATTTCTCTCATTAAACTGATTCTAAAATGAAATGTGCTTGCAGCTATAGATGATATCAAATCAGCACAATAAATAAATTGAATAAAACTACCACTATTTTATTTAATTTATATTTATTGATTTTTATGATACAATTTATACCTTTTCTGAAATGCAGAGTTAACTAATGAAGGCAATCATTTTAAAAGGTGCGGCCCTCCGCTCACCCCCGCTCCCACAAAGTGGCCCCCCGAGCCAAAAGAATTGCCCACCCCTGCACAAGAGTGTTCTGTTGTTGTTTTTCAAAGACACCAGTGACTCTTTCTTTAAAAGTCCATTTCATCCCTCGTGCCTTGTTGGAGGCTAATACAACCTAGGACCTGGGGTAGAGGGGCTGCAGACCTGGGGAAAACCTACTCATCTATTCTGCCCAGAGCTCTCTTTGTAGCCTCCCCCGTTCTGTCAATGGTGGGAATGGTTTGTGTTAGGTTTAGTGTTGTTCCTCTTAGCTGTGGATCCACAGGTCCAGGAAAGAAGCTGGTGCTAGTTTCCCCCAGCCTGTTGCACACCACCCTCTAGCCCCCCTGCCTTTTCTACACCAGAAAGGGCTGGCTGCACATTGCAGATCCAGCTTCAGAAGGTAGCTTCGTTGGTCTGCTGTAGAACAGTGAGATTCAAGTCCAGTCTCACCTTAGAGACCAGCAAGATTTTCAGAGTCTGAGCTCTCAAGTCAGAGTCAAAGATCCCTTCGTCAGATATGAGTTGGAAGGGAGATTTCTGAGTCCTTAGATCCCAGTCAGAAGGTGGGAGGAATGCTGCAGAGAAGGAACTCAAGATGCAAAGGTACAATGTGCATAGTAATTAGCTTGATTGGAGCAGGGGGAAATGCTTGGGGGCAGAAAATTAGCATCTGTAGTGAGCTAAGAATCCAGTGTCCCTACACAAAAGAATAAATGGACATAAATCCAACATAAAAAAAACCACAGCACTCAAGAACAGTGTGTGGAGGGGGGAGACATTTAAATCTCCCAAGTCATTGGATGGCAGACCTCAGAGTGGCAGTCCTCAAATAGGGAAGCTTCAAGAGAAGATTACAACATGAGTTTGCTGAACTTGAGTTCATTCACAACTTCAGAAAAAGAGACCCGCCCCCTGCCCCCAGGACTGAATAGGGACGTGGGATTCTTATCTCACTACGATTCTAATCTTCTGCCACAAGCATTTCCTCCGTGCTCCAGTCAAGCTAATTACTATGTGCATTGTACCTTTGCATCTGAGTTTCTCCTTTGCAGCCCCCCTCTCACCTTCTGACTGGGATACAGTGACTTGGATATTTCCATTCCAACTCATATCTGATGTGAAGGGAGCTTTGACTCTCGAAAGCTTATCATCCAAAGATCTTGTTGGTCTCTAAAGTGCTACGGGACTCCAATCTAGCTGCTCTTCAGTGGTCCTGGGTTTTTGAGAGAGAGTCAAGAATGTCCTTACGTACCTTTCTCATCTCTTTTGTCCTTGTCTGCAGTTTATTGCTGCTGCTGCCTAGCCAACATCTCCTTGCCTGGCATTGGTGGGACCGTTCCAGAGTCCAAGCCTTTCTTCTATGTCAATGTGGCGGATATTGAAATGCTGGAGACCGAAGTCTCATATGTGGCCTGTAAGTAGGAGAGATTTGATATGTGCTTGCTTGCTTTGGGATCCCTGGCATTCTGCAGCTGTGCTGCTGCAAATATTCGGCTAGAAATCATCTGCTGCTCGCAGACTCCATGCTAACAAATTTTGGAGGGGCAGCTATGTTAGCCCACTGCAGCCCTAACAAACAAACAACCCTGTGGCACTTTAAAGGCTTGGACAGTAAGACTACAATTATCCTTACGCAGCAGTAAGTTCCGTTGCACACAGCATGAGTAAAAGTACTCCGGAGTACCCTGTAATTTTTCCCTGTGTGCATGTATGTGTGTGTGCTTGCGAGCCTGGAAGTCATGGTGACTTCTGGCAACCCCTAGTGGGGCTAGGACATTTCAGAGAGGTGGCTTTAATGTTACCTGCCTCTGCATCCCGGCCCTGGTATTCCTTGGAGGTTGCCCTTCCAACTACTCGCTAGGGTCAGCCCTGCTTAGCTTCTGAGATCTGATAAGGTGCTCCAGAACTCTTGTGTGGAATGTTAAGAAATTGTAGGCCCAACTGGCAACAAGAAATGGCAAAAAAAAAAAAAAATTCTGTACTGTACATTTTCAGCCTGTGGGGGCAGGGTGAAGAATGTTTGAAAGTTTGAAAAAGTTCTCCATCGTGTAGAAAACAGCATATCTTAGAGAAGACTATATTGTTTGTAGTATGAATCCTGCTGTTTTTCTTCTATGTATTATGCTGTTTTTCCTGCATTACTTTCTCATTCTGTAACGCACTTTGAGTCTTGGGTGAGAAAGGGCGTCTATAAATGAAGCAGATAAACTCTTCTTGTTGTATTAGTTTTCTGCCAGCAGGGAGAAAACTGAATGCAGGATGGGGAGGTTCAGAAACCGTGGTAGTGGGAGAAAAGAAACCTGGAGGGCAGGCCAGTGGTTTCAACAGTAAATTTCCTCTTGAAGAACAGCAGGGATTGTGTTTCTTTGCACAATGCAAAGAGCCTTACTTTTGGGTGGGGACTTCTGGTTTATCTGTGTGAAAGCTTAAAAGATGGGGCCACCCCAATTCAGGCTGTGGTCCTGTGCACACTTCCCCAGGGGTCAGCCCTGTTTGAACTTGTCTTCTGAGTCATGCGTGGTCTGGGCCTGTAAGCGAGCTGTCTTTCTCCTCTGCTGTAGGCACGACAGAGAAGATCTTTGAGGAGAAGCGGGATCTCTACGATGTCTATGTGGACAACCAGAATGTGAAGACACACCATGAGCATCTGCAGCCGCTCCTGAAGATCAACAGCGCAGACAAGGAGAAGTACAGGAGGCTCAACGATCAGAGGTAGCATCAAGGACTCCCCCAGTAGTTCCGTGTATGGTTACCCTTAGCATTTTTTCTCTGAGTTGCTTCTGACTCCCAGTCCCTTTATTCTGCCCTCACGAGTGGGGCTCTTTGTACCACCTGAACGCCTCCTGGGCATTTTGCAAAAGTGCTCTTTTGGACAAGAGTTCTGTGACTGCAGGCAGCTACCAGACTCCTGCCTCCAAGGGGTCGTTCTGTGCCGTGCCAGAT
Source organism: Lepidodactylus listeri (assembly GCA_029233225.1). Lineage (NCBI taxonomy): Eukaryota > Metazoa > Chordata > Lepidosauria > Squamata > Gekkonidae > Lepidodactylus > Lepidodactylus listeri. The sequence goes on from JARCFY010000008.1 coordinate 28,821,126, forward strand.
AGGATGTTGAGATGTAAGGGCAGTTGAGTGTGCTCAGATTCTGAAGGCCGCACACAAAACCTGCCATCTGAATAGCTGCTGAAAAGCACCAGGGGGCTGTTACGGAGCGTGTTAACACCAAAGCGATGGCTGTGTGTTGTTCTTTCAGACAGATGCTGATGTACTCCCAGGAAGTGGACGGGGACTGCAGCTCTTGTGAAGAGGACCTCTTCATTCTGTGAGTTGTCTGTGGGGGAGTCCTTAATGCTTGACTGCCATGGCGGGTGATGGTGGGGAGGAGTCGGACTGTAGCTCAGTGGTAGAGCAGGCAGGATGCATGTCAGAGGCCCATTCCCCAGCTTCTCCGAATAGCAGAATAGCAAAAAGGGGCTTGAAAAAGGAAGTCCCTGTAGTGTCTTTCCCAGGTGATTCAGCCAGGGGTGTCAAACATAAGGACCGGGGGCCAGAACTGGCCCGTTCAGGGCTCTTATGTGGCCTGTGAGCAACTGATGCAAGGGAGGGAACAGGAGACTGCTTGGGGGGGGGGGGGTAAGTGGATGAAGCCACTGCTATTGTGGCTTCAGCATGGCAGAACAACCTCATCTTCAACAGTCAAGCAGCATGGGAGCATCTGCTACTGGCAGCATGGGTTTTCCTCTGCACCCCCCCTCCCAGCCCATGAGGCCTTGCTGTGAGGATACAGCAACTTGGAGCTTACCAGCTGCTGTCCTCGCCATACCTGGCATTTGTTTTATGACACACATGGCCTGACCCGACAAAGTTACATTCATTTCATTCATTCATTCCATTCATTCATTCATTCATTCATTCATCCATTCGTTCATTCATTCATTGGATTTCTAGTCCACCCTCCCCTGCCCAGCAGGGCTCAGGGCAGATTACAGCAATGATTATAAACAATTATTATACAGTAATTAAAACCATTTATGTCAGATTTGGCCCTTGTAACAAATGAGTTGGATATCTCTGATGTAGACTGGGCCTGGAACCTTTGGGCAGGTGGTTCCCTCTGGGGCTCTAACTGCAGGGTTAAGCCCAACATTGTAACTTTAAAAAAAAATTACTACTTCTTTCTTTAAAAAAAGGAAAATGATATACATAAAGACAAAAATATAACAACAGTGGTGGTGGATTTACACAGGGGTTTCTATAAATGGTTTCCAGATATCTAAAAATAAGTTCAGTTGCCGTCTATATGCCATGCATTCAAATATGGATAGAGTTCTAAGGTCCTCAATCCATTGATTTACTGGAGGTGAGCTTTTATCTTAAACTTTTTTCTTTCCAACGCTGTAACTCTTCCATAGCTTTCCAAAGATCTGGGAACTGTAGGAGTGGATTTACCCACATATCAGGAAGCTGGAGGTGCAAAACTCAAAGCCCTTGAGAATAGCAAAAGGAAAGGTGAACCCCAAATAAATTCTCAAAGGAGAACGTATTGATTGCATGAATGAACTAGAATGCTGAGGAGGCACCTTTTGAGGATCTCATTTTGTTGCCGCACATGTGTGAATCAATACAGTCTTCCTCCAGATATGAGGTTCTCCTCCCTTGTTTCTAGGAAGGCTACAGAGAGCCCCTCCCACAGTACCGTTATGGTGTGGTTCACTTTTCGATAGCTGTAGGCTTGGCTCCTGGACCGTAGGTTACCCTTCCTGGGTACCAACGCCCCATCTATGGCTTTTGCAAGAGGGACTCCGTTGGGCCTGATGTACTCCCGGTTCCCGTTCTTTCTGCAGGTTTTTCATGGAGCAGAACAACCGAATATTTCAGACCCTGATGGAGGTGTCAGCCAGCCAGGACAAGACCTTGACAGCTGACCATGCCCGAGGAATGGGCTTGGACCCCCAGGGAGACCGTAGCTTCCTCATGGACCTACTGGAAGTCTACGGCATTGACGTCATGCTGGTCATCGATAACCCTTGCTGCACTTAAAGGAGAAGAGGGGACATTCGCAAGGGTGATGGGATGGCAGTGACTTCTTGCGGACTGCAGGAACCCGCCACGCAGCCTTCTTGGAACGCGCTGGGACTCATACCTTGAGGGATTGCCTTTTATTTAAGAGAACGCTTTTACACAAAGTGTTATTTATCATTTTCATCCAGTTAACTTCTATTTTTAATTTCCGGGCGTCCTAACCAAGATGGTGACTTCTCTCTTCCAGGATAGACTGCCCAGGCTCCCCTCTTGAGGCTGTTGGTGTGTTTCATTACCTTCTCTGCTCTCAAAGGGACCCGGTGCTTAGGGGGTCCTGAATTCCTAACCAGGACCCTGCTGGCTGGGAACGTGAGGGTAGCTGAGCCAAGCACTTTTCTCTCTTGGGGACCAATGTGAAACATGATGCTGCTTTTGAGCCTTTGTGTCTTGTCTGCGGGCGACACCCCCCCCCCCCTTCCACACAGGTCAAAGCAACCTCTCGGGAGTTTTGCACCCCACTACTGCAGTTGTAATGTATGCATGCCAGGACACCTGTGCTCCGCGACGCATGGAGTTTCCACTTGGATTCTGGTTGAGCTGCAAGGTTAAGATTTTGCTGTTGAACCCAGCAGGGCCTCTCTCTCTGTCTGTGACGGGGGGAGAAGTGGAGGATGGATTATTCTCCCATATCCGGTATTGCTAAAGCAATAGGCCTGAGGTAGCCCTCTTTGTGGCTGAACAGTGGGAATAAGCTTAATAGCCCCGTCCCTTGCCACCATATCTGTTACTGTGGGGCAGATCCTACTTGGTGGTAGCTCCTGTTTCAGCCCCAGTGAGTACCTAAGAACTGCCATCCAAAAAAGGGGGAAGGAGCAATGACAAGCGATCCCATTTCCAACCGGTGATATCAGCCTTGCCCCTCGCTCTGTTTCGTGCAGAACCTGTCTGTGCCACCTGCAGCTATAGACTCAAACTCTTCTCCACCTTTGCCTGCCCAGGGGAGGATCTGCTCAGATGTACCTCTAGTGGTGGTGGCCCCAGTTACCCTTGTGTTATCTGTTCTCTTGCGCTGCCTGTGTCTCAGTGGCAGAACCTTTGCATGGAGAAGGGCCTGGGTTCAGCCCCCCCCCCCGGGTATCTCCAGTTAACAGGATTGGGCACGATGATGTGGAGGACCTCTGTCTGAGACCGTGGAGAGTAGCTGCCAGTCAGAGTTGACTGTACTGACCTTGCTAGAGAATGGTCTGACTCAGTACAAGGCAGCTTCCTGCGGTTCCTTTTGTTCAAGGCAAATCGTCGCTCTGTTGCAGGGAACAGCATTGGAAACGCATCTCCCCATGAATCATTTGAAGCCACCATCTGGCTCCGCAGCTGAAGAGGTGACAGTGGGGTTGTACTGAAATTGCAGTAAGGGTGTGTGTGTGTTAACTCCCCCCCCCCCCCCCCGGCAGGTGTTCTGGATGTCGCCTGGCTTTAGAGGGGCTCTAGACAGCAGTGAGCCCTTTGAAGATCCCCAGCCAAAGGTATTTTGTTTTGCTTGCATTGAGCCATCGGGCTTGCCATACACCGGAGCCCGATCAGACCTGCCGCGTTCTGCCTTGGGCAAAAGAGCCTGCCGGGTTTAGAATCTGGCTTGACTTGCATCGCAGACATTTTGGCAGTGATTTGTGTTTGTCTAGGCTGCTTCTCTGTGACTGGCTTTGTGTCGCAGCCTCACTGCCTCCTGCTTACTGTCAAGTGCACCAGGATCTAATGCCACGGAGAGTTTAGCCCATTTCTCTCCAGCTGGTGGCTGCAGAAAAGGACCTGGCACCTGCGTATCCTCACTGCTGCGTTAAATGCAACATATCTGATCGGACGCCAGCTGGGCAGGTAGGCAGCGAGGAGGCTTGGTCTGCCCCCCCCCCCCCCCCGGACTTAGGTCCTGATCCTGATAATGAACAACCACGGCACCGTTTTGTGCACAGTCTTTTCCATGATTTGAGACACAAATCATGTATTCCCCCTCCCCCAATATAGACAGCATCAGAGGGCTTAAATATGGCTTTCCTTGTGTCCTCCCTGGATTTGCGCAGTCAGGTGTGCACTGTGAGTTCCAAACCAGGAATTCCCAAGCGTGGGTGACCCAATTCAGATTGGGACCCCTGCGTGCAGCGAGAGGGTGCTCAAAGCACCCCGGCACCACCACACAGTGGCCCTGGGCAGCTAGGTGACTTTCCGTGTGTGTGTGGTTTTGCAGATCTCAGAAATACACAAGGAAAATACATTTAATCCCACAGGCTGTGGCATTTTTAGCAGCCGAAGTGGATAAGGTGGATAAACGCATGCCACGCTCTCACGTGATGCTTACGGAGAAGGGGAGCGAGTTGACAAGCGGCGCCAACACTGCTAGCCCTTGCTAAAACTCTAACCAGGGCGTCTCTGAGTAGTCAGTTGCCGATCAGGGTGGGCCAGATTCTGCCCTTGCCCTGCTTTCAGTTCAGCTTGTGGGCATCTGGGGGTCCATCAGGCATCTCTCAGCCACCCCTCTCGGAGAACAACGGGGGTTCTGCAGAGGCAGGTCTTTCCTGGAACGGGCTCCTTCGGCTTTGTGGCACTTTAGTCCCTGACTGCTGTTAACGGCTGTCCTTGCAGGGAGATTCCTTCCCCCCCCCCCCCCCGCCTTGCTTTTAGTGCTTTGAATATAGGTGACCTGCTCCTGGAATTCTGCTGTGTTGCACTCTTACTCTTTGCAGAGAGTACCAAGCATTTTTAAAACATATATGTATATATTAAGAACAGGGTGGATGCAATTAAAGAATCCATTTGTGGGCCATAATATTTGATGGCGTTCATATTTTACAGTATGGGAGAGATCCGTCCCTTCCCCCTCTGTAACCCTTCCCTCTTAACCTCATTTCTAGGCATCCTGCAGGGAGGGATTCTCCCCCACACATTACGGACTTCCTTTATCTAAGGAAAGTTAATAATTGAAACTTTTTTCAGCGTCTTCATCCAGCTGTTTACACCCTCAGTCTGCTGCAAGGAGGGCTACTTCACATCCCTTGCTGTCCACCACGGTGGATTCCTGGAAGAGTCAGGCTTCTAATTTGTCTCTTTGCCCTGTGTCCTGCTTATCTGACAAATTACTGAGCTGCAGTTCTGAGACCTGGAAGTCTTCAGATGTCTCTATCTCATTTTCCTCCTTCAGAGAAGCAGTGTGCAAGGTTGCCTTACCCTTTGCCCTCCCAACCCTTTGAGGGAGACTAAGCTGATGGGGGCAGGTGACCCAGGGAGCTTTGTGGTTGAGAGTCACGGCTGAAGGTCCAGGTAGTTTTTAAAACTAAGTTCTAACGCTCAGGCCAAAAGGCCCCTGCATCTGATCAGAAGTCACAGCACAAGGGGGCGGGGGAGTTTAATGCCTCCCCCTGTGCCATTACCTCAACCTGAAATTATCTCAGGCAATGCTGCCTCTAAGCTGTGGAGTCTCGTGAGCAGAAATTCTACTTTTTGAGCTACTGGCATTAAAGTTGTGAGCGAGCGATTTGGCTGCTGCATAAATTAGTTTGTTCTGGAGCCATCCTTTCTGAGCCAAGACAAAAATGTGTGAGCCGGAGGCTAAGAATCTGTGAGCTGGCTCACACTAACTCAGCTTAGAGGGAACACTGGAGCCACTACCTTCCCTGTTGGAATAAGCTTCTCAGTGTGTGTCAGCCCTCCTTCCTGTGATACACTATCTAAATTGGGCCCCCACCCACTGGAGGACTAGGTTTCCCAGCACTCATCTGGTTTGGACCTAAGTACAGATCTGAACTTGCCTCTCCCAAGTCCATCCATAACCCTAGACACCACTGTACAACACTGGCCTTCCAACATTAACCATGTAGTAGGGGAAATCCAGCCCCCCCCCCGATTCCCCTATCAACAGGATGAAGAGGAGACGCTGTGGGCTCTATTGGTTGCCTGTGTTTTTGCAGGTGGCAGATGTACCCCTGTGGGTGGCATTGTACATGTGTCTGTGGGATTTAAAGTTTCTTGAAACAGGACTTGAGCATCATGTAAGAGGTGACTGGAAAGAGAGAAATTTATAAAAGCAGATTAAATCAGGCAACTTTTCTGTTCAAAGGAAAATGGTCCCATTGCTTTAACAGGAGCTTGACACTCACAGATCCGGCAGGTGACGTGTTTCTTATGCCAGGTAAAGGCTCACTGCTTCATGCTTGCATGTCAGTGGGCTGCCGTTAATGTTTTAAAGAAGTGACCACCGCAGGAGCCAGTGTGGGGATGACTCACTGCCACAAGGCTGCTGTTTTGGTTTGTTGATACCAGTGCATGAGAGCCCTTCTCCCCATATGAACAACAACAAAATTTGTGGCCTTCAACTCCTCTTGCAGTTTAATTTATACAGATGTAATGTACATTCCTTCTCCTTTTAAATCAAAAAAGGGCAGCATCAGTGGTTACTTCTGCTGTTTTCTGATGCCTGCCAGAGTTTTCAAAAGGCAGTTCACAGCAATGAAAGGGGCAGAAAAACCTTGAAACAGAAGTCGAATTGGCTCCTAAAACCTAGTGATGCCAGGGAAACTTGTTCTGGTAACTTGCAGTTGTTATTAGCCATTCAGTCTGTCTGACTCTTGGAAGGTTTTTTTTTTAAAAACCCAACTTTTCATTCTGAAATAGAAACGACTGCTTCTTTTAAACTGGCTTCTCTGAATCGGAATATGTGTGCTACATCCTAGCGCAGCATCTGGTTAACAGAAGTCCAGGTCACTGTACAGTTCAGGAAAATAGTGCAATTTACCTGTTTCAAACAGTCCCTTTTGCTTCTGTGAGTAATGTGGAAGAACAAAGAGAAACACAGGGCACCACTGCACCCACCTCACGCACAGACCTCTGGGAACTTCAAGCAGTGCCCTGTCCATCCCCCTCCCCCCCATTCTTCTGAAGTTTCATGAAGCAGAGCTGATGACCTATCTTTGCAGTCTTTCAGGGCTGGAAAACTGCGTAAAGGATTAAAGGAAATCCTTGAGCCACAGGCCTGAATGACTGGGGGAATCCCAAGTCCCATTTTGTCCTAGATAAAAATACTTGGCTTTTTACTGTAAGAATGGATAGGAATCTTGAAGAAGTAACAGGAGTCGTCGATAGCTGCTGGGTGCCATGTCCAAGTCAAACACTGGAAATGGGTTATTTTAGAGGCAACTTGCCGTCCCTTGCAAACGTCACTAACTGTACTTTCTCCCCTCCCCAGTCTGCACATCCAACACTCCTGTCAGTTTACTTGGTGCGTCTTGCTCTGGCCCAGTAGACAAGTCACCCAGTCCACAAAGATGTGGAAAGCTGCAAGTCACTGTCAAGATGAATACCTGTGAATTCTCCCTTGTCGCCATTATTAAATGCTTACTGTCCCAGTAGAAAGCAACACATGGTAACGTTTCAAAACACTGCAACAGCACAGGATTGAAATTGCAGTGAGAAACACATGGCTGTGGGAATCCCGCTGTCATTTCGCCTAGCCCCATTCAGCCATTGGGAAACAAGCCTCTATTTGTTGCCCTGTAATGAGTGACATGCAGATATCCATCCAGCCACACCGCTGACTTATGGGGACCCCAGCGAGGGACCTTCAAGGCAGATGAGAAGCAGAGGTGGATTGCCTTGCCATTGCCTGCCTCTGCAGAGCCGTCCTTGGAGGTCTTCCATCCAAACACAGACCCCACTTAGCTGCCAAGATCTGAGAAGATCTGGCTATAGCAGGCTCAAACCACTTGGGAAGCATCTCTCTGTCAAAATTTGACCTGTCCCTTATGATAGACCCATGCAGTCTGCCGCTTTGCCCCATGCCACCTTTGACATGTTTGAAAAGGAGATACTAGAATGTTCCTGAAGTGCTAGGGTGGGTGTTTCTCGCCTTTGTTTTAAATGGTTAGATCCGCGCTGAAACCCGAGTGCCCGCTGCAGGACCATTGGAGAAGCTGTAGAAGCCACAATTGCATGGGTCATCTTAAAGGGAAGGCTGCAATGAACCAGAGATGTTCCCATCGTTGTGCTAAACAACAAAAGCCAAAGAGTGTGTCGCACTGCATTTTATTTATTTTATTTTTTTTAAAAACTGGCTTGCCCATGTCAAGATGGGCTATCACCTTGGCACCAAATGTTCCCTCCTGCTCCCTGCAGGAATACTGAAAACCTAAATAGTCAGCTTTGACTCCTGTAAGAACCTAAAAATTACTACTTCATAGTGCATTTGCTGTTCTTTTAGCAAGCACAATTTGTATCAACGGGAAGATGCCCGCACTGCATGGAAATCACCTGATTATTGGCAACTGAATGTGTGGAACCTACTGTGAAAAGTAGACTGCTTGAAGGGACATCAAGGTAATAATGGCGGTGTGTGGTCACACAAGCAAGCCATCAAGTGATGGATGCACAGGAGGGGAACAAACAAAACATAAAAAGTAAGAAATAGCTTCCGCTCTGGAGAGGATGCCATCTCTGGAAAGCCAGCTTCTTGACTCATAGGAGGGAATACAGATCAGGTTTTTTTTATGGAACTAGTAAATTTTTCTGACTAGTCAGCTATCACTATACTGGTCCTCTCTTACGTTGGATGAGAGCTTGTTTCAGTGAGTCTAATAAAGGAGGCTTTATTACATGAACAAACATTGCGTGCAAGACTGAAAGTCTTTTTCCCCTCTCCTTGCTTGACAGAGAGGGGGGAAAATTGCTGTATAACAGTCAAGAGTGACATTTCCCTAGTTGGTGCTGCAGTTTTCAGCTGATCTGATAAAGTTATAAGGATTGTGGTCCTTTGAACTTCCCTACTTAAGACCAGTTCATATCCCCCCTCCAAGGACAAATATGATCTGACCAGCAGCCAGACTCTTCTCACTAAGCTGTGACCGAGCACTTTCCTTTACTTGATAACAAGCAATTCCTGTGGCATTCTCTGGTGGTCAGTTAGAGGAAAGGCACTAAATGTGTGTATGCCTGTGTGGATCCCAAGGAAAACTTTTATGTAAGTAATGATCTTTTTTACCCTAATAAAATTCACTTTTAACACAACTGCCCTCTGTTCCTTTTGCCAATCATTCTGAGCCTACTTTCTTTACCTTTACAAGGACAACAATGCAGTTGGGTATCCTAGAATGTGGTGCATCACTCTTAAAAGTGATCTTAAAGGTAGACTAACCAGGAAGTGATTCTTAAACTATAAGAATAGTGACATGAATGTCTGTAGTCCTCAAGGACCTTCCTGGAAGGTATGTTCCAAACATGTCAGTTACAATTTCCTTTAGGGTAGGGGCATAGGTTCCACTGCTTGTGTCTGGCTGAAACCATTATCTTTTATGGAAGAAGTCAACAGTAGTATACAGGCTTTGTGTGTGGGTAAAGTCCTAACTTTGTCTCAACTCCCATTAAAACCGCCTTGGATGGCAGGGTCGTAAGAGACCTCTGCCTGCAGAGCCAGACATAGAAGGCACGAATATGCTAGACAGACAACCTGTCTACCAGTATAACAGGGCCTTTGAATTTCACTTTGTCTAGACAAAAGTATGCATCGCTGCAGCAAAACCCCAGGAACGTGTGCAGATTTCAGAAGGCGATATAGGTTGGGGTGTATGCATCTCAAATATTCAAACAAAGGAAACACACTATGCAACACCAGACAAGTCCAAATAGCACTTTCATTGAAAAAGCATTCCACACTTACACAGCCCTGGACAGTCAGATTTCAAAAAAGGTTCATGCATCTGTCTTGTGTTCTGCTGTGGTCATCTCTTTACCTTCAGCCATTTTTAATAAGTCAACCGAGAAGCCTGACAGCTGGCTATGCACAACCAGTCTTCAACGCTTTCACTGCTTCAGAACGTATAAACTTTTCAGATGCTGCATTGTTTTGAGTATTTTCATCTTAAGAAAAAAAATCACTTGCATTAACAAGTGACATCCGCTATGGCTACAATGCACCTTGGAGCATTTGCTCCTTTTTCCTGGAGTCACAGAAGAACTGGAGCTTCCTGGGTAACAGCCTGACTTCCACAGGCATTGCTTCATACTCCTCATTGTCTATCGCCAAGAAGCCTCCTGTATCCTGGAAAGAGAACAGAGAGTTGTCGCTACTGGTTACAAACAGGAAAACTAACCCAGATATACTGCCTGAGGACAGGTCAGAGCAGCTGCCCCACCCCACCCACACAGGTATACACCAAGAGAAACCAAGAAATATGGTCACACACCTCATACTGGGTAATGCCACTGCTCAAGAGTCCCCTTCAAATACCTCATTCCTCATGCATGGACCCCTTTTCCACCTTCTCAGTGGTACCATGGCATAGTCTCTCCCCTGTACGCAAGAACCTGAAGGAGCGTGCCCTTCAAGCCATGGACTACTGTGGCTATGCAAGACTTTGTTTATAATCCGGGGGGGGGTGCACATCACTCAAAAGCATACAGTTGATTTAGTTTCATCCTTCACTTTGCTACTCTTTCTGTATACATAACAGAACCAGATGAGCTGCACAAATGGGCATTCTGGCCAAGGAGCCTCAGATGGCTCCCTCATCCCTTCATGCTTGACATGTTTAAGAAGAGTTTTTCTCGTTTAGACCAGTGATGCACTAAGTCCCCCAAGGAGCTTTTGCGCTCACAAGATCGGAACTTACTGGTGGCCCCCAGCCCAAAAAATGTCCGGCTGTCCTCCTCACCCAGAGCTGGGGCCTTTTCTGCCCTGGCTCCTGCCTGGTGGAACTCTCTGCCTGGAGACATCTGCACCCTTCAGGACCTAGCTCAATTCCGCAGGATGTGTAAGACAGATATGTTCCACTGGATCTACGGTTGAGGACAGCAACCATTTCCCCATCGCATCCAGCCCATGACCCTGCTCCCAGAGAGAGAGAGAATCCTGTCTTTGAACACCATTGTAGATAGGCTTTTAGTGGTTTTATTTAGTTGACTGTTACTGTTTTTAAATAATTTATCGTATGTTCTATATAAGGTGTACACCGCCCTGAGCCCTTTGGGGGGAGGGCGGTTTAGAAATATAATAATAATAATAACAGTGATAAAGTCCAGCATCATCTTTCCTACAACGACCAAACAGATATTAAGGGGAAGCTCAAAAAAGCAGGTCAAAGTAGCAACAGCCTCTGCCTGCCACCAGCAACTTGAATCAGTGGTATACTGCCTCTGCCCATAGAAGTCCTGTCTCCGGGAATGCATCCAATTTATCGAGCCCAGAAAAATAAATGTACCCAGCCTGCCATGCAGACCATGAATTTTATCTCTGCAGTTAGAATGCCCCCCCCCAATTTAAAATTATGCTATAAGAAGGATTTAATATGCATTAACTATCTAGGGAAAGACAGTGGATGCCCAAGGAATTTAGGAGCAGTTTTTCAATACGAGGTTCTTAGATATGGTTCTAACATCATAAATTTTCTGCATGGAAAGAAAATAGGCTATATGTTGAGAGGTAGGTTTACGGTGTGCGATGTTGATTCAGGCTTCTGTTTCAGTCTGAATATGCAGGGAGAGAGCCACAGCAAATTGCAGCTCCCTAGCATATGAATGGGATTTGATACGGTAACTTGACAGCTCATGCACGGCTTACATGGCTTTCCCGCCCGGGGTCAGCCAACAGACCTATGGATGCCCTGACCTGGATGGCCCAGGCTAGCTTGATTTCATCAGATCTCTGAAGCTAAGCAGGGACAGCCCTGGTGAACACTTGGATGAGAGACCACCAAGGAAGTCCAGAGTTGCGACACAGAGGCAGGCAATGGCAAAGCATCTCTGGACGTCTCTTGCCTTGAAAACCCAAAAGGGTCCCCAGAAGTCGTCTGCAACTTGACAGCACTTTCCACCACCATCAGCCCTACGGTTGCCATCAATTGTTAATATGGTTAGTCATTTACTTCATTAATACCCACCACCCTCCCCAGTGGGGACCTGTAGCGGCATACATTGTTCTCCATTTTATTCTCACAACCACCCTGTAAGGAAGGTTAGGCTGAGAGTGTCCCAAAGTCACTCAATGAGTTTCTATGGCAGCCTGGGGATTTGAACCTGGGTCTCCCAGATCCTCATGCCCAGCACCCTGATCAATACACCAAACTGGCTGTTCCTGTGGGTCCCTTGGAGATGGAACAGGACTGCCCCTTTATACCGAAAGAAGCTTCTCAGGAAGGCCAGCTCTCTTTCCCAAGGTGGGAGATGTGACCCAACTCTGTGGGCATCAAGTCTTCTATTACCTGTAAGAAACGGAAGCTAAGCGTTTTTTCAACTTTCAACTTCTCACCTCTGGAAGCTGTAAGATACACCTGCTGGCCTGAAGACACTGGCTTCCTTCTGGGCACAAGTGAGGGTCCTGCATCTTTTGGCTTCTGTTCAAAACACAGAGGCAAAGAGTAAGCGTTTACAGGGGCATCTGAAAAGAAACCATAAGAACCAACACCAGTCAGGCTGTGGGATCACTTTTCATCTTCTCCCTTAATAACAGTTTGTAGGCCCTACCTGAACTACCACTCCAGGGGAAATCTGAGAAACACGCTGTTTCTAACTGGCTGCTCCCTGGCCCACCTTGACAAGCTATACAAAGAAAGCCATGACCATCCTCAAACACTCTGGGTTAGCAACATCCTTGAGAAACCCTTCCTGAAGGGCTCTGGGCAAGAGCATCTTTAGATGAGAACCCACTGCTAACTGAACAGGAGGCCAAGATCAACGTTGGTCCACCAGAGAACTGCTTTAAGAACTTATACGACGACAAAAAAAATTTGTAATAATGTTGGTCAAATGCCCCGAACAGGTGGGTAGTGTTAGGGTATGCCGGGGTATATCACTGTTCAGTCAATAAAACCAAAATACTTCAAGACACATCATTTCCCCACAGATTAGCCTCTGTTGTAGAAAAGATAATTGGTGAAGTAGCCCCAAGCTGAAAGAGACGCTCAAGAGCATGGGGGACTAGAGAAGAAGGGAAAGTGGTATCTGAAGGAGGGATGGGCACGAACCACATTTTTGCAGTTTGGTTCATGGTTTGTGGCTGAACCACGAACTGAACCATGAACCAGTACGCCGGTTCACAAATGGGATTGGTTTGTGAGCCGTTTAGAGTTTAAACCCTTCTTTCTGCTTCCCATGGCTTTTCATGGAGAGCAGAAAACACCGGGTTCCAAACAGCTGAGTGGTGGTCATTTAAAACCTGAGGCTTTTCATGGGGAGCAGAAAGCAGTGGTTTAAACAGCTCCAAGCCATTTAAACCAAACAGCTGAGCTTCTTTTCATGAACTACCACGAACCGCCACAAATGGTATCAAGATTCGTGGAAGTTCATGGCAGTTCTTCAGCTCACAAATATTGCTTTGTGAGCCACAAACTGGCCAAAATCCATGATGAACTTCAGTGCGCTGGCTGGTACATGCCCATCTCTAATCTGGAGCACCAGAAAGAAGCAAGGATAAACAGGCTTACCTAGCCACAATCAAAACTACATTATCCATGGCCTAGAGTTTACAATGGTTTGGATGTGCAGCAGAGTGAAGAAATGCTGGAAATAAATGTTATCAGGCTACCCCCCCACCCTGAACAGCCCAAACTGGAGCCCAAAGTATAGTTCTCTGCCAAAGAATCAAGTGTATCAGCAGCAGACAAATGATAAGAGAAAGCTATGGACTGAGTGCAGTGGGGAGGAACCGGGACAGATTCAAGAATCTGGCTTGTACTGTGGAACAAATTCGGTCTAAATTAAAATGGCAGCTCAGGGAATTTGTATTCCAAGTTCTTTTAACACTTAAGACTGCAGCCTTAATAATTAATGCTAAGCATACTAGTTTGAATGTCTGTTTTGCTGAGATCAATGCAACTTCCTTTCAAGCTAATGTCCTTTAAGACTTGATCATTCATCCCCCTCACCCATTCTGGGAGGCAAAGATCTTATTATGCTCATTATTCCACAAAGGAGAAGAGAGGCTGAAAATGCAGTCCTGTGCAGAGTTATTCCAGCCTAAGCCTATTGATTTCAGTGGGCCTGCATGGGATTATACTGTCAGTGTCTGCAACTTGCCCAGTCTGATGGTAGATCCAAATCAAGGTTGGCTCAATGGGGGAAGGGCTGTGAATCAGTGGAAGAGTTTCTGCCTTGCATACAGAAGGTCCCAGGTTCAATCCCTGGTATCTCCAGTTAAAAAGAACCAAGTAGTAAGCAATATGAAAGACCTCTGTCTAAGACCCTGGAGAGCTAATGGCAGTCTGAGTAGACAATACTGTCCATGACGGACCAATGGTCTGATTCAGTATAAAGCAGCTTCACGTGTGTTCACATGTGCTAATCACTGACTGGCTTCTCAATTCAACAAGCAAACCCATAACTCCACACAGGTACCATGAGGCACCTGAACCACTTACAGCATGACTGCTGGTTGATTGGTCTTACACTGGTGAGAATGAAGGCTCCTAGAGCCAGGCCAGAGTAACTGGAGCTTTGGACTTTGACCAGGGAGACCCAAGTACAAATCCCAACTCAGAGCTCCTCAACTGGACAAGATGTCAGAGGTGATCAAATGCAGGAGACAGCAATTGTGGGGCACAGAGCATTAACCTGACCTCCCCAGTAGAACAGCACAGTTCAACTGAGATCCCTCTGTTGCTACTCTAGAAGATGACCTCAGGTGAGGTCTTGGTCATGAAGTTCACCCACCGGCCTTTACCTGGGCGCTCTCAGCCTAACCTACCCACGGGGCTGTTAGAAGACTACAACTGGGCTAATTTGGCAGAAAGATAGCTCTGGGATCATATCATGATGCCACCTTAAAAAGTCTTCACTAAGGTGGATTTCTAAGGGACATGGGCACATGGAAGAGAATCATGCATACAGCAAGAGTTTTGCTTACTCCTTTTACTGAAAACACCACCTTTTAAACTAGTCTGTTTTTTGGGGAAACAGGCAGAGAGCTGTGGCAAAAAGAGCAAGCGAAGCTCTTGCTTCCGAAACATATTCCTGTCTTTGGGTCCAGGCCTAGAAGGAGTAACCTGGAACAGCTGAATGTTAGCAGAATGTTCCCTGCATTATCTTATGGTCACCCACTAGAGAGTCCTGGCCCTGTTTAGGGCTCATTCCAGAGGCATTTTGGGAAAGGGAAGGCAAGCTGCAAGGAACAGATGTTACCGCCTGATCCAAGTCTCATGGGAGCTGCCTTCTGAAGGTTTCCTTTAGTGAGCATTTATACCTACTGTGCCTTCACTGGCTAATCCCTGGCCATTTTCCTTCTAAATTTAATCTTCTCGCCAGAGATCTGCACTGCATCACTCCTCCGCTGTTGGTTTCTCTCCCCCTCCTTCTATCTGTGACATTTGAGGCCTGAGCTAGAAAAGGCCACTTCCTTCACAGCTGCCTGCATCTCAGCAAATGGTTCTGCTTCTCAGTATTCCCTCTGAAGAATTCATTGAAAGCACTTTACAATCTCAATGTAGAGAATTTGACCCTTCCGCAATATGGGACTCTCACTGCCGTTCTGTGCAAAGGGAGAGAGGCCCTTAAGAGACAAAGCCACCAGTGGAAAAAAGTCTGCAGTTGGAGCCCCACGTGCTTGTGGGCATTGTCACTCTGGAGCTGAGGGGGAGAGGTCTCCAAATAATGTCACATCAGATGATTTACCATGCTCCGCACATTGAAGATTTGACATCACATTCTTCTTCCCCAGCACTTTTGCATGCTTGCCGTCATCTGTGGTAATGCCACCATTTACTGAGCATTACCACCGTTAACTCCTGATATGAACCATTTAGGCACCCCAGCCATGGTTATAACTCAAAAAACCACCACTTCTCAAAAAAGATATTATAGCACTGGAAAAAGTGCAGAAAAGGGCAACAAGAATGATAAAAGGGTTGGAACACTTTCCCTATGAAGAAAGGCTGAAGCGGTTTGGGCTCTTTAGCTTGGAGAAACGACGGCTGAGGGGTGACATGATTGAGGTTTATAAGATTATGCAAGGGATAGAGCGGGTAGAGAAAGAAGTCCTTTTCTCCCTTTCTCACAATACAAGAACTCGTGGGCACTCCATGAAATTGCTGAGCAGTCAGGTTAGAAAAGATAAAAGGAAGTACTTCTTCACCCAAAGAGTGATTAACACATGGAATTCATTGCCACAGGAGGTGGTGGCAGCTACAAGCATGGACGGCTTCAAGAGGGAATTGGATAAACATATGGAGCAGAGGTCCATCAGTGGCTATTAGCCACAAAGTATAGATAGGAACTCTCAGTCTGGGGCAAGTGATGCTGTATTCTTGGTGCTTGACTGGGGAGGGGGGCACAGTGGGAGGGCTTCTAGTGTCCTGGCCCCACTGGTGGACCTCCTGAGGGCACCTGGTGTTTTTGGCCACTGTGTGACAGAGTGTTGGACTGGATGGGCCACTGGCCTGATCCAACATTGGCTTCTCTTATGTTCTTATAACTACTGTGGAACACGAGTGAGCCTCCACGCCCAAATATTCTTGTGTACTGATAATTACAGGTGCCTGCTGGTTTCCATTTCCTCTAAGGCCATGCTTCCACTGACAATGATCCCAGTTCGTCACCGAGGGTATGCCAGCCATTGATTGTGGCATTACAAACACAGTAAATCAAAATGAGCTAGCAAGCAAGCAAACCTGCTGGAGTTAAAGACGGCCAACTTTCTACAGTGGCTAGTAAAAGCGGGAGCTTTGGAACAATCACAGTATTTCACACACAGACGCACTCAGTGTGTGCAGCCTTATGGGAGCAGCTTGGTTTGATGGCTTTCATGCGCTGACACGTACCTCTACTCTGCCTCCTACTGAATCACATCCATGTCAGCAGCTTCAAGCTTTTCCATTGCCCTGGCCAGGATAGCCCAGGCAAGCCCGATCTTGTCAGACCTCAGAAGCTAAGCAGGGCCGATCCTGGCAAGTACTTGGATGGGAGACCTCCTTGGAATACCAGGGCTGGGACACAGAGGCAGGCTGTATTAAGCCCCTTCTCTGAATGTCCTCCATGTTCCAGTAGAGGTCGCCAGAAATTGGCATAACTTCCAGGCATACACACAAAGACAAAACTTTACCTTCCTTTGACCACACACACACACACACCATTCTAAGTTTTAAAGATCTGGATCCTTTCCCCTTCCCCTGCATACCATTTTTGGGGCGCCGCAGCACATATAACACTTTCTTTGGAGCCTTGGCCCCCTGTGAAAGGAGATCCTAGCGTCACACCTGCTCAAGAATTTTTGTAATAGCTCTGGATATAGTTATAGTAGGCTACCATAAGACAGTAGTGGGGAGATGTGCAGACTTCCAAGGAGATGGGGAGGTGGGTCTTGCAGTGGTCACGAAAACCAAATAAAAAACTGGGAGGAGAGAGATGAAACCTAAATGTCAAATGGGAGAAGCAGTAAAACATTCAGTATTTTTTCCCCCAGGACCAGATTAAAGAACCAGTGAGCTCTACCCTGGGCCAGATTCTAGGGGCCAGCATGATACTATCCAGTAAACAGTATTATTTCCTCTGACAGCATGCTGACTCTAGAAATACTTGGAGGGCTGTCACAGAGGAAAGAACAAAGACTCTTTCTCTGCTGCTCTGTATTATATCTAAAGAGGTTAAGTTAGAAGAGGGTAGATTTTAGCTGAACATTATGAGAAACTTCTGAATGTCTCTTGCCTTGAAAACCCTATAGCACGGTTGTCAAACATAAGGCCCAGGGGCCAGAATTGGCCCATCCAGAGCCCTTACGCAGCCCGCAAGCAACTGGTGCAAGGAGACTGCTGGGGGTCAGTGGGTGAAGCCACTGTGATTGTGGCTTCAGAACGGCAGAACAACCTCGTCTTCAGCAGTCAAGCGGCACAGGAACATCTGCCCAGCATTGCACCACTGGCTCTTCAGTACACCCATGGGGTTTTTCCTCTGCACCCCTCCCCCCACGCCCGCCCATGGGGCCTTGCAGTGAGGATACACCAACTCGGAGCTTACCAGCTGCTGTCCTTTATAAAGTTTATATCTCCATACCTGGCATTTGTTTAATGGCACACATGGCCTGGCCCCACAAAGTGACATTTATGTCAGATCTGGCCCTTGTAGCAAATGAGTTCCACATCTCTGCCCTACAGGGTTGCCATAAATCGGTTGCAACTTTACAGCACTTTCTACCATCAATGGTATGGCCATTATGTGAATTACCCTGGGAAGCCCATGAACTTGTGGTCTTTCACGCCCACAGTTTATATGAATGACAACAGATGATTCGGTCTTCAAGGCAACTATGGAAATAATGACTTAATTCTCCTTATAGACATGAATTCAGGCATCCTTTTAACCAAGCTAGAATGAGAGGCACACTTCATTCGTGCGCCTGGGAAAGTTTACTTTTAGACTGTGGTTAGAGAAAGAATCTCCGCTCTTAAAGCAGCCCCATATCTCTGCATGTCACTGATCCAGGCATGCCTCTTCTGTGCTAGGAGGCAGCCTTGGAGCAGTGACTCATGCAGAGAAACAATGGGAAGTCTCTTCCAAGGGCATTCTACTATACCGCTGTACTGGCAGGAACTGAATGATTCAGCCATAACTGATGTGAAAGTTAAAGAGAACTATCCACTCTCAACAGGGTTTGATTCAAAGAAGGCACGATCAGAGCACGAAATCACCTAGAGATGCATCAGGCACCTGACATAAGCCATTGATTCATTTATTTGTCATGGCTTGGAAGTCACTGGCTTTCCATTTGGAAAACAGAAGGATTTTCCCACTTGTGACAGCAAAATGACCACCATATTCTGAGACGCATGTTCTTCAACACAGAAAACTTGCAGGTAACTATCACATATGCCAGTCCTTCCTGAAGATCCGTGTTGGGCAACAAAGCCTCCTTCTCAGTAAAATAAATCAGCCATACAGAATGAGACTTCTCCCAAACCCATCACATTTCCTTTATCCTTTCTGGATTTAACCTGATCCCCAGGGGCCAGCCAAAACAGCAGAGCACTGCAACTTCCCAAAACTGCTCATACTTAAGAATTTGACAGGTCCATAATGGGAAGAGAGCCATAATAGTGTGGGGGAGGGACAGCCACCATCCACCTTTCTCTGTGGTCCAAACCTGACCTGCCAAGAGCATCACAAATGGAGTCCCAACGAGGGGCATCTGTCTGAGTATATCCGTAATGTTCATCTCTTAAGTAACAATATAATTCAGTCCCAACTCTCTACACTTCTGCCCTTAACTACGTATTCACTAAAAAAAAATGCTATAGCTAAATGCTCAACAAATCCAGCAACAAATCCAACAAATACACCAGGTCGCAATGGGGCCGATTTTCAGCAATGATTTTACTGTAGTCTCTCTCTGTAGAAATACACAGCTAACTGATTGTTTCACGCAAGACTACGTTTTGCTGTAAGACACAAAAAGGCATGGAGTTCTTGCCATTGCTTGTTTCTGTTTTAACGTTACACCCTTCAATGGTGGCAGACGAATTCATTTCTTAACTAGTTGCTTTCTATACCAAAACCAATATGCAATGAAATGGATCAGTAATGAAATTAGGGAAAAGTTAAGTTAGCGTTAGAGGTTAGCCGCGTTGCATCGATGACAATGAAGAACTGTGATGAGCCTGGGATTAGGATTTCATGGCGTCAATGACTAGAGAAAAATGGCCACTAAAATGCAAATCCCTGAAAGCTGATAAATGAGTCTAACACCTAAATTTTTGATGCGACTCCTTACAGCCAAAGAAAATTTCCCAAGGCCTGTTAGATCTAATGAGGGATATCAAGGCCCCCCCCACTCACCCTCTTTGTATGTATTCTCCCTTACTGATTGTATCCGGCTCAATGCAAATATTCATGAAGTCTTCAGTGCGCTGAAAGCAATTTTGGGAAAGAGAATAAATCAATACTTATATCCACACTGTCTCATTTGCCTTCCAAAGAAATATTTACATGACTAACCTTGTGCCTCTGGACAACAACGAAGATCAGTTTCTGCCATTCCCAGGGAAAAATAATATTCACTGACAATAGAGCAATAAAGAGAACGGCTCCCGTGTGCGCTTTAAATGGATACTGTCATGCTGAAGTCTCCACACCAGGCCCATTCTCACACGCACACACAAATCCCTTATCATTATCTCTGTACACCAAAGACTACAAAGACTAATTTTATTTTTGCATCAACACTCGTGCTGCCTTTTTAACACTCCTGTCCCCACAGTGAAAAGCAATCAAAAGGCACCAGCCCTTTGTGAACCGTAACAAAGCCTTCACAGGCAAGAACACCATTAAAACCTTTAACCAAATAAGCTTATTTTGGAGAAAACACTGTTATGTCGAGGACGGGTTTATTATGTCTTTCAAACCCCAGCACCGTGCAATACCTCCGATGAAAAGCGACCAAAATAACAATACAGCATGCAAGATTTTGGATTCTCTGGAAATCTTCATCAGGCTGGATGTGTAAAAAAAAGGGGGGGGGGGAGAGAAAAGATCGTCCAGACCACAATCCTAAAGCCTCTTTGCTTCTTCGACAGAATGCCCAGCTGACTTCAGTGGGTGCAGGGTGTGGCTAGTATCAGATTATCAAATTGCCCCTGCGGTATTTTGAGAAAGATGGTGTGACAGGCTCGCCCTTGAAACTGAGGGGACCAGCACTCTCTCTCTCTGATGATTCTGGAGAACCTGCCTGGTTTTGTGGCAGAAGCCTTCCCTTCACTCAACAATGTTCTCAGGATAGCAGGTGGAAAGGCTTTGGGGTCACTGCTGGGAGGGAAGTTTTGTACAGAGATCACTGAAGCAGGAGGGTTAGTTTATTATTTATTTATTAATTCAATTTATTGATAGAACAGTCATGAAGATTTATTTATGTACAGGTTGTGTGGTGAATTCTCTTTAAAGCTTGAAGTTACCCGGTCAGCTCATAACCACAGACAGGCCTCTCGACTCCACTGCCTTCCAGAAGTAGAGTTAAACCACTCTGCCGCACTACCAGGCTGAGCTACGCATGAAATTGTCTACTTATTTGCTGAGACAGTTCCCTCATTTTGGCCTGCATTCTCCTTCAGAGAGCCTTCAATTCCCACCTGCTGTTTGGTGAGAGCCAGTCTGGTGTAGTGGTAGGGAGCGCAGACTCTAATCTGGGAGAACCAGGTTTGATTCCCAACTCCTCCACATGCAGCTGCTGGTGGGACCTTGGTTCAGTTACAAGCTCTTTCAGAGCTGTTCTCTCACGAGCAGTCCTCGAAAGAGCACTCTCAGCCCCACCTACCTCACAGGGTGTCTGTTGTGGGGAGGGGGAAGGGAAAGGAGGTTGTAAGCCACTCTGAGATTCCTTCAGGTAGTGAAGGGCGGGGTATAAATCTCACCAGCACCACCACCTCCTCCTCGGGGTTTTGGTGTTTGTCCCCCCCCCGCCCCAGCCCTCCATCCCCCTGCTGAAAGGAGACTGGATGCTGGAGCAGTATCCTCGACATACTGAAAACAGCAGAGCAACTGTCATTTGGCTGGTCTTGATAGAGAATATTTACATGGCTTTTGCTATTTAGATTTTGCAATGGATCAAAGCCGCCACCTACATCTCACTCATCCCTTAAGTCAAAGAGGGACAAGCGAGTAGGGACAGAGCACAGGGCTTAAAACACTGAGCTGAAGAAGTGTTATGGGCAGGCGTTTACATCAGGAAACGACAGGTGAACCTACTGGGGAAAGTCCAGAGACTGACCAGTGTTAGACATGGGGAAATCTAGACTAGACTACTGTGGTATGTTCTCAGTGGGGCCACCCACCAACAACATCTAGGGGTTACAACTAGGGCAGAATGCGGCTGCAAGACATTTCTGATGGGGCAGGAAAAGGAAAAGGAGCTGCGTGGGACATCAAAGCCCCTTCTGCCAGACAGTAGCCGCTTTATCAGCCACCTCTTTGGCTTCCGATTTGCATCAGATATTCCCTTTACACTTTATAAGGATATTTCTGTAACCATCAAGGGTAGGACTTTGCTTTTGAAAAAGAAAATCAAAGAATTCCAAGAAGTTTAATTCTGCCCTTAAGAATGCACTGCCTTGTCTCATGGAATAGCAAACACACACAGATACTTGAGGACAAAGCACGCCCATCAAGAACAAACAGCATGTGTCTTTTCTTTTCCGCCCTGGCTCACATTCTGAAATGCCCACTACTGTCACCCAGTGCATTTTAAAGGAAACACACACAAGCATACACGTTGTCATTTTCATTCAAGGCCAGAGGTACTAGGCCAAAGCTATTTACAGCATGCCTGACAGAAGACATTTCTTCTTGGCCCAGCAGTTAACCTCCCTCCCTCCAGTAAAACTGAAGTTCTAAAGAGCAGCAGCTTTTCTGAATGGGAAAGAAAGTTTTGGATTCTTATATCTCTGTGCTCTTACTTTCAGGTCAAGGCATCTGTTTTGAGTGGTGATGGAGAATTCAATCGCAGACAGCTGTGTTTCTTGCCAGGCCTCCAGGGTCACCTCCTTGGGGATTTCTAAGGTCCAAGAGGGAAAATATCATTAGGCAGACAGTGACAACAAGGCAACTTTATGTTAATGCCAGCAAATGATAATTCCCTTTTAAGCTACCCCACAAGGTTTCGATTCATCCATCTTTAATGCTCAGGGATACAAGAAAGCAAGGCAGATTGGTGGTGGAAAGTGCCATCGAATCACACCTGACTTCTGGCGACCTCGTATGGTTTTCAGGGCAAGAGAAGTTCAGAGGCGGCTGGCCATTGCCTGCCTCTGTGTTATGACCCTGGACTTCCTTGGTGGTCTCCCATCCAAATCCTGATCAGGGTCGGCCCTGCTTAGCTTCTGAGATCTTATGAGACTGGGCTAGCCTGGCCTACCCAGGTCAGGGCATTATAAATATACCTGGGGTGGCAAGATTGGACTGGCCTGGGCCATTCATAGCCACAAAACAGAGTAACTCATAGGATTCATTGAAGTAGCGGATGGATCTCACAAGATCACATTATACAGGCACAGTGGGGAGAAAGTGAAGAGGAGACTGGATTTATACCCTGCCTTCACTACCCGAAGGAGTCTCAGAGCAGCTTACAATCTCCTTTCCCTTCCCCTCCTCACAATGGACACCCTGTGTTGTAGGCAGGGCTGAGAGAGCTCTCTTGAGAACTGCCCTTGAGAGAACAGCTCTGAAATTACTTGTGACTGACCCAGGGTCACACCAGCAGCTGCATGTGGAGGAGTGGGGAATCAAACATGGTTCTCCCAGATTAGAGTCTGCGCTCCTAACCACTACACCGAACTGGCTCTCCTAATTTGGGGGGGGGGGCGTCGTCACCACACATCTGCTTACCTTTTACAGCCCAATATTGTGCGAGCCTCTTGTAAAGCCTGATATATAAAGGTGGTCTCCCAGTCTTCTGTTCTGGCGCTTCTGGAGGCCTTGGAGTTGGGCCCAAATAGGTGAGGAAGGCCGGATGCTTCTGAGGCCAGCCCTGGATGTTTGAGCAGGAAAAGAAAACAAAATATCCATTTGACCGGGCATCTAATGGCTCAGCTCAGACATCAAGCAGAAGATGTGGGCTTAAGAATGATGGCTGCCACCAAACCCCGGCAACGCGGGGGCCATAATTTACAGGGCAGAACCACTGGACAGAGAAAGGGGATGCTTGACTTTCCCACTGTACCACATTGATCCCCCCAACCATTTCAGACACACTATTTTAAAAGGGAGCACCAGGAAGGGGGAAGGAAAGTTGGCAACTAGCTATTATCCCACGGGTGCACAAAGCATTAAACTGTCCCCATGGCAGCCAGGCGTTGGGCTAGCGGGAGACACTGAGAGGCAAGGCTTCTGAGCTTGGAAGGGGAGCTGACGGTCCAGACCCCTTCAGTGGGAAATCCTTGTGTTGATCAGGTGGTGGTAGCGGCTACTGGAGTGTAAAAGGAAAAGCCCCTCCAAGGAGTTGGGAACCCCCTAGGAGGGCAGGGCAGAATGGGGCTTGCAGGACAGAGCGGGCACGTTCTGCCACATGCTTAGTGGTTAAAGTGTTGGACTAGGGTGACCTTAGAGGGGTCCAATCCCCACTCAGATGATTGTGATTCAGTTCCTCTGTCACCAACACTCGCTCAATAAGGTTGTTGTGAGGATCAAGTGGAAAATAAGAACTCCTTTAAGGTTGGCCGTATGTAGCCAGAGGTATAAGCAATTTACTCTGTCTGACAACACAAATAACGTGAAGGTTTGATCAGTATTGTAAGTTGTTGGGGCAACAGGTGGGAGGAGAAATCCAGGGTACTGAAAAACACTTTGCATTTCCCCCCTTCCCAAAAAAAAGCTTCTCATGTAAGCCCACCAGTGGGAGACTCTGGACTTCTGGATCTAATAAAGCCTATCGTTAAGCGATTGATGCTGCAGCTTTTCAGTGGAAGGTTATGCGGTATATTATCTGTTTGAGGAATCGGGAGAGAGGTGTGAATGGGGGGGGGGGAGAGGGAAACGTGGCCCTTTTAACATATGTCAAATCCTTCAGCACTTGAGAACTTTAAAACTAGAGCAATTAACCTTTCTGCTCATTTTGTGACAGAAGGCAGGCTGACTGTAAGAGGCAGATAATCAACAGTCCTGTAGGCTCTATTTATAGGTGCTGCTTACGTCAATTGAATAAATCTCAGGACGTGGCATTAGCATAACAAAACCACAAGAGAGAGCTGCTCCGGAGGAAGAGTCGCTTCTGATGGGTCTCCGCTCCACGCGGCGTCTCTTAGCCCTTCTGCTGTGTTCTGGCAGCTTCTGGCATTGCAATCCTATTTCAGTTGCAATCCAGGATGATGCTAAAGGGGCTTCAAATCAGCCCGGTGCCGAGGACCAGTTTTTGGATAGGTTATGGCTACAGTCCCTTCTGCAATCAATATTTATTTATTTATTTGTCTTGGTTTAAATCCCATCCTCCCTGCCAAAGCGGACTCAGGGCGACATACATGGAATCTCATATAAAATACAATTAAAACCTATCATAAACATAAAAATATCCTGAGTCATTTCGAGCAGGAGCTTGGGGGAGCTCAGCTCCAGGAGTTGGTGCCAGCCCCCCCGCCCCCGCGGGGGAATGCCTGCTTGTGTCATGGCTGCAGCAAAATGACCCCGCCCCCTGGAAAGGTCCTTGTTCCTCCGACCAACCTTCTGAAGGCTTCAGCCACCACTGAAGCTATCCTCCCAGAATAGTGGTATTTCTGAGGCTTGGATTAGTAGCTGTCCCCTCTCTGCCAGCTCTTTCTCTCTCTCTCTCCTTTCTTTCTTGCCTTCTGACATACTTCCAGTGATGTCAGGTGGTGTAGCATACGTAAATAAGTTATGCTAATGAGTTATGCTAATGAGCTCCTGCACCTCTTTTTTCTACGAAATGACCCCTGAAAATATCAATTTAAAATACTCCTAAAATGCTGGGACATGAGTTGATAAAAGCGAGAGCGAAATTATTTATAGTACAGCTTAGGTGACCGTATATCCAATGGTCATGCCAGCTTGGTTCACCCACTTATTGTGCGGCGGTAAAGATGGTAAAACCAGGGTACAGGCTGGAGACGAAGATGGTAAAGCCAGGGGACACGGGCACTCCTCGGTGTGTGGTGTGGCTCCTTAGTAGAAAGCCTGGTGGAAGAGCTCCGTCTTGCAGGCCCTGCAGAACTGTAAAAGGTCCCGCAGGGCCCTCTTCTGGGAGCTCATTCCACCAGTATGGAGCCGCTACAATACAAACTGCAGCATAGGTTCAGAAACACATGGAACTGCCTTGTATCAAGGCAGGTCATTGGTCCCTGTAGCCCAGAATCATCTCTACTGATTGGTAGTGGCCTTCCAAAGTAAGAAAATCCTATTGACTGGAAATGCGGGGAGGGGGGCTGAGTTTGGGACCTCATGCAGGCACAGTACGGCATTCTGCAACTGAACTGTGCTAGGTCTAGTTAGCATACATGGCAATTCACCTTCTTCCCAACACCACTACATCAAAGCAACTGATACCGTGAAGCACTTTTACCTTTAACGTATTGAAAAAGTGGGCTGCTTTAGTTTTCAGAGGCCCAAAGTACCAGTACCTGGAAAAGAAAAGGGGGGTGGGGGAAACAAATTCTTGATGCAGTTTTTACTAAAGCTTTTTCTTGCAGCTGCATCTTTGCACTGGGTTGGGAAGGGGGAGTGTGGGGAAGATCCACCTCTATAAGTGCCTCCCACAGACACTGCAGAGGATCTGTGACAGTGAACGAGAACTAGCATGTGCATTGCAAAACCCACAAGAAACAGCTTTACGGTGGCCATTCCTTGCAGTGCCCGTAACACACGGAGAAAGATCACCTACTTCTGTATGAACCTATGTGGTCACTGCGGTCATCTTGGGGGGCCCACCACCCACAGATAAATGACTGGCAACACAAGAAAGAGCCTTTTTGGTTGTGGCACCAGTATTATGGAATTTTGGTCTGTCTCTTTTTATCATTGTCTTCTGCCAGTAGGTGAAGACTTTTGTTGACCTTTTTGTCTGTTTTTCCTTCACTGATTCTTACTGACGTGTCCGTGTATTTATGCGTTTTATTTTAATGGTTTTTAATTTTTTTAAATGTATGTATGTGTGTTTTTAACCTTGTTTTAATGCCTTTCACTGTTTGCTGATTTAGGGACCCTATGCTGGGGGGAAAAGATGGCTTAAAAATGTTTAAAATAAATAAATCCCAACATAGATCACCTCCACTGCGTGGGTTGTTTCCACGCCATTGCCAAATGCATCTGGTAGAAATGCAGACCAGGCCCCCGAGATGGTGGGGCATCTCGGGGCCTGGCCCCCTGACTTACCGCCAAGGGCCCCCCCATTTCCCATCCAGCCCAGGCGCTCCCTTGGGGGGGTGTGCAGGGGTGTGCGTGGGTGCCCCCTGATTTATTTCAAGGCCCCCCGAATTAAAAAATCCTGGCTACGGGCCTGATGCAGAACCTCTCCACAAGACTGGAGACTTCAGCACTCCAAATGAAGAAGCCGTTTCAACCGGCTTCCATGCTAGTTCACGTAGACCAGAGAACTAATCCAGATTCTCTGTCACTCTCTGAGAGCCAGTTTGGTGTAGTGGTTAAGTGTGCAGACTCTAATCTGGGAGAACCGGGTTTGATTCCCCACTCCTCCACTTGCAGCTGCTGGATGACCTTGGGCAAGCCATAGCTCTGTACCAGCTGTTCTCTCAAGGACAGCTGTCTCAGAGTTCTCTCAGCCCCGCCTACTTCACAGGGTGTCTGTTGTGGGGAGGGGAAGGGAAAGGAGTTTGTAAACTGCTCTGAGACTACAAGTGAAGGGCGGGGTATAAATCCAATCTCTTCTTCTTCTTCTCTGTGCCCTGGGTCACCTTAGGAGGGAAAGAAAATCCGTTCTGGGGTTCCCCAACCTTTCTGCACCTGTGGGCACCTTTGGAATTCTGACAAAGGATGGTAGGCACAACCACAAAATGGCTGCCACAGTAGGTGGAGCCAGTCATAAAATGGCTGCTGCCAGATTATATATAACTCTAAGATTATATATAACTCTAACAGTAGCTGTTCAACATTTCAGGCAGAATATCTGTTTAACAGGATGCTTTTTAGTCTACACAGGCAGAAGGCCTGTTGGGAAAAACCCCCACTTCGCCCCGTCCACTTTCTAAAGGCACTTGGTGAGTGCCAGGAGACATTTGGGTAAGTATCATGGCCTCCATGGGCACCATGCTAAGGACCCCTGATTTGTTCTATAATGCCTCAAGTTGGACACTCTAACACAGTGGTCCACTTAGGGTTTTGCAGACCTATGCTCAGGTTGAGCTTATGAGGCCCAAGTGGGGGGGAAGAAGCTTGCTGTGGTGCCAAACCCAATCATTGCCATTGGAGGAATAACGCACAATGTATTGGTTTCCGTACTATCAACCAACTCCTTCCGGACTTCAGAGAGTATCTCATGCTAATCCTGACACAGTACAAAAAACCCCCGCAAGATATTGTTTGAGACAGAGACAGATGAGAACAGCGGCCAGTGCCAACACAGGAGCAAAAAAGAACATAGCAGGAAAGCAGTGCTGAATGCCTTTACTTGCTGACTTTTGCCCCAGCGTCTCTGTAAGCGCCCCATCTCAACCCCGTTACGGCAAACACAGGCTGGTCTTTGTTTCCCTGTACAGGAAAAAAAAGAGAGAGAGAGAGCAACATTTGATTGCAAGCAGTCTGTTAATTATACTAACCTCCGATCACTCCAGACTCGACCTAAAAGGGGGCTGAACAGAGCACCAACCGCTAAATGCCGGCTTACTCTAACAGAAAGAACAGATTAAGGCTTCACTGAATAGGTTTGATTGAACCTCTTCAGCCATGGACTGTGTTTGTGTGCCTGTGTACAGATATCTGTAGCTGAAAACCAGGAATACAGAGTAGCACCCACTATATAAAATTGTGGAAAAGAAGGGAAGTTTTTACCCAAAGATTACAAGAGTAAGGCCTTCTTTCAGGCATGCCTCTGATATCACTCAGAGCACGGCTACTTGCAGCGTGGGAAGAAAATGAGCCAAGACCTATGAGCTATCCCCAGTAGGACTTCCCAGAACAAAGTATCAGGGGGGCCATGCCTAATATACGCAAAGAGAACAAAACATGCACCCCACTGAATAACCCCTAGCAGAAGCTCCAACACAGCGGACGTGCACACGACCTTCATTTTGGATTGCCACCCAACTCAGCACCCAATGAGATGGACTTCCTTTATGACAGCTAATGATATAACAGTGTTCCGCCCTCACTTCCTCCTCCCTGGATTAGGGGTGCTTTCAAGAATTATTTTAGAGAGCCACGGATTCTGTAGAAACACATGGGAGGGTGCAACCACAATGGAACTCCCCAGACAGGAAAAAAGGAATAGCTAAGACAGTATTGCTACCTTGATTTGTAATACATCAACTGGAAGAGTCTCTCCTTTCAAAATGGACAGTGTGGCATCAGTGATGTGTCTGAGAAAGAAAAGCACACAGCTCAGTGGCAGAGCACACACCTCATGCACAGAAGGTCTTGTGTTCAAACACCGGCTTTACCAGGTAACAAGGCATTCAGGCAGTGGGGCTGGGAAAAAGCCCCGCTTGAGGCCCTAAAACAAGCAATGACAGCGCTGGGCTGAATGGACCCCTTGGCCAGCAGGAGTAGGAAAACCCCACTTGTGCCCTGACCTGGATGGCCCAGGCAAGTCCAACCTCATTGGATCTCGGAAGCTAAGCAGGGTCAACCCTGGTTAGTATTTGGATGGGAGACCACCAAGGAATTCCAGGGTCAATATACAGAGGAAGGCAATGGCAAACCACCTCCGTTGGTCTCTTACCTTGAAAACCCTACAGGGTCTTTGCCACGCATCAACTGTTAAGTTGACAGCACTTCACACAACACATCTATTTATACACACATCTCAATTAGGGTTTAGAACGTCTAACTCAACCTGTCCTCACAAAGTAGGAGATGTGAAGACTAAAATAATAATTAAGTGCTGTTGAGTTGCAACTAACGTATGGCGACCCACCACCACCACCACCACCATCACCATGGGGCTTCCAACTCAGGAGATAAGGAAGAGGTGGTCTGCCGTTGCCTCCCTCTGCACAGCAGTCCTCCTGAGGTGATCTCCCATCCAAGTACTAACCATGGCCCACCCAGCTTAGCTTCCAAACTGTGACAAGCTTGGGCTAGCCAGGGCTATTTGGGTTTTGAAAGGCCAACAGAGGGTACGTTAAAATGGAATTCCTAACAAAGAGCACCTCTCGTTCATCATCGAATTGCTAGTGTACCACTGTGACTGGGTGTAGCTCAAACATGAGGCTGGGCAAAGGCCAATGGAAGGTCTTTTTCAGACTGGACTACTCCACACACGCTTGATGAAGCGGTTTCTAATCCACGAAGGTTTGTGAGAACAGGGAATGCACCCTTTCCGGCGGTGGAAAAACAACGCGGTGCCTCTCTGTGAAGTGAAGCTGCTGGTGAGCTGGCAGACAAAAGGCTGGTAGTGGAGGAGAGAGTTATGCTTTGTTAGATATGCCTGGAGCAAGCCAATTCCCAGAGGCACTGCCAACATCTCACCGATTCGCCTCGGACTCAGCTGGTGGCTGTGCAGTCTGGGAGGCGATGATGGACATCGGCCATGCCTACTGGCTTCTCCTGCACTGCTGGACAACACGGTGGGGCCAGTGCTTTGGCCGCCTGGGTAGAGACTTGTCCCTGAGCACCAAGCAACAGAGCCTGGTGTGTTACTGTTGGAGGAAAACATGCTTGGGTATTATTAAATTTGGGTTGCTGTGCGGTCATTTGCCTTCTGCATGATTCTTCCGTGGTCGCTGGTGGACTCCTTTTGTCCACACAGAGGACTAGCTTGCTCACAGTAACTCCTTCACGTTCTGTTTGTCAGAAACTTTGCTGGTATCCTCTGTATGTAGTTTTTGTCCAGGCCAGCTGGCACAACATCTCTCATTTGGAACTCCAATAGGTTAATATTGCTCTTGTGACGAACTAATTGGTCTAATACTGGCCAGCTTGACACAGCTGGTTTCCATTTAAAATGGGGCAACCTTAATTTTAAGACTCCATGCCACCAGTCATTTTTTTTTAAAATGTGTTCCTTCCGTCATGCAGGCCACATTGTCCAGGACCCAATCCCATAATAGTGGGAATTTCTAAACAACCTAGCTGGCAGAAAAGTGCAAAATTATATCCATTCTGGATCTGTCAACCCAGCAGGAGATGGCAGATCCACTTTGGAGACATGACTATTTCTATCCTCCACCCACACCTGCTTCCTCCTCCCTTTCTGCTAACTTGATTATGTATTTCATATACACTCCCCTTCTCTCCCCAATGGGGACCCAAAGCAGCTTACATGGTTCACCTCTCCCACATTTTAGCCTCACAACAACCCCATGAGGTAGGACAGGCTGAGAATGTGCAACTGTGCCCAAGGCAAGATTCCATGGGAGAAAGTAGATTCGAACAAGGGTCCTCCAGCTCCCAGTCCCACACTCTAACCAATACACAGGGCTCACTGTGCTGCTAACCTGCTTGCACAGCCTGGCACACAAACTTACTGGACTTGGCTTGTGCTCTCCGGATGAAGTGTGTGACTCAAAGTGCTGCTTTTCCCAAGGGGAATGAATCCTATCGGGATCTTACTGAAAGCTGCCTGAAAAGGAATACAGAGAAAAGAAATTGCGTCAGCATCGGCGGAACGAGGCTTCCTTTCTGCAGAGCGCAGCTGTGCCTGAGATCACAACCCCCCCCCCCCCAAACCCTCCCTGGCATGTAGGGACAGGCGCTTCCTCAGAGGCCGTAATGAATAACCACTCCGAACGCCAGGCTCTTCGGCCAATGTGCCAAGTGGCCACAAAGCAGCCTTCTGTAATCGTTAGGTTCATTGTTACACACACAGAGGCTGGCACGTACTCCCCAAGCAATGTATGGATTCTGTCCCCGACCTGCCACCTTCCAAGCGGCGGAAATCATTCGACGCACGGCTGCGCTCGGCCAGAGTTTATCTCCAAGCAAAAAGCGCACGATGCGGGAATAAATAATTCTAATCGCCCTTCCTTTTACAAGGCAACGGGAACGATGTGCAAAAAACAACCCTGTAAATCGCTATTCGGTACCAATAGAATAGCCATTTATAAAGCATTCAGGTTTACAATGTTTTCATCTTTGCCTCTGCAACAAGTCTCCGAATCCAGGGAAGAGGTTCGAGGGGATCTGAACCACAGCTCGGTATTTCTCTGGAGATGCCAACAGCCATCAGCTGTTGGCTGGGAAAAGCTCCCCCTATCGGGGCACAGCAGAGCCCACCTTGCTGGAACGCCCACCCCCACCCAGAGGGTGCCTCAAAGTGTGTCAGCAAATCACTCCTGATGACTTGTTTTAACCAGGACACCCCCTGACCTTCTTCAGGCTACTGCAGCTTGCAATACTGTGACTCAACAAATCCAGTCCTCAGTAGCTTTCTATCACTTCTTGCCCATTTCAGTTTGATTTGTCATGCACAGTCTGCTTTCCTTATCTCACTTTCTCTTCTGGTCCCTTATATCACACGACAGAAGACCTTTTGTCTATTGCTTACTTACTTCATTTATACCCCGCCTTTCTTCCACAATGGGCACTCAGAAGCAGCACATGTTGTCCTCCTCTCCATTTTATCCCCACAACAGCCCTGCGAGGCAGGTTAGGCTGGACGTGTGTGACTGGCCCAAGGTCACCCAGCAAGATTCCACGGCAGAGCGGGGATTCAAAATCCGGATCTCCCAGATCCTAGTCTGGCACTCTGACCAGTGAACCATGCCAGCTCTCCGCTGGACCCTATAAACACACAAGCACCAACTGAGTCACAAGAACACACCGATTATCCGTTCGGTAACTACAGTCTTTGTCATAAGAGTTGAACAACATTTGGGGAGGGCCTGTGACTCAGTGGTAGAGTGTCTGCTTGATGTGCAGAAGGTCCCCGATTCAGGCCTGGCATCTCCAGTTAAAAGGATCAGGTAGCAGGTGATGTGAAAGACCCTTGCTTGAGAACATGAAGAGCTGCTGCCAAGCAGAATAGACAATAATGACCTGGATAGACCATTCAGAATAAACAACATTGACCTGGATAGATTGTGGCTCAGTGGTTGAGTGGCTGGTTGATGGGCAGAAGGTCCCAGGTTCAGTCCCTGGCATCTCCAGTGAAAAGGATCAGGTAGTAGGTGATGTGAAAGACCCCTACTTGAGACTCTGAAGAGCTGCTGCCAATCAGAATAGACAATATTGACCTGGATAGGCCAAAATTCAATGTAAGGCACTTTCGTGTGTTCACATACTGGTGGCATATCATGGATGCATGTATACCCTTTTGGCCATGGATTTTCAAGTGCAGATGGACAGTAACACGTGGAATATATTGGGGAGGGAAGCAACTGCAGACTGTACTGGGCTGCAATGTTTTATCATTTTAAGCGCAAAAATAGGCACAACAAGTAGAACACCCAAAACCAAGCTGAATGGGTGACAAAATATATATCGAGGAAACCAAAGGGCAGGGTCAAGAGACATCATGCTACTTTTGGAAGGGGAAGGAAAGAGAACGGGGCCAAGTGCCGGTCTTTCCTTCTACTGGCTCTAAAGGAAGATGGCAGCCAAAGAACAGAAGGGTGTGCTGCAAGTGTGTGGGTCAGGATGTGTGTGGAGACAATCTGGCCCAGAATGCTGAAGAATCCATGGATCTGCCCTGCAGTGGCTGGACCTCCTTCCTGCTTCCAAACGGCCTGGCAGCAAGAGCGCCCCAGAGGGCAGCATGGGGAAGTGGCTGCTGGGGCCCCAAGCCTGCCATGAGGTTCCCTGAGAAGCTGGGGGCAGCTGTGGCAGCTGAGGGCAGGGGGGCCCCACACAAAAATGACGTGTTGTCTTTATTTTCCTCCTGGATCCAGCTACCAGTTGAAGGGGCTGGAACGGAGAATGGCAGAGCCACTTTTTGTTTTCCCCACCAAGGGTTGTGTTTTCCAAGATGAATTTTGCACACATAGCTTGACTAGCAGCAGGAGTCACCGGGCACAGGGTTCTTGGGCACCCTCTCAGACTGCTTTATTCCTTGCCAGATAAGGTAAAAGGTAAAGGTTTCCCTTGCTTGAAAGCCAGTCGAATCCAACTCTGGGGGCGGTGCTCATTTCCATTTCCAAGCCGAAGAGCCAGCGCTGTCCAAAGACTATTTCCATGGTCATGTGGCTGGCATGACTAGACACTGAGGTGCACAGAATGCTGTTCCCTTCCCACCGAAGCAGTACCTGTTTATCTGCTTGCAATTTCTTGCTTTCAGGCTGCTAGGTTGGCAGGAGCTGGGACCAGGGACGGGAGCTCACTCCGTCACGCGGCACTTGGGTCTCGAACTGCCGAGCTACCGACCTTAACCTCTGAGTTAAGGTGGCCCCTGACTACTTCTTGGCTGGTGTGTGAGCGTGTGTGCTGAAACTGGTCTTATCCCACAGAAGCAAGGGTAATACACTTTACAGTGTCACTGACCTACAGCTGCTATCCAAAGAGCCCAACGCTGGACTCCGAGTAAGAGAAATGGAAGGAAGCGGGCAACTCTGCTCCCGTGGTAACCCAGCTAGGGACAGCAGTAAAAATGTATTCCACTAAAGCAGGGACTGAGCCTGAACTGAAGAGGTCAGGCTGCAAATTGCTACGGCACTTGCTCATTTCCAGTTCACTCCGAAGTGACTGCATTGGGGGGGGGGGAGGGGGTCCCACGGGGGAGTCTGCAGAATGGGCTCCATTCAACAGCGATGCTGTCACAGCATGTTATTCCTTTTTTTCCCAGCCTCCTTTCAACTACAGAGGTTCTGATGGCTTAAAATGTTCAGACAGAAATGTAATTTTCTTCACACTGATGCCGAAACACAATTTTGTCTTTCCATAAGAAGGCAAAGTCGTTCTGTTCAGCAAAGCACAATTCTGGCCACTAACAGCCTCCTCAGATCTTGCGACCGAATCATTAAATTGCCTTTTTTTGTTGTTGTTGCCAGTTTCTGATAAGACATTTTGGAATACGGTTCCACTGAACAAGCAGCCCCTTGTATACTTGATGAAACACATCCCCAGCAGTGCATATATTAAACGCTCAAAAAGTGTGCTTAAGAAAGGGAATGCGCACAGGGCCCAAGCGGGTGCCATTTTATGTCTCTGCAAATGCGGGGGGAGTGGGGAGGAGGTTGATATTATTCACTTGGCAGAGTTGGATGAACAACTATGGCATTGCTGTCCACAGGCCTTTTGCACTTAGATACCCTGTCGAGTATATTGGGAATTCTCAAAAATCAGAACAGGAAACAGCTAGACCTGAGTCCAGTAGTGACTCAGAGATCAACAAGATTTGGGGGGCATAAGTTTCAAGAATTAAAGCTCACTTCATTAAATAACTTTGACTCTCAGAAGCACTCATCTCCCAAAAATCTTGGTTTCTAAAATGCTACTGGCCTTGAATCTAGCTGTTCTATCGCAGCTACTCTCTGACGCTAGAACGGGAAAGAAATTCCATGTCAAAGGCCTACTCTCTCAACTGAGGTGATAAACTCATGTCTGGGCTGTACCACTTCGAACTGTGCTCAGGAGTTCGCGTGATGGAATGCTCCTTCATAAGGGTCTGCCATGGAAGCTTGCTGGGCGACCTTGGGCCAGTCCATACCCTCTCTGCCAAAGCTCCCTCACAGGGTGGTTGTGAGGCTAAAATGGAGGAGAGGAGAATTATGTAGGCAGCTTCAGGTCCCCCCACTGGGAAGAAAGGCAGGACATAAATGAATAAACTAAACAACTAAATACAAAAATTCCCTGCTAATAGGAAACAAGACTAGAGCCCTTCTTCCTGAAGCTTTGTTACGAGAAGGGATTATGTTTGGAAGGAGGACCATTCAATCATATGATCTTCCATTTAGAAGGCAGCAGAAAGGTGGGGGGGACCTTACCTCATCTGCCCTTCGGAGAAGTCCAGTTATTACCTGGGGAGAAAAAACCTTGAGATAAGATTCACAGGGTTTAATATGAATTACGCTATTTTCACTTTTGCATTGGATTGCCTACATCCAAAAGAAAGCAATCAAAGAGGTTCAGATGTTTTGGTGGGACTCCAGCTGAGAGGAATAAAGCTCTGGTTGTCAGGAAAACTGCCAGGACAGGAGAAGAAGAAGAAGAAGAAGAAGAAGAGATTGGATTTATACCCCGCCCTCCACTCCCCAAGGGAGTCTCAGAGCGGCTTACAAACTCCTTTTCCCTTCCCCTCCCCACAACAGACACCCTGTGAGGTAGGTGGGGCTGAGAGAGCTCTTTTCCAAGCTGTCCTTGAGGGAACAGCTGGTACAGAGCTATGGCTTGCCCAAGGTCATCCAGCCAGGTGCAAGTGGAGGAGTGGGGAATCAAACCCGGTTCTCCCAGATTAGAGTCCGCGCACTTAACCACGACACCAAACTGGCTCTGGAGGAGCACTGCCCTGCCAAAAATCCATCTCCACCCTCTTCCTCAAGGACCTCCCCCGCCCCCCGGTGACTGCTGTCCAACCAGTCAAAAGACTAAACTGCTACATATTAATCCACTGTATTATCATTCTCTGATCTGTCTCTCAGTCTGTGGAAATCACACCATTTTCACAGCAGAAGGCTTGACTACTGATATATTTGCTTTCTCAATAAAACGGAGCTTTACAAGCCATTCCCTATTGATTTATGGCTTTTAATTTGTTTAGCTTTATAATACACAAGGAGATAAAGCATATAACCAATTGAACCTATCTATACTAATATCATATAAACTTTTGCAACGAGTTGAATATGGAAGAGTTTTCTGTATAACAAACGACCAGCCATAATCCACCTACATCTGTTCTGTAGCAAATATAATTTATGCACATCCTAGAATGTCTCATCTGACATTTTCATCTGTCTTAATCCTATTTTTTTACAAATCCACAAACGGCTACCAATTCAAAAAATATATTTGGTAAAACTTCTCTTTGTTTGCATAGATGTTTGTAAATTATAATCTAATCCCTCCGTATGGTAAACCAGAATGTCCTAAAACAGGTGTCTACGATTGGTTAGGCTTTCTGCTTCCAATTCTTTGTCAATATTAGCCTTGCTGACAACAGCACGTTTTGCACAAGCATCTATGGTAAAAAAGATATATTGTATTATTATAGCCCAACCTTCTTCCACCATGAACACAAGGCAGGTTATGCAGGATTTCAGGAGACTTTCCATGCAAGTCTCAGTGAGACACTAATCTGGAGAACCGGGTTCAGTTCCCCACCGTGAAGCTAGCTGTGTGACCTTAGGCAAGTCACAGCACTCTCAGTCTCAAAATAAGCATAGCTCGCCACCTAGTGGTGCCAAAAAAGAACTACAGCTTCGGCAGCCAAACTATCCCCACAGTGGATCTCCTGGTTATTCCACATATGCTATACGATAATTTCAATTTGAGACCCAGACCAGCTTCAGCAAGGTTGCCATATTATGTGTCCTCCAGTCATACCCTGGGGAGCCTTCCATACAACATACAATGAAGCTTCCAGAGAACGGAATCAGTAGGCAAGAGTGTGCATCCCAGGAGAAAAGGCAAGGCTTGAAAGCATGGTCTCTGCGTGTCTCAAAGAGTGGGTGCAAAGAGTGCAAAGGGGAAAGACTCCTTGCAAAGACAGATGTAGCCCTTCCCCCAGGAAGATGCTCCATAGTATTAACAGGAAGCCAGGTATTGTGTGGATGTGCCTTTGGAAAACTGAACTTGCTGTGTGTTCATTTCTAATGTTTCTTACACAAAACTCTGTTCCAAGTGTCAAAAGGTCATTATGCTCAAGAAGGAGAAACAGCAGGAATTACCTTTGGAAGCAAAATAGCTGGAGCTACAGTGAAAAGTAATCTGAAAACATACATTCCTAAACATTTGCCAACCACACAGCCATGCCTTCTGCTGGTAACATGCAGCAGAGGGAACGTGACATCTGCTCAATTTTGGGAGGACGTTGTTACAGACAGCAGCATGGTTAAAAATCAGCACAGATAAAATGCAAGAGGGTTGAAAGGAATGAATTATGACAGGTTCCCACCCCAAGCCCTCTTCATAGGCCTGAGACACTCTCTTTCCACAATGCACTGAAACTATCTGCCCTGTCCTCTAGCCAAATCTTTGAGATTATTAGCAAACATTCCTCCTCCAATGATATCACAAAAGATCCCGGAAAAGCTTCTTCATACCAGAACTCAGCTTCTATTTATTTGCTGCCCATGGGACAGAAGAGTGGGGTGGCAGACATTACAAATATATAATCAGTATTCTTACAGTACCTCCTGCACGGTCCCATCTCCTCCAGCAATAATGATGATGTCTGTGTTTTCCATCAGCTCTAACAGCTTCTTTGCTTGTCCTTCATAATCTGTCTGAAATATAAATGGAGACCAGAAACATGGTGTTAGGTACGAAAGGTCTGCTTGCAGAAGAATTTAATCACAGGCTATTGCTCTTGGTCCAAGTTGTCTGAGCAGCATTTGCACAAAGAGCTCCCACTGACTAAGCTGGAGTATGCTTTACAAGTGTCATTGGACTTCTGGTCACCTTTGCTAGCAGACCATTGGGACCATATGGGAATTCCAGAGGGTTAGTCCATTTTAGCAAGAGAAGGCCTGTGGTTCCTAAAAGACTAATATTTATTCCAGCAGGAGTTTCTGAGAATCAAAGCTCACTTCTTCAGATGCTACAAAAAGGTAATCGTATTCCAGATTTTTCTAAGTGAAGTCACAAAAGGAGCAGGAAGAAAATGGAAAAGCTGGAGCAGAGAGAAACTTTTTGTGAATCCCGCCGTAAATTTTCAGTTATGATTCTTTGTGTAAGGGAGAGGAACACATTAGTTGTAGTACATAATGAATAATGAGAGAGGTCAGAGGTTCAGGGCTTTCTCTCTCATGGGTGCAGATGAACAAAAGTGTAATTAAGAAGAATAAACAGCAGCAACTAACAGAAGAAAAAGCAGGCTGACTGTTTCAGTCTGACTTCTTCCATCATCCATTACAGGTGACAATATAACCTGTTCCAGTCCCTTACAGAAGGAATCACACCTGATTTATGACAGAATTCACACCAAGCTTCTATCTGCCCCCAACCCAAGGGTAGAAAACACATTTTGTGGGTAATTCTTTGATGTCCAGGAATTAATACAATTAAGTTGTGCCTTTTGCCCTGTGAGTCTGGATTTCTGCCACACTTAAACAATCTATTGAACTCCACAATCAGCAATAATGCCTACTTAAAAGGAAAATGCTACAGGCTTGGGCTCCATAAACACGCAAGTATTTAAGCATACAAAAATATAGCAGCACACATCAAGCACAGAGATTCTTACAACATATAGCAGAAAAGGGCAGCTAGAATGATAAAAGGGTTCGCTTGGGGCTCTTTAGCTTGGAGGGGGTGACATGATCGAGGTTTACAAGATTATGCATGGGATAGAGCAGGTAGAGAAAGAAGTACTTTTCTCCCTTTCTCACAATGCAAGAACTTGTGGGCACTCCATGAAATTGCTGAGCAGTCAGGTTAGAACAGCAAAAAGGAAGTACTTCTTCACCCAAAGAGTGATTAACACATGGAATTCATTGCCACAGGAGGTGGTGGTGGCTACAAGCACAGACAGCTTCAAGAGGGAATTGGATAAACATATGGAGCCGAGGTCCATCAGTGGTTATTAGCCACAAAGTATAGATAGGAACTCTCAGCCTGGGGCAAGTGATGCTCTGTATTCTTGGTGCTTTGAGAGGGCAATAGTGGGAGGGCTTCTAGTGTCCTGGCCCCACTGCTGGACCTCCTGAGGGCACCTGGTGTTTTTGGCCATTGTGTGACAGTGTTGGACTGGATGGGCCACTGGCCTGATCCAACATTGGCTTCTCTTATGTTCTTACGTTCTTATTGATGCTCAACAACACATTGATTTGCATGCTTAGATATACGCTGTTATTTTTTGTATACTTAAATTTTGCGTATGAATGGAGTCAAAGGCTACAGCAGTTTCAAGTAGGCATCAGTGCAAGAGAGATTTCTGTTGGTCATGGTGTTCAATAGACTGTTTCAGTGGGACAGAAATCCATACATTCACACACACACACACACACACACACACACCCCACACACAGATACACAAATAAAATTTGGTCAAATTAAATGCCATGAAGATGTAAAGCAGTTTTTTAAATTTTAAAACAGACTAATGCTGAACATACCGTAATTTTTGGGAAAAACTGCTGTAGGGCTAATGGATACCTTGAGTCTTTTCAAAGGAATGTTGCCTTGAAAACCCTTCGGTTCATTGCCATTCATTTCAGTACTACTGAAAGTAAACAGCGCCACCTATAGAGCCATTTTGGCCTGAAGGAGGGATTTGCAACGGGATCCCATCTAAGCAGTTGGAGAAGCAGCACACCACAGAGCTTGGTGATGGAAAGTGTTGTCAAGTCACAGCTGACTTATGGTGCCATTGCCTGCCTCTGCATCACAAACCTGGTATACCTTGGAGGTCTCCCATTCAAATACTAGCCAGACCCAACCCTGCTTAGCTTCCGAGATCTGATGAGATTGGTCTATCCAGGTCAGGGCACCCTAGAGCTTAGTAAAGGTAAAGGTTCCCCTTGCTCGAAAGCCAGACGAATCTGACTCTAGGGAGAGATGCTCATCTCCATTTCCAAGCCGAAGAACCAGCACTGTCCAAAGACTTTTTCCGTGGTCATGTGGCCGGCATGACTAATCGTCAAGGCGCACGGAACACAGTTACCTTCCTACTGAAGTGGTACCTACCTATTTATCTACTTGCAATTTCTAGCTTTTGAACTGCTAGGTTGACAGGAGCTGGGGCCAGAGAAGGGAGCTCACTCCATCACGCGGCACTCAGGTCTCAAACTGCCGAGCTACCGACCTTCCGGTCTGCAGCTCAGCGTTTTAACCTCTGAGCCACTGCAGCCCCATCTACCATATAGCTTACACAAATTATTAACGGGATAACCTCATGGACAGAGAAAACAACTTGTCGACTGGGAAAGACCATGGCTCTGCTGCCATGGCAGGTGCTTTCATTCAATTTCTAGGGGTAGGTTTTCTTCCAAGGGTTATAACAGCTTCCACAGCCAGCAGAGCAGTTGCAGATCCTATAGCAAGCCCCACACTCCCTTGAGAGCTCTCAGGGCAAAGGTAGCCCCCTTCCTTTTTCACCATTCAAAAAACAGCATCCCTAAAATTCAACGCCGTCTAGGCAACTTTGGAGGGTCATAGTGAGGTCATAGAAGCCATTTCTAGCTCTGCAGTCCCCAAGCTGGAATACAGGAGCAGAGGCTAAGAGCTCTGCCAGGCTTCCTGTAATGACGGGTGATTCCTGGGAGGCTCAGTGTCTCCAGCACACAGCAAGATGGCGGGCTGACAGGAGTTCCCTGTGCAGCACTACAGGCAATACTCAGTGTTCATCATCACCTCATTCCTCATAGATTAGGCCAGGTAAGCGAGGCATGGGGAAAGAGACAGCCTCCAGTTTCCCGTTGTCAAGTGGGCCTTAAAACCCTTCTGGTCTCATAATCTTCTGCTTGTTTCTCAGACGCATTTTCAGCTTCTTAAAGGACCCATGAAAAAGTCCTGCCTTCCCTTAAGCAAGGTGGGAAGATGACTGGTGATCTAGAAAGAGTTCCTGACTCCTCAGGAAGTACTTATTAGCCCAGCTTACCTGAATGGCCCAGGCTAGCCAGGCTGATCTCATTCGATCTGGGAAGCTAAGCAGGATCAGCTCTGGTTAGAACCTGGATGGGAGACCAACAAGGAAACCCAGGGCTTTTACACAGAAGCAGGCAGTGGCAAACCACCTCTTGCCTTGAAAACCCTACAAGACCACCATGAGTCAGCTGTGACGATGATGCTTTCCTCTTCCACAGGAGCCCAGAGCTGAGCTGAATGTCCCCTTCTCCTACAAGGAGAGACAGACAGGGCATCCTTTGTTGCCGAAAGACACCAGAATGCATGCTGGACAGCTAATACAATGTAATCTCGGTTATCTTAATCCACTCAAGTGTATTCTTCCTCTGTCCCTTCTTTCTTTATGTTTAATATTCCCATCAGTCAAGCGGAGCGTTTTCCTAACTGAGGAGCCATAAAGGTGTGCAAAGCTGCTCTTAATTAATCTCCAGCGCTCTGTGGCATTTTACGATCACTCACGCATCAGAACGTCACTTTCTCCAGCACAGTGAGCATCCCCACTGACTGCTTAAATGCATTAGTGGCTGATGCTCCAAAGGCCATACATTTTGCACCCTGCTGAAGCCCACAATCCCCACATCACCTTGCCGGGGGGGGAAAAACCAACAACGGAAAGTCATAAAACCAACTTATAAAAGTGAAGCTGTCTTTAAAATAAATACCGGAAATAGATACAAACTCTTGGCTTTGGCATTTATCTGAAATAAATATAAGCTCTCAGATTTGGCATTTACACTCCTGGCCAATATCTAGTGGAAAGGGGAAAGCATCTGCCAGGAGGAGAAAGCACAAGTCCGTTTCTCAGCCGCTTACCTTCACAACAGTCACATCCAGCCCAGACAAGTGTAGAATTGGGGCTGCATTCTTTTCAAAAAGGCTCCTGGCTTTGCTAGAAATTAAAATTAAAATGATCACTTGATTTTTTTTTTTTTAAAAATTGGCTAACGCACAGCAATT
The DNA here is from genome assembly GCA_029233225.1 of Lepidodactylus listeri. Classification (NCBI taxonomy): domain Eukaryota; kingdom Metazoa; phylum Chordata; class Lepidosauria; order Squamata; family Gekkonidae; genus Lepidodactylus; species Lepidodactylus listeri. The sequence goes on from JARCFY010000008.1 coordinate 28,863,276, forward strand.
TGAAAGGAAAAAAGAAACCCCCAAAACCTTAAATCATGTCCATAACTACAACCAAGCTGTTCTGCATGTTATGTCTACGCAACACTGCAATTTCTAGCAGGCGTGAGAACCAAAGCAAAGAGCTATCGACTTATTGGAATAAAGGTGGTTATTTGGGAGGCATTAACTTGTGTGTGCAGAGTGAGTCATCCGTATCCAGTAATTAGCGGTAAGTTATGAAGCCTGCCTACCTCGTAGCTGGAGCAAATCAGCACGAGTGCAGGGGCGGAAGGAACACCGAGATCCTGAATCAAGGCTTAATTGCAAAACCGAGATGCCCTTAAGAGCGCTGTGGTGAGGACACACAGTTGTCTTGCTATCACCTGGAGTTGCTGTCGGCTCAAGGCTCAGGTCTCATTTTTGAGACCACCCACAATGAAATCTCTCCTGCTCTGAAACTGGAAGTTCAGAAGATCCTTCTGAACCCTGATCCTATGTGGCAATAAAGAAAAATATATATGCTAGCAGCATCATACGCTGGCTTGTATCGAGAAAGTGGGTGATGATGGGTGTGCCATGCAGTTGGGTAGGGGAAAAGCAACTATGACGCGTGGCCTAAATAAACTGCCGCTTTGCGGCGTTCTGTGAGGTGACTGATCAGGATTGGCTCTCTACTTGACTCGACCAGCACCCTCTATCCTTGTAATAGTCTCTTCGGGGTTTAATTTTAATAGGTAGCCACTCAGGCTTTTTCTTTAACATAAAACAGAGCTTTATTTACAGAACCAAACAGAGGGGATGGGGGACGTATTTACATTGGACACGTTGTTTCGGTTGCGGCTGACACGTTTGTCAGAAATTACTCTTTGGCAGTAGGTTATTTTGTTTTCAGGGTTTTTGTGTGTGTTTTTTGTAACCATTCATAAGTTCACCACACACTTTCTCAAGCACTCTCTCCTGTACAGCTTAGGGTTAAGTCTCTTGACTTTAGCTTTCCTGGCCCTTTTCTTTGGGTCCTAGCTGGCCACCAATCAGTTATCCAGACTCTGACTGGCCTTGCCTCAGCCCTCACTTAAGCACCTATACCAGGTTCTTCAGTGCTGATATGTCTTTGTGTTGACCACTTATGTGTTCTACTTGCACAAGACTGTTCACGGTCCCGTGAATCAGTCTATCCCGCACCAGTTCTCAGCTTAAACTGGTCTTTTTGGATTGCTCCCACAGAGCCACAGAGACTCGCTTCCAAGCTCTCACACAGCTATCCCCAAAACTGTTCTCCACACACTTTTTTTCTCTCTCTCTCCCTGAACATTCTAAACTGTCCGGTGTGCCCGTTAACTGCCAGTCATTGAGGGTTCCAAGCTAAATGGCCCCCTCCTCACTCAGTCATGTGACCCAGATTTTCATCCCGTCACAGCAACTTCAAAGGATCAGCTGAACTGGATCAGCACGGACTTGGTCCCCAGAAACAGCTCCATGCAAAAGAGCACTTGGACAGCCCCCCCGGAGGATCTAGGGAGGGACGGGGGGCTAGGACAACTAACCAGAGCAAACACTGCTTCAGTGTGGCTGAACTTACTTACAGACACAGCAAATCTTACAAGGCATTTTCCACAGAGGGAACAGCATTGTGATGTGTAGACATTCCCTCCAAGAACATGGGGGAGAGGGAAACAAAGGGGAATCTGCTTTCATCTCTGTAGCACAAGAATTACATATTTGTACCTCTGTTTCTCTCACATTACTATAATCAAATCACGTATTCTGAAGTAGATGTTTTTAACACTACAGTTCTGAGGCAAATTTACTCTCAAGACATGCTGGGTTTAATGAGGCTTATTTCCTGAGAAACATAATTGAAACCACAATTTTAGGGTAGTTTCCATCTTCCAGCTACCACAAGGAGTTTGGTTTCGTTGAGCATTACCAATTTCTTCGGCTATCCTTCATTACGCTGCTTTCCTTCAGCAGCCTATAGAAGCTTCATGAACTCCCTTCCCCACAAGAACCCAAAATACGCCTCTAAGCAAATTAGGTGCTATTTCCCAGCTATTGAGATATGGAATACTAGCCCTCCATTCTCCTTTTAAAGGGGGAATATATATTACTTATTTTATTATTCAGTAACATTACAACCAAAAAAACCTTTACCTGACCTTATTTTGGTAATGGTCGCATACATTTTTATGCCTTTACTGCATAATAAACAGCTACGCTATTAATTATAAAGTATTCTGTAAAAAAATAATTTCTAGCACCAGGGAATAGAAAAAAAGGCCTTAAATAAAAGAACATTTCCCAAAGATGGGTAGTTTGTTGGACGTTTACCCTATATAAAAAAAAGTCTGATAACACAGCTTTCAGTGTCAGCTCACTAAATAATCAGCGCTGACCAGTAGGACACACAAAGCACATGCAAAAGGGGGAAGAAATCGCCAAGGGGCATTGTAAAGCCTTACTGTGTATAACACTCCCCTTATCCACATGAGGATTCATAGAAGCCATCTAGTGATATGGGAGAAAGTACATGCAGGGACACCAAGATGCCCATCTCTGCTTTTGAGATCTCAGCCTGGAGAAAGATATGTTTGCTGCCTCTCAGTTGTATCTCCCAGCTTAAATGAGAGCCACTGGGAATACAGCTAGCCCTCTCCCTCCTAGCTACATAACTGCCCTAGGTCCTGTTTCTTCAGTCTTGCAAAGACCAGAAGAGATGGTAAACCTGTTTCAGGACTGTACCGCTTCAGATAGCAGTGCATGTGGGGGGTCCATTCACTTAGAAAACTAATGTACCAGGCAGAAGGTTAAGATGCTCTTCTCTCTGACATTTAGGTTTCTATGTGAAGCAATTTCTTCTTTCTGCCCCAATGGAGGAGCATTCCATCACATAATCCCTCACCAAGCTTACAAACCCATTATGAAAACAAAGTCTTAGGAGCGTGAATGTGAGACAGATGTTGGAAGAGCATGACAAAGTTGCTCTGGCCAGACGTAACATGGGATACAAAGCCTTATCAGGAGCTACATTTGAAATGACAGCTGCCAGAGCACTTAAAGATTTCCCTCACCACCGTGCAGGCCCATGATGTTATAGAGAGAGGACATAACCTTTGGCTCAAGGCAAAGCACACAGGGGCAAGCCTAAGGGGGGTGAGGGGGAACTGCATTGAACTCAGAATGTTAAACTTGGGCTACATATAAAACACCCCCCTGTTACACTTTGAAATCAGTGCTGGTTAAGCTAAATATTTGCTCTCAAAATGGCCAATTTGCGCAAAAGCTGCTATTTGCCTTGCAGATGGAAAGCAGAACAAAAAGACAAGGCAAAAGCTATGTCCAGATAACAGCTTCTGGCACTGCTTCTTGCATGATTTAGCATTAAACGGCCACTAACATCTGGCAAAGAGAAGCAAATGTTTGCATAGGGTTTATGGAACTCTGTTTGGACAAATCCTTATTTCGGTTATGCTGTTCCCGCTTTTGGGCTAGAGGGGATCAGCACAGTCCTGTGTGGCTTGAGATAAATCAGCATACTCGACAAGCAAAGGTCTCCATTTGGAAGCACTGAAAATCTTAATGCAGAATCTTGCCTCAAAAGGGGAACCATAATTTGGAGCTCATGTAAGAAATGCAGTCACTGCACACTTTTTCTTGTGGTTTCTTTTCCAGGAAGCAAACAACTTAAGAAAAATGTATGCACACAGCCATCGAGTCTATGTGTCAAAGTTTCATGGCCTACATTCTCCAGAACTAACCCAAAAGCAGAATACTAGATCTGGAGATGATAGGCAGCAAAGACCTGGACCCACACAAGTGACTGCCCCCATACAGCAAAAGGTATGAAGAAAAGAAGCAAGGGGGCTGGAAAAGGGACTGTGGTAGGGAATCTTACCCTTTACAAGCTGCAGGGTTGAGAAACACTGTTGCTTTCTTTATCTGCTCATTTGGAAGAATAATCTCGTCGCCAAACACCTAATAATGCAAAGAAAAGGAGTTTTTTTCTGTTATAAGATGGTATTTCTCCTGTGTTTTTTTTCCTGTTGAAATATGACACCCAAGAGTGCATAGCCACTAAGGTCTGAAATGGGGGCCACCAACCTTTTTGACCCTGAGGGCACCTTTGGAATTCTCAAACTGTGTGGTGGTGGTCACAGCCACAAAATGGCTGCCACAGTCTACTCTCAGTCACACAGTGAATATTCTTGTGCTGTGGTCATAGCTGCTGCCAAAGCGATATTTATAAAAATCTGCACAGACAATCAAATCTCCAATGGCCAATCAGAAGCCTGGCTGAGTAAAAAACCCCTAGGTAAAAGCTCCACCCACTCCCTACAAATACTTGTTGAGAGCCAGGAAAGTGGTAGCAGGCACCCAAAGGCATCACCTGGCCCATAGTGACAGTAGGGCTATTGGGGGCACCACCCCCTTCCTTAAAGGGCCAGCCCCACATTTTTTTTAGAAGAACTGGGGGGGCATGCACTTTTGATAAAAAGTGGGGGGTGTTACGCACCCCTCTCCCACCCTCCAGCAAGATTTAAAGGGCCCTCCAGCTGATTGGCTGGCCACGTGCTCCCGGCCAATCAGCTGAAGGGCCCTTTAAGTCTTGCAGGAGGGGAGGGAGAGGGTGGCCCCCGGCAGTCGGGATTGGAGCTGACATAAAAATAATGGCAGCCCCACGAGAAAAAATTTTGCCCCACAAGTCACAAAATCCTGGCTATGGGCCTGGGCATCACGTTGCAGATCCCTGGTCTTAAAAAGATGCCCAGCCGAGCTTTGTGTTGTACATTATGGCTGCCAGCCTCTAAACTGAAGGCGCATTGCATCGAACATCTGCACACTAACTTGCAAAGAACCATGTATGGACCTCGCACACATGCAATTTCACAGCAAATAATGCAGCCCCTCTTCATTTGCAGTTTGCTCCGCTGTGACCCACCAACAAAGATCTGCCTCATGCTGATACAAACCAAGTAGGAAAGGCAAGCCTCATACAATTACTACTATTAATAGTAATAAACGGATTTATTCTTAGCGCATTTGGTGATGAGGTTTGAATGAGGCAGCTGAAACAATCTTATTAAGAGAGCTTTGCAGTTTTCCAAATTCACACCAATTATCAACATCGCTGAGATTATTAGAGCACAGAATTTAAAATGCATTAGAACAAAGTTGAACATTAAATTCTGTTTATTTTACCGCACCAGGAAAACGGCAGCAGAAGGTAGGTGAGACAGTGATTCAGGGGGGCAAAGGACAGAGGAAATCAAACTGGCATATTGTTTGAAGAGCAGATGGGAAAAGTCAGTGATTAATTCTATTACTTTTGCATTCTTGAGGGAAATCAGGGGAAATGACTCTCTGCATTTATAATTCTCTGATCTGTTAACAGCTGCTAGAAGCATCTAATTATTTACTTGGTAGGGGGAGCAATATATTTATTTGCTTTGAACAAACAACCTGCCTGTCCTACAAATTAAACTTTCAGCAGAATTGAGGAGTTTTTGTGGGGGGGGGGAGCTTTATTCTCATATAAAGCATCTTGGGGGTGGGGAGAGAACACTGTGAACCTTTGTAATCACCAACTAACTCTAAACAAGAGCAAAAATCCTTGTGATCACCTTTTAAAATATTTTTTTTCATGTTTGACCATTACTACCTGTAAGGCAGAGATGTTCCACCAGGCTTTTAGTTGAGGGCAGCAATGGAAAGTTAAGGCTGGCACCCTCTCTTTCTCTTTCTTCTATGGCCCACCTATACCCTGCCCCACCCTGCTGTGCGGGACAGCGATTACAGCCAGCAAAGGGGGATTATTATATCACCATCGTGGATTGGTTTCAAATTACTGACTTACTGCTGGTCAAATTTACTTATTTATTGTGTTTAAAATGTTTTATAAGGTTGTAAATCACCCAGAGCCTGCTTGCGGGGTGGGTGATTCATAAGTTAAGTAAATAATAATTAATAATAAAAATATTTCCTTCTACTAAAATTCTCCCCCATAACACAAAGTCCTGGCCTGGAGGGCCCAGGCTAGCCCAGTCTCATCAGATCTTGGAAGCTAAGCAGGTTTAGACTCTGGTTAGTACTCGGATGGGAGACCATCAAGGAAGTCCTGGGCTGCTACGCAGAGACAGGCAATGGCAAACTACCGCTGTTTCTCACTTGCCTTGAAAACTCTGGGAGGTCACCGCAAGACGGCAGTGACCGGGCAGAACTCTCCACCACCATATCTTGGTCAGTGATTCTGCCCCCACTGATCACCTGACAACACTCTGTCCCTCTGTATGTCATGAATTTCAATCGATCATGTGACCAATGTCCACTGACAAGAATTAAACAGGAGGGGATGCAAGGACGGGTGAAGAGACAAGACTGGGGTGTCCTATTTGTGATGATGCACTTAACCATGAAAGAGATCTCTCGATGACGCTGTTACATGTGCAACTGGGTGTGGCAGAGCCAGGCAACAGCCCCGGGAGAAGCTCAGGAAAGGGAGCTCGGTAGCTGGGGCGGTCACATTCTCCGCTGGAGCCTTTCTCATGAGGAATTACTGAAGGACGATGGTGAAATAGGCATCCATACTGGTAGGTCTCAAGTTGGTGGCCAGCACTGCCCTAGCAGCCCTGCTACCTCTCTGCTGATTGTCTGAGGACGCCTCACCTGTTCTCCTTCGGTGTCTCACAGAGGTGGCTCTGCTCCTCTGACCATACCAGTGGCATGAGCTGTCCCTGAGAGGAAAGAGACATCTTTTCCCTGTTATCATGCCTCTCCAATCTCTCTCTTAGGTCTTGGTGTAAAAGCTGACAAATCAGAAGCTACACCAGCCAGCATCACTATGGGGCTGATCTCCTCACAGGTGAGTCGGTCAGTGAAAGGGTCCAGATGTCTCAGGTGGCAAAATACCTAGTTACGCTTCTATCTGCATCCATCGACTGATAAATATACCCACGGGTCATTTGGGGCCAGAGCGAGGCGGAACAGTGCTCCGCGAGCCCAGGAGTGGGCATTAGGGCAGCCACGGGCTGAAATTTGGCAGCGGCTTTAAAAGCAGCTGGAAGGGAGGGAGTTTGAGGGAGAGGCTCCAAACTTACAGGGTAGCTACTGGAGCCTCTCCCCCAAGTACCCACCAAGTTTTAAGATGATTGGACCAGGGGGTCCAATTCTATGGGCCCCCAAACAGGTGGCCCCATTCCCTCCATTGTTCTCTATGGTGGGAAAAAAGTAACATTTTTTCCCACCATAGAGAACAATGGAAAGAAGGGGCAACTTGTTTGGGGGCCAGTAGACTTGGACTCCTGGTCCAATCTTTTTGAAACTTGGTGGGTATTTCGGGGAGAGGCTCCAGCAGCTACCCTGCAAGTTTGGAGCCTCTCCGTCAAAACCCCTCTCCTCCACCCCCTCATGTATTCTATCAGTTTTTGCCATTGACTTCAATGGCTCATAGGCTATAATGGGGCTGAAACTGACATTCGGCCAGTGATGTCAGGGGGCGTGGCATATGCTAATGAGTTATGCTAATAGGTATGCTAATGAGCTCCTGCACCTCTTTTTCTACGAAATGACCTCTGAATATACCCCCACGGACAAGGCATTAAGTTGTCCTTCTAATTATGGCTCTGATGTTTTGATCTCTGAAGCTAAGTTGGGTCAGCTCTGGCTAGAATTTGGATGGGAGACCACCAAGGAATAACAGGGGCGTGACACGGAGGCAGGCAATGGCAAACCACCTCTGAATGTCTCTTGCCTTGAAAACCCTACAGGATCGCCATAGGTCACCTATGACTTGATGGCGGAAAAAAAAAGACTGAAACTTCAAGTAAATATAACGGTCCAAAAATTAAATGGGAGTGAACCTCATAACAAGCATTTGGGGGGGGGGGGAGACAACACTGCTGCGGAGCAAGAAAATAATGATAATTTGCGACTTCCGGCAAGACTTGCGACCATGGCGGACGTGCTCCTCCGCATCTGCGGGGAGCGCAATCCGTACCCGGCGGGAAGAAGGGGCTTCGGACTGGTGCCGAGCCCCCAGAGACCCTAGTGAAGGGGCTCTGCCTGGGGTGGCACGAAGGGGATCTCTCCCTACGGTGGCGACCGAGGGATCGAGGTCCCTTTTCATCACCCCCATAGGTTCCCCCGTCCGTGGGAGCCGTATGGCTAAAAGCGCAAATCCGTGAAGCAGCAGAGAGTGCGAAGCCTTGAAGCTTGAACTTATAGTTACGCACGGAGAAAACGTGAGTCAGAAGTAAAAACAAACAGAACACAGCGGGAAAGGCGGGTGGAGTGAACCCCCCCCCCCGAGACTGGCGTACTTACGAGACTCTTTACGTGGCGTTACTGCATGAAAAAAAGTACGTTCGGCTTGCTAGATGGCAGCATCGCGCTTTAGAGGATATGAACTTTAAAAAGTTATAAGCGCAGTCATAGAATTTGCTTCTTTCGTCCATCTTATCTAACTATCAACAAAAAAGCGCAGCCTCAACAATGGCGGGGAAACCGAAACCTTCCCCCAAACTAGGAAGTACAGCTCCGAGTTCAAAGGTTGATACCACAGAGATGAGCACTGTGTTCTCCTCGTTATTGCAACCTCTAGTGGACCAAATGACAGCTCTCAACGTCAAGATGGATAAAATGCAGCTGGAACTGAAGGAGTCGAATAAAACTACAGAGAAGCTGCAGCGAGAACTTCTGGAAGTTAAGACTTCAGTAAAAAATCATGATTCAAGGCTACAAAAAGCGGAGAAAGAAAAGGCCTTCCATTCTGATCAGCTCTTGAAACTACAGATGGAAAGATCGAATTTTTTCCTAAGACTTCAGAATGTGCCAGAGGATAAAGGAGAAGACCTTAAAAATCTGCTAAGTGAAGCGCTTGAACCAGTGACAGGCTTAAAAGCAGCGGAAATAAAAAGCGACATGGATATGGTTTATAGAACCTATCCAGATTATACCAAAAAGAAAAGCCTGCCTGGTGAGATTCAGATAAGGTTCTCCAAAAAGTCAACAAGAGATGTGGTGCTTAGGACCACAAATAAAGCGGTTCTGAAGATCAAAGGAAAAGAAGTTAAAGTGATGAAAGATATTCCATTTGAAATAAGGAAAAGAAGGAAAGCCTATGGAAAACTGACATCTTGGCTACAGTCTGAATCTATTATCTACAGGTGGAATGTTCTGGAAGGACTAAGCTTCAGCATCAAAGATAAAAAATACAAGATTGACTCTGTTCAACAGGCAAAAAGTTTTTTGGAAAAAAGAAAAGAAAAGAAAAAAGAGAGAGACTCAGATGGTTCGCTGGCATCGCAAGAAAGTATGTATGGATTTGATAGCTCAAAGAGTGAAGAAGAAATTTCTGACTCGGAAAAAGGAGCAGCCGCTCCAAAGGCACAAGAAGAGACTGTTAAGACAAGAAGAGGACGAAAGAAGAAATAAGGGCTGAATTGTTTTTACTGAAATTGCACTTATATATTTTATATAATTTGTATAATTAAGCATTCCTTCAAAAGAGCATGTCTGTCAAACAGCTTTTTTATTTTTCATATATCATCAGTAACAATGTTAATTGAAAATTAACCAAGGTTTAAAATGCTTCATATGTATTAGTGGTAAGGTAATATTAAGCAAATGCTAAAGCACACTCTGTATAAGGTAAATGTAGCTTAGAAAAGTAGCGATGTAGAAGTAGTAATAGAAAAAAACAATAAAAATCTTTTAAAAAAAGAAAAAAGAAAATAATGATAATTTGCAAACCAGTTTTTATCATAAAGTCAGTCTAATTTTTTCTTGCTTGTAGACAATCCTGTTCCTCCTTTTGTGCACATACTGGAATATGAGGTCCACGGAGAACGCAAAAGCTATACTCCAATTGCTCGTTGGTCTGTCTATTGATGAAATGGGGGATTTCAATCTCAAGAGCTGCTGACAGGGTTGCCAGCTCTCGGCTGGGAAATACCTGGAGATTTGGGGAGTGAAGCCGGGGGGGGGGGCTTGGGGGGGGGACCTCAGCAGGTTATCACGCCATGGAGTCCACCCTCCAAAGCAGCAATTTTCTCCAGGGGATCTAACCTTTGTCGTCTGGAAATCAGTTGTAATAATGGGAAATCTCAAGGTGCCAGCTGGAGGTTGGCAACCCCAGTGGCCAGTCCCATCACTTCTGCCTAAAACTTTACCTGACAGAAACTATACAGGTAACTAAGCTTCCAGAACTGTTAGACGGAATAATAATAATAAAATATTATCTTCACGGCGCTCCTGAATAATTCGTAGCGGCACTGAGTCTGAAGTATAATTAGGCGCAAAGCACGGGCCCTGCAGGAAGAAGCCTGCACGCCTTATGGTCTCCTTAGCGGAAGAATACAGACAGCCGCCATTGTCAGGCTAGTCACGTCCCAGAGACCTGCTGGGAGAATCTCCAGAATCCTGCACAAGTGAGATAAGAAGGGGATTTTAATCTAATTTGATCTTGTTAAATGGTATTACCTGGGCTTCTTGGCATGCAGCTCTCCTTAGCAGGTTATCGCTATCAGGGAAAAAAAGAGAGAGAAAAGAACTGATGTTAGATAGCGGAATTTGGGGGAAAGGAAATAGGTGGATGCATGCATTTTTTTTAAAAAAACGACTTCTACCGCCGCTTTGGCACACAAAGCCCAGAGACTGTGTTTTTAAAAAAGAAGCTTCTTGATGAGATGGTGGAAGGGGATCCTGTCGCTTAAAAGTTATTTAATTTTGACGCCACTTTCCCTTTCTTTGTTTATCTCCCTGTATGCCTCTTCTGCACCAGAGAATTCAACGCCCGCATAATGAGATTAGATAACTGAAGAACGTCTCATCCAGGGCACGGTCCTCTTGACCCTGAGCTCTATGTTGTACAAACAGTGATTAACTGAGACCTCTTCCTCCAACCCCACAAGAGCAGCAGCATCCAGCTGCCCAGCCAGCCAACCAAAGGGGCAAACCATTCTGATGTCTGATGGAAGCAGAATGTCAGCTGCAGGAAGGCCAATGCATTGTGTTAACGTCAGGCTCAACAGGCAGGATGAAGACAAGAACTGATTCCCCCAGGCCATCTGCACTTTGTGGTAAAATGTCACAAGATGGTGACAAGACAGAGACACCCTGCCTCTCCTCTCTGTCACACCTCAACCTCCGCCAGCTCTAAGATCAGATGCCAGGAAGCAATCCCAGTTCCCCAGAGCTATGCTACCCCTTCTGGCTGAGAATGCTGGTGAAGGCTTGCATGCCCCCGTGACCTACCTGAACTCACAGTGCTTGGGACAGAACAGCTAAGACTCCTTCCTGTTCTCTACTTACCCCTATCCATTGGAGCGGCATAACTTGTCCTACCTTACTAATATTATTGCCAAAGTAGCTTTCCTCATGTTATAAAACTATTGATTTCAGATGAAGAATCAATTGGGAGAAATTCAAGCTAAGTAACAAGAGAAACTCAGTCAATAGGAAAACCTTTAGTGAGAATAATGGGACAAACAGAAACAAGCCTTCTAAGTGAGAGAACGTATAAATAATGTATTACTCCGATAGATGCCTAATTGGAATATTTATCAAAGTTTTCCTCGGAGGCATTAGTGCTCCCCTTAACATAATGTTTGCTCTTCAAATTCAAAGGAATAAATCTTGTGTGTTAAGAAAGAGGGGTTTTTTTTTTGTAAAACGAACGGCAGACCATTGATTAATTGCAGTAATTTTACTAAATACTAGTTAAAAACCAACTCTAGCTCTGAAATGGATTGGACACCCCTGCTCCATCTTTATTCACACAGAAGAACCATACACACTACATGTTAGAAAGGGAGGAAATGTGAATTTTACCCACTATGTGACAACTTCTGGGTAAAGATCCAATCCAGACCTTGTCCTTACGAATGGGACTCCCCATTGCCCTGTCACCTTGACCTGGATGGCCCAGGCTCACCTGATCTCATCAGATCTCGGAAGCTAAGCAGGGTCGGTCCTGCTTACTGCCGGGCTCATTTCGTAGCAGGAGCTCCTTTGCATATTAGGCCACACCCCCAATGTAGCCAATCCTCCAAGAGCTTACAGAGCTCTTCTTACAGGGGCTACTGTAAGCTCTTGGAGGACTGGCTACATCAGGGGTGTGTGGCCTAATATGCAGAGGAGCTCCTGCTACGAAATGAGGCCTGCTGCTTAGTATTCGGATGGAAGACCACCAATGAACTCCAGGGTTCCTCTGAACGTCTCTTGCCTTGAAAACTCTACAGGGTTGCCATAAGTTGGTTGAGACTTGATGGCACTTTCAACTGGCTGTCACTAAGGGTCAAACTAGAAGTGACAGCATCCATAGGTTGGACCTGTGAATGCCACCACCACTTTAAAACAACTTAAAAATGCTGTGAGGGCCTGATCCTGATTGGACTCTCAACATGGCAGGCTGAGGCCCTCTCCCCACCCCACACATTTTCATGAGCTGAAACCACTGCACACACACCACATGGCCTCACCGCCCACGAGTGGATCCCATGGATACTGTCACATGTAGTTTGGCCCTGAGCGTCAGAGAACCCAGCAAAGACAACTCCCTAAACACTCTCACTTTCCTTTGCCGCAGGCCATCCCTTCACCTCATTTGCCATTTTTAACTGCCCTTTGTTTATTACTATAGAACAGGGGTGGCCAACCTGTGGCTTGGGAGCCACATGCGGCTCTTTCACACATATTGTGCGGCTCCTGGCAGGGCGGCTGGGGAAGCAAAGGGGAGGCATGCTTTTTCTCTCTTTCTCCCTTCCTTCCTTCCTTCCCTCCTCCCTCCCCCCCCATCTATTTGCTTTCCTAGTTTCTCTCTCTCTCTCTCTTTCTTTCCACTTATTTAATTCTTTCTTTCCATCTCTCTCTTTTTTTCTCTCTCTCTCAATATCATTAGCAAACAAGTAATATCATTATCAATAACCGTTTTTCCTCGTTTGTTTTTATTTTTGGCAGTCCCATTTAACGTTAATAAAAAGCAAATTTGCATATTTAAAAAAATAAAAACGTGTGTGATATTTGTTCCTGTCTTGCGGCTCTCAGACATCTCTATGTGGCTCTTACGTTTATTCTATGTGGCTCTTACGTTAAGCAAGGTTGGCCACCCCTGCTATAGAAATAACAGCGATGGCTCACTTAATACAATAAGCTTCCAATAGCAGGCAGTTGGGCAAGTTACATATTTGTCTGCTAAGTGATCGTTGCCTGAAAAAGCCAATGGACTTTTATTATCACTGTGGCAATATCCAGAGGGGAAGTATGAAGTCATTTCACCCACCGCTCCTGTTCGTGGCTTGCAAGCCCTTCTGGCAAAAAGTAATTCAAAGCTCAGCAATTTCTGGTTAATTAAGTGCTGCTTCGCTGCTATCCAATTTAACAATTACTTTCCAAGTAACTGGACCTGTCTGGCAAGCCAGAAAAGCAAGGGGTGGGGGGGAAGAGAAATAACCAAGATCATACCTCAGTTACTTAGATAACTGAATCAGAATCAATACTGAACTAATTCCGCTTCTCAAGAAAGCTCACCAACAACATAGATCAGAAAGGTAAATATTCTCTGCAACGTTCTTGTAAGTAATATCCCAGGTTGTTTCAGTAGATTTGTCCAGTGGTATTTTTCTGCACAGCGCCAGGCTGCCGACTCCGACTTAGAGTTACAGTCAGTCCCTGGGTAAGACAAACGGGATCTAAATCTGTTATAAACCAAGCGTCCGCTTCTAAATGCCGTATCTGCCATCGGGGCCTTTTGTTTTATAGGAGGAAAGGCAAGCTGGCAGCGCAGGGGGCAGGCCATTAAGAAAAGACGAGCATTCTAATTGCTATCTATTCAAAAGCTTTCCATCCCCAAACAGCTGGAAGGAGCAGGGCAAACCTTTATGGGGTAGCTGTTCGAGTCTTACTGCAGTGAACAATAAGTACTAATACGTTTGGTGTGGCTTGAGCATTTGTGAACTGGAATCTAATTCATTAGAAGCATGAAATGTGGCAGATATTCACACACCCATATACAGAACAAAGAACAACAAAGGAAGAAAAGCTGATTAAATGTTACTGTTTTTTCCTCTACGCCTGTGCTTGCCCACGCACATGCACAAACCCTACATGATGTAAATTATCAGACCAGGAAGACTGGGGTTCAAACACCCACTGCCCCATTAAGTGCACTAGCTGCCAGCTCCAGGTTGAGAAATCCCCAGGGATTTTGGGGGTGGAGTCTGAGGAGGGCAGGACTTCAACGGGGTATAATGCCATACAGCCCATCTTCCAAACCGGCCATTTTCTCCAAGCGAACTGATCTCCGTTGCCTGAAGATCACTTGGAATAAATACCAGGAAGTCTCCAGCTACCCCCTGGATGCTGGTAACCCTAGTCTAGAGTGGGTAACTTTCTCTCAACAGCACCGTCCTCGCAGGGTTATTGAGCGGAGAAAGTACAGAAAGAATCACGTATGTCGGAGATCTCTGATCTCCTCAGAAGCATGATGGGATAAAAACGAATGAACAGAATGGAATAAGCTGAAACCACACTTTGTGCGTCTGATGGCAAAACAAACGTTTGCCTTTGAGGCCCCACAAATCCTTTTTATCTCTTTATATGGTTAAGTTTGCTTGGGAAAAAAAGAGAACAGAAGACCTCTGGCACTACGAAATACTCACTTTCATTTACAAACACACAGGTTGAGGAGGACTTGCGGGAGTTCAGATGCATGCCTGAAGGCAAGCAGTGCTAAGCTGAAAGCAACATCAAAACTCAGAAACCTAACACTGGCTGATTCTGCACTGGCTGTTCCCTCCCCCACGCCGGAACAGAAAAGGTGCCACTCAAAACCACATTCAAATACCTCAGGGCAATGCTGTACTGACTGCAAAGTCATCCCTGAATGGCCGTACATCTATGCAGAAGGTACCATAAAACCCAATGATCAAAGAAAGTGACAGCAATATGCAACACAGAGGGGAATTTCTGTTCCAGCCTGGGTTTGGTATAATGAGGGAAAAGCCAATGCAGAATTGCCCATTTTTTGCTCCTAAAAAGCCTACTTCCCCCGCCCCCCAAAAGGAGGAGCAGATTCACTCCCTAGCCCGCAGCCAATTGCCTATTAGCATTCACTATCTCCCCCCATTAATGATCTGGGCCTAATGATCAAAGCCTAAGGAAAGTTACTTTGCATAAACATACAGTAAGGCTCAGAGCGCCTTGGGGAGGTGATTTTGGGAGAGAGAGAAAGACCTTTTTTTCAAACCAGATTGCCTGGTTATTTTTTCAAGCTTTGGCTTTGTTGTCTCAGACTGATAACAGTGACAGCTGTTAAGGGAGGGGGCACATTTTGTGTTTGTGTGTGCAAAAATGCCAAGTCCCAGCCAACTTATGGTGACCTAAGCAAGGCACTTCCAAGGCAAGTGAGAAGCAGAGGTGCTTTGCCATTGCCTTCCTCGGTGGTCCCCATCCAAGTGCTAACCCTGCTTAGCTTTCAAGATCTTGGACTATACTGGGCCACTTCCCTCCACCCCGGCACACAGTAGAAAACAAGAAATTTATCCTTGTGGTGACCTTGCGGCCACGGGTGCCCTGCCTCTCTACACCCCCCAAGCGCAGGCAAAGATAGAATTTTATGCTCCTTCAAACTCATTTTGTGCATCTGTCAAGTTCTGAACACTGTCTTCAAATGGCACTGCAAATGATTCCACCACTAGAACTAAAGAAATAAACAGTACAGTGGCCTCCATGCGCTTGTAAAATTGTTTAGTGTTGTTTGACTGGTGCCCAATTAAGAAGACTACTGTTAAAGTGTATATTTTGAACCTACATTGAATACTACACATTGATACATCAGAGGAGACTCAACATTATGATGTAATATCTTCCTGAAGAAGTAATGTGAACGAAATGAAGTATTACTCTGGAATCTTCGTCCTGTGCTGTTTTTTGTGAGTTACATACTCCTACCTGTTCTTGCATACCTTCATCCTGTGCCTTTTCACAAGTTATATACTCCTACTTGTTGTTCTGGAAGTTGTTATTGACATTGTTCTTGCAAACTGTTACTGTTATTGTAATTTTGTTTTATTTATATTGCTTCAGTGTCTTTATTCTCGGCTTGCTTTTTCTACTTATCCCAGGGCCCAACAAACCCCAAGCGCCCAGTCACCCTGGCACCTAGAAATTTCATTGTGGCAACTGGTCTTTTCAGCAATGACTTTATTATAACGTATTTGCAATTCTCAGTGGAAGTACAAAGAGCTGGATCCAACCAGTTTCTTCACTGGTGAAAAGGGAACAAAGGGATTCCCTTTGGCCACCCAAAAGGCTGTGCCCAGGATCCACAGAGAAAAAAAGCCATGTGGAACAGGGACTGTAATGAGGAGGGGAACTGGCCAAGTAGTAGTGGAAAAGCTGGCTGGATCCAACCCAAAGCTTATTTTATTATTTTGCCTCAGAATTTTTTAATATAGTACTACATGAAAAGAAGCATGCACAAAGTTCTTGCTTGTTCTCCACATGCAGCCAGCTGGGTGACCTTGGGTCAGTCGCAGTTCTCCCAGAGCTCTCTCAGCCCCACCTACCCCACAGGGTGTCTGTTGTGGGGAGGGGAAGGGGAGATTGTAAGCCGCTCCGAGACTCCTTCGGGTAGTGAAGGGCAGAGTATAAAACCAACTCTTCTACTTCTTCTTCCTGTCATTCTCATAAAATTATGAGAAGCTGTGATGTACTCTATGTGTCTTGAAGGGAAGGCAGGGTGAAAATGTACTCAATAGACAACTACCAGAAACTAGAAGTCATTTGCTGATCTAGTATTTGTTTGTTTTACATGATAGACCACAATCGAACTATCACAGACAAGTACTGCGAGCTAGGAGTTCTGCTCTAGCCCCGTAGTCTTTAACACACAGGTAAGGATCTTCAGGTGGGATGTACGGCAATCCCCTACAGTGCTTCGATTATTTTGGGAAAACCTGCTGCTGGTGCACACATGAGAGGAGCCATAGGCTAGTGAGACACGGTCACTCAGTGGGGGACAGTCCTCTACAGCTCTGACCCTTGGCTTGCTGTTTCACCACAGTAAACTTCTTGGTGCTCGGCTTACCATATTTACTCCAAAAAAATGGCCTTGAATGTAAGATGAGCTGGCTTAAATACTGTTACACCCAGAAACTTTTATATTACTGGACATAACTTGTTTGCAAATGTAAGATGACCCTCTGTCTTCTTAGGGCAGCAACCCTGATTTTGAGAAAATAACAGTATGTTTCCTATCCCCAATTCTCTTGAATTTCAGTCCTAAAAACACTTTTCTGGGAATAAGCCCCAATGAATAATATGGGGCTTACTTCTGAGGAAACCCACTTAGGACTGTTCTCTTGGTTTGCTGCCTATGGTCCTAGCCTGGAAGACATTCTGCTTCAGGATTCTGATGTCTCCTGACTTCCTACCATGTTTGCAACTTAAGGTCTGGGAACCTTAAAGACTTCTGCTGTAGCCCCAAAAAACTTGTGATTCAATAAATCAGGTAGGATTTAAGGCCCTTTCTCCACTCTCCTTTTAATCCATGTTCACTGCAGTGTCCTCCAAGCAATTCTACACTAAAATAGAATTCAGCCTTCTTTTAAATCCAGGTTTTTTCCTCCACTCTGCACTAAAACCGAGTCCAACCTTCTTTTTATTCCATTCTTTTCCTCCATTCTGCATTACACTACCTCCCTTCAGTGGTTAGCCCGGTTTCAGCCTGCTGTTGCCCCAGGTTATTTGGATGCTGGTTTGCCGTGGACTTAAACTGCCTCAGCTCAGACACCGAAGAAATCCAGAGTGGCAGGCAAATGTGGAAAGGACCTAAGACTCCACAGGACCTTTGCTGAAACTGGTAACAGCTGCTTCCTTGGAATTTCCTCTAAAGAATACATCCATCAAACTCCACAGCCACATAACTCAGTTTTTGAAGCCTGGAGGAAAATGGAGAAACCTTTAGCATCTTCCAGGGAAGAAGCCCTCCTTTAGCTGCGAAGGAAAGAGCAACACTTAAGACATCTAATTCCAGGGAGTCAAAGGCTAATCTAAAGCAATGTTGAGCTACAGCAACACCCTTTCCATTAGAAGCCCCAGCGATGGTAGAAACCAACGCACAAGACTGTGCTAAGCTTTTAATCTGTTATAAAAGGGCACCATATAAGTCTACTCAAAAGCACGCCTCAAGCATAGTAACTGAGCCACAGACGTCAACAACCACCAAGACTCCCTTGCAAAGTGAAACACATATTGCTGTGAAACTGCTGTCAGAGTCAAGGCAAATGGGTCTCTATGGGTTTGCCTAAAATAGCCCCTGATTTTTGGGGGGGGGGGGAGTGGGGGCTTTGACAAAAGATAGGAGCGGCTTTAGGGCAGGCTGAGTTTGTAAAGGTGAGGAAGAGGCAACTGAAAACTGCTTGGAAATTGAAATGCTTTGTCATGTTAGATCTCTCTGGGGATTTGTAGTGGGCTGGTGGATCTGCGGCACTGCAGGAGTGCCTTTTCGCCTCCACTTGCACTACAACAATGCCACCCGTCTCCAAGGGCCCCTTCCTCCAAATGAAACCAAACCCAGCTGTGTTGCCGCTGGAACTTCTCACCACTCATGAAGTGGGGATCACAAAAGTGGGGTTCTTTATTCATCCTTACCAATGTTACTCGGCATTCCGTGTGTCCTTATCTGAACATCTGAACCCATGTATCCTGGAGCATCCCGAGTGATAATGTCAAAGAAGTCAAAAGGTGGGTTGCTAATAATGCAGAGTGAGCTCAAAAGACTGACCATGCACAAGAATGGAAATATCTTTCATTCTGTCAGAAACAGGTTCAGATTAGGTTCTGGAGAATGAAGCAATTTTACAATACGATCCTAAACAGAGTTACTCCAATCCGAGCCCATTCACTTCACTGAATAATGTGGGACTTACTTCTGAGTAGACCTACTTAGGCAAGCTCCCTTAATGTCTTGTCTGCTCTCAACCAAGGACAACACATTTATCAACACTCCCAAATTCTAAAAGCAGAGCCTTTTGCTCCTCATTACTTAGGATTTTCAAGAATGGGTTTTTTTCACTGTTTTATTCCTCTCTTTATCATCAAACGCCATGAAACCAGAATCAGTGCTAGGCTATCCAAATTATCTTCTGTGGGAAAACAACAACAACAACACAAACCAATCTATCCCCAGCCTGCCAAATCTACTAAAGTTAAAGCCAGACTTAGGGCAGTGCAACTATGCACTGGATGGAGCCAGCTAATTGAAAAAAAACACAGCGGTCCACAGGGAGAAGCGAAATTGTGAAAACAGTACACAAACAGCCAAAGATTGGCTTCCTCAAGTCTTCTGTTTCGATCTTGGAAGGACTGGACATAACAGAAAGACAAATCAATTAAACTCTCCTCTTTCCCAATAGATATATATAAAACCAGAACAAGGTCTTAGGACAATGTATGATTAGTACAATATTTATTTCAACCAATGAAAGCAAAAAAATGTAACAGCAAACTGACAACAATAGAGCCAAATTGCATTTTGTGGGTTTTTCCCCCTTGCAATAATAGATATGCTCCTATTTTCTGAAGGAAAAACAGTCAGACTGCTTCATTCAAAAAAAAAAAATCACTACCCCTCCCACTTTTGTGGGTGTTCATATGCTGGAATTAACAGCTCCCCCACCACCGTCCCTCTTTGTCCAGAGTCCCCCATTAACAGGATGCAAACAAAGTGCTACCTTCTCAAAGGAGCAAACTGGACAAAGATACACTCTTGACAAATGCTCCCTCTAAGCTGTGGAGTCTTGTGAGCAAAAATTCTGCTTTGTGAGCTACTGGCATTAAAGTTGTGAGCGAGTGATTTGGCTACTGCATAAATTAGTTTACTCTGGAGCTATCTTTCCTGAGCTAAGACAAAAGTGTGTGAGCCGGAGGCTAAAAAACTGTGAGCTAGCTCACACTAACTTATCTTAGAGGGAATACTGCTCTTGACAATTGGCTCCATACGGTGCCAATCAAACACCACTGAAAGTCTGAAGCAGTCAGAATGCAAAGAAATGATTTTTCACCCTTTTTCCGATACATACACAAAAGCTCATATCCAGAACTAAACATTGTTGGTCTTAAAGGTGCCACTGGACTCAAACTTTGTTCTATTGCTCCAGACGAACAAGGCTACCCCACCTGAATCTTTCTTCACCCCAGGTATCTGTATAAAAAGTTACACACTTTACAGGGTGAATTTGCACTCTGTGAATGCTCAGCAGCTAACCTGAAATTACATTTGCATGCAGTCAAGTCAAAAGGCTGCAGCACAAGTTCTTCCTTCTGGCTTCCAACTGGCAGAAGCTGGCAGGAAGTCATTTCATATGCCAAGAGTGTTAACCAGAAAACAATAGACCTTTGCCAGGACCCAGAGGGAACAGCACACAGCCAATAAAAGTGCCAGAGCCTTCTGGAATCTGGCTGGTCTCAGACAATCTATTTATTATTTATTTATTTAATTCGATTTCTAGGCCGCTCTCCCCGCATAATCTAGAGAAGCGCTGTCATTCTGTCAGAGATCAGAACATGGTGGGACCGGAAGAGAGATCTGGGAATTCTTTTGGAGTAGAAACCTCAAGGGAGAACCCCAGCAAGGTGGTGGGGAAAGTTAAATACCTGCACAGAGCGTGGATAAGGAACTTGGAAACGTTTACGTATATTCTGCCTGCCTTTTCATTTACCATCATATGGGGTAACTTTTAAATCTAGGATGAAACAATCTTATTAGCCAGTTGTGGCTTAACCCTATGCTTTTTTTTTCTTTTTTTTTTGGTAACCAGTGACTGCTTATACAACTTTTTTACTTTTTTCCCTGAACTTAGTGTTATGTGATTGGTCTCTGGAGCCGCATGCAAAAACCTAACTTGGCACATACTTACCAAGATACAAAAAGAAGGCTGAGAGATGCCTACCTTGATATGAATAACTCCTAACAAGCAAGATTTCAATGGTTTTCTTCCTATACCTTTGATGGTTTGGTTTAGGAGGGTGACCCTTGACAAAAATGGAGGGTCTGGGTTGCAGGTTACCTGACAAGAATACTGCTAACTCCCAACCTAGTGGTGACAGCAAAAAAGAAGAATAGTCACTGGAGAGACGCTATCTGCTGCCGGGGTTTGGATCAGAGCAGTTGCAGACAACATCGATAGCCCACTATTAAGATTCCTATATAATATCCTGGGAATCCCCCGATGTGTGTCAGGAATAGCTCTGAGAGCCGAAGTTGGGGGAGACATCCTTTGAAGCAAAGGCCTGGGGCAGAGCATATAATCTGAATATTAGGATTCTAAAATCAAATCCAGAATCAAGTCTCTTCAGACTAGTCAAGGTGGACTATCACACAAGTAACTGGGACAGATTATTGGATCATATATTATCACGTTTGGGCATTGCCCATGACATGACAGAAGCAATGAGTAAACAAGAATTGACCCAGTTCATTAGAAGACATCTGAAGGACTTTGATTATGACAGTACGTTGATTAGAGCCCGTAGAGTGTGTTCATCTTTCTCAGCAGGCATTCTCCCGCCAATAAAAATGCCAAACTATCTATCTGAGCTAACTCTTCCAAAGCATAGGACGGTATTCATGCTTGTGTGCCTGAACACAATACCTTCAGAAGTAATGTTAGGAAGACTCAATTGAATTCCATATTCAGACAGAGTCTGTAATTGTCGCAAAAACAGAATCAATGCTGTGGATCTCATTTTTTTGACTGCTCCAAATGTTCAGATCTAAGAGCTGAACTGATCTCTCCATTATTCAGTGGAGCCTGTTTGCGGGGAGGGCAGGGTAAAAGTATGAAATAATGAATAAATAAATAAATAATAAACGAAGACTTTGTCTCTTCTGAAGCTAAATCATCTTGATAGCGCAGAGATAAACAAACTACTTTGTGTGTGGCACAATTTCTGGCAGGTATTAAGTTACATGATAACTTTTGAAGTAACTTTTAGGCTGTCCTTTTTTGGGGTGAGGGTTTGCTGTTTATGACTCTGTTTTTGTGAAAACAATCATTAAGAAGTACGTTAAAGGCTCGACAATAATTACCAGTGCTTTCCATACAGCCAGTTTCCTCCCCAGGTGAGCAGGCCAATCCCAACGGTAGTCTTCTTCCAATGATTTCTAAGGGTTTGAAACATTTTGATCACCTTGGCCATGATGGGTTTTACTCCACAGCACACCTTCTGATGTGAAGAAATGGCACTCTAGAACATCCGTGCGATAAACTACAAATAATAAGAATAATACAGTCACAGAAATGGCTAAACATCACTTGCTTCTTTTCAGAAAGCTGCTTTATACAGGTAGCAGCTCAGTTTAGAATCATAGAATCACAGAGTTGGAAGGGAACCCTGGGTTTAAAGAGGAGGCTGTGCAGTACAAGGTCCGATGGGCAAATACTTTTACCTTTCCAGTACCACATTTCAATCAGGCCTTAAGCCTGATTTAAGCATGATGCTAGCAAGGCACAGATCTTCCTTGTGCAACTCTGCCGGCCTGTCACATTTAAACTGAGCTGCAACCCATGCAAAGCACCTATGAATGGTTGAGCAACCAGAATGTATAACTCACAGGGCCGGTGCCATGCTTTTTTGCACACTAGGCGAGGCTACCTTCTGGCATTCCCACCCCCCCGTGTGCTCACCAATTTTCAAACATAAACGCATTTTAGGAGGAATGAAAAACACAAAGACGAGGATTCCTGCTTGTAGTCAGGGCTGCTCTCCCCATCGTCCTCAGCCCGCTTGCTGGCCTCTGCACCTGTCAGGGTTCTGTGCCCCTAGGCGGTCACCTAACCTCACCTTATGGTAGCACCGGCCCTGCTAACTCACCAGCACTGCTTTTAAATCAAGCTTCAAATATGATGTTAGCCTGGCAAAACAATTCACCTATGGGACTTTGTGCTTCCATAGCATGTGAACTAGTCTGCTACCCATGCAAAACAGTTCTGCATACTTGGCGCACTCACCCGGGCCAGTGCTGTGCTGGCCCACAAATAAAGCCCAACACGCTGTGTGAGTACACCAATCAATCTGCCTATTATGAAATCCACCATCCAAGGCAACTGCCCTGCCTTTGCAGAATGAGATGGCAGAGAGCCAGTGTTGTGTAGTGCTTAGAATGTCACACTAGAATCCAGATTCGAGTCCAGCAGCACCTTAAAGACCAACAAGGTTTCCAGGATAGGTTTTGAGAGTTAAAACTCCATCCATCAGCCTAGCTTATATCCAACCAGGGTATAAACTAGGCCAGCAGTTCCCAGCACCTTTTGTGGCAGCCACCCAACGTTTTTAGAAAGTCTGTAGGGCCAGGTGGGGTTCTTGCCTAGCAGGGCTTCTGGTTGGCCTTTGGAGATTTGACTGAGCAATTTTTTTTTAAAACAATGCTTGGGGAACAGCTACTAACACAGCACAAGGATCCTCACTGTGTGACTGAAGGTAAGCTGCAGCAGCCATTTTGTGACTGACTCCGCCTTCTGTGGCGGCCATTTTACAGCTATACCCACCCTGAGTTCCAAATGGGCTGAAAAAGTTCTGGGACCCCTGGGCTAGGCTGATAACAGGGAGCTTTGACTCTCAAAAGCTTATACCCTGGAAATCTTGTTGGTCTTTAAGGTGCTACTGACCTGGAATCATGCCCTTCTATTGCAACCCAACACGGCTACCCACCTGAAAGGACCTGCACTAGGATCTGGGAGACCCAAATTTGACCCCCACTCTGCCATGGAATCTTGCTGGGTGACCTTGGGCAAGTCGCTCACACTCTCAGCCTGACCTATCTCACAGGGCTGTTGCAGGAATAAAATGGAGAGGAGAACAATGTAAATGCCTTTGGCCCTCCACGGGGGGAAAAGGCCAGATATAAATGGAGTAAATAAATAAACAGACTGCACCACTGCAGACTAGTTCAGCCTGTTCCCCTGTGCTAGTTTTCTTCCCGCTGAGAGCATTATAAAGCAAAGGTGCAGTCAAAAACACTCATCCCACAAACACAGACATATAACGTAAGAACATAAGAGAAGCCAATGTTAAATCAGGCCATCCAGTCCAACACTCTGTTACACAGTGGCCAAAAACACCAGGTGCCCTCAGGAGGTCCAGCAGTGGGGGCAGGACACTAGAAACCCTCCCACTGTTGCTCCCCTGTCAAGCACCAAGAATACAGAGCATCACTGGCCCCAGACTGAGAGTTCCTCTATACCTTGTGGCTAATAGCCACTGATGGACCTCTGCTCCGTATGTTTCTTTAATTCCCTCTTGAAGCCGTCCATGCTTGTAGCCGCCACCACCTCCTGTGGCAGTGAATTCCACTGTGTATGTGCATATACCTGTACGCTGAAGTGCTACAATCCATTCAGCCATCTCACTTTGCTGCCTGGGTAGTCTAGATTCTTGTTGCCCGGCTATATTTTATTTATTTACAAAATGTATGACATGGCTCAGGCCTCCTCTAGACAAGCAGCAGCAAGGTGGTAGTATGGGCTAGGCAACTGTAGACTGCAGGCAAGAGGCGCCATCTCTCAATGCTCCCCAACATCAAAGACACCTTTGCAAAGAGAAAATTAGCACAGCAGACAGAGAGCTGGGCCAGAACCATTCTGTGCCGTTTTTTCAGGACAGGAAACTGTCTATGCAGCCCAATGTCCTCTGAAAAGGTACAACCCAGTCTACCACCTTAACTGTGCTGAATGTATCAGGCCAGCCTACAGCAGTCAGCCCTGGGTGTTAAAATGCTGACCAGGGGGCAACATCCCCTCCTGCCTCTTGAAGCTGCCTTCTGCTGAGATACACCATTAGCCTGAGTCAGATCACTGGGCTATCAAGGTCGGTCTTGCTTACTCTGAGTGGCGGTGGCTCCCCAGGGTCTCTGTTTTTTCACCTCACCTCCCACTTGATCCTTTCACCTGGGAATGCCAGTGAGTGAATGCGGGTGCTACCAGTGAGCAGCTGTCTCTCTCCTTTAAGAGCCCTGCCCACTGTACTTCACCGTTAGGGTTGCCAGCCTCCAGGTGGGGCCTGGGGATCCCCCGCTTTTACAACTGATCCCCAGCTGACAGAGATCAGCTCCCCTGGAGAAAATGGCTGCTTTGAAGGGTGGACTCTATGGCACTGTACCATGCTGAGGCCCCTCCTCTCCCCAAACCCCACCTTCTCCTGGCTCCACCCCCAAAGTCCCCAGGTATTTTCCAACCCGGACTTGGCAACCCTATCCACCGTACAATTAGTGCAGCATTAGGAATAAAGTCACAGGTGGGGTTGTCAACCTCCAGGTGGGGCCTGGAGTCCTGGAATCAGAACTGCTCTCCAGACTCTACAGATCAGTTCCCCTGGAGAGAACAGGGCAGCTTCAGAGAACTGCCTTAATGGCAACAAATCCCAACCCTCCCCTGGCACCACCCCCTAATCGCTAGGGATTTTTCAAAGCCAGAGAGTGGCCACCCTAACACAGGGAAACGCTCCGGTTCCCCCACGTTGCTACCTAAGTGCACCTGGCACCAGTCACTCAGGCGAACATCCCTCAGGGCAGGGGAAGCGAGCATTTCTACCCTGCGCATCTAGCGCCACGTCTGTTATAAACACAGACCGAAAAGGAAACAGACTAGTGAACACTGCGGCAGAATTAAGGAGGCCGACCTGCCGGCTCTTCCCAGGGCAGCCTCTTTCGGCACGTGGAGTCCTTGGCCTCTTCTTCTTCCTCCTCCTCCTCCTCTGGGGCAGCCGCCCGGCTTCTTTCAGCACTGCCCCGTTGCTGCAGGGTGGCTGGAGGGGTAGGGAGGGAGCGGAGGCTTCTTCCGAGCGAAGGATTCGCCTTCTCCCCAGCCGACCCGTAAAGAGCGCCGCTTCCTGGCCCGGCGCTGTTCTTCCCCCCCGGTCTCCAGTGGAAACACAGAGCCGCCTCGCCTTGGTTCCGCGCAGGCCGGGGCGAGCGTCTTTCCTCGGAAGGGAAAGCGTCGTGGGCTGATTCCTGGCCGGGCTGTGGTGGGAGACGAGCCCCCCTTTAGTGTTTAATTTGTGTCCAAAGAAACGGTGGCAGAGCGAAGTTAAAATTAAACCAACTCACCCAGCCACCCCCCATGAATGCAAGGAAGAAGCTGGCTCCGAGGAAATGGAGAAAATGCCTTTGAAAGCGGCAACTCAAGAGACTGAAGAAGAAGGGAGAGGAGTTTCAGCCTCCCTCCCCCTGAAATCACAAGCCCCCCAAGTCTCGGGGGGGAGGGGGGGGAGCCAGGACAGCAGAAAGAAAAATGACAGCCAGGATAGCAATGTGGAAAGGGCTGACATGTTGTTGTTGTTGTTGTTCCTTGATAGACTGAAATTCACGTGGAGGATGGAAGCCATGGGGTGTTGTGTTTAGAGGACTGGGGTGGAGCATGGACTTGTGTTAGCAGCACCCAAGTAATAGGGTTACCATATTTCGAAAAGGAAAAAAAGGGGACGGATTTCCCGACTGACTACTTCAAACAAGTGGTCACTATGACAAACCTCATTTTTAAGTACCCTTGCTATTTAAGCGGTGATAGGATATCATATTCCTCTTTCCAACCCAAAGAGGCCATTTTCATCAATTTTTTAAAGACCCTAAAAGAGGACAGACACCAAAACAAACAAACAAAAAACAACAACCCATGTCCTCTAAAAAGAGGACATCTGGTAACCCTAACTATAAACTGTCTGCAAAGGGGCATTCTTTGTTACTCTGTTGTAGCAAAATGAAAGTCCAGGGGCACCTTGAAGCCTGACCCCCCCCCCCAAGTTACTTTTTTGTTGTGTTTACCCTAATAACTGTTATTGGTAGGGTTGCCAGCTCCCAGTTGGGAAATACCTGGAGATTGGACGGTGCAGCCTGAGCCTGAGGAAGGTGGGGTTTGAGGAGGGGAGAGGCTTCAATGGGGTATTGTGCCAAAGCAGCCATTTCTCTAGGTGAAATGAATGCTGTCACCTGAAGATCAATTGTAATCATAGGAGATCTCCAGCCAACTCCTGCAGGTTGGCAACCCTACTTATTGGCCCTTTTGTGATTTTTGGTGTTGTATGTGTATGTTTATAGAATTGTTTGATACTTTTAAATGTTGTTTTAACATTCAGATGTTTCATGCTTGCCATCTCGGGGACCCTAATCGGGTGGAAACATGCATTAAAATGTTTTCAATAGAATAAAATATATTTATTTCCAATCTGAGCTTTTATTTGGCTCCATTTGGATTTTTGTTTTATTTGGCTCATTCTCTCTCTGTCAGCCTAACCTACCTCTCAGGGCTGTTAGGAGGATAAAACATAGGAAGGGGGAATCAGGTTCACTAACCTGAGCTCCTTATAGAAAGGACAGGATTTTTTAAAAGTGTAACAGAACAGCTGCATTTCACCTCAGGGCGGTCTCTGGTGTGGAGCTGGTATTTTGAAATGACTTGCCAGAATGTCATTCCTTGCTTTTCAGAATCATTCAGCTCCTGGAAAAGCTAGAAGTTCTACTCTGGTAATTTTGCACTTTACAGAAGCTTAAAGGGAGGGGGAATCTGTCTACCTAGTGCATTTTTGTCCCACGCCCAACTTCCTCCAAGGAGCTCAGGGCAGCACATACAGTTTTTCTTTCCCCATTTTGTCATTACAACACCCCTGTGAGGTAAGCTAGGCAAGGAGAATGTGACTGGCCCAGGGTTACCCAGCAAGCTTCATAGCAGAGTGCAGATTCAAACCCAGGTCTCCCACATCTCGTTCTGACACATTAAACACTAAACCTTACTGGCTGTTAAAGGTCAGGAGGACTTCTCCAAACTGGTAGTACTGGAGAGGGTTAGGAGACACCAGGCACAGTTCTGGGGGACTAGATGCGTCATATTAGTGAGTTCTCTCCCCCATAGCCTTAATTTCTAAGGACTGCAGTGTATGGTCGCTCTGTAGGTGTATGATCTTACAGAGTTTCACAAGCTGGCGGGGATGGAACATGATACTGAAAATAAATTGAAGATCTAAGCCTTCTTCTAATCCTTCTCCAGTCAGCTGCTCGGGGACATGCTGCTTTCATTAGAAATTTTCTTTGGCAATTTTTCTGGATGATGCTGAGAACACTTTGTAATTTGAAGTCTGCCACTTTTGCAAGCTTTTCTGAGGCATAACAAAACATTATTAAAATACTAAAATCACATACTAAACTGCCATAACAATCTAATATGGGTCCAGGCTGTTCAAGGCTAACACACAGGGTTGCCAGGTGGTCCTTCCTAGCCACCGGCAGGGGATGGGGGGGAGCTGCCAGATCCAGGCTGAAAAACTCCTGGAGATTTGGGGATGGAGTCTGGGGAGGTCAGGAATTCACAGAATTCACCCTCCAAAGCATCCATTTTTTCCAGAGGAACTGATCTCTGTATTCTGGAGATGAGCTGTAATTCTGGGGGATCCCCAGGTCCCACCTGGAGGCTGGCATCCCTACATCAGCACCATGTTCCAGCATGAACCTTGCTTGAGAGAGCTTTTATGTTCCAAAACAATCTTTTGGACTAGATGGTCAGGAGCAGCTGATAGGGAAGAGTGATTTGAAGGCAAGGGATTTGGTTCACCGGTATTATATTAGCTTTGCATGCCAAAGATCCCAGGTTTAATTCTCAGGACCTCTAGGTTTTTAAAAAAATCTGGTAGGTGATGAGAAAGACTTCTGCTTGAAAACCTACATAGCCGCTGCTAGAGTAGACAATACTGGCCTTCATAGCCTAATAGCCTGGTTCAGTGTGGAGCAGCTTCATGCATTCATGTCATTGGGGAGGTTGTCACAAAACAGGAGGAGGAGGAGATTGGATTTATACTCCGCCCTTCACTACCCAAGGGAGTCTCAGAGCAGCTTACAAACTCCTTTCCCTTCCCCTCCCCACAACAGACACCCTGTGAGGTAGGTGGGGCTGACAGAAACTGCTCTTTTTCAAGAACAGCTGGTACAGAGCTATGGCTTGCCCAAGGTCATCCAGCAGGTGCAAGTGGAGGAGTGGAGAATCAAACCCGGTTCTCCCAGATCAGAGTCCGCGCACTTAACCACTACACCAAACTGGCTCAAAGATGGGTCAAAAGTTGCAGAGGTGATCAAATCCCATTTCACTGGTCCCCCCCCAAAAATGTTTTATATTATCAGAAATATCTACATCCTTTCCTGGATCTCCTAGCAGCTTAATCTTCATTTCAGGAGAGGCCAGAGAAGGCAGAAGAATGTGGCTGTACTGTCTAAACAATTTGTCCAATGGAGCCATATGTCAGAATGTCCCGTTTGGAATGCTGTTTGCTTTTCAGGTCTTGATACGGCGGTAGCTGGTTTTCAAAAGGAATTTTACTTGGAGGATCTCCTACCTGAACACCAGTTGCTGTTCTCCATTTCAGCGGCAGCAAAACTCACAGTTTGTAATCTGTAATCAATTGCTACGTGATAGGATCTCATACCTGCTTCTGTGGACTGGGAACAAAAAATATATGATAAGTGATTTTCAAAAAGGGGGAAAGAAAACCCTGCATGTCAGGCCCCCTTTCTTGTACATCAGCTCAGTCTCCGTTTCAGAAGCACTGGAAAACTTTATGCTCCAAGGATTTATGGCTGAAACCAGTTTTGCATGGTCTGGCATTGTTGCTAGGAGACTTCTGGGGAGTGATCATTTGTGGATATCAAGGCATTCTGAATATCACGGCTTAGTACTGCCTGTCTTGCTTCTGTATGGCTGTGTATTTGTACTTGTCTTGCCTGCTCTGCTGTGTGTCTGCAAACAAACAGATTACGAAAGGGACACAGTAAGGGGCTTGCAGTTTTTTCTTACGTTCAGTATAATGGTTACTGGAGAAAAGGGAGATGTGAAACATTATTTTGGAATCATCATGGAAGACCTGTCCACCGCTAATGTAGCACAGTTAATTCTACTCTTGTGTTACCTTTCATACCAGAATAATGGACTAGCCCAAACCTACCAGGTGTTATCTGCCTTAGAAATAAAGAACAGCTGCAACTGACTTTATTATTGCCTTATTACCTATCCAGGCTCATGACCTGATGCAACATCTCTATCAGAATCCCTCCGGGCAAAAGTGCTTGTCCTAATTTTCTTTTTTGCTCTGGACAGCTGGTCCCCTCAAGGGCATAGCCTACCTGCTGTACTTTTTTTTCTTTCTCAAGTACCAGATACTTCTTTCAATCTGTTCTGCTGCTCTGTTTCAAACACTTAATGGAAGTTATTGGCAAAAGTGGGTACAAATAGAGAGTTGAGGGCGGTCCTTTGGATTTTATACTGCAGTCTTATTTAAAGGCCAAAGGAAGTGACCCAATGTTTGTTCTTGTTTTCAGAATGTTGTTGGGAGGTTACTGAAAACACTTGCTTTAATTGTCATTTGATCGGGGTTAAGTAGTTGGCCAAAGGGTGGTTTGTAAAATGCAGTGCTGATCTCCCAAAAGAATGCGGATGTGTCATCAACATTTATCCTGCAGATTTTTCATCACTGCAGCTGAAATATACTGGGCTCGAGACATGTGGAGTGATCAGGTCATATTTTATTAAGGAGTAACCCTACTACTTAGACAACCTAAACAAGACCAAGGTCCTGCTTATATCTGTGTTGCACACCACACCCAATGCACTCCCACTCCCGGTGATAGGCTATATACATAGGGGCTCTTGTTCCATTGGTCCCTTTCAGGATCCATATAACCTCTTGTCCTTCTGTTCGAAGCTGGCCCCATTTCCTATAGTCTAGTACAGGGGTGGGCAAACTGTGGCTCAGGAGCCGCATGCGGCTCTTTCACATATATTATGTGGCTCCTGGCAGGGCGGCTGGGAAAGCTAAATATCATTAGCAAACAAATATCATTGGACAAATTAATATCATTATCAATATCTGCTTTTACCCCTTTTGTTATTATTTTTGGCAGTCTCATTTAATGTTAATAAAAAGCAAATTTGCTTATTTTCCAATAAAAGCAGGTAATATTTGTTCATATCTTGTGGCTCTCAAACATCTGATGTTTATTCTATGCGGCTCTTACGTTAAGCAAGTTTGGCCGCCCCTGTTCTAGGTGGCTCTTACGCTAAGCAAGTTTGCCCACCCCTGGTCTAGTACATAACAGCAGCACAGCATCCTGTATATATTTCTATCCAACTCTCATCCCGTTTGACAGGGAAGGCTTCTCTTCCTTGATCCTTGATGCAGTATGTGGCGGCGTGCCTGCTGATGCCAACACCTGTGCGGGCTTACATTAGGCATGGGCTCCACCAATTGCATTGGTTTCCAGTTAAATACCGGATTCGTTTCAAGGTGCTGGTTGTGACCTTTAAAGCCTTATACGGCTGGGACCAACTTATCTAAGGGACCGCCTCTTCCCATATAGGCCTCGAAGAGTGTTACGCTCTAAAGATCGACATCTCCTGGTGGTTCCTGGCCCGAGGGATGTCCATCTTGCTTCGACCAGGGCCAGAGCTGAAAAAGCAAACTATAAATACAAAATAAAATATAATTTCTGTGTGTACAAGGAAGTGTTAAATAACAGTGTATCCAAATATATGAGCCCTAACCTGCAACTCAGAGGGAGACAGTCCAAGAAAAGCTATATATCATGATGCTTATGAATGCAGAAATTGGTCCTTACACACATGCAGGGAAAGTAGACTCACGTCACTCAGTATCACTTAGGTTGCCAACTGATTTTAGTTAGTGAATCACCAGCCTTTTAACCAAATCATTAATTGATTCTATTAAACATATTTGCATTTTGCCAGAATCTCAGTACTGAATATTGAATAAATCTGAAATAATCTTATAATTGATGGGGGAGAAATAGCTGTCCCCCCTTTTTTTTTTCAATGGAAAGGTCACTCAATGTACAGTCGTACCCCAGAACTAGAAAAACTTTCCAAAAATCTGAGAGGGATAGCTGTATTACTTTGCTGTGGCAATTTTATTTATTTATTTTATTAGGATTTTTTTTTAGTTGTCACTCACCTGAAGGGTCTTGCAGTGACCTACAACTCTTAAACAACATCATAATAGATAAGTTAAAAACCAATAAAATCAGATGATATGTATAAAAATATTAAACAGGAGTCCAGGAGCACCTTAAAGATAACAAGAATTTATCTTATGCTCACTCCAATTTATGCTGTAATACATTTTGTTTGTCTTTAAGCTGCTACCGGACTCCTGTTTAAGTTTCTTTTTTCAAGTGTTTCTTCGCTCTAATGATTAAAATTTACTCCCATCAATTACAATTGGCTCCTACCAATTAATCACCTAAAGCTGACTGATCTACTAATTAAGCTGATTTAAAGCTTAGCGCCCGAGCGTTTTAGTAATGTCCGGCTGGCCTGCATGAAGATGAGAGTGGTATTTTGCGTGGCATTTTAATTCTGACAGAAAAGCCTTAAGCCCTTGATTTGTTGAGGCCTCTTTTCATTGGGGGGGGGGGGGATATACCACAAGGTGGCTCTCTCGATCCAGGCTGTTCAGGAAGGGAGGGCTGGTGCTGGGCTTTCCTCCCAGGTTCCTTGATTGTCAGCCTGGCTGGGAATACTCTATAGATTGCTGGATGTGGTTGCTTCCCTGCTCTCTCGTTTGTTGCCACACAAAACATTTAAAGCTCCCTTTTGCATTTCAGGAATAATGGGTTCTGGCCTGTGTATTAATTAGTCTTACTTATTTTACATCCTGTCTTATCTAGAGCACAAAACAATTTACAGAAAACTCGGACAAAGAAAAAAATAAACATCCAGTTAGATTAAAACAGGGATACTCAGCGGTTCAGGAGAAGCCATGTGTGGCTCTTTAACAAGCCACCTCTGGCTTTTCTGAGCGCACCATTTCCCAGTTGTGAGAGCCAATTTGGTGCAGTGGTTAAATGCGCAGACTCTAATCTGGGAGAACCGGGTTTGATTCCCCACTCCTCTACTAGCACCTGCTGGATGACCTTGGGCAAGCCATAGTTCTGGCACAGCTGCTTCTGAAAAAAGAGCAGTTTCTGTCAGAGCTCTCTCAGACCCACCTATTTCACAGGGTATCTGTTCTGGGGAGGGGAAGGGAAAGGAGTAGAGAAGGACGGGGTATAAATCTAATCTCTTCTTCTTCTTCTTCTTCTCTTCTTCAATGTGGCATCTGCCTCGTGTTCTGGTTAAGTGGTCAAAGCCCCTTTCCAGTGGAGCTTGTAGTTAGGAGCTAGTTCCACTGCTACGGGTACAGGTAAGCTGTGAGCCTCCCTGCGGTGTTGGCATCATGCCAAAGATGGAAGTAAATATAGTCCTTTTGGTTGAGGGTAGTTGCAAATGTGACTCTCCATGACCCACAGGGTGAGCACTACTGGATTACAAAATGAAAATATAATTAATCTTTAAAAAAATCCATACACCTATTTTTTAAAAACATAAAGTCAAGCAAAGGCCCTGTAGAGTAGCCAGCAAGCCTAGAGAAAAATATCCTGTTTCTTCAACAGAGGCTTAATTGGATGTTATGTATCAGATAATGGTATTTTGACATTTTCCTCCAGGTATGTTGGCAACGCTAGCCCTGAGAAAGAGGGCAGTGTTGAAAGCCCTGCAAAATGTCAGCAAGGACGTGTCTTAATACATATGCCTGTGAACACTTTTGCTTTGTCATTCCCTCCTGTGTTTATTCCTAAATACCTGTATAGCAGTAGAATCCACAGCCCAAAATGGAGGGAAGATGTCTTTAGTCAGCACAGTACAGCAAAGAGGTTTTGTGAGCTACTGAACGGGAAAGGTTGATGAAGGACTCGCTCGCTTCATGTCCGATATTGCCCAAGGGGGCTTGCCTGGCAATTTATATCAGTTCTCTTAATTCCTGCTCCATTGGTGGAGAGAATACATTATGTAGCTGCCACTGGAGGGGTTAACATGGATAAAAATCTGCAGAGAGCCAAACTTACTCCTCCTTCCTGTACTTTCTTTCTTGTTAGCAGAACAGGTTAAAAAGTCAACCCCTTCCCCACACAGACCCAAGTGCAAGACATCTGAGGGGAATCTCTATACTGGCCCAACTGAAGGAAAACCTTGACGTAGGCTGGAAATCCTAAGGATACTTATCTCTGTGTAAATTCCATTGAATAAAGTGAAACTTGCTTCTGGGTATACTTGCTTGGGGTTGCCCTCTTAAGTAGGCCTTTGAAGACACATGAAGAGAAGTACCTTCAGTGATCCTTGATCATGTTCCCCTAAATAAGGAGACATGAATTCACCTATCAGAATAATGAAAATTAATTGTGGTCTATGTCAAAGCTGGGCGGGGTGGGGGGAGGGGAACTGCTTTAGAAAAAAGACACAGGGACAAAGAAAGACGTCTTCCACCCCATAGAAGACATTCTATGCATTGCACTCAGTAGAGTCCACTAAGGCTGTGGTCACACACATTAGATAATCTACTATCAATCCACTTTCAGTGCACTTTCCAATTGGCAAAATCCAGTTGGAAAGTGCATTGAAAGTGTATTGAAAGTGGATTATTTAATGTGTGTGACCACAGCCTAGGGTTGCCAGGTCTGGGTTGGAAAATACCTGGAGACTTTGGGGGTGGATCCAGGAGAGGGTGGGGTTTAGGGAGGGGAGGGGCCTCAGCATGGTACAGTGCCACATAGTCCACCCTCTAAGGCAGCCTTTTCTCCAGGGGAATAGATCTCTGTTGTCTGGAGATCAGTTGTAACTAGGGTTGCCAGGTCTGGGTTAGAAAATACCTGGAGACTTTGGGGGTGGGGTTTGAGGAGGGGAGGGGCCTCAGCAGGGCACAGTGCCATAGAGTTCACTCTTCAAAGCAGCCATTTTCTCCAGGGGAGCTGATCTCTGTCAGCTGGAGATCAACTAGGGTTGTCAAGTCTGGGTTGGAAAATACCTGGGGACTTTGGGGGTGGAGCCAGGAGAGGGCGGGGTTTGGGGAGGGGAGGGGCCTCAGCATGGCACAATGCCCTAGAGTCCACCCTTCAAAGCAGCCATTTTCTCCAGGGGAGCTGATTTCTGTCAGCTGGAGATCAGTTGTAAAAGCGGGAGATCCCCAGGCCCCACCTGGAGGCTGGGAACCCTAAGATAAACTGTAAAAGTGAGAGATCTCCAGGCCCCACCTGGAGACTGGCAACCCTACCACAGCCTAAGACAACCAGAGATTGTCCAAGGCATTTTAGGGCTTGAGGCAGAATCCAAATAATGTCCACCCACACATACTCTGGTGTTAAATAATAATAATAATAATAATAATCATGACGTAAGTAATTTGCAATTTCCTGCCCTTTAGTGGTACCTCAGGCCCCTTCATCCTCTCAAGCAGCAGGTGTCTGTTTGCTTGAAAGACCTTACTCTGTGAAATGTCAGGAATGGCCCTGTGAGCCCCAGTTTGCCTGCAGAAAATGTCCACAACTCGAAGGGAGGACAGTTTTCTCCAATTCATGCCTCCCCGTTGCAGACTTTTGATTCTCCCCTCATGAGGGGGTGGTGTGTCTCCCAAGAGCAGTATGGGGGGGACATTTTGAACTGCAATGGGGGGGGGCAACCATGTTACAGTGCCATCCTTGTCTTCATGGACTTAGAAAGGTGCCACTCTTCTTAGGACAGCACTCCTATCAGTCTGCTGCAACCAAAATAAGGAAAAGTCATGTGGCGCCTTAAAGACTGAATATTGTGGTGTGTCAAAGTTTACCCATTTGTCTGTAAGGCACCATGAGAGTCTCCCTATTTAATTATGAAGCAAATCCTACAAACCCATCTGTATCAAACTACCTGTGGTGATGAGGTCTCTGTAAATTGTTCTGGCAGCCCAAGGTTGCTAGTTGTGACTATTTCTCCCTTTCCAAGCAAAGAAATCCCAAGAGGAGGTATTTTAAGCCTGTGCAGCCACTGAAGTTGGAAGAGATGGTCCACAGAGCCCTCATTATGGACTTAATTCTATAACAGCCCCAGGACGTTTACACAACAGTAGGGCTAGTGCTTTCCCTGTAAACTAGTTTAACAGCTTTAGAGATTCACAGTGCAGCCCTTTGCAGAGTTTCTCCAGCCTAGACCCACCAATTTCAACAGGCCTAGATCGGAGTAACTCTGCATAGGATTGAACTGTCAGTAGCTTCAAACTGCACGCATGGTTTAGGCATTTTCAAGCAATGTGAATAAAGGATGCAGGTGAACTGACTACAGATACTGATGTAATGGCTGCCACTCTGCAATGGATAGCCACTCTGGTCACTAACTGGATTCAGCCTCTCCTAGGCTGCGGTCAGACTGGCAGGCTGGCGTGGTACGGTCACAAAACTATTCTCTCCATTTCATTCAGGAACAGAGAAGTTCAGTCAGACACTGCACCCTGAGGCACCATGATAGCATGCAGGGGCCACGGTCAATCATTCACAGTGTTACAGCGAGTCACCCATGCAGAGCAGTTTGGGTTGTTTTTTAAAAAAGTTTTCCTGGTGCATGCACTTATGCGCACGTCACTGGTGGGAACAAAAAACCCCACCTGGAACGGATTGGACGGTTCAGACTTCCCATCTGTTTTGTGTGCGCTCCCGTGCGTTCAGACATCCGGAAACAAGGGATGAATGTGCAGACATCTGTAAGCACTGGACTCTCTCCAGTGGCAATTTACTCTGCATCCAACTCATCATGCAAAAGGGTGCGTACGTCTCGGGCACGGGTACCAGATGTGGCTGAGTGAATGAGCCCATTTAATCCCTAAGGGAACAGCAACTATATCGGGCCAAACTGTCCATCTGACCGCAACCCTAGTCTTGCAGAGTTGTAGCCTTGAGGCTAATGGTTGCATCTAGATCTTGAGGTTGCAGTGGTGGCCAGATGTGCCGAACACCATATGGCCAGCAGGACCAGAGAAAATCTCCTGCCCCTTGAACAGAGGCTTGCTGCATGGAAGTCTTGACTTGGAGAGCCCAGGGTAGCCCAGGCTCAGTAGCTAAGCAGGGTCAGCCCTGGCTAGGATTTGGATGGGACTCCACCGAGGAACATCAGGGTCGCTACGCAGAGGCAGGAAATGGCAAACTGCCTCTGAACATCTCTCGCCTTGAAAACCCTACAGGGAAAACCCTACAGTTGTGACTTGATGGCACACACACACAAGAACTGTGTAGAAATGAGCAACTGATGCTTTTCGTGGCATGGAGGAAAATAACACCTGGTAAATAACATCCCATTAAACCTCTATTCATGGGTTGCCAACTCTTTCCCTAGCAAATGCCACTCTAGAGTTGCCAGCCATACATAGGCGTAGACTACGGGGGGGCTCGAGCCACCCCCGAAATTTCTTGGGGGGGACTGAGCCCCCCCGGGAAAACATAGCACCTGCTGCTGCACCTCCCTGGGCCCTTCCGAGACCCGCTGCTGCCGGTGCCTCTCTCTCTCCCCCCCCCCCCGGCCTGGCCACTCCTCCCTCCTTCCCTCTCCCTCCGTCTTTTCCGGGCAAAATGCCCAGCGTGGTGGCGTCACCCGGAAGTGATGCCATCACACGGGGCACATTGCTGGGTGACGCTTTAGCAATTGCCCTGAAACTCTATGGCACCATAGAGTTTCAGGGCGATTGCCAGAGCGTTGCCCTGGCAACGTGCCCAGCATGATGGCATCACTTCCAGGTGACGCCACCACACTGGCATTTCGCCTGGAAAAGACGGAGGGAGACGGAAGGAGTGGCCAGGGTGGGGGGGCGGGGAAAGAGAGGCACAGCAGCAGCGGCTGGCAGGCCTCGGAAGGGCCCAAGGAGGCGTGGCGGCAGGCACTACATTTTTCTGGGGGGGCGGAAACATCACCCCAGCAAGCGCGTGTGCGAAGCACACATGCTAAAGAACCCCCCCCCCCCCCGGAATTTACAAAACTCTACACCCCTGCAGCCATAGAGATTTGGGAAATCCCTAGAGTGTCATGCAACACTGGTTTTCTCCCTTATTTTTGCTCCCACTGTTCCACTTAGCAGCAGTTGGAGCCTGGGGGTAGGACGGCCCCCTTTACCACTCATACCTTCCAAACCTCATGACTAGACTTCCCAAATGCTCTTCACACGGGGCTGCCTTTGAATACTATTTGCAGGCTTCAGCAAAAAACAAAATACATCTGCCAATCTCTTGTCTATAATGGGTGACAAGGACCACATTATTTGTTTTATACACTGCCTCATCCTATTGAAAACAATAGCATATGCAATAAAAGCACAGCCAACAGAATCAAAATTAACACAGCAAACTGCCTAGCTATTTAAAACATGCTCTGTCAAAACAAATAAGCCAGCCCTGTTTCCTAAAGACCAAGGAAGAGATGGTTTTTATTTATGGGGAACATATCCCAGAGCTTTGGGGCTGCTTTAGAGTGGTGGTCCCACACTGTCCCATGCTGGTGGTTTTGTCAGTGGGACTCCAATTAGGACCTAGTTTCCAGCACTGCAGCAGCTTCTATACATAGCTCTAGGTGCCGGCTGTAATCCATAAAATGCTGAATACTTTTATGGGTTTACATACCTGAGAGACTGCTTCTCCATTATCGTGTTTACTTTAAAGCGTATTAGTCATCTTTCCATGGCAGAACAGTGTCTAAAGAGATGTACAATAAAATCAACAAAACACATTTAAAATACAATTAAACAAACATGAAAGCAAAGAGCAGAACAGTCATAAAATAGCCCGGCATAACGTTGCTTTTTCTTTCTTCATGAGACGCAAGGGTGGGACAGACCCAAATATTCAAATGCATAATGAAGAAGAGACTCAGCTTCCAGTTGATTTCGGAATAATAATGGTCTTCTTCCTGTTATAAACCAACAATACAGCACATCACTCAAGTGTTACCTGCATGCACTGGCTGCCAAGAAAAACTGCTAAAGGGATGCTTGATGTTAATCTGTTGTTTCTTCCACTGTGCCTATAGGGTTTGGAACATTTAACGGTGTTCATTTTAACAGGGTTTTTTTTTTTACTGTTATTTTTATCACTGTTTTCTGTTAACGTTCACATTTCATTTTTTTTTTGGTCTAAGATTGCTACAGCCTTTGGCTATTTGTAATAAACTCTACTACTAGGGTTGCCAAACTTAAGGTGGCACCTGGAGATCTCCTGGAATTGCAACTGGTCTCCAGACCACAGAGATCAGTTCCCCTGGAGACAATGGCATCTATACAGCATTATACCCCACCGAGGTCCCTTCCCCTTCCCATACTCTGTCCTCCCTATGCTCTACTCACAGATCTTCAGGAATTCCCTAACCCAGAGTTGGCAACTGGTTAAATACTGGATTCAAGACGCATTGCAGTGAACAGCTCTGTTTTGTTTAGTGATTTCAGGAACACAACTAGGACAAACTCCAGGGCTGCTGCCCTGTTTATATACCATGCAAACACCACACCCAAACACACCCCACTCCCAATGATAGGCTATTTACACAACACTACTTTTCTATATCCTGCCGACCTAGCAGTTCAAAAGAAAGAAATTGCAAGTAGATAAATAGGTACTGCTTCAGTGGGAAGGTAACAGTGTTCCGTGCGCCTCGGTGTCTAGTCATGTCGGCCACATGACCACGGAGACGTCTTTGGACAGCGCTGGCTCTTCAGCTTGGAAACGGAGATGAGCACCACATCCCTAGAGTTGTATTTGACTGGCTTTCAAGCAAGGGAAACCTTTACCTTTACCTTACTTTTCTATAGGTCCATTCCAGGATCCTGGTAAGCTATTGTTCAGGTACAACAAGCTCAGTCAACCTCAGGTACAAGCTCAGGGATGACTCAGGCTCAATACACAACACAACTCTAACTACTACTACTACTACTTGGGAATTTCCTGGAGTTTTGGGGTTAGAACTGTGGGAGGGTAGAGTTCAGGGACAGGAGAGAGCTTAGTGATCAGCAGGGGTGTGACGTGCCATGGCACATCTGCTCTCTGAAGCTGCCATTTCCTTCAGGGGAACTGAAAGCTGGAGCCTGGAAATCAGCTGAACTTCCAGGAGAAGACCAGGCCCCACCTGGACGGTATTATTCCCTCAAGTTCTCTGCTTGTAATATAGAAGAAGAAGAGAATGGATTTGTATCCT
This sequence comes from Lepidodactylus listeri, assembly GCA_029233225.1. NCBI lineage: Eukaryota > Metazoa > Chordata > Lepidosauria > Squamata > Gekkonidae > Lepidodactylus > Lepidodactylus listeri. Next base: position 28,903,310 of record JARCFY010000008.1, read on the forward strand.
GCCCTTCACTACCTGAAGGAGTCTCAGAGTGGCTTACAATCTCCTTTCCCTTCCCCTCTCCACAACAGACACCCGGTGAGGTAGGTGGGGCTGAGAGAGCTCTGAAAGAACTGCTCTTTCCAGAACAGCTCTGAGAGAACTGTGACTAACCCTAGGTCACACCAGCAGCTGCATGTGGAGGAGTGGAGGAGTCTGCGCTCCTAACCACTTCACCAACCTGGGTCTCACTACACCAAACTGGCTTGACATCCAGAGACCTTATAAGTCCTAATAGAGTTGCCAGGTCCCACCTAGCCACTGGTGGGGGATGAGGTGGTAGGATTGCCAGATCCAGGTTGGGAAACTCCTGAAGAATTGGGGATGGAGCCTGGGAGGACAGGGACCTCAGTGGGGGGTACAATGCCACAGAGTTTGCTTTCCAAAGCATGTAATTTCTCCAGGGGAACTGATCTCCTTAGTCTGGAGATGAGCTGTAATTCCAAGGGATCCCCAGGTCCTACCTGAAGGCTGGTATCCTGAAGTCTTGACAAGGTTAAGTTCCACTATATAGAAAGACTATAGGTTACCTAAAGCAGAGATGGTGGGCAGGGGTAGAATTGGAGCTGCCAACTTTTGACTGGGAATTCCTGGAGATTTGGGGGAGGAGCCTGGGGATAGGAGGGTTGGAGAGGGGAGGAACTTTGGCAGGGTGAAATGCCACAGAGTCCATCCTCCGAAGCATCCATTTTATCCAGGGGAAGTGATCTCTGTAGTTTGGAGATCAGTTGTAATCCTAGGGGATCTCCAGCCCCTACCAAGAGGTTGACAACCCTAGCTGGATTTGGCAACCTAGAGAAAGGCAAAACGATATTTCATACTCAAGGGAAAGTGAGATATAGCTAAGATGAGTTATATTAGATCAGAAATGAGACAAACTGCCAGCAGGATGACAGACAGAAGAGGAATCTGATAATAGGAATCTGATAATACTTTTCTCCCTTTCTCACAATACGAGAACTCGTGGGCACTCCATGAAATTGCTGAGCAGTCGGGTTGGAACAGATAAAAGGAAGTACTTCTTCACCCAAAGAGTGATTAACACGTGGAATTCACTGCCACAGGAGGTGGTGGCGGCTACAAGCATGGACGGCTTCAAGAGGGAATTGAATAAACATCTGGAGCAGAAGTCCATCAGTGGCTATTAGCCACAAAGTATAGATAGGAACTCTCAGTCTGGGGCAAGTGATGCTCTGTATTCTTGGTGTTTGGTGGGGGGGGGGCAACAGTGGGAGGGCTTCCTGCCCCCACTGCTGGACCTTCTGAGGGCACCTGGTGTTTTTAGCCACTGTGTGACAGAGTGTTGGACTGGATGGGCCACTGGCCTGATCCAACACTGGCTTCTCTTATGTTCTTACTGGCCTCTCCTCTCCTCTCCTCTCTGCAAAGGTTGACAGCTTCTTCCAGCATAAGGAGGGGGTGGCAGATGAGCCACATGAGTTGGAGGAAGGCTTCAGACGTTGCTGAGTGGAATGGTAGGCTATGCGGCACTGTCAAAATGGGATATAACTTTAAAATGGGGGTAAAAATGCTATGAAACAAATAAATAAAAGTAGGGAATTTGCTAAAGAAAGTAAGTAGGATGCAAATGAATGAAAATTAAAAGATTTTTTTAAAAAATGTACGTCTTTGGATAGGTTGGTCGGAGGAATGGTAAGAGGTTGAGTAGTAAGAATGTTAAAAAAATATATTTATTGCATAGTGCACCAGGTCAAAGTTAAAAACGACACACATAACATAGAAAATAAAAATGCCCTGTACAGCAACCAATTGGAGTTGCACAGACAGTGATAACAGGATGTCAGCAGTGGTTTCACATAAAGATATATAACCACTAAGCCAGATATGTTTTGGCCTTAAAGGGTAGTCTAAACCATGCTGCACATACATAAAAAGTAAAATATCTTTTTTTGGGGGGGGGGGGGGTCAGCGGCAGGTTTTAAATAATTCCCTACAGGCTGAGGCTCCGAAAAAAGAATGAAAGGCAGCCTGTATCTCATGAGGAGCCAGCACTCTGATATATCTGAACCAATATTCTGTCCGTGACTGTTAACTGAATATTTCCTCAGTGCGTGCAAATGTGAACCAGAATTAAAGGTAACTGAAAGTAAGGTGTGAAAAGATCTCAACCTCTTGAGTTGGTTTTGTTTCCCTATTGTTATATCCTGGTAGGAGGAATGGCCCAAACAGAGGAATGAGTTGAAGGTTAGAAAGTCAAATATGAAACGGGAAGGACATGAGACAAAAATGTTCATAGGTCTGTTAGAGGTTTGTTTGTTTTTTTAAATTTTATATTGGGGATGTTGAAAACTTGTTGAGAATCTGAGTTTGAGAAGCAATTGCAAATATTCTGTAGCATTCTGTGGGCCTTTCTTGTCTCTGCTCGCATAGCTGCTTTGGCCTTCATACCTTTCTCCAGTCCAATGAAATCATGTTGTGCTTTCTTTTTTATGTTTCCAAAATGCCAAACGTAATATGTCCTGCTGGATCAGAGGTGAGTTAATGGCTTGGAATCAGACCCGTAATTGCTAGCGGCGTCAACATCCACAGGGTTAGCAAGGGGCAAGCTTTCCTCATTACAGACATACCCAAACTTCTAACAACCACCCTCAGTGTCTTCTCCTTCTGCCTTTATTGACTCAAGGACAGCACACGGAGTCTCTTCAACAGGAAGTTCCCTAAAGGTGGCACCTAATTACCAGTCCATCTGCCCATACTCTCATGAACTACAACTGTGGCACTCATTACCCAAACAAAGCACAATAACTAAAATAGACAGCAAATTAGATTCACAATGCCTAATGGATGGTCCTAGAGCAGGCGTTCTTTTTGTCGCAGAAACTGTCAAATACTTCCCCCTATTTCAAAGAGCAAGATCCTTTGAAGAACTGGGACCCCAGTGGAGATTTGACTGCAACTGATAAAATACAGATTGGTAAAATTCCACTTAGAAATGTTAGAGTTGCAGATGGGAGTCTTATATCTGAACCCATTCCCCACCAAACAGATGTAGAGATGTGGAGCTTCCCTCATTACGACAGGGCCTAGCTCTCTACTGCATCTTTCTGTTGCTCTCCCTGCCTATTCTTACTTCTAGATCCCAATTTCACTTTCTATCCTGTGGATTGCCCAGTGCTAACTCTGGGTTGGGAAACACCAGAAGACAGACACCATTTTATGAATGGGTGAAAAGAAACGGTGAAAGGGGAAGATCATGAATAATGGATTATAATTACTATAAACCTGAGATAAACTTAACTTGAACTGTAAAGAATATGTACTTTTTCAGGAATCATAATAGAGGATTTTAGTGATTTGATTAATCATCATTAGCTTTAGAAATTATATAAATGAAAGAGATCTGGAAATAAAGATTTAAGATGGAAACTGTTTTGTAACAGTTATTATATAAGCTTGATGGGAAATTTTCCTATATGTCTTTTCCCATTCCCCATGCCCTTCCCTTCCTAAAATGTCCTATGTAGTAGGGAAAATCAAATAAAAAATTAATTAAGAAAAAAAGGGGAAACAACCAAAGATTCGGGGGGTGGAGCCTGTGGAGGGAGGGGTTTGGGGAGGGGTGCCATAGACCCATCCTCCAAAGCAGTCATTTTCTCCATGATAAACTGATCTCTGTTGTTTGGAGGTGAGTGAACCTGATCAAAACAAATCTACAAGGTGGCCATAAGATCCAGAATTCTCAGGGCAGCGTATCAGGCTTTATACAGATTTTTTCCCCTAACGAAGGGACGAAGGGTTAGTTGGTTTCTCTAAAATTAAGGCATTTCTTATTTCACTGTTATCACCACCTGATCCAAAGTTGAGGGACCATAGTTAATAATTCTTATGAGCATGAATGGGCCAAACTTTCAAGTAACATCTGCAACCTATTAATCAAATCGGGGTGCTCTCTGCCTAGCTTCATGCACTTTATGAATTGAACAGGCAGTTGTGCTTGTAAAAGGAGCTATTCAAAATGGGGGTGGTGGTAGTTATAATGAAGCAGTACTCAGATTCCACGTATTTATATCAAAACTGAGTAGCATTAATATTAACCCACACTAAGTATTCTAAGACAGCAATATTCTTTATCGCAGTAGTAAATGAAATGTTGGCAGACAGTAATATTTCTTCCAAATGAAAACTGCCCTAAAATACATTAGTTTCATATACAGTATTTGAAAAGGGTGTTAAAAAAGAAAGCTTTCGCACTGCGCCGTGTAACATTTATTGCTCTTATCAGTTTTGTGTGTGGAAAACATTTTCTGATCAATCTTTTTTATCAGGTTGAGTTTGTCTTGCATTCTTTGCTGTTTCCAGGAAAGATTCCGCACCACAACCCCCCCCCCCCCGGCCACTCTTTCCCCAGGATTAACTCACAAATTCTTCACCTTCATTTAGTTTGGCTTGGGGTAATGTCTGCTCTTTTAACTAAAGCATTCTAAAGTAGGCTAAGCACCCTTCTTGAGTGAGTGGGTGTGTTCTCTGGGTGTACAAATCATCTGAGGTAGCAAAGAGAGTTCTCCCTTGAATTCTGGATGCAGTACAGTTCCTGGAGCTGGTCTGGCATTTTTCTGCTTTCATTTTCTTGAGAGAATTTCTATCCAGGATGCCCCTAGGACAACTATTTTGGGAAGCTAGGGATGCCAACTCCAGGTTCAGAAACACCTGAAGATTTGAGAGTAGAGCCTGGACAGGTGGGGTTTTGGGACAGGAGGGACCTGGCAGGGTATAATGCCACATAGCCCACCTTCCAAAGCAGCTGTGTTCTCTAGCAGGGGTGGAATAAATGTTTTAAATAAACAAATAATAAATAAGTGATTTATGTAGCTTAGGGTTGCGAGGTCCAAGTTGGGAAATAGTTGGAGATTTGGGGGTGGAGCCTGGAGAGGGCATAGTTTGGGGAGGGGAGAGACTTCAACGGGATATAGTGTTTTAGAGTCCACCTTCCAAAGTGGCCATTTTCTCCAGGTGAACTGACACCAGGTGAACTGAGATCAGTTGAGATTCCGGGAGATCTCCAGCCACTACCTGGAAGATGGCAACCCTCATTGTAGATTTGAGATTAGTTGTAGTTTAGGGGATCTCCAGCCCCGTCTGGAGGTTGGCAACCCCAGCAGTTCCTGGAATGACAACTGATCTCCAGACTACAGAGATCAGTTCCCCATGCAGAAAATGGCAGCTTTGGAGGGTGGACTCTATGGTATTATACCCCGCTGAGGTCCCTCCCATATCCCAGACCCTGCCCTCACCCTGCTCCACAGCCAAATCTGCAGGAATTTCCCAACCTGGAGCTGTCAACTCCAGGGCTTGACAAATGGGTGGCAAAGGGGAGAAAAAGTTTTGCAATGCATGTTAAATACATTCTTTGGAGAATGGCGATCAATCATGTGTTAATCATTCCTCTTCTTAATAAAGCTGGATGCTTCTCTTGGGAGAACCAACAGATTTTCTTATAACTCTCTTCAGATGAAGAGACTTTGACAACTTGTTTTCAGTAGCAGTTAACAGCCAAGTCCCTGAACACCCTTTCATTTCCTTCCGCATCTCCTTCCTGTCTTATGAAGATACTAGGCTAGGGTTGCCAGCTTTGGGTTGAGAACCTGGAGATTTTGGGGGTAGAACCTGAAGAGGGGGTAGGGTTTAGAGGGGTAGGGACCTCAGTGAGGTATAATGCCATAGAGTACACCTTCCAAAGTAGCCATTTTCCCCCAGGTTCTCTGTTGCTTGGAGATCAGTTGTAATCCTAGGAATGTGTCAGCTATCACCTGGAGGTTGGCAGCTCCAGGCCTGTACTCATACATAGGAGTGTGCAAGACTGATGTACATAGTGGGGATGTTGGATCAAGCTCATTGGTGCCATCCCTGTATATATACACTTATAATGTGTGGGCACAACATCTGCACAAACTGTATGAATAAACTCTACTCCCATGACTCAGAACATTTATTCCCAAAAATGTAAAAGAGGGAAGGCATATAGAAGGGAAAGTAAGTGCATTGGAGAGCAAGCGCATGTCTTTGATTGGTAATTCCAGACAGTGTACATTGTATTATATGATCAGAATTACTTTTCTTTGAGGAATGATAATGTGGGGAAAATTCTTTCTTTGGCAAAGCTCAGTGTGGCGGGTTCCTTCTGTGGTTAAAGGCATATTGGCTGAGTACCAATCTAGTGGCCAGATATTGAGGTGAGACTTCCTCCATGGTACAGTCTTTTCAACTCCAGTTAACACAATGAGGTGTCAGGGTGAGCTGAGGTTAGCTAGTTGTCATTCTCAAGGTGGAGGAACAGGAACTGCGACCCTCTACCTGTGTTGCCTGTCCTCACTCTGGTGAGCAGCAGCGGGTAAAACGAGAGGGCCAGAGCAGTGTGTCACCACATTGCTGGATGTCTAGCATTCCTTTGAAAGTTTATGGTTTCACCATAGAGTTTTGGATGACCGCTACACAATCTAGTCTCCTTAACTTTCTGCCCTCCCTGTTTGCTGGGGGGGGGGGGGGATGACGATTTTTTTAAAAAATGGTGCCACACTTGCAGCACAATGTCACTTCTGGTGAATACTTGTGTTACATACTGGGTTCCGTGAATCAGCAGACCCCAAGTCTAGCGATCAGCTCCGCTTTATTTGTGCTTCAGCAAGAAGCTTTAGTTAGTTTTAACTGTTAGTTTTAACTGTTAACTTGTAAACCACTTTGATGGTATTTTATGGTTGTTAGCCACCTTGAGCCAGTTCGCCGGCAAGGCGGGATAAAAATAAACAAACAAACAAACAAACAAACAAACAAATAAATAAATAAATAAATAACAAGGACAAAGCCCCAGGGCAGCAGCCCTGTTTAAATAGCATGCAAAACCATACCCAAGCACACTCAACTCGCAATCATAGGCTATTTACAGAACATTGATTCCTCATGGGTCACCTCTAGAGTCCTGGTGGGCTATAGTTCTAGAGCTCCAAGCTCAGCCAGTCTTTGGTAGACAGTCCTGGAATGTTCCAGCCCGAATACATAACAACCTGGAAGTGATAGCACGTCACTGGCATGACATTGGCCCAAATCCTACAGCGCTGTACCTATATCACATTCAGTATTCAGTGAAAGTGATACTGTGCCACTGATGTGGCACCATTCCCCCCTGCACCTGTCCAGCCATTGGCTGAAAACCCTGTTTCTGGTCCCATAACCATAAGTGCTGTCATGTCACTGGGGATGCTCTGGCAATCTTCTAGAGTTTTGGGGAACTGCATCCTGGCGATGCATGGCATCACGTGTGGTTACAGGACCAGTAGGGATGTCATGGTTATATCATAGCAATGTCAATTCCTGTCTTGACTGACTGTCAAAGCAATAAGAAATGGAATGCCTCACCAAATATCAGCAAAAAAACACAGAATCAAAACAAGTCTGGTTAAAAATTAAATGTGGATCTCCCTCTTTTCCCAGTCCAATGTGGTATAAAAATATATGTGTTTCAAAAATCTTTTTTTTAAACCAGCATTTCTGTTTATTTCATTTTACCCCACTTTTTTACCCAATGGGGACCCAAAGGGACTTAGAACATTTTTCCCTTCTCCATTTCATCCTGACAACAACCCTGTGAGGTTGGTTAGGCTGAGGGTGTGTGATGGGCCCAACGTCACCCAGCTACCTTCCATGGCAGAGTGGGGTTTCGAATCTGTGTTTCCCAGATCCTAGTCTAACCACTACACCATACTGGCTCTGTGCCCTTTCAGCTTCTCCTCCCAATATACAGCATCAGAATTACTTCTTCCGTTTCCCATCAATTATGCTGTTTTATGGTTCTGCAGTTATCTTCTTTGTTTCACAGACAATGCCAGGTCTGCCAAAAATGGAGTACAAAAATGGGTACAAAATTCTGGTGGCTTGGGTCACTTGTGTTCCTTAGGGAGCCAAGCATAGTGCTAATTTGGTAAAGCAGAAGCAGTTATCCAGTCTAATCTAGCATCCTGAGGACTGTCTTCTGAATGGGTGGGTGGTGAAATGCATTTTAAGGTGGGAGGAAAGAGTACAATCTGTGTCTGGCTTTCAGCAGCCCTGGACAAAATGAAGATAGTTGGTTAAGAATGTATAGGGAGTGGAATGGCTTAACAAGCTTTCTCACTTGTGTAGTGAGGCTTTAAATGAACAGGCATTGGCCCTTTCTGCACTCTCCTTTTAATCCATGTTCACCGCGGTGTCCTCCAAGCAATTCTACGCTAAAACTGAGTTCAACCTTTTTTTTATTCCATCCCCCCCCCCAATTTGCACTAAAATCAAGTTCAACCTTTTTCTTCCAGGTTTTTTCCCCCCATTCTGCATTACATTACCTCCCTTCATTGGTCAGCTCATTTTCAATTCAGCCTGCTGTTGGCCCAGATGCTGTTTTGCTGTGGACTTAAATTGCCTCGACTCAAACACTGAGAAAATCCAGAGTGGCAGGAAAATGTGGAAATTAACGACTAATGTTAAAGAGGCTCCTTGCAGATACATTCAGATTGGCCGCCTTTGCGGAGCAGGCCAATCAGGTAACTGAAGTATAAGTGATGCCATGCAAATGAAGGCTCCTAGCTACTTTTCTCCCTTTCTCACAATACAAGGACTCGTGGGCACTCCATGAAATTGCTGAGCAGTCGGGTTAGAACAGATAAAAGGAAGTACTTCTTCACCCAAAGAGTGATTAACACATGGAATTCACTGCCACAGGAGGTGGTGGTAGCTACAAGCATGGACAGCTTCAAGAGGGAATTAGATAAACATATGGAGCAGAAGTCCATCAGTGGCTATTAGCCACGAAGTATAGATAGGAACTCTCAGTCTGGGGCAAGTGATGCTCTGTATTCTTGATGCTTGATGGGGTGGGGGGGCAACAGTGGGAGGGCTTCCTGCCCCCACTGGTGGACCTCCTGGTGGCACCTGGTGTTTTTGGCCACTGAGTGACAGAGTGTTGGACTGGATGGGCCAGTGGCCTGATCCAACATTGGCTTTTCTTATGTTCTTAATTGGTTAATTTGAATCTTGTGGGTGTGTTTTGGGACTAGGGTTTTGGTATATAGTTGCGACTCACTGTGTGTGTGTTGTTCTTAGAACCTTCCAATAAAGAGCTAAGCTGAAACCACAATAGTGTCATGAACCCGCTACTTAGCACTGGTGATGAAGGTGGGATTCAGACAAAGGAACTAGGAAGAGATCCAGCTGAATCACCTCACCAACCACTCGATCGTTCAGCAAGGCTGCCAAGGGCCACCTCGAACCCACTACTTAACACTGACCATACAGCCAATGTTCCCTCTAAGCTGAGTTAGTGTGAGCTAGCTCACAGTTTTTTAACCTCCAGCTCACACATTTTGTCTTAGCTCAGGAAGGATGGCTCCATTGCAGTATCCAAATCACTCGCTCACACAGCTTTAAAGCCAGTAGCTCACAAAGTAGAATTTTTGCTCACAAAACTCCACAGCTTAGAGGGAGCATTGGTAAAGGCTCTGTGGTCCTAAACCAGGTATAGATTTGTGGCAAGAACATCAGAGCTGCCTTGCTAGATCAGGCAAAAGGCCACATCCAAACCAGTCCAATATTCTGAGGCCAGATGTGCCTTTGGGAAATTCATATTTTTAACTGAATATTTTATCATTTTACCTGAAATATACTGGGTTCAACACTTGTTTAAAGATCAACTCACAGTTTATTGCAGGAACTTAAGACACACATAGCAGGGTCCGCTCCGTTTAAATCCCTATGCCGAAACACACCCAATACACACCCACTCCCCGTGATAGGCTATTTACAGTGCAGCTCCTGGTTGATAGGTTCATTCCAGGATCTGAGTTCCCTATTGTTCTCTGATGGTACGGTTAGCACGTAACCACCAGGCTCAAGACATAACACTACTTGTATTTTTAAAATTTGTTTAAATAATTTAATTTTTTAATGTTTGCCACCTTGTGGACCTGGAAAGGGGGCATAGAAATGCTTTAAAAAACAAACAAACAAATGGGCTGCATTGTCCATGGTCTTCTGCCTCGATCCACGGCCAGCATCTGGTAATTAGAGTCGCTGTGCCTCCAAATGTGAAGGATCTGTTTGTGGGTGTCATGCCTAACAGCCATCCATAGACTTGCCCTCCAGGACTGTGTCTAATGGCACTGTGGTTTTCATCCACTCTGGCCAACCTGGGCAGAGAATTGCTGATTTTTTTAACATGGCATTTTTGTAGCAAGATTTGGAATGGTACACAGTTGACTTTTGAATACGAAACGGGCACTCAGTCCCCAGCAACGATCTGCAGCTACCCATTTTCCAGGAGAACCCGTGCCATTCCTTGCTGCTGTTTGTTTGGCCTGTCAGCGCTGACAAATCACGTCTCCGCCATACGGCAGATGCGTCATAATGGATTTTGTTGGGAAAGTTAATTAAAATTTATTGTTAATAAGGTGCTCTGAAGCAGGACCGGATTTGAGCACATACGGAATAATATTTTGGGAGATGTTTCTTCTGCCCACACGTGCCTAAGCAGAAAAAAACAGTCTACCACACAGAAAGGTAGATATTCTTTCTCCTACTCTTTCGATCCCATATGCCAAATCTACGACTTGATAGAAAGAACGGCTAGTTCTCAAACTAAATAAGCTGTCAATACTTAAGGCCTCTTCCCACTTGGGGATATATGACATCAGACATGATGAAGCAGCCCAATTTCTGATTTTCGTCCATCATGTCACCCTCTCCCTTGAATTACTATTAATACTATTGCTAATACTTCTGTTATTGCTGCTGCTGCTACTACTGCTATTATTACTAATGATTTACAGGCCACCTCTGAACCATAAGTTACCCAGTGGAGTGAACACCACGTAAAATCTAACCAACATAACACTCTAAAACCACAAAGCAGCTCCAAACACAAGAGGAAGCTGTGTTAGCAGCCTCAAAAAATCAGTGGAACAGAACAAAGACCAAAATCCACTTCCCAAGAGGGAGAAGGAGGAGGACGCAAACAGCCAGAAATAGAACAGGCCAATGAAATGAGCCAAAAGACTAGGTTTTTACAAAGGAAAGATTGTTTCCTGGCACCTGAAATTAAGAATATCAGGAGCCAGGCGAGCAGCTGCAAAGAGGACATTCCAGAAGAGGAGGAACCACTGAAGGAGAGGTCCTTTCTGTATTTTCCACCCATCTCACTTCACAATAGGGTTGCCAGGTCCCCTCATTGGCTACCAGTGGGGGAATGGAGGTGTAGAGTTGTCAAATCCAAGTTGGGAAACTCCTGGAGATTTGAGGGTGAAGCCTGGGGAGGAATGGGACCTCAGTGGGGTACAATGCCACAGAGTCCACCCTCCAAAGCATCCATTTTCTCTAGGGGAACTGATCTCTGTAGTCCGGAGATGAGCTATAATTCCAGGGGATCTCCAGGTCCCACCTGGAAGCTGGTATCCCCACTTCACCAGACTGGGACATACTCAGGATGGGCACTCATGGGAGCAGGCTAGCCGGCCTCTAAGTTACTCCTGTTTGTTTGGCATTCTGCTGAAGATTCCAGAGAGGGCCCCATTCTCTAGCCTCCAGCTTCCATTTTCAATGTGAAAAGTTATTGAGCTCCAATCCAGGGGAGGACTGCCATTTGGACCTTTTTTTGTTTCAGGGAAATGTAAAATTGCCTAAAGTCAGCACTCTCCGCATCATCTTGACCTGTCTGTTCCTTTTTAGAGATGTGCAAAACAACAACAACAAAGAGCGGATTGCTAATGGAGATTCTCTTCCCGGTCTCCACTACCCATAGCCACCTTTCGACCCCTATCTGGTGGCCGCATTGATTTGTTTAATGACGCCTGCAAGCCTTCTAGGCGAGGAGTGTGTCATTCCTGTGTCCTGAACAACACCTTGCTCACCATGGACTCACACGAGGAGCCATAGCTCCCTGGCAGAACACATTTTGCAGGACTAAAGATCAAAGGTTTATCCTCCGGCCCCTCCAGTTAAAAAGGAATCCAGGCAGCAAGGCTGAGAAGAATCCCAGGAAGTCCCTGCTGGACAGCAGTAGGCGAGACAGAATCAAGGTCTGATCAGAGATTCAGGGGCTATGGACAAAAATCCAGGATGGGGCTCCAGAATCAGTGCCACCACCACCACCCTGCTGTGTCCCCCACTGTATTTACCACCTGGGGTCCAAGCCATGGGCAGCCATTGCCCCATGTGAGATGGGCAGCAGCTGCCACTAGAAGCTGGCTGCCTGACCCTTGGGGTGGGCAGGCCTGAGCAGCCACTGCTGCCAAGGTGGCTGCACCCCTCAAACAGGAGCAGGGCTGGTTCCAGATTTTGGGGAGCCCTGGGCAAGCAGTGCCCAGGGGCCCCTATTTGCATGTTAAAGTTTGAATCCGGTGGCACTTTTAAGACCAACATTATTCTAGGTATAAGCTTTTGCATGCACTTCAGGTATCTGAAGAAGTGCACGCATACATGGAAGCTTACACCAACTTTGTTGGTCTTAAAGGTGCAACTGAACTCAAACTGTGTTCTGCTGCTTCAGACCAACATGGCTACCCACCTGAATCTATGTTGTTTGTTACTTAGTGCAAGATATGACTGGTGTACATTTGCACTTTTCCTCATAGGATGCCATACCAGGGACAAGAGGAGACCCTCCCCTTCCAGTTTGGTGTAGTGGTTAAGAGCGGCAGACTCTAATCTGGAGAGCTGGGTTTGATTCCCCACTCCTCCTTCACATGCAGACAGCTGGGTGACTTTGGGCCTGTCCCAGTTCTCTCAGAGCTGTTCTCTCAGAGTTCTCTCAGCCCCACCTACCTCACAGGGGAAAGGGAGGGAAGGAGATTGTAAACTGCTCTGAGACTCTGAGTGAAGGGTGGGGTATAAATCCACTTCTTCTTCTTCTTCTTCTGTCAAAGACATACAGAAGTTGGGATTGTTGGGATTGTGTGTGTGGGAAGGGGAACATGGAAGGGGCAGTAGCATCACTGACAGCTTTGTGTCACAGCTGGTGTGCGGAGTACAACAGGACAAGCTCTATCTTTGTGTCCGCGTTGTCAGCCTAGTCTTCAATCGTGTCGCAAGCTGCTTCATCCCATGTTCAATGGGGGTGGGTGGGTGGAGTACATCAATTTAGGACTGATAAACGTTTTGGAAGGTGCAAGAAACTGAAATTTCTGGAACCTGTTTTGAGAGGCGAAAAGAAAGATGAAACAGTTGCAGTTCTACAACTGGATTTCAGGGCAAGGTTGTTCCTGTGACTCCCCCAGATGCTCTCACTGGCAAACCAGATGGTTATGGGATGGGAAGGAGGCACGGGGAAATCCCACACAAGCTGCCTCCCAGGACGCACCCAGCCAGTTGTGCAGGGTCTAAGGTTGCTAGGTCTGGGTTGGAAAATAGCTGGAGACTTTGGGGGTTGGGTCCAGGAGAGGTTGGGGCTTGTGGAGGGGAGCGGCCTGTTAGCCTGACTGCTCTTTTATATTATTAATATTTGGGGAAATATTAGCTCTTAACAATTTGCAGCAGGCATTGTGGGTCTCCACCTGTGTCTACAGAAGCTGCGCTTCACCGAGGCTTCCCAGGAACTGACACGAGACTCAGGTTAAGAGTTATAAAGATAAATGGTTTACTATAAAAAGGATAAAAGATTCTACACAATCATACACAGTTACACAGATCTAAGAAATTAGGTAGAATTACAGAGACGTTTGCATGAGCAGGAGATGGTGTCTGTCGAGGGTGATAGTTACCTATATAGGAATCTAGCGAAGTCCATCTGGAAAGGGGGGGGGGGTGTTTGAAGAAGTATCTTCGGACAAATGACCGTGGTTCTGAACCAGCAGAGGCCACGTGGCGGATCCAAGTGGTGCACCCAAGGATCCATGAGGGAGGGAGGAAGAACAAGCAGGAGCGGGAAGGGAAATCTGACTTGAGACTCTTGGGGAGCAGTATTTATTGGGGGGTGTTCCTGGGAGGATGGCAAGGTACGAAACTTTCCCAGGAACGCCTATAGATGGTCCGTTCTCTGTCCCTAGCCACTAAGAGGGTCCTATGGGAGTGGTCAATATTTAGATCTACCTGATGGTCAGGACAGGATGTTGACATCAGCTGCATCTAGCTTGATCTTTTAGATGAAAGCAGGTGGCAGAAATGGTCCATCAGGAAGTGTCCCGCTGCTTTCGCACCCTTGTGTGAAGACCTTTGATGTAGGGGGACTTGTAGGAGGGGGTTCAAGCCTGTGTACGTGTATGGAGTTCATACCTTCATGGAGTTAGTGGTAAATGTCTCTAGCACATGGGTTTGTGTGAGTGTCTTTGTGCTTTGTGACAACCTCCAGGCTGGAGGTGGTAACCTCAGAAAATGGTGCTTTAGACCTTCATTGGAAGCATCTGCTATCATTTTCCCACTGGTCGCCTTGAGCACTATTCTAACTCACATAACTGGCAGCATAGTCCATTCACTGCTCTCTTCGATCAACAGAAAAGTCCAAAAGAATGTTGCTCTGGCTTACAGGCCTCAGCATGGTACAATGCCATAGTCCACCCTTCAAAGCAGCCATTTTCTCCGGGGAGGTGATCTTGATCAGCTGGAGATCAGTTGCAAAAGCAGGAGATCTCCAGGCCCCACCTGGAGGCTGGCAACCCTAGCAGGGTCCAGCTTTTGGTGTCTTGCTGCAAATAATGCATTTGGGGTTTGCAGATCGAAAACTGCGTCCTGAATGCCTATGGTCACCCGGCCAGAAACATGGCATTGGCCAGCTTGCCCTGCAATTGCCCCCCCCCCCCCCCCTCTGTGTCCGTGTGCGAGAGCGAGAGCGAGAGCGATCGCAATCCACCTTGAACAGAGAAACCACCGACCAACGGGATTGGCCAGGCTGTCAGAGAGGAATTTGGCTGTTACTACCTGTTCACAGCGATTTCATTGGTTGTCCATGGAGCGCCTGCTTTCCCACTGGGTAAGCAGAATACCAGCCGCGACAGCCTCACGCTGCTTCTCCTCCCCTCCTGCTAGATAGCGGGGTGTCGTCAGCGGCAGAGCGGGCAGGAGGAGACGCTCGCCTCCGAGAAGGAGGCTCTTGTTTCTTCCTTGCAGCTCGCCACGTTTAGCAAGAGCCTTGCACATGTGTACATGTCTAGATGGCTGTAGGTGTTATACTTGGAGACTGCCCAGCTAAATAGCAATCAAAATAAGAAGTAATGGCTGAGAGTAAGATGCTTAGAATAAACTCATTTATATTTAGATGTACATATCTTTGTATTCACCGAGCTTTTTTTGAGACTCAGGCCAAGGAACTGCACATTGCCGTGTGCCCTGATCAGCTTGCTTCAAATAAACAAGTTTAAGTACCACTTTCTGACCTAAGCCCCATAACCTTGGACATGGGTTGCCAACCTCCAGGTGGCACCTGGAGATCTCCCGCTATTAGAACTGTTCTCCAAGTAACCAAGATCAGTTCCCCTGGAGAAAATAGCTGCTTGGGAGGGTGAACTGTATGGCACCGAACCATGCTGAGGCCCTCTCCCTCCCAAACCCCACCTCCCCAGGCTCCACCCCTCAAATCTCCAGGTATTTACTAACCCAGAGCTGGCAACCCCATTGCAACATTTATTTGGGTTGGAGGGGGGTGTCTGCCTGTGTATGTTGGCGGGAACGGGAAGCTGAAATTCTCTGCAGGCTTAAAAGGTTGGATGTAGTCATGAGACCTGTTTTATTTGAAGCATCGATTCCGGATATTTTTAAACACCTCATAACAATAGCAACAATGTTTCCCCCTCACCTCCCTCTTTGGTAAGCAAACGGATTTTTCCTTAAGGGTGTCTATTTAATGCAAGGTGAATGTGGCACTCTCTTTTTGCGAATATGCATTTGTACAGTGTTTTATTTTTATTTTTGTATTTGTATTTTTTAAATGGGGTCTTTTATTTGTATTCTGAATTTGTGGTGATCCACCACAAGAATCTTTTCATGGAATTCAGTAAAACAGTTTGGGGCAGAGCGTGTGCTTTCTGTGCAAAAGGTCCCAAGTGCAATCTCCATGTAAAAGGTAGTAAGTGATGTGCTCAGAGGTTAAGATGCTGAGCTGCAGACAGGAAGGCCAGTAGCTCAGCGGTTCGAGACCCGAGTGCCAAGTGACAGAATGGGCTCCCGTCTCTGGCCACAGCTCCTGCCAACTTAGCAGTTCGAAAGCAAGAAATTGCAAGTAGATAAATAGGTACCACTTCGGTGGCTAGGGAACAATGTTCCGTGCACCTTGGTGTTTAGTCATGCCAGCCACATGACCATGGAAAAAGTCTTCGGACAGCGCTGGCTCTTTGGCTTGGAAACAGAGATGAGCACCGCTCCCTAGAGTCGGATTCGACTGACTTTTGAGCAAGGGAAACCTTTACCTTTAAGGGATGTGAAATACTTCTGCTTGAGACCCTGGAGAGCAACTGCTGGTCAGAGTAAGCAGTGCTAACCTTGGTAGACTAATGGTCTAACTGAGAAGAAGGTAGCTTTGTGTGTTCATAGGAATACTGAACCCATCAGCCCCAGTATTGCTTACTTGGACTGGCAGTCTCAACGTTCTGAGGCAGAGAAGGGTCTTTCCCAGCATCTGCCACCTGAGATTCTTTTGCTGGAGTCGCCAGGGGCTGAACCTGTGACCTTCTGTGCGCAAAGTATGTGCTTGACCGCTGAGCCAGTAACTTGGCCAGGGATATACCCAAGGACATGCAACTGCCAAAATATACCTGATGTGTGGTTTCCATCACAGAAGGGAGGGAGTGATGTCTCCCTAAAATGGTACATACATGGCAGATTCCCTCACCACCAAATTGTGCAACCAGCTTTGCAGATGTGGCTGAAGCTGGAAAACCTTTTCTTCGGCAGGACTCTAATCTGCTTTCCATGTCCCACATCTGTGGTAAATTGGTATGCATGCATTGACTGACAGGCTCTGTCTTATTTTATAATGATTCTGTTTCACTTCTCGAGTGATAGCTTTCAGACTAAAAGCTCATTTACAGGACCTCATTTACAGAACCTCATTATGAGCTCAACCTCATTTACGGAAATATCAGACAGACATTTCTTATTTATACCCCACCTTTCTCTCCAGTGGGGACTCAAAGCAACTTACATCGTTCTCCTCTCCTCCATTTTATCTTCACAGCAACCTTGTGAGGGAGTTTAGGCTGAAAGCATGCAACTGGCCTAAGATCATCCAGCAAGCTCCTTTGGCAAACTGGGGGTTCAAACCTGGGTCTCCATCTCCCAGATTCTAGTCTGACCCTCTGACTTGTACATCACACTGACCTGAGGTAATTGGTAAGGGATAGTTGGGCATGACTGAGTGTTTCATTTTTAATCTATTCTGCTGTATTCACCATTGTCCAATATGTGTTTGTTTATTTTGTTTATTTTATATATTTACTGGCAATATTTATGGTCCACCATTTTAACTGGAATGCAAGGCAGATTACCCAGAAGGAGTCAATAAAATCAACTGGATGGATTTGGGTGGTAGCACAAAATAAGATTTGGGTTATAGAACCAACCAGAAATCTAAAAAATGAATTGAAGCAAATCATAAGAATTAACATGACACATCAAATGATGCAAAATTACATGCTGGTTTGGTGTAGTGGTTAATTGCGTGGATTCTAATCTGGGAGAATTGGGTTTGATTCCCCACTACTCCACATGCAGCTGCTGGTGTGACCTTGGGTCAATCACAAGTTCTCTCAGAGCTGTTCTCTCAAGAGCAGTTTCTGTCAGAGCTCTCTCAGCCCCACCTACCTCACAGGGTGTCTGTTGTGGGGAGAGGAAGGGAAAGGAGTTTGTAAACTGCTCTAAGACTCCAAGTGAAGGGTGGGGTGCAAATCCAATCTCCTCCTCCTCTTCTTCTTCTTCTTTCCAATTTACAGCAAACTATACCAAGTAATATAGACCATGGTCCCTAATAACAGTCCAAGTAACTTTGTGGATCATTTTGTACAGTGCTACCCTATTGCCTGCATAGGAAAGCCCTCTTGAATAAATCAGTGTTGTGTAGTTTGTGGAAAGCCAGGAGACTGAGAGCTTTCCTGGCCTCCTCAGGCAGACCGTTCCACAAGGCGGGGGCCACAAGAAAGAAGGCAAAGCACGTGTTTGGGGCAGTTGTTGATTTTGTCCATTTGCAGTTTGGCACCTGCAGAAGGCCTTGCTAAGTACTCCCTTTGACGGTGATCCAGGCTCCCATGGCTTTTTAATCCAGCGCTTACCATTTTTTTTACCCCCTTGAGTGTACATTTATCCGCTGACTGAGAATTCACTTCATGTATCCAATGAAGTTCGTGCTAGCCCACAAAAACTTATGATATCATCTACTAGTCCAGGGGTCCCCCCAACATGGTGCCCACCAGTGCCTTTTCTGGCACCCACCGAGTGCTTTCAGGAAGTGGGTGGGGCCAGGTAGGGCTTTTGCCCCGCAAGGCTTCTGATCGACGGTTGGAGATTTGCTCGGCTGGGCAGGATTTCTGAAATGTTGCTTTGGTGGCAGCTGCCACCTCCACATGGGATCTGCACTCTGCCACTGAAGTCAAGTAGTGGCAAATTGGCAATCATTTTGCGGCAGCCATTTAGTTGCCGTGCCCACCATGCCATGTCAGCATTTCCAAATGCGCCCGCAGGCTCAAAGAGGTTAGGGTCCCTTTTTAGTCTTTAAGGAGCCACAAGCCTCCTTTCTGCTGAAACCAACCAGGCATGTCTGCCTCCCTGGAATGTCCTTTATGTGCAAAAAATTCCAACCCCTGGCATTTCTGATTATAGAGATGTCAGGCAAGAAGGCTCAAGTCTGAAACACTGGAAAGCACTGCCACTTTGCTGGGCATGCCACAATCAAGATTTGAATCATACACTACACCAGAGGAAACTGAAGACAACGCGAAATTCATGTGTAACTGTTATGCAAATCACAGGCTGGGGAGCCCAAAGCCAATTTTTGTACTCCACAGTGTGTGGAGTTCATGTCAAATGTTCATCTCTGCCCTACTGGCCATCAAGAAGGCATAATAATAGCTGGAAACTGCTCCGTGTTACAACTCACATCCGTGTTTGAGCCTAAATCTTATGACAGCCACGTTATCACCCATTTATGTTTTGCAATTTTGCAGTTCTTTGAGTCCCAGAGTATGGTTAAGGGTGTATGATATAACCACTTGGATCAGTCATTAAGAAAGGAAGGGTTTGAATGTAGCAAATAATTGTTGACAACAGTTTTTGCAGACCCGGTTTGGTGTAGTGAGAGCCAGTTTGGTGTAGCGGTTAAGAATGAGCATTCTAATCTGGGAGAACCGGGTTTGATTCCCTGCTCCTCCCCATGCAGCTGCTGATGTGACCTTGGGTCAGTCATTAGTTCTTTCAGAGCTGTTCTCTCAGGAGCAGTCCTCAAAAGAGCTCTCTCGGACCACCTACCTCACAGGGTGTCTGTTGTGGGGAGGGGAAAGGAAAGGAGATTGTAAACCACTTTGAGACTCTGAGTGAAATCCAATCTCTTCTCCCTCTTCTCTCTCAAGCAAGCGGTAAAAAAAGATTAATCAGCATAAAGGGGCATAATTCCAGAGGGTAGCCATGTTAGTTGTAGGGATGCCAGCTTCCAGGTGGGACCTAGGGATCCCCTGGACTACAGCAGTCTTTTCCCCTGGAGAAAATGGATTCTTTGGAGGGTGAACTCATTGGCATCGTACCCCGCTGCGGTCCCTGTCGATCCCCAAATCTCCAGGAGTTTCCCAACCTGGATCTGGCAGTCCTACCCTCCCCATTTCTTACCAGTGGCCAGGGGGGGCTGTGGCAACCCTAGTTAGTTAGTTGTAGCCAAATTAAACAGGAGTCCAGTAACACCTTAAAGACTAGCAAAATTTATTCCAGCCTAAGTTTTCGTGAGTCAGAGCTCACTTCCAGGTCACAGGTCTAGGAAACCTGGCCCCGCACGTGTATTTATGAGAGTTAAAACATTTGTGTTCTCCCGCCATTCTCCCACAAATGGAGAAAAAGAGTAAATCATAATGGTCTCCATATCTGCTGGGTACCTGGTTAAGTGATTCCCTCAGTGCTCAAGGCCTCTTTTGTTTTGCACTTAACAACGTTTGCCCAGGATGGTTGAACAGACTTCACACTTCCCCCTCCACTTGCCGAGACAGGAGGGTCGATGCGGTGCCAGTTCATGTAAATTATGCATTTGAGAACTGACGGCCCTCTGATGTTGATTTGTACATCTTCCTCTCTAGCACCAGTGCTGGTATGGCTGCCACAGGAAGCACTCCAACCTGACGAGGGTGTCAGGTGTTTGATCTCTGTCATTTACCCCAGCGCTTCTGTCATTAAACGCTTGATGACTGACAAACGTTTGATGTATGGTCAGGTGGAAGACAGAGCTTGGGGTTGTGGGTATTAATGGTTCTGATATGTAGGTCACTTCCTTGGGAGGAAAAGACTGCTTTGAAAGGAAAGTGACAATAACATGTTTTTTTGATGGATCAAGGAGACAAAGATAGTTGTAAGAGAAGCAAGCAGCATCTCTAAGACATTAAACATTTCAGTGTAACGTTCCCCATCGCTTGTAAATCGGGATTAGAGTATTCGTGCGGGTTCCTACTGTCAGGTTCATAATAGAGACAGGTGTGCTCAGAACAGCATCCGTTTATTAAAAAGGGGATACAGGAACGTGAGCATCTGGTTTCAGAACAAGAAGTTCGGTGTGAATCCCATCATACATCTTTCAAGTGTCACTCTCTGTGTAAGGGGCTGTCTCACAGCACAGAACAGGGTAGGTGACCTTTGAAAAATCCAATATTGATCAGTGAAGATGCTGGCAAACAAAATGTTGGGCGGGGGACAGACCATGGGTTGCTCTTGGCCAGGTTCACTTGGAGCAAGCCCCCTTTCCCTGTGTTGTCGTTTCAAGCCAAATCAGCCCCTGTGGGTTTTCAAAAATTCCTTTCCGCACATCTGCAGGGTGAACGTGGGAAAGCGAGTCCCTCAGGTCTGACTCCGCCCCCCACCCCCCACCTCCCACCCCTCTCTGAATTGTCAGAATCAAATCAAATGCAGCTATCAGTCGTTGGACAGGACAAAATGACTGAGAAATAAGCAGACAGGCACGGTCTGTTAAAACACACAACATGATTTCCTTTTATTTAATTGTTTACATTCCACAATCGACAGTTAATTTGTCATTTTTCATTAACAAATTGTTTCACTTACCAGATGAGATTGTAAACTGATGGAAATACAACATTGTCTGCCAACTGGAAAAAAAAAGAAGTGTTAAGAGGCAGCTAGTTTTCATTTTCGCTTTGATTGTTCCAGGAACGTCCTGCGATACTTATTGTTCTTCGCAATGGTGTCTGACTCTCTTTTATTAAATGCCAGGAAAATCTTGAAATATCCAGTGTCCGACACAGTTCCGAAATTTGACAAGAACGCAACCCATGTTCCTTTTTCATTCCCAAATACCTCTCAACTATTTCACACTAAACAAAGAGGCAATGGCCATTCGAGGTACCGGTAGGGATACAATTGTGCAGAAATGGTACCCTGAAAACAGGAGAACACCTTTGTCCCAGTTCTGGTCAGCTACCTTTGCTCACCTGTGTTAGAACCAGTTATGAGAAGAAATAGAAGTGATATCTGTAAAAAGATCAAACACCACATTTATCCACATCATATCAGAACAAGAATCAAAATATACGAGTTTATGTTATTAGATGTTTTAGCACCAAAAGCCACTTTGGCTGTTCGTATCTGGTGGTGGCCCAGAAGCCAAAGACCATATGCTACACGCAGCTCCAATTCACACCTATCCATTGGAGAGAATCAGGAAAATAGTAGCTCTGAACACTACTTTAAATGGGTAGTTGAAAAGGTGAATAGCTCGAAATACTGAGATAGATTCAAGTAATGGAATTGGGTCCAAGGTGTTCTTCCATTAGCAGAAGCAGTCTTTCCATGAGTGGAAGGGTACCTTTGTATCCAGCTCAATGACTCTGATTCCATGCAAGATGTCTCCAGTTGTTCAGCTAGCCAAAGGTTTTAAAAGACTGAGAAATGATACATATTTTCTTGATATCTGATATTACACAATTTAGCATTTTCTAACCCAGCACACGAACACACACACACACATACACACACCCTTTCAGCAAAGCATATAATGGATATACTTGGAGGGGGGGGGAGTGTTTTATTGCAGAACTAATTCTTTGGCTGTGGTCACACACACGAAATAATCCACTTTCAATGCCCTTTCCAACTGGATTTTGCCAGTTCACACAGTAAAATCCAGTTGGAAAGTGCACTGAAAGTGGATTGAAAGTGGATTATTTCATGTGTGTGACTGCAGCCTTTGTAATGTCAGCCACCACATCAAATGCAGCTCACCAGCCTCTTGATTTTGCAGTCATCCTGGGTAGGAGGACATTGACCTCTAGATGGACAACCATTGACGGCTGATACATTGTACTTGGCTTGATGGGTTCCAAGATGTTCAGGTCTGAATTACTGAACCTCAGGTTGCAATCCTTAACACAAATACTTAGAAATAAGTTCCATTTGTACGTGGAAATTTTTTTCCAAAGAAACATGTTTCTGACTCAGTGGTCAATGTCACATATATCTGAAGTCCTTTGCTTCACAAAGAGCCAGATATTGTGGTTTACTCATGGGGACTGAGCAGTTGTCAATGAACCACCCAGGGATACTGTGCCAGAAAGTGTTTCCCAGCATTCGTACTAGTACAGTGTTAGTAATCTGCAGTGCTGCCATGTTGTGGTGAATGGTACCAGCAGCTGGTGTTGCTAACACTGCTGTAGTCATAAGCACCTGTTGGCTAGTAACTATATCATCATAGCTCAACCACTTTCCCATGTCTGCCTTTACAGTGATAAAGGCCACCAATTTAAAATTGCTTCTGTGTTTCCTCATTCCTTTTTTCAGCAGATGCTGTCCAACATTCCAGCCCATGTCAAATACTTCATCATCTCCCCTCCTGCAGAGAGGCTGCCCCCCCCCCCACTCTTACTTCCACAATGTGCAGATTGGGACATTTCTTGATATGACACAGTGAAGACAACTAACTTTCCCCCTGATATGCCAGCTTGCTTGGTATAGGCAGAGATGCTCATCCTTCATCTGCAGCCCTCAGCAGTCACAGGCAATGCTCCCTCTAAGCTGTGGAGTCTTGTGAGCAAAAATTCTACATTGTGGAGTGACTCGCATTAAAGTTGTGAGTGTGTGAGTTGGCTGCTGCATAAATTACTTTGCTCTGGAGCCATCCTTCCTGAGCTGAGACAAAAATGTGTGAGCCGGAGGCTAAAAAATGGTGAGCTAGCTCACACTAACTCAGCTTAGAGGGAACACTGGTCACAGGTGGAATATTTATACTCATTACATCTCATGGGTCTACTCAGCATGTGAATCAAGTTACCCTGGAATGCTTAACAACCCTTCACCTGTGACTCTAGACTTTTCTAGAGATGGGACACTATGGTTTTCCCTTAGCTGTTCACTAGCATATGTTTATTGGCCTACTTTACACAGATGAGGAGGGAAAACTGTCCCAGGACTGTACCACTTAGTGTAGCCAGCTCTCGGTTGGTATATAATACCATAGGGTCTGCCCTCAGAAGCTGCCATTTTCTCCAGGAGAACTGATCTCTGTTGCATGGAGGTTGGTTGTAATTCTGGGAAATCCCCTATCCCCACCTGGAGCCTGGCAACTCCAGTACCACATCAGATGGTAGGTGGGGAGTGGTAAGTCGAATACTCTTCAGTACTGAAAATTCTGCCTGTATCCAGCTAGCATGCCAGGAAGAAAAGTTGGCTGTGTTCTCTTTCTGTCACCAATCTTTGTGTAAAGATAGATGATACAGAGAGAAGACGTCTGATTTTTCTCCCTGATACGTTAGCTCGATGCAGGCAGAGATTTTTTCCCTACAAGGGAAAGCATTTAGGCATGTGAACATCCATCAGCAGTACGGAGTAGGGTTGCCCAGGTCCCTCCTGGCAATTGGTGGGGGTTGAGGGGGCACCAGGAGAAATACATGTTGCCAGTGTCACATAGAAAGTGATGTTATCACACCAGTGACTTTTGGGCAACACTCTGGTATTTGGGCAAAATCTCTATGGTAAAACTGGCTTTTACTATAGAGTTTTTGCCCAAATACCAGAGCATCACCTGGAAATCACTGGTGTTGTGGTGTCATTTCCAGTGTGACACCAGCAACGTGGCCTGGACCTATCTCTTTCTACTAGTTAGTCCCCATCCCCCCTGCTGGCTAGGGAGCAGGGGCTGGGGGACCCCCACCTTTACCAGGGGGTCTGATCACCCTAGTATGGAGTGATTCAGTTTTTCCATGCATGCTCCTCTTAGGCTATTGGCTTATATACAGGCATTCCTCCAAGAAAGATATGGGCACTACCAAAAAAAGATATTCTGAGATTCTTCTCAGAAGTACTTGCATGTTTTGTACTGACTTGTTTAGAAAAAAGTAGGGAATGTGATGGAGCCTGCCTGTAACTTATAGTGGCATCCTAAACAGAGTTACACCCTTCTAAGCCTGTTGAGGCTGGGGGGCACAGAGGGATATCCTTAGGAAGGATTGTCCTGAGAAAAAGGTTAAGACTGCTGTGACTGAAAGGTGGACAGCAGGTTTCTGAGTGAGTAAATCAAGAGAAAGGAGAAGACTGTGAAACGTATGACAGTACAGAAAACATCAGTGTTGATCAGAGGTCATCTCAAAAGCTCATAACTAGAGTGATGCATGTATTGTGTCTTGATGGAAAGTATATGATGGGTCAGAATTCACACTTTCATTTTTACCAAATACAGAAAGAACTCTCAATTCCACCCATTTAGAACAAAGTTTTATTTTTGCTCTGTCTTCTAGCTGATTTAATTTGTTGTATCGGGTCTGTACAAACTTGTGGTTCACCAAGCCAAATGCATTCTACCAACGTGTATGGTGATCTGCTCCCTGTTCCTGCAGTTCTGGGCAGGAAGTTAAGAGCATTTCTGTTGGGCTGCCCTATACAAAGGAAGGGTTATGCTTAGCATAGTGGGCTCACAAGTTGGCATTCACAGCCATGGGTCGCTCAGTTAAGAAAATGACTGTATTCTTTGTAAGTAGGTAATAAACACAGAAAGTTTATATCACTATTAATATCAGAGCAATAAATAATAATAATTTTAGCTCTTCATTTACATTTCTCAGTGCATAGGGAACCCTCATGAATTTTCTTTAGCATGTGCAACCCTAAATGGAAAAGTGAATCTTCTGGGAAAGGAGAAAACAAACAAACATGCACTTCATCTGTTACAGACAGATCTTGTACAAATCTGGTGTGTGGACTTGGTAATTGACCCCCACTTTCTTGCTGCTCCCAATTCATGCTTAGATGCATCTGATACGTTATTTTAATTGACTATTCAGAGTCAAAATATTTCAGTACAGGTACAGCCTGAATCAGGTGCACAAATTCACAGCTGGTGTTTCAGTTTCTCACATGATGTTTACACAACAAAGACCTGGGGGGGGGCATTGTTTGCTCTGCCAGGTTTGGAATATATTTCCCCACATTTAACCAGTCTCAGAACTGTCTGCATCCCTTCCCTATCTGTTGG
Source organism: Lepidodactylus listeri (assembly GCA_029233225.1). Classification (NCBI taxonomy): domain Eukaryota; kingdom Metazoa; phylum Chordata; class Lepidosauria; order Squamata; family Gekkonidae; genus Lepidodactylus; species Lepidodactylus listeri. The sequence continues at coordinate 28,928,970 of JARCFY010000008.1, forward strand.
TTCAGGGACATCATCAATGGCTTGGATACCATCAAAGGGATGATGGTTTGTAACAGAAGGTCTTTAGTATTTGATGATATTTATGTTTCTTGTAGTAAATATCTATAATGGGAGGGTGGATTGGATCCAGCAACGCTTGAAAAGAACTGTGATTGGACATAGCAGTCCCATTTGTGCAAGTGATCATGTGAGATCAGCTGTAACACCTGTCGCTTGATTTCCTGTGTTGTATCTGCATTTTATCAATAATTTTTGACAAACAGAAGTGGCATGTGATACAGAACGTAAGAACATAAGAGAAGCCAATGTTGGATCAGGCTAATGGCCCATCCAGTCCAACACTCTTGTCACACAGTGGCCAAAAACACCAGGTGCCCTCAGGAGGTCCAGCAGTGGGGCAGGACACTAGAAGCCCTCCCACTGTTGCCCCCCCAAACACCAAGATTACAGAGCATCACTTGCCCCAGACTGAGAGTTCCTATCTATACTTTGTGGCTAAAAGCCGCTGATGGACCTCTGTTCCCTATGTTTATCTAACAGATGACGCACACATTATTTCTGAACATTTCCTCTGAAATTATATAGGATAAAGTACCTTGCACAAGGTCTTGTGTACACAGAGAAAAAAACCCAGTAACCCTCAGTTAGCACAAGTGGACTGCGAAAGCAATTCATTCTGTTTTTGCTCGTGCAAGGACATTAACACACATAAGGACATTAACGCACGCAGAAATTTTCCACTGGATCCAGTCCGTTAGCTGCTGCCACTTTAAGAAAGCAGAAACCTTGTTGAGCTGTTCATACCATTACACATCATGATATTTTTGTGTTGAATTCTGACATTAAGAAAACCAACTTCCGTGAGAAGACATTTCACAGCTTGCTTTCATAATATATTCTGCAATTTTAGACAGTGAGATCAACAGCTTCATTTCATCTTGTCATAGATGATATCACATCATAAACTCTGGGAGTTATTTTGAAAACTTTAAAGTACAGCTGGTGGAGCCCTTGGGGTTGGAAAAATATTAATGGTCATACATGGAAAAGACTCGTTCCAAATAGCAGAAGCTCCCGAATCTGAACATTGCATCTCTGGGGAACGTGATTGGGTTTTGCTACTTGCTCTTAACATTGTATTAACTCTGCTTCATCTGAGACATTTTGCAAAGATGATAGCAATCCACACTCCAGGGCTTTGGATTTCAGTGGACATTGCAGCTTTACACTGGTGGTGCATAGAGATAAAGACTGGAGACAAACTGGCAAAGGTTAGCTGCAAATAAGTGCACAGAAATTGACTAAAGCCTGTTACATATGAGGCGGCAGAATGAGCTGTGGACTGCAGCTGGAGAAAGCTCTTCTTTGTTGAAACCTCTCTGCCTTAAATAAACAGTACTTCAAGCAAAGAGGGAAGAGATTTCTCCTGGCTATGCTAGTTTTCCATCTGCAGGGAGCTTTATTTATACAAAGTAATATTCACTGCTGAATCCACCCCTTGCAGTTTGCAGTTCATTTGGTCTTCTCCAAGTCCTCCCATCTTGTTCGCACCTCATTCTCCGGTATGAGTGAATCAGATCAGAGCAGTGTCTAACTTTAGGCCAAGTTTACATGTGAAAAGGGTTTTCCTGGACAGTTCCACACAAGGCTGCAGGTGGGGGGAAAGTTGTATGTCTGAATGCTCATCTATGAAAACAAACTCTCTGCAAACAGAAAACAAGCATGCTGGGGGGGGGGGGGGGGAGGTCCAACTTAACTTCCCTCCCTTCCTCCCTTCTCTCTCTTCTCTTCTTTTCTTTTGTGAAACTCTCTTCCCATAGTGGTGTCTCTGGCATCTTGCTTTACTACCTGTAGGCACCAAGTGAAAACCTTCTTATTCAGCCAGGTTTGGGGTTGATTTTAATTTTTTTTTAAATTTGCAGTGCAATTCTAAGCAACCCTTCTTAGTCTGTTTCAATCAATGGTTTTAGGAGGGTCTTCTTAGGATTGCACTGTTAATGGTCCTAATGCTTAGATTAGAACCAGCAAACCCTAACGGCATCTAGTACGACCACCTCCTTAGCGAAGGATGTCCAACACTGAGCAACAGATGGTTTATTCACTCTCCGTCTGAAGGCCTTCAGTGAGGAACAGCCCACAAATTTAATGCTTTATTGGACACCTGAATGCATGAAGCTGCCTTCTACTGCGTCAGACCCTTGGACTATCGAGGTCAATGTTGTCTACTCTGACTGGCAGCAGCTCTCCAAGGTCATAGGCAGAGGTCTTTCACGTCACCTACCACCTAATCCTTTTAACTGGAGATTCCGAGGATTGAACCTGGGACCTTCTGCATGGTAAGCAGACGCTCTACCACTGAGCCAGCAGCTCCTGCCATCCCTTTGACATAAGCTCTGGCTCTGAATGGTTACTAAGTGCTGGAGTGTGTCCTGTGACTCCACGAAGAGGCACAGGGACAAACAAACCAGTTAAAATCCAAGAGAGAATTTGTTTCTGAGGCAGCCTCGTAAGGCCATTGGCTGGGGAAATAGATGGTGTTTGAGCCCTCTTGGCTAACATACATCTTGGCCAAGGTTGAGACAGTGAAACCAATGGGAGTAGATGCTCGGGGCTGTGGCCAGGAACAGGAGAGCAGAATAAGTTGTTGGAAAGAACCACCTCGTCTCTCCTCGCTTTCTCCCCAATAAACTTTTATGACATTGACTTTATTAGGACACAGAGACCTTACAAGCCTTTCAGAGACAGATTTTTGTTTTTGTTTTCCTTTGACAGCAATACATGCAAACAGTTTGCTTAAAACCAGTGACTTCTACAGGAAAAAGGAATGACGACGGAGGCTCTGGTGCTCTTGGTCTCCCTCACGCCCTCTTACGAAAGGGAGAGCCAGTGAGGCAGTTTCGGGGGCGATCTCGAAAAATTCCTTAGAGAAACGGATGCTGCGGCTTTGAATTCACTTTAATATCGAATCCCTCCCCACCCTCTGGTTCACAATTTCAGTTTGTACAATTTCTTTTTTTTACAGGCATCTGGAGTGGAAAACAGTCACGCATGGGAAGTGCTGATATGAAAATGGAGCTCATGGGAGAGAAGCTCTTCTGTTTATATAAACTGTTTTTGAGAGAGAGACAGAGAAAGAAAGAGAGGTAAGGATCGAAGAGTAGGACAGATTGCGGGGAAGGAGGAAATGGCCTTAGCTGGGAACCACTGACTGAATTTTACAGAGAGTCTGCCCAGGGGTAACTTTGAGGTGTCTTGGTACATCAAATTGCTGCAGGCCACTCACCACTCCTGTTCTCACACCTGTTTGCGTTCTGTGAAGGTGGGAAGCCACAAGGGGAGCTTGGGGACTGGATTCCAGAAGACAAAAGACAAGCTGCTGCATGAACTCCTCCCACCGTATCCTTCCACGGTGTAGGAACCATCTCGGAAGAAGTTGCTTTGTTGCATCTGAGTATGCTATGGTCGCTGTGTACAACATATCAGGATTCAGGGAAGGCCCCAAATGTGATACTCAGCCATGACATCACCAGAGGAGCTACCGAGCGGGGGCACAGACTGCAAGGAGAACTGCCGGACCCTTCAGAACCACCTCAGAACCTTACCAGTCTGGTCAAGTGGCCAGAATGAAATGCCACAGGAACTTATGAGTCAGGTCCCCTCTTCTGATCTGAACAAGAACATGGCTCTGTTTGCTGCTGCCCTTCTTCCTCACACATATTTCATTTTCCCTGCACTGCTCTCATCCTTTACCTGGTCCTAACTTCATGACACACCTAGTCTTCATTCTACCATCTCCCTTGGCCTGTGTATGTCAAGTCTGCCAGCCTGACAGGAGTTGGGTCTGGTGCTCTGCTGTGGTCCAGGCCAACTTCTGTCAACTCCTTTACAAAGGGATAGAAAATCCCTTCACCAGTGAAGACAGAGGTACTCAAACTATCATATGACAATGTCTTCCATTCCACTTTCTGCAGGACTACATTTCTTATTGCTGCTTCTCAGGCCAACTGGCCCCATTTCAAGGTAGTCAGACAAATGGGAGTACTGGATTTACAGGAGTACAGGACTTCCCATTTTGCATTTCGTGCCACTACAAAGGCACACACACTGACATTAGAGGTTCCGGGTGGGAGTTTTCGATACACTCTCCTCTGCAGGTTACCATTTGCTACCCGTTTTCACCTGCCATGCCATCAAAGGGCTTTTGGAGGACTTCAAATAGACCAGTAAGTGGTATAGAGCTAGAACGGTTATAGCAGTTACTGACTTAAAAAAAAAAACCCTCTGGTGGCGCGGAGAGGAAAATGGTGACCATGAGGGGCTGATGGAAGGGAAATGGTGCTGATGGAGGTAGGACCTTTGAACATGTACAGCTCCCCACCCAGATAGTGCAACGATGCTCTTGAACTCTGTCCCAAAAGATCACAAAGCAGGTTTGCGGTTGCGACTTATAAAAAGGCGTACTGTACCTCTACCTTTCCTTATTCCATGAGAGAGCTGAGCCTCTTTCCTTCTTGGTTCTTTCTTCCCTCCCTGCTGTAATACACAAGGCTCCAGGTGCCCTGGAAAGGATCCCTGGATCAGTGACAGCTTAAAGCCACGGGGAGAAACCAGAGCAAGGGGAAGCTACAGTTGCCTCGCCCATCTGCATCATTTCAGGAGGTTGCATGGATCTCCAGGCTGCAACCTGAACGTGTTATTCATGCTCTTCTTCAGGATGAGGGGGGCCAGCTGAAGCAGGTCTACTCAGAAGTAAGCCCAATGTTATTTACTGGGGCTTATTCCGAGGAAAGAGGATTGCAACTTAGGAATCCACCGATCGCTTATCGTCTAGTGGCCTATGGCTTTTTGAAGCTTTCAGAAATTATCAGTATAATATCAAGTATGTCAGTTAAGTTTGTCAAATGGCAGAGAATTCTCTCACCCGGAAGGTAATGCTTGGGGACAGGAAAAGCACACCAAGCCGTCACCATTCACAAACCGATCATGGGCCTGAGAGGAAAGAGAGCCGTTTGCCCACTTAATTATTTGTTTTCTAGCACTGTTTTCTAGTACCTTGCATGAAATTATGGTATTTTACAGGTCTGCAGAAACAACGGTGAGGGTGATAGACTGGGACTGGATGAGCGAGTGGGAATCTGCTGTCACTGAAAATATGGTTGGATCTGATTTCTTCCATTAAGCCTTCATCGGACAGACAACATGGAATGAATCAATCACATTTAGATTGTGGATTTTTTTAACATTAGAGTCATGCCCTTCGGGATGGGCTTTCCGAGGTGATGGCTTTGCTCAAGACAATCATGAACCATAATGCAACCACTTTCCTAAGGACAGATCATGTTGCTTTGACCGGGGATGCTGTTATCTTCATTAAAGATGCTCACACTCACCCACTCACTCACGGACACAGATACACAACCACCTGTTCTGAAGTGCTACTCTATCGATCCAATGCATCCATTAAAAGCCAGACAGTTGATCTTCTAAGAAATCCTTTCATTGGCTGTCAGGCCGGAGCCATTTACATAATGGAAGGCTGTTTCATGGTGTGGGTGCATCATCTCATTCATAAATGAGTCCCTCTGTGCAGTCCTGCTGAGGCAGCAAGGGAACTTTTGCCAACCCACGATGCTGCTGGGCCAGAAAGTGTAGTGAAATCATCCCTGCCATTTTGCCAGATTGCGGGCCTGGGTAGATGCCCAGCTGTGTCGAATCTTCACATTGGCCTTGAGCCAAGTATTCACCAAGAGTCTGGAATCACAACTCCTGATCAGAAGTGATCCCAAATTTTGAATTATTTTGAAAATGAGGCTAGGGTTACCAGCTCCGGGTTGGCAAATACCTGGAGGCTTTAGGGGTGGAGACTGGGGAAGGTAGGGTTTGGGAAGGGGAAGGACTTCATCAGGGTATAATGCCCCAAAGCCCACCTTCCAGAGCAGCCATTTTCTCCAGGGGAACTGATCTTGGTTGCCTGGAGATCAATTGTAATAGCTGGAGATCTCCAGGTGCCACCTGGAGGTTGGCAACCCTAAATGAGACCCACGTCTAATTGTTAGCTTCAAATTTGGGGAGGTGGGGGAGAGAGATGGCTGCTATAGAATTTAAAAATCAAGCACCAACAGCAATATAGAATTATATCAAAGTTAGCCTACATTCTTAGATTGGTTTCATAATCATTCCTTTCTTCCACAAATATTGGAAACTGTAGTTTGTTGAGGAAGACTAGGGATGTCTCAGCACCTTCACTAAACTACAGTTCCCAAGATGCTTTGGGATATATTATGGCAGATAAAATAGTATCACAAATCTGTAGGGGAGACTCAGGTTTAGCGTGCAAATCTTCAAATGATTCTGTAGTGTTATTGCAGACGTTGTACCAAAATAACACTGGGGTAAATCATTTATTCTTCCAACCACCCTGAATTTGATGGTCATGTGGACCAATTGGATTCATTTTGAGAGAAAGAGAATCAAATGTTCACGACAAAACACATTTCCAGGCTTGCAGAATTCCAGCAGGCCTTTGCCAGGCACACTGTACATCAGTTTCATACTATTCTAGGTAATCACAAACGCATTAGCTTTCTTCAGGAATCTACATATATACACTTATGTACAGATATATACATATACATGCGCACCTGCAAGCTTGATTTGCCACTGCGAAATTCCAGATGTAATATGTATTCATCTGGACTGTTCTTACCAGCCAGCAATGCTAAGTAGAGGCCTAGAGCAATACTTTCTAAAAAGGCGGCACCTATTTAGCTCCAGCTATTTTGTATGCTACCTTGGGGGTAGAAATGTTTTAATACACAAATCAAAGGAAAATTGCTTTTCCAGTAATACTTTGGAACCTGTCCTTGAGCAGCTCACAGGCTTCAGGGAGTGAAGGAAGAACAGGAGCCTTCAGGAGGCAAAGAAGGGGGTCCTGGCCTTGGTGGGCCGAAGAAAAGATGTATGGCATGTCTGTCTGGGCAGCGACAGGCAATTGAGACTGGAGAGCTAATGTTTACGGAGAGAACAGGATGGGAAGGAACGCCAGAGGTATCATTTGGGCCGCGGGGGGGGGGGGGGGAGGGGCAATAGGGCAGGCATCACTAGGGTTCATGATGAGTGAGGAACCAAAGGTTCTAGAAAATCCAGCATCTAGGATGGAGGGGGGAAGTATTTCAGGGTTGCACCTTTAGTGCCCAAATGAATAAGGCAGGCCCTGGCCATCGTAACTGCTTATCATCTATGGCTTTTACAAGCATTAAATGGGATTAAACCAATGGTGGGTCAAGTATATACTAAGGCCACGTCCACACTGTCACTTTTGTCACTCATTTCTCCCTATTGCTTTGGGTCCCCCCCCCTTTTCCACATGTGTTTTGCTCCCTCTGGGACTACTAGAGAGAGCAAAACATATAGGGGGCGGGGGAACCTGAAGCAATGGGGAGAAATGAGTGACAACGTGGCAGTGTGGACGTGGCCTAAGTCTCAGCTCCCGAGTAATGTCTTTCTCCCCTGCTCACAAATGCATGAGAAGAGTGCAATTCTTTAGCTTTACTTAGGCAAAAAAAGGGACCAAGAGTCCCACAGCACCTTAAAGATTAACAAACTTTGTGGCAGGGTATGAGATTTTGAGAGTCACCGCTCACTTCTTCAGATACTATAGCAAAAAAAAAATGTTGCTTTTACCAGTTGGAAATTAAATAAGAGTTTTGCCTGAGCTGTAAAATGTCAGGCTCATTTCAGAAAGAGTTTCACAAGTGCTGACTTTTATCGTATAACATGAACTGCCAAATTAAATACTATGGATAGGTATAGACACATGTATTTCAGGTGCCACATTCAGACCTGATAATGACTGAGTGTAATTTAAGTCACTGCAGCGGAAGAAATCCTCAGTAGTCCCCCAGTTTTACTATTTCATATCAGAACAGAGAGAGGAAAATTTGCAGATGATCAGATAGCAAATCCGCAAAGAAAGGCACTAAAGCGCTGGAAATTGCTCTGTAAAAATAGTAATGGATCAAATTAGGTGGCTGAGAATCCTCTAACTTCCAAAGAGCTATCAAATAATTCAGCACATTCAAACTGAAGATGTTCTAAGGCTGTACACTGGTTCTGTACTTGACGACTCCAACCTTTTCCCTTTCCATTCTATTCTTATGAGCTGGGAGGGAGACTAGTTTCTGTGAATGGGTCTGTGGGCTGGGCTTCAAGTGGTATTTTTGGAGAGACCAAGATTTTATGTTAAGAGGATGGTTGTGTTTCTTAATGGTTTCAGGTATTTCCCCAAGGAAAACCAATCTCTATGAGATGCCCCCCCCCCGATAGTTCAGAAGAAGAGCCCATCAGAGCTTAAGAGGTGACCCCACCCAGTTGAAAAGAGAAGAGGACACACATTTCTGAGAGTTTGCTGAAGGGCCCTTTAACTTACTGGGAAAGTTCTCAGTGGGACACTGCCTTAAGTTTCCCAACACTGACTTGGCAAATGCTGGGAGATTTGGATGGGTGGTGCCTAGGGAGGGTGGAGTTTGAGGAGGATAAGATGTCACTTCTGGGTAACACTCAAAGCTGCCTCCCCTAGTTTCTTTTGGTCTTTACCATAGAGAGTAGAAGAAATTCCCAGAGTGTCACTATGTGGAAGCCATTTTCCCTCCATGCCTCAGTTCCACAGAGGCAAGAAACTGGGACTTGGGTGGGGAATCCCATATCATGGGCAGATAAATGAGAGGTTTATGCTGCCCTGGAAGAAACAAAACCAAGTGCTCCCTGTTGTGCTGGTGGTGCTGCAAGGCCCACTTGGCTCATCCCCAGGCTGCGGCAATGATGACCATGGGTGTAGGCTAGGCTATTGTTGCGGCATGGGTCTAAGTCATGTGGCATTTGGGATGTTGCCAGCATCACAGAAGGCACTTGACTCAGCTTACTGTGGGGCTATTTTAATGTCCCAGTCTCCACCTGACTTTGGAGATGCAGGATCTTGAGTTGACAGGCCCAGCCTGGCAACCAATGGGAGACATTGTGGGTAGTGGGGACATGGGGAGGGGTGGCGGTGATCAGCCAACAGTGTGATGTCATACCTCTCTAGGTATTGGCTGAAATGTTATGGTAAAACCACAGAGTTTCTGGTGATTCCTGGAGAGGAATTACATCACTTCCAAGGAAAAACTCTCCAGGAATCACCAAAAAATGTTATGGTTCTACCATAGAGTTCTGGCTAATATTTAGAGAGGTGTGACATCATTTCCAGGTTTCCTGGAAGTGGCGTCCTGCCATCGGCCATTTCTTTTCTTTTTTCTCCCACCACTGCTCTGAGCAGTGAGATGAAATGCCACCTGGGGGCACTGCAAATAACAAATTAAAACATTTGAGAGGAACATTCGATCCCAAGTCTTTTCATGGCAGGCTAGCTTTCCACTTACACAAAATTACTAATGTGGGAGAATTTTAAACAATGCAGTTCATCCATCTTTAGTCTGGTGTTCGACTACATGCTCCTATCTCAGAAGTCCATCACCTCATTTTGTAAAGAGCAGCATTAGAGTGAATTTGTGCTCACATACATCTTACTTTCACCTCTCCCTCACTTTTCTTGTACGTGGCGGCTTCCACACAGAGATTTTGTCGTGTGCAGCCAGCTGGATCCCACAGCTTTTGGAGGGATCTTCTATAAGATGTTGTGTGCATTTGGAACATGACTGTCCTTTGCTCCTTTGAGCCAGAGCCAAAACAAAACAAAACCCCTTTGCTCCAGCTCAGAGGAGAAACCATGGAGTGGGCCTGGGCAGAGCATCTCTGTGGACACTCTTCCTGCAGCCAATCCAGAAAGGGGATGGAGCGAAACTCTGCATCCTTGCCTTTTATGCCTGTAATAGGGTTTTCCCTTCAACTGGATCATGCAGGGGGCCATCTCTCATCCTTGCACCATCCTAAAATGATGCAATGAAGACACTGCTATCCCACTACCTTCTCTTATCACTAATTCATCCGGTCATTGTAATTACCCACCCTTGTTAGGAAAGATTTGGGCTGGCTTAACTGGATTAAGTGGCCATTTGGGGAAGAGGGGAAATATTCAATTGCATGCCGGTATTTCTTCTTGTGAAAAAATAAACCAAGTGACAACTTTAGGTGGCTCTCCTAAACCAAATTTTTGATGTGGAGGAGCAAATATGGAATTCTCCCACCTCCAGTCTGAACTGGTGTAGTCCCGTAAATTCTGTATCATGTGATCTTCGTGCCTATCTAGACGAACCTGGAGAAAGCTGAGATCAGGAAGATGATTTGTTCATTGATTAAAAATATGGGGGGGAGGGAAGCTGGCTTCTATACCACGCATCTTTGCTATGAGAGCCTGTTTGGTGTGGTGGTTAAGTGCGTGGACTCTAATCTGGGAGAACCAGGTTTGATTCCCCACTCCTCCACTTGCACCTGCTGGATGACCTTGGGCAAGCCATAGCTCTGTACCAGTTGTTCTCTCAAGGACAGTTGTCTCAGAGCTCTCTCAGCCCCACCCACCTCACAGGGTGTCTGTTGTGGAGAGGGGAAGGGAGAGGAGTTTGTAAGCTGCTTTGAGACTCCAAGTGAAGGGCAGGGTATAAATCCAATCTCTTCTCTTCTCTTCTTCTATTGAGTTGGAGGGAGAGATGTTCTCTGATGGCTATTTGTCCTACTGAAAATAAACAAGGAATATGGAAATGACCTATATATACATGTGCATTTCCCCCATGTTACTTAAAAATCCACTCGTAAAGGGTACACTGACGGTGCTCTCTGAGGCCCATCATTTAGTGACGGCCCCTGAGCATACCCAATCCAATCCATTGGCGCTTCTGCCATTCTCTTAACCAAAGGTGCCATCCCGGAAAAGAACCATTCAAACCTCAAATCACCCTTTTTCCTGGGTTGACATACTGCTCCTTACACCCGGCATCTGATGATTGTTCAGAAAAATTAACTACCCTAAGAGATCTTTGGTATGAAGAATGAGAGGAACCTGGCATAAAGGAGAAGGAGGGGGAAGAAAGATACCAAAGAAAAGGGAAAGGAAAAGGGTAGCATGAGAGAGAGAGAGAGAGAGAGAGAGAGAGAGAGAGAGAGAGTCTCACAGCCACATCACACAAGCTTTGAGGTGATGATTGAAGAATGGGTTTTCATTCTCTGCCTCCAATCCTGCTCTGTACTTATAGACAATTTTCTTCCAGACACAAGGAGATATGCAGTGAACCCAGATACCTTCTGATGACAAAGCATGAGAGACATCTTATATCGGTGTACATGGACATTAACAAACAGGCACCTCTTAGAATCTTTCACTCGCAACGTTCATTCAGAATTCCTCCTCTCCCCTCAGCCCGGGCTTTCGCCATGTTGTCTTCAACTGACAAAGTGGCAACAGAAGCAAATCCCTACCAGAACTCCTGCTGTATAAAGCAACCTAGCAAAAAGGGCTCTCTCCCTCTGCGGCCCCACTACCCAGAATGCCTCCTGCCCAGCACGTGGGATCTCCTGTCGTTCTACGGAAGGCGGGAATACACCCAGCAGCATCCAGCCATCTCCAAACAGATGCCTCCCCTTGCTCGTATATCCACAGTCTTGATGGTTAGTTCTTGGGTCACAAACACAGTGAGGATGGTTTTGGGTAGATGATCTGCAAAGACTGGATTTGTTTGCTTGTTTTTTTAAAAAAAACCAGGGAAGGGAGAGTTGTGCATACGGGCATCACAGCATCGTCGTGAGGCTTCCCCCCATGTTTTGGCTAGAAGTTCAGCCCCCTCTTTAAGCCTGGATATAAGGCAGCTGGAAGTCGAACAGAGCATCACTGGATCATCCGCTGAAGGGTCCACATTTGTTCTGTAAGATTCTTGGTGTTCCTTTTTTTTTGTCATTTAAAGTTTAGCAAAGGACTGGGGGGGGGACTTCTGAAATATACTGTTTTGTTCCTTCTTGTTGATGGGGCAGAGAAAAATAACAGGTAAGTTTAAAAAAAAAAAAAAGACCAGAAAGAATGTGTTCACGAAGAGGGAGCCCAAAGATGGCCTCAAGTAGATTGTGTTTAGAGAGGTAACTCAAAAATGCTCGGGTTTTTTCTTTCTTTGCTCATTGCTTGAATTTCCCCAATTTGCAACAGACTAGTTTTTTTTTTAAGCTTCCTGTACAGACTCAGTATCACATACACCAAGACATCCTTTCCCTCCCTCCCTCCCACCCAACCCCATCCCACCCAACTGGCAGTAGACAGATGCAACAGTATGTTCACTTGACCTTTGAATCGGGATGCTGAAGATTGTTAAGAACTAGATGGAAGAGCGATGCTGCCGAAAAGCTATTCCCACCTTCAAGAGAAAGAGCGAGAGTGACATAGTCTGTGGAGTTATAGGGACTCCACTCTGCCTTGGCACTGGCATCCGTTTGAGATCTATATATATATAATATTTGTTTATGTATATATATATATATATATATTTATATATGTATATTTAGAGATGTGTTTGTATCTATTTTTAGCACACTGTCCCATTCTCAGGTCTTGATTTGGGGCAGTTGGTCCTGGGGACAGGTTGGACGGAAGGGGCCAAGGTGCAGAAGAAGCCAGAGATGAGGGTGAGACCCAGGCCCCCCCACGCACAAAACATCGACCAGCCATAGCCATGGCTGATGTCGTCGGGAAGTCCGTACAGGTATCGGGGGTATCGGGAGAGCTCGAAGTTGATTCCAGCCACGCACGTGCACAGTGAAATGATGCAGAAGGTTCCTGGGAAAGGAGAAGAAGGGGAGGAAAAAAGGGGAAATGGAGAAACATTAGAACCACACAAGTCTTTGCTTTCCCACTGCATGGAAAGGAAGAAGTTGGGTAAAATAAGTTAGAGCAACAAATGGTAGGTGAATGCCCCACAGTTTTAATCATTATCGGGTCACCACTGATTTATTTATTTAAACATTTCTGTGCCGCCTTTCCACCCAGTTTAGGGTCCTCCAAGGGGTGGATAATAAAAAACATCAAAACGAGCTTTTGAAATACAGGCCCTGTCCAAGATCACCCAGGCTAGCCTGATCTCATCAGAACTCGGAAGCTAAGCAGAGGCAGCCCTGGTCAGTATTTGGATGGGAGACCTCCAAGGAATACCAGGGTCACCACACAGAGGCAGGCAATGGCAAATCACCTCTGAACATCTCTTGCCTTGAAAACCATATGAGGTCACCATAAGTTGTCTGTGAGTTGATGGCAAAACAAACAAATAATAAATAAATAATTTAAAATGCATAGTATAAAAACAATTTAAAACACAGTTAAAGCACATATACAGGTAGGGTTGCCAGGTCTGGGTTCGAAAACACCTGGGGACTTTGGGGGTGGAGCCAGGAGAGGGCGGGGTTTGGGGAGGGGAGAGGCCTCAGCATGGCACAATGCCATAGAGTCCACCCTTCAAAGCAGCCATTTTCTCCAGGGGAGCTGATCTCTGTCAGCTGGAGATCAGTTGTGAAAGCGGGAGATCTCCAGGCCCCACCTGGCAACCCTGTATACAGGAAAGAGGGTCAGTGAAGAAACACAACAGGTAAATCTTCAACTGTTGGCAGATGTCGAAGAAGACAGATGAATCTCCTTGGGGAGAGAATGCCATAATTTTTTTTGGGGTGGGGGATGACCAAGAAGGCTTTGTCTTGGGTTGATACCTTTCTAGCCTCACATGGAGAGGGCATCCAAAGAAGGGCCCATGAAGATGACTGCCGTGGTCAGGAAGGTTAACATAGGAGTATGTGGTCCTTATGCTATGTTGCTCCCAAGCTGTATCTGATTATAAAGGTCAACACCAGAACCCTGAAGCTAACTGAAACCAGTGTGGGTAAACAAGACTGGAGTGATGTGGTCCCTGCAACTCACTCCAGTCAGCATTCTGGCTACAGCATTTTCCATGATGGTTCCTAGATGTTTGACAATGTCAACCAAAAGCAAAGAACACGTGGCCTCATCCTGTTACTTATGTACAAGTAACAAACTAGAAAAAGGAAGGCCAGAGATCACTTTCACCCCCTCTAACTTTAGCAATGACATGCTAGGGCAAACCATTTTTATAACACAAAGCAGACAAGATGGAGACAGCTCTGCCTGGAGCTCCTTGAAGGGTTGGCTCTAGGGCTGCCAAGTCGCAATCGAGAGAGCTGTTTTAACAGTTCCTCGGCAAAGTAAGATAATTCAGCTGTGGCTTCTACTCTCTGGCACCTGTCATCCCTCTCCTCTCATTTTGGACTCTCATTTTGTCCTCCAAACTAATATGGGATAACTTTTAGGAGAATTATGAGAGGGAAGATTGGGGATCCTAGAAAAATCAACAAGCCCTGCCCCTTGAGACCCACCCATCTGTCTACTTGTGAGGTTCTAAATATAGCTAGGACGCAGGCACAAAAAAGCACAGAAGCTTCTCTTTACTGCTACATTCCCAGCACTGGAGGCAAGAGTGAGAAAGGGGACGTGGGAACAGCAAGATGAAGCTCTTAAAGGGTCAAACATAGGATAGAGATGCTAGATTCTCTTTTTTTGTCTCTTTTTTGGAACATCAGGGCTGGCTTTAGGGGTTGGCCTCATAGGTCATGTGCCAAAGTCCACACCCCAGCAGGGGACCCCATGCCAACTGAGTCCCTGACCCAGTTGCTCTTTGCAGTCGCTACCTACTTGCCTGCCTTCATCGAGTGAGAGAGCAGGGACAGGAGGAAGGAGACAGAGAGCAGCTATCATCATTCAGCTCACCTCTCCCTTTGGATGGCAATGGAGACTTGGCTCAGGTTGCACTCCAATAAATTACACTCCTCTAGGGTTGCTAGTTCTGGGTTGGGAAATACATGGAGATTTGGAGGGGTTGGGGGTGGAGCCTAGGAAGGGTGGGATTTGGAGAGGGGAGGGACCTCAGCAGGGTATAATGCCATAGAGTCCACCCTCCATAGCAGCCCCTCTCTCCAGGGGAACTGATCTTAGTCATCTGGAGATCAATTGTAATAGTGGGGGTTCTCTGGGTACCACCTGGAGGTTGGCAACCCTACCCTTGAGACTCCTCTCCTCCACTATATCAGCCCACTTGGAGATTTCCCAGTGACTTACATTGTCAGTCCACTCCTGAACTTGCCTGTTCCCTACCCGCCTGGGTGTTCCGCCTCTCATACCCATCCTAGACAAAATTAGAAGTGGTAAAGCTGAATGGAAGACAAAATGTCTTAATGAGGAAGGGACTCAATGAATTAAGTCTCCCACACTCCTGAAATGTTGGCCTTTCATCAATAGGGGTCAGTAGGGGTCAATGGAAGGCCACAATTAGGGTTGCCATCTCTGGGTTGGAAAATTCCTGGAAATTTGCAGGTGGGGCTAGGGGAGGGGGATGTCTTGGGAAGGAGAAGGATTTCAGGGAGGTCTAATGACATAGAGTTTTCTCTCTAAAGCAGCCATTTGCCCCCCCCCCGGGAATGGATCTCTGTGATCTGGAGATCCATTGTAATTCCAGGACATCTCTATGCCCCATCTGGAGGGTGGCAACCAATTCATGGCTACAGAGGAGGAGGAGCATCTCCCAGCCTCTTACGGACCAGATGTTATTTCCCTGCATTCCAAAAATATCATTTTTTCAAGCCAATTTTAATTTTCCCTGGCGATCCACTGTCGGCAATGAAATATTAGTCAACAGAAATGTATGATTCATACTTCAGACTTCATTAGGAAAGGCGATGCGATGATTAATAGTTTAAAAGTTTTGACCCAGGGCTCTAGAGGCTGCCATTTCAATCTGTCATAATGATCTGTGTCCATCAGCTGGAGCTGCAACAAGTCCGTTTGTCTGTGGTTTCAGGTTGGAGATGAGGAAAAAACTCGCCTTTTTCTATCTCGATAGCATTTCATCCGGGATTCTTTTCATTGCAAATTTTCCTCCGTATTTCAGTGGTGGCAAATCAGGACAGTGCAATTCTACCCTGCTGATATAAACAGAAGCTCTGATCTATACCCACTGACCTGAATGTGTTATGTCTTGTTTGTTATAATGCATTGCATTGTCAGGGTTCTGGTAGTTCAATCCCCTCAATCTTATTGGCTGCCTAATAAAGACTCCTTATTGGTCCTGAAGCCAGTCCAGGGAACCAATCACAGAGCCCTGCTTAGGTCCAATGAGACTGCATGTAAATAGTTACAATGTATATAGTTAGCTGTTGAAACCCTATAAGTTGAGTGCCATTCTTGCTAGAGCTGTCCCAGAGCTGGATGATGTTTCGATTAAAAGCTTGGATTGATTCATCGTCTCCCGACTTCAATACTTAAAAGAATGATTCTATAGAACTTGGAAAAGCAGAGCTCTCTGGACCATGGGGAGAAAGTCCAAAGAACATGTGTCAGGTTGGCTAGGGTTATACCAACCTAACATGCCTCTTTTCATTCCTTTTCAGTTTCCTATTGTCTTGTGAGCTTTTTTGTTCCTCCCATTCCATTCCTTGTTGCTGTTGTTCCCAATTTGTTTCTGTTAGTGTTGTTTTAGGCCATGCTAAAAAAGGTAAAGGTTTCCCTTGCTTGAAAGCTAGTCAAATCTGACTCTAGGGGGCAGTGCTCATCTCCGTTTCCAAGCCAGAGAGCCAGCGCTGTCCAAAGACGTCTCCAAAGACGTCTCCGTGGTCATGTGGCCAGCATGACTAAACGCTGAGGTGCACGAAACGCTGTTACCTTCCCACCGAAGCGGGAATTTATCTACTTGCAATTTCTTGCTTTCGAACTGCTAGGTTGGCAGGAGCTGGGGGCAGAGATGGGAGCTCACTCCGTCACACGGCACTTGAACTGCTGATCTACAGAACTTCCAGTCTGCAGTTCAGCATCTTAACCACTGAGCCACCGTGCCCTTAAGGCCATTCTAATGACATTTATATGCTATCAGCGCAAACACAACACTGAATGTTGTCTAAAGTTTAATGGAGAATACAGGTTGCAAGGAAACAGCAAACGGCGTGAAATTAAAGACCATTCACCCATACGAGAACTGAAATGGAAACACTGCTTTCGGATCAAAATGTGGCTGCATTCCTTCTGTGGGCTCCTCACAGTCATACAACTGACTAGGCTCCACTTATGTTTGTGCACTTCAAGTGGCTACGATCTTGGAGGAGTCATTCCTCTTTTAACTTATGTAGAATAAACAATGTACCAAATACCACGCACAAAACAGAGAAGCGGAAAAAGCAGCAATAATAGAAATACATATCCTATTAAATCATCATAATTAGATTACAATATTTTGTTAGAAATCATACACGCACTTCTTCCAAATTAATTCACTTCAAGGTTTCCTCTCTAACAATATTGTTATTTTTAGTCCTGTTCCCTTATAAATGCTTGGCAACTACTAACACATTTCTACTGAGCTGCCATTTCCCTTCCCGTATATCCCTACTTTCCCCCATAATCATGATATGCCATATTTTATACAACCAAACTTCAGCCTGAAGTTGATAAATGCTACCTCAGGCAGAAGTTTAGAACATTTCTTATTTCCAGTTTTGGATTAGCAGCCATCTCACTGCTGTAAATGCACACAGGAGCACACAAAGCTGCCTTATATGGCTTACGACACTTCCCATGTACCCATAGTCCACGTCACCATGGCAACTTGTCAGAAGAGGGCCTACTCTTCTGCCTCTTCCTGTGCTTAAAAACCACAATGCTGTAGTTCATGCAATTCTACAGCAGCTAAATCTGTACCTGTCAGGTGACAAGAAGGGGCCAGTAGGATTCCACCTGGCCTTACAAAACCTCAGATGTGGGGCTCCCTCTTCAGTCTGAGCACCTTGGCACACAACTGCTCTTGGATCGTGCCCTGCTTGGCTGTGTACCTACTTGGCTCTGCCTCATTTGTCTCCAGCTACCAGCTTTGATTTTTAAAAATATGTAGACTTGTCCTGCCTTTCAGGACACTGCCAAGTGGCATCTGAATTCCTCGGGATGATATGGGAGAGGACTCTGCCTTCTCTCCCACTCTTTTACTGTGGAAGGGGTGATTAGAAAGTACTCTCACACTATCTACCAATTACATATTAATCCTCCAAGGAGTTCAGGGAAGCAAACCGAGTTCTCCTTTCTTCCATTTTATCCTCACAGCAACTTATGACACCGTTTATGCTGACAGAGAGTGACTGGCTGAAGGACACTCAACAAACTTCAAGGCTGAGCCAGGATTTGAACCTGGGACTCCCTAGGTCTTATCAGCATCTTAATGACTACACCACTCTGGCTTTATCTTATCAGCCCTTGCTGTACCACTACAACTAGTTTACAGAACAGGGTTGTAAGACAAAACAGAAGTGCAGTGATTTAAAACTAGAGCTACCAACCTCCAGGTAGGGCCTGGAATCTCCCAGAATTTTAATGGATCTCCGGACTACAGGGATGAATTCCCCTGGAGAAAATGGCTGCTTTGGAAAGTAGACATGATGGTGTCGCACCCCTGCTGAGCTCCCCTCCACTCCACAAATCCAGCCGTCCCCAAGCACTACCCCCAAATATCCAGGATATTCCCAAGCTGGAGTTGACAACCCTATTTAACCCCCACCCCCAAAAAAGAGAGCTGGAAAATCCAACAGCTTATGACAGGAAGTTCTGTACTATGGAACATTTATATCCATAAGAAGCTGGGCATGTGGTTGCTATTGCCGATGGCGGGGGGGGGGGGGGGGAGGCTGAACGTTGCTAATGTAGCTGGACGTCCTTGCTTTGTTTACGCAGGTGAGGTGGGTCTCTCAAACCAGAAGCCAGGCGACTTTACCGCCTTGCCTCTGAAGCAGTCGGCCAGAAGAGGGAGCCACAAGCACAGCAAGCTGGATATCCACTGCTCCCGGGTACTGCCAAAATAGCTGATGGGAGGGGGAGTGGCAGACCTAGTTTTTAAAAAAGCCTGAGCCCTGGATGACTCAGCAAAACACCCACTTGACCTGGAGAACTGCTGACACATCACTGTGACCAGTGCAACCACCACAGTCTGCAGTCAGCCCTCCCCCACCCCCTTGGAAAGCACAGGTGCACAGGCCTGGGTACAGGAGATAAGGACATCATTCAGACAGCAGAAGGGGAATCAAAGGGCTTCCCAGCCTGGCCCTGGATTTCTAATAACAAAAAAACATCTTGGAGTAGATTCTGCTTCCCTTGGCTATTGCAGAAATGGGCCTGATTTAGATGCTTATCTGGGCCAAAGAGCCCCCTTGCCGGTATGCTCACAACGCAGCACATGATGCCGATACTCCTCACAAATGTCTGCTAGGTGCAGAAATGCACATTGTGCAATCGCCCCCTTTCATTCATGTCCATAGGAACCATGGATCCAGGTATGCACCTGGAACCTTAGCATCAGACATAGGGTTGCTAGCTCCAGGGTGGGAAATACCTGGAGATTTTGGGGGTGAAACCTGAAGAAGGTGGGATTTGGGGAGGGGAGGGACTTTGATGGGGCCTAATGCCATAGAGTCCACCTTCCAAAACAGCCATTTTCTCCAGGGGAACTGATCTCTGTCACCTGGAGATCAGTTTTAATTGCAGGGGATCTCCAGTCACCGTCTGGAGGTTGGAAACCCTAGTCAAACATTGTGTTATGGAGGGGACATCGTGTACGTTTTATTTTATTTTTTTGTTTTTGGATTTATACCCCGCCTAGGCAGCGTATGCCGGCTCAAGGCAGATACAAGCATTAAAACAACAACATTATAGTTTATAGTCAGTTGACTTAAAAGTATACCTTAGCACAGAACCACGGAAGTTGGTGACCCATATTGCTCCCCACACCCACCACAGCAATACCAAACCCAGACCCAAGGCCAGGTAATTTCACCAGTAGAAATATCCAGCCGGAGACCTAGCCCGGCATTTGCCATCGGCCCCTTCCCCCAGTGGCGGCTCCTAATTAAAAGCCTGGCAGAAAAGCTCCGCTTTACAGGGCCTGCGGAACTGCAAAAGGTCCCACAGGGCCCTGATGTTATCTGGGAGCTCATTCCACCAGGATGGAGCTGCCACTGAGAAGGCACTGGCCCTGGTGATTGACAGCCTGGCCTCTCTAGGGCCGGGGAGGGCCAGGCGATGTTGAGTGCCTGATCGCAGTGCTCTCTGGAGTATATACGGGGAAAGGTGGTCCCTTAGGTAGGCAGGCCCCTGACCATATAGGGCTTTAAAGGTCAAAACCAGCACTTTGAAGCGGATCCGGTTCGCTATTGGCAGCCAGTGCAGTGTCCTCAGCACAGGCTGGATGTGGTCCCGCACCGAGAGACCCATCAACAGCCTGGCCGCGGCATTCTGCACCAGCTGCAGCTTCCGGAGCTGAGACAAGGGCAGTCCCATGTAGAGAGCGTTACAGTAGTCTAATCTCGAGGTGACCATAGCGTGGATCACTGTTGCCAGGTCATTGTATTCGAGGAAGGGAACCAACTGCCTAATCAGCCGCAGATGGTAAAAGGCTGCCTTGGCAGTGGCTGCTACCTGGGCCTCCATATTTAAAGAGGCATCCAGGAGCACTCCCAAACTCCGGACCCTCGGTGCTGGCACCAGTGGTGCCCCCCCGAAGGCTGGCAATGGGATCCCTACCCCCAGTCCACTCCAACTCAGGCACAGGACCTCCGTCTTCGTTGGATTTAATTTCAGTCGGCTCAGTCTGAGCCAGCCCACCATGTCCTGAAGCTCCCAGTCCATGTCATCTTGGGTAGCCCCAGACTGGCCGCCCAACAACAGATACAGCTGGGTGTCATCTGCATACTGGTGACAACCCAGTCTGTGCCTCCGAGCAATCTGGGCAAGAGGGAGCATGTAGATGATAAACAACATAGGGGATAACACCACCCCTTGTGGCACTCCGCACACCAGCGGGTGCCTCCAGGATGTCTGCTCCCCCAGCACCACTCTCTGTCCCCGACCTTGGAGGAACGAGGCAAGCCACTGCAAGGCGAGCCCCTGAACCCCCATGTCGGCGAGGTGGTGCGTCAGTAACTGGTGGTCGACCATGTTGAACGTGGCCGACAAATCTAACAAAACCAGCACCGCCATACCGCCCCAATCCAGATGCCGTCGGAGGTCGTCCATGAGGGCGACAAGCACCATTTCAGCCCCATGACCCAGCCGGAAGCCAGACTGGAACGGGTCTAGCACAGAAGTGTCATCCAGGAAGCTCTGCAACTGAATCGCCACCGCCCTCTCTAAAATCTTGCCCAAATAGGGCAAGTTGGACACCAGCGGATAGTTGGTCAATTTGGCCGGGTCCAGTGATGGTTTTTTCAGGAGAGGGCAGACCATCGCTTCCTTGAGTGCCCCCAGGAACAGTCCCTCCTCAAAGGACCTGTTGATAATCTCCCGGAGGTCACCTCGCAACTCCTCACGACCAGCTTTCATAAGCCACGAAGGGCATGGGTCAAGGCTGCATGAGGTTGGGCGTACAGTAGAGAGCAACCTGTCAACTTCCTCCAGGCTGAATGGATGGGAAAAATCCAGAATGGAACTAGAAGACGCACATGGAGCCTCGAGTTCACTAACTGTCTCAACTGTGGCAGGGAGATCACGGCGGAGCAGCAAGATTTTATCTGCAAAATGGCTCACAAAACCCTCACAGCCGATATCCAATTCCCTATCATTTAGTCTGCCATGTGGCAGCTCCGTTAAAGACCAAATTGTTCTAAATAGTTGTGCTGGGCGCGAGCTTGCAGATGCAATCTCATCCGCGTAGAATTGCCTCTTCGCGGCCTTGACTGCCACCTCATAGGACCTCATAAACGCCCTATAAGATGCTCTTGATGCTTCGTCGCGGGCCAGCCGCCACCACTCTCTAACCGTCTGAGTTCTTGTTTCATAAGCCACAGCTCCTCAGTATATCAGGAAGCTTGCTTAGAACGAGGCCGCAGAGGGCGTCGGGGGGCGATCTCGTTGATGGCCACTGAGAGCCAGTCTTGCCAGTCCTCCACCAGCTCATCCAATGAGCCGCCAGAGGGCAAGGGATCTCGCAGAGCCGTCAGGAACCGCAGAGGTTCCATCTGGCTCCGCAGGCATGCCAAAATATGCTCGCCACCTACAGAGGGTCTGGGTGGGACCTTCAGACGGGCCTTCAGGGCATGGTGGTCGGACCATGGTACTGCCGAAGCAGTAATCCCATCCACTGTAAACCCCCCCTGCAAAAATCAAGTCGAGCGTATCCCCGGCCTGGTGCATGGGCACCGTTACATATTGGGTGAGTCCCAGTGCCACCATGGCTGATACCAGGTCCATCGCCAGCCTAGAGGCTGTGTCGTCAGCATGGACATTAAAGTTCCCCAGGACTATAAGCCTTGGGTGCTCCAACGCCCAGCTGGCCACGGCATTGACCCGAGATGACAGGCTAGAGGGTGATGCTTTGGGTGGCCGGTATACCACCCAGATAACCAAACTCTCCCCGGTTTTCCACACCAGGCCAGAGCACTCAATGCCCGCAAGTTTCAACGGCGGGAGTGCCCTGTAGGAGTAAGCCTTCCAAATGAAGAGCGCCACCCCCCCGCCCCTCAGTCCATGATTGGTGGAGGACCGAAAACCCAGGTGGAGCCATCTGGAAGAGAGCAACTGTCTCTCCGTCTCACACCCAGGTCTCGGTCACGCATGCCAGGTCCATGCCCTGCTCAAACAGAAAGTCTCGCAGGGTAGAGGTCTTATTATTTATGGACCTGGCATTGCACAGCACCAATGTTGGAGCGGGGTCAGTCCCTGCCCCACTGACTGCCACCTTCGGGATGGGACGTAGGCTGGAAGAGGGCCAAGCTTCTCTGTTTCTCTGCCATCTTCCCTTAATTATCTACCTGGTCCCACCGCTATACTCCCCCCTTCCCAGGAGCACTGGTATCCCCCAACCTACCTCCCCCATCTGTGACGGCCTTCGCGCCATAGCACAGCATCCCAGGCCACCAGCTAGGAGGCGGTCAACAGATGACAACTAAGCTGCTGCACTGGGTGATAGTCCACAATGCCCAGCCTCTAACCAGCTCAACTGTCCCCTATACTACAACTAAAATAAACTGGCTAGATAAAATTACCCAGCTAAAAAATTCCCTAACCCACCCTGACCTCCCGTCTTGACACCTCCCCCCTGGTGACAGCTGAGGAATAAGATCTTCAGCCCAGGGGAGGACTGAACCAGGCCCTGGTTACTAGTCTAGTAGGTGCTTGTGTCTGGTTCTGGTTCTTCCAGATCTCTTCCATGAGCTCACATTACTTTGACAGCCATGCATGCAGCCATGCATGCAAAAGAATTCTACTCCAACAGTTGAATCCAGCCCACGACTGGTTCCAGGTTTTCGTGGTGAGCCCTCGGCAGAAGGTTCCTAGGGTCCCTTTCCCCTCCACCATCAACCTCCCTGCTCTTGCTGTCCTTCCCTCCCACCAACTTGCACGCCTCTCACCTGCTTGGATGTTCTTCCCCTTCCCACTTGCAAGCCCATGCTCACAGCTGCCTGGCCACCTGCAGCCCTTTCCCCAGCAGCAACAGCAGTGCGTGTGGCTTGGAGCATGGTTCGTGAGCAAGAGAGTGGGTGTGGGGAGTCAGCAGCAGTGGGCCCTGCCAGAAAACCTGGGCCACAGCAGCTGATGCCATCCCAGATCCAGACATCTCTACCCAACACCCCCTTACAAATGCACAGAGGCTGCAGTCACAGACGTTAAATAATCCACTTCCAATCCACTTTCAATGCACTTTCCAACGGGATTCTGCCTGTTCACACAGTAAAATCCAGTTGGAAAGCGCATTGAAAGTGGATTATTTAGTGTGTGGGACTGCAGCCGGAGAGCAGCAGTCCCAAGCAGGTGTGTGTGGAAATTTGCACCCATTCATTGGGGCTTTCCCCCAGGAAAATCTACTTAGGAATATACTAAGCAAGTGTGTGGAGCAAGTAACCCAAAATGGGGGCCTGGCCCAAGAACTGCAGCATCCGATTAGCATCTTCAATTCTTGCTCAGCCTTATCAAATCTGGGAGGAACAGAACTCCACTCCTGCCCAGTTCCACAGTGACGAGCCGCACTCTGCCGGAGCAGCTTTGCAGCAAACCCCTTCTGTGCATGGATTAAACGCCTCAGCAGCACGAGGCTCTTGAGAGCGCTTCATTGTTTGGCGCACACGCGCACAGAATATAAATGATTGTTTAATTACACACCACGGCTTCATCATCGGCTAGCAGACGGGTGCGTGACAGATAAGGTTTAGTTTAAATCTGTGCCTATTTATTTATCGAAATGCCTTGGAAAGAGAAAACAGTTCCATTGGCTAACTCAGAGCCTGTGCCATGTGAGGTCATAAATCCTCCTGGACCAGACGGGGACGTTCTTCTATTAAAAAACCCGAGAATCCCAACAGATGAGCATCCCAGAGTTCTTTAACAGGGTGAATTGGGGGGGGGGGGGCAGTTCTGCCAAGGCTGAGCAGTTTTGCTCCCTCCCTCAAGGGGAGAGCACATGTCTGGGGAAGGCTCCAGATGAGCCAGGCTTCACACATGGTCAGCTGCCTCCATTCCTGTGTTTGTGGGGCACTGAACAAGTGCCACCACTGTGGCAAAAATGGCTGTCGCCTACTGTCTTCGTCCCTGACCTGGACAGCCCAGGCTAGCCCCATACCATCAGATCTCAGAAGCTAAGCAGGGTCAGCTCTGGTTAATAGTTGGATGGGAGGCTGCCAAGAAAGTCCAGGGCTGCAACGCAGAGGCGTGGAATGGCAAACCACCTCATGATTTGCCCTGTGAATTCCATGGCCAAAGGAATCCATGTTCAAGTAGGACAATATTTTTATTTAACCCACATCACAGCATTAATTTATGCCTACGGATGGGCACGAATTGGGAAAATGCGGTTCGGGAACCACAAACTCTCATGAACTTTCAGCTGCCAACCGAACTGGTTTGGTTCGTGATGTGGTTGAACAGCCCCCTCGTATGCTAGAGACACCAAACTCGCAAGGGATCTCCACCTGCCTCTCTAACTGCCCTCCTCACCAAACTTGGAGGTCAGGTAGAAGAGCATCCAGGAGAGGTCCCCTGTGAGTTTGGTGTTTCTAACTTGTACAGGATCTGTTTTATACACTCCTGAGCCTCCTGAACCTGTGCCTGTCAAAAAGACCACCTGTCACTGATGCATGGGGAGAAGTCAGCCATCTGAAGCTTTCATTCACTTGGTTGATAGAATTTTATCAACCTTCTGTCCTGTCTGGTGTCATAAAATACAATGATGAGGGGATGTCATCTAAATGGGTGGTCAACATGGTGGCATGTACACGAAGTTATCATCTGATAAATGGCAATTTGTCTTCTCTTATAAGAAGGGCTTCTAATGTTTGATCTTAGGTTTCCCTTGCTTGGAAGCCAGTCGAATATGACTCTAGGGGGTGGTGCTCATCTCCGTTTCCAAGCCGAAGAGTCAGCACTGTCCAAAGACATTTCCGTGGTCATATGGCCAGCATGACAAGAGGCCGAATGCTGTTACCTTCCCACCGAAGTGGTACCTATTTATCTACTTGCAATTTCTTGCTTTCGGACTGCTAGGTTGGCAGGAGCTGGGACCAGAGATGGGAGCTCACTCCATCACGCAGCACTCGGGTCTCAAACTGCTGAACTACCGACCTTCCGGTCCGCAGTTCAACGTCTTAACCACTTGAACCACTGCAGCCCCCAAAGTTTGAACTTACAAACATACAAATCTGTCTAGTGCATTTTTACCCCAGTCTTCCTCCAAGGAGTTCAAAGCATGTACATTGCTCTCCCTTCCTCATGGTGTTATCACAACAACCCCGTGAAATAGGCTAGGCAGAGAGAGGAGAGAGAGAGAAACTGTCCCAAGGACACTCAGCAAACTTTATGCCAGACTGAGGATCTGAACCTGGGTCTTCCAGGTCCTAGCTATTTTGGGGTGTGTGTGTTTCTAATGGTTTTAAAATATGATTGTATTATATATGTTTTAATTTGTTAGCTGCTTTGGTAGCCTTGTGAGGGCAGAAAGGTGGGATAGAACTTTTGTAAATGAGTGAATGAATGAAGTTTAAAAAAATGAGCGTCAAGGGGCTATTGACCTGTTGACTCAACGAACTACCCAGTGCAACAGTGAGAAGCAGATGGAATCCAGGTGAAGGGGCCAGGTGTGTCTGTGTGAAAGAGAGAGGGAGAGGAAGAGAGGGAGGGTCTCACTCACTCTTGTACTGTGCATGTGCAGGAATCAAGTGAAAGAAAATATTTGTGTGTTTCCTATATGTTTAATTTATTTGACTACAGAATGCATATGTATAGTGTGTTCTTTGTGGCTTGGTTCACTTCGTTAAGTTATCTGTTCTGCATAGGGTTGTCAGCTCCGGGTTGGGAAATACCTGGAGATTTGGGGGGTGGAACCTGAGGAGGGCGGGGTTTGGGGGTGGAGGGGCCTCAGTGGTGTATAATACCATACTGTCCACCTTCCAAAGCGGCCATTTTCTACTGGTGAACTGATATCGATCACCTGGAGATCAGTTGCAATAGCGAAGGACTGCCAGATGCCACCTGGAGGCTGGCAACCCTAGTTCTGCATGTAGGTTAATTTTTGCTTTTCTGACTGAAGTTCAGGGATTCTGGCTGGACTGTGGAAGGCCCCATAACAA
The DNA here is from genome assembly GCA_029233225.1 of Lepidodactylus listeri. Lineage (NCBI taxonomy): Eukaryota > Metazoa > Chordata > Lepidosauria > Squamata > Gekkonidae > Lepidodactylus > Lepidodactylus listeri. Next base: position 28,955,580 of record JARCFY010000008.1, read on the forward strand.
TGAGAATGGCATTGCTGAAAGGTAGGGAACTTGAAAACCAAAGATATAAACCTGAGATTAAACATTTTCTTGAGCTCGACCCTTTGATCCACCAGGCATTGCCCCATCAGCCCAGGGTTGCCAGCCTCCAGGTGGGGCCTGGAGATCTCCCACTTTTACAACTGATCTCCAGCTGAGAGAGATCAGTTCCCCTGGAGAAAATGGCTGCTTTGAAGGGTGGACTTTATGGCATGGTACCATGCTGAGGTCCCTCCCCTCCCCAATCCCCGCCCTCTCCCGCCACCCCCCCCCCAAAGTCTCCAGGTATTTTCCAACCCAGACCTGGCACCCCTACATCAGCCTTCCCAGATTTCTTTTTTGGTCAGCTGCTTTGGGTCCCTACTGGGGAGAAAAATGGGGTATATATATCTGAATAAATAAAGAAATAGGAAATGCTGGCAGGCCTGGCTTAATACATTTGCAGGAAGCTGGTCTAATGTTTGTTGTCGAGCCATACCATTCCCTTGCATCTCTAAATACAAAGTCCATTGACGGGTTACCAATTTTCAACCTTCCTTGCCCTCCTTGTTATTTCATTCAAACTGCCCATAGTTGTTAGAGAAAAGGACTGGACTGCATCTACAGCAGTAAAGGGACTTTGACACCCTTTGAGTGTGACCTCTTAGCAACACAATCCCTCTATCTGTTCTCCTCTGTGCATATAATAGACCTTGTTCTAAACTAAAAAGGAGATCAGCATCTCCAGATCTGACTTTGGCTTTTTAGTTTTTAAAAGGAAATGTAGAGTTGCTGAAATGTGGCAGCTTGACAACCTTGGAGAACTTTGCTGCTTATCTCTCGAGTAGATAAGGAGGCTGATTTCTGTTGGTGGGGGGTAAGCGGGTTTGGGTGCCGTGCAGACCTCTTCTTCCTCCCTTCCCCTTCTTTTATATCTCAAGAGGTCGGTGGAACTTGAAAGCTTGCTCTTTCGTTCCCTCCCCAAAAATAATGGTTTAGGAAAATGTAGTCAAGGATTTCACCTTTTAACAGTCTGGTTTAGATCTAAAGGTAAAGGTAAAGGTTTCCCTTGCTTGAAAGCTAGTTGAATCTGAATCTAAGGGGCAGTGCTAATCTCCGTTTCAATCTGAAGAGCCAGCGCTGTCCAAAGACTTTTTCCGTGGGCATGTGGCCGGCATGACTAAAAGCCAAGGTTACCTTCCTACTGAAGTGGTACCTATGTATCTTCTTTGCAATTTCTTGCTTTCTAACTACTAGATTGGCAGGAGCTGGGACCAGAGATGGGAGCTCACTAGCTGTTACTATATTTGCTTGGATTCCAGCTATGAAAATCTTGGGTATACTTGACTGAATTTAAACAGGTTGTGGTGTCCTCTGGGTGCAAGGGAACATCCTATCTGAGGTTCATGGGGTCTTGAAAGCACCAGCTAGGGCTGCCAGGTCCCCTGGAGGGGCAGGGGTTTTCCTGCCAAAATGGCCCCCAGTCTGGATCAGTGCCCGGTTCGGGCTGACGTGCCTGGCGCTATGACATCACCCGGAAGTGACATCATCATGCTGTGCACATCACTGGCCGACGCTCTAGCAACCAGCCTGAAAACTCTACGGTACCATAGTTTCCAGGCTGATTGCTAGAGCATTGGCCAGTGGCGTTCCCAATGTGATGATGTCACTTCTGGGTGACATCATTGCACCCCGTGCACACTTTGCTCATGAATGTCCCAGAACGGGACCAACTCTTCCCTGCTGCGGAAGGTAAGTCACTTGGCAACCCTAGCACCAGCCCAGTCACTGCTTCCTTGCACAGGTGGTTTGTATTTTCTGTTGACAGCTCCAAGTACCTCAAGGTGTGATTATCTTCACCCACCTCAGGGTTACAATACTTTACAAAAGAGAAGAGCCGCAATACTGCTAACTGCCTTTTTGCTAGGGTTGCCAGCCCCCCCCCCCCGGTGGAGGTGGGGGGTCCCCTGCTGCCAGGCCCTGCCCCCCAGCCACCAATCTGCTGGCCAGTGGGGGGGACTTACCAGTAGAAAGAAGAAAGCCTAGGCCATGTCGCCAGTGTCACACAGGAAGTGATGTCATCAGGCAAGCAACTTCTGGGCAACACTCTGGTATTTGGGCAAAAAGTCTGTGGTAGAAGAGTTAGCATAGAGTTTTTGCCCAAATACCAGAGCATCACCTGTAAGTTACCATCATGATGATATCACTTCCAGTGTGACACCGGCAATGTGGCCGAGGCCTTCTTCTTTCACTGGTAAGTCCGCCCCATTCCCTGCCAGTTGCCAGGAGGGACCTTACAACACTACTTTTTGCCAAAGAACCTCTTCTCCCTTTCTGTCTTCTTCACCTTACCCCTTTCCCCCCTAGCTGGCTTGGCAAAACAAAGCTACTTCTAGATTCAACTACTTGTAGTCGAGGGTTGTGTGGAGAATGGATCTGGAAGTGTGAGAAACAAAGTCCTTGATTTCACATGGTTTTTATGGTTCAGGTAGACACGTGCTCTTGTACCTACTATGCATATTCTTTTTATTATGTACATTATTATATTGTATTTAATAATTTCTTAAAAGTGCCATCCAACCAGAGATACCCTTCTAAGCCCATTGACTTCAGCTGGCTTGAGAGTATAACCCTGCTTACGATGGCATTGTAAAACCCACACATTCCAAATTTCTCATTGACTAATGAATGGCTGTTGGGCTGAAATGACTTCCTCCCTCAGCGTCTGGCCTGAATTAAGTATGAACTGAATTGGGGACTGGATTGCCAGGTCCTACCTTGTTGCAAGCAGGGGATTTGGGGGGTGTTCCTGGAGAGGGAGGGGACATTGCGCAACATTCTTGATGCGATGACATCACCCAGAAGTGACGTCATCAAATTGCGACATTGCAAGGTGATACTCTGGTTTGAGTGCAAAACACTACGGTTTGAGGGCAAATTTACCATAGAGTTTTGCCCTCAAGCTAGAGCAACCCCCCACGATGTCACCAACACGATGATGTCACTTCTGGGTGATGTCATCATGTTGGGGACGTCACCCGCAGACTTGGCTGTTTGGGGGTGGGGTTTCCCCCACCAGCCAGCTGGCCAACAGTGGGCAGAAGCCCCCAAAACTGGGCGAAAACCCACTGGGGACTGGCAACCCTAATTGGGGATCTGGCTGCCCAAAGCTCTAAGTCCTTCTTCTGTTGCGAGTGCCATGAATCATGCAGTCAGAGACGTAGCTTGCCATGAGGCTTCCTGGAAAGAAAGAACAACAAAACAGCAGTCTCTTTATTCTGAAATTCAAGTGCTTTGAATGGAGTTCCACTGTGGCATTTCTCTGAGGCCACTAATTGTTGATGCTAGCCCGCTAAGGATTTCTCTGACTAACCCTCTCTGGCTCTTATGACCCTATTCTTTATATATAGCAACTGATGCAAAGCCTAGTGGCATTATCAAGAGGCAGAAATTTCCAAAAGCGCATTTGCTTGCTTTCCCTGACTTTGTATTCCCAGACTTTGTATTCTTTTAGTATTCCCAGAAGAGCTTTCTCTGCTCATTTTGGCCTTCAGTGGCCACTTGCCCATACGGGAGCTGTGCACCAGAGTCACCTCCCAACAGAAAAGGCGTGTTACATGGGTCTCTCGCCCTTACACCAATCAGATGGAGCAGCAACAAGCAACACAAAGCAGCATTGATTTTCCTCATTTCCCCAGAGAGCTGAGTGAGGTACTTCGGATTGGATTGCTCCAAAGGGTAGAGTCATGTGACTGACAGCTAAGACAGGCTAGCTGGTTGGCTGGAAGTTTGTGGCAGCAGGCCTTACAATTACGTAGTTGTCCGATTTCTATTAAGCTTGGCCAGGTCATTTTTCAGCCTGCGCTGAACGTTATTTCCCTCAACACCCAGCGAAAAATCCTTTGGCCAGGGGGGGGAAAATCCATCAGATGATCACTGTTCCTTCCTTTTGGCTGGCACTGGTGGCAGGTTTTTTTCATGTGGATCCCTCTTTTCTCTTCAGGACTGAGCTCTTGTTAATTAGAGATGAAGAAGTCATAGATATTGCCACAAAACCAAGGCCTAGAAGTCTATATCTGAGGTAATTAAAAAGTTGGGTTGCCAGCTCTGGGTTGGAAAATATCTGGAAATATGAAGGGTGAACCCTGGGGAGGACAGGGTATAGGGAGGAGAGAGACATCAGCAGGGTAAAATGTAGGGTTGCCAAGTCCCTCCTGGCCACCAACAGGGGATAAGGGGCATGCCTCTGGAGAAAGATAAAGGCCCAGGCCTCATCACCTTCACCTTGCACAGGAAGAGACCTCATCACACTAGTGATGTCCAGTTGATGTTCTGGCATTTGGGCAAAAACTCTATGGTAAAACCAGCTTCTACCACAGAGTTTTTGTCCAAATACCAGAGTGTCACTTAGACACAAATACCAGAGTGTCACTGGTGTGTGATGACATCACATCCTGGGTAACACCAGCAATGAGGTCTGAGCTTTTCTTTTTCTCCAGGTAAATCCCCCTGCCAGCCCACTGATCGGCAGCTTGGGGGCACGGCCTGCCAGCAGGGGACCCCTACCTACACTAGAGGGTCTGGGAGTCCTAGTATAATGCCATGGAGTCCATCCTCCAAAGCACCCATTTTATCCAGGGGAACTATTTTTAGTCATCTGGAGAGCAACTGAGATTTCCAGGTGTCACCTGGAGGTTGGCAACCCTAAAATGACTTTCTCAGTGTCTGGCCTGAATCTTTCTCCTTTAGGGTGCTTTCCACCCCAAGAATTGCTGATGTTGAATGTGTGGGCTTGGTGTGGGAAGCTGAGGAGAGTTTGGCTATCTGGCTGGTGTACCGACTGCCTAACACACCAGCAGATACCCTGCCGGGCCTATTGGACACTGCCTCTGGTTGGGCGTTGGAATCCCCTAAGTTGTTAGTCTTGGGGGAATTCAACATCCATGCAGATGGGGCAGCCCTTTCTCAGGCCAGGGACCTAGTGTCATCCATGGCCCGACATAGCCACCCCTCCCCTTCGGATGAAATGGGCGCAGTCACACAGGCACATCTGTCAGGTGCTCCCCCAGAATACTCACCCTGTCCTAGGATGACTTCAAGTCAGATTAAAAAGGCACCACATCACAAGTGGTGTTTTTGGTTCCCGTGCATTCATTGCGCATGGCCGGATGTCTGAATGCAGGGGAGCACGCACAAAAGGGATTGGTGGTCTGAATCTGCAGATCTGTTTCCGCTGCTGAGGTGTGGTTTTTTGTGGCATATGCACCCACCTGCATTTTAAAAACTGACCAGGTAGTTCGCTCAGTGACTTAGGCGCTGCAGTGATGTGGATGCTTGGCCAGGGGATAAAGGTGTTCCATAGCTCTGGAAGTGGTCATGGAGGAGGTTCAGGCTGGGTACAGTCAAAATGTCCTAGAGGATGTGATTCATTCCCAAGATAGAAATGGTCTCCATGCCAACTAGGAGACAAATATGTGACAGAGGAGCGGGCAAAGAAATGTCACTGGAGGGGCAGGACCTGGGGAAGGAGAAGCTGGTGATGGTACAGTGGTATTTAATTTTCTGCACCACAACTACTGTGTAGTAAATTATGGAAACTTTGCAAAGAGACCAAATGGAGAGCTTGCAGATTTCCAATGCAAAACACGATTCCATATAAGGAAAAGCAGGAGTTGTACAGTATGACAAACAATATTGTGTGCACGCAGCGAGAAACTCAACGGTTGGATCATCACATGTGGTTTTTCTGCATGCCCATTATATGTCCTCAATCCTTTCTAGACTTCCTTGTAACTTTTGTTGAAGTGGAAAATGAGCAATGAATGAGGTGTGGGGGAAATGGGTAATAACTGCAAAATCAGGATTAGCTGACTTCTTGCTGTGACTCGGGCGAAGCTTGAATAAACTTTGGTCAATAACGTGGTTTGCTCCAGACTCCCAGGTTTCTATTGAAGGGTAAAGATGCTTCTGACTTCTACTCCTTCAAGCTCTCTTTTGCCTGTGATCGACTGGCTGCACAAAGGGTCCAGAACTGTGCGAGACTTCTTAATCCCCTGTCTGCATGCCTCTCTCTAGAAATGGCAAAGAGCCATCAAGAAGAAAAGAACCTTTGAAGCTTCCTTCTGAAGTTGGATGCAAATGTTTCCGTGGTGATAAAATGCTAAAGAATTGCAAGCGAATCTTATCTAGGATTACCACTTTCCCCATGCTTTTAACAGCTGCACAATGGGCAAAAATTCAACAGGTAGAGCCTCCCCCCCCCCGCAACTTTGTGCTGGCATATGTGACCTCGATGGCAGGGCTCCCTAACATGGTGCCCACCAACACCTATCCTGGTGCCCACTGAGTGTTTTTTTAAAAGTGGGCAGGGCTAGGTGGGTCTCTTGCCCAGCAAGGCTTCTGATTGGCCACTGGAGATTTGAGTGGCAGATTTTTAAAACGGTTGCTTTGGCAGCTCCTGGGGCAGCCATTTTGTGGCTGTGCCCACTATGCTGTGTCAGACTTCCAAAGGTACCTGAAGGCTGAAAAAGATTGGGGACCCCTGTTCTATGGAATTTCTGTCTAGGGGAAAATGGTGATAACTCTTGGCAGTCCATATTTGGTCTATACAATTTGAGAAGATCATTCTCCCCTCTCATTCATTCATTCATTCATTCATTCATTCATTCATTCAATTCAATTCAATTCAATTCAATTCAATTCAATTCAATTTGCATTCTGCCCTCCCCGCAAGTGGGCTCAGGGTGGGCTCCATCGTAACATCACCTGTCTTACCTTTCTTAAGCTACCGGCATAGAAAAGGATGTCAGTGAGATAAATAAATTTCATTGGAAGTAATCCTATCATTTTAATAGGACTACTTTGAGGAAACCAAAGCTTAAAACATGAAGGTCACCTTCAGAATAACTTGAGAGTGGGCAAAGTGCTTGAAGGAGAATCACAGAATCACAGATTTGGAAGGGGCCATACAGGCCATCTAGTCCAACCCCCTGCTCAGTGCAGGATCAGCCTAGAGAGAAATGCTTCTATCTCAGGGATATTATTGAACATGGGACAGTTTGCACTGAAGCTCTCCACTCACCTGGATTGCACATTTGGGAGTGTCTAAATGGGCCCAAAGACTGTGTTCGTCCCCACTGTGTTTGTGGGAGGGGGAATTCAAGAACTTCTGAATGGCTTGCTATGTGCAGGATGGCAGCTTACATCTTTTTGTTGTCATTCAGCATTTTAAAGGGTTCTTTTGGTTGAGTTCTCCACATAACGAGGTCTTGTTTCTCACTAGCATATGGAACATTCAAGGTACGTTAACTTAGAGGCCCAGATGATTCAGCACGAGGTAGTTATTCATGGCTTCCTCTATACAGACACTTCATTTGCCACTTAATTGCACGCGTCCACATCTCAAGCGAAGGGGTACGCAAATTGTGCAATCTTGCTTCCTTTGGGACAAATCTCTGTAAGGTACATCGCAGAGAGATAGCAAAGACTCTGGGCTCGTTTGCACAATACAGAGCTCCTACGTGGCAGATGTTTCCATGTAAAAACCACAACAAAGGTGCATGTGGGAGGTAAGATAGGGCAATCCTCACTGTGTAGATGCAGAGAGAAGCCCTAGCATCATCACATACTCTGGTTTCCATGTGGGCCTCTCATAATATTTATTGGAAATGAAGGACTTTGCACTGGCTCTTAGCCTCAGATTTCAGAAAGGAAGTATAGAGAGTCAGATGCCTCCTGCATCTTCAACCATCTGCATCATATTAGTTTTGCTAAGATAAGAAGGCTCTTTGTGTCATGTTGTTTCTCAGCAGCACACACATACCAGGTAAATTCTGCTGTGATATGTGCCTTGAGGGGAGGGAAGATGGCACAGTACTGCCCGATCTCGTCAGATCTCGGAAGCCAAGCAGGGTCAGCCCTGGTGAGCACTTGGATGGGAGGTCGCTAAGGCTGTCTGGAGAGGAAGGCACAGGCAAACCACCTCTGCTTCTCACTTGCCTTGAAAGCCCCTTACTTTGGTCGCCATAAGTTGGCCGCGACTTGATGGCAATTTATACACACACATATGTGCCTTGAGCACTGTGCCAACCCAATAATTCTTTCAGTATGTGGATACACCAAGAAAGCTCTGATGTAGAGTAGACTCTAGGGACAATGCATATGTTAAAGAGGATCAGGCAGCAGGTAATGTGAAAGACCTCTGCCTGAGACCCTGGAGAGCTGCTGCCAGTCTGAACAGGCACCACAGACCAGAGAACCATAAAACCATAGAGTTGGAAGGGATCTCCAGGGTCATCTAGTCCAACCCACTGCACAGTGCAAGAAATTCACAAATACCTCCCCACCCCACCCCAGTGACCACTGTTCCACACCCAGAAGATGACAAAAAACCTCCAGGATCCCTGGCCAAACTGGCCTAGAGAAAAATTGCTCCCTGACCCCAAAGTGGCGATCAGCATTTCCCTGGACGTGTCAGAAAGGACCACCAGAACCTAGCACTGATGCAACCCTTCCTGCCCTCCCTCTCATGATCTGCCCAAGTTCACACAGTCCGCATTGCTGTCAGATGGCCATCTAGCCTCTGTCTGAAAACCTCCCAAGGAGGAGAGCTCACCACCTTCCGAGGAAGCCTGTTCCACTGAGGAACTGCTCTGACTGTCAGGAAGTTCTTCCTAATGGTCAGCCAAAAACTCTTCTGATTTAATTTCGACCTTGATAGACCGATGGTGTAAGTCAGTACAAAGCAGCTTCGTGTTTGTGTTCATGGGATAAAGTCCTTATAGCTGGCAGAAGTGTGCTGGGAGTTCACCGCTGGGGAACTTAATACCCAGTATATGCAGGCCCCATTTGGATCAGGACTACTGTGTGTGTGGGGGGGGGGGGGGAAGCCTTCCACTCTGAATTGTTTCTTACTGGAAAGGGCCCTGGGGCACTGCTGTTTGCCTTGTTGGTAATTTACTTGTCGCTGTCAGTACATGTTAAGTTTCTCCGACAGGGCACAAAGCAACTTCCCAAGGTTGTCTGAGGTCAGAAAAACAGTAGGGGGCAACAAAGGAATAGGGAGGATGTGGGGACAGGGGGAATAGCACTGCACCAATGGCATCTTCATTGCTTGTCACCACTTGGTGGGGCAGCATGGGAAAGAAATGCCTGCAAAGTTGGCATCACTGGATAAATACCATAGACTCATAGAATCAGGATTCTATGATTCCATGGTATTTGCCCAATGATGCCAACTTTACAATGTCACTTCTGGTGAATGCTTGGAAGTGATACCACATCACTGGCATGACACTGATCAGATGCTCTAGAATCTGGGCCAAGTTTGGCCCAAATCCTACAGCCCTGTATCTACACCAGAAATGTGATGTCACATTCAGAGAGCAAGTCTGGTGTAGTGGTTAGGAGTGCGGACTCTGATCTGGGAGAACCGGGTTTGATTCCACACTCCTCTACATGCAGTTGCTGGCGAGACCTTGGGTCAGTTACAAGTTCTTTCAGAGCTGTTCTCTCAAGAGCAGTCCTCGAAAGAGCACTCTCAGCCCCACCTGCCTCACTGGGTGTCTGCTGTGGGGAGGGGAAGGGAACGGTGATTGTAAGCCACTCTGAGATTCCTTCAGGTAGTGAAGGGCGGGGTATAAATCCAGTCTCCTCCTTCTCTTCTAAATTTATAGTCAGCCTTTCTGCCTTCACTAATATATCCCAATCATGTAGTATTTGAGTCTTTCAGTCTGCAGTTGCACCTAACTTAGCATAGGAGTGGATTGTTCGTTATTTGACTTAATCATCCTTTATGTGTGTGTAAAGTGCTGTCAAGTTGCAGCCGACTTATGGTGGCAAACCCGTAGGGCAGGGGTATCGAACTCATTTGTTACAAGGGCCAGATCTGACATAAATGGGACTTTGTGGGGCTAGGCCATGCATAGGGTTGCCAGGTCCATTCTCGTCCCCTGCGAGGGACTTTGGGGGGCGTTCCCGGAGGGGGACCCGTTTAAGTGCCCACAGCCAGAGGGCCCCACCCGCCCGATCTCCGAGTGGCATCGACACTTGGAGATTGGGTGCGCAGCCTGCAGCTGCCCCTCTTCCACCTCTCTTTCAAGAGAGAAGGGAGAGGGGTTGCTGCGAGTGTTGGGGCTTGGGGGCGGGGCTTCCCCACCGGCCAGCTGGCCAGGCGGCAGGTAGAGCCACCCAAAAAAGTGGGTAACCTCCGCCAAACTGGGGGGTCTGGCAACCCTAACCATGCATGTCACAAATGTAATGCCAGGTTGCGGAGATATAAACTTTATAAAGGATACAGACAAACACAATTAAAGATTTTTTTTAAACTTAAAATACAAACATACTTAAAACTCTTGCAATATTTTGTTTATTTAACAGTCTTTGATAACTGACACCTCCCAAACCTTCCCCCTCTCAAACCTTCCCCCTCCCAAATGATGCCTGCCTAAAATGGAAAGGAGGGGGAATAGTGGGATTTGGCAATGCAATTTTTAAAAAAATCAAGAAAAAGCACCAGGATCACAGCAGAGGCTAAAAATATAAACTAAAAATATAAAATGCTCTGAGCCTAGGAAAATGTGAAATGGCTGGGCATTGCAAGCTTCTCCCCCTCCCCCATCTACTCAGAGTAGCAGTGGCTCTCCAGTGTAATGTCCCCCTTTGGCTGTGAGTTCCCTTGTTAGAGTACTCACTCAGGCAGCCATTCTTAGGTTCATTCAGCAGAGACAAACTGGCTCAAAATATCAACCCTGCATTTGCAAGGAGACTACCCCAGCTAGCAGCAGCTTCAGCTGGCATACAAACACTGGAAAGTGAAACTTCTTGAGGTCCGCTCCATTGGAATCCATTGCAGCACAGACAAAGTTGCAAAGAAAATGTGGAATAGATTTTCCATTAAGGTCTTTGGGCCCAGATAGACTTACTCTGGGACTGGAATGACAGCCACCAGAGTGAAAGCATTCTGGGATTGGAATGAGGGCCCCCAGACTGGAATTCCATTCCCAGAACGCTGCTGCTACTCCCAGGGACTGTCATTCCACTCTGTGCTTTGTCATTCCAGTCCCAGAACACAGATTCTATTGCTAGGGGCCATAGGTGTCAACTACGAGGGGGCTCGAGCCACCCCCGAAATTTCCCGGGGGGGACTGAGCCCTCTGGCAAAATGGAGTGCCCCCTGCCGCGCCTCCCTACTGCACCTCCCCGGACCCTTCCTAGGCCCGCCCACCACCTCTCCCCCCCCACCTGCCTGGCCACTCCTCCCTCTTTCCCGCTCCCTCCCTCCGTCCCTCTCTCCCTCTGTCAGGGGGCCATCTGGGCAAATGGCCAGTGTGATGGCGTCACCAGGAAGTGACGCCATCATGCTGGGCACGTTGCTGGGACGATGGTCTAGCAATTGCCCCGAAACTCTATGGCACCACAGAATTTCAGGGCGATTGCCAGAGCATCGCCCTGGCAATGTGCCCAGCATGATGGTGTCACTTCCAGGTGACGCCATCACGCCGGGCATTTGCCCAGATGGCCCCAGGACGGATGGAGGGAGGGACAGGGAAGGAAGCAGGAATGGCCAGGTGGGGGGGGGGGGGAGAGGTGGCGGCGGTGGGGACATGGTCCCAGCGTGCGCATGCGCAAAGCATGTGCACACATAAGAGGCCCCCCCCCCGGAATTTTAAAACTCTACGCCCCTGCTAGGGACCATCATTCTACTTGGGAGGCTGTCATTCCAGTCCCAGAGTAGTCCATCTGGGTGCAGAGACCTTAATGGAAAAATCCATTCCACGTTTTCTGTGCAACTTTGCAAACCCAGAAGAGCTTCTTACAGAAGCAGGCAAAGACAAGAAGAACTGGGAATTTCTGCAGCTTCCAGCTTCAAAGGCTGAGGGGAGGAGGGGGGAAGAAAAGAGCCCTGGGCCGTATTAAAGCCATGGGCGGGCCAGTTCTGGCCCACGGGCCTCAAGTTTGACACCTTTGCTGTAGGGTTTTCAGGGCAAGAGACTAACAGAGGTGATTTGCCATTGCCTGCCTCTGCATAGCCACCCTGATATTCCTTGGAGGTCTCCCAATCCAAATATTAACCAGGGCTGGCCCTGCTTGGCTTGCAAGATCTGATGAGATCAGGCTAGCCTGGGCCATCTAGATCTCCTCCCTTTATATTAGTGCACAAACATGGCCTTCTGATTCATTGGTGCTTCAGACATTTGTGATCCCACCTCATTCCCATGCTTACGGTTGTTCAGATCTGTGATAATTGGCCTAATCGTAAAGACAGAGGCTTTTATTTTAAAAGTAAAGTTTTCAATCTGGTCATGGTCCGTAGGCTTTCACTGTAGGGTAATTCATCTCCAGTGCTTGGGTTTTTTTAGCTGAGGGTTAAAATAACTGGTGGGGAATGGAAACCTTTCAAGCTGTGATGGTCCTACAGACTGTCTTAGCCCTTAAAATCATAGCGGGAAAAAGCAGCTCTGGAACTTCACAGATTGCCAGCGTGCAGTATGAGAGATCCCAAAGTCCCACAAGGAAATCATAGTGTGAGACCATGAGAAAATGACATGTGAAGTATGTCAGAATGTTGGCCTATATCCTACCACACTGTGCAGCAGAGTTTGAAGCCTTCCGCCAGGCTGATTTAATTCAATAAATTAATAAAATAACTTGCAGGAGAAGCTGCTGTGCCCTCATCATCTGTCACATCGAATGAGACAAAGCCAATCTCTAGGTTTCTAGCTTTTTTTTTTTTTAAAAAAAGAACCACCTTGGCCTTTAAATGGCATCCTAATGTGCAAAACCCACAGTTTTCGTCCATTGGCATGAGGCTAAAGTGACGAAGGGATCCTCGTTTGCTTAATTTCTCCCTGTTAAAGTAACAAGAGGAAGGCTAGATTTGAGTCCGTAAGCACCTTCAAGACCAACAAGATTTCCAGGAGGTGAGTTCTGACTCTCAAAAGCTCATACCCTGGAAATCTCGTTGGTCTTGGGAGAGCTGCTGGACTCTGATCTTTCTCCTCTATGGCAGACCAACACGGCTATCCACCTGAAACTCTTTTCAGGAGAAAGGGTACTCAAACCAGTTGGCGGTCCTAATCCAAGTGGTGGGCAGGTGCCACAAGGCTGCTGACAGCAAAGCCACCATCCCAGGAGGGGTAGGATACAAGGGCTGAAATGGACAGAAATGCGGACAAGTTTATAACTTGTGTGCACTGCAGGGATCTGGGTAGCATTCTATGATAACAAAAGCCAATTTATCCCCCTCATTTGTTTGTTTGTTTGTTTGTTTGGCATTGCAAACTTAACCACCTGGGATGAACCCATCAGTTAATAATCCACTATTACCTATCTTGAGTCCCCATTAAGTTTGCTGTTGACAGGATTCTCCTCCACGTCCGTCAAATCAGTGAAAAGAGAAAGCTTGGAGAACCTTTTGTTTTGGCATAGACAGGAATGAGAAATCAGTCTAAAGGATTATTTATTTATTCTTCTGACTCCTGGAATGTCATAAAGCAGGTGTGAGGAGAATTTCAGATGTTGTGCCGTTGGGTTAGTTATTTCCTTTATGAGAAAAATCCCTGTTTCATGAATTAGGGACACTCATTTCTCTCTCTTTTTCACATGTCCCTTCAAGGTAATTTATTATGAAACTTGAAAGATATCTGGCTGTCCTTGACCAGAGTCAGGGCCTTTTCAGCCCTGGCACCAACTTGGTGGAACTCTCTGCCTAATGACATGTGTGCCCTGTGGAACCTAGTGCAGTTCTGCAGAGCTTGAAAGACAGATATTCCACCAGGCCTGTGGTCTGTCATCAAGCCTGGCCTCTTCCATTTCTCCTTTCCCCCATGGGGGTAGGATACAATCAGTTCTTAATGGCCATCTGAATAGACTTGGAATTGTTACTCATTTATTTGTTTCAAACCTTTATGTTATCAGCATATTTATTCCCAAGGAAGCTTCTATTACCAATAATGAATAAATGTAACGTTAAGATAATACGGCAGTGCAAGAAGCAATAGCGGAACCAAAAGCCATCACAAGGTCTGCCACTAAAAAAAGAATGAAAACAGCAGCAGGAGGAAGCAAGCCCAAATAAATCAACAATCAAAATCAACAAAATGCTGAGAAAATGTTGTTGCCTAGACCCTGAGATCCCATCCCTATTTCTGAAAAAGGAGGCACAAAGAGCAAGGGCTCCACAGTTGATCTTATTAGTTGATGGGCAGGCTATCATGGGAGTATGAGGTATTTTTAAGTACCTTAACCATTGATTGATTGATTGATTGATTGATTGAAACATTTATATCCCGCCTTTCTGCTTGGTTCAAGACAGTTTACAATACTAGTTAAAACATCCCCAGAAAAAACAAAGATCAAATAACAAGCCTGAAATCCCTTCCTGCTTGTTAGTTGTTAGTTTGTTAGTTTCTTCTACACCCCTCTTAGAGCAATTGATTGGATTAAGGCAAAAAGATTTAAACAAGTAGCCAATAGGCTTGCCAGGTGCTTACTGGTTGCCGGGGGGGGGGGGGGGGCTCCAGGATGCTCCCTGGGATCTTCTGGCATCAGTGGTGGAAGTGACATAATCTCGCCAGGCACGTTGTACAGGGGACACTAACATTTGTCCAAAAACTCTATGGTGACCATAGAGGTTTTTAGCCGAATGCTAGAGCATCCCCTGTCCACCAGGCACCTCAGGCACAATGGGGCTCTTCAGGGGGATGGCAACCCTAGGAAACAATCTATAACAGATTCCGCTCATTCCATGCAGTGCAATTGGTCACCAGCCAGGGAGTGACCTTACAGATATTTATATCCAAAAGGGATACAGAGTTGTGAACTCTGAGTTGGGAATTTCTGGAGAATTGGGGGTGCAGCCTGGAGAGGGTGGGGTTTGGGGAAGGGAGGACCTCAGTGGGGTATGATGCCATAGAGTCCATCCTCCAAAGTAGCCATGTTCTCCAGGTGAACTCATCTATATAGTCTGTAGATCAGTTATAATTCTGAGAGCTCTCCAAGCCCCAGCTGGGGGCAGATAACCTTAACCCTGCCCCAGTTCTCCCTGGCCAGTTAGGGTCAGGGTCCAAAGTTGAGGCCAGCAGGGGCCCCCAGGTTCCAAACGGAGGCTAAGACATTTGGAGAATGCACAGTAGCCTGAGAACAAGCAACAAATGGGTGTGACTTCTGGGTGAATCACAAAAGCTGCCCAATGGGGTCACCCACAGATATGGGGGAATATATCTGCTTACTTGGGTGACTCTTCAGGTAAGAAGAAAAATATAACTTTTCAAATTAAACTGAAACAAACAAAAAATTCCAAGGGTTTCCTGAGAGTTCAGAGAGTCTTGGAAGGAGAGATTTTGAGGGGTAAGATAGGATTTCCAAAAAGTTTACCCCCCCCCCCCATGGTTCCTTGTGACTCCCCAGCTTTGTAATACAAAAGTAGCTCAAAAATTAGGAACATTTCCCTGGAGTAAGGAACAGATGGTGGAATGGATAAGAGTGTCGGACTAGTATCTGGGAGACCCAGTTTTGAATCCTCACTTGTACCGTGGAGGCTCACTGGATGACTTCAGGCCAATCACACTCTGGCTGATTTTGCACTGACTTTTCCTTCTGTTGTTTTACGAAACCCACGTTGGAACAGAAATTCCCCTCTGCGTTGCATGCTGGTTTCACTTCCTTTAATTATCAGGTTTTATAGTAGCTTCCACACTCTATGCCACTTTCGAGTTCTTTGATTGTCAGATTTTATTGTCCTTGTTGCATAGATTTATGGCCGTTTTATAGCCGTTCAGGGGTGACTTTTCAGTCAGTACAGCGGCATTGCCCCAAGGTATTTGAATGTGGTTTTGGAGTGAATGCTAGATGCAGAATCAGCCTCTCTCAGCCAGTTTGGTGTAGTGGTTAAGTGCACGGACTCTAATCTGGGAGAACAGGGTTTGATTCCCCACTCCTCCACTTGCACCTGCTGGATGACCTTGGGTCAGTCACAGTTCTTCCAGAGCTGTTCTTGAAAAAAAGCAGTTTCTGTCAGAGCTCTCTCAGCCCCACCTACCTCACAGGGTGTCTGTTGTGGGGAGGGGAAGGGAAAGGAGTTTGTAAGCCACTCTGAGACTCCCTTGGGTAGTGAAGGGCGGGGTATAAATCCAATCTCTTCTTCTTCTAACCTACATCAGAGGGTTGTTATGAGGATAAAATGGAGGACAGAAGATGATGTAAGCCACTTTGGGTCCCCATTGGGAAGAAAGGCAGGATACAAAAGAAGTAAGTAAATAAATAAATGATAGGACAGGTGGGGTCGGGTGGGGTGAGGAAGAAGAGCCATCACAAGTTACACTGATTAGGTAAGGACAGAGACAGAAAACATGGTACTCTGGAAGATCACAAAGCTGCTCGACACAATTGTTCTACAGACCCAATAAGCTTATCAGCCACAAAGGAGTATCACTCCCAAGAGACAAGCTTGCAGATGAGGCCTGCCATGCCACAGGACCAAGGGTCCGTTGGGGCCGGAGCGAGGCGGAGCGAAGCTCCGTCACCTCAGGAGTGGCCACTAGGGCAGCCAGGGGCCGAGTCAGATTCTCTGATCTGATTCGGCCTGCTGCCAAATGCAACTTTAAAAGCAACTGGAGGGGAGGGGGTTTGAGGGAGAGGCTCCAAACTTGCAGGGTAGCTGCTGGAGCCTCTCCTCAAAATACCCACCAAGTTTCAAGAAGATTGGACCAGGGGGTCCAATTCTACGGGCCCCCCAAAAGGTTGCCCCCATTCCCTCCATTGTTCTCTATGGCAGGAAAAAAGTAACACTTTTTCCCACCATAGAGAACAATGGAGAGGATGGGACAACCTGTTTGGGGCCCCGTAGAATTGGACCCCGTGGCCCAATCTTCTTGAAACTTGGTGGGTATTTCGAGGAGAGGCCCCAGCAGCTACCCTGCAAGTTTGGAGCCTCTCGCTCAAGCCCTGTCTCCTCCAGCCCCTCATATACCCCATGAATTTTTGCCATTGATTTCAATGGCCCATAGGGTATAATGGGGCTGAAATTGACATTCCCTTTCTGACACACTTCTGGTGATGTCAGGGGACGTGGCATATGCTAATGAGTTATGCTAATGAGTTATGCTAATGAGCTCCTGCACCTCTTTTTCTACGAAAGGGCCCCTGCACAGGACTGCAGCCGAAAAGAAACCTTGCGATCGCAAGCCAGCCTCATAAGCAAGCTTGGATCCACAAAGACTGAACTATCCCTGATAACTGGGATAAAGAATCGAAGTTAACAAGAGAGCTGGCTTGTTAAGAACTGCAGGATCCATCAGGCGAGTGAGAACGGAGCTTATCTAGACCCAGCACTGACAACAGGAATGCATCTCACTGAAAAGGGGATGAGGTCTAATTTGCTGATAGGAATCCTGAAGACAATTTTCTCTTGGCTGATGTCCGTGTCACTAGAAAGAGGGCACGTAGTATCTAAAGAATCACAAGCAGCCAAATGCAATGGACTTCTGCATCCTCAGATAAGGGCTTGGGATGGGATGCAACAATGGGCTGACCAAGCCAACTTCACAGTTAGTTCAATCATCACCTGAGAGACTGTTGTAGGGATATAATAAGGAGGAGGGTGACATCCCAGCCATGACAGGGCAAGCCACAATTTGCAAAAGCAATTCTGCTGTGTAGTATTGAGCGAAGCCCCTGGAGACTGCCCAGTACCACAGCTTGAACTTTTTGCATAGACATGACGGACAGACAGTCTTTTTCCCCCCCATGTGGTCAGGCATTCCTAGCAAGGGGTAAACAGAAGCCTGTTTGAGCTCTGTATGTTACATACTTATTTTAAACAACACAAGGAACATGGTGGGTTGTAAAGAGAGATTCTGAAAACTTCACCATGACTATGTTCAGCAGGTGAACATACCATTCTGTCCGCTGCTCTCATTCATGTGCCAAGTCTTGGCTTGCCTCTCCTTAAAGCCATCGGACTTGAAAAGCATGTTAAACAGCTTTATAGCTGCACAGTAAGTTTGGTGGTGGTGGTGGTGGAGTTTCGTTTCCTTCTGCCTTGTGACTGCTTTTGTACCTGCACAGCAGCTGCCATTGATTTTACCTCCAGTTCATGCCATGGTGTGACTCTCTAAAACTACAATGCACATGCATGAAGTGCTGCAGATTCGGACAGATCAGCAGCCAATAATATTGAGCAGATGGATACAGATGAACCCCAAGCAGTGAGACATTTGTTTTAGAAAAGTGCGTGCGTGTGTGTATACACACACACACATACACATAAATAGACTGTGTTCATGTTTCAGTTAAAGAATTGGTGGGGGTGCAGGAGGATGTGGCAGTGGTGCTAATGCACACTGTGTGCGTGCCTAGAATGTAACCTGGCAAATAGTCTTGACTCGAGCTGCTTGCAAGCAACACAAGCTGCCTGCTGAACAACACACGAGTAGGGTGCAAGCTGAAACGGTGGATACTTCAGCATCCCTAGTTATAAATCTAAACAAATAGCCCAAAACAGTAAGAGATGAGACAGAAGGGGGCTGTCGACAAGCAGCGGGAGTACATGTGCTTATCCCTGGGCATATCCACACTGTGGCCTTCAAATGGTTTAACAGTCGTTCCTTCTTCCCAGGAAAAACTGGAAATGGTAGTTTCTGTTGGGGCACTAGAGACTCTTAACTGAGGCTCAGTCTAGGTGTTCCAGCTTTTAGTGAGTCAGGTCTGGGTCACACAGGAGCTCTTTTAAAGAACTGCAAGGGCCTGATTCTGCTTGGAATAGTGCACGTGCAACTCCCGAATGGGGCGAATAATGCCCCCTGGGGCTGTTTCAACTCAGAAAAATGGTGAGGGAGGGAAGCCCGATCTACTTTCTGATCCTTTTAGCTGGAGATACTGGAGATTGAACTGGGGACCTTCTGCACACAAAGCAGACGCTTTACCACTGAGCCATGCCCCTTCCCCCCATGAATGTATCCACATATACAGTGCTCACATAGAAGATGCCTACGCTCAAGTGAATTGTGTGTAGCCTGAGGGCAGAGTTTGCTATCATGATCTTGCGTTCTCCCCATGCACGTAAATTCTACCCATTTTCAAACGTCTGCAGACAGCTTAGAATATGAGGGATGGTCTTCCACAGCTGCATTTGCCACATGAACTGCATCGAAATGAATGGGAATTGCACATGAACACCACTCCTATCCATTTCCATAGGAGTTGCTAAAGAGATGCCTAGGTTTGCCAAACTCCAGGGGGGACCTGTAGATCTCCTGGAATTACAATCAATCTCTAGACTACAGAGATCAGTTCCCCTGTGGGAAATGGCTGCTTTGGAAGGTGGATTCTATGGTTTCACATCTCTGCCGAGTTCCCTCCTCTCCTCGAACCCCACCCTCCCTAGGCTTCACCCCAAATCTCCCAAAATTTCTCAACCTAGAGTTGGCAACCCTATCCCTGATACATTGTGGGGGCCCATGTGAAACACATAGGAAGCTTACACTACAAACAAAACAAAGAATGTATAAAGGATCAATGGTAAACATCGGAAAGACTGGTCCGCTTGTTGTCCAACTCTGTCAAATACATTGTGGAGGAAAAAGAATTTGGCTTTAATTATTTTAAACCTCATTACAAGCACATGTTTGAATAACAGTATATAATACATGTTTCCTCATTGTGGGGATTCTAGATTCTCAGCATATGAGATAATAGCCCACCAATGACTCATCTTGACAAATCCCTTGGTATAGTCAGATTCAACACTTTGAATCAAGTATTGAATCTGTTATGCTCGGTAAGAGAAGCTGGCAGGGAAATAAAAAAGCTTCAGTGGAGATAAAGAATTGCATTTCATAACACCTAAGGGAGACTTTTCCACTCTTCAGCCTTGAAAAGGTGGGCCACTGAGAAGGTTGCCAGCTGGCCGGAAAAGAATGGATTTGCTTATCTGTGGCCTTTAACATCTATGTATACCCAGCTTTTCTCCCCAATGGGACCCACACTTGCTTACAACATTGTTCTCTCCCCCTCCATTTTATCCTCACAACAACCCTGTGAGGTAGGCTAGGCTGAGAGAACATGACTGGCCAAAGTCATCCAGCAGGCTTCCATGGCAGAGGAGGTATTGAACCTGGTCTCCCACTTTCTAGTCTGGCTCTCTGATCTAAGCACTGTACCATGCTGTCACTTTTAGGTGGAGGGTGAAATCCATCCTGCTTACTTGTGCTTTTAGTCAAGGGAAACAGGCTCCCCCCCCTTTATTGATGATTATAATTCTAGATTTGTTACATTTGTTTGGAAATTCTTGTTTTACTGCCTTAAATCACTGGTTTTGATAGTTATTATACTAACTGAGCTTGGCCATGACTGTACTTCAGAGTGGTGTTTCCACCAGAAATATGGAAATTGTCCCCTAAAACACAAGCAGGGGATCACCTATTCCTATATGTCCATTTGGGAGGGAGGTTGGTTTATTTATTGCATTCACTGGAGAGCTGAACGTAGGGTTGCCAGCCTCCAGGTAGGGCCTGGAGATCTCCCACTTTTACAACTGATCCCCAGCTGAAAGAGATCAGCTCCCCTGGAGAAAATGGCTGCTTTGAAGGGTGGACTCAATGGCATTGTACCATGCTGAGGCCCCTCCCCTCCCCAAACCCCGCCCTCTCCTGGATCCACCCCCAAAGTCTCCAGGTATTTTCCAACCCAGACCTGGCAACCCTAACTGAACAAGCTTAGTCTTGCTCTTTTCCAGCTATCCATCAATCTCTTTTCCTCCCCTGAAAGGGCTGTACCAGTTCAGAGCCTTCAGGAAAGCCGTATTTGTCCACTGCCATATGGTAAGAGGGCCATCTAAGTTTTTTTTAAAAAACCCTTTATTCTATTGATTGACTGGCTGATATAACTTGCTTTTCTTCCCATTGCACCATACTGGAATCAGCAGATGAAGCTTTCTCCAACAAGATGAGCATGATTATCTGCCAATCTCTGCACGATAGGCAGTTGTTAAAAGTACAGCTACAGAAAGGTGGCTAGACACCATAAAAGTGTACACCAGCCTGAGCATGGAACAACTCAAAGAAACAGTATGAGAGAGCTGGGCCCATAGAATCACCAAGAGTCAGACATGACTGAACGGCTAACAACAACAACCAAGCCAGCCATTATCTTTTTTGGAATTTGATCTCCCTATGTTGGCTCTGTCCAGTTTGACACAAGTGGCTTCCAAAGATTTATTTCTTCACCAAATCAGTTACCAAAGTCAGGTGAGCTTCACAAAAGCCATGCTTACTAGATCAAGGCACAGTGAGATCAGGACTGGCTTCTCTACAAGTTCTGGGGAGTAAAATAAGCTTAACAAAGAGGGAGCAGGGTTTTGTATGGGACTATCAGGACAACCAATCTGGACACAGACAAGCAAGCCTGCAGGAAACTGGACACAGTTTTATTCTTCATCGTAATGGGATTTCCAGAATCCCATCAAGGGCAAGTTAGTGTAGTAAGCAATCTCGTGTGCTGCTAGAGCCTATATCAGCAGGTAGGACAAGAATGTATCACAAAGCTATAAGCTCGACAAAATGAGTCATGTCAAAGAATCTTACAACCAAGAGCTAACCAAAACATTAACAGAATCAGAGGTCTTTAAATGGGTCAGGATCAAGTATAACAAGGAAGAACAGACTCATTCACTGGACTAATGGACAATTGATCTTGGTGCCAGCCCTACAACAGAGACAGAGAAGCCTGTTGTTAATCCCATTCATTGTTCACTCCACTACCATTGCCTTGTATCATTGTAAAAATGATTGGTGGCCATTTTGCTTCCTGTAGAAAAAAGGACAGTAAAGTACTCTTCCATTGCACCTCCATGATGCTTAATAACTTCCTCATTTTTCCCAGCCAACAAAATGGCTGCCTAGAGTTTCCACGGCAACAAAAAGCAGCAACAGGTTTGAAGCACAAGACAAAATGGAGGGTCAAAGGAGACATGGGAAGAACACTGAGGGGATGAGCCAAAGAGACGATATGAAGGATTACACAGGCTGGAAACTACTACTTCTGGGCCATTTGGCAGGAATGGGTACCTAGCAACCATGAAAGGTTTAATGAAGGTAGCTGAAATATAAGGCATGGATAAAGAATGAGTGCTTAGGTGCAGTTTTAATCACGCACACTTCGGTTGTCATTCAACACATGCAAAAAGCTTCAGCCCCAAGACATTTATTCTCTAAAGACTGACCATGGAGAAAAGAACCCAGAAAGGCAAAGGCAAAAGTACAGAGGAACAAATGCGAGTATCCAAGGACACTATTAGTTGACAGTCCTTTCTTTGTTTACCCTCTCCCCAAATGGCCAACAGAGCATCCTTTTGAATCAGAATTCAGATCTTGCTATGGCATGAAAGCTGCCTCAATCATCTTGTTAGATGATCTACACTAGCTGAATGACAAAAGAAGTGTTGTGCCCTTGTTGGTCCTGTTGGACCTCTCAGCAGCCCTTAGTACCATTGACCTTGGGGTTTTCCAAACCCCTTTCCAAACCCCACCCTTCCCTGGCTCTACCCCCCAAACTCCAGAAACTTCCCAATCCTATCCTAAATCCAGCACATTAACACTTAGAGCCGAATAATTACACTGTACTGGCTCTCTGTATAACATGTTCCATACATGTAGCTACAGGGCTATTTTTGGACAGGAACGCACAGGAACGGAGTTCTGGCTGGCTCCTGAGTTGGCCACACCCAGCAGGAACTCATTAGCATAATAGGCCACACCCAACAGCAGAAACTCATTAGGATTGGCTAATGTGGCATGTGGCCTAACATGCAAATTAATTCCTGCTACAAAAAAAGCCCTGGGTTTTGACAACAATCAAGGTAAGCAGAATAAGAAGCAAAAGGTGGGTGTGGCTGGATGACCACTCTTCTGGTAACATGGGGGTGTGGCCTAATATGCTAATAAGCTGTGCTGGCAGTGGTGTGGCCTAATATGCTAATGAGTTCCTGCTGTTGGGTGTGGCCTATTATGCTAACGAGTTCCTGCTGGGCTTTTTCTACAAAAAAGGCCCTGTGTAGCTACAAATATAGACTTTACTCATTTGGGTCATTACCTGTGAGTAAAGAATGAACAAGCAAGTTGAAACACTAGGGTAGACATGTATGCCTTTAGGCCTCAGTTTAAATTCAGGGTTATAGACATAGTGAAGGAAAGCAGATGATCCTTTCTGCCATATGGGACCAGATTTGTCAGGTGCTCTGGATTGTTTCATCAACTGAAAGTGCTGGAACACAGAATAAGCATAACATATGAAATCATGTTTTGCTCTGGGTCTGTGGCTTAAATAAGATATGCTGATGACACAGGGTGTCCATTAATTCACAAACCCAGCCCCCAACTATTAACGCGATCTTTGGGCAGTGTATTTCAACGCTGGGACCTCAGATTTGAGAAGCTTACTGAACAACTCGGTTCACTTGGTAGCATCGACACTGTTGTCACTCTTTGCCATCCCATCAGTCCTTGGGTTTATCATCTGCAGCGATTTCCTATTTTCTTCCAGATGGTTGGCAAAGATATTGAATAGCATCGGGTCAAGAATTGATGCTTGTGCAACATTTCCATTTAATGATAATTTTCCTGTTAACAATTACATTTGGGAACCAGCTGCCCAATTTCTAATTCATTTGACTTGTGTTCTTATTGATCTTTGTGCAGTTCCAGGCTCTCCTCCTCCCTCATACTAAATCAAATATCGCATAGAAATCTTAAGCGTATGATGTCAATAAAGGGTGTTTTTATAAACACTTGTCATTGTCTGAACTTTGTTTAGCCCAAACAGGCACATTTTCATTAGTGGCATCCCTTCCATGTATTCAGCATTACTCTGTTGTAACCATGTGCAGCTGCCTTATACTGAGCCAGACCCTTGGTTTCTCAAGGTCAGTATTCTCTGTTCTGATGGGCAGCAGCTGTCCAGGGATTCAGGTGGAGAGCTTTCACAGCATCAGCTACCTGACCCTTTTAATGGGAGATGCTGGGGATTGAACCTGGGACCTTCTGCATGCCAAGCAGATGTTCTATCGCTGAGCTATGGCTTTTCCCCTCCTAACTATCCATTGTCATGGCTGTAAAAAAGTTTTGGTGGGTTTATACTACCTATCAAGATCTCATGGGCAAGATTTTTTTTACATATTAACTTCCATACTATAAATTAGTCCCCAAACTGCTTCCTGCAGTGTTTCCTTTGGCTCCACAGGAAAGAGAGAGAGAGAGATGAGGCTGTGTGGCCGGGAACTAACTGTGATTTGGCTCTTCCCCTCTCATGATGACTTCTGCTGATAGTTATTCCAGCTGGTCATTACGTTACCATCCTTACATCTAATAGTAAACTGTGTGGCTTGTCCCAATCATGAAAGCAGCAAAATCAAGTGTTTACATGTATGCAGGGTAGGGGGGAGCGACTTCATTCATTATCCAAAAGAAGACGAAGAAAAAAATATTGATGAGAACTTAACATGCCCTCCGTCCATTGAGAATTCTTGAATGCTGGAGGGGAATATTTGGATTTCCTATATTTATTCCTTACCCCATGATCCCTTGGGATTTCAGCTTCTTATATTATTATTATTGTTATTCAGTTTATACACCGCACAAGTGGGCTCAGGGAAGCTTACAACATAAAATCCATAAAACTATAAAAACAGTTAAACCAATAAAACAGTCGATGGCACAGTGGACAATATCAACAAACCCTGTGCCTTGTATCAGGTGAATATAGGTAAACTGAAAAGTGATTCTTGAATTTGCTTCCATTTTCTCCCCCCCCCCCCCATCCTAATTACATTGCAGGCAATTATTCTGAATTGTAAATCACTTCAGATGCAGTAGCAGAAAGGTGAAATGTAAACAGAAAGAGAGAGAGAGAGAGATGGGGAGACAAATAAAGTTGCTCAAGGCAATTGGGAATAATGTAGACTAAAAGAAAGTAGTTCGCAAAGCTCAATAAGGTCAAAAGTGTTTAAACGGAGAGCTGCTTCAGATGATCTGTTTGTTGACCCATGTGACAAGGCGAACATCCATGATCACAGGCTTGTCATGTAAGCAGTTCCAGTGCTGGAACCAATGCTGTGCAGTAGTGTCAATACTTTGATTCAGACAGGGGCGATCTGGGTTCAGATCCCAAGTTTGTGATTAAGTTTACTAGTTGACCTTAAACCAGTCACTCATTGTCTCAGCCTCAGCTCCATCACAGGGTTGCTGAGGGTGAGATGCAAGGGGGATAGCTTAGCCACCTACTTGCCCCAAGCCCCTTGGAGGAAGGGCAGAATAAAAACCCAGTAATGAGTAAATCACAGTGGCAGCATCTGGTAGATCTCAAGGGTGCTACTGGACTTAAATTTAGCTCTTCTGCTACAGACCAACATGGCTACCCGATGAAACTAGCAGCAGTGTGAGGATTAAAGGTAAAAGAGTTTTAAGATTGTAGCATAAACATGAGCTGATAGTTCGGATCACAACATTGCATTTACCAGACAGCCTCAGACTTGGCATTCTTTGTCTCAGTCTTTCTGCCTGCTTGATGGGTAGGATTGCCAGGTCCTACCTTTAGCTGGGGTGGGGGAGTCCCGGCCCCTCTCTGGGACTTTTTCAGCGCATGTGCAATGACATCACCCAGAGGTGACGTCATCACGTTGGGAACGTTGGGGGCGGGACCACTATCATTTGAGGGGAAACCATAGAGTTTCCCCTCAAATGATAGAGCGCCGCCCCTCAACGTGCCTGGCACGACATCATCAGGCCAGGCATGTCGCTGCGATCCCGGCACTTTGGGGGTGGGGTTCCCCAATCCAGGCCGGCGGGTAAGGGCCCGTCAAGGGGGCAAACCCCTGCCCCCCCAGGGGACCTGGCAACCCTATTGATGGGTATAATAATATCAACCTACCTTAGCTCACATTATATGAATTATTGGGAAGTAAAGTACTTCAAGCACTTAGGGACAGTGTTCCATAATAATGGTTTTGAGACCAATACCTTAGAGCAGGGGTGGGCAATTGTTTTGGCTCGGGGGCCACTTTGTGGGAGCGGAGGTTAGCGGAGGGCCGCACCTTTTAAAATGATTGCATTCGTTAGTTAACTTTGCATTTCAGAAAAGGTATAAATTGTATCCTAAAAATCAATAAATATAAATTAAATAAAATAGTGGTAGTTTTATTTAATTTATTTATTGTGCTAATTTTATATCATCTATAGCTGCAAGCACGTTTAATTTTAGAATCAGTTTAATGAGACAAATGTACCCTATCACACTTTTCTACAATTTTTTTGAAATCAGGAGTGAGATTGCTTGTTGAGATTCTCATCACAGCCTGCAAGTTAATGTCTGTCAAAGAGCATCTATATTTACTTTTGTTAATCTTCATGTCTTGGCGGGCTGCAAAAAACTCTGTGGCGGGCCGCATGTGGCCCGTGGGCCGCCATTTGCCCATCCCTGCCTTAGAGACCAACAAGATTTTGGGGTTATAAGCTTTGAAGAGTCAAAGATCCCTTAATCAGAGCTCTCTATCTGACAAAAGGGAGTTTTGACTCACCAGAGCTTCTACCCCAAAAAACTTTTCAGTCTCAAAGGTGCCATGGGACTCGAGTCCAGCTGTTCTACTGCAGACCAATGAGGTTATTCTCTGGAACTGTAATATTGTGTGTCATTGTAGCACCAGATTTCACACTGGTTGCTGCTGACTTACCTTAATGAAATGGCAGAATTAGATTAGATTGCCTGGTACTTTGAAACCAGCAGGACAAAAAGGAGACCCAGAGAAAGAAAATGACATTTGTTTACAGACTTTCCCCCCTTACCTCCCATGAGGAAGAGAAGTCCTGCCACATACTGCATAAGGCCTCGATCCCAGCAGCAGCCCAGCACCCCAATAATCCATCCAAAGAGGATGATGGCTACAGCCATGCCCATGAAACCAGCTGTCATTCTGCGCAAGTCTGTAAAAAAAGAGAGAACAGGATGCATGTTTGGTGTTAGTGTAAAGATTTCCATTTGTATGGATCATCAGTAACCTGTAGAACGGAAAATTCATTTCACACGTATGGTATTCTGATATTCATACACTGGTCTATAGCTGTTGGTTCTAAAAAAAATAAAAAGATACAAAATCTGCCTGGGTGTTCTCTCAAGTTTCTAGTTAGACAGAGATCTTTATTAGAAGGGGGAAAATTAAAAGGGCAGCTATTACTCAGCAACATAAAATGCTAATTTATGGTAGCTATTTCACAGCGGTAATTCTTCACCTGCGAACTTTAGCATGTCAACCTTTTATTTTATTTTATTAGATTTGTATCCCACCCTCTTCACATGGCAGGCTCAACCACACCTCATCATCCTTGGTAGGAAGCTACAGACATGACCTCCATGCCCAAGATACCCACTGAACACATTTTCCTCAGTATTCAGCAATATTATGAATTTTAACCCCTAAGATACCTCATTTGTCGGGAGGGAGGAGGCATGGTATAGCCCCATCTCACCAGATCTCCAGAGGAGGCAAATTGGCCAATTCAGCCAACAAAGCCAAGTTCAGATGATAAATACAGGCATGTGGGGTGGCGGGGGAGAGCAGAACTGCAGCTCCAACCATGACATGTTCAGCCAATGCTCTTTACAGAGTCTACTAACATACAACGATTGAAGAACTTTACAAAAACAGAGTAATTAATAACACCCATGTACAATTTTGAATTTCAGGTCTGCTTCTGTGATTCTGCTCCACCCTGTCTTCATCTTCAGTATACCCTGTTCTGTATCTGAAGAGGGCTTAGATTACACCCAGACTGAGGTACAGCGCAATACAGATCACAGCTAGACAGAGGTACAGCGTATACACCTAAGCCAGCTTGCCTGGCAAGGCAGGATAGAAATACTAAAAATAAATAAATAATACATACATACATACACCTGAGGGTATGAAGCCAGTGTGATTTTACTGTTCAAACAACACTGCCAGAAACCCTTGCAGGGCAATCACATGAAGAATCACATAAAAAGAGTCCATGACATCAATACTTGCCCACAAGTGTCACAGCATGGTAGGATGAACACACATGAACACGTGAAGCTGCCTTATACTGAATTAGACAATCAGTCCATCGAGAGCAGTATTATCTGCACAGATAGGCTGCAACTCTCCAGGGTCTCAGGCTGAGGTCTTTCATACCATCTACTATCTGATCCTTTTAACTGGAGAGGCCAAGGATTGAACCTGGGACCTTCTGCATGCAAAGGAGAGACTCTTTCACTAAGCCACAGCCCTTTCCCAGTGCGGTAGTAGTGCTGCAGAGAGAGGTCAGGGCTCATTTCATAGCAGGAGCTCCTCTGCATATTAGGCCACCTCCCCCCCCCCCCCGATGTAGCCAATCTTCCAAGAGCTTACAGTAGCCCTTGTAAGAAGAGCTCTGTAAGCTCTTGGAGGATTGGCTACATTAGGGGTGTGTGGCCTAATTTGCAAAGGAGCTCCTGCTACGAAATGAGCCCTGACTGGCACTACCATTGGTTTGTTTCAAATCAATAGAGGCATAGGAGGGGCCAAATTACAATGGCTCATATAATGTTGCAGGGTGAGTATGACTGTGTACCAGGCAGGATCAGGGCTGTGAAAAAGCTCTGTGTTTGTAAATTTTTTAGAAAATTACTAGATATACAAAGAACAAACCAAAACCAAAACTTAGTGTTCCGTTGGTGATCATCTTCTATCCTTTTTCTGCTGAGGACACCACTTAACAAGGGCTGCGGTGTGAAAAAGGAACTGTACCCTAGATGTCTGAACATCTCTTGCTTGTCTGATGCTGTCTGTCAGGAATTTCCCCCATTGCAACTTGCACAGAAATGGTAGTGCTAAGGGTAAGTCTACTCAGAGTGATTGTTCCAATTGGGAAATTGTTATGTGTGCAACAGCCCATTGCTGAATCAGCACACCCTACAGCTATATAAGAAGAACAAAACCGTAGAAAAGAAGAGTCCCTCTGCTAACATTGCCTTGGAGCTGATCAAACTCCAATGCAGTTCGATCAGCACTTCTTATTTTCAATTGAAGACAGACATTCGGGGGCAACTAAAGCCAGGGGAACAGGACAGGTCCCCTATAGGAATACAGACACAGAGCGGGTCTGTGGCATGGTCCAGACACTCACATGGCAGCTTTCTAATGGAAAAAGGAAGTGAATGGCTCTTGGTTCAGTTCAGTCTTCTGCTTTCAAACAGCTTTGGGGGTATGATATACCCCCAAACCACTGACAACAAATGCAGACATTCCCCTATATACCTACACCGGAGGACATTTTACTTACTGAAGAAAAAAAGATGGCAGTAAAGTACCCTCCCAATGCAACTACAAGATGCTTAACGACAACTTCATTTCCCCAACCAACAAAATGGCTACCTAGAGTTTCCATGGCAATGGAGGCAGTAACACGGGTGAAGCAAAAGACAAAATGGAGGGTCAAAGAAGACCCGGGGATAACAACAGGATGAGCCAAAGAGATAATATGAAGGATTACACAGCTGCCCAACAGCCTGCAAAGTATGAGAGCATACCTGGCAACCATGAAAAATTTAATGAAATTGAAATATGAGGCAAGGATCATATGAGGCAAGGATAGAGAATGAGGTGCAGTTTTAACCACACACACTCTTGTTGTCATTCAACACACACTCACAAAAGCTTCTGCCCAAGAAATTTTTCTCTACAGACGGACCATGGAGAAAGAACACAGAAAGGCAAAGGCACAAGTGCTGAGAAGTGGAGATGAGTACACAAGGACTCCATTACACGGCAATCCTTTCTTTGTTCAGTTCTCCCAAAATGGCTGACATAACATGATATCTTTAAGGAGGCCAATTTTTGTGCCTTCATACGTTCAACAATGAAACAGGTAGTTGTCTTTTTATTAATTATGTCTGTACTATTAAAATAAGCCTACTATGTGCCTTCAAAAATTTATTGTATGTAAATGTGCTGATGATTCTCTGTGAATGTCAATTTTGGCTGATCTGATTGCAACAAATAAAGATTGATTAACAGAGGACCGTAGACATAGGCAGGCAGGTATGAATTAATACATGTGGTGTCTACAGTGTACAGGCATCCTCCAGGGTACATGCAGAGAAATTCAGGTGTCTGTCCCAAACAGCTTCCAATTAAGAAGCTGAGCGATGG
This sequence comes from Lepidodactylus listeri, assembly GCA_029233225.1. Taxonomy (NCBI): domain Eukaryota; kingdom Metazoa; phylum Chordata; class Lepidosauria; order Squamata; family Gekkonidae; genus Lepidodactylus; species Lepidodactylus listeri. The sequence continues at coordinate 28,985,773 of JARCFY010000008.1, forward strand.
GTTACAGCAAAGGGAGGGAGAGAAATGGAGGAGATAAACAGGCAAATATTCAGAACTGATGTTCTTGGTGTGCCCTTCTTCCTCCCACAGAATATTATGCTGGACCAACCTGAAAGTAATCACATAAAGCATTTAGAATAGTTGGTTTGATGAATGGGCTGCTAAGGAAAAAGGTAAAGATGGAAATATGAGATCTCCATGTTATCACCAGGCTCTGCTCAAACCTCCTGCAGGCTGTGGCATTAAATACTTTAAATTAAGTATTTTCAATGATACATTGCTATTCTAATTTTCTCTCCCTCTCTTTCTCTCTCTCTCTTTCTCTCTCTTTGCTGAAGAACATATATTAATAAGGCAGGTAGCCCACAGTAGGAGGAAAAAAGGACGGGAAAACATAGAAAGATATTAACTACAGGAAGAAAGTGATCTTTTTTCACAGAGATTTTTTTTTTAATTTCGAAGTTTACTCTTCTATTAACATTTAAATTGAAAGCCCCGGCCTCCAAGCAGCACGTGAGAAATCTGTATTTAAATCGATGCCATTGAAAAGTGAGAAGAAACGTATAGCAATATGGAAGCCATCTCCGTTTACTTTGAAAAGGACTTGTCCTATAAATGATTGGATTTCTTTTGTTCATAAAAGAGAGATGAAATTAGAAGTATATTAAAATCAATGTGGAATAACGTTTAAGGGAAGGAGTTCCAGGAGATCATTTAATTGCCAGGGTCTCTAGTGTTGGTATTTGAAGACAGGATTATCCTGGGAATGAGGCCTTTACTGTTCTTTTAAAGGAAGCAATATTGTGTGTTAAACCAGGGCTGAACTGAAGAGCACTCTCCTGCTGATGCTTATGGCAATAAATACCACACAACAAAAACATCAGAAATGCCTGGAGACATCGGACCAATAGTGGATCAGAATGGGAATGCACATAAGCAGCAGCACAGAGGCCAAAGTCTCCACATGCTGCCCCCCCCCCCCCCCCCGTAATATATGCAGAAGTGCACTGCCTCTGAAATATATTCAGAAGTACACTGCCTTTGTAGCCCTTCCCCAATAATATATTCAGAAGTACACTGCCTCCACCTATTTTAACTAGGGCTTCCCACCCCCCGGTGGGAATGACAGGCGAGGGATCCCCCACCCCAAGCTCCTGTTGCCCGCCTCCACACCAAGCAGCGATGGAGGGAAAAGGGTGGGGAGGTAACATGGGCATGATGACATCACTTCTGGTGCAAAGTTCCAAAGTTTGGGGCCATGACCAAGAACGGTGTTTCTTGGGTTACCACCTAAGAAGGGGGGGATCAGAAGCAGGGTCTTCAAACATGACCAGAGTTGATGGATATGTTCATACAGGAGAAGGCTGCCCTTAAGGCATGCTGGCCCCAAGCCATACAGAGCTTTACAGATCAATACCAGCATCTTGAACTGGGCCCAGAAGCAAATTGGGAGCCAGTGTAGATGGAACAAGACTGTGGTGATATGATCCCTTATGACTCACTCTAGTCAGCATTCTGGCCCCAGCATTCTGTACCACCTGTAGATTCTGGACTGTCTTCAAGGGCAGCCCCAGATAGAGTATATTGCAATAATCTAATCTAGATGCTACCAGGCATGCACCACAGTGGCAAAAATCTCCCCCTGTTTAGGAAGGGATGTAACTGGCTCACTAGTCAAAGCTGCTGAAAGGCAGCCATGGCCCTCACTGGCACTTTCCTGTCCAACTGGAGGCCCAGGTCCAGGCGTACCCCCAAGCTATGAACCACTTCTTTAGGGGAAGTGCAACCCAGTGAGAACAGGAGATACCCCATTCTCTGGGTCAAACCTTCCCCCTAACAGTAGCACCTCCATTTTATTGGGATTAAGTTTCAGTTTGTTAGCTCTCATACCTGTTCATAGTTTCCATAGCCTTCCTGGGATCTGTTGGAAGTATGAGATTGAGCTAAGTGTCCATCTGCACAATGTTTCTGGATATTTCTAGAGCTATTTTTCACCACTTCCGGGCATCCTGGACGTGACATGGTGGTGCAGACAACATTGCCATTTTTGCTCTTTTTCTTCCCACCACTTGGAGCAGTGGCAGGTAACTAGAGACCTATCTCTGGATGACCTCTCCCAGCAGCTTTATGTATATGATGAAAAGCATGGGGGACAAGATGGAAGCCTGCAGAGCCCTGTAGGCCAAATGTTAAGAGGCAGAGCAGAAGTCCGCCAGTCCCACACTCTTAGAATGTGAGACTGACATGCCCAAGGATGTGGTCCAAGACCATAATAGAATCTGAGTCTTGCTCCAAATTCAGAATACTAACCATTTATCTGCAGAGGGTCTCACTGAGATTTAAGGTTGTAGGGCTATACACTCTGCAAATAGCTTTCATTCCACCTACCCTGACACAATTACCTCAGTGCTTCTGAAATGCTTCCAAAACACCGCATGAATGACAGTGGGTAGGCTTTTCATCCAGGTGGAACATGGTCCTTGGCTTATTCTTAGGGATGAAAAGGGATGCTTGAACGATGAGATCATAAAGCTTTCCGCCTGCTCTCTGTTATTCTTGTTTCTGGTCTTATGGAAACCTGTGTCCTGTGATCACTAATTAACTAGCATATTCTATATAGCATGCCACTACCCCTATCAGTGGTTGGAGTAAGGCAGTGGTATGGGGATAGAAAGCAAGCAACATAGCAATAGATTTGGAAATGCCTGGACAGCTACTTCTAGTTTTAAAAAAATTCCGAAGGCTTGTCCTATGAGATTACTTGATCTACGTTTTCCAACTGTTTCCCCACAATCATGAGACTTGGCATCCTGAAACTGAGAGTTTGACACACAAAGGTCTCTTCTGAGGATTCATGAGAATGAAAAAGTATTTGAGTTAGCAGGCAAGTCCTCCATCTTGTATGTGTCTCCTGATATTTGCCTTCTTCCTGTCTCTGGCAGCTTTCTGCCAAGCTGTTCACAATGACTCACCTGCCATTTCCTCACTACCAGCTTTGATGGCTTACATTTCCTCCTCATCGATGGTTAAAAAGGGAAGGGCAACGAGGGAGTTCCTGCTTCCTTAGAGGGGCGCCATTTCTCAGCCCTCTGCTTTAGAATCTCCTTAGACATTTTTTTATTCCAAGCGGTGAAATTGTCTCCTATGAAAACCACACAGGGTTAACAAAAGGACACCTGTGTGTGGTGTCTGCTCTAATTCCACTACACAATGGGCTTCATCTCCGTTGGGAAATCCCCCAGGGGACTCCACGTATTAATAGTCATTTCCTTTCTCCAGCCCCTGCTGTCTGATTTTTCAATAGCATTCTTATGAAAGGGGGGGGGGGACAGGAGACATGCACTTTGTTGCCATGCATTGAATTACCCACAACCTAGAGGGCTTTGGATGCCATTTCAGGAAATAGATCCAGGGGAACGGGATGCCTCGGGGGAGCTCGTAATGGACTCGGATGTCTTCCACCTCTAGGTCAGTGATTAGAATGTAGGTCAGACTGAATGCTGAGAGCCCAGGGCAATGCACGCTCCACAGTCTTTACCTCTGGGATCACTGTAGAGCTCTTAATTTAACGAGAGCCTAATCCAGAGTTGGACAGACTCTGAAGGGAGGTACCGCACAGAGAATAGTGTCTCTGTGGTACATTGATGACAGAACAATAGGGTATGAGAAAGAGACAGAGTGGATAAAATGGAGAAGAGGAGAGCGCTGTAAGTTGCTTTGTGTTCCCATTGGAGAGAAGAGTGGGGCAGAAATGAAGCAGATAAGTATATAAATGGGCTGTTATTGTGCTGTGCACAGGGTTGTCGGTTCCACTGGACACCAGTAGGTGTGGACAGGTAGGGTGGGGAAGTAGGGTGGACAGAGATTTGGGGGTGGAGCCTGGGAGGGGCAGTACCTCAGTGAGGCATAATGCCATAGCGTCCACCCTCCAAAGAATCCATTTTCTCCAGGGGAACTAATCTCTGCAGTCTGGAGCTGAGCTGGAATTCCAGGGAATTCCCAGGTCCCACCTGGAGGCTGGTACTCCTAGCTGTGCATTTCTGTACCCCGACCTCACATCACTATCAATGGAAGCGGGGGCCAGGAGAGCTGTGACCAGTCATCTCTGTGGTTCTTGCCACGTTGAGTTCAGCCTTTTTGGACAGGCTGTTGTTTATTTTATTGCTGCCATTTGATGGGAGCGGGAGCATGCAGTGATGGGGGTTTTACAGGCAACAATACCTTACTTAATCCCAAGATCAGGGCCCTGTGGGACCTTTTACAGTTCTGCAGGGCCTGCAGGACGGAGCTCTTCCACCAGGCTTTTACTTATGAGCCGCCACCATCACTAGCAACAACTGTAACAATTGCAGAGCCTGGCTTCCAGTTAGTTACTGACAGCCTGTGCGCACTGAGTATATTTGAGTAAGATCAATAAGCTGGAAATGAACAACGTATGGAATGCACCCATGGGGTAACGCCACTGTTATAACATTAGAGCAACATCACTAGCACTTTGTTTTAATGAATTGTTTTAATGTTTAAGGTGACTTTGATGGTTTTAATATGTATTTTAGTTTGTGTAAGTTGCCCTGAGCCTGCTTTGGTGGGATAGGACGGGATATAAATTAGAAAATAAATAAATAAATATAAAATAAATATTCTCATGCACTCCCCATTTCTTCAAGTGTCAAGACATTCTAAAGACAGCACTAGATGGGCTGATTCCCTTCCAAGGAGAGAAAACTCTGGAGATTTCAAGGTGCCGGTATTTTTTTTTTTTTGCTTTAGTTACGAAGATACAGGAAGAGCACAGCTGGAGGTAAAGAAACACTCCTCCAAGGCAGCAAAGCTACTTTACTGCAACAGATCTTCAGAGACATCCTGCACAGCAAGGGACTTCAGCTAACTGGGGTTGCCAACTCTGGGCTGGGAAATTCCTGAAGAATTGGGGGGTGGAGGAACCTCAGCAGGGTGTAATGCCCCACCCATCCTCCAAAACAGCCATTTTCTCCAGGGGAACTGATCTGTGTAGTCTGGAGAGCAGTAATAATTCTGAGATCTCTCCAGGCCCCACCTGGAGACTAGCAGCCCTGTAACTCACAGCTGTCTCTTTCTGCCTCTTCTCAGACTTAAAGTTGCTGTTTCTTCATTCACACGCACATAGACCTACCCCTCTCCCTAAGCTTGTGTGTGTGTGTGGGGGGGGGTGTCACTTCCTCCAACTCTTATGGATACTAAGCAAAACTCACAGGACCATCTCTTAACCATCAGCACTGATTGAGGAACATTAACATCCTTTTTGTCATAGGTTTTATTCCAGCTTGTGCTACTTAGCCCAAGCACATGGTGATAGATTCATTCACTCAGTTAGACAGAAAACCCACACCATGTTTTCTAGGCACACCAATTTTTTTGCGTCATCAAGTCACAGCTGACTTATGGTGCCCCCAATAAGGTTTTTGAGGCAAGAAATGAACAGAGGTGGTTGGCCATCACCTGCCTCTGCATAGTGAACCTGAACTTCCTTGGTGGTCTCCCATCCAACTACTAACCAGGGCTGATCCTGCTTAGCTTCCGAGATCTGATGAGACTGAACTAGATGGGGCTACCCAGGTCAGGACACATAAAAACATAGAACAATTGACAGCCGTATTTACTGGCAAAAATGAGTGCTGACTCCCAGAAGCTTATGCTGGAATAAATGATGTTAGTCTTTAAGGTGCCTCCCAAATCCTGTTTTAGGAATACAGCTATTTCCCAATGCATTTGCGGGAACATCAAATGTGAATATCGTACATATGTTGTACATAGCAAATATCTCAAATTGTTTGATTTTCTGGGATAACCAGTCAGCTGTCACCAAATTTTTGGATGTGCACAATGGCAATGTAACCCAGAGGGGAACATAGCTCCAAGTGGTCAGCCGTGTTGGTCTGAAACAGTAGAACAAATTTAGAGTCCAGTGGCACCTTTAAGACCAACAAAGGTTTATTCAAGGTACTTAGTGAGAGAATCACCCAGCCTCCTCATTTTAACTATGAGAAACTGATTGTGTTGCTTTTTTGTTTTTTAAGTAGCCACTCTATAGCCAGAGACTGAAACACCCCCTATTTTGTGCATTTTCCCTTTGTGAAATGCTTACATTTGTATGCCTTTCTCCTCTTGTGTAGAGACTTCCAATCTGGCCAAAGTAAACCGCTGGTATATGCTATATTAGAGGATGTAGCAGAAAATGGAATGAGCTAATAACAGTATAGAGTGAGAGGCAATCAGGTGCAAACCTACCCATCACTTCGAAGGCACTGGGAATTTGGGGGCTGAGCACAGTTGCCTAATGCTACTTACTTAATTTAAAAAATTTGCCACCTCGTAGCATGAGAAAGGTTTCTTCCTCTTACCCAGAGATGCCAGTACTCAAAACTACTCGGGCACACAGTCCCTGCTCTGGAAGCCCTACCCCAACCCCGAGACTACACTGGCTGCCTGGAATGACCAAGTTGTGAGGACAACTTGACCATGGAGGCTCAGTGAGTGGCCTTGGGCCCATTACACTCTCTTAGCCTAACCTACCCCACAAGGTTGTTTTTGTGAGAATAGACTAGAGGACAGGAGAAAGGTATGATAAGCTGCTTTGGATACCCATTATGGAGAAAAGCGGAATATAAATATGAAATAAAAAATAAAAAATAAAATAAAATAGGCACATGTTCTCAGTGGAGCCTAACTCAAAACCAGGTTGCTCGTATGGGCACATACAACCAAGCTGGACATCAAGGTAGCCTATCTTCTTCCTAGAAAAACTGCATCTTGTGGCCTGGATTATGCAAATTAAATAAATGTGTATATATTTGCCTATTTTTGCATAACATAGTCTGTGTCTTCTAGTTATGGGGAGGAGCAAAGGACATCACAGGGCAATGGAACTCCATTTCCTGATCTCTTTCTCTCCTACTGACTCAAGTGGCTTGCAACGTTTGCCATCAGTATATTAGGTGCTAGTAATTTGCTTTTAAAAAAAAAGAAGGCAATTGTAATTTTCAACATGCTGAATTATGTGCCAAAAGTAAATTTTATAGTTGCCTGGTGTGAATATTCATTGTTTGGCTGATCTACAATTGTGGTGTTGTGCTAGTAAAACCTTGATGTGTGTGTGTATTTATGCGTACAGCATGGCCCAAAAGTACATATGATACACTTTGGGCCCCTTGGAAGAATATCATGTAGATCTGTCCTCTGCTTTAGAGCCTAAGGCTGTATCTCAGAAAGACAGCTGAGCCGACTCCACATACACATCCAATCCCAAGAAGAAACCAAGGCCTATTATGCATGGGTATTCCCCCTCGCTTTCACCATGCGTGTCTGTCAGGTTTTCTTTGTTGTTCTGCATTTATTTTCATCCCTTCAGTGTTCAGTTCGCTTTCTGGTCGCTGTGGGGGTTTAATCTCCAGCATCTCCAGTTAAAAAGGATTAGGAAATTAGGTGATGTGAAAGACCTCTGCCTAAGACCCTTGAGAGATATGGCCAATCTAAGCAGACAATACTGAACTTGATGGACTGATGCTCTGATTCCACAGAAGGCAGCTTCATGTGCAGGGCTTTTTTTATAGAAAAAGCCCAGCAGGAACTCATTAGCATAATAGGCCACACCCAACAGCAGAAACTCATTAGCATATTAGGCCACACTCCTGACAGCGCAGCTCTCTTCCAGGACTGGCTTCCCCAGGTGCCCCAGGGCTTGCGGGGCGCATAGGGAACCCGAGGGGGGGGAGGCAGTTTAAACTGCCTTCCCTCCCTGGATCAGATAGGCTTCCTCAGGTGCCCACGACTTGTGAAGTGCCTGGGGAAGCTGGGGGGGGGGGGGGAGGCTGTAGGCATGGCCAACTCAGAAGCCAGCCGGAACTCTGTTCCTGTGCATTCCTGCCCAAAAATAGCCCTGTAATCATGTGTATTGTATTCTGGGTTATTTAGGTGGAGGGGCCATGCCTCAATGGTAGAGCATCTCTTTGGCATGCAGAAGGTACTAAGGTTCGGTTCCCCATTATCTCCAGTGTGCATGAGGGTACAGAAGTCCAGTTTGCATCAACACCACTGCACACAAGGAGAAGGGCACAGGTTTTTCCCATGCACCAGCAAGCTGCTATTTGCCCCATGCTCCTCCCAGGAATCAAGTTCTGAGCAAGGAGCTCCCAGACCACACCTGTCAACTGGATTTGGGAATGCACCTGAGAAAAGTATATCATGTGGTTATGCCCTTAAAAAAGTATAACTGGACAAGGGTCACACAGTGACTTCACAGCAGAGGGGGGAGTTGAACCCTGGTCTCCATGGCCCTAGTCCAGCACTAACCACCACATCACACAGGTTACCATTCTCACACTGCCACCCCTTTTCTTACTGCTGCTGGAGCATGATTATTTCTTCCTCGTCATCTTCACTGTTTATAAGCTCTGTAGTGCAGAAAGGGTCCCCGGTGCTACATTTGACTTGCCCAGATTTTTAGATCTTTATAGTTCTTCCACCAGTGGTTCCTTAATTGCCCAGAGCCACAAAATGGAGTTGTTGTTCTATTACGAGCTCGGCGCACCAAGAACTGTAGCATCTGCCACCCTCTCTCCTTTCCCCTTAATGTGGGTAAACAGACCATCTCTCCTTACCGTCTCCTGATTAAGATGGAAATTTACCGATTTGATCCCATTCCTGCTTTCTGCACATCAATTTCCCCTTGCTGAAGTACCAGCTCACCTCCCTCTCTGCATGCACGAATGCAGGACTGCAGAAGGAAATGACACTCACCTCCTCTGTACCATCTTTCATTCCGGGCTGGTTCATTACTATGCAAACAGCGGTCTTCCCTGAATGTATAGGTGTCAAGAAAAGAAATGCATGGGGAGAAACAGGTGCCAAGGAAATGGATTTCCCTTTGCCCTCCACCACTCCCCATCTCCAAAACCCAATCATTTCCCTGTTAATGCACCCTCGGAGTACTGCATGGTGCTAACCTTTTCGCAATCTAATGCCAATGCCATTTTGATCATCCCAAGTAAGGGGCTGCCGAAAAGCAGAAGGAACATTAAAAAACCTCCTGTAACTTGGTAAATGCTAGGATGACAGCCAAAGCAGCAACAGGGGAAGAAAGTCAGGAGGGAGACACAACCACCTAAACCAGCAGTCATGGGCAGGGGCGGGGGGGGGGGGGAGGAGAATCCCAGCACAGATGTTGCAGACAGAGAAAATGAAAAGCATGCCTCATCCTACACAGCCAGATGAGCCTCAGCAAATGCCCTAGGCTGCCAACGAGTCTAGCCTGAGATGCCCTTCCCATGTGTATTGTTGGCAAACCTACACCGGGGGGGGGGGGGGGGAATAAGCAGGAGCTCTGATGGCGCCTTAAAGAGCAGCAACTTTTTATTCTAACACAGACTTCTGTGACTCTGAGTCCACTTTGTCATATCCACAAGATGGGTCCTTGCCTGGCAGACAGACACACAATCAAATACACACACATTTCCTGAAATGTTAAATAATGGCACCAAAACCTGTATTTTGTGTCATTCCATGACCTTCGACTTGGTTCTTTCTCACTTTGCTTTTGGGGGAGGGGCCATGGTTCAATTGTACAGCATCTGCTTTGCATGCGGAGGGTCCCAGGTTCAATCCCTGGCATCTCCAGTTTATACGAGCAGGTAGGAGGTGATGTGAAAGACCTCTGTCTGAGGCACTGGAGAGCTGCTGCCAGTCTGAGTAGTCAATACTGATCTTGATGGACTGACGGTCCAGTATAAGGCAGCTTCAGTTGTTGTGCTTATAACCTCACATACATACATACATACATACATACATACATACATACATTCATACATGCATACATTCACATATATAAATACATTCTAGAATTTAAAAACCTGTTACCTTTGCTGATACAAAAAAAGTGGCTGAAGTCACATGTGACTCCTGTCCATGTCTGCTGCATCAGACAGTCCCTCTGGAATTTTTACAAGAAGGGGGGGGGGGGGAGCATGAACACAACACATGCTGTTGCAACCCTTTGCTTTGGATTCACACACTGAGCACTGAAATAGCAATGGTGTTCTCTATCAGTATCAAGGGACAAGACAGATTCATTGCTGCATGGACAAACATTCCCACTAAAGGACATCTCTCCAAAACCTGTATGTATAATACTCCCAAATGGAGGTAGAGTTGCCAGCTCTGGCTTAAGAAGTTTCTGGAGATTTGGAGGTGGTGCCTGGGGAGGGCAGAGTTTGGGGGAGGGAGGGAGCTCCACGGGGACCTGATGCCATACAGTCCACTCTCCAGAACTGCCACTTCCTCCAGGGGAGGGGAAGTGGTCTCCAGAGATCTCCAGGAAAATTCTCCAGGCTCCATCTTGAGGCTGGCAGCGCTAAACTAAGGCTAATTGTCATGAAGTTAGGAAACTGAAAAGGAAATCTCCCCCCCCCCCCCGGGTTTTCCCAGCATTTCAAGATCATTTATCTGGAACAAAACTCTTAGCACGTAAGCACAGCATTTCCCTACTACTACCTGCTGGTAATGCAACTTCAGGATCACAGGTAAGGCAACTTTGAGCTCTTTACCCTGTGATCTAAGGGGACTGCCTTTTAAGAAACTACAGCTCAGAACAGACATTCAAAGCAAACCAGATCTTGACAGCCAACCATCCCACCGGTTATTTAAACCCAGTATCTGAATTCTAGTCTTCCCCATCTTTGCAGCTCTTGAAGGGCCTCTTTACATGTTCCAAATTCCTTGTGTTTGTTAAGCGATGACAAGGGGCTTTGAAGCAGAGACTCGATGGGAATTTTTTTCCACCTCCCAGACTCCCACGTGAGCCTTTTCTCCTTGCAAAGGGGGGTACGCAGGCAGGATCAATGGATGCCTTCCCCTCCGCATTTCCCCCCTCTTCCTTCAAGTATCACAGGAAGCAGCTATTCGCTCTGTTTGCAAAATCGCATGGCTTATGTGGCTGTATGCAAGTTTTGCCACAGAGCCACCAAGGGCAGCTCCGGGTGGCCCTTTCAGGAGGAGACAGCAGGGTGGATGAGGGGAAGGCAGCTGCCATGTCTGCCTGGGTACCCCAGCCAGGAGGATAAAAGGACACGTCTGTCTCAGGCTACCAAATCTGGCTTTGGGAATATGTGGTGATTTGAGGGTGGACCCTGGGAAAGTAGGATTTAGGAATGGGAGGAATGCAGCCCACCTCCAAAGCAGCCATTTTTTTCCAGGAGAAGTGGAATAAATGCTTTAAATAAATAAACAATCAATAAAGAAGTGATTTATGTGGTCTGGAGATCAGTTAAGAACATAAGAACATAAGAGAAGCCAATGTTGGATCAGGCCAGTGGCCCATCCAGTCCAACACTCTTGTCACACAGTGGCCAAAAACACCAGGTGCCCTCAGAAGGTCCAGCAGTGGGGACAGGAAGCCCTCCCACTGTTCCCCCCCCCCCCCCAAACACCAAGAATACAGAGCATCACTTGTCCCAGACTGAGAGTTCCTATCTATACTTTGTGGCTAGTAGCCACTGATGGACTTCTGCTCCATATGTTTATCTAATTCCCTCTTGAAGCCGTCCATGCTCCTGTGGCAGTGAATTCCATGTGTTAATCACTCTGGGTGAAGAAGTACTTCCTTTTATCTGTTCTAACCCGACTGCTCAGCAATTTCATGGAGTGAATTTCATCAAGTCGTGATTCCAGGAGATCTCCAGGCCCCATCTGGAGGCTGGCAAACCTGCCTGAGTCTGGGAGGCCCACAACTCCCACTGAATGTCTGATTCAAAGTCCTCCATACCTGAGATCCTAGAGAGCTGCTGCCAGTGAGGGTATACAATACTGATCTTGCTAGGGCAATGCTTTGACCCAGTCAAAGGTAGCTCTGTGTGTTCATGAGTGTTTGCAAAACAAGTCGCCATGGCCAAAGAATGGTCACATGGGATTACCATACAGGTGACATGTCAGAAATGGTGGTGTGAATCAGCCATTCATTTGAACTGGTGAACCAACCAAAACAACTCTTTGAGTAGATTCAGGTGAAGCAACAGAACAAAGTCTGAGCCCAGTGGCACCTTTTAGTTTTTGTGTGCATGCACACTTCTTCAGATACATTCCTCTTCTGAAGAAGTGCGCATGCATGAATAATTGGAAGAACAGATTATGGGAACATTTTCTTCTAGAAAAAATAGACTCACAGAACACTGCTATAGTCACAGGTGGTCAGCTACGCACATTCCAAGCTATCTGATTCCCATTGGGCGCATACTTGTCTAATGGAGACTTTCTCCCCAATAAACGCTATTACTAACACATTTTGTATTTTTGAATCTTCTTCTAGCTTCCTTCATTTTGTTTCAATATGCCTTGTTTCTTGTGCAAGTTCTGAATACCTCCACCACTTTGTGCAAATGTTCATTTCTGTATTGTATAGAAAATAATGAAGAGTTTAAATAAGAAGTGTGCATGCCCACAAAAGCTTATACCCAGAATTAAACATCATTGGTCTTGAAGGTGCCTCTTGACTCAGGCTTGGTTCTACCTCTCCGAGTAGTTTTCCTCTGGGCCAGACTGGATTACTTCACTACTCGGTACACAAGTTTGCAAGTGTCTCCACCAGAGCAAATCCATTTTACAACCATGTTTCAGTTGTGTTTGCATCACTCTGGCTTTTGCTGATGCATCAAGACACTTGGTTCTTTCCAAAAACACAGTGATGGGATCTAACTTGGCATGTGGTTTTCACTGATCTTGTAAGCTAAGCCAGGTGGCACTGAGCAGGTAGTGTCCCCATGCGGAACCTGGACCTCATTTCTTGGGACAGACCAGGCTGCCTCCCAGGCTTAGCTTTATAACTGACAAAAAAAAAACCCAGGATGAAACACAAAGATGCCTCCCATGTCACTTTAAAAAGACGAGGACACACTTTTGGACATTGAATTCATGTCCGAAGATGCACAGAATGTGAAGCTGACAGGCTCGTACAAATCTAGTTTGCAAGAGAAGCGGCGCAGATTCTCAGTTCTGCCTCCAGGAAGAGTGGGCCTGACACATTCAGGGGGGACATCCCATTCTCCTCTCCTCCGCTGGTGCCTTTAGCCCCTGCTGTGAGATCCCTCTTTCCCACCGGCCAGATGGTGCAGGGCTAGAGTTGGAACAGAACTCACACCAGGCATTCTTTCCGCTTCAGTCACCCCCACAATCAACTGAATAGCAGTCAGGGTGGGGTAGGGGGGTTAGAGCTGAAACCTCATCCTGAGGGCTTTCTAGTCTTAGCCGCTGCATCACTGCCAGCTGGATGATCATGTGGAAGGGGACTGCAGGGGACGCTTTATGTCTGGCAGACTTTCTGCTCCGAATCCAGGAGCCCCCCCCATCACCCTCCTGTAGGGTGGGAGGTCTGGAACAGAAAGTTCATAGGACACGCATTCCACTCCAAACTGTCTGCCCCGACTCACCAACCACTGGGTCCAGCCAGGTTGCCCTTGAGACCTTGCAACATTCTTAAGATCTCATTTGCATTTTTTTTGAGAGCCGGCATGGTGTAGTGGTTAAGAGTGGTGGACTCTAATCTGGAGAACTAGGTTCAATTCTGCAGCCCTCCAGATGAAACCAGCTGGGTGACCTTGGGTCAGTCACAGCTCTCAGAGCTCCCTCAGCGCCCCCCCCCCCAATAAGTCTAGCTTGCCACCTAGTGGTGCATAATGCTAAAAGAGTTAGAATTTAAAGCTGCCAGACAATCTTTGGATCTCCTGGCTATACACAATGGTGTACAATATCATCATCATCATGAGGATTGCTCTTATTTGTGCATGGCCCCATTGTACTGAGTTTTTTGACCTACACTCTAGGTCCTTGTTCAGAATTAAACCTATAGATGTAGGCTCAATTGGTGTTAACATTCGGGAGAACCAAGTCTTGTACACACACAAGAAGCATCAATAACAAATTGTATGAAATTAAACAGAGGCCATTCTGAGGCTAACTGTGGCCACCTTCACCAAAATAGCTGCTTCAGGGAAGCACTAACTATCACGAGGACCACAGATATTAATTCTTTTTGCCCAGATGATCACAGTCTTTTCCCCATGTAAAGCTGATGGGTGGCGCATTTATTCTAGCAACTCTCAGTTCAGTGAGCGCTACTTTCTACATTACCTCTAAAGCAGTAAATACAAGAAGCATGCACTATTGAAAGCCTAGTATTTACTTACTTCTGCATTATGTGCAACCTGACCCTGAGTCACTCCCTCACCTGACATGCCTTGTTGTGTCCCACAGCTCTGGAAATCTTGTGTCACCACTTCTGTCTAGCCCTGTGTGCTGACATTCTCTATAGGCCGCAATCTCAACATGCAGCTTCAGTATCAAAACAAGGGTGCTGCAGGATCAGATCGGTGGCTCAACTAGTCCAGTATCCTGTACTACACACTGGCCAACCAGTTCTCATGGAGGACCAACAAACAGAGCCAAAAAGCCAAAACCTTCCCCACCCCAATGTTTCCACTTGCCACTGGTCAGTGCTCCCACTAAGCTGAGTCAGTGTGCGCCAGCTCAGTTTTTTAGCCTCCGGCTCACACATTTTTGTCTCAGATCAGGAAGGATGGCTCCAGAGCAAACTAATTTATGCAGCAGCCAAATTGCTCGCTCACAACTTTAATGCCAGTAGCTCACAAAGTAGAATCTTTGCTCACAAGACTCCACAGCTTAGAGGGAACATTGCCACTGGTGCTCAAAATGTTTTTGCTGTGTCTGGATATGGAGGCTCCATAGCCGTAACTGAGGCAACATTTGCACATGCCAGAGAATGAAGTGGTAAATTTGTTGAAGTGGTTGAACACCATTTTAGATTGCACATGGAGGATTCCAGCTTTGAATAATCCTTCAGAGAGAGAGAAAAGCTATACGGACAGATCTCTAGCACAGCAGGAAGATAAGCTCCTACCCACCCACCCCGTTGTTCAGTTTACTGGTCTTCTTTGCAGAGGGAGTTTTTAATAGAAGGGAGCCATTACATAAGAACATAAGAACATAAGAGAAGCCGTCACTACCCCCTATGGCAGTGAATTCCACGTGTTAATCACTCTTTGGGTAAAGAAGTACTTCCTTTTATCTGTTCTAACCCGACTGCTCAGCAATTTCATGGAGTGCCCACGAGTTCTTGTATTGCGAGAAAAGGAGAAAAGGACTTCTTTCTCTACCTGCTCTATCCCATGGATAATCTTATAGACCTCGATCATTTCACCCCTCAGCCAATGTTTCTCCAAGCTAAAGAGCCCCAAGCACTTCAACCTTTCTTCATAGGGAAAGTATTCCAACCCTTTTATCATTTTAGTTGCCCTTTTCTGCACTTTTTCCAATGCTATAATATTTTTTCTGAGGTCTGGTGACCAGAACTGTACACAGTTCTCCAAATGAGGTCGCACCATCGATTTATACAGGGGCATTATGATACTGGCTGATTTGTTTTCTATTCCCTTTCTAATAACCCCCAGCATAGCATTGGCCTTTTTCATTGCAGTCACACACTATCTCAACATTTTCATTGAGTTATCTACTATGACTCCAAGATCTCTCTCTTGGTCAGTCTCCCCCAGTTTGGACCCCATCAACGTGTATTTATAGTTAGGATTTTTGACTCCAATGTGCATCACTTTGCACTTGGCCACATTAAACCCCATTTGCCACGTTGATGCCCACTCGCCCATCCTCGACAGATCCCTTTGGAGTGCCTCATAATCCTCCCTGGTTCTCACCACCCTGAACAACTTTGTGTCATCTGCAAATTTAGCCACTTCACTGCTTACTCCCAATTCCAAATCATTAATAAACAAATTTAAAAGCATTGGACTGAGTACTGATCCCTGCGGTACCCCACTGCTTACCTCCCTCCGCTGAGAAAATTGCCCATTAATACTCACTCTCTGATTCCTTTTAATTAGCCAGTTTTTGATCCACAAAAGGACTTGTCCTTTTATCCCATGACTTACTTAGGAGCCTTTGATGAGGAAGTTTATCAAAAGCTTTCTGGAAGTCAAGGTAAACAACATCTATTGGGTCCCCCGTGTCCACATGTTTGTTCACTCCCTCAAAGAACACTAACAGGTTAGTGAGACAAGATCTTCCCTTACAGAACCCATGCTGAGTCTTCCTCAATAGATTTTGTTCATCAATGTGTCTACTAATTTTTTCCTTAATAACAGTTTCCACCAACTTACCCGGTATCGACGTCAGACTGACTGGCCTGTAATTTCCCGGATCTCCTCTGGAACCCTTTTAAAAGATAGAAGTGACATTCGCTACCTTCCAGTCCTCAGGAATGGAGGCCGATTTTAAAGAAAGATTACATATTTTTGTCAGGAGATCCACAAGTTCACATTTGAGTTCTTTCAGAACTCTCGGATGTAAGCCATCTAGGCCCGGTGATTTATTTGTTTTTAAGTTGTCTATCAGACGTAGGACTTCTTCTCTTGTCACTTCAATCTGACTTAGGTTTTTCAACCCCCCTCCCGAAATCAGTGGTTCTGGAGTGGGCAGGCACTTCTCATCTTCCACAGTGAAGACAGAGGCAAAAAATGCATTTAGCTTCTCAGCCATTTCCTTATCATCCTTCACTACACATTTTACCCCTTGGTCATCCAAGGGCCCCAATGCTTCCCTGGCTGGTTTCCTTCTTCTAATGTACTTGAAGAAAGTTTTATTGTTGGTCTTTATGTTTTTTGCTATATGCTCCTCATATTCCCTTTTTGCCAGCCTGATCACAGATTTGCATTTTATTTGCCACAGCCTGTGTTTCCTTTTATCAGCCTCACTGAGACTAGCTTTCCACTGCTTAAAGGAATCCTTCTTACCTTTTACAGCTTCCATTACTTTGTTTGTTAACCATGCAGGCTTTATTCTATACCTATTTGTGCCTTTCCTAACCCATTCTAAAAGGTGAGCCTCAGTCCTACCAGTAAAACATGTGTTAATCAGGTCTAAGACCAAATACAGCACAGGGCCAAGTCAAGGCAAGATCTAAATAAATCCATGGACCATGGGTTTGTCAATGGCCACCAGCTAGAAGTGACCAGATGCTGGTGCTAACAGGGAGGGACCTCCTATAGACCACTCTCTCACCATGGCTGGAAACAGGATTACTGGACTAAGTCATACTTGGTCTGATTCAGCAAGGCCACTTTTATGCTTAAGGATCAGTAAGAGAGGGCAGCAGGCTTTAAAAGCCTTAGAACCCAAGAACCCACTCTGGTCTGCAGGGACTGACTGGGATGTTAAACCTGTCCTGGGACAACCCGAGTCAGTTGGCCCCTGTGGTGGTTTCCGGTGGTGTTGTAAGAACTGTTCAGCCCAGCTTGCTCCTGACCACCAGTGACTCTCCAGATCAGCAGTCCATCAGGAACATTCTCAGCCAGTTAAAGGGTCAGTCCCCCCACTGGCCTGGTTTTGGAGACCTTGCAAAGCTGTCCTGTTCAGCAGGGTTTCTGATAAAGGTTGAGACTTCTGTTTGATGGGGTTTGGAGGTGGTGGGGAGTTGTAAACAGGGATGTCAGACTAGTCCTGTTTTAATGATCACAGCATCCTAAATGTTTTGAACATTGCTGATTGTAAGCTGCTTTGGGACACCATGGATGGTGAAAAAGACAGGATCTAAAAAAGTAAATAAAGAAACAAATGAGGATCCATGTTGGGTCAGGTGAAAGGTCCATCTAGTCTGCATTCTTTTTCACACAGTGGTCAGCCACAGACTCCTGAAAGACCCACAAACAGGACACAGAAGCAGTGGGGGCCCCAGTTATGGTTGCCAGCCTCCAGGTGGTACAAAAACACAACACTGAGGCTGTAGTACTGTGTAAAGATAGTCTTATTGAAAATTTGCAGTATATAAACAACTAACATCTCAGCTAGCATGTATTCATACAAATTCAATATAGTCCACACAGGACTCCTTAGATAAATTCCAACTTCCAAAAATTTCAAATACAAATCAGTAGATAGAATACAGCCAAGTTCTTTTCCAAACTTCAAAAACAATTCAGTACATTAGAATACAGCCAAGTTCTTTTCCTGTACAGCCAAAGTCTTCTCTAGAGTGGTCAGTGGTGACGAATGCCTAGGTTCTCTTCGTTTCAGTTTTCCTTTCTTCAAGCCACTTTCCAGAAGAACCTGCCAAGTTCACAAAACCTCCTACTGACTAATGCATAGCAATCTACTAAACTTCTAGTTGACTTGGAATGCAGGTGGTGGCTGGAGATCTCCTGGGATTACAACTGATCTCCAGGCAACAGAGATCAGTTCACTTGGAGAAAATGGCTGCTTTGGAAGGTTGACTCTATGGCATTATACCCCACTGAAGTCCCTCTCCTCCTGAAACCCCACTCTCCTCAGGCTCCCCCCCCCCCCCAATTTTTTCCAGGTATTTTCCAACACGGCACTGACAACCCTCCCCTCAGCACTGATATTCAGAGTGCTACTCCTGTTAGAATACAGGTTGCATTTAGTCATCATGGCTAATGGCCATTGTTGGACCTGTCCTCCATGAATTTGTCCTACTCAACAACTGGTTAACACTAGTGCCCTTGAAGTAGAGTCCCCAGTTTCACCTCAGGCGATTAGACCCGAGAACTGATGTTGCTCCTCCTGGAACGCTGGCTAAGTGTGTTTCAAATCTCAACTGCATTCAAGTCTGAATCTGTATAACCCCGCTTGGAAAAGGAACTGAGGACAAAACATTATGCTTGAACAAAATTGTTGTGGCAAAGAACAATGAAGGATAAATGCAGCCCCACTGTGACGAAAACTAGCTTATGATTGAGGAACCCGGTTAACCAGTTTTGCATTCAGATCGCTCGATGAGGGATTAGCAGAGAAAAATCTCATCAAGAAAAAGGCACTGTAGCTAACAGAGCACAAACTTTGCATGCTGAAGGTCCCAGGTTTGGTTCATGGCATCTCCATTTAAAAGAACTTAGGAGCAGGGCTGTACAAAATCTTTGAGAACCCCTGCTGGGCACAGTAACACTGAGCTGTATGGAGGGACTATTCATCTGACTCCATATAAAACAGTCTTAACCCCAAGAGCCCAGAGCACTGGTGCCCTGGATCAGCAGCCTGCCTTTACCTGGGAAAGCAAGGACTCCCCAGGGGAAGTAGGCCCATCAACAAGCCCCAGCACTGCTGAAGCTAGGGTTCCCAACCTCCAGGAGGGGCATGGAGATCTCATAAAATAGAATCATAGGATCACAGAGTTGGGAGGGGCCATACAGGCCATCTAGTCCAACCACCTGCTCAATGCAGGATCAGCCTAGAGCATCCCTGACAGATGCTTGTCCAGATGCTGCTTCAAGACTGCCAGTGAGGGGGAGCTCACTACCTCCCTAGGCAGCTGATTCCACTGTTGCACGACTCTGACTGTCAAAAAGGTTTTCCTAATATCCAGCCGGTACCTTCCCGTCCTTAATTTAAACCCATTCTTGTGAGTCCTATCCTCTGCTGCCAACAGGAACAGCTCCCTACCCTCCTCTAAGTGACAGCCCTTCAAATACTTAAAGAGAGCAACCATGTCCCCCCTCAACCTCCTCCTCTCCAGACTGAACATTCCCAAGTCCCTCAGAAGCCTTTCCTCCTAGGCTTGGTCTCCAGGCCCCCAATCATTCTCATCACTCTCCTCTGCACCCACTCCATTCTGTCCACATCCTTTTTGAAGTGAGGCCCCCAGAACTGCACACAATACTCCCGGTGTGTCCTGACCAATGCAGTGTACAGTGGGACTATGACATCTCCTGGTATTACAATAAATCTCCAGACTTGAGAGATCAGTTCCCTTGAAGGAAATGGCTGCTTTAGAGGGTAGATTCTATGGTGGACTCTATGGCCCTACTGAGGTCCCTCCCCTCCCCAAACCCTCCCCTCCCCAGGTTCCATCCCCCAAGTCTCCAGGTATTTCCCAACTCACAGCTGGCAATCCTACCCGGGGCTGACAGCCCAAGCTGCACACCCTGTGGAGCTCGTGCCGAAGATTCTCCAGCCAGGAAGAGCTCAGCCAGCCAACATGGACACACCATTCATCCAAACGGCTGAGCCCAAGGTCAGCACCACATTGGATGAGCTCAGTTCCCCATTGTCAGCATGGCACAGAGGAGGGGCACCTGGCATCAGTCTGGTTTGGGCAGCCTCGCAGCCACAGTCTCTGCAAGTCATAAGCATGGTGAGGGAGGGGGAGGTGAGCCCGCTAAAACCAGCCAGATCTTGCAGCCTGGGGAAGCCTGGAAGGAGGAAAGGGGGAAGAAGAGCCTTCCTGGGGCCTCTTTGGACCACCCAGGTCTGATCAGTGGCCCCTTAAGGGAAGTCAAGGGGAAGGAGCAGTAGGCCAGGCAACCTAGGCAGCGGAGCTGTTGGCCCCCAAACCTGCCACTCCCCAGGGCCAGGTCAAGGGAGAGGAAAGACTGGCAGGACCTGGAGATGTCCCTCACCCAGGAAATCAATCATTTACAAGGCATGCCCTTGATCAGCTGGTGGGTGTTTGAGCATCCCAAGCAGCAGTTCCCATCTTAACAAGCTGCCAAACAAAGCTGTTCCATAAGAGCTCCCAGCTGAGCTGGTGGGTCTCCATGGCCCACCTGAGGGTTGTGACCCGTGGGTGAAGATAGGGCTGCCAGGTCTCCCTCTTTGGCGAGAAGCCTCCCACCAGCAGCCCTGCCACCACTCACTGGACTGGTGTTGAGAAATGGAGCAACTAGTGTCACAACCAACACCATGATGTCACTGCCAGGTTGCACCAGAAGTGACATCATGACATTTGCATGACACTGAAAAGGTCTCTACAATATTCTGCTGGCTGCTAGCCATGGGCTGGCAAACCTAAGACAACAGGTTGCCACCTTGTTCTGGGATGGGGAGGGACACTGGCGACACAATGACATCACTTCCGGAAGTGACATCATCACATTGGCAACATCGGGGCAACAGTTTGCTTTCTGGGCAAAACTCCATGGTAAAAATGGCTACAAACCATACAATTTTGCCCCCCAAATAGAGTGTCAATGACGTTGCGGAGGGACATCTTGGGGCGGGGTTTTCCCTGCTGGCTACCGGTGGGCAGAAGCCTGCAAAAGTGGGGGATCCCCCACCCCTCCTGAGGACTAGCAAGCCTAAGTCCACTGCCTTAGCAGACCACTATTAAACTGAAAACAGTGAGTATCAGCTGAGTCACAGTGCTGCAAAGCAGCCATAAAGCAACTGCTGAAACTGCAGCAAAGCACATTAGACATCACAAAGACAGGGGCATTAGAGAGCCTGGGCTGGCCACTGTTCTCCACTGAGCATGACCATGTGGAGCATCTGGAGAGAAACAGCACAAGTCTTATTTGTTCTAGTTCCTAATTTATTTCTGATAGCAAAAGGGTTGTGCAAGACTGGCAGTTGTCATCCCAGATGCCTACCCTATGCGCACTGAGCACTCTGATGCATGTGGATGAGGATGAAATGGGCGCTGCAGGAGTAGGGTGGAAAAGCACTCTCCGACTGACGCCCGTGTGTCCTTTACAGAGGTTGGGGCTGCGCAACACGGGATAAATCGGTGGATGCAAAATGAGCCTGGGCCTGGTTTAGCGACATAAAGATGCAGAGTGTTAATTAAGGGACTTGTGATTTGCCAATGAAAGCACAGCAGGGCATCTCTCGGCCTGATCAAAGGCTCTACTTTCTGATGGGATCTTGAGTGCATGAGCCATGAAATTGCTGTTCAAAAAAAAAATAACCGAAGAAAAGAATGCACAGTACAAGGAAGGAGCGGGAAGCATGCCTGGGGACGGCCTCCTTGGAAGACATCTGCAGTGGGGGGACTGGCCTCACAAGAATGCTGGAGCAGGATTGCAGCCGAGATGGAAATCACCAACATCTCACCTCATGAATATGTAGCCTCCTGAGGACTGTCCTTGAGGATGACGGGAAGGAGGAGGTGATTGACTGTGCCACCCTAAGCAGAGCTACACCCTTTTAAGCTCATTGACTTCAATGGACTCAAACCCATGAAGCTGCCTCACTGAATCCGACTGATGGTCCACCAAGGTCAGTATTGACTACTCAGACTGGCAGCAGCTCTCTAGGGTGTTAGACAGAAGTCTTTCACACCACCTGCTGCCAGATCCTTTAACTGGAGACACACAGGATTAAACCTGGGACCTTCTGCATGCCATGAAGATGCTTTACCGTCTGCCCCTCCCACGAAGGGTATGATGCTGTTTCAGATGGCACTGAATGGATGCTGTACACAGAAATAAGACTTTGTTTTATGTGGGAAGGGGGGGGAGGGTGTTGCCAGATTATCAGTTTGGGCTGCTTGTACCACAGCCTTGAGGTGTTCTGGTTAATTCTCAGAATTCTCCATGTGATGCTGTCCCCAAATCCTGAGCAAGAAAGCCAGTGCTAAAAAAATGTTCTTGATCAAATCAAGCCTGAACTCTCCCTAGAAGCTAAAACTGAGGTTATCATACTTGGGTCACATTATGAGAAGACAAGAGTCACTGGAAAAGGTAATAATGCTGGGGAAAGTGGAAGGCGGCAGGAAAAGAGGAAGACCCAACACAAGGTGGCTTGACTCGATCAAAGAAGCCACAGTCAAGATCTGAGCAAGGCTGTTAACAACAGGACATGTATTGATGGCCTAACTGGATAGAACAAGTACCTTATTGAAACAAGATGCTGGACTAGATGGACCATTGGTCTGATGTAGTAGGGCTCATTCAGTGCATCATAGTATGCAGAAGTCAATGGCCTTAGAAGGGTGCAACTCTTCCTAGGATAGATTCAGGTGGGTAGCCTTGTTGGTCTGAAGCAACAGAACAAAGTTTGAGTCCAGTGGCGCCTTTAAGACCAACAAAGTTTAATTTTGGGTATACGCTTTCATGGGTGAGCACACAAAAGTTTATCCTCAGAATCTGCCTTGGATGACACTGTTATATCATGCTTTCTTTTTAAAACTAGTCCTTAACATGGACATACTTACATATATGCCATCAAGTCACAACCAATTTATGGCAAGCCCAGCAATGAGTGTTCAAGATAAGTGAGAAGCAGAGGTGGTTTGCCACTGTCTTCCTCTGCAGAGCCTTCCTTGTTGGTCGCCCATCCAAGTACCAACCTTGCATAGCTTCCAAGATCTGATGAGATTGGGCCATACCATGCCACTTAATCCTTCCCTTAATTCTCCCATTTATCCCATCTGTATCTTCTTTGCCCTCTTCAGCCTTGACCTCTTCAGCCTCCCTTGCTTCCGAGCATACCCAAGGAAGTTTGAACCTGCTTGCTTGTATTTACAGCATTCCACATTTAATACAGGATCTCCACTTGGCTCTGCTCTTTCCCCTCCATAATGGTCTTCTTCCAGTAGCTTAGCAACATTGTGTACCAAGCAAGTCAGATTCCATTTTTATTGACATCATCCATCTTGGAAGCTGGTGCATGAAACAGAAAATAAACAAACACACAAGCATTTGAATTCCAGGCTCCACTTATGGAAAGCAGTGCGCCAAATAGGGGGGGAGGGAGGCTCCCAAACTGTACAGAAATTGATGTGGCTTTCAAGCATATCTAACAGTGTGCATCACGTAAGGCCTCCGAGACTTTTAAAAGTCACAGTGTGAAACAAAACATGCAAATCTGGTTCAAGCCAGCTGCGGAATGGCGTTGTATTTATGTTGTTTTGTATTAATGCGTCTATTCTTTAAGAAAAAAAAATATCTCAGCAGAAATAGGGAGTGGTTGAGTCAGCGGAGAAAAGTTTCCATTCCGGGCCATGTGCAGCATGTGAGTTGTTTTTTTTCTGAATGCACAAACCAGGTTGCAAAGAGATGTTTAAAGGGCCCCTTCACACATTAGGTTTTTAGGTGTACAACTGAGTTTCTTTTAAAAGTATATACCTAAAACCAATGTTCCCTCTAAGCTGTGGAGTCTTATAAGCAAAAATTCTACTTTGTGAGCTATGGGTATCAAAGTTGTGAGGGAGTGATTTCGCTACTGCATAAATTAGTTTACCCTGGAGCCATCCTTCCTGAGCCAAGACAAAAATGTGTGAGCTGGAGGCTAAAAAGCTGAGCTAGCTCACACTAACTCAGTTTAGCAGGAACACTGCCAAAATCTGCCAGGTATTTGAGCTGAGATTGGTGTTGGTTCCGTGGGGATAAAGGGAAGTGGAGTTCTGCCCACCGGCCCTGCCTTGGCCGATCTTGTGTGCAGAGAAATATCTGCAGGGATCTCTACGGGCACACAACTGAACATACTGTGAATTTCGGGGTAATCATGTTCAGCAGTTGAACTAACCATGGTAGTAACAATAAGAGATGAACTTGTTGGAATACGCAAGGTCAATAGTGAAGCCTTATGAAGAAGATCTGAAGATCACCCTACGGGGGACAGCTGAAGGACTGGTAGGCTGCAATCATAGGCACAATTAGACCCAACATAGGTGCGAATGCCGGGTGGATTTAAAGGGTGTGATCAGACAACAACATCTGGGAAGCACCCTGCAGCCGTCGGCAACCCCTTCTGCTCTGCTGCAGAAGCAGAGTTAAAAGACACTGGGGAAAATCTGGTAATAAACGGCTTGCGATGGGCCACAAGTGGACATTCCCTTGTCTGATCGCTCCAGCATGCTCTCATGGTGTCGGGATAGTCTGATCAGGCCATCCCGACTCCATGCTGTTGTCCCTCCCCTTCACAGCATGCACATCATCGTAAACTCCATAGGGAACCCTCGCTGTGGAGGTGTGATTCATCGATCCCTCATTTAAGCGCATGGGGGGGAAGGGACAACCCCCCCCCGACTCACCCACAGTTGCATCTGATCACACACTGACGGACTGCACCCACGGCTTCAAAGAGAGGTGTGGTCGTGCAACTGTGGGTCAAATTCCTCCGGAGGAAATAGCCTCACCCCCCCCTCACCCCGTTTTTCTGGCACATGTGACCGCAACCATAGTTAGCATAGCTAGATTAGGAACTGCCCACAATGTCAAATCATGTCCTTGCTGTCTCCTGATTGGCTCTTCTGGAGACTTCCTACTCCTGCAGAGCTTCCTTCTTGCTGTTGCTCCTCTCACAGCACTTTGGCTAGATAGTTAAGGTTATCTCTGTTCTATGTCCTACAAAAGTTTGTTCTTCTTTAATAAACCTACTCATTTTTCTATGAACTGCCAGTGCTCCAGCAGAGCTGACCACCAAGTCTGTTTTGCTCAACACTAAATGAGCCAAATGGCTGCTAAACAAGTCTATACAGGGCGTTTGTAAAATTGCATTTAGGTCAAAACTCTACTGATCCAAGCAGATTGGCAGGTCGTTAACATTGCCAAAGTCTACTTAGAGTAATACCAAACGGAGGGTGGTGGTGGTGGGGGGGTTAAATGCAGGATTTATTTATGACTGGTTTCTATGATCTGTGACTAATTTAATGGTCTATTAAAAAACTTCCCACTGAGCGGAGTAGCTGCACAGCAAGGATTTGGGGGGGGGGGAGCAGAACTCAGTTGGACTGTGGGAGAATGTACATGTGTGAAAAGATGATTGCACTGTCTTGTTTGGAAGGAGAGAACCAGTTTGGTGTAGTGGTTAGGAGCACGGACACTAATCTGGGAGAACCACATGTGATTCCCCACTCTTCCTCCGCATGCATCTGCTGGTGTGACCTTGGACCAGTCACAAGTTCTCTCAGAGCAGTTCTCGAAAGACCTCTGTCAGTCCCACCTACCTCACAGGGTGTCTGTTGTGGGGAGGGGAAGGGAAAGGAGATTTTAAGCCGCTCTGAGACTCCTTTGGGTAGTGAAGGGCAGGGTATAAATCCAATCTCTTCTTCTACAGTGAAACAATGTGTTGAACAGCCACAAACAGGTCAATGAACAGACGAGCAGTCCACCGAAAGAACAGCTCTGTGTTTGCAACTAGAGAACAGGACATGACGTGAAATGAATGGCCAGGTGTTTGAACATCCCCAACATGCAGACTATTTGTCTGTGGGATTGGGACCTGTTTTCTTCTTGTACTTCTTGTACAATTTCTGACTGTGCATATGAAGCCTCCATGCATATACAAGTAGGGCTGCTTGCACATGTTCATCTGTAATGTATTGGCCAGCCGGCTCAGTCCTGATACCCTCTCCATTTGTAGAGTGGTCATGTACTTTGTACAACTGAGTGGGATTATATTTAGGCAGATTCTGGCACACTAGGGGCTTCTTTCCAGTTCTCATTCCTACTCCCACCAAGCTTTATTCTTCTTATTTAATATGCTTGATATTTCTGGGAAGAGCCACAGTCAGGGTTTTTTTTAAACTCACAATCTGGCTCCACAAAAGAGCTGCTTGATTCATAATTCACCTCCCACTTTCTAATTCTGCTCTCCATTTACACAATGGGGCCGGCTCTTAAACAAAGATCAGGCAGTTGCATCCATGCAGAGCTGCCAGATGAAAATTTCAAAAATAAAAGACAGCTGCAGATGTTCCATCTCCAGTCACACAGCTGCAGCGAAGGAAAGGATATTGATTATGAGTGATGATATCCTGAGAGAAGGGAAGGATGAAGGAAGGATGGAAGAAGAGGAGGAGGAGGAGACTGGATTTATACCCTGCCCTTCACTTAGAGTCTCAGAGTGGCTTACAGTCTCGTTTCCCTTCCTCTCCTCACAACAGACACCCCGTGAGGTAGGTGGGGCTGAGGGAGCTCTGAGAGAACTGCCCTTGAGAGAACAGCTCTGAGAGAATTTGTGAGTGACCCAAGGTCACAGCAGCAGCTGCATATGGAGGAGTGTGGACTCAAACCCAGTTCTCCCAGATTAGAGTCCGCTGCTGTAAACCACTACACCAAACTGAAAAACACCTTGCTTGATCTAACATCCTAGGGAGCTGCTGCCAGTCAGAGTAGACAACACTGATGTTAAATACTGAGTTCAGGATGCATTGTAGTGAAACAGCTCTACTTTATTAAATGATTTCAGGGACAAGACTGAAACACCAGGGCAATAGCCCTGTTTAAATAGTATGCAAAAACCACACCCAATGATAGGCTATTTACATAACATTACTTTCTCAATGGTCACTTCCAGAGTCCTGGTGGGCTATTGTTCTACAGCTCCAAGCTCAGCCAGACTCTGGTAGACAGGCCTGGAATGTTCCAGACCTAATACATAACACCTGATCTTGATAGACCAATGGTCCAACTCAGTATAAGACAGTTTGTGTGTTCTTGGGTTCTTGAGACCCAGTTTGGTGTATTGGTTAAGTGTGCGGACTCTAATCTGGGAGAACCGGGTTTGATTCCCCACTCCTCCACTTGCAGCTGCTGGATGACCTTGGGCAAGCCATAGCTCTGTACCAGCTGTTCCCTCAAGGACAGCTTGGGAAAGAGCTCTCTCAGCCCCACCTACCTCACAGGGTGTCTGTTGTGGGGAGGGGAAGGGAAAGGAGGTTGTAAGCCGCTCTGAGACTACAAGTGAAAGGTGGGATATAAATCCAATCTCTTCTTCTTCTTCTTCTGCCTTGTAATTCTACCTGAATTAAATGAGGAAGACACCCATAGATGTTTTCCAGCTAAGGTACTGACAATCTGCAGTTCTTCAGGAATGCCTGACTACCAGTATCTAGGATTTTAAAAAGGGAGAGCAGGACTGGGGGAACAATAAGTATTAAAAGTGGACCCTAGAGTGAAATCTGGTTTCATTCGTGAATGCTTTTTAAAAAGTCATCCCTGAGTTGTCGTAAGAATGTCAGTGTGTAAGGTCACCCAGATTTGTCTGTAGACTGCCATCTAAGAAAAATAACTTTTAAAAGTTTCGCTTACATAGCATAATGGTTAAAATTCAGGCCCGCCATCTCACTTTACCTTGAGGCTAAGTAGGCAGTGGTACACTTTTCCTGAGGGCTCCGCTATGAAATCCTCTTTCAGAAAAGCTCTCTACCCCTCAATCGGGCTCTTAAAGCAATTGTAACCTTGGGCACATTATCAGTTTTGAGCCATGGCATTTGGAATGCAACCAAAGTACCTTGTGACTGTTCAGCAGCTCTTCAGAACAATAGCTTGGATGTGTCAAAAGACTTTACCCAAGTCTGGGGCTATTTTCTGGATTGCCTCAGGCAGCCTCCATGTGTATGCCTACGAGGGACAGGCGTCAGTCGGTAAAGAATGTGTTCTATTAATTAAGGCTGAAATAATGGATGTGATTTATTGATGACCTGAACACAGATTAGTGAATAGAGAGCCACAGCAAGTGAGTGGCCATCCATCTTGTGATTCCAACTGCCGCCACAGAAATTTTGTGATCTTCTCCATGGTCTGTTTTCTGCCACTTCTCTCTGCGGGCTCTAACACTGTAATACAGAGTTGTCTGCAGGCCTGGAGGGAAAATGTCCTGTCCTTTAACAGAAACTTAATAGGATGTTGTTTACCAGGTAATATCACTTACCTCCATGCCATGAAAAGTTTCAATTGTCCATTCTCATTCAATTGTCCAAACCTCTATTTGTAGTGGTAGTCATCAGATACCGAGTAGTCATCAGATATGTTCTCGCCCTTCCTGACCCCATTTAACAGGAGTTGACTGTCCATCTACGTAACTGCCTGCATACTTCACAGCTCAACAACTGACCGGGTGAGTACCTGCTTGTCTCCAGAACTGACCAATAAAAACTGAAAAGTCCTGAGGGCATACACCCAAGAGTGCTTAAGGAACTCAGGGGTGAGATAGTTGATCTACTGACCTGTATATGTAACCTATCACTCAGTTCAGCTGCTGTATCAGAAAATTAGAGAGTAGCAAATGTTAGACCAGTTTTTTAAAAGGGATCTGGAAAGGAACCAGGAAATTACAGGCCAGTCAGCCTAATGTCTCTCCCAGGCAAATTAGTAGAAATTATTAGATAGAATTGTTAGGCACATAGAGGGACAATGCCTGCTGAGGGGAAATCAGCATTGCTTCTACAAAAGGAAGTCCTGCCTCACCAACTTTTTGGAGTTCTTTGAAAAAGTGAACACGCATGTACACAATGGTGACTGAATAGAATCTCCACATTCACAGGCACTATGAATCCCAGAGCCAGGAGGCAACATGGGGGGAAGGCCTCGGCCTCTATGCCCTGTTGTTGGCCACTCAGAGGAACTGGTTGGCTGCTGTGTGAGACAGGGTGCTGAACTGGATGGACCGGCGGGTGCGTCTGATCACGCGGTGGCGGGCTATGCCCACATCTACAAACATCTGTGTGATCGCGCAATGGCGGGTCAACTTCCACCGGAGGAAATACCCTTGCTTCCTCCCCACTTCATCTCAGGTGTGTGATCGCAACCATTGTGTTTTTTCTCAGATGCTAGAGTGCCCCCCCACAACCTGCCCTGAGGTGATGTCATCGTACCGAGCATGTCAGTGTGGATAGGGCTGCTCAGGGGCAGGGCTCCCCCTGCTGGCCAGCTGAGCAGTGGCAGATTGAGCCCCCCGAGAGCAGGTAAACCCCCGCCCCCTTAAGGGGAATGGCAGCCCTAGAATCCTTGTTGAACCACACAGTAATTTTATGCTGCTAATAAATGCCTTGGTCTTAACACCTGAATCATCATTATCAATACCACTTCTCTATTTTTTCTGGATTCTTCTTTTTTCCCCTTCGCCTTAATACCTGAATTATCATTATCCAACACAGCTTCTCTATTTTTCTGGATTACCAATCATCTGTTCATCCATAGGCATCAACTTCAGGGGGGCTGGGGAGCTGGAGCCCCCCCCCCCAACTTTTCCAGGAAGTGCTGCGCCTCACCCCGAGTCAATGGCCTGTGGTGCCTCTGGCCCAGCCCCAGACCCCCCCCCCCTGGGAAATTGGAAAGTCTACGCCCTTGTGTTCATCCATATTCAGGTATCTAACAGTCCTTCTCCCCCCCCCCCCCTTTTCCCCTGCCCCTTCTCTCATTGTTGTCTTTTCCTCTGGAGTCCTGACATATTTAATCTCATGTCAGCAGGGAACACAGTGTGCCAGCTTCACATTCAGACATCCAAACATTTCATTCCCCACCACCACCCCAGAGAAAAGGCTCACAGTGTGACAGGTGAAATATCAGAAACAATTACAGGCAGAGACAGGCTCTGTAGCCCAAAGGGAAACTGTCCAGTCCGTACTCTGTGATTACGCTTCCAAGCATGCAAGGACCAGCAGGAGTTCCGATGCACAGACATGTATCTAAACAGATGTGCATGGAACCACATAGCACAGAGTTATAGCTCTTGTGGCAGGGAGTATGCAGGAAAATAGCAAAAATATCTTTGGATTTTAATAATAATTATTATCATCTATATATCTAATAGCCAAGGGGCCCCCTGCGTGCGGATATCTAAATCTGCGCGGGGGGGCATCTGGGGGGCAAAAACATTTTCCTGCATATTTCGGGCAATCTCCAGATGTGCAGAAAAATCTGAAAACTATAAAAAAATATGGTGGGGATATTTAAATCTCCCCAAAAGTTAAAGAGCGTTGCCTGCTGGGGTGGGGGAGAAGGCTTATCTGCCGGGGCTTCCTCCTCCTCCTCCACATGGAGCTCCTTCTCTCCCCCCCCCCCCACGAGTATCGCGGGACATGACTGTACAAAGAAAGGTGGAAACACCACCACCTCCCCACGCAAGAAGCCATGAGCGCCCCAGCAATCCCCCCTTTGGCCAGGAAGGACATTTCGTGCCGCCCGCACCGTTCACTCATACAGAGGAACTCCGTCTGAGTACCGCCCTAGCGAAGCGCAGCCGGTGGTCATCCATCCAGATTCCATTGGTGTGTGTGACGTTTCCAGTTGTCCAGTGGCCCCCGACTCCCTGTGACCCAGCTAACGCCCCACCCCCACCTTGTTCTCACCATGGCATCCTGCCCAGCATCATGCCGGATCACCCGGGTGCTTCCTGGGTGCCACTTGTTATTATTATTTTGCATTTAAAGTATTCCAGTGAGCACCTACTTTTCTTTTCCATTTTCGGGTCTGCCCATCTGTCATCATGCAGGCAAACCATGCACCCGTCCGGTCCCACTTCACTCTGGCTTCAGGCTAGGATTTGGAACAGAGGTTGCTCTGGTTGCCTTGTCTGATGACCTCAGTTGAGACCTAGATGGAGAATGTGACCCTGCAAGTTCTGCTGTGTCTTACGGTGCCATCTGATACTACTGACCACAGTATCCTACTGAGCCACCTCATCACTGGGACTAAGGGGCACCATGTTACATTGGCTCAAGTCCTATCTGGAGGATTCGTCTCAGAAGGTACTGTTGGAGGACTCCTGCTCTGCCCCATGGCTGTCAGCCTGTGGGGTTCCACAGGGTTCCATCTTATCCCCAATGGTATTTAGTATCTATATAAAGCCACTGGGAGAGGACATCAGGAGGTCTGGGCAGTGGTGTCACCAATATGTGGATGGTGCTTAGGTCTACCTTTTCCACCTAATTCCAAGGATCCTGTTGATGTTCTAACCAATGCTTGGAGTCGGGAATGGATGAAGGTGAACGAGCTGAAACTTAATCCTGGCAAGACAGAGGTCCTCTGGGTTAGTAGAAAGGCAGACCTGGGACTTCAGATCTCCCCTGTTTTGGATGATGTCATATGCCCCTTGAAAAGCTAGGTTTGCAGTTTGGGAGTGCTAGACGTTTTCCACACGAACGGGTCTCCCCACTCCTGCATTTGTATTCCTCTCCCGCTTTTGCTCATTTCCGCAGTGGTTTTTTTAGTCTCAGGACAAAAAAACATTTTGCCCCCGCTTGTGGTGCAGCCGGAAAGTCTGATGCT
Source organism: Lepidodactylus listeri (assembly GCA_029233225.1). Classification (NCBI taxonomy): domain Eukaryota; kingdom Metazoa; phylum Chordata; class Lepidosauria; order Squamata; family Gekkonidae; genus Lepidodactylus; species Lepidodactylus listeri. The sequence continues at coordinate 29,017,551 of JARCFY010000008.1, forward strand.
GTGCTGCAAGATAGGACAAACTACATTGTTGCACCTTGGACTGCAAAGACATCTGTGGAAACCAGCAAAAGAGACGGAGGAATACAAATGCAGGAGCGGGGAGACCCATTCCGGTGGGAAACATCCTACTCAACACAGTTGCCACCTTGGAAAACCAGGTGGCTCTGGTGGTCCAGGGTGCTTTCCCCCAGTTTTGGCTGTTGTGTCAGCTGCATCCATTCCTGGGTCAGTCCGATCTCGCCACAGTGATCCATGCCTTAGCTATCTCTAGTCTGGACAATTGCAATGTCCTTGAAGAGTGTTCAGAAACTGCAGCTAATGCAGAATGCTGCAGCCAGACTGCTGGTTGGGGGCAACTAACAGAAGCATGTGACCTCGATACTACAGCAACTGATCCGATCCTGAGCTTAATTCAAGGCACTGGTTTTGTCCTTTAAAGACCTACAAGGCTTGAGACTGGGGTATCTGAAGGTCTGTCTTCTCCCATAGGCTCGGGAATTAAGATCACAGGAAGAAGCCCTCTTTACTGTCCCACGAATCAAAGACGCTCGTCTGGTGGGTACACAAGGGAGAGCCTTTTTGGTGGCAGCCCCACCATTATGGAACACTCTCCCCAAGGAGATATGCCTGGCCAGGAGGCGGCTGGAAAGAGTTTTATTTAGGATGGTTTCTGACTAATTTAGTTTTTAGTTACTGGCAGTCCTAACCAGTGTTCCTTCTAAGCTGAGTTAGTGTGAGCTAGCTCACAGTTTTTTAGCCTCTGGCTCACACATTTTTGTCTTAGCTCAGGAAGGATGGCTCCAGAACAGATTAATCTATGCAATAGCCAAATTGCTCACTCACAACTTTAATGCCAGGAGTTCACAAAGTAGGATTTTTGCTCAGAAGACTCCACAGCTTAGAGGGAACGTTGGTCCTAACTAAGGTTTTAAATAGGGATAGGCACGAACCACAAAAATGCAGTCCGGTTCAGTTCATGGGCAAACCACAAACCCCATGAACCCAGTTGGCTTGCATGCAAACTGAACTAGGTTTGTGAGGTTCATGCCCGAAACAGCTGAGCTGCGTGGAGCAAACTGCTCCCATGGCTCAGCTGTTTAAATGGGCTTTTTTGGGCAGCCAGCACTGCCCAAGAAAGCCCCTTTAAACAGCTGAGCTGCAGGAGCAGACTCGGCTGTTTTGAGCCTGAAACCCCCCCGTGGTTCAGCTGTTTCCGATAGGTGGCTATGAAGCATGAGCAGTTGAGCCAATTAGTCCTTGGGTCTTGGTCTGTAGCTTGTGCCCTGTGGACTTGGCCAAACAGCCCATTGGATTCCAGACCAGTCTTAAGATACAGTTTGCTCTTGTCATCTAGTGGTTAAGTGTGCGGACTCTAATCTGGGAGAACCGGGTTTGATACCCCACTCCTCCACTTGTACCTGCTGGATGACCTTGGGCAAGCCATAGTTCTGTCAGAGCTGTTCTTGAAAAAGAGCAGTTTCTGTCAGAGCTCTCTCAGCCCCACCCACCTCACAGGGTGTCTGTTGTGGGGAGGGGAAGGGAAAGGAGTTTATAAGCCACTCTGAGACTCCTTTGGGTAGTGAAGGGCAGGGTATAAATCCAATCTCTTCTTCTCTTCTTATTGGGGAGGGGGGAATATTTAATATATTCCCTGACCTGGATCACCCAGGCTAGCTCAATCTCATCACATCTGGGAAACTAAGCAGGGTTGACCTTGGGTAGTACTTGGATGGCAGACCAGCAAGGAAGTCCAAGTTCACTATGCAGAGGCAGGCAAGGAATGTCTGTTCATCTCTTGGCTTGAATCTTATGAGGATGCCGTAAGTCAGCTGCAGCTTGGCAGCACTTTCCAAATTGTATTTCCTTTATTCTATTTGATTGTGTTTTTATTTGTTGGAAGCTGCTTTAGGTCCCAGTAGGGAAAAAAGGAGCCATTAAATATACTAATTACTGCTACTATTACTACTACAACATGACATAAATAAATAATGCATATCATGGCAATGAGCTTGCTGCCTGTGCTGAATTCTGCAGGATCCCTGGGCCCTGATAGCCTTCCCTTCCCATCTTCCTTTGCAACAGCTGGGCCGTGAATTCAGATGCACATGTTTTGCTTACTTTGCATTATCAGTGAAACGCAAGGGGAGTTTTGCCTCTAACACTGCAACTCAGTTTCACCTAAAGAAAATTTTGAGGTGAACTTGACACATTTGACACATATCGGGGAAGGGAAATAGTTACTAGAAGCTTAGCAAATGCTTTCCCTGTCCTTACCTGGGAACCACAGAAAGCACGAATGTGTCGATTTGTTCAGTCAAGCAGTGCCTTGAATGGCACCGGCCTGTATGTAATGCAGGAAATTCTGCTGGGAGTTTGGGGGTGGTGAAGAGAGTCCCTACACGGTACACAAAGTAAGTAATATCTGTGATAAGAGCTGCTTCCAATTTTTACCTGAATCAAAATCACTTTTGCAGATACGAAGCCGTCTACTCGGAATATGGGAGGTGGTAAGAAGTAGGCACACCGAACTGGATGGCCCTGGCTAGCCCGATCTCGTCAGATATCAGAAGCTAAGCAGAGTCAGCCCTGGTTAGTACTTGAATGGGAGGGCACCAAGGAAGCCCAGGGTTGTTTCACAGAGGCAGACAATGGCAAACCACCTCTGTTCATCTATTGCCTTGAAAACCCTCCGGGGTCACCATAGTTGCTGGCTATGACTTGACAGCACTTCCACCACCAAGATATTCCCATTCTAGTGTTTGGGAGTGATCCTAGGACACCATCACCATAGACTCTAATTGGGTCTTTAGTTTTATTAAATTGTTCTGTAGAATGTTAATGTTTTGTATGTTTTTATAGCATTATGCCACAGGCCCGTAGCTAATGCGGGGCCCACGGGGCCCAGCCCCCTAACGTTTCTTCCTGGGCCCCAATCTGTGCCTTGGCTTCTCCTTCCCCTGAACTCCACAGTCGCTACATGCCTGTCAGTGAAACAGGCTGCATAGGATCAGAGGTCTGATCTTTCAGACATATCATTTCTGGCCCCCTTAGCAAAAACTAGGCCCCCCCAGCAAAAAGTTGCTAGCTACAGGGCTGTTATGCCCCCCATGTACATTGCTGAGTCTGGTGTAAGCTGGTCGAGGGCGATTAACAAATTTAATAAATAATAATAATAACTTCACTAAAGGAAAACACATCATACACACACACACACACACAATTTTCCTGAACTTGTTCCATCTGTTGGGGCAGGAGGTGTGCATAGAAAGATATAACAGCTGTGTTGGAATCACAGAAGAGGCTCTTTTCTTTCCACCCTTCCGAAGTGCGTTGCTATTTTCAGCCATTTTAAAATTGGGTAGCCATAGTCATTAGATTTCCATCATCCTGTTTGGTCAGTGGAGAGGTATCAGAGCAAGCACCTCATCGCTGCGCTTGCAAATGCAAGATCCCTCTTTCACCACATTAAATGCTCTCATTCAGCAGATTTCATGCCCTCTTTTCACCAAGCCATTTCCAGCAAATTATCTTTTCACTTCCTGCTAAACAGTATAATTTGCTTCCTGCGCTCACGGCAGATGGTGGGGTGAAAAGCACAGCTCCTGAACGAGAGAGCATTCTGGCTCTCCACAGAAGAGAAGCAAATGAAAGGAGGGAAATATACTTTCAAATGAGGCTCCTCTGTGGCAGATACAAATTACAGATAGTTTAGGGATTCGCGGAACGGCGTCTTCCAACTTGGATCTCCGCTCACTCCTGGGCCTCGGCGAAGGGGGATGCAGTGCAGTCTTCTTAAAGCTGAGGCGTGGGCTTGGCCACAATTGCTCTGTGAATCACAGAGCCTGTTTACAACAAGCAAGGTTGTGCTTTTATTTATTATATTTGATCTATACCCCGCCCTCCCCCGCTAGCAGGCTCAGGGTGGGTCACAACAAGTCATTTCACAGTAAAAACAATATTAAAATATACAATTTAAACCCAGTTTAAAACCAATTCAGAATAAGATGGCAGGCCGGTTCGTTGTAGTCCAGAGTGCCTCCTGTGTGGGTGCTGGCTAGATGGTCAATAAGGCATCCAATTCACCAGAAGAATGCTGTGCAGATCTCTTTAGCATTGTGGGGCCGCTAAATAGGGCAGTATGAGCGGGAAGGGGGGTTGAGATGGTTGGACGTCTGCCACCTCAGCCGAAGGCCTGGTGGAATGGCTCTGTTTGACAGGCCCTGTGGAATTGTAATAGATCCCGCAGGGCCAGGGTCTCAGGTGGAAGCATGTTCCTCCAGGCCGGGGACTACCAGAAGGTGTTGATCTGCAGAGCGCAAGGCTCTCCGGGGCATATACGGGGAGAGACGGTTCCAAAGGGACAAATGTGCTCAACAGCCAATTGACCATGTTTGAAGGTGTTGGAGAGGTGTAATCTAATCACCTAGCCTATTCAGTTTATGCCAACCAGCCATGAATGCCAGCCAAGCAGGTTTGCATCAGGTTTTTTTCAAATAGTGCATGCACCAAGACTCTGCTGATTCAAGCCAATTGGCAGCCATTAGCTTTACTAGCCCCTACTTAGATGAATGGCAAAGGAACATAATAACATAAGAACAGCCCTGCTGGATCAAACCACTGGTCCATCTAGTGCAGCATCCTGTTTCATGCAGCAGCCAAACAGAGGTAGGGCTGCTAAGCTCCAGGCGGTGCCTGGATATCTCCTGGAATGACAGCTGATCTCCAGACTACAGAGATCTGTTCTGCTAGAACATATCCTGTGAAGCTTGTTGCCAAACACTGAAGGTCTTCATTTAATTTTATTCCTTTGCATTTATAACTACCTTTTCCTGCATTCAAAGTAGGGTTGCAATCACCTCGTTGGGGGTGGGAGATTCCCTGCCCCCGGGTCCCACCCCCTGCCACTGATCAGCAGGCTGGTGGGGGATTTACCTGCAGTGGGGGAGGCCTACACCAGCATCTCGGCATCCATGGCTTCTACCATAGAGTTTTTGTTCAAATACCAGAGGGACCTCAGTGATGCGATAGTGTCACTTCCTGTGCTTGCCAGAAGTGACATCATTGTATTGCTGGTGATGATGCTGGAATGCTGGTATAGGCCTTGGCTGCTGCCAATGGTCCTCCTCCCCCTGCGGGCTACCAGGGTTATCTGCCAGGGTTACCTAGCAACCATAAAAATTTGAAAGAGGCTTTGTTTCACAATGAAAGACCTAATCTGTGTAGCACTCCAGTTTCAGCGGACTTTATATAACTTTCCCTCTTAACTAGCTAACTAACGAACAAACGTAACTATTTGTTTATTTAAGGAACTTATACAGCACCTTTTTGGAGACTTGCTTGAGGTGGCTTACGAGTGAAAAGAACAGGAGGAGGAGGAGATTGGATTTATACCCCGACCTTCACTACCTGAAAGAGTCTCAGAGCAGTTTACAATCTCCTTTCCCTCCTCCTCCCCCTCCCCTCCCCTCCCCTCCCCCTCCCCCTCCCCCTCCCCCTCCCCCTCCCCTCCCCTCCCCCTCCCCCTCCCCCTCCCCCTCCCCCTCCCCCTCCCCTCCCCTCCCCTCCCCTCCCCTCCCCAAAACAGACACCCTGTGAGGTAGGTGGGGCTGAAGAGAGTTCTCCAGAGAGCTGTCCTTGAGATAACAGCTCTGAAAGAACTTATGACTGACCTAAGGTCACACCAGCAGCTGCATGTGGAGGAGTGGGGAACCAAGTCCAGTTATCCCAGATCAGAGTCCTTGTTCTTAACCACTACACTAAACTGGCTCTCATAAGAATACCATAAGAACTAACAACACAATAAGAACTAACATGCAAAGGACCTGAAATCCTGCAGGGAGCTCTGCTTTGATCTAGCAGCTTGAAGTCTGGCAATATTTGTTTCAATTAGTTTGGCGCTGCCTTGTGAAGTACTTTGCTTTGCTGTGAGTTAGCCAGGTCAGCTCTTGGAAAGCTGCAAACGGACTTAATTGCAAATAATGGTTTAAGAAGCCTCAGGGAAGGTGAAATGGATAAGAACTAAATTTAAAGATGAAGGGAAGGCAGGGAGATTAGCCTCAAAATCAGCTGTTTCCCATTCCAGCTGGCTGGATCGGCCAACCTGTGAGTGTGTGTGTCTGTGCGCAGAGTGCCATCGAGTCTCAGCTGACTTATGGCGACCCCAGAGGGCTTTCAAAGCAAGAGAATAACAAAGGTGCTTTGCCATTGCCTCCCTCTGCATAGAAACCCTTGGTGGTCTCCTGCCCACGTACCAATCAGGGCTGACCCTGCTTAGCTGCCAAGTGAGCTCAGGCTAGCCTGGACCATCCAGGCCAGGGTTGCCAACCTGCTTATAACCTCCTGATGGTCCCATACACACTCCATCTATCCTTCTCTTCATTACGCTGGTCCTTTGGAGGGAAAAATGCTGGAAGCCCAAGAAAGCAATGGCTATCTCCTCCCCCTTACATTACGATTTTCTTGAAAAGTACAGATGGCTGACTGGGGCTTGTGGGTCTGAATATAATAATCTGCTGTGAAAAGTATGAAGGCATGATCCTATAGTATGTCTTAAACTGCTGGCCTGGGGGAACCATCGGCTGGGACTTAGGCTAATGGTAAAGGTAAAGGTTTCCCTTGCTCGAAAGCCAATTGTATCCGACTCTAGGGGGCAGTGCTCATCTCCGTTTCTAAGCCAAAGAGCCAGCGCTGTCTGAAGACTATTCCAGGGTTATGTGGCCGGCATGACTAAACACTGAGGTGCATGGAACGCTGTTACCTTCCCACCAAATCGGTACCTATTTATCTACTTGCAATTTCTTGCTTTTGAACTACTAGGTTGGCAGGAGCTGGGGCCAGAGATGGGAGCTCACTCCATCACGTGGCACTTGGGTCTCAAACTGCATCTTAACCTCTGAGCTAATGACCCACTACCAAAGAGAAAAGGGAAGAGATATCATGCACAGCAGGCAAGAAAACCATTTTGGAGCCTCACTTCAAACAGGATGTGGACAGAATGGAGTGGGTGCAGAGGAGAGCAATGAGGATGATTGGGGGCCTGGAGACCCAGCCCTATGAGGAAAGGCTGAGGGACTTGGGAATGTTCAGTCTGAAGAAGAGGAGGTTGAGGGGAGACATGATTGCTCTGTTCAAGTATCTAAAGGGCTGTCACTCAGAGGAGGGCAGGGGGCTGTTCTTGTTGGCAGCAGAGGATAGAACTTGCAATCATGGGTTTAAATTATGTGTGGGAAGGTATCAGCTGGATATTAGGACAAACTTTTTCAGAGTGGTTCAGAGGTGGAATCAGCTGCTTAGGGAGGTGGCTAGTTCCCCTTCACAGGCAGCTTTCAAGAAGAGGCTGGCCGAATATTTGTCAGAGATGCTTTAGGCTGGTCCTGCATTGGGTTGCCATGGGTGGGTGGGACCAGTCACAAAATGGCTGCTACATGGGCTCTGCCCAACTTCAAAATGTTGCCAAGTTTCGCAAAATGTTAGGAAGTTCCAAGCCAAGTACCTTCCTTATCACAGAGGCTGTTTTGAAATGGGTCATCCATTCAGATACAAGTGACACCTCCTGGGTTCTTCTGAAGTATCTCCGACTCCAGACGAGTAGATAAAAGACCAAACTGTCTGCCTTCATGAGGACAGGTTTTTGGGGAATGAGCAACGAACACATCAGTGGGTGCTGTGGTGCCCATGGGAACCACATTGGGGATCACTGCATATGTGGCCTTCCAATTTAGGCTTCCTTGTTGAGCTAGTTTGGTGTAGTGGTTAAGTGCGTGGACTCTAATCTGGAAGGACCGGTTTTGATTCCCCACTCCTCCACTTGCAGCTGGTGGATGACCTTGGGCAAGCCAGAGTTCTGTCCCAGCTGTTCTTGAAAGAGCAGTTCTCGAAAGAGCTCTCTCAGGCCCACCTACGTCACTTGGTGTCGGTTGTGGGGAGAGGAAGGGAAAGGAGTCTGTAAGGTGATCTGAGACTCTAAGTGAAGGGCAGAGTATAAATCCAATTTCTCCTCCTCCTCCTTCTACAAGGAGACTAGCTGCAAATGGTTTTTCCCCAGATCATCTTCTGCTCATGCCTCTGTTCCTCCCTTTCTACTGCAGACTATATCTGAATCAGTCCATGAACACCTTTCAAGCTTCGAAGTGACTGGTATCCTGGATATCGCTAGTTTCAGTAAATCAAAGGCTGACATCCAAACACTTCCCCCACCACAGCAATCAGTAAATGAGCATTTGGCCGCAGACTTGCTGCAATGCCATGTGACACCACTCTACTGCTTTATCAGGTACTTTAGGATACCTGGAGCATGAAAAGTGCTCAGTTTGTATTCCCATCACAGCACTGCCATCCTTCATTGCTCCAGTTAACTCTAATGGCCTGGGTCATCTCGCTTGGATTCTGGAACAACCAATAAAGACTACCCCAATGGCCTACTATAGGTTGGTCACAAGACTTCAGGGATTCAGTTACAGCTGTGTGCATAGTCTGCAGCGAGGATAAGATCAATAAACTAAATCTTCAGTGCCTTGAAAGCAATCAGTGAGCTCGGCTCTGACGTTAAATGCTAGAGACCCAGTTTTATCAAGATGTAAAATTCATGGGCGGGGGACTGAAATATGGCTATTTGTTGCATTATAGGGCTGCAAAGCATGTCAGTGTAGGTCCTACCCAAAGCAGGGCCCACCAAACCTGCATAATGACCCACAGCAGCACCAAACGAGTCGCTCACGCTTACATTATCTATTTAAGCTTTCCCCAAAGAGACAGGGTGTGCTATAATGCATTTTTATTGCTTTATTTTGAGATGAGAACTACAGGTCTCCAAAAGTGTCAAGTGGCCTCAAGACAGTTAGTCTAAATATGAAAAATAGACTTCCTGGGCATATACAGGATACTTTCTAGCCTTATTCCCTGCCCTGTACCCCAGGTATATCTCCTGATCCCTAAGCTTTATAAGAACTCTTACTAGCTAACTTCATCTGCCTATTCAAGCTGCCTGGATGCCTTCATAGAATTATAGAGTTGGAAGGGACCATACAGACCATCTAGTCCAACCCCCTGCCCAAAGCAGACCCAGTCTAAAGCAACTCTGACAAATTTTCTTATCAGTGAGCTTGGCTCTGACATTAAATGCTAGATTCCTCTTATGCAAGGAACCCCAGTATTATCTGTGGTTTCATAAGGACATAAGAAAAGCCTTGTTGGGTCTGGCCAATAGCCCATCCAGTCCAGCACTCTAAGGCACATTGAAAGTACTGTGATAAAAATGTTTTAATGGATTTATCATAAAAGAGATATCATAATTTGCACAGCGTTAATAGGAATAAAATTAGAAAATGTCTACCAATAACAAAAAGCATTCAAAAGTGACAGAATAAAAGCTTTGTACCTTGAAAAGTACTAGATATTAATGCTCTTATTCTGAATTACAATCCTTTGTTTGAGCTATTTCAAAATGGTGTTGGCTGAATGTTTGGACTAATAAGGAAGCCATGGCTTCTTGGTTGAGCTAGAACATGTTCTCAAGGCTCAAAGCAGCTTAGAATAAAGCTCTCACAGAAGATAGAAAGCTGAGAAATGTTGTCTTTCACCAGTAAGATAAAGAGTCAGAGACTATCAGTCACAACAAGAATTCAAATCAGGTTTTGCCCTGACCTGGATAGCCCAGGCAAGCCCGATCTTGTCAGATCCCGGAAGCTAAGCAGGGCCGACCCTGGCAAGTACTTGGATGGGTGATCTCCAAGGAATACCAGGGCCAGGATGCAGAGGCAGGTAATATCAAAGCCACCTCTCTGAAACGTCTAAGCCCCACTAGTGGTCACCAGAAGTTACCATGACTTCCAGGCACACAAACATGCATACACACACACACATACAAAAAAAAAAAGAATTCAAATCAGGCTTTGAAACCTGATGTAAATGAAGATGCTTTTAAAACAAGCACCTGAAGATATTGGGATCATTACTCTGACTAATGAAATAAAACAGTTCGCAACAATAGAATAGTCTGGAAGGGGAAAGGGCATTTTCAGCTCTCATACAATTAGGATGTCATTTAAACAAGGAAAACAAGGGAAGGGTTTGAGTCTTCAGCTGCACAGGGATAGAGAAAGGAAGGGCCACGCACAGATGCTTCAGAGTCATGGTGCTGAAAAAAGTAGAGGTCTTCATGTCCCGGCTGAGAACGACTGGGCCTTGCTACCCCCCCCCCCCCCACCAAAGCACCCCCGCACTCACCAGAGCCCCAGCAGGCCACTGCAGAGGAGACGCTGCCCACCCAGGGAGCCGGAGCCCCCAAGGAACGACCCCATGAAGACCCGAGGCCAGGGTGGGCCGCCGGCTCCACCGCCATGCCTCCTGGCCCGTACCGGGCCCAGGAACGCCTATGGGCACCACACAGTGGTGGCGCTGGGGCCAGAAATGGGGCTGGCCAGGTGCCTGGGATCGCAGCAGCCCGCCGACCCCGGTGGCCCCGGGGAGGGGGGGCCAGCTGCACTGAGAAGCCAGCGGGGCCGATAGAACTCCACCCAGAGAGCCGGAGCCAGCGTCAGGAAGACCGGGAAGTGGGGAGGGGCTGGGCCTGGGATGCAGGGACAGCATCCTTGTTTATCAAGGGGGCAGGGCTAAGGGGGGGAGGGATTGGCATGCTCTTACAGGGTGGTTCTGGGGGAACAGGGAGGGGAATAAAAGGAGGCCGTGAAGGAAGGGCCAAGGAGAATGAGCTGTGAGGTGTTTGTGGCTGTTTGCAGCAGAGAGAGAGCAAGTTGGCAGCCAGAGGCGAACACTGACGGAGGCAGAGGGGTGACATAGGTGCTGTAAATCCCACCCCTGCCAATCTGAGGCCCTTCCTTGCCCCTTTTCACCCCCCACGATGCCCCCGGAGCTGCCCACTGCAGGAGGACACCACGGCCACGGGAGGCAACCCTGGAGGGGAGAAGGCAGAGTGCGACACTTCATCAGCAAAACAAAATGGTGTTTAGTCAGGTTAGCTGACTGAGCTTTTAAAAACCCAGTGCATAAAGAAGAAGAAGAAGAAGAGATTGGATTTATACCCCGCCCTCCACTCCCCAAGGGAGTCTCAGAGCGGCTTACAAACTCCTTTTCATTCCCCTCCCCACAACAGACACCCTGTGAGGTAGGTGGGGCTGAGAGAGCTCTTTCCCAAGCTGTCCTTGAGGGAACAGCTGGTACAGAGCTATGGCTTGCCCAAGGTCATCCAGCCAGGTGCAAGTGGAGGAGTGGGGAATCAAACCCGGTTCTCCCAGATTAGAGTCCGCGCACTTAACCACTACACCAAACTGGCTTCATCACACCAATTCAGCATGGTACCCTTTCCCATGATGACCTCAGGTTGGAAGTGTGTACCTGACATGTTGCATGAATCTTGAATTCAGCAAAAATAGGGAAGTTGCCACTAGTGTAATGGGGAAGAAGAGAAGGAGGATGGTGATTTATTTTTATTCATTTGTTCCATTTATAGGTCGCTCTCCCCACTATTGCAGGCCCAGAGTGGCTTACAGACTACAGATGATGAGGAAGAAATGTTACCAGAATTTGAAACTGGGACTAACAACTCAGACTAACGGGATGAAAACACTCAGTGGGCCACCAACTCCCCCAAAGTCATTTACTTCTCCTGGGATCTCCTTTGGACACAGAGGGCATGATCTGAGTCCATCCAGTAGATCCAAGCCAGAGACCTTCCCTTTGAATCCCCACACTTTTAATTGACTGACAGGAGCCCTATTCATAACTTAGTGTGAATATGCATACAATCTGTGTGGGTTTTGAATAATTCTCATGTTACATTCAGCATACATCAAGCTGAACATGTGCTTAAAGCCCCACATTTATCCAGGCACCAGTCTTGTTTCAATTGCAAAGTGAATGCGTGTTGACTCTTTCTTACAAACAGATGCAAGATGTATGTGTATTCAGTGTAACATGTGAACAGGTTTAGGACCCCTCAAGTAAAGGTCATGCTTGGATCTCTTAAGTATTCTGTGCTGAGTGCTGGACTTGGTTGGAGCCACTTCTGCAGTCCCTGGGAGCTCTCCAAGGTCCTGCAGCTCTTGATTTTGATCAGCTGCCTGCAAATTGCTCCCAGCTAGCGAAGATCTGCCGCTTGCTCCTTACTCAGCATCCCGCTGCCAGTTCCCCTCTGTTCCAGGTCAGGTCCTTCCAGATTTTGCGCAGCGCCCTGAAGGCACTCAGCCTGGCTAGAAGAGGATGCCCAGGAGATACAGTGGACGACTAACTATTCTGAAAGTGGCCTTGGAGCGAAGTACCAAAAAAGGAAGCAAGTTTTTAAGCATTCTACATGATTCAGCTTCTTATGGCAGCAGGAAAATGCAAAATAAAACAAAACAGAGAAAGTGAGCCCAAAGCCATTTTGTTCAATAATGTGCCATGGCTTATTAGGAAGGGGTTACAAGCTGCTTTCTAGGGTACTCGTTCTGGAAGAGATAAGCCGACTAGTGGGAAATCAATCACTATGAATGTTGATAGCAGTGCCTGCTGAAGTAATTACTTCAAACATCAATAATTCTGTTCACCTGCCAGTGGAATTTTCAGTCCTGCTGAAGGTTAAATGAATGCCACAGGGCTCTTGCGTTCATAGGGAAATGTTTATTACATATGTATGCATGCATATATAGAATTTTCCTGTATTTTGAGGTTTTTTCCCCTTTTCCCTTTCTGCCTTTTAAACTTTTCTTCCCAAAAAATGCTGATGGAATTCAGCTGTCACAATGTCTTCTTCTCTTTCCTTTCTCCGACTGTCAGGTAGGCTTTGCACAGATTAGAGGAAAAGTCTCCACCAAAAAGGAGATTACCTTTCACACAGAATTATTTCGATTATTCTTCCTGTCAGACATGCCAAGTACCAAAGAACCCCCAACAACCAGAACAGGACTCCTCAGGGCGGCGGGGGCGGCGGGGGAGGAACAGTACGAAAGATGGAGGAGTAAGGGGCGGACTCACAGGAAACCAGGCTGGCATTTCATCCTTTCTGCGCCTTCCTTGTGAAACAGGAGAGTGATCGTGCAAGGCTTCAACAGTGAACAAAATGATATTTTATTTATTTATTTATACATTAAACTTTTAGATCGACCTCCCCTGTATACACAAGGCTCAGGGCAGTGTACAACAATAAACATGGGCTATAGAGCAAAATCAAGCCTGAATTCTCCCTAGAAGCTAAAATGACTTGAATGAAACCTATAAAAAAATCACCCATGACACAATAGCAATAAGTGGGTTTTGGATCAGAGCAATCCGGAACTCTCCCTAGAATCTAAAGTGACTAAACTGAGGCTATGGCCCTTTAGGCACATTATGAGAAGACAAGAGTCACTGGAAAAGATGACAGCGCTAGGAAAAGGCAGCAGGAAAAGAGGAAGACCCAACTTGAGATGGATTGACTCAATCAAAAAAGCCAGGGTCCTCAGTTTGCAAGATGCAAGCAAAGCTGTTAATGATAGAATGTTTGGAGGTCATTCATTCATAGGGTCCCCATAAATTGGAATTAACTTGACATGCAAATATACCTGTTTGGGAGTGTGCTACGTAAATGACAACAGTGCCATCATAAAAGATCTATCTACTGTAGCTGCTTTTGGAAGAACACTTCAGTGCATCTGATGAAGTGAGCTGTGAACTCACAAAAGCTTAGCTGGAATAAAGTTTGTGAGTCTTGAGGGCACCACCGGACTCCTTTCTAACAGCACGATTGTTTCTGACTCCCCTTAAAACGATGCCAGTTTGAACACATGATTCTATAATGTATCTCGCTAGCCAGCCTTTAAACTTCTTGGATGACTGTTGTGTGAAAGAAGTTGGGGACCGAGGGCTAGAGCATCATCTCTCAACTCCCAACATCCTGTTGCCAGCTCTTTCATGTCCCTCACTTGAAACTGGGTGTGGATGAAAGAGCAACACCTCTGCCAGGGATGAAGCTGGCTCATGGGCCATCAATGATCCTAAATGGAACCTGCCAAAAAAAAACAAAACCCATCGCTCCTAGCACAATAGCAACAAGAACCTCCAAAGCCTATAAAAGATACGCCCTCCCTTCTCCACCATGTCCATTATGTATAAGTGCTGCCATATAGGCAGGTGTGAATCTTAAGGTCCATAATCCCATGAAACCCACTGAGAATGTGAGTGGTTCATCTGATTATGAAAAACCACGAGATAAAATTATAACCCTGTTATCCCAAAAAAGTGATTTTTAAAAAATTCACACAACGCCTCCTCGGAGTCCCGGTTTTGAGTTCTTCGCTCCTTTTGCTTCACTTCCCAATCTCCTGGACCATCCCCCCGCTGCCAGCTTCTAAGTGCTGCCTGGGTTTCCTGCGGCTCTTTCCTCCTTCTTCCCCCGTCATTCTTCTGATCTCCCACTGCTGCCTCCTCCGACTGCCAGACTGTTTACAGGCCTGGAAGCTTGGCTTTCGCTGCTGGAGCAGCAACGTGTTTATTACTGGATTATTATGATTGGGCTCCGGCTCTCCGCTACAGTAAATTCCACTCTGCCAAAGTCCCTGCCACCCTCTGCCATTAAAAAACCTGAAATTCCAACAGACCTGGCAAAAACAAGTGATGGATATGTTTATTAGCTTGAGCCTAATCAAGACCGATGTACATTCAGTCAGCTTGCTGGATCTGACGGCGGCTGAAAACAAAATGGAGATACTCCAGGGGATGTTTCCTTTCACTTCACCACTCTCTTCCCCCCCGCCCCGCCGTTCTCAGCTTAAGTGATTTGCAGATTGTGTGATGGGGCTTTCAGCAGCTTTTCCAGAGTTCTATGATAAGAGGAGAGGTGACTTTAGTATTTCCCTTGAAACACTATCTTTAGTGGTTTCCCTTGAAACATACAATTGCAGAGGAGTTATATACGTCTCTGGGTCTGCTTGTATTTGTACAGTCAACAGGTAGGGCTACCGGGCCTAGATGATATCCTACACAAAGTACCCTGTAGAACAGAGGTGGACAAATTATGGCAGTGGGATAGGGTTGCCTGCACTGCCTCAGCAAGTGCCAAGAAATTTTGAGAGCAGTGCCTAGGGAGGGTGGAGTTTGGGAAGGACATGACACCACTTCTGGGTGAACCTCTAGGAATTTCCCCTGATCTCCATGGCAAAGACCATAGAGACATGGGAAATTCCTAGAGTGTCCTTATGGAGGCCATTTTCTGGGCATTCTTCTCCTGCTCTTCAATTTCTTGAGGGCAGGGGCATACCTATTGAGGGTGAGCAAATGGCAAACCTACTGCTGCTTAACAATTTGTTGGGAGCACCGTCCTACCTGACTGCAGAAGTGCTTAGTAAGCTAACGCTCCTGAAAAAATGTTGAACAGTTTGAAGGTCAAATACCATTAAGAACCATAAAGAGCAACAAGGGGTGAGATAGATGTCCACACCATGGTCTCCACCTGCTTTTGAACCTCTGAGTTGGACCCTATCTCTTCCTGTTTCCTTTGTTGCCAGTGCAGAAAGAGAATGTGTCCAGCTTGGAGCCCTCAGAAGTGGAGCTGGAGACCACGAGGTGGACCTCAGGCTGGAAAATGTGCTCCCCCCTAGTGTATCTCAGAATAATCTGTGATGCCCAAGGGCTCTTTTGCAAACTAATTAATGTGAACTTAGTCTTTAGTTGGTAGATCAGAACCCACAACTGGATCACATCCTGATTGGCAACCATTTCCAATTATTTTCAGAAGAAGAAGAGGAGGAGGAGGAGGAGGAGGAGGCAGCAATGAAAGAAGAAAGAAGAGTGTGCGGGGAATGAAGTCCCATGTTTCAGGTTGGTGCTAAAGTAGCCAGGGTATGCAATGTGAACCAGAGCCCCCCCTTCTTTACTGTAATTCACAAGCAGACGTGAATTGTATCTTTCCATTTGAACCTATTTAACAGATTCTACCTCCATTCCTGTACAGTGGCTCTCATCCAGACATTCTTGTACACAACAAGTGGGCTGCCTGCATCCTACTACCTGTGAGGATTTCCTGTGCTGAGCAGATGGTCCATGCTGTGAGATCTGCTGTGGAGGAGGGAGGAAAGCAGGTGCCTAAAATCTGTCTTCTCCTGTGTCCTCTATGTCTGGGTAGGCCAAGCCAAGATAGGCTGAATTTGCCTTGCTATAGCTTGGGAGAAAGGATAAGGGAAAACTTATTCCCCTGAACTCCAAAACTGGTAAGGGAAATCTTCTGCCCCAAATGGAGGGAGAGATGTTATTTTCTGAGGCTCAAGTCTCATATGAATGATAATATCTGGTAAAGGAGAGGAAGGAACTCTGGGGCCTTCTCGCTTCTCCATCCTTCTTCCTGGGGTGTTATATTATTTTCTGACTGTGTACACCATTTGCTTCACTGTACTGAAATTACACTGAATCTTACCTTCCTTTTTTTTTTTGCTTAGCTACACTAAAATGACACTGAACATTCCCTCTTACCTTCCTGTTCGGCTGGATCTCAAACTGAGGGTAGTGTGGACTGCACTTTGAAATCCTGAAATGCTCAGTCTTTTCTGTGCCTGTCATATAGCACTGAGTGTGTCGGACGACGACATTATCAGAGACTTAAATTTGGACCATTTTCTTAATCATCCGTTGATCAATGATGGTTTCTAGCATGCTGAGAGCGGTGCCGGTTTGCTTTTTAATGGAGAAGCAAGTGCAGTTGGCTGACATAATGCTTTATTTTCCTTCTACATTACTGAACCTCCACTTATCTCAAAGAGGAATTTTGCTCTCTATGGGAGATGGTTTGGAATGATGCCCATTGATGGCTATGTACCTGTCAGACATGTTACATGAAAACATAAAAAGTTTACTGCCTGCATACCATTTAATGAGAAGTTAGCATTTCTTAGAGAATGATACACCCAATTAATGAGAGAATTCTCCTAATGCTTGAAATCATTGCCCAAATAGGTAGACAGGCAGGTAGGTGGGTAGGTATTTCAGCTCTGCCTTGAGTACACACAGTCTATTCCTTGACCCCACTGGGCTCCATGCCTTGACCTCTGTGGTCCTGGATGGGTGGGATTTGGCTTAACTGAGCTCTACCTGGCCTACACTACTGTGAAGGTGGTGACTGACATTTGGATAGAGGTAGCATGATTGTTTGACCAGTGTGGTCTCTACCCCAACCTTAACCTGACAGACCGAACCCCAGTAGCTTCTAAACCCAGCTATTTTGGATGAGACTTGAGGTAAACGGTGGGGAGGAAGGGAGGACACAACAATAACCTTAATCAGCTTTCTTGGATAGAACGAGGTTGTTCTATAAAGAGGCTTGAAATTGTATACAAGTATAATGCACAGCATTTCCTGGACTCATACAGTTATATCTTTTCAGTTGCCAATTCCTGGGTGCAGAGATAGTTATCAGTCAAGCTTTTATTCATGAGGTGAATCTTTGGTCTTTCTTCAGCTTCAGGAATCTCACAGTACCACTGTGAGCTCCTTCTGGAAATTCCAGTTCTTTAGCTAATTTTCTCTGGGCTCTGAGACAGCACAGTCTACTGTTTAAAGCAGGGGTGTCAAACATAAGGCCCAGGGGCAGGAACTGGCTATCCAGGGCTCTTATATGGCCTGTGAACAACTAGTAAAAGGGAGGGAACAGGAGGATGCTCTGTGGGAGTGGGCAGAGCTACTCTGATTGTGGCTTCAGCAGGACAGAACAACCTCATCTGCAGCAGTCAAGCAGCGCGGAAGCATCTGCCAAGTGCTACACCACTGGTTCTCCAGTCCACCCATATGCATTTTCCTTTGCACCCCTCTCCTGGCCCATGGGGCCTTGCAGTGAGGATATATCAACTCAGAGCTCTCCAGCTGCTATCCTTTATATAGTTTATATCTCTGGTATCTGGCATTACATTTTATGGTACACATAGCCCAGTCTGACAAAGTGACATTTATGTCAAATCCAGCCCCCATAACAAATGAGTTCGACATCTCTGGTTTAAAGTATTCACAGAAATTAGCCTGGTTTCTCCCCCCAAACCAGGATCTGAGACCTATAAAGTCTCCTGAGATGGGAACTTCCAGTCTCACCCCCTATGAGGCTCAAACCATTTACTGTTTTAGCCTGCTTACACTCAAAGCCAGTCTCTAAGACAGGGTCCCTTCCAGTCTCACTCTCTGAAGGCTATAACCCCAAATGACAAGAGCAGCCAGTGCAACAGACTTTCCCCCTCACTCCCCCTCCCATCTGGCTCCTTCAGTCTTCCATAGGTCTGAAGACCTGACTAGGCCCCTTTGCTTAGGTACCCAGGAATGATGGCAATAAATAAATCAATCTTTCTTATCTCCATCTGAATTCCTGGCCATTTATAAATAATAACCAAATGCACGTTGCAGTATGGACAGAGCATGACAGCTTCACAGTAAGAGCGGAGGAAAAAATGACTTACTCCAGCAAAGTCCAGGGTTGATTTTCATCCTGAAATTTACCCCAGAAATGTAGATGTTCATTCACGTTGTAATATTAATGTGCACATTTTGCTTCAGCTGATGTACTGTCTGTTAAATGAGTGTTTTGTCTTAATAGTCTGTTTCCTTCTGGGGAAGGAAGGAAAGTTAATTCTCAGTGTGAAATTCTTGTTACATTCACCTCTTTCCTTCGGTTAGCACGCCATTTCTTATGCATTTTCCACATCCATAGGGATAACTACCTTCTCATTGGTTACCATACCTTATCAGTAGTTTTCGAGTATATTGAGGTATCTGGGTGATATTTAGGATTCTCAGGATACCGGATATCGATTCCTGTAAAATTCCAGATATAATTGGGAGTATCTAAAAATATCAGGGGTTGGCATTTTAAGGCTCCCAGCCATGTTTTTCTTCAATTTTGCAAGTTTTCCAGGCAACAGGAACACAGGAGAGAGGCAGCCCTCTCAGGCAATGGGGTCAGGTGGTAGAGAGAGCGCATTTCTGTGCAGAAAATAAATATATGAGGGCCAAAAGTGCTGTTCTCGCCACTCTCATAAAGGAAAGAAAACCCACAAATATAATTGGAACAAGAGATTTTAGGAAAGTAGATGAATATCTCAATTTAAAACAAGTGCAAGTCAACCCCACAGAAGCACCCAGAAGGAAGTTCCTGCATGCTGTATTGCTGTTGTTGTTTTTTTCCTCTTTACAGGGGTGGTACAGAATAGGGGCACCATTGATGAGGGCTGTTGGTTCTGTTGGCTTGCCACATCAGCCCTGGTGACTGCTGGGATTCTCTGGTTTCATATCGGTTACCTTGGACTTGCAATATTGTCTCTTGCTTAAGTTGGTTCTTCTGGGAGTCTGTATTTTGATGTTGGTTCTGTTGGGCTTGTTAGTTCTGTTTGGAGGCCTTTGGCCAGTGGTTGCTCTGGCATGGTTGCTCTGGCTCCTTTGATTTCTCTCTCCCCCCCCCCCCCAGGAAACAATGAAGACAAGTATGATGGCCAGGGGCACCTTGTTCCAGGGGCACACAGAATTGGACCCCATGGTCCAATTTGTTTGAAACTTTGCAGGGTTCTTTAGTGGCAGCCCTAGGTTTCCTGCAAGTATGGTGTCATTTGGGTGACAGCTGCTCCAGCCCCCACACAAAAAAGTTTCCCATGGGGAATAATGGAACCTGAATAATTTTGGGATCTGCCCAAAAAACTGTACCCAAATCCCCAAATGGCATCAGGCACCTGAATATCCCCAAATACCAGTAATTAGGCCTTTCCAGAAATTCAAATCCCCCCAAAATATTGACTTTTTAAAAGGTGCACATTCCTAGATTTAGATATGACTCCATCTATCAAAGTGATTGGTTTTTCCTGTATTCCTATCCCTTGCCTTGGGTTGGACAGGTTTCTGAAATTATTTTAAGTTTTAATTCTGGTGCTTCAGTGGTGCTCCTCTCAAGTAAGGAATAGTTTTTGCCACATCTAAAGCTAGAACTTTCCCCTTCATAGACTTCAGCCATAAAGGACTAAGCAGAAAGAGGTGCGAGATGCTGAACAAGGTGGGCATGTTTGTGTCCCAGATGCATTGAATTTGTTGGCTGAGATTTGCGCATGGTTTATGATTTAAGCAATGAGATTTAAGTAATTTTCTCATTTGGGGTTGATTAGACCAGGTGGTGATGGGGAGTGGGAAAGTTTCCTTATTTCTTTCTTGTGTTTTTCATATGTGCATGTATGCGTGTGCATGTGAACGTGTGTGCACCTGGAAGTCATGGTGACCTCTGGTGACTGACTGTGTGCACCTGGAAGTCATGGCGACCCTATTGGGGCCTGGAGGATATTCAGAGAGGTGGCTGCATGAAGCCTGCCCCTGCCTCCCAACTGCTGGTATTCCATGGAGGTCTCCCATCTAAGTACTTGCCAGAGTTGACACTGCTTAGCTTCTGAGATCTGACAAGATCAGGCTTATCTGGCTATCTAGGTCAGGGCCTTATTTATTTCTTGTGTTTTACTCTACTTTTCCACTCAAAGAGACCCAAAAGCAGTTTACAACAATTGAAAAAGATTACTAAAAACAATCAAAAGCTTTCTCTTGTATTGTATGGCTTGGCTCACTTCCTTGAGTCATCTAGCAGTCATGTATGGGTTTACTTGTGGCCAGGGAGTAGAACTGATAAATATAAGGTCCTGGCCATGGGTCAGAGGAGTTGGCCCTCTGCTTTCTTCCATCCCTTATAGCTCTACGTTTTCACAGTGCTAGAAGAGGATGGGATAAATAATACCAGCTTCACAAAATCAGTGATCGTACCAGATTTCTCCAGAGAGGGTGTATTTGCAGAGCTCCAGAATGGGAAGACCTTCCATACTCTGTCATGTTTCGCAGTCTATACTTGACTCCCAAATCCAAATTTCTTACAGCCATTTTAGACAGGCTAGCTTCACACTCAGAGGTAGATAAAATAATTTATCCTCTTTCTGACAGCGACATCATGTTACTTATATAATATCTCTGTATGCACTAGCTGCTACGAAAAGCCTCATGAAATTTTTGCTTGACATTTAAAGTGCTGCAATTTATGTGATCTTGTGGTCCTGGAAATTTTAACATCGCTTTCAGTTTTATTGGGCTTTTATTGTTGTTTTATTTATCACTGCTTGAGCACTTGTTTTTGTTATATTGTAATGGCCCTTGGCTATGTACGATACATTTTGACCTTACCAAATTTGCTGTTACCATTCACAAACAGCTCTTGGCATTGCTGAAGGGTGTATTAATGACTCCACTGCTAAAATGCAAGAGAACACAGAATCTAGAGCATTTTTCTGCACACGGAAGTCCTCACCGAAATAACAATAATTAATCACTTGAAATGACTTGTGAGCATCTCTTTAGCAGAATTAGAGAAGGCTGGCTAATATCTGGAGAAAGTGATTTGTGGCAATGGCAAGCTTTTCCTATAAAAGATTCCTCCACATCCTTCCCTTCCTCTTCCTTTGCCCAGTAAATCTGACAGCAGACTCAGCAAGTGAGATGGAGAAAGAGAGAGAGAGAGAGACTGTGTTGTTGACGCTTTCCAAGTGACGGTGGCAAAATGGGTGCATATCCCTGGGCAAGCCACAGGATTTTTTCAAACCATTTTTGCTCATGAGCTGCATTTGGCTACTGCTGTGTTTTCTTTCTGCCTCAAGGGGAGGGGGGGAGAGGAAGAAGGCAACTGATGCTCATCTAGTAGTCATGGCAACAGTTACCAGGACTGCTTGCAACCCCAAAGGAACACAAGTTCAACCAGGCCTCAGCGTCTTCACCGTTATGAATGCTTGCGTCTTGCATTTTCCACCGAACAGGCCTTGCTCGGCTCAGTCCTGGCAAGAGGCCTACTCTATGAGATAAATAAGGTGTCTGGGTAATAAAGAAGCATTTTAGCTGTGATTTTCTTTCTATATTCTCTCTCATAAATACGTTCAGTAAACAGATGTCCTTTTATAAATACGCTTAATGATTAAGAGTGTTTTCCTCTGGCTTTCCTCCTACTTAGGACTCCCTCAATATTCAGCCCATTTATCTTGTGTTTGTGGGGGGGAAATAAACTTGTTGAAGGGAGTGAAGGTGGGAAGAGGCCCACAGTTGGCATTACACTTCAAATAAAGAAAAATCGAGTAGGAATAAATGTGTGGCTGAAAGAAGTGGAGAAGACGGGGAAAGAAGGGGGTGAAGGAAGGAAGCAGGGAGGGAAGATACAGGATGGGATGCTGCTAAGGTTGACAGGCCACAGCCTAGAACCCATTGGAGCAGTTGGGGGGCAGGGACAGGCACTCTGGCATCACACCAGCACGTGACATCACTTCCAGCAAAAACTGGATGCGTCATCATGATGCCCAGGAGACAATTTGGATTCTCAAAAACTCTATGGTTAAACCATAGAGGTTTTGGCAAATCCTAGAGCATCCCCCCATCCCACGATATCACTTCCCATTTTTGTCAGAAGTGACATTACACACTGGTGTGATGACAGAGCACCTCCCCAGTTTGCCTCTATTTTTGTCCCACCAGCCTTTCAAGCACTGCAGGAAAAAAAAAACCCAAGGATTGCTCGGAGGTCGCCTGTCGTAGTGGGAAACCAGGCAAGCCTAGACGTTGCAGTGAACCTGCCTGATGGCTAGAACTTGATGGCACTAACAGGTATTGTGCAAGAGAAGGATGTAATGGATTTACATAAGGGAAATTCTTGACATATAGCACTCATGAATCTGCAGTTCCTATGGAAATATGGTGGCACTGCAACAGTTATCACAGCTTGGACTCATTCAAACAACAAAGAAAGGCAAGATACTGAAATCTTGCTCATAGGTCAGGTCAGCTGTAAATCTCTGACAATGAGAACAGCATCAGTGTTCTTCAATCCTGCTCAGCCTATGGACATTTTTGTAATTTGGTGAACAGGCAGTGGGCAATGCCACAAAATGGCTGCCTTGAGGGACAGTCAGAAAATGGCCACCATGGGTAGCCGGTGTCAATTTGTTGAGAGGTTGCAAGCCAAGTATCCTCCTACAGCTGAGGCAGCTGTTTTTGAAGGGGTACTCCATGAAAACACAAAAGTGATGCCTCTTGGGCTCTTCTACCCCAATGAAGCGGAAGAAAGTCAGGATTGGCTCTTTTGTTTAGGTAAGAGATCCTTTGGAGAAGAAGCTTGTGTACTGTGGTGCTATTTTGGTCGCTCTTAATAAACGGTATGACATGGCTTTTGTTTTTGGATTCATACAAATCGTTGGTCAAGTTGTGACCTGGGCGTCTCTAGCAGTGAATGTCCTGTTGGGTGTCTGGGAGAGACTTCTGAGGAAACCCTACACAGTCAATAAATGCTGTTAAGACTGGGGACTAGATTTGCCAATAAATTTCCCCTAAAGTGAAATTTCAAGGTGATTTTAAAACCTGGGGAGTTTCAAGGGAAGCAAAAGGAGTCTTGATGAAGCTAGCACAATTTCTTGGAGAGGTGCATGCACATCTCTGATTGAGGCCCTACTGAAAGGCAGCTGTATGTACACCTTGTTGATGTGTACATGAGCTTGTCTAAGGCAGTGAGTTGGATTCAGCCTAAATTGGCATCTTTCGCTGATCCCCATCTCCCACTGCAGGCCCCTTGTGTCAATTCTTCTGGGCCCCCTGTCCCCCCAGGAGGAGCGTTTCGTAGAGATTACTGAGCTGCAGCAGGAGAAGAAAGGCAGGAAAGTTCCAATCTGTCATTAGAAAGCCCCGTGTCCTTGCATGGTAAGACCTTTGGGGGCAGACAGATTTGCCATTTATATATTAAAAAAATGAGTTTGGCCAATGTGATGGATGCCCTGATCTGGATAGCCCAGACCTCAGAGGCTAAGCACGGTCAGCCCTGGTTACACTTTGGAGGGGAGACCACCAGGGAAGTCCAGGGTGGTGACGCAGGGGCAGGCAAAGGCATACCACCTCTGAACATCTCTTGCCTTGAAGACCCTATAAAGCTGCCATAAGTTGGCTGTGACTTGATGGTGAAAAAGAAAGAAAGAGAAAAGTGATAGGTGGTGCTTGCTTTATGATCTGCTGGACATTTAAGAATAAGGCGGGGGGGGGGGGGAATCTGGATGTTTCTCCTATAACCGCTCCTGCCCGAAAATGACTGACAGCTAGGCTTGCCAGCTCCAAGTTGGGAAATATCTGGAGATTTTGGGGGTGGAGCCTGAGGAGGGTGGGGTTTGGGGAGAGGAAGGACTTCAGTGGGGTATGATGCCATAGAGTCCGCCTTCCTAAGCAGCCATTTTCTCCAGGTGAACTGACTCCTGGAGATCAGTTGTACTCGCAGGATATCTCCAGCCACCACCTGGAGGTTGTCAACCATACTGACAGTGCTTAGAATTGATTTTATTTGCCCACCTGATATTTTGGAGATGGTGAGGCCCCCTTGGGAAGAGCTTTCCTGACCTCACTCTTTTACACCTTAGGCTGGTCTGGCACAGATTCCCCCCACCCCCCGCCCCGCTTTCATCACTCAGCTTGGGGAGTGAAACGCTATTAATCAGCATCAGGTCCCCCGAGGAACTTCTGTTGTAGAATGCCACTGATGATGAGCAGATGGGATTTCTGGCAGGATGATGCGATCTGACATGAAAATGAATACAGCCCGAGAGTGCTAAGCAGGGGGTAGAAGAGGAGGATGAGAAGGAGCTGAATATGTGAAGTTCTGAATGTGGCGCAAGAGAAAGAATCTGTTTTCCTCTTCAGCCCAGCTGGGAAATCGGCCCAAATTATCCAGGCAAATCATTGCACTAGCTCCATTTTCAGCCTTATATATAAAAATGTGTTGAGCCAAATGACTCCCACTCACTTTCATCTGAGAGGGGAGGGGGAAGAGCTTTGTAATACTTAACACCATTGAACACACAAGCCTGTCGTATTCTGAATCAGACCATTGGTCCATTGAGGTCAGTATTGTCTACTTGGACTGGCAGCAGCTCTCCAGGGTTGTTAGGGAGAGATCTTTTGCATCACCCCCTACCTGAGCTTTCCAACCTGTGATGCCAGGGATTGAACCTGGGACATTCTGCATGCAAAGCAGATGCTCTACCACTGAACCATGGCCCCTCCCTCAGGCCAAATCCTCCTTCTTCTGGGCATACATTTAAACTGGTTTAATACTCAGTTCCCCTTCTGAAGGAACCCCAGAACTTCTGCAACAAGGGGCAAGGGTGGGAAAAGTTTTAGCTTCAAGGACAGCCTCTCGGCACGAACGGGAGGGCACACAGCTACTAAGAGGATTTGCAATTATTGTCGCTTAGGAAGGTTTCTTAGGAGAGCCACTTACATATTTTAATGTGAAATGAGGCTAAAAATTAAAGCCGAGCTGGTTACTCATAGTTACTCATGGACATTCCCAGCAATTTATCAACATCTTTGCAAAGATATTCACTTGTTCATTAACAGTGTCCTCACTTGCCCTGACTCTCAGTAGCCCTCTCTTTCCCTTAATGAGGACAGTACACAGCCCAGATATAGCCTCAGGACTGTGTACTGTGTACTTGGGCCTCCATAGCCTCGGTGTTTAGCTGTGGTCACCTCCAAATATTCATCTGTTTCAAATGCAGAGAAGGTAGAATGACTGATGGGTACGCAAGCTTTTGAGCTACACGGAACTCAATCAGGCAGAATAAAGCAAACACATTTCAGAAATCTACTGAGCAGGCCAGGTCAGAAGGAAGCGCACAAATGTGCATTCCTCTTAGTGAGCTATGTCCAGAATTAGAAAATAATGCATCACTGCGAACGGAAGAGTTGCAAAGGCTGCGTAATGCAACAGTCGTTATTCTCTGGTAGGCAACTGGAGACATTTGTGATGACTTAGGAATCCTCCCAAGGCTGCTAACGATAGGAGGTTTTGGAGGACATTTAATTCAGGGGGTCTCTATATCTCTGTAGTGACTTGACGGCACTGAACACACAGAGGAATCCTTCCTCTTGATCCTGATTGTGTTAAAAAAGGAGATGATTTTCAATCAACAGTCATGCCTTTAGAAAACCCTTAGATTTTGTTTGTAAAAAATAAGGAGAGGAAGATCAGAAAAGTAGAAATCATACCAGGGAAAGAGCATACCTGTCCCAGCATCCCCATCTAATGAAAACTGGAATGATGCTGTGAGGGATCAGGCTGAACAACTATCCATGAATTACAGTATTCTGTCATCGTACAGCGGGCCAGTTTTCCTCCAAACATCACAAGCAGGGCATGGTAGGCATAGCTATCTCTTGTTGTTTATTTGGCGCCAACATCTGATAATCAGAGATATACTGTCCCTGGCTACGTAGGCTCCATTTTCAACTTTCAACACTGATATCCATCGCTAGAATGATACCTGATGACCTTTCCTCTAGCAAGTTCTTCCTTGTGAATCACAAAGTCATTCCTCAACTACGCTGGTCTCACTGGATCTATTCAACCAAGCCTTGTTCTGTCTTCCAGCGCTGCCTCTCTTTCCCCTAAAACCATCCCCACCCAATACCCCTTTCACTCCCTAACCCTCTATCACCATCTCCGTCTTGGTTTTTTAAAAATTCAATAGATGGTGGTGGCTTTGTTGTTCTGCCTGGCTTAGGGCTATTCATCAGAAGGTATCTATGCTCGGCTTTTCACCTGAGTCTTTACAGATAATGGCCCTAGACCAAGCAAGGGCCGTAGTCAAGCAGAGAATGCTGGACACTGAGAGACAGAATGATATTGCCAAGGTCTTGAAATGTATGCTCCCCTCCAGAAGACATATGTCATTTCCCCAGCCCCCTATCTATCGAATCTGACAATTCCATCCTCTAGAAGGGCTTTTTCTATGGCCCGGTGTAACACTTTCCCTTCTGCAGTTATAGAGGGTCGTTACAACAAGGTGCCTATTGCTGAGTGTGTTTGTCCATAGGAACATAAGAGAAGCCAATGCTGGATCAGGCCAGTGGCCCATCCAGTCCAACACTGTCACACAGTGGCCAAAAACACCAGGTGCCCTCAGGAGGTCCAGCAGTGGGGCCAGGACTCTAGGAGTCCTCCCACTGTTGTCCCCCCAAGCACCAAGAATATAGAGCATCACTTGCCCCAGACTGAGAGTTCCTATCTATATTTTGTGGCTAAAAGCCACTGATGGACTTCTGCTCCATATGTTTATCTAATTCTCTCTTGAAGCTGTCCATGCTTGTAGCCACCACCACCTCCTGTGGCAGTGAATTCCATGTGTTAATCACTCTTTGGGTGAAGAAGTATTTCCTTTTATCTGTTCTAACCTGACTGCTCAGCAATTTCATGGAGTACCCACGAATTCTTGTATTGTGAGAAAGAGAGAAAAGTACTTCTTTCTCTACTTGCTCTATCCCATGCATAATCTTATAAACCTCGATCATGTCACCCCTCAGCCGTCATTTCTCCAAGCTAAAGAGCCCCAAGCGCTTCAGCCTTTCTTCATAGGGAAAGTGTTCCAACCCTTTTATCATTCTAGTTGCCCTTTTCTGCACTTTTTCCAATGCTATAATATCTTTTTGGAGGTGTGGCGACCAGAACTGTACACAGTACTCCAAATGAGGTCGCACCATGGATTTATACAGGAGCATTACGATACTGGCTGATTTGTTTTCTATTCCCTTCCTAATAACCCCCAGCATAGCATTGGCCTTTTTCATTGCAGTCACACACTGTCTCAACATTTTCATTGAGTTATCTACTCTGACTCCAAGATCTCTCTCTTGGTTAGTCTCCCCCAGTTTGGACCCCATCAATGTGTATTTATAGTTAGGATTTTTGGCTCCAATGGGCATCACTTTGTACTTGGCCACATTAAACCCCATTTGCCACGTTGATGCCCACTCGCCCATCCTCGACAGATCCCTTTGGAGTGCCTCACAATCCTCCCTGGTTCTCACCACCCTGAACAATTTCGTGTCATCTGCAAATTTAGCCACTTCACTGCTTACTCCCAACTCCAAATCATTAATAAACAAGTTTAAAAGCATTGGACTGAGTACTGATCCCTGCGGTACCCCACTGCTTACCTCCCTCCACTTAGAAAATTGCCCATTTATATTCACTCTCTGTTTCCTTTTAATTAGCACAGGCAATGTAGCACATGTGGCACAGGAAAAGTAGAAATGATCAAACATACTTTGCTTGGGTGTAGTCTTTACAAAGAAATACGAGCCAAATTTATTCAACCTATACTGGCAAAATTTATGGGCCTCCCGGACTCTGAATTAAGGAATACACTTCTGGTGGATTCTAACCCTCAAGTTACGGTGACTTGCTCCAGTTTTTTGGAAGCAGCCTCTAGAATCCGCAAAGATTATATAAAAAAGTGATATAAAT
Organism: Lepidodactylus listeri; assembly: GCA_029233225.1. Lineage (NCBI taxonomy): Eukaryota > Metazoa > Chordata > Lepidosauria > Squamata > Gekkonidae > Lepidodactylus > Lepidodactylus listeri. The sequence continues at coordinate 29,045,830 of JARCFY010000008.1, forward strand.
GTCCCTTAGGCTTTGCATCTTTTTCCCCTCAAGAATATTATAAGTTCCCTTATACAGAGCCCACTCTTCAAAGTACTCAATCTCTGTCAACTGGAGATCATGTGCAATTTTGGGGGTTCTCCAGGTCCTGCCTGAAGGTTGGCAACCCTATAATTGTCCAGGTAGCTATTGCTACGGTAAACAAATGACTAAACATCAAAGAATGCCTCAGGAAAGATGGACATGGCATGTGTCCCAGTCACACAAAGCCTTTGCATATAATTGAGTTCAGTGCATCTTACAGAGAAAAAAGTGGAGAGAACGGCACGAAAACAGATTATGAACAGTGACTCAGGAGCAATGCCATATATTGTCAAGTGCCATTCTTAGCAGAGGCCTTCAAGGTGAAAGTAAGCCAAATGCTTCCCGATGAGGTTTCTGCATACCTGTAGGAAGCCGGGCCGGCCTAGAGACAAACCAAATGTGTGAGGCCCGCACAAGCTTAACGAGAAGATGAAGAGTTAATAGAACAGGTGGTTTAAAGAAGTGAGACCATGGATGCTATTAAAGACAAACCTTTAAAAAAATCCAACCCGCCCCCCCTCCAATTCAATAACAACTCTGGGGCAAAAGGTAATCAAGGCAAAGAATAAACATGGATTTGAAATGCAAATTGCCCTGAGACAAATTAGATAGAAGGAAATTACAGAAGGTTTATTTTGGATGGGGGGGGGGGCTGGGTAAGAGGAGGTAGGGAACAAACAGAAAACACAGAGAGCCAGTTCCTATGAGCCATGTAGCTCAAGCAGAGTCTCTTCGGACTTTGGAACCTACATTCTGAATCTGAGGACATTCCCTCTGCCTTTAGAACAGACCGGCACAAAACCCATGCCAACCATCAGCTTGGTGGTGGATTAACAGGTGGAATGTCTCACAAAGGGCACGGGTCTGTGTCACTCGTGGGTGCACAAGGATCTGTGGACTGGGGTAAATAGTGCACACTAGGGTTGCCAACCTCCAGGCGGGTTACTAATTAACAAGAAATGTTAAGTGCTCAGTGTTTACTTGCAGATACTCATAAAAAGTTTTTAAAAATCTTTTTGTATTTTTCCACAAAGGGTTCATTATATAAAAAATATTATTTATGCATTAATTCTAAATGGCATGTTCTCACTGTGTTTTGTTTGCATTGCATCCTCCGGGTGGGGCCTGGAGATCTTCCAGAATCCAAATGGACAAAGATCAGAAAATGGCTGCGGTGGAGGGTGGACTGAACGGGCATTCTGTTCCATTGAGGTCCTGCCCCTCCCCAAGCTCTGCCTTCCCCAGGCTCCACCCTCAAATCTCCAGGTGTTTCACAACCCAGAGTTGGCAACCCTACAGTGACACACACAAACTGCCTTATAGGGAATCAGACCATTGGTCCATCAAAGTTAGTGTTGTCTACTCAGACCAGCATTGGGTTGCCAAACCCACAATCCGTTCAGGGTTCTGCCCGATTTTCAGGGCTTCAGTCCACTGCTGGGCAGCTGGCTGGCGGGGGAAAACCCACCCCTGAACAGGGATGTTGCTATGTGATATCCCTGTCACAATGACATCACCTGGAAGGGACATCATTGTGTTGCTGCCATCCGGGGCGGGGGGGGGGGGGGGTTCCTGTTGTGTTTGTTTAGAATATGAAGCAGTAATAGCTTGAAAAGGGCTCTGGTATCCTAAAGCTCCAATTCCTGTTGACTGATTAATAAAGACTCCCATTGGTCCTGAAGCCAACCTAGATACCCAGTCACTGAGCCCTGCTTGGGTCCAATAGTATTGCTTGTATATAGTTACATTGTTGAAAGTTATGTGTTGGAACAGTGTAAATGAAAGTGCTGCTCTCATAGAGCTGTCTTTTGAGCTGAACAGTGTCACTGAATAAAAGCCTGTTTGTTTGAATTCATTGCCTCCTGCTCAATACTTAAAAGTTCCGCTCTGGTTTCTGGGCAAACTCTATGGTTTTGAGGGCAAGAAGGCGTGAAAGACCAGCCAGGAGCCCCCTACCAGCAGCTGGTAAAGACCTGGCCATCCTAGTAGCAGCAGCTCTATGGGGTCTCAGATCGATTACAGATTATTTTAGTGGGAATGCTAACCCCCTTCACCTTATCCCGTTATCTCCACTCTCTGCACTTGGAGACATAGCCCATTTGACTTCTAATAGCATGGACCTGAAAGACAGGAGTGAACATTACCTTCTGCCCCATACTGCTTCTCCCAAGTTTGCATGCAGATTCTCACTGAGAGAAAGAATCCACAGCTGTGGGTCACTTCCAGTCCAAACGCTCCCACCTCCTCTCTGCAGGTGTTTTATAATCCTTCCCAAAGGTTCCAGCTCATCACCAAGAGCCTATGAGAGAGGGATTACTAGACTAAGATGACACACAGCATGAGGAACTGGGGTAGAGAAAGGAGGAGAAGGGAAAGTATCTTGTAAGCAAAACTGTGTGAAGCGTTTTCGCAAGTGCCCTTTAGCGTGAAGTGCATTACTTGAGAACAGGTTCAAAAATAGAAGAGAGCCATTTTTAATCAGATTTCCAGTCTAGCCGCTGTGGGTTGCATAACTGAACTTCAACTGCAGACCCAGGAATTAGAAATGCAAACACTGACTTCTTAAGTGTCACTTGTGGGAAATGGCCTTAGGGCTGCACCGTTATCACTATCCTCTGACTGCACACCAAGGCCATTCAACACTGCCTGAAGACACCGGGGATAGAAGCTAATTTCTGTGCTCCAAAAATCACAGCAACGCCAATGGCGGTACTGAAGGAACTGTTGCATGGCCTATGAAGCAGAGTGGCTTGGATACCATACTGTTTGACAGTACTATTTACAAGTTGTGTGTCTTTTGGACTGCTGGTATTTTTCTGCCACTGGCTGGAAGACCTTTCTAGAAACTTCCAGAATTCTCTAGAATTGTGTTTACAAAGTCAATCTCCTGCAGTTCCTATGTATGACTATACACGGTGCACCCATAGCAAGAACACTGTTGGTGGCACCTTCCCTAAGAGGTCAAATGTAAAAGAAGACAAGACTGTTGTACCTTCAGTAGTTTTCTGGGAGGAAATGATTTACCAGTGCTACTTGCAAGGTGACAGCTAGGGTTGCCAGGCTGGCCTAGCAAATGTTGGGAAACAGGCAAGGACATGGGGGCAGCTGTTGGGTATGGTGTGATGTCACTTCTAGGCTTTCTCCAGATGTCACACCTACTAGGAACCTCTGAAAAGTCTAATGTAAAACCATAGAGTGATTCCTAGAAAAGCATGACATTACTTCAAGTTTTTTCCAGGAGTGACATCATGCCATCTGCCTGCCAGCCATTTTTCTTTTCTTTTTTCCTGCTACTTCTCTGAGCAACATCAGGAAACAAGAGGTGGAGAATCCCCCACCCACATTCATGGACTGGCAAATAAGGTTGCCAGCCTCCAGATAGTGGCTGGAGATCTCCCACTATTTTAACTGATTTCCAGACAACAGAGATTAGTTCACTTGGAGAAAATGGCTGCTTTGGAAGGTGGATTCTATGGCATTCTACTGCACTGAAGTCACTCCCCTCCCCAAACCCCACCCCTTCAGGCTCCACCCCCAAAACCTCCAAGTATTTCCCAACCCAGAGCTGGCAATCCTACTGGTGACTCTAGACTAAGTCAGCCCGGAGGGCGGGGGATCCCTCGCTATAGGGGTTCCCGATCCGCCGGCTGGCATTCGGCCAGCGGGGGGAACCCCACCCCAGAAGTCATCCGGTGAGGACGACTTCCCCTGTGTAATGACGTCACCCGGAGGTGACGTCATTACGTTGGGGGCATTGCCAGGGCAACGCTCTGGCAATTGCCCCAAAACTCTATGATACCATAGAGTTTTGGGGGCGATTGCCAGAGCGTCGCCCTGGCAACGGCCCCCACATGATGACGTCACCTCCAGGTGACGTCATCATGTCGCTGCGGCGCGCGTGCGAAGCGCACACACCAGAAGTGCTCCCAGGGGGAGAACAACTCCCCCCCCCCCGCTGGTAAGTTGAACCTACTTGGCAACCCTACTCTAGACTCACAGCACTGTGGTAGGGATGAGCTAGCCCTGCCCTCACTAGTATCTGGATAGGTAAGGGTAAAGGCTTCCCTTGCTCGAAAGCAAGTCTAATACGACTCTAGGGATGCGGTGCTTATCTCCGTTTCCAAGCCGAAGAGCCAGTGCTGTCCGAAGACATTTCCATGGTCATGGGGCTGGCATGACTAGATGCCGAGGCGCATGGAACGTTGTTCCCTTCCCACCGAAGTGGTACCTATTGATCTACTTGCAATTTCTTGCTTTCGAACTGCTAGGGAAGCAGTGGGGGTCAGAGCAAGCGCCTCAGGCCTGACTGAGAGATCATGCTGGCCGCCCTCTCCTTTCAACTGGGCTGCTCTGCCTTTGCAAAGCAACTATGTACCAAATACAGGTAGCAGCCCAGGGTGAAGGAGATGCTGTGTGAGCAGGACGCTGTTCTTGCCTCAGCTAGCCTCACACTTAAATCAGTCCGCAGCTCGACCTTTTAAGAAGAATGGAGACCTTGGAGGCACCAGGAGGCAGAACAAAGCTTGAGCCAAGAAAGGAACAGCAGGGGGAGGGGGGGAAAGAGAAAATGGAGGGCAAGGCCATGAGGAAGGACAAAAACACACATCTGCTTCTTTCGGAGAGACAGTAACATCCTCCACAGTTAAAATTTCTTCACATTAGCATCCCTCTGTCAGTCTATTTCATTATTTGGTACTAGAACTTGGGGACATGGGGGGTGTCATAGACATTTTCACTCCCTTCAAAATGACAGATTGCACAGAGAACACAAATAGGTGGAGGACAGACTGGCAGAATGAAGCACAAGGGAACAGGGGCAAAAAGACCTGGGCCAAGTTGTTACGGGGCTTTCCAGTCACACTGTGTGGACTGATGTGGGACCATACTGGGGAGGAGGCAGAATGGAACATTCACACTGCAGGGCGGCCCCTGACAGCACTGCCCCAGTTGCACGCAGCTTTGGTCCATTTTGCCGACCTGCGTGTAGGTGCAGCAGCAATTGGGGCAGGATCCCATGGCTGGGAGCATTAACTCCATGAGCCGGAAATATCCCCGCGGGCGGTCGTGTGCTCAAGCGCACAGCACACATGGGCGGTTCTGCTGGATCAGTGGATTCACATTACCAGCACCGCTTGATTGCAGCTTATTTGCATCCACACTTCCAGGAAGCGGGATCAACGCACACCCAAACCGCTTGCCACAGTTTTCACCTGGTACTTTTTAAAAGCGGGATCAAAGTGCTTCAGGACGGGGTGAGTACAGCATGGGAATGCCAGACAGTTGTGGCTGTGTGAACCAGCCCACTTAATCTGCTTGAGAAACGTGCCTATACTGGGCCAAACTGCCAGTCTGAACTCAGCCACAGAGCTCATGTGCTGTAGTGGTTAAGAACACCAAGAGAGCCAGCGTGGTGGTTAAGAGTGATAAAGAGCAGTGGACTCTAATCTGGAGAACCGGGTTTGATTCCCCACTCCTCCACAGGAATCCTACTGGGTGACGTTGGGCCAGTCACAGTTCTCTCAGAACCCTCTCCGCCCCATCTACCTCACAAGGCGCCTGTTGTGGGGAGAGGAAGGGAAAGGCGATTGTAAGCCACTTTGAGACTCCTTGATAGAGAAAAGTAGGGTATAAAAATCTACTCGTCTTCATAATACATATCATTTTAAAAGCACTTGTCCAACGTGCTTAGTATGTATTATCTTGTAGTGCTTCCAACAGCCCTCTAAAGAAGGCCAATTTTTCAGCCTCGTATACTAGGCAAGGGGCTGAGCTGGGTAAGGGTGGCTTGCCTCATGCCACCTACAGAAGTTTATAACATAGGAGAGACCTGAAACCTGGACCTCGTAAATCACATCTTGTTCTCTTAGTGACTTACTCTATACCAGCCCTCTGGCAGAACATACTGAAAATTTATCACAACACAATGTGGGGTTACAATAGGGTTGCCAGGTCTGGGTTGGAAAATACCTGGAGGCTTTGGGGGTGGATCCAGGAGATGGTGGGGTTTGGGGAGGGGAGGGGAGGGGCCTCAGCATGGTACAATGCCATAGAGTCCACCCTTCAAAGCAGCCTTTTTCTCCAGGGGAGCTGTTCTTTGTCAGCTGGAGATCAGTTGTAAAAGCGGGAGATTCCCAGGCCCCACCTGGAGGCTGGCAACCCCACCTGGAGGCTGGCAACCTTATCTTTCTCTGCCTTGATCAACCCCTTTCCCCTAACACAATAAGGTAATTTGCCTGGCTTGGCTGTCAAATGGGTACTGCCAAGGGCTTAGACTTTTCAATTTCCGGGGGGGGGGGGGGGGCTGGGGCTGGGGCTGGGCCAGAGACATTACAGGCCATTGTCTCCAGGGGAGGCTCAGCACGTCCTGGAAAAGTTTTTGGGGGGGCTCCAGCTCCCCCAGCCCCCCTGAAGTTGACGCCTATGGGTACTGCAGCATCACGTGGCCCAATTTCAGTGAAACTTTGCAAACCAGAGCAGGAAAATGTCCATTATCTGTTTGAGAAATAAGTGAAAGAAAGAAGCAGGATGAGCAATTTAGCTCAATTACAGAAGAAGTTCTATGATTGCCTAACAGCCAGTGGTAGCTTTGGGGTAAGGGATCTGGGAGGGTGCTTGCGTTGCACGCAACATAATATCACTTCCAGGAAAAACCAGACACAATATCATGTCACTCTAGGAATTGCTGGAAACTCTATGATATGTGATGTCACATCCAGGCTCCCCCCAGAAGTGACATCATACATCATGCCAGGCACAACACTACTTAAAAAAAATTATCCGGCTGCTGTTTGGAGTGGCAGTGGGCAAGAAGGTTGCTGGTGGGAGGTCTCCCACCACAGAAGGAGGCCTAGCATCCCTATAAGGTTGTTTTTTTTTAAAGCAGGAGGAAAAGTAGACAGCAGCTTTGAGGCATGAAGAGTCTGAAACTTTGGTTTCTGTTCCAAAAAGAATTTACAGTAGCCCTGCTCACAAATTACAGTGAACACACATACAATCAGTGTCCAGTATACACTGGATTTTTCTTCATATGTGTGTCGAGTCATTTTCGTGTTACATTAAACACATGTACAGCTCAGCCTGTGACTTTAGCCCCAAATTTCTCCAGATATTGGGCCTCCAATTTCACTTGTCAAGTGAACGCATGTTGGCTCTTTCTTACAAATAGATGCAAGATGTGCATGCGATCACTGTAACAGGTGACTAGAGCTAGCCATGGGGTGGAGGGCTGCAAGTGCAAGCTCAAGCTTATTGCTGTAATGCACGACAATAAGCTCACATACCCAAATTCTCCCACAATTGTGAGGGGTGTGGCATGGGCCAGATCTCAAAATGTCCTGCCAGGTTTCTGGTTCTTCCAGAAATGGCCCACAATTCTATTGAGCGCCAAATAACCAGAGGCCAGAGTTAGAGAATGTGGCCTCTGAGCAAGCATTTAAAACACGGCTCCCTGTTTTAGAAAAAAAAATCAAGCCAAGGGTGTTATTCTTACTTAACATTTGTACGCATCTGAAGGCATCTGTGTGCCCACCTGTGCTTTATAAGTCACAGCACAAGCAGCCCTTATCAAGCCAGTACCTTTTTAGCATTCATCGCTGCACCCAAACATACAGAACGGGCTTGAAATTTGGCAGCGGAGCATTTCACCTCAGTTCACCTTAACTATTAAGCAGCTCCCACCTGTTCGGTAATAATTGGAGCTCTGCTGAATTTTGACCCAAACCTTCTGGGCCTTCCTCGGGAGGGTCATTATAGTCAACTAGCAGGCATTCTTTTCCATTTAGCAAGAATTCAGCCCGGCTTCCTTCTTACCCATTCCTCACTGTTGTTTGACGGCAGAATTAAAGGTGTTCCTGAGGAATACGCTTCCGCATAATAGAAGGTGTGCGTGATACAAGAACAAATTCCTCTGTAGCCTGCCAGACAGCAGAGTGGAACCTAACAGAGTGTTCTGAGCAAGGGAAGAACTCTAGGAGTGGGGGCTAACCAACCGCATGCTGCAAACCTCAGGAAGACCAATATTTTTGGATCTACACTACTGTTTTAAACAGTTCAGTGGCTTGTAATATTAACATTGTTAATGTTGTTAAGAGGTATATTAAAAAGGATGCTCTTAAAATATACTCAGTTTACCAGTGGACCAACATCTCTGAGGGACTGCCTCTTTCCATACACACCCTGAAGAGCATTATGCTTTATGGACCAGCATCTCCTGGTTGTCCCTGGCCCAAAGGACGTCCATTTTGCCTCAACCAGGGCCAGGGCTTTTTTCTGCCCTGGCCCCTGCCTGGTGGAACACACTCCCTGTTGAGATTAGGGCCCTGCGGGATCTTCAGTCCTGCAAGGCCTGCAAGACAGAGCTGTTCCGCCAAGCTTTTGGCTGAGGCAGTGGGTATCTGTGTATGGCCTCCCTGAGGCTGTTGTCACCCACCTAACAAGCCAAATAATATGCTAGGCAACCTGTTATTCATCTACCAAGCCAAATAATATGCTAGGCAACTCGCATAGCCAGCTTATTCTGTCGGTCTGTGGTTATTGTTTTAATGTTTATTACTGTATTTTAAATTTTTAATTGTATTACTAATATGATGTAACCCACCCTGAACCCGCTCGCCGGCTAGGCAGGCTATCAATACAAATAATAAATAAAGAATTTAACTGTTGCTGGCAGTCTTGCCCACCAAAACTGCTCAAATGTCTTCTTTTCCCTGCCCAGCTCAGATCTGGCAACGTGCTTACGAGCTTTCTCTGTGGTAAGGGTTGTCAAAAGGCCTGGAGAAAACTGTTCTGCCCCTTTAATATAGACTTCATGGGATGGGATGGGATGGGATGGGATGGGATTAACCAGGTAATGTGGTGTACCTCCATGCCATGAAAAGCTTCAGCTGCCCATTTCCACACACTGAGCCTCCATTAAAGGGAGAGACTGCTTCCTCTCCAGGCCGGTTGGTACCCTTAAGTGTCGCTGATGCTCTCCTGCTGTGTCTCATTCAGACAGAAAGGAGGAATAGACATGGATGCTTGGGTTTGTTCTTCTTCCTCAATGAACACAATATTGAAAAGTGCCAGCTAACAGACATTTCAAAACCCCATTCTCTCATTTCATAGAATCAGCTAAGCTTCCTGGTCCTATACGTGTCATTGATCGCAAATTAATCACCCTGCTATTCACAGTCCTCTGTTGCTGACTTGACATTTCCTTGTCTTGGATGCCTGGAATGGAAGGAAATCCATGTTTTGCAAGGGGAATGTATGGCTCTGGGAGTTCTGGCTCCCTGACCTGGGTGGCCAGCCCTAGTCAATACTTGGATGAGAGACCTCCAAGGAAGTCCAGGGTTGCTACACAGAGGCAGGCAATGGCAAACCACCTCTGTTTGCCTCTTTCCTTGAAAACCCTGTAGGGTTGCCACAGATCAGCTGCAACTCAACGGCAGTTTCCACAACCAGTGTTCTGGCATGGAGATGGGCCGTGGCTCAGTGGTAGAGCATCTGCTTGCCTTAGGGAAGGTCCCTGGTTCAAACCCTGGCATGTCTGGTTAAAAGGATCTGATAGTAGGTGATGCGAAAGACCTCAGCCTGAGACCCTAGAGAGCCACGGCCAGTCTTAAGTAGACAACAGTGACCTTGGTGGACCAGTGGTCTGATTGAGTATAAGGCAGCTTCTTGTTTCCATCTACTTTGCATTGCCAGTAAGGGTGCTATTTAGCAGTAATTTATTTTGGCAAAAACTCTAAGGACTGGACTTCAAAACTGGGAAATCAAAGTATGCAAACAATGAAGGGTCATCAGGCCCACTTCATGCATTGTGGCTGGATTCATTAACATTAGGAATGTGCCAACATTTTCTCTCTTTTTTCAGGACAGCCACAGCAGTGTGGCAAATAGAGCGTTGGACTTAGACCGGGGAGACCTGGGTTAAAAACTCCAGTGCAGCCCTGGACCTCACTGAATGATCTTTGGCCAATCTCTGTCTTAGGGTTGCCAGCCTCCAGGTGGGACCTGGGGATCTCCCGCTTTTACAACTGATCTCCAGCTGACAGAGATCAGCTCCCCTGGAGAAAATGGCTGCTTTGGAGGGTGGGCTCTATGGCATTGTACCATGCTGAGGCCCCTCCCCTCCCCAAACCCCACCTTCTCCTGGCTCCATCCCCAAAGTCCCCAGGTATTTTCCAACCTGGACTTGGCAACCCTACTCTGTCTCCTAGCCTAAACCACTTCACGGGGTTGTTAAAAAGGTAAAATGGGGATCAGGCCCTGTATGCTCTCCTGAGAACCATGAAGGGAGGATGGAATTGAGAGCATGAAGAGCCCCGCTGGATCAGAACAGTAGTCCTCTAGTCCAGGATTCTGTCTTACACTGTGGACAACCAGTTCTTCTAGACCGCCAATGATTAAAATGTAACTTTAATTTCTGCAGATTCTTCTGCCTCACATAAAGGTGACACAGATGGGACATTTATAAAAGTAGATATGCATTTTCCACACAACTGGGTTTTTCCAAATTATTTGTTTGGACTCTAGAATTAATGTTCTTCATCTGCAAGTGGTTGTTGTGTATGAATCTGGCCTTGATGGAGCTCCTTGTCCACTCTATGCAGTTAGCTCCACTGCATAACCATTTGCTGCTGCTTTTGTGCATACAGAGGTGTAAGTCTGCGATAACTATTCAAAAACCTATTACTTTACTTGGGACTGCAAAGTTTTGCTTCAAATTTTTTTTAAAAACACAGCCATTTATTACATCTATGATACTAATCTCTTTGGTATAATCTTTTTAGGACATTTGTATTCATTTTTTTAAAATATGTTAGTTATAATCCACCTTTCTCATAGGGACTCAAGATGGATTGCACATAGTGAGTCAGTACAACCAACAAAATGGAACATTCAGTAATCAGTGCATCAGGATTTTAGGAATCTGGAACCACAAGAAAGAACTAAAGCATAACATTTTTTTTTTGTATTTTTCATATGCGAACATGTATGTTCAAGCATTTGTGCACCTGGAAATCATGGCAACTTCTGGTGACTGACCCCTACTGGGGGCCTGGAGAATATTCAGAGAGGTGACTGAATAAAGCTTGCCTCTCTGTCTTCCCGACTTGGTATTTCAAGCAAGTCTCCCATCCAAGTACTTGCCAGAGTCGACCCTGCTTAGCTTCCATGATTTGAGAAGATCAGGCTTGCCTGGGCTATCCAGGTCAGGGCAAGCATAGTGTAATTATTAACATGGCTGTGGAAGGCCAAGAGAGTGGGAGATTTCCTGACCTTCCCTGGCAGGCCATCCCATAAGGCAGGAGCCACAACGGAGAAAGGATGTATACAGGCAATTATTGATTTTGCCCATTTGCAAGCTGGCGCCTGCGGAAACCCCTGCTGACTTGAGTGAAGTTGTTGGGGTGGAAAACAGAAAGAGAGACAGTCCCACAAATAAGAGGGGCCAAGGCCATGAAGGGCTTGTATGTGATAGCCAATACCTTAAACTGAGCTTGGTAACAAATAGGCAGCCAATGGCGTTTCTGCAGAGTGGGAGTGATATGCAAGCTATGTCTTGCTGCACTCTGGATCCTGACTAATGTAGCCAACATAATCATTGCCTTTGTAGGAGGAAATGTGCAACAGGATGTTCAAGCCACATGACACGACCACCAGCTTCCCCTTCCCCATCTGTGCTCATAAAGGAGAGGAACAAAGCAATATAGTTTTTATTTAGAGATGTATACCCAATGCTGAGTCAGACCCAGTAGAAGGCAGTCTCATGTACCAACCAGGCAGCTATCAACCATTACAGCTATAAACAGATCAGGCCAACTAAAATATAAGAGAATCCAAACAGAACCAAGGAACTAGTCACCGCATCACTAGACAAACTGGTCGGAATCCATTACAAAAAGACAAACACACCAGCAGTGAATATTCGACACTGATAACCAAGGAGACTTCAGAAATGATGGGAAATCAATTCTGTTGCTTCTGATCTAGCCAGGTAATATATGGTGGTAATTTCTTCCCAATGGAGGCCCAAAGTAGCTTACAACATTGTTCTCCCCTCCGCCATTTTATCCTTCCAAGAACAACTCTGTGTAGAAGTTAGACTCAGAGAATATGACCAGCTCCAGGTGACCTAATGGGCTTCCCTGGAAGACTGGGGATTCAAACCTTGGTCTCCAAGATCCTAGTCTGATCCTCAAAGCACTTTACCATGTTAACACCAATATAAAACCAGAGTAATGCATGGGTGAAATCAGATTAACTTTAAAGGTTGTGATATCATTTGGAATTTAGTACAATCCTATGCAGAATTATACCATTCTAAACTCATTTATTTCTATGGATTTAGAACAGGATTGTGAGCCTCCAGGTGGGACCACCTGGAATCTCCCAGAATTACAACTGACCTCCAGACTACAGAGATCAGTTCCTTTGGAGAAAATGTATGCTTTGGAAGGTGGACTCTACGGTACTGTATCCCACTGAGGTCTCTGTCCTCCCCAGCTCCACTCCAAATCTCCATGAGTTTCCCAACCTGAATCTGGCAAACTGAGCCCCCTGTCCTCTGCTGGTGGCCCGGGGGGAGGGGGGGGACACACCTGACAACCCTAATTCAGAAGGCTGGAACTCTGGTGAGGATTGCGCTGTAGGAGTCCTATATAAATTAAGGTGCAAAGAGGACACACGTTTACTTTGATGTTATATCCGAAGTATCTCTTTCTTCTTTCAGCAGTTAGTAGGATTTCATCCTGGGAACTGGGGAAAGGCCAGCATTATCTGAGCCTAATGCTCCTCCCCCTCAGAAAAAAAAATCACACAAAAACTGTCCATAAGTGCCGTTTTTCCTTTTTTCAATGAAAGTACTTTCCATTCTTTAAGGTGGAGCTGAAAGGAATTTTCCCCCCTTTCAGAGAAATTGCATCTGGCCAATAAATTATTTTGCATGGCATGGAATAATCACCAAACTACAACACAAAGCAATTTTCCATTCAACAGACCTTAGTTACTTGACAAGTTAAACGTTTCAGTGTATGTCTTAAAAGTGCTTTTTAGGAAATGACAGAAAGAGTGAGGAGTTTTCAATTGGCTGTACATTTTCGCTGCAAGAGAGCTGGCCTGGCTGCAGCGCGTAGAAGCCTAAGACAGCCCACCATGCTAAAACTGAGCTCGTTTTCATCTGGCCAGTGCCCGGCTAGAAGATCTCCAGGGGGAAGCTCGCTTCCATGACAGAAGATCAGTGAGATATTGTCTGGGATCAGGCCTCCCAGATGTAAACAAATCAAATATCATCTTGAATAAGAGCTGCTATATCTAAAATATTTTAGGAGCACACCCTAGCACATGCATATGACAAGCACATGTTTGCAGCTGTTTTGCAAGGTTTTCTGCAAGATCTTCTGGAATTACAAATGTTCTCCGGACTATGGAGATCAGTAACCTCCCGGAGAAAATGGCTGCTTTGGAGAGTGGACTCTATGGCATTTGACCCTGCTGAGGTCCCTCTCCTCCCCCAACTCTCACCTCCCTAGACTCCACTTCCCAAATCTCCAGGAATTTTCCAACCCAGAATTCCCAAATCTCCAGGAATTTTCCAACCCAGAATTCCCAAATCTCCAGGAATTTCCCAATCCAATCCACCGATTATCGTTACAACTGAAAAGTCTGAGCCAAGTGGTCCTTGTGGCAATGGCACAGTTGCCGGGGCTTGGCTCTGCTTGTCCCTGATCACCAGAGGCCTCCAAGGCAACAGCCAACCGAGAACTTTCCCTGTAAGGCAGAAGGCCAGTCCGTCTCATGCAAGTGCAAGAACGAGTGTGTTTTATGGTTTGCAGCAGCAGTGTGGTTGTAAGCGGCTTTCCAGTACTGTGAGTCAGCAAGATTCCAACAGTGGCTCCTTCTAGTCTTAAAGGATATGGTAGGAGCTGGACCCAAAAGAAAAGCAAGAATAAGGTGAATGCTTTGCTGCTGCTAGTACTAGTCCCAGTTTTGCCTCAGATCTTCCAGATATCTAAGACTGTGGCTGTGGTCACACTGGAGGTTAGGCATGGTCTGAGCGTGTCTCTAAGTGTGCCGGTTAAACTGTTGCAGGAACAACTGACCAGACAGCACACCCTTCAGTTTTCCCATGCGTTTGCCTGGTGGTGAGGTGCCCACATTACTGCAGCACCTCAACCATGGAGCGCACTGCCCAGTTGGTTTCTTTTTGAAACAGGCTGGACATGCGCATATGCACTCAGGAGCTTATGTGAATATTGGCAGTTATGGAAAAAAAACCCACACCTGGCGGAAACAAATCTGCCAGTTCAGACGTCCCCTCCGGCTTCAGTTTGCGACAGGGGAATTCAGATGGCCAGAAAAGCAGAGTGGAAGCACTTGGTAAAGACTGGACTTTCCCTGGTGGCTGGTTACTTCACTTCCAAAGCGGGGCCAAATAGAGTGGCCACAACTGGGGCACAGAAGACAGATGTCGTTGTTTGATTGTGCTCTTTAAATCTGCAAAGGTACCGCAAAGATATCAATGCAAACTGCTTGTGTGGCCACAGCCTGTGTCTGCTGCTTCCACAACAAAGCCAGAACCATGGACTTATTGGCACACAAACTTTTTAAGTCTTCAAAGCATCGATTGTCACCCCAGGGGACTGGGTGGGTGTAGTCATTAACCACGGTCCACAGCCCCCAAATGCTTCAGAGCAGCTGAGGAAAACACCAGCATTTGTACACTTTTCTCCCTTGTTCTGTGATACCAGAGTTACCTGATGTCACCTTGCTTCCTGTGTTCTGTGCCTGACCTTATTTTGAAAATGGAGGTGAGTGAAGCAAAGGTAGAATTTCTCTCTTTGGAGAAAGAGGTACTGCCTGTTCCTGCTGTCAGTCTGATCACTCGGCAGCACACAGGTACCTGCTCCTAGGATCTTCCCCGAGGGCATTCATCTCATGGTGGAGAACAAGAAATGCCATGCTCTGCACTGCTGATTCACCCCACTGCACAACACATGCTCATTCACATGGAGGAAACTACAGTCGGAGGTAGGTCAGGGATTCAGAGGCCAGCTCATCGAGCCCTTTGTAAGGCATGACAAAAGACGTCCAAAGTTGCCTTTGTTTCCTGAATACACAACCGTGTTTACATGAACAGCATATCCCAAAGCATTTTAGCACATGGGTCTGTCATCTGTCATGGGTCACCAGGAGTTTATTCCTGACCCCTGCATTCCTCAGTTCAAAAAGCGAAAGGTTCTTTTCTTTCATTTCCACTTTTGATTATGTACTTGACAGCTGCAGATTATGCTACAGAGGTGGGCTTCAACCCCTGGGAATGCGGGTGGGAAGAACAGGCTCTAGATCCTTTCCCTTGCGCTTTTCTGACAGCTGGCTGCAGAAGGGAACTGCTGGGATTCTGATGCAACCAGAAATTGCCTATAGAAGGGGAGAGGTTGATTTATTGAACGAGAAAATCAGATGATCCACTGGCTCCAAGAACTCAGCACTGCTCCCTGTAAATATCCTGGATTGGCTCAGTGAGGATCTGATAGAAGCTGTGCTGGACCAAATTCCAGAACTTCTTGCCATACCTCAGCTGTTTTCCAAACATATCTCTTGGCTTTCCAACCAATGCTGCAGCCTTTTGCTTGATTCCTGTTCAGTCCAAGCTCTGATATTTCTTGGCTTGCCTCTCACTCTGTCTATCCTATCTTCCATTGGCCATCTGCTCCTGACCATCTCTGTAGCAGAGTAATGAGGGACCACCTTTCCCCATATGTTCCCCAGAGAGCACTGCGGTCGGGGTCTCAAAATCATCTGGCCCTCCCTGGACCAAAAGATGCCAGGCTGGCCTCTACCAGGGCCAGGGCCTTCTCAGTAGCGGCTCCAAACTGGTAGAATGAGCTCCTGGAAGACATCAGGGCCCTGCGGGACCTTTTACAGTTCTGCTGGCCCTGCAAAACGGAGCTCTTTCACCAAGCCTTTGATTAGGAGCCGCTACCAACAAAATCAACTGAATGGCAGTAAGGCCCCCTGTGCCATCACCAACAGCCTATGATATACTGGATACCGACTCTGGCCCTACTCCCTTGTCACCATTTCACCATGGCCTACTGGGATCACGATGTAATGTTACACCGCCACCAGCCTTTTATTTGTTATGTACATGAGTTCATGATGATTATTTTCTATGTTTTAATGTGTTTTTAACTTTTTAATGTAAGTTGCCCTGAGCCTGCCTGGCAGGGAGGGCGGGACATAAATTGAATTGAATTGAATGAATGAATGTTCTGGGGAGCCCTTGGAAACCCATTGGGGGAGGGGGGATCACTCCATAAGAAGATCAGTAGTCAAGGCCAACCACTCCCAATTCCTCCCCACAGCATGTGGCCAGCGAATGGAGGGCAATCACTCTGAGATCCTGTGGGATAACAGTGAGGTCAAAGAGGCCTGGATAGTCTTTGGCATGGACTGAATATAGACTATGCCACAGTGGCAGTTTGCAGGGATGACCTTAGCAGGGGTGGAGGCAACAGTCTTCAGCATCATGCAGGTACATGCTTGCAAGTGGACAGCAGAACCTGATATGAGCCATGTGTGTCTATATCCATGCTGGGCACTGCTATCCATTCAGCAGCTGTGCATGTGGACGGGCTGCTCTCGTGCCTTCACGGCCTCCTGAAGCCTTCTAGTAAGGATGCAAATTCCATTCAGCAGCACTCAATAGCATAAGGTCGGTAGCCTACCAATGAAGTGACATTTCCAGGGCCCCTCCCAAATCCTCTGCAATGGTCCCAGATTCTAGGGCAGATGAGCTGACACAGAAAGTGAACTCTAAAGAAGTGCGCTTGAAAATTATGTTTGAATATTAGGAAAATCCAGCTGCATTTTTATGACTAATTCCTTTACAAAGTTTTTACAGGGCATCAGCTTGTGTGGGATATTACCTGCTTCATCGGATACTAGTGGGATCATGAGCTGCAAGCGAGGAAAATGAATTAGTGGGATGTTGACACAAGACCTCTGCAAGAGAGATTCATCAATAAAGCTTATGCATCAGGAGTACAAAAAAGAATGTTACTCTCAACTCTTGTAATAGGAGAAGGAACAGTAATCCCTGTTTAGACCTTGATTGATGCAGTTCTAAAAGGATTCCCATAGGTGGACTTTTCTCTTGTTCTACAGGATTTATGCTGCAATCCTTTGCATTCCCTCAGCCCAGGGGCTGAAGCTTGGGAAGAAGGAAGTGGGCACACTTTACAGCAGGGCTTATTTCGTAGCAGGAGCTCCTTTGCATATTAGGCCACACCCCCTAATGTAGCCAATCCTCCAAGTGCTTACAGAGCTCTTCTTACAGGGGCTACTGTAAGCTCTTGGATGATTGGCTACATCAGGGGTGTGCAGCCTAATATGCAAAGGAGCTCCTGCTATGAAATGAACCCTGCTTTACAGGGATCCAGTCCTATGGACAACATTTCAGCAATGTAATTGTTTCATTTCATGATTCACAAATCTGTATGTGTGGGATAGGATGGGAAGGTGAGGGCATATTTAAAGTTGGCACCTGGCATGGAGAACTAATGCTTCCACACCCCTCTGCTAACATCCATGGAAGGCCCTGAAAATCTCCTGAACACATGTAGATCCTAAGGGGCTGAAGCACTTTTTCTATGAGGAAAGGCTAAAGAGTCAGGGATCTTTGAGTTTACAAAGAGATTACTAAGAGGGAGAACATGATAGAGGTTTATAAAATGTTGCATGGGCTGGAGAACTTCTTCTCATTTTCCCATAATACTAGAACTTTTGGCCAGTCTATGAAGCTGATGGGCAATAGATTCAGCACAGACAAAAGGAAGTATTTCTTCATTGAATTCATAACTAAATAGTGGAATTCACTTTTTTTGCCATCAAGTATAAGCTGACTTATAGAGACTCCATAAGGTTTTCGAGCCAAAAGATGTTCAGAGGTGGTTTGCCATTGCCTGCCACTGAGTAGAGACTCTGGACTTCCTTGGTGGTCACTAAGGCTGGTTTTACATCTGCCTTTCCTGCTGGAATCATTCTACTTCCAAAAAAACTCGCCCACATCTCTTTCAAGTGTGAATCTGCATTCCTTCTCAACTGTCCATATCTGCTAATTGCCCTCTAGCTCTTAAGCTGGCTTCACACCTCTGTAAACAAATCCTGTTCTTAACAGCACTTCAAAAGAATGACCCCTTTCTCTCCAGTTCAATCAGATGTGGGCATTCCCCTACAACAGCTTTGACACCAATGTGTTACCAGTGCAGGGAGTGCTGGAATGAAACTGTTACAAAAATGCACATGTAAAATCAGCCTTAGATCCTAATCAGGACTGATCCTGCTTAGCTTCCCAGATCTGATGAGATCAGGCTAGCCTGGGCTATCCAAGTTGGGGTGTATTCACTTCTAGTGGATCTAATGAAGGCTATGAGAATTGATCGCTTTATAAAAGGATTACACAGATTCATGAAGGAGAGGTCTACAAGTTGCTAGTAGCCATGATGACGAAAGGGACCCTCCACAGACAGTGGCAGAAAACTTCTATGCACCAGAACTGGGAGTCAACATCAGGGGAAGGCCTTGAGCTCCAAGCCCTGTTGTTGGCTGACCAGAAGAACTGGTTGACCCTTGTGCAAGACAGGATGCTAGACCAGATGTACTACTGGTCTGATCCAGCAGGGCTCTTCTTATGTTCACTTTAAATTAGGAGATTAATCTCTTGGAATAATCAACAGTAAACTACAACCCGACCTCTATCTCCTCCTCATATGCAAAGTATACCAATATATTTTTAACTACTGAAATATTTTCCATTCTTCAAGTTTCCAAAATCACATGGCACTAGACTAAACTTGACTGTCAGTGGAACTGGAGAGGCATGCCTGTCAAACTGACAGGATTACCATTTAACACTCCCCTAGTTCTTCTTGCACCTTTAAAAGCATCTCGATAGAAGTTGATCTTGCTTTACCACCTTGCTGTAAAAAAACCCTCTGCTGATCTTTGCACACCAAGCTGCTTTTAAAGGCGCATAACAGGCTAGAATGGGCTTGCTCCCGGTTGGCAAACCTACAGTCTGACCTCGAAATGCTTGGGGTTATTTATAGGCGAAGGGAAAGCATGATTGCACAGAGCTGCAAAAGTCCCTTCCCAGTTAGAGGGGCATCTGGAAGCATCAAGGAGTAATTTAATAGATCATCAAAAGCCCGTGATTGAATTATCACATCCATCATCAATTTCTCTCTCTCCTCAGCCATTGTTTGTTTTATCACAGATGAAGAAACAGTTATCAAAAGACCCTCCTTGAAACCTTTTAAAAAAAAAAGACTTTGACTTCAGAGAAATGGATGAGCCGAGATGTGGAAATTACAGCTGTGATTCATAGAAGAAGAAAACTGCTTATTTCATTGGAGAGCGTTATTGATCAACCTTAGCACAAAAGGGGTGGCAGGAGAGGCTCGGGCACAAGGGTTAATTGCTCGTTTGATTTTTACTGGCGTATAAATGTTTTGCCTTTGTTTTTTTAAAAGACCCAGCAGGGCCTTTTGTAAAACTTTTAAAGAGGTTTCTATTTCGAGGCAAACCTACTTTCCACTTCCTTTTTTATTGTGCTATTCATATGGGGGGGGGGGGGAACCCTCTTTTTTATCTCATATGTTTAAGTGCAATTTTACGACACCCTCCAGTTTGGCCTGTCAAGTTCTGGACACTGCTGGCTGCCCTGAAGTCCATACCTCGATAGCCTCTGTGAGAATGGTGCTCAGCCCTTTGCTGGGTGAGGCTTGTCCTTTGTTTGTGACCTTGCTGCCGGCTGCTGTGGAGATGTCATCGAGGATCGTGACTGCAGGTGACAGTGACTAAGACATGGCAGAAAGGCGAGCATGAGGGACAAGGCTGCTTCTTCCAAGCATATATGCAAATAACCCTTATCACAAGGGGACATGGGAGGGATCTCCCACACACGCCCACCTTAAATTATAACAGTTCATCAGGAAGGAGTTCTCAGCTATTCTATCCATCAAAAATGTTGTAAGGGGACTCTGGCTGTGGTTCAGGCCTCCACTCATTTTTTTAAAAATTTTTTGGTGAACTGCTGAAAATCAAGGCTGAATGCTTGATCTCCACACAAATAACCTGAGAACCAGTGAGGAGCAGCAGTTAGAGTGTCAGACTGGGGAGAGCTGGGTTCCAAATCCACTCAGCCATGAATCTCACTGGCCTTGGGCTTGCTTTGCCTAACCTGCCTTACACAGTTATTCCGAGGGTAAAATGGACAACCTAATATGTTGCTCTGAGCTCCACTGAGAAAGGGTCTCATACCAATGTGACCAGACAGACAGCTGCAAGAACAGATGAACCCTAGTCTCGTCTAATTCTCTCATTTAACTTGGGCAGATGCGGTTCTGGAGAAGGCACTTCTCAAGAGCCAGTCTGGTGTAGTGGTTAAGTGTGTGGACTCTAATCTGAGAGAACCGGGTTTGATTCCCCACTCCTCCACTTGCACCTGGCTGGATAACCTTAGGCAAGCCATAGCTCTGTACCAGCTGTTCCCTCAAGGACAGCTTGGGAAAGAGTTCTCTCAGCCCCACCTACCTCACAGGGTGTCTGTTGTGGGGAGGGGAGGGGAAAGGAGTTTGAGACTCTTAAGTGAGTGAAGGGCGGGATATAAATCCAATCTCTTCTTCTTCTTCAAGACGATCCAGAGGACACCCATAGGAAAAAGATCCAAACACTCTTGCAGCTTCGTGAAGCTTCAGTCCTGGATAAACACTATGAGGGTAGGGGAGCCATGTCAGTTGCTGAATTTTTGAATCAAGCCACAGTTTTAGCTTTCCAGATGGTTGTCTGTGGCTCTTCTATGAACGTAACAACCATTGCAAAAGTTCATACCAGGATGCTGAGGGCTAAAGCTTGTTTGGGGTTGGAAGTCAAAGTTGGAGGAATCAGAGAAAAGGGGTACAGTTTTAAGTATCACTATGCAAGATCAGGGCTGGGATCACAAACACAAAGTAATTTACTTTCAATGCACTTTCAATGCGCTTTCCAACTGGATTTTTCCAGTTCACGCAGTAAATATCCAGTTGGAAAGTGCATTAGAAATTGATTGAAAGTGGATTATTTTGTATATGTGATCGCAGCCCAGGAGAGGGGAAAAAACTGGAAGCAGAAGAAACCACTAGAGGCAACAGGATAAATCATCTGTGCCTGAGCAACGTGATCCTGTTCAAATCAGAAGACATTTAGGTAGCCCAAATCGGCAGTTCTTTGTCTTGGCCAAGCAATGACTCATATGTTTGCAGGTGACACGCTGATGACGGGTAGATGGTGATTTTTGTTTCCAGGTTTTGCCAAGATAACTTTTCTTCCCTTTCCATGAACTACATAATTGCCATCTTCTTGATCAACCAAATACACAAAGAATGAAATCTGCACCTAGCTAGGCTACTTTTCTCATGCATCATTTTTTTCCCCCTCTCCAAATGCAGATAGCACTTTTCTGGGCTAACCAGGTTAAGGTGCATCTATAACTGGATGGTGGCTTCTTTCTTCACACACTGAGGTCTCAAAATAAACCGATTAAGATTCTGAATCCCTTCTGACTACTGCTACAGTAGAATTGTAATGCATTGCTGATCCTTGCTCAGGAGAGACCAACCAATGGATTTGCACTGGAACAGAAATACAGCAGCATATAACTCTGTCGATGAAGCCTAGCCATGCCTGCCTTATTCCTAATTCCACCATTTCCCCTTCACTTCTCCTTTCTTCTGCCGCATCAATAAGTATTTCACTCAATTGCCAGGTATCGAGTTAAATAAAAGGCACATTTCATGCTTAAGTGGTGGCGGCGTCTTTATGTTCACAGTTTCATTTTGTGAAGATGGAACAACAGAGATCGCTTCTGCATGGGAGGTTCTAACCGATCCCTCAGATGATCACTCCTGGGAATAGCAGAGACTCTGGCCTTCAAAAATCTAATCTTTCATTAAAATCTGCCTCCATTCCTGAGTATTGGAAGGTAGCGAATGTCACTCCCATCTTTAAAAAGGGTTCCAGAGGAGATCCAGGAAATTACAGGCCAGTCAATCTGACGTCGATACCGGGTAAGTTGGTGGAAACTGTTACTAAGGAAAAAATTAGTAGGCACACTGATTAACAAAATCTATTGAGGGAAGACTCAGCATGGGTTCAGTTAGGGAAGAGCTTGTCTCACTAACCTGTTAGTGTTGTTTGAGGGAGTAAACAAACATGTGGACAAGGGGGACCCAATAGATGTTGTTTACCTTGACTTCCAGAAAGCTTTGGATAAAGTTCCTCATCAAAGGCTCCTAAGTAAGCTCAATAGTCATTGGATAAAAGGACAAGTCCTTTTGTGGATCAAAAACTGGCTAATTAAAAGGAAACAGCGCATGAGTATAAATGGGCAGTTTTCTCAGTGGTGGGAGGTAAGCAGTGGGGTACCGCAGGGATCAGTACTCAGTCCAATGCTTTTTAACTTATTTGTTAATGATTTGGAGTTGAGAGTAAGTAGTGAAGTGGCTAAATTTGCAGATGACACGAAGTTGTTCAGGGTGGTGAGAACCAGGTAAGATTGTGAGGCACTCCGAAGGGATTTGTCGAGGATGGGTGAGTGGGCATCAGTGTGGCAAATGGGGTTCAGTGTGACTAAGTGCAAAGTGATGCACATTGGAGCCAGAAATCCTAACTATAAATACATGTTGATGGGGTCTGAACTGGCAGAGACTGACCAAGAGAGAGATCTTGGAGCCGTAGTAGATAAGTCAATGAAAATGTCGAGACAGTGTGCAATTGCAATGAAAAATGCCAAGGCTATGCTGGGGGTTATTAGGAAGGGAATAGAAAACAAATCAGCCAGTATCATAAAGCCCCTGTATAAATCGATGGTGCAACCTCATTTGGAGTACTGTGTACAGTTCTGGTTGCCACATCTCAAAAATATTATTATAGCATTGGAAAAGTGCAGAAAAGGGCAACTAGAATGATAAAAGGGTTGGAACACTTTCCCTATGAAGAAAGGTTGAAGCACTTGGGGCTCTTTAGCTTGGAGAAAGACGGCTGAGGGGTGACATGATCGAGGTTTATAAGATTATGCATGGGATAGAGCAGGTAGAGAAAGAAGCGATTTTCTCCCTTTCTCACAATACAAGAACTCGTGGGCACTCCATGAAATTCTGAGCAGTCAGGCTAGAACAGATAAAAGGAAGTACTTCTTCATCCAAAAAGTGATTAACACGTGGAATTCACTGCCACAGGAGGTGGTGGTGGCTATAACAATGGACGGCTTCAAGAGGGAATTAGATAAACATATGGAGCAGAGGTCCAGCAGTGGCTATTAGTCACAAGGTATAGATAGGAACTCTCAGTCTGGGGCAAGTGATGCTGTGTATTCTTGAAGGGGGGCAACAGTGAGAGGGCTTCTAGTGTCCTGCTCCCACTGCTGGACCTCCTGATGGCACCTGGTGTTTTTGGCCACTGTGTGACAGAGTGTTGGACTGGATGGGCCACTGGCCTGATCCAACATCGGTTTCTCTTATGTTCTTATGTAGTCTTTGCGCAAGGTTGGTGGTGGCGGTGGAAAGAATCGTCAAGTTGCAGCTGGCTTATGGTGACCCTGCAGGGTTTTCAAGGCAAGAGCTGAGCAGAGGTTGTTTGCTATTGGCTGCCTCTGTGTAGCAGCCTCCCATCCAAATACTAACCAGAGCCAACCCTGCTTAGTTTCCAAGATCTGATGACAGCAGGCTAGCCAGGCCATTCAAGTCAGCGCTTATACAGCCTTACCAACTTTTAAACTGCTCTTGGTAGCTATGCCCTTAACAGCTGCTTTGACTGCAGATCTTAAGAGATTTCCATGCTGTGGAATGTGGCACCTACCAGTTTCTATCAAGCAGTGGTTAAAGCTACAGTAGCAGGCCAGGTCAGGGGGTTTTTTTGCTCCTTTGGGAATCCTATCATTATAAGAGCATAATTTTTTTTGTGGGGGGAATCAGATATTTTTCAGGAATGTATTTGGAAGAGGTGGGTGCTGGAGTAGTTTGAGCAGCTCCTACCAGTACCACAACACAGCTCTCAAGAGCAACAATTCAACTGTTTGCGGAAAGAACAAAGCTTGGAAGGCTGGAAGCCCTCATTATGAATTCTTCCTAAGACAAGGCTGCATATTAATGAGATAATTACTAACCAGTGCATTTGGGATGCATCTAATCACAACCCACCACACTGAGTCAGTCTCCCCCCACCCTCCTACCCACCTCCCAACCTGTAATTCAAAAATTAAAGACCATTGGGGAACAACAGCCTTTACAAAAGTGAGCTGAATTAACATGCTGAAAATGCTTTTATGTTTTTAAAACTAAGGGGGGGGTAGCAATGCTTTCTTTTACTTCTATTTGGGGACCAGGTGTTAGTGACTAATATTGCTCTCTTTTATTGGCCCTTGAAGAGCAGCCTTGCGGAAATGGGGGGGGGGGGAGCTTTTCTTGTAATGGAGATATAAGTGGTCAAAACAAGCTGCACCTGTTTAGTTTTATTGCTACAGTTAAAAGGCAGAGAAATATGGAGAGAGAGAAAGAGATGGAAACTGTATATCAGTTAAAACCTCTGGAGTTGGCAGAGTGTTAATTCCATCATACACTTAGGTCCTCATCTACCCTTGATGGAATTAAGCCTCTGAATTAAATTCCCCCCCTCCAACTTGCCCCATAAGAAGGGATTTTCAGATTTCCATACATATCTGAAGAAATAAGCGGTGACTCATGAAAGCTCATATTAAAATAAACGATGTCGGTCTTCAAGGTGCCACTGGACTTTTGCTTTATTTTAATAGAAAGTAGGACTGAGTTTGCACACCATTGGCAGGAAGGAACTGGGAAGGTAAGGGAAGCTTAAACAGCTTGAAGTCATGGTCCACATAGTCACGATTTACTAGGTCTGAAGAACAGGCCTTGACAGGAATTCTGCCATGCGTATATTTAAAGTTACTGCACCACTGCAGTCACACACACTAAATAATCCACTTTCAATCCACTTTCAGTGCACTTTTGAATAGGATTTTGCCAGTTCACACAGTGAAAATCCAGTTGGAAAGTGGATTGAAAGTGGATTATTTAGTGTGTGTGATCACAGCTTGTTTCTTTGCTCTAGTGCTTTAAATTTGTGTAAACCATGTTCCCAGCCCTCCAGATTAGGATGAGACAGGTTTAAATCAGGTTTAAGTCCAGCAGCTGCAGAGGTTTCTTTCTGGAGTTTCTAGCTTAGCTCTGAGGTACAGATGAAAACTTCTCATCAGCTCCCTTTAAAAGATACTCTACTAGATTTTAAAATGAAAGAGGTTACTTCCTGACCTGGATTGCCAGGGGTAGCTCAATCTCATCAGGTCTCAGCAACTAAAGCAGGGTTGGCCCTGGCTGATATCTGGATGGGAGACCTCCAAGGAAGTCCAGGGTCATCATATGGAGGCAGTCAATGGCAAAACACCTCTGACCTGTCTTTTGCCTTTAAAACCCCATCAGGTTGCCATAAAACAGTTGCAACTTGATGGCACTTTACGCCACCACCACTTCCTTTTGAAACTAGCCATTCCGCAGGACCTGTAAAATGAAGCTGTTCCGCCAGGCCTTTGGCTGAGGCAGCGGGTGTCCAGTGAAAAAGTCAACCTCCCCTGCTGAAGTTCACCATCTCTACGTGGCCCAGATCAAACAGATCTTAGAGACCCAGTAGCACCAGTTCTGGAGAAATTGTGTGCACAAATAGTGCAATCTGTTTTAAATTGTTGTTCTTAGCTGTTTCAAGATTGTTTACTAAAGTATTTATATTGTGGTGATGAATGGCCCTGGGATTTGCTGAGCACTTGTGGGGAGGGTGGAATATAAGTTCAAAAAATAAAGTAAAATAAAAATAAAAAGATAAACAGCAAGAATGTCTCTGAAAACCCTAGAAAAAAAATGTAAGACTGAGTCTGCAAACAAGTTGGGGGGAAAATAGAAGAAAAAGAGACAGGTGCGATAGAATGCTCCCTCTAAGCTGTGGAGTCTTGTGAGTAAAAATTCTACTTTGTGAGCTACTGGAAGAAGAAGAAGAAGAAGGGGGGGGAGAAGGAGGAGATTGGATTTATATCCTGCCCTTCACTCAGGGTCTCAGACTCCTTTCCCTGCCCCTCCCCACAACAGACACCCTTTGAAGTAGGGTGGGGCTAAGTGAGCTCTTTCAAGAACAGCTCTGGCAGAACTATGGCTTGCCCAAGGTCATCCAGCAGGTGCAAGTGGAGGAGTGAGGAATCAAACCTGGTTCTCCCAGATTAGCGTCTGCACACTTAACCTCTATACCAAACTGGCTCTGATTTGAGCCAGTAAAGATTTGAGCGAGCGATTTGACTACTGCATAAATCAGTTTGCTTTGGAGCCATCCTTCCTGAGCCAAGACAAAAATGTGTGAACTAGAGGCTAAAAAACTGTGAGCTAGCTCACCCTAACTCAGCTTAGAGGGAACACTGGTGCGATATAGTATTTGAGTCAGCTTGAAATCCCCCACCCCCTCAGACAGAAGCTGGATAAGTGCCCAATTCCATTTCCTACCCCACCCACCCACCCTCCTCTGTCCTCTCCCCTGGAGGTCTGCAAGTGAGAGTTCGAATTAAAAATGATTAGACTTCCACTCAGCCCCCAGAGGGAAGGGAAGTTGGAGAATAGTCAGAGAAATTTATGTTGCAGTCATTTTAAAAAAAACTAAATGTGGGGCAAAGAGTGATAGGCTGGTTGGAAAGGAGGCGGAGCATAAGAAAATGCAAAGTGAGGTGGGGCGAAGAAATTGTTCGAAGAACAAAAGATTCGCTCCCGTTCTGTTTTTAACAAATAAATTGTATAGCTCGTGTCTGAAATATAGGCTTGGCAAATGAAAATGGGGGAGGGAGGCGAAAGGAAGCACTGCTTTCTATTCTCAAGTTGTCCTCTCCTCCAGTCTTTTTGCTTCCCTCAGTCTCTCCTCTGGTTTCCATAGCAACAGCAGCTTGGAAGCAGCCTGCCTCTCCCCTCCCCATCTCTCTCTCTCTCTCTGGTTTGGATCATGTAGGTGATTCAACAATTGGTCAAAGTGACTGCTGGAGTCTGGGGAGGGGCAGGCTGTGAGAAAAATAAAAATGGCTTTCTCTTCCATTGCCCTCCCCTGGTGCACTGTGCACTGGAGGTGCATGTATGGGTGGGCAGTGCCCATGTGCCTGTGTTTTCTCTTTGCCACTGGCGAGTATTTTCTCAATTGTTTTATTAGAGCATCTGAAGTGGCCATATCGTTGCCTCAAATCACAGTGCTTAAAACTGACATGGAAAGAAAAATGGCCCTAGAACTTTGCCGGCAAAGCCCCCGCATGGCGAGGGCGGGATGGGCCTACTTGTCAGGCGTCACTTTACCAGGGTCTGTCCACCAGAGTCTCTCCTGTGCTCTAAGCCCATTACACTTTATGGATGTCTTTTCAGAAATCAAAACTATTTTTTCCTGAACTTGTGAAATGGTCTTATAGGATAGGATTGTGTGTAATAGATAATGTATCAAAAAAAATTTAATCTCCCTTTTCCTTCAAGGAAATGAGCCTCCCCCCTTCTCACCGCAACCTTATAAAGGTAGGTTAGGCAGCAAATGAGAGAGAGAGAGAGAAGGGTTACCAGGTCTGGGTTGAAGACTTTGGGGGTAGTTCCAGGAGAGGGCGGGGTTTGGGGAGGGGAGGGGCCTCAGCATGGTACAATGCCGTAGAGTCCACCCTTCAAAGCAGCCATTTTCTCCAGGGGAGCTGATCTCTTTCAGCTGGGGATCAGTTGTAAAAGTGGGAGGTCCCCAGGCCCCACCTGGAGGCTGGCAACCCTAAGAGAGAGAGAGAGAGAGAGAGAGAGCATAAGTGGCCCAAAGTTACGCAGTGAACTTCATGGCTGAGTCAGGATTTAAACCTCTCTCTCTCTCTCTCTCTCTCTCTCTCTCTCTCTCTCTCTGTAAGGTGGTGTCAAGTCACAGCCAACTTATGGCAACCTCAGCAAGGGGCTTTCAAGACAAGTGATTAAGCAGAGGTGGTTTGCCATGGCCTTCCTTTGCAAGGAGCAGTGCATGGAGAGGGTGGGAACTGTGGAGGGGAGAGCTTGGTGAGGGTGTGATTCCACTGAGTTTGTCCTCTGAAGTTGCCTCTTCTTCCAATTTGATATCTGTAGTCTGGAGATCAGTGGTAATTTCAGGAGAAATCTAGGCCCCACCTGGAGGCTGGTAACCTAGCTTTCCATATGGGAACTGCTTGGGAAAAAATCTGTGGGGGGTGGGTAACTAAACCAGCAAATCGTTCTGGAAATGGAGCATCTGTGGGCTTTACGCTATTTTTTGCTCCTGAAGTGAAAGGTTGACATGATGCCTTGCCAGTCTGGATTCAGAAACATAAAGTAGCAGGAAAAATAAGAGGCAGGAAAAGATCATCCCCTCTGGAATTTGTTGCCTGAAGCATCTACTTAATTTTTTTTCCATGTGGGACCTTATGAATTCCTCTCCGAATAGGATTGCTCAATATTCTTCACTGTAAAGAATGTTCAGTTCTGCAAAAGATTGCCTTTCCAGAGATTTTAGTGCAGCAACTAAAGAACAAAAGGAGAGCCCTGCTGGATCAGACCAGGAGAGCTGTCAGCTCTGGATTGGGAAGTACCTGGAGATTCTGGGAGTGCAGCTTGAAGAGGGCAGGATTTGGGGAGTGGGAGGGCATAATGCCATACAGTCCACCTTCCAAAGCAGGCTTTTTCTCCAGGTGAAATTATTGCTGTTGCCTGGAGATCAGTTGTAATCACCAGAAGACCTCCAGCCACCACATGGAGGCTGGCAACCCTACCAGGGATTTATCTACTGCAGCATCCCATTTCTCTACAGTGACAAACCAGTTGCTCTGGAGGGCCTTCCCTGATGGTGACTCCTAACTAAAATTAGCCTGCAGTATTGTTAATATGAGGGGGACTATGTTTTCCCCTTTGCTCTCAGCCTTTAAGGGACTGCTGTGTTTTGTCTGGTGCTCAGTGGGTAAGATGCTGAACTGCAGACTGGAAGGTCTGTAGATCGGCAGTTCGAGACCCTAGTGCTGTGTGATGGAGTGAGCTCCCATCTCTGGTCCCAGCTCCTGCCAACCTTGCAGTTCGAAAGCAAGAAATTGCAAGTAGATAAATAGGTACTGCTTCAGTGGGAAGATAACAGCATTCTATGCACCTTGGCGTTTAGTCATGCTGGCCACATGACCACAAAGATGTCTTTGGACAGCGCTGGATCTTCAGCTTGGAAATGGATATGAGCACCACCCCCTAGAGTCGGATTCGACTAGCTTTCGGGCAAGGGAAACCTTTACCTATATTTTCATTTGGATGACTTCCAGTTTTTGGTCCCAGCATGCCATGGGTGCAGCACTGGCAGCACAGTTCTCACCAGGGAACAAGCCAGGCTGTCAACGTGTTTAAGAAACCAACTCCAGACCACAGTTTCAGGTCCTGGCTTGACATAGTTTGTGATCCACGTTTATGTGACCAAAAAAACCACAGTTAGTTGAATTAAACTATGGTTTTGCCTGGAACCTGAACCAAGCCTATGGCTTGTAGTTGTGTGAGAATACTGAGGAGTCTACGGTAGGCATTTCTAATCCCTTTAGAGAAACACAATCCCCAGGGGCTCTTGGTTGGGGCTCAGGGGGGCCCATGCCAGGTCTGGAATGAGTTCAAATTTGGAGTAGGTAGAGAAGCTTTCAGCAGCTCCTCCTGTTGTAGAGAAGAAGGCATTCTTTCCATTTGATATCATTCGCATCTGAAGAAGTGTGCATGCACTTGAAAGCTCATACCCAGAATTAAACTTTGTTGGTTTTAAAGGCGCCATTGGCCTCAAACTTTGTTCTGTTGCCTCAAATCAATGTGGCTACCCACCTGAATTAGTTCAGATGTCTTGGAATGTGTGACAATAACAGGTTCTAGGGTTCCCAGGTACTCCCTGGCCACCAGTGGGGTGGGGGTAAGGTTGCCAACTCCAGGTTGGGAAGCTCCTGGATATTTGGGGGTGGAGCCTGGTGGGGATAGGGACCTCACTGGGGCACAGTGTCATTGGAGTCCACCCTCCAAAGCATCCAGTTTCTCCAGGGAGACTGATCTCCATAGTGTGGAGATGAACGGTAATTCTAAGAGATCCCCAGGTCCCTCTTGGAGGCTGGCATCCCTAACAGGTTCTAAAGCAGCATAAAAGCAAATCAAAGTTTTTTAAAAACAAACTTTGCAAAGCAAAGCAAGTCTCTTGTCCACACGTAAGCTAAAACTGTGGTCCAGGAATAATTGTAATGCTGTGACCACGTAGAGTCCTGCAATATGCAGTTGCCAGAGCCGTGGGATATTGGATGACATCGCCATTCCCTACTGTGTGCCTGGGATTTCTGTCTTTAAATCCTACTTTGCATAAAGAGATGCCCGGCCACATATGGCTGATTGCTGTCCTTTGTTCTGTTCTCTCCTCTGGAGAGGTTCCTCCCACCAGCGGTACCATCACAGGATATTAATCCCAACTAAGGGTCAAAAGATGAATGGTTCACTTTTTTGAAGCTATCCTGCAACTACATAGGGGTCAAAGCATTAGATCAGAATGGGTTATGCAAAGAATTTCAAGGATGGCTTCAAGAGCAAAATACCCTAGATTCTTCTCAGATCCTGTTTTGAATATGTTACAGTCATCAAGGCTGGTATCAGGGGTTGGCACTATAAGGTACCCGGCAAAGGCCCATGCCCCAGCACTGCCAACGCCTAGAGCTTCTTGGCTCTGCTGTTTCTCCACTTTGCCATGACAGGGAAGAGAAGGAAAAGCTGTCCTTGTTCACATTATTCTCTCTGTCCACTGGGCCCAGCAAGCAAGAGGAGAGGAAAGGGCAACTGCATGGAAGACAGCCCATGTGGTATAATGATTAGAAAGTTGGGAAAATGTGGTGTACTGGTTAGACAGCTGAAAATCTGCCTTTGTAAAGCCACTTTTCCTCTGCTTGACCTGCCTCAAAGGGTTACTGTGAGGACAAACAGGGCAGCCAACTGAAGGGGGGCAATGTTATTTACCTCCATTCTGGGAAGAGATTCAGCCACCCAGTTCCATATATAATTGCTACATTATCGGAACAGGAAAGGGTTCTCAACCTCTTGGTGGGGGAATGGTGTTCTCACAGGATTACAACGGATCACCAGACTACAGAGATTGGTTCCCTTGGATAAAATGGTTGATTTGGAGCTGGACTCTGGGGCATCACACGCTGCTGAGCTCCCTCCCATTCCCAGCCCCTGCCTTCTCCAGCTCCACCTCCCCAAATCTCTAGGAATTTCCCAAGCTGGAGTTGGTAACTCTTGGATAGGACATTTTTCTCCAGGTCTGCTGGAAACCCTGGGACAAATGAGAAGGGAGAACCATGTATACCACCCTGAGCTCCTTTGGAGGGAGGACAGGATTAAAAAAATGTAATGGATGGGTAGGTGGGGAAGGAAGGGAAGGGAAGGGAAGGGAAGGGAAGGGAAGGGAGGGAGGGAGGGAGGGAGGGAGGAAGGAAGGAAGGAAGGCCCTAAGGGAAGAGAACCCCACTGCGGGTATCTTGACCAAGGGTCTCCCTAAACTCAGAAAGGGCACTGAAGGCTACAAAATTGCTAAAAATATTTGCTCAGTGGGCACTAATGATCAGCTGAAGGAACAGTAACCTACTATGAGTCCTTGGGATAAGGTATCTCAGATAGACTGGAGGCCTCATTAATGGAGTCATAGCAGTGAGTTAGAATCTCATGCATTACATGTCATTAACCAGAACATTCTTTCAAGGGTCCAGCAAAAAATCTTGGGGACCTTATGCGGTGATGTGATTCCTTCATATTTCGGCTGGTTTTTAAAAGTAGCAGAGGGAACCCTGGTGCGTGCCTAGATTGTTGTGTAAAGCTAAGCAAGTACCCCCAATAGGTAGACCTTGTTTCATCCCATTATAGTTGGTAGAAATCTACCATTAATCATGATAAGGTACAGATGTAATCCTAAGAACATTTTCCTAGGAAATGAAACCAATGAAATAAAACTTGTGAGTGCAGCAGCTTAGGATCGTGCCCTATACCCATGAAATTTTTACCAATGTTTCTGCTAGGGTGGAGAAAATTCCTAGACTTGGGTATAGGGGGCAGGGAGGGACCTCTGCAGGGTATAACACCCATCCTCCAGAGAAGAAATTTTCTCCAGAGGAACTGATCTCCGTCATCTGGAGATCAACTGTAATTCTGGGAGATCTCCAGACCCCACCTGAAGGATGTGGAGGCAGGCAATGGTGAAACTGCATTTGAATGTCTCCTGCCTTGAAAACCCTACAGAGCCACCATCAGCCCAGCTGTGACTTGATGGCAAAACACACACACACACACACACACACACACAAAGTGACTTAGAACTAATGGAATATCATACTATATGTGATATTTCACTCATTAAAATAATCCGACTAATAGAACAACACAGAAAAGTTCTACTACCGTGCCAGTCTAGCTGCTCCCTTATCTGAAGATAAGAAGATGGTTCTTGTTAGTATGAGAAGAGAGAGGTGGCCACAGGAGCTTCCCTGAGGAGGGAGTTCTAGAGCTGTGACGCCATCTCAGAGAAAACCCCGGAGCTGGCTGACACTCACTGTACCTCAGACAATGGCAACACATTTGATATACCCCCCCTCCAAAAATCTTAAATCAGGGGGAGGGACGGGATAGATGGGAGAGTTTCCGCCAGATCTGAGGGTGGTGACGTGAGCTGATTGGAATGAAGAGCACCTGGGTCATTCTTGCTGTGTTTTCACTCTGATTTCCAAAGCAGAAAAACAAGATGGTGAGTGATGCCCCCAAAAGAAAGCGGAGTATATAATTACCTAATTTACAGGATTTTCTCCACTGATTATAATCACTTTAAAATTAAATACAGTTCGGTCGCATTGTAACTGGGGATGGGGGGGAGAAATAAACGCCGGCTTCCCATTTGCTGAGCCAGAATTGTGCCTGCGGAGCCCTCTGAGAGGTTAGAGCTAGTGTGATTGATCTCTCATTAGTGACCTGGGGATAAATATATAGCCGGCCTACGTGGGCACCGCTCCAGTGACGTCAACAGATTAATTTGGCCCCTGGACTTGACTGCTGCGAGTCTGGAAGGCTGTGTGTGTGAGCGTGTGACAGAAGAGTGCAAATATACATTTAATCTGCGATCTTGTTGTTGCCTCCGCTAGGTTAGCAATGTTAGCTATTTATATAGCATTCAGGAACGTTCAGTTCATCAGGCTTATCTTCTGTCGGTGAGCGAAGTGTTCCAGCAATTCTTGGGGGCGGGCGGGGGGGGAGGAAATATTCGTCTACAGAAGAATGCCTGATTACCTATGAGAGAATATGTAGCTAGTCAATCTATACCAGGGAATATTCAACCGATAAGTAGGGGATGCCTAAAGCAAAACACTTGAACGACCTTTTATCTGTTGAAACATCCCTGCTCGATCTGTAACGCTATTGTGGTAGGAGATAAGGATTAAAGCGTGGTCAGTGGGTCCACGTCCCCCTCCTGAAGATAGCCAAAGAAGAGTGTGGTTTTATTCTAGACCCCCTACTTGGTAGGACAGATACCCTAGCTAAGTTATTGAAAGGGAAGGGGGCTTTGGGAGTAAACTGAGGCTTAAAACACTAGCTACCTATTTCCTTCTGGGTATAATGCAAAATGCTAGTTATTATTACCTATAACAGACTGGGAGCAGAGGTAAGAACATAAGACAAGCCAATGTTGGATCAGGCCAATGGCCCATCCAGTTCAGCACTCTGTCACACAGTGGTCAAAAATACCAGGTGCCATTAGGAGGTCCAGCAGTGGGGCCAGGTCACTAGAAGCCCTCCCACTGTTCCCCCCCCCCAAGCACCAAGAATACAGAGCATCACTTGCCCCAAACTGAGGGATCCTATCTATACATTGTGGCTAATAGCCACTGCTGGACCTCTGTTCCATATGTTTATCCGATTCCCTCTTGAAGCCGTCCATGCTTGTAGCCACCACCACCTCCTGTGGCACTGAATTACATGTGTTAATCACTCTTTGGGTGAAGAAGTACTTCCTTTTATCCGTTCTAACCCGACTGCTCAGCAATTTCATGGAGTGCCCACGAGTTCTTGTATTGTAGATAGGGAGAAAAGTACTTCTTTCTCAGCTTGCTCTATCGCATGCATAATCCTGTAAACCTCGATCATGTCACCCTTCAGTTGTCATTTCTCCAAGCTAAAGAGCCCCAAGCGCTTTAACCTTTCTTCATAGGGAAGGTGTTCCAACCCTTTTATCATTCTAGTTGCCCTTTTCTGCACTTTTTCCAGTGCTATAATATTCCTTCTGAGGTGTGGTGACCAGAACTGTACATAGTATTCCACATGAGGTCGCACCATCAATTTATACAGGGGCATTGTGATACTGGCTGATTTGTACTTGAAGAATCCCTTGGAGCCCAACCATCAGGAAAGTTCTGCTGCTGAAGGTCTCCTGTTTGTGCCTTCACCTGCACAGGCAAGGTGGCTGAGTGGCAGACACAGGGCCTCTTCAGCTGTGGCACCTTGCTCTGGCACTCCTCTCGCCAAAATGGGTTGCCTCGTACCAAGTCTGTTGAGTTCTAGGAGCCAGGCAAAAAAAACCATTCCTGTTCTCCCATCCTCCCCTCTCCTGTAGTTTATCTGCTGCTACTACTTGGAAAATGTATCACTAATTTTTGTTTTACTTGGCTTTAAACCTTTAAAATAAATGGCTGGTCATCTTGGTGATCGTTCTAGTTGTAATTGTGCATTTATAGCTAGAGTCACAAGGAGCAGAATTTCTTTTTCTGAAATTCCCTTTTTGAGACGTCGTCATTGATTTCTCCTCTTCTCTTTTCCTCTTTCAAAAGAGGGATCTCTCTTTCACAGGTTTCTGTGACACCTCTATGCATGCTTTGGTAAATTTGGCCCTTGCAAGGTTTTTGTTTTGTTTTGTTTTTGATGTTACACCCCATAATGGGATAATCCAACAGGGGGATAAAGGAGGTTGGGAAGACTTGGCCTGCCTCTGAGCAAAACAAAGTGCTAATATTTTGCAGAACTTCCCTTCCTGCTCTCTTTACATTTAAGAAGCAGAATGTTGGATTTCAGGGAGAAGCTGGGTAAAGAGTTAAGAAAATTTCTCTTAAACCCTTCCAAGGAATCAAGATTCTTTTTGAGCCCAGAAGTCATGAGAAAAAATTGGTTTACCCATTTTAAAGCTTTCTACAGCCGCCAAACTCCTGTTATGCTTTCTCCTCAGTGAACTGCAGTGCCCTGAAGTCCCTCTCTTTTCTCCCCACTGCCTATCGTTTTTAAGTTTGAGTTTTCTCAGAAGGGTAAATATGGTCATTCTGGCCCCAATTAGACTTGGAAGTGAAAGTACTGATTCTAGCACTGTTTCTATGTTTAACATTTGCTATTTCTATCTGAATATTGGCAGCCACCTTGAAAGCAATAGAAAATAATACATGAAGATTCTGGCACAGAAGTTCCCGGCATCACTCCCCAGCATCTCCAGTTAAAAGGAGCGGGTACTTGTTGATATAGAAGGAGGAGGAGGAGGAGGAGATTGGATTTATACCCCACCATTCACTACCCGAAGGAGTCTCAGAGCGGCTTACAATCTCCTTTCCCTTCCCCTCCCCACAACAGACACCCTGTGAGATAGGTGGGGCTGAGCAGGCCCATAGTTACAGTGGGGCATCTCGGGGTCTGCCCCCCCAACTTACTGCCAAGGCCCCCCAACTTCCCATCCAGCCCAGGCCCCCTGACTTCCAATTTTTTATTTTGTTTGTGGGTGCTCACTTGGGGGTGTGCACAGGATGTGTGTGTGTGGGTTGCCCCCAACTTATTAAAAGGCCCCCCGAATTAAAAAAAATCCTGGCTATGGACGTGGTGCTGAGAGAGCTCTTTCAAGAACTGCTCTTGAGAGAACAGCTCTGAGAGAACTTCTGACTGACCCAAGGTCACACCTAGCAGTTGCATGTGGAGGAGTGGGGAATCAAACCCAGTTCTCCCAGATTAGCGTCTGCACTCCTAACCACTACACCAAACTGGCTCTCTACCCTAGACTTCTACCCTAGATTGGCAGAGCCACTGCCAGCTGATATGACTCACCATAAGGCATCTTCGTGTGTTCATGAGTGGATTCAGCGGGACTTGTTGCAGAACTAAGATGTGGATAGCTTGGGATGCCAGGTCTTGCACTGGGAGCATCTGCTGCCAGTGAGCATCAACAGACTGAGGATGTCCAAGTGATCAGTTTTCAGGGTTTGCCAGTAGCACTTCAAAAACCCCAAAACATGTTTGATGATGAATGAGATTTTTTTTAAAAGTGGATGTTCTGCCGGTGATGGCTCTAACATGGTCTTTGAAAAACTGTCATGGCTTTAGTCTCTTAGTTTCCTTTTTGGCTGGGATAATGGTGACATGAGAAGTGAGGGGAGCTCTTTGCCAGTCAACAAGAGGCAATGGGCACTTTTAAAATTAAATCTTTGTGGGTGAGAGAGGGTGTTTCATCACTCAGACAAGAAATGACGTTATGCTGCAAAACGAAGAGCCGTCTTTAAGTAACAAAGCGACAGCTCCCTGCAGAGAACATAATACTACACTTTGCACCTTGCCTGATCTTTCTGCTTCTGTGGACAAGGTCTGAGTAAAACTGTTAACTTCTCCAGCAAAAAGAGAGAGAGAGAGAGAATATGAGTGTTGCTTTAGGTAGAACTGTACATTCCTACAGTACAAAGGCAGACATGTATCTGAAATGCTTCCAGTGGTGGCCAATAGGAATCAAGTATACCTGTAAGACACAGGCACATGGGCACACAAACACAGTGGGTTGAATCAAATAACTGCCTTCCACTGAGTAAGGACTTGGGTTATGTTCACTGAATCTGCCTCAAAGGCCAGCTATTCAGATATCTCCAGACTGGAGGTCTAACATCGACTCTGGGAGTCACCAACCTTTTTGAGCCTGTGGACACTTTTGGAATTATGACACTGTGTGATGGGTGCTGACACAAACTGGCTGACACAAAGTAGTTCCTGCAGGGTGAAGATTTTGGTGCTGTGGTGGCAGCTGCTGCCAAAGCAACATTTTACAAAATCTGCACAGCAGATGGCCAGTCAGAATCCTTGCTGGGCAAAAGCCTCACCTGGCCCCACCCACTTTCTACAATCACTTGGTGGGCACCAGGAAAGTTCCAATGGGTGCTGTGGTGCCCACGGGCACCACGTTGGGGACTGCTGCTCTGCTCCAGCAACACAAGCCCCTTGCTCCAGTGCCTGAAAGAGAAGGTGACTGCAACACTTCAGAGACTGCAGCACTTCTGGAGTGTGGGCTCCAAGTCACCACTCTGCCTTCTTAACTAACTTGCAGATCTGAACTTGGCAGGTACCAAGTCCCTTTTGAATTTTTAAGGTCACAGCTCCGGCTCCTGGGTGAGGAATATCTATACTCCTTGAGAACTCTCTTAGGTCCTGCATTCAGCTTCCTGACTCCATGCTCTGCCTCTCGCCTGCTTCCTGACCCAGTTCATTCACACCTGGGCCCCACTGAGCATGTGTGCTGGCCTCAGCCAGGCTACTATTGACTTGTTCACAGTTGTATCACATTTGTATCTCCCCCCCCCCCCCACACACACACCCCCCTTCTTCCAAAGAACTCTGGGTGATGCTCAGGGAGAAGCATCTGGGGCTTTGGCATTCAATCAAGTGCAGCATATGAAAGTCATATGCACAGCATACCAATGCACATCTGCCCGTCCTCCTCATCGGCTAAGCATTCCCCAGCTCCCTTCCCCTGAGGTGTAGAAATACAGGAATGACATTGAACTTCCCACCCCAATCTTGCAGAACTCTTGCCGAGGTGCCTAGTTTTCAGTTAACGCCGGGCTGTCTTTTTCCAGCATCGCTAGCGTATCTGCATTTGTGACAAATGTGACCGTTTGGGCTTCGCTGCCAGTTTGGCCTGCTATGGCTCGACAGCCTTGCTATTATTGCCAGTCACAAGAACAGCCGAAGAGCGAATGCTGAGCAAACTTTTCTGCAATGCCCACAATCAATTTGACAGCTATATGAGAAACTGGGCTGTGCGTTTGGATGTATGAGGGCTCCGCTTTTCCCCGGTGCTGTGCTCAGTTACAAATGAGGCTGGTGACTGGGGAATTATGAGTACTCCATAACACCCTTCCTCCGATATATCCTGCCTTCCCCTTAAATATATCTATTTCACCCAAGTTTAAACTAGATTCTGAGCATGACTGAGTCTTGGCCTACTGCAGCAGTCTGGCAGTCTGCCACGAATCCATAAGTTCTCTTTCCAGTTCTACCTCCCCAAAATATTTACTGTACATAATTTAATATCCTCCCATCCCAGATGAAGAACCGACACTTTAGTCACCTGGCCTCAGTGGTCTCCTTCGACAGAAGGTATGACAGAGGCCACAAAGCATGCAGTTTTCTAAGGGGGAGGGATTACTACCCCTCTGATGGAATCTCCCAAAGCAGGTCAAAAGAGGAACGTTTCCCCTCTGTTAACATAAGCTCACATTTCATCACAAAGCTGTTATCAAAGCAGTAACTCTTCACCTGCTTTCCTGGCCTGAACAGGAAGGCCCCCCCCCCCCAAAAAAGCTTTCCTGGACTGCGATCATATGCACAATTAGACCCGACATAGGTGCAAATGCCCGGCGGATTTAAAGGGTGTGATCAGACAACAACATCTGGGAAGTGCCCCGCAGCCGTCAGCAACCCGTTCTCCTCCACCACAGAAGTAGTGTGAAAAGACACCAGGGAAAATCTGGTAGTAAATGGGTTGTGATGGGCCATGGACGGACTTTCTCATGTCTGATCACTCTAGTGCTCTCTCATGACGTTGGGATGGTCTGATCAGGCCATCCTGACTCTGTGCCATTGTTTTTTCTCCCCTTTGTGGTATGCACATAATCGCAAACTCCACAGGGAGCCCACAGTGTGGAGGTGCGATTCATTGGTCCCTCATTTAAGCGCATGGGGAAAAATGGCAAAAAACCTCGACTCACCCGCAGTTGCATCTGATCACACACTGATGGGCTGCACCCACAGCTTTAAAGGGAGGTGTGATCATGCAACTGCGGGTCAAATTCCTCCAGAGGAAATAGCCTCCCTCCCTCCCCCCCCCCCCCGGTTTTTTCTGGTGCATGTGACCACAACCCTGGTTTCTCCTTTTTCAGACCCTCTTTTTCGGTTTGATCAGAGAAATCCCCAAGTGCCCCTGAACCTGCCACTGTACGATTCTTATTTCCAGGAATTGAACATTTTTTAAAAAGTGCTCTGCCCTAGAAATATTACAGTTCTGCACCCAGGCAATCCAAGTTCTGTGGCAAGATAAAACAAATCCTGTGACTGATACAAATGGTAGAAACGGATCACATGTGTTTAATTTCACAATTTGCATAATTTATTCTGTCACTTTTTACTATCATGCATGAATTATTTAAGTTCTGCTCGACAGAGGCAATGAAAAGGAGTCGTACGGGACACAAATGCTCTATCCCCAATCACTAGAAGGCATATTCTGTGACACCTTTGGCTATGGCTCAGTGGTAGAACATCTACCTGCCATGCAGAAGGTCCCAGGTTTAATTCTTGGCATCTCCATTTAAAAGATCAGATAGCAGGTGATGTGAAAGACCTCTGCCTGAGACCTTGGAGAGTTGCTGCCAGTCTGAGTAGGACAGGGCTGGCCAAACTGTGGCTCGGGAGCCACATGCGGCTCTTTCACATATACTGTATGGCTCCCAGCAGGGCAGCTTGGGAAGCAAAGGGGAGGCATGCCTCTCTGATCAGTCTTCCCTTCCCCATCCAGTGTTCCCCTTCCTGGGTAGGCTTGGGGCAGGGGGATTACAAATATCTATGTTTACCCCTTTTGTTTTTATTTTTGGCAGTCTCATTTAATGTTAGTAAAAAGCAAATTTGCAGAGGGCACAGATTCCTGCATTATCTCATTCATTCCCCACCATTCTGTTTGATAGATAGGCCATTAGTGTGTTGGATCCAACCAACTTTTCCACTGGTGAGCAAGGGAGGAGAGGGTCGCCTTCAAGCACCAAAAGGCTATGCTGGGGATTGGGGGACCTGCATGGACAAGAGCCATGCGGGATGAAGTCTCTAGTAAGGAGCAATACTAAATGAGATGGAATGAAAAAGCTGGCTAAATCCAACCCATTAACTTGTATGAGGCAGCCTCGTGGATGAATAGCTGAGACTAGATTTGAATACACACCTCTCACACCGAAACACAACACTCCACAAATGGAACCGCACATCACAGCCAGTTGCAGGCCAAGACTATTAATCAAAAGTAAGTGGATAATATTTCCCTTGCACTTGGCATCGGTGCATGAAATGATGCTGCTGGGAGGTACAGCTGGGTATGAGATACTGAAATGATGACATCATGTAATCTGTAATGAAAACAGTGCCTCTGGGATCTCATAAATTGATATGGGCACAGAGGATGGCTTGCAGGTGAATGAATCTGCCTTACAGCATCCATTCTGAACAATTATTTCAGAAGAGCATTCAAAATAATTGTGTAGAGCGGAAGCTCTAAGAACCTCACCGCTGCTTTGAGTATCAACACATCAGTTAGAATCACAGAAATGTCCAACTTTCCACCAAAAAGGCAGAATCGTTCCCCTACCAGCCCTCCTCCACACACCCCATATCAATTTGCCCAATCCAAGTTTCAAGACCACTCTTTGTCAACATTTTGAACTTTAACTCACTTGGGCAGTGTTGAAGCTACCTTGATTTATTATTATTAATAATTACAGGTCTCTCCATCACTACGTTTTGGACCCTATCCCCTCCACCCCATTGCTACTCCAATTCTGAATGCTCTTTAGAAGAGGAGGCCAGAAACTACCCTTAATTGCTAGAAAACAGGAATGCTTTTTTTAGGCAGCTGTGGATCAAAATCAACAATATTATATGTGAGCAGTCCTAGGCTTGTCATTGTTGCTGTTAATAAGCATTTATATGGAGCTTTCACTTTGTGCATATTATTTTGTAGTGAGAAAGGCTGGAAACCTATTTGATTTTATTTATTTAGAGGATTCAGCTCTGCTTTTATACCAGAGTAGCCCTCAAGGCACCCTAAAACAGACGTTTTAAAATGTAATAAAATCACCATATGCCATAGGAAAGAACAGGAGCCCAAAGACCTCTCATGGAGGTTCAGAGAGCTTAGCGATTACACTGGAGTTCATCACAACCCACCAGTCATGGCACAGCACGATGATGGTGCCCCTGCAGAAGGCAGAGATGGGAGCAGCCAGCCAGTGGAGATATGCATGTGCCAGGGTCTTAAGACTGGGCTGCCTAGCAGTTCCCATTTTAAGACTATAACTGTAGACTTCGGGTTTGCCATTGTACCTTGAGAGACCTTATTTTCTAACCAACCCTTTCTTTCTGACCCAATGAAAAGTTCTGGAGACCATGAAAGCTCACACATGCTCTGATATGCACGGTTTTGTGATATTTCAGATGTTCCCAACTTATGGTTTTAGAAGTTGTCTGTGGACCAACATGACTGCTTGCAACTTCTGTCTTGTATTTTGTCAACCTTTTCTGTTGTGTTTACAGTTGTTATCCCCCTTGGGTTGTGACTGTGTGGTGAGAAAGGCAAGGTGTATATGAATACCTGAAATAAATAAGTCAAACCGTACAATAGAAAGCACTAAATAAAATGTTCCCCCGAAAAGCAGGACAATGTTCGCTCAGAAGTGCTAAAATATCATAGAAGGGGTAGGTTTACCAGTAATCATTTTTGGTTTCCTAGGCAAATGATTTCACCGCCACCGCCCACGTCGTGAGGAAGCTGCTGCCATCCTTCCCTCTCCCCCCCCCCCCCCGCACTGCCACCCCCACTCATGCCACTCTGACTGAGCCGGGGATTTCGGTGGTGTCACACCTCCCAGCAGGGTGGATTGTGATGCAAAAACAGCCCTGGAAAAGAACACCGCCCCCGGCCCAGGGTTGCCAGCTCTGGATTGGGACATACCTGGAGGTTTTGGGGGTGCATCCTGAAGAGGGTGGGATTTTGGAAGGGGAAGGGACTTCAGTGGGGTATAATGCCATAGAGTCCACCTTCCAAAGCAGCCATTTTCTCCAGGTGATCTGATCCCAGGAGATCTCCAGGCACCACCTGGAGGTATGCAATCCTACCTGGCCCATCCCCAAAGGAGGAGGAGGGAAGGAGGGCCCACCCTCTAATAGAGGGAGTGAGTGAGTGAGGGAAGGAGCAGTCTCATGGCAAGCCACCCACTAAAGCCAAGGGGCACCACCTGGGGCTGTCACTTCCCTCAAAGCTGCAGGCAGGCAGGGCAGTGGTGGGACGAGTTTTCATGCCCCTCCACCTATGGTGCCCTAGACAATTGCCTCGGTGTGCCCCATGGATGGTCTGCCCTGATTTCGTTTCTTACAAGTCCCACCTGGAACTGTGACAGCCCCACCTTAGGAGACTAGCCATAGCCCAGCCTGTACTTGACTAGGTTCTAAACCTGACCACTAATCCAGCCTGGAGGGAGTGTTGTGGCGAGAGGACTCTGTAAATGGGCTTGACACATTTTTCTTCTTTTCTTTTACTGACGCCCAGGAATATGGCACTCCATGCAGTACGGTATGCCTGGGCCCACACACCTCCCTTTCGTTCTCACTGGCTACCTCCCACTGACCCCAAGAATAGCTCATCAGAGTCTCTTGCTTTGTCTGGCTGCTGGCTGTAAACCAGCTATCGACTTCCATTTCCATGGCAACCGGTGCTTTGTCATCTTTTCCTCAAAGCTTCCTAATTAGACATCCTGCAATTTGCAGCTTTTGCTCTATAAAA
The DNA here is from genome assembly GCA_029233225.1 of Lepidodactylus listeri. Lineage (NCBI taxonomy): Eukaryota > Metazoa > Chordata > Lepidosauria > Squamata > Gekkonidae > Lepidodactylus > Lepidodactylus listeri. The sequence goes on from JARCFY010000008.1 coordinate 29,088,838, forward strand.
TATGAGGGGTGAAAAAAAAAATTCTTAAGGGAGCCAGTGAATCAGCAGTCTTTAAATAACATCCCCTTGCCCAAATAAGAGCACAAATTAGTACTACAAAGCATTAAATATATATGTATGTGTATCTATCCATCTATCTGTTTATAAGGCATTTTGATATGTAGCTGGTCCTTTTCTTTCAATTTCCAAATCTAAAAAAGATGGTCTTACCTCAATGCAGATCAATATGGTCTCAGATTTTCATGCCATTTTCCAGGATGGTGATTTGACTATAAGGTGGCAGGAAATGGGGGGGGGGGGAGGATTTACCAGGAGAGGAAGACCCAGGCGATGTGAAGATGTCACTTCCAGTGTGCACAGGAAGGGATGTCATCAAGCTGTGATGTCTTGGCGATGCTCTGGTATTTGGACAAAAACCCTATGGTAAAAATGGCTTCTACCATAGAGTTTTTGCCCAAATATCAGTGTCACCCAGACATTGCCTGTTTGATCACATCACTTCCTGTGTGCACCAGAAGTGAGGTTGCCACATTACCAGTGACATCACCTGGGCCTTCCTCTCTCCTGGTAAGTCCCCCCATCAGCCAGCTGATTGGCAGCTGGGGGGTAGAATAATTAGCAGAATAAAACCCATCTCTCACCATTTATCTCACCTTTCCTCCAAAGAGCTCAGGACAGCATACATGATTCTCCCCTCCAGTACTTCATCCCCACAACAACCCTGTCAGATAGGTTAAGGTAAAAGTGACTAGCCCAAAGTAGGCTTCTTAACAATGTGGGGATCTGATCCCAGATCTCACCAGTCCTAGTGCAAGACACTTAACCACTGTCTCACACCAGCACTCATAGACCTAGAAGAGCAAGATTCAAGTCCAGTAGCACCTTAAAAGACCACTAAGATTTCCAAGGATAAGCTTTTGAAAGCTCTTTGAAGGAGCTACAGCAGACCAAGATGGCAACCTATCTGAAATAGTCTTAGAAGTGATTCCTTCTGAGGTGGTAACACCTGATTAATATAAAGCTACAGACACATGAAACCAAATCATATGAACATTGCCCAGCACGGGTCTCGGACAAGTGACCACAGTCATATCAGGCAGGCGTTCAGCTCGGGCCAAGGAGGGAACTGCAGGAAGACCACCCATATCATCCAAGGAATCCTCATTACTCCAACAGGTTGATCAGGTGGTACTACAAGGACTGCGTTATGACAGTGTTGGGCTCTCTGTAAAATACAACCAAATGGGTCTTCGATGTTTACCTTTGCTGACATTAGAGGCAACTAGAAACTTGGCCCAGGATGAAAGGAAATCTTCCTTGCCCATTAGTAACAGATTCACTTCAATGTGGTGGCAAATTGGATAGAATTATGATGCCAAACAAGATGGCGATAAAACCTCATTGCTCAATGACTACTGCATGCCAGATGCTTAGCTATTGTTTCCCAGAACTGTCCAAGCCCAGTGCGGAAATAAATTCTGATGCACTATTGAACATCTGGTATCAAGATGCACACTGTGATGATTTTACAAAGCCATGTGTGCCGTTAATACCTGGGAGAATATGATCAAGAGTTATAACATTAAAAGTAGGGTAGAGACTAGATAGTCAGCCCAGTAATAGCTCAATGGGAACATGGACGTAGCCGGCATTTTAACCACTGTACTGCAGTGTTCCAATTTATATAACGTATGTGTATGTTGATTCAGGGTGGAAAAGCTGAACTCCCATCCCTTTCAAGACCTGGGGTCAAATCCAGCTGCATTAAAAAAACAAAACTCCTAAGGAACAACCACCACCAAGCAAGTTTGGAGCCAACTCTGTATGTGAACTCAGTGTCCCATAGTGTAAAAAGGCTGCCATTGCAGCTGTTCAAGCACTGGTGGAAACAATGGCTTAGGTCCAAAGCTGCCTTCCACTCATGGAAAAGGGGGGGAGGACAACTGTTTCCAACTTCCCCTCCTCACTGCAGCCCCCTCGTTTAGTTCCTACTGTGTCCTGGGGGCCCACTAGGAAGCTTAAATGACCGCAGTGGGAAAGTGGAGGCAGCAGTGTTTGCTGTGTAAGCAGAGCAGCACAGCTTGCTTTGCGTGGGATCCATGCCAATCTAAATCGGGCTTTTCATACCTAAAATGCTTTTTATTTATTAGTTAACCATCAGTGCCATCTTCATGCCTAGGAGAACAGTTGACATTACTGATTGATCTGCTTTATTCATACCCTGCCTTTCTCCCCAGTGGGGACCCAAAGCAGCCAACAGCATCCTCCCCCCCCCCCCCCCCAAGCACCATTTTATCCTCACAACAACCACATGAGGTAGATTAGACTGAGAGAGAGTGACTGGCCCGAGGTCACCCAGAGAGCTTCCATGGCAGAATAGGAATTGGAACCTGGGTTTCCCAGATCCTGGTCTGGCACTCTGACTATTACATCATGCCGTTGGTCAGAGAACAGTCCCTCCCTGAGGGATGCCATCATTGCCCATATACAATAGAAAAGGGGGACTCCAGAAGCATTGCTGCTTTCCTTTGGGAAGCTGTGACTTGCTCATCAAATAAGACATCCATGGCCAAGTAAGCAACAGATGAAACCAGAGTGTCCCCAATCCAAGGTGTCAGCTGCTGGATCTCACAGACTACCTCTACAGTGCTATCTGTTCTGGCCTCCCAACTTTATATATCTGCACTACAACACTGCTTTTCTTCCCAGCATTCACAGCGAAAGTCATTCTTTGCTGAAAAGGAAATACACAATGGCAGTTCATTTTCTCATTAAAAAGTCATAATCCTCTCCCGGTGACATCATCATAATTGCCACAGCAATTAATTGTGTGTGTTCACAAAGGCTTAGGATTCCAGATGGAAAAGCACAGGCAGCGGCAAAAAAGTTGACTTTGTTTTTAATGGAAATTTCCCTTGGAAAAACAATGTGGGATATGAAAATGGCTGAAAATGTAGCGCAGGATATAATTAGCCAGCGTTTTGTTATGAGACGTTAGAGAGTCGTTAACATTTACTCCTTCAGCCCCCACCTCCTTCCGTCTGTAACCTTGTGCTTTTGTTTCAAGCAAAATCCTGTCCACCTGACCCAGAATTTAAATGAGACGATGACCAGACACCCTGAGAGCCAGAAGAACAAAAGGACTGGAAGAGCTCGCCGAAGCAGACTTTTAATAGCTGTCTTTAGTACCTACCCAAGGAACAAGTACCTTGCCTGAGATTAACATCCCCTTTAGATCGAAAACACTTGCAATTAGCTTCTCTGGCTCAAATTGACTATGGCAACAATTGCTGCAATTAGACACACTTAGATCTCAAAGTGTTGCATTTGAAGAAAAGATTTCGCCAGGTGTGGCTTTTCCCGTCCGAGTGGTGGGATGACATGGAAGACTCCGCACCTGGTGAATTTTTCTTCTTAAGGAGAACCGAAGGCCTGTATCTGGCCTTCTGCCAAATGCAGGACAGATGGTCTTAATAAACAATTCCAGTCTCCCTCCAAAAAGATATTTCTCTGATCACACAGGCCAAAAGGCACTGTGTGCTATAGAGGAGTATATTAGTCCAATGCATATTACAGGTTCCTGGGGACCCAGCTGGTCTTATCAGCTTGATGGGCTTCAGCTTCCATGAAGGTCTGCTCCCTTGAACCCTGCATGTTCTCTTTTGCTACCCCTTATGGCTGGACCTCCCTTTCTCATTGAAAAGTCATAGTCTTCTTCATGTGATATCATAATCAACACCACAATTGTAATCTGTTTTCCCCCTTGTCTTTCAGACCTTGGCTCAAAACTCTCCTCTTCCACAAGGCTTTGGGCTTAACACTTAATTCCCTGCCTGAAATGAAGTCCAAGTCCTTATAACCGCCTAATGTAGCATGCAATCTCCTTTGGGGTGGGGAATAGTCTTTTTTGCTTACGTTACTCTGTAAAGCACCATATACATTGATGGAGGGGCAAATCCATCTCCAAAGGTGTCCTTCCATTCATGGACAAGACTTCTGCTCCAAGGATAGATCATTTCTATGAGCAAAAAGACACCTTTAGATCCCACATATTACTGTTGTTGTGCTGTTGTTAGTATGTTATGTTGCTAGTATTGTTATTACTATTCCATCAGTGTATATGGTATTTTGAAATTTTAAAATTGTATTGGGTTTAATCGCATACAAAGGTAATAATATCTTACAGTATTAAGATATCAAGAAGCTAAAGCTGCTTTCTAGCAAAACAAAAAGATTTTTTTTTACATGGCATTGTTGTTACTGCTGTTACTGTTCTTACTTGCATCAAGGCACATAGTGTCTTTGGAGCCAACCTTTTAATAACAGTCACAAAAAAAGGTTACCGTATTTTTCAGACCATAAGACGCACCTGACCATAAGACGCACCTAGTTTTAGAGGAGGAAAACAGGGGAAAAAATATTCTGAACCAAATAGTAGGTAGTGGGAGGGGGGAGAGAAGAAAGAAAGAAAGAAAGAAAGAAAGAAAGAAAGAAAGAAAGAAAGAAAGAAAGAAAGAAAGAAAGAAAGAAAGAAAGAAAGTAGGTAGGTAGGGGGGAGAGAGAGATAAGGAAGGAAAGAAGGAAGGAAGAGAAAGAAAGGAAGGGAGGAACAGGAAGGGAGGGAGGGAGGAGAGAGAGAAAAGGAAGGAAGACAGAAAGACAGAAAGATAGAAAGACAGAAAGACAGAAAGACAGAAAGAAAGAAAGAAAGAAAGAAAGGGTGTTTCCCTCCCCCCCCTTGCTTGGGCCCCAGTGGCTTAACACCACTCAGGCCCAGCTCTTCCCTCCCTACCTCCCCCCCCTGCAGCCCAGGAAAGGTGAGCGGGGGAGGGAGGGGGTAGGTAGGGTGAGAGAGAGAGAAGGAAGGAAGACAGAAAGGAAGGAAGGAAGAAACAGGAAGGGGGGAGGGAGAGAGAGAGAAGGAAGGAAGACAGAAAGACAGACAGAAAGAAAGGAACAGGAAGGCAGGTAGGTAGGGGGGAGAGAGAGAGAGAAGGAAGGAAGGGAGGGAGGAAGAAAGGTAGGTAGGTGGGGGGGAGAGAGAGACGGAAGGAAGGGAGGGAGGAAGGTAGGTAGGTGGGGGGGAGAGAGAGAGAAGGAAGGAAGGAAGGAGGGAGGGAGGGGGAAGGAGGGAAGGAAGAAAGAAAGGAACAGTAAGGTAGGTAGGTAGGTGGGGGGGGGAGAAGGAAGGAAGACAGAAAGAAAGACATATAGACAGAAAGAAAGGAAGAAACAGGAAGGTAGGGAGGAGAGAGAGAAGGAAGGAAGGAAGGAAGACAGACAGAAAGAGAAAGAAAGAAAGAAAGAAAGAAAGAAAGAAAGAAAGAAAGAAAGAAAGAAAGAAAGAAAGAAAGAAAGAAAGAAAGAAAGAAAGAAAGACAAGGTGTTTCCCTCCCCCCCCTTGCTTGGGCCCGAGTGGCTTAACGCCACTCGGGCCCAGCTCTTCCCTCCCTACCTCCCCCCCCCCCGCAGCCCAAGAATGGTGAGGGGGGAGGAATGTGGCGGAAAAGGTGAGCAGGGGAGGGAGGGGGCTACTTCCCGGGGCCGGCAGTGCTTCCCGCAGCCCCAGGAGGGGTGGGGGGTGAACAGGGGGGAGGGAGGGAGCTTGTGCAGGGGGTGGGTGGGAGGGGGGCTTCATCCCGGGGCTTGCGGCGCTTGCCGCAGCCCCGGGAACTGGACACGGGAGGGAGGGAAGGGAGGGGGCTTTCTTTCGGGGCTGCGGCGCTTGCCGCGGCCCCAGGAACTTGTCAGGGGGGAAGGGAGGGGGCTTCATCCCGGGGCCGCAGCAAGCGCCGCGGCCCCGGGAGCCTGACTGGGAGGGAGGGAGGGGAGGGGGCTTTCTCCCAGGGCCGTGGCATGTGCCGCGGCCCCAGGAACTTGTAAGGGGGGAGGGGGGGAGGGACGGGGCTTCGTCCCGGGGCCGCGGCGCTTGCTGCGGCCCCGGGAACTTGTCAGGGGGGAAGGGAGGGGGCTTTGTCCCGGGGCCGCGGAAAGCGCCGTGGCCCCAGGAGCCTGACTGGGAGGGAGGGAGGGGAGGGGGCTTTCTCCTGGGGCCACGGCAGGGGCCGCGGCAAGCGCCGCGGTCCCAGGAACTTGTAAAGAGGGGAGGGAGGGGGCTTCGTCCCGGGACCGCAGCAAGGCCCCGGGAACTTGTCAGGGGGGAAGGGAGGGAAGGGACGGGGATTCGCTCCATAAGACGCAGGCACTTTTCTCCCCCCTTTTGGGGGGAGAAAAAGTGCGTCTTATGGTCCGAAAAATATGGTATGTTGGTGAATAAGTCTAATGTGCATTATTTCTCCATGTGAATCTCTCTACAAGGCAATTTCTCCTCTGATCCTTAACTGTTACCATTCATTACACTTAAATTCACACGAAAGAAGGCCATCCAGTACAAGTATGACAGTCAATCTGGTGTGATGACTGGTTTGCTGGACTGAAGACGGTGAAGATTTGAATTCTGCTCTATCTGTTGACGGACGGCCACCCGGACTCTGCCCCAGATCATTTGGTTTTGGAAGCCATGGCTGGGTGGTTACAGGAGAGCCAGCTGAAACTTGAGCCAATGAAGATGGAGATCCTGTGCCTGAGTTATGGGGGGGGGGTAGGTTTGGGAATCAGGCTCCCTGCCCGGGACAGGGCATCACTGGTGCTGGCCCCAAGGGTGAGGAGCCTTGGGGTGATCCTGAACACCTTGCTTTCCATCACCACTGTTGCCAGTTCTGCCTTTATCATCTTTGGCAGATCAGGCAACTGATTCCTTATCTCTCCTCCCAGGAATTGGCAAAGTGACCCATGCAATGGTTAGATTACTATAGATTACTATAGGTTAGATTACTATAACTCACTTTATGGGGGTTTACCCTTGAATCTGATCCAGAAAGTCCAGCTAGTGCAAAATGCGGCAGCACGCCTACTGATTGCAACGTCTGTGTGGGTATGCATTCAGCCGGTGCTATGCCAATTGCACTGGCTACCAATTGAGTACCGGATCCATTTCAAGGTGACAGTTTTAACCTTTAAAGCCCTATGCAGCCTGGGACCGACATATCTAAGGGACTGTCTCTCCCCATATGCCCCTTGGAGAGCCTTGCACTCTACTGATCAACATCTGCTGGTTGTCCCCAGCCCAAAGGATGTCCGCTTAGAATTGACCAGGGTCAGGGTCTTTTCCACCCTGGCCCCCGCCTGGTGGAACATACTACCACTTGAAATCAGGGCCCTGTGAGACTTATTACAGTTTCACAGGGCCTGTAAAGTGAAGCTGTTCCACCAGGCCTTTGGCTGAGGTGGTGGATGCCCAACCATCTGGCCTCCCTTGTTGGACACTGGCATACTATATTTGCCCATGTAAAGAGCTGCTACTATCATTTCTGTTGTGACCCTTTGTTCTGTCATTTACTCAACATTGCTGAAACCTTATACATTTTATGTATACTTTTGCCATCTTTTAAATGGTTTTAAGGAATTATCTGGGATAATTTATTTTAATAGTTCTGTAAGTTTTCTTGTTGGCTCCCGCCATGAGCCTGTTTGTGGGGAGGGTGGCATATAAATCCAACAAATAAAATTCAGAGCTCTGTTTAAAGCTCAGTGGGTGATCTCAGGCCAGCTCTTCTCTATCTCCACATAACTTTAGCAGTAGAAAGTAGTAAGAGTCCAGTAGCACCTTAAAGACTAACAAAATGTGTGGCAGGGTATAAGTTTTCATGAGTCACGAAAGCTCCTACCCTGCCACACATTTTGTTAGTCTTTAAGGAGCTACTGGACTCTTGCTCTTTTCTGCTGATGCAGACAGACTAACAGGGCTACCCACCTCGATCTATCAGCCTCACTTGTCTTGCCGGATGGTTGTGAGAATCACCCATGTAGACCACTCTGAGTTCCTTGGAAGGCACAAAGGTGATACATAAAAATAAATTATGAGAGTGCTTGTTCTAAGGACATGCATTGTAAACAAGGACATTCTACAACCACGCACACATTTTGTATGTGCAGTTTTACTTTGCGCCTCAGTAATGACTTGTCAGAGGAGGGCAAGTTCTTTTTATCTGTCCTTCTTTTCCCCTTCTTGCCATGGTCAAAGATAATTGATCTCCAAGGATGGGATTACCACTGATTACTACTGCCACATTTGGGAGTAGGAAGACGGACTGATAATGTGGAATGGTGATGATGAAGTGTGTGACTTTCTCATTTTTCATGCTATATGTGCTGTTCTCCTTAGACTATGAGGACCTGCTCACCTCCACATATGATCCATTACTGGGATGATCATTTGGAAAGATTAGACATTGTGGACTATGGCCCACTGGGGAGGAACTGATCCATTTGATGCTTATGACTGTAGGACTACTTTGCAACTCCTAAAAGTAAGCAGAGACTGGTGTCTCTATCGTTTGGGGTATTACCTGGTAAATCCATTGTCAGATTTGCTTTCCACTGTGTCTGAGACCACATTTCCCATCCCTTTGCTCTCAGTGAAGTCAATTAAGGCCACTGAACTAGCGCTGTGCCAAATTTTTCAGAGGCAAACAAACAGTTTCACCATGACAAAAGAACCTACGGGACCTGTAATCTTCATCAATCTCCACACTTATATTTTCATGCCTTTTTGACTCTGTCTATTGCCTGTGTTTCTGCCATTTATGTTTCTTAAATGTTCTTCATGTTGGCCATGTGATCCAAGCCAATCAGGGATCACACTGCCAGCAGGATAATACCACAGAGCCCAGTAGCAAAAAAGATTTAGCTACGTGGCAATAACACTGAAGGCAAATTAAAGCTCTCATGTTGGCCTCACTCTTATCTGGGAAGGAGATAAGGAATGTTTCAGTCTACTGCACAGGCAATTGGGCAGATGCTACCTAATTTCCCATGCTGCACTGGGGTAGTCCCATACTGCCTTTCTTTACCTCCCAGTGGACCCAAGGCAGGTTCACTGCCCAACAGGACAGGACAGAGAATGACAATCTAATTGCCTCATCAATGGGCCAATATGTTCTTTTTCTCCCAGTCCTCAAGAAAAGTTTCGCACTCCTTTGCACGCCCCTTCCCTCATACTGCACTTGGGGGCTTCAAAATTTTGTCGTTTAGCTCACCATGAATGAAAACCCCTCATAGGTCTACTCTGCAGTCTGTTTTTTTGTTTTGTTTGTCATGCCAAAATATTATTTTATTGATACCTATACCATTTTTCAAACTGGTTTAGTGATCATTCCTCTTCCCAGAGAATCCTGGTAGTTGTGGTTCTGTGACAGGAGTTCGGAACCTCTGACAGACAATTCTCAGCCCTCAGCAATCTACAAATCCGAAGGTTTTGAAAAGGAATCCATAATATTATGGGATAGAGCAGGTAGAGAAAGTGGTACTTTTCTCCCTTTCCCACAGTACAAGAACTTGTGGGTACTCCATGAAATTGCTGAGCAGTCGGGTTAGAACAGATAAAAGGAAGTACTTATTCACCCACAGAGTGATTAACAAATGGAATTCACTGCCACAGGAGGTGGCGGCGGCTGCAAGCATGGACAGCTTCAAGAGGGAATTAGATAAACATATGGAGCAGAGGTCCATCAGTGGCTATTAGCCAGAAGGTATAGATAGGATCCCTCAGTCTGGGGCAAGTGATGCACTGTATTCTTGGTGCTTGGGGGGAGGCAACAGTGGGAGGGCTTCTAGTGTCCTGGCCCCACTGCTGGACCTCCTGATGGCACCTGCTATTTTTGGCCACTGTGTGACAGAGTATTGGACTGGATGGGCCACTGGCCTGATCCAACATTGGCTTCTCTTATGTTCTTAATATTTAAAGTGCTATGACACTGAATATTGGTAATATTCCCAAAGAGAAGCCAACGCCTTCATTCCAATGAACAGATATATACCACTTTGGACAAAATAAGTATCCGCCTCCTGTTTTACCAGACAACCTTGGAAGAAGAGGGGGGTTGTTTGTTTTTCGCTTATTCCCAGAGTGACTCTGGAAACAGCTCTATCTGTGCTAGGAGTCATTCCAGAACAGTGCTTAAGTCAGCCAGATCCATGCATGCCTCCAGCTACTGCAGAAAAAGCACTAGGTATGAACAATATAGGACCCCCCTTTTTAAGGGTATGGCCTCGATCTTCAGCTAATGCTTCCCCGTTAATAGAACCAGCCCAAGGGCAAGGAGGCGGGAGGGAAAGAGCATGAATATTTATGAAGCAAATAAGTTTGGCAGAGCGATCCCCTGTTTAACCACCTTCATTATCTCCTTTCCCCATCCTCCTGATGAAGCAATTGTATTGGAAAGTAGGCATCTTGTTAGTGTCCTCAGCTGCCACTCACACACAATCAAGCTCACAAGCATAATTTAAGCACAAATACATCCCCAAATGGAAGCAGGAAGGAAAACACACACACACAAACGCCTTCCTTTTGAAAATGATTTGGCAAGGCAGCAAATGGAGAGAATTAGCAGCTCTCCCGTCCCTAATCCAGGGGGTGTCTAAACTCCTCTGCAGATTTTATAGTCAACAACTTGTGAGCAAAAGTATCTAGTTTGCTTGCTGAATAAGCATGGGGAACAGGCATGTGTACTTCAGTGGTTTTTGTAATAATTCTGGATCTGGATTTTGGGTACAGCATCATTTTCATTATCTCGACTTTTCCCAGAAGTGTTTTTAGGGTTTGGAATTTTTTCCCTAGGTATTTGGGGGGTGGAGTCTGGAAAATTTGGGACCATTATTTTTGTCACTCTCCCCCTCCCCCTGCAACAGGAGCAGGGAAGGAGGGAGGGAAAGGGCAGAATGGGGAGAAATTTGAATGAGAAGAATTTCAGAAGTATCCCTATTTTACAAGAAGACACAGCCAAGATGCAAAAGTGGCCATTATTAGCAAAAACTGAGTATTAGGAACTGCCTGAATCCTAAAAAGATAGCAGTCTCTGTACAATGGCTCTGATCAGCCTACCAATATTATATGTCCATATAATGCCAGGTTGTATACGATATCGCTGCAGCACCTTACAAGTAGCTAGGAATAATGTGAGTTGAGGATATGGAAATTAACGTCCTGATTTCTGTGTCTCAGGATATTCAAGAATATAGCACACTAACTCCCAATACGTGTCACATGCATGCACAGAATGTAACATGAGAGCTGAACTTGCATCGGAGGAGTTCCAAATCCTTGCTGCAACCGTAATTCTGAACTTGGCCCCGGCCATGCAAATTAAAACATCCACATATCCCCAAATGGACAATGAGATCTCATGGTTTAGTTTTGTGAGATCTCAGCAGCCTTTAGGGAACTGCTTAGCAAGTGTAGGCCATTATGGGGAGGAGGGAAATATGGGCTACAAGGAGGGAGAAGAAAAGCCACGAAAGGAAAGCAGGGGCCTCTGGGTGGGGACCAAGTGGAAAGTGGGTGCTGCAGGAGAGGGGAAGGGGAAAGACCCAGAGGGGAAAGGTGGGACCATCAAGGCAGAAGGCAGCCAGAGCAAATGGAGGAAAGCAGAAGCAAGGGGAGAGCATGGAGTGGGGCTCAGATGATGGAACAGTGGCTTCCACTCTCCCACAGGTCCTCACAGACACTTGCTTTGAGAGACATTAAGGTGGCCGTAGGCATGCCATTACCTCTCAAACTGTGCCCTCCCCCGTCCATTAAACTGAAGAAGGCTTCTTCCTGCGATTGTCAAGATGATGGAAGTATGGATTATAAGACATCGTGCGTGTTGTGAAAGCACTAGGTAAGTGATGAATGGAAGGTATCATTTTTACTCTTCTGTGATTGCCAAAAGAAAGAGCTGTCGGTCCCACTGGGCATTCTTCCTCTCCTTAGCACTTCAGCCGTATCCGTGCCGAAACTGTGGTGGGAATTGGATGGTACTGCTGGCTCATCTATATTCATCTCCCCAGCAATTTCCATCTAGGAGTCACTGTGAGCGCTGCGGATGGGTTTTTGAGAAGAATTGCTACAGCCAGTTTTGCAATGGCTTAGCTGCACAGAGCTTCCAGCTAGAATTTGCACAACCCAGAGATGGGGATCTGCTTCCCTGGTGCTCATCCTCCTTTGCAACCACTTGGGAGATCAAATGTCACACTGCACTTAAAGAGGAAAAATGCCAGGGCTGAATCTCTCTTCCTCACCCACGCCCAGTTAGCCAAACGGGGCCTTATTGTGCTGAGTCAACGGGGTGAGGGAAGAATGTTCTTCTGGTGCAGCAGAGAGTTGACAAAAGGGCAGTCAAGGAAGTCCACAGTTCAAATCTCACTTCAAGCTAAGCTACAAATTCTCTGTATGGTTTTAGGCAAGCTGCTGTCAGCCTGACAGGACTGACTCAGTATTGGGTGAATAATATTTGCATTCCTTGTAAGGATTATTGGTCCAGAACAGAATGCTCTAAAGCAGAGGGGTCATCAAACTCATTTGTTACGAGGGCCGGATCTGACATAAATGTCACTTTTTCGGGCCAGGACATGTGTCCCATAAAATGTAATGCCAGGTACCAGAGATAGAAACTGTATAAAGGACAGCAGCTGGTAAGCTCCAAGTTGGTGTATCCTCACTGCGGGGCCCCATGGGCTGGGAGGAGGGTGCAGAGGGAAACCCACACGGGCAGACTGGAGAGGCAGTGGTGCAGCACTGGGCAGATGCTCCCACGATGCTTGACTGCTGCAGATGTGGTTGTTCTGCCATGCTGAAGCCACAATGGAGTGGTTTCACCCACTCTCCCCAGTACTCCTTCCCTTGCAGTTTGCCAGTTTGGTGTAGTGGTTAAGTGCGCGGACTCTAATCTGGGGGAACTGGGTTTGATCCCCCACTCCTCCACTTGCACCTGCTGGATGACCCTTGGGCAAGCCATAGTTCTGTCAGAGCTGTTCCCTCAAGGACAGTTCTGGAAAGAGCTCTCTCAGCCCCACCTACCTCACAGGGTGTCTGTTGTAGGGAGGGGAAGAAAAAGGAGTTTGTAAGCCACTCTGAGACTCCTTTGGGTAGTGAAGGGTGGGGTATAAATCCAGTCTCCTCCTCCTCTTCTTCTACTTCTTCTTCTTGCACCAGTTGCTCGCAGGCCTCATAAGAGCCCTGGATGGGCCACTTCTGGCCCCCGGGCCTTATGTTTGACACCTCTGCTCTAAAGTGCCAGGTACTGCTATTAGTTAGGCATTGGGCCAAATTCAATCCTTCCTTCCAGGGCCAGAGTATTAGTAAGAAGAATAAGAAACAGGTTTTCAAGTGATAGTGGGGAAGGTGATCAGATTTGCAGATGTAGTTTAGTTACAAAAAGCATCCACAACAGGGACCAATATAGAGTGGCCTATTCCTCGGTGCTATGACCCTGATTGCCTCTCCTGCCATGTTTTGGTTGATTCCTGCAGCAGAATGACAGATCTGGGCAAAAAACACTCCAAAGTAAGTATGGCGGTAAATGAAAAACCAGTGGGAACCACAGTAAGCCCTGTTGAAGACTTCAGGGGTTACCATTGGTGAACTTGCACAGGGTTCAATTACCCTACCCTATCAATGGAGCAACTCTTCTAGGAAGTGGATTTTAGTTCTTTTGCTTCATTTAGATCAATTTCCTTATACGTGAAGTCAGGGATGCAAAACGTTTCATGTCATTTTCGACCAGACTGCCAGCAGCTGCATCCTAATTTCTGGATTATGGGAGGCTTGGATCAAAGACTATTGGATTCAGTGGAGTAGTACGAACATGAAGGGTGTTAATCCCCAAACCTCTTCTCCCTTCTGGAAGGAAAGACTGTGTGTGTGTGTGTGTGTGTGTAAAGTGCCATCAAGTTGTAGCCATGACAACCCCAGCAAGGGGCCTTCAAGGCAAATGTGAAGCAGAGGTGGTTTGCCATTGTCTTCATTTTCCTTGGTGGTCTCCCTTCCAAGTACTGACCCTGCTTAGTTTAGCTTCCAAGATCTGATGAGAGCAGGCTACACTATGCCACCTTCCCTCCCAAGGAAAGACTAGCACTCTCTGTTTCCTCCAAAGCTGTTCCAACATTGATGCCTGTAGTTATCACACTGCTAACTGGGATTAGGAAGAATTTGTTCTTGTGGAGCTGGTGGCAATGACTGCAGCTTTGGCTATATGCATAATTCCTTCTCATTTGGGGAACCATCAAATTCCAGTGCTGGAATTCATCATGAAAGTTAAGGCCACTATCCCAGCCAGTTGTTTGCCATTCAGTGGAAACTGTGAGTCCTCTCCTAAATCCTTCTCTGTCTTCTCTCCATGCTACTCCCAGTCTCTGTCTTATGCACACATAGCTCATCTGCCCTTCATTGGGACCAGAACAAAGTCTGGTACCTTGACACTAGCTCATTCTAGATTATTCTATTAACCACAAGGTATTGATAGGAACTCTCAGTCTGGGGCAAGAGATGCACTGTATTCTTGGGGGGGGGACAACAGTGGGAGGGCTTCTAGTGTCCTGGCCTCACTGATGGACCTCCTGATGGCACCTGGTGTTTTTGGCCACTATGTGACAGAGTGTTGGACTAGATGAGCTGTTGGCCTGATCCAACATTGGCTTCTCTTATGTTCTTATGTTCTTATTTTCATAGCAGGATAAAATTGTGGGGCTCTGCAGTAGATCATTGAGGGGACAGCATGCTATGAAGAGTGAAGGAGGGGGGGCAACAGTGCTAGAGAAACTGGTTGAGAGGTAGGCTGGCTAAAAGAAATGGGTGCTACACCTTCAAGTCAAGACCCATATAAAAAAATTCACAAGTACTAGTGTATACTGTCATTGCATTGTTTTGACCTTGCATTTCCGATGGGAGTAGCACAACCCAAAAAGTTCTGCAGCATGGGGACTGAAAATCACATCGTGACTTGAACTAGCCAGCCAGTGATTTGGTTGCAAACTTCTAATCCTTAAATTCAGCACCTGAGTGCTGGAGTGCAGAGGTGGATATTGAAAAAGCCAAGGGCTATTACTATGTCATGGTCTAATTACATCATTTCTGACTTTTTTTTTTAAGTGACTCATAAGAACATAAAAACATAAGAGAAGCCAATGTTGGATCAGGCCAGTGGCCCATCCAGTCCAACACTCTGTCATACAGTGGCCAAAAATACCAGGTGCCATCAGGAGGTCCAGCAGTGGGGCTGGGACACTAGAAGCTCTCCCACTGTTGCCCCCCCAAGCACAAGAATACAGAACATCACTTGCCCCCCCCAAGCACAAGGATACAGAACATCCCTAGACCGAGAGTTCCTGTCTATACCTTGTGGCTAATAGCCACTGATGGACGTCTGCTCCATATGCTTATCCAATTTCCTCTTGAAGCCGTCCATGCTTGTAGCCGCCACCACCTCCTGTGGCAGTGAATTCCACGTGTTAATCACTCTTTGGATGAAGAAGTACTTTCTTTTATCCGTTCTAACCTGACTGCTCAGCAATTTCATTGAGTGCCCATGAGTCCTTGTATTGTGAGAGAGGGAGAAAAGTACCTCTTTCTCTTCCTCATCTATCCCATACATAATCTTGTAAACTTCGATCATGTCACCCCTCAGTCATTGTGTCTCCAAGCTAAAGAGCTCCAAGCGCTTTAACCTTTCTTCATAGGGAAAGTGTTCCAACCCTTTTATCATTCTAGTTGCCCTTTTCTGCGCTTTTTCCAGTGCTATAATATCCTTTCTGAGATGTGATGACCAGAAGTCATATAAGTTACAGGGGGCTCCCATTCTTCCCCTCAGGTTCCTGGGCTGAGCAAACAGCCAAAATATTATACTGTGACAGGGTGAAATTGCATGTAGGGGACACAACCCTTGGGTGTGTGTTGTAAGTTCATATTGGACCCAGAAAAAAAAATAATGCTTAGGCCTTCCCTAGGCTAAATGAGTTGTTGCCTTATCTCATCAAATGCAAAGTTAGATATTTAAACAAAACTTTCAGTAGGGGAAAACTTTCTGTAAACACAAGACCAATAGGGATGTTCCAAGGAAATTACAAAGCCCCAAGGAAGCCATTGGGAGAAAAATACACCAGAAACATCAAAAAAGCAAATTAGTCATTGGGCTGCAGCAACTGCTATCTCTGCATTAGGGAGGACTTGAGAGTGAAATTGACTGGAAAATGACTCTGGAACTGACATGGTCTCCCCCCCTCCCCTTTCCCTGGGCTGAACCTGGAGACACACAAAGCAGTCAACTGCATAAACAGCCAAAAGTAAACTAGAAGTAGATTGTTTAAAATATTCATTTACAAGCATCAGGGGTATCTTTATCAGTACCGGGCATCCAGAAACCTTCTTCACTGTTTTAAGGATGGTTTCCTTCCTGCCACTAATCTGTCAACACCAACGGGGGCTGTGTTGTCATGAAATATGACCTTCTGTGCCTCTCCTGGAGAGATCCTGCCTGCATCCCCTCATTCCCCAGCCTCTCCTTAAGATGAAATTGCTTGTCTGCACTCCCGCTTCTGACAGGCACTCAGTAAGGGAAGCAGATCTCTCTCCCCTCCTTCCTATAATCTTACAGAGAGGCTTTCAGATTTAAGCCCGATGGAACCAGGGAATGTGGTCTGGTACTCAAGGCTGAGCTCTCTTCCCTCCCACTTCTGCTCTCTGAAGGTCATGTGAAAAAAAGATGGTGACCTGTGGGGATGGAGGGGGCGCCTGCGTGTAAGGTCATCTGCAAGCAGCCATCTAGAAAGGATTGTAAGGGGCCATTAATTCCACCATTCCTTGACCTTATGACTGGATTCAGCACTTGCTGAAGAAACGCTTGAATCCAATAAAACACACAAGCACATTGTGATACCTCAGGGGCCGCTTTCGCATCTGGCATTAAAATGCTCTTTTGCCTCCATGACATTTTCTGGTTGATCTATATTGTAATGTAGCAAAACCTTTAGTGGTGGTGGTGGAACTTCTGGCCTTGGGCGTCACAGAGACTGTGGCTGCCATTGTTTGTGTGCTTGAAACTGAGGGAGCGCCAGGGCCTAAATGGTGGTGATGGAGATGCCATCAGGTCACAGCCGACTCATGGAGACCCCTTGGGGTTTTCAAAGCAAGAGATGTTCAGAGGTGGTTTGCCATGTCCTCCCTCTGCATAGTAACCCTGGACTTTCTCGGTGGTCTCCCCTCCAAATACTAACTAGGGTTGACCCTGCTTAGCTTCCAAGATCTAACAAGGTTAAGCTAGCCTGGTCCATCCAGGGCAGGGCCCAGACAGGGGAAGGCAAAATATGGGCAAAGAAGGAAGTGGGCCAAGGGAAGCAGAGGGATGGGTGAAGATGGAGTCATCTAGAGGGATGAAGGGGAAAGGAAATGGGGAAAGAGTCCAAAAGGTGAAGGAAAACCTGGAGAATGGACAAAGAGGAGAAAATACATGATGAGATTCAGAAGGCTGAGAGTTGCCAGGCAGTTTGGGAGCAGAGACATGGGGTCAGTGACATCAGTGGCGTTGCCAGTGTTGCTACCTCACTCCTGGGCTTTGGACAGAAATGACAACAGGTAGCTCTAGGAATCGCCAGAAACTCTATAGTAAAACCATATAGTTTCTGGCAATTCCTAGAACTACTGCATGTCACTTTTGGGTTTTACCCAGAAGTGATATGATGACATCAGCAATACTGCTTCTTTTTTTAACAATAATTTTTTTTCCATTGCCACTCAAAACAGTGGCAGGCAGTAGGGCTTGCTAGTTGGAGGCCTCCCTCCACAGCAGCAGGCCTGGCAAACCCAATGTATTGACTAGACATAGCCATACCACTAGTGTGGTATGACGTGAAAGATACAAGCATTTTGAACTAAAATGTATGTGGATCCATGCTTTTATGAACTTGCCCAGATATGTTCTCTTAGGTCACAACTACATATTCTGCTTCAACCTCAGTTCTGCTGGTGGTTTTCCGATCTGAATCAAGACCGGAAAGGGGAGCATCTAACCTTCCCTCACCCGCAGCTTTCCCCTTACAACTCTTCTCCCATCCTAGGTGTTTGGCCCTTGTCCGGGTTCAAGATCTGTGTTTCCACCACAAATGTGGATCTTCTAGAATCTGAATTGGAGGCAGCAGCTGTTAAATTGGCAGGCAGAGGAAAACCTGTACCCTCCTCCTGTCTCAGACTCTTTTCTTGCAAACTGTACTCCCCATATCCCAATTTGCTAACAAGAAGCAGGGACTGGCATGTAAGGAGACTATTTATTTACTTCATTTATACCCCACCTTTCTCCCCAGTGGGGATTCAAAGGAGCTTACATTGTCCCTCCTTCCTGTCGTCTCTTCTCCTCTCCTCTCTGATGCAGATCAAACAAGGTCAAGCTGCAGCATGGTGGAGTGTTTAAATGCTTGGCCTGGAAGAGTCAGGTTCAAGTCCCCACTCTGACATGAAGGCTCACTTGGGTGCCTTTGGGCCATTCCCCCTCTTTCTCAGCCTAATCTACTACATGGGGGTGTTTATTTATTTATTTCATTAAGCGTCTATACCCCCCTCCCCACAAGCGGGCTCAGGGCAGTGCACAACAAATTCATAGAAAATACATAGAAAATGCATTTACAATCTAAAATTCTGATCCATAAAACCTAACATCTACATCTACGTGGTGCCATAATACAATTTTCTGGACCTGGCTCTTGCTGAAGACAGTTGGACGCTCGATGGGCGAGGGACTTCAAGCAGGTGTTGCAACGAAGATAAGCACGGTGGCTGTGGCTTAGTGGTAGAGCATCTGCTTTGCATACAGAAGGTCCCAAGTTCAATCCCTGGCATCTCCAGTTTAAAAAGGGTCAGGCACTAGGTGATGTGAAAGGGTCCTCTCTGCCCAAGAGAGCTGCTACCAGTCTGAGTAGACAATATTGACTTTGATGGACCAAGAGTCTGATTCAGTAGAAGGCAGCTTCATGTGTTTGTGTGTGTACCTTGATCTTCTTTGAGTAAGAGTGGGATAACAATGTCCCAAATAAATAAATAAAGCATGCAGTCCTACCCTTAAAGATTGATGTGATCAATTCTCATTTTTGGCACAAAGAAACAGCACAGAATGCTCTACAAAATGGTGGGTGTGGTCTTTTAAAAAAAACCCAGAATGTATTCACATTTCATGCAAAATGGTGTGATGTCATTACGAGCATGCAGGAAATACAAAAGATGGTTGCAAATGTGACCCGTCATGATTGTAGCCAAAGCCTGTCATAGCGGGACTTGCTACATCACAAAAACTCAACTCTGGTGAACAAGACCTGAGCCAAACTAGTGAATATTCAAGCAGTCTCAGGCCTGACGGTTACTGTAGCTACACAGAAATAGGCCTTCTTATAGCCACTGGGCCGTGGGAGACACCCAATGAGAACAGTGACTGACCCTGCAATTTTTTTTCTTTTAACACTATTGGCAGCGGTGGTGGTAAAAAGTGCCGTCAGATCACAGCCGACTTTTGGCGACCCGTCAGGTTTCAAGGCAAGAGACATTCAGAGATGGTTTGCCATTGCCTGCCTCTGCACAGCAACCCTGGATTTTCTCAGTGTTCTCCCATCCAAACATTATCCTGGGCCGACATTGCTTAGCTTCCGAGCTTCGACAAGATAGGGCTAGCCCAGGCTGTCACTCATTACAGCAATTAAATAAGTGGTTTCCCACCCCACCTCTCTCATTGTTGCTGGCGCAGGCAGAGTACAGAAACAGGAGGTCTATCAAAAACGTGCTGAGCTACCAAGCTCTCGTGGTAGGGTCTCTTCCCCTTGGTTATCGACATGGTGTATGGACCTGCCCCACCTGTAGGCTGTACTACTGGATATTGCTGTGAACAAGTGGAAACACATGATGGGCACAATCCAGTCTGTGCCTTATGTCTGCTATTGGACTTGCACAGCTGCAAGTGCATGAGGAGAGGCTGACAGAAGATGCTCCATATGTGGGACCATGTTTATGGGGTGGGAGGATTCAGTGAGATGCTGGATGGTGTGGTATGCGTGATCCTCTAGCATCAGCTATCCCTTGGCCCATCCAGTCAAGCACAAGTCAGAAGTTTGCCTTTTCCTAATCTAATAATAACAACAACAATAAAAATCCTGCTCGGTATAAAAATGAATCCATTCACAAAAAGCGTAATGCAAGTATGGCTTTTTTAGTGTGTGGTTGCTGTTTTAGTTGTTAATGAAAACCCTGACAGGAGTCGAATTTCCAGTCCTTTATAGAAGAGGCAGCCGCCAACCATGTTCAGCAGGCTATTTCAAGCTGTTGTTTAAAGCTTAATGCACTTGAGGACTTTCATGTAAATTACCACCTGAGGGTACCATCATGGCCCCATGATTGTCATAAGAAACATATTGATATTGGCATAAAACCAGGCTAATTAACTGCTCTTCTCCTGTAAATTCATCATCAGATCTATCCATCTATCCACAAGCTGAGTACTTCTAAATGCTCAATATACACACGCAGGCAAGTCTTCTGGTTCTGTTGATTGAATTAGAAAAACCTTCTCTCGGGGAAAAAAAAACAAAGAAGACGGCTGCAGGATTATAGGCAGAAGGGAAGAGATGGGGAAAGAGAAATTTGGAAATGAAAGGACAGACGGTTCAAAGTACATCCTTCTACTTCATACGGAGTAAAGCCCCTCCTTGCAGATGCAACATTTCTGCGGAATCAGACTTTAGCTTATTACGGTTTGCTTCCTGAGTACAAAGAACTGTTCAAATGTTTGAGTCCCTGGCGGCATGTTTTTGGCTGATAAGAATAACTGCATGCAGACGATTTGGGTTTTCGTCTCTTTTTTCCTCTCTCCCCCCCCCCCCCCCACATCGAGTGAGAGAGAATACTTTTCTCCAAAAAGTCTTAAAACACCCAAACAGGATTTGAACTTGCAGCATCTAAAAACAGGAAAGCAGATACTTGATCCCTTGACAAACCACCCAGTCTGGCTAGGAGAGAATCTACTACTTGAAGGAATTATACTATGAACTGGTCTGATTCTCTTTCCCCCGCTCAGTGCTTCCAGAGATGTTGAAACAGACCAGATTGCAGGGTATGACTATGCTACAAAAATGATTGTGTCCTGAGTGGTATTATTGTAATACAGTTGCCAAGTGTGAAATGTTGATCAAGGGGTTATATCTGGAGAGAGCCTTAGAGCAAATGAACTGAAATCACTGAAGCAAATAACTCGATCTTCTTTGGTAGGGTTCATATCGCTTAGTCCCAATGTCACCAGGTTATGGACGGATTGATTCTCACTGCCGCTGCCTAGGCGATGAAATGCTAGCAGGTGAAAGGGTGGCACACTCTTTTCTTTACACCATAATGTAAGAGTGGCATGTTCTGCCTGAACAAGACTAGTCGAGGCTCAGATACAGTTTCACTATGGGATAACCAGCCTGTCTATAACAAGAGATACTTTCTGAATGTTTCAGTGGTATATCTTTATTAACTTGCTTGTATTTAGGGTAGCCAAGTCCAGGTTGGAAAATACCTGGGGACTTTGGGGGTGGATCCAAGAGAAGGTGGGGTTTGGGGAGGGGAGGGGCCTCAGCATGGCACAATGCCATAGAGTCCACCCTTCAAAGCAGCCATTTTCTCCAGGGGAGCTGATCTCTGTCATCTGGAGATCAGTTGTGAAAGAGGGAGATCCCCAGGCCTCACCTGGAGGCTGGCAACCCTACTTGTATTACTTGCAGGTTGTTGCATTTCCTAGGTGCTCTCTCTCTCTCTGTCTGTCTGTCTGTCTCATCCTGTTCTTCTAAAAGCACAGTCTTATGCAGGGTTAATTAGGGTTTTCAGGTTGACTTACCTGGTCAGTGGGGGTGTCCCAACGTCCTTCCAGGAGACCAGAAGCGATGTCGGGCATTTTCGAGCCTACTTCCAGTTTCAGGCTTACTTCTAGTCAGGGGTGACACTCTGGGTTTTGGGCAAATTTCTATGGTAAATTTGGCTTCAAACCATAGAGTTTTGCCCAAAAACCAGTGCATCACCCCCCCCCCCCCCCAAGTGGAAGTAGGCCTGAAACCGGAAGTAGGCCTGAAATCAGAAGTAGGTCTGGAAAGTCAGTTGGGGGCAGGATTCCCCCCCCCCCCCATCAGCCAGCTGGCTGGTGAAAGGCAAGAGCTGGGAAAAGGAGTGTTTCCCCACTCCCACCAGGGGGCTGGCAACCCTAGGGTCTACTGATTTCAAATGTGTTTAGACTGAAGTAACTCTGCATAGGATTACACTGCAAATCTAGTTAAAATGTCCAACAACAGACATAAGTTAAAAGGCAATAAACCAACAAACAGCTATAAACCAACTTGGAATAAACCCTAAAAGTGTATTAAATATCCCACAGAGACAGCCATAATGTAAGAAGCTCATCTCAAATCCAACTATATGAACACATGGAGCTGCCTTTTACTGAATCAGACCCTTGGTCCATCAAAGTCAGTATTGTCTATTCAGACCCATAGCAGCTCTCCACGATCTCAGGCTGAGGGGTCTTTCATATCAATGGTCTCAGGCTAAGGTCTTTCACATCACCTACAAACTGATCCTTTTAACTGGAGGTGCTGGGGATTGAACTTGGGACCTTCTGCATGCAAAACTGATGCTCTGCCAGTGAGCCTCAGCCCCTCCCATGTCAGATTTTTAAAAATCAAACAGCCCTCTGGAAGATCATGGCTTGTGATAAGTCCATTAACATGATAAAAGGGAGGCTGCATGCCTAATTTCTTCCAGCAAGCTGCTTCATAGTGACAGAGCCACCCCACTAAAGGAACAAATCCTCATAGAAGCCATCAATACCTGGTGAGTTATTCTTGTCCACTTGTTTACTAAGCAAATGGTGCAGTTCTAAATAGAGTTGCCCTCCTTTAAACCCACTGACTACAATAGGCTTAGAAGGGTGCACACTATACTTAAGATTGAACTGTAAGTTGGTGAATGGAGGTATGGTTGACAGATCACTCAGTTTTTCTGCTTTTGATGAATGAGTGCATGAAGTAGATCCACTGATAAACAGGAAATCATCAGAAAATTCTAGCTGCAGGGTTAAATCTGTGATGTCTTGGTCACACATATAATCATAGAATCGTGGAGTTGGAAGGGACCTCCAGGGTCATCTAGTCCAACCCCCTGCATAATGAAGGAAATTCACAAATACCTGAAGGCCATCAAAGGGACAAGCCTGTAAGAACTATCCCTAAGTGAATTGACAGCGACACTTGTCCAGCCCCCACTTTAGTACACCATGATCTCTGAATGTGAAACTAAGCCAAGGCTCCTGACAATGTCATGGGTGGTGGCAAATCTTCCAACCCATCTCCACATCTCTCCTTGAAAAGGATGGCCTTTTTTCAGGCACTGCTCCTCAAGGTAACTGATTGTCCTTTGCAACTGGTGATTGTGCACAATTAAAGCATATCTCATTCCACTTAATCAGTTGTAAAAATGTCGGAAGAAAGCCACTGAGCCTCTTGGGATTTGTTCCTGCATTCCACACCAAGCTGAGTGAAATCACTGGAATGCCTTTCAATAAAACATAACCATACATCCAAACTAAACTTTTATGATGACATCACAATATTCTGTGCCCCCCTCATCACCAGCAGCCAACCATGTAGAACAAGGGAACCCACAATGCCATAAGGTCCCAGTACACCACCAAGTTCTAATGGGCATTCCAAGTCAGGAGAAAGGAGCTAAACTCAACGTCTGCTGTTCTGAAGCAGAAGCTGAGTGTTTAGTTGGCCCACTGGTACATGTAATGCTGATACGCTGCCCTTTCCCTGGTAGCTCAGAGCAGCTTGCATTTGGTTCCCAGGCAGTCTCCGATCCAGGCAGTAATCAGGACCACTTAGCATCAGAAGCAAAACTGCCTCCAGAGGGGCAGGGAAAGGCCAAAGAGAACACCAGTGATGACCATGCCCTTTGGAACACCAAGGACATGCCCCAGTGGGAGCCATTTCCCCCCCGCGGGTGCAGTCCAGGAACAGCTGTATGCCGGGATATTCATATTCCATTTCCTAGGTCTTGAAAAGAGAGCTTGACAGAAAAGACACAGGCTATGTCAATGGCAAGCTTCAGATGTGATAAGAATTAAGGGGAAATGCTTGCTAGGAGGAGAAGGGAAGGTTAAGAGCCACATTTCATCTGTCAGAACAACTAATTCTGGCTGCTGGGGGGGGGAATGTGGGTTAGCTGTTTGACTAACCTTCCACACTTTAATTTTCCCCTCTCTCTCCCCCTCCTTCTGTCCTGCAGAAAGCCTTGAGGGGAAATTATTGCTGCTCCTGTCACGGCTTCCTGTGACAGGCTATCAGGGCAAACCTTCATTTGTAGGATACAAAACCCTCCCTTAACTAGACTCCCTAACTAACTCTTCTCCCTTAAAAAGCCTCCCACTCTGCTTTAAGCAATCCAACATCCACCAGCCCCCTTACCAAGATGGAGGCCTTTCAGCTTGGCGATCGATGGACCAGCAGGCCGGAATCTCAGCTATACTTAATCATCCCTTCAAAATAAAGTCAGAGCTGAGAAGAAGCAGCCAAGGAGATCCCCGTTCATTCTTTTCATCCTCAGCAAGCCTCAGCATAGAGATAGAAATATATTTTGGTGTCCTCGAATATAGGTTTCAGTAAGTAAGGAGACCATGGTTCTTTAGAACACTCCTCTACCAATGTTTCTGGGGGACACTGCTAAGAACCTTCGTACCTCCTCCATTTTGGAGAGCACTCTGGCTGGGCCACTTCATTTAATAGCAAAAGGGACAGTTGTCAGAGCTCCACTGCAACTCTGCTCTCTTTATGCCTATATCCAAACTTATATTAATATTGTTTGGGCTTTTGACCAGTATGGCTTCCCGCCCAAAGAATCCTGGGAACCACAGTTCATTGTGGGTGCTAAGAATTCTCTCAGAACTAAAGTTCCTAGAGGAGAGAGAGAGAATGGCTTTTGAAGCAGCCTTGGTCTTCGGTATGATTGGACTTCCTTAGCTTTTCCTCTCCCTTTATATCTACTCAGTTGTCAGCTCCTGCGGCTTCTCCACCAAGAGGACCTGGTCCTCAACCCATCTGTCTTCTGCCTGTATCTCCTACAGGCTAGCAACTGTGTATGTACAGCTCTGTCATGTGAGAAACAACATGAATGGAATAAAGAGCATTTTCTGCCCCTCACTGTTTGGGGACTTCTTCCCATCCTTCTAGTTTAGCTTTGAAGTACCTGGACAAGTATGTGGGAAGTGTTGGAAAAGGCAATGTCTGGTAAGAGAAGAGGACCCTGCAGGAGGCA
Source organism: Lepidodactylus listeri (assembly GCA_029233225.1). NCBI lineage: Eukaryota > Metazoa > Chordata > Lepidosauria > Squamata > Gekkonidae > Lepidodactylus > Lepidodactylus listeri. Next base: position 29,114,024 of record JARCFY010000008.1, read on the forward strand.
GCAGGAAGACAATTAGAGAGGTTAGTGAGGTCAGCCCCTTCTCTCCTGCCAAGTGTCATTCCTATTCTGTCTCCAAATTGCTACTCTCTGAGCAATTTCCCCCTTCTTCTCAGAAGTGCCACACTCAGTCTTACCCTCTCTCTCAGCTAGATGTAATCAGGAACCTCTCTCTCTCTCTCTCTCTCTCTCTCCTCTTTCCCATCAAGTATGTTAATTCCTAAATAAGCCTTTATTCTGCTCTTTAATCAGGTTGTGCACCATTGCTGTGCTAATTACTCTGCCAACAGGAAACTCTAGTGAAAATACACCTTGAGCCTTCTCAAAGCTGCTGCCAAGTAATTTTTCAAAGCCACTTCAAAGTTCCACCTTCCCTTATCTCTTGCCTTCCTTGAGCTGTCAACAAAGAATTGAGATGTCCCCTTTCAGTGATGGATGCTGGAAATCTGTGGGGAGAAAACAGACAAACTCAGCAGGGAAGCTCTTGCTTTTTTCCAATAGGAATACCATTCCTAAAGTCATAGCTCTTTTGTTAGAGAGCCAAAGTTGGTTTCTACCTGTGGTTGGCAAGAACAGAATACAAGGAAGTCGTGACAAATCAAATCCAAAATTTCTGTTTTGATCATTTCTATATACTTCCTAGGGATAGGTCAGAAAAGATGTTTCTCCTGCCTTTGACCTTTCTAGTTTATAAAAAGTGTATGCCTCCTTCCAGTTAAGTCATGCCCCAAAAGCAACTTAACAGTTATACAACCCTATTCCCTAAAATTAACTCTACCAGCAATAAAATGTATCAGTAATTTTTGAATTCCACAGTATTTTATCAAATGAATGCAAGAAATACTTAAAACGGCTAGGGCAACTCAGGATTAAAATGCAACTGAAAATGAGGCACAAGCCCTCCCATTCACAAAAGGATGGGTGTAGGTTTTTGCCCAGGGGCCGGTATTTAAACAGTCTGTAGCCCAGACCAGTGCAAGCTCCTCAGATCTTGGAAACTAAAGGTGCATTCAGATGGGCAGCTAATCTTGCCATTGGCCTGGCTCTAATTTGATTCCGATCTTTTTTATCCAGTGTTGCACAACCAGACAGCTCCCCCGTGAATCGCCTTACTGCATGTGGACTCCACAGTGGATTGTCTAGACGGCATCCACCTGAAGGAGCAGCGTGGTCTGGTGTTTTTTTTTTTAAAAAAAATCTGTTTGCACATGTGCATATGTGCCTCATTGTGTACTTGTTTTTCCATACATGTGTGGAATTGAATGGTTAAAGCACCGCCAGTGGTACCTTCCTCTGAGTACCATTTCAATTAACAAAGTTCTTAAATTTCACAGGCCATTCAGAAACATGAAATTGTCTGGAACATCTGAGCAGAGCTCTGCGGCCGTCACACGTTTATGCGCATATCGCTAAGAATTTTTTTAAATGGCAGCTGTTCGGGATGATCTGGAGTTATACCATCCCGATGGGCTGATTGCGTGCTGGAACGATCAGACAGAGGAAAGTCTGCCATTGGCACGTTGGCAAGCATTAGCCTGGACTTTCACTGGTATCTTTAAAGTACGGTTCCCTGGCAGGGCTCAACCTTTCCCAGATGTCCCTGTCTGGACGTTCCCTTTAAATCCACCAGGCACTCGTGCCTGGATCAGATCTAAAGACCCATCTGATTACGACCTAAGCAGGGTCCACTGGGGTTATGGAGAGGGAGGCATTTGTGAATTTCCCGCATTGTGCAGGGGGTTGGACTAGATGACCCTGGAGGTCCCTTCCAGCTCTATGATTCTACGATTCTATGATTCTATGTTTAGTACTTGGTGAGGAGTCTACTAAGGAAGAACAGGGTTGCTATGCAGAGGAAGGCAACGGCAATGGCAAACCACCTCTGCTTATCTCTTGCCTTGAAAACTTCATGGGAGGGACACCACAAGTTGTTTGTGACATGACAACATATAATTAAAACCGATGAAACTGCATTCTGTCAAGTAACCAGTACTGAGAGTTGAGACTTTTCAATAGTAATTGGGACTCCTTTGATGGAGCTGAGGTGCTAACCCATGAAGTTTAGCCATCTCCCACAGCTCATTCTTATGAGACTCCCCTGAAATGGCAAAAACAGTCCACACATCACACTAATGGGTTTACAGCCCAGCCTGGGCCCACCTCACTGCCCTGGGCCCTGGTAAAGTGTACTCTTTCCCCATTCTATGCTTGGACCCTGCTAGATGGAGGGGTTTCAAGCTGAGGATGCAGTAGCTCATCTAGTACGAGAAGCAGACAGACCCATAGCCAGGACTTTTTTAGTTGGGGGGCATTTAAATTTCTTAGGGGGCACCCCTACTCCCATCCCGAGCTGCTCTGCAGTTTCCGCCACCTGGGCCTCTACCAAGCTGCCTCCTCCTCACAGTAGCCCCCTTGCTCCACCATAGCCGGCCCCTCATATCAGACAGTGCAGTGCAGCCCACCAGCAACAAGTACTTTCTGGGGGAAATAGGCTTTCTGGGGGAAATAGAGAGGTGCTGTCTGGCTCTGCATGGCCCCTGTAGCCAGCCCTGCATGCCAGACAGCTGCACAGGAATACCTGGCTCCTTCCCCACACCCTCCACCACTTGGGGGGCCCTGGGCTAGATGGGAAGTTGAGGGGGCCTTGCCAATAAGGAGGGGGGGCTAGCCCCCAAATCCCCCGCTGTAGCTACAGACCTGGAAGCAGAACAGCTATGTTCTGCCATGAGCAAGCACATGGATGTGTCTGTGAGAGAGGAGAGCTTCATAAACATTACCAGGACTCCATAGGTCAGACACGTATACCCTCCCAACGGTTCCAGTACCCCTCATACTCTTCATCCTGGACTGGTAGAGGCCAGGAAGCACCACATGGCTCAGACATGTAAACATATTTTGAGTGGGTGCGTGTGTGCGCAGGCGCATGTGTATGAAACTCAAGGCTGCTTACAATATAAATAAAACATAAAAAACCAATAAAAACAACAATTATAAAACCCACACAAGTCAGCAGTTCAAAACCCCCAAATAGGACTGCCAATAATAAAAGCTAAATCAATTGAAAAGCAGTCCTAAACGAAACAGTCTTTAACTGCCTCCTAACGATCGACCGGGGAAGGAGGGGCAGGCGCCCCTCTCGAGTATAAAATGTGTTCCATGAGCCATGCTGTGGATTTTCTGGCCATTGCCCCCACCCCCAAGCACAGCTGCACTCCCAGGGAGCTGCATGTTATGGAAATCGCAAAGGACCATGGCAAAAATGACAAGTTGTTTGAAAGCTCTAAATGTCAGTTATATCTAACATGACTCACCTGCAGGAGAGAGAGAGAACAGAAGTGAAATGGGAATGTTCCATGTAATGTATATTAAGGTAAACATGAATATTTAATACACTAACTACTGCAAGTGCAGCAACAGAATCCTGCAGGTGGGGGAGCTTATAAAGCCTATAAAGCTCTGGTTATTTGTCTGATTGAATCCAGGCCTAACAGGTAGAAAGGAATTGGATTTTATTGTGTTTCTGCAGGTGAATGTGCCTTGCTCAAAAAGACCAAAGGTTTGTCTAGTCTAGCACCCTATATCCAACGGAGAAGTGGCAGAGAGGGTTGCCAGGCAATCTCTTCACTCCCGTAGGGAGAAGTGACATCATGAAACTCTAGGAATTCTTCAGGCTGTATGGTGAGAACCATAGAGATTTGGGAGGTTCCGAGAGCATCATGATGTCACTTCCAGCTGTGCAATGGCCATCGTGTGCCATTGCTTCCAGTCTCCCCATTTTTGCCCCCACTGGAGAGTTAACTTCTATCATTTCTATCCTTAGTCATCTTTTTCCTACACTCCAAAGCCCAATGCTCTTTAGCCTTCGTCGTTAGGGAAGATATTCCAACCCCTTGATCATATGGGTTGCTCTTTTCTGCACCCTTCCAAGCTCTGTGGTGGTGAACAGCCCTGTACCAAGCGGGGTCTTTCTGCTTAATGCAGGTACTGCAGCGGCATCATAGGAGTTACCAAGCAACATAAAAGGAACCTGTCTTCAGGAAGAGGCCTATCATAGTCAAGCAGAATCAGGGAAGGATTCTGACAGAAAAGATAAATAACAGCTCTGAATGTGTGCGAAAAATCCCACTGAGAAGCCAGGGAGAACCCTGTCTCTGTCAGGTCAAGAAATGACGTCTGTGAGAGAACAAACTGTGAAAGAACTGAAAACGACCATGCCAAGGGATATGTTATCAACACTTTCTAACACAGCCCAGCGGGAGCAGAGCTTAAATGTGTGAGGAGATTGAGGGACTGCCCTCACTCTCCAGTTCATGGGCTAGTTTTCTGCCAGGGAGTTCTCATAATGCCATTCCCATCAGGGCAGCTGGCCTGGCCGGGGAGGCTGGAATGTGGGGCTTTGGCTTAATTCTTGGCTCGCTGAGCAAAAAGAAAATGCTATATTCACCAGCCGGGTCTCCACAGTTTGCACAGAAGACTGACGTTTCTTTCTTTGATGTAAAAAATAATAATAATTCCTCAGTGTGAGAACTGAACAAAAACCCCACTGCTTGCTTTGTAGTGGTTTCATCTTGTGCTTTGAGATGCTTTTCAGTGTGAGAGAGATGGAATGTCAAAGGAAGAAGAAGAAGACATCTCCCATCACACCACAGTCACTGTTTCAGAAGAGTGGGGTGAGAAGGTATCCTGTACCCTATATTTTTTGAGTTTATAGGTGATTATTCCTCAGGAACACCTAGAGTTCAAGGAATTCGGGGGCAGAGTTAGGAATCATTGGGTTTAGAAAGGTACAACTCAGCTTAGGATGGAAGTGTTAGAATGCAAGACAGAAAAACGCACAATTAAAGCACTGTAGCCAATTTCATACAGCTGCAAATGAGACACAGCTGCCAATTCCTGATGCATACTCCCTTGGGTCTTTAATTACATGGAAAAGCCCCTCCATTCATTTATTTATTTGCATTCTCTACAGTCCACCTCTCTCACTTGGACTCAAGGCGGATGACACAGGGTGAGCCGATATAATCAACAGATGGGGTGTTCAGTAAACAATGCAATAGGATCAGGACTCTGGAACGAATCAGACGTCCAAAAAACAAAACTGAAGCAAAGCATAAGTATTAACATGACACATTAAATGCTGCAAAATTCCACAGTAGGATCCTAGTTTCAGCAAGCTATATGAAGTGGTATAAACCACAAGCCCTAACAATTTTTCAGAGTAACTTGTGAATCACTTAGTACAGTGCGACTCTATTGCCTGTGTAGAAAAGCCCTTCCATAGAAGAGCCCCTTCTTACATTACACTGGTGTCTCATGGGAACTGACTAAGTACAGACCTTTCCCGCACAACCTGGATAACCCAGACAGCCTGTGGGAGGAGCCAACAAGTAGCTCTTCCTTACTCTAGCACTGCCATACTCTCCATCGAGTGGACTATTGACATATAAGACTTTTTCACATTATTAGGGTTGCCAGGTCTCACCTTTGCTTTGACAGGGGGCTCCTGGCTCCTTGCTGGGATGCTTCTGCCACCAGTGCTTTGCACGCACAGTGCAATGGCATCAGTGGTAGTGATGTGATCACACTAGGGTCGTTGCACAGCAACACTCTAGCATTTGGGGCAAAAACTCCATGGTATCCATAGAGTTTCCCCCCCGAATGCTAGAGCACTGTCATGCAATGGCCCCAGTGTGACAACGTCACTTCTGATGACATCATTGTGTCAGCAGTGTCCCCCATGGGATGGTGCTGTTTGGGGGTGGGACTTCCCCTGCCGGCCAGCTGGCTGGTGGTAGATTGAGGGGCCCAAAACTGGGGGGTCCCCTGGCCCCACTGGGGGGATGGCAGCCCTACACATTATCCCATGGTGGGTGACACCCTGCAGCAGTTCCCACTCTACCGGTGTGTAAGGCTGCCAACCTTCCAGTGGTGGCTGGAGATCTCCTGCTGTTACAATGGATCTCCGGATGACCAAGATCAGTTCCCCTGGAGAAAATGGCTGCTTTAAAGAATGGACTCTTTGACATGATACCCTGCTGAGGTACCTCCCCTCCCCAGGCTCCACCCCAAACCCCCCCCCAAGTGTTTCCCAACCCGGAACTGGCAAACCTGCAGGTAAGAAAGGGGTGGCAGAGTCTACATTCCTGGTTCATACAAGAGCTTCCAGGCCTGATTTCTGAAGCTTCCATATTGCTATTCATAGTTATTTCTGTGGCATAATACATCCATCAGAAGGATCTTGCAAAGTCTGAATGGGATGGGGGGGGAGGCTGTGACCTTGCCTCATATATTCACCAAAGCACAGTCTACAGTTGCCTTGCTTGACAAGGCCTACATAAATGAATAAATTAAATAAACCACTAATGTGCCTTGATTATGTTTTCTTAAAACATGAAGGTCACCTTGGAAACTGCAGCTCTGTAATGTAGGGAATGGCTCCCAGGGTTTTGTTCTGCCTGCTGCAGTGCTCATGTTGAGAGGCACTGGAGTGTTTAGCTGGGGGACGGGGAGACAAAGGTTTTTTTAAAAAAAAAGATTAGACAAAAGAAGGAGGACGGATGAGGGTCCCACCAGGAATCTTGACAGATCATTCCCATTAGCTTTCGAAGGATAAAGTCAAAAGCTCAGTCATTAACACAGATTTAGAAATGAACAGGGACTGTACTGCATATGGCAACCACACAAGCCTCCCGCTTGGATGGTTTTGAAAAACATTAGACCCATTCATGGGCTACTAGCCAGCTAAATGGCATGACTGTAGAGGGTGTTGAAGATGCCCCACACCTGCCACGCCCTGCTTCTGAGGCTTCAGATTGGCTGCAGAGTACTAGGTTAGGTGGACCTTCTGTTGGCTGAGTGATTAATACAAGAGAGATGCACAAACTGATCAGAGGGCAGAGGAAGCTTTATACAGGAGTTAACATACTTGATAGTCAAGGGAAGAGACAGAGATAGGTTCCTAGCTGCACCACTAGCTGAGAGAGAGAGAGAGAGAGAGAGAGGATGAAGAGTTCTGGAACTTCCGAGAAGGGGCAGGATATTACCCTGAGAGTCGCAATCTGGAGACAGGACAAGGAATAACACTTAGCAGGAAAGAAGGTGCTGGCCTCACTATCCTATCTAACTGGCCTTTCCTCTTGCTGCCCCCCGCAGGGCCTTCTTCTTTCCTTTTTCGCGCACCAGATACTGCCGATTCCAATTCCTTGGTCCGGTGAAGCTGCCCGATAACTGAGTTAGACTATCAGTCACTCAGCTGTCTGCTTTGCAGAGCTGGGCTGGTCCTCCTGAGCTCAGTGTGGATTCAGGCTCAGGAGATACAAGCTATTGGCCGACTTTCGGCAAGCAGCTCAGCTTTTTTACTCAGCTCAGAACTCCTCTCCTGCACCATGCTGGTGAGTGGGAAGCCTCCTCTTTCTTCTTCCCTAGTGGCTCAGACATCATAGGAAATGTAGTCAAGGGAAGGTGGAGGAAGGAGAGGCTCATATGTACAAACCAAAGAAGAATTCAGAACTGTAACAGAGCATAAGAACATCTGTGCTGGTGCAGACCAGTGATCCAGCCTCCTGTTTCAGACAGTGGTCAACCCAATGCCTCCCAGGACTAGCATTAGAGGATTACTTACTCTGAACATGGAGTTTTCATTTAGTCATCATGATTCATTGCCACTGATAGACTTATCTTCTATGAATTTGTGTAATCACCTTTTAAAGTCAGATAAACTAGTGGCCAACACTAAGCTCTTTAACCAATTGAAGACTATTGTGTCAGTTTTTTCCCTTGCTCTAAGATTGTTGGTCTTCAAGGTGCCACTGGACTCTAACTTTGTTCTAATGTGAACTTAGATTGCATAAAAAGCACAATGTGTTTGGATCTTGTTCATAGGATATGCATGATGTCTTACAAATGCGTAGGTGTTCATTGCACAGGTTTTCCAAGGAACTCATTCAATGTATTTATTTATTGAGAGCATTTTTATCTTGCCCTCCTTCCAAAGTGCTGGAGGGTGGTGTATGTTTCTTCCCTCCTCCATTTTATCCTTACAATAAACCTGTGGGGTAGGTTGGATTGAGAGAGAATGACTGGCCCAAGATCACCCAGTGAGCTTCTGTGGCAACCCAGGATTTCTAATTGGGTCTCCCCAGTGCAATGCCCTGACCTGGATGGGCCAGGCTAGCCTGATCTTGTTAGATCTTGGGTACTGGTCTTGGCTAGTATTTGGATGGGAGACCACCAAGGAAGTCCAGGGTCACTATGCAGAGCCAGAAAATGACAAATCACCTGTGAAGTCTCTTGTCTTGAAAACTCTATGTAGTTGCCATAAGTCAGCTGCAACTTGACAGCACTTTCCACCACCACTAGGGATGGGCACAAACTGGCTCATGAACTAAAGTTTGTGATGAATTTTGGTTGGTTCATTGTTTGTGAACTGAAGTTCGTGGCAGGTCAACCGGCACATACTTTCCATGAATTTTCAAGCAGTTCATGGCAGTTTGTGGCAGTTCATGAATGGATACATTTCTAGACAAACTGTCTCCACTCAATAAAAATGTTTATCAAACTTGAAAGCACCCGGGGAGAGATTCTAGAGGAGAGGGCAGCAGGGTGTGTATTTGGTGTATGTAGCTTGCACTTCTAAACCTGCGCCTGATGTTTTCCCCAAAAGCACTTTCCTGGGGGGCATCTTTGGGGGGGGGGCATAACTCAAACCCCCTAAATGCAATCTGCACATAACTTGGAGGAAAGGTAGAGGAGAGTGAGCCTGAGATCCCCTGTAAGTTTGGTGTCTCTAGCATGCTGGGGGGTGTTCTACTGCATCACAAATCTCATGAACTGAACTGGTTTTTTTGGTGCCTAAAAGTTCGTGACAGTTCATGACTCATGAACCAGGTGCTACACGAGCCACAAACAGAACCACCCTTTCCCAGTTTGTGTCTATCCCTAACCACCACCTCCCCAGTGCGTCTGACACTCTAGCCACTACACCATACTGGTCCTTTATACTGGTCCTATACCATACTGACCCCCAGGTGCTCTCCAGTTGACCTGATATTGTCCTCACTAGATTTGGTTTGACCACAGCTACCTAGCTCATATTTCATTCTCAGGCTGGAGTGGTACAGTTGTAATGTATTAGTTTTCCATATTTTTTCTGCTCTGAAAGGCGCAATAAACCATTCGTCCCATTTGCTATTTAAATTGAATTTGTTTATATGTACATTCACTAACTTTGTTCGGTCGCTTTCATTAATTCTGCTGCTGGAATTTTGCTTGCAGGGCAGAAATTTTCTCTTCTTTAAAATGACAAAAAAAGAAAGAAAGAAAGACTTTCCTTGGACAAGACAGCCTCCTACCAGCCTGAAATGAATTCTAACCTTTTAAAATATTGATGATTGTAATAATTAGTATTATGTTTCTGCTTCTTAAGTTGCAACTGTTGTTCTTTAGCTGTAAAACCTCTCTCTCTCCTCCCCCCCCCCTTCTTTTGCATGGTGAGAAAATCTTGTATAGATTTTATTAGCACTACAAAGGAAAATATAATGGGACTACACAAATAATTTAGGAGAAGAGAGAGAACCAGAGTAACCTCTGAAAGAGAACTCTGTAGCATAATTCTGTATGTAAATTTTGTATGTAAAGGTGGTCAGCAATCCTGTAAGCCAGAGCAATATCTCTTGGACTTTTCTGGTGATCCATGAGAGCAGTGAATGGATTAGCAGGGCCACTGATTCCCACCAGTTCTCCCCTTCCGCTGCCGGGGGCAAAAGTGTGTTTTTGTGGGGTGGAAGGACAATTTGGCTTGGGTCCCAAGCTCAAGGAGGCCTCAGATTTGCACATTGATAAATTTTAGCAACATTTTACAATCTTTTGTTGTTGTTTTTGTTGTGGCTAGGGGTTCCCCATGGGGCTTTCTCACCTTTCCAATCTCCACCCTTCCCAGCCACCACCACCCGCTAATCTCCAAAAATTTTTTTCCCCAAGCCAGAACTGGCAAGTGGCAACCCTGCAGGGCCTCAGTCGTCGGAAGTGGCCTGGGCCTCTTTGGACCTATGGGAGAGCCTACCCATTACAGGTCCCCACTTTGCCCCCTATGTTATGCCCAAGAGTCCACTCCTGCCCAGAAACAAATTGTGTGGGGCTTCAGCGGGAGGGGAAGCAGCAAGCTGTGAAGTTATCGGAATTCAAATTCAGATTTAGACGGGCCATGGAGCAAAGGCCTCTTTGTTCCCTGCTCCTTCCCTTGGGGGTTTCAAAGGAATATTCTCCTTTCTCTTTCCACTAACCTGTCTGCAAGGTATAGTGCCCAGGATCAAGCAGACTAGGCGATATGAGATAAACACCTTGAATTAGGTCAAGCTAGGGTTGCCAACATCCAGGTGGGGCCTAGAGATCTCCTGCTATTACAACTGATTTCCAGTTCCCTTGGAGAAAATGGCTGCTTTGGAGGGTGAACTCTATGGCATTGTACCCTGCTGAGGTCCCACCCCAAACCCTCCAAGAGGCAGCAAGAATTCCCAACCATCTACCTTGCATGATACACACCAGGGAGCAAAGTCAGATGAAGAGAAGGATCCGATCCACACCCTTGTATAGCAAGTATTCGGATATTGCTGCTTTGTTTCCTACAGAATGTCCTGCATGTTCTTATCTAGCTCTTTTTGGGGACATTTCATTCTCCTGATCCACAAAGCAGGTGAATGAAATGGCGCTCTTGTCAGTAGTCAAGCCCTACATCTAGAATTTGGGACAAGGCTTCTTAGCAATCCAGATCAAAGCAATGATGTTAGACAGAATTGAGCCTTTGAACCTTTTTATGTTCGAAGTTAAGCAGGAGGCGCTTGTCCGACATTTCATTGTGAACAGAGGATGTGGGACGGCATGGAAACGGGTTCAGCGAGGGCCCCTTCCAGAGCTCTAAGCACACAGCTTGAGAAATAACAGGACTCTGTGGATCTTCCAGCAGCCCCTTTGCCAGTGGCTATTGATTTAGCAATATTTTAAAGATTTATTCCCTTTTATTTTCACCGGGGGAAATTACGCTGCCAAGATCTATTAGCCCAACCGAGGTCATTATCCTACTCATCATTACCACCTCCTGAAGTCAGCTTGCGGGGCCTCCTGAGCGTTGGGTCTAATGCTGCCGAGGGACTTGCCTCCACTCTGATTATGTGTGTGGTGTTCTCAGAATTCAGTTAAGAGCAGGAACTAATACGGGGTGGGGGGCAGGGATACAAACAGTGTTTCCCCCATGCTGCATTTCCAGCACTTTGTGGGGAAGGGGTAGGGAGAAAGGATATCTCCTGCACATAATAAATAGTAGGTCAGGCAAAAGTCATGCTGAGCCCTTCTTCAACACTTGGCTACATGTCTAAGTGCAGGGAATCATGAGGCAGTGAGTCAGGGCTAGGAACAAGGGCAGGATGGGCGGGGGGGGCACCTTAGCCAGGCATCCAGCATTCACTGCTTGCTAGGGGTGACCACACCTATGAGAATGGAGAAGTTCAGGTGCCTTAGCTGGCTTTCTTTTGCAGAGCTTGGCTTTAAAGTTTGTTTTGAAACACCCAGATCTCTACCCGCTGCCCCCCACCCTTATTAAGCAGCCTGTTCTGCCAAATACAACTGGAAAAAAAGAAACGAGGTCAGCACTTTGTTATCAGTGCTCAGAGAATCTGCAAAGAGCAACTAGCTTTATAAAATGCCACCCAGACCTCGCTGTTGTTGACCGCTGCATTCAGGGTAGAAAGCACCACTTCAGGGGAGATTGAAAAATTTGGGGGACCCTGAAATTACAATACAGAGGCACACCGATGCAGCGCACTTGATTCCAGACAGTCAATTAATGAGCCCCGCCGCAATCTTGACAGAGCTCAGGTATATGCATTCAAAATTGCTTGCAGTAAAAGGCCGTTTCCCCCTGGAAGTCGGCCAAGCCCTACTCCTCCTGAGCCAAGATGATTTCCATATAGAATTGGATCGTTCAAATTCCCGCTGCTTCAGCAAAAGCCAGCCCTTGCTAAATAAGGGTTGTGAAACAGAGAAAATTATGAAGGCCATTTTGTGGAACGAACAGAAATAGACTCTCAGTCCTTGAGCGTTTGCAAGGCAGCATGTATCTCGCCGGCTACTGACACAAACTGAGAAGGACTCGGTTCCCGTTTTGAACAGTGGCTGTTTCTCTCCAGCCATTTTCTGTGTCACTGGGGCTGGTCTGAAGCCATTGTTATGACAGTAACCAAAGATCTTCTCACACCTGTGAGCCTGGCACACTGTTATGAACACTGAAGCTAATCGGTGCTGCTGTTTGGAGAAATGAGCAGGAGAGCATTGTGGTCAAAGCATAGCCATGGGTGTCTAGTCATGTGGTTTTATCTGCTTTTACTCATTAAATATAGAATTGGGGGGGACAAGGCCACTTGTGTGGGAAAATGTTGCTATTGTCAATTGCGGTTGTTGTTTGTTTATTTATTCACATGGCCCTTAATGGAGTTTCCTAAGCATAAAAAAAAAATACAGAGGAGGTAATCCCTGAGTTTAGGATGCTTAAAATCCAGTGCCAACAGCAATTAAGGTTTAGTGATAAAGCCTCTACTTTGCATGCAGAAGATCCCAGCAGGGCTGCTTCCGGGTTTGGGGTGGGGGTCTGGCAGAGTGCCCAGGGCCTCCCCCTCAACCATCATCCCCCTACCTGCCTATGCATCCTACCCCTACCCCGGCTGTGAGCTCTCCTACTGTTTTTGCTCATCGCCACTCATACTGTCCACATGCCCTTTCCCTAAAGGTGCTGGGCGGTAGGTGTGGCTGGAACTGCTGCCAGTGTGAACACTGGCACGCCCTTCCCTGGCAGGGCTGGGCAGCATATATAAACGGGCGCATGAGTGGTAAAGTCCTTGCATTGCATAGGGTTGCCAGCACCAGACTGGGAAATTCCTGGAAGTTTGGGGGTGGAGTCTGGGGATGGTGGGGTTTGGGGAGGGGAGGGACCTCAGCAGAATGTAATACCATGCAATCCGCCTTCCCAAGCAGCCATTTTCATGTCCTCTGTCACCTGGAGATCAGTTGTAATCTCAGCAACGTCACCCAGCTGGCATTCATGTGGAGGAGTGGAGAATCAAACCCGGTTCTCCAGATTAGAGCACGTAGCCACTATACAACGCTGGTTCTCAAGAGACAAGTCCATGATGGATGAAATGAGAGACAGCACATTTCTCAAACAATTTGTTTACAAGAAGAAATAGTTTGCCTTCCTTAGTACCATCTTTCCCACCCAGACATAATGTTGTTGCTAAAATAAGGGACACCCTTTACGACAAGGGTGTCGAACTCATTTGTTGTGAGGGACAGATCTGACATAAATGAGACCTTGTTGGGCCAGACCATGTGTTCATAAAATGTAATGCCAGGTAGCGGAGATATAAACTTTATAAATGACACAAACACAAAGATTATTTTTTTACTTAAAATAAAAACATGCTTAAAACATTAGCACTCTTGCAATATTTTGTTCATTTAACAGTCTCTGATAACTGACACCTCTTGCTCTGAATTATTGCATCAAAATGCCTGTGTTGTTGCAATCTTGAGTATGCTGTTCAGGTGCGTATCTGTAAGCTGCAAACCTACGTTTGATTTATTGACATTCACCACAGAAATCTAATGCACAGAGTTTTGAGTCTAGGACCCAGGGGAAAACATGAAATGGCTAAGCGATTGAGAGAGTCTGGCAAAGCAAGCTGTGATGCAGCAGCAGCACCAGAACTGGAAGCAGGAGAAGGCCAGTTCCAGTGCAGGTCTGATAGGAGCCCTCTGGGGGCCTGATCTGGCCCTCGGGCCACATGTTTGACACCCCTGCTTTACAATCTTCACAGAAGCAGTGTTGTACACAATCCTTGGACAGTGACAGAACTGTCCAGCACCTCCGCATCGAAGTCGAGGCTAGGGCTATTAGCAGCCCATTAGCACCCTAATGGACACAGACCTGTACAGCAGCCTTTCTGATCTTATGGGTTTTGTAGGGCAATTCACTGTTTTGCTGGAAGCCAAACTTCTGAATTCTGTTCCACATGGATCGTACAACTCCTTGAGAAGGGACAGTGGAGATGGGATACCCTGCCATCTCATGGGGTTGCCAAGTCTGGTTTGGAAAATACCTGGGGACTTTGGGGGTGGAGCCAGGAGAAGATGGGGTTTGGGGAGGGAGGAACCTCAGCATTGTATAATGCCATAGACTGTACCCTTCAAAGCAGCCATTTTCTCCAGGGGAGCTGATCTCTGTTAGCTGGAGATCAGTTGTAAAAGTGGGAGATCCCCAGGCCCCACCTGGAGGCTGGCAACCCTACAACTCTAGGAGTAATGTAAGAGGTGCTTTAGAAACCCTGATATTAACTAAATTAGTAATATTACACAAAGATGATAGAAATGGAGTGACTGGAAAGATCAAGCAGAGAGAGATTAGATAAAGGAGGATGCTAAATCGAAATTATAGCAATGGCAGAATATAGGTTAGAAAGATTAGATTGAAGGATTAGCTATGTTGTGATCCAACAGAGAGATTAACTTGTAAGTATTTGGGGGGTATAGGTAGATTTGCCACCTTGCATAGTAAGGATGAGAGAGGGGGAGGGAGGGATTCAGGAAGAACCCTGACCCTGCTCTGGAAAATAGTCATTTACCATGGAAATAGGTGTGGGATTAAATCTGTAAAGGCTAAACATCAATAGGATTCCACGACAGGATTCCCCCCCCCCCCCCAAAAAAGGGAGTTGGGATGGGGGGCAGGTTAGGATCAGGGTTGTTGCGCTGGGCTGTCCCTTTTCCTACCTTGCACCTTTTCTCCAGTAGGAATCCCCCTCCCTGAACTGCTATTACATGCAAGAGAAACGATAGGTACGGTAAGAGTGCCCGTCTCCCTATGGAGGCTAATAGCAGCTGGAGGGAGGTTGATTTTTGTCAGGGAGAAATCACAGGTTGGATGGGTTAAGCCTCCCCTGCCGCAGTTTCACAGCTCAGACCAAAACTGCAACCTGCACTCATCTGCTCTCCAAAATCAAACTTTGTGCTTGGAGATCCAATCACAGATCCCCGTTTGGGCCAGAGTTCATACTCCCCCGCCCTGCCCATCTCCTTGAAGTTGTTAACATTCCCCAGCTATACTCAAGCATTTTAATAGCTAGGATGAATGCATTCCTATCAGCAATGATGAGGGGCCATTATACGAAGATCCCATTCCAGGACAGGTGTTGTGGATGTGGCTGGAGAGAGCCTGAAAGAATGGATCATATGATCTTGGATTGCCCATGGTAGAATTTACACAGAGTGAAATGGCTGGATCCAGTCCTAAGAAACTGACTGTCTGTTGACAGAATGAATGCAGTACCATTTTTACAAAAGGATGAGGAGCCAAAGATCGCTTTAGCCGTGGCAAAATTCTTCTTGGTGGTGATTTACACTGAAGGAAAAGATGTATTTTTAATGACAGGGGTAAGAATCCGATTTTGGAATAACAATGAAAAGGGGGCTAATTTTAAATCTAGAAATTAAGTAGTTTAAAAATACATACACATACATATATACATATAAATTATATACATATAAATTATTCCTGTATTATTTCCTTATTATTGTTTGAATGAATAATTTAGTATGGCCTCACTGGAGACCTTTGATCAACTGAGTTGCCCATTAAAGGAGAGTTCATGCAAGCATGCAAAGCTGCCTTTTACTGAGCCCGGACATTGGTCCCTCCAGCCCGGGAGTATTAACCCTGCCTGGCACAAGCAGCATTTTTCCAGGGTTTCAAGGAGAGCCCTGTTTCCTCCCAAGAACCTTTAACAGGAAATGGCACCGACTGAACTTGCGCCTTTCTGCTTGCAAACTGCAACCTTCTGCATGCAAAATAAGTATCTTACCACTGTTAAACACCCTCTGGCTAACTCCAGCCTACAGGAGGCTAGGGTCAATTAGATCCACACTAGGTAATCCACTGGCACACTCTCAATCAAGCAATGGCTTGAGAGCCAGGATGGCAGAGTGCAAGGGCGTAGACTTTCCAGTTTCCCAGGGGGGGCTGGGGCTGGGCCAGAGACATCACAGGCCAGTGTCTCCGGGGGAGGCTCAGCACTTCCTGGAAAAGTTTGGGGGGGGGGCTTCAGCTCCCCAGCCCCCCTGAAGTTGACGCCTATGGCAGAGTGGCTGGAGTGTCAGACTTCAACTGGAGCAAGAGGACATGGCTTCACATCTGTGCTAAGCCATAACACCCTTGAGAAGTCACAATCCCTCAACCTGTCCTACCTCACAGGTTGTTGAGGGAAGAAGATCCTATGTATGGTGCTGGGGTTGCCAGCTCTGGCTTGGGAAATCCCTGGAGATTTAGGGGTGGAGCCTGGGGGAGGGCAGGGTTTGGGGAGGAGAGGGACCTCAGCAAGGTACAATGCCAGAGTCCAGCCTCCAAAGCAACCATTTTCTCCAGGGGAGCTGATCCCTTTAGTCTGGAGATTGGTTGTAATCCCAGGGAATCTCCAGGTCCCAGCTGAAGGTTTAGGGTTGCCAGCAGGGCTGCCAAGTCTGCCCGGGGGGCGAGGAATCCCCCACTAAAGGGGTCCCCAATCCGCCAGCCCAGATTCAGCCAGCGGGGGGAACCCCACCCCCGAACTGGCCCAATCGGGCCGACTGCCCCAGCGTGATGACGTCACCCTGAAGTGACGTCATCACGCTGGGCATGTTGCTGGGACGACGCTCTAGCAATCGCCCCAAAACTCTATGGTACCATAGAGTTTTTGGGTGATTGCCAGAGCGTCACCCTGGCATCGTGTCCAGCATGATGACGTCACTTCTGGGTGATATCATCACGGTTCACACGCGCAAAGCGTGCACACATAACTCAGACCGAGGACAGGAGTCCCCCACTGTTAAAAAGGTAATGCTTGGCAACCCTAGTTGCCAGGTCTCCCTGGCCACCAGCGGTGGAGGTTGGCTCCCCTATATGATGCACTGAGCTCTATAAAGAGAAGCCAGGATGTATAACTTTAAAAAAAACAACACAATATTGAGAGGGGCTTGACTTCGTTATACACACCAAGTTTGAGTATAATTGGTTGAGGGACCCAGCATGCCTTGATTGTATGTTTTTGTGACATTGTCCCTCTATAGGTGGTATACATAAAGGAACTCATGTCTCCAAAAACATGTGAAGCTTCCCTAAAATTGATCAAGAGCTCAATGATTTGACACTATCTTGTTTCCCACCAAGAACTGCATGACAAAAAGCTTCACAGGCCAAAACCGAAGAAAATTCGGAAACAACACAAGAAACTATCTGCTTGACAAACCAGGAAAGGGCAAAGCAGCTTTGATGACAGCAGGCCCCTAGCAGGGCTCTATCAAAATATCTGTTCATGTTAAAATGTCACTATTTCAGACAAAGCCAGACACTGTCAGATTTGGCAGCTAAATGGTACGGCTAATGCTCACTTCAAACCGAGCATGCTCAGTAGAATGGATTGAAGGCCTTTGCCCTTTTATTGACCACAGAACAAAAAAATACGACTTTTACAGAAATCCACAGGTAGACAGAACTGACAGGCGTTTATGACAGCCAGTGGAAGTGAAGATACTATCCTATATTAGGTAATGTTGACAGGTAGAAAACTTCATTGACCTGACCAAGGAAAATGCTCTAAAACTGAGAAGGGTACATTTTTGTTGCTACATCTGCCCTAGACCAAATGACACCCCCAACAAAGAGTGCTTTTTGCATCCCCCTCCATTTCTCTAGCTGCCCCCAATTCACAACCCTGTCACAAGATGAGAGGCTTTGCTCACACCCCAAACCAGCAACACAGTATGGTGTTAATGAGACTTCGATCATTAGTAGTCTTGTTAGGTCCCCTTGTCACTTGTCACAGGGAGATTTGGGGAACATTCCGGGACATCCCTGATGTGATGACATCACCCAGAAGTGACATCATCACACCAGGGTGGTTGCGTGGAGACACTCTGGTTCAAGGGCAAAACTCCATGGTAAAACCAGCTTAAACCCAAGGAGTTTTGACCTTAAAGCAGAGTGTCCCCACGTGATGCCCCCAGTGTGATGGCATCACTTCCGGGTAGCATCATCATGTCATGGAAGGCACATGGGTTTGTGGCAGTTTGGTGATCGGGTTTCCAGCTGGACAGGCAAAGGATGCTTGTACTCTTCGTTGCAGCTGTTGAGTGGGTTGCTGAATACATAGCCTGGCTTTCAAAAACACTCCCCTCCAAAAAAGCCTCATACCTGGATTCTAAATTGGGTGCTATCTTCAGAATGCAGTGCCTGATGGTCAACTGGTGACTGAGTAACACTGATTGAAACACAGCAATGGGACTGTGAAGCTGTGGCTGACTGGTAGAGCATCTGCTTGGCACGCAAGAGATCCCAGGTAGGGATGGGCACAAACTGGCTCACAAACCTAAATTCGAGATGAAAATCACCTGGTTCACATTTCATGAGCCAAGGTTCATGAGCTGAACCTCCCACGACCCTCCATGTGGTTTTCAGAGGTTTGGGTGGTGCATGTCGGTGGCATCCGCAGCAAACGCACAGGCGCAGGTCAGTTGCAATAATCAAAGCAATGGGGGTGGACTTCTGCAGCTCTGGAAACACCAATAGTGGCCCTCCAAAGCTTGACAGGTAGTGCTGGCCGGCCAGCAATAAGAGAGCTCCCATTCTGCTCTATGGGGGCATCCTGGGGAGGTCTGCTGCAAGTTTGATGACCCTGGCTTGCGGGGGTTCTGTTCTATACACTCCTGGACCTGCCGCTGTGATTTCCCAAAAGAGCCCTTTCCTGAGGGCACCTGTTTTTGGGGGGGCATAACTCAGCCCCCCAATCCAAACCTCACCAAATTTAGAGGGCAGCTAGGGGAGAGTCAGCTGGAGACCTGCTGTGAATTTAGTGTCTCTAGCCTGCAAGGGGGCTGTTCTATCACCTCACAAACCTCACAAAAAAAACTGGTTCGGTAAACAGGAAGGTTTACCAAAATGAACCTCGATTTTCAAAGTTTGTGCCCATCTCTAGTCCCAGGCTCTATCTATGTAGCATCTCCAGTTAAAAGGATCAGGTAGTAGGTGATGGGAAAGATCTCTGCCGGCATTGCATACCTGTAAACTGCCGTAAAGTCACAGCCATCTTGTGCCAGTCCCAACAGGGGGCTTCCAAGGCAAGTGAGAAGCGGTGGTGGTCTGGCATCCCTTTCTCTACAGAGTCTTCCTGGGTGGTCTCTCTTCCAAATACCAGCCCAGCTTAGCTTCCGACATCTGACGAGATCAGGCTATACCCATGCTGCCTTCCCTCCCTGGAGTAGGCATTACTGACCTTAACAGACCAAATGGTCGGACTCAGGATAAGGTAGCTCCATGCGTTCCTTGCGTTCATGTGACTTGAGAGCCCATAATTCACAAGTCTGCATCCAATTCTCTAGCCCAATTTGTCATTAAATTCAGATTCAATTAAAAAACATGGCCCACCAGCTATGTTTTAGATATTCACCGGGAACCCCTAGAACTGAACACACATGAGGTTGTCAAGAATCTGGAAGGCTATATAATTGATATATGGTAGGCAGCATTCTCCTTGGTAGGCTGCCATTTGTGTGAGCCTCCACCTTAGCCAATAAACACACGCTGGTTTGTTCCTGAAGTTCTGTCATACAGTCCAATATGCAAACCAGCTAACTGATGTTTAGCGTGATTTGAGTCTGCTTGAGTTCCCGGGGGGGGGGGGGGGGCAGAGCTGTTCCAATCTCACTAGCCTGGCTTTGCTACTTGTTCACTGCTTAGCATACAATACAGGTGAGACACGGCACTGGCATATATATTTTTTCATGCTGAGTTCAGGCTGTGCTGGCAAAAGGTGCCAACCTGAGGTGGCATTCATGCCACACGGATGCAGAAAAGGGAAGACACACAGCTCTGATAATAGTGAAGTCCCCTCCCCCTTCACTCTTATCAGAGCCATGTCGCTCCTGCTTCCGTCCACTCTGCCTTCCTCTTTGGATTTGTTCCTGGGATCTCTGCATGGTGTATTTACCTCAAAGCTACAAAGCAACATCAGCAGTTATTAGTGTTCCCATACACAGATTGCAGCAGGCATTGTTTACACTACAAGCTTTCAAAAAACATCTCTCTCCTGCCATTCAACCATTAAGGTATACCAGGGGCTCTCAGACATTGTGATACTGAGCCTCTCTCAGCTAAGAGGGGGTAGGGGGTTGAAATGTTCCAGGCTTCCTCCCCAAATTGTAACATTGTAAGAGGGTTTTTAAAATGTTTTGCCATCAAGTTGCAGCCGACTTAGGGTGACCCCGTAGGGTTTTCAAGGCAAGACACATTCAGAGGTGGCTTGCCATTGCCTGCCTCTGTGTAGCATCCCTGAATTTCCTTGGTGGTCTCCCATTCAACTACTAACGAGGAACAACCCAGCTTAGCTTCTGAGACCTAATGAGATTTGGCTATCCTGGACTATCAAGGTCAGGGTGAGTGAAAGAGATAGCCGCATATTTTGTATTGGGGTGGGAACATTCCAGGACTGTTTCTACCAGAGTCTGGCTGAGCTTGGAGCTCTAGAACAATAGCCCACCAGGACTCTGGAGGTGGCCAATGAGGAATTAATGGTTCTGACAATAGCCTATCGTTGGTAGTTGTTTGGGAAGTGGGTGCGGTTTGCAAGCCATTTAAACAGGGCCATTGCCCTGGGTCTTTGTCTTGTTCTTGCTGAATCACTAATAAAGCTGAGCTGATCACTAGGCTTGGGGTCTGACCATCAGTGGAACCCAGTATCTAACACATATGATCCAGTAGACAAATCAAAGAGGAGAGTCCCAGTTTAATTACAACACATCATTAAGCTGTGGGGCTCACTGCTACTGGTTGCAGTGATGTGATGCCTGCTAACTTTACAAGTCTGAATCCCTCACACTTGAAGGACCGTCCCTCCTCATACAAGCCCAGAGGGACCTTAAAATCCTCATCACAAGGTTTGCTCTCCCTTTCCTCCTTAAATAAGGTGAGATCGATGACTGTCAGGGCAAGAATGTTTTCTGTGGTAGCCTTGGTGGAGCTGCCTCACCTTGCCCTGCTATGCAACTTGGCCAGAAGACTCCTGCTCAGGGCCAGCTAGGCAGGCCCTCCCTCCCTCCTTTGGGGAGGCAGGGGCAGGGGCCTTTTCCAGGGCCATTCCCACCCCCCATCCACCCATGGATTCACACAACTTCATCATTATTGACATAATGGTAACTTGTATGCAAATGTAAAATGACTCCCTTTTTCTATTGGCATGCTGGGGAGGGGACACCTTGTCTTGCATACGGTAATTTTGACTTCAATAGGTTTGGTACGGCTAACTGTAGATCGGACTGCACCATTCCTTCCTGCACCAGCTTCAATGGAAAGGGTAAACAAAGGAACATGGCTGCTTCGAGAACCCAGAGCTATACAGAGGCTCTTACAGGCGATGCTGGGGGGGGGGGGGTCTGTGATGGAGTGATTAATTTCTCCTAGCAGCTGTGCTGCAATTGGGACACCATCAGAAAACCCTATCTGAGCCAAAGCGGGGGGTGGGGGAGAAAAAGGCTTTGGAAATGTTTACACCTGAATTTCCTCGGCTGCTTTTTCTTTCTCGCTGTCCCTGATTGCCTCTTTCAGATGAATGTGAAAAGCTGTAATCTTTATTTGAGTTACTGGGAGAAACCACTCACCACTCACCAAGCACAGAATATATATATATCCTATTTTCCCCCTCACAGACTATCAGCCCAAGATCTCAGAAGTGCTTCGTGAGTCCTAAGAAACTGGGTTTTATGGCACAGTTGCGATATGATTGAAAAGGTCCCCCATCAAACAGACTGAGAATCTGAGGGTTGAAGATATGTATTTGTTGTTCATACATTTAAAAATATCTTAAACCCTGCTTTCCATTTTAAAAAGGCTCAAGGAAGGGGGGGGGGGGGAATCCTAATCAAGGTTATACATGAAGAAAGGCTCTTGCAAATATGCCCTGCTCCCTGTCCATCCACTTCAACCACTGGTAACAACTGGGACACTTAAACAACAGCCCAGAATCCCCCTGGCCTGGGGAATCATGTGACACCTGAAGACCAGTCCCATGTCACAGTCTGTTATAAAGCTCTCAGATCTGCTGAACTCACTCAGTTTGGGCAACAGAGCTGAGAGACGCCACCTAATCCAGTGCGACCAACCACTAGAATCTGGTGATTAGAAACGGGTGGTCACTCTTCACAATATCTTTTTCTCAGCTGTGGCCAGCTCTG
Source organism: Lepidodactylus listeri (assembly GCA_029233225.1). Lineage (NCBI taxonomy): Eukaryota > Metazoa > Chordata > Lepidosauria > Squamata > Gekkonidae > Lepidodactylus > Lepidodactylus listeri. The sequence goes on from JARCFY010000008.1 coordinate 29,136,317, forward strand.
AAGCCAAATCAGGGTGGGAAATACCTCATATTAAACCTCGCTGCGTAGTATGGTTGTCAGGTTCTTTCCACTCCCTGGCTGGGGGGTCAGAGGGAGTTCTCCGGGAGTGTGGGGGCAGGCAACATCACCGTGTGTGATGTCCCCAGCGTGATGACGTCACGCAGAAATGACATCATCACTCTGGGGATGCTACACGGTGACGCTCTAGTATTTTGGGCAAAACTCTATGGTTATCAGCTGGCCGGTGGTGGATTGGAGCCCACCAAATTGGGGAATCCCCCGCTCCCACCTGGGGCTGGCCACTCTATTGTGTAGGGATACTAACCTCCAGATGGGACCCAGGGATCCCCCAGAATTACAGCTCATCTCCAGACTAGCGAGCTTAGTTCTCCTGGAGAAAATGGACGCTTTGGAGGATGGACTCTATGGCATTGTACCCCACTGAGGTCCCAGTCCTCCCTATGCTCTGCCCCAAATCTCCAAAAAATTTCCAGCCTGGAACTGGCAACCCTAACCTTCCATCCCCCACCAGTGGCTAGGAAGGACCTGGCAACGCTTCACCACAATCATAATCTCTCTTACAAATTCTGTGAAGACAGAACTTCACCCTTTTGCCAGTTTGATTTGTAACTTAAATTTATTCACGGGCAGTTAATAATCCACTTGTTTCTTTACGCATGCTCCCCTTTAACCCGACTAGCTCCTTCTCTCCCAGATTAACCCCTCTGATTTATTCGCAAAGCCTTATATTTTGCTAGGCCAGGCAGGTCCAGCTGTCTTAGCCTTATTTCATACAGAGTCTTCCTACCTTTGATCATATTTTGCATTTCTCCCTGCTTAAATTCATCCTTTAGCAAGGTGAAAAATTAATCTTTGGAGTGAAGCAGTTCAACAGTGTTGATGAAAACACACCATTTTTTAGGCTAGCATAAAACTCTTTCAAAAGTGGACCTGAGTCAAAATGGCTCACAAAATGCCCACTATAATCCAGGTGGCTTCACAGCCCTCTCCTGCGGCCGATATCTCTTTAAATAAAAAATAGGCTTTTACTGGCCTCTTCCCAAATTTTCATGGTGTGACTTCCTGCCAGGGTTGATGGGAACTGTAGTTTTCCTAGCCTTCTGATTCAATTCTTGAAGGCTTTGCAGATTTTTAAAAGCAGATCAGTGTGCAAAGGGGGCATCCAGGATGGTTTACACATATTACAGAGCTAGTACATAGAGGTTTCCTGCATAGGTGCTTTATATATGGAGATTCTGTAGGCAGGGTTTGTATCCTGCAAATTATTGCATGGATTCTGTATGTGCAATATTTCTACATGCAGAGGAGCTTTGCACTGATTTGAGCAACACGTGGGGTCACAGTAGAGTAGTATGCATGCGCGCAATTCTCCTTCCATGTATTGATTGTGTCCATATTAAGGAAGTTTGAGATGTGAATGCATAAGACCTAAACCTATTGTTTATTTTTAACACTACAAAACCCATATACCAGTGCCGCTCTAAGTGAAATATGCAGCATAGTGTAATGGCTAAAGTGTTGGGCTAGGATCTGGGAGATCCAGGGTTAAATCCCTACTCTACCATGGAAACTTGCTGGGTGACCTTGGGCCAGTCACGCATTCTCAGCCTAACCTACTTAACAGGGTTGTTGTGAGGATAAAATGCAGGAGAGGTTAATATTTTAAATCGCTTTGAGTCCCCATTGTGGAGAAAGGTGGGATATAAATAAAGTTAATAATAATAATAATCTATTTAGAGGGTGCAGATTGCAAATACCAAGGAGGGGGAAAAATCAGCTATCAACCAGTACAACCGAGGCCCTATGAAATCTATAAGAGCTGGCCTATTTGCTACAGAAATCCATCGGTCTGAGTTGGGTCAATGGCTATTGTGAAGAATTCCTCCTCCGAGTGTTGTGTATCCCTAGTGTAAACAGACAGGCAACTGTTCACACACACATATACTGTGTCTTTGTCTCTTAAATACACACCAGGCACGCACACAGAGAGCTGTCTTTGTGCTGACAGTTTTTATGATCTTTCAAATTGCTTTAGCAAATGCAATTGTTCATCTTCTGTCAAAACACTAGGAAATAAGTTCTCTCTTTGATGGCAGATTCTTAATGGGAAAGAGGGATTAGCAGCAGCTCAATATGAACCTAGAGTCCACTTCATCATCTCAGTCATTGCCATGTGGGAACCTGGGATCCAGACAGCCGCCTGCCCTCCCATTCATTGATCCTCTTCTAACATCCTAATGAGAAGCCGTAGTTAGAGGCAGACAAAGGACAGTCCAGGTAAGGACAGTGCCATCCACAACAATTTAAGCAGAGTGATTCACAAACCATTTAAGCAAAAAAACCCCAACAAAATCCCCTGGCCTCCAGAGAGTTCAGTCCCACTAACGTGAAAGCGAATCAGCCTTTTGCGTGTCCATCAGCCCTTTCCATTCAAAGAAAGTCTATCTCTTGTCACAATCATACCGAAACACGAATATAAAATAGCATGCCAATCTCTCCCACCGGTCTCAGTAATAACTTGCTATTTATAGACTCTACATTTGTATTGCAAAGTGATCCAAAATTAATGGAGTTTTCAAATCTTCAGCACGGAAGACGTTTTTATTTAAAGATATTAAAGGATGATATCCTCACCCTTAGGGAATATTGGAAATTGGAAATGACATTGATTACCAGGACTAAATAATCCACATGGTGCATATTATTTGCATGAGTTGCACCCGTGTGGTATAATTAATTAGTGGTCCATAAAGTTGCTGTTTTAGAAATCACAATGTACCAAACCAACTGGCCCTTAAAGCCAGAGACAAGCCACACTCTTCTTCGAAAAGATCTAGAACATAATTTTCACAGAAGACTGCTTAACAATAAGCCAGAAGGAGAAGGTCACTATGAAGGTTATTCAATCAACAGAAATATCTCATCTTTATATAGTGCCCTTTGTCTAGTCAGCGGCTGATAATTCTCCTTCTTTTAATGCTTTATCCCCTGAAGAGGCCGTCATTCAAATATAAAGAGGATCTCCTATAGGGTGGAGCAGTTGTAAAGATGCTGGCAGTAAGAAACTATCAAGGAACAGTTGTACTTCATAAACCAATAAGAGAGGAGCTGACTGACTCCGTAGGAACAATATGTAAATAATGAATTGCCTATTTGCCAGGCAGCCCAAAAGGAGGGTGCTACAGAACTGCATGCTCCTTCTTGGCCTACATTGCTTTCTGGTGGACAAATTCTCTTGCTCCCCAGACCTTGGGATAACCAGGAACTTTGTGTTAGCTGTTATTGGCTTGGATCCAGACTAAATTGACAGTTTATTTTCCCTGCCCAGTGCAGACCCCCTCAATTATTCTTCAGTAGGGTTACCAGGCCTCAGTTTTACCATAGAGTTTTGACCAATTCCTAGAGAGAGAGGACATAACTTCTGGGTTTTCCTGAGAATGACACCAAGCCACTGATCCACATCCATTTTTTATTTTATTTTTCTCCCACTGTCATTACTTTGAGCACCCCTCAGGGGGCTAGGAACACTGTTCCTCAGGATCTGCTATTTTGCAGGAACAGCATTCTGTGGAGATCAGTGGGATGCAGTGGAAGGGCAGAATGGCAAATTTAGTCTGGAGGATCCAACCCAATTGTATTAATGTGAGAACGTAAAATCCTAAATGCCCTGCTGCATCAGACCATTAGTGCATCTGGCCTATGGATGTTCAAACACCTATTGGTTCAGTTCACATTCTGCTCACCAGTCATGAACAGGGTGACAATTTTTCATCAAGCAGTTTGACTGTTCATGAGCATGCCTCGCTTAGGTACCTCATCTGACCATCCATGTCCCTGGTGAAGAATCAATTTCATCTACTAAACAGATGCAAAAGCACCTGCAAGGCAGAATGAAATGAAACTCCACCCCCACAGCTGTTCAAGACAGGTGGTGGTGAGGCAGAGACATGAGGTGTGGCTCATGGATGATCATAGCTGTAAAAAACAGTATGCATGCTGCCTCCTGAACATTTCTGCCACAACCTTTGTGGCATCCCCAATCTGGTCTAGCATCCTGTTCCTCACAGTGGCCAGTCCAATGCTCTCAGAGGACCTATATTCAGTTATCCCCACTACAGTATTCAGAGGTTCAATTTAGTCATCATGGCTAACCTTGTGGTAAAACAGCTCTTCAGGTCCTTGTGTTTGATCACTGAGAATGGGGGGTTTATCCAGCCTGCCCCGACCTCAACCTGCTGGACCACAATGAGGACTTGACCTCTCCCAGTTTATCCACTTGTTTCTTTTCACCAAGTAGGGTTGACAGTCTGCTGCCACCAGCTAGCTATTAATGGAATTGCAGTCTGACAGCCAATACTCAGACTCTTTTATTCAGATTCAAAATCCTTTCCTTCATTCAACAGACATGGGAGGGGGGTCTTGAAATCTCACCTGTTAGAGATACTGCCAACTGCCCCCTGCTTCGTCTGTACACTTTGATAAGCGTAGGTGGATGTGTTTGTAAAGACTCAAATAATTATAATGTCAGAAAAGGACATTTTTTATCTTCAAGAACATATAGAATCATAGAATCACAGAGTTAGAAGGGGCCATACAGGCCATCTAGTCCAACCCCCTGCTCAATGCAGGATCAGCCTAGAGCAGGGGTGGGCAAATGTTTTGGCTCGGGGGCCACTTTGTGGGAGCGGAGGTTAGCAGAGGGCCGCACCTTTTTAAATGATTGCATTCGTTAGTTAACTTTGCATTTCAGAAAAGGTATAAATTGTATCATAAAAATCAATAAATATAAATTAAATAAAATAGTGGTAGTTTATTGGTAAAATAGTGGTAAGCCAGGAGAGAGCGGGAGCCTTCCTGACCTTCTCAGATGGAGGCCTGACTGAAACCACATGGCTGACTGTCTTGGTAGGCTGCAAAAAACTCTGTGGCGGGCCACAATTTGCCCACCCCTGGCCTAGAAAATCCCTGACAAGTGTTTGTTCACTTGAAAACAATGAATATGCAAACAATGAATACACAAGGAAATACAGTTTAACAGCAATGCCTACAGCATCTGAGCATAGTGAAAACTAAATAGGTATAACACATTCCTGTTTCCCTAGATGTAAATCTTATCTCTGTGACGTTAAAGAGATAGGCAGAAATAATTTAATGGTTCCAAGTTTGTAGTTCAGGCTCTAGTCATCTCAGTTTTACCTTCTTGGCTGGTCATCTGTCTTCAGACCACAGGCCTGTGTGTGTCTCCAAGGGACTCAAGTTCAGCTGCTCTCCAAGAATGGCTTCTCCTGAATGCCACTCAAAGAATAGCTGCCTCTCTGATATAGCTCCCTTCTTCTACCCAGCAATCCCCTTGTAGAAATATGCCAAGGTGGGAAAAGGAAAGCTTAGAATCATTTTGTCACTTTGAGGAGGAAAGTTGCCCATTACGCACCTGCAGCATAAGAACATAAGAGAAGCCAATGTTGGATCAGGCCAATGGCCCATCCAGTCCAACACACAGTGGCCAAAAATACCAGGTGCCATCAGGAGGTCCACCAGTGGGGACACTAGAAGCCCTCCCACTGTTGCCCCCCCCCCCCGTCAAGCACTAAGAATACAGTGCATCACTTGCCCCAGACTGAGAGTTCCTATCTATACCTTGTGGCTAATAGCCACTGATGGACCTCTGCTCCATATGTTTATCTAATTCCCTCTTGAGGCCGTCCAATCCTTCTTGAAGCCGTTCTTGGGTTGTCTCCATTTATGGCCAGCAAACTCTGCAGCTTGCAGGTTTGGGGGCAGGGAGATGGGGGGTGGGGTCCTGTCACATTGGTGAAGTCACTATGTTACTTCTGGGTACAACCTGGAAGTGACAATGGGTACCTCTAGGAATCACCAGAAACTCTATGGTTTTGTGATGTGTATCTCTAGGAATCACCAGGAACTATGGCTTTACTGCAGAGTTCCTGGCAATTCCTTGAGCTACATAGTGTCACTTCCAGAGGAAGCAGTGATTGTTGGGAGGCCTCCCACCATAGCAGGAGGCCTGGTAACGCTAGAAGGAATTGAGAAGGGGAAGAGGGGGAAAGCTGGCTGTCACTTTTGAGCATACTACCTGTACTGATCGAGTTGCCAGGTCCCCTCTGGCCACTGGTGGGGGATGGGGGGTAGTGTTGTCATATCCAGGTTGGGAAACTCTTGGAGATTTGGGGATGGAGCTTGAAGAGGACAGGGACCTCAGTGGGGTATAATGCCAAAGAGTCCATGCTCCAAAGCCTCAATTTTCTCTAGGGGAATTTATTTCTCTAGTCTGGAGATAAACTGTAATTCCAGGGGATCCCCAGGTCCCACCTGGAGGCTGGCATCCCTAGGGGGTCAACCCAAGTAGACATACTAACACAGGTACTTGGGGAAAGTGTCATTTTATCGCAGACCTATACTCCATGAGTTGGTTAGACCCTCCTTTAAAGCCATGTGATTGTTTGTAGCTGCAGCATAGTTCGGTCCAGCAGTGGAGGATTTATACTCCCGATAGGGGAGAGTGAAGGAATGGAGCATGCAGTTCCCATGACCCATCATCCCTGATTGCTTAACCATGGTTCCAAGGTCAGGAAGAGTTTCTCCAAGCCAACCATGATTGCTCTTCCTAGCAATTGAAAGAGGAAATTGACAGGCAGGAGGTGGAGAGAGAAGTGGGGGGTAACAGCATGGCATCTATTGCAAGGCAAAGACCCTTCATCAGCAACTTCTCAAACTGACCACAGCAAAAACTCCGGGCTCATGAAACATTCGGAAGCTGGGCATTGTCAGTGATGAGGCTGAGGTTTCCCTCCCCCCCCCCCCCCGAACCTTCTCATAAAAATTGCTAAGCTAGCGCTACAGGAATATTGATGTTGGTTTCCAGCGGTTATTGGTTTAACTAGAATGCTACACGTCTTAAATTAAATAATTGCATGATCTGTTCCATCCTATATTGCAGAACAATCCTGGGTCAGCTGCTGACACAGAAAACAGAGTAATGATACAACAGTGAAAGATTGTGTGAAGCACAGCCCTGCCGCCCACTCGCTACTGCTAGTGGAGTTAGAGTGTCCTCTAAATATTGCCCTTGTCACATGGAAGAGCCCTGCATCCATGTCACACTGGAAGGTTACTGCTTCTTAGCTGGAAAGCAGTAGGAGCTGCCTCTCCATAGGCTTGGACACTTGAACACACAGGAACACATGAAGCTGCTTTATACTGAATCAGACTCTTGGTGTCCTGACCTGGATAGGCCAGGCTAGCCCGATCTCATCAGATCTGAGAAACTAAGTAGGGATGGCCCTGGCTACTACTTGGATGGGCGACCTCCAAGTAACACCAGGGGTGTGATGCAGAGGCAGGCAATAGCAAACCACCTCTGAAATGTCTCTTGCCTCAAAAACAAGTCTAGCTCTCCACCTAGTGGTGCATAACACTAAAAGAGCTAGAACTTCTGGCTGCCAGACAGTCTTAGGATCTTCTGGCTATACTACACACACTGCCATACAATAATTGTCATTAATTAATTATTAATTAGACCCTTGGTCCATCAAGGTCTATAGCATCTACACTGATGGGCAACAGCTCTCCAGGGCCTCAGACAGAGGTTTTTCATATTACCTACCACCTGCTCTTTTTAACTGGAGATGCCTGGGACTTTAACTGGCGATGCTGGAGACTGAACTTGTGCTCTTCTGCATGTCAAACAGCTGTTCTACCACTGAGCCACAGCCCTTCCCCACTTGTTAATGAAATGGCTGAGCCAATGCATTTGACCCCGGGGAAATGCAAAGTGACAGCATCAAGATGAGGTCAGTTCCCAAAAGAGATTTAAGACGGCCAAGACAGTTGCGTGGAAAGAGGAGAAAGTACCAAGACTGGTGAGGCTGAGACACCAGGGAGAGGATTGTGGTGAGGGAGCAAAGCAAGAACATAAGAACATAAGAGAAGCCAATGCTGGATCAGGCCAATGGCCCATCCAGCCCAACACTCTGTCACACAGTGGCCAAAAACACCAGGTACCCTCAGAAGGTCCAGCAGTGGGGGCAGGACACCAGAAGCCCTCCCACTGTTGCCCCCCCCATCAAGCACCAAGAATACAGAGCATCACTTGCCCCAGACTGAGAGTTCCTATCTATACTTCATGGCTAATAGCCACTGATGGACCTCTGCTCCATATGTTTATCTAATTCCCTCTTGAAGCCGTCCATGCTTGTAGCCACCGCCACCTCCTGTGGCAGTGAATTCCACGTGTTAATCACTCTTTGGGTGAAGAAGTACTTCCTTTTATCTGTTCTAACCTGACTACTCAGCAATTTCATGGAGTGCCCACGAGTTCTTGTATTGTGAGAAAGGGAGAAAAGGGACTTCTTTCTCTACCTGCTCTATCCCATGCATAATCTTATAAACCTTGATCATGTCACCCCTCAGCCGTCGTTTCTCCAAGCTAAAGAACCCCAAGCGTTTCAACCTTTCTTCATAGGGAAAGTGTTCCAACCCTTTTATCATTCTAGTTGCCCTTTTTTGCACTTTTTCCAATGCTATGTCTTTTTTGAGGTGTGACGACCAGAACAGGAAGAGGAAGAGCAAGGGGTGGTTGGATGCACACAAAGTATGACCAAAGAAAGGGCAGGTTTTTATGCAGATCAGGAAAGACAATGATCCTGGAGAGCTCTGCCACTTCAGCCAGGGCTTGCTCTACTCACTCTCTGGGAAGCTTCCTGCAAAAAGGCCAGAGAATACACTTTGAAGGTCACCATGAGTGCAAGGCTCCAAGCTAGAGTTATGCCCTTTTCATCTTCTGTTAGCTCTCAAGAATCAGGACGGTTAGACTAGGATACTCAGCGAGTCTGGTGGCCAGGAAGCAGTCCACTGGGGTGAGTAATAGAGGTTCATGCAGGAGCCAGGTCAGAGGAAGAAGTTATGCCAGGCCAGGCAGGACCCTACTGGCTTTCCAGGCCATCTGGTCATGCAGTTCAATCGCATCCTCTGACCATCAGTGATGGTGGTGCTCCAGTGGAGCAGAGATTAAGTCAGTGGTTGCCTTTGCTCGCAATGGTTATTAGCCAAAATGACTAAAGGAACCTCTTCAACTAGAGACCACTCAGGACAAATACCAGTGTTGGGAGGCAACGTGAGGGGAGATCCCTATTCTATATGCCCTTCTTACTGGCCCTCCAGGGCAACTGATCAGCTGCTGTTTAAGGATGCTAGCCTCCTGGTGGGATCTCCCAGAATTACAGCTCATCTCCAGACTACAGAGAGTGCTTCCCCTGGAGCAAATGGCCAGTGCAAGCAAATGTCCTCTATGGTTCTGTATTCCACTGATATCCCGATCCTCCCCAGGCACCGCACCCCAAATCTCCAGGAATTTCTGAACCTGTACCACCACCTCAGTGGCCAGAGGGATCTGGCAACCCCATTTGTGGTACATGTTGCTGGACCAGACCAGCGGCCTGATCCAGGAGGCCACTTCTTTTGTTCTTATGATAAAAGGATGAAGGCTGCTAGATTCCAAAGTCCTCCATTCAAAATGCCAGCGTGTGACATTCAGTTAACACCAAGCCACGTCAAAGCAATATTTATCTTGCCCAGATGCTCTACCAAACCCTGCAGAGTGTGCTTTCTTTCCACAGTATAGATCTAGCTTCCTAGGAGCTGATATGGGTTGCCCATTATCTGTGGATCAACACTGTCCACAGGAGGCCCCCTGATGCACGCGGGGGTTCCCCAGATTCCGGTGCTCCTCTCCACCCTCCCCCCCCCAAAAAAAAACAGGCAAGAAGCCGTAAATAAACATGACTTGCCTACGTCACCCGGAAGTGACATAAGTGTTGGGAGTAACTGGTTAGGTAGTCCAGCATCCCTTCTCAACTTAGCAGAGTGCACCTTGGCTACAGGCAGTAGAAGCCCTTTGTTCTCAGTGTACCGGCAGAGTTACAAAGTCACACAGAGCCACCTTTTCAGTTTTGAAGCTAAAAATACTCCTTTTGTTTAGGAATGACATTCTAGATAGTGAACCTTAAGTGACAGAAACAGAACTAATCTAAACTAACTTGGATGTGTAGGTGCTTATCTGTGGGGGGGGGGGGGCATTGCCCCCAAATGCCCCCCCCCCCCATGGCTACATGCCTGCTGGCAACCCTCTTCTGTGCCGGGCAATGCTTTCTGCACCCCACCGCTTTGCGACTTGCAATCCCAGCAGCTGCAGCCACTCCAGGTTGCCATCAAATTGGCAACTTCCCTTCCATTTATCAGCTCATTAGCTCTTGTTTCCTGGATCAGGCCGACAAGTTCATTTTGGTGCAGTTAAAAGCTTCCAAAAATCTTACATAACTTAACTTAATCAATGCATATACACATTGCTCTTATCAGGCACTGAGAAATGCATTCAATCATAGCAAGGCAGCCCTGAAGGTGACTCGCAAAGGGTAATTGAATTGAGCTTGCACCCTTTCTCCCTTTCTCTCCTGTTTCTTTGTCATATAAATAGTGTCACTGCAAAATCTCAGAACAGGGGGGAGGTCAGAAAGGGGCACCCTAGATTTTTCCCGGCCCTCCCCAGACCCATTATGAACTGAGACCAGGCTTCTTCAAGAGTCTGACTGAATTTGTAAGAAGTTCAAGTCACCAATA